>JAWNNK010001311.1:0-5000000 GCA_035045065.1 Hirtodrosophila trivittata
AGCAGCAGCAAGAACAACAGCAGCAGCCACAACAGGAACAGCCACAACCGGAACAGCCACAACAGGAACAGCAACAACAGCAGAAGCAACGCCCACACTTGCAGCTGAAGAGGCAGCAAGAACAAAAAATGGCACAGCAGAAGCAGCAACAGCGAGCAAAGCGGGCTCAGTTAAAGCAGCAACAACAACAGCAGCCACAACTGAAGCAGCGCCAAGCTAAGCAGCCACAAATCAAGCAGCAACCACAACAAAAGCTGCAACAAAAAGTAATGAAGAAAGCGCAACAACAGTCACAACAACATCAGTCAGCAGCCACAACTGACATGAGCAACAATGTGCTAGTCCGTATCTTGGAGCAGAACACATTGCTGCTCAAAAAAATACATAGCACAATGTCGATTCTGACTGATACAATAAATTTGTTTATTACTGCTAATTCTTACAATAACAATGCAAAATCAATTACGACTAACAGTAACATAAAAGCTCTCTATAACTGACGACTCGGCAGCAGCAGCAAAAACACCAGCAGACAACGCAGCCGAGGACAATCAGGCCACTCCAATCTCCGACGACATGATTTCCATCGCCAGCTCCAACTGGACGGACTACAGCAGCAACGAGTCCATGATGCTCAGTCCAAGCCAATTCACTGACGCACTGGATGAAATCATGATGAGACGCGACCTGTTGTAAATAAATACATTAAAAAAGTGTTTATAAAATGCAACTAAATACTCACCTCATCGTCCAATCTCCTGATGAATGTCGTCAAAGCATGTCCAGATTCACAATCCTCAAATGTTGTCATTCCTGGAAATAATAGAAAACAAAAGTCTTACCATTTCAGATAACGCCATATTTCATTCACTTACCAGCAAAACCAAAGGCAGCCGCATCCAACATCTGCAGCAGTAGCCATTACAGCAGCCATAGCAACCACAGCAGCATGCTACAGCAATGCAATTGCACCAGCATCAGCAGCAGCAGCCATAGCAGCAGCAGCAGCGGCAGCAGCCATAGCAGCAGCAGCAGCAGTCATAGCAGCCGCAGCAGCAGTTATAACAGCCGCAGCAACGCCATTGCACTTGCAGCAGCAGCCACAACAACAGCTACTACAGCAGCCACAACAACAGCTACTACAGCAGCCGAAGCAACAGCTGCAACCGTGGCTACTCCAGCAGCCAACTCCAATAGCTGAAGTAGCAGCCATAGCAGCAGCTGTATGCAAACGTCCACAGTAGTAGCAGCAGCAGCAGCAGCAAGCGGCGCAGAACATCCACTAGCGCGACCAAGCAATGCAGCAGCCAATCACCAGCAGCAATGTTTGACGCAAATTGTGGCGCCACCATTGCTAAAAAAATGCCTGAAAGGCGATTGGCTGGCACTTTTGTACTGCCTCTCTACAGGCAGAGCAGGCAGCAGCTTGGCCAGCGCCGAAAAGAGGTCGCACACAAGCGGCAGCAAAGACGAACAAAATCCATCGTAGCGTCGCCAAAAGAAGTTCCAAAATATCGCTGAAAGTTAAAAATAAGAATTAGTTAATAATTTTGTTAAAAATCAAATGTTATGAAACTTACCATATGTTCAGCAGCCACAGAATTTTGTCCGATCGATACTTACCACGTCCGAAATGCCAGTCCTGAAAAAACTTACCTGTTTTATGTATCCACGTCCGTCCTATGCGCCAAACCTGTAAAGAAAAGAAAAAATTAATTATTTATGTTATTAATAGTTATAATTGTGCCATTTGCACATTTACTTACCAATGTTATTGTATCAAGCATATGATCAGCAGCCACAGAATTTTGTCCGATCGATACTTACCAAATACGATATGCCAGTCCTGAAAAAACTTACCTGTATTATGAATACATGTCCGTCCGATGCGCCAAACCTGAAAAGAAAAGAAATAATTAATAATTTAAGTCAAAAATAGTGAAAATTGTGCCATTTACACATTTGTTTACCTTTTTTATTGAAACAGACTGCCAACTTATCTCATTGTATATTATGTTATGTCCAACAACAGAGCTTAACATAAAATACCAAAGTTAACATGAAATAATTAATAGTCAATGTAAACTGACTTAGCCAATACCAATTAATGTCTAAATTTAAATAGTAAATGTTAATATTAATAAAATAGCTTTAATTTAAATATTAAGTCAATAATCAGAAATGTAACACGGGCTAGTTAACATAAGAAGCCCCTTAAAATATGCTAACATTAGTTAAGCTCCCACTACAATTTATATGAATTGCTTTAACATAGTAATAGATAAGTTGAATAAAAATCACCATCAGTTTGATACTGGCGGGCAAGTTGTCAAGATCTAAAAAAAACGACAATACCAGAGTCGCCTCCTGTATCTGATCCGGACGCAACAATAGTTTGCCACAACAGCCATAATCGGGAGCCGCAGAATAGTGCAAATAATCCTGGCCAGAAATCTGTGTGCGTTGGTGTTAGTGAGATGCATAAAGCGCAAGCCAAAAAAGCGCGCCAAATTATGCACTCTCACTCACCAATACACACAGACAAAAGAGAAAGGAAAGAAATGAGCAAAGAAAGAGTAGAAAACACAGACATATACACAGACAATGATATGCAGCCACCAATACATACAGACGAAAACTCTCTTTTGACAACTCATACAAATAAAGTTGACACTAACACAAATAAAGACAATGAGAGAGACAAAGAAGATCAATCGACACATACAACCAATACTCATGCAACAAATAAACGAAAACTAGACACTACAGCAACAAATGCTAGTACGAGAAGACGATTATTTGACGACTCAGGAAGGGAGAGCAATACGACAAACTTACCCTCACCGACAACAAAAACAAATACTATACAAGAATGGCTACGTCATATTGAACAGCCGCAAAGTATGCAGCTAATTACAAATTTTATAAATAACATTAATGCACAAAAAAATGCAGGGCAATCTCCTTTTAAGAAGAGACGCCTCAACGCAGATGGACCTTTAGTAGAAATAGCAACTCCACTATTTAAAAGTGCGTTTGCAAATAAACTACATAAGGAAATCAGAATGCAGACTAGCCAGCAACAACAAAAACAGACCAGCCCAAAACAACAACAGCAGCAAAGTGAAGCTGAACAGCAACAACAACAACAGCAAAATCAACATCAAAAGCAGCAGCAACAACAACAGCAGCCGCGGCCAAAGACAAATAAGCGACAACAACAACAACAAGCGCCACCACGGCCAACGCTTAAAAATATGAGCTATAGCTCGCAGCCATTTCTCTCGGATTGGATCCAGGCTGACCCACATCCGCTGTCAAACGTCAAGCAAATCCCGAAAACTGTGCCAACGCTCTTCATACCTAAAGCGCCTGCAATGTTGCCACTGCTGGATGAACTCAACAGCATCCCAGAAGTTGGCAAATTCAGGTGTAAAGCAACTGTAGGAGATGGGCTTCGCATAGTATGCCAGGACATTGACACCTACAACGCCATACGGAGCAGACTGAACAAGGATAACACGCAGCTTTTCACGCACCAGCTGCGTAGCCAAAAAGGCTTGCGTGTTATCCTCCGATATCTGCACCATACGACGCCATGTGACTGGATCAAAGGCAAACTGATGAATCTGGGCTACAATATCAGATTCATCCGTTTGCTTACCAACCGCTTTACTGGCAAACCTCTCAATCTGTTTGAGGTTGAGGTAGAGCGCAAGGAAGATGACAGCCACAAAAACATCCTCAAAGTCAAGGAGCTTGACATGATGGCAGTTGAAGTTGAGCTACTTGCAAAGCCACGGGATCCTGCACAATGTCATAGATGTCAAGCGTTTGGCCATACAAAAAACTATTGTACTCGGCCATGCGTTTGCATGAAATGTGCAGGTTCCCACTTCACTACAAACTGCACCAAGCCTAGAAATGTGGCTCCAAAGTGTGCCAATTGTGGCCAATGCCATGTAAGCTGCTACAAAGGATGCCCTGTCTTTAAAGAAGCCAGAACCAGACTCAGGTCCAATCATCCGTATGGCCTGCAGTCTGTGCAGGAGAGATACATGGCCAAAATACAGAAACATAACACGCAGCAGCAGCAAGAACAACAGCAGCAGCCACAAAAGGAACAGCCACAACCGGAACAGCCACAACAGGAACAGCAACAACAGCAGAAGCAACGCCCACACTTGCAGCTGAAGAGGCAGCAAGAACAGAAAGTGGCACAGCAGATGCAGCAACAGCAAGCAAAGCGGGCTCAGTTAAAGCAGCAACAACAACAGCAGCTACAACGGAAGCAGCGCCAAGCCAAGCAGCCACAAATTAAGCAGCAAACACAACAAAAGCTGAAACAAAAAGCAATAAACAAAACACAACAACAGTCACAACAACATCAGTCAGCAGCCACAACTGACATGAGCAACAATGTGCTAGTCCGTATCTTGGAGCAGAACACATTGCTGCTCAAAAAAATACATAGCACAATGTCGATTCTGACAGATACAATAAATTTGTTTATTACTGCTAATTCTTATAATAACAATACAAAATCAATTACGACTAACAGTAACAAAAAAGCTCTTATAACTGACGACTCGGCAGCAGCAGCAAAAACACCAGCAGACAACGCAGCCGAGGACAATCAGGCCACTCCAATCTCCGACGACATGATTTCCATCGCCAGCTCCAACTGGACGGACTACAGCAGCAACGAGTCCATGATGCTCAGTCCAAGTCAATACACTGACTCACTGGATGAAATCCTGATAAGACGCGACCTGTTGTAAATAAATACATTAAAATGTGTTTACAAAATAACAGCCAAATACTCACCTCATCGTCCACTCTCCTGATGAATGTCGTCAAAGCAGTCGAGATTTACAATTCTCAAATGTCGTCACTCCTGAAAATAATAGAAAAACAAAGTCTTACCATTTCAGATTATACCAAATATCATATACTTACCAGCAAACCCAGAGCAGCCGCATCCAGCAACTGCAGCAGCAGCCATTGCAGCAGTAGCAGCAGCCATAGCAACCGCAGCAGCATGCTACAGCAATGCCATTGCACCAGCAGCAGCAGCAGCAGCCATAGCAGCAGCAGCAGCAGTCATAGCAGCCGCAGCAGCAGCCATAACAGCCGCAGCAGCAGCCACAGCAACGCCACAGCACCTGCAGCAGCAGCTATAACAATAGCCACAACAACAGCTACACAGCAGCCGAAGCAACAGCCGCAAATATGGCTACTTCAGCAGCCAACTCCAATAGCTGAAGTAGCAGCCATATCAGCAGCTGTATGCTGACGTCTACAGTAGCAGCAGCAGCAGCAGCATGCAGAAGCGCAGATCATCCACCGGCGCGACCAAGCAATGCAGCAGCCAATCACCAGCAGCAATGTTTGACGCAAATTGTGGCGCCACCATTGCTAAAAAATGCCTGAAAGGCGATTGGCTGGCACTTTTGTACTGCCTCTCTACAGGCAGAGCAGGCAGCAGCTTGGCCAGCGCCGAAAAGAGGCCGCACACAAGCGGCAGAAATGACAAATAAAATCCATCGTAGCGTCGCCAGAAGAAGTTCCAGAATATCGCTGAAAGTTAAAAATAAGAATAAGTTAATAATTTTGTTAAAAATAGAATATTATGCTACTTACCATATGTTCAGCAGCCACAGAATTCTGTCCGAAATGCCAGTCCTGAAAAAACTTACCTGTTTTATGTATCCATGTCCGTCCGATGCGCCAAACCTGTAAAGAAAAGAAATAATTAATATTTTATGCTATTAATAGTTATAATTGTGCCATTTGCACATTTACTTACCAATTTTGTTGTATCAGACATATGATCAGCAGCCAAGAATTTTGTCCGATCGATACTTACCAAGTCCGATATGCCAGTCCTGAAAAAACTTACCTGTACCATGTATTTATGTCCGTCCGATGCGCCAAACCTGAAAAGAAAAGAAATAATTAACAATTTAAGTCAAAAATAGTGAAAATTGTGCCATTTACACATTTGTTTACCTTTTTTGTTGAAACAGACTGCCAACTTATCTCATTGTATATTATGTTATGTCCAACAACAGAGCTTAACATAAAATACCAAAGTTAACATGAAATAATTAATAGTCAATGTAAACTGACTTAGCCAATACCAATTAATGTCTAAATTTAAATAGTAAATGTTAATATTAATAAAATAGCTTTAATTTAAATATTAAGTCAATAATCACAAATGTAACATGGGCTAGTTAACATAAGAAGCCCCTTAAAATATGCTAACATTAGTTAAGCTCCCACTACAATTTATATGAATTGCTTTAACATAGTAATAGATACGTTGAATAAAATCACCATCAGTTTGATACTGGCGGGCAAGTTGTCAAGATCTAAAAAAAATCTAAAAAAAGTGACTAAAAAAAAAAAAAAAAAAAAAAAAAAAAAAAAAAGGTCATCAACTCAATTCTCGTGTGAAAAGTGCATAAATTATGGATGAACCAGACTCCTACTACGTCTCAGGAAGCCAAAGCAGCCATAACGCCAGCCCACAAGAGAAGCCGCCAAAGCAGCCACCGTCAGACGCCAATATTCCTGCCATCTTGAACGACTATGCGGATCAGAAAAGTGAGTCCAATCCATTCTTGCTTACGCCCGACTTGCCCAGTCCGATCGATACCAATGGATCGACAATACCTGAGTCGCCTCCTGTATCTGATCCGGACGCAACAATAGTTTGCCACAACAGCCATAATCGGGAGCCGCAGAATAGTGCACATAATCCTGGCCAGAAATCTGTGTGCGTTGGTGTTAGTGAGATGCATAAAGCGCAAGCCAAAAAAGCGCGCCAAATTATGCACTCTCACTCACCAATACACACAGACAAAAGAGAAAGGAAAGAAATGCATAGAGAAAGAGCAGAAAACACAGTCACATACACAGACAATGAAATACAGCCACCAATACATACAGACGAAAACTCTCTTTTGACAACTCATGCAAATAAAGCTGACACTAACACAAATAAAGACAATGAGAGAGACAAAGAAGATCAAACGACACATACAACCAATACGAATGCAACAAACAAACGAAAACTCGACACTACAGCAACAAATGCTAGTACGAGAAGACGATTATTTGACGACTCAGGAAGGGAGAGCAATACGACAAACTTACCCTCACCGACAACAAAAACAAACACTATACAAGAATGGCTACGTCATATTGATCAGCCGCAAAGTATGCAGCTAATACAAAACTTTATAAACAACATTAACGCACAAAAAAATGCAGGGCAATCTCCTTTTAAGAAGAGATGCCTGAACAAAGATAGACCTTTTGTAGAAATAGCAACACCACTCTTTAAGAGTGCGTTTGCAACAAATCTACAAAAGGAAACTAGAATGCAGACTAGCCAGCAACAACAAAAACAGACCAGCCCAAAACAACAACAGCAGCAAAGTGAAGCTGAACAACAACAACAACATCAACAAAATCAACATCAAAAGCAGCAGCAACAACAACAGCAGCCGCGGCCAAAGACAAATAAGCGACAACAACAACAACAAGCGCCACCACGGCCAACGCTTAAAAATATGAGCTATAGCTCGCAGCCATTTCTCTCGGATTGGATCCAGGCTGACCCACATCCGCTGTCAAACGTGAAGCAAATCCCGAAAACTGTGCCAACGCTCTTCATACCTAAAGCGCCTGCAATGTTGCCACTGCTGGATGAACTCAACAGCATCCCAGAAGTTGGCAAATTCAGGTGTAAAGCAACTTTAGGAGATGGGCTTCGCATAGTATGCCAGGACATTGACACCTACAACGCCATACGGAGCAGACTGAACAAGGATAACACGCAGCTTTTCACGCACCAGCTGCGTAGCCAAAAAGGCTTGCGTGTTATCCTCCGATATCTGCACCATACGACGCCATGTGACTGGATCAAAGGCAAACTGATGAATCTGGGCTACAATATCAGATTCATCCGTTTGCTTACCAACCGCTTTACTGGCAAACCTCTCAATCTGTTTGAGGTTGAGGTAGAGCGCAAGGAAGATGACAGCCACAAAAACATCCTCAAAGTCAAGGAGCTTGACATGATGGCAGTTGAAGTTGAGCTACTTGCAAAGCCACGGGATCCTGCACAATGTCATAGATGTCAAGCGTTTGGCCATACAAAAAACTATTGTACTCGGCCATGCGTTTGCATGAAATGTGCAGGTTCCCACTTCACTACAAACTGCACCAAGCCTAGAGATGTGGCTCCAAAGTGTGCCAATTGTGGCCAATGCCATGTAAGCTGCTACAAAGGATGCCCTGTCTTTAAAGAAGCCAGAACCAGACTCAGGTCCAATCATCCGTATGGCCTGCAGTCTGTGCAGGAGAGATACATGGCCAAAAGACAGAAACATAATATGCAGCAGCAGCAAGAACAACAACAGCAGTCACAACAGCAGCAGCCACAACAGGAACAGCCACAACCGGAACAGCCACAACAGGAACAGCAACAACAGCAGAAGCAACGCCCACACTTGCAGCTGAAGAGGCAGCAAGAGCAGAAAGTGGCACAGCAGATGCAGCAACAGCGAGCAAAGCGGGCTCAGTTGAAGCAGCAACAACAACAGCAGTCACAACTGAAGCAGCGCCAAGCTAAGCAGCCACAAATCAAACAGCAACCACAACAAAAGCTGAAACAAAAAGTAAAACAGAATGTACAACAACAGCCACATCAACATCAGTCAGCAGCCACAACTGACATGAGCAACAATGTGCTACTCCGCATCTTGGAGCAAAACACATTGCTGCTCAAAAAATACATAGTACAATGTCAATTCTGACGGATACAATTCAACTTTTTATTAATGCTAATCCTGACAATTACAATAAAAAAGCTAATACGACGAAGAGTAAGAATAACGCTCTTACAATTGATGACTCGGCAGCAGCAGCAAAAACACCAGCAGACAACGCAGCCGAAGACAATCAGGCCACTCCCATCTCCGACGACAGGATTTCCATCGCCAGTTCCAACTGGACGGACTACAGCAGCAACGAGTCCATGATGCTCAGTCCAAGTCAATACAATGACTCACTGGATGAAATCCTGATGAGACGCGACCTGTTGTAAATAAATACATTAAAAAGTGTTTATAAAATGCAACTAAATACTCACCTCATCGTCCACTCTCCTGATGAATGTCGTCAAAGCATGTCCAGATTCACAATCCTCAAATGTTGTCATTCCTGGAAATAATAGAAAACAAAAGTCTTACCATTTCAGATAACGCCATATATCATTCACTTACCAGCAAAACCAAGGGCAGCCGCATCCAACATCTGCAGCAGCAGCCATAGCAGCCATAGCAGCCGCAGCAGCAGCCATAGCAGCCGCAGCAGCAGCCATAGCAGCAGCAGCAGAAGCCATAGCAGCCGCAGAAGCAGCCATAACAGCCACAGCAGCAGCCACAGCAACGTTATTGCACATGCAGCAGCAGCTATAACAACAGCCACTACAGCAGCCGAAGCAACAGCCGCAACTATGGCTACTCCAGCAGCCAACTTTAACAGCTGAAGTAGCAGCCATATCAGCAGCTGTATGCTGACGTCTACAGTAGCAGCAGCAGCAGCAGCATGCAGAAGCGCAGATCATCCACCGGCGCGACCAAGCAATGCAGCAGCCAATCACCAGCAGCAATGTTTGACGCAAATTGTGGCGCCACCATTGCTAAAAAATGCCTGAAAGGCGATTGGCTGGCACTTTTGTACTGCCTCTCTACAGGCAGAGCAGGCAGCAGCTTGGCCAGCGCCGAAAAGAGGTCGCACATAAGCGGCAGCAAAGACGAATAAAATCCATCGTAGCATCGCCAGAAGAAGTTCCAGAATATCGCTGAAAGTTAAAAATAAGAATTAGTTAATAATTTTGTTAAAAATCAAATGTTATGAAACTTACCATATGTTCAGCAGCCAGAGAATTTTGTCCGATCAATACTTACCACGTCCGAAATTCCAGTCCTGAAAAAAAAACTTACCTGTTTTATGTATCCGTCCGTCCGATGCGCCAAATCTGAAAAGAAAACAAATAATTAATAATTTATGTCAAAAATAGTTATAATTGTGCCATTTGCACATTTACTTACCAATGTTATTGTATCAAGCATATGATCAGCAGCCACAGAATTTTGTCCAATCGATACTTACCACGTCCGAAATGCCAGTCCTGAAAAAACTTACCTGTATTATGTATACATGTCCGTCCGATGCGCCAAACCTGAAAAGAAAAGAAATAATTAATATTTTATGTCATAAATAGTTATAAATTGTGCCATTTGCACATTTGTTTACCTTTTTTAGTGTACCAGACTGCCAACTTATGTCTTTTTATGTTATGTTATGTCCAACAACAGAGCTTAACACAAAATACCAAAGTTAACAGAAAATAATTAATAGTCAATGTAAACAGACTCAGCCAATACCAATTAATGACAAAATTAAAATAGTAAATGTTAATAGCAATAAGAATAGCTTTAATTTAAATATTAAGTCAATAATCTTAAATGAAACATGGGCCAGTTAACATAAGAAGCCCCTTAAAATATGCTAACATTAGTTAAGCTCCCACTACAATTTATATGAATTTCTTTAACATAGTAATAGATAAGTTGAATAAAAATCACCATCAGTTTGATACTGGCGGGCAAGTTGTCAAGATCTAAAAAACTGTGCCAACGCTCTTCATACCTAAAGCGCCTGCAATGTTGCCACTGCTGGATGAACTCAACAGCATCCCAGAAGTTGGCAAATTCAGGTGTAAAGCAACTGTAGGAGATGGGCTTCGCATAGTATGCCAGGACATTGACACCTACAACGCCATACGGAGCAGACTGAACGAGGATAACATGCAGCTTTTCACGCACCAGCTGCGTAGCCAAAAAGGCTTGCGTGTTGTCCTCCGATATCTGCACCATACGACGCCATGTGACTGGATCAAAGGCAAACTGATGAATCTGGGCTACAATATCAGATTCATCCGTTTGCTTACCAACCGCTTTACTGGCAAACCTCTCAATCTGTTTGAGGTTGAGGTAGAGCGCAAGGAAGATGACAGCCACAAAAACATCCTCAAAGTCAAGGAGCTTGACATGATGGCAGTTGAAGTTGAGCTACTTGCAAAGCCACGGGATCCTGCACAATGTCATAGATGTCAAGCGTTTGGCCATACAAAAAACTATTGTACTCGGCCATGCGTTTGCATGAAATGTGCAGGTTCCCACTTCACTACAAACTGCACCAAGCCTAGAGATGTGGCTCCAAAGTGTGCCAATTGCGGCCAATGCCATGTAAGCTGCTACAAAGGATGCCCTGTCTTTAAAGAAGCCAGAACCAGACTCAGGTCCAATCATCCGTATGGCCTGCAGTCTGAGCAGGAGAGAAACATGGCCAAAAGACAGAAGTCAAACGTGCAGCAGCAGCAAGAACAACAACAGCAGCCACAACCGGAACAGCCACAACAGGAACAGCCACATCAGGAACAGCAACAACAGCAGAAGCAACGCCCACACTTGCAGCTGAAGAGGCAGCAAGAACAAAAAACGGCACAGCAGAAGCAGCAACAGCAAGCAAAGCGGGCTCAGTTGAAGCAGCAACAACAACAGCAGCTACAACGGAAGCAGCGCCAAGCCAAGCAGCCACAAATTAAGCAGCAAACACAACAAAAGCTGCAACAAAAAGTAATGAAGAAAGCGCAACAACAGTCACAACAACATCAGTCAGCAGCCACAACTGACATGAGCAACAATGTGCTAGTCCGTATCTTGGAGCAGAACACATTGCTGCTCAAAAAAATACATAGCACAATGTCGATTCTGACTGATACAATAAATTTGTTTATTACTGCTAATTCTTATAATAACAATACAAAATCAATTACGACTAACAGTAACAAAAAAGCTCTTATAACTGACGACTCGGCAGCAGCAGCAAAAACACCAGCAGACAACGCAGCCGAGGACAATCAGGCCACTCCAATCTCCGACGACATGATTTCCATCGCCAGCTCCAACTGGACGGACTACAGCAGCAACGAGTCCATGATGCTCAGTCCAAGTCAATTCACTGACGCACTGGATGAAATCATGATGAGACGCGACCTGTTGTAAATAAATACATTAAAATGTGTTTATAAAATAACAGCCAAATACTCACCTCATCGTCCACTCTCCTGATGAATGTCGTCAAAGCAGTCGAGATTTACAATTCTCAAATGTCGTCACTCCTGAAAATAATAGAAAACAAAAGTCTTACCATTTCAGATAATACCAAATATCATATACTTACCAGCAAACCCAGGGCAGCCGCATCCAGCAACTGCATCAGCAGCCATTGCAGCAGTAGCAGCAGCCATAGCAACCGCAGCAGCATGCTACAGCAATGCCATTGCACCAGCAGCAGCAGCAGCAGCCATAGCAGCAGCAGCAGCCATAGCAGCAGCAGCAGCAGTCATAGCAGCCGCAGCAGCAGCCATAACAGCCGCAGCAGCAGCCACAGCAACGCCACAGCACCTGCAGCAGCAGCTATAACAATAGCCACAACAACAGCTACACAGCAGCCGAAGCAATAGCCGCAAATATGGCTACTTCAGCAGCCAACTCCAATAGCTGAAGTAGCAGCCATATCAGCAGCTGTATGCTGACGTCTACAGTAGCAGCAGCAGCAGCAGCATGCAGAAGCGCAGATCATCCACCGGCGCGACCAAGCAATGCAGCAGCCAATCACCAGCAGCAATGTTTGACGCAAATTGTGGCGCCACCATTGCTAAAAAATGGCTGAAAGGCGATTGGCTGGCACTTTTGTACTGCCTCTCTACAGGCAGAGCAGGCAGCAGCTTGTCCAGCGCCGAAAAGAGGTCGCACATAAGCGGCAGAAATGACGAATAAAATCCATCGTAGCGTCGCCAGAAGAAGTTCCAGAATATCGCTGAAAGTTAAAAATAAGAATTAGTTAATAATTTTGTTAAAAATAGAATATTATGCTACTTACCATATGTTCAGCAGCCACAGAATTTTGTCCGAAATGCCAGTCCTGAAAAACTTACCTGTTTTATGTATCCATGTCCGTCCGATGCGCCAAACCTGTAAAGAAAAGAAAAAAATTAATTATTTATGTTATTAATAGTTATAATTGTGCCATTTGCACATTTACTTACCAATTTTGTTGTATCAGACATATGATCAGCAGCCAAGAATTTTGTCCGTTCGATACTTACCAAGTCCGATATGCCAGTCCTGAAAAAACTTACCTGTTTTATGTATATATGTCCGTCCGATGCGCCAAACCTGAAAAGAAAAGAAATAATTAACAATTTAAGTCAAAAATAGTGAAAATTGTGCCATTTACACATTTGTTTACCTTTTTTTATTGAAACAGACTGCCAACTTATGTCATTTTTATGTTATGTTATGTCCAACAACAGAGCTTAACATAAAATACCAAAGTTAACAGAAAATAATTAATAGTCAATGTAAACTGACTTAGCCAATACCAATTAATGTCTAAATTTAAATAGTAAATGTTAATAGCAATAAGAATAGCTTTAATTTAAATACTAAGTCAATAATCTTAAATGAAACATGGGCCAGTTAACATAAGAAGCCCCTTAAAATATGCTAACATTAGTTAAGCTCCCACTACAATTTATATGAATTTCTTTAACATAGTAATAGATAAGTTGAATAATAAAATCACCATCAGTTTGATACTGGCGGGCAAGTTGTCAAGATCTAAAAAAAATAACACAAATAAAGACAATGAGAGAGACAAAGAAGATCAAACGACACATACAACCAATACGAATGCAACAAACAAACGAAAACTCGACACTACAGCAACAAATGCTAGTACGAGAAGACGATTATTTGACGACTCAGGAAGGGAGAGCAATACGACAAACTTACCCTCACCGACAACAAAAACAAACACAATACAAGAATGGCTACGTCATATTGAAGAGCCGCAAAGTAGGCAGCTAATAGCAAACTTCATAAATAACATTAATGCACAAAAAAATGCAGGGCAATCTCCTTTTAAGAAGATATGCCTGAACAAAGATAGACCTTTTGTAGAAATAGCAACACCACTCTTTAAGAGTGCGTTTGCAACAAATCTACAAAAGGAAACTAGAATGCAGACTAGCCAACAACAACAAAAACAGACCAGCCCAAAACAACAACAGCAGCAAAGTGAAGCTGATCAGCAACAACAACAACAGCAAAATCAACATCAAAAGCAGCAGCAACAACAACAGCAGCCGCGGCCAATGACAAATAAGCGACAACAACAACAACAAGCGCCACCACGGCCAACGCTTAAAAATATGAGCTATAGCTCGCAGCCATTTCTGTCGGATTGGATCCAGGCTGACCCACATCCGCTGTCAAACGTGAAGCAAATCCCGAAAACTGTGCCAACGCTCTTCATACCTAAAGCGCCTGCAATGTTGCCACTGCTGGATGAACTCAACAGCATCCCAGAAGTTGGCAAATTCAGGTGTAAAGCAACTGTAGGAGATGGGCTTCGCATAGTATGCCAGGATATTGACACCTACAACGCCATACGGAGCAGACTGAACAAGGATAACACGCAGCTTTTCACGCACCAGCTGCGTAGCCAAAAAGGCTTGCGTGTTGTCCTCCGATATCTGCACCATACGACGCCATGTGACTGGATCAAAGGCAAACTGATGAATCTGGGCTACAATATCAGATTCATCCGTTTGCTTACCAACCGCTTTACTGGCAAACCTCTCAATCTGTTTGAGGTTGAGGTAGAGCGCAAGGAAAATGACAGCCACAAAAACATCCTCAAAGTCAAGGAGCTTGACATGATGGCAGTTGAAGTTGAGCTACTTGCAAAGCCACGGGATCCTGCACAATGTCATAGATGTCAAGCGTTTGGCCATACAAAAAACTATTGTACTCGGCCATGCGTTTGCATGAAATGTGCAGGTTCCCACTTCACTACAAACTGCACCAAGCCTAGAGATGTGGCTCCAAAGTGTGCCAATTGTGGCCAATGCCATGTAAGCTGCTACAAAGGATGCCCTGTCTTTAAAGAAGCCAGAACCAGACTCAGGTCCAATCATCCGTATGGCCTGCAGTCTGTGCAGGAGAGATACTTGGCCAAAAGACAGAAGTCAAACATGCAGCAGCAGCAAGAACAACAACAGCAGCCACAACAGCAGCAGCCACAACAGGAACAGCCACAACCGGAACAGCCACAACAGGAACAGCAACAACAGCAGAAGCAACGCCCACACTTGCAGCTGAAGAGGCAGCAAGAACAGAAAGTGGCACAGCAGATGCAGCAACAGCGAGCAAAGCGGGCTCAGTTAAAGCAGCAACAACAACAGCAGCCACAACTGAAGCAGCGCCAAGCTAAGCAGCCACAAATCAAGCAGCAACCACAACAAAAGCTGCAACAAAAAGTAATGAAGAAAGCGCAACAACAGTCACAACAACATCAGTCAGCAGCCACAACTGACATGAGCAACAATGTGCTAGTCCGTATCTTGGAGCAGAACACATTGCTGCTCAAAAAAATACATAGCACAATGTCGATTCTGACTGATACAATAAATTTGTTTATTACTGCTAATTCTTACAATAACAATGCAAAATCAATTACGACTAACAGTAAGAAGAACGCTCTTACTATTGACGACTCGGCAGCAGCAGCAAAAACACCAGCAGACAACGCAGCCGAGGACAATCAGGCCACTCCAATCTCCGACGACATGATTTCCATCGCCAGCTCCAACTGGACGGACTACAGCAGCAACGAGTCCATGATGCTCAGTCCAAGCCAATTCACTGACGCACTGGATGAAATCATGATGAGACGCGACCTGTTGTAAATAAATACATTAAAATGTGTTTACAAAATAACAGCCAAATACTCACCTCATTGTCCACTCTCCTGATGAATGTCGTCAAAGCAGTCGAGATTTACAATTCTCAAATGTCGTCACTCCTGAAAATAATAGAAAAACAAAGTCTTACCATTTCAGATTATACCAAATATCATATACTTACCAGCAAACCCAGAGCAGCCGCATCCAGCAACTGCAGCAGCAGCCATTGCAGCAGTAGCAGCAGCCATAGCAACCGCAGCAGCATGCTACAGCAATGCCATTGCACCAGCAGCAGCAGCAGCAGCCATAGCAGCAGCAGCAGCAGCAGCAGTCATAGCAGCCGCAGCAGCAGCCATAACAGCCGCAGCAGCAGCCACAGCAACGCCACAGCACCTGCAGCAGCAGCTATAACAATAGCCACAACAACAGCTACCCAGCAGCCGAAGCAACAGCCGCAAATATGGCTACTTCAGCAGCCAACTCCAATAGCTGAAGTAGCAGCCATAGCAGCAGCTGTATGCAAACGTCCACAGTAGTAGCAGCAGCAGCAGCAGCAGCAGCGGCGCAGAACATCCACTAGCGCGACCAAGCAATGCAGCAGCCAATCACCAGCAGCAATGTTTGACGCAAATTGTGGCGCCACCATTGCTAAAAAATGCCTGAAAGGCGATTGGCTGGCACTTTTGTACTGCCTCTCTACAGGCAGAGCAGGCAGCAGCTTGGCCAGCGCCGAAAAGAGGTCGCACACAAGCGGCAGCAAAGACGAACAAAATCCATCGCAGCGTCGCCAGAAGAAGTTCCAGAACATCGCTGAAAGTTAAAAATAAGAATTAGTTAATAATTTTGTTAAAAATCAAATGTTAAGCAACTTACCATATGTTCAGCAGCCAGAGAATTTTGTCCGATCAATACTTACCACGTCCGAAATGCCAGTCCTGAAAAAACTTACCTGTTTTATGTATCCACGTCCGTCCGATGCGCCAAATCTGAAAAGAAAACAAATAATTAATAATTTGTGTCAAAAATAGTTATAATTGTGCCATTTGCACATTTGTTTACCTTTTTTAGTGTACCAGACTGCCAACTTATGTCATTTTCATGTTATGTTATGTCCAATAACAGAGGTTAACATATAATACTAAAGTTAACATGAAATAATTAATAGTCAATGTAAACTGACTTAGCCAATACCAATTAATGTCTAAATTGAAATAGTAAATGTCAATAGCAATAAGAATAGCTTTAATTTAAATATTAAGTCAATAATCTTAAATGAAACATGGGCTAGTTAACATAGAAAGCCCCTTAAAATATGCTAACATTAGTTAAGCTCCCACTACAATTTATATGAATTTCTGTAATATAGTAATAGATAAGTTGAATAAAAATCACCATCAGTTTGATACTGGCGGGCAAGTTGTCAAGATCTAAAAAACAAACTGCACCAAGCCTAGAGATGTGGCTCCAAAGTGTGCCAATTGTGGCCAATGCCATGTAAGCTGCTACAAAGGATGCCCTGTCTTTAAAGAAGCCAGAACCAGACTCAGGTCCAATCATCCGTATGGCCTGCAGTCTGTGCAGGAGAGATACTTGGCCAAAAGACAGAAGTCAAACATGCAGCAGCAGCAAGAACAACAACAGCAGCCACAACAGCAGCAGCCACAACAGGAACAGCCACAACCGGAACAGCCACAACAGGAACAGCAACAACAGCAGAAGCAACGCCCACACTTGCAGCTGAAGAGGCAGCAAGAACAGAAAGTGGCACAGCAGATGCAGCAACAGCGAGCAAAGCGGGCTCAGTTAAAGCAGCAACAACAACAGCAGCCACAACTGAAGCAGCGCCAAGCTAAGCAGCCACAAATCAAGCAGCAACCACAACAAAAGCTGCAACAAAAAGTAATGAAGAAAGCGCAACAACAGTCACAACAACATCAGTCAGCAGCCACAACTGACATGAGCAACAATGTGCTAGTCCGTATCTTGGAGCAGAACACATTGCTGCTCAAAAAAATACATAGCACAATGTCGATTCTGACTGATACAATAAATTTGTTTATTACTGCTAATTCTTACAATAACAATGCAAAATCAATTACGACTAACAGTAAGAAGAACGCTCTTACTATTGACGACTCGGCAGCAGCAGCAAAAACACCAGCAGACAACGCAGCCGAGACAATCAGGCCACTCCAATCTCCGACGACATGATTTCCATCGCCAGCTCCAACTGGACGGACTACAGCAGCAACGAGTCCATGATGCTCAGTCCAAGCCAATTCACTGACGCACTGGATGAAATCCTGATCAGACGCGACCTGTTGTAAATAAATACATTAAAATGTGTTTACAAAATAACAGCCAAATACTCACCTCATCGTCCACTCTCCTGATGAATGTCGTCAAAGCAGTCGAGATTTACAATTCTCAAATGTCGTCACTCCTGAAAATAATAGAAAAACAAAGTCTTACCATTTCAGATTATACCAAATATCATATACTTACCAGCAAACCCAGAGCAGCCGCATCCAGCAACTGCAGCAGCAGCCATTGCAGCAGTAGCAGCAGCCATAGCAACCGCAGCAGCATGCTACAGCAATGCCATTGCACCAGCAGCAGCAGCAGCAGCCATAGCAGCAGCAGCAGCAGCAGCAGTCATAGCAGCCGCAGCAGCAGCCATAACAGCCGCAGCAGCAGCCACAGCAACGCCACAGCACCTGCAGCAGCAGCTATAACAATAGCCACAACAACAGCTACACAGCAGCCGAAGCAACAGCCGCAAATATGGCTACTTCAGCAGCCAACTCCAATAGCTGAAGTAGCAGCCATAGCAGCAGCTGTATGCAAACGTCCACAGTAGTAGCAGCAGCAGCAGCAGCAGCAGCGGCGCAGAACATCCACTAGCGCGACCAAGCAATGCAGCAGCCAATCACCAGCAGCAATGTTTGACGCAAATTGTGGCGCCACCATTGCTAAAAAATGCCTGAAAGGCGATTGGCTGTCACTTTTGTACTGCCTCTCTACAGGCAGAGCAGGCAGCAGCTTGGCCAGCGCCGAAAAGAGGTCGCACACAAGCGGCAGCAAAGACGAACAAAATCCATCGCAGCGTCGCCAGAAGAAGTTCCAGAACATCGCTGAAAGTTAAAAATAAGAATTAGTTAATAATTTTGTTAAAAATCAAATGTTAAGCAACTTACCATATGTTCAGCAGCCAGAGAATTTTGTCCGATCAATACTTACCACGTCCGAAATGCCAGTCCTGAAAAAACTTACCTGTTTTATGTATCCACGTCCGTCCGATGCGCCAAATCTGAAAAGAAAACAAATAATTAATAATTTGTGTCAAAAATAGTTATAATTGTGCCATTTGCACATTTACTTACCAATGTTATTGTATCAAGCATATGATCAGCAGCCACAGAATTTTGTCCGATGGATACTTACCAAATACGATATGCCAGTCCTGAAAAAACTTACCTGTATTATGTATACATGTCCGTCCGATGCGCCAAACCTGAAAAGAAAAGAAATAATTAATATTTTATGTCATAAATAGTTATAAATTGTGCCATTTGCACATTTGTTTACCTTTTTTAGTGTACCAGACTGCCAACTTATGTCATTTTCATGTTATGTTATGTCCAACAACAGAGCTTAACACAAAATACCAAAGTTAACAGAAAATAATTAATAGTCAATGTAAACTGACTTAGCCAATACCAATTAATGTTTAAATTTAAATAGTAAATGTTAATTTAATAAAATAGCTTTAATTTAAATATTAAGTCAATAATCACATATGTAACATGGGCTAGTTAACATAAGAAGCCCCTTAAAATATGCTAACATTAGTTAAGCTCTCACTACAATTTATATGAATTGCTTTAACATAGTAATAGATAAGTTGATAAAAATCACCATCAGTTTGATACTGGCGGGCAAGTTGTCAAGATCTAAAAAAAGCAGCAACAACAACAGCAGCCGCGGCCAAAGATAAATAAGCGGCAACAACAGCAACAAGCGCCACCACGGCCAACGCTTAAAAATATGAGCTATAGCTCGCAGCCATTTCTCGCGGATTGGATCCAGGCTGACCCACATCCGCTGTCAAACTTCAAGCAAATCCCGAAAACTGTGCCAACGCTCTTCATACCTAAAGCGCCTGCAATGTTGCCACTGCTGGATGAACTCAACAGCATCCCAGAAGTTGGCAAATTCAGGTGTAAAGCAACTGTAGGAGATGGGCTTCGCATAGTATGCCAGGACATTGACACCTACAACGCCATACGGAGCAGACTGAACGAGGATAACATGCAGCTTTTCACGCACCAGCTGCGTAGCCAAAAAGGCTTGCGTGTTGTCCTCCGATATCTGCACCATACGACGCCATGTGACTGGATCAAAGGCAAACTGATGAATCTGGGCTACAATATCAGATTCATCCGTTTGCTTACCAACCGCTTTACTGGCAAACCTCTCAATCTGTTTGAGGTTGAGGTAGAGCGCAAGGAAGATGACAGCCACAAAAACATCCTCAAAGTCAAGGAGCTTGACATGATGGCAGTTGAAGTTGAGCTACTTGCAAAGCCACGGGATCCTGCACAATGTCATAGATGTCAAGCGTTTGGCCATACAAAAAACTATTGTACTCGGCCATGCGTTTGCATGAAATGTGCAGGTTCCCACTTCACTACAAACTGCACCAAGCCTAGAGATGTGGCTCCAAAGTGTGCCAATTGTGGCCAATGCCATGTAAGCTGCTACAAAGGATGCCCTGTCTTTAAAGAAGCCAGAACCAGACTCAGGTCCAATCATCCGTATGGCCTGCAGTCTGTGCAGGAGAGAAACATGGCCAAAAGACAAGAAACTATAACATGCAGCAGCAGCAAGAACAACAGCAGCAGCCACAACAGGAACAGCCACAACCGGAACAGCCACAACCGGAACAGCCACAACAGGAACAGCAACAACAGCAGAAGCAACGCCCACACTTGCAGCTGAAGAGGCAGCAAGAACAGAAAGTGGCACAGCAGAAGCAGCAACAGCGAGCAAAGCGGGCTCAGTTAAAGCAGCAACAACAACAGCAGCCACAACGGAAGCAGCGCCAAGCCAAGCAGCCACAAATCAAGCAGCAACCACAACAAAAGCTGAAACAAAAAGCAATAAACAGAACACAACAACAGCCACAACAACATCAGTCAGCAGCCACAACTGACATGAGCAACAATGTGCTAGTCCGTATCTTGGAGCAGAACACATTGCTGCTCAAAAAAATACATAGCACAATGTCGATTCTGACAGATACAATAAATTTGTTTATTACTGCTAATTCTTACAATAACAATACAAAATCAATTACGACTAACAGTAAGATAAAAGCTCTTACAACTGACGACTCGGCAGCAGCAGCAAAAACACCAGCAGACAACGCAGCCGAGGACAATCAGGCCACTCCAATCTCCGACGACATGATTTCCATCGCCAGCTCCAACTGGACGGACTACAGCAGCAACGAGTCCATGATGCTCAGTCCAAGTCAATTCACTGACGCACTGGATGAAATCATGATGAGACGCGACCTGTTGTAAACAAATACATTAAAAAAGTGTTTATAAAATGCAACTAAATACTCACCTCATCGTCCAATCTCCTGATGAATGTCGTCAAAGCATGTCCAGATTCACAATCCTCAATATTGTCATTCCTGGAAATAATAGAAAACAAAAGTCTTACCATTTCAGATAACGCCATATATCATTCACTTACCAGCAAAACCAAGGGCAGCCGCATCCAACATCTGCAGCAGTAGCCATTACAGCAGCCATAGCAACCACAGCAGTATGCTACAGCAATGCAATTGCACCAGCATCAGCAGCAGCAGCCATAGCAGCAGCAGCAGCGGCAGCAGCCATAGCAGCAGCAGCAGCCATAGCAGCAGCAGCAGCAGTCATAGCAGCCGCAGCAGCAGTTATAACAGCCGCAGCAACGCCATTGCACTTGCAGCAGCAGCCACAACAACAGCTACTACAGCAGCCGAAGCAACAGCCGCAAATATGGCTACTTCAGCAGCCAACTCCAATAGCTGAAGTAGCAGCCATATCAGCAGCTGTATGCTGACGTCCACAGTAGCAGCAGCAGCAGCAGCAGCAGCGGCGCAGAACATCCACTAGCGCGACCAAGCAATGCAGCAGCCAATCACAGGCAGCAATGCTCGCCGCAAATTGTGGCGCCACCATTGCTAAAAAATGCCTAAAGGCGATTGGCTGGCACTTTGTACTGCCTCTCTATAGGCAGAGCAGACAGCAGCTTGGCCAGCGCAGATAAAATGGTCGCATACAAGCGACAGCAACGATGAATAAAATCCAGCGCAGCGTCGCCAGAAGAAGATCCAGAATATTAGCTGAAAGTTAAAAATAAGAATTAGATAATAATTTTGTTAAAATAGAATATTATGCTACTTACCATATGTTCAGCAGCCACAGAATTTTGTCCGAAATGCCAGTCCTGAAAAACTTACCTGTTTTATGTATCCATGTCCGTCCGATGCGCCAAACCTGTAAAGAAAAGAAATAATTAATATTTATGTTATTAATAGTTATAATTGTGCCATTTGCACATTTACTTACCAATTTTGTTGTATCAGACATATGATCAGCAGCCAAGAATTTTGTCCGATCGATACTTACCAAGTCCGATATGCCAGTCCTGAAAAAACTTACCTGTACCATGTATTTATGTCCGTCCGATGCGCCAAACCTGAAAAGAAAAGAAATAATTAACAATTTAAGTCAAAAATAGTGAAAATTGTGCCATTTACACATTTGTTTACCTTTTTTGTTGAAACAGACTGCCAACTTATCTCATTGTATATTATGTTATGTCCAACAACAGAGCTTAACATAAAATACCAAAGTTAACATGAAATAATTAATAGTCAATGTAAACTGACTTAGCCAATACCAATTAATGTCTAAATTTAAATAGTAAATGTTAATATTAATAAAATAGCTTTAATTTAAATATTAAGTCAATAATCACAAATGTAACATGGGCTAGTTAACATAAGAAGCCCCTTAAAATATGCTAACATTAGTTAAGCTCCCACTACAATTTATATGAATTGCTTTAACATAGTAATAGATACGTTGAATAAAATCACCATCAGTTTGATACTGGCGGGCAAGTTGTCAAGATCTAAAAAATCAAGCATATGATCAGCAGCCACAGAATTTTGTCCGATCGATACTTACCAAATACGATATGCCAGTCCTGAAAAAACTTACCTGTATTATGTATACATGTCCGTCCGATGCGCCAAACCTGAAAAGAAAAGAAATAATTAATATTTTATGTCATAAATAGTTATAAATTGTGCCATTTGCACATTTGTTTACCTTTTTTAGCGTACCAGACTGCCAACTTATGTCATTTTCATGTTATGTTATGTCCAACAACAGAGCTTAACACAAAATACCAAAGTTAACAGAAAATAATTAATAGTCAATGTAAACAGACTCAGCCAATACCAATTAATGACAAAATTAAAATAATAAATGTTAATAGCAATAAGAATAGCTTTAATTTAAATATTAAGTCAATAATCTTAAATGAAACATGGGCCAGTTAACATAAGAAGCCCCTTAAAATATGCTAACATTAGTTAAGCTCCCACTACAATTTATATGAATTTCTTTAACATAGTAATAGATAAGTTGAATAAAAATCACCATCAGTTTGATACTGGCGGGCAAGTTGTCAAGATCTAAAAAAAAAAAAAAAAAGTGACTAAAAAAAAAAAAAAAAAAAAAAAAAAAAAAAAAGGTCATCAATTCAATTCTCGTGTGAAAAGTGCATAAATTATGGATGAACCAGACTCCTACTACGTCTCAGGAAGCCAAAGCAGCCATAACGCCAGCCCACAAGAGAAGCCGCCAAAGCAGCCACCGTCAGACGCCAATATTCTTGCCATCTTGAACTCCGATGCGGATCAGAAAAGTGAGTCCAATCCATACTTGCTTTCGCCCGATTTGCCCAGTCCGATCGATACACATGGATCGACAATACCTGAGTCGCCTCCTGTATCTGATCCGGACGCAACAATAGTTTGCCACAACACCCATAATCGGGAGCCGCATAATAGTGCAGATAATCCTGGCCAGAAATCTGTGTGCGTTGGTGTTAGTGAGATGCATAAAGCGCAAGCCAAAAAAGCGCGCCAAATTATGCACTCTCACTCACCAATACACACAGACAAAAGAGAAAGGAAAGAAATGACAAGAGAAAGAGTAGAAAACACAGACATATACACAGACAATGATATGCAGCCACCAATACATACAGACGAAAACTCTCTCTTGACAACTCACATCAAAGCTGACACTAACATAAAAGAAGACAATGAGAAAGAGAAAGAAGATGAAAAGACACTCATAACTAATACGAATGCGACAAATAAACGAAAACTAGACACTACAGCAACAAATGCTAGTACGAGAAGACGATTATTTGACGACTCAGGAAGGGAGAGCAATACGACAAACTTACCCTCACCGACAACAAAAACAAATACTATACAAGAATGGCTACGTCATATTGAACAGCCGCAAAGTATGCAGCTAATTACAAATTTTATAAATAACATAAATGCACAAAAAAATGCAGGGCAATCTCCTTTCAAAAAGAGATGCCTGAACAAAGATAGACCTTTTGTAGAAATTGCAACACCACTCTTTAAGAGTGCGTTTGCAACAAATCTACAAAAGGAAACTAGAATGCAGACTAGCCAGCAACAACAAAAACAGACCAGCCCAAAACAACAACAGCAGCAAAGTGAAGCTGAACAGCAACAACAACAACAGCAAAATCAACATCAAAAGCAGCAGCAACAACAACAGCAGCCGCGGCCAAAGACAAATAAGCGACAACAACAACAACAAGCGCCACCACGGCCAACGCTTAAAAATATGAGCTATAGCTCGCAGCCATTTCTCTCGGATTGGATCCAGGCTGACCCACATCCGCTGTCAAACTTCAAGCAAATCCCGAAAACTGTGCCAACGCTCTTCATACCTAAAGCGCCTGCAATGTTGCCACTGCTGGATGAACTCAACAGCATCCCAGAAGTTGGCAAATTCAGGTGTAAAGCAACTGTAGGAGATGGGCTTCGCATAGTATGCCAGGACATTGACACCTACAACGCCATACGGAGCAGACTGAACAAGGATAACACGCAGCTTTTCACGCACCAGCTGCGTAGCCAAAAAGGCTTGCGTGTTATCCTCCGATATCTGCACCATACGACGCCATGTGACTGGATCAAAGGCAAACTGATGAATCTGGGCTACAATATCAGATTCATCCGTTTGCTTACCAACCGCTTTACTGGCAAACCTCTCAATCTGTTTGAGGTTGAGGTAGAGCGCAAGGAAGATGACAGCCACAAAAACATCCTCAAAGTCAAGGAGCTTGACATGATGGCAGTTGAAGTTGAGCTACTTGCAAAGCCACGGGATCCTGCACAATGTCATAGATGTCAAGCGTTTGGCCATACAAAAAACTATTGTACTCGGCCATGCGTTTGCATGAAATGTGCAGGTTCCCACTTCACTACAAACTGCACCAAGCCTAGAGATGTGGCTCCAAAGTGTGCCAATTGTGGCCAATGCCATGTAAGCTGCTACAAAGGATGCCCTGTCTTTAAAGAAGCCAGAACCAGACTCAGGTCCAATCATCCGTATGGCCTGCAGTCTGTGCAGGAGAGATACTTGGCCAAAAGACAGAAACATAACGTGCAGCAGCAGCAAGAACAACAGCAGCAGCCACAACAGGAACAGCCACAACCGGAACAGCCACACGGAACAGCACACAGAACAGCAACAACAGCAGAAGCAACGCCCACACTTGCAGCTGAAGAGGCAGCAAGAGCAGAAAGTGGCACAGCAGATGCAGCAACAGCGAGCAAAGCGGGCTCAGTTAAAGCAGCAACAACAACAGCAGCTACAACGGAAGCAGCGCCAAGCTAAGCAGCCACAAATTAAGCAGCAAACACAACAAAAGCTGCAACAAAAAGTAATAAACAAACCACAACAACAGTCACAACAACATCAGTCAGCAGCCACAACTGACATGAGCAACAATGTGCTAGTCCGTATCTTGGAGCAGAACACATTGCTGCTCAAGAAAATACACAGCACAATGTCAATTCTGACTGATACAATAAATTTGTTTATTACTGCTAATTCTTACAATAACAATACAAAATCAATTACGACTAACAGTAAGAAAAAAGCTCTTATAACTGACGACTCGGCAGCAGCAGCAAAAACACCAGCAGACAACGCAGCCGAGGACAATCAGGCCACTCCAATCTCCGACGACATGATTTCCATCGCCAGCTCCAACTGGACGGACTACAGCAGCAACGAGTCCATGATGCTCAGTCCAAGTCAATACACTGACGCACTGGATGAAATCCTGATGAGACGCGACCTGTTGTAAATAAATACATTAAAATGTGTTTACAAAATAACAACTAAATACTCACCTCATCGTCCACTCTCCTGATGAATGTCGTCAAAGCAGTCCAGATTACATTCCTCAAATGTTGTCACTCCTGAAAATAATAGAAAAACAAAAGTCTTACCATTTCAGATTGTACCAAATATTCACACACTTACCAGCAAAACAAAGGCAGCCGCATCCAGCAACTGCAGCAGTAGCCATTGCAACAGCAGCAGCAGCCATAGCTACTACAGCAGCATGCCACAGCAATGCCACTGCACCACCAGCAAAAGCAGCAGCAGCCATAGCAGCCATAGCAGCCGCAGCAGCAGCCATAGCAGCAGCAGCAGAAGCCATAGCAGCCGCAGAAGCAGCCATAACAGCCGCAGCAGCAGCCACAGCAACGTCATTGCACATGCAGCAGCAGCTATAACAACAGCCGCACTACAGCAGCCGAAGCAACAGCCGCAAATATGGCTACTCCAGCAGCCAACTCCAATAGCTGAAGTAGCAGCCATAGCAGCAGCTGTATGCAAACGTCCACAGTAGTCAGCAGCAGCAGCAGCAGCAGCGGCGCAGAACATCCACTAGCGCGACCAAGCAATGCAGCAGCCAATCACCAGCAGCAATGCTTGACGCAAATTGTGGCGCCACCATTGCTAAAAAATGCCTGAAAGGCGATTGGCTGGCACTTTTGTACTGCCTCTCTACAGGCAGAGCAGGCAGCAGCTTGGCCAGCGCCGAAAAGAGGTCGCACATAAGCGGCAGAAATGACGAATAAAATCCATCGTAGCGTCGCCAGAAGAAGTTCCAGAATATCGCTGAAAGTTAAAAATAAGAATTAGTTAATAATTTTGTTAAAAATAGAATATTATGCTACTTACCATATGTTCAGCAGCCACAGAATTCTGTCCGAAATGCCAGTCCTGAAAAAACTTACCTGTTTTATGTATCCATGTCCGTCCGATGCGCCAAACCTGTAAAGAAAAGAAAAAATTAATATTTTATGTTATTAATAGTTATAATTGTGCCATTTGCACATTTACTTACCAATTTTGTTGTATCAGACATATGAGCAGCAGCCACAGAATATTGTCCGATCGATACTTACCAAATCCGATATGCCAGTCCTGAAAAAACTTACCTATTTTATGTATATATGTCCGTCCGATGCGCCAAACCTGAAAAGAAAAGAAATAATTAACAATTTAAGTCAAAAATAGTGAAAATTGTGCCATTTACACATTTGTTTACCTTTTTTAGTGTACCAGACTGCCAACTTATCTCATTGTATGTTATGTTATGTCCAACAACAGAGCTTAACATAAAATACCAAAGTTAACATGATATAATTAATAGTCAATGTAAACTGACTTAGCCAATACCAATGAATGTCTAAATTTAAATAGTAAATGTTAATAGCAATAAGAATAGCTTTAATTTAAATATTAAGTCAATAATCTTAAATGAAACATGGGCCAGTTAACATAACAAGCCCCTTAAAATATGCTAACATTAGTTAAGCTCCCACTACAATTTATATGAATTTCTTTAACATAGTAATAGATAAGTTGAATAAAAATCACCATCAGTTTGATACTGGCGGGCAAGTTGTCAAGATCTAAAAATAACGCCTCAATTTCAAATGTATGTTTATTATTAAGATTAGTATTTAATACAACAAACTTAGCAAATAATTACATTGTAAGTGGGCACTAAAATATATTATATAGCCCTAAGAATATGCTAGCCTTTAGCTAAGCTGAAATTAAAATTATGTATAAATTGCTTTAAAATAGTAATAAGACTAATTGAAAAATAAAGAAACATCATGATCTAAAATTATGTATACATGTCCGTCCGCTGCGCCAAACCTGAAAAGAAAAGAAAAAATTAATATTTTATGTCATAAATAGTTATAAATTGTGCCATTTGCACATTTGTTTACCTTTTTTAGTGTACCAGACTGCCAACTTATCTCATTGTATGTTATGTTATGTCCAACAACAGAGCTTAACACAAAATACCAAAGTTAACAGAAAATAATTAATAGTCAATGTAAACTGACTTAGCCAATACCAATTAATGTCTAAATTTAAATAGTAAATGTTAATATTCATAAAATAGCTTTAATTTAAATATTAAGTCAATAATCACATATGTAACATGGGCTAGTTAACATAGAAAGCCCCTTAAAATATGCTAACATTAGTTAAGCTCCCACTACAATTTATATGAATTGCTTTAACATAGTAATAGATAAGTTGAATAAAATCACCATCAGTTTGATACTGGCGGGCAAGTTGTCAAGATCTAAAAAACTTGCAAAGCCACGGGATCCTGCACAATGTCATAGATGTCAAGCGTTTGGCCATACAAAAAACTATTGTACTCGGCCATGCGTTTGCATGAAATGTGCAGGTTCCCACTTCACTACAAACTGCACCAAGCCTAGAGATGTGGCTCCAAAGTGTGCCAATTGTGGCCAATGCCATGTAAGCTGCTACAAAGGATGCCCTGTCTTTAAAGAAGCCAGAACCAGACTCAGGTCCAATCATCCGTATGGCCTGCAGTCTGTGCAGGAGAGATACATGGCCAAAAGACAGAAACATAACATGCAGCAGCAGCAAGAACAACAACAGCAGCCACAACAGCAGCAGCCACAACCGGAACAGCCACAACAGGAACAGCCACATCAGGAACAGCAACAACAGCAGAAGCAACGCCCACACTTGCAGCTGAAGAGGCAGCAAGATCAGAAAATGGCACAGCAGAAGCAGCAACAGCAAGCAAAGCGGGCTCAGTTAAAGCAGCAACAACAACAGCAGCTACAACGGAAGCAGCGCCAAGCCAAGCAGCCACAAATTAAGCAGCAAACACAACAAAAGCTGCAACAAAAAGTAATGAAGAAAGCGCAACAACAGTCACAACAACATCAGTCAGCAGCCACAACTGACATGAGCAACAATGTGCTAGTCCGTATCTTGGAGCAGAACACATTGCTGCTCAAAAAAATACATAGCACAATGTCGATTCTGACTGATACAATAAATTTGTTTATTACTGCTAATTCTTACAATAACAATGCAAAATCAATTACGACTAACAGTAAGAAGAACGCTCTTACTATTGACGACTCGGCAGCAGCAGCAAAAACACCAGCAGACAACGCAGCCGAGGACAATCAGGCCACTCCAATCTCCGACGACATGATTTCCATCGCCAGCTCCAACTGGACGGACTACAGCAGCAACGAGTCCATGATGCTCAGTCCAAGCCAATTCACTGACGCACTGGATGAAATCATGATGAGACGCGACCTGTTGTAAATAAATACATTAAAATGTGTTTACAAAATAACAGCCAAATACTCACCTCATCGTCCACTCTCCTGATGAATGTCGTCAAAGCAGTCGAGATTTACAATTCTCAAATGTCGTCACTCCTGAAAATAATAGAAAAACAAAGTCTTACCATTTCAGATTATACCAAATATCATATACTTACCAGCAAACCCAGAGCAGCCGCATCCAGCAACTGCAGCAGCAGCCATTGCAGCAGTAGCAGCAGCCATAGCAACCGCAGCAGCATGCTACAGCAATGCCATTGCACCAGCAGCAGCAGCAGCAGCCATAGCAGCCGCAGCAGCAGCCATAGCAGCAGCAGAAGCCATAGCAGCCGCAGCAGCAGCCATAACAGCCGCAGCAGCAGCCACAGCAACGCCACAGCACATGCAGCAGCAGCTATAACAATAGCCACAACAACAGCTACTACAGCAGCCGAAGCAACAGCCGCAAATATGGCTACTTCAGCAGCCAACTCCAATAGCTGAAGTAGCAGCCATAGCAGCAGCTGTATGCAGACGTCCACAGTAGTAGCAGCAGCAGCAGCAGCAGCAGCGGCGCAGAACATCCACTAGCGCGACCAAGCAATGCAGCAGCCAATCACCAGCAGCAATGTTTGACGCAAATTGTGGCGCCACCATTGCTAAAAAAATGCCTGAAAGGCGATTGGCTGGCACTTTTGTACTGCCTCTCTACAGGCAGAGCAGGCAGCAGCTTGGCCAGCGCCGAAAAGAGGTCGCACACAAGCGGCAGAAATGACGAACAAAATCCATCGTAGCGTCGCCAGAAGAAGTTCCAGAATATCGCTGAAAGTTAAAAATAAGAATAAGTTAATAATTTTGTTAAAAATCAGAATATTATGCAACTTACCATATGTTCAGCAGCCACAGAATTTTGTCCGATCATACTTACCACGTCCGAAATGCCAGTCCTGAAAAAACTTACCTGTTTTATGTATCCACGTCCGTCCGATGCGCCAAACCTGAAAAGAAAACAAAAAATTAATAATTTATGTCAAAAATAGTTATAATTGTGCCATTTGCACATTTACTTACCAATGTTGTTGTATCAGAGCATATGAGCAGCAGCCACAGAATATTGTCCGATCGATACTTACCAAATCCGATATGCCAGTCCTGAAAAAACTTACCTATATTATGTATATATGTCCGTCCGATGCGCCAAACCTGAAAAGAAAAGAAATAATTAACAATTTAAGTCAAAAATAGTGAAAATTGTGCCATTTACACATTTGTTTACCTTTTTTAGTGTACCAGACTGCCAACTTATCTCATTGTATGTTATGTTATGTCCAACAACAGAGCTTAACATAAAATACCAAAGTTAACATGAAATAATTAATAGTCAATGTAAACTGACTTAGCCAATACCAATTAATGTCTAAATTTAAATAGTAAATGTTAATAGCAATAAGAATAGCTTTAATTTAAATATTAAGTGAATAATCTTAAATGAAACATGGGCCAGTTAACATAACAAGCCCCTTAAAATATGCTAACATTAGTTAAGCTGCCACTACAATTTATATGAATTTCTTTAACATAGTAATAGATAAGTTGAATAAAATCACCATCAGTTTGATACTGGCGGGCAAGTTGTCAAGATCTAAAAAAAAAAAAAAAAAAAAAAAAAAAAAAAAAAAAAAAAAGGTCATCAACTCAATTCTCGTGTGAAAAGTGCATAAATTATGGATGAAGCAGACTCCTACTACGTCTCAGGAAGCCAAAGCAGCCATAACGCCAGCCCACAAGAGAAGCCGCCAAAGCAGCCACCGTCACTCGCCAATATTCTTGCCATCTTGAACTCCGATGCGGATCAGAAAAGTGAGTCCAATCCATTCTTGCTTTCGCCCGACTTGCTTAGTCCGATCGATACCAATGGATCGACAATACCAGAGTCGCCTCCTGTATCTGATCCGGACGCAACAATAGTTTGCCACAACAGCCATAATCGGGAGCCGCAGAATAGTGCAAATAATCCTGGCCAGTGTTTTGGGCCCCACATTATATTCAATATACTCTGCGGATATGCCAACCCACACGGCAATAACATCACTAGGCGAATGCGATACCCTTATCGCAACGTACGCCGACGACACTGCGGTGCTCACAAAAAGCAGCTGTATACTTCTTGCCAGGAGTGCACTGCAAGAGTATTTGGACGCATTTCAGGAATGGGCAAACAAATGGAATGTGTGCATCAACGCAGAAAAATGTGCAAATGTGACATTCACTAATCGGGTGCAGAACTGCCCAGTTGTGTCCCTGAGTGGAAAGGTTCTAGCTCACTCATTTGCACACAAATACTTGGGTGTCATACTAGACAGAAGCCTCACATTCGAAAGACACGTTAAGGCACTTCAGCACTCATATAGAGACAAACTAAAAAGGATGTCTTGGCTACTTTCTGCTAAAAACAAAATGTCGCTGGACAACAAAGTAAAAATGTACAAGTGCATTTTAGCTCCCAGCCTATTCTATGCCATGCAGGTGTACGGTATTACTGCCAAAACGCACCTTAACAAGATCCGTGTGCTTCAATCAAAAACATTGAGGATGATCTCTGGTTCTCCATGGTACATAAGGACAGCCAATATTGAGCGTGACCTTAAGGTGCCCAAAATAGGTGATCGAATACAAGTGATTGCCCAAAAATACTCCGAAAGGCTAGGAGCTCATCCAAACAGTCTAGCTAGGCGCCTAAAGACTGTCTGTCATCGTACAAGAGTAAGGAGGAGACTCAAACGCCACCACCCTCAAGACCTCCTGAACCGGGTCTTGACATGAAGACCTCCGATCAATACTCAGACGTACTTCGCAGAATTACCTCTTAAACCTCCCGTTATAATTTTCTTTAATTCATTTGTTATGTTTTGTCATAATTAATTTTGTTATTATTTTTAGTTTTATTTCTGATTTGTTTAAGTTGCTTTGATTAAGTAGCAGTATACTCATCCTTCGAGAAATCTGTGTGCGTTGGTGTTAGTGAGATGCATAAAGCGCAAGCCAAAAAAGCGCGCCAAATTATGCACTCTCACTCACCAATACACACAGACAAAAGAGAAAGGAAAGAAATGACAAGAGAAAGAGTAGAAAACACAGACATATACACAGACAATGATATGCAGCCACTAATACATACAGACGAAAACTCTCTCTTGACAACTCATGTAAATAAAGCTGACACTAACACAAATAAAGACAATGAGAGAGACAAAGAAGATCAATCGACACTCATAACCAATACGAATGCGACAAATAAACGAAAACTAGACACTACAGCAACAAATGCTAGTACGAGAAGACGATTATTTGACGACTCAGGAAGGGAGAGCAATATGACAAATTTACCCTCACCGACAACAAAAACAAATACCATACAAGAATGGCTACGTCACATTGCACAGCCGCAAAATAGGCAGCAAATTACAAATTTTATTAATAACATAAATGCACAAAAAAATGCAGGGCAATCTCCTTTCAAAAAGAGATGCCTGAACAAAGATAGACCTTTTGTAGAAATTGCAACACCACTCTTTAAGAGTGCGTTTGCAACAAATCTACAAAAGGAAACTAGAATGCAGACTAGCCAGCAACAACAAAAACAGACCAGCCCAAAACAACAACAGCAGCAAAGTGAAGCTGAACAGCAACAACAACAACAGCAAAATCAACATCAAAAGCAGCAGCAACAACAACAGCTGCCGCGGCCAAAGACAAATAAGCGACAACAACAACAACAAGCGCCACCACGGCCAACGCTTAAAAATATGAGCTATAGCTCGCAGCCATTTCTCTCGGATTGGATCCAGGCTGACCCACATCCGCTGTCAAACTTCAAGCAAATCCCGAAAACTGTGCCAACGCTCTTCATACCTAAAGCGCCTGCAATGTTGCCACTGCTGGATGAACTCAACAGCATCCCAGAAGTTGGCAAATTCAGGTGTAAAGCAACTGTAGGAGATGGGCTTCGCATAGTATGCCAGGACATTGACACCTACAACGCCATACGGAGCAGACTGAACAAGGATAACACGCAGCTTTTCACGCACCAGCTGCGTAGCCAAAAAGGCTTGCGTGTTATCCTCCGATATCTGCACCATACGACGCCATGTGACTGGATCAAAGGCAAACTGATGCATCTGGGATACACTATCAGATTCATCCGTTTGCTTACCAACCGCTTTACTGGCAAACCTCTCAATCTGTTTGAGGTTGAGGTAGAGCGCAAGGAAGATGACAGCCACAAAAACATCCTCAAAGTCAAGGAGCTTGACATGATGGCAGTTGAAGTTGAGCTACTTGCAAAGCCACGGGATCCTGCACAATGTCATAGATGTCAAGCGTTTGGCCATACAAAAAACTATTGTACTCGGCCATGCGTTTGCATGAAATGTGCAGGTTCCCACTTCACTACAAACTGCACCAAGCCTAGAGATGTGGCTCCAAAGTGTGCCAATTGTGGCCAATGCCATGTAAGCTGCTACAAAGGATGCCCTGTCTTTAAAGAAGCCAGAACCAGACTCAGGTCCAATCATCCGTATGGCCTGCAGTCTGTGCAGGAGAGATACTTGGCCAAAAGACAGAAACATAACGTGCAGCAGCAGCAAGAACAACAGCAGCAGCCACAACAGGAACAGCCACAACCGGAACAGCCACAACAGGAACAGCAACAACAGCAGAAGCAACGCCCACACTTGCAGCTGAAGAGGCAGCAAGAGCAGAAAGTGGCACAGCAGATGCAGCAACAGCGAGCAAAGCGGGCTCAGTTGAAGCAGCAACAACAACAGCAGCTACAACGGAAGCAGCGCCAAGCTAAGCAGCCACAAATTAAGCAGCAAACACAACAAAAGCTGCAACAAAAAGCAATAAACAAACCACAACAACAGTCACAACAACATCAGTCAGCAGCCACAACTGACATGAGCAACAATGTGCTAGTCCGTATCTTGGAGCAGAACACATTGCTGCTCAAGAAAATACACAGCACAATGTCAATTCTGACTGACACAATACAACTGTTTATTAAAGCTAATCCTGACAATTACAATACAAAATCAATTAAAACGAACATTAAGAAAAAAGCTCTTATAACTGATGATTCGGCAGCAGCAGCAAAAACACCAGCAGACAACGCAGCCGAAGACAATCAGGCCACTCCCATCTCCGACGACAGGATTTCCATCGCCAGCTCCAACTGGACGGACTACAGCAGCAACGAGTCCATGATGCTCAGTCCAAGTCAATACACTGACTCACTGGATGAAATCCTGATGAGACGCGACCTGTTGTAAATAAATACATTAAAAAGTGTTTATAAAATGCAACTAAATACTCACCTCATCGTCCACTCTCCTGATGAATGTCGTCAAACAGTTCAGATTACATTCCTCAAATGTTGTCACTCCTGAAAATAATAGAAAAACAAAGTCTTACCATTTCAGATTATACCAAATATCACACACTTACCAGCAAAACAAAGGCAGCCGCATCCAGCAACTGCAGCAGTAGCCATTGCAACAGCAGCAGCAGCCATAGCTACTACAGCAGCATGCCACAGCAATGCCACTGCACCACCAGCAAAAGCAGCAGCAGCCATAGCAGCCATAGCAGCCGCAGCAGCAGCCATAGCAGCAGCAGCAGAAGCCATAGCAGCCGCAGAAGCAGCCATAACAGCCGCAGCAGCAGCCACAGCAACGCCATAGCACCTGCAGCAGCAGCTATAACAATAGCCACAACAACAGCTACTACAGCAGCCGAAGCAACAGCCGCAAATATGGCTACTTCAGCAGCCAACTCCAATAGCTGAAGTAGCAGCCATAGCAGCAGCTGTATGCAAACGTCCACAGTAGTAGCAGCAGCAGCAGCAGCAGCAGCAGCAGCGGCGCAGAACATCCACTAGCGCGACCAAGCAATGCAGCAGCCAATCACCAGCAGCAATGTTTGACGCAAATTGTGGCGCCACCATTGCTAAAAAAATGCCTGAAAGGCGATTGGCTGGCACTTTTGTACTGCCTCTCTACAAGCAGAGCAGGCAGCAGCTTGGCCAGCGCCGAAAAGAGGTCGCACATAAGCGGCAGAAATGACGAATAAAATCCATCGTAGCGTCGCCAGAAGAAGTTCCAGAATATCGCTGAAAGTTAAAAATAAGAATAAGTTAATAATTTTGTTAAAAATAGAATATTATGCTACTTACCATATGTTCAGCAGCCACAGAATTCTGTCCGAAATGCCAGTCCTGAAAAAACTTACCTGTTTTATGTATCCATGTCCGTCCGATGCGCCAAACCTGTAAAGAAAAGAAAAAATTAATATTTTATGTTATTAATAGTTATAATTGTGCCATTTGCACATTTACTTACCAATTTTGTTGTATCAGACATATGAGCAGCAGCCACAGAATATTGTCCGATCGATACTTACCAAATCCGATATGCCAGTCCTGAAAAAACTTACCTATTTTATGTATATATGTCCGTCCGATGCGCCAAACCTGAAAAGAAAAGAAATAATTAACAATTTAAGTCAAAAATAGTGAAAATTGTGCCATTTACACATTTGTTTACCTTTTTTAGTGTACCAGACTGCCAACTTATCTCATTGTATGTTATGTTATGTCCAACAACAGAGCTTAACATAAAATACCAAAGTTAACATGATATAATTAATAGTCAATGTAAACTGACTTAGCCAATACCAATTAATGTCTAAATTTAAATAGTAAATGTTAATAGCAATAAGAATAGCTTTAATTTAAATATTAAGTGAATAATCTTAAATGAAACATGGGCCAGTTAACATAACAAGCCCCTTAAAATATGCTAACATTAGTTAAGCTCCCACTACAATTTATATGAATTTCTTTAACATAGTAATAGATAAGTTGAATAAAATCACCATCAGTTTGATACTGGCGGGCAAGTTGTCAAGATCTAAAAAATTGATGTTTTACAAATAGTTGGAATATAATGCACAATTTGATTTGGTTAAGGTCTTTGCTGGTTGCTAGTTGGATGATCAAAATTCTTTTTATTGTGTTATAAACCACTAGTGTTAATTGGCATTTTCTAATTTTCCTAATTGCTTTCGTATATGATCGCCTTATTGTGGTATTAAACATTGCTGAAAATCGCTTTATATTTCTTTTAAGTAAGTTGTATCACCCCAATTGATATTGGTTTGTGACTTTATTTACTTAAAAATGGCGTTCTTCAGCTATTTTTTAATACCCAATTTGCATTGAGTTGTATTGGTATTAAGTTCCAATTAAACTCATTACAAATAGTGCTGTTCAAGTCTAAAATCCAATTTCAGTTAGTGTTTATACCACTATGTATATTGGATTTTATCTTGGATTAATTTAAAATGGCTACTTCAAGTTTTTTTTTTTTCCAATACCTAAATCCCACTAAGTTCTAATGTTGATTAAGTTCAAATAGTGGCGTACTAATCCAATTTAAGAGTGGCCATTTCTATTTTATATTTATTCTACACACCAATTTCTATTGGTTTCTGTCGTTGCTTATTTAAAAATGGCATCTCAATTGCTTTTCAGTACCCCCCATTTGAACTTGGTTCTATCACTGGCTGGTATTAAATAGCGGACAAATATTCTTTATGTATACACTGTTCACATTGGATTGTGTATTTGGTGTATTCAAATGGATGGTTCATTTTACCACGGACAAAGACTGAATGCTTTCACTACTTGTCAGTTGGTTGTTGTCTTCTTGCTTGCTCAGTTGCTTACCCACTACCAGTATCCTCTAAACCCCCACAAAGCGTCATATTAAATATCAAATAAGAATGTCAAATAGTATTAGTAAGTGTGTGAAAATGTTTTTTTTGTACCATTTAATATGTGTATATGTTGCTGGAATTGATATAATTTATGTAAATGTTGCCAGTTCGTTGAGTTTTGATGTTTAAAATTAATTGGATTATAATGCACAATAAGAATTGGTAAATGTCTAAGGTTTATGCCTTAGGTTGTAGTAAAATAGTTTGAAGTATATTGGAAGTTGGTCTTTAAAGTTGGCATTGCCATCTATAATTTATATGAAAATGTTTTTTATGTCCCATTTAATATGTGTATAGGTTGATGGAATTGATATATTTTATGTAAATGTTGCCAGTTCGTTGAGTTTTGATGTTTTACAAATAGTTGGAATATAATGCACAATTTGATTTGGTTAAGGTCTTTGCTGGTTGCTAGTTGGATGATCAAAATTCTTTTTATTGTGTTATAAACCACTAGTGTTAATTGGCATTTTCTAATTTTCCTAATTGCTTTTGTATATGATCGCCTTATTGTGGTATTAAACATTGCTGAAAATCGCTTTATATTTCTTTTAAGTAAGTTCTATCACCCCAATTGATATTGGTTTGTGACTTTATTTACTTAAAAATGGCGTTCTTCAGCTATTTTTTAATACCCAATTTGCATTGAGTTGTATTGGTATTAAGTTCCAATTAAACTCATTACAAATAGTGCTGTTCAAGTCTAAAATCCAATTTCAGTTAGTGTTTATACCACTATGTATATTGGATTTTATCTTGGATTAATTTAAAATGGCTACTTCAAGTTTTTTTTTTTTCCAATACCTAAATCCCACTAAGTTCTAATGTTGATTAAGTTCAAATAGTGGCGTACTAATCCAATTTAAGAGTGGCCATTTCTATTTTATATTTATTCTACACACCAATTTCTATTGGTTTCTGTCGTTGCTTATTTAAAAATGGCATCTCAATTGCTTTTCAGTACCCCCCATTTGAACTTGGTTCTATCACTGGCTGGTATTAAATAGCGGACAAATATTCTTTATGTATACACTGTTCACATTGGATTGTGTATTTGGTGTATTCAAATGGATGGTTCATTTTACCACGGACAAAGACTGAATGCTTTCACTACTTGTCAGTTGGTTGTTGTCTTCTTGCTTGCTCAGTTGCTTACCCACTACCAGTATCCTCTAAACCCCCACAAAGCGTCATATTAAATATCAAATAAGAATGTCAAATAGTATTAGTAAGTGTGTGAAAATGTTTTTTTTGTACCATTTAATATGTTAATATGTTGCTGGAATTGATATAATTTATGTAAATGTTGCCAGTTCGTTGAGTTTTGATGTTTAAAATTAATTGGATTATAATGCACAATAAGAATTGGTAAATGTCTAAGGTTTATGCCTTAGGTTGTAGTAAAATAGTTTGAAGTATATTGGAAGTTGGTCTTTAAAGTTGGCATTGCCATCTATAATTTATATGAAAATGTTTTTTATGTCCCATTTAATATGTGTATAGGTTGATGGAATTGATATATTTTATGTAAATGTTGCCAGTTCGTTGAGTTTTGATGTTTTACAAATAGTTGGAATATAATGCACAATTTGATTTGGTTAAGGTCTTTGCTGGTTGCTAGTTGGATGATCAAAATTCTTTTTATTGTGTTATAAACCACTAGTGTTAATTGGCATTTTCTAATTTTCCTAATTGCTTTTGTATATGATCGCCTTATTGTGGTATTAAACATTGCTGAAAATCGCTTTATATTTCTTTTAAGTAAGTTCTATCACCCCAATTGATATTGGTTTGTGACTTTATTTACTTAAAAATGGCGTTCTTCAGCTATTTTTTAATACCCAATTTGCATTGAGTTGTATTGGTATTAAGTTCCAATTAAACTCATTACAAATAGTGCTGTTCAAGTCTAAAATCCAATTTCAGTTAGTGTTTATACCACTATGTATATTGGATTTTATCTTGGATTAATTTAAAATGGCTACTTCAAGTTTTTTTTTTTTCCAATACCTAAATCCCACTAAGTTCTAATGTTGATTAAGTTCAAATAGTGGCGTACTAATCCAATTTAAGAGTGGCCATTTCTATTTTATATTTATTCTACACACCAATTTCTATTGGTTTCTGTCGTTGCTTATTTAAAAATGGCATCTCAATTGCTTTTCAGTACCCCCCATTTGAACTTGGTTCTATCACTGGCTGGTATTAAATAGCGGACAAATATTCTTTATGTATACACTGTTCACATTGGATTGTGTATTTGGTGTATTCAAATGGATGGTTCATTTTACCACGGACAAAGACTGAATGCTTTCACTACTTGTCAGTTGGTTGTTGTCTTCTTGCTTGCTCAGTTGCTTACCCACTACCAGTATCCTCTAAACCCCCACAAAGCGTCATATTAAATATCAAATAAGAATGTCAAATAGTATTAATATGTGTGCAATTCAATTGGTAAATAATGTATAGTATGTGACAAGAATGATGCTAAATTATTCTTGGTTTTTTTATTTTGTTATATGTATGGGCAAGTTAATGCTGTACAGAGATAATAGAATCGAATTGTTGTTGTACGCAGTTTAATATGTGCCTAAATTACCTTATAAGTAAAGTCAAATTAAATTTTAACAGTAGAATTATAAACACATTCTGCGTATAACCACGCAACAAAATGCGGCTATGCACATGTGTATGTCGATGTGTTTGTATAAATTGAACACTATAGAAACAATTCTAGTCAAACACACTGCGTAATTTCCTGTTAAAAACATGGGCAAAAAAAAGTACACAGCACTAAACTGCATTGAAATGTGTGTACAAGCTTTCAATAGTCCCCATTGCCTTTGCTTTTCTACCTACTTTGCTGTATGCATATGTATCAAAGTGTATATATGTTTCGCGTATACATGTATAAGACGCTGAATATTACCCAGAAAATCATGCTGGGTAAATTTTTCGATATGTATGTACAAGTGTTCAATAGTCCCTATTGTCTTTGCCTTTCTACCTAATTAGTTGTATATGTCTGAATGAAAGGGTATATATGTTGCGCATATATGTGTATAAGACATTGCATATTACTCAGAACATCATACTGATACAATATTTCGGTATGTATGTACAAGACTACAAAAGTCCCAATCGCTTTTGCATTTCTACCTACTTTGTTGTATAAGTATGTTTGAAAGGGTATATATGTTGCGCGTATATATGTATAAGACGCTGCATATTACCCAAAGCATAGTAAACACACACATACATGTGATATACGTTAATTAAATGCGTACGCATGAATGTGTATCAGTATTAATTCCTCACAACAACTTGCACTATTATTTACTTTTCAATAAGACGCCAACATACTAGCGTCATATTCCTTTAACAAAAAAACAAAAACACAACACAATTTCACAACATATGTATGTATGCGAAATTGTAGATCGTGTTCGTTTCTTTACCTAGTTATGCTCATTAACAGTTATCATTTCTCGTATATATGTATAATAAGAATACACAAATAAGAAGCTTGTGTATAATGTATAAAGTTATATTACTAATGCCTCAACCAGGGACGCACATTAGGCATCTCTATACTACTTCAAAATTATGTATGTATATATATTTGTTATATGTATATATAACAAAAGATTGTACATTTTAAATGTTTATGTAAATGACTTACCACAGAATAGCAACAGCGTCGTTTGTATTAAATGAAATTTAATATATAAATGCACTTTACACAACACAAAACCATATATTGTCTTAGTTTTTTTTCATTTATTTATATTTTATTACATCTAAAACGTAGGCGCATTTATTTTTTTTTAAATTATACGTTTATAAATGATTCACTTAAGAACGCAAAGATGGCAGGCTGCTTTTTACAAAATTAAATTTAAAAGGTATGTTTAATTAAATTTTTTTGTACAAGCGCACCTCACACATCACAACAGCGTCTTGTTTATTATTAATTTTATATGTATCCACATTAAAATGTTTTACACAAACACAGGAAACCACTGACAAAAAATAAGCTATTTTTTACAACCGGTTTTATGTTCATTTATTTAAAACCAATTTGAAAAAAAAGCGCGGATTAATTTTTCATTTGTATACGACGCGTGCAAATAATTTACAAGTCAAGTTTTTCACAAAATAAAATCACAGCCTTTAGTGCACATTTTCCGCGTTTAAAATTTGCATGCTTCTCCGAAGAGAGATCTTCATGGACTGCCTCTAATTACGTGACTGAAACAAAGGAACAGATCGTATGAAAATGGCAACTTGTGCGAATGACGCGTGCTAGGCAAGTGTGTGTGAATGACTCACGCAAACGACAACAAAAAGGTCCAAATATGGATAAATGCAAAATTGTAGATCGGTTCTGTTTTTCTACCTACTTGCTTCATTAACAGTTATCATTTGCATGTATGTATGTATAAGAATACACAAAACAGAAGTGTGTGTATATTTTACAAGGTCATGTTATTAAATGCTTTTACCAAGGCCGCACACTTAGCGTCTTTTTACCACGCCAAAATTGTGTATGTATATTAGAAGAACACAATACACAGTACATTGAAAAACCCACACCTACTGAATATTCTATATAAGCTATTAATTTGTAATTTGTGTTCCTGCTTTAAGTATAATAAATTATTAAAATCAATACAATTAGTTTGCTTCTTTCTTTTTCTTCAAATGAATTAAATGTAAAGAGTTGTAAGGCGGAGATGTCTAAATAGAATCTATTTAAAACTGCAAGCCTATTGACGCTAAAGCAACAAAGCATTTCACTCACACATTGTGTCACTCACCTAGCAACATTCGCATTTTTTTATCATGCGCATTCACAAATAATTTCGGTTTTTTCTGGCTCGTCTATTAATTTTCAATTTTTAAAAAACACATTTATTTTATTAAATCTTATAAATTACATTTTATTTTTGTTTGGATTTTATAAATTGCAAAAAGGGACTTTAAAAATATAAAACACATTAAAATACAATTGGCATAATATAAATAATATTTAAGAAATAACAGTTCAACAGAGTACGAAGCGAACAAATTGTAATATAAACTGTTATCCTTAAACATTTGTGTTTATTGAATTTTCTTCATATATCTTATTTTTTATATTAATCAAAGACAATTTAAAGATTTAAAAATATTGCCATCGTTTTCGTTCATGTTGATATTTACATTTACGAATAAGCCTTCCAGCGCTTAGGATGTAACAAAAGGTAAAAGTATTTAATAAATTAATATATCAGTTGAAACCATTGCTGACTGCTCAGATATTAAAGATACAATAAAATCTCGTTTTTGCAACTGAAACGGTATCAATTTTTACAGATTCTTTTTTTTTGGAACTGACTGCATTATATTACTTACCATATATCTGACAGAAGCGAACGGTTAACATTTAAGATGTATGCCAATATAGTATACCAATCTCAAGTGTACATTAACTTATTTAATTTTCAGATCCTTTACTCACAATACCCACTTACCAAATCTAACAAATAACTATTACAACCATAATAAAAAGCTATAGCTTGGACTTATAAGTCTTTAACTCATTAAACATTTTAAACGGATAAATGGGGTATATGAAAGCTTGTCGGTTTAGAAAATACTATACATATATGTATGTATAATCAAAATGAGTATAATTTAAAATTTGTAACCCATCAGTGTAAATTAACAACTTTGTCGAATTTCCTTGGATTAATCGCATACTGTATAAATACATGAAGGATAATCTTTTTCTATAATGCCAAGCTCATAACAAAAGAACAATTATTGAAGACTTAGATTTTAACGCAACAGTTTTCCAGAATGCTTAGCAGAGATATGCTTTGGCAGCAGGTATATGCCAATATATTCAGAACGCAAAAGAATGCTTGTATGTTTGTGTTGTGAAAAGGTGTATGTATACGGGTTTAATAATATTGTTTTTTAAACTGCAAGTGCATACAACATTTCACATAAAAGATAAATATTGTAGTTTGTTGTGGTTAATAAAGACAATAACTTAGAATAAGCGCTTTCCGTACTCTTTTAATTTGATTACGTACGTTGTGCCTATCGATGTCCTGAGCACGTTTTCCTCCATCAATTAACAAAGTTTAAAAAAAGATTTTCATTCTCTTGCATTGATTGCCTGCCTATTAATGCAATATTGAATCAATTTCTTCTGCACTGAAATATAATTATACCTATATCATGTGTATATTCGAGACTTAGGAGGAAGATACATGTCACGCGCTATTCAAGCATTTTGAATAGACTGCAGTATTCCTTTTACAAATAGTCATTTTAAGCACCGCACTTTTAAACAACAAATACTTTAATTCATAATATTTTATGTAGAGTGTAACGGATGAAACAAGAATAGCTGCACGGTCTAACGAGCGCTGCAGTTTTTATATGTGTATTTGTGTACATAAATACATATTTTTTACAAAGGTAAGTGAATAGCAAGAGGATGTCTTTCATACGACAATTTTTAACTACAGTACACTTTTTTTATTATTTGTTAAATATTTATTATTTGTTTTGTATTAATTGTGGTCGCATATTGTGTATATATAAGTATATCCAATATTGTTGTTCATGTATGCAATATATTTATTTATATGGTAATTTGACTAGAAAATTTTGAAGAGAAAAAGTGTTACACATATGAAGTATACAATAAAATTTGTATGTATGTATTATGTCTCATGTATTCTTCCTTTAATTTGTTTGTTATTTTGCCTTAGCAATCAAATAGTAGTATAAAATTGTGACCATGTTATGTTTTGGGACCTGATAGATATTTGAAAGCAACTCGAATCAATGGGGATGCTTTAGTTACATATATTGATATTATTTTTCGTTTGCATCAAGTGACGTCATTAACTTTGAATACTTGTATATTTTATAAATGTTGAAATGTTTTTTTTATATATTTTTTCAAACTTTTCTTGCGTAATTTGCTTTAAAGTTATATAATAAAAAGTTTAGGTTTAACTTTGAGACTTTGCACAGCATTTTATGTATTATTATACATTTACATTTATAAATGTTTTATTTGTATCCATATTGTTTTTACGTCTTAAAAAATAGATTAAAACTTTTTTATACAAAAAATATGGGTATTGATTACTAATTGAGCTTAAAAAATGTTTAAAAATATAAAATGCAAAGCAAGGTATTGGAAGTATCATTTGCAACGGTTAATAAACCAACAGCAGGAGAAGAATAACATGGAGAATGAAATTGCTGGTATGATTGTTTTGTTGGTGTTTATCTAAAGTGGGAGTGCGGTTGTTGTTTTATCAGCTGCCACTTCTAGTGTTGTAGAGTGTACATTGTATCAGTCTTTGCGCGTCACAAGTATCAAATAAGGAGAGATACGTTAATATAATACTTAATATACGTAGAATCAACATCCCAAAGCATATGTTGTAAAGTATTTACTTTATAAATTAAACTTTCTTATGTCGTATTTTGTGGCAGTTTAAAAAGCCAATGACTAGAGTAGATCTATAACATCGTTGTAGAAATTTAAATTACATTATTTGTACCAGTTTAAAATATGATAGATGAAAATAGAAGTTATAAAACAAGTTAACAAGCTTTAATTTTAATTCAATTTATAAATAAATAGGTTTAGCTATGCTGCTTGGTTTGCTTTAAGCTGCGCTGAATTAAGATATAGAATTACAATGCTTAAGTTCCAAATAGATATTTTTATATGTATTTTTAATTTGTATTGATGAATAATTATGAAAGTTTATAGTATTACTATATATGTAAATGGTGCTTGAATCTTTTGTTTATACCTTTTTCCCATAAACGGGGTAAAATTATGTTGTAACAATTTTTATAAAAAAAGAAAGTTTTAAGAGGAAGTCCTTTATGGTGTATATACTCTCGATTATCTTTAACAGTCAGCCAATTTAGTCATCTTAATTTCAGTGTTGACATGACACTTTTTTTGTATAATCGTGCCGATTTCAAGAACCATAAGAGTTAAACCAACAATACTTAATGGCCAGGTTTTACTCAGTAAATAGATAAAAATGAATAAAATCTGTAATTGATAGAATGTGGCTCTGTTGTTTGGGTTTAACCTTTTCTATTGATCTTGTAACAATCGCTGTATCCCTTAGTTAAGCACTTTTGTGTTGTTAATCCCATTAATTATAAGGGTTTTATAAAAATATTAACGAATAAAAGTCTTAGTTTTTGTGTATCCTGGATTACTTTGAATGCAAGTACTTATTTACATAGAGTAAAAAAAAATGTGTAATTAGATTTTAGTTTTTATAGAATTGAAATAGAATACAGATAAATATTTGAAATGCCTAATTGTAGACTGTTTACTTATAGAGTTGTTCTCTGTTATATGTTTAACCTGAATACAAAAATACATTACTATTTGTATGTATTGTAAATTTATATTATAAGTATGTATTAATAAGTATGCAATTTTTAATTACGTGTCTTGTAAACTAACGCACGGCGTTTGTGTCAACAAATTATGCAATAAGAAATTTTTATAATATTATAAATTTAAGTTATACTTTTAGATGATATTAGTGAATGTGAGTTAGCGGTTGGTAACCATTTATTGGTTATTCTGCGCCATTACATTAGGTGACTTGTAGAAGTTTTGCACGAACTCGGATAGGCTGTAGACGGCGCCGGGTCCCTTTCCAGCGCTCATACAAATAAAGTCCCCCAAACAATGCATGTTGGCTAAAAGAAAATAGCTAATTAGTTAACCTGGTAGTGATTGAATCACAAATAACTTACTGTTGGATAGTATGGGAGGGTATGAAGGCGGTGGCTTAATCCAGCTTCCATCTGGTCGACGCATGTGTCGACGATCCGATGAGAATTCAATTAGATATGTATCTGCAGGTATAACTCTAAAAAATCTAAAACATAGAAATGTTAAACCTTCTGATTTGCATGATCTTACACAGTTTTTACCTGTGATGTTCCGGTCGCAGTGCAAGATCAGAACGGAAAGTCTCTGTAACGTATTTATGAAAATATGTTGGAAACGGTAATGTGGTATCCAAATCGAAAACCAAACAACGGTTTAGTGAGGGGTGGTGCATGAAAAACACGTGATAGTCCTGACAAAGAGTAAAAAAAACATAAAGAATGTATCTGAACATTGTTTGGCAAGACAACATACCCATATCACAACTTGATCATCACCGCGACCAGCTTTTTGCCGCCAAAGAGGCACAGTGCGCCCTTCATTCGACACAAACACTGCATAGCATTTTGCTAATTCCTCGGGGCGCGTGCGTTTTACTTGTTCACAAAGTTTCCAAACATTCTCCTCGCTAAATTAAAATTACCGGTTAGTATAATATAAATAATGTTAGTGTGTATGTGCGGATATCTTTTAAACTGTGTCTTACGATATTTTAGACCAAGATTAAGGAAATCTCGTAGTCAAGCTTTCTGACTTAGCGTCCATATTAGCTTCAAATAAGAAAAGCCCAAATAAGACGGTACATGTTGTTTTCGCATAGTGGTATGACCACCACCAACAATAACATTGAACGTCTGCTTACAATATCAACAGTTACAGCAACCCCACAAACCCTCATACTACGCACAAATAAACAAGGTCGTGACTTGCGCCGTACAGTTTAAAATCGTGCGCTACAGAGAGCGAGAGAAAGTATTGGCAACTCAAGTGTATGGGCAGCGCGCGCATTGCAATTCGATATAGAAGTTGTGAGATATTATGATAAATCTGAGTGCAAATTTGAGTGCAGAGGCATTTGGGGATTAATCAATGAAAATTCATATTATGCACCTAAGGGGAGAAGCAACGTCAATTTTTGTTCAACACACAAGTGTACGTAGGTTTTATAATGTTTTATTTAGCGTATATCTATGTTTGTACATATAAGCCCATAAGCAAGTATAGGTATTGGTGGTTTTCAAATGGGACAACATCTAGATTAATTAAAAAAAAGTAAGCGATTTAATATTTATATATATATATATATATAATACAACACATCTGTTCATGTATTGTACTGCAAGCATCATTTTATTTAGGAGCGTTCTAGAACTTTTTGGGATTAAAGTACCAGGGGTTTTTAGTAGACCGTCAATATTTCAACGTTACACGACATCATTGCTTTTGCCATTTTTACAATTAACTTTTTTAATGGTAGACATAAGTACATACAAAGTAATGTTCTTATGCTTGCGTATTGTTTAACACTCGCTTTTGCTCGTGCTGTTGGTCGGTTGTTTAATAGTCAAAACGCGCATTTGGCATGCAGCAATAAAACGTAGCGGACCAAAATCCCAAACGCGACGGGCCAATATCCCAACCCACATACACAGAGGCTAATACATGCTTACATTGGCGTGCTATTCTTGTTGGCAGACATGACCGTTTGACCTAATTTTGGTACTACGCGGTGGCGCCTCGACAGGAGAAATCCCTAACCCATGGCCAGAGGAAAATAGCAGAGAAGGAGCAGTTGAGTAATGAGCGAATTTAAATGCTAAGCTGGAAATATTAACCAGCATAAAGCACGAAATAAGTATGGGATAAATAAAAAGCACTCTCACACATCCATACATTTAAACTACATACAATTAGACTAAATTTTTTTTATTAATACTTTGACATTACTATTTTTGTGCATTCTTGTGTAGCTGGTTTGCAGTTACTATGTTCAAATGTCTACTTACCAGTAACAGGACACATAGGAGCAATCTGCTATTTTGGGGAACAAAAAATCTGTTGTCATTTTAAAGCGTTGCAAATGTTGTTGTCGAGGTTTAGCTTTTCTGTGAAAAATGCTGCACAACTATGTTAATTGTCAACCAAAATATTCACTGCTTGGAGTACCTTGACTTAGAGCGAGACACAGATACAATAATAAACACACGCGTACAAACTACGAGGGATTATTCAGTGCATAGTGTGCATAAATGTTGCCGTTGCCGTAGTGTATTTGTGTGTGTTTTTATTATCTTTGGCATTTAGGTGAGAAGCACCTGAACTGGAGTCTGGCATTAAACGCCTGCAATGTGACACGATTCTTGTTTATTATTTGTTTCCTATATATGTGATCTCAGGCGCAGCCCCACCGACATTCCATTTCTGTGATGTCAGCAATTGGCGGCAAAATGTCCAAATTTCTTTAAAGGAAAGAGCTTAGTTTTTTAAAAAAATCCTAATTTTGCCTTGCTAAATTTTCTTTTACCGAGGATGCTATCTAACGCAAACAGAGAGGAGTAAGCATGAGAAACACACACACATGCAGATATTTACACAGCAGCGCACGCTCATAAGACGCAACGACCCGTATTATTGAAGGGATTTTTTTTTTGTATATCAAATTATGTTGATGCTGTCTCTACTGTTTTAGGCGCAACAAAGGTTTTCTCATCCCATCGGACACAAGGGATTGAGACAATTTCTACAAATACGTTTACACACTTTACAAAACAACATTAATTCAAGAATGCAACGTCGCTCTCCACAATGTACGCGTCACTTTTATTTTGATGTTTACGTTCACAGCCCAGACCAATTGATGAGCGTATCATGTGTGTTGATTTGTTAAAATATGAGGTATTTTAAGCGCGCATCCGCTAGTTTCACGTTGTAGATGCGTTCCCGGTTCTCACTAACTGGAGGAAAATTTTGTCTCTATTTTGGTCTGTCAGGCTGAAATGGGGTTACCAGGCGACCAATATATCAACAATGCAACTCGCGCAATCGATAATAACAGAGTCGCCTATCGGTATAATCGCTTAATAAAAAATACTATCGTGTACAGTTGTTATCTGACATGTGCTGAACGCTAAGGAACTTGGCCAGCCAACGGTTTTTTAAACCGAATCAACCGCGTTTATTAGTAACTGGCCATGAGTTCTTTGTTATCTAATCTAACAAATGCCAATGAAAAATTGACGGACCAGTCCCTTCTTTTACAGCCATAGAAATAAGTTAAGCTGTTAACGATTACCTTAATTTTGTCTTTTTTTTAAGTGTGTTGGCTGCTAGGTTTTATTTTAATTTGATATTATCTGGCTGTCTGGGTGTGCGAAAGAAGAAGCTTACAATGCATAAACTGATTGCTGATAAAAGTCAGAAAACAATTGTTGTTGAACTAACTTTATACAGATAACAAGAATTGCTATATAATCACATTTAGTAAACTTGCGCTTTGTGTGTCTATTTAATATTTATGAACGTATTATTCGAATTGTCTGTGAAGGTCACGCCTTTGACTCAGCTGATAAGCCAGCTAGTAACTACTAAGTACTTATGTAATATATTCATAAATATGCAAGCCTGCAAATAGCTCAACATCTTAGCTGTCTGTGATCTGTGTGCTCAAGACTTCTTATTGATCTTTTGAATTTGATAAAAACGTTTGATCTGCGATTAAAACGTTCATGACATAAATAATCTATTGGCTGATGACGTTTCCACGGCTTTATCAGCTCCCGCAGCGTACTCGCATATGCTGTTGAGAGGGAAAGATAGAGTGTGAGTGGTATGGCCGAGGTCTTTCTACAAATCCGATTACTTTTATACCCTGTAAATAAGACTGGGTAGACGTGAAGGTTACATATGTTTACTCTTGATTATATACCACACATATATTAGGTTTGTTTAGAACTTTATCTGCCCTCAAAAGATATTATTAAATTATTATTAAGTACTTAATTGCTATTACGGACATAGTGAAGACTATATGTATTTAGAAGCATCTGCTGGATTGATGATATATTGTTTGTCAAGTAATCAAAGGCCTTATGTTTGTATTATTGTACTCTTTTCCACTCGTTCATGTTTTTCGGTTTTGTCTAGACTTTTTAGAGGGTATCTTGCTGAGGCATTCTCGATTACGGACCTCATACTGGTTGGAGCTTAAGACGCGTTCAACATGCCAAGTGATTATTAGTTGTTTGGAGAGTCTCGATGTGGTCGGATTTCTAGTTGGGTATCTGTTATTTCTAAATACGTTTTTCCACACAAGCTTTTGCGCCTGCGCCGACTATTGAAATAAAGAAAAATAAAACAGGCAAGCACGTTTTATTGCTTTTGAGTATTTCTATTGAGTGACTAATATAACTAACCGTTTAATAGTGATGTTATTTTGTTGAAACGGCTTTCTTGTATCTCATATGATAAACCTGTTTTGATACTTCTTTGACAAACGTGAAATAAATGCCCACGCGGCTAAATTCTGATTTAAAGTGTTTATAATATATTGAATGCACATATATGAGTCTATAAACATTAGCTCGAAGCACAATTTGTTATTATCATGGCGTAGTCAAGTGTTGACTATTAATTGAGATCACGAGAGAATAACAGTCGCAATTCCATTACTTCATATCATTAATTGAGTTGATTGCCTCTCAATGTGCAGAAATGGAAGCGCAGTTCTCTACCAGCTAAACAATGACCAGGAATAAAACAGTTAAAAGTTAAAATCATATGGTATTCAAAGAATTATTTTATCATAAAGCGATAAATCTGTTTACTTAACTTTGTACATTTTTCTAAAAGCGACAGCAAAACCAACACGAAATGTAAACAATCAAAAAGACTCTTATTCAAAGTGTTTGATTAGAAGATACCTGTTTCCGGGGTCTGAATCAGCTAGCAGAAAAATTTGCACTAATTTACATGTGTATAGTTACAAAAACACATACTCATTTTCAAGTCAAAGAACACACCGACGCAGTACTTTTCGCGAAGTAGTCAATGACAATCACACAGAAAGAGAGACTGGTATATCACAGGAATTTGATTAATAAAGTAAAACAGCCAATTTGATAAACACTAGGGGTCAGTAAACAGGCCCAAAAAGTTTGTTTAAATTTTTTTTAAAAAATTATAACGATATTATTGACAAAAAGTCTAAGAACCATTCCCCAAAATAAAAGAGAATGTCTTAAAAAAAAATACGGACACAAGTTCATGTGATGAATGTATTTATTGCGATGTTTGCTAGAAAATTTCACTATATAAGCATTCGAGATAATATCTCTAAACACTTTTTCTAATGAAGCGTTTGCAATACTTTACCGCAGACAAGAAAAAGATGGGCGATGCATCTGAGCTGGAGGAGCAGAAACAGCAGCTCCACAATGGTTGTGGAGATCACAGAAATGAAAAGCGTCCACAGATTCTTGCCGGAATGGATCGACCGCTTAAAAGGATGCCATTGGGTGAACAACCACTTGCAGTGCGTCGACAAGCGCTGATGGTTATATTTGCCAACATGGGTGCATTATCCGGTGGCTTGGCTTTGGCTATTCCCACGATTACTCTGGGCCAGCTGACAGACAATTCGGAGCCGGTCTATTTAAGTGACACACAGGCATCTTGGTTTGCATCTGTAAATACATTATCGTGTCCATTAGGCGGAATACTGTCAGGCTTGTTACTGGATAGGATTGGACGAAAGCGCACGCTATATGTTCTAAATATACTGGGAATTACGGCATGGACACTTCTTGCTACAGCGAGTGACACGAGCTCACAGTCATTTTATTGGCAGTTGATTGTTTCACGGTTTATTATAGGTAAGATCCTCAGAAGCTTTTCTTATAATTTGTAGTGTAATTTAGATTTAAAGAATATATATGGTACAATATAATTTCTACTCATAATACATATAATATATATATTATTATTCTTGTTTCATAGGTATTGCTATGGGATTGGCTAGTGCACCGTCTGGAGTTTATGCGGCTGAGATTAGTTTGCCCAAGTTACGTGGCAGCCTTATTCTTGGTACATCTATATCAATGGCGTTGGGAATTACTATTCTTTACTGCATTGGATGCTTTATAAAGAATGATTTACGTCTGATTGCGCTGATATGCTGTGGTTATCAAATTACAGCTCTTCTTTGTGTTGTACTCCTTCCCGAGACGCCTAGCTGGTTGTTGTCAAAGAAACGGGTGGCTGAGGCTAAAATATCACTAAACTATTTCCGTGGGCTTGACAAGTCGCGTAAGTAAAATTATTAAATGAAAGCAATAGAGCTTATCAATCTTTCATTAAAAAATTAGCACACATTACGCATCCCGAGGTGTTGGAAGAATTTGATGTTCTGCAAAAGTCACTGCAAATGCGTGATGGCGATCAGAAGCCGTCGTTTCTAACCTGCCTGCGCTTACCTGAGGTCTACAAGCCGCTGCTTATACTGATGGGCTTATTTGCATTTCAGCAGCTATCGGGAATATTTGTGGTCATTGTTTATGCTGTGCAAATCTCTACTGCTGCGGGCGTATCCATTAATCCGTTCCTTTGTGCAGTTCTTATTGGGACGGCAAGAGTGGTGACTACCTGCCCGATGGGCTATGTACTGGAAAAGTGGGGCCGTCGCCGTGCTGGAATCATTTCAACATTAGGCATGACTGTCTCCATGCTTCTACTAGCTGGATATGGTTGGCTCCAGATTCTTAAAACTGTGCCCTATTTGCCTGTAATTGCCATTATAGGCTTTATTGTATTCAGCACTTTAGGATTGTACACTTTGCCATTTTTTATGATATCGGAGTTGTTTCCGCAGAGTGTGCGAGGTCCAGCCTCAGGCTTAACAGTGGCTGTAGGCATGTTTTTTGCCTTCCTGTGCATTAAAATGTATCCAGATATACACAAGGTCATTGGCATGAGCAACTGTTTTGTGTTCTTTAGTATGATGTCATTGCTGGCCATGTTTTTTATCTACTGGACGCTACCAGAAACACGCCGGCGCACATTGCTAGAGATCGAGGAACAATTCCGTAGTGGAGGGCGACGCAAAAAACCCACGGAAGTTGAAATGCAGGAGGTTTTTGTGCGTTAGGGAGATGGAAGCGAACAAATAGAATATGATGGGAACACGATTGCTCAGAGCTGTGATAAACTTAAATCATACATATTAAAATACTAGTACAATATACGAACAGTACACAAAATTTAACTTCTTTTAAAGTAACGTCAAAGATATTGTTATAAATTAAAATTTCAAATTTTATTTTTAAGATTTTATAAGAATGGGTAAGTTGGTTTCTCGTGTCACATGTAAAATAAAAAAATATACGAATAGATACATTACTCAAATTTAACACGATTGTGCAAAGTTTTACCGTACAAATCTGCCAATAATAGCAAAAATGCGAAGCTTGTATTGCTTTTATAGTTTTTGGTTTCATATACTAAGAATTACTCTTCATGAAAGTGTACATAATTGTACTGGGAAAGCTAATTTTGATGACGATGACGTAGCATGTCCGGGACTATGTGCAAGCCCCTCATTATGTCCATATTACGCCACGGGCAGTGTACTCGTACAGGCTTGTTGTCCGGCTGGTCGCGTACTGCCAAAAAAATATCTGCAACATTTTGCTCTGGTCATTAAATGTAATACTGGTATGAATACTACAACTCGTGCAACGTGTGCCCCAAAAATCGGATGGGATGCTTGGGGCGTTGGAGCCAACGTTTACGTAATTATATTTAGTTTTCAATTTTATGGCTTAATAATGCGGTGGTCCGCGGGTTCAGCGGGTCCATGAACAACAACTCCAAAACGTTTGGACAACAAGCTTTTAAGCCGGGGAGCTTGTGCAAAAACAACAAACAAATTGATCGCGATTAAGCCAACAACACGGCGCTAAACATGGACCAAACAACATCAAGTTGAACGAACTTGATACGCTGACAGGCTAAACGCAAATTGATGAGCTGCAAATGTGCGAACATTAAAGTTTCCGCTGCTGCCGTTGGATGCTACATACAGATTGCCATTGGGTCTGCTGCGATGATTTCCACAGCTGTATTGCAACATAATCATAATGTGTCAGCTTTTCAGAACCGACACCTGTTGTGAAATTTAGCACTTCAATGCATCAATTACAACAGATTATTGAAATGTCAACGCTTGTGTCAACAACGGAACAAGAAGACAACGGATCTCGAGTTAATGACACGTAACTTTGCAAACACCAACAATTGAATTAAAATCTACAACCGCACGCATTAAGGGATGTGAGAGCAACATATGTGGATTCTAATAACGCCAATCTGTGTCTATTCAAACTACGAGTATCTACTTATACTATCCTTATACCTTTCGTGGTAACCCAAGCGTAAACCACGTACCAAAAACAGGAACAACAATTGGGAAGTGAGTCTAGGGGTGGTGATCCTGATCTTCAGCGCCCTTTCCGATTTTTTGTTATCCTGTGGTTCTGCAGTCATCAGCAACGCAACGTGTCGCGTGTACATTTGGCTTTTGTTTTGATGTGATTTTGATTATGTTTATAAGCCAATAAATTCTGAAATTTCAACATTGTATTTTGTGTGTTCTTTTGTGTGTTGACAATAACCTGGGAGTCATTTAAACGGATAATATATTACTTGCGAGTATGTCCGTAAATGAAATACAAAGGAAACTTCCTGTCACCGACCCGCCAAAAATTCCAAATGATACCCTTAATTTGCTTCAAGTGTAGCGCTGCAAGGCAAATTGCAAGTACGCTTAAAATAGTTATGTATTTTAAGTGAGATAGGGACTCTGGACTAACCCTTTTTATGCCAGTACCCCAAGGCACTCGAGCTCAAAACAAATTCGTTAAATTTAACAGATCACCCGGATTGATTGCACACCTCGCAACTGGGCTCTGCTGTCCGATCAACATCGACAACGTCCTGAACCAAATATTCTTAAGCAATATACGCGAACAAACTGAAATATCGCGATATTGTAAACACAAGATATAGGGAAAGCGGACTTTAAATTACGTGTGCTGCAGCTGCGCACGACGTACGCGTGTGTCAAATTTGTGAGCAAGTGATCAATCTATCCTGGGATCTCAACAAAAACCAGAAGTGATTTTCAGAAGTACTCAAAATGCAGTTCTTCTTTCATCCAACCTGTCTTTAGCTTTATGCGATTATCTGTGTTCTCTTGCGAATCTTTAATGTGTCTGCAAAGGTGTGCACACTGGCACATTAGTCCAATCTATACACTAGTAATCAGATGCAATAAAGCAGTGGATACACAGCGTAAAATTACGGCAGTGTTAGCGATAAAGGTGTATGTGTATAACATACATAAGTTATTGTCAAGGTTCACATTTAAAGTGTTTGTTATACACATATAATATGCATATATCCAATTTTGCTCCACATTATTTCCTGAAATATGTCAAAATTAAAGACTTTGTTGCTACATACAATACAATCAATACTCAAATGTATTTCTAACAAATCTTTATAGGATCATAGATGACTCTATCTATATTTAAGACATATTTTGCAACTGCCATTATTAGAGGGCTTAGGAGTAGTATTTCCTTATTTAAGTGGGTTTTGGTCTTAGACTAGACAATCTTATATGAAAATAATTCAAATCTTAATACGCGGATGAACTTTTTCTAAATGTGAATGTGGCATCATTTATTTATAAGCAAATCTTTTAAGGATAGGGCACGGAATGGGTGCTCTTGCCTGGAGCTCCAAATCGCGGGCACAGTGAGTACCTTCGTCGTTGAAGTTTAATTTTCAATTAGTCGAGCTACTGTATTTGACTCTGTTCCTTTCTGCCGCCAAAGGGGCTAACGAACTGATGCCAAAGGGAATTCAGATTGGTTCATTGGGTTTAGCATTCGTAAAAATATTGCATTTAGCCAAAGATACGGACAGCCAACGCTTATGTGTTTTACGATTTTCTTCGTCGGGCTAAAGTTTTACGATTATTTTAACACATTGATGGGGGCATCTGCAAATGCAGGACGAGTATAGTGGCATCTTTCAAGTTTTTGCCTGCCTGTTCATAGACAAGCGTAAAATTGAATTCGTTTCTATGATGCACTGAATGACGTACAGAGGCGTTGCGTGCCTTTAAAATGCAATTACATTGAGCGGAAGATCGATAATCAACAACCACAGATGCTTATGGTAGTGCTCAAGTAACCGGTGAAGAAGCGGCATTAACCATTCAGTACCTTTTCGAAGCCTTTAAAATATCAGCTTTCGTTTGAACTTTGATCTGTGTATCATTTACTATAATTATAACATTGTCAGGATAGATATCGGCACCAAAAGTGACAGGACTTCATAGTTGTACAGTTGCATGACCTTTGAGTAATACTTTATAGCTTAACTTGTGGTATTAACTAAATTCAGCTTAAAGCTATGTTTCATGTTCGCTTTGTTCTATTATTTATCTGTCAGCGGTTTGAGCTGTCTTTGCTGTCGTGTTTATTGTATTTGATAAAATAATTAAGGTTACGTTTATAGCGTCGCTTATTCTCGTAAATTGGGCTCCTTGTTTGATCAAGAGTCCCATTGCAGCTTTTCAATTTAGACATAATTATGTCAGATATTTAATTTATCGCGAGCCTGTGTCCCTTTATACACGCAAAGTTTCTTTAAACAAGTAGCCACTCACCCTTGGCGATAGTGACCATTTTGGTGTGGTCACTGGAGCGTCCTGTTTCGTCCTTTAATGTGAGAAAATGTTACAATTTTCTCTGCCGTGCTGTCAAAGACCTTTGTAATTGTTCATTTTCTTATCTAGATTTTCTGACCCATCCGTCCCACTCGTGCAGGTGTAGGCGACACTCAGTAGAAATTACGGTTTTATTAATTGGCTATTAGAAGTGCATTCAAACGGAGATGCTGCTGCAGACATCGACATCGACATCGCATCTTTGTCTTCTTTTCGTTTTTATGACAATTGAAAATCGCATGTGTAGGCGGCCAATATCATTAAAATGGAATTTCTGGCGAATGCACAACTCCAAAAACTCTACGGAGTGCAACTTTATCTTATCGTTTGTCGGCAACTGTTTACAAGATTACCTAATTGTCCCAGCGATTGTACATATGCCTGCGTTGCCTGCCCGTTCCCTTTTCTGCTAAGGTGTTGTTGCTGGCATGGGCGCGTGTCTTAGTCCTTAGCGCAAGGTGCAGGTGATAGCCTGCTGCAACTTGTCCGTCTGTCTGCGTTGCATCCATCAAAAGAACGTCGCGTGGAACTTACTACTAAAAGGAAGAGGCAACCTCGATGCTCATGATTTGAGGCACATGCGTAACCTGCGCCAATTTGGCCCGCACAAAAATCGTCGACGTCTTGGTCTGTGTTTCGACAAGAATGTTGTGGCTGTTGCATCTGCTGATTGCAACGTCCAACACAGGTCCAAACCCGAAATCGAACCCTCAATTAGACCGCCCCTGCAATTAGAAAATAAATACACATTCCTATACATACATATTGTGTGGTTGCCTTTATATCAAGCAGTCGCAAAAAAAAGCTGGCCCGCCAACTAATTGTGTCTACTGCTGCGAGGCACCCACGCAATAAAATTTAATTTTTTTGCGACTTTTATCGGCCAATTTTGAAATTCTTGGCCAGTAGTTGTACCCTGTAGCATTAACAGCAAACAGAAGCGACAACGTCAGACGTAGTTTTTTTTTAATGACCATGAAATCTGCCTTGGAGCCATTTTGGTAGACTACCTGTCCCCAGGCACGAGCTTGGAGCTTCCCTAATTTAATATAAAACTTAAAATTAGCAAAGAAGAAGTAATAAAGTGACGTCGACTGCGAGATGCCCTAACCCCACGTCATAAATAAACACAAGAACCAGCTGTACGCAACTCAGCACAAATATATATATTTATATATACATATACATATACATAAACATAACAAATATATACCAATATATATAGTTCGCTTAATTTTTAATACGTTAAATTATTTGTTCAATGTCTTCTGTAGAATAGATGTATGCTTATTAATCGTGTTTGATGTTAACTGCTTTTAAGTTCGTCATTAAAATATATGTGTGAAAGAGTATTCGACTTTGGATGTGAAGTTAATTTCATTTATTTTAAACTTTTTGTTATAAGTTTCTTATGACCTTGAATCACGCACTGAAACTTAAGAAATTAATACAGTTACTCATATTTTAGGTAAATATTGGTTAAGGGAAAAAAAAACCATGGCGGTTATATGCATAATAATGCATATGTCGTAGCTGCTCGAAAATGAAATGATTTTAAGCAAAGCCCTTGGTTGCCAATGGATTTCATATCAATTACAATATAAGCGAGTGTAATTTTGGAGATAGATATCGCGACAAGCAGTGCCGTACAGGAACCAACTCAAATGGAAAAAGTTAAGCCGATTTGACGCCCCTTATTCGCGAGGTGTTTTGCGCTCAACTGACTTCCATTTACTATAGCACATTTTTTGTGCATTGAAGGGATTACAAAATGAACTTCCCACACAGATTTGTGAGTCGGCCTTAATTGGGGCGTGTTTTGGGCTGTTTGGGTAATTGCAGCCACTTGAAAAGCTCATCGTCACATAATCGCGTTGTCCGTGTGCCAGACAGACAGACAGACAGCAGAACAAGTTAAGTGGCCAAGTGGTCGTTGGGTGGGTTACAGACTCGTGTGTTGGGCGTCACTTTCATACGCACGGATGACTGGCTTGATCTTATTATCCCAAGCTTGGTTGAATGGGAAAATACAGGGCAGCTGCTGGTTGCTGGTGTTGGGAATCAGGATGAGCAGCAGTGTAAGAGGCAAAGGCTATTGTGTGAGCCACTCGACTCGTGCCTTGTGCTCTTTTGACAGTTTTATCTCTGGTTTGCAGAAGAGTCGGTAGCGGGCTTTTTGTATCCGAACCGTCCCATTCCCGCGTCAAGAGTTTTCACTTTGACCTGTGTTTGGTCTAAGAATTTCACATGTTACAAGTTAAGGCTTTTGTGACATCAGGTAGATTTGCATACGCCACGCAGCTAAGGGTTAATCTTGACATCAGCTGGAGGCATAAATACTACCAAGCGCACGACCCCTTATTCATTCAACGATTTATCGATTTTCTAGTCATGCTATAAAGCACTATGCTAAATTCTATTAACCAAGTTCAAACGCCATTTTATCATCAGTTAAGTCCCCACTCTCCAATAACAGTCACTTAACACGGGCAATATGACAGTTTTATCTTTAGTTGCCAGCCGTCGCCCATTTGGAATTCGTTCTCAATTGAATTTCCAAGCAGCAATTGTCATATTCAATTAACGCTTGCGGCACCAAAGCGTTACTTAATGCTGCCACCCACAAACGCAATCTACTCACTCCAGGACCTCCAGGAAATCAAGAGGCAGCCACATTGTAGCTGGTGCCAGCGCACGCCCGTAGCTGTTGCTGTTTCAGGGTAACGGCTACGCCAAGCACAACCACTTCTACATACGTACACTCTCGTACATGTATAAGCACTCGTACACATAGATATATTAACGGAAAGGCTATGCCACTGTCACATTGTGGTGCGTATACATAGAAAAGCATTCGCGTGCTGCGTTGACGCCGCCGATTGGCCGGAACGCGACTGCAACGGCAACGGCAACGGCTACGGATACGGCTGCCGCAACGCTTTAAGAACGGGGCACAGTGTCAAGAAAACACATTGTTTGAAATACAATTCGGAGCAAAAATACTTATAGCTGGCTTAAGCACATACAAAAATAAAGGTATACTACTTTGTATGATAATCAGTTTTTCTGTTATTGTTTTATTTTGAATCTGTCTTTTTATGGAGCAATAACTAAATTGTATCGTTAATAATCATTGAGATATTGACGTATAATTATCAATGTGATTGTTTGATCATGTTGAATAAATACGACTGTATGTACACAAAATCGTGTACTTCTATTTGACATCTGATATGCGTATATTTAAAAAGTTTTTGTATAGTTTTATAAGCATTAGGTGGGCCCACGGTGCGGTTGTCTGAGACCTTTAGAGCACTCAAGGTGATGCAGCGAGGGCTTTGACCAATCAGAGATCGTGTTTTTGCCAGCGCAACACATGCGCATTAATCAGCGAACGCTGATTGGCTCTTGGGTTGTTTAAGCGGTGTTGCCGCCGTTTTTGTTATTGTGTTTGTTGGTGCTGACTGTTGCTGCTGCTGTTGCCGTGAAACCGGTTACACCAGAAAAACGTTTCGTCCGCCCCGTAGCCGTTCAACGGCCGTGAAGATTTGTAAGTGTGTGTATTTTTTTGGTTGTGACAGTAGCCCAAAGTTGGCTGGACGGAACACGGCACGGCACCGGACACGGGAGCAGAAAAGCAGATCATCGATACGTTGTACGTTACTAGCGCTATTCGCATGCGTTAGTCGAATTTTTGACGGTCGAGTGACAAGGCGAGTCGCGACGCGATACAGATGCCAAGACCGTCGTGAGTTCACGTTCGTATATGTAATCTGCTATTAACTAATGATCCACGCAGGATATTGCCTGGTGCATAATTGTATTGTGTTCGGTTTTAAAACTGGGAAAGTGCTTATATTTTATGAATTTAATTATAATGTGTTTCTAAGGTGAGATGTGAGTTAAAATATCAAAAATTAAGAACAGTTATCAGTTCGGTGCTGTTGACTTAACACAACAGAAAAACGCAATAGATCTAAGCAAAGCAAAGAGAAACTTAGCCAACTCGGAACTCAGTGGAGCGACTTGCAACTAGGACGTGAATGTTATGATCTAGGCCGCAGCCCTATATGCTTAAAACTTAAATTAAAATCAAGGAAGTTAAACAGTAAAAAATTATTTTAAATGTTCTCCCTATCTGACGTAAATTAGAGAAATCATTCATATTAAGCCATGCTTAAAAAAAAGGAATGATTCACGGGTGTGGTGGGTTTTAATAAATGCAGATAGTTTTCTATACAGCAAATTATTCTATAAGCGATTTTTGCCTGCAGTAAGAAAACTAATCACTAAAATTGTATACATTACCAAAACTTTATGAGGTTAAATAAGGACACTCAAACAACCGTACAAATAAACAAATGCAACACAAGTATCAAATTAACCTCCTTGGTGTTACTTCTCATAATTCAGCTTAACTTTTCGTTTAATTCACGGACGAAAAAAAAAAATATTGTCTTAATTAATTGTTTGCACATAATATTCTAAATTCAATCGTAAATCTGACTTTCTGATCAAGTTTCCGGCCTTTTTGGGGGTACAAAGTTTTTTTATCTTGTCTAACAGATCAATCACTGCTATCCGGTTAAGCTCATTCTTTTAATGAACGACAATGTAACGGCACGAAATTAAATAGATTCAAACATTTTATCTTCATTATAAAGAGATGAATGAACACACAACGGATATAGCTTTAATTTTATTAACCCGAGAAAATTTGCATTGCAAAGCTCGCGAAAAGTCACAACGAAACTAAGCTTTAACTTTTCGCCGGACTTTGATAACTCATAAATGAGCCTACTACTTTTCCCACGAATCGACCACAAAATTCAAAAATCGTATGCTAATTAATTCTTTGTCATGCCGTCGGCCCTAACAGCTTCATTGATTTTGAAAGCTTTCTACCCAACAAGCCGCTTAACAACTTATTTAACTTATTTAACGTGGCTAACAGACCCAAAACGATATTGATCGTGATATTGATTCTAACTGGGCTTCAGTTTGGTGTTTTCGTTTAAGCGGTAGCCGTTTGTTATACTGTTGTTGTTATTGTTGTTGTTGTAGCTGCTGCTTTTATGTTGCCTCTTCATGTCTGTTGTGGTCTTTGCTGCACTATAAAGGCATTAGCCTATAATCATATTCAAATGCTAAAGCATACGTTTTATTATAATTTTATATTTTAATTAGTGACTCTTTTTGTACGCAGCAGCGCAGCGAGTTCTCTTTGCAGAAACAGAAGCTCGGCGGACCTGTCGGTTCCACTTTCGTACGCATTTAAATTATTATATCTTTAACTAATTTCTATTGATTTTAATATGTGTTCCGCTTGCTAAGTGTATACATATATGCATATGTTTGGCTTTTATTGAACATTTGTATTAGTAAGTAAATTTTGTAAAAGTATAATTAACTTTAATAAAGAAAAATTTTGTAAGACTTGGAAAATTTAATAGAAACCATTCGTCTCTCTCAGTAAAATAAGATCACAACGAAAGCAGATGAATCCCTTTCGTTAAGCAGAAAGAAAATTATCAAGTCTTAAAAAGAGTTTATCTTGCAAATAAATGCTTATAGCTGCTTAATGTGGGCATAAGTCAGCGGCACTTTATAGCCTTAACAGTTGCCACGAGTTGGCCTAAAACAATAGTAAACTAAAGCAAAGTAAAAAGAAAAACAACAACTTAATTTCGTGGTTTTGAAAAGCAGCGCTGCAGTCCACACGCGTGTTTCGTATTTTACGAGCTGAAAAGAAAGCAAAGTTAAATCCAAAGGACTCGAGGCAATTAAATCTAATGTGAATTCCATAATAACATGGCCATGACAAAGTGCAGAGACTATGGAGCTGACGGGGTAGTTAGAGTTTTTTTTTTTTTATTATTTATACGGTTCTTCGGAGCGCATTTTCATGCCTTTGACAGCCTGGCGACAGGCAGGTTGACTACTGAGTACCCTGTTAAACTGGCTGCCCATTCATTCTAATGACAGGAAGCGGAAACCGCAGTGGAGTGACCTGCTGTCGTCGGACTTTACATTTGCATATTTTTGGTGTGTTTTTAACGAAATGAGCAATTGGCCAAAATATATTTTAATTGTCGCCCAAATGCTTGAAGCATTTGCATATTACCAACCTCTACTTCTGTTGCCTGAACATGCAATATATGTAGCTTAGAGCTCTGATAATAGGCCAGTTCACGCTGCGCCAACAATGTGCCTGATAAGCAGCTAATTTGAGATACAACAAATACACAGGCACAAGCACAAGCACCAGCACAGGCTCTGGCTATTCAGAGTTGGGTAATCGGGCACAGCCTATAAACCACTGCACATTAAAAACCTTGAACGCCGAATATCTTAAAAGTAGTAGTACAACCATACAAGCATTGTCTTTTAGTGGCTACCTTGCTAGTTTTATGAAATAATTAAGTTTTATGTATTTTCCTTACTAGTTTTTCACCGATCTGATTCCCTGGTGAAGAGGAGTGAAGAGTTTGTGCAGAGATTTCGTGGAAGCCGTAAAAACAAACCATCTCCCCAGCTACCAACTCTGACGGGAGATCGTCTGCACCAACATCTCAGCAGTAACATCCATCAACTGCAACAGCAGCAACGGCAGCAAACAACGAAGTCTCGTCGCGTGGTTTTATGGCGTTCTTGAAATTTGATTAAAAATCGACGATTAACTTTAAGCTAAAACAAAAATCCAATATCACATAGTTTACGCAGGCGACACAACTCACTTTGGTTTAAATAGTTGTTGAAAATTTGAGTTGGACTTGGATTTCAATCATGCCACATACAGGTAAGTTCGGATCTCTTTTTATTCGGCTAATGAGCTGAAAGTGCCTTGAATGAAAGCGGATCGATCCGATCGCAACAGAAAATAAACCAAACCCAAACCAAATAAAACAAACCCAATTCAAAAAACAAACTGGAAATACTCATTTGGCTTGTGATAATCGCGACACCTTAAAATTAGTTTCAGCCCTTAAGGCACAACTCTTATGTGTTCCATAAAAGATACAGAAAACATAAAATTCGCACTTCATTAAAATCGAAAAAAAAACACCCAGAGAAGTTGCCTGCGGCAGAGTAAATAAGCCTCTCTGACGGTAACTACAAGTACTTACTCATCGTATAAAGAATGGCAAGAACATTTTTTTACTAAAGCAATTTCAGGAGATCTAAAATTTCATTTTTTATTTACATCTAAATAATTTTATGATCGTGATCTTACGTAGTTTTAAAATTATCCTTGTTTATTTGTTAAGAATTGTAATATACTCGAAATGGGTCTGCTAATAATATTTAAATATCAAGTTTAGTTGGGTTGGGCTAAGGAAAATTTAAATACAAGTATTAAACTAAGCTTGTCAGAGCAGACTTATAGCTTAATTTTAGATATACATAATATGATTTTAAAATAATTTACAATTATGACCATGTTTTATGTCGGTTCGCAGGACAAGCAGGTGTTAATCAGCTGGGCGGAGTTTTTGTAAATGGACGCCCATTGCCGGACTGTGTTCGTCGTCGCATAGTTGATTTAGCACTGTGTGGGGTTAGGCCTTGTGATATATCCCGACAACTGCTGGTATCTCATGGTAAGTGTGGAAGCCAATCTGAGTATTTAAAATGAAATCTATCAAATGCTTTTTCTGTTTGTAATTTTTGGTAGGCTGCGTTTCAAAAATTCTGACGCGCTTTTACGAGACAGGTTCCATACGGCCGGGCTCTATTGGTGGGAGTAAGACTAAGGTAAGTGGGATTGCAACTGGGCTTCGTGGGATGTGGGCACATGTGTTCGCCGTGAAATCAACATGCGATTATATGTGTAAAAATCAAACGCGCAGCAGTAAATCCATAAAGCATTATAGATATAGAAGCAAGTTTACATGTTTTTTGGGATGACAGCTATTTATGGACTGTTTGGAGAGACATTGGTGTAGGCAGAGCGCAGCAAATCAATCTCATTTGCTGTCGTTGATAAGGCAGAACGCTTTGCTTTAGGCCTTCATTACCTGACTTTTGGCAGGTGCTTAGTTTCGCACGCTCAATCAGCTACCGGCAGCTACCGTGCAGTGGGTTTAGCTTCAACAATCGTGGGCTTTACAGGACCATTCAAATCTGATAGTGACAACAACGTGCTAGTGTCAATGAAAATTGCGATAATAATTGTTGGGGCAAGGGATAAGCGCGAATCACAGTACATAGTGGTGTGTGGATCTGTAAGCCTAAATAAAAGTTATAAGGCAAAATAATGTTCAGGTGCGTCGTAGTGTTTGCCGACAACTCTGGTTTTAACAGAATACCTAATTACCGCCAACCTAGTGCGCTTCAGAATACTCCACCCTTTTCAAGCGTTTTATATACGAATAGTGGTTCGATAAATGCTTGCATTTGCTCAAACAAAACGTGCATTTAACACCTACACCGGGTCAATAAAGAAGTGTCGCCCTGGGGATGTCGGAGGGAGAAACAGTAGACAAGCCAGGGTATGGCTGGGGTTGTCCGGCTGTACAAAGCGTGTTCGTGTATATGATTTGATAAGATCTGTGATGTAAATGTGGACTCCCTTCGGGGCAACTATGAAACATACACACTTGTATATATGAACATATACGAGTATAAGTATTTATGAATTTTTAATGAATTGCCGCGTCACACGTGAACGGTAAGCAGGACCACAGCAATGGGGCAGAGCATTGAATTTCTGGGCAAATTAACATATTATTTAAAAAAACGAGTTGATATTAATCTTTTCTATAACAGCCAAAGTGGGTGGGTTTGGTCATCATGCCACGTGCTTTATGTGCACTCTAGCGTTGTATGAAAGCTTTTTGCAAATGTTTGGTCTTCACAATTAAATTCCACAGCAATTTAGATTTTGGTCATCAGTCCTTACAGTATCTAAGAACTATTAAAAAATTCTTTAATAATTTAGTCAAACACATTCGCTTGTTAATATGCTGCGTATATAAATTCGTGTTTTATTTTATTTTATTACCCAAGTCGCTAGATTAAATACAGCTATGATATGACGGTTTAATTCCCAGTCTCTAAGTCGCAAACTGTCTGCCTTTGTTCTCTCTCTTCAACAGCAAGTAGCCACACCTACAGTAGTAAAGAAGATCATACGCCTAAAGGAAGAAAACAGTGGCATGTTTGCCTGGGAAATACGGGAACAATTGCAGCAACAACGAGTCTGTGATCCTAGTTCAGTGCCATCGATCAGCTCCATTAATCGCATACTACGCAATAGCGGCCTTTGGACAGACGAGATGACATCAAGTCAACAGAATGCAGCGGCTGCAGCAGCAGCAGCGGCTCATCAAATGTCTGGCAGTACTGCCCCTAGTGGATATGCCACGCCCACCCAGATATATACTAGTGCTAGTAACGCAGCAACCGCTGTTGCACGAGCTACGTCGTCGTCTAGTACGCCACCTAATTTAACAGTAGCGGGCACACCCTCTCGTTATATCAAGCCATCAACATCTTCCTCATCTTTAGGCGATGCCGCGACCCACAAACCTGCGCCCAAAATACCACCAAGTCTCAGCCACAGTCACAGTCAAGGGCTGTCCAGCACAGTGTCCAGCCAGTTGGGTGGTTTAGATCTCAGTTACACGACACTACACAAGCACTGGCTTTGGAATCCCTCGTTGCTCTATTACACACAAGCGCACATGCAAGCTGCAGCGACGGGCGGTCAGTTTTTGCCTTATAGTGGCGCCTATTTGCCACATGGTGCAGCCAGCATGGCGGCTGTTGCGGCTGCCGCAGCCGGCAGTTGTGCAAATGTTGGTGGATTTACCAAATCGGAAAGTTCAATTGATTTAAGCAAACCTGGCGGTATGGGCGATCCGCTGAGTGATTGTGATTCGGGAAAGTCTTCGCCGGCGACCCTGTTGATGAGTTCAGCAAGTGCTACAACAACAGACACTTTGGCCAACAGCAACAACAGTCGCAAACGAAATCCCTACTCTATTGAAGAGCTTCTCAAAAAGCCTGAAAAGCGATTGCGTCTCAGCAGAGAGTCACAGGCTAGCTTTGAGGGAACTTCAGCTAAGCATGACAATTTGGAATGCATAAGCTCTAGTTCTAGTTCATGCGAGAGCAATAGCAGCTGCAGCAATGGCAACTCGGAAGACACGACAGGATTAACAAAACCAGAGCTAGAAGTCGCTGATATCGAAGAAGATTGTAGCGTTGAGGTAGTTAATTAAGACAATTAACTTACATTAACACTTGTTCCGTTAAAATCCTAGTATAAAGCACACAATATGCTTACAAAATCGCCCCTAATCGTGATACCTAATTGAAATAAATACAAATTAAAAATAACGAACTTAATAAATGAAGTTATTTTTATTCATCAGAATATTGCAGAAAACTTATTCCATTTTCCCAGTGAATGTGATCAATTTTTGAAAACTACGAGAATGTTCATAATTAAGAGCGCTGCACATAAATACTATAAAGTTTTAACTCTTCGGGAGATAAATGCATAAATATAAGTATATGACAAAATAATTTATTGAACTTTTATAAGCAGACATACTATAATTATATGAATTGATTATATATAAAGGAAAGTATATTATATAATTATCTTAAGAATGAATAACACGTTTAGAATCGGCATGCATGTGTATAGTATGTATTCAGAATAGTAGTCCCAATTGACATGTATATAAATATGGAATATATTAATTTTTAGTTTAGCATACTATGATAATACATTTTTGTAATTATAATGATTATTACTACAGTATTTAAAATAAAATGTTTATGATTATTTGTGGTGGTTCTCAATAAGCTGCCTGGTGGTCCCTGGGCAACCCGATTGCTATACTCGTATCTGCCAGAAGCTCTTTAATTAACTTGCGCGCCAGTGAAGTGTCAACAAGTTGCCAACACCAACATCAAAAACTACAATAACAACAACAGTTGCTACAACAATGCGCTACAAAGTGCAAAATTACAGGATGTCTGACACGACCATAACTATCGATCGCCCGTGGTGGTAGCTCCGCGCTCCTTTACCCATCTTCCATCTGATGATGGCTGACACACTGTGGGGCGATTGGCGGCTTTCGCGGCTAAAAATAGTACCCACTCTTACCATTTTTCTTTAGTATGCTCTAAATACAAACCACTTGGTTTATAAGAGGAAAGCTTCTTCTTACATTGATATTTAGATATTGACATTTTAGTTGAATACTTTATTAAATAATAAGCAACCTATAAGCTGGTAACACAATAAGAAAATGCATTTAGTGGATCCAACTATGACAAATGATTTTGTCCCACTATGCGACACTTGCTTACTTATTGAGGCGACAATGGTATTCGAATTGGCACGGCTTGGTGTAGTGCTTTGGTGTGGCTGCGTTGTGAGCTGAATTCATAAGCAGAAAGACAGATGAGGAGCTGTCGCTCGGGGTACGCGAGAGACTACGCGATTCAGAGGTGCAAAGTGCTTCCACCAAATGAAACATAGGAGGAGCCTGATTTCTGTTTTACCAGGTTGGGCAAAGTCATCTTGCTTGCTTATTCTGATATAATGACTATAAATCGAGGAAAAGTTCTTTACTCAAAATATTTCGAGCTTAACTGTGAAGATAATTCTACCATTTTAAAAACACAAAAAAAAAAATATTTAACATAGTTTAATATTAAAGGGCTGTTATTCAATTTAATAATATCAAATGAAAAACGATTTTGTGCCTTTTGAATTCTTTAAAATATATATATTTTTGAATAGAAGCTTTTAAAACATTTTTTTTTTTAATTGTTTGTACCAGTTAAAGTATAAAGCTCCTAATAATCAAGTGCAATATGCGAGAAACGTAAATTTCGCAGCTAGAGTCAGGAAAAAAGAGACATTTACTGGCGAAATGGTAAGCTGAAAATTAACAAAAACCTGCCATAATTGAAGTACGTCAAGGGGTTGGAGCAGGAGGATCATTGCACTTCATAAACAATGCTAAATGGCGTTGAGGATGCGCACAAGAGAACTGTTAGCCAGGAATGCAGTACAGTGTGAAGGCTTTCTTTCAAGTAACCAGCAACCAACAGCCAGCAGCCATCAACCAGCAACAAGCATCCTATACAGCAGATGTAGGCGCAGTAAAATCAAGCCCGGACTCAGAGCTGAGAGATCGTGCCCAGTTCGGAATGCTCAGGCATAACTATGACTGACAGGCTGGATGCTTGGGTTTGCAAAAAGTTGTTTCTTGGGACGGGCACTGATTGCAACGCTGGACTGTCTACATTGAACGGACATATCGATCGTTGATCGGTGATCGCCTCGATCATAAGCTGGGGGCGACACTTTTGGGCCAGGCCACATCGGGACAACAGAATATTTTTATACGCTCGCGTTCGAAATATCAATGAGGAAGGCAGTAGCAGTAACAACAGGATCGTCCCGATCTTCAATTCGATCTCTCGATTCCCGATCCGAGGCGAGGCGTTTTTTGCAACGCCTTGGAGCGTTTGGCGCGACAAAAAACGCACTCGCCATTCACGTTACTGGGCATTTGGATTTCGCGCTCGTTTTGAGGTTTTTGTACTTCTCAGCTACAGATATACAACAGCTACTGGGAGCTATTTTAGCTGAAAGATCTGAATCTGAGCAAGGAGCTCCACTCAGTGCCTCAGGTTTAATTCCGACCGGGCTGTCGCAATGTTTCGTCGCGCTGTTTGCGTTTGATTTGTGTTACTTTTTTTGCGGTGACTACGCGATTTCGGCATAAATCAAAATCTAGACGGAGAATTGGACAAGATGCACAGGGGCCCTGGACATTTCTCACAGTGCACATGAACCCAATCGATGAGACAGATATTATGGCAGAAAATTTATTTTATGGCGGTAATGGTGTTATGTTTTACGCGATTAGCAGATCCAAATGTTTGACAATGCACAGCAATGCTTGCATTCAATCAGAATTGGGACATTGCCCGACGAATTTCCAATAATAAAAGGCACTCAATTAAGAGTTAATACCGTATTTAGTTATATGTCGCTGTATGCTCTCTATTTTATTCCGTTTTTTATCTTCTTTCTGTTACTGGGCGCAGACAAATGTTTTAATAATAAATATAGCTGAATAGTAAATAAAATATATTTAATAGATCATTGTTAAAGCAAAAATTTTTTCAAATTAATATATAGGCATATTTCAAGTAAAACATTTGAGTATACAAGACACGGTTTGGCATCAGTGCCCATCGGATTACATCTTACTTTTCTATACTAGTACCGTGTGTGCGTTAATGATAAATGAGTACGGTGTACCTCAGACCTGAGTTCAGGGAATCTTGCAGGCGATTCCAAGTTGAACTAAACTAACTGTAAATTTTTAAAGCATCTACAACTTCCGCTTTCTAAGTCATGACATTTGGACTTACACATATTTATTTACTATATTTTTTCCATCTTACTTTTTTAAATTAAGACATCTTTCTGTGTCAACTTGTGTACGAGTATTTGTGTGTCAGCTCGTTGCGATCCTCTTTTTAAATAATATAATTTTTTATGGTTAATTTCTTAAAAGATCATTTATATGCACCCGACGGAATCTGAACTCGAGATCTTAAGGCCATTGCGATGGGTCTGACTTGTCAACACATTTCGAGATTGATTTCTCTGTTTCTTGTCGCTAACTCCAACCAGTGTGCGCGCAATTAAACCGTAAAAAGCGGCAAACGCAACAAGAACAACAATGGGAAAGGGTTAATTGGCAGTCACCGGCAGCCCGCAACCAACAACCAGTCACCGCCAACCGGCAACAGAAGCAGTTATGTTCTCATTTAAAACGCTCAACAACAGGTTAAGACCAAATGTGAACTAATAAAATTAAAATGTTTCCCTGCTTTTCTCATGTGGTGGCTGCTCCCCTGGGCATCATCGTTAAATTTGTGAATCGCCAGTTCGATGAGTAGCTATTGAAAAAACAGTAGCGTTTCCGAAATATCGACGAAATGTTACCAATAATTGTGACATTTACATAATTAGCATTTATTGTTGGTTAATCGCTCCCACGAACCTAAATAACAACTAATCAAAACGATATGCTTAGATATCTGAACTGTCGAATTCAATTTGTGCACTCTATTGACTCTGAAAGACTGCTACCTACAAGAACTGGCCAAAACTAGAGTGTAAATGGTGATGCCTTCATTTGAGCCAAAGTGAATGACCTGGCCTTTTGCTTGGTTTCGGGACCTCTCAACCTCTTTGTGCATAATCAAAAGCAATAGGCGCTGTGCTGAGGTAATAAAAGGAGAGTTAACAACTTTACAGCGGCCAACGCCACACGGCACACATTTTTGTAGTAGCGTTGTACAAGTAAAGTAGCTCCAACATAGACATCGATATCGTAGTCCAGGCATCTCTGACCAAAAACAGTCGCCCGTTGAGTTGACGAGTTGGCGATGGCATTCTTATGAACATGATGAATATACCAGTTCCCAGTACACAAGATGCAAATGTATGCTGGCTAAAGGCGTCCGAAGAGGCAGCCTATTGGCTGGTCATTGGTCAAGCATGTACTATTAAGCCGCTCTCCATGACTAGATGTCTACCGGGATATTTACCAGCAATTTCATCAGAAGAAGCTGTATAAAGTTAAATCTTAATCGCTCATGCCCTTTAAAACCAGCCCAGTTAATTGTTGTCTTTAGTAATGACATTTATACGGTAGGTGAGTCGAGTCAACTGGCGAGAGGTGCGTCCATACTCGTAATAACAAAACATAAAAGATACCATAACCAAAGAGGTTCACTTTGCGGGGGCCATCGAAATCGATTTAGGTCTGATTGCAGCTGCAATAGGTCCTTCTAATAAGCCTATCGTGAGAGTGATACAGCGAGGGAATGAGGGTAACCAGAGATAAAACAGAGGCAGAGAGGTAACTGAATTAGAGCCTGAGTCAAGGAACTCGTAAACAATTCGTCAAATCAAACGAATAATGCATACTTCCGCATCCGACTGGGGCAACTGATTCACCTGCTGCCAAGTTGATTTGACGCGCGCACATTAGCAGCGCATCGGAACTGCGGCCCGCATTATCCTTGGGCTCAGGCAAGTGCTCAAGTGTCCATCATTAGCTTGTTCGCTTATTTTTTTTTTTTTTAGCAATTACGCCACTCCAATTGTCTTTGACATGACTGCACAGGATCTGCAACGTTCCTTGCTGCACCTTTCAAATCGCACTCTGTTAATTTTCTTATCCTCATTTTGTGAGTCCTGCGCCGATGCTGGTGCACATTCGCGCCTCCTTCGCCTGGTAATGGTAATGGTAATGGAATTATAATTATAGTCTCCGCTCCCTCACTCGCTGTTCTGTCCTTTCCTTTCCTGTCCTGCGCTGTTGGCTAATGTTGTCAGCGAGTCTCGTGGTCAGTTTGTGGTTGCAGGTTGTGATGTCGCCACATTAAATTGTCAAATTGTTTGCGCCTCTTTTATCATGATGTTTGGCAAAGAGGGCACGTGCTCATCGTTTTCATACTTTGTACGCATTAAATGGGTAAAATGGGTATAATAGGTTGGTGATAATATTTGTTACAACTAAAAGAATTCATGTTTACGTGTGTCACTGCTTGTGTATATCTATATATTTCTATGGGATTGGTCCGGTAAATCCGCAGAACAAGCTAAAAGAACTAATATATTAAGATACAGTATACAAAATAAGTACGTAAAAATGTATTCAGAAACCACGTTCTCTGGAAAAACAAGTAAGAATATTTTAGTCAAGTTTGCTCAACTACGAATCTGAATTCAGGTGTAAAATATCATAACATAATGGCTTAAATTCGTTCGCTGCTCAGGGCTTACGCCTGCAGTTCACTATTTTAAATAATCAGATACTCTGTTTCATTGCAATATTTATGTAATTGCAGCGTAGGCCAACGACACATTTAAATATATTTTTTTCTCAATAAAACGGTTACAGAAAAATTGTACAGGGTATTCTTAAATATGGCCTGTTTGCAATGGGAGCTTTTTTTTGTTCTTTTCCCGAGTTCTTTGCTGTTTTCATTGCTTTGCTTATGTGCGACCCATACTTACACATGTGCCTGGGCAACGCAACTAACTTTCGAAAGTATAAAGGTTATTTCTGGATAGCAGCAACAAGCAAAGAAACCTAGCAACACGAATTATTATATATTTAAATGTACGTAATAATATTTGTTTGAATACCTGTATGTAGTTTGTTATATGTCCACAATAATCCAATAACAAAAAAATAATATATTGAAAAAAATAATAACTTCATAACTTGAGCTTACTCTTTTTACCATTTCCTTCTTTAAAATTTAGTTTACATTTAAAGCTGTCTAATTAGGTATTTAATCTTCTTCTATAATTCACATCCCCTGAGTTATACGCTGTATATCTATTTATTTTACGTTCTTTGGTAACATATATAAGTTGATAAATGAATGGTTCTAGCACTGGCTACGATAACTTTCGGTTAAGCTACACCATCCGCACCATAGCTGGTGTGCTTGCTTTACTGATATACATCTGCTGTAGACATGCATGACATTCAAGAGCTGATAAATATGAAATTCGTCAGTTACCAACATCAAAAATTCGACGCTAGATGGCTATAAGCTGAACTGCTTAATGCATATGTAGCTAGCATTTGTTGACTGCATTGCTTGGTGCGATTATGAGTATAAGCAACGAGTTGCCTAGTCTATAAATTTCGCTGCTGAAATGAAGTATATAGCTAGTGCGAGAACCTTTTAGTAATTGTAGCAGCTTTGTAAGACATCTGCAGCTAACTGTAGATGTTAATGTTGTATAAAATTATATAGATTTGAAAACAACAGATTGGTTAGTTCATTGGCTATCGATTAATTGTTGAAGAATAATAGCGATAACTTTTGATTGTAATGTCGATAAAATAATGCTAAGGTTCATAGAATAATATAGGTTGAGATGATACAAATAAAAAATGTAGTAAAATATGTTTACGATATCGTTTATTCATTTAAAGTAAATTTTTACGACAAACTTTCGAAAGCAAAGACCATCAAAGCAAAAAAATGTGAATCTATCGAAGTGTCAAAGGGCCATTTGTGCTTAATTAAATTTTATTTGTTGTTGCGAAGCCCCCGGCAGTTTGAAAATGGAACGGAAACTTTGGGAGCCGGGGAAGAGTTTCTGATGCTTGGCCCTGCCTAATTCAATTATTGTACCACTGTAAATATGATTTATACTCGGCTGGGCCACCCGATGAAAGTTCAGCCGTTTGGCTGGGCAGCGATTCATTCACAATTCGTTGGGTTAGAGGACATAAAGAAGCGACTTATACTATGTAGAAACAGCGTTAGATCAGCTGGGAGCTGCGGCGTCGAATCAGTCAAGGGGCGGCATCAAGGGGCAGGCATCTGGCCTTAGCTTACCTAACTTAAGAGATGAGCAGAGCACAGAGAAAGATGACAAGAAACTCAGCCACACCTACATTTTATATTTGGGCGTAAATAATATTATTTTCTAGGTAACCCACATAAGTATGCTTATGGTTTTTCTGATTTCACAAAAAAATTTAAGTGATGGTAAGGCTTACATTTGTTTAAATATGGTGCTTGCAATAAAATAAAAACACATTTAATCCTCTTGATAGGTAAAGTTCTTCTGCACAGCTTGATAAATATGCTTAAAGATTTTACTTGGATTTTTATAGTTGTATAAAATTAAAATTCATTAATCAAGTGTGCTCTAGTGGGGTGTACCTTTAACTCAGGTCTGAGGTACAACAATATGCATATAAGAAGCCTGCAAAAAGAGCAGGAATGTTCTGAATTGAAGTTCTCGTCCAAAAGATAGCTTGTACTTCATTGCGTTCCATATTTTCCGTAGATTATCCAAACTAAAGGACGAAGATGGCTAAGGTCAAGTGCACGTTGATAAGTTTTAAGAATATTCTCATTTTAGCGTTAGCATGCACATGGGTACTTTTTTAAACAGCTGTCTTAACTAAATTTGAATGTGTAATGTTTAAGGATATTAAAAATTATTGCGAAGGGCGGGTAAGTCGAGTATTCTGTTTGTTGATGTTATTTTCGCCTGTTTTTTATTTTAAAGTCATTGTGGAAAACAACAAAGTCTAATTCTTTCAATAGGCACTCATGCGGGAAAATGGGAAAAGATCCGGCCATTCAAAATGCTTAATTGCTGTGATATTTAAATAAATTATGTTTATCAAATAGAGTTTTGCGTTACCATTCAACGGAATTCACTTTCAAAACGACCACTTGATGTTATGGTTCAAAATAGTTATATTTGATACTCCGTTGGCAAACATTTCGTAAACGTAAATGTAAATTGCCTTAAACGTGGAATACGAACAAAAACATCAAAGCGAAAGTGTCCATTAAATATTAACCAGTTTTTGCATTTCAAACAAAATATTCTGCCATGTGAAAGGTAAGTGGAGAATAAAAAGTAGATCTCGAGCGAGCCATTGCAGCCAATTAATTTGACTTTTATTAAAGAAATAATGCAATTAGGCAACGCTACCAAAAAGTTGGGCAGTACTGAAATGGCGTGCGATGGTTGGGGCGAACCCTTCAATAGCCCTTGATTGATGAAACCAGGCAACAATCAAGCAGCACTCGAAGTGGAGCAGCACCACAACCAACGGCAGCAATATCAGCAGTAGCTTTATAAAGTTTGTGGCTTTTTGTTAATGAATAATAAGCAAAGGGGCAAATGGGGCAAAGGGCCACATGTGTTTGCATTGGTGCCTCAGTTCACCCGTCCTGCCCACATTTATGTTGAAAAGTGAAATTGTGTCGTTAATTAATTAAATTGTCTTCCCTTTGGCCCTTAACACTCGAGCGGCTCAAATTGTTGGCAACGTCACCGACCATTGAGAAATTCTCTTTTCTCCGTTGCCATTTGAATTTACGTTGTTCCTATTTGGTTGTTTCTAAGCGTTCCTTGGCTTATGTTAAAAAATGTTTAAAGTTTTCCACCTTAATTTACTTAAGAATTTAAAATAAAAATATATTTCAGCGAAGTGTGCAAATTTATTAAGTTTAAAGTGTTTTTCGATCTATCGTAATTAATAAATGCGCTTACTATGGTTGTTATCTCAACTTTTAAAACTAATTTTAATAAAAGATGTAAACATCAATTTTTTCTGATCGGTTTTGAAATGAGAGTGTAATTCTTATAAAAGCAGACTGTAGGATGCTGCAGTGATTCGTATTGGCACTCTTGTACTACACACGCATGATTCATATTATTCATAAAAAGCCAACCAAATAATTCAATTTAGATCCAATGCGTCATCTCTAAATTAAAAAGAGGCCAAGCAAAAATTTACCGAGAACGAGCCTGTGGCGGTTATGGTTTCATGTTTGCGCTGTTGTTTCTAACTAGAGAGTACTGATAAAGATGTCTTAATGTAATCATCGAATTACAATAAATTCATAGTACACAATTCTGTTTTTGAGAACAACTCGAGAATACCAGGTGTAACACCTTAGTTTTCGACCGGTCGTTATCCTCGTATAGGAATCCGCTAGAAATCAATATTTATTAAAATTTTTTTATAAAGCTCCAAAAAGAAGATCAAAAGCATAAGTTTAAAAATACAGCATAACTTATGTACTGTACTACTGATTAATTGTAGGGTATGCGGGACATAATATTATTCTATCATAAGAGTTTTTACTATACAAAGTCAGACGAATGCCATGATACTAAGGCCTCTTCCCCTTCAACGATCACTCAATTTGCTTATATTCTTAGGCATGCATTTGACGTCATGAAGGTCAACACACGAGCATATCCACTCAACCATATAGCATACACAAAGCACACACATCCGATTGTGTAAAATGGCTGGTCAATTGAAGAGGTTAAATTTGTGTGTTGTGTCAGGGCTTAGTCATTACTCTGGGGTGTTAATGTTAATGCTCGAAATGCCACAGGCGGCAAGCGTCAGTTCAAATGTGTTACTGTACGGAGCTCCGCTAGAAATGGCTTTGGCAATTATAATTTCAACAAATTAAAAATTAATGAGTGCTGGTCATACGGTCATCAAAGCATAATTGTAATTGGTGACTTATACGGGACTGCGACCGACTGCAAAACCGACAGAACGGCAAAGCATCAGTTCTTATTAAAATTTAATTAACATCATACGAATATAGTGCGAGTGCCGAATGGTTGACTAACATGTCAATTATGCGGGCAGTTTGTTGTATTTAAGTCAAACCTTTTTTTCTTTGTGTAATCAATCGATTCAGCAATAAACTAAATGATAGGTGGGTAATAGTAGTTTGGGGTACATTTCTAATAAAACAGCAGTATATATCTATTCTAATTACAAGTTGTTACAAGTACAAAAATTGCTCGAGTACACTCTTTGAGTTCCTTTGTGCTTATATAAGTATGTCAAGCGGTTTGTAACCTATTTTTATCAGAAATGCTTATTGATTTCTAAAGTTAACAAGTGGCTCACGTGAGATATCTATACAAATGATTATGTCGAGGGCATTTAACAATCCACTATGGAGGTTTCTTCGGACCAGTTGACTAACAGTTGTTGATCATTTTAGAGGACTGTTAGGAGTATCAGAGATATTTCTCCAACGCCACAGGTGTGGAAGTAAGCGCGATGCAATCTGATTGTGGTTTTATGTATATACATGCGGGTGTATGTGTACCCTTCGGTAAGTGTGCCACTGAACATGTGACCAATTTTTACAGTGCACTCTGTTGTTTTAGTCGGCTTTTGCATTTGATGGCTATGAACCGCAGCATAAGCCGAAAATTGTCCGCTAGTTGCTTTAGCGGCTAGCATGTTATATGGAAATAAAAAGTTCTTATGAAAATATAAAAACAGAGCTTAAATTGAGACAAAATAAATAAAACCGTTTTCAATACTTGAAATACAGATTCTATGTATGGAACCTATAATCTTATGAACTAAATATATCCAAGTTTTAAAGTCTCTTAAAAGGAAACATTAGTACACAAAAAGAGATTGGTGGATAAACATGACTATATAAATTCGGCATGTGATGCTGATTGTGCATTGCTATAACTATAATATACCAATTAAGGCCATAATAGATTCTGTATATTCAAGTTGACAAACATTTTTTTTTCCATTTATCTTTTCAATCATTTATCTATAATCAATAGCCGAGATTTGTCATATGCAATTTGGTGGTTGAACTATAAGTATTCTGTAGTATTCGAGTATGCCAAACGTATTGCCCATATGTTAGGGCTGAGTTTTGGTGCAAATTAAGTTAATTAAAAACTTGCAAGATTTGTGAAGTAATTACCATAAACAAGGCAACTGTGTAGCTTCCACTGGTCTTCTGCTCTTGTGCTGTACTGCGGTTTTTGTTGTTTTCATATCTGTCTCTGTGTGTGCTTGCAAAGTTGTCGGTTTGGAGCACAAGCACTTGAAGTCGTGTCGCCTGATGCGCTCTGCTTAAGCTTAAAAGATGAAAGCACGTGGGGCAGGTGCAGCACAAAGATGCCAGTGCCACTTGCTAAAGGCAACTTGAAGCATACTCAAGTCTAAATTTAAAAACCTTTCAGTACAAAAAACAAAACACCAGCATAGAGCTATATATATGCGGAATACCTTTGCAAGTGTGTTGTCGAGGTATGCCAGAACAAGTGGGAAAAGTGAGCAACTAAAACGCATGTGTGTAACAGGTAGAGTTGGGAGCTTTGGAAGTTACATCTATGTCAGCTGCAGAAGAAGATGAACAGGCGGCTGCCAGGCCGTTGGTTGGATAAAGCTGGACTCGTTCCTTGTCCTCCGTTCCTTGTTGAAGATACGTTTTGTTATTGCAGACAGTTGTGGCGAACGTTGGTGACACTTGAACATAACTGGGTTTGGTTTTGTTCGCCACTTGAGTTAGCTGATTATGCACATAGGTAGGTAAGATACCACAACAAAAGATAAAATTCTCATACATACAGCTATAGAGACGAACACAAAGTTGGCCCTTACAACACACAGTGACAACAACTTAATGGCGCGTTAAGCGTTACACCTTTTTCTGAGGCGGAGTTTTACAAAATTTTACCAGCAAAATATGTATCAATCGTAGACTTTTGCTCTTTCCACGATTTCTAGAAGCTTCAAGTAAACAAAAAACAATCTTTTAACTTTAAATTTTGTATAATAAAATGTATAATTAAAAAAGTCAACAGAATCGGAATGGAAAATTTAAAAAAATATCAATGTCGATAAGGTAGCCCTATGAGAAACGAAAACTTTTTAACCTTTCCTGCGCAAAGTCTTTAATCACCTTTAATTTTCGTCCATGATTTGAGTTGCAAGTAATTTAATGTTTTAACTCCAGAATATGGTGGTTGAATAGCCACTTTTAGAATCAGGATTGGCAGGGACACTTTTCTTCCTTTACTGCATGCATGGTTATGCAGTCAGAGCATAAAAAGCCTGAACAGATGGGAGTATACACTGCTACAGGGTGCTAACTCATATCTACACCTACACTCACACCCGCACAACCACGCATACACTCTAGCATCGTACACGTATAGCGCCGCTCGCAGACATTTTCGCTTGCGGCTGGTAGAGCTATGCTAACTAGTACTCAAAGCAAAGCAAAGCGCGGCAAAGCTCAAGCGGTTGGACATTGTTGTTGTTACTCACAGTGTGTTGCTGTTCTTGTTTCTGGCATTGGCCTAGCAGCTTGTAACAATAATTTAAGCAATTTTGTACTTTTTGCGAGTGGGTTAATGGCATGTCAGGCACCCCCGAGGAGGACCAAAGCCTCGGGTCGGGGCTTTTGGGATCGCTTTGCCACGGCAAAAATGCTTTTTGTACTTCTACAAAGGGTCTTCAACAGCGGCGGCGTAAAGCACATAGCTTATGAATTCCACAATTCCCGTTGACTTTTCAGATGTATTTTCAGCTGTTCTCAAGCTTCAGCTACTGCTTTAGCTATCTCCATCTAGCATGTACCGCTAGTCACAGAGAAAAAATTTAGAATATGTGATTGGTGTCGGACAACGCATTGGGCCACAGAGTATAAGCGGACCTTACTACAAACAAGCCAAATGACAATTTTGCTAAAATTTAAACCACGCATATGATTTGGGCTAAAAATACAATTTTCCGCATATTTTGATCGACTACACATGAAAAAGAATCTGACTTCAATGGGTAAAATCCATACAATTCAACAAATATTTGAAAAAAAAACAACACTATTCGAAAAGATGCTGAATGAATAGAACATTTTAATTAAAGGGAATAGTAAAACCATGATTATGCATGCTATACATATTGTGTTTATTTGTGCCTCGTCAATTGAAATTTTTGTCTCTTTGCTTGTAACACTGTCCCAATTATCATTTTATCATTCTAGCCCATACTCCTAAAAAGGCTTACGCGCTTTGTCTACTTCTTTAATTTTTGTTAAAACATTTTTTACTCATCAAATTGACAAAAAAAGTTTTTCATTATTACATTTCGCTGTCATTTGGGTGTAGCAAATAGCTCGGGAAAGTTTTGCTCTGTTTCTGGAAGCTGAGTACTGGGTTATGGGTTCTAGGTTCTATGTGTAACTTGAGTGCAGCGCGTAAATGAGCTAAGCTTACAGTTTTTCAAGCTTTCATCTGATAGATTTTCATGCCTGCCTAGTGCGTAGTTGACGTCATTTTCTCGGATGTCTTTCCGCCAGTCAAGTCGCATCCTTGTACATTAATCTATTGGCTGCTGCTTCATCGTGCTTCATCCTGCCAGTTTGCAGTGTCGCCTGCTGGTTGCACGCAAATGAGGGTACGGTCAAATCACTCACTGTCACCAAAAGTCCCAAGGAAGGACTCCAGCATGTCCTTTAATTTTTTCCTTTTTTAGCCCCAGCAAATTCTATAGCTTGACGTTTGCCCGGCTTCTTTGTCCCTTATCCTTTGTCCTTTGTCCAGCCTCGGCCTCAGTCTCAGCTTTAGTCTCATCTTCAACTTGTACTTTTCTATGTATTTCCATGACTGGACTACTGCCTGTCAACGCGTCTTAAGATAAGGCGCTGAAAACTTTCCGCCAAAAAATGGGTTGGTCTGACGTTTAGCTTTCGCATGTTTGTACTCCTATGGTACTCTTCGCCCAATGTTTTAATATATTTCATAGACTTAGAAGCTGTTAGTCGAAGACATGACAAATTCGAAAATAGAAATTCTTCCACCAGATTCTTGTCCAAAAACTTCAGTTCATTTTGAATGCGTTTGGCTTTGTGCGTACATTTCTCGTAAGTGCAAAGAATTCAAATTAAATGCGATGCTGAGTTTTCTTAACTTGCCTGTCAATTGCCATCAATTACTTTTTAGTCTGCCTTTAATACCTTTCACTCCTCTTTGCCTAAAAATAATCGTCAATCCCATTCAAATATATTTAAAAAAGATTTAAGCTTGGGGTATCACAATTAGAGGTGATACAAGAGCAAGTCAATAACTTTGACTCTAAAATATTTTCCGCTATGGTTAAATGTTTCTCAAAATCGTATGTGTTTTTGCTTAAATTATTTTAAAATATGCATCGTACATAAAAATAAGTGTTAATTCAAATGTTGTGGCATATTTTGTAACTAATTGCTTAATACGTGCATTTACTGTAAAATATAAAAAAATAAGAGATTGCATCTCTAAGGGAAAATGAAAAAATTTCATTCATCAAGCTCCAAAATTGCACACACTCATACTAGACGTTTTTGTTCAATTCACACAACTCACACACCCATTCATATATTTAATGTTTTGTTTACATTGTCGGCGTGCGCGTCAACACCGAGACAGGTGACGTCATACACACTCTCTGTGTGCCTGTGTGTGTCCTATAAAAAGTTTCTCGTATTTAAGAGAGTGAGAAGAAGGTAAGATTCAGACTGTTATACCCATTCAGGATGTTTCTAAAGAGCTCTTCAAGCACAACAGCTACCAATTTGGAGCTGTCGTGAGAGACGCAAGAGGGTTGCTACCAGGTTGCAATTAAGGAAGGAACTCGTAATTTGGCTGCTCATTTCGAACATTTTGCGGTGAGTTGAAGTTTCCGCAAAATGTATAAGCGAGAGAGAACGAATGCGATTGTGCAACACGACACGTAAAAGTATTAACGAGTCGCTAGAAAATTCATCGGCAATGGTAAGCATCTGTAAGGACATTCGTCGACTGCCTCGTCTCGTTTTTTGTCGTCATCAAGCGGCGACAAAAGTTGGCACCAAACAGAAACGAGTCAACGTTCGAATACGTCGGGTCGGGTCATTGCGCTCAGTGTTGCACATAGTCGGTCAGCCAACACACCAACGAACAAACTCACAATCAAACAAACAAACTAAGAAACACAGCACAAACACTCTGCAAGTTAGTAACGTGTGAGAAAAGCGTTGCATACCAACAGGCGACACCGTCATACAAAGCAGTGCAAAAGAGAGTGTGTTATGGTACTATTAGTGTGTGTATGTGAGTCTCAATTGCCGGTCTTTTTATCTTTACTATCATTTCATTATTCACTGAGAGATGTATTTCCAAATAGGTAAAGTTTATTTTCCAAGTTTCATTAAATACTTTCTGTTGCCGGCTTATACTCGTATTGCTCAAGTATTCAGTGTTGTTTTGTATACTTTCCATTCCTTGACTGTTTTGCCGGCTTTATTGCTATCTTTTCTCTGCACTTTTCTCTTTGCGGCACTTCGCCTGCGCCGCACATGAGAAACATACAAAAAGAGATCTAAACATAAATAAGCATGGAGCGATGTTCAACTACTGGTTGTACTATGAATGAAACCATTTCGCAAACGTTGCCTTTTCAAGATAGCTGGCTCGAAGTCTTCCTACAATACTTTCATATCATTAAAATTTCATTTGTCGACACGTTGTTTAGTTATCATAAGCACTATCACTCTCTCTATCTCTCTTCATTTCCTCTCTATCTCACGGTTGTCGATTATTGTGTAGGACAATATTGAAATCTACAAAGCCGAAGCACAAAAGTTTCAAATAATAACCGCCCGACTTTCAATCACATAGTTGACTGCCTGTGTCTGGTTGTTGACAGGGCTGACAGGGCTACCAGGGTTGGCATGGTTGTCAGGGTTGCCAAGACTCTGAAAGCATCCTTGTAGCTCTACCTGCAAAAAATTAAGCTTATGTTGCAAGGATGCTGAAAAGGTGTCTAAGCGATTTGCCTATCAGGTACGGCATGGTCAAGTACTAAGAAGTCAGCCCAATACTGTTCTTGAAAGAGACACACTTAAATATTATAATTTCACTGGACCTCATATTTGTTTTGATTAATACTTATAAATACTACAAAATTACAATATCCGCGTCGCAAGCGACCATTAGAAAAGAGCTCTTGATGTATGCTATAGACTAACACAACCAACTCTGAGTAAAATCAGCTAAGTTTAAAGACCAAAGTGTCAGGGACTAATACAACTACAAGAACAGGGAATAAAGAGGAAAGCGCGCCACAGGCTATGCTACGCTATTAAGGACAACGCATCAGCTATAACAGTAGCTGTAGAAGAAAAAGCAACAGAAGCAATGTGGCTAAGACCTGACAAGGTAAATGGCAAAATCAAATCAAATTTAAGTAACCCAAGTTAAATGGATGCGAGCAAGTGTGACTGATATCATTCATTTAGACTGAGAGAGTGAGTGGAACATAGCTTAATACTTTGGTACATGGTCGTTTAAGAACTTATCTTGCCACTGTGCTGAATATTAAGTATGTACATACAATGTTCTATATTTTTTAATTTAATTGATGTCAAATGAATAACATAGACCACTCAAAAAACGGAACATGATCTACTCTTGCCATATAAAAACTTATATTGATCAGGTTTTGATATTTTGTATATCTTACACTCATATTATTTCACCACGACTCGTACTTTTGAATAACATTTTGCTTATGGGTAGTATACCAGCACAGCTATCAGCAGATAAACAACAAAAATATTATAAGAATGATGTAGTCGAAAAGCCGTTAAACAAGGTGGAATAGGCCTTCTGCTTGTACAGCAGCATTATGTTAAATTGTTTCTAGAATAAAACTACTAATTTTTATCTGCGTATGACGAACAAGCTTTTTTAGTCGTTGGAAATGCTTAATAGTCCCCTTTTTCCCATTTTTTGTGGGTTAACGAACTAACAATGATGCCAGCACATTTCGAGTCGGGGTGTTCCAAGTGCAATAAATTAATGGCCATTAACAAGAGTGCAAAAGGTTTTAAATTATGCGTAAATATGAGTAGAGTGTTTTTATGTTGTTGGTAAAGAGTGGGGAGGAAATGTGCTGCATGTGTCGACATGTGAATTGGACAACGAGTGCAGAACAACGACAACAACTAATTGAATTAAACCGTCATGCGTGTAAATTTTAGCTTGTTACAAATGATTAAATTTAACTCCGAAGATAGTTTACTATGTATGCATTATGTCAACATTTATGATAATTTAAGACGCCCATAATTAATTTCAATTTTTTAATACATTTAATAGACAGACAAGCGAACAGAACATTTATTATGTGTTTAAAATCTAAAATTTGTTTTAATAATATTTTTGCGTAAAGTACAGTTTAATTGCATTCACAAAAAGGGGTTATTTAATAATTGCGTTTAGAGAAATACAAAGATAGGTAGGGCGAAAAGGAGGGACTGCGGCTTAAACAAACAGACGTCTGTGCGTTGTTGTTTATAGGAAAATAATTAAAATTGCTTAATTCAAAATTAATTTTACAAGCATGCCATGTGCATGCTTCTGCTAAGGGGAAAAGGCGGAGGAGGCATGGCAGTTAGCTTACCCTCATATGTGTACACACTCAATCACACACGTATACACCTTAAAATTAAACAAATATTTTTATATTAAAAATAAAAAAGAGCACCCGAAGGGATGGAACAAGGAGACAAATATGCATATTTGCTTTGTGTATTTCAAATGCCCGTGGGTTAACCGCTCCTTCTTTCTCTTCTTCTTTTATTTATGATACAATAATATATATTCATTTTAAACTGTATAAATACATAAAAATATATCGGTTGAGAACCAGCGATAAGCATTTTTGCTATCTGCGTTCGATACTTTAATCAAGACCGCTATGTCGTACTTTCTGGGGTTTTACACAGTGCATAGTGCGAATTGCATACAAATCCGCCTTTGGTATATGAAAAAATCACATATGTAAATGAATTAATATATGTATGTATATATTTACTATTTAAATGGTTAATGCATGCTCTGACATATTTTTTTATAGCTTTTTACGAGAAATAATAAATAAATAATGCTTTTTATGTTCATATTACAAATACCAGCGGAAAAACTATTGACAGCCATAGCAATTTGTTTACTTTTAATTAAACTGTTAATTAATTTGCTGCCCTGAAAATTTTAAATCGCCATCGGAAACATTTGCATTGACAGTTTAGATAAACTGACTAGAACTTCATATATCAGTTATATAACCTAGAAATAGAAAGGTTCAGAATCACAGCTAAAATGGATGCATATAAGACTTAATCAAAATACAAAAAGAGGTTACCGCTTGCAAATTAACTTTTTTTCTTTTATTGTTCACGTGTTGCCTCAAAGTATTAACAATTATTGCAATTAATTTGGTCGTTAAATTTTGTTATTGTTATAAATATGTCAAAAACATGTGTTCAAATAACAACAATAGAAATTTCGGCCTACATACATTGTAAAAGTGAGAATGTTAGTATTAAAATACGCAATATGAGAGCATATTTTAAGGGAATGTAAGTATAAGAATACGAACTATTAGAGTCTATTCAGTTTAAGACTGAGCACGTTATCGAATTCCAAAAAACCAAGGAATTGCCATGCATGTACATATAGTAAATACGTGTAAATGTATCTAAATGTGAGTTACAAAAACTTTATGTACGTGTAAAACCCATTTTGGATTGGACATTAACTTACGCTAAAGAAATCATCAAAGTATACTTAGAGGTCCTGTGCTTACAGCTCTGAAGGCGACTTTGTCCCGTAAAAGTTTGTTGAAGAGAAATGATAAGCATAATGATCGCATATCCAATGCCACGCAATGAATGTCAATAAATTTTCATACCTTGTATTCAATATATCAATAAAATTTAGTATATTTACATGCGAAAATCTATGTACAGTAGACATCTGGGTTAACGTACCATCGGTTTAACGAATTCGCCGTATAACGTACTTATCAAACCTTACATAACGAACTCTTGTACTCGATTTAATGAACGAAAAGGGTAATGTATGTGAATATAACATAAAATCAAAGCAAAAATGTAAAGAAACAATGAAATGCTAGAATTTAAAAATTTTATAGTGAAAAACACAATCTTAGCATTTTGACATTTCACTATGTTAATTACCTTTCTGAATCGAAACGCTATTAACTATTTTGAAAAACGTATTGAATGTGTTTAGTTTTAATATAATTGCATACATCATACATACTTCATACATATATATATATACATACATATATACATACATACATACATACATCATACATACAGATTCCCCCACACTTACATCATACCCATACACATTTACACAAGAAGACACTAAAAAAAGCATGGCCTTAATGAGCTTAAGTACTTTATTTGAGAATTGAGGAGAAGGGCCGTTCATGCTCCACTTAAAACGGGTAATTCTTAGGATTGTTTGTGATGTCGGAAAAAATAGTAGTAGTAGATACTTTACTTACATTCTTGCTTGACTGTCAGATTGTCTTTCGCCTATCATGTAAGTACATGGTACAGAGTATTTATTTGAGCAGCCATGACTAAAACACTTGTGTTATGTTATCAATATGGCCATAACTACAAGTATTTGTTTATACATAAGACATATATGTTTCGAACAGATTTTCGCTTTAGTTTCAACACATACTGCTATAAACATATCTTTTTACACACATGCACATGCCGGCTAAGCCTCTCACTCTCTTCTGCACTCACTTTTTGCGCGTATACTCGTAGAGATAATGATTAGTGTGATGTGCATAGTAATGATGCTCGTCTCATATTCCACGATTAGTTTCCAATTCATATGCGTCTTGTTGCCGTTTCTTTCTGTCTGCTTGTCTTTTTTATATCTTTTCTGTTGCTTCCTTGGCCACCGTCCACCTCTATACCATTCCCTATTCACTAACCACCTTCTACCCAAATGCCTTATGTTTTCATCTATTCCGCTTTGGCTTTTGTTTTGTTTTACGGTCCGAAAATATTACCACGTAAATTATTAATAAATTGAATGGCATGGCCTTAACGTTCGCCGGTCTCTCCCAAAATCCCCTCTTGCGTAGAGTGCAGGGCAGCCCAAGTTTCCGTCGATTTGTCTGTTACTTAACATGCATAAACTGTTTCCATGAATATATCAAAATATATTCGCTTTGCCCACACAACCTGCTCTGAAAGAAAAAATTCATTAAACAAAGGGATACCCTCTACTTAGCTGCTTTATTATTGCAAATCACGAAGGAATCACTTGATGTGCCTTGAATTTACTGTTCAACAACCTTATACGCAAAACATATAGGGTATACAAAAACAAAAAGAAAATGGAGTTAGTTCGATTCGGCGTATGGCCTAGGCTGGGAAGTGTCGTCGAAGTCGCCGTTGTCTGCTTGACGATTCCAGTAACGAGCGCATTTAGTGTGTGTGCGTTTTGTTTTTTTCAGCAATTTGCTATGTTATTCTGTGCACTTTATGATTTCCTTAACGGCTGAGCCGTCACTTAAGCATAGTCAGAGCTTCAATAGGCCAGAACAGAGAAAACCTGAGGCACACTTGAGTATAGATTTGTAAGATACGCGATTTAAACGATATTATTAATGGCTGATAGACTACGGGTACACGTAATCGTTGACTAAGTACAGCACGACGCTTCTACTCATTTGGTTTGACTCTTTTGCATGCAAGCCTTATTGTATACCGACTATATTTTAACGCGCCCTTTATGATACTCGTATATATTTAAAATATATCTGAAACCCCCCTCGTATAAAGAGTTACAGATACTCGACTGCACAACTTCAATAATGGGAAATTCAGCGTGCAAATGTTTGCTCCTTACATGGCCCTTGGGTAGGTGTATGGGCTGGTACACTTTGGTGTGGCATAATTTAAGCCATTTACGGATTTGTGCGACTTCCGCCATGACGGGTAACTGCCAACTGTCTCTATAATATGTTTGTCATATTTTGCGGTGGGGCATAGTTAGGGACGATGCTCTGTGTGTGTGTGTTTGTGTATGTGTGTGTGTGTGTGTGTGTGTGTGTGTGTGTGTGTGTGTTTGCCTGCCGTAAGCGTAACTTTCAAGGCGAATACGTTATATACTTCTCAATTATTGAAGTTCTATGGTCCAGCTAATTGTCAGTTGCTTTTGGTCATTACATGGGTTTGTTATATTCTATCAATTTGCAAATTGCCCACAAGATGATTCCAACATAATACTCCAGTATTCTGTCTAAAAGAGGCTTGTTTTAAAATAAAATATATAATTTTAATTATAAATCCTATATTCAGAAGAAATTTATTGATGAATTTAAATACAAGTGATGTGAATGTGACAGCAATGTATATTGTCTTATTCGTTGAAAATCAGGTTAATAATCAACAAAACTATTTTTGGGCAACCTATTTACGGATATTTTTATTTAATAAATAAACATTTGGAAAAAAACATAAATCTGTAAGAGAACAAAAAGCAACAACATTAACATTGACTGTTAACAATTAAATGTTAGCATTTTCACCACTTCGCCACTTCCATTTGGTGTTTTCCGAAGTGTTTGCTTGCTACTGAATTCGCCGCTGTGGTGTGTTCGTGTGTCGCTACAGAAGCCACGGTAAAGAGAATTTTTACTCTCTCAGCGCACTGTTAGTTCACAGTTTAGCTCTCTGTGCTTAACATACGGCTGTTAAACGTCGTTTAACTTGTACTTGTGACTCTCAGAGAGTAACAGCAGCAACAGTCTTGTTTTTACCGGTTACGTTAACGGTTCAGCGTGCGTCGGAGTCGCAGTCGCAGTTATCACAAACAATACCAGCCGCAGTTGCAGCACTAGCAGCAGCGTCAATTCTTCCTTTAGAAGTAGCATCAAGTAGCAGAAGCCGAAATGCACTCATGCCTCTGCAAGCTTTAATTAGAAGTTTGAGAATTTGTCAGTGCTGTTTATATGTTGTATTTTTGTTGTGAACGGTACTAATGAGCTGCGCTGCTTAGATTGTTTCTGTGTGTGGCAGTGTAAACAAAAGTTCTGATAAGAAAACAGTGGACGACACTATGTTTTGATAAAGCAGACAACAACAAAACAACAGCAAGTTAAATAGCTATGAGTAAACAGCTTCAAACGCAACTACAACCAAAATAACACCTGTAAAAGGCAAACAAGAAAAGTGAAAATGTTTGCAGTGTAAATTAAAAAATCACATAAATTTGTAATAACAAATTTGATGACAGGTTTGCTAAAAATTGCATAAATTCAATAAATAATAATTGCAAAGTTAATGCAAACACAGTTCTTATCGGCGTTTGATCGTTTAATGTCTACAGTGAAAACGCTTCGTTTCGTTTGTTTGTTGTTGTTTGTCGGCATTCGCTATGTCAAGTCTTCGTCTTCTTGACATGATTTCCTGTGAGTGTATGTGCCTGTGTGTGTAAACAAGTTTTGCGTCAAGTGCGTCAACGTAGCGAGTGTTGCAGCAGCACCAGCACCGGTGGCAGTGACAACAAACACAGCTTCAAAAGGTATGCAAAAGAAAAGATCTCATCTTTAAAGCCAATGAATTGGTCACAGAGTCCAGCACCCTTCCACCCTTATACCCCAGTATTCCAGACTCGGCTGTGACTCAACGCATAAACCGCGAAATTCACGATAAAATACTCCCCTACCATCACTCACAGCACCCAATCTCACCAACCATTTAATCATTATCACACAACCATAACTATTTTCTCTTATTGTTGTTCTTTGATTACTTGAAAAAAAGTATTTTTCAATTTGCATGTGCTACTCAAAAGTAGAAGTTCTCTAATATTAAAGCACGTAGCTAAAATCAGAAATAAATAAATTGTGGTTGATTCATGCATCCAGCAGGTTTTGTTTTATTGTATTTGTGCGGTTGCCGAAGCGCTGTAATTATAAATAACTAAATACAAACGTAGGTAGGTATGTGTATGTGTGTATGTATGTACATATGTAGGTACAGCACTTAAGTAGAATATCTGGAAAAAAGAAGAAGTGCATTTGTTTTATGATTAAATCGAACGTTGCTTGTGTTGGCTCAACTTTCAGGCGGTTTCTTTTTACGTTCAATCGAAAGTAAATATCAAATAAAGTCACAGGTTCCTGGTACTACATACAACGATACAAAATATAAATTATGGAATACGGAATACTGACACCAATATGACTAGCTCGGCTCCCCTTGCAATTTACCAATGTTTATACAATTACTTAGTCACTTTGTCAATTGTACGAATAGGCAACTATCCAACTATTCAACTATGCAGCTATGTATGCAACTAAGGCCCGCTTAATGGCTTAATGGAATTTATCACTAACAGCAATAACAACGAAAACGACAACAACATCTTGTGTCCCAATTGAACAATACACCACATGTGCGACTCTGTCTGGTCTTAAGAGAATGTTCCTAAAAATAATCAACTTACAGGCGACTCTACCGCTGCCGCCTAAATTCACGCGCGGTCTTTATTAATATTTATTTGCCTGTACCGAAAATAAAAATCAAGACCTTAAATAACGTTTTGTTTATAAACATACAGTTTGCCAACTATAAATAAATGTATATATATATATATATAATATATATATATATATATAATATATATATATATATATAACAAATAATTTGCTCCTATGCTCCTGCATAGTCTTTTATTTAACGCTCGACATATCATATCATTGAATTTTTTTATTTCAATTATGCGACATCCGCTATCGTTTCCTTGAATGTTATTGTTGGTGCTTAAATATTTTCTTTTTGGATATTCTTATAAAATGTTATGCCGACAAGTAAACACAATATCAGTTGAACCCGCAGTTGAGTCTATTGAGTTTTCCCGCGATAAGAGGATTCTAATAGACACCGATAACATTTTTTAAATATTAACAAACCCGTAATTTAAGTTAATTTTAAGTTGCTTACAATTGTTGAATAGTAAATTAAAAATTATAACGGGAATGTATCTAAACTTGACACTTTTGTGTAAATAATAGCAAGAGGTACAAGAGGGGATATTAAAAGATAATCTATCAAAGACTTTTCAATGTCAATTTAGAAAAGCCGCCGGAACGTAGAAAGTAATTCCTAATTATGTCGAGCAAGCCGCAACTATTACAGTTATAGGTTGAGTAGTTGGTGGTGGTTTCTGGGAGACTTTATATATATATTCTGTTAAGGAAAAACCCCACTCGAAATGAAATACAAACAAACAGCAGGCAGACAGCCAGCAACATCAACGGTCACAGCAACAACCGAACGGTCTATAAAAATAGACAGCAATGAAAATTTCCTTCCATTCGTTTTGTTTTAAAGCAATTCACGTGTGAAATGAACAAAGTGTTGATATGTATGTTGTCTGCGGGGCGAGGCGGAGAGAGGAAAACACAGGCAGCAGCCGCAGGGTCCCAATGGGCAAAGCAGGAAATATTACGCAGTGGGGCAACAATGTGAAAGAGTTGCGTAGGAGAGAGCGGCTGCCACAATATGGGATGCATAGCGAATCAAAAGAAGGCAAAGGTGAAGGAGGAAAAGGGAAAAAGGGAGAAACGAATGGCATACCCGTACTATACAAATCAAGTTCAGGGCATGAGTTTCATGTGTGTCTCTGTGTTGTTATTGTTGCTATGTCCCGTTCTCTATCCAAAAAAGGAGGACTGGGTATAAAAATGTGAGTAGGGGAAAAAGATGCAGGCAACAACAAAGCCGTTAACTGTTGATGACGTCGCTATTGCTGTAGCTGTCATAAATAAGCCTTGGAACGGTCTGGTCTGGTCTGGTCTGGTTTGGACATTCTGGCATTCAGTTAAGATCAAGTGTATCACTGCGCCATTGCTTTAACAAATCTATGACAACTTAACATGGATATGTCCATAATATATGATGTTGGGATATATACTATACTTCCCGTATAGTTTAACCTGCGTTACAATATTTTTACCAACCGAGAAGCGCAACAATATCGACAGGGTATACCAAGTATCACCAATATCGACAACAGCCTCAGTCGAGTTAAATCAAGTTTGCAAAATCGGCTACAAAGCTGGAGCCCTCGATGCGGCAGCGCCAGCGGAGAGCAGCAGTACGAGCAGCAGCAGCCGTAGCAGAAGAAAAATAAATTAAAACGCACGTAGGCCGCACGCAGACGTGAGCGAACCCCCGCCTCCGTCGTGCCGCCTCTTCGCGTTAAGTTGTTGATTGAAGGGTATTTGAGTAAAGCATCGTTACAGTGCGTTTATGTGTGTGTCTACGTATGTGTGTGTGTGTGTGGTATGAGTATGTGTATGAGTGAGCATTAAGTCTGCTGCATGCGCATTGGAAAAACTCCGTCGCCAAGCTTCAGGGATGTGGGCTAAACTTTGAAGTTAAAGCGGGGGCAGCATTTGATAATTTAATGTTTTGTTGTGTTTTTGTAGTTTAGTTAAGTATTTGCAGTAAGAGTAAATGTTGTTGTTGAAGTCTTAGAACTGGAGAAATAATGAGCAGCTGCAGTCTGCACCTTTTCAGAACGCAAACCAAATTGGGTTAACAGTTAATTGGAACTGGCTAGCGATATTCATTTAAGCTTTTTTAATATATCAACAAAAAATAAACAGTAAGCCGTAAGCCCGTAATTAACTTTAAAATTGAAAGCTGACTCCGCAGCATATTTGAAAACTTATTGTCCGAGAGCAGAAAAATAAAAGATCGGTATACAAAAGGTAATGGTAGATCTTGGTTTGTACACTTTATTCACAGGAGAATAGAACTATGGTCGTATTTAACCTAATGAATATTTGGTAACCTAAAAAATGTATAGTTTGATTCTAAAAAGACAAAACCAAAACCGAAGAGCAAGCCAAGACCTATTGGATGTTGTGTGTCATGTGCTGCAATTCAAAACAGAACAAAATACAAATTCAACAATAAAAACAACACAAAACTGTACCAAATTCAACTCGAAAGCGCAAAGCGGATGGCCGCTTCAACTACGGGTTGGTTCTTTTTCAGTTAACACGAGAAAAAACAGAAAAACGTTGTAAAAGAGCCAACGAAAACAGGTAGTAAAAATCGACAACGAAACAAGCCGTGTATTTTGTTGCTTAGCAGGGGAGGGACAAACAAAGCGCTTAGAAATTAATGAAAAATACAATATGTCGAATGGCTCGGACTCGAACTCGAGTCCAAAACCAAAACCAAACCAAACCTAAAACCGAAGTGACTCGACTCAATCCAGGCTAATACATTAGGAGATAGCTGTTTGGGTTAGGGTGAGAGCAGTGCTCGATACGACACTAAAAATTTGAGCCACAACCCAACAGATCCAAAATAACCGAATATTTTTCTGTATAGAATCTACTACCTCTCTGTTTGAGTGTGTGCGTGTGTGTGTGTGACAGTCGACGGGGTTACTGACCCAAAACTTTGTTTCAATAGTGAAAAGTGTTTAGCATGGCTTGAAAGCTGAACCTAATATATGGGAAAAATTTTGCTTTTACGAGAAGGTCTTTCATATTTAGAAAATAAATCTTAGTCGTAGGGCATAACGCAATTCTACAATATCCTAGAAAGTGAAGACAAAGAGCGTATCGGAATTAAATTGTACCCTTATGTATAAACTCACTAAAGGAAGTTTTCCTAAAATCCTACATACATAAAATTAAATTGGCCACATCTATCGAACTCTTTGTCTGTCTGGACATAGATCTCAGGTTAAATACTATTATCCTGTTTTACAAAATGATACAAATAGCATAAAGTATTGGGTCGATATCATATCTTATCGGCAACAGGATTAAATATTATATCAATTATATGGTCTGAAGTCTACTTGATGAATATGCGAAATGTGTTTAGTGGTAGAAGAAAAGTGACGAAATAAATTGGATTGGTCTCATTTTTTTATACGATATACTGGCCTGCTCCTTCCCAGTTCGCTTTTTTCTCTTTTTCCATGTCAATTGTGGATAATATTTATAATAATTGATTATTCTTGCATTTTTTCAGCTTAAAGTAACTACGCCAACACAACAGGGACAAAAGATATGTGCAATTTGGAAAATATAAAAAATAAATAATAATATAATACAAAAATATAAAAAGTGTTAAAAATAATCTAATTCAAATGGAAAGCAAAAAATTATTGTAATAAATTAATATAGGTATAACAAGTGTAAATATATGTATTTATTATCTGCATCTTCATCTGTATCTTTGAGTGTGTGTTACTATGCTCTACAGTGTAGATAAAATTGGTGTTCCATTCAAGTCAATCAAATCTGAAATTAAAATATCTAAATCAAAATTATAAAGTATATATATACTATTATTGAGTATGAATCAAAAATATAGCTAACAATTTGTCGTCGGTCATCATTAACAACCACAAATACCTGAATAAAAATAACTCGGCAGCAAATCAAATCAAATTTCACTTCAAATCCCATCAAAAGGAACACGACGGCCTCATCACGGAGTCTTTAGAGTTTTTTCCCACTGAGGACGACGATCTCGAGATGGATATACTACCAAGTGGCAACATATTCAATGAACTGGAACGCATATGCACAACTGGGTATTTCTCATCGCAGCCATCGATTGAGGATCAATGGCAACAGGTTGGTCAACATTTTAATTTTATATATATATTATTTAATATTATGTTTAGTTCATGTGATAGAAGAACACAAGATGGTCTATTATAACAGAGAATAAAATTTATGTAGTAACTTCTGCAACATTGAAATATGCGTATTCAAAAAATTTCTATAGTTGACGTCAACACTTCAATTGGTTACCAATTTTATTTATAACGATTAAAATTAAATTTAATTGCTTTAACTTAGCGTAATTTTATCTTTTGGCTTTAGACTGCTTTGTGTGAGAGACATTTTCATTAGGCAATGGCTTTTGATTGGTATTGTGTGAAATTTCCAATTACGCAATTCTAATATGCTTTCTTAATTATATTTGAAGGAAAACCTCAAAAAAATGGTATTCTTTTTTCATTAATACAATTAATTTTAAGTTAGCAGCAATTCCAATAAGGTGGTTCTACAGATAAGTCAAAAATTATATATTTTTATAAGCAATAGGCGAATGTTACGCGCATGCAAGCCAATGTACAATGTGTACATACATATATATGTGTATAAAACATATTTATACTATATTTGTGTGTATTGAAATATGTATATCATATAAATGTGTATAAATATTTCGTTATATATATATATATATATATGTATATATTTATACAATTTGCAAAAAATAGATGCGGCCATAAATTAGCAGTCGCAGCCGATGCCGATGCCGATGCCGCCACCGCTGTCGGTTATCATTTGTGTAAATATGTATGTATGCATATATAAATATCTGTATGTATACATACATATGCATATACTCAAGTATTTATTATATTATTTGCAAAGAGAATTTTGACAAACTCTATATGATATGACATACCAACATATATATATATATGTATATATATATATAAAACAATGTTTATATGCGAATTTTATTTTTCGCTTTTATTTTTTCGTCTCGTGTGATAAAACCCAAGCAGCGTTGATTTGGCTTATCAACAAAACCAGCTGATTTGGTATCTTGCATTAGTATTTGTATGGTTTCTGTTATTGTTTTTGTTTTGGGCTTTTGGTTTGTTTTATTTTTGTTTGCAATTATTTAGAATAAAATGTTAGGCGGTTGCCTTATCATCATGTGACGCATAAACAATTGTTTGACCAACTTTGGGCCATGTCAAACTTGAGTCGTAATTCATTGGTTTAGGCATACCAGACCTTAGAGATAAGTGAGTTTCTGGTTTATATTATCCGCATATACAAGCAATGTAGAAGCAAAAACACACCTACTAAAGGCGTTTTCACACTTTAAAGATTGGTTCATTTTTACCAATTTGTTTGCTTTCTCGATGCCCTATACGCATATTTGAGCGCTTGTTAAATCATTATTTGTATCTTTGCTGTGTTTATTTATCTTAATTATTCGCATATGGTTGATTGAAATCTCAAGTATGTTTAAACAATCCAGGCCGTAAAAATATGCTAAAAGAACAGATTCCAACAATTGCCCAAAGTTTTTGCTTTAGGAATTTGGTACTACTTGTACTATTTATTTTGAAATAAGTTTCACTGTGGGAATATTTATATGGTATCATATATTTTAAGCTAAAGATTTAGCATCAAGTCGCACCAGTGACTGAGTTCACTAAATACCGGAGTAAAGTAATTTATTCAACTATTCGCAGGCTCTTTTAACTTCCAAGTAGCCTACAAACCTATTCACTTATTTACTTTTTATATACAAAAATATCCCCTCGTCTTTTACGAGTATGTTAACATATCAGTCTTTTGACTCCCGACGATTTTTAGTATAGGTGCTCAGGATATCTAAATATAGCCGAGCAATTTGAGTTAATTATTGTGACCACATTCCACAAAATAAGAAGCAGAAACCAAACTGAACACAATACATAAAAATATACTAAAATAACGAAGTTATCTTATCGTTGAAACTTTTTGTATTTTATTATTGCCTTAAAACTGAGCAGCTATGAAATTTTTTACCTTCTGCAAGAGTGAACCATACTAATTAATAATTAAGTTTTCTTTTCTTATGTGCTGAGGCTTCGATTGCGCCAGACGCAATGCACTTATTTAAATTTCCCCAAATTGAAAACTTTTTTATTTTTCCTGAAAGTTTTCAATTTTTGCCTAATTGTTGCATTAGCTTAGCAATATCGTGATTGTTTCATCGTTTTTGTTTTGTTTTGCTTTTTATTTTGAGAGGTCTTTGTTTGCAGAATTTTCTCTGCTGATATGCATTTTTGCTTACGGTTTTATTTTGTGCTCTACTTATAAAGTTCAAATTGCAATATTATTTACGCAAATTAAGTGCCTTACTTCCCACGCACTTCCTCAAATTAATCAAAAATAAATCATTTGTTTTAACTAATTCCTCGAGTGCGCGTTGTGTACTTAATATAGGCGACGGATCTTTTGATCGTTTCCTGTTAATTTCAGCCTGATACTCTTTTGTTTATGTGTTATGTTTGCTGGTTCTTGCTGCTGTTTTAGTTCCTGTTACTTTTAAATTGAATTTGTAGCAGCTCACACTCCTTCTAGTTTTAATGGTGTTGTTGTGGTATCTTCTGTAATTTAGGCACTTTTATTTTCCCCGGACACTTGCTTGCAAATTGTGGAAACAGCAAGTTCTTTTGATTGTGTCCAAAGATATGTGTAATTATGTACACAGGTATCACTTTAAGAGGACTAACTCATACACAGTATAACTCGAGCTACACCTAGTTTAGCTTAAAATATTAAAGTGTTTTTCAATTTTTGTCAAAAATTTCGTATAAATTGGTATAAGGTCAATTAATTTATCTATTGATTTTGTTAAACATTATATCTTATGCTTTTGAAGCAACTACGACACATGCTTATATTTATATGTGTAATATGTATTTATGGAAATGTATATGCAAAATATATAATGATACATACGTATAAATAGAAAAACACAACTGGTTATTTGGTTCCAATTTTTTTTTTCATTTCTTTTCTATTTTACATTTACATTAAGAATCAAGCCAGCATTTTGATTTTGTTTTACATCGATATGTAGTTCTTCGATTTTCAGCTATATTCTATTGAGTGGTTTTTATGGTTTCAGTAATTAGAATAAAACAAACACATTAAAAAGAAAACAATGAATACCCAGTAGGTTTCTCTTTAAGTACAGTTTTTAATTCTTTGGTATTTTCAACATTTAAATTGCTAGATACTTTATTTTATTCTATTCTAGATCTTTATCAACTGTCAAATTTGTTCAGCTATTTTAGTCAAGAATTTATTATTTTCGATAGTTGAGATAAATAAATGGCAAAAATCTGTTAAGCATGTAGAATGCATGCTTATACTTACTTTGTAACTGAGCTTTAAACTAAAGTACAGGATCATCTTGCCGAATATAACTACATTTACAGATAGCGATAAACAACTAGCTCTTTTGCAGCTTTTAAATTCGCTTCGGAGATTAAGCTCAAATGAAATGCAAAAAGAAAACTATGAATTAGATTATATTCCATTTTGGGGCAGACAAGTGGCGGAATCAGTAGGCCTAGGATAGGGGAGGATCGGAACCCAAAACCTAGTCCCATCCCCCTATAGTCACATACGCACACACAATACGCAATCAGCAGTTAACGTTTAACACACTAAAGCGAACAAACCCAAAACAGCACGTACCATCCCAAAATTTTTTGTTTAGTAAAAATCGAAGAAAAGAAGAATTGAAATGATAGAAAGAAAGAAAAATTTTGGGAAATGGAATCGGCAAATTCATAAAGACAGATGCACACACACATATCAGACCACATGTATACAATGCGAATAGATAATAAGCCACGAGGAGCAACATCTACAGAACCCACTTTATTGACTAGCACGTCGCCAGCCAACGAATTCCTTGTGGCAGTTGAATAGTCCTTAGATTCTAGGCGAACAGAACGCAGAATTTTTTGAAAATTCGCAAAAGCAGCACAATCCAAGAACAAAAACAACAAAGAAAAGCAATCCAAAATACGTGCAATTGCTGAAAATATGCTCAACGTGGCCCAAAACGTGCGAGCCATGCGACTGTGTGCCTTAAATACTTGCCGCCAGACAGCTAAACCCAGCACCCGAGATCCCATCGAGACACAACCCTCAAATTGCCACTGCCTCAGCCGCTGCCACTACCATTGCCACTGCGACAAACCAGACCCTCGAGCCATTTTCCTAGCTCACATGCCATCGTACCGTACAAGTAGAAGCTGGCTTCTTTCGCCCCTTTGGTACTACTTTGACTGGCGTTTTGCCGTTGCTACTCCTATTACCCTCAATCATTTATCATCTTGGCTGCAATTAATCATCAAATGTGCGAGCTCATATACACACTAGCTTCCAGTATGTGTATTACTAGTATTCGTATTTGTGTAGAGTAGAAAGTTTGTGTGTATCATGTCCCTTATAAGAGTAAGTAGTTGTTGGGGGATGCATACAGACCTCGCAGCTACTGGTGTTGTGTTCGAGGCTGCATGAGAGTCTTTTGGATTTATATCCATAATATAAAATTATATTATACCATATGTATATGTGTGTGTGTACACATATCCAAACATGCTCTCGTTTTCGTGGTAGATATGGCCCCCAATAGTCACTTGCTAGCCTGACCGCTACTTGCTCTGCATAGGTCGCACTTAACTATGAGTCGGCGACACAGCTAGACAGTAAATCCCTATTCTCCATAATGAAACGGCAATGTAAGTATATTTATATATATGCGTATATATACCTAGTCAATTTACAGTTGCTTAAATTGCCGTATGCAGTAGACGTTTTTCTAAGAAGGAACAACTACACCAAATTTAATAGTATTAGATTCTTTGGACTCCAATTATGTTCTGGATTTCAATGGAAAATTATCAGGATACAATTCATATGTGTTGTAAAATTACTTTACTGGATGGTTATTATCAGCATATGACCGCACTACCACTCTAATAACTCTAAAATGGCCATGTTAAAATTTATATACCACTGTTAGGGTGTCACACAATTCGCACAGCAACCCCTTAAAATAAAATAAGACTAGCTGCCCGTCAGCTAACTATACCTACAATTATACACTCGTATAAGTACTTCCGAGTTGGGCCCGACCGCTGTGTAAATTGCGCATAATAAAGTTGTAGTTACTGCAATTTCTTTTTCAATCGACGGCTTTGTCTATCATGTTGCAAGGGTCACTTGCAACAACTGCCACCTGCTCCAAATACTCGGTAGCAGCACTGGGAGCAAAACATAATGCGGAATATATCGCGATTAATACCTTTGTTGTTGAAAAGGGAGGGTGGTAACGTTCCACAATTCGGAGCAGTTACAGATACAAGATAGAAGACTAAAAGAACGCCAAGGGATATAAATGCATGTGATTTGCTGATCTGAAATTTGTTTAGCTTTTGTGCTTTAAGTTTGAATTATTTGTGTTCCTAATTGGTTGTACAATTATGTATGCCTTGGTCGCTATCTGATAAATTTGTATTTATTAGACACATACATCAAGTTGGCAGCACCGTCTCAGCCCTTGGCTCATTATGTAGAGCATGCAGCAACGTTGGCAGCTTCTCTTTAGAACATGAGCAGAAGAGCAGGAGGTACATATATCTGTATCTGTATCTTTGCCTGTGTCAGAGTGTGTATCTGTTTCTGGGAGAAGCTGCTCCATCAGCACTCAGCAGTCATCGTCGTCGTCGTCGGTTGTTACTTGTCCTTCTTCTCTTTTAGCGTACACAGATGCAGGCCGTTGATAAAGTCTACTAGTAATAAGTGGATATGTTTCGTATTAATTACAGTTGTCTTGTTTCTTCTTTACTTGTTAAGGAGTTTAGTACGACTCTGATTCCGATTTCGACAATGTGTGTAGGTGCTGTGAGTATATTGCAGTAATCTGGGAACGTGGGCGTGAAGTTGCGCATGTGTATGCTTTATGTGGGTTACTCTTAATTTCGTCGACATCCTTTTCTTATTTAACGAAAGTTTTAACTGCTTTCGATTGCTATTAATTTAAGGCATCAAAATCATTAAGACTGCCTGACGTACAACCATATACTAAACTACAGAAACCTAATCATAAATGCCTCTTATGTGTGTTGGGTATGTAAGAAAAATTGCGAGTAGCACGTTTCACTGCGTACATCAACAATTGAATCTAAATTATGAGCGCATGAGCGGAAAAGCAGTTTAAAAGTATACAGCACTATGCACGAGCCTAAGCAAATACACACACACATACATATAAATATACATGAATATGTAAATATATATATTCAGGAGAGTAATATTTAATACTGGATGCAGACAAATCTGTTTTGGCGCTGGCATTAATTCTCAACAAGTGATGATCTGTGCAGTTTGAATGTGAGCAAGTGTGTATCTACCCTGAATATAAACGATGGCAAGAGCAAATTTTAATTAGAACAACGGACAAAACATACTCTTTTTCCTTATTTAAATTTAGTTCTTCACAACATTTTATAAATAACAGTATCAATCTAGAGTTGGAAGATTGTTTCTGCATTTATCTTGCAAGACATTGTTTATGTTTGATAATGTTTTGGTTATGTTCTGGAGTCGGGATAAGGCCAAGCGAATTGGGCCAATTTAAGGCGCCACGTGCCAAATTCACAGGGAAATATCTTTGCGGTTCATTTAAGCAAAAGATACACGCAGACCAAAAAGATGAAGAAAACATAATATACAAATAGACAATTTCATTATGGCACAGCCAATTGCACACTTATTGTTTTATTTTTATGTAAATTGTAAATAAATACAAATTGTTTTCCATTTCTCTGAGCAAACAGCACTTCTGAAAGCGTCTTTCGCAAATGTTTGTAAAAAACATACAAGGCTAAACAAACCGTATCAACCCTCTAACAAAAAGAAGAATATCACAACAACAAAAAGTTTTGGTGTTCGTTTTACTTTTCCCTCTTGTACCATTGTCACAGAAAAATTGAATTTTGTTTTTTAAATTTTGCACACTTGCCATTTTTGTTTAATTTGCATCATACATACACACTTCTGTATATATATATTCGAAAAGTCTGTATGCCTATATATCCTTTTATAGAAGCATAGAGGCACACAATCATAGATACATATCTGGTACATTATTTATCAAGAAGTAAATGCGTCGTACTTAGAATACTAAACACAAAAACGAGAAACGAGCCTTGTAGCCTGGATTCGTGTGCTGTCGGGTGGGAAGCTAGGGGTTTGAGCGGGGGCAGTTACAATGGTTGGGGTTGTTTTTCATACATAGATGTCGCGACAGTAGTACCCCTGCCCTTATGAACGCCTTTACAAGGGTGCCAGGCTACAAAAACAAAATAACGAACACTTCATCGAAAAATATATATCAGCTGTGGACTTAGATTGGGGGAGTCATTTAATTTGGATGATGTGCTGCTATACGGTATACATCGTATACGCGAATCAGCAGCAGCTCAAGCACTTGATAGCTACCTTCGAGTCTTCTGAACTTCAACCTTTAAAAAAAGCTATTGGTGTTGCTTTTTGGTTCAAAGTAGTAGTCGGGACACTAGCGAAAAAAACCCCAAATCAACTAGTCCAACTATTTCTAATGGTTACTTCTTGCCATAATATTTCACTTCTACTAGCGACATCAATGGGGCGAAACAACTATATTTCCAATTTGGATAAAAGGAACAATGGGGTGAGGGCCGCGGACTATGGCCGCATGTAATTTGCAAGAGCATGATTCCTTAAATTTACGATAAGAAGGCTGATTGTTGTTCTTTGCTATTTTTGGCATATACTTGCTCTTTTTATACTTTTATAAAAGCAGTTGACCACGCGTAGACTGGATAACACGCCTATAAAAGAGATACGATTTAACTCATATGGCGGCTTGTGTGCTGACATTTATTAAGGGACTGCAGGTGCTGGCGTTCTCGTATAAGTATAATGATGATGTTGCTTGCCCATGTAGGCAAAATTATTTGTTAATATTTTCACTGGTTGCTTACATTTGATGCAATCCCAGGCGATTCCTTATAAATGATACGGGCGTGCCTCAGCAAGTGCTATCAGAGAAAAGAATGTCAGACTGAGGGTGGGGCCAGGATCATTGTGACGATACTTCCTGTGCTGGCTGATATGTGACCACACAGCTTTGATAAGCGAGCACAATTGACGATGACTCCTTTAGCTGAATCAGAGAAGTTGTGATTCAGTCGCAAATGTGTCATGGTTGGGAAGTGTTGTTTATTTTTACTTTTATGCTTTTGTGTAAAATTTAAAAACGAAACTTAGCTCTGATATTGATTATGAATATGAAATAAGAGTTTCTTTACTTTGTTTTTTGTCTGGGCTTCTTATAAACAATTTAGGAAAAACACTTTAATAACATAGTTCTGAAAGAGCTAAAAATTTGAAAAACGAGGAATCTAAAAAATTGGGAAACTGGGACTGAAAATTTGTGTTTTCGTTTGTTGTTGCTGTTGGCCTCGCCATATGTATGTTAATCACCCGTTCAAACAACATTTTGAGACTCATAAAGAACAGTCCAAGCCTCGAGCTGTAGAATGTGTCTTCGCGAGCGCGAGTATGTTGTTTTGGCCTGGGAATTCATTTTGAACAGTGGCACCCCTTGATGTTTGCTCCCCACATATGTACATACATACATAGGATTGTCTCCCCATCATGATGACTTTTGAGTTATTTCACACTGTCAGCTGGGAGAAGAGGAGTGCCCTAAAATCAATTTACACAGTCAGTGTGTATATATTCTAACTTTATCTGTGTCTGTCCAGTTGGCTCTCCTCTTCTATCTGTCGTTCAGCATCTGTGCCTAAACCTATTTTGTGCGAGATCTTGCGCCTAAGTGCACCAATTGATTCGATGCTTTCAAGCATAAGTTTCCCCAGCTTGCATCGAATAAATTGAAAGTGTCCTCGTAGTAGTAATACTCCTTATTAAAGTGAGCGTGTCTTTCTTGTGTACTTGAAATCGAAATTGTGTAAAAAAATTTCGTGTGTTAAAATAAAAACGAAACATGTACCAAAACGTCATATTAAGTCTGTGTGTTGTAGTTAAATCAGATTGCAATATAATTTGTGATTAAAATAATCAAATTATTGCAGTGTATATATAATAAGAGTGTGCGGTTTAATGAGGTGCAGAAGTCAGATTAACGAGATGCCCGGTAATATGTGACGTTAATGGTTTGTTAGCTTTAGGCATAAGGCTAAAGTAACAACACAAACTTATAAGTAAAATGCTTAAGTCAATTCTACCCACATCCCGCTTGTATTTAAACTGAATTGAAACGAAATAAAAGTACATTGTATATATTAATAAACACTGCTCGGAATTTGAATAATATAAAGTCGAAGATGAAGCTAAAGCTGGGGTTGAGGCTGACGGGCTTTCAATGATAGTGATTGATGATTGCAAGAGACCGCCCATGAAGGCAAAGACGATACGAGAAGGCATTGTAATGGAATGTTGCTGATAAAATGCCAAACAGAGAACACCAACCAAACAATACACAGAACACAACACACAAAACAGTGAGATATAAAACATGGTTTTGTAGGAGCAAGATAACTAGCTTGTTTTATAATGATTTTATCAATGCTAAAAAAAAACTTTAAATAAAATATGAAATATTAATAAGCATTGGATGATACTGCATGGGTGATAAATGGCATTTTCTTCGAATCTTCTTTATATATCAATAGTAAATAAAGAATCAAATCAAAGTGAAAATAAGTATGAGACGAGAACGCCTCGTTGAATAAACTCGAACGTAAGCAGTAAAAAGACGATTTGATACTAGAGAAAATTGATAGTTTCCATGGAACTGACCCAATTTTTTATTCAAATAATTTTTAATTTTTTTAGTCGATTTTGGGCCCGTCTCGTAGTTTATCTGTCTGCAAAGTTTACCTGCTTTCTATTTACTGGTAAAATCCTTCACTATACACCTCAGTTCATTGAATTAACTTACAACAAGTCGTATCAAACAGTACGAAGTAAGCCTCTGACAAGCCAACAAAATTGGACAACAAATGAAAAGGTAATAATATAAATTACGAACAAAATAGACCGGAATGGAGCATCCAATCTACGAAAGTGGTAAAAAAAAAATATAATGCACTGAAAGCATTCGACCATGACTCGAGGTTGGTACTCAAATATTCTTGATGAACTGTATACTCGGACTTGTCTAACGAATTTATAAAAAAAGATTTTCTGTGTTATTTAACGTACCTTAACGACATCTCAAAGCAACCCGTACAGTCAAAGAACTAGTCAACTCGATGTTAAGCCACAACATGCCTGTAATAAACTTACATTATTTATGATAAATTTTCCTTTAAATTCTCAATCAAAAATACTGTTAGAAATTGGATTTTTTATTATTTTTACTAGACGACCAAATGGACTTAAACGTGTACTTGTAACGATGTATCGCAGTGTCTGTGGATATCTTTTAGTATTTTTATTTGCGGAAATTTCATTTGAAATTTTTCTTGCTCGCTTCAAGAGCTACCCATTGAATGCCGAATGTCGACTGAATGCCTCTGCATCGAGTCAATGGCCAATCAACAACTTTGGATAAGGCGCTCTGCCAATGACTGAATCGCTTTTCCACGTTCCTTGTGCTTCTTTCTCTATGCTTTAAACACCAATTGATGTTTATATGATAATGATTAATGACTACGTTACTTTAATACAGATTGCCTTCTTGATTTTCAATATGTGTGCTGTGTGTGTGTGTGTGCAAGCGTTCTTATGTGTGTGGGAGACTGTGCCTACATATTTATTTATACATAAACAGAAGCATCCTTGAGCATTCGCCATCCAAGCATCTTCCAGTTCGTTTCTCGCTAATGCTTCCATTTTTCCTATCCAGAATTTTTGTTGAGAACAGTTTAGTCGTGTTTTAGCGCAATTTTTCTTTATGTTGAAATCCGACTCATTACCAGATATACATCAATTCTTGGCAAATTGCTGTAGTGTACTCGTACTTGCCACATGGTACATTTTTCTCTTATTTTTTGTAGTACTTTCCCCTGGCTTGCTGAGCTAGCTACCATTATTTGGTTTTTAGGGCAGAACTTGTAACTGTAGCTGTTACTAATGATGACAACTTATTTTGGTCCTGGTTAGCTGACTGGCCTAAAACGCTAGCCAATACTTTTATTGGTTTTTGTAATTAATGATGCTACACAACAGACCACATCAACGGGTCCAGTTAAAGGTTGGCCTTAAGTTACGGAAATGACGTTTAGGGCTGACTGTAGGTTTATTTAACGCTTTTAGATATTTTGATTGCTTACATATTTAAGAAACAAACATACAACAAGCATTTTTCATTAATCAATTTTACTTTTTACCCACAAAAGTCAAAAGAGTCTGTGCATTTGACTTTTATGTGTCATTTAGTTGATGTACAATACAGATACACAGATATACACAGGAACACAGAATAACAAATTGACACAACAATTAAATTAGCACAGATATTTGGATACCTTTATATACCTAGCGCAACCCTAATTCAATCCCATTCCATCAAATTGGTTTAATGATCACGAATTAGAATCATTAAGTGTTCTAACTTTTTTGATACTCTCTGGCTGCCCCTCTTATTTAAGCACAACTGTAAAATTTAGCCGAAGGCCTACATTTTTGTATCTACTAATTATTGTTGTTTTTGTTATTTTCGTGTCTGAGTGTTGGTTGGTGTCAATTTAAATTGCAATTTATCAAAATTGTTTGCTATGTGCTATCTCAAAAAAATGAAAATGGTTGAACAAACCATAAATGGTTGAACAAACATAAAAATTCATTTTATTTCGATCCATTTTATTTAGCTTTGATTTATTATAACGCAAATACTTTGTTGAATGCAAAATTTTTTAGATACTTTATAAATGCGCCATAAGTTGGGTTTCTCCTCACCTCCAAACACAGAAACGTTAATAAAATATGTTAAAAATTTGGAATTAATTAGCAGATAAATTAATAAATAAAATCAATCTGTTAATCGTATTTTTTGTATTACTCTGTATTTGATAAATTACTTAGATGGATACTTAGCAGATAAATATATAAATGTAATCGCTCTGTTAGTCGTTAAAATATTACTAGATTGTATATATTTACTTGTTAAGCCATTACATTGTACTTGATGAAGCTATCCGCCTCTAAATAAAAATAAAAGGGAAGTAATATACTCTATTGCAATTCTCTGTTACCGCTTCTTCTAACATACTATGAATAAGTTGCGTGCCAACACCAAGTGATATTTTTTGGAAAGGTCTATGGAAAATGTGTTGGGATGTGCCTCGTAATTGAGTTAATTGGGCTGGATTTGGACTTGTTCCTCTGATTCAGCCAGTACCTGTTTATTGCTCTTTGAATGTTGACTTTGTGAATGTCTCATGCGTTTTGAAGTCACGTTTAGTTACCCTTTTTTTCTTTGTGCGTTTGACATGTGGCTCATCAAAGACGCGACTGTGCGAATACAACGAACGTGTTAAAGGAAAAGAAGCGAGACCCAAAGGTTGTCAATGGTCATTTCTAAGACACAAACTAGATCACACAGCACTGTTTGAAATAAGAATAAGAAAACAAGTTGACAACTTTTGACGTTTCTTAACTTTTTTGACCCTAAATGACTCCTAAAAAATTTTTGCCACTCATCGCTGGCCTATTAAGCTCCCCACGCATTTGTGGGACACGGAAAATTTTTAATGAAGCTAGGATGACATTTTAACTTTGAACCAAAGACCCCTCCATATCCCACGCCGAACTGACAGCCATATGTCGGTGACAGCTTTTAATAAAAGTTGTTTGCGCCTTGATTTCCATTTAAACTTATACGGGAAAGGTTAAGGCCTTCAGCTTGGGTCCAGGCACGGGCCTGGACTAGGTGCAGACTTAGTTATGCGTGTACCCACGGAGCAACCCTTTTCTGTTGAGGCTGTTCTTACTTCTGGTTCAAGCTCGCGACCTTCTTCACATGGCGTGCCTACCAAAATAAGTTGTCAAATTATTTTCACTGCTTTGCCCAGCGGCTGCAAATTATTTTTTGTGGTTCAGCCAAAGAAAGGAACCATAAATGCCAAATGAAAAAGTCGATTTCGGAGACGCCACTCAACAAAAGTCAAGGGACAAACATAAAAGAGACCAATAAACGCCCTTTGTAATCGAATACACAAAATGTGATGCACGCGCAGGCAGGAGAAAACAAAAAACAGAGCAAAGGGGAACGGCAATTTCCGAGCTGAAATTTGAGCTGGATGAAAGAAAAACGAGAACATTTTGAACATTCTGAAGGTTCTGGCGCCTAGTGTTGCATTTGCCACTTGACACACAGCCGGCAAGTAGGCAAAGTCAAGTGAATAGCAAACCACAATTTTTATACGTCTGTTTTTACCTAGGTCTATATATTTTTTTAAGTCGTATACAAATCATGAAACATAAAAACACAAGAACTAAAACTAACTTATGAAACCGTCCTTTCATTTCAGGTAAATTGCGTTATTTATCCATCATCTGATTAGCTGTTTGAGTAGGTAAGATCACGTAAGAAATTCCATGATAATTATGGCCAATTTAAGGATAATAGCAAATGCAAAGAGGAACAGTATAATAATTTTATTTGGCCTCTTAACGTTTTCTTGGCACATCATGAGCATCAAATTTAGATTTGGAATTAAAATTTTCTTCGATTTGCTTATCAGTCAGTTAACGAAACAGTTGCTATGATAGTAGGTGACAGAAATTTCATTTAAAATATAATATAGTTCAACTGGTATGAACGGATCTGATCTGATACCTAAATTTTCTTTTAGATATACATATGTAATATATATTTTCGTATAAGATAAATTTTAGAATTCATTATTCACTCTTCAGTGGTGAATATCACATACTCGACTTGATGGTTTGAAAGTCTGGCACCGTTTGGGATCCAACTGGAAGCAGTGGGCTTGTTTTGTAAGCTATCTTTAAACAGTAGTTAATGTTGATTTTTCTCACTCGCCAGCACGTTTGCTTGTTTAGCCTTTTTCGTGTTTATGTTAAGTGTTTTTGCTTTTGTGTCTCCCTCTCTATGAGTTGCCTTGGCTTTGTTCATCTAGTTGTCTTGCCAGAGCCAAGAAAACGTGTCGCTTCAATTTGTGTTTGGCTAATGAAAACACATGGCCCTACAAACCGTGTTTGGCCCAGTACATGTTTGTTTTGAAAGCGATGCATTTTCACTCGCCCAACACACCGCAAAACTCAAGACGCCAAAGGTAAAACACAAAACATTTCAAACGCTAATGACTTTGTTATTATTTCATTTGTAGTTGCTGTCCCTCATTCGAGCTACAAAAATACCGTCAACCGCAAAACAAAAGGCCACCATAACAACAAGTGGTCCGCTCCTAGCCAGAGTTAGAGTTCGTCGTTGTCGTTGTCGTTGTCCTACCCATTCAATTTGTTGCACATATCGCCTACCGAAACAGCGACAGCCAGTATTTCAGTTGATTTACTAATGTTTATTATGATATCATTGAAATTGAATTTAATACATTCAATAGATTTTTCGGACTTACATCAAAAAACCTGTAGACTCTCTAACAGGAATTATACATCGATTTTAGCTTACGAATTTTTTTGTCAAATACATAACCCGTTACCATATTCTTTGATGCACCATATTTGATTCATGTTTCATTTATTATACTCAGGTAATGCAATGTGCATTTTTTATGGGTATGTCTAGGGCATTCATTATGCTCTTTTGAGCATGCATTTTATTTATGGATCAATGATAAGTGCGCTGTCTCATTTACATAACTCGTCAGTAAATTAAGAAATTTGTAGGTCCACATAGAAGGATACTCAACAACTGATAGATACTCAGTAAGATAGACAGGGTTCTACAGCTTATTAAATATTAATTGATTTATTTTTTCAATGCTCGTACAAACTGATGCATAAAGATTATGGCTGTAGGGTAAAGTTTCACGACACGCAGGTGTCCAAAATATGATTATTTAAGCATTCATTCCACATTCCTTTCAACATCCATTCATCATTAAGTCCTTCAATAAATTCCACAAAAATGCCCTGTACAGTCTGGAACCGTTGAGATAAATAAAAACAACAAATTTGATTTTTATTTAATATAAAAATATAAAAAATAAATAAAATGCATTAATATACCACATGCTACAGTGAAAGAGTCGTTGCTCAGGGAAAGTGAGATACGTAAAGCAGACTGAGAAATGAAACAACACCCAAGAGGCCAACAGTTAAAACCAACAATTTCAGACCGTAAACTCTGACCACAGCTGTAAGCCGTCGTACAGTCGAACTCGCTAGTCAATGGAAGTCTATCGATAAAAAAAAATAGCAAAAAAAAATTGGCATTAATTTTAGTCTGTTTTGATTTTGGGAGCCATTGGCGCCAACTGCACGCCCACTTCATGATCAAATGTCGACTGTCCCTATCCTTCTCTTGTATTGCATCATCATCAGCATCAGCATGCAACAATTGTGCCTATAAAAATCCTGTTTTGTTGCTGCTGCCAGACGATGTTATTGCCGTGTGCTGGTTGCTACTGCTGTTGTTGCTGCTTTAGCCACAACATGTTGTAATTAACCCGTTTTTCATGCAAATAAATCAAAAGCAGTCAACTGCTACACATTTTACCTGTAATGCGTATATATGAAAATATCGAATGGACTGACTAAATTTGCAGTGAATACATTGTAGAGTTACTGATCCTTCCTTTGAACTTATTATTGTATTATTTAAATAATTTTTAAAAAATATAAAAAAAACTATTATATTATGTGTTGAACATTCCTCAAAACTTGCTGTGTCAGTAAATATGTGCATAGTTAAATAGATTTTCTGTAAAATAAACATGTGAAAGCCAACGTTATTTAAAATCTATTTTCTCGCACTGCTGCAAATTAATTGTAACAAAATATGTTGAATATCTTTCGCATTTGCCAGGCAATTCAATAATAATTCAGGAACGTGTCAGGAATTTGGCATTCAGTATTTGGCAGCGGAGTCTCGCCAAATTGGCAACTGAGTCAAGTAGATGTCTGCGATCCGTGTGCAATCCAAACAAAGCTCTCCCGTGCGATCGTGCGCAATTGGAATGCCTCAACTTGAGTTTTACTTTTCATTTGATGTTTCTTGATTTTCTTTTGTTTTTTTGGAAACTGACTACGTGGTACCCAAAAATAGTCCGAAAAACCAAATTGCCCTTACGGCTTACAAAAGTTGTCTTGTGCTGCTCCTCGAGACGTGCTTTGAAGGAATATTATAATTTTATCACGTATATGTAAGGAACATAAGTTCCTGATTGGGACAACAAAGTAAATTTACATAAGCTACGCTTCTACTTTGTTCTTTGCTTTAAAGGCGAGTATAGTTAAGTAATAATATTCTATGTATGTCTCAAAGGGTATTTTGTCTTCGGTCCTCGGAAAAAGTAATTCCCGTTTCTTCTGTTTTCTTTTAATTTTACATTTCTTTCCTTTTAAAGGGAATACTGATATATTTTTGTCTTTGCCGAAATGGCAATGAACTTGAACGTCTTTGGTCGCGTGGAATTTATTGGCGCCTTGCGACTGTCTCTTTCCAATTCTGCGTGTGTGTGCGTGTGTATATTAGTGTATTGTGTTCCGTTTATCTTTCTTGTTTTGCGCCCTGTCACGCGAATAACATTCGATTCTATCAGTCGTTACAATTAGCCATAAAATGTGGGGCAAAGTCAAGGAATGAGTCAAATTAAGTGATAGTCAGATTTTATTGCATCATAAGCGCATAGAGCTATAAATTTCGAAGAGGTAAACTTAGAAATATATTTTTGGAGTTACACAAATAATTTGGTATAATTGTTTATATGTTGCAGACAGAGGAAAGTAAGTAATTATGTTCAAAAATATCGATACTATTATACTTACATTAAACGTTTTTATTTACCATTTACAATATTTTTCACAATTTTATTATAGGATATCATTTACATGTGATGGGTATAGAGCATAAAAATCGCATTAATGTATGGAAGTAAGGTTAACTTTGCTCCGGCAGTATCTGATGTTTTTTGCTTCTTAGGATCCTACGCCTCAGGTTGTCATCACATTCCTAAGCAAGACAAACCTGCGAGGCAACAACGATTCGCACCTAATAAAGTAACGAAGACATTTTTCGCAAGTTGACAGCAACAGCAACAGGAACAGCAAAAGCAACAACACACCCAACAATGAACAAGACTGGTAAAATGTTTGATAAAAGAGTTGAGTATGTTGAAAGGGGAAAAGGCGGGGGCGGGACGATGCGTGGCAGCATGAAGTGTAGCGTAATAAAATGCACACAATTTACGCAATTTACGTAACGTTAAAAAACATAACAGGCAAACAAGGACACTTTATAGAGTGGGGCTGTTAAGGACACGGAAGAAGAAGAGCAACATCAGAGTAGGGGCACTTAATGGCGCACACACACACACACACACACACACATCTCTTACATCTCTTACGCGGATACGTCCTACATAGTGATGATGGCAGCAACTAACAGCTCGTGTCGCTGCTGTTTTTTTTACTCTTCTCTCTTTCCGTCCATGCGTTCGCTTGTGCCTTGCCACTGTTCCCTGTTCAAACAGTTTTCGACGCGATTTCTGTTTAACATCCGCCATTTTGTTGTTGCGTAGACATTTTTTGGAGCTGTAACTGTTGTTGTTGTGGCTGTTGTTTGAGAGTTGCTCGTGTGCTTTGTGTACTGCTGAGAGTTGCCGGCTTTTCGCTGTCATTGTATGGTTGCTGAAGCTGCTGAAATGTTGCTCTATTTGTTGCCCGTGCCTTTCAATTATTTTTCTTCCTTGTTTTTACGTATATTCTTTGCCAGCATATTTTCAAATTCAATTTTCGTCAAGTAAAAGACAGGTACCTACCAGTGGAGGTGTTAAAGGATGAATTATTTTGTTTTCCTCTTGGCCATTTTCTTCCACTCTTAAAACAGAGTGTGACATCTGTCTATGTGCATCTCCAGTACCTGTTATGAGGATGCATACTTAACAGTATTTATAATTATTTAATGCTTCTTTAAAACTTTTAATATAGTATAAAACGATGAAAAAGTCAGCTAACAACAGCAGCGAGCTATGGTAATAGTTAAATTTTGCATATGTCCATCAATAAGCTCGAGTTGAGCGTGTGCGACTACGGGATACGCTTCATCCACCCTTTGATCTAAAACCGACTCTTTGTAATTCTGCAATTCTGATACTCGCTGTGAAATATGATAATATCGTCAGTGTTAAATTTCTTCTTATGGGATGAGTATACAGGAATCCACACACATAGATTTGGTACTTAGCAAAATATCACCAGTAAGAAATTGTCTATAAAAATTGGACAAGGCAGAGACAGTAAGAGACAGGCGAAAATCTGTCATAGTTTGGAAAATAAAGCTATCTCGTGGTTATTGTACTAAATGTAATGAGATTAATGAGAAAAGTGGGGCTATGAATTTTTGCAAAACTTCACAGACAAAGAAAAGCATATGTGTATACATGTGGTAAGGGGTTTTCGTAGTCGGATAAACTTCACTACAGCATTCTTACTTGTATTAATTTGTACTTATAAAACATATGTCCTTGTCAGGCAAATAGGCAAAGCTTTAAAATAAGAATTTAGCCGACTTGTTAAGAAGTATTCATTAACAACTTAATACTTTGGCTTAGTTCCCATCCCACATATGGTTGACGGGGTTGTCAAAAATGTTTGTGGGTCCATTTTATAATGCAAAGAATATAAAATGGATTTTTAAGAATAAATTGCTGCAAATGATGATTGACATTGAATGCGTTGGAAATGAACGATTCATAGAAAGAAAAAGAAGGGAAGATAGAATTTCCCAAATTGCGAGTGCGAAACAGAGAAACGATTAAAAGCAGTAGACCAAAATGCTTTTACGTACGAGTATCTACACACGCCCTCAATACAAGTATTCCTGGCTGCAACATCATAAAAAGGAGCTGTGACGTGACTCTGCAACACGAACACATGAATATTTTGCGAGTGGGTGCGCGCGTGTTGAGGGTTTGAAATGAGCAAATTACTTGACGTTCTCCGGCTTCCAAAGGAGGTTTCAGCCCCACAACATTGGCCATTACCTAATGCGCTGCGACAGGCTGCGACATCAATTTTCGGTTGCATTTCAAATGAGCTGAGCTAAGCAGAGCAAAACTCGCATGTTTATAAATGTTTAATGTTGTACGCATCTTCAGTCATTGGAATTTAATATTTAATGATATCATCTTTGGACTCTCCACTTTATATCCTCTACCACTTCTCTCAGCAACCCGGTCCCAAGATGTATCGTTAAGAAGCACTTTTGCTTTTAATTAATTGATATTAGTTAAGTTTGTTGACCAACTATAAAAATATTGCGCTGACGGCAAATCAAATATAAACAAAAGAAACTAAACGAAGACGACAACTAGTACAAAGACAACAACGACAACGAAAACAAAACAAACAAAACAATTTCCACATATACACACACAATGAGCAAGAGCGCGTTGACATAACAAAGTTTGCACTCTACTCGTCTGATAAGATATTGCCCTGTATATGTGCTTTATGCTACATGGGAAACTTGGGCCAGCGATAAGCCAAACTCGATTCAATTAAGGTGGACTAAAGTTGGTCAATGCCGTTGTCAAGAGAAAGAACAAGAAATCAACTAAAGTAAACTGGTAGTGCCGATGAGTCTGAGTAGAGATGAACACAGCTATTACGTAGGAAGATGGCCGATAGTGAAATTACAGAGTTACTTGTAGTTGTTTGAGAACTGATTTGTGCTCAATGCGAAGGATATGTCTCTTAAGCATTCCGCTTTTATTTTCTTAATGATCTTCTTACCTACTTCAAACTGTTCTTTATGTTCTTAAGCACTATAGAGGACCTGATGGAGTCTTCCTTACGATCTTAGGAGAGATGTTAATAGGAATTTTAAGAAAATCAGTGAGCTCTTTAAATATACGCAATGCTCATTTTTTGAGGAGATAGAGAAAAGTTAACTGGGTGCAGCTACTTGGTGTTGTTATTTGTTGTTTGTTGCTAAGGGATGCTACTGGGTCACAAAGCTGCTGATGTAATGCTTTACAACGCTATCATCGCGTTGCTGCAAACCCAGTCGCGCTTTGTTGTCAGTCTCGTTACTAAGATGCTGTGCTCCAGGTTTGCTGACAGGTGTTGCTTCGCCTCAAATATGCCAAGGCGATTTAGGCATTGCGTGGCACTTAAACGCATCTCTCCCACCGGCTCGCAGCTTACCATGGCCGCATGCGTGCCTGTCAGTTAGTCAGTCACTCACTTGATTTCTATTACACTTTACAATGTTGCTGGCTCGCTTTTCTCGTTTGTTGTGCTTTCTATATATGTGTGTGTGTCACTGTGTTTTGCTTCGCAATTTCACGCTGACATGATTTTGACACATAAATGACAAAGTGTTTAATATCTAGAACAGAGGAGTGAAGGTAAAGTATGTGGCGTGTGTCAGAAGCATCAGAGAATTATGTCACTCAAAACGTGACAAAGTCTGAGCAGAGTTACCATCTGAGGTTCTGTTTTTGTTTCTATTTCCGTTTTTGAATACTTGTATACACGGTTCAGCCAGCAGAAACTAATTACATTTTAATTTTGGGGTAAAAACTTGAAGGAAATGCTGGAAAATTGTGACTAGTAAAATAATATAATGTCTTCGGTACCCAAGCACAACGTGCAATTTGTTTTAATGCATCAAATTTAGAACGTTTCCCACACAAACAGGCCAGCATACTTAACCGCAACAAGCCAACTCACTTTTTGTCCTTTCTTTTCGTTGATGCTGTCATTGTTGTCGATGCTTAAGTTGCTGCTCTGGTTGTTGTTTAAATTGTTGTTGTTTTGCTTGCTATTGCAGTTCGTGCTGGGTATCGGCCATATGCATTTCACTTAAACTGAGCAGCTCGTCGTTGTTGTTCTAGGATCTTCTGGTCTGAGTTTAAGTTTTAGTCCCTTTGAATTCAGTACCACCCTTTTCTCTCATAAGATTCTGTGTTTATCTCACCCTCGTGAATTCGTCGCCTGCCGCCTGTCACATTAGATTGTATGACGTGTCGTCCTCCTTTTTCATCATTACAAAAGCCGTAAAGCAAATTATGGAGCAGTTAAAAACTTAAAATTGAGTGCCGCAAATGGAAACTAATTAAATAGCTGAATATTCCGGCAAGAGATGAGGATTATAAAAATATGTGATAAACTTTATAATTAATGCTATTGTTGAATTTAGTAGAGAATACGTACTATATTACGATTTCTCCAATTTCTAACCATATTAATTTGCCCTTCTCTTTTTCTTTATATCAAACTTTACTTGATAATACTAAATTTATAAAAAGAATTGCCCTAACGACTATGACTTTTGTGTTATGGAGCGATAACGGGACTGACGTCAACATATTATTTTTGGTGTACTTACTTTATAAGTATTACTGCTTTTATTGCAGGACAGTTTTGCTATGTGAAGCTCTTTTAGCTGTAATTTTTAGTCAAAAGGGGCCCGGTGTATGCAAAGCGTATAAGTATCTAGAAAATACAATAAAAAATAATTACTTCTGATCAGAAAAACCAATTTTAGGCTAATGCGTTGACAATAATATTTAAAAATGTACGAAATAGCATTGTAATAAGTTAGAGACAGTTATTAGCTAGACACAATTGTGTACTGTAAGTGATTGTCGGTTGTCTATTTATGTAGCTCATGGGACTGCAATTGAAATTTTAGACAAGGTCACCAATTAACAACTACATTTTAACTCTAGGTTCAATACGCTCTGGTGTACTCGTATCTGCTCGCCTCAGTTTCTAAGACGAGAAATTGATAATTTAACGCCTTCTCAGTTGGCATGTCTAGCAGCTTAACGATGCCAAACATGGGCATCGCTCAGCATAGTGAGTCGAGTGAGCCATAAATATAGGCAAACTATCGGCGAGCGGCCATTGACTGTTGGCCCGCTTCTGGCCGTTTGGTATGTTTGGTATTGTTTGCGGTCTTTGACCATTTCGAACTTATGACATTGCATTAGCCATATTCTCTTGCAAGGCATTTGACAGTCGCCCATTTCGTTGGTTGTAAAGCCCACGCCCCATGCGCAGGACCGGGCTTACCTAATTCTGCCAGAATCTTCCAGTCCCTCAACATTCCGAGTATATCTACTTGGCAGTTAGTCGTTCCATAACTGGTAAAGCGTTGCACGTGTGTAGATTTTTAGACACTGCAGCCATCGGAATCCCGCTGAGCTGAAGCTACAGCTTCGAAAAGATTTCTTCACTTTTATGCCATTTTACGTGTATGCCACATTTGCCATTGGTGTTTAAAATTGCAGCGTCTGATGTGCTCCAGGATTGTGAATTTAATACAGCGCAAACATTTAGAAACCTAGAGAAAAAACGCTGGGAACAAGTTTGCTTTTAGATGGTATGTATTCAATTTGTCTAATAAGTGAGCAGCTGCGTAATAAAAGAAATTGCAGTGCATGATAAATTTTTCTTTACCAATATCACAAAACCTTTTATACTGGATGGCGCATTGTATGACAGTTCTTCAATCTAGCTTCCCCAAAACACATCAATAAACGCAACAATGTTTGCTTAACTTACGTAAATGTCGTCTGTACTCCCTCTACTGCGTATTTTTTGTTGTATTTTCTCAACAAGCCCGCAAAGTGACGTTTTAACTGTTAAATAAAAACTTCAGTATTTTATGCTTAATATTCCTTACTGATCCAATGACTCAACACAGTCATTGCCTACGGAAAAAAGCGCAAAATACACACAGTACACACGGATATATAAACATCAGTTCTACACATACATATATGCGTATATAAATATGAATATATAAAATATGTGTATAAACGAGTCCAGCATCGCTTCGACGATCAACACGCTTCGCTTTACAAAGCCAAAAATTGTATTTATTATGTTGCATTGACATCTCATATGTCATATGGAGCATATTAAGAGCAGAACTTGCGGCACCGTGACCAGAATCTACGTTATTTTTAATGAAACTTTCTGAAATGATTTTTTTAATGGTCACTGGGAATTGAATGACAGAAAAGTGGATTTTATAACCAGCGGAAAGTAAATATAATCGTGTTGGGTTGACATCTATAAATGAAATTTTCCAAATTTAAAGCTTTTTTAATTTTTATGAATAAATACTAAATATAATACCTAAATAAGTATTAAATTTTTGAGCATAAAAAATTATTCTGCTCTACTGTTGATGTCTGAAAAGGGCGCCCACAAAAGAAGCTGAACAGAGCCCCGGTACGATAAGGTACAGAACAACACCAACTTAAAGTTTTCAGTATATTTTGAGGCGTGTCACTTGTTTGTTTGGGTCTGTGTGTGCGTAGGTGGCCTAAACATTGAGTTGAGGGTTATAACTCTTTCCTTGCCATGATACTGTTGTTGTTGTTACTGCTGCTGTTGGTCCTGTCGCTCATTTGTTATGCGACAATGATAAATGTCATGCAAAAGTTTCGGCAGCTGTCAAAAGGCATGTTTTTGGGGCTTTTTATTTTCCTGGCTGTCATCCCAATCCCAATTTCTTGTGCTTAAGCGCAATCCCAAGTTTCAATTCCTGATGCCGAAGACTACGATGGCGACGCCAACGACGAAGACGACTTTTGCTCTTGTGTTCCTTTGCGGCTGCTGCTTTTAATCGCATGTCGACTGCAAAGTTTTGCGTTGACAGAGATACCAAGGGGCAACCCAGGCACGAGGGTTGATTAACGACATCCAGATGCACATGTGTATCTGTGAGTGGCTTAAGGTCTAATCCTTTTGCCAGCTATCGTCATAATATAAATAATGCCTGCTGAGGGAGGGCCTCCTATACGACTTGAACTGAAATTAGCTCCAGCTACAGCTCTAGCTCCAGCTGCCAGATGTTGTCTGCCTGGCTGCCTGTGCTCTAATTTCACACATATTAGTTCCGGTTAGCTCTATTTTATTAGAGAAAGCCCCTGATTCTCAAAAAGATGGCATACTTCAAGTTTCTGGGCTTACGCACTTCTTCTTTGAAAAATTAGCGCAATTTACATTTCTCACACCCGTACTTTCACGGGTGTGAGAATCGCTGCTGCTGCTTTCTTTTTGACAATTTCCGTTAATGCTTAGTGATTTGGCTGATGATTTTTCTCATTTTGAAGGACTCTCTTCTTGTGTCTCATATAAGTGTGTTCCTTCGTTTGCCCTTATGATGGGGTGCTGGGATGTTCTCCTCAATTTGTACACAAACATTTTTGTTCAATTTATTGAAGGCTTCTCTTGTACGAGCTTGCTTTTGTATGAATAAAAATTTATTCAGCCATAAAGGCGTGAAAATTTTTCTTTTCAAATCAAGGCACAAGAGGACTACCAATGGTAGTCGACTGGCATCGGCATCAACATCGACATCCACATCGCCTTTTTTATTCTTTCCCTTGTCACTTGTCTTTATGACTGTGCCGCATTACACTTATTCACGCAACGAAGTGATTTATTTGTGTTCTTTATGTTTCAGCATCGTCGTTGATGTTTTGTTGCTAACCCCTACCTTACCTACCACCCCCAACTAACTGAATTGATTTTATATGTATTCATATATTTTATTTATAGTATATATATACATATATTTGGTTCATTGTGTGTGTAATCAACAAGGCTTTTGGCATACTAATTTCAATTTTTATTTTGGTGTACATATTTCTTTTAAAGCACCGTCAAGTGCCTGCTCCCACAGCTCCACTAATATCTTTTCCACGCATCTAATATGAGCCATGCGCTTAGTTCAAAATTGGCAATTTGTGGGCAAAATGAAAACTAAATGGGCATATAGGAGCGCATGACTCTACTTGAGTCAAGAGTAGAGAATGAAGAATGGAAGAGCATATATATGAGTCAGCATCAATATCAAAAGAGGCAGCCACTGCTTTAAGAACTGCCACGACAGTTGGATACTCCTTATCTATGTTTATACTGTAAACTGTTTTTATAAATTTTTTGAAAATACACGGTAAAAAAACTTATTTTTCGTATGTTATTAAAACTTACATACATATTCCAAAAACAATAAACATAATAAACCATCAGATCGATAACTTTTAAAAAGGTAAGGGTACACGCACTCGTGCGTTAACTTCTTGACGTACGCCGATTTTGGCATTGACTCTTAAGAATTATGTAAAGAACATTAATACTGTTCAAGGGAAGTCAAAATATATATCTCTCGTCTTATTTTATATACTTACAGGGCATAAACAGATAAAAGGAAAAGGGTTCTTGGATAATGAAACATAATTTAAAGAACTTTATTATTATGGTGATGAGAATTTCGCTGTTGACCAGCTCGAAAAAAAAAAGTTCCCATTTTACTTAAGCCAAGAGAAAAGTGTTGTGCTTTTTGCTTTTGCTTGTGGTACTTCTCTGTAGCTAAGTTAGGTTCTTAATTAATTCGGAGCTAAGTTAACGCTGCATGTGTGTCTTTTAGGGGCCATCTCGTCCGTGAATGGGTTAGGGAATGGGGAATGGTCCTGGGCACAGTTTGTCGCCTGAGCATCACTTCAATTAAGGCACTTCAAGCATACGCTGAGTTGCACGTGTTGTGTTCGTAATGCAGCAAATCTCGGCCTACGATGTGCTTTCCTCGTTATTGTATGCTGGATGCTGCTTCTCTACAAGTGTCAGGCGCTGATTATGATGAAGCATCTTGTGTCATAAATAAACACGACAGTTTTCTTGTGTGGGTTTCTGTGTGTGGTGTCCTGTTGCGCGTGCTTGACTGCTTGCCAGCCTGGTTGCCTGCTTTTTGTTGATTAACCCTTTTTGTAATCCATGCTGGGGAGAGTTGCCAGCTTGCTCCCAAGTATCTTCTACCTTGAGTGTAGCCCAGGGTTTTGCTCTCAGTCTCTGGTGTGGGTTATTCTTCTTGCCACATGCACCACACACATGTGCTTATCTCGCTTCCTGTCAGCTTTTGTGCTTGTGTGTGCTTGTGTGTGCTGTGTGTGGTGTGGTTTTTTCATGTGGCTTGACTTGAGGCAGCTTCGCAATTTCTTCAACGCTTGTGGTTTTTAATTATTTCAAGTTTTCTGCCTATGCCCAGCCTATACTCGTAGTTTTCCTTTGTGTCGACGTTACCCCTGTCAACTGTACTTGCGAGGCCAGCTTTTCAAGCAAGTTTCTTTTAATTAACTTATAAACCAAGCTCTGCATACAGCCATCTCTATTTTCCGGTACCGCTCCTTTGCTCGATTTGTTCAAACACAAATTCCAGCTTGCTATTTATGCCTTGCGTAGGTCACTCGGTCATCAAGTAAATAGCTAACTACTTGACCAGCTAGCTGTGTTACTGTATGCTTGTCCATTCATTATCTCATATCCGCTTGAATGAGCAAAAACTTTATACTAAATATAAACACATTCAGTCACACACGCTCGGGCACACACATATACAAACTCACTCACTCACACTTACGCTCTGCTAAAAATTTAATAATGCAAATTGCAAGCGACAGTGAGAAATTCAATTAGCTTTGAGTTGTCGACAACACTTGCTAAGGGTCTGGGGATGGCAACCAAAATTCTCAGTGAGTTTGTGTATATATTTATATATATATATATATTTATATATATTTAAATATATACATAAACCTATATGTATTTTTACAATATATATGTGTGTTTGTGTTGCATCATCGCATAATTTAATTTGTACGCTGTTCATTCATTCATTTCAGCAAGCATTCATTCAGCCAATCATTTAGCTCGTATTGTACGCAGAACGAAAAAAATCTACTCGTTTTATCAGAGATATAAATATATATACAACTCACACACACAAAAGTCCACAGATATATATGTGTTCATCTAAATACAGATGTATGTATTTATTTATTCTTTAAAAAATGTAGACTTTAAACTTCAGTTACTAATGCCCCACAGAAGTTTAAGCGGTCAAGAAACATTTTTATCTTAAATTGCTATCCTTATTCTATACTTAACGTAATCCAAACGTATTCCAAAAATAACTTTTTAAATTAACTTATAGTTTACATATATATTGTACTATTTATAGTAGTCAGTTCATCATATCAACATTCTAATGGGAGAAACTCACAAATGGCTGTGTGTCAAAAGCAGTCGCATAAATTGGGAATTCTCGTAACATGGCACAGAACTAAAAACCAATAGAGGCCAGCAGCACAAAACAAACAAGTAGAGATGGCTGAGGCCTGAGCTATAGTCGAGTTGTGTACAGTTCAGTTCAGTAATTATAGTCAAGTGGAATTAAAGAAATTGCAAGCAATTATTATTTGTCATTAGTGGTAGTCCAGAAAAGCTGGGGCAAGCAGGGAAAACAGCCTGCACGATTTTCAATTTGCTTCTCCGAAACCTAAACGAATGGCCCTTTGGAGCGCGCATCAAGAAATGCACGAGAACAATTAATTTGTGCGAATTAATGAATCCAAGGGGGAAGGACTTAGTAACCAGCCATACGATCGACCAACTAAATGGGAAACATCCATTGAACATGTTGGGTGTGCAGCTATGCTACGAGTATGAGAATATGAACAGCAGAAGGACCCAAGCAATCGCTGTTGTTATCCCCATACCCATACCCATACCCATCAATATGCAAGGAGTGCCAGGGGCAGTCACTGTCGGACTGTGGCAACAACAAATTTACACTTGAGTGACGACGACGATGCTGCCGACGACGACGATGACGGCGTCAAATCGATTTAAGCATAACAACAGAAACAGGGGCGCGATAACACCACAACCCGAACGAAATATGACGATGGAGACCACAAATGCGTGCCCCTTATTGCTGGTAAAAGATTCATCGACAACAATGAAGTTACTTTTGTTTCTGCTGCTAAAATTTTTGATGTTGATGCTGCTTTCAACCAATTTGTCGTTTCTCTTTAATAATGTTGTACAAGTACGACTAGTTGTTGCTGTTGATGGCTTAAATGTACAATAAAAAGCTCTTATGCAATACTAGGGACCGCAATAAAAGACTAAATATAATTTTAAAGTTAATCGCTGTGCTATAATACATTTTAGTCAGTATTCAAAAAGAAATTAGAACATTTTATTAAATTTCATATATTTTCATGTTCCCCAATATTGTGAAAGTTTTAATATCCCTTATGAATTACATTTTTTTTACCCGAGAGTGTTGAAAAGATATTGTTCATCCTGTCAATAATTAAATATAAAAAAACTTTTTTGACATTTCCTCCTTAGTTTCGCCCACACCTGGCGTATATGCATATAGTGCTTTTTAAATGTTAAAAACTATTAGTATAATGACAGACCCATTAATAGCACCATAAGCTTAGAAAATCTGCGCCTCTTTTGCTTGTTAGTGTTTTTTTCTAAAACGAGACTGTAAAAAGCATTGTGGAAATCGCACATAAAGCTGTCAATGTCAAACATGAGCTGAGTTTTCTTCGTCCAGAAACTGTATATTTACCTTGGCCTTTGCTAGCAGACAATGTGACCACTCGTATAAGCTATCTACACATAAATGTATGCACGAGTATTTGACCGCAACAATTTTGTTTGAGCTGCACTCCGTTCTGCCGAAGTGTTTGTTTATACTGCGGGTGTAGAAATGTCCATTCCAGCACACAGTGGCAGCATTATTATTACCAAGTGATGCAGGGGTGTCGGAGATGCCGGCGGGATGCAAGTCGGCAGATAATGCTTCTGATCAATACGAAAGACCCCACCCACTCTCCCTAGATTCGTAATCAACACTCGTACGATATTTTTTTCTTTTACTCTACAGCAACGAACTACAGCAACTGCAACAGATGGTACTTCCTACTTGCTATCCTCTTCGGCATTCCAGTCGGAGCTGTGGTTCGATTTTCAATACGTTTCATTTTGAATTAAGTTATTTCCAAGTCGAATGCAATTTACTGTCCCTTTGCACTTTACCACTTCGCCCAGCAGTTCACGGTTGAGAGCAGTAGCAGCTCGCGATGGAAGCTAGTAACTCGTGTACTTGTGCTCAACCCGTGTCACGAACATGAACACACACAACGCTGCCCTGCGAGAATGTCCTGTTCTATTCATATCCTGTCCCAATGCTCCTAATTGACGTTGATAACAGATGATCAATAATACAGTTTTCTGTAAACATTGATATATGAGATCATTTATTCGTTTGGCTGCTTATAAAACGAAGAGGACTTGAGTCGTGTCTGTGTTACATGGTGTAATGGTCTGTAATGCACCACCTCTAGTATGAAGGTTGCTGCGTCATCAATTCTGACAGCGGCAACGATGCCTCCTTAATCATCGATGATGCTGAGAGCTCGAGAGGCTCTGATAGAGCTGATACACTTTTACTGTTTGTGCCACATCGTATTTCATTTGCATTTGACTGGCAGCTAGTGCCGTTCCCTGACTCCAGTCCTTTACTACGGTAAAGTTGTATTTGTTGTACTGATAGACTCATCCTCAGTTAACCCACTTAAAATAATAATTTATACCAGCTTACAACTAACCGCTTTTATTTCTCCATCTTTTTCTACTCTCTTAACAGGTAACTAGAGAAGCCAGCAATACTTTTAGGCTTTGGCATGATGTACGCCTTATTAACGAATTGTCTGCCATTTTTTGTAAGTCATACAAAAAACCATTTGTCAAATTCTGTGGGCGTTGATAAAACAGTAGAACATTGACTGATTAAGTTTCAGAACTGCACTATTTAATAATTTCACTTAAAAGCCATGAGTCAGGATTTTTCTATATCACCATAAGTAGAGTAATATCTAATTACCAGATTGATCTTAGAATAGAATTTTTTTTAAATTCTGGCCTATATAAACATATGAGCTGTTATATATATATATATTTATATATATGTTAAGATCATTTAAGAAATTATAAATTTTGATGTAATTTTCTGTTTCAGGACGCAAATGTTTGCCATTTCTTCACCTTTCTTTTTTGTCCTCCCTTAGTCTGACTTGTTCTTGGTCTACTGCCTCTGAAATTGCTAAAATGTTGGAAATTTAATATAGCCACGCTCAAAGATTGATTCCCATGTTAGGAACCCCTCTACGGAAATACACAAAGTCCCACGCATATACATAGTCGTATGTATGTCTGTACATTCATATATTGCCGCTGTTCTTTGGCGCAGAACAGGGAAACAGCGCCCACTTCTCATAAAATATTGATACCATCGGCGCTGCTGTTTCTGGTTCCTTGGTGCTCGGATCCGCTTTGGCTATAGTTTTAGCATTGGAATTGTTTTTCCAGCAGTGGAGCTTGCATCTTCCAAAGTGCACTCTTTTGTGTTGCTCATCCAAGCTATGGACTGCGGTTTCTGATTAAAAACATTGTAACGCAGCCTTTGTTCATTGAGCGTAGCAGAGAAACAATGGGGCGTGTTGCACGGAGCTGATCACTCTATTCAAACCGCTCATAGCTGCTATATTTCTATACGGGTATACGAATATCTTGTCAATTCAACACCCTTTGTCTGGCTCAAAGCAACCGCTGCTGCAGAGCAGAATTAATTGACAACTTTTATTAGAAAATAGTTAGAGAAAGGAAAAAGGGAAATGAAAACCAACAGCCACAAACCGAGCAGCTGTGCAGTAGCAACAAATGCTGCTGGACATCAAACAGCACAGAAATTAGAAAACACAGCCACCAACGAATGGAAAACGGCAGTCAATGAAGTTACAGCAATAGCAGCAGCAGCATTAGCGCTAGCAGTAGAAGTAGCAGTAGCATCAATAGTAGCACCGGTAAACCAATTCAATTGAATACACAACCAGGCAAACAATCGGACTGAGAATTCATTCTAAGCTCTAAGAGTGTATCACTTAGAATGCCAACGGCAGTTGCTCCCTCTTCTGCAGTAGCCGACGACCTGTTTCGGTCTACCGATTTCAAGTTGTGCACTGTATAACAAACGCGGTGATCTTCTCTAATATTATTAAAATATCCATGTTTTATTTATACCCATCGTCGTGGATTTTAGGACACTTTCCCTTTTGTTCAGCATTAAGTGTTAAATTGAGTTTCATGTTTCATTCTATGCATTTATCAGTTACGCAACACTTTTTGACCACGCATCCCTACACTTAACAATATTGACTAACGCCAATTGTATATATGGTACATACTTGGAGTTTTATGTTGTAATTACAATCAAAAATAAAGCCTGCAAAAATTATGCATATTCAGCGCAGAGAGACAAGTGCAGAAAATCTCATAGAGCGAATTCAAAATGCAAATAAATTCATTAAAATTCTTTCTCAGCAGTAAAAAAGCAACAAATAAAACAACAGACGAAAACAGAATAATACATGTACAAAAAAGCAAAAGCGCAACCAAGTGGAATACTAGTATTTTGTTATTGTTGTTATCGTTGTTGGAGTTTTGCATACATATGTTATTGTTATTATTTTATTGTTTGTCGTAGCCGCTGCGCGTGGCCCGTTTATCTGGCATTTGGTGGTGTGCAAGTTAATAAATCTCAATGTGAAGAGTGAGAGCGCAAAGCACACATTGTGCTTGCAATTTTATCTAACTTTCATTAGAACAACGCCAGCGACAACGGCAATGGCAACCGCAAACACAGTAGCAACATCAGCCCCAACAGCAGCGCCAGTGACAACAACAACAAGACCAGCCGCTAGCAACTGACTGCATTCATTTGTGCGTTCATTGAACTATGCCGGCAAATTGTAGCAGCAATAACAAAAACAACCACAACAACAAACCTTGCGCGCATGTGCGAATTTTGTATACTCTGTAATATGTAACAGACAGAGAAGCATTTTTGATTCTATAAAGTAGCTATTGGTGGAAAGTTAACTATGTATTTTGTAAAATGTTCAATTTATACCTTACAGGTTATATGAAATATGAAGTTTATATTTATATTTAGAGCATGATTATGCATAGAGTGTAATTTGGACTATTTGATTTATGGCAACCTAGCTCTTTTTATAGGGTATGTTGCAGTCGAATAGTATTAGGTAGTGTACTGGTACTTATGGACTAGTGCTTTGTGCTCTTTTTCTTTATGCTGTTGTTGTAATTTGTTGTTGTAAGACCATTAAATGGTTTGCCTTGCGCGCTCATTTTGTACTCCGTCTGGACAAGTGCTGCTCTCTCTATTGTCTGTCTTTTCTGTCTCTTCTATCTCGTAGTTTCTGTCTATCCTGTCAGTCTGTCAGTCGTTCAGTCAGTCTGGTTTCAACTAACAGATTACACATACGAGCTGTTGCGGCAGATTCCGTTGTCGGCGCTATTTGTTTAGTGTAAAAACATTTTGCAGTATTCATTCATAAATGTTGACAAAGTCGCTGCTGGCAGCAATACACTGCACTGAACCGTTGCAGTGATGATGCTGCTACCGATGCCAGCACTTAATGAGGTTTTGCAATTAGATAAAAGCGGCCCAAGAGGCCCATCTGAGAGGAGCAGAGAGAGAGAGAGACTCAAATGAATCGAAACTGAACATGCTCATAAAAATCGTATCTGGTATTTGGGTTTCTAGCTTAGCAAACTAGTTTCTTAGTGCTTTTAACTTTATTTTTCTGCTTATGCAATTGCGAGTAGTACGAGTAACTCGAGCGGCGAACTCGTTTCTATGCTTACTAAATGATTGCTGTTGCTTTTGTTGCTGCTGCATTTTTGGGCTAAATATAAACAACATAATTGCATATTTACTGCCTCCGACGCATGATTGTCGCTTTGTATACCCTGCGACCATAAAACTATATAAAAGGAGTATTATGTAACTGGATATCATCATCATAATTGTATTCAATAATCCTATCCTAGAAACGATTGTATCTTTGTTTCTCAGCCTGCCTGTCTCTCTCTCTCTCTCTCTCTCTCTTTGTCTATATCTGCCTCTTTCTCTCCATTAAGCTTAGATGTTTAATATAGATATCTTAGAATCTATATAAACACTATAAAACTGACTTGTACATATTATATCATATATGAATTATCAGCTATGCAATTTTAGAACTGTGTACAGGGTATTTGCTAGTCCAGTTCTCTAGTCTAGTTGAATATGTTTCTGCTTTGGTTTGATTCCAATTTTGCGCAGCGGAAGACACAAATTCAGTTTTCGGTTATGTCAATCAGCTCTTGTTTGTGCATATTTTTGTTTTTACAGCGGATGCGCAACACATATAAAAATTTCTAAGTAAATTATGCAATTTTTATAGTATGAGTAAATGAATGAAAGCCATCTGAATTTTTAGAAAGTTCAGAACTCAAACAATAGACACTTTTCACACGCCCAAAAAATTGTTCAGCCAACTTGAGCCAGAGGCGCTATCATATATCAAGCCACGGTGGTCCCTAGTGCCCTGGTCGCATGTTTACTGTTCTCTACTGGTCTGCATTCAGCTGGGAAGGTCTGTTGGACGAACAGATGGATAAAGGGTAGGGAACGGCGCAATCTTTTTGGCCACTTGCGACGCGGCCGCTACATGAATTATTTATGTGCAGCTCTCGTCTGATGCAGCTGCACAAACACACACACACACATACATTTGCATAATAACTTGCATCATCAGATGGCTTCTCTCACGTTGATAACTACACGCAGACATTCGCCCGCGGCCAAAGGACGGTCACTTCCCAACTCACGAGACAACTATAATAACTGAAGTCAAAATTCAGGAAAACTTTGTCAGTTTCGCCTTTAACTGGCAACATTTCTGGAACCTTCATTGAAAATTCAATATAATAAATTTTAACATTATTATTTTGGCACTAGGTTTCATTTGCATTTGCGAATATAATAAATATGGATTTGAATTGACTTCTACAATACAGACCAAAAGTATTTATTCTTCGAGATTTCAAGTGATTTCTCTTGGTTTGGGAGTATTTTTAATGGTGTTGGTTCTCTTATTCCCCCTTATTTCATTGGCATTGTTAACAAAACTGTTTAACTTTGTGCTTTTGATCCATTGAGCTTTTAGCCAAGGTGCAAGAGGCCAATGTAAGTAACCAATTGTGTTCAGTTTTACTCGAAGCTCTGCCGCATGTCGTATTCGCGACACGCGTCTTAGGTGTTTTATGCTCATTGCTCCGGTAAATGGATGCAAAAAGAACACAAATGACGTCAACGAGGAGTCCAACTCCAACTTACTAAACTGCATGCGTCCATTGTTTATGCAACTGCAACTGCAGTCACTACAGCAACAGCACAAACAGCAGAAGCAGCGGTCACAAATATTTGTTAACGTGACCGTGAACTGGCATAATGGGGCACGCGACGTTTATGCTGCGACACGTGCCTTTAACTTCATTCTATGTGCTAGCAGGTTTGTGAAAGGATTTACACGAATTTTCGCACAGTTTATTATAATTTCGCACCAGCTGCGCCCACTCATTTACCCTTCAGCTCGTTGCTTTTTACTCTTGGCTCTCATCTTCTGCTAAAATCAACAATTAATATTTAAGTAACTTTTTGGCACGCACTTGGAGATTTTAATAGCTTAATTTGTGTACCCGAATCTGACTTTCTTGACTTTCACCCCACAGCAGGCCACAGCAGGCTGCTACCTAGGCAATTTATTTGTAAAATTTATGATGAAAGCCTTTCAATTTTCATAAGTTCTCATGCCAATCTCGGTCAGTTGTGGCTCCTAGTTCTGGATCAACAGTAATTTATGCAGTTGGCCTGCAAAATTAATGCCTTTTTCAGAACCATACCGAAAGTGATTTCTATCTTTTTCAGTCCCAAAAATTTTTTATCTAACTGGAAACTAACATATTAACATTGGAGTCAAGCAAAAGAGGTTTTATTTTATTTTCTTTTGGCTTGGCGCTTGTCATAAATTTTGCGAAGATTACATTGTTAATACTTTTGTTGTTGACTAACCAAAAAGAATGGGTAGTCCTAGACAGTAGATATATTTTAATATACAATTAAATAAGAATTCATATGTTCAGATTGTTTGAATTTTGCATGGAGCAAGAAACAGTCATGAACTTAAACTTATAATTTGTGGTCGTACTGGCATTCTCACTCAGATATGTTTCCATTCAAAATTTCATATAAATAAGTAGCTTAACCTTCAGTTAATTTGTAACTGCTGCTGAGCTACTGCTGTGTTCATTACTAAGTTGTTTGGTATGCAAAAATAATTTCTTGTTGTTGTATATAAACACTCTTTACACGTATTGGCTTATCCGCTTATTGCCTGTGCTTGTGCCTGTACCTGTGCCGGTATCTGTGTGCATTTGATTTTGTGTGTGGGTGTGTCAGTTGTTTTTTGCCCAGCCGTAAGCAAAGCATTCTACTCAGCTGAGCTGAGCTCAGCTCATGTAGAAGTAGTAGTTCCCAGCTGGCCAAGTGTTGTTGAGTATGTCACAGCTACGTGCCAAGCTATGCGTCATGTTCGTAATGACTTAGATGGGATAGCAGTGCGGTAGGAGTGGAGCTGAATCGCAATATAAACTGCTGTTTAGTTTCTTTATACAATTTATTATAAAATTAACCTTCAACTTTCAAATGTCAGAGCTGCACTTCTGTTCACTGCAACTTTATGTTGTTGTGTGTGTGGTACTTTACGTACGAGCTGGCATGCCAAAAACGTGCATTTAATAGACCTTGACTAGCTTTTTGTTAACATTTTGTTATAGTCACAACTTGTGAGAAAAACTCTGAGCGGTTTCTCAGTTCATTGACACAATTTTCGTTTGCAAGTTTTGTTTGCTGTGTTGCATTGCGCTGACTTGTGGTGTGGTGTGTTGTTTGTTTGTCATAATAGTCGTATTGTACAGTCAGCTTGAACTTTTATTAAACAAGTTATGGCTATGGATATTTCAAAAATACCAGTAGATAGTAAAATTTTTGGTAAAAAAAAATATATTTGCTGAACAGTAAAATACAGCTGACAGAAACAAAACGATATTTTTTCGTTTTTAACTATACCCTGCACTCCGTTAAATTCATAAAAGAAAAGTGCGAATATATCAATATAAGAGTCATCCTGGCCGGATAAAAGACATAAAATTCCAAACCTACACCTATATGGATATTTATTTTATAGAGTTTATATAACGATATTTGTCTGTTTATTTTTCTGATCTCAAAGGGTTGATCTACAGATATATACAGATGCATAACAAGGCAACAGGGTATGTACGAGCCAAGTACACCCGACTAGAGAAAAAATGCAAAAAATAAACATGAGTGGTTTTTTGTATTTTTATTGTGTATGGCCGAAATCTCTTTGGCGTATTACACAATTTTTTAGGCGCCAGGACTGACACACAATAGTACACACAATAGTTCTATATATGATTTATGGGATTTTGTTTGTAGTCTTAGTCCATTTGGTTCACAGTCCATTTAGCTAATTGCTGCAGTTAATAGAATCGAGCATTCCTACCAAACACTAGCAATACTTTATGGACAAATTCTACGAGAATAAATCCAATTTGCAAAGAGGTTTAAGGCTCTGAATCGAAATGCAATCAGATAAGATAAATTCCATAGTATCTTTGAGAGATAAATAGACACTTAAGATATGCTTAACGACCATAAAACTGTCACTGGTTTAGTTTTTGTGACTAAAATGTTATAACGCTTTTTAGTAACAAGTACTTATAGTGGAATTCAAACTGTCCTAATTTTCCCAAAATATGAAAATCAAGTCGAAAATTTTATAAAGCTCCAGGTTTTTCACATAAAATAATTTAAAGAATATGTATATATACTAGAAAATGTAGGAACCAAAACTCAAGGCTGATTCTTATAAATATTTCTATTTTTGGCTGTTGTTTTTCTGTAGAATTGAAATATGTTTTCCAGATTAATAAATTGCAGCATATTTTTTAAAATTTGTTAAGTGACTCCCTTTTGTGCTCTGGTATTTTAATTATGGCTTGAGCCATAATAACGTCAAAACAAAAACCTGCCACAAATGCTTTCGTCCCTCTGAATGGATATTACTGTGTGACATTTATGATTGCTACCCCTCTCGTGTTGATGGAGGGGATCTTCAACTATGACCCAAGGAGACAACATAAAGAATTTTTTTGTCTGTGCATATGAGAAACTAATTAATAGGGTATGGCATGAAACCACTGCTGAGTATTTAATTATAATAATGATTGTTGTGTTAAATGAGTGGCTTTGCAATCATTATCTAATTAGAGATGGGTTCTTTGGGTATCTTCCTTTATGAGTATTTTGGCAGGTATCTGTATGTGGTAGGTATACAAATTACTATTGAGATATGTTTTTTGTAGCTTGAGTGTATTCTGACTGCTTCATAAAAACAGTCAATCTGTAACTCAGTCAGTCAGTTACACAGTCTCTCAGTCAAATTTCTGCTCTACTGAACCAAGCCCACAAGTCGGGTAATTGAAAACTTGCTTTCAACATGATTTTATTTGCATTTTCTGTAAACATGAAAAGAAAAGGCCGCCGACGTTGCTGCCTTGTCAACAGTTTTTTCGTCTTATGTTTTTGGATTAAAATGTTTACAAACATAGCACATGGAAATTTTATTTTGCTTACTAAATAATCCATTGTAATTAACGATGTGTCGCTGTTATACTATAAATATTGAGCACAGAACAAATGAACTACACAGTCTATTTGACTGGAGCCCTAGGCGAATGCTTATAAATTGATCAGAAACTAACTATGAGATTAGTTAGATTAGAAAAGTCAGAAGCTAAATCTGACCAGCAATGAAATCCTATCTGCTTCTAAGATGTTGATATAACTATTCCCTTTTTTTTTTAATTATAACAAACATTTATTTACATATAAAAAAATAATATATATAAAATATTTATAGTAGGTGCGTCGTCACGGGCGAAGTTCACGCGTTTATCATAATGATTTTTGAAATTCCAAACTGGCTTTTATTCTGTATATATTTTTTGTTCTTTGTTTAAATTTTTAGGGCGCGTGTCGATGAAATAGGATGAACGTTGTCATATTAACATTCCGAAAGCGTACACATATTGTATGTATGTAGATATTTGTCGCATTTGCAAAATGTCAAATAAAGTTTTCGGGGCTGGTATGTACTTGGACCGCAGCTTTGACATGCGATCCGGCGCACATCGTATTTCGCTTTAAAGTATCTAACCTTATTCAAAAGATGTGGTACGAAACACACGAGTCTTGGCAACTGGCCAAGTAAGCCAACGACAATACATTTTAACTTAAAGGCTAAGGATCGTCGCTGATTTCATATGCATGGCAACTATTGGGCGTGGGTGTGTGTGTGTGTGTGTGAAACGCGTTAAGAAGTCAGGAGGTGGAGCAACACGGGCACAATCGCAACTGCAACCCCAAACCTAAATTATAGCCCCACCTTGGCCGCAGACGTAAGATGATATCACTGAGCTTGACATGGGATTGGACATGGGCATTGGACCTGGTCTAGAGTTCCAAGCGCCAGGACAAAACCAAACATGCCAAGCAGGACAAGTTTGAGGGCATGTGGCTGTTAGGATGCTGCTCGGATTGCGTGTGGGTACCGCACTTCAAAGGCGTGCTATCTAATGAAAGACAAAGGGCTGTAAAAATACGAGAGAGCTTCCGAGAAGATGATGACGATGATGACTATGACGATGATGGCGGCAACCCGTTGCAATATTGCTGGGCTGCCTTGGATAGCTGCGCTTTTGCTAGATGAGATTAAAATTACCAAAGAGCCCTGTGTCTACATCACCATCGTAGTAAGAATAGTTTGGGGTATTTGTGGGGTCTTTTGCTACTTCGACTTTGCTGGTAAACTTACTTAATGATACCCGTATGTAGACTGGATATCTGCATGGCTTCCGTGACTTCGTTTTGTGTCTGTGAAACTGGGATGCTACCGATGTTGACGCTCCCTTGCCTCCATTTGTTACGTTCCATATCATTCATGTTTATTTTGCACCCTCTACTTCTAGAATATTTCTAATAAAATCAGCTAACAACTTGACCTACAATAATTTTCAAATTCGTTAAAAATAGCCGCACTTAGTACTCGTATATATTTTTATCCAAATCCGCTTAGAACAAAACAAAAATAAAAATATTAAAGATTTTATGAGACGTCTGTTAACCTCATCATGATTTTGGGCACCTGTCGCTTATTTCATGAATCCCAAAATAATAAAGATCGTTTTAGATTGTGTTCAACTAATTATATCAAAATCTTGTCGGAGGCAAGCTACGTGAAATTATCGACATTTTTTTATTACTATTTTTGCTATTTAATGTTTAATGAAGCGAGTCAACCATGGAAATCGAAGTATGCAGTTTATGGCCGCATAAAAAATTTACACAATTGCGCACAAAAATCTTTTGAGTGTAAGTTTTGGAGGAGTTGGACAAATTGCAGTTTCATGTCGGCAGTATCAATCGCCAGCCATGTCTCAAGTTTTATGAGCATTCAGGGCGCCAAATAAAACGAGGCAGAAAGCAAAAAAAAGCAGTTAACATGTCGCCGTTGGCCAATAAAATGATGGTCATGGCCTAAGAAGATCTTCGGCATGTTGCAGTTATTCTGCGGCACATTTTGTGAGCAACATTTATTAGAGCATATCCTGCACACATACACTTGTACGAGCGTGCATAACTTGTGGACAAACACTTCACGCATTTTTATAAGAACTTTTGAAAATTGAATTGGCGCATTACGCCCTGTATGTGAGGGAGTGAATCGAGGTGATTTCGAGCTGAGGCGTTTTCTTCTCCTTCTTTTAAGATTTCCCAAAGGAAGGCGCTCAAAAAATTGCACCCTAAAGTTGCTCATTTAACTGCAGGAGGGCATACGAGCGGCAAAGCCAGGCAAAGCATTCCACGTCAACCGTGGTGGCTTGAGTTGTTTTAGTTTGGTGGAACGTGGCACAAATACAATCACACTAAAAGGTGTTACACCGCATGTGCTGGTAGTAGAAGCTTTTATGACGCACACACACTGTGCCCTTGTTCCTCTCATCTATTTGGTCTTTCGAGTTAAAGTCAATTGCAATATTTTGTTTCTTCGTTAGTTTTTGCTAGTCTCATTCTTCTTTACAAGGTAGACTTGCTTAGTAAGTATACGCGAGTATTTGACTATAAGAGCAGATAGATACCCAGTATTTTAAGATTTGTACACTCATCACGGACTGAATGCAACTGATGTACCTGAGATCAAAATCGATTTATTCGTTTCCTTAAGCTTTAAGCTATATACGAGTAAGTTGTGATCCAATTGTCAAAAAACAAGAAGAAAAATATGTCAGCCAGTTAACCTTGCTATATGCATTCCTTTGAGATTTTGAAATGTCAATGTAATTTTGTGCATTTTTAGTTTTTACTTACAAACGGTGTATCGGCGCAAACTTTCGATGCGGTTGATTTAAAGACGTGTTTACGCATTAAAATTTTCTACTTTTCCTTCTCTCAGTGTGCGACAAGACAAGGGCGTCGTGAAAACAGCGAGGCAAAATTTACATTTACGAGCCTTTCACATTACATTCCGGTGGATACAAGGGAGAGAGAGAGTGAGGGCAACAAATTGTACCCGCCAAATGTCTTGGTTGGGGTTAAGCAGGCAGAACTTACAGGTTACAAAATTTGCACAAAAATTTGTAAACGGATTTTTTGCAACTGTCGCGTGCCCTTGTGGTTCCTGTTACTCCTGTCATTTGAATTGAATATTTAAAGCAACCCCAGCGGGGACAACAGGAACAATAGCAGCAGCAAAAACATATAAAAATGCCATAAAACAAGGCAACCCCAAGTCGTTGCTGCCGCTGGTCAATTGGTCTGGTGAGCTGTTGGCCACTGTTGTTTGCCCTGCTAATGGCCATGTTGCTGTCTACCGCTGTTGCTTTTGCTGTGGCTCTGGCTGCTGCTGGTCGTCTCTGTGGTGGTGGTATATAAACTGGGTTTTAATTTTCTAATTACACACGGTAAACAAATGAAAATTTATTGTGGTGGCCGTTGCTTAAATGTGTACGCTACTGCCTACAAGCTGCAACCGCTAAGGGTGTGGCGCACTCCGCTTTCCCCAAAACAACATTTATGCAAACAGACAACAGGCTTTGCTTGTGTGTGTGTGTGTGTGTGTGTGTGTATGGCTGTGGGCGTGTGGGTGTATGTGTGTGCCCCACCTTAGTACGCATTTAGTGAAATACCCTTTATGACTATGCGCCTGTTTGGCTCAACGCTTTGGGGGTAGTAGCAGTATCAGTGGCAGTGGTAGAGGTAGCAACATGCAACAGTCGCCGTTGTCGTCGTCAATTTTGGTTAACGCAGCAAGACGCACGGTTAAACCCAGGCACGCACAAAACACACCCTCACACTTACACTTACACTCACAGCCCCTCGCAGTTACACAACCTCACACTCAACCTCGCACCCCAGCCAAGTCACAACCAAATTTATTAAAAACGACGCTTCGCTTGCTTGTGGCAGCTGTTGTTGCTGTTTCTGCTGTTGTGGCACGATTCCTGCCAAGGTGAAATAAATGTATTGCATAGGCGCCACCGTACACAAAATATTATAATAATAAAATGTAAGACCGTGCAAACAAATCGTAAAAGTTCATACATATCCTTTGAATGGGTTTTTGGTGTGCCATTTGGGTACCTCACCCCTTAATCCACCTAAACTTTGGGCATACTCGTATGCTCATTCCGAAGCTCTTTGATCACTACGCATTTTGGAAAAGCTATTACTAGAGATAACCTACCTGTAATGCAATATATACAGGTTTGTATAAAATTTGTTTTCAATCTGATATGGTTAATATGCTAGAAGGAGTAAATAAAAAATATATAATATACATATATTCATAAATATATATATATATATATATATATATATATAATGCACGGATGGGTATGTTACTAAAATAATGTACATGAGATGAAATAAATAAACTAAGTGCATGAGATACTACATACAAAAACTATTATATTTATGTAAATGCATTTTAGATTTACGACTTTAACCATATATCTAAAGGATATCTGGTAGTCGAGCACTAAGGAATAAAGATCTTATTCGAATTTCTGTATGAGCATTTGACTTTTTTATACGAGTCCGTTGGGATGAGTGCACGAGTAAGTATATACTTGTTCTGGTGACCCCGCCGTCTTACCCACGATTCGATCCCAGGGACTGACTCATTTGTGTCCGTTGTTGATACCTTAGGGTTTTTTGCATGGGTAGCTTGGCTTTATTTCACAGTTAAGTAATAACCTACGGAATTACCCTGATGCGGCTGAATGTAAGGTGTACACGGTTAAGTAATAACATATGAAATTATGTAGATGCCGGTGCATGGGAGGTGTACAGTGTCGCGATTAAGGGGTCGCCTCTAGTGACCTTGGGTACTTGTATTCGGATATTTTTATGTGTACAACACTAATACTATGTGTGGCACTCCATAAACAAACGTTCCAATAGTCATATTCTCATTATAATCAACATTGCTTCAGACTATTGCAGCATGCATCAGAGCATGTCCTGCCACTACATAGTATCAGCAGCGGATTGTTTTATTCACAAGTGTGTTAAGAGTCCACATGAGACATATTGATAAATGACCCGGCAAAAGGCTGGATCAGTAGAATTAAGTAGTAAAAATGATGGTCACGGCATTAATAGTGTTTTTAAAAAACGCAATTTAAAAACAGCATCTCTGGCTTTATGTATAAGACTTTAAATGGCATCTAAAAATTACATTACAAGCTTGCTGGCTTTTTGATGTTTGCTCTGCTTGTATAAGTGTTTGAGTGTGAGGGTGTGAGAGTGTGTGTGCTCATCAGTTTTGTTGTTGTTGCTGCAGCACTTTGGTAAAACTTGAAGTGACGTCAAAGTGCAACTCATTAAACTTGAGAGTCGGGGCAGATGCTGTTAGACATGATTAAGTGCAATGAAATGAGTAAATGGCGCTGCTAAACATCAAGCGAGATAGAAGCAAAAAAAGTGTCAACAGCCCTCTAAAGTGCCATTGTGTTTGTCTGTGCTTATCTCCTTGGTGCTGTCAAACCCGTCGTTATAGCTAGGAGTAGGTGTGGGTGTGGGTGTGCGTGTGAATCCTGGTGTGTGGCTGTGTTTGAGTGTTGCAAAAGTACTCAATTAAAAACATCAAATGTGCTTGGCATTGCTTCTAAGCACTTGAGAGCGTCGCCTTCAGGCACAGATCAAGGATAAAATTAAGCGGCGAATTGGCAGGAGGAATTGTTGTTCGTTTCATTAAAAGTTATAGACATAAACCATGGTACGATTTTTAATTGGATATATTCAAAAATTAAGTGTTCATGTTAAACTGTGAAACTATGGATAGAACTTAAATTCAGATTATTTTCTTTAGGGTGTCTATGCATTCGATTGCGTATCTATTATGTGATTGAAATTGGATATTTGTGTGTAGCTAGGTTTTGGTAAAAAATGTATACGCATAGAATATATATATAAAGAAATAACCTCTCCCACTTTATTTACAGTCAGTAATACCACTTATGGTTAAGTGTTTTTCACACGAAAAACCTTAATACTATAGATATTATGCGGCAGCTGCCAACCCGCATCATATGATTCGAATGCTGTGTAGGGATTTTTATTGCTGCCGCTTGCGGCTTATGAAAAGAGCCGTATTGTTGCACATAAACGAGTATGACGCAACGTTACGAGGACTACGAATATTTTAAAGTTCTGTGTGCCAAGAGGGACAATCAAATAGCCATAACTGTGAACCAAGTTAAGCTAAATTAAATAAGCGTTTTCATTTGTCAAAGGACGGCTGAGTATAGTTCTTGCGATGTTTAGGTATTTGCGATCTGTTTGGCTTCTGCTACAATAAATTCAATTTATTGCAAATATTATTGCGCCAATGGCAAAAATTTTAAATTAATTTTTTTGCTCTAGCCCACAGCCTGAAGAATGTTGGTAGTAAATAGGAAAGAAAGAAGAAGCGAAAGCAAAAAAGGTAAGGCAGACCTAAGAGCAACTACAATCAACTAATATATATAAATAACAGACCAGAAAAATCAAATAAAGGACGCAGACAGCTGAAAAGAGCGCAACTTTATCATAACAAAGCCGAAGGAAACGCAAAAACAAATTACAGAAAAGAAAATCAAAAACTAAGTGCCAAAAGTTAATGTCGAAGCTGACCGAATATGCGATGACCTGTAAATAAGTTTGACTTTTCCGTAGAGTGAAGTAGGCATAGCAGATTTCCAAGCTCGAATCTCAAGAAAAATAAGATATTTTATCTGCCTTCACGTAGCGTACATTATATTTTATATCTATATATTCTTTCTTGGCCACATAACGTGGCATAAAACGCAAAAATGTAAAGAAATAGAGAGAGAGAGGGCAGCTGTGAACAAATTGAAGTAAATTAAAAATAAAAACAGTGCGAAAACTCTATTATTGTTACTTTCTTTCGACGCACAGCTTCATATACTACAAAACATCTGTTGCTGATGTTGAAGTTATAGTGTATTCTTCAGCCTTTTACTTTATTTTCGTTTTTTTGTGCGTCTCAATTAATGAGAAATGTTATGGTCAAGGGAAAAGAGGACGATGAGCACAGGGGTTTCAATCCAATATTTATTAAAGTCGAAATTATGGAGTCCCACAAATAAACTGACCCAGTTCACACCAACACACAGTAGAGTCCAAACCAACTTAGGTATTGCGACTCGATGTTGTCCTGCACAGGCTTCCTGCCGATGGTTTTATTTGCTTTAGCTTTGTATGTTTTTTGCTTTGTTTGTCTTCAAGGCCTCAGCACAATGGTCGTTGATTGTTTTTGTTTTATTGTCCACATCAAATACATACATATATACATTCACATACATACACATTTACCGCAGGAATGTCTTTTTTTGTGAGGGAGCAGCGTTTATTTCAATAATCAACTCAAGTGTCAGTCGCTGACAATCAAAACATAAACGTTGTCCTTCATTTTTATTGCAGAATTTTATATTAAATCCAATTCGGGAGTATTTTTATATAGTCATGTTATCCTTTTCGGTAATATGAACCAACACAAATGAAATGACAACAAGTGGCATGTTTTTTTTGTGGTTCCACAAGCCGCAGGACAATCAATTAAATGTCTACTCTTTTTATAACTGTTTTTAAAAATGCCTTTTCTATAATTCTCTTCTCTTACAGGTTGGTTTACAAAACTCTTTACTGAACTCCACTTCGAACGCTCCAAGAACTGAATGCTTAGTCTGCAGTAGGATCATATTCAAATTTCAAACGCAAACGTCAACAAGAAGCCAACGTATGTTGTGCAAATGGCTTTATCCATAGACAGGGGCGGGCCTTTGCTCGATAGAAACGTGGTTGCATCGCCTTAATTCAGGGGACGACTAGCTGGCAAATAAACAGGCCACGCAGGGAAAGCAACGTTGACAACGAACAGCCTCGGCTACGACTAAGGATAGCACAGTCAATGGCATGCAGCTAGACAGGGCAGAACCGAGATAGCTTTATACTCTTAGCCCAAACAGGACAAGAGCAGGAGCAAAAAGGCTGTACTGCCCAGTTCTCCATGTAGGTGTGAGTGTCGTTCTTGTCGTTGTTCTCGTTCTTGAGGACAGTCAACAATCGACGTCATCAAACCCAGCAGCAAAAGGCAGCTACCGCCGAGAAACAGCAAGAAGACAGCCTGACAGGCTGGGAAAGGCAAGAATACGAGTTGCTAGTGCTCTGAAAGAGCAACACCGATAACTAAGGAACTTTAATGTCATGTGAACATAGAAAGTGGAATGAATATTTTTCAGTTATAAGAGAGGGCTAGCTTTAGTAGTTAGCTAAGCGTAAAATTATTCCCAGCCCACCCAAATCTTTTATATCATTGCTCTCATTACTAATAGTTAATATGTAATGTAAAATGGGCATATGAGTGGCCAGTATAGCTCTGCTCGGCTGCTTAGTCAATTCATCCACCAAGGCAACATCTTTTATGTATTTTATTTAGTTTATTTTTAGTTGTGGCAAGTGCATTAGCTAAAATGGGCTAACCTCATTTCTGAATCATAAACAAAAGGAAGGCGTATTATTTCTAAAGACTTTTCCAGACAAATAACTTTCAATTTGTATAGCTTTAGCCCTCCTCAGACAGGAGTAGCAGCGACGGCAGCAACAATAACAATGAAAGTGGATGCATTTTTGAGCGATGCCGCAACGCCTATGGCTATGCAACACAGAAGGTTGAATATTTAATGCAGCACACACACACAAGCCCATAGAAATAGAGGTGAAACTAATGGCGTCGTGCATGGGCTTAAACAGCATTTAGAACCTGTTCTGTGCCCTATGGCCACAAAAACAATTTGCAAATTGCCAGCCAAAAAAATTGCACCGCCTTCACCTTACACCATCAATTCAACAGCAATTACAAAGCCAAAGCAACAACAACAATAACAGGAGCAACAACAACAACACATACTGCACAAAAACAATGGGCACAACTTTAACGGGTGGTCGCCTTGATCATTATCAGGTTCTGTTGCTCGCCAGCACTTTGGCCTGGGAAGTGACTCTTAAGTGACTTCTGCGGCTGCGTTGTGTGGCCAGGCTTTGAAAGTGTTAAGGTCGAATGCACAAGCACAATACACGGTCGAATGGGACAGGAAGAGAGTGCTCCAAACATATGCACAACAATCGACCAGGACGACACCTGCCCGTCGTAGTTTTTGCCGTCGTCGTCGCCGTCAACGTCCTCTTCGGGTGCAGAGTGTGCAAGACAAAACAAAACGAGCGCGAAAAGTTTACGGCTTTCCATAAACTAGTTGGCAGTAGGGGGGCGGTCTTCTGCCTCCCACTCCCAATTTTAGTCCTTGTGCCAATCCCGACACGGACAGTTGCTTGCTTCCTTTTTATGTTGGCGCCGCATGCCTCGGCCGTTGGCCCTTTCTGGCTGGCTCCTAATATTACTACTACTATTATTATTTTGTGGGCCGTTTTGTTGCGCTGCGCTGTTGCTGTTGTTAGCCCAGGCCCAAGCGCAAGCCTAGGCACAGGCACAGGCACAGGCACAGGAAACGTGCGTCGTCATGTAGGCGCGCCAGGCAGACGCCTAAAACTATGCCTCAGCGTTTAGTGGCAGTATCAGCAAAAACACGCGACCCAAACGGGGAAAAAACAAAGCAGACGCAGGAGGTATAGACGGTTAGGTCTGGCGTTGCATGTTGTCGCAGGCTTTCGAAAGCCAGCACCAAAGTAAACAAAAGAAAAGCGATATTTTTTTCTTTTGGCCGCAAAACTTTCGTTAACACGAGAAATTGCATGCAGTCGAAACTTACAGCTGACGAAGAGTGCATGAGAGTGTGTGTCTGCACGTATGAAAGTGTGAATGTGTGTTTGCCAACTGTGGCAGTTTTTGTAACAACAGAAACAATCGCTGAAGGTTATTGTGGCAAATTGTGCTTTTTCATGAAAACTTTAAGCGGCTTAAAGATTAGTCGGAAAGCACAACAAACCATTTTCTTTAGCACTCCTCAACGGCAGCTGGAAGTATTCAGTGTCTATCTGTGTACGTCTGTCTGTGCGTGTTCTTTCCACATGCAGCATATACTGAGAAAGGTACTGCCCCAGCCGCCATATACTCAGAAATTTTATTCCCATTTGCCGCATGACAGCAGCTGTTGCAACTTTTGGTGCACCCTTAATATCCTACTGGGTATCCATTAAAAAGTTAAGAATTAAAGTCAAAGCAGCTGAAAACTATATTTGTGCTCGTATGTGATTATAAACGTATCTGATTATATTGCTTGAAATTTCCGTAATTTATTTCCAACCGGTTCAAAAATTAAGTGGACAGCTTTGTTCTTCAAAATATGACAATAAATGGAACGCAAGCACATACTCCCAAGTTCCTGTGATGCACTCCTTGAAAACGAGTATTTACAAATAACTTAATATTTTTTCTCCTCTGGTTTTGTATAATTTGTTTTGTCCAAATTTTTCTTTTGACATTCAACTGGCTGGTAATAAAAATGGCAAAAAGTTGAACTTGTTTGCAGCTCATTTGCCCATTGTTTCGTATTTTGCTTTGGCAATTGTAATGCATACCACATATAGATATATATACGATTGGTGCATGGTACATATTTTGCATATGTCGCAGTTTCGGTTGCAGTTGCAGTGGCAATTGAATTTGGAGTTGAAGTTGAACCACCTGCCAACGACGCAGTCATTTAGCTATTTGTGTTAATTGTCGATGGGCCACCGGATGCTCTAATGAGTCATATATATAGATATATATATTTGTGTGTATATGTGAACATTGCTTTTGGCGTCACAAATTCATTAAAGCCATGTTTATAATTTATTCTAATGGCATTTTGTGCTGTGTTGCCATTCGCTATTCGCCATTGGACACCATTTACCGTGTGCGCCGGCTGCCAAAGATTACGCAAGTGCAGCCGCTAAGTTGGCCAAAAACCGGATGGCACTTCGCAGTTTGTTTTGGCTTTGGCACTGCATATAGAGAACGTTTTGTTTACGCTGCATCTCACAAAAGTTGTTATGACCAAGTCCAGCATTCGCTTTGATTGACGGCAACCAGTTATGGAGCCTTAGCCAGCATTCACCACAGCAGCTACTATAGGCTTAAATGTACCCTTCCTGTGGGTATAATAACTATGTTGTCATATGCGACAGCATATCGCTTTCATAACAAATTTTTTTAACAATTTTTTATGGTTTCACGACATGTGTCTAAAGATAATTAAGGTTTAAAACCTCTTTCCATTTGTATATTTTTGTTGGATTTTTTTTCTCTGAACTAACGGATCATTCATCAGATTCAGGCTCATGTCAAATGCAAATTTTTTCAACTTCAATTGCTGAATCGTCGTCATCCACTCCAAATTATATAGCAGTTAATATTATTTTTTTTTAAATAAAATTTCTCACGACTATGTGAAAAATGTTGATGAGATGATAAAAGAGAAGAGTAGAAAAAAATACTAAAAATAAAAGCACACGCAGCACTCTTTAAAGCGTATTACAAATAGCTGAAACTGTTTAAAGCTGCTTGAGTCTAACCGGTTTAGGTTGATTTCGATTCGGGCGCTCTCAGTTTACTCAATTCCATTAGTTTGATCGGTTCTCTGTTGTTTTGCTGATTGATCATACATACTATAGATATTTTATACAGCGCTTTTTATACACATTATCATGCATAAATCACCCAGCAAAGTTAATTCAATTTCACACATACAACTGCACACAGATAAACACATTTACTAGGTTACAGATACACATGACGATAGATCTAGTGGAAACTAACCCATTCATTCAATCTCCTAGTCGTAGCCAAGTTGCAACAGTCACCGGCTTTTGGCGCGCTCCACGAAAACAAGTTTTTTGTTTATAAACAGTTTTTTTCTGCTGCTGATATGCCAGTTGTTTCTGTTGTTGTTTGTATATTTATTATTTGTTTGTTGTCTCTTCTCATAAACAAGTCGCGTCAGCCGTGCCGACCACGTCGCACAACAAATGACATAATTTGATATTCAAATTCCAAGACAAACAAATTTTAATTTGAAAAGAAAATGAAATTCAATTTCAATTTCAACTACCTGCCTCCAGTCGACTGATTGACTGACTGAACGGCTGTCAGACAGTTTGAAACGTCGTTTGTTTTTCCATTCAGAGAAATATGCTAATTTTGCTACAATCCATAGGTTTTTAGGTGCTGATATCATTCGAGTAGATGAACAAGGAGGGCCACTTCTGCCTCTGACAATTCTGACAAGGCCGTCGCCTCTGTCCCTGCGCTTTTGTATTAAGACTCTTAACTCATTGAAAAATTGATAAAATGGAGATATTAAGTTTGTGGAAGTGTACAAAACAGGCAGAAGTATAGATGTCCACAGATTATGGTTTTTTTTTTTTAGTTTTGGTAGTTATGTATTTTACTATACTCTCAATATATGCTGAAAATAAAATAATGATCAGATAATGAAGACAGAAGTTATTCAAGAACCAATTTAATATTATGCATTGAGTGGGTGGCAGTGGCGTCGCAGATTAATTCGTACCAGCCCAATCAAAGAGTCGTTTGTCAAGTGAGTGTGTTTGTGACTATGTTAGAGTACAAGTTAAGGGTTTCTCCTAGTCTGGTACAATCAACTGCAGAATTCTTACTTGTTATGTATAATTTTGTTAAGCATGTCGAGCTGGAATTTGTATTAGCATGAATAGCTTTAACTGTTAGACAATGCGTTTATACATCTGCATATATACTTGAATATATTGTAAGTATATAGATAGATATGATGTCATGATGATAATCGTATTTCTAAAAACATTCCACAGATTATAAGTGCTACTTCTTTGCTTGCTGATCTATTGCACTGATTCGAATACACCCACAGCGTGAAATAGATTTTATTCTGGAATGTCAAGAATGTATATCAAAATGTAAAAGCCCATTTAATGATTCACGTCCAGTAACCACGATAGTGAACAGACCAATGACAGCTGACAGACTTCGTTCTGTTGATTGCTTACTTGCATCGGACCATACTTGAGAACAAATAACATCAACAACAATAACAAAAGCTTACTAATTTAATTTGCATACATACAAACAATACACATACTCGCAATACACTTGATCATACACATGTGCATACAGAGTTTTTGCGTGAGAATGTGAACACTGTAAATAGTTGACTCATTGAATGGCCCCCATCAATTGTAGTAGTTATCTTGGGTTCACACAGCAATTGTAATCCAAAGTAGACGCACTCCTCAAAACAGCTGATATCAATGATGTTGATGATAATGTCGATGTGAATGTGGATGATTCAATAGGCGTTTGGTCGAGACGTCGCCGGCAGGCGTGACTAAGGCACAAGTTCGTGGAAAAGTAATTTTTTTTCTCGAATTACTTGTGTATAACATACTAAAAATAACTAGATCTTGGTCTACTTTGAAGCGTTTTTAAACAGACTTTTAAAAAAATTACACAACTGACTCATTTGGGCATCTGTTTAGGAAACTGGTGTTTACTTTCTTATGTGGCCATAAAACATAAGTATCTATCTATTTAGTCGATACCGTATTATTTTGGAAGAAAGAATACTAAATTCTCACAATGATTTTTAACAGTCTCATCCTTCCACAGCAATGGCTAACATAAACCAGAAAACTAAACACATCGTAAAAATAAGATTGAAGGCCCTTGAAGATGTATTGAGAAATTAATATTTAATTTAAAAGACCAAAAGCGGTTGTAGATATGATTATTTTATATTGAATTGCTTGTGTATTAACATATATTTATATCCTCAAACATATAAAAGATTGAACCTACTTTGTATCTCCAAGCTGAGAGCCATTGAGTAGAGTGTTCTAAATTGCTTAAGTTTATCTATTAGACCGCAAAATGTTTTATTCCACATTTAACGCTGACTTTATGGCTCAAGGCCTCTGCAGATGCTAAAGATACAAAATGCAATTTCGGTGTCATCGCCAATGCCACTCAATTTGTATTGCAGCAACCAAATGGCACACACAACCACTATCCAAGTGTATAGAAAAATTTATTGTTGTTGTTGCATTTTCTGGTTTCTGTTGCTGTTGTTTGGGCTATCATTCAGCCTGATAGAGTTTGTTTATTGATGCTGTCTAATTATTGAAATATTTGGCACACTTCAATGGCAGAAAGTCTTAGCTTTTCTCCACTCGTATGATATATACACATATATTTTATACATATGTGCTTAAATATATATATACATATATATATGTATATACATTTAATTCAGAGCACATGAGCAAAATACACAATTTGTATAATAACATTTGACGAAGAAGTAGAAGAGTACAAACTGTGGCAATTTGTCTTATTTAAACTTAAATCAACAAAATAGAGACAAAATATAAATTGAAGTCCTTTGAATTCAAGTTCGTTCAGCTGTGAATATAATTGTTTCTCTTTATAGAGAAAAATTAAGTTTTGTGGCTGTTTTACACAAATTTCTGTTAGTTTATCTGAAAGTTTTCCCTTTTAATTATCTTCTGACCAAATATGACATAATTAAAGTGGAAATTATTTTAACTGAGTAACTTTTGCGTCGCGTGTCGTTTCTCAAAATATATTTCGCTATACTATTATGTTAGCATAAACGGCTAATTAAGTCGAAAATTTCGTTTTTTTAGCTTAAAAACAAACACAAAGACAAACAAGCAAAACAATGAAAAGAAGAAAGAAGAAATCCAAGCAGCTATATTTTCTGTGTTTGGTTAACCTTGAAGTCGTTTAATGGCGAGCTATAGATAAAAAGCTTGGATATACTTACATATCTACTACAAGTGAATATGTATTTATATACAGAAATATACACTTATATATGGTACATACATTTATAATATATATCCACATGTATGCGTAAAGCCCCATGCTGTCCCATGAACTTGTGTGGCTGGCTTTTGAACTCAAGTAGTTGATTCTTGACTCAGACAGAGATAGATAATACTCTTAGAATTGGCACAGTAAGTAAGTAAATTTTTTGCGCGCTGGTGGACCACTATGTATAAATATAGTCGAGATAGATGGACGGACAAACGCAAAGTGTATAAGCAAACACAAAATGTGCAAATTTATTTAGCCTTGATAATTCCAAAATTAAAGATGCTCGTCGGAAGCGAGCCCAAAGACCAGATCTTTTAGATTTGGCATAATCGCAACATGGTAAATGCCACAAAAGCAATTAAATTAATCGAATGAAAGCAATTCATCCATTCAAAAATTACTTTACTACGAGTATGGTGTAGCGTCATCACGCATATAAGTTAAATGATTTTAAGTTCAAAATTAAGATTACAATTTATAACTTATTTTAAAGCAGCCGAATAAGTTTTGAGGTAAATACTATATATAAGTGTATTAAAACGGTACTTAATTAATCTGAATGTTCATTAGTATAAGCAAGATAAAAGAGACAGATATAAGTCGCGAGTTTCTTCCCTATAGTGTCTTGTATTTGTATACTGTATACTCTGAAAACTCGTATGTTGACTGTTCTGTGCTCGAATGATGTCATTGCAAATTGAATTTACCCGGTTCAAACGGAATTTATTCAACTGTGTCCCGTCCCGTTGCTCACAGACCAGGGACCAGAGATTCTCTTTTGGTACACTCTGCACTTTGCGTTTTTACTACCCAATTTTTTTATAGTCTGTGCATAGTTGTATCTTGAATGGGTGTGGGGCTCAAAGCTTACGTTCAGCTTTCGCTCAGGGCTCAAGACTGCCAACTGACTGTGCGACATTGTGACTCCGGCAAACTCATAAAAAGGTAATAAAATTTTTGTTTACCTTGGTAATAGGAAGTGAAAAGCACACATTTGAATATATTGTATGGAACATATTCCAGTTTTACTTAGTTCATTCGTCCTTATTCTTGTCGTTGTTGTTATTGCTGTTGTTGTCGCAGCCTTGAGTGGCTCTGCAAGTTTATTTGCCAAACGAGGCAAAGGGACGAAGCCTAAAGGCGGCTTTATAGCTAGAGGAAAAAATAAAAGAAAAAAAACAGCAGGATAATCGCACAAGTCGAAGTCAAAGTCGGAACTTCAAGTTTCGATGTTGGGAGTAACAGGAAATTGATTTCTTTTCGTGGTTTGCCCTCCTCTCTTTGGCTTGTTGTCACACAGAATTTATCGATGATTGGTTTGCTCCTTGTGCATATTTATCTCAATGCAGATTTTATGCTTCAGCAGCAAGTACGAGGGACGTCGGAACAACGCGCCGTCTCATAATTGCAGCTCCATGCATATAAATAAAGGAGGGGTCCTGTTTATTCCATAATATATTGCATAATAAACTTCTGAAATTGAAAACTGCTGTGCAAGCTCACAAATCATTGGAGGAAATTGCACTTGACTCCCTTCGCACACCGTTCAACACTGTTCCCTACCATTTCCCCAGTAATGGGCCAGAAATTGTCAACCTGAAGAGCTCATAGAGCCTTGATTGCATGAATCTTGATTCTATAAAATGGAAAAGGCATATTTTATGTAACAAAGTCAAGAGGAGCAAACAATTGAAATCTGTTTAGATCCCAAAATCCCTAACTGATCTTTGGTTACACCTTCGAGGACCAGACTTCCCTCACTCTACGCTTTCACGAGCATTTAAGCAGTCGACTATTTCCTGCTCTCCACGTCATCAAGAAATCTTAGTCAAGTGGCATGATAAAATACCATTTAAGGCCACTTGGCAGCTTAAACGGCGCTTTGGCTTTAACTTTCCCTTTCGTTTCCTCGCAATTCTCATAAATTGCCTTTGCCTGTAAATTTAAGAGTGGAAACTTTTGCCTGTCCATTTTGGCCGAATTTTCTTCATTTGGCCAACCCGCAAAACTTGGCAGTAATGTTGCTTACTTAGGCCTTCATTAAAACTTTACCAGGCTTGGCCATTTTTGTTGTCGTTCGAGCTAAACGAATGCGACAGATATATCACACTGAGCTGCTCTTACTTTGATTTATTGCTCTATTAAATAATTTCTAACTACGAACCATACCCTTCTGACCCCCTGGTTCCCTTGACAGGGCATGTTTTGTATGCATTAGCGAGTCATTAAAATTTGTTGCATACAACAAGGGTATTGGGGGTGACTATTCCATACGTTTTATATGCGTGCCTGTGTGTGCACGCATTTACATACACTGCGTTGCCTGCTTAAATATGCATTTGTTATTGAATTTTAGTAACAGCTACCAGGACATCTTTGTCAGTTGTACCGAACGCGCATATGTGCCGTTAAAAATTTCCGAAGCATACTTCAGTGCGCGCTCACCCGTAACTAAAACTCACACACTCAAACTCCTATGTGTATGTGGTGTATGTGTTTCAACTTTCACCTTTAACTTTTGGATGATTTTTAGTAGGGAAAGCACTTCTCGTCTGTGGCGTTAGTGCTCGCCCAGTGCTAATATGTGTCTAATACAGCGTATTAATTTATTTAAATTCTACCCAACACATGCACACACACACAGACACCAAAAAGATACTGATACAGATGTGGCAGCATCCGTGGCTATTTACATATATAATGTATATCTATGTATAACCTAGCACACAGCACCATCTAAAGCCATTACAACGTTCAATGACACGGCAAAGTGCGCGCTGTGGCAACTTTTTCCAACCCGACTGACAGCCTCTCCACATGTGGCTGACTCTGGATCTGGGTTGGTTCCAGCTCTTCCGTTCACTGCTCACTGCTTTCCTATCTATGCCCCGATGATTACAGCAGCCATCAGCGTTGGGCTTGTGCCGTTTTGATGCTGCACAGCAGACACTGCAGGGAGCACACTGCCAACAGCCAACAGCCAACAGCCAACAGCCAACAGGCAGCCAGCAGTCAGGCAAGCAGTCAGGCAAGCAGCAGGAGCAGGAGCAGCATCGGCATCTCTTCGTACCGTTCTAATAGCTTCTAATGCATGTAATGTCAGCTCACGTCAGTTTCCGCCATGCTTCCTTGACATTTGGGGAGGGTGATCAGGGGTTTCCCCCACACTGTAACCTTTTCACCTGTGCAAAGCGCACTTTAAACGGCTGCAAATTGTTCGACTGGAGTCCAAAATATTGATTGTGTGATTGACGCTAAAAGTTTTCGAAAGGCGCAATTCAAATTGAATACTATTGATAGGAATAGCCTAATGCCAGTATATATGTATAATAACTAGCTTACCTATATTAGATTAAACTTCTTAAAACGTAGTGATTTTCTTATAAAACAGTGTCGGCAATTTTGCCATCATTCTGTTAATAAAGTTAACCCCGCTTGAAGATTCTATGTGTCCTTAATTTTTAGTTATTGTATACACCTTCCAATTTAAAGCTAAGACCCAAGAAGGTTACTGCTAAGTACATGATAATACATGTATGAAATGTTAGCATGTCCTTGCTGCTGCCCCAATTTTAATAAATATTTATACCAGGGCGCCCTCTGAATTGCATCTTCAACAGTTTTCTTCTATATTTTGTTATTGCGGTGGCTTGTCTTTGTGCCGAGTGACAGAAAGGGAGATAGCAAGAGGTAAGGGAAAGTGAACGTAAAACTCTTAGATATTGATGAGCGCGGCGATTAAGTAGAGCATGCCTAATGTATGCAGACGAGAGGCTGTGGGCCTCCCACAATTAGGATACACCCACAAACAGCTGTAACTCATCAATTTATGTGCTGCTTTTGGTTGTTTGTTGTTGTTGCTATTTGTTATGAAAGTGAAAAATGTTTAAAACTCTGCTACCAAAGCTGTTGCCTGTCGTTAATGTTATACAAAACGAAAGTAAATACTGTTCTTGTGTGAATACGTCTACACGTGTGTATATTTCCGTTTTGTTATTTTTAAGAGGCTTTACTGTTAGAGAATGTATAATGCATTTAAATTGGAAAACTACCCAAAAACTTTGTTTGTGACTGTTGTTACTACTTAATGGTGACGTCCATACCTATGATAAATAACCATAAAATAAATAAATTTTTTTCAAATCGCTAAGAGTGTTAGAGAAAAGTTCTATTTAGACAACTGATTCACAATTTGCGTGCCCCTTTAAAAGCTTTCAGCAAGTTCCTGGGGCTTGTAATTAATGCGCATCGCAGGACCTTCGCTGCCGATCGTGTCGAGTTCATGCCTTGATGCATCTGAGCAGAACGTAAAGAAACTTTTCCCTACTAGAAACATGAGCAGCAAATGTGTATATTAAGTATGTAAGTTCCACGACAATGCAATATCCTAGAAAATAAATTTATTAGACATTAACTTAGAAGTTAAATTACTTTTTTTTGTCCTAAAATACTTTTTATAGGTATTGAAGGGAACCTTCAAGTCCAGCAATTTGATTAAGTTTGTTCTTTTCACGTGGATGGTCGGTTGACTTAGTTAGGCCGTAGTACACTGAGTTTTGTTGTCACTACATGAGTAGTTGAGGGGGCAACTTTGGTAACACTTAGCTTTCTGGCTTGGTACCTTCTTACTCTTCCTTTTTTTCTTAGGGATGTAGAAGTGTCGGTATTGTTGTGCTGAATGTCGACAACGATAACAAACTATACGCTACGCATACTGACTGAAAGAGCAAGGGTTCAACACTCCATCTCAATCTCAATTCCAGCACAGCATGCCATAGTAAAAGCAGAGCCATCACTTCACAGTTGCTCCACTCTACTCCTCCTCCTCACCCTCCATCCATGCCATTCTATTTGAGTCGGACGCACGCTCGTAGAATTTTATTGCTCCTGAGCCCTGAAATCTGCAGTGTTTCTTGTTGTTGTTCTCTCTCTCCTTTCTTATTTTTTTGCCAATTCTATCTTTTTTCTCATTTTGCTCACTGTTGCACGCTGTGTTACTTTTGACCCACTTTACGCGTTTTTTATTTACTTACTTTTGCTTTTGTGCGTGGTTTCTGGGAAGTCCTATTATTATGTCCTTTTATTAAGCATTTCCTCTTCTCTCTTATTCTGCCTCTCCTTCTCTTGCTCCCTATCCTTTACCTGATTCCTTTTGTTGGCTTTATTTTGTTTTATTGCTTGTTTTCTATGGCACAGAGACCAATTAAATGTATTTAATTTCTTTTCAATACTAGTAGTAATAAAGGAATTATTTCCTAGAGTAATAAAAGTCAAGTCGCTTCAATGAAATAGATTAGCACAAAGCCTCTCGGTTGTTTAATTTTCTGTATATTTCATACTCGTGTACTCGTACAGAAAACTACATACAAACCAGGTCGAGATACAAAAAACCAAACAGTGGTAGCTGACGAGTTTTACGATGCGGCATAGATACATTCTGTAAATCTGGCAACTGTGAGTCAACAAATTTATGTTTTAATTGTTGGTTAGTAAACAGTCTAAAAAAGATCCAGATTATCAGCGAACGCCAAGTGTTTGAACGGGATGGCACGCACAACCAATTTAAGTACATGCATATATCCGTATGGACAAAAAAGACTTTTGTTTTATGTCATAAAAATTATTCGAGCTCTCATCAGTTCGTAGTATAGATAAATTGAAAAGGAAATCAATGTAATACCGTCGAGTCTGGTCGAATACAAGATATCCTTAACATACGTTAATCCCACACGAGAACCTACCCATCGATTACTACTACAGATTTCTAGAAGCAATTTATTTTTCGTACATACCATAAAATTAGCTAATGGTGGGAGGTAGAATTTCTACCTACTTTAATCAAGGCTCTTATTTAAATATCGAAAATTAAATTGAAAACATAGAGATGGTATTGGGGAGGCAATAGGAAACAGTCAAAGGAAAGGCGTTGGAAGGTCCCTTTAGATTAGCTCTTCACGATTCGCTGACAACTTGGTTGTCCAGGCTACGCAATAATTTGTGTAAATAACCAATGTGGAGGGAGTGGGGAAACTTTCCTCTTATTGACATTTTCTAGGCCCGTAGGTCATACGCTTTGGACCGTTGTTGGTCTCCCTCGTGTCCTTTTGTGGCAATGGCAATTAAATTATTTATAGCACGCTTTTGTGCGCAGCCTTTAAACTCACTTATTTACATGCAGCCGGTGGCAAAAGCAAAAGCATGAGCAATTCCAGAAACCATACCCTCGCAACAGCGGTGCCTTCTGTCTAGATTTGAAGTTGGCAACGATTGGGACCCCATCGACCCATGGATACCCGCAGGTAGTAGCCCCAGGGGAGTCTACACATAACTGAAGAGACGCTCTAATTACAAAGAGCTTAGCTTTCAAAATGCAACAATTGCTAATTTGATGAGCGCACCCTGAACATCCTTAATATCCTCAGCCGTCTGGACCACTTCAGTCTGAAAATGTTGTGGAAGCTAAAATAATAGAAAAATTACAAACACTTCTCGGCAGTCTCACAATCACCAATCGCAAAAGCAACAGACACATACAGGTATTGAAGGCAACACCAGCTACCTGAGTATAACAGACCAACCGAAAATTACGGCCGACACTGTTTTCTGACAGCATTGGCGTCGCTGTCGGTCGTGGCCATTATTAAACTTTGGCTAATACCATTGAAATTTGTGCATAATTTCAGGCACTTTAAGCAGGCGCTTTGTGCGACTTAAGTGGCATCACCTTAGACGGCATTTAGTAATTTCTGTTGTTGCCTACCAACAGCTTTTCGAAATTTAAGGAGTATACGTCGCACCTAATTACCTATTCAAAATTGCTTCACAAATTACCCATCCCGAATGATAAGCAACAACAACAACAAGAACAACAGCAGCAGCCGAACAACTTTGCATAATGTTAGTGAAAATGGTCACCCTTCAACCATAGCCTGGCCAAAATGACTACCCGTACCACCTCACCCATTTTCGTTACTTAAGCAGCCGAGCGTATTATGAACGCCTTTTGATAAAAAACAGGCCACAGTCCAATGCTCTACGCTGGCAATGGCTGGTGGCTGGTGGCTGCTTAGGCTCGTCATTTTCATTTTCATTTTCATTTTTGGTGTTTTACTTTTTTTGGGCTCTTTTTGGTTATTGGGTTTGGGGTCCATCTCTTGTTTGTTCGTCCTTGACTTGTTGTGAGGGCCATTATTCATTTGACTTTCAAATAATAAAGCATATTTTTTGGGCACCGAAGCCGCATGAAAAAGGCAGCCGTAAAATTTGTGGGTTATTTGTTGAAAATACATTTCTACTTTTTATTTTTAACCCCCTTTCTGCTGTTTTTGTTGTTCCTGACGTTGGTTGTTGGTTCTATGCTTTCTGGACCTGGCTTTTATTCCTATTTTTTTTTGTGCAAATATGGGTTTTGAGTTTTTGATACGCACCCCAAGTTTAGGCTGCCGCTCTTTGCTGCTGCCCAAGCTACACAAAAGTGCAAAAATGCCAATTTTATGCATGAGAAAATATTTAAAATAAGTATTAAAATATTTCATTTAAATGTTAATTTTACCATGTGCCCACAGTGAGCATGTCACATGTCACAGAAGAAAGAGATAGAGCAAGTGTACCTTCTGTGATTATTTGTACATTTATCTCATTTTAATATACCGGTAGCTTCTAACGTCAAGCTAAGAATTATGAGCTACATACATCCTCGACTCCGAACTGAAGTAAGATACTATACCGAGTCTCAGTTTGAGGTTGAGATGATGAAAGATGATACTTAGGGCCGAGGCATCTCCATGACGCCCATGGAAATGGCAATGTATGCGTTGAATCGTGAATTTGGCCTCCGTTTGCCTGTCGTTTGTCATAAAATTAGCGGCAGGCCCCATTCTCTTTTTTTCGTTGATGCGCCTTCTCCTTGTTTTCGCACAAATTAGTTACTGAATTTTTTATGCTGCCCCAGACTCAGCATGTCGCGACTTTCGACTACACACGCTGCCATATACATACATCTGTCCAAGTTGCGGGACACCTTCAGCTCGGCGGAGCCCTGTACTTGTGGGTGTTTGCTGTTTGGTGTTAGCTGTTAGCTATACCTGTCGACGATGGCACCCCAGAAAATTAAAATTGATGCGGGCCGTGAGATTTTTCACGCCACATTGTCAAGTGTGTTGATTCGATTAAGATGTGGCTGCCGGAGTGACGCTGGATGGGGCAAAAGAGAGCGAGAGTGAAGCATGTAATGTACTTGTTTATGTCTCAGTGGAGGTACTTCCACTTCCATGTTTATGTACAGATGGCCCACAAACCCATTTCAAGAGCAGTAGCACGTCCCGACAACAGTCGCAGCTGCAGCTGCAGTTACAGTACCTCCGTTGCCAACTCCATTATAATTGGCAACAGCGTCATTAATACAATCGTAATTATGAGCATCGATAATTATCATTATCTGACACTTAAACATTCACTACTGCGGATTCCAAGCAAATCTGGAAAAGCACGCGAACCAAGAGAAATTAAAATTTCCGTTTCTATTGCTGCGTGTGAAACAAAAATTGGAACGATAATTGTAAAAATATTTGCAGGCCGCCCATTGTGTAGTCAATTTGTATGTCTCCGTCTGTCTCCATTCAACTCCGTCCAACTCTGTCTGTCTCGGCTCTGGTCTGTGTTTGCAAAGGCCTATGAGTTTTGGGGCCTGTGAATGCAGAGAATCCGCCGTGTCAAGGTAGCACGCAAAGAGCAACTGTTGCAGCTGCCGAGACAATCATTCAGACAATCGCTAGGCTCCATTGTAATTGCATTGTGCTGGGCCATTGTCATCATCATCAACATTAACAGCATGCCCAGTGGCTGTCCACTTGTCTGTCTGCTGTTAATAGGTTGCAGCATCTCAAGTGCGTCATCTTTGGATCTTCTGCTTGTTAAGAAGGATATCCGCTCTTTCGCTTTAGCTTACTTATTATGTATTCGGATCTGAAGTTGTTGATGCTGTCTGCTACTTACAACTTGCTGCTGCCATTGGCATGCGGACATCGTAATTACGCATCGCATTATTATGCAGTAAAATTTCATTTTTTGTGCGTGCATTTTTGTGTATTTCAATTTATTGCGGCATTGCTGTCTCAAGTATCAGATGTGCGTTTCTTTTTATGCTTTTCCATAGGAATATTAGTTTTATAATAAGGTATGTAACGCACATGAGAATCAGATCCACTTTTTGAGAAACTAATTTATTAACAGTTGAAACATTTTCTAAAGTAACGTATTTAAATAATAATATACGAAACTTATACTTTTGTTTTTATGTAATGAAGTGTGCCCTCGTTTTTTAGTGAGCGCCTTGAGAATTTTATTAAGATAGCTATTGACAGTGCAAAGTACAGGTTTTTTTCAATATTCAATATTCCGCATTAAATTTCATTCTGCTCCACTTAGTACTCAGCACTCAAAACTTTACCTGATCACCCCACCACACAGCGCCACCCAATCCATCATCATATTTGTTTGCATTTGTTTGCACTGCACCGCACATATTTCAACTCTCCGAGAGCCAAAGTAAAAGCCTCCCAATGCAAATACATTTTGGAACTACATATTTGTTATGTTGGGGCGTCATCGTAGAGCCCAACCCAAAAGGGAGAAAGGCGGGGAAAAGGTGGGCCAACGCACTTTTTATATTGCGCACACATCGCTTCACTTGAATGGAAACGCGACTTGGTATTGCATTGAATGCATTTGGCTTGCATACCATAAACGCTTTGACGCCATCAATCAACACAGGGACGTTGAGTACCACAGCGTCAAGACGCATATTTCTTTATATCTGTATTTGTATCTGTATTTGTATATGTATCTGTAGCTGTATCTGCATGCTGTTGTGTGTTGCAAATGCGATTCCTGCTTGAGTTACTGAAGACTGATGCCGACTCCTTTCGTCTTTTGAGGCTTGCCACGCTTCACTTAGCATCTAAAGTGCTTTTCGATTTGGGATCTGACTCGTTGACTCAATGAGCCTGAAATCTATGGAATCCATTGCAATGCGCTCTTTAAAAAGCTCATCGGTTTTACCCATGCAACCAATAATTTTAATTTGGGCGCTGGTCTTTAAAGTGCTGCCACAGCCTGTTTGATGCTCGCTTTGCATAATTAATAATTGAAATTGCAATTTGGATCGGAATTGCAATTGCAATTGGATTGCAATTGTATGAAGGAGAAGAGAGGAAAGGAAAGGGAAGGGAAGAGGAGACCAACGGCTACTCGTGGCCGATGTGTAATCCTATTTGCAAACACAACGCATTATTAATGTGCGCAATTTTGTATAATGGTCAAGGCAAGCGGAAATGTAAATAAATAATAAATAATATTGTTGCATTTCATAAGCATTCACTTATGCTAGAATACTACACAGAATACAACATACATGTGCAGTTTAAATTATAGCTCCATATCACAGAAAAATTAAACAAAATTAACCAAATCGTGGATTAGGTGACAATTTAATGTACGTTTTGTACTTCTGACAACTTTATCTTGCATAATATAACTATATATCTAAATAAATATCATGCTTACCCAAGACTTTTTACATTCCTTTACTTTTTTTACCTAGTGTTAAGTGTATAAGCCAATGTGCACATATACAGTAGTTTATTATAAAGATGACAAAAAATTTGTGTATAGACCAAATTTAAGTTTGTCCATCTGTATTTAGCTTTAAGCATAAGGTAAGAGTATTTTTAGTTATTCCGTAAAACTCCATTGAACTGACGAAGTGAACATTTTAAAATTCCAAACGCCTACACAATAAGGGAAGGGAGACGGCTGCCAGAGAATTATATAGAAATAAAATGAGGCAAAACAAAGGAAGATGCATTCGTAGTTATGTATTATTCTCGTATATGTTTATGTCTATGTATATGTACTGTGTATACACACAGATCGCACATACACAAACATACAAATCGCTTATCTAGATAAAGAGACAGAGGGCAGGCATTGTGTTGGTGGGTTTGCTGAGTTGTAAGTTGCGAGTTGGCCTCTGTTTAATTTAAATGTTCCCTGCTTAAAGCTCTTTCGGCGAGTACGAAGCAGGGAAGTTGGCCAGCCGATATGGCAGCTTAAGTACGTGCCTGGACCGAGGCTTACACCTCTATACGGCTACTGGCGCTGCCACTTGTCAGACATTCGAAGGGGGCACTCTGACTGCCAGAGAGAAAGAGAGAGAAAAAAAGAGAAAATTACAGAGAAAGACAGAGAGAGAGAGAGATAACAACTTGCCGCGAGCTAGAAATCATGTCTAGAATGCTTAAGTGCGTCGTGAAGCCACAGTCGAGTGCCAAGAGGAATGTGTGTCTATGGGTGTGTGGCAGTATTAGATGGCCATCTCTTTCCATTTATCTATATAGATTCATACACATACTCATATAAATATCTATATATACATATATATATATATATAGGTATAAATAAAAAATAAATATACATATATAAATATATGTGTACCTTGTTGGGTAGGCGTCCTATTAGCTGCTATATCAGTCGATAAAGCTTAAGTTTAATGAACTCCGCGCACTTCTATTCATTCCAATTCATCAATACAGCCAGCAATTGAGAGTTGTTGTTGTTCATATTGTCAAATGTTTGTCATTTTGAACATTTTTTATCAATATTATGTTGATATACAAATGCGATTTGCATATTTATTATTGGGTGGTGGGTAACTCACTTCTACAACTACAACGTGGCTTTCAATTATAGCCAGGCTTTCAATTATGACTGCATTTTATGGAAACTACAACAGTATGCGCTGCATGATGGCATTTTTCAATTGTTTGCCGCTTTGGTTTTGTTTAATTGTTCAAAGTGAATGAAACGAAACAAAACAACATAAAGCACACCAGAAAAAATCAAAATAAGAGTACATGGCAATACATGGAAATACTGGTGTTCGCAGAAGGGGGAAATCAGCAAAATGGGCCTGCAATTTCTTTCTGCAACACCGAAAAGTGTGAAAAACAATACCAGCAATACAGATGGTGAACGTGTTAAGGAAGGAGGGTTGAGTTTGTCGGAAAAAAGCGCGAAACATTTACCCGAAAAATATTCTAAAACAATTTTTGTACAGCCAGATACAGCTACGCAACACCAAAATGACAAAAGCAAAACAATGCGAAATTTGTCAAACAAAATGTAACGCACATGCTCATAAATTTACACACACAACGCCCGAACACACACAAAAGCACACGTACTGTAAATGGAAAAATTTTTGGTTTTAGAAATTCCCCATTTCTCTGTTGTTCTAAATCACTGGAATACTTTTGGAATACAGCAAAGCGAAACCATATTTAAAGTTGGCTTTAATATTTCACTGAATCTTTCGTTTTGTACTATGATTCACATTAACTAAACGCCAATTTCCTTAACTGTAATCCATTTGCCAATTTCTTCATAACAATCTCTACTTATAAAGTAATTCCAGTGTAAGCTATTTGCGTAATTTATGAAGCTCCAAGCAATAGGAAGTTTATGGAACGTTCTTTATGTTTATATGTAATTTATAACAACTGCGAAATTCAACAGTAGCAACAATAAGAAAGAAAGTTGCTTGCAAAAATTTGAAACAGAAACAAGTAAGAATGATGAATGATGGCTAGTTAAGCTTCCCTGCTGACACTGTGTGATCTGTCCATATGTATAGAGTGTAAATTGGGGAAAGTAAAGCGAACTCGGGTTTGCTTTGCGCCATTTCAATGTTTTCAGAATGTTTGTTTAAATCGAAATCTTAACCATTTTTATTTAATTAACTTGACTTAATTTAATTCTAGAAGGTACGTTTCATTACCTCAGTTATGCTTTAAAGTTTGTATTAATTTATTTTATGCGTGGGTTTTGCTTGCACCAATATTAAACTTTATTTTCGAAGAAGATTGCCAGTTCATATTGCACCCTTTTGCGGCATGAATGAAATTAATGCAAGCTGTGGCTACTAGTAGGCTTTATAAATACAAGACTCAACTTGTTCTACGTTTTTCTCACTCGTAGCGTAAACGTTGTGCCCGCCTTTTGTTTGTATCCATTGCTGTTAATATAAAATATGAAGCAAACACACACAGACAAACACAAATACTTTCTCTCTCTCTCTCTCTCTCAGTCATACACAAAGGCAACAAACTGAATGAAAAGTTGTAGTAATGCCTTTACAATGATTACGCTTGCTTGCTGTAGAAGCCGCAGCAGCAACAGAACCAGCCACAACAAAAACTATTGCAACAACTGCAACAGCAACACTAGCAGCAGCAACAACAGCAGCAACAATATTAGCAACTTGTACAACAACAATCAACAGTCGACGAGCTGCCAACTGGCAGCGGTTTCAACTTTTCAAATAAACTTCATGCGGCTCTGATCCACGCGGGCCTGTCTTTTTTTGTGTCGCACACAAGTACCGCTTCCCCGCCTCATGACAACTTCCCACCCTTTTCTTCGCTTGTGCTCGATTGTGCGTTCATTGCACCCAAGAGCAATGATGCAGTCACAGCTCCGATGTGAACATTGTTTGCTGCCGCAGGATATTAAAAATAAGGCAGGCGCCTCATTACGCATACGTCTAGTTGCCCGTATGCTATTTGCTCCTAAACCCAATGATATGGTATAATACGATAAAAACGCAAAGATACTCAAGTGGGCTTCTGCCTTTGAAGTCTATGTATGTAGCCGTCACAGGCCACACTCACATGGAAGTTACTGTAAATTGAATATGGCTTATGGCAATACTATTGATTGGAGTGTAAATGAATAACATTTTATTGTCAGTAGGCAGCTTTAGAAACAAGTATATGTACCTGGTAATTTATGTTTTTGTATACTAATAGGCATAACATCGACCTTTAAAATTTCTAATCCTAAGTGTGTTTTAAATATTACTAGTGCTACTTGTAGTCTATTTCCATTATGGCCTTTAAAGACAGCAACAAATCTCCTTAAATGCAAAATGCACTGAAATAAAAACCGCATTTTGATATAAAGGCATCCGCAGCCGCACCCTAGCCACATACAGCACGCCAGACAAAGCCGTGCACAACTGCATGGACCAACTGCCAGCCCCACTCTGTTTTTCTGTCCGATTCACAGTCTCTCAGTCTGTTTGACTCTCTGTCTGTCTGACGTCTACTTGTTGTCTCTATATATGTGTGTATATGTGTGACAGAAAAGCATGCCTTGAAGAGTTCTGCAGCGTTTTCTGTGCCACACAACATATACACACACACACACAAGTCAACCCCCATTGTATCGCCCAACTCAGCTCCGTTCTCTCACTGCTTTGGCCCACACTTTTACATATCACACAAATGTAGCGGCAGGCTGCTGTATGTTTGTGCTTATGGCAAATCCCTGCGCTCTAAAAAATTTATAAGTATGCCGCACACACAGAAACACAGAGCAAAACACAGACACACACACACTGATACATTGAGAGTCTGCATGGCATGTTTCCTCTTTGCATTTGCGAAAACTTTTGTAAAATGACAAAAATATGCCCATTAAAATGAGCAAATGTTGGAATTTATGTACATTAGAAAGGCGGCTAACACACACACTCGCAGAGAGAAAGTACGTCCCTCATAAGGGATGCTCTTTTATTTGACTGAAGGTAGTTGGGGGTGCTGAAGCTTTTACGCTGCGCTTTTTTGCAGTGCTACGCCGTCGCCCATTCAACCAAAACTCATTCATCATACTCTGCCTTTTCCGGCAAACAGTGAAAGAGAAAGGCGAAAAAAGATAGATGGAGAAAGATATAGGGAAAAGACTAGTGTAAAAGGACATCTTTTTAAAACAACGGCTTACATTAGGCCTGCCCAGGCATTTGTCAGTCACAGTCGCAGAGTAAACAATTAGCGTAGCCTTAATCAGATTGCCGCGGCCACTTTAATGCCTGATAATTCCCAGGGTTAAGTCGCGTTCGATGATCTGCCATGCCACAAAACTTGACCCAAGCATAGACACCGCCTACTCCGCCCTATAAAGTTAAGCCAACTTAAAGCGATGCCGGGCAAACTTTCCTGGGATTATGAATAAGTGAGCGTAGTGCAAAACTTTTTCAATTTTAATACAAATATTTGTAGATACGACTCTGCGTACTACGTTCTGCGATTGTATGAGCTGAGTGCACAGATTCCCTAGAAAAATAGTTATCCTACACAGTAATACAATGAGAGCGTGCCAAAAGAATAATAGGGTTATTTAATGGGGTACATATTTAGGCAGATCTTTAAAATAGGGGATCAATTGATACTGCAGTCATTGATGTCCTATCTAATCATTTTTATAAAGAATTTAGATAACCTAGTAAAAATTTATATAAATTATGCGTTTTTCTAGTATTTCCTCTTTTATTTAACTTTAATATTCACCTCCCTCTTTACCTATAAAGCACATCTGATGCATAAATTAATACAACACAGTTCAATATTGGACATGTCAGGTAACAAAGAAATATCACAAAATCTTAGTTAAGAAATTCCTGTTATCTAAGACACAACGAAACGTGGCCATTTTCTTTGTCCAGCTCGACAAAATTATACAACAAGGATAAAAGTAGAAGTTGTTTTGTTTTTTTTTTTTTTTTGCCTTTGTTGTTGTAGAAAATGTTGTTTTGAAGCAAAGTTTATGAGTGGGTTGTCTACTTAGTGGAACATTTGCAACAACAACAGAAAGAAGAGTTTTCTACGTGGACATCTTTTTATGTGTTTATAACAAGCTGTGAAAATATTTCTACACTTTTACCCATTTGTTTGGCCACTCGACACTCTCGACTTTGACTTGGCTTGACTTGACTTGGCTTGGCTTGGTTTTTCCCCTTCCTGTGCTCCTTTCCCATTGCTATTCCCATTCCCATACATCTCCCCTTCCCACTCTTCTTGCCCTTTCCCACCAGCTTGTTGTTTGACTGTTTTCCGTTTTCTGTTTTCAGTTTTCTTTGCCCTGTTTCCCGATTTTTTCTTCTTTTAGCTGCTTGTCTGTCTTATAACTTTGTCGCCTGGCAATTGTTGTGCCTGTTGTTGGTGGTAGTGTTGTTGTTATTGTTGGTTATTGTTCCTGCAGCAATCCCTTATAATCGATTTTCATTGCAGCTTTACCCTGGCCGGGGCGTTTGTCTTCACACTTGAGCAAAAAGCCATTGTTACACTTGGCTTCCCCACTTTTACTGGTGCTGCTGGGGACCTCGGTTGCCTTGTTTTGTTCCATTGTATGGGGCGACTTGTAAAAACTGTAAGAACCAAAGCGCCATATAAATCATTTGCCGATTTTCACTGTGTTGTCTCATAAATAAATGACAGTTAACTTTAATACACATGCCACAATTGTTTTTAAATTTTGTTTGCCCCAGCCAAAGGCGTAATTTAAATTCAATTTTCAGTTCGGTCTCCACTTTCTTTCGTGTATGCACCAAGCAATGAAATAATTTTATTATTGTTGCTATATTTTAAACTTTTAATGAGCTAATTAACCATCAGCGCATACTTTATTTTCATTGCCCGATTGCCCCACTGCTCGCATGTCGGTCAATTTGGATGCGTATTTAAAGTTCCAACATAGTTTAGTGGGGCCAATTTAAAAGTTTCAACACTGGCATTACGGCTATCCTAGAATTAGTTTGATTGAATTTCACTTGTAGTTAATACTTTCTGCTTGCAGTAAATAATGAAAAATATAAGCTAAAATTCTAAAATATCCTTATTATTTGTAGTTAGCAAGCCTTACGGCAATTGGAATTTTAAGGACTTTGTGAGTAATCGCAAAATTGGCATTAATAATGTAGACTTTGCCTTATACTTGAGTGTCAGGTCAATAAATCAAAATCAAGCTGTTAAGTCAAGCGAAACAAAAGACAGCAAGACCAGAAACAACAACAACCACAAACATAACAAGTCTAACGTTCATGTTTTTTAATGAAACGATTCAAGTTGGTTGTGTACAATTTATTACCTTAGCCGACGCCAGTTGGAAGTAGACAAACTCAGACCTAAATAAGTCCATGCGCTACAGATATCGGCTCAATGATTGCCTGTGATATAGGTCGCAGCTGTGTTGGAGGCTGTCTGCCAAGGAGCTGTCACAAGTCCGTTTTGATAAGCGTATACACACACAACCAAATAGAAGTAAAAACATGAGCACACACAGTAGAACATACAAATTCGGCTGCTCTTATTTGCCATGACATCAAACACAACAAAAACAACAACGAGGACACCGAAAAAATAAAATCCAAGGTTTTTGTCGAGCGCTCTCTACAGACTTAAAGTAGCCTTCCTTTGGCATCTCAATTAGAGTGGCACTGGACGGTCGCCTTATCGAGGTCTAACCTCTCTATTTTTATCGCCTAACGTAATTTCAGAATCTACGTTTAGTTAATTTTTTGTAGCATATTTATGTGCGCAAAATGGCGACGCGTCGCAGACTAGAGACGTAAACAAATGCTCGAGCTGAGAAAGCATAATTTAATATGGCGCCATATTTTCGGACTGTCTGTGTGTGCTTGTGTGTGTAAGAGTCTAATAGGCTTTGTGGCTCACAAATAAAACAAAAGGACGAATCCCTCGCTTCACATGTGTGTTTCCTACCCTGTTAAGTTTTCCGACTTGCTGCCTTGCGAGGACCGCTTTGCGCCTTGCGGCTTTTAAGCGGCTTTGCCAAATTGTTTTTCGCCAATGCTTAAATATTTTCATATCTGCGGCAACGGCTTTTCACGCCTTGCCAAATATGCAATAAAAATTTCTTTATGTATGCATTTATAATATATTTGTAATTTTTACAAATACGAGTATGTGGGCCAGCAGCGTAGACCCGTTTTAAAAAGGCTGATTTGCCTTATTTTATAAAGACCAACAGCAAACAGCTTATCTTATGGAAATTGTATAAAAAAATTACCGAGGTTAAATTTAAATATGTGTGTCTGAGTTTAAGTACGTTTAAATATACTTTCAGCAGACGTCTGTTGAAAGGTGGGCACTTTATAATTGAATTAAATAACCAGCCAGAGGATAGCGCCTTTGGTTATTGGTTTTTGGCCAATACATCGTCGAGCGGGGGTCTGCTTGAGCTAATATATTGCTTTGCATGTTTTGGTGTATCCACGAGGATAATCACGAGCGGGAGTCGCTTCCCCTACAAAATCAGAATTAAACTTACAATAAGTACTTTGAGCAAACTTTTTGGCATACAAATTTACATAGGGTAGATAATAAAATGACGCTTGCATGCTCATTATTATCATCAGCATAATCATCTTCATCATCATCTTAATCATCTGCGTCAACATTTTGAAAGCACTTAAACCGTTTTGTTCGTTACTTTACATGCAAGCAAGCATAAAAGGAGTTTCTTTCGACGCGTGGAGTGGTTGAGTGAGCGGGTTTACGTCTATGGCATCCTCTTTAGCGTGTGCTGCATTGAATTTTTGCTTGCTTCCTTCTTCTATAGCCGTACTGCCTCTGGCGGCAATTTTTGCTGAAATTTTTGGGCCCACCCACAAATCTGAGCGACTGAACCAAAATTTACGCAGCTACTTAAAAAACTATGCAACGTCGCTTGCCGTTGGGCAAAAACATGGCTTGAGACTCTGTAAACGCGGCTAGAACCCGCACTGTAATCCAATTCATGAAGTTGCCTCAGCGAAAAGTGAAAAGTTCAGTTCCGGGGGACTTGAGAAAGAAAACGCAACCAGCTGTCTGCGCAAATTTGGCGTAAATTTAATTTTCAAATAAACTGCAATGCGCCAGAAGGGATTCACATCTTTCCCTGTTCCATTTCGCTAACCACCAAACTCCCTCCATCAACCACTTTCAACCAGCAAAGTCTCCTCGAAAAATATGCAGAATGAAGGTTTTGAAAAATATTCAATGCATTGCATTTACATCTTGTTATCGCTTGATTAATTGTCATTGTCAGTGTCAGGCGGCGAACTGCAAACTGGAATATGGAAACAGGGAATTACTAAGAGGAGAGGCGTAAGAGGGTTTGGATTAGAGAGAGAGAGAGAGAGAATGGAAGGAAAGGGAAAAAGACGTGTCACTGTCTCTGAACTGCATAAGAATGACATGGCCAAGAAGTTCAAAGGCAAAAAAGTTTTGCTGATTGGCAGCAGAAGCTGCTGCTTCTGATGTCGTTGAAGCTGTTGGCTGATTAATTTCCGCATGGCTTGTTGCTAATTGAATGCGGCTGTCTCTGCCTCTGCCTCAGCATCTGCCACCGCCACCGCCACCGGATTTCTTACTGTATCTGCTACTTGGCGACAATATTTAAAGCGCAATTATCTCAACCAAAACAAGAAAAACAACATGATGCATGAGGTAATTCATATGCCACGCACGCGTGCACATTGAAAAGCAACAAGGACAACAACAAACACAGAAACATAAAACAAATTGGCGTACATTTTACATTCCCAAAAAATTAGGTGAACAGTGCAAATTTGTAACTCATTTTGGCACAAATTAACTGACGGGCTGCCATGGCAATGCTGAAACGCTAAAATTTTCAAGTGTTCACGACGGACCCTTAATGCTCGGGCATATAAATTTTCCAATTTATTTTAGGTGTTACCTGGCCAAAAGATGGAGAATGTAGGCCATTAAAGTTAAAGGAGTCTCCTTCTAAAGCGTGATAAAAGTAGCTGAACGTTTATATACTCGCAGTAAATTAGCATTAGATTCGGTCCTAATTTTATTACAAACTGACATAATTCACCCTACAATTTTCTTCTTCTGGTACTGCTTCGAGTACTGTGGCACTTCGGTGGCACTGGAGGTGGTTCCCTATTCATCTTTGTTATTTGCAATTGTGAAGTGCTGTTATAATTATTGGTGTTTTTCATGAACGAATGTTAATGTATCAAGAAATAAGACATCACAATGTTTCGCCCACATGCGTAGAACAGTGCTCGTTGGGCCATGCGATCGGCGGGAAAATGCTAAATTATTAAATTAACAGTAGGATTAGAAGCAGGCACCAAAATGCCCAAGTCATTGTATATTGTATAGTACAAGCCAAGCTTTTATGAAGCGTACTGTTATGGGCACTTGTAAGCGATCTCAAAATGACAAAGAGTTCTTGAACTACTGTAAGCTCAAATAAATTTTAAGATATTGCAAAGGACGTTTGTTATAATTTTTAAGTATATGATTTTATTCACTCCACTCCACTAACTTTATGCTTCTTGTTTCTTGTTTCATTGCAGGTAAAAGCAAAGCCCACAATTAACCAAGAGAATCAAGAAAAAAGTTACAGCCGTAAAATAGGATTATAAACTCTATAAAGCAAATACAAATCATTTGGCGTTTCATAAATCATTAGTTCAAAAAGCAGTGCTCGTGGCCCACGTGGGTCACGTCTCCAAAGAATCACAGCCCATTATGTCAAAAAGTGTGCAAGCATAAACCAATTTAGGCCAACATTAACAAAAGACTCTCTTTTGACCTATATCATTGTTATTGTTGCTGCTGTTGTTGTTGGGATTCGCAAGAGCAGCCTAAAGAATCGCTCAAGCATTTAATCAAAGTCCTGGAAGCTGTATATAGACCTAGGACTGCGGCACGCGCAAGGAAATTTATACACTAAACTGATTACGCAGAAAAGCCAATAATTATGTAATCATAGGGACTGCCATAAATTTTCGAACGCACTTTCCAGCCAGATCAGGGTTGACTTAGACAACGTATAAAATGCCATGAGTAATAGCTTCACAGTACAAAACATCACCTAAAGAGCTAGGAGAATTTACGCACTGTGGCTTCAAGTTGATTTAATGTAATCGTAGTAGTACTAATCGTATCGTTTCTAATCCTCAATATAATCAACAATAATCTAACAGACAACCTACAATCATAGCTATTCACACATATATTTAATATCTAGTTCTCACTATTCACTTGTTAGTCACCACAGTAAGTTTTCATAAGGGTTTTCCAAAGCCTTTGTATTGGTGACGACCTCATTTACTCGTTCTTCTATTCAGTGTTAAAAATTGGTCAAATGAAAAAACAATGTTGGCTTAGTGTGTATATTATTATTATAATTTTTATCCGTCTTTCTTGGTCTCTTCAGCTCGTTTTTCTCGGCTAGAAACGACACACAAGCAAGCCATTAGAGTCGCTGTCAGTCAATTGTTGAATGCTTTTCATGTTGCACACTCAGCTTATTAGTGCAACTCACTTAAGGCAAACAAAGGAAAGCTAAACTGTTAATCGCCGGCAACACTTAAGACAAACACGAGCCACAAGGAAGACTGAGCATGGCCCGCCATGCACACAGTCAGGGCAACACATGAGAAGACTGCAACAATTGCATGTGGGAGATTTACTGCATTATCCATCCTCCTAGGTACCACCCTTCTACCATCAATTGACAGCTTTTGCATTGTTCGCACTCAGGCCACATGAATGCACATGCTGCCAGGCAGGCAACAACGAGAACAGTAACTGCAACTTCAACAGCAACTTGCAACATGCAATTGTAGTCCACTTTGCTTGTATTCGGACTCCGATTGGTTGAGTTTCGTGCTCGTTCAAGGTACTCGTATTAGCCTCGGTGCATTTGCAAACACCTTGCGCTAATCTTGATGGACTGCCAACTGCCAAATGCAATTGCCGTCGATTGCTGTCTGACAATGGTAGCTGAAACAGCAACAGCATCCATTATCCTGTCTTTCCCAGTTCCTCCTTTCACACGCTTCACAGTTGACACTGATTTAAGATAGGCAGCAAGAGCAATTTAACAACAACAACATAAGAACAACAATAGCAGAAAAAACAACAATGTGACAAGTGAATCGAATTGCAGACACCGCCACTTGTAGTCTTTGAAGTGCGGGTGTATCAGTTATCGGTAAATACTTTTTATAGATTCTTTATCCTTGCTGCTTACGCTAGACAGCATGCCAAAGTATTCTTAAGTGCAACCAATCCCATAAACCTTTATATTATATTCAACAAAGAAAAACTATATGGCTGAAAGAAACATTGAAACTCGATTAAAAATGGTTTAAATGTACGTAACGGCGTGCGGGAACAGAAGAATATATAAATAAAAGACTGAATAAAAGTAAAACTTGCAAATGATACCGATTTGTAGAAACTGTCAGTTTAAGGGCGCACCATCAGTTGTCAGATATGAACGCGATTATCAAAGGCTAGGCCAATTGGAAAATCAAATGCAATTAGTAATATTTTTGGTTATGAGAGAGGGATAGAAGGCAAGGCAGACAAGGAGAAGAGATAACGACAATTGCAATAGGCGAATTTGCATAAAATCTGAACTTTCGTTTACTTTGTAAAACGAAGCCAAATAAACTGGCAACAAAATAACACAACTATTATAACGGAGAGCGTGTTTTATGCATGAACAGCATGCAACAACAAGTTTAACAACAAAAATTGCAATAGAAATAACAATAACGATACCAGTAGCAAATTGTAACGTATAATATATACATACACATATTTATGGTATGTATCCATGTAAGTATAACATAGATGTGCAGTTGCAGCTATATAAAAATATCAACAAATAAAAGCGTTGAACGGAATAAGAGCTTCGTTTGTCTGTTTGCCAGTTTGTCAGTTGGCAACGCCCTGGCTTATGCAACGTTGTTTTTGCCTATCCCCTTTCCTATTTCTCCTGCCACTCCCCTCTCCCTTTACTCATCCCATACAAACACACAAAAAAACAAGTTATGCATTTTCAACTTTATGGTAAATCAGATTAGGGCTGTTACACACGAAGCACGTTACACACACAAGCACACACACACACATACACGGACGCAGCTCAGTAACAATTTCAATTGCAAAATTGCAGATTGTTTTATACGCAGTTGCGGGTTGCAGTTATTCTTGTTGCTGTTGATTTAACAGTTAGATTTATTGCATATTTGATGCCATGCAACAAATTGCCTGCATGCCACAGGCAAAGCCAACAATTGCAGCTGTACGCAGGCAATTTCATTTTCAACCGAATTTACGAGAATTTTCATTTCTCATTTTTCATGCGCCAAATTTGGAGTACGAGTACAAATATGATAAAATTTTTGTTCTCATCCTACATATGCTCACTGAGCCTGTGGTCTAATATGCACTTAGTAAACTATTCCAAAAGCAGTTCTGACATGTTAAATGAAGAATCTAAAGTGCTGCATGACAATTGATACTCGTACACTTTAAATCAATACGAGCAAAAGCTCTAAATAGTTTATTTGATTGGTTCAATTGGTAAATGGATTTTCTAATTGATTACTATCTGAAATAAAAGTTGCATATACATCATACGCTAAAATTAGGCTATATGATACAGTTATAAGCTGTTATTTATATGGTTAATTAGTTCCCCTAATACGTTAATGGGAGACTAAATTTCGCAGTTAAAGCATATTTCAATTGAGGCCTTTATTATCCCAGCTCACTTTTCATATATATTATATATTAAGTTAATTCAATGAGTAAACTTTTGAATTTTTTTGTTTTTCCTAGGCAATTTATCTTTCGGGGCGGTTGGTTTGCACGTCGAAGTCTTTTAATACCTTAAACTCGCAACAAATCGCTTACAATAATTCGCACATGGCACTTCAACAAGAATAAATTACGGGGACACATTGTAACCGACAGTGTACACACCAAAGCCCACGCACACATCAACAGAATAGCATACCAACACACACATATAAAGATATATATATGGTACATACGGTTACCGTATGGAAAAATGTTCGCTAAAAAACAATGAGAAAGAAGGAGTATGAGACAAAAAAAAGCCAAACTGCGCACTTGTTGGGGGCATACGGCGTCAGCCGAGCTGTTTCTCTATATGCGTCCCTTCATAATTCCCCATAGAGTACCTGTATAGGGATGTGTGGCAGCCGCCAGGCAGCAGCAGCAGCAGAAATAACAAGAATGAAAATTTGATGGATGTCAGCGCGTTGTTGAAAGGGAATTATTAAATTGATCGATGGTCATAAATAAATTTCGAGCTAGCAGCAATAAAAAGTTATAACGCTCTATTTGAACGTGTCCGATATTGTGATACTCTTTATTCAATTCTCGAATACTTAAGCCTTAGTATAACTGATCGCAATACACATGAAAAATAAATACACACATATTAACGAACACTTTGAATACAAAAATTTAAAATAAACTTCAAATGGCTACGGTATAGAAGCACCAAAATGTCAAATTTGATGTCTCTAGATCTTAAACTTACCGAGATCACAACGTTCATCGACTGGGCTATTGATAATGATTATACTTGTTACATTTACTTTTATACACTTTTTAGACCCTTTTAATTGGCTAATGGTACTCAAATCCCATCAGAAACATCAGCAACAATGGCAACTAAGTAGGTGTTCCTATAGATAGGTGCCCTAGCCATATGTTGACAGTCCAAGGTGTCTAAGCTCGTAACTATTTATAAGATCTACTTATGCTCATAATTCTCATTATACCCGCACCCGAACTTCTCACTCAATTCGTTGATCAAGTACTCGCACTGTGTGGCATACTACTATGCCTCTGAACCAGAAATCGAGTTCGTCTAATTTTGTGTGTTGTGTGCACGTTTACAACATAAACGCAAAACATTTCGCAGATTTGTGCCATACATATAGGGCATATTTACATTCACATTCGCATCCACATTCACAAAACTCTCAGCCCGGAGTACGTGAGCCACATTCATGTGCTTATGTGGGACAGCGAAAATTATGTGGCATGCAACCATTGCGTTATGCGTGACTGGTCCCACAACTAAACCTACGCTTGCTTTGGCAGCAAGTGTGTAATTGCACATTATGTTGGGTTGTCGTAGTCCTGATTCCTCTGGCTTTAATTCTAGTTAACAAATATTACGCATACGTAATACAGCAACGAGCGGCCAACGAGTGAAAGCAATTTGACAAATGCGGGTGTACCGGAGGACAGGACTAGGATAGGAAAAGCTTGGGTATTGGGGCTTGTGTTGGGTTTCTGCTTTTATTTGAGTTGATGAAATTGGAATACGTCCAAAATGAAAATTAAATTCAACAATTTGCGGTTGTTTCGACTCTAAAAAATAGGACGAACAGTAGCATCAGGCGGAAAAGCAACGGCAACTGCTGAAAGCTGAAACGCTTTATATACGATGAGCATGTGTATTATTGTTGTGTATATGATTGTGTAAGTGTGTGTATGCTCGTGTGCGAAAATGTGCAATTTGCCATTTCACTGATTGTTTTTGGAAAACTGAGCGAAAGTTTTGTGAACTTTCCATTTAATACTCGTACTCGTATATTGTCGTATTTTTGGCACAAATATTGCAACAAAAAGTCTTCACACCTCATATGGTGCTCGGTGATGTATGGAGGATTTTGGGTTTCTAGCCATTGTTTTCTGGGACGGCGGATTGCAGATGAATTGGCAACACTATCAAGCTATATTAATTGAGCGCACAGTTTGAGTGCTATTAGTTTTATTAAATAATACACAATAATATTTTATCTAAATGAAAATGAGTTGAATTGTGGGTACAATTTTCGTAGGTGGTGATGATGCTGCAACTGCAGCTGCGATTGTAACTACAATTTGTAGCTGTGATTGTCATGACAACAGAAAAACATTCAAACACACGCACATATAAATGAACACACTACACACATACGCAGACCCTGAGGAAGGTAGACAATTTTATGGTAATTAGCTTTTTACCATGCTGTTGGCATTGGAGCAAATTTCATTGTTAGCATTAAGCTCACCTACTGTTTATGTTGCTGCTGCTGTTGTGGCCAAATAAACCGCAGCGGCAATTGCCTTTGTCATTGCTTTTGTTGCTGTTGCCGTCGCTGGTAACGTTGTTGCTGTTGTTGTTGTGGTTTTGCGACGACTTCACGTGCAGGCGAGTGCCAAAAATTTGTAAAATTTTCAGCCGATGCGGCCCCAGCGTTTCCCATGTGCAGCGAATGTGAATGCCATATAAATTAAGTGCGGCGACAACTACGGGGACGGCAACAACAACAACCACATGACAGCGGTGCAACGCAAAAAGGTAATTTTGCGAGTGGGAAATTTTAGCACCAACAATAAAAACAACAACAACAAACATGACAAACAACAACAATTACAACAAATGCTGGCGGCGGCGGTTTTGCGGCGCTGGTGGCGAAGGCGACGGCAATCCAAAAGTAAAACTACGAAAACCATTTGCTTTTCACAATTGCTGAGAGTGTATTTGGGACAGGGCAGGACTAGTGAAGGGGCACGGGTGAAATTTGTTCAACAATTGAGCACGAGCGGATGATGACTTAGAGCTAGAGAGAGAGAGAGAGAGAGAGAGAGACAGAACGTACACATAATTGATAAAAACTAGGACTCCCAAGCTTTAATGGGAAAGACCAATTTTCATTTTGATTGACTGTCACATCTTGTACTTACCGCTTAAAGGTAAATTAATGATTTCCAGCAATATAAATTCCAAATTCATTTCAATTTCCAATCTACTACAACAGTAAATAATTTATTACTTCAGCTAACCCCAATTTACAGAGGCAAACTGGAGCGTAGAACTAATTAGCATTAGATTCATTTAAGTTACAGATTCAGACTCAGCTAAGGGTCAAGCAGAAATAGCAAAAACAACGTTCCCTCTGACATAATAATGCATAATTCATTTCACTGGTTCATTTTGAATTGTCGCAGCGTAAATCACGGCTTGGGTGAAACGGAAAGGAAAACCAGGCTAACAGAGCTGTAAGAGCCCATTAACAATTACGCGGTACGTTTTAGCGCTAGGGCTGTTGTCTGTTTACCATTTTTAAAAGCAGTTCGTCCGAGGCAGACCACAAAAAAGGAAGAATGCTATAGAAAGGAAACCCAAATGATAACCTAATTAAGCTGTTCACCTTTAGGGAAATTTTTATGCAGGACAATGTTTCCTTTACCTTTTTGGAGCATCTATTTGGCGGCAACAACGGCGACAGGGGCAACGCCGACCGTTTCCTTTTGGCATTGAAGCAACAACAATAACAATAACCTGGAACTGCTATTACAAACGAATTACAACAAGAAAATGTCAAACATTTGCGTCCAAGTTACCCAGAAACATTGGCGATGTCCTTCTTGCTGTTGTCAATGGCCCCGGCGTCATTACACAAAGCACAAAGAAGGAGACAAAGAGAGAGAGAGAGAGAGAGAGAGAGAGAGAGAGAGAGAGAGAGATAGAGAGAAAGATAGAAAGAAATCCCGAAAACACAGCGTAGCAAGAAGAAATGAGGGCTAAAATGGGCATTAAAGTTTCATTTGGCCTTGCCAGGGGAGAGCCTGACAGAAAAAAATAGAGAATGAGGGAGTACAGCAATTGCCGCGATAGCGAGAGCTCATTCTCATCCCGAAAGGATGTGGCTCCAATGCATACGCGTTTTTAATTTCCCCACAGTTTATCGTTGCTTCCTTTTCAATTTCGGCCCAAGAGCTGCTGCCTGCCATTCAATGCCATTCAGTTAACTTCCGTTTCATTGGTATGAAACTCGAGACCCGTACGGATCCATCTGTATCCACCATTTTCTCTCGCTCTGCGGCTTGTAATTGCTAATATCCGCTTTTAATTAAGCAACTTCCTTTTCAGCATTGTGGTACGGACTGTTTGGTCTGTACTCTGCACCCTGCTGCTATCCCCCTTTTCATTACTTCTTGCTTTCAAAGTTGGCTTTTTGCTTTGGGCTTTGGGATTCATTTTTTTTTATATATTTTTGGGTTTTTTTCTTTTTGCTAAGCTTTCCAGCTGCCTTTTGATATATATACAAGTATTTCACATTTTTTGGCTCCTTTGGGCTCGTACTCTGCACAACAAATATTGTGATATTGACCCAAACTCAGACATAGTCAGAATAATATATAGATATCAGATTTTAAAGCTTAAAGCTTAACATAGCCAATAGAAACTTCAATTAGCATAAGGGAAAAGCGTTTTCGAACAACTTTTTCTTCTCCATCTACTGTTATCTACAATAAATAACCGTATTCAATGGTACAAAAAGAAACTAAAATTGCAAGAACAGAAAACATTTCTGAATCGTTCAGTTTGTGTGTCTATCTGTCTGTCAGAGGTCCTTTAGCTGTGTATCAATAAAGTTTCACGGAGCATATCAAATGCCTTAGCCTAAGGCCACGCATTGGTCTATGCACCGTAACGTATGCAATGGAAATGTGTAAAACGACTCGGTGACGATGACCAATAACAACAGCAACAACAAGCTTGATTGGGGTCAAATCATCAAGGCAGAAGTAGAAGCAGGAACTGCCCTCAACAGCCGTTGCCCTTTTTGCCCTTTCTTGCCTCAGTGCAATTTCTACTGTTTGTTGTTTGGTTGGCTTTGTGTTTCGGTTAGTCGCAATGGAGCAAATGACCAGTGCCGTGCACAGAGAGTAGCTGATGTTGGGGGTAAGGTAAACAGCCGTTGTGTTTCGTTGTTCAATAATAAAACCCAATAGGATAGATAGCATTGCAAAAAAAGAATCAGGTATGAACTATTTAAGCCAGACTTTCGGATTTCCTAGAATATTATTGGAATCTTACATTTAGCTTAGTGTTGAATTTCCAAGTAAAAAATTTCCAGTGCGAGTATAAGATGCCTCTCTGAGATATACTTGATGATCGCAATCCCAATGTATATAACTCATAAATATTATACACTGCAATAATAAATATAGGACTGTAAGTTGTATTAAAGCTTTTCAAAATGACTAAAATACCCTTTTATACCGTGTGTCATGTACAGAGCAGTTGTCTGACAGCCTGTAGCCAAACATTGGGCTTTTCCCACTTCCCATTTCCATGCAACTTGCTGTCTATGTTTTTGCCTGTTTTTCATGGCGAAAAACCTAACGAAGTATACCTGCAATTGTGGTTAAAAATTGCAGAACAGCCGACGGAACCGTCGCTGCTGTTTGTGTACGAAAGGTGAAAATTGTGCAAAAATAGCTCTAAAAAGTGCCCACGAATCGTTAGACTATCTATTCGCCAGCAACGAGAGTAGCAATAGGTGGGACATCATGCCCAGCACATTGTAGGGCTGTGTGGATGAGTGTTTGTTCCAATGTTTTTTCCACTTCAGAGGCAGCAGCCACCACTAGACGGCAGCTGTAAATAAATATTAAATTGCTCGATGTCAGCGAGCTGTGGCAAAACATCAACACTATCATCCTGCGGCTGCAAGGATGGAATTCTTCAGTACTTATTCATTGAGAGAACGTTTTGACTAATAACATCTAACAAACGTCACAGTTGGATATTCATTTTCACGTCGAATCTGAATGGCATTGTTTACACTTAGGGTCCAGAAAGTAGGCTGAATCTCGTATTGCAACTGTAATTGCTTTTTAATAGCAATGAAATAGGAGCACAAGCAACATGCAGCAACAACATCAATATGCAGTAGGAAGGACAACTTGTGGCTTAATTTACCAGTTGCTGTGCTTGGTTCTGCTGGTGCTGGTGCTGGTGCTGGTGTAAGCGGCTTAGTGAAGTTGTTTTTGCTACCAATTGCTGTTGCCAAAATGAATGCAAAATGCATGCAAAGCTTGGCCAGTTGTGAATGAACGGAATAACATGACTACCAGCTGCAAATTTTCGTCTTTTTCGTACATGTAAATATTACATACATACGTACATAGATTTTCACACTCACAAGCTCTGAATACCACACATACTACTCGTACTATACTATTTAGTGCCCAATTCAAAAAAGCTGCTATTGCAGTTACTTTTTGGCAGCTTAAGAGTTGAAAGGTGATTTCAATTGCAATTTTATTGCTGTAAAGTGAAATGCTCACTTTATGTAAATACTCTAAGTACACACAGAGAGCAAAGCACATACGCATCAGGTAGATTCAGTTTCTAGACATTTAAGCAAAGAGTTATTAGTAAAATAATGAACTATGCAGAGTAGGAGAACACGTTTGAACGTGTTGATATCTCAAATTGCTACCAAATAGTGCACTTCCTTGCATTGGACTCTGGACCTTAATTTCCTGGCCAAGATTTAAATATAATCGGTCCCACAGGCACAGCATTTTTACAGTACTAAGTCCTTTACTCAACTGTTTTTGTTGAGTAAGTCGTAAGTTGCAAATAGCCTGATCTTTAAATGGCTTTGGAGCAAGTTCCATAAGTACAGGTGCATTGACCGCCAAGAACTGTGTATTTCCTCTTACTATTATCACCAGTTGCATTGGCTTTACTGATAGAAATACTTCTACTGTTGCTATTGGTGTGTTATTTCTGTGTTTCTGTTTCTGGCTGAGCAGCGAGTTTATTGTGACAATCGGCTCACATGCCCTTCCAAGCCTTTCTACGGCTTCGTCTTGGTTGTCTTGGGAATTAAGCTCTGGTTAAAGTACTAGACGGGGGCCGCAAATAAATCTGAAACACTGCAAGCTGATACCTACGAGTATGAAGCACTCTTACCCTGGATGTTATTGCCAGTAACAACAGCAACAAAAACAATAACGAAGACGACCGTCTGCCATCAGCAGGCTGGTAAATCTCCTTCTCATTCCCTCTCTCGCTATCTCACTCTATCTCTGTCTTCTTTTATCTCCCTCGCACACACATACTTTTTCTGACACTCTATCTGGCAGTCATCACTTAAAGCACAGGTAGCATGCCATCCATTGGACTGGCACCAACCAACTGTTGCTGTTGCTCTTGTTGCCTGTCGGCACTTTTTCAGCAATTACTCAGCTTTACGATTCATTAAATCTTTATGTCGCCAGCATAATGGATTAAAATGCAACAGCAGTAGCCCGGTAAGGAGTTTGCCGCAATCCTGTTATATCCTATTTTACTCCAACTCCTAGTCTTACTCTTACTCATACTCTTACTGCTATTCCTCCTCCTAGTCCTATACAACTGATGCCGATGCTGGTGTAATGGAGTGCAGCTAATGGCGCACGGCGTTTAGGGACAAAGTCTGCGAGAGAGCCGCAATAAAATTGCAAATGATAATGCAAATGCTGCGTTTAGAAAAACCGAGCATTACGGCCAGTGGACAGCACAAATATTTGATAATATAGTAAGCCAAGAGGACGCGCAATAGTAACAGCAAGAGAAGCCGTATTCAAAAACGCCGCTTTCTTTTCTTGTATGACAAATACAGAAATTGTCGCATAAATTTCGCTGATATACAACGCCTATTGCATGGCACCTTAGACTATTATGGAGATACACAATGCTTAAAAGGATCCCATATAGTCCAACGAACAACAGTTCAATAGTTGTTACAAATAAGCAAAATACGTTCTAAATATATCAATTTTTTAATATTGTAGAGAATCTAACTTGTATACACATATAAACACGAGTGTGTTCGTGACACGATGCACAGTCATCTCTAGGTTGAAATTAAGATATTTTATTTTGCCAGGCACACTCGTAGTATGTTTGATATATAAGCAGAAATGGCAACAGCTCACAGCAGCTGCATAAAATACTATCATAGTTTAGTTAACGAACAGGCACCAGGATAAGCTGCCATTTACTGCTCCTACTGTTGTGGTTGTGTGTGTTACTACCGCTACTGTTGCTGCAACACTCAAAATATGTATATGCAAATTTGCTAGGAGACAATCCTGGGGGAGTGTCTTGAGGGTCGCACACAAAGACCAGAGTGACCAGTGTGTCAACGTGTGCGTGTCCATGTACAATTTTCGTGTTCGGAGAATATGTGTGGATGGGGGTTGAGTGGATGGATGATGGGAATATGTGGGACAGAGCTGTACATAAAGGCAACTTTATATGGCTGTTGCTGCTCTTATTGCGTAATCTTTTATGCCCATTGGGATCTTTATGCTGGCAGCTTTTGTTACTTTATTTTGACCCGCTTGGTCCTGGTCATGTTATTATGCTTGTTGCTATTATTTTATTGCCGCCTGCCCAGTTTGTATCACCGTTTTCCTGCCTGGAGTTGTCCTTAACATTAGTTGACATCCGTACGCAAACAATTTGTTCTGTAATTTCATTTTATTTGAGAAGAGCAATGGCAACAGTTACAGTGATGGTAACAGCAACAGCAACTTGTTTGGAAGTAATTAACTTTTTGAACTTGGCCTAGTTCTTTCTTTGGCTCCCGTGTTGCTCGCATGCTATATAAGTATTTGAACAGGACTGGGAGCATATTTGGGTCATAACGAGCGACCCGGCCTTTTTGGGATGTTATCCAGGAACAAAATAAAAAACCTGCCTTGTGTACAAATTTTCTATTTATCGCTGCTAACAATCGATAAGAGGAGGGCCGATAACAGCCTCCTAAACATCGAACACAAAATACAAACATACTCGTAAAATGAAGCATTTGCCTTCAGACAAAATGCGTTGTTAAACATGTTTTGGGTCAATATCATAAGCTATGATAGTTGTAAGCCACAAAATGTTAGATAAACACTTTTGCTGACATTACTATGGCCAGGGGTAGAGTACAGGAAATGGTTACAAAAGCTATTCAAAGCCCGTACGGGTAATAGACATTGTAAATGTTCCACCTTGTGCGGGTTTCTCGGGGTTTTCGGATTTGCTATGAAAAGTGAAAACCACAACAATTGCATTTTCTCTTGTCTCGGCAGTTTTACCCAAACCCCTTGGATATGTCTATAGCTTTCTTTCCCTCTCTCTTTCTCTCAGTGCGCGTGTGTGTGTGGGTGTGTGTGCTTATTTTGTCATTTATGTTACTTTGTGGCCCTTTTAATGGTACCCAAAAAATTAGTTTTTATTGTCACACGAAAGGCAGAGAGATATCAACTATAGTCTGAGGGAGGAATCATTCTGAGAACAGGGTAGAGAAGCCAGTGCTCTTAGGCTTTTCTGTTTATGTGATATATATATATATATATATATATATATATATAGTTTTACAAATTATGTTCTCCCTTAAATTTGGTGTATACTTGTACAATAACCATAATGCAAATTTGGGCGTGTGTTTAAAGTGTAGATTTGTGGCTGCCAAGAAGCAAAAGCTTGTAGCCTAACATTTTGACCAGCTAAATGCGTGGACATAGCTGAAATAGTTGGCTCAAATAATTTATACCAACAGAATTGAAATAGAAATAAACAGAAATAAACAGAAATAAACTGATTGTATAGTCCTCTTAAGCAGCAGCTGGAAAACGGAGAATATTAAAGCTATGGTTCCGTTATATTTAATATTAAGAATTTGTTTCTTCTTTTACTTAAAAAAATTGAAGCCTGTTATGGTTTGCAAGTTGCAGGAGTTGATTGGTCGCTAATAAAGGTTAATCTTAGTTACAGCACACAAAAATGCAAATGACATCGTCTTTAAGACCCAATTTCCCTCTTCTCATCTCTTCCATTTTACACTCAACACAAAATGGTCGCCTGTCGCGCCCTCCAAGAGCGTTAAATTTATTTATTATCATTGTCAGCGTCATCATTTGCGCCAAGTGTCATTTAGGCAACAGGGACGAAGCAACAACAGTAGGAACAGCAACAGCAAGAGCAACAGCAACAGCAACAGCAACAGAAACAGAAACAAGGCGGCAACATGCCACAAAATGACAAAGCGAAGCGTAAAGAAACAGGCAGCAACAAGAGCGTCGCAATTTGCGTATGGCACACAAATGACATCAAGTTCAAAGCTAATGGCTAGGGCGGCGGTGTGACAGAACCAAGAAACTGGGGGTCCCAAGCAAAAGAAGGCTGTTATGGAATCAAATCGAACGGCGCCGAAAAACGAATACACAATGCATGTGGCAAGTGCCACAAACTGTTTGTATAGTCAATGAAAGCAAAAGCAGAGACCAGTCGAAGGAGATGGTAATTTCGAGGCGCTATTGTAATGTGGGCGGCTGTTCCTTCTGCTGCCTCTGGTAGTCGAAAGGCGACCAGAAATAATGTACGCATTAATTCCTCATTTAAATTCAACGGCGCGTACGACGCATTAGTTGTGTCAAGCGAACCACCCAGGCTTCACCCAACTATGTACAACCCATCAGGAGCCCAGCAACCCTCAAGTTGTATGTAGCATACTTTTGGGCGCTGCTGCTACGACACTTTTTCCGCTTTGAAGTGTTTCCCGATTGCTTAAAAGCAAATTCTGTTCCATTCCTGAGCGAAAGTGATCAACATTCTTTTTCCGAGCTCAGGGCTCAGCTCTTCCCAGCTGTTTCCTTCTTGTTTCAAACTACTTATGTGAAAGGTTGTTGGCGCTCTTGCTGCTTGAGCAGTCGGCAACTTTTTAAATTAGCATAATGCCTGAAATTATGCAACGCCTTTTGCGCCAGCAGACACTTGAGTTGGGTTCCAGTTGTTGTTGCTGCTCCTGTTGTTATTGTTGCTACTGATGTTGTGGCACTTTAAGTGCACTTTGCGCCCCCCAAAACAAACAACAAATGCAGCAAAAGCAGAAGCAGCAGCAGCAGGAATAGCAGCAAAAGCAACACTAACAACAATAACGGAAGAGGACTCTGCAGGGGGCATAGCAGGGTCAAGACGAGAGCCGAGAAGTAAATCAAAGCATTACACTTTGTAATGTGGCTTTAAGTGGATATATACTTGTATATATACATAAATTTATATATATATACATATGTAGGGTGTGTGTGTGTGTGTGTGTGTGTTTATGTGCAATGCACTGATAATGCCAATAATTCAATTATCCTGCGTCCTTTTCTTCTGCTTTACAGCTCTTACTGCTGGCACCCCCTACACTCCTGTCGCCACTCGCCTGTCGTTTTTCGCTTGTCTCTGGCTTATTGTTACTAGCAAGGCAACTGACTTGCTGATTTTGCTTTTGCTACTGCCACAACTTAGCAGCGTCTGTTGCTGTTGCACTTGCATTAAGCAGTCACTTAGCTGACAGCTAGATACTTAACAAGCAGTAGAAGCAGCAGCACAGTAGGATGTAAATCAGAACAATTCTAGCAATAATTCAAAAACACTGATTCTGTTTCTGGCATTTATAGTATGTCTGTGATATTAACGAATAAATAAACTGGCTGTAGCAATCATTACTATGAGTATAGTTCGTATATCTATGAAAATGTAATTTTGTCTTGCAATATTAATGTATGTTTTTTTTATGTTAGTCAAACATTAGTAGGCTTAAACAAATGTCTGCCTTTCTCGCGCTCGTAGCTATTTGTCTATTTACTCTATATTTATTTTCTCTTCTCGGATCCCTCTCTTTTTCTTTGGTGTTTGTTAAAAGCTTCTTAAATGGTCGAGCTTAAAGTGCTCGGTCACTGGTAAATGCTGACGACGTTAATTGTCAGCATAATTTCATTACGTTTTGTTCATTAAAACTTTCAAAATGGCAGCCCCGAAAGAGCCGCAAAAATTAAAAGAAATGCCGAGCACATCCCGTGGAGCTTATGAAGCGAAGCTCTCTGGAATTATGGCTCATTAAATGACATTATGCAGAAAAAAGAAGGGATCCATACATACAAACAGACACACACACACACACACACAATATATGGTATGGTACTTCTCGGTAAGTTAGCATCTGCTTTTCGAAGAAGCAAATGAAAACCGCAGGCTATACCACCACCGCTGGCTGATGTCTGCTAATATCTTTCTAATACACAAACACGCACTGAGAATACGCACTCACGCACACATAGAGTTTTGCGTTTCGAGTCCCAAAGCAAAAGCTGAAGAACAGGACAGTAGGACCCTCAGGACATGTGCCGCATAATAGCCTTAACAAGATTTTTTGGTGAAGTCGTTTCTATCGCCGTCGTCTTCGACGTATTTCTTAACTGCCGCTGCGTCTTTTTCAATTACACACATAATTAAATATGTTCCGCCTGTCTCTATCATAGACTCAATGTATGTGTGGACGTGGCGTCCCGCGGGGCGTACGACAGCCTAGCAAACATTATCCACTTTTGTGCCGCATATGTGCCGTATGCCTGGTGTAGGCGTATCTGTGTATGTACCGCCAACAAATGCTTAAAATCTCTCCCAATTGTACGATAGACTAAGCTATATAGACTTAGCCCTAGACTCTGGCTCTCCCTCAGCCTTAGCTCATATCAAATTTTGTAGATTTTAATAAACATGCTGATAATTAAATTTAATCGCATGCTTTTATTCAACATTAGCATTTAAAACATTTGGGTCCACATGTGTTATACCGCCCACTCCTATTTTCCTCTACCTATGCCCGCTTTTTCTTCTTACCCCGTACACAGTAACTGTCTGTTTTCAAATGGCAAACTGTATTTGCTCTGGGCCAAATTCAATTTCATTTCATCCCAAGTGCTTTAAGCCTAAATAAAAGCTTTTGCGGGAGGTGGGCACTTAAGGGGGAGTGCGGTCGAGAGGTGGGGCTTCAATTTGTGCAAACATTTTGTCTACTTAGTTTACTTAAATTTATTTGCTTAGGCTCATTGTGCTCTTTAATATGAAATGCTTGAGAGCTGGCAAACAATTTGTGGTCGGATAATTACATTTACCATACTCCTATTTATTTATCATACATACAAATGTATGAGTATATACACACATATAATATTAAGCCTATCATATCAAGTCTTCTCCACTGTCTACAATATATATTAATATATTGAATATATACAATAGAACTATAAATGTTAAAAAATTTGAGCTATCGTACACATGTGGTACTCTATTTTAATCAATATTAATTCCTATTTCCATATGAGTTTAAGCCCAATTTGCACTTTTTCTCAGATAGATACAACATAAACAATCTCTTGTCTTTTTGTATGTAAACAATCTAAAATAATTTAATATTATATTTATTATAATAAACTCTACAAACTATATTTACCAGCATAGCTTATGGAACTACTAAATGTATTAGTAGTGTTGCTTGCTTAAAGCTTTAATTTAATAATTTTATAAATAGTCGACGTCTTAGGCGTCGTATGGAAGTCGTATTAGGCAATGTGCTTGCTAGTCGATTGTAATGCCTCAACAGCGACAGAGACCAGGACAACAAGAAAGACAAGAAAAACGGCGGGGAAAGAAAATAGGGTCATAGACAGGACAATTCTGTTTTATGTGGCGCATAAGCTAAAGAAAAACTGTCATCGTGTTAAGCTAAAAACAAAAGTTGAAACGGAAATGAAAACCACAATTTAAGAGCGAATAAACGACCAACACATACATATACTCGTACACTTGAAAAAAATATGGTGACAGAAAAACATACGGTGAAATGGACGCAAAGGAAATTAAGATTCTTTTTATGCGGCCAACTTGCGCCATAGATTTAGCCATTTGGCGGTGGTTCGGTAGCTTTTCCTACATGCGCGCTTCTTCTGCACTTGCCACATAAATTGCTGAGAAAAAGTGTGCAAAAGTATTTCGCACTTTCATTCCAGAAAACAACAGCAACAACAACACATCAACATTGCAAATAAATTTCTATTAAACACAAATGAGCAGCGCAAAAAGTTTTTATGCGCAAGCAAAAACTTTGGAGGGTTACCAACAGTGAGCTCATGGATTGACACCAGCTCTCGAGGCTAAGCTGATAAATAAATAAATATGTATATATATATATATATATATATACATACGTATCCTCGTATATACCACGTCACTCCACGCGATTCCACATCACCCCTCTACTCATGTACAACTTTTTATGGAAACAATAATTATGTTGATTACTCTTTTTTTGTTTTATTTTTGATATTTGTTGCTTTCATTTTTGAGAGGCTTCCCACATAAATATGAAATGATTTTATTATGCAAACATTATGTAATTTCGTATATTACAAAATTCCTGGCGGCTGCAATGAAATATACCACCTCATAGCCACACAAAATGTATACACAAATCTGAAAGCAAATCATCGGAAACATGAACAAAATATAATTTTAGGAGCCGCAACACATTCGTTAACTGTGAAACATTTACTGCTTTTAATTAATTAAAGTTTAATTAAAACATTTTAGTAGGTGAATACAGTTTTCAGCGATTTTATATATTGCCCCGTCAGATTACTTGATATGTGTAATACTAGAACTATAACAAACGCACGAGATTGATTGAAAGATCTTCAGTACGGTAATTAGGGTAACTAATTATTATCATACTCTTCTCCTGTATTTGATTAGCTGATAAGTGTACTTCCATTACTTTTGCCTGGTGACACTATTTGTATTTGTTATCCTAGCGAGTCTTTTTAAATATATCTCTAATCTCAGTTATTAGGGTTGAGCACATCGATTAATGCCATTAGTATTCTCATCCGTGTTCGTAAAACTAATTAGGTTAAATGTCCGACAGTTTCTCAGAGCACTTCAGTTAGATACTCGTACATTTGTAATCTATTGGCAAATGCTTGAACTGTGCACCCACTAAACATCAATCAGTGGCCCGAGGTGTTTCGTTTCGCTTGCCACATTCACCATGTGTGGGAGCTTACCTGTAATAGCAGTCAGTGCTCACATTGGTGTCCCCTTTTGTCTATTTTCCCTTGATTCACTCTTTGGCTCGATGCCATGAGCAATTTGAAAGTCGCGTCCTAATCTTTGGTCTGCTCTCCGTGGTCCACGTGATTTGTTTGCAGCGCCTTCGGCGGCAGGGCGCATAACTCAAAATGCCATTTCTGATAGCATCCTGTAGGAAGCAGCATCAGTTCTAGCGCCAGCTTCAGCGTCAGCCTCAGCTTCAGCTCCAGTTCAGCTCAGCTGGCATTTGCATTTGTTTCGAGTGTGTCTCCTGCGTGTTTTGTGTGTTTCTTCTCTGTATGTGTTTGTGGGTGTTTGACTGGGAGTTTTAAAACAATATATCAAATTCCGAGCAGCGGGTATGCATGTTACATTTTATTTAGATTCTTTCACAAAGATTACGCTGCATTGTCTGACTGAACTGGTGCTGGCCAGGAAATGGTAGCTAAGTGCAGCAGCCGCACATTAATCATGGACTACTTGCCAGACCCTCTTTTAGTCCACCCCTATCCTCCACCCCATGAAACGTGTTGAGACGCCACCGCCTACAGAACGCTGATTCATAAACCATTTATAGTTTTTCTTGTTGGTGTTGGTATTGGTATTGTTGTTGGTCTGCTCGTAAATTGCACACGCAACTTGTTTGGCGACTTGGAAGGGTTAAGAAATTTATGTGTTGCAATTATTTTCTTGAAATAACACTTAAAGTGATTTACCGAGCATGTGGAGAGTCTTGCTTAAAAGAAGGGGAAGGGTCGAAGCAGCATTATAGCCAACCAGAGCAAATTTGGAATACGTAGCACAAACTTTTCTCTATGCCTGAAGCCTACAGCTCCGCTCTGCTATTTATTCCGGGTCATTGATTTTACGCTTTTGCATTGCACTTAATAAGATTTGTTAAAACGAAATCGAAAGAGAAAAGGAGAAAAGGGTTACCTCATTCTGACCAAAATAACAAAACAAATTTTTTTGGTTATGTGTGCAATTTGTGGTACCGTTAAGTGGCTGTCGATTCACCTTTTATCCCCAAATTGATACAGTAAACGACTGAGGACTGAGCAACATGTTGTTTTCGGGGCCTGTAATGTATGCAATGACATGTTGCCTTATTGAAACTGATAGTACGAGGCATGCAAACACTCGGTTGGCGTGGCTGCGAGTCCAGCCGTGGGTGCCTGTGTGTATGAATATATGTGGGTGTGTATGTATGTGTGTGTGTGTGAGGGTATGTGTTTATGTGTGACTCACAACATTTACTTCGAGACTGCGAGGCTGATGACAGGGTTGGGTTACCTGTCCTCTCTGTTTGCCAAAAAGCCATAACTGCAACGGTAGTGGCCAACAGAGCGTGGAACAAAGGGTGTTGTCAGACCAGGAGTAACACCCAAAAGTAGACGATGTACTTGTAGTCAAGTGTGTGGCCGGTGTACACAGCAGCAACTCCAACAAGCAACACATCGTATTATCAGCACTCTATGTACACTTTATTTTTGCTGGCCATTACAGTGGCAACAGTAGCACCAGCAGAGGCAGTAACAGTAGAACCAGCAACAGTATATGCCTAAGAGTATGCAATGCCTATAAATCTGCCGTTAAAATTATTACCTGTAATTGCGTGAGGGCATAAAACATAATTTTAAATTTATATTTATGCTTGCATTGGCGCCAGCGGCCAGTAAAGGCAACACCATCAACACCACGAACACCAACAACGACAATATCCACTAAATTATCAGCTTAATGTGCCTGAAAACTCTTAAGCAGCAGAGAAAATGCTTCAATGTAATTTAAATGGCAAATTGAATTGAGTGCACACGTCCATTAGACCCAGTTTATTCTGGCTCTATGTTAAAAGGCACTGGCAGGAAAAACAGTTTTAATAAATTTTAAGGAAGGAGTTTTAAAGCTGTATAAAATTTTGTTCAACATCTGATTTTGTTTTGGATCGAATAAAGTTAACAATCTTACTTATTGTATTCTTTCAGACTTGCTACGAATTGGAGCGCTATCTGCGCGACGAGCCTAAACTACAGAATTACAAGAAGATGCACACAGATCTGGATACAGCCTGGGACATTTTCTCGACGCCGGCACGTCTGCTAGAGGAGCTGAAGATTAAGGAAAGTTTGGACACGATATCGACGACCTCATCGGTATCATCCAACTGTTCGGGCATATCGTGGGACAGTAACGGCTCACAGGCACTCAGCTGTGCGGTGCTGGTGAAACAGGAGCGTATTGATGAGGATGAAGAGGATGTGGCACATGCAATAGGTTGTGATGAAAAATTGGGTGTATTGTTTGCTGCGCCGCCCTCAGCCATATCGCCAAATCCTAGCATTAGTAGCGCCGGAAATATGACACCCACCAGCAGCAGTAATAGCAGCGTTAGCGTTAGCAGCAGTAGCATCAATAGTAATTGCAATACCATTACTCTGAGCTCAAGCAGCAGCACTGCGCCAGCTATTAAGGTGCGTGTGGTTCAGGCCAAGACTCAGCGGCATTATCATTTGGGCCAGGGGCATGTCCATGACTTTGTACTGCCACCTTTGACGCCGCCATCCTCACCGGAGTCCAGCCTACGTAGCCACAACTACGTAGCACAGCCCCTACAGCAACAACAGAGGCCGCAGCAATTCGATGCAAGTGAACTGGCTGCACTCATAAAGCAGCAGCAACAACAATTGCAACAACAGCAGACTCCACCAGTAGTAAATTCCACACCCGCGACCGCCATTCTGCACTTTACCAGCCAAATGCCGGGCACCAAGAATTCCACACTGACACAGGCTACAACGTTGCAGCTTCAGCAACAGCAGCAACAGTTGGCAGTGCAACATTTAAGCATATCGCCGCAGGCGCTCAGTAAAGTCAGTAGTAGCAACAGCAGCTTGGCAAGCGGCAACTCCAACAGTAACAGCAGTAGCAGCAGCTCATCTGCTTGCAACAGCAGTAACAGCAGCGTTGATCAGTCGTCCGGGAACCACAGCAACATTCCGCGCAGCACCATCGTTCGTTTAACTACAGCCAATGGAACTCCTGGAGCCGCTGGCATCAGTCTGGCACGTGTTATACAAATGCAAAACAATGGCAATGCAAATGTTGCTGCTGTGCTTAATGCTGCCGCAAACAACAGCAACGTTAACAACAATAATAGCACCGTCAACCCTAGTAACTCAACTGCAATGCAACAGCAATCGACAACACAACAACAGACGCCACAAATTGTTGCCGTGGTCACGTCACGACCTGAAAAATCCACCACTGGTACGTATTAAAAGCCATACAGCCCATCAATTTTGGGAAACAACTCTTAACCCAGTTACCTCTACCACTTCCAGCTTCTTCCAAAAGTCATCACCCGCGCCAGCATCACAGCGATCATAGCCCCGACGCCAAACGCCGGATACACAAGTGCCAATTTTTGGGCTGTAAAAAAGTCTACACGAAGAGTTCACATCTAAAGGCGCACCAAAGAACCCATACAGGTTAGTTAACCCATGGTTTTTGTACTACCTCTTGTTCCTTCTCCTGTCCACATACCCTATAATATTTTGTTGGCCACAACGGAGACACACACTGGCCACATGGGTAGCGTGTCTACCTTAATAAATCAGACCTTTGCGACAACAACATAACAACATGCCAGAGTGTCGCGTTGGTGTCCTGAGCACTCAGGACACAGGACAGAGGACAAATGACACGGCATAGCGGAGAGAAAAGAGAGGCCAGGACACAACCCATGTGACTGGTTGCATTGTTTGGATAACATTGTTCCAATGTGCCCACAGCCGCGACCGCTGTCCAAAAAATATGCAGAGTCAAGTGCAGCGGGCGGGCAACCAAAAACATCCTTGCATGACAGTAGACGAGGCTTGAAATTTCAATAAAAATCGCATAATTCAAAAATGAAATATTGGCAGTACACACACACACACTCACTCGCACAAGCACCACCACATAGATAAAGCCCAGCGATGAAATGTAATTTTATTGCTGCCACATTCACCATCACAGATTTAAGGATCAGAGAAAGGGAACATGTCGAGCTCATCTATTGATTTGTGCCGTGGCAACTTTTGCACACACATCTGTGTGTGTCTGTCTTTGTCTGTGTGTTTTTGGTCGTGTTTTGGTAAGTGTGTGTGTGCGTGTGTATATGTGCGTTTAACAAGAGCTTTGGCAGCAAGCACTTAACCCATAAAATAGAAAACCAAAATCCATTTTAAGTTTTGCACATGAGCCAAAAAAATGCATATATCTCGTGTGTGTTACGTATCTATATATGTTTCTAGACATATCATAGGAACATACATATATATAGACTATATATAGTATTTGTATATGTCTGTACTCGTATTTGCACATTCTGCCGCTTTCAATGAAATTTCTAGGCTCTTCCACTTTCTGCATGCTAAGGTTTACTTGTGAATAGTTCAGAGAGATTTGAATAGTTTGAATACAATACTCGTAGTTTGTGTGCAGGGCTAAATCCTTTAAAGGATTTCCGACAAAATACTTTTCGCAATATTTGCATTATACCCAAACAATTTATATAGCCAGCCCTGCACACATGACAGCACATGCTGCACTTGTTCTTATTCGAAGGCACACAAAAGCTCAAGCGTCCCCTGTTAAGTGAACTGAGAATTGTTTATTTATGTGTGACAAGTTTTGGTAGTCCCTAGTAAATGAGGACATCTTTTGCTCCTTCCAACTTCATGCAACACTCAAATCTATATAAATTAGAAAAAAAAGGAAAGCCTTAAGTAGGAGCCTAAATGTTTCATTAACAATTTCTAATCAAACTAACAGCGGCCTTTAAAAATTTTAATTGCGCATAATTATGTTTAGTGGTAAAGTGGTGAATATTTAGAATCTGCAGCCCAAGGACAACATTCCATTATATGGAAATTGCTACGTTTTTATCAAATACTTCCACGACTGTTATACCCAAATACTACGCATTTAAGGTATTTAAAGAGGTGGTATTAACCTATTAACTTGTCTGCAGATTTTTGTTCGATTTATTGGTGCGCAGAAAAGTGCAAGGATCAACGCTTTAATTAACAATCAATTTCTGAAGCTATTTGCCGTAACCTTTTTATTAAACTGTTTGCTGAACAACAAGGAACAACAGCTCGAGGATTCATAAAAAATCCTTAACAGTCAACAAGTTTTTTGAAAGTGAATGGAGCTTGGCTCATAATTTTCAGTTTATCCTTGAGAGTGAAAACTTTACCCAGTTAAATCGTCAAAAAGAAAACCCTTCCACCCAAAAAGCCAGGCAGGCAGCAAAGCAGTCAGGAAAGCAAGGCGGCAGGAAGGTGGGGTGACCTGGGGATAGGGAGGCGGACTATCAGGCAAGTGGGCGTGGATTGCTTGATTGGCTCCACGCCCGTGTTGTTTGTGCTGTGTTTACTTGCAACTTGTTATAGTTATTATTATTGTTGTTCCTTTTTCATGTTGTTATTGTGTGTGTTTGCCATATTGGCTTCGTTTCATTGCTTTCCCCTCCAACCTCCGCGTTGGGGCGTAAAGTGTTAATTTGTTAAGACAAAGTTTTCTGTGCAAGTTTTTCGATAGGTGGATAGGGTTCGGGTTGGGGTTGGGCTTGGGCTAGGGTTGGGGATGGGAATGGGTTTTATGAGTGGACGAAATAATAACGATCCAAACCTAATAGAGCCATGCACACTTAGTCATGCTGATAAAAATGGTGTAATTAATTACACATATTCCCAGGCACACAGACAAAATGGACAGACTTGACAGAGCAACCGAAATAAATCAAAAGCCAAGGTGTTTTTCTGTTGATAAGAGATTGTAAAATTTGATTGTTCAACAGCAACGAAAACAACGACGACGACAGCAACAACGACGAGACCCAAAGTCCCAACGAATCCCCAAATGTCTCCATATACACTTTTTTTTCTTCTCCTCATTTTTTCTCGCATCTAAAAAAAAGAAAGTAATTATTTAAATGACACCATGGAGACCATGAGGCGAACGAAATTAAAGGAAATTTTAATGAATTACGTCTTTTGCATAAAATTAGGCAAAATTTCATTAGAACTGACGCTTTATTTTGTCGCTTAAAAAGTGTGCGAGAGAAAGAGAGAGAGAGAAAGATACAAGACAGCGACTAACAGCCTTAGCCAGAGCTATGCAAATAATTGATGATCAGCTATTATTTAGATCCAAATCCCAAACCCCAAGTTACGTAACCTAAGTCTGAAGTCCATGAGGTTCAGTCCAGGCCAGAAGTCAGTTGAGTAAACATTAATTTGATTTGAGGCTTTCGACCGTATTTCCGGCTTCAGAAACATTTTTCCTTCGTCGCCACTTTCAAAAATTTCAATTTGCATGCAACTCATTAGAAACCCATTCAAAATGATCCCAGCCAGAATCGCGTGAATTGCTCGACAATAGAATATCAATTAAATAGCTGAAGTAAAGGCTGGTCTACGGCTTCCAATAAATGCGTGCAATCCGCAAAAGATTTCAATTAGTTAAACGCTGTGGCCATAAAAACGACAGACTTTCCACAGCGAATGGTGGGATTCGTAGACGGTAGAGGGGAGGATGTGATATCTGGTTGGGAGTTAGGTGCCACCGTTAAGAAAAGATTACAAGTGCAATCAAGCGGAAAGACGCAAACAGACCATAAAAATTGTGTTGAGTGCAAAAGCCGAGAAGGCGCACATCGCATACAAGAAAAGCCAAAGAATAGCGTGCAATGAAAGGAATGCCAAGACCTCTCCCTTTCCCTATCTTTCTCTTTTTCTCTTTCTATGGCACTTTTCCCATCTTTCTCTTGCTGTGCGCCCTGTGTTCGTTGCATGTCCCGCCGGAGCGTTCTTCCTATTGGCCGCTGACATTAAAACCCAACGCCAGCAAAATTTATAAAATATTAACTGGCTGTGGGTTCTGCGTTAAGAGGCAGCATCGGCTGCTGCTGCTCCTACTGCTGATGCAGCTGTCGGCTGCAATTGCTACTCCCTTCTCTTTCCCTCCCACTCCTCCCATGACATCCCTCTAAACAATTTACAAGTGCGCCTGCAGAAACTGAAACAATATGGTGGGCAAGGGTGAACAGCGAAGAAGTGGTAACGAAGCAAGTATATATATACTAAGTATAGCTATAGAGACAAATAGCTGAGGCTAAGTTTTAACTACGTTCGCTTCAATAAATTAACAATGAGGTGACATGGAAGGGGGTAGCATAGTGGAAATTGTATTAAATTCTTATACGCTTTGGCACATCTATTAAGGAGCTTTTTAAGATAAGAGGGAACATCAATTGATTCATTTTAGACTTAAGCTTAAGTCTAAATGGTGAGTTATATTATAAACATTTATATATTGTATATATATATATATAGTCTAAAGCATTACAATATATGGACTGAAGAGGGGGAAAGTATTGACAAATATGTTTAAAACTTTCTGAACAGTTTCTTGGGCTAAGAACCAATCGACAATAGTACAATATCCTCTTTTAATTAGCTGTACGACGCTTAATCTCTGTGCCAACTGGTTGGCTTTTTAGCCCATGTCAGCTCGGAACGCAGCGTCGCAATGGAAAGTAATTATAAACTTTTAAAAGCCAGTAGCAACATCAGTAGTAAGCCAAAAACATTAACAACAAGCTAGGAGAATCGTTTTATGGCATGAGATACTTTTTTATCTTGACGGTTGAGCTGACTTTTCGTCTAGTTTCGGATTCGTTTTAGTGTCTTTCGCTTTGCTTGATATTCGTGTTGGGTTCCAGTACACTTGTCCGTGACTATCTTTGTATCTGAGTCTGTGTGTGTGTTTTATTTTTAGTCTCTCTGTAGGTGTGTATGTGCCGCTTAAATGCTCTTTAATACAATGCTCTTGGGTCAAATCTGTATTAGTGCGCCGAGCATTTTGTGCATTTGACGCTGATTTACACAGGCCGTACCCAAAAAGCGACCACAAAAATGCCAAGAGTCAAAGCCAAAGCATTTGTACAGTCAACCATTTTTACACACATACATAGAATTTATGTGTGTGTTGGCGATGTTTGGGTAGCCATTTTATTTATAGCCGTTGCTTCGATTGCTCGCTCACAGTTCTGACAGCATGCCAAAGTGCAAGTGGCAGGACGCCCACGCCCACACACATTGAGGAGACAGAGTGAGATGTCCCTATATTAGACCATCGCTGGACGGGGCTTTTTCTTTGAGCAACGGGCCAAGAGTAAACAAATGGAAATTAAGAGAGACCCCTGGCACGTTAGAGGGTCGTTCGTTTCGTCAGACATCCAAGTTGGCCGCAAGTGCATAATGTGAAATTGAGCACGGAAATATCACACATTTCCGCATGCATTAAGTTTTAAGCTCTCTATGTGTATTTGTATATGTGTGTCTGTGTAATTGTGTGTATATGTGTGAAGCTGCTGTGGTGTGCGTAACAAAGTTTTCCACTCAGCTTTATGCATTTTTCTTGGCTGTCGTCTATTTTGCCGGTTATCTGGCTCCATTTTTCCTGTGCTTTTCTCCTCAGCAGTAAAAGCAGCAACAAGGGAAGGAGCAGCATCAGCGACGGCAGCAATGGCAACGGCGGCAATTTCCTGCCTCGGCTGCTGTTTGTCTTTTAAACTCAAATAATTTTACCATTTTTTCTGGCACAACTCTGTACTGTTCCAAGTTCCACTCTTTGCGCATTTTTAGGTTTTTATACTTTTGTGTGAAATTACAACTTCTGCATTTCCTTTTCCTTTCTCCCAGGCAAGCTGCCTGCCTCCCATTCTTCCATCCTTCTTCCCTGTTTCAGATATGCCACTGGAACTTGGACTGGTGCTGGCAATGGGGCTAGGGCTGTAACTGGTTCTCTGGTTAGCTTTCGGCGCTTTGGCTTCTGCTTTTGCTGTATCCTTTGAGCCTTTTGGCACGCATGAAAAATGTTGGCAAAGGAATTTACATTTTGGCACACCGTTTTGCTGGCGTCGACGTCAGCGTCGACATCAGAACATGCAACATTTTTGTTTTGCTTCAATTTTAATATTTCATTTTTCTTTTTTTAATTGTCTTACACTTGGTGTGTTTGCATTGCCCTGTTACTTGCATTTTTATTTACACATATTCGGTTGAATGCACAATGTTTCACAATGATACAGAAATTATTTTTCCCCTTGAACTTTACTCATTAACATAAACTTCCACAGCATCAGAAAAATATAAATATTTCTTTGCTACCGACTAAAAATAAATCTTATAATATAACCAAGTTTTAGAAGAAACTAATAATAAAAGAGGTATATAATATCTCATTACTAAAGCACTCATATCATTCAATTTTTTAGTTCAACATGTTCTCTCTTGTATTCAGGCCACTGTGCAGTTATGTGAAGCTACCCAGCTGAGCGAAGGCAAAACTTTTTTCATTTTGATACTGTTAAATAAAAAATAAAAAAAATTATGACCCCTATCCACAATCCATCGCTGCTTTTACCCACACACAAGCTCTTCCTTTCCGTCCCTTGGTACGCATATTTATGCGCTTTACTGTTTGTGTTGCCTGCAGTGGCAAAAGCAGCAACAGCAATGAAAATTGCAACAACTTCCAGCTACATGCACCTTTTTTTTTGCCATTTTTCAAAGCGTCTTATTAAATAAGTAGACGCTAGCGATTTTTATGCATTTTCATTAAGTATTTCTTTCAAATATCATCTTTTCTATCATCATTGCAGGTGAGAAGCCATACAAATGCTCCTGGGAGGGCTGCGAATGGCGTTTCGCCAGGAGCGATGAGTTAACCCGCCACTATCGCAAACATACTGGAGCCAAGCCATTCAAGTGCCGCAACTGCGATCGTTGCTTCTCACGCTCTGATCACCTGGCCCTCCACATGAAGCGTCACATGTGAGGTGAAATTTAGTTGAACGAAACCGTGTGCCATCATTACCACCAGGAATAAAATCGACACCCGATAAATCCAGATGATATAACAAAATTCAATTTAAATTCTTACATCACAACACAACAGCACAAGCCAATGTAACAGAGATGTAACAGAGTGAGAGCGAAGAAGTAGAAGTAATGAATTTGTAATGCTGTTGCTGTCGCCGTTTTTTGTCATTGCGTGAAATCGCCTTTCGACTATCGTTATCATTTGATTTGTTTTCGATTTCCTATCAAACGCTTACGCATAAAGCAATTTTATTTCCATATGCATTTAAAGAGTTTACAACAATTATTGTACAATTTACCAAAGCTAAGCAATTTTTTAGTAGTGAAAAGCAGCAAGAATAAAACTGAAAACTGATGGAAGAAGAAATACCAATACGGAAATCGTCATGGAATAACTTATAAATGTTAAAGCACAAAAAAGAATATGAAAGTAAACTTAAACCACACACATTCACACAAACACACACACACACATACATATATAAAATATATTTTTGTTTTGCTTGTAGCGAAAACAAAAAATATTGTAAACACTGCCAAAACAAAAATAAATAACAAATAATAATAATATATATATGTATATATATATATATGTATATATATATATATATGCATATATATATATATATATATATATATATATTTAAACAAAAACAAAAAACATACAAATAATACTACAAAATGTTAAATACATATACAAAGATTTAATGTTTAGAGATTAAGAAAAAGATCATACAAGTACGTAGGAACGGGTCGTACTGGACGTGGTACAAAAACTGAAACTACCACAACTACAACAAAAACAAGAAGAACAACAAAAAAATACAACAACAAACACAAGTGCAAAATATGTTTTAAACAATAAATGAAATGCTTATATTTTCTTACATTAATTTTAATCTATTTTTAAAATATGTAATTAATTGTTGTATAGGTTGAATTTATTGTGTGAATCGTCGAGAAAAACAAAAAGAAAAGAAAAGAAAAAACCACCCTACGCTGCATTTTTTTCGGCGCTACAAATTGATATTTTTAAAGGCAATTTTGTTGCTAAACGTAATTTCTATTTATTTAATGTAAGCTTTTGTTTTGTGATGAAAAGTATTACAATAAAGTTTTTATATATTTTTTTTGTTTTTGGTTTACCAATTTTAACACTTTTTTGCTGATCTAAGACAAAAATCGATATTAAATTTTCGACATTTGTTTACAAATTCTTCTTTATGTGCCTCATTAATTTTTAACAAGCGAAAAATTTTAAAATAAATTTTATCATAGTTCTACAATCTTAGATATATTCCAGAAAACGCAATTCAAACTCTCTTTTAGCAGATCATATCAGATTATAAAGTATTTAAATTAATAAAGTTCCACTAAATCTGCTGTAAATAAAGTGCACTGAATTTTGTTTTCTGGAATGAGTGTACCAATGTTTTTTACTTTCCATAATGTGTGCTAATATTTTTGTTAGTTTTTATATGCTGCTTAGTTAATGTGTAATTTACCATTTCATTTTGTTTATAATTTGATTATTTTTAAATATTTTTAATGAATAAAAAATCATGTGCAAAATAAAAAAGTTTATTTTTATATTTATTATTATATTTTGATTAAGAGATTCATTGTTCTTAACTGCAATTGCACTACACACTAAACACAACTACATCAAAGTATACAACATGATCGAACAAGTATACTCGTATACCTTTCGAGCATTATGGTTTGTGTGATGAGAAATTCTGTGATCCAGAAAGAGCAAGAAATACATAAGGCGACAAACGCAACACACGCATTCACACACACACACACACACACACACACACACACACACACACACACACACACACACACACACACACACACACACACACACACACACACACCCAGACCCACACAAGGACAAATTAAGATCGCATTTCACCATAACACATATTGTGTTACATTAATATGTGTTGGTCAGGGTGGCAAGGCTCCTAAAATGGCAGCCCTCGCAACATTTGTAAGAACAATATTTGCATGAATTTGTGGTCGTATATAAATTTAATATATGTATTTGACTTTAAGAGTTAACATATTTCTTCATTTTTGTAGACAGGAAGACAGAGAGAAAGCAAAAACGAGGAGATTATTGATAATTTATTTGTGACTTGTGCTATGTATTATCTTGATGTTATGTAACGTAATCCTATATATGTATATAAGTGAAAGCGAAAAAGAGAGAAAAAAAGTTACCAACAGAAAGTTCCATTTAAGAATACATTAGCAAGGATTTAAACGAAAAAAACTGGTCTCGAGTCTCCAGTATCCCATTTGGCTTCCATATGAACAAATCAAATCAAATGCACTGAACATGTTTATAGTTATCATGATGATGATGATGATGGTAAGACAACTATAAGATATAGTTTAAGCCCAAACAGAACAAAAATGTTTACGATGTGTCAAAAATGCTTCAATCAGTTTAGTGTAACTTTTGAAAAAGATGAATCAAAACCAAACAAACATGGAATATTTTGTATAGAAAATCTTTAAAACTAAAATTTAAATCCAACCCAAAAACCATTTAGATTATAATGCATGGGGCCTAACGATAAACATATATATACATATATATATAACTATATAATATATATATATATATATATACTTGATGTATGCATGTATGTATTTTACAACCCAAAAATCAAAACAAAAAATTGTAAACGGAAACAAAAAAATTATAATGTATTTTAAAACAGAACAAAACTAAATTATATTATTTAAAATTAATTGTGTAAAACGTCAAACAAAATAAAAGACTGGTCAACGAGGTGTTCCGCGTTTATGCAACAATTGCAACAAAAGTAAAACAAAACAAAAAACGTATAAATAATTTAAAGTTAAAAGGAATGCAATTCGTAACAATTCCATATATAACTGTATATCCGAAAAAAAAATACATTCAAGTACTTTTTAGCGTATTGCTAAACACATTGAAAACTCCTTAGACCTAAAAAGAAACCTAGAAAAAACCTAAACTAATATTTTAAACTCACGTCAGTTGGGATATAAAAGATCGTACAGATAATTATATCGTTCACATATGATATGTGGGATCTGCGCGCTTGCAAAATATTTATTTATTTTATTTTTTGGACTGAAAAACCAGTTGACTTATCTAATTTGGCACAAGGCTATTATATTGTCTAATACTATTCATACGTAAGCAAACCGTAAAGTTAATAAAGTACGAATTTTAAGAAACGCTGAATGTGAGTCTAGAAAGTACTAAAAAATATTAAAAATCAAAACAAAAAAAATCTATATATATTTTATTGTCTAAGCTAAACAATTCAAGAGAACGCACTGTTGGGAACTAAATTTAAAAAAAATATTTGGTAATAAAAACCAAAAACAGAAATTTTCAAGTTAAGAACAGTTTGAGTAATGGTATAAGGAGAATCATATTTGGCCCATGTTAAAGGAAAAAATATGAACAAGCAAAAATATATTTTTTTGGCTTTTTGATTTTTTGATTTTTTGATTTTTGTTTGCAAAATGCTTGGCAAATGTTTTGATTATGATTTATGCAAACAAAATTAACAAGCGAAAAAAATCATAGAACAATAACATCAATGCATAAACATTTAGTTTAAGTGTAGAACTAAATGGCGGACGCTAAAACGTATAGCAGAAATCTATATGACTACATAGTATACAGTATATACACATATATAAAGAAGTGTAAGCGTTTTATATAGATAAATAAGTCCAAGATTTTGTGCATAGTTTAGTAAAATGAATTAGTTTAATGTTAATGAAAATCAACTTAAATGCAAAAACACTTAAAAACGTAAAAACAATTCAAAGATTCTTAAATATATATAGGTAAAGAAAGAAAACAAATCTGAATGGTAAACTATATGGTAAACTATATGTATATGTAAAAGTTGTGTATGTATTAGGTTATAAGAACTCAAAATTGGTCAGGTGGTGGGGAACGAGGAGAGGAGAATGCAAAGCATCTTATAGGTACATTAAGGCACAACGTTCTGAATTAAAGGGTTATTTGTGTCGAGAAACTGACAAGATTATACCATGAATCTATATCTGTATCTGGGCCACTCTGTCTATACTTGCTGACGCACAACAAGCGTTAAAACATTGAAATATTTTCTTTCGCACTACAAGTATATAAAAGACAAGAAAGAAAATAAAGTCTATACTAAGGTTAGTCGTGGGTTGGTAATAATGATAATGATCACGAAGATGAGGAGCAGAGAAGCGGTGAGCGCAAGGTTTTGAGTCAGCAGCATATGGTGATTTACATAGATTTTTATAAAAATCTTAATTTAATTTAGCTTTTTTGTATAATGTAAGTAAGTCAACGCATACACATATAAATTAAATAAAACTAAATTAAATTATATGAAATGAAATTAAATTAAATTGTACACGTAGGTCGCGTAATTGATATCAAAATTCATTAAATTTGGCACAGGTAAAGGAAAAATACATTTACAATAAGCATGGTCGTAAATCAAAAGTAATGAAAAACAAAAAAAAAAAGTAAAAAAAATCAATGGCTACTTTAACGCTTGTGCATATAACATTAAAAAAAAAACCATGAAAATAAAAAACACAAAAAACGAACCCTTAGCTAATAGCAAATAGCAAAAATCTAATTGTCAGTGTTTATCATTATAATTATCATTATTATATTTATTATTATCATTATCATTATTATTGATGTGCATTCAATGTGTGCGTATTTTTACGCTTATTCTTAAGGCAAATGTCATTTTGCCGTTTTGTGGGTGGCGTGGCAAGGTTACTTAAACCATGTGTACTAGGGATAGTATGTAACACCAGAAAAAACTGCTATATTCTATTTTAGTTGTTAAATGAAAGATCATTTTGTGCATTGCAGTGGCGGAAAAATGTTTGAGTAATATAAATGTGTAAACAAAGCTGCAATTTTTATAGAATTTAATTCAATTAGCCTGATTAATAATTTCGCCGTCATATGCTATAAAACAGAATCTGTATTACAATTTATATTATTGATTATTATTATGATTATTATTATTATTAAAGCTTGTTTGTTGCGGCTTTTTGTCAGTCTCCATATAAAAATTTTATATGAAAAATTGTGTAAGAAATATTTAGAAAATAACATGTGCATTCAAAAAAAAAAAGAAAAGAAAAAAAACAATGGAAAAATGGCAATTTAATTAGAAAAAATGCCCATAGAAAAAGAAATGAGATTCTTGTATTAAGGAATAGTTTATTATACAAAAACAACAGCAACAGCAGTCAACAACAACACCAACCAAAAAAGTAAGCAGCATTAAGAAAACAACAACAATAAGAACAGCAAATTTAGAATTCCGTTATTTTATTCTTGTATAAGTATAAACTGGAGGCATTTTCAACGTATGACAACTATTATTGTACGTAACTTGATATTTTGATGAGAATTTCTGTGAAAAAATATAGTAAAATATAAAAAAAAAACGAAAACAACTGATTTTTTATTTACGCACATTGTGGGACTATTTGGGAACGACGGGATATACCATCCCAGCACATACACATAGTGTATTCACTATATACCCGATATTCTGTATCAACAAGAATAACAAACAACAAGAAAAACAAATGAATTGCTGATGCATTTAAATGATGTTGACTTTTGAGTCAGAGGTAGCTGCATATGTTAAACTCTTGTGATTTCAGGCAGCGTTGCATAAACAGTTCACATCATTAGCCCTGAAGGAATGCCCCACAACAACAGCAATGACAACAACAGCAATAAGGACAACGATAGCGATGACGATGACGATAACAATAACGAGTGCATTGTATTGCATGTAGAATGACTTTAAAGGTCCGATACGACATAAGCTTGTGCATTAATTGTAATTTATACTTTATGACACACATGTAAAATATCATTAAGCCTGTATTCAGAATTATACAATACCAGGTGTTGCCCTTCCCCAGAGACCTCATAACTGGAGAAAATTTAATTCTGAAATTTGAATGCACAGGTAGTAAATGCATTTACTGCGGTCATTTAGTCAATTGTATCATAAATGAAATTTTCAGAGTCCGAGTGGTAAATTCGTTGTCTGAGATTAACCTGGAAAAAACAGATCAAGTTGAACAACACAAATTAATTTGTCCATAAAACCAACTTGACTATGAACAATTATTATAACTTTTCCTTTTACCCTGCTAATGAAGGTTGAACCCTCGAAATATATCTGTTACCCACATATAAAAGCAACCTTTTGCTGAATCTGCTCAAAGACAAAGTGCACCAAAGTTTTTACACATTCCTTTTAATTTTAAACCTATTCCTCCGCCCCACTATCTAGCGACCAGTTGCAGCGTCGGAAGACGTAGGTCTTCTATTTTCGTTTAGCTTTCTGTGTTGTTGTAAGTGAAAAGAAAGAGAAAAGTTTTCACATCCTTAATTTTGTTGTTGTGCCCTGCTGCATCTTAACTTTCAGCTAGCAGCAAAACTTCTAATTACATACATGACCAGCAGACACAGTGCAACCTCGTCATGTGTTTTTTGTCAGGCTAAATGCACTGGCAGAAGCGCTGGTCGAGGCACAACATAGAAGTAAGTATGTATATTGAAATACCAGACCATTTTTGGATATACCATAGTGCTATTTTAGTATATTTTGAGAGAGAAAATATAAAAATAACGAGAATATAGTTAATTATGTTCTCATGCTTTTTCACATAATTTACTAAATCGGTTTTGATAACAAATTCTCTGAGTGTAGGCCGAGACTGACAACTTGGGCTCCAAGCACATCTTCAGGTTGCCCGCTGCATCTTTATCAAAATTGTTTCCAAAGTTCAAACCACTTTGTGAACGGCGTGCGGGGAATATGACTTTTAAAAAGTTTTCATTTTTCTCCAGCACATACTTGTACACACACCCACACCAACCACACACTTGTATATTTCTATGGCAGACATGTTGTCTTGTGGCTGATGTGTATCCCGTTGTTCTGCACATTTGTAGCTTGTCAAAGTGGCTCAACGCTCGACATGTTAACTTATTTTGCCTTATGCTTGCCCCCTTGCTACCATTACCAGATCCTCTAGCGTTAGCTAAGGGACAGCCAAAAGGAGCAAAGGTAAACAGAAGGATGCAAACAACAACAGAGTAGCTACTCCTTTGTGCTATGTGATATGTGCTATGTGCTATGTCCTCCTGCACAGCGAGTTCATTACGAAACAAGCTTTGAGTCTGCTCTGTTTAAATTAGAAGCACGGTTCTTCCATTCAGATCTACTTCCTCACATCTATGGGATAAACGACCGCAAAGTCAGCAGCTCAAAGCAACTTTTCATTCACTCGCATTATTTAACAATGCAATTTAGTGTTCATGTTCAACTGTTTCTCTAAATTACTTGGTACCAAATCAATAAAAAGGAATTCATATGAATTATCTAGTCGAAAGGGCTCGTCAGCGAGAAATAGCCTGTACAAACAGACGAAAAAATTATGCTACCACGTAAACGGTACACCAAGTAAGAATACTCTAGTCGAGTGTACCCGACTACGACAACCCCTTAACACATATACATACACCACACAGCTTACAAGCCAGCCTCTGCTTGCGCTTGTACGAACACCGCCGTGAGATATAAATTGATTCTAACACAACTTCTGTCTATATCATTCGATCGTTACGAAACTTACAGCATAGATTAAAAGGCTCTTTATATTGACAGTACAAAAGTGCCACACAACAAAAATGCCATTGCATAAAAAATCCACTGATTACATTCATAATTTCATCGCTATTTGCCGATATGCAGTTAGCCGATTTCACGAATATATGCAGTTAATTGGGTTTTATATATTTTCTTCTGCTCGTTATATACAATTGCACAATTTTCATAGGCCCCTGCTTATCCATTTTTCAATGGGTTAAGGGACAAAACAGAAAATACCAAAAATGTTACATGACATACGCAATTCTCAGGGCGTTCCTGTAGGGCGTGGCCACAAAATTATGATTGCAAGCATATACGCACCATCATTTTCCATAATATTTGCAACATTACGTTTATGTGTGTTCCACAAGCGCTTTAGTTAGAGTCAAAGTCAAACTGAAAGCCAAATGGATAATAATAAAGTGCTGGCAAGCCACGTCCTGTAATATAGCGACGTAAGGGTGTGCGGGCGTGTTGACTGTGGTATCTGGCAGCTGGGAACAGGCATCTGGCAACTGGCAACTGGCAGAACAAGTAGTGTAGTAGTAGCACACATACATTGACATCCAGAGACGCAGCCATAAGATAACACACAGCCTGCAACTGTCAATGACAATGACATCAACTGCAGACAAGCCCATAGAAAATAGCACATACTGAAATGGCTACAGAGGCTCGACCCTGATAGCAACAAGCTACGAGAACAAACTACATGTGAGCACAGATTGGGCATTGTTAAGGCATACACACACTTAGTGCACATAGACACACTTGCACAGATACACTTCATGAACACGAGTCCGTACTTATCAGTAGCAAATTGTGCTGTTAAGGAACTTTAATACTCGTACAGCACTTGGACTTTGCATTAATTATTATTAAAAGTACAAATTCGTATTTCAACAGTGTGTGGCAGTTACGAGTAAATGAGTGGACAGTTTCCGAGTTGCGAGTAGCTCGACGAGTTGCCATCGATAGAGTAAACAGCTTACAGGTGCTAATCCAAAGCGCAAAGATCACTAAGCCTGATTGCATTGACTTGACAACTAGCCAGAGGGAGGCAAAGTAGTATGCAGATGTGGCATGCGAATAAGCTCGAATTTGATTCAGGAATTAAAGCTGCTGCTCCACCAGCTTCGCAGTTTGCAGCCAGTTTAGCCAATCGCAGCATATCGTTTACCTGCTGACTACTGCCTGATTCGGAAAGTGCCTCAGCCACTGCCACTGCCACAGCCAGAGCTACTGCCACAGGCGTGTGTCTCGCCGTTGCGAGTGAAAGAATGAAAACAAAACGAACAGATCGAATGAAATTTCTACGAATTGAGTGGAGTCAAGGTAAGGCAACCCGACGACCGCAGTTGCACAGCAGGTGCGGCAGGCGCCACTCTGTGTAACATTTTGGCAACTGGCGGCAAGTGCACTTGAGGTGTATCAAATTTGTATGGATTTCTCTACAGCCAATAATTTGACACTTGCATTTGCAGAGCTAGACGCCGAAGAGACAAAAACCGACAACTGATTCAAGAAGTAGCAGGTTGCGTGGCGAATCCTTGACTAAAATTGTAAGTTGCGAAACGGACGGGCAACATTGATACACAGGGAGGCCAGAAACGAAGGTTCTTGTGAATGTGCGGGGGAACTGTGTGTATATGTGTTTGTGCAGGGTATATATGTTAATGTGAGGGCGGATGTGTAAGGATGCATAAATGCGTGTTGAGTAAGCAACAATAATAAGAAAGGCTGCAAACAAACCCAAACGCAATTGTCATCACCATAAAAATAACATAAAACTTTTTTTACGACTTTCTAGGTACGTTGATGTGGGTAGGAAATTGAGACTGGGTACTAGGGATTGAATTCGGTAACCTGACATGCCAGAGAAACTTACTGTGTGCTCTATCTAAATTCACTAAAGCCCTTACAGTGGTTTATTAAAGTTTCAAGAGTATCATTCGCATACTGGTTGCATATTTTCATTAAAAATACCACAACGAATGGATTTACATATTGATTCGAAAAATTTAAACTATTCACGAGAAATACAAATAAAATCCGTTAAAGTAATAAAAAATAAATTGGGAATATTTTTATGAACGTTCATATAACATAATCGTCAAACTTCACTTTCCACGTCTTTACAAAATTTGATGATACTCGTATTTTTAATATATTATGCAGCAACTGCAGGTATGTCCATGCATATGTTACATATATAATATAGTGGAATGTAGATAGATGACTGCATAGCAGTGGTTCTATATCCACATACATAGAGAAGTGTGTATGTATAGATGAGTATGTACAGTGGTATATATGTAGACATGATTATGTTCACTCATAACTCTTGTTTGGATGCGTCTGAGTCGATGAAGTGAAGCGTAATTGATAATGCACTCAATTGGAGCAGCCAATTTGTTAAAGTGCCTACTAAAGTTTAACAAACTTAAAAAAAAATACATTAAAAAAGAAATGAGCGGAATGCTGCACCCCTGCCTAGTTAGCCTGTTATTACCATTATCAGTGCACAGATTTAAAATCAACAACAGGCGACAAGCGACAAACGAGAACAAGCAATGGCAACAACAAAAACCGGCAACAAACGACAGCCGGCAAACGGGAGGCAATGGCCATGGCAACAACGGGAAACAGGAACAACAAGAATGTCTGGACCGTAGTCGAGTACACACTCATTTGCACTAAAAGCGGCATAAATATCAACAGACCGCACGGCAAAAACCAGAAAGAAAACACCGAGCAAAACAGCCGCCTGCCACTCGTAAAAAGAGACAAAGAGAGAGAGAGAGCGGGAGACACAGAGTAGGAGAAGCGAGTGTACCATATCAGAGTCTACAAATGAATTGCATGCAACCAAACGTGTAACTGTAATTCAACAGTTAATGCACAGCTCATACTTTGCTCTTGTTGCCTCTTGTTGTTCATTTGCGAAGTATTGTTAAATGCTGTTGACATCATCAACTTTTGTTGTAAGTTGCACTGACAAATTGGTCGCCGATGCAGACACATTTCGAATGTACGTTCCTATTTCGCTATATCAATAACATTCAACATCACAAATATATGTGCGAGTATTTATAAGAAAAAAATAATGTCTGTATGTTCTATTATAAGTGATGGGCTTCTATTACACTATTCATATAAACATATTAAAATAAATTGAATTAAAATCACGATCAACAAATAGGTAATCATTTGCCATAAACACGAACTACAAACATTGTCAATTCATTGTTACTGAAATCTAAAATTTAATAAAACAAAATATTGTACAACGAATTGCCAAATCTACGCCGAGTAGGAGAGAGCAATTCTAGCTGAAATGATTATATTTTTCGTCTATTCCTTTTGTGATTTTCCATTGGGATATCACAGCAAGTGTCTAGTAATAGAGCGAAGCAAATGACGAATTACAAACTTAACCTGGCAATCCCTTTTCCACTCCCAATTTCTCATGCTAATTTCTCTGAGATCTAGGCATCATGGTCACTGATACATTAAAATATACGAGCGTATGTTTGTATATATACTTGACCCTTAAGTAAAACTAAACATGCATTCCCACACTAATAGTAGATGATGCTTCCACGTCTAACGATTTTATCCTGTAAGTAAATATACATGCATACACATTAGTGTACATACATCTTCACACATTTAGCAGAGGGTGTGAGTCTTATTAATTAGGATAGAACTTGAATGGTATAAATTGTGTTTTAATTTGCGCCGGGAATCTCACAAGCTCCTGCTTTTGATTGATGTGTTTCAATGCGTGTGGCATGTGCGAACCTACCCCACTTAACACTTGGCCTCTGGTTAGCTGTCTACTCATCGTCGACAGCTATTAGACCTGTGTCTGCTATTGGCAGCTAACATTTTTAGGCAGGCGGATCGCTGTTCGGCAGACAGACAGAATGCGTGCTTTATAGGCCACGGATTACATAATTGTGGCCAGCGTGCACGCTCAACAGAGCTGTGGGGCTTTCACAATTGCACATACCTAACGCTCTTTACACCTCCGGCAGTTGGCTTTGCCGCATGACGATTCACAATTGCTTGATTATACGCTTACCACTATGCAGCTATTAATATGTCAAACAGTACAACGGCGACTAATTGACCTCAAACCACATATAGACCGCTGATATCATAGTTACCACAATCACAATTCGATTTTGCTAGTTAAATCAGAGCAAGTCACTACGCACTCGTTGAAGTACTCCAGCTCTTAAAGTAGATGCTAATAATTGATTGATTAATGATTCAAATTGTAAGACGGGCAATGGAAAGTTCTGTTGACTGTGCCCCTCTACAATCAAAAAAGTTATTTACAAACTTCGATAGTGAAAATTTATTTAATTATCTTGTATGTCTGACTGGCAGTCGAAGCATAAATTCTATGAATTTTTAATGAACAGCAAGCAGAATTCAAGACAAAAAATAATACCTTGTTAAATCAATGAGTTAATTTTACTTTTATAGTTCAAACATTTAGTTCCAGGACCTCTAAGTTCTCGTTAGCATATTCAATTCTTGAATATATAATTGCAATTACAAGAGTTTCAGATTATATCGCAACAAATTTGTAATTAGATTAAATTGAAAACTTTTCCAAATATAAAGTTAGTCGAATATAAAGTATGTACTGTACGAATGTAAATATTTATGAATTAACAGTTAAAAGAATGCACAGGTAATAGTGTGTATATAGTCGGCTTCATGGATATGCTTGTAAGATATTTACCAACCGCATCTTAACCAAGGCTGATCTACATGAGATGGCACCCATGTATTATTTAAGCCGATGCGCTTCCTTTGCCATTTGCCCATATACTCTGCATAGAATTTTCACTAAGTTTGTCTGCAAGACGTGGAGAGAAGTCTCCATCTAGTCCCAGCTTTGGGTCTCCTATGTTTTGTGTTTTATGTGCTTCCGCTCGCATTTCTTTAGCCATTTAAGTACACACCTAGTTAGACTTTTTTCATGCCGTTTCTTTGTTCTTTTCCAACTCCAAACTGCGCCGCTGTATGCTTGTTTATGTCTCTTCTTTCGAGTTTGGCTGCTTCCACTTTTTTTGTTTATTGCTTGTTTTGAACCTTGTTTGAACTGAACTGGTTTAAAATTTCTTGGCACAGGCTCATCGCGGTCCATCCGCTGCTATGGCCAGCCAGTCAGCAAGCCAGAAAAGAAAGCTAGGAAGGAATGGGTTCGGGCCTCTGTGTGCTCATAACTTTGTTACACACAATTAATAATTTGATGCTCTGCCAAATCGTCTATTCTTTCTGTGTGAGTGAGTGCGTAAGTCAAACTAAGCCCCGACTGGCACTTACATTTGTACCTGCGGTAAGGGGGGCGTCTCCAATTGAAAAGTGCAGCCAAAAATTAAAAGCACTCCGTCTGAGCATCACATCTGACCCAACAACTGGGGGACAGGTGCTGCTCAAGCTCCACAAATTGCCACACAAATTTTACGCGCTGATAAAACTTTACTGCAACAGCGTGCAACTGTATCCTAGCTTATGCAAAAACTTAAAGGTCAACTTGTCTCTTAAAGTTTGTTACCCGGCGTCTAGGGGCTTCACTAGAGATGGAAGCATAATATATACATATAAAATGTAAGTTTACTCTAGCTTTTATCTACCATATATTAAACACACAAGTATATGCTATAAGTTATAGGGAACAAAGATGATATGAAGACATATAAAACTTAATAGCTTACACAAAAAATTAATTGGTTGCTTCATTTAAAATGATTTTACATTTTTTGTAAGGATTCAGTTGTTGCAGTAATTTCCTACCGGATACCGGACTAACATCCACACAAACTATCATTTGGTATTATTATTACTATTATTCTAAGTTCCATCTCTAATGCCAATAAGTTTTCCCTTCATTCAAAAGGGTCAGCAGCTGGTTTTACACCGAACAGCATGTAGCAAAATTAGCCAAATGGCCGCTAAGTGTTCGCTTAACATTTAAGCGGCATAAAAATGTTGCAAGTTTTCTATGCGGCAGATGCCATCGTCGTAGTCGCTGGAGGAATGCCGTTTGACCTTCACCTGGAATGCCAATGGACAGAATGGTGGTGGACTGCAGTCAGGATGGAGACAACTATGTGCAGATGGTTTCTGTACTCGTATGTTGCCTGCAAAGGATTTGAAAAATGTATTTGAAAATATTTGTGCCCGTCAACGATGCAACGACAGGGGATGGGGTTGGCTCCTATGGAGCTTTTCGAACTACTACCGGCATGAGAAATAGCTACGTTCTCTAACAGGATGTGCTGCCAAAAACATTTTTAATAATTTAGCACACATATTTTCACATCTTTGGCAACATTCACTTTGAAGACCAAGTGGAAGGATGCAAGGAATTTCCAGCTGCTCGCTTGGAAGTGAAAGAGACGTCTGCCATCTGTCGATGTACGACTTCTCCTACCACATGGACTAACTGGGAATCAGTGCCAGTGCCTGTGTGCCGATGACAGGCAGTGTTGAGTAATGCAAAACCAATTTTCTACACAGCATCAACATTATTTAAAATCTCAAACATGAGACAGCTTTGATGTGAAAACTGAAAAGTCGCTCCATGAAGCCTTATGAAATATAAGTATGAGCAGTTTAACTCAATTCTCCGGGCACATTATTTATCCGTACACCAAAGTCACGAGGCACACAAATTAGTGGCATGCAGCCGCAGTCCAAATTGGCGCCCACCACGTGAGTATCTGTTGGCGGCTTAGCAAAACCTGTTTAAGTATCCCTTTGATGTTACATATACACGTATATATAGTACATGTGCCCTGGGTAATAGCAGCCCAGCACAACTCACAATTCTGGCAACAGTTCAGTAACAACTCATTATCCTTAATGCAGCAGTAGCGACAGCAGTAAGGGCCAAAGCTCTGGTATTTAATTTGATGTCGATTCAAAACGAAAACTTATTATGCTAAAGGTCCATAATATGGTGCATAATAGGAACTACCTGCTACATTTTCCAGTACTCCTCCGCATATTTGGTTTGACCAGGTAAAAACATTTTCCATACGCTTTTCTTTAAATAGAACTCCTAGAGGAATGAAAACCTAGCAACCATTTTCCAATTGACTTTGGTGTTAAGCTGCGGCTGAGATACACTTTCTCAAGGATACTATGCGAGCTATACAAATATGCAAAGGATCTGTTCAACAGAAAAAGAAACGCTAATTTTGATGATTATCTACAACCTTTAAATAAGGATCTATGAGGCTGCTATGGTGAACTGAACATGATGTAATAAAACTCTCAACTCTTGTCAACTACATTTAATTTAGCAGGTTAACATATGTCCTAAGTTAATTCTAACCAGTAAGAGTATTCGAATTTCAGCTTTGTGTAAGCCAACTTTCTTATACTCGGATCTTTGCCTCATGTTTGTTGGCTTGTTTGTCTATTTGTATGTTTGTCAGCTTGACTGTTTGCCTGTTTGCTCGTTTTGCCTTGTCTGCCTGTTTAGCTAGGGCAAACACAGGCACGCTTTTACATCATGCGTCGTTTCAAAATTGAATTTTAATACACAAACGCTGGAGTTGCCTCATGTGTGTTTCTGTGTGTTTCTTCTTCCGGTCTTCGACATGTGCGGTTGGATCCATTGGCTTGTCATGGTTGTGTATACGAGTATACCCGTGTACGAGCCTAGACAATGAAGGGTCCTTTGCTATGCAGGTTACTTGGCTTTTGCGGGTCGCGTTCATTTTCGCAAAAAGTAGCTTGTAGTTTGGGCCAATTGCATTATCAGCAACTCGTACTTCTCTTCTTTGGGCCCTTTATGCGCTTGCCAAATTATCTGCAAGCGTAATTCCATTTACCTGTCTATGCACTCAACGTCAACAACATCATGCCATGTTCATTGATTTCCTAAATAAATTTGCCAACTTCAGCAACAGCAAACCAAATGATTTCTTTCTTTATTTTTTATCTCATTTGTCGTTGTTATTTATTTACAAAAAAATGCATTTGCTATTTTGCTAGTTTGGTTTTTATTTTTATTTTTTCCTTCCCGTTAGTTCGCAACTTACTACCATTACTGCCAGTATTCCTCCATAGAGCAAAGGACGTACTCACAACGTATAAAGCAGGTACAAAATTTTTGAAATTAAATTTTCAAGTAACTTTCACTCGAGCGCAGTGCAAACTAAATAATTCATGGAAGCAACGCGAAGGAGTCAGGGCGAGGATTGTGTATAGAGTTCTAAGTGGGCGTGCCAGACAAATACTCAATACAAACACACGTAGCACAGGTGTACGTCCGTGTATGTGTGTACATTTGGATGTGTGTGTGTGTGAACACATTTAAATAAACAGCAGTCAGCGCCAGTTCGCATTCTCATTTCCCTTCTACAGCCGCCCTCAGTTAACTTTTTGCCAGCTACAAAACGCAGGGGCAGGAGTCAAAGTTTGGAGAGGGGAGAGGGAGGCAACAGTTGGTAGCAATAGCCCTACTGGCCATATGATAACAGCATTCAAGAACCCTTTTGGCGGGGGCTGGCTTTTGTGTGCCCTACGTTGGCATCGTCATGCCAAAATAGGCAAGTTCACTCAGGCAAAGCAATTGCACAAATGGCCAATTCTGCTTCTAAGTAGAATTCTGTTCGTTTCGTTGAACGGGTCTCAGTTTGGGTTTTGCCAGTGCCAGTTTCTAGTTGCCAGTTGCCGGTTTCCAGTGCTACTGTCAGAAGGATAACTAGGGGAGAACTAACTAAAACACTGCTACTACTGCAACTACAAACATGTGAATTTGAAGGAGTGCTGCAAGTGTGTGTGCGAGTATCTGTGCTGGTGTGTAACGAACCATAGATAAAGAAAACAAAACACACAAATAAATATATACATATACTTCACATATATGCATGTATATCCATCTATACATATATATTTATCTCCATGTGTATATACTGCGTCGCTGGATGGCTAAAGTTTAAAGTGCTAAGAAAAAAAATAAAAATAAAAATAAAAATAAAAAGTTGATTGCATTTAAGTTGATACCCCAAAGTGCGACCTGACTTTGGATAAAACTTTCTTTTAGGTTTCGAATTTCCTACACACATTTTAAGTCAAATTTTACACATTTTGAAACTAAGGTTTACATAATTTAATATGGGCCCCAAAGCAGTTCACTTAGAACTTAGAAACTGTCCTAACTTGGAGTCAGAAAGATTTTTACTATATTCGAGACTTGCGGTACTACTTATCTTAAAAATATTTCCTTAACTAATAGACAAAAAAGTTGATAATATCTACTCAAATTGATGTGTGTAACATTCTTTAGGGCTTTTTATTTAATAATAACTTGAGGATGACTCCGATGGCATTTGCGAGAGTACTCAACACTCTCGTTTTCGATAACTTTCATCATCTGTAGCTCATTTGGGTGCAACTGGGATGCATGACAACGTGTTGCTACTCGTACTTCACCTGACTGCCTGTGAGGGGATTGGTCTAAAGTCGATACAGAGAAAATTACATTAAGCTTTCACGTTTTCCGGGCTGTTGTTTTCATAAGGCTGATTGTGTTTTTATGCACTGCCGTCGATGCAGAAAATTGAATTTAACGCAGTTGCCGCCAATCATAATTAAATCCAAAAATATCGTCTACTGAAGTTGGCTCTTTCGATTAACTTTAACCTCGCAAGTACTCGTAAGTCGCATCCATATGGCAGTAGATTGGACCGAATTGGACACGAGCTGTGATAGTGTGCGAGTTTGTGTGAAACGCAGCGCATTTACTAGTGACACTTAAACACATGCGACCCAAGCTGCTTTATGCTTAATTGAGTATTATCCTTGTTGCACACTGTGCAAGTGGCAATGGAAGCAGGAGTGAGATGCAGGCCGAGGCAAGTCTGCAAACAGGAGCAGCTTCTGTTTGCTTAATAGCATGGTCAGTAAATTTAATTAACTTCCCTTAAGGATACATGCAACATATAATAAAAGCACTGCACACGGCCAACACAGAGCACAGAGCAGAGAATTACACAAAAAACCCAACTTCAGTTGACTGTCCCTATACTCGTTCTGACTGCTACTTTCGCCTCCGTCTTTGGCTTCAAGTTGCGCTGGGATTACACACGCAAACACACACACATATAGGATGTAACATGGACACAAGGACACAAGTTGACTGGCTGGCTGGTTGGTTGTTCGGACTGGCTGTACGGCTCGTCTTGTCGTTGTCCTTTGAGATGTTGTGCAAACAAGCAGCTTAATGTCAGTCGACACAAGACAAACACAAACACACAAAGACACACCAATACATGCACACACACCCTACACACTCAAACATAGTACAGAAATTAACTTCTTTTTGATGAGCATATGTTGCGCAGACAACGAACGAAACGACGTCCAAGGAGTCCGCCAGACAACTGCCAAGCGAAGCAAAGCAAGCCAAGCCAGAAGACGCCGCGATATCCATTGCCTTTAAATTATAGTCGATGTCTATTGCCTGGCAGCAGAAGCAGCAACAGGAGCAGCTGGTGCATCACAGAAGCAAACATTGTAGCGCACTTCGATCTCTGCCACTTTGCCACTCGCTTTGCATTTTTTGGCATGCACTTTTAACCCAGCTTTCATAATTCATGGTGTGCCTACTTTGCATGCTCCACGACACGTATCTCTGGCTCAGTTACAGCCCTGACCCATAGCATTGTCTTGTCTGGCCACGTTTGTGCCATAACAAATGATGCACTCGACAGCCAGCAGATCCTGCGGATCGTGTGTGCTCTTTCCAGCGCCCAACAAGCCGCCACCCCAGTAACCCAACAGTCCGGCACCTCAATGGGTGATTTTAAGGTGAATTGAATGTGATTGTGATGCGGATTGAGGTGCAAGTTGTACACTTAGACACGGACCAACGAATACCTTGAACGGTGAGATTGCATGCTCTGAACGAGATCCATATCGAAAGAGTATGTAATAAGATAGAGTTTCTCTCTACAGGGGGGCTGGCTTTTGCAATAATGGGCTTACATACCTCAAAATCGTCTTAAGCTAATGTTATTTTCTTAACTATTAACGTAAACGCATTTAAGTTTAAAGTTTCATGCCCAGTTTTTAATTTTTAATAATTAACCGGCTGCCACCTATTTTATCTCAATTTCAAACTAGTTCTTTATTTAATTAAAGCGCAATTTAGGGCGCTATTTAAAGCGGCTTAATGCGTGTGGCGAACCTTTGACAAGGCATTTATGATGCTCATACGTAACGTTGGATGAGGGCTTAAAAGGCGTTTAATTATAGCCGCAAAAGAACGTGATGCATGGCAAATCATGCAGCCAGCTGGGTAAGCACCCTGAACCTTGCTCCCTGCACCAATCTTCATCCATCTCTGATGCATGTAATCAAAGTCAAGCAGCCACAACTGTCGGAATAAGTCATTTTGTCAGGCCAACAGCGGCAATAACCAGTCACACATACACCATGCACACTATAAATACACACACACACACACACACACACACACACACACACACACACACACATGTACACTAAAAAGATGAGGAGTTGGGGGGAAAAGAGATGTGGCATTAATACGCCAGTTAACATTGCGGTTAGCGTCCATTTCACGTTGTCGCAGTGCCTTTAGCCTTCATGGGATATTTGGGGGCGTGGTCTCGGCCATCATGTTGCTGCGTTTGCTGGCAGTTGGCAGCTGCATTTAACACTCGACGAGTGTTTCCTCCAGACTGTCAGACACAGCTAATGTGCGCCAGCGTAAAGTTTAAGTTGACTGCCAGTAAAAGCCATTTAAAATTACGTGCTTGGATTTCTGGCCTCCGTTCCCATTGCCATTGCTGCTGCCGCTGGGGTACCCGTTGCCTTTGCCGCAGCCTTTGCCATTGCCGTTGCCGCTACCTCGGCGCCGTTATTGAGCGCTCGCGTACGTGGCCAACTAGGAAAAAACCAACACAAGCAGCCAAAAGATGGAGGAGAATTGCAGTCAGTCGCCCAGGTTTGTCATTTTGGCACTTTTGGCTACAATTTCTCAGCTGCAAGCGTCGGTTATATATGCATGTGTGGGTTCCAGTCTGTGTCTATACGGCTGTGTGTGTGTGCGTGTGTGTGTATGTGTCAATATCACAAAGAGCAAGCAACCTGGCAACGTTGCACATAATTTTCACATAAACGAAAGCCTAATATAAAAATTCTATCAAATCGTGACCAGCAAGCGCAAAGAGTTTTTAACAACGAAAATAAAAAGTATCCAAAGCGGAACTCCAGGAGTTTTTTTAGGTTTCAATATCCTTATATCCTTGTTAAGTAAACGATTTCTCAAGAATTATACAAAAAAAGAAACAAACTATATACTTGTACACGCAAGAAATAGAAGTTACTAAATACTATATCTATAAGTAGACGGAAAAAATACGATTTTTTGGCCTAAAGCCATATTAAGCCTTTAAGGATAATATAAAGACATTTTGTTGAACACGGAAAACTTTCGCGTGCCGATTAAATAAATAAATCAGTTGTAAAAAATGTTGCGCCAGCATCGACCTTTTAAGTGTTGGCGATTAATTTTTCATTACTTTTTGGCTTTTGGCTTTTCAGCTCTTTTGAAAAGGAGAATTGCTCATGGGAACTGCTGGTCTTCGCTGATTTTATAAAGAAGAAAAAAAATTAATGAGCTGGTAGTCAAGAATACCCACGAATATTCACTTTGTTTATGCTCTCAGTTACTCTTTTAGTTCCCAGTCCTTGAATTCCGGTTCTCATGGACCTTCTTGGATAACTTTTGTAGACCCCCAAAACTATTTTCAGCAAAATTTGTCAAATTAAATTGCATGTACAGAAGAGGCCGCTGCTTCGTTCCGTTGCGTTCCGCTACGCTGCGATGCGATGCGATGCGATATAATGCGGTGCGGTGTGGTGTAGGACCCTGCTGCCTGTTGTTTTGGGCAGACGACCCAAACTCAGGCCGCAACTTTCCTTCTTGAGAGATTGAATTAAAAAGTTGACGCGGGCGCGCGTCCAACAAATGCCGCAAATTAATGTGCATAGTTGTTTTTGCTCTTTTTGTTGTTGTTGTCGTTGTAGTTGTAGTTCTTGTTGTTGTTGTTGTTGTTGGTGACGTTGGCTTTTAATTAAAATTGTTTACTAAATATGCTTGAATTTGTATGCGGTTCAAAGGGTGTGGAGCTCTTACCCATTGTGTTTGGGTAAACGGAGAGAGATTTTAGTTCGAATCAGGTCAATGCACAATTCAATTTTTGTTAAATGTTTTGGAGTCAAAGCTATGAAATCTGCTTTCCTACCAGTGTGACAAATGTTAATTATATAATTTTGCTTCTCAGTCCCCTTATCCTTCTTCCTCTCACCGGACAGGGTTTTGATGCATTTAATAAGGGGCCAAGTCATGACAAATTGCATTACAATGATTATGTTGTTAGTGTTGTTTGTGTTGTTGGTGTTATTGGTGTAATTGCTGTTGGTGCTGTTGATCCTGTTGTTGCTGCTATTGCTTTTTCTGTTGCTGTTGCTCTTGCTGATGCTGTTGTCGCGCTACATAATTCAGCATGACATGAACTGACAATAAAATTTAGTGCTGAGCGCGCATAATAAACTCGGCCAGTGCAGGACGACAAACGAAGGAAGGGAACTCTAGACTCTGACTCCAAGTACAAGTAGATGCCATGCCAGCTGGTCATAAGCAAAGGGCTAAAAAACTAAAAGCAAAGTCATGAGGCCGGCAGTAATGAAAAGCGTGCTGAGGCCTGAGAAGTTGGAGAAGGAGATGCTCTTGCTTTTGCTGCTGCTGCTGCTGCCAGGCTGTAAAACTGTAAGTTGGCATTAAGTTGCAAGCATAATGAAATTATTTCTCTGGCTCGGCGACGCATCGCTGCCACTTTTGCCGGCACGTTGCTGTTGTTGCCACTGTTGCTGCTGATGTTGCTGGTCCTCCGACTAAGAAGCGCGTCGGCACATAAATACTTCATGCTTAATTGTCCTTTTGGGTGCAATTTCAAACGCTGCTACGCACACAGCAGCAACAGCAGTAACAACAGTAGCATCAGCAGTAGAAGTAACAATGGCCATAGCAACGCAAGAGTTGGAGATGACGATGACAGCTTCAGCTTGAGCTGTAGCTGTAGCTTTAAAAGCCGGGTCTACTACTTCATGGCTATTCCTTGGTCCGCCTACTCTTATTATTATATCCTTTTACCCGCCCTTGCTGTGTTGCCGTTACTTTATTTCGAGTGCCCGTAATTTTAACTCTACGAGTAGATAGAAAAGTTGCAACATTCTCTGGTTTGGATTACAACATATAAGAGTGGCGCAAATGCTGCAAAGTTTCTTCCATCCACAACAAGTTTTGTAAATCCTTAAAGCTCAGAAAATTATTGAAATCAAAATGAAAAAGACTATTTTTATAGACAGTAAAACTTTATAAATCAATCTAAAATCGATTAAAAGCGTTCGTTCATGCAAATATTGTAATTTACAATTTGTATTAGATTATATTTGATTTATTTCTTTACAAATGGTAATCCCTGCTGACTAAATACTCTGACTAAACAGATATGGTACAATTTCAATTTGCCCCATTGAATATCGATTCTTTAACGTTTATTTGTGCAAACACAAATATTAACAGCTGAATAAACCATATGTAAGGCGCACTCATTTTGCTTCATACGTAATTAAAATTGAATCTTTAACAACTGTAATTAAAATATTTGAACTAACAAGAAAAGGATGAAGAGTTTAAGCCGCATGAAATCATGTTGAATAATATATAAAACCCTAAAAAATACCCAAAGAATTTTATAAACTGCCAGGAGAAAATACAAGGAAAAGAAAATATAAAAATTTAAATAACAAACCAAAATAAAAGATTAAAACCAAATCGAATAAAGCCGTTTCCAAAATAAATAAAAATAATATCAGTTTCTTATACGAATAAGTTCAGAACTAGATAATCTAGAGCAGAAATGGTCATCAATTTTTAATTTTTACGGCACCAGGCTAATCGAGAAGTCATACGGGATTACCATTCAGATTTTGGATAGTAAAACAGTGGACTCTTTTATCCATGTTTGTGTATATGGCAGCACACGTGTGTGTGTGTCTCTAATTCTCATTGGGAAATTAAGTGCTGTGTGATTGAAAGTTATTTGCAATCAACGGTAACATTTACGAGAAAATCTCGAATCTTGCTGCATCAGCAAGTGAGCTGTGGGCCAACTGGGAGAAGAAACAACTTAATTATCAGGTCATAGGTAAATGGTTTTAACTGTGAGTTGGTCCTGCAATGAATTTCTTTAAGTTAGAAAAGCAATTAGATTCAAGTTGGACAAGTTGGAATTGACTTCGTTTGTAGAAAATCTTCATCCAGTTTTAATTTATATTTTCAGTCGTAAAGATGTTCTATACAAATATGCATAACATAGGGCGGGCAGCTAAGATCTTTAGAATCAAAATTAACTATCAACTTGCGACGAAGTCATTTTGTCAGTTGGCAGCTGTACTAGTTCCGGGAAGAGCCTGAATTTTGCTTCCGTTTTAGCGCGAAAATATAAATGAAATCTGTAAATGGTCAGCCGGTCATTAGCGGCTACATTTTGAACATCACATCAGGAATCTAACTTTGAGTCAAACTAAAACTCCAGCTTTAACTCTGACGACGCTTATTTCCTGGCATAGCGAAAGTTTCATAGAATTCATAACTTTGTCTGGTACATTTTACCCTAACAAAGAGTATTATGAAAATGTTCTGAAATACGGCACCTCGTCGCACAGAAGGCTCAACTGTGTATCCGCTTGTCAGGCTATTCGTCTGGATGCTTTAATTTTCTTCTTTCATCGGGTACTATGCTTATGCTGCCTACATGGGTCGTAAATGCAACTTGACCATTCACTTCAAGAGTGTAAGGATATTAAGTCGTCGTCACGCTGAGTTTGCCGCATTTTTTCTGGCTTCAAGTCCTGCTCTTTTTTTTTATTTCGACTGCTCTTTGTCATCGTCCCTTTTATTGCTTGCTTAATTATGGAGTCACTTTACATTGACACGCTGCTTGGGCCGCACTCCATGAAACTGAAAATGATGCAAAATAAATAGCAATAACTTTCCGCCAAGCCGCTTAAAAGTTAACAAACTAGCAAGTTATGAGTACAACAACTAGCAAAGTTCAACTTTGTCATAACCTTTTTTTGTAAGATCCTCTGGTATTTTTTCTACTGTGGGCTATGGAGGAGGTATTGCATTTTCTCTTGGAATTTTCAATTTTAAATGGATAATTATCGCTGTTAACTTTCTATTCGTAGGTATGTACACATATATTTTTATAACAACTACATTTAAATCGTAAATTTTCACTTTAAATATATAGTCGAATTTATTTTTCAAGTTTCAGACTACTAAAGCACACTTTACCGACAAAAATTAAAAAGCCGACGAGAATATCCCACTAAACAGCAGGCTTAGTGTTAATCGTACGCCACATTGGCCGCAAGTGTCGCGGCGGTTGAGTGTGCTGGCGAAAGGTGTGAATCTGGCGCCCCATAAGCTCAGAACTTAAAAACAAACCGCAATGGGCCATTATCTGGTTGACAACAACAACAACTACAAGTTTAACAAGAACAAAACTCGACAAAGCAGTCAACTTGTGGCCAGGACAGGCAAAGCATGCGGCTGCCGCGCCTCCTCTAGCTCCTTTACCTGACAACGGATGGTGATGCCATCTGTTGTGTGCCCGAGGAACGTTTAGCTAACAGTTAGCTAACATCAAGTCAAACGACACTTCCGTCCAGCCGACGAGTCGTCGACTGCAGCTTCAGCCTCTGCTAGGTGTACATTTTGTCACCGCCAACATATAGAGTGAACCACATTTCCGGATTTGCAGACTTGTGTATCCGTCAACGTTGCAGCCCGCACACAACATACCAATTTCCTTTACTTCCTCATCTTCCCCTTTTTCCTTCACTTTCATCTTTCCACACTCCTTTTTCCTCTTTCCACGCCTCTTTCTAACTCAAACAGCGTAAACACCCACAAGCCTTCGCAAAGTTTCTATGCTTCAAAATTTTTGCATTCAAGTGTTTGCACTTCGTTTAGTTGGGCAATAAAAATAAATGCGAAAGCTTTTTAAATGTTTAAGCCAAACATTTAACTTGGTACCGTCTTTGTCCAATTACCTGATGGAAGTTTTGCATCTCTGTTGTTGGTCCACATGAGTCAGCAGTTGTATCAAAGCCCCCAAAACTCTGGCCACATGATGCGACCACGTTGCTCACATTGGTCAACTCGCAGCATTAATGAATAAATCAACACGAGCCACGTTACCAATGAACAGCTATACGGATACAGATTACAAAAACAGACACAAACACAGATACAGTTGGTAAAAATAGCAAAAATTGAAATAGAAGTCCAAAGTGAATGTTTTTGGGCCACGTCCTGGTCGCACTAATGAAGTCCCTGTCTGTGCGAACGTGCGTCATCATTATCATTGGCAGTGCGCAAAACATAGAACTAATGCCTCTGCTTCAAACAAATCAATTATGTGGCACATAAGAAGAAGACACTGTCGCATTTGTGGCAAGCACTTAACAGCTCTCCCCTCCCTATCATCATCTCTTTCTCACCCAGTTAGTCTCACGCACTCTCTTAATTATGCGCCAATGTTGGCATTGCAGTTTCCATGACAATCAAAAGTTATTTAATGCCCAACGAGCAAATCACACATGCATACCAAAACTTTGACTTGTCGTAAAGAACGAAGCAAAAAAACACAAACAATTTACAATTTACAATTTACAGTTGAAAAGTTAAAAGCATGCCAACACCTGTGCACATACTCACACACACACACCCTCATCCTTCTTTCCCATCAGCTTCCCAGACCATTTCCCACTAACATGTTGTGGCATTTTACCTGATTTTCTTTGCACTCGACACGAAAATTTTGACAGTTAACGAATTTTGGTGCGAAAGTTTTGCACATGTTTTAACATTTCCAGAGAATTATGCCACGCAGGACACAGACAGACGCACACATACACCCACAGTAGTTGGTTCAGGATCACGAGTGGGATTGGTATCGGGTAGTTAATGCCATGGACCGAATTCAGCCCAAAGTTGACAACAAAATTAAGTGAGGCAGCCGTGCGTGCTCGACCAGGGCAAGAACCAGGTTAGAAACTGCGAGTTCGCCGTCGTTTCAAAGTGGAAAAAGTCCTCTTACTACAACTTTTGCAAATACGAGTTAACTAATATTTTGGGTGTTGAGTAAAATAATGAAAGGAATTTCAGTAAGAAGTCGTTAGTAGTCTCCAATTGACTATGTTCAACTTCAAGTTAGTTTAAGCCTTCATATTAATTGCTAGTTTCTAATTGGAAGTATTATCGATAGCCTTTCCTTAAGTTTGAGAACATTTTCAAAACATGGTGGACAAACGATATTGTAGTTATTAAAACGTGTATTTTTTATTGTCCCTCTAACAGTCATGGAACGACTAAGTGCTTACCAAGCAACTTTCAGTAACTGATACACACCGGGATAGAGTCTTTAATTGTCTTGCCCCAACTGTGAAGTAAGGTCCTAGAAGGCGTCTTTGTAATAGCATTGGTGAGCAGATGCAAAACATGGCTACATGTCCTGAGCGGAAGCTTCACTTCCAAAGTGCACAAAGAGGAAATTAAGTGCTGACCATTTCTCGACATGGTGCTGGCCGGTTACCAACGTCCCATTTTTGGTCATGCATTCATTTCACTTTGCACTATTTTCGGATTAAGTCTGCGCCTGTCATGTTGATTTGTATTTGCTCTTTACGATTATATATGTGCGTGTGTGTTTGTATGTGTGTACGTGTGCGTGTGAGTGTGTGCCTGACTGTGGTGTGTATGTGGCATGTGTGGTGTACGTCTGCGGCTGCAATGCTGTTGGCATTTTGCGTTGGTGTCGGCATAAAGTTGAATGATGGCATTAACTGTGTTCGTTTGTTCTGTGTGTATGCGTGTGTGTGTGTTTGTGTTGGTTGTGCGATGTGTGATACACAGAAAATTGTTAATCCCATTGATTTGTGTTAATGATTGTCATTGACACTGTTGACCAAACAGTTTCAGCACCAACTTCAGGTTTGACTCTCGGGACGACCATGTTTTGAGTCCTTTGCTCCTTGTCACGTTAGCAAATTTTATTAACAACAACCGCAGCTGTCGTCAGGCTCCGGGCTTCTTTCTCCATGCCCGTACTCTCTGCTCCATGCTTCCTCTTGCTAACTCCTTGGTAACAAATTCGTTTTCGGGCTTTGTTTAAATTTGCTGCAAACGAGCCATTGTAGCCTCAAGGACGAGCAGCACAAGCAGAACAAGTCTAACTCGAGGTCTCAAGTGGACTCTGAGGTAAATCGTGTGTACATGCTTGTGAGTGAGTATGTTTGTCTCGCTCGTTGGTGTATTGATATTTCACATGAAATCAACACACAGCGTTCAAATAGTCGAGCAAAAATACTCACACACAGACACACAATTTCAAAACCTACTTTTCTGACATTGTCACCATTTACAGCGGAAATGAAAAATCAAATCGAAGAAAGGCACAGGAAATGTAGCTCTTCGTTTTTCACTTGATGTTTATATATGTACACCAATAGTGGAAATGTGTGTGTGTGTGTGTGTTTGTGTGTATATGCTGTTTAAATTTAGCCAATGTCTAGTATTTTCAAAGAGCTCTCCACTCTTGACTATTTATCTCTCTTCTGGTCCATATGTGTGCTTACCTACTCAGCCCTGTCATAGACATGAAATCGCATTTTTATTGTTTTCTGCTACATTGTTTTGATACCCTTTCTGCATTGTGAATCTATGAAATGTTGTAAGCAATTCGTAAAGCCGAAATTCAACTCAACTTTTACTCTTCTAGCGACTAAGAATTTATATAGGCCATTACATTAATATATAGGCTATTACACTTAGAAAAATATATGCATCTGAAAGTGATTCTGCGTGTGACAGTTTTAATATACCATTTATACCCAATTTAAATAATTTAAAGGTCTCTTACATTTCTAGGTAGTAGATATATAAAAAAAATATTATTTTCTTTTCCATCCTTGTATTATGCATTATGTTAATAATAAATTGAAAGAGTATGCCAAATTTCATGCACTGAAGAAAAATTTTATTGTTGCTTTATTCTTGGCTGAGACGCTTTCTGTGCTGGAGATTTTTTTTATCGTCTTGGCTATAAGCCTAAACAAATACAAACAATTTTGTCTCGATAGAAATAAGATCAAAAACCAGCGAAAAACACAGCAAAAGAAACAAAATAAAACAAGCGCCAATAGAAATGGCAGAATGCCGTGGAAAAAATCAATTGATTTTAGTTTGTAGACGAAGCATACAGTTGGAAAGTTCTCTACCTTTAGTTCATGCCATCCTCTTGATTTTCTCTCCATATGGGATGTCACGTGTACGTTGATTATGGGAAAGTGTAACTGTTGCACTAATTTATTGAAATCATTTACCACAAATCAGACAATTCCCGTACTGTGCAAGAGGAAACTAATTAAATGATGAATGCGTCTGACAGCAGCTCAGGGAGTTGTTTTCGTTGATTAGTTAGCTGCCAGACAACCTTACCCAATGTGCACACACACACACACACACACAAGGTAAAATACAGCAAAACACACAACCACCCAAGACAGCTGCATCGATTCCCACTGGTCTGATTGAACAATGAATGATTTAATTAATAAATAAATAAGTGAGTACGTGCAATGTGCAATGTGTAGTATCAAGTGTGTTATGTGTTGTGTGTAGTGTGTAGCGTGTAGTGTGTACAACAACAATCGAGTAATTGCAGTTGCAAAATGCATTGCACAAGTGTGACAAACAATTAATTATTGAGCCTCGATTGTCTTTAGCAAAAGACACAAGTTTCAATTGCAAATTTGCAGCTGCATGTGCGTGTTATCAACATGTTTTAGACACGATTATAGTATTCTCTTCGACCTTTGCCAATTGCCTTTTGCTGTTTGTCATTCGATCTATACCGTTTCCTATTTGATTTTCAGCTCAAACAGACCACAAATTAAGTGCACAACATTAGACTGCAAAGTCACATAGTACTTTAGGTCAATATCCATCTGTTGTAGTGGTCCAGCTTAAAGCTCAGATAGCAGGCAGAATTGGCAGAAAGTCGTGGAAGTTCACTTACCAAGCTGCACACCTAAACCTTAAAAAAAACTTGCTGAAAGTCTGTTCGAAAATTGAATTATTTGTGCTTTTCAAAATTTTGAGGACTTTTGGAAAGCTACGAAATTAAATTACCATACTCGTATCGTTTGGCACAGGCTGAAATGCATGAAATACAATTTGCAATGGGGCTAATTTTAAAAGCCCAACAAACCGATTGCAAACTTAATTCAATACAATTTGTCTGCCATTGTATCAAATTCAGAACATTCAGAAAATTTTAGCTAAATTTCATATTTATTGCGGTTCGGCTTTAGCTTCATCCTCGGCTGTGGCACCAACTCAAACCCAAATTCAATCCGCAAAACCATTTAAGACTTTGAAGTGGGGGAAACCGCAAACTAGTTGCCATCGTATCTGCGCGTCGCGCTGCAAATATTACGCCGGATATGGCAGCTGGTGGTTCGACATGTGGTTCGGAAAGGGTATGGGGTATGGCTTATGGGGTATAGGTTGTGTGTCTACGGTATGCGGGTCGGGACAACCGCAGCACACAGAAACTTTCACAATCGAAAATGATAGCTTCGGGGTCTCAAGAAATTTGCCATTTGCCCAGAATTGCAGCTGCTCGAGCATTCACATCCAGTGTCAGTTTGAAATTGTTTCAGTTTGTTGCGCCCTCTAAGTTGCATAGTAAACCCAAAAATTTGAAGGATATCCGGTCGGCATCTGCCACCGCCACTGATACTGCCACTTCCACTGCCGAACACATTCGTATAGCATACCTTGAGGCATTTCATTAAAACGCAATTAGTGCCGATTTGAATATTGATGCAGAACTCAAAACGCTTTTACTGATGATACTTCTGCCGCTGCTGTTGATATTGAGATACTGCTACTTAGGGTATGGTATACTCGTAGAAAGTTTTTGCATTTGGCCTGAGGCACATTGATAATTCAATATTCATTTGAAGCATTAAGTATTTGAAATTCCTGACAAAAGTTTTCGCCTTTTGGTTAATGCGCTTTCAGCACAAGATAATCAAATTGGAAAAACCGCTCATTATATTCAGCAGCTCTTTGTTTTTTTTTTTTTGGAATCAATAATATTGAACCATAAACGAATCACACTTAAGCGGCTCAATCAAACGTGAAATTCGTTCATTTACGCCAGCCAAGTGCATGAACAAATGCATGATTGAGTGAGTCACTCTGTCTGTGTCTCTCTCTCTCTCTCTCTCTCTCTCTCTCTCTCTCTCTCTCTCTCTCTCTCTCTCTCTCTCTCTCTTTATATATGTACATATATATATATATATAGTGATATAAATGATGTGTGTATGTATATATACCTCGCTGTGACGTTAAAAGGTGTGCCAAATGAAATTGAAATATAAATACAAATGCATTGGGCGCATAAACAGCGCAATCAGGCGCAAAATATGCGCGAAGCAACGACGCGTAACTGGAGCCGACAAATGTAAAGAGAGTAAAAGAGGGACATGAGGCTGCAGTAGGATCATTAGGGGTGTAGAGAAAAGGAGGGGGTGTAAAGAAGACGTTTATCAACTCTGACAGACATCTGCGAAGAGACCGACAAGTGAATATATGCGGCGGTACAGTAAAACAAACAACGACCACACAAGCCAAAAGCCGCCCTTTTGGATTTGATGATGAAAATAAAATGGCGCACAAGATTCCAGTGAAAATGCTAAGACGATACCCATTCCATAGCCCAGAGACTCGCTTGACGGCATCGCTGTTATTGACTTACTGTTGTGACATGCAAATAACAATGCAGCTGTGGCAGCACCAGCAATAGCATGAGCAGCAGCAGCACCAGCACCAGCACCAGCAGCAGCAGCAGCAGCATGAGCAGTAGCACTAGGAGCAGCAGCAGCAGCTATGAAAATATTTTTCTGTGAAGACAAAAATTGGCAGCAATGCAACCCGACAACAAACAAAAACAATGCCACTGGCTGCATAACAATAATGGCCATAAAAATAAACACTCAGCATAAATATACACACACACAGACATCAAGCCATTTTGTGTGCTGTTTAATCTAACTAATAGCAGCAGAACACAAATTACATTCTCCCGCACATAAGAAAAATAAAAATAAAAAAATTTTATACAGAACTTTGTCTTAGGAACAATTTCTAAGGATGTTCATTGCTGAAGACAAAAGAAATATAAAGCGGGTTGAACGGAATGTATTATTACAGCTTGTTAATAAAACTATCTTTTAATATTACTAACCAATTAAAAATTGGTAATAAATTGTCAATCTAGCTACGCTTACTTAATGAGATACTATGGTTTGCCGATGTGGGTGTGGTTTACACAAGATGTTCTACTCATCTATTTATACTGAAAGGGAACATTGCGTACTGTAATCACAACGAAATTGTTCCCATCTAATAACTTGTTTCCATGACGGCACCTTCCACGTTCACTGGTTTATCGTGATCTCACATGAAAATGATGTATTACTGTGTATTAAAACAGGTTTAACTGCGCTTCAGTTTCCATTGTTCAGCGGTTTATCGTTATGTTCTGTATGATCGAACAGTGTCTTAACGAAATTCGAAGCAGCTACATATAAAAAATACGAGTGTTAACATGCTAATCAAACTTGGTAAGCAGCTCCATTTTAATCATTGAGAAACTGGAAATTAATATAGTAAACCCAATTTTTAGGTATACTCGTGTACTTCTTTTGTGCCTCTTTCTGCCTTATTAACATGGCTTCTGGAGGCACCATTCTGCCCCCAGATGAGATCAGTATAATTTTCTTTGCGCGAAACTTTTTCCGTGCTATCAACAAGGCGGCAGTGGTCAGAGTCAACAATCTAATCATATCCCCAGTAGGAGCTCGTAGTGCCATGACACTGGTGTTTATGGGAGCGGGTGGTAATACCGCCGATGAGCTGCGCTCCGGCCTAATACTGGGCGCGTCCGATAAGCTAGAAATAGCCAAGAAACATGCTGATCTCCTGAGTAAGGATTGCGTGTGCAACGATAAAGGCGTTTCGATGCGCATGGCCACAAGACTCTATGTAAAAGACGATCAAGAATTGCGTCCCGACTTCAATGCAAATGCCGAGGAGTTCTTTAATACACAGGCGGATATGTTGAACTTTACCGATGCAGAAGGCGCCATGCAGCATGTCAATAAATGGCTGGAGCGGCAAACTTTTCACACAGTACGCGACCTCCTCAGTCCGGCATCATTTAATCCGGAGTCGAGCGTTATTTTGGTCAACTCCCTGTATTTTCGAGCCAAGTGGTCCAAACGTTTTTCCGAAGAGCGCACTTCATTGGATGACTTCTGGATCAACGACAAACAGAGAATGCAGGTTCCCATGATGCGACAGGTGGGTGTTAATAGCAAAAGATACCGTCTGGTACTGGATTTAATCACATTTTTCAGCTGGCTGTACTATATTCATTAATGGTTTCATCAATGTTCAGGTTGGTCAGTTTCGCTATGGCGTATCCCGGAAGCTTAAATCGACTATTCTGCAACTACCTTTTGAAGACTCAAACATAACGATGCTGTTGATTGTACCACAAGAGATTAAAGGACTTGCCGAACTGGAGGCGACGCTGGAGGACTTCGACTTAAACGAAGTGGCCGCTAAGTCAGTTATGCATGACGTGGATGTAACATTGCCCAAATTCAAGGTTGAATGCGATATTGATCTGAAGGTACCTCTGCAGAAGGTGAGTCTAAGCTAACATTATATAATATATACATGCATTACATACTTCTATGCATTCTATTTATCTTTCGTATCAGCTGGGAATCATGCGTGTCTTTGAGCCTGGGGCTGCAGATTTGAGTGGTCTTTTTGCCAATAACTCACCAGAGCTAATCACTGAAGCAAGGCAAAAACTCTATTTGAATGTGAACGAGTCAGGCTGTGAAGCAGATACTAGCACGCGTAAGGTCAACTCTAAAAACAAAGTTAATCAATATTTAATACTTCTAAATTGGTTTCATTGTAGCTGCTCGTGCGGCTGCCGCCAGCGTCAATCCGGACCGGAAGATATTTAAAGCGAATCACCCATTTGTGTTCGCCATAAGGAACAACAAAACTGTTTATTTCGTGGGTCATTTTGTCAAGCCCTGATTAGCCCTTGGACTAGGAGCGCGTCGCGTTATTTCCAAATAAATCCATGAAACACCCATTAAACCAATTGCAAATTTTTATTACAAGCCGCAATTTCACTGGTTACAGAACCAACAGCAGCACCAGCGTCAGGGGTAGTCTGCGCCAATTGCAACAAATGACAATATCCCTTGAACATCAAATTATTGCCGCACAAGTGTACACAATGCACAGCCGTACACAGATACAAACTGAACAGCAAAAACAAAGAAAGAAGAGAAAAAAAGCACCGGTCCAGTATGACAAACACACTACATTTAAGCCTGATGAATATAGGGTGTAGATGGGCATGTTTAACTAACGAATATTAATATTATTGCAGTAAGAGCGCTATTAAAACTAATAGAGAGGTTATTAGATTCCAACTAAATTTATCGACTAATACGTTACGTTCTATTGACAATATATTAATATGTACCGACAAAAAATTTGATTATAATGTGAGACATAGCGAATGCAGGTAAAATTCGTCAAAAATTAAATGATTGAAGTTCAATTGTTTTTATCTATAAAATACCCTTTCAATGTGTCGATTAAAGGGTATAAATACAAATACGAGTACAAACAAGTGCACAGCTGCCGGGAAACGGCAGCAATAAAACAAATAGCAAAATGCCAGGAGAATTCATTGAAATGGGAAATGGAGGAGTTGCAATAGCAGTAGGGGATAGTAGAGCGGGAGATGCTGCTTCGACAGATCATTGAGAATTCCGCTGATATGAAAAGAGCCAAGTTCCATTGGATGTGATTGTGAACAATGGCCGAGGGTGGGTGGTCTAGGAGTCTGTAGAGGCTAGCAAACTAAATGAAAAGTTAAGAGCAGCAAAACGAGCGTCGCTGGCAGTGCCCCATTTCCCATTTCTTCTGGAAAATGCTATACAACTTGTTAGCCAATTTTAAATACAACTGCTGCTACTGACAGTAATCAAGATTGTATGGCGGCGGTGGCTACAACAATGACAAATGCCATTCGGCGGGGGCCAACAATTGAAAAATAAGTAATTTCACAACTGTAGTGAACTGTGTGCCCAGCAGCAGCAGCAGCAGCTGAGACAAGCACAAAACGCTAACTGGAGTCCTGTAGCTAAAATCAGAGTTGGAGTCAGAGCTGGAGTTGAAGTCCGTTTTCGCGTCCACGTCCGCGTCCGGTTGCAAACTTTGTCGTCCAATTCATCGATGATTGTCGTGGACTGCCTGTATGGCATTGCTATTGCCATTCAGAGCGTCTGCTATTGATGGCCACTGCCGGGTTTTGTGGCAAATGTTTATCTTTCGGTTTGGTTTGTATTTGGGTCCAGCACTGCACTGCACTGCACTACGCGCATCTTTCTTGATTTTACTTACAACTATGCCTCCAGGCCAGTGGCAACGTCATCAAAACGGATGTGCAGCTGCACAAACTTTGTCCCAATAGGGACAAAGACGCAGCGAAGGGACTGTAAATTGTGCTCCGGCCCCGGACAGTTGTGTAATTTGAAAATGCTAATGTAATGTCACAGTAATGAAATTACTGAAATCACTGTTACAGGATAAAACAGGCTAACAAATAAAGCTTAAATTGATCTATGAGTACCGTTTAAAACTAGCTGAGAAGATGCTGAAGACTTTAAATTATTGATAAATCCATTTTAACATCATGATATTATTTTTGGCCTAACAGCTTGATGAGTGACTGAAGTTAACTCTTATTAAGTAATTAAGTATATTAATATCTACCAGAGATGTTTATAATTTAAGTAAAAAATTAGCATTCATTCATCCTTATGAACAATTTAATAGCTTGATAATGTTTTCATGTTAATGGTTCATGTTTTGCTTAAAAATATTTTTAAATATTTCTAGTAATGCATTTGAATAATTTAAGCAAACTTTCAATGGAGGACACAATAAATCAACAACTGATGACCGAAAATGTAATTTAAAACCAATCAAATGCATTCGCATGCAACAGCGAATGCCAAATGCCGGCGGTCACAAAATGCATTAAGCATCTTCATTTGATCGCATCCCAAACAAGAAGTGGGCTGCGTGGAAGACAGAGGGTAGAGGGGAGGATGGATTATAATGTGAGGCTATCATGCATTTATAGAGCACGCACACATGCACAGAAACAATCGTTTCATAAATTGCATAAACAAACCATCGACCATCGATAAAAAGGGAGGCATGAGAATTGCATAATCGCTATACAGCCACAAACACTTGACCATCAAATCCGATTTGCAGAATTTCTCTGTATGGGCTGCTGCTGTGTGTGTGTGTGTCTGTGTGTGTGTGTGTATATATATATATATATATATATATATATATATATGTTTGTGCTTCAGTACAGAAATTTAGCATACCAGCAGCATACAATATATCTACATACATACAAGTATATATATATCCAATCGTCTGTTTTCCCTATTATAAATTGACTCATATGCCTTTGGTAAATCTTCATAAGAGGACAGTCGCTTTACATTGTTTGTCTGTGGTTGCAAGTATGTAAGGATGTGCGTAAGTTTGAGTATGTATTATGAATAGCCCTATGTGTTATATGAAACATATACAACATATATCAGATATTGAAAAAAGCAAATGATCGAAGCATGTTAGACACAGATGATTGAAAATTTTAGCCTTTAATATGACCTATATATATAACCAAATATATAATCTTAATGATGCTCTTCGTTTTTACATTAGAAAAAGAACTGTAATTTTTTGTCACATAGGCATAGCTCTCATCTTCCTTAGATGATACTAGTGTAAGTATCTGTATCTAAATGTTGACTTATCAAAATATGCTTTCCTGTCTATATCCTGTATACTGTTGTCATTGCCATCCAAAGTAAACGTGTCCGGCATTGTAACGATGCTCAACATCTAGGAAATTATTCATATCGGCTCTTGTGCATTGCAATACGTAAACCAGAGCCGTAAAGCTGCTGTCTCCTGTCTCTTTCCTGCCGGTTGTTGCCTGCTATTTGCTGGCTGGCCATATGCAGGCGGCTATGAAAATTACATTTCAATTTTAAAACGACTCTAATAGCCAGTGTACTGTTTATGGTTCGCAGTTCTCAGTTTTCAGTTCTCACTTTGCAGCTACGCTGCATGAGGTGTGGTAAGCGAGATGGCAGTGGCAGCACTGCAATGGGCTGTCATGAGTGTTGCTTATCGTTCAGCTGCAGCTTAAACGCCGTTTAATCCATCACACGAACCATGCAACATGGCGCGCATGCCATGGACAGCTCCTTGCTGCCAGTTACTGCCACACACTCATACGCATAGACGCACGCGTATGTGTCAGAATGTGGAAAATGCTGCCATTGCTTGATAATAAGCCTTCCTGCAGCCTCAAAGCTAGGACAGGTTTTCATTGTGGTTACGCATACGCCGCGTTGCACCGGCCGGCCACTGCCTGATACGCTCGCTAGAATGTGTTCTCTGACTGCCTGTTTACGAGTATTTCAAATTTAAGGAAGCAAATTGCAAGTCAGACGCGTCGACGATTGCAACTTGCAAAAATTTGTAACAAAAAATTGTAAAAACTCCAAGAGTCGGACAGGTGATTTAAAAACCATTTGTCAGCAGCAGACGACACGCAGCAAGCGGCAGGCAGCAGACGAGAAAAGACTTTTGCTTCCATGGCCATAGACTGAAAGGAGTTTGGGTGATTGGCTTGGGTCAGTGAAATTATTCAAATTATCTTGAGGAAGATTTTACTGTCAGGTGCTGTCAGGCAGCAAGCAACAACAGCAACAACAAACACAAACAGATGGCTGCTCCCGAAGTTACTCCCCAGGCAGCAATCAAACGGCTTTAGAGCCATTCTTTTATCGCGCAGCCTCATCCACAGTCCAAACATGAAGTTTCCCTCCAAGAAACAGCAACCGGCAGATGACAGACGACAGGCTGCTTGGTCTTGACGCTGTTCCTGTTCCTACTTTTGGTCCTCATCCAGGGTGCTCCACTGTCTGCACCCACTGTTGTTTTTGTTGTTGCTGACGACAATTGTAAATCCCATCTATTATAAGTGCTTCTTACCACTTGGCGTCGAGCATTGACATTTGGCTAATGGCAAAAATGTCACCAAAATGCAGACAAACAAGCAGCTGCCATGACAGCAGCCTAGGACATGGCCACGACATTAAACCAGCTCTCTCGCTCTCTCTCTCTCGCTCTCTCTCTCTCTCTCTCTCTCTCTCTCTCTCTCTCTCTCTCTCTCTCTCTCTCTCTCTCTCTCTCTCTCTCTCTCTCTCTCTCTCTGTCTCTCTCTCTCTCTCTTTCTCTCTCTCTCTCTCTCTCCTCCCTCTCTCTCACCATTGCCTTAGATCGCTTTATTTGCTTCAGTGTAGGCATTGGCATTGTAGCATTTTTACTTTATTTACAAACATTTTGCTATCAGCTTACAAGTGATACCTAGTATCATCATCGAGTCGTCTCTGGATATCTCTGATCCTCTTTAGCACATACCAATCGGATACTCCTTGCAGGATTAACGGCTGAAAGCAGCTTACCGCTAACAAATATATATCAATTAGTGTCTGTATTTAATATATTTTATGTGTACTCGCAATATTATTTAATGACATGGTGGAAGTTGGCCTACATAACCAATTACTTGACCTATTTAAGAGCCGCAACACTCGTTGAGCCAGAGAATTTGGCATGGAAAAGCCCATTTTTTAAACGGCACACATAATTCATTAAGCTGTGGGAAGCCTTCTAGATTGGGTGGCAAATCAGAGGAAGCCATAAATCAAATACAATTTGATACACTGATTAAAGCGTCGGGAACAAGACTAAAGAGCAATACACACACATCACACACAACCTAACATATGTATGTCCAGATGTAAGTGGCAGCTGCCTTAACGCACCTATTTAATCAACCCAAACTCTAACCCCAACGACAATTCATTAATAACAACGCACAGCACGAGATGTCGAACTAAATTGCCCACTTAAATATGTGTTTAATGGTAACCGAAATGGAAAGATGTGGACATAGAATAAGGCAGATGCCAAACTGCTGATTCTGGCCAAAATCTTAAAGTCTTATTGCAAGAACTAAAATATTTACCAAGTGGCAACAACTCAAATTGTTTTAGTCCATTGTCTGTGCACACAAAACCAATTAACTCTGATATTTGATAAAAACATAAATATGTGCCTTTACACATACATATATATATATGTATATTAATATATATATATATATACATACATATATATATATATATATATATGTGTATATGAACCTTAATTGAAAAGGACACAAGGATGTGGCTACAACAACTACAAAATACGCCTTAAAAATATACAAAATACTTGCATATATAAAATACAAAGTGCCATGTCCGTGTCCGTGTCCATGTCCTGCCGTTTCCTGTTGTGTTCTGTCGTGTCTTGTCGTTTCGTGTTGGTTTCATTCGGTGTCCGGGTCGCATTTGTTGTGACAAGTGATGTCGACATCGTTCTTGTTTGCATTTTGAAAATTCTCAAGTTGTTTTTTCATTACGCACACGAGTGCGCTAGTAAGGTTGAGAATCTAAAACAGAGTTCATGCAACATTTAGTTGCATACAAAACAATAACTCATTTGCATAACATTTTCTTCGCCACCTCCAACTAAGCGTCTACCTCTGTCTCTCAACTACATCGACAAGCGTCGAGTAACATATGCGTCAACATTCCTCTCTGTCAATCAGTGCAAATTCAGCGACAACTAACAAACCATTTGACAGTTGCAAATGTCAGCGTCATATGATGAATGCGAGGAAATTTCTCCTTTTATCTAACTGCCTATCCTTTTGGAGGAAAGCTGCTCTTAAAGGCCAAAAGTAACTGCACCTTATGGCATTGGCAACAGTCAACAGTCAACAGTTGTAGTTTTAAAATAACTAACGAAAAAAGTTTTCCCTTCTCACAGTGCCTCTCAAAATTTATCTGTCAGTTGATTAGCTAATTCCTCAAGCAGCGCTGTTCTATTTTTTTAAGGTTTCTGGTCTTGTTTCTCTTTCTGTCGGAAACAACGGAGAAGAATAATAGTATGAAATAAAAACGGATTTGCATTTTAGATTCGCAGCGTCCACCTCTTGTTGTTGATTTTTGTTTATCATTAGGGGGAAAGATGGGGACTGCAACAGAAAGAGAAACAGAAACAGAAGCAGCAGCAAACACAACAGCAGTAACAACAATAATATTTTGTTGAGCGCTGACAGGCGTGCTGGGGGACCTGGAAATCACCTCGAAAGTGGGGCCCTCAACCTGGAGGTACAGATAAGAAGTCCCCAGCATAAGTGCAGCTGTAGTGAGTGGACACTGAATGAATGTCAGCAACGTCTGGCAGCTTGTCACAGAGCAAAACTAATACTCAAGACAATTTTTTATGACAGCAAAACAAACTCCACCTAGCAACCACCTCTCCACCTCACCACAATACACCCCCGCCATTCCCTTACAATCCATCCTGGTGAAGGAGGGTCCAGAGTTATGCCGGCTTTTTGTGACGAATGATTTAAAGTTTTGGCCATTTTGTTAGCTAGCCCATGGCCCTTGGCCCTTGGCCCTTAGCAATGTTTGCTTGTGTTTTTTGGTGTTTAGTTACATTTTGTCTTTACTGTGGATGGAGAAGTAGGCTTATAGAGAGGGGAGTGGTATAAGGATCTGATGAAGTGCCGGCATTGCTTTAAAGTGGGTAATATATTTTTATGATTTCCTGCCTTACCTAATGAGATTTGGCTACGCAATTTTTGTCGTAACTTTTGTGCGTTGCTTTTTATTTGCACTCATTTTGAGGTAATGCGAGAAGTTTATGTGCTGTGATTTGCTTTTGATTGATGCGACCCACTCAAACAGACATATATACACACACACATATATATAAGAATTTATATATACTTATATATATATATATATATAAATATATATATATGTATGTCTGTTCGTATATAACATATATATTAAACATATATAAGCTTTAATTTGGCCCAGACAATATGTATGCGGCAATTAGCTAAATTACCAAAAATAAAAAAATAAAACATAATGAAACAAAGGCGAAAACAGACAACAGACATATATTACTCGAGCTCGAAAATCCTGACAGAAAGGAACCCCCTATAACTTAATAAAAGCTTGTACTTGAAGAGCAGTATAATTTGATTCAAGTTGGAATAGATTTCATTGGCTGCTCGTTCGACTGATTCAATTTAAAAACTAAGCACAAGCTATATTGTCTCTTCCAAGTAGAAATATTGTGGGTATATAAATCACATTCGACTGGTATCATTGGAAATACGGCGATAGTTGTGGCATGGAACTGTAGCACAAATACATACGGCATTCTGTGTGTTTGCCGGTAACATGAAAATTTCCATTTTGTTAGTGAAAAACATAAAAAGCAGCGGCAACTATTTGCACAAAACAGGAGCGTAAACCGAACAGCTTGTCTAATTGTAATCCGAGTTGTAAGTCGTTTAAAACAGACAACGAGCACGATGGCTGGGAGGAAGATGAGGTTAAGGAGGAGAATAACCACGAGGATGAGGAAGAGTACACGAATTAATTACCCTCGGAAGTTGCTTGCTAACAACGCGCACCGAAACGGAACGGCACACGGAAATGCCAGAACGGACCAAACTGGACTAAGCTACGGGCTTCGTGCTCCGTAGTTGCGACTCCAAGCTCCGTTACAGATTCAGATTCAGATTCAGTTTCGCATTCGTATTTGGACGATCGCTCTTTCTGTTTCTCTCACTCTTACTCTCGCTCCCTCTACCTATCTATCTCTGAGCGCTGTGTGGACTTTGCGTTTTGGGAATGTCATCATCAACGCGTTCGAGTTCGAGTTTGTGTGCACACGCTGTAGAAATGTTGCAATGCCGGTCCTGGCCAGAACTTGTGGCCGCAGAGCAATGAAATTGCAACCGCAATGTCTCTCTATCTGTCTTTATGTGTCTGTCTGCCTGTCCGTGTCCGGGCCTGTGTGCCTGTGTCTGTCTCTGTGTTGGTGACGTGCAAATGAATGCAGCGGAAATGAAATGAATTCGTTAGAGCCCGCAAAAAACGCAGCATGCAGCGTTCAACGAGCTGCGAACATTGCAAACGGTTCGCAATTAATGAGTGCCTGCCGCTATGCAATAAAAAATTCTGCATAAAGCTGTGAAAACTGTGGAAAAAGGAAACCTGTTTAAACTGTAAGTACAATTGGGCGTGGCCGACCGGACTTTATGATTTAAGGACCGTGTCGACTGCAGTTGACAACTGCTCATCCTAAAATACGAGTATCAAGGAATTTACAAAATTCAAGCGTCACCTATACGTAATGCAGTCTATCAGCTAAAGTTTAAGTTTAAATATGTAAATTAAGTATAAAACTAGATTCATGATAGTATTGCTTACTTTAACCTGCAGTTCTTGCAATAAGAACATGTAATCGTCTGGCAACTTGCCTGAATTTCTGATCTGATCTGATAATGCTTAAACACATTTTTCCACATAGTTTCTTTATTATGCGAATTGTCAACAACAACATTATTACAGTTCATTAAGACCGAAGAGAGCTCAAAAGCGTGGTAAAATTTAATATAATCTTATAACTCTTTAAGCTTGTTGTTGGTTCTCCTTTCGCGTTGAGTGGATAGCAGATTTTATCACATGCATAGCTTTGTTGTATATTATATTTGACTTTTGCCTTAAGTACACGCCTTTGAGCAGCTTAACATAATGAGCTCAAATTAAAATCTTGTTAAAAGTGCAGGCAAAGATGAAATAGAATGAAATAAAACGAGTCAGATTCGGTACGCACGACATTTGCAAGTACTCGTAGATGCTCATGACTTTGTCAGCCAAGTCAGTTAATCTTGGCAAGCTACTTAAAAGTCAATGCAACAGCAACAAAAACGCACCAAATGCAAGGAGAAAAGCTGAGAGGAGGAGCTGAACTGGGGAGTTGAGAAAAAGGAGATCTACCATAGCCAAAGAAACTTAATTAGAAAATTATGCGCGCAACTTCAAAAGCTGCAGCCACTTTGGCATTAGAGATGCGCGTGTGTGTGAGTGTATCTATGTGTGCAGTCTTCAGTGCTTATAATTTGCATATTAAATGCTATGAAGTGATTTTCTAATGAATCAAAAGCCATCAAATTCGGAAGCAGCTTCAACTCCAGCTACATCTCCGGCTTCCACTGCGACTTCGACTTAAACTCAAAATCTGGAGTAACTCTCGTGCAGTTTTAATGATGGCTTCACATTAATGGCTGTCAAATTTGTTGCCTTGGCTGCACTTAGACACACACTCACTGCACAAATTCACACAAACACACACATAAACACACTTCAGCATAAGAAGACGCAAAGTTCTGTCTAGAAGTTTATGCCCGGCACTTTTTTACCTGGCTTTGCATTTTTATGGCATTAATTTTTAGCTACATGGCGAGCAAAACATCACGTTTTCAAGTTGTCTCATTTCTTGTATTATACCTCGTCTATTTTTTATATATATACAATATATATAATATGATTATATATATATTTATAAAGACGTATTTATATATATATATATATATATACATATATATATACGTTAGTTTGAGTATGTTTTCCTTCGTTGGCACTGTCTTTTCTCATAAACCACGCGGCAAAAGCACAGCAAACTTCCCTATTACTCGCTGTATATGTAGCGAGGAATGTAGTTAAACTGCGAACCGCGTCCTTGTACTCGTAATGTTGATTTGCAGGTAAACTTTTCACAGGTGTACATGGAAACGATAATTTCACACATATTTGCAAAATACTCGCATAGTAATCATAATTTTATCACGCGCGTTTGCGCTTCTTGACGTTGATTAAGTTGTGCTTAAAGTTTGCCAGGGAGTCTAGCAAAATGGGGAAATGAAGAAACCAACGCATAATGAAGATATTCGCGCGTAGTTGTGGTAAAAACTTTGCTGACAGACTTCGACTGACTCACATGCAGGGAGCAACTCTAAGAAGTTAGCATGGGCAGGAGGTGGTGAAGAGGAGAGGAAAATAAGGGAAGGGCAGGAAAATCGAGCGATACTCGAGTCAAACTCAAAACTTTCCTTGGGGTGGTAGCATCAAAAGCCAATAAAGCTCACATTAAAATTCATTTAATGGTCAATGCACTCAGATACAAGCCGCACACACACATCTTCACACATACACCCACACAAACTTGATGAGTGGCACGAAGAACATGTCCATGGCAGTTCAAACAAGTCATTTGGTAGCTTCTCAATGGCGATATAGCTGAACTATAAGATATCCTACATGAAGAATTGGTATCTACATTGTCTAATATCAAAGATCACTTGCAAGTATTAGCGATTTTTCACTTAATATATGGTATCAGTTTAAAACTTGATATATTTTGAACTGAATGCCTTGAGTTAAAAATTTCAAATAAAACGTAATGAGATTTAGGTATTTGGCGGGGATTTATGGGGTATAAAACTTTTCTTTAATATAGATCTATCTTTAGTTCTCGGCACAAAGAGTTGTAAGGATAACTTTATACAGATTCTGCATTGCAGATGTCTTGAAAACGCTTCTAGTTTCTAGTTGGTCCTGGGTAAGGGCGGATTGAAATCCTTCCCTCAATCAGTCGACTACAGAGTATTAAAGCACCCACGTCTGTCTCCGACTGTTCTGATGATGGTGACGACAACGATGCTGACTAAGTTTTAATTGAACTTTAGTGAGTTGCGCTGCCAACTTCAACTTCAACTGCAAACGCAACAAAAGCTTAGCCAAGAAATTCTGTTCATTCTGTTCCAGCAAAGGGAGAATAAAGCGGCAGAGGGATAGAGAGAAAGGAACACGAGAGGGACAGAGTACATTAAAAAATGGAAATGAAAAGCTCAGGTAGCTAGCAGGTATATTACTTTAATGGAATAATTAAGCATGTTTGCAGAACTGGCTGGCTAGGCGATTCGGTTCGGTTCGCCACGGTTGGATAGTAAAACGCAGTGCCTCAAGTTTGTTTTCTTAGTCTTCAATGGCATTGTTTGGCATGCATCATGTAGAGGAAGAGATTTAGACTTGCCTCTATTTTTCATTGGCGTTCAGTATGCAGCGTGCATAATAGCCAACGCAATTGTCAAATACCAGTAGCCAGGCCATAATCGTATTGAATGACAAATAATTGAGGTTAGTTTAGCCCTTGAGCTGAGACTTTGGTTGCGTGGTCCAAGGAAAAGAAGACGGAAAAAACTGCTCGCAAATGTCAAACACGTCTCAGGTCTCATGAGCAAGTGTTGATGCCACCGACTGGGAGTCTGAGAGTGGGCGTCTGGGTGCCCAAGGACCAGCCGACCGACCAAGCTACCCATCAACCAAGCGACCGAGCAACCACACGTGCTGATTCTGCTATTGCCAGTTTTCCAATACAAAAGCGCACAATTTTCTAAAGAAAAACTTTTGTAACGGAAAAAGCAAAAGTTTTGCCTTCGACACCGCAACGAGAATTGTGTTTAGCAGCTAGCAGCACAGCGCAACACACACAAAGCCTAGGCAGCGACAAGTGAGAATCGAGAAGTGAGAAGTGAGAAAAGGGAAACGGGAAGGGTATGTAAGCCGCAGGAAAGGATAAAAGATAAAGGGGAAGAGAAGAAAGAGTACATGCCACTTCCTGCTGACTGCTAATCCATAGTCATAGTCACACTCGGCTAGTGATAGTTTTAGGCGTACGTGTGGAACGTTTCAATTTAGCGCTGCTACCGCATCGCACGAGTCGCGTGCGCAACAAAATTGAATTTATTATCATTGGAATTGATTGTAAGAGCAACTAGAAGCACTTGAGCCACAAAGTCTATTTTTAAAGGGTATTGAAGAACTGTACAAATTAACCTTTTAACACATTATTAATCTATCTGTATTCAATTCAAAAACCGAATCACCGCCATTCTGACACTACGCGTATAAATACGTGTTGGAATACTTTTTAAAATAAAGTACTAAGTAACAAATACATTTAAAATAAGTATTTTTACAGATGAATACTCATAAAAATGTAAATAGATTTTTTTGATAAATTATTAAAACATCGTTTTCACTAAATGCTGCGCTGCCGGACCGAATACCTTGTCACGAATACAATTAGGAAAATACTTTTAAGTCTTAGTCAAAAGTCAAGAATATATGTCAGATAATTTGGCAGAATTCTGCAACCTTCTGAATGATAGCTGAACAAGTAGAAACTGCTTTCAACCCAATCCAATTATTTTTAATTATTTTGAATGTGTTTCTCTTTACTAAATTCATTTTGGTTGGTAGCCACAGCTACTGATTACATTTGTCCCTGGCTTAGAGCATCCGTCGGACAACGACTGAGACCTGATGGCAGGCCAATGTGGAAATGTTGGACGGTGGAGCAGAGTCTGGTCAAAGTCGTTAAAGCTTCATTTCCGGCGCAGTCAAGCATGTAACCGAACATTGACCATAGATGTGCTGGCTAGACAGTCAGTCATCTGATGGTCAGTCCAGGTCCACTCAGTCTAGTACTGATGAGTACCCATTGTCTTGTGCTTCTGTTGCGTTGACTCTTTGGCGCCGCTTAAAGCGCATAAATTATGCAATTTAAATTAATTAAAAGACTCGTCACCTACACGACACGTGTGGCATGCACATGGGGCATTAGCAGCAAAGCCAGCGAAAGCAGCTCAAACTGCCAACAGACAACAATTTTCACGCAAAACTTTGCGGCCAACAACACATATGATAAAGAGTTGATGGGTGAACTACACTTCGAGAAACGGGAGCAAAACAAAATGTAATAAAATTATATTATATGTATGTGAAATCAGCAGTTGGGGTCTACAATTATTTTTTGTTATATTCACTTGAATGATACAGTAAAACAAATACGATACAGAATCAAATTGGGAGCTACAATTGATTTGTGGTATCGAATTTTCTATATTTTGGGTTTATGCTCGACGTTTTCTCAGAGTGTTGGGTGCAAAGATGGTAGAACAAAATTCCGTGTGATTACGGCAAACACTTTCATTAAAATTATTATTGCAGAAAATGCTTTTTGCTGTTGCAATTGTTTCCACTCTTCGCACTGTGAACCTGAAGTTGCACAAACACGCGTACAAGTCTCATTGCATTTACATGCAATGCGTTGTTGTTGTTGCTGTTTCTGTTGTTTTTGTTGCTGCTTTTACTGTTGCTGTTTGCCACTAGCCAAAGGCAACAAACTGAATCCAGTTGAGGCTGTTGATGCTCGTGGTTCTGCTGGTGCTGTAGGTGGTTGCCAGCCCCACCATGCTGCCGTTTGCCGGTGTTTGTCTGCGGTGCCGCGTGTGCTGATTGCTTGGCTGCCAATGCCGAAGGCGGTGGGTCTTGAGGGTCTAAAGGGTCTGGTTGGGCTGAGCTACATGAAAATGCAATGTGCTTGAAATGAAAACATTAAAAATTTAATTGCGATAATACAAGCGCATAAAATGTTAATGGAGTGTATGTAATCTGACACAGCGAGAAGGACGCAAACTGCGACGAAACGACGAAACACAACGAAATAGCCATAGGGAAGCAGCTGTAATGAAGGATAAAAGAAATTAAAATGCTTTGTGTGTTGGCGACCCCAACAAGGAGCTGGAGCTAGCTGCCTCACTGAGTCTCTCAATCTCTGAATCCGGAATCTGGCATCCGGATGATGTGCCACTTTCCACGCTGAAACCAAGAACGCAAGCAATGCATATTAAAGTCTCAAGCATCGAATTGATACTAAAAAAACGCCGCGACCCGAAAGTGCAACGGGAGACTTACAACTTCAGCTACAATAACAAAATGCAACAGAACAGGTAACATAAGAAGCTGGTATAAAGAACTATGTAGAAGTAGAAAACTAAAGAAATAACACAAAAACAACCCGAAGCTAAAGCCAGCAGCTGCGACCTGCCAGTTGAAGCTGAGGCATTGCAAATTCAACTCGACAACGTCGTCGTAGTTGACGCCGCTTTTTGTATTGGCAAAACAAAAACAGGAAGTGCTCTGCGTTGCTCTTAAGTACTTCCTGCTGTTCCAGTACTCATTGTTGGGGGTGACGCCATTTCTCCATTACCAAGCTATTGAAGCCAAAGCACCTAACCTCAGTACCCTTCGCCTAGCTCCCTAACAGTATCCTCAGAAAACAAATAGTTCTCGCATTCTCGCATTCACCCTATAATTGCTGCAGGCTGTTTTTCTTTTCTACCTGTCAGAACAACAGCAACAGCAATCAAAAAGTTATAAAAACACACACACATATATACACACAAACAAGGAGTACTACGACAGATATATTATTTACCATATCGAATGCTGCCAAAGCCCCGGCAAAGTCAGCAAATTGCAGCGCAGTCCTCAGTTTCAGGTTACAGTTTGGGGCTCTGACCGCACTTAAAATCAGCGTACCTTGCTTCGGTTACAGTAGTTCTGACTACGTGAGTTGATCGTGACCACGAACTATTATATAATGAGATCTATCCTGTATTCAAATTATAATTTTAGGATAATGCGCTGTACACTGATTGAGAGTCTAATCTGAAAGGACACTCGCCACACAGGCAACATCATTCATTCAATAACTTGTTTTCATGACTTGAATATTGTGAATATACTTGCAATAGATTTGTTCATAAGTAAACCTTATATATTTTTATAATAATATTAAGACAAAACTTTCTGGGGGTGAACTATAACGATAGTTTAGCATCATCAATATGCCAAGCCTCCCTCCTTTTCCACCATCATCTCTTAATCCTCCTATGTAAGCTGCCAACTTTATTTGCCATGTGCTGTTTTTGCTGTTGTTTCTCTACTGCTCCTGATACTGGTGCTTCTACTATTGCTGCTGCTGCTGATGATGCTACTGCTTTGAGAAGGGCCACCTTTTTAAAATGCAAAACAAAACTTTCGGTTAACAATACTAATCCGGCAATTTATGCAGGGGATTTCGACAGCTGGACCACAGCTGCTTAAACAAACTTAGTGGCTTGGCGCGGCAGGACAGCAACAGTGGGAGCGTCCAACTACGAGTAGAACACGAAATGCGACAAATACAATGCGAACAGGCGGCCACCACAATAAATAAGTGCCTGAGTGGTTACGGTGCTACAAAACTAGCACAGCGCCGCTGAAAGATGCCCAATTATGCCAACAACAATGGCAATCGCAACGGAAAAAAAACCACTCAAAATAACAAAAAAAAATTTAAAAGAAAAAAACAATAACAAGAAAAGTGCTCATGGAACTTTGCTGCATGCTGTTATCTCTCACAGATAAACAGTCTGAAATTTATTCTTTCCCTCGTCGTTTGTCCCTTGTCCTCCGTTCCCTCACCATTTATGTGCCATTCAGTGGGGGCGTATACGCAACTTTTGATGCCGCCTCAACGCAAATTTCGCTCGTTAGCCCACAAAAACAATTCATTATAGAATTAGAAAGTAATTCAAACGGAAATTTTACTTGTGGACCGCTGCACAACATAAAGTTGCCAAGCCGGGTTGCCCAGCCGAGCCATGGAACCGGAGAGAGGAGTGTAATGTAAACGCCAAAATATATATGTGTGTGTTTATGTGTGGATGTGTCTACGAAGAGGGGCTCGAGCCACCTGCGCACCTCAACATAAAATTTAAGGCGATTAAAATGTCAAACACGACAAAGCGTGCGGTATTTAAAACGCCAGCAACGTGGCAACAACCACACAGATACATACGCACACACATATATATACAGACGCCGAGGTTGTCCAGTCAGCGCTGGCATTTGAGTTTTGCTAGGGTTGCACCATCATCTCCCTATCGATCATGATATCACTCGGGGTATAACAATGGATCTATGTTAATTTCCAATCTAATTTTAGTTAGAATTCAGCCTTCGACTCACTGAAATTTGAGTTCTTCGAAAATCAGATACATTTTACAAGGTAAAAAAAATGTGTATAGAGAGGTAACCATTATATTCTATGGATATTGGGTACGTGATGTTTAACCACAAGCAGCATGAAATTTTAGTATTGATTTTGTAAATAGCTACAGCGCGGACCCTCGAAATTTTCACTGATTTCCATACCTGTTTTCATCTTGTATCGAGTGTTTAAGTGTCTGTGTGTTTAGTGAGTGAGTGATTGTGTGTGTGGGTGTGTGACCGCTGTTTTAACGTTTCCCTTGATTTTCAGCTTCTGTTTGCTTTTGCATAACATTTTTGACTCCCTTTGTTGTTGCTGTTGTTGGTTTTGTTGCTATCGTTTTTGCTGTTTGCTCCCTGAGTTAAGTACTTAACGGCATGTCAACGCTACTGGTCAGCGTCTGTTGTGGGTGTTGCGGCCAAAGCGAAGTGGCAAAGGGGTATGGAAATGGGTGGGTGGTGCTTTAAGTGAAGTTGAATTCGAGCTTTGGCCGCTTTCCCTGTCAATTAGTTTTTGCTATGCGCTGCTGCCCAAATTTCTAGTAAATTTTCCAACCACTTTAAGAAGAAGCCACTGCAAGAACTCTGTCTGTTTGTCTGTGTTTCTGTCTGTCTGTCCATCTGGGTAATACGATGGGTCGTCGCGAAATTGCAAAAGAAATTGCGCAAATTGTGTGACAGCGTGTAAAGTTGGCACTTTCACACATAACTCATAACTTTCGGGGCAAAACTTTCGCTCATGCTGGCGGGTGGTTCGGCCAGATCGGCCAAGAAGTGAAGGAAGGCATGGAGGGCTATAAGCCTTACATTGGCGACTATTTGGATGCTCATGTCGACTATTTATCTCAACGAATATATGTGAGTGTGTGTATGAGTTTGGGTTGGGGTTGGGGGGTGGTTTGGGTGGGGTTGGCAGTTCTGCTAGAGTTTTGACAGCCCATATAAAAGACCATAAAACAAAAGTTTTTGCTTCAACTTTCAGCATAGGAGCTATAGCTGTAACTGTAACGCCTACAAAGCAACACACAAACATCTATGGTACCTCCACAAGTACGCCCATTGTCCTGGTCAGGCAACCAGCCAGCCAGGCAGCTAGTCTAAACTATAAACTCTTTGCGGTATTAGGAGCTCGCTCTGAGCAAAACACAGATTCAACATTTTTTAGTAACGAAGCGAAAAAACTTTTGCGCGGTTTTTTGTATGTGCCAAACAAACGTCAGCAACAGCACCGCAAAGTGATGAAGGGAGTTCAAAGGGGGAACATTGGGAGAAGCGGCAAGAGGACACGCCGCTCATGAATTATGAAAATTTAAAACGCTGCAACGAAAAAAAACACAGAGACCAGAAAAAGAAGAGAAAAAAGTTTGCAGCTCCAACGCAATGAAACTTTGTAACTGTTTCCCATTTTGTTCCTTTTTTTATTATTTTTTGTTTACGCTTGAAATTAACTGGCAAATGACGAGTTTCAATTGCAAAAGGCACACATTACCCACACTTGGCTCTTAACACTTTTTCATTTTTCGGCCTCCCTCTTTCTCTTTTTCCATTTGTCTCCGTTTACCCACACATAGACATGTTCATACACACACATTTGCAGGCAGTGTACTCGCTCAACATTAATCATTGTCTACTTATGGGTACACTGCAAATTTGTTTCACAACCAGGGATGGAGTTCAAGTGGCTTGCACCCGCTTTATACCAGGTTGAGTACTATAAATCTAAAGCTCAACTTTTCTTTTCAATATTTCGTATAAATTACCGAAGAATCTTATCATCAGATTTTTCTCAACTAATTATTACCGAATAAAGTTTAAGCTATTATGGGTTGGATAGACATAAACATTTCATTTCATTCGAACAAACAGAATATGGCAGTGAATAGATTGGTACGAATTTATAAGGTTACAATTTGACAAGGAAAGATTACACAATCAATTTAAAATACAAATGAAAATGTTTTCCAGCCCTGCCCCAGAAAAATTAAACTGTTACTGTGGCGTTTTCTTTAGCGTAAAAAGTGATTGCCACACACGCATACGATGCAACGGACTGCAACACTGTGAGTGCATTTTGTTTGCATTTGCGGCGTCTAATGAAGTAATAGGAAATGCAAAGCGTTGCATAAAAAATTATGTCCAATTTTTCAAAAAAAAAATGAGACACAATTATGCTAGCTGCAACTAGCAACCAGCAGCACCAGCACCAGCACCAGCCCCAACAGCAGCAGCACTAACAACAGTAGCCATACGATAGCCAAAGCCACGCCGCATGCGTCTTACAGCATGGTGCGCTCTGCATTTCCCAGCTGCCGTCACGGCGTCGTCGTTTCGTCAGCGTTACAATTGCAGCTAATAATAATAACAGCTCATGAGCACTGACGTTTGACAAATAGCGCAGGCACACCCAAGCACAGAAACACACCCAGCCCATGACTCCGCCCACAGCTATTTAACATGCAAACGCAGCTGCAACGGTCAAAAGTATTCCACAGACATTGCATTTTATTAAGGCCCCATCAAGCTAGACTAGTCGTACGTTTATGCTTTGTAACTTATGATATCTTTATTTCGTTCATGTAGCAAGAACAACTTCACAATACGCCACACGCAGAGCGATGCCACACATTCAGAAACTTCCCCGCCACAGAGTATACTTAACATGGCTGCACCATACCGATTTCTGTAATAAAACCTAGCCAACATCATGAAATAATTTTCAGGTTGACCATAAAGAAAAACACAATATTTGAAACAGATTCAGGCTTAAATTAATGGTATCCTGTATAGGGAGGGAAGAGGGTTGGCTAAAACCACTTTTAACTCATCAGCCAAATGGACAAACAGCCTCAAGTTGATCCGCCACATTGACAATAACAGCCTGCTGTCGCAGTCGTTTCTCGTTCTCCTACGCCAAGACAAATACACGTAACAATTCCGTGCTTAAGACGACGCTATTTTCAAGCACTTGGCAAATCAAACTGACAACGGTGTCTCCGGTTGTTGTTGGCCCGGTCAAAAGTTTTGCGTTGATTTTCTTTCCCTGTTGTATTGTGTGTTTTGTCTATTTATTAAAAAACTTTTGTAATTATAGCAATGCGAGTGCAGGAGCTCTGTCACCTGAACTGAACTGAACTGAGCTGGACACAATTTTTAGCTTGGCTTTCAGTCTGTCTATATGATGCTGTCATCACATCAAAGCAAATTAGAATCAAACAAGGCAAATGGCCCCTCTTAATGCATTACAGAAATTATGAAAACTGTTTAGAACCCAACAACAGACTCTCAGACAGCTCATAAAGGTGGCACTTTTGACACAACACCTTGTACGAAGTTCTTTTATTTTACCCAGAAAACTATTGTAATTATTTTGAACAACCAATGAGGGCAATGAAGTTTTTGGCCACATGGCTACATGGCTATAGATACACATAGTACAACGGCAGCTAATGGCCAAGCAGAAATGACCTTTACTGCTTTTGGGACATGGCAACAAGCACTGCTATAACAGGATACTGTTGCTTGTCGTCCTCGTTGATGTTGCTCTCAAGAATTTTGTACTGAAAACACAATATGGCTGCCAAGTTGTATCCTGTACAGTGCTGTAGACACGGCTCTTGGCCCCCAAGCTGCATGTCCCCCTATTTATATCATACCTTCTAGTTTTATCATGTTGTTGCTCCCAAACATGGCACTCTCTGTGTTTGCTGCTGTTTGCTATGGAGCATTTTGTGAAACATTTTTGGGCAAACTACTTAAACAAATGCTATAGCAAGCTTTAGGAGGAAGAAGGTCAGTGTCCAGTTAACACCGGGGTGATACTAAAAGTATCGACTGCTGGAAACTGCAGGCGATTATTTTATATATAAAAAATCTCTTGATCAAATTTGTCTTCCATTTAATGGTACTTACTTTTGATAGTTTTCATTCTAAAAGAGTTTACAGGTATTAGGTCCAATTAAATTGTACAACAAAAGGTAAAGAAATATTAGCGAGTTTGTGAAATTATATGTGAAGAAAGATAAAATAATTATTTGACAAATGTTTGATTTTAATTTGGGAGCTTGTAGTTAATTAGTACGATGTAATTTGATATTTTAAATTCATTCAAGCAGATGTTATATTTCCTAAGTGTATCTTTCCTAGACACATAAGAATAATTATAATGGTAGCTAAAGGGAAGCAGTTGCTTTTCTTCCAAACATCCTTGTTCCAGACTCTGCTAAGAAAGGAAAACAAAACTGCATATTACTTGAAGCTGGCAAGCCACACGCAAACAAGGCAACGGCAGCTATTTAATTTTAATAAATTGGCCACAGACACACTCAGACACTCAATAACTCACACACAGAAACATACACTAACACACACACACACACTCACACAGTAAAGGCACAGTCAAGCCATGTCGCCATTGCCTAGGCTCAAGATTTTTAGCGACGCCTCCTTTTGTCTGCTGCCTAAACCGAAAATTAAATAAATCCTGTGCCGTCAAATTAACACACGCAAGCTCAGCTCAGCGCCTTCTGGTATACTACAAAAACGTTTCCGCAACCAATGCCACGCCCACTTGCCGTCAGGAGTGGAGTATCTTTCCTTAGGGGGACACCTTCATCCGTTGTCTTTTGCGTTCTGATAAAACGCCGCATATGAATATTTATGTATGCGAAATTGATGCCGCTACAATTACCGTTACCGCTAACTACACACAAAAACACACACGCACGGACACATACACACACGTATAAGAAGGAACTGCAGCTACAACAACTAACAAACAGCTACTGCCAATTTACGGCACTTTTGCTGTAGAGTTTCGCCAGCGAATAAATTATTGACAGCTTGTAAATTTCACTAAAGTCAGCTGCGGCATATATATACATATATACATATATACATAAATACATACATACATATATATGTATATATATATACATATATATATTTGTGTTTGTGTGCGTGCGTACATATGTGAGCCATAAAATCTGGCAACAGTATACATTTGTAATATATTGAGCAGACATAAACTAAATAAGTTAGAGTGCCACATTATAGTCTGCGACTATAGGATTAATGTATATACTTTGACTACTTTATAGTTAACTAAAACTAATGTGATCGACATTGAATAAACTAAAGTTTACTCCTTGATATGAGAGTGTGTGTGAAACGTATTTGATTGAGCCAAATATTGAAATCTTCAAATTTTACTACATAGTATTATTTGATGTTCAGTTGAACATGCACTTCAATTTTACTGTAAAGACATATATTAAAGTCGTTATATTTCGATATCGATAACTAAATATAAAGCTCATTAAATACAGAATCAATTACTTGTGAGCTGTTAGCATAAGTTGAGTATATTTTTGTAACAGCTTTACGTAGTTATACTAGAATGTTTACCCACTCGTATGCACATACGTATAATTATATATATATGCATAAATATATAGTATATATATATAACTAACACTTGCCACCTTTTGTAAGTGACCGGCAAATGTTTGAACTAATGGGCAAATATTAAATAGAAATTTTTTGTCAAAATCTTGAAAAGTCCTCGTTCCTATACTTTCACTATGCTGCCTGTCGGCCCCAACGGGCTGCTTTTCATACAGCCGAAATAGAGACAGAGAGGAAAAGCGAGCAAATAAGGATAAAAAGGATTGCATGGCCATCACTGGCAGCGTTAATTTCTTTGTACTTTTACAGCGTTTCGAGTAATTTTTTTATTTTTTATCATTTCGCAGGCTTCCGCTTTTAGCAGACTTAATTCCATTTGGAGCTCGCATGGCAAGCGCGAGCACCGATGATGTCGCTATTAAGGACACATTAGCCGGAACACTCTGAAATTATGTATGTGACCACCATGGGGCGACAATGCAGGCATGCATGCTAATGACACGGAAGGACACAATGAAACACAAACAGGCACACACATACGAGTATACGCTTACACTTACACATACAATTGCATTAGTTTGTAAAAGAATTCAATCTGCATATTTGTACATGCACCCACATGCACACAAGCATACATATATGTGCCCTCACTCTCCCTCTTCCTTTAATCCTTCCCTCACTCTCTCTGTCCGTTTGTCTCTTTCATTTAGTTGCTTTATACTTTTCAAGCTATTGCCATCTTGCTCGCTGAGTGCATTTTATGCGTGATACTGTCGTGTCTGAGCTGAGCCCTTCGATAATAAGTGGGTTAAGTTTTTTGGGTTCCACCAAACGCCATCAATAAAAAACTGTCAGCAGCCTGCTGCGCGCCTGTTACTCATGCCCAGTGCCGGTTGAGACGACATGCCCCTGGGCAAGGGACGACGCGCTTAAAAGTATGCAACAGTATTTGTTATTGGTCGCCACGCATAATTGAAATAATATTGTCGGCAAGCTGAACTGCACAATTGCTTTCGATATGGCCTGTATATTTAAGTAAGATTAATGACGTCGCAAGACAACGACAAGCTGCTGTTCGTGGACGATAATACTGTTCGGGAATGACGAAAGAATTTCGAAATTCTCCATTTTGTTATTCTCGAAATTGAGAGCGGGAGAGAAAAGGCAGAGAGCGAGAGAGAGACGGAGAGAGAGACAATGAAAAGAGAAACTTTGGAATAAGAGAGAGATTTTCATGCGCGCTCTTTAATAAGTTGCCATAAACTGTTGCGTGTATAACAGTTGAGTGCGGCATACGATTAACAGAATCTAATTCTGTTCAATTTACCATAACAGCTACTGTTAATGTTAAGTATTTCGAATTTGATTTCTGTTGCTTCGTCTCTAAGGCAATTCCACAGGAAAACATTTAATATATTTATTATATCAATACAGCTATACCATAAAGTGCTAATGAATCCTCACAGTTGAAAACCAACAAACTTTTAATCAATATTAATTAAACAATAAATTCACTTCTTGATTTAATAATTTTGCATGTATATTGCCAATATATTGTATTCAAATAAAGTGAGGCTGCTTGCGATGTTGGCAATTAATTTGCTTATCTTCTGTTGGTAAATCTCCATACTTAACTTTAATTGAAGGCAATGCACACATAACCAACAAATGAGAATGATTCGATTTGTTGCTGTTTTCGCTGAAGGAACTTTAATTGGCGCGTTGCAAGTACCGTGTAAAGTGGCTGACAGTCTGTGCCTCAAGTTTGGTAAAAAGTTGAAGGAGCAACGCACAAACCGGAAATAATAATCAACAACAAATACTCACACACACACATATACCATATATACACTCCCAGTTACACACACTCACCCGCACAGACACTCAGAGTTGGGTTCTTCATCTATGAACTGGTACGACAATGTTTTCATTACGCGCCTGTTGTCTGACTAAGTGTGAGTGTGAGTCAGTTGGTGTGAGTATGATTACGAGCGCGCTTGTGTATATGGGTGTGTGAGTGAGTGTTAACGTCAGCCAAACAAACGAATATGCTTGATGAATACTCGACATCACGTACGCCTGAGAAATGTACGTGTTTCCATTGTAAGAAAAGTCGAACCCGAAGCTGAAGGCAGACAATAGCTTGTACGAATATCAACTGCTGCCCTGGCCGGGCTGGGAAAAACAGTCAAACAGTCATGAAGGAAGCTGAACAACTGTAACTCCCGGCTGCCAAGACGCTCGCGGTTATGCGGCGTCCAAGTGTAAGATCCATTGCCACAACGCCGAAACAGAAACACCAACACCAACACTAAAACTAGGACGCAAAGACTGAAACAGTTCAAGAGCAGCGAGCACAATACAAAATGCCATTTATCATATTCCTGGGCCTCATCCCCCTCCCCTGTCCTTCTATCCATCTATTATTTCTATTTTTTCCTGGATCACGAGCGTTTTATTGCAATTTATCATTACACGACGACACACACAAGCACACAAACACAGAAGCACACATACGCACGCACATTTACAACTCGTTACAAGGACGAACCACTTTCCGCAACCAACAACCAAGAACTCAACCCAATAAAAGGTGTTACTATAAACGCAGTTAATTTGATAAACTGCGCTTGCCGCCATTAACTGTTCTTGTCGCTTGTCTGCTACCATTTTATTTGTTGTACACAACATGTCGCAGCTGGCACGCCTGCTTCCGATCCTGCAGACACCCAAAGGACACACACTGTGCTGCAGGTTAGTCACAATTTAAGCAGACAGCCTGTTAGATTATTTGATTTGTTTTCTCCTGTAATCGTAGCATGCATAACTATACTGGAAACTGAGTATCTTTTGCCATATTCAATCTACCATCAATTCAATATGATAATAATCACATTTGCACTGTCGCCCTGAACCTATGAACTGTTTGGGTAATTTATCTTGTTAACAACAACATTTCATCAAAGTCATTAGCAAGGCAAATATTTATGCAGCTAATTAGTTTTAATTACAAGCAAATTTCAATTGGCAAATTGTCTGCGTATACGCAATATTAATAGGCCATATGCCACAACGAACATAAAAGAGGAAAAAAGTTATAAAAATAAGCATAATTAAACTGAAAACCAAGAGACTCAAGTATTGAATGTTCATGAACTTGCATAAATAAAAAAGAAGCTCCGGGGCAAAAGTTGAAGCGAAAAATAGCAAATAATAGTGATATGACGAAATACAATCATAATCATGGTGCATGGTGGAAGCTGCATGCTGCATGCAGCATGGTAAATGGTAAATGGTGAATGGTGAGTGGTGAATGGTGCAATGCAACCGCACAAGAAAGTTTCGCCATCAACAATAAGCAAAGGACGAAGACGAGTAAAAATGGCAACCGAAGAAGCTGTTGGTGGAGCAGGAAACGGACGAGGAAAAGCAGCAGAGCAAATAACAAGCAACATAATAGAAGGATAGTTGCTTCTGTTTCTGGTCTGGTAAAAGAAAAACTATGATACAAGACGGTACTGGGCGGGAGCTGTGTAGGGAAACACAACCACAACACAAAAATAATAATAATGGTATATAAATGAAGTAACAAACATTGTTTTCCTTAACCATAACTCATTAACCAGCAGAGGCCACAAGAAAAATTGATGCAAGCCCAACTTGGCGTTAGCGTTGTAGTTGTAGATGTAGCTGGAATTGAAATTGGACTTGGAATTGGAGTGGGAGTGGAAGTGGAAGTGGAAGCTGATGCTAATGCTGATGCTGAGTGAGGCTGATACCGAGACAAAGATGAGCAAGACGCATTCCAAAGCTGCACAAAGCAAGCTGACAGGATCGAAATTAATGTCTTGCAACTGGTAGCCAACAGCAGCAGTCTGCAACCCGTAACCCGCAGCTCGCAGCCCACAGCCTGCAGCATCAGCTTTATCTTTAGCTTTAGCTTTAGCAAATTTTAATGGACCCAAAGCGAAAATTTCTTAATTAAAACAATAAGCAGGCGTAGGGAAAGGCGAGAACAGGCCATGAGAGGCTATTATAAGGCCAGAACGGGCCAAACCAGGAAAGGCCACAAATGTCTGCAATTATTTGCATGGCACACTCTCAACCACAAGGCAACATCAACAGCTGCCAGTTTGGTGATGCTCTGCTGGCGTGGCAAATCTATCCGCAGAAACGCGACCACAACCACAACGCGGCTGTTGCTGTCCTGTCAGCAATGTCGACACGACAGGAACGTCGAGGATGCCCCTGTAAATGAAGAAATTCCGCTGTCGTCTGTTGTCTTCAGCACTGTCGCCTTTCCCGCCCCTGGCCCGACCCCTTCCTTCGCTCACGTCGCCTGCCTGATGACTAATGATTGAAATTTCATGCTCCATATGGGTGCGAGCTTTGAAGTTACCAGTTCATTTGACTGCCATGACAAGGCATAAATAGTGAGTAACCAAGCCGCAGCTAATTAAAGTTGAGAGAGAAGACAGCACAGATAAAGTCTATTCTGCTCCTGCCCTAAAACTAAGAAATTAAAAGCTTGCTAGCACTTTAGCACTTTTAGGCCCAGTAAACACGCGTCCCAAACGCCGAACTCACAATTGGCAATCAGGAATTGGCAATTGCCTGTACGTGATTTAGCAAAAGTTGCACGCACACACGCACACACAGGCACATACACACATGGGTCATGGCATATGAAGGGGGCGTGGCTGTATAATCGATTTTGAAGTGCGAATAAGTTACCACGCCTAGCCTACTTTTAGGCACGCCACCCACCTCCAACCCACTCTCATCACACAGCATCTCATCTCCTCTGGACGCCTGGAGTTATTTGCGGCCATTTTTTAATCTACACTTGAACGCCGGCCCTAGCACGCGGCAGTATTTGCGCAACGTGATGAGATTTTGCGGTTTTCTGCTAACCAATCCAGCACCTCGTCCGCTTTTATTTACATTTTTCTCAGCTTTTGCTTATCGATCTCGGGATTTGACTTTTTGCCCTATTGCCATGTCGCCCGCTCACAGCGCAATTCATGCGGTTTAATTTTTTCCGCTTTTTTCTTTTTTACGCCTAAAAACAGACAACAGCACGAGCAGCCAAGGCGACAATTCAGACGGAAGCGGGTCCTGACGTTGACTGGCAACAGCTGCTGCTAGGCCAAAAAGTTTGTTTTGCCCGTGACACATTAAAAAAAATGTATTATAAAGATGAAATGTTTGTCTGGCTTCCAGCTTTCAAAAAGTATTGCAATTTCAAAATTATATTTAAAGAACAGACGAAAATACAAGGAGCTTTGTTAATAGATTGGAGTTTTCTCCAATACAAGTCGAATTCTAGAATCTATTTAATTCTAGAATTTAAAACACTTCTCTACTTGGATAGTCATGCAAGGCTGTGCAATGCTCCACTTGGGACCCATGGTTGACCATTAGCTTGGTTAAAACTGCGAATGGTTTTGGTTACTATTGTTCCTGCTCCTGTTCCTATTCATATCCTATTCCTATTTCTATCCTATTTCTACTCTCATTCCAGTTTCCATTCATATTTCTTTTACAGTTGCTGTTGCTTTTACTGTTGCCATTGATGGCTAGACCGACCTCTCAATTGGTTTTTGCGTTTTCGCTTTTCCATGGAAATTTTGCCACTTAGCTTGTGGTTGGAGCATTGGTAAGCAGCTGCTTCAAATCCAACTTCCCTATACATATATATACACATATACACACACACACATATATATATATACATTCATATGTACAGTTGCTGTCACGCTACGCTTGATTTTCAGTAAATGGTGCTAATGGTCGATCGAAATCAACCCGCAAAGATGTCCTCATCCCGTCAAATCGGGGTCTGTCCACTTATCTGCATCCCGAGTGCATTTTGCGCGACAATTATTTTGCTCAATACGCGTACTTGACTTTAAATTGTCGCCAGGTGTTTCTGAACACCACCTGCGCCTGAACCTGGCCCTAGACACTGGACCCTGGACTAACTGGAACTGTTGTCATCAGCCTTCATTTTGAGAAAAGGCTGTTGCCCTTTCGTTTTTAATTTGTCGTTCTGTGCCAATTGTTAAGCAAAAGTGGCTAATTTGAAATTCTTTTGAGCGAAGTGCGCACATTTTTGAATGTCAACTTGACGACGTCGTCGGCCCAGCTGTGCTCACCGGTGGGATTGGAATTAGTAACTGGGAACTGAGTAAACACGGAGAAGCTGGAGAAACTGGGGAAACTGTGAACTGTCTCTTGTCGCTGCTGCCTTTGTCTTTGTGTCACGCGGCATGAAATTGAATTTCGGTCCGCAGTAGGAGTCGACTGGCGACAAGACCCAGCCAATTGGCCCAAGCTCCGATCCCATTCCCATTCCAGTGCGCTTTCCAATCCTCGTTACCCAGCTTCACTTTTCCCTTATAAGCCTTGCCTTCAATTATGGCTTACGGCCAAACTCCGCCATTTTGACACTCATACAGCGTAATTCGAAATGAATGAAAATTCTTTATAACTACCGTCAGTTTTTCTGCTGTTTCCTCTGTTGTTTGTGTTGTTGTTTTGTCCGCTTGAATTTCAATTTACATAAGTCTCTGCATCTGCACCCAACGCCCAGGACCCACAACACCCAATACAGACCCCAAAACCCACGAACCAGCATCAGAGTCTCGTCTCAGTCTCATCCTTTTGTTAAACTTTTATCTTAAGTTTAGACTTTTACGTTGTTTTTTTACGTTTTTTTTTACGTTTTTGTCCACGTTCCTCCACGACTGCGGCTGTCTCTGTGGCTGTGGCTGTAAAACTTGAGTTGTTTTTGTGGTTAAATGTAAATTTTATTGAATTTAACTCTTTTGTGTCTGTCTGGCTGAGCGTTAAAGAGGAAATTGCATAATTATGCCTAATCTTGAGACCTATTGCAGTGCCTGCCACTTGCAAAATGTGCAATGCAAAACGAGAATCGACTTTGCAATTGGTCTGAGAATTAGTTTCAAGTTGGGTAGGTGCATGGGAGCTGAAGCTGCAGCTAGCTGTGGAGCTGAAAGTTGGTAGATGGTACGAAAAGTGGCTGCCTTTTGTTTGACAAAACGTATTAATGGAATATGTAAAGCTGAAGACCAGCTCTTATCTGGCAGATACTTTGCTTTCGCCCTGGCCAAATTGCTATGGAAATGCTTTAGGACCAATCAAGAGCCAGAAATGGAGTGAGGGGAGAGGTGCACTTCATTTTTTATCGTTACATTTATGCAACATTTCAATCATTAATAAATCAATTAAAATAAATTGGAATTTTGTGCGCTGATGTTGAACGCACAGCGGCTTTTTTTTCCATGCCCTTTCTTCGATTGTGAAGCTCCTCTGTTCCACTCTGTGATGGGTTCGGTTCCATGCCATTAAATGCAATTACGCAAAGCCCACTTGCTTCTGTTGTTTTTGTATTTGGTTTTCGAGTTGTTGCTGATATAAATCAAAAAATGAATAATTTGATGCGCTCTACAGATCGACGAGACCGACAAACAACTTAAATTATTCATTTGATTTACGGCGACAAACATTTCTGGGCAAATGAATGTCAACTGTTAACTATAGACCAAGCGCGGAGGAGAACGAAGAGGAGTCATTGATTTTAAATGCATTTTTATAAGCGACAAGCGGACATAAAGAAACATAGCTGGCAGAGAACATCCTTTCCCAATTCTGGACATAAAACTACTTTCAGCGCCTTACAAGACAGACATGTCAAAAGTTGCGCGACGGCTGTCGATTCCAGCCCAGGAATAAGAGGCAGGCGTACAGGCAAAGGCGACAAGGGATATGAAACAGCGACAAATCCGTGCACTCACACTCAAACACACACACATTCATACAGAGACACATCAATAAGCAGGCGGTTAGACATGGGCGTTAAGAGCATTAGAACTTTGCCTTCAAGTATGTAGTGAATGCTCCTTCCCATCCTTTTGCACCTCTAGCAGATGCCAGGCTGCCAGGACAGGCTTCTGATTTCATTGCGAGTTCCAGAGTTAAGACAAAGAATGTCACAAATAGCTTGTATGCCCAAAGTAGCTCGACATTAAGTACCTCAAAAAGCAAAAGCAAAAGCCAAGCTGGCAGAACACCTGAAAAGTGTGGAAAGTTTTGCGTATGCTTTTCAATTATATTTTCTTTTACATATATTGTACTAGTATATAAATGATTTCTCTCATCGAGTACAAACTCAAAGTTTTATTTATATCTTTAATGCAGTTTCGATTTCCCAATGTATTGTAACCTTACGCTATATAAACCTTCCTACACCGGGAGACTACACACATCTTATTGAAAACCCACGACCAAATCAATTTCTACACCTGACATCCTTTCTAGGCTGTAGAAGTTGTTAAAGATGTAGTTTCTTCAATCTTCTCCTGCTCCCTTAGATTGTGTTTACACTTGTACATATTGTAAGCTGTTTCGCACTTGTTTTTACCCTGTAATAGGTGGCAATCGTGCAGGGACCACGAGCTGGGGTCACTCAGCTCGGAAAGACGACTTAAAAAATCTTGGTCCACAAAGACACCATCATGAATCAGACCTATGTGTTCATAGAGGCAGTGAGTGAAACACTGAGTTGCCTCTGTGGCATTGTTGAAATCAAGGGCTTGAAACTTGAGAAGCTCTTGTAAGGAGAGATCCACTTGCTGTGCACACATTCGGACCAGGTCCGCATTAAGCTGATGTGGTGAATCATCCAGCACAGTCAGTGCTACATTCGCCTCGATTTTCGCATAGCGCGCCTGTTAAAGAGTTAAACAAAAGTCCACACTAAAAACAGTAATTGTCACTGGAAATTCAAAAAATTCACACCTGAGCGCCGATGAAAAGGCAAATCGTTAAACAAATCAGCAACATGGCAATAGAACTGTCACCAAAAAGAGTTAAAGCTCCCTCTTTTATACTTGTAGAACGGATTTAGTAATTTGTTTAATCATTTCATTACGAGTATTGCCAGCACTAATTGCAGATATCAACTCAATGAGCCGCATAAACCGCTTAGCTAGGAATCTGCTTTCATTGCCATTGCCAAAAATGTTGGAAGTTTGCTGCTTGAAAAGTTTAGCCGCAGTTTTAATAATGCAAAGTAGTCGAAACCAACCAAAATCAAATTGATGCCAATGTCGATAGCTCGAGAGCGACTTCAAAAACTGCTGCTACTACGGCTTTTGCCTGAGAAAGTTTGGCAAAAAAATAAGTTGCAACAAAATTAAAACAAAACAAGTGGCAGAGGAAACACACAACGGTGCTCAACGAAGCGTGAATACACTTACAATTATTATACACTACACTCTCAGAGCAAAGATTTTAAAATCTATTTTCAATTCTTTTCCAGTTTGCTGATACCCTTTTAAATCAATTATACGGCCAAAACCATCTTAAGACGAGTTTAACATCCAAGTACCTAAATTCACGTATGTTTGTGAAGAAGCTTCCGGAGAGGCTGCTACTGCCGCAACTGCTTCCACTGCTTCCAGTGTTGCTGCTGCTGCTGTTGTCGTTATGAACTGCGACTACTTCCGCTGGTCGCATTAACTGCAGGCGCATAACTTTTCCAATTTGCTTTTGGCAATTATTGATATAAGCCGAAAACGGCAACAACACTTGAGTTCAGTTTTTCCCCGGATCTCCGTTACGACATTTGGCATTTGGGAATGTGAGAGGGTTTCGTCCAAGCATATTTTCTTGCATTTGGCGCATATTTGTGCAACATTCTCAAAATTCTTCAACAAAGTTTTGTTATTATTGCCGTTTTGCTCGAGACTCGACTTGACTCAACTCGACTTGAGAGTCGAGACTTGGCTTGCCTTGGTGCTGACTGCCACTTTGATTACTTTTGCAGTTGCCGTTGCAATTAGTTTGTTCATTAGACGAGGCAACAAACAGCCCATGACAGAGATAGAGAGATAGACAGAAAGAGTGAGAGAGAGTGTGTGTGTGTGTGGAGTGAGAGTTGAATGCTTGCCTTGAGTTGATTGGAATTCACACACTTAATTAGTTGCATACCCAGTTAATTTAGTCTTTGTTGCTTCTGCTGTAGCTGTATCTATGTATAGTTGAAGCTGTAGCTGCAGCTGCAGCTGCTGATTGTGCAAAGTTCAGTTTTTGCTACAATGTATCTTTAAGATGCACATGCTGCTTGTGTGGTAGCACTGTTACTGTAACTGCCCCCTGGGGATGCAAATAAGCCAACAAGCGAGCAGTCAAAGTACGAGAAGAAGTTCAGTTGAGTTGAGTTTATTTGAGTGATTTGCAAACTGTTTGGCGTTGCAATCATTTTTGTGATGCTAACTGTAACTATAGCTGTAGCTGTAGCTGCGACTACATCTGCAAGTGTAACAGTAATCCTTGAGCCCTGATACGAGCATTCGATACTAGTTCACTACTGGTAGATCTTTCGCCTTAGATTTGCATCAAAATGTGCACACAGCATATGCCATAGTATTCCGGTCGTGTTGTCCTGTTCCTCTCTCACCCTATCAGTTCAGTTCTGTCCTTTCCTGTAGAGCTTTGTATCCATTGCACTCTACACATATTTGTTGCATAATACCAACTTATGCACTGCCACATTGTTGACCAGTTGTCCGACATTCTGAGTTAAGCTAGTTCCCCGATCCCCCCTCTAGTATTTACATTATTTGCCGATAGTCTAATGCCAAAGCGTTTTGGTAGAAAAATCTACAAATCGCATGCCGCAAAACAAAAGCAAATGGCAAATGCCAGAGAGAGATGCAGACGCAGAGACAAGGACCAAAACGGGGTTAGAGACAGACTCGTCAAGATGAATGACTGTAAGCAAATCCAGCGATCCCAGCTTGCATACCAACATTATTCCACGTCAGTGGCCTTCCTGACTGCCTGCACATTTCAAATTGCACATGTCCAGCCCTAAGAGGTCCCCTCCATTCCCACCAAAAAAAAAAAAAAAAAAAAACGAGAGACCAAACGAGTATGTGACTTGGGGCAGTTACTTGCTGCATGCAGCATGGAAAATTCTCAAGTAAATTTCATTGAATAAGAAATAAATAAGTAAATACTTGAGATAACTCTAAGAATCCATTCCTTTCCCTCTCTATCTTTACCCCCTCTATATTTATTTCGCAGTCTCTTTCTTTCTCTTTTAGTCGTTCTCTTTCTCTCTCTCTCTCTCTCCTTACGCTGTGACAATTTTCTGCAGCGCTTTCATTTAACTTTTCCCCCTTTTATTCCCAACCAATGTCTGAACCTTGTGTGTAATTTAAAAGCCTTTCAACATGCAAAACACATCCGCAGCGGCATTTAGGCGCTTTCACTTGCCAGTGACTGACTAAAATCAAGAATGAAGTAAGCCAAAGCCACATCTAAATCCACAGTCAAAGGATGTGTGGCCAAAACAAATACGATTGTGACATCCCAACCATAAGCCCAGCGCAGGACCAGACCCAATCCCAAACCCAATCCCAAGCCAAGTAAATAAATGTTAGAAAGCACAAATGAAACGTGCCAAAGTCAGTTGACAAAGCATGAGGTAACCACATCCATACATAACTAAGAATCCATATATAAATACTTATTTAGAAATAATGAAAGGGGAGAGGAAGAAGACAGGAGTGTTGCACGTGAACGAAAACCATGTCTCTTCCCACAGTGACTTGCTATTATTTATTTTCTTTAAATGAAGTGTTTCGCTTTTAAATGTGCAACTCGTTTGTATAGGAAGCTTACAGATCTACTTCAAAAGTATTTGGAATGTCTCTTTCCTTCTAGACTACGATAATCAATTGCATCTGCGTGATAATCTAGACTTTAACAGAACAACAGAAATTAAAAGCACCGGAACTACATAAGTATACCAAACTCCACAATTATTATATTCTGCCGAAGAACTCCAGCGTATTTTGTTGGTTTTTCTTCCATGTTTGAAATAATTGTATTAAAATAGGAATTTTTCAATTTGCGAAACGTTTTGGCAGCCAACTGCAATGACATTGAAGAGTGGAAGCTGCTGCCGAGCACCACAATACCACGGAATGAAGTTGTGGCACGCATTGTTTGCAGGCCGCCATGTGCGACAGCGACAACTTCCCGGCGGCCCATATGGGATTCAAAGACGTAGACGTGGCCGTAGACGCAGACAAATACGTAGTTGGAGTCAGATTGTGAGTCAAAGTTAGAGTTGGAGCCAGAGTTGACTCTGTCTTGGATTCTTTAGCTGACTTTGCAATGCGCAATTGTATGATAATGACACTAACATGATGCTATACTGACAACCAGGCAAAAGAAACCTTCTTTTTAGGCATGTTTTTGAGGAAGGCCTCACCAAATTATATACGAAAATTACTTATTTGTAGCGGGCCGCTAGCAAATCTTCATGTTCTGGTCGCGCAGCTGGCGTTGCCCTTGGTCCTGGCCCCGTCGCTGGTTTTCCACCTTGCTCCTGCTCCTGCCCTGCTCGTGCTCGTGCTCTTAATCCCAGTCCTGCTCCCGCATTTAGTGCCTAGACTTGATCTCATTCTGTTTGGCGCTTGTTTAGCTGATTTCCACCGACTGAGGCCCTCTGCAAACGATTGTAAATTAAGTTTTAAGCAACATGTCTGCAAAAATCATGCCCGAGGACAACAGCTTTGGCCCGGCCCCGGCTCCGGCCTAGCTCTAGTTGCTCCCCCTCCTCCTATACTGGCTGCTGTCGCAGGCAGTTGCAAGATTTCTTTTCTTTGTTCTTTTTTTTTGTATTCCTATTTGAGGAATGGAAATTGTGTTTTGTGTTTGCTGCAGTGGTCGCTATCCTCCTCCCATTGTCCCGGCGTCCTCTTGCAGTTCTTGAGGAGCTGCTTTGCTATTTTCGCATCATGCTCTTCGTGCCTGCTTTCTTTTTGTTTTATTATGGTTTTTTTCTGATTTTTTTTATTGTATTTTATTTGCCGTGCTATTTACACTGCCACAGTCAACAGTCGGCGTCGACGTCGGCGTCGGCAGTTGCTTTTCTATGCCTATTTATATATTTGTATGGTATATATAAATGTACATATATACTTATGTATATATATATACATTTGTTGTACTCGTACTAGTAGTCACTGTACCAGGAACAGAGCGGCAGGACGTCTCAGTGCATTTGTATTTATATTTGTATTTGTATTTGTATTTGTCTTTTAGTTTATTGTGCTGGGGCCACAACAGCAGCTACCAACTTTACCAGCAAGTTTTGTATTTGGGCTCCGTTGAGGCAAGGAATTCAATTTTAGAATCGCAAAGGACTTGGCGCAATCGTTGTGGTTGGTTGGTTCTGAGCTGACTGAATGACTGACTGGTTGTTTAACTGACTGATTGACTAAATGACTGACTGCATTTGATTACAGCTCGTATCATTTTAAATGATTTGCGCTGCTGATCGCCTTACATCAGCCAAAGCAACACCTAATTAATACCACCAACACTGGCTATCTGCAGTATAAAAGGATAATCCACACTACAGTATGCAGCGCTGGGAAGCACTCTAGTCCCCAAATCGGGAAAATATTACAAATAAAATTAGTTTCTTTTGAAACTTTTTCGTTTATTACATAACAATTATTGGAAACTTAATTTCTTACGATCATTTAAGTTTCATACTCTTTTAATCATTCATAAAACATAAGTAACTGTCTTAACTTGAGTTCTATCAGCAAGCCATATTTCTGACCATTGTTATTCGAGCCTTATTTAATTTACAAGATGAATCATACACTCAAATAGCAACTAAGCTGCCATTGTGATACAAATATATGTAATTCAAATCTTTATTACACCCTATTAGCCAGTTTAAGGTATAGAGTATACACATTGAGAAAGACGGCAACAATTAAGGCTGCAAATTTACTTTGAAATGTATATATGTACATATAGACGGGTAAACAGCAGTGCTGGCTTAGCTGGGCGACTTAACTGGGATGAACGACAGCCGGCAAACACTTGCCTGGCAATTAATTAAAACCCAACAAAGCCAAGCAGCAGATAGTCAGTCAACCAACAACAACAAGGATAATGTAAGGCAGACGGCAACAAGCTTAAATCCGGCTAAATATTTAGCAGTTAAATGCAGCGTTAGGAAGTTGCTTTTATCGTTGGATGACTTCAATCGTCCCTCTAAAGTCATCCATCAGCTGCTTTATAGCCACCGTACAGCCCACAATCCCAAAGATAATACCAATTATAATTAGCAGAATGTCACGTATCAGTTTCCAACGGAGTCGACCATAGCCCGATTCATAATTGACAAACATATCAATCAGCGCTGGGCATAAAAGATTCAAATTGCATAACGAAAATGCCCCTTCCAGTTCGGTTAAGGCTGCTAAGTTCGGGACCACCATGGCTACAATCCCTAGAAATTAGCATCGGATGGAGATTTGAGATCCAACTGCCAAAACTAAGTAGGCCGAGCCAGAGCAGACAACTTACCAGTAAACACCAAGAAGCAAATGCGGAATATTATTTCGATGGCACAATGATAAGTGGAGGATCCAGGTCCGTAATCACTGAAGACAACAGTTATGACAACAAATCCATTCAATGGATAGCTCAGAAATATTCCCAAGGCAATGCACATCTTGATTAACTGTGAGAGGCTGAGAAGAGCATGTGTGAATTGTGATAGACTAAGACTAGTGCAGAACAACCATCTGCAAACTTTCCTAGAATCTCCGAGACTTGTTTAATTATTATCTTATTGGTGAAAGCATATTCCTATGATCGGATTTTTAAGACTGGTTTACTCACATTTCATTCTGCGGAATATTCAGCGTAATACTGGCCTCCACATTCTCTCCAAATCGCCAATACCCCATGATGCCAAAAAACAAGTTAGTGCACAGAATGAAAAGCACAGCCAAATTAAGGATACCACAAATACCAAGATAGCTTTGTGGATTCGCCATATTCGCCTCCACAACCAGCATCTAGATGAGTTGGAGTTTGAGGTTATGGTTGCTGGTATTCAAAAGGAGCTTCTCAACGAACCGAACCGACAGCTGTTAGCGAAAAAGCGGCTATACCAAAAAACATTATCCAATTGCCAGGCGGCTTAAACATTTCACGCTCTTCTGGCCTTGGCAGCCCCCTAAACAGATAATACATTATGCAGGCAAAACCCGCATAGAGCAGTATGTTCGATATGAGATTCAGAGGTACCAAATATTTCAGCTTGCGTATCATGAAAAATGGCAATTGAAGCGCACAGACACCAAGCACATAGTAACGCTCGTTATAGTCCTTGCAGTAAACGTCGCCGATTTCCTTAAAGTTTTTAGACACAAAAACAATATAAACGCAACATAGCCCAAACTGGCCGAAAACCAGCACACAACTAGTCATAAAGCCAGCCACATTGGCAAAGCAATGCACGCATTTTGGTCCAAGCTGATAGGCAATCTGCACGGCTTCAGGCATGGACACCTGCGGTACTCGAACTCTTCGACAGCACTCAGTCATGCCAGTTATCTGTGCATGAGAACTAAATGCAAATAATTCTAAATGGACCGAGCATAGGCAGCGGTTGCAACTACACACCAGCAAATGAATACAATACGTAAGGAGAATCATTAGCGATATTGAGAGCAGTACACCGGCTGCTACCCCCGAGTAACGAATGGCCAGTGGCATGGCCAAAATTCCAGTGCCCATCACACATTTTAACAATGACACAAACGCGTCAAAGTTGCTGGAGTGAAGAATCAAAAGAAGTTACTTAAAGACATGAACTCGTATGCCCTAGATCAGTGCTTACTTCAATGGCACCTCAACAGTACGCTTCTCGTAGGGATTGTAGTAGTAAAACGATGAGATTGATCGGCTGCCAGAATACAATAGTTTTAATACAAGTATATAACGCGACTATTCCAAGCGAATACTTACACCAGGTCCAGCTGTGCTTGCTGCGATTCGTGCGATGCGTCTGCCATTTCAGAAATGTTGTTGGGGAAAGCTAGCAGAAAAAGGCCAATTGTGACTAACAATTTTGACAACAAATTCAAATGAACATTGTTGTAGTATTATATGAATGTCTCAACCCTAAGCTCGCGCATACATTCACATTCTATTCACTTTACGCTAATCAGCGAGCTCAGCGCCAGGCGGGACACACAATCAAAATGGTTGCACATGCGCGGCGGCCATTACCATAATATATACAAATTATTGCATACTTAGGGACGTTGAGCTGGTTCCACTGCCACATAAACTGCAACAGTTCAGTGAAGCGGGAGACAGTTACAAAGCCATCGCTGGCAGCCTTAGCAATATGCATGGCGAGTACAGTGATTCCTGCAAATAGCAAATCTGTTCGAATTTACATTTGCTGGATCTCACTTGTTAAATTATTAAAATTACACTATGTAGCACACAAGTAACACATCTTTAACTTATTAAAATAATTGCCTGAGCTCGAACACATTTTAGGCCCCGACTGCACACCGACCGATGCGATTAACAACTGTTAATATGTTAAAACTAATCTGTTATTAATCTGTTATTGTATCGCATAACAGAAATGTAAGACACGAAGTAAATCAGCATCTATTGCAGACTTGAATTACAGTCTCGAATAATGTTTTAATTTTCCTTTTGTCGGTTTAGGTAATTTCTATTTTAATTATTTTGGTTCAATGATTTACTTGCTCGTACACACTTTATTATTGAACTGGAATAGTGAAATTTTCTAAAAATATGCAATGGTTAAATAGTTATATAATATAATATAAAATATCAAGCGAGTAGCTAGCTATTCAGAAAAGCGGCAATCAATGATGTAAGGCATTACTATTTTTGACGTATAGGTTGCTTGGCCCAAATTAATTAGCAACAATTAAATCTCTTTGTGTAAAATCGAAACAACAAAAATACTTAGTTGTTAGTAAAACTTTCGATCCATTCATGTTGGGGGTGTGTGTGTGCCCGTGCCTCAATTTCTGGGGACCGCTTTCTACATAAATAAAACATTGAAACCAAATTAAGCAGAGTTCTCAAGGAGAAGTAACAATGAAAGTGCTGCACAGCTGCGTTCTGCTCTTGGGTGTGATCATCGCCAGTTAAGCTTACGATGCCACTTGGGGAAGAAAGAGTAACACCGACTTTCTACTGTCTTTGGAGAAGGTTATGCGTATACCGATAAAGAATAAGTACTGGAACATCATGGTGGACTTCCTCCTTGCCGTAAGTAATGGCCATCTAATCTTAATGCAGGTTTTTTGGTACCTTAGTTCCTTTTATGCTTAAACTGCAGGAGGCACCCCGTACGAATACACTATTACCGCCATCAATGTAATCGATAACTTCCGCAACAAATCTGGTGCATTGCCTAGAGTGTGGTCCTGTGGTCCGGAATTTCGAATCATTCCGGAATCAATCTGCGCTCCCAAGTTAACCATGGCATAGCCTCCATAATCGAGATTTGGGGACGCTCAGACAATCGCTTCTTCTTAGAAAAAAAACCAAAACAACAACTATTCGTAAAAACTACAAGTAAAAGTTTGGGATTTAATACAACCAATTACAAACCGAGACGGAATACACATTAATAAAATTTGAAGTATAATCTATCAATGTACAATAATTGATGTATGGCTTGTTTAATATAATGTGGATCCCTTGGCCTTGTACAATAATATGTAATAAATAATACATAGTAAAATATTTAAGCAGTTGAAGTGAAACGATATAAAACGAACATATTTTGTATGTGCCTGTCGATCATTTTAATCTATTTTGAACATAAATTTACGGACCACAATATCGATAGCCAAATCACGAGTTTATGGTACTACTTGAAGCTTAAACAGATTCTACGAATTTTGTATAACTTAAATGTTATCTATTTGATTTATGTGATTTATATTAAACTTTTAAAGTAACCCCAGCCCCCTGTGTCTGAAGTGAACTGGCCACTACTCGAGCGAGATGACTCAACTTAATTGTGACAGTAATAAGAGAACAACAAATATTGTGCTTATCAACAGCACTGATTACAGGTGCTTAACGTAAGGCGGGCGTGAAGGGACGTCTTTGGAAAGTACACAGTAAGTAACTGGCCCACGGCCCGGTGATAAGCTTGCAAAAGAACACTTCTAAGTAACGGAAAGTTAATTAAAAAAAAAACACATTCGTATGTAAACAACGTTGCTCATGCGATTTCTGGGGGAGCTCTGTCTATAAAAGCAACGGTGAAACCAAATTTAGCAAATAGTTTTCAAGAAGTAGTAAGAATGAAAGTACTGTATAGTTGCGTTTTCCTCCTGGTCGTGATCGTCGCCATCCAAGCTCACAATGCCAGCTGGGGTAAGAAGGGTAAGCACGACCATCTACTGTCCCGTCAGACAGAAAGGCGCAACGCAATAAAAAACAACAACTGGATCGTCAATGTGGAGTTTCCTCGTGCCGTAAGTTATAGCTTAAGACCAACCGATTGCATTGTGTAACTTATCCTTTCCCGTTTCAACTGGTGCAGGGCGGCTACAACTTGTACAACATCACAGCTATAAATGTTTTCGATAACTTCCGCAACAAATCTGGTGCTGCACCTAGCCTGTGGGCCGGTGGTCCGGGATATCGTTTTGCCACAATCACTCTACGCAGCCAAACAAGCCGAGGTATAGACTCAACCATCGAGATTTGGGGACGCTAAGACAACGCTTCTCCTAACAAAAATACTCAACTAAAAACTGTTGCTTGAAAAGTAACAAGATCACATTACTAATGGATGTGTTGGATATAAGTGAAGTGACAAATTTTATTTACGTAAATAAAATCATATAGAAAGTGTGCATATACATATGTATATAAATCTTAAATCTTCTTGTAGTCTTTATTGAATGTCCTTATTCACTCCGACCTCACTTCAGGCTTACTCTTACTCATGCCGCAGCCTTCAACGCCAAGATTCACTGTATCTTGTATCTAGATAAGCAGCGCTCCAGCGGATTTCTGCTGCAGGCTGCAATCTGCATCTGGTGAGTCCGCGCTGCCGGAGGACGATTGTCATGCCAGAATGTGCACTTCCGCGTCCGTTTAGTTGTGTGAACTTTACAGTAAATTGAATTAAAATTTATTGTGAAAATTGCAAAATTCCAAAACGCAGAGGCAACGAAAACGCGTACGAGAGTGAGATGGAAGGAAACGGTGTGGAAATGAGAGAAAAAGAGAAAGAGTGAGAGAGAGAGAGGCAGAGACAGAGAAGTGGACTTCAAGGAGACATCAGCGCAAATCCAATACAAATAAAATTAAGTAAAAATGCACACACATTCACATAAAGGAGGTGTAACGAGGGTGTAAGGTGTGGGGCGGTGGCAAGGGACAGCAGGGGTCGGGTTCGGGGTTGCCGTGTGTTTGCACAAAAATATGCAAATGTGATATTGTCGCTGGCGACATTTACAACAATTACAATAACAACGAAAACCGAAGAGGATGTCGGAGGGGGCAAAGGGCGTAGGGCAGGCGGGCACGGGTGTAGGGTATATGGTGTAGGGTGTAGTAACTAACTGCGTGCGACATGTGACACGATATTCAAATAAAGGCGGCCCAGAGGCAGCAAAAGAGTCGTTGGATGGGTAGGCGTGGCATTTATAGCATATATTTTGCATAAAAAAGGAAATATGCAGCGCAGCAGAGGACCAACGGAGCAAGAAAACGAGCGAAAGCAGCACAGAAATCAAATAAAACAAATTTGGAATTTTACAGCAGACGAACAGGAGATTCTTTTACATAAACACACACACACACACACAACTGCATTAATGTGTATGTACACGCGTATGTGTTTGGAGAAGACCCGCAGCTGACTAGGACTCTGAAAGCTGTTCCTTAAACAGTTAGACATGTGTGAGCGACTGTGTGTTGGTGTGTGTGTTTGACTGTTTCTTCTATGGAAACAAACAGACTGACATTCAATTTAAATTCCTATACAAATAATTGCGTGGCAGTTCAAAATCTAAGCAGATGAGGATAGTATATGTGGACGAGGAAAAGAAGAAACAGCTCCAGCACTTCAATGCTTAGATAATGTTGATTCTTGAAACTATAGAGCGAAGCTGCGACATTTGCCTTAATTTGCCCAGCTCAATGTCAATGGACACAGAATCTTGCCGCCAGACGCCAGCTGCCAGCTACCAGCTGACAGTCGCCGGTCGCCAGTTGCCAGCTGTCGCATCGTGCAAATAATTATGCATTCCTAGTAAGTTGCCAGGAACGCCTAGGACAAGGAGTTCATCCTGCGATATTATTCCGTGCTCATCACCCTCTAAACCTAAAACAACAAACGAGTGTTTAATGTGAAAGTACCCAACTGCAAGTTACCCTCCACCTTCGCTAGCTAAATTCCATTGAATCATTGGCTTTAGAACCCTTACTGCTTGCCACCCATCTATACACTTGCACTTAATACACCGAGAAAAATATCTGCCGATATTGTTAATGGGTTATAGTTATAATGTAATGCTGATGGTGAGTGTACTTTATAGGGTAGAAATGTGTCGGCGTTCCTTGATGGTGAGAGCATAAAATACAAAATTCCACTTCAAGGCAAATGTTCTCAATTCAGCGCACGCACCTGAGCTGCCTTGTCTTCTGTCCTTGGCAATTGGCTACGTTTACCTGACTGCGGCTTCAAACATTATCACTGCGGTTATCTCTCATCCTTTTGCTCCACCTACTCCTGCTCCTAATCCTTAGACACTCCTGCTCTTCGCTATCATCATCAATGTTATCAACAGCTTAGCTTAAACTTTGCGCGACTGAAAGATGCACCACGTTCCACGGTCCACGTCTCGCTGCAGATAGCTGCTTCCTCATGCTTTGCGCATCAATGATTTTGATCAGATTTACTGACGCTGTCCAGCGTTGATGCGGATGCTGTTCCTGATGGTGATGCTGATGAAGATGACTATGAGGATGACGATGATGACGTCGCGACCACAGGGCGCATTTACCAGCGCTTTTATCTCGTTGCCCACAATATTTTTGCATTTATAATGAAATTCATCGTCATTTTTCATACTTGCACAAAGTGGATTTTTATTAGATTTGAATTCCTTTCAAGCCCTATAGATACGCATACATGAATGGATGGTGCATATACATATATATATATATATATATATTTGTTATAACACCATATGGTAAAAGTGGCTAGTAAAAATCTGAAGATATGTTTCTTTGTTATATTAGCGTTTTAACTTTTATTAAATGCAATGTTCATGCATATTTTCCACACAATTTGTTAATAAGGAAAAACACATCGTGCAGCAAATTTTCTATTAGATAAACTGTCAGTTGTTTGTGGTAAGGTTCTTGGCAGTCAACAGCAACGACGAGAAAAACGTTGACGTGGACGTGGATGTGAACCCAGCAAGTCCAATTTGAAAGTCACACCATGATAATTCAAATTATGTATTGTGAACTGTAGTCGTGTTCAATACGATTATTGTACAATTGTGACTTATATATACCCTGCGTTAATATAATAAAAAAAGACAAGATTGTCAATTTCAATTATGTTAATGCCTATTTTCTGACAGATCACGTAGGTAACGATAGCCTTCTGTGCGGTCCCCGATATAATATGATAGTTTAAGCAACCCTTTATTTCCAACCGAGTAAAGGGTATAAATATTAATGACATATTTAGTTAGCAGCTAAGGAAGTGCACTCAGGCACGCCGACGAAGACAGGCATCGCGACAGCACGAGCTATTTTTTCATATGCTTCCGAAATACACATTGTCGTTGTCTGCATTGTAATTGAATGTTACACGTAAAATATTGAAAAATACAGTGTGTTCATTATGTGGTTACAATACGTGAGCATAGGCAGCGACACTATGACAGCACCCAAATCAAAGAATAGGAAGGGGTAACTTAAATATGGCAAGAAGAAAAATATCAATTCAAATTTATGTTAACGCGCGCAAATTCAGGGTGGCTGTGCTACAAAAAGTGTTGGGAAACCTCTGAAGTCAAACGTTAAGAAATAGTGTAAGATGTTTTGTGTGTTTTCGTATTTCGCACTTTGGTCACACTTTATCAGCAGCTAGCACCACAACAACGCCGCGTGCTCTTTTTACTAAAAACTTATAAAACGTAGAAAGTAAAATGGATGATGAAGCGGAAACCTACAAACTATGGAGAATACGCAAGACCATCATGCAACTGAGCCATGATCGTGGCTACCTTGTGACGCAGGATGAATTGGACCAGACCTTGGAGCAGTTTAAAGAAATGTTTGGCGACAAACCCAGTGACAAGCGACCAGCGCGTTCAGACTTGATTGTGTTGGTGGCCCACAACGATGACCCTACGGATCAAATGTTTGTCTTTTTTCCTGAAGAGCCAAAGATTGGCATCAAGACTATCAAAACGTATTGCACCCGCATGCAGGAGGAGAACATACATCGTGCCATCGTTGTGGTGCAGGGTGGCATGACGCCCTCGGCCAAACAGTCGCTGGTAGACATGGCGCCTAAGTATATACTCGAACAATTTCTAGAGTCAGAGTTACTGATCAATATTACGGAACATGAGCTGGTACCGGAGCATGTGGTAATGACGGTGGAAGAGAAACAAGAACTGCTTAGTCGATACAAGCTAAAGGAGAACATGTTAATGCGTATTCAAGCTGGTGACCCAGTGGCGCGCTACTTTGGCCTTAAACGTGGCCAAGTGGTAAAGATTATACGCTCTTCTGAGACAGCTGGGCGATATATATCATATCGCTTGGTCTGCTGATCGACTGGTAGACCGAACTATAGCCTAAGTACTTTATTCATGGTATCAAATAAGCGCAATAAACAGACTTCATGAAAAAAAAAATTTAAATAATTGGATAGCAGTAAGCTTCACTGCATTTTACAAATAAATTTAATATAAACAAAAGTCTCAAATACCTGGGGATTATAAGATCGAATAAAATCCGTTCCTGCTGGCACATTACACTGCACTCAAACACTAATTAGACGAAAAGCAGGCTTACGCTATCAAAGTGCAAAGCTCCACAGCTTACAAAAAGTGCTTTTATTTTAATGTATTATATGTATTCTTTTTTTGAATTTCCTTCATACTGGTATTTCTTTTTGTATTTGAAAAAAAAAATTAAATAAAGTTTTGTGAGCATCAACTTTAAACAAACAGCCAACTCAAATTTAAATCTCAATATCGCGCCGTTAGTTTTTGTATTTAAAAAAATTAAATAAAGTTTTGTGTGCTTCAATTTTCAACAGACAGCCATTTTAAATGTAAATCTCAATCTCGCGCCGTTAGCTTTTGTACTTAAAAAAAAAATTAAATAAAGTTTTGTGTGCCTCAATTTTAAAAAAACAGCTAACTCAAATGTAAATCTCAATCTCGCCCCGTTAGTTTTTGTATTTAAAAAAAATAAAATAAACTTTTGAGTGCTTCAATTTCTAACAGACAGCCATTTCAAATGTAAATCTCACACTCGCGCCGTTAGCTTTTGTACTTACAAAAAAAAATTAAATAAAGTTTTGTGTGCCTCAATTTTAAACAAAGAGCCCACTCAAATGTAAATCTCAATCTCGCGCCGTTAGTTTTTGTATTTAAAAAAAATTAAATAAACTTTTGTGTGATTCAATTTTTAACAGACAGCCATTTCAAATGTAAATCTCAATCTCGCGCCGTTAAGTTTACGCTGTTAATAACATTACAGATAGTATTAAGTTGGCTGCGAGAAAAAGAGAATAAAAAAAACAAAATACAGTAGATACAAAAAAATTATACAACCAAGGTGCGTTTTCCGTGCCTGGTCATCTGTAACGAGCGACATCGTCGATCCTGAGATGGCCATGCTAACGCGCCTAACCAGCAGCGGCACAACAACAGTCGCGCCTGGCTCTCCAAAGGGTTTGCAGCGCTTCCAAAACTACCTCGCCGCGTTTCTCTGGCCTGGAGCTTCGCAAAGGCAGCAGCGGAAGGCTTCCACACAGCTGGATGCCATAGATTGTTTCACCAATGAGCTTGTCAGCCGTAAGACACAAAAATGGGAGGAGTTGCGTGACAACCTGATGAAACCCATTGTAGAGGATGCTAACGCAAGCAGCTTTGGGCAGAATGTCGGTCTCATGTCCAAAGGCATGATGACTGACTTGAAAGCGCTACGTTCCCCGCAACTCGGCTTGGACATACGTTCTTTGTCCCAGCCACAGCTAGACAATTTGTTGCTGGCCACGCTTGAGATTAAGAACAAGGTGGACTTTCTGTATTTGATTAGACAATGCGTGCGCTGGCAGCAGTTGCCCTGCAATGAGGTGTTCATTTCCTGTCTAAAGTATTTAAGCACCTTGGGTCGCATGCAGCAACTGGATTCACTTACAGAGACTTGCCGCGATTTGAAGCATCCATTTGCAAGTATCTACTCGGATCTAGCGCCGTTTAAGGCCATTGCCTTATGGCACAATGGCAATGCCGATGTCGCTCTGATGACACTACATCGTGGGTATGGTGGAAGCCTCAACACAGAGGATGGCAGACGCATGATTCGCGCTGCCTTTCGCACCATTGCCGAAGAGACGCTGGCGCAGAAGAGCGAAGCCGTGCTAGTTTCCCTAATGGAAGTCGCACGAGCCATACATCGCGAGCACAAAGACATATTCGTGGTTGCGTGCGTATGGAAGCAATGTTTTGTCAGCGATTGGTTCTGCGATCAGAAATCAGCAAGCGAACTTTTCGAACATTACAAGGAGCTGCAACAACTCGTGGAGCGCAGGTGCTTTCATATTTTTATAAACTGTTTATATATATATATATATTCCCTATCAGTTGAATGAACTGAGTTGATGTAGTTGTGTCCGTACTTATAGCCCTCCATTTGTTTCTTTCCCATGAGAACTCTCTCTTTGCCATATATTAATATGTTCAACTGGAGGAAAATATATATATATTATTCTCGGCAATCCGAAGATAGAGGTACCTTCTGGTACTTTTACAATTAAACATAACATGAACTTACGTTAAATCAATTTTAAATTCTTAGAGCCAGCCCACTCTGCTCATCATTCCTTAGCCGGCACAATGTGGATGCTGTGCATCGTCTGATTGAAGTATTCTTGCAACACAATCAACGCAGCGCATGTGCTAGTTGCCTCAGCTTACTCTTCAACTATCAATGTAAGCGTTTATAAGAGCATAGAACTTTGGCTTTAGCAACTTGTTAATTTGAATATATTTCAGACTTGCGAAAGGATTTACGCGCCTGCGCTGAGATTGTTAAGTCCTGTAGCGAACTCGATATGCCATTGAATGAGCTGCAAAATGAACAGTTCCTTAGTCTGTTCCTCGACCAAAGCGATCCCTTCGAGACCACACCTACAGCAAACAACGGCAGTGCACCAACCAAGTACAAGCCAAAGTCGTTCCAGTACAAATTTTAGAAACAATTGCTAGTCCAATTCGTAATCCTCGTTATATTTGTAGACCACATAAACATGCAAGAAATTTTGTTGTTGCATGGGTAAACAAAATATGCACACTGTTCACTCAATAAATAAATGTTATATATGTATCTTAAGCTAATACATACAGATTATCCTGATGGGCAACAGAGAAATCTATTTTATAGGCATTATTTGGCAGATTCTCTTAGAGATGTAATGCCACTTTCAATTGTCCGCCAAGTTTCCCTCGGGCAGCTGTGATGGCATCAGGCCCATGCAGTCGTAGCAGCGTGAAATCAGATGATTGCCACATCGATGCGCCTGACACTGCTGGCAACGTGAGCGTGCTTTTGTTGCACGCTTGTTTTGAGCACAAGGCTTGCAGCGACGGTGCTTCTCCCCATAGCGACTGACCAAAGTAACGCCTTCAGGAAGCTCGGCACGGGGTAAATTAATGACGCCAACCCCATTTGTTTGGTGGGCGGCGCTAGATGCTTCACTTAACAGCCGCTGGCTAGACTGACCCAAAATTTCACAGATTTGCAGACGCATTACAAGTGTTGTTGCTGTAGATCTGCGCTGCAGCCGGCGTTGCAAACGTTGCTGAGTCAGAAAGAGACCCAACTGACGCTGGAAGTCGCGTTGATCAATATTGTTATCGCCCTTTGACGACAGACGGAGTAGCACCCATGCGTTGACAGACGCCACATTGAGCATTAGATGCAGCAGCTCCAGAAAGCGATTTGGCTTGGCATCCACTAAACGCGCTGGAAGACCCAAGGCAGTGCTGTATCTAGCAGAAACTTCATAAAATTGCGCACAGATTTGTTGGGTGTGCAGTAGCGCCTGGGAGGCATTCACTTGGGTACTTAAGCCACAGGTAAGTAAGGCAACGCTAGACTGCTGAGTCAACCTCTTTGCACCGCTTAACAAAGTTCCCGCCGACCAGTTTTTGGGATAGCCCGGAGCAGTGGAATACAATGTGCAAATGCTGCTGAGATTACACTGCAAGAGCTGTTCGCAATGCTCCACGCAAGCATAGCGCGGCCCTAGCGTAATATTGCGTTCTGTGGTCTTGTGATCACATGTAAGGTGCATTAGTTCCTTGTTGGGTGTTGTTGGCTGCTTAACAAGCAATGCATTAGTCAAATAGAGCGTCTTAGCATCACAACAGAACGCCAATAACATATTGTCCAAGGGGTGGTCATCCACACATAGCCAACCACTGGGTCCATAATAAGAACGACAGTTGATAATCAGCTTATGCCACAGTCCCTGCGCATCAGTCCAGCTGTTATCGCACAGTTCGCTGAGGCAATCTGCTATGAACTCAAAGCGCGTTAGTGACATAGTAGCACGAAATATGGCATTGCCCAATTCCACAGTCCAGAGCTCCTCTGCAAGAAAGAAAATGATAGTATAAAATAAATAATAAATTATACGTGAAATAAATTCGGCAGGTAATTTACCAAGTGGTCCATTGTGCTGGGAATTACGAAACACGCCACACAAATAGCTCAAGCCTAGCCAAGAGCGCAGCTCTGTGAGATCTGTGGGTCGCTCTGTAATGTTTCGGTTCTGTCGTTGGCGAATTTGTTCATTAATCAGACGCAGCAACAAACGAAGGATTTCATCATCAAATAATAACATCCATGACTCCAGAGCATTAGAAACGCCTCTTGCGGGTCCTTTACCACATGCCTGCTGTATTGGCATCATCTGTTCCTCCTGTGATGTGGCCTGCACATCGCTTTCAAGACTCCAGGTGAGCCCATTGCTAGAAACAAAACTACCGGTATTCCTTGAAGGCCGCCCACGTTTACGACTTTTTCCTGGTTTTAGCACTGACTTGACTAACTGTTTATCATGAAGTAGAATATCTTCATCTTTAAATAGCCACGGAAAGCTGGAAGAGACCGCTGCAGTTTCCTGCAGCGGATCAGCGTAAGCACTAGTCTCGCTTTCGATTGTGGAATTTAGTTCTATATCTAGATTCTCTTCATCCATTCGCTGAGGATCTTCGAGTTCATTGTCTTTTTTTATGCTCAATAAGACGTGCTCGTCCAGCGCGCATTTTGTTTCAGTTTTATCACTCATTATTTTTCATGTTTTGTTTACCTTTTTTGAATAACATGAAGTTAGCTGCGCGCAAAAATTGGACTCGCTTGAAGTTGGCTGCATGCGCGATTAGGCATTACTGTAAGTGTGTACATCATATATAAAAAATTAATTTATAGCTCTATTGCTGCAAAACAAAACATTGCTAATTTTAATAAGTGGCTAAACTGTAACGGATTGTTTTAGTGCGAGCTATAGTTGCATAAATAAAGTGAAAAGTTCCCCACAGCGACGCGACTTACACAATATTTAAAACAAGCAACAATAACACACAAAAACATATAAAATCTGCGCAGAAAGCAACCGCAGCACTGTTGCCGTGCAGAGGTTAGAAGGCTGCTTAATAAGACATTTAATTTGAAACAGTATATATTAAATCATTTATCAACTAAACTGTTTACCATATAAGAATTACGCGCGCGTATAAAGCGATTTGTCAAATATTCTGCTTGGCAATGTCAATTTGACATGTTATACTGTCACGTCTTTGGATAAGTCTTATACCAGGAGTTGTCGATAGGCGATAGCTCGACAGGTTTCGACAACAAGCAATTTTCAAGGCGAGAAAATTCAAAAAATCAACTTCGTGCAGTAGAAGGCCATGCTAAATTTGTGGCAGCCGGAAAATGTCGGCGAGTCAAAGTTAGTCTAATTTCAAAGCCGGTGCTGTGAAAACGATCTCGAATGTACCGAAATTAGAAAATATAAAGAATTTTATTTTCTACTGTATTATTTTTGTGAAAGGAAAAAGTTTTTTTTGGAGTTGCAAGTCATTCTGTGCTTGTGCTCCTGTATATTTTTTTTGCGTGTTCACCGTCTGCAATCATGATATCGCCAGAACAGCAAGAAATTGATTTGGTTTTGGATCGGCAAGTACGCCAGAACATCCAGGACATGATGCACGAAGCCGATGTTCAGGCAAATCTCTTAGAAAGTGAACGTAAGTCTGGTTTTAGAAAAAGAACCAAAAATGTACAGAATAACGGATTTTTTAACTCTAGGTCGCGAGCCCTATAACTCTGATTCCAGTATTGATCAGGATCATCTACAACATGAGACCATGGCGGTGCTGGGAACCTTATCTGCTGATGAGATTGTCGAGGAGGATCAGGATTCTGAGCCGGTGATGCAGGATATGCAAAATTTTCATGACATGCTAGTGGAAACCCATATTGACGTCAATGGCTCACTGCGCAAGCGTCGTGGCAATTTACCCAAGCACTCGGTGAAGATATTGAAACGTTGGCTCTACGAACATCGCTATAATGCGTACCCTAGCGATGCCGAGAAGTTTGCGCTGTCGCAGGAGGCGAATCTAACCGTGTTACAAGTCTGTAACTGGTTCATTAATGCGCGTCGACGCATTCTGCCCGAGATGATACGCCGTGAGGGCAACGATCCCCTTCACTTTACAATCTCGCGCCGTGGTAAAAAGATAAGCCCCAACTCTTCTGTCTCCATTAGTTTGAATTCTAGCGGCGCTCCAAATCCCATTACAGGCAGTCCTGCTTCTGAAGTGGTAACATTACTGTATAAGTATATTGAATATCCATTTTATAAGAAACTTGTTTTGTTAGGTTGTTGGCGCCACGGAGGAGGTGCATAGTGCCGCTGAAATGCATGATGGTATTGCTAATGTGCTCTCTAACTTTGATCAGTATGCGCGGACACCCAATGGTCAAATGGTCAAAATAGAGCCAGAGTTTGATGACAGCGTCATTTACAGGTAATGCAACGGTTTTAGTTATTTGTCTGCAGTTTAGTTTAAATGCATGAGCCTACAATTCACCTCCCTGCCCAAAAATCCTTCCCCAAAGTTGGCAGCAAGCAATTGCACACAATCCGATGGGCTTTCAAAGACTGCACACCTCATTGCAAGCTACTATTATTGACAAAATACAAAGCTATCAGTTGCGAAAGGCGGCGATGAGTGAGGGAAGCATCAGCAGTAGCAACAACAGCAGCAGCAGCTATAGTGGTGCCGGCACTTCCATGTTATCATATAGCTCCTTTGGGCAACTTCCACCTGAATTTGAAGAAGATAAGCCGAGAAAGCGCGGACGCAAGCGCCAGAGCGAGCTGATAAAGATAGAGGCTGGGCCAGACAAAGCTACCAAGCAGCAGCACGAACAATTGGATCAGCAGCAACTGTTTATGTCTCATTCAGAAGATGACTGCAATGGTTTTCTGCCTGCGCTTAGGTAGCTTTATGTCTTGGTGCTAGTTTATGAGATTAAGATGCACCTCACGTTGACCCTTCTATTCACTTTTATTTCATCCTCAGATCCGAAGGTGAAGAAAGCGGGCACGATTATGAGTCATGCGAACAGGCTAGTGAGGAAGAAGGGCGCTTTGAGACCTCGGATGACTGGCAGAGTGTCATAAAGTATGTAATCAAAGATCAGTAGCATATTTTTTAATACTCGCTTTATAATAATTCGATTTTTTATTGATAAACAGGACTGTCTTAAGCACCGAAGAAGTATCAACCACAATAGCTAATGCCAACGCTAGGGACCCCAATTGCGAACCAGTGCCGACACAGATCTGCAAAAGCGAGGGTATAAATATAGATCCATATTTAAAAAAATTGGTATTTATTATGATTCTGAAATTACAGACAACCAGCAATTGCTGGATCATATCTTAGGTGCTGAGGCAACCGTTATGACTAGCACCAATGTGGCTGAAAGCGTTTCGTGTATTTCGCAGCCAGAAGAAAAGTTTTCTGTCACGGAGACTGATAGCACACAGATACAGGCGCAGACTCCTCCACGTTCAGGTTAGTAAATGTGCAGTAAATTTGATATGGGTAAAACATCAACAATGGGATTACTTGCAGCGTTAAGCCGCGAGGAACGTGATAAATATAAATGTCTTTATTATCTTGTTGAAACTGCTATGGCTGTGCGTCAGAGCGATGGAACCCAGGAGGAGGATCTTGCCTACATGGACAACTATCTTAACAACTAATCAACATAGTAAGGACTTATTGTACATATTTATATATAATTTGATTTAGATGCAGGCATCTGCCAGCGCCTGTTAAGGTCATTTTAAGCGTTTTATGTAAACCATATCGCGGTAGCAATAGCCAAACGGATGAAACAACCAATTACTCAATTTGATGGTGTGCACATAACAAATACCACATTAGCAATTTTAAAACTTTTAGAAGAATTTGATTGAGAATGTTTGCAATTGGCAGATAGACCTAACATTAACTTTACAATTAAGTAGCTTAATTTTTAGATACAATTGATGTGCTGTTTGTATTAACATCAATTTTAAATAAAATGTGCAAGAAATTAAATTTAAAAACTAATTGGGCGGTTCAATTCAGCAATGGGTTATCGATGAGAGCTACGTTACCGATAGTTTTAATTTCTCGTATTTTTCGCTTGGAGATGTGTGGTCACACTGCTGCTACTGTAAGTCGCTAAAGAAATGGTTACGCGCAGACGAATGTGAAATTTGAGTAAATCATTTAAATCAATGAAAATGTAATGGTTTAAGTTATAATAAAGTGAGGGCCTCAAACATACGCACAAAAGCCACTAAGCTACAGCAAAGCACACACTACTTTTGTGTTTAGGAAGCTGCTTTTAGCCAACTCCCCGCCGCACTCCTAACCTGTCGCGCTTCTACCTCCACCGCTTGTTACAACAAAAACAAAACTTACGCTTTTGGGACTGCGGCTTAGCCGGAGCAACGGCATCGGTGTCACAGGCAAAATCGGGACATGCAAAGAGCATTCCAATTTGCGGTGTGGGTAAGTGTCTTAAATGTTGTCTTCATGTGTGCCTTTTGTGTTGTTGCTACCTTCTCCCGTCTATCTACTGATTGTGTAGTTGTACTCGTATAGTACGAGTATGTTGTTTGTGTCTGGCATCACATTTTGGCTATTTGCAATTTTACTTTCAGCTTTCGTTTTTTCTTTTTTACTTATTTTCTTTTCCTTTATGCTGCCCTAGTACTTGCGTCACTAAGGCTGTATTTATTATGGTCTACAAGCATGCATAGTAGTATGTACGTGTGTGCATAGATATGTATATGTTTTATTACATCTAAATAGTACATGCAACTGTTGTTACTGTTATTCTTGTTGTTGTTTTTATTTAGGCAACATCTGCAGCTGTTGCTACTGTCGGCACTGGGTATGCTACCCCGTTCAAGACCCGTTAACATTAACGTTTTTGTTTTTGTCTTTTCTTCTCGCTGACAATCTTAAAAACAAAAACTAGTGTTTTCATAAAAAATCAATACTTAAATATACTGCAAACGGCTAAGATTTAGCTAAATATAATCATTTAAATGAAAACTAAGAAGAATGTGTAAAATTTTATGTAAATAGATAAAATGTAAAATTAAAAGATATACAAATAAAAATAGTTCGCTAATAAAAATTTCCTCATATAAAGTCTTTTAAGTATTTGTGAAAATAAAAATGAATAAAATAAGTTTGTAAATTTTAAGTGAATTTGGTTACTGACAGAATGAGAACAGTATTAGTATCACAAATGAAATGATGTACGAGTATTCGAGAGAATCAACCCATTTATACAAGAACACCATTGATATGTATGTGTGAGTGTGTACATTTTCCTCTAGTTTTATCTTAACTTTTGGGTCACATAATTTTCCACTTTTTATTTTTATTTGCTCCCTTGCAGGGTCCCCATTGACAGGCACGACCCCATTGGCTATTTTTAAGCCCGTGTAGTCGTCGTCAGCACGCCCAGGCCTCATTCATACTGGGTAAAATGACACTTGAACAAACACACACACTTATACATATCATCCAAATACATGTAGTATGTGTGTAACCCTAACCCAATGTAATTTTAGTCAATGTTTTGTCAGAATATGGAAGAAGCACACAAAATTCTAGTAGGGATGTCGAATTGTTCGGAACATGTTGTAATTATAAATGGCACATCCTTTGCCACTAGACCGACCAATGCGAGCCTGTGTGTGTGGGGTACAGCTCACCCATGTGACTTGATTTTTATTAATAAATCGAACACTTGGATGCAATAGTACAGAGGCAAAGTCGACAAAGGTTGTCGGTCAAATGGTTGCCGATGCCGCTGCGCAGTTAGCTGAACCCTCGCCTCGTGTCTGCCACCGCCTTCGTTGCTGTTGCTGTTGCCATCACCATTTCTATCTCTATCTCTATACTAGCCGCCTCATGCCGTCACTCAGTTCGTAATTTTCTATATAGAGGCCCCAGTCCTACGCTCTATTTTGTCTAGCTTGCATATTAGCATCGACACTGACGTTGCTCTCTTTCTCTGGGACTGTTTTTACCTCTGCCTCTGTTTGTGTCTCAGCGCTAGCGGTGTCTGCCACTCGGCTGGCTCTTTGGATGCCTCACTTGTTGTGCCACCAACGCGATGCATCATTTTCAGTTGCAATTATAAGCTAACCGGGTTCCAACTGAATATTCTGTGCATTTTCCTACAATTTCCCATCTCAATTGCCACGTTGTGCGGCTGAAATATAAAAAATACGAGCACGCGCAAACATATATAAACTCAAATGTGAATATCAATAGCATCATCATAAAGCAGTTTGTTTTTCTTTCGGTTTATTGTATTTATTTTGGTTCTGGTTCTTAAGTGTGAAATTTAACTAATTGAAATGCTGCTGCTTCGACGGTATGTGATGAAGGTTGTTGTGCCACCAGTGAATGCAACGCATCGCATCATTATCAGTTACAATTATAAGCTAACCGAGTTCCAACTGAATACTCTGTGCATTTTCCTACAATTTCCCATTGCCACGTTGTGCGGCTAAAATATAAATAATACCAACACTCGTAATCATATAATAATTCAAATGCTGTGAATATCTTTAGCATTGCCATAAAGCAGTTTGTTTTTCTTTCGGTTTCTGTTTCATTTTTTATTATCGTTCTGGTTTTAAGTGTGAAATTGTACTAATTGAAATGCTGCTGCTTCGACGGTATGTCACGAATATGTTAAACGATAAATTTAAAATAATTTTTGTTATAACTCTAAACAAATAAGACTATACCAAAAAATGCAATTGAAATTTTTCAGAAACGTCTATTCAGGTTAGGCATATGCCAAATAAGCGACAGATAATCCATCCGAAGCGACCTCGTTTTTATATTTAGCATCAATAATCGTATTGGGTCATGAGATTATAAGGCTCAAGATAAGCCTGATACACAACTCGACACCGAAACAGTTCCATAGTTAACCCAATTTGTTCAACCTTAACCCATAAAGAGAGAAGCTTATCCTTCTGCATTTTCACAAAACTCAATACACAAACTTTCCCCATTAGCTATATATATATATATATTCTGTCCGGCGGTCTGTCTCTCCGTCTGTCCTTATGAATGGCGCGATCTCCAAATATAAAATATTTGTTGGTATGCGGCTAATTGTCATTCCTTATGAAATATATATGTGAATGTATAAGTGGTTGTAGTTCAGATAGGGGTTAAGGGCAACTTGTAGTCGAACACACTCGACTGCAGTATTCTTACTTGTTACCATGTAGAACGAATTAGAATCATATCTGGCGCTGGTGATTCTGGCTTTTTTTGGAATACTTTTTGGTTTTATGATTTTGAAATTTGATAGCTCGCATCTCTTGAGGTTAATTTTTTCATTAAAAACCTTTGTAGAAATAAAGTGTACAAGATTGTCATTGGAAAATCCAGGTAACAGTTAATTCCAGAACATCTGTGTGCTAAGTGTGTGTCACTTATGTGTGTGTGTGCTTGTCTTTGCCTTGCCACGAATTGCATGCATAATTAGATTCGTACCATATCCGTTACCAGAACTATTCCCCTAACTGCACTGGCCGTTCAAGGTTGCGTTCCAAACGAACCCTTTTTGTGAACAGTTCCCCATAGCAGTGAAATGTGGGCTAATGATGAGCGAGTTGTGCTAACAAGTTGCTTGTTACCATTTTTACTATTTTAGGCCATGTTGGTTATGAGATGACTCCGACTCCGACTCTGACTCTTGGTTTGCTCTCGTTTATGTGAACATTTCGTTCAAGTTTCATGTTTGCGTTCCTTCGTTTATTTGTGGCTCTCTTGGGAGGAGCGGACTATACAAGTATCTCTCAAACATCATTTTCAGGGTAGGGTATTCATTCCAGCGTTAGCCCTAATACGAGTACCTTTTGCCGCTTGTTAGGCGTCATGTCAGTTTTGGTCTACTCATTCGTTATATTTAATACAAAATCAATCGGATTTGCTTTGATGGCGCGTGAAAGCTTAAGTATTACGGTGAAGGTTCAACTTTTCAATGATTGTTGAAACTGTTGTATAGTGGCTACTGGTTACTGGTTGGTAGTTGCTGGTTCAGTGGGCTACACTTATTCTAGTACAATATTTATTGATATTTTTCGGCTTACACGAATAAGTGACTAACAACAAACATTTACTGGGATATACTTAGTAAGAGGTAAGAGTAAAAATACGTTTCGTATATGTCTCTTTAGCAGAGGAATCCTTTCGATTCAGCCGCAAGTACGAAGATTAAGCAATCCGAGCTCAACATAGCACTTATAAAGAGCTAAAGATTAGTTTGAATTGCTTGTTGTCCAATGAAGATACAGATAACAGTTAAATTAATCAAACAAATAGGTAAAATAAGAAATGAAAGTGTCAACAAGAAGACATAACAAACTGATTGATCCGATCCTCAATATCTTATAAAATAAAGCACTTTCGGAATATAGGTTTTCCTTTTCACTGACTTTGAACTTATCATTCGCTTCTGTTGTCAATCCATTGCATCTTACACATAGCCACTGGATTCGAGCTTCAGGGCACCCTCATAAGTTGGCAATCCCGATATGTCAATGATTTTACTCATATCAAGACTGATGATGCCATTCTCGTTGATGTTGTTCATATCTAGGGCGGCATCGCTGTTCCTGTTCTCTGTAATTTCATTGACTGATTCTGTTGGTGTTGCATTTGTTGTCCCTGATGCTTCTTCTTTCGGTGGTGTTGGTGCTGTTGACATCACTGCTGCATTGTCATTTTCGTCTATGTCAGCATCAGTTGCTTGTGGAGCTTCAGTTGTTCTGTCCACCACATTTCCATTTGCCATGTCTGCATCAGCATCAGCGTCAATTTGTCTGCCATTTGGATTGGGAGTTAGTGGTACTGTTGGCCGCAGCTCCTGCTCAGCATGTGCCACATTGTCATTGACATCGCTCTGTTCCAGGCCACTCTCCATTGACGCCGTGAACGCCTCGTCCTCGGCCGCATAACGAAACTTGCCGCACAGTGGACAGCCGCGTCTGTAGTGGCTGTGGTGCTGCTGGTGTTGACTATGTTGCAAGTAGCGTCGCCCGAAGCTGTTCAGACGCATGGCCGCCTGTGCATGTTTGCGCGCTTGCAGTGCCAACGGCAATGGGGGCGATGGCAAGCCCATATACGTCTCTAATTCCTGGCAATGGCCACTTCGAGCTGCCACTGCTGCCGCGGCTGCATTCCACATGTTCTCCACCTCAGCTCGCTGCAGAGAGCAACAGGATTGGGCATTTAAGGTGCGCTGCAATTGCTTGTTAGTCAACGACCCTGTGGCACCTGCGGCATTACTGTTGCTGTTGCTGCTTCCTCCTGCCACCGCCATTGCATCTATGCTGCCACCGGCACTTCCCGCCCCTGTTACCGGCTGCACGTTACTTATGTCCAGCGTAGAACGATAGCCTGGTGGCGGTGATACGCGTTGCAATAGCATTTGCTGTTGTTGTAGCTGCAATTGTTGCTCCTCAAACTGTTGCTGTTGCTGTTGTTGCTGCAGCAATTGCTGCTCGTGCAAAACGACGGCATCGTACGACGGTGGCGGTTCATGATGCAGTGCCGGCAGAGCAGCCAGACCATCCGTTGAGTCGCCCAGAAAGAGGCCAGATGTCTCATAGCACTGCAAAATAAAAAGAAAACACGTAATCGTTGTATCTGCGACTTATCATAATCTCAGCTGGTGTAACTACTCTTAATATATTCTATTTCTCATTGCCGTAACATTGTAAGGAACTCAAATAGGCTAATCCTTAGAATAAAATGCAATTCCTTGAAAGTCTAGACAGACTTACAGACCAGACCCTTAAACTGCCCAGGCCAAAAGCAAATAAAAGAAATGAAAGCAAAGGAAAGCAGGAGGAAAAGGAGGTTCGAGTTCGACTTCGAGTACTTTGTTGTTAGTCCTAAAAGTGGAATTAACGCTGCACAAATAAAAAAGTTTAAATTGCACACACATCATAAATTTATTTTCTAGAATTTGTGTTTCTTCTACGAGTATATAGCCTTAATTTTCCTTTCTCTATCCCCTCCACCCGCCCCCATTCCCGTTGACAACATTGGCTGACATAGAGCAGGCTAACGTTGATTTACGCTGCTGCCGTTGGCTGTGCCTTTTCCCACAGGGCCAACAAACAACAATAAGAGCTGGGCCAAATAAAAGTGGCTCATACCGAGGGCCAGCAACTTACGAGTAATAGAGCCCAGAGTCAAGTGCTGCCGCTTTCAGTGCCCCTTTACTAGCTTACCCTGTGGTCAGCTTTATTTATTTACTTTGCATTTTGATGTCGCACCTGTTAAATGCTCTGCATTAATATTCATTAGCGACTAAGTTTCTCCAATCTGGTAGTTGCTTGTTGCATGTGCATCAAGCTATGTGATGTTATAAAACCCTAGAGAATGTATTGCAACCAATACGAGTTGAGAGATAGATAGGCTGATGAACTGATTGCAGTTGCACCATAGGATAACTAAAGGTATAGTAACAATTCACTCACTCACCTGTTCAACGCTATAAATCTCCATGTTAGGATCGTTTTCCATCCATTGATGTTGTTGCCTGTAGGCGGCCTCCGTTCGCTTCTTGATATTGCGGTGACAACAATAACAAACTACACACAATATTGTCGTCACCAGGCACAACATGGACCTATCAATGATAACACAACATAAGTTGATAATTGCATTAGCTGAAATATGGAATACCTTGTAGTCCGATTAAAATAGAGGACGAGATAAATGTTTGCACCTAAACTTTATGTGTGGAGTATACCTGGTAGAGATATATTGTTGGGGTAGGAAAGACCACACACAATGTTCTTATATATATTTATATATTTTGCAAATATGTTTATGTATTTGTACATAACTTCTGGTTTCCTTTTCAGCAATGAAATTGATTGCGAAATTCAACTCCGATTTGGCTCTTATTAATTCTGTTTAACAATTCACTCAGTATCATATTGATATATATAAATATATATGTATATATGTTGTGTGTGTGTGTGTGTGTGTGTGTGTGTATATATAACGAGCATTGTATTTGTCCCCCTAGGCATTTCGACAATATTGGCCCACAAATAGATGAAATGAATGTGTTACATCAAATGTTGTGTTTTGTGTGTGTTGTTGCCATTGTTATTCGAGTATTATTCAATACGCGGCTTTTCTGCAATGGCACATTTAGTGTGTTGATACCCTGTTCAATATGAGGGATAGGGTAGATTCGTGCGAACATATGTAAGACAATACAGCTTTCATATAATCTATGTCTAAATACGATATGTTAGAATCCCTGGATGTAGTAAGCTTGCACATGGAATAACAACAGGGTATTTCTTTATACACGGAATTGATTTTAATTACATTTTTCACTGCGAACAAATCAAACATCAGAATTCTATTATTAGTAAAAGAAATTCCACAAGTTTTTAGTCAACCAATTCACATGCTGCTAATTGTTCCGTTTGTAGACAAGTTGATGCAGATCGGCAATCGTTTGTATAATGATGGGAAATATATATATAAGGGTACCCGTATTCAGAATATGTACATAGTAATTTAATTGGGGTAGTCGAAATATACTCAATACTTTATCTTCTAGTTCTGTGCCAGCCCTTTCCCAGTTTTAGATCTAAGGTATACCCTATTTACTCACATTAAACTCGTTTTGCTGTAATCGAAGTGTTCGGGAGTTCTTTGTGAAGCCTACGTACCCGTAATATGAAGGAGCTGTGTAACAGTAGCACAGTAACCCCGTTTGTGGCAAAGCTGATAGAAGGCACACAAATCAATGATGTCACTTAATCCACTTTAAATGCAACATAATGCGGCACTTGTGTCCTGCCCTCTCTCAGTGTTATCCATTTCTGCCACCCATTCTCCGCCTCTACCTCTGTCTCTGCCTCTGCCTCCCATTTGGTTTGCTCATTTGCCATGGCGCCTCACGCAATTTCTCGCATGTCAACAGTTCATTAAAGGCCCAAAAAGCGTTTTATAGAAAGGTCTGGGGGTGGAAGGAGGAGGAGGGGTTGGGGGATATGGTCAAAACTATCAGAGGCATGTGCAACCATTTTGTGGAATTCATTGAAATGTTGTAGACAATCGATAAAAATGTAGTTAAAACAAAGTTACGGGATTCGAAGCCGAAGCGCTTTCTGTTTACAGATATAAAACTTTTTGTTGTCAATTTGGACGTTTATTTTTGTTAACCCAATTTTTTATTTTATTTTATTTTTTATTCTGCTTTTTGTTTTTTAGCCCGATGTGAGCTCGCGTTGCAAGAGAATAAATTTTAATAAACGGACATGACACTTCTTTACCCGAAGAGAGCAAGAGAGATAGATAGAGAGGGGAAAGGAGGGAGGGGGGGACTATCAAAAGGAAGGACAATTATAAATATCATTACTCTGTTATGGCCATGAGGAGTGCTGGAAAGGACATCCTTATACGAGTCCAAGTAGCTTCTTCTGCAGACTTGACTGAATTTTTGATGTTATTAATTTGTAGCTAGCTCATAAATCATAAGAGAAACCGCATTTGGTACATGATCTATGGAGCAGTAGCTTTCCCAGACATCTAACGATGATGGGAGTATCTCAGGAAATGTTCTGGGATAATGTAAAATTAGGGAAATTATGAAAGCCATTTTATATAATTTATGAAATTGGAAATTACACTCCCATAAAAAGTATCAGCATTAGGTGCAGGTAGCTAATATTTATAGATTAATATATTTATTATATATATATTTTATTATGAAGGAGTTTTCATAATCCAACCCTAGTTTGGTATCTCTTGATTCTGAGTATTTGTATCTCTTGATTCAGAGTATTTTGAACTCAATCCCTCAAAATCAATTAAAGAATTGTTAGACACGTTCACTGGAAAGAATCAAGCCTTAATGCCTACACTCAAGTGTAATTGATTCCCTCTTGGGAACTGAAAACCTATCGGAAAAGTTAATTTATATTTTAAAAGAGTTGCTTGAAGTTAGCTAACGCCTTCGTTGCCTTCAACTGAATGCTATTCCCAGGTACTCGTATATCCATGTCAGCCTGCCAGTTGCACGTGGATTTGCACCAACTTTGCCAAGTGAAGGTTTTAAATTAATAATTGGGAATTAATAAAGCGCAGCTGGATGGGATGCTGCTAGTTACATGTGAGTACCATATAAGAGTCACTCACCCACCAAGGAGTAGATTGACGCTGCCATTGACAACATGCGCGTACGAGTGTGCACCGCTGCCACCACCTGCTCCATGGCTGGTACCAGAGCCAGCGGCGCCGTTGAGCAGTGATATTCCACCGCCTGCCAGACCACGCTGCTGATTATATAGACCCATGCCGCCATTGTAGTAGGTGGATACGGAGGAGCTGCTGCTGCTGCTGCCAAGCTCCTGGGAATGAAGCGGCTCCTCCTCGCTGCCAGGCAAAGACTTTCCACTCATTATTGTTGTTGTTGTTGCTGCTGCTGGTGCTGTCATTGTCGTTGGCGTTACTGTTGCTGTTGCTGTTGACATGACTGTTGCATTGTTAGGCTGCTGCTGCTGCTTCTGCTGGTGTTGCTGCTGTTGACTGACCGCCGCAAGTATTGCATAACGTTTCAAAGACATTTCTAGTTATGGCTTGAAGCTAGACTATTGCATAACGTTTGGCTAACACGTATTATAATGCCAATAACACATCGACACACTCACTCACACTCACGCCTACACACTCACACACAGATACGAACAGTACCTGTACTTGTACAGTCCTTTAACTGAGACACGCAGAATGTGCGCTGCGACATTACCGTTGCCTGACGCTGCAAGCGCTAGACTAAACCAAGGACAACGGCCTGCCACCTTAGTCCTTAGTCCTTAGTCCTAGCTTCGTATACGTAATGTACACACACACTCCTTACACGTCAGCCTGTCACGCGAACCAAGAACCACAAACCAGGCAAACTACACAGAGGCGCGCGCGCGATCGATGGCCAAGGTAACTCAAGCTTCTACCACTTGGTTTAAATCCTAGTTACTTACTCGTACTTATTTGTTTTACAAGTGTTACTATTCCAATTGCAAATCCAATTCTTATGCTATTTCTAGTTCTAATTCTCTTTCTGTTTCTATTTCCATTACCATTTCCATTGGTTTTTCAATGGCTTTCGTCGCGTAACGCGTGTCGCGTGTCGCGTCTTAGCAAATGCGTTGCGCTGTTGCAACTGACTGAGTCCCGGCTTGAGTTCCTTTGCAGACTAGCTGCCTGGCTCGCTGGCTCACTGGCTGACTGCTTGGCTGACTGGCTGGTTGGCTGGCTGATAGGTAAGCATGTTGGCTTGGCTGACTTGGCTTATCCTTTTGTTGTGTTTGGTAGTACGAAGTTGTTAGGCAACCGACCACCGATTCACCTTCGGCTTCGGCTTTCAACTCGGCCAACGGCAACTGCTTCGTTGCCGTTGCTGCTGCTTTTGTGCGCCTGTTACAATTTGTGCCGCCATTTTGCTGTTGCTTTTGCGAACTGCTTTCCCTTTTGAACGGCAATAATAAAGGCCAAACACAGCTATTTGTATTGAGCTTCCTTTTCAGTGTGTCTTTGTGTGTTCCCTATTGTACATATGTGTATGTCTGTGTCTGTGTATGTGTGTGTGTGTGTGTGTGTGTGTGTGTGTGGTTCCTGCACGTTTCACATCAAATTGAGCGCCAAATGCTTTTGTTGTATATGCGAGTGCTGTTGGTGTTGTTGTTGTTGTTGTTGTTGCGGCAACCGTGCATGCCTTATGAACAACACTTGTCGCCAACTGTCGTTTTTCACGGCATGCGACCGTAAATAATAATGCGACTCTAAGCAACACTCGATGCACTGCATATTGAGCAGTGGATGTAGGTGGGCACGGAAGGGGGACGGGGAAGTGCATAGACGAGTAGTGTGATTATTGAATCTGATTGAAAAATTTACAATAGTTGAGAGCGCTTGATGCATGTTATATTCGTACAATTTCTGAATTCCATGAACTGTAATTAATTTTGATCATGTAAATAGATAATGTCTAGGTCGGATACAAGAGTAGTTCGTTTGAGTGAAACAACCTAATACCCTATCAAATTTGATTGATGCGTTGATTGATGAAGCAAAGCAAATGGGTTTTATTATCGTTTTCATTGAGCAGTTGAGTGGTTTGAGCAGCTAATTTGAATTCAGGACGTGGCATATGCTGTTTTCAATTTATTGCTCATACGCCACATGTGCACCCAATATTCTGGCGCGGCACTGTACACGCAGCTCAGTTAAACGCTGCCGTACTGGCTGGCTGGTTGGCTGGCTGGCTGATGATTCAAGAACATATGTAAATAGTTGCACGCCATTTTTGGGACGAGCGTTTGGTGAGCGTTCGCCATGCCAACCAACCAAGCAGGTAGCCAGGTAGTCAGGTAGTCAGGCCTGACTGCCTTTAGGCAGTTAAATCTGGAAATTCTGAAAAAATCCGTGCGACTCGGTCGGCTCAGTCGTTGGGCTCTCATAGTAGTTATTTACACCTCGAGTGTCGCGCGCGCCCAACGTAGAGCACGTTTCGCGCTAGGACGAATACGACGACGACGATGGCGATGAAGGCGACGGCGACCGTGAAGAACGCAAATATGTCACAGTTTTAGTTTATTCTCTTTTATGTGTGTGACTTAATTTTAGATTTCTGCGCGAGTAGAGACAAAAAATAAAATCATTTTTGGATTCATATAAGAACAGTGAATGGAGCTGTAGCAGTGGCAGTGGCCGTGGCAGCCGCTCTTCAACAGTTGTCAGACAGCAACGGGATTCATTAGAGCGTCATCAGCTTGCGACTGTGTGTGTGTGTGTGCATGTGTGTCACTAGCACAGATGAGGCCCTTCAACCCCATCAGTCCTATTCGCCATATAACCATACGTTGTCCGTCGTCATGATGGATAGTTTTTGGCGCTTTTGGCCACAAAGTGTTGGAACAGTGCGCACGCGCTACGGGTAAGCGCGAAGCAGTGTGAAGCAAGTTGCAAGCAGCGCTGAAATGTATGCTACATTGTTGCGACTGGAACTGAGTCGCAATTAGTTTTAGTGTGTCAACTAATGAGGCAGCCCCTGCGAGCTAGCAATCCTTTTCTTCCTTTCTTTCATTTTATTTTTTTGGAGCATTAATTATGCAGGCCTGTTGATTTATTATGTACAGACCATCAACAGTAATGATGACAACCAACAGAAAAGGTGCACTTGCTCTTCCGCCACCTCCTCCTCCACATCTCCATCTCCAGTCACAGCCATATCCATGTCTACGTCCACACCCACATGCTGTGCAATAACACGTCTCTCTTACCTTTGTCCACAGGTATGAGTATTTGCCATTTGGTATTGACAGGTGGCAGCAACAAATTGTAGACTTTGTATGTGGCACGTTTTCCGCCGTTTGCAACATGCCCCACAACTACATAATATTTCATATTTCGTATTTTCAAACTGTAATTGACCTGATATCCCTAAGTGAGTCGCACGCAAAGCTTGCACCACAGGGTGTGCCCATTTGCACACCTATCGCTCTACCTGTGTCCCACCTTATAGCACAATTTGTTTGTATAGGCATTAGTCATTTGCCAAAAGATTTAGACAAAACCATGAGTCCATTCTGCTTCCATTTGTGTAATTTTAAAGCTGCAAATTTTATGAACAGTACGTTTCGAAATCATCCTTATAGGTATATTAACTTAATATGTTGGCTCATTTGTAAGAAATCAATGAATAGTTGTGGGTGGGACTGCGGGAGTTTTGTTTGTTGTCTTGGTGGAGGCTTCCTATGAGCTGGTATAACGTCAGATTTCTTGTGGAATATGACAAACTATTAGATAAACTTAACGTAGTGTGCTTTGGACTTGTTGGTTTTCAACGGAAATTCTAGTGTATTAAATAATAATTCGTGGCGTACCGTACCAATGCTCTGTGAAGCCGATTGCAATACCCTTTGAGATCAGTAAATTAATTAATTAAATTATGACACTACCACACTATTTCCGCCATTTTGATATTAAACACATTCGGTAATTATTACTCTATAACCTTTACCTAAGATATCCTTGAGATACGAATGAAAGATAGCCTTAGTTTATATTAATTACGTGGTAGAATTTTTGGAAAGTAAACAAAACGAGTATTTTGTATGTGCTTCATGTCCAACCCAGTCCAAGGATTAGGAGTAGGAGCCCCCAAACATGTGCTCCTTTGATGTTATCGATTGTTTAATCACAGTCAAATGTGTTCGTCGTATTATTACTGTTTCCCTTGCAGACTTGGATCTGGGTTTGATTTTGGTTCTAGACACCCGCATCAGCCGACGTGGACAACAAACGATGACAAGTTCTTTGTTGGACCTTCTCCTGGTTGTTGTTTGTTCTTTGTGCTATTGTTTGTTTTTGTTGGCCTGTTAAATTTGTTTAAGCAAACTTGGCCAGTAATCTGGTGATTAACGATTGATGATGTCAGCCAAAAAATAATGGATATCTGGTTCAACCTGCTGCTTACTAAAACTCTCACTAATTATATTCGTTCAGCCTACGTTACTTCTATAAGATGTCGCTAGCTGTCTCACTGCGACGTGCGTTACTGGTGCTGCTCTCTGGAGCTGTTTTCATACTCACAGTGCTGTATTGGAACCAGGGGGTGATAAAGACCCAGGCGTACAGCGACACACAATTGCGTCCACACACACAGAAGGATCACAGCCTTCTTGCCTTGTGAGTATATCATATGTGATTATTGGAGCTCATTGATTCTTATTAAACACTTGCAGACCCGTGGAAAAGTCCTGGACATATAAATGTGAGAATGACAGATGCATTCGTATTGCTTATCACAAGGGAAGCAACGCGAAACGCGTTTCCTTTGTCGGTTGCTCCATGACGTGTGGAGACATCAATGTTTGGCCACATCCGACAATCAAGTCGCTGGTCAGTGCACACACACTGCGCTTCTCCGCGGAGGATGTGCAGTTGCATTTAGACTCGCCGCATCACGAAGTGTGCAAATTGCTAAGAATAGCCTTTGACTGGTTTGTGAGGGACCTGCGGCAAATACAGCGATTGGAATCTCCAGCGCACACATTTGACGGGGCATCCTCAGTAAGCGAACCCACTGCCAGACAGAGACAGCCCAGCAGCGATAGGGAATCGCCAGAGGCGGCGGCTGCTTCTTCGCTCTTTGGGGCCACTTTTGGCTCACGTCGGGCCAGCGACTTGGATAGAATGTTGGTTAAGCTGTCAGTCCATGAGTCGGGCGAGACCAGCTTCAATCTCGATAACGATGAGAGCTATCAACTGAGTACATCTTGTAAGTGCCTTACTTCCAATCGAATCTAACTCCTATTAATTAGTCTCTATTTGCTCTGGTAGTGGATCATCGGCACATAGTGGTGCACATCACTGCGCACACATTTTTTGGCGCTCGGCATGGTCTCTCCACACTTCAGCAGCTCATTTGGTATGACGATGACGAGCGACTGTTGCGTACTTATGTCAGCTCGCTGATCAGTGATGTACCCAAGTTCCGTTATCGCGGTCTCATGCTGGACACCTCCCGGCATTTCTTTTCCATGGAGTCTATCAAACGCACCGTGGCGGCGATGGGGTTGACGAAGCTGAATCGCTTTCACTGGCACATAACGGACGCGCAAAGCTTTCCGTATATTTCACGTCATTATCCGGAGCTGGCGGAACATGGTGCTTACTCGGACAGCGAGACTTACACCGAACAAGATGTACGAGAAGTGGTCGATTTTGCCAAGATATATGGTGTACAAGTGCTCTTAGAGATCGATGCGCCTGCTCATGCGGGTAACGGCTGGGACTGGGGACCAAAACGCGGCCTTGGCGAACTGTCGCTGTGCATCAATCAGCAGCCATGGAGTTTTTACTGTGGCGAGCCGCCTTGCGGTCAATTGAATCCGAAGAATAACCACACCTACCTCATACTGCAGCGCCTTTACGAGGAGTTTCTGCAGCTAACGGGACCCACGGATATTTTTCACCTGGGCGGCGACGAGGTGAATCTGGAGTGCTGGGCGCAGTACTTCAATGACACGGATCTACGCGGTCTGTGGTGTGATTTTATGCTGCAATCTAATGCTAGGTAAAGCGTCTAACATACTTCTTATCCCAATATTCACATCCTAACCAATCTCATCGAAACACAGGCTGAAACTGGCCAATGGTAACGCAGCACCGAAGTATGTGGTCGTGTGGTCCAGTGCTCTGACAAATACGAAGTGTCTTCCAAACAACCAATTCGTTGTGCAGATCTGGGGCGGCAGCACCTGGCAGGAGAACTACGACCTGCTTGATAATGGTTACAATGTTATATTCTCGCATGTGGATGCCTGGTATTTGGATTGTGGTTTTGGAAGCTGGCGTGCGACTGGTGAAGCCGCATGTTCGCCCTATCGCACATGGCAGAATGTCTATAAGCATCGTCCCTGGGAGCGCATGCGTCTTGACAAAAAGCGGCGCAGACAAGTAAGACTGTGAACTGCTAGTTAGACTGTTAAGCTCACTGAATAATCTTTGTCTTAACAGGTGCTGGGAGGTGAAGCCTGCATGTGGACGGAACAGGTGGATGAGAATCAATTAGACAGTCGATTGTGGCCTCGCGCCGCAGCGCTGGCCGAACGCCTATGGTCGGATCCGAATGATGATCACGACTTTGACATCGTGCCGTCGGAGGTGTTTCGACGAATATCCGTATTACGCAATCGCTTAGTTGAGCTGGGTATCAAGGCCGAAGCACTGTTCCCCAAGTACTGCACACAGAATCCCGGCGAGTGCATTTGATATTATTTATAAGAAACCATAAGGTGCCGCTACAGCCCAGCCAAGCTCAGCCATGACCCCGCCCCACTTCGTGCGTTAATTAGTTAATAAAGTAACTGTTACTTTTTTTTATTAATACATTAATATTAACAATACATTTAAGCGTTAGGCGTCCAGTAAACCAATATGACAAAGGGAACGAACTAAGCAATCGACTTGACTTTATTCAAAGACATTTTATGACCAAGTGGTTTCTGGCAGACCAGCCCTTTCTTCTCCCCCCGTGAATATTTTTACAAATTCAAATTACAAATTATTTTGAATACATTTTTTAGTAAAATGTTTTCCTAACCACACGCACACAATTACACTAACACTAACACACACAGACACATGCACACTTGAATTCTCAAAACAAAAATCTCTTGGATATTGAGCGGTGTATTTACAGTGACAATGACAGTGATAGTTTTAGCTAGTATACATACATATATAGTTAATTAGTAGATTTCATATATATATACACACACATAGACATACCAACACATGCACATACATACAACAGGTATAAACTTTATAAGGCATAGTTTATATATAGAACTTATCTGATGGACAAGCATACGTATTTTAAAAGCTTTATCGCAAAAACCCATGATATTTTTTAGTGTAATACTAAAAACACACGAACACACACATGTGTGTGTGTGTGAGTAAACTGTTTTATGTTTCGTTTTGTATTAGGCTTTATTTTAAATTTAAATTTATCAGTGATACAAACAATGTGACCTTATGAGAAAATAAATTAATACGAAGCAAACAAAACAAAAACTAAAAAAAACAAATGAGGAATGAAGAATGGCAACAATATATAAAGAAAAAAACTTAGTGTTAATATACATACATTATTATATATACATGTATAATTGTAACAAAACAAATTTTTGCACGCATTGGCACATAATTGACAAAGAAAAAGAAAAAACTAGCAAATTTTTAGCTAATTTTTAATAGTTATACGGTAATAATACTAAAGAAATTCTATGGAAAGTGCAGCTAATCAAATTGTTTATTAGTTTTAGATGCCTGTTCATGAAGAGCTGTACTGTGCACAATTATATTGTTAATTTACCAAAACTAATTATGTTTTAATTATGTGTTTGTACTTAAGAGCGGAATAGAGAAAGAGAGAGAGAGAGAGAAAGTTTGCAACTAAATATCAAAATTATGTTAGCTTTAAACAATTTTGCTGTAACGTCAAGTCACTTTCAACAGAAAATAAACTTCAAGTCCAGCAGTCTAAGCAGTGAAGTGCAGAATCGTATTATGTTTACAATCAATATTTTCATACATGTATACTTAAAAGTAAAGAAATACAGATCTGCCATGTTTCTTGTGTATTCTCAAAGATAATGGTATTAGAATCACACAGTCGCTTGGGAATTGTTCTTCATATGGCCTGGGTAAGGATAATGTTTTAGCGGGTTCCAATCTGCATGCAAGGAACATCGCATCGAACAATAGTTAGATCGTAATCTGTATATGAATTCAAACAAAATCGGTGAGATCAATGCTGTGATAGCGTTTCAATGAGCCCAGACGTGTATGCGGCGATGGTCTCAAGCAGATGACACACTCCTCGGTACTGCAAGAAATTAAGTTGACTTTAAAGACGATTTCCATATGAGTAAATATAAAGTGAGACAATGTATAGAAAGTAATACTTTAATCTTGTGCACTAAACGATTGGCCCAAATGCAATACTATATACAAAACGGTATGTATTGTGTATGTACTATATGTATTATACAAAATAAGGAAATCTCGGTGGCGTATACGTGTTCTTTGTATAAATATACATATATACATGTGCGAGTATACATGTGTATATTGATCATTCATAGTGTCCAGCAGGCACGGGACTTGTCGAAGTCAGTCTACAATAACAATAATAAAAGTAAAAAAAGAATAAATGGTAAATAAATAAAATCATATGGTAGCCAGATATCAGAGATACAATCGAAAATGTGTATTACGTTCATGCAGTTTGTCATTTGTTAGTTAAAACGGAACCTGGTGGGGTATGGTATGGTGAGGTGTTGTGGTGGGAGAGAGACAGTGGGGGAGGGGGGCTGTTGGTTGGGGCTAAAAGGCGAAAGCTGCTACTACAATAGCCAGCATTGCGTATACGCACCGTAGACTTTCAGTACGCGAGCGCTGCGAGTAGTCTTTGGATGCGCGATGTCTGAAATGGAAATTAATTTGGTTAAGTGACAACATCGAGCCACAGCAACAGCAGCAACAACAACAATAACAAATGCATAGCCCATATGACATGGTACAATTACAACAACAAGCCCAGACATGTTTAAATAGAATCACATAGCACATATGTAAAGAGCGGTAAACGCACCTGCGATTCTTCAGGGAGCTGCTGCGATGAATATTTCGACTCTCACGCCATCTAGTCCAGCGGTGCCGCAGCGTTTGACGCACTTCGGAGTTGAGAAAGCAATAGAACAGCGCCACAAAAAAGCCCTAATAATTGCCAGAGATCTTAAAAAAATGCACTCATCGTGTTTTAGTCCTGTATATCCTTTTACCTGCGTGCTAAGCAGGAATGCCCGCAAAGCTTCAAAGAGATAACGGCCAATTCCGTGTTCGGGACCCGTGAGGACCAGTAGATACGTAATTCCAAAGAGGGGGATTAGCACCAGCAGAGCCTTGGAGGCCTTATAATATTGACGTGTCTCCAGCGTATGGGCTGAACGTAATTTGGTAATCAGCACCTGCAGGATTATCAATCATTTGAAACAAAACTCAAGGCATTCAAAGACTACTTGAAAGATAGAAAAACTTACCCACATGATGCGTATAAGGAAAACTAAATTAATTAAAATAGCCAACGATGCTGGCACCTTGAATATCCAATCAATGTGAGATTCACGCATCCAGGCGCATTCGATTCCCAGCTAGCATTCATAAATTATCAACAGTTATCTACAATTCCAAAGGCCAAACAAATGACGCACTTACCCCATTGAAAAGCTCATTTTCCAGATGCGAGGCAAATACCTTGGCAATGGACCACACCAGAATACAGATCGCCGGAGAGCCCCAGCCGATCAATGCATAGATGACAAAGCTTATATTATCGCTGGAGAATGTTTGTACCACCAGCGTGTAAAGATAAAGGCCTGCAAATTATAATTAAATATATAATTAAAACCCGATAATATTTGTACTTAATTATTGACTTACCCTCGACGAACATCCAGAAGAAGTTAGTCAGGTAGAAATATTGAAACATGATGACCAGCGTTATGCAGCCGGCCTGACTAGATTCCGTGGTAATCTGTTATGTGAATGGAATTCAAAATCAGAATGGATAAATCATTATCATAAAGTAGGACTACTAACCACTTGCAGAAAGAGTGTTAAGATCCACAGTAGAGCTGATGTGATGTAGGTAAGAAATAGATTTGCATGAATTGTGTTTCGCAAGCAGCGCAAATCTCTATACCAAATACATGAGAACAGATTATTACGTTAAGATCGTAGTTATAGTAAAATAAACTTACTTAAAGCTTAGGAATATAATGAGTGCCGCCACCAAAGTGGCAAAGCTTAAGAAATAACCGCAAGCATAGATGATAGTTGGCAGATCCACGCTGGCTGAGAATTCGGGTACGACAGCCACCGCTCTCTGATGACAGCTGGTGTAGTTGGAGTAATGATTCCATGTCCCATTCGCATGGCAGAACCGTGTCGCGTTTTCTGGCAAAAGGCATCAGGAATTATGTACACTAATACCCTCTAGTTTATATCACTCCCAGTCTTACCTGTTGTATCGTAGTGAACCCCCTTGAACTCTTCAAAGCAGGGTAGTATGGCCCAGCTACCAGCGCTGGTGCGCGGCCAGCAGAGCACCGAATCGAAAGAAGTGGGACAGCTCAGCTAAGAAGTAAGTAATAGTATATGATATTATCTTGTAAATTAAATTGATGTAAAAATGGCTTTTAGCTCACGTTTTGTTGTTCATATTTACTCTTTTGAATAGTATGGTAAAGTTTTCGATTTTCATAAATAGGTTTGCACATATACTGCATATCAATGTTTGTTTGGAGTATTAACGTTTATTATCAATTTAATTTATAACTTTTCAGTATAGATACAGATAGGTATATTGAGATATGGGTATGTAATGGGTGGCTATTCACGCAAAATAGATTCTTCAATTGGTAGCCATAAATAATCATACATTGATATTAACTATCAGACTGAGTATTTGTTTAAGAAGTGTTAAACAGGAAAAGGGAATATTGAAAGAAATTGTGTCAAATGTGTCATTTAACTACTGTTGGGCAGAGTCATAGCTCATGAAATTAACTTTAGCTGGTGGGTGACAGGAGGACTCCTAGGGATAGCGTTTCAATTCAGGTACAAAGTCCTTGGGTCCTTGGCAACGTACATAGGAGGGCAATTAGTTATTTGACCTTTCCTCTCCTTCGTTATCCCGGACACTTACCAGCTTGTCCACTGTGGCTGATGGGGTGATACTGCGACTGCTGTGCTGCTCTGTATGGGAGTGGATTGGGTATGGGTGCTCCTCCATCTCGGCCCTCAGCTTACACTGGTCTTCCATGGTGCGATTTATGAGTAGGGCACCGCTGAGCGGCTGCTGCGAGCCAATTAGTGCGCTGGCTCGCTGCAGCACATCCAACGAGAAGTTGGCAATGGCATCGGCAATATTCTCCGCCGACGCATCATCCAGCTTTTCCACCAGAGCCTGCAAATCCTCATCTGCCATTGCGGCAACTGTGGACAACGGACTGTGGACGCTGGCTGTGGAAAAATTCCTTGTAATTATCTCTTGTTTGCTGTTGGCCTCTTGTCAGCGAAGAGTCTGTGCTACACTCTGTTGCACTGTTGTGTTGCACATTTGTTGTTATAGTTGTATGTTTATGGTTGAGTTGATAGCGCCAAGTACACGAGTATACGACGCACTTTTATGACAGTGTCCCAATCGCTGTGTCATGTCAACGGGACACCATTTGTACTCAGTGTGGAGTGTGGAGTGTGGACAGCTGGTGCTGCTTCACCCGGGACACACTTTCGCGCTGTGCTGCGTAATTAAACGGTTCACCACCTCAACGGCTCAGGCAGAAAATGTGCAAATACTCATCCGAGTATGTTGATGTTTACGGGCTGAAACTGAAAGAACCGCTCCGTTGATATTCGTATCTTTTCATCTGATAAAAGTAAGTTATGGACTCGATCACGCACTGTGAAACAGTCCCAAAAAAAAAAACAAAAATTAAACAAACTTGAAACCTGCACCCAAAAGGCGGGCAAGGCCGCTAGGCCGCTAGGCCTCCAGTTGGGTTACACTCGTATTCGAGGCATATAAAGCACACACATACGGGTTTGTACGAGTATGAATATGTTCTCGTACGAGTATCTAGATAGATAGATATGCCCCTGAGTTGTGCTATTTCTATATGTACATGTACAACTTATAAGAATCTCTACAAATAATACATGCTTAAATCACATGGCACTATGTATATATGTTATATACACAAATATAGATATTATATACCTAATATGTAGACGTGCAGATAATATGCAGATAAGTAAACAGTAAATCTTTATGGTCTCTACTCTTTGGGGCGTGGAACACTCGTTCTATGACGCTAACGCTGACAGTAGTTCTCTATTGCTAGAATCTAAAATAAAACAAAAACGAAGCGAAATATAATAAAAACTTTCCGATTATAAAACGAATATCTCTAATTGTACACTTTCGGAATAGTCATAGTCATGATTGTTGTAATGACAGCTGGAAACATAGAACACATCGTAAGATATTATAGGGGTACAAATAATGAGGCGGATTCCTGAACTAGTTGTTACTAAAAACGGGTTGTACCCAACAAAAGCGACAACAACAACAAGAATCTTTCTATACTCAATCTTAACTGATGTATGCAATTAATTGAACATATGTTAGATATTACATTCTTTGCCATTTCCGAATAATAAGAAACTGTATGTTAATGAATCTACCTTATGAGGTACAAATTATACCTAGCTGATTCCTATCCAGTAATTATATTACAGTAGAAGTGCAGAGCCATGATGAACCATTCATTCATACTTGTATAATACTACTATATTATAGGAGAAAAGTATCTACGGTTAGAAGAGGAATTCATTAATAAACTATTACCGCATTAAACTATAACAATGAGATGCCATGTGGGCCATAAAATTTGTATTTCATTCAGTTTTATTTGTGGAACTATCTCAATATTTTGCTCACCTGGCAACGAAAATGGCTTAAACGTGGAATAAACGCTGCTAAGGCAATTCCCAAAAAAACATACACACACACCGCAAGCTACAACAACAACAGCAGCAGCAGTCAATGAAATAAATAAAGTGCGCTGCTGTACAAGGGTCGTTTGCCACAGTGCAAGTGATTAAAACAAAGACTGTCAAGTTATTTATTAATGAATAACACACACACACACACACACACATAGAGACACACACAGGAGCACAGTTTGTCACTGTCAAGTTGAAGCTATACTTGGCATATGTATGCTGTACGAGAACTCAGAAGTCCTGGGCGTGGACACATGTCACAGGACGCATGTCAAACAGCCAAATTGTTCTGAGCCCCATTGTCAAAAGAGATATTGACAACACACACACACACACACACATATATATATAAAACACAACAAGCAACCAGGTAATAATAATAATATTTAGCTTAAAGATGCACAGATGGAGAAAATTTTCATATTTTTGCAAAAGAAAGTAATCGAACAAGATTGTTCTTCCATCAGAGGGTGATGACTGCATGAGTCATACTCTTTTTCGCATCGCTTTAAATCTTTGGATATATTTTGGCTAAGTATTGCTGAGAAAAAGTGCAATAAACTATTCAGATATAAAGACACATCATTACCAGGTTGTCCCGCGTCCAAGCCGAATTATGGTAATCGAATTGCATCCCATTAAATACGTATATGGCAAAATGCTAATATTAGATGGGTTTAGTAGTAGTAGTAGCTACCGCACTTGCCAATTGACTTTGATCTTGACCAAGTTGAAAGGCAAAGGCCAAAAATAGCTAACGATTTACGAGTACGCGTATGTGTGTTGCTACTCGTCGCTCAGGTCATGCATGTCCGAGTACGCCAGCAGTCCAGAAATTACTTGTCCTTTTTTATCTATCCATCCGGTGTGGGTGCTGTGCTCTGGTGATTCTGGTGGGTCTGGTGGCACGCGCACATCTCCCGATTGGGCCAAAGATGGCACAAATGCCACTTCGTAGCATATGCCATGGAGTCAAATATTTGGCAACCTGCGATTTATTTATGATACTTAGGGGCAAACAAGCGCAATATTTGCCAACGGGTTGGTTAGATTATGATTCTTCTTCTTTTACTCTGTTGTTGTTGTTGTTGTTAAATTGTGTGCTTCCAATTCCATTAAAGAAGCTTCTAATTTGGCTGCTAATGCGCACAATTAACAGGCAAAAGCTAAACCCAAATAAACAGACTACTGCTCAGACTCTTTCAATGTAAATAGAACTGCAGATATTTTCCTACAGCTTGTTGCAACGTATGCGTTATGTTTGTATTTGCCAGGCCGCTGCCTGCTGACTGCTGGTTGCGATCTGTAAATGATTTATTAAGTGTCAAAACAAATGAAAAATAATAGATAGATATAGAAATTTTATTGGCATGGCGCACATATGGGACAGCTATACTCGTACACGTTCAATAATGGGCGATTGCGATAAAAAAATATGCCAACTCGTTGATATCATGAGACCCTCTTAATTACCTATGGCTATTAGTGGTCTATGGGCTAAGACTGCCATATGCTATACTCGTACACGGCTGTCTACTGCATCGTGATAAGAACCACGTAAAAATTTAAATGACACACAATTTTATGAATGAATGAAGTCAAGCGAAACGAATTGGAAACTTGAGCAGGGAGCATGGTCCACTAGGGGCTGACGCTTGGCACAAATCAAAAGTCAGATGCTGTCAGGCGCTATGATCGATATTTATGGTTACCGGAAAGCAAATAAATAGCTTGTTTTCAAGCAGAAAAGATGATGATTTCAACTGTTCGACTGCCGTCCGGTCTTCCTGCCCCAATGCCCATTGCTCATTGCCCATTACCCATTGCTCCGTTGCCAGTTTCAAATTGACTCCATGAGCTCCACACACCAAGGGCAAACATTGTTAGCACAAGAGAAAACAAACACACACACACACAGGCACACTGAATGTGTGTGGGCATATTGTTATACAGCCGCAAGTTTACAAATTAAAAGAAAAACCTTCAGACTCGAATAACTGTTGCTGTTCTGTTGCTACATGGACGGCCCACGCGGCGGCTGTGCAATATCCAACAGCAGCAGCAGTATTAAGTATACGACGCCTTGCCTGTTTCCCAGGCGACTTCATTTCATATGCAACAGTATAAAAACATCTTAAAATATTCTTTGAACTTCAATCAAGTTCTACAGAGTCCTGTAAGCTCTGTTCGGAGGTTGGCCTTCTGCAAAGTTGTGTTTTACGAGAGTATGTGATGTATGTAAGAAATGGGGAAGACGAAAATTTCATTTGCAATTATTATACGAGTAGTAGTCGTATAAATTTCAAAAGGAAATTGCAGACATTATATTACCTGCTGGCTAAAAGCACACACATATGCACAGTCCCTAAAAAGGAATTCCATAAAACAGGTACAATATCTTTAATAATTTCATGGAAGCTAATCCACAAACCTTGTCCTTTTTCTGTTACAATTATCACATCGCTTCATGAACATACCGTAGATTCCGATTCCAGCCATTAACAATGACGCAGATAATGGAGTACGAATATTTATGAAATCAATTAGTTAACTTGCGAATCAGAAACATGAGAAGTGCATTTAAAATGAGCTGAAGCTAGTGTTGAGTCTCATATGCAACGACCGCTCTTTGGCATGTAGAACGAAGAGCGAGGAGTGTAGAGGATTGAAGTCAACGTCAGAGTGTGCAAAAATCCATTTGGCAATCTTCTGCTCCTTTGTTTTGCACTCAAGTATAATTAATAATTGTTATTTACTCAACAATTCAAATTCTAGAGCCATATACTATGTGCTGCTGCTACAGATTTGAATACCCTTTCCGGACATAAGAAAACCGGGTATGCAAATCTAGAGTGGAAAGTCGAAATTTTGATTTGCATACCGACGAGATTTAAAAATTAGAACTCTGGTCAAGATTAAACCCTTGTTCAATCCTTACAAAGGCACAGAACGAGAATATAATTCTCTTTTAATGAGGGTGAGTGAAATACACGTTCAAAAATTGTTAATCAGTTAAATATAAAACTTAGTTAGAAATATGTACGTCAAGAAACTTTTCATCATCTTTTCAATCTTTTGTTGTTTACAAGTTTGTTCTTGTTGTAACTGTTGTTGCTCGCAGTGTTGTGTAGTGGTTCGAGGCTGTCTATTTTTTATTTAATGTTTATTTTCAACTCTGGAGGCGAACGAACGCTCTGCAAGATGTTACAATGTTTATCTTTGGTAAACAACAACAAGAGAAGTAAGAACAATAGGGTGCAAAACGCTATTGCAACTGACTAATATATGTATATATATATATATATATGCATAAATATAGACATGTATTTAAGTGTATATAACCGTTTATAGTGATGATTAAGACTGCAAAAAAGTGTAGTACACCAATAGATTTGAGTGATCTCCTTGCAGATGCAAGGACAATAGATACAGGGGAAAATGCTGTAAATTCAGATTCAGCTATCAACATTCTATGTAAAAGCTGTAAACAGTTCCCGTTTCAGTGCTTTTAAATCGTTAATCCGATGAACATACTTGTTTTTAAAGTCTAATCAGACGTTTATTCTTCAATTTAATAGTCTCATTGTCGGGCAATGGGCCCGAGCTGCTAAGTGATCATCACCCTGTTTGGGGTCTAACGTACTCACCCGTTTAAAAACAGATCGCTTTTATGGACTCTTTATTTGCGCAATGTGTTATGCAGACTAAGTATAGTATATCGTGCAATAGCATTGGGGTAATTCTTTTTTTATACTCACATCTTAAGTGTGAAATCCGTCGAACTGTTTCTTTTCCACAGTCTCAAAGTCAAAAGTCACACAACGGCTGCTGTCGGTATTATGGATATGGATGTCGCCCAGCTTATCCACTTGCTTACTTATTCATATGGCCAAATGTCATCGTTGTCAGCTCCAAATGTTTATCGCCTTTATCATTTTTTATTACTTAACTCACACACGCATAAACACACTTGTACACACATTCACCACTCACGCGTAGCTTCTGAATATAATTTATTTTTGATCACACACAAACATAATATATCTTGATGGAAGGTAGTGGAAATTATAATATAAAAATTATTTTTCGCATGCTTCAACACAAATACATATATGTATATAGTATATATCTGAATCAATTTTTGATTAGGGGTATTCTGAATCTGTTTCCGAATCTATTCAGTTAAAAATGTTTTGGATGCTGCGACATCAACGACGAAATCACTATAGAGATAATGAGACTCGTCCCGAACGTAGCGGCGACGTGCAAGCTCACGTCTAATAACGACAAATGTCGGCGCTCTACTGCGGACGAGAGCTTTCGCCCAGCGTTGTCTTGCCTACGGTGAGAAAGCGAAGCCAACACAAGCACAGTTACAGTTACAGTTACAGTTACAGCTACAGCTACTCATACGACGCCCATAAAGCAAAACACAGGATACATGTACGAGCATTTCGAATGATGCTCGCAACAACTTGTGGCTGATGAGCACCTGATTAACTTGGAGGTATTTGAACGAAGAGATAAATAGAGAGACTAAGAGAGCGAGAGAGCAAATAAGCTTTCGTTAAGTTGAGACCGGCATTTCTTTACATTGACATTTGCAGTTGCATTTGCATTCAATTGGCACTGAGTATGACGATGTCATTGTCGTTGACTATGCCTTTACCTGTAAACTGCCATTGACAATCAAACTGAATGGGTCGTTAAATACTTTTTGTCCATTACTTATTACTACGATAGCATATAATACCTTTTATCCAAAAGGTAATAATGAGCATATGCATTTTCATACATTTTACTCAAATAGTATAAAGAATCAATCAACCGAGTTGGTCCAAATATCAGCTAGGGTGTGCTTGTTCGTACCGTTCTCCTGAACTTATAATAAATAAAAAATAAAATATAAACAATCTTGACTGATTCTAAGATATTAAATATATCTCGGAAAATGTATAATATAAACACTTCTAAATTCAATGGATAATTGGATAGAATTCGATCGGTTTTTAGATAGATAGATAGATAGATGAATATAGTAGATAGATGATAGATAGATAGGTAGATGGGTAATTAGAGAGATAGGTAGATAGATATAGATAGATAGATAGATAGATAGATAGATAGATAGATAGATAGATATCAGGCTTATATTACCCATTTGCGTAACAAAACCATATTCTGAATATTGTATTTTTACTTTTTATAGGGTATAACAATGTTAGGCATCCTGAATGAGATTTCCTGCTGGGCGCCACATTTCACAGCCGATCGGGTTCCATTGTGAGGGACACTTGAAATCGATGGCGAATTCATGCAAATTCTTTACAGCCTCATTAACTCGCACATTGTCCATATCGTGACCAATGGCCGGTGGCAATCGACCACAAAAGAACTGCGCAAAGCTTAAATGGAACAGCTGTGGCGGAGGGAATTCATCCTCAAAAACATAGGGCCTATACCCGAAGTGGCTTGAGTTGTGTCTAAGGCCAAAGAACGCATCATACGCCATCTGAAGCCCATTCACATCCGCCAGACGCTCCTTGAGTGATGCTGTTGTAGTCTGCTTAAAACATTGCAATGCAGCTTCAAAAGTTGACTTCTGTCTTATCTGCAATCCCACTGGAGACTCATTGCCAGAGGCATCGAAGAGTATACCTTCCTGCTCAAAGGCGTGACTCATCTCGTGTCCAAGTATGAAACCCATCAGACTGCTTCGAAAGATCGCGTGTAGGCGATTATCGTACAGAGGCCAATGAATAAAGATCAGCGGCACTGTCAGCGTATTACGCTCATGTTCAAAGTAGGGCGCATTGCGGGCTCTGAAAACATCATCATTGACGTAGTAGTGATCAGGTTCCAAAGGAGCTCCATCTTTCAGCAACGGCGCATGCTGCAGACGAGTGCGCAGGCGTAACGCCTGCCACAGGTTATGCTGAAAGTCCACACGGGAAAAGTTGGCAGTGTCATAATGGTTATCATAGAAGCTCTCAAGTGTTGTAGGCTCTGGCAAATTGCCCAACTTCAGTTTCATGGCCTTAAGCTTGGCTCGCACATATTCCACTTGCTCTGGACTCAGTTCCAGTCGATTTTTCTCTAGATACTTGCCAAATATGTAGCGCAATCCCGAAAAAATCTCACGTAGCTGTCGCATGTCCTGTGAGCGCGTCCTGTACACATTACGATCGTAGATGTAGTTCATGCCCAGCGGGAGCAGGGCGCGCATGTGATGTATGCAATTGGCGGCTCTTTCAGAAGATTTTGTGCTGGGGACTGCTTCCTTCACAAACTTGTTAATCCGCATACGAAGTTGTGATTCCCAACTGTTTTTATTAATTCTTTTGTTCAACAGATTTCCCAAGTCACGTAAGTACTCCATATCGCTGACTTCAACGCGGAGTTTGGACTCATCCAGCTCCGTTTCCAACAGTTCATTAAAAAAGGTTTGCCAGTCAATTTCGGGTATGTTCTGCTTCAGCTCTGCTAGTGTCCAAGATTGCTGTAGGGGCTCCTTGCTTAACATGTGCAGTTCTGCAATGGACTTAGCCTCATCAATTGCCATGTAATATCTTTGTTGAGTCATCTTTAACTGCACCACAGAACGCATCGAGTCGTTGAAAGCCACATCCACTGTCTCTTCAAAGAAGACTCCATTCAGACCGTATTTACGGAGTCTGGCCGCTACTTGTGTCCATTCCAAGTTTTCAACCAACAGCTCCTGTGGCAATTGAAGCTCTGTAGGTTGATATGCAACGCAAGCGGTAAAGTAGTCGGACATTTGTTGCACTAAGCGTGGCGCAGTGACCTGTTCCATGGGTTGACTGCCGTCTAGCACTGGTTTTATTTGGTCAGCATAGCTCTTTTCGGCCAGCTCAAAGTTATCCACGTAGTTGGCAGCCCAATTGCCACAAGCGTAGCCCCAGAAGTTCGTACAGGGTGACTCACGAAGATCCGCATTCATATGTATATTGCGAGCTGTGGCCACATTTATGTCGACCATCGACTGCGCGAAGGGCAGCGCCAGGCAAAACAATGCCAGAAATAAACTTGACATTTCAACTTCAATTCACAAACTGTACGCCGCACTGGTCATGCAAATCTTCCAAAGTCTGGGTCTAATCTGAATGTCCAAACGAGTTTCAGAAACGTTTGTTTTGGCTCGCAATTAGTGATTAAGCCTGCATTAATCAGAGCTGTTCCACATATACATATATACACTTGTTCATCCCTATATACATAACAATTGACTTTGTTCGTGCCCTTCACACGCCAACGCCTAACACTATCAATTAAAGCAAACATCTGGCAAGCATTTCGAGTGTGCTGGACTAGGAGATACCCTAAGCCCGGATGAGGAACATAGACGCTTAAACTGGTATTGTAATGACAGAAAGTGAGACGAAATTACAGACAAGTTATTGATACTGATAAGGAATAAATATATGGACGAAAGTGTCTTCTTTTGTATATAACACACTTTTCCATAGTTGTGTATACCCAATTATAAACAACATAATTTAAGGATAAACAGAATTATTTAAAAAAAATGCTCCAACACCCATCTCTATGCATGTACTCGAATATAAAATACCCTTTGTTCAGGTCTAAAGCAGCCCAGGTCACCTGTGCCCATTTTTAAATAGATAAATCAAAAATAATTTTAATATAAATCTAGAATTCTCAAAAAGAAAAAAACATGTTTACAATCGTTGGCTATAACTATATTTATAATCCAAGCTTTAGATCTTAATTAAAAAACACAGATGGACTCTATGGATTGTTAAATTAGTTTTAGCTCCGTAATGAATCCAACAAATTATTTCAATAAAATTTTACACGCTATTTGGGTTTTCTATATGGTGCTCACTTTTTGAACTTTTGCTTTTTGCCCACTTGTGGCTTAGATTTTTTCAATTGGCCCATCTGTTTTGACTTTTGTTTAAGCTTGTTTTGCTTTTTGATGGGTTTTCCCTCCAACAAAGGCAGTTCATCTATATCAACACGCTTCGCCTGTGCCAGTTTTCCAGTTGGTTTCGTTGGTTGCTTCGGGTTTGCTTTTTGTTTTGGCTGCGTTGTGGCAGTTTTATTGGGTTCATTCTTTATGGGTTGCGTTTTCTGCACATCATTCGTCTTTTTCTCTTTCTTGGTACCGTTTGTTGATATTTCTTGTGTAACAGGAGGCGTCTGCTCCTCCTTGGGTTTCTTGGGAACTTTCACGGGCTTCTCAAACACCTTGGCAACATACTTTGTTTTACTGTGTTCAAGCTTCTTCTTTTTCAGATCCAGTTCCACATCAGTGAGACTGGGTTTTCCTGCTCGTTTACCTGGCGTTTTGCGTGGTTCTGCGGACTCTGTCGTCTCCTCCTCGTTCTCTGCTGCAGTGTTCGTCGTTGACTGATCAGCTGCAATTGCTTCATCTAGCTCCTTCTCATCCTCTTCCTGCTGCTCCTTGGTTATGGGTATGGTGTTGGAGAACTTTTTCAGCTTGGCCACATAAAAGCCATCCATGTTATTTGTGTGTGGATAGAAGCGCTTGCTCAAATTCAAGCTAGGATGGTAGCGATGTTGTCGGAACTTGGTAAATCCAGGCTCACCAAAGTCAATACCCAGAGGCACCAGCTTTACGTTTCGCTTCTTGAGCGCATAATCAATAACCCATTCGTTCTCTTCGGGCAACACGGAGCAAGTGGAATACACGATATATCCACCAGTGGATGACTTTGCATCCACACAATCAATTGCAGTAAGCAAGAGTTTGCGCTGCAAATTGTAGCATCGTTGCACATCGACCTCTGATTTGGTAGTTTTAACACTGGGATCCTTGGAGACAACGCCAGTGCCGGTGCAGGGCGCGTCGAGCAGCACACGATCAAAACCAGTCATTATATTGCGGAACTTGGTAGCATCCTCGCAACTGACTACCGCATTCACAATGCCCAAACGATGAAAGTTGGCCACAACAGCTTTAATACGATCCCGATTAGCATCGTTGGCAAATAGAACGCCTGTGTTCTTCATAACAGCCGCTATATGTGACCCCTTGCCACCCGGTGCGGAACACATGTCTAATACGCGTTCGTTCTCCTGTGGAGCCAGCGCAATAACCGGCAGCATCGAAGAAGCACCTTGTATCATATAGTGTCCAGCCAGATACTCTGGCGTAGCCCCCAGCGGCACCGTGGAGTTGAAGATTACAAGTCCCACATTTGTCCACTTGCCTAAGGGATCCAGATTGACACCGCGATTAATCAAAGCTCCAGCCAAATCACGACGTCGGGTCTTCAAAGAATTTGTACGTATGGTCAACGGACGCGCAACCTAAAGAAGCACAGTTAGATTCAGAATAGAAAAGTTATCGTGAAATATCTTTTGATAACATACCTCTGATGCCTCCAGGTATTCCAACAGATCCGTCAATTTGAATATGTCCATCAACTTGGACATTAAGAAGTCGTTGTAGCTATAATACAAGCACAGATCTTGTCTCAGCTGGTCCACATACTCACTACGAGAGCGACCCTCCTGGCGAAACTTGCCGAAGTCAGAGAGCACCTGTGTAATATCCTTAATTCGCTGCTGCACGTCCTGAAGTGAGAGTTCATTCTCAGTTTCTTCGCCGGGTATGGGCAATTGGTACACTTCCGCCTGATCGACAGTCATTTGCATCTCTTCATCAGCCAACTTGGCATCCTTGGCCTGGCGCTTTTTAAGTTTCTTGTTGGCGCGCTCAATTGGTAATTTATCATCATCCTCATCGTCATCTTCATCATCATCATCATCATCGTCATCGTTTTCTCCCTCGCTGGATACATCAAAATCGGAGTTGCCATCGTCATTGTCAAAAAGATCATCCAATTTACCAACTTGTGCATCGTCTTCATCGTTATCGCTATCTTCTTCATCTATCCCCTCCATCTCCTCTCCCTCTTCTTCATCTACTTCTCCATCAGAACTTGCTTCCAGTTCATTTCCAGAATCTTCCTCCTCTTTAAGTTCCTCATCAACTAACGCCTTATTCGTATTCTGTTGTTTCTTCGATTTTAACCTAAGCCAATCTTTATTATCATCTGTGAAACCATTTGGTTTTTGTTTTCTCATAGGCACCAGCTGTGGAACTTCTTCATCTGATACCTCCGCCTGTTGCTTTACCAGCTCCTCCTCCGGTTCGCTGTCGCTGTTGTATTTCTTTTGCCTACGTGGCTGCTGTGTGCGTTTTTCCTTCAGTTTTGCTTTCTGAACTACCTTCTTTTGCTCTCGTTTAGCCACACGCTGCTTCTGACGGTGTGTTAGTTTCTTGTCCTCATCGTCGAGAGGCGCTGTATAACAAAATCTTCAAAGTTTGGTCTATAACATGACTGTTGCTTGCTTACCAAAAGATTTCTTTGGATACGTGGGTGGTCCCTGTTTGCGTGCCTTGCGCCCGGGTCCTTTTTTTTGTTTTTCACTATACTCTGCCTTGCGTCCCATATTTTTAATGTTTTAACTCACGTTTTTCTAACGAGGAGAATGTTTTTAAAAATTATGTTCCTCCACGTGCGGCGACTCTGGAGGTGTTTTCCAACACTGCTGTGCAACTCAAATTATACGATATTTGCCAAACATTGCTTATCGATATTTCAACAGATATAACGATACGCTAATCGAGGTCAAAATTAACAAACCTATGAGCAAAACCGATTGATCATATGAAGAAAAAATTAAAAATGGCCACCATTTAAAGGAATGAGGAGTCGCTTCAGTTGTGCCAGTAAGGATTAGTCATTATTTCTTGATGATGACCATGACCATCGCAAATCTAAGTTTTATCAGCTGCTCGTGAGCACTTTGCAGCACTGGCTATAATAACCCAGTAGTATTCATTATAAATAAAACAAAAACATGGAAAATCTAAAAATGCCCGGCCAAATAGATTAATTAAGGATAACAGTGCGCATAAATGGATATTGCCAGCATTGAGCTGAGCGTGGAGGCTCTCATAGGCTCGCTGGTTGCGTTGACTGTGCTTTTCGCATTCTGCCGCAGTATTCTAGCCGAAGATATTGTGATTTGCATATCGGGGAAAACGCGTCACAGCTGGAAATCAATAAAGATACTCGAGCAGGTACGTGGCATAAATGGCATGCAGGAATACCTTGGGCAATTCGATTACTTATTTTTGCCTTCATTTTCAGGCCTGTTTCTGTAATGTATGTGAAATTTTGTTGACTCCATCCGCGGGCTTGTTCTGCGACTGTTGCGGACTATGCACGCACTCGGCGCCGGCGTGTCAGCGGCAAGCGGACGAACGTTACCGCTGCAAAGATAAATTGTTGCGTAACGTGGATACAGTGCGTCATTTGTGGGTGCGTGGAAATTTACCAATAAGTTACATTTGCGCAGAGTGCGGTCAGGAACAAGAAACGGATCATAACACCAGTAGCTCCGAGCCTGGCCTTTTTGGGTGGCGATGTGCCTGGTGCCAGCGCTGCTACCATGACGACTGCTACAAGAGTGTGGACGCCAAAGCAGCATGTGATTTTGGTGAGTTTAGAGACATGATATATCCTCCCTACTGCATTGTGGCGGCTAGGACACGGGAATCTGTACGTTTGCATGTCGCTGGCATTAAACCGCCTGATATCGAAAACTGGGAGCCGTTGCTTGTAATTGCCAACACAAAATCGGGTAGCAGCACGGGCTCGAATGTGTTGTCTTTGCTTCGTGGCTACTTACATCCGATGCAGGTCATGGAACTTGGTGCACGCGGTCCACAGGATGTGTTGCAGTGGGCAGCTAAAACTAGTCCACGTCCCTGTCGTATACTAGTCGCTGGTGGCGACGGAACGATTGGCTGGGTGCTCAACACGATCTACACGCTTAACATCAAGCCTCAACCGTCAGTGGCAATTATGCCTTTAGGCACTGGAAATGATTTGTCGCGGGTTCTCGGATGGGGTGCTGAGCCGCCCTCTGTTCTGGATCCACTGCAAATACTACGTAACGTTAGACGAGCGCGATCCGTGAATCTTGATCGATTTGATCTGCAAATAGAGAAGCTCCATTACCGTCTTCCCATACAAAGGCATCCTACAAAAACCATACACGTCTACAACTATTTTAGTGTTGGTGTGGATGCATACATAACTTACAACTTCCACAGGACTCGTGAATCTAAATTCTACCTACTCAGCAGTCGCATTTTCAACAAGGTATGATATACCCTCTTTGTTATATAGGTACAATTTTTCAATTTAAACTAATCCATTTACGTTTACTCGCCCGCAGTTATTGTATTTTACCTTCGGAACACAGCAAGTCATGCAGCCGGACTGTGAACGTATTGAGCAGAAGATGGTACTCCACCTAGATAATAAGCGGATTGAACTACCGGAATTGCAATCGTTAGTGTTTCTTAACATTGACTCGTGGGGCGCAGGATGCAAACTATGTGAGCTTAGTAACTCCAATGGCGAGGAACGCATTGTGAACTCGATCTCTGATGGCGTGATGGAGGTCTTTGGCATTGTCTCATCTTTTCACATTGCCCAGCTCCAGTGTAACATAAGTAAACCAGTGCGCATTGGCCAAGCCAAGCAGATAAGGGTGGGTAATCACATGCTGAAAGTAATTTACAGCTGCTAATTTTGTTTATTTGTAGCTCCAAGTGAATGCTACGGTACCCATGCAGGCGGATGGCGAACCCTGGATGCAGGCGCCAGCAGATATACGCTTACAGTCACGTAGCCAAGCCAGTGTCCTCAAGGCAATTGAGGCAACCGCTCCCACCCAACAGCAGCAGCTATTCTAGTCTTAATATTTAATTCTTTAGTCCTAACGGTTAAAGTCAACTTGTACTAATGTCTCAGAGTCCTCGAATCTCCAAAATATTTATCTAATTAGGTGGAAAATAGCCTCTAAACCTTCAAACATATTGATTATATACAATTTGTTAGCCGAAAACCTCGCAAGATCCTAATGTTATCTGTTGATATTGGAACTTGGCATAAATTTGGACAACCAGTAGTGGCGATGTTACTCAATGGGTTTGGTGATGACATCATATCATTGTTTTATATTACCCTCTGGAAGATTCTAATAAATTGTAAAGTTAATTCTGATGTTTTAAAGTCTTTCACTTTATTCTTCTTCTGTTAAGTTGTTAAATGTTCGACTGGTGTACAGAGACATGCAAGGATGCATGCACATAACATTCGGGATTTAGGTTTCTTTGTCTGTTTCTTTAATTTATCGAAAGGCGGGTAATCAACGATAGCAACCAATTTAATGGGTACCGCTTTAAAGCATTGTTAACTCCATGATAGCGTTTACAATATCGTTGCTGTTGTTCTTCAGCGCCTTGATGGCCTTGGCACGCGTCGTGTTAGCCTGCGTTATGACAAGCTCAATGTCCTTCTCATCCACGCCCGTGTCATCGACCTCTTCCTCGTCCTCCTCTGCGATTGGAGCCACTGAAGTGGTGGCACCAACGCTATCAGCAACACCAGCGACTTCTGGGGCCTTGAATTTCTCGGCGGCAGCAACCTGTGCCTGCTGCGACAAGTCCTCGATCTTGGCCTCACCAAAAACAATGTATGTATCGCTGTGGGGGTTCTTGTAGACGTCGGGATTGTTGATGACGAACAAAATGTTCTTAGACTTGCGGATGGTAACGCGGTTAACACCCTGGATTTGCTTTAGTCCAAGTTTAAGCATGATTTTACGGGCCTTCTTCTCACCGCGTGACTGCTTTGCTTTGGAGATGACATCCATTGGCAGCCCAGTAGCACCGCCTCCCAACTGTGTGGTGCCAGTTTCGGCTTCCTCCAGTTCAGGAATCATTTCCGAATCGCTCTCGCTGCCATCATCCTCGACGCGCACATCAACATCCTCGGGCAGCTTTGCCTCAGCGGAGGTTGAGGGGGCCTCGTTTTTAATTTCAGTCAGCTCGGGCATCTTTATCTATATGAAAGCAAATGTCACCAATTATCAATTATTAAGTACAATGTTCTAGAAAAAAGCCGCTGCTGGAGGTAGCTTCTGCAATCGATTTTTCGAGAAAGAATTTCATACAAATAATAGAAACAAAGTTTATAATATATGAAAAATATTATAGTATAAGACTACTTCTTGTTTATATTATTTTCAGATTCTACCTTTAAAACGTGATGCTTGCTTAATTTAACAATTATTTACCTATAAAAAAGCGGCTGCAGCACGGGATCGCAAAACGTTTGATGTGAAAAGAAGTGTTGCCACATGGTCGAGACTAGGGATGGACGCATTAGTGGCAGCCTTGTCAGTGGAATCGGCTTCAATGTTATACTGACCTGACTGTTCAGCTGTTGTAAGCTTCATGTTATATCACTCGACGCGCCAATTTTAAGTGAAATTTCTTTTACCGATGCCGACATCAATTGTGCATACCTCGACCCTCGGAAATAGAACCTATTAATTACTAAATAAACAATACATGCTCATAACGAGCAACCATGTAACTGACAACTGTAATTACTATCCAATTTCCAATTATATTGCATTGACAATTAGTGTTCTAGCCTTAATTATAGTTTTACCAACAAGCCAACAAACGTTTTTTTAGGTAGAAAGGGTTAAATTGACACAATTATGGACGACAGCTACCGCATTCGAGCAAAGTCCTTCCTGCCCGCAAATTGAGAAATGGGCGTGTCGATAGTTGGGTAAACATTGGGCAACCTTTATTGTCGTTGCGGTCACCGGCGAACATGTGTTCCACTTCACATCTCAAAGCCGAAACGCAATGATTATTAAAATTTTATTACTTGAACGATATAATTTAGGGTCTGGTTGGAATACACACAGTAAGAAAGTTTTGGTAAAGCATTTGGCTGTCATCATCATTGATATTGATGCACTCGTATATCGTCGTCTCGTCAATTTTAATTATTTTTGTTCTATTTTGTGCACATTTTTAGGCTCTGCAAACGAGTCGCAACTATGCGAAGCATTTGCAACAATTTGTCAGTAAATAATTTCGATTTGAGTGCGCCGTTCTGTTGTTCATCTGTATCTGCTTCTGTATATGTATCTTCATCTGCGTCTGTATGTCTGGGGCCATGGGATGGGCCACATCCCGGGTGTCAACAGTGCTCTGATTTATTTGAGCGCATGAAACGCTTCGTTGGATTTCGTTAATTTGTCCGTTTCCCGCTAGGGAGACTGGCAAAAAAAAAGTCACTACTACTATATACATATATATTGGGATATAGAAAGGCATACCTTATAAAACTCAGTGCCAAGTATAATTGACACAATGCCAAAAAATGACAGGCTTTTATCATCATAACAATAATCGGCGACAGGGCGCATAATTATATTGTAATTTATGCTGAAGGCAAAGAAAAACACAACAAAAGAAACTTAACTTTACTCGTATTTCAATTTAAAATAGTCGTAAAATATTTCAAACACTCAAACGTGACCAAATGCTATTTAATTGATGCGTATCCAAATAATATTTTCGATTGCCAAAAATTTGGTCAATTATGACCAATTTAAGCCGCATTCAATATATGCAAATTGGCAGCAGTATTAAGAGTGGCTAGCATAACAATATATGTGTGTGTGTAAAAGTGCTGTTTTATGGTCAATTAATACATGACTGCAACAGCGGCTAAGGCCATAGGATTCAAAAGCCATAAATTATAGGCATATTACAATCGGTTAAAAGTAATCAAAGGGGTTTTAAGAATTGTCAGTTACAAAATTTGCTCAACCTATTTCATTTTGGATTTAATAAAAATCAAATAGGTGGAAAATTGACTGAGCCATAACAATTATTTAAAATATAATAATTAAATTTACATTATTGCAACTTCCCTTTGCCAGCGCAGAGACATAAACTCAAGCCTTTCTGTTCCCACAATAGTTGCACAAAGGGCGGTTGGATAAGAGATGGTACTGCTTATGACTTACCTACAGGGAATTAATTGTCAGAAAGGGTTTAAAGACTATCATTTGCTAATGTCCACTGGCCACTTGCACTCATGTTTGAATTTCAAATTGCTCCCTAATATGCCCTGCGAGACCATTCAACGCTTCCACATGCCCTACTCCGTGTTGACTAAACAACTCAAGCCACAAATCCTTCTAACGACGAACAAATCGCACTTGCACAGGGGGCAAGTGTCTGTGCCATGGTTAGTCAGAGTCCGATTATCGCACGACTCGAGCAGAAAGCAATTAGGGAGCTGCTCTTTGTGTCTCTATGTGAAGACTTGCACGATAACGTGGAACAACCAGGAACAACCCCAATACAAATAGAAAACAGACAAGTGCAACCGGTTTGGCGCGTCAATTAACATGCAGCCAATCAGAGACGCTCAAGAGACCCATACAAGCACGCCATATTGGCCATTAACAGGGCGGAGCTATCTCTTCCTCTCTTTCCAACTCTAAGAGTTTGGTGCGTTGTGTGCGCTGTGGTGGTTGTTTTAGCATTGTCAGCGTTGGGTGCAATTCGTCGTTCCCAGACGGAGTAGGTGAGTAGGTGTGAGTGTGAGCGTGAGTGTACGTGATGTGTTAGCGGCTGCTTTGGCTTTCATTCGTGCGCAGATCTTTGAACGGTTCACTGCGTCAACGAAGAGCGCGCACGTGTCGCGTTTAAAAGTTTATTTTAAAGAAAGTAGCAGAATTTGAAGGCGAGAATGCAGAACGAGCATACGGCGCTGCTGCCGCCGGTGGAAAGCAGCACCAAACTGGTCAGCAAACCATTTCCCAAACCATTTTCCATTGAGAGTCTGATTGCTAATCAAACACCTGCCGTTGGGACGGAACGAAAGCCGGAACTAGAGCGGGAACAAGAAAGAAAATTGGATAGTGATCTTAATGGGGATCTTAATGCTCGCGCCATAGTTGCCAGCTCAGCGCTGGGATTGACACAGTTTCCGCTCTATAATCCCTGGCTGCACGGATACTTTGCCCAGAACCATGAGCGGCTCACGCATTTAATAGCCGGCGGCTGTTACCTTGGCTCACCCTTTATCGGTAAGGAGCCACAGCCACAGTTGGCACCACCGCCATCACAACCGCCACATGCCTTAGACAGCTTGAGCCTAAGTCCGACAAAGCCCAATGATGCTGAACCGGTGCATCGTCTGGCACTGCCACATCCGCTGGACAACCGTTTCCTGCCCTTCAATGCCACCGCTGCTGCTGCTAACACAGCGCCATCGGATCTGAGCTACCGACGCCTTGCAGAGCTCATGAACCAGGACTATGTACACAATCTTAGCGTGCATGCTCGACTCCAACACATGGCCGCGGCGCGTGCTCAGGATGACAGTCAGCTCCAGACACTAGTGCCGCCACAAGAACCATCACCACCACAGTCATCGCCCTCGAAGTCCCACAGTCCTGCAGAGCCGACGGTAGACGTAGGCATGGATGAGGACTACGAGTGCAGTGGAGATTCGTGCAGCGACATTAGCCTCACAATGTCACCGCAAAACTACAATCCAGAGCTCGACAAAAGCCGCAATGGAGGTAGGTACACCCATATTTGACGGTTATTTTGTTGGCCCACTAGTTAACAGTTTTTTTTTAAGAAAGGTTATGCGGGATTTGGGTGAGTATTTGATTTTTAGTAAATACTTTTTGTTACCACGTGATCAGCTATGTGTGTGCTGCACATATAGGCAAAGGTGATATCTGAAATAAAATTGAATCATAGAAGATCTTTTTAAAGATCAGAATATAAGACTCAACGAATCGAAGGCTAATCGGAAACTTGGAGGAATAGAGATTTATGTATGGCATAGCTTTAAGAGAAGAAAAAATAAGAATTGGAATAAACCGAATCCGATGATACGACATACCCTGTCCGGCCCTCCGGCTGTCCGTACGTCCGAACCTAAGTGGCTTGTCATGGTAATTAATATGACGCTGCCACGTCATAAGCAAAATTAGCATAAAACGCATTAAGACCCAATGTTTGGTGTCAATCAAAGCTGCAAAGTTCTCAACTCTTCTTGCCCACTAGAGAAACTGAAAGAGAAAGAGTAACAATAAGATTGAGGCAGTGCAAAAGGGCGAGAGAGACAGAGAGAAAAAGAGGGAGAATAAAACATGGAGCTGAAGCAGGACCCTGACAACAATAATAACATCAAAATAGAGCTGACGTTTTGACAAACGTAACGATTTAGTCATTGAAATGAAATGAAAAACTTTTAGCAAACCGCATTCAAATGAGTCCTCATCGTGAGCATGCCTCATGCCAACCAGGACGTCTATGGTTCCTGGTGAAGGTTTCTCTATTGTGGTGTCCGTGCTACGCAGTTTAAATCAATTTGGTGGCAGAGCTGAAAGGATGGAACGAATTTTCGTATAATATATTCATAACTGTTACTTCTGATATGTTTGGGGGTGTACAAATTTATGTTATCCACCCCCACAACAATGTCATTGATGAGGAGATGGGGAAGTGGGAAGGATATATACTTATGCCAGATGAAAATGAGGCATATCTGAAGCGTGTAAGTGTGAAAAAACCGCTTAAGCGTTACCCAAAACAATCGGATGAATCCCTAAAGGCTGGATGGGGTTGAAAAAGTTAACTTTCCTTTTATTGTCTCACTCACCCTCACCCTCACCATCTCCATCTATAGCTCATGAAACGTTTAACATTCACACTCAACTGGGGTCATCACCGAGCAGAAGCGTACGAGTATTAAGTTTCAAGTGTTGTCTTCTGAGATTGGGAATGGGCTGTTGTCGGTCGGTCCAACAAGCCCAGTCAAGTGTGTCTGTCGTTTGGACACACATGGATCCAGTTATAAATAAATATGTTTGCCACAAGTTATGACACAGGCCATTTACGCCAAAAGCAGAAGCATAGCTCAGATCCAGAACTTGTTAAGGCCCCTTAATGGTCATATACAGAGTAAGAGTATACTACAGGATGTTCGGCAACTTAATTATACTTTATATCTATATATGTGTACATTTGTAATATCCTGCTAAATTATTAGAAGACTCACTCGTAGAGTAAAAATTTTCAATACTTATTTAATTTATTATTGTTTTTTCTGCAGCTTACACAAATTCGGACAGTGAGGATTGCAGCGATGATGAAGGTGGCCACTCACGTCATGAGGGCGGTGGCAAGGAGTCCCAAGGCGGAGGAAACAGCTCCAAATCGCGACGACGTCGCACAGCATTCACATCGGAGCAGCTACTGGAGCTTGAGCGCGAGTTCCATGCCAAAAAGTATCTTAGTCTAACGGAGCGCAGTCAAATAGCCACAAGTCTGAAATTAAGTGAAGTACAGGTGAGTTGGAAGGTGATAAGGCGCAAATGGAACCAAACAATAAGGCAAGGGATTTTTTCGCTCCCATCTCCTTTTCCCGTTTCTCTTGCTTAAGGTGAAAATCTGGTTTCAAAATCGTCGTGCCAAGTGGAAACGCGTGAAGGCAGGACTCACGTCGCACGGCCTAGGCCGGAATGGTAGTGCCACTGGCACCAAGATTGTGGTACCGATTCCCGTGCATGTGAATCGGTTTGCGGTGCGCTCACAGCACCAACAACTAGAGAAAATGTGCCTCAGCGGGCCCAAGCCGGATCTGCGCAAGAAGTTATCAACGGAAGCGCTTAGCGGCTTCGAAAAGTTCAATGCTAGCGCTAGCGTTGGCGGTGGCGGTGGCGGTGGCGGTGGCGGTGGCTCTGCCCCTTCATCTGTTGGCATAGGCGTGGGTGTAACCATGGGTGTTGGTATGCCACCAATTGGCGCATTGGGACCCAGCCCTGCAACCTCTCTGGCGCTGGCGAGAAGTATTTATTAAGACAGCAGCAGGTGAAGCTGCAGTTGGAGCTGAAGCGGAAGCTGAAATTACATTTGTTAAAATCTTTTGCCGAGTTTACTTTGTATATAAGAAATCCCCCAAAAGTTTGGCCTAAGCTTAGAGAAAGAGTTTTGTAAATAAAACGAAATTGAATTCAATTGACTTTAAGAAACTGTTTAAGGTCCAAGCAAACAAAAGAACAGCTTAAGTGCTTAACTGCTTAAACTACCAGAGCTAACCAGCACAATAAATTGAGGACTAAAGGTGCACGCCTCCAATGTGCCAAACTCAGCTCGGATTGCCCATTTATTTTGGGCCACTCAAGGGGCACACAAATTCTGGTGTCAATTGGAACAATTAAACTGCCAATTTGGGCGATTTAACACGCAGGCCCTGGAGGCAAATGTCGAACGGGTCCTTCTTCTCGAGTTCTCACTGTGACTAATTTTTGTAATTTAACGCACCAAATTGTCGCATATACTACACGTACGAGTACTTATTTTGTGTGAGAGTTAACACTGTGATAGCGAGAGATTCCTCTGGCCACATCAAACAATCACTCCAGGTGTCCCACGTGTCACGCCTCTTCAGAAATGAGAAAAGGGAAGGGGAACGGGAATGGGAACGGGCAGAGGACGAGGACAGATTTGCAAGAAGGGCGCACACATGGTGACTTATTAGTTCTGTAATGCCCAACCGACAGAAACGAGGCACAGCTCAGGCCTCAGATCCTGATGTGTGTGTGAGTGTGTGTGTGTGTGATTTGTTAATTGCATTAGCGACTTATTGGCTGCGACAATTGACTTTTGTTTGCATAGAGAGGAAAAAAGGACTCTCTAATTGTGTGTTTTCGGCACACAAATCCACCCTGTAAATGTAGCCTGTTCATCAGTGAGGGGAAAAGCTTGATACCAGCACCCTTGAAGCCTTGTGTCCCTGTATCGTTATATCCTTCGGTCCTCGGGCTTGGGTATCGTTTGCAGTTTTATGTTGGGACACGCCTCTAAGCATGAGTTTTTATTATTGTAACACTTTGCAGGCAATTTGCTGCCGGCTGCGAGAACTGCGGCTGCTGCTCTTTTCCCTCTGCTTTGTATCTGAATCTGAATGTGAATTGCGGCAAATGAACAAAGTGGTACTGTGTGATGATGATGATGATGACGAAGTTCATGATGATGCTGTGGCTGTGATTGCTGTTATTCCCAAAAGGAGTCTTTTGTGCGGCTGTACTGGTTGCTGACTGCGCTACACGACTGATTCCCGTTTACTCCAATTGTATTGTAGATCACTCACAGTTCGTAACAGCCGAATACATTTTGAGGGCAACATGGAAATCTCTGTGTCGTTGTCATAGGTGTGGCAAAGCCACAGGATCAGCAGCAGGAGCAGCGTTGCCTTTGTTGTTGTGAATTATATTGCCATTAATTATGTGTGGATTTATGTCGCGTTTAACAGTTTAACAACGATAATGCAGCACGTTAAAAATCACTTTAAAATCATTAAAAAGCAAAGCAAATAAAAAGGAATACAGCAAGATAAATTGCTTTTGGGTCACACCGCAACTTGTGTACCCTAGAGAGTTCAGTTAATCTGAATACTGCAATGTTATAGAGTGCTAGTATACATATTAAATAATATATTCAAATATACAGCTACGATATCTGGGACTGATCAGTTTCCATCCTTAAGCTGTTAACTATATATGTATCTATCTATCGAAGTACAGTAGAAGTCCGGATTAAGGAACCATTGAATGCAAGTCCCTGTACGTTAAATCGAATAGTTCGTTATTTCGTTATTTAAACTTGACCGTTTAACCGTATTATTATTTGCTATAAATATCATTATTATATACATATAATTATTAGTCATATATAGTATATGGAACATATTTTGTTGTTCTTTATTGAAAATTATCTTTTACACAACAGAAGTGCGTTTTGTCATCAACTTTATCTACTACTACTCTGTACATACATACATACATACATACATGCATACATACATACCTACATACTTACATACATATTTACATCAATTAGCTATAATCTGCAGTTTGTTAGCTACCTGAAAAAGCCCTAATACCCTCGGATCAGTTGGAAATATGCGAAATATTGTTCATTGTCGACAACAGGAAATCAGTTAGCATAGTCCATAGGCAGCTCGCCAGAAAGGGGGTCATAGTTGAATGCAGAGGCTCATAAATCAATTGCGAAATGCTCGCTGTCATAATTTGTCATGAGGCGTGGCCACGCCCTCCATTTGCCAGTTGCCCCTTTAGTTGAATGAGTATGTACAAATGTGTATAGTTTGTGTGTAGGTTTGTATGAAACTGGGCTTGCATAGAGCTCGAACCGAAACTCGACACATGTGTTAGCTGCAAGTTTGTTTGCTGCCGAGCTCTGATTTCATATCAAAGGTTCCGAGAGCGACTCATTTCCCGCAGCACTTGTCACAGAGGTGGACAGGGTGACCAGTTGACAGTGGCCAGTGGGTAGAGACTGACAATCAGCCGAGTGGGCAATCGGGAGATGGCAACCTATGTAAACGGCTTGTAAATATGAATTGGCCGCCCTGACAATCGCATTATTGCATTGTTGCCCACTTCAGTGGGTACGGTGTGTGCCATGCGATCTGTCAATCGCTAGTGGAGAAACAACAGAAGCAATTCCCCTATCCACTCTTCACTCTCATCGATTGTAGCACCCAATGCTTGGGTCTGCCTGGGGTCTGTCACGGTCGCCGTTGAAATTCTGTTGAAAACCGAAAAATGCACTCACGCACCTGAATCCCTAATCAGAGACGACAATCCACGATCTGAGTCCAAGTCCAGACCCCGTCCACGGCAAGCCGGCGAGGCGGACCCACTGACTGGCGGCTACCGGCGGCAATGCATTTTTCCCTTTTTTCTTTTTTTTTCCAGTTCTCTCTTGTGAATTAATTAATTACAATTTTATGATTTTATTAATTTCCAAACAAATATGAAATTGAGAATGCCGTTGCCTGCTTCGGCTTCGGCTCCAGCTCCGACTCTGTCTGCGTCTCCGTCTTCCACTTCATACTCTGTCTACTCCTCTTCCATGAGGCATATTCCAATTCCCATGGCTTATGGGCACGTACGATGAGCTCGTAATAATAATGAATGTAAATTGCCTCAATGAACGATTTAATGTCTTAATACATTATTTACAATGCACTTTTTTTCCTTTCATTGTTTGGCTACTGCCGATGCACCACGCCCACGCCCAATGTTGACGCTAAACGCCCCTTGAAGTGACCAACGGTTGACAGTTCCACAAACAATTTGAATATAATTACCTATTACCATGGTCAAAAACAAACAAAGGGCCGACTGCATGTGCCTCGTTTAATAATTGAACAATTGAATACTCAGGGACTAGAACATCGCCTGAAAATATTTGAAAAACTTCACAGCTGGCGGCTGAATTTTATGATTCTGTTTTCTATTTGCTCACTTTGTCACAAAGGAAGCCATATATCAATACTTGTCAGCTGTTGCACGAAATAATTAAACATAAATATATTTATTCAGTGAGCTTTAGGGCAATTACGTTTTATAATTATTACAGCTCGACGGAGAAATTCGAGTATTATTCTATAAATTATAATATTACCAATCTTTCTTTAACTGGTTGCGAGTTAATTAACTAAATCTGTTGAGGATGTGCATTTAAATGAACCTTTAACTTAATAATAATCTTCTCAGCTGAGATACATATATTATAATTTGTTTTACCTTTGTAAACACACCTTTTTGGAATATAAAAGTGTTAATCCCCGGTGTAAAGAGCCACACACAGTTTAGTTTTTGCATCAATTGGCATAGCTGCATCTATAACAGAGCCACGGAGCTGTTATCTACCAAAATCACTTCCGCTGCTGGCCTACCACATAAATGGGATGATCATGACCGCATAATAAAGCAAATTTGGTCGTGTGCACGTAGCGGCTCTCAGTCCAGGTCCTGGCTGTGTGTGGCCCTGACTGGGAAGGGGATCGTTTAGGATGAGTTACGAGGCCAGCCGTCGAATCTACGTGCTCTGTTAATTTTGTATGTGGTGTCTGTAGTGCAGTGGCCAAAGGACACGTGCAGATGTCAGATAATTGATAAAACTGCCCAGATAAAATGTTAAGTAATTGATATTCTTGTCGATAATCAAGTCCTACCGGCTACCCGCTGAGCTCTGGGTGCTGAGTACTGGGTGCAGAAGCAATCACTAAAAAACCGACGGACAATTTATGCTACAGCATCCGGATCTGGCAACACCCACAAAGGATGAGCGAGCGAGATAGACACAAACAATACATACACGCGTGCAATTTGGTGAGTTGGCAAAAAAAAAAGAATAAATAACTAAAATCTCAGAATAATAAAAAAAAGATGTTTGCAACACAAAAAGCACATCATTGTCATCTCGTGGCTAGCATTTTGGATAAAGTTTTCTTTGGAACGCCCACCGTCCCACACACACATAGGCACACACTCGCACAGATGGCCCTCGTCTGAGTCTGTCTGGACGCGCTCTAGTTCCGCCCACCGGCTTCCGGCCACATAAGTGCCAACTTTTGGTGAGTCTCAGTATATTTTTGTTGCTATAATTTGAGCGCGTCCGTCGCTGGCAGCCAAGCTTAATGTACTAAAATGTGACGGAATGGGTGGCGCATGTCCATAATTACAAACCACCCACAGTGAGCCATCACCGGCCCCCTCTGGTAGTAAAAAAGTGATGACGTAGTTCGTGCCACAACTGAATTGTTTGGCAACGCCCACCGCACTGCGGGCGGTCAATTTCTGCGGTAATCATCGACGCGCAGTGCTTCTAAGTGTTGACTGCGGGCTGATGCTGGCCAACAACAGGCAACATACAATAAAAATAATAAAAAAAGCAACAAAAAAAACAATACTTAAATAGTATTTACCATAAGCTTCATAATAAGTAAATATGATTTCGAAGCTTTAACAGCTGGATTACATATTAAGCACGCTCCATAGCAGCCAGCAATTGTCTATTACCGTGCGTCTATCGATAATATGCTTGAAAGCAATATGGTGGCTTTCCAACAGGTGACACCTAAAATGGCGAATATTTTTTTACTAGTTTATTTGTGTTTTCGTGCGTAACTTTCCGCGGCGATTCTCTTGAGATAATTGACGGTAACCTTGTCGCTTTGGTTAACAAGCTTAAGCAGCGCACCGTTCTTACACTGCAGGAGTTGATGCGCTGGTCCAAACTCGAGAACCTGTCCAGCATCCATCACCAGGACACAATCATTTTCCATCACAGTGTGTAGCCGATGTGCAATTGTTAACACTGTGCACTGTGCAAACTTTGTTTGTATTGTCTCCTGTATCAGTTTATCGGTGCTGCAACAAGGATTCCCAATTAAAATATACACTATCGGTAATTTTAAGTTTGAGGGTACTTACAAGGTATCAACGTTCGCTGTTGCCTCGTCCATGACGAGTATTCGATTCTTGCGCAGAATAGCACGGGCTAGACATACCAGCTGTCTCTGACCCATACTAAAATTGGAACCACCATCTTGCAAGTGACAATCAAGACCGCCCTCCAAACTGGTTACGTATTTTTTTAGCTTGACATCTTGAAGAGCACCCCAGAGCGCGTCCTCAGTTCTTTCGCCTAATGGATCAAGATTAAAACGTAATGTGCCAGAGAAGAGCACTGATTCCTGTGGTATTATTGAAATGCGACTTCGCAGATCATGCAGCCCCAACTGGGAAATATCCTGGCCATCAATCTCAATTAGACCCTCGTTCAGTGCCAGACGGAAAAGTGCTTGTATGATGGAGGATTTACCAGCCCCCGTCCGTCCTACAATACCAATCTTCTCCATGGGCCGTATCTCAAAGCTCAGGTTCTTCAATATATCGTTATCCTGGGGTGCATAGCGCATACTCACTTCACAGAAACGCAGATGACCCTCTTTTGGCCATTCATCGGACAGATTCACATTTTGAGCTGTTTCCAGCGGAGGTTCGCAGGGAGTCTTTGCATACTCCATTACCCTCTCCACGCTGGTCATCTTATTCTCCAGTTCAGCCGTTTGCCGCATACCCCACTGACACATTATAACCAGTGTCATACTCTGGGTGATAGCCAGACCCACATCTCCACTGTAGAAACGCTTATTGATGACAAGGAAGCTAAATGTGACGGCCAATATGTGAAGTACACAAATGAGATCCGTCCAGAAAGAAAATGCACGGTTGGCGCTTGTATAGAGAAACAGCGCCGAGGTATTCGTATTTTGGTGGCTATGAAAAGTCTGCTCCAGTTGTGGCATGGCGTCGAACGCGCGTATTGTAGTCAATCCTTGAAAGGTTTGATTAGCATGCGTGTATACCGGGCTACGAGCTGGGAATGATGTAAATAAGTCAATATTTAATTTAAATACTTTGCGACTTACTCAAACTTTCAATACGTTTCAGGCTGCGACTGGCACCTATATAGAAAGCACGGCACAGGTACATAAGGAGCACCAAAAGAGCGGCGGGAATGAGCAGCCAATAGTTTGCAATGGCTACAAGTACCAATACTGCAACCACATCAACAAAAAACTAAAATGATGGTAATATTAGCTGTTGAGGCCAAATCAAGTTAATGTTTTTGACTAACCTGAAGAGAGTCCATCATAGCCTGGGGCAGTGCTACGTCTATGTTCTCAATGTCGCTGGAAAAACGATTTAGCACACGTCCCGACGGATTCGCATTGAAAAAGTACATGCGGGCACGTATGATGCCAGTAAAGAGAAGATTGTGGAGTTGCAATGATATCCGTAGACACAGAAGAAAGAAGCCGAAGGTCCGCAGCAAGTAGAGTGCCAGTGTGCAAAGCAGCAGTACTGTATACCAGGTGACCATGCGGGTTCGCGTCTCCTCAAATTGCTCAACTGTTTCATAATCTTTATTTTCTTCCCAGGTGGCCCAGCGAGATATGTAGATATCCATGAGGGCTTGGCTAGTTCGGGCTAGAGCAAAGAGTACCAACACTAAACTTATTAAAAAAGGAGCACCCAGCGCCTGGAAATACGATTTATATATTGCATAGCTAACAGCGCCATGTTGCTGTTGCTCCGTATTAGGGTCTACTTGCTGTTGCTGGTTATTTAAAGGCGTTTCAGTGCCCTGGAGCTGCTTTGAGTTCCTGTCTACTTGGCTGAGCACACGTTTTACCTGCTGCTTGTCCGCCTCAATAGCTTCCAAATCCAGTGCAGCATGCTTTTCAATCACATCCCTCAGCTGCTCATAGTGGCCTTGTTGTGTTAGGCGTCCTGATTCGAGGAGCAACACATGGTCCACCTGCTGCAGCAGCTGAACATGGTGAGTTACTAATATCCGCAACTTATCACCCAGAAATCTATTAAAACACTTGTCCATCAGCAGTTTACCAACTTGCGAATCCACGGCAGCTAGCGGATCATCAAATATGTAGACATCCGCCTTACGGTAAACAGCACGCGCAAGACTAATTCTTGCCTTCTGTCCGCCACTCAAGCTGATGCCACGCTCACCCACCACAGTGGCATCACCGTGTGGCAGCAGCGCGAGATCACAGTCCAGTTGACAAGCGTGCACTACAGCACGATAGCGCTCCTCGTCGAATGCTTCAACAAAGAGTATATTGTCGCGAATGCTAGCCTGGTAGATCCAGGGCTCTTGTGGTGCATAGCTCAGTTTGCCATGCAGCTCCACACGGCCCTGCATTAGCTCCACTTCGCCCAGAATCACATTTAAAAGTGTGCTCTTCCCGGAGCCTACGGATCCCACAATGCCCACCATTTGCGTTGCGTGTAGCTCAAAGCTGATGCCTTTAATATGTGCGCGCCGTTCATGCTGAGTGCTCACCTTGTCCCAGCTGGCGCCGACATTGCTGAAACTTAGAAACTTTTGAGTGCTCTCTATACAATGCAGACGACCTTCATAAAGAGGCTTGGCGGGCACTGCCGTGTTCAGTTGCAGTGTGGGATTATCATGAGAGCTACAGCACCCTTTGCCAGTAGATGACTCGGTCTGCTGCAGAAAGTCTACAACTCGCCTGGCGCTGACTACAGTCTGTGCCCAGGTGGTAATGGCTAGTGGCCAAAAGTGGAGCAGAGAATCATTTAAAAGACTATAGTACGAGGATAGTATAAACACCTTCTGCGCGGTAACCACTTCACCCGTATATACATAAGCGATAAGACTAAGGAAAAGGGACACCTTTGAAATCATGCTTGTACACTGAAGCGCCGCATAAATGCTCATGGATCCCCGTATGGCATCAACCTCACTTTTGCGCACATTGCCTATAAGTTTCGCAAAGGATTTCTCCCAAGCATACATTTTGATCACCTGTATGGCCCCAATAATCTCGTTCATCAGCTTTACCCTCTGATCCCGTTGCTCCGCAGATCTGGAGCGGAACTGGGCCGACGCCTTGGCAGCCCACGCCTGCAGTGGAATTAACAGAACAATGAATGCAATGCCTATGATTGCCGTCCAGCCGATCTGACTGTACATTATGTATCCAAAGATACACGCTTCCACTGGGCCCTTCCACAGATCGTGAAAGAAGTAAAACGTCAGATCAAACTGCGGCAAATCTATAGACATAATAGATATGGCCAATGCACCCAAACCTTCTCCGGAATTTACTGCAGCACGCAAACACTTTCGATATATCAGTCCAGCGCAGGCTACTCGTATACGTGTGCCTACCGCAAATACGTAGAACATAAAAGGATGAAACACCAACGAGGTGACCAGCGAGCACAGCACAATGCCCATGGCATACAGGTAAGCACTCTCCTTGCTTATACTGGTTTGCCCCTCGGCAAAATATGAGACCAATCCGCCCAGCAATAGAGGCTGAAAGGAGCTTTAGAATTTAACATATGTAAGGCATCCTTTATGAGGTGAAGTTAGTTTCGCTACTTACTGTATGGCAATTTCCAGCATAGAGTAGGCCATACAGATAGGCACAAACTGACATCCATAAAAGCGGAAGATTAGATGCAGCAGACTTGGGCGCTTACGTTTAGATTCATGTAGCCAGGGCTGCTGCAGGTCCTCAGTCAGTTTCTCACTATCAAAAATGGGAAGATGAGCATAGAGCTCATTATCAGATAGCTCTTCGCGGCATCCTTTCCAGAACACATGACGCATCCAACTACGATAAAAGAATAAGTATGTACGTACAGTTAATGTATTTTGTGAAGTCCTATCTTATCACAAATGCATTCGATAAGTATATCTAGGGTGACTTAGGACAGGAGCCTGGGCCATGCAACGTGCCATTTAACAAGCAATATAAGGGAGTAGATGGGGAGAGTAAGCACCAAGTGCTTATTCTAAATTCTAAATAAATACCTGGCAGACCCCTTATCTAAATCTAGACATGCAGGCGACTCAGAACTTAAAGGGGCTTATTCCATCAAGTAAATTGATATGGAAAGCATAACCAGAATCGTTCTCCAAGTATATGTAGGTTTCACTTAACTAAACTCGTTGATAAACTCACACGAAGAACCACTTTGAAAAAAAGTTGGCTTTAAGGAACGGATTTGTTTCGCGATTATTATTCGACTGCGTATTCATCTCTCCATTAACAAAACTTTAACTGGTGTTTTCGGCTGACGAATTGAAAATGAGCCGGATAGCGCGGGTTCCACTGTTTTTAATAGATTGGCCAAACCTTTGAAATACACTGGAGTACTTTTTGCACTTGGCACAACACATACGACTGATTAAACGAGCGTTCAATTGGCGAATGGAAGTGGATTCAAGTTGGTGGCTAATAGATATAGACAAATGTGTTATCAATGGCCAAAATAACAAGCCAAGAGAGTCAGCCATTTGTGCGGCCATAATTGCAGATTGCAATTGAGTTAGTGCTGTGCAAAGCATACTTAGTAAATCTTTGGGATTTGCGAGATATGAGATATCTTTAATAATAAACAAGATAGAGGTGCGTGTTTATGCTTGAGAGCTGTTCCTTTCTTGTAGAAGCTAATCAAGTCGTTTAATACCTTTCTATTACACTATAAGTGTCGTCACTGATAAGTATTCTAACATTACGATCATATAGACGGTGGGAAACTAATACCCCTGATAAGACCAGTTTTGTTCAGTCATTGCTAAGCTTTAATAACATTCAAATGGACACACAAGAAAGGGACAACCGCTGGACAAGGCGACACAACAGATATTGGAATGCACACAAATAAATAGAAACACACAACAGAACACATATCATTATAACCTAAGTTCTAGATTTGATTCTAAGGCAGGTTGTGTAGTTCGTGGAGCGTGTAAAGCTGATTCGTACGATCGTAGACACGGTGCATATGTTGCAACATCTCGGGCAGCTTTGCAATGGTCTCGGGCATGTTTTCTTGGCGACATACGCGCTTGAGGAGTTCGCCACGAGTGGGTATCGCAAACATCGCGACTTGTGCGCCTTTTCGTATAAGGAATGAGTGGTGTTTCGCCAGTGTGTCATTGTACGCCGATTTACACACATGGTGCGCTTTGTCATCATCTGCCATCTCTTGCAGCCGATTGAGAAACTCATACACAAATTCTGTAACAAGTAAAAGTATGAGGAGATAACAAGAAAATCGTATCTAATAGTTCTTTAACTACCCAAGCCGCGATGCAATCGCAATAAAGTGCGACTGCCTGATACGTAACCCTTTTGACTTAACAGGGAAGCGTCCTTTTCATACAGTAGCATTGTTTTGATGGTTTCAAAACGCTTTGACTCCTCGCTGTCCAGTCTTCGAAGCTCGTAGAGAATGTCCAATTTACTGCGCACGTCGCTGCTTACAAAGGTAAAGACGCTACCCATAAGCAGGAAGAATCTGAAAGAACAAAGTTCTTATTAGTGTTATTTTAAAGATGTTTGCTAACAGACTTCATGATTTCCTCATAAGCTTCCAGATAGTCTTCCATGTGTACATCGTCATCATCAAGTAGGCTTCTTTCAAAAATCTCTGCTACTTTTTCAATATCGAAGCAGTCCGCAGTAACTAAAGATTCACTGGCAGCTGACATTTCTTAAGTATTTATTTTATGTCTCTAAGAAAGTTTCAATTTTTATACTAAAATTTAGACAATTTAGATATTTTTTGCTATAAGAAAATAAAACTTAACATTTTTCTAGCAACAACAAATAAAAAACACCAAAAGTTTTGACATTTCTTGTCCTCTGTCGGCACTGCGCAACACTGCTCAACAAACAGCTGATATACAACATCGAGCATAACAGAATTAGAGCATTGGTCTAACAGACTAGTGACCTAAAATGTTAGGCTGGTTATTTTGGTATTTCGAAAGATGTATACAATAAACGCGTACGATATCGATTGTCAACTATCGTATCAGACACTAGCAGTTGGTAACACATTTTCTATTTTTTATATCATCTATCGATATCACCGCTTAAAGCAAGAACCTATATTTTTTAAAAGAGTAAAATGAATTTTCAAACAACGTCTGAAGTGTTCTACACAAAAGATCAATTAAAAGAAATGCTTAATTCGATTAAAGTTGGCTATGTGTCGGCCGCAGATCCATATCCACATCCGTCCGTACCATTTCGGAAACTTGGTGTTCTCATTGACTTTGATGATATTTCGGATGCTAAAGAAATGAAAGCACTAAGATATAAGTCACCTAAAAGCAACAAGGTGAATGTAAATACTTCGCAGTCCCAATCCTACAGCTGCATACAGTGTCGACGCCATTTGCCCACTGCACACCTGTTGGATTTGCACATAACAGAACAACACGATATGTATTTTGCCGCGAGCGTGGAGCGCGGCGACAAGCCAATGTATGCTTGCTATATTGAGGAGTGTGCGATGAAGTTCCACTTGCCAAGTAAACGCAAGGACCACTGCATAACTGTGCACAAGTTTCCAGCCAACTATCGCTTTGACCAAGAAAAAGCCGATAAAAACAATAGTCGCAGCAGGAAAGTAGCCGACAATGTAATGGTCATGGATGTGGATAGCATGCCGTCGTCCAACGACGTGAAATTACCTTACATAAAGGCTTTCAGCTTTGGCCACCATACACAGCGTACCTTTAACACGCGCAATGAACATGGATCTGGCAAGGCGCTGCTTGATGTGCAGGCAATGAAAGACGCCCTCAATGACATGAAATGAACTTTATGTTACCATTTTATTACTCGAATATTGTTTTATAAGATAGTTGATCTAATTAACTTGTAGAAATGTTAAGGATCATTTGGTCTTGGTGCTTACTCTGAAAAGTGTAAAATAAATACAGTTGCAATTGTTTGACAGGTTCATGTGTTAAAGGGTACTTACTTTCCCGTATTAGCGTTGATATAGTGATAAGCAACGACGAGCAGAAACAGGAATACGCCCAGAACGTTTGAGAAAATGGCCAATTGCACGTCAGATATCATTTTGGTAGTGAAACTCTGTAATAGAAAAGCTGTTTAGAATTTTTTTGTAGTCCCTTGGTGACACGTCATGAATTGGGAATCTATAGTTTTTTTTATTAATTGTGTTGCAAGTCAAGATTTTCTGTGATATCAAATACCTAAAGTAACTACTTTGATTTAAAGAATAGATGTCAAAACATTATACTATGGATATATTAACCTTTTATTTTATGAAAACAAGCCGGTTTTGTTTAGCTGTGTTAATAGTTCCACAGGGATGGCTAGTAAATATCGATATGTTTATTTTCATCTTATGTTAACTACATATCTACTCTATAACGATACTTTTAACAGATAATTCCTTCTAAATATCGTTGTGTTGCATTTGTCACTAAATAACACCAAAAAATATACTAGTTCCTGCCAAATTAAAATTACACTTTTGAGGCCGCTCCTAAAATGTCGCATCGATGCCGATAGGTAGAATATAATTAAATGGTTTAATTTCCTATATTAGTCATATTAGATTCGAATTAAATTTTTATTAAATTTTTCAGGAATTCAGTTGCCCATTTCCACAATTGGGTTTTTATCATTTCGCTTCCATAATACTACTATTTCAGACTCTATTATTATTACAGTAGGCCTCCGGTTTAACGAACCATTAAATGCAAGCCCCTGTACGTTAAATCGAATAGTTCGTTATTTCGAGTACTCAACTGAGGACCCTTGTCGCGAATCCGTTAAACGGAGTGTACATTAAACTATGTATATATGTGGTATGTCTGTATGTGGTATGTATGTATGTATTTGTCTTCAACTTTATCTACAAGGACCTTTTTTTTGACATCACAAACAATCCTAAGAACTACCCCTTTTAAGTGGAACGTCAACGGCCCTTCTCCTCGATTCTCAAATGAAGTACTTAAGCTCATGTAAGGCCATGCTCTTTTTGGTGTGTTCTTGTGTGAATGTGTATGTGTATGTGTGACTGTGGGTGAGTATGTATTTATGTATACATGATGGAAGTATGATGTATATATGATGTATGTATTTATGTATGTACGTACGTATGTATGTGTGTATGTACGTATGTATATAGATAAATAAGCTATTCAAGCATTTTTCTTATAAAATTCTTTAATTAAAGTTTGCTGATTAAAACTGCAATTCAATTAAAAGGCAACTAACATAGTGAAATGTCAAAATGCTAAGATCGTGTTTTTTACTATTAAATTTGTAAATTTTATCATTGCATTGTTTCTTTACATTTTTGCGTTGATTTTATGTTATATTCACATACATTTCCCTTTTCGTTCGTTCGTATCTTACGCACTTTCAGCTTACGCAACTGTTAACTGTGTCGATCTATTTCCCAGGCCTAAAATACCACTAAATCGCAAATCGTATTTGATTTAATAATGTTTTACTGAGCTACTCATATTTTGTACTTTAGTTTTAGTTTTTGATTTTTGCAATTTGCTTCACCACCTGCGGTTTGAGGCGCTTAATTTGCGGCAATTTGTTGGGGCAGTTGGGCCAGTTGGTGCCACACTGGCCTGACTCCAGCCACAGCCAGCTTCAGCCGCATACACAAAACTCCAAGACTTCAATTTCAATTTGAACCTCAGCTTCGACATGTTCGCAATTTTAAAATTAATTTTCAACATAATTTCTGCAAGTTTGTTTCACTTTTCAAGCACTTGGCAGCCAGACACATGACATATGTGTTTATTTATTGATTGGACAGGATGTAACTCAAAGTGATCTCATGTGGGATGTGGGGGAAAAGGTAGCTTAAATTATAACACTATTGTAGTAGTAGTGTAATAGTAAATGGGGAAGTTGTACTCGTATTAGTTGTAGTGCAGTAGGAGAAATTAGTATTGGAATATTGGATAGTATACCTGAAGTTATATTATTTTATATTAAGAAAAGTAGTAAAAGTAATATGGAAAGATTGGTAGTAGATTAACACTAGTTGAACAATAATGGGTGTATCAGTATAGGGGTAGGAGTAGCTATAGAGACAAGTGGTACCGTTAGTATTAGTTCTTGTAAATCAGTTTGAACGATAATTTTAGAATATATCAAAGAAAACTTAAAACAGTTCAAATTAAATTCGAACATTAATATTTCTGCAATGTGAAAGTGAATTGCTGATAAGAAAGGCAAGACGCAGACCAGACGCCCAGAGGTACCTATGATGCCTTCCCCGTTTCCCTCCGCCATATCTAAGAGGCCCCCGCCACCCAAGCCCGGCATATACTCAATCATTGCCGTATAATCAGATGGTGGGCAGGCACTGGATGCTGCTTGCTATTTGCACTTGAGAAATATTGGGAGCGTCCCACACACAAACAGGCACACTCATAGAACGAGAGAGGGAGAGAGCAGGACATAAGTTAGATAAGAGAGAAAAACAGAGCGAGATGCAGAGTTGGCAAAATTGCAACGTTTGTGGAAAAATGTAAGTGGCATTTGGGCTTTCCTCGTTTTTCTCTGCATTTTCACATCATTTGCATGTTATTAAGCTCAACTTGGACGGAGCAAGGGGAGCAGAGGGGAGGAGCAGATGCATTGGCTTCCACATTTGTAAAACAAACTATCAGCGAATTCCCTGGGGGTCTGTCGCCAGTGTCTGACACCCACAAGTATGCAAAATCAAATGGTCTTTGTTAAAAAATGGCATCCTGCCCAGCTCGTCGTAAACTTTGGAATACTTTGAATTCAGAATGTGCGCTTATTAGTATTTATGCAAAGGATTTGTGAGTAAGAACCGGCTCTTATTCCAATTTCAGTCAATCCTTACCATTCTTATCGTTATAAAACGATTCGCCAATCGACAACTGCTCGCAGTCACGTGAAGCCGAAACGTGCGGGACCTACTTATGTCAACATCCTCTCTTGTCAATCCAGGACTGGATTCTGTACTCAGTGCCATATTTTATATGATGTGACGCAGTGAAACATGCGTTTGCAGCCACATAACGCGCAGTGCTAAATAACCAAAGGCGTCCTAGCAAAAATGTAGTGAAACTGTCAGAAGCACTTGATTAATATCAGGGCATCAATAGAAGTGTCCTCTGAGCTCCTGGCAAACTGCCAGCGGGCAATTGAAAAGTTTAATAAAAGGCAACCGCGAAAACGCAGAAGCATGAAAACGGGAAAATCTTTTGAATAAAATTTTGTAAGCTTTTTGTTAGAGGTGGATGGAAGTGTACACACCACAAATTTAAAGTACGAATTTATCGAAAACAATTGGAACACTTTAAGTATTTATAAACCTTAAATTTTAATAATTTTTTATGACTATTTTAACTTATGTCTTCTAAGATTTTTAAATGACAAGTTATACGCCCATCGCTAAGTCTTCTGCCCTTTGAGAGCTAGGTCTTTCACCTCAACAGCCATTTGGGGACCGCTGGCCAAAAGTTTGACATGCATTCGAGTTAAGCACAAAAGCCGCCAGAGACAAGACAACGACAAGGAGAACTCTCACCCACAGAGGATACTCTCCAGCAACCTTGATGCTACAGTCGCCATGTGCTAAAAATAAAAGTCAGCTCATAGCTCAGGCAGCAGTGACAAACTCCCCAAGGATTTGAAATAGAGGAGCCCAGCCGAGTCCAGACCAAGCCTCTGGGTACCGGAATAATATGAATTACAATGTGCTCGGTTTCCGTGTAATTCGTATAAGTGCTGAACCCGCATCATCTTCATAGCTATCATAGCTGCTGGCTGCGAATGGAGCAGGTTCGTTGCCTCACATGGCTCCTGTTGTTGTTGTTGTTGTTTGCTGCCGTTTCTGCTGACGATGTGACAGTTAACAGCTTGGGATCTTACATAAATTTATTGCTTAATTCCTTAGTTGGACTCGAGTATTTTGCATGATTTTAATCATTACTGATTACAGTTTGGGAATCATTGGTATTCACGATGGCTGTGTGAAGTCCAGGCAATGGATTTATCTTAAATTCTTTAAGTTTCTCTAGTAAGAAATGACAACTAAGCGAAACTTAAAATTAAGTTTCTTACAAAACTCGATTATTCGCAATCGAGAACCACACTCAAGGGAACCCCAATTCTTATAAGTCCTTAGCTTTAAACGTAGCATAAGGTGTGGCGCCATATTTCCATTAGATTTCCATTAAGTTCCCATTAAATTTAAGAGGAATTCAGTTGCTCATTTCCACTGTTTGTTTTTTTATCATTTGGTATGCATCACAGTTCGAGATCCATTGCCAATTGCTAAACTCTCCTTTCAAGCATTTCCTGTTCAGATTTCTTGATTCTGTATTCGGTGCTCGGTGCCTTCCCTCTGCCTTCACTTTCGCTCATTTTGCTATGACCTGCTTTGTTGTTGTTGTTGTTTCTGTTGTTGTTGGTGCTGTTCCTACTGCTACTAACTATGGGTTATTTATGCAATTTTCACTTTCTTTGTAGCTGAGCAAAAAATGCAAATGCATTCATGCAAATTGATTTTTTTTTCGCTTCTGCTGCCAAACATTTTCATTATGCTAAAACGCATGCCACGCCCCCTAGCACTGCCCCTGCCCCCACCACAATTGGCACTCTTGAAGTGTGTTGCCAGTTGTTGCCTGTTGGCCAGTCACTCACAGCCGTCTTGCCGGCTCTAGTAGCCGGTTTGTCTGGCCAGGCTCTGACTCTGGTTGCAGCTCTGGCTCTTGGTTCGTTTATATTGTAAATCACGGGGTTAGTGAGCCGTGCTGGATGTCTTACAGTTTGACAGCCATCACGCAGCGCTTCGGCATCGACTTTCACTGCGCCTCTTGCAATTTTTAAAGTTTTTTTCTGCTTTGCCGAGCGTCAAAATTGACCCACGCCGCTGCAATGTGGTCAGATCCCAGTACTTATACCAATACCAGTCCTAGCCCCAATCCCAATCCAAGTCCCAGTCCCAGTCCCACTCAGACACGGACACGTCGTAAACTTTGCCAAAATGTTTCCTCATGTTGTTGTTGCTTCTAGTTGCAGTTGGTTGCTGACGCGGGTGGCCCCCATCGCCACTTGCTGTCTCGAGTTTGAATGCCCGCAGCTGCGCCTTTTGTGGCACCCACTACAGCCCCCAACCTCTCTCTGCTTTGTTCACATTCCACCCACTGGCAGCTACCTGATTGTTATTTATTGTATGTTCGTCTGCTACTTTTGGCCTATCTGAGTAGACATTATGAAAGCTATGTGTGTGCTAAGGTTTGAGGGTGGGGAGAGGGGGTGTTGTACTCACAAGTATCTGCCGATGCATGCCTGGAACGGGTTAGGAGGAGGGGCGTGATATACACAAGCAGCAGCAGCTGCTGCTGGTCCATAAATCGCATAATGAGTTCAACAGTGGCTGCAAAACTGTGCGGGGTCATGTGCGTTGCTGCGGTGCGGAGTGTGGACTGCACAGTGCGGGGGGAGGGACTGCCCGCGTGAGGTGTATTGTGAGCTGCAGCCCGTTAAGAGGCTGCTCACATGGCTGGATAAGCATCGGTTTAACAACAACAGCAGCAAAACGTTTTCAGTTGCATCTGTTTAGGCCCTGATGCTTGTTACCATTGCTGTTGTTGTTGTTGTTGTTGTTGTTGTTGTTGTTGTTGTTGTTGTTGTTGTTGTTGTTGTTGTTGTTGCTGCTGATGTTGCCTCATAGACACATCAAAATGTTTGTTTGAATCGCGTCGCACCATGGGCCTTAAACTATGCAAATTAACAGCTGTAAATTTATGTAACTTCATTTATATCGTTTATTTGATAATATCTAATCATTAAAATCGAATTATGTGTGTCTTTAAATTAACGCAATTTTTTTAGTTTTAATTTGAAATTAATTATAATTAAATCAAGTAAGAAACAGTGCATACAGCTCAAATACGAAAGCAGTAACTAATAATAATAATAAAAGTATCCAATCTGTAGAGAGCGAGGTAGTCAGCCCTATAAACTAATACTTAAGATAAATGAAAATAGTAATAAATAATATGAAGTGTAAACACTTCAGCTAAGATTTATTTAAAAGCTATTGACGAATTAAGTTTGATTTATTTTGTTGATTTGTTTGAATTACTTGTATTTCATAATTGGCTGGCACAAGCTGCCACACGGCGTTTCCACAGTGCGGAGCCTGGCTCACGTGGCTGATTTCATAAAGACGATAGTACAACAACTGCCCCAACAACAGCAACACAACAGCAACACAACAGCAACGCCAGCAACAATTGCTGGTGTAAGCGGAGGCCTTTTCACTGGAACAACGAAAATAAACAACTTTTTCTAAAGACGCGTCTTCTGTGAAAAACGAAACGCAGCTCACTTCCACTTCCAGCCCCAAACTCAGTCTAGCCCCTTCTTGCTCGTCGCAAGCGTCCAACCCGGTTTCAGCTGATCATCTGCGTCAGCATGGCTAAAGTGTTTGCTGCTATTGCAGCCACTTGGCCACATTTCGTTTGCTTGTTTAACAACCAGATTAACGACAACAACAACCATACCAACAACTTATTGTACAACATCATAACACGCGTCGGGGCGCCTTTGACCTAAACGCAACCGATTTTGTTTATTGTATATATATATGAAGTTTCAGTTTTCTGGAATTTGAGAAAACTCTCATTGGCAGTGCATAAAAGGACTCTGATATCAACTATATAGACTGACAGTCAAATATCATAAATAAAAAACGAAATATTTAGTACTTAACCTTTGATAGACTATACGAAAGCTCTTGGCAAGTACAGGCTGTTACATCATATCGTAGAAGCAGAACCTAAATGTGTGCACTGAAACGTTCTTAATTGCACGGACTACAACGTAATCCTTGTTAACAATAGAAAATTGCATTTGGCAGTAACATTTCGGATAACCGGTAACGGAAACGGAAATTGGCTAACAGCTTCCGCTAATGCTTTGTGCGTTTCTATGCAAGGTAATCAAAATCTGATGAATTGAATTGGAACACGATGCACTAAATGCACTAGCTTTCCAGGATGCACTCATAGAGGCTCTGCTTGTGCAGCTAGTCCTGCTGCGCTGTTGTTGTAGCTTTGCCTGATGAATAGTCCTAGGTGGGGTTAGGTAGCGGTGGGTTAATTTTAGACATAAGCTTCCCCGCCGTATGATTAAATAGGGCGTAAAATTTGAATTTGAAGCAAAATACGTTGTAGGTCCATGTGTGGCAAATTGCAGTTGCAAGCAACAGTGCCATTCGGGGAAAGGGGCAGAGTTAAGGCAACTCATTGGATGCCACGTTGCATATTTCCATAGACAGATTGTACGTACTACGTACTGGGCTTCGTGTCCAGCTCGCCCCGTTTCAGTTTGACCTTTGGGGATCAGCATGCGGCTCACGTTTATTGAATGCAAAATATCATTTCCTGCCAAACCAAAAAGTTATTTTACATAAACTTTAATTAAACTTTAGCCAAATTCAGGTACACATTTAATAGGAGAAGCTTCAAAGTTGCTTTATTTTATATTATTGTACAAATATTAAGATTAACAAAGGTGAAAAAGCTTGAAGTAATTTTTGGCTTAAAACCATAGCAACTTGGCAAATGCTTACAATTTGACTGCCGCCCGGAACAATTTAAAGCCACTCAAGAAAGAGACCCACGCTAAGGTTTCACCTTGCCCTTCAGGTTCATGGAATATCAACAGAGCAGCTAAAACTGTATAAATTCCCCAACAACAAGAAAACAATATCAGCAACAGCTACGGGAAAAACTTTTAAGGCGGACGCAAAGTGTGCCCAAAGTGACCCAGAACTTATCGTGGCAAGGTGTTTGTATGTTGGAAGTGGGGGTGAAGGACGGTGTTTCCACTGTGATGTTTTTTTTCAACGACACAAGCTGACCAGTGCTCGGATCTGCTCGGAGTGGTATTAGTTGACAAACTGTAAGTTAACATTGCATGTCCTCCTCTCACCGGGCAGGTAGGTAGCTTTAACAGTTCACTATGCACAACTATTAATAACAATAACATAGCGTCAAACAGATAGACAGCCCCTCAAGATGCAAAGCAATTTTACTGTTTGTCTTGCTTTACCGTTCTCTCTGTATCGTTCTCTTTTGCTCTTTCTGGGCAAAAGAGTAACCATATGTTATTTATCAGTAAAAGGATACATATATAACAGTAGTGACTCTTATACGACTGTTATATATGTATGTGTGACTAACTTATTAATAAATAGTAAACGGAAATTAGTTAAATTTATTGAAAATATAAAATTATACTTATTAGAAATATACAGAAAATAAAGTATAAACATTAAATACTTAATAAAACTATTAAATTTGTTGTTTGTAAATTAATCGAAACATTTTTCGAATCCTGCGCGCATGTATTCTATTTAATATTTGCATTGCGTTTTATTTACAGTAAAATGTCATGTTAACTATATATCGACAAACCACCACAATCTATCAACAATCTATTGTTCATCGTTATCGGTTAGCCATCATAATAAAAGAAAAATTTTGCAAAAATTTTACTTTCGAGAGTCTTAATTTTGTACAAAATATATAAAAATCATGAGCGACGTAAAGAAATTTTCTGTCACATTTCGTTGTGCAGTGCCAAAGTGTTCGTATGCAAGCAAACGTCTGTTTAACTTGCAGCGGCACGTGAAGACACATCAAAGAGTAACATGGCGCTCGAAACGATTCCCATGTCCATGTTGCGCGTACGCTGCTTCTACACGAGCTCATTTGAGGCGTCATATGGGTAAAAAGCATCCAACAGAGGACATTTCGTCACACAAATTCAAAGTCCTTGCCTATGAGGACTTTGAAACACCAGATAGCGAACCCGAACCATATGAGCATCCAGAGATGAATTTAGTTCTTACAAAGCGGGACGAAGAAGATGATAGACCCGTGACAGTACTACAAATGGTTATGCCCCTTAACCCGGAGTCAGATCCGCTTTCTGGTGAAGTGTATTGTAATCCATCGCTCGAAGGCGAAGCTTTTCGGTTAATCCCAGTGGAGGAGGAACTTTAATACATGTAGCGAATGCCACTACTCCAGGCCCTATGCCCCATAAGTGGGTGTCAATAACGATCTTCATATGTAAGTATCCCAAAAACCAGGAATCGTATAAGCTATATTAAAACTCTTCTGTTTCTCCTTTAGGCCATACTTCTGTTGTTTGGAACTCGGAGCATCAATAAACGGCGGATTCCGCCATTTGTGCAAATGTATCTATGTACCAGGACACGGTTAAATCACTATGCAACAATACGAATCATTCATTTATCTGATTGGAAGCGAACGCCATCATATCGAGATTCACCAAAACAAGCTTATTAAACTAAAACAGATCTCTTTTTAGTGGAAAACTATAGGACGTTTTGAAAACTCGATGTGATAGTAAAATTCTGGACTTGGCTGCACATACATTGGAATTTGCTACAAAGATCGTCAGAGAAGAATTACAGGAATCAATTCTCTCAATCTTTTATTATAACATATAACATATTGTATAGGGAATCGGGCATTCTAAGGAATATAAGTTTTCCACCAATATGTGGTTGAACACAGCTGTATAGAATTGACCAAAATAATGTTTAATGCATTAAATATATTTATACATGTTTTAGTATATCTTTTTTATGATATTTAAGGATTGTTTTTGAATAGTAAATTTACCCTGTATTTTTTTATTTTGGTGGATAATAACAGTTTTATTTGTATGAATTAAGATATTTATTTTAGGTAATTATAATCATTGGAAAATTATTAATGCATGCTTCCATTGTCATTACATTTTCTGAAATTTAATAAAAAATAAAATGATTATTATTTAATTGCAATTAAATTAAAAATTGATTTCAAAAAGTATTGGAATGTTCAAAAATATATAAGATGAATCGGAATTTTTGGGATTGGATCTGGCGATTAACACTTGATGTGGAGTGTTAACGATAACAGATTTAGAACAGAGGAAAACAGTAGATCATTGCCATTACCCTCGCCAACAGCTGATTTTTCATTAACCTTTTTTATATAAATAATCCCTCAACCAAGAAATAAATAAAACAGACCAGAAATATTTTAAAATTTTACTAAGTAGATAGATAGATAGATAGATAGATACATAGATAGATAGATAGATAGATAGATATATAGATAGATAGATAGATAGATAGATCGATAGATAGATAGATAGATAACTTTTTCTCCTCATTTATTGGTTGCTAACAGATTGATGTTAAATACCCCTTTCATTCATTCGCTGTTATTTCTCTGTTAATTTCTCTTTGAAAATAACAGTGCAGAACTGATTACACGTATAAGAGTATATCTTTTTCTGTTGCTGTTATTGTTACTGTTAAGTTTTGCCGAATTGAGTTTCACTAGCTACACTTTGGCACTTGGAAACTTTGTTATAAGAGCTATTATTAGTCTGAAAACGACTTCGACTTGAAACGGTTGGTGTCGGCGTGTCGCGCTGTGTAAGCGGTTAAATCGAGTGCGAGTGAAACGGCAACAGCCAAGAAGAAGTGTTTTGTGTGGGTGTGCAAATGGGCAGTAAATGCGAATCGGCATAACGGTGCATACGCATGCCAAAACGCGGAGTGCAACTAAAGCGCAATTTAAATTGAATTCTGTTTTAATTGATTTCAAAGCGATATTATTAATTGTAGATTGTTGTCAAGCGCTGCAGTAACAACTAAAGCCAAAAAATATAATGTGAAGTGCAAAAACCAAAAACCGGTTCGCCTCTGCAGCAGTAACAACAACAGCAGCAACAACAACACACACCAAAAGCAAAGCAAAGCGAAGCAAAGGAAGGCAAAGGCAGCGAAAGAATTTTGTTGCTCTCTCTGTGTGTGTGTAAGTACGTTCGTTTATGTTTGTGCTTGTGTGAGTCTTGTGGTCCGGCAGCATCTCTGCCCAAAAGAAAAGGCAGCAGGAAAAGGCAGTTAACGCAGTTGGAATTTGTTGTTGCCACTGCCGGCTCGGTGTGCTGCTCCGTTGACCATTTGTTTGATTTGTTTTTGGCCCAAGAGCAGAATTCGTATAGCCAAAGCAAACCTGTTCCAATGCAGCAACCAACTTGAAACAACGACAACAGAAGAAAAACAAAACAAGCAACAAAAAAGTGGCACAAGTGAAAATTCCTGCGTTGTGAGTAGTGTGTGTGTCCGTTTATTTTTTTTGACAATCTTCGCCAAAAGTGAAAATCAATTTGCTGAGTGTGCGCGGGCCAACTAAAAGAGAGCGGTCGAACCATAGAGAGAGAGAGAGAGAGAGAGAGAAAAAGAGAGTGGAAGAGGAAAGAACGAACACAACTTCGTCCTTTTTGGCTAAAATACTAATCCACCCAGACGCGAGAGCGACAACGAGAACGAAACCGAAAACTTAACGAAAAATCTACCGACGGCTAATAACAGCAACAACAACAGCAACAATAATAATAATAACAACAAGAACAACACACAACACAAAGCAAAAGTAAACAAAACGCCGCCCACAAGCTGTAACACCGAAAACTTAACAAAAGGTCAGTATCGTATGTTTCCTAAAATCGAATAAAATTTGTGTGACCATATTACAAGATCAGCTCCAATTATAACATGTAGAATTTAACCTGAAATATTGAATTTGTATTACGATAGAAGAGAGACAAAATATAAATTAATTATTGTACGTATATTCTAACACGATCACATTAGATCGTAGGAGATCTGTGAAAGACTCTGCTCTAGAGGTTAGCTCACATACTAATGCCAGGTAAGAACATTATAGAATATTGAAAGAATTTTATATTATTCTTACACAATATCAAGTCGGAAAGAACAAATCTTTAAAAATTATTAAAATATTTCGGTTTTTAAGAGAAAAACCTAATAAAATCTCATTAAAAATATGTAGACGTAGCTTTTAAAGGTATATTTTAAATGATAAGCAGTACATATTCTATTTACATAAGGTACTAATTTACAGCCTTAAGTATATAAGAAAGCGACGCACATTGTACATTATTCAACTTACGTTCATATCTATGGAATTGTGCCACTGTTATTCCCCGGTTACTACTCATTAATTGGCACACATCGGAGTATTGATTGCAATACCTGGTATTATATACACGTATTCTTAAGTGTTATCGAGTCTACTACTTTTATTGCTCTTCTGTTCGACCTTCGTTTGTAGTTTTTATGGCGCCACCGCCAACTAAGCGAAGCGATAGAAGTCTTGACTTTACCTTTATATATATAGTAAAACTCTCGAAAAACCATCCATTTCCTATACGCTGAGGTTATTTCGATGGTTATCTTTTTACAAGCAAATTTTTGATATCAAAAATGGAGGTTTCCTAACTTATTCAAATACTTAGACATGTTATCTTTATATAGTACATATGTATATGATCTTTGGTATCTGCTTAACCCTATATCGCCGCCAGGAATCTATTTAACATTAGCACACGGCTTGCAGTTCTATTTCTGTTTCATTTAGTTGTTTCGCTTGCGTAACTACTAAATATAAGATCTAGCGTGTCTGGCCGTTAATAGTTAATAGTTAAAGGTTTTTCTTTTAGCATGTTGTTATTTTTAGTTTTATCAGATAGGCATTAACTATTTTACACAAAGCTATAAACAAATTTAGACATGTGCTTCAGGCACGTAACGTTCGCAGCAGATTCATTGGACTGGTCGACTGCTGAATGACCATATGAGATCGGATCAGATCTTTGTTTTTGTCGGTTGTTGTGAGTAACATTGATCGGAAAAGCAGTCCGTACAGTCTCTCTTTAAAATATATGAACAGACGATATGATTTAAAGTTTCTTTTGATTAATTAAAAAGTTTCTCAACTTTTGTTTTTTTTTTTATAAATTAACCTTAGAGATGGCAAAATTTGGCATTGGCAGCGTTTGAATCTCAGTTCCAATGGCCCACAAATTGACATTTTTCTTTTGGACCACAACAACACACAAGCATCAAACAATTTTGAGCATTTCACAAAATTTGCATAAATTTATTATCTAAATTGTAGAGCTAAATAAATGAAAGACACAGAAATTGACTTTTTATGGTCAATCAGAAAACAGAAATTTTTGATTTATTTAATGAGCAAAAATTGTCGGCCGTAGGCGTCAGCGTTGAAGTCGCAGATCAGAGATATTTTTGAACTCAATTTGCTTAGGATGATAGTGGCAGGTTTTGTTTTTTGCTCTTTTTTCGGTTGCTTTTCATCAGCTTTCTTGATTGAATTGGGCTGAAAAAACGAATATTATATTATAATAACAGTTGCTTTAAAATAAGATATAGCTCACGATATATTTTGTTAAGGAAATTGTGAAGTTGGATTAAAAAGGTCTAGCAGAAATATTTTTAAGGTATTTCCGGAATGGTTTTAAGTTTTATGCTAATATTTTCTCTTGTGATTTGTAAGCTTTTATCATTTTCTTTTGAACCAGTTCTATAGCATTTTTTAATCTCTATGTCCTTTTTGCACGAACCATTGAAGCTAATTGCGCTAAAGTTTTTCTCTGCTTTCCTTTTTTACCAAGTGGTTTCCCTATTTTCTTTAATGACCTGTTTTGGCGGCTTTGGGCTAATCACACTTGAGTTTGTTTCTTGCGGAAAATTTTCTAGCAACTTGCATTCATCATGTAAACAAAAGTTTTACAGTCTAAAGTTTTGCTCCCACAAACGCTTCAGGTCCTTTTTGGCAGAAAAAAGTATAAAGAATATAGCTGCACACATACACACAAACAGATATACACACAGACACACGCATACAAAAAATAACCCATAGAGAGATAAACGAGAGAGAGAGAGAGAGAGAGAGAGAGAGAGCAGCAGCTTCCCCAGGAAAAGAGGAACAAAACAAAGGAAAATCGATTTATAACAGATGATTTGCCATCAGGCGCCTCTCAGATATGTATCGTTCGTATCTTTGTTACTCATCGCCGCATGGGCCTGGAACCCACAGAGCTTCTCTCAGGCTGAAGCTGAGGCTGAGGAATATTTCACAGGCAGTTAAGATGTATGCAGAAAGCAGAGAGACGGCTGACTCCTTAGCCAAGGCCAGCACCATGAACGTCCCTCAGTTGTCCTTCCCCGTCGAGCCTCCGCGACCCTCTGGCTCGCCTCTTCCTTTCGTTTGCACCACGCTTCTTTTAGCAATCTGCCAAATTTTCACGCAACTTTTCAGCTAACAGCTGTGGCTGTGTCCCGGGCAGAGTACTCGGGACATTGGGAGGCGAGTGCTCTCGGCTGGTGTCTTGTCATTAACACGAGTCCTGGTCGCCCTGCTTGATGCGCATTTAATGAGCAAATGATTAGCATTTTTATGTACGCTTCCGGAAAATCCTTTAAGAAGTTTTGCATTCAACATTTGCCAGCCATAAATCTCCCCAGGAAGTTAATTGAACTGTCAGTTGCCGTCGCTCTTCGTGCAGCCATTTAGTTTATTGGCCTTCTATTTGTTAATAGTTTAGACAGTTTTGCTGTGCTTGCCTCCCGTTGCACTGATACCTCCTGATAAGAAGTGGCCACAGCCACGTGCCACGTGTGTGCGCGGTAGCTCGAACGATTTATTCTATGATTTTTGTGGTTGCCACTGATGGTGGTGCCTAACCCACCTTGAAAGCCCTTTAAGCACATCGAATTGATGATAGCAACTTGAAGGATGAGCTGATTTATGAAGCAGCAGCTTGCAAAAAGGCCAAGTAGACTGAAAGGAATAAGATAAAATTATCATTATGAGGCAAGGATACAATCGCATCGTATAATAATGATGAGGATAAATATGCGAAATGCTGTACACTACTTTCAAAGTGTTTAAGTTTTCTTATGTCCAGTGTAATGTAGTGTTTTTTGCTTATAGTTTCTTGATATTTGAGGCCCATATATAGACGCAGTTATCCTCTGATGAATCTGTCTTTATAATTCACTGCTTCTATTCAATCCGCTCCTACAATGCTGACAAAAGACGTTCCGGCAACAAAGCCGGCTTTATCTTTTTGGAAAATTAGGTTTTCGACTAGAATTTGGGGCTCCTTTCTCTGTCGGCACTTCTATTGTCTGTCCTAACATTCAATTATATTCTATCCTAAAAAAGCCTTGAACTAATTTCTCATATACACCATCCACACATACAGAAACGTAATCCCAGAAATGAAAATATACGGATATGTGAAGAGTCGTCAGGTTCCTTTCACTAGAAATCAGTGAATAAATAAAAGTTCAAACTGTGAAGCAAACAATGCCTTGCCCTGGGACTAACCATCAATCCAGCTGCTTCTGCTCCTCCTTCACCTCCTCATGCTCTCTTCATCATCCTTCGGCTGCCCACTTGCCACTTACGAGAACATCCTGTCCAGTGCAGCAAATGAAATTAACTTGTCGCACATGCGGACCCTCCATCCCATTCTTTGGTAGGGAAATGTCTGTAATTTTACTACACTGCATAATGCAATTAAAAATATTTTCTTTTGTTTTGATTTTCTTTTGCTTCCTCTTTGTCTTTTTTTTTATTTTTCTCTGTTTTTGTCCGTTCGCCATCGCTACAAGGAAAATCAATAAGAATTGCATGTGGAAAAGAACAAAAGACCGCAATGTGCAACAGCGGCAACAAAGATAGTAGAAAAACCCCACAAAGATTGCAACTTGTATTCGACTATGAAGTACCCGTTCCTAGGTTCTTGGGTTACTCATGAAAGGCGGTTGCTTGGACTGCAAAGATACAGTCCTAATCCAAAAGAGGGACTATCTCCAATAAACTTGCTTTATAGGATATACATCATTTGGGATAATGATCGAGATTCGAAATATCACCACTGTTTGTAGATACTATACCATCAAGTTGTATCTTAACCTAAGGACACTGGACATGCCTCCTTGTAAAATACAAGCACGGGTGTCAAAATCAATCTGGCACAAGGATAAATGATATGCATAGGTTCTCAAACGCAAATGTGAAATGTGGGCGAATGTGTGGGCGTCGATGGGTTTTAGCCATAAATGATGCACACAAAGGGGTTTCTGCATTACTTTTGAATGAGACTGAAAACGGTTACAACACTTGGCGATTGCTCCATGCAGAAAAGATGAAATGACCTTCGCCTGGCTGTCGAACCTAAATCCATAATGTATACCAGCCACAATATTCTCAACACTCTGGCTTACTCTGATTTGACTAATTCAAACTGAGAATAGAATATTAAAACAACTGAAAACTGAATAGTCATAATATATTCTCACCTGATTTTCTATGATACCTAAAAACAACATCCACAAAAAGCCAACAGCTTGCTATTCTTTATAGTCTTAACTTATCCAATAAGCTGGATCAAGCGCTTATCAAAGTAAAGCAACGGCTTACATCCGATTACAGGGTATTTTTAATGAAACATTTGAGGTGCTTTACAATAAGTTTTACTTGGAAAAAAGCTATAGAAGACGGCTATCATTTGCTGTAAATGATGATGACTCAGTGGTTATAGATAAGCTAACGCCTCTGGCTTTGAGAGTTGCAAGGAAATCTCTATCGTGCACTACAAGTGCTTGGGGATTATTTTTTATATTACTGCCTGAACAATAAATATCTACACACATATATACAGACATATGTTTAATTGTTATCTATAATATTATTGTATAATTTCGAATGCCGAGTGCTTGCTATTTTTATACTGATAATACTCTATCTCTCTTGCGTTTCCCTTCTCAAATGTCAGGGTCGTCAGTCGCTGAAATGCTCTTCTACATGCGCACTTTTTATTTGCAAATTTGTATATTGTATTTTGCTTTATTTAAAAATTGTTGTCAAAATTCTCATGCAAATTGGCGGTTGCCTTTTATGCATATCTTTACCCTGTACTGAAGTGTAAAAGGTATGATGTGTAAAAAGAATGAGGCAACTGTGACTTGACAACGTCAATACGATACGATCATACGATCTATATACGATATATATAAAATAAATGGACTACCTATCCTTCCGCTAGTGTATCTACACATTCCCAGCCTGGGACTCCCTTGACCAGATTCATTACCATGAGAACAACTCCTTTCTTTTCCGTTTGAATTAGCTTTAGTATAGACTGTAACGCTTTTAAACAGGGTATTAGTCGTTTGTGATTTTTTTCGTTTAATCTTTTAATATTTTTGGGTATGTTCTATTTAGTTACCGCAACAATTTGCGGCTACCTCTTATATGTTATTTCATGGAGCTTTTGAACAATGTATAAATTGGTGCAGGTTCTGAAACAGTAGCAACCCCTATAAAAATTTGGAGTGCGAACTGATTCAACTGGCAAAAATGTGCGTTGGTAAGATTATTATAAGCGAATCAATAGGCTTTTTTGTTGCTGTTGCGGTTGCTGTTGTTGCACAAGTGTAAGGAGCAAGGAACAAGAGCAGCAAAACATTAAAGTTTTATGAAGCTCATTAAGAGGCAGGTGAAATGTGCGTCAATCAGCATTTTCATTTGCATGACTCCAAAAGAATTCTAATGGCGTTTTAGTGGGGTTCGTCACGCCAACAGAAATGTGGCAACAGAGAGTGGGTGGAGCCAGTTAAATAAACTTTGTCCTGTTTGAGGTACTGGGTGCTAAAACGGGTGGGGGAGAGAGAGGAGAATAGAGAGGAGCTGTCATTAGAGTAACTTAAGCACGCAATGCAGCCCATGAAGGAAATCCCCAGCACTTTAAGCAAATGCTCCGAAAGTCGGCTAACAACAAAAAGTCGTCGCTAAAAGTTTCGCAAGTTGTTTTTGGCCAATAGGCTTATATGGCGTCTTAAGCTTTTGCCTCGAGTCGGGTTTAAAAGTTTTGGAGCTGCAAAACAAGTTAAGAGGCAACTTTATCGCTAGATATTCAATTAAAGTTTGTGCTTTCTAGCCAACATATTGCCAATTGATTATGAGAAATGTGAAGACGATAAAACTTTTAAATCAACCTTGCAAACTACCAAAATCCATATACTTTTCAACTTAATTCAACAGAAGTAGCTAGAAATAAGCAACTTATCAAAGATAAATTAATAAATGAAAATAATGTGATAATACGAAAAAACTCATTAAAACACCCACACAGAGAGTGCAACTAAAACGAAGAGTAGAAGAAACCGCAGGAAGATACGATTGAAATAATATTTTAAAAGCAGTTGCTTCCACCTCTAAAGAAAATCTCGGCAAAATGCAACAACATAGAGGGTAGAGAGTAGCAATTGTGTGTGCAAGAGTAACATTTACCCTGTATTCCCCTCTCTAGAGTGTAAACAGTTTAAAACATATTGTAGGTGCGTGAGATAGATGAGTATCTATTAACCTAGTATACCCATTCATTAAGAATTGACTAGGTTAAATTAAGTATTCTGTGATATATTCTTCAACATGTTCCGTTCACTTGCGAAAACATAGTCATACCCTTTTGTCCCATCTTTAAAAGTGAACAGGGTATTCAAGAAAAATACTTATAGTTTTATTTCCGTTACTTAAGTGCAACTAAATTACGCTAATTGCTTGGCTGTTTGAGCATTGAAGTGTGCAGAGGGTCGAAAGTGGAGGGAAGTGGGAAGTGGGCAGAGAGTGCTTGAATTATGGCTCAAAAGAAAGCCAAGGAAAGGCAAAGCAACTAAGAGCAAGATAATGGCAATACACAATGTTGGCCAACATTAACTAAACAAAAAAGTCTTGAAGAAAATCTTCATGAAAATGCTAATGCTAATAAATTATATAAAAACTTTTTTGATGCTATTTTCCTGCAGAAGCTTTCAATTTTGGTTGTTTTGGAAAGTGCTGCCACAAAACAAATGAAAAAGTTAAATAAAATAGAAAATAATAAAATGAAATGACACTAAATTACACCAGCAAAAAGCAAACTTAAGAAAAAAACAACCAAATAAAGCACTTTGATGGCCAAAATGAAAGAAAAAGACGTCAACACAATTAAATGAAATGGAAAATAAAATCAATTGGTCAAAAACGAAAGCGAAACGCGCGCTTTGCATTGGAATTTCAATTTGAAATGGGTGTGGCACACACTTAAAAGGTTGTTTGTCTTGCCTTGAGCTTCAACACACATACACACATGGGACAGGGTATGGGTAACACAACAAATCTAATGATAGGATGATGTGACAGGACGCGAATGTTATATATTATCAATTTGATTGAATTTGAAGGGACTTAAACTTAATGACGACAACAAAATAAAATAAACAATTATACACGCATTAAAGGTACTCTCAGGGTATACCCTGTAATCAAGTCTAAAGACTTTTACTCCCCATTCTAACTGTGATCGAATATCAGATACTCTGTCTATCGCATAATCTAATATATTTCTTAATTGTTAAATTTTATGTCAGACACTGTTGGTATGGATCTACTGGTCTGTGTTTAAAGGTTTACCCTCTATAAGTGTATAACTTTAGCATACCCCTTTTAATTCAGTAGATTAACTACAGGGTATAAGACACGATACATAATTAATTTTTAATGGAACGCGGCCACCAAAAGGCGTTCAGAGAGCCACATCCAAATATCGTAACAAAAAATTGGCTTACATATTTTATAAGCCCGCTGAGCGGCATTTGTCAAAAAGAATTGGCACAGCGAGCATATAAGGTACTTAGCCAAAAGTAACACTGTGCTACAAGATTACGAAATATTTATGAGTATTGCACAGACGTTGTTGAAAATAATTCAAAGCATTCGCAGACTTTATTCTGATACAAAAATCTTTATATGCGAATCCCAAAAACATATACTGTTGTCCAGTGTAGTAGCCACAGAAATTCATCTAGAAGAACGGCATAGACGACGTTGGCTTAAACTCATTTCCGTGCTGCTTTTGCATTGCTTTCGCGACAAACTGTACGACAATCAATCAATCAATGTTACAATCACAAGCTCAGTGTAAAAGAGTGTTTGATAGATGCTTCGAATGTAAGAAAGAAGTAGAGAAGGGAAAAAAGAATCAAGAATGAAATTTAATAAAAGCTGGGCAAGCTTCCGCGTTCTCCAAGCTATGAAGAACACTAGAAGAGTCCCATGAAAGCCGGAGGCTACTACGTTGAGCTAAAGAAGAGGCCTTGGAGCAAAAAAAGTTAGAGAAAGACAAGATAGGAAAACCCGTTTAATACACAAAAAAGAGTTAATAGAATATTAACGGACTGAGTTCTGTGGCCCAGAAGGGCGTGGCATGCCGCCGCAAAAGTCAGGGGGAAGGGAGGATAGGGGCGTTACTTCGGAAAAAAAAAATACTAACAGCAAAACTGGCCTCTAAGCAACAGTTAGGCAACTAACTGTAATCAATCAGTTGCGGCGCGGCTTAGACAACATAGTCATCTAATGCAATAGCCAAAGGAGTGGATAAGACTGCAAAGAGCGGGGAGGGAGAGCTGTGGAGGCTGAGGGTTAGCCAGGAGTTTAATTAATAGGCAACTTCTAAGCCGCAAGCAGCAAAGCAGCACAAATATTTTCACAAAATTAAACAACAAATTGCGTAATTCGCAGCTGCATGAAAATATATAATAAACATAATAAAAAAAACCTGCCAGATCTGTGAGGGGCTGTTTGGGGGATAGGGCTTACCTCCTGATATTGCTTTAATGCTTATTATTTTTGTGGGAGTGGGCAGGGGGCTAAGGGAAGTCCCTCTGGCGTACGCTCAGTGATTGTCAAACTGTAAACGCGTTTCTGCTTTTGCCCTGGCAATTATTTTTCAGCTCATTTAACATTTTCGACTTGGATTCGGTTTTTCTGTGGCACATTACGAGGCAACCCAGAGAACATTTATTAATCTTGCTGTATTTCAAGAGATTTTTGGGGTCTGCCAACGCCTATTACATTGTTTTTAAACAGAAATTCATATTATGTTGGAAGAAGGGAGTTGTGCCTGTCGCTTCTGGTATATGAGGTCCCACAGAAGACTTTCTAACACCGACAAGAAGAAAGACAGAGAGACTGGAGAACATCGGAGCCTATTTGTACACAAAGACACGCATGCACACATGCACACACTTGCGCATATTAAAATGCAAATCACGCCGACGTCTGCTTATAGGTCTTGGCAACTTAAACATGGTCAACATACACAAACATACACACAGATACACACTCAAAGATACAGAAAGATACATTTACAGATACAGATACATATGGCCATTTTACGCGCACATAATGCTGTTTTATTTTGTGTGTGGTATATTGTGTGTGTGCTGGAATTTTTCTCTGGGCTCTAACTACGTAACAAGGCTGATTGTTTAGGCCTTTGGCTTTACTCAAATTGTTTGATTATGTGAGCAACGAAAGATACCCGCAGGAGCTGTTGTATGGGTGTCTCTGTGTTTTCCTGTGTGTGTTTGTAGCTAGGAAAATATCCGGTTACAGATAAAAAACCTTATCGAGAAATATCTTAAGTAGGTTCTATATGAAATTGAAGCATAACAAATTTAGAATAATTGAATTGAATTATGCATTAGGCACAACAAATACTAAAAGTCGTATATATATACATTTATATATATATTTATGTGTGTGTGTGTGTGTGTGTATGTATGGGTCTTATTTGTCTTAGGCAGAACCAGTGAAATCCCATTTAGACCCAACGACAGGTGCGTTAAAATCATCAAACAAAAGCGCAAATGAATGAACAGAAAGTTCCCTGAAAATATGATGATGCCGTCTTCCACAACATTATCAACATCATCATTATCTTCTTATTCATTATCTTTATCATAATAATCAACTTCGTTGTTAAAAGACGCCTCAAATATTTACCTAAGCGGAGTGTCATACAATAAAAGGGTCGCATCAAATAGTTGAGTGTCTGGTTAGATATGAGGGCTGTTTAACAAGTATCAAACAACAATAAATAATTTAATTTTGTCTTACAAGTTGCTGTTCTCCTATTGTTAAATCCATTAAGAATAGTTGTAGATACTTTTTAAAAACATCTTTATTATAACTTATATCTAACAAAATCTAGTTTTCCTATTTGATACAAAATTTATACAACTTGCGAACAATTTCTAAAGTCAAAGCACGCACGTTTCTCTCAAGCTGCCCTCGCACGTGTTTTGCCCAGAGGCACTCAACATCATGGGCGAGACAAAGGCTCCAACAACGAATGTGTAGCATGGTGTAACTATGTTTAAAATGCTGCTGATGTTTTCTGTATCGAAGTCATATGGTGGCACGAGCCGACTACAATTATTCGAGTTAGCCAAATCATCAGAATTACAAAGCCCCAATTACGGAGCACCAAGCTCCGGTCTTTTAATTCCCAGATTCAAGAAATGTCAACAGAAGTTTCCAGTGAAATTGAAATGTAAGCAGAAAAACAAACCATACAATATACAAACATTAAAAAAAGCTATGAATTTCATTTCAGTTGGCAAATGCAAAATGAAATACGAGCTGGTAAAGTCAAAAACCAGTATGAAATAATTATTTAATGTATTAAACTTCCAACTTAGTTGTATTATCTTTTATATTATTATTTTTCTCTTTTAGACTTGGCTTGGCCTTTTATTGATCTCTTAGTAGATCTCCTCGTAGGCGTTGGACAAATTTTCGCAGCTCCATTTATAGTTTGTTCGGCTCCCCTTTAACGGCTTTGTTGTGTGTGATTGCCAAAAACAATCGGATATAATGTCGACAATTACGTTCAATAAATAATTATTTAATATACTCGTATATATATATACATTTTGTTTGTTGGTATTTTGATATTTCCTATAGATGATTGACAAATTGATTTGACATCTGATCGATGATATAAACACGCAATTACTTCAAAATTTTGTTTACAATATTATGATGCACTGTGTCACATAGCAATGAGCTTCCTGTCAGCAGCTCGATAGTGTTGCCTAACACATTTACTTAGAAACATTCGAAGGAGAAGTTCAATGCTCAAATTGAGATCAACACGAAGCCTTAATCAAAACAATTAACGCATAGAAGTGACAGCTCGCAACAAGCTTTGGGAGTTGGGAGCTCGAAACCTACAAAAATACAAAAAAAAAACAACTTTCCTAAAGGTCGGTAACCGGTTTCTCTCGTTTTACCTACTCTTAGAAATAATTTGAAAGAGGTATTACATAGTTCTGCAAGTGTTTGTAACCGCTAGAAGAGTGTGTGATCAACATCAACAGCTGAATCGACCGTAAAATGTCAATCTTTTCTTTTGTTTGTACAGTATTGAAGGTTTTCTCTTGAGGTTAAATTCCAAGCTTTAGTTACGTATGCTCTATTAGTATATACTAGGAGTTTATTATGACATTGGAAATTGTATTCAATGTAAAGAATTTCGTATAGAAACTAAAGATTTGTTTAAAGAGTATAACACAGTCGAGCACTCCCTACTAGAGCAATCTTATTTTTCATTGCTTTTGGCACGAATATGTTGTGTGTGTGTGTGTGTGTGTGTGTGTGTGTGTGTGTGTGTGTGTGTGTGTGTGTGTGGGGCACAATCTCGTCTGTCCGTCAGTCAGTCGAACATTTGCCGTTTGGGGGAACATTCTTGGCCAACGAAATCAATTTTTGACTGCTTCATCACATCTCACGTCATTTCAACGTGCGTAATGTCTTCTTGGCGTCATTATAAAACCGTTTGACGCTTAGCGTCTTAGTTACATATCAGAATACCGTTAGCACACCACTTTTATGACAATACACACAAGTGTGTGTGTGTGTCGACAAATGTTCCAATTGATGCACAGACGTCGTCTGCACCCGAAATTCAATTTGTCTGCTTCCTCCCGAGTTGAATGAACCTGAAAAAGGTCGACCCTACCGATTGTCGCAATGCATATTTTCGTACTCGAATGAAAGTACAGGCAATTTATGTTTAACGACCTCCCATTATCAATTTGCCAAATTTCTGTTATCGATTTTTGATTTTTAGGGAGAAAACAAACCACAAGCAAAGTTCAATCCCATTTGAATGATTGCCAATTAGCATGTGATAGTTATTAATGATGATGAATCTATGTGATGGTATTGAATTGCTATGTAAGATAGAATGATATGAATATATAATTCCATAGAAATCATAATGAGTATATTTATGTATACCTTACACAGGTATTTTCGATGTATATATGTATCTTTATGTATACGATATATGTGCTGCTCATCTGCACACATATATGTGGTTATGTATAAAATCAAACCCGCATTTAATCAAATACTGGCTCTGAGAAATGCAGAGGGAGGCTTTGTTCAAGAAAATAGTATTCCTGGTGCTTAAGCGCAAGGCAACTTAGAAGCTGGTAGCAGGGATGCTTAGCGCAGTTGCTTCAGTTATGAGAATCGCAAAGGTTACTCTGAGTAACCTGTGGCATATGACGGGCTGGTATTAATTACCTGCTAATAAGTACTTCGTATACAAATATGTACTTTTTATATGTATGTTTATAACCTAAGTCCCTTCTCTTTCTCACTGAATTTGTTTGTATGTTTTCGTGTAGGTATATTCATTACTCATTACCTTTTTACACTTTCCTCTTTGTTTTTTCGTTCTACTTAATATTTCTCATTCATATCGTCATACTTCATTTTCTGTCCTCCTCCCCCTCTTTCTCTCTCTTTTACTTATTCTGGCTGATTCCTTGTTAATCGTTTACTTTCGTTTCACACACTCTTTTCTTTTGGATTCCAATCCATTTCTCACGCCGCGTAAGTAATTTTTTTATGATTTATTGTGCTTTTTATTTCTCTTTATCTTTTATTGATTCTCCGCTCATTCCTTGCCTGGCTGCTTCCGCCTGCTTCTTCACTCCACCTGTCACATTTTTCTTTCTTCGCTTAGTTCATGTCATTTCTTTTGTGTGTTTGTACGAGTATTTTGCATATTGCGCATATTTTGCTGCTCTTCAAGTTTTTCCTGATTTTCCATTCGATTTTATTTATCAAGAGACATTTTTCGTCTTCGTTTTCAGTTTCATTTTGGGGCTTTTTTATTCGTCTTTCGAATACTGTCCATAAAAATTACAATATGTTTTATTTCTTTCTTTTCTTCCTTTCATTGGCTCTCAGCTGGTGGCTGCTTTGATGTCTCAGCATTTACATTTCAGTTTTGGAATTTATTTTAAGTTTTATTTTTTTATTATTATTTTCAAGCTGCGCTTTTTTGCTTTTCTTTTCTTTACAACTTTGGAGTTACCCCCACAACAAATGGATCGTTGATTGGCGGCCCTGAGGAGTGTTTTGGGTTTCTTTGATTGTTGTTGTTGTTAGAGGTTTGGCTTTGGAGCAAGTTGCTCAGTTTGTGGCTAGGAGTGGGGTAGGATGATACCCCTTATAGCTTATGAAATTGCATCATGTTCGATACAAATTAAACTAAATACGAAACTAATTTAAATTGGCATGCGAAGGATTTTGTTAATTTAATTATATATTTAAATGCATAAAGTGCATTAAAATGTCGATGAAAAAAAAATTGATATGAATCACTAACTAACTATAAACCCACACATCAACTCACACTCGCACACACGATACTGACTATTCACATTAGCCTCAATAGACAGGAGGCAGCTTCATTCAATTGTCGAAATTGCATAATTATGTCGATATGGAACATTTTATAACGAAAGAGTTGCACACATATATATATATATATATATATATATATATATATATATACGGCATATCCTATATGTTTACACACACATTTATACTTATACTTTAATTTGCATTAATTAAAATTGACAGCCCAAAAATGTTGCACACAGTTGAAAAGCTGCTGCTGCCGCTGTCGCTGCTGTGGTAAAGTTGAGTGAAAAAATACGAATTTATTTTTTATTTTACTTTTTTTTTCTGAAAAGTTGCCTCAAGTGAAGGCCTTAAAACATGAAATGCACTCGAAAGATGAATGTGGAACAGAGCAAAAAAGAGAAGAAAATACAGAAACTTTTTTTAAATAATAATTATATGACTAGCTTAAGCGGCCGGAGGAAATGTTATAGTGGTTCTTTAAAATGCGTGAAATGGGGAAAGGGTCTTAGCCCACCGTGAGAATTAACTGGGTTGCAGGGTAGAATGCAATGCTCCCAGCAAGTACTTACACACACACACACATACGCACACACTTCTAATTGAAAAGTGTATGTGTGCTGGTGAGTTTTGAATAGTTTAAATGGACTTTGACGCAAACTATGGAAGCTTGGGTATGCGTGAGTTGTGTATATGGGAAGACTTAAAGATCCTGCACTCTAATTCAATCACCTTCTATCCCCATCAAAGCTATATAGCTCACTAATACTTAAGCAAATTGGCTGTTGCCTGTGTATTGGTTGGATTTCTTGGTTCACAAATAAAGTTTAGTTTTATGTTAGAGTCTGAGTGCTGTTTGTGCCAGTCATCAAATACATTAAGCAATCAACAATCAGCAAATTGAACCAACTTTATATAAGTTGCTTTATATGTACGTGCATGTCTATTTGTCTATATGTATGTATATATCACCTTAATAATTGTCTGAGCTAAATGAATTTTCCAATTAACACGCCAATCGCCTTGTCGAAAATGTTTTGCCTGCGGGATAAAAATACTGAAATCTGTGTGACGTTGTCTTGTCTGGGGCTCAATCTGCATCTAAATCTGGATGTGGATGTGATTGTGGCTGTGTTTCTGGTTGTTGATGTGGATCTGAATTTGTTTCTGTTTCTGTTTCTGGTTGGGCAATGCTCGCATCACATATTAAACCACGAAAGTCGCTCAAGTTTAACCATGTGTGGGCTTACTTACAACTCACTTTGTTTGCTCTCCGCATTGCTGCGATGGATGCGGCTCTGACTCTGACTCTGACTCAATCTTTGGCTCTGACTCTGCTGTTGAACGCCTACGCCAAGCCATGCCACAGAGCCTAACAAGTTAAGTGTAACGTTGTCTGCCCCCGTACCACATTACCCCCAGTTGCTGCGTCCCAAAACACTGAAGTGTCGACATGAAGTCTGACAATTGCAAATGCTGTTGCTGTTTCTTTGGTTGTTGTTAAATAAAAATGTATCTGAAGAGTGGATTATTCGATCTGAGCTTATAAGTTATGAAATCCTTGTAGCACAAGAAACCTTCGGATACCTTTGCTTTGCGGTGGCCATCAACTTCAGGTCTCGACACACTGGCCGCGTGTCTTCTGGCTATGTCAAGTTCATAGAGGGAAATGTAAAGCTTTGCCGGGGCCAACTCTTAATGCATTTTCACACGGACATCAAAGATGCAGTGCGGCATGGGGCAGGACAGGGCCGGGCGGGGCATAGACCAGGGCAGACACTGCAAGAAATTATTTTTATAAATTAGCGCAGAAATAAAGGGGAGTCCAATGATGTTGATGTGGATGTGGATGTGGATGTGGATGCTGGCTGTGGTGGATGGTGGCCATGGTTAGAACTGCGGCTGGCAACGATGTAATTTTATGCGCAGACGCCTAAATTGAAAGCGACGCGAGGCGGGCAGCCAACGAGGCGTTCTATAATCAGCAAGGGGCACAGTTTGACAGGCACAGGCAATGCATACATACTTGTACATATGTAAATACAAATCCCGAGGCAGCAAGGGTCATTAACATGCCCAGCAGAAAGAGCCCAGCCAGGCTACAGCTACAGCTAACAAACCAAACCAAACAGCAAGCAAAAAAACCCCCAAAGCAAAGCAAATGGTTGACGACAAAAGCCGTGTGGAGCATAAAGCATGCAGCTCGCAGCATGCACCATGAAAACATGGTGGCGGGTGCGGTGGCGGTGGCAGGTACACCATAAAGCATGAGAATGCATAGCGCCTGTGTAAACAGTCGCCTCTACAAGCGACCCTGCAATTGCAACCAAGTCTGCAGTTGTGGGTGTCTGTTGCCGTCTAACCGCCTGGCTGACTGGCCGCCGGTAGGATAACCGGGTTGGGGACTGGGACTTGGCGGTGGGGTTGGTTGAGGATTTGGCAAGTACCTCCGAGTTGTGCCTGTCGCGCGTTGTTTGTTTCTGCCGTACGTGCTGCAGCGGTAATTCTGAGGTAGCTAATGGATTGAGGCGGGACCAGGCTCTGAAGCGACTGCAGGTCAACGATGGATTCTCAACCAAACTTTTGCCCTTGGCCAGTCCGTTTTCTACTAGTTTAGTTGACTCTTTGCCTGAATGGTCTTCTGGGAGTGCAACTGCAGACTCCAAAGCATGATTAAATTTACTTACACTTCCCAATAAATGTGAAAGGCTAACAAAAAGGACAATTAAATACAAAGCAAGTGTTATAAATATCGATGTAGACATAGAAAAGTTCGCCCAATCGATTTAGCAGTTAATTAAAGTATATAAATATATAAAAATATAAATCCAATCGAATATTTGATGCCTTTTCAAAGTAAATATCTTTTGTTAACGTGAATACCATCTTCCATTTCTTGGTAGGAGCTTACACAAATCAGTTCGAAGTTTTGTTTCCCAAAACGTAAATTATTCTTATATACTAATTGCAAAATCTTCTATCTCTTTCAGGTAATTAAACGGTAATTTATCATCCATTCACGGAATATTTCAAATAAATTGTGTGAAGCTTTAATGTTTTGAATTGTGGCTACACTACAAATAAGGCTCATTAATTAAAAAGTGTGTGTTAAAAACGTTGCCAAATGGTTAACAAAAAGAAAAACGGAATGAAAAACCAAAAACGGCAAACAAAAGGTTTGGGTCTTTGTTTGCACAAATTGCCAGAAGGACGGACGGACCCACACGGAGGAGGAGGATGATAAGGTGGAGGGAGGGATAGACGGGTTAATATTCGTATTTGTGTGGTTTTAGTGAAATACGAGACGGCACTCTTTATGGGTTCCAATTTGTTTATGTCTCTATATATAATGCATTATTATACTCAACTATTCGGGTGAAGCTAATGACCTTTGGGTTAGACTTAGAACTCCAACCATCCTCATCGCGGGTTGGTTAGCTCCGACACTTTCGTACCAAAGAAACAAACATTTCCTGTTCCTAATATTGGCCAGACATGCAACAGCCTCGAGCGACTTTTCATGAGGGACATTGGTATGGGAGTATAGTAACAGGTAAAAGCGTTGCTATTAGCTTGATTAGCTCAGGTGATAAACTCAATTTTGACTAACTTTCACTACAAAAGGCGACCTAATGTCAAGCAATTGTCTGTTGGTCTAGTTAATAGCCCAGGTATTCATCAGAAATTGGTGCTCCACATTTAGGCGAGTTCTACCATAATGACATGATTAGGGCTAAGCTTATTCAAAGGTCAAATCGGGTCACACGTGCTGCTGCTCTCCTCCTCCCTCCCAGCCATCACAATTAGATGTAGTACGTAGCACCCAGATTTCCAAGAACCAACGCTAAGTTGAAAGGCAAATACTGAAAACTAAAGGCAAATACTGTCTGAAGATCCATTGATTTGTGTGAGAATCCAGAATTAGCATTTTGCTTTGTTTGCCTTTTTGGGTACCAAAAGCTTGTGTACACAGTTTACGCCTGGCTACCTACCCTCGGAGCTAAACGTGGCTCTAATGGACGCTAAAAGTGACCAAAATGAACTCGTTTTGGCATGTGCCTACCCCTCCCCCTCCTCAGTTGAAGTTAAGTTAAATGCTGTCAATTAGCTAGGGAGGAGTTTGCTTTTAGGGAAGGGGCATCAAACATCTTTGAACAGCGGGTGGGTCTTTGGCATATTGATGAGCATGTCCAACTGATTAATGGAACACTTTGAGGTGTTACCTCGGCATGGGGTGTCACCTCTGAATACTCAATCTATAAATGTGTTGTAAGATGTGAAAACAATCAAATTTTATAATCTTTTCAATTAGTAATTTATGTATAACTCGTTTGAACTGGACATAAGTTTCTTTTTGCGTAAATTTAAATCTATTTCAGTCTCGGTTCCTTTTTATTATAAATTAAGAAATATTTTCTTTGTCACCATTTAAAAGTGAGTTTGACTTTTGCTTGTATTCATTTTTTCTCTTTTTGTCGATACTCTGAACTACTTTTTCATATGTTAACAGATGTTTTTATAGTAAACAAAATATGTTTTTATGCTGATTTATGACTGTGACTGCGGCTATTTTAAAAGTCATCTCCAGGTGACTTGGTTGTATTCATCTTTTAATTTTTTTACCGCAGTTTTTTTCATTGTATTTTTGGCATTTTGGCACTAATTTGACAAGGTCGTCTGGTAGCTTTTGTCGTCTTCGAGGGGGTTTCGCTTTGGATGGTTGTTTATTGAAATGACGACCACATTTGCGTCGAGCTGAAAGCAATTTTATTTGCAGCTTAACTTTTATTTGGGTTGTTTATTAAGCGATTCATAGTAACTTCCATCTCTATCTCTCTCTCCTTCTTTCTTTGAATCGTGTGTGTGTGTGTTGTTGTTGTTTAGTGGCTTGAGATTCAGCTTCAGCGTTTATATTTATATTTAAATAATTTGCATAAACATTTGACGACTCATCTTGGGTTTTGACATAGGTGCGAAATTGCTGCTGTGAAATCTATTCATATAACATAGAATTTAATGGGTCACTCGGTGTTGACCTCAAATAATTTTTCTGTTTTTTTGGGAACTGCTGACAGCGCAACGGATTTCCTGTTAGAAAGGCTCTGTGGGAGCAGCTAGACTCTTGGAGTCTGTTTTAAAATTGAAATTGATTGCCGAGTTTAGTTCGTGACTAGCAAAGGCAGTGCAATTAACCTCTGGGTGCTGAGGATACCTGTGACCTACCTGTAGCTAGCCAGCATTTCACTTTGAACTCTTCTCTCCCTATCCTTGGCCGCTCGTTACGTAAACTCCGGCTCCACAAGGAGCCGGGCACAACGGGTCGCAACTTTAATTAACGAGCTGGATTTTGTGCGATAAGGCAGCGACGACAAAGCTAATTAAATTATAAACTAAGCCTATGCTCCACCAACTTAATCTTCTCCTCCTCCCCTCCAAAATGGTTAAATAATACGTAAATAAATGAGCGCCCACTAGACACCAGTCGTATTGCCTCCCCCTCCCCCTCCCCCTACCCCTCGCCCAATGCAATAACAGCCAAGACAGGACAAAGAGAAGGTGTTGCCCTGTTCCAGCGAACAATCATTTTGCACTTTGATGTAGAAGGCACAGTGTGAGAGGTAGTGTTAAAGCAACTAACAATGCACAGTGGAGCAAAATGGATATTCGACTGTGAAACATAAAGTAAAATAAATTTAATTAGGGTTATAATAAAGTGATTCGAAAAATTGAAAAGTGCTTGAGAAATTGATGACAGACTACACTTGATTTCCTTCCTTTAAATTAACAATCTTCATAGAATGTGCCTACAATTTCGTCGAACTCTCCCACAGTGCAGCTCATTGTTTGCCTTGGACCGAGTGAAACATGAATTATGCGTAGTCGTCCACTGACAACGCCATCATCGGTTGCCAGCGTAAAGAGTGACCATTGCTGGGGCATTGCTTCAGCATTCCGTTTGGGGCTTAGTCCCATAAATAAACCTAGGATGGGGGAGAAAAGTGAGAGAGAGGGGTGCAAGAGTGCTTCGCTGATTGTCAAAACTAACAAATCTGATATAATGTGAATTTGATGTGGCCAAAAGTTATGGCCAAAGTTATGCTATTATGGTTATAAACTGTAGTTGCTTTAATCGTGATTCCAATTTAATGGATCCATCTATTGAATCTATTACAATTGACAAACTAATAATTCTATTTGAAATGAACTCTTGCCGCATGTTGCAAGGCTGTAGCAGGTTGTTCTGCCCCATGTGATTTGTTGCCATTAGGCCAAATTGCATTGGGGCGCGTCCAACTCTGTTTAGTTTGGCTAATCTGCATGTGTAGAGTAGAGTTGCCAAGCCTTGCAGAACATCAAATTGTCTCTAATGGCAGAGTGCATCCAATGGGATAACTCTACTCAGCACTTTGGCGGCCTTCCATTTAATTCAATTAATTAGCTGGTCGAGCTCCAGAAAGTGGATGCAACTTTTTTCTCTCTCTTTTAGCCATTTCTGTACGGCGTGTGATGAACATTTCCGCTGAAGTTTGCTTCTATCTTGTTTGTTGCTGTTGCTCTTGTTGCTGTTGTCGTTGTCGTTGTGTCTGCTGCTTTTGCTGCTGCTGCAATCAAAATTAATTAAGGCACACACAAAATGCAACTAGCCAAGGCATTTTGCATGCCCAGCTCCTCAGCCCCTTTTGCTCTTCAGCAGCCTCTTTATTGCTTTTTACCGCAATGCTGCACCATTTTGTGCCACTGCTGCTGCTACTGCTTGCACCTGCGACTCAACGTTGTCTTTGTCTTGACATGCAGATTTACCACCAGCAGCGAGTTGCAGTTGGGCCAGCTGCAACCGCTTAGAGTTGCTCAAGAGTTGCGCATAATTAAAAGAGGAAAAACTGTTTAAACTGGCCAGTAATTGGCTCGATCTCTGCATGAAGCAATCTATCAACGAGCTGCTGCCCCGACGATCAGAAGTGTCATCCCATCTGTGTAGACTAGTGTAAAATGATCTGTTTAACAATCTCGTAAATGTTGCTCCCTTTGAACGTTTTCAATCCCTATTATTTCTGTCATAGTCTAATTTATGTATCTAATTGAAAAATCTTTCATTATTCAAAGTATCTAGAGATTCCTTAGCTCTCCATTGAGGATCACTAGCATAACAGATACCAGAGAATAACCATATTATTAGCTCTTTCCCTTGACATACAGAAACTAATCAAAATTTCTGTGGAGAATGTGTAAACACAAAAGTTTTAAAATGATGTCAGCTGAAGAGCTTTCTCAGGCTGAAGGGGCAGCAAGTGGACAAGTGGAGTATATACGAGTGCTCGGAGGAGCTCGGAGAGAACCAAATGCAAAGTGAAATGCATAATGAGCATAATGTTTGGATGCTCTGCACGAAGCCGATGCCGATGCAGCTGATAATGATAATGTATGTTGTTGGCTGGGACTGTAATGTTACTTGAGACCTCCAGGAGAATAGATGACAAATAGAGGAGCCGGAGGAACACGGGGTGAAATTTGAGAAATGTGCACGGTAATTAAATACAAAGCTTCAAGCGCGACAAAGACAAGCAAAGATGATTCAAAAGATAATATGCATAATTGTGCAAGACAAAAGGAAATGGCAAACAAATGGAAATGCAGCAGAAGCAGCACCAGCAGCAGCTCCAGCAGCAGCAACAGAAGCAGCAGCAGAAGCAAGTAGAAGTTGAAGAATAATAACAGCAGTGGAGGTATGCAAAATATGAGAAGAGGAAAAAATCGAAGCGTTTGCATGCCACGTTCTCTCCCCCTGACTCTGCCACCTCAGTTTCAACTTGGCGTCCAAATTAATGGCTGAGTTTCACATGGCCCAAAGACAAAAGCATTCGCAGTTGCTTCTTCGCAGACAATTGGCTATGCAGCACATGTGTGTGAAAGTGGAGAAGAAGCTGCTGCTACAGTTGCAGATAACTGCAAGTTGCAAGTTGCAACTTGCAAAGTTTGCCAGATATAAAATAGAACAAGATGAATAAGTACACCAACAACAACATCAACAACAACAATGCAATAGGAACTTCAGGAACGTGTAATGAATGCGTGTAGGAAGCTAACAGACGAGACGAATAAGTAACTGGCGCTACATATGCCTTTTGGTCGGGAGTATTCGTTACGGCGATACCCTGCGGAGAATCTCACTGAGATCGTTCACTGAGCAATTCGCTTAAATATATAACTAGGACTAAGAGACGACGATATTCACATAAATACATCCAAGTAATTCCATTCCAATTTAATGTTTATCAGAAAAACGCGTAATTAGAACGTCAAAATGAAATGCAAATATCTTATTGCTCTCCACTCCAAATGCTCGTTTACACTTAAGGAGTTGCATTTTGATTGTGACGGTAGAGTAAGGGAACAAATTTATCTATTTGCAATTCAAATCTTAAATATGTTAACTTAATTTCACAACAGAGTATACCCGTCTGAGCTGTAAATTATAGGGCCTAAATGATATAGCCATATCATGTGCAACTGCGCTATTTTCAAAGCTGCATTAACGCTGAGTAATGCCCGCAGCGGGTTGGTGGGCGGCAGCTGCCTTCCCACAAAAAGAACTTTCAATCGGTTGCAATAGAAACAGGTGCCACAAGATACAGATACATACGGCAATAAAGAGCAAGAGAGAAGTAGATAGGCAGAGACAGCAGATATGTATAGTATCTGCTATGTACATGTGAAATTGTAGGTACAGTTATCGTTAGTTGGCTTATTGTCTGTCCTAAATGCGTAAAGCGTTTCGGGCATTTAGAAGCTTAGCTGGCCAGGAGCGAGCTGCAGCGCCTATTCTGTTTTATGCCCTTAGCTTTAACGTTGCCTTTCTTTGCTGCAAGCAAACTGTAAATATAAGCTGGAAAACTGTATTTGGGTTAGAGATTGCTCAAAAATTTATGAAATACACAGCAGAGCTGGATAAGAAATAGAGAAGGAGGCAGTCAGTGAGCAAGGGAGAAAGAGAAAGCACGAGAGTAAGAGAAAGAAGCTGACTACCTTCCAGGGAATAGTTGTGTAAGCCCAGGCTCGAGTTATGTCAGTATTCTCATATTTAAGATACTGCTGGAAGTAGCTCCCAGGCAGGGACGGAGATACTTTAAAAACTCTACCAAATGGAGCTGTCAGCTTCTCTGTGGGCCAACAAATTTATTATTTATGGGCCGAGTCTACTCATTTCTCAGTATTTAAAGCAGGCCACCCACCTTAAGTTTTTCATTAGGCGAAATATAGTCAAGCCAAGTTGCCCAGTTGCCCAGTTGCCAAGCTGCCGAGCTGCCAGGTTGCCAAGTGACCAAGATACTTCTCAGTATCAGCGACAGCTTTTTCTTGGGACGGAAGTGACTTAGACGAGAGAGTGTAGGGGCTCAGTTGGCAGGTGGGCGAAAATGGTTCAAATGGAGAAAAGTGGTCATTGTTCATGGTGCAAATTGCATTTGCATATGATATACGGGTAAACATTTAATTAGCATGTTAAACATGTTAAGGAAAGTTATTGGAAAAGTCTAATAATCTCTGCTTTAATTTCTACACTGACATTGTAATTATACTAAATGCGCCATAGGAAAAGTGGCTTAAGTGCATTATAGAGAAACTTGTGAAATCAAAGTCGACTTCCACTTCCATTTATCCTCCAACTACAACTATGTTTTCCGTCACATTCAATTCCAAACTTAAGGAAGATTTAATTTTTTTGTAACTTGAACTCGAGTTGTGCTCCCACAACTTAGGGGGACAATTGCATTCCCACAATTGCAATAAAGATAGATTTGTATATGTACATATAGAAAATTGCTCACGATATATTGACAATTACAATTTGCTAAAAGGCCTCTCAGGAATCGATGGCCACAAAGATATGGCCCACGAAATCCATCCAATTAAATTTGGCCAATGCCAAGAGTCGCCGCTTGCCACTTGCCGCGACAACACTTGGGCAAATATGAAGCCAAATGAGCAACCAGTCGACACCAGCAATAGCAACAACAATAACCGGAGGAACTATGGGAAGGCAACCCGTTATTTCAGACGACATATGCAAACTGCAGCGGAATGGATGTGGAGAAGGAAGGAAGATGGGAGAAGGGAAAAGGGAGGAAATGTGCTGTGGCGACAGCGGGCGATTTGTGTCGCGGGTGTTGCATTGCAAACAGTTAAAAACAAAAGGTGCCCACATGTGCCAAAAGCAGAAACATGAGGAGTGATTGCACACAGAGAGAGAGAGAGAGAGAGAGAGAGAGAGAGAGAGAGAGAGAGAGAGAGAGAGAGAGGAAGAAGGGGAGACAGAGATGGAGGGTCAGGAGGACGGGCGGCATAGAACTTGGTATCTGTGCTCATGCAACAGCGACAGTCGCTGTCACGTGGGAAATTTTTCAAGTTCAAAGCAATTTTCCAAGGAAGAGGCAACTGTAAAAACGAAATGCGAAGAAGGCAACAACAATAACAATAACAATTTCAACAACAACAACAACACGAACAACGACAACAACATTTGCTGCAACAACTGGAAGAAGAACAACAAAGCGTGCACTCACGTGAAGCTGATATTAATCGGCTTTTGAATCGTGAGGTGGGCCAACGTGGTGTTGGCACAGAAACCAGCACAGATACAAAAATAAATACAAAAACAATTTAGTACATAAGCCAATACTTGCACACACACACAGACACACAGAGAGATACACAGATACAGTCTATATCCAGACACTATTTGTGTGCCTTCTGCGGAAGCGAAACATGCAAACAGGTTGACAACAACAACAACAACAAAATTGCAACCAAATACCACAAACAATTGCAACAGTTGATGAAAAGAGATGAGCACGTGACATGGCAGACTTGTTAACATAACTTAAAGAACATCAGGGAACTAGGTATTGTAATTATGGTACGAAAAACTTAACCCAATCGATTCAAGAATGAGCTTCAGTTATATACAATTCTTCGTGCTCGTGAGTGGAGCGACTCACCTGACCATCACTGGTGGTATCTTTCCTGGTCACCTCCTCGGCAGTAGAAACAGCAACAGTTATCCATCAGACCTGGCCCTGTCTTGTTCGCTCTCCTTTCTCTACTCTTGCCTGTTCACCTGGTCGTCTTCTTGTCTGACGTCGCTGGCTGTGATTAGCCCCGCCCTGCGAAGTTTCTTGGCTTCTGTTTAATGGCCACCCCAGGGGGGCGTTTGTGGCATACCAACAGTTAGAATTAATTGACGTTAATAATGTACCAATATCTAGATTTATGCCGAGAGTCTTCACATCAGCAATCAGGCGGCTTCTGTGCAATTCTTTTCCATTCTACGAGTATCTTTCCTATTCTACTTGCTGGGCCCCTTTCTTGAGTTGACGACAGGTTTAAGTGTTGCAAACTCTCCATGCAATGTGCAATGCTCAATCTGATGCTCTTGAGTTTGCGTTGGTCCATTGCAACGGTTCTTCTCCACGTCGGCCAACCCAGACCAAGCCTCAAGCTGCAGCAGTCCCATCAATTTAACAGCTACTTCTTTGTGTAAGCATTTTGCATTTTGTATTTTGTATTTTGCATTTTGTATTCTGCATTTTACATTTTCATTTAATGGAAAAGTCGTTTTGCTCCTCGGCTGCACAATAACGATAATCGCAGTTGACAATTTGTCGTAGAGTTGGATCATAATTTAGACGCCGCTTGGTCATAAACATTTGTCAGCCTGATGACTGACTGGGACATGGAATTTTATGACCCTGAGCTCCTCCACATAACAACTCGCCCATCAAATGCCTGACAACGTATCAAGATTGACAACTGCTATAAAGAATCATAGTGTATAGTAGATCATTAACTTGGCATGGCATACTAGTATTTGCAGAATAAGAATAAGTTGTTAAGAATCTATGCATCAATGCAGAGAACTCTTAAAAGATGCCTCGAGTTTTCTCTAAGCATTCATGTACTTTCGAGGAATGGCAATAAGCCTGACAAACTCAAGTTCGTGACATTTCTATAGCTGAAGGTAATTTTCTTAACCAATCACTACGAGGCCTATCGTACAATGAGTACCAAGTGAACTGGTCGCATGGTGCCTTTTAGCCATGACAGTCTTGGACAAAATGAATTACAGAAAATCCATAAAAAGCACCACTTCACGGCCAGAAAACGAAAAAAGCACAGAATCTCGGACTATGTACGGACGTTGCTATTGGACTGAGAAGAGAGAAAGATTGCATTTTGCATGCGGTGGGGCACGTTCCAAATAATGTTGTTGGTTATAAAAACGAACTTTACGATTGTGGAGAAGAAGTACGGCAACTAAACGAGTGCCCCCACAGTTTCTTGCCGTGTACAGGCCCAGTCAGGCTGTTCTTTGTTCTGTGGCAACAACAACAACGTAGAATGGGCCAGGGGAGGTAATTAAAAAGAACTTAACACATGGTCGCGACACGAGCGATAAAAACCCCAAAGAAAAGTAAACTGCCAACGGGCAACGGGCAAGTGGCAACTGGCAAGTGGTAAGTGGCAAGTCGTAGTTGTAGTAAGTAGTAAGTGGCAGGTTCCATCACGGCGGGAGAGTTCATAAATGTCAAGTTCAGGGTTATGAGCATAAAACGTAAAAAGCAAAAACACAAAAGAAAAATCACACATGTAACGCCCTTTGAAGTTAACGCAAAATGCGTTTAAAAGTCTTGACTTCTTCTTCCAGGCTAAACTCCCAAGTCAGAAGCAGCAGAAGAAGCAACAACAGCGGCAATGAAACGCATAATTAATTCGACGTACTGCATCTTAATCTCCCAGCTGTTCCCCTTTTCGCCTCTTCCCCTGAGACCCTAAGAACTTTCCCCCCATTTGTGAGAACTTTAAGTTTATTTAATTAGTTTTTATGATTCTTTTTGTCTCATTCTGGCTCACATAATATATTATTTAACCAGCTCAATGTGTCCACGGTGAAGGGTTAAATCAATTAAAAACTAATTAGATGAATGGTTTGATTGGCTTTTATTATCATTCTACCTGATGGACGCCTTGCCAAGGAATTCACTTATCTGGTACAGAACTATACAAATCTGATGTAAAAATGTATGGTATACATACTTACATACATACATACATACGAGTAGTACTACTATCCCGGGCCCAAACCTTGTGGATGCCTTTAGAGCTCAGTTGTCGGTTAATACAGAAGAGGCTTAAAAGCTGACTTGAAGTCTTGACCAACATTTGCAGCATCAAAATTCATTTATGATGACCATAATATGCGAGAGGATCTTGAGGCTTCGCCGTTTCGGTCATATGCCATATGCCATATGCCATATGCCATATGCCATACAAACCATATGGAGAGACGTTGATGGAGAAACATAAGCCGCTTAAGTTAAGACTCAAATGCAAAACTGCGTAATCAAAATGCATGTAATTTGAGTTTAATGAGTGTCAAAGTTATTAAAAATCATTTGTTGGCCACTTTTGGTTAGCCAGTCGAGTTGAGGCTGCCAATAAAACTACCATAAAAGGCCAAGATACCAAAAAATAAAATCGTTTAGAGCTTTTTTTTGGTCAACCCGTTTTTGGCAGTCATTGCAGCTTAATTACATTCGTAGCTTATTTTCTGTGCGTGTGTGTGTGCGTTCAGCTCAAACTGTTGTTAATTACAGTAGACGTCCGGTTTAACGTACTCTCGGTTTAACGAATTCGCGATTTAACGTACTTGTCAAATTTCTACTTTGAGTATCCCATATAACGAACTCTTATACTCAATTTAACGAACGAAAAGGAAAATGTATGTGAACATAACATAAAATCCACGCACAAATGTGAAGAAGCAATGCAATGATTGAATTTAAAAATTTAATAGTAAAAAACACGATCTTAGCATTTTGATATTTCACTATGTTAATTTCTGAATCGAAACGCTATTAACTATTTTGAAAAATGTATTGAATGTGTTTAGTTTTAAAAGATTGCAGTTTAAAGCAGCAATCTTCAATTAACGAATTTTTTAAGAAAAACGCTTGAATAACTTATTTATCTATGTATGTATCTATATACATTTGGGAATCGAGGAGAAGGGCCGTTGACGTTCCACTTAAAAGGTGTAATTCTTAGGATTGTTTGTGATGTCGAAAAATAGTAGAAGTAGATAAAGTTGAAGACAAAACGCACTTCTGTTGTGTAAAAGATAATTTTGAATAAATAACAAGATATGTTCCATATAACATACATAACTAATAATTATATGTATGTAATAATGATATCTATAGCAAATAATAATACGGTAGAAGTCAAGTTTAACGTACACTCCCTTTTGACGGCGACAAGGATCCTCAGTTGAGTACTCGAAATAACGAACCTTTCGATTTAACGCATTTAATGGCTCGTTAAACCGGAGGTCTACTGTATTATTAAAAGTTGCTGAACTCAGCAGCACCACAACTGCTGTTTGACACTTTTTTGTTGGGACTCTCGATGCCACAGGCTCAGCCACAACTAGAGACTCTGACAACGATTTACATAACGAACATAACGAAGTTGTCCCCTCTTTTAAAATTGAGTGATTAGCACAAAATGCAAAGCTCAGCTCAGTTCAGCTGAATGGCCCGAAAGACAGAGCCCAACTCGAATGGCACTGAGAGAGGTCTCTTTATTTATTATAAAGTTGTTTGGTGTCAAAGACAACAATGGCAGCAACAATGATTACGACTGACAACGCCAGTGGGTCTATAAATAAGAAAAATAATGCTAGGCCAAATTGAATTGCCGAATCATAAGTACTCTATAAATGCTATTATCAGAAATAACAGAATTGTTCGTATTGATGTCGAATCGTTCCTCTTGATTTCTCTGTAACACTTGCTGCAATCGTTATACTATACTATAGGTTATAATATCACTTGATTTCAATTACATATTAAGTCAAGCAGATTAGGGTCCAGTTGCGCGTGTTGGAACAGTTGCCGTTCAGCTGGAGGCGTTTCCAGTTTAGTTCCCTTTATTTCCATAACGCGCTATACGGGAAGTAGCTGCAACTTAGATAAGTAAATGTATATATTTGCTCGCTATATCTTTCAATTGCTTTCGATCCTTCTGTATACGGTCTGCCAACTTTTCAACTAGCATTTAATTACCGGGAGGTTAACACAACAAAACGCAATTGAACTTTATATTTATATTCTCATAAAAGTAAGTTTATACTTAATTTGTGTTTAGCTTCAATTGTTTATTTCGTTTGGAAACCATACAGTCTTTTTGCATTAAACAATTTTATAGAGCTTCCCGGTTCAGAGAAGTGTATTCCAACTGCCCCACGTTGATGTATCCACGAGCAATGACTCTTGCTGGTATTTCTTGTTGTTTTGAAGCTAACGCGAAAATTTGTTAGCCGTTGCTGCCAATTGGCATGCAATTTTTATCGTTGCTGTGGGCGTTGAACGTTGCACGTACAACGGCAGTTTAGTGTGCGGTGTGTGGTGTGCGGTGTGTGTTGTATGTTGTGTATGTAACCACCCACAGCTGAACGCAACAACACTGTGTTATGTTTTTTCAAGGGGGGTCGCACTCCCCACACGTATGTCCCCTATTCTGGTGAGTCGATTGCTTTTTGCTGCTGCTGCGTCTGCTGTTCACATGGCGTATGATTGATGGCCCTGCAGCCAAATGGCCAGCCAGACGCAAAATATGAAATTAGCCTTCTTGAAGTTTGCTGATGTTGTTTGCAGTTGTTGTTGTCAGTGGCAAATAAATGAAGTTTATCGAGAAAATTGGCAGGGCAAATATTTGCACATTAAATAGAAATTAAGAAAACGCGTAGCAATTTCAGTTTCCACTTGAGATCGAATCTAATCTTCCTTCCTTCTCTCTTTCCTTTTCAGCAGCTTTCTGATGATGTGCCGCACAGTTTGAGCAGCATTGCCTTCCACGTGGCCAAAGGAGTAGGGGTAAGTTGTGTACAGTTGCGGGTTGACTTTAGTTTAAGCCCCCAACGTTCGTGTTAACTCCAATTGAACATGAGGTTTATAATATTTTTGCATTTAAATGGATTTTTGATTTCGTTTGTTATTTATTTCTCTTTATGTTTCGACGAATGTGCGTGTGTGTGTGTGTCTGTGTGTGTGTGTGTGTATATAAGCGTGAATGTGTGCTGTCTGTCGTCTGTTTACCTGCGCTGCATTCAAACCGGTCGAATCACTCGCCACATTTGCATAGAGTTTTGTTCTTTTTTAATCGGCGTTTTAATTTATTTTTCATTGATTGCAACAACATATTGTATACCTGTACATATATAAGATATTTGTGAATTATATACACATATATATATATATATGTGAGACACATAAAGCTTAGTCTGACTTAACGTTGCTTTTTGTGAACACTGACGTAATTCGGTTTATTGAAATTAGCAAGAAATTTGTGTGTGTATCTTAAAGATTCAACTGGAACATAAAACAGTCATTCGAAATTGTGAAATCACATTTTGTTGCTTATTAAGCTGCGTTGAATTGTCTATTTACTTAGTAAACGTTACTGACATATGAAGTAACCAGCAGATCTACTACGAGTATAAACCCAAAGGCAATAGTTTTGTCGGTTGCCTATGGACTTCATCGCAACATCCAAACAAACAATCAAACAATTTTAATCAAATAAATGCCAAATGTTGTCAGGGCTATAGAAAAGTTTCTTCATTTTTGTTTTTGTTTTATAGCATTTGCCAGGTTTCTTGGGAACAGGAAGTTATATCTGACGTATGTGTGTGTGTCTTTGTGGTTTGAGCGTTCAGGTTCAGTTTGATTTTAGCGTAATTTGCTGTGGTTCCTGGTGCAGCTGAAATCAACTGTATTCAATTCGAAAAACCATTCACAAATAGAATCACAGACAACCAACAGGCAGATATACAAAGAGAAGACAACGTGAGGGAATGATATGGGACTGACTGACAGTCGAAGGAGAGGAAGCTTGCAACTGGGAGCTGGGAGCTAGGAGCTGGAAGCTCGAAACTTGGAGCTGTGGCAACAGGCAACGGGTTAAGGGCAACCCTACATTGAGAGACATGTGTGTGGCCACCAATGGGCAATGGTTTGGCTAGCCACATGGGTCAGAGTTAATTTTCTTATTGTATAAGTCTTCCCTTCTTAGTTTTTAGTTTGTTTGGCATATAATGATGCCACTTGATTGAAAATGAACGTGACTGGAAAACGAGTTTTGGGGTTATTTCTACTTTATATTTCTGCGCTGCTGCCTTTGCTTCAACTACTGCTTTTGTTGTTTCCTCTTCTGCTTTCAGCGATGAAAAGTTGAGAACAAAAGAAAAAATAAAGTATAGACACAAAAAAATAGCTAAATAAATTAGCCAAGAAACTTTGACATTGCCATAAACTGCTTCACTGACATGTTTTTGCTGCATCTTTATTGTTTACGAGTACAGCACTAAATTCGTGGCAACTCAATCACCGTCCTCAACTTTCAGAGACTTTGTTTAAGTTGAGTTGAAAGGCGCAAGGCATAATTGAATTTAAAATTATTGTATTAAAGTGCACGTTCTCCTTCTCGTTCTTGAATAGTGAGAAATGAGAACGAAGCACACACAAACGAAGCCTGCAGCCTGCGGAGAATGTGGGTTGGGCGCGGTCTGTCCCGCGTTTTCTGACAGAATTATGTGCGCATTTCCGTTTCCTGTACACGCAACACTGATTCAAGAAGCAAACAACGAGCAGTGAGCTACGAGCTACGAGCAACGCGCAAGATGCAAGCAAACAAAATGGTGAATTCGATTTGCAACATGGGATGCACAGTGTGAAAAAGTATTAAAGAAAGTAGACGAAATGTAGAAGTTGGAAGATATTGGGATAAAAGATATTAGTTAAATTAAAATAGTAGTTTTAGGAGAGATCTTCTTTAACTTCTTTATAAAATTCTGTTATAATAAGAAATGTTGAACTTTAAGATATGTTTTTCGGTTTTCGTTTAGGTCGTACCACTTTTCATTATCCGAGAAATATAGCCAACAGAAAGTTATTAACTTGTGGGTGGGTTGGACTGTTGTGCGTCTTCTTGCAGTCCCCAATTTTGTGGTGCTTGCGTTTCCGAGGCAAATAATTCGCAGCATGCAACAATAGTATGGCTGTCCCCAAATGGAAGTGCTTCAGATTAAGCACGGCCATTAAAGTGACACAAGTAATTTACTTTAAATCTCGGCGCAATTTTAAATATAAATACGAATACGTATTCATGACTAGATGGATGTGAATGGAGGCAAACACTCATGACTCGAGTGACATTTGCTGCACATTCGACCCGCAAAGCAGACAACAGAAAAGCTAAGGTTTCCCCAGGGCAAACATTGTCAGTTGGGGAAACTAATTTAAACTAAAACCCATTCAATGTGTGCCACACACTTAAAACATCACTTTTGTAGCTCAGTGTTGCTATTAGTTTACTGCGCTATAATTTTCGCTATAGTTGGGGGCATTGGCTTAAAGCTGAAACTGAAACTGAAACTGAAACTAGAGCTAAAGCTGACTCGTGTCACTGTGTCAGTATGCTCCTTGTAATACTTATCATATATTTTCTGGAGATTTCGAACCAGCTGTCAAAACCTATAAGCGCCAAGTGTCACAAATACTTAAGTTAAGGGCCTGTCAGACAACCGCTGCAGTTGTGTGTTTGAAGCTCAGACGTTGCTCTACTTAGGCAAAAGGACTGGCGAAATTGAAAAGCGTTTGACTCTTTTTATAACCTGACGGTAGATTTAACAACTATGTAACTGGGTAAGAGAGAAAGAGGAGGCATAGGGCAGAATAACTGAAATTTAATGATCTTAAAGTTTGTCAGCTTAATACAAAGTAATATTGGTAAAATATTTACTATTACAGTGTCACTTTAACACGATTATACTCCATTTTATACATGGGCAACACTGGAGGGTCTAGAAGGAAATCGCAGCCAGAGGTTCCATATGTAATCTGTATTGCCATTGTGGTGGCTAATTTCAGAGAGTTTGGTTAAATAAGAACCCCAAATGGATGTTCGTTGTCAGACGTGAAGAGCAAATGGCTGTCAGATGGATTGGCAGGGCGAGGGTAAAAAAGTGATGTTGCGCCACCTTTTGACAGCAGGACAAAGCAAACTGACAGCTGTCAAGTGTGGGACGTGAAAATTCGTATAGGCGAACAAATAGACGCTGGACGGGAGCAGGAGGAGAAGGGGTAGCAAGCGGAGAAAATGAATTTGTGCGGTGGAGCAGGGGCTGCAGAGGAAGCAGAGGGCGCAGTTCTAGGTTGACTGACCAAACATAAATTTTGATTTGCGTACAAAGGTCAAGCATAATTTTTTAATAAAAAAAGAGCTCGCTTCAATCAAAATTGTAGGGGCTTTGCTCAGAACATGGTGACCCCTTTAGGCGTTACAAATTCTATATGCTGATATCCAAATGCTTTTGCTTTGAGTTGTTATTTGTTTTAAGTGAAAAATTACCGCACTTTGCGGCCCATGCAAATTGCCAATACGAGCGCATCTCTATGTGTCTGTTTCCCTCTCTCTCCCTATCTCTCTCTTGTTCTCTCTTGTTACCCATAATTGTAATAATTGAGTTGTTGCTTTTGCGCTATTAATAAATCAGTGTGTGGCATATGGCGCAGAACAATTTAAATGGCCATTAAAAGTATTGGTAAAGTGTGTGCAGAACACAACAAGGACAAGGGAAGTTGGAGGGAGCCAGAGGGAGCTAGAGGCTGAGTACTCGTACTGACTGAGGCTTGGGTATTTTTCCAAAGCAAAGTCAAACGCCGTCGAGGGAACAACTTTTCCAATTAAAAGCGATTGGCCATAAAAAAGCGCAGCAAATGTCAACGCGAACTTTGTGCCGGATAAGACCCAAGGATTCAGCGTTTAAATTCAATTAAAATAAGTAAAAAAAAACGCCACTCGTTCTCAGTGCTTGACGTCAAAATACCCTGGAACTACGTTTCATGAAACAGCTGCTGGTGTTCGACTTCTTATAATAATTCTAGCTGAGAATCAATAGAAGAGAATATAAAAGTTCTTTAAGCCATTGTCATCCTATAGATTTCAATTTTCTATATCTATTTCTATATCTAGTAGAAATTATAGTGCTTCAATTGAGTTTCGCTTTCGTCGGAAATCCGTCTTTCATTGTATAAATTATATATGAGGTGGCAGAAGTTTAACACCCTCTGGATAGCACCCAAAATTATATATTCTCCTCATTTAGTAAGTTCTGCTTACAGGGTATATTAAATACATATATATAGAAGACTCTGCACAGCACCTGATATAAACTTGCTCCACATCAAGCACATAAAAAGATTATGCCATAGAGACAATTACGCATTTCGAGTCTAAAGGCTTAACTTTTAATTAAGTTGAATGACTTCTACGAACTACCACGTGGCGTATGCGTAATGCGACAAATGCTTCTGCTGCTAATTAAAAGTAGTTTAAACTTGAACGCCCAAACAGAATGGGCGGCTCTTATCACCTTATCACCGGTGGCTGACCATATCCGGCAGCTCATAATATCAGCTCGCAGCTGCCTTGGGCCTGAGCTCTTATCATGCGGTCTGACGATGTCGTTGAAGTCTCATCGTGTGTTGTTTCTTTACGCTCATTTGAACTGTTGATTATTTTCACCTGGCGCTTTTTCATGCTGTGTTTTGGTGTGTTGTATCTTTGATTGACAGGTAGGTGGCCAAGGTGAACGGCTTTTGTTTTCAGTCGTCCCATTTGTTGGAACGAAGTTTTTTCGTTGTGAGCTTTTATTTATTTAATTTATGTATTTCGGTAAAGCTTGTACGCCGTTTTCTGACCGTGACATGTTTTCAATGAAGGCACTGAACTAAAGCCAAATAAAAAGAAGGAGAAAAGAAATTAGGTTATTTGTGTGTCTTAAAGTCGTCTCTCCATGTATTTTCTATTTGAATTTGTAAAGATTTCGAGTATGTTTGGGGTACTGCCAACAAACATATCGATAAATGCAAGAAATAAACGCTTTAGTTCTGATAAGATTTGCTTTCTATTTATACACTTTAATTCAATTGTATATAATCCTCTTCCACGAACAAGACACTTCAAGTATTTAATGTTTTCGGCCTTTTTTAAGCGTTATGAATTGCTCTCAACAACCATTTCATACTACTTTAAAAATTTATGACAAAGATAATAATTCTTTAATAATGCTTCTTTCAAGTTTGTTCTGAAAATCTACTCAAAGAGCTCTATAAGCCTAACAGAGCGTAGTATTTGGCACTATTGCTAGTAGAAGTTTATTGTTGTACCAAAAGTTATCACAAAATGTACCAATCTCATTCGAAAAGTACCCATAATATGTACCTATTTGTATATATACAACCACAAAATGTTAGAGTATATTTGAGAATAAATTATGTTTCAGGTTGGTTACGTTTCAAGCAAATGTGACAAGCGTTTTTCTACTCTCTCTCTATTTCTCTGTGTCTCTCTGCTTCTCTTTTTATTTATAAGTTCTTTATGCTTTCAAATTTCTTTCATTCAGCGCTATCAATTTTATATAGTACGAGGAGGGAGAGAGATAGCGAGTGAGATCAAACTTTCGCTTATATTCTGAACAACATTCACTTCCGTTCAGGGTGTAAAATATGGAAACTTTATTGGCCAATTGGTTGATTGTCTTGGCCAAATTGACTATCACTTGCTGACCCAAATTCCATCTGTCTTTCTAATCTGTGGATCTCTTGTTGTTCCAGTTCTTGTCCATTGTAGCTTATCTGCCACCCGCAACTTTTTTTATTACAATTATGAACCATCTTCTCGCTTTATTCCTTCTCCTAGCCTATTAAAATAACACTAACTACTTAATACAATCAACGCGGCCGCAACAGAGCCCCATAAACCCGTAAAACCCTCTTTGACTATCCGGACTGAACACTGCGGCACACATTTTGGAGCCGATGCCATAAAAAATGAATGAAATAAAAACATTCTCCTGTTTTTATTTTTTCTCGTTTTATTTTTGAGGTTAGCGTGTGAATTTAATTTGTGCATAATTGCAATTGCTGCAAACTGCTGCAATTGCGACTGCAACTGTAATTGCGAGTGTGCAACATGCCCCGGCTGCTGACTCCGGTTATAAAATGTCAATATCATAGAGTAATCAGCAGCGACAACAGCAGAGACAACTGCAACTGCAACAGCAACAAATGTCTCATGTGCCTACTTTTTTGCACTGACCTGACAATTTATGGGGAAGTGTCTGTGCGACTGACACAATGACAGCGACCGATTGACTGACCGCCTGACAGACCGGCTAACAGACAGACCAGCAGACAGATCGCAGCAGACTGCGTGCTCCATAGTAGAAGAAAAAGTGGTTCAGTGCGTAGGCTGCCAGGTGGGGGAGTGGTCGGGTAAAAAGTAAACCAATTTACAAATTAAGTTAAAGTTTTTTTCTTCAAGCTAAGTAAATGCTTTGAAAACGTGTTTCTATCTACTTTGTGGTTACTCGAGCATTGCGAGGTCGGAGCCACACTTAGATATCGTTGAGTGCTAGGAGAACCAGAGGCTGCACAGATCAAGCTAAGCGGGTTAATTAGTCTGAAGATAGCCTTGTGTCAATATAAGTTTGATTTTTTCTATTATATATTTTCTGTAACTAACAATTGAAACAGAAACTCGAGTCACGTCTATAACACAATTACCAATCACCATTATATAAGTTATTTTCGAATATTTTCTGAATTACCAACCTAATAGATATTTAAACATATTTTTCCTTGCAGCATCATGAACATTCCAATCCAAAAGTTGCGTTTGAGTCAAAGAAGAAGCTTCAACGAAATGTCGAAACGAAACGTTTCTCAGCTAATGGCAACAGCAAATTTCATAAAATAAATCTATAACTGACAGAAGTAAAAAGAGGAACTCTTTAAAGCCAATCGAAACTAGAACTTTAAAAACTAACAAAAAAAAAAAAACAGATAAACACAAATAAACGAGAAAGCGCCAACAAGCGAAAAAACTAAATTTGCCTTTGAGCAAAGTTCAGTTAATTTGTTTGTCGTTGTGACGCTGTACGTAAAAAAGCCGCCAAAATTACGACGTATCACCCACCCACGCCCAAAGTCAAACAGAACCCGGCCAATATGGACAACACGTCCGGGCCGGGTGCGTTTGACGATGAGCCCCCACCAGAACCAAGGGATGGTTGGCTACTAGTGCGCATCCATGTGCCGGAGCTAAATGTATACAAGTGTTTGCAGTTTCCATCGGAGCGTCTAGTCTGGGATGTAAAGCAGCAGGTGCTAGCCTCGCTCCCAAAGGTGAGTACCACTATTCCTTTGCTACTGTTGCTACTCCCCTCAACTTAATTATGTCGTGTGTATATAATAAAAAGACCCAAGCGACCCACTAGACCTGCTACCTGCTACCTGCATGTCACGCATCACGCATGACCTTAAAAACTACAGCCAGAAAATCTGGTACTATATCTAGAACGAGTTGATGAAGATGTGTCCCAGCCGATAAACGAGCCCTGTTACTCGTAATGAAAGCGAAACAATAGCATATCACATATGATAAACCATATACCATATACCATATCATACTCGAATCATATCGTAGCCACTACGGGGTTGATTGAAACGCGTTTTACACTTGCACAATTTGTATTCTAGCCAAAAATATAGTAAAACCATTGATCTAATTTTACACGATCAAAGGAAAACTGCTTAAACACCGAATCTTTGCGGTTTTCAGATGTAGGTGTGTTGGGGCAATTCGTCATCGTAGGCATAACGAAGTTCTGTGAAGTATGAGAAGATCACAATCCAGGCATAGAGCAGAACAACTGTATGGGGATTAAGTGATTAGGCAGTTCGAATAGATCTTCTATTGCTCCCACTTACCAATGGTTATTACAAAAAGAACGATAATGACCCAAACGAAAGCGTAGAATATCATGGCTAGTATATGCGCTATGATATAGAACGGAGTTAGTGCCAGAAAGGGTACAAACATAAGTTCGTTATTCTGTAGAGAGCAGTTCCAATTGAAGATTTTAAAAGAGGTTAACCTTAAAGGTACTCACGTTGTGTACACCTATGCAGACCATCGCAGCTGCAATGATACCGAAGAACGAGAAGACCATGGTTGTCTTCGGTGCAGCTGGTGGACCGTACACCTCCCGCTGATATTCATTGGGGAAGATGCACTCCATCATGAAGGCGCTGCCCAGGCATAGATAAATGAACCATGTCAAGAATATGCAGCCCAACAGCAATGTGCCAGTGCGCAAGGAGAAACAGAAACAGCATTTGTTAAGGATCTTAATAAAGTACTTGCAGCGACAGGCCATCTCGTTTGAACAAAGTTATGAGGGCAACGATCGTTACCCCAGTCTTCAATAAATTTGGATATATCTTCAAAATATATGGAAAATTACTTATTTTTTTATATCTCAGTCAAGCACACGGAATTGTTTGTTACAAATGATTTCCCCAAAATGATTTTCTATGAAAGGTTAACTCGATCGATGATAGACCCAAACAAGAGAACAAGTACTACTTATATATAAATGACTTGGGTATGTCCTCTTCAAAATACATCTTGAACTAAGATCTATGAGTGACAAAAAACGTGAAGACAAGGCTGCTATCTAAAGATAGGGCCATAGGCAATATTCTTTTCTGATTAAGAAGGTCCATCCCATCCATATTCCCTTTTAATTAATAATATTCCCGGTTAGTTAATAATAAAGAGCTTTCCCAAACTTTTTGTAATGTTGATGGAATCAAACATATAATATAATAATGAGTAGAAAATATAATTTAATATGCATTATATTTATAATATTTCTTGGTTAAAATCTGTCGTAGACTCTCCCGTTACACATTTAGTTAGATTTGAACAGCATCCGTAGCAGCAGCTAAAAGTTCCTTGTAGTACGAGTACGTAATCATCAATGAGTAAAAGATGACGACTGGGTAAAGAAGGAGGAGATGATGATGAAGGGCAATGGCATGGCTAACACTTACCGAGTACAGTGATTTGAATGGTTGTAACTGAAAAGGGGGTTATGTTATTGGCCAAATCGACTATGGCCAGTATGAGGTATATAAAGAATATGATCAGGAAAACTATAAACCACGTCAATACAAGGCAGCGTTTTCTCTGACATGCAAGTTGTTGGCAATAGTTAAGATTATTCCTAGATTTGGCCAGCTGACAGTTAACACCTCACCTTATGGGATCCATAGATGAGCATTATTGATCCAATAATACCGAATGTTAGAATAGGCGCCTGCAGATAGTTCCACCTTGGACCCTTAGAGTCTGTGGTTTCAAATGATCATAATGGAGCGGATTTCTAGCTAAACCATCCATGATACTCACATATAAAAACGCACTGCTCGCCGTGAAAGGTCATCTCGGTGATAAAGAAACCCATTGATATAATACCAATGATTATAGATCCTATCCGCAGTGGAATGCAGTAAGCGCAACGTCTGAATGTGCGCATAATGGAAAAGGATGATTATAAAGTCGTTACCTATTTCATTAACAAAGAGAGATTATATATATATACATATATATATAGAGAAGACATATATATTTATAAACTGTACTTAAAATTTTGACTGTAATTCCTAAGGATAAAATCGTGTGTGTTGTGTTCATCAGTGTCATGGCTTAGAGCCCAAGCGAGTATACTCATAGATCTGCAAGTTACACATGATACTATATACGATCTAATATCAGCCAATGCCTGAAGCTCGAGCCCATTTTCATACCTACATAAAGAAGCAGGTTGTTTTGAGCTACTATTGTTTCCCCTTAGAAGGAACACCCAATCTACAATGAATACTAGTGGTACAATGAAAGACTATGATTTAAATTAAATTTTTAGAAGCTCATAAACAAAACATTATTTAAAAGTTTGACTTTCTTTGTGTTAAACATTAGTTAAGAGTGTAGAAAAGTCAAACACACTAAAATTATAGTTACGTCCCCATAGCTGTATAAATTCATCTGTAGAGGAGTTCAATTAGATAGGAAAAGACAACCAGCCAGGAGTACAGGTATATACCTGAAACAGAAACATATTATACCATTCATATATAAAAATTACCATATATAATTATAACTTACACATCGAAAAAAACATTAGGAAGACCAAACACAATGGAGCGTGGTATACTAATATCGTTATGAATGTAGTGATCATAAAAACAATATGAATGCAAGCAATTAGTAGCCAGGGCAGTACGAAAAAACGGAATCTCCTAGGAAAGAGATATGGATACAGATATACCATAGAATATATTAATATTGGTACCTTTACTCACCGATTCGCATGCGATTAGTAGAGAAATTGCGCTGATCAGAAAAACGACGACAAAAACAAGACAACGAATTTGCATAGTTGAACTAAAATATTCATTACCAAGTTGGTCTATACAGATGATCTTTTATTTAGAATCTTGAATGAAAATAGTAGGCTCTCTTACCTGGTATTACTTTGGCCACAAAGAGAGACAGGACAATTGTGGCTGATCCAAAGATAAGTGTGCTCATTAGACCTACGATAACGGAGCCAAACCTTAAGGAGAAATAGATACAGAAGTTCTCCAACATTTTCGAACGATTTTTAGAATTTGTACGTTTAATTTGGTTTTCACTATTAAAAATTTATAAATCTGACATTAAAATAAGGCTCTGAATGCAAAAAGAATTTTCAAAACAATCAAAAATGGAGTCGCTATTAAATATCAGGGAAAATGCAGATACTTTAATTGAAGGATAAATTAAACCCCTGCCTGTATCCATTCATCTTAGAACTAGGAAGTTTGGCTGTGCTCAAAAGTTGCACATTGAAAGTCGACTCTAATTGCAACTTTCATTTGAAATATTGCGCTTCATGCAACGCCTGCAGCTGCCACGTGCGCCAGCAACCACGCCCATGACCATGCCCCTGCCAAAGCCCAACGAACAGAAAAACAAAAAAACAAGTTGCAAGCGTGCATTTTCAATTGAAGTTCAATGCAACGCCAATTTCCGATTGCCCGAAGTGAATAGTAGAGGAAAACCTAGTTCCAAGTCGTGCCATTTGCCTTGCCGCAAAACGTGACAATCAACCCGTAGAGATATATATTCCTATTGACAATTGAATGACAGTCGCTAATCCAAAACTGAAAAAAGAACCAAAAGTAACTGCTAAAACTGGAAACCAGTTTATTGTTAGCCCCATAGCAAAAAAGGGCTGAGGATCTTTTGCTTAGACTTGGCTTAAATTTGAGGTCACTTAAGCTTCGATTCCAGCTTAAACTGGATGCATGTGAGAGCTAAGCCAATATCACACAAATGGCCAATCAATTGGCTAAAAACATTGTTGTACAATTTAATAACAATTTGCTTAACAAATTGTTGCCAAAACATTGTCAAAGCGTCGATGGGGTCTCAGCAGCCCCTTGTCTCTCGCTCCTTGTCTGTCGCCTCATGTCTCTGGCCTATGGCTGTCCATGCGGTGTCCGCACCCATTTCAATATCAACGACACACTCAGCCAAAATGCGAGCTGAACAAACGACCTCCAGCTAATTGCATAGTCCGATCCCAATCCCCGGTATCCGTACCCGTACCCGTCTCCTTCTCCGATTCTGTCCTCATTCGGCATCCCCCCATTCGGTCAATACAACAAGTGGCAGCGGGCGTTGCATTTGTTGTTGCCTGTTGTCTCTTGTCTGTGTCAAGTGTATATAGTAAATTACACGTTTATTTGTTGTGCTCGTACAATTGGACTCTGGGAAACAACGCTCAGCTTTTGCATAACGGCATGTGGGTGTCAGGGTCCGTTTTTTTGGGTGGCCAACCAGCTAAACGAGTGCCAATCACATATGAGTATCGTGAGTTGCGGGATTGTCTTGAATGTCGTGAGTTTCCTGTGATTGGAATTCATGCCAGTCATGTCATGTGCAGATTCAAGAACTAGAATTCGCTATTTGAGTATCCACTAAGGGATCATTGTAGGATATACGGGTTGAGTGTGACTTACGGACATATCGAATATTTGTCTGATTGCAACTGATCTAAACCAATTTGCTCCACATATCTTATCGACTGTTTATACTATGTACGGGTATAAACAACATCCCCGTAATGCTTGCTTGTCACTTGCTGACTTTATTTATGAATGTACTCTACGACAACATAAAATTCTTTCTATTGTTATTATCTCAACAAATATTTGCACCTCATCGGAGCTATCGCAGTGTTCTTCGATGTATATTGGTCTTCACCAGGCTTCTGTTTGTGTGGTCTGCCAATATATCTCGATGAGTGGTTGCTTTGGAATGAGCCATACAAATCACAAACCTGATACCAGTCGAGTACGCATTATTTTCACATTTCATATGGTGGAAGGAAGAGAAAAGTAGCACTGAACCTTTATCGGTCGTTAGGCTGTTGACCACTTACCTTTCAAGTAGTTTGGAACGAGGATTATCTTTGTTCGACTTATCAGCCGGATTTCTCGATGTAAACTGACTAACCTACAGCGAAGGTCATCGCATTTTGTTTACGAACTCATATTAAATAACTTCAGCACACAATCTTTAGCACCTAGCAAATTCTTCACATAAACGTCCATTGAAATTCACATAATTCATCAATCAATCAATCTATCTACCAATCAATCAGCCGAGCAGTCTGTCATTGCGCCAGTTGTGAGCGAATGTGGACTGCGTGTGGGTCATACATTTGGCTCTTTTCTCAGCTGTTTGTTTTGCTTTTTAGCTAGGGTTCTAGTCTTGGGTAGTTAGAGTATCTGTCTTCCGCCTGCTAATCAAATTAATCGCTTTGGCACTGAGTGAATAAGCGGTATTTTTTCTGGTCTTTTTTCTCAAGTGGGCGGGTAACATACTCAGTATACTCGATCTTACCGGTTTGTGGTAAGTTGTTTTGCATGTAATGCTCAGCTTTAATAGATGTCAACAATCATTTATGGACTGAGGTACGATTTGCCATGAGGTAGATTCAATAAACAACATGTACGCTAATGTACACAAGTCGAATCAGAAATCCGAAAGCCGAAGCTTGTATAATCTGTTGCAATCACACCATATAATAGTGAAGCCATCTGGGCTAAGATTTCAGTTACTAAAATACTTTTTGAATACTATTCTAAAATTATGGCTTAAACTTGAAAGAAAATCTACCAAAATTGAAGATATTCAATTTAATACCCCATTTGTATTCTGCTTGACGAAGTGAGTTGAATTTAAGACTTTGTGTCCCACCTTCGGTCTAAATTTTAATAAATAAAACTAGTATATTATGTATTAATGGTACAAAGAGCTTTGTATTTTCAGTTCTCTATAAATTTATTAAAAGAACATAGCGAAATAGAACATGTTGTGATTGAATGAAATGCTTTCAATATCGATGCAAGCTAATTTTCCAAGTGGTGCTAAGATGCACTATGCGTGACACACCTGTGATAAATGGCAAGGAACTAAATTTGTGGGAAAGTGTATAAATCTGCGGAACTCGCTTTATAGCTGCTCCCAAGAGAGGGAAATGTAGCATTGGCTGGGTTGGACTCGATTGCCTTTTAAGCTTTTAAGCACAATTGAAAATAGACGCGTTGCGTTGCGAGGGAAAGGGAGGAATGGGTGCTGTGTTGTGTATAAAAGAGAGTGTCAAACCCCTGACAGAGGGGGTATGAAAGAAAGGAAAGGGTGATAGGGAAAGAAGGAAAAGCAAAAGGGAAAGAGTGAGAAGGGGCGAATGGAAAGTGTGCGGAAGCATTGGGTGGCTGCTTTTAGTAAAGTTATACAATAGTCCTCCTCTCAAGCTTTCGAGCTCCATAGCTCGTGACTCAGTCAGCAGTTTGTTTATTTTGCTTATTTCTTTTTGGAATCCCACTCCATTTGTGGCAAAACTTGAATCAATTTAAATGTTTGACTCGTAAATCTCGTTCTGTAATTTAGCAACAGTACTAACAGCCTATTAATATGACATAAATAACGAACTAATCATGGTGTTAAATTAAGTTCAACATGCGGAAAATCGCAATTAAGCCAAAATGCCAAACGCGTGAGCTTAGCTAGAAACCACGTAAACAGGCTACAACAGCTCGAGAGCAGGGGAGAACCCTTAAGATTTCTTATCAAAAACTTTTTCACTACAAAATGCGAAAATATAGAGATTTTGCATGGTCCCATCTCCCTCATTTTCTCTCTCGTCTCCCTCCCCTTCTATCATCTCTGAACACCCGTTCAGAATAGTAAAAGACAAGATGAAGCCGAGACGCTCGTTAGATTTAATGACACTGCATAGTTTGCGCACGCACGACATCATTTCTGGCATCTGCGGAATAGGATTCTCCCTCCCCCATTCGACTCTATGCCAGGCCAAGAGCTTAAACTAGAAATGTGGCAGAACAAGTGCCTGCCACAGAGACCCAGTTTAGATACTTATAAGTGTCACATGTGTGTGTAGGGGTGAGTGTGTGTCGCAGCTCTATTGAACCGTTAATTTGTATGTCGACTTAACTTGGCACTTGCACAAGCTGCCGCCTTCTTTGCGCTCATTTTCCTTTGCTCCTATGCTCGTGCTTCGGTCCCCGCTCTAAGGGTACATTATTCAAACCGCACTTCGAGTCCTGCAACGTGCCTGATTTGAAGCCTGTAGAAATGGCTTAGTTTAGCGACAGCCTCCTCCTCCTCCTCCTTCGCTCCTATTCAATTGCACAGCTCTCGTATAAGAGGAGAGCATTCACTTACATTGCCTTGGCACAATAAAGATGCCATTGATAAGACCCAAAGTGCTGAACTGTATTGCAGATAGTTTCTCCACTCCCTTCTATACTTTTCTTTTTTTCCCACTTTTTTTCTTTAGTATTTTTCGGCAAGATAAGAAGAGGTACTGGGGATTGCGCTTGTCAGGCAAATGAAGTGGTAAAGTTTTATAGAGACTTGACAGGTTTTATTTTTGGCCCACCATATTCTATGATTGCCATCAGATTGGGGAGTGGCATGTTCGGTGCTTGTGATTTGTAAACAGAATGCAGAACATGCACCATAAATTACTTTGATATGCTTCTCCTTTTTCTCCTCCTCCTATAAATATTTGTCTAGCTATGCGATAAATTCCATAGAATTCATGTATTTGCTGTTTGTTTTGATTTCAATATTTGTTTTTGGTTTTTGTATGTGGCATATTTTCGTTATTTGCTTAGATAATTGAATACATTCTTAATTTTTGCTAGCTATCTACTTTAAATATTTATTTATATATCTTATATTATACTTTCGCCTTATTAATACTATTATTATTCATTACATAATTTTCTTGCGTCATCTCCCAACTCATGCATTAAGAGTTCGTCCATGGCATGAGCTTGCTTAAATATAAACTTAAATATTCTATATAAGCCATAGAAGAAGTTAAGCCCAAAGGATGCCAAGAGAAACCACATTTCGCCTTGTCAACCATTGCGTATGCTTAATATGTTGTATGGTTTTTATGCTAAACTTGTAAATGTCATATGCGGAACCTCGTACATAATCCCCCAACAAACATTGTAATGTGGCATGAAAACAAAAACAAGAAAACACAAAACAGAAAACACCAACAACAGCATTGTATATAAACAGGACGCTGCTTACATTGTATTCTTTTATTATTATTAATAAAAAAAATGATTCTGTTTTTTAACTTTTTTCCCGTGCACTTTTGCTGCCGCTGCCGCTGCTGCTTCTGCTTCTGCTTCTGGCACATTTTGTTTTAATTAAAAACAACACAATCATACACGAAACGCAATCCGACAACAACAACAACAAACAAACAACAAATTAAACATCTTTCTGCGTTCTGCGTCTCCTTGCTTATCCTGCGGTGTTTGCTGTAAAAAATCTCACACGGGAAAAACGAACTGCGTGCGAAACGCACTTTAACGCGTTTAATGCGTAATTAAAATAAAACAATAACACCAACCCCGAAATAACTACAACTTTGCTCCGATGTTGATGTTGACGAAATGCTGAAACGTTCGTTCGTTTGCTTATTCACTCAACATGGCAAATGCGGGAAACACGGCGTATGCGCAACACGCAATACGCAATGCTCAATGACGTTGACCTTTGACCCATGTCACTTGTAACTGAAAATGGAAATGGAATAAAAATTGTGATTGAAATAATTTATGAACCTATTACGTATTGCACAACACCACCCAACACACACACACACATATATGTCTGTGTGTGTTTGTGTGTGTGTATAAAAAACGATACATATCAACGGCTTACTATTGGCTTTATACGATACTTAATGACACTTTAAATACTCGCTTGCACTTTCATTCTGACTACATCAAAACGAAATGTGACCCACTTTAAACACAACCCGATGGGAACCACCGATATTAACCGACGTAACCACAATTTACTTACACGCTTACAACAACACAAAATGCAATTCAGGTGGCTTTTTGGTTTAAGGTTGGTGTCGGTTTAATTTTGCTAAGTATACTATAAGTTAATATAAGTTTAAACGTAGGCATTGTACATAAGTACTACTAAATTTAAGCAGCAGAAATGTGATAATAATTTATAACATACCTATATATCATTCGTCATGCAATGAGTGAACAGACTTTTCTTTAAGTTTTCTATTTCCAACTTAACATTTTGTGGAGATGTTTAAAATGTAAGTTTCATTCATTATACGATTGAAATACATAACAGAAATATTTACTAGGGTATTTAATTCTCGGCTCGGTTTCATTCTTGTAGAAATATTTATAGCTTCCCTTTGTTTATTTAGTTGTTAATTTAAGTTTAATTGAAATTTACACGAGCTCACAACAACTCGACAACTGAGTAAAACACCTACGCAAATATTTATTCAAATTGTTTCGTTGTATCTGGAACTGTACCTGTATTTTTAATGTGTATAGATATGTGTGTGTGCCACATATTATATCTATAAGGCTGTCCGAGGTAGGAAGGCGGTTGAAGCCAGTTCTCTGAACTGCATTCAGCTTCACTCCACTCGACTTGACTCCAATTCGTACTCCAACTATGAAATGTGTCAAGTACAGCAAACAGTTACAAAATTTATGGCAGGCAGGCCCAACACGCGACCAAGACCAGTACCAGGACAACGACCAGTACCAGCAACAGCTCCAGCTCCAGGACCAGGAACCGCCCTCGTCCTCGTCGTGTCACCCTGTGCGCCGCTTGTAATTCAATTAAAATGCAAAGAGATTTTTGGCGCTTCGGGCACGACAACTGGAGTGCTGTGGTCTTGGTTCTGGTCCTGGTACATGGCGCTGTCTTTCTATACCCTGCACCTGCACAGAAAAGGCTGTCTTAGCTTTAAATCAGAAGGTGTGCCTTTCATTAGATAAGAACATATAACATATATATTATTTGAAACCTGCTAACAGGGTGTCTTATTGTGTATCAGATTACTTATTATTTGCAGAATTCTGTTTGCATTTGACAGTTTTTGATCATTTTTTTTGGTTTTCATTTTGTTATCGGAACGCGATGCCGCAAGTCACATTTCAACAATGGGTTTTGAGCATAAAATGCCAAACCGTTTCCATTTCTATCATTTTGTTGGCCCAAAATTGTCAAAATAAAAGAAATAAAATGTATCTCGACTATAAAATACCCTGCGCTCAGCTCAAGGATTGGGCTAGCCCCCCTTTCCTGTTGGTTGATTAGTCAATATATATATGTATATATATATATATATATATACAGCTGCCTTTTAACTCTTATACCTTTAGGTATCCGGTTTGTATATCTGTCTATAAACAATTACGGGGTACTATAATACAAATTCGTTGGGGTTTTTGAGGGTTTCAAATTGATTGTAGTGTCTACACTGTGAAATTCGATGATGTGTTTGTCTTACGAGTGTAATATTCTTTACGATCATATAACACCAACCGACTTGGCTGACCAACTTGAAAAAAGTTTCAGCCGAGCTTCGAAGTTGTTGCCAAGTGTTAATTCCCATAAATATCATAATTCATTAGTGCAATATTTTTATCAGTTCGTAGAATCTTCCTTCAGAGACAACAGAAACCTTTTGTTTCTTGACAGAGATTCAATCTTAGCTGTTAATTGAAATGAATCTTAGGTATATTAAATAAATTTATCGCCAAATTCAATACAGCATTTTAAAGTGAACAATTGTCGGGCATTTATTTATAAGGGAGCAATCTGTAATGTGGTTCTATTACAAGGGCTGTGTTTGACCTCCACCTGACCTTGACTCTGAATGTTTCTCGTTGAATGTGATTTAATTTAATTGGCAACCCGTTTGATTGTTATTTTCTTCTCGATAATGAAAGCTCCATAAAGCAAAGTAATTTTGTTTAAACAAAAGCGCAAAGGCGGAAAAAACAGAGAGAGGAAGGGAGAGCGTGAGTGTTGGAGAGAGATGACAATTTGTATTTACAGTTTGCCACAATAGCAAGTAATTGCTTTTTATCTTGGCTTTAACAACAAAGCCCAAAAACCTTGCCCAGTGGCTGTCAAACTGTAGTCAGGCACTTTAAAACGCAGCAAAGTCGCTCAACTGTGAGACCACTTTGTGTGTGCTGCTGTGTGTGTGTGTGCTGGTGTGTTGTATTTCAGCTGCGGGCGTAAATTGAGCAGCACAAGTTCAATTACACACACTGGCACACACACACACACAAACACAGACACTAGCACTTGGTATGTGTCGTTGTTGTTATTTTGAGCTGCCCTCCAACTAAATTTTTAATGGCACTTTTATTTTATTTTATTCAACTTTTTGCGCAAAAATTTCCCATTTAAATTTTGATGTTGGTTTTTGGGTTTTTGCTGCTTTTCAATTTCCGACGTCAGCGAAGTTGTTGTTGTTGCTATTTGACGGGCAAGCTACAAACAACAATGAAGCATTTCCGGTTACCACATGTCTGTGTGTGTAAGTCCCAGTGTGTGTGTGTGTGTGTGTGTGTGTGTTCTGTGTCGGTCTTATGTGGATTATATTCATTAGTTTGCGTCAATTTTTTCAAATTTTATTTTATAAATGTATATTTAAACGTGTGTACATGTGTCTACATATAAATTACATTGCGAGCTGGTGACTAGATGTATTTTATGTACCCCTAGCTAAGGTCTGAGCGGATATAGTAATAATCGTTGGATAAAGAGTCCATCCCCATTAGGAAACTATAGAGTGAAAATGATATTTGAAATGGGATATCTACTAACCAATTGAAATGAAGTCTTTAGGTTAGAAAATTAAACAGAAACCTTGAAAGTTTTACAATACTAAATGCAATTTTAGCACAGAAATTTAACCAAAATAGAAAAACCTTAGCTAAGACCAAATAATAATAAGCAATATACATAGTAAGAATATAATATGGTTCTTAGTTAGCGATTAAATTAATCTAAAACATCTCGGTAGATGCAATGGTTCATGCGGCCGGGTCGCCGCCTTTAAATTAGTTTTGTGGTGAGAGTTTGTAAGGAACTACTCATATATGCTTATAAGATAGTTAATAAATATTTAATAATTTACTATAGAATTAAACGAATACATGAAATAATACTTTAACTCTTATATCTTGTATAACATTTATATTCACTAACTAATTCGCTATGATTATTCTTTCTTTGCAGGTAAGAACATGTCTTAATCAGCATCATCTTATTCAAGTACAAGTACAAGAGCAAGTATTATATATTCTCCTAATTGAGTGAGTATAACAAAGTCACAGCAAATCAAATCAACATCATTTGCATTCCGTTTTCTGCACTTCAACCCACACGAGACAGTGGAGTGCTGAGTGCTCGGTTCTATGGCACATTCATTGAGGCGACTCTATGTAATCTCTTTCGTTGACCAGTTCTGAAAGTGTCAAAATGCGTGGGACATGAGAACACTCCAATAACTTATATGGAGACCACTAGCAGGCACACAGAGAGACATTGGGACTGATAGACAGAGGGAGAGATATTCAGCGCAGAGTAGAGATCGTCCGAGATCAAAGACCCATCCATAACTGTTTCTATTCGAGTGTTGACCAGGAAGACCCCCCTTGTGAGCATGCAATTCTGTAGAGGAATTGCATTCTGTACTCTTTTGTCCACCACCACATCGTCTCTCCGCTTACTTCTCCTGTCACTTGAGCTATTTAAGCGCTGTGCCAAAGCCACCAAATGACACCAAGCTGTGGTCCCCAATGAAGCTGGAGGGATTGGGTTCACATTGTTTGCCTCCTTTCTGCTCTGGTTGTGTCTGTGTATTGTGTGCTGTGCTCTGTGCTCTGTACTCTGTACTCTAGGCATTTGCTTGTTATTGTAAGCATTGCAAATATGCTAGCAATTTTGTGGGCGTGGCTGGGCCCTTGTAGAAAAGTTTGACGCCAGCGAAGTCTGCGGGCAATGCAACAACAGCAGCGAGTAAAGAAGGAGCAGGAGGAGAAGGAGAAGGGAAATGACGTGGATATCTACCAAGTTCATTGCTTGTAAAATTGACTTAAGCACAAGCGCATCCAGAAACAACAACAACAGAAGAACAACAACAACAAATTTCAGCCGGCAGCTAAACAAGCCAAAAGATACTTAGCTGCAATTTTCTGAGTTGCTTTTCTTTCTAGCCTCCTTTTTTTTAATACCCTGTAAACAAAATCTGTCATAGATAAAAGCACTGCTCCTAGTGCCAGAAGTCTGTGCACCTTTAGTTAAAGAAGGATGGAGATGCAGAGTTCTATAATATAACAGATTTACTTAGAAATATAGTCCGTATGAAACGGCTTCTCCCATATGTCTTTTCGGGGTAGTTTAAGGTTCGTTTGAGGGTATCCCCTAGTCGAGTTGAACTAACAAATTCTGTTCGTCTTGGCCTGTGTGCATTTTGCTTACCTTTTCGCTTGGCAGTCAAAGTATGGCCACAATTTGTGTAGTTTTATTTTCTTTGTATTCTCTTGTTGCGTTTTTCTACTTTGTTGCGGCTGCATTTTTCGCAATTTTTCTAGCTCATTTGCCCAGACGCCAAAATGTCCTTCAGCACTGAGTCTTGGTGCAAGTCGCCGTCGCCATCGCCATCGCCATGGCCGTCTCCTCCTCCGTTGACGCCTCCTCCATCTAAGCTGCCGCCTTCATCTGCGTTGCCATGGTAAAGGCTCAGTTATCTTTTGCCGCTGTTTTGCCATTTGGCAAATTAAAGTGTGCGGAAAGGCCGAAAGCAAAAAACCCGTTTGGTGGCAAGGCGGCAAGGCACACGTGCAACCTGGTAAGGCTACGGCTGCTGCAATTCCAATTCGAATTGCGTCTCAAAGGCGTGCTCGTGCGCTAAGCAATTTGGCAATGCATGAAAAACAATCCCAAAGATTTTTTTTGGTGCTCATTTCATTTGTTGCCTGTCTGCCTGCCTGTCTGACTGTCTGGTTGCCACTTGGTGGCATAATTCGCGCCCCCCAGCCGACGCCCCAACCATGCCACAAAAATCGAACACCGCACACCGTTCAACGTTCAACGAGGACACTTCCAACACTCGAAGGTGACTCGCAAGTGTGGTCGCCGGTCTCTTGGTCTCTTGGGGCCTCGATTTACGAGCTGTGATATTTCGTGCATTGCCTACCAATTGTAAAAGGCCTTTTTGTCCCTCCTTTTTATGCCCCCTCCTCCTCCCATTTTCATATGTATTTCTGTGTGTTGTATGTTTGATTTAAGCCACAGTCTGATCCGTATCTGGCCCCAAAACCAAGAGCTGCAGCCAGCTGATAACTCTGCCACTCAGCTAACCTAAACTGTACGAATGTGAGTAGATAAATAGAGTATCTAAAATTTCTAGACCGTACAATACATCCGGTACAATACTTCTAGTTGTGAGACTCCTTGAGATTACCAATGATTCCACCATTTCTTCTTTCTTGGAAATTCCAAGAAGTTAGGTTTTATTAGACCTGCGTAACAGATTCCGAGATTCTAGTGTGGTTAATATTAATCTTAGATACGATTACCTATCCAGGATTATAGAGCAGAAAATAATGGAGCCCATGAATAATGCTCTCACTGTATATTCAAGCTTAAGTAAAGATTATTTGGAGGAACATCTCGCCCCCCATTTGCCATTCGTTCTGAAAGGGAAGAGCCGCACCGCAATTTGGACCATTTGCCATTTTCCACTCCCGTTTAGAGTGCATCAATTGATGGTCACAAAAAGTTCTTGGAACTGCGCTTCGCTAGCGATTGATTTAATGCTGATGGCAGCAGTGGAACGGCAATGGCAACGGCAACGGCAACGACAACGTCAATGGCAACGGCAACGGGAACGGGACTGGTACTGGTACTGGTACTGGGACTGGGATTAAGATTGCCATGGACACAGGCAGCATCGGGACATTGGGACAGCGGGATGGCGGGCACAATGGACAAGCTGCTTCCTATCGAGTGCTGAGCACGTTCCGATGCCGTTGTCAAATATGGCTGCGGTCACTTTTCTAACAGCAATGTCCAACAACAACAACAGCATCCACAACAAACAGCTAAGAATAACTTTGGCTTGGACTGGCAGCAGCTGCCGGAGCTGCTGTGGAGCGCGCATAAATTTCGCATCCAAAGTTGCTTTTACCTTTTGCGGCCACCCTTTTTGCATTTACCGTTAAGTTTTCTGTTACAAATTTGCTTTAAGCCAATTTTTACTTAGTTTTTTTTTGTGAGTAGCCGCCTCCAATTCTCCATTTCACCATTTCTCTAAGAGATTTCCAGAGAACACCAAGTGGCGCTCGTCTCTCAGCGTTTCAGCGAACAGATTCAAATTGACTGGTGACTGCGGCTGAGGCTGCGGCTGCATATCGTATACACAGTTATGCACTGCGTGAACTGGGACAAAGCGATGCCTTCTTAACTTGGCCTAAACTCAAAAGCAGTGGCAGCTGGAAAAGGCAGCGAGCTACCAATTCATTTCGTACCATGTTAACCATCTATCCAGCTAGCTTGTTAAAATTTTAGCAAACATAAAAAGAAGGCTATAACCAGCTGGCTTTTATCAGAAACGCTCTGGCAGGCCGCATATGCCACCACATGCATATATGTAATGGTGCACTGGCTGTTAACATTTGTATACCCTGTAAAGTGTTTCCCTCAAGTGTAAATCAATGTGTGCAACGGATAAAAGAAGCTAAAGGAGGTTGAAAGTATGCAATACTATAAACGATATGTATATTTCCCTATGTTATTCTCTTAACGCTCTGCAAAGTAGAAAATTAACAGATTATAAATCTATGAAAAGGTGTTTAGCTTTTAAGAGCGAAGTAAACTTTACAGAGCATCGAAGTGAAGAGCTTTCCACTTCAACACTCTTTTCCCATTTTTACAACTTGTTTGTACAGAGTATCTCCTGGTCCTCGCACATTCGCCTATAGTATTTGTACTTGTTTTTACATTTTGATTGCATTTATTTTTGTTGATTCGAGTGTGTATTGAGTGTGTGAATGTGTGTGTGTGTGTGTGTATGTGTTCCATGCAATTTTAACACCTGAATTTAAGCAAAATTGAGTGCTGTTCCGATATATTGGCATTGTTTACGAAGACCAAATCGAATTGTATCCAATCGTATCGTATTGGATCTGTACTCCTATTCGCATTCCCATTTCCATTTCCATTCACTCGCATGCCCCAAGTTGTACTGTAACAAGGCTACGGGGCAAACGGGGTAATTGCTGAAGAGCGAGACACATGCGGCGTATACGCAATCTTTTAATTTGTTCATTATAAGTGCAGCAACAATGCGCGATGTCGTCTATAATTTCATAATAAGCGTCAGTCGATGGCCAAGTTGATGGGCTAGGTCTGAGCCATAACTGGAACTAACTCGAACTGCCACTCGACACCTCAAGGGAGGTCTCTGTTCGTTCCATTACGAAGAGCAGAGGGGAGGGGAGGTGACTTTAGGGCGCCTGCAAGCGACAGTTCTCAGTTTGATTTGTCATCGATGGCAATTCGAGCCACTTAATTGTTGCCTTGGTGACATGTAATTGCAGTTTCTAGTTTCGTCCGGTTTGGTTAAACTGCAGACTCCCCTCCTCAGTCCACCTATTTCCACCTTCTTTCCTCCTCCTTCCCCATCTCTCTGCTGCTACTCATCTCGCATAGTTTCCTGTGGCGCTTTTTTATGAGCAATGAGTCGCCAATTTGGGTCACTGCGCCTGCTACTCTGTGGAACGTGTTGAAGTGCATTGAGACGGAAGTATTGCTTGTTTACTGCCCGTTTGTAAACTGATGTTGCTGTTGCTGCTGTTGCTGCTGCTGCTGCTGCTGCTGCTGCTGCTGCTGCTGCTGCTGCTGCTGCTGCTGCTGCTGCTGCTGCAGCTGCTGCTACTGGTGCAGTGCATCAGTGACAAGACCACAAGGCGAAAGCCTGACAACGCTGGCGGCTAACGAACTCAAACGAACTTTTGAGTTGAGCGTGTTTGTTCCCAATGGTCAAATGATAGTTAACCGGGTCAATACGAATGCGGTTTGTGGCAATCAGTGTGTGTAGGTCGACCAGAGGATTTAAGCGCATCAAATAAATCCGTTTTCAATGATTTACCTGTCACGCAGTCAATGAACAGTCTCCTACAATAACTTTCAAAAGTTGGAGCATGTCCTACCATCGGCATTATACATCCGACTTTTGGATTGGATTTTAAATGTTTATTTATTTAAGAAAATAGCATTTCAAACTTAGTAACTTAAAATTTAACAGAGCTCCTGCCTCGTAAGGACGCATTCCTCCAGGTATTCTTATACACTCATTCAGTTTTTCTAAGGGTGGCGTCTAAAGAGGGTGTACAATGCCGCCCCACAAATGAGTTGGGTGAATGCCAGCTGAGGAAAAAAGAAAGATGGGGACAGAGAGAGAATGGGGTGAGGTCTTGGTAAATGGTTTTCCACGATTTTGGCCATAATTAATTTAATGTCTAATGCTGTTCACTTGTGCATAGCAGAGAGCTAGAAAAGTTTGTTCAAGAAATCATCGCGGATAAATCTTCCTGTTGACAACAAGGTGGTCAAGGTGGTTGCTGTGTTTTCCCAGAGGGGAAGGGATGAAGAACGGGGAGGAGATAGGAATCGCGCAAGGGGCGGATTCAACTTGTTCATTGAAATGGCCATGTGGCTGACTGCTGACATAAATGACCAGCAGCCGCTGAACATTAGAAAGCCAAGACGCCAGAACCAATGTTGTGGCCAAGTGGTGACCGATACCGACAACGATGCAGACACCAATGCCGATGATTGGATCTCAGGCTCGAAGATCATTCGGGAATTGTCGTTTGGGTCACTTTGCGCACGTTTCGCATCGAAATCGATTAGCACGAGTCATGAGTAGTTTCTGTTCTGGACGAGTCCAAGCAATTGGAATGAAATCACTTGGACACGCAAAGCGTGCCTTGAGTAGACGCTGCGACGTGTGTGTCGTTTCATTGTTCCACATTGACCATTGGCCAATGACTTTGACACAGAAAGAAACATGAACAAAGAGTCAAGAGTGGAAAGTATGGTCCGAATGGCCTTTCACTAGCAACTGGCCACCCGACTAAAGGCATTTCCATTTAGAACCAGTCCGTCCATACGCCTCTTACTTTAGCACATGCCATTGCACCCGTGTCGTGGTGTGCCGGGCCAGGCAGCTAGACAAGACCCAATCTCCAACCCTAACCTCCTAATGCTTGGTAACTTGTAGTAGCCACCCCCTTGAAGCTGCTGGCGGCGTTTTTTCTGTTTTGCTTCGTTTTACGTCTTTACGCCTTTTATTTATTTCTCTGTTTGTTTGCTTACAAATGCAGTTCCCACCTCCCACAGCCCGTGCCTGCTCCTCTCCCTCTGCACTGTTATGAATATGAAAAATGCTGAAAGCATTTCAACGGTACTTTAACCCCAACGACAACAGCGACGATGATGACGATGACGACAACGACGCATATCTTGGAATTCCCATCTCTCTTAGCACTCCCCATATCCCGCTCCCGTATCCCGTGTCCCACACCTACCCCTTATCCCTTGCTTCCTACCTCTTACCTTTATCTCCGACTTGGATTCAGACTCTTGAATTTAGTCAAATGGGCAGCATTTGTCGCTCTTGGTCTTGTTAGAACTGGATAGACGCAGGCCTAGACAAAACCTACACAAATTTGTTACGTACTTTCCGGCGCGTACATCCCGGCGGCTTCAGTTCCAGTTCCAGTTCCAGCTCCAATTTCAGTGCCAGTTCCCCTGCCAGAATCTCGTGGGACGCCCAGAACAATCATAACCGTTATGTGTGTATATATATGTGTGTGCGTGTGTTTGCTCTGTGTGTGTTTTGTTTTAATGTCTGCTTTAGCTTGTTTATGTTTCTTGTTGTTGCTTTTGGTGGAGCGGCATTCTCTCTGTGTCTGTGTAAATATTGATTTTTATTTGTGTTTGGTTTATGAGAAAGCCGCTAGGCATTTGTTTAGGTGAGTTCTGCATTTGCCTAATCTTCGTAGGTAAAAATTATAGATTCTCCTGTGAAATATAACAAAGAAGGCGAACTTGATAGTGCCTTCCAGAAGGTAACTCCCAATGTTGTTAGGGTTGATCCCCAGATGTGAGTTACTTGATAAAACTGCAACTCAGAAGTGGAATGATTTCGCGCAATCTTAATATCAATCCGTTACTTCTCTTTACTCTCTATCTCCCTATATATCTTTATTGCGTAGACCGTGATTTCATTTATTTTAATCAGTGGCTATCCCTATCTTGCCCCTCTCTCTCTCCCTCTTCCTCTAATTCTTTGCTTCTCATGAGTTGAATCACCTAATGTGACAGATTAAAACGCCTTCTTTTTATCGCTAAATCTGTATTTGTTCCCCACCATCTTACTCTTCGCTCTCTCCCCCACTTTTTTTATCCTATATGTATATCGTTCTCCCTTTCTCTTCTAAATTCCATCAGATAATGTCACCCCTCGCCCCAATGGTTTTCCTATCTCTGATAGTTAGTATCTGAAAGGCTTTGTTGAACTAGACCCTCTAACACTTCAATTGCATTCCTATCATCCTCTCTCTCTCTCTCTATCTGCCTTTCTCCATTGTTGCCTCCCTCTCTTGCAACTGACATTCTCTTCCCAATACCTGTCACCTGCTATCGCATTCACAGCGCGTGGCACATGGCTCGTGGCTATGTGGAGACGCCATGTTGTCCACATCCTTTGGTAACAACTTGGCTGCACTTTTAGTTTACGTTTCGACAGCTGCTGTCAATGTCCTTTGGCCCAAGGGGCAGGCAAGAGTAGGTTCAGAGGGGGCTCTATAGGCACAGTAAAAAGCTAGTGAGACAGAAGAACAGTGGGACAGGGGACAGGGGAATCTGAACACTGAGGGACAGAGGACAAGCTGAGAGATGTTTGTCTGAATGCAGTCGAGTGTAAAAATATGAATGGCGAATGGGCGTCAGGAGGCACGCCTACAGCTCTGGGGGCAAATAAATTACATGTGTGTAGAAGTGTGTGTGGAAAGGGAGTTCAATGTACTTGGCTCTGATAAATGTTTAGTCAGCGCCTCTGCAAAGCGGCCTCCAATTTAAGTACTAGTCAAAGCGTCTTGCAACACTTTCTTCACATCATCAGAAGACGTCGACGACTCTGTGGCAGATTCTCTGCCCGCTGCATCGGTGGCTGTAGGTGGCATGACAAGCTACATGCTACATGCAACATAAGCAATATACACACATGTACGAGTACATAGATAGGTGCAACATAGGAAAGCCACGAAACTCCAGCGAAACGAAACTAGTTTTTTATGATAAGCAGAAAGAACAGACCCTAAGACCTACCCTACCCAACCCCTGCCCCAGCCCTCCTACTCGGTAACCAACAAGGAGTGAACCAGGGCCAGGGCCAGGCCCATCCTTGCAACCAGGCGGCTGCTTTGCTTGTAAAGCTTGCTTCTTGCCACAGTTGTTTGTGTCTGTGTTGTTGCAATGCATTGTGCTCTGTTGTGTTGTGTTGTGTTGTGTTGTGTGTCGTTTGCTGGTGGCGTTGACTTTGATGCTGCAGCTTCGCGAGGCGTCTCTTGTCTCCTAGAGGCAAGAACGCGTCATTGACCTCTAGATCAGGCAAGAGATGCAAAAGCTGCAGTTGCTCTTGTTGCACTTTCAGCTGCAATTATACTACTGCCATTGCTGATGTGTCATCTGCAACAGACAGAAATGCAATCAACCTGAAGTAAATGAGAACAAAAATCGCCAGGCTATGCACGCATATATTAGTCAGAAAATCGCCGCTCTACATGAACTAAATGCGAGTGTCAACTGCCCGAGCTTGGCCCACAGCCAAGCCCATATACTAGCGCTGGCCCAAAACCCAATCCAGATCCCAAAACCCAAGCTCAGAGCCCAAGTCGAACGTTGCCAAATTGCCAAAACGTTGGTCAAGAATGCGCCCAGGCAAACAGAACTCAATTAAACTGAAAGCGCCAAAACCGAAACCGAAACCAGTTTCATGGCTCGACAGCTACAACTGAAGGATGAAGGTAGGATGCTGGAGGATGCGGGTTGGAGGATGAACTTGGAGCTGTGGCTGCGACTGCGGCTGAAGCTGAGTGTCTGAGGCGGCATCCAGAGCACTCGTTGTCTCTGGTCTCTGGTCTCCAATCTCTCGCTGTGGCGCATTGGCTGCGCCTGCGCATTGTTTGCCACAGAACTTACTCTAATTCAAAGTGCCTCTGATTCTGCTCCGCTGCTGCTTCTGTACCTCTGTTTCTGTTTCTGACTCTGGCTTTTGTGGTTAACCACAGGCATCTTTTGCCAACAAGCAAAATTTATAAGATGATGTGCCTGCCGTATCCATCCGTACCCTGGGTCCCCCATTGCCCATTTGGGTCCTAGCTTGCAGCTTGGAGTTCTGTGTGTGCCCCTTCTGTGTATTGTTCAGATTACATAAATTGATGTTGAAGCTTCTTGGGGCTGCAACTTGAGACACCAGAATCGCAAAATGTTGCACAGAGTGAAGCGTTAAATTGCGCCCAGAGCGCTTTCGGGCCGCACAATGGAAGAAGTACGAGCAGAACCTCAATGACAGTTGGCCATCAATAAGAATTTCAGCAAGGAACTATAAAGAATTATGATAATCAGTGTAAAGAGCATACTATATAATCAGATAACTGTCTGTTTATGCGGTACTGGAATTCATAATAATCATTCAGCATTCGCAAGTTTAAATGAATCTTCAACTTGTTTCACTTAACTAGTTAATTTGCTCTAATATGCACTTGAAACTAAACATTTCGCTATCCAAAGTTTGCAGAAATGCCTTTGCTTAGAAGGGTAGTTACTTTACTTTACTTAAAAGTCGAAATTAGCATATCATTAGGAGAGTGTTTCGTTTCGGTTCAACTTAAGCGATCCACTAAAAATGACATAAACAAATATTTAAACACAACATTTTCGAACTCTAACGAAATGGTATTGGGGTTCAGATATGATATACTTGAGAGATCTCTGTAGTTAACCATCATCTCATTATAGATTATCAGGATATAAAAGAGATGCTCGAATTGCTGAATTCCACTTGTGTCTTTCCCATTCTCACCCACTGTATAATGAGCTCATCCTTTCCGTTACTGTTATCAATTTACTAACTCCTCGAGTGAAGCAACGACTTTTGTCGTTGCCGTTGTCGTCATTTGGCCATTGTCGTGTTATTTGATACCTTCTTGGAGTGGGTGCTCTTGGCCCGCAAAACAAAAGCAACTAAAGTTACTTAGTTAACGCTTTGTAGTTGCGCACACTGGGCACTTGGCAGTCCCTGTCAAACTTTTGACTGTCAAAAAGTAAAAAAGGAAAAACAGCAAGCGAAAAAATCCAAAGAAAATACTGACGCTAATGAGACCATAAACGTAAAGCCTGCCAAGGCAGACACAGCAGTGCGAATGCGGCAAATCCAACGGCAACTCTAATTGCTGCAATAGAATGAGATTACGAGCAACAACTACAACTGCAACTGCAACAACAATTGCAAATGCAATAGCAACAGCAACAGATGGCCGCCAATCGTAGCGACCCAATTGCAAGTGGTTTGGCCAACTGGCTGGCTGGCTGGCTGGCTGGCTGGCTAGTTGGTTGACTGGCTATTTACTTTTTGCTGGCACTGTCCGTTTGTATATTTACCTGGCCGTCTACCCGTCCAACTGTCCAACAGTCTCTCTCCATCTGTTCAGCTGTCCATTAGCTCCGGCAAACAATTGCAACAGCCTCGCCAGCAACTACTGTTTGACAATTTATCAATGAATGACTTTTCTACTTCTCGTTGCTGTTGTTGTTGGGGTTGTTGTTGTTGTTGTTGTTGTTGTTGTGTTTGCTATTCGCTGTTGTTGTTGCTTCTATTGTGCGTTGAGCTTTTCTTATTGGAACAGGAAGTCGCTTATTTGCTGCAAGTGCGCATCGCATTGACATTTACTTTGCTGCTCTTGCTGCTGCTCTTGCTGCTGCTCTTGAGCAGAAACACAAGGAAATCCTCCCTGTTCCTCCCTCTCCCTCCTTGTCCCATACATTTTTTTGTTGTCGTTTAGTTCATTTACATGTTACTGGCAATTTATTGTTTATTTTGTTCACTTTTTATCGTATTTTACATTGATTTATGGGCAGCCGCTAAACAAAAACCAAATACTTCGAATGCAGAAATGAATTCCGTGTCATCCGAAAATTCTGTTGCAGCCAGCGAAATTTATAACCTGCAACTGAGCAACAAAATGAGGAACAGAAGTTCTAAATTACTTTTTAGCCGCGCAGGGAGATTATCAGGGACGCGGACAGAAAGCCAGACAGAATTACGACCAAAGAGAGAAACAGGGACAAAGATGTGATTCAGGCATATTTCGTACACTGTTTTATGATTTCTTTCGTTTCGCTCCGTCGACTTGGATTTCTTGCAGATTGGAAAATCGAAATCAAAACTCATAAAAATGCAATTTGCGCGCAAACAACTTGAGTTTTAAGTATGGCGCCCACAGAACAGCCCCTAAAAGCTGAAAACCACCCCCTTCCCCACAAAAGAAAAGCCAAACACATAATCCAAATCCAATGCCAGCTCCAATCCGGGGAAGGTCCCCGGCCCGGCGACGGGGCTGGCGACGTGGCTACAATTTGCATGTGCATGTCCAGGGGATTCCCCCGCATCGAATGGGAGTTGTGCCTTTAGAGGCGGGTGGGCCATAAAACCCATTTGCCGCACAACAGTTAACGTGTCGCAGTTTGTTGGGAGTGTGTGTGTACGTGTGTGTCGGGGGGTATAAGCCCGGTATTTGGGGCGTTTTTAGTTTTGTGTGTTGGAAATTTATGCGCTGAGGGTGGATGCCTGAACAGGAGGGTTGCCTGCATAGCTGCGATTTGTAGCCAGTCCAAGCACGGAAATGACTCCTACAGATGCCGGGTTATAGATGAGGCTAGTTATTCCTATAGGGTACATTGGCTTGAATAGTGGAGGATACAAGACAACCCTTTAAAGAATTGAAATATCCTGATGATATTTGAACATTCACCATTAAACACCATTAAAGCGGCCAATGACGCTAATTGCTTTTATTTAATGGCCACATTTGTCACATAGCGAATTATGAGCTATGCCTTTGGGCAATGGTGAGGGCGACAAGGAAATGGAAGAGAAACCCACTAGACTCCAAACCCAAACCCAAAGGCAGAGTTTAACATGTGTGCAGAAAACACGCACTTTACATAATTAATTCAGGCAATGTCACCAGTTATACACTTGAGACTGCAGCTCCGAATGATATGTGACTACGTAGAGGTGTAAGGGGTATTTGGAGAACTAGAAAGAGATGGAGAAAAGAGCTTAAAAGAGTAATACAGAAGGAGAGAGAGGGAGAGGAACAGATGATAACTTGGTATGGAAATGGGACGGATGCTGTTGTTGGAGTCGCTTGTTAGTTGGTGTCGGGAAACATTCTGTTCCTATAATTAAAAGAAGAAATTGCCACTTAAAGGGAACGGTAAATTATGAATGCAGTGCTCAACGTTAGATGGCGCTGTTCTGTCACGCGCTCATTAGCGAGACATTGTGAGGCGCCCGCATGCTCAGTCCCACCCAGGAGCCACCCAAGGCAAGCAGGAAGTCTTTTGTGTATGCACAGCTTGTTGTGTGTGTGTTCGTGTGTATTTGTGGGAGCGTGTTTATGAGTGCGTGTTTGTGTGTGCGTGAGTGTGCGTTCGTGTGAAAGTGAACAACTTGAGCACGTGAATGGCACACCTGATGGACCCTGATGAGACGCACTCAAGTACTCTGTAGTCAGACTCAGAGCCAAAAAAAAAGAAGAAAAGAAACTTATGCTTTGCCTTTCTCTCTTTTTCTCTTCCCAATTTGAACAGGAGCTAAAGGAGAGCTTCAACTATGGACTCTTTGCCCCGCCATCGAACGGGAAGGCTGGCAAGTTTTTGGATGAGGAACGACGCCTGGGTGACTATCCATTCAATGGACCCGTCGGTTATCTCGAGGTCAGTTACATATATGACTAATATAATCGAGTCTTTTCTCAACTTCTTCCATTCTTTCCCATTGTCCACAGCTCAAGTACAAGCGGCGGGTGTATAAAATGCTCACCTTGGACGAACGTCAGTTAAAGGCTCTGCACACACGGGCCAATCTGCGTCGCTTTCTAGAGTGCATCAATGGTGGGCATGTGGAGAAGATTGCCAAAATGTGTGCCAAGGGCTTGGACCCTAATTTTCATTGCTCAGAGAGCGGCGAGACACCGTTGACAGTCGCCACAGGCGCCAAGAAGCCGAATAAGCTGCTCATCGCGTTAGTCAATGGTGGAGCTCTACTGGATTATCGCACAAAGGATGGAACCACAGCCCTGCATCGAGCCGTTGAGCATGATTCGCTTGAGGCGGTCAGGTAAGTACCCCAGCTCATACTGGATACTTTAATAAAAGTATATAGTATATCTAAATGTGGATTCTTGTCGCTTACAGCACGCTGCTTGAATTGGGTGCCTCGCCCAATTATCGGGATGGACGTGGTATAACACCATTATATATATCGATAACACGCAAATGCGAGGCAAAGATAACAGAGAGCCTCTTACATGATCACGCCACGCTGGGCATACAGGACACTCAGGGCTGGAACGAGGTGCATCAGGTAAAGTCGGTGGCGGTCCACATTTCTAAACTCAACTCAACTTAACTCGAGATCTGGGATATTGCAGTACAGAAATGTATACTCTTAATGGTTTTGAGCTACCTCTTCAACCCAACACCCATACCCCCAACCCCAACTTTTTTTGGTTCTGGTGCTGGTGGTTCTACGCCTTCTATGAAATTGACACTTTTCTAATATGTTTTTCTATATTTTTCTCGTATATTTATATGTATTTTGACTTTACTCGTACTCTGTCTAACTTTAAAACAAAACAAAAAACAAAACGCTTGCCTCCTAACTATTGTAAAACTGAGATTAGGCCTGTCGTCATGGCCTGGTGCAGCACTTGGAGCACTTGTTGTTCTATGGTGCTGATATGGATGGACGCAATGCGTCCGGTAATAGCCCGTTGCATGTTTGCGCTGTTAACAACCAAGAGGCTTGTGCTAGAATGCTTCTCTTTCGCGGCGCACAACGCGGTGCCCAGAACTTTGCCAACCAAACTCCCTATCAGGTATTTAAAACAATACAACAACCAAATTGAGAAAAACAAACTTAATATTTCACTCTTAAGCTACAATTTAATCGTAATATACCGAATAATATACCAAATAATACTATACTAAGTAGTCCTAAATAGTCGGTACTTTTCATCTAGTTTTGCTTGTAGTTCATCCAGTAATTATTACGCATAGTTCATTTAAATAGTTTCTTCCTTCAGAGTGGGCCTAATATCACTTTTATCCCTCAGGTCGCTGTCATCGCTGGCAATTTGGAACTCGCCGAAATCATTGAGAACTACAAATCAGATGAAATTGGTGAGTGGAAGCGAATCCTCAAGCAATCATCATCAGACATAAAAACATCAGTCTTACCCATGCACACTCAATTGGGATTGTTGATATCATTGAAACCTGGAATCAATCCATATTCTAATATTATTAATTATTATATATTCATTTGGCTTTATATCAACATTCTTAAGGACTCACAATCGACTTGTACACGACATTGACACTACCAAATCGTACTCAGACCTTATCCTTTGATTGAATCTTTTGTTTGTCACAATTTGGTTTTCTTCTTGTTTGTTTCCCCCATCTATCGATCCAACCTGCTCTTAAAATAGACCCATTTCAATGTATAGTTATCTTTTTGCAATAATTTATCACAATTTGTTGCCTCAGTTTGATTCCCGATCAATGAATAAAGAACAGTTCATCAAATCATTTTCATATTCACTTAGGTCTCCTCATATCTCATTCCTATCATCAAAAATATCAAAAATATATATAGCTCTCGTATCTTATTTAAACAAACAAAACAAAACCTCTCTTTAACGTATATGTAAAAGTTTTAATATTTCGCTTGCATACATATTTTTGGCCTTTGCTTGTCAATTTTAACTCAGATATTTTTCTACTATATATACTACATATACCGCTATAATAAGTACTATACCTATTCGTAACTCTGTAACTCGTTTGTGTTTCATACCTCATCTATATACATATCTCTCTCTCATTCTGTATCTCTCTTTCTCTATGTTTATTGGCTGTCTTGTTCAATGTTTTGTTACTCGTTTTTATCGTTATCGATTTTTCCATAATCATCTACATACATAACCTACGAAAAGTATACGTCATATCTTATATGTATACCTAGAGAGTTTGTTCTTGTTTTAAGGATCATTCCTAGAATATCCGTTTTGTTAAATTTTTGCTTTTTGTTACGCTCAAGTACTAACTCTGAGGGTATCTTCTTCCACCTATGCAAAGAGCAGTAAGTATAGTAAGTAAATGTGTGTGCCAATCCCTAAGTGTTAGCTCGGCCTCGTATTTCTATAGGAATTGGCCAGAGTATAGGCTAAAGGCCTAGAAGGCCTTATCCTTATGTGTTTAGTATAGCTTGAAACGACGAATCCCAAAACCTTAGGTTAGTTAAAGCTTAAGCTGGAAGATGGACTATGTCCTTCGTGCTTTAACTTCATATGTTGCTAACATCACATGTTATTATTAACAGCTGTTACTGCTCAACTGTTATTAGGTGGACAAAAGAATATCGAAATCTTGACCATCTTTAGAGATGGCCAATATGCTTTGTGCTTTTACCAGCAATATAACAGTTATCGGTGACTTGAAGGCATATCGAAGCTTAGCCCATCTTTATCACTGCTTTTACCTGTTTAAATTGCAATCAGAATCGGATGCATGCCATTGTGAGAATCCCATCAAGTTATCCAGCTAATGTGATAAAAAAGTACATTCTCGTAACCGATATAATCATAACCAACATGATAGTATCTACGTAATACGGCCATCCTCCTCATCCCTGCCCCTGATTATCTCCTGACACATAAACAAAGATCTTTAGTGCCGCCTGCAAAATGACAGAAGTCCCACCACAACAACAACAACAGCAACATAAATACTACACACACACACACACACATAGTATCACACGGAAACACATATAAAACGAATACTATCCTTACTTACACACACAGTACCCTTCCGGGGACCACCACGGTACAATCCGAAGCGTCGTTCTGGCATTGGTTGGCTAAGCGCCAATGGCGCCGCTGGCGCTGCACTGCTTGCTGCGGCTGCCGGTGGCCTTGGTGGTGCAGGTGCAGGTGAAGGTGCCGGGCCAGGTGCAAATAGTATAAATGGCATTGTGGGAGTAGGCGGTGGTGGAGGCGGTAGCCTGATGGGCACTCTATCGCGACAGCAGTTGCAGCAACTGCAGCCGCTCCATCATCAGTCCCATCTTCAGCCTCACCATCAGCCTCACCATCAGCATGCCCAGCATATGCACCACCAGCACCAGCAGCCGCATCTGCAATTGCATGGCCCACCCTCACCTTGCCCTTCGGAACACATGCTGGGCGCGTACAGCTCGGCCAGCTCGAGCCTCTCCGAAGGCTCCTCCGGACATCGCTCGCACGAGGATGACATCAGCATTGTAACAGGTAATGGAATTACTTTCATTTGCGTTTCTATCACCTAAGTTCCACCTAAGTTTTCAACTTATTTCAATCAAATTGAGAGGCCTAGTCTAGGGATCAATACAATCCATTCTCATTTCTCTGTACATACTCGTATATACATATATATCTTCTACTTTTATGATATCTACTCTTAAGATCTAAGCTCAAGAAAAGGTTAAGTATACATTTTCCTAACACTAAGCATGACCTTTGTTTTGGTTAACCAAGATATTAGATATTGTTACAAACATAAACTACAGATATGCATGTCCAATAAGATCGTAAGAAGCAACAGTCTAGTGGAAGGTGATCGATCAGCAATCGATTAACATAAGTCGATTGATAGGAATGAATCATTTAATATACATTTATGAATAGTATGAAAGATATTGATTTGTATCGTTCAATTCGACACATATTTGATATAACTTATCGATAATTTGTCATGCTGCATTAAAAGTCTCATTTAGTTGTTTTGTGAGTGAAAATCCCAGATAAGTTTTTCGTTAAGTTATAATGAATACGATTCATCACACTCTTAAACTGAATTATTCATACTTAAAGATGCACTTCAAAGTGACATGCATTTCTGAGTTCTTTATATATATTCAAACTGTTTGTCAATCGAATGTATCCATCGTCTACTCATATGTAAATCCCCTACCCAAGAAACAATCAAAGCATCCGCATTGCATTCCCTTGGATAATCTTCCATTTATATGTTCGTTCAAGTTGCTTTTGGTGCTTTCTTTCTTTCGCTCTTAATTTACTATTTATGTATACCGTTTACCCTCCTGCATTCGCATCTTAATATCGTTATCGTTATCGTTGTCGTTGTCCTGGCCCAGGATCTGGCCACAATATCTTAGTTACTCACTTAAGCAACCAATCAACCAATTGGGCTGACACACATTCTATGCAATCCCCACAGATAAATCCTTGGGCGACACCAGCGACATAATCAGCGATTCATCCGGTGTGGGCACCAACTCCGATTCTGCAGCTTGCTCCATTGGCCATCCCAGCACCACTGTGGTTTGCATGGAGCCCTATGCGGGAAATACAGTAGGACACATTCGCCTGCAGCCGGGCGATGTGATTGAAGTGGTGGGCAGTACCGATTGCGGCCTGCTTGAAGGCTATGTGCGTGGCACCAATCAGTCCGGATTCTTTCCCGCTGACTGTGTCCAAGAGGTGAATCTGCGCCAGAAGCACATTACCAATGTTATGACTGCCAGCACGGGAATGGCACCTCAGCAAGCACCGCTGCAGCCACAGCAATCCCCCTACCAGGGCTCACCCCAACTGAGCTTGGGAGGTCACTCGGGCAGCTCCAGCACGCTGCTCCAGCAGCCACACCACTCGCCCTCGCTCTCCATGAACAGCAATGGATCATGCCAACAGCAACAACAGCAACAGCAACAACAACAACAACAGCTGCAACAGTCGGAGAGCAATGGAGGTCCAATTGTTGGCAACTCTATTGGACAGTACAGCAGCGCCACAGCTCCTCGCATAAAGAAAGGGTAAGATCGCATTCATTCCCCACTAATATGAATCCTAATCGTCTTCTTCTTTATCGACAGTGCTTACAATGCGCCTCGTTCGGTGGTGCTGCATCGCGCCAAGCGCGGATTTGGATTTATATTGCGCGGCGCCAAGGCCAGCTCTCAGTTGATGCAGCTGCGTCCTTCGGAACGCTTTCCTGCATTGCAGTACTTGGACGATGTGGATCCCGGTGGCGTTGCGGACATGGCCGGACTGCGACCCGGTGACTTTCTGCTCACCATTAACGGCGAGGACGTGAGTGCTGCCTCGCATGAACAGGTTGTCGAGATGATTCGCTCGGCGGGCACCTTGGTCAATATGACGGTCGTCTCGCCACAGTTTCCACTCCAGATGCAGGCTAGCGCCCAATATCTACCTAGCGGAGCACGTGTTGGCAGTCAGCATTTGTCCAGTGGACCCAGCACTCCACAGAGCGCGCATCGTCAGTGCGCCACATTGCCGCGTAAAATGTCCATGGGACCGGGTAGCCATGCCAGTGGCAACTCTGGCTCTGGTGGCAGTGGCAGCGTGCGCATGGCACCGATGCCACCACGACGCGATCCAAAGACAACGTTGAGTGTGGGTCGTGCCAGAGCCAAGTCAATGGTGGCTGGCTTGGAGAATGGCGGCGAGAAGGAACAGGATGAGGTGCAGCACACCAAATCAAATTCCGTGGAGTCCATTGCCACGCCCACGCCAACTCATCCCGGCACTCCGGTGCAGCTGCGCACGGCTAGCATCAAGGCGCGACCAACGTCGAGCCGCATTACCGCCGCCGAGCTGGAGGAGCTTTTCCAGCGGCAGCAGGGCGAGGGCAGCGCCTCCAGTGCCAGTCGGTATGCGACCATGATGACCAGCTCTCGCTTCCAGTCAGGTACGGACAGTGGTGCGGCCACACCCCCCGCTACCAATGGCTCACCCATGCGATCGGGACCTCTCGTCTATGGCAGTGTAGCCGAGATGAAGCGCAAGACAGCCCGAAGCAAGCATGGCAGTGGAACACTGCGTGGCAAACCAGTGGCGACACCCACTGTGGGCGGTGCAACAGGTGGCAATGGACGCGATCTCAAGCGTTTCCACTCGACACCAGATCTGCACGGTTCCCAGCTTCATGGGTCTGTCTCGTCCATTTGGCAGGCCTCGAGCAAAGGTCATCACTCGCAGGACGACGTGGCCACGTTGCATGCTTCACTGCAGCGCCTCAACATGACTAGCGACAAGGAGAATAAAGTGACGGCAGCAGCAGGCGCTGCACCGCTTCCGCCACCTAATCATCCACCACCGCCACCACCAGTCGGACAGGTGGTTAAGGTGGAGACGCGCCGCAGCGTCTCGGAATACGAAAGCACTGTGTCCTTGCAGCAGAAGCTAAAGAAGCGTGCCGAGAATGACGCAGTCACCTCGGCGGCCATCGATGGCGTTCAGAGTAGCTTCAATCCCTCGGCCAATGCAAAGATCTATGCTTCGCCGCAGGAGCTGCGTAATGTGATGGCTTGGAAGCTGCGACAATCACAAGAGAAGTCACAGCAGGAGAACTCAGTTGCCGCTCAGCAGCAACCGACCCAACAACAGATGCAACAGCAACATTCAAGTCAGCAGCAACAACAGCTACAGCAGCAGCAACTACAGCAGCAACTACAGCATCAACAGCAGCAGCAATCACAGCAGCAACAGCAACATGTTAGTCAATACGCGGCGCCCACTCAGATACAGATGCGTCCTGCACCCACAGGCGCTGCTTTAGTCTCACACTATGCAGCGCCACAGGTGCAGGTTCAGGTGCAACAGCAGATTCCAACAGCTGCACCAGCGGGTGCACTCTCACCACCAGCACCGCCACCGCCGGCGCCGGCTTCACAGCCACAGCTTTCGTCAGCACCAGCACAGCAGCAAAAGCTGCAACAGCCGCAGCAACACCAAGCAAATGGCAATGCAAATACGACAACCCCTTCTACGGCTGGTCCAGCTCCGCCCATACCAGAGCCGGATTACAGCTGCAGCGAGTCGGATGGCGAGGATGAAAATTCGATTCTGGTGGCGCGAAATACGAAGCTTAATGAGAAAATTGCACTCTTCGATGTGCCAGAGACAAGCGGCAACAGTCAGGCCAGGTAAGTGCCACAAGAGGCAACAGCCTCTCCAGCAACTCTCTAATCACTTCCCACTCTTCACCCTGTGCTTAGCGGCAGCAGCTCTGGCTCTGGAGGCTCCATTTCCCATTCACTATCCGTGGAGGAAATCCAGCGCATACGCAGTAATCTCAAGACCTCCAAGTCTTCACCCAATGGTTTCCTCAAGAAGGAAGACGAGCAGCAGCAACTGCATCAGCAACAGCTGGCTCCACAACCTGCTCATGGCGAGGATGAGTGCGATACTAGCAGTTCAGGCGTAAGCAGCGATCAGGAACTGCTAGCGACAGGCGTCAGCAAGCCCACAGATACCATCAAGAAAAAGCCCAGCGTGACTATTGTTGAGGAGCCCAGGACCATACCTGATCAGCCAATGATGCCCATGGCCAAGACAACCATCAGCATCGGGCCAGCCACCGGTAATGCGAAGGCCAACACCAACAGCAGTGCCAGCACAAACGTGGCACATGCTGCTGCTGCCTACGAGGCGGCCACTAAGTCCACGGGAAATCTCAACAACAATCCCAGCACTAATCACAACAATAACAGCAACAGCACAACAACACTGACGGTTAAACAGCTGGTACAGCAGCAACATGCGCCTGTTATACAACAGCAGCAGCAGCAGCTGAGCAGCAAGCCAGCAGGATCTCTTGCCAACAACAAGCTGACCACGTCAACAGTTGCACCAGCTGTTGCACAGGGCAATGTTAAGCCTGTGCTTAGTCCACAAGTACTTGGACGCATACCAAATGTACATCACCATCAGCAACAACAACAGCAGCAGCAGCACCAGCAGCAGCAACAGCAACTGCATCATCAGGCGAATCCCAATATAAAGCTGATTGCTACACAGCAGCAAATATTGCAACAGCAGCAGCAACAGCTGGCACACCAGCAACACTTGCAGCAAATATTAAAAGCCAAAGCAGCCGCCGCTGGAGGAGCGAGCACAGCCGCATTAGTGGCCAAGCAGCAGCAGCAGCTGCACAAGGGTCACGACTCGGAGCTGGAGCAGCGCTCTGATCTGGAGGATGACGATGGCGAGCTGAGTCCATCGCCGCCTGCCAAAGCGTTCCAACGTCACAACTCTCTTACACGCAAGCAAGCGGCAGCCATTGCCATGCAACGTGGAGCTACACGCAGCTCGGCCGTGTCGCTGGTGCAGCTGCCGCCGCCACTCGAGGCAGACAGCGATGGTGAGCCGCCACAGCATCAGCAACAGCAGCAGCAGTTGGCCACACACATTGTGGGCATGTTGCCCAGTGGTCAACTGGTGGCAGTGCCCTCTGCTGCTGTTACTGCTGCCGTGCCTCAGCCAGGCAACAACAATTTGCAGCTCTGCACCGAGAATCTGGTCCTTGCGCCACCGCCGCAGTTCTGTGATTGCAACGATGCCAAGCACGCGCCGCAGTATCATCCACAGCAACAGCAGCAGCAGCATTTACAGCAGCAGCAGTTGCAGCAACAGCAGCAACAACAGCTACTGCAGCAGCAGCAGCGCCACCAGCAGCAGTTGCACTTGCTGCAGCAGCAACAACAACAACATCAGCAGCTGCAGCAGCAACACCAGCAACAGCAGCAGCAACAACAACAGCAGCAGCATCAGCGGCTGACTGGTGGCGCTGGCGCTGGCGCAGTTGGCACCTTGGGACGTGTGCGCATTGTTGGCGCCATGCCCAAGGCCAATCATCATAGGCTGCACTAAATCTGCACTAGCAATCGTTAAACAAACAATAATTATCGATAAATCGATAAGAATACAACATAGAAAATCATTTGCCAAATCGTTAAAACGTTAGTTAATGTTACGTCAAAAAAACACAGTCAATGCCATTCACAACGAATAGGTGCACATTCAATTAACATACATGCACACACCCAACACATACACACACACAATCGAATCAACAACAAAGTTCTCATTATGAATGCGATTGCTATCGATTGTATATTAGTAAAATCACAAAAAATCAACAATAAATCGTTAAATCAAAAAACCTAAAAATTAATCTATAAAAAAAATTATCTACAAGAGAAAAGAATTAGATAATTATCGAAAAGTATGGCACGTCGATCCCTATTTTAATTTGTTTAATTTCATAAATATTATATTATTTTTTAATATTATACTATATGTATATATATATATAAATATAAAGTATACTTTTATATATATATATACATATATATATATTTATTGCGTGTGATATAAATTTATGTGCAGAGAAAGGAAAATAAATATTATGTAATTATCTATGTATAATTTTAAATCGAGGCAAATCGAAACATGATTGCAATAAGTATATTTCATATTTCGCATTTAAGTAAAATTCAATTTAATTTAATCGATTGAAAACAAACTGAGACATATTTTTCTATATATTTTCAGAGAATTTCTCTCAGTTTGTTTTCGAGCTGCACAAGTGCAAAAAAACGTGTTGCATTTTGTTGTGAAAATAGTCAAAAAGATATAGTAAAAGGATTATCTAGATGTTCTCACAACAAATTTAAAAGAGGTTGATGAAGGAGGGAGTGGGGAGTATAAAGTAGGGGGCGCGTCTTGCTCAGTTCTTCAAGTGCATTTTAATTCAGTATCCATCCATTAAAATCATTCAGTTTAAATGCACAGCTCACATTCGATCTAATCTACAGTTAGTTGTATGTTTTATAGTGAAAAAGATGATATGTTAAATGATTATATAAAAATATACACGTATATATATCTATATATCATATAAAAACTTGCACGCCAAGAATAAATACTTGAAAATTTCGCATTTAGCCAAATTTCCAACACAAGTCAACAGAAAAGCAACAAGTTTTGTCGTGTTTTTAAACAAAACAAACACTTTCATTAGCGCGTCAAATTTTATACAGCGAACGAAAAAGTCGTAAATTTTTGCTAGTAAAATTTACAGATTTTTACTTTTTAGCACCTTCTTTTGTATAATTGTTTTTTAGAGAAAAACTTTAACCTGCTATAAAGTATACAGAAAGAATATAACAAAAAAATTATTTTATTGAAATATGAAATACGAAAAAATTTAAAAGAGGTTCTCAAAATGTTTGCAAACTTACGAGTAGAAAGAAAAACACAAGTGAAAAACAAGTATTGAAAAGTTTAAGAATGCGAAATGTTCACGAGTAACAATTATTATAACTAAGGCTGATTTTAATCCATAATAAAAACGTATATGAAATGTGCAACATGCAACATTCATTGATTTAATAGAAAAGGAGTAGATTTACCTAAAACGCAAACTAAAACTGAATTCATCATAAACTCAACTCAAGAGGAGACAGGCTAAGGCATTTACATAAAATTGGTTAAATTGAAGGAAATAATACAGTATAACTATAATAACAATACACTATAATAAAAACAAATAATAATGATCATCTATATAATAACTGTGGTGTATTTAAATGTTTTGAATTGGCAGGCCGCACCATTGCACTAGTGTCTAAGTGTTAAAAAGTTATTAAACATAGGAAACCCTACATACATAATATACTTACATACATACATACAAGATATAGATATATATAAAAATATTGGCAAAGTTGGCTTCTAGATATAGACTTAGCACACTATTTAGTTCTCGCAATAGTTGCTAATTATTTGTAAAATTGTTTTTAGTTCAACACACAACTCCTAACTTGCCTACACTTTTCCATACACACCTAAATGCAACACAACAGTTAATTTTAGCCATGAATTTAGGTTAACTACGCAGTGGGCTATCCATGGCGTCACCAAGTCCTACCTATGTAACTAACTATATTCTACCAATCGAACATACCTAAAGACATACACAATATAGCGAGTAAATGCGATTACAGTATATTAATAAATAAAAATATGCATACTATACACATTAATAATAATATTAATCGAAGCACACCCATTAAACACACACCTACACTCACACACACACAACACATACACACATTGAATGCATGTATTTACATTAATGATATATAAATTTACTGTAAGTCATTAAATATGCAATTATGTACTATTATGAACATGCGTATAAAGAAATCAATAAATATGAATGATAACTACGAATATATACACTTATATATCACAATTTAAATTAATAAAACCCACTACATCTGTGCATCCTTTTTATTTGATCAACTCAAACAACAGATGTACATATATATGTATGTATACCGGGGCGGGCAATCAAACGACGTTTTTAAGTCAATTCGGTGTCCAATTTCGACTACTAAATAACAGGCGAACAGAAAGCGCAGCAGGTCTTATCTCCAGTTGTTTCTTTTCTCTGCTTATCTCACTTTGTTAGGTATAACTGTACAACTGGCTTAGTTTGTCACATGCAAAGAGAGCACGCAATGCACTTGTTGTCTCGCTCACACATTCATTGTTCTGTATTTAGTTGGTCAGACATTCTCTTATGTTAAATATAAGAGAGTCACTGCCTATGTGTGTAATCAACAAATTGGAGTCCAGCTTAGTCTGCAGTAAATACTGCGTTTCTCAGCTTGCAATATTTTTAACGAAAGTGTCAAATTTGCTTGCGTCGTTAATTGCGAACTAACAGGTGAACAGAATCAGTAGAAGGTCTATTCTCTCTTATACAGTATAAAGTACACTCGTATACTTTCTGCTACATCTAAGCCATAGTAAAGCGGGTTGTTCTACTACTTCTGTTGGCCTAGTGCGTGGCACTCGACTCACTTCAATTTAAAAATCACGAACATCAACGTGGGTTGAAAATATAAAATAGTTGATAATTAAAAAGCTGCAAACAAATTTTATAGTGCTTTGACCGTAAATATTGAATTGTGATTGATTGTGTCAGAAATTAAATTTGATAGTATTATATCACTGAAAAAGATTAAATTTCCCATTTTCCATTTAAAACGAATTATTGTTTTTTTATTTACAAAAGTAATATTTTACTATTTTATTTTGTTTGATTTTTTTATATTTTTTTTTCTCTGTTTTCTTTAATATTTAAAGAAAATCTACAAATGTTTTCGTCAACATACAACGTATAATCAATATGCGAGTTCTTGATGAACTAGTTGAACAATGTTGAACATCTTGAAAGACAGCACAAAAGGCAAACCAGATATATATTCCTATTCAATCAAAAAACCAAAAACAAATCGTTGCATCTGCCATTTCAAAAAGCTGCTCTGGAAAGCGTCCGTGCACTATAGATATGCCAAAAAGTTTAATCAAATTCAAGTCAAAACTCATTAAAACAGTTTTCTTTTTTGGATTAAGTTTAAATTTATGAGTTAAAAATTAATTAGGCATTTTCTTTTTGAAATTGGTTTCTTTCTTGTGTTTGTAATGTTTTGGTTTGCCACTGGCAGCTGTTTTGCTTGTTTAATTGATATCGAGTTGTTGTTGTTGTAATGTGCATTGCGTGCTGTTCCTTAATTGGTTCACCTTGTTTTGGTTGCAGGTTTCCACTGGATGATGCTGCTTCGAGGGGCCACTAAGGTGCTGCAGCAACACACTGAACTTTAGCTTGCTAATTTGCGTACTTATATACATATATGTATATATATATATATGTAATAATATGCCATATTGTATATTGTAATAATAATAATGAATATATTTATATATATATATATATATATATATATATATATATATATATATATACATATCTATATATATAATATATGTGTATAATATATATAATTTGGGTTGCTTGTTTTTCTTTTTTCTTTTTTTGTAAACAAATTTGTTTCGTTTCATTTAATTACAAACTACAATTCGCGTAATTTTATTATAATAATTGTTATAATAATCATAATAATATATAATAATAATTTTTCTTAGATGTTTGCTTTGTTTTTGTGTTTCATTTTGTAATGTTTTCTTTTGTTTGTTTGCGGCTTAAAATACTTTGGGCTACGCGTTCTTATAGGCGCCTGTGCTATGAGTTCACGATCTATGCAAAAGATCTACTATGTATAAGAGTTTGTTGTTGTTGGTTGTGTGTGCTGTGTTGTGTTGTGTCTGGTGTTGTCTTGTATTATGTTCTATCGTCTTCTGTTGTCTAGAGTTGTCTTCTGTTGTTGTGTGTCTTGTCAAAATGTTTTGTATCTATGGCCTCTGAACTCGAGCTGCTTACTTAAATGGACTTATGGAATTGCGCTAATTTTAAATGTCGTATAATTTCATAGCTGGAATCTCTCGGCGATTATTTATATGTATAAACCATATATAATATTATGTATATGTATTGTGTCTGTGTGTGTGTGTGTGTGTATTGTGAAGTGTCTGGTCTGGCTGTCTATCTGCTGTAGGCGTGGCATGGCGTCACTTGGTAACACGGCCAAACGCATTTAGCTAAATTTGTTTCTTAAAAAACACCTCCGTTTTTGCTTGGCTGCTGCTGCTTATAAACTAACTTTTGTTTAATATATATATGTATATATATAATTGTATATATATAAGTATATAAGGTGTGTGAGTGTGTGTGTGTAGGTGTAGGTGTGGCGTATATGTGTGTATATATATATATAAATTTATTTAACAATCTACTAAAGTTTAGGGGGCTTTATGCACGCACTTTTCACACTACCAAAAACTACGCATAGTTAATCAATTATCATTTATAAGTTATATATGTATATATATATATATATATATATATATATCGATTTGTAAGATTTATATGTGGTTGTGTATATATATATTTGAAATATGTTTATTTGTTTGTTTGTTGCTCCGCTTTTTGTTTCTCGAAAAATTCAATAAAAATTCTCATAAAATATAAAAACAAATTTACAATAATTAAAAATCAACTTTTCCTTTCTCTCTCATAAACATGCGGCTAAACATTATTCTTTAATTGCTTTTTTTGTATTTAAAATTTAACTTTTTAAATATTTAATTTTTAGCTTTGTTTATTCCATATTTGTTTTGCAAGCAATTAAAATATCACCGAATATTTTTGCTTTTCTTTCCGCCTGTTTTCACTTTTCACGCTCTTTTATTTTACGTCTTATTTTGTTTGTTGTAAAAAATTAAATAAAAATTAAATAGAATTTTTTTATTTATAAAATGTAATTTTTTTTAATCTATTTTGTTTGCATTTTGTTGTTGCATTTGTTAAAAAAAAACAAGTTTTGTTTTGTTTTTGCTTGTTTGGTTCCACGTTTAGTTTCATCTTTTTGATTAAATAAAATGAAATGTTTTCTTTTTTTTTGGGGGTGGGCGAACTGTGCGGACTGTGGGCGAGACCAATTTAAGTACAAGTGCTTAAGTTCTCTCTGGGTGTGTGTGCAAGTGTGCAAGTGTGTATGTAGGGGAGTGTGTGTGTGTGTGTAAAGTACTTGCAAATACTTTTTTAGCGCTTTGCATAAGGTTAGATTTAGACATACACAAATACATATATATATTTATATATATACATATCGTTTGGAATGTTTTGCGTAATGGCCGCTGTCGCCTGCCACGCCCACAGTGTACGCCCACCTTGGACCGCAGCTCCAAGCGGCACATTAATAATAATACACGAATGGAATCCGAAATTAGTTAGTTTAGAGTACATCGAAAAACACGAACTTATCTTACAAAATTCACACAATTTAACAAACACAATTAACATCGTACATGGCAGGGGTAGAGGGGGCAGTTGGGGTTGCAGGGGTAGGGGAGAGGGGCGGGGCAATAACAACAACAGGCAACAAATAAAAACATATAATAAAACAGGCAACAATTGGTGGTGGTGTTGGGTAAAGTGGTGGTAGTGGTGCAGCTTGGTGGCGACTCAATCTGTCACTGGCACTGGCTTTAGATGCATCTGATCCAATCTGATACGATCTGGTTTGGACCGTGGCGATCTCATCTAATCACTTGATCTGTTCCTTATCCCATTCATTGTAGGATATCCTGTATATTGAAGTTATCGTTGTCCAACGAATTGATCAGATCCTGCGTTGAGAAGTTGCTATCAACGGGCAGGTTGTCGAGAAACTCGAGACACAAATCATTCGAATTGGCCACCACCGAGTTGATCGTTTGGCTTATTGAACTGGCCGTGGCAATGGTTGCCGAGGCACCCACAACGCCTCCGACGCCACCGACACCTCCAACGCCACCACCACCCTGTGCCTGCGCTCCACCATTGTTATTGCTGGGCCCAGGGCCGCCTGGTCCGCTCTGACTCATTTGGAGCATCTGCTGCTGTTGGTGTGTTGTAGTTGTGCTGCTGCTCTGCACGAACTGTTGCTGCTGCATCGTCAACTGTTGCTGCTGTTGCGTTTGGCTCATGTGCATGCTGGTCATCTGCATCTGTGTGGTCATCATGCTGGCTGCACCACCGCCACCTGCAGCTACGTTCTGTTGCTGCGCCAGCAACTGTTGCATCTGCATCGAGCTACTAGCGCTGGGTCCCATGTGTTGCTGTTGATGTGGTTGTTGCTGTTGCTGTTGCTGCTGCTGCTGCTGCTGCTGCTGTTGTTGTTGTCGCATCAACTGCTGCTGCATCTGTGCGGGTGTCAACTGCATTTGTGGTCCATTAGGACCAGTCATCATGCCGCCACCACCGTTGGGTCCATTGCCAGGCCCGTTTGGAGCTCCATTGGGCATAAAGTTACCTGAAAGCGAAACCAAAATTGTTGAGTTGAGATTCCTTTACCAAGGGAACGAGCATTAGGACACAATTGGAACAGTAAGCTCTTATTGCATCCAATTGACTGATTGATAAATCGCCAATGATCTCTGCTTACCGCCATTAAAGCCGCCGGGTCCTTGGCGCATGGGTGCACCAGGTCCTGGACCACCGAATCCCATTTGCTGTTGCTGCTGCGTCATCATCATGTGGCGCCATTCCTGTTGCGAGCCCATGGGCATGCCGTCAGGCGTGACCTGGACGTTGGGTGGTCGTTGTTGGGGTCCGACCATTGGTCCGCCGGCACCGCCGCCATATGGACCGCCAGGCACACCGCCCATGCCACCGCGAGGTGCACCGCCGGCGCCTCCGTGCTGTTGCATGTACATAGCTGCATGTTGAGGCCGCATCATGGGTCCGGATGGTGGAATTGGTTGCTGCGTCATGCGTCGCATGGCTGCCGCTTGGGCTGCGCTGTTCGGGAAACGACCACCGCCGCCGCCACCACCACCTCCCACTGTCTGCTGCATCATCTGCGCCTGCATCAACTGTGCCTTGGTCGCATTGTACTCCGGTGGCGGTGGACGTGCTCCGGACATGTGCTGCTGTGCCTGTTGCTGTTGTTGTTGTTGTTGCTGCTGCTGTTGTTGCTGTTGCATGGCCTGGACGCGCAACATTTGCTGCTGTTGCAGGAACTTGGCCTGACTTGCTGCAGGCACAGGTCCACCCGCGCCGCCCATCATCATCTGGGCATTGGGTGCACCGCCATTGGGATTCATTTGCATCGGATTCATGGGTCCTGGTCCGTTCATCTGCATGCCCGGCATGCCACCCATGGGTCCACCCATCTGATTCATTGCACCATTGTTGGGACCTCCAGCGTTGCCCGGCACACCGCCACCACCGCTGCCAGCGCCGCCAACAGCAACGCCGCCTGGCGCCTGCTGCTGTTGCATGAGCGGCACATTGCCACCAGGTCCATTGGCATTAGCCGCGGCCTGCGCCTGTGCGGCTGCTGCTGCAGCTGCTGCTGCCGCGGCCTGCGCCTGCGTTTGACGCTGACGCATATTGGGTGGAACTTGCTGCTGCTGTTGTTGTTGTTGCTGTGCTGCCTGCTGCTGCGCCGCAGCCTGGGCTGCTGCCTGGGCGGCTGCTTGTTGCTGCTGGGCTGCTGCTGCCGCCGCCGCAGCTGCTGCCGCCTGTTGCTGCTGCTGCTGTGTAAAGTTCATGCTTTGGCTTTGGGAGAGCGAGAAGCCGTCGGAGGGTACTGAAACGCGAACAAAATGGATTAGACGAATCCTTTGTCAAGGATCTCACTCCCATTGCTTTCTTACCATTTGAATTGTTCATATTTTGATTTGGTTGCTGCTGCTGCTGCTGTGCGGGATTTGGAACGCCTCCATTGCCACCTCCACTATTATTGCCCGGATTGCCGCCGTGCGGCTGCTGTTGAGGATTGGGTACACCATTCCCGGGTTGCTGTTGCTGCTGCTGCTGTTGTTGCTGTTGTTGTGCTGCCTGCTGCTGCGCCGCTGCTGCCTGCTGCTGGCTAAAGAAGACGCCTTGCTGAGCAGCCACCGAAACGTTGCTCTTCATATCGCCGCTTAGATGCAAATGCTGGCCAGCTGACACCTGTACACAAGAGAGAAAAAGACAGAGAGAGAGAGGGAGAGGTTCATAAAAAAGGTCAATTGCAATTCAATAACATTTTAATTTGTGTTCATTAGAGACAATGCCAATTGAGAGGGCATTTACGAGTACGCAACAATCCGGCAGGTTATGTAGACGAAGGTGGAACAATGTGATTCAGCAACTGAATCTGAATACGAATATAAATAAAGTAAATACACTCATTATCAGTTATCAACGATGTCCTAAAATTCAGCTGGAGACATCAATGCACATCACCTACTTAAGAACATTAAAGATTTCCATGTGTGGAAAGTGCTTTTCATAATAGATTCTTAAGTTTTTACCACTTTTCACCAAACATCTTGAGACTTTTCCAAACCGATTATTAAAACTTTGTAACGTTTCAATGTTATTTGAGAGTAAGCAATATGCAATCGAGTTTCAATTTCTAGCTGAATACCTGAGGGACAGCACTAATTGCAGCAAATAAGCCGCCAAAGGACACTTTCCCACCTTTGATACTTAATCCACATGCCACACCTACATCCCACTTCCCACACAAATGTCCGGTACAGAGTTGCAATTGGAATCAGTTTTTGGTGTCGTGTTGGATTTGGCTACGAGAGCCAGGAGCAAAGTCAAAGACTTCTGAGGCTAATTCCCGGACAGCTACGGAATTGGGCAGCAGATTGCAGAGCGCATTAAGCCAGCTCCTCTCCTCCGTTTCCAGCTGTCTTATTTGCTGTCACCCTCAATACGACTGTCGACGACAGACAAAGAAAGGGGAGGGAATTGGGGATGGGATAAGCTAGGTTCGACTAAAGTTGGGGTTGAGATTGGGATTGGCAGGGAGAGAGGAGAGGAGCGTGCATACAACGCAGTGTGTAAGGTAGACATCGAGACGGCTTTCGGGCTCTGGCTTTGCTTTTGGGCTTATTATCGCAACGACTGCATTCGTATCCGCATCCTCATCCGCAACCGTATCGCATTTATGGCTGCCAAACTCACACAGACACACACACACACAACATTGAGGCATAAATCTTTGGCACTTTTCATAGTCTACTTTGGCGGGCAGTCGAAAGTACATCTTCAGCTTCCGCTGCCGCTCCCGCTCCTCCGACAACCCCATCGTATTCATATTTATTTGTGCGATTTATTTGTTATTGTAATAACTTGCCGCAAGCAACTTGGTGTTAGGAGGGGGTGGTAGGGGGGTGCTGGTGTGATTGGTGGAGAGGAGGGACAAGCAAGTTTCAGCCGCTTAGAGCGGCGCTCCATTGGCATATCAATGCCATGTCCCTGTCCATGTCCATGTTCACGTCGACGTCCGTGTCCGTGTTCGTGTCCGTGTTCTTTGATGTGTGAACCAAAGCAAAGGAAATCGTTTGCCCCTGGGCTGGCACCTTGTTGTGGTCCGTGTCCTCGTCTGCCACTGCTACTGCGGCTCCTGCTCCCGCGTCCTCGTTCTCGTCCTTGTCCCTGCTACGTCCTCATCAGTGTCGACTCTAGACGGGACCCAACTCGACGCATAGGCCAGCCAATAAATCTTGGCGACACGACTTCAGCGTCAGCGTCAACGTCAACGTCGACGTCGACGTCAACTTCGACGTCATCGTCGCTGGCGATATGTTTCGACCTTCCATGTGTGTGCGTGAGTGCCTGTGTGTGTCTGTATGTGTGCGGTGCCCCCAAAAAGCGCACTAAGCAACTTTGTCGCTATTGTTGTTGTGGTTGTTGTTGTAATTGCTTGTTGGTTTAATTTATTGCGTTTTTGCGGCTCATGCTCTATGTGTGTGCGTGTGTGTGTGGGTGTATGTGTGTGTCACTTGTGTGGGTGGAAGTACGCGTGTTGTATAAAGTATACTGATTAAAAGTCATGGACTCGCCGAGCTAATTGAAGTTTAGTGCCACAGCACAGCGGCCGCACAACAACACACAAAGTGTTGCCATTGACCCTGCCCCACACCTGCACCTACACCCCCGCTCTGTCCTCCCTCTGCTCCTCTGGCCCTGTGGCCGCACCCTTCAGCCCAGCAACAACATTTCATAAATCATTTGCATGCCTCTGGCGAGGTGCGAATAGCGTCTGCAGCGCATAAGGATGCGGCATGTGGCAGCGGCGTGTTGATGCGGCTTGCGGCTACTTTTATTGGACGAAAAAAAACAGAATCTGCGGGTTGCGTGAAGTATTCACTTATTGTATACGATTATCTGTTAGGCATCTCGGAATGGAGTAACATACGAGCTTTGGCCCACTTGAATTCAGGATCTGACTCGGGATCGTGGCTAAGCTTCAGCCTCCACTGATCTCCAGAGAGACATGTTAACCTTCTGTTAAGCTTCTGCTTAGCATTTCTTCTACTCATTTTTTAAGCTCAAGCAATGAATATTTGTGAATAACACGATCAAATTCCTCTTTGCATCGATTTAAGCAGAGGGAATGCAACGCTAGGCTGTGATCCAGTAATTTCCAATTAGTCAGGCGTTTGGGTGCATGTGCACCCGCGGGGCAGGTGAAGCCTTGATGTCCTTTGTAAGGACTCTATAACTAAGTCATTGGGCAAACATTAAGAACTCACACTCCGTTCTAATAGAACACCTTTAGATGGGGCAGGATGCGCGTGGGCTGGCAGTGAACGACTTCATAAAACAAATCATTACAGCAGCTTTCGCAGAAGGGCAAATCAGGCCCAGGACCAGGCAAAGGCACATGCAGAGGCACGGGCAGCGCCCCCCAGTCGCACCCCCTCCGAGCTAACGACTACATACATAAAATATCAATAAAAAAAGTTTAAAGGTAACTGCGGACGACTTGGCGTAAGCTTTAGCGACGTAACCACGACAAGGAACGGGAGTAGGAGGACGAGGAGGAGCAGGAATAGGAATAGAAGCAGGAATGGGCTCTTTCTATGTAAGCCGTGCGCGTAAATCCTTTGCTATTACCCCAGTGTCGCCATATTGATTGCGCTGGAGACAAACCGGGCAACCCACAAATACACACAGACACCCACGCACACACACATCCACGGACGCACACACACACATATGTATATAGAGACAGCAAGGACTCGTAAGCAGGAAATGCGCATTTGACAAGCCAAAAAGATTGCCGCACAACCTACACCCCGCACCCCGCACCCCTCGCGACGCTGTTGCCAACGCCAAGGGAATGATATTTGAGCAGAGGGCAAGTTGAATGCTGGTTGGTGGCCAGCTCCGGCGAAGGCGATGGCGATGGCGATGGGGATGGCGATGGTTGGGGCTGCCTGCATATAGACTTGACAATGATATATGTGACTATGCCACAATGTCTGTACATATGTACACACATGTGTTGCTCTATATATATATATATATGTATATATATATGTATATGTATATATATGCATGTGTGTGTGACATTTGGGTGCGTCTGTGTTTGGGTGAAGGAGGGAGCTCTACAAAAAGAAATGAAACTTCAACCCAGCCTCGGGGGCTGTTCCTTCTTATTGGCCCTCATATAAACATAGTTGGAAACTGCGAACACAACTGTACCGCAAATCAGCAGAAAATACAAACCCAAATAAGGCGAACCTGTTGCCCAGCACTTAAAATAATTGAAAATCAAGTTGAAAGGAAAATTAAATCATACGTTCAGATGCCCAAAGGTATCCCAAGCTAGAACTACATCCGTTAACCTGATGCTCTAAACTTCACATCACCCATACAAATGTTAACTAACAGCTACTTAACATGTGATGGCAGAAGTATGTTACATCTGTTAACGTTCTGTTTGTATATTGGTCATTGATCAATTGAATTTCAGTTACAACATTTTGTTGCATGTGCCGTGAGCTTATTCCCTTGCCCCAGGATTCTGCAGAAGAGAGGCAACAATAAGTGAAGTTACTTAAAAAGTGCAGAGCAAGAAGAAGATTGAAGCAAGTGAAGCAACAGTCCACCCACATTCATTGTGAATGCAGTTGGCAGCGGCCCAGCGGAGAGTCAATGAAATTAGCAAAAAGGACACGCCCCCAGCTGACGCCCATTAAGGAAGACGAGCCGCAGCCCCAAATGTGAATTGTCTCTGTGTCGATTTTCTTTTCATTTCTTTTCCTATTTCTTTTGGCACGGAAGCCAAAAAATCCAAATGAAGCCAAGAGAATGTCCTGGGGTGGACAAGGAGGAACCCCCTACACGCCCATAAGCCGCATGCATGGATGTATTGTATAGGATGAAGGGTGTGCGGAGGGGGTGCTGTCATTGGATATTTGTGTGACATAAACTAGCTGCTTGCTCTCTCTTTCTCTCTATCTCTCTATCTCTCTGTCTGTATGCCTCCGTTTCATTCTATCTCTACCTCTCGATGGCTCTCGAAGTGCCCGCGATATTTAACGAATTTATGACAGCGACTGGCAAAAGAGGAAAATGTGGGAAAATTGAGGAAAAATCTCATTTGGCGGGGCGTTAAAGCGAAGCGAATTTGATTTTTAATTGCCAATGACAGGAAAATTGAGACTCGAAACGGAAGACGTGAAAGGAGAGCGGCTATAGAGCATAAAATCCATCGATACTTAAGGATTTGTCCAGATTGGAAAGATGATGCGATTATATTAAATTGATATGAGTGAAAGTAACTAATATATAAAGTATAATGACAGTCGACTGAAAGACTTAATACAATCAGTATCTACTTTAAAGCATCTTAAGGATTCCTTGAAATAATCTCAAACATAATTAATGAAATAAGTAAATCTTTCTTCTACTTATTTCCCCGGCTACTTGTTCCGGGCTCAAATCAGTCGAAGCCATTCAAGTTAGTTAACCACTTTGTTAGCTGTTCTGTAGATTGAAACGTAGCCTAAACAGCAGCTCAATTCAGCTCAAATCTCCTGGGTTAGAAGCAGCAGGCAGCTTTCACCAGTTATGGAGCAACAACATGAGCTGGATGAGCTCCTGGTGCTGGGATATTATCAGCCAACTTTCAACGAGGCGGTGAGTGCCCCAAAGGATTCGAGTTTCGGGCTCGAGGGTAAATGTCAATATCTGTGTGTGTGTATGTGTGTGTGTGTGTGTGTGTGTGTGCAGCACGCAACACGAAAGAGATGCAACTATCAACACTGAATGGGACAGCGAGAGAGTGTGTGTGTTTGTGTGTTTATATATATGTAAGTGTGTCCGTGTGTGTGTTTGGAAAGTTTTGGAAACAGTTGCAGTTAGCACATAATGCATGGGAACTCTTTCCCCCAGCTCTGTACATGGTATAGACACAAAAGGGGTTTCAATCTCAGTTACCAGACCCTACACCATCTATGTGCATGTGTTTGTGGTATATGCATGTGTATTGCTAGTGTGTGTGAGTGCTGCAGCATGTCAATGATCATAAATTAAACTTGCAATAATTATAAATTAAATTTTGGCATAAATGGGCATGAGTCCACCATATGCAAACGTTGATGGGGCTGGAGAGGTATCGCAGAGTGAAGAATCCAAAGCGATGTTGCCCCCAAGGAGAGGCATATACCAAACGAGGGGAGGAGCTTGGAGCTCAGCGAGAGAGCGAGACATAGCAACAAAACATGCAATGACTGCTGACGCCTGTAGCCTCAAATGAACTGCACTACATCACAGAGTGTAGCTGTGTGCGTGTGCGTGTGCGAGTGTGTGTATAAGCCAAACTATATATATATGTGTGTGTGTGTGTGTGTGTGTATATGTGTTGGGGGAGTTTGGGGAATTGTCCGCTTAAATCATTTGGGCCGCTTTGTGGGCCGTGCTCTGCATTCGATTTGTAACTTTGTTGGTTTAATTTAAGGTCTGCTTATTGGACAACATGATACGGTACATTGGACACCAGACTCACACACACACACACATGCACACACACACCTGCACAATTTATGAATGCATTTTAATGGATCGCTTGTCAAAGTTAATGGCCTCGGCAAATGGCGTTACGGACAAGTTACAACATGTAAATGACTATGCCAAAAAGCTCTCTCACATTCAGTACGGTAAAAGCTTCACCGGAAGAGCTTAAAGCCCAGATTCAGTAACAGCATAAATACTAGGTATACATACAAGTTATAACCTATAACCTATAACCCAAGAGGAACTCATATGACTGGACTCTCCAGTTTGAGAACAAAGTGAAAAAACTATTAAATTTAATTGGCTTTTCCAACTAATTCTTTGCTATAGATTAAATACATCTAATTACGACTAAAGCACAATTAAAATCAGTCCTAAAAATAGATCAAGAGTTTGCCGTTATAAGAAAACAATATAATCTAATATAAGTGCCAATAAAAATAAAAATGAAAGAAAAATTCTTAGAACATATCGAAAGAAAAGTTTCGAGGAACAAACGAAAAATCAAATATCAGCTTCGATTAGCTCTGGGAATACTTGGAATTGTAGCAGTTCAGTTTGATTGAATATCGAATACCATCAGCACTTAGCACCCAATTGAATAAACCTAATGAATGTTTCTGAATTTTCCACTTTTTCCCGTACTGCAACTATAATTATTCATCTTATTTATAGATATTTAATGACTTTATAATTATAATTGCATTCTGTATTTGCTTTCTTGTGCTGCTTAATTGGCAACCCAATCGAGAGATCGACTCACAGGGAGAGAAAGAGAGAGAGAGAGATAGAGAAATGTTCACTTTAAGTACGTTTATCGCGTGCGCCAATCGATAATTTTAGCATTGATTGCTTCGATAATGAGGGATCAACAATTGGCCCCCAGCTAATTGGCTCTTATAAGTTGAGGAAGATCTGTAGACTGACTGCAATCGAAGCATTATCGTTGTACTCGTATCATTACTTATAACGCAGTTAGTCGTTACCTACTAGTTCAGATCTTATTCAGAAAAAAGAAACTCACCCTTTCATATAAGTATTAACAAGCCACTTATCGGTGTTCGTTGTTCGGCTGTGATAACGATAATAATGAGACAATAATAGGGGGATCGTGAGTCAGAGCTAAAGCATCTTCTGATAGATAAAACAGCTGCATGGCAACATGAAAACAGCCCAAAACAAAGCCATAAGCCCATAAAGAAGAATACGACGACATCGACGACGACGAATTGAAATCAAAATAGCAATGAGAGAAATTCTTTGGCTCTGTCGCTGACAAGTGTGCGTGTGTGTGTTAGTGTGTGTTGCACAGCTGTGTGTGTAGCTGCAGTTGCTACAAAAACATCTGCGCGCACATCAACGACCAGATACAAAAGATACAAAGATACTACGAAGTATTCGCCGCGAAAACGCTAGCGAAACGCGCGCGATTCGCCGCTGACTCACAGCGCGTTTTTCGCCACGCGATATTAAAATGCCAAACGGAACGTGCCAAGTGCTCAGCGAGTAGTAAAACCAAGGGCTAAAGAGGAGATTGAGAGTGGAGAGTGAAGAGTGAAGAAGGAAGGAGAAGAAAAATTCATAGAAATTCTGTACATACTTTGGAGTGAAAGGGGAGGGGGGGCAGAAGCTGAAATGCCCAAACTATTTGTCAGGCAACTTGCACAAGATTTACATGAGGTACAACTATCTGAAGCTATGTAGAATATATAAAAGATAATATTTCTAATTGATGATAATCTATTTCCTGATATTATGTGATTAAACAAGATCAAACCTTTCCATCGAACTCCAACTATCAATAGTTATGGATACATTTTTATGTTAAGATATAAAGTATCGGATACATTTGTTGTGATCTTTAAATTTGAATATTATATCTAAAGATAAAGTTAAAGAAAGTGTGGTCATGGTGTTTCTTATTATTGTTCCTAAACTAAAAATCTACTGTGTGTTTTCTTTCTACTAAGTTCAGATTTTATACAGTAGAAGTCCGGTTTAACGAACCATTAAATGCAAGCCCCTGTACGTTGAATCGAATAGTTCGTTATTTCGAGTACTTAACTGAGGACCCTTAAACGGAGTGTACGTTAAACTTGGCTTATACCCTACTATTATCTGCTATATATATCAATATTATATACATATAACATATTATATATAGTAAATGGAACATATATTGTTTACTCAAAATTATCTTTTACACAACACAAGAGGTTGTTTTATAAGGTACTCAATGTAGAAATGCGAATTCGTTAAGGCGAGAGTACGTTAAACCGGACGTCTACGGCAGTTAGTTAGTAGTAATATAGTTAAAGTAATATAGTTTAGTTTTTATGTTATTTGTGATATAATATTTAATTAGATTAAGTACTTAAATCCATTAAATAAGTGGATTAGGAGGAAAATTCACAATGATTTTTTTGGAAAATATTTTCTCTACATTTTGTTACGCGTTGCTTCAATTTTCGTCAATTTGGTCGCGGCTGAAAGTTCAACACTCGTTAATTTTATTTACACACACACTTTTCAAATAGTCGTAAAGTACACATACACCAGCACATTCACACACCCAGACACCCACACGCACAACATGCAAATAAAACGCACAAATCGTTGAACGACACGCAGCAAAATATTTTTTGCGAATTACGCAAAATGAGACACCCTATTCACTCAGAACAACCCACCCAGCGACCCTTGATATGCACCCCCTCTTCGTGGGATATACGTATTGCTGGTCCCTCTCAAATTTCGCTCCTTTCACAACTGAAATACCAAAAATGCACCTGGCGAGCAAATGAATCGAATTTTGCCTTTGGCTTTGCTATTTTCCGATGCGAATTCGCAAAATTTTCACATTGATTTTCACTAAATGCAAATGACTTGGGCGGTGGGAAGGAGACCGGAACGGAAATTTACGGGTTTGGGGGGCGTGCCAGCCGACCAAAAATCAATGGGAATAAAGCAAATGCTAAGCACAAAACAAAAAAAAAGAAAATCAACCAACCAAACGGATATCGTTAAAGTTAATTACTTAATTTATATTTGCCCAACCGCAGCAGCAACAGCAGCTTGGAAAAGGATTTCTATCCTTGTTGTTTTTGTTATTGCATTTAAATAATAAACAATTAATAATAATAAAAGCAAACAAAACATTTCGGCCAGCCGCAAATGCGACAACTAAACAAAAACGTGGCTTAAACAAAAAAAACGAAGTGACACCACGAATTAAGCCCAAAAACTGAGAGAGGAGCTCAGTTAAGCCGATTAACTGAAGGGTAGGCCTACAGAGTGTATTGGACCTAAGGACACCCTGCAAAGGCCAGAAAGACAAATTTTCCATACGCCATAAAGATCAAAAGTCTCAAGGATCCATATTATTTTTCTCTGTCTGTCTTTTTCTTTCTTTTCTCCATAATGATACATATTTTTCTTTAATTTATTTATTTTTATTATTTTATGTTCAATTACTTTTTTGTTTCCTCTCTGAATAGAAATATGTATAATATAAGTTAAGCTCGACCTTATATCCGACTGGCAGATGCCCTCCTCCCTGTTAACCTTTTCTATTATTTGTGTAATGAAGTTCGTCCCTTTAGCTGAGTGTATGAAATACTTACGAGTTGTGTCCTTGTCTCGACCATTTACATTTTCAATTACTTTGTATAAGGACTTCTGAAGTGACGAGCGACAGACACGCACCTGCTATCCTCTACCCCTACCAACCCCTCCATTCTTTAACCCCCTTTCCTGTGTCTCTCCCTTTCCCTTTCCTTCTCCGTTCCTTTTTTTGTTTGAACGCGTCGCCACGCCTTGTTGGGACCCAACTCGTTAGCTAGTTTAATGCCTTGGCCAGATAGTTTTTGAATACGTTGGACGCAGTGCAACAACGCTTGCAAAGATCAAAAGTGCGACTCGACAACAACAACAACAACAAGAACTACAATTGCGACGACTGACAATATAATATTACACATACGCCGTGTTGGCCAGGTGGGTTAACTAGCTGCGCTTAACTTTGCTCTCTTCAGTTCTATCTGTCTGCCGCTTGTGTATTTGCTGCTGTATGTTGTGGTTATATTAAAGTTCCTTTGTCGCATGAGTGTGTGTGTGTATGTCTGTGAGTGTGTGAGTGTGAGTGTTCGTGCTGCCTCTGCTTTTTTGTGTTGTGCTTTTTGTATGTCCTTTTATATTTTTAATTACAGGCTTTGCCCATTGTCCTTGTCACATGTGCGAGAGATTCCGTTCGCGCCCTGCCAAAAAGAGAACCCGAGAGTTTGTTTTGCGTAACGCCCTCGGGTTAAGCCCCATATATGATTTCAATAGAAACTTCCTAGGTTATCATTAAATATTTTGCCATGTGAGCAAATAACTGTACCAATAGTGGCAAAGCTAAGGTGCACAGGTGGACAGGAGGTGTGCACAACACCTCGAGCTTAGCTTTCTTCTCGTTTGTTATTGATTTTCCTTTCTTGTTGACGCTTTGCAGTACACGCCGCCATCGCCGTCGCACTCCTTGAACTATTTTTAAAACTTATACGAGTTTCTTAATGACGTCACAATTTCAAAGGACTTGCAGTCACCAACGGCTACAGCTCCATGCGGGATATCTTTGTCGAACACTCCACTTAAGTAAGGCATTAATAATAATTGTGATTGTTCTTAAAGATGTAGTACGTCTAAGAGGTCCTCTCTCTAGCTACCGACTTATGGCGAGTATCGTATTTAGTTAAGGAACAGCTAAGAAATTATATCTGGAGACTGTATCAATGGGATGGGACAAGTGGAGCTTAGCTTTAAGATCTATTTCAATCAGAAGAGAATCCTAGAGTAGCTCTCAATGTGAGTTAAACTTATCTCGACGTATTGTCGAAACTTGCAGAATTTTAACTAATTTCCAATAGTTTAGAGACTGTTTCTAGAAGTACAATGCAATTAACAGGTAAACCAGAGAGCTGCTCTACGAATTATCTTTAAAATTAACTCTTTTTATCGTATTTTATTCATTAATTATATTCTTATTTAGGATAATCCCAAAGATCTAAGTTGTGAGCGTGATTCTACCGTCACGGCAATAAAACAAGGCAAATGTTGGTAGAAACAAGTTTTTTTGACTACTTCAGGTTTGTCCCTTTCACTCTCTTTCACTCGCTTACCCCTCGTCTGTCTCTTTCTCTCTCGGACCTACTCCCTGTTACGCCCACTTTTCTTGTTGAAAAAGTAATTAATTTGATAAAGTGACTAAAGGCCAAAACGTTTTGAGGACAAGTATGTGGGATGGTAAGTGGCTGGAACAAGGTGTTGAGAGGAGGATAAAGGCCACTAAAGGGCGCAGAGAGAGAAGGGGAGTCTGGCTGTGGGTGTATGTGGGTGTAGAGCGTGTGTAAGTGTGGGCAGTTCAGACATATTTATGAGCAAATGTACAGCAACAGATTGTGCCTACTGTTGGAAAAGCAGTTAATGAAATGAGCTTTGCTGTTGCTGCTGCTACTCTTGTATTTGATACAACTGGCAACGTTGCGGATACGCAATATGGCACAGGACACCCCAAAATGGCCATTGAAAGTGTTCTTTAATGTTTGTTTCGAGTGTTGGTTGTTTGTTTCGTTGTTTCGTTGTATGTTGTGTGTTGTGTGTTGTGTGTGGCTTGTTGGTTGTTGGCAAGTGTAAAATTTTGTAACAACAACAACAACAATAAAAGCAACAAATTTTAATGGAATTTCAAATGTTGTGTGTAGTGCGTTCTGTGTGCGTGTGTGTGTGTTATGTTTGTTACGCTGCTGCTTTGCCTCTGCTTATGTCAGAGCCTCTACTCTTCCCTCTTGGTTCTGTCTCTGACCTCTGTCTCTTTGTAACAATTTACACACTTGACCAATGCTTAAACCATTCGTTTGTTCTGCTGCGTCTGACAGTTGCATTGAATAAAACGATTTTTATTATTTTAATGTTTTACACACATGTAACACACACATAACACAACAAATATACAGCTACACACAAAAGCTAAATATACTACACACATTTTATATGATTTTCTGTCTGGAGTCTCATGAATTTTCAACAAATTGTGCAAACACCTTTTGATCTACCTCTACTCTATATATATATACTATATGTATAGATGTATGTATATCTAGCACATATATATATATTTAACTATATACCTGTATATATGTACGTTTATCTGTTTAACTCTTTTTGCCTCGTTTTGCTGCTCGTCTTCGTCTAAGCCCTAAAATAAATAAAAACTAATTTGAATAGATTCAACTGCAGTCGTTGTTGATAACACAAACTTTGAGTTGGCCTAAACAAATGTGACTGCAAGTGGAAGCCAGAGTGGATAGAAAACATACAAAAATATGTCAACTGAGCAAATATACGACTAAATAATACCCTACAATCTAGCAAAGAGAAAGCCGCAGACAGCAGGTAAGGGTAAATTTGATAGTTAAATTTTCTGTATTATGTCTCAGACTTGTTGGGGTCACAAGTACAAATGATAAGGGGTATATATAAATATATATACTATATATATAAGAAGAGGGGAAAATGGAGCATTCAACTCTGTGTAAGACTGGCAGAAAAGCATTTTGTAAATCTTTTTTTGGCAAACGGCTTGAGCGCAAGTTGAAATCGCTTTTTATGCCTGGCAGCCTATAAGTATGCGACGTGAGCTGTTTGCAGAGCGTACAGACATACACACATACACACAACAACAACTAGACACACTCGCACACATTCAGACTGATGCTATTAGAAGTCCAGAAGCAAAACAAAAAAAGTGTTGCCTACTTTCCCGCGTCCGCAAAGTGTCCGCCGCGAGGAGTTGTCTGTTGTGGCAATGGTTAACGCCGGATTAGAAAAATTAAATGCGGCTCGGAAGAGAAGACAAAGAGTGAAAGAGAGAGGGAGAGGTAGAGGGAGAGAGACACTAAAATGGCGACAAGTTATTATAGAAAGTAAAATGTAAAACTTGAGAGCGCTTCTTATGCGCGCTTAGGAGTAGAAATTCAGTTTCATTTCAAATAATATCCATTAAAATAGATTAAAAACTGAAATATTTATATATGGATTTATGTATATGCATGTATATACATACGTATATGCGTGTATATGAGTGTGTGTGTGTAGAGTTGTTGTGTATGTGTGGGCCAGGCGCGATGAATATGTATGGATAAGTCCCAAAAGGCTCTCAGGCATGACTTCGGCTTGGGGGGGGGGGGGGAGAGGTGCTGAGCTTGCCCACCCTGAGAAGGTGAAAGTATTAAAAGTACTTGCCACTTGCCGCTTGCTACTTGCTACATGCCACACTTGCAGGTTGTGAACGTCGTGTCGCCGTTGCGTTGTTATATGAAGCAGATTACATGGCATAATAATCACAACCAAGATGAGAATGCCACACACACAGCACACACACATCCTACACGTGTATACACAGAGATATATAAACTGAGCAGCCAAGCGATAGATAAATGCGATGGCTGATAGGTGGTGGTTGGCATAATGGGTGCGAGATGACGGGTGGCGGACAGGAGTCAGGGGCAGGGGACAAGGAGTCGGTTCTAAGCACACGCGCAAATATTAAATTTTATGCCACGTGAATGAAGTAAATGGAAAACGAAGCTACTATGCAGGTGTATCTGTGTGTGTGTGTGTGTGTGTATGAATGTATAGATAAAGGGAGAGAAAGAAGCGATTGACGGTAGAACTAGGGGAAATTGAATAGGGGAAGCCAGCGTCCAAGTGATGAGGCTGCCCCCAAAGATGGGGGCATTCGTTAAACGTAGCGACTCAATTGGCAAATTGATAAAAAAAAAGTGGAAGTGAAGTCGATAAAGCGCTCAAAGTGAAGCTTACTTAGGAGAGGAGCGGGGGAGGGGAGGAGTAGATACATAAGCAAGTGCTTGAAGAAGATACAAGGGTAAAGAAAGCAAGAGAAAATGACATTAAAGTTGAGCTCATATGGAAAATTAAACGCTGAAGCATACTCCAAGCTTAGACTAATCTCTTTCATACATGCCACACGTGCCACATCCATTCAACAAGCATTCAAAATTTAAAATTTCTTTTGATTTCAGGCTCTGTTGCTAAACACCTCAAAGAACCTGTGCAGGTTCTTTGACATCAACGCCGCCTTCTCTGGCATCAACGAAAATTGATTGGAACGCAGCAAACTGATGTGAATATTACGAAACGAAACCTTTTGGCCAAGCGGCAGCGGTGGCAACGTGGGAAGCAGTGGATATAGCCAAGTGTATCTAACGCAACCGAAAACGAGAGAGCAAAAAGAGCAAAAATGTGTAGGAAAACGTTGCGATGCGCCAGAAAAACCCATCATCAAACTCAATTTCGCAGCCTATACCCCCTCCCCCAGGCTCAAGCAGCCGCAGCATCAATAGCCCCTCATATTACCTTCCATATCACCCACTCCCTTTGTAACTGAAACTGTTACTGGGTTACTGGGTAGGAGAGGAGGCCTACCGCACGAATGGGAATATAAAAGGTAAATAATGTGACCTTTGAGAGCATCAAATGCGTTGTGTAATGGCGGCCTAAAACAAAATGGCGAGGCAACAGCGGTGGCAGGAGCAGCAGCAGCTCATCGTTTGATAGGATGTGCTAAACTGGAGACCTCCTCTTTGTCCGCCACCCGAAGTCCTCTTAGTACAGCAACAACCAAAAGTAACTACAACATTCCATTCCAAATGGCAGCGGCAGCAGCAACGGCGGCAGCAGCGGCGGCGGCTTTGAATTATGAATGCAACATGGAAGTGGAAACCCTGGCATAGATTTTATAGCATTCTGGGGCAGCAACTGCTGCTGCCGCTGCCGCTGCTGCCTCTTCTTATGTGTTCTAGTTCGCAATTTGTTGTTAAAGTTTTAGCCATAAATCTCATTCAGGTGATTCTCTTCCTAATAACAAATTAGTGCTAAAGTTTTCAATGATCCCACAAATTCAATTGTAGCCCAAGACAGAGGGATAAGCAGAACGAGAGAGAGAGAGAGAGAGATAGACCGCGCAAGTAGCAGAACAAGTGTCAAATTTATAAGGTTAGCCTCCAAATTGTCTTCTAATAATAACGCCAAAGACATTGCTAAAGCAACCGAAAGCAGCACAACGAATAACCCTCTAAAAAACACTTTTTGCATAACTTTACAATAATCCTCGACTCAATTCGCCCCACTGGACAGGCAGACAGACAGCTTAAGAGAAAAAAAATCAGAGGCAGAGGGAGAGAAAGAGAGAGAGAGAGAGAGAGAGGAAGGCGGGAAAAGCTGTGCCACACTCAACGACATAACAAACGAATTATGTCACGAGTTTGTTAAACAATTCGAATGCTTTCCTGTGAAGCTTCCCCTGCTCGACTCCACCTCCATACAGCACTAACCCTCCCTCCCTACCACCCCCTCAGTTCATCTCGCCGATAGTCCCTCTGTTGGCCACTCAGTTACCCAAACCTGGCCAAAAGACAGTTAAGGCATTTGCATACCCTACACTACAATGATATGCAAAAGGGTATATCAAATCCATAAACTTTTCTTAAAGGGAACGAAAACTGAGTTTTTATTCTTGGTCATGAATAATCTTGAAGGTTGTATTATCATTATCTTGTGTTGCCTTTTGTATGCAGTTAACTATTACCAGGATATCTGCCTAGTCGGTTATCCCCAGAGTTCATCGCTTTCCTACTTCGTCTTATTGCCTTCGCGTCGGCGCACTATTCGAAAGACACGAATCAAAAACGAAGCTCATCACGACTCGCCACGACTGGCTGCGACTCAATTCGACTCGTTTTGTTCTCAGCCCAATTTGACTCAACTCGGTTCGAGTCAGTTTCACTCAATTGAATTCAACTTGAGTCGACTTGAATCGGACTCAACTTTTCTCATGGTTTTCAAATCTTGAGTTTGTCTTTAGATCTTAGAGGTAAGGGGGCGGGGGTGCTTGGGATCTGTTACGTTATGGTTATAAATTATTTATTACCCTGCTCTCTGATACAGAGACATTACCAAAAAGGCCATTTGCACATTTTGCTGTTCTCGAATTTGGGAATCTACTCGAATCGTTGGCGAGTCGCATGTGTGGCTCGCATCTAGGAACTTCATTAACTTGCCCGCGTCAGGTCATAAAAATCAGATGCTCCTCGCCGCTTCCCTCCTCCTATCCACCAGTCTAAAATCTGCACCCTTGAAAATATAATTTCCGCACATTTTCACGTTTCGCACATTTCCGTTGCATACTTTTGTGCGCTCAGGCATTTTAATGTTGTTTCAACTTGTCTTTTTTTTTGTATATATTTCCCGGATATATTCCGTGCATTATTTTGTTTGTACATATTCTTTGGCAGTTCACAATGGCTAACAACGTTGTTGTTCTATATGTTGCTGTAACGGTTCTTGCTGGCATTTTAACGAGTTAATGCAGGACATGCAAATGTGAACATTCTGAATTCATTGAACTTTTGCACGACGACCCAACGACAACGAGAACAACGACTACAACAGCGCTGCCGATGCGGACGCCGACGCTGACGTCGCTGCTGCTCTTGTTGTCGTCGTCGTCGTGTCGCTTCGTTAGAGTGAACGCCGACGTCGACGACGACGTTAATGATAACGTCAGAAGGGTGATATAAAAGAATGAAAAGAGTCTTCTAAGCTCTTGCAAATGTTCTACAAAGAAAAGCCAATGGTACTCAGAACCAATTGCAAATCTTTCAGGTTCTTAAACCCTATAAATATGTTAATATATCAGCTATATGGTACAAAAAGATATTGCTTAGAAGTTTAGAAGAACTAACACAATATCTAAGAGCGTATATATATATATACCTCCATTCCTAGAGGTAATTTGAATATATGCACGTCCTTTTTGGTGCCCTTAGGATTATCGTTTAATGTTCTGTTAATCTGTTAATGTTATGTTAATGATCTGTTAATCATCTGTAGGGTTGCCATTCGTGCAGAATTCTCTGTTAGCTCTATTAAGAGGAACTGTTACAAACAGCTAAATGTGTTTTGCTCTTATTCTATTTTGATAACCACTTTTAATCTATTTCCTAACAATTTTCCGCATTACATTAAAAAAATTCTTTGGATTGTATTATGAGTTTTAGCTTTTGCCTTCCCTTCTCCTTCTCCTTCTACTTCTCTTTCTTATCCGCGTTCAGTTGCTTCTCATCGTGGAGGCATTTGAAAAGCTTGTTAGGTAAATATTTACCAGAGAGATTTATTTTCATTTCATTTGCGTGTTATTTTTATTATATATTTGTTGGCTGTTGCTTTCCTGTCTTTTACTTGCTGTTCTTTTTGCACTTCTCTCTCGGTTTTCTTTTGTATTCTTTCTGGTCTCTTTTGTTTGTGATATTTATTGTAAATTTTACATTTTACATTTACAATTTTACACGCTGCGTGTGTTCATTTCTTGCACTTGAGAGTTTCTTATGGGGTCGAGGAGACTTGCCAAAGCTTTTGTTTTATTTTTTGCTTTTTGAAGGTGGACGAGGGGAAGGAGGGGAAGGAGGAGGAGGAAGGCAGCTTACCCAGAGGCTATTTTCTTGGGTTCTTAATGAGTCCTATGCAAATATATCGTTAGACCCGAGTGTGTATACAACGTGTTGACTTGATGAGAGTTTTCATTCTGGCCAGAAGATAAGATGTAGTCCGTTTTGCTGGCAACGCTTTTAAGGAATTGGCTCAAAAGTCAATGCGTTTATATTGACAACAACAATAACAGTTTTGGGGTGCAAATACATAAAAAGGGGTTGTGAGTGTTGACGGGTGTGTGCGTGCTCGTGTTCCTCTGTATGTGTGTGTGTGTGTTGAAAACTCGTAAAACTGGACGCTAATGTCCGCAGGGTGGCGTTTTTCAAGGGGTGTCCAAAATTTCAATCTCAATCGTCAACAAGTTTTTGCCAATCTGCTTTACTCGCTGCGGCGGCCAGCGCTTGGCCAGAACTTGGCCAGGGCTTGGCTCTCCTCACAACTTGCACAACTATTTCTTGTGCGAGTATATTGTGCATAAGGAGGTGATGCTTGAGGGGAGTATTGGGTGGGACAGGGGCTGGATGCTGCTGGGGGATAGAAAGCTCGAGGTTGGCTACCACTTCGTAATGCATGAACGAAATTCATGGGAAAACTTGAGCTTGGTGCTCAGCTTTGGACTCTATCGTCGGCGTCGTCGTTGCCTGGACAAACTAAAGCGAAAAACGGAAATTTCAACCGTGTCCTTTTTAGCAAAGGCAAAGGCAAAGCCAAAAGCAACAACAACAACTCAACGAGTTGTTCGTCCTGGTCGCTCCTCGTTTTTGGCTGCTTTTCTCTGATGAAAACTACTCAGCGACATGAAATTTAACTTAAAAAGTTTTGCACTTCCATTTTGTAAATGAAATGTTGTCGTTGCTGTTGTTGTTGTTGGTGTTGATGCTGTTCTTGGCATCGTTGTTGTTGCCGTTGCAGCTATGAAATAACAGGAAAACAATTTGGAACGGATAATGAATATGGGTTAGGTGTAGGGCATGTGCCATGACTGAATAGTAACATAAGAATATCATTTCGTGGAGGAGCTCTGCTGGAGCTGCTCCTGCTGTTCAGCACAAGTTAATGAGACCCTTGAGAGAAGAAGAGAGAGAGAGAGAGAGACAGAGAGGGAGGAGCTGGAGCGGAATTGAGGTCCTGCTTCTAAGTGCAGAGAAAAGAAAGTTTAAAACGTTGCAAATATGCATTAGGATATGAATAAAGCACACAAAGAAATGTGAATAGCATTATTCACTTTGATGTACACACAAGCTCGGCTTAAAAAAATGAATAGTTGATGTGATTGATTTACGAGCACAAAACGAAACGAATATAAAACATTTTTCGAGTGGTTGCAAGTAAATAGCCATATGAATAAAGGGGAATGTGAATGAGAAAGTAGAAAACAGTTTAAATTATGTGTGAATAAAAAGCAAACATTTATGAGTGTATTCATGTCTTTAAATGAATGGGTATTTATCTAATGTGTTACATTGAATTTGTGTGGGATTCACCAAAAAAAAACGAAGTGAATGTGGGAACCCAACAGAAAATCCAACTGAATAACTTAATACACTCATAAGTGTATTCAATCAGGCTTATATATGAGTCAATCTTATGAAGCAACTACTTTATATCTTAGTTCATATGAAAAGCTCTAAGAAATAACAGTAAATAAATGAATTATAGGTATAATTGCAGGTGAATGGATGAATAATCTGATGAATAGCTCTGCCCAGTTCGAGTATTATCGATTTATGCTGTTTTTTTATAGTTGTTTTGCAATTTTATTTGCTTTTTATACTGAATACATGCAAAGTATTCAAGTATTCAGAACGATCAACAACGATTTGACTTGCCTTTAGGCAAATTGTTAACGGAAATGAGAATCTGTGTAACTTCCCATTGAATGGACAAACAGGATGGTCCTGGCCGGGAGGACTCATGCCAGTCAAGAGTCAGCGAAAGGACGAGCTGACGAGTACTTTATCATCTTTTTGCGTTGTGGAAACGACGAATTCATTGCTGCTAGACAGCAGCAACAGCAACGGCAGCAACATCATGCAGCAACAACTTTTAATGCTTTTTGTCTGTTTGCAGCTGCGTGGCGTGTCGTGTCGAGTCGTGTCGTGTGGCACGTAATGAAAATGGCGCAATGGTCCCTGCTCGGGCGCTGCTGCAGATAGCAGGCTTTGGTTGTGGTTGCTGCTTTCGCCGCTGCTGTAGCTGTTGCCCGACGAGACACGAGCAACAAACTGAAGCCGAACGGCAGGTCGACTGACAATTTTATGAACAGATGTGCGGTAAAATTAATGGACAGAGATAAACTTGGGCGGATGGAGCCAAAGAGGGTTAAACGACTGGTAACGACTGGGGGGGGAGGGTGAAGGGAGGGATTGAGTGCGAGAGAGAGAACACTGGCTCAAAGCGAGTGGAACCCACTGGGCTTGCACCTGATTTATGAGCCACCCTGTGAGTGAACAGTCCGCATTTGAGTGTCTTTTCCCGAGTGTGTTGCCTCCCGAGTGATATTCAAGCTGAGAGCAACCCCCGAAATGGTGTTTAGTCTTCTGCTCGGTTGACTTTCGTCCCTGGTCGGACGCTTTGAATGCGTCCATCGTCCCTGCTCGGGCGCTCGCTTAGCGACTTTTGTATGTCAATTGTGGATGGTTTTATGTCGGTTTACGTCCAAAAGCCTTACACTCGGTTTGCAGGCAGCGCTGTCAGCGTCAGCGTCGCTGCTTCTGCTGCTGCTGCTGTTGCTTGGTAATGCCGGATTTTTGTCAAAGCTGTTGACTTCGTTACGCTGATAACTTAAATATGCATAGGAAATTTACATACGTGCCAATGGTATTAAGTAGCGTTATATTACTGGATAAGCTCTATTCGGGGGGAAGGTTCGCCCAAAAGCTTTCCAGTTGTCAGAGCAACATTTCGGAATTGTAGCCACAGACAGGGGCACAGTAAAAGCTTCGCCCCAACCTCAAGCTGAGGCGTCGTAATAACTGAATTTACCAAATTAACTGAACTCACCTGAATGCCGTGAGCTCCGCCGCCTTGTTGGCTGATGTGCAGCTGCTGCGTTTGCTTCATTTGCAGTGTTGTTGTGGTTGCCTGTTGCTGTTGCTGCTGCTGTTGTTGCTGCTGCTGTTGCGTTGCGTTGGCTGCGTTGCCGCCAGGAACAGCGTTGGGATTTGACTGCGGACCGCCGGGGCCCCGGAACGCTTGCTGTGGTTGCTGCTGCTGCTGTTGTTGGGGCATATTACCCGGCGCCTGGTTGCCTTGAGGGCCGCCACGAGGCGGACAATTGAGGAAGTTGGCGTTGGCGTTGACATTCTGATTACTGAACGGCGAGTATTGTTGTTGCTGCTGTAGCTGCTGTTGCTGCTGCGGCGTTGGCACCTGTTGCTGTTGCTGCTGCTTGGCAAAATTGGCCGCAGCGCCCATAGGTACACCCAGCTTGGGCGCATTGGGATGCTGCTGCTGCTGTTGTTGTGCATGATGTTGCTGCTGCTGTTGCTGCTGTTGTTGTTGTTGTTGTTGCTGCTGCATAGCCTGTTGCTGCTGTAGACGCTTGAGATCGAATTCGTTTTGTGAGGAATAAAAGAGCTCCTGTTTGATATCCAAAAAGTTTTGAGGCACATTCATGCCGGGTCCGCCACCCGGCGCCTTCTGATGGAACTGCGGTGGCAAATGTTGCTGCTGTTGTTGTTGCTGCGCCGCATTGGGTCCCATGCCAAAATCATTGGGGAATCCACCGCCATAGTCATTATAGCGTCCTTGCTGCTGCGCCTGCCCAGGAACGCCCATCATTTGGTTATGTTGCTGCTGCTGCTGTTGCGGCTGAGCTGTCTGTTGCAAGTTGTGTCGCATGTTGCTCTGATGCTGTTCGGCCATTTGTTTGAGAGTCTGAGCCGCTAAGGAATGCTCCGCCATGTGTACGCTAGAGCCGTTACCGCCACCAGTGGCTGCAGCAGCAGCGTTGCCGGTGTTGCTATTGCCGCCATTGGGTCCGTTCTGGAAGCCAACTCCTTGACGCATTTTCATGGCTTGAGGATCCAGGCCCATGCCGACACCAAACCCGCCAAAGCCATGACCTAGACCCGACTCGGACTTGACGTTGAGACTGTTTATTAGGTCCTGAGCATTGGGTGGCTCCACTTTTATGCCATCCTCGGTTTTGATGTCGGCGAGCAGCGGCTTCTCATCGAAGCCATCGAGAAAACTGGGATTAAAGTCCTGCAGATTATTGATGAGATCCTTAAATGTGTCGTTATTCTCGGAATTGTCATCGCCCAACAAATCGGGAAAGCCTGGAAACTGGCCATTCGCGCCATCCTTGTCAAGCGAGCCCAAGTCCGGGAAATCATGATCATGTTCCCGCTTGCATTCGACCAAATTGGCCAGATTGCCCAGTGCGGACTTCTGCTGAGCGGACATCATATTGGGTCCCATGCCGACGCCGCTGCCGGGTCCTGTGGGCATGCCTCCACCGCCTCCAGGACCCCCGCCGCCGCGCCCATTGTTACCAAGACCACCCAGACCGCTGCTTTGTTGTTGCTGTGGGTGCTGCTGCTGTTGCGGTGGTTGCTGCTGGTGCTGCTGGTGTTGCTGATGTTGCTGGTGTTGCTGGTGTTGCTGGTGTTGCTGATGCTGCTGATGTTGCTGGTGCTGCTGTTGCTGGTGCTGCTGTTGTTGTTGTTGCTGCTGTTGCTGCTGTTGTTGCTGCTGCTGTTGCTCTGGGCCGCCGGTACCACCTCCGCCCACACCTGGTTCACTCTTCACGGAGGTATTCGTCAGGGCCTTTACAGTGACATTGGTGCTAATCTGCTGCGGCTGCGAATTGGCCGCCGATGTGGTAAATTCCAATTGTTGTACAATCTCCACAGAGAATTTGGTTAGATTCTCAGAGCCGCCGCCAATGCCACCGCTTGAGCTATTATTATTGTTGTTGTTGTTGTTATTATTATTGTTGTTATTGGGCAACTTATGTGGCGGTTCATAGTTTTCGACGCCATTGTCAACATCCTCCGCTGATCGTTTTAGGAATTTTTGTTGCTGCAAGAGAGAAAGGAGGGAGAAAAGGAGGAAAATGGGGAAAATATTAAATAAATAATAAATACACAAATTTCGTTAAGGTTTCAAGTGATTAATTTAGGTAGTTAAATACTTTTCGAGGACATTGTCAATACTAAACTAATCCAAAGAGTATCAATGGGGTTGTGTATCTATTATAAGCAAACTGTTTTTTCTACAATTCTAACTGTTCATTCTAATATAGTTTAAATAATAATCCTGTTTAAATCGCAATCAATAATATTGTAAATCTTAAAGTAGTTTTAATATTAGATAAATTATACACAATATAATTAAGCTTACCCAAATATTCATAGATATATCTTTATTTTGTAAGTTTTTACGATCTGCTAGGCAACGTTCAAAATATGATAGTTACGATAGTTCATATAGCATTTACAAGGTAAAAGTTGTTTTTAGTTGAGTTATAACATAGATTTGTATAGAATTTAGAGTCTATGTTTAAAGAAAACTGATGCGAGTTTTTAGTTTTAATTAAGTCACTTGAGGTTTGATTCTTGGCTTGGCTTTACACTTGATAATAGTTGCGCTGTCGTCCAGTATTGTAAAATATTGACAGTGTTGCCAAGCGTCTACAGTGGTGCATTTTGTTGCGTTTGCTGGCTTTTGCGCGCATTTGGCTTTTGATTTGTTCTTTTGCTTTTCGCTTTTTATTTATTGTTTGTTTAATTTTATTTATTATTGCTGTTCTTTTCTTTGTGTTTTCAGTTCTTTCAATTGCAATTTGATTTGGTAGCTGCATAATAAAAGGCGACAATTCGATTAACACTTCACCAAAGTTCAACGAGAATAGCAACAAAAGGCGAACAGAATTCGCTGACTTGACAAATAATCAAAAGAAATTCACTGCAGAACGTGCAAAAAAAATTATTGAAAACATACAAAAGACAAAAACAAAGAAAAATTACAAGTTAACAAGTGTAGTCGCCTGATAGATTCCCTGTAACAAGTTCCCACAAACCCTGTTTAATATCACTAAGCTGAATTCAATATGTACATGCAGCCAGCGTTGGGAAGATCGACTTGCCAATTGGGGTAGATCAAGATCAAGATTGCTGCACCTGTTCGTTACATACATATACCCATTAACCCACTTTTAATGGGTAGAGCGTATAAAAATCGCAAGTGCAAAGACAACAAAAAAGACTCAAAGACACTTCTAATCAGCGACAGCAGAGCTACACAGACTAAAATGAAGAAAAGTCAACGCAAAGAGTATTCAAGAGAAAGAGAGACACAGAGATAAAGAGAGAGGGTGGTGAACGCGTTGGCAGCGTTGGGTGTTTCATTTAACGACAACGACGACGACGACGTCGATGAAGAAGTCGCTGCGCTGCTTTTGTTTTGTTTTGTTTTGCTATGTTTTGTTTTGAGGCTGCTGCTGTTGTTGTTTGTTGCCTGCGCTTTTTATGCGAGTGTTAAAAAAAATAAAAAGAAAGAAAAATGTAGAGAAGAAAACAACAAGAAAAACAATCACATTTAAATCAGAATGTGTTCGTGTGTTGTTGTACCGCTGCTGTTGTTGTTGTTGTTGTTATAATTGTTGTATTTGCTATTCATTTTTATTTTCTTGACTCGGCCGCAACTCGACTCTGATCGGCTCACTTCGGCGACGAATCGTCTCACCTCGTGTTCGGATCTGCTGCTGCTGCTGCTGGTGCTGTTAGCGTCGTCCATACAGCGCGCGCGACTTTTTGCTATTTATTTTGTTTTTAATTAATGCAAAATGTATACAAAATAACAACGAATAGGCGCAGCAGAAACCTAGGGGTCGTGAGGTGAGCGGAGAGCAGAGTGCGGTGTGAGGTGCGGGCGAGTGTTTCTTTTTGATGGTGTTGTTGCTGTTTCTTTCTTTCTGTCTTTATTTTTTTACGAGTTCGTACGGATAGCGCTTAGAGTTTGACTGAAAACAGCGCGGCAGCAGAAGAGTAGCACTTACTTGTGTGACATACAAACATATATACATGCATACATGTATATGTACATAAGTAGCCAGTATATGTATATGCATGTATGTACATAATACGTAATGAGAAGTTGCAAAATGGATTGAACGGTAAACTGACACGGGATTACGTCGAAAGCTCTAGAAACAGCTCACGTGGGTACAGTTAAGTGGGTGTTCTATGTACTGCAAGGAACGAATCTTAACTATGTATTATATATGTATATACTATGTACATAAAGAGAATATAATGTACAAGCACTTAAAACAACAAAATACACGTGTGTTCATGCATATACATTTACTTAGAATCACTCCATCAAAATCACGGACACGTAGTAGAGGGTTGTAATTGATTTATTGGATGTGCATAATACCCGTATCCAAACTTTTAGTATCAACATAACCTCACTTATAAGATTGAAATAAAATGAACCTGATGCAGTCATTTCAATAATTAGATACATATTCGAATAGATGGGGAACATCTTTTCCGATAAATTGATTCGAATAAACGTTACGTACTTCTCTCATACACAGAGAAACACACACACTCGCACACTCTCCCTCATACACTGGGTATACCCGAGCACTTTCTCTAATACAAACAGCCTCAGCACTAGTTAATAACTTTATGACACTATATACTTATAACCAACCACTCACACACTTATATACTCACACTCACACTCAAAACACTCACTCAATGCAATATACCCAATTGCCTCTGGCTGCCAAAGACGGGGTGCGGGGAGGGAGTAACTCGCAATCTTCTCTGTGGTCGTGTGGCCATAAAACCGAGTGAACCGATACACGCGCCAAACACTTTTCCCATTTGCCTGGCTCATTATGAATAAATGCCGTTTCATAAATTTATTTTTTTCTCTTTTGAATATCCCACACCACCACACCACACACACTCCCCTTTATACAACACCCCTCTGTGTATCTGTGTATATTTTGGCAGAGGTTTTTTTTCTTCTGCTCAGCTGAGGATGAGCTGTGCATCTCTCTCGATGGGAAAACGCGACACAAAGAATGCAAAACTTGTGCTCTGTAGGTGGAACGGTTAGGGACAGGGCGGGAAAGTTACCATAATATTAAACTTATGTTGGAAACATACACAAAGACACACTCACGCACACATAACCACATACAACTCCCATATAAAGAGGCCCGTTTAGAGCGTTAAAGCAACTCGCACAATTTACAAACTTAAAAGTAATTTAGTTTTTTACGACTCCGTTGCGGTAATAAAAATGTTTTCCTCGCCCGCTCACTCATTGCCTTAGCGTAGGGCTCCTCTCTCCCTCGCTCTGTACGTTCCTCTCAGTCACTCGCTTGCTCTGTCAGTCTATTTCTACCTCTTGCTCTTTTACGCTTACACACTCCACACTTTCTTACACAGTTTCGCAGCTCACCTACAACTACGTAAAGCATTGTCGTCTGTCCCTTCCACCATCCTTCTGCTTTACACTTTTTTTTCCTTAAACAGCGGTGCATTTACATTTATCGATACGTCTTCGTCTTCTTCTTCATCTTCTTTGCTCCTTCCCTTTGCCCTTTATATGCCCTAAACCAATGCGAGTTTTAACAAGGTAGCGTACCGTTTGATTTTGTATACGGAAAGTAATTGGAATGGCTGATAGATCGGCTCAAAATAATGCAATTATATCATAGGATCCCATTAAGCATAACAAATAGCTATTAAACTTTTTGACTTCTGTATCAAATCATATATCATAAGATTCTTGTAGAGTATACAAATGTGGCTATGCTTCTCTTTAGTTTTTACCCGGTTAACTTTATCACTTGTTCATCCGCTTATTTCTACGCTAATCCTGAATCCCTTTCGAGTAGGATCATGAATATAAACTACTTTTAATACGCTTTTCACGCCATTTCGCCAACTGTTTGCCGTAGTCTAAGGAAGTATAGTGTAATACTGCGATATACAAACATATATATAATCTTATATTTAATTGCTTGGGCAGAAAAAAGAAAGTGCAAAATGAAGCTGCAGCTGAAGTTGTACAGAGAGATTGGTAAGTCTCTGCGATTCGCGATTTGTCTGGCTGGTTCTGACCCTATCAGAGAGACATTGACAGGGGAAGGGGGGTGGAGGTGGATGTGGAAGGAGGGGGCCTAAAATAATTTTGTACGCTTGAAACGCACTGAAATAAAGCGCAAAATATGATGCCGCGAACCTTGACACATTAAAAATAAGCAACAGCAAAACAAACAGCGACGCAAGCAGCGACGCCAACGTCAGCGGCAACAGCAGAGGTAGCGTCAACGGCGCGTGAGTAAGACGCCAAGTGGATGTCGTCGTTGTCGGCGTCGTCGCTGTTGGCGTTGCGTTGTCGACAGTCAGTAAATTTGCGTGTAAAAATAAAAATGTGAAAAGTTTCTGTTGTTGTTGTTGTTTTTTGTCTGAATTTCATTTTCATGTTTCAAAGCGGAGCGTTGCAAATAAAATAAATGCTATGAACAACGCGGCGTATGATTAATGCGAATTAACAGCGAGCAGCGAGCAATCGAGAGAGATAGAGATGAAGAGAGAAACCAGTAAGCGTATTGTAAGCCAACTGGCCACCCAGTCGCTCAACAACGGAAGTGGTCGAAAATTCGTGGAAAGCCTTCACCAGTTGCCCCTACTGCCTATATAGTATACCCCCTCCCCCAATCCACCCGATTACATGTATCCCCCACCCCCCTCGATGACACGTTTTGTTGTGCGTGAGTCGAATTGAGTTACGATAAGTTGCCACGAGTTGAGCTAAGTTTTGTTCTCTTCTCTACTGAAGAAGCTCTTCGCGCAACCCTTTACTCTTCGTGAGTTGGCGTCGAGTGCGGGAAGTGCAAACTTAATCCAAAAACAAACAAAGTGATGGATTAATCTGTGTGGTATTTTTAAGAATTGCCTTGACTAAATGAAAAAATTCTTATTTTCTTTTTGTTGTGAACTCTTGGAATCAAATATGTTGAAATTCTTTTGAAATATTATTACAATAGATTATTTTTCGGTGGCTGCAGATTAGCTGGAAGTGTGATGATGTTTTAAGATTCCCTGGAATTTGTCTGAAGGTCAAAATATTTTCATTATAAAGGGCATCATTCGACTGACGCCATAAAAACCAAAAGCAGAATCTTTACTCGACTTAAAGGCTCATTAACAATATCATATCTTAAGTAATACTAGAGAGACATAGACACATAGTTTAAAGTGGTAAGATCTATTAACCAGTTATTAACGATGTTTTGAACATTTCCACAAATTTATATGAATAAAATTTCCAGCAGCGCTCATTAACAATGCAACCCCTCTACTCCCCTCCCCCTTCACCACTTCTTACAGTTTAAGGAGGCTCCTTAGACTTGGTCCTAGGTTTATTCTCCAATTAATTTGTGGCAACTCCCGGCGTATGCCCCACACACATTTGTAAGTAGAGTGAAGGTAGTGGCAGGTAAGTGAGGGGGAAGAGAGCCAAGAGGGGTATTAGAGGGAAGACGGGCGGATTGCTGCCACGCCCTGCTCTGCGAAGGCTAACATTACATTTTCCATACTATTAACTTTTTTGCACATTATAAGAAATTTCGCGCTTGGGCAGAAACAAAAACAAGAGCAACAACAAAAGCGGAGAGTATCGAGTAGCCACGACTGGCAGATACCCTTTAAGTATTGCAGGTCTTGGGCACAAGGTTAATGATCGAGAATATACTTTACCCTATCAATGTATTGGTTACGTAAGGCCAAGTCTGTGGTACCCTTTCTACGCATATCATAGTTACAGGGTATCAAAGTTGCACGTATTATAAATCATTTTTTCAACTCATTTAACTGCTTGCAAAAAGAAAATACTAATGGGAAATTATGATGGAAAAATTAATTAAAAGGCGGCCACAGCGTAATCTTAGCTGAAAAACAACAACTGCCACTGTGAAGACAACAAGAAGAAGAAGAATGGCGAAAAGAAGAATCAGAAAAATAGTCACAATAATAATTTAAAATAATAGAAATAATGATAATAATAATAAGAAGAGTTTATTAAGAGATGATCATGCACGGCCCCGATTTCTATAAAACTGAAACTCGTCATCGAGTTGGCTTTTCCTTTCTGGCCATTTGCATTTGTTGTTGTTGCCACAGTTTGCTGCAACTTTTATAGCTGCTGCTGATGTTTTTTTGCTTCTGTTGTTGCATGCGCCTCTTTCTCTGCTTTGTTTGTTTATTTCTTTCTGCTGTCTGTCTGTGAATGTATCCAGTAATTATTGAGTGTAAGAATCTCCTAAAGCACCGACTACGAAAGTCTCTTTACAAAGGTATACAGCTAACGCCAAGATCGATTGCTGATCAAGTATATCTATATATACTCTTTCTTTGCTATACTAATTGCAAAAGTTAGGTATTCCAATAAATAGAGGGTATAAAAATGCATTGTTAAGTGACTATCTAGAAAGCTGTTCTTCACCCCAAATTACTTGGAGGCAGATACACCTACACTTACAGGTAAACAGTTAAAAGCGCACGCTCACACATCACACACACACACAGACATACACTCACACACACGAAGAAATCAGCATACACTTTCGTAGAAATTAAACTGAATCTTTTTTTTTGGATTTTTTTTTGCTATTTTCCTGCAAATTTCGACTAAAGATAATATTATTTTTTACCAGTTTTCGTTTTCGTTTTCGTTTTTATTTTCATTTTCATTTCTTTTTAAAATGGATATTTTCCTGATTCAATTCGTCTGGTTTTTGTCGGAAAACCGCGCAAGTTTTCCTAACAAATTTCTTAGAATGTAACAAATTTCAATGTCTTCTGTATTTGAGATATTCCAAACATGTTTCTAATTAATTGGATTATTTATTACTTATTAATTTTTTTGTTGCACATCGCTTCATTTAGTGGCAAAGGAGGGGGGCAGGGGTGATGGTGGTGTGGGGCGGGGCGGGGGAAATTTGTTCGCACTTTTTGCTCAATTTTTCGTTGATTTATTTTGCATATTTTGATTTATGTTTTAAAATTTCATTCGCGTTGGAAAAAATGTCTAAAGATGAGAGGAGGACGGGATAGAGGAGGGGGCTAATGTGGAGGGGTCGAAGTGGGTGGTGGGGCAGGGAGATTTAATAGGTCTGCACCTAATAAATTTGCATTCGCCATGCATAATTTATCAGAGAAGAAATACAAATGTCAAATAAATAAACAGCAACACACACACACACACACGCAACACACACACAGAAAATATTTTTCAGAGAGGCCCGAAAAGTTCTTTGGAATAAAAAAGACAATAAAAATCATAAAGCAAATTTATGCGGAATACTTATTTCGTGTCGGGGAAATTACTACAAAAATAAGAATAGAAATTTCCAAGTTATTTATTTTTCGAAATGAATTTCAATGAATTGTTTTTGAATAGAAACTTTGTATGCTAAATTTTTAAGATATTTTTATGATTTTTGTTTTAAATGTTTTGGAAACTAGTTTTTTCGATTTTTTTTATTACGCAGTTTCTTTCATCCATTTTTATTAAGCTTTAACAAATTTGGACTTTATATATTTCATTTACTTTATTTATTTACTTATTTTCAATCTCAACTATTTAAAACACAAAACGTATAAAATTTGAAATGGAATCAATTATCTTTTGTATATTAAAGTTAAAAGTTGAAAAACTTTACGCAAAATTTGTTTATTCGGATATTTGAAGTATTCAGATTAACTTGGTTGTAATTCAAATCAATAAATTATATTTTTTTCTTGATATTTCAAAATTGTTTGCAAAATTATACACAAAAACGAAGCTAATTCTATACTAATTTTACGTTAAAAGCACTTAATTGTTTATTTTGAAATCAAAACCCAATTAACTTTTATTAATTACAAAATCTCAATGTTTAACTTTTTTTATAAGTATCCTGTTATATTTTGTTAACGGTTAGTAACTATTTTCTTTATATTTAACTTTTATTTATTCTCTTTTCTTAGCGCCATAAGATTATTAATCGATTTAGATTTAGCATTAAGTTTCTTCTTCGATAAAAACTCATCGAAACACATTTCAAAAGGAAATTCCCCAAAGTTAAAAATACACAAGAAATTTGAAAATAACTGTAAAATGTTGCACAGAATGTGAAATTCAATTTGATTTCTGTATGATAATATTTTGCCTTTTGTTGTTGACGTTTTTTTAAACACTTTGAAGCCGCCTGCACTGAATGCCACTTAATGTTATTTTTTGTTTGTTTTTTTTTTTTTTTTAATTTTATTTTTTTTATTATTTTTTTTGTTGCTGCGAGGAACAAAAACAAAAACGCTTACAGCGAGCGTCGCTTTTCTTTCTGCTTTTCGGCTTGTGATTTGCTGCTGTCAGTTGCTGCTGCTGTTTTTGTTTTTGTTGTTGTTCGTTTTGCTGTTGCTTTAGCTGCTGCTGCTGCTGCTGCTGTCGTCGTGAGTCGGTTGGCAGTCGGTTTATAACTGGCACGAGCCGTTGCCAGCGATACAACACGAACCAAATGCGGACAGTCTGTTGGCAGCGACGCCGCAGCGATGCCAGCAACGAGAAAGTTTGCGTTTGCGTTTGCATTGTTGCAGCAGCTACAGCAGCAGCAGCCGCAGCAGCAGAGGCAGCCAAGCGAATTTTTCAGCGCTGTAAAGTGTGTATACATATGCATGTGTGTGTGTCTGTTTGTGTGAGTACGTCGTGTTACTGTGGGGGTGGCTGCTCAAAATAAGCTGTCAAGCTGTTATGTTACGTTATGTTAACTTATGCTAAGCTGCTGCCTCTGTTAGCCATAACAGTGTGCGGTCGGTTTGCTTGGTCGCTTATCAGTTAAGCGTCGCCCGTTGCTGTTAACTATTTGTTATTTTTTGCCAACGCGCATTGTTGCATATCAGCGTCGACTTCGCTGCAAGCGTCGCAGCTAGTACTGCTGCTCCTATCTGCTGCTGCTGTTACTGTTACTGTTGCTGTTATTATAGTTGTTGTTGTTGCTTTCAGCTTTCATGTTCAAACCAATTCATTTGTCATTTGTTTAATGACACAAATATTTGTGCAAAGTGTTTGCATTTATGTATATGTATGCACTTATATGTGTATGTCTTTACATGTGTATGTATGTCGCCTCTCAACTCATTTTCAATTTCCATTTTCTTTTTGCCCGTTTCTCTAGCTGTTGTTGTTGTTGTTGTTGTTCTTGTCGTAATAATTTTGTTATTTTCCCCTTCAACTGCTTCTTCTTTGGCGTCATAAAAGTTTTCCGACTTGTTTTCTTCGTTGCCAGGCAGGTCGCAATATGTAAATATGTATGTGTTTGTGTGTGTGTTGCAAAGTGTGCTATAAATTTGATTACTACATAATGGCCCCAATAATAACGCGACTAATGACAACAATACTTTTAAAGGTGAAAGGGGTTGAGGATGGTGGCTGGTTGCTAGTGGGTGGTTGAGGGGAGTTAAGCATTTGCTATTATGGTTGTTGTTGCTGTAATTTGTTGCTCATATTTCGGCGTGCGCGCCTTTCGAGTAAATTGAATTTCATTTTATGACTGTTAAATTAAGTTGAAATACTTTGGCTTACGTCCCATCCCTCCACCTACCTTGACGATCTGTTACGTTACATTCCGAATAACTGTAACAAGGACACTCAAGAGGAGTTGGAGCTTAGTTTGTGGAAGGGGGCCGCAACCGGGTGCTGGCCACTCAAATTTCACAACCCTCACAACAACAACAACAATGTAAACAACTAAATAAGGAAGTGACACCGGAAGCAAAGGCAGCATGGACAACAGCGTGCTGCGACGCCAACTGCGACGCGTGGTTGGCTGGCAGGCAGCGCGCAAGGAATGCGCAAAGGAATGTAAAAAAGCTGCCTATTTCTTACTCCTTCTCCTTCTTCTTACGTTCCTCGTCTCTGCCGCTCGCATTGAGTGGCAACTCACGCTGCGGGCGCTTGCGAGGCAATGTTAACAGCAGCCCAAGGCAAGAATCACTCAAAGCCTGCCAGAGCGGCAAGAGCAACAGAGAGGGAGAGCGAGTAAAGGAACGAGAGAGAGAAAACGACTTACGTTGAGTGCAAATTGTGCACACAGCGCTCTCTTTACCTTGCCCTCTCTCACGCTCTCTCTCTCGGACGCTCTTTCTTTCGTTCTCTGAGCTAAGCTCTCACTAGTAAAAAGCCAACGACACCGGCCGGCTGAAACTAGTAAAAGCCACTGCGAAGCCACACCACCACCATTACCCCCACCCACCTGCCAACCCACTTTTGCCTCTTCTCCTTTTTGCCCACCCCGCCACGCACTTTGCAGTTTAACCTATAAAAATACCGCAGCGACAACAGCAACAGAGGCAGTAACAGCAACAGCAGCAGCAACAGCAAAGGCAACAGCAACAGCTCCCGCTACAGCTACAACACCAGGTTTCCCCCAGCGACATGAAACATGTTTGTGTCGCTGCTGCTGCGTTTTATGTTGTTACTGTTTGTCTCTGGGCGCCTGATACGCACGCAACGCAGTTGCCAACACAGAGACACACACGAATACGCAGCGACGACGCGAGTGTCGCGAGCTCTGTTATGAAGCTTCTGCTGCTGCTGTAGTTGCTGTCGTTGATGTAGCTGCTGCTGTTGTCGCTGCTTCAGCTTCTGCTGCTGCTGCTGCTGGGGCTGTTGTTGCTGCCAGTGCCGTTCATTTATTTGATTTTGTTTTGATTATGCGCAGTGCTCTGGCGTCGACGTCAGCGCCAAAGTCAACGCCAGCGTCGCGTTGTAGTCAGCGACCCATGGAGGGCATTGAGTACTCAAAAACAACAACAAACAATCTAAGAAGCATAAAAAATAGACATCACGAGCAACTGCTCGACTTACAGATACCCTTTTAAGCAATAATTACAGACTATTGAGATTTGTCAACGCAAATAAACGAATCTATTCATTACAGGCTGCACGTATTCAATTATGTTTTCACTAACGTATACCCTGTAATTTAAAAAAATATATTCACAATCTATTTGTTGCAATTGGTTTTATCCCAAGGCACAGATATGAGAAAGTTCCTTAATTCCTTAATACTTTTGCATCCTTAAACCCGTTGAACAGGACACAACGAGCATTCACTCAGTATGAATATAATTTCAAAGAAATTACATTCGAAAGTCCTTTAAAACTGTTTTTGTCTTAACGTAAGGAATTGCATCTTGAACCTCATTTCGTCCCCCTCTTCCAAGGTGTTATCCACGCCATTAGAAATGTAATGTTTACACCCTGTGTTAATCATGATACACAATGAATTGGCAATATGTGTGGGGGGAGAGAGAAGGGGAGCTGGAGGGGGAGGGGGGCGACAGCGACAATGGCTGCCATTTCTATGTCTACGACTCTGTTTTCTGTAGCTGTTGCTTCGATGTTGCCTCGTAGAAACAAAGCAGAAAAAACCAAAAAGAAAAACAAACTCAATGCCAGTTTGGGGCGGCAGCAGCAGCAGCAGCAGAAGCAACGGCAGCGGTGGCGGCGCTCAACTGGAAATGCGGCCCAGCCAGAGGCTGCAGGTGTCTGTCTAATTGTCTGTCCCGGCTGTACGAAGATACATGCCCGATACACACATACATAGAAAGATATATGAGTATATATAGAGGTATATAGAGATACTCTATGTACGCCCATGTATCTTGGCAATGCTTAATTAGTAGCTGGCATTCGAGTTTAAGGTTTATAAATGATGTTCAACATTGAACGGAGCTGGAAAGTAAGCGGGACAGGAGAAGGAGCAGAAGGAGGAGTAGGCCTTGTACTGCGATCTGAGCCAAGTTTATTTCAACTGTACTCTTCTAAGTGTAACACAACGATAATAAACAAATGGATTAGAGACCATCAATCAATTAATGAATTTTGTCAACGCCAAATCTGTTACGACAGTCCCCTCGCTCCAACATTAATTCTCTATGTGTCATCATTACGATATGGATGATAGCGTATGGTAAAATCATCAAAACTATGTACAGGTATTTCCTTGGTGGGCGTAAACTCAGCCCGTTCGATAATCGCGTTCTCGCTACCAAAGCAGAGTAGCCAAAACTTAAGAGAGTTGACCTTGGGCAATGACCCCTCCAGTTCCCCCTGGACAGTGCCACGATCCGTATTCATTACCCAGCCGCGCAGACCGTTTGCCAAGGCCAAGGCGCGGGTAGCCTTGCGCATGCGTACACCTTGCACTTCGCCAAAGACCTCAAAGCCGCAGGTGAAAATACTGTCATCAACTTTTTGCATGTTTTCGAAAGTTAAGAATCGGGACAATTCGATACCTCGAATCAATTTTTAAGGATTTTGCTATTTTACAGGCTATGTTTTTCCGAGATTTGTGCTGAAAGCTCTAAAAAGCAATCTATAAATTGAAACTCAGATGCTTCGCTTGCTGAGTTATCGACAATTTCCTCTAATCAGCATACTTTGGAGGTAATGTCACTTGAAATAGCTTGTTATTGAACAGCCCTAAGTAAATCCCGTTACCGTCTGTCCACTGTGAGATTTCTGTGAGATTTCTCGTAATGAGAAAGTTGCAATGACTTGTGGATTGCGCAACACGAGACGCTGTGGGAAGAATAAGTTTTTGTCTTTTGTGCTTCATGTTTCTATTGGCAGCACCCTCCTTACTAATCAGATTGTATCCATTGTATCATTGGTATATAGCCCATATCCATATCCATATCCCATATCAGCACTGGGGACTCATAAATCACTTGCCACACACACATACACACATACACACACACACACTCACACACATGACGCCAAGTTCATCTCATGGCAATCCAATCAACTGGCAATGCCACAAAAAGTTAGCAACCACCGTCTTGCCAAATGTTACTGCAGCAGCCCATACACCCACTCACACACACACACACCACTGTCCCTTCTTTCCCCGCCTGTTCACCCCACCCTTTGTGACAACCACCTATGTAGGGCTGCAAAACAATAACTAGCGAGATAAACAGACAACATTTGGCGGCAATGCAAACGTCGCGTCGCGTCGCTCTGCGCCGCGTTGCTGCCGACGACGATTCTATGGCAAATATTTAATATGATATTTATGGTGAATGCGGGCAGGCAGAGGCAGAGGCGGAGGCAGAGGCAGCCACGGCAGAAGCAGCAGAGACTGGGCAAAGAGACCGTTGATAAATGACTACAGCGTCGGCAACACTGTTACCCACCACCTCCGATACCAACCAAAGCAGTGCTGTCGAGACAGCAACAGCAGCGACAGCAGACGTGCTCATTCAAATGTAACTGCACGAGCCGCCGCTGCCGCCGTTCGTTGAGCCGAAGGTGAGCAAGCCAAATCAAACAAACCGAAGCGCAAAAAAAATACACAACTCAACGCTTCAAGGGATTTCGCTGTTGTTGCTGTTGCTGTGTTGCTGTTGTTGCTGTTACTGTTGTTTACTGGGCAGCACAACTTTAGCAAACTGCGCTTCAATTGCGACGCATTAAACTTGGCTTGAGCTGCCGAACGTACTACCACACAGTACAGAGCGAGGTCAGCGCAGGCCGCTGTTAACAGCAGCGATTTAGAGACTACGAGTACGACACAAGCTACGCTACGCTACGCTATGCTACTGTTACTGTTACTGTTACTGTTACTGTTACTGTTACTGTTACTGTTACTGTTATTGTTATTGTTAACTGATAAGTGAACTGGGTACTTAACAGCAGCTGCAGGTCGATCGTTAGACTGGTTAACCGTTAACATATCTACTTATCTATTAATTACCAATTTAGCATTCAAAGCAATATTAATAATTTAATTACTGCTTTAATTCGACTAAGAAATGTATACATATATGTACGCATAAATTAACAGTACAGTCTACAGTACACAAAGCATTACAAATATACATACATATGTATTGTATGTTTGTATCCCACGTCTATGTTTCTATATGTACATATAATTTCTAATTGAAATGCGAATGGAAAGCTAAATACTAAAATTAGCGTAAATATAAAAGTGAAGAGGCCACAACAGCGCCAGCAACAACAACAACAACAACAGCAAATCGACAACAAAATACAAAATCAAAGAGGAGAAAAAAATACCAGCAGCACTGAAAATTTCAACGATAATTCAAACGCAATATGTAAACACTTCAAATCTGGGCAAGAAAAAATGAAGAAACACACACAGCAACATATAAATACACATGTATTGGTGTATGAGAAAAATGTAAAAGAAAAATAAACTGAAAAAAAGAACAAGCAGCTGAATAGAAGCAGCAGCAGCGAAGCCACAGCTATCGCTGGATCTGAGCAGCAAGCAGTGCAGCTGGCCGACAACGGCTGCATTCGTTGGCGGGGGTGATGCTCGGTGGTGCATCGGTTCTGTTCGTCACAGTTTGTCTCGTCTTCGTTAGCCTCGTGTCGGCTCGCCTCCGCTCGACTCGGCTCAGCTCGGGTCGGTTCGGCTCGGCTCGGCTTGACTTGCTTTAGCTTGGCTTGGCTTTTAATATCGTAAAAAGTGACTTTGTTTGTTTACGCGATGACACAATTCTAAATCTATGTTGGTGTCTCCTTCTCTCTCTCTCCCACTGTCTGCCTGGTTCCTTCCCCTCTCTTTTTCATTTTCTCTTCCTCGCATGAGTGCTTAAACTGAGCTTTGTTTGCAAAGGTTTGAGGTTTACGATTTGATTTTATGTCACTCTCAGCTCATGATTTGATTAAGTTCCAGGATAAGACTGAATATATACTTTGTTATTAAACCTTTCAGGCAAACTGCTGCTGTTTCGTTCTAAACATTTATCTAATGAGTGAGTGGGCACTGTTATTGTTAATATTATATATCTTATATAATGAATTGACAAGCCAACTTAGTTGTATTGCATAAAATTACCTATTGTTAACTTATTAGCTGTGTACTCAATCCATTTACTCTACAGCTGTATTAAAAACGACCAAATTTAAACAAATATCTGAAAGCTTTCAGTCAATAATATTCTCCAATTCCATTCCCATTTCTAGTATTACTTCACATTCGTTCTCCCTTTATCGTTTGCGCTACTTACGTTCTTAGCCTAATGTTAAGCGTTGACGAGAGTAAAATGAAACTCACCTGCAATGACAAAGAAAGAGAAAGAATTGTGATTAACAACAAATGCAGCGTGAACGTATCTTGAATGATAAATCAACTGGCTAAAAATTACAACAAGAATACTCTTTACGAGTGTCCTCGACTACTGGTTACCCTGTAATCATCTCTGCAGTCATACATATGAATATTTGTCAACAGAAATGAAGGAGATAAGACTAGTGGAGGGATGAAAGGACGGACAGAGGTAAATGAGCATGTCTATTACTGGTAATAAGTCAGTTTAAGTAAGAAGTCAGTTTTGATAAGTAGTTCTGGATGGGAACAGGGTATTGAACAGCAGCAATAACTATGACAAAGCAACAACAAGAATAACAACTGCAAAGCTCAAGCTAAAACGAACGGCGAAGCTAACGCCGACGTTGACGTCGACGCCAACGTCAACGCCAGCGGCCAAATAAGGCAAACAATTGCAAAAATCTGCATGTGGCTGCCGTACGCGACGCCAAAACGTAGCTAAAAATAATTCTGCTCGCGTAGATATCCAAAATTAGCTGCCATGGCGCATACGAAGCGACGTCAGCAGAGAGACGGCGACGCTGTCGACGTCACTGTTGAGCATGTCGCTGAGCGTCGCTGACGTTTGCGGCGACGGTGGCGGCGTCGGCAGCTGGCAGCAGGTTGGCAGAAGTCTGCCACTGATAACGGGAAATGGCATGCCAGCAGCAGCACCAGCCTCAGCCTCAGCACCAGCACCAGCCCAAGCAGCGGCAACTGCTGCTCACCCACTCTCACTCAAACTCACACTCTCTCTATTCTCTCGCTTAGTAGTAGTAGCAGTAGTAGTAGTCGTAATAGTAGTACGAGTAGTAGCAGTAGTAGCCGGCTGTTGCCATCTCCCTACGACTCGCTCTCTCTCTCTCTCTCTGTCTCTTCCATGCAACTCTAGGCAACGCTCACGCCAAAATAAACAAAACAAATGTAAAGTGCGCCCCCTTTGCGACGTTATGCTGCGACTGCTCCTCTCACATCCACCACACCCGGTCGGCTGCCATGAAAATAAATATGTGGGCATAACAAAAAATGAAAATTGTACGCGAAATGTGCCGCAAATGGTAGCAGATTTGCCATTAAAACGTACACAGAGGCTTTACGTTATTCACTAAGAATCTGAAGGCAGAAGAGCGAGCAGTGAGGGACAGCTGAAACTGGTAAAGAGAGAGGAGAGGAGAGGAGAGGAGCATGCGACCGCTTTAGGGTGAGTGAGTACGAGTATAAGACAACATAGACAAACAGTCGCAAAACATAACAAAAGAAATTGACAAAAACACAACCTGAGGGGGCGACTCTTTACAGTCTGCTGTTAAACAACAGCTCTCAAATAACAGAGAGCTCACCTTAATTGGAGGCAATCATTATTTTTAGACATAAATTGGAACAAAGAAGAGATATAAGATATCAAAGCCTATATTTATTAATAAATTTATATGTATACTCATAGTATGGAGTTCACAGTTATGCAGCAGTCACTAAATTAACATTTTCCCTGTCATTTTTGTAGTAGTTTTCTCTTTAGAAGTTTCTTCAACTTTTCATTGTTTGCTTTGCGTACCTCCCCCCTACCCCTCCCCCCTCCCCACCCATAAACTAAATAATGAAAATTACACAGACATTTTTAACCAAATAAATGACAACTTTTGATTTACTTTCTTCTTTCTTGTTTTGTCTTTTCAATGCAAGTGGAATTTTTCAGCGACATCTTCATAAATTAGCAACTGTATTTAAACAATTTACATACATTGCGCATACGCACTGTATTGCCTCGTGACTAAAATTTAAAGCACTTTTCCATTTGCGTTTTATTGGTTCGTCGGTTTTTTTTGTACTCTTTCTGGTGCATCTGTTTTGTAAATTAATTAATATATATTATGTACATTTTACACGTTAATGGCGAAATAAATCATCGAGATATGAAACAGTACATATATTTACGGTAACAAACAGTTGCATACCACAGACACGTAGCACATATACAGATACGGATACAGATATATATTAGGACTTTGACAGTTCCGATCTGATACGACTCATGGCAATAATAATTGGGTTGTACTCAGAATAAGTTAGACAACGACAGAAGATGTGAATGAAATTATGATGTAAACAGACTTTTAAGAAGGATACTGAGTTCGTCTGTTCTAGATAAGGATCTTGAGAATCCTTTATGACTAACTATGCACCTAGAATAAGCCCATGTAAACGGAAAATATTATACAGCCTCTTTTGTTCTTCGATTTGACATTTCTACAGGTCACAGAAAAAAGCTCATCAGTTTGTCACCTAATTAAGAGACAATTATCGATATTAAAGTTCAATACAGAAACACATCCCTTATACATATTATATACATTGTCTCACAGCCTTCAGTCTTAACTGTAAAAGCTTTCAAATGTGGTTTTTAAACATTGAAAAGCTCTTCACTACAATTTGAGTTTATCTAACATTTATTCTGGCCTTTTTCGCTATTAACTGCAATCAGGGACAGACAATTTGATGTTTTTCATGTACTCGTATCTATTTAAATGCACTTCACTGTATGCACTATATTATATATAAAGTATATATATACATATATATATATATATAAGTATATTTAAGTATATTTATCCATATGTCATGTTACGCATGAGAATTATAGGTTTTGACAGTGTGAAAAATGTTAAAATCAAAAGTCAAGTGAAAAAGTGAGAGAGAAAAATTGATTTAATGTGGTTTAAAAACATGTAAGAAAACTCTACTTGAAAGTTCATGACTAGGAGATACCCTGTGGTTACATTTCCTGCCACTTTTCTTCTTATTTGCTTACAAACAACTTCTGGGACATGAAAGGAATCGACTTGTTCGAATCATCCCTTGCTACCGATCAGATATATATTGTTTATATTCTTTAAATCGTTTTATTCTGCATGTTCCAAGCCTACGGACATCTTAGTGTATCCTTAACTACTTTTAAATTATTTACAGGGTATTCAATGTATATGTGAAAATATACATATATAAAAATGCAAGTGATAGCCGGTAGCGACGTGCTGACAAATTCAATTAGCCCGACAACATGAGTTGGCCAATAGATGACAGCAACAACAACCAACCTCAACAACAACAACAACAACAACAACAACTTACAACAACTAATACGCTTTAGGGCAGAGTATTAAAAGTGAGAAACAGACGCGTTAAATGTTTAAAAAGAAAATTGCATTATCGGAAAATGTATTTTACATATTTAATTGAATTTGTTTTTTTGTCACTCTCTTCTTTTTCTATTTGCAGTCATTCTATGTGGCGCATTCCGTGTGACATTCCGTGTGGCATGCCACATATGACAAGCATGCGTGTAAAGTTAGAGAATTTCCCTGAATATTAAATAACGATTTAAAAGGTCAGAAACTAGATTTTAAATGGTTAACTTCATTTCGTCCAATGATTGAGGCCTAACAAGCTAGCCTGATTGATTTTCCATGTTCACAATGTTGCCTTCTCGTGTTTTAGTCAGGTGGCAACACTGCATCCCTTGCAGATTGGCAGCACGTCCATAACAAGTAGCCCAGTCTGGTCGAAGAAGATGGTGAACTCAATGGCATACATTATAAATATTCATTCAAAATGAATTACATATTCCAATAGTCGAACGTGTTTCGTGTTTCAGTTATATAACTTACAGTTCTGACTGTTTGGCAACTCTGCTTCAGAAGAGAAAATGGAAGTCAAGTTGAACAACACCTTTAAGTAGATGTTAACCTCAACCTAATAGTTAAGGTTGCCCTTTGGTGTGTAATAAGAGCAAGTTTAGCACAAAGGAATAGTCGAATATCATGTAGGAAAGCTGAACTATCTTTAGCTCTATATTCCATATTGTTCAGATACATAATGGATACACAGTGGGCAGGCGGAGTCAACTAATTTGAGTTGTCGTACGATCTCATTAGAAATTTTTTCCTTCTACTTGTATATAAAGTAAGTATCAGCGGCACGATTTGCAATCAACTTAATTGAATTTTGTTTTGATGCACACAATGCAAACGTTGAAGCCGCCTTAAACAAGCAGCTGAAGCAGCTGCAGCAAGAGAGGGTAGAAGGGGGAGGAGGGCAAGAGGCGAGGGCAGGCAATTGAAATACCCTGTATGATATTAAGTGAAACGGTGTATGCAGTCTGTCACAAGGGAAGTTTTGGATAGGGCAACTAACTAGACTTCAACTGGAATTGAAGGGAAAGAAAGGAATGGACAAGGGGTAGAAAAGTAGAGAGAGCAGAGAACATATAGAATATATATCTATCAAGAGATTTGGCCTGTTTTGAGATCTCACTAAACAGCCAGCAAACGTGAGTAGTTCCCTTGTTCTTTAGAAGTATCTCAGTGACTTTCACAGGGTATCTGCCAGTCGGGTGGTGTCTGCAGTGAAACTGCAATTGTCTTAACTGCCTGTTGTCAAGTGGATATTATAGAAACTATGGAAACGATGACGCGACGGCGATGAAGACGATGACGATGACGATGACATCGTGTACGATATTCAATTAGATGTTGTCGGTCTGCTCGTCGTCGACGTCGACGTTGTCGTTGTCGTTGGCAGCCGTTTAATGAAATTAAAGTTAACTCCATTTGTTTATTTATTTTGTGTGCGCTTTTTATTTGTTTATATGGCAGAAATCAGTTAACTCGATAAAGGCGATGTGAGCAATGGGAGGAGAGGGAGGAGAGGGGAAGGGTCAAAGGTGGAGCAGCTCCAGAGATGAAACGAAGCCGAAATTGTCATAGATCGCAGCTTATGAGGGTCAAGTGAACACAATTATGAGACGAGGAACGCGTAGAAGATGCTGCAGCAGCAGAGGGAAAACTGTTATAGAGTTGGGGCACAACCAATTAACAGAGGCAAGCAAAACTTTAAACAGTTTCCAATAAGTAAGCAAAACGGGACCCCAAATGTCATGAGGGAGACGCTTCAGTTGCTTTTATTGCAGGACATGCGCACATCAGAGCGGGTTTAAGTTAGGCCACAAATTGCACACACACACACACACATACTTAAGAGGGTCTGTTACTGTACCCTTGTAATGGTAGAAAAGGCTGCACGAATAGGCGAACACACACACACACACAAATACACACACATAGTAAACACCGTTAGACCTTGTTGAGGCTCAAAAGTTGGGAAGATACGAGTATCAGTGGCCAAGTTAGTCATGGGGTTGCTATCTAGAGGGGGGTTCAAGGGGATTGAGCTGCCCGTGGGGTGGGGGTATGGAGAAAGGGTGCTGATACAGCATATGCCCCTAGAACCTGCGACGGCTGCTCCTTGTGGGGGTAATGTAGACAAATTTTTATCGCTTGCTAAAGTTTTTGGTTGGGCCAGGATAGAGCATAAGGAGGGGATAAGAAAAGATGAGGGATGTAAGTGTATGGGAAGGGGCTGAGGGGCTGAGGGGAACAAGTTAAGACTTGTTGGTTAAGGCTTGGCGGTAAGTTGAAAGTGTGACTTAGACGCTAAATAGGCTGTTTTGTGTCTCGTTAATAATAATAGTTATGATTATGTTGATGTTGATGTTGATGTTGATGAGCGTTGATGAGGCAAGTTGATAACATAAGCGGGTATAACACGCTATATATGCCACGCGAAACCAGAGCACCCCACAGGGGGAATGGTGGGAAGAGGAAAGAGGGAGAGGGCTCATGGAATTTGTGCTGAGAAATGGCGAAAGCTCGATTTAGTGGCAATTGTTGAAGAGGACTTGATGAACAGGAGAAGAGACAAACATCATAGCTAACAGATATACATATAGTGCGAACTTAAGATACTTCCAATGATCTATTGAACTTAGGGTTGCAATTTACTGTATCTTAAAAGTGATCGAGCTACTTCTTTATCTACCTACCTATATCCCCTACACGGACATAGGAAGCTATATAAGCTACATATTACTCTAAACAAGGCTTGCAGTGCCTCTGAACTGATTGCCATTCGAGTTGGCGCCTTAACTGGGTTAAGATTCAACAAATAAAATCGTTTCTACGCTCTCTAGCCTCGTCCTCCCCCCACACTCTTTAGCCTTCTTTCGACACCTTGCATACAAATTCGCTTGCAATCTGCGGCACCTTCCACACATCCTCGTATAAAGCCCATCATCAACACACGACAGCAAATCAATTAAAAATCTTCAGATAAACCTCGAGTACGAGCAAAAGGGGGGAAAAAAGAAGACGAGGAACAAGGAAAAAAATTGGCGTCCCAAATTTGTTTAAAAAACAAATGGCGCACACACGCTGTGGCTGCAGATGGCGATTCAGCTGGGTGCACCACTGCCACCCACTGGAGGTATCCGCATCCTCCTCCCCCTCTTCCTGCTGCTCCTTCAGCTGGTTGCTGGCTGCTTGGCTGGTTGGCTGTTTGGCTGGCTGGCTGGCTGGCTGGCTGGCCCTAATCACCAGCAAACAAAAGTCAAATCAAAAGAGAAGCCAGGCAAAGCAGCAAAGATATGAAACCACAGCGAGGGGCCACAGCAGTGGCTAGGGACAATTTGGGTGGTGTGGGGGTTGTGGTGGGGACTGGCGGACTGGACTGGAGTGGGTGGGTGCTGGTCCGCAGGAGAGATGCAGCAACAGCAACAGCAACAGCAGCTAACAAGCAAAACGTCAACAACGACAACGTCGACGATGACGACGACGACATCGTTGCAAGCGACTTCCAATTATTTTTTATATTTTTGCTGGCAACAAAAGCCACTGGCAGCGCAGCGAGGGGTTCGGGGTTGGCTAGGTAGCTAAAGGCAGGGTGCAAGGGGGAGATGGGGAGGGGGAGGGGAGTAGAGGCAAAAGTGGATTATGTGGCTGCTGTCGTAGTTTTTGCCTCTGTTCAAGGCGTGCGTGAAAAGTGGGCGCGGCAGCTTGTGAGGCAGCCGCGTACTCAATAGGCCAGGGTAACATATTTTTCATCATCCTCCTTCGCCTCCTTCTTTTAATGAAAGGGGGAGCAACGCTGCACTTTTGATTGTTGCCTGCCACAGCAACAGCAACAACAACAACAACGAATCTTATTCATAGCGTCGTGTTCCAATTGAGCAACATCTTTGCTCAGCGAAAGAAAGAAAGAAAATCTTGCAGGAAATGGGAAAATTCCTTCGGTTTTCATCTACCACTTTACTTAATTAAAATGAGGAGCACTTTAAGTGCTTGACCAATTTCTAATTAGCGATAATTAGGCAATAATTAGGTGAAAATTAAATAAAAAATTCAAAATTTCACACAGTGCCACAAAACGAATGGATGAGCTCAAATATTGAGTTGTCCATGGAGCACAAACAAAGCTTTTAAGCTTCGTTAAGTCTAACACAAATACAGACAAGTAACACACACACACACACTCGCACACACACAGTCAGTAGGCGGAAAGTTCCGACAGCGACACCGGCGCCCCACAACAGCTGCAAAGCATTCGAAACGAGCCGTTGCAAGCGAAGGGGGGGGGAAGTGGAGAAGAGGCAAAGGGAGGAGCAAGTGCTGCATGTGAGGCTGTCAACTGAGTGGGAGGGGGAGAAATGGACACACACACACACACACACACACACACACACATATACATTGCTGCGTGCTATTACCTATATATATATACAGTGGGAATAACAATATTACAAGTTTATTTACAGTCTGGAGAATATAGAATAAAGTATACTATAAATCTGGCAGCCCTTCTACAAAGCAAAAGATAAACAACAAAGTATAATATAAACTGAATCAATACATGTTTTTCCTTTATCCTTAGAGGCTACCTTGGTTAAGGGATATCTTATCAAAGCTCTGAAAAAGATTTCAATTTCTGTCTTGAGTTTTAATCGACTCCTCGTTCTCTGCAGTCAGTGTCCCATCATTAACTTTTAGCAGCCACTGTGCATTGTTGTACACGGCGTATACTTGACATTACATGAGCTCGCACACTCAATATTTATATCTATCTATCCTGCTCGCTCACTCGCACACACACACTTACCCCAATTGGCAACGTCCTCTCTCTCTCACTTTTTCATCTTTTATCGCTCTCTCCCTCTCTCTCTTTCTCTATCTCTCTTTCACACTCTATCTGCCCCGTTCTGACACTGCGTTTTGCAGACAAATTTCTATAAATTATGCATTGTGTGTGTAAACACGACAAGTTGAATTGAAATTACGGATTTAAATGCGAGCCAAAGAAATTTTATAGCCAATGTGTGTACGTGTGTGTGTGTGCACATGTGTGTGTGCACGTGTGTGCCTGTGTGCGTGTATGGCTTTTTTATGAAGCTTATTGTTTTTTTACCAATGCGCGCTTGCACCCTCAGCAGCAGCCTAAGTCTAACCTCTGACATTACTTCCCATTCGGACAACGGGGCGTATAAGCAACTGGGCGGCCGCTTTTTTATGCTTTCATATGCCGACGCCACAGCAACAACTTCAACGACAACAACGAGAAGAAGAGCAACAACAACAGCAGCAGCAACGAATCTCATAAATTTAATTGTTTAAAGTGAATTTTGCCGCCGTTTTCATTGCAAAAATTGCCCAGTTGTCAGTCGCTTTTGTCTCCTCCTCCCATTGTCATTCTCCTCCAACCCCCTGTCTCTTCCAGCCCTCCTTTCCACATACTTTCCACACATTGTTGTCGCTTTCGTTGTTGTTGTCACCTTTGAACTTCCGTTTTTTTACATTTTGTTTCAACGTCGTCGTCGTCGTCGTCGTCGGCGGCGGCGGCGTCTGTTGATACGTTTAACTGTCAGCCCGTCCAAGTGTCCATCTATCCGTCTGTCCATCCGTCTATTCAGTTCACCCAGACGTAAATTTTCCTACATATCGTTCATTGGTTGGACTCATTGTTGGAGACTATTCCTATTCCCCTCAGTCGCCTCCTCCTCCTGCCACTTCTATTCCTCACCTAACACCTTTCTAGCGCTTCAAGTTCGATTGATAAAACATTTCTATTTGTTGTTGTAGTTGCTATCAGTTGTTGTTGTTGTTGTTGTTGCTGTTGCATTTGTGTATTTACAAATATATCGTCAGAGTTGAAATTGATGCGACAGCCGAGCGTCGCTTTTGCCTTATTTTCCTTCCTGATTTTCGCTTTGTTTTTGAAACGTAAATTTATTTATAACATTAACAATAAATGACAGCAAAAAAAAACAACAGAAGTCGCGTTAATGAAACGCAAAAGCAAAATGAAATTCCACACATACATTTTATACAATATTCAACGAAATGTTCTTACTGTTCCCTAATTATTATTCATAGTATTCATAGTCGTATTCCAATGATAATCTTTTTCTTTCCATGATTGAAATCATAGATCAAAGATCGTTTTTATATAGTTTAAAGGATTTATCGGTTCGCTACCGAATCGACTTCTGTTTTCACTTTACGCTCACTTAACTATCAAAGTTAACTATTCATTGTTAAGTTCATATTATGTTAAAGAGTTAAATCTTCCACTGAATGCAAACGCAGCAGTTCCCAGAACTTAATACACTTTATAACTAGACTTATCAAAGGTATCCGACTACAAAGGCAGTCATTAAAATGAGATAATTAATGATATACTCGCTGATTCCTGGCTACATTACATACACACCTCATGACAAATGCCACACACTCGCTATGTGTGAGGGGTGTGCGTGTGTGTGTGTGTGTAACAAAAGGGCAGCTCGAAAATCGACTTACGTCGCTGAGTCAATGAGTTGCAGTGTGCAGAAGGAGGCAGGCGCGCTATCCAACAGTGTAATGAATAAATGAGCATACAAATATACTCACAATCCACACACACACACACATAGCGAATGAATGTATGTGTGTGTGTGTGTGTGTGCTCGGGTTGTGTTCGTGTATTTGTGCAGTTAATTTGCCATTTCCGCTCCAGTAAAGTAATGAAAAATGTTTTGCTGTTAGTACGAAAATGAAAATTCCCGTAGCCCTCTGCCTGAGCAGGCGAAGGGATACTCGCCTCTCTTTCTAGCTCTTTTCCACTCGAATCCAAATCCCCTACAAATCTTCTACGCATTGTACTACAAGTGGTCAGCAGACAATGAGATGGTCAGCAGAATTCATTGTTCCAGCGCTAATCACTATCCAAAGGGCCGCTTGGCAGATTGCGCATACGTCACATACTGCCACCAGATGATGGAACACCCACACACACACACACACACACACACAAACACACGCACACACACACACACAAACACACGCACACACATGAGATTCTCTAGGAGCGACCTGACCAAGCATTAAGCGCCAATCAGTTGACGCCCAATCAGCAAAAGTGTGACGACATTGGCAGATCAAGTGCAAATCTCATTAGAACTTAGTCCTGCGCCACACCCGCACCCCCACCCACACCCACACCCACACACGCACACCCACTCCCAATCTCAGCCTCTGACTGCAGCTGATTGTCATATGCAAATTGGTGGCATCAAAAATGCCATAGCACAGTTTGAAAGGCGACGATAAAAGACAGCGGGCAGCCCAGAAACCGAGCTAATTTCGCTGCAGGTGAGAAACAAAAGCGAACAGCAACAACGAATCCAGTGAAGGGTGTCCAAAACAACAACAAGAACAACTTTATTGTCGCTGCGGCCAGACTGGAGGCAGATAGCGTGGCACAGGGCGGATAACATGCGAGTTAGTTACGTGACCATAACAGAACGCCGTTAGGGTGTCCATTGGGTTGCGACAATGTTTTTCTAAGTGCCACATGTTGCATGAACATTAGCACTAACATTTGTTGCAAGAAAGTTGTACAGAACATTGCTACCCAGTGCCTCTTAACTAATATCTTTAACAGAAAAAAGTCATTTAACAGCGTTCCTATCATTTATATATATTACATTAAGCTGTTAACAACATTTGACTTGGATGTTAAGCAGAAATGTTAAGTCTAACGTTTAAGCGTTTATCTACAAAGTGGCTCGCAAGCCTTTTCCCATTCAGCACAAAATATCATTCACAATTGCGATTAATTCGAGGGTCGTTGGGTGCTTGTTTGGATTAATTTTACATATGACTGGATAAAGTGGTATCCCATCTCCCTCCTGGTATAATACCCAGTAAATGGGCATTGCAAGTAATCGACACTCGCAACGCCATCAAATTGGCAGCCTGGAGAGCGGCAATGACAAAGGCAGTGCGTGCAGTAATCCGGCAGATGGAGCTGAGGATGGAGTTGCGGCTGAGGCTGCTCCATGAAATGCGCACGATGCGAGTGCAGTCTAAGGATGGATGAATGCCGAAGCACAATGGTGACTGCCGTCTGGCGCCGTTATCCTTGTACCCAACACTGAGTACGCATCCTGCTCCTGCCTCCCTCCTCCTCCCTCTTCGCTCTTCCCTCTGACGACAAAGACGCCAACGCCAACGCCGACATTGGCAAACCGAATGCCAAATGACGTCGACACTCGACAAATCGAATCCACTCCAGCGGGCAGGAAGGTTTGCATTGAGTGGGTGTATCTGTGTGGGTGTATCTCTGTGTGGGTGTGCGTGTGCTTGTGTGTGTGTGGTTGTCTTTGACTCCTGGATTTGAAACGTGAACGCAAACTCCTACGTCTAGTGACAATATTGTCGGCATTTATGATTGAAAAATTGCGGTTGCTTGCAGTTTACTTTCATCGATGCCATCTGAAGTTGGTCAGCGTTGCCACCTAATCGAAATGTACTGCTCTAATTTCAAAGTACAGTTTCGTTAACTCTGTTAAACGCATAATCCTGATAAATCTATCAAGCTCTAAGCTCACGAAATCTCTCTCTCTCAGCTTATAAAAAGGTGACAATCCCAGCTATCCACTCGGTTTACAGTATTACGTAGAGCCCCTCCCCCAACCCCTACCACCCACATTGAAAGCAGACAAATTTAATTAAATTAATTAGCTAAAAACGTTGAGCGTTGAGGCAAATTTATTGCTGGCTGCAAAGCAACAGCCGCAAATTCAAATACGAAGAATGCTTTAAGAGCAGAGGAGCGACTTGTGGATTGATGCAGGGGCAGCCAGGACAGGGGGCACCACAAGGGGAGCGTATGAAGCGAGGGTAAAGTAGGCGCATAGAAAATAAAAGTAAGTAGAGACACACACACACACACACACACACACTCGGAGCAATACACACGAAACGCTATGTGTGTGTTCATACAACTTCAAAATGAGTTTATCGATTTTAGACCAAGTCGTAGGCAAGGGTAGTACATGTTAGAAGGGGGTGGGAGGAGGGTTCTGTCGGGATAGAGCGGTGGATGGGGCAAAGGGTGCAGCGGTGCAGGGTTGAAAGGAGGGGAGTTATATAAGGTAAAGCTTGTGTCTTGCTCTGTGTACTGTGCCTCGTGTGGACGGCTTGATGAATGTAGGGATAGAACCAAGGGAAAGGAGAAGCTGCACGGAACGGAAGCAAAAGAAAGCAGCCTCATTCATTTCACAGCACAAGGGTGTACACGTGTGTGTGTTTCTCTCCGTGTGTGTGTGTAAGCTTCCCCACTTGATTTTCCCATGCAATTTTCAATAAATTCACACAACGTGCACCAAAATAAAAATGAAAAATATGCATTATTATTTAAGGGTTAAAATATACTTGTATAAATGCAATGGAAGCTTCCACAGGACGACCCACAATCCCCGAAGCCCTATCCTCCACCCCCCTACCCATACTAATGATTCCTCTACACCTCATCTCTTACCTCTGCCTGGGACGTTGTTACGCCTTTGTCTTGTTTATTATTTGTGGCCTGGCAACAAACGTGGCAGCAATTAAAATTTTGCAAGACAATTGGCAAAATGGCTAAGCGAAAGTGGAGAAAGGGGTGAAGTGGGGAGGGGGAGGTATACAATATATATTATACATAAATATATAAGCTGATTGTGTATACCCAGAGAGCTTTGGCTGTCAATTGAAACTAAGCTTTTAGCGGAATACCTGATTTTGGTTTCAGGGATAAAGCTTCTTTGAGTACCCCAAGCCTGCCCCCACCCTTCCTCCTCCCTCTGCGCAATTTCATAGCTCAAAGTGCAATAGAAAATTGCATTATTAATATGCAATGAAATTTGCCAAACATAATAAATAAAAGATGGAAATTTTCAAATATGCATGTTCCAAGCATCTGTACACTCTCCGCTCTCCTTTATCCTTCCTCTTCTCTCTCGTTTGCCTTCCTTACAGCTCAACGTTATTTGGTCCCGTCCCTTCCCCTCTCTCTTCGCTCGTCAACCAAAAATCTCGTCTTTGCCTTCACCCTTTGGCCCCAGCAACTAACGCATAAAAGCCTTTGAAGTGCGGCCACACACACACTGTGTGACAGTGTGTGTGAACAAGTGTGTCTGTGTGTGTGTTTGCTTGTGTATGTGCCTAGGTTATATGAGCCAAATACAAGAACAGGGCACAAGGCGGAGCCAAAGGGATGGCTGCATGACCCCTTCTGTGGGCAGCAAAACTTAGGTCATGAGGCAGAGCAAGGCGTGAGACTGTTGTATAAGCTGATACCACTGTGCACAGTGGGTGCTGCATGTCATGTAACAACAGCCTTACCTAACTAGGTACGTAAGTTTCTTCCATTCCAGGAGCTCTCAGTCACATGTCTATCTCGTTTGCCGAGATTTCCACACAGAAGCTACTTCAGGACAACAACAACTTTTCAAAGAAAGAAGAAGACGCCTATATCTTCTCTCTTTGCAATCTATAATCTATATATATATATATATGCACTCGCCTTTCTTTATACGTATCATAATATCATATGAGACGATTAATGAGCCCGTTATTATAGCTTAAATATTCTATTTTAGGTACAACCTTTAGTATGAGACTTTAATTGGCCTTTGCTTTCCATAATTAGCCATATTTAGGCCCTGACTCAGACGACAGTATGAGCATAGGTCCTTTGACAAGAACGAGTAGTTTCCCCCTGACGAACTTAACTTTCATAATAAGAGAGAGAGCGGAGTTGGGGAGAAGAGTTTTGGAGAGTCCTTGCAATGGCAATGCCTTCGATATATATTATGGGAATCGATTTTGTTGAACCACCAGTTCCTTTGCAGTACTGAGAATGGCACTCCAACTTCTTCGGCGATTCCTTCTCTGCCTGTTTCCAAAAAAATAAAAACCAACCTAAAGAAAAGACACAACACGCAAAGGGGTGCGCGCTTGCAAGGTGCGTGGGTGGGTGGTCGTGGGAGAGTCAGGAGGGGGGTTGGGGTGCTCAGGTGAAGGGTGTCAGTTACCAGTTACCAGTTACTTGGGGCTGGCTACGTTCTACGCGTCGCCTCGTCGAAGATAAATGATGCATTCTACAAATTTGTATAACGCAAAAACATAAATTATGCACAAACATTTCTAGGTACAGTATTTAAAGCCAGGCCACGCCCACACACAGCAGAGCAGCGCAGAGCACAATGCAATGCAAAGGCAAGGTAAACGGTAAACGGTAAACAAGCCCGGATAAGTTTTATATTATTTACCTGGGCGAGGGGAAACTTAAAACCAAATCAATATTTTTCTATCTATTGCAAATGCAAGTTCAGACAATTACATAGATACACATTGCGCATCAAGGCAAAGCAGCTCAGACCTGTTCCGTGGCATGTGCAACCGCTGCAAAGCCCTGCAAAGCGAAACATCCTAGTTAAACCCGATTTATCTGATATTTTCCATATAGAAACTACACCTTAGCTGAAATAAGCTATCTGAAACTACTCAAATTAATATGAAATACACAAAGAAAAGTCGAACAGCTAAAGGTAAAGCTCGCTGGAACTTGCCGGATATATCTTTGTTTATCCGGAACTAAACGAACATTCTGAGAAAAGCTATTTGGGGTTTTCTCCGTTCTTTTCCAGTTCTCAAAAGGCTCGTGATTTTCTTATGAATGATATAATTTCTTAGAAATAATTTCAATGTAAATATGATATATTTAAAATATGATCCATATTATCCGAGTACATCTTACATTATCCAGTTGTATTCAAAGTATAGAGATCATGTCCGAATGTATCCAAAAGTATTGCAAAATGATAATAAAACTATCTAGACTTATCCGAACCTTATCCAAAGGTATTCTTATTGCTCACAAATGAATTTCTACCACACAAACACAATCAATAATCGATGAATGTCCGTAATAAATACGGATAGAATATCAAGGTGGAAAAAAGTCAGAGTTGTCCACAAAATATTTGCAGATGTGGAACAATTTGTAAACATAAAATCTCAGTTATGTCTACTCGCATGTTAACAGTTAAAACACTTCAAGTTGCATGGATAAACAATGCTCAAGCGGCCACAACAACAACTGCAGCACCTTTCCCAACAACAAGAACAACAACAACAACAGTAATAACAGCAATAACAATAACAATTCAGGTAAGTTTTGAAACGATACGCCAATAATATGTTGTCACTTGTCAATCAAAGCAACAACAGTCGCACTTGAAACAACGGCACGAACAGCGCCAACAGGGGGTTGGTTCGTTGCATAAGGGGGCGTCAAGGGGAGGGTGTCAAAAAATGGCGGAGGGGTAATCGAGGGGTGTGTGTGTGGGGGGAAGGGGGACAGGTGCAACATGCTAGTTGTTTTATATACCCAAAGCCGCTTTGACTCTTTGACTGACGTCTGTCAGAAAATGCCACCACGTGAAGTGAAAATTGCCAACAGCAACACCAGCAACAACAGCAACAACAGCAACAATAAAAACAACAGCAACAGAGTACAAACAATGAAAACAACGAAGACGAAGCCAATAAAAAATAATAATAACAACAGCAACAACAACAACAATAGAAAAATTGCAACACGCGACTTTCCCAAATAAAAAACGCAATATAAACAATATGTTTTACTTATGTTGTTGCAGTTGTTGTTGTTGTTGTTGTTGTTGCAGTCGCTGTCGCAGTTGCTGTTGCTGTTGTTGTTGCTTTCTTGTTTTGCATGTTGCACCGGCTACGTTCGATGGTTGGCCGCCAATTGTTGGCCGTAATTTGCAGTGATTTTCACTGCCAACCGCAGCAGAAGCGACAACAACAACAACAACAACAACAGCAGCGACAGCGACAGTAAAAGTTTTCCAATATAAAAAAGCAAAGAAAAGTGAAAATCTTTTCATAGTTGGATAGTTAGATTGGGACCCCCTCTGCAAAGTCCGGAGTCATGTCCGGACGCGGTCAATGGACACTCCGTTCAGTCATTAATTCATTTGTGCATTTCTTTAATGCCACCTCTTAAAAGAGTTGCTTGAGTGAATCCCATTAGGAACGACCAGCTGGACCAGGGATGGGGTGTGAATTGGGGCCAGAGCAATAAATTAAATGAGTTTCCACAGCAACAACAACAGCAAGATAAATCAGATAAACGAAAGGGAAATTCTAAGAAATATAGTCCAAATATTATATAGACGAACTTGAGATTCTCTCAGCTTTGAAATCTATATAATAAAGAAAGATCTGAAGCAACAGAAAGCACAACATAAAAGTCGCTTTAAGCTTAGGTCTTAAGTTCTATAATTATAGTAATCTGCGGTTGCAGGGAGGGCGGCCTGAAGCAAGCGATTAATGATGAAGGTATGCGAATAATAGCTACATTTATCGCCTATTATAAAGAACTCTCGGCTGACGTGTCCATGGATAAGAGCTAAAAATCTTTAAAAGTGATTCAGGTACACAATTTGCATTACGAACAGGGACAAACGTGGAGCACACAAAGCAGAATACAGAATTCAGAATACAGAAATACACAACAACAACAACAACAAGAGACTTTCAAGTCAATTAAAATTAAACAAAACAAAAAATGATTCAACAAGGGGAAGGGGAAGGGGAAGGCGGAAGGCGAAAGGGGGACGGGGGCAATAACAGAAGGGAAACTCTGACTACATAAAGGTGAATGATTACCAAAGTGCACACAGATGACATTGCAAGCGGATGCGGAAAAGGCAGGAATGTTCTCGAGAGAGTCGAGAGTAAAAACCTAAAATATATCCTACAAACTGCTCTGAACAAATCACAAATGTCATGAGAATGGGACTTGAAATCAGTTTATTGATTTGAAGAAGTTATCGGTGAATACAGTGTACTCAAGTCTGCTTTTATGGTCTAGAGAATACAGACAACAAATAGCAATCCACGCTATGATTTCATATCTGACATAAATACCCTTTATATAACATTGTGATGTGTACAGGGTATACAGAGTTGGACTCATCCCTGTTCAGGTTGAAGCTAGGCTTTGCACTTTGGTTGCGAGGCAACTGTTGGGCAAGCTGGAAATGAGAATGGCTCACGTTCTGGTCAGCATACGAAGATATAGGAGAAATGATGCTGATGATAGAAAATAAATAGAAATAGAAACAGAAATAGAAATTTAAAGAGAGAGAGAGACGATGACGACGAAGTTGACTGTGTAAATTTGTGGCAATTACATGGAATCGAGTTGGTCTCTAGAATTGCAACAACTGAACAACTGAAACGGCGAATGGCAGAACCGACAATTATATAAACTAGAGTTGCAATCAGTCACTCAGTCAGTCAGTCATTCAGTCATTCAGTCATTGAGTCAGTTTTTCAGTCAGCCAGGTTAGCTTAGCTCAGATCAGCTCAGCTCTGCTGGCCAGTCGAATGCCATGATGCAAGTCTAACCAACTGAAACTAAGTTAAAGATTGAGATGGAGACGCCGATGGATGATGAAGGGGAGAAGGGAGAGGGGGAGAGGCAAGAGGTACAGAGATGGGGACGGTTAGCGGTTAGGGAACAGCGAGCGACCCGCGTGTCTCTCTGGGCTTTTGAAGTTTCGACGAGAAAAATCTTTGGCTTACAAAATAATTTCAAGGTATTTAAAATGCATCAGGCAAGAGCCAAAGCAGTCAACAGAGTCCGCAGTACTCGTACCTATAGAAATATGTACATAAAGCAGCAACAATAACAACAAAATGTATCTTGTAGATACAACTACAACCTGGCAGCAGCACTGCGAATGCGAATGTAAGTGAAACTGAACTGAACTGAAACTGAATAAAAAAAAAAGAAAAAAATAAAATAAATAAATAAATAAGTATAAAAAAAGACAAGAAAAAATACGCTGACCTCATTATTATTTTGTGTACGAGTGTGTGCACTGTAGTGTGTATAGTATGTGAGTATAGTATGTGTGTGTGTGTGTGTGAGGTTCGCTGGCTTCGTTTCATGCACCAGCTCTAATAATGCGCCCAAAACATAATAACACACAGAACGAGCCTTGCTCAGAGTGAGAGACAGAGACAGAGATGCACAGAGATAGACAAAAAGAGAGAGACAGATAGAGAGAGAACAGGGTGGGGGGGCATGCGAAACGTATCTGACAGATACATATGTATCTACACATGCATCCGTCTCACTTTGACTGCAGCAAGGCAGCTAACGAGCATTGCAAAAGCAAGCAAACAAATCAGGAATTACACACACACACACACACACACACACACATATATATATATAATTGCTAGATATATAATACATATCTATTCAGATTTTGTAAAGATACACACATAATAGCTGTACATGGAATATGCATACATGCATAGGATTATTATCCTTGCCTTGGCCAATATCTGATGTCTGTTAGCTAATTTGAGACCAATTATCGAATGTGCTAATTCATCTGCGACTAATAATTAGACTTGTTTCGATCTCTTAGACATACCCATATATCCTTATCTATTTATTATCTAGACTCAAGATTCGGGTCCTTTCTGGGCTTCTAGCAGCACCCAATTTTGTTGAACTAACAATGAAGGACATTAGCACTTTAACAATTCTTTATATAGATATATATATCTTAATAGATGGATTAAAGAAAGGGGGTGGGGGAGGGGAGTTAAGCTTGCACTTACCACATGTACGCTGCTCTGCAGCTGTCCGGCTAACATCTGTGTTTGACTCTGCTGTTGCGTCTCCGGCAATTTCTTTTCAGTCTTTTTGGCCGCACGCTTGTTCTTGCTCTCGAGAAAACGTTTCTGAAGTGCAGTTGTCTCTTGATTTTGCTGATCGCAGACTGTGCTGAAGGTTTGCTCATAGCGCGGCACGCAGTCCGTTTGTCTGCGGCGATAGTTTTCCATGCGACGTCGCAGCCGTTCAACAATTGGCTGACGTTTAGCTGGGAGTGCATCGATGGGTGGGTTGTTGTTGTTACCGTTGGTGTTGTTGCCATTGTTGATGTTGTTAATATTGTTGATGTTGTTGCTGTTATTGTTTCCATTAGGTCCATTGATTGCTCCTGCAGATGCAACGCTGCCAGCTCCGTTGCCGCCAGCGACAAGGCCGCCGACAATTCCGCCTGTTGCTCCCAGGTTGGCATTGTATGGCGAGTGTTGCTGCTGTTGCTGTTGTCGCTGCTGCTGCTGCTGCTGTTGTTGTTGTTGTTGCTGTTGTTGTTGCTGCTGCTGCTGTTGCACTTGCATCTGCTGCTGCTGCGCTTGTGCATTGTGTTGCTGTTGCAATTGCAAATGCTGCTGCTGCAAATGTATACCCAAATTCTGCTGCTGCTGCTGCAAGTGCTGCTGATGCAACTGGAGATTCAAATGCTGTTGTTGCTGGTGTTGCTGCTGCTGTTGTTGTTGCTGCTGTTGCTGGTGTTGCTGTTGCTGCTGGGCGACGGCGGCTGCGGCTGCTGCTGCTTGGCTGGCGCTCTGGAACACTGGCAGGCCGCCCGCATCCATAAATGCGTCCGTGGTGAGGCTTTGGCTTGTTCTCGTTGCTTCGCGGCTCTCGTCCTCCGTCTGCGGCAAACGCTGACAGCGACGAAATCACGAAGTAACAAGAGGACAAACGTCACAAAGACAACGCGTTCAAATCTTTGATTTCTCTCAGTGTAGCTCGTAATTTATGTTCCTTTGTTTCTATTGCTTTTTCCCTTTTTTGCTTTTCCCTTTTTGTGTTTTGATTTCTTTCCCTTTTGATTTTAGTTCACTTGTTGCGCTTTGGCTATTGACAGTAATTTTCGCAAGCCGTTAATTGTATTGGGCTATCGTTATAATAGTTATTATTGAAGATGAAGAAGAAGACAAAGAAGCAAAACAGAGGAAACTCTACGCTGCTCTTTGTGGCGGGACGTGAGGCAAGAGGCAGCGGCATAGCGCTTGGGCAGACATACTGGAAGAACCTGTGAAAGACAGTGAAAGAAAGAGAGTTAAGAAAAGTATCTCAATGGTGTTATCGATAACTGCGAGGCCATATGATATACAGACTATAGATTAGACGATATATAGATTATATTCACAACAATAGATTACATTAAGCAATAATGGGATAATCTATTAAAGTGAGAGATAAATTATACACTTTTCTATTTGATTAATTCGAGGAATGCAAAATCACGCCCAAGTTGCAATTAGTTATCACTATCGAGTTCTCACTGTACATTTTAAAGCTAAGAAATCTGTTTGCAAGCTTTATCATTTTCTTTATAAAGTATCTTTAATCTTCCAATAAACAGCACCAATCAACACCTATTAGCTAATTATTCACATTATATTTTGATAGTTTATTGGACTTGTTTTTATGATGATGATCTTAAGTGAGTAGTAAAGAACTTGTAGATACTTTGGCCTCCTCTTGCTTTTAGGAGTTGCTCATTTTCAACACTTTTAAGCAAAACTTTTCCCACAGTCGTAAATGTTTCCATCCACATGTTGCAATCTCTGGCTTCGATTTTCAAACTTTTCTCATTTTGGTTCAAATGGGTTTCCCCCAACGAATGGAACTCTAGAACTGCTGATAAGACACGGACTTGCCATGAGTCAAAAAAATAATAGAAATTAAGGTGATACGTGCTCGCAAGCTGGTCACACACAAGCACATAAAAACACACAGCCACACAGACACACAGACACACATGCACATGCACCGGCAGAAGAGGAAATACAACAAGTTATAAACAAAATGCAAAATAGAGCAGAAAACTTGATGATAAATTAGTTGGGCATCGGTAAGACTGATAAAATAAAAAACGCATCCGAAAAGAAAGAGTGGGAATTGCGGGGAGACAGAGAGACATAACGGCAGTAAAAGCAATAGTAAAAACAAAAATTAAAAAATAATACAACAACAATAATTACGCACAACAACAAACGGTAACAACAACTGATTAAAGGCATTAATCGCTAGCGAGTCGCGAGCGAACGGGCGGGCGTCGCGCGTCTTTCGTGTCTCGTTTCGCGTGTTTGTTTCGTGCCCTGGAAAAAGCGAGAAAAAAGCAACAGCAACAATTACTAAAAGACTGACAAAGTTGAACTGGCCTGAACGCGGGCTGCTGAATGAGTGAATGAATGACAAACTGAGTGACTGTGGAGCAGCGCCAGGCACCAAGCAAGAAACCAACCAACAGCTCGTCCAACGGTCGTTAGGTCGCACGATGTGGGAATGGAGCCGTGTGGACACGACGTCGTACCCGACGATGGTCCAACCGAATATGTTGGAGTTGTGAGAGGCGGATGTGTGTCTGCGTGAGTGTTAGTGTGAGTCTGAGTCTGAGTGTGACGGTGACGGTGACGGTGAGCAAGCAGAGGCGCAAATGAGCAAACCTTTTGCAACTTATGGCTAATGTGGCACGTGAACATACTGGACTAAGGGACTAGCAAAGGGGCAGGGCCCCGTCAAATTAAGCTGTAAACAAAACTGGTTTGCAGGCTGTGGCCCGCCCGCCCAGCCACAAACAAAAACAACCAATGGATGGGAACTCGAAACGTCGCGACTTTACTTTACTCGACGCGTCGCGACGCGACAGAGTTCGATCGAACGAGCGACTTGCAATACAAACGAACGGCGGTTCGGCCGAACAATTGAACAGGCGCCCAGCAGCAGAAGTCAGTTGACGTAGACTGACAACTACAAGCAGGCAGCCAACATCAAGTGTTGCGCTAGCGAGCAAGAGAGAGACAAAGAGAAAGAGCGGCAGTGAGAGTGAGAGAGAGAGAATGAATAAGAGCGCACACAACACAAAACGAAATGAAAAAGCGTAACAAACGAGCGGCGAGTGCGTATAAACGAGACGCTTGTGCTGGGAGAAGAGTACTGAACAGAGCGAGTTAGCGTGAGCATTGTTTACATTTGACATTGTTGTTGCTCACGCTCACGCTCACGCTCTCGCCACCCACAGGTTGGCATGGGAGAGAAAGAAGAGCATATCATACATAGCATACAACGAAAAAGGTCAAATTTGAAGGCGAACGATTTGTTTGCTGTTGTTGCTGCGCTCGCCATTAATTAGGAAACTAAGCCACGCGCTACGTACATACATACATGCATACATACATACATATGCACATACTATAATACGTTTGCAACTGTTATTTATTATTGCATTTGGTATGGTTGATAATTAGCGTTCCTCATTAATGCAAATTGCAGTACGTCATTTAGTTAATGTCTGATTAGCAGTGTTTGAAATCGTGTGTGACGTCATATGACGTCAAGTGTTGCGCACTGACTGATAATCAAAGTACAGTTTGAGCAACATTTACAACAGAAACAAAAGCGTTAAGCATCGATAAGAGTTTTATGAGCTCTTAACATTTAATTAAAAAGCGCGACTGCCTTTCAGTCGCATTAATTTTGCAAGCACTTCTCGAGTTAAGTAAAGAAATGCCATCCTTAAATTTACATTGTTTAAGGGGGAGGCGGCTCAAGAAATCGATAGCAGTCATAAAATTTCAAGCAGTTAAAATTCTGGCAATAACATGCTTGGGCTAGGGAAAAGATTTTTACAGCAACTGTAAAAACGAAATGAAGATGAGATTGGCTTGAGACTCAGTACATACATCACACACATACACACACACACACACAAACAATAACAACATCATCATCATTGATACTGTAATTATCATTACTGCATCTTCATCATCAGTTGGCGGCATTTTCGTCATAATTATTTGTTCAACATACAAAATAACAACAAACAAGCAACAGACAACAGACGACGTGACCCGAGAGCGTCAGAGAGTGAGAGCATAACGAGTTTGAGCAAGAACTGAGAGGGTTGCATCAGAGGCTTTGCTTTGTTGCAAATGATGCAGGACATTTTAGGAATCACATTTATCGAGGGTCAAATCAAGTTATTTATAAATACTGTGAATAGCAAATTTCTATTGAACTAATAATTTTGTATTAGTTTTCGCTTATTAGTTAGTTATGCAGTATATAAGAGGAGTGCATAAAAACCAACAATGATTGGCACTGACTACCTAAGACTTTGCTTACATCAAAGTCCTTTTTTGTTTGTTTGTTTCTTAAGCGAACATAATTGAGCAGCGGTTACTATTAAACAAACAACAAACTATTTAAGCAGCCCTCGTGTCAATGTCAGCGATAAACAGAGAGAGGAAGAGCGTTAGCGCAAGCTACGTTGAGTTCTGTTAGCATAGCCACACTCTGTCCATGGGCACTGTTAAGTAACAGTCGCCGCCGGCACAGAAATTGCAAAATCGGCGCAAATCGAAAATCGCCGGCGACGACAAAAACGCGCTGAAGCAACGTCGACGACAACGGTACAGTGGATAAAAGCAACAAACAGCTGAGATTTTCTTTATACCATGCAAGAAGCACAATCTCAATAAGCCTTAAATCTAAAAAAGATACAAAGTAGTCTTTAACTCTGCATCATTTCAATACATTTACAAGTTGTTGTACACAACACCAGCATTGGTATGACTTAAAACGGGTACTATACGAAATATTTGATAATTCCTGCCATCGCCATTTTGTCCACTGTGCAACGGCGACTTTTTCAGGCAAAACGACGGCGACTTACGTCGCGCGTCTATCGCAAAAACGAACAGGAGCCCAGCAAACAAAGACAGCGTGACGCTCACACTCAAAAAACAAGAGGAGAGCGAATAGTTTCGATGGCTGTGTATGCGCCTGTGTTAGTTGTGTGTCTGTGCATGCGAGTATGAGTTTGAGAGAAATGTTGCTCGCTCGCTCGCTTGCCGTTGACTGAACATTTGCCTATCTTTGTCTGACTGTCTCGGCTGCTTTTGCGAGTGTACGTTTGAATGTGTGTGCCAGTGTGTCTGTATGTATGCGTTTGCATATATGTATATATTTTTGTATAGGTTTTGCTTTATGCTATGAGCGACAACGACAACAACTCGTATTTGAATTGGTTCATGCCCTTGCAGATCATAAATATACAAACATATATACACATACATTATATGTACGTATTATGTATATACACACTAAGTATAGTATTTATTTGTGCTTGTATTAACCCCTTGGAAGAGCGTTCTTATAATCAATTATTACAAATTACATTATAAAATTCAATTTACCCACATCCATAACATAGCAGATGTATTCCAGGACTTCTCAACCGCCTCACACTCTCTCTCTCTCTCTTTCTCACTCTCTCTGAGTACCTCACATTATTTAGGAGATAAATTACAAAATTTGTTGTCTAGCACAACATTTTGTTTACAGTTAATGTAAATGAAGTAACAGCGCCGCGTAATGGCGGAAAACGCGCGCGTTTTTAGTCGCCCCCCCCAAGTTTGCCTAGCTTCATGTGCGCTTTCGGAGACATATCGTACCAGCATAGGCGACTTTTCCTAGCTGAAACTGAGAAATCCATGTGCTGCAATGCTGTTGGCCCATTAGAAAACGACGCCAAACAAAATGGTGCCCGCTGTCGAAGTCGACAACGACGGCGGCCCTGACGTCGGCGACGACCGACAAAAAGTCAATTTTATCGGAATATAACAGGCAACAAGCAAATGTCCCATCGGGGCAAAGCGTTGCATGAAAAGCGTGCGAAAACAAACATTGGAAAATCCGCCTGGAAAAGCGCTGCCAGTGTCTGTTGCCAATATGACTATCGAAATATGTGCGCCTAATCCAAATTGCTAGAAAGATCCGCTTTTCGAGCTAGTTCATGGCAAGCAGCTCACAGCTCACAGCTCACCGCTCACAGCTCACAGCTATACAGCTCATAGCTCACAGCTTGCAGCAAGCGTTGCCCCGACCCAATCAAAGAAACAAAACGCACACACAAAAGCCGAAACAACATTCAATTGCCCAAAGGCGTAAGGTACAAAGAGGAAAGAGACGAAGAGCAAGTCAGAGATAGCCAGCGAGAGAGCGGTGCAGAGTGTGTAAGCAGTGAGGAGCACCGTTAGATGCGAGAGAAAAAGCTCTTTTATGGCATGCGATTGCATTGGGTGGTGGGTGGTTGGACAACAACGGTTTGAGAGAGTAGTTGTGGGTGCTGGATGCTTGCCAGAAAGAAAGAGTGAGCGACAAAGAAAGAGAGAGAGTGGGAGCGTGCAAGGTGTATGTAGTTACTCTCACCACAGCCTCTCCTTGCTACTAGTATGCATATAGCACAGCAATTAGCTTAATTGTCTCTGTTGCTATTGCTGTACTCCTGCGAGGGTTGTTCTGTAAGTTGTCTATTTGCGAACATATTTTTATCTCTTTTATTATTTTATTCATATCTGTTTCCTAATCATATAGAAATTACTAATTTAGCCTAATGTAAGCCTATATATCTCGTAATTACTATCCCAAATGGATTTAATAAAATTTTGATTTATATTCAACTTTTTGATATATTTTTAAAAGCCTTTTTTTTAGCTAGTCTAATTATAGTCTAGTCTTCTTATTGAAACTACATTTTGCGGAGAGCCCTCGTAATTGCCCCCAAAAAGATTTTTATGAAATGCACATGCGCAATGTTCATCTTGCAGCATATTCGACATGTGCCGCATGATGGCAGAACTTACCCCTTGTTTGTGGCTGGGGGCGCCACGGACTGTTGTTGGCTTCCTCTTATCAGCAAATACAGTTTTTGTGCAATGACAATTAAACTGTTAGCTAAGGGCAATTGCTGTTGTTATTTTCGTTGTTGTTCTCGTTGTCATTCCAATTGGACTGCAGTAGGGCCATAAGTGTGACAGTCTTAGCTGAAAGGAAAAGAAGATACAGAGACGATTAGGTGAAAATGTCAACTATGTAGTCGAGAATGGTTTGATAATCATCAGGCTGAATGCGTATAATTTAGCCATGGTAATAAATGGATGTGCTCATTTCATAAGACTGTTATTAGCTACTTAAGATATTGGGATAAAAACTTTCCCGAATGCGACAGAACATTTCGGATTGAGCTAAATTCGCCACTAACAATTGATTATATAAAGTGTGTCCTTGTGTCTTAATGAAACTTATCTAATTTGAGCTAAACTAAGGGGTGTTAATAGAGGTGATATCAATACCTATAATTCAATCGAAAGGGGTGGGTCGATGATATGAGAATTGCGTAGGAGAGCACTTTAATTCACTTATGTTCTCACTGAAGAATTGCTTCAGGCAACTTTTATATATTCCTTTCTGGTGTGCTAAAATTATGAGAATCGCATAGGAAAGCGCTTGAGGCTTTCAGTAGGTTACTTGAGTAGTTTGAGATTCATATAGGGAGGTGCTTTGATTTGGTTCACACGCGTTACGCTGGTGATCCGAAACCACAAAGGGAAAAGCCCCACAAGTAAATAAATGCAAATTGTCAGCAACATGATGGCTCCAACTGTTGGCCAGCTGCAACAGCAACAGCAGCAGCAACAGCAACAGCAACAGCAACAGCAACAGCAACAGCAACAGCAACAGCAGCCACAACAAAGACACCAACAACAACAGGTTCATGCAGCAAAAGTGAGGCGGTGGCAGAGACTTGCAAAACAGATGTCGTCTGGAGTTGGTGCTGCTGCTGTTTGGTGCACGGTGTTCACATGTGGCAAACACAGCGACATGAAACAGCTGCAACATGCAGCAGCAACATTTTGGTTGGCTTGTGTGCCTTGTGCAACAACTTCTTGTGCTGCTGCAACATTGCAGAGGGCGCCACTGTTGTTGTTTCGTGCCACCAGCGATGCGGCGCACAGCAAACGCAGCGACAATCAAGTGGCAATGTCGGGATACACAACAAGATACACACAAACACACACACAGCCTGGAAAATTCGCAAGCAAGCAAGAAACAGTAACAACAACAATGACAACAGCAACGAAACCGGTTCAAACAGCAGCAACAGCAACCGCAACAGCAACGGCAACGGCAACAAACTAGCGCAAAAAGTAGACAAAAAGAGTGACCAAAGAGTGGGCAACGCTTGGACTGGACTTTGGGTGGATTACGAGTGTTTGGGTCTTGTTGAGATGTTGTCCCCCCAATCAGCGGCAACGTCTCTCTGTTTGCTGTGCTCCCTGCTTCACATAGGCGCCCAGCAGCAACAACAACATGTAACATGCAACATGCAACAGCAACAGCAACAGCAAAAGCAACAACCAGAGGAACTTGCAACACGATTTCATCCTCCAATTATTTATGCTTTATATGTTTGATCCCAAATTCTATATGATTGAGTCTCACAACAAAATACTGTATGATCCAAAATCGACACTAATTGCTTTGAAGCTGAAGCGAGTAAATTATATAGTAGATCCTGGGAATTATATCGACTCCAGATTATACATATTAAGGGCCAACATTTTGATTGAAACGCCCAGGAAATACCTCAGCCTTGTCGAACTTCTCTGATCGATTTTTAAAAGTTTTCATTTTATTTGATTCTTTCAGTTCCTAAATTATTTATATACTTATCCAACAGTCAGAGGATCACACATTTTGCTCAACTTCAACTGGCTTAGTGCAGTTTTAGCTAAGCAATTTCACATTCACGTAAAGAAATCTATTTTTCAGCAAAGCTTTCCCATCTTTGGGGTAAGGGGTTATCAGTTATCAGTTATCAGCTTCAGCAACTGCTATTGCAATTGCAATCAGATCAACAATTAAGCGCATTCCGACCCAATCAACAATCAGTACTACTGTCTCAATACAAAAGTGTTGCACAAGTTAGTTGAAAGTACACCAAAAGAGTGTTGTTAAGACAAGCTATAAAGAAAAGTGTGGCACAATAAGAATTTCACTTGAAATCGGAAGAAATAAGTACGTATCGATGGGACTTGACAATGTCAAGGTACACGGAAATAAGCAGAACTCAACGAGGGTAACTATCCAAAAATAGATTCGATTCAAGGGCGAATGCAGTTTCACGTTTTCATCCATCAATCGACGGGCAGAAATAGAAAATTAATTGAAGTTAACTGAGTCCTTAGAGCCGGCGACAGGCATAGCTCAGGCAGGCTTCTATTTATTCCCTTATCCCCTTTTCATTACATATTATTATTTTTATTTTTACTTTTTTGGTAAAAGTCACCCCTGTCTCATTGAGTGTGTATCTATATCTGTGTGTGTGTGTGTGTGTGTGTGTGTATCTTATGCGCGCCTTTCGGGTAGATACAACACAGTGCATCGAGTGGTTGGCCGTTAAAATGTGTTGTACAACATGCGTTAAACGGCGCAGCTGCGCCTACCCGGGTCACACTACAGCAACAGGGAACTGGGAACTGGGAACTGGGAACAGGGAACAGGGAAAAGGAACAGGCAACGGGGTGACGCTACCCAATGCGACCCATACGAGAGTCCACTGTGCAGCAACGTCAACCATTGGGTGGCAGGCAGGCACAGCAGATGAAGCCCAAGAAGTTGCAGCCACAGAGCAACGGATCGAAGCATTCCCAGTTTGCGCTCTACTGCGTCCAAGGGAACACAACAGGCCAGTTTGCTGCCAGGAAGAGGTGAGCAGAAGAAGGAGCAGCGGATCGGGTGCAGGGGGAAGGGGGATGGCCGCGTGACAATGCGATTGTCATTTTGAACGCCCTGAAAGAAAAATCATTGGAAATTCAGCAAATGGATTACACAAAAATGACCATGACAAAGGGAGACAACAATTGGTTAAGGACTTAAGGGACAATATTTTAAAAACCAGGCAGGGGCTCAAAACTGATAAATAGTATAGAACATCTGGTCAGTTTTGTCAGAGTTGCAAAGAAAGAGAACTAAGCGATATGTGAAACAGAAAAAATACTTTTAATTAAAGGATAATCAAATCAAATCTAAAACTGTGGAAATAACTTTTAAGCCAAATTGTTTAATTAATATCAGAGTTTATATAGGAGATTATCCATATGTCTCTTCAGTCAATAACTAGTTTAACTATATTCAGAATCGCATCTGAAGCTGCCCACTAAGCTTTGGGTACAGTTCTGTATGGGGGCAACCTCCAAACAGGTTTGCAGTCAGACGATTATTAAGATTTTATTATTATTATTATGTAACACTGATTATAAATATGTTCAAATAGATTGCGAGCATAGAGTGAAAGTGTTGATAGAAATGGATGTCTCTCTCTCTATGGGGTAATACAGGTAGAGAACAGAAGAGAGTTCCTAAAGGTTAGGGAACACGTTTTGAGCTCCAGTATTCTACTTAGCTTAAAGTTTTTATATTTAGTTTAAACAATTAAAAAATAGTATGGAAAAAAGTGTCAGAAGTTAACAAGTTGCTGACTTGACGACTGAGGCGACAATTTGTGCTTTGTTTTTGTTGTTGTTGTTGTTGTCGAGGTGGTGTTGTTGTGCGTCGCGTTTTGGCTCTGCCGACGTCACGTGTAGCTCATAAATATTTAAACGAAACGGAGACGTTTGAGGGTAGACTGAGGTGGACCGTATACTGTGTACTGTACAGTGTTCAGTGTAGACCGTAGACCGTAAACCGTAAACCGTAGATGGTAGATGGTAGAGACTGGACGGAGAGCGGCGTCTGGTTGGGGTTTTTATAGTTTTTCGCGTTCTGTGTGTTAATTTAGCAAAAAGCATTGCGAAATGACTCGCAATTTTAGACTTCATTACAAGCGCTTCGGGGTGGAACTGAAACTGGAATGGGTATGGAAATTGGAATTGGAATGGGAATGGACATGGGCATGGGCATGGACATGGGCAATGGCCAATGGAAATGGCATTGGAAATGGAAATGGGCGTTGGAATTATGGATAGCCCAGTCGACCTGAAATTGCAAATAATGTGAAGTCCGCGCTAAAGGTTTAACGCTTATTCGGACGATCCAAAGTCGAAAAGTGGCGACCACAGAAAGTTTAAATTGCTCACAGGATATGACAGAATCAGGCAATACGTATCCCAAATAAACAAACACACACACACACACACGCAGACCTACACCCGTGCATACAGAGACAAAGCACATAAGCAGGCATAACTTCTACTGGAGGAAGGAAGACAGGAATACAGGAATACAGCGGGAAAATCCTCTCACAATGTACTTGCACACCTGCACGTAGTCAAAGTAGGCACATTTACATACACAAGTAGAACACACTCACACAGACACACACATACAGTTCGGTACACAGAGCCTGTCTAAGGACTGTCTGAAAATATCGCAAAATTGTACAGGTTTCGTCCTTTCAACACACACAGAAAACCGGATTTGCTTACGTTGCCAATGGGGAAAATACTCGTCCTTTGGCAAGGTATATGGAAATTTCTGTGTTAAAAATGAAATGATGACAATTGTTGTATGTTTTTCTACGGAACAGAACATTCAATACATATGTACGAGTATATAGAAATCCTACAAACAGTTCTAATGATCGATTATAAGAAGTTCCTTACTTCAAAGGATTTCATCAGCAATACGAAAACTTGATGACACATTACAAAGTCTTAAAGGTCAAAGATCCCTTCACATAACTTGTTTGGAGCTGTTAACTCTAAGTAGTTAGACTATCTGAAAAAAAGGCAATCAAAAATCTTATTATAATCTGGTGCTAATAAACTCTCTTTGTGTAACTACTTAAGCTCAGCTTAAACCTTCTGACAAATGTTTTCACTCTGGTTTAAATATTTTATCAATTCAAAGATTTAAACAGAAAAAGGAAAAGATAAATAGATAATATATCTTTCTTTAGAGTCCAAAATGTATTTATTTATCTTTCAACGAACTGAAGAGAGTCTCAGCTAACTATGTGAAGGCCCAATTATATATGAATATATATGTATATCATAATTACTTATATATAGTGCTAATCAGGTCTAATTATATACATAAGTACTTATCAAATCGATGGCATATTCCGTATCAAATGACTCGTGCCGTACGATTCCGTTTGGTTTATTTCAAATTTGATGGTTGTTGCTATGATTAAAATTGTTGTTGCTGTTGTTGTTTTTATGGATCCGAAACTTGATTAACATTAATTAATCTATGCTGCGAGTCGCGTTTATTTGTACAAATGACTAAACGAGACGATTGAATGACAGCCCCGAAACGCTTCCACGATTCCTCCGCTACACACACACACACATGCATATATATAGTAGATGCCTGCCGGAAATGCGCGCACACACAATTGCGATACACACACGCACAACATAGACAAACATAGAGCAAGAGATACTTAGCTATAGATACAGATACATTTACAGTTACAGATACACCCATGGCAATGTTTGACCCAGTAATTTACGCATGTTTAGTGGCAGCGCAGTTAATAAAGCTAATTAATGGATTGCAGCTCATCAACGGCACTCTTCGCTTTGACTTTGGTTCTGGCTCTGGCTTGGGCTTGGGCTTAGGTTATGGATTTGCCTTTAATGTATTTGAGAGATATGTACATATAGAGACTAAAGACTCCCAAGTTTCTTGTTGTCTCTCCCAAGTCGTACCTAGTACTATTTGGTGCCCAGGGCCAACCTGTTTGTTGTGTTTTTGTGTACACAACAAAGCAATTTCATGGAAAATATTTTTACTAGTTGTTGCAGCAGCTTCAGCAGCCACAGCCGCAGCCGCAGCAGCGGTGGCAACGGCGTAGAGAAAATTAAACGTTGCCCCAAGACGGTCGCAAATGAAGCGAACAAACGACCAAATGACCGACCAACCGTCCGCTCTTACCGCTTACCGCTTACCCGCCCGTCTGTCCACCCGCTCGCCTCGCCTCCCAGCCGCATAATGCACATACAAAAAAAAGTAAATAAAGAAAAAAACAAGAAGAAGCCGCACAAAACGCGTCGAGCGACAACAACGCATTCTGAGCGCAGCGCAGCGGCGAGCGTGGGAGTCTGTTAACAGCTGTACGCAGCAAGCGACGCTCTCTCAAAAACTCTCACACACACACGCACACAGACGCTGCAGTCGCTCTCTTTGACTGTTGCGCTGGCACGTAACAACATCCCTGCGGATGCGTCACACGTTGTCGTCGTCGGCGGCGGCGGCTGCTGGTGCTGCTGCCTTTTTGTCACAGGTCGTTGCACTGCCGACACTCACACACACACATGGACAGGCAGAGACATGCACACACACAAACACATAAGTGAGTACTGGCCGTGTGCAGTGACACATGCAGGCCATGACGCCGACGTCGACTGCATACGGACAATGGACATTGGAACGCTCATCGGCCATCAAGAACATTGCTGCTGGGCTCTCGCCTCTCCTTCACACAGTCAGGCAGGCATAGGCTCTCACATGTGTGCATGTGAGTGTGTGTGTGTGTGTGCGTGAGTATGTGTATGTGTATTAGTAACTGCCGGCTGACCGGCTCCGGCTTCCCTATGCAGATATTTATTTTGTTTTGGCCTGCTCTCATCTCTGTTAGGCTCTCGCCCTCTCTCCATCTTCTATTCTCCCTCTCTTTGTCTTTTCTAAGGAACTTCACTCTCTCTCCCGCAGTCTCTCGCCCTCTCCTACAGTATCAACCAAGTAACCGTAACATTTTTATGCTATGCTAAGGCGAATAAAGAAAATTCTCATTAGCAAATACTTTTGCTCTTTACAGTTATTTAACAATAGATGTCGCCACTTAACAGCAGAAGCTACTAGGCACCCATAAATAATAGAACTACAATATTACAGCCCAAACGGTCTCGGCAGACAGTTCCCATGCAAAGGGAACATCTCTATAAGGCTGACCCAATAACAAACACAGATTGTTGTACCTTTCTATGTAACACAAGTATATAATATATAAATACAGTGGACGTTCGGTTTAACGAACCATAAAAGTTCATGTATGTATGTATGTATGTATGCATGTATGCATGTGCGAACTTAACGAAAATTTGTCCATTTATATGTGAGATACATATGTATGTATCTACATAAGTTATTCAAGCGTCTTAATTCACAAATTTCTTTGATTGAAGTTTGCTTTTAGCTAAGTTGCTCGATTGCTGCTTCAAACTTTTCAATTCTTTTAAAAGTTAACACATTCAATACATTTTTCGAAATAATTAATAGCGTTTCGGTTCAAAAAGGCAACTAGCATAGTGAAATATCAAAATGCTAAGATCGATTTTTTAATATTTAATTTTTAAATTCAATCATTGCATTGCTTCTTTACATTTGTGCGTGGATTTTGTGTTATGTTCACATGCATTTACCTCTTCGTTCGTTATATTAAGTAAAGATACTCAATGTATCTTATACATTGAATTCGTTCAACTGAGAGTACGTTAAACCGGACGTCTACTGTATAAGGATGAATCTGTGTATATATTTATGTAAAGATTAGTTCCTCTACAAGAGAACTTTAACTGCCTAGGTATTAGTTGCCTTCTCTATAGATCACCAGAATATACTACAATGAGAACTTCTTTACGGATAATCCCTATAAAGCAACCCATCTTATTTCTGAACTATCTTAGGAGCATCTAAAATTCCAGTTCCTTCTTGGTAGCGCAAATCTGTTCATATTTGGTGAAATTCCCGCTATAATTTTTTGGTTTTTCTATTATGAACTTTATATAGAAATTGATTTTATTTGTTATGATTTAAAAACGGGAATTAATCAGAATTATAAACATATAAATAAATATTTTGTAACAATAAACATATTTTGCAAGTCTACACTAATCGTTATAGATTATATTGGAAATCTGAGACAAATATTATTAGTTAAACATATACAGTTTATTTAGGGTATATTCAACTTGTTTACATTCAATTAAAGCACTTTTATTCAAGAGAAAACAAAAATTCGCGCAAATTATAAATTCCCCCATCGAGATTATCTAGAACATAATAGCTGCCAATCTATGTAGAGGAAGAGATTTATATATAATATATACATATAGGTCTTATCTCTTATGTAGAAGCTATATAAGATTTCTTCTTTCGTTGCTCAGTTTTCATGTTGCTGTTGCACAGATTAAAGTTCCCACTTTGGCAAGTAATATGAACAGAGGCAGAGAAAGGGGATGCCAAATGGGAATGAGAAAGGGAAGGGGTGTGGGTATGGGTATGGGTATGGGTACGGGATTATATGTAGATGGAGGATTGAGGCATAAAGAAAAGGCATTCCCATAAAAATTTTAGTGCCTGAAGAGTGGACTGGCCAGCAGTCTGGTCCTGCTCCTCAGTTGCCACTCGATTTGCGCATTGCATTTAATAAATACATAAAAATGCCCAATTAAAACAAACGATGAGTGGAATCAGTTGGTAGAGTTATGATGGGGCCTGGTATTTTTGGAGCGCGCCAAACCAAATTTCAAGTGCTGCAATCCCAAGGCAACAACAACAATAACAACCAACAACTGGAGAAGCTGAACACAGAAAATAAGCTCAAGTGGCGCGGTGAGCATTAAAATTTGTGTATCTGTATCTGTATCTGGGAGCATAAAAGAAAGGCCTTTAAATGAACTTTTCGTATACCCAGTACCCTATCAGCTCTTAGCCAGGATATATTGGGTTACATGCGATTCTTTGTAACACGAAGTTAAAGTTAAATCGGGACATAGATTCTCCAGAGTTTTTATATTACTTACTCCAACTGCAATCTATATATATTTCCAGATCTTAAAGATTTGTTGGACCTAGAACTGGATAATATCCTTAAGAAGTTCTTTTTGATAACTCTCCCTATATGCAGGGTGTGTCTAAAGTCGAACTAGCCGATCGTTTTTAACCGTTCTTACTTGTTTTGTTTAGTATTTTTCGTTGTACGTGGCACAAGTGCGGTCGCATGCTTAAGCACACACTAACACACACATACCAGCACTAGTTCACACACACATACACACACACACACACACAGACAGAAACGTGTTGAGTGGCCCCACCAAACAAGTCGCTTTGTCTCCGTCTACTTCTCCCTTTCTATCTCTCTCCCTCTCTCACTCTCTCTCTGTCTCTTTCTTCTCTATCATTCTCGCATCTCTCGTTGGACTCTGGCATCTCTATGGACTATCTTTTGCGAAAAAAAAGAACATTTTGTGACTCCCAGCTTGGGTCAGAGCACGTCCAACGCTAAGGGCTAAGCCATAACTTCAATCCTCCTCCTTCAGCCCCCACATCCTTTTGGTCACTTTGTTTTCCATGCAATTTGATTTACAAATGCACAACAACAACAACAACAAAGACTATACAAAGTGCGGCATCATACAAAAACAACAAATAAAAGAAAAGAAAGGAGAAGAGAAGAGAAGAAGCGAGAAGAGAAGAATACAGCATTGTAAAGGATATCAAGAGCAACAACAAAAGCCGAGTCCATCTCCGGGATTGAGCAATGATTGAATGATGAGACTTCAGTCGCAGTTCTCCGACTTCCCCCTCCCCTCCCCAACCAGTTGAAAATTGAAATTTTTGAAGTTTTCTAGCAAAACTCTGTAAAAATGATTAATGCGCCGTCAATGTGCGTACAATGATTGATTAATTAACGTTGACAACCAGAAAGGAGTAAAAAGCACCGACAAACACACACACACACACACATACACAGAGCAGCGAACACACACACAAGAGAGAGAGAGAGAGGTTTGTTGGTTGTAGATATTTTGTTGTCCAGTTCAGGGGCTACATTTATAAATTGACTCCCATTTTCGTTACGGTCTGCTTTTCCACATCTAACGATTTACTCTTGTTGTTGCTGTTGTTGTTTTCCCAGCAATCATTTTCCAGTGAAATATGTGTGTGTGTGTGTGTGAGTTGTGTGTGTGGCCTAGGTTGGCCTTGATTGATTTCGACATAGTTTCGAGGTAACATAAAAGTTCCGATTCTCTGACTGTTCAAGTCTCTACAAAGATGTGACAGACTAAAGATATAGAAAAACTATCGAATAAACCTATCGATTAAACCTATCGAATTGCTTTAAAGGGAGTAAAGAAAAGTGCTCGAATAAGAGGATTTTCCTCTTTTAGCTCTTAGCTATTAGTTTATGACTTTTTGCATCTATTTCCAATTCTAATTGTGAATTCCATATTTAGGAACGTCTAACCCCCTAAAGGGCATCTATGTGCATAATATGCATATGGATATGCATATGTATATGTGGTTTACCTAGCTTGGAAGTGCTGCATATTCATAGAGGCTCGGGGAGACTTCCAGTTTGATTGCAGGGCAGCTGCTCCCCCCTGGTCGTAATACACCCCCGCTCCAAATTCCAGCGCCTGAACCAGACATACAATGGGCGGCCATTCATCTTTAAGTAATTTCAAATAGGAAAAAATAACAACCACAAATATATGTTTGAAACAAAGCAGAAAAAGTGAAAGTCTAAAAACTCAGGCGCAGGTCGCAGTCCCTCACAGAAAAAAACAAAAACAAAAACGAAAACAAAATCAAAGACAATTAACCAATGCATCTGCGCAAAGCGAAGCCAATTTTTGGCATGCCATAAAACTAATGAATGAATATTGAAAAGATCTTAAGCGTATACCCTTCCCTCGCCTTGAAACCACCCCCCTCTCTCCCTGTCTCTGTCTTCCTCTTTCGTCCGGAGCTGCCCCAAAAGTATCTGAACTTTGGCTACAATTGTCGTTAGCCAAACGATGCTTATAAACCAGTTTGTTTCTTGTTTGTGAATTTATTTCAGCTCATTTCATGTCAATAAAAAGAATATGCAGAAAATTTGATTAGCACGAAATTTTCGAATAGAACTATTTATAATATTATATTATACAAATTTCAATAAACGCTACATAAAAAGCGGCAATGAACGCAAATTTTATGTTCTAAAGAAGCAAAGAAATTATAATTATAAAGCAGAAGCCAGGATACGCTTTCTTTCTCAAGAATTCAACTTATAAATTTAACTGCTTTTCATTGTATATTATATAATCCTTGTTATCAGTAGATAAGTATCGATTCAGTTAAGATCAGTATTGTTAACATATTCGTATATATATAAAATGTTGGTTTATTTGAAATTAAGTAAAGATATAAGCAAACTTCATTATCTGCTCCCGAATACCTCTCTGGACTAGAGTATATATAGTACACCATGAAGATATTTACGAAAGTTCCCACGCTGAGGGAAAATATCAGCTAAAAGTTTCAAAGTTTGTTTTTGTGTTAGTCAATTTTTTCTGCTTTAGTCTTCATTAAAAATGCAATCAGCATTTGATAAACAATTCCGACCAGTTTCAGCTAGATATATAAATATACTACCTACATATTGTTTATATACATATATATATATATACAAATATAGTCTAGTCTTAAAGACTTGTGTATATTGCGAGGTATCACTATTCCAGGTATTTCTAGTCTGCGCTACTTCCGACTAGTTATAGATACATTTATATAGTAAATCTCAAGAGAGGGTTCTTCTGCCGATCCCAGTACTCCGCTCGTATGGCTAATTTGGGCGCACTTCGAGTAAGGGCCTTGGACCATTGCACAGTTAACGGGCCATGCAAAATATCTCATCAGCTACAAATGTATCTGACAGATACGCGTGCCAATGTTGCTGTCACTGTGTGTGTGTGTGTTTCTAAATCGCTTCTCAAATCTTCCAAGATATAATACAACACCCAGAGAGTACAAGACACAGCAGCAAGCGAGTTTCTTTATGCTCATATATCTATCTATACTTCGCATTGTAGGTAGTATGTACATACATATATCTAGATATGTAGAAGTGTATATACGATATATATACATATATATATGTTTCATTTATATGTATGTGATTTATATTAACCGAAAAATGTACAGAGCAAATGCTGCTGCTGCTGCTGCTGTTGCTGCTGCCAACGACGATGACGATGACGACGACGACGCTGGCAGCGACGTGAGCGTCAGCGCAACGCACGTTTGATGTTGTAGATACTTTTTGTTGTTGTTGTTGCTGGCCAGCCAAGTGCGAGTGTATCTCGGGCCTCGACGACGACGACGGCGACGGCACTCAGCACGTTCATTATGGCATTTTGTCAGATACAAAATTCAGATTCTCGGGCGCTCGCTTATATGTATATGGCAGTGTATGTGTGTGTGTGTATCTGTGTGTGTGCATGAGTGTGTAGCTTGGTGCTGCTGTGGTTTGTTGCGCGATAAGCATACGGATATGTCAGTTAATTATTTGTTTATATTTTTCCTTTTTATACATTTTTTTTCCTCTCCGCATTTTATTTTATATGTAGATTTTGTATGTGTTGTGCTTAAATGTGTGTGTGTGTGTATTCTTTAATGTACTATGTGTATATAAAAAAGTGAGTAAATGGTAGTACATTTATTGTGTCGCCATTGATACGTGCTGTATGCGAATGTATATGCTTATAGAGATGTTTATATTCAGTATATATAAACATATTCTCAATAAGATTGAAATCATTTGGCGATCACTTTGATTTTATGGATGGGCAATAAAACCAATCCAAGGGGTACAGCAATTATGTATCGATAAATAAATATCGATACTATAGCATTTTTCTCTTAAGGAACCTCTCAAACTTCCAATATTAACTCTTCCAGAACTTAAGTATCTTTATATATTCCTATCTACATTCCCAAAGCTTGTCATACTTCCAATTCTTTGTTTAAATTATGAATTTACATAAGAAACTGCAAGTAAGTTGGCTTAATGAGCGAATGGCTAAGATACAGTACAATTTGCAGGCTAATAAACGATTGCTGTTGTATCCAATCCGAAGGCCAAAGTAGAGATAAAACGCTTTCAAATCAGCTTTTAAGCCTCTAAACCACCTCATTAATATACCACAACTAATAAAAATACCAATAGTTATAGAAAACAGTAAAAAGAAATACTGCAAGTATCGAATTTCAACTCGTTTTTCAATATTTCAGGGCACATCAACAAGCATCAATATAATTTTACCTTACTTTCAGAACAGAATGGGGAAATAAACCAATTCCAAACTTTTATAACTATCTTTGTATATAAAATAAATACAAAACAAATCCAGTTTCTTTATTTTAGTCAACATTTTATATATTTACTACCAAATTTTAGTATTCATTTCGCTTTTTGTAAGTTTTCTTGGATGGAAACTGCATAAACGATAGAAAGTAACTAGGAAGTTCCGAGTGCGCCTCTCAAATCAGCAACTTTTCAAATCTGTACATTCTCTTACAAGTTACCAGCCCCCTTCCCCACTATTCGCTCACGCCCACCAGCAGTCGACCCCCCTCAAAGAGCAGCATTTCTTATGGCCTTTCTTAATGCGTCGCGTGCAGATGTTGCAGCAAGTGCAGCTGCAACTGTTGCCGCTGTCGCAGTCTCCGTCGCAGCAACGAAACAGGCGACTAGAAAGAAAGCGCAAGCAAAAGCTTCAAAACATGCACAAGCTACAAACTACTCACAAACACACACACTACACTGCACACAACATACACACACACACACACAGCACGCACACAATGTTAGGGGAAAACTGACGATGAAGAAGAATGCGAGAAACCGGTGCGGGGCAATAGTTGTTGTCTCTCCTTTGGCTCTTGCCACTCAGCCTTATGTGCAATTGTTGCTGTGTGTGATTGTGTGTGCAACATGCAACCAGCGACTATTCGCGACAGCTGAGCGCCTGTTACCCAGCGTAAGCCAAACACCTGGAATGAGGCGTACAAATTCGGGATAGCCGGAGCGGAGCTACTAAAACGGAACCAGTAACAGAACCAGCCACAAAAAATCCTCCCAGCCAAAGGCAATGCAGTTTTTTGTTGTTTTTATTTTGTTGCAGCGTCGTTTAAGGGCTGTCTCCGCTTAAGCATACTCTGTACGTAACTAAAGAGAGGGTCTACTATACTTTTAGTAGAGTATGTAACAAAGAGGGAGACAGTTTTTTGCATATTAAATTAAATTAAAAATATAAGCTGAGGATGAACCCTTGTTAAGAATGTCCAGAAGAAGACTTCGCCATACAAAATAGCACCCAAATATAACTAATTATTAATAAAGTTTAATATAAATATCAAATTTCTTTCCCAGTCCATGCCTATCTAAGTAAAACAATTTATAATTTGAAGATAAATATGGAATTATGAATTTATTATTCACAAACAATCGTACTTTAAGATATCGATTGATTAGTTAGGTATGATATTGATTAGATGTAGAGACAGGGTATCGAATAGTCGTGCGTACTAGGCACAAAATGTTTTACTTATTATTATTATTATTGAAGGGATGTTTCGTTTGGGCCGTCTTACGCTGCGAGAGGGTTCAATGCGCGCACTGTCCCAAACTGTGGGAGATGACAGAGGCAGTGGCAAAGGCAGAGACAGAGACAGAGACAGCGGCAGCGGCAGCAGACGAGGCAGAAGCAGAGGCGTCAGCGACAACGACATTGCTTGAAAAGCTTCGCGAAACCTGTTTGCTCGCACAGCAGTAAGCAGCAAGCAGCAAGCAGCAGGCAGAAGGCATAAGGCAGTCAGCAGTAAGCAGAAGGCAGTAAGCAGTAAGAAGGCAGCAGCATTGACCTCAACTGAGTCAACGACAAAATATGCCAGTGGAGCCCCAGGGATCACAGGCAATCGAAATAATGCAGAACATGGTGCGAAATATTTAATACAGAAATGCCTTAACCAAATGGCTAAAAGAGCTGCTGCTGATGGCAGTTGCTGCTGTTGTTGCTGCTGCTGCTGCTACTGCTGCAACTGCAAGCGAAACCTGTTTGCAGTTGACGCGGTTCAACTATTTGGTAGTTCACGTCTCGTCATGAAGGCCCACCTACATTTTTGGCCACTGAGAGCGTCTAAGCCTAAGCTAAAGACTATCTGCCGGCTTAATTGGGTCATTCACTTGCTCGACAAAACACACACACACACACACACACAGCCACAGAAAACTTTTGAGCTAAAACAACTTCCGGTTTAAGAAGACAAAGACAAACGCAAGCAAAGCATAAGGAAGGAAAGAGAGCACACGAATTAGGTAGAAATACACACATGTTAGAAGATAACAAGTGCGAGCGAGAGGTACCTAGGAATAGAGATGGGTGAGAGGGAGCAGAGCACAACAAACCTGAGCTAAAGTTCAATCTTTAATCTATAACAATTACTAATTAAGGAGTTGAAAGTTAAGCAATTCTAATCAAAATGCAAAAAAAGACCGACTAACTAGATCTATGAACTGAAGCTGATTCTTTGTCTTAATTCTAATATAATATATATAATAATTTATTTATTTATCGCTTAGTTCTAATTTAAAGGAAGTTAAGTTGGAGAAAATTGTTGAAATCGTTTTGTTTTTCTTTTCTTCTATGTTATACTTGATATTCTCTATTCTCTTAAGTGTTTAAAATACATTTGTGATCCTTGGAACTCGTAAAAGGTTAGTAATCAACCCTTTTTCTTCATACTCCTACAAATCTGTTGACAACTCCTTTCCTATAATTATATAATTCATATAATAATCTCCAATTAAAAGGGGTTCAAAATTTATAAAAATTGATTGATTTGCGATAATTTGGCTACGCTTTCAAGGGGTAGCAAGAATGTTAGAGAGCACTTTCGTTTCTCGTTCTCTTTGGGAATGACGCTCTCTGTGCAGCAAAAAGGATCAAGCAAGGACAGCGTAGACAGCAGGAAACTGCAAAAACAAATAAGCGAGAGAAGGAGCGAGACAGAGAGAGAGAGAGAGAGGTGAAGCGGAGTCAACGGCAAAAGTAAAGAAGGCAAATAAAACGTTAACCTAACCCAAAGCAGTAAAAACTCAACCAACAACTTTTCGAGTCAGCAAATGCTGCCACCGTCAGCTGCGACGTCAACTCTGGGCAGAGTAGCAGCAGTAGTAGTAACAGCAGCAGCGGCAGCACCAGCAGCAGCACATCCATCATTTTGTAGTGTGCAATGCGAGCTAAACACCAAAGAAAATCCAGGCAATTGTTTCTAGAGAGAAGAACAAGAACGACAAACAACAACAAGTAGCTGCAAGCGCAATTTCGCAAGCTGCTTCGATATGCTTTATGTTTTTCGAGGGTAGTTCAAAGAGTCAACTTTTCCAAGGCGTCAAGCAATGAATACATCTCATTAGCGTATTTAAAGACTATCGAAACATATGGTACAATTAGTAATAGTTTGACATGTAAATGGAAAAAACGAATATTGATAATCAAAAACCTTTTATTTGATAATTGTTCGAAACATTTAGAGCTGCCCTCGAAAAATTTTGATAATCTCATTAAGCAACATTGTTGTGGTGGTCTTTCCTCTCGCTATTGCTATATTGTTGTTAGAGTTCAAGTTAGAGTTGGAGTTAGAGTAGTCTACTTAAACTGGTCCGTGGATTGATCTATTTTTAGGTTATGTTAAGCTTAAAGCTTTTGCTAAAGCTTACAATAGTCACAACAGCAATCAAAGTGAAGTAAATGTAAATGGCTGTCAAGGTCTAATTTCGGGGCTGCCTCGCCCACCCACACACTCACGCACGCACGCGCACAGACACACACAATAGGGGGAGGAGCAGTAGAAAATGTAAAATAATGAGAAGAACAACAAGATTCGACACTTACCCAACATTAGCACGATTGTAAGACGCTGAAAGAGTGCTGAGCTTTGCGATAATCCAATTTGATATTTTCATTAGTTTGCTATTTCAATAAAAGCGGCAGCACGTACATAAAACAACTACAGCTACAAATTTATTAGATTGCAAACACCAAAGCAACAACAAGAGCAATAATAATAACAACAACAAAAATAACAACAAGATCAGCGCGGAAATCAGTTCAAAATTGCGGCTGCTGCTGCTGTGTATGGCATTTGCGTGTTTGTGTGTGTAAAAATCAAAACAAAACGCGACAAAAACACACACACGCACACACACAAATGCACATATACAGAGAGGCAACTGGGAGAGCGTGAGCATAACTTAAGGAGAGATAAAGGGAGAGAGAGCTAGAGAGAGAGAGAGAGAGAGGAGAGAGAGGGAAAATAGCTAGTAACATAGAAGGAAGAACAAAAATTAAAACTGTGATCGCCTCTTGTTTTTGTTTTTGTTGCTATTATTATAACAGTTGTTGTTTTATTGCTGGCTATTGTTTTGGCTGCCTGGCTGCAACATGTTGAATGTTGCACCCAACACAAACACGCACACACACATATACACATAGTCACATAGAGAGATAGAGTCAATAGACTGGCCCTAACGGTAAATGTAAAACCAACTTAAACAGCGCGTAACTACAGCTTGCGATTATATGTAAATATTTGTTGATCTGCATTATGATTGTTTCCATTTAATATAATTTCTTCTAAGAAACAATTTAAACATTTGCATTTTCATATGCATCAGTTTGTTTAATAAAGTCGGCGGTTTTTATTTGAATGCAGGACGAAAGGACGCGCGCAAGGAATTCCCAAATATAGCAAGGAGGGGGATAGCAATTTGTATTTTTCTTATATATTTTTTTTGCTCACTTTATACTTGTTGAAGACACGAAACACAATGAGCGCGCAATGCTATGCTTGTTTAATGTTCATTCGGTGAACGTAAATATGACCGAGAAACACACGGAACACCAAATATGTATTAATTCACCGTGTACGTGATCTGCATACAACAGAAAAAAAGCGGTACTGCGGTAAGTGTGACCGCATGCGACAAGTCCAAAATTACCACCGTGCGGATACCAAACTAGAGAAAAAAGGCAAAAGGCAAAAGAGTGCTGTAAAATGTCAGAGGGAAAAAGAAATTAAATAACGTACGTTATATTAAAAAAAAATATTGTAGACCCTAATGAATAGGTAATTGTACGGGAATAAATAAGCCAAAATAAGAAAGAAAAATTAGTATCTACCAAAAAATGAATTACATTTTGAAATTAACGTATTCCCGCTCCTATTAAGGTAGTATTGGAAAGTTCGATAATTAATAATCGTATAAAAATCGTGGAAAAGTTACCGCTCGCAAATGTAAATATCGCCGTTAAACTTATCGAATTTCAGTGTCCACGTATGGATATAAAAGAGTATATTTTGCCTTGAGTTTTCGGTTCATTTCACAGGACAACAAACTGCGTTATTTAACTTATCTTTTGTGAATGAGTGATTAAATAATTTCGAACAATCAATGTTATTATTGAATTTTTCAAATATTTATTATTATTTTTAAAATACTGAACAAAAACATAATTGCGTTATACATTCTTTACATATATTTGATATATTGAAGTGTTAGGAATATTTAAAAGTCATGGTTATAAAGTGAATTGAAGAACAATCTGTCTTCAACCATTCCTGGTTCTAGTTCGTGTTTGTTTTTCTGCGAAATATCATTGGCCAAGAAGAGAGTCCGTCCAGCCGCCCTGCTAGTAGCAGGAATTGAATGTACTTGCAACGCGAACTTGGACAAAAGTGGATAAATGTTGGAATGTATCTTCCACCATTCGAGCAAATCAAAATCTTCCGTTATTTCAACTTGCTCTCTAGTATATCTTTCGATTTCGATTTCCTCATTACGCTTTTTTATAGTATATGGAGATCTTATCAGCGTTGGAAAGAAGAACTGTATGTCCTGTCTTCTCTGCAAGCTGGAACGCCGTGTAGCATAATCGTCTGTAGTATTTATATCCAATGATAATTGCGTACTCGGAGATTCGTCTGTGTCTACCGGCTCGACTTTTATAGTAGGAGCAGCAGGAGCAGGGTCATTCATATTTTTCATGCAAGTAATGCAAAACTTTTTTATTTTGCTTAGATCTTTTTTTTGGGAACCAACCATTGGCGGAAACAAAAAAAATGCCACCTTATGCCACATAGATAAGTTCTTTATCCATATTTGATCGATATTTTTCCTTATATTTTTCTTTAAAATCGCTATCGGAGCTGGATCCCTGATGCTGGGGCGGGTTAGGAATTGAGTCTTATCAATTGACGGTATAACATAGCATAAGGAGGGTACACTGGAATCTTCTAACGTTCTAAATATGAGTTCTAAATCACTGTACAGATCAACAAGACTCCGAACTACATCCAAATGTGGATATCTATTGGGATCATTATCATTAAGCAATTTGTCGTTACCATTCCAATGATTCAGTACAGATCTCAAAGAGCTGTAGGTGCCACACCAACTTACAGGATATTCCTTCCTTGTAGAAATATGGTTATACCTTGAGCTGGATTTATTGAAATATTTAAGCATTAATTGGCAAGTTTCAAGCGATTGTTTTAGCTCTTTAGTATCTCCAAAAGATTTATCCAGCACGTCGGAAAGCAACTGACTGCTGCAATTCAGACGGATATTGTCCTTCAACACTTTAACCAAACGTGATTTTTTATCTGTGATGAATTTTACCTTATCAATATTCAGCACCCCAAACTTGGCAAACATTTCCTTGATGTTTCCCATGACGTTTTCATCTGACGTATGATTAGGATCCATGTTTTTCATTCCCACAACAAGATCAACAATCCTTAAATCCTTCTCGTAATGCAGAGTTATGGATAAATAGTTTTTGCCAAGAGAAGCATCAATTCCCATGTCAACAGTAGCTGATGCACCCGAGCTGTTTACAACATCGACTATTTCCCCTTGAAGTAGCTTTCTCTTCCCAGCCGCACTCCTCTGTATTGACTTCATCAGTACCTTGGGATTTGGCAGCATCTCGACGGGCTCACGATAGAAACCACCCATCTTGGTGCAGAAATTTACAACCTCCTTAAAGCCAGGACCGTTAATAGCCGATATTGGAAGATTGTCTTCCAATACCCAATTAGTAAAGACTTCAAGACTGGTCTTCCTGTGAGCTCTTGTAAGCTTCCTTACGGTTCGGTCTTGATTTATGTCTAGGCAACACTTATGTCTATTGAGATTTGATGTCTGGTGCCCAACGAACCTAAGCACTTTATGGCATGTGCGACAGAAGACATACCCATGAACTATCCTTTCGTATTCATCCAGTACTTCGGACAACACGTTCCAAATAAAACTTGTTCCCTTGCGCCTTGGGGATAAGCTGTAGACGCCACTGCCAAGACGTTCAACCACGGAAGCAAAAGTATCCGTCATTATTTTCAAAATCTTTAAATAAAGAATTCAATTAATCGAGTTCTACGAAATTTTCATCAAAGAAAAAAATATATGCACCTCCAATAGATACACCCAGTAATAACACGTACGCAGAACAGTTACGAGCACACACAGATCACTCAGGAACAAGTGGCCAATTATCCGGAAATATGTGTTTACGGAAAAATTTAATACTTAATTAAAAATTCTATTTTCTGTGATTTTTCAAGTACCAATACGCAGTTGCAAAAAAACCAATACTCTCAAATACTTTGAGAACTGAGCTTGCGGTCGATACGGAAAACTTGAGAGGATTTGCTGTATTTTCAGTCTTGCACTCTTCTGGCCAGGAAAATACCATCGCATTTAGGGGTGCAAAGACTAATATACCAGAAAAAAATGCACTAAAAAATACCAAAACTAGAAATGTGCTATAATACCAGCTGTTTTGAGTTGCAAATTCACATTGAATTTTGTTTCTGTTTGTTTTCTGTTTATTTTCTGTTGCTTTTCTGTTGTGTTCTTTTTGTTTGATTTGTGAACCCTCTTTTTGGCATTTTAAATGCAACCATGAATGACGGCTGGCCTGGGGACGATGATGAATTTGAGTTGGCATTAAATGTCCAAGCTCTGGAGAAGTTTTTGGATGCGCCGCCATTAGCATTGCCGCAACATCAGCCAGAGATCACCACAGGGTTCGAAGGCTTTGATGAGAGCGCCGCAAATAATTGGCTTTATCCAAATAATTTGCCACTGCGCTCGTATCAGCACAGCATTGTGCAGGCGGCGCTATATCGGAACACATTAGTTGTGCTGCCGACAGGTCTTGGCAAGACCTTCATTGCGTCTGTGGTGATGTACAACTTGCATCGCTGGTATCCGGATGGCAAGCTGATATTTATGGCGCCGACGCGTCCATTAGTTTCCCAACAGATAGTCGCCTGTCAAAAGATTATGCCATTTTCCGCCGAAGATACAGTCGAGCTAACGGGTCGGCTGCCGCGCGCTAAACGTGCTGAGCTTTGGAGGAGCAAGCGTGTATTCTTTGCCACTCCACAAGTGGTGCAGTCGGACATGATGGACACCGGTGACGGAATGCACTTTCCATTTACGTCCATTAAGCTGGTGGTTGTGGATGAGGCGCACAGGGCTAAGGGACGCTATGCATATACACAGGTACCGATCCATAAATCGCAAGCATTACATATCAAGTCTACATCTCTTACTCATACTTACAGGTGACGGAATCCATAATGGCGCGAAATCGATTCTTTCGTATCCTGGCGCTGTCTGCCACACCTGGACGCACCATGGAGGATGTGGCTGCTGTGTGTCAAAACCTGTATATCTCCCATTTGGAGGTACGTTGGGATAGCTCCATTGATGTGCAACCCTACATTCATCAGCGCACTTTGAGAACAATTGTTGTCCCGCTCAAGGATAACATCAAGGAGCCACGTGTTCGTTTGCTACAGATCATCGATCCCTATCTGCGTCAGCTCATTTCTGCAGATGTGCTCAAGAATGCTCGCGGCAATATCTCGCGGAATACTTTGCTGTACGACCAGGGCCGGTTCCAGCAAAGTGTCGCAAATGGACAGCGTCACCCAGAGCACAGTCTTATCGCTAGCAACTTTTCAATGTGCATTAGCTTGTATCACTCTCTAGAGCTTCTCGAGCGGCACGGTCTGCGTGTTTTCGTTAACAATTTCGACGCCGATGATCGGGGACGCGATAAGTTTGTACTGCGAGATGCAGCACTGAAGAATTTGGTAGAGCATTCCCGGCTCCAGCTGGGTGCCAATCCACTGGACATTTCAACACGACCTATGACCAACGGCCAAGTAGCACCGATGCCCCGAGATCTAGACTTTGGGCATCCCAAATACGAACAGGCGCGTCTTGTGATGCAGGAACATTTTGAGGTAACTAAAAACTCTAAATATGGATTCGTTCTTAATATCTTTATCTCATTCTACTTCAGTCGCATCCCGATTCGCGTGCCATTATCTTCTGCGAGTATCGTGAGTCCGTCATGCTGATTCAACGTTTACTGCTACAGCATAGGCCGCTGGTGCGTCCACGTTGCTTTGTGGGACAGAGCTCGAATGGCGGTGCAATGTGTGCACTTACTCAAAAGGAGCAAGTGCAGATTATGTCAGATTTTCGCACTGGCACATATAATGTCCTAGTGGCCACATCCATTGGCGAAGAGGGTCTCGACGTGGGCGAGGTGGAGCTGATTGTTTGTTTTGACATATGCAGCTCGAATCCCACGCGTTTTGTGCAGCGCATCGGACGCACAGGACGACAAAAGCGCGGTCATGTTGTTATGCTAGTCACCGAAGGACGGGAGCAGCAGTTGCTCAAGGAAGTGCTGGCCAACCGAGATCAAACTGTTCAGAAGCTGAAACAATCAGTGGTAGTCAAGAGAGCGCTGTACGAGCATTCCCCACGCCTTGTGCCGCCCCAGTTTAGTCCAAAATGTGAACAGCGATTTATGGAACCCATGCCAATAGCCGAACCCAACACACCTTCGCCGAAGACCAAGGCTCGCAGGCTACCCAAGGAGCCAGCAGTCAAGTGCCAGGATTTGCGTAAATATTTCAAGCAAAGCCACGACAAATTCCTGAAAGGGGAACCATCATATAAAGCTAGCGAAAACACGCAGCAGATGCTACAGAAGGAAGTGGCACGGCGCAGTGTCAATTTCAATGATATTCTGACAAACACGCCCATGCCCATATCCAGCAGTAGAACCAACATTAGCTGTACCACCATCAGTAGCATCAGTGGAGCCACAAGTACCAATAAAGAAGCCAGCACTGCCGAGGGCACTACCATGAAAAGCGAGATTGGTAACAACGAAGCCCCCACCACAACTGGCAGCAGCAACGCCAGCAGCAGCCAGGAAGAGACTCAGCGTCGACGCAAGATGACACGCTTGCTGCAGGCTAGCAAGCCACTGATAAGTGAGTCACTGCGCAACCAGGATCTTCTGGGCCAACTGCAAGACAAGAACTTGCCGCGATCTCTTAAATTGTACCTGCTGGAATGCAACGAGCTGTTCGTGCGGGAAACTCACCAGAAAATGCAGCAGCAGTTGCAGGAGGATTTACCAGTAGGGCGTCTTAATTCCAGACAGCAACGAACGCGTCGCACTTATGAGCTTGTCCAGGAGCTATGCAGTGGTGAAATGGAGCGTCTTTTCCAGCCAGAGTCATCTGCTGCAGAACTGACCATAAGGGATCTGCTTGAGCCTTTGGATGTGAAGCGGCACAAACAGTTTGAGGAAAAGTGTTCGGATATTTTAAGGGGTTGAATGAGCAGGGATTGTGTGCAGACAACCATGAACTACTGCAGCAGCAATTGGAGCAGCTGGAACTGCGCCGATTGGAGCAAACTATGAAAGAACAGCTGAACGATGAATCATCCGCCTTTTATGACCAATGGGAACAGTATGAGGAATTTGAGCGGGAAGATTCAACAATGGAGCTGCAGCAAAAGCATCAAGCTCAATGGCAAGAGTTTGTGAAGGACAGGGATAAGGACGCAGTGCAGCATAGCTCAACTCCACTGCGTACTAAGCAAGAGCAGCATCAAGAGCCAATCGAAGACAGCTCCATAGTGGAATCCAGTCAGCTGAGTGCCAATTTGAGCCGCTTAAATTGCCTCATGAACGGAGCAAGTACTCCACTCAGTAAGAAGGTATCAATTGTGCCCAAGAATTCTCTACTATATGCCCTGGATGAGAATCTGTCTACTTTTGATATGTTCGCTGAGCAGGAAATGACGCAGAACTCGGTGGCCAAAAAGAATTTAACAGTTGTCAAGACGGAAACTGCGACGGCTGCTCCCATGTCAACGCCAGAGGATTTAGACATAGATCTCAATGACTTTCTTGACCCACTGCCGGAGGAGCATGTGCTGCTGAAGTTCACCGCTAAAGAAGATCAGCCATTCGCAACTGCAACTTTTGTCGGCTTGGCAACGCCACCACGCAGCTTTTCGCCGGATCTGTTTGCGGAGGAATCGATATCACCCTGGAAATCGGCAAAAAAAACAGCGCCTGTTCAACCCAAGACTCTAGCCGCCAAACTGGCGACCAAGACAAATGCTGAGCGCTCCCCTGTGCGACAAGCACGCTGCACGCCTGTTGGCCAGGAGAAGTCACCCAGCATATTTGAAAACTACTTACGGAGCATGCGAGGGCGTGGTCGACTCTCAAAGGCGGCACAGAAGCTACATTGTTTGAGCAGTTTGACCACCACAGCTGCAGCACAGGACGAAGACTCACCAATTGTTCGTTGTCGGCCTGGCAAGCGAAAGATCTATGATATCTCCGATGAGGAGGACGAAAAGGATGTAAAGCCAGCAGAAGCAACACAGCTTATAGAAACTAATGATAGCTTCGAGCAGGTGCCCGCCACTCAGCTGGTAAGTGCAGAACTAATATACACTCTGCCCAGGTATTAAGGATCTGTTTAATTCATAGGAGGATCTAGCGACGCCACCACGCAACTCGCGCCAGAAGCGGGCAAGATTCAACGCCTTTATCCTGCAGGAAGCGGAACAAAGTGGCTCCGATCACGAGGAGAATGACCAAGCGGAGATCACCTTTGGCTGCTACCTAAAAGATTCTGTCATAGTATCCAGCGACGATGAGGAGCATAACGATACCAATATGCATGCCATGTACCTACAGACCATGAGGTAGTTCTTGATGGCAAGCAAAAATAAGCCAAACATTGCTCTAACCAATCTCTATTTCTATCTCTATGGCAGGAGTCCTGTACAGCGTCCTGGTGCCTTTAAGATTCCAGAGCCGCGAGTTTATCACAACGAGTCCATATACTCCCAGCCCATGGATATGGAGCCATCGCAATATATACCCTGCTCTTTCGTCGTTGATGATGATAGCACACAGCTTAACGCCCACGATATTTCCGAGTGTCCCTTGGAGCGTGCAGAGCGCATACTCAAGGAGGAACGACGCCTACGCAAACGTGGCATCCATAAGCCACTTGACTTATTGCCAGACAAGGTCGCGCCTAAACGGCGACGCCGCCGGGTGCACACTATCAGCGATTCTAGTGATGAGGATGTTATCAAGATCTGACACTTTTCTAGTTAAGATTCATGTCCAGTGCCATTTGATTGTATTATTTATGAGTTCCATTGTGGACACCCCGTCAACCGTCTGTCTATAGCCCCACCTCCATATATAGCATCGTTCCAAGTTTGTAACGTTTAAGTTGAAGTACTTTATTTACTTTTTGAATACTTTGGTGTATATTTTATGGTCCCAGCTCTTAAAGGGGTCTGCGAAAGAAGGAAGGATTAAGAGAGCATTTAGTATAGATTCTTATGTACCTTGAGAGCAGTAACTACTGTGTCATACTCTAAGACTAACTGTTATATGAAGATTGTTAAATATCTAATTAAAATAATGAGATTTTATATTTTCTAAAACTTGTCTAAGCTTTCCAAGGATTCAATATGTTGCTTACCTGTTCCATGATGAGTGGACAGATTCCACTTAGTAACTAAACCAAGTAGCTACGCGTCGGCGTCTGGTAATCACTGGCGATGGGTTTGAACGTCGTGTTGTGACGTTGCTTGTAGAGATCTCTGGGCTGGACGTAGAGTTCCTTGAAGTCTTCGCTGCTTACGTGTCTGCTGACGTTGCCCAGGCACATGTTGCTAGCGTGTCCATTGTGGCGCAGTTGGACCTCCGATTCGTATATGTTGTCCACCAGCGCCTGACGCGATTTGGCCGTGACACGACGTCTGCCCTTCTGGCTGAAAGCATCTGTCTGCGGTGAGCTGTCCAATCGGCCGCGACGAGAAGCAATGCCCGTGCAGGTCAGTATGATGCCCAGAAGCACACTGAACTCCACCAGTGCCAGGACGAGGCTGGCGGCCAGGAATATGCCGTATTGCTCACGGTACCAGGCATCCAAATGATCCAAGCAGGACTCCGTGTACCGTTCCCTCTCATAGACCGAACGCTCCAGTGATTGACATTGCGTCTCATTGGCAGGCTTGGGGTCCAGAAAGGCCAGCGGCTGTGGCGCATTCTCCAGTACACAACAGCTCAGTGGAACGGGCCAGTTGCGCTGTCCATAGCTCTGAAGACGCCAGAGCGAAGTATCATAGTCCAAAGAGCTTCGCATGCCACAGCAGCCAAAACGGGTTTGTGCCAGGTCCATAGCATTGGTAAACTGCTCCTGGCCAGGCACACCATAATTGCGCTGCAGCGCCTTAATCATCTGCCCTTCGTCCAAGCTGATGCCCAGGCAGTGCGGCCATAGCGTGATTGCCAAGCAAATCACCGACTCCGCCAGCAGTAGGACAACAACGCTCAGGAAATAAATGCTTAGGAAGCAATAGGTGTGCAGGCAGCTTGCCCAGAATCCCAGGACAGCAGCCAGCACAGCCACAAATCCCGCAATAGCCAGACCCAGAGCGATATAGTAGAGCAACGGCTGTGGCAAGGAGTTCAACCGATCACTGGGAGCAGCCAGCAGACGTGAGAGCAAAATGCGTTTGTTGTCCGTATAGAGATAACAGCCTGCCACAATCAGTAGCATGCCACAGACCTGCAAGAAGAAGGGAGAGATAAAGAGAAAGAGAGAGAGAGAGAACGGGAGAGAATGAGAGTGGATAAACATATGCAGTTGCTTTTGTTATTGTTGGGCTAGTGAAAAGCATGAGGTCTACACACGCAACGGAAGTTGGAACCCCCCTCGCACCACCTCCTCATCCATTTCCACTAGTTGTTACCTGTTTTGTGTGGTGCCAAGCTGCGCCTGCGCTTAACCCGCCCCTTTTGGCAGTCAAAAGTGTTGGCAAAAAAACAACTTTTGGCCTCCCTCCTCCATTCAAATCGTTTCGATCACCGAAGCAGAACGAAATCCAACAAAGTCGAGCAGTTGTTGGCAGAGACGAAACTTAAATACGCTTCCCAAAAACTAACTTTAATTCATGGTGCGAAGACAGGAGTAAAGAGGAATCAAGATAAGATAACCACAAACACTGATCTGAGATAGCTTTTAAATACTTTGGGTTGCAACTAAAAATGATGGAGTCTCTGTGGATATATTATTCTTTTGGGTTTTGAAAATTTCAGAATTCTTATTAATTGTGGAGTTTAAAGCTGTTTCAAATCTCTGTCTTCCAAGCTCTAGACAATCTCAGAAGACTATCTCTAGAAGAATTTTCAATTAGATTCTAGCAAAACAGATTCTGAAGTTCATCTAATAACCAGAATACTCTTTGACTCACACGTAACTGAGCTCGAAATTTGGACAAGTTGGTGCGAGTATTAGCCCTAGATTTCACTTTAAAAGCACTATCTATTCAGATATATATATAAATGTATATAGAGATATAGATAAAGATATATATTGAAAACTTACCAGAAATAAAAAGTTGCAAAAATTGAGCACAAATTTATGATTGAAGCAGCGCCCCATGTTGCGATTTTGAGACTTTTGTGAGGGTGTTGATAATTAATAAAGCTAATTAGAACCCACTTGAGCGGTCAGCGTTGTGGCATGTGGCAACAGCGAGGCGAGGCAGATAAAAAGCCAAAGTTAGGTCTACAATATATCGGTATTACATATCAGCGGATGGAGCTACGTTTAAGTGGAGGCTTATAAAAAAACTTTAGGCCGCTGCGATATAAATTTTCAACGATTTTTCCAGCAAGCGGCGCGCGTTGTTTGAGTGCAAAACATTAACTGAAAATACAAAACTGGAAGCAGCTGAGAGCGGTGGCAATAGCTTTGTGGCAACAAGCTTGTGGCATGATCACAAAAGAGAGACTATAGAGAAAGAAATTGCTTTTTTACTCTCTTTTAGGCCTATGTTCTCTTACCCTCTCTCTATTTCTCTCTCTCTACTTAGCACTAATCTCACGTTTCTGTTTTCTGATCAGTCTTTACTCTCGTCTAGGCCTATGTTCTCTCTCCTCATATGCTCTTTCTCACCCTTTTCTCTCTTTCTCTCTCTGACTCTCTCTCAAGTCGTTTGCTCCCACTCACTCCATCCTCTCCTACGCTGCAGCTGCAGCCAAATGGAACCGCTTGTAAACAATAGTAAAGGAAGAAGAAGAACAACAACAACAGTTAGAGCTGGACAGAACATTGCCTGAATAACTTGTTGGACGAGCTTATCTTTCTATGCGCGAGGGCTGCCCGTAGAGTCTCGGAGTTATTCGTATAAAACGAATAAGTTCTTTGCTGAACTGTGAAGCAACTCTCGCAAATGCTTAGCTCAGAGTGGACTCTTTTCGTCATTAGCGACACTTTAATTGATTTTCTAGTTGACCTGCACTTTACTCTCTTCCTCTCTTGGTGTCTCTCTCTCTCTCGTTCTCTTTACCGTTGTGATCTAGTTGGCGCTCATCGCATTTCCGCTGCTGCTGATGCGCAATACTTTTAGACCCATAAAATCATTCATTACTTCACTCGTTTGCATTTGGGGTCATATCTGTGGGTCTAACCACTTGCCCACTGGTGTGGGTGGGCAATTAGAAGCACCACACTGAGTGGTGGCCTCAGCAGCAGCAGCAGTGCAAGCGGCAAACATATAAAGTAAATCCAACTTTAAGTGAATGGAACTTATCAAAATTAGAGAAATTTGGGGCAGGGGTTAAGAGGTGCTTCGCGGCGGGGGTGTTCAATGAACTTGAATATTAAAGAGATGTGGGTGGAAATAGCTTAATAGAAGCTTAAGGGAAACTGAAGGAAAAGTTGTTCGAAGAATATGTAACTCCAAGAATTTATAGTCAAATTTCATATAAAATTGTATATGGAGAATTTATAGGGAAAATTATATACATACATTTATATTTATTTATTTGGATATCGATACAATAACAAAGTTAAGTGCATACTATACATTTATACAATTAAAGCTTCGTTTAGATATAAGAGCCCAAGAATGCAGTCGGATCAAGTGGAAAACAATGTGAAAAATGGTGAAAATGTGGAAATGGACAACATGCTGTGCGACCTCATCGATATCCATAAGGTGAAGGGCAACGAGGAGGCCTTACAGCGAGTCCTTCAAAGCATCTACAGTCTTCTGGATAGCAATACGGATGTCAAGTTTGGCACGAAACTCATAGATAAACTGATTTCAGTGGTCATTGCTGAGAAGGAGAATGATCAGGTCAATCGGGAACAGATCGGCAAAGTGCTGGACGCTGTGCAAAGCCATGTGAGACAGTTCCCCTGGCAAGGATTGGATTTGCTGCGTAAGCTCTCATGGATCGCGCTGTGTGAGTCAACATCGAGCATGGAAGGGCAGGCACAGGCCCAGCTGCATCCGCATGCAGGTCAAATACTGGATCACCTTCTGGATGATTTTGTGCGTGAGCTGGGATTGGAGGATATCTGTTCCCCGCAGCTATTCACGGTTATTCAGCAACTACTTCAGTCGGATCTGAACGAGAATCGGAATATCGCATACTCCATAATGAGAAAGCTGCCGGATATCATTAAGAAGTGTGAGGATAATAAGGATCAAAAAGTAACCAAGGATGTGTTGAACTCTATTGGTCCCCATTGGCCCGCATACATAATGATTATGGAGCAACTGGAACAAAGGGATTCCCATTTGGTCCTGCCCATACTGGGTGGCCATTTGCCCCGGTTTGTGGCAGACAGCCAGGACAGCGATTGGGTACGCTGGCTGCGTATTCTCTACTCCCGAATTTTGCATAATCATAACATCTTGGTGGTACGTTGGACTCTGGAATACTTCCTCATGTACTCCACCATAACTGAGCTACGAAACGCCAATCTGCTGACTGAGTTCCTGGATGCCACAAATAAAACCGAACTATACGATGCCGAGGATTACTTACTGCCCGAAATCAACATAAAAACATTCGTCCAAAACAGTGGAACTCTGCAGTTCCTGGACGCACTCATCAGTGTTCCATGGCACAGCCTCCCGCTGCTGCACTGGCTCCGCAGCATGCCATCCCGGCAGCCACATATCCCGAAGGTGCTACTCCTTAAAATCTGCGCGCGTGTTAAATCTTTGCAACATGAAAATCTGCGATTTGAGGCACAAAACCGACTGTTCGACATATTCGAAGTGAGTTCATTGGCTCCATTTATTCCATTTTTACACACGTGCAGCGATTATCACAAAACGAGTAATGCAGGCACTTCCGATCCACAAGTAACTATATACTATATATATAGCTGATAACGGCAACAAGCTAAGACTTTTGATATTGCACTTCTTATGCAGTCGTAGCTTGGTTAATCGGATAATCTATTACACATATAGTCATAGCTGGGCACCGTTAAACCAAAAGCTAACTTCGTTAATTGTTAGTCCGTTACTTGAAAAGTTAACTTCTTTCCACTGCAGCACTTGAAGGTATTCCAGTATTATATTGTATTTATAGTAGTTTATACAAATAGGTTCATCAAGAAATACAGCATCTGTGAAGGAATCCTTTGAGTTTTGCTCCAGCCACATTTTGACGAGGTTTTGGCCTTGGGAAGGTCTTTTGCTTCTGTAACTGAGGCAAAAAGGCATTGACGACAGGTGCACAATAAACTAAGCCCTTAGACTTAATGCTTTTTAGTTTTACTGTAACATTTTACGAACGATTAACGATTAACGGACCTAAAAAGTTTTAGCGGAAGTTAACAAGTCCGTTAACGATTTTCAAAGTAAACTTAAAAGTTAATCAGTTAACCAAAAATTTAACTTTGTTTATTAACGATTAACGGATTAAGGAGTTAATGCCCAGCTCTGCTTATAGTTATATATAATATATCAGGAGATATCTTAGATTCTTTTACTATTCCAGGCCACAATTGAGAGCTTCTCCTTGGGCGATTATATACAATTTATAAGGGCTTCTTGTGATAATTTCTCTAGGGATTACAAACGATTCACAACAAAAATAGCGAATTGCATAAACATATCTGAAGAATTGGTTCACTTTGATAAATCTTTATTTATTCTGATCTATCGTGCAAGTAAGGCAGTACTTCTATCATATTGTTACTGGTTAAACTTATCTAAAGTGTTCCCTTAGATGTTTCTATAGGCATTGAGCTCCATAAGCAGATAAGTCAGTTGCCAAAGGATCAGCATGGTTGGTGGCGTCTTTTCTCATTCTTTTTCAGTTTGAAACTGGAGTGCGAAAGCGAGCGAAATCAAATTCTAAATTTTTACCATAGGGAGTATGATCTGAGGTTAGGTGTCCTTGATAAGTTCAAGGATCTGAATGACCTCCAACAATACTTAGTCGATAAACTTAACTGTGTATCAGAGGAGGAAGTAAATTTCGTACTGCACAGAAGTGTCGACTGGTTTGCCTGTGAGAAGCTGGTCAGATGGAATCAAATCGAGGAGCTCAACCTAAGGCCATTCGATCTACTCAATCAGGGCACAATCTTAACGGCCCAACGGATAGCTGCCCTATTGTACGACGTTAATTCGAGATTGAAGGATGAGACTATATTGAAGAGTCTGATGTCATTTCTAAAGGTCTATCCGGATAGTGCTCTAGTGTAAGTAGTACGGAAATCCTGGGTGTACGATATATATTTACGATCTATTGAACTCTTTTCAGGGCTAAGGGAATTATCAAATATGCCTCTGCGCACTTGCCCATCGAGGAAAAGGACCAAATGCTGAGCGAGGTATTTGAAATATGTCAGTTATTGAATAACAATATCCTAAGCTGCACGAAGAATGTGCCAGTGTCTCTGTTTATACGGGGAATACTATCCGGAAGCCCACTTTCTAACGAGAAATGGTACGCAATAACTATATCATATAATATATAGTATACAAATTTGAATGATCCTTACAATCGTCTCTACAGCATTGAGTATGGTTACTTGGTCAATCAGTATAACTACTTTTTTACAAGTTGCCGCAAACGGGACAGTTATATAAACTTCCTTACTGAGAGGGACAACACAGGTGCAGTCCTGGATGAACTGTTACGCATTAATAACGAGATGATAGAAAAGAAACAGCATTATGTAGAGAATTGCAAAGAGCATCGGGTTAAGATGCGTATAGCCAGAGCCTTGTTAAGAATAGCATTCAGGAATCCAGGATATTGGTCGGATCAGCTATGGGTGGCATTGCTATCCTTTAATGATCATGACAATATCAAGTACATGTTCGAGTGCTTATTGGCCAAATGCCTGTCCAGCGTGGAAATGCTATTGGATGGCCTACAGAAACTGGCCACACTGGAAGCCTGTCAGCAGGTCTCACTGATATCCGTACTGCATATCTACTGCCTGAGCAAGTTTGGCCAAATTAAACTGGATCAGTTCCAAAGGATTATTGACCTGCTATTGCCCCTAACGATGACGAAGGACATTGAGATCCGTCTATTCGCACAATTGGTTGTGCACAGGCTCCTGCTACAATTTGAGGAAATGAAGTTAGTTACTTGTCGGTTCTTATTCACAGAAGAGTTCCTAACATTTAGTTTCAGCATCAAGGTGCCAGGTGTTGCCAATATGAAGATGGCAATTGAAGCCATTTTGGGTGAGAAACTAATTGAATATCAGCACGAAGGTCGTCTCCTACTGCCCAAAATCTGCCATCAAACTCCAGATGGCCTCCAGGCAGCCGATTTCATCCTATACATGACATATGCGCCCTGTGATGAGTACTTCGCCGAGTCCTTGCGGCCGAATATGAAGTTAAAATTAGAAATTAGCAAGTTCCGTTGTACCTCGAAGTATAAGGGCATTACGGCGTCCAGTACAACCCAATATTAACTATTAAATTACCTGAAAGCATATAGAGACGTTAAAAGATTCTCGTGGTTTGAGATCAAGTTGAATTAAATGCAATGGATACAGGATGTATGTGTATATGTCATTTACAAAGTTTATATAGTAGTCGAAATATAGTATATAAGTTCTGATAGTTACTGTTTTTTAATAGAATGTTGCTAGAAGACTAGGATACACATCTATGATAATAACATAACTGAAAGAAATAAAAGCGTTAAAAGAAAAACAAAGATGAGTTGTACTTATAAATTTGTATAATTGGACAAAGGGAAACAAACCAATTGTTTTATATAAAATACACCTTTTTAAAAAATTTCAATGGCTTTTTGTTGTGTGTTTTAATACATTAATATATAACTATAAAAAAAATCCTAGGAAATTTCGCTCGTAAAAAATTATAAATTGTTCATACATTCTCGCATACATCTCGTACATATAACGGATCTGGAAATCTTTGCGCACTCTGTATACATTTTTATTCTATATTTTTTATATAAGAAAAACTTGATAAAATCGGTTTTACTAATAGGCAGCACGGCTATATGCCGGCCACGCCTCTATATTGTATATATGTTATGTGGGTTATCGTTATAGCTCCGCTTTTAGCATTCTTTTTTTCTCGAAATGGTTGTGTGTGTGTGTGTGTTTGTGTGTGAGTGTTTACGTGTGTATGTGCACCAAAATGATTCTCCTTTTTATATTGATTGAATTTCGTATAAAAAATTTGATTCGCAGTCGCACAGCTTTGGGGCAGAGACAGAGTATAAAAAGAAGGGGTTAAAGAAACAACCAACAAAATTTTGTGGCAATGGCCATTGAACAGGCCGTACAGGCACTAGAAATCCATTGAGACATTGGAATTGGCGGCAACACCAGAGCCGCATTTGGGCGAATTGACCAAAGTATCACCAGCTGATTTTTTTTCATTTGGATCCTGCAGATCTGTAAATGAAAAGTTTAGTTAAGCTTGTGTTGATCTTATTGAGACGTAATGAAGCTCTTACCTGGAGGCAGGTGAAATTTTTCAATAACAAACTTCTTCCGACGCAGCTTGAAGGCTAGATCCGTGGTCTCCGGCATGTGCACGGCCAGCGTGTTCAGCGCGCTCATCTTGTGCAGGTGCAAAAGGCCACTGTACTGCTTAAAGGCCGGATGCGTTTCACGCTCTGAGCCGGCAAACGATTCCAGCTCAATGGAATAGTCAACCAATTGACGTATCTTAGGCACCAAACTGGTGTCCTTTAATTAGAAAAAAGAAGCCAATAATTATTTAAATCCGTTTGTGAATTCCGTAAACCGAGGTATTACTTACATACTTGGCTATGAGATGCATAGGCATCGTAATAAAACAGACGGAGGTGCAGCTACGCACGCTGGCTCGCAGGACTGTTAGAAACTTGAGCAAATCCTCGCCAAAATGGTCGTCATACCACAGTGGAGACCCCAGCGAGGTGAGGCAAACGCGGCACAGATTCTTCTGCTGCGTATTAGTGCCCGATGGCACAAAGCTCTCATCACGAAGCAGCGGCTGCAACTCGGTGAGTAGACGCCCATACCGCTGATTACTAAAAAAATGTGGCTCCGAAGAAGGTAGCGGAGTTGCAGGCGGAGCTGTAGTCGTTGGTCGTATTGTCGTTGTACTTGTTGTATTATTGGCAGTGCTACTGTCCGTAGTAGAGTCGTTATTCTCGATGTTATTGTTATTATTATTGTTGTTGTTGCTGGCAGCGTTGTCGCTATCGGGTTCAACTGGAGGTGATAGTTCGCTGGCAACGCCTTCATGGCCAACGGCTCCGGTCAGCGGTTGCTCACGCTCCAGCGAGTTGGAAGAGTTGCTAATATTGTCCTCTTGTACGACAACGTCGTTCTCTTTGCAGTTATCATCCCACACAGTGGTCTGCGCATAGTACAGCATCATGGAATCCATGTGGTCCGTTAGATCAAAGTGATGACCAATTTTAGCTGTGGCTTGCTCCGAATTGACCAGCGGCAAATCGCTATACCGAAAAGCAATTCGCAATCCATTCTTGTCCGCCGGCTGTTCGTTCTCTAGTTGTTCTTGCCGCTTCTCAAGTTCCACTTCCTCCTCGGTCATCGGCATGGGCAAGCGACGCAACATTTCCACTGGTAAATCATCCAGACTTCCCAAAAATATCTCATGCTTTGACACCACGCCCTCTGCCAGAAAATACTTGGCCAGCACCTTAGCGTGCGTTATAAAGCGATCCTCCTCTACGTGGTGACAAATTAAATGTAATTAAATTACAGACGCCATTAACTGCGTTGCCGATCACACACTTACCAATGAGACAGATCGAACCGATCGGTAGTCCACCACCCAGAACAAGATCGAGCGATGGATTGCCACTGGAAGTTATAACCTGGGCAGTGTGGGGGCTAGTGCGTGTGCCAAGGATTGGCTTTTGCACGGTCCGTTTACGAAAACTCGTCATGTCTCAACAATTTTCCACACTTGCGTTACGTTTATCAGTTCTCTTTTTTGTTTGCCGGGAAAAAGAAGACAGAATGTGCGCAATGAAAAATGTGCTAAAAATTGCCAAGAACTGCTTTTAGTATTAAATACTTGTTACTTGTAAAATAATCTTTCTTACATTCAATAGTTTTTTTGAATGTTGAAACTTATATTATTAATAGAAATTATCTGTTCAATGGCATAAAACGCATAAAAAATCATATTTAAAGCTACGTTGCCGTTTAAACTTTAATTTTTTGTTAATAACGAAACTTTTGAATTCATGCATTAGTCACAGATGTCACAAAAACATTTGGGAAAATTTAGTGTAGTCGACCGACCGCCACAATCTATCGATGGCAAGCCGTGATTTGTTTAGTTATATTCTGTACAGTGGCTTCTAAACTGTATTTGCTAGCAATGCACAGCTGCTCCAAAACTGCAAAACATATTTAATTTTGAAGTAATTTCTCTAAAACATTTCTGCTATTTCTGAAACTGTTTAAAATAAAAGAAAAGGCAATCATGTACTGATTTGCTGCTAATTAAAAGCAAGCAACTGTACTTATAATTGTTGTCGGTGCCGTTTAGTAAATCAAACATCTTTCGGCTCATCCTTTAGAGTGTGCGGTGCCTGACGCGCGCTGCGTTTAGGGCTTAGGCGAAAGGATAATTATGCCTTTTGCGCAAAAAGGATGCACCGGCTGTCTTTTTAATTATAGGTTATCCTGCTGCCGCAAATCATTTAAAAGGCTAACTAGACGTCAAGGATAATGATGTAGGCAAAAGAAAGTGATGGGTGGGCAGTCCAAGGAACCAGGCACTAGAGGCAGTTGGTAGAAAACTCTCCAAAGGGTTAGCCACCTTCCAGGGAACTGCTCCAAGAGTTTAACTGTAAAATGTGTGTGAAATCACAGTCCACACTTCCCAGAAGCCGAACACACGCAACATTGAGACAAACGAAGTCAACAGAATCGATATGATCGAAGAGTTGCCAGGAGGAAGAGTAGGCAAAAAGGACACACAGACAGTCGTCAAATGGCGTCGACGCCTGCGTGGGAAAGGCAAACAGCAGGAGGACAATAAATTATGGGTGCTGCACAGGCACAGCCACAGGACAATGCAGGACTGTAATTATTGATTGCACACACACACACACATACACACACTCCTATACACATGCACAGATATTGTAAGGCAGCGAAATCAGAAAACAGAAATTGCAAAACAACAGAGCAGCCATAAAAGTGTTGCCAAAGGATTGCGTCAAGCGAGCTCTCGTCCTGGTCAGGAGTTGTATAATTTATGGTCAGAGTGACCAGCATGCCAAGCAGCTGCCCCGCACCGTCCCTACACCACCCGCCGGCAAACTAGACGTGGTCAAACCTTTGTCGAATCCTTTCAGTTCCTCTGCTGTGTGGCAGTCCTTTTAATTACCAATTTATGTGGCATGTCCAATGCGTTTGGCTATGGCCGGCGGCGCAGGCGCAGCAAATGCCGCATATTTGACTGGTAATAATCATGCGGCGGCAGGACGAAAGGATAGTGAAAGTGTGCGGCGTATATAAATGGAACATATGGCACATTCAAAATCTAAAATTAAACGACTCGTGGCGTATTTCATTGTTAGCATTCGGACAAGTGTGCAGGATATGCATGAGTCAAAACAGTGCTCCAGTAGTTCCCAAGCTGTTTCTAGATATTCAACTGGAATATCTATAACTGATATTAAAAGGATTTACTGTACTGAGTTTCTTGGCTTTTTTGCTGTCCTTCAGCTGATCGCGGAGAAACATTTCCAACTAGTTTTATTCCAATGAAATTCAATCTCAATCTAGTATTCATTGTTTCTAATTACTCCAGGAATGCAGCTCCAAAAGGACACGCCAGGAATCTGCTGCTCTGCAGGAACGTATGATAAATCGCTTGGCCCCGATGGCAGCTGACAGGAAGTCAAACGACAAATTAAGTCGACTTTTTGGATTTTATTTTTATAGCCGTTGACATTTTTTAAATGCATTTTTTTCGAAGTCTACCCCCAAGGACATTATGCATTCGCCTGCAGTTAGCTCTAACTGCCTATAAAAATTTGTTGAAAAGCCTCATCAAGGAGCAAGGAGCAATTGAATGTGCGTGTGGCATAGGGATTGGGGTAGCAAGTTGCTGCTCCTGCTGTTGGAGTGCTTCAAGTATCCTGGATGGTGTTCATTTAGACAGTTTCGAGTGTTCGTGTATGTCCTTTGATTAGATCCTTAAATGAGTGTTTCTCAGAGATGTGTTACATATAGAAAGGACATCAGCAAAGGATGCTTCGTTTCAGTCTGTAGAACTGTAGCCTGCAATACTTAATATTGATTTATGTTTAAATTTCGACGAAAATATACCCTATTCTGGTAGGAGTGTCCTTTCAAGCTTTCAACAGGATATCTTTCAGTTCATCAATTGTAATTTTAAATTTTCTTCTTATTTTGTAGTGCTGTTGAGTTTTCATTGATACAAAGCAGAAGTTGTCTTGTTATTGCTTGACTTGGCATCAAGATGAGGCTGTAGGCGGTACATGTCGCCCAGGACATGTGACACACGCATGTGTCCTGTGTGCTTGATGCTGGACGCTGGATGCTGCCTTACAGGTAATTTTCAAGCATAAGCCTGCCACGCCCCTTCGCTCGCTCCATTTCATTTTAAGCTCCGTTGTTTTTTTTTAGAATTTTTTTCTTTTCGGACAATCGTTGCCTGATGCTCCTTGGGTCGTCGCTAGGATACCCTTTTGCTTTTAAGGCAGCAGCCGCCTGTTATTTGATGCCTTGTTAACTTTCATCTGCCTGGATGTGGGCAATCTGAGGAGGGGCTGGGGGCGGCAGGAATTCGGCTTGTTTTAGCTTGTTTTTTGTTGGGGGCAGCTTTCGGGCAGCTTCTTGTTTCTGTTTTTTTTTTTCTTCAATGAATGTCCTTTCTCGCTAGGACAATGCGTGTTGCTGCTGCTGCTCGTTTTTCTTCTAATGAAAAGAAAAGTGGGCTTTCATTTTTCAATTTTTTTCTTCACTTTTCTTACACACTATATATACATTTATATATACATATATACCACATATATATACTATATATATATATATTGGCCACTTCTTTTGCAGCTGCTTTGGGCTGGGATGAGTCCGCTGCGTGGTATTCGCTTTCATGTACCTTGGAGTTTATTAGCCTTAAGCGGGGGGCATAGTTACTGGGTGTGCCTGTGTGTGTGTGTGTTGTGTATGGGCAACGCTTTGGGTTACCTGGGCAGCCGGTCGCCTTTGAAAGTTTAAAGCGGGAAAAGCTCAGAAATAGTGACGAAAATAGCTTTAAAATTATGTGAAGAACGTAAGTCAAAGATCGGTTGAAGAGAGCGATCTATGACAAGCTATAGAACTATATAAACCTGATTCGGAGTCACAGATTAAACAGCTTAGAAGTCACTCCTTCGGCTACTGCTGCTTCCGATATTTTTATTTATGTTTCCATATTTCACACGCTACTCGCGTTGCACGCAGAGATTCATTAATAACCCAACACATCCTGTCGCACTTAAGACTCAGAGGGCAAGGTGTCCAAGTGGTCCAAGGGTATCCACTGCAGCTGCATTAGCCATCGGTTTAAGTAGGTCGCACTCGAACGGCTTGTCCGTTGATCCTTTGGAACATTCAGACAGGATGTGTCCCCCAAGAGATAGATAGATACCCTAATCAGAGCTCGTCAATATTTTGAGCTGCTCAAATCATTTACAAGTTTTAAATTACCTTCGCTGAGTCATTTATCAATCAGCTCAAATGCTGTTCCTATTCCTTTGGCAGTTGTTCTGGGCGGGCCCTTGGATCATTCTGATTGGTTGCTCGCTTGCGAACAAAAGGGTTAATATACGGCACAGCAGGATAGGCGGTCAACCCTTGCGTCAGGTACAAGGACAGCCCTTGGCTAAAGCTTGACTGCAGCTTTCCAATGGCCGCTTGCCAGCTGTGACATGTCCTGCGGCTCGTTGATTTGCTGATTTGTTTAGCTCTTTCTCACTCTTTTGTGAGCGCACCACAGGCAGGCAGAGCTTTGAAATTTAAGGATTCAAGGACTCAACGTTCCATGCCACTGAACGTGGTATCACATTAGGCTCCAGCTGTTTGTGGTCTTAATTTCGTGGTACTCGTATTGCGCAAATATTATGGTTTCTTGTGGTTGCCCTGTAGCCAAGTGCTCCTCATGTGCCCAGACTCATACTCCTCTCTCTCTGCATCCTGCTCGCCCTAAGCCGCACGCTTAGGCACCTTGCAACAATGCACCCTTTCGGTTGCTCTAGGCTCACAAATTCCACATCTCTTTGTCGGCGGATTTAACCTAATCGCTTTGTTTTGTAGGTGGTGGCTTAGGATCTGTACTCCTATCGCTTCCTTTGATGTCACATTGGTTGCAAAGGATTAGAGCAGAGTTTTGTCTCTGTCGCGAAGACTTTTGTACTTGCAACTCGGTAAAAATATCATTTTTTATACCCTATACTCATCATATGCAATGGGTATCTTGTAGAAAGGATGTACTGACTGTCTGTAGCTCCTGCTTCTAATTTGATGAAGTAACCCCAACTTTTCGGGCCCTGTGTCAGACATTACCTAATTTGATTTTCGTTTGGCATTGGAAGCTACTCTAAAATAATTAGAAAAAAGGAACTGTCTCTCACACTCGCACTCTCTCTCGGCTGGGGCAGGACACTTGCACGTGTTGAGCAGGCACAGGAAATCCCTGTTGTGCGTTGGCATTCCTGGAACTGTCTGGCAAAGGATGCTAACTCATAATAGTGTCACATATTTGTGTATTGTCGCTGGATGCTCAGTTCTTATCGACGAGGAGGCGTCGCGTCGTCCTGACGCTCGTCGCGTCCTGTTGTGGGCGTGCAATTGTCGCAGCTCATAAAAAACAATAATAACTAGGTAGCTGTGTGTTTGGATAAAAAATTTATGAGTTAGTTGGCTGTCGGTGTGACAGCGCTAGGACATCGACATGTGTCTCAATATGTCCTTAATTCCGAATGACAGCAGCACCAGCAGCAGCAGCAGCAAATATGACTGTTTGTTGCCTGCTGCTGGAAGGGGATGGGAGGAGAACAGGGGCGGGGGAGGGGGTTGGCAGGAAAGCTGTTGCATTTTATGCCACAGCTTAAGTTGGCATACAAATTTTCATATGCTAAGCTCAGGACCCCCAGCTCCAGGGACATTCGAAATTATTTGCAGCAGCATTTTCGGGAGGGTTTTAACACGAATTAAGCAGTTTTTATGTGGAGCAGCCAGGTAAGCTCCCATCTCTCAGCTCCCATCTCCCAGGTCCTAGCAAAGCCTCCTAATGGCCACTTAACTGAATTTACTTTTATGGCTGTACAACACTGAGGCTTAGTCCTTGTTGCTTGTACTGCTTTGGCTGAGCAAGGATCAACTTGATATATGGCTCAGGCAGACGCAGCTCAGTTTACAGTCTTGGCCCATATGCAGTTGTCTCTGGCCAAATCTGTGCCAATTTCATTTGTTAGCAAAACTTCGGCACTGGCTTAGCCAATCCGCTTAACCCTTAGTTGCTGCTGCTGCTGCTGCTGCTGCTGGTGTTCCTAGACACTACTGGTGTCAGTGTCATTATCCTCTGTTCTCTAATCCCTTCCAAGAAAGTGTTTAGAATTTCAAAACGTGCCGCAACATTTGCATATCTCCCATAGAATCTATCCCTCTATGCGGTAGGTGTAACCGTGGGCTGCAAATTAGCCAAACTGTTTGCAAACTCTGAACGCTTCGCAGGATTAGAATCTAACCAAGAATATCCTGTGATGTGGACCGCTGGATTTGCATGGGTTTCACCTGGTTGTCTAATGCCCATCGAGGCGTGTGCTATTAGCCGCCTAATGCCACTGTTTACTTTGCTAATCAATGCCGACGTGGCGGAATCCTTACTCCGTCTCAGGTCTCAGTTGGTTAAGTCTTTGCTCATTATATGCCGACTGCAATGTCTCAAAGTGTGGCGTGGGCAAGGAGCAGCTTAAGCTCCTGGTTGCAATGCAGCTCTATTTTTGGTAATTAGACATTTGGTAGAATGTAAAATGATCGACGAAACAAAGGGAATGCTTAAGTTGGTCAGAAATATATTCAAGGATTGTGAGTCTAAGGCTTGGTTCTCTTTTCGAAGTTTCACCTAAGATCCTCTATGTTAAGTGTCACTTTGATCTCAAACTCATCTGTTCCATCCCGCTGTGCATTCATTTGTCGCATTTCTTTTAACACCTACGATTTATACACGTTTATACTGTTGTCCTTTGATATTATCCCTTTTACTATCCCCAACTCTAAGCCACGCATTTCATATCCTTTAAGATTGTTATTGCGCACATATTCACATGTGTCTAACCCCGAAATGTAAGGAAAACCCTTTGGGTTCACTAAGATCCTTGCGGTAACTTAAGGTCACATTGTGTGTCGTGTTCCCTCTCTCTGGTTGAACCCTATCGACCCCCAACCATTGTCCATTGTTTAGCCGAGCGTCTTCGCACCTAATGTAACCCTATAAAATCGAGCTGAGTCTTTTTCTTTACCCATTTTTTAAATGGTGCCTCATGTCCTTTGTGTGTGAGTGGCCTGTCTGTGAGTGTGTTTGGCAGGATTTATCGTTGTTCGATTTTTTATGCTCAATCTCAAATACTTTAGATCCTTTCTGACTGCTTACCCCCATTTGTGAGCTGCTTAACCTTACCCATTGCTGAGAATTCCCTTTCTTGTAGGTGTTTTGATTTATAGGCATTTTAGTTATTGTTTGCCGATTTGATAAGTTGCCAAGGAGCAAAAGGATGTGCCCGGACCGGGAGTGTTTGTACACTTATTTGTAGGAAAACCCATTCAACATTGTGCGCAGACTGACTCCAGGCAGGTTGGGCAACTATTTTCTATTTTCTGGGAATCCTATAAAAATGGTTCAAAATTGGTTAAGAATCGAACATGCCAGGATATGTAATGACTCCAAAGCGAGTAATAAATGGACTTACAAAGCTATCCAGGATAAGATTTACTCAGTTACAAATAAGAATAAGGAATCAATAAAAGAGAGCGAGTGAGGGAGTACAGTCAGAAGTTCCGCATAAAGGATGTTATCCTTAAATATTTCTTGGCAAGTTTTGGTATTTGCTTGAGTAACCCCTCAGATATAATGCTTACCAGTTCAACCAATTACTTTCACTATGCAAAACAAATACCCTAGAGCAAATAAACAAATCTATATACTGTTACCTGATACCCTCCACAGGATTCTTCAGCATCCGTTCTGCATACGCCACACTGGCAGCTGCTGTCTGGTTTACAAAGAGAACTCGTTTTTGTTTCTTGAAAATTCTTTTGCAATTGCGATGCAATCATTGCATCCTTGCTATCCCTACTATCCTTAATCAAATACTGTCCCTTTCTCTGTGTCCCTCAAGGTGTGCCCAGAAGATTATGCATGTTGGCGCGCGCGCGCGTACCCTTAGCTACTGTAGATCTTTGGGATCTAGAACCGAACAAACAATGATTATGCAAGAAATGTCCTGCAATGTCCTTGCCATATGTTGCAGTGAAAGGAAAAACAATTGTCCGGTCAAGTGCTGACCACATCAATTGTGGCAACATTTACCACACAGAGACTCCTCAGATCTATTGATAACACCAGCAGAGCTCGAGCGACGCCATTTTGCTGTGCCACAAACTCGTTACACATATGCTAATCAGACTCTTGCCCCATTGGCAGTGTGGCAGAAGAAGCCAGAAAAAAGGGGTGGCTCGGCCCGCAGACGACGCCATCTTTGACTTTCGCCTTTGACATGCTGCGTGTGCTTGCCGCCCTCTCTCCGCGCTCACTCCACCCCCCACTGCTGCCACATTCGAGTCAACGTTGTGTGTATCTTTGGGTTGTGTGTGCTTGTATCTCGTTTTGTGTCTTTCGATTTGCGCTTTCTGCTGCTTTTTAACCGAGTGTGGAATTTTTTGACATTTTCATTTTTTATGTGCCTCGACTGGAGTGGAGTGAAGGCGACTGGATAGAGTGAAATGGTCTCTTCTGTATTTGTATTTGTGTCTGTGTCTATATCGGGGCGGGCACGTATGTGAAAGCTGTCGGCTTGCCGTTGGGACTCCCCACATTTTTGGGGTTGCATGCCTCGTTGGGTGTGTGTCTTTTGGATTCTGTGTGTGTTGTTTTCTAATATCGAGATGACTTGACTGAGTTATTTTTGGTACTACTCGAACAGCAGCAGCCAGAGGGTGTCCCATGATGAGGGTGTTTCCACAGAAATCAAACTTTTAGACCTTGTTCTTCACAATTAGGTGTACGAGTGTTTCTAAGAAAATTTCCCATTTTACCAGACTCTGTGAACACGGTTTGTGCTATGATCATTTTCTCAATACTTGTGAAATTGGCTCGAAGTAATCTACTGTAAAACAGGAATACAGTCAAAGAAATAGGAATATAAATAAACATTCAATGAAACTGAAAGATATATTCACTTTAAAACTCAAATCAGCAGCTGATTGAACAATAATTGCTGCAATGTCTCTATCTAAACTGTCGCCCGTTTTTTATAGATTTTTTTCTTTTCACTCTTTTATTTCTCTCAGTGTACAGCATTTCCAAGCGGTCGCACACACCACGCAGAAATTATGATAGCCATTTTCGATGTAGTCGTCTGCCCGCCCACATAAACAAGGCAGTTCCCTAATACTTTTTATAGGCTCTGGCATGGCGATAAGAAACTCTTTCGCCATTGAGTAAAAGGATGGCATAGTAGTGAAATGGGATAAAGTGGAAATCTCTAGCGCCAATGGGCGTCCAGCGGAAAAGAAGAAGAAACCCCAAACGGAAGCTGTCTAGCTCTGCCAGGCCGCCTGGCGCAGTGCCTCGGAGGGGCGGAGGCAGCTGTCGGACGTATTTTTGGGTTAAAATTTATGCGTAATGCATGCAGATGAGGGTTGGAGCGTGATGCTCTTTATGGTTGGGCATAGTTTCTAGTTCTGGTCTGGCTCGTGTGGGGTATGGGATGTTTCCGCTTTAACTTAAAGTTCGTTTTCTACGTAAGAAAAGATAAATAAAATTGTTGGCGAAAAAAAGAATGAGTAAATTGGTGGATTGGTCTGATCAACATCTAATCTTTGTTCCAGCTGTTATATTGAACCCTTCCCTCAAATTATATAAAATTACCACGCGTCAACAATGCCATTAGGAACTAGCTATAACCTATTACCCGTACCCACACCTACACCCGCACCCGCACTCTCACCCACTCCCGCAGCCGATTAGACAAATTTCTACACCTTAATTGCTTTGAAAACAATCAAAAATATGGCATACAAGGCGTCATATGCTGGTCTCTCACGGCTCATGCGAGTGTTTTAAGGGTTAGCAGTTCAAGTGGGCAGAGGTCAGGGGTCAGCCAGTCAGTCCTCCAGTCTAACCCTTAAGCGCGGGGGCGCCAACTGTTCGGGCCTGTAATTTGAATTTAATAGGAATATTATTTGTTTGTTTGCTTATCTCTTTCTCTCTCTCTTTGTTTATCCGTGCAACCCAACGGAAGTGCACAATTTGCCCATTTGCCCAAACTCAAGGGTTAAATTACCAAAAAATGACCAAAATGAACAGCTAACTGCTGTATACGAGGAGTATCTACTATATGTATCTTATAGTTTCGTATCGTGTGATCTATTGTCAGTTGTCCCGTGTGAGTAGGGTTCATTGTATCGAATCGAATAAGGGTATCCACTTTCCTTGGAAGGGCAATTAAAGGGTTAAATGTGCGTGTGTGTGTGTGGGTGAGTGTAAATGACCTTAGTGATAGATGAGATCAAGCTGCCATCATGGGAGTAAAATTGTTAGTGTAGAGTATAAATTGGATGGACTTTGCATGGAAATATATAAGATTCTAAGATTTCTGCTAGATATTAACACTATGTATATAGTATGGTATATATAATATATATACTCAATCGGAGACCTTGCAAACCACCCAAACTCTATGAAACTTGATCAGTTTGCATGTCGTGCCAATATATTTTGTTGCCGAACACATCGTAAACCATTTGGGCCAACCCAGAGTTCTGGCCAAATCGAAAAGTCATAAGTCAATAGCGAACCCTTTCCGCCTGTCAAATGGCTCCCAGACGGGCTGGCAATCAAAGAACATGGCGTTGCCGGCAATTTAAATAAAATGCCGCATCAAACACGCCAACTGGCAGCGACTGATATGAAATTTTGATTAATAAAATGACGCCGACTACGAGGACGACCCGTTAAATGCCTTCGCGTGACAAACGCAAACTGTCAGTGGCATTGAGCCCCCTCCCCTCCCCTTCCCCATACCCCTCACACCCCAAAATGGCCCCCTTTGTCTATCCAGATTTGAACGGAACCAATACATTTGTGGACGAAGTCATCCATAAATCAAGCGTTACGTTAACTTGATGATTTCGCGTTATAAACAGGCAACTTTTTATACTTGTACTCGTAAGCCCAGTCCATTGGGCGTTAAAAAAACAGTAGCTAAGAACTAAGTTTCTTGTTTATATTTGGGGTGTACGCTTAATAGTGTCCACACATATATATACCCACACACACACAGAGATACAGACTTATCGAGTCACATGTGTATTAACGCTTTTTCTAACTGCTCTTCGGATCCTAATACAGGCCCACATTACAAAATACAAAACTGAAGACGAAAATGTTGGGTACTTTTTGGCCATTAATCAAACTATCTCACGGGAGCATCACACACAGCGACATCGACATCATCAACGAGTGTGCGTCGGTGTGTGTGTGTGTGTGATGAGTGTGTGTTGGGGCCAATCTGTATCTGTATCTCTTAGCTGCAGATATTTACTTGACTTTTGATAAGTAAAAGGCAACAAAAAAGTCATGGCCATTCGTTTTTTAGCATATGCTCCCCGTAGTAAATTAAGTTGGCTAAGAAAAAACCAACAGAAAACAGGCAAAACCAAATTGAGATACTCGAATTCACATGTTCTGGCTAACGAGAGGCGGGAATCCCAGATAGAGACAGAGCGAGAGAGGGACATCGAGAGAGAGACAGAGTTCGCAGTTTGGGTTAGGACTTTTGCTCTGGTCTTTTCTTGTGTGGCTGCCAGTTGACAGTTTGATTAGAATTTGACTGGAGGGAGCAGGACATCAGTGGGGGTACAGTTGTGATTGTGACAGCTAAAACTTAAGTTATAGGGATGTAGGTAAAGCTCAGGGGGATAGCTGCGATACTTAAGATGAATATACAAAAATGTTAAAACTAAGGAATACAAATTGTAAAATCTTCACAGCATAAAGTTGACCTGAAACTTTCGTAGCCTAGTCTTAAACTGAAGTGCAACTCCTTCCACCAATCAATAGCAAATCGTTTTATACATTGTTTCACTTCCTCTTCACTTGGCACCACATCCTTAAAAAGCCAAATATCTCGAAAATTGAGCAATCCTGCGAAAGCCAAAACAAACGCTGCGATGAAAATGTATTGATAACAAGCAAATGTTAAAAAATGCAGGCACAGGAATAGAGGGTAAAAGGACACATTAGAGGATGCTTGTCCGGCGTGCGGGCAAATAAAAAATCACATTAGAAACACACGTTGCCATCAACACCCAAGAAGTCTCTGACGCTGGTCATGTAATAAATGATCTATGTAATAGACCTATACTCGTATGTGGCAGAGACGCGGCAGAAAAGTTTACCCATAATGCTTTTATCTGCGACAGACCGACGAAGTGACCCAAACCCATATCCAACCTCCCAAGGCCCACAACGAGGTGTGGCATCTTTTTTTAGGCAAATTTCGATTGTGTGCATTAGATTAGCAATCCTTGTGGTGTGGGAAGTGTGCGAGTGTGGCAGTGTGCGTATGTGCGTGTGTGGACGGCTACATTATAAGGGTGTAAATAAAAATATTAACACTAAACCCACACGCACACCCCAATCAAACATATCCCAACTACGACACTCGACCAGAGCCATTTGCCTCATGTCATTTGGGAGCACATGCATTAGCATCTTATTGTAGTGGATTCGATTTGTTCGGGGTTTGTTTTTTGTTTTTAGCATTCCCACACAAGAGCTGGGACCTGGGGAAGCTGTTGCCCATTTAAATTGAGTAATCACTTGGGGCGAAAGTTTTTCGCTTTCCTTTCTGCTGAGTTGGCGTATGATGCAAATGAATGATTGGATTGGGCTACAGATGCTAAGAGAGTTGAGGATAGCTGATTGGTCCAGCGCTGCCTAAATTGCAAGAAGACTTCTTAAGCGAGATGGATCTTGGCATAAAGCTAAGCCAAAGAAAGCTTCTCTCGAAGCTTCTCTCCATTCTGAAATCAGTTAAGTTTTTATTGAAATTAAATTGTTTATGATAAATATGAGATATGTGATTTGTCATTTACAGTTCTCCATGTAATTTGCATATATAACCCATTAGCGCCATGTCGCGCACCTCTAGCGTTACACGACTGCGATGCAAGGTCATGATGTAGGAGTCTTCAAAACGTTGCGTGAGGAACATCTCTGTGGATGTCTGTAAGGCTGCAAGAGCTCCCGTGGTGATGCGAAAGGATGTGTCGCAGTGTTTCGTTATTATCTCGCGTACCACACGACCAAATGATAAACGTGGGATCATAAACCTTGCTGATTGTTGTAGCATACGAATCTCTCGATTCATTTTTGCGTGCCGCCGTTGGGGTGTAAACATCTTGCGGCGTTGGGGGTTCCTTCTTTGTGATCCTGTCGATACATTATTGTTGTCTTCACCCGACTGTACCTCTGCCGGCTCAGGTACATTAGTCGCACTGTCTGGAGCCATCTCTTCCACACCTTCCGCCAATTGGATGTTTGGCGCTTCAGGTGGAACATTGTTACTGTCTAAGCGCTGTTGCTGCTTGCGCGTCGTAGAGCACAGCCGAGAGGTGCGGGAGTCACTTAAAAGATAAGGATTAAATGCAGAACTCAAATTAGTTTCGTCCAATTTGTCCTCGGAGTCCGTTGAATTCCTGGAACTCATTGATTATCAAAATTACGAATCAATAACTTAGCTCAAGAAAGTCAGCGAAAAGAAACAAAATGCAGTGTTGGAAAATGTTTAAAGCAAGTTAATTGAACTGCGTACATTTTAGTTGTTTGAATAATCTTTTTAGCTGCCAATTAGATTATAACAAAAATATTTCAATAATTACGCTAGTAATAAATAAAAATTATCTTAAATTAATTAATAAGTACTTAGAAAAAGAAACTCCGCATGCCTTCTGCATGTGTCCAGCAGCACATGTGGCTGTGAAATTATATTAATACTTGCTCATGTATTTATTTACATGAAAGTTACTTAAAATTTTCCAATATTGATCATTGCATGTGTGAAACTCATTGAATTTAAGGTTTACCGTGTTTAATTAATTTATTTGCATATCCTAGCAAAGCATTTGCTATGCAAAAAAGCTATGTATGCACTTTGCACAAACTAGTGTTGCAAAGGGTTGAAACTGCGCTCAGTTGAGTTATGCGCGATGTTTTCAGTTCGGATCACATTTCGCTGTGCAAATTCTTTACTCGCTCGTGTATGCACATATGTATATATACATATGTGTATGCCTTCAGAACTCGGTTATGTGCGTGTGTGCGTCGGTGGACTGTATGCAAAACTTAAATTCCATTCATCTAATTGGCCACAATAATCTGTTTAATTAATTTGTATAAAAACGTATTAAATATGCAAAAAAGTGCAGTTAGTTTTGTACATGTGACGCAAAGCAGCAGTCCACGTGCACGTTTTTTTTGCGTTTCTTCTTACACATATGTATGTACATGCATATGAAATTACATTCATACATACATATTGTGAGTGATTGTGTTTGTTTTAAAATCTACATAAGGATCAGAGTTGTAATTACTTAAACCTCGATGTAAGCGGACATTTTCAGGCATGATACGTTAAGAGGTAAGTGGAAAACTAAAGAATTAATTATCAATACCGGTAAATATAATTGTGTTAAATGTTTGAATTTGTCTTCTTCTTCGGCTGCTACTTGGGTGTCTATACATACATACATATTTCATTTTGTATACCTGTCTCAATGGCTCACTTGAGAGCAATAAGGTGCGTCAGAAATTGCTGCTTAATCTCTCCAGTGTAGATCAGCTGAACTCAATTCAAGACACGAAAATCAAGTGCATTACTTGGCGAAATTGAATCCTTTTGCCCGAACCCATTTCACTTTGCCCAATAGTCCCTAGGCACTTGCCAAACTCAATCCCAATCCCAATCGCAGTCCCAGTCCCAATCGCACAATTAGGAAGCATGAGCTGGTAGAATTTACAACGCACGAATGACTTTACCAAAAAGGATTAAAGCCAGCAAATTAACGGGGCCGAGCTCTCATAATTGCACCGTCTGAGTGTGTTTTTTTAAGCCACCCACACAGACCTTATAGTGCGAGAGACCTCAGGACCCTCTGTGTTCTTGGGTTAAGTAAACAGTTTAACGGTCCATGATCTCTGAGCGAGGTTACTTGCAAAATTAAAAAAAAAAATAATAATAATAAAATAAATCCATGGACTGGACTGCATCTTGGGACTGTCTTTTGTTTGTTCTAATTAAACGGAGCAGGCGTGGAAAATGCAACGTCATGAGAAATGGCCGACGTCTAGAGTTTAAGAGCTCTCTATAGTTATGGTTATATCAAGGTAGCAGAGCTACCTTTATGGGTTGATTTTCTTTTTTGCATAATGCGAAACGGCGGCTTCGTGCAAAATATTTGCCCATTGTTCGCTTGTCAGCAAGGATACTACTTCTCATACATAAGAAAGGAGAGTATGGGGTGAAGCTAAGAACATTCGCAACGTCTCTGAACCAAAACAATGTAACAGAGGCTCAAATCCCCTGACCACCAGGAAGAATGGCATTCATTCCATTGCTTTGCATATTATTTGCACCCAATGTCCGATATCCTGCGGCGTGTGAACGTGTCCCTGCCCTTATGTCTCTCGGCTGCCTGGGGAGCGGCCTCAGTTGCACTCTAGTTTTTCCGCACTATTTTAAATGAGTTTTTTTTGGATTTTTGCATTTTTAAGGAATGTTTTTTAAATGTTCTGGACTCTTGGCAAGGTCAAGTGGGTGAGATGTGAGGAAAAGTTAGATTCCTTTCTATTGTTTTGCATAGGTAGGCATAATATTTTGATGTTTGCCATACGATAATTTTCAATATGTTCTCAAGGACCTTGGGGGTCAAGTTGTTAAGTTGTGAGAAATGCAATTTACTTATGAATGCAAGCAAAAAGTTCTTGGAACTGATCTATAATAGAAATCCCATCAGTCTTCACATTTATTGTTATTCGAAAAAACCTCAGGACGTTATAAGATTTGATAAAGCGATTTGTTTGACAAGGAAATGATGTTTTAATCTAACATCTACTGAATTGTATTTATTTTTGCTTGTTTTTCAATTGGGGAAAAGGCGTTGGGTTTTTCTAACATTGTTTTTTAAGTAGAGATCAAGAAAACAGACTCAGTTTTATCTAAACACTTCTAAGGTTAAAAGTTTCGCTGGAAAAGTATTGAAGACAACTTTTCGAAATCACTTAAATATCCTAGGGCTTTCTTGGCTATATCAAACTAAGATAGGATAGGTAGAACCCCTATCCCCACATACCCCATTCTTTCTGTATTTTAGTATTTATAATAATATAATATGTATTATATTAGCGTTATTCTAGGAACTTAGTTGACTAAGTTCCTTCATCAAAGAAGTCACTTTGCTGAGCAACTTAGTTTTCATATTTTGCATTTTTAGCATAGAGGTTTCACATGGATTTTCATAAATATGCATCTGGTGACCATCGCGTTGTCCTCGTCCTCGTCCTGCACTGTTCCCCTTTTTGCATAAGGCTTTTTGTTCAACCCTCTTTGTGCCTTTCGCTAGTTGGCAGTTTGCCACATTGCCATAAATAACAGACGGGCGAGGATCGGGTAATCGGGGATCGGGGCACCCCCTTTATTTTGCATTCTCTACATTTTTGGCATGAAAATGGGAAATGGGAAATGCATGTGGTAAATGGTAATGGAAATGGAAGTGGAAAAACATGCAAATGGCGCGCGAAAACTGCATACACAAAAGCAACCGGCAGACGTAAAGTATTGTTTGGCCAAAGCGCCAGTCGCAACACACACACACACACACACACACACACACACTGATGTGTATACGGGATAAAGGATATGCAAGGATATGTTGTATCCTGCCGTTGCATGCATGCAATCAGTCACAAAAACGCCGGCTTTTGTTTGTGGCCTGAATGAAGGTCCAAGGGAGAAAATCATCATCATCAAAAACAGGGGCAGCTTGGGCTTGGGGTCATCGTGAGGTCAGCAACGGGATTTTCATGCCATTGTTGACAAGGGATGCAACACACAATCACAATCACACACACACACACACACTCATATGTTTCTGCTATTTTTGCCTGCTTTTTGGTTACATTTCACAACGTTTTTTCACATTTTTTTGATGTTGAAATTTTTGTGTTGCATTTAGAAGAAATTTTGTCTGTTGTTTTTCAATTTTTTATCTATGTTCATGCAAAGGAGCAAACCAGCATCAGGACAAGGATGAGGTTAAGAATGCTGCCTGCCAGGCACGCGACGTGTTGCATACAAGGAACAGGATCAAGGAGCAGCCTTGCCACGCGTTTGGCATCCATTTTTTGTGCCCTGAACCGCCCTCAAATTTGGTTCGTGTGTTTTATATTTTTGGCTATTTTCTTAGTTTTTTCGTCTCTTTTTTAATCGGATCTGCATATGTTGTGTAAATTGATATCGTGCGTCCTGCGTGCTCTACTGTATCCTGCCAGGATCACATATGTGTGCATAATATTTTTCTTATGGCAAACACGCGCCATTTTAGTTTAACCCCAGGAACCCATGAGGGCTGCAGCTTTACATAAACGGGGTGGGTGTATTCCAAAAGGGGTGGCACATTATGCATACGCGTAAGGGTTGCTCACATAAACACCATCTCTTCTATATACTTTATATACTATATACATATGTGTATATGTCAGTGCACGATTTTGTAATGCATATCAAAACTGCCTGTGTGTGTGTGTGTGTGTGTGTGTGTGTGTGTGTGTGTGTGTGTGTGTGTGTGTGTGTGTGTGTGTGTGTGTGTGAGGGGTTTGTCTATCTAATCCTTATGGTAGCCATTGGCAATTGCCAGCCTACTCATCCTGGCCATCGTCAAACGGTCATGGCACATTAATTGCACTTTTATGCTGTAATTTTTATTGATTTCTGCTCCATGGATTGCAATTAATGATCGCGTTTTGCATAATGTCTATATGAAAATTAGGAACTGAACGAAAGGACCTTTTTTGGCTACTTACTTATCGGGGAAGTAACCTTTTATATATATTTTTGTTACTCCTTTGTCGCAAATAGTTATATAATCTTACACCAACTTCATTTTCTTCATTAATTTCTTCTTTTCTTTCTTTTAGGCAATGTTTATCTTATTTTTCTCATAAATCTCATCGTATAACTCTCTCTCATATTCATGAATATTTATGTTCATATGACACTCACATCATATTCATAATCTGCCAAACAGATCCATCCCATACACATATCCCAACTCATGCTAAGACCTCATAGGAAGTTGCATGATGTGGCGCATTTCCTATAACAATTATAATAGACTGTCCTCTATCTTTCCATCTACCCTATCCTCTAATCATGTCCTGCAACGACTTTGTCAATGTCTTGGCTACACAAAGGAAGAGATTCGGGAGTTCTTTTATGACGTTTCGCATAGATTTCTAACGGTCATTTCCCCCTGGACAATTCTCTAACTGAGTTCTATGCAAAGTAAATTTAACTGTCACTCACAAGGGGTTGATTATATTCCTGGATTCTGTTTGACAATAAACACCATTATTTCGAGTCGAAACGATTCAAAAACCTATCCTCTTTTGTTAGGTAATAATGAAATATCTATGGGAGGTTTGTTAGTCAAAGTGTGTGAGTTGTTCAATCAACCATTTTCCTATTTAAATTGTGAAACTGTTCCAACAATTTAAATGTGCTTACCATAAAATCCATACGAATAAATCTATAAGTTTCCGCCTGCTTACTATATAGTAAAATATTATCCTTCCTGCATATTCCTCCATGTGCAGCAATTAGTTGGCTTGCAACTGATCGCTGAAAAAAGACCCCTCCTGATGTGGCACATAGTAAAGATCTATCAAAATTTCATACATCATAAAAATAAAACAAAATAATAAAATTGCTAAAAATATCAAAACAAAATAAAAAACATAAAAAACCAAAGAACAATCTTCGATAAGTGAGAGAGACACAGACCCAAAGCACGCGACAGAAGCGAGCAAAGCGGATGAGGATGATGATGATTCTCATTCTGATACCAGGAGAGAACCCCTCTGGGGAAGATGTTGCATGAAGAGACACGCACCCAAAGCCTATAAAAAATCCTATTAAAAAGACGCACACAAAAATACACAACAAACTACACAAACAACCAACAGGCGGATCGATGGCGCGGTACAAGCGCATTAGGTGAAGATTTACCTATAAAAAAAGGTAGACAGCGGCAGATGAGATGAAGCAGGAGCTGGGCCAAAAAAATTGATAGGGAAAGCAAAAGGAGACAACGATGACAGGAGCGTATCGTTCGCCTGCCTGGCACGAGAGCCGCTTCTTTTTTTTAGGGAGCATAAAAAGTGAACGCTCAGCTCAGAGGGTAGCATCAGCACGCGACTAGGATCCTGGTTTCTTGAGAAGCTGTGGCTGCTCCTGAGGCTGATTCCATTTACATTTCCTTGCATACCTGGAGACAATTCATCTCGCTGCACTTTGGACGCGCGCCGTCGAGGTTTGTTTTTTCTTTCCCGTTTTTTCTTTTTTTTTTTATTAACGTCGCAGCTGCCATGCAACTCCCTGTGGCAGCATCCGAGTGTGCCAGTGGCAGAGACCCCGAGACGCAACCGGGAGGCGACATTTTGAAGTGTTCATTAGTCGCACATTTACATATCCAAATTGTCAGCGTGCCATTGGTAAAGAAGGCAACTGGAACGGGAACGGGGCTGGGGTGGGTTGTGGAGGGGAGGGGAGGCGAGCAACGCGTGTCTTGCGGCTTTTAATTGCTGTCAGTTTTGTGGGGAGATCGGGATTGAGGAGAGAGTTGGAGAAGTTGCTTGTGTTGCTGGGGGAATTAATGTGTTGCACACTTCGTTTGACATTTCGTTTTGGCTTTCGAGTGCAACTGCAGACCCCAATCCCAATTCCAAACCCAAACCCAGACCCCAGACCCCAATCCTCTTTTCCTCCCCCTTAGTTTCTCTGTTTTCATTGTCAACTTTTTTCCTTTTCTTCTGTTTGATTTGTCATTTGATCGCCAACACAGTTGGCGCAGTTTTCCGGGTGCGATTAAAAAATTAAGTTTCTCCCCGCCCTGTGGAAAAGGCATTGTCGGCATTGTTTTTCCCCAGAGTTCGCTGACTTCTTGCCAGGCTACAGGCTACGGTTTGACAACTACAGCCACGTGCCACACGGTGGCAACATTGGGGCTAGCACTGAGAGATTGCGGGTAGATTGTGTTGATGTTGAGTTATGTTGGCATTCGGCTTCGCTTTGCTAACTTTGATGTTAATAGTTCAAAATAGTTTTGAGTTGAATGACTGATGAATAAGTTTCAAAATATTGAGTTATTGATGGAACTGCCTTCAAAACTCTGCCTTCAAAACTCTCAATTCTCAATGCAAAAGGAAATTGGGCATTGATTCATTCTATTCGATTACATTCATGAAATTCTTTTGATTCATCCCCACTATTTAAATTAATATAGATTTAGACTTTATCTATTGGCATTATCTATGGAATGGCTTTCCAACTCTAACCAAGGATCATCAACTATTTGGTTCCCTAATTCTCACTTTTATTTTCTTACAAAAACAACTCTTAACAACTTTTCACTCGACTTCGGTGACGAATTGTGCCTACACACGCTAGGACAGAGCTCTCGTATGGATTCCAAATCGGAGTGGGAATAACTATTGGTATGGCTTTGGTTAGTGAGCGGGGGTAGGGGTAGGGGAAGGGGCATACGTTTTTGGTTTGGTTTTGGCTCATGGGGTGTTCGTCATCGTCAAACGCTCGTTTTTCTATAGTTTCTACACAAAAAGTAGGTTGAGCGTTCGATGCAGCACACACACACACACACAATCGCACACACAGCCAAACATTTTTAAAAATTTTTGTTGCCATTGTTGCGTCAGCAAGAGGTCCTTTGTGTATTATCCTTTGTGCGCGACAAAACAACAGTCAGTCAGCCAGTTGGTCTTCCTCTCTCTGTCTCTTTCTCTTTCTGTTTTTGTGAGGACGGGGCCAAAGGTTATCTAGGCGACACATAACGGCGAGGAGCAGCAGCAGCCACGAAGCCGCACAGCTGCCGCCCTTCCAGCATGTCCTGACTGGCGCGCATTTACAGCGAATGTCCTACAGAAGGCATCCCAGGCACAGTACCATATATCCCCAATATGCTCCTGCCCCCAAAGAAGGACTCCAAAAGTGCTTTGTAATTTGTTTCAGTCGAAAGCAAAAATCATGCAATTTTTGTTTGGGCCACAAATGAAATTTGCCTGCCGCGTTGTGGCTGTTCATTAAAACTGTCAGTTTTGCGCGTCAATCAAATGGGAATATGCCAAGAACCTAAACTCGATTCGTGTCCTTAACGCCTAACGCATAACGGTAGCATCCTTTGGCAGATCGTTTCACTCAATTTTGGGCTGTCCATTTTTGGCGGCATTTGTAGGTCACTCGCTGACCTACACTGTCCAGCTGTTGGCTATTATGCGAGCAGTAGTAGTGCTGTGCCATTTCGGGGGTTGCTCAAAGGATACGCTGGTCATGCGAAAAGGTAGTCGATTGACCAACGCAACCATTGTGCGTGTCCTGTCAGTAGGCGAACGCATTTTCAAGTCATCTAATTGCGCCTGCTGGTCAAGGGGTTGCTCAAAGACTGTCCGTATCCAGTTATGCGAGTATATAGGAGGTTTCTATGTACTGTACTCTATATGTACAACGATATGGCATAGAGTCCTTATGTAACAACCACCCGCTCATCATCAAAATTGAGCCACCCTACCTAGTGAAGCACCCGCAATTTCGTTGTCTCAAAAATTAACGCATTTTCCACCGGAAAATCAATGAAATTTTCAACATTTCTGTTGTGCTCGCAAACAAATCCTTTCGCTGCACGCGTGCCCAGTTATCCTGGGACAGCTCAACCCTATAATCAGCCACGCACGAGCTGACAGCTCAAAACACAAAAAAATCCCTCCGCCTTTTGTGAGCCTGTCGTTGCCTAGTTTTTTGTATCAATTTGCAATTTTTTCACCCATTTTCAAGTTGATTTCCGCAACTCGTCCTTGTGGTGGTGCTGTGAATGGTGGTGGTGCTGCTGCTGCGGCACGTTGATTAAGCCCCTCACTTTAATGAAGGGGCGCGGCTGGGCGGCTCAGCTGTGATTTGAGCTACTTTTCCAAGCGTGACATGAAATGCGAAATGTTTTCTCTCTTTTTTTGGCAAAACTTTCAATTTTTTAACGATTTTTGTTTCAGTTATTTTGGTTTCATCTGCCGGTGGGTAAGGGAAAGGGTGCGCGTGTCCTTTATGTGTCACACTTGATTATTGGAACACCCCTAACGTGGTGAGTTTTGACTGCGAAAGGTGTTTAAAATCGTTTTATTTTTTTTTTTAATTTTTCAATAGGGTTGCTTCTCGTCTTACTAGAGCTCCCATATTTTGGTTAGCATCAGCTGCTTTTTATTGCATCGGACTCTGAGGGAGTTTCGCCTCAAAACTAAATCAATATCCTGTTGGTACATTAAGGAATTCAGAATGTCAATTAAATATTATTTTTAAACTGCGTAAAGCTCAAGACGCGAGCTATTTGTCATCCCAGTCTGTAGTGCGTCCATTAGGCTTAGGAGAGACTTTTGTCAACTGCTCTGAAGGACAACCGAGCGTTGCGACGCGAATGCGAGTTGAAGGATGCGCAGCGAGGCGAAATAAAATTAATTTATAAAGAAAAAAATTAACAAAAATAAGCAGCAGAAAGCAAAACACTTTTTCATTTACCCCAAGCTGAACGACTATCCAATGCCACGCCCCCTTTCGTGAAATTCACTAGGCCGTGGGCAGTTGGTGGAGAGGCAGCTCTCCTCTCCTTGCTTGTCCTTGGACCAGCCCGTTGTGTGCCCCCTTTGTAAAAAATTAGATTCATTTGTGCGCGCTTGCTTTATTATTTAAATTCTTGCGTTATTTTTCTAAATTTTCGTCCTGCCGCTCGTTGTCCTTTGGAGCTGTTGTTGTTCTACGAGTGTTGTGTTGTGGGTGGGGGGAAGGAAAAAAGTGGCGGAATTTTAATGGAAAATGCCGCCAAAGTAGAAAAAAAATGTTTAAGCAAACAAAGACTTGGCACTGGGAGGCTGTTTAAGCTGCTTTCAACTCGAAGGACACACGCTGAAAGGATGTGCCGGACGCAGCCGCGTAAATTGAAAGCCAGGCGTCGCTATCTGTCCGGCTCTGAGTCCCGGCCGGTGTCGTTGACGCTCCTCTTCCCCATCCCCTACCCATTCCTCTTGCCGTAACCATAGTCATAGTCGTAGCCGTAGCCGTAGCTGTAGCCGTTGCCAGGACGTTGGGCACATGACATGAATGCCCGGCGGCTCATTTCAAGTGAAAAATGAGCAAAAAATGAAATGAAACAATGGATGAGCCGTTGGCGGGACAGAGACCGAAAGGACAGAGACCAAAAAGGACCAAAAGGACCAACAACACGTTAAGATCCCGCGCGCGAAAGAAAATCGTGGCCAATTTTAATTTTTCTTTCTCGCTGCTTACATTTCTAATGGGCATTTTTCGGTGGGTTAATGTGCTGTTAGGGTAAAAGTAAAAAAAGAAACCCCTACCCGACCTCCCACTCTCCCCTCCCCGTCCGGTGGAGCCACTGGCAGATTCACATTGCATGAAAATGGCATTACCAGTGGGCGGAAAGACGGAAAGGCGGAAGGGCGGACGGTCGGTGGGTGTTGTGGAGCAGCAGAATTCTAGCATTTGCACGGCAGCCAAAAGTTTTACCCCAGCTCCGCCCACAACTGATGAATAATGACAACGCACAAAAAGTGAACTTTCATGCTAGTCCAGCCAGCAGTCGAGTGGGTGGCTCACTGTACAGAGGCATGTTGTGTGTGGGTTGTGGGATATGGGGTGTGCGTTGTGCGTTGTGCTCTGTGGGTGCCCGACTAAGATTGGACGCTCATCTTTGTCCAGTGTACTTAAAAATGCGCAAATACGACGCCTTTGCTTATGCTGTGTTCTAGATTTACATAGGAGATTAATGTTTGCTACGCTGACTGTTGGACAACTTTGAGGAGCCGAAGGATGGAGACGCCTCAGAGGTGCAACTTGAGATACCAGCAAGAAGATGGCAAAGAGTGGAGCCTAAAACAAATCGGTCAAATAAACCGCTAAAACTCTATAAATCAGAGAGTTTCTTTCACGTTAATCATCTATAATTGATGCCTTTTTTATATGATATTAAATACGCTTTGTATTGCATGTCCTGTTTACGATTCCTATCGATAATTATCGAGTTTTAATTGGGAATAGTTTAGATTAAACAGAAAAGGTGTCAATAAATGATAGAGGAAATGTGATGAGCTGTTTCCTGTTCCTACATGGGCCTTAAGGGGCATCCTTTGAATTTTGGAGGTTCAAGTCTCCAACCTTCACATTGGGCAGGACTCTTCTTTTTGCCTGGGGTCCAGATTACTGCTAATGAAAATGCTTTAACAAGAGGAGCACTCAAAAATTAAATTAAATAAAGGCTTTTGTGCGCAGGCAGCGAGGCGTACTTAAGGCTCAGCCACGCCTACGTACAAGCGACTTTCGTCCTCCACGTTCCCCTCTTCTACTGCAAATTGCCGCCCACTTCTCGGCCTCCGAATTGCGCACGAGTTTTGGCAAAAGTTTGTTTTGCATTTGCTTTAGAAACAAAACGAAAGAACAGGAGGAAGGACGACCTTATCGCAGCTGCGTTGGCAGCTACTACGACAATGCCAGTTGCCAAGGACAATAGAAAGCGCCACGGAGGAAAACTGGTCGCCGCTTGCTGCTCAATGGTTGGTGGCAAATATACTTCATTTTTTATATTTTATACATTATTTTTCCTTTTATTTGTGCATATTTCGCTTTTAATTTCCAGAGCGCAAATTACGCTCGTGTGCCTTAAATATTAAAAGAAGCTACCCCAAGACTACAAAATGAGAATGAAAAAAGAATGAAGAAGTTGTCATCTTCTTTTTGGTTATCCTTTTGGCCAATTTTGTATGGCCAATGGCTGCCAGTGCCTGCCAGTAGGACATTATCTGACCTGTGTCCTTTCATTTCAATGCGGCCATTATCGCAATGCCTGCTTCTTGTTTATTCAGCGGCATTCGCATGGCTACGTTTTTAATTAGCCGTCGACCAAGTTTACACCCTAGCGTTGAGTATAAGGACTATGTCATGAGCTGTGTACAATACGAAATGTTAGTATGCAGGCCTTTAATTGGAGCAATGAAACTTGGCATGGCTCAAACGGCACATTATTCTATGTCGCAAGCATTTACACGTTATATCGATAAACTATTTATTTTCTTCGATAAACGAATATCTTAGTCGCAACAACTATCTCGAATTCATAACCAACCGGATTACTATAACCTACTGCAGGCATACGAAAAGATGGGTAATAAATGTACTGCAGTAGTAGGGAAGTTGCCTAATTCTAAAAGGGTATCTGGGTGTAGGCTTCCGAAGGATATTTAGGTACACTTTCTGGTATTTAACATCTATTTTCTTTTTATTTTATTATATTTTTCTTTCCTTTGTATTGTATTGCGCTGACGATTATGATGATGGGCCCGTTCGCACAAGTGTCCATTGTCCTGTCATTTGCATAACAAACATCGCAGTCCTGCTGCTCCTTCTGCTGCTGCTGTCATCGTTTGTCTTAGTTTTTAATTATCACCCGCCGTTGGCACAGGAAACGTCAACGATGAGAAATTTTCACATGAGTTCACTTGAGCGAAGCGCGTTGCTCAACGTCTTTCGACTTTCGGTTATATCATTTTCCCGGTGTGAGTTTCCAACTGACCAACAGTTTTCCCTATCAATTCTACTATAACAATTACTCAACACTGCTTTACACACTCAGACACACTGTCAACACCAAGTTTTAGTATGTGTTTGCTGTCATGTTAAGCCCTTCCATTAAACCCATTATAGGCATGTTCCTCAAATTAGCCAGCAATTAGCGGTGTCATCAGCGGCAACACCAAACAATCAACCCTTTCCATATCCTTTCCACTCAGTGCAACCCTTTTGATGATCAACATTCACCCCTTTTGCAGCATTGATGCGTTTAATAAGCTATTAAGTGTTGCGCCTGCGCTTAGCGAAAGGGTTTGCCTTGGGGTTCCTTTTCCTTTTCCGAAGGGGTTGACTCTCTGACAACTTCATCGCATGAACAACAACAACAACAGCAACTGCAACAATATTGAAAGTTAAGTGGCATAACCACAATGAAAGGGGTTTAGTTACATTTTGAGTGATATTTCGCTTGGGTTTATTTTGACATATTCTATTTTTGGCATTCAGCAAACATTTTGCTTGTTGCAACCTAATGGCAATGCCACGCCCACGCCTCATATAATTAAAGCAAATTGCGCAACGTTTTTACCTTGAAAAGAAGACAAAGATAAAGAAAATGATGATGATGAAAAGGCTCGCATAAAGGAAAAACAATTTCCCAGAATCCTTTTAGGTTGCAAGCACTTACAACAAAAAAAAAGAACTGCAGACATCAAACAATGAGAAACATTCGAACAAAGAACGCACAAAGAAGCAAATCCTTTAATTTGTTGTTATCCTTTTGAAGAAATGTGAGTCGTTAATGTTCCAAGACCAAGTCCAGCTCCTTTTCAGGCCACCACCTGATCCAAGTACAGTCATCATACTCCAAAGGCTGCTCATATAATTTATGTGACCCTCACACCAAGCTGACAATATCTCGCGCCAGTCGAGCTACTGCCTCATTTGCTTTGCGGGCGTTATCCGAATCATAAATTCCAATTCAAAACTAAAGAGGTGAACTTCTAGGTATATATAGTTCTATATGCGGAAGTAGGCAGGTGTGTGTGACCTTATCGAGTTAACCAGATCAGTAACAAAACGAGGACACAGCCCCTTCTGTATGAGATGGCGCTTGGTTAACCCTTGGGATACGCTTGCTTGGGTCAACCTTTCACATTTTAATTGGTTAATTGCCTATTACGAACTGGGTCACATATAGTAGTTCTTTTTTTGGTTAATAAGGAATGTAAATGAAGGTTCAGATGGAAGATAAATTGATGTGTTGGAAGAGGTCCGTTCCATGTCCAAAAGACCCTCCGGACAACTTAACCAAAACTATTTGACTTTTCACAGAGCTACTGAACACGGACCCTTTGCTGTCTTTGGCCAAGTTAACATACTTGCCAGAGCTATCATATCTTCTACTTTCGGTAGGGGAGATTCTCTTCTTTTCTTTAGTTTCCTATAGGTAAGTTGTAAGATAGATCGTTCACTTCCGACAGATTAGTTTGGTATTTGTTTTCAGGGTAGAAACTCAGAGCTTCTGCAGTGACTCTTTCACCTCTTTTGGCTTTTCTTTCATTGTACACTTTAAAAGAAGCAACTTCCAGTCAATACTTAAATCTACTTTAGTTCAAGTCTTTCGCCAACTGATTGCTGCAGCTCAAGAAATGTGTCGTTGTCATCATCGCCTGCTGCTCTGTTTGAGTAAAATTGAAAAAAAGGAAAAACTCGTTTCGGGCCAGCTCGCCCCCTTGTTCCCGCACAGGATTGCCCTGGACTGACAACAACAAAAGCAAAGGAGAGTGGCAAAAGGAAGCGCAAAGGGCGAAAAGTTTTCCTTATTTTTTCTTGTTTAGAAATCTATTTGGTAGCCGTGGCGTCTAAAAATCTGCCTGGGCTTATCCCACGAACTGGAGAAGCACAAAAACTAAGAGCCTACGTCCAGAGGACTGCTTCCTGTGTGCTTGCTGTGTGTCCTTTAACAGTAAACAAACATAGCAAAGCTGCAAATATTAAAAAAAAAACAGAGTGGAAGAAAATGCTACGCAAAAGGTTCATCAATGTGCACAAAGATTGGCGAGGAGTCGGGGCCAGGATCTGCTGCGAAAAAAAGCAGCCTAAAAATGAAAAATAAATAAACCAACTTGAAAGTTGACAGGCAACAGGAATTCGAACCCCAATCCCATCCCAATCCCAATCCCAATCCCAGTCCAAATCCAGGCCTGACACCCAACCGCCCACGTAGTCCTTAAAGAGTCTATTGCCAGTTGTTGTTGTTATTGTTGTGGTTGTTGTCTGCTTTTGACAAACAAATCCTTGGGCTGTGAATCCTTCGTTGTGCGTGGTTACGCTCGCCAGGACAACGGGCCCCATGGGCCGCCAACATTCGCATCGTAGTTTCTCCTAGTTAGAGATGCCCGCCTGTCCACTGGTCTAGAAAATTGAAATGTTTTGCTTAGTCGGCGACGCCTTTGGCCAAAAATGCAAAAGGCAATAGCAAATTTCATCAACGCGTGTTCAGCCTCTACACACACACACACAGGCACACACTCGGTTACAACACACTCTCGCTCATGCACACACGTGTGCGTCCTGTAGGTGTTGCCCCCGCATAGTGAATGAGGACGCTGTGCACCAGGAAGAGGCAGCTGCCTGCGATTTTGTTCAGTATAAACCAATTTTCGTATCAGGAAAATCGAACGTGTTTTTATTGTGCATCAGTTTTTGAATTGAATTCAGTTCAGTTCAGTTTGGTTCAGTTTAGTTTTCCCTTTTTCAAGGACACCTCAAGATGAGCGGCGGGGGCGTGACAAAGGCACTAATTGTGCCCACGTCTGCAGGACGAAAGAAAAGCGAAAGCCGCTCTCCTTGCCCCGCCCTGCCTCCGTCTGTCCGTCCATCAGCTCTTACGTTTCTAAGCCGGAAGAATGTAATTAGAGGCCGAGCACGGGCCGCAGGAGGGGCGCAGTTTAAGTTATGGGGCGTGGCACGTGTGTGGAGGCAACGTCTCATGAATGAGTACCCAAAAATATTTAAAATAAACGAATTCGATCAGACTGAGACTATCATGTGAGCTAGAAAGGTGCAAAGAATTCATAAATGAGAGGAAACTAAGGATTCAATAGAATTTTCATCGGAAAAGGATATTTAATACCAAGGATTTGGTTTTTAACTAGTTTAACCAATCTTTTCTTTGCACCAATCATAGACTGAATATTCTAGTTTATGCTGTGTCCTGGCTGTGTCCTACATAGATTTATATAAGTATATAGACACCTCAGTAAGGACATCCATTAACCAATTCCGCATAGCTCCTTTGATCACCTGGTTCGTTTCGCATCGCTGCATTGTCTCTAGCCATACTCTGCATTAATCATCGCGCTTTGTAATTCAATTAGATGAGACCGAAACAAAGCACGAGTTTCTGTACGCATGTGCCACACCCAGGGGCAAACAAAGAGGAGCACCCGTGGCGCTTGTAGCCGGAGACAGGCTACAACTACTACTACTACCAGTAGAAGAACTGAAGATCGAAACTCTTTCGGTAACAATTAATCAAACGCACATCACAAATGGTCAGTTTGGCAAGGAATTACAATTGTAACAAATTGCTGGACTCGCTTATCGGAGACGGAGTTCAGGTTGAGGTTCAGGTTGCTACTCGCAGCGGGTGTTGTGACCCCTGGAGAAGATGGACATCAGTTGATCGCAGAGCGTCGACTGTCTGTCACGGCATGTGGATGACCCATTTTTGCTATTTATCTTATCAGAGAGTTGGCCAAGTTGGCAAAAGTCGAGTTCCAGGAAACCATTTTAGGGTTTCAGAGTCGCGCGCGCCCTGTAAATGTTTTGGGTAATTGTAACAAATGAAATAAAAATGTTGTTGTCTTGTAGTCGGTTTGCTGTTTGCTGTTGGCTTTGGGTTTGGGTTTGGGTTTAGGTTTGGGCCATACACCTGCCAACGATCATCATGTCAGCTCGTCGGCATTCCATAAAGGCTCCACTATCGGCAAAGAGGATGAATGACGAGTGCCTCCTTGATAAGATTAGTTCGGCTTAGCTCGCAGCAGCTGCACTTGGCACGGGCAGGTAGCAAGGTGCGACTTCTAAGTCCATAATCGATCATAAGTTTTTGCTTAATTGCCACTAATATGACAAGGAACTTGCTGAAGAACTATCTAGAGGGATGTTAATCGTAAGAAAAGATGTAATATATGGTTCTGTTTCCTTTTATATTAAACCCAAGATAGACAACTCTCTATAATTCCCTAGGTTCATAGCAGCTCAATTCACTAATACAGATACTTTTCGATAGTCTGCAACCGCTATAGATTCTTCTGCATAGGTTTTCTGCGATACAGAGCCTTTCTTCTTCAGTTTCGCTTTCAACCCCATCTCTATCATAGATACTCTTTTCTAAGGAATTCCTTGTCTCCTCTTTAGATTGTCATATATCTATCATAATAGTTAACGAAATACTTATCATATTTATCGGTCTGTCAACAACTTTTCCCATTTTCTTTCTTCCCCCTTTCCTAAACCCCTTAACTCCTACTATTCCTTCAACAGTCAGTTTCAGTTGTGGCTAACAAACGATATAATCAAATGCCTTTTGACCAAAAATTGAGATGTCTTATCGAGGTAATCAATAAGGGAAGAAGAAATGTAGAAAAAAGGGTACATAAGAAATGTCAACAATGGCGCCTAAAATGTTTGACAGCAGTGGAAACCGTTAGATACACATAACGGTAGTCGGTACGAGTATGCGGTAGTTGTATCCATATCCATGGATGGGTTTCAATGGGCGCCTTGGTAATTTTACGTTTCAATGGAATTTCGATTATGGGCCCGAGCCAATTTAGAAAAGCCACGATTGAGACATTTGTGACAGGACACACACAGGACATAGACAGGACAAAACGGTTATTACCAATCCCAAACGCAATCCTTCGCATCCCATTTATGCCCACACCACAACCAAATCTATACACACACACTCACACACAGTCGCACACATCTCGTCGCCAACGTCGTCGACATCAAGATGCAACGTCAGCGATAACTGGCGATAGATGTAGATGGATATAAAGGGGAAGGAGAAAAAAGGAAGAGAAGGAGGAGAACAAGCGAAAGGAAAGTGGGGCAGGAGACATACTCACATATAACAAGGCATTCTAACGAGTTGAACTAACCACAACTTGTGGTGCCACACGGTGGCACATACTCCTATATATAACAAAAAATCATTGTTAACAAAGCGCTTTGGTGGTCATAAAAATAACTCGGCCGAGCTAAAACTGAACCTGAAGGCTCTACTCCTGTTGGTTCGAGCATCCTTTTCCATTGTGGCAGCTACTTTCACCTGTTCGCACACACACATACACACACACACACACACACTCACATACGGTACAGAAGAGGACATGAGCCTGGAATGTGAGTTCGATTTTTATCTTTGAACCTGCTGCTCCCGATTATGGCACATAAATTTGATAGGAAATTGTTCCAATTATTTCGACCTCGAGCTGTCCTTCCATTCTACTTAGCTCTTTGGTCGGTCTATTGCTCCTCTCCGGATATTTTTATGGGTTTTGTGTGGTCGTGTCCCGCGTGTCGTTTAAAAGGAGATTAAAGGAGCAAGCCGATCGCTCGAATTGACCTTGTTATTAAAAGCGAAATTATTACTTTGTCTAAGGTCCTTTGTATGTTGTCTTATTTATGGAAACAGGTTGCACCTGCAAACAATCTCTCCCTCTCTCTCTCTCCCTTCTCCCTCCCTATGTAAAATTAGAAATTATGACTAGGCCAGTTGAGTACCCATATTAAAAATTGCGTGAGTGCGCTTATTATATAAATATGAGCATGTACGTACATGTATGGAAGGGTCAGACTAAACCAGATCTATGGTCAGCTTACATGAGAGAGTTTGACCGTAGTATTTCTGCCTTGTGGTCACACAACCAGAACCCTAATTACAGTGCCTGTTCTAGTTATAGTAACATGACCTATGTTTACTTGATAGACATGACAAGAGCAGGAGAGTGGAAAGGTTCGATTGGTTTTAGGCTTGCGTCCCTACATAATCTTTTAAAAATTGGCATTGAGTGTTTCTCGATAGCAAAAAAAAAAATTACTTGTGCGTCGGCCGGGAATCGAACCCGGATCAACTGCTTGGAAGGCAACTATGCTGACCATTACACCACCGACGCCCCTTGGTCCTGGGCAACAATTGAGCTTGGATAAATTGAGGTCTTCTGTCAATTATGTTCTTAAAAGATCTAAGGAAAATGGCATACTCTACTACTCCAGGCAATACTATTCAACTCTGTACATAAAAATAGTAGTATATGCAATACGAAAGTTAAGCTAGATCTCCGATTATTAAAGTTTTTGAAAACAAATTCAGACTCCATTTCTAGAATTTCGCTGACTCTTATTGAGAGTTGGAAGCTCTACCCCCTCTGTTCCTTCGCCCCGCCCATGAAACGGCCATTTTAAAGCCATTAAAGGCTTAAAATGTGTACGCAATGTGGCGCCACATTAGCGCAGTATTTCCTGCTCAGATTTTTACAGCCACGAAAAACAACACACACACACACATATATATATATTTATGTATTGTACATATATAGCTATATATTTATGTATATGTTGTGTATATATAAGTGGCTTTTATGCGGCACACATATGTCGCCAAGAGCTGAAATGCCAAAAATATTGAGGGAAAATTAAAATTTTTACAACTTTTGTTGTTCGTGTGGGTCGCAAAAGTATTACGTGAAAATGACGTGTGGACTAAGTGAGAGTAGGTTGGGTGTGAAATGGGATAGATGGTTGGTGTGTGTGGTGAAGGAGGGTGGGTGAGTGGACAGGGGCGGGGGGAAATGTACAGCGAAATGCAGACAAAAGTATTAATTTTTGATAGTCGCTGCAGCCGTTGGCATTCAAAGGACTCACCACACACGCCCACACCATACAACCCATCGATCCAGTTGAACACACACACATACACACACACACACACACATACATCGAAGCACACACATAAAACGCGTGAGGCTGCGGCGGGTCAGAGGCGGACAGCAAGGGGTTGCATGCTGGCTGGGCAGAAGAACAAGAAAAATAACTATAAAGTCATTTATTAAATTCGCTTTGCTGTGTGGCACGTCATATGGCACGCATGAGGCAGAAGCTGGCCAAAGTCTTAGGCTAAGGCTAAGGCAGAGACCGAGTCTGATGCTGAGGCTGAAGCTGCCCAAAGCAAACAATCGAAAGACTTTCGGCTCGCTATGTGAAAACTCAATTTTACCCCCTTATGTGGCTGTCAACCACATACATCACGAGCTGGACCCGCTTCCCAAATCGTTCCCCTTCCCCCCACCTGCCTTTCTCTTCCCCCAGGTTCCCCCAGATACAGACTGGCATCAAACTGCCATCAAACATCAACATCAACAGGGAACGGCTAACGGCATGGACCAAACGTGGCTCGTCCTGTGCGCCATTTATAAAAGCCTTGATGTCTCATATTTCCGGTTATCCAACCTCGCATACATAAATGCATATATACACTCACACACTTACACACACACACACATACACAAGTATATACAAGTCTATATAAACCCACATACTGCGCCTATAGGCGGTAAACGAGTATGTATAAGGCATATAAAACTTGAAGACGCAATAAAAAGGGTGAAAAGCAACGGTTCTTTGTGTGTGTGCTTGTGTGTGTGACAGCTTTTTATGTGTATGTAGCACACATACACACGCACACTCACACTCACGCATACAGAGTGACACATACTGAGTCACATGTGACAAAAGTCCCAGTCGAACCCTTCGCAAAACTCGTTTATGTACATACATTATATAGCTCGATTCTGAGCGTGAGTCCTTCGTCCTGAGTCCTGTGTCCTGAGTCCTGAGACTGAGGACCGTTTACCCTCCAACATGTCTTATAAAAAGTTTTTATTTTTATATGCTCGCTGGCTGGCTGGAAACCCACCCCAGAATTGAGCGCGTGTCCTTGCTGTTTGCTTGAACTTGAACGGACGGACACGAAACAAACCGGTCTCGATACTGGTCTGGTCCTCTGCTCCGGCCTCTACTCCTGGTAGTGGTCCCTGGTCCCTGGTCTCTGGGCCACATGTCGTCTTCTGTTGCTCTGCGGAGGAAAGCAAAAACGGAAGAAAAAAAGGGAAAAAGCAACGAAAAAAAGCAAATGGGTTGGCAAGCATAGGGTTGATCTGGGTTGTTGGCTTGCAGCCCATCATAAGGGTTACTCGCGGTTCCAGGGACTGTGTGCGGGTTGGACGAGGGGGTGGCAGGAGTAGGAGGCAGGAGGCAGCCCAGTTGCGAAAGGCATGTCATCAAGCAAATTCAGTCGCCATCCGCCGGGTGCGTGGCCAAAAACAAAACGACCTATCGATTTCTATCGCCAATGCTGTGAGATCTCAAGTGTGGGTTTGCCTGTGTGTATGTGTGTGTGAGTGTGTGTGCTAGTGTCCTGACTTCGATTTGCAGCTCTGGTTTGATAAATCGACATCATGGATTGCTTGTCTAATGCTAAAAAGAATGGCACCACGAAAGTTTAACACTTTAAGAAGTTTTCTTGAGGAGCTTCTTATATATATATATATAATATTAAACAATCGAATAGGTTTGTTTATCCTTTTAGCAGGACAACGAACTGAAGTTTTCAATTGCATTTAAGCTAAATAAAATTTTAAATTTTTGTATAAATTGAGCAACTTCTAAGTTTCCACACTGAGTGCCATTTGCTGTGGCCTCGCAATAAAATTAATTAAAATTCTCTTTGTGTAAATCAGCTGAAGCAAACATCCTTTACAAAAAGAGACACCCAAGGAAATGGGTGGAGTAGAGTAGAGAGTGTTCCTTGGAAGCAACTTGTAGCCGTAATCTTAATGCTAGAGCAATGAAAATGAACGAAACGTCATAAGGTTCAGGACTCAGGACTCAGGACTCAAGATTCAGAGCTCTGGGCTATGTGGGGCTCGTTGGGCGATAGGTGAGGGGGTTAAGTGGGAGGGAGGTTGGTGGGTGGGTGGTTACTAACGCGGGTTCCGTGAACGCTCCGTTGTCCATCTTTAATTGCAAATTACGTTTTGAAAAATTACGCGGCAAAGGCAGTCAAAGATTAGCCTGGACAGAGGCGCGGCAAACTGCGGGTAAACTCGGGTATGGGCCCCCAGTGCGATACGGCCTACGCCTAAGTAGAAAACAATTAGTGCGCTTTTGATCCTTTGTTTACCCCAACAACAACAGCAGCAAGAACAACATGGAGAGCGACAAGGACAACTAAAACATAGGCTTGGACATGGACAGATAGAGAGAGAGAGGTGGGATACTGATGGGCCGCCAGGATGTACAGGCAGCCGCGTAGTTAGCACCCAGCGAACCGCGTCCTGGGCTGCTTTTTGAAGAATTTTTTAATTTTCAAACGCAAAATTCTGAGTCATGAATGCGTCTCACTCTCCCTCGCCCTCGTCCTCTCGCTTTTTCTCAAAGCTATCCTTGACGTCCTCGTCTCCGTTGTTGTCCTGGGAAAGTTGCTTGCATTTGGTTGTTTCTCATATCCGTTTCATAAAATGCCCGCAAGAGCTTCAGTGCCTGCTCCTCCATCGCCTTCACAAGCTTCCTATCCAAATGCTACTTACCCCACTTGTTGTTGTTGGTGTCGCGCGTAAATATTTCGCAGGCGTTGTCCTGGCAGGATATGGAAGTGTGTGGAAGGGGGAGCGTGGCAGGCGTAGCTCGACGGACAGATTTCCAGGAAAACCATGTCAAAGTTCGCATTTGAAATAAAATTTCAATTAATTTTGTGACCATTACTTTAGCGCTGTCTCTCTCATTCTTCCTAAATATCTCTCTCCCTTCCTCCCTCTCTCCTGATATTCGTTTCATTTGCTCATTTTTCTCTAGTTTTTCTTTAAATGGTGAATGTTAGAAACTTTACACACAATTAATGCGTGCTCAAGGATCTGAAACGTGTTTTGCAAAGATCCCCAAATCTTCGTAATCATCCAAGGATAATTTAACTTTCACTGTGTCCAAAATCAACTGAGAGTTTAAGACTTGAAAATACTTCGAAGAAAGATCTTAAAGATATCATTATTATTATCAGCAAACATCTTGATATTCCAAATGAGAGATTTTTCTACTTTTACCTACTTCTAGGTTAATCGTATGTCATGTTATTCATATATAAAGTTTGTTCCTTTATAGAGTACTTTTATTTTATATATATATATTGTAGCCACAAATAATCTGGATAATGTGATAAATAAATAATATGATCGAAAGCCAAACACGTGCCTCTGCATCGAAATTCATTGAAAACAGGGCGCGGTTTGAGGGTTGTTCGGGTTTTTTTTTGGGTATTTTTTAACAACAAATTGACAATAAATGTAAACAAAAGATAAACCAGAGCTACACACAAACACACACATGTGTGGAGAGAAGGTTATCATCGAATCAGCAACATCATCAATAAGGATGGAAGGGCTGAACAGACAATAGCCCGTACCCTATTAAAGAATGGGGCCTACAATCCCAGGAGCACTCAATCAGCCAAGCCTTTCCTTTTGGAAGTTTGGAAATCCGGAAATTTATGTGGCGGTTAAATATTCGACGGGAACAAGGAGTTAAAAGCGCAGAAAATATAGCCAGAGGTCCTTTGTATATAGGGGTTGGGTTTTTGGGCGAGTGGATGTAATAATTATTACCGTGTGGCCACAGTAAAAATATCAACAGGATGTCGTACGTAAAAAGGATAAAAGGCGACAATAATAACAACACACAAATTAATTTGCCACTTCTCTTATGTGTATGTGTGTGCGTTAAGAGATTTTTTTATTGCAAATTTAGCAGCGGGCGACAAATTGTTTATGCTGCTTGATTTACTTGGAAGAGAACGTCATGGGGGCAAGGAAGATGCCATGGGGTGTCCCACTCAAAGAGGACACGCTGTGTGGACATATCCTTAATGACTTTTTGATTAAAAACTATAGAGTTTCTGTTTGTCAGGCTTTTTTTAGTGGCCATAATTGCGAGCTCATTAATTAAGTTAATGGAAATTTTATTTAGTGACCATCGTTTAGTAGCGGAAATGGAATATTTACTAGATGGGGGCAGGGAAGGGAAAGGGAAACAGGGGCTCCACATGAGCACTTCGAGTACTTTTAGTACCTACTGTTCATATGCGATATTTTGAGCAAAGTGTTTATGAAATGTAATAGTCAAGCATCCTGATAAAAGTGGGACAGTTATGCAATTAGAGAACCGAAACAAGTTGGGGGAATGGCAGTTAATGCTAAGGAAAAATAACTTTAGCAGTTGATAATAACTTAAATATTGCAGGAATCGGATTGGTAACAAGTAGAAGCTTTTGAAATTCACCATACTATTAGTTAGTTTGACTTCTATTTGGATATCGTGAGGAAAAGCAGTTTATATTATTCGATAATATCACTTATATTCGTTCTTTATACTTCACTTAAAACGCAAAACACCCCTTATTATATAACCACTCGGATAATAGGAGTATCTATCGTTGGGATACGTCCTACGCGTTGCCATTGGCTACTGTGCACTCATGTATTCCAAAAGCTATCTCATAGTCTGCATTTAACCCTTTGTTACCCCTTTTTAACCCAACCACTACTTGCAACCCTTTCCCTTCATACATACCCCTCAGCCAGGGTTGCTGGGTTGTCGTTGCCCCAGGCTACAAAATGGCAGCCAAAGCAACAAAACTAAAGAACACAAGGAAAAGCAGAAACAAGTTAAACGACATAATAGCCTTAATTATATGCATGGCATGGTGAATAAACTGGAGCAGAAGCGTTTAACCCGCCATGTCAGGCTCTTGGCTTTTAATTAAACGGTACTGTCAGCTGAGTGGGTTGCCACCAACAGCAACAACCACCAGCCGCACCACCTGCTCGATGGCTTGGTTTGGCTATGAATAATGATTGCGGGTTTAATGGGCTGCCATGGCGGGCATAGGGTTGTCAAGGGCTACTGTTAGGGTTGCGTGCGGGTGTCGCCAAAAAGTGGGGACAACTCAGTCGCGTCATAACGGTAAAAAGGGGTTAATTGACGCAAAACACAGCAAACAATGGCTCTGGCAATAAAACCTAACAAATGCGAAAGACTTGGAAACTTGTCGTGTTCCTGAAAGCGAGTTGGACTTTTGGACACGCCTTTCAATTTAAATGACGACGATAACAGCACACAAAGATGTATGTTGTGCATTTGTATATATGTGTGTGCGTGTGTGTGTGTGTATCCTGGAAGTGTAATTAACACAAAACGCGAAAGGACATTTAAGTAAATACGACGGGACACGCGAGGTCGTCAGAGGGCAACATTAAAAGTCAAAAGAACGGGTAAAAGAAGGCACCCAGCGAACAAATGGCAGGATACATGTGGTCAGTATTGGGTGGGTGGGTGGTTGGGTGACTGGTTGTGGCTGATAAGAGAGGAGAGGGTCTGAAGTGAGCTGTGACTACCCACACTGACAAATGAAACAGCTAAACAGTTGCGACACTGCCCTACCGAAACATACTCGTAACAAATATAACAAGCAACCCCTCAACCAACTGAAACTCAAATTCGAGAATTGCTTGAAACTATATAGAAAATAGAAACAGAAACAGAAATAGAAAATAGAAATAGACGAATTTTCGTATCCAATTTCGAAATGCGCAGACACGCTCGACTAAATTTACGCACACCAAAACAAGAAAGCTACAAGAGATCATCCATAACGAACACCAAATACCCTTTTTGGATATGGCCATCTTTCATCTATAATTTGTATATATTTTTAATCACATTGTTTGCGTTTAATGAAAAACCAATAAGATATATGATCCCATCTATAACAAAACTTAAAATAACTATAGCTCTCACTGAACTCAAGATTTGAGCCTTTCATTTGTTTTTGAAAATGAAAAATGATTTGGAGATGTTGCTTTTATCCTGAGAGAAACACAAAACTTCAATTTGAGAGTTATGTTTTATAAGTTTCATACCCACACCCTACTAAAGATAGTGTATCTCAAGTAAAATGAAAGCCACTGGCTTGAGCCCTTCGTAGCTGGTAAATGTTGAACAACAAGCTTAAATTACATAAGACGTAGTCGAACCGAGTGGTAGGAAGGGGGGGAGAAGGGAGAGAGACCAGCACTGAGAAGGGCACCGGGTGGAGAGCCCTGCATTTAGGGTTAAGGTCCGAAGAAACAACAAGAACGTTGACGCTGAGAACGTGAAGCTGAATTACTTATTTGGGGAAATGGCGCAACCCTCGTTTAAACTAAATTTTCTAATGTCATTTCACTTGTTGTTGTTGTCGTTGCTACTCTTATTACTCCTGTTAACGGTTTTGGTCTCAGGGTGTCCAGTGTACTGTGCCTGGACAGTGGACACTGAACGATGGACACTCGGTGAGACATATGCGACTTCCCTAGGGGTTCAAATGAAATTATTTTGTATAAATTTTTAAAACAAATTCTGTGGTTCAATAATTTATTTAGTGCTGCCCTCTAGCAAGCACACTGAGAGTTACGTAAAGCAAAAAAGAAAACAAGGAACTCAAAAATCTGAAGGATAATATTAAGAGAAAAGAGGAGAGAGTAGTTCACTGGGCAGCTGTAAATCATTTGCATGCAGATGAGCAGCTGGCCGCATTTCAATTATCCTTTTTGGCTTTGGCAACATTTGAGCTGTAAAGGTTTAAGCCATAAGGAAATTGGGCTTAGAAGCAACGCACGAGCAGCACGGCATATAAATGGTTCAAGAAACAAGGACAACACACACACACACACACACACATACACACACGCGTGCACACACATCCTGCCGCATATTTGCACAACACAACGTCCTGGACCAAGGCAAAGGTCAACTTTTGTGCTGAAAAATAAAAAGCAGAGCTCGCTCACACACAGCCACACACAAACACACATAACCACACACAGACACACAACGTTTCTTATAGAAATATGCATAAAAATCCTTTACGCAGCCTTTTTTGTTGTAGTCAAAAGGGGGATTTAAGTAGAGCCAAGGACATGGAGAAGAAAACGTGTTTCGTCCTTGTTGCGGGCCGAACATTCTTGCATAAAATAACAATTTGCATTAAAATTTTAATACTTCTAATATATCCTTACAATTCTGTTTTATATTTTCTTCCCTTTTTTTTGCTTCTGCTCGCTTAAACATGAAAAGAATTTTAAATGGCTGAAACCCTGTGGAAGGACAGGACGAACGAACAGTAAAGGACCAGCCAAAGGAGTTGCTTCGGTCATTTGCTATGTTGCTTCAGCCTGTCTGTTTCTCTTCTTTTTTTTGCCTTCTTTGGCTTTGTTTTGTCAAAAGTTTGGACATCTTTTTTCCCTCCTTTTTCCTTTCGATGAAAATGCTACAAACTTTTCGTGCATTTGAAATGAACCTGTGGGATAGGGAGCAGAGCTCAGCCTACACTAGAAATCCTTTGGCAGCCATTTCGCATCAGGTGTTTTGGGTCTAAGTGCGTACTCTCATTATGCTCTGAGTTGAGCGCCAGGTTACCTGGTTTATGCATTAGCTTTGACAAGCATCAGAAGAAGGACTCTTGCTCTCAAAACTAAATGTAGAGAATTCTCTTTGAGTACATAACCATTTGCTCCTAAGCTGTATGCTTGGGTGATCATTGATGAGAGCTGTGGTAACTGTTAAAGAGATTTGGAATCTACACTCTGTACATATAAAAAGAGTATCAGGGCTTCGTTGGGATAGACTCAAATGCCTTTGTATTTAATTTGAATGCTTTGTTTACATTGTGCGTAATTTAAATTAGCATTTTTAAGGAGCCGCCTTTTAGTGGGGCATAAAAGCAAAGTTAGAACTTGTTGGCCAACTGGGCTTTAATTGAAATGCGTGCAGGACGCAACCCCAACAATTTGGCTGTCCTCATTCCCCCCCTCTCATCTGAGCCTCATCCTGTGCCATTTCCATCTCTATGAGGCCAGGTTTAAGGGAAAAGTAATAAAAAGCATTTTGGAATTGTGTCGCCAAGGCAAGAGAGAAAACTTAGGGGGCTGTGCCGAAAAACAGGGCAGCTGCTCACCCAAAATAGAAGACGACTTATTTTCCTATGTCCTGTGTGTGTGAGTAGCTGAGTAACCTGCTGTGGCTCCTGCTCCCGCTGCTCCTGCGGCCATTATCCTTTCGCCTTAACCAAGCAATAAACATGAATCGAACTGCAACTGCTGAATCAAATAGACAGGCGGGCGCTAGGGGGCCAAATAGGTTCGTCTTTAGATGCGGTGGGGAGGAGCTGGGTAGGAGGGGATTCGGTAAAGTGGTTGCGGGGGTGCCAAATGAAATGGCCAAGTAGGAGAGACGATAATCATCAAAAGGATATTGTTATGGCGTTTCGATATTGTCTTGAGGATTATTAACGAAATTGCGTACACTTTGATTTAAGGGTTGGACAATGGCCGCTCGGCACGCCAACAATGGGCGACTGCTGCTGCGGCTGGCTCTCGTTGTCGTTGCTTGGTCCTTGCTCCTTGCTCCTTGGACTTGCTTGGGGACATGTACACCAAATGAAATCATCTCATAAACACACGCACACATAGATACATACATACATATATATACGAACACCCAGACATACACAAGTTTTTACTACTTGTTGTAGTTGCTGCGTGAGGTTTTTGCTGTGTGATTTGATGACGTGGCGCGTCCTATTGATGACTTGAATTGGGATTCGGTTTGGTGAAAGATTCAGCTGCTTTTCCTTGATGATGTGTTGCCATTTGCTTGCGTGTCCTTAAGCCCACTCGCAAATCCTTTGGAGCCCATAGCGCGTATATTAAGGCTTTTGTCTTTCGCAATTCCTTGAGCTTCCTATTTACAAAGAACAGAGACAATTGATTGCTTTTTTGCACCACTGTGGCCTTTTCCCAACCACTTTCACCAACTGTCGTTTTCATTTTTCCTTCTGTATTTGAGTTGGATTATTACGACGCATTTAAGGAGATGACTGGCAACCCCTTAAGAAGATCGTACAATACGAATATTTCCTCTTTTCCCTGTTGTTGCCCACATGCCAGCAATTAGACGCGCTGCACTGATCACTTAACCCAAAGCGAAAGTGGTGGTTATCCTTGCAGGAAACCGAAAGTAAGCAACACTTATGACCTCGCCCCTCGGCACGGGCCGTTCTCAATCATAATATCCTTCCATGGCCACAGCCATCAAGCAAACGGTTCGAGTCATCATCAATCGATCGTTGGTTTTGACCAACTTGCTGCATCTTCAACTCACTCTAAGCCCATCTTTTTCACCTTCAGTCAAACACATGTTTTCTTCTTTCAATTCCTTTCCTACTTTCCCTGTGGTCCCATCGTTTGCCATGTGCCTTCTGTTAGTGATATATACGCCTCGATCTTTTACTCGTTGAGCAGCACTTGCCAAGAGTTTATTATTTCTCTTTAGACGAAATACCGAAACTTTCTTTGGCAACAGCTGTGGTGTACGCCCAATTTTCACTCTCTCTTTTAATTAGTGAAATTCGCTGGAAATTAATTGAATGTGTTTTATGGCTTACTAACTGATCGTGCAAAGGGGTTCCAAGAGACATTAGAGCTAAAGAGGGAGCAGAATAAGTCTTTAAGATGCGAGATGAACAGTTTCATTTATTTGAGATCATAAAACGAGTTATAAAGAAGTGCAAATGATGTGTGTTCCGTTTACTACCAAGGATGAGAGTAGACTAAAGATAGAATATATCAACCATAGTGAAAGATCTTTTTAATCCTTAAAGAATCTCCTTAAGCTAGTTGTACATGCGAGCTCCATTTGATGGAAAACATTTGCCGAAGGAAGTGATTGCTTATGTATTTGACTTCGACTTAGATAAGGATCATTATGACTTGGCGATCGTTCGTCCAGGATATTCCCAGAAACAATAGGAAGCAAACATGAACTTAACACTGCTTCCCGGAAAACGCCCCGGACTGCCCATTTTGCCCCGATCTTTCAGTTGTTCTTATCAAGGCTTCACCTGTGGAAGGCACACACTAACATCCTGTGATCCTACGACGAACAAAGGGCCAGCTCCGGGTTCGGCTCCACTGACTGAAGCTTATCTATGATTGAACTGCAGCGCTTATCGCAAATTATACAATTCATATAGAGACAGAGGAAGAGAGAGCGAGTCGCGGGAGGGGTGGGGGAAGATCGTCCTAAACAAATCAAATTTTGGTGTGTTTTTGGTTTTTTTTTTTATCAACCACAGGGCCATGTTCTTGGGCAATTAGCGTAAACATCCTTTTTGTGCGCGCGACTCGTTATCCTTGTGCAAATATTGACGCCTGAGCGTGTGCGCACTTGAGCCGCAAAAAAGGGAATCCTTTCGCTGCACCGCCGCCGCAGCCATCGGCGTCGCCGTCGTCTTTCATCTTCTGTTTCTATTTGCCTGCGATTTGGGTTAGTCAATAGTAACAATGAATGCTCCGTTTCTCGATTGCCGTGCCGCAAATATTGACACACTCTAATTAGTGGTCTGGGCGATCTTCCACCTCCTCCTCCTTCTCCTCCTCCTCCTCCTCATCTTCTCTACTCTCAGCGCTTAAGTGTTCGCCGCCGACGCCGTCGTCGTTCTCAATCTTATGATCGCCTTTGGTCAGTTGTCAGTTGTCAGTTCGTGTGCCGTCTCTTGGCTAACCGCAGCCCGCATGTGAAAACGCGCTGCTTCTTGTTTGTTTGAATGTGTGTCTGAGTCCGAGAAAGAGAGATATATATAGAGAGAGAAAAAGAGAGAGAATTATCTGTGAGATCTCAGTTCTCAAAAGTTTTCGCACGCGTGCTCTGTGAGAAATGAAACGTGTTTATGATCTTTATATAGCTGGACCTGCATCCCAATCGAACCGCAAGTATCATAAATGAGATGTAATATATTCGAGGGGTGCCTACAGCAATTTGATCAGCCCTTCACCTACAGAAGTGCTGCAGATCGTATTATAATGAACTCTGTCTAAGTTTTGAGATCTCAAACGAAGCTTAGTTATGGTTGTGGGATCTATGTTCGTAGCGTTTATTTTAATCAAGTGTAATCGTAAATAAAATATAGTTCCCCGATTCTAACATAAGTAGACTGATAAAAGGTAGTTCGTTTTCTTTATGTATTAAATTGATGCACAAAAGAACAGAATAATAAAGCTTTCAGATCTATTTGATTAGCAGCAACTCAATGAAAATAATAAAAAAAATAACTGATTCGCCTTCATTTGCATTCAGTGCAAGTTCTCTTAAGACTCTCTCAATTCTTTCTGTATTCATAAATCAATGCGATATGCGTAATATCCTCTGGTATTATAAGTTACCTAAACGACCTACCTCAAAGGCCACATTGCCTGTATCCTATAGCGGTGTATAACTCATACAAATAGCTAAAAATCAGTTGCATCTGTGATCACTTTCAGGCCAAGTCCAAAGCGATTCCCCTGACACTCATTGTAGAGATCTAATCAATTCCTCATGTGCAGTAGACTAAGGAGTTCAAACCGATCGCATTGCACGATCATTGATCTTAACTAAGACACTAAATCAGCTGCCTGTCACAACGGGGTCCCCTTTCCCCTCTCTAACATGCTGGGGTGAATGATTAATTGGACACGTGAGCGACATGGCCAAACGCCAAGTCAGTTCCCTATTCCACTTGAGTTAAGCAGCTCGAGCAGACTCGAAAGGACCCAACTATGGGCGGTCTCCCACATCAACTCTCAACTCAACTCAACTCTTTTCCAAGTGCAAGGGGCGACACATTAGACACATTAAAATGCCACAAGGCAGCCACAAAGATAATTCAATTTGAGCTCCATTTGGAGAGGAAGTCACGTGAGGCAGTCAGAGGCAACAAAGGGGAAAGGGAAAGGGAAAAAGGGAAATGTGAGCTCATTAGCAAGCCGCTTAGAGATCGCGACCCTTGTAGCTATCAAGATCAAGATCAAAGGGTCGAAATAGCACCCTTTGCTCGCTCTCTCTTCTCCCTTTTCTTTACTTCGCTTCCCCTTCCCCTTCACGTTCCTTCCTCTTTCCCCTAAGTTTGTTTTTTATAAGACGTTCAACGCCTGTTTGATAATCGTCTTGTTTGCGGCATCTTAGCTAACCCTTAATTTAGTCCTCATCATCGTGATCATCGTGATCTCTGGCGCCCCTTTTTGCTGCCGATCCGGTTACGAGCTGATTCCTTTATGACTCTGGGAACAACTTCATTGTGCCCCAAAGGGTTGCAGGAACACTTACCGCACGCGTTGCTGCTTCTCTACAAAATCTCTGTCTGGCCATGTGCGCCATATACTTGTTTGTTTTCTTGTATACATATAAAAACACATATAGATTGTTTTTTTCTTTCGGTTCCACTTAGTCAGGGGCTGCCATATGGCGTTCATCGCTTTCTGACCTGACGTGTGTCAGTCTCGGGTTTGAAAAGTTTCGTGTTGATTTCTTTTGGGGTTAATTTGTTTTGCGACTCTCTATTAATTGGCTTGGATCGCTTGGCTGCCTCGTGGGCGTTTGATTCTATTTAAACCCAAACCATTTCAATGGAAAAACTAAAAACTAATTTGCTTGGTTACCTCTTGACTTCTGTTCCTCAACTCTTATCCCCGTTCCCCATTTACTGCATTTACTGCCTCATCGATTGAGACATTGGACTTCCTGTTCCACAGCGAACCAATCAAGGGAGCAACTATACATAGAAGGGCAGGCGGAGCGTTTGGTCAGTCTTTATGTGTGTTCGTCTGCCATGTTTGATCGAACATTAATATCAATAGATCTCACAAATAGTGTTAACTAGTTGCATGTGTCGCTCGTTAGTTTCAATGGGCCGTGGCATGTATTGTGAGTAACTATATAACAACATAACCAGTAGAACCCATATTACAAGGGTCTGGGAATGGTTATTGTTTCAGTGTGTGTCATGAGTAAGGGAGTTATTCGGAAGAGAGACAGGAGTAGCTAGAAATTGCATCTGCCGAATTTCTCAGGGTATACAAAACTTTGTGAAAACAAGGCTAAAGCTTGAATTGAATTCAGAGAGTCTGGTATAGTATCTATATAGTATCTATAATAATATTTGAGTAGCTTGTTTCCGAATTTACTAAAGAGCTGTGGCATTATTTAGTTTAATCTTATAAAAATAACCTTTTATTAACTCGCACTCTTGATAAAGATCACAGTGAGAGGCAACTTAAGTGTTTCCCACTTTTCTGATTTAACAATAAGCTCTATACAACAACAAGAATTGAAAGAAGTTGTTCATAAACGAGGGCCACACCATGTCCAAGTAGCCTGTAGCCCATATGCAATACCTTCTCTGTGTGGTGTGTCCCCCACTTAAGAGTAGCACAAAAGGCGCCAAATGCTGAAACGGTTTCAAATGCCGGATGGATGCCCAAAAATACGCCGTATACTTGTGCACACTCCACTCCGCCGCATAAATGAGTCTTTTGTATTGGAATTGAAAAGTTTTTTCATTCTTTTTTTTTGAATATGCCACGATAAAAGCGGCTGATTGAGACGATTAAAGGCAGAATGAGAGAGCGAGAGAATGAGAGCTGGAGAACGCAACGGATTATCGTTTGAGATTTTTGTTCGTTTGTCATTTCCTGTACCCTCCAATTGGATTGGATGAGCCGCTCACTAAAATTTTGAATTGAAACTGCCGATGCGGCAGGCGGTATGTGGCATGCGGCTTGAGACATGAGGCTGGAGGCTGGAGGCATTGTTGTATCCATTGCTCTGTTTATATGAGATTGGCGTGTGAGGCCATTTGGAAGTTGGACACGCAAACGCGCCCCCTTTTCCTTTGAGATGTGCTCATCAGAAGCTTCACATTCAATTAACGCCTACGATTTGTTAGGGTTGCCAAGTCGTCTCGTTTAATTATTAAATTTATGGCTTAAAAATTATTTAAATAAATCGAAGATACATTGACTTATGTGTGGGAAAGCGTTTTACAACTTAATTTTCACCCTAATTGGAATTTATTCTGGGAACCAAGTTAGACTAAGTGTGTGTGTGTGTGTGTGTTGTGTGTGGTGTGTGTAGTGTGTGTGTTTGTTAGTTTGGTGTAGGACTAAAATCATTTGCTTGTTAGGCTGCCAGGATACAGGACGCTCGCCTGGCAGCTTTGAGCGATTGTTTAACGAAAAGTTGGGCAAAGTTTCCTCGGATATTTGTGACTCATTAATTACGTAGGGCAGAAGGCCTGGAACATTATTTGGGTGTTAATTTCAAACTTTCATCGATTGCCGCATATACACATACATACTAACAAACACACACAGACATAGTACATCATTTAGGGCAAGACTTGGCACTGTCCTTGCCACAACTCCTTGTGTAATTGAAAACCAAAGGCAAAACAACAGTGGCCCCGACTAGATGGCCGCTGTTAGTATCCTGTCCAGCTAATGCTATTTGCGGCCGCAGGATATTAGTTATTAATGAACACGCTATGGGATTGGGATTGTGTTTGGCATTATATTTTGGGTGTGTGAGTGTGTGGATGTGTGGATGTGGTCGTGGTTATGATTGTGCAATACTGGTACTGTTACTGTTACCGTTGGCTATCACTTTGGGTCACATGTGGGAGTCTCTCATGTGTTGGGCTCGTCTTAAGGGTTGCCAGTTCAGTTGAGCTCTTTCATCATCTTTTTGATGATTCCCTCTTGCCACTTGTCTAGGCAGCTGCTGCTCTTTAAATTTCCCTTAGCTTCCTGTATGACTATATGTATATGTTTGTATGTTTTTGTATGTCATCCAGAAGATGATGTATCTGTTTATTTTTGGATCGAAATGCATTTTCCTTACATATGTTTGTCTGTTATATAATTTGGCAAAGACATTTGCAAGTTATGTCAATGGCAATGGCGGTCATTCATCAAAACTTTGTGCCAAAAAAGGACAGGGCAAAGCAAAGATAGTGTATATAGCGTTGATTGGGTTTCTATAGATATCAAATGATTCTATCTCGTTTGAATGCTGTGAACTGTTATTTCAAACGGAGAAGGGTATTAAATGTATTTAAAAAATTAATCTACAGTTTTATTTTATTTAACTGTTTTATTTATTTTTTTTGTTCTGTATCTGTTTTGCACTGTTCAAGTCATTCACAATCAAAAGTTATCGTTTCCCTCGGGTCTTAAAGAGTTGCGACGCCATTTCATGAATAATATCGATCAAACTCCGCCTACCTCTTCTACTCGCACTCACACCACATAAACAGAAGCACACACCCACACACACACAGACTCACGGACAGCCATCCATTGAGATAAGTCGGAGCAAATGACAGGCGCTGTCAAAATAAAATTAATGCGCGACCACTGAAAAGAGTTAAAGCAACAAAATCAACGAATGGAAATGGAAGAGTTGCGCTCAATTATTCGCCGCACTCACACACACACACTAGCACTCATGCACTCACACACCAAACAAATCGATAAAAATAAACAGCGCTCTCTCACCCCTTTTTATGTGCTCGGCAACAGCCATAGAAATCCTTTCACTTTCAACTACGCGCATAAAAAACGAGTGAGTATATGTATTGAAAATAAACTCACTCAAATCTCAAATGCGAGCATATGTGTGTGTGTGAGTGCTGAAGGGGTAGAAGAGTGAAAGGCTTGAGTAGATATTTTTTATGCATTCCCCTTTTACTCGCACACTCAAAGAGCGGATTGCGCTGCGGCGAAGAGCATGTCAGCAAAGCGAATTGAGTGACAAGCTGAAAAAGAGCGAGCTCCCCAATGACGTGGAGTCGGCGGAGGAAAGAGCGAGAGAGAGAGAGAGACAGAGAGTGTGAGGTGTCAAGTCAATGGCCGGCATGTGAGTGCAGACGAAAACGCAGACGGAGATGGCATTAAAAGGGTTAAAATTGGCGCCATGTGCGTTCGAAAGAGAGCGAAAGTGTTAAACTGGAGCACATGCGTTCTACTCTTTGTTATTCTTTGTGTAATATGTGTCTGTGTTAGTATGTGAGCATCTGTGTGTGTATGTGTTTGCCTGTGTGTTTTGGGTCGGCCATATTTGTTGGAGCACGTGTGCGACGGGAGAACTTAACGGTTTGTTGTGGCTGTGGCTGTGTGTGGGCACAAGTAGTGTGAAAGCTTTCAGCCAAATTGTGTTGTGTCTGAAAGGAGTAATGAATAGAAAGAGAGAGTGAGAAACTGCTTGTAGTAGATGTTAAGCTCGAGCTTTGTTTATATCTATTTGGACAAAGGGTGATTGTAACCCACAGAACCACAGCACTCAGACCCCATGTATGCCCCCCATCCCCTACATATGTATCAAACTGTTTGTTTTACGTGCTCTGCTTGTTAGTAGCCATTTGGCCAGACTGAGTGTCCCTGGCTGTGTCTCATTAAATTGATGAGCATACATTTGGGGATTCCCTTTTTATGTACAGTTGGACAACTATAGAGAGAGAGAGAGAGAAAGAGATATAGGTAGAGTAACAGAGAAGGATACAGGTCCATTGGAGATAGGGTTGCGGTATTATGAGTCATAATGGCAACACATTGCATACAAAGCAGGTATTTTATATATAAAAAGATATGCCCAAAGGATTAAATTGCAATCAGTTCTCACGGCATGCAACCTTACAGGAGTAGTCAGAGCCCATAGCACATTCACCTACACATTTCTAGGGAATAAATGAGAATGACGATAAGCCGAAATTATGACAACGAACAGAGGAAGTAAAAGGTTAACAACAACAGGCAACAACAAAAAAGGCGACACAAGTAAGGATTGAAGGTGTTGCTCATAGGGTTGACTGAGCCTGTCACGATGATTAGTTGCCGGAGGAGTTTAGAGAAGGGGAACCGAAGAATAGAAGAAAGGTACAAGAAGTCGCCTTGCACTTGCACACAGCAAAAAGGGTAAGGCTAGGGGTAAGGGATGTGTCTAGGGGCAATGATTGAAATCGTAAGCGTAGCAAATTGAGCTATGAGCTGAGCAACTGGGAAGTCAGCCAAGCGTTCGATGAGCTCGATGCCAGAACTGCGATAAGATGTTATCTTAGGGCGTGTTAGGGTTAAGAGTTAAATGGTTGAACCATTAGAAGAAGCAGATAGAACGGTAGAAGATAGAAGGGAACGAACACTACTTGCTTGGAGAAATAATAATAAATGACTTTAACTATATTTTCCCCGTCTTGCTTTTCTGGCGAATTTCCTTATTTTTTGTGTGTGTTTTTCTTTGGCTGTGCAAAAATATTTTGCTAGACGCATCCGCAGCATCTTTTGAACATATCCTGATATTGATTTCTTTTTTACACCAAACAAGGATACGTTCTGTATTTTGGATGCAATCTATGCTTAGTGTGGCAATTCGATCGCAGTGTCCGGTTTATTGTTTGTACACTCTCGAAAACTAGGACACTAGGACATCATCAGGATAATGATGATGATAATGATGATAACACACTGGCGTATCCTGCATACTCGTGTGTGTATAAGGATGCATCGCGTTGCGGTTTCGATTTTCATTGTGAAAGTGAAAATGCAAACGGATGCACTTCATCTAAGGCAACAGCAACGGATTGGATTGTATTCAGTTGGAAAGAAAAACCTCAGGATTCAGCCATGTCCTTTATTTGCGGTCTGCCTGTCTTTGTTTGTATGTGTGTGCATTTAAGTGGTTTCGTATTCTCTATATTTACTTGAGGATTCTTTGATTCATGCAATTTTTGCGCATCTTTTGCGTTTTTGTTGAACATTCTCACAGGTGCTTTGGCCGGTGGTATCCCCGCACATGTTTTTGTTTGCTGTCCAGTCGAAAAGATTTCCTTTCATTCACGAGATGCGGTTCCAAGGGCAGTTAATATTACATATAGAAGGATATAACGTTTTCTTGTAGGAGTCCTGGGTGTGTGAATAGATCTGATTTATCATTATTTTTCATATATCATATTATATTATATTTAAGAGTCCAGCGATAAGCTGCATGGAACGAGGTCTTTTGGCTAATCTATTTCCATAAGTTTCGATTAATTCGATTTTAAACTAAAATTTCTAGGAGAGCTCTATGATAGTTCCTCATCAAATCGCGTTGATTAAAAGCGACTGTTGATCTTTAAAATAGTTTCAGTGAGAAATTAAATGTAGTTTTTCTTTTAGTTTTGGTTTTCTTTTTACAAATGAACTAAGTGAAAAGTTGGCGGCCTAATGCAATGTGGCATGACTGCATCCATATCCCCTAGAAGCAGAGCACACACTCGCACTCGTATCCTAAGGCATCTTCAGCTGCCAGGCACGCACTCAAGGTCAAGTAAAGGTGAAAAATGTGCAGCGCAGATGAAGATGCCTCATGGAGCAGTTAATACTCTATGGCACTCCCCTGCTAGTTCAACCAAGTAAAAAAATATCATTTATTTAAATTCTCCAAGTGGTACGCATATGCGACACTCCCTCTGTCTCCCTCCCTGCCACTTGCCACCGAAGTTGCCACTTCCACTTTATGCAGCACAGACAATTGCCGCAGTTGTTTGGCGTTTGCAAAGCAAATGAGACATTTGCTGGGGTTTTGTTAAAAAATATTTGAACTTTTTAACATTTGAAATGCAGCAGGCTGCCAGCGAGTGAGGCACGCTTCCCGGATCGCAGCCGGATAGTTGTGGCACTGATCCAAAGGGGCCTCCTACGTATGTGAGACAACCAATTGCAACGCCCAAACGAACAAAATGAATGAATTGTTGACAAAAATAGCGCCCTTGAGTGGAGGAGCCCAGCACATTATCCCAGAGAGGGAGGGTGACTTCTCTTGGAGGCTGTAAACATCCAATCAGCTAGAAAAATGTCTCCGGATGGAAACAGTCCTTGTAAATGAGTTTTTATGGAATAGCAACGATTGAAAAAGTCATTTCTATTAAAAAAAATGATATTTTTGTATCATAGGCTATAATTTTTACTATCAGATCAAACATGAATGCAACTAATAGAAACTCAGAGTTCTTTTACGAGAGCCTAAATCGTTGGCAGCATATATCTTCTGATTATAAGTTTTCGTTTCTGATTTTTGCTACTGTTGAATCTTGTAGGAACCAAATAAATCAGTTTAAACTTATCATCTACGTATGTTCTTTTACTAAACTTTACGTTCACCTATGAATACGTGTCAGCTAACAATCCAGGAACTAATTCCTGGAGAGAATCACTACAAGACTGTGTGCTCTGGCAACAGGGAAAGCCACTTAGTTTATATTATCCCTTTTTAAGAATGCGAAGCGCAACTGAAACTGAAATTGAAACTGAAGCTGGGCGTCAGCAATCCATAAACCTAAAACAACAAAGCCAAAATGACATCGGAACTAAGACTATGGTGTCCTGTGGGTCACTTAATGCCGCGTTTAATGCCCAGCAAGGATACGTAAAGCGTTCAGCATAAAAAAGTAGTCACAGTCAGAGAAGCAGCCCACTCGATGGCGACAGGATGAGGACGAGAGCAAAGACGGTGACGGAAAAGAAGATGAGGACGACTAATTTGCGGCAAAGGCGCGCCAAAGTGTCAATGTATGGTCATAAAAACGTCACGCAGGATGGTCCAGGATAGGACAGGACGACAAGGACAACACTTACATACGTGAGTATTGCGCGTGTAAGCGAAAAAAACATCTTCTCGTTGAATGCCCATAGAATGTCTGCAGTTGATTGCATTTGCCTGTTTTACGATTCGATGACACTTACGCCTAATATCCTTTTTAGCACCACATCGTAGTGGTTGATTTTATTTCGATTTTGTGTTATTTCCTTCCGCAACTATTTGTTGGCTTGTGCATAAATTAAAGCTCGATCTCCCATAACCTACTCCCCACCTAGTGCCCCAGTCCATGTCCTTAGAGATGGTCTCTAAGCGATTTATCAAAATTCGGTTCAGTTGACACTTGTCAGCTGCACGTCAATCCTTTGCAGGTTGCACACAGGATGCGTAATGTGTGTCTGCCTGTGTCTCTGTGTGTGTATGTGTGTGTGTGTATTGTAATGTGAGATATTGTTATACTGTGTGCGGGTGAAAGTGTTTTCTTTCCCACACATGTAAAAAGGATGCAAGAATGCAACATGCCATAGCAACGACACTTGCCACAGTCGTCGTAACGCGTCATGGGAAAGTGAATGAGCATCCTTGCTGGGAATTGCTTCTGTTGTGCTGCTAGTTCATCATTATAATAAAGGATTTCCTAAGATTACGCTGCAAAAAATAACAAAAATAGAAGGAGACTTGCTATATTTCTCGTAATGAGTGCAAGTATCTCATGCATCAAGAAATATCTTACAGATACACAACAACAAGCTGTTTGCTTCTTGCTGCTTGCCTGCACTAATTAATCATTACGCTGCACGCTCGACCAACTGCACTAATTTCGCGCTCGGACTTTTCCCAGAGCAAAAAAGCAGGGGAGAAAATATGCTGAGCTGGTCAAGCGTAGATTATGCAAGTTGCGAGCTGGACAACATGTGGAAGAAGTAGGAGGAATTCAGACTTCATAGTTCAGGGTTCTAAGAGATCGCCCGCTGAGAGACGCTACTACGTTCAATAGAAAACTCATGAGACGCTCATTACGAAAGGACACCGGCAACAAGGACAATGGTCAATGAACAAAAGGGATCAGAACTGAGTAGGCTCATCATTAATAATGTGAAACATGTTGCGAAATTTTAGAGCACTCTTAAACCTTTTTTTCTCTGGGAGACTGCAGACAATATGGCCAACAGACAAAAGCAATCGAGAGGCAGCTCAAAGGAACGGACCAAAGGACGTTCCTCACAAAGGATTTTCTTTTTCCTTTTTAGTTTTCCTCTTTATTTTTTGGCAAAGATATGCTGCAAGTCCAGTGTGTCCGGCCTAAAATGGCTTCGTATTACTTGCTTGTGGTTGCGTCGTCTTTTTGTGTCCAGAGATGCGGCAACAGCAGGAGTGGGCCCAGCTGCCACTGATTGAGTTGCTATTGCCATATTGCAAATGTCAACTGGCTCTGGATCTACGGATCTTCGGATCTAAACCATCTTTGGAAACGCACACACAATGGAGGAGCCACTGTCAACCACAAAACTGGCAGGTTGACGTCGGCTTATCTGCATCTCATCCGCCAAGCCTCAATATGAAGTGTCTCCGACTCCAGTTCTGAAGTAGTGTGCGTCTGTGTGTGTGTGTGTGTGTGTGGGAGAATAGTATGAGAGATGTGCCATCTGATACTTTCCTAGGCTGCATACGCTAGATTGAACAGGTCCTTCATATCGATCGCTGTTCATTTGTTGTTTTTTGGGCGCTAAAATGTCAAATGATTCTTGTCTTGATTGAGTTGCTGACTGGATCGTTTATCTTATAGATCCATCCCAGCACGGATCAGGTGTATCAGATAGATCCACAGTAGCCAGCAACTGAGGGCATTTCAATGTTGGCATCTAGTGTTTCAGTGTTCGCCAATTATCTGCATCTGAATTGTCTTAATTGCTAGCCAAATTCCTAGTAATCCACTCCTGGATTCACTTCCCACGTAGCTCAAGTAATTTGCGCTTAATCAGCGACCTTATAAAGGGGGTGTATAATGGGATCGAAGTGATCATCATTAGAGTTGAAAATTGAGAAGTTAAACAGGTCAAGAATGCAGCTGGACTTGCGGATTTGGGGCAAGGGAGGAGACGATGCTAGGTGGGAATCTAAAAGCAGAGATTGATTTCCACTAGATTGAAAAGATAACTAAAGTTTAATTGGTTTGTGTCGATTTGTATATATAAATCAGTCTGAAAAGAGTTCAATATCTGTATAAATCAATATTAAGTTAACAAATAGCTGTATATCATTATTATTGTCAATATGGAATGTGGTTCCCAATCAGAATCAGTAGCACCCTTTCGTAATGAGTAAACAATCAATAAAGATAATGCGAAATTATTGGGAAACGGAATTCGAACGCGAATCTCAGCGAGAACAATCAACAGGCCCATTACAAAATAAATTACAATCGTGCAAAATAAATTTTGGATGAGTCGTCGGGTCAATCAGCGACAATCGCATTCTGTTCTACTAAGAGCTCAGCCAAGTAGTATACAACCTACAATACAACCAAGTGATAACCGAAGGTCCGTCCGTCCGGCCAAGTCGGAGAAAGCAAATGCATTTCCGGCTATGTTTACTCAATTGCAATTCAAGTGTTTCGGCTGATAAGCTTTAAGAAATTTCTTTGGGGGAAAATGCGTTTTGAGATAGTCGACGACGACGAAGACGTCGACGGCGAGTAAAGCAAAAATACAAATTAAAATGTTGCTGAACTTGGCCTCTTTGTTGAGTGGGTGCTGGCGATGACGATGATGACATTCATGATGATGACACTGATGATGATGATGTCTTAGTCTTATCTTGCAAAGTGGCTTTGGTCATTTGGTTAGGTCAAATATTTTTGTATTAGAATTCTATATTTGGTTTGTGGCGCCAAGTAGTGAGCCTAAGGTTGTCTGAGTGGGTTGGGTTAGGTTGGGTTGGGTGTGGTGTGGTGTGGTGGGAGTGTGGGTGTGGGGTCTTTGAACCCGACTGGGAAGGTGACCAGCTCGAGGGAATGAGCTATTCTCGCCTGGAATTTGATAATGGGAGTTCGCTCAGGAAACCAAAACGTCTTTAGACCTCATTAGAGCCATGGTCATTGTGTGAATGTCCTAGCAAGAAATCCCTTTTTGGACTATAGCATAACAAATCTGTGTATAGCCCAAGATAGACCCAAATCAGGAAGCGTATAATGCGATCTACTTGAATCTCAGAGCGAAACCCACGCATGAGATGTGCAATCTTGCGCAAAAGGATAACGAATATAATAGATAGCCATATGGATAGAGACTGACCTGCTGACCAACTTAACGTACAGTAGAACTGAGCCATGGGAAGTGAGAAATAAGGATACCCATACCATCTACGAGTATGTGTTGAGGCAAGCATGCAAAATGCGAGTCCTGCCCCTTCGGCGCATCCTTACAACATAACAACAAGTTCAAGCGCCAGAAAACACATATGCCTCGCTGAATTTCAGTTTTACAATTTGAAGCAATTAACTGTTGTTGTTGTTATTCTTGTATGTTGTGCGTTGTGTGTGTTGGGTGTGCTGGCATCCTTAATGCGTAACCTGACACTTGGGTAACTAGGCACACATAAATCAGCGAGCAGCAGGACGATAAAACCAGGACAAGAACGTCAATCGCTCGTTCGCTTGATAAAAGTGAAACCATTTCCGGTATCAGCATGTATCCCGACTTTCGCTTTTTATTATGACTGACTTACCTTTATATATACATACATTTTTATACGTATGTATATATAGAGAGATTTTCTATAATTTCCACATCAAAATGTGAACAATGGGAAATCAGGAAACGCCTCTCGCATCACCACCACAACCACATTCAAATTTCACTTCCGTGGCGCAGGTCTCCGTTCGATTTCGATTTCGATCTCGATCCTGATAGTAGTACGATTGTATTCGCATATCGTATGTCCAGGTATAACGATCAGTTATCGTATTGCAATTTCAATAGGTGAAAGTGGGTACTGTACTGTGTGTAGGGCGTGGCAAAGGGGCGTTTGAAATGGTTGTGTGGCTTCGATTTTGTGGTTTGTCAGAGTTAAGTGAAAGTATGTTGGAGGCTTTTGTATGAGTATTCTCCTAAGCGGACCCGCATTGCAGTGAACCACCTCAACTACTCATACAACGACTAACTGCCACATCCGGCGTGACATTTTCCTTAACCCCCCACTCTCCAACCCCTGCCTGCCCCGTAGAGTGTGTGACCACTTAAACTGGCGCCGAGTCGTCAGGCTGATGATGCCGCACTTTCAGTTCCAGCTTCTCCTCTCCGCTTTTCTCTTTCTATCTCTCTCTCGCTCTTTTGGTAATCAAACGTAACTAAATATTTCCGCATATTGTTAATCAATTTTTATTTTCCGTATATTTATTCCGTATAGTATATATTGTAGTATGCGAGGGACCGCTGCCCCTAGTTGCCTTTCTATCTAAGTGGCTTCTAATTTATGCCACATGGAGGCGTAACAATTGCGAACTGAACCCAAACAAATGTCCAATAGTCCAATGGAACATCTCGTATTCAAATGAATTATGTACGAGACTATTTGCCGTTTGTTTGCTCCATTGTTTTGGCAAATTTTCTATTGGTCTTCTGTGCTAATTGTTGTGTATTTTTCGTTTTGTTGAATTTATCCTTTTTTTTTTTGTGGGTTGTCATGGCCATGAGACGCGGGCAGACTGATTGGAATGGGGGAAAGCAGCGATGCTGTTGTGTTGTGTTGGTGACGGTAATTAAATGCGGGTGACAAACACTGAAAAACCTACGATATTGCATTGATAAACAATCCTGTGACTATTATGGACATCATCGAATAGCTTTCCATATGAAAAACTAAAACTTAAACCTCTCCTAGTAAAAGTGTACACTAACTTTGAGCTATGCACACCGAATGTTCGAATCTCTAGTACCATTTGTCTGTACTATTTTTCCCTCCCTATAAGAAATCATAAACTTGGAATATGCCTTAGTTAAACTGACGTATTACATATTAATTCTAAAAGAACTTCAGGCTACAGTTAACTTTAAAAAGCGCATTTCCATCTTTAAAGCAACTACCAATATGATAATAGATACCGTTGCTTATTTCGATCTATCTAAAAATCTCAACTGCTGTTTATATATTGTAAAATCCTTTACAAGTTGGTAACTCAAGTCATCCTTAACTCTCACGTCTTCTATAGTCCAGTTCAAAGCAAAGATTTAAATGTGAAGTGGTTTAATCGGTCGAGTTAAAGTGTCACGGATACTTGACTTAAAGAAAAAGGAACTTCAAACTGATTTGAAGTGCATGCAAGGAAGTTGGAAAGGACATTGCACAACGAGTAAAACAAAGGTCGGCCTTGTCGTCCTGTGCTCTTGTTTCTGGAGCTCTTTAACTGCCAACTGAGTAAACAAAAGTACAACAAAAACAAAGGACAACGAGAAGGAAAACGAACGCCGATGCGACAAGTGGCGCGTCACATAGTCGCAGCAAGGAAGAGGAAGCTGTCGCCAGGACCAAGTCGCAGTTGCACTTGCCACATTGCAATACACACGGAAACTGAAAACCCAATTTAAAAGCATGTGTGTAACCGAAGGAGCAGGAGTTCCAGATTGGAGAATGATACCTGTGGTGGCGGCAACCACAAACGGAAGCATCCTGACGTCATGTCGAACTGGCGTCAAGGCAACACGTAGCCAGCAGCCCAGATATGTGCTCAGCTTTCTTTTGCTTAGTTTTTTTTGCTCGTGTGCCAATTTTAGAATAAGGATTTGGATTTGAACTGGAACAGGTCACGTCGTTTATGGGCCAATAGTTTCCCAACGGTTGCTAAGCGCCTTGTCCCACTGTGCGAACACGTTTGCTGCCATCCGCCATCCACCATCCGCCGTCCGCTTTGGACCATCACCAGGCGACATTGAAATTGAGTTGTCACCTTGCGGCATTAACATAAGAAATCGATTCAATGTCGATTCTTACGTGATATTATAACAAATTAACAGACACGCACTGCTTCAGCACGATTATCCCTTTTCTACTCCGAGCAGGAGTAGTGTCCTTTGATGATGAGATGAACCGCCGTCGGCATCTTTGGTATACTTGTGTTTGCATAATTTGAGTGACAAGTCGCCAGTTCCGGGCATCAATAACTGATGTACTTCCATGTGCCTTAGATGTGCCGTAATCCTCTGGATTGCTAAGCCAACACGCAGTTGATTCCTTTGATAGCCTTAAATAAGAAAAAGTGATCAAATTTATGTTGACTACAGATCAATGTTGAATGATTGGTCGAAAAGAGTTTGAAAATATGATGCAAAGTGAGAGAAAGTGAAGAAATCTCTTTAAATAGATAAATGATATGTAGAAATTGTTTTTATTTGAGATATAGAAAGATGTAGCTTAACTTTCAGCTAATCTCTTAGTTTTTTACAAACTTCTCCTTCAGCTTTAACATAAACTAGATACATTGTATCACTCGTATAGTTGGAATAGACGTTCTCTATACCCTATGATATCACTTTTACTATTTATATTTCGTACCTTGGTGCTCTACTATGTGTGTTAGCCATCTGCTTCGTGATGAGTTGTTCAAAAAGAAGCAACCAAATGGGCAGAGGGGAAGGGAAAGAATACTGTGACTGTTGCTCCTCTCTGTGTTCTATACTCCTGCCTTTCATTAGAGCAAGTTGAATAACTAGAACGACGCCGCATGACGAGAATATTTGACAAAGTGTCACAGGACCCTCTACAAAAAATAGAAAACAAGTAAAATAAAACACAAAATGAGAAAAAAAGGAGAAGTAGGAGGGAAAAAGAACTTCACAAAAGTTTTGAGGCATTGAAAATTCTTGAACTGCAGTTTTGTGTCTTTGCACAAGAACAAGAAATAATCTGCAGCGCGGCTACTGAAGTGTTGGCCAACAACAACAGCAGCAGCGGCAGAAAGAAGAGGAATTATGATTAATGAATCTAGCAGTAGTTGAAAAGTTGGCCAACTGGCACTGGCTCCGACTCTGAGTGTCCTGGCCAAGTGGCAAGCCGAATTTTTAATGGTCTCGCCGAATCCAAACAAAAGCCAAAGGCCAGGACGAGTATCGAAAGTCTGTGACTTTTATACAATTTTTTGTGAAGGAGCTAGTACAAAAGCGGAGCTGCTGCCTACGCAATCCATAAATCATGTACTTTGATTAAAGGACACACACACTTATACTTATACACACAATCAGGATGTGGAGGAGACCAACTGAAAGGTGTACAACTGCTGTAGGTGCCTCGACCAGCCAGTTGATTAATTGTTGGCCAAGTTGGCAGCTACCAAAGGATTGGCCGTTAAAAATTGCAATTTGGCGCGCTTGTTGACAAGTTATCCTTTGGCGTGTCCTGGCTGCCTGTGTGGCATGCATTGAGTGAGCGAGCGTTCCCATTGACCCCCGAACCCGTCGTCCTCCTCGTTAAGGTCCTGTCAATTGTCGCACAGCTGTCAACGGCCAATCAATGCAATTTACAGCTTCATTTTTGCAAATTTGCACGAGTAAATTGACAAGGACGAGGCGGCCTTGTTGACAGGACCACCACCAACAACTACAACAGGAACAGCAACAGCAACATCAAAAAACCAACAACAATATTATCCACACCAAAGGACATGTCCTTCAAAAGTTTGACTTCAAAAAGCTACTCATGCGTATGCAATGCGATACTTTTTTCGACTTATTTTCCCAGTTTTTCCTTTGTTTTTTTTTTCAGGAACGTATTTAAAAGTGCGCGTTGTTTTTTGGGTGACTTTTCTAGGACTTCGTTTTCGTCTCTAATTGCCAAACAATTGCGCCTGATTATCCTGTCAGGCGTCAACTTTTGTGCGGTTTCTTTTGCTTTGTTTAATTGGATTGCTAAGCTGTGCGCTGCTCCGGACATGTGAGTGACATCACGTCATCACCGAGCACCATCATCGCACCTTTCCTCAACGAGCGTCGAGCGCTTTTTTTTTGGCGCCGTTCACAAAAAACGCACCTAAAACGCGCGCTCACTCGCTTTGCCCATGAACGGCCATGACTGCGACCTTATCAGCCCCCATTGGACTAAGCATCAGCTAAACTTTAGTATATACACATAAATATGTATATATGCAAGTAAGACATAAGTTTTCTAAATGATAATCCAGACTGTGGGCTAATATTATAATTGTTTCGATTAAATTTAACCCATCTTTATGCTCTCTCATGTGAAAGTAGCTCAACAATGTTATTTGATTGTTTAATCGCTGACAAAGCTTTAAGTTATTTATAGTCATTTCGCATTTTTCGCATTTTTTATTGACTTGTTGTGCAGCTCATTTCGGAAGAGCGAGAGATAAAGAGTCTATTTAAAGTACTTTTTTATGTTGAACTTAGATTCTAGTCAAATGATTTGTTAGGTCTGGGTCACAGCAGACGCTGACAAGCATAAGACCCTATGCTAGTTGCATAGAATCGAATCGACTTTCTATAAATAAATCTTTTAGTAAGTTTCTTGAAATAACTATTAATAAATCTCTGTTTAATTCCGTTATAAAAGTAAGCATTAGCTCGAAGGAAGGCAACAAAATCAACTCGACTCTTAGTATTTCGATTGGCCGCCAAAGGCTTTAATTTATATATGAGACGTTAATTATCAGATAGAAATTAATAATTATATTTGAAAGGATTATATTGTGTAGAGAATTTACTAAAGTTTTCGTATATAATTATCTGATTGGGTCTGTGTTTGGGCTTAGCATATATCCTGTCATTGTTACCAAGTAGCTGCTGATAGTCTCCAGCCAATCTGCAACAAACTTGCCCCTTCTGACATTCGACATACTCTTTAGCACCGAAAGAGAGATGAGATGGAGATATTTGGCAGCGCTTGGCAAATTTTCCAATGAAGTAAAGTAAACAGGCGGTGCTAAATTTTGTTGATAAATGATAAGAAACTGGTTGACTAAATGCGGCCCGGGTGCATTGTACGACCCAATGATAAGCGCATAAAATCCTTGATCTTGGGCTGAATTTTGCGTTCTGCGCACTGATGAAGCCTCAACTGGCAGCCGCTTAACAAAAAAATCGACTTAAACGACTTCAAATTCGACCTTTTGGGCCATAAACAAATTCTACGAGCAATGGGCAACGGTGCGCAATTGTCAGTTGCAAGAAACAGCAACGGGGCTGATAACTGATAAGAACCCCAAAAATAATCAAAAAAAAGTTCCGTCGCATCATCATTGCCGCTGAGCGAAACTTTGGCGCTGACGCTGACGCTGACGCTGCTGCTGCTGCTGCCACTGATAAGACGAGCCAGAAACAACGAGCGGCAGCTGGAAGGCAACCAGATGAAGGAGGACGCTTTCGTTGCCTAATTACACAATGGGGAATCATTTGCATCTGCAGACTGATAAGGCCATGTGAGTGTGTGTGTGTGTGTGTGTGTGTGTGTGTGTGAGGGGAATGCTAAGAGTAGAATCAGGCTTAGGTGCGGGTTCAAGTTCAGGTCTAGGCACGCGTTGGAGTTTGGACCAAAAGCCGCTTAAGCAGCGCAACAGCTGCTGCTGTGCAACAATGTTGTTGCCACCAAAAGTGGCAATCAAATCTCACAAATTACGCAGGCTGCCCTTGAGCCGCTTAGACAACGACTTGACTGACTTTACTGCTCCTCCTCCCCCGACAAGAAGCAAGGTAAATGGTATACGGGATCAACACCGATTGTCTTTCCTTCAAAAATAGAAGGGAAAATCGTAACATCTTAACAATGACGTCAGACTTAGCCTAACAATCGATCGAGGCAAATTGAATGGCAGCTAAGCCTCGTTATGTAAGCACAGGAAGTTGGAAATGGAATCTTGGACAAATTGCATAAATCCCACAGCACACAATGAGTTAAGGGCCAAGGGGCCAGGAACTCCTTTTGTTGTTGCCAAAAAATGAAAAGAAAATAACGAAAAATAGTAATAGTATTCTGGTTGAAAGGCCAAAACAGTTAAGGAAACAGATGAATGGCCAGAACGGAAGTGATCGCAGGACGAAATACACTTGGATCGATGCACACACTACGAGGTGTAGCCATTATATGCTATCTAATTGCCTTCGGGAACTCGCTTAGCCATTAAACGAGAGTTCCCTATGATTACCTCTTGGAACTCTAAGATATTACTGAACTGAGGGTCAGGAAATAAATAGATCTACTAAGTGCTAACTCTTTCTGTCTATACCTACTGTTATAATACTATGGCAGCAACCACATTTCTACAAGCCTCATCATTAAATTAAATCTGGAATTAGTTAGCCAAATACTAAGGGATTTTCTATGTTCAACATATCATTTACAACTTGAAAGCGTATATACTTTAATATATATATACATATATAACAATTTATAGTTTAATCGAGATTATATTGTAGAATTATATAATATACATAAATATGTATCTCACAAGGATATATATTATTCCCACCTCACAAGGATGTGTACCATTCTTATTGATCGTTACTAAAACTTCTTTGGCAATACCTCAGTCGCAACTAATACATTCCGGGAGAGCACTCAATGATCGCGAGCACTTCCTGGTGGGACTAAGTGTTTAATCCAGAGATCAATCTTAAAATCCACGGAACTGAATCTGTGGCTGCTTATTGCGCCACAAAGATCCTGCTAGATCCTGGCGCTAATCGCAGATCTCCGTTCGCTGATCGCGTAGATCGCGCTAATCGCACTCCTTAAGTTAACTATAATCCATTGCCACTCGGTAAGTATGATTTTCCGGGTGTTCCTCTCTGAGTTCTCGGAGTTGTCTTAATTTACCTGCGAGTGTTGGTCAACGCCAACTGTTTTTACTTAATCCGAGGGCTTTATCTTTTTGCACTGCAATCGGATTAAAGTTAATAAAAATGTGTTGAAAATTGCTTCAATTTTTATGTTTATGTTGTCCTCTGCGCTTTTACCTCTTTCAGCGCATCTGGCTCCTCCCGGATTAGTTGAGAGCAAAAAATGTTCCGCCTACCTCAGGCCAGACGCGGAGGCGGATTAAATGTGTTTTTTTTCGTTGGCAAAATAAAGTCAGTTTTAAGCACGGCGATTAGAGATTGATCCGCCTGGACATGGGCGTAATATTGATGGATTTTCCTCTAAATCCGTCGGCTAATCTCCGGCTTAGCGTGCGACGCGATTTTTTTCGCGACTTTCGCCCGTGTCCGTGTCCGTGTTTTGTATTCTCGACTTTTTTCTCTAGAAGGCAAATAGCCCCGACTGACTACGAGGATCATAATTATGGAATTCCTAAACAAGAGAACCAACCGAGCAGCTAGCCAAGCAACCAGCCAGCGAGCCAGGGAATAGCTGAGAGTTAGCTACCTGTAAGCGTGGGTTACCTCTTTGCCAGGTCGAGAGAGATGGAAAGGGAGCGAGAGATCGGAGTTCAGGTAGACGTGACCAGCCCTGTCCAGCCTTGAGGTCATCGTTTTGGCAATTAAGAAGTCAATTTTCGCCAAAAAAGACAAAAAGACTGGCAAAAACAATGCAAAAAATGTGCTAAGCTGAACTAAATCCCGGCTTAAGAATGACTACAGCCAGGACTATGCGAAGGGGCGTGCAAGGACTTGCGTCATAAACAGCACAGAAACTGAGAATCGGCATAAAACTCTCTGTCTTTTTTCTCTTCTCTCTCCTGTCACGTAAATCCGGTGCAGGAGGCATTTGCATGTCCTGGCGTACGATCATGATCATAAAAACTAAATACAACGAATTCGCCGCACGCTAAATAAGGACTAGACTAGAGAGAGAGACAGATATAGTGCACTCCCTATAACGTAACATTACTCTCCTTTTAGTTTGTCGTCCTTGACAGCGCGTAATAATGTGCGCGGTTTGACTTTTTTGCCAGTTTTTTACGAGGGACATTTGCCTCACTTCCGTTTTTTAGCCCAGTTATGTTTTTACTTGTTTTTTTTTATGATGATTGTCCATGGATGCTACCTGGTTTTATGATCAGCTAGTGCGTTTTTTACTTCAATAGTTTTTTATTGATCGAAGTGAGCCAAGCGAGCTGAGGCCTAGCTGAGGTTACTGAACTTCAGATCAAGATCCTGTTGAATGACACACGAATCTGAGCTTCATCATTTGAAACTGTGTATCGACCACAGCAGTGGACAGTGTTAAAGGCCTTAAGTCTCTATCAGTCTAGAGCCTATTAGTTCCAGAGAATTTGCATATTGTTTGGAAACAGCTTTTGGTGTATATGTTTGTAATTAGAATTAGCCCAGGACCAACCCACCAAATTATTCGAATGCTGAAGGACATATACTCTATGGCTATTTGGACGAGTATGAGAGAGACAGAGATAGAGGTGGATTAGTCGCTTAATCCTCGCCAGAGTTTTCGCTGTTCTATTTAGGCCCTTTCTCAGGGCAGCCAAACAATTAGCGTAAAATGTTTTGACCAATTTTAATGAGTAAGACGCGAAATGAACTTTGATTGTATTTACCAGGAAACTGGAACAATTCGAAACATTTGTTTTTATGCCTTATGCAGCAAAGGAGACGACGGATCATAAAAATCAGACAGGCGAGCAGATTCATTTCGAGAAATGCCACAGAAAAGTTACCAAACAAACCTGGATCTGCTCCTCAATGTAAGAGTGGAGCCCAAGCTGAGATACTTCTGTGCGTTCCGCTAATCCGAGCTGCTTAGCGGTTGCCTAATCTTAATCCCAATAGGAACTTGCTGACCAGCTTAGCTAATCCACTCCCTCTCCAAGCTAGCACCAGCACACACTGCTTCCTGCGCGCTTCCTGACATCATCATTTGCTGGCTCTATTAAATCACTCGGATTAGCCAGCGTGGGATTAGTCGAGAGTGCCAGAATCTGCCACAAGATTCATTCAAACTCAATCCGAGCTCTCAGTTCTCAGTTTCTCTTAACCCTTCTTCTATCTTCTTTTAGCCACACGCGATCCTTGTGTCGTGCGCCTGGCATGCGCTGAGCTACTTCACAGCTGCACCCAAGACTCGAACTCTGTCCTCACCTCGCCCCTCTATCCCAGCACAATCAAATTGATATCAAACAGGCGGCACAGGATCAGCCGGAGCCTGTTGAGTTGTTCGCCCTAAACAAAAAACGAGATGAAGAGCGTTTCTTTTTTTTACTACACGCGTGAGTTTAAGGGGATGCTGCCAGTTGTCAGCGCTTGTTATGCAAGCAGAGGATCAGGAGCTTGTTTACACATATGCATAGGGAGAGCAGCGTTCTGAGTTGCCACGCCTCTGAGCTGCATTCAATTTGGAGTGTAAGTCAGGGTTCAGATTAGATTTCTAGTCATTTTTTGAGTTTAAGAAGATAAGGGGGGAAACTTTGGGATTGTGTCTCAGACGCATTTCCTGGAAACGCTGAGACACTCAGCTTTGGCCTCATATCAGCTTAGATAATCTTGCGAATGGCTCGTAATTTCCTACAACTCTTTGACCACATGCTGGCCAAACTACTCGTAGTCCTAAACTACCGGCTAGTCCTTGCTTTAAGCCGCGCTCATTAGGCCGCCGCAAGCGAGCAAAAGGATAGCAGGACATGCATATACGGTAGGGGTTTTTCGGCGCATTAAAAAGCGGATTTGAATAATTACAAAGTTTCAACCAAAAAGAATACTTAGACTAGCACTCGTGCTGGCCAATTCAAGTTAGCCCAAGATTGCGTGGCTAATCCTTATCCCTTTTCATTCAGTTCTGAGCGTCGCCTCTCGCGTCGCGTCGCGTGCTGCTGTTCAGCTCATCCTCGTATGCTAAGCCCAAGGCTTAAGCTCTAAATCCACCCGATTTGCAAGGAAGCTCATTAAGCGCCGCATCTTCAGCAAACCGCCAACTGCTTCAGGCCCAGACCTAAACGATAATAACAATTCGATTTGTCATGTTTTATAATCATCATTATCATTATCGTCATAATTATCATTATCAAATCGTTCGAATCGGCTGCATTGCTCGATTGACTACATAAATCAAGATCTCCCTCCTCTGGTTCCTATCGAGTGTTACAAATGGATAAAAAATTTGTGGGCACACACACATGTGTGTGTATAGCACCCCTAGGCACACCCTATGCTGTCTATGTAACCCTATGCCTAACCCTATCGCCTGCACTACCCCGTGTGGATTGGCATGAGGCCCGCTTTCACTTTCAGTTGCCACACTTCACTCCGTTTATCCCCTCCCTGTCCCCCTCTCCCTCCCTGCACTATTTGCCAACCACTTGGCGGCATGCAACGTTATTGTCTGTGATGACAGCCCTCGTCCTTATACCGAAGCACAAAAAACTAGTAAAAAATTTGTCGTTTTTTCTAAAATTTCGTTCTATATTTGTTTGGCATTGTTTGAGAGCGCGGTAGGGTTATGGTTATATAAGCTGGCTGTAACTCGAAACTGGGCACATGCCGTTCGGATATGGCTATAAAGGATATAAAGCTAGTGCAGCTGCAAAAAAGAATGCCTGCATGGTGTGTAGAACCATGCTGGTCCATATGTAGTTTGGCAGTCTAAACTAGTTTCAGCAGGAATCTTTAACCTTTAGATTAGAAATGTGTGTGGAACTTTCATTTAACTTGTCATCGTTGACAAATCAAAAATTGGAATTACTAAAAAATAGAATATAAAATATTTAATTATAGCAAAGTTCAAGATTAGTTTGTTAGGCTTATGAGATAGGCCTTTCCCTCATTTAAAAGCAATGTCAGAGTTACAGAAATTTGTATTGCGTTAGGTTAGTTCCACGTTCTGGTCTTGGCATCCACTTGATAAGGTCTACGCACTATTTTACGCACTACTGACCTATATATGATCTATAGGTGGTATAGAGCTTGGATAGAGTATTTTTTTTTCACTAATTTTTGCTTTCTCTTGACAACTAACGAGTGCCGCTTGAGCTGATAATGGGTTGCCTGGGCTGACATTCTCTTATCACCAAAATAAAAGTCCGGATTCTAGTGAAGAATCAGCACTAAGTCGTTGAGCCAATAGCAGATCTTTCAGGTTCAGCTTCGGCTTATCAATTTCGAAACTGTTCTGACTAATCCGCTGTATGAAGTGCGCTAAATCATATGGAAATGTTATAGAATGCTGATCTTAAGCAAAGAGATTTGCGCTTAAGTCTATCTATGTACGTGAAAGGGGTCAAGAATAAGCCAATATCCTTATCAGCAAGACTCCAATATCATAATATGTATTATTCTTGCATCTCTTTCTAAAGTCGCGTCGCTCTTTGTTTTTAATGCCTTCTGCGAATTTGAAATTCTGCTAAAACTATTCACATTTTTCGGTTAATCCGTCGGGAATTGTTTCAGCAGTTTTACGTAATATTATGCAGAGCAAGGATAAGAATTAGGATATGCTGCGTTATACACATATATACAAAGACAGAGAGAGAGGGAAAGAGAAGTCTTTGTGCCATTATAGTTTTCACTTTCGAAATTTTCCACGGTAGTAGCCGTTGCCTCAAACAAATTAACATCCCGTCGCGTTATTGGGCGCGTCCTTGGCCTACCTAGCAGAGCATTCACTGTATATCCGTATATAGGCATGTATGTATATGTATTTTCGGGATAAGTTCTCTTCCCAGCATGTCCTTGCCATAAAAATCTACATAAAACCATTTAAAAGTCAATCCGCAAAAGTCACCAGCGACCAGCCAAGTGAAGAGTCAAGAAACAGCCAAAAAAATATAGAAGAAATGAATTATGAAAATCGTTTTCATACGACAGTTTTTTAGCAAGGGTTTTTGTTAGAGTTTCTTTGACTTTTTCTTTTTCTTTTACCTGGTTTCTTTTTTAGCATGTTGCTTATTTTTTATGATATGGTTTTTTAGACGTGTGTCAGCAATTAGTTGGCCATTGAATGTTGCTCAATGAGCCGGGGGGACGCTATAAACTGCCATTACCATTGCCAGTGGCATTTCCTTGTAGATTGCCCACTCAACAGGCTGTCCAAATAATAAAAAAAAACTCACTCAAATAAACGCTCATGCCCCTTCGTAGTGTCACTTTCACTTCGGACTCCCCCTTTTGCAAGTACATCGCGCGGTGCTTTGTTTACTTCCTGTTTACTCTTACAGCGCACGCTCCCAGCTCAGCATTGCTCCCCCTTCCCCCTTCCAGAGCAACCCGAGTGCCAGCTCTTTTCATTGACTTTTGGCGTTCGCTCTCGCTCGCTCGCGTGTTGAGAGTTCTGAGTGTTTCTCGCTCGCCTTTATCATCCCCCTTCAAGATTTGAGTTATTTTTTCGCTTTATGTGCAAAGGGGAAATGCTGCCTCTTAGAAATGAGTTAATTGTTGAGCCGCTTTCAGGCTCTTATCAACGCAATTTCTGAGTTGTGTTATATATTCTATCCTTATCCTTACTATTTCTCAACTTAAACTAAAACCCTCAACTATGTGGTTTATATTAAAAAATAAAAAACAAAACAAAAACTCTTACTGCATTCATTTTTTTATGAAGGGTCTAAAAAACGGAAGTACGCACAAGTTTTTTAAGAGCCCATAGACCATAGGTAGCTGCTGTTAGAGCTAGTTTTGTGTTTTGGTTTTTTATGACACTCACAACAGCAAATAAAAAACGCCTTAGCCATAAAACCATAAAAGTTTTTACACCCGCCGCATTAACTTTTTAAGGCCATTTTGGCTAAAAGTCAACTTTGATTTTTCTTCTTTTTTTGCTGGTGGAACTAGAACGAATTGAAAGAACTGCGAATGTTTCCATAGTTTAGTTCTAGCATAATTTGGATTGTCTAATTTTAAAATTGAGCGCTTATATTTGCTTTCTCTCTCGCACCGATTTGCATATATGCAGAATCAAAAATTGCTTAGGTAGAACGCAACGATAACCAAAAGAGAAGTAGAAAACGAAAAAAAAGAAAAAAGAGCTGAGGGGTTTTTGAGTTGCGCTCAACTGAGCGCTTAGTTTTATTTTTTTTTTACAACCTCATACACACACACACACACAGAGGCACTTAAACATAGCTCATAAAGGAGAGCAGTGGTACCTGCTTTCTGAGGGCATCGGCAACGCGTCGGGTTTCGCTTGTCGTGTCGTGCTTCCTCCCTTTGGCTGGCTGTTTAGCTGGGTAGCTGACTGGCTTTCTTTGATGCGTGTGTGAGCGAGCGAGTGAGTGAGTGAGTGAGCGATTGAGTGCGTATGCATGCGTGCTTGCATGTGTTTCTGTGTGTGTGTGTGTCTGTGTTCAGTGAGAGGGTGAGTGGTGCGAGCGTACTTATAGTTAGCGCACGCGGCGAATTCGTATCATTCGTGATTTGGCTCTGACAGTGAGAGGAGCACAGTTTTTGGTGCCAAACAAACAGTCACACATAAATATACACACACAGAGAAACATCACTCATACACACACACACACACACAACCAAGTGAACCACACACTCACGCAAATTTGTTGCTTCAAAGGATTTCCACAGCGCAAAGGATATACTCAGCAGAGCTCAGCTCAATATAAAAACGTGTTGCACTCACTCGCTTCATATCATTTCTCAGCGACAACTCGTCACAGTCACAACTCGACTGATCGACCGACATTAACAAAACTGCTAAGAAACAAAAAGAACTTAGTTAAAATTCGAAACAATATTTAGTTGTGTCGCGTGCGAAACGAGAATCCATAAACAAAAACCAAATACCTCAACATAAATAATACTTAAACTAAATAATTAATAAATAATAATTATATAAATAATATTAGGTAACTTTTTAATTGCAACTACCTCATTTTTATATTGTCGTCAACGTTTTTCTAAACTGTGCAAGAAACTACCTCAAAGTACAAAAAATAAAATACACAAAAGTGCGTGAAACTACAAAACAAAAAAAAAACAGAAAATTGTTCTAACGATTTGCATATTGTGTCAAAAAGTAAAAGTTTAAATACAAAAAAGGCAGCTCAAATGAAAATTTGTGTTCAGAACTGAAAGAAACCGTCAAGTGAAGTTTGCCAATAAATTCGCAAGGACAACAACAGGAAGCAACAACAGAATCCGTTATGGCCATATCAATGCTGCAGGACGCTCAGACACGAAGTAAGTAAACGAATATTATTATAAATAAAAAGCATAATTAAGGGGAATCTTAGAAGAAACAGTTACGTCAACAAAAAGGTCATAGTTGAGGGGAAATTTCAAGAATAATAATTCTGCTTAGCTTGAAGATCAGATTAAATCATCTATTGATTCTGGTATTTCTCAGAAGTCGCATTAAAGCACACACTAAAGTCACACACTTAACACAAACACACAGGCACACGCACAGCAATAACGACGTCTAAATGTGCACAAGTTAACATTAAGCGCCATTTTGGCAAATGTTCTGAGACACACACACACACACTCACAGACACCCACATATACAGAGCAATTAAGTTTGTTTACAAGTTTCCTTCTTGGGGTTTTACTGCATTGCCGGCATTTAACTCGTTTAACGCAACGCCCACCAAAACAAACGCCAACTGAGCGCAGCTGAGTGAGAGCGTTTGAGTGAAAGAAAGAGAGCGCCAGCACACACACGCTTACATATGTTCCACATGTGATGCTCTTAAGTGCGTGTGCCTAAACTCTCTCTCTTTCTTATTCCTCAGCTCTTAAGTTAAAGTTTCTACTGCAGGGACACACGTGCGTCTCATGAACTTTAAGGCAAAAAGTTGAAAGGTTCACGAGGTCCTGCACTGCCCGCCGGGCAAAACTGACCAAACTGACCTAAACTGTTTCTGACAGCTCAGCGGGTGGCAGGAGGGTTATGGAAAGCCAAACACGAAAATGACTGTAAAATGAATTAGGGAAAAGGAAAAACGAAAATGAGAAGATCTCTTTGCTAACTGCGACATTTTTTTTTTTACCTTTCAGGCCTAGCAGCCGCATTAGCTGGTATCAAACGCGAAGACATTGTGGATCGCTCCATGTCACTGTCGCCCCCCATGTCCGCCAACACATCAGCGAGCAGCCCAGTGGCATCATCCAACTCGCATTCCCTATATCCAGGCATGGGCCTGCAACAGGCAGCAGCCGCTTCCGCCTTCGGCATGTTGTCGCCCACACAGCTGATGGCTGCCAATCGGCAGGCGGCCGCCTTTATGGCCCAGCTACCAATGAGCACATTGGCCAACACACTCTTTCCCCACAATCCAGCGGCGCTCTTTGGCGCCTGGGCGGCACAGCATCAACACCAACAGCAGCAGCAGCACCAACAGCTCCCAATGCCCGGCACACATCTGCACTCACCACCTGCTAGCCCACACTCGCCAGTGGCCAGCAGTGGCAAGCATCCATTGAGCTCTCCAAACAGCACCCCACAGCACTTGGGTGTGGGTGAGCCAGCCAAGAAGTCGCGTAAGTTGTCCGTAAAGAAGGAGTTCCAAACAGAGATCAGCATGAGTGTCAGCGATTTGTATCACACGCCCGGCGGACCTATTTCACCGCCCTCCAGTGGCAGCTCGCCCAACTCGTCAGCCCATGAGGCCACAACTGGCTCCGCAGCAGCGCCAGCGAAGGATCCGTCGCGTGACAAGAGCTTCACATGCAAGATCTGCTCCCGTAGCTTTGGCTACAAGCACGTGCTGCAGAACCATGAGCGCACCCACACCGGCGAGAAGCCCTTTGAGTGCCCCGAGTGCCACAAGCGTTTCACACGCGACCATCACCTGAAGACACACATGCGCCTGCATACGGGCGAGAAGCCCTATCACTGCTCCCACTGCGATCGCCAGTTCGTTCAGGTGGCCAATCTGCGTCGCCATCTCCGTGTCCACACTGGCGAGCGGCCATACACCTGCGAGATCTGCGATGGCAAGTTCAGTGACTCCAATCAGCTCAAGTCGCACATGTTGGTGCACAATGGCGAGAAGCCATTCGAGTGCGAGCGTTGCCACATGAAATTCCGGCGTCGTCATCATCTGATGAACCACAAATGCGGCATTCAGTCGCCCCCGACACCAGCGCTTTCTCCGGCAATGAGTGGAGATTATCCTATGGCTGCGGCGGCTGTGGCTGCTGCTGCCGCTTTAGAGTCCTCAACCAACAAGTTTGCGGCTATGTGCGCCAGCTATGGCGGCTCCGAGGAGTCTGTGGATTTAGCCAAGAGTAGTTTGGACGAAGATGCTCCACTTGACTTATCCGAGGACGGTGCCAGCTCTGTCGATGGCCACTGCACCAGCAATGCACGCCGCAAGGCTCAGGACATACGCCGCGTATTCCGGCTGCCACCGCCACAGATCATGCACGTAACCAGCGACATGCCCGAACAGACAGAGCCTGAGGATCTGAGCATGCACTCACCACGTTCCGCCGAATCACATGATCAGCATGAGGACATCGATCTCGATGAGCTCGACGATGCCGCTGCCCTTTATCTGCGCCAGCAGCAAATGCAGCACCAACTGCAGCAGCAGTTCCACTAAACAGGAAGATCTCCAAGTCTTCTGAACAGGGTTGTATATAGTCCACATCATGGCCAGCGCTCATCAGATGAAGCTGGAAAAAGAAACACAAAATTGAAAATTTTGCTTAAAGTTTTCGAAACAAGAATTTACCCCCGCAAAAAAGAAAAAAACCTAAAAAAACATGATTTTAGTCAAAGGATTGCACATAAAAGAAAATTGTACAAAAAGAAATGAAAAAACACTCAAAATTAGATATAAGAAAAATCGCTATAAGGAAGTCCTCTTCCTGTCCCCCACCTACCCACCCCCCAAACGTAACCCAGCAAATGTTGTGCCATTTTCAATGCCTAATTTTAGTTAATAATACTTTTCCTCTTAAGTTGTTGTCCTTATAGAGAGAGAGAGAGAGATGATTGTAAATAGTCAGCCGAATACAGCTGCCAATTGTAAATTTTGAACAGCGGAATGAAAACGAATTAAAACAATCAAAAGTTTCATTATTTTAAGTTAATTTAAGTTCTTAGTCTAATTTACAAATCTTTTGATTATTCTCAAAGAAAACAAAAACACTCGAAAAAATCAAAATTAACTTTAAGTTATCCCCCTCCCCCACTCCCCACTTCCCCAATCCCAAAAACAAAAAGCAAAAAATAAGAAATCTAAAATAAATTCCCTAAAGGTCTATTATCAATTGTTTTGTTTGCCATTTTAATTATAATTGATTAATTAGTAAATAACAATTTTTTGCATGAATCTCTAATTTTTATTATTATTATTATTATTATTATTATTATTACTACATAAATATTATTTGTATTTAAACGCACCTGCCAAATGTTGCCACATGCTTTTGATAAGAAGCATGTGGATAAAAATATTTAGAAAAAATAAAACATGATTAAAAAAATCATTGAAAATAAAAAACTTTTAATTTTTATTTATTATCTTGATCAAATTATTTCATTGATTTAAATTCCAATTTAATAATTTCTTTTACTAATTTTCCTTTAAACAGTTTAAGTTCATATTTCTTGATTTGGTTTTTAGTTCTTAAATGGAAATTGCGCCACAATAATTTTCGCATTTACAACTTCCACTGCCCCAACAAAAAGAAGGCATATATATATAGTTGAATATATAACATTAATTGTATAACATAACATTTTATAAGGTTGTACAACCTTAGTGTATAATTAAGTCGTGAACCAAGTAAAAAAGACACAGGAAGAACTACTATAACCGAATACCTCCAATACCTCTTTGTAAAGAATTTGTTGTGATTGTCATTAAGAGCAACTCACAAACAAATCTAAGTACTTACACCAACAAAGTTTATAGCATATATACATATAAAAAAATATATATATCTATATATATATAATAACAATAACAATTTTGGGCAATCGTACAACTGAATTCAACAGAATTTATATACAAAAGAAAAGCTAAGAAACAGATTTGAAAGTTATACTACTATTATATATACTCGTATAGAAATTTTTATGCATATTTTTAAAAGGAACTAACGAACGATTTTCCAAGCATTTAGAAATCAGTTTATAGCTATATCTATATTTAAGTGTATATATACTTCTATTATATACTAAAATACATATATAGTGTTCTATTCCTTATCGTATCTGTATATAGATCTAAGCTGTACATATATACATCAAGCAAAACTTACACTACAGAATAATTTTAGTGCAATCTTTGGTTACAATTTTTAATACACAGATCGGGATTCGGGAATCTATTTCCCCCCGATGCACTTTTTCGTTTGTCAAAACACACAAAAAACAAAAACAAAAATGCAACAAAATATTGTGTAATTTTCTTTGTTCATTCAAGTGTATGGTATACAAGTTCCTCAAGATTAACAAATAATTACAAAAAATTACAAAAATTATAAAAAAATCTCAATAGTTAAACGCGTTTCAAAGTCTCGATTGTTGACGGCTGAAATCTGCGCATTGTACACACACCTCACATCTTTCATATGAATTATGTACTTTATATAAACATATATATATATATATATACATATATATAAATATATTATATCGTAATATTACAACTAATCATTCAGTTTAGTATTTAAGTTGTATAAAGTTGATATGTTAATCCTTAACTTATTCATAAAGTCAATTTAATTGTATATATTCTTATAACTTATTAACCAAATATCGGCTCAGAATGTGCAATATATATCTGATTATAGTCAAAGAAAAGCTACTAAAGAAAATCTAGAAAAATTAATAACAAAATTACAAACCCTATTATATGATATTATATAGTATTTACATATGAACCTAAGGCATGCTGCTGCTTTGACATATTGATTTTCTCGTTTATTGTTGTTGTCATTTTCAAGCATTTTAATTAATTAATTAATGAACATATAAAATTTATGGCGCAAGGAATATCCCTACCAAAGAAACCAAAAAAAGAAAAACCTCAATGTACGAATATTTATTATGTTTATGGCGAAATTGTGTGAATACAGAACGAAAAATATATATATAGTATATCTATTACAATATTGTGTTAAACAAGCGCCAGTTTTAATCAATAAATGTAAGGAATACCCCTGCCCCTAACCCCTCAACCCTCACCCCCTCTCCCTCTGATGAAAATTAGCAACCAGCAACACAAAAGTTGGAAGCGTCAACGGGCGACATTATATAAATTTTTAATTTATGCAAACGAAGCCCTTTCGCATTATTTTACATTTGCCACGAGACGCCCCACTAATGCTGTCGCCGCACCCGCAGCCCCTCATCCCATCTTTCCCAACTCGTAATGTCCCCAACTCCCCCACCCCCCTCCCCTTCCCACAATTTGAATTTCTGCGTTTGCGGCAGCTGAGCGCAAGACGTGAAAAAATATAAAAAACGCGCGCCGCGCACAGCCAGAAAATGTCACAGTGTTTTTCCCATTTAATCTTGAAGCGGGCAAACAACAACAGCAACAAGAGAAGCAACCCCCACTGGCAACCTCCCACTCTTCAAGCCCAAGACCTTAACCCCAACTCCAACTCCTAACCTATCAGGCCACCCAGCAGACGCCTCCTTTCATTGTGCCCCTTTCAAGAGCAGCAACAGCCACAGCCACAGTCACAGCAGCAGCAGCAGCAGCGACGGCGTCAGTCGCCGAAAAAGGCTTCGCTCTATGTACAAAATGGCAGCATGTATTACATAAAAGACGTCTTATGTGCTTATTACATAGAACGAGGCAGCCTTCCGCTCCTCCTCTTCATATTCCTCGTCCTGCTCCATCTTAACAAGGGGAGTCCTGCGCTGCTTATTAGCATTTCAGCCTTTCTTTGCAGCGCGACGCCAGCGTTGCCTTTCTCAAGTAAATGATTTAGACTTGGGGTAGAGCCAGAAATTTTTTTACCAAATGAGTTTACGAGTGTTTGCCTGTAAGGATTTCTATACCCTGTATACGGACTGATGAAGGAGCGTATAAACTAATCAAGGATTGCACAGAAAAGACAATCCAGAATACTTAAATATTATTCGAATATCATAAGAAATCTTCCCATGCCTCAAATTCCTTTTCTTTCCTATTTACCTGGCAACAGTTAGGGTATCTAGTCTTCGGCAATTCTTGCATTCAACTCTCTCTCCCTCTCTTTTACTTGATTGTGGCCCCAAAAAGAAGGCAGTCGAAATAAATTTTAAAGGCTTCTACGCCAAAATGCCAGGCGCTGCTCATTATTCAAATTGAAAAATTATGATTTGCGCCCAGGACTTGAGGTCCGAGGTTCGCGTCCAGCGAACCAAGCGCTTCTAATAAGCTGCCTCAAGTGCAATAGTCTATGGAAGGGGGCTATGGGGGAGAAATGAAGCTGGCACGTGGTCAGCGTAGGAGTTGGAGAGAAAGAAAAGGGGAGTAAGAGGCAACTGATGCCACATTGGCTGCTGCTTTCATTATCCTGCGGCCATTCGCCTCAATTAAATGGGTAAAATTATGAGCCTTATTAATATGGCAGAGCCGCTTTTTCTTGGTTCCTTTGGGGGGCATTCGAAGGATGTTGGCCAGATTTAGTTGGCTTAGTTGATTTTGAATGATTACGGCGTGGACGCGTTGCTGTGTGGCATGTGGCGTTTTAAACCGCGCTCGAAACGCAGGAGTTACCTCTGCTGGCGTTTTAAAACGCGCGAAATTTTGGATTTTATAAATTATAGATAAAAATTATTGACAAATTGTTTTTATTGGTATCATTATAATCTTTCTTAATGGTTCCACTAACTTACGATCTTTTTCATCTCTGTATGTCTTCTCATCTAAGGACTAAGCTAATCTTGTGTAATCCTGCCATTATTCCCTACAATCATAAGCATAATTGAATAATTATTTAATTTATTTTATAAAGCTTCTAGGGAATAGATAAAAGCTTTTACTTTCTTATGCAATCGAGATCTTTCAAATGTAAACTCTTATTTCTCAATTATTCAATTAATACCAACATAACAAGTAACTATCATTATTTTGAGTATAAGATTTAAGTCTTGATGCTTAAATAGGACTCGCTTTAAGTTCTTTTCCGTGCACTTTCTATTGGAATGACAATTTTAGAATTGTAACCCGAAGTTGTTCCATCAAACTAAAAGCCGAACAAAGTCTCAGTTTTTAAAGCGCTCTATAAGAATGGTAGGAGGGGAATCCGCATGAAGTTGCAGCATTTTCTATAGCCTTTAAATGTACTTGCAACATTGTGAAATATGTAACAAAAATATGTTAGGTACTCAGAAAGGGGCAAATACACACAAACATACAGCGAGGAGAACATCAATCAAATGCACAGAGTCAAACAAAAGTTGCAACAGGATCAATGCAACAAACAAAAGGGTTATCGATGAAGCAGAAGAAGTGGAGGAAGCAATGAAAGAATATGAAGCAAAATGGAAACACCGCATGAATGAACACGAAAGAAACTAAAGCCAATTTATATTTTGCAGTTGTTGTTGTTTCGTCCTTAGTTATGTATGTCCTTTGCACTACCCCCCGTACTCAATGAACTATCGACTGCGCAAAGGCATGCAAATTTTTGGCACACACACACACACACACACGCATAGAGACACACATTGAATGCTGCCACAATTAGCAAGCAGCATGCAGGATCTTTTGACCGCTGTAAGCGATGCCAGTTCTTAATTGCCACAAGCATTGCGAATCTCTTGGCCACACAGCAGGCAGAGGTACTGGCATTGGCATAAGCAAAAGGAGAAAGTGGCCAGGATTCAAGGACATTTACACAGAGCGCAGCGTGTTGCGAAAACAGGAAAACAAATTGCAAAACGCGCTAGAAAATTCTCAGTTACAGAATTTTCACATTTAGAAAATGTCGAGCATTTTTACTCCTTTACGCTTGTACTCGTAATTTAGCGAGCTTCGCGCTTATCAAGTCAACCCCATAAAACAACCGGGCAAGGCAAAAACAACCCTCTCTGCGAGCAGCGCAGCAGACGCGAGCAGCCAAGCCAGCAGAAGCAGCGATAACAGCAACAAACTCATTTGCATACGAAGTGCTTTCGCTTTCTCTGCCAGCTGTCCCCTCCCCGCTCTCTGCCCGCAAACCCCTTCGTGTTGTTCCTGCTTTTGCGAATGGCGTCGCAGCACCTGCTGTACGCGTGTGTGCGAGTGGGATAGCTGAGAGCCAGCCATCTCGCTCTTCCCTTGGCTTTAGTCAAAGAGTTTAATGCTGCCTGAGCGCTCTGCCGACGTCGCAGCTGCTGCGCCAGCATTGCGGAGCTGAGCTGAGCTGCTGCCTGTCGTGCTGCTCATTATCAAGCATGGAGCGTAAAACTCATTGAGACGTTTGCAGGCCCCACTTTCCGCTCCCCTCGCTCCTCGGATCGCCCTTCATCCTTGAGCTGCTTTTAGCTTTGCCTTTGACTCATTTCGCCTCTTTTATTTGTTTTTCTCAAGTTGCACGAAAATCAACGTAAAAGCGAAATGAAGAAAATTTTGTTTAAAAAAATTACAAACAACCCCTTTGGCTTTTGTGAAGGCGCCAGCAACGGTGAAGGCGACGGCGGCAACGACGACAGCGGAAGAATAAAAGTCGCAGCAGCTAAAAAAGAAGAGGAAGATGAAGTAGCAGAAGAAGCGCTTCTTAACTAAAGAAAAGGGGGAGGGGCAAACGCCAACGCCAGCGCCAACGCAAAAGCAAAAGAAATGAGCGTATATTATTCATGGTATTAATGTCGCAAGATTCGCTTACACAGGGGCTGCCAGGGCTGCAGAGGGGAGCGGGTTGTGGGGGAAGGGGGAAGGGGGCGGCCTGTCGAATGTAACTGGAGTTGGGGAGTAGAGTAGAGCTGGCTGTGGGGTTGCCACTTTTTTGCTTTTTCGGTATAGCGAGCACTCAGTGCTCAGACTTAAAGTTTGAAAACGTTTTTAAGTGCAAGTGTTCAGGTTGATGAACCAGTTGAGGGGGCGGAGACGGAGGCGAGGCGGAGGCGGGTACTAAGCGTCGCAAAGGGGCACTTTCTCAGAACGGGAATTACGCCATTCGCGAGTATCGGATGTCTGTGAATAAGTCAGAGAACTTCTGCTTAACTTATGTTTGTTATGTTCCAAAAGGCTTCTTCACTGGAATTACGTTTTTTATTCCTCCAGCTTAAGAACTGTGATTAATATCCTTAATCTGTGAATTTAAAAAGCAGAGAATATTTACTTTTAATTCTATAAAAACCTCTTCTTTCTCTTTATTGTAGATATCCATTATGTTGATTAACACAGATGAGAGAAGCCTTCATCAACAGCTCATGTAAGTTCAGTATGAACAAAGTATAGCTTTTATTATAGTTACAACTTAACTGCTTTCTGTCAAACGTCCTTTCCTATGCTGACCTATGCCAATAAATCGCTTTTATCCATATTCCCACGCTCTCCTCATACCAGCTTCAACTTTCAATGTCCCATATCCACCCGCCATCCCCCCTCTGTTCAGTACAGATGCTCGTATCACATATCAATTTCCATAAACAGCCAAGTGCACAACTCTATCCACCCATTGAGCCACCTTCCGAAGCAACAACAATAATGGCAATTCTATGATAAAAATGCTGATGATTACGCGTACATTAGACAAGTGCCACCCACACATATGTACATCCACACTCACACACACCCTTCCCCTTGGCCATTCCCCTCATGCGATTCCTTCCTTTTATTTGCCACAAATTTTCGACAATTTTGGACAAATTTACATGCATAAACCGCGACATGGGCGACGGCGGAAGCGGCAATTGCCCTATAATAAATGGCACACACAACAACAGTGCACTCATAAATAGTCGACTGGAAGATTCCCTGTACTAGGTGATAGAACATATTTCTCATTGGTGCTTATAGGTTGCTAATGTTAATAATATTGAATATAGGATTTGACAGGACTATGACAGCTCACACTTATAGTTGACATTCCCAGATTTGATATGGATAAGCTGAAAATATAGAAGCAACATGAACATCCTTCGATTATATACCACACACACCTGCGAAGAGCTGTAAATCCAGGGTATAAACGCTTAAACTACGTCTGCGATTTGCGTACGTTATTCCGGTCGTTCCCGTGGGTCGTCTCACGCACTAGACTCACATATGCGGAACCCCTGACGCCGACCCTTTTTCCCCCTTTTTACTTTTAGTGGGTTTGTCCGGAAATTTGTTTAGAGAAAATCAAGTGAAAAGCTAGCGAATAAAAGAAAAAAAACATTTGAAAATCATATGCAAAAGCGAGTGTAAGGGGTGCGTCAGAGGGCTGTGTGTGTCTATGGTGTGTGGGTGTGGGTGTGAGTGTGTGTTGCTTGTTGACATTTTGTGCGAGAAAAGTGAGCTATCAACAAGCTATCATTCACTACACATATGCAAGGTCTTTGTTTGTGTGTGATAAGGGTTCTGCTCATGTGTGTGTGCGTGTGTGTGTGTGTGTGTGTGTGCTGGTCTGTGGATGTGCATGTTGTGTGTGCGTGTTTGGCAAACTGTTGATGCGATTTAAGCGATTTGTTGTGGGTTTTCCTTGCAATGTGTTGTTCTTGTGCCTTGTTTATATTTTCTTTGGCGGGTTTTTATGCAAAAGCAAAAACCGTAGCATACTTTCAGGCATATGTTGCTATGCGTGTGTGTATGTGCGTGAGGGTTGTGTATTACAAGAGAGTGTGTGTGTGTGTGCTGACAGTTGGCAGAGGTCAGTGCCAGGTTACGGTGCTGGGCTGCTGTTGGGGGCGTGTCGAGCAGCTGCCCTGTCACTTTGGGCTGTTGATTTAATTATAACCCATATATGAGTCTAAAAGGATTTGCGAGGATATGCTAGAGCCTGGACATTATTAAATAATGCAAGACTTACTTTCGTTTTTGGTAAGGACACTCTTTGAGCTCCTCTAATGGGTTTTCTAATTCGCTTAGGCATGTGGACACCGGAGAAATGGTGGGAAACAGGATGTAGGCAGGATATGTGGGTTCTCCCGTTGACTGAGCCTTTTACTTCGATAGCCTTTGAACTAATTTGCGGCTAAGTGTGTGTGTGTGTGTGTGTGTGTGTGTGTGCGTCTATATGTGTCAAACGCTTAATGCAATTTCATAGACACATCAAAGTCGCCTGACCAGGATCACGACAAGCCAGTCAAGAAGCGAAAAGGACTTAAGTATCCAAGGGGGAAAAGGGGAGCGCCACAAAATATGCAAAGCGCAATTTAACAGGGCAATGAAAATTTTTTAATTACCTCTCATATCCGGCAAGTGGCCGGAGACGAAGCAACGGAGCCAGAACGAAAGCCATATCCTTTTAATAAGCAGATCCTTTGCATAACAACAAGGAAAACATTAATTAAGATGCAGACAAAACGCAGGACCACGACCAGGACCAGGACCACTGGCAAGACCAGGACCCAAACTCAAGCAGCGAATAAGCGAATTAACAGCGGGCAGGACTTTGCATAAATGAAAGGATAATCAGCACATCAACCCAAGGATAACAACAACAAAATGGCGTGCAATTAACATGGAAATGATTCTGTTTGACACCAAACGCAGCCAACATTCAGAACAAAAGGCAAATGGCGTCCAGTTGCGCCAGTTACTTCAGTTACCTCCAGCTCTCGTCGACCGAGTCGAGGGTTAAATTAGCAAGGATCGAGGGCAACAAAAGCTGCGCCCAAGTTTGTTTTAAGCAGCCAACAGCAAGGATGCGACGGCAAACGGCAAAGGACAATGCAGCGCATAATTTGATATTGCCCATTAAGCGCGGCCATTAATGAACGGACGACGCGCATGTCCTGCGCCTGCGTCAGCGCCAGGACCTGTATGTGTGTGTGTTTCTCTGTGTGTGTGTGCTGTGCTGTGGGGGGACCCCTTCCGTGTGTCCTTCCTTCAGCCGCTGCTGCTGCCCCCAGCGCTTCCATGGCGAGTAATTAAGTTTATGCGAAGTACAAAATTTAATTTCGTTCCTTTGCCACCCTTTTCCAGCGCAGCCCCTTGCCTTGTGGGACTGCCCAGTGGATAGTGGGACAGCTGGGGTGGCGGTGCAGGGGCAGGGCGGTAGGGGGTGGACCAGTTGGCTTTTTGTTTTTAATGCCTTTTGAAGTATTCGCCGTTCCACGCGGAGCTCGCTGTAAGCATCTTAACGGCATCATTTGGCGCCGGTTCGCCCAGGTGGCTACGCACTTTTTTCTTAATGTACAATTTACGTTTCTTTTTTCAAGAATTCTTCTTATAAAGATGGTATTATATGTATGGGGGTGTGTGGGTGGTTGGGTGTGTGTCTGTGTGTGTGTGTGTGGGCATACTTTGTGCCTTGGTGGGGGCTGTTTATAATTTTTAATTGGTGTTTGAAGTGCTTGCTTCATTGGGGCGGGGAAACTGTTGCTAGAGTGAAGACGAGGAAGATGGAGCATTGAGTGGGTGGAAAGCGTTTTCGAGTGGAAGCCCCATTTTAAAGTGAAGAGTACTAGGGAGAATATAGGTATGTTATTCTAAGAATACTTAATACTATTTTTTTGAAATATATATGATCCTGTGATCGCCAGTTTCTCTTTAGAATAGTTGATACAAATTTGAGATTTCGCTTTGATTTTCATTGTTGTAAACAACACTGAGAGTTCCTTTATGCATAGCTATGACAACTTTGATGCTTGAAACTCGAACCGACCCTGTAATATAAACAAGGCATCTTCGAGTTTCATTGAATGCAATCGATGTTGCTGAAGAGTTGGCAACAGGGAGAAACCTAAGCAAAGTCACACCCCCACAGGTCGTGGCATATTGCAAATCATAAATCAATAACTTACAATAAAGCCAAAAGGATTCCCAGCCACATCAGATACAAGGACGACAACAACAACAGGAGCTGAACAAGCGGAGCCCATCAAGCGTCGCATATTTTTCAAATTAAAAAACCGAAGAGCGGAAAAAAATAAAAGGAAAAACATTTCGCGCGCTGCTCCCCGCGCTGCATAATCAGCTTCAGTTGCTGTCACTGTTAACGTCGCTGTCGCTGTCGCTGTCGCAGTCGACGTCGCTGCCACGCTTCCAGCGCCTGCGATGCGCATAAATTAAGTTAACCCCTCGCAGAAGCAACAAAAACAACAACAGAAAAAAACGTAAAAACTCGCGTCTGCCTCATTTTTTTCCTCTACATCTATCTCTGTCTCTGTCTCTCTCTCTATCTATCTATCTATCTATCTCTCTGTTCTTCTCCTCTCCTCTAATCATCTATTTTTTTGTTACCGTTATGTATTTTGTGATTAACTTTCGTTTTGCATGCAACGCTGCGTGTTTTTTCCAACCCATCCACGAGTATCTCAACCCTTTGGCTTTGGATTTGGCTGTGGGTCGCCTGCATCTCTGGGTGGAACGTTTTTTATATGAAATTCTTTTTTTATTTTGGACCACGAGCTTAACTTATTCTTCAGCGATTTTTTCGTTGCCAAGTTTTATGAATTTTGAGTTTTTTAAGCGGATATTACGGGTAGTTTTTTGCAGGCTCTAAAATACAGGGTGAGCGCCCGAGGAGCTGCACAGCACCTGGACCTCAACTCGTAGACACACACACACACACACACACACACACACACTGTATGTCCTTGTAGTTTTGTTAACTTCTTGTTATAACATTCTATCATTCAACGATAACAAGCTAACACATCCAATGATCTGATGTAGACAAGGCGATGCCTAGAACTAGAATCCTTTTTCTTCTGTGGTTACTCGGAATCCTTTTCTGTGTTTTCAGCACACAAAAAGATTCTTAACTGTATTGCAGAGCGAGAGAAAAGTACAGAAAGCAAAAGCAACACTTTTGACAAAAAGAACAACTAGTTTTAAGAGGAGTTTCCCATCTCCAATACAATTGCCATATTTACAGTGGGACTAAACACTCTTGATTTAAGCTAATTATGAGTAGCTTTTAGTTGATATCCACCCATGTTGGACACCCTGTATTCCGCCTGCATTTGTTGTTCAACTCTTTTTTGAGCTCAACCAAATCAACCCAAATTATTCTGCCCGAGCACATGCTAAAGTACCCACGTTTTTTATATTTTCAGTTCCTCTGCCTGCCTGCTTGGTCCTGCTTGGCCCTCAAAAGTTTTTAACCCTTGCTGAGTAAAAAAAAAATAACATGAATATTCACTTGTCAAATACAAAAAACTTTACGGATGAGAAAAAAACGTGGCATTTGTGTTTTATGGGTACCCCCGGAAGCGGATCGTCTGGGGTAAGTTTAAAACTTGATTTTCACAATCCAAAATCCCAACAGCAACAAAATGCAAATTAAAAGTGCGTCGAGCGAGAAAAAAAACTTGTGGAACTTGTGGAAAACCCTTTCATAGAGTACCCCGTTAATAAAAAGGGTTGTCCGCAGCCGCAGGACTCTCGGCGTTGTCTGGGTAACATGCCAAAAAAAACGTGAGGGGTGCGTGTGCGTCGTGTGTCCTGCCAGGCACAGACTCACGTTTTTTTGAATATTAAATTTTTTGCCGTATGCAAATGCTGCCTGCTAGTTAGAAAAAAAACAAAATTACACCCTAGACAGAAAGATCTATGGCCAGGGATTTGGAAAAGGAAAAGGGTTTCGGCTTGTCTGTTGACTTGCCTGCATTTTGCTCCTCGTGCATTGTAGTTTTTTATATTCTATTTTGTATTTTCTGTTTGAGATTTTTACATAGGAGAGTAATCCGTATTTAGGGGCCGCACACGGCGAGGATCAGGCATGCAATTTGTGTGCAGAAGATGCGTCTGGCACACGTCCTGGCTGCGGCTGAGGATTTGGCCAAAGACATCGACGTCTGTTTTGTTTGGCTCAAGACGAAGGCAACGGCGACGGCGGGCGGAAATTAGTTTTCCTTCATTGAGCTCGTTTCATTGGACGTCTCATTTACGCCTATTAACATTTTTGACAGCTGCTTGCATAAAGGTGAGACGCTGGCTCAAAGGCTTGCCAGTCCTTCTGCTCCTGACAGCTGTCCAATGACGCCCGCCTTTGGCATGTCCTGCGGCGTAGTATTTGTATTTTTTTTTTGTGCAAAAAGCTCGCCTGCTGACCTGTTACTGCCCACCCAATCAGATCCCGTTCCAAAGCAAAATCCAGATCCCAGAACCCGCCAAATGCCTTGGGCAAACAGTGTGCTTTGGTCAAGCTGCCGGGGCAGACACATGTCCAAACACAGCAGCAAAACAACAAGACATAAAGGACATATAGGACATTGCAGTTTACACAGCTCCACGGGCTGCCCCCTGTCTTGGGATTTGTTTTTGCACAAAAAATCAGGTTACTTCCGTTCCCCCAAACACACTTTGAGGTAAATATTGACTGAACCATATGAGTACACGTGCACAGCAGGTAGACAAAGGCAGTAGCATATAATAGTGAAGCGTATCGACTGACAGATACCCTATCTATATCTTATCATATCATTTGAATATCTACTAGAAGATTTACTACTCTAGTTCAAAGAGAAGTGCGTACCTTATTTTTTAATACAACAACATATTTAATATACCCCAGCTGTTCCATTATCCAAGGAGTATTTACAAATCAGAGCATACTTTTGCGGGCAGCTCAGGACTAGCGTCAATCGCAGGCGCAGACGTGGCTTATCTGCTATTCAAGTTTGAGATCTCATCCTAAATGAAAGAGTTGCGGGCAATGAATAGATTCCAATGGGGTTTATCAACAATTGCGGATCATCAAAACAATGATTTTGAATGACAGACTCTTGAATGAATGGAATGTCCTGCAAGTATTCGGAGAGAAGCTTAAATGCGCAGACACGACTTTCGTGCCACTCTCAGGCCCAACTCCTGCATCTGCTGCATGTCCTGTGATTGTGTCTGTGTCTCTGTCTCTGTCTCTGTCTGTGTCTGTGTCTGCAGCATTCTCAAGTGTAGTCCTTTCAATATAATTTGTGTATTTTCCTTTCTCCTGTCACATTACTCAACTCACTTGGCTCATTTGCGTGGCAAATTTGCTTACACAGGATCAGAATTCTGTCTAAAGGACTTCTCCTGTTTGCTGACTTTTGGTGACATTTTTTGCATTTTTTTAAATGTTTTTTTTTTTGCCAACTTTTTGCTTTTCCTCTAATTTCATTTGAGTTTTTTTGGACGCGTGGCGGCGACTCTGTAATTGACGGTGACTTTTCATTAGGCCACCGGGCAAGGATGCAAAAGGATGCGCAGCAGCAGCAAAAGAAGAAAAAATCCTGAGAGCTACCCTTAAATTAAAAAAACGTTGATAAAAAAAGTTGCGTGTGCCTTAAATTTTTTTTCCATGTCTATCTTTCTTTTGTGGGTCTCAGCCAGGAACGGGGCGACGGAAGTGTGCGTCAGGCCCACTTTTTTTCTTTATCCTGGTCCTCATTGCCAGCGGCCTATTTGAGACAAGTTCTGGGATGAGGGAACTTTGGAAAAGCAAAAAAATCGATGAAGTAATTTCTATTTAAGCAGCTGATGAAAAGGTTGAGAGCCGTCCTCAAATTAGCCACCAGCAAGAGTTGAGCTAATAACCAAGGATGGAAAGCTGGAAGATATTCCAAGAACTTCAGAAGGAATATTTTATTTTTATATTAAATATTATGTATATAAGAAGTTCTAAGCTGCTTAGAAACACTACAAATGCAAATTGCACTCATTTCTGATTATGAGAAGTGGCTGAGCCCACCCAAGGTAACTGTAGTGGGATACCCCGCCGCAGAGCTCACCCATCTCCATCCTCCCATCCTCGGCCAGCAACTTGACTTCAATTAGAACCCGTTGAGCGGCAGTTCTAGGAAAAAAGCGTTTTAGCCCTCGCACGAGGCTTACAAAAAAACTTACCCCCCAAAGGAAAATGGAACTCAGATGTCGCGACATAGACACCGTACGCAACCCTAACGTGCTTTTTTCTGCTTTTTTTGCTGTTCTCTTAAATATAAAATTACACTATCAACATTAAGTTTAATACCCGCAAGTGCGGAAGGTTTTGGATGGAGGCAACTTTCTCTGGAAAGAATGGAAGAAAAAAACGTTTTAAGTGTCGAACCCACGCAAGGGCAGGCATACAATGAAAGTGGCCAGGGTTGTCGTGCTGCTTTCGGGAGCTGCAATAATAAAAACACCAACAACAACAAAGGGAACAACAAGAAAAAATGTGCCACCCTTCGACTGAGGGAACGGCGAAAATTTCTCTAGCTATTAAAAAATGTAAAAGCGAAAACAAGGAAAATCGCGCGTGCAAAGCAAAAGTAGAAAATTTGAATAGCGTCGACAGCGACTGAGACGTCGACGGCGACGGCGACTGAGGCGCAGCGTCAGACAGCGTCAGAAATAATGTGGAAAATTTTGTTGTGCCATCCTGTGGGTGCCACCCCCCAACCCTGAACCCCCACGGCATTCCCCGCTCAGCTCATTTGCAAAGGGTGAATGAAATTAAGAGAAATGAGCAGAGGAAAGATATCGCCGAGGCAGCCGCGACGCTGCCAAAGGATAACAGCAAGCGAGTCGAGTCAACTCCTGATGAATTAAGCGTGGGGGTAATGCCACCCCGGGTAACATTTTTTTCTTCTTTTCTTTCTACCCACACATCCACTCACACACACACAAACACACACACACACACACACACACACACAGTGTTACATGCCAGTTCAATTTCCTCATCAAACATGCTTTTAATTTTAAGAGCGCACGTCGAGGACATGCACAGAACTTCCCTGTCCCCCAGACTCCGGCGTCCTCCTTAGCTGGCTAAGACAGCAGCCAGGCAACGATGAGGAAGACGACGATGAAGAAGATGAAGATGACGACGACGCCAAGCTCATATAAGAAGCCCTTTCGTCGCCCCACCCCAAGGAAGGGGTAGAGGAGAGTTCGTTAGCTGATGCTGCCGACTGTTGATCGATATTTTAATTTTATTTTTTCGCAATTTTCGAATTTCTTTTTTTACTTCTCTACTCTTCTTTACTCTTCCTCTTCAACAGATGCGTTTCCTTAGCTTTGGCTTTTGGCTTTTTCTCATTTGGCGCTTTGATTTTCCTGCCAAGGATGTTGACGCTGATGTTGGCTCTCACTCTGCTTTCTGGCTCTATGGTATCTCTTCCCTTTTGTTCATTTGCATTTGCCTCGTTTTCATTATGAGCCCATCGTCGCCCCATAACACTCCTTATTCGACTATGTACATATGTACCCCATCCTTCTGCCAAGGCTTTGTTATTAAGTTTGCAATTTGGCGCTTCGAGCGTTGTTTCTCCCCTCGCTCTGCCTCTGCCTCTATCTCTCTGTCTGTGCCTGTTTCTGAGTCTCAGTCTGCGTTTCCTGTCTGTTCCTTTCCCACAAAGCCTTAGCTCATATCCTTGGCAACTCTTTTGATGTGTGCCAAAAAGTGCTGTGCTAATGAGTGAAGCGAGGTGTGTGCGGTACAGTTGTGTCAAGCTGTTGACTGAAGCCAAGTATGGTATGATTACAGCACTAAGTACTAAGTATTTACCTAATGAATAGAATCATGCTTATTTAGTTACAACTATTAAACGAATTGAGTCCTTAACATATATCTGATTTGGATTCCTTGCCCGGAAAGGTGCTTTTAGGACAATTTCTTTGCCTAAGTGCTGGCAAGCCTCAAAGGACAGCAAAAAGCTTTCAGAGACGCCAAAGAAAACTACCAAAACAATTACCTCAATTATGACGGATAATAAAAACTTAAAAGCCGCGACATAAAAATAACGAAACAACAACAGCGAAAACCAAATAAAATCAACATGTTTTTGTTTTACAACGCGCGGACATTTGCGGGAAATCAACGTAAAAACAGGCCCATGACAGACCCCATCGCTTCCCTGCTCCACTAGAGCTGATGAAACTGAGAACGTGGCCGTAGGCCCTAGGCTGGAACCCAAAGGTGCGTTGACATATTGCCCCCCAATCTGCTGGAACACATACAACACACAACGCAGCGAATAAAAATGTCATAAAATTTGAAAAGCAGAAGACAGACAAGAGACACTCGAAGGAAGAGACAGGAGTAAGGACATGACAACATGTGCCTAGGCACATGCAATTCCAGGACATATCGCGAGGGATGCCGCCACCCAACAGAAACAGAGCTCAGAACTAAATCCTACTTTCCTACTCTTACCTTCATCTAATGCAATTAGATGAGTGGCAGCCATCCTCTTCCGCCCAGACCACGTAATTCGTCAGGACACACAAATTTGTTAATGTGTTTTCCTGATATGATATCAAACAGGGAAAATGCATATGAATATTTTATATAGCTAATGTTATGGAACTGGCACAAGATTTTGTTTACTCATCTGTCAGTTTGTCCTGCTAAAAAGCAGAAAGAAAATTAGCAAATGAATTATTTGCCTGTTTATAAAGAACTAATTGTAAGAGAAAGTCTTTCTACAGTACTATTTGAATTGAAATATATCTCAACATTGAAGTCTCAGGTTACTAGCTGAACTTTCAGGTATCTTCTTCAATATATTCAATTATAATACATATGCTTTTATTTTATTATGCTTGCGTCTTAAAACTTCCCCTCAAAACTAGAATTAGCCTGAAAATATCAAACACATATGTGATATAAACTCGACTTTACCTACTAGGTAGGGTTGACTTCACTTATCAATCAATCTGCAATCTGAAATGTGAAATCATTGCCAAGTGCCTGGGCAATCGTCAAATAAACAACTCACTTGCACCCTGCAACAAATTGATAACTAGCGACCTTTCTTTCTTTTGAGGAACCCATCGAAGGGTTGTCCTTACCACATATGGCCCTTCAGAGTGTTGATCGAAGTGACAGATATAAAAAAAACATAGACCAGCACAGAAAGGATACGGCTTACGGCGGCCAAAGGAGTAGCTCAGCCTCAGTAAAAACATGACATTTATTACGCTCTATTAGCGGCAACAAAAAAAATAAAAAAGGAGGAAAAGGAGAAAGGATACGCTGGGGGTAATGGTGAGTCGATTCAGCGCGTGGTTTTTATTCTTTTTTTTACACACATGAGCGGCAGCAGAGTAACAGTGTGTGTGTTGTGTGTGGTGTGTGTGCAGGCGTGCGAATCCTTTTCTCTCTCGGGGGTGATGCGTGTGTGAGGCGAAGCTGGGCAACGATTTGTAATGCGACGGGTGCGTGGTTTTTATATGCTAATACAACACACATGGAGCAAACAGCGAATCTCTCGCAAGTGTGTGTGATGTGTGTGGGTGTGTGGGTGTGTGTGTGTGCGGTTGGTAAACCAGCACTAAATGTTGACGCGTGCTGTTGTGGTCGACTTTGGCTCACATATGTGTAGAGGCACTTGGATGTGGGTTTGGCTCTAAGATTCGAGGACAGAGTCGGGGTTGGAATCGGGGTCGGGGTCGGAGTCGGAGTCGGGGTTGGAGTCGGAGCCAAGGCCTGCGGGGCTGCTGTTTGTTGTGCGATTCGCTGAAAGGTTAAACGCCGCCGCCAGGCACATAATTTTGTCAAGTGCTGTCAGGACACGTCTCCAACTTTCACACCCAATACCCACACCCACTTCGATGTGTGTGTGTGTGTGTTGTTTGTTGTTATGTGTACTTTACGTGCTGGTCTCCAATGCTTAATGGGAAATTAACAACTTAATTAATTCCTCTGCCATTTATCTTCGGTTGCACACAACAAACTTCAACGCGACGCTCCACGAAAAATCAACAAATTTCATTGGTCAAACTTTGGTGCATAACATCCACATCCAAATCCACATCCACATCCCTACCCCCATCCTCAATCACACTCCCATCCTCATCCTGACTGCTGGCAGGACACCCAACCCAAGAAGTCTGCCCAAATGAGTTTTATTTATGCGCGTGTAGCGAAGACAAACAAGCGGACCAAAATGGTAGGAGACTTGCCAAAACACGAGAAGCTGGCTTAAAGCGCCAAAACCTCAATGAAGGCCTTAGACAAATGGTCTGAAATATCCGACTGTAGGCATTTAAATAGGCATTTAACACTATAGCTTCGATTGATTTCACATAATTAGATATTTCCTTATCTTCCGAAGAGCGGTAAATAATTAGTTCCAGCTCGAAACTATAAATGAATTTCTTTAACCCAGTTTTCAGTGGTTCATCAATAATTATTTTGCCTCATTTAGCCAAGAGGAAACTCTTTGTCCAGCCCCAAACAACTGATCGTCTTTGTGATTCCTGCCCACTCAGACCACAATGCCTTAGAAAACGCCATTAAAACCTTACAAATTGTAACTTACACTCAGGAGAAGCAAACGATGAGTGGCTGAGAGTTGGGTGATGGGTGTAAGTGGGGTGGCCGTGAGGTGGGGTTGGGTGGGTGGTAGAAATGAAACCTTTTGTTTTTATCATTTTGCAATGCGCGTGTCACAGTTTTCGTCGTGGCTGCCATCAGCTCACCTCCTTCACGATGGCCGCTGCTGTTGTTTTCCGTTGTTGTTGCTGTGTCTGTATTGTGGCACTGCTACTTTCGGCCTATGTACGTGCTCTTTGCTTAATTTTAAACACCCCTCATTTGCATAAATGAATTATTTTTCAACCCCAAAAAGAAACAAACGAGAACGAAAAAAAAATTAAGATTGGAAACCGACAGATGAGGAAGAGCCAGAGGAAGCCTAAGGAAAATGAGAAACCAAATGAAAGGCGAGGCTTGAGACAAGAAATTGCTGTGCAAGCGAGAAATTTCAAGTGCAAAAGAGGATGCGAACCAGGATGCTGAAGAGAACAGGCAATGGAAGGAAAGAGGAGAGAGAAAGGCACTTAAAAGCAAGCTTAATGGGCAGCCCAAAAGGGGGAGATGGGGCGATAAACGAGTACTGGCCACGTCAAGAGTTCAGGCCATAAAATGCCAACAAATGTTCGATAAATCTCTTCTTTTTTTTCCATCTCAGCGTTGGCCAAACAATTAAAATTGACAGTAAAAAAAGGAAGCAAAATGTATACACAATGACGAACTCGTTGAAACGATAGAACCAGACCAGGCCAGACCAGGTGTGTCCTTGCCCACGTCGCAGTCCACGCCCTCACCACCGTCCTCCTCTCCATCCTCTTTCCCTTTTACCTTGGCAATGGCATGAAATGACACAATTTCAATTTCAGTTTTTATGGCGAATTTCTATTCTATCCTTCATCCTTGGCTGAAAGGCAACACCAAAATGCAACTGCAACTGCAACTGCAACCGTTTGTTGACCTGCCTCAGACTGAGTTTTGGCAATTCTGTACCAGGTCTGACAGTTTTTCTTTCCTCCTCCTCCTTATCCTCAACTCCTTGTTTGTTTAACAGCCAAAATGTCAAGCGGGCGTGGGTATTAGTTTTCCCATCCGTTCCATTGTGATGTTCCCTCTACTCCTCCTCCTCCTCCTCCTCCTCCGACTGGCATCGCTCAAGAGTTAACACCATTGTCGGGGCGGACCAAGAAGAATAATGAAAAGATCCGCTATGTTTTTTAATGCTCTAAATGAGCATAAAATATTAGGCAAGATTGTGTGCCAGGACACAGGGACAGAGATACCTTAAGTAAGTATGTACCTGCCCTTACCCGGAACGGGCCTCCAATCAATCATATTGACAATCGCCTTGCGTATAAAACTCAATTCTTCTCCGGGCATTACAATTGCATTGTTCCACTCATTACTTGTGCGCAATGAGGTAAATCTTTCCAATACTTTGGGTTGTATTCTACAAATTGAAGATTGTATTACTGTAAAAAGAAGAAAGTTTATCTACAGCCATATATTATAGTATATATATATATACATAGAGAGAGAGAGGGGGAACAGACTGGCGTGGTCAAACCTAGGACATTTGATAATATTATTTGCAATGAATTATTTATCGATGAAGAGTGTATTATCTATCAAAAGCGAAAGATGCCTTAGAGGAAAGAGGAATAGATTCGGAATGGACATCCATTTGTTATTAGCTGAAACTTAGCAGCAACCATAGCAATATCATAATAATTAGGGTAGAACCAAAGGATTTGCATCTCACCTGCCACTCAAAATAAAATTGTATCTTTTATCTGATCGAACACATCTATTTCATGCAATTTCACCCTCCTCTCTCTCTCTTTCCCTCTCCCTCCTGTTCTTCTCTCATTTTGCATAATGAAACGCGTCTTTAGGCTATGCGCCTGCAGCATTTCAGATTTTGTTATTCTGAAACTACATTTGCAGGACACTTGGCAGCAGTCAGGCGTGAGGCAGAGGCATTGCGACAATCTATTTAGAGAGCTGGGCAGGTGAGCGTGTTAATTTGTTGCATGCTGCATGCTGCACTCCGTTGTTGCCGTCTAGGATTTCGCAATTTGAGCCACGTTCAGATTTACAGTTGAATTTCAGATAGAAGACGAGGCACGCGGCGTCTGCGCTTTGTTTGGGTTAACGGTGCAACGGCAGAAGGAGCAGCAGGCGAAGGCGGAGGCGGAGGCCATTGCAATTAGGAGCAAACAGCGATTGAGTGGAAGTGATTAATGCTGCCAGGCTGCCAGCAGGTAGGATATTCAGTGCTCAGCTCAGCACGTGGATTCGTATATTAGAACTCGAGGTGAGAGCGAGGAACTTTTTTAAGCCAAGTCCAAGTCCTTTCCAAAAGTGCTTTGGCATCAAAGCGAATGGCGAAACAACTCAAAAGCCAGGACAAGTGGCACAGCGGCAGCAGCAAAAACTTGTAAGTCCTTTCGACAGCTGCTGCTGCTTACAAGAGTGCCAGGCAGCGCGATCCTGGATCCCAGTGGATGGAGGCGGAGTAGAGTTCTTAGGAAAAAGTTCATTAAAATTATGCCCTTTTCTAATTTTGAATCGCCAGTCGTGAGTGGTGGTCCAAGGAGGCTGAAGGAAGTTGGTACCGTTGATAGGCACTTGTCTTGCTTCCTCGTTTGCTTTTGACAATAATCACTGGACTGTTAATTTGTGGAGCATATTTCTTGTTGGCCTTCTCATATTTATTTCTTTCCTCGAATTTTCTTGTTCGTTTTCTTGTTGCTGTTGTTGCTGCTGCTGACTTCCAGTTGAAGAAACTTTGGCGCATGTTAAGCAAATCAAATCAAATGAAATCAAAGTTTCCAACCCAACACAAATACACCCAATACCAAGTAAAAGAAATGCTTCATCAAACTTTTGGGCTTCCAAAACAGAGGGCGGACTCTGGGTGTGGCCTCCGTGCTATGTGTCAAGTGCCCAGCTCACCCTCACCGAAAGTGAAAGGGTTAAAATTAGCCTCTGGCGTCTGCCCATTGGTCGAAAGACACGTCCTGTCCAGTCTAGAGGCAAGGGTTGAGGCGCGTGGGGCGTCAAAGGGTTAAGCGCAGTCGCCAGATACAAAGGAAGTGTAATGGCACCACCAATCAACCCTCCTTCCCTCTCCCCCTCCCACTCCACAGCCCGCATATGCAATTAAATTTATACTCAGCCATCGCTACGGTACGAGTATTTGCCATACCTTTCCACACTTCCCTTCAACTGCGACTTCCCCTCCCCTCCCCACGCCCGTTCTGTTCGGCTTTATTTATGAGCAAAAGCTCAAATGCGGCAACAACAGCCACAAGAACAACAGGAGGAGCAACCCCATCTACAGAGCAGAGCAGCAGCCGTCGCCGTTCTGTAAAATATGCAAATTTTTTTTCATTACAGTTCTAAATACGCACACTACCAAAAAAGGCTCACACACTATGACATGCAGCTGGTCAATTTGATATATATTATTAGTATCAAACGTTGTCATTGTGAATTATATATCGGATATATCTTTGTAAACGATATATCAGAGATTAGATACGAACGTAAGTAGCACTCAACTGGTAGACAACTTGAAAAGAGTATAAAATAGTCGTTTATTTGCTCGTTGCGTTTGTCATTTGATTTTATTTCAGTTTTGTTTCGTTGTGTAACGCTAAAAGTCACAGGGTTGTCAATGTGGCAGCGGTAATGAGCCCACCTCCGTTCCCGCACCCACACCCGCACCCGCTCCTGTACCCTTACTAGTCCTTTGGCATATTGAGCACCCCCATCACTTAATTTATAACAAATGCCGCGCGTCTTCCTCCTTCTTATCCTTGTACGAGTACTGTTAAAAAGTTTTCTCGACGCTTTCCAAGGGTTGGCTACGGTACAAATAATTTATGGCACCCGTGTGTGTGCGTCAAGTTGTGCCTTGGTCCTAGCTCCTGTGCGCGGCTTTAGCTCTCATCTGACATCAGCTTAATGAGAAAAGGCAAACGAAATTTGCGTCTTTGCATCGGCGACGGCATCGACATTGGCAACAGCCTTTAGAATGTCCTTTCATGTTCCATGTGCGTGTCGCATTTGGTCCTTGTTCTCATTCGCGCTTGTGTGCGCATTGCAATAATTTAAATTTCATTACGGTTGGGGCAAACACTGCCGGGTAGACTGGAGCGGTGAAGGGACGGGGAAGCAACTTTGACTATATTGTTGCCACTTTTGGGGACCACCCACAACAACCCCTTTTATGAACCGTTATCTTAATGAAAGTACTCGTATCACTTCAGCCCCTTCCCCCTTCCCCGATGTAGAAACAATGCAAAGCACTTTACAGAGGGTAACTTAAGGTTCTGTAAGCTATTCGCGGCTTATAAGTATGATAAATATTCCTTTCTGGATGAGTGAAGCTGACGAATGCAAAACTTACGAACGTCTTATACTCTCCATAGTCTATAACCGTTTAATAACGAAACATTTTATAAGGTGAATCGATTGTCTCTAGAAAACCTTTTGTTGTTTGGTATTCATTTCTTCTAATGCAAGGAATTTGAAATTTCGGCTATAATCAATATTAATTTATCTACTCCAAGAAATGTTTTTACTTTTGTTCTATCGGTTTTTCCTAGAACACAGCTTTGAGGTAAAAGAAGAAAATTTCCATTCGCTGGTGCCTACCAATGGCTCCAATGAACACACACAACACACAGCAATTAAAATTTTCCATTTCATTCAACTGTAAACGGAAAAGCTATCGAGCAAAGTTTCAGCTGTTTTTTTTTCTCCATTTCTCTTGCTGTTGTTTTTGTTGTTGTTTTTCTCTTTTTGCTTTTCTTTCAAAGATTTGTTTATTTGAAGTTTCACAGAGAACGGTAGAGCAGAAGTTTAATGCGCACAAAATATGTGGTTAGCATCAGTCCACAGCCCACCTCCAACCCCAACCACAGGCCCCTACCCCAGAACCCCCTAGTCCACCTACCCCTCTAGCTGTCAACCCTCATTGGGCCCGCTCATTTACACTGAATTAAGTTTATCATAAACATGGCAACTGGGCCCCACTCAACCCACAATCCACGACCCACGACCCCTGACCCTCAACCTGCGCCAAACACCGGATCTCCATCTCCAAGCTACGTCTAAAAATAATCTACCGAAGAGGAAGAAAAATTAAAGCGCCTGTCACTTGCAATTATTTGCCCGCCAGGCAGCTTCGACTCACTTCCTCTGCATCCTCTGCATCCTCTCCAGCGTCTCCAGCAAGCCACATTAACCAAATCCAACCGAGCCGTTGAGTTGTCTAAGCAATCTCAGCCCTCCATAGACTACACGATAAATTATTAATCGTGTGCAATTGTTGTGCGAATCAAACAATTAATTAATGAGCTCAACCTCTTCCAATCACCAACATACGGTTGGTTCTGTTCCCAGAGTTCGCACTGCCATATAAACGAACTGTTTAATTATGGAACTAAAAAATAAATGTCACAGCCACAAGAGAAAACTTTACAGAGAAACTTACAGCTAATCAATTAACTATATTAATCTTTAACTATAATATACTGTACTGTACAATCTGAATAGTACCGATAAAACTATGATACATAAAGCAAATAACTATCCACATGCCGTTTGGTGTTAATTGAAGGCATTGCATCGAGAATTAGCATATGAAAGAGTTTTCCAGGCACGCGTCCGACGAACATATAAAAGGATCACATTGTAAAGGAAAATACCGTATATCCTTTACATTTGAATATGGAAATGTTATGGCAAAGTAAAAAAATGACACCACACTTTTTTTACGCAGCTGCACTTTATGCTAATGGAAAAAATCAGGGAGTTTAAAGGGTTGCTTCGGATCTACCACTTCTGCGAAGAGGATATCGAATAACCAGGAATCAATATGATTTACAGCTTGACACAAACATCTATCAAATGAATGGCTTTGGCATTAGTTAAGTCAGCAGAAGAGTGTTTTGTAGTCGGACACTTGCTTCTTTAATGGAATGCTGTAATACCTAGACGGAAAAGGAAATAATCAATTTTTTAACCAAGATAAATCAGATGTTTGACTGGGAAAACTTAGCTTGATTTCTTCTTTCTGCTTTATTCAATCAAAAATCACTTGAAAATAATCATCACTATCCACATTTATCCTTTATTAAATTGAATATTAGGTTTGAAGAGCCCCTCGTTCTGATGACATCCCAAAGGAAACAACTCGACCACAAAATTTACATATGAAATCATTCAATCTGACAAAAGCAGGCCGAGCCGTTGCCTCCCCTCAACTCCCGGTGAGAATGCTGACCAAACCAGGTGTCCGCACTTCACACATCCATCCCCCGATGGGGCTAACCCCAATAGCTTTTCAAGAACTCTTATGTCACTAGGGCTTTAACGATTATAGATCATATTTATTTTTACAATTTAAAGCAGTTCCTTAAAGTTGTTTTTTATACTTAGTCAACGTGTCTGGTAGCCAGGACACATCGCAAATTTTCAATAGATTATCAATAAAGATTCAATTTGGTAGCTGTGTCCATACGCTCCTCGAATGAGGCATGTTGTCGTTGATGATGAGTAAACTCTAGAATGGTCCTTTCGTTGAAACGGCGTCGTGGCTTGTCTTGTAGGGGTTTGTAGCGCTGGAAGAGTTCGCGCATTATTTCATTGGGATACTTAAGATAGTTGGGAGGTATGGGATATGGAGTGACTGCATCATTGCGTCTAATAAGGCTGTCGTCCTGCATCACCGATGTCTTCGGATTATCATTTTCCCACATACCCTTCTGGATTTGGCCAGTGTGCATGTGATAAAAGATGCCTTCGCCGTTCTTGAATCCACGTGCAAAGTGACCCTCGTAGCGGTTTCCATTGGCTGCTTAAACAAGAGCTGGATTAAAAATCTGAGAAACTAATGTTTTAACATATCATACCGCAAAATAGAACCCCTATTCCGTGTTTGAAGCCCGTTTCCCACTCGCCCACATAAAGACTGCCATCCGCATTCCACTGGATGCCCAAACCGTGGCGACGGTTTCTCAGCCAATGGCCAAAATAAACACATCCGTCCGGATAGAGCTGCTTGCCCTCGCCACACTTCATATCATCGTACCATTCCCCTGTGTAGATCACCTCCAATTCTTTGCCACGCTTCCGTATCATCGAGCCACAGCCATGACGCCTCCCCTCCGCCCATTGCCCGTTATAAATGAGCTGTCCATCTGGCTGCTTCTTATTGGCATAGTCCCTGGCAGTGCGTTCCTCAGTCCTCTTCACTCCCCAGCCATGGTTTTTGTTGTTCAGCCAGTAACCCGTGTAGGAGCCCCCAGATGGATAGTAGAAGGAAGCGCGACATCCATTACTGCTGACTGGCTTATTGGGACAGAAAAACCGCTTCACACAGGTGCTCATTGTGTGAGCTTTAATTTATGGCGATAAACTCTTAACTCACGATATCTAAGATAGTTACTCGATTGTAAATCATATATTATTAACGGTGTGCCAAAAGTTTCTTAATCAATAAGTATGTCAAATGAAACTATGGACTAATTCTAGTATTGCTCCTGTGACAGTCCATTCAAAACTGCTTCTATTTGACTTTTTCAGGTGTGTTCAAATAAATAGCAGTACACTTGTTCCGTAATGATTGCGATTCTTCAAGATATTTGAGAGTACTTCTATATATTCCTACTGACTTTGACATAAAAACAGTAACAACTCATTCCCGATCCTTTTGGGCCCAGTCCTGTCCTTCTAAGTAAGTACTCTTAAGCTATTTACTTTGCTCGATGTATAATATATATATTTATATATATTTAGTACTGAAGTATTATACTTATGTCTATGTAAGCTTTATTATTTCCTTTTGCACAAACAAACCATACAATTTTAATTTTAATTGTTTTGCCAGCATTCATAAATTATTAAAAGATCAATTTTGGGGCTGTAAAAGAATTTTGCTTTTTACTTTTATATGGTACATATTTTATATATATATATATGTGTTCTCTTTTATCGTTTTCCTACTTTGTTCTATCGGTGCAACCTTAGAACTTTAAGTCGACAGAGCGTCCTTTCTCGCTAATGGCCGCAAATACCTGTACAGAGTCCAACCCCAGGACAAAGACTTGATGGGAAAGGTGCCACGCCCGTGCCCAGTCCATATGAAAAGAACAACCCATACCCAAGCTTAAACCCAAACCCAAACCCAAAACCAACCCAATCCAAGAAAAACCCGGGAAACCAAAGGCGGCAGCAACCCCAAGTCACCCAGGCTGTCTACTTAATGATAAAAGAAAGGACATTAGCGGACCGCTGTCCGCCATCCGCCATCCGCTATCCGCCATCCTTCGTCCGCTGCCTGCTGCGCATCTTCATGTTTGGAGCGCCTTTCAAGTGAAAAGCAAAGAATTAAAAAAAATTAACAACAAAAAAATAAGCGAGAAAACGGTGCCAAACAACGCAAAAAAAAGAAGAAAAAACGAAAGGAAAGCTCCTTCAAAATGGAAGCTGGGAATGGGTAGACAGGGGATAGGGCATAGGGGACAGGGGACAGGGGCAGGCACAAAAGAAAACAAAATGTGCCACGCGAAAGATTTGGGCCTCCCATTTATCAAGTTGCTTTTATTTTGGTGCGCGGGCGTAGTTAAAAATTAATAAATGAAATTAATGTCGGTGACACTTTGCCAACGAGCAGCCATTGGCCAAAAGAAGAAGTTGCCAAGGGTTCTCTCACATTGACTTTTGGAGCTCCTGGATCTGAATCTGGATGTGAGTGTGGATGGGGATGGGGATGGGGATGGGGATGTGGATATGAATGCGGACTCAGCTTCCGTTGCTATTCCTGCTGCTGCTGTGTTTACATCAAAAACATTTTCATTTGAAATATTCAGCGCCTAAAAGTCGATAATGCTTTTTTCCCCGACAGCTGCGTCGCATGAATTTAATTAGTGACGCCCAACACTTTTTCTTTTGGGACCCAAGTTTCAAGCCGCAGTCCTAGTCGGGACTCAGTTCCAAGTCCAAGTCCAAGTGCAAGTCCAAGTCCATCTACACGTAATACAATTAACTGCCCGAGCGAAAGTAAAAACTTTTCGCGACACAAAATCTTTGTAAATTCATCTTTGTCGTTGCCGGTGATTAATCACAGGCCGTGGAGAGAAAAGAAGCAGCCGGGCACGTGTCCTGTGTCCATTGAACAGGTGTAAACTGCCGATGTGCGTATGTGTGTGTGTGTGTGTTGTGTGTTGTGTGTTGTGTGTTTGTATGTGGGCTTAAAGTATGTGTCCCCTTGGTGCGATATTGTGTAAAAACTTTGCGCTTAATATGCAAAACTGTCCAAGCTTGTGGTGGATTAAAAAGTTTGTCAAGCTCCTCTTAGCCAGGACAAGCAAATGGAGTAAGACATTAAGCGCTCTTAGCCAAATTAGCACTCGGGTAAGAGGCAACTGTAGCGTATCGAGAATTTAAAGCCAGCTGACGATCCATTATAATAGAAAAGTTCTAGTTCCAGTATCTTCACTTTCAACCAACTTCCTTGTGTAATCATTAAATATAATATAACAATAATTTTATGGTATTCAAAAATATTATGTATAAAACAATAAAAACATCCTAGCTATCCAGGTTCAATCTGGGATCAATGATACCTCCACCTGGCAGAACTTCACCAAAAATACTGCCCGCAGGATTGTGTGTAGGTTGTTTGGGTCTGCGATTGTGGCTGTTGGGTCTGGGGGGCAGTTGATCCAAGATACCGCCAGTTGGGTTACGCGAGGCGAATGACGGTTCGAATATGCCTGGCCCTGCCGCTGCACCGGATCCCGTCGAAGGATTGGGAAAATGTATGGGGTTTACAACCGTTCGACCAGGTGGAAACATTTCATCAAAGGTAGCCGTTGCCAGAATCTCATTGGCAACATCTAGGAACTTCTTTGAGAGTCCGCGTTCCAGACCCGGGACAATCTCATTCAAATACAGATCCTGGTTGTCATTAATAAGACTGTTGCCCACTTCTCCTAGAAGGCCATCTCCATTAAAAAGATTGTCCAGCTGCAGCTTAAAGTCCTTAAACTGTATCCGCATGGTCATCTTGGTGAACTTAACATACTCCAGGCCATTCCGCAGATAGCGTGTACCACGCATCTTTACTGCCGCTTTAGCATTGTCTGTGGAAGGTGAAGGGTCAAGACGTTTAAAGGCGCTGCAATTGGCAAAAGAACAAAAGGTCATACCACAATAGCCACGCATATTGCCCTTGCCCTGGATGTCCAGCAGGAGCAGATTGAGCCGCATAAAGTACTTCCCCTTAAAGTCGATACGTGGCAACGTTATCCAGAGATCATATGAGATATCCTGAGGCTTGGCGCTGAAATTGAGGCTTACACTGCAGTGGCAGCTCAGTCGAATATCCTTTTAAATACCTACATAATCCGATCAATGATAAAATTGCTGCCACCTGTTGCTTCAAGCTCCGTGAAAACAGCATTGAACTGACTGCTGCGTCCCAGCTCGATGTTGTCCAGTTGCAGTGGCTCCAGTGGTGGTGTTGTGTAACCATCACCCAGATTTCCATGCACCAGGAGAGGCCTCAACTGATAGACAGCGTTAATAATGCACCTCTCCAGCTGTGGGTCATCACGTGAACAGGGCGTAATGCTGGGTGCTATATAATGGGGAAGTTATTTATAGAATCAAAAGCTGCCTCATTCGCCCAGCGACCTTGGCCAGGAACGTGCTGCCAACACTTTCATCAAGCTTACTACGTTTGCAATTCTTTGGAAGGTTCATTATTTATGTGTGTGGGGTTTGTGATTTGTTTATTATTATTTTTGGCCAACCTTCAATGTCACGACGAGCACAATTAATATGCGTAGCAGCTGCAATCGACGCGTCGTCGATTGTTATTGCAATTATTTCTGAAATAGTTTCTTTGACTTGGCTCCGGTCAGTGGCCCTTTCCGATGGAACAGCGAGCAGAGCAAATGTGGGTTACCAAAGACGAACAAGTATACATGTAACCCCTGTCCGACTGGGCTATATGATATTTAATAGGTCACTTTGTCTTAAATGATGCGAAAGTCAGGTTATTTTTCCTGTACAACAAATTTGGTTTCTTATGATGTTTCAGAGCCTGTAACCTTACACCTATAGATACTTAACGAGTATGTTCACCTGAAGATCCCTGAATATCCGCCCACTTATTTGCCCAGCGCAATATACTTACGCAACTTGGCGCTACTCCAATGAGAGAATCCCAACATCAGCAGAAACAGTTTAAGGCAACGATCGGCGAACATCTTGAGATGCAGTCAGTGTGGTACTCGAGTGAATTAATCTGAAGGACCAATCTAAAAAGAGGTCGTACTAGATATACATATGAATGTATAGTCTGATTATATAGAACTGAAAGTGAACCGTTGTCGTTGCGCTCGACTGATCGACTAAAGATTCGTCAAGTCAAGCCCCGATGGTCTTTTGATTGAATTAAACGACGTGACACTAAGCTGTTGGAACTAAGCTGGCGACGTTGGAAATGTTGGCGACGCTTATGCGAGCGTTGAGCACTGACAATCCGTGCTCGTAGATACATTTGTATCTTTGTATCTATTGGAAATGAAACGCACAGCCGGCCCTGGGGCACGTGAGCGCGGCTTGCATGTAAAGTAAAATTTATGTAGTTTTAAGTGAATTAAAACAATGCTTAAATCGCGCCTGTAATGTTTAATAATAAATGCAAGCAAAATCAACTACGGAAATTTGAATAATAAATTTGAATACTCTTCTCCTCCATCCCCTCCCCTCCCGTCACGTCCACCTCTATGCACACTCACACCCTTGTGTGTGGCTATCGTCGCAATTGAAAATCAAACACTTGGCGCTAAACTTGTTAAAAATTCACGAGAATATCACAAATAAAACAAAACTAGGAAGGAACCAAGACCAAAAAAAGAAGAAACGAAAATAAAACAAAATATTTATGTTTTTCAATGCAAATTTTTACTTTGCTAACGAAGCAAACACTGAAACAAAGGGAGGAGGAGCTGATGACATTTGGGGGAATACGAGATGACGTAACTTCAGCGACGACAGTAGAAAAAAATGAGTGTGTGGGTGTGCGCGATGGCTATTATATATAATTACAGAAATAAACTACTAAAAAGAAAGCTTAATATATATTTAGCTGACTATTCGTTATTATAAAATAAAAAGAACATTATAAATTCGTCAAGAGAGTTGAAAATATATTTGACGCGAAAGTAAATCCTGTTTCATCTCACCTTCGATAACACCCCAGTCCATCTCCTATAAATCGTAACAATTAAAAGCCAAATATCTAAATAAAATCTATTCATTTTGAAATTGAAAACGAATTAAAGATGGCTTAATATACCCCAAATCATTGAGAACTTACCCACTTTATAAATCATCGAAGGACGTCCAACATTTAGGAAGCGCATCTATTCATGCAGGAATCTCTTGAACAACAGAACAAGTCAATTGATTCGAACATATATTTCGATGACAAAAGGCAACATTTCTGCTCAAATGGATGAGTAACGGCCTGCAGCTTGTGGCTTGCAACCAAGCGAATGAAAAACAATTGCAGCAACCACAAAATAGAAAAGTGAACCCCCTTACGCCTCTTGGCGTTGCACTGAAGCGAGTTGACCTTTGACACCCAATGCACGCTCGAACTGCTGCCAGGCGGGGGGTGTCGGGATGTTAGAAAGGTACCGGAACTCTTATGATTAGGAATCGAATTGCATCACCAGCATACTAACTAAGAATACAACCAATAGTTTAAATACACACACACATACACAAACACACATAGAATTCGATATAACTATGTTTGAGTATAGGGAGTCCTAATATCCGTGAAATGTAACACGGTAGATTTGAGTTTAATTCGCAGGAAAAAACTCAAAAGTTACCTGGCCATAAAACCTGCCACGCATTTAAATGATGGCCCTGTGGTCAAAAACAGTTGGCAGGCCATCAACGACACCAGGAGCAACCCCCATAAGCACCCAATGGCCCCCAATACCACCCAAACCCTCTTGGAAGTTTTCTTTTATTTATGCCGTTTTGAAGAAGATAGAAACACATCAAATTTGGTAACAAATTACATTTGATGCATGTAATAAAAATCTCGCACAGCTGGAGAAGAACGTTGATACGCGTACGCCAACAAAAAAATAGGCGTTCACACCGCATTTTGGCCTAATTAAGTTTTCAAGTGCAATAAAATGATGGGTCGACACGGTGACGGCAACAGCAACAGCAGCAGCAATAGGAAGAGCAGCGGCACGGCAACCGACACCATGTGAGATGTGGAGTGTTCAGTTGCTCTATTGCGTGCGGGCATCAAATTTGCGCAAAAGTACATAAAAACACAAGTTAAAAACTTAAATGGATTTGGCAACGAATGACGAGGATGTTGATGATGCTGGCATACGCTTTGCTGTTACTTGAAATACTCCCAAACCATATCAGGCATCCACATCATGATTGAGAGGCACAGCCGGCATTATTTCTTACTGGAGCGACCACGCCTACGCTTTGGCGGTGACTGCTCTGAATCGCTACTGAGTACGCGTCGTCGGCGTTGGGATTTGCTCTTGGTTTCCTTTTGAGTCTGCGGCTGCTTCTCTTCCACTTCTTTGCTTGCTAGCTCCTCCTCACTGACACGCTCCTCATCTTGTTGCTGCTCCTCTTCTTGCTCCTCCTCTTCCGCTTCGTCTTCATCACCTACCGCTTCTATATTGCTATCGGACACCTCAATCTGGCTGCTGTGTGAATAGGTGCGCTCAATGACAGCTTTGAGGTCACCTGATTTGATATTAAAATCTCGCACAGCGCCGAAGTGCAAATAGTCCGCCAGGCGATCATTCGTTTTGGCCTTCTTGGACAGCAATATAATATGCTTGTTAAAGTTCTCAATGGCCAATATAACTTTGGGAATGAGACGCGTCTCCCGCAACACTTTCGCGCGCTCCGCCTGTGGCTTTCGCTTTGTAGCCGGCTGTTTTGCTTGGTCGTCCAGAATATTGTACTCCACATAGGAGATGAGCTGATAGATGTTGGCTGGCAGTGGCTTGCCCACGGTTTTCAGCAACTGTTGAAATCTGATAGAGGTGATAAAAACAATCTGTAAATTCTGCTAGGTAATTACCCAATCAATTACTCACTTGATGCTCTTGCCACTGCTGGGATCAGTGGTACAGCCGGCTAAGTAGTGCCTAGCCAGGTTCTTTAGGCAGGTATAAAGTTGGATTAGTAATTTCATTAGACCATCCATGTGATTACCAAGTGGAACGCACACATTCGTAAGTTCGATTAGTGTTCGAGTAATGAGAATCAACTGAGTGCAAATGGAACCTTCCAATGTATCTAGATTGCCACGCCAGTAAACACGGTCGGAGTCTGGCACAATGTTGCATTTGTAATTGAGATTGTTGGCTTTGATTATGAAATAATCCACGTCCTCCAGCTGCTTTTGCACAGCGGCATACAAAAATTGTAGACAACTTCCAGCCGTGCTCATATTTAGAGACTTTAATCCCAAATCGGTGTGCTCATCTTCGGTATCATCATCCTGCCTGCCAAGCACTTGGCCCAATTGCCTCCCTACGGCATCAAAGAACGGACCCGAATGCGTCTTTTGGCGTTGGGTAAAGAGGATCCGATGAACTATGCCCATATCTGAATTCCGCTGCTCGTAGGTTTGACAAAATTGTAGTAACCAGGTGTAGGAGTCAATTGCAGCCCGCTCTTCATACCCAATGTGGTCGTAGAGTACCTCTAACGCCTCCAGTAAATAAACAGGCATCTTTGCTCCATGTTTATTTTCGCTAAGCGCATCCGCAGTACCACTATTGCTGGAGTCCTCAGTCATGTATTTGTCAAGCACATCCTGCAGCACATAGGTAACTTCCTTGCTTCTGTTTATGGCTGCCATATCTATGGAAAATGGAATAGGCATCCTATATGAAACCAACTCTGCTCATCTTTTAATGTTTACTTACCGAACCCTTTGACATATTCCTTGAAGCGTTTTGCGTACGTCTCGTGAGCTGTGCGAATACATTGCATGAAACACTTTGCTGCCAGTGTGGCACTCTCCAGGTCAAACTCTCGCCACAAGTCGGGCAGGCGACGAATACACCGTTCATATACCACCTTGGTAATGTCTGTCAGCAGTTTAAGAGTGCGCTTACTATAGGACAGCTGTTTAAAGTCCGGCTCCTCGCGTATGCCCTGCACTCTTTGAGCTGTAATCTCCAGTACGTAACGTACTAGTGGCTCATGGCATCGCAGTTGTGTTGTGTTTTCTGCAGCAGCAAAAGGCACGTGGTCGCTGGAAAAGGAAAGTACGATAATTAATTATGACAAAGTGTGTATTCCTAAGTCACCCACTCGTGTATCACATGGAGCAGTCTCTCTAGTATAAACAGATCCCAAATGTTTTCCGGCTTCGTACACATTTGCTTCAGTTTTGTAGCATTTACACTGAGATTGACTGTCGCATTGCCATCGACGGTCATTGTTTGCTTTGAATGCTTTTGTGTTTTCTTGGACGACTCGGGCAGGACCTGAAGATCCTTTAGCAGTTTTTGATGTTGCTTAAAGAGTGGCAACACTTGTCGTATAGTATCGTTGGTTGGCTTAGAGCTGAGCAGCGAATGCGAAATAAGACCTTCGATCAGATTCAGCTGCTGCTGGATGCGTAAACACTTGACATTTGTAGGTAGCGAGGACTGAGAATAGTTAGGAAAAACGATTAAATAAATATTCATCTGCATGAAGGTTGTTCACTACTTACAGTTTCCTCCAAGGGCAATCTATTGGCTACTAATCGCTGCGTGCAAAGCTTTAACAGACGCTGCAACTCACGTACATCACAACCAGAAGGACATCGCTCAAAGATAGTCAAGCAATTGGAAACAAACTGCACTAGGCACCCAAGATTGTCCTTCAGCTCTAGCTGATCATCTTTGGCACTCACCAATTTCTCATAATTAATGCCAAAATTTGTATCAAGATCATCATGGGCCTCATTTTCAGGTGGCGTATCAAAAAAGCCACGAAAGTGGAAGTCTACGAACTGCAGCACATGGGGTACCAGTTTTGCATTCAGTTCTACTGCACGTTGAAGATCTAAGGAAAAGGAATACAGGAGTTACTGGCTAGTAAGCACAAAAGCAAGGAATAGTTTATGTGAATTCCAACTATTCCAACTCACTTTCGTAAAGGGTACGTCGTATTTCCAATTGCTGCTCGAAGCAGCCGCGTAATATGCCAATGATTTCCAAGGTGAGCATATCAAAATTGCGCTGTGGGTTGCTGCGACTTCCCAAGGAACTCTGTGTCATCATGGAGTACCCTGAAATGTTGTTTTGCGTGCAGAAGCTGTATGCATTCTGGGACTGCCGCACTGAGTTGCTATTGTTGAGCTGCTTCAAAATCATACAGAATCCAAAGATAGCCATACGCCGTGTGCGTAAATCTCTAAACAAACAAACAAGTATGTATTATATATGTTAGATAGTCGTATAAACATATTTATGTGTTTGATCTCACCTGGTCATTGCTTTGCGTAGAATATCGATCAAAGCATCGCGCACGCGATTAGAAAGTTTCAGTAAAGGCAAAATGAAGTTCATCATTCGCATAGATTGCTCACCGGGCAGCTGTAGTGGAAAAATATCAACTAACCGTATAAATATGCCAAGAGAGAAATACAGACAAAGGATAACTTGCCCAAAGAAAGTCCTCCATGACTGTTGTAATTGTTTCCAGACATTCAGATACGGTGTACGTGTCCACCACGCTCAGCATGGTTAGGCATTCTGTTAAACAAATTAGATCAACTGTATCCTGACAACAAATATGTTACTCCTACGCACCCGAAAACTGGTTCTGGTCCTGATCTACAACCATCCACTCGGCAATACGCTTTATTATGCCCTGGCCAAACATGAAACGCTTGCGAATAAACTTGGTTATAAAAGTAATCGCAAGGGTATTCAGCTTGGGGGAGTTTTGTGTTTTCAGCAGTGTAAAAGCCAAGTTAACCAAACCCGGAGTGATAACGTCACTGCCATCTTTATTTTGATCGATGAGCACCGTGAGCACCTGGACTAGATCAACATGTTTCCGTTGCAACGTGTCGCGACACCACACCGAGTATTCAGCTAGCGCTTGCTCGTCCTCATTGTTTTTGATGACGTTACGCAAAAAAGGCAGTAGAATACTACTGGACACACGTGCCGATTCCGGATCACGGTTCACAGCTGTCATTGAGATGATAGCACTGAGCATAAACGGTGTCAATATGACATCGGGCATGTTGAGAAAGTTCTAAAATTATAATGAGTTGTGTATGAATGGTAGATGAGAAAGGGATCACATGCTTACCCTGAGCATTATGGCCACTTGCTGCTCGCTTAGTAGGTACATTGTGCAATAGTTTATATGATGCAAAACTGTCTCCTCCGCTTCACGCATTTCCTTATCCGAATAGGCGTCTGTGAAATTGCATAGTCTGACCATTACTGCATATAAAGAGAATATCCACATACCCACCTATGCTGTCAAAATCTGTGGAGTTGCTGCACATGTCCGAGAACAAACGCTTGTAGTAGTTTCTATAAAAATACTTTTCCAGTGCCAGCAGTGGTATGATTAGCTGTGCAGCGCTGTTGCAAATGGAGAAGAGTTGGAAGCACAGAGCAGGCAGCTCCATGGGTGACAGTTCCTGCAGAGCGCCTGAAAACTTATTGAGTACTGTCGAACGCCCTCCGTTACTTAATTTCAACGTTCTGGGGAATAATGGATAAGTAAAGTGCACATTTTTACGGTCTTTAAATGATTACCACCACCTACCCGAACATGTCAGCAATGGGTGTCAGAATTGCTGATGGCCAGCGCATAGTACAGAGAGTTCGCACGATGCTGTCTCTAAACTCAGAGCCAGTCATAGCAATGCCATTAATGATTAAACGTGGCTGGGCCGTCAACACCGACAGAGTCTCCGGGAGCAAATCTTTCCAAGCTACACATTTTGCGTCCCCGGCACGCATATCATCCATACAGTGCTCAACGATCCAGTTTAGCTCATCTGACGAGTACGTGGACAAATCCTGACACAGGCGTGTAATCAAATCAATGCTTAGTTTATAGCTCATCTCGACGGTGCGCAATCCATCAAGGAAACAACGCACACAAGCAAATCGCTTTTCACGCATTTCCACATTACCCCCTCGAACGCGAGCAACAAATAGTTCCAGAAATTAATACAATCACTCCTTGAAAGCTTGGCGCTGAGAGTCTTTGTTAGCTGTACATTTAAAAAAATTATTTCATAAAGAGAAAACTACTTTTAAAAGATGCTACTTACTTCAGCGATGGGCGTCTTTTTAATAAGGTCGCGTAGCTCTGCTGTTTGGTTTTTTTCACCAAGTTTGTACACTATTACATCCAATGTGGCAGACATGTTTTTTGAAGGTTTCTATAAGCTCGTTAATTGAGACCTAAACTAATTTTATTTTAAAAGTTGCTGCGGGAAGATTTGGCGCTGTTTTGCCGCCAGTGATGGAATGTAGTAACAAAATGTAAACAGTTGACTATCGATAGTTTTAATCAATCGATAGTTGTTGCACGCAATTGTACTAGGGGTACTTTCTTAAAGAATTTTCTATTCAGAATTGAAAATAAAAAAAATCGGGACTGCCACTCAAAAATAATTGCCCATATGTCATAATCGTACTATCGAATGTATTTGAATTTAAGGATTTTATTATCAGCGCGTAAATTTACATTTTGTGAATTCCCTTTCTCTTAACAAAATAACAATATTCTTGGAGTGTTTATATATAAAACAATGACTTTTTATTATATAATAATATGTTTAGTTTGTTAATATTTATTTAATAAGTCGACATTATTCATATTAGCACAAATTTCTCCATTATTGCATTGGGGCGCTTACGCACTTTTAGTACCTAGTACTATTTCTTTGAATGTAATTACTTAGACCTATGACTTTTTATTATATTAAAATATGGCTAATTAGTAAGTATCCAATAAGTTAGTCGGTAGTTTCCATATTAAAATATGGCTAATTAGTAAGTATCCAATAAGTTATTCGGTAGTTTCCATTTTTAGCACAAATTTCTCCATTATTGCATTGAGGCGCTTGCGCTCCTTTAGTTGCTGTTGCATCAAATCAGATATTTGTGTGCCCATGGCAAGTAGCGCTTCTGTATTAGCGTCTGTGCGCTGAGCATTTAACTTTGTCTGCCTGTTCAGGTCGCGAAGTTCTTTGGCAATGTCCATGAGTACTGTGCTTTCGACCAAGACAGGCTTTGTAAGGCTATCACTTTCAAGCTTTCGTTTTTTGGCCGTTGACTGTTGCTGCATGCTTTGCTCCACCTTAACTTCGACGTGTCGGACACTGATAGAATCGCTTAATTCGTCGTCGTCTTGTTCTTCATCTTCTTCATTGTGGTCCACTTCATCTTCTAAAGAAATAAAACGTTAAGAATTGATTTAAGAATGTAATAACTACAATACCATTCTCGGAACTTTCATCGTCGTGATCACTCTTGATATCTTGCAGACGCATATTTGATGTATTCTCGCCGTTGCGAATTTTAGTCTTGGGCTGTGATTCAGTAATGACATCTGCCATCTTATATAAGTCAGTAATATTGGCAACAGCATCCTCGAAGGGTGTCAGTGTGTCTTGATATAAGGAGTTTTTTCCCGTTGCGTTCGGCTCCAGTCTGTTGTTCGCTATCTTCTTGCGAATACAACTTTTCCAGTCTTTCCACACCTTCAAGTATTATAACGCTGTTACGTTATCACTAACGAGTCATAATGATAAAGCACTTACTCGCTTCCATTCGACGGCTTCCTTAACTGGTGGACCCACGCTGTTTAACTCCTTACTTAATCTTTTCCAAGCAGCCTCACTTGCCAATTTGTCGCCCTTATAGTAGCTCTTGGCTATTATCGGATGCCTCTCCATAAAAGCCACAAATATCGCATCCTGCTGTGCAGTTCTGTGCTTGCCCCTGCAATTTAATTGTACGTAATTTAATTATTTAAAAATTGTTGCATTTTATTTACATTGCGCTTGTTATTGATTTTTCTTCTTTCACTGTCTATCGATATTATATTTGGTGGTGTTTCGATATGTGTTACATTACTTTCTATCGGAAAAATAATTAATAATAACAATTCAGCCCTGATAGATTTTAAATATCTTTTGCGCGGTTCAGCCCGTGATGCCAATTTAGCTTTTTTGTCGTTGTATGAAAACTCAAAAAAAAAGCTGTTAACCCAATATTCTTACGTCACTTGGTTAATTTAATAGCAGCATGAAAAAGATAATTGAGCACATCAGACAATTTTTTCACTAAACTCTAAACATACATTTTGCTTACGTATTTTCCAGGCATCTAAATTTTGCGTGCAGCGTCAATACCAAAGTAACAGACTACCAGAATTAGCACAAAATCTGTTCTAATTCATTCAAAAAGCTAACACTGGACGACGTTACATATCTAGGTCATGGATGTTGTTGTAGTCGCGTAACATGCTCGCTCGTCTCGAAATAAATTTCAGTTGGCGAAAACATGCTTCCCGACCTGTGGATGGACTGCTTTAAATCTGCAGCAAATAAAAAAAATACATGTATTTAGTAGTCGATAACGTGTAATTAAAATGACGACGTCATTTAGTACTTCATTAATCAGATGGGAGAGATTGTGTTTTCGCAGTGTCGCATTTTCACGAAAAACGTAAAATTTATAAGCGGTATTGACTGCGAATTAACAGGTCAACAGAAACGAGTATAGGAGCACTGTTATAAAATGTGAACAATTGCAATTGGTTGCTTACAAATTAAAAAACATAAAAAGTATAACAGAATGTGTAAGCAGTGCAACAAGTGTGAAGTACTGCCTAACGCTTTTGGCAAAGTGCTGAAAAAACCTTTGGCGGATTTTTTGCAAATGGCGAATTAAGTCTAAAAATAGATATCAATAAACGAATGTGCTTGCGTCATCGACTACGAAGTAACAGGTGAACAGAAATAGTAGAAGACGTTTTCTATCTCATAGAAGAAAATAAAGGCTGCTAGGTATAGTTGGCCTCCTTGCACATTGAGTAGTCTATTTGCTAAAAATCCGCCATAGTCCTTCTTCACAGTATTGCCCTGCTCATACAATCTGTTATACTAATTAAAAAGCCACTAGTCTGTCAGGCCGAATTAATATGTGATGACCGCTGCATCACAGATGGTCACAGATGTATGTATGATTTGTTGATCCAAGCCTTAATAAAGTCGTAGAAGTATTTATTTAGTCCAATTTAATTTTTAACGCTAGTGTAAAAGTTAGCATTTTCGACGGCAAACTAACAGGCGAACAGAAATGAGCAGAAAGGCACTGTTATAAAATAGAGCAATTATAATTGGCTGCTTACAAAACTACAAATCAAAAGTATAACAGAATGTTTTAGCTGACAAAGTCGATGGCGTAGTTTTTGCAAATGGTGGACTAAATGGCCGCTGAGTGTGTAAGCAGGACAATACGACCTGTCCTGCTCACACATTCAACAGTCTTGGTTTTGCTGAATAAGAAAGAATAGATCTTCTACTGATTCTGTTCGCCTGTTATTTAACAATCGACGACGCGAGTAATTTTATACGAGCGCGACGAAAACAAATTGTGAAAAAGCAAGAAAATAAGAAAACGCATCTCACAATTAGTTCTTTCTCAATTTACAGGCTAAGCCAGGGTTAAAGGAGCTATTGTTATATAAATACACAAGAATGAATGTGTTTGAGCAGGACGACTAGTGTAACCCATGCCAAACTCTTTTTGGATAAGGAGATAAGGAAAAAAAAACAACTGAGGATAGGCATTGCTGCGTTTTCTGTTCGCCTATTACTTGGTAGACGAAATTGAACGCAAAGTTGTTTTCGAAAATGAAATGTGCAGGCGACATTAATGTCGCCGTTTAATTAATATTAATAATAATTGCCAATTGCAAGTATATTTAATATGTAAGCAGACATGCAAGCAGAACCAAAGTCGAAATAATTAGAATGACGTCACAAATGTAACGATTAATATCTTTCGTATTTATTCCTGGTTAACGTAAAATGAAGGTTGCTTTATAATTACTTGCTCTTTAAAGGTCCTGTTCTTATGAAGCACCGAAAATGTTCCGATATATATATATATATATATATATACTTATAATATATATGTTGGAAAATAAATCAATTATTTATTTATAGAACTGTGGTAGCCCTAAAAATGCGTCGATAGGTGGCAGCACGACAAGTTTTAGCCGAGTCTATCGATAAGCGTAATAAATTTTCATGCATGAGAACTATCATTTTATGATTGCTCGATATATCGCCTAGCCGGCAAAGTTTAAATTTTACAAGTTTTACATTAACAAATTGCAGCAGTAATTGAATGCGTGCAGAAAGAAAAGCTTTTTATATCGATTATGCACGCTATTTTCATAACGATTACTATGTCGGGTATTATTCACCTAGATCTGAAAGTTTCATATCTTATCAGAGATAATTGTATTGGAGACTGATAAGATTAATGTTACAACAGGGCTCCACATAGGTGAAACACTTGTCGGCCCAAAACCCTAACAGTCAGTACGAATAACCTATCAGGTGGAACAAGGTAATGCGGAGAGTGCTTTCGGTTGTGAATAAAAATAGTTTATATAAAAGCAAGGAGGATATACAAACAGATTGTAACTATATCGGATCGACAGTGAACCTTTTATCAATACGCCCATTTATAAAAAAAAAACACGATTATCATAAGTGAGATACAATTATAAAGTGTACATACCTAATGCTTCCGTTATATTGGGTGGCACAACTATTTAAAAACTAAGTCCACAGCTTACTAGGCTTGAGCAATAAACATTTTATCTTATCGCAGCATGTAAAATCGCAGTTTATTTAAGTGAATACATAGAACACTTCGTACCAACTCATGTACAAGCATACGAAAATACATATCTGTATTATTATAACTAAACGGGATTAGAAGACATTCCATTGTCTCACATCTGACTCACACGATTTTGTTGGCTCGAGCTTTTGGGCCTTTGTGGTTAAGCAATAGTTTTTTAAATAAAGCTCAGCCACTAACGGAATAGAAGTCCAGTGATTCGCCGCGGTTAGTGCCTGTGCCAATCATGAATAACGAGTAAATACTTGGTATAAACTGATAACATTTGATAGCCGATATTAAAGGTGTGGGTCTACTATACTACTATAATGGCATATCAAGGCGATTTGACTCATGCGCTTACAGCGCACTTTATTATATGAACTCTTTTTTAAATTGATAAGTCCATGAGTCTTCCACAAATGACATCAGTTCCCGGGTATACGTGTATAAGGAGTGCTAAACTGACTTATAAAAGCTTGTCACAAACAGCTCGCAAAGCCCAGGCGATACAGAAGGGAAGTGAGTCACATTCGATAGATGAACTCCGTGGTCGCTGGACTTTAAAGACTCACCATCTTTTAGAAATATGATTCAGAAGATTTCGTTGCTCGTTGCACCTGACCTAACAAAAAGCGGCGTATCAAATCACGACTAATTAGTGTACACATTTAGTTATTTATCAGATCAATATTCTGGCATCTACACTGGGCACACAGTAAGACATCTGAAGCCCAACCAACATGTTGACTGTTCAGTTGTTTGTATAGCGATAAGAGTATCAGTTTATCAGAGTTTACATATGCGCGGTAATCGAATAGGAACCATTGTTGCTCGGGTGATAAGAGACTCTCCGCGTAGTGGATATACCCGTAATAGGTGTGCTCTTATCAATGGGGCGTTTGTATGTGGACAGCTATAAGCCATGCAGACGCTGACTCAACAACTAGGGCTTTTTTTGGGCCAGGGCCAGTTGCATATGTCGAGAGTTTTGTAACTAAACATTGTAATTCTGAATGTAACATGAGAGCTGGAGGGAGGGATACACTAACCTGCCCGAATGTGGATTAATGTTGTGATGTATTGGTTCGTTTCAGCTTCCATTTAACGATCCGATACAAACACGAAACCTAGAAGCAACGGCATGCAAGTTGCACAATTCAAGGCAGCGGCGGCCTGGCTTTGGCTTTGCCTGGGCCTGATTCTGACGATTGGGTCTGTGCAGGCGCAGGAAAACGCTCAATTTCAGATACCTCCCTCACTGATGGAGTGCTACAACACATCCTATTTTATGAATCGGGACAACCGCCTGCCCGCTAACATGGATACGCTTATCTCTTTGATTGAGAAAGTTGAGGCTAGCTATACCGCCACCGGTTACTCGATGGACATAAGACAGCTGTCAGTCGCCTTGCTGCATCGGTTCCGGCAGGATGGTATTCAGCGGGCTCTTGGCATCAGTGTCAATGATAACAATGGTGTTATTCCTTACAGTCCACGTGGATTTCAGTTCCCCAAATTCCGCATTCTGCTCTCTCGTCTGCTGCCCGGCAATGCAAATAATTTCCCGAATAGTTCGCTGACCAGTACGGAGCGCTGCTCTCTGCACTTTATGTTGTCCAGCACATTCGACACTAGATTGCGCGGAGATGAAAACACCGTGTGTGGCAGGCTCTCTCAATATCGGGCCCAGCGTCTGCCGCGTTCACTAAAGAAAGACGTGACCAGTAACTTTGTTAGCGACGCGGAGTGGGTGAATGAACGTCCGAATCGTGGAAAGTCTGGATCGAATTACTTGCAGATGGGGGAGCTAGACTACGAGACCGACTGGGCTTATGGTGGATCCGAGGGTAGCAGTCAGTGCCCTGTGGAAGACGGTGTTGTTCGCACTCCTTGGGGTACTGTTTCGGCAGGAACTTTGATTGCCGGTGTTGCTACAGGACTGCAGCAGCAAACAATACCAGTTAATACTCTGCTTTCGTTATCCACGCGACGAGGTCGCACTCAACCACAAACGAGTGGTTCGTTTATTGACAACCGCTGGGCAGCTACGTTGGCAGGAGACCTCGCTGAAGTCGCTCTCGTGCAAGTGCCAATGTCCCCCAACAACGTCGCTTCGGTTGGTGCCATCGGCGGCTGGAATGATACGGTGCTGCCACACTGGTATTTCCTTTCCCAGCGTAACAACCTAGAGGCGACCGATGCTGAAATACGTGGTGGTCTTGATGGTCTGATAATTGCCAAAAACATTGGCACATGGAAAACTCAGGCCCCCGGTCTTAAGTTATCACAGCTGCTCCGCATGTACTACTCTACAACGGGTGTGCTGGGTTCTGGAATTCAGGCCTGCAGCCGTCAGCAACAGTTTCCGAACGTGGCTCCGCCGGCAGAAATGACAGCCCAGACAAGTGCATTTGCCCAAGTCCTCGATCGTGAGATGCAGTTACGGGTCACACTTATCCCATCTTCAATTGCCAATTTTTCAACGACTGCCTCTCTCTCGCTGGTGACCTACGTGCGTAAGTTATTTTCAACACTAATTATAATGTGGAACCACTTGAAGAAAGTTTACCTTGGCCAGACAGAATCACACTGAGATTTTGTATCTCATGTAAAATGTATTCTCCTTTATATCGTATCATAAGCCTTCAAGTTTAGTCCGTTTGATACATCGCCGCGCTCTCACACACACAAGCTACCCTCTCCTTTTTGTCCTCTCCATCTTACAGCACAGTCCTTGAACGATGTGTCTTGCTTGGCGAGCAATAACCAGGACTTGTCGGACATCATTACGCCCATGACCAATATTTACGTCTTTCTGGACACCTCGTGGCAGTACAGCTTTATTGTTGACTATGTTTCGTAAGCGTCCTGCAGAAATATACTCTTAATCCTTATACTCAATCTGTTTTCAACTCACCTACTGCAGCTACATCCTGCAACAGTTGAATGTCCATCCATATGGCAGCTCGGTGACATTGCTTTCGGCTAACGATGGTTCCGTTATTGTGAACACCACGAATTACATCACCGATGTCTATCAGCAGTGGAACGTGACTACTCAGGCACAATGTAAGTAGCTGAGTACACTGACAAAAAAAATGAGTTAATGATCTGTCTTTTTGTACAGTTTCGCAAGGTTTCAACTTACCCAATGTTCTGCGTACAATCCAAAATCTAACCCAATCTCTTTTGAATGGAGAGAAGACCAATTCGAGTGTCGGTGGTCGCTCTTTGGTTACTTTGATTATACCCAATCAGTCGACTGTGAATGATGGAGATTCCAACTATGCCACTACCGAGCTGCAGTATATTTACGAGCAAATTCCTGACCTTCGTTTCATTTACTATGGTGGCGGTAGCATTCAGCGCTTCTCTAACTTTGTTCGTGATCCCACCCATGATCTCTTCTCTCTATCACCGGGCAGCACCGCGGCCAACTCGGCGGATCCTGTTGCCAAGCGCATTATTAAAAGTGAGTCATTTCCGAGGCATTCTCTATTCCGAGATGAGTTTCGTTATAAGCCAAATCCTTTCAGTACCTCGTCGTATCATCAATCCGCGCTGCGGCTCTATGTGGTCTACGAGCTCCTGGGGTACCGATCAAATGTTCCAGTATGTGCGGCCGGGACACGTCAACTTTTATCGCGTTGCGCCCAACTATTTCTTCGGAGCAGGCACCAATCGCGCTGTATCCATTCAATCCCAGAATGGCGGTACATTCACAATCTGCTTTTCGCGCAGCTATGAATGGCCGCAGCAAAACTCCACGACGTCTTCCACAACGGGCTCAGTAGACCAGACCTGTATGCAGATCAATGGCAACGCTTACTCCTACGATCTGTCCAATGCCTGCAACGGCTACTACACAATCACAAGCTGTCCTCCTCTGTACATCTCCGTGCAGCCTGGTCTTATTAATACGACCTCCTGCACACAGGACGCCTGCCAGACACCCGACCAGTGGCGTTACGTTGTTTCATCCATCAACATGGGCTGCTACAGTGGTGTTTCAGCTCTAGCGGCCAGTCTATTCACCATACTGATGGCTCTTCTGTTACAGCAACTGGTGAAGTAGGCGTGGCTTGCACCGAGAGCATTTAATGAGTAGTAACATGAACAGAGTTCAAATAATCCGTATCCTGTATGTATGCGCTGAAAACATTTGTTGCTTTAAATTATTATTATAATTTTTTTATTTAAGTTGTAAGTTCCAGTGAAAATGCTAATAAATAAAGTCCCCACTAGAAATGAACAAAATCTTTTTACTTGCGATCAGACTTCTCTTAAGTGGTTTCCAATAGAATATCACCTAGATTTAAACGGCATTTTTAATACCCATTTTTTCATATCCGTATTCATTCACAGCAATCATGGACGCCTTTCAGTTTGAACGTTGGGCAGACATTTCCAATATGACGACAATAAAAACTGATGTCTTCGTATTTGTGGACACCAATTGGCCATATTATTGGATTGTTGACTATGTCGCGTAAGTTGGACTATTCCGTATATACTAAATATAATTTCTGATAATTGTCTAAGCCAGCATGTTTTCTCTCCCAGTTATGTTCTACAGAATTTAAACATTCATCCGTATGCCAGCACTGTGACGCTCTTTGCAGCTTCGGATGCTTCTCTCATTGTCAATACAACCGACTATATAGTTAATGTATATCAAGATTGGAACTTCACCTCACATTATTGGCGTAAGTACTCGTAACATGTTGTGTGGTCAGAGAATATAACTGAAAGTTCTCTTCATATATGTAGATCCACCAGGGTTCAACTTACCCATCATACTCAACACGCTTACCACTCGAGTAGATGAGTTGCTGGATGTGGAACGAGCTGCAGACAATCTTGGGGGACGTTCACTAGTGGCTCTTCTAGTGCCCAGCCCTACCTCCTTTGTAGATGAGATGGATTATAACTACTGTCGTCGGTATTTGGACCGCTTGCGCTACAGTCTGCCCAATCTGCACTTCATATACTATGGAGGAGGTGCTTTGGTGAGATTCCACGACTTTGTCAGGGACCCCAGCAGAGATTTGCTTTTGTTGAACGTGGAGAAACCACCGGAGGAGTGTGGAGTCCATGTTGTGAAGCGCATTCGACAAGGTAAGTGCCATATAATTCTCGAAAGTTGAGAACTGAACGTTTGTTTTAGTTCCACGACGTATCTGGAATCCACGCTGCTCTTCCAATGGGTATATTGTGGAATATGGTCTTAACTCCCTGGAGCAATTCAGTCGCCTTGGCGGCATTAATTTCTATCGCTTGGATGCGCTGTATATGCCAGTCAGACAAAGCATGCGATACCTAAAGATTTCGGCCACAAGTCAGATCACTTTTACGGTCTGTTTTTCCCGCAGCATTGAGCTGCCTTTCCGCAATGTAAGTTATCGGTTGCGACAAGATGAGAGCTGTGAGTCCACCGCTTTAGGACCGTTCAGTTACGATTTGACCGATGCCTGTGTCGGGTATGACTTTGAGCCGTGTCCACCGCTTTTTTTCTCGGTGCAGGCCCAAAGCTTTGGCGCAATCTCATGTACGCAGCCCGCCTGCCAGACACCGGACGAAGCTCAATATGTTATTAGCGTAAATAATCTCGGCTGCAATGGCGCTTCGTCTACGCAATTGACACTATCGTTTGTTTTATTGACTGGTGGCTGTGGTATTTTAAGATATTACACCTGGAAACTTACAAATATTTAAGGCTTAACAAATACATGTTGATTCCTTTATGATTACTTTAAGATTAATAAATATCAACTATTTACAAACTCTTCTCATCGTTGCGCCAACAAAAAAACAGATGCAGTTATTAACTTCCAGGGCTACTCAATGAGCCCTGTTTTAGAGGTGCCAACTTGATTACATAAATATCCCATAACATGCAAGGGACTTAATCAATAATATCCCTGAAAAATGTATTGGGTACAATTTCGTTGAGGATATTTAAAAAATCCTTAGGTATTTTTTGGGAACAAAACTCTAGTTCACACAATCAACAATAATTGCGCTTCAGTCATCTAGGTCGCCATCTGCTTTAGTTTCGCTTCAAGCATTAAGTTCTCACGAACAAGGGTAGATGGCGCTAACAAATGTGTGTGTTGCCATCTATACGTGAAGTGTACAATTAGTATGGCAGGTACATTTTGAATGAGTATTTTGGCAATTTTCAATCCGATGTTAGTAAAGCCCGTTGCAACTAGAAATAACTTCGATTCCGAAGTAAAAGTTAGTTGAGGTAATAGTATATCTTTCTTTCGAGAAGCTATAGAAATCTGCTACGGAATCACTTGAAATGTTTTAATATCTAGATTTAGTGATGGAAGCAACTATACTATTTCAATTACAGAGGTAGTCAAAAGTATTTACACATCGTGCAATTTTTCACGCATTTAACTTTGAGAACTTTTTTATTGATGTTGCTGAAATCAGATTGCAAATAAATTGATATTGTTGGATTGGTGGATCTATGAAGAATCAGATAAAAAAGAAATTAGAAAAATAACGGGTAACAAGAAATAAATAGACGCATGTGAACTAGTGCCGCAAACTAGTCAAAAGTATTTACACACTTTTTTTCGCGACAAAAGTATTTACACAAAACTTTGAACTAATTTTTTTCAACTTTATTTAACATTATAACTTCAAATTATTATGCAACATTTTTATTTAAATAGTTAATGTTTATTAAAATTTGGTAACCCAACCCTCAGCAACATAGACAGCCTGTAATCTCTCTGGGATTGATGCAACCAACCTGCGAGCAAATTCAACCGTCAATTCTGACCAAATATCCTTAATTTCTTTGACAGTTTCCTCTCGTTTGCGATTCTTGTTTATTATTCTTTGCCGCTTAATAAAGGCCCACACATGTTCAATGATATTTAAATCAGGACTGTAAGGAGGCCATGGTAAAACAACCTGACCCACGCCATTTAAAAATTTTGTTGGCATGCATCCCTTGTGGCAAGGGGCATTATCATGCTGCAGAATCTAGTCATTGGTTGGAAATAGTTTATTTCCAGAGGTGAATGCGTGATCATTCAAAATATCAACGTATTTGGTTTTATTTAGAGTGCCCTCCAACGGCAATAGGTCACCAAATCCATAGTAGGAGAAGCAACCCCAAAACATTACCGTGCCACCTCCAAATCTGTTAAGAGGCTGAACAGCTAGATTCTTTTTCGATGGTGGTAAATGCATGTAGGTCTTGCCAAAAGAGCCTTGGAACTGGAAAGCGCACTCATCTGTCCACATTGTCCACATCCACACAACGTTGTTCCAAAACTCAATTGGCTTATCCATGTATTCCAAAGCAAATTCTAGGCGTTTTGCTTGATTTGTCAGCGTAATATCGACCACTTGGCGGACAATATACGTTTTCAAGTTGGATCCTTTGAACATTCTCCGCACTGTAGAATCACTAACTTTTTTACCAATTATCATTTTTGACGCTGCTGCAACTTTTACCGGGCTTATTTTTGGATTATCTGCCACTACATTCAACAATTTTCTGCAATCCTTTGTGTTCATTATCAAATTTCTCCCCGATCTCTTACAGTTTTCCAAGTTTCCTAGATCATTTAATTTCTTTACTAAATTATAAACTGTTTTCCGTGAAATTTTATAAATTCTCGACAATTCTAATGCGGAAATACCACATTTGAATTTTGTGGCAATTTAACTTCTAACCTTAATGGATTATTGCTTTGTTTTCACCATATTAATAAGTATTTTTTCTAAAATAAAACACACAGAATTACACGAAAAGCTTCAAGTTTAATTATTGCAACTCACGACTGTAGTTACTCACACGAATTCCAAAAATCAATTGATTATTTGCAATGTGTAAATACTTTTGTCGCGAAAAAAAAGTGTGTAAATACTTTTGACTAGTTTGCGGCACTAGTTCAGATGCGTCTATTTATTTCTTGTTACCCGTCATTTTTCTAATTTCTTTTTTATCTGATTCTTCATAGATCCACCAATCCAACAATATCAATTTATTTGCAATCTGATTTCAGCAACATCAATAAAAAAGTTCTCAAAGTTAAATGCGTGAAAAATTGCACGATGTGTAAATACTTTTGACTACCTCTGTATAAGCACTGTTAACATTAATATTCTGACTGAATGTTGCTTTAAGTGAAGTATTAAATATTTAAAAACGCTTTCGTTTTGAGAACTTGGTAATTATTTTGACCACATTTCGTGAGCTTGCACTGGGAAAATGTTTCATCATTTAATTCTATCAACGTCGAAGACAATAAAACAATTTGCTGGCAACGAGGCTGCCTGTGTAACGTTGCTAGGGCCAGTAAGGGCCTGGGGAGTTGGTAATAATATATTTTTATATGTGGAAGGATATGACAGGAGACGGTTGTACGGCCACAATCCTAGCCGCGAATCGCACGGATCCAAATGATGCCAAAGCCGCATGTTGACTTAACGTACTGTCAACAAAAGTGTCGAGTCCTGTCTGCACTGATTTCGCATTTCATTTTCCGCACTTTTTTCGTTTTTTCACACTTTATGCATGAATTAATATTTAATGCATAAGGTGCCGGGGCATTAACAAAAAATATCAGACTCGCAACAAAAGAGAGGTATAGAAAAAGTCTTAGCTCGTAACTCGCAGCTCACGACTCGCTTTAATTTGGCAAATGTCAAAACACGCCAGCATCCTTTGCGGGAAATGTCCTGTAGGAGTCGTCGTTCTCTCGCTTGTTACATATTTTTAATAATCTAAAAATCTTTTGAATACCACTACCTCCTACACCGTAACACCCAATACCCAACACCCAATGCCCAACACCCGAACGCGAGTGCCCAAAATTTCATGGCAAAACAAAAATTCATCAATTTGGTCTTGGGACTGCACCAGAGGATTCACATTTGCCTAGGAACACAACGTTGACAACCCTCGAAGTAGGCAACGGTTTCTTTTTGTGATTCCCGTTGCTTTGGCATCAAACCAAATTTAAGCACAAAAGCGCTTTTGTTCAGCCTGACTAGAGCTGGTTAGAGATTCAGAAAGGGAGAGTTCCAGGAGTGGGTGGTCATTGTAATCAAAGTAAGACAAAAATCAGACTTGCTACGAATCGGATTAAAGTCAGAGAATCGGAGTCAATAGAAATAGAAATAGGTAAGCAAACCATATATATACATAATACAATTATATTTATTATTCTAAACCGATTTTGATATTTAATATTATCTATAGTAGAATTATCAAAAGCAAACTTGTTAACAATGTTAAAATTACCAATTAGTATTTAGGCCCAAGCATTTCGTGCTTCCCAGGGCGTTTGGATGATATGCAATGTACCAAAAGCATGGATCCACTTATGGTAAGTCATCATCTGGAAAATAACGTAGGCTGTGAACAGTATCAGCAAATAAAAGAAAAGCGACATGCGAAACTCATTGCCACTCATCGAAACGTGGAATAGTGTGCCGAAAAAGATGAGCACAAAAAAAGTGCAAGCTGTATCCGTCGTCGCAGTGCTCAGTATCTATGGATGAGGAGACATAAGTGTAGGTGTATGCTCAATCATATAGAGTGTAACCTACATAGGTGTTCCTATTATAGCATTCATGCAGGACAAGCACGGGCAGAGCTGAGTAAACGGTATGGGTAATAGCACTCATAGCAGTTCCATAGGCTGCATCCAGCATCTTTTTTTGTATCAGATAGTAGAGCATAACGCCAACCCAAAAGACGTCACCGCAGCCGAAGAACAATACGCATATCATGTCGGGTGCTGGACTCAAGGTCATGCTCAGGTATTGCCACCACAGATTGTCCAGCTCTCCGAGGACGCAGTACATTGATACAGAGCACATGGTCATACCCACTATAGAATAAGCAGCGAGCCCCAAGCGACCGGGCATACGTAGCGAATGAGTTGTTATATAAACCAGGAACGATATAATCCAACAGCAGATCAGCACTGTGGTCAAAATTTGAGGTGATGGTGTTAGGCCCGTGAACATAAAGGGGAAGAACAGAAAACCTATGCACACCACACTCTTGCACCAGCCATGCATTGGTCTATTCTTGTCAATAACAGGTATCACATTGGCCAGTATAAAGTAGAAGGGTGTCTAGGATTAGGACGTCTGATTAAAGGGAGACGGACTAAGCATGTATGGGGAACTAAGGCTCACTCACAAACAATATGACTATCAATTTGAAGTGTTCCTGCATGTTCGCATAACCATTCACAGCGTGCCACCAGATTTTAAATTTGCTGAGTTCCTCGTGAGTTGGATGGTAACTTTTTATCTCAATATCACTGGGCAGAGTTGGAGGCTCTTCCGGATAATTGACCACGGGCTGAGTCCTTCTCAACTGGCGGCGCCTATTCTGATATGATAACACAATCAGAAGAACTAGAACAAGATAATAGATGAGCCAAAAAGTCCAGGCATTCAGCCTGTGTAAACGGGAATCTTCATTGGCCAAATCGTGCTGTCCATATAAGCTGAACTTCAATCTCACCACGTAGAGCAAATACATAAATCCAAAATATATAAATATCATATTGCCCCACCAGAACACACCGCTCACATGATGTCCTTCGATGCTAAGTGCCAGAATGCCCACCATAAAAAAGCGTAGAATATCCCCAATCTCTTTGGAGAAGCCCAGCGAAAACATATAGGTCTCGGTGTAGAGACAGGTTAGCCAGATGGTCATATACTCCGGTATAGAGATGCAGATGCCAAAGTACACAAAGCTATACGTATAGGGCGATATGGGCACCAGCTCCATCAGGGTTAAGTAGTTGGGTAGGCAGCTGGAACGAACTATTTAACTGGTATTGCGACATATGAAGGATAAGTGTACTTACAAGTATTTAACAATCATATATATCAGAAAGAAATACATCATAAAGAGAAGACACACTATAAAGACGTACCAACTACTCCAGCCAAGATTTAATGTGCAGAATATAAACCGCAGGTAGTTAATGTAATAGACGAAATACGAACAGCTGGGACTATTGCGCACAAATCGACACATCTCAGTGCTGTTGGGCTCTGTGACTTCCGGATAATAGCAGAGGCTCTAAGATTGGTTAATGCTCCAATCAACTAGGTGATATTGGAAGGTAAGGAACCACTTCTATACTAACCCCATTCCATAGGTTGACGAAGGAAGAATGACGCCGCACGCGTCGCAAGGACTCATTGACCAGGCCAAAGGACTCGTTGGGGTTAAGGTCTAACATGGCTCCGTATCAATGTTGTCTGATAATATAACTATTTAAAATTCTCTCTCGATAATATTTACACACTGTGAGAAAAGCGACTGTCAGTTTGAAAGCAACTTTGTTAAGCTACAAACTTTTCAGTTATTCTACGAATTTATCATTTAATTATATTTAAATACAAAAATACTTAGAAGCAATCCTTAAATAATGAATAATCCTTTCCATAATGCTACTACAGTTACTTTGTGGGGCGATTCAGCCATCTGTCTCTCTTGCGCTGCCGAGTGCATTCAACGACCTAACAAAATTCATTGCCCTCGGGTCCTGCACATGCCAAGCGCTGCATTTGCCCCTCCTGGGAGAGAGGATCTCTGCCTCTACAAATACAAATAGGGATACAAATATGAACAGTAAATGAAAATGTCATGCAACCAATTGGCAACACCATTGACCCCTGTCCGACCATCCGGCCAGGACAAATGGCAGGGCTTGAGTGCAGGCTCGTGTCTGCGCTTCGTTTGGGTTTTGGTGGTTGCATTCTATGCAGGACGAAGCGGAAATTGTGTGCGAGAGGCGTTCGGAATGGGAATGAGCATATTAATACATCTGTATGGTGTGTATATGAAAGTGGCCCTCTCTAGGAAGACAAACCGGTTGGCTGCCGGAACAGGGGCAGGCACAGAGGAACCAGGAACGAGGACCGACGTATGAGGCTATGACCCTTTATAGGCACGCGCGTAGAGCCGGTTCCCAAATGACCTAAGGTCAGTTTTAATGTTGCGGAAAATTGGACAAGGCCCATATACAAATTGATCGACTTGTAAGAGAACTCATATAATGACTGTATAATAATCACACACATGAAGAATGAAGCCATTGAAGTGGTCAACTCATTGCCCACCTCGCGGTTGGTGGTCAGTAAACGGAACCCAATTGCTTTTCAATGTTTTGACATGTTTAGCGGCTGGATAAGTGGACAATGGCAACCGGTTTGAAGTCGAATCTGTTAAGGGGTTATACCCTGCGCTTAAAGGCAGTCAACCAAACAAGCTGGGAAAAAGTTGAAGGATCGCTTGCCGGCCTCATAGAGTAATCACTGAGACGCAAGCGTTACAGAATCCGCGAAAAACCTGGTGGGAAAACAAAGCCGAACATTTTTCACAGAAAAGTGCGAACGAAATTCGCAATGCAAATGGGCGAAGGACCTGATACTTGATGGATAGAGAAAACAAGAACTCAAAAAAAAGTGTGCAAAATTAAGTTCTACATAAAATAAAAAACTTTTCATAGTTTGCTTTGTTTTCAGACTCATTTTTTTGTATCCTCTCGGTGCGCTTTTACTTAGTTTTCCGCGTTTTCTATTTCAGCGCACATTTCATTTGACGAGTTTTAGTTTATTTTTGTACTCCTTTCATGCTTGTTGCTAATTAAGAACTCGGAAAAAAATTGTTTATTTCTCTTGTTGCATGCACTGCATAAGGATACCTCCTACCTCAGAGCTCTGCGCGAAAGGATACACAGAAATATTCATATAGATTTGAAAAGAGACCAAATCTATGCAACTAAATATGTTTAAGGATACGAGCTGTTTCATTGTTTAAAGGACGCCAGACTGTCAGTATGCATCCAGTTAACCAGAACATGGAATGTCTACATCCAAAGGCTCCACTTGGCTGATTCCCAACTTTCTTACATGGCTTACTTTTTATGCCAGTTTTCCGGCTTCAGTTAATCGTCAGTTGGAAAGTCTCAAGGCAAAATTACAAGCACTTACTTATGGATCCGACCTCCCAGCTCCCAGCTCCCACACTCACATTGTATTGCACGAGGATGTGCAAGATGTGTCTTGTAACTGACGCGTTAACAACACTCCCACACACCCGAAACATCAACACTCGCACACACACCTAACACCCTGTCATACCAGCAGCAAAACAGAGCCCCGTCTGGAGCTTACACAATTTCGTTTTTATTTGTTGGCCCAACAGATTTCCAACATCTCCCACAACAGATACCCAACCCAAGCCCAAGCCCAAACCCAAACCCAATTCCAATCCCAATCCCAAGTAGTAGCTACTCTTACTCGTATCTTGCATATCCGTGTGCTCGTAAAGGCGAAGCGCCGAAAAGTATGCGATGGCTTTTTAATCGAGCGCAACATTTATTGCCACATTACGTATACGTAATACGAACTTTCTTTGGATGTAAAGTTTTCCGTGCCCCGTTCTCCGTTCTCCGTTTTCCGCTCACCGTTTCCCATTTACCGCTTACCGCTTACCGTTTATCAAGCCGTGTGTTTACTTTTCCTTGGTTTCGCAATTTTTCTCGTTTTCTTTCTTGTTTGCTGGAAAACTGCCCAGAGTTATTTTACTTGCGATTAACTTATTTCCGAGTACAAGTTTCAGACAGCACATCTGCCACTAAGGATGTATACTCGTGGATTCATTGATGAGCTTACAGGACAGGGTTTACATACTGAACGGCTCAGCGGGGATTATGTAGTTATTGAAATTTCAACGTACTCCTTTCAATCATTTTATAATCAATTATAATATAATCAGTTCTTTCATTTACCTTTCTTAAATTTAAAATAGATTTTGTATAAATATTTCAAGCAGCATTCGCACTTTATCTATATGGACACAGAAGATTGCTTTGCCAGAGACTCCTTGATGAGCATTGTGCTTGGGATTGTGGAATGTATCGTATTACCCGGTTGCACAGTTGCTCAGTTGCTCAGTTGCCCAGTTGCCCAGTTGCCCGGTCGGTTGTCAGCTTTAGACAAAGAAACTTAATCAAATCCTTTGAGCAACCGCAGCCCAACTCAAGTCGGCTCGACTCGAGTAGACTCTACCTCAATCTTGAAGGGGTTCTGACAAATGTCGCCTCAAGATACAAGTCCTCAGCTCTAAGATGCAGTTGGACAGCATCCAGCAGTTGCTGCATATGCTCCACTGAGCAAACGGGTGACCACAAACCAGCGTTTGGTCCTTGTTCTCAGCCTGTGGCAAGTTATGCGTGGCATGCAGTCAAAAATAGTGTCTAAGAAAATATTATTGCTGACTGTGCGTCGAGAGCTGATGAAATGCTCGAATAATGTGGGAAAGGCATTGTGTGCAACTGATCTGGGACTGGGATTGAGCCGTATATCAGTGGGCTGACAGGCGGGCAGGACGTGCAAGGATGTGTGCTGGGACATGGGGTCCTGGGCCAGGGTCCTGGGCCCGACCGCAAATCAAACTCGTTGCAAAAGTTTTGGGCTCAAGCGTTGGCAACATGTGATAAGTTTATTGTCTTGCCGCATGACGCACGCACTCACACTCAAGTCCAGCAGGACTCGGTGCTAAAAAAGGACTCGCAGCAGAGTAAGCGAAAGTATCGCATTTCATAACAGAAATATGCTTTCTTGGTCTATAAATTAAGTTGTCTCGCCCACAAATATTAATTGCCTAATTAGCATATGCGACTGACATGACCAGGATACAGGACAGGACACAGAACATAGAACACAGGACCCTTTACCAAATTAAGGACGAAGGCACAATGGCCGGTGACATTGCCTAATGTTTTTCTTTAAGGTCGACTTGCCTTTGTGCATATGTTTTCTATTCTTACGAGGCTCGGCTGAAGCCTCACATGTTGTCAAAGGACACGTGACTTTATTTGGTTTGAAAAAACAACAAGAAATTTATCGTATCATTCGTAATAAATGTTATGAAACTTTTAAGATATCTGCTTGGGTTTGTCACTGGCATTGACGGTAGACAGTAAAGGGTTCTCCAACATGTAGGGCTCCACCGGTTGATTGGCATCCAGCTTTATAATCTACTGGGAAATGTTTCTCATCTTCTTGTGAAATGTATCTATAGTCGAATGTTTACTTTAAGACCTTCGACTTATCCTGTGAAGTTGCCAGAGCAGTGCTTCCACTTATCGATACGCAAGAACAAGAGAAAGCAGTTTCTTAACTATTACTTTTACATATATCGGACTGTACATGCTTAAAGGATTCCACGCACTTAAAGAGTCCTTTATTGCGAGCATATCTCATGCATGAGATGAACAATGTGAGCCAGTTGTCTAGAGCCCACGAATTTACCTTCGTCCTTTCTGTTACTTGGGGGCTAAGTTTGACATGTTCGCATCTCGTCATTGTCAAACAGCGTTGCTGGCATATCCTTGTCGTCCTTTTCCTGTTATGCTCGGCTTCGGTTTGCTCTAATTAAAAAATACACATACTCGCAATGCAAAGCAGAGTACTTCAATGTCGTAATTGAGGGTTGTTATTCATTTTGTGCCTTAATTGTTGTTCTTCTCGTCTTTGTTCTTTGTGTGGACTTTTTATTTTGGGCATTATCCTTACGAGTAGATGATTTCTTTTTCCCTTTTTTAATGCGCAAAATGTAGGCTATCGATTTTTGTCTGCCTTAAATTTATGTTAAATATGATGATGGCTTATGATGGTACTTTAAGTGGCGCCTGCCTAGCCATATGCTGGTCCATTCAGATTGATAGAAGTCCTGTGTGTAACCGAGCTGAGAGTGGATTACTTTTAGAACTAATTTGAATCAATTACAAGCAGTCTCTGCGATTTCATTTTCGTCCCTGAACGCGATAATCACTTCATAATTGTGCTGTTAACGTCTTGTGCAAAAAATTGCTGTGAAATTTCGCTAGGAGCAAAGGAAAACATTTTGTGTGTTTTTCGGTTTCATTGAGGAAAAAACTCATGTGGCGAAAAGTTTGTCGACTTTTGCTCCCACTCGGGATACGCTGAAGAGACAGGCACAAAAAAAGAAAGAAAAAATAATAGGAATAGGAATGAGGAAAAAAACTTTTGTAAATATGGTACGTTAATATTTTCATCGCTCGCATGAGGTGCCTACACGCCTGGCAGCTGCTCTCAAAATTATATATAGGTTGTATTTCATGGCTAGAAGTGCACTTATAACAATTTCATTAACTGCAAACGAAGCACAAGAGATGCTGTGAAGTATGCACGCGTTTTAATTGCAGACAGGGTCCCTTGGAGCAGGGGATGAGCCAAGGAAACCGCAAGATAACAATCCATTAACTTTTTGCCACTCAACTTGGGCAAAACTACGAGAAAGGATGGGCTGGTTGGATGCTGGGCTGGTTGGCTGACTGTCCAAGTCGAGCCTTAAGTTGAGCTACAACTCGGGGAACCTAAGGCAGTTGCTTTGCATATTAAATGGGAATTCTTTTTTCCTATTTTCTTCGCAGAGTTCAAAATTACTTGTACAGCTGCTGTGGCTCTTCATCAACCGTCAACAGCAGCGAAAACAACAACGACAACAACAGCACCCCGTGCAAATTATGAAGGATAAACAAGGATACGGCTAAACACACACACACACACTCACACACACAATTTACATTCATTTTCTTACCACTCAGAGCAAAGCAAGTTTTTCCACTTTTTGAGTTTTTAAATGCAATTTTTTTACTTCTCTTTATTTGCCTGGCTTTGTTCCCACATTTTTGGTGTCTCTGAATGCTTGGAGGGGGTAGCGAACTGGGATTTGGCTCTTTGCTTTAAGGTTGCAAGAGAGATGAATGAATCGAATTTAATGGAGAAGTTAAATTTTGACTTTCTATTCTAATAAGGTACACAATAATTGAGACACAATTAATTCTTAATTTATTCATTCTTAAATTTCTAAAAGTGGAATTCATAAATCTGTATTTAAGATGAAAATAATCTTTAGAAAAAACTTTCGTCTATTGTTACTCGAAAACAGCCTAACTATTGTATTTCGTGATCCTATCGTAGTTTTCCCTTTATCAGACACTCAGGCAACTAATTTCTGGGCCACCTTTGACCCCATGTTTCCGTTAGTCGTGTAGCCCGGAACATCATCTGCGGATCTGTAATCTGTGATGCTGACGAGTGCAACTGGAGGCAACCTACAGCAACCCCATTAACCCTTCTAGGGTTATTTGAAGGAGAGTGAACGACCGTGGTGATTGGCCAAACAGCTGTTTTGCGTGTTTGCGCCGAGGATAATGTTAAATGAAAGGAATTCAAAGGATCAGTGAGCATGAAAATTTGAATATTTATAGGCGCATAACGTGATGGCAGAAAGCAACGCGATCCTCAGCCAGGACAGCGTTGTTGTCGGCATATGCAAATGCCACCGAGTCCTGTGTCAAAACTTATCCCCTAACTCTACTTCTATTCAAACAGGATGCTGTGTGCGTGCCTCGAAGTAGAAATTGAAATTGAAGGAAACCCCTTGGAAAAGGTCGTCTTTTCAAGCGTTCGATAAAGCGATAAGGCTGTAATAAAAGTTTACACACGCACACACACACACACACACACACATGTCTTTGACCACAGTAGATTAGTACGTGTGTAAGATGTAGGTCCACATTTGTGTGCCCAAGAACAAGAGCCCGAAACACTTTCCATTTGGGCGTGATTAATGAAGTGTTGACCAAATCAAAATTAATGCCGAACTTGTGCCCTTCTGATAAGGAAACTGACCAAAGCTGAGTCCTGACTTGGCAGCATGTGTAGATATCGCCAGGAGGAGGAGGAGGACGGCTTTAGCCAACATGTGCTAAGTGGCATGTGGTCAAAATGGGATTCGGACTCGAGCTAGGACTTGAGCTCGGTCTCGCAATCGGACTCGGTGTCCTGGTCAAGAATAGTTTCAATTTACGCCTTATGAGCAAACATTCATCAAATGCGTTTGTGGCACGTTACATTTTGGGATGGTTGTTTCAGCATAAATGTGAAATGTCAAAAATATACTCACACACACACACACACACACACACACACATACCACCCTCGCACATATATTGAAATGCTGTGCAGCTGTTATTGCAACCCTTTTCTAGGCCAAAATGGGTTAACTGTCCGGTTACGGGATGAAGTGTCCGGCTCTGGAATAATTAATCACAGGCTCACATGCGATTTGTAAAGTTAATTGCCGTGGCGAAAGCGCACGTCGAGAAGGGTTCCTTGTGGTCTGTCTCCAGTTGAGATACACACATCGACGAGTTCTTGGAGGGGGTGTGTGTGTATGTGTGTGAGTGTTGCCCTAGGTGTGCGCTTAAGTGCTCTGCATGTCTTCAATTACCAACAGTTTAGCACATATCCCAATCGCTGGTCAGGATAGCAATTGCCTTGACTTCAACTGATGTTGCTTCTCCATTTAATATTCATCTCCTCACCATTCTCGCCTCACCTCCCTTCACCTCTCTTCACATAGATAGCTGCAGGTCCCTCGACTTGACTGCAATGTTTGCTGACACTTTGCTCAAAATGTGCACGCGGCTGCCTGCGTTGTCGAGTCCCCAACTGCTCGACAGTCAGTTATCCTTATGCTTCACTGGATAGTGCATCCTTTGAAGTGTTTCAACTGCAAAAATGTCATGAAAAATTCATGCCAGGCACCGCAGCAAGGTGCTTACCTGGCAGAACAAACACAGACAGCGCATGATGATAATACTGTAAAGGTCCTTAAACTATCCCATGCACAATGCAACAATTTGTGTGAAGATGGTTTTGTAGCGATTGAATCTTAAAGTGTTTGCTACATTATGGATAACACTTCTGCTTAATCCATTTACATTGCAATTCATCCCAGTTCCATTCTCTCCTCATCCTTTCGCCTTTATATGTGATAGTTATCGGTTTTTATCCATTCATACATGTTCAACAGATAGCAAAAATATTTGTTAGGGTGTTATCCACAATTCAATTCAATTGAAATAGCAGACTAAATCCATTAAAAATACAACATATAAATCAAATGTAAATTTCACAAGCCTTTCCCAACAATTCTTTGGCCAAAAAATGTAAAGTGACAAAACATAACAGAACTTAAACAAAGTTCACAAGTCATTTATCGATTTTATTGTTATACGAAACTTTGTCAACTATTCAAATTGGTTTGGGGTAACTTCACCGGAAATGCGGAAACAATAGGAACAGAAGCCAAGTCCCAGCCCCAAGGCTTGACATTCACAACATGTGTGGGAATTAGTTTACACTTTTAATTTGATTTTGGAAATAGTTTTAGCATGCAAAAGAATCGAGCTGTGGGCTATGTTGGGATAGCAGAGAATACACTTCAAGGGATGAGACTCCCAAAGGGATGTGAATGTGATATGACTTGTTATTTTACTGGAATTCAGTTATTAAGATACTCTAACACGTTCGTGTGTTAAAGGGAAAGTTTCTTCTTTCACAAATACACTCGATCACACTTCAAACTAAATGAGGCTCATATAATACTTTCAACATAAAACCAATGATTATATTTTGTGTTTTTTTTTTCTTTTTTATGTAGAACAATTACGCACAATAAAGGAATAATTAGAGAAATTACTAAATGTGGATCGTTAAAGTTGAACTTTTATGTGAGAAACTCCATGGAATGCTGCCAACACGCAAGCAGGACCCATGCGGGCATAAGTAACAAAAGGATATAAAAAACATAGAAGAAACAAAAGTTCACACGAATATTCATAAATTAATCAAAAATATTGTTTACCAACTGTCCAGCAGAGGTCAGAGGCGGGGAGATGAACTCTCCGCCCTCACGCGACAATTGACCCTTTGTTAATTAAATTTCAAACAATGAAAGGACATTACGTATATGTTTGGGAGTGTAAGTGTGTGTACGTCTCTGTCTATGTCTGTGCGTGTGTGTTGTCAGTCATGATATGCAAACAAGCAAACAAAATGTGAATGAAACTGAAATGTTTGCCCAGCTAATAGGGAAAGTATCACCCGTCTATGTACACTCGAACTAGATGCATCAGACCCGATAGTGTCAAGGTAAACTAGGACTAGGAGCGCGGGTTACTCGGTGACCAAAACAGTCAAAAATTGCCCATAAATATTGTACACTACTTTGGGTCGGAAAAAAGGGTTGACGCTGACAGGCGACGCGTCCAAGGCGGCAAAACAGAGACACCCTCCGACTACTCGTCCGGGTCCGGCATTATACAATATATCAGTATATCTACGTATATGAGTGGAGAAAGGAGTGAGAGAAGAAGGCAGTGAGAGAGAGAGAGAGAGAGACAGTGACAGAAAGAGTTTTATGTCCTGCATATGATGTTTATCCAGAGTGTCGTCTATTAGCACACATAAATTATTAACGCGCATTTTCAATGTGCATGTAGTTTATTAGCACTTGAGGTTCAGTTTGGTCTACTGTGCGTGCTTTGTGTCCTTGTGCTGGTGTCCTTTTGGTGTCCTTTGCATGTTGCCTGGCCTATTGGAAAATTACCCATTCTCTGTCTTACTGTTAGTATTAGCTGTGTTTGTCTCATTGAATTAATTTACATACGACACGCATTCTCGCACTTTGGCCATTAGCTAACCCATCCGCAAGCGAAAGGATAGCCTCAAGCTCAGATCTATCTGTGTGTCCTTCTGCGGTTATCTGAAGTTTACGAAATCTGCTTGTACCCAAATGATGAGCTGCTTTCAAAAGACAGTTTCATGTTACAAAATGATACTTCAACTGAAGTGGCAAATACTTGTGTAACTAATTCTTCTACCTATCTAATACGGAGCTATATTGTACACAGAGTTATTTCTCCTTTTTTCCACTATATTTGCCAAAATGTAGTTCCCGCCCACAGGTGGTGATATTTTCGGTAGTCTATCTACGTGGTAACTTGCTCTTGTCTGCGGCCTGAATTAATTACATTATTCATTATCAGCTTGGAAACAAAAATATATTATAAATAAACATGCTCGTGAGTGTCCGACTACGAGATAGCCCACACCTCTAATATTAAATACATAATTCATCTGAGATTATCAAATCTTTTACAAAAAAACCTAATTTAATGTCGTCACGTTGCTTATCAAAAATTGCAGTTCACTTTCGCTGATCTCACCCAAAATCGCACAGAAACTAAACTATAGCAATAAATTTATGGACCTATGTGTATGGATGTTTAGCGATCATAGGTCATTATGCTGCTATATTTAATCTTCCTACTATACGAGTACTGATAGTACTGAGAGACTGCTCGAAGTGCGCCGTAGACCGCGGGTATAAAAAGAGGCTGATTGCCATTGAATTGACTAGTTCCTTTGAATCTTCCTCGAAGATGCGTCGAGTGCTGTTTATGAGTTTGGCTATCCTGGTAAGAGACTAACACTAGAGTAATTTACTTGGACTTACTCCCTGTTCTATAGGCCCTAGCTAGTGCCACACCGGAGAATACCTTGCTTTTACTTGATGAGTTGCAGCTGCTAGGTAAAAACGCAAGCAACTTTTTGGCGGAGCACAAAGTCAACTTTACAATTATTGTCGCGAAAGCAACTGTGGAATGCAATTTGGGAGATAACAGCCAAATCCAATCACTTAAAGGCTGGATTGAGTGGCGTGAAGACACACATCGGGGTTTGTTAAGCGACGAAGGACGTAATATAATTGAACAAATCAATAACAATCTTCCCAAAGAAGTTAAGGATGCGTTAGAAAAGAAAGATTCAAGTATCTTAGGTCCCTGTATGAAGCGCCTTTTTGTTTTGAATGAAAACTTTAGACAGAAACATAATGAATATTTTCGTAAGTTTTGGAATGAGACACGATCTAGGTTGGAACAGGTTGACTTCAAGTATGATCACTTCGATAATTTTATGGAATTTATACGCACGTTTAACCTATCCAGAGGTTATGCAGAAAATAATGTAGATAGCATTTTCCTACCAATACAGAAATTTAGGCAATCAGTTTTAGTAATGAACTTAATGGAGATATATCGTGAAACAATAGAATTGCAGAGCCTAAGCACCACCAATCTGACTTTGAATAGACTCCAAGCAGTTATAAATTGTGAGGGGATAGAACAATCAGATATTGAAAAATTACAGACCCTTATGAATTATGTTCAATCGCGCATTTCTAAAAAGGAAAGCATTAATTTTCTGTATTCAGATTCCGAAATAATTAACAAATATGAAAACGAATGTGTAAAAAACGCAGTAATTGACATGGAAAACAACATGGCAAAAGCAGATGACGAATATTTCAAAACACTTGAAAATAAAATTGTTCTTGAGTTGACAAAATTAAGCGGGGAAACAATTACAATGAGCAAAATGCATATTAAGGATGCTATTGAAGCGTTCAACCAATTTAGAAGGTTAAATTCCACTTCGAGTGATAAATATGTGTATATCGAAATATTTAAGAATAGACTTCGTGATATGCAATACTCTTTATATTAATAAAATAAATAAATAAACTTGCAGTCTCGCACAATTTAATTTTTATTAAACGAATATTGTTTGTTTATATATTTTTAATAAAATCTTCTTATATACATGTATAGTATATATATAATATATGATTTCCAGCTGGTTCCATTGATAAGACCTCTAACAATGTGACGACAAGCTTGGTATAATTTAGTCGAACAGGCAGACGGTCCCGGGTCAAATCAGCTTGGCTATGGATTCTTATCAATCATATACATACACGTCGGAGATGCTTTCTCTTGCCTGCCACATAAGTTTCTACAAATAACTGATACCCCCTTTTTACCCATTTTTTGTGGGTTAAATGCGAAACTTCGAAACAGTGCGGACTCTTAATAAATAACCTAATGAATAATGTTATTGAATAAACAATTTTAATTGCGAAGTTTAAATGTAGAAATGTTTGCAGACCTTATTATATTTGGAAATATTTTACCTGAATAGCCATTTGCTTTAAAGCACTTATCACGATTCGTTTTACATTTGCTGTTTCTATAGACAACTGGCGAATACTTACTAACTAATGGGTAACTAATGGGTCTTTCTCCAATGGGACCCAAAATATATATATATAAATATAACATATGTTTTAACATGTTCTTAATGATTGCTAAAAATTTCAGACCAGTCAGAAAAGAAGCAAAAAATAATGCAAGCATATGATTAATGTAGCGAGTGGAGCAATTCTATTAGTCCGATAGGTGTGCAAGCTGCTGTTTTCGGTATGTCCTGTTTGGCCATGGGTACTTGGTAGTATCTTCTCACCAAATTAATCGTCGAGAAAACTGTTTTGACGGGCAATCTTTTGGGCTAAGTCGTGAATATGTGCGATTGGATATCGATCAGGTACCACATGCGGGCCAGCCTCCAGATTTCTTACTCACCATATGCAAGGGACTCGCATATGCCCAAGGACTTTTTGGGCGTCGACATATTCAAGAAGGTTAACTTCTGTCGTGGCAACACAATGTTTTTGTCCAGCTACATAGGTCGTACTGTGCTTGTCCGGCAGTGGTCCGTGGAAGTATTTTGCCATTGCGGCAACAAATTATGATAATTGATGATCCGATTTCGTGTATAAAGGATAGGATCGGTTTGTGATCATCAGGTGCTGTGAATGATACTTAAGTTTCTGCATCTATGAATTGTTGAGCTTTTAGAGCAATACAAAAAATTGGGCTTTGCCAGGAAGTCAGCTCCTATTATTTCGATGGGTACGTCGGCCACGATGAAGGGCCAGCTGAAGAGATCGAAGATCAAAGTCCCAGATCGAGCTGTACTACACGTGTGCCATAAATACACGTAAGTATGACAAATTTGCTTGCTAAGAATAGTTGCAAGACATGTGGGGATATCCTGCGAGATGCAGCTTTGTGTGGCAGGGCTGAGACGACTGATCCGGAGTCGACAAACGTAAGGTGGAACTTTTGTCGGTTATGTAAGGGTAGATGGACAGTTCAATGTGTATGGGGATGCCTTGTCAAACTGCCCATTGAAATGCTGATTGCTGTTTGGCGTCTTCAACAAGAGAAATTGACGTCAGCCGTTCTATTTTGAGGTCTGCCATTTGGAGCAGCCCGAACGACTCTAATCTTGTGTGAAAGTATCAGAGTCCGCCCTCTTCATCCCTGTTGTTGGTCTTTCGCTTTGAATTTTGAGTTGGCGAACTTTAAAGTTTGTTAAACTCTCTTTGAAGATTCTGAACAAGAGATCACTTCTATAGATGGGTCAGCTGGTAACTGAGTTACCTATTTGGATGTAGACATGATGACAAGATAGTCAATTTCGACTATGACATACTCGTGATACGTCTACCTCCGTGTTGACATACTCTTGTCTGCGGCCTGAATTAATTACATTATTATCAGCTTGGAAACAAAAATATATTATAAATAAACATGCTCGTGAGTGTCCGACTACGAGATAGCCCACACCTCTAATATTAAATACATAATTCATCTGAGATTATCAAATCTTTTACAAAAAAACCTAATTTAATGTCGTCACGTTGCTTATCAAAAATTGCAGTTCACTTTCGCTGATCTCACCCAAAATCGCACAGAAACTAAACTATAGCAATAAATTTATGGACCTATGTGTATGGATGTTTAGCGATCATAGGTCATTATGCTGCTATATTTAATCTTCCTACTATACGAGTACTGATAGTACTGAGAGACTGCTCGAAGTGCGCCGTAGACCGCGGGTATAAAAAGAGGCTGATTGCCATTGAATTGACTAGTTCCTTTGAATCTTCCTCGAAGATGCGTCGAGTGCTGTTTATGAGTTTGGCTATCCTGGTAAGAGACTAACACTAGAGTAATTTACTTGGACTTACTCCCTGTTCTATAGGCCCTAGCTAGTGCCACACCGGAGAATACCTTGCTTTTACTTGATGAGTTGCAGCTGCTAGGTAAAAACGCAAGCAACTTTTTGGCGGAGCACAAAGTCAACTTTACAATTATTGTCGCGAAAGCAACTGTGGAATGCAATTTGGGAGATAACAGCCAAATCCAATCACTTAAAGGCTGGATTGAGTGGCGTGAAGACACACATCGGGGTTTGTTAAGCGACGAAGGACGTAATATAATTGAACAAATCAATAACAATCTTCCCAAAGAAGTTAAGGATGCGTTAGAAAAGAATGATTCAAGTATCTTAGGTCCCTGTATGAAGCGCCTTTTTGTTTTGAATGAAAACTTTAGACAGAAACATAATGAATATTTTCGTAAGTTTTGGAATGAGACACGTTCTAGGCTGGAACAGATTGACAGCCAATATGATTCCAGATTCTACGTGTATAGAACGGTACAGTGGGTGAAAAACTTACAAGATTATAGAGAGTGGAATTTGGAGGAGATTATTCGATTGATTCGATTGTTTCAGACTATAGTTATAGGTTTCGAATTCCATGAGCTATGTGATAAAACACATTATCTGATACAGGACAATGAAGTTAATCTCACTTTGCATAAAATCCAAGAAATTATTTATTGTGAGGGTATAGAACAGTCAGATATTGATCAGTTGAAGGGCTATTCCGATGAGATTAAAAGTCATAGGAACACGCGCAACTTTATCCATTTTTATCTTAGTTTATATCCAGTTTCCGAAATCATTGAGAAATATGAAAACAAATGTGTGAAGAACGCTGTCATTGACATGGAAACCAAAAAAGAAAAAGCAGATGCCGAATATTTGAAAACATTTGAAAATATTGTTGGTCAAAAGTTCACGAAATTAAGCGAAAATAGGATATTAATGTTCGATTTTAGTATTAAGCAGGCATATAAAACTTTCAACAAGTTTAGTAGTCAAAATTCGACTTTAGAAGATAAATTAAAATATCTGAAAGATTTTGAAGATAACATTCGACTGCTGAAATAAATAAATGTTTTTATAGTCTCGCACAATTTAATTTTGATTAAACGAATATTGTTTGTTTACGTATTCTTATTCAAATGAAATCTTATTATATACACAATATAACTTTTCAGCTGGTTCCATTGATAAGACCTCTAACAACAAACAACAACAACAACAACAACAACAAACTTGCTATAATTTAGTCGAACAGGCAGACGGTCCCGGGTCAAATCAGCTTGGCTATGGATTCTTATCAATCATATATTCAATAACAAACTTTAATTGCCAAGCTTAAAGGTAGAGATGAATTGACCATAGACTTCCCCATTCTTCTTGTATTTTACGTTTCCGTTCACAAGGCTCAAGCGCAATCATTACAGGTCGGAAGCGAGCGATGCAGGCAAGGGTCGGTTAGTAAGCACATTATATAATATAGAACTATAAAGATTGGTATAACCATAAGTATATGCAAAATTATATAGAACATTTTCAAAAAGTTGAAACAATTTCATTTGAATAGATAAGAATATAAAACAAACTCTTTAAAGTCCCTTACCCAAACACCGAGTCAATAAACGTCACACGGAGCTTTCAAATAATATTATCAGATAAGTTATTTTACCAGAATGGTTTCAACGCATTTGCATTGACCTTTAATGTGGGTGGCATAGTAGCCGCAGGATTCGCCCGACCACTGCGCGTCGAGGGGTCCGGCCCATTCAAGGAGCCAAATCAAATCTACGGCCAAGGAACGGAAAATAAAAAGGCGGACCCTGGCGGCCCACATTAAGGAGGAAGGACATTGCCCAAGTAAGAGTGCGGCTGTAGCCGCAGTTGAAATTGGAGTTACGGTTGGAACTGGCGTTGGTGTTGGCGTTGTCGATGGCGATGGTGATGGTGATGGTGCTAGTGAAAGAGATGGTGCTCGGTCTCTTAGAAGTTGCTGGACAACGCTGGGAACTGTCGTTGCTGCCGCTAGTCAATAATTCAGCTTATCACCGGCGGATATTAGAATGGAAAAGCCAAAGGACAACACATCCGGCGCCTCGAGCGCGCATCAATAAAAACACATTTGAATGCCGTCATTTGCCTCTTGCCCCAGTGGCAACCTATTGAGAAGGTGTTCATGTTTATTAAAGGCGACTGCTCCAGGACGGCGCAAGTGGCAAGGCCGGGCAGCTGGGCGTTCACTTTGACAGCATCTCAAGCAACACTTTTGAAGTGAAAACCTCGCGCACTTCAAGTCGAAACTTTGTTGTGTTCGAATCCCTGCTCCAGAGGGTTGTCAATGCTTTGAACTTTGAATTTGACTTTGTCCTGTGGGTTGTGGTGGCGCATCTTGCAGTTTGTTGTCAACCCTCCAACGCTTCGACTCTATTCAAATTGTAAAACCGTAAAAAAGCAAAACAAACTCACCCAAACTACCAACCCTCCAAGTGGAAGCATCTCCAAAAAAAAGAACAAGAATTGCAGATAAAAAAATAAATGCCAACGTACCAAATACGTTGTGAGTGTTTACTTTCTTTCAGTTCGATCTGTATTTGAGTTATTTTTAAGTTTATTCTGTGTCCTGTGTCCTATGTCCTGTCTCTAGCGTGAAGCATCCTTGAAAGTGCAATGCCACTTGTAAATATTATTCTTGGGTCAACTTTCCTTTTCAGTTAGGTGTAATACTCCACGAAAATGACTGGGCTTAAAGATGATTGTATCTTAAATTTTAATTTTCTTAAATTTAATCAAATCGATTTTGGTTTTTAACGCAAGAGACAAGAATCATGTATATATATATATCTTATCTACTTTATTTAATAATCATTCCTCTTATCGACCGCTTGTAGGCGACGTTCAATGTTTCTGGTTAAGTCGAAGCATGAGTCAACCCGTATTTGTCAGCTCTCCTGATAATAATGATACAGACATTATAGACTATATTTTAAAGTATTGTATATCTATTGTCAGATGAAGCTTTTAAGAGTTCACATTAAAAATGAAATTGCATGGAGACAGCACGAAATGCATATAAAAAATATGCTAAATTTGCCTCTTTAATGGTTTTGCTGTACAAATTGCTAGCAATAAGACGACTGAGTATACAGTAATAATGCCTATTATACTTGTTCCCCCCACCCGCTTTGTCCGCCTCCAAGCAAATGGTGGCCAAGTATCAGCGCGAATCAGTCAAAGGTCGTTAATTTTTCAAATAAGCGTATAAATTTCTGAACAATGAAATAAAGCGAAACATGAATTCGTTTCTGGGGACAAGGCATAAAATATGACGAGCAAATGGCGTAAAGTATTCAAAATTGCCCATTTCTGAACTGAAAGTAATTCTGGAACATAGCGTGGAAGATGGCGACTCCCTGAGCGAATGGCCCACATCCCCCCCAGCAAACCCTTCCTGCCAGCCATGTACTGGCCACCCTCTGGATGACTTTCTGGAAAAACTCATATGCAGAGTACTTGCCCAAACTAAGTATTCGTACAACAATTTGCTACAAAGCCTGAGACAATCCTATCTGCCTATAGGGGTTGCCAGCATCCGCATTTGGATGTCTGCATCCGGAACTGAGTAATGTGTAAAATTTTAGATGCCGTGTGCGCCATTTTCATTCACGTTCCATAAATTTTATGTCAAGTATTTATAAATCAAATATAGCACTCCCCCTCCTAAGGACTGGCGATAGCGAGTCTCTGTCAAAGTATGCCAAGACGCAGAGTTCTTGTCCCCCCACTATATTTTATGTTTGCTTGGCTGCAGTCCTATTTATTTCCGCATCCGTTTTACAAGTATTCTCCATTAATAACGCTTCTTCCCTTGTTTTTGCATAACATGCCAAAAATATTGAAAATTAAGAAATATTACTCTTTTTAAGGTAATAATTCAGGAATGCTTTTGGCCATGACCCGAACAAAATGCAATGAGCTATAAGTAAGAAAGAAAACTGAAGAAAACATTGAAAAAACTCGCTATGGCATGGTGTATGCTCAGAGCCCTCAATCGTACTAGACATATGGATATAATCTGAGCTGAAGCTAATACGAGTATATCGTCGAAATATCGCGTCTTCAACCCTAGAGTCTAGACTTAGAAAATGAAACAAACGAAATGCAAAAGTTGAACCTAAACTGAACTGCTCTCTGGTCTCTTGATTTTCTACTAAACCTTAGTCCATAGAGCTAATAAAATTTTACAATCTATATTCTAATATTATATATTATTTAAAATTTGCTATAAATTTTGAAGCCTACAGCGCGAAGTGACAGTTGTCAAAGCTACGTAGTACTACTATGATACTAAGTACAAAGTAAATCTTTAATAATGGCGCGATTTGTTGTGAGTTCTCTTAAAACCACTCCTATGTATATACAGTATATGTCTATATCTATATCTATATGATTTTTGCAGCAACTTTTACTCACATTAGATCTGCACTTTGGCAGCTCTACGGCCATCTTCACATTAAGCATGTGTGCACTCATTGGTTCATTTCATTTGGATTTGGCTGCGGCAAGTGCTATAGATGAAGCGTCTTTGAGACAGGCTGCATTACCTATATCCTGGCCTGATCTGATTGTACCTGTTGGGGAGCCTCACTCGATTCACACACAGGAGGAAACTAAAGAGGAAAAAAACTCAGCAGAAGGAAAAAGTAGTGGAAAATTGCCGGATGACAGGAAAACTAAAGGAGTGGCAAGAACGGAGAAGCGAAAGAAAATGAACCATTTGACAAGGACTTCCAGGACAATATTATTGAGGATTTTCATCGAATGGCTCATAAAGTTATGGGTGAACTAAGCGTTCAATTGGGCTTGAACCGAAGCACAATTCAAAGTATATATGAAGGGAGAAAGGAAGCACCAACATACACAGTTGTGCTCGAAAGGATTATTAAAGCGCATAGCCGCGATAACCAGGTCTTTTCTTTTATTAATAATGCAAGAAATTTCCTAAGTGGATTACATTTAATGCTGGGTGGTGGTCAACTAGTGGAACCACCCGATGAAATCGCAGAGCCGACAGTCACTTCACATTCTCGCACATCCTAGGTGTTCACTCTATATTCACATGGTCGTATAATGATTATACCCCAAAGCCCACTACCCGGTCGAATGAATAAATGAATATACAACTTTATTCCTGGAAATTTCCTTTTTAATTAACAATTAAAGTTACATATACTTGAGATCATTGCGAGAATCATCCAAAATGGGAAGACTAATGTAAGGATATACCTCTAAGTAGATATATAGATATACCCCTAAGAGACGCTTGTATTATTCTTTTTATCAAAAATAAATCAAATGTTTTAAGTAAACCGAAAAAAATGTCCTTCACACATGAAGCTAACACTAAGCTTTGATTAGCAGAGTATCGCGTATCGATCCTTATCAATTTCCAGTTTGATAAGAATTTATCCGTTTCCTACTCGATTCGATCAAATTGATAGCTATATTCTTGAAAGCAACTTGAAAATTAAGAAGCGATCCTGTTGATCTTGTTAAAACAGAATTCTATTGTGTAGGATTAGAAAAGCTTCTTTATAGTTATCTCATTTACGAGACTTTGTATTTTACCTCCTCTCATGTGTGTTAAAATGTGTTCTAATGATTGTTTTAATATTTCCAATATTATTTAAGGCTTACCTTTATGGAGAATGCACCTAAGTCGAGGTAATCAGAGTACAAATTTCAAGCTCTTTAATATTTAATACAGTTTGCCTAACTTTTTTTTTGGTCTAAAGAAATCTTTTACTTAAGTTTCCTCTTCAAGATAGGAAGAGTCGCGAGCGAGATCTCGAAATTAAGCTGTAAATGTTTTGTTATGAAGTATGCACTTTTATTATAGATGTGAGATGCAAATGTTAATGAAAGTGTAACCCCTGTAGAACGTTCTTCACATTTAACCCTATAACTTAAGAGAACAAATTTGCATATGTATTATTTTCTATTTATATTCAAATTGCTGAGATTTCTGGTATAAGAACTCCGAGTTCCTGTGTAGAGTGCCACTTGCTAAAGCCCCATTGCGGTATTATCATAGACTAAAGTAGAGGATCTCAAATGTCACGATTGGTAGTACGTTAATTACCCTTAAGTTTTATTTGCTGATTCTTCTAACTAATCTGATATCTTCTAGATTCTTGTCCTGGCAGTAGCCTTGCTCTGTGGGAGCTCCGATGCCGTCATCAGAGAAATGCTAGAGCAGGCGGACCAAGCCGTCAAAGCCCTGGAGACTGTCAGTATGATCCCCTCTAAACTACTGCAGTCATTTCTGGGCACTGCACCTGAACCTACTTCACATGCGAAGAGCGCAGATATAAGAAAAATACCCGAACTGGCACTCCCACAGAAGCGAGTCACTGCTGAGGTGAGCGACGGTAGCGATATGGTAACGATTATAAAAAATCCACGCTCGAAGTTCGGATTTTCTCAGGGACATAGCCAACTCTTGCCTTTTCACGTGGATTTCCTGGATAGATTTTCTGGTAGTTTCGGAAGTCAAGGATCCGATCTGAGATCAGGCGCAACGAATATCTTAGGATTTTTAGCAGGTGCTAAATTTGGAGGGGGCTTCACCGGTTTTCTTCAGCATAAAAGTAACCCCTACAACCTTTTGTTCACTCTGCTGGGAATACGTTATCCTATAATTAGCTCTGCACTAAGGAAACTGCATAACGGAAAGATACACAGACTGATTGAGGGACTCATTGATGTCAATAGTCCTTTGCGAGTCGGACTCTTCCACGGCGGTATTAACACAGGCTTAAACGGTGGCCTAATGGCCAGGAGTGGCAGTGGTCTTGGTGGTATCCTCAATGGAGGCGATGGCAACAAAATGGGTAAAATTTTGATTGGAGAGAATGGAGTGGTGAATGGTGGAGGCTATGTCGACTACACTGACTCAGGAGATCGAAGCATTGATGGCCCCGCGACTGTCACCCATACCGGCACCGGCACCAGCACCAGCACCGGCACCAGCACCGGCGGGTTGCTGGACTTAGGCAATCCCGAGTTGACTGGCGAAGAAAAAGTAGTTGAAAGAACCGCTCACGTATCTGAGGGACAGGCTGAACAACTGAATGCTGGACCGTATGAAATAGTGCAGGAAGGGCACGTGGATGGAGGACTAATCGGGCTGAATGGAGAAACAAATGTATTGCCGATTGACGAACAATTGATCGGTGGCAATTCTGGCGGACTGACTATTCTTGCAGGTGGTAGGCACTCTGATGGACTGGCTTCTACTTCTAGTGGCGGACATTCTGGCGGACTGGATATTGGTGAGGGTGGTAGACAAACGGGCGGACTGGATATTGGTGTGGGTGGCGGACTAGCTTTGGGTGGGGGTGGCAGACACATTGGTGGCCTGCTTTTCAGGACACGTAGCCATCAAGCTGGCGGACTGGATATTGGTCGGGGTGGTAGAAAAATGGGCGGAATAGCTTTTGGTGGGGGTGGCACACACATTGGCGGACTGGCCATTGAGTCGAGTGGTAGAAAATTCAACGGACTGCTTTTAAATAGGAATGGAGTTATTAATAGGAACGGGGGAAGGGTGGCTGGGCAACGTGTTGGGGGCCTGATTGTTAAACTACGCAAAGGAGTGACAAACTAGGGCTGCCTCGTCTGCAATGAGGAAGAATCTTACCAAAAGCTGAAGGACTTTAGTCTAATTGGATACAATACAATGTAAACGTTGCTCAGCTAACTATTTTGAGCCTTCATCTTAGGTTAAGTAAATTACACCTATTGGAAATGTGTTTTACCAATAATAAACCAAAGCAAGCAGCATTCAAATTATATTTTCTTTTTTCTATGCACGACTAGAATAATTGAATACCTATATTAATTATACATATGTATATATATATATGAAAGAGTTTTTATTAATATCTGCACTTCTCCAGCGGAAAGGTCCTATAATACACACGTGCCCAAACTATATAGCTAAAACTATGATACTAAAGAAGTATGCAGATGTCACAGTTGAACAAACTTTAAGTTAATTGTGTTTATCAAACGTGTAAATATTGTCAGTATTTCAAGTATATGAACAATACATAAAGGGCAGGATACATCAGACCTAAGTTGGAGCTCTGTATTATTCATTTTTATTAAGCTAAGTTTCTGTTATGCCTTGGGGCGGCTTCCTGATTCAACAATAATTACATATAAACACATGTTTATATAAATTTGGTAACTTGGAATAAATCAATAGAAATTTGAAAATCCAAAGATTGTTTTCACGAAGTGGCTTCGAGTTAAGAAATCATGAAAAGAAACCAACAATAAAATCCTTTTTCGCTGTGTATTCCTTGTGTTTTATAAATTAATTTTGTTTACGATGCGTAAGTGAGTGCTTCAGTAATCGATAAATGATGCATGTAATTATCGAAAGTAATTGTTAAAATAACTGATTAACAATGCCAATAAAATCACATTAGTGATAATTCTCTATATGTCTGTGAAAATATATTGCACTGAATAAATGCTCATAATCTTTGACAAATATTTAGTAAATTTATTTTGCTTGGAACATCATAAACCTTTGTTTAAAATTTAAAATCATTCAGTTTTGCATTTACTAAATAAATGGATCAAGGGTGTAGAAGCTCGTTAAGTGTAACCTCATGACGAACTGAAAAGTCACAATTATAACAGAGAAAATGAAATGTTCAAGCTTCGAAATTTGAGTAATATTACCATATTTTTCATCTAAATTCTAATTAGATAAAAATCGTTAAATCTGTAGCTTTATATAGGGTTGTTCGTCTCAATTGAAGCATCAGTTGTGAAAGTATTGACTTCAACGATGCGATTCCTGGTAAGTCGAGGATTAGCTTCAAACTACTAGAGTTTCTACACTGTTTAATATGTCTTACAGATTCTAGTCCTGTTCCTGACTTTGCTCATTGGCACCGCCTATGGCAGTGTTTCATTTTGGTTACGCATGTTTGGCCTTGGCACGACAACGACTCCCGCTCCTGATATCATGATCCCAGGATGCAACTCATATTCGAAGCCGTGTGTGCAGCCCATTTATATATAGTTCCAATTCCTTTCTAATTGGTGCTAATGTCAATAACATCCATCAAAATGGATCGGTTTGGTTATATTATATGGGTCTCTGTGTATATATTGCAAAGTTAATAAACAATAACAAACCAAGTCTAAACAAAATATGACTATTAATTGCCAGCAGATTTGGCAAACAATTCCGGGGATTTAGAACTTAGGACACATAATGATAAATCGTATATAAAATATAAAAGGCTCAAACATTTTTCTACCTGAAACCAAATTGTTTCATGAACTGTCAATATTTCAGAAACACTTTCAAAATTTGCATTTGAAAGGCATTTCGAAAGAGGAAACCTGGAAACCTTTCATGGCATTAGTCGCTCAAAGGGTTGTCGCAGCGTGGATTTTGGTACCTTAAAATATGCTAAATTATGCACAGTTTTCGCACTCGCTAAGTTAAATATTTGAAACGCAATAGAAATTGGTAAGATTATGGCGTCATCTGTGCTAAATGGGAAAGGGTTAAAGGGTTCCATAACTTGGAATTCCCTACCACAAAATTGTTCCCCACTGACTCTGAACCAGTTAAGTTCACGTTGATAAGACCCATCATATTCATTATGAGCACTGCAAATGGCCAACAACAATGAGTCTTCACTGTTGTGGGCCTGAAAGAAAGGCTTTAGTTGCCACCTTGAATGCGCAATAATGGCTCGAAACCGCTTGAATCCCCCCGCCTCCCCCTCCCTGTCCTCTACTGCTGTCCATGATAAGATGACAGAAAATGTAAAAATTGACACATAAAATTTAAGATGCCTGCCAGTCGCCATTTTACTTTTACTTTTGCCACAAACCGCCAACACGCGCCATCGTCATTCACATCCTTTTCGTCCTGCACTCCATCTCCATCTCCACTTAAACGCAGCCCCCCACACTTCCCACACACTCTTCACTCTTTCTCTTCATACAGCTTTGTTCACCCACTTCGTTAGCTATGTAAATGACTTTGTTTGTCTTCCATTGTTGTCCTCTTTACTATTGCTTTCCGAGATAATTCTAGCAACAAGCTGGCAACGCTGTTATCGCACACACACACACACACACACATACGACTCACGCATGTTGACTGCTGTTCGCGTACGCACAGATTTTTAACCCTTTGGCCGAAACGCCACCCCAAAATCGAAAGACCTCGCTGTCCCTTATTTACTTTCTATGTACGCAGACACACACACACAAGCACACACACACACACACACACACACACACACACACACAGCACACGTACATAGCCAAGCACATAAAAAGAGGGGAAATTTCCACGCACATCACGCATGAAAGTCGCGTTTTCGTCCTTTACATAAGTCCGCACACTGTGCCTGTCTCTCTCTCTGTGTGTGTGTGTGTGTGTGTCTGTGCTTCTATATGTATGTATTATGCGAGTATATACCTATGTGCGTGTGCGTGTGCGTATGTATCCTTTAGCTTTTCGTCGCGTATCCTTTAGTCGGCGTCTCGTTGTATGCAAAGATTTTTCGTCACAGATATTTTATGAAAAATTGTTAAAATTTTTTGTCCGCTTAACAAATTACGCGTCATTCGTCGGATACGGAACGCTCCTTCATGTGCTCGACCTGAAATTCGTGGACTATTCCTGGGTTTAATTAATGCTTTGGATATTTGTTATGCCTAGGATTTGGCAATACGCAAGCAACATTAATGATATTGATAAATTTTATTGTATATATTGTAGTATTCATGGAAGGACCTACAAATACTGCGTCATATTATCTGCTTCGTTACCCTGAATGGAGTCCGGACTAAATAATTTAGAATACCTAATATACCTGATATATACTGATATATAGTAACAGTATTCAAAGGAAGCAATTATCTGAAAACAAGCACGGATAAAGGATAATGCTTTCAGCATATAGATACAAATTCGATAATATTATTTCAAATTCACGTTAGATATCAAATACACTTTAGAGTCCAATCAACTTGGCTATACCCTAAGTTTGTCTATGTAATTAATGAGAAATGGTTCGTTTTGTTAAATTGTATGTACATCGTTTGGAGGAACTGCAGATCCCAGCCCAAGCCGAAACCCAAACCCAAAACCCAACAAGTTGCTCTAAGCGAAATGTAGAAATTTAAAAGAAATTATACCCCAAGGACAATGTCTCTGTGTGTATCCTGCGCTTTGGTGCTTTGGTGCTTCGGTCTGACTCTGTTTTCTTGTATTTTTCTATATTCCGCTTTGATTAACATTCGTCGTCGGAATGGAGCTGTCGCCTAGTCGCCTGGTCGCATCGTCTCCAGCGACGACCATGTTTTTAATTACTTTTGGGGGTAGTTTGAAAATTTCCTTTCGCTTGCCAGACTCATTTCTGTTGGCCCTCAAAGAAAGAGAAAGCCATGAGAAGCGTTCAACGAAAGTGAACTTTAAGCAACGAAGCACTCTTTAGGTATACTTCTATAACATCTTCTTCTTCTTTTCCAGCATATGTTTGTTCAATAATCCTGCATGCTGGCACACCTTCGACCAATTGACCACTCCCCCTTGGAACGAGCCCGAGGCGTGTTCAGGTCTTATTCAATTACAATCTATTTGCGTTGTGTAATCGGGGCAGATAGAGTATCAAAATCCTGCTTATGAGTATGTGTGGTGTATGCCCTGGGGTTCGCTTTGGCACGGATCTAGCCACTTGACCGTGACACTTCAACTTGTTTTTTTTTTATTATTATTTGGTGCTGACCACACGAAACCGGAAATAACATAATTGACCTCAGGGAACGCTCAACAAGAACGGAAAAAAAGGTATCATTGCAAATCGCATCAACTGTCCGGAGCGAAGCGGGCCCGGCCTTAAGTGATTTCTATCTGCATCTGTTGCGCCGGACAACAGACAATGAGGGTCGGGGTCGCCGCTGGTCAGTTGTGTCCGCCGCTTCAGCTGGAAGGGGCGCAGTTGAGTTGCCCTTTGTTGCTTGTTTGTTTGTCCGTCTGTCTGTCCGTCTGTCTCTCTGTCTGTCCGGCTGGACACTTGGGTCAGTCGGTCGGACTTGTTGGTCATCGCTGCTGTTATTGTTGTTGTCATGTCTTCGTGTCGCGTGTGCGTTGTGTAAACAAATCAATTACTGACGCTAAATGCATTTTATTTATGCGCACTCAAATTTGAATTTTAAATTAGCTGCCCGTCGGCTTTTATGGTCAGCTTTGTTAACACCTCTCCTATGTGTAGCTGCCCGGTGGCTAATGTCCGAAGGGGTCAATGTGTTTAACGGCAAATTAAAGTGGCTTTCAAATGGCTTAATGGCCCACTGCAAAGGGCTACACAATAGGGATGACCCCTTGTGTGATTATGGAGAATCAATGGGATGTTTATAAAAAAATAGGAATTTAAATCTATGGGAGTATTCAAATTATAGAGGAATTCAGTGAATCAAATTTTGAGCTGATTAATTTAAAAATAATGTAATTTAGTATTTGACTGAAATATACTTTTGTTTCATTATCGAAGCTAATCAGAAAGCTAATTTACGTGTCACTCCAGTCCCTTTTGATTCTTTCAAGGGGCGACACCATCTTTCACACCATCGTTGGACCCCATTCAAATGCTGTGGGCCACAAGTGGTTAACATGTAATGCACATGCATATCCTGTGCATATCCCGTCTGCATTCATTTCATTCATTTGCATGACACCTGCCCGCATCTGACGTTGCCCCTTTGCAGCATGCCCCTCCAGTGCAGTGCACTCCACTTGAATGCAGCCTCGAATTGAGGCCTCAAGTGCGAAAGAATACTTTGCAACGGCTCGTGGGCTCTTGTCCTATGTCCTATGCCGGGCCCAGCTCCTGCGGCTCCTGTGTTCACTGCATTCTTGTCGGGCGCCTGGCAAATGCCCTAAATAGTCCTTTATTACAGTCAACTGCGAGTCAAACGAAGTGCAGCAGCTCCAACATCAGACGACGTGTTTGTGCATATGCCAGCGCCCCTGCTCAGCCGCGACTCCATTTCATAATAGCCTCTGCACACTCATGCACACACACACACACACACACACACACACACATACAGTGCAGTTGCACATGCAGTGCAAGCGGTTGCATTATCCTTTAGAATTTGAATGCGCTTTGTGTTTTATTTTGCACTTGAATGCGCGCCAGGACGGGAGGCGCAACAGGATGCAGATGCGCTCCCTGCTGCACATGATGATTGCTGGGAGATTGGGTGTGAGAGTCGCTCGTGGAGTTGTGGCCTGCCTTTTGAAAATCACACGTCACCTTTTGCAGTTTTCACACTTGGAATCGGCGCATCAGGTGGCCTCTTGGTGGGAGCTTTGATTTCAAGTGATTAGGCAACCAAGTGCCACAGGATAAAAGGATATGCCACAAAGCGTTTACAGATGCTTTAATAAATTAACAATGAGGATTTGTGATAATAAATACTTAAGAAATAACGAGTTTATGTTCCCGATTAGCTAATCATCTTTTCGGCCAGACTGCGCACAACATTCTCATCATATTCCTCGATTTCTTCATCGGCATCGTCAATGTCCACGTCGTTGGGCCTCACCGGATAGCCTTGCTCGGGTGATACGATCTTGACTCCATGATCACCAAACAACAGACAATCAAAGTTGCTGAACATAACAGAATAAATGGCATTCAACATGAAAACCTCTTACAAACTATTCTAGTAAGTATAAAGAAGCTAGTTTCCTACCGTTCGAACAGTTCGTATCCTTGGAACTCTCCAGACATAAACATGCACACGTGCATATTGCGACCTACGAACCAAATATCATGGAACTGGATGCAGGCGCGAGCAAAATTGAATCGAGGCGGTGTAAAGCAGAAGGGTGGAGGATTCTGGCCGGATACCTTGCGGCGGAACCAAATGTTGTTATTGAACCGCATGCGTAACTCAAAGGAAAACTCCTCAGGCCGATAGGCAACCTCGGTGCAGCTGTTCATCCCAATGACGGATAGGAATCCTTTTATAGGTAAATCGATTAGAATGGTAGCCTAGGTGCAGGATGCACCTGATCGACTTACCCGCACAGCATTTACATAGTCCCGTATCACAGGTGCAGGGTATGCGGTTCACCAGGTTGTTAATGGTAAGATTTGTTAGCCCAAGTTGCCTCGATTCCTCCTCATGGGCCAGCTGATTGAGCCGATGGTTGAGTAAGCCCAATTGCACTACGGCATCGTAGGCTAAATCCTCGGCTGGCGGCTGTACTGGCACTGTGAGGAAATTATGAATGACATTCAGAGGTTATGAAGCGGTGCGTGATGAAGGTATTCGGATGAGAGTATTCCTGATTGAAATTATTAAATTTATATATAGTATATATACAAAGTGCTGCCTTGTTCCCAATTTGATGCTTCCAATAGAGAAACTTCTTTGACAAATCGAGATTAGTAGCTCAAGTTCTTTTGAAATCATCGAACACGAATCCAAACTAAGTTGGTGAGCAAAAACAACAAACGTGTATGATAATAGTAAACAATATTAACATTTATTTCGCTTAATCATCTTTGGTGAACTTCCGCATTTTAAACAGTTCCGCATCACAGACAACTGACGTAGCCGGCGCTCGTTAGCCCAAAACCGAAAACCGAAAACCGAACACCAAAAACCAAAATAAAAATATACAGAGAGAAAAATACATCAACTAACAGTTTGAACACTTAACCTTGACTGGATCCACATGAACACACCGAGCGGAGCTGACGAATCTTGGGAGTACTTTTGATGTCAATAATCGCAGCCAGCAACCGGCCGTATACTTTGTGAGCGAAGCTTGGCGGTTCGGCTCGTATCGGATCGTTGTCATCGTGGTCAAGATCATGGACAAGAGAGGTGTCAAGCCAGCACGAAAGAGAGACACAGACACAGACACAGAAACTGGTAACGCATTGAATCTCGCTCTGGTGGGCTTGACTCTTCGAAATGTTTAGGTCTATATTGATGCATTAATATAATATGGCTTTAACTTTTGACTCTTTCGGGGACTAGATCATTGGGAATGCTTGAAAATCATGTGGAAAATCTGGTGTGCTAATTAGTCATTAGCAATGCCAAAGTCAACCTTCAAGTACACTGAGAACGTGTATGTCCGATTAATGTTTGAATGTGAATGCGAATGTTCATGTGAATAAGGTTTATAATTGGCATTTGCTTTGTTTTATTGGTAGTACCAACTCGTACTATACATATGTCTGTCTTGGATGCAGTAGCTCGCATATACCTGTAGATTGGCATTGGGTAGATGTCACGTCTCCAACTTCAACTTGTTATGGCCCTTATGGCGCTGCAGTAGGTCTTAATTTTAGTATTGTATAAGGTTTAATTGCGGTCTTTGGCATTCAGAGCCATTAGCATAGACTGTATTTAGAGGTTTTAGATTGGTTTGTAAGATTTGTCGGGGTTATATGCATATATCAAGGGTAAGATCAGAATAGTAACTTGGTGAGACAACTCAGTGAACATATTTTCTATTCTACAGAATACATACGAATATTTAGATATACAAATGTTAGATATAGTTTTAAAATAAAAGACCATCACATATAAAGAAAATTCACATATTTTATTGTATAAAGTTATCACAAAGTTTCTTTAGGAGAATGTTTTACGCAGGTACAAGAACTAGATAACTATTTAAAACCCATTAAACCGATCACATTTTATATAATATATGGTATATATAACAGTCTTAGGTTAAGTATTTATATATATATATATACAAATCGTGTTGAATATACAAAATATTTACATGTTCTTATCAAATAAATTCGTTGAGATATTATCAATGCCCATCTTTATGTTAGGCAAACATTGACAAAGCGGTAGAAAATGGGCATTGCAAACGGATTGATAAAGTTAACAACCAAATAGTAGAAATACGACATAAAGTAGGAGTTCTTTGTACTACCGGTATCCGACTTGGAGACGGCCAAGAGCGACGCGACGCACAGCAAGTAGAAGAACAGTCGGGAATGAGAACTGGCCGCTGGCATTTTGGTGTTTTGTGTGTGAGGAATCCACGAAGGTTGTTTCGATCGAGTTCTTGATATCTTGGTTTAGCACGCTTTCTTTGTATTTTCAATTGATATCGTTCATAATTTCATACATTCATATTTTGAGTTTCCGATCAATTAACAAAGTCTAGGCACAAGCACTATTAAGTCCACAATGAACAGTGCAACTTTCGCTTTCACGTGAAAATATGAAATAATTTATTAAGCACAGAAGTGTGTAAGAGTTAAGTTGAATTCACTTTTAGTTTCTACGATTATATTATGTTTGTTAGTTGGAGGTACTCGCACATACTCGTATACTACGTGTATGAGTTCACACTTGAAGCGGCTCTAGCTTCGGTTTCAGCTCCGAACGTGCTAATGGCTAAAATACAACTGGCCAAGAAAACGGTAGCGCATGCGCATGCTAAGTGCCAGCAGCGGACTCCGATCAGACCAGACCAGACCAGACCAGACTCACCAACCAGCCAGCCAGCCAGTCAGTCAGCCAGCGGCCATCGACAGCTCCCAGACGAAGACGAAGACGCAGACGCAGAGGCAGAGGCAGGTCGAGATGGTGGGGACGGTGGAGGGGGCAGTAACGACGCCTCTTTGGATTGACAGTTTTATGTTTGTCTGAATTTTAAAGCCAGCACTGAAAACCAGTATTTCGTTTTTTAAGTAGATATCTTTAAGTGGAGCTTCGTTTGGGTTTGGGCCTCTTTTATAATTTCTCTCCGATTCGCCCCGTTGGACTCTCACTTTTCACTGACAGCCGCTTAGTCAGCCGGCTAAGTGTATTAAATGTTATTAAAAAAGAAATATGAACTTGCCACCTTTAAAGGTGTTGCAGCTTGCGTTTGCAACAGCGTTTGTGATTTGTTCCATTGCTTCTTATCGGACGTTAGTTGGCCCACCTGAAACTCTTTGTTTAACCGAGGTTTTTTTTAATCAGTTTGGGTTCTATTTAAACTTGAATTTCCGTTTTGCACATAAATTGAACTGGTTCTTCAAGTTTATAAACGGCGGGAAGTTTTCCCAAGTAGGTGAAATTTACCTACTAAAACAAAGTCAGCGTTAATCTTACTTTTAGTTGAGGCTTGAATAACATATTTCTGAATTGATTATTCTGCACTTTGCTCAGCCTCTCAACTAAGTAGAACACTTTCATTGCCTGAGGATATACGATATACGAGTATTATATTTCTTTGATGTCCAGCAATTGCTGATCTCGATCTACATTCGTTGAAACTCGCAAGTCATAACTTGGGTGTGTAAATACTGTGAGGATTTATTTGCGGATTCGGAACAGGTTTGCGAAGTCATGCGCTAAATGCAAAAGCATTAATTAAGGTATTCTCTGGCTTCAAAGATCGGCACCGTCTGCTTTATATGTCAACGAGTCAATCGGCTTAAAAGCCAACAAATTCGGGCATGCCACACCAAGAGATACTCTGTGTAGTTCATTAAGTTTGTGGAGTAACTAGGGAAATACTTGGCGAATTCTTTACCGAATTTAAAACCTGATTTTATCTGTTTGTATTGGTATCTTTTGAACTCTTCTCTATATGCTAAAGAACTGCGACCTTTAATCTGACTCGGTTTCATAGTATAACAGTAAGTATACGACAGTTATGCATAAATTAGTTAAGTATACAAATTAACTAAACGTCGCATCTTTTATTATACAATATTTCTATGCGGTTTATATAACTGACCAACGCTGTTGAGTTTCTCGTTTCTGGCTGCCTTTTTCATAGTTTTAGTTTTGATTCATCGATTTGTTGACATTGACTTTGAGTGTTGGAGACGTTCGCCAACTGAATTTTAAATATTTGTCTTTGACATTTGCCAGAAGCGGAAATGCAAACGGAATTCAAGAGATACTTAAGTATCTAACGGATACCCAATAAACAGTTAAGAATTGAAAGCATGCTAACAAATTAATCCGACTTGGCCAACTGACCAACTGCCTGTTAAATCTTCGGACTCCAACTCCTGCCCCACGACTGTGGCCACCCTAGCTAGCGCCATCTATTGGCCGCTTAACGATCTTTGCGCTGTGGCATGTGATTATCAATTTGTTGTTGTTCTATGGGTTTCGATCGCAATTGATTTGTGATGCCAAGCAGCTGACCACCACCCTCCCCTATCGCAAGGAAAAAGCCCAACAGCAGCCCCAACATGACATTAGAAATTATTTTGGGCTGCTGCTGTTGGTTGCTGTTGTTGTTGTTGCTGTTGCTGTTGCTGTTGCTGTTGTTGCGAAAACTTGCACGTAAATCATGTGAAATCAATTTCTCTTGCACAATTTTCCACTTTTGGCAAATATGACGAAAAACCAAAGACCAGAGACCTCGCGAAAAGTCGTGAGTAAACATTTGCTTAGACCGATCCTCAGACAGGCTTCTCCAATGCGATCGAGATCTCTGTTGTTGCTGTTGTTGTTGGTGTTGTTGTTGTTGTTGTTAGTTGTGGTTGCCGTTGTTAGTAGTAGCATCTTGCGGTCTAATAATAGCATGTTAACTCATAACATGCTATCAATCACTCCAAAATTCGTATCTGCCATGGAAACTGCGGTGGGTTATACTCTTACTCGTACTCAGACTCGGACTCGGACTCCGACTCCGACTCCAACTTCCAACTCGATCTCGTTATGGGAGGCTACCCATAATTCGCATGTGAAAAGTGGAAAATTGTCTACCAACTTGCTATTGTGGTTGCTGGTCAGCATTGGATAAAGCTATCGTTGCATGCATGCTCCAAAAATTATCGGTATGTTCTCGTGTGTGTGTGTGTGTGTGTGTGTGTTCAGTCCAATTGCGAGTATGAGTATGATTTATGGGTGTTTCTTTTTATCATGGCGCCAGTTGGCTGACTACACTGAATTTCCACAATTATCGTGCATATGAGGCAGATCAAGAGACTTGCAATTATTTCAAAGATCTCATGAAAATCTTAAATTAGCATTCGCTCTAGTCACCTTAGAGAGTGAGTCTGGTTGTTATTATACTTGTTCGGTATGTTAAGCTCTTAATTAACTAATTAGTTGTTGAATTTTCTGTATTACACTTATTTGGGAGAAGCTGTCATCCTTTAGCATTCCTGTTAAATTGTTTTAAAACTTAAAGTCAACGTTTCAACGCAAATTAAAATAACTCTCTTGATTTTCTGGGCAATAGCATACAATAATTCCCCCTTTTCCCAGCACACTTGGGCTTCAGTCAGACCGACAGAAGGCAAATCGAAAAAGTATTAATTCAAAGCACCCTTTTTTAGCATCTATGTGGTACTTTGGGAAATGGATTTTTTGTATTATTTTCATGCACTTGGCATCGCGTTGTCTTTTCCTTTTTCCGTGCTTGAGCATTTTCTTGCTTTTTGTGTGCCTTTAAGTATGCAACGAGTAGACTATAGAAAATTTTTATACAATTTTGTTGTTCATTTGTTTTTTGGAGCTCGCCTCAAATGAAATGCCAAATGTAAAAATGAAAATGTGAAATGTAAAATGTAAAAATGAAAAATGAAAAGAAAACATAAATCTTTTTGTCTGGCAACGTTGCAGAGGCGGCTGGCGTTAAGAGGGGCGGCTGCCAGCTTTGTGAGTGCCTGGTCTTTTCTTTTTTACTTAATTTTCATATTTTATGATATTTCCCACACACCTTACATACGCCCATCCCCCTTCAGCGCCTCCAGCCCCTTTCCCCCTTTAACAGGTGTAATGCAAGATGCCAGCCGCCCCTCTGCTTTGTGTTAGGGGAATTTCCATGCATAGAGGAAACTTTTTGCTTCTTTTCCGAGTAGCCTTCCCATTTTTTGGCATTCCTTTGTTGTGTTAATTAAGCAAAAATGTTGTTATTACGAGTCCAATTGGAGCCCAACAGGCAGACTCTCCACAGGGATATACTAGTACAAATAGGTAGACTTTTTGAACATCTGAAGCATGTTATATGGGGATACTTCATATGGTTCCCATACCTATTGGATACTCGTATTTGTTGTCTGTTTCAGGAAGTGTTTATGAGATGCCAAGGAACGAAACCTAAAACTTTATTTTGATTTTGATTACAACATTGATACATGTGTACCTTTATAATGCTCGTCTAAGTTCGCGGCAAAAGCCTTCAATAGCCCTTACAATCAAACGTTTGTGTGTTATAATTAACCCTTCATGCAACAGCAACATGCTTCAAGAGTGCTCCTCTTCCTAGCCCCCACCCGACCAGCGTTCAACCACTTCACAACATATTCCCCAAAAATATTTATGTGCATCTCAAAGAACAATTAGTTTCTTCTTTTTTTGGAATTGCCGAAAAAATGAAAGAATTGCAATATGCCACATGCCGCATGCCGCATGCCACATGCCACATATTCTCCAAGGACACTTGACTTTCAGCTGCTACTTGCTTTGGGGGCGCTGAGGCTGGAGCTGCATTCGAGTCAGCGCTGGAACAGGAAAGGGGTAAGAGCTCCTCCCAGCCGGCCCTCTTTTTGGCTGTGTTGACAGCTTTCTTGTTGCACTTTTCGGGGGGAGCTGGCGTTGGGGGTAGGGCGGAGTCCGGTAGGGTAACTGGCAACTGTCATGGCCTTTTTTCCCACTTGCTCTGCTGCAGACATTTGGCGCTGCCAATTAATTAAGCGAAATAAAAGCCAACAAGCCCGCAACGGGACCTGGGAAGCGTTCCTTCATTAGCAAACCGGCAGTGGGTAGCAGGGGGGTAGCAGGAGGGGACGGGCAGCAAGGGGCAGGCCTGTAGAGGGATGCAGGACTTGTGTAATTCAATTTGGCTGTATGCAATTTGTTGCCTTGAAATGCTGAGCTTTAATACGCAATTAGTGCAATTCAATCAGCGCAGCTCTTCGGGCAGATGAGCCTGTGCCCCCCTCGAGCTGCACAAGCCGCTCGAACTGAGCCTTTTACCACCTGCGGCTCGCGGTGATTACGTGCAACATGAGCATAAAAATTGCTTACGCTTCATAGGCAAATGCTAGACAAGGCCCAGAATCAGTTCCAGACACCGACTCAGACTAAGACTGAGACAGAGACTCAGACTGAAACTGAGATTCAGATTCAGATTCAGATTCAGACTCAGATTCAGATTCAGATTCAGACTGAGACCAGGAAGCGCACTTGCCAATGGCTGTGGTGTCGTTTATGGAAATGTGCACAGCATTTTGTGGGATTGGGCCATGTATTGTGGCGCGTTGTCGGCGCCTTGCAACTTGTTTATGACACATGATGCAGCTGATGGAAATTGCCGTTCAATCGGCATTGGTGCCCGGCGAGAGACATCCCCTGGCTGGAGACTGGCGCTTAATTTAGATTAAACGACTTACTGCATTAAATTTATTGGCATAAAGTTTAATTGAACAACAACAACGATGGAAACAACAACAAAAGCAGCAGCTAAGAACATCAGCAGCGGCAGCATCCAGAGAAAGAATTGCAGAGGAGCCCCCAAAACAAATAGTTGTAGGTGGTCACTTGGCTCCCCCTACAATCTTGTATGTGCCCAAGTTGCCGAAGTTACCCAGGCATCTGGGATGCCAGGTTCGTGGCCGTTGATCACGACTCTATTAACAGCGCCTGCTCCTGGCCCAATGGTCAATTATTGACCCCTGAGCCTGCCGATCCAGGACATTGACGAGTGTCCGGCGAAAGGTAGAATCATTTGCTATACTTTTGATCTTTGCAGTGCCGCTAAGAAAATGTATTATAGCTCCAACGCTGTGTAACTGCATCCCAAAATCAGCAGCTGACATGTTCCATGAATTGCTACATGTGGGCTGCTGCCCCATTCGGGAATAGGTTCTGTGTAGGAGCCGGACAGCATAGCTATGATAGGATATGATCATACTCGGGCCTGGTACCACCTGTTGCGCTGCTTGTCGGGGTCATGTCCACACTGGGCGCCTCCGCCTCCGCCTCCGAACCGGACCTTGTTGAGTTTATGAGCAGCGCCCAAAGACATCTGTTTAATGCTCGTGGATTAATCTTGCACCTTGTTGCATATCCAACGAACACTTAGGTGAACACTAGCGCACATTTATGGGAATTGCAGAGCTGCTGCCGTTGTTTTCCATCTATTTCTGGCTGTGAGAAGAGTATTCAGTTGGAGTCGGCTGTTCCCAGCACATGATTGATAAACTTCGGTAGGCCAGCCAAATTGAAGTAACTTGAAACTCCTCTCGTCATTTGATACAGCATTAACAAAATCAACGATGTAGTCCACCAAAAGGGTCTCAAAAACTTGAATTTATCCATTTTTTTTTAATAAAAAATTCCAAAAGATTGGAAATATATTAAAAACATATGACACAAATGAAATAACTCTAAAAGGTTACTACCACTGTTAGGTATACTACAGCTATCCACAGCATAAAAGTCATAGATACTTTGAGTTAATCCTTACTATTATTTCCATGCATATTCATACTCGTATTCCATACTCGTATTCAAAATATTCCGCGTCAGTCACGTCGCATATGAATTGTTCGGCAATCGCACACAAGCAATCACAGAAGCTAAAGAAAACCAATCAAGCAGCTGCTCTCTGAGAGATACGTTGGATAGGGTAAAACAATCTATCACGTATGTAATTCCCATGAAAAATTTATATAGAAGGAAGGGAAAGAGTGTACAGGTAGACTACGATTGCCAGTTACAGGTTGAAGGAAGTTGTAAGTTGTAAGTTGGGAAACGGGAGCCAAATTGTTGTAGGTGAAATTATAATTTCGTGCAACTGTCTGAACTGAAGACACAGCCGAATGGAGTCACATATTGGATTAGGGAGTTCGCCCTCAGGCGTTGCCAATCGATTCGACAAACGCAATGCACATGATGAAACTTTGCACTACTTTAGATGTTGCAAGTTCAGGCTTAAGTTCAGCCACAATTTGTGGCGCAGCTAATGAAAAGCTATCGCACGATCTCCGCAAACTCATTGAGATCCAAGACTCGATCGTCGTCTATCTCAGTGCGTTGTGGGGCAACACGTAGAGCCCAATTTTAAGCATTTCGCCAGCTACTTGTTATGGGTCAGGCTGAAAGGCTGTAACTCACTGGGGCAGGGAGTCGCAGTCGCAGTGGCAGTGGCAGTCACAGCCGCTGTCGCTGTCGCTGTCGGAGTCGGAGTCGGAGTCTGAGGCAAGTAGAGGCTGCCTCATCATCAATTCGATGGCAGCCTCGCATAATCCCATGTTTGTTTGCATTAGGCACCGCAGACAGGCTGCAATTATGTCGTTGGATCTGCAACTCTTCGACGTTGCTTTTAACTTGCTGACAGCACTCCAGCTTCAGCTTTAGCTACAGCTTCAACTGCAGCTTCAACTTGCAACGTGAAGTCGTCGAAAAGTCGCTGCGGTTTTTGGCATTTTGATTGCCGCAGACTTTGTGGCGCATATGAATTATGGGCTCAGTTTTAAGTTAGTTCGGGAGTCGAGTCACATTCTTTGGGTCTGCACTTTGGCTTCAGTTCGACTGTTATTGCGACTGCGTTTGCCGTTTCCAGTTCTCGGTTAGTGGACCATGGGAAACGCCAGCTTTAAGACGGCTCCCGCGCGCGTTTTTAAACGCTCGCAAAACGCGTCAACGACCCTCTTCGTTGCGTGCACCCAAATTTTATGTTTTTTTTCAGATGTTTATTAATATAATTTATTTTTTTCTGCGTTAAATGCTCTTTATTTCACGAAATTAACACTTGGCTAGACCCACTCACCCACACCCACACCCACACTCACACATATACACACATGCATAAATTATGGCAAAAACACAGTCAACCCTCTATGATGGGTTGCGGTTTCTTCTGTGTTTCTGTTTCTGTTTCTGTTTTTTTTATTTTCGCAACGTCTCGTTAATGAGTGAAAAGTCGTGTTAAACATTTAATACACATGTTGTTGTTGTTTTGGTGTTTGCATTTTGGCCAAGTCTGGCCAAAAATATCGTGTTTTGTTGTTGCCTTTTCATAATTTATGTGTTTGGAGTGCGTCGCGCGTTTTGCGTGCGATTTCTTTCTTCTACCGCCGCTGCCTGCGGTCGCGTGTCGCCTGCTCCTCAGCTCCTTTTGGGTAATTGAATTGCGTTTTTTTCTCTGTTTTGTTCCTTTTTGGCCATTTACTAAGAGCATTTGTTGTTGTGCGTATGCTTTGCATGAAATTAGCTTCATTTCGGCTGCCGTTTTTTTCTCTTTTGGTCCTTGATGGTCTGCTTTCTGTTTCAGTGCATTTTAATACTTCGCTGAATACGAATACGAATACGAATACGAGTATGATAGTGATGAAATGCAGAATTTTTGACAGAATTAAGCACTTTAAGAGCTTTATGAATGTTTTTCTGAACTTTAATTGAATCTCTTTGATAGATAACTTCCACAGAACGCAATAAACTGTAAGTTAATAAACTGCGAATTATCCCTAATAATAATATTGATTACTATTGCAAATAAAATTTTAGCAAAGTCATCAAGCAGGGCAATGCACTCAGAGAATAAAACGCAAGTCAAGACGAGAGAAGGACCAGAACCCAATGCGGAATCGTTGAAGTCTGCACAAATCTCCATGGGGACAAGTTAAATTGGGAACAGTCCTTCAAGCCAGAGTAACCGCAGATGAGGACTAGGTTCGAGAGGACTACAGAAAAAGAAAACCTAAAAATTGTCTGTAAAAAATTGTTAAAATAAACTTTTTTGCATTTGAGCAAGTGATTTGGCTTCGACTGCTTTTGCCTGACTGATTTTGCGATTTTGCATTTGTTCCAAACCTAAATGAAGTCCTTTAGAGAAAAAACTTTTCAGATTTTCACGCGGTAAATGAGTTTGCAATTTATTTTGAAACACACTCGTCTATTTCTCTTCTCTTTTTGGTATTTTGTTTTTTTTTTGTTTTGCATTTCTCTGCAAATAAATTGTAATGAATTTACGGAATGATTGGCAAACAACAACTAGAGAACAGACATCGATAGATAAGCGAAGGTAGAAGGTAAGTTTACCTTCTATAATACGCTTTTAATGAGTATTTGAGGGGAGTCAAGATATGGGGTATTCCCTGCACGGTAGGGGATGAATTTGTCTGTGCCACAGTCCGCGAGCTGTCAATTAAATTAAACGCGAGACGTTTTCTTAATTTCGATTGCGTGTACCCCAACCACCCAACACCCAGCCCACCCTCTGCCCCACTCTCTCTCGCTTCCTCTCTCTCTCTTCCTCTCTCTAATGATATCTGTGGAGTCATGCAATGACAATACTTGATTGCCATGGACACGCCAGGAGCGACTTTGCGTGAAGAACGACGTCCTTTGCCTTCCCAAATGAAATTGCATTTGTGTTCGAAATCAAATTTAATTATTTTCTAACATGCAGCGAGATTTTATGCGTTTCACTAATTTTCTTATTCCAACTCGTAGCATGCTTTAAGGCGTTTTTCTACTCATATTTGTCTATTCATAAGATCACTCTATGAAATATATTATACCCAAAATTACTAATAATCGTTAAGAAACTTTAAGCGAACGTTTTTATATTATATGAAATACAAATTTAGGTGAAAACTTATGTCGTATACTCAATTGCAGCTTCTTCGGTGTGGACGTTATTGAAGAAGGTTTGACAATTGAACCGGTTCCGACAATAATATAAACAGGATCTACTTAAGGAACGCGTCTTCTGAAAGCTTCCTCATGATGCTATTTCCTTAGTTACAAGAAAAATAATCTTTACAACTTTCTTTATGTCAAGTTGAACTGACAATCGTTCTAGAGTTCACAGCAGAGCAGATATGCCCTCTGCCAAGGTACATATTGTAGAATTAAAATGCATTATGATTTTTGTGAAATTATTTCGCGTGCTTCACTGCGTCCTTTCAAAGGCAGCTTCAGTCAAATTTCTTATATATTTTTTTGTTTCTTCTCTTTCTTTTTTCTGGGGAATGCAGAATTTTTGGTATTGCGAGCAAAACACAGATACGTACGAGCTGATATGGTAAGTAAGTGTGTGTGTGTGTGGTGTGTGTGAGTCAGGAGCCAGACTGAGCTGCTTTTTCTTGATTTTGTTGCATAGCCCATAGGAATGTAGTCAGGAGCACAAAGTGGAAATTATCGCCACGTACAGACCATGGACAGACGGAACAGAAATGGTAGATTGGGGCACCACAGTCAGGCGTTGAGTGTTTGCATTGCCTGCTCAACTTTTACCCGGCTCCAAGTACCAATCCAAGTGTCTATGTATCCTGGCTTCGGGAATGGGCTGTTGGGCGTAGGCGGCGCTCCTTTAGGCGTCTGCAAATCTCAAAAATGCACACAGACTCCGTCCATCCGCTTCCGTTGCGCTGTGGCTCCACACGACCGTAACCCATAATCCGTATACCGTATTCCGTATCCATGAGGTGCTGCTACCTCCGTTGTGGCACCGGCTCCGGCTCCGGCTCCGGCTTCAGCTTCAGCTCCAGCTACGACGATGACGACGTCTGGCAAGGCGATTTAGCAAATTAAAAGGTTTTTAATGCATGGAGTGCGCTTTTACTTATTTCATAATTTGATGCCAACTGGATGCGAGTGCGAGTGCTAGTGCGACTGGGCCGGGCCGCCTCCGTCTGGGCCACTGTCTTTTATTTTTCTCATAGACTTGTGTATTTTTTGGTAATGCTGAGACTTTGGCTCAGATTTTGGGTTTCGTTTTGCTGCTTGGCTTTTCTTTAGGGCGAGAGGCGCACTAGGCGCTTCGTAATTTCCGCCAGGTTTGCCTTTGTCTAGAGAAAGGGGCAACCAAGTGCAGACGTGGCTAAGGTGAAAAATTTATGAGTTGCACTCACAGGATATGAGAAATACTTTTTAATTGTGCAATAAATTGAAGTGTCTCCCCTTTCAGCCACTTTCAAATGCAAATAAATACATTATTTAGTTGCTTGGAAATGAGTTTTTAATTTCCCAAAAATACTTAAGTATTTGATCTGCTTTTGACAAACGGGAAGAAGCCTTCCACTTGAAGGAATTCAATTTCATGTGAAATACTTGTGGTATTTATTTATCATATTAAAATAACTATATAGAACTTTAGTAGATTTAGGTCGATTGTTTTCCATATAAAATTGATTTTCAACCTGCATGAAATAGCTTCAAGTGCCTTCAGCTAATTCTAAGCCCGACAAAATAAAGTAATCTATTCAAGATCCGACATCTCACACCTTCGCTTAATGTTACCACAAATTACGCACTTGACTGCAGCGCAACGTTCGTCAAATCGAGCAATGGGAAAATGCGAAAATGCGAAAATGGGAAATTGCAGACTTTTCGCAAACTTCAACTTCAAGGAGGAGGGTGTAAAAAAACAGAACAATTGTCACGTGTCGTTCTCGCCCTTCTGGGCTCTGGGTGTGAGCCTGGAAAATGTTGGCATGCCATATCAAGGATTTTCACTTGCGCATCGGAAAATTGGCAAGTGCCTGACGAGGGTTGTGTATCTCTCCCCCTCCCCCTCCCCCCCTACAACGTAACTCTGCCAATTTCGCGAATTTTGGGTTATTAGGTTTTTCTTTGTGTACTTATGCGGGTTCCGCTTACAGACTCCGAGCTAAACTGGAGGCTTATGAATGTTCAATTGCGTGTTGTTTGTGGCCTGCTACAAACAAAATTTAAACAGCCAACGTGAATGCAATAAATGACAGTTGAAATTTTTGATAAATGTCAACGCGTGTGCCTCGCCAGACTTGAGGAGTGGAATGGGATATGGAAAGGGGAGGTCTGGGTGTGCGAGAGTCGTAATGATTTGATTGTTTGGAAAATGGCAGCAAGTGAAAGTGAAGTCTTTGCCAATTGTGAGTCCTTTGTACGCTGCCGTGGGCTATTTCCATCTGATTTAAGGGCGACACTTAGCGCAAATTAAGCCAATTTAAGGAAAATTTGCATGCCTGAAATTCGCCTGGACTGGGTAATGGGTACTGGGTACTGGGTACTGGGTGGGTGGCTGCTGTTAACCACTTGTGAATGTCTCAAATTTGGTTAAGTAACTCAAAGCTGCTGAGTTAATTAAGGAATTTCGAATATTTCGGGTGTTCACATATTTGCGAGTAGCATAAAAATGTAAGTTGCAAGCTTTGATGCATTTTAAAGAAATATATCTTATAAATAGTTTGTTAATTTCCTCTTGTTGATTTACAGTGCCTGTGGTCAGCTGACTAACGAGCTGCTGGCTGCATAAATAACCCCCAAGAGAAGAGCTTACACCCAGCCACTCGACAAAAAGCTAAGATTCCTGAATCAACAATAGTTGAAATAATAATAGCATGGCGCACAATAGTTTCTACCCTTGCCACAGGGCTCTGCTCTGCTTTGCCCTGCTCTGGAAAAGGAAGCTCAAGTAAAGTCGCACTCAGTTTTTGTTTATGACGCAGTAATATTGAAATCTGGATAATTGTGCAAAAGGATGTGAAAAACCGCAAATACTTTTGCCCTGCCCCGCCCAGAGTAACCAACCAAGCAGCAGCCATTCATTCCGAAACGAAGATATCTTGAGCACAATTTTAGTGCGACAATAAGAGAAGTAAGTACCAAGAATCCCAGAACGAAGAGTCCTAGAGCCAGGAGCCAGGCGAAATGGTCAACAGCTGAAGTGGAGTGAAAAGCGCTGCCAAGCAGAAAGTGGTCAACATTTTTGCCAGTGCCATGGGCAAGAATAAAAGACGCCGAATGCAGCAAAGGTAGCAATCATAGTTCCATAGAGAGCACTACTCCCAGTCATAATAATAATAATAATAACCTCCTCCTAACTTTTCCTCTTGTTCTTGTTGTTGGTGTTTGAGCTGCAGCTACTACTCTTGCGGTAATAAACCAAAGACATTTCATTTGAACTCGTAAAGTCGTAAATGTGGCTGTGAAAGCCAAATTAAAAGAGCTGCAGCCAGTCCAAATTAAATGAAATATTTTTGTAAATTTCAATTTTCAATTGCTCGAGTACAAAGTTAAGTTATTGTGGTCTGCATTCAAGAGAAGGAGCTTAAAGTTATTGAATGCCAAAGCAAAAGACTTGCGATACGAGATTGAGTCATACTATATATCTACTAATAGTGTCTGCATATTCCAAAAGCCTCATCTTCCGACTAAAGCCAAATACGTAAAAGGCCCAAATATATATTAACAAACATATATCTTAGATGAAATGAAGAATGTTGCGTTCATCGGGAGTAGATCATAGGACTTACTCTTAAAATAAAATAAGGTGTGTGCCACAAAATAAGATTCTAATCAAATGTTAGGCAGTGCATTCAGGTTTCTATTCATACACTCACTGAATAATTAATTCACCAAATATCTGCGAGGTAAGTCTGCAAACATAATTCGCTGCCAGAAATCAACTCAAACGAATAATGTGCAAGACTCAAGTGTAAAAAATTGAACAACAAAAATTGCATTTGCTTTCAGATGCAGCAGGCGCAGATTTCAAAGCACCTTTGACGCCCAGCCCCTCAATAGCCGAAATTAGCTACAGCCAAGGCTCGATGCAAGCTCAACCTCAACCTCAACTCGACTCAGGACTCAGGACTCATCAAAATATTCGTTTTCTTTTTTGTCCTCAGTCACATCTCAAAGGATTCTTTTTTTCATAATTAATGCTCACACAGAGAAATGTTCAAAGATATTTTACCACGACCCCTTCCCTCGCCCAGGTCCTTTCCCTTCTGCCTTTCCTTCTGCCTGCCTGCATTTCAAATGCCTTTTGTGCGAATGTCAAAAGCAACGACAGCCAAAACAATCACAAATAAAATGCAAGAGCGCGAAAAAGTGAAAATTCGTACCTTTACTTTCTGACTGCTACTTTTTTGGGATACTCGCATACGTATGCAAATGAGTTGGCAGCCCCGAAGAGTCGTGCCAGCGAAATGCCAGACAGTTGGACAGACATAAAGCACACTCGTATGTGAGACTTTGGAGAGTAAGGATTCGGCGTGGAGTTCGAACTGGAACTGGAACTCCTACGCTGCCTGTTTGCTGTCATGATTTATTTACTCACGGCGTGCGCGTATTTATCAAACTCTAATTAATCGGTGATAAACCGATCAAGACGCTAAATGCTGAGCTACACGAAGCCGCCAACCCAAGCAGCTCCATGTCTTTGGCCAGCAAATGAAACAAGTTTCAGTTTTGCAGCTCTCAAGTCCCAGCTCCCGACTCCACCAGGCAGCCTCCTTGCGGTTTCTGTTTCGTAGTGCATCCATTACCATGTGATTTGTTCGGCTCCAGCTCGCATCCAAGTGCCGCTTTAGCTATTTTGCGAGTATTTTGTTGTATTTGTTGAAGCAATTTGCTTTTCTCCCCAACTGACCGTCTGCGTCTCTGTTACCTTCTGCGATTGGCGATGCAATCAATATATGCTCGTGTCCAGCAAATAATAGACTTCAAACTGGCATTTTAAGCGTTTCTTTTCTTCTTTCCCTCCCTCTCTATCTCTCCTCCTCTCGGGAGTTTTTGAGGGGATCGGTGGTTATGGGTATCTCATGTTTCCGTCTGCTAACATTTTTCTTTCAAATACACACATAGTTGAGTCAAAAATAAGTGAGTTGAGTTTGAGTTGTGCCCAGCAATCGCATTATAGAGGGTGTTCATCTGTGCCTCGACTCAGATTTATATGCCAAACTCTTCAAATGCCAGTTAGTCATTTCAAAGACTAAACCCCTTTAAATCTTTATTCAAAACTTGTAATTTAATGTATAACATTTGAGTTCATGTTGGAGCACCCTGTATATGACACAGCAATGACCTCTAATCCACTTTGGCAAATCAATTTATTAGCCATGTATGACTTATGCCTTTTTAAATGTGCGCTTGCATGTGTTCTCTAGTTGCCTCCTCATACCCTTTCCCCTCTCTTCACTCCCTGCCCTCTCTTCTACCCCCTACTCACCTACACTCAATGACCACTTCACCTTCACACACACTCCACTCGAGTTGGGGGCAGTCCCAACAGAAGAGGCGCAACAAATTTATGTTAACATGCACTGCGTAGCGCCCTCTGGTGTGTAATTTGGCGTTGTTTAGGCATCACGATTAAGTTTCGCCTTGGCCATGGCTGGACCCTTGCTACACCTTGTCCATTCAGGAGAAGGGGAAGGGGAAGCAGGAGGAAGGGCGCAAAGGGGTGGAAAGGGATACCATAAACTATATGTGAGTCTAAAAGCGGATACATGGGTGTAAGCCATGATTATCGCGGCTATAAATGATATGTGTGAGTTGAACTGAGCCAGGCCAAGACAACGTTCTCCGTTCTTCGCTGTTTCTTGTCCGTTTAGTGTCGGACATAAGCGTGTGAAGTGCATAGTGGGCGTGTCATGCGGTTAAACTATACGCTAGAATTGCACTTATTTATGGTTTTGTAATTACAAGTAGCCACAGTCCACTCTTGAGCTCAGCTAATATATTGACAGACTTAAGTCAAAGTCAACAAACTGTGGCGTTGCAAGTACAATAAAAAAATATCAATTTCTCTGCAGGCGCCACTTGTTGCCAAAAACAACAAAGCAACAACAAATTTCGTAAGTTTTTATGGCACAAGTTGTGGACTGCGTCTGGGCGTCACTTTGAATATAAACGTTAAGTATAAAATTGAAAAAGCCATTTTGCTGCCAATTTAGCAAACACTTAAACCAATTTTGCACTTCAATCCACCGACGCACACAAAAACTCGCACTACTCCTCCAGTGCAATTCCCCATCGGAGCACCATTCCCGGATTCAGTCGCCACACATTTACACATCCTAGACTGGTAGATAGACAGATAGACGGAACATGCAGGCTTGCATCGACATTGACGCCGCCTCCATTGGCAACAACAAGGACGAGCCAGAGGTCGCTTGACTTGGCCCAAAGTCTCGCCAGGCAAGAGCCAAGTAAGGGACGAGCTGGGGCTGAGAACGTTGCCAACAAAGTGTGAAAATGTCAAGTCGTAAAGTGTTCACAGGGCAATAGGACCTGAGAGCTGCCTTTGAGTTGGGTTTGGGCTCCAGCTCATAACAGGGCCTGTATAATGAAACTGCTTCCACCTTCGTATGGATGCTTGGCTCTCTAGGGAGTTCGACTTGATGATGATGATGTCAGTTTTGGAAAGGATAATATAATATAGAAATGTCTTTGATTTCGTTTCAAACATAATAATGTCTCATATGATCACATATGCATTGCTTTCAGTGTAGTTTGAGCTATAGAAAATGTAAGTTTATATAGTTTTACTTTCGACAAAGGAATTTACAGTCATATTTGTGAAAAAAGATATTGAATGTTTTTAACTAAATGTGAGCTCTTGTGAATTCATACCAAAATATCTAATAATTTATAAATATTTCTAAATATTCCAAATGTCTTGCATTTGTCAGTACATTGTTAGTTCGCTGTCGATGAATAGCGCCGAGAAACTAGTAAGTCTGCCTCCCAGTACTGTCGCTGTCGAGAATGAGATTCCAGCTGAGGCCCAGAATATGAATCCTTGTGATGCGTAAGTACCCACCCGAATTGTCTCCCCTCAAGAAGTTTGCCACATAGTTAGCTAAACTTTATCCTCAAGCTCCAGAGAGGCTGTGACAGATGATACCAAGATCTCCACATGTGTCTCGGAGCTGTCCAATTGTCGTGCCGAGAACTGGCTGCTTAAAAAGAAGTTGCATGAACGCGAAATGACCATAGAAACTCTGGAACAACTGATGACAACCATTGTGAATACGCAACACCAAATCTTAAGTGATATGTTTCAACTACGCGAACGGAATCGTGAACTCCTCACCGAGTGTCATCTGCAACGTGAATTTCACTCCATGGAACGTAATGCATTAATTAAGGAGCTGCAGGAGGTCAAGACGCTGACCAGGTATCCCATGCATCCTTTGGTAAGTACACATATATCTATGTAATTATAGGGTATATATATGTTTATATATTATTATAAGAGTGAACATCAGAATGGAGAGGTGGAGGACCTAAACCAGACACTGGATAGCCAGGAACATGAGAACAACAGGACAGAGCCGGAGAGCGGTGACGATATGCAGTATGAACATGACAGTGACGACGATGAGCACTCGGTGAGCTCATCCGCCGCTGGGTCCACAGCTGCATCATCGGCTATTAGCTCGGCTTACTCCTCAGATTCGGAAACTGGACCAGGTACAGACTGCGAGGATGATGAACAGGGATTTCAGCATGTGGAGTATAGTACTGATACAGAGAGTGAATCCGACTAGACTTGAATAAGTATACATACGAGGTCGAATCCGAAAAATTATATTTTGTTGATCAGTATTTAAAAATATTCTTGTTCTTATGAGTTGAAACTGTTGAAGATTCGAACTACGAATAAATCGAGTCTTACGCGAAGACGTAGATGAAATTATCCAACTTCAGTCTATCTACTGTTTATCAGCATTAAAGCTTTATCATAATTATTATTTTTCATCGTGTATCTAAAACTCCACCCGCTGGAAGGCAGCTCAGATTTGGAGCACTAAATAATCAACAGAAAAACGTGACATTCGCGCAAAACAAACGAAATAAATTTTCGAAATAACGTGACAGACGTCACAATGCACAACAGAACGTATTATTTAAAAACTCTCCTAAGTATTATTTGCATATCAAAATGCGACGGTCTAAGGACAAAACAACCTCAACTCTCAGCTCTCAACTCTCAACTCTAAACTCTTAACTCACATCTTCGCACAACTGGCAAAGTGATTGAATGGCTGGCAAATAGAGGGCAAGAGACAGAGAGACAGAGAGAGAGAGAGACAGACATAGAGGAGTGGGAAGCATTTAAATCACTGGCAAAAACGTGTTAAGTGTTTACCTATAGCAAAAGTTGAACATAAAGCAAAAAAACCCAACAGATCCCAACACCATATCCCAGCTGAAGCCCAGAGCTAAACACAATCTCCTCACATGTCTGTCTGGGTACATTAGGAATGGTATGTAGATACTTTGCCCCAAAGCAAGTGGCAGAAAGTTCGAAAGTGAGGTTCAACAAGAGCTGCGTGTGCGTGTGTATGTCTGTTTGGGTGTAGGTGTTGCGTGTGTGTGTGGTGTGTGTATTGCTGGGTTCTGGGGCAATTTATCAAGCCACAAAGTTTTTAGCACAAATGAGTCGTGGCAAGACAACTAAAGGTCCTGCCTCTGTTTGCCACCCAGGATTAATGAGTCTCGTGTGTTTTAGGTAAATCGCCTGCCTGCCAGTCTCTCCCTCCTCCTCCTCTTCTTCTTCTTTCTGCTCTTCATCTTCCTCTGCCCTGCACGTCCTGTACATCCTCGAACCTCGGCCAGCAACACGTACTAATAATCCATCATCACTTTCGAGTGGCAACTTGTGGGGCTCACAGTGCTGTGCCGAGATCGCTTATCGCCCAAGCGTGTGTGTGTGTGTGTGTGTGTGTGCGTGTATGGTGTGTGTGGTGTGTCAAGTGGTAGCTTTTGTGTATCTGTGGTTTATCTTGTGTGGATCAGCAGAGGGAATATGTGCAAAGGCAGCAGCTAAGAAAAACTTGTATACAACTTCTTATTATTAGTATAATTGTATATTATTATATATCGATATATATATACAGGCTTCCATTTCTCTATATACAGGAATATATCTACCTATTCAGATCCTAAAAGCATTGTTTACAAGTATTTTTCGAGTACTCAAATTCAAATGCGCAAATCTGCAGCAAAGATTAAAGTACTCAAGATACGCACATATCGTTTTAGGAGCTGCGAAATCAACGGCCTGAAGCCAGTTCACACAATGCGGAAAGGTTCAGGGAACAATGAAACCCCTTTGTAGTAGTACAACAATTATTAATGACCAGAGACAACGACTCTATGCATATCGAGTCAAGAACTGTGTGCGATATCATTTATCAGCTGAGAATTTGTTAAAAACTTGTTGCGCACAAAAAAGATTTTCGTGTCACGTGAGAAACTGAACTTGAATTTGAGTGGCGTGCGGCTACCGGAGGCAACCAACAGATTCGCCAACCTTCCCCCCTACCTGTACCCGGACATGGACCCGGGGGTTAAGAGCTGTGAAACCGAACATAGCATGAAAGGATGGCGACTAAAATATTAATATGCGACGCGAAGCGCGTTGCGATGCGGCAACCTAAACGCTATGCAAATCGCATCATAAAAGGTAACGAGATACTAGTATGAACTTGGTGTGGCAGTAGTTGTTGTTGTTGTTGTTGCTGGTCAGCAAAGGTGTTGCTTTGTGGCTTCTTTGTGAAAGGTTGCCACAGAGGCAGCAGCAACAACAGCACCAGCAGCAGCAGCAGCCACAACAAGCCGCAGCAGCAACAAGTAGCACAAATTGCATGTGACCAACCAACCAAAGCTTGAAACTGTGAGTGGACTCCCTTGTGGGTCTGTTGTGTGTTTGTGTGTGAGTGTGTGCGTGTTGGGGGCTGGGGGCTGGGGGAAGGGCAGACAGTTAAAAAGATTAATGGATTTGGGTTTTGAACGACATTGAATTATATTGAAAGGCTTGTTAGGAGCAGACATATGAACACGAAAAAACGCCACTTAGAGAGCTGTTGACTTGACTTCCAATAAAGTTGACTTTTGACCCTTTCTTCTTCTTATAACACACCTTGGTCAAAACTTATCAGATTGGCATGTGGTAAACCTTGTTTATCATATTTCTGTGCACAGTTCGCACTGTGATATGAGCACAAGGCCAGCCATATGACTAAATCAACAAAGCAACCGCAAAACGATTCGCAGGATCAACGCCTTCCCATTTATTAGACCGAATAGAGGAAGGAGAAGGAGAAGTAAATAAAATAAAATAAAATGGGGCAATGCCTGCTGAAAAAATGCCAAAATTATTCGCGTGTTCTAAGCAATTTCAAACCAATAATCGTTGGGTGTCTTTTAAATTAAGTAACCGGAACCATGCAAGGCTAGCAAGGATATTAAACCAAATGCAGGCTTTATGCCTTATGAGTATGTTGACATGCCTGCCAATACGATAATGATGACGATGACGATGATGATGATGATGATATGTGATGGCAGTTGCCAAATACGAGTTCATTTATGTGTGTGTTTCTGTCTCTTGGAGTGGGCAAGGAGAACCCTGTTTTTATTTCCATTTGAATTTCACTCGAATTATTTTTATTTCCGCGGACTAATCTAAAATTAAAATCATTTTGCTGTTGGCCAAACATCCAAACAGTCAAACAGCCAAACAGCCAAAGACTACTGGTAATAACGATAAATGGATAGATAGATGGATGAGTGGATGATAGATAGACGATTGATGTCGTATGAGGCAAGGTAAAGGGTCACATACACCCCAAAGCAGATACGGATACGAAGGATATTTATCCACTAATGAGAATGACAAACCTACAATGCAAATATTACCAAAAATATATATATATATATATATGTGTATCTATAAAAAAGAAACCGAAAAACTCAATTAAACAAACACACGCAGACGTTGGCCTTACCCGTAGTACGTTTTGGTTGGTAAACTTCTACTACACGGAGTATATTATAATAGGAAGTAGGGGCTGCTTTGTAACCCTTGCAGGGGTGGTGCTAATAAACAGTTTGATTTTAATCAATGAACCGCAAAGCCAAATACATGAAAATGCCATCCGAAGGTATAAGAAATGCAGGCAGACAGACAAAAATTCCTCTTTTCTCTTTTTTTTTTAATTGTAAGCCTTTTTCCTTTTCCCTTTTTTCTCTGTTATATATGGGGAGTTCCTACAGCAGAAACGCATCCGATTAAATAGCTTTCGTATTTGAATACTACACGGCAACTAGGCAAACAACTTTCTCTGCGAGGGTAGATCCGGGAATTGAAAACAATTCTTTTTATATAGGCATATATATATATATGTATGCTATGTATTTGTTTTTTATACTTTTCTCTCCTTCCATTTGCTGCCTTCCTCATGCATATTTATGCCACTTAATTTTTGGTAAAAGTATTCTGAGTCCTTTCATTTGGCTCGCTCTGTCTGCTTATTTGTGTATGTATTAAGTTTTATTTGATTTCATTTCATTCATTTGCTGGTCCTCATGACAAACCCCCGTTCCTTGGCGTAATTAGAAGAGTCCCCCATTGAGTTAGCATAGCTCCCAATGCGATTCTCGAGGGTTAATGCATATTTATGAGTATGGATTTAATAAATATTTTTATTTATTTGTCTGTTTGACTATGGCCGTTCCCTCTAGACAGGTGAAATGAACAGCTCAACGATTTTCATTTTGTTTTCCCCACAATATATCGTATATCGACGCCAACAACCAATGACATAAATGATACTCCTGAGTAAAGTTAAACTAAGTCAAGCTATAGCTCAACTATGCGGAAATACTTGCAGACACTTTTAAGTGCCAAATCAAAGCAAACCATGAGCCGATGATCAACATGCGAGGATAGGAGGCAAAACACATGTTGCCACAACGTGTAGAATTTTGTATCTGAGAATCAAGTATAGCATCCAGTTTTAACAAGGCGAACGTACGATAAATGCGCTTCTAGAATCATACTAATTTGAGTAGAGAAAACCATTTTCTAAATTAGAGAAAATAATATGGTAGACGTCACAGCAAGTGAGAGAGGGAGGGCGGCCAAGGCAGGGGGCCAAGTGCAACATGTGTTGCACCTAGAGTACCGCTACGATTACGATTACGATTACGATCGTTATCACCAAATCAGCAATGGGGGTTAATAGAGCTGTACAGGCCAAAGAGCTGTAAGCTAAGCCCGTACACAGGCTAACCAGAGTGCGATTTCGATTAACGAGATCCGAACTCAACCAAGCGGCACACATGGCCCCAGCTGTAGCCCCGGGTCTCAAGCTTTGGCTGTGTTCGCTTTGCCACATTATTTACAGATCTCGCACCTTGGCTACCAGCAGACGCTGCAGCTACAGCTACAGCCACAGCTATAGCTCCGGCTATGGCTCTTGATCGATCGCTCTACTGCGGCTGCACTTGCACCACACTAATCCATCTTCATGGCAAAATGTTGTGATAAAGCTTGGCGATCGATCCAACTGCCGATCGTCCGATCAGTGTACCAAAGTTAGATTATGCTTAAGTAGACAGCAGGCTGCTTAACCCGCAGCTAAAGCGGTTGACTTTGACCAGATCGCAACGATCGCTGCGATCTTCTGGTCGATCAGAGATCGCTTCTCGCCAGCAATAGCACCAACAGCACCAACAGCAGCAGCAACCATTGAGGATCATCTCGTTTTGGCTGGGCGTCATTTTTAGTAAATTACTTTAATAGTATAAACATAATCATTTGTATTGTGGCTGCTGCTCAAAGAGGATCGCCAGCATATGGCACTTTGTGGCAAGCCACAACAACAGCCACAACCATAAGATGCACACAGAAGTGAGGAGCAGCAGCTCGTGCCACGGCCTGGTAGTAATTTCTATCTAGTTATGACGCTGCGATCCCCGGAATCACAGTTATCTGTCTAACAGTGAAAAATTGAAAATTGTACATGTGCCCATAGCTGTTGTTACCCTCAGCCTGCCAAGATTATTTTCGACTTAACATTACATTTGATCGCTGTGTACGCAATGCAGAAAAAGGTAAGCCTAATTGTAGAGAGAGCCTTTTAGAAAGGCTTACATGGAGCAGTGGCCAAAACGTAGTAGATCGTTAAAATGAATGGTTCAGTAGCCGAACAAAATAACTTCGACCTGGCAAAAGTGAAGGGAATATTCGTATAATAAGGCCTTTTCTTACTGTCTTGGCTTACACAGAACAAACTGGTCCAATTGGAAAATAATATCTGACAAATGCATCCTGTGTTCTCTTATTAGGCTGCCCCATCGAATATAGTCTAGGGTTCACTTCCTTTAGCTTCTATTTGGGTACTAAGCTCATACGCTAAACTATCTATATGCCAAGACATTGCCACATTTTTGTGTATTTTAACTTTATATAAAATGATTATATTGTAATGTCTTCAATATAATTACGATTTGTCCCAAGTAAAGTAAAAAGTAGTTAAATAGTGATTTATACGGGTTCTTCTTTTTATTGTTCATAATATTTTTATTTACTCACTTCCTCTTTTATTCTTACAACATATTTAATTTACTACTATTTTTATGAACACAACTGTATATATACATATATTTTAACTTTATTTATCATAGAAACAACACAGAAAGCCCAATTGATTTCTATAGACAGACTGCAGCTCAGGCAATAAGCTCTAAATTGGCACTTAGTTTTAACTGTAAGCCGCTAAAAAGTTGGTCTATGAACGAGGTAATAGATTCTTCCCAATTGCTTTCTTACTGAAAAGAGACGCGATTAAGCAATTTGTGTCTGCTCGTTGCGAGTTCAAAAGGTGAACTGAGTGAGCTGCGATCTACAAATATGTTAACTGAAAACGCAGCTGTCGCTCCTGGAGCACCCTCTAGGGACCGAATGATGGCCCGTGCCGCTGGCATTGGGTACGGGTAGGGGTACCTCATTTAAATATTTAATCAAACTAATTTGCATATGCGTCCTCTCGTATATCGTTTACCTGAGCGGTTGAGATCTATAGACAAAGACATGTGATCCCTGAATGGTAAAGGGACTTAGGATCCTTTTTTTATAGAGTTGGATGCTGAATGGGTCGCATAGAGAAGGGTTGATACGTTTTATTGTGATGCCGGAGAGCTGCACAAATAATTTTGTGGCCTGTGTTAAATTTTGTTTATTTAGCAAATAAAAAATGCACGCAAATTTGAATAAAACAGCAAGTAAAATGTTGCCAAAAGACTGAAAAAGGAAAAGCGCGAAAACCACGAACATTTTTGCATAATTTATTGAAATTTCGTGGCAGTAACAAAGGAGTCCGACTGAGAAGGAAGGACTAAGCAAGGACCCAGCACAGAGCATACAGCACCAAGCAGAAGCACCAAGCACAAGCAGCCAAGCTGCATGAAATGTGTTTCTATTTTGTCGTGGCCTGCGTCTCTGAGCTGAGCTCCTTGCTGGCATTATCCTTTGGCTTGTGTGCATTTATTTTTCATTTGCATGAATTTTTCATTGTTTTCACAGACGCAAAAGCGAACTGCACTTTACGCTCCACAGGATCAGCACAAACACGCGATATTTGTCAGCGGGAAATCAGCTTGAAAATCAACTGCTCCCATATACTCACACTCGGAAACAGATACACACTTACACACTCCATATAGACATCCCTGATGATGGCAGTTAACTAAAAGCCTTGGCATTGGCTAACACCAAGAATCTAGGCAAATATTTAACTCCTGTAATGCAGTAGAATCTATAAACGTCCTTCAAACCGGCAACTTTACGGGTATTGCTGCAGTGGATGCTGCGGATAAAATGTAAACAAATTTTTATACAATTTGTTGTCACTTCTTGGCCAACAGCAGGAGAAGATGAGGTCACAAGATGAAAGCCACTTAAAGCTGTTTGTGCATATAGACTTTTGCCCTAGACGTTTCTGGCTTCTTTTTATGTTAAAAGCAAAGTGAATGTAATAAAAAGTGAAGTTTCGAAACTAAGGAACTCTCTAGCTATCCAGCACTTCCTAGAACCGATAAATAAACGGCGATATATGGTATACTAATCTATCGATTCCATTCCCAAGAAGGTTTTTGTCTGCTTTATCAATAGAACTAATTACGATTTGCATTAAAATACAATTCGTAGAACTGTTAATCATAAAATAATTAAATAAGGCTGGATAAGTCCACAAGGAGACAGAAGAAACAAGATAAGACCAAAATAAGAGGCTTTGGGACAATGTTTTATATAGTTTTTCACTTGAATAAAATGCACAAAGATAAAGTGCAAATTTTCCAAAAGAAAAGACATTTTTAGGATTACTAAAAACCCAGAAACTATAACTCATATCAACAACTAGCGGATCAGCCATTTTGAATGCATTTTCCAAGGGGTAAAGAACGCAGGGAATAGACAGTAGTTGAAATGCTTAGCGCAACTGGAATAACAATAGGAAGAGTGGAAACGCATGTGCGTACACACACGCACCCCCAACCCCAATAGGAATAGTAGAGAGGGTGGCAGTGGCAGTGGCAGTGGCAGTGGCAGCGGGTAGGGGTGGCGTTGGGTGGTGGCGTTGGCGTCGGTGGTTGCTAAATGCAATTTATCATAAAAGGCAGAGATAGAAACTTGAAATTGAAGCGCGAAGCGAGAAGCGACGCCGAATGGGTGGGGCGAGTCAAAGTTCGCTATAAGCTACACACACACACATACAGGAGGGTAAATATGCCACACACACACACATATATATACACACACAGCGCGTCTAATAAGACGCATTTAGCGTCTGTCTGACTCGAGTGTGGAATAAGGAACAAAGGCGTGGGGGAGACCACCGTCTAAGCAAATAGGAAAAAGTTATGGAGCTGTAATAAATTGGATTAGTTCGAGTTCGGGCTTGAGCTGAGACGCCATTTTGTCCCATCCCAAACAGAAATTTATGCGCACATAAAGAAAAAGTAAAAGAAATCCAACTAAATATTTTGGCTGGCACATGCAGCGTTTCATTTAGAAGGGATTACCAAGGAACTCAAGGGGGGGAGGGCAAAGCAACGGGTGTGTTGAGAGCCCATAAGAGCCCCACTTCTGTGGAGTGGAGTACAGTGAAGCAACTGATTGTAGGCTACCTGTGCGCTACGTGCCAAATCAAAATCAGCTTTTTATTAAATTTCAATTGTTAACTCTCGACTCGCACTCACATTTGCATATGAAAGCGATTCATCTCTTTCCATAGTCCTTTTTCCATAGTCCTGCGTAATATTTGCCACCTTTCGGCTTTGTTCCTTAAATGATTTCCCATTTTTATTCATTTTTCGATTTCAGTTGCCTGTCATGTGAAGTGTGCAGCATCCTTTTTTCCATTGCCTGCCACAGCAATTGGTTTCATATATGCAAATTTTCCTATTTTCCTCCTCTCCTCCTTATGTCCTTTCCCCTCTCCTGCTGTTTTTTGTTGCATTTTGTAAACGCAGCTGCCTCAGACTTTGTTTAGCAACATCTCTTTTTTTATTGGGATGCTGTTTTGAGTTCTTTGTGTCCTGTGAAACATTTCTATGATGTGAACGTGTGGTACAGATGCCAGATGAGGTTATCATTCAGTCCTCGCAATGGATGATACACTTATAAATTCGAGAGAACTTTGACTATAGGAAAGTAAGTAAGAACTTTACTTTAATTAGCTAAGAAGTTGATAATTGATGTTAGGGTACTTTTTTCGTATATCTCTTAAAGAAGCAGAACCCTCAGCTCTATAGTTCGTCCCCTTTCACTTTTAACTCGCTTTGGTAGGAAAGTTTCTCTTTAATTGGAATTCATTGCACTGAAATATTTAATTCATGTAAATGGGTATCATTTCGCTTAAGCAAAGCTCCCCAGTGACAGCTTCCGCGTTCAAGCAGCTTCTGGCTCCTTCTCCTCTTTCACAATCCTTTTGCTAGCCCCCCGTTTCTGCTGGTCCCCCAGGCTGTTAATTTATTTAACTACCGCACGCCTAAACCACGTGTAACCCATATATCAAAGCTTCGTTTGCCATCAAATGGATTTCATTTTGAAATCCAATAACTGCCGAAAATGAAACATTTTCGCTTTGCTGTAGACAACCCTTTCCTGGACCGCCTGGGAGTAAGAGCGACAGCTACCCACGGTTGACTCTGTGTATCGAGAAATGAAACATTCTTAAGTATATAATGTAGAGCACTTTATATACATACATATGTATGTGTTTGTACACGTGTGTGTCTGTGTGTGTGTGTGTAAGTGTAAGTGTAAGTACAAAGTACATAAGAGCGAACACCACCAACACACGCAGCGAATTTCGCACTTTACGCAATTTTCCCCGCCAGCGCGAAAAGGGTTGAAAAGTGCGTATAGAACGATGAACACCCCAGCCCACACAAATACACACACACACACACACACATAAGCATACACCTATATACACACAGATAGATAGCAGAGCGTTGCCAGACTGTCGTCAATGGCTTTACATCCCATCATCATCGAGCCTGGACCTAAGCTTCCTCAGCTTCCGCACAAACCCTTTGCCAACCCTTCACCAGCCCGCACCGCCCGCCACCCCCCACGTAGCCAGTACAACCGCCTTGGCGGCCATTATTATTTTGCTTTTGAGCTCTTATTCAGTTGTTTTGGGCCCACTTACCCACCGCTTCTCACTGCGCCCCGTCACAGCCTCCCACGCAGCGCTTTCTTTGACGTTCTGGTAATTTTCTTAAAAATATTTTGGTAGTAAGCTTTTCAGATTTAAGCCCTTCGCTGGGCCAGCAAGCCGTCGTCTATTGAGAGTTTTTGCGGTTTGCGCTGCTTTTGCGGCAGCATCTCCCAAAACAGAAGGGGGTTCGCTTCGTCCACTCCCACCCACCGCCGCAGCATTGGCTGCCCGGGCTGGGTCTCTGCCCGAGTGTTTTTAATCTCATTTTATGAAATGAAAATTTTTCAATTTTTCGACAAGAGATAAACTTTTTCTACTTGAATGCGTAATTACTCGCCACAAATGAAATACTGCGAATTTTCGCTGCTTTTCGGTTGACTTTCAGCAGGCGCTGGACGGGGGCGATGGCAACGGCAGCTCCAGCGGCACTGCCTCTGCTGCTGTGGTGTGCGGTGCCGTGGCTACTTTAACCGTTAACTTTGATTTTCAAGATGGCGTCACTGGCACAAAAACTGTTATTAGGATTATGAAAATTATGAAAATGTACTGAAATAAAAGCAGACCTATGATGTGGTTTCCTTGTCTGTGGTAAGCCCTGACTCAGAGGCCGGGAAAGCCCACGTTGGTTAGTCCTTCTTAATGCTGGCAAGGATTAGCTAGAATTACGTTGAGAAGTGGCTAAGTTTTATGGTTCAAGGAATGCAAACTAAGTTCATGGAATGCATTGAGAATAATATTATAATATCACCAGCAGCAGTCAACCCTTTTACTAAGAACTTCAACAAAATCTTATTAAGATCCAATTGTAATTTGTGTAAGGTGCTCCAAGTAGGCAGAAAATAAGAGAAAAGACTTTGTATTTCATTTATCATCTACTTCAAGTATGAAAATGCGTTTTCTATTCAGTATGAATTCTACCTTCCTCATCATATAACAATTTTTATAAAGCTCAACTACAGTGGACGTTCGGTTTAACGACCCATTAAATGCAAGCCCCGTGTACGTTAAATCGAAAAGTTCTTTATTTCGGGAACTCAACTGAGGACCCTTGACTTCTTCCGTATTATTATTTGCTATAAATATCATTATTATACACATATAATTATTAGTTATATATAGTATATGGAACATATCGTTGTTGTTTAGTCAAAATTATCTTTTACACAACAGAAGTGCGTTTTGTCTTCAACTTTATCTACTACTTCTTTTTGCGACATGACAAACAATCCAAAGAATTACCCGTTTTAAGTGAGTCATTCTCCTCGATTCTCAAATGTAGTACTTAAGCTCAAGTAAGGCCATGCTTTTTTGGAGTCTTCTAGTGTGAATGTGTATGTGTAAGTGTGGGTGAGTATATATGTATGTATGTGCGAACTTAACAAAAATCTGTCCATTTATATGTAAGATACAAGTGTAGATATATAAGTTATTCAAGCAAATTTCTTTGATTGAAGTTTGCTTTTAGCTAAGTTGCTTGTTTGCTGCTTCATTACATTTTTCAAAATAATTAATAGCGTTTCGGTTCAAAAAGGCAACTAACATAGTGAAATGTCAAAATGCTAAGATCGTTTTTTCTTAGTATTTAATTTTTAGTTCTATCATTGCAGAAATAAGAAACAATTCTTAACATGTTTGAGTTGATTTTGAGATATGATCACATTCACTTCCCCTTTCGTTCGTTAAATTGAGTATAAGATTTCGTTATATAAGAAACTCTATGTAAAAATTTGACAATTACGTTAATTCATTCTACTGTATATAAATTCCAAATATTGACTTTGAAATTGCAAGATGACATACAAGATTTTTCTTTCAGGTACGTAAACTCCATTTAATACACTTGACATTCATATGAACGTAGAATACATCATCCGTAAATTCACCAGAATTAGGACAATACTCATACTCAATGAAAGAAAGTGTCCTTATAGCTACCATTTCCGCCTTTTACTCAACCCGAAATTGCTGCGAATTGTCGGGTTCAAAGACGATACAAACTCGTATATTGTTCGAGTAGAACGAACTACAAGGAAGCACGTAGATAAACAACTGCCAGAAAATATAAAAATTGTATGACGTCAAGATAAGTAAAAATTAATGAGGGACCCGAGCTTTCGTGTGCAAGGTTCAATTCACTGGGCAGTAGGTATTAAACAGGGTGTTTCAGAATAGAGATAGCAGAAAAACAGATAATATAAGTTCAAATTTAGTTGAAAATCATCACACATACATGTATATGTTAGCACATCGATAATTAGTCACTTTTCCAAGTCGACACGAATCACCCTGTATTCCAATTAGAAAACAATGGCCGCACATGCAAAAGATACGAAAAAATGGAAGACCATGGAAGTGCTCCGCAGGGAAACAAAAAAATATAAAAAACAAACAAACGTAAAACGGAAGCCCAAAAAATGTCTGAAGATGTTAAAAAACTTTTGCTTAACTTTGTTTTTGCTTAATGAGCAAATACACACACACACAATTATTCACACACACTCGTGTATACACACAAGCCCACACACTAAGGACCTTGGCGAGCGCATTAAAAAATGCGTTAAGGGCGCGTTGCCAAGGACCGAGGAGAACAAATATTAATGTCTGGGCCATATACTCGTACGACCCACACACACACACACCCACACACACACACAAACACATTGACAGACTGTGCGTAGTATACTTAAAACTGTAAAAAAATGTCTCGAGTCTGGGTCAGAGAGAAGGTGGGCTTTACATTCGAAATTACACTTGCCGCAGGGGTTGGTCCTGTTTTTTTTGGGTGAAAAATGCCCAGATATTGTCTGGCTAAAATGAAAAAAGAAATGTTAAGAAATTAGAAACGAGCAGATTTGACGCACGCACATGTCGCAGCTGCCCCTGCACCTCCCACAGCACCCCACCCCACCCCCACCCCCATCCATTACCACATCCCCGCCTCACACACACGCATTGGCTCACACTTTGCGCTTGGCATAAATTATTTAGACTCATTTAATGTTTCGGCTGCTGCTGCTGTTGTTGCTGTTGCGTTTTCCTCTTTTCTCTTTTCTTTTTACGATTTTCAATTTTTATTTCAGTTTTCTTTGCCACCCTTCGAGCAGATTTCGCGTTTTTTGGGGGATTTTTCTGTACAAAAGCAACGAAATTTTACGTTGGTAAAATTAAAATAATGTGTCCCCTGTCGCCACCAGCCGTTGCTCCCTGTTCAATAAATGTATATACATACATACACACATATACGTATGTATCAGTGTCTGTGTTTATGTGTTCATTGATGGTCAGGGGGCTGCAGCAGTTGCCTGTCTTAAGGCGATAATTTTCCATTAAAGAAAGCAAGACGCCATGATAGAAGATTCAATTCAACAGAGTTCAGTCGGTAATCCAGAAGATCCTTATGGACACCATTAAATTCTCACGCCTGATTCACAATAAGCTGATCCTCATTAGCAAATTAGCTGAGCATCATTAGGAACCAGTTTTCTATGACATCTAACTGGCAACTGACCAGCGGTCAGCGATTAAGTACACAAACAAATAAACAAATCGCCCCTCGCTCCTGCCACAATCCCCCTTCCAGGTGGGAACCCCTCAGTTAGCCAGCCAATTGAGATGATAATGCGGTTTTTATGGCACCTATGTCCAGTCAGCTTGTTCGACACATTTGCACCCTTGTCTGACCAGCCCTCAGGGGGTGGGGGTTTCGAGTGAGCTCACGGCAATTGGTCAGTTTGGGTCAACTGGTGAGCTGGTCAACCGGTTTACAGCTCACCCGCTGACTCCTGAAGTGCTTTATTTCTGTTTTAATAGTTTTATTTGATTTGACTTTTCGCTTTGGGCAGTGCATAAATTAGCATTGTTTGAGTGGACTCATAGGAAGGGGGTTTTATGGCGGTTGTTAGGCAGTTAGCAATGTGAGTAATTGATAGTTAATGCGTGTTATTTTATGGTATTATAAACTAGGGTCGTTAGGCTTCAATCCTGATTATGAAGTTTGCTAAATAACAAAATAAATATATCCTATATATTTCTTATTATATGCTACACTTGATCTGTGTATAAAAATATATTTAATTAAATGCTGTTAGCGCTTATGGTCTCTGAGTTCGATCCAATTAGACAGAAAAGAAAAAGGTAAACAGATAAGATCGTAAGAAGATATTCCGAAAGAAGTAAATAATTCAATTTAAATCACTTTCCCCCTCTGTCTGAGACCATCTCTGCTATCTGTCACACAGTTCCAGTGGGAAAGAATCCTTTTAAGACAACATCACGCAAATGTAACGGCATTTCGAAATAAATTCCCACACATATTCTCACATATCCATTCCATTTGCATGTCCTTTGCCAATTTGCGCAATGCAACCCTTGTTAGGGAATTGCAAAAGAACTACAACAAGGCATTAATACAATCCTTATGCATTATCCTTACGCAATTGCCGGCTCGTTGAGCCTCATTGCGCCCTTGCACTTCTGAACAAGGGTGCACTTTCGCTTATTCGCAAACATCCTCGACCCGAAAGGGAACTCGGAAGGCAGCCCGAAGCACCAACAAGTGCAGCAAACGCTGCAACCAGCACCCAAAACATTTTCCTAGGTCGCATCTAAATTTGGAAGAGAGAATCCGCATTGTTTGCCATACAGATTATTGTTGTCCTGGTGTTTGCTCTGTTGTCCTGTAATTCGCATTGTTCTCATCCACATTTCTGCACACACACACACACACACACACACACTGTCCTGATAGTCGTAAGTACCGAATGAATAGGTTAAGTGTAAAATGCAATACCGAATGCAAATTTTTGCGCACTTTTTTTCTGTTTTGTTTTTCTGAGTTGCATTGCAGGACATTTGCATGACAATGCGACAACAATTCAAGCAAATTGAAGGGGAGTTTAGAAAGGGGAAGTTCACGACATTGCGATACGTTCAAAAAGGATATAAATGATGACGCCGATAAATTGTGTAATAATTGCTTTTAGAAAGTTTGAAAATATTCAAACTGTTATAGAAAGAAGCTATAAACAGAAGGAATAGAAACTCAAGGCGTAAAATACAGAAAGCTTTGAAACTGGTCACACTTCTAGTGAACATAAGTTTAGCACGACCCACACACATTACATACAAAATACCAACAGAAAGGTGATTAATTTAATAACTTCAACTTAGACTTATTTCTGTTGGGAGTGAGAGAATGTATAATTTCTAGGACCCCTATTATGGGCCATATGAGGTGGATATTATAAGATTTGTAACTCAGTTTCCGTTTGCCATCAGAAATCCATTTGGATGGTAAGTATGAAACTCACGTGAGCAACGGTTCAGTCACCTACGAGTGCTTTAGCTAGCATGTCCTGCCAGGATTTCATTAATTCCCCAATGCCCAGCAATGCCTAATTTATGCAAATCAACAAGCAATCTTTAGTGGGTCTATAAAAGAAAGAGAAGGAGGCGAAAACACACACACACAATGACCGAAGGCAACTTTTTGGGTAATTAGCAAACGTTGAGCTGCATGTCCTGCAGGGACATGTGGTGAGCGCTTGTGTGTCGTGAATGACCAGCACTTGGTCCTCGAATTAGCTAACCCGGCACGCGTGCTCCTTGGCGTCCATTGTGCAACGCATTGGGCGAGGTGGGTGTCGAGGGCATTTCTGTGTTAGGTGGCGGCAGCACATGTAATGCCCAGCCTAATGACCGCTACGCATTTCCGCTCTGGCTCAAGGACTCTCATGCGTATTTTCAGCTCTGATAAATATTCAAATTAGGAGTGCGCGCTCAAAGTCAGCGCCAAGCGGGAAAAAGAAAAAGAATCGCATATTAAAAAGTCATTTTCCAAGCAAATGATTCAACATTTTCCCGTACACCTAACATAATTTCCACAGAAAGCGCCAGGGGAGAGGAGAGAAGGGGGAGAGGGAAACACATGCTGTTTGACATGAGTTTGACCGGAAGTGCCATACGTGACGGAAATGCGTGATTTTTGTTATGAACTCCACTGTTGGGCACCCATACACACACACACAAGTGCGTATGTGTGTGTGAAAGTATGTATATGAAAGAGAAAGACGAAGTTTTACTTGCCAAAAAGTGCAAAGAAGAAAAATGGGTTCATTTTCTGTTGGTTTTCAGCTGGTAATGCTCCAACTATAATTAATATAAGAAATTAATTGAAAAGCTTATCATCTAATTGAACTTTCTTAAATCAGTTTAACTAAGGTTAATTGCTTGCTTTAAAGATTGGACAATCTCATGGAAAGCATTCAAAGAATGGGCGAACCACAGGAGAGTAGATCGAATCCTTGGTATTCCGTATGTTTCCTACTTTTAATGTTTCCAAACCGAAACCTAATCCAAAGGTAAGCCTCAATATTATTTGATTTCATATTCCCCTAGCATTTATTTTCTGTATATTCTTCTCTTTGCCTTTGTTCTAAGTTCCAAATGCGATGAATATTAATGATTTTTACTATTACGCAATCTTCTAAAAGCCGCTTTGGTTATTTTTTCTCTCCGTTTTCCTTTGCTGTTTGCTTTGCCGTTTGTTTCATTCCAAATTTTTTATTTTATATTCTTTTTTTCGGTTATGTTGCTAAACGTCAACTAGAAAATCCTTGAATATCATAAATATTCCCAACACTCCCAGAGCATTGTGTCTGGCTCTGTCTTCCATTTGCCGCATTTGATGTTTGATGTGGCTGTGGATGAGGATGAGGACGGAGTCGAGAATGTTGACGAGTGAGGGGCAAACGCCAAGCGACAAGGCGGCTTAAGGAGTTGTTTTTGAGTCCTGCCCACAGGACACAGTTGACACTGCCAGCTCTTTACCCTAGCTGTAAATTTTAATGATTTTTGTGTAGTTGTGTTGTCTTGGCACACACGCCTCATTCTGGATGCCCCTGCTGCTCCTGCTCCTGCTACTGCTCCTGCTCCTGCTCTGGCTGCGCTCTGTTGCTTTTTTATTGGATTTGTCAGTGAAGCGTCAAACGGGCAGTAGTAGTCCTCCTCGAGGTGCTAGGACTTTTACTCGTGCTCATTCGCGGCCAGAGTCTCGTCTCATCTCGTCTCGCCTCGCCTCTTGCGTTTGTGTGTGTTTGGCTTGTCATCTGGCTAAGCTCTAAAAATTAATGATGCGCAGCCCATTCGAGAGGTCCTGGCTCTGTCATTGGCTGGGCTGGCAGGATGCGAATCCTCGTATATGCAAAAATTCACATTCGCCGTTGTAAGCCGCGGCTCAGTTCCGTTCGGCTCATTGATGAAAATTAATGAGTGTGCGTGTTATACGCATAATATGCAAAATATATATACACGTATATATATACAGTCGTACATTTTTTCGGAGATTTCATTTTCGATACAGTGTGTACTTTTTAAATAACGGAAACTTGTTTGTACTTGCCTCGCCTGTGGTTGTCCTGGCCCAGGATCTGACTTTGGTTCTAGCTCAGGCGCAACGGCGCACAAGCTCAGAAAACTAATTTGCATAATTACAGCCCGAAATTTTTTACTTTTTTTTCTATTTGTAATTCACTGGCTGGCGAATACACACGAACAGCTTGTGTGTGTGTGTGTGTGTGTGTTATGTGGCATAAGGGACGCAATGTCCTTTTTCTGTATACGAGTATAGAATTTTTTTGAGTCTACTCCTCGCGTTCCTCCACGACACACACAGCCACAGATACTCGTACACACATGAACAGACGCACGCACTTTTGATTTCAGGAACACAATACAAATACGAATAAGAATACGAATACGAATACGAATACAAGTACGAATAATACCCATTTGCATATTCACAATTAACATCTAGCATGGTCCTGCTCACACACACACACATAAGATAGGAGAAGAGAAACTTGAGAGAATTGAGAGCGCTTTTGTTGTGCACAAAAAACGTGTGTTTACTATAGAAAAAACTAGACAATGGATTCTCAGAGGTTTCTCCTTTAAAAGACTTTTTTATTTTATATTTTTACTTTGTGAATGATCTTTAAATACCACAGAAAGTGTTGAGTAAAGTGATAGGCATATATAAGCAATTGGTTTGAATGATTCATTTCAGGTTCGGAGACATTTTAGTTCCGAAAATAGTCTGAATTCAATATAAAATTTTTCATATAAAGATAAATTTAGAGTTTCGATTAAACATATCGATAAGTTAACGGAATATTCTTGTAAATATTTGAATATAACTTATTAACTGTCAGTCAGAGGAGCAGATCATTATTTCTCTCGGACAGCCCGAAACTTTCCTTAGACTTCTTAACTGCAACTTTTACAAGCCGTTTACGGACTTGCAGCTGCAACCAAGAAAATGTTTTTCTTTTCTTTTTTTGTGACTAATTTCAAGATGCGCTCTGCTTTCCATTATGCCAGAGTTTTCTCATTTCTGGCTCATTATCCGGTCAAGAAAGTTGTTGGCGATGGCGTCGTCTGAGTTGGGATATTTTTCCCGAGTTCATTCCACTCATTAGCATGTCCTCTGTGTGTTGTTGTGTGTGAGTGTGTGTGTGTGTGTGAGAGAGAGCAACTTCTTTTAGAGTTGGGATTTTTTCCTTGCTTTTCAGTTCGTGTTCCTTTAATTTTATTGATTTTCTTCTAGGATGCCTCGCACTTTCCTTTACCTCTGCCGTTAACGTAAGCAGCTAATGAGCTGCACTTGAGTTTCATTTCCCTTTGTTTGGCCAACGGGACTTCTTTCCAGAACCATTCGACTTTCCTGACTGCTGATTATAATCAGCATAATGTGTACTCTCTTACACTTCAATAGTTCACGCCACGGATCACTGGAGATGGAAGCTGCCGACTGGAGCTGCCCTCTGTCAGGTGAATGCGTAGAGCGACGTGCAACGCAATGCTCGACTCTGGTACGTTTAAGAAGCTCTTTCTTATAGGCTCTAATACCCATAATCAGGTTAACGTTAACGTTCAGTTTACCCACTGATTTGCTGGCACTTCTGTCCAGGCTCAGAGCAGCTGCTGCTGTTGCTGCTGCTGCTGCTGCCTCAGTGAATGTGTGAACATTCAGGCGGCAGCTTCCTAGTACAGTGTCCATTTGCAATTTGGGTCGGCGATAGAGGCAGAATGCCCCCAAGATGTGCTGCTAGATGGATTGTGGAACAGAGATTTTAATCAAAACTTAGCTGCCGCACCCGTAGCTTATAGCTGTCGTAACCCATTGTAACCCGGATCGAAAGACCTTTCTCCCGCACGTTAGCTGTTTATATAATTATGATATTTGATTTAATGACGACTTGCTTCCGAAACAATCCAATCAAAAAATTTGATTGAAGTGGGCGGCCTATCAGCCCAGCGGCTAGGCGTGGAACTATTCCAAAGGTCAGTTCACCCAAAACGCGCACTTGTTAATGATTACAACTCTCTGCTCCAGAGATTCCCCTTGAATCGTTTCAGCTGATTTACTATAATGGGGCCTAGAAGAAGGCTAAGAACTGCTAGTGTAAGCCAAGGCAATTTCAAAGTGAATTTATAACCACATGCTACAGAACGATCCACACTCACACATGCGTTGCCCCATCTAACCCATAGGATCCCTATCCCAGTCCCAATCCCAATCCCAATTGCCGATGCTGATATTAAATTCTTAATTTGCAATCATTAGCAACCCGTGAGCCATGCGGCATGCCAAGGCGGCAAATTTAATACCCATATATTGTCCAATGGGTTCCTACACACGACTGCCAATGGGTTGTTTGGGCTCTGCATCTGAATCTGAATCTGAATCTGGGCTTCAGACTGGGCCTGCTTTTGATTTTTAAATTGAAAATAATAATTTTGCGCACTCAATTTTCAGCGATTTGTCAAAACATTGTTTATTGTCCGACGCCAGAGCCGACTAGTCGCCAGTCTCCAGTCGGCAGTCGGCAGTCTCCAGTCAGCTACCCATCTTCATCCTCCTTCTTATCCTCATCCTCAAGCTCAACCTGAAGCTCAACCTCAACCTCCAGCCTCAACTTCATCTCGGACTCATCCACGTCGTTCTCCTCGGCGGCGCACTTTAAGTTAATTGAAATATTTCAACGATTTTCGCCCCTACCGATGCTGCCTGTGGTTTCTACCTGCCGTCCCATGTCTGGACCCGTCCCCTGAATCCGGGACTCTTCAGCTGCTCAGCTTTGCATGCGGCTTGGATCAAAGAGAGTTTCTTCCAACTTATTTTTGCATATTCGCTTACCTTTTAATAGAATTCAATGCTCATTTCTATCGCATGCGATTTATTTGCTACGTATTTAAGTTCACGAATCTGAGATCGGACCTGGACATTCGAACTCATTGCCTGGGTTCGAGTTCGATATTGATTCTTATTGCCATTTGACCGCTAGGCGCCGTATTACCTTTCAATTGACTGATTATTATGTTTCCCCTGAAACTGCAAACTGCCCGAATATTGGTATGGGAAAATGTGAGATCGAGGAATATCATTACTAGGTGAAACGTACTCACGGGTATAAGGAAATATATCATTTTAAGATTGTGTTAAGGATATGCAAATATATATTATATATAAAGAAAATCAAATGTAAGTATAGGTTTTCAGTACTTACCGAAGCAGTCTAAGCAAAAGGGTAGGTTACATTCATAAAAACTTCCCATAAAATATATTCTCAAATGAAGAAAAATGATTAACTGCCATCTCTGCTTGAAATAAAATCCCAAAAATGTCCTGCCACTTGGCCAAAGGCCTACTGAGCACTTTTCAGTGTAATCCTGTGAGCTTTGCTGGCTTCTGGAAATAAGCAGGAAAAAGTGGGAAACAAATTTTGGTTTTTCGTCTCTAACAACTGCTCAGCATCTTTTACCTACTGCCTAGTGCCTCCTGAAAGTCTATGCCAAATGTCGCACAGTGGGCTCTGCTGTCGCTCTGTTTCTGTCCATGTCGTTCTTTTATTGTATCTGTGTGGCATTCAGTGTATGAATGTCACATGCGTTTGGCGTCAGGCTTGAAAGTTTATACAATGTGACGGCAATGGCGAAGGCGATGCTGCCAACGCCCCAAAAAGTTTCCGAGTCGTTCGAGAGCCGCGCGTAAATCTTTTGCATAATTCAGTGGCTGCTTCTTCTTTATGTATTTTTTCTGGCCAGGAAGGCCATCCTGTACTCACTTTAAGGCTGTTTCAAGTGGCGCACTTACGTAGGAAGTGCCCCGCACCCAGTTCCCTTCCAGCAGCTGCTTGTCACACCAATAGCTTGTCCAAGTTACCCGCGTGCTCAGCCTCCTTCATGTCCATTCATTCGAACAAGTATAGCCTCCTGTCTGTGCCCATTCCAGAGTGGGAGCCAGTGCCAGTGCCAGTTCCCCGGCAACTTCTTGGGCGCACATGCAAATCCAGAGCTGTCCTTCATTTGCACCCACCCTTGTGCTTGTCCTCATCCTTATCCTCATCCTCTTCGCGTGCGTTTTATAGTTAAACATGCCACCCATTTAATAATCATCCCTCCACGCATATTGTCCCCAGCCACATGTAAATGATTTTTTTTAGGTTTTCCTCGCGCCGTCGTGGACTTTTGCTACTTTCTTAGCATCCGCTGGAACATATCCGGGACTTTTCTTATCCATTGTTGTTGCTGTGCGTGTGCAGACTGTTGTTTAGTTTGGACTCTCCTCTTGGTCTTAGACAGTCTCTCGGGGCGTCATTTGTATTAACGAAGGTGAAGGATTTTTCAATTCCTTTTTCTTTCCACCTCTCCGCATTTTTATATTCTTTTGTTTTCGCTTTCGCGCACTGTGGACGCTGTGCATCTGCGATTCACCTACAAATAAAGAAATATGTTAACAACTGTTGAACAAATGAACTTGCCCCACTGTACATGATGGCAATTCATCTTCATCAGTGCCACACTACTCCATTTACAGATCCTTTTAATGTTAATTTTTTATTGCATGTAAATATTGCTAAGACCTGAAGGATATTATTAAGAGGGGTAAATTCTTTTGTCTGAGTGAATGGTTTGAGATATAAATATTTAAAAGATAATCCTATTATCTATCTTGGAAGAGACATTATTGTACAATATTTTAATAATTTTCTTTAAAACGGAATAGTAATCATTGCCATAGAAAGCCGACAACATTAGATCACATGCAGAAGACGTCAGTTATCATTGAATCTCACGTGCAATATAACGAATTTGGCAAAACACTTAGAAGGAAAGATGCCAAAAACACGGCATTAAATAGACAATAGACAAACATGGTCAGAAGTACGCAGATATATTGGCTGTAGCTGTGGAATCCAAAGACTGTAATTTCCGCCTAGTACCAAGTAATTTCACATCCACATCCACATCCATAGACTTCGAGTCCAGACAATGCGCGTGCGCAACCGCCGTTCAGCGCTCCGATGATATCAGAGTGCAGGAATCGATGCCTGGCACGAAATGAGACTCGTCTAGGCTTAAATATAATATTTGTATGCGTTATAAGCACATACATCCAACATAGCAGTACCCAGGCCCAAACTGGAAACTGCAGTTGCGGAAAGGCTTGTTAGCTCCAATTGGTTGCCCCACCAACTAGCCACAGCCATAGCCATGGCCATGTGTTCTGGCCTGGCCCCTCAGACTTGGCTAAACAGGCATTGAGTTGTGAATAAGTGGGCGCTCTCGCCCCCTTTACACTCTTGTGCTGGCGGGGTGCCCGAGGTCATTTGGCTTCTTAAATGCAATTGAACGGTGTTCGTGCGGCATTTTTGGGCAACACTTTGCAAGTGATTCTTCTAGCTCCACTCTGGTGAATGCAGCTTGTGGGATATGCTTCCCAAGAGCGTGGACTTGGCTAAATAGGGTTGCCAATAAGACTACACCAAGAACATGAAAACTGTTCAATTAAATGGATAATTGAAAAACGATTCACAGATCATACAGAGTCGCGGTGTGGGTGCACTGAGATTATTATGTTTCTACACACACCAAGATAAAACTCACAAAATACTATATTTGCAGTTATATTATTTAATAAAACTAAATTGTTTACTGCAATTTAATAATCCGCCTTACTTTTCTCTCTTTTGCAAATTTACAGTTAGACGTGCTGCCTGATTGTCTAAATCGCTAAAACTATTAAAATGGCTGGCAACGAGGGACCAACTGTTAACTTAGCAGGGATATTGCATACCTGTTAACTTAACATGACTGCCAAATCAAGTAAATAATTACGCCACAAAATTGAATTGATCAATTCTTATTGAATATATATTTTTTGCTCTTGAATATTTTTATTTAATATTAATTTTATCGCATGCCTGTTTTTTATTTACTTAAAGTTACGCAACAATCTAATAATCAATAGGAGTATTCAAAATGCTTGGCAACCCTACAACATCTCTCAATAAGAGATTGATAATAAGAACGCGCCGTAAAGAATTCTTAACAAATATTCTCTAAATGGCTGAGCAGATGATCGCCCAAAGCTCAAGTGCTGTCAATTTCATTGTTTTCCGGTGTCTAAATTGTAATCCTTGGCAACAGTTTGGATACCTTGCTCTTCGTCTTGCTGCAAGTAGTGGGGGCTTTCACTTTGGAAATCTCAGTGGCCATTTGGTTGTGTGAGAAGTGATCGCTCGCCGCGCTCTGCCCTCGCATCTTGGCACATACGAGCTGCGAGCTGGGATTCGCGTTGGGTCCAAGTCTGGTTTTGTCTTGTGTGTTCGCTGGTCGTTTGCGATTTGGTCTCGATTTGCCGACGAATTCGTTACACCCACAATTGTTGTGGCAGTCACCTCGGCCTGGTAGTTTTTGCCACTTGCGGCATTTTTGCACTTGAAATGAGATCGCCATGGATTGGACATCGACTGTCTGCCAGGTCTGGTGTGCTCCCCCTCTGGCTGCCTGCTTCGTGTCTAAGAAATGATTTATTTGAGCACGCGCGTTCAGCAGTTCGCAAAGGCCACACTCCAGAGCTGCTGCTAGTTTGGAAACATTTCTTATCGCCAGGCAATTAATCCGTGTGATTGGTCATTTGACGCCCAATTGCAATAGAACTCCAAGCTTCAGATAGAACTCTATAAACATTGTGGAAGGTCTTGTGAAACTCCCAGCAATTGGCCAACAAAATTGTAACTAAGAAAAATATACCTATACTCGAATGTGGACAATTCGACAACGTCCATTAAGGAACTAATATGCTAAAGAGGACGGTTCTCAGTCAGAAAACATGTAAGCAAATTAAACTCTCATAGTTACTTGGCGTTAAGAAGTTTATTAAGTATTCATGTATTCAAAGTGGAATCTATTAAAAGTGTGCACTCCAGAACTAATCAGTTTACTTTTCTTCAGGAAAGGACTGACGAGAGCGGGTGCTGCATAGGTGGTGATTGGAGCAGTATAAGCGGGAGCTGTGTATGTTGTCACGGGTGCTGTGTATGCTGGAGCTCCATAAATCGACGCCGAATAATCGGAGTAAGCAGCAGGCACTGCGGCAGCCGAGTACGCAACTGGTGCAGATGAGTAAGTAGTCACTGGAGCAGTTGCAGCATAGGTAGTAACCGGAGCAGCAGCTGAGTATGTTGTGTAGGGAGCAGCAGCTGAGTAGGTAGTCAGAGGCGCAGCGGCTCTGTAGGTCAATGGTGCGGTGAAGGCGGGTGCAGCAGCATAGGTGGTGACAGGTGATGCCAGGAAACCAGCCTGAGCCACAGCGACGCAGAGAGCCAAACAGATGAGGAACTGAATCAAAGGGAATAAACAAATTCACAGATCAGCCAAGATCAGGAGCAACTTCTACCTCTCTACTTACTTGCATGTTGTTGAAGTGTTTTGGTTTGTTGGTTTGTCAGTGACTGATGCTGTTGGTCATTTAGCCCAACGCTTTTATAGCTAGGCAATCACCTGCGTAGGTGAGCAGCGGGTTACATTTTGACAACTAGAAACCAGTTTGCGGCTTAAGTTCCCAACTAGAACACAATATACACGCACCGAATTGGTTTCCATTCTACAAACGCGGATGCTGTCACAGCACTTTGCATTATCGTCGGCTCTTAACAATTGTCGGGTAATTTCCAGCGAAGGTGTAGCAATTGGATTAATTCTATTCCATTTCGAGTTGTAGATTGATTGTGGTACCAGATTTATCTCATGTATAAACATGTTTAGGTAAACCTTTACCTTATTATGTTTCCTACTGATTTCCTCTAGTTGTCAGCAGTTTCTTAAATTAAGATATTTAACCTGTTTTTCGATTAATACGATAATCTTTTAGGACGAACTTAGAAAACCCTAATTTAATTTTATATGAACACTAATTTGACTCTTATAGTTTTAATAGGGAAAGACTTAAGCTATTTTTGGATATATATTGTAACGTAAACACAATCGCAGCATTATTACATCTTATCCTAGTTTTGCTCAACCGCTTCCACCAATCAAAAGTTGACTTCTCCTTCTACTCTCGTCCTGCAGCTCCTCCTTCCTCCTGTCTCTATCAACTTTGCTGAGTTGCTTAGCTGAGCAAGTGACATGTTGACATTTAACGCATTTGACAGTTTAGCAGTCGCATGGCAGAAACCGCTAACAAGGGCAAAGCAAACAGCAAGCAGCAAGCAGCGAGCAGCAGACAGCCAGGAGCACAAAGAAAAACTGTTTTTCCAGTGGGTTTTCCACGACATTGCGAAAAATTTGCAAATCCCACGCACACGTCTGCCAAAAGGGACAGTTTCCCACTTGCTTGGCGAATGCCAGAGTCGAAAAGGGATGTGGGGTGTGTGTGTGTGTGTGTGCACAGCTTTTGGTTGGCTGCACATACTTTCGCACACTTTCACCGCATGTCAACACCGAAACCCAAAAGTAAAGACTCCTCGAAGCCCTCAGAGCTATCAGAGCCCTCAGCCCTGTTGCTGGGCTCACCCGCATTTCACATTTCACATTTCGCCTTTTGCCAAAATGTTTTTATTGGAATTTTATTTTATTTCATTGGATTTTGATGGTTTCATTGTCTGTCCCAGACCCCTAATGGAGTCACTGTGGCCACTTTGCCGTTCCTCCGCCTCCTCCCCCTCGCCCTTGACTGACTACCAAACGATGCAGGCAAAATGCGTATGCAAATTTCTTTTTTTGTTAGATGCCCAACCAAGGAAACCACCAAGAAACTGCGTTATCCAGATTTTTGGCAATGTGCGAGGGGATGGTTAGTCGGTTGTGTGGGACACTGTGGGGTGATTGGGGGGCGGACTTCTACCGTTGTTTGTTTGTTGTTATAAATACATATAACACGAGGCACAGTTGCCGTTCCACTCGTACATTTCGAATAGATTGTGAAGTCGGCGCGTTGAGCATTTGACATTTACTGCTAATGAAGTCAATTGATGTCATTTATCTTGTTGTTGTTGTGGGCGCTCCTGTGGGTGGTGGTTGTGCTGGCTGCTCGTGGAACGTGTGTTGCAACCTTATGAGATAACATGTACAACATTCTCTAACAATCTGCTGAGATTTGTGGCTGTGGCTGTGTATCGTTCGAATTTTTATAGGCATACTTTCGGGGTATCAATTTTGGGTTGGGCTTTCCTTTGATTTAACCAATTTTGAATACATTTTATTTGAGAAATATGTCTTAAACTGTATTGAGTAATATATATTACTCAATATCAAAAGATTTGAGCTTTAGTTGGGTTTTTCTTATGAAATTTCCAATAGAACACTCCTTTTACATAGGCAACATCTAATTAGATACCATATCAGAGCCGTTCCAGAACCATATCAAACACACTGTTCCAATTTTCAATCTTACAAGGTCAATTTTTAGAGCAATGCGACGCCAAAGTGAATGAATGCGAATAAAATGTAGCGCAAAGCGTGGCCACAACATGCATGGAAAATGCAGCATTTAAGTGCGACTCTTTGTGGCCTGGAATGCATCCAAGAAGGGGATTGGGGTAGCGGGTCTCTGCCCCAGTCGCATGTCTTCCATGCCGCCACAATTTGTACGAAACGTGCAGCGTCCGTCCGTAGAACGATTACTTCGCATAATGTTACCTGATCTAAATACGCCTTGTAAATTGTGCGACCTCAACTGGAACTCGGACATGGACTCTGAATCGGAGTCTGACTCTGAACTGGCAAATGGCAACACATGCCAGGCAACTGGCCAGTTTGGGATCAGGGCACGATTTCCAACAGACTCTTTAGTCATGGATATGTGTGCCATATATCCGTATCTGTAGCATCTGTATCTGTATCTGTAACTGTGGCACTCGCTACGTTTTCGCTCGCTTAAACATCGCAATTGCACTTGATGATGCCTATAAAGATGGGGGCATCGCATTAAAATATATCTGCTCGCAAATTTATAATAATCCATGAAAACACAGGGAACGTGACAAAGGTGGAATTTAATTTATGCTGAAATAATCAAACATTAGTAGAAGTTTACATGCAAACAGAAATATCTCGAGCCAGAAGTTACAATAGAACTCCAAGAGTTAAAGCTGGTCTTGAGCACAACAATTTTCTGCTTAAATGTATCAAAGTATCAACAAGGACACACTCCTGACTAAATCAATTTGCCTGCAGAACCGGTCTTAAAGGAAGAAATTGTCCCCTTAACACTTTGCATCCATTTAGAGGTTATGAAATAATTACCGCTACAAATTACAACTTAATCAGGAATTGACCCACAACACGAATGCGATTAAAGTAAAACTGAAAACAGCCGCAGCAAGATATGGTGAGGGGTAAAGGGTAACGGGTGACAAGTAAAGGTCACTCAATGTCCATGACGACTGGGGAGGGACCTACCATCGACCGACTGACCGCACAAACAAATGAATGGGCAACGGGTCGCCGGCAAAGGTCAGTTTCGGTTTCAGTGAGTAGTCAGTAGCCAGCAGTCAGCAGTCAGCAGTCGGCAGTCAGGAGCAACAGCAATCGTCTGGCAATCATAATAGGTATAAAAACTCGGAACAAGGGTGTCGAATGAGCTCTGTCCGAGGGGTGAGTGCCAAGCGAATGAAAAGGGGAAGAATTCGAGCCGCAGACCAAAGGCTACCGAAAGTTATTATTGTTGTTGGCAGCGGCAGCGGCAACGGCAACGGCAGCAAATCAATTAAAGCCACCGATGGCAATGTCGAGTCCAGTTCCAGACCGGTTCGGTTGTTGGCTTATTAGCAAGTTGACCCAGGTCGCGTCGCTGGCACCTTAAAGAGCACAACGAAGGGGAGGGGGAGGGTTAAGAAATCTGCAAGCCCATTAAATTAAGCAACCGGAAAGGCGGCAGCTCAGCGAGCCAATTGCTTTTTGTATAGCAAAAAATAAAATCAAAGCGGAAATCCTTACTTATAAAAAATGAGAAAGAATACCACAAAAAAATGGCAAAGCTCGCGAAATGGCAGTGCCGGAAACGGCAGGAATATTGCAGAGTCCTTTCTAGTTTCGAGGGCGGGAATACTGCAAAGTCCTTTCTAGGGCGGGTGGTGGCCAGCAATAAAAATTGCGTTGTCTTCTGCTCAAGTTGTGCGAAATATTTTACAAGATATTTTTATTGCATTATTTTTGGCATTTGATTTTGAAGACTTGCCATAGGAAGCCATGGGCAAAGGCAAGCTAATAATATGAAACACTTTACACAGCGTTGCCCAAAGGACTGGGATGCAAGTAACGCTTGGCAGTGGCAGAGGGAGAAGCAGACGCGGACGCAGAGGCAGTGACAGTAGCTGTCTCCCCTCGTTGCACGACCTGTTGCACATTTGCTGGCTTCAGCAAATGATACCACTTATCTTTAGATGCCGCAGGAAGTTTCTTCCTCAAGTCGCTTAGATTTTCTTCTTAATTTATGAAATATGTGTCATATTCTGGACATCCTGACAAGTGTGACAGGTCCACTGGTGCATCTATGCGGTAATTATGGATTCAGAATAAGATTATAAGTCTCTTGTATAACAAAGGCTTACCCATATATTTCATTGCCTCACTCGTCTTCAATTAGTCCATATAAGCCGGGCTCCACGTTCGTTTCTGCAACCAATATTACAGCGTGTCTAATTTTTGATTATTTTGCAATTTACATATTGAATTACTCGAAGTTCTCCATACACCAGGCAACAGTTGCAGACCCGAAAACGGAACTCTGGGGAAACCGCACAGAACGCCACATGATCATCAGTGAGAGAAATACAAAAAAATGATAGGGAAAGAGTAAAAAACAAATCAAATTTCAGTTCAGTTTCCCAAAGAAGATGGGGAGTTGAGTGGGACGCACGGCGGGAGAGCAATTGAAGGCAATTGTGGTGCCAAGTCGAAGATGATGTTGACGCGCTTCCCACACCATGAAAAGCAACACGATCGCCAGAGACCCATAAAGTCGGAACATAGACCACTACAACAACAAGGTGATCATGTGGCGCTACACGAGATCCCCTCATGTAGTCATCCTCGTGGCTTGGCTTATGGTTACCATTGCCAAAAACTCCGTTCAGTCCAGTTCGAGGTCCAGGAACTGAGTGCTGGCGCTCGCGAAATAAACGATTATCATCCATTATGAGCAGTTTCCATAGTGGCTGGACAGAGCCCTTCTGCTCCTCATATAGTTCTTATACTCGTATATGTATTCTTATAAAAATGTTTGTTTTAGTACGTGACCGATAACTGCGAGGTGAGGAAGGGTTCGGGAGTGGAACTCAGTTGAGCTGAGCTAAGTTTAACTGAGCGCCGGCTGCTGATCCACAGAATGCGATACACACGCGAAGTTCAGAGCTGGGGAGCTACTACTTGGGTGCCGGGGGTAGCTCGAGGAGTGTTCTACCTGAACTCCCATTGTCTGCACTTATTATTGTTGTTCGGCCAGATGATCTACATGAGGCTGCGGCTGGTGCAAGTGCTCCATGCCTCGTTCAGGCAGGCGCTTGCAGAAGCAACACGTTGGGTTACAAAGTTCAATTGAGTTGACTTCTCTTCCCATTCCCATTCCTTGGATTAGCTTCAGCATCAGCCTGAGCTCCAGCTCCAGCTTCAGTTCAGTTCATATGCATTTGCATTGGTCACGTTCTGGAGCGTGTAATATTTTTGCTTATCTTCCAACAAATATGTACAAATATGAATTTGAGTGGAGCGTGGCTGCAGTTGCCATTGGAGCAGGGTTCCAAGGAACAGAGAGAGAGAGAAGGAGATAGGCAGAAGTTGTTATTATGCCAAATTATAATATGTGTGGTATTCGTATTCATAAGAAGGGAAATGTAAATGTTGAAAGTATTGAATGCTCTATCAGGATCATTCTCCAGCTGATTGTATTGCTCTTCTTCACCTCTTCATAAGGAACATATTTGCTGGAATGAACCTCACTAACCCCAATCAGTCCTCGACCAAGTTCCTTGAAAAAGACACAAGCAGGTCCTCAAATGGCACTTCTAATGGAGCGATCCCTTCGCAGTACACGCCCATTCCCAGCCAGATTGTATGACAATCAGATAATAATACCTCTGAGATACACGCACAATTCCCTTTATTACCTGGCACATACCAACCATGTGCCCAATTGCGTTGACAGGCGCCGCATGCTGCCCCCCGCTTCCGCCCAGTGCCCTGGCCGATTTGCAGTTCTAGCAGCAATCCGATGCCCGATTCCAAGGACAGGCGGCGTGCAAATTTATGCTGGGAAAATTTATGACACGCAACTTGTACACCCGCTAAACACAACAACAAACAAACAAAACGTCACCCCATGCAGGCAGCCAGCCAATAAACTAAACGCCAACCCCAACCCCCAAAGCCTCTAACCCCTAACCCCTAAGCCCTGGCCCACCAGCCACCAGAGCCTGTCAGCCATTGTCGTGTGCCAAAAAAAAAAAATGAAGAAAGAAAAATAGAAAGCTTTGCGAAAAATCGGCTTTACCCTAATTTAGTTTGGCTTTCACTTTCATAATTTTTGGCAACGACTTTCACCCCAAGTGAACAGCGACAGCAACTGAGCCACCCCTAGGAGTTGGGTTCGATGGGGTGTTCCATTTCACGTCATCGCTTTGATTGCAATTCAATTGCAAAATTGGCAAAAACATCAATTTCATGCCGCCGCAGAACAATCATCAAGTGCCGGGCCATTACGTAATCGGCAACAATGGGGGAGGTTGCATCATCTCCTCGCAGGGGTTGGGGTGGCCTGAGGCGGGGGAGGTAGATGTTCTCGTATGTATGTGTGGGCATAACAAGTATTAGTCAAACATGTTGCCCATATCCTGCCCAGGCTCAATGAACCCCATAAAGGATACTTAACTCGACTTTACACAATCTGATTTTCGGCTTGCAATTTTCCATTTTTCCAGCGCTTGCCAATTTTCGCAACACCCTGTCTATCTGTCTATCTGTCAGGTCACCCTATCCAGAGGGTGAGCTGTTGTGGTTTTAGCTGTTGATTTACAGAAGCGATTTGTGGGTTGCAACCCGAACAACATCAACAACGACGGCAAGAACAACCGCCCAATTGTTGTTCAAGGCAACCAGGAAATATTTATAAACGAAATCCAATCGAAATTTGCATTAGAATAGCACAACAAGTTATTGAGCGGCTTGAAGAGAATGGAGTCGAATGAAAGGAGCAGGGGGCAAGTGTGACCAGCTTTCGGCTAGTGAAAGGGATGCTCATTTAGTGCAAATTTAGCCCAATTAGTTGCTGGCCCCGTTAACTGCCTCACACAAATTGCAAGCCCAGCGAAAGGTAATTGTTATTAGGTGACGTTTCATATTGAATCTTTTTGAATTGAGATTGGGATTGGATTTCAGATTGACCTGATGTCTTCTCTAGCCAGCAAATTAATAGTTATATTAGATTGCTAAACACTTAAGTGGATGCTTCTACTTTGTGATTAGGCAGGTGCTTTATGATTGAATTATTTGACAAATTGATTTCAATTACTCTTTTATTATACTCTTAACTTGCATATAATTTAACTTGGGCTTCGGCTGAATGGTTTTATTTGATTGAATTTCCTTTCAGTTCATTAAGAGCTCTGCTGCATCCTGTAATTTAACAGCTTATTCTAGAATCTATCCTTAAAAATTTTATGTCAACTCGTTTCAGGAGATAACTTTTCACATTTCGATGGATATTAAGGTTTTTATAGCATTGACCCCCGGAATTTTAGCTTCTTTCAGTTGTTAAATGGGAAATAGATAAATAGTTTAATGGATTATTTCTTTTATTTCAGATACGATTAGTTCGAGTTGGCTGGAAAATGTTGAATGATTTGAAGACTTATCTGAGCCTAGAGCTCTTCTCACCACGTAAGTTTTTCTCTATCTTTATTTAGTATTAACTTCAATAGAAGCTTCTACTTGTAAGGGAATTGTCTTTCATATGAAGTGAATAATATCAAAATATTTATCAAAAACAGTCGAATAATATTCGATACGACCTCTTCACATATATCATATACTCGTATACTAGAACTGCTCTGGCATTGGCTGTCGTCCAACTGAAATTTCTCAGAAGGCATCTAAAGTCGGGGGAAATACAATAAAAATATATTCACAAGTCAAAGTTTTAGGTTAGAGGGAGGAGGGAGAAGGGAAGTGGGGAGTGGGAAGAGTAAAGGCAAAACGAAATTGTCAAAACGACAGCCATTCAAAGTTAGCGCACATTTGGCGGCGTTCAACCACACACACACATACACACACATTACCAGCCACACACATACAGAGACAGAGAGACAATCCCAACCACCTGCCACACTCCACATGCCACCATCGATTTGCCCCCATCTGCAGCGCAGAGACTGCCCTGGGAGCCCAACAGCAGTTGGCTGCCATTAAGTATTCAATTCAATTCCCGGCGAAGGAACATTTTTTTCTGCTCCTTGGGCTCCATTCCGTTCCTTTCCTTTCTTATCCTATCTCACGACTATTCGATTTGTATCCGAATGTCATTTTTTATTTCGCATCTTTGCATTTTATTTGTTACATTTGCGCTTATTGTTGCAGAGAATCCTTCGTTCAATACGTATATAGAAGCTCGTTCTTCGTCCTTCGTCCTTGTTCGTCTTTCGCCTATTGCCCTATACGTACAGAGAGAGAGCATCCGGGCTGCCATTTGGATACGCAACTCCATTGACAATCCATGTCCATGTGTTGAGGATGTACATTTGGGCGTCCAACCCAGCCCAGTCGTCAGGATCCGTTTGGCCAATAGGAATCCTGCAAGCTGCCACAGGATTTAGCCCACAATTTTCCTTTTATTTTTTTGTTTTTTTCTCATTTCTTTGTCACTCATGCGATAGCTCGAGTGTGTACATAGCATAGGAGTGTGGGGAGTGAAGGGGAAGGCGCGCGATGGGCGTGAGATGATATCCTTGCGCAGGCATCGGGACAAAAAGTTTTTCAATTGATTTTATGCTATTTTTCGTCTTCTCTTTATTTCCTACGAGGCACGTATTCTGCCTCCTCCCCTGCCTCTCCTTTTCCTTCTCCTTCTCCTTCTCCTTCTCCTTCTCCTTCTCCTTCTCCTTCTCCTTCCACTTCCATTTTCACTTGTATCCATGCGGCGCAAGGAGTTTGAGAAATTGGTTGAAATCAATTGGATTTGTGTGCGGGTGAAGTTTTGAATGACAGTGCCCACTAGATGGCAGCCGCCTCTCCTCCCCCCTTCCACATCTTCCTGCAGGACGATTTCTATTAACATTTTCAATATACACCACTACACACTATCCATTCTCTGTGGGAGTGGGACCGTAGGCGCAGTGGGTTTTGTTTTGCATTTGAAGTGGCAGCTGATTTGGGATTTGCATAATTTTATGTGAATTTCGATTGAGCGAAGGAACTAAAATGCGTTGAGTAATCGCTGGGAAACTACAGCGAAAAATATGCATAGGATGTAATTGGGTATATAACGTGATGGATTAAAATAGGAACTTCTTTGAGCTGATTATCTGTCGAGTGTTCTATTACTAGCCGATATCGTATCATGGAAGAGAAGATGACTTCTAGCAGGATCGGTCCCTTATTTCGGGTCCTTTGGAACTATATTTAATTTTACTTCTTTTTTTAATACTTTGAATGCCTAAATGTCTGTCTGAAATTCTTCCTTCCAGTCATGGATTACTTTTACTTTTCGATTTTGAGTGCCACGCTTGCACTTACTTAAGTGAAAATCTGGCACACGTGCCTATCAAATCAAATTCGAAGCGTCGCCAAAGTAGATGTTCCCCCTGCAACCCATCATCCACCCACCAATCCTCAGCCCAGGATCAATTTTCAGGTGGCGTTGGGTCACTTAAAAATCGAAAATACAACAGACATACAGAGGGAAGGCTGCGGGGTGTAATTTAAAGTGCCATAGCTCTTGTTATTATGCAAATCAAATAGCTAGCAGCTCTCTTCTCTCTTTCTACCTTTCTACCTTTCTCTCTCTATCTCTTTGCTGCAACTGCGGACACGTGACTGGTGGAAAATTTATGGATTTGTTGTCAAACAAAATGTCAAAAGCGTTTTAAACAAAAATGAAATGAAATACGAAAATATTTTCGACATATGAAAACACAAATTGAAAAATCATCAACTTTGGTGGAAAGTTGCAGACACTTCCGAAATGTTGGCTCCCTCCAGAATTTGGCTTAAAGTTTTGGTCAGACTGTTGGCCCTGACCAAAGGAAATTGGTCATTATGTGCAACGTCTACTGGCTCAAGTCTGGGGTCGAGTTTACGTGGCTTTTGGCCATTACGCACTGATGAAAAAGAAAAAAAGTCAGCAAGAAATGTTGGGAAAACTTGCGCTGTTTAACACTGAAAATTCATTGTGAAAAGCGGCGGCGTCGGCGAGAAAAAAAAACATGCAAAGCAAGAGGAAAAGCCATCGCCATTCCGGCAAACTGTTGTTCAAAGTCAAGGCAAAACCTTAAAGTAATAAAGTAGCCACCGCCGCCGTTGCCGTTGCCGTTGCCGTTGCCGTTGCCTTTGCCTTTGCCTTTGCCGCGAGGTCAATGCTGCCCCAGCGCCGCGTGTGAATGACCTTAAAGTGACCTGTTTCTCTCTGGGCCACTTTACTTTCCTTTCCTGCTGCCTCTTTTGTCTCCATCCTCACCACAATTTCCGCAGAACTCAGCTACTTGGCCTTGGCCAAAAATTAAATTATCAACCTGCTTGACCATCTCCTTTGAGCCATCACTTTAATGCTGTTCAACATTTGGGCAAAGTCCTTGCAGTTCTTTCCCCATTCATTTTTCCATTTAACATATTCAAACATTTATTAAATGTTGAGTGCCGCCCTCCTTTGAGTGCGCTCCTCTCCTCTTTTGTGTCCTTCTGAGTGTCGTACTGCTGCAAGTGGTCATCTCGCCTCTTCCCATGCCTCCCCCTCCTTCCGCTCCTCCCATGCGGCTACAGTGAGTGCAGTTTCAAGTCTTTTTGTAATAATTTAATACCTTTGTGGATGCTTTGAGGCGCGGCAGAGTGGCCTCTTTTGTAGGATTTTCAACTCTTTGTGAATTCTTTGCAAACTAGTTGGACAAAAGAGTCGACCACTTGCAAGGACCTTTGCTGCAAACTAAATATTTTATATAAATGTCCTTTGCTTGATATTACCATACATCCTTTGAGGCATTTCAAAATTGGTAACTAACATGACCATAGCTGGGATTGAAACCTAGAATATGGCTATACATAATTAAGATCTTGCTTTCTTCGCCTTCTACCCCTTTTCTTAATTGATTTCTCACCAAGTAAAACGCTTAAACGCTTTTCAGCCTTATGTAATAAAGTATTTCCTTCGTTCACATGGCGTATGCGTAATGTACGACAACTCGTACGTCATATGCTCGTTTTCTCTATATGTAAAGCGTTGAGCCACTCCTTAATCCTCATAATGTATATACATATATGTATGTACATATGTGTGTATATACATGAATGTGTACGTGTGTGTGTGTGTGTATGCATTCTAACATACGGAGGCTCCGGCACACAGCAGCATAGGCAACTTTGAACCAATACGAATATGAACCCATTTCAGTCATACGCATTTAAAATGAGTCTATATACTATATGGCAGTACATAAACTGTATGTGTGTATAGAAGTATGCGTGTGTGTGTGTGTGTGTAAAAGCTGGCTAAAATAAACCTAAACATGATGCAAAACAGCAACAAACTCATTCGTTTTCTCATTCGTCGTTTCATGGGTCTCGGCAACACATTAAGTCCAAAAACGAATGGATGAGAGTTAAAATGAGCCACACACACACAACACACATACAGCACACACACACACACAAACATATACCACACATACACACACTGCAAGTAAGCATAAGTACGCAGCGAGTACAGCGCACAGTGCATGAATAAATCACACGAAATGCGAACGAACCGAGCACATTCACACTCGCACTCACACTCGTATTCACACTCACACTTGCACCCTCCACTCCCTCTCACACTCGTACACACACACACACAGGCACACAGACAGAGTTAGCCCATTGCCATCCGCTCTCTACATACATTCACTCTTTCACCAGCATTTGCTCTCCACTCCGCCCCACACCCCCACTCAAAACGACGATGACGATGCTTAAAAATCCCACAACAGGCAATAGCAGCAGCAGCAGCAGCAGAAAGAAGCATCAGCGGCAGCAGCAAACAGTAAAAATACGATGAGACGTGCAAAGGGTGGGGCTGGGCGGGGCGGGGGCGGGTTGAGACGAAGACAGCGCAAGACACGCAGACGACAAAAAAGGCGGAGTCTAAAAACTGGGGAGCACGAAATACCAACAACAACAGCAACAGACACGCAAAAGGAAATAAAAAATAAAAAAAAACATGTAAGACTCATACAGACACACACACAAACACACACACAGACACAGACATATATATACATACATGTACACATTAAAAGCGCCAACGCCAACTCGTGTGCAGCAAAACAACAGCAACAACAACAACAACGTCAGCAGAGGCAGAGGCAGCAACGTCACACACACACACACACACACATACGGACTCGCATGCGCTACAACTGTATGTGTGTGTGTGTGTGTATGTGTGTGAGTGGGGCTCACTCGCATCTCTCTCAGCTGGCGCAAGCTGGAACGAGCGAGCACCAAAAAAACCGAACCGAACGCTGTGTAAGAGCCGACGTCGCTGCTGGCGTCGCAGCCGACGCTGGCGTCGCGTGTATGACGAATACACTCGCAATCGCATTGCACACCCATACGTGGACGGGGGCCGTTGCCTGATTCGTATTCGCCTTCTGCTGGCGATACATATGTACATATATGCTTGTGTGAGTGTGTGCCGACATACACACACACACATACATACGTACATGCATGTGCTCCAATGTACATACATGCATACATACATATATATACCCACATGTACTCGCATATACATATGTATCTGTAGCTCCCACAGATGGTTCAGGATTCGTCCCCGACAAATGTTGGAAAATTGTTCATGTGTTTTTTTTTCTCTCGGACTTTTGCCAGGTTTTTGGGTGGAATCCCGGAGAAGGAAGGGTTCTGTAGCTGAGTGTAGGTTCCAGGACCATAATGCGAACTATGGTGTGTGCTATGACTGGGTAGAGGGAGACTCCCAGGCCTGGGTTAGGCCTTTGTATATTTCGGAATTAAATTTATGTGGATGTGTGCATAAAATGTTGTTAATTGCGAAAATGCTGCAGGCCCCAGTATGATATATGGTTGGGTAGGACGACAATAGAGGCTATGACCGGGTAGTACCTCCTTGTGAGCCTTTGTAAATAAGAAGGGTTTGTAAATAGAAGACGGTCTGCTAGTCACATAATTAGAAAGCGAATGCTTAAAGGGTTTTTATTTACATACTGCAAGGGAAAAGGGTATTTTCATAAATGAAAAATTAAGTAAAATAAATGTTGAAACCGCTTTAAATATACAATAAATTAATATATATCTGAATACATTAAATAATATTATTTTATTATTGAAACTTTATAAACAATTCGATCTTATAACAAAATACTTTTTCACCAAAGAATATTTCTCTAAATAATTTTATTAATAAGATCTTCATATTTATGTTATGGGGAAGAGATTAGAGCTAGGCAAGATCTGATTCAGAAGGTGATAAAATTATATCAGATATAATATATTAAGCTAGAGTATTAGAATGATGCTCCTTTGTTCTAAATTAGATTATAAATTATATTTGCGCTTCACTCTTTTAATCTAGACTTTACTTATTGCTAAGATGGAAATGCGATTCGTGCTAAGATCCTTCTAAAAATCTGCATAGCAAATGCTTTTCACTTAGCCAGCAAATAGCAGAGAAAACAAATTTCGCAAATACCAAACGGAAATGTTCCTCTAGCATCTTTTGCAGCGTCCAGAGCTGAAACGAGCAGCGAAGAAACAAAAAGCTGAATCCTTCTCTCAAAAGGAGCATAAAATGAAAATAAATAAATTAAAAATGCGACTTAATGCGCAGAAAGGAAAAAAGAAATATACACAAATCTCAGTACAAGTGTAAAAGGAAGGAAAATCCTAAGCAAAATATGCCAGCCGACGGATATGCTAGTCCGGGACTCGTAACCGTATAGCTATACACCCGAGTCCGCTCCCGAAACGACTCCCTACAGCGTCGACTTCCAGTGTTGAATGAATGGAAAATTCGTCCAACTGACGACGCTCTGTCTGTGCGAAAAGCGCTCAGTGCGTTTGTATTGGTGAGAGACAGCGCAGTCGTGACAGCAACAGAGCAAAAGAGAGAGAGAGAGAGAGAAAGAGAGGGAGAGCTCACAGAGCGTATGAGTGATTTCTTGAGCGAGTTTTTTTATGTTTATGTTTTTGTTTTTGGTCTCGACTCGTTGTTTTCTTTTATTTATCTGCACTTCTTTTATGTATTCATATCTGACCAGCGCCAGTGCGAGACTTGGAGACATGGACACAAGGAGACGTCGAGGCATATAGTGAAAGGGTTAAAAACCTGTGATCCTTTCGGAGGGCACACACTATTCTCCACCGCTCTAATAGTTGAACTTTTCTCTTATAAATTATTGATTAATTTCGCTGGCTGGCAATGCGGCTGGGGTATTGCTTTCTTTGTCTTCACTTTGGTTGGCTGCTCCTCGTAGGGATAGTTTGTTTAAAGTGGGGGATTGTCTTTAAGAGCTGACCAAAAACCATCTGAAAATGTTGTGTTAAAGTTGATTTGAACAATGCCTGAAGGAGACAGTTTTGAAATTAGTTTTTACCTTTCGTTTTCTTGTCTGCTCAACATATTACACAAAATTTGAGCATATTTCACAGAACTGAATTCGTTTCATCCTTAATTTACATACTATACATAAGTAAATACTTATTTATGTATAAGTTGTACTCGGTGTGTCTAAGAAACTTATCTCCTTAGCAGCCCCATTGATGGACAGAAATTTTTAATGAAAAGCCTTGGGGTATTAGGTCCACAAAAAAGCTTGTTATATTGCCAACCCTTTCGGGGGGGTAAAATTTATTCAGAGCCATTTGATGGAAGTCATTACACCTGCGCCTCCTCTGCGAGCACTTAACCCCCACACCCCAGACTCATCAACTTGGAGCTCCTTAGCGATTATCTTTCAAGTAGCATTGCATGAGGTCCATTGCTCACTTTGAGTCTTTGAGTGATTCACTGTGATTTTTCTTACGAATCAATGGCTCTTTCCAGAAATCCCTTCCCCAATTTAAAGCCTAATTGATAATTTTACTACTGACGGCACTCATCATCATCTCAGCTAGACATTCCCCTGCCCGTATCCGTATCCGTACCGTTACCCATTCCCATCCCCATTACCATTTGTGTCCCTCTGCCTTAACCCAACTTGAATTGGGTAACTTTTGTGCGACGCGAATCAATCAGTTTGGCATTTGGGCAAATTAATTTCTCACATTTTTCTCTTCTTCCTCTCCCCTCAGTGTTGGGGGAAACTGAAAGTGAAAAGGTTTTTCCTTCGTCTCTTTGTAGGTGTTGTTCTCTGCACTTTTCATGTCTTGTGGACGCTTTCGGGGTGCCTTCATTCATTGTTGTCAAAATTCAATTAAATGATTAAAATTCCCCAAAAGTTTTACTCTTTTGCAGTTTACTCATAGTTGTTTTTGCTGGATGGATGACTCGTTATTAGGTAGCTAATTGTATACAATTTCGGTTCTTAATTAACCTAATGAATCAATCGACTATTCAAAGCGTTGTCTCCTGATTATGTAATATAATTTGGGAAAACAATTATGGATCATCATATCCTCTGCGAGTATTTGGCACTTGCTCGTCTTGAGTAACAATGCTCATAGGACACTTAATATCTATCAAATAGCTGTGTTTACCAGCTCACTTACATAATAGGCCATATCACCAGACACAACACTGAGTAATATCTCTGGCAACAACAACAACAACAACAACAACAGAAACAACAACAAACGTGCCGTTCGATCGCGACGATTGATCATTTAGCAAAAGGCTTTGGACTGGTCTCAGTCTCAGATTCCAGCACTCTCTGCACCCACCACAATTTACCTCTTTAATACCCTGTAATCATGAAAGAATTAATAGCAGGGTGTAGTTAAGATGTGTCTCTAAAGGGTATAAATCTACCGATATCTAAGTTGTATAAATAAAATCTATGAATGATTATCAACTCTAGAATTTACTTTCTAGGTTTATCCTTAAAATTCCATTGCGATTGATTTGCAATAAGCTTGCAGCTTTGGTTGGGTGCAGGGTATCTCCTAGTGTGGACTTCAGTTTGTGTTATTGTTTCTCCTTTTAGCATTATTGTGAATTTCTCGCCTTTTGCCGACTTTGTGGCTTCTAGGCATTAGCTGTGAGTCTCTGAGGTGTTTTCCTATGCGCTGTGCAGCAATTTGTTGCCTTCACCCCTTTATTTTGCTTTGGACCTGGCCAAATATTTAATTTATGACTTTGTCGATATTTTCGCCTGGTTTTTAGCTGAAGTGTTCGTGTGCCATTCATTGAGGCGCTACAAATATTGGATACATTCGAAATCGTAGAGTTTCAAATGGAAATATAGCTATTACTCGTGGAATATAAGAAAGAGTATCAAGAAAAGGATCATTATAGTATGTATGCTTCAAGTCATTAGATAATATGAAATATGCAGTTAGAATAAACTATCATTATAGTTTATATAGTCTATATATATAGAGATAGATCATATAAAATATATCGACAATTGTATATATAGGACATATACTGAGTGAAAGTTTAGTTTTTCTGTGAACTATTTTTATGACTTGCTACAGTTTTCATACTCTCCTGTAGGTAGGGGCTTCCCAATATCAATATACTCGTACTTTTACTAGGCCTGATACACTGCTCCATTTTGGTAGTGCTAATTTACTAATGAGACTGTGATTTGTCTGCCATTTTGGGACTGGTCGTGGGGTATAGCACTCATACTGGTATTATATCTGGGAGTTGAGGGAACCTCATCGATGTCTGTCACTTGAAAAGCACCGAAACGAAAGGAAACACTTTTGATGACTATGATTTATTTGGTGAAGCATTTGAAGATTTGGCCAGCTTGCCAGTTAGCCCGTTGCCGGTTAGCCTAGCTCAAACATTTACTTAGCCAACTCTTGAGCCTTCGTTAGGGCCAAGACTGAGACTGAAACCCAAGTTGCAGAGAGAATAAATGAGTGCAGACAGAAGCGGGACTTGTGACTGGGCTTAAGATTCGAATTGGAATTGGGTTCGGGCTTGGATTTGGATTTAGGTTTTGGGTTTGGGTTTGGGTTTGGGCTTGGATTTGGGGTTTGGGGTTTGCGAAACCGAAGTACCAGTTGGACATCTTCGACATCGTTAGGCGAGCTCGATTCGTTTTCACTGTTGTTGTCTTGGGAAATCTTGTCCAGACAGCAAATTTAGCTGTAAAATGTCATTTCGTGCAGACAAGTTAACAAGCCAAATAATAATGTTGACGGGTTGCATGGACCCAAGTAGAAACCAAAGCCTAAGCCTGTGCCTGTGCCAGTGCCAGTGCCAGTGCCTTGCTAACTAAGATTCAAGTCAGTTCTTCCAACTAAGTAGTTTACTGGGTCAATCTGATTAGTCCAGGCCATTCAATACCTGGGTCCAGAGCATTTAGTGTCGTAACAATAAATTATCGCCCTTAGATTATGAGTTGGACTCGCATTTGGTTTGGTCCATTGAACTTTCTGGTTGACATTTGCATTTGCCGTCTAATTACTAAGTGTGGCTAAAGTTCAGGCGATCCTCAGATGATGGATCAATAGCAAACACGCTATGAATCCAATCTCAAAACAAATACACACACACACACACACACACACAGGGAGTCGCACAGCAAAAGCAACAACGTAATCAACGAGCGATTCATTTTCACGCTTCGTTCACACACTGAGCCCTAAAATTTCTCACACAATAAACAAAAAATAAGGAAAAAATAGAAACAACAACTACAAAGGGGCAGATTATAATAGAAACATTATAAGATCAGACAAACGGACAAATAACTGAACTACAATTCGTCAATTGTATTCAAATTCATGCAAATGGGCAACACAATCTTCGCCTTCGTCTTTGGCGTCGACTCTGCTCTTTGCCTCTGTCTCCAGGTTCAGTTTCATCTTCATCTTTGGGTCCAACTGGCGTTTCAGTTCAGCTTGTGGTAGAGATCGGGGGTACTACTGGGGCAAAGGGCACTGTTTGGCGGTAATGCGCCATGAAATTGATCTTCACACTTGAAACAATTTGAAAGCGCTCACATGCTGTGCCCCAAACTGATCTTTGTGGCCCTCCGCCAGCAACTGGCAACCGGCAAAAGGGGCAAAAGATACAGATACAAATGGGTTCACATCCAGATACAAATACTCGTACTCGTACTCGTACTCGAAGTCGTACTCGTAGTTGTAGGTTTGCCTTAAGGTTTTGGGTACATCGTGCGCGTCTGTTGTTTACTGAGCTTGAAGCCTGATCTAGCTGCCCGCCTGCCTGGATGCCTGGATGATGCCTGATGGTTGATCTGCTTGATCTTGATCTCTGGCTGATCTGTTAAGCTCTGATCAGCGCATATGTTTGATGTAAGTTGTTTGTTGTTCCTCTTGTTGTTGTTCCTGTTGTCTTGAGCCGCTAATCACGCGTGCAACATGCCGCTAAAGTAAAGATACAAAAGTTCACGGTTCGTTCAGTCTTTGAATTACATTCAGTTTGATTTGCATAGACTAGAGCTGGCCACAGAAATGTGTGTCAGCTTATATAATTGTACAAAAACTCTTTCAACAATTGCCAAAGAAGAGGGAGAGAAGTGTGAGATGGGTTTTTTGTTGGGGGCTTAAGGATGCTAATTAGCTTCCATTTATGCTAAAGAGTTGCCCAACGGGTCATCAACTTTTGTATAAATTATATGAATATTGCCATTTATTATAATATAAATGGGATTATGGGATATACTTGGCGGATACAGATATATCTGATGTAAGTTCAAAGTATGCAGTAACTGAAGTGGAATTGCTCGCCAGGACAAGGCTTCAGTCTGTTATCCTTTCATTTAAATCTAAAGTTCGCAATTTGGTTTTCATTTAAATACAGACATTTAATCTAAAATAACCTATTTTATATTTATAATACATATTTTCAATGCCTTTCAATCGTAACTGCCCAGAGCTGTCTCTAGTATCGGAAATTCACCTTTTTATTCAGTGAGACAAACGCATCAAAAGTTGATAAGGCGATGGAACGTTTCTGATACCAGACAAAGGGCATCCCAGAGGAGACCTCTGTGGCTGTGCACAGGGCAGACAGCCGACTGTGAACACAAATCGTTGATGGCATTGATGATGATCTGCATCAGCAAGAGGAGCAACAGCAGCATGCGGCATGCAACAGGCAGCAGCAGCAGCAGGCAATCGAGTGGCAAGTTACTGCACTGAACACCAACGCCGACAATTAGAATCAAATTGGTGAAACTGTGCGGCAGGTAGGGAATGTCAGAGTCTAGGATGTGGCACGTAGGATGAAAGATGCTTGCTGCTTGCTGCTTGCTGGTTACTGGCGATAGCTGGGGTAGGGTGCATGGTGTATGGTGTACACTGGATGCTCTGCATGACCACATTCATTGTGCGTCACGATGTGAATTCACATGGTAGAGATGCACCTTCCACATTTGTTACGTGCAGCGTGGCCGATGACGTTGCTGATTTGGATCTGGCAGCAAAGTCTAAGTTCTGATCTTGATTTCGATTTCGACGACATGCATTGTTGGTGTTGTTGTTGCTGACGACGCCCCGTTGCTGCAGCTGCAGCTTCAACTCTGAACTTGCAACAAATTCAAGCGCCAAATTTGAATGCCCCACCACGACGACAATGAGGATGGGTAAGAGTCTTAAGCTGAAGCAGCCAAACAACAACGTGTTGTTGTTGTTGCTGTTGTTATTGTTGCTGTTGTGTATGCGATCGGTTGGTAGTATCTAGTACCAGGTTCCAGTGCCAGTACCGGGTTGCAGTCCTAGGCGAGGCAGCCTCTTTGTACCATTTTTCTTTTCGTATGACACGACAAACACAAACATGATCTCGTTGCAGTTGCTGCAGTTGTTGTTGTTGCTGTTGCTGCCACAAGTTGTTGTTGTTGTTGTTGGCGTGCCTGTTAGTAGATCACTCGCTTTGTGTGGCTTTATCAGCTCGACAAGCGCAACATTTATTGCTGCAGGAGTTAAAAAGGAGTTGAGCGTTTAGTCGCAGCTTCAACTCCACCTACACCACAGCCCCAGCCCCAGCCTCAGCCAGACACGCCGCCCTGCTCCCCTTACTGGCCCCCTCTCTTCTATCTATCCTCTACGCCCCTGTTGTATGCGGCAGGCCCTCTTGACCATGTGATCACGATTTATTTGCCTGTCTCTCTGTTGTTGTTGTTGCTTGTATCTAAATACCCCGCGTGTTTCTGCTGCTGCGGAAGCAACTGCAACTGTTGCCGTTGCTGCTGCTGCAATTGTTGTTGTTATAGCTGCTGCTGTTGCTTGTGTCTACTTCAAGTTGTTCTCCCGATGTGCCCTTTTTATTGTTGTTTTGATCGCATTTCTGCATGCTGATATCATTTGGTAGCTAAACTAGCCATTTTAATATCCATAAGTACGAGATAATATCCCGACTGAACGATATCAACTCCTAGTCTAAAAAGTCAACAAAACCAAGGAAAGCAGACTAGATAGTTTAAGAGTTTAGAAAGGGAAGATTAGAACAGGGACGGAACTATTGACAAAATCTTCTTGTAAAGATCTGAATAACATTTCTGTACAGTAGAAACTTTATACATTGAGTTGAACTGCCCAAAGTTGTAAGTTCACATGAGCTAGATACCTATACTCCAGGTGTGATATCATAATAGTTAGTCGCATTATACCCAAAAGTAATTCCCAAGATCTGAATACTGAGTACTGAGTACTGAATACTGTCTGCTAATTGAAGCTTATAAGCAACAAGATCACACACATAAAGGCAATTCAATTGTTTTCAATTTTGCGTATTCAGCGAAATTAATTTTCATTTTTTACCTACTTCAAGTCGAAATACTATATGGAAGTGCTTAGAGCTCTAATTCTAGCTTTGCTAATGAAAAACAAATATTTGAAAAACCTTTTCGCTTCATTGCTCAAGCACCCAATGCTAATTAGCATAGAACCTTCCAAAGGCAGTTTTTTGTTTTGCTTGTGAGCAACGCCGCAATCAAATTGGATGATATAACCGTTAATAACTGTCGTATTAGCAGCTGAGAGCCACTGCGCACTCAATCCAATCAGATCCAATCAGAGAGAGAGACAGAGAGAGAGAGCGCTGGTGGTGCTGAAAAGAACCGCTAGCCGAAAACTGGTTTTTGGTTCTAGCGACGATCGTTCGAAGCAAATGTCGGTTATAATAATTTCTGACCAATTAGAACGTTAACTAATTGCTCAAGCGCCAACTGGAAGAACGCCATCCAATTAGTCTCAGGCCGACAAATTTTAACGGCCCGAAAAGCGCCAGAGAGAGAGAGAGAGTGAGATAGAGCGAGAGAGAGTTGCCACTCACATGTGGCCAAACCAGCTCCAAGAAAAGACACTAAGCCAGCCGCCAACCAACCAACCAGCGGGCTCCAAAAGCGCTCAAACCTCAACCTCGGCTTGAGCTGGCCGAACAGATCTCAGTTGGCCCAAAGTCAGTTGCAGGGCAAACGCGAAACGAAACAGACGCGCAGGCGCATGACTCGAGCTGAAATCCAATTGGAACTCGCCAAAGGAATATCGTAGATCGGTTGATCGTAAGCAAGCGTATCGTATCGTATCGTATCGTAACGTAAACGCGAAGCGAGCCGTCGGAAATTGCCTGAGTAAAAACGTTATCAATGAACATTATTCAAAACGGTTAATATATATTTGCAATATATAAATATATGAACTAATCTATGCATAAAAATCGGCTTCAAGTTCACCTGGAAGCTATTAGCAGCTCGTTAAAAAGTGCAGTAAAAAAGGTGCTCGAAAAATATAATAAAAACTGACGGGAAAATGCAATGCAAATGCTTCGAATTTGATATTTGAATTGAATCAAAATAAAAATAAAAAAGCAAACTATGCAAATGATTCACATTGTTTTTTGCATTTTGCATCTATCATTTAATAATAACAATAATATTCTAATGTAATCAAACAGATTCCTAGAAATTAAATATTATAAACTTGTATGTCTTTGTGGAGGCCGCGAATGCAATGTCCAACAACAAACGAGCAGCAGCTAAAAAGAAAAACAAATGTTAAAAATAATTTAGAAAATTTACATAAGTTCTCACATGGCGCATAAATAATAAGTTTCCAAAGAGAAAAAAGAGGAAAATCGCAACGCACAAATTAAATTAATTTCTTAAATATTTCTTAATTGAATTTTAATTGGCCAATTGGCAAATGCAAACAAAAGTCTCCCGTGTCGATGCCTGTCCAATTTTCACAAGTTCAACTTGCCCACCCCCATAGCCGCCTCCTTAACAATTCCATGCAACTTTAAGTTGAAGGTAAGTTCAATTAGTCTGTGTATGAGACAGAGTCGTACTCGTAGTTTAAGAAGTCGCCGGGTGGGCCTTAGCTTCAGCTGCGGCTTAAGCTATAGCTTCTGTTTCTTTCGGGGCTCCACCTTAGCCGAGGTGATTGTGTCTTGTGGCATTGCACTTGGAGGTGCTCTTAAAATATGCACAGCACGCAATCCAGCGCACAGTTGTTGTCATGGACTCCACCTAACAACAATCATCATCGTCTCATCGGACGATTTCACTTTTTGTGCATTTCAAGAACAAAGGTTAAATGCACAGCAATTGCAATGGCTATGTCAAGGTTCCCTTCAAGAACTGCTTGTATGGTATAATGACAGATATGATGATGGGTTTTTTCCTACTAATTCGCTTTTAAAAGCCTCCTTCGAGACATCTAAAATCTTCAGATTGCATCAAAGAATCATAAGGTAGTTCAATAACATTGAATTATGTCCCAGAATCCTATGCAGTGCATCGATTAAAGATGCTATAAATATTGCAAGCAGATTTTATCAACATTTCTACAATTTTCATCTATAAATTGTGAGCAAAAACAAGCAAACAAATTTTCATAGAGATTTTAACAAGTTTTTTTGTGGGTGCAAATCAGAAACATTTGGCGAAAAGCGAAACCGGTTCGGGTTAAAGAAGGAGAAGGAGGCTTCTGGGCAACAATGCCGGCAAATGTCGAAGTCTGAGTCCAAGTCCAGAAATAAGGTCGACTCGGAGACAAAGACAGAGACAGAGACAGAGGCAGAGACAGAGGGGGACGTGTGGCAACTGCTGAACAGCTGAAATCAAAGTTGAACAATGCGAGAGGCAGACATGGACATGGACAACAAACGTTGCTTGTATCCGCAGGGAATTTGTAACAATTACTAATAACAAAAATAAAACCAACAACTGAAACCTAACCGAACTGAAACTGAACTGAACTGAACCAATACAAAAGTCGACATACAAAAAGGTTATCAAACTGCACAAATCAAAACAAATCGCCAGCGAAATGAAGCAATAAAAGCCAAACGCCGTTCTCTGTGGTCTCCTCTGTCTGTCTACGTGTCTCTCTCTCTCTTCTTTCTCTGGGTTTTTGCCCAAGGATATGCAAAAGGATATGACAGCATGTTGATAGTGGGTTTGCCATTCGAGCACCACTCGCCTGCCGCCACTTGTACACAATTTGTAGTCATGGTTCGGCTCCACAAGATTGCAGATTGAGCCAAAGGAACAAAAAGAAAACAGTAGCCAACTCACCCGGGAGATGGGTCTGAAGAGGCAGCCAGATTTGGATTCACTCTCAGTTTGGGGCGGTGTGTGGGCATGGCAGGCTGTCCAGGGGGTGTGCATAAATTTATTGCACACCCAAAATAATTCGAATATTAAGATTGACATTCGCTTCAGGACTCGGTTTGTGTTTTAGTCCATTCTGAAGACAAGTGCAATTCGTTGGAGATTAAAGTAGTTGCTGTGCGTCTGATAAAAGGGAAACATTGAGATCGATTTATAGAAAACTAGGAAAATGTTGAATAGAAAGTACTCATTTGTTTTCTGACAGATATTAGCTATGATTCTTATATAATCAGCATCGCCAATCGATCTCCAATAGCAGAAAAATAGTGCAGATCTGTAATAGGGCTGAGTCTGAGCTCTGCTCCTGTGCTACGCCTCATTAAGAGCCGTACGCCAACAGTCGATGCCAATTCGAGATTCGCTAATCGTAACCCGAAATCCCAAAACACAAACAAGCGAGCAACGAGGCATTCACCCAATCACGAGTCCCAGACACGAAACATACTTAATCACTGATCTCGCCTAATTTTGATGATTATCCGGCGCTTCCGAGTTTCCAGCACTTCCCACACTAGATCGATCTGTCTGCCTACCTCTGGGAGTGCTCTGGTGCCACTCCCACTCAGACTGAGGGACTGACCTAATTTGTGTGTTATGTGAAGGATTAAGCGTCTCTGCTCTGTGGTCACTAAAACCAGAAGCAGCCCTCTCTTTGGCCCGAAGCCCAGACGATGTTAATCTTAACTTTTTGCTGGCAAAGGATTTTTGCTAATGTTTATTTGATTTCACCTTTGTCTGAGCTGCTCAGGGTCTGAGACGGCAACTGAAACTGAAACTGAATCTGGGCTACTCGACACTTGTCTGGCTGCACTACAAAGTCCGGTTAATCCTGGCGCTAGGATAATCCGCCATTTAGACGCGGCTCAGTCACAAGTCTAGACAATGGACCAGCGCCAGGCATCGCGATAACTTTGCCAAATGTAATTTTGATGATCATCATCATGTGATGCTGCTGATCATGTTCATCATGATGCAATTGAGAGCCTGAACTTGCTTTATAACTCGTAGCTCCCTTGACAAATGGGAACATCATATGCAAAATATATCCCTGGGCCATCAATTCTGGGTCAACAAAGGCCTCCCATATACACAAACAATGGCTAAACACAATGGAAACAATCCCTGGTGATCACCAAGGCACAAATATAGACAAGTAAGAATAGTTCCAAGGAGTCTTGACTGGGATATACCCTGGATCCAAGTATTGAATTAGTTTTCCATATAAAATCTGTGTAATCTGAAAGCCAACATACAAAGTTTATATAGACAGACGAAGGAATAAACAGATGGAGTTGATCTGGTCTAGAATACCTAAGCCTTATTAAGTGGAAAAAGGTAGATATACACCTTTTGACTCTTTGTGGAGTACAGGGTATTCGAGCTCTTAACAACGTTGGCTCAGCTTTGGCTGGGAGGCTGTGGCGCCACAGTCGCAGTAGCCACACCGCCTGATGCTACAGCGTGGTGGCTGCCTCTAATAGAATCTGACGCCTGTGGCAAGCTGCAACATGGATGTGGATGTGGATGTGGATGTGGATGGGATCGCAGCTGGCTCGCAGAGCCGCCAAACCGAAATCAATAACATTGCGACGATTGCAAACAATAAAGCCATTTGGGCTCTATTAATAAATATTTTTATTCGCTATTTATTTTAATTTATTTTCCATACGTTTTACTCGTATATTTGCATAGATCTTCTTTGTTGTGGCACAACAACTCAATAATCTCCAGCATGCCTCTGCCCCAGCCGCAGCTTGAGCTGCAGTGTCCATTGTTCGGGGGCACGTGTTGTGCCTGTGCTTTGAGTGGCTTTTGTGGCGTGGCTCACATGTGTGTGGCTGAGGCTCTGGCTGAGGCTCTGGCTGGGGCTGGGGCTGGGGCTGTGTGCTGTGGCTATGGTTGAGGCTGGGTGTGGCGCCCCCTCAATATATAGCCTTGGCATAAAAAACATATACAAGTATAAACAAATGCAATCGCCTTGGCCACAAGCTAAAAATTGCTAGTTTGGCATTTCGAGCACTCGTATAACATTTGAACAGTTACACTTAAATATAGTTCTTAAATCAAATTTAATCATTAACTAACTCTAAAGATACTATATCAAAAGTTGAGTATCTCAAGTTAAGTTGTACAACATATTTTCTTGATTTTGATAGCTTTTTACTGGAAAAAGTTGCTGAAACATAACTGCAAAGTTATCCAAGTTCCTAAAGCAATTTTAATTGCATTTCCCATTTACAAGCGAACCTCAATTAAAAGTTTGTCTCAATTTGTATTTCAACTGAGTTTTAGTTCACTTACTTTCCGTTAATAAAAGATTTTATAATTTCCTTAAGAGAAACATTAACTGCCTTAAAAAGCAAAACAAACATATCTCATATAAACATTATCAGAGGAAAATAGAGAAATCTTAATTACTCACCTGGAGAAAGAATAGAGAAGAACTGAGATACTTGAGAAGCAAATCCGTAGGAAAACATCTACTGACCATTGTCCGAGCAACTACTCGGAACTTGAATGCTGATTGAAGGCAATGAATGATATATCGCAAAGTGGCAATAAAAGAAACAGAAGTCGTCAACGGAGACATTACAATACGAGTAATCGTATAACAGTAGCTGGCATCACAGGGTAGAGGGACAGGTGATAAAGTAGGCCTATTGCACCCCCTCCTGTGCAGCAAGAAATGAAACTCGACTCATCGTCGTGTGTAAGCAGAGACTCGTCCAGAGGCGCCAGTGATAATATCAGTTAAGGTGATTCCCAGTGCATATTATGACAAAAGATAAACATCGCTTAAAGCGAACGAGAAATAGAAAATTCAAGAAAAATAATGGAGAAAAAACAGCGCGCTTAAAGGCCAAAGAAAATGTAAATTTTTACTCAAAAAATTTAGTGTCTACCACTCGGCCATAGCCAGAGCCATAGCTAAAGCCAAAGCAAAGAAAAAGTGGCGAGAAAAGCAGGAAAAATCACAAGAGAGTAAGTAATAAGAACAACTTTCGGACAATAAAGGTTAAGTTAGGAAAGTTGTTGGCCAGGGCCCACGACGCGTCAGTCAGCCGGCCTGGACAGTTGGCCAACGACCGCGCCAATCGATTTTTATCTCAAAAGAACGTTTGCGGAGGGCAAGACTTAGCGGAGAGAGAGACACCAAGGAAGGGAGCAGAAGATAGGGGAACTACGTGCGAAAGTTAATGAGGCAGTGAAACAAGTCACGGCCTGGTCAACTTTCTTAAAGCGTCCAACGCCTTGAGACACCTTAAATTTAAATTAGCTCCGACAGCAGTTTTGTTGCCTCGTCCCATGAAATTATATGCTCATGTGATCAGCCCAAGTCTACCCAGATCTGTATATACTCGTTCTTTATACGCTGGTGGTGTCCACATACTGCTGCTTGGGGTATTTCTTGTGGGCTCAAGCACCTCCGAAAATAGAAGAAATAACTGAAATTATAATTTAAGCGTGTGAAAAACGCATTGAATTGTGTGAAAATGCTGGAAATGTTTTTCTTTTGTATGTAATTGTTGAATGTGCTCACATTTGAGCAGCTTAAAATGTTGTGGGAGTGTGTATTCACAACGGTAGTTAGGGATTCATGTGGTCTAACTGTATAAGTAATGATCAGGTGTGTGCAAAGCTCGTTTACTACTCCTATTGTCTGCGTGTGTGTGTGTGAGTGCGAATGACCAATGGGAATCTGAAATTTAGTCATTTGTATCTAGAGCTCTACGCAACTCGCATCTGGTACACAATAGCTATAAGCATGTCAAAAGATTCGTCTTGAAAGCTTTCTTCTGCTAAGTATCTTAGGGAATTGCGCTGTATTTAAGATCATACTTTAAAGTGGAATAAAATAGAGAAATTATAACTGAACGATCTGTTCAACCTACTTCAGAAATTATGGTTATACTTCTTGAGGTAACATGTGAACGTTGAGTATCCTTACAGACACTCGAAGCTGTCAGTTAGTCCAAGGTGACATCTTATCATATTAAACACGCAAACACAGAGCGTCAGCATTGCTCCTTGAAAGCTCCTTGGCAGGCTCCAGTGCGGGTACGAATATTGCGTATACGTCCCGGAGCCCCTTGGCCACATTTGAAGCGGCGCTTTGCTTATCTACGTGTACAAGTGTGTGTGAGTGTACTCTGTGTGTTTGTGTGTATGTATATGTATGTATGTAGATAATGACTCGCCAAACAACGCAAACGAGTCTGCTGAGCAGGGAATGGTAAAGTTCAAGAGTCTGGGAAGGGCTTAATGGAGGCCACCCTCCATTGGAGGAGCGTCGAGCTGGCAACGTATGAATGCGCGCATAACTCTTATATGAGTTGGTATATAGCAGCACACACCCACACACACTCACACACACACACATAATGTGGGTATTTACATACACATATATAAAGCTCGGAAAAGTCTGTAACAGCAGCAGCAATGTTGGGAGCGAAGGCAAACTTTTCGCGTGGGTGGAAAATAAGATGGAAGAAAAAAGTCAACATCAACTCGTGGAAAAACTTTTGCACACACGCGCGAATGAGATAGATGACGACAACACGGAGACGACGAACCACGAGAGCTCAGGATCAGAGAGAGAAAGAGAAAGCGAGTGAGTAACAGGGTATGGGTAATCGGGTGTGTGTGCGTGTGTGTGTATATATATATATGTATATGTGCGAGTGCGCAGCGCAAGCGGCAACCAAGTCCCTCAAAAATGGTTGGAAAAATGTGTAGGTAAATGCGTTCCTGAGATGGAGGAACGAAGACGAACACCAAAATACTCCACCCTTCCACACCCCGCTTTACCCATACGAATCACTTGTGGTGTCCTGTGGCAAGTGAATTGGTGGGCTGGCTGCTGGCTGCTGGCCTCGAGAGGAGCTTGGAGTCAGGAGGAAGGTGAACAGTTGCCTGGACGAGACTCTAACTTCAAACTTTTAAGCCAGCATGCGCGCATTTTTAGGGTCTATTCCTGGTAGGCACTTCGCAGGACTTTCACTTTCCGCTGTGGGGCCGTCTGTCCGTCTGTCCGTCCAATGTCCTTTGTCGAATTATAATGAGTTGGCCAAGGGAGGGGGCAGTGTGGGCTGCAGAGTGGGTCCTGGCAGTCAGCATACTGCTGCTTGGGGCTACAGTAAACGCACATTATTTGGTCGGCACAGGAAGTTTGTTTTCTCTGCAGTCCATTAGGCGACTGATTATGGCCGAAGGAAAGGAGGAAAATGGGTGTGGGTCGGTCTGCAAGTTAAAGGTGTGGCGGAAGGTAGGGGAGTCAAGATAATAAAATATATACTTAGATAAAATGTTTACTAGAATAGTTATTGGCAATTAGGTGTGTGATATGGAGTTAGGGTATATAGAAAGATTCTCTTCTTCAGCTTAACTCTTACAAAAAAAGTAAGCAAAACTTTCCCTTTTTCTACTTGTTTTCCTTTCTGTCCTTTATTTCAACTAGTCAGCACTGATTCATTCGTTTTGCCTTAACTTCTTGTGCAGGAATTGCAATTACTCTCTGTCTGCTTTTCATTACAAAATATATGTATGATTATAAGCTGGAGCACTCGTATATGGTGGAACCTTATGCCATGGCTTAGCTGGAATGTCAGAACAAGCAGCTCTCTAGACAGTTGGCATCCCCAGGAATTCTATATTTTCTTCGTTCTGCTCGTTTTCCGCTTTTTGCTTACAGTTTATTCATTAATATTGTTGCCAAAGCATTTCTCGTTCATTTTTCTATGCCACTTGGCGAGAGGAGGGAGCCAGCCAGCTCAATGACTGAAGCTTCAGGCAGCTGCTGTCCCATGTCCTGGCCTTATTCCTGGACGACGTCAACTAGCCGTTGCCATGGCCCTCAATGTTGCCTGTCATGTCGGACTCCTTGTTGTCTTAAGTTGAAATTTGAGCTCAAAAGACAATAGCTGCGTTTTTTAAATAACAACGCCGAAAAACAAAAAACAAAAACAAATAACCCCGAGGAGCAGGGTTGGGGAACCTTGGATATTGCCTCAAAGATATGTGGACATTTTGGCTTGCTTGCCCTCTCCATTCCACTCCCAGTTCCGGTTCCTGCACCGGTGGTCCTGCTCCTGGTGGTTGCTTCCCAGCTTAAGCAAATGTGCCCCAAACTTTGTCTTGCCGTTCGCTTTTCCTTTTTCGCTTCTTTCAATTAGTTTCCTATGCCGAAGACTGTCTACTTTCTGCTATTTCTTATTAACTTCTTCTTAAGACATTTTTTTGTTTGTCTGGAGGTTTTACTGTCGCATTGTCTGTCTGTCTGTCTGCCTACACGTCTGTCCATCTTCATTAATGAGTTGCCTCCTCCATCACCGCACTCTCTGTCGTCCTTTCGATTCGTTTGTCAATCTACTGGCACTGGCAGCCACCGCTGTGCAGGCTGTGATGGATGCAATTCCTTTGATCTCTGACTTAAGTGTGGCCAATTGGGGGTCGACTATTTATGACAATGTTCTATGCCAAAGCATCGCAAATAAGTAATGCAGATCCTAATAGTATCTGTAAGCAACTAGGCATCTAGGAATCAGGCATCCTTCCTTGATAATTCTTTTCAAAGAACTCTTTGACTGTTGTATCGAGTTTCTAAGACTCAGACATTGCATTCTATAATAATCTATGGAGGAACTGGCTGCCTGGTTAAATTAGTAATCAAGATTCTAAACTTACATTAAATAATTGTTTATCATAAGAAATTTATCTGTAATAAGCTAAAATCTTTAAGTTATGGGTTATATATTTTATTATCATCATAATTTCTACCAACAGAGGAAGTTTCGAGTGTCCAATTGATATAAAGAAATAAATATGTGTAGCTTATTGCTGCGGCAGTTTCTGCCTCCTCCAGTGAGAAGTTTATAAAATTATGGTCCTTCTGGCCTGGACAGGACATTCGAAGTTTACTGTTTTTGTCATTTGCAATTCGCAGCCTTCGGTCTGCTGCGTTGTACAATATGTCGCAGCGAGGACGAAGTCGCCGGCTCTCCAGTTGCCTCGACAGAGGCGACTCCTGTCAACAGTTACAAAATGAAAATGGCGTTGATGGCTGTCACCGTTTCAGTGTGCAGTGGTGGAGCTGGTCCTGGCTGGTCCGCTACTACTCCTGCCACTGCTCCTGCTGATGTTGTTATTTGTTATGCATGTCCATGTTAACGTTACCTTCCGTTTGGCCGCTTAACTGCCTCCGACCAAATGTCTGACCGTCTGGCAGGCGGGCTAAGACAAAAGACACAAAAAAAATCCTGTGTCCACTTGGACGACCAGCCCACCCACACCCACAGCCACATCCACCTTCTGCGCCTGTTCCAACGTAGGCCAAAAACTTTTTCTTGTCATCGTCTGCTCCGTCTGTTCCTTCTCGATGGAGGAGCAGGCGCTCTCCCGCTGTGGCATTGCCATTGCCTCTACGTGCCTGCGTTGCATCATCTACGCGCCTGGCTGCAGCCCCTTCAACCTTCATCCTCCTTCCGCCTCATCCCCCATCCCCCATCTCCCATCCCTGCTCATCCTGCCACCCCGTCGCGCGTTGCTTGTTGCTTTTCAGTTGCTCGCTGGCATCCGCTCCCCGGCGGATTCCTTGGGCAAAGAAACTTTTTTTTTGGTTTATTTAAATTTTCTTCGTTGGGTTCTCGCTCTTCGCGCTTTGTCCGCGTTTTTTCTTTTTCTTTTATTTTCTTTTAATCATATTTAATTTTTTCAGCGTTTTCATTCTCGCTCTCGCGTTTTTTCTCCCATTTTTTGTTTCTTGTTGCCTCTTTTACTTCTCCCGCAAATTTTTCTTGGCCTTCGCGTCGACTGCGCTTTCAATTCACAGCTGCTGCTGCTTTCTGGGCGCCTGTTCCACAACTGGACGCGGCCGGCCATTCTAGCAGCCCGTCTTGGCCCAGCTTGGCCCGGCTATGGCCCGGACCGGTACCAGTTGACGGTGTCGCCTCGAGTTGCCTCCGCTGGTGGTCAAGTAATATTTACACTTGTAGCGCATTGATTTTCTCTTCTTGCTTTTCATTTCTTTTTTCTCAGATTTTCTTTACATTTTTCACGCTTTTCCTTCGGTTTTTTTGTAGCTGCTTTTATGAGCTTTGTTTTTGTGGCGTTTTTTGTTTTTGTATTATTTTTTTCTTTTGTATTTTTTGTACTTTTGCGTTGTCTACGCCTTGTCAACTTTTGGCCAGACTTTAGCCCTGGCCAGCAGGTGCTTGATGGGAAGGGGTGGGTGGGAAAGGAGAGGAAAAGAAGGAAAGGTGCTTAGTACTGTCTGAGAAAACGCGTGATTTTTTGCTCTTTTGTAATTGTTTAAAATGTTTCGGTTTAATTTTGGCTATTTGACTTCAAGCAAAGTGTAAGGAGAGATCTCAGTAGGTTGACGCAGTAAACGGATTAGAGAGTGAATGGAATAAAGGATTGAATATGAAATAAAGTCTTTATCATAAAAGCTGTTGTTGTTAACAAAATTGAATCGAACTTTGCTTATTTTAATAAACGATTCTAAGATGGATTCGGCAATCATCTCAACAAGATTCAAGTACAGTTTTTATGCTTTTAACGAAGCAACTGAACATTGGCCACTAATTTAAAAGGGTTACGAAGATGCTTAGGGCGTAACTCAAATCCACATCCTTTGCATAGCCACCTGATATCTCGTTAGCATGCATTACTAACGAAACAGCAACCCATCCGAGCTCTGCCCCGCACCATCCCCTGCCCCAGCTGCGTCCCCTATAATCAACCCATTACATTATGCTCAAGAGTGCTGCAACAAGATGCCGCTGCCCGGAGCAGACCAAAGACGGGATAGTAGTAGCTCTTCAGCACGCTTAGCCGGGCAACTTGTGAGCTCTTAATTAGTAAATGCTGGCCATTATGGCGGCGCCTGTATCCAACCTCCCTCCCTCCCCCACCTTGTACCACTTGCCACCCAACAGTCCATAGAGTCTCATCTAACCCCTTTGGTGCCCCATTCGTACATAACTCATACATAGAGCGTTCCATGCATTTCATAATTATCTCTGGCAAGTCAAGAACCCAAAACCCTTCATCATGGACAGGCGCACCTACAAAAGCTTCCACCCATCTCTCCCCTCCCCCCATTTACCTCCCCCCTACCCACAACAAACATACATAGTACATATAAGCGCAGTTCAAGTGAAGACCCATAACCATTACAAATGCTAACCGAAGAGTTAAGACCGAGAGGGAGAGAGACTGGGTATGTGGGTGGGTGTCTGGGTGGAGTAGATCCAAACCCTTCCCGCTACCCTAACCCATTTGCTCACCCAATCCCTCAGGCTGTTCTGATGAGCGCGCGCTCATTTTCGCGAGCGTGGAAAATTGAGAGGAAGATGAAATGGAAAAGGAAAAATGGAGCAACGATGCGCTGTGGGTCCAGGGTACAGGACATGCGCACGTGTGCGAGCAGGGGAAAACTCTTGTGAAATTTCCATTCGAGTTTTCCAGCCGCGTCAAGCAGAGCAGCAGCAGCCGCTGTCCGGAGCAGACACTCGCGGTGATTGCTGCCACGCGCTACAACAACAACAGCAACTGAGATACTCAAATCAAAAACAGTTGCATTGGTTAAACAAATTTACATAATTTGGCCATAAATGCTGCACACACACACACACACTCACACACATAGACAGCACTCATACACATGCACATGCAGTCGGCAGGAAGTGCAGCAGCAACCCTAGCGAATCTCTGCCATAAACCAACTGCCAACTGTCGCCGCATTGTTGAAGGTGTAAAAAATGCGTAAGCCTATCCTCAGAGACCTTTGTTTCAACTGATTTGCATATGAAACACAACACTCCGCGGGGTGACAAGGCGGGGAGTAGGGGGCAGGGATCGGGACACAGGCAGAACCTTCTCATTTGCATAATCAGCGCGCGCATGCGTGCAGTTCTGTATAAAAAAACCACTGATTGATCCTCATATTGGCATAAGCCTGATTCTGGTTAGTAGTGCCATATGCCATATGCCTTAGAGAGCAGCTGATTTGCCGGCTTAGTGCGTTCGACTGAGATATACACACAAATTCTGCAGACTAGTTTGCCTACTTTGTTGGTTCATTGGGCTCTGCGATAATTGAAATTCAATCTGCAAAGAAATGCAATATAATTAAATATTTAATGTATGCTTCACGTGACCACGTGACACCAATGAAACTGATCCTAAGTATAAATATATATATGCACAGGTTTAATTGGGAGACTTAAACAGAGTCTATCTAGGGGGACGAAGATTAGAAGCATAAATTGTCATAGATAGAGAGAGAAAGTTAGCTCAGATTTAACTTAGGTTTAATTATTCATAGGAACGAAAAGTTTGAAATCCCTTAAGAAGATTTTTACCTAAACTTCAAATTAATATTATTGAAACCTAAACAAGAATAGAATATTATATACAATTAAATTTAATTATGAAAAACGTTTCGGTTGGAAGCAAGACATAAAGTGAAAAGTTGATTTATAGTATTTTCAATATTTTCCACACTGATTTAATATCGCTCCTTTGTTGCTTTCCTGAATGCAATTTCATTTCACTTCATCAACTTCTCCTTCTATCACAGAGCAGGAGAAAAACGTTGCTGGCTTCCACACAAAAAATTCGATTTATTTCAATTTAGCAAAAAGACTAAAATCAACTTGAATATAAATGCAAGTTATTAAATTCAAGAAAAACTTTGTCAAAATCTCAAAAGGAAAATGCCAGAGAACAAAAGTTACTTTATTTGCCTTCAAGAGCAAGTTCAGTTTCAGTTTGGGTTCACTCGGTGCTCAGTTCCCCGCGGCTCCTCCTCCTCCTCGGCTCTACCTTGCCCCCAAGAACGACAAACGAAGCCGTCGAGACGCCAACAATGAAAGGTGCGACCTGCCTAGGCGGGAGAGTGGGCGCCACAATAATATAACAGGCTCCCTTTTGGGGCTCCCTCTCTGGATTCCTCTGGACTTCGAGAGCCGGAGCCCTACTGGCGGCACAGCACAATTCCGCAAGCTGGCACCGAAAGAATGGCGCAAAATGAAAATCGAAGAAAAACAATTAAAATTTATGGCGAAAAACGTGAAAAACGTGAAAAACAAAGCGCCAGCAAACAAATCATAAAATGCAAATGAACTACAAGAAAACACACAAAAATGAAAATGAGAAAAGCGCCGAAAATAAAAAGAAAACCTAGTAAAATGCCCAAAAACAGATAAAGAAACAGAAAAGAGAGAGAGGAAGAAAGCAAGTGAGAAGTGGTAAATTTGGCAAAAGATAAAAAAAGGACATAACACCACAAAATTAGGCCGAAAAAGGTCTTTTCCCAATTAATCTGAGGAATTATCTGAAGGACTTTTCCTTAAATGGATTAACGATTGGTTAACCTTGAAAAAATATCCAATTGTGTGAGAATTATATGGGAAGGAGTCCTACTATGATATAGATGCAGCACATACTCGATTTCTGCTTAGATCATCCACATATTGAGCAGTCCTTTCGATAAGGACATCCCTCTAGCCTCTCGTATTTGTTGTTGTTCACGCGAGGTTCTCATCCACTTTGCCTCAACCAATGTCCTAACCTCAACTAATCCAGCCATACACATATGTGGGCGTATATAACGGCACATATGTATACCCTATGTACTGTGTGTGTGTGTGTGTGTGTGTGTGTGAGAGAATCCGCCAACAAATCGAAATGTTGCAAAAAGTGCTCATATGTCCCACACAAACCATACACACCATTCACACACACACACACATGCTAACCCTCCCTTTATGTGTGTATGTTTGTCATTTTCCACCGAGTTTTTCTTTTTCGTTTCTTTTTAGACGAAAATCAGTGAGGTTCGGGGTTGGTTTTTCCGACCATCGACTCGTTACGTGTATTTTTTTCGCATTTCTCCTTCGCACACATGCCAGAGCGAGACACACATATGCATATGTATTCATACGTTCGTCTGTGTGCGTGTGTGTGTGTGTGTAACATGTTGTGTATATGATTTTATAGTAGGTTTCGTTTTTTGTGGAGCTGCGCCAACGCCAGCGTCGAGCTGCGCTTATGTAAAAGTAAAACGCAGCTCGCATGCATGGAAAACGAGGAAAACGAGGAATAGATAACATACTGAAAGGCAAGCACATGCGACAGAGACAGCAATAGCAACAGCAACAGCAGCTGGAAAGGCCAAAGCTTTGCCAATAACAACAACAACAACAGCACAGCAACAGTAGCAACAACAACAAGAACAAAAGTAATGTGAGTGCAGGGCGGCGCTGCCGGCGTCGCAGCCGTTTGCTCAGCAGCAGATGAGCAGAAGAGTTGTGTGTGTGAAGGAAAGCTTTGCATGTGAGAGCTCCATACAAACACGCAGACAGACAGAGAGACAGAGCGCCACGTACGTTACATACATACATATGTACGTACATCCTTCGATTTGCGCACTTTCTGTCTCACTCTAACATATCGTTGCTCTCTCTCTCTCTCGCTCTGTCTCTCTGCTTCGCCTCGTGTTGTTGCTACAAAATACAACTGGAAAGCAAAAACTCAACTCGTCGCTTTGAGTTTTCGTTTTCCATAAGCTGGCGCTGCCGCAGTCGCTGCTGCTGGCGCTGGCGTTGGCGTTGGCGCTAGCGTTGGCCAAAAAGGATATGTCGACGCTGGCAGCGCAGCTGGCGCCCCTTTTATGAAAAATGTTACACTCACGCGCAGTTGGCGCTGGCGTCGCTGCCAACGTGTGACAACTGCGCTGTGTATGTCTGCCTGTGTGTGTGTGTGTGTGTATGAGTGTAAACTCCATGTGAGCCAACGAGGCGACGTCAATGGGGGTGGGTAACCCAGTTGTTGTTGTTGTTGGTGGTAGCAGAGGCAGTGGTGGTGGCTATTACTCTTTACGAGCGGGCAAAGCTCCACATGCCACGTATGTATGTGTGTATATGTTGTGTATGTGTGTGTGTGTGGGTGCGTCGCTCTTTCGTGTCGCTCTTTTTATTTTCTGTTGGTGCGCTTCGTGTCGAGGGCGGCCACTCGGCTAATGCCTGCTTCGGCTTTGCTACGCATGTGTATGCAAATGTATTTCGTATACACACACACACACACACACGCATACACACGTACACAAATATACATAATAAATTTTTTTCGGTGTACGTGACGTGCGAGGACGTCGACTGGTTCTGCATAGTTGCTGCTTCTGCTGCGGCTGTTGTTGTTGTTGTTTTTTGTTGTGATAAGGCAAAAATATATTTTATATGACGAAGGAGTAAAAACGTCAGCGTCGCTGCCAGCGTCGTCGTTACCGTTACCGTTAACGTTCACCGTTGCCGTCGCCGTGGCCGCTGCCTGTTACTCGTGTATCGTGGACGTCGGATCGTCCTCTGCCGAGCGTCCGAGGCATCCTCATGTGTTTCGCATGCTGTTTGTTGTTTGTGCCTGGCCTGCTCATACGTGTGTGCGCACGTGGGCGGGAAGGGTGGACCGCCGGTTGTGGGGGTGGCGGGGCTGGTTCTTTAGGGGGAGGTGGGGGTCGCGTGTGTGTGACGCTGCTGCCGGCGACGACGTCGTCGCTGCTGCCGCTGCCGCCGCTTTTGCCTCGCATATCTGTTTTTTCGGGCCGAAATCATTTGAATTAGTCGTTTCGTGACGTTTGAACGGTTCGAAACATACACGCGACCGCAGGACATACTCATACACACACACACACACACACGGACACGGTCATACTGAACGAGGCGTTAGCGTTACCGTTACGAGCTCGGGCCGACGCCAAATATACCGTTAACTCTTTTTTCGAAAGTATGTGATAAAATTTGTACGCGCACATGTGAATGCCAAAAAAGTGAACGAACACAATTGCCGAAGACAGTTGTCAGTGTGCACTGCCTGAAGATGGACGTGTTTTGAAATTGAGGGAACGATAACGAGAGATAACGGGATATTCAAAATATACAAATTAATTTTGAAAAGTTTTCGAAAAGTTTTTAAGCAAAAATCCTAAATAAGGTCTTGAATAAACTTAAATCTAAATGGTAATAAAAGTGCGAATTTAAGAACAAAAATACAAAAAGAAACTTCATAATTTAATAGTCAAAACTAACTGAAGATAAAGCAAGACTTGGTTAAAAATTAATCTGAATTAACTTAAATATAATCTAAATAAGAATAATATATTTTTTGGGAAATGGAAATTTGAAGTTCAAAAACTTTTGGAACTTTGTGAAAACTTATTAGATGTCAATGATAACTTTAAAGTTTAAGCTTTTAGATTTAATTTTTTTAAAAAATTAATTAAGTTACTGTAATATTCAAAGATTATTTGCTCAGTTTTGGTAATATTCGAATATTAATCAGTGCAAAAGTGGATAAGAGTATTTGTAGATCTTTTGAAAACTGAACTTGATTTAAATAGTTTCAAAAACTTATTAAAAATGCGAAGCTTACCTTCATATAAAAACTAGATCTCATGAATAATAATCGACGTTTTCCACAAAATAACAGACTATAATCTCGCAATAAAATCCTTCAAATCCTTTCACACAAGTTCTATTACCCAAATAAACTGAAGATCCAGAATCGAAACCGTTTCTAATCAACAACCTGCCAGGGCGCAGTTGGAAATTGTGTTTTGGTTGTCGCGCCTATCATAAAACGCGGATTCGACTGAATCCTAAGCAATTCTATTGAATTTGCCAGCCAAATTGAAGGATCGAACGCAACACACAAACACACACACACACACCATCACACACATGCAAGTACGCTGACAGGAGTTCAGTTCTGGTTTATGGCCGCAGTGTTTGGCTTGTAAATGGGCCCGCAAATTGATCTGTCAGCGGCCATTTAGGAGTAGCAAAATACCTGTGCAAGGACCTTTGTCCTGTCTGACCACTACCTGCCATGCACTTTGTGTTCTGTTTATTTACTTGCACGCTCTACGTGTGTGTGTGTGTGTGTGTTTGTTGTTGTGTACATGTGTCAACATATATATTATCACACACCTGATTATCACCTTGCAGAACACGGAAAATTGCGGCGTGCCGAGTGCGAGAGCACGATGAGAGCGAGACCCGATCCTGCCTACACAAACACGCACACACACACATACACAGCATTAGTGTGCGTGTGTGCGTGGCCATTTGAGGGTGCTTCGAGTGTGAGGGCTGTTCCTTCGCTCTACCATATCCATATCCACATTCACATGTGAAGCGTGTTTCCAACTTGCTGCGCATTTATTTGCATGCGTTTCACTCAGTTTGTGGCGAACCCTCAACGCGAACGCGCACTTTCTGTTCATATTTTCGATTCGAACTCACAGCGAGCACTACTCAGCTTGTAGAGCGCGATCTTCAGCAGGGAGAGCACACCTTTTGTTGTGCACACCTGAATAGCGATAGAAAAACATATGTGAATTATCAAACACGCATATCTAATTTCAAATACGTCATTTGTGATTCCAGCTAAACCATAGAGAATGGCAAAGAGTGTTAAGAACTGTGTGTTACTTTTAATTATGAACTGAACAAGTGAAATGAAAATACAATCACAAAGATACCCAAAAACCACTGAGAAAATCAACTGAATCTAAAAGGATACTTCAAAAAAAAGAACTCAAATCGACGGATATCTGAATGGTACGTAATAAATCGAAATGATCATATTGTATTTTAAGTAATCCATTGAAAGTTACTGAAAATGAATGTTTATTTAAGTGACAAATATGTTTCTGTATAGATCATTTGCTTCTGTTAACTGGTTTACTGTTCAATTCTTATGAATGCTTTTCACATCTTATGATTCGATTCATTCATCAGAGAGTGAAAAAACAAGTAGAAAGCAAGGCTGGAGTGAAACTTACCCTAAAGTCTCAAGTTAAATAGTTCGAATTGAAGAAAAATCATCTAGGATTAAGTTAAATTCCTTTTGAAGCCTTAAATTTGTGGCATGCAACATTGAATGCCTCACTCAATTGTAGGTTTGGTTGAATCCAGTGACCGTCTTAAACCCAAATTCGAGTCCCGCACAAACGCAAGACTGACTTACTTCGACATTAATTAAAAACTCGAGTAACTGCTCCTCTTCCATCTGCCGCCTCTTAGAGGGGAAGTGGCACTAACTGCTTTCTGAAATTTGTCGCTTTTACCGGCGCTGGAAAGTAAAATACGAGTAAATAAATAAAAATGTTGCCACACTTTCCTCACTCCGGTGAGAACCGCAAATGAGTTGCAGGACGGGTGAAAAAAAGGATGCCGCATGGCGCTGGCTGCTAATTGCACATTGTTGCATTGAAGCGTGGGTGTCCTGGTGGAGGTGCTACTGCTGGTGCTCCCGATCCTGGTGTCTACTCGCTGAGGAGCATGTGTTAATGTGCGGTTTCGGTCTCTTGCGCCAACTTGCAACCGCTTAACCGCTGCCAGCAGCCAGCAGCCAGCGACGCTGCTGCTGAAGATGCTGCAACTAAACGCAAATAAAAATGTTTATTTTGCTTACTGCTTGCAGAAGTAGCAGAAGTAGCAGAAGTTTTTTAATTTTGCATCTAACAGTCGCTGGCAGGTACTGAGACTTGGTCTTGGGATTGGGATTGGGATTGGCATTTGGCTAGGTGACTCTGCCTCAGAATTGTCAGGCAGCTGCCGACTGTTTTAAAAATTCACACACGCAGCGTGCAACAACTCGGGGTGGGATGTGATGTACGTATGCTCTCTGGGTGGGGCATGCGAGGAGCAGTTTGAGGCACGGCACGGCACGCCGCGCCACGCCACGCCAGACAGTTGCTGAATTAATTAGATGCCACGCACCGAGATGCGAAAAAAAGCTCAGCATCGCACAGTGGTTCGAGGTCAATGAGAAGCGCATTAATTTAAACTTCATTTGAAGACAATCTTTCGAAAGTTTCCAACTATGTTTGATCTTATTTGAATATCAATTGCAATTAAATGAATAATTTAATTATTCTTTTATCCATTGATCAACTTTTAACTTTTAAAGATCTTTCATGCTTTAAAGGCTTTTCTATTGTCCTTTTACCAATGTGCCAATGCGTGTGTGTGAGTGTGTGTGTGAGGCACAGATAAACACAAACACAGATACGAATAGAAACAGAGTCGCAACGAGGCGCACTCTGAACGATAGACAGATAGACAGAGCTGCAGAGGCAGGACCTGAACCGGAACCTGGAGCAGGGGCAGCGGTAGGAAGGGGCGGGGGGTAGACGAGTGAGCCGTTATCACACATCACACATCTGCATGTGATATCCTCAAGGATACGCGACACGACACGTAGCCGCCTGTGATTGCTTCATGTGCGTTGCTCATTGTCATCTGCTACTTGTTGTTGTTGTAGTTCTTAGCTTTTGTTTTGCTTTGTTATTGTTGTGCCTGGGATTTGCCGAAAAGGATATACGCATAGGGCGAGAAAACAGAAAACAGAAAAAAAAGAGAAAAGATGATATATGCCGCGACTCATTAACATATTATCACAGCACATACACAATATGGCATATGTCAGGAGTGCCGAATCCTTGAATACATTATGCAACGCATTATCCTTAAGCTTTTCCTCATTCGCCTCTAACCTGAACCCCCCGTTTCTCTCTCTCCCTCTCTCCCTATTCTTGCAGAGAATAAGCGGTGCGCAGCAACAAAAAGTTTGAGCAACGACACGTGACTTGGCCAAGAGAGGCGACACGGGTTCGGGGCATGTTAAAGGACGCCGAGGAGCTGATAAAACGCTGCAAACTGACGTCGCTGCCGCTGGCGCTGCACATGAACGATTACGGCCGCCAGGTGGCGCCAGCGCCGCTTGCGTTGCCAATGCCCATGCCACTGCCACTCCACCTGCTGGCGAAGCCGCCCTCAACAACAGCGCCAACGGGCATGGGATCAACTGGCGGAGGATCAGGGATGGATCATCATCATACGCATCATCAGCTACCGATGCCGCTGCCGATGCCGTTGCCAATGCCGATGCCTCTGCCACCGCCGCACAGTCACGCCCATCCATCAATGCACACCACACCGCCCACAACGCCGCCCACGCCGCCGCCGCTGCCGCTGAACATGAGCCAAACAGCGACGACAACGGCAACAGCCGCCACCACAGCAACAGGAGCAACTGCATCAACGACACAGAGTCCACCCGCTACACCGATCGGATCGGTTGGAGCCTCCTTGGCGGCACCACAGGATCATTACAGCCTGCGCTGGAACAACCACCAGAATCACATCCTGCGCGCCTTCGATGCTCTCCTCCAGACCAAAACGCTGGTTGACGTCACACTCGTCTGTGCGGAGACCTCGATACGCGCCCACAAAATGGTCCTGTCCGCCTGCTCCCCCTTCTTTCAACGCGTCTTCGCCGAGACACCCTGCAAGCATCCGGTCATTGTCCTGAAGGACTTCCGCGGCTGGGTGGTCCAGGCCATTGTCGACTTCATGTACCGCGGCGAGATCAGCGTGCCTCAACAGCGCCTCCAGACGCTCATCCAGGCGGGCGAATCCCTCCAAGTGCGCGGTCTTGTCGAGAGCTCAGTACCAGAGCACACACCCACACCAGCCGCCTCGCCCGACGACTTCAACCTGCTGGACGCTTCGCTACTCTCTTCCAGTTTTGAGGACGAGTCACCCTCAATGGTTAGGCCTGCAGCGGGCAAGCTGATTATGCCTTCCCGGCTCTTTGGCAACTCGAGCAGCGCCATGGCGGCACTCAGTCTACGACGCAAGCGGGAGCAGGAGTCTGAACGGGAGCTGGAGAGTGACCAGGAGCTGGGTGGCAGCTCGCCGATGCCGCGACGCAAACAGGCTCGTCCCAGACGCCGATCCGGTGATGTGCCCCATGATTTCGCGCTGAACAAGCCGGACACGCTGGCAGCATCCGTGGAGTCGCTGCAAACTGTGATTAAGCACGAGCTGCCGGACGAGCCGGAGGAGAGCGAGAAGCAGCTCTCCGAGGAAGCCAGCCCAATGGAACAGGATGAGGAAGAATCGTCACATCAGACAAATCAGCCTGCGATGGAAGCAGAGCAGGCAGAGCACAGAGAGCAACAGCAGGAGAAGGGACTTCCCCGCGCTGACAGCATCAATGAGCAGCCTGTACAGGAGCTCGATGATGACGAGGAAGAGGATCACGACAACGACCACGATCCCGAACACGATAACGATCAAGATCATGATCAAGATCAGGATCAGGATCAGGATCAGGATCAGGAACAGGAGCACGACGAACCAGATCATGAACAGGATCATGATGAGGACGACGACGAGCAGGACATTGAAGAGCTTATAAACACGACCAACGAGCTGCGGCGTCAGGCAGCGGTGGCCGCTGCCAACGCGGCTGCCATGTCGCCCTGCCCCAGCGATGGACCCGAGGACCTCTGCACCACCAAGAAGGACAAGGACACGAGCAACTCGCACTTCTCGGATGGCGAGAGCAACAACAACAACAGCAGCAAGCTGCAGGATAACAATCAACGCATCATGTTGTCACTGAAGGACATTCGCCAGCTGAACGCCAAGCCCAGTGCCACATCCACGCCCACCCACACGCCCACCAGCTGTGCACCCGGCAACAATGGAATGCTATCCTTTCCGCCACCGGGTCTGCGTCCGCCCGGAATGCCCGACAGTCCGCCCTGCAACATGGAGGCACTGGAGGCGCAAATGCACGCAGCCGCCGCAGCTGCGGTAGCCGCTGCTGGCGAGCATCCTTTCCACCACATGGAGCATCAGATGGAAATGTCACTTGCCGCTGCCGCTGCAGCGGCAGCCATGCATCAACGTGACCCACGAGATCACCGGGAGACCAGGGAACAGGCTCTTCAGAGGGAGCACAATGCATTTGCCAACAATCTGCTGGGACCCATGGGGCTGCCTCCGTTTGGCGGACACAATGGCGCGCCGATGGGTGGTCCTGGGTGTCCAGGACAGGCACCCCATGAGCGTCTCGAGGAGAGCATGAACCGGCTGAGCAAAGAGTTTGGCAAGGAATTCGGCAAGGAGTTTGGCAAAGATTTCGGTAAGGATTTCGGCAAAGACTTTGGCAAGGATTTTTGCAAGGAATTCGCGCCGACGTCACCAATGAGTTTACCTGGACACTATAATCCGGACGGACATCCACATCCGCCGTCGCCGCTGCCCTTTCCCGGCATGTCCTCGGCGTTGACGCTGACGCCGCCGCACAGTAAGTACAATCATCCTTTCCCAAAGGTCAGCCACTTGCCTGGCGAGATCCTTGAAACTCAAATGTCCTTTGCGAACTCAAAAAGAATAACAAGCGGAAGTCCTAATAAGCGCGGTGCTCCGTCTTTTCCACCTTTGACTTGACTCCTTGACTTCCACACGTATGCGCAAAGCTTTCACAGCGACTTCCCTTTTAAAAGCCTCGCCTATGCCTTGCCACAGTGGCAGCCACTCAGTGCCACTCCGCATGCAACATGTGGCAACAGTCCCCTTCCCTTCTGCTTTCACTATGAGTATCTCCGCGCGGGCAACATCAAAGTGGCAGCAACCGCAAAAGCATCCTTTGCACTCCTGCAGCCTGTTGCCATGGCCAAAGCTGTCGCAAAGCCTTTAAACGTATTACGGTGTCCTGCCCTGTCCTGTCCTGTCCCTCCGGTGGGATTCACGCTCCATTTATTTGAAATTTTCTCCTCCTTCGGACCTTATTTGCAAACGGAGCTGCGGCTGGTTGGTTTCATTGACATTCTGCAGCATGAGGACCCCGAGATACTTAGAAAGTTAATATTGATGTAGGGGAAAGAATTGGAGCAACTCCTGCATCCCCTTTCTAGTCCCTTAACCCATTTAAAATGGGCAAAGAAGAACTATTACTCTTTTATTATGTATCCTTTTTCAAGTGCTTCTTCTCACTTTAGTCCGATTTCTACCTTGACTCCCCTTTACCCCTCCCCCTACCATTCAACGTGGCTCTCACACACTTTTCTTCATTTCCAGTTGACATATTTAGGAAAAGGGGAAGATCTCTTTATTCCGTGACCCTCTTTATTGATTGTTTTTATTTATTTACTTAACCCAAAGCAAAACGCTTCCTTCTCAGGCTGTAGTCCGACTCGAACCCCTATGTGATTGCATAACAACATTCGCTGGCAATTTTCATTTCATTTTCATTACTAATTAAGTCATAAACAACTTTTGCCAGTTGACAGCTCGTAAGAAATATTGAAATGAACTGCAACTGCAACTGTGGCCGAGCTGCAAGTGCGCCTAATAATTTGACAGTTTAGTTATTGCCCCAACCTCGTCTCTGTCTGGGTCTGGGAATAGAATGTCTCAGCAACCTTCGACTGGGATGGCGACATCGATGGGAGAAGAAGGAGGACGAATGGGAGAGAGGTGAAGCGGGAAATGTGAACTGGGAACTGCATTTGCGGTTGTTGCAAAGTTGCGACTTGCAAATTTGCAGTCCAAATAAATTCAATTGCGGTTTATATATGATTTTTTATATTTATGTCACCCGAGGCGGGCGCATAAAATCCGCAAAACACACACAAACTGCGCTCCATCAGTGGACGAGGGGTGTCCCAAGGGGAGGAGGAAGGGAGGCGTTTTTGTTAAACTCCTTGTAGTTGCGTGCAGAGCGCGAAAAATTTATGTTGTGTCTTGGCAACATGTGAACCAGTCGAGAACTTCATATGTGTGTGTGAGTGTGTGTGTGTGTGTGTGTGTGTGTTCGGCTGTGAGTTGAAACCGTCAGCAAACGTTTAGCCAAATGACTTTTAAGTTCCCAGTCAACAGCCCATAGACAATTTTCAACAGCCACGCCCCCTAAAGAGTCGACACAGAGTGTTGCACGTGTTGTGTTTAAAGTATGCCACACGATGCAGCAACTTCAGCCTTTTGGCAAACAACTTTGCCAGCGTCGGCGGCATAAATAAAAATACAGAGTCCTGACTCCTGACTCCCATGTCCCGTGTCCCGTGTCCCGTGTCCTGTGTGTCCTGTGTCTTCATCGTCCTCGTCATCGCCGTCGTTTCCCTTCTTCTGCTCCTTAGTATGCCATAAAACTTTGCATATAAGTCGCGCGATATTCATATTAATAATATCCGTTTGGGGAGTCCAGCCCCAGACCTCCGCCAGATTTAGACCTCTCTCCCTCTTTCTCTCTGTGTCTAGGCGTAGTGCAGGAGCGACGCGCACACAGGATATAAAATAAATTAAGGCACAAAAATATGAAAAATTGTACGAAAATGCCGACTCGCCAAGGCAGCAGAGCAGAGGCGGCACAGGAAGCGAAATACCTTTTAATGCGACAAAAATTTCAGCCAACATATCAGGGCAATGCAGGAGATGCAGGAGGTGGGTGGCAACTAGGAGGCGGGAGGCGGGAGGCGGGAGGCGGGAGGGTGGGTACATCCAAAAAGGGGGCCACAACCCAGTCGCTAACTACTGCATAAACAGGCTGCAGGCAATGAATGCCAGCCAAGGATACACGATGGAACCCAAGTCCTGCAAAGAAATGCAGAAAGTATTCACTTGCAAGGATGTTAACTTCGGAATACTCTGAAGGATCTTCCACTGGGGTTGAACTGCCAGTTCGTTCGTTAATTTCTCGTTTTAATCGGAGTGGCACAAACTGTTCAACATAGTTGTTATACCCTGCATTGTTTACAATCCACTCGAGCCGAACAGAAGCGTTGCAGACAGCCGCAGAAAAAGATTTACCAACATTTGTCGTATGAAGAATGTGATTTATATTCTTGGAGCCACATTTCGGCGTGAAAATCATTGAACTAATAGCATGTGACGTGTGCGACTGTGGCTAGGGTGTGTGTGTGTGTGTGTGTGTGTAAAGTCGATGGCTGGCTTGTTCTAGAAACCCTTGAGGATAAACGTGAAAAGAAATCCGCACTAATTTTGCCAGCCATCAAAGCGAGTTGGGATGCAAAAAGCATATTACGTATACGCAGCGTGTTGTTATGTCTACTTGAGCAGCGCGGAGCAAACAATGCGCGCTCGTTATTTGTGTCATTATGCGGCAGATACAACATGCCCATCCCCCAGCTACAGTTACAGATAAAGATAGAGATTGAGATTGAGATACAGCTACTGAGATACAAATATAAATACGAGTATATCCCCATTTATTCATATGCTGTGTGTGCGTGTGTTTATTTGTGTTGTGTCTTGAATCCGCATCGCGTACTTATAAAATCATTCAGCGCAATGTCAATGTTATGCCTTACCCCTCGCTCACACACACACACGCACAAACACACACACATACCTGAAGATGCTTTGGATTTGTAGGTTTATATCCTTCAGCTCCTTTATCCTGTCCTGTCGCCTCATCAGCGCTTCAATTGTTTCACTCATGTGAAGAAGTGCACTCCAAGCGTAAAATATTAATAGAATAATGACGTTCCATTGTTTACTGTCCACATCCTCATCTCCATCCCCATCTCCATCCACATCCACATCCAGAGATCCAGTCAATTGGCATAGTCTAACGAGTATTAGGTCTGCGTGTCTGGCGTTTTCTTTGAGTGTATTTATGTCTATCTATTGTTAGCCGGGTAATCAGTGAGCTGGAAAATGAGTCGCTTATGGAAAATTTACAACTGCAATATGTTTTATATAAAGGAAAATTGCATTCGACTTATAAATAGAAAGTTTGCCTCAGACTTATTACGTCTACCAGTTATGTCAGCTGATTAGGCTTCGAAATACTCCACATTTAAGGACCTCAACTTAACAATGTATCCTTTCTTTGTTCTTGCAGTGTTTGGCCTGGACTCGCCGCTGGGCCTATTCCCGCCTGGCATGGATCCTGGCAAACTGTACAACCCGCTGATGGAAATGAGCGACCCGCGTGACATGCCCGGCGGTCCGCCGCCGTTCCTCAAAAAGAAAAGTAAGTAGAAAAAGCCATAAACTTAGCCATAATTGTCTCAAGTAGCACAAAGTGAATTCCCCTTTGGCTGAACCCTCGGAGTACGTGAAAAACAAACAGCTAATTAACCTGTGAGGGCCAACTTCGAACCTACGAGCACAACTGCAGTTGCGGACCTCAAGAAACCGAGAAAGGTTGAAAACCCATTGAACATGATTGCCATGTCGATCACTTTGCAGTCGATAGATCGCTGCATCGATGGATCAGTCGAGCTTGTAGCCAGTCAGTTGGAGTGAGTCTACCTCATGCCACATCGTGCCTCACTTCACACCTGACTGATTGAACCCGTTGATGGTTTTCCTGAGTTCAGCACTAAACTTGCTGCACTTTGGATCACGTATTTGGGCTTGGGCAACAGCGAGAAACACTTTAGTAGGTGTTTGGTCTGGTCTTTAGCCTAGGATCGACGATCGCTAAATGTAGCTGGCGATAAAGTTCGCTCCAGCCGATGATAGCTCAGCTTTAGGATGTTAGTTGAGCAAACCAATAATTCTGATCTGATCTTGTATTATTCTATAGAAGATCTCGTTTTTGAAACTATCCTCAACAGATCATTGAATCTTCCCCTTTTTAGCACTTAACGCATGCTCATTTCCTTTTAGCCCCGTTCGATGGCTTCCATCCATACACAGTTCCTCCCTTCTGTAGCCTCAATCCTCCTCCTGCTGTGCGATCATTGGAGGCGCGATCACTCGTGCGATCATGTGAGGCGGCAAATTTGTTTTTGTGGTTTTCCTGTGCGTTCACTGGGGATCGTTCAGATCGCTCGGATCGTTGTTTGTTTGTTTCTTCAATGAGCAACATGTGCACCTATGCATGTCGCGTAAGCCTCGATTTTCCAACCTGTATAGCTCTTGATTGACAAATAGACAACTCCATAAACGCAGTCGTTTTTCATCGTGTTCAATGTAGTTTATTTTTTCCACTTATTCCCAATACAACTGAAACCTCAAAAAGATAATGAAGTTTTTTAATGTGTGTGTGGGGAAATATTATTTCCATAATGTGTACAAAATGTGGTTCAGAAATCAATTATTGCTCTGTTTGATTGTCATGTGATTGACAAATAAGAAGGAGAGAGAGATCCGCCGAGAATTCGATTGTTGCCCTTTGGATTAGGCCATGTAAACCCTCTGCTGTGACAGCTTCTTTGACAGTTCGATGGCGTTGAGGGGCTAAGTGCTTGCCAGTTATGTTTATGAATGAACGATTAGTTCGAATGGATCTCATGTGAGTGAAGCTCTTGAAGGTTGAAGGCGCCAGCTAAAGAGCCAAGTGTTTGGTACACTGGCTTCAAGACAGATCTTTGGAAGCCTTTTGAGTTTCTCCTATCTGCGCATGGGATCAACCCACATGCTGATCTTTTCAGATCAATTTGGCACACACACTTTCAAGCCGATCACATTTAATTGCTTAATTTTCTCATCAATAGCCGCAGCCGCTGTACTAGCAGCAAATCGTGATCAGATGTTCGGCATACCACAGCAAAATACCAGAAGATACCACAACGAAACTGGTACAAGAGAGCTATGAGAGTATCTGGGCTGATCTTTAGACGAAGACTCATCCCGACCATGACAATCGTTGGTTAAATTACGAGTACAACAATGTGAAAACAGTAAATAAAACTGTGCTAAAAAGCGCAAATCTGGCGTATAGCACGATATTCTTTATTGCGAATCTGCAAAACGGGTTTCGCTTGGCCACATTGATAAGAATCAACACTTGGCTCAAACAGCCATCCAGCCTCAGGAGGAGCAGCAGCTGGAGCTCTACCTGGAGCTGCAACTGACTGGGGGAGGAGGGCAGACACATTTCTAGGGCTCCTTCGCCGTCGTGTGGGTGTGATTAACTGATTTGTTCACATTCATTTGTTCATTTTGCGATTGTTTTCCTCTCTCTCTCTCTCTGTCTCTTTTATTCTCCGAGTCTCTGCCCTCTCCCGCTCTGCAGATTGTTGCTTGTCTCTCGAAACGTGATTTGCGATTTGTAACAAATTCAAATTTCATTTGGCTTCGATTTGGAGTTGGGGACAGGAGAAGCGAAGAGGTGCCTTATTAGTTAGAACCCAGCAACAAGTCACAACAATTGCATTTATGTTCGAGGGTTTCTCTATCTCTTGTTCTTCTGCCAGTTCCTGTTGCAGTTCATTGGAAATAAAGGTCAGACCTACGTTGTGACCCTCTGCGGAGCACAAGCAAATACCAAAGAAACGATTACAAGTCAAATAAGCTAAAGTATTCCTATGTGATTTTGACTACAGAGCGCAGGCTACTGACTGCGAGGGTTACTCGATAACTTAGAGTATAGCATATATTCATATACTTTTCTTCTTGGATCTCAAGTTCCTTTTGTGAAAGTTCAATAAATTCAGTATTCAGATAAAGTTTTCCAACCCGAAGTTTTCCTGCAGATCAATTCACATAATTTTCACAGACAGAAAGATAATTTCATATTATCAAAAGGCAAAAGAAAAGCCCCAATAAACTGTAAATTATCTGAAGCTGCAAATTTGGCCACATACGAATGAATCGACTGGCTTTGACCCGACCGAGGATTCGACATGGTTTCCTCTGCGTCTCCCTCGCCTCTGCCGCGTCCGCGTCCGCGTTCCGTTGTCAAGCGGCTTCAAGTCCTCAAGTTGATGTTGATCGGAGCAAATGAAAGCAGCAGAGTGAACCTGTGGCTCCGTCTGTGGCGCTGTGGCGCTCTCTCATTGTGGGGCACGTCGATATCTGTGGATCTAAATTGAGTTTTAGCGGCGCATGTGACGACGTGGATGTTGCATGCTCGTAATTTGCATATGGAAGGCCGGGCGAGGCTCAGGTCTTGGGTTGGGAACCACCACAGCGTCGAAGCGATCGTTCGCTCTATGTAGGTGCCACATGCACAACAACTACACACAGCAACAGCCACAGCAACAACAACTACACACAGCAGGGTGTGTATGAGCTGTAGGCAACTTCGGAGCTCAGCTCCAGCGCAGATGCCAGACAATGGGCGACTCTTTCAGCAAAATTGTCTAGGCAGCATATGGGCCACAAGATTGAAACATTAGCAGATGGTCGCCCCGAGATAACCTACCCGGTGTGGCTCTGGAGCGACTCAGGTGCCTCTTACCTCAGCCGCTAACTAATCAGTCTCCTTCCCTCTCTCTCTATCTTTGCAGTGCCACGCCCGAAAGGACAACATTCGGCGCCACGCGGTGGTCCGCCACGCTCCTGGACCAACACGGAACTAACGGAGGCACTGCAGCATGTGTGGAACAAGAAGATGACCACCTCGCAGGCATCGCGCATCTTCGGCATACCCTACAACTCGCTCCTCATGTATGTCAGAGGTAAATATGGAAAGAGCTTGAAGCTGGAGCAGCTGCGCAAGGACTGCATCAGTGGCCCGCCGATTGAGATGCTGCAGATGGGCATCAGCGGCGGTGGAAGTGGCTCCAAGAGTGAGAAGAAGGAGCGAAAGGAGAAGGACAAGGACAAGAATTCATCGGGCGGCAATTCAGGTGGTAACAACGGCGGATCCGGTGGCAATGACAATGGTCGCGGACCACCGCAGCTGCCACATCCCAACGATATGGGCCCACTGGGTCCACTCGACTTGGAGCTAGGGCTGCCATTGGGTCCGCCAGGTGGTCCACGCAGCGGCAGCTCCGAACCCGATCTCCTGGGCGGACCAAATTCCCTCTTCAATCCCTTCAATCCTCAAGGCTTCTATCCGGACTTTGCCGGTGGCTTTCCCGGTCTTCCGCTTAGCATGCTGAATCTGTTGCCGCCGGCGGAGCGTCATCATGCAGCGGTGGCCATGCACCATTTGGGTGTCAGCATGGACGAGGATTGCAAGTCGGTGGGCTCCAAGCAATCCTCTTCGCTGGATGATGACTTTGCAGCCGCCGGCTTGCCACTCGCCCTGGAGCACCGACGCCACAGCGACCTGTCCAGCAACGGAGCGCCATTGGCGCAGGCGAATGGGGCTGCGCAGGATTGAAACATGTGGCGGGATTGGGCTGCCAACCCAATGTTTTTCCCGCCCTATGAGCTGGATGAGGCCGCTGCCGCCGCCGCCGCTGCCCACTCACCACCCGCTCCTCAGGTGCCGCCCCACCACGCCTGTCGCGACTTCAACTTCAATCCCAGCCTGTTTATGGCACGACGTAAGCTGAAGCGCTATCGGAACAAACGCGTCCACATGCACATGCAGGCTCCGGCAGCAGCTGGTGGTCCTCTGGCCCCGCCGGCGCCACGCCCCGTGATGCCGCCTCCGCTCAGAACTTAACTTAGGCTAACTAACTGTGAATATCGATGTGAAAATTGAATGCAATATGTTTTTTTTAAATGAATTCATTGTGTAATTATTTAGTTTTTATGCTAAAGACAATATTTGATTTAATTTCTATTACAATAATTAATTACCTTTATATATTTCTTAATTTTGCAATTCCTACAAAATATGTCTTTTGTTTTTGCTGGTGCTTTTAGTTCCTATTCCCGATTTCTTGTTTTAATTTCGTGTTTTAATTTTAAGCTAAGTAACTGAATATGACAAAGCTTACAAAGCATTTGAGGCAATACTTTAAATCCCTAATCCTTAATCTTATATATGATTATAATTTAATTACAATTAAGTCTATTATCTATAGATATGTACTATATGTATGTACCATAAGTATAAGTATGTGTAATTCGAAAAGGAATAATCAAAACGAAAATCAATTCATGCTAATATTTAAGACAATTGTAAATAGGACACAGTGTTAAACCAAAACCAAGCAGCATTAGGGGTATTCCAGTTGCTGGCAGATCAAACAGAGATGAGCCAAACCGACATGGTATGTCGATATACATCGGTATCAGGGTTTCTCCTGCCACAGCTTGAAACATTTAGCAGAGAATTTGTAACGAAACAATGAAACATTAGTAGTATTGAAATATGAATAGTATATCGATAAAATATATATATATATATAGATTTATGGATATATATGGATATATATGATGATGACTGTACCAAAATTTTAAATGTTATTCCATGAACCAGCGGCAATTATTTAGTTGTAGTCTAAGCGTATTCCACTAGGCAATTTCAAACTGTATAAATCGAATTCGGAAATTTCCATTTCATGAATACACTCGAGTATTTGTTGATTTATTCACACATTACTCGAATACATGCATAAATGTTAAAAATAATATATATACGAGTATGTGGTAGATTTATAGAGATCGCTGTGTAAGTGTAGTGCAAACATAACAGTAATTATAACGGAGGGCAATCCCCCAATTAATCAGTTTTATAATTGAACTTGTAAATGAACCAGTAGCCGATTCTGGCATTGGCATGTGACTCATTTTCCCGCGCATAGTTTTAATAATTTATAAGCTCAACAAATATATATATAAATATATATATTAATTATAATTGTAGAACACAAACACACACAAAAAAAACACAAAGGATTAACAGAAATAATCTATAAGTTATATATATAATTAGTAAAGGTTATTAAATAAAAAGTTAAATGAGATTATTCATTAAATGTTGATTTTAATTGTTTTTGCTTGTTTTTCCAGGTGAATTTATCACTTTGGATGAATTCCGATGAATGAAACATGAAAATTGCACTTTTTCTCTGAGTGGGCGGCGCCACGCCCTAACATTGGTTCCAACTAAAATGACAAGAAAAGAAAAAGTCAATTAAAATAGTTTGAATAAACCTAAAAAATATATAAAATCAACATTATTTTACTTCGCATCTTTTGCTCCACACATCAACGACAACAAAAATTTTTTTTCTGGTCCGAAATTTGCATGAAAATCCACGTTTCGGTGACTTCTGATACCAGGCGAACAGAATCTGCTGAAGGTCGCTGCTAACTTCGAACAGCAACTAAAAGTATGCAACGCATTTCGTACACATGTTAGTTGCCTGTTAGCTTAGCATCAGCGAAATATAAACGGCTGCAACTAAAAGTATGCAACACTTTTTATAAAAATTTACTTTTGTACTTACACGTTAAATTGGCAACAGGGCAACATATAACGGTGGTTGTTAAACACGCTAGAGTCAGACATTTGCTTTAATTTATCTGGACAACAACCAGAGTTGAGACAAACAATTGGAAACTGAAAAATGCGTAGATGAGGTTTATGTCTCAGCTTAACTATTCGTTAAGAGGGGAATTCGTTAAGTTTATAGTGTATGTTATCTCTTTCACTCTTATTACACAAAACATGAAGAGCAAATCTGTTATGTAAAAGAGATAGAAACAAATGTAAATGACGTACTGTAGCTTTCAGCTTATGGTCATGATTACTTGAGCGCGCAATTCAAATATTCAAAAGACTAGAAGTTCTATTTGAAATCATTGTTTATTTAAATGGACTAAAACATAATCAAATCATACTTAGATATGGTTTTATTAAAAACTTACGGTAATTATGCTCTAACAAATGTCTATCAAGCTTAAAATTACATATGTATTTTTGTATTGTATTTGGGAGGAAATAAAGGTACATTCTGCTCTGGTAGTGGCAGTTCATAGAACAAAATGGGCATAAACCAATCAAATGAACTTTGAAGCTCATCAATCTGAGTTCATTGTTTGCTTTCAAGGAATTTACTACTACCGATGACTATGACGAAACTAGCTTTTCATTGTGCATTCATAACTCATAAGAGAATTTCCGATAGCCACCAAAATACAAATTGTGAAAGGCTGTCAGGAAAGTAGCGATGGGCAGCCGATGACTCAATTCTGACCTGTGCCCCACGGCGCTCTTTTCAAATGTGAAAACCGAACAACAGCAGTGTCCTAGCTCCCATACCCGAGCTTCCCATAATCCACGTTTGCCAATGCAACTGCCCTCGTATTCGAATCTGTGCCTGTGCCTGTGCCTCTGTTTGCGGCTTTGTCCCTGAGCAAATTGCACACATATGAGTCTCTGCATTTGCCAAGCGACAGCAAAATTCATGCTGGCGGCAACAGATGGGACATGAATACGAGTATCACAATCAGACACTGTGGGATTTGTGGCTTTTGGAACGTGTCGCCTAGTGGAAAATGGAGCTGTTGCCAACTGCAGGTGCAGGCCACCATCTCCAAATCTAATTCCCACTCAATCCCAGCTAAATATCATTGACAATTTGCTTAATTTGTGTTGCACAGGATATATTCCATACCTCTATTAGACAGTCAGACAGACACTGAACTAAGGAGCGTCAGTCTGCCTGACACTCTCGCCTCATCAGCAACAATAACAACAACAAGGAGAACATCATCATCATCATCAGCAGCAGCAGCAGAAGCAGAAGCAGTAGCAAAGTCAGCATCATCCTCTCCTTGAAATGCCAGTTCTGGTCAGTTGCTTGCCCTTTTGCCTTTGTTGCCGTCTGTTGTCTGTCGTCTCTCGTTTGTCGTGTGTCGTCTGTCCAACGTCGCATGCCGCCTGCGTGTCGCTGCTCTGAGTTGGCTTTATCTTAGCGTTTTTATATGCAAATGTTTGGCTATGAATTCTACCTCCCGCCAAGTGTCTATCCTCATGCATTCTGACTCAATTTCGAGCGACTCGTTCCATTTGGCCATTGAACCCCGCACGCAGTCAGTCAGTCAGTCAGTAAACGGCTCATTAGCTCAAACGCCCGCCGCATATCAGCTGCATTCATATGCGAATACAAATATTCGTTATTCACGTAAATATGTATTTGCCTTGGCTCTGTTTGGCCTGCCAAGTTTAAGCAGATTATTAATTCTATAATCATTCTTAAATTGCGTCACAAGACGCTGTCTGGCAGACCTGCTCGGCGTTTGATACTACCCGTAACTCCCCATCAACCCAGACAGTCCTCAAAGGTATAAAAAGAAAATGCACACGTGCGTTGATATTTTCGAGTTATGATTGTTGCCTCAGGCTTAAAATGTTGTCTTTACCAAGTGTGCAGTTATTTTTATTGCGATGTTTAAGTTGGATTTCGAGCAACAAGTAAACATGCACGGTATATGGCCTCTACGGGGTGAAATACCATAATAAAACTGGGTTCGCACGTGCCTCTTATCTGACCTGTAAATTTCGAATGTCTAGTACAAAGTGCCCAAAATAAAAGGAGGAAGCATTATTTATGCGAAATAACTTTTCGATACTGCTTCGCTTTATAGATTGACACGTTTAACTTGATTTGGGAGAGAGCAGAATACATCTACCTCAATCTAATCTTTATACTTTCAGACGTCATTGAATGTTATGTAGATTATCTTCCTTTAAGTCTTACTCTTAGCTTAAACCTCATTATGCCTGATTTCAAAATTGAAAGGCAACCTTCAGGTTGTCCAATTACCGTGTGGATGAATGCCTGGCTGCTTGTCGAATCTCGCCGCACATCTTAATTGAAATGTTAGGCAGCCCAGAACCATATATTAATATCCAATTAGGACTAAACAAAGGGAGACGGCACACTCTTGGGTGTGGAGGAGTGCAGCCACAAGCAACTGGGAGTGATCGATAGGTGAGCACACAAATGCTGTTGTGTGTTGAAACACACACCATGCCTCCTTTGGCAACCACAAGGACATCGGACTGTTCCGTACTTTGCCTGCGCCATTATTAATTATTTGTACTAATTGCAACCGACCCGTCAGAGTTCTCCTCCCTTGCCTTGCCTTGCCTTGCCTTGAGTGGCACCTGCATTTTGTGGGTGAGCACCGACAGCGATATGAAAGGTAGTCACATTGCAAGACTTTGACGGCATAGACACCACCACCAGCACCACCACCACCAGCGGCACCACCCACGAAATGTGCACAATGCGCGCCGGCATGTGACATGTGGCTACCACACGCATTGACCGGCCAACAAGCCCTCGTCCGTCACCCAGTCCACCTTCATCTAGCACCACCTTACACCGAACCAAGTGGCGCTAAAAATAACAAAGCCTAAGCCCCAAGTACAGACAAAAGCCACAGCTGGTGGCAAGATGGGCAACGGCAACGGCAACGGCAACGGCAACGGCAACGGCAGCCGAAAGAGAAACATTCAAATGGAAGTGGAATTTGAAACAAGTCTAGTGAGCGCTACACACACTCTCCCTCTCTTTCTCTTTCTCTTTCTTGCTATCTCGCACTTTCTCACTCTTTAAGGTTCACTACAGTCAAGCCCCATTATAAGGTTTCCTTCCACAAGATCTACTGAAGCTATTCGTGATCAGCAAGGGTTTTACATGGAATGAATAGTCCAAGGAGGGACATCATATGAAGAGATCAAAAAGATATCGAATATAACTGGGCTTATGATTTTAGATGCAAGTATCGTAAAACTGTTCTATACTTTTGTATATTTATTATATGTGTACCCACTTTGAATGGGAAGAGAGACCTCATGCCAGAGTGACCTGTTCCTGATCTCCTTCTGAATTGTATTCCTGGTCTACAGTCAATAGAAAGAAAGGAAATTGTAAGCAGTTTGTTTGTTTTAAGAGATTTGCAGCTGACACATGTGTGTCATATGTGAAACAGAGCTCGCTTGCTTCAAACGGGTGCACACACAGCGAGGCTCTACTGTATTTCTCTCACTGTATCTGTGCGGCGCCTGCGTTCGCTGTGCACTCAGCACTCAGCACTCAGCGCTCAGCGCTCAGCTCTCAGACGTTCGACGCTTTCGGAGCGTTCGTTCATTCCGGCGTGCTCAGTTTGTGTTGTGAGGGCCATTGAATCAGTTGCTTTTGGTATCTGCAACGAGTTGGATAACGAATCGGTTGGGGCTGCTGCCGCTGGTTACGCTACGTATCTTTTTGGACCGTGTATCTTTTGGAGTTAGTTTGTTTTTGGGGTTCGCGGAGTTGAAATACGAATATTTTGAAATAAGTTGGAGCTGCAGTTGAGTTGAGTTTTCTTTTGGGAGGAACAACTAAAGGCAATTGTTAAGCTTATTGAAATAGAGTCAAGAAAGTATCTCACAGATACTCGTTAGCGGCGCGTGTGCACAACAAAAGTTGTAAAGAGAAAGAAGCACAACAACAAATTGTTGCGAAAATGCGCCAAGAAATTTAAACAGAAAAAACAGCTTTAAGAAAAATAAAACAAAACAAATTAACAAAAAACAACAATATAAAAAAACACGCGACGTTTTTATATCTTACCAAAAGGAATTGTTGTTTATTTATGTTTTGCGCTCGGCAAAGCGTTTGCGTATCTCCGAGTGTGTGTGCCTGTGTGTGTGAGTCTCTTGTATCTGTGTGTGGCACAAAACAGCTGTTGGTGCGACAACCACAACAACAACAACAACAGCAACAACAACAACTGCAATAACAACAAGAACAACCTCTCGAGTGTTAAACGAATCTTTCGAGCAGCCGCCAAACGACAACAATAACCAAAATCTTAAGATATATATTCTTTAATCATATCCCTGACTGCTGAGTGACCACTCTAAGGGTAAGTTCTTAACTGGTATTTATTACTTTTTTTCCTGTTTCTCTCTCTTTTCGAGAGGTTACTGTTATTCCCCTGACGTTCAAAGTGTGCAAAATGAAACAAATAAACGTAAAAATAAACATTCGAGTAAATTTTGATACTCGCAATTGCGCCGGTTGAAGCCCCTCGAGTCTCGAGTGCCGGCAATAATATTGATAAGAGCGAAGTCTAATTGTTTTTGCCAGTCGGTGGCTTTCTCAGGTTCATACTCGGTTTGCGGTTAGCTTTATGACTACAGATAAAAAGTATAATAAGAGATTTAGACTAATTTATAACTCTTGATAGGCTCCGCTTGATAAGCGAAACAATTCTCAAGTGCTTGTTGATGTTTTCAAATGTTTTCTGTTTATATTTCTAATCCTCAGAGATTTACATAGAGATTGCCACCAAATTGCTCAGATCCGATATTTTCTGGTTCAGTTATAAATAGTAAAGGATTCTATATGTGTGATTATTTAAACAGAATGTGTGCTGCTCTTGCCCACAGTGTCTGAAGCTCTTTCACTTTCACTTTACATATATGCTCGTTAGGTTGAATCCTTTGTTCGTCTCCCCTCCACCCGTGTCCTGGCTCTCTCAGTGGGTAGCAGGATGTTTCGGAATCAAAGCTCAATCCTGTTCCTGGCAACGCTCTTCGTTAAATAATTTGTGCAGTTTAAGGGTCTGCGGCTAACCCAGATACAACTAACTAAGTTAGTTACTTGGAGTGCCTGGAACCAGGAAGGGAATAGAAGCAGGAACAGGAACTCCATGAGTACACAGCACGCACACTCACTTACACCTTTAATACAACAAAACCACAACAACAGCAACAATAAACAACAATGAACAAAAAGCATTTTCATAGCACTGTGGGAAAAATCAATAAAAACGCACGCGACTAGCGTCAAACGAGCGTCTCTTCCGCCCTCTCTGGTGTCCTTCTCCAGCGGCAGGACGTGCCCCCTCTAGAGGAGAGCCGCTTGAGCGAGTCCTAGTTACAAAAAAAGGATGCAGTGGCAGGCGACAATTGGGATTTGGCTTTTAATTAAGCGACTCACAAAAGGCGAAGACAAATTAACGACCGACTCACAAATCGCGTTTATCAAGTGCAGTTAATACAAGCCGGCGCCAAGCCCCAATCCTCATGCTCCACACCTCCTTCTCCTTCTCCCTCTCCTCCTGCTGCTGCTTCTGTTTGTGCTTGAGCTTATGCCTCCCAACAACCCCTCCTTGACTGCATTGAAGAGTCATTGCCATCAGCGAAAAGGAAAATCCAGCTGGCAACAACAACAACAATTCGATGGGAGACTCAAGTTTTGGCGCTTGCCAGTTCAAGGAAAAACAAAAACAAAGCCCAAACCGAATGGGAAACTCTCTGACGCAGACGCAGAAAATTCTTCTCTCGCAACATTTGTTCGCTCTCTGCCAACATGAAGGTTCTCCCCCCATCCCCAGCCCCATCCCCACCCCCAGTTTCCCATCCTTCAGCTAGGTTTCCTCACTTCATGCTGGTGGTGCTGTTCCTGTCCCATTGTTATTGTTGTCCTGATTTTTTTGGGCAGGCGAATTGTGTCTCTCGTATGTATCTTGAGGATTGCACTCGACGACGACGTTGGAGACGACATCTGCTGCTTTGTTGTGCCCCTCCCCCTGCTGCACCCCGCTGCAGCAGCCCCTACCCCGCCCATACTAATGGCAATTGCAGTGGCAGCAATTGGTGAGGGCTTTTTTGGATGAAAAACGAAATGAAAATTGACATGAAAAACGAGTTTTTCATTCGACCCGCACAACAACTGAAACGTAAAGAGCTCGCAGCTTGCATTCAACTATTCCCTGGCATTGGCATTAATCTGCATATCCATACACATCCCTATCTATCTGTATGTAAATACAACATATGGGCGGGGAGGGCGTGGCATTCGCTATAGAACTGTAACCCAGTTTAATTGGCATCGGCGTTTCAACTTTAGCATTGAGCCACATTTAAACTGCTGAAAAGTGAAAGTAAGCAAAGGTGGGAAAAAGTGAAAACCCAAATGTGTTTTCACTATCGCTAAATGATAATCATTGGTTACCTTCCATAAACATTGCTTTACTTGCAACTATTTATCTAATGAACTGAGGAAAGAACTTAAGAAGAAAGGCTGCAATGTTTTCAAGATACATTTCTAGAATTATAGAAACAGCAATTTCTGATTGAAATACTTATATATCCTTTTTATTCAGTATTAATAATTCACTTGTCTTTCCTCCAGTTGAAGTCTCTCAATTGCAATTTCATATTTAATTAACTGAACTCATGTCTTCTATTGAGTTTCCCCGGGTGAATTATTTGTCGGCTTAATTCGGTCATTTCCTCCATTAGATATTATTTATAATGAAGTGCCTGATTTCATTATCAGGTTTAACCAACTACAGACAGAGACAAGTTTATTGGGTCATTCGAAGCTAAAGTGAAGTCCAACTGTTGGGGAGGTGGGGAGAGAAAGAAATAGTGTTGAAGTATTACGAGATTTATCGAGAGCACTTGCCTAGACGTCCTCCGTTCCCAAGAAGTGGCTGGTGGACTGGGTGGTTGGTGTGGGGCTCATATCTGAAGTGGCAGCTCTTTTATACCACATTCAAGTGGGTCACATTGAAATAATATTCTCGACTAATATCTAGAGCGGATGTGTTTATCATAGAGTGAGGCGTTTGCTCATGCACTTGGCAAACTTCTCTTTTATCTATTGCCCACAAAAGACCAAGAGCCATGGGTGAAAATCAACAAATGCACATGGTCAGGTCAGTGGGCCTACCTGTTAGCAGAGGCGGAGATAGAGGGAGGAGGTGGAGGGGAGATTGAATCAAGTGGCAAGCAGAAGCTGAGATTAAAGTGAAAAACACTTGTGCAAAAATACCAGGTTGGCCACAAAGAAGGAAAGTGAAAATGCCAGGCAATGGTCTGAGGCAGAAAAGAAAAACTTCCGCATTGTTTTTTATTGTCTCTTTCAGTTCGCCTCTTATTCCATCTCTCTCTCTCTCTCTCTCTTGCACACTGTGATTTATGCACTTCAGATATTAAATCCCTTTCTGCTGTTGGACTCGCAATTGAGCTTCTCCAGCATATGCCATAATAATAACAATTAATCTGTAATTTTACACGGCATTGTATCTGTAAGCCTTTGGCCATATGCAGCTCTGTTTGCACAACTACAAGTGCACAAAGTGGGATTTACTGGGAGATACACAGAGTCCGTCCACACACCCGATATGCTGTGTACATATGTGGTATATCTTTTAATTTCAATATTTATCGCGTGCCTTGTTCTCTGCCAAAGTGCATTCAACTGCGGCTGACAATGCAATCATCGGATGTGTATTAAGTGCATGTGCGAGTATTTAATCACTCCCCAGTTTCGCTGCGAAACTTTTAAGCAGATCCCAAACAAACTTATGGAGCGACAAGTAGAGAGAGAGGAGACTAAAGCTGGATAATTGTGCCAACGGGGCCAACTATGAAAATGCAGTAGCTGTTTCTGGCCAGTTTTCCACTCTTATTTTCTCACACCTAACAATATCTAACAGTTTTTCACAGAAGTCCCAGTCTCATTAGCGACAAAGGGAGATAGAGAGCAGCTCCAGAGGAGGGACAGAGATGCTGCATGCACTTTACACCTTATACTTCTATTTTGTGTGTACAAAATAATTTTCCCAGCATGACAGCAGCTCCCATGACAGTGGGCCAATTAGCAGATTGAAGTGGATAAAAAGATCACAGTACTCTTCAACTGATTTGTTGCAACTTAATTGACTTTGGATTTGATTCAGAACTCATTCAATAAACAATCAACTATTGCAACTATTTTATATATTTCATTTCTTATTTATTTCATATTCATTTTCATATCTGACCATCCCAGTGTCCCGTCCAGCCCACAGTAAGGTTGCCCTGAAAAGTCAATTAGTCTCCATTTCTGGCACTCCGCCTGGAACCTCACATTACCTGGGAGCTGTCGAGTCGCTAAGCTAGCGAAGCTCCACAGCTCAACAGCTATAGAGTACCATGGTAGCAGAGCTCCGTGACTCCAGAGCCGGGCGAGTGACTCTCTGACTTTGTCCATGTCTGTCAGGCAAATCTGCTTTAAATTTTTAATCGCCTGAAATGTTGTGTTATCGCAGAGGGCCAACTCCTGCCTGGAACTGGCTTACATGCGTGTGTGTGCGGGTGTGCGGGTGTGGGGGTGTGTGAGAGTGTGTATCTGGGTGTAAATCTATTGTGCAGTGAGCTTGGCTTGCACTTTCGTGCCTGAAGCATTTCGCATTACATCACACATACTCAGACACACTCACACACTCACACACATGCACACACGAGTGTGTACTCAATTACATTAATCGTCCTGTCGCAGGGCCTTTCATGTGCGTGTGGCCTCAGGTCGAGAGCCTCTGGATGTAAATGCATTTCCATGTCAGACGACAAACTCCAGCATAAATAATATTAAAATTGCATTTTGTATGCGCAGCTTGGTTTCAATAATTGGGTTAGGTCAGTTTATGACGCAACACTCCCCCTCCCCCTCCCTCGCTCTCTCTCTCTCTATGGCCAGGTAATGAATTTTGAGTTCTTTAATAATGCAATTTTCCTTTGATGACTTCAACCATAGACATATATTATATATGTATATTCTTGAAGGTCTTATTACAAGTAAGTCGGAGAGCATTTCGTGTTTGCGAAACATTACAATAAAGAATAAAATATTGTATATAAACATTGATGTAATCTCATGAATATGCAATAAATATTGTGGCACCTACCGACCCATAACCCTCCTTTCCGAGTCATTCAGCAAACAAAAAGCAAACACAATGTGATCATAAATCATATGTACGAGTATTGGGACTACTATTAGAATGGTCTTTAGAGCTAGTTTACGTTTAATCTGATGACACGAAGGGCATCAAAACGCGACGCACAACGAAACTTAACCAGGGTCAGGTCCATAAGAAGCGAAGGAAACCAGTTTCGAGATCCGAGTTCCGAGTTCAGCAAGGGCGACAATTAAAAACAAATTAGCGGTTAAAGCCCAGAAAGGTGATTGCAAATCATATTATAAAGATGTCAAGTCACGCTCTGAGTGTGCGAGTGTGTGAGTGTGAGAGTGTTTAGACAGTTGAATAAACCCATTGCGATAAGCTTATCAGCGAATGTAGAAGAACTCGAGCACAAAGTTAAGTCTCATTTAATGTACAATAAGTTGGAACAACAATTAACAATTAACGAAGAACAACAAAAGCTCAAATTAATAATTTTCTAATAAATATTCAGAGCATTAAAACAAACAATAAACAGTTGCACAGACCCTGTGGATGGCCGGTTTAATGACTTAATGTAATAACTTTGAATGTTTATTAGAAAGAACCGGTCGAAGCTTGAATTTTGTTTTGCTTTTCGCTCTTTCCCCAAACCCCCCAGAGAGAAGAGACTCCCTCCTCTTCGACATTCACATATCGAGCTGAATCGAGTCGTATGCCACGCGCTCTCCCAATATGCATACTCGTATGGAGACGGCGACTGTGACCAATCGAATTATTCAATACTTAATAAACCAGAACGTGTTGGTGACGTCGCCGTACCAGACACCACAGAGTAATGTTTGCTCGCCGGCCTTTACAGGTTTTAGCTAGGCGATGCCATAAGGAAGTGATTCTCGGTCCCCTCGCAGTCTGGTTTTGCTTGAAACCGGCAACTGCTCAGCTGGTTTTCCGATCGTTAGTTGCCCGAGGCGCCGGGCTGGGGACTGCGTACGGGTCCGGGTCCGGGTCGGTCATGTGCTGCTTGCCTTACGCCTTTCACCGACGATTTGACGTCGGCGACAAACCCGCAAACAGATCACGAGACAAAACCAAACCAAACTGGTCAATCATGCTATAAAATGGCAATTAAAATCTATTTGCTTTCTGTGATGATGGTCAGGAATCAGAAGATAAGGACGAGTAAGCTCCACAGAAAGAAAGGTGGTTTCAATTGCATAATCTACATAATGGTCGGGAATGTGAAGATGAGGGCGAGTAGGAGGTTCCAGGGAAGGAAAGGAAGTGTAGATTGGTTTGCCCTCATAAGAAAGCCAAAGAGAACTTAGATTACAATCTCTTCTTTTAAAGGTTTAAATGTAAATCAGTTGCTCAAGACAAATATAACAGTTATGAAAATATCCTTTATGGTTGAAAAAACATATCCGATTCCATATTGAATGTATAAAACTTTACCTATAAATCAATCGCTTGTAATTGGATTCTATTGAAATAAGATATTAACCTCGGTCTAAGCTTAAATCGATGATTGCGTTATGAACACTTTTCCTATATAAATATATAGATTGAATTTCTTGTGAAATCGAATATGAATCAGAGTAAGAACGAACCACAGGAGTCCAATGTTCTGACTTTATCTACATCTATTCCTAGAGTCATAAACCTGTCGATAGATATAGATATAGTTATAGTATGGTAAAACATGCGTAAGTACTTTATCGACTTGCATATCGTATATCACTGGGTAGTCATCAGCTTTGGGCAAACTAAAAGTTCTGTTATGCATAACAATATGTAATGTACCGTTGTATAAACTTCTTGATGTACACTATGACTGTGCACATCTGCTTGCAGTAAGCGTACCTCCCATTAAGATCCATAGATAGGCTTCTTTTCACGTCTTGACCCAGCACTTTAAAGGAGATTTCCATATCTATATACCTATTTATCTGATTACCAGCCACGTCTTTAACTATCCGGCGAAATCGGATTGCAAATCGCCACCTCTTTATCTCTCTCAATCTTGCTCTTGCCTCTATCATTCGCTCTTTGAAATGACTTTCCAAATGTTGCCAACTGTTACGACCAAATGCCATGAAACTGGGCAGTTGAGGAGGTAGTTTACAATGATGATGATGATGGTGATGGGTCATTAAGAGGCAGGTGGGCGTCTGCGACTATGGAAAAGTGGGCCAGACAAATACTTATGAGCATTTAACGGTTAAACAAATCATTTGCCATTATAATTACAATCACAATTACTACTAGAATTATAATAACGATAATAATTTAGAGCTGTTCGCGCTTAACGCTTGACTAAATAAGTTGTAAAATTGGGTCAGACGCAAATCTACACGTTTCTTTTTTGGGAACAAATGTTGTAAATGATTCACAGTTTCTGGGGAGACACCCACCAGCTGAGTGTGAATGAGTGGGTGACTGAGTATATGGGTGTGAGTGCGTGAGCATTGAGCGGAAAGTGTAAATTATGTTAATTGGAAAGTATTTATGGCATAATTACGCATTGCCAACGAATCATTAAATAACAGTTAAGTCCACACGCGGCGCTACAAACGAAAGTAAAATCCGTCAAGCTGGAGAAAAGAACCGACTTCGACTTCGACATCGAAATCGATCACTAAACGCCAACAAACAGATTGAAACTCAGCAAAAGCAACAAAAGCAGCAGCAGCTGCTGAGGAGAGAAAGTGCCCATTGGCAATCAATTAAATCTTTCCTCGACCTCTAAGCAAAAGTGAATTTAATTGAAATTTAACTATCAAACATCAATTGATTTACATGAGTGCAACAGTTCACTCCTTAAGCTCTTCCCTCCCTCAGCTGAACCTCGTTAGCTACTCCTTGAAGTGTCAATAGGAGTCAATTGCAGTGCCCAAATGTCAACTCCGATGTTTATTGCTTTTCAAGTGTGCACCAGGTCATAATACAACCCTCCAGCCCCCTGTCCACCTGCAGCTACTCAAAGTCCACGTAGTACAACCCAACCGCCAGGGCTCCCATCTGTCCCCAACTCTGTCAAGTGTTGACAGGTGTGAATTTTGAACGTGTTTGATTTGCAATTTACTTGCGTTATGTGACTTTTGTGGTTTTTCGACCTTTGAACGTTTTATTCGCGAACTGCAACAGAACACGTAATCTGCTCCCAGTAGTTTCAACATAACGTGTTAAGATCAGGTTCAAGATACTATATACTATATTAGCTATTAATATAATAATTGTCTTACTTAACTCTAAGCTGATTCTATTTAAAGCGCAATATAAATCAGTTTCTATGACATGTGGTCGACTACCTGTCTCTCTCCCTTCTACTATCTCTTGAATGAATCACAAGTTAATGTATTGTTTATATCAAGAAATGATATGCCAAGTGTCTTTATTCTATGTAACCAAAGCAAATTTACTCGTTCCTTACATAAACTCAAACAACCAGTTAACTAATAGATGGCAGATCTATTGATAGTTGTGAATATTATTAGATACAATGAAACTATATATATATATATTTAATAGGTAGTGTTTCATGACAAATCGATTTTTATGTTTCTTTGTCCACAAAACTAATCCAACTTGGAGGAGGACAATAAAAACTAACTAAGCGAAAAAAGAAGGACCGAAACATACGAAACACTTTCCGCACCCAGTAACAACAACTATGTAAATAAAAGAAAAAGAGAAAAACCACTCACACTCACACACTCACACACACAGAGAGCTGGAAAAGTAATTGAACAATGACTTTTCGACGAAAACAACAAAATGAAAATGCGAAAACGTTAAAAGTTCAAACGCCTCCGGCGACGAGTTAACAACCCAGCCATGGCTATAAAGCGATTCCGATGACGTCGCAGCTCCCTCCGAGTCCCCCCGTACTCTGAATAAACGTATAATAATACGTACTATAGCCAGTGGATATAGCGAACGATATACGCCAGACAAATTAGCAACGCATGTCAGGCAATTCCTCAACAGAAAAGTATCTACAAAAAAGTATCTGTAGAAAAGTATCTACAAGTGTGCGCGTGTGACTGGGTGAGTGTGTGTGTGTGCCCATGACCATGACAATGACTTCCATGTGGTCCCCCCGTACAGACACCGTACAGACTGAGCACGTTATGTGCTTAATTATTAAAGGGGCTTTGTCTAAGAGCAGCTTTTGCCAGTCCAAAGAAATGTCTCTGCGAAAACGAATCCATAAAAAATAAAATGTATAAATGTATCTACAAGTGCGTGTCTGCCCTCTGAGCACAATAAGTACTTAATTTTTGAACGCATTCCCATTTGTCTAAAAGCTGCTTTTGCCCATTCGCATTGCCATTGCCCCCAAAGTACCCGCCGTACTCAGGAGGGGAGAGGGATGGACGCGTTCGCCGACTTGGCTCAAACCAGTTGGCATTGCCTTCACGCAGCTGATATGAAGCTTCCTCTGGTTTCAATCAGTAAACATCAAGTACACCCGTTCACGTACACATATCCGATGAAGTGCTATCAGTTGCCACTTGAGCTTTTAATTAATTTAAACGCCAAGCATCGAGCATCGCTGGGTGACATCCCATCCCATCCCATCCCAATCCCAGTTCCAGTCCAGGGAAATAAACTTTTCGCTTAGTCCGAATCTTGCATACTCTCTGAGACTGAACGAACATTCGCATGTTGCCAAAACAGTTACTAAAAAGAGACATCAATTTAATGTCTATATTAACTTGGTAGACCACAGTCATCGCCCATATGAGGTTTATTGCTCGTATACCCACTACTCACTCCTCCCCCTTCTGGAGAGGGTATCAAAACACAGAGCAGAAGTAATCGTTAAAGTCTGGGATTTTGTGGCTATTGCTTTAATTGCCAGACATATTTGTTGTCGATGTCTGAGCAGAGATATACGAAAACGACTTTGATACGAATTGCTTTGGTTTTTAAGTGATGCAGAGACAATCCCAATGAATCGATGAACGATACACGCTCATTCAATTTTAAGATATTTATTAAAATACTAAGTAAATATATTTGCAGCCAGCATATATATTGCACATGTGAGCTGTAATGAAACCTTTCTTCAAAGAGTTAACTTCGTTTATGGTTTTCTATCGAAAGACTTACCTACAGATAGATCTTCTGACAAATTCAGCAAGGTATTTACTTGTTTGCACATGTAATAAAAAACGATTTAAAGCTCTTAATTAAATGTAAACAGAGTGGAAAGCAAATAAATTGTTAAATGCATTTCCATTAATAATAAATGTTTATTTATCTGTCGTCGTTGTTGTTTCTGTTCGGTCAGATTATTTAGCAAGCCAAACAGTTGAGTGAATAGCCTCTGATAAGAATCATATTTACAGTTGCACACCCACACACACACACACACACACACACACACGAATAGTAGTCAGGTAAACATTAGGCAGAGGTGGGCACTGGAAATTGGACTGGGACTGTCAGACAGATCACAAATGAAGTCAATCAATTTTGCGAGCATTATTTATCCACCAGGTGATACGTAAACTCAAACAGAAGTATCAGCAAATGTTGTCCTATTTGAATCAGGTCTGGTGGCATGAATAATATATTCGATTGCATTCAATGTACTCATGGCTGGATAATAATTGATTTAAAGCAATCCACACAGATTTAAGCTACATTCAGATGAGAGAGGAAACTCTGGCGCAATAGACTTCAGCCGTAGTACTTAAATAGAGTTTTCTCAGTATTAATCTAAATGCCAGATTCAGCTTTCACAGATGCTTAAAGCACACTTATTCCAAGATGATCCTTATAAATAGCAATTCTGTATTTATTAACATAATATGTATTAGTTGGAAAATGCTGTAAAGACATGACGTCTATATTAAAGGGACATAATTACAGAGGAAATTCTATACACAACAGCGTATTAAGCTGTCCTTGTAGCTGCTTGTACTGAGAAGTATATTTTAGAGAGCTGCATAGAAACAAGCAACTTAACTCTAGGCGCCTTCTCAAATGAGTCACGTTCCTAGAAAGGACCAAAAAATAAAATTACTATAGGGAGAAACGCCCACGGAGTGCGTCACAGGCGAAAGAGCAACGCGAGCAACCACCAAGTGACTCGGCTCTGGTCTGGTCTGGTATGGTCTGGTCTGGTCTGGTCTGATTCCTGGCGCTGCAGGAGACGCATTTGCATGTACGACGCCGACAATAGCCACACAACTACAATCACAATCCCAACAACAACTTGTAACTAAAACTACAAAGGGATTGTGACTCATCATGGTCGTTGTCAGCTCCCGCCAGTAAGCGGGAGAACTCCGCGACGCTGCGTTAATTAAAGCGACAAATGCCGAAACGGGCCGACAGGGGCAGGAGACTAGGGGCAGAGTGTAGCGTCATGGGTGCTGGAGTAGGGGTGTGGGGGCAGAAGCTGGGACCTCCCCAAACCGAGACAGTCATGCACTTGCGCCCCTTTCGCCGGAATTGTTGTTTTCTTCAATTTTTCTCACTGTTTTTCCAAGGCAGCTGCGTGTTGAAGTGGAAAATGATCGGAAAACGTAGGCGCGTTGCTATGGCCTATCATGGAGCAGGGTAGGGGTGGAGTGAAATAGGAGGGGGGGGGGGGAAGCTGCAGGCTGTTTTCTTAACTCGTCTTGGGGCTCGTCTCGCCGGGCTTAAGAAAATATTTATTTTATTTGCTCCTCCACAGTGCGCGTTATAATTAAATGCGCACCAAGGAGGTTAATTGGTATTGATTGTGTGAACAAATTTATTGTGGACAACGTTGCCCCAACGTCACCTCCTTCCTGGCTATCCCCCCCCCCGTCCAATCATGTTTAATAACCAGTCTCGACCCATCTTATCCCGGGCCACACTTAAGTGGCTGGCAACTGAGCACATCCTCCCGTTAGGCAGGTTCCCACGAGTGCATCTAACGGAGCCACTTGAGCAAATAGATGAAAACCAAACATTTTACAATTTCAGAAGTCGTTAATGGATTCGGCTGTGGTGCATATTGAACTTGATACTAATCTTGGATCTTGTCTTATGTTTTATTTCCAAGCGAACGAAAGATATTGAAAATATTTGGGAACTGAACAGAGCAGAAGCACATAGCTTGGTAATTGAGGGTGCCATCTGATATTGATTGCTTCCAGGGGGAAAGTGAAAAGAAAATATAGATTCAGTTGTTCAACTCTTTCCACAGAATCAGATAGAAAACTTGTTGCATGCGTATCTTCGTTTATTTAGATAGTTACGTAGCTATTACAATGCTTTTAATCAAATGCCAAAATCGGAGAATACGCCTAATTTGTGTCAAATGAATCTGTAAAATTATTATCATTAATTTAATATAAGCTTATCCCCGCAATCTCATCACGCATTTCATATAACAATTCAAATTATAGCCGAGGTTTCAATCAGAATCACAACTAAATTAAAACAATTTGCGCAATTGGATAGCACGCGAAAGTCTATAGACACGAAACGGTTGCTCTATATATGGCCTTTATACTATATATATATATTTGTGTGTATAATGTAACATACACACACTTGGAATGTATTCTTACCGAGTGTAATTGGCTAATCTACGTCATACGACTGGCCGGAGCTGCTGCTAGTTAGTCCGTAGGCCTTCGGAACTATTAAACACTATTCACGATAAATAATTGTAGTTTCAATAGCATCGACTGACATTTCGACTATATAAATGGGTTTGAGCCATGGTTTGTCCTAATTCACGATAATTGCTATCGATTTGGAAGCTAGTCGTGACTAGTGACTATCGATTGGCCGATGGTGGTGTGGCATATGGTGTGTGACACATATGCGAGTGGTGCAGAAGTGAAAGTTCCATGAAAAGATAATGCCACTTACCCAATTACTCACTGGACGAGTGTGTTATGACAGACAGAGATTACACTCATACTGTAATAGATAATGGACTTTAGATTGGATAATACTCGGACAAGTATGACAGCAATTTGGGCATCCGAATGGGTAAATGGTAAATGAGTAGAACGACAGTGATTAATATTTTACTAGAACTTAATGAGGATAAATTGGACAGGCAATGAAAGCTTCGAGATGACAGTAATTGGGTAAAATGTGAACGAATGTCAGCTTATTAGGGACACGATATTAAAAATGGGAAATTGATTAAGCAAATGCCATTTACGTAATACGAATTAAGGTTCAGCACGTTTGTGTCTGAGGAATTTTTAAGTCAATTCGAAAGAATATTTAAACAGTTGCTTAGTTCTTTTATTCTATTGTTTATCTCTTTGGGGCAAATAATTTTAGCAAACTTTTTAAATAAATGGTCACATGATACAAACAAACAACAGGCAGAACAAGAGCGCGACTATTTGTATACAGAGATAGGCAAACACAGATTGAAGGTGCTACAGCTACAGATACAGATACAGATACAAAAGATACAAATACAGACATGATAACAAGGAAACGTCTGAGGTTGTGAGTGTGCAGGCATTTTGAACGTCATTAATATATGAATACTCTACTTTAATATACCCTGTAATTAGGTCCTCCAACCAGACAAATAAATGATAATTCGCAGAGAGATAATCAAATAACTTCTGAGAGACTGAAGGATATATATGAAGGATCGAGAAAGTATCTCAAACCTTAGTCTGTAGGAAACACTTTCATTCCATTGTATACTCTTTGAATCCGTTTGTGTTTAGTCTAGGGTATTAAAAACAAAACGGCAGAAGAACAATACAAAGACTAACCTTGTGTAGATAGACAAGTATATATTATATTCATAAATAAACAGCTAAGCGAACAAAAGCGAATGTTGATTTTCGCATTGGCGAATTGTGAGATTGATAGGCAGGCTTTTTCCGCATTTGGGAGAGTGTAAAATCCATTGGAAAATAGTCGTAAAAATGTGAATTAATTATTATGTTAATTTCAAAATCACGGAATCAACTGGGTACCAGTATTTTCCATATTTCTGAAACGTGTGCGTAGAATTTCAAATAGCAAATACCAAATGGCTATCGATAAAAATTGTTTGACAATGAAATCAAAGTTTCGCACTAATTGGATTCAAAATACGATTTGCGAGAATTTAATGAGCTAGCGGCGTTTGGCACAGCCCATTGGAGGAATGAGAGAGGGGGGACTGGTGGCAGCAGGTGCAGGTCTGGGTGTGGGGGGACTTTTATGTCGATAAATAAAGACCCCTACGTTCCATGAAAATCAATATTGTTTAACAATCTCGTCACGCGAATCACCAATCAGCAGAGCGTCGCCATGGCTATCATAAAATAGTAGAAAGGGAATAGTGTTGGCGATAGGTGTTGCCGTGGAGGTGTATTAGGGGTATTCCAGAAGGGTCTTCTAACTAATTAACAAGTGCTAAACGCCTATTCCTTTGGCTGCACGCGTAATGCCTGCATTAATGTGTTAATCTATATCTGTCTATTTGTGGTTGTTTTTGCCTTTTTCCTTCTATTTCCTCATTGCTTTTCTCTTCCTTCTTCTTTTTGCTGTGCTTCTTGTTGTCTGTGGCACGTTTTGCAGCACATGACCACAAATCAAGTGCGAAACCTGTGTGGGTGCCACGCGGCGGATATATAAACTATTAAGCTATGCTATTAATCAGTCAAGTGTTAACTGATAAAGGTAGCTACAACATAAATAGTCACAGCGACTCGATTCATACAACCATTTGAATACTCATGTGAGTATTCAAATCAATCTTGTCTCAAGTTCAACGAATGCCTTCATTAGCCACAGACAAATGACTCTGACTTCTTGGAGACGTTTTAAGCTGCTTAAAACTCTTCAATGCTAACTTAATTAACTAGAGTGTTTTGGCAGAATGAAATAAACAAGTTGTGCAAGGAATACTCTGGCTAATTATAAAGGACTATTAAGGAGCTTTAATGCGAGTCGTTTAAGTACACTTTAAGGGAGACTTTAATAAGCTGCTCAATGCAAGCAGTTCTCTAAGAAATACTTTAATACTTGTTTATGTAATTACAGAACAGTTTATAAATTGAGACCATTAAAAGCAATTACTTAGCTCAAGCCATCAACTTTTTTAGTTTCAGTTTAAGTTTCTTACTTTGTGCCTAGTTTTCCGCTGTTTGTCTGCTCAATCTCCTATTTTACATACTCCAAAGCTTTTATACAGACCTTAATAGGGGTTTGGTATTAGCGAAACATGTAATTAAACTGTTTGCCAATTCTCTGTTACATACAAAACCATTTTACAAGCCCAACAGTCAAGGCCAGTTGGGCCCAACACTGCGTATACGTAATTTGCCGTTTTGCATATGGACGTGTGGCTATAATTAAGTATTTATTGCATTTATTGCAGTTTCTGAACAATCGGGCTATTTAGTGCAACAGCAGCAGAATAACAACTGATTTGGCATTAGCCTTAAATATTTAATATATATTCGAACTGATTTGGCTGCCATTTAATTACTGAATTGATTTTATTTTGCAGCATTTCTCTCTGCAGAGTTTACTAGAAGAGTACATTTTGCGCAGCTGGAGGAAATTGAAAATTGTGGTAAGTGTCGCTTCTGACTTTTATTGGAAAAGTTTCTCTGGCATAGAATACGAATACGAATACGAATACGAATATGAATACGAATACGAATACTAGTATTTGCCTTGGCAATCTCGTATGCATATATCATACTCGTATAAATAATGTCAAAACTTGTGACATGCAGTTAATTAAAAAGCAAAAGCCTGCTGAAAATGTGAATCACATCCGATGATAAACGATTCTCAGGCTAATGATGATTGTCAGCCAATTTTTGAGTCTAATTAAATTAGGTTAAGTCCATTAGACGCTTGACATATGCCAAATACAAAATTTATATCCAAGAGCCGTGGTATTTCTGCTTCCTTTTTATCCACAATACATTGTCGGGGCAGTAAAAAAAGTGGTCGCGTGGTTATCTGGAAAACGATAAACGTGTACACGAACATGCTAAAAGCCTGTCAAACAATAATTAAAAATGCTTAACTTATCTGAGGTGGAATACGGCAAACGCTGGCGAGTTCCACCAACAAAATACCTCCGATAAGTGTGAGCTATTTTTAATAAACATATCTTTTATACATTTTCCCCTTTTGCGATCTGATATGGCCGTAGAACATACATGGAATAAGATTAGACTATTGATAGGGTATGAACAATGCTATAACCACTTTCAATAATAGCTTGGTCGATGGTACCAAAAGAGGGCAGAAAGACACAAGCTGAGCTTCCCTTCTGTGAGGGCTAAAATAGAACCCAGCACGTGGCATTCCATGTGTGACGGCTAAGAGGGGCTTAAGACGTCAAACAGTGGACAGAGTAGAGACCAGAGAGGCTAAAAGACAAATATAAACGAGACACGACAAAAATACAAATGAGTCCAAATGCAAATTTAATAAAGTATCGGAAAATCAATCAGTCAAATGAAACACTCTTCAGAGCTGTAATAGATCTCTGACTAAGACCCAATCTCTTATGGCCCATAAATATTACAAAGTCAGCTTCGATTGCACTCAGAAATAGTGAAGCACTTTACCTATCATAATGTCCATTGAGATCTTTCCACTTCCATAATAACTCCTTTTGTTTCTGTGCCCATTTACATTTCAGTTAACACATTGTCTGGTCTGATGCAAATTATTGAGTAATTCAATCGCAATTATGGTCTAATTATACTTACAATCAAAACTTAACTCTGCAGCAGCTTTTGATTACACAATTTCACAGCAGCACACACAGATTTCAACACACACAACGCCAACAATGCAAATGATCAAATGCAGTGCACATGGAAGAGGAAGGGGTCAGAAGGGGGAGAGGGAGGGGGAGTTTAGTAAGCCATCATTGTGCCAGCTTCATTGTTTGGCCCACATCAGCAATAGCTGCATTTTCAATTTGCACAAGATATGGATGCATTTGTATCTGGCCAGTTTCTTCTCGGCAACGAGCCAGGCCAAAACAGAAACAGAAGCAGAAGCAGAAGAAGAAATAGAAGCAGAAGCTGGGACGGAGGTAGAGCCAGAGGCTGTGGCTGAGTTTGTGGGTCGGCAACCTTAACCCAAACTGCATATGAAAAGAGAAACTAAAACTGAAACTGAATCTGAATCTGAATCTGAAACTGAGCTTTGGCTCATAAACATATTGAGGTCATTTCTTTATTATCTGCAGTTTGCAGACCGAACATGACAAACTGTTATGGAAAATGGCCGAGCAAAATGGCAAACCATTACTAGTTTTCATTCTTGGCACAAGAATACACAGAGATACGGAGAAAATGAGTCGAGTGTTCTGGTTTCAGCTGTCGTTTCATTGATGATGCCACAATTTTACATATTCTTCGAGCGAGGCACAGCAAAAGTGTTAGCATTCGCCGACTCTGATAAGGAATATGTCTGACAACAAATATGATAGGTAAAACTATGTACGAGCTGTTGCCGTTGTTGTTGTTGTTGTTGTTGTTGTTGTTGTTGTTATGGAAAATCGTCTTCTTTGTTGTTCAGCAAAATCGATAGTCGGATGACAATTCCGCCCGGTCTGGCTGCCTTTAAAGGGAGGAAGCCTTATGGCATGTGCCCTGCTCCGTGTGAAAGACACAAGGCACGGTCCCCAGTTCCAGGCCCTTTTCCTAGATACACCACTCTCTGTTTCTGTCTCTATCTCAGTATCAGTCTATCTCTGTCTTAGTTCAAGCGCCAACTACGGTTCGTTAAGCACAGTGGCGCAAAAACAAAGTAGACAAGGCCAAATTGCTGCAGTGGCAATTTGGGCGAAGCAGGCAGCAAAATTGTCTCCAAATAGCAGAAATTGCCCAAAATGTATGAATATAATTTGGAAAAGGTCTTTCCACAGGATGTTGCCAATTTCGCTTAACGCTTTACGAATTGCTAGTTTATTCTACAAAGGCAATCACATTGGGATGATTACATAAGAATAAACTATACAATCTATAGTGTAAATGGGATTCCGAAGCACACAAGCCAAATAGAATGTTTTGTTTCCTCTGTCCAGGACACAGACAAAGGAAAGGAAAGTACTTGTAGTTGTCTTAAGACATGGCTAAAGTTTGAGCTGGCTCCATTTCTATTATTCAGGTATATTTCAAAAACTTAAAGGAACTTGTAAAACCAGTGAATGACAGCTCCCTTGTGAAACACCTTCGAAAACTTTGAGGAAGACAGCAGACACCGAGTGCTTGATGCACATCACCCATCACCCTTTCCAATAAGTTTTGCCAAGTTTTTCCCCGCCACAGCTGACATCTTTTGGAAAAGCTTTCAGAGATGCACCATTCAGGTGTCAGACATTTCGCAGCAAGGCAGCTGTCAGGACAACTTATATTCCATACTCCTTCCATTATGGTTAGTCTATCTAGACGTTTGCTTTATGGAGCTGCCAGCTTTGGTTCAAGTATGGATGACATTTAGCGTCAACCGTCAGCTGTCGGAGAAAGCCTGCGGTGCACTTTGACTGGTTGCACATGGCGTTTGTTTTAGCCGCAAGCAAATCGAAACTAAAAGCCAACCGAAACTAAGAGCCAACGGGTGCATCCCCATTCCTCTTTTAGCTCGTCCGACTAAACGTAAACAATTACAAATAGCGGAAATCACGTTTTTACATTGCTGACGTTCGAGTGGCCAATAAAGGTGACTGCGGAATAGATATGAGAATGGGGATGGCGGTTGGGGATGGGGATGGGGATTGGTAATGTGGAACGGCAATGGGTATGGGGAATGGGGAATGGGGAGTAGACGAACGCAACAAACCGAACCAGTGGCAAGCAGACGCCAACGCGGACGCGGACGCAGCTGGTCCGCTTCCGAGTGGCAACCGGTTGGCAGCCGCCTTGGTAACGGCTTGTGCATGTGGGTGGACAGCACGCAGAAGGTGTGCGAAGATTTATGACGTCGTTGGCGCTGGCTTACACATGTTCTACCATTTAACTGAACCACCGCCTCCTCCTCCCAGCCCAAGAAGCACTGTTCTTGCCGTTTCTCTTACGCTGCACACAGTCTCAAAGGAAACCGAGTAGAAGATCTGACTGCTCCCGCCCGACTAAGAAGTACCCTGTAAATAGCTGTGGGTATATGAAGCAATACCATATGGATGTGGTCGTCTCTTCTAGGCGACATACAGGTCGAGCATACCCTCTCCTTAACTCTGACTACAGAGTGCAGTAAGTGCAACAAAGCAGAAACATAAGTCAAAAGTGTGCTGCAGTTATTTTTGTGTGTGTTGTTTTGTTGTTGCCGACGTTGAACGTGACTATTGGGAACGTGATTTTCCTTAAGTTTCTGTTGTCATGTGGCCAGAGTGTTAATAATTTTATGGGTTTTGTCTGCATTCACAATGCTACCGGGAAGATGTTAGCCATATTAAATTTATTATAATCAATATTTGTCTGTGCATTCTTTTTATTGAAGTTTTCTCAAGAAGTTTCTGCCAGAGCTTATCCACTGTACATGCTCTTTATGGGATTGCGACGCTTTTATGAGCCCAATCCCAAAGACAACAAATATACTTGTACTGGTGCGGATACGAATACGGGTAGCAGGTCCAGTTCGAGGCTCATAAACTCGAGGCTATCTTAGAAATGTCAGGCAAACACGTACAATAAATATTTATATACCGCATTACGGCGACAATTTCTCCAAGTTTCTTGGTTGCAGTCCAAAAACCAAGCCAGAGTGCCAGAGTTCAAGTGCAACCACCGCCACAGTCAAGGAAGGTGTGGCAAAGAAATTTATTGGCCTGTTGGCCAATGGGCTTTTCTTTTGATGGAAATCAGAATGGAAAACCAGCTGAGGCTCTTACATAACAACATAACTGTCTGTTATAAATTCTCTATGTCTTTTGTATAGATTGGAGAAACTATTTAAAAAACTGTATACTTTATTTAAGCATACTTAATCAGGCTTATCGGGCTGTCTTCTCATATAGCACAATTTAAATGAAAGAGAGAGAGAGAAGCTAACGACTTTCCAATCAACTTAACCTACATTTAATTACTTTCAAGTTCTCTTACTTCATAAGACATTTTCCCAATAAATCAACTTGAGCTGACTCCCAGAGGCCGCACGGTGGCTTTAAGAATCCAGTTGGCCCGTGTCCTAGAAAGCACAAGCTGACACATGCTCGTTCTGGCCAAATGTGATGTCCTTGCCATTGACAGTAGGAAGTCAGTCAGCAGCAGTTGGCAAAAACTGCAATTGAAATAGAAATTTCCCAAATGGGTTGCACTTGACAAAAAACATTGTGTGCCATTTACGGCAGCTACTTAAACAATGAGAATGATGACATAGAAAGGGGCTCCCCATGATGGATGCCAGCGATGACAATTTGCAGTAAAGTGACATTAAAATGCATTTGCCAAATATAAAAGAAGCATTCGCTGCTTTGGCTCTGAGCCAAGGAACTGCTGTCCTCAGTCCTTTAGAATTACCCCAATACCCAGTTGGCATTTGGACAATTGGAGCTCTGACGAAAGCAAAAGTACACCACGTTTCTATGGCCATCACGCAATTTGAATCTTTGCAACAGCTTCTAATTACAGAAGCTCACTTAGTACCCATCTTTGGGGTAATCCAATAGGAAATCCTCCTAGAGATGAGTGCCAGCTGCTTTCTTTTGGTTTCACTCTCAGCGTCTGAGTCGATGGTAAATGGAGAACTCTGGGCGAATGCAAATAGCTACTCAGCTACTCGGTTTTTATCGATGAACTCTGGTATTTATTCGCTTGGAGCCCAACGTGACTGCAAAGTTTCACAATAACTCAGATGTTGTCTATAATTTGTAAAATGATTTATGAGCCTCACACGACTGCGAGTGTCTGAGTATTTCCAGTTCAGTTTCCGCAATTGCAATTGCCGAAGAGGAAGTTTCAACAACTTCATTTAAACTTTTCAGCTATTCAATTCTGGCCTTATGCTCAACCGAAGCGAACGAGTATTTCAATTTATGTCAAAATAAAACAAACAACTTGAGAGCTCTTCTTTCCAACCACATTTCCTGTCTGCATTATTTACAAGAACTTTTACAGCGAGCTGCGTTTTTGTTTTTGCTCTTTACTTGAGTATTTTTTTGTTTTTGTTGATCCTACGACTAAGACTATGCATGTGGGTCACGGAAATTGTTATTGTGTTCCTTTGACTCTCTGACAGCCAGGGGAAGGAAGTTAAACAAAGTCTGGAACATTGTCAGATACTTAAATGGATTACATTGTCCTATGCTTTGCATTCCAACTTAGCTTAAGCGTCTAACAGACAAGTGTATATATATGTTATATATATATATATATATAATATCTATTTTTCTATTTCTACATTTTTCTATTTTTACATAAATTAATAATTGGCAAAATTGACTCATCTCTACTATTGAGCCAAATTAACTTTTCTGTACCTTTGAGACGTACCCGTAACTTTACACCGATCTCTCTAAATACTTGTAATGCTAACTATTCTCTGCATGAACCTTTTCGAGTTCTCTGTGTTGACTATAACAGACTTTTCCGAGTCTTCAACTCAGAGTCCTCTTTTGATACGATTAAGAACCATATTCTTAACTTTTTAGCACGTAGTAACTTGCACTAATTTTCATTACTAATAACAGTGATCTGATTGGGTTTTTCTGGGTTTTTCCCAATCCTCGCAACAAATGTTGGATCATTTAATATTCTTATTTTGAACACCCCAGATATTAAATTTAATTTTTTACTTAATTATTTTAAATTTTAATTTTTATTAAAAATTGTAATTTTCTGGTCGACTGCTAATAGTTGACATTAAATAAATAAATAAATAAATAAATATATTAGTGGACGTTCGGTGTATATGATACTTGTCTTTATAATGCAAGTTTCGGTTGATGGTTCCTCTTTGTTTGACTCAAAAGCTTACATAAATTAATTATACTAACAAATTCATATTTCTCAAAAGGGAAAAGTAACTAAAACATCGTAGGAAAATAAAGTTCTTAGAAATAAATTGAATTTAAATGACTCGAGAGGAAATTATATTCCGCCTTCATTGATGGCAAAAGGATGTGTTAGATGTTATAAATAGAATTCTGTTAAATCGAAAAACATTCCTAAGAGTAATTCATATGAAGTATTTAATTCACAGCAGCTTTTTTTTATAATATTACCTGATGATCCTTTGATTTTAAATTATGTTTAAGTTAATTACCAGCCCCATCTGGTTGGGTGATTTATCAACAAGCTGGAAATATGCAAAATATGTAATCAATTAGGAAAATACAAATCGCTGAGGCATTCGTTTGAAAGAACTGGAAACAGGCGACGCCCACGCAAAGTTGGAAAAAAACGATGCTAAAAACTGAACTGAAGTTCAGACGAAGTACAATCCCAAAGTGTGTCGACAGGGAAAGATGTGAGAAATGAGTCGAAACAGAGAGGAGGACGACAAATGTTGTGGCTGATATTTTTAGCAACATGTGTGTGTATGGATGTGTCTGTGTGTGTGTGTATTACAGATATGTGTGGCAATATGTTCATGTGCCTCAGAAGGTCTGCACTTGCATAGCTCATAAAAGTGTGGGTGGCACTGCACGTGTGTGTGTGTGTGTTTGTGTGTGTGTGTGTGTAAGCATGTGCTGGCGTATGTTTTAAATTGGTTTCGCTTGCACAGATGTTGCAATATGCAAACAAGCGGAACAACAGTCGCCAAAGAGCAACAAGAGAACAAGGTGCCAAGCATTCTGGTCTTTGGGTAAGAGGTACGACAGCTGCGGGAGGGAGGGAGAGAGAGAGAGGCAGTAGGAGAGAAAGAGATGGGCAGGGAGGTGCACTTTAAAGTGAATCAGACCAAAGTACAGTGAAAAAAAGACAGACAGTCAGTCGCAGTGTGCCTTATACCGGGTACACACTGTCTTCCCCAACAATATTTCATTTTGTATCTTAAGAAAAACAATGCCAACGGCTGATAAAACATTTATTGCTGCGTAAATATTAAAAAAATAAGCAAAAGGCAACGATAAGTGCAGTTTTTTATATTTTCTTGTACAGATGCATATATATACTTTTTAAATTGAATGTATTATTCTCCACTGCCGCTGTTGTTGCGCACTGATTACTTAATTTCACTGGCTTGTGGCAGCTTTGTTGTTGTCGCCGCCCGATAAAAATAATACTCATAAGGCAACTCGAGCTCTTGATGTAGTCCCAAACCACAGACCATAGGAAAGTGATACCAAAAAAGTCCCCAACAAAGCACCCACAAAGCAGATAATGAGAGCTTATGTAATACTTAAAGGTGTGACAAATGTGAATAAGACTCTAAGAGATATCTGTGGAGGTTGCCAAGTATTCGATTGATTATCTTATTTAACAGAAATGAGAGAGGGAAGAGGGAAGTAATCACATATAAATTAACTTTTAGAGATATCATATTATAATAGACAAAGTTACTTTTAGTTACAAAAGAGTTAGGTAAGATTTGAAAACTGATTAGAATATTGATAAAGTTATCAATCTCGATTCCCGCATCATAAAACTCAAAGGGAAACCAAAACTTGCATAACTTTTATATGACTTTGGTACAAGGAGTGTACACTTAATTGCCAATATAATCCTTTGGAGCAGTGCAATCGACTTGGAAGCATTCAAAGTTTGGTTCCTTTGCCAACAGATCCCTCAACCGAAGCCTGCAGCTGACAGCGAAACCAAGAGTCAAGTCAAGTTCGCAGCTCCTGCCACAAAATATGCTAATGGAGCTATGGTGCCAGGGGGGTGAAGGGGGAACTGCAAGGGGTCTTGGCTTGTTGCTGCTCCTGACACTGACAGTGATTGTGAACAACTTGCAGCACAGCTTGGCGACATTTACAAGTGCCCACGCACACTCCCAATCACACACACACACACACACATACAAAAGTTTCGCCCTCTTCACTCGGCAACACTTGGAAAACGAACGCCGTTTAGCAAATTGAATTGCGTGTGTTGCAATGTGACAGGAAAGGGTTATTCAAGAGAGAGGGAAAGAGAGAGAGGGAGTGAAAGATCTGAGGCTTGCTACATTGCCAACCAAATGGGGCAAGTCTAATTGAATTGCGGCATAATTCAGTTGAAGTTCTGAAGCCCTTGCAACATGCTAATTGCTAAAGGCCATTTTCAATGGCAGCTCTGGCAACTGCTGCTGCTCTTTGAAATTCGAAATTCTTCGTAATCAGCACAACAATAATGCGAGAAACATGTAACAACAAATGAGAATGTGCCTAATGAGTGTGATCGACGATCAAAATACCCTATAATTAATTTACATATACTTTACTTGTGGATATATACAGAAGATAGACCCAAACTCGTGGTGATGCTGGTGTTAGGATAGAGGACGCCTCCCGTTTGTCATTAACCCTTTTCTATCCGGTAGAGGGTATAATAATTACATGGTTACAGGTTGAACAAACACAACCTGCATAAATTAAAGCCACAATCAGTGCACATTTCCGTAATACCTGTTACACCTATAATTTTTCCGTAATTTTTCTGACTTTTGCTTGATTGTTGCCGCTTTTTTTTTGTTAGTTTGTATCAGAGTTCAACGAAATGCATGAAACCCAACGGAGCGCATAGAAACGCAGCAAAATCACTCAAATGTTAAATGAAAACTTTTCAAACCCACTTTGGTGGTTGAATAAAAGTTCCGTTGGGGGTCTATGAAATGCCAACATTGCAATGCTGCACTTTTAACTAAATAACAATTAAATGCCGTTTCCAAGTGCTTCAAATCTCAGTCAAGAACTTGCTTCAGAGTTTGTTCACAATTGAAGGAATTCCTTGGAATTCATGCAACACAATTTAAATATAACTGTTGTGTTACATAACATTTACTCTATCATTAATTTGAATACTCCAATCGTTCTTAGGCCCGAGTACCTATAGACGACTTCCTCTTCAGAGCAGGTTTGGATTGAAAACTCTTCCTTATGTGGTAATCATAGAGCACACGCTTTGAATATTAATTTCGAGAGTTTGTTAATCATTTTATAATTGGCCGTACCTGTTTTCGAGTTCCTTATGTTCCTCTTTATCGGAGCATCCTTTGTAGTGACTTCTTGAAGCTTTCGTAGATACTTTGAAGAGCCGAACTTCTGTTTCTGATGCATGGCCTGAAGAGAGTGTCGAAAAAGAGCGTTTTCTCTGGTCAATTAATATGCAAAGCGCACAGAAATTAAATATGTATTCATTTGTTTATTTAAGTGAACAAAGCGACAACAAACACTCGATCCTAGATACTCGTTCAAACATTCAAGCGAATACAATACGAGTGGGTCTCTATAAAATACCTGAACTGCAAATTGCAAAATCTATGGTACAACTCGAGTTATCATTCGAATCACGTTTCAGCAAATCACGTTTCGATACACAAACAGAAAACAACAACAGAGTGTAAGTACGAATATTTATGTGAGTGCACTTATGACTATGAATACTCTTCATGTGAAACATTATTTGTGTTATTTGTCTGTTTCCTATTATCTCTACCTCTCTTCAGGGAGTGTTCCGTGGATATTTTACTCTGTAAATGTTTATAGTTTTCCTATTTATATTTTATAACCAAATTTATTGATTTATGCCGCGACTTACCAGTAATATAAATTAAATTAGATTAAAGCAAGCCATTGCCACATTGAATTGCAATAGTAGAATACTCATACCAGGGAGCAAATAATACACAAATAGATGTATATTAATAGCTTTGTATACATGAATATTAATATACCCATTAAATGCAGGTGATAAGCTGATAACATAACATTAATGTAGAGACAAAGATTATCAACATTGATAGCTCTGAGATATGGAAGTATTTTTGTGAATGGTGTTTTACAGGGTATCTCTGGATCGAGCATACGCATAGAAGAGATTACTCCTTTGTTTATTGTATACAATCAAGATCGCAGAGAGTCGCTTTACGCCAAATAGTTAAAAAAACACGTTTTAATGTATGTTTTATTATCTGTAAATGAGCTGCACAATAAACAAAATGTGAAACTAGAAACAGTGGTAAAAATAGACACACCTGTGGATTTGTTTGAATGAAACGCTTAACAGCTAGAACAATAAGCAAATGAAATATCACAAATGCATAAAACGCAAAACAAGTGAACTAAAAATACCCTGCAATCATTTATGTGACTAAAAAGAAGAGTATTGCAAGAGAGAACAATAACAAAGGCGAAAACAATTAAGACGCCTTATTTATTTAAACGGGAAAACACTTCGTTTCGCTGGCAATTGGCCAAAATGTTCGAGCTGTATGCAAAATAAAAGCGAACTCAAACACAAACAATAACAAAAGCATTTTAAATAAATACATGTATAAACAATAAAAAGTGCATCAACCACAGCAACAAATTTGAGAGCAACAACAAGCAAATTGCTTACAAATTTAATAAGAAATTAAAAATATTCGAATTCAGGTGAGAGAAAGACACGGGATTATTCTGGGTTCTCATATACAAATTTGCATTGGCGCATAAGAATTTCCCAGAGAGAGAGAGAGAGAGAGAGAGATATATACTGTATTATAGTAGGTATAAAGAAATGGGTTTTCAAATGATTCGAGAATGTTTTCCTTAGAATTTCTTATGGAATTTCTTTTACTCCCCACTTTATCTCTTCAACATCTGATAAGAATTTTATGGATGTCGTACATTATGAATGATATGATTCGAACAAATATGCGACAGACACACCCAGCATAATTTTATCACACACGCACGCACACCTACACACTTACACACACAACATAAAGCAATAAATAAATAATACAAAAAATTGAATCCCGAAATCATTTATGCCAATTTTTGCACTCTGCCGCACATACACACCCACACCACACACACACGTGAAAAGATACAGATATAAACATTTACTGCATGCACACTTATAACACTTTTGGCACAACAACAACAACGACCTCAACTGAACAACACCAACAACAACATCAGTCAGGGTCATTATCCTAAACAGGCAACTCGGACTGCTGTTGGTGTTGGTTTTTGGCACAGCTCGTTCGCAAACTGTTGGCCAGGTCCGCTACCCACTCTGCCCCCATCCCCCCTCAGATGTGTTCCCTCGCCGTGCCACTCCATCGATCGCTGCCCTTGTCCTGCCGGTTTGCCACATGCCAAGACCAACAACAACATCATCAACAACCACAACAACCAAAACAACAACAACGAATGTGGATACTGAAATAAAATGCAGCGATGCATGCGAAATGTGCATTGGGCCAATCGAAAAGATATTTTGGCAAGACTTCGACGAATTAAGAGTGCCACTACCTCAGCCATAGCCATGTCAATTTCACTTGGTATATAGTATTCTTATACGATTAAATGTATATACAACGTTATCAGCAATATATAGTACTTTTCCCCTCTACACTCAGAGTACTTTCTATAATCCCTATTATCAATATCAATCAGAAAGATAGCCAAACTCTTAGCTCTATTTAACTTCAATCTAAAGCTAGAAATTTGCTGTGAAAGCTGTAAAAAGCATAAAAACTAATACGACTCACATTATGTAGCGCATGCTGAGTTGTCTTTTAATCTCAGCCAGTGGCCATAACGATGAGCCACTGATGTAACTCAAGCACACACACACACACACACAGACACATAGTGAATTATTCGGCCATAAATAGGCGTCAAAATAAAGTTTTGTTTTCAATTTGGTTGCGAGAAGTGGCACTTCAGATCGCTGGGGCTTTGGCTCGTTGGTTGGCAGACGAGTAAAACTGAATGCAAATAAAATTTAATTTATTATTGCCAGACACAGCTCAACTATGAAGTATTACAAGTATGTGTCCAGGCTGATTCTCTGCTTAATTTTTCTGTGGAAAGAACTGGTTGCTGCTGCCTCCTCCCTCTCTCTCTCACTGACCATGTGGGAGCTAGCCAAACTACTTTTCATTGTCAGGCGCACACCCACGACTTTTGTTGTGCCACCCATTTGCCATGGCTAGCCCTGAGCCCTGAGAGTATACAATAAAATATTAAAATGCACTGCATTTCCCTAGGACTGCACCCCGTGGAGCTGTCGCGGGTTGTCGGGGAGAAGGATTGGACTAAAAGAATCCTGCATATTATTAATGGCATCGCCGTTGCCGTTGCCGTTGCCGTTGCCGTTGCCGTTGCCGTTGCCGTTGCCAGTGCCAGTGGCATTGGCCTTCAGATGGCGCCCAAAGTGTAGGAAGCTAAGGAAATAGCCGTTTGCTTAAATTGCTGAACAGTCGGTCTATAAGGATGAATATGTCTTGTGTATGACCCAGAAACTATGCATATGGCGTACAGGGGGTGAGCCACCCCCTGTGGACAGCTATTATAATGTGTTAAACGAGTATAAGGAGCAAATCCGGCCATTACTTTAAAAAGCACTTAAGTTGGTAAATAATAAGTGGTATGGTATGATGATAGGCAATGGACTGATAGTCTGGCTTATATATATACCGATATATATAGTTAAGTGAATCACTAACACTCTTAAGTTGAATCTAATCGAGTGTGACGACTGAGTTTGTAGTCTTAGTAGGCTTCTTGATAACATTCACTGCACTGTTTGGAAAATTGCAATTTATTAATAAATTGGACTCCAAGAAGGGAGAAACTTGTTGTAAATTAAAGTTCTGCTTGCCTTAGTATTTGCTCCAACCCAATTCTTTGCGGTTTAGTCTGCAATTCGATCTGGTATTTAAGACCTTTGTATATATAATATATTATAGAAGATAGTAAAAAAACAGAAGTGCGAATAAGCCTTTCATCAGCTGTTGTCAGTGAGCACAATTGATAAGGAGTTTATCAGGGTAGACGGTGTATAAAAACAATAGCCATAAATGATTAAAGAACTCTAGAAAGCTATTAATATGGCCGCTTATCGGGAGCTAAGCAAACGGCCCCACAGTTTGGGCCATTTCGCTTACTGATGAATATAATTGAAGTATTAAAAACGCCCAAACGCTCACCTGTGCGAATTGTTATCATTTCAGTAATACTACGACTTTGGTCAGCGTCGGAGCGGAAATAGCAAATGTTTCACCGAGCTTAGAGATACGAAGCAATTGAAAACCGAGAATAGCGAAAAGTTAAGAAGACATTGAGCCAGGTTATGTACTGCCAGGAGATGCTCTTGCTGGCTTGTCTGGTGCTGCTGTTGGGTGGCCAGCCACATCTGACCTCCACAACAACGACAACCACCTTGGTGGCTGCCATGACCATTGCCAATCAGGATCTGGAGCGGTACTTTCGCCCAGCGAATGCCACGCACTCGTTTGCCTCAATAGGTGAGGATCGGATTGCTATGGATGTGTATAACTTTGCCTTCCTCAACTGGTCCTACGTGGAAAGCGATATTGGGTGCGAAGTTGAGTTTTCTGAGGAAAAGGCCCGCTACGGTGAGGGAAAGGTGCTCAATGTGACGGGACGTCTTATCCACATTAGTACTGAAGATGATATTAGCGATGACTTTGCCTGCACACCGTATATTCGCGGCACTCTGGGCACGCCCTTTCCCGAGAAGGGCGTAACTTGGATAGCGCTGGTCCGACGCGGGCGTTGCACGTTTGAGGATAAGGTTAAGCATGTACATCATCACAACGCAGCGGGAGTGATAATTTATAATGACAAACAGGTCATGCAGTTGGAGAAGATGCAGATAAAGGGTAAAACTCGTAAGTTCTATAATTTTTAATGCAGTACAAATACTCAAGCATAAAATCATTTCTCATCAGGTGCTATTGCCGCGGTAATTACTTACCAAGTTATTGGCGTGGAGTTGGCAAGTACTGTTGATAAGGGACACAATGTTACCATTTCCATTACCGAGGGACGCCGAGGTGTACGAACAGTCAGTAGTTTGAATCGGTAAGTAAATAGACGAAATTATCAATTAACCATAATAAAAAATAAAATAATAACCGTGAAGACATGTGGAGACGCCGGGGTTTGAACCCGGGACTTCTCACATGCGAAGCGAGCGCTCTACCACTGAGCTACGTCCCCATTGATGGAGGCGCGATTAGATTGGGTGTCTTGCCATAAGACCGTAAGGATTTGTCAGATATAGGGCAAAGGGTTGGCAAAAACAGGTTGAATGAGCGAAGATCAATTAAAAAGATTTATAAGAAAGTAGGAGTCGTGCGCATACAGACATCACAGCATTGAGCCAAGAGTTGATTAAAGTTCTAATCTAAGTTCACTTACCCGCTCGCTCAGCTTTCAGTTAGATTAACCTAACAAAAACACAAAAGGCTTTCAGTTCTGGTCAGTTTATGGTAAAATCGAAAACGGTCTTTAAAAATAATGATTGAATAAATTACCATATGCCATTTGAATGAAGAAACAAGGCTTACTATAATTTTGCTTTACTAATTTATGGATATTACATATTATCCTCGTTAACATGTACGAACGAACTACCTTTTTCTAATCATCTCAGAGGATGCGTTTTCTTATTAAAATTCGAGCTTATAAATGAATCCTTACCGAATCGAACTGAAGTTGGGCATTCATAACTGTGAATCCTATCACATTGATTATTTGCAAAATATACACAATCTTGTTTCATTGGAGACGCCGGGGTTTGAACCCGGGACTTCTCACATGCGAAGCGAGCGCTCTACCACTGAGCTACGTCCCCTTGCAATTTTCGCTTGCAAGTACAACAGTTGATTGCAATTGTTTATTATTGCAAATTTTATAGACACAAATTGTAACTATAGTTAACTGAAGTTGGTAGAGTGGTTTACAATACAATTCTTTTCTTCGCTGCTTTAGATATTCTACATGTTTAGTAATAATGTTGTATGTGCTTATTAGGGCAAAATACCATGTAAAAAGTATTCTAACAAAAAATTTATTATGGAGACGCCGGGGTTTGAACCCGGGACTTCTCACATGCGAAGCGAGCGCTCTACCACTGAGCTACGTCCCCATGAAAATAGAATTCGACCACCGTTGTACTTATATCAAGTGCACTTATACACTCCGTGGATAATTTTTACACTGCTTACTCACCAAATTACACTGCTTGCAAAAACACTACACTATTTCACGGTATGCCAATAGCGAATAATAAAAAATATATATCATAGCCATACCTGGTAAATCCTTAAAAGGAAATCTTCTAAAAATTATATTTACATAAATAAATACTTAATAATCGGTGAAAAAAATAGTGTGCACATACTGCATTTTGTGGAGACGCCGGGGTTTGAACCCGGGACTTCTCACATGCGAAGCGAGCGCTCTACCACTGAGCTACGTCCCCATTTTGCGAAAGGCGCGACATATATAGCACTTCAGCGCCTGGCCTTAGAAATCCTGTGCACTGGACTGCTTTATCGATGGAGTAGTTCATATTACTAAACTGCTTACTCGTTAGGAACAGTGGTTGTCAAATGTTATTTTTCTTATGTACTTACTGTGAAATTTCATATTTTCTTTCCTTCTTTACAGAACTTCAGTGTTGTTTGTCTCCATATCCTTTATTGTGCTGATGATTATTTCACTGGTTTGGCTGATATTTTACTATATCCAAAGATTCCGTTACATGCAGGCAAAGGATCAGCAATCGGTTGGTGGAATTTAGTTACTTTTAAGCCCTGTCTTTATTTATGTAATTAATTCTTGTTTTTTCCTTCAGCGTAATCTTTGCTCGGTTACCAAGAAGGCGATTATGAAAATACCAACCAAGACAGGCAAGATGACTGATGAGAAGGACTTGGACAGTGACTGCTGTGCCATATGCATTGAGTCCTACAAGCCCGCAGACATCATACGCATTCTGCCCTGCAAGTAAGTGGAATAATAAATGCTTTATATGCTTTGGATGACGATTAACCTCTAACTCTCTAACTTGTAGGCATGAGTTCCACAAGAACTGCATTGATCCCTGGCTGATTGAGCATCGCACCTGCCCCATGTGCAAACTTGATGTACTCAAGTTCTATGGTTATGTGGTGGGTGATCAAATCTATCAAACACCTAGTCCACAACACAATGCGCCCGCAGTATTGCCACCCACACCTGCAGCTACAGTCCCACCCACCTCTGATGAGGTGCCTGTCATGGTTGTGTCGCTGCGGCAACACAACATCAGTAGTTTTAACGCTAGTGATATTAATTATCATCAACATAGTCCTAGTATTATTAGTCAGCACCAGCAGCCATTGCAACAGCAACAGCAACAACAACAGCAACAGCAACAGCAACAGCAATCTGGAACAGCAGAACGCGGCAGACGCAACTCGGCTCCGGCGACAATGCCCCAAATTATATGCACTGCCAGTCGCCAAGTGACTGATGTTTAAGTTATGCTCGACATCAGAGTTAATTGATATAATTTACATTTAAATTCAACACAACATTCTACACACAAAACGAGTACTACCTACATTGTGCTGCGTACTTACCATGTAAATATGCGTGCAGATCTGGCTCTGTTTGCGAGCAAGCAGTGCCAAGTAGTGCAAAGCAGTGCACGCCGTGTACTTAAATACGCTAATACGCTGACCAGAAAGAAAGTCTGTAGACACTGGACTGAAGATTTCTCAAGAAAATCCCACACGCACACTGAAAAATACCGCAGAGTTTTAAGTTAAATAATTAATAAGTTATACATTTAAGCGTACCAATTGTCGATACAAAAAAAGAAGAAAAGTAACCGCAAACAGAAATATTTACGAGTACTACAATAACTACTATTACTATAACAATACCATATAACTATATACTATGTATGACTATTATTATTATAAATCATAATGCGTAGCCGTAGTAGCTGTAATATTTAATGCAATACAATTCGTAGCAAAATCAGCGCCCATTTTGCTAGTCAATACGAGTATGGCAATAGCATCAAGGCTTTGCCTCATACACACACATACTATGCTATCCAGATATATAGAATATGAACCATATGATATATGATCGATTGTCTTATATATATATCACAGTACATTCTTGGATACTATAATGCATACATACATATACATAGATAACTGAAACACTCATACACAATCTTAAAAATAACGTCGAAGGTGCCAAAGTATTTGCTTTATCTTTAGTTTGTTCAAATCAAATAAATATACCGCTGGGGTATATTATTTATATTTAATTTTGTATTATTTCATTTGAATTTAATTTGTGAAGGAAACGATTTCCAAATAGTGGACTATCAGCATAAGTTTTTCAGTTATTCTGTTAACCATTTTGCAATTTCTCAAATATGTTTCTGAAAAGTTGGCAACTTGGATGAGCTTGAAGAAAGCTTATTAAATACTTAGAATAGCTGCGTTAATGCTTGATTCCTTAAAACGGATCTCACACTTATCAAGAGCACAAGTTACAATACAATTAATATATATATATGTATATATTGTAGGTACTTAGAAATGAGTTCCAAGGTTTCTGAAAAATTGCTTTAAGCCTAAGAAAACATATCTGCGATCCAATGCCAAAACAATTGCATTTTATTTTAATTTTATCTACGATTACTTCTATTATTTTGAATCTATTATTACTTTATTATTATTTTCAAATGAAAACATCTCCAAAAACACTTCAGATCAACCTGCAAATCAACCAAATCAACTGCCCGCTTTACATTAAGCAAATCGAGAGAATATAGGGCCCTAATTAGTTGTCGATAACAATTATCAGATATGTACTATAGTTTTTGCTAAACCTTAAACAAATTGTGGACTCAAGCATATATAAGAACCTTAAAAACAAAATAAATTTGATTGACTTTGAAAACGCTTCGCTTGTTTGCAATTTAGAAACCTTTCTCGGTTCTTAGAGCTTCCCATTCATCAGTAGAATTGCCATGGACCCGATCCCACCAACAGCTGGGCACATCGATTGATAAGTGGATCCAACTCCAACCTGCATCTATTTCATTGCAGTTTCTGGGCAGTGAGGAGAGCATTCTGGAATATGATCCCGAACGAACTGGGAATAACCCCAATCCTCAAGTAGCCGTCAACATAGCCCAGGAATCTGCCCCAGCTCAAGTGCAATCCAGTGCCTTGGTTAATCTAATACGCAGTCGCGACTTTGTGATAGATTTTCCCCGTGTCTTTGTCCTGAACAGCGGCAGTGTGGTGGGTGCCAGGGAGACACTCTTCCCGGCTCGACTGCCTGAACGCTCCCAGAGCTCTTTGTCGTTGAGACAAACGCGCGACTGGATGAGTCAGATGAGCAACAAACTAGAGGAACAGCAGGGACAGCGACGCCTGCGCAAGGATGAAATGCAGCAAGTATGTTCAAAAGAATCCTACCCAATAGCTCCTGGCTCTAACTATTCTTGGAATTCCGCTTGTAGCAACTACTGAGTGCCAGAGATTCGACGCGACAACGTCGCTCACGCTCTGCAGATGGACGCTATGCCACTGGCTGCTTTGGACGCCAGCGTCTGGCATCGGGACAGGGACAAGCTATGGCCCAGCTGCCCCAGCCAGAGATGCCCCAAATGCGTCGCACCAGCTCCACCCAGACTCTGCAGCAGCTGACGGATGCCTCATATGCCCAGTCGCGTCATAGGCAAAGGGAAACCTTTGACTTTGCCCGCACTCGTCGCCGTTTCATGGGGCGCGAAAGCGATGAGATATCATTGCAATCGATTCCTAGGCAGGGTGGGGGCTTGCCAGGTGGACAGCCCAATCCGCAACGGGATCGTAGAGATGCAGATGGCGTCGACTTCATAACCATACAGGTGAATGGAGAGGGTGTGGATTTCAACGAGTGAAGTGAAGTGATATGATGTATTATTATCCCTATTATACGTATATTATATGTGTGTTTAAATAATCTGTAGAGTGCGAGAATATAATGAGCTGTAGTGCTTTTATGTAAATAATGTAACTAAAGAAGGACGATCGATTGGCACACACTATTGAGCTCACTGAGAAGATCAGTGAAGGTAGCCGTAAGACCTGATTCCACGCAGCTTGTAAGAATCCTTCGTAATTAAACCAAGACCAATAAGAGGTTTGTTTTATCATTTGTTTAGAGTATTGCAATCCTGTTCTTACATAATCTGTAATACTCGATTCTCCCTTTCCTCTGATTATTCTCTTAATGATTCACTCATCGAACAACATATGGCATGATGGCCTCTGCACTCTCCACCTCTTCTTTCTACTCCACATACTCTCTGCGAGCATCAGAAGTTGGGCCGAATTCCATTAGGGATTTGCGCGTGCCTTGCTGACAACATGGTCCCAGGCGAAAACTCAGCTCAAGCTTTGAGATCAGAGTCGAGTGATAGGCTCTGCCTGAGTGGCTGTTGCTGGTTCTTGCAGACTTTGAGGCAGCAGCGATGTTCGACAAATCCGCAATCCGCTGGGGCCAGACAATTCGACAGCTCAAGGGAGATCCCGAGAAGCGGGCAAAGCGAAAAACGAGAAAAATAGAGCAAAAGTTATGAGGAAGCCACGGTTGAAGTTTGCCGCTCATAGCTGGGCAGCCGATACCAAAGGCAGCTAATAAGAATTCATCATGCGCAAGAAGGCACTTCGGGATTCAATACGGGGATGGGGGAGCTGAGACAGGCACTGGGATCGAGGGTCGCCTGCACGCGCCGTAATTGCAACGCAACAGGAGGGCCACAAACCCTCCATTTGGATCTGGATCTGGATGTGTATATGTGTATGTGTATGCGAATGTGGATGTGGATGTGGACCAGAGCCGCTGGGCTGCTGGACTAGCTGCTGAGTCGTTTCTCGGTAGGCAGCGGCCTGGCCCATGTTTATAAACTTAAAGTCTGTAATCACATTAGGCATGTAGCCAGAGAGCAGAGCTCGAGTCGAGTCCACTTCGACTTCGACTTCGACCGGCTGGACGCTTCGGCCAACTGTTGCAGCTTTATCACCTGACGGACCGCAGCCTCTTCAGCCTTAGCCCCAAACTCAGCTCGTGTACCCTCTGTCCGCCTATCCCACGATCTCGATCGATGACAGCACGTACAATATTTTCGATTGCAGCCTCGTCCTCGTGTTCGACGTCCTCAACGTCGTCATCATCATCGTCATTGTCTTTGGGGCCCTGGTGGGGCGTGTCTGCGGTGGGCGTTGCAGGGCACATTCAAGATAAAATGATTATATTGTAGGAATTGCAGGGCGACGCCGCCGCCGCCGCCGCTTCAAGCTGCTTTACAGGCTCGTGGGTAATAAAACAAGAAAAATAACAAATCTACATATTACTCACCTGAGAAGTGTTGATGTCCATCCATCCGCATAAATACTGTGTATATATGTATGTAGTATCACTGCACAAATTGGACACCTATCCGATACATTAAATCACGAAAAAATAACACTTAAACACTGCAAATTGCTGACCACATGCTCGATCTTACTTTTCTGTGACAATGCAGCCCAGTTGATGAAAGTGCTGCCCATGTTAGAGAAATGAGTATTGTGGGGCGCCATCTACTAAAGGAATATTGCATACAGAGAGAGAGGTTTATATTTTAACCGATAGAGGGCGTACTAGAGAGATAGGTAGATGTACGCTGATAAGTGTTCGTTTACATATCTTTAAAATCTAATGAAGTAAATAGTATGAAGTAAATAGTATATAAATATAGAAACTGTATATAAATTATTACCGTTCCGACTTTAAGTATATATATTAATTACTTGAGCTCTATACCAAATAATTCAGCAGATCTTAATAGATGTGGAATTACTAGAACTGGCGGCGCAGACCCGAATCCCGTCTGGTTAGCACTGGAACCCATAAATAATTAGTCGTACGACATAAACAATGCACCGTGCCAATGCGGCAACGTGGTAATGTGGCAAGTAGGAGGTATTGATGGCGAGGCGCAACAAATCGTACGATCGGCAGCTGTGCGTACTCTGAGCATGAGTCCGGGTACGACTAGGACTCCAAGTTGGACTCCTGCTTTGGTGCCACAATGGGATTGCGTACGCCGTCGCTAATCTGCTGTAAATGGACAAGATGCAGCAATCATTGCAGCTATTGACTGACGTTCGGCCATATGCTCAAAGGATCACAGATCCTGCCAGTGCCAATCGGAACTAATTGTGCCAACAATAAAATTGTGCGCAGTGCTCAGTGCCGGATCGTAAGCCTCGGATGTACTCGTACTGCTAAACTCCCTGCAATGTGTGAAGTCAAATCCAATCATTAAGGTCCGAGAGAGCGAGAGCGAGAGCGAGAGAGCGAGAGCGAGAGCGAGAGAGAGGATGAAACCTTAAATCTCATTTTAGTGTCACTTTCGAGAGATTTGCGTCTTTTATTTTATTTATTGCATTTTATTTTAGCTTCTCTGGCTTTAAAATGTTTTGTGCAAATAGCAAACACCCAAAAAAAAAATCAAATAAGCGACGAACGCGTGACAAGAAGATCGCCAAAGGACCAACCAAAGGACAGCACAAAATGGCGATTCGTTGCGCCTGGCTTGTCATGTTTGCCGAACTCTGAGCACGACTTGGGTGTGTTTCTGTCACCATTGTCAAAGGCCAGCTTTGTCGCCATCTCTGTCGCAGGCTTGGCTATTGCTGTCCCACTCCGACCAGACGATCTTCATAGGCGCACGTGGTCGTGGCTCGTACTATTTGGACACAGAGGAACATCATTGAGGGAATGAGTATTCCCATAGTCGGCATAGCCCATATAGAGTATCAACTAATATTATATACATTGAAAAGCTATACTATAGTTCTATTTAAGTGATTCTGTCGAACTTTGCTCAATGCTAAACACTTGGAACAGCGATAGCCTGGCGCACTCAACTTTTTGTGTAGAAACTAATTTAGTCGAGAACTTTACTTGTACTTATTAACTTTGGTGAACTACTCAAGATGTCAGCCCTCAAAGTAAGTTCATGCTGAGCTAATTGAAAGCTCACATCGTGAAATCCGCTTGACAACTTTTCCCCATCAACGGAGCCACTGTCAGTGCAGCGTGGAAATATTAAGCCGCCCCAATGCCACCTCCTTTGGTCGTTGTGCCACACCCAGGGCTATTAATTAGGGCAACGGCAAATATGGAACATGATTGGAAGCCAAACCATATACATATCAGCAATTAGGTCCGATGACGTCTGCATTTGTGGGTCCGAGTGGAACGACCACCCACCAGCAGCATGCAACGAAACCTTTGATTCGGTTGCCCCTCATCAAATAACAGCTATATTCTGAAATGTTTTCTCTCTTTTTTGTTTTTTAGCTGGTGCATAAAGCACGAAAGCCTGAAAGCCTGAAAGCCAAAAAGCCAAAAAGCCAGAGAGCCAGAATTGCAATTGGCATTTCGAGTTGAATGCGTTTTCAATTTTGTTCCTTTGACCGCCGCCTTTTCACTTTTCACTTTCAACATATATATTTTTTGGTTCTTTGTGACTGCAACAAAATCGATAGGGGCGAAAATTTAAGGGGCTGCAACCTATTTAAAGTGCTCGCTTTGGTTGTAAAACGTAAAACGTAAATCGAGTACTTTGTGTATGGAACATTTGTGGAACTAGCTCCTAATCGCGATGGTCATCAACGTCGCTAATCCGACATCTGCATAGTTTACAGTCGCACGAGCTGTGGACAGACAACTCAACGCCCCATTTTCCATGGGTAGCTGGCTGCTGCCTGTGTTCGCCTTGGGGCCCAGTGCATCGGATCAACAGAAACCGAAAGACTTCATTTGGCTCATGAATGTTTATTACGAGTAGGTTGGCGGATATGGATAGCTTGATCTCTTTGGCTTTTGCTTGGGCTTTGAGTTTGACTTCGACTTGGGCTGGCTCGTTGATGTAAGTGATTCATAGGCCACTTGATCTCCTAGGGCCATACTTTGATGCTGTTGTTCTCTGTTGACTTCGATCATGTCGATTGCGAGCTGATATGAATAAAATATGAAAAAAATGGGCGAGTATTGGACTCATTTGTCGGCTCCACTACAAAGCGAAGTCTAACGGCAATTTACAGAAACTTTCAGCTGCTTTGCACTGCTGATCACAGATCCACGATCACTGCGACTAAGATCTTGATCTTGCAAATGGCTCTTCTCAGCTATCAATGTCTCTCCGCCTTGTTTCGTTGTACTCGTAGTTTTATTCAAGTTTATGTGCATTATAAATCGATAAAAGCGAGTTCAACTGATCATCACTGACCGCGTTCATATTGTGCAAATCCTCACTTGGATTGATCATGTTGTAGTCAGTTTTCTCTTCTAGTCCCATTCTTGATCCTTTTCAGTGTAGGGAAATAATTATAACGCTTTTGAACGGTCTTTATGATTAGATTAAAGCGTCGCTCAGCTCTTCCGGATTCTATGATTTGAAGCTGATTATGGAGATAATTTAACAATGCGGCAAATGTGAGTATGAGTTGGGTTGATGAACTTGTTAATAGATCGGGACAAACTAATGCGCCATGACCAAGGGAAATTTGCTGCGCCTGAGGAGGCGACAGGATGGCAGGATACTCGGTCGATGGGGGTGCTGAACCTGTAGTACTTATACCTAGGGATGGCCAGATCTAAGATTGCGTACTGCTTGGCTGTCTGAGCTGTAAATCCAATAAATATTGCCAAACTGTAGCGTGCTCAGCGCTTTGTAAGCGCAAGGATCACAGGATCAGACCTCAAAGAGCAGGTTGCTACCCAGTCAGGGCAGAAGAGAAAAAACTCAAATAAAAGAAAGGTGCAGAAATTGTGTCAGTGGCGGCAAATCCTTTCTGCTTTTTGGCTCTGGCACAACATGACATGACTTTTGGGCCACGTAGGCGTTTACTCGTCTTAGCAGCGGCTTCGGAGTGTAATCCAAATTGAATCGGCTCACGTGGGTCCGAACTCAAAGATGAAGTCCAAATCGGATCAGTGTCTTCTCTCACGCGGTTTCAGTGTGTTGATGAGTTCATCTTAGGGACCACATTCTGCCTGTGCCCTGCATCTCTTTCTGCTGCCGGACACTCTTGAACTTGAACGTTTTTAAATTTCGTTACTTTTGTCGCCTACCCACGACCCAAGACCCAAGACTCAAGACTACTGACTACTGACTCCTGACTCCTTAAATCCGACTCCTGCCTGCCTGCTGTGTACCTGTATACGTGTGCCTGTCCCTGTGCCTGTCCCTGTGCCTCGACTTTGGATGTGTAACAGAAACAAGTGCACAAGGATAATCCGCTGCACGCGCAACTCACGAGGAGGCGTCCTTTTCTTCGCATACGCTTGGCCAAATAAATAAATAAATTGTAATCTGCTTTGCTGTTTGATTTGAATCAAAACGCAGCAACGCCTACTCTGCCCTTGGCCAAGATCTTGATTCCTTCATACTTGTTCTTGGCCCAAAACGGACTCCGTTCAACTGAGTGTTAAGCTTGGCCTGCGGCTCAGCCAGCACAACGTTTGACAACATGCCGTGTTCTGGTCTCGTTGATCTACATAATCGGATATTGATTTCAACAGAATTCCATACACCACACAACAACACACAGACACTCACACACACACCCATATACTATTGAAATTGCTGTTGCCGCAGACTTAGGAATTTTGCTAAAAATATTTTGGTAGATTTTTGATTTTGTGACAGTTTATGGATTAACTTTCTGATCAGCTTGTCCAGTTATTGTGAATGAACTGCTCCGGAATCTGTGAATGGCTCAAATCGAAGAAGCATCTTAGAATTGTATATATGAAATATATTATGAAATATGTTAAGTAATCATAAAAAGTTTTACTGATCCATTGCTGAGCAGATTGTCTTAATTAATAGCAAAGTTTCAATAAGTAAATCCCATTAGCTCTGTCTCATCAAAGTCGCAATGGCCTCCGTATACCTTTCCCTATATTTGGCATAGCTTAAAAGTCATTGTTGGCATTTTGTAATGGCTGCCGTATCGCAACCCCTATATAGCCCAGATTTATGGAGAACAAAACTACGCCAAGGACAACTTTGAGGCCGTGTGGCTCGGTCACACCAAGCGTATATAAGTGCCCAAAGCAAACATCCACCGAGCAGATCAAAATAGGCGTAAAAATAATCCATCTTCGCACTAAGCAAGCTGCAATCCCCCTGGCGACACACCAGGACCAGGGCCATGCGCTTCCAGCAAGGACTCCCCTTAACATCGCCAGCTTCCATTGAGGTCAAACTTCGTGTCAGAGGCAGCTGCAGAGAGTCGAACGGCAGCAAATACAACAACAAAAAAAAGTGTCAAAAATGTTTCATTTTGGATATGTTGAAAAATAATGCCCAAAAACTGAATGTAACAGAACTAAACCCAACTGAACTGAACAGAACTGAACAGAAGAGAACGGAAAAGAAATGCAGCCCCGGCGCAGTCAATGGACCTTTTTGCAGCCACGATTTCTGCACGCTTCACGCCAATTTTCGCGCCTATCAACGTCGACATCGACATCAACGTCGACATCGTCTATATCCATATCCCAGCCGTGCCCGGATGGTAGTTCTGGTGGTGGTGGTGGTAATGGTAATGGTAATGGTGGTGGTCCGCTCCGCTCCGGTCCTTGCGCTGCTGTCAATGCGTATGCTTTTCCACATTTCAGTTGGCAATTGGCTGCCGCTGCCGCTGTGGACTGACTCTGCCCCTCGCTACCCCTCGCTGCATCCTTTTGGACAACGCTTCCATCCGCTTCCCTCTGGTTGAGTGCCACGATGAGAATCACTTTCAATGGCGCGCAATATAATTCATTTAAATGATTGGGTTGTTTGTATAGACGACGCTGCGAATGCCGTGGAAACTCGTTTTTCCTATAGTTCACAGAGGTTCCATTTAATTTTTAAGCCTAATGGTTACAAACTCTTCTCATTTGTAATTCTATTGTGAATTCTGAATTGTGTTGGCGAAATTGTCCACAGCGAGAGAGAAGGTGCGGCCTAAGCGAAAAATTGCAAATGATGAAAGCCATTTTCAATGTGGTCAAAACTAAAAGAACTCAGCTTCACTCTCAGCATATTGGTATCATTCAAATATGGGGAATAGGTTCACCTATTTTCAAGTCAATTTTAGATTCGTCAATTGAAGTCAAGAAAAACATTGAGGTAGGCAGCTTTATAAACTTTTTCTTTGATATCTTTTCGATACGGAGTTGCTTGAATACTCCAGATTGCTGACCAAAATAGACGTCGAAGCCGCATCCAATGGGATAGGAGCTCTAAAAAAAGCCATTGGCTAAAACTGTAGAAATCACAAACAATTGACATAATAGGAAACAGGCCGTCGCGCCGTGTGTTTCAATCAGAGTAGCGAAAAGAAAACTAAGATCGAAGCTTTGCCGTACTAAGTTTTCAGTATTAACAGTGTTCACAGTATTCATAGTATTCACACTACAATACTCACAATTACAATGTCAGTTGGTGAGGCGGCAAAAGATCAAAGCGGCGCACAAAAGCTCAGCGAGCAGCGAGAGAAAAGAAAATCACACAAATTTAACTGGCAAACGAACAATAACAATAACAATAAAAATAAAAATAATAAAATATAAGCCAAGGAAAAAATAACAACAACAGCAACGAAATGATGTACAGAAAATGGCAAAGCAACAGAGTCGGAGTCAGAGTCAGAGCCAAAGCCAAAGCCAGAGTCTGAGCCAAAGTCAGAGCCAAAGCCAAAGCCAAAGCCAAACAGTAACAACAACTGGGGACTCGGCGACTTTCCCAAGCAATATGCAAATATATCACAGCGGCTAGTTACCCTGATGGATGGTACAGGCAAATGGGCCATGAGTCATAGTCGGAGCCGAGTTATCGACGTGGAGCAGGTACGACACCAAAGTTACGGTTTGATCACAACTTGAGCGTAAAATATGCTAAAGATCAGCGAGTGTCAGAGACTATCTGTGTGTGTGTGTTTGAGGATTTGTCTGTATGTATGTGTGTTTGTGTGTGTGCCGCCAAATGAGCGTAAAATGATCAAAGAATCTTCGCGCGCTATGCCAATCCACAGAGCAGTCACTCAGTCTACAATCCACAGTCCATACACTTTTCAGCCTTCGGTCTCCCCTTTTCCAGTGTCCTCACCATTCTGCTCCATCTCCATCTTCATCTCCATCTCCATCGCCAGAGCTATCCTCATGGCGATCGTATCGCATATTGCACGGCTAGCTACGTGTGCGCATTTTGCAAAATAACATTCAATTTGTGCAACCTGATCAAGCAATTTCATCAACCGATCGCGTCCATCGATCTACCCAAAACAGGGCTCAATAAATAATCAAAGTCTGAGTGTAGTTGCAATAAGAGAATAAACATAATCACAATGTATCATCCAATGACCAAAAACCCAAAGCCGAACTCCGAGTAGCCGCCCAAGTAATCCTCCTTCCTCCCTGGCAGATTTAACGCTCGCTTAAACTCTCGATCAGCGATCACCCAACCATCGATCAGTGAACCCCAGCTCAAAGCAGCTCGCCGACGGAGGTGCCACCATCAGCGATGAAATTACATGTTGCCACTTTGATGATTTCTGCAATTGGCCACAACAACAAAAAATATGATATACCCAAGTTGTTGATGCAGACAACTTGGCTGCCGCTTTCTAGCCAAGTGCCAGTCGAATTGGCCACTCGATACCGAAACCGAAACCGAAACCGGCATCGGAATCAGAATCGGAATCGGAATCACCGCGCACAGCTGCAACATTCTTGCATCGTGCCCTGGCCCTGGCCCTGGCCCTCGACTCGCTTACCGGCTTGTGGGCTTCTTATTGAATTATAATGTTATTTGTTGCCTGCAGCTTGCAGCTTCTACGTCATCGATGCCCCTGCCCAGACCCCATCTCAATGGTACCAGAGATCGCCTCGGGTGGACGCTGCAAAGTGATCGTTAAGGCCTGTTTGCTGCACCGGTATAAAGACATTGAAAAGCCAAAATTATGATAACTAACTCAACTCGTTGTGTATATCAAAGTCAGCCATGGCATTTGTATCTTTAAAATGCAATAGCCGTTATAAGATACGATCGACTTAAGTTCCTAGAATGCCACGTAGAGAATTGTTAACAAAGGTAAATAGAATCGTTTAGCTAAAAAGCAACTGAGACTAAATCAAAGGACTATATGTGGGTATTTGGAATGGGTAAATACTTCTTCCAAGGGGTTTGTCTATTACATGATATCTGCCAAAGATGATATCTAGATTAGCTCATTCTGATGAGGCAAATCCATCACTTCCTGTTTTATTACACGGATATTGCCGAATTTCACTCCAACTCATGCAGATTCGGCCACCTGTTGCAGAATCACCTTTCCACTTCGTATTACCCTTAACCAGTAAAATGAGGGGAGAACATCGCTCGTGGCAGTATTATGAAGCTCACACGGGTTATTTAAACATCGTCCTTATCAAATTTTCAACGCGAATCGATCGAAAATTCATGCGTAAATCGCCTGTGGCCGAAGAGGAAGCGGCTGGGAGAGGGCATTCCCAAAGACAGAACCGTAATGAAGTACGGTGTGAACTCTGACTATGCTTCTCTCGCTTACACACGCAAACACACGCTCTGCCTCTCTCGCTTGCTCATTGACAACTGGCGAATTGATACGCTCTAAATTTGCGTTACGTAACGGAATTTAAAGCGTTCCTTATCAGATTGGATTTGATGTTTTATCAACGCTCTCCGCACACCCGAAACACACATGAGGCACACACAACGAATGAATATCTTTTATCTTTGATCTTTCTCTCTCCCTCACACCTTCGGTGGCGCAGCGAAGTTGTTGTTGCTGTTGTTGTTTAATATACGTAAATAATTTTTAATGAATATATGATAAATTTATAGTTTTATTTTTGTTTTTGTTTTTGTTTCTGTTATTTTCATTTTTGGCGTGTGGCTCAAATGAGCGAACGAGCACGTGAAAAATTGGCGGAAAATTTCATCGGCATCATCAACACTTGTAAATTGTCTGTGCCTGTCATATTGGCCATGTTTATTTAGTTGGCTTCCAAATCGGTGGCAATTAACGGTTGCAATTCTGATTGGTTACAAGCAATTTGGCTGCAGCTTATGAAGCAGGTGCAAACTGGTCTTGGAAATGAGTTGCGAATGGGGTTTTCGATCAACGGATAATACTAATAAAACCTATAGCTGAATATCGTTCCAAATAGTCATAATAGATAATCCCTTTATCCATCTCTCGGAAATATAGATTATACTTTATTTTACTTCATTCCTACCTTTAACTTAGCATTACCATAACTTTCGGTCGATCGGTTCCCACAATTGCGATTCCATTTCAACCCGACCACAATTCGCATTATAAACGCCTTCACACATAAAGCAGCTCTTTGGCTCGTTCATCACAGTTGAAAATGATCATCAATCAAAAGTTGGCAACAGGAGACAAAGCGGCTACATATTGCCGCCAGCTACCGGACACCAATATTCCAGTGTTCAGTGTGCGGTATTCAGTTTGGGCCACACAGGAAGTTGGCCAAGAAATTCGCATGCTACCGGCTACGAGTAGGTGATAGGTATCGATCCCAGCCCAGCTATCAAAAACGCATAAATCACAATCGCTCAAAGGTCGGGAGGGCCTTTCAACAGTTTTGCTCGAAGAGCCGCAAAGGGAACACTCGGATCTTGCTTTAGTTGTCGTTGTCGTTGTAGTCAGGTTCTACTCTCGACTTGCCACACAAATTAAATTTGTATAAAAATATCGAAGTTGGTGGCCCAAGGACGTCGACTTCGACGACGAGGATGACGGTAAGTCAAACGAAGCCGCAGGGCTACTGTATGGACGGATGCAATGACAAAGTGGCACTCCACAAGAGATACAAGGGAGACTGAGCAGGAAGAAGAAGGTCCTGCAAGCAGAGAGACACCCTAGGAGCCGATTGGGCGATCCATTATGATTGTCACAGTTGACACACATTATCACCCTTGTACTGAGGGCAGCAACAACCTGCGAACCTGTCGTCGTCTAGTAGGCCTTAGCAGGACCTGCCTCGCCAGGCAGTCAGGCAGCCAGGCAGCCAGGCTGCCAGGACCCAAGCGATATGAACTAATTGATGTTTTCATTTAGATACTCGCACTCGGAACATCCTTAGACGAATATGTATTCATTCTAGGTGGTAAGTGCGACGCCCGCTGTGCACACATAATTGAGGGTCCCAGGGCCTATAACTACCTACGCCACCCAAGAAAGTCGTAACTAGGGCAGGTCCTGCTCTCAGACTCTCACATACTGAGAGCCTGCCCAGCTCTGCCGAGAGACAATCTGAGCTGCATACACCCTCCCGCATTTTGTCAATGGCTTTGTCCACTCCCGTTTTGACCGAGGTCGGCTCTTTGGCTCTCATCTTTTGACAGGCCCACAAGGCGGCATCTTGAAAGAACCCAGAGTTGACGTTGGTGGTCGTCCTTGGCTCTCATATTTTGCGCATCTCCTTTTGTCAATTGCTCTATTTTGTTTCTGCTCTTAAACAATCGAACATTTTGTAAATTATTTTCGTATTATCGAGCGCGATCCGTGGTCCAGAAATCGTGTTCCCAACAATCGGCGATTGTCTCTAATTGTTTAATTGTCAGCTCATGAGTCGACTTGTTGTACACAGGCAGCGCCCTCATCCAGTCCGGGAATGGGAACACACACACACAGGACAATCCATGTCCTTGGTGGATCGTCACTAGCTGCTCTATTGTTATCCTGTCAGTTTAGGGGACAGTTTCTGTACGATTCTGAAGGATTAGCTTGGGATTGGGCTCGAACCTGTTGCGGCTCCTTCGACATGTCCACATTGCTTGTGTGGTCCATGTTTGTCCCTTGTCCAATGTCCTTAGTATAATTGACTATGAATCCTTTGTACGCCTTGTTACTTATTGTGCTTATGATAGAGGTTTCTCTAATAGGATAAAAGATCTAAGTACAGTTCAGAACAGCTAACGATATTTTGATGATTATCTGATGGATTCATAATAAAGATTGCTATTCAATATAGAACTATATGTCTTTGTTGTTTCTTGAATCAATCTACCTCTAACACTATAAATTGTATATTGTGATCTTTCTGGAAGATAGAAAAGTGTTCCGATTCTCAAAGTCTAATATATTTTGAAGAATATCTTCATTTCAAACCGCTCTTTAATTATTTCTGGTATTCAGATATTTGTACATATATTTATAATATCTGGGCTTAACTCGCAGCTTGGGTGTAGATGTTGTGATTCATATATATATATATCTATATATATCTAAAACCAGTTCGAAGATCAACCATATTCTTGAAATCTGCAGAATGAATTCCCATATCGAAAACAAGGTAGAAATTATTTTAACATTTTAATTTATTTTGATTTATGCATTGTTTTTATCTTCTAGAAAATCTTAGAGTAACATTTTAACTTAATTGTAAACAGTCTTAGGTTCTTAACTAAAAACTCTTCCGATATTAATATATAATATATATATATAGGGGGATATATGAATCGATAAACAGGCACAGATAAGAATAGAACCAGCAATATATCTGAGTAGGAAATAAAAGTATCTTTGAACTGGGAACTGGAGCAAGTGCTGGGCAACGGGTGCTTAGAAGCCAAAGTAGGGATATGCGGGAGCAGCTGGCGCCATGGAGTTCTTCTGCTCTGCAGCGACCGACTGATGATAGCCGCCCATGTGGTTGCTGTTGGCGCTGGGGAAGAAGGATCCGGCGAAGTTGTAGCTGTCCCAGGAAGAGGGATGATGCGAGCCCGAGGCGGCAGCGGAGGCGAATTGCGAACGCAGCTGCTCTGCAGAGCTGGCGGCGGGAGTCGGCATGGAGTAGGCAGCGGCTGAGGGGCCAGCAGGAGTCGAGTAAGCAGCGCTGGATGTGCCCATGCCGTAGTTCATGAAGTTGCCGCTGGCGACTGCCTGTGTCTGGGACTGCACAGGACTGTGGGCAGCGGAGCTGCTGCCACTGCTGCTGGCGGGCGACATGGAGGCCACAGAGCCACCATACCCGGCATGTGTATCATAGACGGCACCGCTGGTTGGCCACGACTGAGAGCTGTACAATCCCATGCCCATGTTGGGTGCGGTTGTGGCACTTGTTCCATACGATGCGGTTGTAGCGGGAGCGCTGAAGCTGGGCACTTGCTGGGTGTTGAGCTGCTTGCGCAAACGTGCACGGCGATTGGAGAACCAGACCTGGACGCGGGCCTCAGTCAGGCCAGTGCCCTGAGCCAGCTCCTCCCTGGTGTAGACATCTGGGTATTGGGTACGCGCAAAGATGCGTTCCAAGGCATCAATCTGATCATTGGAGAAAGTGGTGCGAGAGCGGCGCTGCTTGCGTTTTAGCTGTACGCTGGGCTCTGAGTCGTCCTCGCTCTCATCCTCGCTACCGGCAGAGATAGCTCCACCTCCCAAAATGCCATCGATGCTGTGGGAGCCAGTACCATTACCCGAACCGGAGCCCGAGGTGGCACGTAGCAGACGCGAAATGGAGCTGACTGAGGGTGCATTCTGCTTGTCGCAAACGCCCGCCTCGATGAGCTTGGCGCGAATCTCCCAGCTGAAGATGCCTGGCTGCGACTGCTTCAGCTCCTCGATTCTGGCTTCAATGTCGGGTGTGGCCACACGTGGCTTGCTGCCGCCAATGACGCCCGGACGAATGGAGCCTGTCTCCTGGAAGCGATTGAGAATCTTCGAGACGCAGCCATGCGACACACGCAACTGCCTGGAGATGACGCAAGGACGCACACCAGCAGCGGCCATTTCTACAATCTGGCGGCGAATATGATTGGGCAGAGGACGACCGTTGATGAAGACGCCGCCAAGTTGATTGACGCGTCCTTGTCCTGCAAGATAGCATAAAAAGAAAAGGAAAACAGGTGATTAGTTGAGGCGATCTTCAAGTGATCCTAGGAATAAATTATTATTTCTCTATAAGCCCTACTATGGTATTACGTTCCCTGCCAATTCCTTTCTAGATATTCCCAACAATCGTTCTGTGTGTGGCCTGCCCTACATGTACATCTATTTCAAAGCGATCTTTAAGTGATCTTCAATTAACTTTTCTTCAGTGCCCAATTGAGCGGCAATAAGTAATCCAATTATGCAGTAGTTGACCACTTGAGCGTGCTGCATTGTCCCGCCAGGATCAGTGCGAGGATCAGTTCGCACGATCTATTGTTTTGGGCGAAAACTGTACGTTGGCCATTTGTCTGGGAAGATAACAAAGCGCAAATTGGCAATTTGCGTGGGCCAAGTTCTGTTCGATAAAGGAAAACAGTAACTAAGAAGTGGAAAATGCCGATCACTGTGCAGCTGTGTGCCCATTTGGCCCATGCAATCAAATCAAACTAATAATCCATAAGCCAGACATTGAGACGGACGAATAGACAGACAGAGAGACAGACAGACAGACAGACATCCAGCTGTGCCAGCTAATATCAGTACGTAGTAGAGTATAAAAGGCCGGCCCCAAAAACCCCAAAGACTGTAAGTCAGTTGTTGTTGCATTTGTTGTCGATGTTGCTGCTGCTGTTGTTGTTGTTGTTGTTGTTGTTGTTATGGGGCGCTGACGTTGCTGCTACGTGATACACAAGACCCCGAACAGCAGACGCTGAGCCAAGATCAAAGCCCCAGAGCCGCCGACAATACTGAACGTGTGTATGTAGTCTGAGGCACCAAGAAGAGCGCGCCAAAAAGTCTGCAAAGTCTGGAAAGTCTGGCTGGAATGTTGCTTGCCGCTTGCTGCTTGCTGCTTGCTGCTTGCTGGCTGTTGCTGCAAGTTGCGATCACAATCAATAAGTCAAAAAGCTGATCATGATTGCTGGCGAGCGGGTAATGATCTCTCGTTTGGAAGTAAGCAACCAAGAAACCAACCAACCAAGCAACCAACCAGCCAAGCCGGCGAAAGCGCTGTCCGCCTCGAGACGACGATGATGATGACGATGATCAGGCATATTTTCTATGATACTACACTATGTCTGGCTCTGGACGTTTTGTACTCGTAATTGTGGTAATTGGTAATAGAGCGATGATGATCGCTATCGAGTCTTACCTTGAAAGGGATATCCAGCGAAATAGGGTGTCATATTGAGTGCTGATACAGCCATGTCTGCAGTTATAATCCGTTTATTTGCTTTCTGAATTTGTATTTATTTCTGGTTTTTTATAGTGTTCGCTATTTTTGGCACAGTCACAAAACACACACTGAAAAACTGCACAAGTTTCTAAATATATTTCTATTTATATTATTTTTAAATGTCTTGTATTTTCTTTTGATCTTCTTTTTATGTTGTATTTGTTGTGGTTTGTCTAATGCTCATGCGCAACGCTGCTCTTCGATGATGCTGCTCGTTTGCTTGACAGCTCGAAACTGATTTTGAAACGGTCAGCAGCCAAGACTAAAACGAATTTGTGAGATTCTCAGACGACGACGACGGTGGCAGCGACGCTGCATGCAGAACACCAACAAAGAGAAACAAGTTTTTTTTTTCGGCCAAAGAACAAAAACAACAAACATTGAAGCCCACGCGGCGAGGGTGACAAGTGTGAGCGAGCTAGCAATAGCTGCACAGCGAGAGCGCAGGCAGAGGATCGTTCCCTCAGCGAGTGTGAGCAGTGCGGCACTCAGGGTTTCGTTTTGCTCTCTGCTCTTTGCTCTGTGCCGCTCGTGTGTGCATATGTGCGCGTGTGTTAGAGCAGTTGCGCCAAAGAGAACCAATGAGTCTTGATAGCATGGCTGCAATTTACCGTAGCACCGCCCCATTCGATCCCAGGCCGGAGAGTTGACTTCTAAGTGGATCTAAGTGGATCTTTTACTGCTCAGTGACTCCATTATTATTATTTATCTTACCCGTATTAGCGCTTGATTTGAAGTTATGCGAATATGTCTGCTTCACTATCTTTTTATACTATGATTCTTAACTGTTGTTAATATTTATGTTTCCTGTTTATGTCATAAGTTAGCCAGTATATATTTATTGGATTCGAAGGAATGTTAACGCTCAATTAGGATCAAATCCTAACATGAGCTGATAGTACATATAACTCATATAATAGTAGTTAGTTGTCAGGTTGGATATGCACTCTGCTATTTTAACTGTCAACTTTCTAGCTGTGTTACGTCTGTATAGTTTTGTTTTCAGGCACAATTTACTCCACGAAGAAACAAATATTTGCATTACAAAAAGCAGAGCTCAGTGTAATTGAATGAAAACAATGGGAACAGTCGAATGTACCCCTTCATGTTGTTTTTCATGGTTTCCTTTATTTCATTTACACTTTCCCAGCCGGAATGCAAAAACATTATGCAGCGTCAGAAAATGTGGGGATTACCATGGCTGCCAGGAATATCTTCGCTCTTTTTACGGAGCAAAAACAACGGCAATGTTAACGAACAATTTCTACGAGAAATATTTTCCTCCTCCTCTGACAAATCTCTGACGTGTACACTTTGACAGAATGGCTAGAAATTTTTTCAATTCCATTGCCCTGAATAAACGCCTTTGCAAATGCCTCCTGCCAAAGGATGCAAGGCAAGGCTTTGCTGCCACTTAGATACGACATGCAAACAGAATGTGCACTCAGAGCAATGCTTTTAGCAGTTATCAGACGAAGAGATAATAATCCGAACATGGAATTATTGATAAGCTGCATCAGGATTCTGGTAAGTGCTTTTAGTAAATTCGAGTAGAAATAGTCCACATTACCAGCTTGTGAACTGCTAACGTTATTAGCAATTGCATCAAGAACGTAAAATTATTACTTTGCAAATTTAATTGAATTATTCTAAGCTAATATCAGCATTGCATTCAAAGGGGTTTTAATCCTCTTAGCTCTATCTCAGCAGTTGCCGTGCAACAATAGACCACATCTTCGAAATTGGGCTTCCATTTAATTAGTGAGCCGTAAATAACTGTGCAGCAATTGCCTAAGTAAATGCTTTGTTAATTAATTAGTTAGGTAAAACCCACAAGGGGCAGCCAAAATGAATATTCATGAGAAAGGGATGGGCTCAGTTGGATGAAGTGCGAGCAAAAGAAAAAGTATCTTTAACTGAGGTCAGATGGGAAGTTGGCTAAAAGATTTTCGCACGAGCAAAGAAGTATACATAATTTCCTAGTGCATGACTTTTGGTTGATTTGAGGTTCAGCCTCTTCGTCGGGGCGGTCGAAATCAAAGAACTTTTTCCATGTTGCGCATACGCCGCGTGTGCGCGCATGGAAATTATGCGGCCGCAAAGTTGTCGGTGTCGAAAAGCGCAGTCACCAAGGGCAACATGACACAACAACAGGAACAACAACAACAATACGAACAACCACAATAATAAATTGTTGTTGTTATCATTTGTGTTAATGTTGTTGCTGCTGCCACTGTGCAAGTCAGGCAATTGTCAAGTTGTTCGTATTTCTTTTCTGTACGTGTTCGCCTGTCGCCTCTATCTGCGAGATATATTCGCGTGGGTGTGGGTGTGTGTACGTGTTTAGTCTGTGTATGCAAACATATGTGAGTGTGTGTGTGTGCCATTTGGCAATAATTGCGCTGCTATTGTTCGGCCCAGCCGCCACGCTGTGTGTGTGGCTTCGCTGCGGGGCAATCGCTCAAAACTTATGACAACCCAAACTGCTACTGTTCATATCTGTATCTGCTACGGCATTGACGTATCTCTAGCTTTGAAATCTGTATCTGTATCTTTACATTGAGCATATCTATATCTCGCTATTGAACTTTCGAATGGCAAGTGTGCGGTCGCTCTTTTGTCTGCAGTCTCAAGTCTCAAGTCTGCGCCCTTTGTCGGCGGCCGCTTATTAATATTTACACTTTCATTGCTCCCCCTCCCCTGCCACGCCTTCCCTGGCAATCTGTGCCCACTTTTTAGATGACGGGGCCTCATGTGTGCGCCTTTCAATTCACGTTATTTGTCGAAATAAATAAATGTAAAGTATGTATAGGTCGTGGCTTTAACTTGTTACATATTTCTCGAACGTTCTACTTCTTTTTCCTGTCGACTTTGGCATTTTTGTGGGAATTTTTTAATGTTCCTGCCAGCCACCACACGGCCAGTTGATACGGCGGAGGGGCAGAGCAGAGCGCAGGGGTCGAAGAAATATTTGCCTAGCTGTCAGTAGACTTGGTACGAGGCAAAAGTATCTAGTTCAAGTTAGAAATTCATTTACAGACAGAAACATGCGAAAGGAATCGACTTGACTGATGGCCTAAAAGCAGCTCTGGAATTTAATTTCAATTTTTCAGTTCATTTTTTTGGCACAGCTTAAACTTTTTAAATTGAAGCATTTACACTTTGTTCACAGTTGAGTTATTATTGATGAAAAATTTGAAATACTTTTTGCATAGCAAATATCTGTATCTTAGTTCCTGGTTATATAAGAAATATATTAAGAATTAGGGCATATGATTGGAGTGATATCAATTAGCTATACATACTTTATCACAAATAAATATGCTATTCTATTAGATCTGTACGTGATATGCATCATTAAAAGTTATTTCCTCTTAATGCTACATTAATGATTCTCAAAATGATCCCAATGAACTCTACTAAAAAATTACGACTAACGTCCATATGTCAGCTTAAACGAAAGCCCCTTGGCCGGAACCCGACCCAGCAACAGCTGTTGGGGCAATACAGATACTCTGACGGAGTCTGAAACAAGAAAAGTAAATTAAAACTCAACCGCAACTGTTTACACAGCAAATGTTACTACAAAAGGGCGGCATGTTAAAGCCGCGACTCGATCTCTGAAATCCCAGAGTGAAAGATGATTAATTGGGCCAGCTACTTGCCAGAGGATCCATATCCATTTCCAGAGCCAGAGCCAGAGCCAGAACCTGAATGCTGCTAGTCAGAGAAGACTGCTGTTGGCCAGAAGTGAGAAGAATAATATGTACAAATATATCACTCCTTCGGAACGGTTAAAAACGAATTAATAACGTGTGATCCGAATGACGCCTACAAAAGCTGAAGGGCGGAATGTTGGCCAGTTTGCCAGTTGGCCAGTTGGGCAAGGAAACAGAAAGAAATTAACTAATTGCGAGGAGGTCAGGTAAAGGCCAGAATGGCCAATCAAGTGTGTGGTTTGGTTGTGCGGGCGGGCACGCGTATCTAGCCCGCATGACGCGGCAAAGGATCTCGTGGAAAAGGATAACACAGCGCTTGACTCTTGCAGAAGAAAAGACAGGGACTGAGACTGCAATGGGGCGATACCAGAGCGAAACAAAGGATGCCATTATGTGGATGATCTGTGGTTTTTTCCTTCTTGGTTCTTGGCAGCGGCGCTTTGTCGGCAAGTCGGCAAAGTCGAAGCCGTGAGGACACACACGCCGTTGCCACCGCCGGCGGCGTTGAAGTGTGAATTCTAACAGCCCGCAAGATCATCGTAAATAAAACATTTGAGCTGAACCGAGGATCCACTCGCTGAAATGTGGCGGATTCTTTGAAAAAGATGATCATTGTCGTAATTGCCTTTGGCATTGAACGTAGCGCCTTCGTTTAACGCATTCCTGCTAATTCTGTCCATGATGGACATTGCTGATCCTTGATTAGCGCTCCACACACACATACACACTAGCTGGGGCGTGGCAAACTCCTTTGAGCCTGCGGCCTATCCATAGCACTTTATGCACCAATTTTTCTGAGTCGTTGTTGGTTTTTCACTACGGTTTCTTCTCGTGGCGTTAAGCCATAAAATGCGTTTAGCACCTGCCGCTGCAGAGGCAAGGTGTGATGTCAATGATTATAATTATAACGCCTGCACCTAGTATTACCTAATGAAAGGGTTTCCGACACCAGATATAATCAATCTGCTGCAGATTGATTGCTCAAATCGTTCTAATAGCACTGCCCACTGGCTACCGCGATACGCCAAGTGAGACTGTAATTAAATCGTGCATGAAACTGATCTTTACTCTTTGAAATATTACAAACATTCTAAACCCCTTTGTAACTTATTTCAAATCGTATCTATAGTCGCTGTAGTTTTATATATTAAAGGGATATCATGTAGAGATCTACACGATAGCTGCTCGAATATGTACGACTTAGAATTTGTCTGAATTGTATGAATTATAATTCAGATAAGTTGAATTTACTCATATTTCATATTATCCTTAAATGTCTGTTATCTTTTATAGATACGATCTCGAATCTGCACCTAGGGTAAGTGTACTGTAATCTATTCGATGAAGCTCTCAGAAAGAAGTTTCAGTTTCTTTAAACTAAATTTTATACTATTCTTAGAGTTATTATTTATACCTTAAGAACAACTCCCATAAAATTAAGATTTCGAGTCTGAATTATGTCTGGTATTCACTTCAAATACTTAAGTCTCGTTACATGTGTACTTTGTGGACTTTGTAGGTCTCTGAATCACTTTGATAACATGGTAAATTATGCATGACAACATAAATTCCAGAAAAACTATACATATTTCTCATATTTATCACGTTTTGATTACAACTAATTTGACATTGAAATATTAGCATGTTCAGGCATGAGAGAGATCCCCACACATTGAGATACAGTCCCAGAGGCCACTCACCACCGAAAGAGACCATAAACCAAATAATCACGAAGAGCAATCAATCCTTTGATGCTCTGGCTATGATTACGACGGTGATGCAGAGCTCTCTCTCTCTTTCTCTCTCTCTCTCACCCTGAGAGAACACCTAATACCATATATATAGATTCAGATTCAGATACAGATACAGATACATAATAATACAAATAAATACATACACGCATGCGAAGCAGTTTTTCACTTTTGGTTAGCACCAAGAAAAAAGCCTTTTCTTTTTCCATATTTCCAATTTTTGTATGTGTTCGACTGTATCTCTGTCGCTTTCCCGTTTGATTTATTTTCCATAGTAAATGGAGTTAGTAATGCATTTTAGTTCTGCACCGCCACCGCCACCGTTCCCGAAATTATCGCCAGAAAGTGCCATGTGAAAATGGGAAAATAAATAATTATCGAAAGGTTACATGGCTGCCATTTGGACTTGAGTCTCGAGCTTCTTGGCTTGGTTCTACTTCTAATTAAAAATACTGTTGTAGCTGCGGGGTTTTCAGCCCCCCAAATCGATTGGCCACAATTTCCATTTTTGTTGATTTTTCCGAGTTCCCCCGTTTCGGTTTTCCCTTGAAGTGGCAATTGGCCAGCGTGATTTTCAATTATGCCCAGTGGGACTGTCAGGCGGCACATGTCAAAGCTGCGACCCCGACTTGGACTTACCCATCAATTGATTCCATATTTCAGTTATAATTGTGGCATCAAGCCAAGTTGCCGTTAAGCCGTTATGGCCCAAATGACTCGTGCCGCCTTTCCGACTTTCCGACTTTCCTCTTCGACTAAAAATCATTATGTCCCTTCTTCAATCGAGAGTCGACTCGACTATATATAATTACAGGTAAGCTCCATGTTATCTTCACTACAAATAATTCGAATTTGATTTGTTGCGCCATTTTTGCATTTAATTGATGTTATTTTCCAAGAATCAGAGACAGCAATCGAAGACATTGCTTCAAATAGTTTTGAAGTTGCCGCTGGCCGCATGAAAAGCGCAGCTTAACTTGGAGAAATCGTGTAACAACTATCAACATTATATAAGAGATTAAATGGGAAAAGGAAATAATGATATAGATTAAAGCTTACAGATTCTTATTTGAGATTCGGATCATATATTTATATCTTTCTTTTAGTTGCTGCCCAAACTGAGACAATTCCACCTCTCAATATACATAAGTTCCCTCCCAAAATATGCAAATTATCGTTTATACATTATTATTTATTCAAATATTTTGTTGACTCTGCTAAACGTTCACAATCAATTTGCAAATGGTTGAAGCTAAACGCCGTTTGGTCAATTAACACATCAACAGGGTCGCATATGAGAGACATCATTAGTGTGATTAAGGTGCGTAAATTTGTATCTTAAAGATGCAGAACCACCAAAAACGGTAGCCGAAACTAAACCAACTTCGTTTAACTCAATTCCGAGAGGTGACTAATTTAATTAGCATAATTTGGCAACACCTTTTAGGGTGTTTTGGCAACGCCTACAAGAATTTATCTAGCAGCTGCCTAGATGCATACCTATCGGATCTGTATCTGTGTATGCTTAGGCTAAAAAGCGCTGCTAAAGCGATTGGCAACGCCAGTGCCAGGACCTCATCAGCATCAGCATCAGCATCAGCATCCGCATCCGTATCCAGAAGTTGACTAAGTTGGCGTAACAAATCGATCATTGGCACAGTTTGACAAGTCTATTTGCCGGACAAACAAACAAAGCGTCTAAAACTGGGACCACCTGTACGAGTCCGACGCAGAGTCCGACTATGAGTCCGATTCCTAGATAGTTTCTGGGACAGAGTGAGAGACATAGCGTAACACTTACGATTTGTAATGGCCTCTAATCATGCGACAAAAATGCTGGCATTGTGACAGGAACCAGGACCTACCGCGCCGTTGCCCAACAGGTAGCTCTCTCTCTCTGCCTCAAAGTATTTGTATCTGTATCTTTTCTATCTGTATTTGTGTATCTACAAGTTGTCTGTCCGGCAGTTTGCATTTGCGGTTCGGGTGTTAATGGTTTGTTAGTGCGCGGTATGTCCTTGTACACTGTCCGCTTTCAGTTTCCCTGTCACCTGTTGCGGCCACCATAAGGCGCGATTTTACGCCTGACCCGCTCCCAGCCAGTCCATGTACAGTCCGAGTAGGACGCCTCTGCGTCTGCCTCTGCCTCTGCCTCTGCTTCAGTCTCACTCTCAGTGCGAGAATTTGTGTTAATTTAGTTATCTGCAGAGCCGCACGTAATTTTCGCCGGAAATTGAGGGGCTCTTGGATTGGGTCGGTTCCTACAGATCTTTGATTTAAGATGCACTGTTTAAAAACGCATTCGGCTGCATTTAAAAAAGTTTATGGCCAATGCCAGTGATAAACACAAAAACGCCGACCGTCATCATAAATCAGCGAAAACTTGCAATCGGCAGTTGCATGTTCAATAGAGGGGGAGGCAGCATGTTTAGCAAATTACTCAACACTCAGACATTGATGACGCAGTGCCTCCAGTCGCCTCCTGCCCAGCCGAGCTGTGCGCGCGCTTGTTGCCAGCCATTAAATAAATTATAACGAACTGCCCGCCAAGAACGCCCTCGAACTCAGGGAACTGAATGGTAAGCAATTCCGCATTGTGGCTAACAAATTGCCCAGACACTGCCACCCCGCCCCCAGCTTCGACTCCCCCTCAGCACTCCACCCGCCATGTGGGAGACGACATACAGTCTGCTGCAGTTGCTCCAGCCAACCAGTTAGCCAGAGTCTTGGATGTCTGCTAGGGGGAGTTCCATGTGTCAGCAGCTTGCACAAAGCGATGCCGCTGGGAGTTGCCCCAGTGCTGGATTTTTAATTTATGTTATTGATGCGAAGATATATTGTAGACACTGTGCGAAAGTTCACTCAAAGTAGGTAGCCAAGAGGGGAGACTTACCGACTGAATGAGTTCTGTGTGGGATATGAATTCTCTTTATTATTCTGCTTCTGCGAAAGCTCTCTGAAAATAGGAAGTCAACAATTACATTCGACTGAATCAGTTCTATGTGTGGGATATAAATCTATTTATTCTATTTACTATTGGGTCAGGATTTCATATGAATTCTAATTCTATACGTGGGGCAAGATGTCCCCAGTTGAAGTGCATCTTAAGTCTTTCAACTAGTAGTTTTCTCATAGTGTAAGCCATTTGGCAACAACTCACTTCAGCGCACCTCTGCCCAGCTCCTCTGCCGGAGTGCAACACGATCTCGCTGCGTGTGCGTGTGGGAAAATGAGGGGCATGGAGTAACAGCAGACAATGCCGTTTGGCAATTTCGGTGAAGGTTGCACAACAAATCCACACCCAAGTCGGCCAAAAAAAAAGACAAACGAAAAAAAAGGAATATAATAACAAAATTTGTTTGTGAGTATTTAAAAAAAGGCGAATGAGTTACGGATTTGCAATCGCTTAAGTTGAGTGCCAATCTGCACCGGGCGGCCCTCTGCCCCCGGGTGCCTGCAGTCATATAAACAAATGAACATATGTAAAATCCATGCTGGAAACGCCGCAAAAGACAACTGACGGGAACCGCTGACGTTTTTAACGACTTGACACAGAGCCTTGGTGGGTAGAGAAAGGCGTTTGTTGGCCGAGGGGGGGGGGGTGGGTAGGGAGAAGGAGAAGGAGTAGTGACTGGACAAAGTGGCCGACAAAAGTCACTCGCAAACCGATCTGCTGCTGAAGAGCTATAGCTGAAGATCACAGCTGGAGCTGGAGCTGGAGCTGGAGCTGGTGTTGTAGTTGGAATTGGAATCAGAGTCGGAGTTGGAGTTGGAGTTGGAGCTGAAGCTGCAGCTGAAAACTGACTCTGAAATGGCTTTGAAGCGCACATTTGCCAAAGTGATCGTAAAAATGCCAAGCCAAATACCTTGAGCACGTCAAGAGCGGCAATTAAAATTGAACTTTTATGTTACAATGACATATAGCCAGTCGGCCAGGTCGAGCGCCCCGACTTTCAAATGAGATGCGATGCAATACGATGGGCTCAGCTCTCCTCGCCTCTCTTCTCCTGGGCCTCAGATGAACTTGCCGCAATAGGGAGTAGGAGCGAGGGGCAGGGGGAGCTTGGTGCGTGTGAGCGGGCGCAAGATCAAACGCTGAAGCCGCTAAACGCACTTGCTGGTAAGTGGGCTAAGACTTGGGAACTTGGCAACTTGGCAACTTGCAACCTGGCCACTTTGGCAAAAGGCACCAAGTGCGAAGATGTCGACGGGTTCAAAGTTTTTGGCTGGACAATGCAAAACCGAAAGGCCGCCTCAACGCCGTTTTCTACTTTTTTTCAGTTTCACAATTTAATTGCAAATAAATTGAGTTTTTGGTACTTCATTTAAGCGAAACGCTTAACACACACACACACGCACACACACAGCTTTCCTACCCAGCGGATCCATCAAAGTCTGAGCTACGTCTTTTTAGCCAGTTGAAACTCTTGCGATTTTATGTTGGCCCAGTCTCAGGCCCCATCCCAAAGCAAACGTAACGAAATGTCAAATGAAATTGAAATTATTTTTTATACTCGTAGCTCGTAGCTCGTAGTATTCGCAGTTAACTCTGGAGGTGGCTCCATCTCAGGATGACTAAATTTGCATGTGCAGCTTCATTCCTAGCACGAGGGACTGTAATACCTATGTTTTTTTTTTAATTTTAAAACCTCTCTAGGTAATTACATTTTTAACTATCTTGTTTTCCTCAAAGTATTAAAATTTATTGTTTTCGCTTTGCCGTTTTGACTTTGTAAATCACCCAAATGCGCTGCGCATTATTCCTGATGAGCAGCTGACCCTCCATATCGTATAAAGAAAGATATATGATATCAGAGCAGTGGCAGCCTTAGCTATAACCGATGTGCTTGCAAATTTGCCCTTTTGTCATAATAATTCAACTATTTCATAGATGTTCGCACAATGCGGCTCTTTCTACATTGGAAACACACTCTCTGATTTCAACTTGTTATTTCTTTATTGCCATTAACTGGGCCATCTCTATTTATAGGCTATTGATAATAACGAATGCATTGTTAATACTTTAGAGTCGTAACACTTACTGAAACCGAAGCAAAGCTTTGGTACATTCAAGCAGAAGAATTTTAAGAACTTAATAAAAGTACACATTGATTTTCCGATTGAGGAATTTTTCACTATGAGGCTTCCGTGTTTTCAGACCGCTTCCGTTTGCTTTCAGCAATTTTCCCGGAAAGAAGTGAAAAGCCGCTCGTCGTTTTAGCCAATTTGAATGCATCGTCCGTTGCCAAGTACCCGTTGAATTGAAGTCAGCAAAATGTCAAGGGTTTCGAGGAGAAAATGTAATGCTTCGCACAGCAAACAGGATGTTGTATGAATGGGTGAAAGGTTGGAACCCTTGAACATTCAGGACATCAAGGCTCCTTTTAAATTGTTAAATTCAATAATGTAACATTCAATAAATATGAGATACAAAAGAGCTTGTAAATTCCCTGCCTTGCAGCTAGTTAATAAAGGTAAAAAAACATTTTCAATAAACTCAATAAAAATGCCAGGGAATAAAAAATAAAAAATGGAACAAAATGTTTCACTTGAAATGCTGTTGAAAATGTGTGAAAATTATATTTAACACTCTTTGGACAGTTCCAGTTTCCAGTTAATATTGACTGTACAAAGCCCCCAATTAGTGTCCCATAAATGGAATTCAGAAATCAATAAACGATCGGATTACACGTCTCCAGTTATCGTCAATTCATCGAAGATAAAATGCGAATGGAAGTGCTAAAATTCAGCCAGAAGCCTTTCAGACGAACTGGAGCATATGTTGGACACTCCGTAGGGCATCGCATTGCATCTGGGCAATGATTTACTAGGGGCTGTAAATTCTGTCGCCAAGCAGTTGGGCGGCTATTTGAAAGTCAAGACCCTGGCATAAAACCTCTGTATGGATCATCATGGGAGGCTGTAAAACTTTAAGTACATGCATACAGCCAAATTCATTCAAACGGAGAAGATCATAAAACCCTGTAACCCTCTAACACACTTGTATATGAGACGTGTCCAAAGTGTCAGTCCAGCGTCAGCTTCTCAGAACAGAACTCCTAAGGACCCTCGCTCAGAGCTCTGACGCTAACTTTGGTATTGTGTATATTTAGTTGTTTATGACTACCGAATCTGAAACGAGTAGCCAAATGTCCTTGCACACATATTGCCACTTGCTGTGCTACCGTCCTGGACAGCACTGACAGCACTGACAGCAGCGCACCCCGTCGTCTGGTTGTACATCTGTTGGTAGTTGCCTCATGCCAAGTCCTGCGGGATCTCAGCTCCGTTTGTTTGCCGTGCAAATTTAGCATGAAGGAGTGAAAACTGTTTGACAATTGTCTCAATCGGTTACTATATACATGTGTGTGTGTGTGTGTTTTTCACTTGGCTACCTAATTTTCACTTGTGCTACATCAGATGGAACAGCAATCCGTCTTGTGCTCACCTAGGGATTGTTCAATATTTGATCTTATTGCCAGGGGTCTCGGAGAAGTCCTCCTGCAGTTGTTTGTTTTGCCTGCAGTGGAAAGGACTTAGTGGCTACTGGGGACGATTGAGATTTGAATACTTGAGAGTCGATTCAGGATATTGTTGACAGTCGTCTAACGGGTTTTGATGGATCATTTAGTGGAACTCCATTATAGTTCGTATGTTCCAGCACAGAAGTTGTTGATACTCGTGCGGGTAACTAACGGTTGGGCAGATGAAAAGTATTCACAGGAAAAGAACGGAGTATTGTGTGGACACCAAAGGGTTCTATCGAAATTTAATATAAAGGGATTGTGTCATTTTAGTTATATTTAAATAACAGTTATGTTCATGGTCTAAAGTAAATTCGTTAAATATTTATCTAAGAGAAGAGATGATGCAGGCTGCAATGAACCAAACACATCTTAAATTATTCAATTCATTCTGAGAAATATGTTTATTATACACTTGTGATTATCTACAAAGCTATTTTATTCTCAAAAAAGTACCTTAAAGGGTCCTTCACATATGGTTTCAAGATTGCAATTGTCCTTCTGCGTTGAATGTCTCAATTTTGCCTTTATTTAATTTTGAGCTCAGTAACTTCATCAATTAGTTTGGATCCCGTTTACAAATGTAATTTCCGTTCAACCGTTCCATCAATGGGCACTTGGGGTAGCTCCAAGCGGCAACAGGATGTCAGTTTATAACCTCCACAAGCCGCAGGAACTTCCGTTTGACAGGACAACAAGAACATAAAATGTTTAGCTCTCCGACTCTCCGGCTCTCCAGCTATTTATCGCCCGGGTCGGGGTCAGAGCCAGGACCACGCTTGAGCAACTCCAATAATTGAAAACTGTCAATACGCAAATTAGAAAATTTGTCATGTTTATCGTGACCAAGTTTGTGGCTTATTGGTTTTGGTTGTGCTGTCAGACACAGGCACAGGACCGGAGGACAATTAATGGCCAGCCTGGGCATGTCCTTTGGCTCATTTGCATTGGCATTGGGATGCAGATGAGCCATGTGAGTGCATTCAAGTACTTGGCTGGGCTCAGCTCGGCTTGGCATTGCACAACGCTTCATTAGCACCGAATTTTATGCTGATTAGCTCTGAGAGGATGCTGCACAGGACCTGATTCTGGAATTGTGGACTCAGTTTCCCTTTCAGCTTTGCATTTGTGTTCCAAACGTTGATGGGCAGCTATTTTTACAGCCTGACAGGCTCATTCCGCTTTATTCCGTTCTCATTTCAGTTTCTATTCGAATTTGGAGCGCATTTGCATTCTGGCTGCTGACACACACACACACACACACACACAAACACAACCAGCTACACACAAACACACACACTAATGCATACAGCCAACGGCCATTTTACGTGGCAGGCTCTGTTGGTTTTTGGTTTTCCTTCGGCCAGATGCAGGCGGCGTGTGTTCGCATGTGCGTATCCTTAATATGCGTAAACTTCACGCTTAATTCTTTATATTATGATGATGTCCTTTCGCTGCTTTTGGCTTTTGTTCATGCATTTTCCGTTTTTGGTTTTACAATTTTTCAAAAACTCCATCTATGCCCATTTGGCAGTTTTGTAGTCCAGGTGCGACTTACGTTCCAACTCATCTATCCAAAATCGAATGCAATTAATGGCTGTTGATAGATTTTTATGTTTGTATATCGGTGAGTGACTTTCGCAGCTGAGGGTTGCAGGAGGTCTCAGCTCGTGACATGTGTGATGGATAATGGAACTCGTTAGGAAATTGGATGCATCCAAATGGGCTTAAGCTAAGATAGAGATAATGTACACAGAGCTCGCTGAAGCTTCTGAAGAGATTTGATATAAGAAATAGATAGATAGATCAACTTTCAATCAATACCACACTAAGTATATAAGTTTATACCCCAACCGATGTTTCTTTCACTCTCACACTTAAAAGTTAACAAGCAATTACAATTGTTACCTAATAAAGCTTTACGGATTTTGGTAAAAAAAAAACATGCCAGATAATTAACAAAATGGAAACAAGCTTTCTGCACCACGTGAAACCCCATCAAATCGTATTACATACAATCATAATTCATATTGCGCGCTATCTGGGCACAGTTTGAGGCAATCTTCACTTGGTGCGAGTGGTAGATAAACAGAATCTCAACTAAACGATGTCTGGGCAAACAGGCCGTTGCACGCAGTAAATAGGCATGAACTTCTATTGTGCTGTGGCAGTGGCAGGATAAGCCAAAGAAGCCAAGGGAAACCCAAGCTGAAAATGGAACCCCCATAAAACTTGATGATGACAAACAACAATGCGGGATACACGAAATGTCTCTGGGTGAATATGAATGTCGACCCGACATGACTTGGACCTAACCCAACTAACAACCCAGGGAAATTGCAAATGAACAGAAAGAGCAAGAGCAAAAAAAATGGCATAAACACACACGGACACACAGACATACATACTTAGAACCGTGGGTGCTAAAATGCTAACCGGAACGATTGATAATATAATGCGCAAGAGGTAAAAACGGTGGCCGTGTGTCCTGTCCTGTCCCGTCCTGTCCTGTGCCTTCAGCCGCCAGGCGACAGCCGCCGGCAGCCTTCACGCTTTAATTGGCTGCCAGCGACAAAAGTCATACATTTTCACAAAAGTGTCACACACAAGGACAACAACAACAACAACACACACACACACACAAAGAGCGACACACATAGGAAGAGAGTAGCAGCCATGACAGGAGCAGTGACAGCTGCAGTGCCCGATCGCTGATGATGTCGACGCCTGCCGGCAGAGGGGGGTTGATGTTGATTGTTGATGTTGATGTTGATTGTTGTTGATATCAAAGCGCTGAGCGCGAACCGCCCCAAGCCGGCGACCAATCAGCGTGCGCAGCCAGCTCAGAGGCGTGGCGTTGCCCAATCGATTAACGTTGAACGAGGAGGGAGAGAGTGAGTGAGTGACTGAGTGACTGAGAGCAGCTACCTACCTCTCTCTCTCTTTCTCTCTCTCGCTTGTGCTCTCTCAGCTTGGTAAGTTTTTGATCGTTGCCATATTGTGGCGCCAGGCAACAAAAGGGCGGACGCGAAAGCTGCGCCGTTGCTGACGCTCTGCCCGCGTTGCCCTCTCTCTGTGGTGTGTGTGCGAGATTGTGTGCTTGTATTGTTGGTGGAAACCAGTTTATAGCCGCGATCTCATTGTCGGCCGCATTCGTCGCCCGGCCGGCCTTCGTTAATTTATGCCTTTAGTTGCTTTGCAAGTCTCGTGCTGTTTGATCGTTGCAAGCGCGCGCAATTCCAAGAAACGAAACCCTCGTCGCGTATTCCGCATCCACAACGACGACAACCCACTCGATTCATCGTCGGGCATCGCTTCCTTCCGTCGGAAATTCGCGTACTTAAACCTACAGTTACTCTGATTAATACTCTTACTGTGACTGTGACTGTGACTGTGACTGTGACTGTGACTCTTGCCAGAGAGCTCCCCCCAGTGTTTAGCATTTGGCAGAATGCGAATTGTGCTTTGTTGTTGTTGCTGCTGCAGTTTTTGTGATTGTTGTGCAATGTGCAATTAAACCCAATGCATTAACCCACTAAAGCCTTCGATTTGTGGTCCAGTACACCAGTACTCTAGTACTTGTACTGTCTATCTAAAACATAGTTTCTAAGTTAATTCATAAGGATACGAACACTAAAATGGATATGTCCGGCGCCAATTCACTGCGACCGCTGTTCGCCGGTTATCCTTTTCAAGGTAAGTCAACAACGGGGCTCACTTCCTAAGGAAATGAATCTTATTACTTCACAACATTAACAAAGCCGATTTCAGTCCTGGATTTAACATAAAGAAAAGAACGCTCTCCACTCCATTCAGATATTTAATACATTGCCAAAAGCATATCTAATAAAATCAATGATATCATCTTTAGTCTCTTCATCAACAACTTAAATAAGAGTTTTATAAAAGTACTGAATATTATTCAGAAATAGTTACAAGCCGATTCCATTTCCTAGTCAAAGAAATTTAGATAAACTTAACACTTACACCCTTTTTTTTTTGGCCTAACCCGTTTTATAAGGAACTCCTTTAGTCTAAGATCATAGTTACCATGATCTGAGCTTCAAAAACATTGGGATGCCAACAAATTGATGTACAACCTCCTCTTCTTCATCCCAATTGCAGGTCAAGGACGTGTCAACCAACTTGGCGGAGTCTTCATCAATGGTCGCCCGCTGCCCAATCACATTCGCCTGAAAATAGTGGAAATGGCGGCCAGTGGAGTTCGGCCATGTGTGATATCGCGACAGTTGCGGGTGTCGCACGGCTGTGTCTCGAAGATACTGAATCGCTACCAGGAGACAGGCTCGATACGACCGGGTGTGATTGGTGGATCGAAGCCCAAGGTGACTTCGCCTGAGATTGAGGGACGCATCGATGAGCTGCGCAAGGACAATCCTGGCATTTTCAGTTGGGAGATACGAGAGAAACTGATCAAGGTGAGTGAACAGTGGGTGGCTCGCTTCCTCCCATTATCTCTGCACCTGCGCCGGAAGCAATAAAATGTGACACCATAAATAGGATAAGGATTTGCAAATCCGCCCAGTAGCTCTAACCGCATGGCATTATGTCCATTCTGAGCGGCAGCATAAACACAACCCAAAGACGGCGGCGTACTTCCGTTTTCCGAAAAGTCACGTGGCACACTCGGGCCCAGGCCCGGGCCCGGGTCCAGCCTGAGCCTGAGTTCGGGTCCGGCCGCCCGCTGGCTTTGTTTATGGCACGTTGCCGGCGACATCTTTGGTCAGCAGCACACTATTGCTTCCTTTTGCATATGCCGGCTGCCATTTGGCCAAAACATCGATTTTCTCTTAACAAATTTGTTGTACAACGGCGACGACAAATTTTCGCAATGCCACCCAAACCGTTAAGAAATCGATTAGACCATAAAAGTCGGCAACGCCAACGGGTCTTCATGTTGCCCTACTTTTCCTCTGCGGGTCTTCAGCTTGTTTTTTCTGTCCCAACTAGCTACAACTGACTCTTATCCTTGAGACTGGCAAGGTGCTAGCTTCCACAGCCGAGTATGTTTGTATCTCGTATGTACTTTGAACGAGTATGTTACCCCTTGGCAAGCGCACCTAACTTCCGGTTTGACACGCATCTTAACATGAAGCAACAAGCCAAGACATAGAGCGCCTCAAGCTGCACATAACGGTGTGCTGGGAATACACTGAGCGAAATAGCCAAAGGACTTGATTCAAATTGTAATTGAAATTGCCAGAAATGTATCTAACTGAATCTTCAGCAGCAGTAGGTTAAGGGAACGGAAGAGATCTGTTATCCTGGATTAAATTATATTTCCATCCTTTCGACTAACTATGTTATACTTGTGCTATAACAGATTTATAATACAGTTGCAAACACCTCGTCAAGAGAACATTTCCCTTTGTGACCTTTTACTATAATAATAATCATAATCATTTGCGTATTGTTTTGTTGATTTAGTTCAAATTAAGCTTGTTTTTCTCTCAGTGTATGTTATAACAACCAAGCGATAAAGTTAACTAAATTCAAATCACGTTTCAATGTGCTCGTATCATGTTAAACGAGTTGGCATTGTCTTGTCTAGACTTCTCGACTGAGAGATGCCCTGTTACCTGGTCCGGAAAAGCCCTTAAGATTGATGCGTTTCTACTTAGAGGTAATCAGATACACGGACTGGAATATAACTACATACAACTTTATTAATGCTATAAAGTCAGAGATGCATAATTCAAACATTTGCACCAGTTTAATATTCCCAAAGCGATCAAAGGGTATAAACAGATAAAAATATATCTTAAACTGTCTCCAAATGTGTCAATTTTTACACACAAAAGCTAAAATATGATCTGAATACATAATTTTGAGGCAAATTAGTCTGAAAATTTTATGAAAAACAACAGAAATAATAATTAAAACATTTTAACAAAACAAAAAGAGCGAGAAATGAGCCTCGAAGCGAACCTACGTCAATGTTGTTTGCTCACGGGCCCAGACCAAGTGTCTCCCCGAGATTTGGCGTGCTGCCTACTGATCAGAGGCAGAAACTTGAATCCTGGCCCGCATCTCCACCACGTTTCCCCCTCTCTGTATATGTACTTCTCATACTAACTTGGTTTGCCTTTCGGCGCAGATACGAACTGCCTCCTTGTCGGCTCGTCTTCTGGTTTGCCCTGCTCTGCTCTGATCTTTATTTGAAGCCGCAATTAGTTACAGTTTATGTGGCGATACCAATTCGAGCAGCCATCGATGCAATCGGGCCAAGATACTCGTATCACAAACAGCAAACGGCAAACGGCACACGGATTGCAACACTCCTCGAATGTATCTGTGAGATGCTCCCAGCTCATCTGTATCTGCCTCTCACTCGTTTGTTTATGCTGCATGTTGTGTGTGCTGTGTGTTGTGTGTACTGTGTGTGTGCTGTGTGCAAGGCAGGCAGTAGGCGTAAAAAGAGCCTCCAGGTGCGCTTCACGCTTAATTAGAATACGCCATCAGTCGGATTCGCATCTTATTCTGTTCCCCCTGATGGTTCAGTCCGATCCTAAGTCGCTTGGCTTGAAGGCTTGTGGTCGAAGGCATCTGTTGTTGAATGATCGTGATTGATTCAGGTGGTATTTATTGCTTAAATTAATGCATTTAATCAATTGATTAATGCCAATGTCGAGTTCCCATCGTAAAGCCAGTAACTGCAAACTTCAATTACATTTGAATCAAGTACAATAACAATTAAGGTTGAAGTTTCCCAGTAAGAGATTTTAAATAAGATACTTTTTTCCATTCTATCTTAAGTCGATGGTTCTCCTCAGATGGCTGCACTCTTTCAGCACTTTATTAGATCTGATGTTATAGATTTGCTGACATGTATCCAACTCTTTCAGCATACGCTCTGACAAACTGCTGATTTCCGAGAAATATGTTCAAATTAGGGTTCCATAAAGCGAACAGAAACAGACCACACCTGTCACTCAAGATGTTAGATCCAAAGTAAAAAGAGGTAGAAAAGAGCGACCAGAATATAGAAAAATATATTTGGTATAGGAGCAAAGCGCGCTCAAGTGTCAATCCAACTGTCAACTAATTAATTAAATTTCAATTGAAATTGTGTAGCCAGAAATCAAAAGAGGTAGAAAAAATCTAAAAAAATAAAAGAGTAAAACGAAAAAAAACACGAAGGTGTCGCACAGTCGGGGGGCAACAGTCGCAACGGGTTCGGCGTCTGGATCTGGGCGGTTGCGGGACGGGTTCCAGTTGTCAGTTCCTACAAGATAAGCTGTCACACATTCCAGCTGGTAACCAAGTGGTAACCGGTAGGCACTGACCAGTAACCAAAGCAGTAGACCCAACCATATGCCATGGGGCAACGCTCATAAATAACGCAGCAAAGTCTAGTTGAAAATCAAAACATATTTCAGTTGTTGTAGTTGTTGTTGTTGCTGCTGCAAGGTTGTTGTTGTTGCTGTTGTCATTTTTATGACATATTCAATAGAAATAACAGCAAGAAGCCAGACAACTCGGCTAACCAGACAGACAAAGCGAAGCGCAGCTCCCCAAACTGGACAAAATGTCAGTTTTGACTTCAGTTGGCTCTAACTGGCGTCTGGGTCTTGTCTATGAGGTGCCAGTTGTGGCACCTTTGTGCGTTCCACAATTATCTATATATACTTGTATAGAGGAAACCTGGGCGGGTCTAGTATTCCGAGTCCCCCCGTTACTGGAATAAAAAATATTATTATAAATCATGAATATGTTTGCGGCACATGCCACTCCATTTGAGATTCTGACGCTGAACTGACACTGGGTCAGCTGCTCAGATCAGCTCCCAGCTGCAGCTCCAACTCCAACTCCAGCTCCAACTTCATCTTCAGAGATCAGACAACTCGTCCGCGTCCACATACGCGTCACACAGTTGCGCTTCGCTCTACAGCGATTAGCGTGGAGGTTGCCGCGCTGACTCGGAATTGGAGTTAAAGTTGAAGTTGAAGTCTCTCTAATGAAAACTGACAGCTTTCGTTTGCATTGCATGAGAAATTGGTTTGAGTTTTGATTTGTTTCTGTGGAATTACTATAAATATGGCAGAAGGTGTTGTTGCTTAAGCGCCATTGGATTTAAGATCAAAATCAATTGTGGATCACAAGAAGATAATATTTATTTACATCTCGGGTTAGGGGTTCATCTCTGAGATGTCTAGAGAACACTTTGACACTTGACTGAATCGATCTAAAGTGAAAATGAACAATCTAATTGGATAATTCCTCATAATTAAATACTCAATATACCAATGCTTCAGTTAAATATCCAAGCTAAGTTCAATTACTAACAAAATGGGAATCCGTTTAGTTGTTGAGCTAATTATAATGGTTGTTTTGGTATAATAATTTCCTACTCCGGAAATTACTTCCTCAAAGCTAGCAATTAGATTAGAAAATATCCTGTCTGTGCCATGAAAGGTTATCATTAGAAGATATATCTTAATCTTGTTCCCCAAGAATTCGTATGTTTTTTATGAACTCTTTGGCTAACAGCATTAAAATTCTCAGCTGCGATGTGTCGCAGCATTTAAGACAACACGTGACACTCGGACAAACTCCCAGGGCTTGGCTCAGACGGCCAGCTTGACATTTTTCTAATTGGATTACAAGAGGAACGGAGAAGGGGGGAAGAGCAGGTTGGCGCAGGGGTCACATGAAGAAAATTGTCCAAACAGCAAGTGGGCAGCTGCCCAGCAACTGTGGAATTAATGTCACTGCTCCAAGTGCATTGTAAATCCGCATCCCAAAACCCGACCTGATCCGACTAGCGACCTATCGTATAATTTATAGAGCCAACCGGTAGCTAACAAATATTTATGCGGCTAGAGTTTATCTTAATTGGATCTGTGTGCTTTACTTCACATGATTTCAACTCTTCATTAAGATAAGATACAGATACATTTCGAGATACATCAAGTCTATTGTTATTGATAACTTTCCCCTTCCAATACAGGAGGGCTTTGCGGATCCGCCATCCACATCATCGATCAGTCGACTATTGAGAGGAAACGATCGGAGCAGCGAAGACGGACGCAAGGACTATACGATACATGGAATATTGGGCGGTAAGTTTTATGAATTTGTAGCAAAGATACAGAGCTATTAGGGCAATAATACTCGTATTTTGGAAAACGTGCAACAAAAATTACAGATCATTTATTTGATATGTACATGCAATTTCGAAGAATCATTCCCAAATCATTTGTTGCTCAAATCAACAAAGCTGTGGCGGCAGCACTGCTTTGATCGTCTTAGAACGAGCGACTTAAACTTAAATCAAAGCCGCTCAAGATATTACAATAGATCGCTTGCCCTGGTATACGATCGATAACGATCGTTCCCTTCTTGTTGCCCAAACAGATCAAACAGTCCAAATAGGTGTAGATGATGACACCTGAGAATCAAAAGTACACGAGATTCGAGATTCTCTATCATCGTCCAGCTACGGCTAATAACCCGGTTTTCACTGCCTGCGTGAGACCTCGACTCTGACACCGACTCTTACTCTTACTCCGACTTTGACTCTCTGTCTGAGTCTGAGTCTGAGTCTGTTTATGACTCCTACTCCGTCAGTGAGACAGACTCTGGACGGGGCCAATAATCATGCTAAATATGCAAAGTCATTCGATAAACGATCGGCGGGGGTCAAAGCGTTGCCCGCTCAGTTATCGGTCCCAGTTTACGAGTCTGTGACTGGAAATCGACTAGAAAATTGTGTGTACTCGTACTTTCGTTATTGTTGCATCATTAGACGTACATTTTCTCTACACCCGTACCTGTACCCCAGCACAACCCAGCACAGCCGTAATTTGAATTTCCGCTTCGCCTTTTGGCCAATTGTCAATTTTGCCGACGGCCTGTGATATTCGCCGTTCTATTCCTGTCACAACACAGTCGCCTCACAAAGGCCCAGTGGGTGCCACAGACACATCCCGAATTGTCACCTTGACATTGCCTTTTTTCAATGGATCAATAGTCCCCGTCAATGCCTCAATGGTTGCGGCTTGCATTTGCTCAATGAATATTGATTATGTTTTGGGTGTTCTCTAACCTTGAGCAAGGGAAGCAACTGCTTTCGGGCTGGTGACATTGAACCAAGGATTGTGCCCTTTTCCTTTCACGCTGTGAGCCAAATGTCCTTCTTTTTGCCAGCTCAGGTGAATAAAATATGGGTTCAATACTCGTAGAAAGTCAGGTGTAGTGTATGCGTTCATAACAAAAGATTGCATCAGATTGTTTTCCATCTGCGTCAAAGTTTCCCTTCTTTTTCTTTACTTTTTGCCTCAATTTACATAATTTGGATTTTCTTTCCTTCAACAACGAACTCCATTTGATGTGTAGACATCATCGCATCCTTTAATCTCAGCACCTGTGAGCTCAACCCATTTAACTAATTCCAAATGGTGGCTCCAATCGTACAAATGCCAATTACTAAATATAATCTATATAACTTTGAGACAAGAGCTATAATTATGTTGTCGAAGCGTATAATAAGCACACGCCTTCCCATCATCATTGCCATTCCCAGGCTGGCCAAGACCAAGACCAAGACCAAGAGCAAGACGAAGTCCCAACCCTATCCTATCCCAATATTCGTACCTTGTACGTATCCCTATAGCAATTCCACTGACTTGCCTAATGATGCGCTGCAGCAGAACCGTCATTATGTTTGGTTGGTCAGCTCGACCCATCCTGGGCTCACAATCAGAACGCAATCGGAACCACATTCAAAGAGACACATTCAACTGGCCAACTGTGCCATGAATCCATGACTGTGGACCAACTGTGTACCGAAGTTGGATCTGGAGTTGGAGTTGGAGTTGGAGTCGGTGCCCTTGTCTGTAATCAACGCCTTCTTTGCCGGTCTGAGGCATGGGGCATGGGGCATGTGGTGTGCGGCGTGCGGCGATGTTGGGTTAAGGGTACACGGCCGGGTCTCAACTGTAGTCCCCCAAATAAATTATGCATTATTAAATATATTTCCTCGTCTCGTATTTCATTTATAATTTCATTTGATTTTGATTTTGATTTTGATTTTATACAATTTATACAAGCGGGATGCAGGTCCGCTCTCAGCTCGGCTCTCATCTCTTTGCTCTCAGCTCTCGGCTCTCAGCTCCCGACTCTTAGCTCCCATTTCTCAGATGGCATCTTGCAAAGCTGAGGGCTCATTGTCGTTGGATGTGTTTAGCGGCGGTTCCCTTTGATCTCTCGCACAGCCCAAAAAGCGACGAAAAGATGTGGAATATCAAATAATAACTGAAAATTCAAAAAGAAATTTTTGTGTGGGGGCTGCAACTGACTGAGCTGAATAAAGCTACTGGGGAGCTACTGAAGCCAACGCTTTGGTGACAAAAATAAAGAAAAAATAAGAGATGAAAATAACGAAAACGAAAACAAAAACAAAAACCGGAGTACCCAAAATTCATCAAAGCGATTGATATGAGAAATATAATAATAAAGATGTTATTAGGAGCATTGATAGTTTTCTTCTTTTTTGGTAGATGCCGCCACGCGTTGAACTAAAAGCCAATTAAAATTGCATTACATTATTTCAAATTATTATTCAATAGTTTATAGCGTTCGAGTGTGGGCAGATTAAAGAAAAGTTTAAGAAAAGATTTCCAAACTTAATATGCGTAAAAGATGAAGAAATATTAGATAATTTAAGATATTATAATTAATATTTCCGTGTGGAGTTATATTTTTATAGATCTTACAACCACATTCCTAAGGTACTAAGAAACGTTCTCAATATTTCCTCTTATACAGAAAACATTATATGGAATACCCAATCTAGTCTTATAAAAGAAAAGTCAATGTTTAACAATTATTTAGCGTTAATTTGATTTTGTGGCTCAGATACTTTTTGATAGTTCGGTGAGCAGCAGAAAAGCAAAATTTACAGCGAATTTCTGATCGCAATTCTACGAACGGTGCCGCTTGATAGATGAAATTAACACGCCCAGGTTTGTGGATGCAACAGAAACGCCGATAGATGTTGCAACGCCTTCCTCGATAAATGGGATCAACAATGGGCAAACTGTCTGATCCGTATCTGATCCATGCCGACCTTCTGTCTGATAAATACGCGTGCGATTTGTTTTATTTGATGTGGTAATAGCCCAGCCCATGTCTGGTCAAGGCCCACTCAAAAGAAAGTAACAAAAAGACAACAAGCAAAATATCAAATGCCAAAACACCGACAAGAAGTCAGCTCAAATAGAAAATAGAAAACAAAAAACAAAAAACCAAAAACTAGGGAAAACACTTGTGGCAATTAGTGTAAATGAAAAGCCGCGCACAGGACAATAGATCAATGCATCAAGCGAAGCCGACGAGGCCAGGACGACCTGTGGGAATGGCCAGGAGCTATTTACTAAATATTTTCACGGGCCAGACAATGCGGCCACAATAGCCCAGAGGCCAGTACCACACCTAGACCAAATACAAACAGGTTCAATTATTTGCAAAAAATATAAAGAAAGATAGAAGTGAAAAAGCAAAGAGAACAATCCAGAGAGAGAGAGAGAGAGAGAGAGGAGAAAAGAAGTCGCAATGGCCGCAGAAGACAAACGGTCGCCGCTCGATGGAACTCAAGATCGTTATGGGTATGGGTGTGGGTATTGGCAACCGCATCAGACTAGTGTCAGGCAGTTCACACCTTCTCTAATGGACGAGCCTGAGCGAGAGGGAGAGAAGAGCACTGCATTCTTGCAGTGTCACATGACAAATGACTTGAGAACCAGAGAGAAGAGAGGAGAAGGCTCTTCGGTGATTGCGCAAAAATATCCTGCTCCTTTTCTCTTTAGCTCTTGTGCGTGCGGTCCCTAAATATTTCCACATCCACAACGACAACGATCTTGACTGGCCCTTGATCATGCATATGGTGCTCTTCGGTTTGGGTCTGGGGTCTTGTGGTGTGGCTCATTTGTTCGACCCGAAAACCCATTAAAATCGTTCATGCCCGAAAAAAGTGTCAACGTAACAAAAGCAGCGCTCCGACTTCAAATGCACCGATCTCTTGCGGCATCTTTAATGCCCACCAGGGTGTCCTGTGCGTTCTGTTTGATCTCATTGTGGCCCATGGGCGATGGTCTCAACTGTTTTGCCGCCGTCGATGCACCGCTGAGCTCGTTCGTGTTGATGAGTTACAAAATATTTTATTAACGTATTATCACACTTTAGCCAACTTCGGGCTTCCCATGCGAACTCAGTCTGTATTTGTATCTGTATCTTTGTATCATTGTACCTTTGTATCTTTGTACTTGTATCTGTATCTGTATCTGTATCTGTCGCTGTCCAAGTCGCTGTCTTGCATGTCTGCTCATCTCTGGGGGGATTTGTTTTGATCAAGTGTTTGGGCGCATTGTTATTTAAATTAGTTTCATTTCATTCTGTATCTGCATCTGCATCTGTATCTGTATCTGCATTTGTATCTGAATCTTCGGGGGGCACTGATTCCATACAATCGGCTCTTTTGCCGCCGGATTATGATTATAACTAATTTTTGGCCTTTTCTCAATCTTCGGGTCTGTTAACAATTTTGTAAATTAGTTTAAATGCTCTGGGACAGGGACTCAGACTATCGTACTAAATGATCCCCTCATTTGTATTTCAAATCGTTTGATACTGCGAGGGCGTTGATAGCATAAATTTCGGATATTTTATGGCTAATATATTCGGTAGAAGCATTTAAATAAATATTTGTTATATATGTAATTATACGCTCTCTGATATCCATTTCCTACAGTCTTCATAAGCGAATCAAGATAATTATCGTCTCATATATGAAACTAGATTCGAAGCAAACACTTGTTTTAACCAAAGGGCTTTAGGTGTGGAAAGTTACCTTATACACTTTAAAACTAACTGAATTATACTTACAGTCGAGTCCTTAATCAGACAATTAAGTTATACTAGACATTGTGAGAAATGCTTCAAAGATATGACAAAATAACATGAAATATAATTAACATACGAATTAATACTTATGTACAAAGAGTTTTATGCATTCGATCAGTCAACCAATTAAAAAATTTCGAGGTCTTGAATAAAACCCAACCGAAGAAAATGAAAACAAGTGAGAATGTTCCAGTCGATAGTGCTCGACTATCAGATACCCTAAGCCTGGTTCTGCAATGCTCAACTTACAACCAACTCTAGGCTTTCCAGAATCAGTCTGAGAACTACGATTAAAACTTATGGTAATACCTATACTAAGGACCTCTTTCCTTTTGTGAAACTATTAGAAACTATTTGTTATACTGCTGCAATCATTCGGGCTCAACTAGCCGAGCTTAGAGGCACAATGCAATATAACCATATAACCCTTCTTAGCCATTTTTAAGGGGTAAAAGGTATAAAAAAATAACTGAAATTCCCAACTCAACGCTTGTTAAATTTCCAAATAAAAGTGGCATATTTTTAATGCTCCTGTAATCCTTTTGCTGACAAGAATCTTAAGCCTTAAAACATCACCGAAGGCAAAGTCGAAGTCGAAGTGGAAGTCGAAGTCGAGCCAAAGCCGCGCTGGCCTTATAATCCATGTTATACGGCTGAAGGCCCCAAAATGAAACTCAAATTCCCAAATCTGCCCGGTGACAGAACCGCGCGTGTCTCCATGTCTCCATGTCTCCATGTCTCCATGTCTCCATGTCTCTATGTCTCGGTCTCTGTCCCTGTCCCTGTCTCTGTCTTCAGCTGACAGCTGACAGTGGTCTGTGTTTCACATGCTCCACCACCAAAATGTCAAACCCAGAGCAATGAAATGGACACAAAGTTCATTTACTTAAGGCTTATACGAAAATTGTGTTGGCCTTTCAATTGCAGCAACCTTCAATGACTCGAATCGTATGTTAGATGCAGGCAATTTAAATTGTGTCAGGTTCTTGTTGATTGATGACTATAGAATTTGAAGCCATGGCTGGGGGTTGGAGTTGGAGTTGGAGCTGAGGCTGGGGCATTTCAATTTTTGGTACATATTCGGTATTTCAATAATGTGCACTGATACGCAGAGATAATAGGCACAGTCGATTGATCTTTGCCCTCACTGAGAGAAAAGTGCCCAGTGCCCAGTGCCCAGTTTGAATGTTCCTCCAACTGCTGTCCATCAAATCCGATTGGAATGGGGCTTTCGCACTTCACAGCTCCCAGTTGGCCTCTGCCCTGTCCGAGCCCATTTACTACCTGCTGTTTGAAAATGCAGCTCAAAGCGTCGTTGAAAATGATCGATACCCCGCTCGGATTACGAAACGGCGGCAATTTATCATTGGCCTGGCCCAAAGTCCAAAGCCCAGTCAAAAAGAAAGCCCTAAACGATCGGCCACCACCGGTAGCCAAAGCGGTGCCAAAAGTGGTCTTTGTTTTGGGATTGTTGAATTGTTTTTGGCCATTGCTGTGGACCACCAGTCGATCAGACGACCAGACGACCAGTCGACCAGTCCAATCGTATTGCCAGAGACTGTATGTGTGTCTGGCTCTTTTTGACTTATAGTAACAACAAATTAATAAATTGTTTAACATTTAAAAACTAATTGATTTTTCTTTTTCTCGATTGTTATTTCCCCCCTCCTTGTGTGTATCTCACATGGCTTCTGCAGTTTTTGGAACCCGTTTCGTATAATTAAGTTTTATTGTTGCGTGTGTTGAAAGATTAATAGTCGACTTCTGTTTATTATTATTATTATTTTGTTTCTTTTTTTCCATCATCGTTTAATACGCATGTGAATTTTTCATCTCGATTCGAGCTACTAAACAGTGGGCGTTCCAGATTTGAAGATTTCTTTGGTTTCTGGTCTCGGCCAGCGGACTTTTTGGGTGTGTGTTTTATGAGACTTAAAAGTGTGCCTGACACTTTGGACCCACATTCATATATCTGAGAGTTTCACCAATACCGAAATTGGCTCGTTGCCAATTCGACTCTTACGATTTGCATTGATTATGTGAGCTACCTATAAAGCAGGTGCATGGGTGTGACTAAGCTCATTCGACGCCTTGTTAAAACAATTTGAAATAAAACTATAAATGGATGTTTGCCCAATCGAGAAATATAATGATTCAGATACAATTTTTAGTCGAATAGCTAAAAAGATCCTTTTCCATCCTTACCTTACAGCTGAGTTTCTCCCATGTTAATCATAACTTGTTTTGGCTTAGATCTTTCCTTTTGGTACCAACTGTACTCGATACTCTTCCCTAAGAGATCCAATTAATTCACTTTTACTTCCTGTGACTCCCTCTTTTGATAGCAAAGCGACCATTTATCACCTGAGTAACACGAAAGTAACCTAATCCCGTAAATCAATTAATAACTTCCACTGGACAGACCGGAAAGGATTACAACGAGGTTACACTGACCGCAACCGCAAGAAGTATTCTAAATGTTTTCCTGTGCCACACACACGCGACCTTCTTCAAGGACGATCAATTTGATCGGAGCTGGTGCGGAAACCAATGAAAGTATTTCCGCTGCAGGGCAGGACAATGCCAGGCTCAACTGTGTCTTCTGTGTGCGTGTGTGTGCCTGCTCAGTGGGAGCTGGCAACTCTTTTGAAAAATGATCTTGTGATCTTGTTGAATAATTCCGACAAGCACTTTGATCTGCTGCGACCAATAACTGGAAGTCAAACCCCTAATACGCCTGTCACTTTATTGTGTAATGAGCTCTCCAAATAATTTGGCATGCTCCCCCCACCATCCAATCAGCATACAATCCCAGCCAGGGAGATCCCAGCCCTGCCACACGCCGCGCTTCATGCCCGATTTCGCTCCGGCGGCGGCATTTGCTTTCGTAAACAGACCCCGAAGTTAATTGGTGCACTCCTCCATGGCCGCCATGCTCGTACGAGTACTATTACTCTATAGTTACAGTTACAGTTATAGTCATAGCCTGTGTCTGTGTAGCCTCGTTGACAACTTGCCGATCATCTTCTTGTGTAATTTGATATATTGTGTCACTTGTCAACTGTGGTGACTTTTACGAGCTGCCTGCGGCAACGCCCCCATTCCAGCCATTCCAGTCACAATGCACAGCCACAACCACTGGCTTCACTCCACGCGATGATCTGCTGGCGGTTTTCACACAGCCGATCGCGTCATCTGTTGACTTCTGTGGTGCGATCGTCGTCGGCTGCTTTTGACAGATTTGTTGCGCTCCCTGACGATTCAATTAATATGCAATGGCGCGCAGTGAACGTCGACACTCCCCATCCTTATCCCTTTCCCTTGCCTTTCCCTGTGCCAGTCCCATCCACATTCACATTCGATTTCACATGTAAAAGAGCGCTGATCGGGAGCTGAGGGGGTCACACGATCGCAGACAGAACCACGTCGGTGGCCCAGTCGAAGCCATCGAATATGATTTAGTAATTTCTCTCTTTCGGCTGTGCGGAGCGTGAACAATTTTATGACTTCTTACGAGGCGTTTATAATTTTAGTAGCCTTTTAATAAAGTGCCCAACTCATGAAACTCTTTGTCACCCTTTGGCAGGCCGCGACTCGGACATTAGCGATACCGAATCGGAGCCGGGCATTCCATTGAAACGCAAGCAGCGACGCTCCCGCACCACATTCACCGCCGAGCAGCTGGAGGCGCTCGAACGCGCTTTCTCACGCACCCAGTATCCGGACGTCTATACGAGGGAGGAGCTGGCACAGACCACCAGCCTCACGGAGGCACGCATCCAAGTCTGGTTCTCCAATCGCCGGGCACGGCTGCGCAAGCACTCCGGTGGCTCTGGATCGGGCCTGTCGCCCATGAATGGCGGCGGTGGCAGCGTCGGCGTCGGCGTCGGCGTTGCCGCCAGCGGCGCTGCTGCACCACTCGGCTTTGGTCCCCTGGGTGTGGGTTCCATGGCAGGCTACAGCCCAGCCGCGGGCACCACGGCCAGCGGTGCGCCTGGCATCGGCGACAGCGGACATCACCATCACACTACCGCGCATGCGCCCACCTCTCACAGTGCCGCGGCTGCTGCAGCGGCGGCTCATCATCACACGCAGATGGGCGGCTACGATCTGGTGCAGAGCGCGGCGCAGCATGGATTCCCAGGTGGCTTCGCGCAGCATGGACACTTCAGCAGCCAGAACTACTACCACCAAGGTGAGTCAAGATGATGATAAGCGAAAGGGTTGTTGTCCTCTCCTGAAGGAGAAACTACCCTTTGCGACTTCTGGTTTCATTCAATCCTTCTTGTTGATCTTCTCCTTCTCCTACTTCTCCTACTTCTCTTTCTGCCCCAATTCTCACCCTTATTGTTGTATACTTACGAGTCCTGCTCTCCTGCTTTCAGACTACTCCAAGCTCACCATCGATGACTTCTCAAAGCTGACTGCGGATAGCGTATCAAAGATCTCGCCCTCGCTGCACCTCACCGACAACTACTCCAAGCTCGACTCCCCCTCCAACTGGTCCCAGGCCGCCTACCATCTCAACCACACGGCGGTGGCGGCGGCCAACTACAATGCAGCCGCAGCTCACCATGCGGTCGCCCAGCATCAGTTGAACGATTATGCGGCTGCTGCGGCACATGGCAATGTCGCCGCTGCCTACAACCATCCTCTCCCCGCACAGGGCCAAGGGGCCAAGTACTGGTCATGAGTTAATTAAATGGCAAAGGGGCGCTAAAGCACTAAAGCAATATCGAATCGGCATAAACTATTCGATATTCGATATTCGATATTGGACAGATGAGTTAGTTGTAGATTATTTGTAATGCATTTCAATTATCAGCAGAGGCACATGTAAATCTTAGACACACCTATTTATTCACCTTTTATGGAAATCATCGGCTTAGCTATAATATTATAATTATACGATTATTATTTGCATGTACATTACACGGCTTTCAGAGGCGCATTAGGCCAGGCGAAGTGTTTCCATTCAGTATATTTATTTCAACTTTAGATGTGACGCGATATTATGTATAAACATAGATACGATATGAAATCAAAAGTGTTTTTATTTGGCTGTGAGAAAAAGAAAAAGTTCCAGAAGATATTTGGGAGCTAGACCAAAACCCATTAAATGAAAAGACAAGAGTTTCCGTAGAGTTGGAGCAAACCGTTAATAAGTATGTATATATTTTGTAAGTATTACATTAAGATATTATTTAGATATTTTTCCATATAGATGTGTATATATATTTTATATAACTTCTTGATAAGTGGGTACGCCATTTCGCGTTGATCTCTTTAGAGAACCATTTTTGCATAGATACATAGATAGATAGATATGTCTATATATATATATATATATTGATATATATAGGTAATATATGTAAGGACATAATTATTATATATATGAATATATATATATATATGTATATATTATTTCTTTGCATTTGAAATACATTTTTTCGGAATTGTAAGTTAATTATTGACAACATCAGACTTATAATTACGCACATTGAATATGTTAAGTTTAAATTTTTTTATGCTGATTTTCTAATTTCATTTTATTATATTTTGAATATTTTTTCTCATAAACAATTTAAACTTCATATGACAAAAAGATTTTAAATTGATTGATTTAAATATTTCGATTATAATCTCTGTTCGTTTTCTTTTATTGTCGATTTAATTATTGTCTGATTTGTTGAATTCTTACCAAAGTTTCATATTTATTGTCTTTGACGCAGCTTTTCTTATTATGTTTCAACATTCTTCGCTTCATACGAGTACAAGTACTTATATCACCTCCATTTATGTGATATACTTCCCTAAATGGGCGTGTTTTCTTTTCTTATTTTGTTATATTTTTTCTCTTTATTATTTGCATATCGATTCATATGTAAAGAGTGTAAGTAGTAAGTGTGTTAGAAGAATAATACAATTCGTAGGGAGTTAAGTTGAGGTTGAAGTAACTAGCAGAAAATAGGAATAGTAGGAAAATTCCTGTGAGCATTTCAAGGTTCAAGCACTTCCAAAGGTACGGCATTGGCACTAAATTGTTTTTTATTTTCTTTCTTCATTTTGTTTTTTTGAATAATATCCGAGGGAGATATGGCTTATTTTTGATAATTAACTTCTTTTTTTTTTGTATTTTTTTGCTTTGCACTGACATCAGTTACCTCAGTTATACATAGTAGATATATTGGTATACATATATAATAAGATATATTGATACAGATACGTATTGAGTGGCACCGAGCTACCGCAAATTTTAAATAGTTACAAATACATTTGCACTTCGTAGCTACGTGTGCAGCAGGTGTGTGTGTGACGGTGAGAAGAAACAACTCGTACGGTCAAAAATTCTTTATATAGTTTACCGCTTTATATGTGTCTTTAACATTATATTAATAGATCTGTGTATATCGTTTACTACTTTTTTTTTTGGTATTGTTATTTTTGCTTAGATTTTTCTTGTATAGTTGTATAGTTGGATTATATTGTCTCGATATTTAGTATTCGTAATTGTCCATTAACTCACCGTTGCGTCGTTGGACACCTCGTTGCAGTGCTGTAATACGCGGGGGTGTGCCCCAGGAAGTAAAGGGTGTAGAGGAGGCGCGGATTGTGGCCGGTTCGGTTGGTAGCGAATTGGTGGAGATGCTACGCATTCGTGTATTAGAATAACTAGATGCTTTGGGCTCCGCATAGATTTTGGACATACGACCGCGTATGCCAGCACTGTTCCAGTTTAATAAAGGTCGATTGGGTAGGAAACATCGTTTACAAACGGCTGCGGTTGGTTGACGCAGTCGCTCGTGTTGGGGGTAGTACTCGACCTGCAGTTGTCAAACACATAAATCTATTAGTTTTCTTACTATGAACTCTCTGAAGATACATATGCACGAGTATAATAAAAAAAACTTCACACGGCTAAGGGGATACAAATACATTACACATAATTAGTTGTTTTCTAATCATAAAACTTGATGTGTTGTACCAGAACACATGCATCTATGTGTATTATGAATGTCTGTCCTACACAAGGAATGATCAATGGAACAGTTAGAGGGAATACATATTGGATGACACAAAAAATGAGAGAAACAATTCACAGATACAAAGTTTAAACATGCCAATGAGTTGCTTCTTAACATGCCAATAATCCAAATGTAAACATCAAAAACAAAAAACATATAATTTACCACAAGTTTTAAATACCATTAATGCTACAGATACTTTTGAATTTACGGCACATTTCAAAAACAAAATAAGATTCCTTCCGATTAAATCTAACAGCCCCAGAGTATGCAACAGTAAGTAGCAAATGCGCCTACAAAACTTTTCGTTACCGCCGAAAGGTATGCAACAAATTTTAAGTGCTTGCTGCTCTCTCAGTTTTCGCTACATTCAATGGGCGACCCTAAACAAAAGGGGAATTTAATTATATATATATTTACCAAGCGCTTAAAGAAATTCGGCAAAACAAAAACTGCGTAAATTGAAAGACCTGAAGAGCTACAGTTGAAGCAAATAAAAGGAGCAACAAAAGTTGAGAGAAACTTTTCCTTCAATCTCGAGCTCTAGAAGTACATAGAAAAACAAAAAACCAAATAAAAAACGACTGTTTTAAATCAAATAAACTACAGAAATTTAAGTTGGGGAACTGCGAAGCGAACAAAATTCCGGAAATTAGCCGATTATCCTCAGCACGCAATGGGATTGGGAGGAAAACTGTGCACATATTTGCCAAAAGAGACGGAAAATCGAATTTCCGTTAGGCACTCTGCTCGGAAAAGCTGCACAAAAAGCTTAGATATGAACAGAAATTGTATTTCAATGTGTTAACGGAAATGTGCGAGTAAATCGGATTGTTATTATTTAATTGAAGACAAAAGAAAAAACTAAAGTGTAAAAAGTCCATTCTTCTTCATACATAAGAAACAAGGCGGGAGCTTGGAATATGTTTCAAGAAAAATGTTCGTCCACATGCAGGTATAAAATCTCAAATGACAGGTTCTAAGTTTTATAATTAAATTAAAAATCTCTCAATGTCTACAATTCTTAAGATACAAATAGAATAATCTAACAGCCTGCAGGCACAACTACAATAAGACGAAGCCTACATGCTCCAACTTACTACTTGGTATATGTAAAGAGAGATAGAGAGAGAAAGAAAGGCAGAGAGGGTAGGAGGACACGATAGATAATTACATTAAAAGTCAGTAGTTTGGGAGAGATGAGAGGCGATAGAGTTAGCCCCGCAGGCAGACAGACAGGCAGACAGGCAGACGGGTAGAAGATCGTGTGTGCAGGCAGGCTAAACAACTCCATATAAAACTTAAAAGGACATTTAGGTCACACAAGGATACAATGTATTAAATAATTAAGAACTAAAAATTGACTGCGTAATGAACTGAGGCAAATCATAAGGAACATATGCATCACACATCGAACCATTGCCATTTACTCATACAAATTGCCTGGCACGTCCCGAGCGACTGAAACGCCCGCCGGCGCCGCCATAGCCGCCTCCGGTGCTGCCGGTGGGGCTGCGTAGATAGCGGTAACTGGGCAGAAATCCGGAGCGGTAGACGGCGCCAATGTGGCGCTTCTGTGGCGCTGCTAGCGCTTCCTCCAGCTCCTCAGCATAAGCCCCAACATCAGCATCATGGCCATGCTCAATGCCAAACAATTCGGGATCCTTTGAGGTGTCTTTTGTGATGATCGTTTACGATATAGTTGGGTGTATACCATATATATATACATATATGTTTATACATATATATACATGTTGTGCATAAGAAGGTACCATATATAGTTGCTAACTAGGTGCAAAGTGCTGGATAAATTGAACAATAGCCCCGGCTTGCCGAAGACTTTGAAACCTCGCAGAAGTTCATAGAAAGTTTTTAATGCTTTTAGGTATTCAACAAGGACTTCAGCCAGATCCGATGCGGATGAGTAAGTGGTAGGGTTTGGTCGGATCATTAATTAGACGGACAGTAGGAAGTTGAGGCTAATGTGTTTGCAATAACAATAAAGGATTCATAAATATGGAAACTTATCTTGAGAGAATATTAGAGATGAATCCACTTCTTTGCCAGGCTATAAGCACCGCTTTGACTTCCCCTTGTCAATCCTCAAATTGTCTACTTACCCAAGAAACGTTTCTCGGCACGGCGGTAGTCGTTCCAGTCCAGATCAGCATAGCCGGCATAGCTTGGGTACCACCAATAGCTCTGCATGGAGTCACCATAGTCGGGAACAGCAGCAGGGAAAAGCATCTCCTCATCGTCGCGCTTCTGTTGCATTCCATGCACCGGAGATGACTTCAGTGCGCCCAAGTTTCGCTTCTCGCCACCTGCACGTTGGTTCTGATTCTGCTGAGAGTTGTAGCGGGCGACGGCGGCCACATTGCGCTTGGGTTGCTCCCGATGGGGTGCACTCTGCAGGCGTGCCATGGTGGCCAGGTTGCGTTTTCCAGTGGGCAACTGAAAGTCACGTGCCAAGGTGCCCACATTTCGCTTGCCAAAGCTCATCAGACCACCAGCTCTGGCCAGGGAACCAATGTAGCGCTTTTGCTCGCTGGGTTCATCGGATTCGGAATCGGAATAGTCAGCACCTGGTTCTGCGGTTGGCAGCTGCCCGTTCTTGGCCAGTGTGGCCAGACTACGCTTGGGTGCATACAGCATTCCCTGAGCGGCCAAGGAAGCCACCGAGCGCTTGTCCTCATCAATATAATCGGAGTAATCTCCCAGCGGCTGCTCCTCGCCCACAGCTATTTGACGTTCCCGCAGTAGATTCTTCAACTGATTTCGAAGAGCAGAAGCCTGTTGGAGCAGTAAGGAACAAAAAGTCGGCGAATGGTAACGGGAAAGGAAAGAGAAATGGCAATTTAAGTTTACGGAAAATGCAGCTGCTGCCAGTGGTGTAAATTATCTGTAGGGATAAAGGTGTCAGGTGACTTACGTGTAGCTGGAACTCCGGGCTGGGATTCAGCAGTTGATTTATTATAGATTCCATCTCGCAGCTCGAAACGTTGCTAAGATCATCCATGGCAGTTACAGCACGCGGTTGCAAAGCCTGAAAGCCAAACGGAAACGGAAAAACATTTCAATTAGCTGCTGGCTTCACTCAGTTTCAACACCATTTGCTTGAGAGAGAGCGCTCCTCGGTAATTCTTCAGAATCGCCTAATTGCCGCAATTATTTACACAAAATTAACTTTGAAATGTGTCGATGCTTGGCGCATTTGCAACGCGGTTCTTGCCCCCCTTCTGGCTGAGGCTCCATGAGTGCTGCCACGGCTCCTCGGAGCCTTAAGCTGGCAGCTTACCAAAATTTATTGCTTTGCTCCTATTTGTTGCATACTCTGTGCGTCATTTATTACTCTGATAACAACGGTTATTTTCGCATATTTATATAATTTGGGAGCTTTATATAATGTCATACTGGTTGCCATGAACAGCCCTAATATATTGTAGTACTTGTTGAGCGAGTGGGAGTTGATACGTCACAAGGACATATTAAAGGAATTAAATCTTGAATTGCACGATGTTCTTTTACTTTAAGGCTCATTTCTAAGTGATTGGAATACTGCCAGACCTCTTTTAGGGATTACACTTGTGTCGGTCTGAGCTGGATATATAATTACAAGTCGGATGCATTATCCTCTCAAATTATGTTTCAAAGCCATCGTCTCTCACTGTGTCTATTTGCATAGAGTGCTTTCCTTTTAGGTTTTCCTTTAAATGTCAGCTAGACTGATTTCTAGTACTTTTTAAAGTGCTCAGAAGCCCTCAAGGACTGCCAAAAATGAATCTATTGTGCTGATGGCGAAATCATGGCTAATCTTTCGTAGCAACAGGCTAACAAGATCCTTAAGTGCTCTCAACGCCTGTCGCATCGACTTTTGCTCACACTTTGTTAGAAAAACAACAGCTACAGGGCACAGCAAATATATGGCAACGTGTGTGTGCTAGTGTGTGTGAGTGTGTGCAAAGGAAAATCTAAGCCAAACTCATAATATTTAGCCTTTAATATACACAAGGCACAGACAAGTGGGAACAAGACCAAACAGTTTGCCAAGCAAATGGTTGTTCAAGCGAAAGGATAATACTAACGCACAAGTGTATAACTCATGGATGACTACGTATGTGCATGCCTGTGTGTGTGTGTGTGTGTGTGTGTGTGTGTGTATGGGGTTTTCTTCTTCCTTGTTCATAGGCAGCGCAGAATGAGACAATGCTTCCGCCTTTAATAACTCAACGGAAGGCTGTTGCGAGAGGCTGCTAAGTCACTGTGCCTCAATGTTGCCCAGGAGTGGGACAGGATGTGCTGGAGGATGTGCCTGCCAGAGGCGCAAACGTCCGCATGGCAGGCACCGTAAATCTCAAACAGAAATTGACAACTACTTATGTGCACTCATGTGTGTGTGTACAGGGTGTGTGTGTGTGTAATCTGTGCTTTTAATTGTTGTTTTTGTTACTCGGCTGACAGTCAAGACTTATCTCATATTAGGGCCAGAAATAATGCCTTCAAGGTGTTTGCTGCAACAACACAAATACATCTCTTGGTATTTGAATTATTTGATATTTATTACAGATTTTGCTATGCATCGAAATTTATACCTCAGAGATAGTTTGGTGAAAGGCATGTTGAAATTTAATACGAACTGGACAAATATTCCGTTGCTCAATTCCAAATTCAATTTTAATTAAATTCCATTTGCAATTATTACTGATATTAAAATCCATAATTTATTGGAAATTAATTTCTTTTGACCGAATGTCAATAATTGAATAGCGAAAACCAGCAAACCATAAATGAAATTTAAAATTTCCCTGCGACCGTCGAGCAGGAGCCGTGGATGTTTTCTGGCTTCTCGAGCGTATAAAAATGCCAACAAGCAAATATTTGCACAATCATAAATGATTGCCATAGTCGTAAATATGGAGGATGGGATATCATAAAACGTTTCATGACAATGCTAAATATAAATGCGAGTTTTAAGCGTGTGTCCTTGCTGATCCTTTGTGCTTGTTTATTCATGTGAAGTGCTCAGATTGCAAAAACAAATAATCAAAGCAACAACAACTGAAACAGGCAACACAAGTAAACAACAACAAGCCTGGTCTTCTCCATACAACAATGCATTGTTGCCGACTCACGGAGCTGTCCATAGTGCGCTGAAAAGTATGCAACAAAAATGAAATTTGCAATTTTGGTACTGAAAAGCTTGAAGCATAGACTTTTTGTCCAGCTTCTGCCTTTATGCAACAGTATCCGTTGTCAAAGCTGCCCAGCACTGCCCCAAACAAGTAAACAACACCATTGTGTGTGGGCGTGGCAAAGAGCCAGTTCCTCTTTATTTTTCTTTTCACTATCCGCCCGGAAAATTTCCGCGTGGAAACCAGCGATGCGCGAAGCTTACCACGCACTTTGCGTTGACAAAAATGGTTTGTGTTCTCTACGCGTAAACAGGACATCGAAGGAGGTGGTAGGAGCAGATTTTAGGAAGAATGCTGCTTTGAATATTTAAAATTTATGAGCAGCTGCGTTGAAACTAAAGAAGTTTGTGTACTCGTCTGACAATTAAAAAATAACATTCTAAGATATATAAAAAATTAGCATAAATGTGATGAAAATGAAATAAAGAAAAGAAATGTTGTTTTGTTTATAATCGGTAGGTATGTTCGCTAAAAGCGGATTATAAACTTACTTAAATACATCACAAATAGCGACAAAAAAGCTGAATTTAACCTTTCTTGCTTTAGGGCCCATTATGTAGGATAATTAAAACATTTCCGCCCACTTTATCCGAAGTTTAATGGTTTTCACGCTTGACAATGCGGCAGATACCTGCCAGATTTCGCAATCATATTTAATTATTTCATTTTCAGGACGGTAATTAAAAGCTATGCCTTGCTCTAGTAAATTGAAAGTGTCAAAGGCAGAACGTGTCCTTTAGCGGCCTCAGCGGAACGCAATAAAAATTCAATTAATCTCAAAATATCAATGGGCGAATAAAACAATAAACTCAATTAAAATTATCGTCAAACGCAGTGAAATGAAAGGCTGACAGGACACGGCATATTACCAAAGCACAGCCATTGAGCTCTTGTCCACTTGTCCGAGCCGATTCGTATCGTTAGCTAATTGGGTGTAATATAATTCAGTGGCAACATCCACGCACAATCGAACAACTGAATCAGGCTTGCAACAGGACTCATCCGGGAGGGGATTGCTCTCTGGCCAGCGAAATAATCTCCTCTGTTTGACTAGCTCCTGTGCTGTCGTTGTTCTCCCCAAGGCTGTCGACTATCGTCGACGACCAGTTGAGCCGCTTATTTCTCTTGCGTCCTGCCACAAGCAAATTTTATTATCGCTGGCGCCCAAGCAAGGACATTTCCATTTGCTACGTGCCACAACCGTTGTCATTTCTTACGTTTCGTTCGGGTAATTTAATGGCACATCTTGTTGCTCTTTGCGTTGGCTTTTTCTTTTACTTGAATAAATATTGTGTGCAATATTAAAACTTAAGTACTCTGACCTTCTCTCTACGGCTAGAGGTATGCGAGTGCTTACAAGGATGATGACGTTCTTTTCACAACGGACTTTATGAAGGCAGTTTAATAAAAAAGGTCAGCAAATTATAACAATAATTAATTTGGGGCTTCCTCGCTTGAAAGGCATTCTTCCTTTCTCTTTTGTAGAGCCGCTGATTGGAAAAATATTCCTTTAAGAATACATAAAAGCTTTGATATTTCAAAAGGTATTTACTTTCACCTTTAAAACCTGTTTCAGTCAAGATAAGGACATCACATTATATTATATAGAACTGCATATTGATACACCTGCCACCCATTGTCCACAGCCACAACATACACGTACGCCCACATACCTAACAAGCGTCAACGTGGGCCGGACCATTGTGTCCGGCTGACATTTAAGGCGAGGAGTCGTCCATTAAGCAATTGTACATGCCAGGACATTATGTCTGCCCATTAGCCACGTATTTGTTGCTGTAATTGTAATTACCTCCAGCAAACGGAATGGATTTCACATAATACGCTCATGGTACGCACTCTACGGTAAAAGCCTTTCCGTTCATAAAACCAAATGACCTTCACGGGGGACACAAGGAAATCTACATACCGAGGAACGTGGAGGCTTTACAAATGACACAACTCAGTGTCAGGTTTTCCACTTGAAAATGCCAAAGTGAAAAACCAACACACAGAAGTAATTTCACTTGATGTTCCCTACTAGATCTCCACTCGAAAGCCCACGCACTACAGCATTGATTGATTGAGGGTTCCATCACAGCGGCTTTTTTAGCTGCTACCACCAAATACGTATTTTATTTTTGTCTGCCTGAACTCCTACAAAGTCAGATGTCTATAATCAATAAAGTTGCGTTCCCACAGAAGTTCCCTTCATGCAATAAACCTGTCAAGTATCTGATGCGCCTTCGAGTGAAAGACATGCACCCACCCAACCAACCACCCAACCATCCAGCCATCCCATCCAATTGCTCCTGCTCCTTTGAAGCTCCTTTCATTCACTTTTAAGTTCGATTAACGTGTACTTACGTCACATCGTTGACCTTTACAAATCAATTTGCAAAAAGCAACCTCTTACTTGTCAGAGCAACCAATTACCACCTATCAACAGACTGAAGCATTCTTATGTATTCATGAGGTGTTGTTTCGCCTTTGTGTTTCTGTTTTTAGCTGCAAATTGAATGCTTGTAATCAAAAGTGGAAATAGTTGAAAGGAAATCTCAGCTCTGTAATTATAGAATGTTTCTACCTAACACATGAAAACACTCAACTGTTATCAGAAGTTGATTCCTGGAATACCCTTAATGCTGTTTATCTCACCGATTGAATGTGTGCAACAGAATTCCACATACACTTTGCCGCATTACAACAGCCGTGACAGTAAATGGCCTGGCCATAAAAGCAACGAATGTACTTTTTGCTGCGTAGATATGACAGCAGGCAGCAGCTCCCTGACACTCACACGCACACACAAGACCCGCCACGCCCCGCCGCGCTCCGCCCACCTTTGCCACTCACTGGTTGCCCGCCTGAGTGAGCTTCAAAATGCTCTTTATGGCGCATTGAAAACCATCGCTGACATTTTAATAAAAAAAAATGTCGAGTCGCAGGCGTGGCGCAAGCAAAAACACGACACGATATTGATATCCTCGCGTAATATTGGTACTTATCTCAGACCTGCCCCCAGCCCCTTCCAATCTTTGGCGTATCCTTTGTCAACACGCTTTCATGCGTTTTTAATTTACTTTTCCGTCTGCTGACAGTGTATTTATTTGCATAACGGAATATTGATCTCATTCCGCAAAGTTGTTTTACAGACTGAATTTCTCTTCTCTATATAAATAGCTCAGAAAATACCAAAAGGAGAAAAGAATCTGCAATCCGTCAGAATGCAGCAAAAGAGCTTCGACTATTCCTACGTCATACTCATTATGCTGAATGTGAGCTGCGTAAAAAGTATAAAGTTATTTATAGCACAGATTCCACTCTATACCCTAACTTTTTACAATGGGTTAAAAGGGTATATTGAGTTAGCTGAATCCATCTTATGCTTGTGTCTGTCTCTACGAACGAGACAATCTGAGATGTAGATAGGTAGAATATACATAATAAGCGACTTCAGACAGTTGCTTCAGACTGTTTGTAAGGTATTTCCTAGTCGGGCAAACTCGACTCGCAGTGTTCTTATTCGTTTCACTTGTTTGCAAAGTGCATGTGCATAGTTAAGGCAAAGTTGGTCAGCATTTTTCCTGAGCACAAAGTTAGTTAGCCATTTACGTAGTGAAGCCCACGATAAAATGTTGTTGCAAAGTTAATAACGAAATGAAAAAAGGAGAAAACTGATAGAGGTTGAGCTATTGCAGGTTATTAATAACTGATGTTCTCCGTTATCTTTAAAGGGTTGCAAAAACAAATACAGATTCAATTTATTGAGTAAAACAATCAGCTCAAACGGACATTGGCAACTGGCTAATCAGTGTCAATATTTATTATTGACCCAAAAGTTGCAGAAAAGTTATCAGACAATCCCGACAAGTTTGAGAAACAGTTGTTTGGGCAATGTCTGGCCAGGCTTAGGGCCAACAGGTCGGGATGCTCCCCTTTGAGCGGCGCATGAGGGAATCAGCTGGAGCTCCCATTCAGGTGTAAATACTCAATTACGTTTGGCCTTCCCAGCTGGGAATTGAATTCCATTTGGTTATTTATGGGCCATGACAATGCCAGGAGAAGTCAATTCTTTTGTTAAAGGGAACACACACACACAGCGACACACGTATGTGTGGCAAATGTGTGTGTTTTGTTTGCCAAAGGTAATGAATATTTGCTTTGTTACTGCTATGTACACGGAATTTGCACGTTCATGAATGCTGATTATTTCGGCTAAGTACATTCGACGCGGCAAACGGTGCGTATGCGCAACAAATGAATGCTATGAGGCAATAGCTGTGATACGCCACAGGGGATACTGCATGCCATATAAGCACATATCGATCTACTGTCTAATTAGATTGGCATGCCATCAGTCGTGGCTGTCGATTCCAATCAGTATGGGAAGACAACGCCCCCACCCGTGGGGCGTGCATCATGCACGCCCACGATTGTATGCATCTCGCAATACTGACAGGACACCAACCACGTCAATATGTTACTTGCTTTGTTTGCGCAATATGCTCGTCTTTGGCTTTCAGGATGGCTTTGTGTCCTATTTTTCTCGCTTGTTCTCCAGTTGTGCAATGCAATATCTTCAATAAATGTCGATTGGGATAGATTGGATTTGTTGCATACAAAGCAAATCGTTTGACGTCTTTACAGCTGTCACAAGCAGATTTCACAAGTGACTGAACCAGGGGACAGCACGTTGATTTATGTCACCGTCTATAGATTGATGTATAAATAAGTGCGAGTTGCGGCCTATTGTCTTCTGATAAGATATCAAGCTTTTAAATTTAATTAAACTCTCACATCAATAAATTGAATGTATATTGAACTTCTCCGGGTTACATCTTCAGAAGGAGAGCAAATACCCCAAGATAGCTGGTAAAACCAAGCCATGTCTTTCCCCCACCCCGCCCTCTCAGGACAACCTGTCACTTGAGATTCTTCCAATTAATTTACTTTCATTTCGTTGAGTCCTGCCAAGCAGAAAAAGGTCTGTGTAATCCAATGCATTCACATAAGCAATTTAATTAGAGAGAAAAAAGAGCACACCAGTGTGCAACGTGGCGTATGCTTTATAAAAATTGCAAAAATGCCACAACTTTAATTAAAGTGAAAACTACGCCATTGTCCGAGGCGCAGCTGGAACCGGATGGCGAGCCGGAAAGAGTTCACGGAATAGAAAATAATTTGGGGCTGAAAACTTGTCCTCAGTCACGCATTTATGATGAACAGCTGTCATGGGTCAAAGCCAGGAAAAAGGAAAAGGACGACACGGAGACAGGCAGAGGTACAGGAGGAACAGAGGACAGCCGCAGGCAGCCGCTGACAAATGTCAACAGGCAACAATAGAACAGAATGTCAGGCATTGCACATAAATTGTTGAATGTTGCAAAGAAATGAGAAAAAAGTGCAGTTTGCGTCAGTTGCACGTGTTGCCATGCACTCGCAATCTCAATCGCATGGAAGTGGCAGACGCAATGGCTTCGGACCGGTTTATCCTTCTACCTACGTCAACCACAACCTCAACTGCAACTGTTGCACCACGCTCTTTCACTGCCCCACTGAGGCGTGCCACCTGCTTATACAACATAGATTGCAGCTAACCCTCCCACTGACTGCAACTGAAATATTGCACACAGCTTGGCTGCCGTTTAGCTAACCACTGGCAGAAGTTCTGGTCACCCGCATAAGTTTATTTTAAGCCAGTCAATGCTGTACTTAAGTGGTGCAATTATTGAAGGACACTTCCACATCATCATTGTGGTCGTGGGAAACTACAACTAGATGGCAACTGATTCTGGGGGAAAATACTCGTGAATACCTGATGCCTGCCCTCTGAATGTTGCCCCTGATGTACTATTTGAAGCAAAATGACCTCTGGCCACATGTAACTCCAATTAAAATTGTGCAAATTATCGTAAAGCCTTTTGGAACTTGAAGACAAAGTTTTCATAAAAGGCTTTTAATTATTCACAGGTAGGAAAATGGAAAATGGAAAATGGTTTGTGGAACATGTTGGGTCTCCTAAGTAAATAAATACTATGAAAAAAAAGTGTAATACTGCTTTCATACGAATGTTAAAAAGTTAATTAGGTAAATTCTGGGAATTGTGTATTTACTTTTTTGGAGCTTGTCTGTTTTCCTAGAAAAAGAAACACGACCTGTTTAAATACAGAGAAAATCTCTTCGAAAGTCTCTTCTGATGATCCTTTGGCAGACACAATTGAAATCTATCTCTGTGGCATAAATCCATTTAAATAAAATATTTAGACGCGCTGAAGAATGAACGGCGAGTATAATAAAAAACTCTGAAAGCAATTTTACAGAAATTTTCGCCACGTCGCACAAATACCCACACAGACACACACCATTCGTACCCACACCCACAGACACAGACACAGACTCACACTTTGGAGGATATTATAAAAGGATAAAGCTGTCTGTTAGCTGGAAAGCTTATGATGCAGGCAGCAGATTTGAAATTAATATTATAATACACACTCATCATCCTAATCCCCATCCCCAATCCCCCCCTGGTTACTTACAGCATTGAGCAGCATTGAGAGCATCAGCAGCAGCCACTTGCTCGGGTGTGCAGTTTTGTGCACGGCCTGCATTGTGCTGAGGAGCTGCTGTTGGATGCTGGGACGAATGCTCCTCTGGTCTGGAGTCTTCTGGTCAATTGGCTCTTGGCAGAGGACAAACGCGACGCGGCTTGCGTGGAGGTACTCAGTAAACTCAAAGGCTTTACGCGCACTTGGAAATCGAATGGAACTCCTGAAAGTATGCAACGTTTTACACTCTTTTCTTAGTAACTCTCAAACTGTAAATTTGAAACTGTAACGGACAAAGCTAAGTACTGTTTCCTCCGTTGTCGGACACGTTCGCAGGCAAGTCTTTCGTTTGACTGTATCCTGCATTCAGGACAATCCGCTATTTATACTGCTCGAGGCGCAGCACGAACACGAACACGAAGCGCAGCTCGGCGCCGGATAAACGCTCGGCAGCTCGGGTTTCCTGGCCTGCTCTCTCGGGTACTGCGTTTGGCAACGAGAGAAGCACCATCAACTGTTGCTAGTTGCAGGCGGCATACTTTTAGACCAAGCATTGTGCGTCGGTGAGTGTGTGTCTGAGTGGGTGTGTGTATGCACTACTTGTGTCCTGCTCGTGGGCAGGTTATGTAGGTAATGACGTCATTGCTGCTTCCCATATTGAGGACACGGATACAGCACAGTGGCACCAAACCTATTTATGCAACTTCCCATGCTTTTCATACATAAGCAGGCTACATAATGTGCATAAGGAAGCCCCAAAAAGGACCCTTTTTCCCTCATTATCTGCCGTCATTGGTTCGTGTTTCGTATTGCTCATAGATTTATGTTTGTGTAACAAGAGTCTCCGGTTCCGCTGCAGCGCTGGTTGTGCAAGATGAAAGTACTGCACAATTTATTCACATCTACCATTGATTAGGTACTTGCATTGTTCCTTGAGAGCCTTTGATTAGCGTTGCACATAATGCACCAGCGAGTCCTTTATTCAAATCAATCTATTCAATGTTGAAGGCGTTATGTATCGCAGGACCACTGTAGGATAGTTCTCTTCGGGTCCATACGAAGAGAGTAGAGTGTCAACTCTCTGGGGTGTCTATTTATCCATATGTACAAACGCTCTCCAAGGTGCCGTTAGTTATCCAACCAGTCAGAGCACTTGCGCAACGCTCGCCGCTCAATTAAAAGTGAAATTTGAGTTACTCATTCGCACCGTGGTACAGCAGGGTGGCGTCGGGAGGCCAAGCAGCCGTGCATCATCCTCTTTGTGGGCACTCATAAGATTGCAAACTTTTCAATTAAATGAGGACTTTATATCTTATGATCTGACATTTCCCTTATTATTTGTGGCTTCCCTTGCAATTCTACTCCTTTCGTTTTCGATTTCCTACTAGATTGATTTTTGACTCTGAAATTTAATGCAAGGATATTTGACACGTGTTTCATTTTTCACTTGATATTTATTGACTTTGATTTGAAAGTTTTACACATTGTATTTTTACATTTAAAACATTTATAATCTGTATTGGAGGATTGTAAATTGGGTTTAATACACACATATTAATATCAGTAAATATATATGCTATTATTATGTATATTATATATTTATATGTTTGACAATATATATTCATATCTAGAGTTGTAAAGTTTTTGCTTTATTTGTGGCTCGCAATGCATTTGTCATCACATTCAATTCACAAATTTTGATTACATGCGCTTTTCAGATGAAAGTTCTTTAATTCTCTTTGTTAAATGATAAGTATTAAAGGTAAAAGTTACATAAATAATATCTAATACAGTGAAAAGTCTCGAATACTGTAAATTCTGAAACACAAGCCTAAGAACTAATGAGCTTTTCGGATTGATAATGAACTATAATTAGGCCCTCGATTTGCTTATCAAAGGTAGCAAACCCAGAGGTGGTCATGGATTATAGTTCTTTTATATTATAGGTGCAGTAAATAGTAAGTCAAAGAATTAACATAACACTTCCGAAGCTGAAAAGGACTTGCAGGATACATTAGGAGTGTTTTCTTGTTGCACTAAGAGATTAATATGCCCTTCTATTTGGCTAGGTAGGGTATGAAAGCGGACTCATGGCGACGTCAATGTAAATCCCAAATGTAATAAATTACTTATACCACACGAATACATTATCATCACACCAACTGTTGGTCACATAAATGTCTAACCCTTGAACCCCAGCCAAAAAGGATACAAAATGTCAGCCGAGTTAATGCAAATGCTGAAAAAAAGAATGAAAAAAATTATGAAGCGTAAAGAACGTCAACTGAACTGCACTTAAATTGCACAAAGTGCGATTCGGGCTCATACGCCTGCGACTGTGTGTGTGTGTGTGTTGCAGACACACACACACAAACCGCACACCGCACACAGGTAACACTCACAGCGGGCTGTCGTCACGCCTGAATGCAGATAACAGATTGCACGCCGATAGGGCAGAAGCTGACAAGCTGAAAAAGCGGCCGGAAAAAATATTTTTTTTCAGTTAACGCACGTCAAAGCCAAAGGGAAAGCCAGACCCGGGAAAAGGGTTGCAGGTGGCTGCGGGGGCTGCTTTTGTTTCAGGGTAGCCAAGCATAAAATTTGGTTAGGCCAACGCCAGCAGACCAAAGCGATTGCCCAGAAGGATGGATTCGCCTCGTCCTCATCCCCATCATCATTAGCAACATCATTGTACAACTGGCACCCAGTTAAGCGAGTGCATCAAATATGCAGATTGTGTGCAGCGATAAATGCGCTGAAAATGTTCCCAATTTATGCACAAAACAAACATAACAGAAACCGCAAGAGCAGACAAATGAATTTTTAATATACCTAATTGAACAGGTGGCACAGGTGAATAAAAGTTTATCCGGAGTCAATTAGCGATTTGCTTTGATATATCCAAAAAACATTTTTCTACTCAATTTGCAACGAAACAAACCACAAAAATGTTGTTCAAAATCAATGGAAAATTTCTAAGGCAATTTTAAACTCGCAGGAAATTGAGCAGAGGATTTACTCTAGATAAGAGTGAAAGTTAGGAATATGGCCAATAAGTTGAATATAAAGAAAATGAAGTTATTACTCGTTTAACAAAAACGAGATAATAAATCGATTCGCTTTTCATAAGAAGTGGGAACAGTTTATAAAGTAGGAGATCAATTTGTCAGTTGTCTTTTAAGTATTATGCTCTAGTTGTCAGTCCATAGAAAACATTGACGTAATATTAAGCTACCAGAAAGAACTACCAAGTCTTATGACTAGACCAGGTGCTAGCGAACTACTCAGTAAAAGCATCCCAAAGCAACCACGTGAAACCTGCCTTTGGCCATAGCTCATAGCAGACTTGAGAGCAGCTCTGCCCCTTGGACAACGCCCCCAACAAAAGTCAGCAACAGCTCAGTTGGCATCAGCTGGGAACCAGTTTACGTGTTGCCTTCATGCGGTCACGCTTTAAAAATATATCTCACACACACGCACACACACACACACACACACACACACTACACGCGCGAAAAACAACAAAACATTCTAAGGCAAAGTTCGAAATTTGAAAAGAGAAGAAATCAAACCGCTTTTTGGGGCCTTTGTTTTATGTGGCACCAACAAGCGACATTTGAATTGATGTGTAATAAAAAGTCGTGGTAGTGTATAGAAGAGTATATATAGTATATCTGTATATATCATTATCGCAGCCGCTGAGCTTAACGTGCTTTGCATTGTAACCGAAGCCATGGCAGACTGCATGGCAGTTCCATATGCTAATTTGCTATTTAAATTGACAAACGAAACGAAAAAAGTAGAAAAAACACAACAAAACAAAACAAAAGTCGCATAAAATATGCAAAATGTATAAATAATACCAAAACAAAATAATATTTTCTGACTGCGTGTTGCTAATTAGCTGGGCCTGAAAAGCCAGTCTACGACCCCTGGCCAGAGCTCTGGCCGTATGGGAACACGCCCAGATAGCAGAAAAGAAGTATGTTGGTCAGACTTATATGACGAAGTCTTTTATTTATCTGGCAGACATCATCCAGCTGCTTGGAATCACCTCTACGTGCTCCATTGTCTAGCTGTCTAACTGTCAACTGCTTCTGTAATTGGCCACCAAATGACAATGGATAAAACTAATAAATAATCCAAGAAAAACTCGCCGGTTGCAGGTGTTGTAATTGGGCAATAAATGTGAAACTAATGGCGCGTTGTGTCGGGCATAATGCGAGGCGGTAAATAGGTATAGACTCTACTTTTATATGGTATTCCATATACATATAAGTCGAGAAACCGTTTGAAATGTCACTTGTAGCTTTTTGGTCGTTTAAGAATTCTAGAAATGAACGCGAGTAACAGAATTCAGTTTCCGATTGAAGTATGGGAAGTACATTAGCATAAAAATTTGTATACTTAGATTATTCTTCTTATTACTAAATGAAGTTTACTTAAAAGCAATTTGTTCTTCCACAGATAAAAGCTATAGTTATAGATCCCAAGTCAGCCTTTTTCGTGTAAAGAACTTTACGTATACAAGCTTGTGTTTCTCAGTATTTAAACAGCAAAATCTATCAATCAACTAATACGTTAACTAATAGTACTTAAAGGAGACTGACAAGATCTCGAAACATCTTTACATATCAACCAAATACAGCATATCATCATTTGTATCATCATTAGCTTTAAGAATCTTGTTTACAGTATTCCAATCAAATACAATGCTAATTTATTTAGCAAGTTTGAATATCTGATTGCTTTGAGTATTTAGCGAGAGATCGAAAATAAATTCATGAATAACAGAGAACAAAAGAAACAAAAAGTTGTGGGTGAAAGTACTTGGAATCAATTCCTGTAGCCAATTAGTTTAAATAAAATTCAATTTACAAGCTTTATTTTATTTCAGTTTATACGAAATTATAGATTAAAGAGCGATTCTATGCGTTTTCGAGTTAAAACATAGGATCGAAAAACAATACGTGATATAGTCAGAATATGTTTAACTTAAGAACAAATGGAGCAAACAATAGCTGAGAAAGGATAGAAAATGTTTACTAATTTACATATTTGGAGCGTTTCACTTATATAATATATAGATACTTATGTTTTACATAGATTTTACATTAAAGACATACATATACATCATATCATAGAACGTACATATATATTCATATTCATATTCATATTCATATTCATAATCATATATCATCGCCTGATCAATTCATTCATTAGTTTTTACTACAGCTTATTGTGAACTCTTCTTCAGCGCTTACAAAACTAAAAGACAAGCCAAAAATAAATGGGAAAAAAGTAATTGTTTCTATTCCTTTTTCCAAGATTGCAAAGCAGCTTACAAATGATAAATATTATTAAGATATATCTATATATATATATACTTTTGATTCATTTCCTTTTGAGAGGGGCTAATTTAGGAATGTTTTGCGGTTCTTACAATTTCTTTTGCTACGGGAATATGCAATATGTATACATTTATAGAGAGTGTCTGTATATTTAGAGAGAAGAAGAAGCAGCCATGGGACACGTATAAAAATATCAACTTTTGTTCGCCTCTTACATCCAAAGAACACCCACACACATAGAAAGCTATCCGGATCTCTTTTCGTGGCTTTCTATATCTATACCTAATCCATATCTGTGTGTCTGTTCATCTTTTCGTTTGTGTCTATGTGAATTTTTGGTCGTGTGAGTGTGTAGTTTGTATATGTGTTTGTGTGTGTGTGTGTGTGTGTGTGTGTGTTGGATTTACTTTCTATGCTCACGACACGCTCTCAAAGACGGGTACAACAGGTACAACAACAACAATTAAACGCTACGCTAATTGGGAGACCCTCCTGCCTCAGTCGGCTCGGCGATTCCATCCCATCTACAGGTTAAACACCATGAAGAGTATCGTCATCAATGTAGTTCCAACTGCGCCTGTAGCTATTGTGGCCCCATTGGGGTTGCCGCTCAGGCCGAAGCCAGCGAGCGCTGCATCCTTTGAGGACATATTCTCGGGCGCATCATTTGAGTTGACCTCGTTATTTGCGGTGGAATCATTCAACGTTTTCTCGAGCGAATCGGGACCGGAGTGCTTGACGCCCACATGCTCCACACGGACAAGTGGTGGCTCATGTATGGGCGTGGGCTCGTTGGTGCTGGTAGTGGTCGCATGTGTTGTTGTTGACGTGGTCGTTGTAGTAGTGGTCGTCGGCACCATGGTTCCATTCTCAATCCAATAGACGGCGCTGAACTCCATCTTCACGTCCTTCAAGTAGCTCTTGCGCACCTGCAGAATAAGCCAGAGATTTATCCTGATAATTTGATGATAGTGATATGGAGTACTTACCTCTGCGCTGATCTTACGGGAGACACTTTCGCTGTCATAGTAGAAGGCAGACAGCTTGGCGCTGTAGGGTGCTTCCAGGGTCACATAATTGCCACGTAGCGTCACATTGATCGCTGTGCCTGGCCAGAGTTTGCTGTAAACCGCCTTGTTCTCGTGACGCTTCTCGCCGTGCTTCAGTGCCCAATTGATCTCAGTGGGTGTTGCCACATTCTTCTCAAAGATCTTAGTCGGTAATCCTCTAGCGGTGCCCTCGTGGGAGCCCCAGTACTGCAGATAGTCGAAACTGTAGCTCATCACCTTTTCCATGGTATCGTACGTATCGCCGCGGTTCTCCAGAATGCCAGAAGCTGTGAAAGGAAGAGATCGTAAGTATTGTACTGCCTTGGTACTTATTACTTAATTACCCAGCTCGGTCATGTTCTCCCGCATACTGGTACGTAGGCGGTCCAGCTTGATATCCCGCAGCTCATACCGGAAGGGCTCCGTTTCGACTAGGATCTCACCCTCATCGTAGTACTTCTCGCGCTCGTTCTCCACCACCTTGATCTTGCCAAAGCCTACAAGCTCCAGTCGACCCAGATTGTAGTCTGCTCCTTTATGCGAGACGCCGCCTTCGGCATTCATACTGTGCTCCGATCGATGGCGTCCAATGTAGGAGTCATCGCCAATGCGTATGGAACCCACAGGTATGCCTGCATTGAACTTGTTCCAGTTCCTCCAGGCAACCTTGCCCAGGTGTCCCCTGTTCATCAGCACATCAAAGTTCTCATTGATGCTCTGCTTGTAGAGCGCTGCCACACACACATGCTTCTGCTGGACCTTCTCGGTATGGCCCGATGTGGGCACACCATCGATGGTCACACGGCAGACGTAGATCGGATAGTGTTCATCCTCCGTTATGTATTTGCCTCCCTCAACGGCGAACTGCATCTGCTTGGTATCCTTGGGATCGTAGCTCTCCCAGACCAATGTGCTGGAGGTGACCAGCTGACCCAACTGCGTCGATGCGTTCTTGTACGTGAGCACCGGATGCACATGTCCCAGTATGGGCGTGCTCATCTGTAGCAGTGTCAGCAGGCAGCCAATGCCTATGAGAGTCCAGCTGGAGTTGCATCTCATTCTGCTGGATGAACTTCGTCTCGATTGAATCCTGCTTTTACTCATTTTGTTGTGCCCAATTTGCTGAGGAAAATACTGCAAATAGAAATAATAGAGAGAATCCTTTAAATAACAAGAATATATACAATATATATATATGATATATATATATAATATGGTAAGCATCATAGATCTAATGGTACACCAAAAGTTTGTTTATTTCCTGACAGGGATTGACTTTTAAAGCCATAGACAAGTCCTTTGCAGAAAGAGAACTTTAATCGAAAGTGTTTGCTTACTTTCGACATCATTGACAAAGTTTGTCCTTCAATTTCAGCTGAAGCTTTACCATGTGTCTGCTTCGAATGATGGGTTCAACAGCTGCAAAGCAAACATATTGACCTAGGCGACTAAATCTCTTATTTAAGCATCCCTAATAGACTCTCCCTCTGAAGCAATGGTCTCCCGCTGACAGGGCTTTCAGTTAACTGAATGGCAACCTGCAAAACTGCCGACGCACACACATCGCATGAGTGGAGACGTTCTTGTATCCGCAACCAGGGACAGGGACAGAGCCGGAGCCAGAGGAAGGGGTGGACTCCGACCGGAGACCGAGACTGAGCACAAGTCGGAAGTTCGCATGGTCGCCTCCAGCTCCATTTGCAAATATTTGTGTGCGGGGGCCATTAAAAGCTTAAATGGGATAAACAATGACTGCCCGGCGAAGATGTAACAGAACCGCAGGAAAGCCAAAAACAATTCATTTAGTGGTAGGAGGCGGGCTCGAAAGCGATGCTGATGGGGATGGTGATGGCTATGGCTGTGGCACAAGCTCTGGAGTGGGCAAAGTGTTCGTTTTACAACAACTTATTTGCTTGGGTATCCACGTCCGGCAGACACCGCCGCCGCCAATCATTAGACGCGTCAATGTCAGCAACACAGACAGGTCCACTTCAGACTGGGGAATACATGGGACGAAACATTGTTGCCGCTCGCCATGGGAGTTCCGAGTTGGTTTCCCAATAAATTTAGTCGCTTGTTTGCGTAACTCTACCGATGCTGACACATGGCGTATACTCAACATGGCAAATTCATGTAGCTGCAAAGAGAAAAAGAAGTTTGCTGCAGCGGAAGTTGAGGCGACGCCATGTTTATTCATTAGCAGCCATTGTCAAAGAAGGCAACGTGTGTCCTGCCAGTGTCCACTAGTGTTCCGTCTACGGTCCGTCTTCGTCAAGTGTCCGTCTCCCCTGTCCAGTTCTTGGCCCTGTGCATTGTGTTGCTTAGTTGCCATCGTCTAACCTTACCGCTTGACCTTTGGTGGCACCTCCTGCCACAAAAGTGCCAGCTCCTTTGTGTCCATTGGCTTTCATTGTAGCCGCTGTCTGCAACGGATATGAGATGATAAGGTTACATGCAACATCATTTGTTTGCCTTGACAAATGATGTGTTATTGTGATAGTGTTTCAAAAGCCAACAACACAGCACAACACAGCACAGCACACATAGCGGTGCATGCAACTTTCGAGTGCCTCCAAAAGGGGCGTCGAGTTCAAGTGACGTGAGTTAAAATTTGAATAATACACGAGCTGTGTCTCTGTCTATTTGTCCAACTGGGTGTGAGTGTCATCAGGGTCTATGTTTGTGTGTGTGTGTGTGGAATGGTGTTGTGCAATGTAACTGCAGCGTCTGTTGTTGCAAGTGATGCATGACAAAGCTGCTACTGATGACTTGAAAGGATAGCTGAGATTAGCAGATAGATGACAACATGAGATTATACGACTGCGCATTAATCTGACTTGGAACGGAGGAACTTTTATAATCGTTATATCTTTATATAAACTAACGGGTATGTTTATATTCTATATTGATTTTTGGACAGTGCCTCGCAGGATAATTAAGCTAATTCCAGCATTTCTTCGACTTTTGCTTGTTGAGGGAAACATTTGTCGCTTTGTTATATTTTGATTAAGATATTATATTTTATAATATCACATGTATATCCCACATATATATAGTCTCTATATATATATATGCAACAACTGTAGTTTACACATCTTTCTTTTAAACTCTTGTCAAATTCCATTCATTATTAAATTCCCAAATCTGAGACCCTTCAGAGCTATGCTAAAAAAGTGTAGAATAAAAGTATAAAAATTATGTATACTCCTCGGAGAAAAGGTAGTTTGGCATAATTAACGCATGTTGGGCTATATAATGAGTCTTTTGATTAATATTTACTCATATGAACTCAAGTACATGTGGAACGATACGATTCTTGGACTCAAGTCTTTACTTGAGGCGCTCAACTATGACGCATAACTTAAGTATAACGAGTAAAGCACTTGCAGAGGAATTCAGAATTCAGAATTCAGACTTCAGAATGAAGCGGAAGTAACTGTCGTAAAAGATACTTTAACCGACTTGTGAGAAGGTGGGGGCGTTGCGCTGGGAGGGGATAATACGAAGACATAAATTGACCTCTGGTAACCGCAAAGTTGGCCCCCTTTTTGCGCATGGCAATAAATATGCTAAAAATAGCAGGAAAATTGTGAATTGTGGATTGTGAATTAAGCGCAGCACAAGAAATTCATGTATTATTTAAGAGGCAACAGAGTTGCACAATGAGGCAGCAGAAACATGGGCAGCATCCACCACGTTGCAAGATAATGACCCAACTGTGGCCACTCTTGCCCCTGCAACAACCCTCCAGCCAGAATTCAATTGATGGGAAACTGGGTTCCAGCCGGTGAAAGTTCATGTTGCCTCTTATTAAATCAAATGCCAGCAACGTTGGCAACTTTTTGTTGCAGGTCTTACATTTTTTTTTTTTTGGGGCTTACGGCAGGTTGCACGTAGACTCTGTTAGGTTCATTGAGATTTACGAGCGCGGTGAGGCGAGGCAGGGGTCGGCACCAGGGAATAGGCAGAAGGCAGGGCACATTCAGCGCTGCGTTACTTTAATTGGATTTTATTGAACTCTGACTCTGACCCTCATAGTTGCAACTGCAACAAGTTGTACTTTTGGTTGTAGCTGCTGCTGATCAGACTACTGATTGTGATCGCCTTTCATACGTATATACACAATTGTTGCCAGTTGCCCATTGCCACATGAGTTATGTGTCCGCTTAGGGTATTCATCATGAGGGCGACTCGCGCTTCAATCAACTCAATTTGCCACTGTCTGAGAGAAGAAGAAAGCAGGAGGAGCAGGAGAAGGAGGAGGAGGTCTACGGCATTGACACCACAATGATCCGGCGTATGGCGATTCCGCACTTGATTTCTCACTTAAGAGCTGAGAATTACGGCGGTGCCAGAGTTCAGTGCACTTGTTGGGGCCCTCGAATCGCAACGTAAACAGAAATTAATTAGAAACTCATTAAAAGCTATTTTAACAGCTGAAACACTACGGACTTCTGTGTACGTGATGTCGCCAGCCTTTTGGCGTGGGAACGTAGCAAAAAAAAGAACCTGCAATAAAAAAACTACAGTTTACAGATTTTCGACTTTTCTCTCTCTCTCTGCTTGATAATTGATGTAAAGTGAAAAGTTATTTAAGTGTTTGCCGCCGCCGAAGCGCTGAAAACTCGTCTGTGAAAATTCAATTACGATTGAGAGTTGCCCTTGGACGAGTACTGCGAGCAGTGGAGAGCGGCCTCTACTTTGATTATACAATAAATCAGAGCTTTCAATAGACTCTCGACACTCTACAGAATTAGTTGGGAGCAATTGTTGAATTGGTGAAGTCTGTTGAGTTCATGGAGCAGAAAATCGACTTGGAACCAATTTCACTCTGAGAAACTTCATTTAATGAAAAACATATTCGATGAATGCAACTACAAACTCAATTTGAACACAGATTTAATGGAAACTACTTTGAAATCACTTCACTCTCTTGCAATAGGAGCTATAAGGTTGGGATCGGAAAGTGTTCAACCTACTTAAGAGCAGTTGCATTTCTGCACCGATTGAGCAATAAAACATGCATTTGGAATTGTTAACACATGAATAACATGAATAGTATGAATACTTATACAACCGATTGAGTAATTGAAAGCGTGCTCCACTTGAATAACTACTCGCATACAATCCATTGATTACATCCAATAATTATAGATAAATGTGTCTATCCGCAGTCTTCAGGCCATTTACTTGCCCCATAAATGTTTTTTCAATTTGCAATTCAGCTTAATTGATAGTCCAGTTCGAAGTGTACCACATATCGCAAATGTATCACTTACTTAGTACACCCTGTTCAGATATAAACTGGGTTAAAAGGGTAATATATGCCTCAATATATCTTCAGCTTGTTTCCAATAGTGAATCATCGTCATTCTATACATATTTATTGCTTTAATAGAACTTCCACTGCGTGGGCTACGAACTAGGGGCAAATACCATTGCTGCCTGTGGAATCGTGTCTTTCTCTTAGATACGTGAGTATTTCAATATTTGCTACCCTGGATTACCTAACATCCGGTTACAGGGTATCTCTTGGGTAGACACATAGCTAGAGTACTTCTACTGGTTGTTTTGTGCAAAATTTACACATTTTCGCAGCTGGTTTTCAGTTTCCTCAATTATCGACTGCCTGTTCCAGGGAAAGCCGCCAAACGATCGTGTGATAATTGAGCTTGAATATGAATTAAGTCGCGTTTTTTTTGTTTATCGTTCGTTTAGTTTCGCAATGACGTCAGCTGCCCCTTGGTCACCTTGGCTGCTTATGATCTTGATCATCTGGAATTGTGGGTGGCAACAGCTTGCCCTGGGCTGGGCTCGGCCAGCCAATCCCTTGTTGCAGTCGGGTCAGAACCAGTTCAGTCCTAGACAAGTTTTGTAATTGCTCATTGGATTTGCAATCGCTGATAACAGGTGATGATTGGTTGCTGCCCCGCCTCCAGCGCTTGCCCGCCCACGCTAAACGGCCAATCTGACTATCGATTGTTTATGCAACAGTTGCCCCGGTGCAGCCAAGCCAAATCCCAATCCAAGCCCACACCTGTGCCCCCCTCTACCCGAGGCAACGAAGCAAAGCCAAAGCACGAGCCTAAACCCAAACCCAAGCTCCAGCTCGGATTCAATTCGAGCGACCGCTGCAATGCGGTTCCAGTTCTTCAAGCATTTTGCGGCATGTGCCGCACTTTTGTCTGATGTTGTCTGGGAGCAGGCGAAATCAAAGAAAAATCGACAAAGAAGGAAAAAAGAACAGAAATTACAGCGTTGCTTCGACTGTGGCTCTTTCGAGTGAAACAGTTGTTAACTTAATTAAAGTGCCCAGCGCAAAGGTAACAAGAGATAAGCAGCAGTCAGCACGTGGGTTAAGCTGCAGCGACTGCTCGAAATACCCTGCGGGATTCCACTTGAATCCCACCAGCTGCAAAGAGCCAAGCATTATAATTAGGTTTTCTTTGTGAAGAGCCCACTTCAAATATATTATTACAAATTATTATACAATACATACTATACCTTTCCTATGAAGTTTCTATAAAAAGTTCTAAGCAGAGTTGGATTTATGGCCCTATTATAGGAATTATAATTGAAATTCTGGCAAAAGCTTGCTGTCAACAACACCTTAAGATTCCTACTAACTTGGCCAAGAATCAACTTTATTCATACGAAAGCTTGTCCCAGCTCAGGTTCATTGTGCCTTTGCCTTTATCTCGGGTCTTAGTATCAATCGTAACTTGTTTAGTTTAAGCTTAAAAGGTCTTTTGATATCAATATAGATAAAATAGATAGTAAATCTATCATTACCTAGAAGATAATCTTATGTTTACCAAGCGGAAAAGCTTATTCTTATACACAATTATATTTAGAGCATATTCATGTTTCATATGAGCTTGCAACTGGTTTTAAAACATATAAATATCAATTATATCTCGAAATGTCGCTTTTAAAATAGATAAATCAAACACTTTTGTTTACTTTAACATTGTTTTTGGCTTCTGTTTTGTACTTTCTATGGGTACTTTTTTGAGCTTTTACCTCTTCCCTTCACATCAATCAAAATATTTCTATGCATATGTCAAGACTTTTCTTTTCTCTTTTTAGCTGCTTTTTTGTTTTCTGTTTTTTGGCTTTGCCACTTTTTCAATTGTTGAGCTCGATGATTTATTTTGGTGGCCACTCCAGAGCATCCGAGTTGTTTGCAGAGCCGAGACGAGTTTGGTTTGTCTCGTTTGCTAACTGGCAGACACTTCACACCTCCTACCCATCCCTCCCTCTCCAGCAATGCACCCTGGAGTCCCGTAGCGCCCATTTGCATATGCATCTCAATAGATTGGTGCTGCATCAATTAGGGCGTCTGGAGAGGAGCCAATACGCTCGTTAGCAGGGGACGCCACTTGGGCAGCTGGACGCCACAGACGCACCAGCTGGTCAGTCTATTAAGTCGAATGCAGTTTTGCACGTGACGCACATATCAACAATGGACCTTCCTCCCACCCAACGTCGAGTCCACCTTCCCAACGGCTGGTCATACGTCTGGCTATCTGGGTATCTGGCTGTGTCTGGCTCTTTGGACTGTTTGTTGGCAAAACGTTTTCACTACACTCAATTAATTTAATGGATCAATCGATCGTTCTGTTTGATGAAATGTGAGAAGGGGCCAGAGTCATTAGATTAACGAGTTGGGAGGCAAGCTTTGCCCAGACTTGTAACACACGTACACATGGTACATATGTATTCCATTAATTACCACCTGAGGTGCTGCTAATGATTAAAGCTGGCAGAGTGGCGAGAACTGAAATTTAAATTGGAAATTCGAAATGCGAAATGGAAATGAATAAGATAATTAAAAGTAAAACAATTCTCATTATACGCTTATAATCACAATTAGCCATTAGCTGTGTGGCTTAAGCTTCTTCTTCTGGCTAACAGAAGTTTGCGCTAACAATTTGCATTAGCTAAATACACGTTCTACCAAGTTTGCACTAACTGTTTGCTTGGGAGTGCCAAATGCGAGACAAATATTGAAAATTTTTAAATTATTTTGTCAGCTTTTATTAGATCATAGTCTGATTTCCTCTAAGCTTTGAAACGTTTAAAAGTCAGTTAAATCTGAACTTATTTGCCTTTCGCTTTGTATGCAAATCGCAAACTCGTAAATTTCCCATTTTAAGCCAAAAACCAGCTAGTTTCCTGCCTCGAGCCAGGCTTCGGCTCAGTTTTAATAGACAAAATCGAAAATTTATTTGGTCGCTTGATAATTTATACAAAATACTTGCAGAGCTTGTTGGAAAAATATATTAAAAAAGATTTCGTTCAAAGAGCCGAGAGCACGTTGAGCAACATTTAATTAAAATGAAATTAGACAAACAAATGAGCTGCTAATTAATTAATTCGTAATGCCCAATAAATTTGTCATCAATTTCAATTCGGATGCTGCGTACAAAATTGAATATGTATAAAAAATGCATTTGTTTCCTCTGGGGACAAAGCCGAAAAATGATCCGCTGCTAATCAGTCGAAGCGAAGACTCTTTCATAATTTATATTAATATATTTCTAATTTCATTTTCTCCGCTTTGTAATACACACAGAGAGTGAGAGAGTGCGAGAGAGAGAGAGAAGTATATTCGATACCAGAATGTGCGCAATTAAATATTCAAATTGTTGTTTCTTGTCTCGATATTTGACGGCATCTTTTTGATGGCTGTTGTACATAGTTTATAGTATATCCCATTAGCCGCTAAGACAATTTATTTGAAGGTTACGAATACAAAAATGTTTCAATTAATAAAATGAAACACGTTAAGCACGCAACGGAAACTGTTAGGAATGCGACAAAACAAAAAGCCAAATACCTTATAAAAAGTATCTTACACAGTGAATCTGAGATTTTACTAGATACTATAATAGATATACTATAAATAGATCTTTGGTTAACATTTTACTACACTTTTTGGCTGATATGATGTCACAAGCTTAGCTAGAGACGAGATGTTGTAGGGTTACATTAAAGAAAACTCAACCCATCCCCTGCTAGGGTTATTTGCATCTCTATTTATCTTTCAATTTTGGCTACCTAATAGAGAATTCAAGACGTGAATCTATATAACAATTTGCTGACAGTAGCACGAAACGTGACTTGAGTGGCTTGTCAAGTATTGATGGAAATGAGATAATGACTATCGAGCTGAGTGTCAATGTTTTGCGAGGGTGCACAAAGTCGTAGAGTGAGAAAATTGAGACAAATACGCAAACGATGTTGACTCAAAAGAAAACTCCCTAAAATACGTGTTTAGAGTAGAAGGGAGAGCAGATTATTCGAGTGAGTTTTAAATCAATGAATCTTTGAGGGGTTATTCAAGATATAGTTTGGTCGTTGGATAATATCATATTTGTGTTAAGCTTTACTAAATTCTGAGCACGATAAATTCTTTGCAATGGATGAGGATGGGAACGAGAAACGGGACAAGAAAGACAAGGATAAAAAGGAGAGAGAGAGCGAAATTTCAGAGAAGATCGAGACACAGGGCAAAAAAGAAACGGATATAAGAGAGAGAGAGATCGAAATTGCAGAGAAGATCGAGACACAGGGCAAAAAAGAAACGGATAAAAAAGAGAGAGAGAGCGAAAACTCAGAGAAGAACGAGGAAAGCGACACAGCAAGTTCCGATTCGGATCGTCAAACAAATTTTCATCGAAATGTAAAGACAAGTGAGTGCTCCTTATCCGCATTCAACTGGTTCCAGCCTCTGGATAACATTTCCCTTAAACACTCTCCACAGCGGAGAATAAGGCTACGTCCTGTATAGAGTTCGTATTTATATTCTTATCATTTCTTCTCCTGGTCATTACATTCCCCATATCAATCTTCATGTGCCTCAAAGTCCTGCAGGAGTACCAGCGTGCGGTGATTCTGCGCTTGGGTCGCCTTCGGCGTGGAGGACCACGTGGTCCTGGGGTGATCTTCATCCTGCCTTGCATTGATAGATATGCCAAGGTGGACTTACGCACCATATCCTTGGATGTGCCGCCACAGGATATACTCACAAAGGACTCGGTGACAGTCAGCGTGGACGCCGTCGTCTACTATCGAGTCAACAACCCACTTGACGTGGTTCTCCAGGTAATGGATCCCCGCACCTGCTGCAAACTGCTCGCTATGACGACGCTACGTAACCTCACGGGATCATACATGCTCATCGATCTGATTTCATCCAAGAAGGCTCTGTCCAGGCAGATCAAGAGCGTGTTGGATAACAGCGGCGCCACAGAACCCTGGGGCATACGCATCGAGCGCGTTGAAATGTAAGTCGACAAATGGTACTCCGACTACGAACTAAGACTAATAAACATGTGTCTTTGCCACACAGCACGGATATTATAATGCCGGATGCGCTTCAGCGTGCGATGGCAGTTGAGCAGGAAGCACGACGTGAGGCCATGGCAAAGGTGGCTGCTGCGAACGGGGAACGAGATGCTGTCAAAGCACTGAAGGAGGCTGCCGACATCATGGAGTCGAATCCCATAGCGCTTCAGGTGGGTCTCAACTTGACGGATGCTTAGATAAGAGTATTAGGGTAACAAATGTCCTTTCTACTTTCTACTTTCAGCTGCGATACCTGCAGACTCTCAACACAATCTCAAACGACTCGACGGAGGCCGTCGTCTTTCCCTTTCCCGTTGACATTGCACAGAAGCTCTGTAAATGATGGAAAAACTAGAATGCAATTCAATTTTTATTCTGTTTATTTTAACGATTACTTTGGCCGCAAAATTTCATTTTCTAACTTGATTTCTATGTTCCATTAAAATTCTGTAATTTCTAAATGAATCGATGCAAATATTCCCGCAGTAGAGCATAAGATTGATTGTATTGTAACTCGGATCATTGGAACTAATTAAATCTGCTGTTACACAAATACCAATTAATCTTTAACATTTGTTTCGCATCGCAGCACTTTTCGCTCCGAGAATTTCGAGTATTCGTCGAAATGAATTCTCTTGATTGACATTCAAGATATATGGCCACAGGAAAGAAGCGAGAAGCAAGTCATGTGGCACACTCTGCCCAAGGCCATATGCCAATATCTTGAACCCTCTTGCACTTGCAGCATACAGTGTGCTATGACTATGTTGCATACTATATATATCATTATAATGGATTTTTAATTACTTAGAAAGCACTTAAGAGCTCTTGAGCGAATTCATTTCAATAATTTCATAAGCAATTATCTATTAAAAGAGGTCAATCATACACACTTTTTCATACTTTCCTTTCCTTTATATAATACAATTTTTATTTCTATTCTCTGTCTATATCTTTTATTATATTCACGGAAAACGTTGACCCCCAACAACTGAGGCAACTGCGGCGAGTGCGCAGTTAACAGCCTGAATTGGTCATGGACCGATTGAGTTTGAGTGTTGGCGACTTGGACACATGTGCCCCCAAAGAGCTACGTCATCGAGCTTGCAGAACCGAAGCCACAACCTGCGAGAGAGAGAGAGAGAGGGAGACAAAGAGTGAAACCGGTACCGGGAGTCCAATAACGAGCGAACCACGTGCTCTTCCATTTTGCCGCCAAAAAGCAAATCGAATAAAGACCTGAACTGGTTTTATTTGCGCTACAGTTGCGATAAAGAGAGAACTTCTTAAGTACTTCGACAGATTTCAGCTTGAGAATAGGAAAATATATGTATAGTTCTCAAAAATCAATGTACCCTTAGGAGGAAAGAGTATCTGCTGGCATATATTATAAATTGTAGCTCCAGCATTCATTGCCATGTTTCAATTTGACTGCCTCAAATAATTAATACGCAGCAGCGTTCTAAACGATACAAATGTATCTCCATCTACATCTATATATATATATATATATATATATATGTTTTTCCATCTGTACATTTGTATATATAATTTATGAGCGCAATTTCAAGGTGACTGTGACGCAATGCCGAACACAGGCTCTGAGCCACATCTATTGTACTCTCTGTAGGCATATTTCTATATTCGATTCCAATCGGAGTTAATCAATTTTGAGATTTATCTGTTGCTGTCAACTTGAGGGGCCTGTGTACCAGCTCATTGTTACAGATACTTTTTGTTGATTTAAACTTGGCCTATTGCTTATATGCAAATAAATACGCTCTGAGCTCACAATCAGCCACAGATTCCGAATCAGAATCACAATCCCATATGTCAGCATTAAAAAAAACAGAACGAGTCACAAATCATTTTGGCAGCCTGCAATGTGAAACTCTCCGCTGTTGCTCCATAGATCTGGCAATGTACGAGTAGCGTATGTATCTATGAGATTGTTTTCAACTTCAAACTGTTTTCTCGTTGTTTCGTGTGTTGCCTTATAGCGTGAGCGTCTCTTATTACCGCAAAAAGTGGGCAACACGTCACACAACTCCGTCAGTTTGAATTGTATCCGTTGCCATATATATTACAGCTTACAATTTAATAGCTTCAATTATACGAGCAACAATCTATATATAATACTTAAGCTGAATATCAAACTTGTTAGCTAACAGAGAGTTTCTATTAGAATGCGAACACGAATACAGTTTAAGGGCGTTTCTATAAACAATTATTTTCGATTGGCAGAAGACAAGCGTCTAGCATAGAAATGGGCCAATTATATATTTCCTAGTCTTGGTTTATTATGACTTATCGCAAGCCTAATTAAAATTAGCTGTTCGACATGAACAGAAACCACATAAACCACTCTTAAGCTCCCTTAAGACGTACTCAAAGCCAGCACAGACAGATGTTGGCTCAGATTACGCAGCAGCCGGGGAAAATGTGGTTGTTGCAACTTCAAACTAAGTACGAAACATATTTGCAAAGATGCATTGCCGATGGCAGAAGCTTTATCGGTTTGATGCCTGATAAGCTGTAAATGTGGTTTGTTAGCCGGGCTAAGATAACTGTACATCAAACTTATGTTATGGTTATGCCTGTCTGGTGCAGTAGAAGTCGACGCCGAGGGATGGCAGCCGGTCATGCGATGACAGCCTTTCAACGCCGGCTCCATTAGCACCTCATTGACAGGCGAGGCATTGAGTTACGTTCCTCTGGGTGGCAGCACAGGGGGAGGGAGGTAGCTGCTTGAGTGTCAGCATGAAACTAGATTACACATTGGTGATGTGCTCCAGTAAATGCCAAGTCTGCCATGTGCTGATGCTGCTGCTGCTGCTACTTCTGGTCGGATATCGCGTGCCGCGCTCGTTATGTATCTTAAAGATACAATTATGCATGTATCTTACACTGGTGCCTTCATGGTCTGTAAACAGCGACTCCACATTGTTGTTGCTGCAACACAAACAAACAACATTCGAGTGCTTGTTTGAGCTTTCAATGACAACTTTTGACAGGCCATCAATAAGCATCCAGCACATCGCTCATACGCAATGTTGGCTTTGTGTATATGAACATCAAATTTGTAAACAATGTCAATAATATCTATGATAAAGTGCTTTCTGGGTTTTTTCGCTTATAAATTTATCTAAATTTTAAACTTTTCTCGCAATTTCGTCTGCTGGCAGCTCTCGAGTGCTTCTCTCTTTTGTCATTTGACACTCATTTGATATGTTGACAAAGCTCTTCTATGCACGGACTCGACAGCGCTGACTGCTTTCAAGCATTTAGTCAACTCTTTTGTCGGTTTCAACTGCCCGTTTAACATTCTGTCAAACGGCTAAAAAAAGCCAGCCTCAAGCCCAACTTGACACATTTGTCATTTGATCCTTGGGACCCCTTTTCCAACTTGCTCCAACTCGCCTCTGTAATTAACTGGCAATTTGCATTTCAACGAGTCCTCAATATACTCTGTAATCGGTGCAGTGTTGGGCTTGACAATCTATCAGGCAGTTTATCCACATGTTAACTGCAATGAAATCGATCCTTAAATCTATGAGGCTAACATGAACATAAGATGGATACAAAGGGATGTTCACATACAAATGCCTATACAGATATGATATATTTACAGGGTATACCTGAGTTGGTAAGCCTTTATAAATCGGTTCTGCAGACGCTATTGTCTTGCGCCAGTTCTTCCCTTTTTACAAGCTGCTTTGTTTACACGTTTTGAAGCGACTTTGTATAACTTTTCATAAAAAGCGAATGGCAATTGTTTGGTGTTTACTTTGCCTAATTTGTTGTTGTTTCTGCTTACAGTGCGCGTCAAAAGTGTGTGGCTCATCGACTGCTATTTGTCACTGAAGACCCTTAGTCCCTAACTTATTGCGGGTTTCGTTGTGCGCAGTTCAGCTCAAATTACCGCGCTTAAGGGGCTCACCAGGAAGGGGGCAGGGGTGGGCGGCTCTGCAGCCTGCAATTTGTTATAATAAAAGCGAATTTCTATTTTTGTGTGCTCCAACTGGCCTGCAATTTGCTTTATGCGTTCAGTGTCACTTTCAATTTCTAGCAATTTAAATCGCGTTTTCAGCTATTTTTAAGTGTTTCAGTGTTAGCTGCGGCTTGTGGCCGCTGACTTGTGACTTGTGGCGCGTATCCGCCGAATGAGGTCAGCTTTGGACGAGTGGGCCATCAAATGTGATTCTCCTCTTGTCCCGCACGGGTAGCTCTGCATTTAATCTGCTCGAATGCCAAAGGAATGAGTTAGGAATGTCGAAATGACCAACGTCCCAGAGTCCAGTCTAAGAACAATCTGTGGCACATTCTCGTACAGTCAAAGTGGCAATTTCTGTGGCGCCACAGACACAATCAGCATAAATTTCCAAGAGAAATGCAAATTGTTGGATTCTGTTGATGGGAAACGAATGAAAACGCTCGTCTATTTATTGTTCACGCTCAGTAAGCAAGCAAATATCTACTTCTAGTATGTGAATTAACCAGTTAAATATAATATCGAGTTTAAAACCGTTTTCTATACAACTATTACAATATAAAATGCAATAAATTTGAAATGTTATATGAAAAGTAAGTGGATAATATGTAGTACAAGTTCAGCTCAAGTTTCAATGAATGTTTCTCTGACATAGTTGAAAAGCAGGAGAATTATATATGCAGCCATGTGATATTCACATTTCATACTATTCGATATTACAGCTGCTTCTGTATAGTACATTAAATGTGAAACTATTTAGAGTATGACCTCAAGCAAAACGAGAACTAGCACGAACCCAGCAAATGATAGAATAGTACAAATAGAATTGCATGCAACAATAAAAAGTGCAGAAATGGAATGAAAATAATGCAAAAATTGTTGAGGAGAGTCGAAAGGAAACTCATTTCTGGCAGATTCAACTAAAGTGAAGAATGTGGCCAGGAATGTGCATGCAACGATTTGATAATCAAATAGACAACGATTACCCTAATGAGGAGCCAGAAGTAGTGCAGGTGATGTCAGATGTCAGAGCAGGTGGCACACTTTGTGGCAACCCGGGGTTGCACTTGCGATGACACGCCCCGATTAATTGGCGACGACATGCCCCTGCCTCCGTTTGACGGTGCAATTAAAGAATGTCAGCCAGAGCAATTATATAATTGAGTTTGACTGGGGCATAGCCGACGACACAGTCACTGCATTTGCTAATTGAAGCTGTCCAGGAATACTACTGCGAGTGTATATCCAAGCCGATTCACGATTGCGATCTCGTGATAAACCATAGTTATTATAGGAATATAGGAATATAAGTAATGTGTGCCACTGCTGAGCAGACACACTTGACATTAAACGGAATTGGAATTAAATTGCAGCCACAATGTCGCTCCACATCCAGAGACGAGCCGAGAGCTGATGACACCGTTTGACAACATTGACACGCATCTCGACAAAACGCATCCAATAGATACGTATCAATGTGTGTGTGTGTGTGTGCGTGTGTCAGTATGTGTTCTCTTCTTTTCTCTGGGCGAGCACCTAATGGCCCGGAACTGCACCCGCCGTGAATTCCCAGTGAAGCGTGTGTGTTGTGTGAGTTGCGTGTGTGTTGTGTGAGTTGTGTGTGTGCCCTAAGTGTGTTATTGTCTTTGAGGTTAGGAGTGAGTGAGTGTGGGTGAGCTTCGAAGTGCATGATATGTCGCATTTAACGCGATAAGCGGCGTCTTTCCTACGCCTCGAAGATTGGAGTACCCACATCACACGCTTACCACCAAGTGGCACGCACTGTGGTTGCTGCTACTGTGTGTCATATAAACCGGGTCTCTGGGTCACGTGGGGCATGTTAGTGAGGCTAAATATCTTATTACAGCTTCGTTTTGAGTTGAAATTTAAGGAAATTTCAAAAGAAAGTTCGGTAAATTATCAAAAATCAGAGATATCAGTTGAAAGTTGAGCTTGTTCAAAATCGAAGAGAAACTTGAGCTACGTTTAGTATCCAAGAAGAGTCTAGAGTTTACAGACTCTGAGATTGATATCCCTGATTAGATACAGCTTAAATGATGCTATGTCAGTTTAATAAATCTTTTACGTTTCCAAAGTGATTAAACAATCAATCTGAAACCTCAATAAATTATTTAAAAACATAACCCAACACTTTCGGTACGTGCTATTCGATAGATACGCACTTATATATGAGGCTGCAACCTTGTAGCCCAGTTTCTGCCAATCCCCCGAGAGCAACCCATTTCGTAAGCTGCACTCATTGGATCGTTAATTTTATGTGTCCATCAAATTGCTCAGAATTCGTGACATACACCACAAGAAACCACAGAAACGAATACAGAAAACAGAAAAATGTCCGTAAATTTAAATAAATAAATGCAAAGCGTCGTCACATAAAAATTAATCACAGACAGCAGCTGTCGACAATTTGGAGGTTCGTTTTGTGCGGCGCTTGTCCCCTGGGCGCTACCCGGTCACTCTTTATCCCGATGGCCATACCCATCTGTATAGCCCCTCCCCAAGCCCGCTTTCGACTCTGCCTCTGACTCTGAGTCGGGCTCTGGGTCTGGCTATTTGTTTAAGCAATTGGATTTATGTGCAGGCGAGAAACAAAAACAAATTGTATAAATAAGAGCAATAAAAATTGCCAAGTACAAAGATGTGTGCTGCAAACAAAAGCAAACGCACAGAACATACAAATTTGCTTATGAATACATACATATTATATATATATACATGCACTTATATATATATATATATATATGTATTTAGATAAACAAATAACGAAATGCAAAACTGCAACTAAAAGCGTGAAAAGTGTTGGCGACAAACAAACAGGCTTCAATGGGAATGAGAAGCAGACACTCGCTCATAAAAACGCAGACAAGGTAAATAAAAGCGTAGGAACCCCCAACGACCCCATCACCATCAACAACAACAACAACTACTTCTACAGTCTGTCTGATCTCAGCGCTTGGATAAGCCACGGTGCGGGCCTCAAACCCCACAGCCGCCCCGCCGGCCCTAAGGCAAGCGTTGGCTCCGTTAGCGTCGCCAGTTTGACATGGACACGAGAAGCCGCTTGGAGTTCAAGGTGCGCCAGCGAACTGTTAAGAGGCCGCTATGCGGGCACAGTAGAGCCTCACTAAAATGAACAGCAACACAGATCTGTGTCTAAGTATAACAACTGTACGCACAAGCTACCCAACTAATTCTTACCTATAGATAGATAGATAGATAGATCACTTGATAGTGTGGTCGTTTCTTGGCAATCTTCACAGTAACTGCTAACTTTCTTTCATCGGACAAGTACAAGTAGAAGGCATTTGTATATGCATTGAAAATTGACAATGATTGCCCACAATTTGCTCAACACAAAACACGACAGAGACTGCAGATGCAGAACGAGATACAGATACAGATACAGATACAAGTGCAGATGCAGATGTAGATGCAGATACAAATATAGATATAACAGTTGTAGATGCTCGTAGTAACAGGCTACTTTAGAGGCCCGGACCGACTTGTCTGCCTGTCCCATAATTCATGCTACTTAAGCTGTCACACGGTCATCTTTACACGATCCGCGGCCCACAAATAATGTCAAGATATGGCAAAGGACGCCAGAGGTATGGCGGATTGGCCGGGAGGGAGCGGGAGCAGCAACTGACGACTCTCTGGCATTTTCGCACTGAATTTATAAGCAAGCACAATGATTTTTCAATTAAGATTGATGGTAATGAAGTCGCTTTTAAACGCGTCGCTAATTGACAACCAAAATGATGTAAGCCCCAGCAAGAAATGCGTACACTCCAACCATATAGAGAGTCCAGTACTTGGGAGATATATGGCCATTCGGATCTCTAAGAGCCCCAAAATGGCACCGCTATGGAGCACCAAACTGAGGTAAGTTGCATAAAAGGTGCGACCGAAGTTGATGGCTTCAACCTGTGGCAGGTGATTGAGTTGTATTGCGTTAAAGGTGCTGCAGACAGATCTATGCGACGGGTTATGGCATCGGCCTTATATGGAAGGGTTATCATAAGCAGTTGGCAACAAGAAACTGCGAGACTTTTGTGAAACTTTATGAAAAATTAATAACAAATTGGTATAGGTGCTGGTTCCTTATGGAATTGTATGTATGTATGTACTTACCACTCGATTGTGCAAGCTATAAATGCAATTAATCTGCAAATAAATAATAAAAAAGCAAAGCTATTAATAATATGGAAAAATCACAGAAATTAATCAGCATAAAGAGGGAGAAAAAAGGCAACTTGCAATCAAAACACAAAAAGGCCATTAGAGAATTTCTAAGATTCCCCCCGCCCCCGGTTGTTGCTCTACCAAAATTGATATTTTTATATTTGTGAGCCCCAAAGGGGTTTTTGGGTCTGCTGCTGCTGCTGGCTCATACACTGCAGAAAATTAAATGTCGGTTTGGGGCCACAGCTACATTGTAATCTATCACTTGAGCCGACATTATCGGTGTAAATCTCACGAGCTTGATGCGATTATGTGGCCTCTGTTATGAGGTAGATGGTAGTTGCCTCTTGGTTGTTGGTTGTTGGTGGTTCCTAGAGTTTAGACGGGGCAATATGGTTTACCGTTAGGCACGACTTTAGCCAGACTAATTGCAATGCGGCTGCCAACGCGACTACGAGACTACGAGACTACGAGACTACGCGACTCTCAGCCAGCTATCATTTTGGACTCGCCGTGTGGCATATGTATTTTGCCGCCTCAGAGTTGGGGCAGTGGCAAATGGTAAAGCGAAACCCGTTTGCAGCACTCGCTCTGCTTTGCTGCTTAACCACGCGGTGGCAAGTCGGCCAAGCCACCGCTGCACGTGGCTCTAAGAGATGGGGCCAAGTCCATTAAAAGCTTTGCTAGAACAAAGAACGCCGCCAAAAGGAAACTGGAGCTAACTGAGAAAAACGCGCAGCTACTCGTATCGGAGAAAGGTTTTCCAGCTGCTTGTTAGCCTGCAATTGCTGCGTCCGTCCATTCTCCGGATGTGAGAGTTCATTAGGTAGCGAATCGGCTCAGTTCTGTAAATATATACTTAAGCCGGCAGCCAGACTCATAATTGAAGACCTAGAAATCAATTTAAGTTCTCCTCGACTCAATTACATTAGCCCTGGCTTTGAAATTGGCATTGAACTACACGTATCTACCTTCTCCATAAGGCAATATTCAATCATCGAATAATTAGAGCCCATAAAGCATTGCCCCTACCAGTATAATTTCTATCGGAATTGTAATAAAACAACAGTACATTAAAGGGCCTTGATTGAGATCTTGTAATTACAATTCCTTTCAGTATTTATATGGGTTTATTTCAATGCGCTGTAGCCAAAAAAACGAATAGAAGTACAGTAGAAGTCCGGTTTAACGAACCATTAAATGCAAGCCCCTGTACGTTAAATCGAATAGTTCCTTATATCGAGGTTTAACCTGACTTGTACCGTATTATTATTTGCTATAAATACCATTATCATATACATATAATTATTAGTTATGTATAGTATTATATATGGAACATATCTTGTTCAGTTCTTTAGTCAAAATTATCATTTACATATCAGAAGTGCGTTTTTTTGCGACATGACAAACAATCCCAAGAATTACCCGTTTGGTGTCTTCTTGTGTGAATGTGTATGTGTATATGTAAGTGTGGGTGATGTATGTATGTGTATGTGTATATGTAAGTTTGGCTTGAGTATACTAAATTCAATACCAATTGCCGCAGTTTAGTACTAATGCTACTATTTTTATGAGCACAACTGGACGATGTTATATATACATACATACAGTCATCAAGAGGGCTTTCAAATCCAACCATAAATTCTTTTCTATCTTACACACAACTTGAGTTATTCAATAATGAAAAAATGCTTTTCAGCAGCCCTTCTCCGCGATTCTCATAAGTAGTACCTAAGCAAACGCATTCTGGTGAATTTTTCATAGAAGTGCAAGTTTATGTGTGTGTGTGTGTGTTTGGTTCTTGCAAGTGGACAAGTGTGTATGTAAGTATGTAAGTATGTAAGTATGTAAGTATGTAAGTATGTAAGTATGTAAGTATGTAAGTATGTAAGTATGTAAGTATGTAAGTATGTATGTATGTATGTATGTATGTATGTATGTGTGTATGTATGTATGTATCATGTATGTATGTATGTATGTGTGTATGTATGTGTGTATGTGTGTATGTATGTATGTATGTATGTATGTATGTATGTATGTATGTATGTATGTATGTATGTATGTATGTATGTATGTATGTATGTATGTATGTATGTATGTATGTATGTATGTATGTATGTATATTTTCACATTTTTCCCTTTTCGTTCGTTAAGTTGAGTATAAAGGTTCATTATATAAAATACTCAATGTAAAAATTTGACGAGTACGTGAAATCTCGAATTCGTTGAACCGAGAGTACGTTAAGCCGAACGTCTACTGTATATCGAAATGTGCGGCAGAACGAGTCAAAGTGTATATAGGCTAATTTATACCCTTCTTCGATATATCAGGCACTATTTAAGATGATAATTCGTGTTATTATCATATCTTTAAATTTCATGTAAAAAGTTTATTGCAACTTAACAGAAGCTCTGAATAATCACATAATAAGTAACACAACAATATGCAGGGTATCTTTAAGTCCAATTATCCTAACGAGGTTTAAATACAAGTCATATTGTTGTTTTATACAGAAATCAAAGCCGCACAACGTTACATCAATTAGGCGCCTCTATATAAATTTTATTGTTTGTTTTTACAACAATTTCCAATGGGCTAACAATTGAAACAATGCACTTGCATTGTTGTTGCTGTGGCTGTTGCTGTCTCTGTCTGTCCATATTATTTACAACAATGCCATTTTGACTGTGACTCATTAACGACTTTGGCCGTAAAATGGCATAAAACAAATTCTGCTAATTAATTATGGAACCAAATGTCTCTTTTATGGCCTGCGCCCCATAACATTTTATAGCACTGCAGGTGAAAAAATATATAAAGAATAAAAGCCGCAAGGCCGTTAACCGTTAGACAAGCACCAGAATGGTCAAAACGGCAACTGGCAACTGGCAACTCGTGTTGGCCATTAAGGTGTGAATAGTCCATAATTTCCACGTTGAGCTCGTCAACATTGATTGACGGACTGAATGACTGAATGATGAGGTGGCTTCTGAAGGCCTGGGATCAATTTTCCAAAAAAAATTCATAATTTAATATATTTGTTTAGGTGGACACGCCCTCAAAGTATATATAGGTTTGTCCTCAAGGTAAGACATGGAGGCTACACCTCTATCTATCTCTCTATCTCTGAAAGAGGGACAGACCTCAATTGCCGGTTAATTAGTTTTATGTTTGTGGCATAAGAAATACGCCTCCCACATTAAGTTGCAGATAAATGTGGCAAACAGTCTTGATTGTCTCCGTTTGATTGCTTGGCGTCATACTTTTTGCTTGCACTGTACTCCGAGCAACGGAAGTTCATTATTAGGTTGCCCGTCAACACAACAAACAAACGGCATTTTAATTGAGCTGACACATCTACCTATACCTCTATCTGCGAGTGTGTGTCGCGTGTGTATTGTGTGTGTGCGTCTCTTGCTATTTGCTGGTATTTATGCCAACTGACCAAGGAGCACTTGTCGCTTTATGGCAATAGAAATGCCGAAACATGAGCTCACATCGAGGTACTTAAACCCATAGAATGGCTGCCAGCTGCACATGTGAATCTCTAGATTGTGGGCGTGGCAGGTTGATATGGAACAGACCATAACCATCTCGAGCTATGCAAACCGACAATTGAATTGCGAAATAAGATTTGCTGAAGCACAGCTGGAGCCTGACGATGAGCATTCTTGTGGTTATCAAATTGGGCGAGATTTCACTTGGAATTATGTGGTCTGCTCTGAGGTAATAGCTCTATGTGTCTGTCTATGACAAGTGGGAGCAGGACTCAGTCGGATCATGTGATTGCTTTGCGATTGGCAGAACTTCTACCTACTGATGGGTTTCTGATTTGAGTACCGAACGGAGGAGTGCATATCGTAAGACAGAGGATGCAGCTTCGTTGAATCTCATTTCATCTCATTCTTGTGCCCACCAGGAAGTATTATTTCTGATTTGTGGCTGCCACTTGGAAGCAGGCCACAAATTTAATCAACTGACTAACTGCCTCCTCCAGCCTTCATCGCATGCACAAATCAATAAAAGCACACACACACACACACACAGTTGCAGTGACCCAGTCCATTAGTCAAAAGCTTTGACCACAACTAAATTATAGAGTCTACTCCTGCGCCAGAGCCAGGTCAATTATGAATACATACTCGTACGAGAATGTTTCCATAGAATGGAAGCGAGTGCTAGATTCCATAGAGCGCAACAATTGTTGGTCAGCCACATGGAAAATTGGCCAGCGACGCCAAGAACCTGTCTGAAGCTCTTCCTGGGGATACCAGGTGCGTGGGGTGGGGTGGGGTGGGCAAGTAGAACATTTTATAATAGCAATTTAGTAGGGGGTTTTATGTAACCTGCACATTTAATTTGCAACGACAAGCAGCCCGCGTGCCAGCAGGATTCACTTTACAACCAGCAGCCATGTCAAGTGCCAACCTAACAAAAAGAAAAGCCCCAACAGCAACATCAAGAGCTTAGGAGCCACAACAGAGGACACATGTACGTGACATGACATGGACATGGACATGGCGCCAACATTTGAGTTCATCCGCTTTAGAATCTGGTCGCCATTCAAATTGCGTAGAATGGATTTGGCCCTCTGTCCCTCTGGATCCACTTCTGCCCCAATACTTCCTCCTCCCCTACTGTCCAGCTTTTCAGTGGTGCAACAGTCCGAGTTGCCAAGTGCCCGACTATTGATTTTCCCATTGTTGATTGTTGTTTTGGGTACACTTTGAATTCAGTCGCTGTCAGTTGCTGTTTTTCTTGGGAAAAGTTGATTTAGCTAAATATAAACGAGCCATTGGCCAGGAGAGGATGGAGGATTGGGTATGGGGCGTGTTATCAAAAAACAAGAACCCCTCGAAGCCATTGCTTAAAGTTGTTTGCGCTTATCAGCAGCTGCGAACGTTGTTTAAATCTGGCCCTCTTCCGCATGGCTTCCACTCTCCACTCAGGTTAAGCTCACCTTGGCCATGGCCCTGGCTGGAGCTGGGTCTATGACTGGGTCTGAGTTTATGGCTGTAGGCATTCATAAATCCCATTTGGTGGCAGCAATTGCAATCGTCTGCGGTCTCTGCAAAAATGCAATTCAGCACAAGAGCGGTCTGTGTGAAGGGGAGCATATCGAATTCACTGCCTCCGGCCTCTGGGCGATTGTGGGTGAGTCGGTTGGAGTTCGAGTTCGAGCTGGCAACAGCTGTGCACACACACCTTGGTGGTTCTGGGTTCGAAACGGTTTCCCCGAGTTGGGTTTGGCTGCCTTTTTCATTGTATATTTTAAATTTAGCGTGAACTTTGCGAGCTTTTCCTCTGCCTCCGACTCCGCCTGGCAGCAGCAGCAGCAGCAGCAGCACCATTTGCCGCTTCGTCGTCCAAGGAAAGTGAAAAATCTTCCCAACTTTGTATATACACTCGTAAGTCTTTTGTATTATGTCTTTGGGATTTGGTTTCGACGTTAAGCCGTTCACATTGCCGCTGGTGGAAGTAATGGCAGTGCAAGTTGAATGTGCCACAAAGTGCTGGAGTTAAAGAAGTTGCCACAGGGCGAAGGGCGGAGGAGGGGAAAGGAGTATGGAATTGGATTTTGGTTTGAGTTGAGTTCAAATGATAAACCCTTATTCAATTTAAACTGGTAGCAGACGTCTAACAATTGTAACTGAAAGCGCAGTTGATGGAGTTCTTTGTCTGAGAGTAACAAAACACGGAAGGAAGTATAGAGGAAAGTCATTATAATTTTAAAAAGAAAAACAGTTTTATAAAGCGGGCTTTATCCCATATGCTTGCCTGGGACTAAGACGCTCCGATAAAAGAAAAGACTACAAATTGTATAAGTACAGTCTCAGTTTTCTTTACTGGAAAAGCTTTGGTTCAAGTAAAAAAATTTGAGGTACACAAAACGAAATCAAAAAGCTGGCTAATCTCTGTGTAAGCCATTCGCTTAGCACCCACTTAAGAATTACTTTCAAGTCAACCAGCCAATACCCATAATCATCATCATCATCCTCATCGTCCTCGTTATATCCCTTTATGGAAGCACAACAAGCATTATTTCCATTTGAGTTAGGATTCTCCTCGTAAAGCTAAACTGTTTACGCTTTCAAAGCAAACTTCAGCCCGAAGAAGTACAACAATTTCAAAGGCACGTCAACCACTCGAGAGTTGGGAAAGTGTCGAGTATGTTAATTGCAAGAATGCAAGCCATGTGACCTCCAACCTCCGATCGGGAACAGAAAAAAGGGGACGCACGTTGTGCCGCCCCCGAAACGCAGCCAATAATCCGAGGAGTAATAAAAACAATGGCGATGTGGGTAATTTTGAAAATTTATCACAAAAACAAAAAAGGACGAAGACGAAAACAAAGGCTGCTCAGCGGGTGAGGGTGGGAATTGCGGGGTGGTTTTCATTGGCACCGCAGGATATGCATACACCGTGAATACAGTCACATTTTATATTGGAAACGAGCCTTGACACGGTGTCGGAATATTTCACGCAAAATAACAATTTCGTCGGCGACTCTCGAGTGTAGAAATTAATTTTATGTGCCTGTTGTTTGTTTGTTTACAGAACGTGAAGTAATTGCTGGCGGGCGCCGGTTCCGTATCGTCGCAGGATCAACATCAGGACACGTTTGGTGTTTGCCGAGAGCCGAGTGCCGAGTGCCGAATGCCGAATGCGACGCGTGCGGTTATCCTTAACGGATTTCAACGCAAATGGCGCCTGCGGTGCACCAACGCCACTGTCCTGGGAATCGCAGCCAAAAGTCAACAAACCCGCTAACAGAGCTCAACCAGCAGCTGGTACAGGCAGCTGGATGAACGGAGGATGGCCACCCAGTAAACACTTATCCGACATCCCACAGTTATTCTTTCTTTTTGGCACTTGCTCCTTCAAATAAACCGGAAATTTCACAATTTCACAAGCGCCGGAAATGCAGCGAAACATTTTTATGGAGTCAAAATGAAGACATTAAAACTGATTTTGTGGGAAATAAGCGGAAGCTTCTCAATTGACAATATGAAAGAGTTTCCAAGTGGGAGTAAAATATGAAAATTGAGGGAAGTGAAAAACAATTCGTTAAATATGCGAGAAATACCACATACTACCTATGAGACTTGGAAGTATTTTTGCTAAGATATATATTTATATAGAAAGTTGATGATTCTTGGAGAATCTTGCTTTGAAATAATGTATATAGATGTATATTCAAGATATAATCTGTTTCCATCAGTAGATGATTGTAATATCCAACATCAAAGACTGTTTGAAAATTGTCTCCCAGGGTGTGTACAATATTTTTGCCATCAGTGTGCAAATTTGGAGCTCGAGGGAAATTTCACTCAACTCTCAAATGACTCGACTCAAAACGTGAGGGCTATAAATTTCCCATCGCAGCAAAACAAAAATGGGAAACTGGGCGAATGGGCGAACACAACAGAAACGAAAACTGAAGGCAGAAAGCAGAAAGCGGCGAAATGTGCACAAAGCGTAATAGAGAATGAAATAGAAAATAAATAATAAAATATAAGCGCATGCCACAAGCCGCATGCCGCTGCCAACCCCCGTGTCTATAGGATGATGAGCGAACGCGCGTTGACGCTGGCATCCTCCTCATATCGTCCTGCCGCTTATCCTTGCTGCTGCTGCTGCTGCCGTGTGTAGTTGTTGTTGTTGGTGTCTGTCCAAAAAATAGAAGCAACGATTTCTGCGAGTGGCAACAAGCAAAACTGGAATAGGAATGGGACTGGGCATGGGAATAGGAACGGGGGTCGGGACATAAGGATGAGAAGGAATGTGTAAATGCTGTGAGCGAGGCCAGACACCAAGCCGAAAAGCAGTCTAAACCACCCCTCGCAGCGCCAGGATAACGGCAAGGACAATGCCACTAGAAGAAGAAGAAGACACAGCAGCAGCAGCTGCTTCTGTTGCTGTTGCTGTTTCTGATGCCGTCGCAGTTGTTAGTTTGCTCGCAGGCATTTTTTGCGTACTTGTCTCGACGCGTCATCCACGCCGTCTGAATCTCTGTCAGAGGACCAAGCTCACGCGCGCCCATTCCAATGCAGGTCCTGGAAAGCGACTCGCAGCACATGCTGCTATGCTGCCTGCTACAAAGTAGCTCCTGTTAGACGACGCGTGATTCATTCAAGGGGGTTTCTCTTCACAATGTTGACACAATCAAATTCAAGAGCCTTGGCCGCTCCAGTTTGTGTGAACTCTGGATAAAGGACACCAACCGAACCCCTTTAAGTTGCATCCATGATAAAGCTAGAAGCCAAAAGTGTGCAGGTTCAGAGGGTTTTATATGGGAGACCTGCCAATCATCATATCTGATTAAAACCAAAAAGTCTCTTCACTTTGTCATTTATCACCCAAGTTGGCCCCAAGCCATAATGTATATACTTTCATTAATCACCTGATTATCATAGGAATAAGTTATTATATCGACTATCTTTTAAACAGCTTAAGCCAGGAACTCAATTCTCAGTTTGAGATTGAAGACTGCAGATTGAGGGGAACTTAGGATACAGGACACGTACAGAATTCTATACTCAATAAATTACAAACTGTACTTGCATGAAAATGGAAAAGATACTTTGCACCTATTGTTACATTCATATATGTCTGGCACACCAGATATTTAGAGATGCGAGTAAATCGTGCCAGATTTTAACCCTCTTTAATGGAAGCAAATATCATCCAATAATTGCACAAATGAAGCATGCAAAAAGCAGTTTAGAGACTGAGAAAAATCATCATCATCGTATGAGAAAAATCAATGTGTGACTCATGAAAAGCGCATTTGTTGCCTTTTGATGATGAACGAATAAGGCAAGTCTCATTTCTCAAGGTCTTGAGCACATTTCCATAACAGAACATCTTGAAATTGATGACATCACGCACTTAAACCTACTCATAACTATGTTGATTAGGATTACAATTTTGCTTTAGCTTCTGCTGTAGAAAATAGTATTTACACTTGTTGAGGGAACTCAATGAAAGCCGACGTCACTGTGGGAAAATAATCTCTAAGGGCATTGAGGGTAACTATGTCATGGCCTGACATTACTTTGGAATGAACTATATTGATTTGTTTACGCCGTATGTGGTACTGAATCATTGAATCCATATGAATAAGTGGGAAGTTTAGTTGATAAAATGATTCAATATAAATTATAATTTAATTAACGACTCTCTAATATATTCTATATCTGCTGCCTTCTAATAGGAATTCACTACAGATCCTACGGGATTCTTGCTATTTCTGATTTATGATTATGGGGCAAGTAATAAATTTCGAAATATTTATGTCCTCCGTCTTCACTTCACCCCCTTTGCTACAGTCGACTGCATTTTAACTAATATCTTCCCATAATCTTTATGACAATAAGCCCACACACCCCCGCTCCACCCACAAATAAATCCACCCTTTGTTGTAGCTCATCAACGCCCTTCGAGGTTGACCTTTGACAACAGAATGAGCGCCTTCACATGTCTGATGTCCATCAAATAGCCCCATTTGATTTGATTCTGTTAATACGACTGACACGACATATGGCTTGACAGGACACGTTGATGTCTCCTCTAAGGTCCTTAAACTCGCTCAGCGAACTCAAATGCACATATCCTTTGCTCAATACCGAAATCGAGGGGCGTGGAAAAGAGCTCCCCGAGTTGGCGCCACTTTTAAAAGGCCATTAAGCAAAAATATATAAGCAAAGAGAGAGGAAGATTCAACCTACCGCAAGGCGAAACCCAGCGACAATATCTTAAGATATATATACCATATAGTACATACATGGATATGGTATATATATTCGAATATGCATGTATATGGGGCAGCAGAATCGCGTGCCCGACGCAAGTTAATTGAGCTCCAAATGAAATTTCATAATCAACGAACGCAAAAATGAAAAACAGAAAGAAAAAATGAATAAAATTGGAAAAAAGAACCAGGCGCAATGCGAAATTTATGAGTTTTTGGGCTCCTGCTTGGAGCCTTCGTCGCCATAAAGAAGTAGAAGAAACCCAGTCTGAATATTCGACAATGGAATAAAAGTTATGCGTGCAACAGCACCCGCTTCAGGCATGACTCATAGCTGAGTCCTGTGTCCTTCACAAGGATTTACATTGCCAGCACACAATGCCAGGACTATTCTTGTCTTTAAGCTTGCCAGGGCTTTTACCCACGGAAAACAACAAAACGAATTAACTCTGAACTTTATTCATATGTTTTTATTCCTTTTCTCACATTGTTACCAACAATTGCCTTTTATTTTTTCTATTTTTTTTTCTATTTTTCCGTATTGTTTTTTTTTTGTTTTGATTGTTTGTTTTAGCTGGTCTTAGAACGAGTGTTGACTTGTTTGTTTTCCTGTGGCTGTCTTTTTACTCAGCTGTTTGCGTGGCGCAAATAAGTTTCATATCCTTTCAGCCGTTTGACGTTAGCCCACTTCCCGGCCCACTCACGGCCAGAAGGCGGGCCAACAGCGCCCTGGCGCCATTGTTATCGAGTCTAAATGTCAGTTAAACGTGACAGCAATCGGGTGTAAGCTTAGAATAGATACACTATATATATATTTTACTACGAATACAAGAATGAGTAAATCGAATGTGTAATAGAGTTTCCAGATGGAATCACCTTCTATTCTAAGGTAATTGGAGCTTGCTGTAGATGGAAAGTCTTAAGCTATTATTATTTTATAAACAAATTAAGCCCCAACTTACTTTTTCTTTCACTAGCTTTTATTCTTCGCCAAGCAATTTCTCCACTTCTAATTGGTTTGATTCTATGGAAACACATTCACTCTGGCCCAGACGCTTGTTCAGTTCAAGACCCACAAGCCCATCAACTTAAGCCCGAAATCAGCTTATCGTTCAACGTTCAACCCAAAGCGCTTAACTTTCGACCAAGGGCTGAAGTATACAAAGCAACAACAATCATCTGCACTCTTGAAGCTGCTGGCGCCATTAAGTGTCCATTGTTTTGCCCTTATAGAGGAGAGAGAGAGAGGGAGAGAGTAAGAGGGGAACCCGGTCGAACCTGTGAGTCAAAGAGCAGCCCAAGCCAGAAAAATAAAATACAGAATTGAATGTCACAAAGTGTTAGAAGCTAAAACACGAAAATAAAAGTAGAGCGAAATTGGTAAGAAAACAAAACAAAAAAACAACTGCTTAAAACAAGTTTTCAAACAAAGCTCCCAAGAACGATTGCACAGAAAAGAGCTCACGGAGACTCCCCTGACGACGAAGAGCAAAGATATCACGAAGAGTCAAAGCCCAAAAGCAATAGTGGATCCGGATTCGCTAAGCGGTACGGGGAGCCCTTCGAAAGCTTCATCGAGCTTATCAAATATCAAGACGGAAAGTGCGTCGCAAAGAGCAAAAAAAAACTTCGTATTTGTTTTTGTTTTTGGTTAAAACTTTTAGGACAAGTTCAAAAACTTGCCCCGACTTTGAGCTGGTTGTTGCTTGCAACATATAAAAATTATCGCCGGTAAAATCAAATAAGGGTGCGAGGACACGGGAGACGCCAGCAACCCCTTAGTTGGGTGGTACTCGTAGCCCCCAAAACTAAATCCAATTTCGCAGTGCATTCAACTTGAATATCAATAAAAATCGATTTGGCCTCCAACACGGAAGCACTTTGCTCACTAACTGCTGAAGGGTACACGCTTTGCTGTAATACCCTTCCCCCTTCCCTCCTTCATGGCTACCCCACTTCATGAGGGTGTTTCCCCCCACATGCTTATTAGGTCGAACGTGCCCTGTCACGAGACACTAGGCAAATTGTCTGTGCCCGGTTTCCGGGCCTTCCTATGCCCTTCCTTAGCCGACTACTCCAACAACCGTTGTATATCCAAAAAGGGCAACCACGCCTCCTTCTCCTTACCAATCTACCGGGTATTGCCCCTCGAACGCTTGAGCTAACAGTTTTCTGGTTATTTGATGGCGCAATAAAAGCCTTTGATTATGATGTCCTCGTATTCCTTTGAGGGTCGCTACTTTCCGTGTACTCCAAACTGGGGGTTTCCATTTTTTTGTTCTTTTTGTGTAGGTGGAAACCTCCTTCTCCAAGTTACTTGTATTACACACACTTTTTACACGTTCTTCCAGTTGTTGTTGTTGTTGTTGTGCAGTCTGGTGCTTGTCTGGTGTTTCATTATTTACAGCCTCCCAGCGGATCCGTAGGAATTGCCTTTTCGGGTAGCGAGACGCAAACAAATTGTGGAATACTTCAAGTATTTGGGCTCTGTACACATCTGCAGTTTAATTTATGTGAGTTTGACTTCTTCCGGCGCCACTAAAAAATTCTGGTGGTCTGTGGAAATTCCTTTCGGAGGAGCACTTAGGTGACGCCGCTGTGGCTTGGAGGGGTTTTTAGGTCGCATTAAAAATTCATTAGCCAAATGAAAGAAACTTTGAAGTTTTAACGTGCGCAAATGCAATTTGGTTAAAAGATAAAAGTTAAAGAAACCTGAGGACCCGAGACCCCAAGACATTGTTTGGACCATGGGAAATGTGAAGGGTTTGTAGAGAAAAGACAAATCCGAATAGTCTGAGTATTTCACAGTTCTAATAATGTGTTGGGGAAAAGATACATATATATATATATACATATATGTATGTGTATCCAGTTACGATACGACCTGACCTAGATATATAGAGTTTGGTATCTAAATAGCAAACAAGATTCTTTATATTGTATAAATAAATGTACGATTACTCACCAACTTCTGTTGTTTTGTGTTAAAATGCAAAATTGACTTTTATTGGTTTATTCTTTATGCGCGTGCTTCTAAAATTTAAAAAATTAAATTAGGAAAAAATACACGAAACATAGTTAAGTTCACCCTTCAACGCGAACAGAGGTTGATTTTTATAATTGAACAAATCGCGGTGTAAAATCGATTTATGGAGTAATTAAAGAAAAATTAAACGGAAAAACTCTCAATATGCGCGAATGATGAATACCAACTGCATTTGGCCTTGGCTCATAAAGGATATGGGGGTGGTGGGTCGGCGTAGCTCAGCTACAAGTGCAATGCGTAGAATATGAGCAGTCCGTTCTTATTTCTATGGAAGCACACACACACACACACACACACACATGCAAACGCATACACACTTAAGCTCAGACACACACAAACACACACAAGGAATGTTGGGGCAATTGGACACAAAGTAGCGCGCGAATGACGTCATAGGGCAAGCAAGGATGCTGCGTCTTTAATTCGAAAATAGCCAATATTCAATTCAAATTAATCCAATTATTTTGTTGTTAATTCCACTTTTTATAAAACCAATGATAAAAGCAAACAATTTGAACGCGCTCAATTTGAAGTCTTAACTAGATGCTACAATTCCTTATAAATTGTCTTTTCTTGGAATTCAACTATAATTTTAGTTTCGCTAGGTTTAAATGCATTTCAACGAAATAAAGCTTTACATGGAAATTTAAGACTCTACTACGTTGTTGCTTCGATTTACCGATTCAAAAAACTATTCGTTATTTGCAATTTTTTTTTAATTCCAATATTTTACGCGCGTACACAACCTTACCGAAGCTCGTTTGTTATTAGACTGAATGTATCGATTTAAAATTTCTATCGGTTGTGGTCAGAGCGCGTCGAGGCCGCTAACAGAGAACTCAAATGTTCGTCCGCAGCCAACTTCACGGAATTTAAATGTTATATCTCGGAATGGTGTTCATCGTACATTAACAGACTATAACAGAGCTGTGTTACTTTATCCATTTGGATTTTTGATATATCCAATAAGACACATTGTTTATTAGATTAATTTCAGCGGTCTCCGCCAATCTCGGTAAAATTTTCTATACCTTGCAAATTTAAAAAATTAAAAAAGATTCTAAATTTGAAACTGGTGTTTTATACGCTCATAAAGACCGTTATAATAAATGAAAAGCTTTTGATTAAAGTCTTTTGCAATATACAGAACTGGCTCGTACCGAACGCAATGATACACTCCGATAAACGAATAATCGATTGTTGAGATAAGAAGAGCCCAATTAAATTCAAATTTAAAAAAAAACAACGATTGAAATAAACAAATTAGATACTTTAATAAAGTACTAAAAAGAAGTTAATTTGCAATAACCACATCATCGTTTGGTTGCTGTAGCACTTTCATATCATTTTGCAGTTCCTTCAATTCCCGCAGCATATTGCGAGCCAGTTGGCCTTCCGGCGAAGAAATTGGCTCAAAGAGCAGCATGCGAAGCGATTCACGCATCATGACTTCAGTCTGCTGTAACTCTGTCTGTTAAATGATGAAGTATATAATTGAAATATATAATAAATATATATATATATATTCAATTTTCACCTACCAATAAATCCGCAGCATCGTGTTCCTGTTCGCTGTACAGTTTTCGAGCGAGTTCTGCCTGAGTATTCGCTAGCTCGTATAGGGCAATGGCCTTCAACCGCGAAATACCTGGCGCCACAACCTTCAGCACCAACAATATCTCCTGACACAATCGAATCTTTCTCTCGTACACTTTCCGATTTGGACGATGAGCCATGTTCTGAAGAATCTGTCGCAGTATCGAAGCTATATTTTGCTTAAGATCGAGCACGACATAGTGATTGCCATGCAGTAGGCGCCCCAGCTTGGCTAGCAAAAGTTCCAGTCGATAGATGTCATCGCGAGCATGGAAAACCTCCTCTTTGGCCCGCTCCAGCACATTGGCCACAAACTCTGGCTTTAGTGTATGCTCAGCATTGCGCAGACACTGCCAAACTCCAGTCTCTGAATTGCGCACAATGTAACCACCAGTGCAATTCCTACAGACAAAGCTACTCATGTGTGTACCCAGTTCTGTGGGGTCCATACAGCGTGCACAGTGGCAATCAAAGCATTTGCCGATCTTCAATATGTGACGCCGCTCATCCGTGCCCAGCAGCACATTCGTGTAGCAGTTATATAGGATCTCGCCAGCGGCTATGGAACTGTTTGCATAGACCTTAATGCGACGCTCGTCGTCAATGGCAGTCACTAGATTGGGCATACAACTATGCGCAAAGAGTGACGCATTCATATAAATTCCCCTCATCGCCCCACCAGACTCGGGCGCACGAATCTCATAGGCATTAATGTCCGCAATGCCGAGCAGGCGCTGCAGCAATTCCTCATCGATATCCGCTCCGTTGCGCAACTGCAGCAGTAGTTCGGTCGCCTGCAGTGGGGCTACTATCCGCTCCCTATTGCTGCGCCAAATGTCTGTGTCCCGTCGTTGAGTTAACTGTGCCTCCATCAGCAGTAAATTCTCATACTGTTCCCGTGTTTCCGAATGCTCCCTCAGCAGTAAATACTTCAGCGCACTGTATACTTCATTATGGGCCTGGAGTTGCTCCACATGCTCCTCCTTCAACTTCAGTTTTGCTAGCCGCGTACAGTCGCGCCCGTCATGATCCTTACATTCACCACACAGCGGAAACAATAGACACTGGCTAGCAACTCCCCAGAAAAGAAGGAACAGAATGCTGGACAGTTGATACCGATTGGTACCGATGGATATCAAGTACTCACCCGCAAAACGATGTCGTCAGATTGTGGCAATTGCAGCAACGTCTATCCGCTATGTTGGGCAGCAGCAAAATGGGCTGCTCCAGCAGCACTGTTTCTCCGGCTCGGATGTTGCTAGCGGCCACCACATATCTACGTAGGATTACTCTTTGTAAGATCTTTATCCAATCACTATGGAGTGACCCACCTGCCCAGCGTATCGTTCTGTCTCACTTCACATTTCTTGGCAAAATCATCCGTCGCTGCAGCCATTCTATCAATTTAGTTAGTTTCCGATCTCTTGGATAAAGATAAAGTACGAGTACTTCAATTGCATCTGCTTATGCCAATTATCACTCGGGTACTGACTGACCACACTGGGGAACAACATTGTCTCGGAAGACACGACTGCATTTGTTATTTATATAAAAAGGCAATTCTTGATTTATTTATTTTGATCGTAGATTCCCATTCCCATTCCCATTCCGATTCCCATTTCGATTCCTATGCCAAGTCCCCCAGCTCTCACTGCGTGCACTGTCTTTTGGTATTGGCTGTTCAACCTTCTATTCTCATGATCAGGCCAATGCACTATAGAATGAGGATGCGTACGAGCATAAAAGACCCTTTGAAGAAGAGTTTCCAAACGAGATTCTAGCTAACCCTGTGGATATAACTTATTCGGGATCGAGATCGGGATCAGCTTTCATATAAGTTTATTAAATTTTGTTGGGAACAAATTTATTAATAGTTTAATGTTTTCCATATTTCATCAGATCCGATTCGATGCGCTCGAGTTCCATGCTAAAACGTTCTGTTAGGAAGCCCTCCGCCGAATTCTCTGGCTCGAACTGAAGCATATCCAACGCCTCTTTAGCGACCGAACGTGCACGCGTCAGCAGCACCTGTCGGATAGAGAAATCAGTGTTAGATCTTGGCAAGATCTTTTCAATTTTCTGCCTGCTTACCCCATATTCTTTTTTATCCACATCGCCTTCGGCAAACTGCAGCTCGGTTAGCTCCATAAAGGCCAACAGGTACTCGAACAGTGCAATGACGTAGAGCTTCGAGATTCCAGGTACAACAGCGCGACAGACCGGCAACAAATCGCCGCAGAGCTCCACGCGACGCGCCAGCAACTTCTTGCAGGGATCATTGATGGAGTTCATCAAAGCGGCAGCACGCAATATGCTGGCAATATTCTGCTTGATGTCCAGCAATAAGAAGTGATTGGGATGGAGCATTTGTTTGTACTGATCGAGAAGAGCCTCGTATGAGCTAAGCTCGCCTTTCGCCTCAACCAGGGCACTGCCCACCTCAGCCAGAAGTTCATGAACATCTGCAGCAGGCATCACAGCACCACAATCTACTTTCGTGCAGCGCCAATCGCCACTCCCGCCTAGATCGCACACTGCATAGCCATCGGGGCAGTCTCTGCATTTCATGCTGCTCATGTGGGTGTTTAGTTCCGTGGGATCGAGACACCGCGAACAGGTGCATTCCATGTGCCGACTAAGACGCAGCTGATGCTGCCGCTGACTGGTGCCCATCAGTGGATTTGTGTAAGATGTGTGGATGATGGAGCCACTCTCAAGCGGTACAGCAGCGTATAGCTTCATGTTGAACTGCTCGTCCAGGGCGACCACTGTGTTCGGCACACAATGATGAGGCAGGTTTCCTCCGCATACATAAACGCCCTTCAGCGTGTCCCCGTCGCGTGCGGTCACCTCCAAGGCGTTGCTGTCAATGCGTATGCAATGGGCGTGCAGTACCTCCGGCGTCAGCTGCTGTCCAGGTAATGCCTGTACTAAGCCACTGCTCATTAAGGGACGCACTACCTGCTCCGCATGCTCCTCCCACATACCGTCCTCATTCTGGTACTTCTCCAACTTGACCGGCCTTTCTACGAGAGTTTGGCAAAGCGGTCGCTTTTCCGGATCCTCAAGTAGCAACAATAGCTTCAACAATGCATAAATCGCGTAGTTCTTGACCAGCAGATCCTTGCTGATGTGGCTGCCAGCACCACTCGCAAAGAAGTCGCACTCAAAGGCATCGTGCTCGCTGCAGTCCATGCACAATGGAAAAACTTGGCACTTTCGGCACATGACGTAGGACTCCTGCAGGCATTGGGCGCACTTTAGCTGACCGCATTCCCAATGCGGCGCCACCAACAGTGGTCGCTCCTCCAGCAACGTCTCGCCCGTCTCAATGCTCATACTGGCCACCAGATGCCTGCAATATTATTAAAAAAACAACGTTATTCCCTGAAGTCTATAAATATGCCAAGATTATCCGCATTTACATGGTGAAGTTGCTTTATGAAGATTCTTAATGGTCGGAAGGGATGCAGGAATATAGAATATGTCTTGTTTATTTCCACGTGTAGAAACTTCATAAAGCAGCTTCACCTTATAGATACGAACAATGCAAATTGCTAATAGTTAAGGGTTTATAGTAGTTCCAGCACCTGCCCAGCTTCTCGTCGTAGACATCTTGTAGCTTTTCGCTGTAATCTTGCATTGGATTCGATTACGTGTCGTCTTCGGCTGCCTGCAAAGCGTTGAAATAGTTTTCTTTTCTTTTTCTTGTTTTTCTTTTGTTTCTAAATCTATTTTTTTTTCTTTTTTAGAACAATGCGCGTTGTGCTCACTCAAAGCGACCGCTGCCAGTGACTGCCAGGCGCGCCAGTTGGAGTCCCCAATTATAAATACCCATGAGTGAAATTCTCTCTCGGCTATCTGGCTACTGCCTGCTGGCCCAACACAACTTACGTCGGCTGCTCGATCGGTCCATACTCGTCGTCCGCTAAGTACTTTGGCTAATTGCGTGCGTTACGGAGCGCGTTCCCGCTTATTTTTAGTTAGTTCTGTGGCGGCCCCTTAGCCAGTGGCGGCTGCGGTTCTCCGTACTTTGGCTTCTTGTTGGTGGCACGTATTTTTATGTATTTTTAATTGCGTGCTATATCTTTAACTGATGGCTAAGGACTTTGTAACTGATTTAACAAAAAAAAGTTATTGCTTTTGAGTTTGTATGCGTTAAAGTTTTATTTAAAATATTTCTTTTCATGTTTTCTTATATATTTTTTTGTTGTTTTCACACCTCTTTTAATTTGTGGTGTGTGTGTGTGTGGCGCTACTAATAATTAAAATTATTTTGCTTTAAAGTATTATTATCGGTTTGCTCTGTCAATACCCCAAACTACGTAAAACTTAATGTGTCGTTAACTTTTGTTTTGATCTTGTATATTTGTGTGTGGAAAGGTGATTTTTCTGGCGTGTGTATGTGTGTGTGTGTGTGTGTATATATGTGGGGGTGTGTGTGAGTAGGCGTTTCTCGCCAATGAACATAGATAGATACATTTTGTAAATGGTAATAATAATAATAATAATGATAATGTTAATCAGAATGCCTAATGCATTTGATATATATATATATATATATATCTTATATATATACATATATGTATATATATATGTATATATATTTATTAAATTTGATTCCTCTTTTCAATTTAAAATCTACAGTGCACGCACACGCACACAACAGCAGCTTTCTTCAACATTCTGTGTGTATATACCTCTGCGTGTGTGAGTGTGCTTGTGTGCGACATTTATACGTAAATATATGTTTGTATGTATGTATATGTAAGTAGAAAAATTTATCTGTATTTGTTTTATGATTATTTACTGCGTTTGCCATATGCATTTACACATCTATTGGCCTTTTGTACTCTACGTGCCTTCTTCGACTCCCCTAGCTCGACGGCGTTCGTCGAATCCCACGCCAATGCAGACACCGACGTCTCCTCGTCGTTTGGCTGTAACTGCTGCAATGGTGCGATAGTATTGCAATTAGCCACTGACAACTTCATGGACACTGGGCTAACAATGACTCCGCTGCGTTGATGATTGCCATAGAACAGCTTTGTGGAATAGCCACAAATGGCAGTGCTGTCGATCGAATCTTTTAAGCTGGACGTTGTCATGTTGGACGTAATTGCATTGGACGTTGCAGCGGCTTCAGTGTCCGTTGCGGTAAACTTGCGTTTCAGATTCTTTGTTGCCGTGTTGACGGCCAACAACTTAGCTGTTGTTGATTCGTCCGGAAAAACGAACGGTTTGTCAACTTTCTCGGTTAACTGGCATCCGTTCACATCACTTTCTCTATCTCCATCCACAACGCCCTCCACATCAGTTTCGTTCTCATCGTTAATGATGATTATGTTTTCCGGATCGACACCCTGATTAACCAGTGCCTGAAAATCCTCTGGCGGCAGCACTGGTCCCACCTTCTGGTTGCACGCACTGCACACTGACGGTATGGCTGGGCTCTTGGAACGCCAAAATTGTAACTCCGTTTTACACTTGTTGAGTTCCTGTTGAGGTAACAAATATATAGTCAAAGTTTTGCTGGACGTTGCTTCCACAATTCCTTTGGTATTGAACTCACCTGCAACAATGTTGAAAATTTTCGCGACATTTCCTCGTTCTTCTTGTCATTCTCATCCAGACGGTTTGCATATTCTAGAGTTTGTTTCTGATGCTCGGCCAGAAGATTCTGTTGCTCTGCAAGCTGCTTACTCTGTTCCCCAGCCTTCCGCTTACAGGTGCGGAGCTCGGTGCGCAGCACCGATAGCTGATTATTGTACATTTTCATGCCCTGTTTTATTTTCCGTATGCCCTTACGCAGGACCATGTGGTTCTGAGGTGGTGTGTTATTTGAGCTGTCTGAGAGATCCGAGCTAATAGCCAATGTAGCTATTGAAATGGATTCATAATGATGATGATTAATAATACGCTGTAGATTCCAGCTATAGACTTACGCCGCTTTGTGGTTGTGGGCAACTGAAAGAAGTCCTTGTTAAAATACGCCAGGCCAGGCAGCGTCGGCTCAACGCGATCCTTAAAGTACTCCATGGCCATGGTGGAGAGATCAAATAGTTCATCGGTAACACGATAAGGACGCTGCAACCGTGGCGTAATACTGATATAATTCAAAATCGATTGTACCTCATCAAGTATCTATGAGAGAAATTAGTTTAGTGAATGGCAAAACGAATAATTCGACGGTTACTTACGGCACCCGGAAAGAAACAACAATGCCCACGCTCTATGTGCTTGCCCATGGACATCTGGAGCAGTGAAAGGCGCATATAACATGTCTCAATAATGTCGCACTCACAGGCAAGCGGATGATTACGACGTGCCGACTCCCGCCGCGGCATGCTCGTCTTTATAGACTGAAATCGATTAAATGTCGTCTTAATCTGCATGGAGAATGCAGTATTAAGCATATTCATGCAAATCTCGTTCATCCGATTGCACACCTGCAAAATAAACCAGAGTCCCCAACATTTTAATTGGTTTAAACATAAAATAAACATAAAGAGGAAGCGTCAGCAGCAGCCCGCATCCAAACACGAGAGCATCTAAAAAATATATCAGATTACGTCTAGTGCTGCTGCTACCTACTTAAGACCAGGCAAACACAAACATGCACAGACGCACACACACACACACACACACATACACATTAACAATTAACAAAAAAATCAAATGTATGCAAAATACCAAGAAAATATATAGATGTGAGAGCAAAACGTGACACGACGCGCTAGTCGCAGTTTTTTTCGATTTCTAGAAACGATCGTCCAGCAAGCAAGTACGAACATGTACGAACTTGTAGACCAAAATACATATTACATACAAATGATGTATTCTCCAATAAGAATTTCATTATTATTAATTATTATTATTCTCAATTTATACATACTGAATTATGTTTTCTTCTTGTTAAACGTGTTGAAGCATGTTTGGTTTGTGATCGGCATGCACGAACATGAGCATCGTGAATATCAGTCGTGCGTGTTTCTGCTACAGTGTAATGCACGACACGAGTCCATCTCTAGTCGGCGTCGACTTTTGAGTGGTAAAAATAATAAATACAGCAACAACAAATACAAGTGCATGCAGGTAGTTGAATAACTACTTCTGACCCGCACCCGTTCCCTTAGCTGTGCGACCCACGCGCATTCTACATACATTTTGCAAATTGCTTTTTATTGATTAAATAATGAAGCAGTCGCAGCCCCTACGAGGCCCCCCGCCTAACGTTTGGCACTTACCAATCTCAGATTGCTAATATTCTTATAATCCAAGTAGCCTAGCGTTTTAATGACCAGCTCCGTGGGCAAGTCCAGAAAATGTAGAGCGGGCGCCGTAATCATTGACGAGCAGGAGACAACCTGCTGTTGGTGGTGTTGATAATTTGTGGTGCGTCGTACCACAGAGGCGCGGGTGGAGGTTGCCGCTTCCTCGAAGCCGGTGCCAGCACTGCCACACATTTGGCGCGTTGAGACCATGCTGATGCGGATGCAGCAAGATCAGTCAAAGTGCCAATAGTTAGTTTTCCTTTACGGGAAAATTAAAAAGACAGCCAGTAAATCGCTGGATGAACGAACGCTGCGAATTGCAAGGTGGGAAAGAACGCTTGTTAATTGCGGGATTTGATTTCGATTTTCGACTGATTGACAATCGACCGATGACAAGCTTCATTCAAAACATGTACCCAGTACTCGGTTTGAAAGAGTGTGTGTACAGTGGAAGAGAAGAAATTCATAGTAATTTGCTACGCACTTGAGCCAAAGCGATTTTCCTACCCGTTTTATTCAATGGAATTATTGTGTGGGCATCGTTTGCCTTATAGGTATTAATGTGCCTAAGAGTTTAGTGCACAGCACACCACTTTCTTGTTGAATTCGAGACGTTTTCATGGAATTTTTACACAATTTTACACAAGCACAATTAAAACCACATACACGCAAAAAAAATGGTCGAAGACTTAGGAACCTAAGACCAGATCTATCGATTCCCTTGCTAATCGAACTAGTTCAGTGACAAAGTATTGCCAGACAGTCAACCATAATTACAATGGTGCTGCTGGAAAGACTGGTGCTGTTAAAGAACAGAAATCTGTTATGTGGGCACTGAGCTCTGCTAAACTTATAAAATAAGACAGAAAATAAACTGGTTTCTTGTTTATTACTTCTATTGAACACATATTGTGGTTTCCGTCCACTTTCTGCAAGTTTCTTAGAAAAATGCCGCTAAAAATATTTTCAAAATAGTAGCCAATCAGGGTCTGTCTTGCGGTTCGGCCAAATGAAAGAGGAAAGAAGAAAAATTCAATAACATGTTTTTACTACAAAAAAGAAACGACGTCGTGTGGAAAAACTTTCTTCAATATCAGTTTAATTTACATATTCTATAAATTATATACAAATAATAATTTTTCCTAAATTTCGGTAATCCAAGGATCAACTAACGGTATTCGGAGAAGTGAACTCCTAAAGCCCTTATTATTGTAGACGATAATCCCAATTTGAAACATAAATTCTGAGGACTTTTTTATTATTAATTTTCTGTAGATTTTTAAAGCTTTTTCATTATTACGCTACGGAATTTATGGACTACAACAACTTTTACATTAGACACTGTTAATTTTCCATTAGACACTGCTAATTAACAGTGTTTTTCTATAGCAGCTGTGTGTGTGTTTAGTTACCAAGTGCTGCCAGACAGTCAAATCAATCTCGCTCAACATGCAGGCTGAAAAAAACAGTAAACGTGCTGCTCAATTAAAATAATTGAACACATTTGTATATAAATTATAAAAAAAATTAAATGGTAATAAGCTTACAATTTGATGGCGCGTGGGTAAAATGACGTAGTAAAGTTATAAGACAGTGAAAGCATAGGAACAATACGCTATGTGTGTGTGAATGCGTGTGACTGCGTGTTTGTGTGTTTGTGAGTGTTGACAAAATTACAAAAAAAAAATCGCAGCAAAATCAAAACAGGAAGTGTGTGTGTGTAAAGATAAATTAATGAAACAAGAGCCGTATATTATATTTGTAATAAATCTACACTATTGATGAATAACGGAGGCAAATAAGAATTCCAGAAAAAGTGTTTTAGTCAAAATTGCCGCCAGCATAAAACAAAACCCCAGCAACAGTAACAGTAACAACATCACTTTCGCTTCCCCTGTCACCCGCTGTGGTGTGGGTGCGTTTTTGAGTAGCGCTTTGGCGTATGTGTTGATCTTTTTTATATTTAATACCGCATCACGGACACGTTTTAAATATTATTGAATATCACGTCATTTTGGACACGCTTGTGTGATGCGCACGCTGCTGGAGCTCGCTCTCTTTCTCTGTTTCTGTTGCTGTTGCTGTTGCTGCATATTTAAAAGGCAAAACACACTCATACACATGCAACTAACGCCACCAGCTCGTTTTTTTGCAGTGAAATCGAAGACCTGCATTTAAATGAATGTACAAAACTTACTGTTAATTTTTTGTTCATGAGTGAGTATGTGTGTCTCTGTGTGCATGTGTGTGTCTGTGGAATGTGTGACTGTATAAGCTCAATTTCATATGTTAATGCTATTGTTTTTTTCTTTCTCGCTTGGACTTTTATCACTAAAAAGTTTCGCGCTATCGCCGAACAGCAGCCGCTCCCATTCAACATTCTTTCCAAGCAGCCACAAACACAAAGAGGAGTCGGAGCCATAACAGAGAGCAACAGCAAGAGTAGCGTCAGTCGCAGTAGCAGCAATTGGATAGCAAAACTGGCGCTGCCGACTAACTGCCTACGCCCACAATGACAGCCGCTCCGCCCGTCCATGATAATGGCGAACAGCAGCAGCAGCAGCACGCACTAGTAAAACGCGCCGAAGATGAACGCGAGGATATATTCAAACGCTATGAGCTGGGCCTCGATCCCAATAATGTGGTCGACTCCTGGGAGAATCCCACATTCGAAATCTATCACATAACAGACAAGTAAGTGGATTAACCTCCTTCAAGGTTTATACGTTGTTTGTTATTGCAATACTATCATGACATGATGTCATAATCTGCATGCGAACAGCTGCTACTTAAGACTCATGTTCCATCTCTGTTGAAATAAACAAATAGTTGCAAATTCCAAGCATTTAAGAAACAAATGAGAGGGTCTCGACAGTAGACAAAAGAGTTATTTATATATTATATTCATTTATATAAATGACATTTTCTCGAATGATTGATTTATTTCAAAGTCATTTATATAATACAGCGTTTGTTCTTGAATAGAATAGTCGGTATAAACTTAACTCGTAAATACCGTATAAATCGCAAGTATAAACAGAGATACTCTTCAAGAACGATAAGATTGTGAATTTTATTACAATAACTTAGTAATAAACACATTAATCTGCACTTATTCGTTTTGCTTATCTCAATTTGAGTCATATCTATCACATACTATTTCATGCGTATGACCAATAGGAACAGAAGTACTATTGAGGAATGTATGCACCTGATGATATTGATTGCCATTCGGTATCTTATCAGTTGCGATCGATGACACTGAGAACTTTTAACTTATTGTTTCGCTTTATGTTTGCGATAGATACGGCTTTATGCACGACTCCCGCCTGCCATCGTCACGCGACTCACAGGAAGTGCAACGCACAAAGATCGAGCTGGAACGCGATAAAAAATGGGTGAAAATGCTGAATCATTGGCCGCCACCGCAGGAGAAGTTGCACAAGCGGGTCTATAAGGGTATACCGGATCGAATGCGCTGGCCAGCCTGGAAGCAGCTGCTCAATGTTCAGCATTCGATGGACAATAATGTGGGCGTCTATATGCGTATGCTGCAACTGGCCAAACAGAATGCCACAGAGACACGCCAAATCGATGCAGACGTTAATCGTCAATTCCGTGATAATCTCGCCTATCGGGAACGCTATAGCGTCAAGCAATGCTCATTATTTAATGTATTGAATGCGTACAGCATCTACAATTCAGAACTCGGATACTGCCAGGGCATGGCGTGTGTAGCGGGTGTTCTGTTGCTCTACATGCAGGAGGAGGAGGCATTCTGGGCCCTCAATACCCTAATCACGGATCGAAAGTATGGCATGCACGGTTTGTTCATTGAGGGATTTCCAAAACTGACGCGCTTTATCGAGCATCACGATCGCATTCTGTCCAAGATAATGCGCAAGCTGCACAAGCACTTCATGAAAAACAACGTGGATGCACTTCTGTATGCCATCAAGTGGTTCTTTGTGGTCTTTGTAGAGCGCGTGAGTAAACAACCGAAACTTCTGTGAATATTGATCTTAATTGAAGTATCCATTTGTGTTACAGGTACCTTTTAGTTTAAGCTTACGGGTTTGGGATATTTTTCTGCTGGACGGCGATCGTGTAATTTTAGCAATGGCCGTTACTATTCTCTATTTGCATAAGGATGAGCTGTTGCGCCTTAAGGATATGGATGGTATTATTGAATATCTGCAAGTGAAGCTGCACAAGAATTTTGGCTACAATGACGATGATGCCATACAGGCATTGGAACGTGTCATGAAGAAGCTTAAGGATCTTAAACTCGATGCACCACCACCAGCTAAATCCAATGAGTTTCCCACAAGACAGCTGGGCGTCTATGTGGAGGCGGATCGCGAGAAAAAGACCGGGCGCCGACGTGATTACACGGATACGGAAAAGCAAGCCTTAACCGATGTGATAACAAGGTACCATCAGATTTAATTATCAATAATGCAATCAAAGTCATTCATAATCGATTCTAATGCTTACAGACAAGAACAAAATGCAATTGAGGTACAGTCAACTGTATCCTATGAGACATCCGAGTGCGCTACGGGTAAGTTCTTGTTACCATTTCTAATCATTTATACTAAACTTGACTGACTTAACGCTTGCTTCTATACTAATTCAACAATCTAAATAATCAATTTTTATATTAAGCACTTTGCAATTGTTCTTAGTGTGTGGTGTAAGATTTGAAATCAATATTTATTATTTGTATTTAGTACACAAACAGAATATTATTATTATTACATACCTTATACATACGCAATATAATAGATTATAGTTCGTTTTTATTTATGTACAAAGTTCCTCTTGTATTATATTGTATTGAGCTTATGGCATATGTATTTATGACTATTATTGTAATATACGTACATCTGTGTTTGAGTTCCCGTTCTATATCTGTATATATATTATATTATGTATACGTCTTTATTATTTTGGTTTGTTGTGATCCAGGCTTTCGTGTTTATAATATTTAATCTCGTATTTGTTTATGTACATACATATATTTCCAATGATTGTCATTGATAAGCAGGCGTCATCAGCAATTTCTATTAACTGTAAATGTTCCTAGTTTATACGTACACCCATTGCAATATCGGTTACGAGGCAAAGGCACCCCCACACCCCTGTCTCTGTTCTTTGTACTCTGTTCTCTGTTTTCCATTCCCCATTTCCCATTCCCATTATTATTCCCTGTAACATCATGATTAGTTATTAGATGGTCTAAAGGATGACTGTTATTGATTGTTATTTTAACTTTATTACAATAAGATGTTCCGCATAAACGAAGTACAAGGTTAACTTGGGAATTGAAATATGTCTGATTAATTGTTTATGTTGAACTTTAACCAACGGATTGCTGCATGTTGAAAACATTGTATTGAGTCAGCGAGTTGAGTGGAGGTTTATGACCCCCTTATATATGGAAATGTTACACTAGCCAATGGTGATTCCCCTCTTGTTTAGCGGCTCGGGACTTTGTATTCCTTCGAGTAGCAGGTGTAAGCTGTTAGGTGTTAAAGCTATGGTTGTTGTGGGCAATTAACTTAACTGTACATATTAATTGATAACCCAATTGCTTTGATATCAATTATACGTATACGTAATATTTAGCCAAATATTGAGTATAACCTGCTGGGACAAGCTTATTAAATATGCGCCTAGCTCACATGTCATTTGATGATGTTTCCATTTTGTAATTACTCCGTTCTCAAAATATCTCACAAAACACATTGTCTAACATTGTCCGCTCCATGTATCACGCATCTTTATTAAATAAACGCTTAACGCTGAATGTCTGCGCGGGAACGTGGATCTGTGATGTTCTGTGTGTGGCGTCTCACGTTCAATTCAATGGCCAATTTAAAACTAAACCCGCAACTGCCTTTGTATAATCTCTATTGTTCATAGGTGATGCGTATTCCATGAAAACCTATCAGAGTATGACTAGTTTAGCCACCTCGCCGGCGATTAGCAGCTACTCGCTGTATAGCAACGGCTTTGTGATCACCGGTCCTGAAGACAGCCGCAGCCAGAGCGTTAACAATCTCAACTATCCCTGGCAGCATATGCAGATGACGGCTGCCGAATCATTGCCAAATGGGCGTGATGGTGGCATGAGGCACAGCTACAGCAGCGATAGCGACAGTCGCAATCGTCTCGATCTGGACAGAGCTCTGGAGGCGCTACAAAGCCAACATCTGCAATTGCAACATGAAAATCATCAGACACAACCAGCTCACAGTATACGGATCACTGTCCAAAATGGAGGAGACGACCCGCACAATAATATCATACCAAATCATAATAATGATAATAGCAAGGATGAGGATGACGATGATGCCCTAAGCGTGGAGAACACGCGTCTATAGTCTTTTTCTTATGTCTTAGTTTTTTTCTACATGTCGTAGCACCTAAGCTTTATTTGTACTTGATTATACTTGATTTGCCGTTGCTCAAGTTATGTTATGCCAATTAATTATGTATCGAGTGTAGTGAAAAGTATACAAAAGAAAATGAGTAATTAGCTTTAATTTGTACAAAATTGGGTACCGAAATTGTTATTTAATTGCCTAGCACATAATATTTAAATATTGTAATATGTATATCAATGTTTTTGTATTTAGTGTGTACGTTGTTAGACGTTGAAAATTTCTCATTCCCCTGATATTACTTACATATGAGTCATATTCCATTAACAATAACTGATAATTCCTAAGATACCAACGATTCCAGTAACACATACAACGATTACAACGATCTACATATAAATTACAAGTCTATTAACTTCTTATGTATTGTATCGATTAATACCCACACATTAACTTACTGTTTTCCACATAGTACTTATACGAAACCTTATAATGAACCTATATGTAACATGTAACTGCTTATGAAATTTATATTTCTGACTAAGTTTAAGATTGCATTTATATTACGATTTTGCTACTTAATATGAAAGGATACACTCAAAAGTTAGTTTATGTATGATTATGTTCAAGTTGAAGCCAAATTCAAATTGTACCATTAATTTATCTAGCGTAACATTATATACAATATATATATATATATATATATAAATTAGATAAATGCCACACAAAAAATAAATAATATAATTTTGTACTGAAACAGATTTATTTTTGCCAAATTTTTTTGTTATCTTTCTTACACTCGCATGTTTATTTGCTAGCATATAAAGCTATAGCTATAGCAGCTCATGTTTGATTAATAAAAAGTAACTATTTTATCATTTGCACAACACAACACAAAACACACACACACACACACTAAATAACAATCACAACAACAAAAATCACTAACATTCTTAAACAAAATTCAAATACGCAATTTAATGCAAATTCTTTTCCAAAACAATAAAACAAACAAACTCTACAACGCATTGGCTTAATGGGATCGAAACAATTTGGAACAACAATTTGGCAATCGTTTATATGTCTATATAATCTCATACACATACAACAACAATATAAAATTAGTTACGCTTACTGTTCCTGAGGATTCGCATTCAATACGAAGTTCGCTTGCAGGTACATCAGTTGCCTCGCACGGATCATCGGAGACGATGTCGCTGGAGGACAATAAGTGAGCAATCAAATCAATCTATATCTTTTAACTTTCTTAACTTTATTCCCAATTCTGTTTCGTTTTTGTAGCATTCATCTAAAAACGGCCAATATGCTGCAACAAAATGCACCACAACGCGAGCTGCTTTTGGGCACCTGACGTCAACTGCCGCTGGCGTCTAATACGGCGGCAACGGCGGCAGCATATAGCACCACCAGCAATACAACAGCAGCTACAAACACAGCCACAGCAACATCCACACCGCCACCGGTGCCACCGCGCTCACCAGTGGCGCTCGGATGATTAACCAGGACAACGACGACGTCCATAACGACCAACAGCTAAGCCATGAAGGAATTATAGATTTTGCGGCGTCATCGTTGTCCTGCACTTAGTTTTAAGATTAGCCCCCTTGCCACAAATATCCAGGGAAATTTGAAAATCAATAAGAAAAGTGTTTGCAAATTTTCTGTTCACCTTCCTGACAAAATTTCTCAAAATGAATTATTCGGCAAACTAATTTTTTTTAATTCCTTTGTACATAAAACTTAACAAAGTGTGCTTGTAAAGAAACTTTGTGCTGAAGTTTCTAAAGGGTCTTTAAACATAGATATAGCTGGAGCCAAATCTGACAATGGACAACTGCCTAAACTTTAAACTTAAATCATCTAAAAGCAATCGAGAATTCTACGCAAAATGCTAAAAGGAATATTATTGTAGCAAGAGCAACTCGTATTTAATACAAAAACCAAATGTTTAACTAACAGCAAAAATTGAATATTGAATACAAATATACAAAATACAGATATATATATACATTAATATAATGATAAATATAAATAGAAATATAGATATACATATAATATGTTGTAAATTGTACTTGTATATACGTACCAAACGAATTACAAAGCAACGTTAAAAACAAACGAAACAAAAGAAAAACAAAAACGAAAACAAAAACAATAGAAAACAAAAAAGTTACGTCCATACAATTCAAATGCTACCAAATATTAGCAAGTGAGAGAATATAGCAGGAGCATACAACTGATTATGATTATGATTCTATATGTATAATTATGTATGTTAACAACAGCAGCAGGTCTCGTATCTCGTATCTATATAACAAATGAAATTTTACAAATAATTTTAAGTAATTTATATTTGACAAGAAACCAACTTAATGTATATGCATACGAGTACGATTAACTTTAGTTTAAGACGCACGGCAACAACATAGAATAGATCTGCGCATAACATTTGTTTTATAAAAGAACAGTTTGATTTGTTTTATTTAATTCCTTAAGTTGATAATAATTTATTTTACCAAGTGCGTTTCAAAAATAAATTGTAAATGAAATTTGTATTATATTATAATGTTTTCTGTGACTAAAAAAGATTACGTATCCTTATCCAGTTTAATCTTGCCACCCTTCTCAAATATCTGTCCCAAATCCTTGAGAGATACTTCGCCTGTGCCGCGTGGCAATGGTTGTGGCTGATTGGGACCCGGCTTCCAGCCGACAAGATAGATAATTTGAAATGTGGCTGGGACACCCGGCTCATTAGGTTTGCCGTAAAGCTCTTTGTAAATGGCGCTGCCGGCGAGTAAAGTCTCCCGACTGAGATGTGCCGGCCTATTGAACGCTGCATTATTCTCAGCCATGCCCTTGAGATCCCACATCAGTTCAAACATGCTCGGATAGCCAATGATAATCTCGTCCGTGTCTATAGTCAGCATGGTAAAACCGGCACGATTTAGCAACGAACCAACGTCCCGTATCTGTATGAAGGGCGAGACATGGGGCGCAATGCCACCCTTTCGCTCCAGTTCGGCCAGTTGCAGTGAGCAGCGCAGCTCATAGAGCGTATCGCCGCCAAATAATGAGGCTATAAACACGCCATCGGGCTTTAAGCTGCGCATGATCTTTGCAAAGCAACCAGGTAAATCATTCACCCAGTGTAAGCTCAGACTAGAGATTACCAAATCGAGGGAATTCTCCTCAAACTGCAAGTTTCAATAAGGCATTTAATATGAATGGCCTAAAAAACAAAGTCTTGTTTACCCACATCCAAATGCTCCTCATCCTGCACCAGCTTACTCATTTTTAAGCCTGGCGTGCCCTGCGCCTGTTCCAGCATGCTGGCACTTGTGTCAGTTAGCGTCAGATGCTCCACGCACTCGGCGAGTATGTGCTTGGAGATATATCCACGAGTACAGCCAATATCAGCAGCAGCTTTGAACTCGCGTTTTATGTCAAAGACACGATCCGACAGACGAAAACCCACCTCCTCCTTCAAGTAATCAAAGAGCGCCACATCTGTACTGTATTACTGTGTTTATTACTAATCACAGAAATCAGTTGCATATTAAGCAAAAGTTACCTGAGCGCTGCACGTTCCTTTTGCAATCGTTTCGCGTTTCGGTCAAAGATGTTCATGTGCGTTGGTTGTGCAGAAAAACAGCGCCAGGCTCCATATTTCTGTGTAAAACGTTTCGTACACGTTTTAAACATAGCTAATTACAATTGTTAGTTGTTATTATGCTGTAATACCGGCAACAGCTGAAGAAACACTGCAAACAGCTGTTTCTCTATGTAAACAATGTAACAGAAAGCACAAAAAGAAAGAGAAAAGCTTTTTTTTTGTAATGAAATAAAAAATAAATGCAATTATACTTGCTGCGAAATTGTGCAATATTTTAATAAAAAAAATTCTTTTTACCTCCAAGTCTAGTTTACACTATTAATAGGGAACTTTAAGCTATTTAACAGAGCGATACAAATTATTTAACTGAGCGATAAAAATTATTTAACAGTCTGAGCAAATTACAGTCACTGTTATGCTATAATTACGGCCAGTACGCTAATCAGTCAAGAATTAACTCGATTAATGTTTTCGTGCTTCATTTAAATGTCTTCCAAAAATTGTTTGTATTCCGTTTTTTTTTCCTCGATCAATGTAAACTGATAGTTTAATAGATTGATCTTCCAAGCACAAACAAAAGTCAAGCAAAATTAGTGAACCCTTCACAGAGACTTCCACAACAATTTCCCACATATTTTCCAGCACTATTTAGTTCCACAACAGTGTCCCACATATTTTCCAGCACTATTCAGTTTTGTTTTGGCGCGAAACGCTATAAAGATCGGAGCGCGACGAAGAATATAAAATAATAATAAAAATGAGTTTTTCGCGCAGCTCGCTGCGCTATGCGCATACCAATGGCTACACAGGATTGCTGTATACGCCCAAAGGTGACTTTATTATCACGTGTGGTACCGATGGCGATATTCGTCACTGGACTTGTATAAGCGATGATGATCCGCGCTCCACTTGCCTGGGCGAGTTTGTGATGTGTATTGCGCATAAAGGCAACCGCTTGTTGGCTTCGACAGATCGCAATACGGTGCATGCCTACACCTTTCCAGAAATGGACAGTGACGGTATCCTGATGCGATTCACTGCGCCCGCTACATGCCTGCGCGTTTGTGGCGAATTCATAGCTGCTGGCAGCGAGGATACCAACATTAAAGTCCTACGTGGTGACAATGCCGGTGCGGAGACATCATTGGAAGGTCACAAAGGACCCATATTAGCACTGGACATGTACGCCGAACGTAACTTGTTGGCCTCCATAGCTGGTGATGGTCAGTTGAAGGTGTGGAACTTTGAATCAGGCACGGAGTTGAAGACTCTCAGCGGTCTTCCGCGGGTCAATAGTTTCGAGAGTGCCAGCTTGTTTGGAACGCCCAGCTTTGAGCCACAACGCGGCGAACAATTGGCCTATGCACTGGACAAAGAGATCGTAGTACTAAACACGTCCAACTGGGAGGTGGCTTATAAGCTGCAGGATGAACGAGTCTCTAGCAGTTATAGCTGCTGCCAGTTCTCACCTAACGGCGATCGTTTGGCTGCGGGCACCACCAGCGGCGAGCTTAGCATATTTGATGTGAAGCGGCGCATAGCGTTGAAGGTAGAGGAACCACCTAGTGACTGTAAGGCCATAACCTGTTTAGCTTGGAATACGGGCAATGAGGAAGAGGTGGCTTATTGTGATGCTACCGGTCAGTTAGGCACCATATTTCCTGGCGAAGCCAAGCCACATGATGGCATGGATGGCGAGGAGGACGTACAGGATGGATTAATCGACGGCATAGATTTTGAATTTGAAGCGGGAAATGACGGGGATATGGATGACATCGACAATGGTGAAGGGTTTAGCCTGGAGCATCTGAAACGCAAGGTTATGAGTAAGGCCGGAGCCATCGATCCAGATGCCCATGATGATGATAACTCCAAGCACTCGCTAGACAGCAGCATGAGTGCCCAGCCTGCGTCTGCCCCGCAGCTGAAGCTCTTTAAACAGCAGAAAGCTTTTCAGCCAGGAGCGACTCCCAGTGAGCTAGAACATCGTTATCTGGCGTGGAACGATGTGGGCATTGTCACTGCACACACAGAACCCTCCGGTGATGGTGCCATTGATGTTGAATTCCATGATGCCAGCGTTCACCACGCGCTGCATCTCAGCAATAACTACAATCAACACAACCTAGCCAGTCTTAGTCGTAGCGCCTTAGCATTGGCTTCCACGGAGACAAGTAAGCTGGTTGTGATTGCTTTGGCCGCCGCCGGCAACAAAGAGTGGTCCCTGTCCCTACCGGATTGCGAGAGTGTTGATGCCTTGGTAGCTACCAGCCAAATGATTGCAGTGGCTACTAGTAATTATTTTCTGCGTCTCTTCAGCTGCATGGGAACCCAGCGTGAAGTATTGACCATACCAGGACAAGTTGTGGCGCTGGCCGGGCACGACCATAGTGTCCTATGTGTTTACCATGGAGCTGGCAGCAGCCAAACACAACAGCATCTGGCGGCAATGCTCGTTAATGTTAGTGGATTAAGTGTACGCGTAGAACAACTGATTGTGCCATTAACGCCAGGACGACAGCTAACTTGGGTGGGCTTCACCGACGTGGGCTCACCCAGCTTTTCGGATAACATGGGCCTAGTTCAGCTATATAGGCGTGCCAGCAATGCCTGGTTCCCTATTTGCGACACCATGAAACAAAGCACTAGTGTGTCCAACAATTACTTTATTGTGGCCCTGTCGGAAGCGAGGCAGATCATCCAAGCTGTGCTATGCCGTGCTAGCTCCTATCCCATGACCAATCCACGGCCCATGCTGCAGGAATTACGCATGCAACTGCCGCTTTGCGACATTGAGATGGAGAAATCAGAACTGGAGGACACGCTACTACGCGCCAGTCTTATGCAGATCGATGGTGCTGAAAAGCTGCAAAAGGAAACAGCCATTAAATTATTTGCTTTGGCTTGCAGCAGTGAATGTGAGACGCGAGCACGCGAACTTGTGGAGACTATTGCATGCACAGAGCTGTTACAGCTGGCTGTTAAATATGCCTCAAAGCGTGGACGCATTCATCTCTCGGATCGTCTATGTGAGTTGCTGCCTCAATTAGAAGCTGTGCAGGAGGCACGGAAGCAGCAACAAGTGTTGGGTGCCAATGGAATTGCAGCGACTATTGTACTGCCCATGGCACCTACGACGGCAGTCATGCCCAAACTGGCGCCTAAAGCCATGGAGCTAAGCGCCTCCAAGCGTGGTGCCCTTAAACGTTTCTCGAATTCCCCGAGTCTGTTCAAAGCGGCAGCTGATTCGCGTCCGTCTACACCAGATCCTGTTGCGCCGCTGGACACACAGGAAAACATGTTTGGCGAATCCGACTCACAGCAGAGTGAAACGCCTTCAAGCAAATCTGTCGGTAACGGAGCTGTCACCGGAGAACAGCGAACACCCCTCAACTCGGTGAATCCGTTTGCCATGAAGCGCAAACTTGTCGACACGGGCGTGATATTCGGCTCTGAAAAGCTGAAGCTGGCTAAGAAATAACCGTGAGACATATGCATTTTTTTATTATTAGTGTTGTAAGATTTAGATGTGCTAACTTAATAAATTGTTTTATCATTAAAATTGCAGTTTAATCTATAAACTGCATGCCATCCGCATTTTGAAGAAAACAAATTATATTAACTGTTCCAGTCAAGGATTCTTTTAATATGTATTTAGTTGCTTCTGTTTTCGCTATCATCATTTAAAGGCTAAAATTAACATTTCCGCGCAATTTATCGGAGAGCATTTATGTTTTGGTGACAATGAGTGTTCGTTCTTCAGAGAAGATTTTTTTAACATTGTGTTTATGGCTGTAAAATCTCTCAGGTTTCTACTCACTGAAAGCGCAAGTATAAAAGAGATACAGTAAACGGAACTCAAGTTTGTGTTAAATTTATTTTCATGAATCCAACAGTAGCTTACCATTTTTACGTGTCAATAACAGTACCACATTAGCGTACCTGAAACTTTACATTCACACAAAGAGCCCGATGTACGCGATATCTGGTCACATTGGAGGGCAGTTGATAGCGATCACCGCAGCTGTAAGTCGTTTAGTAAGATTTCGGGTCTTTCCCTCTTTACAAGTGCGAACTTTTCTCTTTAGTCCTATTATAAATAATTATATACATATGTGTATACGTGTATATATATATATTATACGAGCTTCTAAGTAATTTCACAACCAGACCGCTTTTCAAGTCACACACACACGTTAAATTCAGTTTTATTTAAAATCGTGTTATACGCAACATTTTAATACATACAAAAAATACAGACAAAAAAAAACATACAATACATTTTAAGAAGGCGTGGCATGTTTTTATCGCAAACAAAAATTCACAGTGGTAAGTCAGCCAGTATATATACATACATGCATATGTGTGCTTATGAACGGCAACAGTGGCAGAAGTGTCAAATTTTACCGTTACAAGGCTCACGTGCACACATACACACAGACTCACACGTATACACACAGCTCAACGATCTAACGCAAGTAAATGAGTCAGCGCATCAGTCGATCTCTTCTGACGCAGAGTTGTCAGGTCAATTTAATATTGCATATTTGCATAAATAGGCGCCGAGCAGTCGGCAGCTGTGTCATTGATCGTTAAACCATTGTGGCGTGCAGATTGTTTTTAATATTAAATAAATCCAGACTTTGAGAAGCGCGCGAGACTTTGGTACTATTACATTTGTTTATGAGTATGGAAGTGTGTGTGCACGCTTGTGCTGCCAGCTAAATAAATTATATTTAATTGCAGTTTAGAATCAAGAAACCACAGTGCGCGCAATTTGTTTTGCCCTTTTCGTGTATGTGTGTATGTGGCTGAGTGTATGTGTGCTTGTGTGTGCGTATCTAACATGACAAAGAATAAAAATCAAAAAAAGGCCAATGGCCAAAAGATGGCGATCCCTGCCAGTAGATTAAATAATATAACAAATACAGCAAAAATGCCACCTGCCATTTTGACGCCGCCCGCAACGCCGCCAGCTTTTCAAATTGTTAATTTGCATAGTAAAAACAACTATAATAACAATAACGGCATCAGCGTTACCGATTTATATGGCATACAGCAACGCAAACTGTGGGGTAAGTAATTATTGAGTTAATTGTTTGCTGAATAACCTGTTAACAGGTGTTAATCCCTTGTCCTTAGAGCGAGAGCTGATTGGAAGCTTTCTGCTCAAGATGACGGACAAGCAGGTATTCAGCGCCCGTAGCAGCTGGTATGTGGACAAGCGTACTTTACGCAGGGAATTCGATCGTCATCTCCTATGGGAGCCGAATGGCAGCGAGTTGCGCATTAAGCTTTCCGCCAACGGAGCCTACAATGTAAGTAATGCAATATATTCGTATAAAATACAAATATTTCCATACACGTACAGTGCAGCTTCGATATATAGAATTTGAATAATCAGAAGAAAAATAAATAGTCTAAGAATGTACTTAATAATTTGCATCTTTAAGTTAATTTCACTATAACGAATATGTACTGCACTTTTACTTACAGTCGCCCACAGCCAGTTCTATAATTCTGTACACTCGTTCATTTCTTTGTTTCTTATCCACTCTCAATTTTCCTTTGTTCCCAGCGTTTTGGGTATGCCTTATCGGCTTACACGCTACTACCACGCGCTTGCTTCTATCTACGATTTTACTAAATCTGTTAGTCATATGTTTGAAGCGACTTCGTTGTGGGTTTTAGCTAACAGCTTGATAGTAATCGCGTGTGTTGTTGCTGTTGTTGCTAGCGAAGCGATAGTAAATTTTGATGATCCGGTTTTAGAATGAATTGTTTGCTTCCAGGGAAGCCCGCAATGGCAATCGTTTTAAACCTTTTAATGAATACAATAACATATTAAGATATAGTCAAAGCAATAGCTTATTTAAAATGTCATCGGGAATTACCCAAAAAATTGGGGGAATATGCATCATTCATAGAACTTTCTTAAGTATCATTTAATATAATATGAACAACTATATGTAAAGTAACAACTTTATGGACTGAATTAAAAGTAATGAGATTCCACTTATCATAAATTGTGTATTGCAACAAATATATAATGTAATTTTACTTAATCTTAATTTCACTTTGTTTGCTCGTGTTACGACAACAAAGAAAATATAATATGCCATACGTACAGCAACAGAGCCGTATCGAATCGAATTACTTTTCAATAATCCAACTCGTTGTTAACCATTAAACAACTAAATGTTTATTCAAATTATAAACACTGGCGTTCTTTTACTCGTAGATTGGAACGCTGTTGCAGCGTACCAATTTCCTGATGAACACTCCGCGTGGAGACTCCAATTACCGCATCAAGAGCCTAGCTTTGATGGAGTTTCGGAAGGAAAAGTATAATGCAATCGATGAGAAGCAGCGACAAAATGATCTTGCAGTCGTCAGCAATGTGATGGACGCTGCCATCGAGGGTCCAATTACACAAAGTAAGCATAAAATTACTATTCCCTCTGAAATCTGTATGTTTCAGTTCATTTTTATTTTTGCTCATGTTAATCGGTCTTTGTATTTTTATTTTCTTTTTATAGAATATGTGCTGGATGAAAAGGCTGAGGCGGTGGTCCTAAAATATCAAAAGACCCAGAAGCAACAACGTAATGCAGATTTTGAGCTAAGTTCGATGGGTTGCTACATTTGTCAGTGCAATTTCGATAGCATTGAGAATTACGAGGAACACATCGAATACCACGGCGATGAGTCGGACTTTGAATCGTTGCAGAAAATGACTAAATTGTAAGTTCCGATTAAAACCTAAATCTTATCTATAGAGACATATGTTCTAGTCATTTCGTAAATTAGTGGACAGTTGGTTAGTATCTAAAAAGAAATGAAGACATTCACTACAAGTTTACCTCGGACATTATAATCTTATCTTCACATTATCAATCCGTGCGGACTTATCTCTTGCAAATATTTCTCTCTGACATATAAATTTCCATTGCAATTGGTCAGCTTATTTATTGATACACACTGAGCAGCAGATAGGGTTATTGAGAAGTTTGTTATTTGTTTTTCGTATAGATAAGATTGTATATCTTATAGATAAGATTGTATATCCTCTCATCTCTTATCAATAAGTCACGGCAGCACTTCAAATATTCTTCTTATTTTCCAGCGCCAAACCAACGCTAAAATTATCGTATCAGACCTGCGTGGATAGTCATTATTTTGGATTTACACTGGAAACACAACTGAAGGATCTGGTGATTGAGAAGTTCATTATTGTGCAGTCTCGCCAGTTCTACTATGTTTACAACAATCGACTGCCCCAACTTGTATCGGAGAGTGGCAAGCTGGTCTTCTTCGTGGACTCGCACGTTTTCATGATCTTACGGGAACAACCCATTGTGATTGGATACAGTCAGCTGGTGAATGGGCAGCGTCAGCACTACGTGGAACAGCATCATTTCATGCGTACGGAAGCCTTACCCAAGGCCAGCTTTAATATAAATCCGTATCGACTGTCCAATACTAAGCTGTTTCGTGGTGGCCGGCTGGAGCCTGCAATACCGCCGCCAGCAGTGGTATCTGCGCTGAAACGCGATGTGCAAGATGCTCAGCTTCGTCTGGCAGACTACAACAAAGAGTTTCGCAATTACTGCGAGTTGGGTCGCGAACTCACGCATCAGAACCTTCATGGTACACTGAGCACATTGCTCCAAGTAGAAGACATTGAGCGATTGCAGTGCTATGTAGCCCTCAAGCAGTCGAAAATGGAGCTGCATCAGTTTGGCAAGGAGCTGTCCGTTAAATTGCAGCCCAACGCGCGGAACATCAGTGCGGAAGATGTACTCTCGCCGGGTGACGATGTACTGATAATAAATGAGCGTAGTACAAGCAACGCTCAGCTGGAGCCTGGCAAAGCGAATAGCATACGTCAGCTGCTGGATAATAATAGTATGATATTGGAGCTGGTGCTTAAGGATTTTGAGTCGCTTGTCCGGTGGGGTCACAAAGTGAACGAGCTGTACGGCCTTCCCGAAAAGGAACGCCGTGAGCCGCGTGTTTACTTTGCGCGTATCCTGGGTGTATCGACGCAACGCGTCAATATTACCTGTGATCGACATCTGCCGGATAACACTACATTTGCCTTACTCTTTCGACCAGTGCGTGCCGTGCTCCGGTATCAGTATCGTGCACTCCATCAGCTGAAGCTAATTAATGAGGAACATGTGCACCGTCTACTGTTTCCAAATAACATTGACTGGCAGCCGGTGGCTAGGGGCGATTTGTGTCTTTACAATAAGCACATTGGAAACAATCCGGAGCAGCAGCAGGCAGTGGAACAAATAGCCTTGTGTGACAAACTTCCAGCCCCGTACATCGTCTTTGGTCCGCCCGGCACTGGAAAAACGGCAACGATTTGTGAGGCCATTTATCAGCTGTACGTGCGGCGACCAGAGACGCATATCCTGGTGCTGGCGGGCTCGAATACAGCCTGTAATGAGATTGCTCTTCGTCTGCTCCGTTCCATTTCAAAGGCGCCCAGTCAGTCGCGTCCACTGACACGTATATTTTCTGCCAGCTGCGATCGACGCATTGACAACATCGACGATTTGCTGCTGGAGTACTCCAATATGTATGCCCTACATTTTTATCCGGACGTGCAAGCGGTGCATGACTACCGCATTGTTGTGTGCACCCTCAGCTTGGCAGGAAAGCTCTCTACTGGTGGTTTTGGACGGGATGAGTCAAAAGTCAGCGTTTTCTCACATGTGTTTGTGGACGAGGCAGCAGCTTCGACAGAAGCCGAATTGCTCATGGGGGTTACCTGCACAATAGCACCTTCCACCAACCTTATACTGTCTGGCGATCATAAACAACTGGGTCCAGTACTACAGTCACACCGTGCCGGCGATTGGGGTTTGGGTGTGTCGCTGTTTGAGCGTCTTCTGCAGCGCGAGTGCTACCGCTTGGACGAGAATGGTGATTACAATGTAGCCGTGCAAACTCGGCTGCGACGTAACTATCGTTCCCATCCCGAAATTGTCTCGCTCTACAGTGACCTCTACTACAACAGCGAACTACAGCCAGAAGCTGCAATGGGTAGGTCCTCGAAGTCCTTTAAATAATTACATTTGCTTATATGTCAATTAATACTCTACAGAAAATGTCTGCCTGACTAGCAACTGGTTTCACACGCCTAACGAAAATTTTCCCATTATGTTTCATTCGGTTTTTGGTACGACGATGAACACTCAAAGTTCGCTCAGGTAAGTATTGCGTTTAGAACTGGAAGGCAATCTATTGTCTATACCAATCTCATGGTCTTGCAGTCTATGCAACAACAAGGAGATCGACGCTGTCATGGACTATGTTAAGGATCTGATGTACTTTGGCATAAACGGCAAGAAATTGTCACAATCGGACATTGGCATCATATCACCCTATAAGAATCAGTATCAGCGCATCCAGGAGCAGCTCAACATGCGCAACTGGCATCAAATTGATTGTGGCTCAGTTGAACTGTTTCAGGGCAAGGAGAAGCAAATCATAATCGTTTCTTTTGTGCGCTCTTTTACGGATAAGTTGGGCTTTCTTAATAACAGTCGGGTGAGTTTGGCAGGATCTCTCAAGCTGAACTTCTTTAATCTGTTTAATCTCTTTCTGTATCGATTTGCCAGCGCCTGAATGTTTTACTCTCACGACCAATGTCTTTACTGATACTTATTGGTAATCCACGTACGCTAAGCCAGAATCAGGAATTTCGTCATATTATCGACATGTGTCGGGATCGAAAAACGCTCGTCGGTTCGCCCTATTATCCTGACGATAATAAGACGAACGAGGCGAACGGTGGTGCTGCTGTTAATTCAACGCGGTCTAGCGCTTACGTGACTAATCGCCTATCCCACGCAGGAGCTGAGGAGACGCAGACATTGGGTCAGAAATTAAAGCGAAGTAATAATCGTTGTCATAATTATCAATATATACAAAGAACCCAAAGAAATCGTGAGAGTGATCATAAATACATATACAGCAATGCGTGTGCAGAATCTATAGCGTTTCGAATGATTGGCTAACGGATTATAACTGGGTCAATATGCAGCCCAAACGTCCGTTACATGCGTTTTAGAAGTTTTCAAGACCAGCGTTAAAAAATATTACGCTATTCCCATCTTAACATCCACATCATCTCATGAGCCCGGCTTATGCGGTATACAGTTCCATGCTGTTTTTATCTCAAGTCAAGTACGCCAGCAAGTTAGAGAAGCAGTTTCAGTTTCAGTTGTAATATCCAATACCGTCCATGTTTATAATAAATTGGCATACGCATCTTTTGACCACAGAAATCATTTAGTTTATGATCATCATATACGTACGAATCATCAAACTTATCTATCTTCGCTACTAATTGATAGTTCTCACGATTCTTTGGTTGTTTGGTGTGTTTCCATTCATATAATTTGAATTTCATAATTCCTTATATCTAATGTTTTTTATATCTAACAGCAACACGCAACAAAGTACCATTATCTACTGCTACCAAAAAAGTTTATAATATGGACGAGCTGCTCAAACTTGGAGCCCAATGTCATCAAGCCAAGAAGACTGAACTGGACAAATTGTTTGACGAATTACCAAGTGTACCGCGTTACGTGGACGACGATTCCGACGTTATTCACTCCATCAAAGCAGATATGCAAAAACTGCGCATTATTGACAAGCCCACATCCACATTGATGGCAAAAAATTCAACTATTCCAGTGACTGTTGCTGCTGCAACTGCAGAGAAGCCAACTGTAGTTGTTTCTTCCTCAACTGGAACAAATCCTGTGACTGTAGCTTCTCTAACTGCTGACATGCACAAGTACGGAACATCTACTAGTGCCTCAGCATCATCGAATATGCGATCTAATTGTCTTCATGGGGCTACTGAGGCAGTTGATTTGTCTTTTGCGCCTAGTGCTCCACCAGCCAGCCCAGGTATGGCGCGCTTTTCTACCCAATACAATAACATTCCAGTAGGAAGTGCGCGATTTACGAGTGTTCGACCAAGACCTGGTACTTCCACGCTGTACAATAACGGAACGAATTTAGATTCAGGACGATTGTCCAGTGAATTCAGGCTTCCACCTCCACTCTATGCTCAAAGGCCGGCATGGGAGAATATGCAGCCCATACCGTCACAGCCAAGGCCTGAAGCAAAGAAAAAAAGCACTTGTGTTATATCATAATTGTATTTTGTGTAGTTCATACTACAAATATTAGGATTACGCCGGGTCCATTAAGCCCTGTGTGTTATCCTATTTTGACCTTGCTGCTTGTGGTATGTTGCAAAAGAAGCAGTATACAATTAAAATGCTGCTTCACTTGCACCATATTGCACGCAGCAAAAAAAAATCAATATTAAAATATCTAATTTACATTGGGTGGATTAATACGAGTCTCAGTCGAGACTCACTTTAATCGACCAGTTGCTAAATTAGATTATTTTCTTTTTGTATTTGTATTGGAACCATATATGGACATGTGTGTACTCCATTCCATGTACTTATCATATTAATTACGAAAATGCACCTTAAAGACATCAAATTTTCCTTGCACACTTGGAATTTCCAATTTTTGTACCCATCAATTTTAAATTATATCACGTCTTCAAAAAATTGTGTTATTTCTTAAATATGTGTGACCATTTTAATAACTTCCGTAAAATATACGTGTATGTGTTCAAGACGTTCGTCAGTCAGTTCGAAAAATGTATTCTATATATATGTATGTATCATTAAAAAAAAAACGAAAATTGCGGCAAGCTTTAAAATAGCTGGAACTCTTGAATAACGTCGCAAAATATCTGTATGCCAATATATATATATATATATGTATCAAAATAAATAAAATACCATATACTTACTGGACAATAATTATCATATTTACGTCTAAATGCCACCAAGCAGAAAAACTTCTCAAGCTGTGTTTCACTTCATTTATTTGTTTTATTTCACACAGTTGGCTATTTTATAATATAAATAAGGTTTGATAAAAAGAATAAAATTAAAAGCATTTCTTTTTGTTTAACATACCATTCCAATATTATTTAAAATAGTTCCACAAAAACCGAGTGCATACCCGTGTTACATAAATTCATAGTACAGTGTATTAAATATCTTAGAATCTTAGAAGTATTTAAGAATTTCGCAAAGATTGTTCGCATTACAGTCGACGTACAAATTTCAAGTATGAGTGCGCGCTGCAGATTTGCCACGCCCACTCCTAATATAAATCGAAGTTTTGCTGACGCGCCACGGGGGACCAGAATGGCGGTGCCGCTATCACCACCCAAGTTCGGAGTCAGACGACGCTCCGGCGGTGATGGCGATGGGGGCTCCGCTGACTGGAAGATGCCTGCATCTGCGACCGCAAACCGAGGAACCGCTTTTGCACGTCTAGAGAAGCCAACTATTGCCTCAACCCTACGAGCTGCAAGCAACCGCAACAAGGTGTTGGCTCAAAAGGCAGCAACTCCTCGAAAAGGAAAGCCGCCAACTGGAGGAATAAGTGACAGGAAGACCACAGAAAGATTTTTAATGGTCCCTGCCCCTAAACAGACGGACCGTTCCTGGTCACAACGCAAAGCAGCTGGCGGCGTCCCATTATTGAAAAAAGATCGGACGTTAAGTAACGATGCCAGGTGTGAACCCCAGTTGAAATGTAGTAGCAATGTGCTGGAGATGGGCGTACAGACAAACGAAGCGGAAATACTCAATCGTGACCTGCTCGTGGGAGATATAAAGTTGTTGATGCCATCAGCGCAAGTTTCTGAAAAAATAGACAAGATGCGCTGGGAGACCAAAATCAAGCTAGAGCGTCATGCACAACGAAAATTTGCATCTCACGAACAAGACCAGGAGCAACATTTGGATGAACTCAAGGAGTTCACGGAGCGCAGTTACGTGACGAGGCGTGTTCCCAAGAAACCGCCATCCCTTTATTCGTCAAACTACGAACCGATCCACTATTGTAACGTATTCAAGTCCATGGATGAGTTCTTTACGCGAGAGGTTCCAAAGGCGGAGTCCGTTACAAACATTAAGGAGCGTATCAAACGCAAGGAAGAAGAACTCATGAGCATGTTCGATGATGTGGACATAAATGAAAGAGCTGAATCCGAGTTTGATGGCGAATAGAGCACCGACGCAATTAGTTGTAAAAAAAAAGAAAACAGTACAAAATAAAATTATAAAAGGTTCAAGACTATCTTAATAGTGTAAATAAATTAATATTTCAAGCGAAAACTTACGCGATGTGAGAATATCCACCATGTATCAATTGTATGAACGACACCAGTCACTTTAAAGCACGCGCCGATAATCATAATTATCGATATAAATTATTCTTTTTTATATATATTTCTTTATTAATCGATGTGCACACACTGTTACTTTCAGGTTGTCGTGTGCTTGTTGTACACACTGTTTCGCTACTTAGCTTGCCGGTTGTGTTTGGCCAAATATTTAATTCTATTATTTAACGAACTAGTCGGCCAGTTAAATGTCAAGTCATTTTAAGGGAGTCTTTATATGACTCCTTCGCACACACAAAACATTGCTGTGCATTGCTTTAGAAGCTTAGGGTCGCCAATTTGTTGTATTCATACTACAACTACTACAAGTACAAATCAAATACGTGAGTAAATGAAGTGAGTAATTTGTAAATGTGAATCACATGCTTCCGCCTCCGCCCTACAGAATATGACACTGAAGGTAACGAAGCTGGCACTTTCAAGTCGCCTCATTGTCCTGGCGGTGCAAATGGTGGCCAACTGGCTAATTCCCGACCATAAACCTGATGTATTTCGAATGCCTGTGCCACCAAACAACTATGCAAACGGCCCTGTACCCTGGCTGGACAATCTGGTGATGCGGTGCCTGGGAGGACTCCGGCATTGGGATGGTGAATATTTTCTGCACATTGCCAACTACTTGTACACATACGAGAATACGTTGGCATTCTATCCATTGTATCCAGTAATCGTACGTTATCTGGCAGTGGCTTGCCAGAGCCTAATGTTTCCATTATCACTACAATCACTCACACTAATCGTGGCCGTAGTATTGAATATTTGGTTATTCTGCGAAACAGCCAATCTACTATATCAGCTGACGCAGTGTATCTTCAAAGATTTGAACAAGAGTTGGAACGCGGCGCTGGTATTTTGCTTTAACCCGGCAAGCATTTTCTTTACCGCCGTCTACTCGGAATCGCTATTCTCGTATGCCAGCTTCTTTTTGATGCTGGAGTGCGTCAGGAATAAGCACGAGTTCAACTTTATACGTATTTGTGTCTGCCTGACATCTTGCATAATGTGTCGTTCAAATGGGCTTTTAGCACTTGGCTTCCCATTATATTTCTTCGTGCGCCACATGTTGTTAACAAAAAATGTGAAACGCTGGCAGCAGATAATCAAGATGTCAATGGCCATGATTGTACCCCTAGTCATTTTGCACGGGTATTACTTTTACATATACCGGCTCTACTGCCTGCCCACCATAAAAGTGAACCATCCACAGCACGTGCTCGAGTATGCCAGCGAACGCAAATATCTGCTCTCCGGCCAGGGCTCGGAAGGATCGCCCTGGTGCCAGTATACCTTACCTTTTCCCTACAACTACGTACAGTCGAATTATTGGGACGTGGGCTTCCTGCGTTACTACCAATGGAAGCAACTGCCCAATTTTCTACTCGCGATGCCCATGCTTTTATTCATGCACTGGCATTGTTGGGATTATTTGTGGCTCCTGGGCAAAAAGGTTTGTGCGCAGCTCGCCGCCTGGCAGGAACTGCTTAAAACACAAAAGGCGCTGCCATTTGTATTACATGGAGCTTTTCTAACGTTCGTCTGTGCGGTATTTGTGCATATTCAGGTATCGACTCGCCTGCTAGCATCAGCAACACCCATTTTCTATTGGTTTGCTGCCGATCATATGCCCAAGACGCTGGCTAAGCTCTCATTCTACTCCAAGGCAGGCGCTGTATTCATCTGGTGCACAACATATTGTGCTTGTGGCACCGTCCTATTTTGCAATAACTATCCCTGGACATGAGCTCGAAGTTAAATGTATTTATGATTGAATGACAAATAGACTGTATTAAATTGAATTAGTACGTAAACACTTTTTATAGACGTGTTGCACGCAATAATGTTGACCACCAAATTTAGTAACAATTGAAATTTGTTTACAGAGTAAATATAAAAAAAATAAATGTTTAAAGTTATAATTTCGCGCGCACATTTATCGATAACACTGACTATCAAATACAACAATGTTCCTCTATCGATATACGTTTGTTTGTTTGTCACCAAGAACATAAACAAGACAAAAGACTAAGCGAAAATCAGTTTAAACGCCCAGAAAGATGGAGCAGCTTTCGGGTGTGATGATAATTATCATCATAGGCGGCGGTGTGCTGACCTTTGTGATGCTCTTCATATTTGCCAAGCGCCAAATAATGCGATTTACATTGCGTAGTCGCCGCGGCCCTCACGTTCCAGTGGGCACCGATGCAAAGAAGGCGCTGCGACGCGAGATTGAGCGCAGGTTGGACTGTATACAAAAGATAGCGCAAGAGCCAAAACTGCTATGGACCGATGGTGACAAATATATCGTGCAACCGGAGCCAGATAATGATCTGCCGCCATACTATTACCGCATGAAGGCTGTGGACGATGTCAAATTGCTGGAGTCAGAGATAGCGCGTGCTGACGGTTGCACTCGCCACGCCCATGAGAGCCTGCGCGCATTCCTTCTCACCACACTATCTGTCACTCTAAATGGCTCTGGCCAGCGAATAATACATCAGTTTTGCGACACATACGAGCACGCGCGTCATGATCCGAATGAGTTTGGCAAGGATGAGTACGAGGCATACCATCATTTGCTTCTAAAGCTGCTGGAAGCGTAAGTATATATAGGTAGACCTTGTCAATGATTTGTACTTATATGAATTAAACTGTTGTAGCGCCAGGCAACTAAAGAACTACAATTCAAGAAAGGCTTCACCATCACGCACTCCCCGCAAACAGAAAATGCACTCTCTGCTGGACCCAGCGCGCCTCCGACCGCCACCAGCCGTCGAACCACCCACCAACGAGCTGACTGCCGGCCAGCATGCCAAGGTAAACATGACGCTGGGTCTGCAGGGTGACGAGTTGGTTGCAGCTGAACTGGCAACCAACCCGCTGCATTTGCAAGCACCGGCCGACCGAGATCTCATCATACGCAATCGAATAAAAACGCCTACGCTAGACGACATAGTTGTCGAGAGTGCAGATCAGCATCAAAATTGCGATGGTGCCACTAGCAATGCGGACAATGAAATCATGAGCATATCCTCTGTACAGTTTCAGCGGAACTCTAGTATTGTGTAAAACTAACGCAAATTATATTATTTGTCCTTAAATATATTGAAGCAAGAATGAAGTTTTGCCAAGTATAGGGTATATGGCAACAACGATAGGGATCCTAACTAAACGGCTATTTTTTCTTGCACTTGTCGTCCTCTTTTTTGCCACACTTGTTTTTCAGCGCTTCTGCTGCACACTTCTTCTTGAGGGCTTCTTCGGCACACTTTTTCTTCTGCTCTTCTTCGGCACACTTCTTCTTAAGGGCTTCTTCGGCACACTTTTTCTTGAGGGCTTCTTCAGCACACTTTTTCTTCTGCTCTTCTTCGGCACACTTCTTCTTTAGGGCTGCTTCTGCGGCACATTTCTTCTTCAGCGCTTCTTCGGCACATTTTCTCTTCAGCTCTTCTTCGGCACATTTTTTCTTCAGCGCTGCATCTGCGGCACATTTCTTCTTTAGCTCCTCTTCAGCACACTTATCGGCCATTTGAGAAAACAAAACTAGATCCAACAGGCGGCACGCGTAACCCGTCTCGTTGTCGTACCAAGCGATCAGCTTGACAAAGTTATCGTTTAAGGCTATACAAGCCTTTGCATCAAAAATGCTAGCATAGTGCGTCCCATTAATGTCAGAGGAGACTATGTCATCCTCAGTGTAACCTAGTATACCCTTCAAATCGCCCCTTGCGGCTGCCTTTATAGCCTCTTGGATTTGATTCATTTTGGCTGCAGTGGTTAGTCGACAGGTTAGATCTACCACGGAAACGTTTGGAGTTGGCACACGGAAAGCCATTCCTGTGAGCTTTCCATTTAGGTCAGGTATAACCTTGCCAACGGCCTTGGCAGCACCCGTACTGGCAGGTATAATATTACACATGCCGCTGCGGCCATCGCGCCACACCTTCTTGCTGGGTCCGTCAAGGATCATCTGAGAGGCAGTACATGCATGAACTGTCGTCATAAGACCTTCCACAATTTTGAAATTATCGTGTATAATTTTAGCCACTGGGGCTAAGCAGTTAGTGGTGCACGAAGCATTCGATATAATCTTCATATCTGGCTTGTATTTGTCTAGATTAACGCCGCAAACGAACATTGGAGCGTCCGCCGAGGGTGCCGATATGACTACCTTCTTGGCACCACCATCCAAATGACCTTGGGCCGCTTTAAGGGTAGTAAATAGACCTGTGCATTCCACGACCGTCTGCACACCCATCTTCTTCCAGTCTATCTTCTTAGGTTCCCTTTCGCTGCTCACTAGAATTTCCATGCCTTCAACTACTAACTTATTTCCATTAACCGAAATCTTCTTGTTTAGCATGCCGTGTGTCGAATCATAGCGCAACAAATATGCCATGTACTTCGGATCCATGACTGGGTCATTAATGGCTTTAACTTGGACATCTTGGCGCCTTATTGCTTCACGAAGAAATACTCGCCCGATCCGACCAAAACCGTTAATGCCAATTCCCGACATGTTTCTAAAATTTAAGAACAAATAATACTTTTTATAATTTTAAAGTTTTTTTTTTAGATTCACGTGCTTGTGTCGTCTCCGAGAAAAAATAATTCTAAAGAACCAAATCGACTTGAACAAAACTCGGATTTATTGACCTTAACTTATATGATATATTGATCAGCTCCAGTAGGTTTCAACTTTTGAATATAATTAAATACTCCTATTGACATTGTGATATGGGGATTCCAACTTAAAATAGATCTATTTCCTACATATATCCCTAGACAAAACTCCTATATAGATTTGGGTATAATATTTCCCTCGCTTGGAAATTGCAAAAGTTTTTAGTCAAACTTCGATATGTTTAGGAGGTGGTGGAAAGTTTAGGAAATTGAAAATACCCTATCTGGGTGCACTATTGTCTACTACGTATAGTTTTGATATTCATCGGGTATCTATAAATATTGTATATATAAAAGTATACTAGATGATACTCCAATTTTCTTTTGGGATATTAAATAAAGATACAATACATAACGGATGATAATTGATTTGTATATTACCATTTCTATCGTAAATGGTATTTCAATTCAGAGATATATCAAATACAACTGGATGCAAGTGTAACATTCAGAAGCTGTGCCGTAGTTACTGCCTGTTGTCCGGATAACCAAACGGCGTACACATGAATGAATCTGCAGAATCTGTTACATGCGAGCTTGCATAACAGGTGCGGGTGTAGGTGTGCGACTGGGTGTGGGTGTGGTTGTCTGTTTGATAGTTAGGATTTGGGGATTGTTGCTCGGAAGAGGGGAGGGTGGATGTGGTACAAGCTACAAGGTAACAGAGAGCCTTTTACACAGCCAGTGCAAACACAAATCAAGCTGCAAGCAGTAAAACTTTCAAAAGCCGTCCTAGTGTGGGAGTTGGGCCAGAAATTGCTGTTGGATTTTTCTGCAGAAGCGTTCGAATAATTAACTAGGATCTAGAAGGAAGCCAGCGAAAGGCAGAGGCAAAAGGCCAAAAGAATATTGTGAGGAGCTGAAAGGAAGTCTGCCGACTGTGGCAAACTGTTGTACAAATTCTGCATACAATTGGGAGTTGATTAAAAAGAAACTGTAGGGTATATTAATTGTATGATTCATCAGGTGTTAGTATATAATTCTATGAAATTTTTCAGAAAAGCACAGGATATTGTAGACTTGTTGATAGATAAATGTACCATGTCATCTCCAAAAGGTTCCAAAGCTGGCTAAAAGCTAAAAGGAAGCTTTAAAGCTGCGGTCAAAGAGCACGAACTGGGGGAATTACCCTGATTTGCACTCAGTATAGGGTATTTGGTATTCGTTTATAATCAATAGAGAAAAGTCATCAATTTTGCAAAGCTATTAGAGGCTTCAAAGTAGGGCATTGTTAGGTGCTTCGCTTTATTGGTTAGACACACATCTGCTTATAAATCAATCGGCTGCGGCCAGTTGCCAGTTGCCAGCTGCCAGGACTAGGAGTAAGAACTCCAACAATATGCAAATGCGAATCCACATGACGCACAATACACAAAATCAGCTGCGTCTGTGCCCAGGGTCCCATTACTCACCTTTGTGTGTTGGCCTCCATGCATAGCTGATGGCTTGAGGTACATATACAAAAAATGTTCACGGCAAATGGAGGAGGGCTGCTCCCTGGGAATTGGGATACGGGTATGGGACAGAAAAAAAGTTTGTATGACGACTGGCGCTTAAACATTTAAATTGAAGTCTTGCGTGCCCATTTTTATGTGCTGTCCAAAAGCATAAGTGTTCGTAAGTGGAACCCTCCACTTAAGCTCCGTAGATTGTCAACTTCATATTGCTACCCCATGCTTCTTCTGATGATTGCAACATTTTGGCTCAACTTGCAACTGGCAACATGTTGCAAAGTGTTCGGCAAGCCGAAAACATTTCAACGCCCACACGGAGCGTAAGGCTTTAGAAGTATGTGTTGCTCTCCTGGTCCTATCCTGCCCGTGGTGAGTTCTGGCCCGGACCAAAAATGGGGCCGTTGATTACGAAATTGTTGGAGTTACTGCCAGAATGTGGAGCTCTGCATATTATATTCATATTTGTGTATCGAAACCACATTCTATTGTATTCTATACATCGGCGTTTGGGTCTGTTGCTGATCATAAACTGTGGCTAAATGGAAATTGAATTCCATTCCAACAGACGGGCCAAAAGTCAGCGGCTCCACAAAACCACATTTCGAGTTGTCCCACTCAAAACGGAAACGGAAATTCATTGCAAGTTCCAGGCGACTTTGTTGATTTGTTTTCTCTTTCTCCTCTTCTTGTCTCTTTTCTGTTTTTACAGTCGAAATTTATGTGCAAAACTTTCAAATTGAAACTATTCGTCGACTGCAGCGACAAAAATAAAGTTTTCCATTAAAAAAATTCAAATTTCCCAGTAAAGCCAATGTTAAACTCAACAAAGTTTTCAGTGCGTTCATTTAATTAAAAGGTGCAGATTTAATGGCTAGGCTTTAATGGAATTCGAGTCTATAGGGGAGCTGTGACTATGTTCCTAGTACCTTTGAGTAGAAAGTTATAAAAATCTAAAAAATATCACTTTTACACAATTCGTTTTGTCAATCCTCATCCTCAATTGAAAGGCTCTCTTTGGCTGTTAGAAAATGTAAATAAATTTGGACATTTATTTATCATTTGGGGCAGTGTTAAATGTGACTCCTGGGCCTCTTTACAAAGTATTTATGTGCCACTTGTTGTGGCTGGTGCCGCAGGAAAAGCCAACATAAATAAGCAACAGCGAAAATACGAGTGGTGCCCCTTCAGTAGCCAATACTAGATAATATTAAAGCCATAAAGTCACAAAATGAGCTGGCATTTATGTAGTCATCATTTGGAGTATCCGTTGACAGTTTCAAATTGTTTTTGGCAACCAACTGGTAACTGGTAACTGGTAACTGGTAATCGGCAACTGGCAACTGCCAACTGGCAACAGCAACTAACAGTACTAAGTCTTGGCCATAACTTGAGCCGCTGTCAAGCTAATGCCGGACAAGAAGCCTTGGCCATAATCGCATTTGGCTGATGGACTTGCCGAAATATCAAGGATGAGAGGGACGGAGCTTGTGCCATTGTTCGAGTTAATGGTTAATAGCTGCTTACGATGGCGAAATACGATAATGCGTTGCAAATCAATGCATATTGCAACAGGACCTGTCAAGCTGTGCAACACATTGATGCAGTGCCACATCAGGCGGCAGCTGCGATTATTTGCCATTGCCAGAAATCAGCATGCAGCCAAAATTCAAATGTGCTCGCATTGTATGTAGCCTGCAAGAGAGATTGTGTTTGAGTCTAGGTTCAGTTTCGGGTTGGATTTGGGGAGTCGACTACAAATTGAATTGTCAAACACAAGTGTGCTTTGCAGGCGGAACAATGCTGAGAACAAAGGAGCAACTGCAGGAGCACTCAGCGCGACACAACTGACATCTAATTGTGCGCTCAAGTGTAGGAATCGAGCATGATTACGAAATTAAATCAAAGGGTATGCAGATGACCCACTTAGTAGTACGAGCCATTTCCATTTCCAATTCAAAGTACTAGCCCAATTCTTTTGGGCGCAATTCAACAAAAAATCTTTGCCTTGCTTTGGCAGATTTATACACAAGGCACAGAAACTGCCATTCATTTTACGGGCAATGCAGGCAGACAACCTGGCATTGGGTGGGAATGACATGAGCGTAAGAAGAACGCTAGAATTGCAGATACCCTGCTCTGTCCCATGTGCGTCATAGATTCCTATGCTGCTTTACCCCACTCACTTTCTATAGCTCCAAATCAATGGAAATATGCGATACTCCTCTGTGATTCAAATGCTATAGGTACTGAGTCTATTCAAGAAGAAGTAAACAAGTTGTCTGCTAGTTGGACTAAGGAAACACAGCACCTTCAATGCTTCAATAAGCAGTATAGAAGTCGCTATAGAATTCGCTGTGCATGATATAAGCCATTTGAAAGGGCAATTTTACCTTTAGAAAACTTAGCAACTTGTCAGCTTATAAGAAGTGTTTGTAATAAACAAATTGTCTGCTTACTGCAAGGATATTCAAAGAAACTTTCAGTTGGTAAAGTCGGTTAGGCAATTATTAGGTGACAGGCAGAGGATTCGCCCATAGAATTTGCTTATTTACGAGCTGGTCAAATGAGAAATCGCTACAAATTGAAATGCAATAAGGAAAACAATTAATTTAGCTTGAGGCAAGCAGCCGCAGCAATTAAATTGATATATTCCTTACTCTTATGTAGCATATACTACATATTGATATATATATATATATATATATGTATATATGCGAGTGTGTGGTATTATATCAATTTGTTTGATATGCCAGCAGCCGGGCACTGCAGCTCCATAAATGTAGTCCATTACGTGTTTGCGCCAAGGACAGCAGCGCAACCGAACTGTGCAATGGCAGCACTGCGTATACGTAATGCTATAAGGGCCAAATGTCGTGAAATTTCATTACAGTTCGAGTGCGGTAGCAACAAAATGTTGAACACTGAGTTAAACTACCAGCTAAACCAATTACATTTGCACGCCACTGACAACAGCAACAATAATGTCAACAGCAACAGCAACAGCAACAGGGACAGCAACAATATTGGCCAGAAGTTGAACGGAAACGGAAGCCGCAGCAGCAATAGCGAGAGCGCTTGAAAAATGGCCACATTGAGGAAATGACGTTGAAAAACAGTAAAATACATACACACTCGCACAACAAAAAGTACGAGACTCAGCGAAGAAGGAGCTGAAATCAACTACCAACAACAACAACAAGAACAACAATAATGAGCTGCAACTGAGAAGTTAAAGTGATTTATTTAATTTCAGGCAACATTGTGCGAATAACAAGCCCTTAAGAAGAACAAACATGAAGCGACACAGGGGCACGGCGACAACGTCCAAATGATTGGCCCAAACAGACCCCATTTCCAAACTGTTGCTCCGCTGTCAAAAAATCATTTATTATTTAAATATTATCAGGCCAAAAAATTTTAAAAGATAAATTATAAAAAACAGAAAAAAAGACAACCTGCTGCTCATTTTCAAACTTTTTGGGGCAGCTGTCAACTTCATTGTGGCATAAAGGACGATCCGACGGCGCTGCAAGGTGGCAAAGCCGCGGACACTTGACGCCATTCGCTTGTACTTGTTATCTGTATTGTGTGTTGTGTATTGTGTGTGTTTTAAATTACAATTGGGTATGAAACTGAAGGGCAACAAAAGAGTATTTAAATTATGTTCAAATTATTGTAAAGAACCTGAACAAAAGATGAACTGACTGTCCGCATGAATTATGAAGCCAATTTCGCTGAAGATATGTTTTCTCCATGCGGCTAGGGAGTGTGTGACGAAGGTTTTATTTCATTTGAAATTTGAAATTGATTTTAAATAATTGAATTTTCCAAAGAAATCAAGCTAAAAGGGAAACAGACTTCAGCTTAGATCTCAGATTTAATTAGGATTCTTAACCCAAATCTTATCGAGGAAAGCTGCATTAACAGCCCGGTCTGAACCTAAGCTCCACTTCAAGTACGACTTGTAATTGAACAAGGAATACACTGTCAGGACTCAACTGCTGATTTGAATACGAGAAAGTAATTTGGCGCAACAGAAAACACCATTTGGTCGCCTGCCTTAGCAGTTTTGGTGCCTTTGGGTAAGCGCCAAAAATTGTGCACTTCAGAATTTATGCCATGACATTTTCAGTGCCTTATCATTGTCACTGTAGTCGTAGTCGTACTACATGTATATACCCGTATGACCCCACGGATGAAAAATATTCTTTACTTTTGTGTTTTTTGTGCATAAATAATTGTTTATGAGCACGTGCACAGGGCAGGGTCGCCGCCGTTGGCAGCCCACATGCAAAGCAATTTGAAGTGAAGTCAAGTGGAAGTGGTGTAGGAGCAGGAGCAGGAGCTGGAGCAGGAGCTGGAGTCATGGTGGGCACTGGCAGCTGGGAATTGTGGGAGCTGTGAATTGTGTTTGGCGGCGGCATGGCACAACTGCTGACTTGCGTGACCAAAGTGCAAGAGGTGATAAATAACAGCAAAATGCAGACATAACAAACCCATCCCCATAGCCCATGGCCCATGGCCCAAACCCAAAACCGAGCTATCCAAGTACGTGGCTTAGTCGCTCTGCATGTTTCAACAATTTTGCGGAGAACAAACAAAGTTGATGCCATGCTCAAGTTTGTCGTATAGTTTATAAAGTTGTTTTGGCAGCAACGACAATATTTACGAGTAGCAGTAAGTAGCCAAGGCTAAAGAGCATTTAGTTCAGTTTAACAATTTACTTGATTATCAGCAAGTGAAGATGGCAAATGCAATTCTCTCTACTGACTGCGTCCTTTTGGGGTTTAATCTACACGACCTTCCTGCCACATGGCAAATAATCTGTCCCTGGACTCTCGAGAGTTGCAACCACAACAGTCACAACAGTCACAATGGTTACAATGGTTGCAACAGCCGCATGTAGCGCGATTAAACAAGATATTTCTGTATGGAAACGCACCACTCATCCACCTCAACCACCTTGACTGCGTTTTGTCCTTGTCTTTGTTTGTGCGCATTGTTGTGCAACAAGAGCTAAAAATAAACATTAATGTAAATATGATGCAGCCTGCAAGCATCAGCAGCAATGGAAAACAACGACCTGGGGATACCCTGCGGGGATCGACCTAACATATACATATAGACCTAACCATAGGCTAAAGTATCGACAGTCCAAACTGAGCGCTGCAGTTTCCTCTGCTCCAAAGGATTTTATGCATAATTATGGAACTTTTAGTATACATAGATGATGGTATAGCTACAGTCCGAAAAGCAGTAATTTAACTGTATAAAATCGGAAGTACTTTCCTCGGTTTGATTTATCCATTTGCATAATATTATTATACCCTCTTCTGCCCTTTTTCAGTGGGTACAGGGTATAAGAACAAAGCACTTGTAAAACTAATTTAAATAACTTCAAGTGCGGACGGTCGCAGGCACAGGGCCACATTTGTACAGATATAGATACAGGTAGAGGTAGAGGAAGAGGTAGAGATACTCGTCTACTAGATACAGATACAAATAGAAACGCATAAGCAAATTAAGTGTAAATATGAGTGCATAACAGGCATATAATTTGTCCTCCATTCTGACTCAGTGCCTCCTTCTTTGCCTATGAAACCACATCATGGAAAATATATGCCAACTAACACGATGTCCTTAACAAAAGTACTGCCTCTTGACAATATTTGACAACTTAATTGCGCTCCTACTCAGAGATGCCAACTACGGAATGTCAAAATAAGCTGAAATTAGTTGGCGATACAAGAACATATGGAAATATAAATCATCCGTTCTCTTTAATGCAGAAAACTATTACCAGATAATTTGCTGAATTACCTGAAAATAATTTAAGTAATTCCCTAACCAACTATTTATATTTATAATCTGCCATTTATACAAGAGTACTAACAACATTCCAGCCATAAACAAAACTGTGCCTTGCCCTTTTGACCAATGGGTGTTGGGTATACAAATTAGATTTGACGTGGAAGAAGCTAATGTTGGCAGCACTGATTCCATTGTTCAAGTTGACAACTTGCCAAGACCAGCAATTGCCTTCCAACTGAATATGTAATCCAATTCGATTAAGTTGTGTGTGTGTGTGTGTACATGTACCTTCTTCAGGGTATAATGGTATAAAGTAATTTAATTACACCTTGTGCCCAGGAAAATAGTCAACATGAATACGAGGTAGACACTCGAAGCAGTTTGTTTATTACCTGTAAGTTAACTATTAACCTGTTAATGCTTAGTGAGAGTGAGTTTCAACAGGGTATCTTCTCTTCGTATATTCTCCACGTGCACATTTCAATTTGGTTTTTATTTTATTTGCAACAAATGCAACTGAAAACCGCAATAATTTAGTGTTTAGTTGGAAATGTAAAAGCGTGTTGCAATTTGTAGATGGGTTCGGCTCGAAATGGTTAAAATTAAATATTTAGGAGCCGAATTCCATTAAATCTCGATTGAAACGTAGTTTGCAGCACATACAAATGTTGATTAGAATTTGTGGCTCTTAACATTTCCATAATATAATTAAAAAAATGCCTAAAGTGCTTTTCAGATTCAATTAAAAACTGTTAATTGTCAGGCAGGCAGGCAGGCAGGAAGGCTAGAAGGAAGTTGCTGCAACCTGGATTATAAGTATGATATGAAATAATGCGCATTATGCTTATTAAAAGCGAGTGGTGAGTGGTAAGGGGTGTGTGGTAGGAGGTGGGTGAAGCAGGAAAATGCGTGGAAATTCTGTGAAAATCCCAAGCATGCAAACAAGTTTTCAACAAAGATTTTTGCATCGGTTTTAGAGACCGCAGTTTGTTGTTGAAACAAATCTCTGTGCGCACATATAACAAAATAACGAAAAAACAAAACAAAAAAACTAAAACACCAACAGAATTCCACATAATCCACAAACAGACAGCGTGGAGAGTAACCATGCATACTCGAACAAGGGAGAGGGACACACAAAGAGCTCAAGGATTCCATGCTGGGCAGTCCAGAGTCGCAGAGTCGCAGAATCGCAGAGGACCAGCGAACTGTGCCAGCTGCCTGTCCGGGCATATTTTATGAATCTTTTCGCAGCGCATTTGTGGCATAAGGTGGCACGTGGTAGGGGCACCATCTAAGCTCTTAATTGGCTATTGAAACCGAGCTGAAAGCAACACAAAAACTTTGACTCAGCTTTAAGCGGCAAATGGAATTCACAGAAAATGAATTACTGCTTCAACTGAATGAAAATGAAACTGAAACTGAAACTGAAAGGGAAAGATGAAATCGGACCACATAAAATATAAAACCCAGCTATAGCTCTGATTTGATTAGCTGGCACGCACTTAATCTTCATAAAATACACAGCAATTTATGCGAATACTTGAAAACTGTTTTTCATTTCCATTCAAAAGCAACTGACTTGATCTCATTTCTGTACCCTGTAAACGTGTTTCAATCAGAGTTCATCAATCTAACCGGCTATTTGAGTGAAGTATATAAAACTTGGAGTGTAGATATCTGTCTATACTCTAGGGAATCAGCAAATATCGACTTCAGTCTGAGTAGAAGTATTTTCCGGTTGAGTTCTTCTTTTCTGAAAGTCTCTTTGCGCACCTGAAACACACACATAACTTTTCTCAAATTGCGCGTCTTTCTATATAATGTATGTCCATGGAAGTCTAAACAAAATTCAAGTATTTATTTATGTTTTAGAATGCACATGAATTGTATCTTCAAGCGTAGAACGGCTGCAGGCATATAAATAACTGAATTGATATAACCATAAATTCAGGTCTCTCTCTATCTCGCTTCCCCTTCATAATTATCAATTTGACTCACATATATGGCACATATATTAAGTATATATTCATCAGTTTTATGTTTATGTCGCGCCACTGGGCGCATCGATTACCCATACGCCCTGTGTGCCTCGGCTGCGATGACTTCATGAGGCAATTCGTGCTGCTCTCAACATTGGATTTTAATGCATATAAAATGTAATAACATCGACTATTAGGCAACTTGACGACGCACATAAGTAGTCGTTGTGGGCGTGGCAAGTACCAATATTACACGTGGACATACAAGTAGCGCCTTCTACTCGAAATCCTTGTAATTACGCAACGCGGCCAAACAATTTAAACAAATCGCGCGTAAAATGCCGACCTACACGCTACAATGTTGACAATTGTGGGTTGGTTGGTTGGTGGGCTCTGAGGGGGAGGAAGGGTAGGAAGGGTGTAGGCAGGAGCTAAACTCATGTTAGCACAGTTGATTGCAGCTGCTACTCGCTCACTCCTATAGCTAGAACGAAGCTAATTATTGGGACAATTGGCAGGTGGCAGCTTTGGTTCTATCGATTGGCAATCTGCGAGACAGTTGACGTGTCTGAGGAATGTTTAAGTACGTGCAGTCATGGTATTCGTATACGAAACTCGTTTTTGCACTCAGCAGCTGCAATTCTACACACGCTCCACGCCCATCCGCCCAAAATATCCACACCTCAAATGCCAACTACAGTTAACGAAGAGACCTCTCTTCTCTCTATTCCCTGCGTGGTTACACATCGAGAAGAGGGTTGAATTTATAAATTCCAATGAATTTGTGTGTATTTATCGAAAACTTCTGATGAAAAACTATCTTTTCATGGGAAAGCCGAAACTCTGTAGAGCTTTTCCTGAAATAGAAGATATATTTTTGTTTCCCTGCAACAATGTTTCTTTTGACTGCTCTCAGGATTACCATAGCTTGTGTGTTAGAGCAATCTCTACTCACATCAGCATTCATCATACGCACCTTTAGCCCGAACACACACACACACACCCACTCACACAGTAACACGTGTTGTAGCGAATGTTTTTTTTATTGAAATTTGTCCAACAATGGAAAAAAGATGAGCATCTTTGTAAGCGTGTGCTTGTGTATGTGTGTGTGTCCTTTATACAATGGCAATCACTGACAATTTCTTGGCCCTCTGCAACTGTTGTGGCAGGGACACAACTTTCCTTGTTACCTTCTGCAACTTTACCCTATCAAGTCCCGCTGCCAATAGCTCGCAAATTGTAAAAGTTTTTAAATAAAAATTTCAATTATTATGCAGCGCTGTCTTTAAACTTTCACAACTAAATTGCATAAGCGTATTTGCAATTTTGCGTCCTTGCATAAATATACTTAGCTGCGATTTAAAATTGTGTGCAAATCGCTTTAAGAACACCCACACGGAACATGCTACATGCCACATGCTGCATGTGCTGCAGCTCTGGCGTGTAGCTGAAATTATGCACATATTACGCATACGCCGCGTTTATTCTGCAACGATTCAAAAAGCCATCTCTGGCATGTGGCACATGTGTGTGTGTGTCTGGCTTGGAATAAATATTTGCACGTCTCTTTGGTGAGTAGGTGTAAATTGACAGAACCCCCCCCCCCACTCCCCTCCTCCTTTGTTACTAGCTAACCCTGCACAAAAAAATGTCCATCAATTTTAAATGCAGCTCATTTACAGTTTGTTGCCTTTCTGCTGCCTCGTCAACTGCGTGTACCCAGTGTGCATAACATGAGCTTGAACGAGGCACTATAAAGTTGTTAGCATATTATATGTGAATAGAGAGAAGTATTCTTCTATAGGTACTATCTACTCTCTTAGAATGTCTTTATGTTAAACCCGAAATAATATGATATTAATAAAAATCAAATTCTAAACTGACTTTTTTGCTGTATAAAGCTTTAGATTCCTTTAAGTCTGCGTACAGGGCATATCCTAGTTAACATATTCGTTCTGGGTCCTGGCATTTGCAGTGCTCACATTTTTTGGCAGCAAATTTTCGGGCTTAGTTTAAGTAGTTTTTTTTTTCGCAAGTAACTGTGAAAATGAAGGGAAATGAAATTATGTAAAGCGTTGCGTTTATTTTACAACTGTTGCGTTCTGTTTGCTTCTCATTTTGCTGCTTTTATACAAAGTACAACATACAACACATTTCACGTATATCATTTCATGCAGTGCTGATGGTTGGCTATTTGTAAATGTTGCATGCAACGGGGCGTTACCCGAAATTTGTCAGCGCCGCTTGGTGCGCTAATGAGCTGCAGTTAGTCTTAAGTTGAGGGGCGTGCCAATGGCAGCGGCAGGGGCAGGGGCAGAGGAAGGGGCGGTGGCAGTGGCACTTGAAGCACCATTACAGTTTATGTGCTGTCAAGTGTCGTAAAGGCGCTGCTAGGCTTAGGCAGCTGAGTAATGGCCCATAAACAAGGCAATAATCCACACGACAACAACTTTAAGTCTTAGCCAGGCCAATACCGCATGAATGCCGACTTATCCCTTTCGAACACTCAAGTCCTTGCGGCTGCCAATAGTTGGCATTGTTCATTTATAGAGTGGCAGGTCTTGAGACTTAACCACAGCCATTGCTAAGCTGATGTGGCTGCTGTGGCTGTTGTGGCTTTAGTTTTGGGCAATCAGGGCAAACACTGATCAATGCTGTCTGCCTGCTGTGGCTTTGCTTCTTGATGTTTATTGTTAAACATACATTGACATTGGATTGTGGCCTCTGATATTTGAGCTTGTAACACAATTGAGAAGGTCTCCGCTCTGAACTGTGGGCTCTCATTGTAGCCCTGTCATTGTCTGTAGCAGATTTGTGCCACAAGTTGCTTTTACAGCTGCCAAATGGCAATTAAAACTGACAGCCAGGGCAGCCTGTGTGCCTACTTAAATATGTATTTAAATACCTTCCTAAACACACACACACACACACACACACTTTCACACATCCTCCCTCACGTACAGAGACACCCACACACGCACACATGAGAACTAATTTGCATGGCAACGGACGTGTCTGTAAAGTCCCTAAAGTGATAAAGACATAAAGACTTGCAGACAAAACCAACTGACAGCGTTGGTAAGCAAAGTAATGCCAACTATTTGTAACATTTTCAAACATAAATCAACTGTGGACAGCCCCAGGAGCTCTTTGGTCTCTGCTCTTCGTGACTGTTGCTCAGTTGCTCAGTTGCTCTTTGGCCCAACATTTGCTGCGATTCTGCGTTTCCCTTGACATCCACGTTTTCCGTTATCTGCGCAATTAAACCGCCTACAAGGCTAGAGATGAGCGAACTTGATGAACTCGCCACATTAACATCTACTCGTAAAAGTAACTTTTGTGTAACTTTCTTTTTGTCTGAATGTATCGAAGTTACAGAATAAAAACTTATCTCCTGCTGAAACTGCTACTTGTCACGTGTACTTATATATTTATTGCTGATATTTGTCACAGGTATTTGTCACCGGAATTTGTCAGACAAAATTTGTCTTTAAGAATTTATCACAGCGACCAGCTATCGCTCATCTCTACCAGAGTCTGCGGCATAGAAAGGGGTTTGAGTCTGTTTGGAACTGAGCTGAGCCCCTTAAGGCATGACAACTTGTTTGTTTATCGACAGCAGCAGCAGAGGAGGAGAAAAGTCAGCAGGCTTCAGAAAATAGCCTGACACGACCGGAAGTGCGCAGTGCCATGAAAATTTGTCAACATTTGCCGGGCGGCAAAACCAAATTTTTTGTCTGGTTTCATTTTCAGTTTCTGGCACTTTGTTCTGCTTGGATGGAGATTGTAGAATAATAAGGAGACCGAAGTATGGAGATTGGTAATGGCCTGGCCAAAGAAACTGGCTCATTAGGGAGCCAAAAGAAATGTGGCCCAGAAATGTGCGCACACATGTTACAAATAATCGCTTCTTGCCAGCGGCCAACGGGGCGCATGTGTAATGTGGCATTAAGCTGGAAATAATTTGAATAAATGACGCTGACGCTGACGCTGACGCTGACGCTGGCGCTGAGGTTGACGTTGACGGTGACGTTGACGGTAACGAGGAGGAGCACTCGTCAATAATTGTTTTAATCACGCTCACCCGCACTTGAAAGCTTTGTAATATTAATTGTGCGGCCTTTTGCATTTTTAATGACGCCTTGTAACAGGTGCCAGACGAGAGGCTACAAATATGACATTTATAATGCACAGCACTTACTCATACAATTACTGAGCGCATTAAGTATACGCACACAGGTCTCTATATGAGTGAGTGTGTGAGTGCGTGTTTCATTTTTTCGATTGAGGTGAACCCAAAGCAGCCACAAAGCCGCCACAACTAAAGCTGAACTGAAACCGAAATTTAATATGCGAAGTGCTCCAGGCGCAAGTACGAGTATAATAAAAATAAATGGCAAATAGAAATTTGGCGACCGCATTGAATACAGAACACACTTTCTATACTCGCCGACTGATACTTTGATACCCTTACAAATATCTTAGACCTGGTTGAGCGTAAACCAATATGAAAGTTTCATGTTTCAGAACTTAAAAGATACTTATATAAACTTATATAGTTATTTCTATACTCTATTCAAAATATGAGTTGTGTATGACAGATGCTATCAGATAGTGTAGAATAACTCAGTCTGATCAGGAGTATACACATAGTTAACAGAGTCTCCTCTATGCGGTACACAGCTCGTGATATAGTTAAAGCCTGCGCTGCATTTGTAAAAAGGTTTAGACGTCTTTTTTCCAATGAGCGAGCTAATAGAAGAGTTGAAAAGAAAATAAAGAATGACTCTACAAGAAAGAGCGAAACTAAATAAATATTGGTCATCTCGGTCAAATTAACTATTGTCCGCAGCTGAAATATCAAGTATACGCCATGTGGTAGCTGCCTTGGGCAGAGGCCAAGAAACGTAGCTCGCTTTTGTGCTGCCATCACATGAGTTCGAACAATGAGAAATCACACAAATACTACTCGAGAGTATCAGACGATTCACAGTTCATTGGCTGAGGGTCAGATTGTCTCGTAAACAAGGAAAACAGCTAAAAAATGCTGTTCTATTATAAATCAGTGGAAATTTCCGTTCAAAGGAAATGCAGTGACCAAAGTTTCTTATCATAACACGACGACCAAGTGAGAACTCAAGGAACAGATAAGTGAAACTGAAATGTTGCGACTGTTTGTAAACCTGCAGCTAAAACCTGCAGAGTTTGTGCTGACAAACCGGAAATGAAAGACGAAGGCAACGAGAAGGGGAATGGAAGTGGGACTGGGACTGGAGCGTGGAATGGAATGGAGAGTGACAGCTGCAGTCACTGCCAAGTGCCAAGTGGTTGGATTGGGCATTTATGGACTTTTAGACGACAGCCAGCAGGCGGGGCACCAACCAAATCCCAAAGGGGCGGACCGGGCAGGGACCTAACCTAGAAAACTTTAAATAGTTTTCGGAACTATAAAATCAATAAGCGCATAGCTGCCAGCGCTTCAAGGCTCGAAATATTTATGGCCCCTCCCTTTCTTACTATCATATATAACTGAAACTTTATATTGCGTCTCTGCAACAATGTGAAATCATCAAACCCCATAATTTTCATGTGGTATTCTTTATGCAATCGGTTATTAAAACCCATAAAGCAACATCTAATTATGGCTGGAACCGACATAATTGGGGGACGAATTAAATTTTGATAGTTATGCACTCTGCTTGGGGCGCTCCCTTCGCGTGAAATACTATCGCTTCTCATTAAATTCCTTAGTTTGCTTATCACTAATTGTGGTAATCGAATCTGAAGCCACATAATGTGGGGATAGCTTAACTCTATCTCCATCTGTGTATCTACTCTTTCGATAGAATATATATGTGGCCAAGGACTCTGCAGCTGGCCAAGGATAATCCCTTCAAGGCAGCTCAAAGCATATATTTGGCACCCTTCTGCAGTAACCCTTTTAGCTGTTTGGCCAAAAATGTTTAAAAGCCAAGTTAAGCAAACTTAGGGAGAAAGAGCTTTTACTGCATTGATAGTCACATTGAATGGTTGAGCTTAAGTTTATGCTGATTGAATGGCAGTTTAAGCGATTGAAACTGCGACAATCAATTGAATGGAAAGCTATTCCCTTCTGCTAGTTTTCCCAGGGGCCATTTCTCAGTTGCTGCAGTAAAACTTAAAGACCTAATGTCTGGGTCAACAATCATGCTTGAAAACTTAATAAACCTCTTAGGAGCGAGTGCAAAGGGCATGCGGCATGCAAATTTGCCCCAGCTGCAAGTGAAAATCACGCGCCTCAAGTGCCAGAAACTTGAGTCCAGGCAAAAATAATGTTGTACAAACAATGGAAACACGCCAAGGATGGGCGGATGGCAGGCAGAGAAATGAGAAATGTAAAACAGAGAATCAGAGAAACAGAAAGGGGCAAACGGAGACGTCGAATGCAAGTAATTAGAAATGCAAATGATGCGCAAAATCAGAAACGCAGCAACAGAAGCCAAGGATATTGTTGAGACGAAGAAACACGAAGGCGCATATTAATTATGTGGCACGTGATGTCGGCACTTGCCCCCAGGGGCTGTGGGTGCGAGTGACTGGGGTGGTCATTGGAAGCCCCACAGCCACAATTGTGACTACTGAGGCCGTACACTTCAAAGCAGCTTGTTAAAGTGTAGCTTAAGGTCCTACTCGGACTTGGAATATGTGTGATTCAGGCAATTCAAGCACGCAGCTCTCCGAACTGCGCATTTAATTAAATCTGAAAATTTAAACGTCCGCGTGAGAAGGACCTTCGCGAAGGACACGTTTGCCATGATTTTTTATGTAATTGGCGATAGAAACACGTTGGCAGCATAAAAACGCAACATTCATAAGCTAATGTAATACTCATACGCAGTGTGGTACGCAAATACTCGAACGATGCAGGTAAAACTTGGTCAAAATGTGTCAAATGTAATTTGCGAGGAGCAAACAAAAAGTTGCTTCAAGTTTACTGCACTCGTTGCATTATCTCGAATGTGTGGCAGACACATTGAATAGCTCGGGGTAACTGTCTCAGAATAAATAAAATCCAATTCGAAAAGTACTAGAAATATTTGTATACTTAACACACCAGCTGCAGATGCTGTCACAACAAGTTCCATGGCGAAGCCACAACACACCCCACACTCGCACACACCCACAATGATAGTCAGAACGTCAGCAGCAATGAACGACATGCTGAGGATTTCGTATGCAAATCAGCATAAAAGAGACAAGAGAAACAAGAGAAAGAGTGAGAGGCAGCAGAGGGTTAAGACGAGTCTAAAGAGTGTCAAACCGGATGAGATGGCGGTGTTGCTTTAACTCTGTCTCTGTCCTCTATCTGCTGGCCAAGAAAATGATATTTATGTCGATTATTTAAATATCATCGCAGAACCAGCTAACAGTATAAATACAGTATCTAAGACATAGACTGCAAATAGAAGCAATCAAGTAAAGTATCAATTTGATTGCAATGCCTTTCCCTCAAATTCAGCACTCAATCGAAATGAAATCAGAAACTGCCAGTCAGAGTTACACTTGCAGTTCGCGCCCACATAGTTTTGCGGTTTTAATTGAAAGGGCTAGACCATACACATGAGTGTATGTGTGTGTGTGTGCCTGTGTTTATGTTTGATATACGTGCATGACTTGCAGTTGCGTGTGTACCGTAAAATGCTGGTCCGCAGCTGCAGTCATTACCAATTGTCAACACGAAATGGCGCCCGTATGCGCGAATATACACAAAATCGAATAACACAAGTAAACGTCTACAGAATGTCCACTGATCGACTATCAAATACCCTATACATGTTTCTTGAGATTAGCTTTGCTTTCCATCCCGTTTTCGTGTTGATTTTCTTTTGAGTTCTTTATTTCGCATTGCTTCTCACTTTGTTTCTCATATTCAAATCTCGATTCCCTTTAGACTGTGAGAGGTGCCCAGTATCCATCCCCACATGCGACATAAGTTATCTTGCAGCATCTCATCCCCAACTGAAGTGCAACACACAAGCTGAGTATCACCGAGGACATGCAGCCGGCACATATGTAATGGCCAGTTCACCTAAGGGCTGACATGCCCAATTTGTGCGAGAGTTCATGGCATGTGTCAATAGCAAGCCTTCCACGGCGGCTCTCTATGTTGATTTATACGGTGTTTATTTAGAGACATGAACGGGAGTAGAGGAGGAGGAGCAGAGAGATTGTTGATGAACGGGCTGGGTGGTGGTCAGGACAGATGGTAACACTTGAAAGTTGTTGCGATGTGTATTGTGTGATTTACAAATTGTCAAAGCGTTAAATTGAAAATGTCAGAAAGGAAAATGAATTGTTTTCCCTTTAACCACAGACATTGGACAAACAAAGCGCAGTGTTTGCCAAATATTTTGTTGCATTTGTTGCGCACAGAAAGCCTTTATTTTCATTTTCCCTACTGCTTTGAGGCTTTGTCCTGCCAATTTCATTAAAATATACCCTGTACTCAATGCAGAAGAGTTCTGAGTTGAGACCAAGTATATTCTTTTCTTACTCTATAAAGTAAACTGTCTCAAGAGTCAAGTTACCCTAGTATTTCTCGCTTTGCATATCAAGTAATAAGTCTGTTTACAGGTTACAACACAGTCTATCATCGTTGGGTAGAGCATTCGTAGTTGTTTTTCAATTGGCCCTTAGGGCCTCGTGTACACCATGCAATACACGCCTAATTAATGCAGGCCAATTAACTTAATTTATAGGCAAGGTATAAGTCAGAACACGTACTCCACTTAGCAATTGGACAGTCCAATTATGGGTGATTCTAAAGAGCAGCCAGGGGAGGGTGGGAAACTAATCCAAGCCAAGAGCCCTGGGGGCGCCTTGCTGCTATTTTGATTAGGTAATTCGAGTAAATCACTGGAATCTGGCATTGAGTAGTTCAATCTTCAGCTTAGTCCATTGTTTGTGAGTTCGCCTTTGGCTTAAGTGTCTAACATTTATTTGCAGATTGCAGATTGTTTGCATATTAATTAATTAGTTGGGTTTGATTTAAGATTGAATAGGCTATGATTTTCATTTCGCCCCAAAAGAAAAACATCCTTCCACAATAATGCAGGACGTTTAATGCAAAGCAAACAACAATAAATAAAGCTTAAGAGCTGCCGAAAACCTGCTGCGGCTGCTTTCAATAAGCTCTCACCAGATAAAGGAATTGTATACGGGTATACAAGGCGTATTGGCCTGTGGACTGGTACTGGTGGAGCTGGTGGAACCATAAAAGAGATTTAGGAACCAAAGGGCAGATTCTGGAAATCGATTTCTTTGAGTTTTGGCCAACTTTTGATTAATTTCTCTTCATTTCATCAATTGTGATTGACTGTGTGTCAAAAGATTCTTAGGGAGTAGAAATTTAATTGAATATTAGATATTTGTGTGCCTAAAAGAAGTACCTATTTCCTTATAGATGTTGCCATTATTCGATAATTTGTGACCTAGTCGAAAAAAAATAGTTGAACTTCCAAGCACATTTGTCTCCAGATGAAGATACCTATCTGAGAGCTCATATATCTGTGGTTTTGCCTTAACCAAAGAGGCGACATTTCTAGAATAAATCACAGCGAATTAAACGCACACGAAACCTGACAAATTACGGGAGAATGTGATTTACGGAACGCCACCAATAAAAGAACTTTTTACTTTCGGAGCTGTGGCAAATATTTGAACCTCTAAATATGCAGCATTATTTTTACAGTGCTCGCTTCTTGCCTGGCTGTGCGTGTGTGTGTGTGTGTCTGTGTGTAACAGTCAGACACAATAAATTCTCACAATTGATTTTATGGTATATACCCTGGCTTGCCTTCCACTCTTTCTTTCTCTTTCTCTCTGTGTCCCTCGCTCTCTCTGACTCACAGAAGTTGCGTCGCATTTGAATGACTAAAAATGAATTTTGTTTTTACTTATTTATTTTGATTTTAAAATTTAAATGTTTTATTCATGGAAGCAGCCAGCGACCCACAAAACGCCATTAACATATTTACACATTTAATTCTCCCAGAGAAAAGAGAGAGAAAACAAAAGAGAAATTCAAATGCTTTCAATGAATTTCCACAAAAAACTACACGAAAATAAGCGAAACTTTTATAGTTAATACAAATGTAAACAATTTACTTTTCTCCTTTGGGAATATTATCGATTTTTGTGTTATTTAGTTAGCTGCAAATATCTATATTAGCTCTCCACACATTCTTGGCACTTAAGCTCATATTAATATTGAAAAACATTTATAAACAATCATATCCTGTGTTTATCACAAACGAAACCATCAGCCATCAGGCAGGAGGGGAAGCACACGGGAGAGATTCTATGGGAAGGCTGCTTAGTCTGCGCCAATTGAGCGATAATCTGGGCATTAGCAACGGAAATTCATTGCCAGATTTCATGGTTGGGATGAACTACTACATTTGCAGGGGGATTATAGCTGTTGTTGTTGCTGTTGTCCTTTGAGTCAAAATTTGTAATTTCCGTTGCGAGCTGTGGAGTCTTAAAGGGGATATACTGGATGGTAGCCACAAGGATGGTATGCATATGTTCAATGTCACAGCAATTATATAATGGACTCCACAGCCAGTTGAAAAATAACTCAAGGCCACCACACACACACACATAGAAGCACACCAGACAACACACACACTCCAAACCAGAGTCGAAAACAATTAACTTTAAAGGCTTAGACATAAATCCTGGCACAAAGGTAGCCAGAAGTGTGCGTAATACACGTTGAAGTAAGTAACCCAAACAAAGCCAGAACTGTATGAAAAATGTATGAGCCACACGCTATGACAATCTACACACAATGTACACAACAATTGGGAGAGTATCCTTGAGGAGTATCCTTGTGTACGACTGAGCGATACTCTGGGTTCTATTCTAGACTTTGGGCTATTAAATATCAAAGCTTTCCTTATTGTTTTTCAATGTTAATAAATTTACCTTAGGAAATAGGCTTGATATATGATATCTTCCACCACATTAACTCCCATACGTTATACGATATACGATATACGATATACGATATTGTTCCCTTTGGGCCTAGCATATCGACCCGATGAAGTGTGAATATATATTTTCACAACATTTTAACCACTTTTAAGTATACGGCAGAACAGAAGAAAAGCTGCTGAAGTGTATGCCTTGACATGAGTCGCACTTGACATTGCCCGACGAGCACACATACCATCTACACACACACACACACACACACACACACACGCTCTAGCACACTCACACCCATTCAGTCTACAGTGCTAAAGGCCAAGTGGTAGTAGCAAAGCAGCCAAAAGTTCCTTTCTGTTGAATTATAATATTGCATGCTGATAAAACATTGGAAGCCAAAGCACCCAAGGGGATTACAATTAAAAGAGCACACAGAGATACACACACACACAGACACACACGCACACAGACACACCAAGACCTCTATATAAAATATATGGAGACAGCAGAAAAACTTGAACTGGCGGAAATCATTTTGGGCATTATATTCATTTGTATTTTTACACTTTGCATGGCAGATAAAAAGATAAAAAGCGCCAGCCACTTGCCACTTGCCTCTTGCCTCTTGCCACTTGCCACTTGCCACGCTGGCACACATTTTGGCCCTGATACTGCCTCGGTCTCAGTCTCTACCCCTGCGTTTTCATGCCATCTGCCAGCGGAGCCAAGGCTCAGTTGAAGCACATTGTGAATATCACTTGCACGTTTCCACACACTCACTCACTCACGCACACCCACACACACCCACACACGCACACACACACTCAGTTGGTGTAGGAAAGTTGTGCGGGCTTTGTGTTTCGGATTGTTTTGTTTACGGAATGCCTGGAGACCACAGCGGCAACAAAATTCAACAGTTTGTTGCCAGCAACAAGATGTTGCCAGAACGCAATGTTGCGCCCCCATGTTGCACGTGTTGCCGAGTGGCGCCTACGCTCGCTGGCCCCGGGTATGCCTTCTCAGCTCTCTCTCTCCCGCTCTCTCTCTCTGTCGAGCGCTCTCTCTCGGGTTCAGCCCCAAGGTGTGTTGAGTTTTTCGCTTTGATAAACCATTGGCCAGCCAGCATTTCAAACAGTCTGTAAAGGATTCTAGACGTTAACGGTTCTTCTGAATACTCAACCAACTCAACTCAAAGCAAGTCAATTTGAATTCAAAAAAGTTTACATTCGTTTCGTGTGTTTAAAACGGTTTTTGATTATTCAAAATTTGTGAAAAAGTGACTCAAGTTTCGCTTGAGATTCCTGGAGAATTTGCTGCTGAGATTTAAAAGTAAATATACAAATTTCTTGAATGTTTTTCAACTGAATTTTTGAACATAAGATGATAACATTTTTTTCAGAAAATCAAATTAAATTGTATTTTCAAATATTTATATATATTTTTCTGAAAAATTAATCAGGAAATTGAATGCTTAGTTTATAATAATAACTAAAAATATTTTATTTATTAAGCTAGCAATAAAAATACATAAATTCCTTGCTTATTTATAAATAAATAAAATAATATACTTTATTTGATTATTTATAAATAAATAACATAAAATAATTCAAGATAATTGCTCGACTTTTGGTATAATTCTTTTATCTCAAGAGACCGTCGCGTTTGCCAATTGTCCGTCCACAAAAAAACAGACAATATGAGCAATTATTTATACCATAATTTATGCTGCAAGCTCTTTGGCATGCTGCAAGTTTAGGGGCGGCCGTTGCCAAAAAATGTTTGATATTCTGCAAGGTTGCCCACAGCTGACATCTGTCATAATCTGATCTGCATAATGCAGGGACGGATCAGCTTTGGGTAAATGTATATTCTTGGGATGGAAACTTTCTCACGAATTGCACGAATTGAATGCAAATGTTATAGAGGCAATCGAAGCAAGGCTTTGGTTGCCGAATCGGAACGGTCCGGTCTGCGCTTAGGCGACCCTTTTTGCAAATGCTCGTAAAAACAATTTGACACGACAAAGCGAGGCACACGGCTGCTTGTTTGGGGCCAAAACAATAAAAGCAAACAAGAGCAACAACAGCGGGAACAGAAATTACAATAGGCCAACAAAAGAGCCGCATTAAAATGCTTGAATTTCAATTAAAAAGGGTACCAAAAAAAATGCCAGCAGTAATTTATATTCATATTACGTATACGCCGCGTGCGTCGAGTTCGCAGTCATTAAACGACATGTACGAAAAGTTGACACTAAAAGGTCCCCCCCTCCCCACATTCCCTTGCCCCTCTTCAAACAAAGTCCCTGCTTGTTGTTTATTCTTATGAAAAATTAAACACAACGTGCCCCAGAGAAACAGAAAAAGAGAAGGGGAAGGAGAAGGACAGATGTGTCCAACAGACGCAGAGGTCCTCGTCTGATGTCGCCCTCTGTCACTGCATATGACAGCTCGGGCCACGTTAATTTATGCTCATTCATAAATTTTGTCCGCCTGCCACAGACTCGGTCCGAGGTTCATTTGCATTTGGCGCCTTCGCATATGCAACAACAAACCAAAAAAAATGGCGAAAAGTGGAAATCTCTGAAGTAACGATAAATGACCTGGAACTTAACTGATATTTACAGACCCCCACGGAACTACAGTTTTCCATTTAGTATGAATTATCAGCTCTCAGGTGGCTTCCCCTACTTATAATCAGTACATTGCCTGCATTCAGTTTACGTTCATAAGAATCGACTCTTCGTACCTCAAACAAACTGATATCTTAAGGAGAAAAGTTCTACTGACCCATTATCTATATCTCGGAATTGATATGACTAATATTTGTTCTGTATTCTTTAAGTAATTTATTTGAATTATAAATTAAAAGTGCAAATTATGTAATAAAACTGAAATAACATAAACAAATCTAATTTCATCGATTACACCTTATAAAATTGTTTTCAACAATCAGCCTAGAAATGCTCAAGAAATCCTGACATCATGTCTATTAATACAGCTCTCAGAGAGAAGATCAAATAAATAGCAGCAACTCATAGAACAAACAGTCTGAGTATTAAAGGTATAAAAGTAAATAGAATAATATTTATCAATAGCTCATAGAAGCTTCGATCTAGTCGTTTAATGAGGGTTTAATTGACTTTCACTGATTTTGATTGTGTTTTTTCAGCATTTTAGGTCGCTTGTTTACCAATCGCCACCTGCCACCTGCCGCTTGCCACTTGCCACTTACCACATGCCACTTATCGGTTAATTTGGCTTGGTCTGTGCCAAGTGACTTGTAAATTTTATGTAATACCCACAATTAATTATCGTTAATTGCTGTCACTTGTCCGCTTAACACATTCAGGCAGCTCTCGCTCAACTACAATATTATTTTATTGTTACAGGTTGCACAGGGAAAGTTCTGAATAAAAACGATTTATTGTTATATTTTATTTTATATTTTTAATTGGCATTTCATTTAATTTATTTGCACATGCAAATTGCAGACAGAGAGTCAACCAGAAAGGGGGAAAATGTTCCACATGCTTTTCTTTCGACTTCTTTTATGCATTTCCCCTTGTTATTCGCCGCCTTCCGTTGTTGCCACAAATGAAATAATTAAAATAACACAAGCGCGAGCACACACACATACACACACACACACTCTCACTCACGCACACACACATTCCTGTTATGTTATTGTTATTGTTTTATTGTTCGTGTTGTAGTTGTTGAATGTTTTCTTAATTTAAGAAAACCGACGGCTCATTGTGCACGCGTTGTGGCAGCAACAACAGCCGCAAAGTTATCAAAATAAATATAGGAAAATTGGCATGAGTTACTGCTAGATATGGCCAGGAAGTCAGTGTGTCATATTTGCTTTTGGGGCTACGGTTTTTATGGCCCACCAAAAGGAAGTGCTATTCACAATATCAATCTGTTGATGGAATGATTAGTCGCTCGAGAATGATTTATATTTGGCAAATATTTGCGATGATTCATACTTGATTTTGGTCTTATTACAAGACAGTTACTGTGTAGACCCGCTGATTGTAATTGGTAGCACAAAATGAGTGAACAAGCATGGTAATGATGGAACATAATCATCAAGAGCTCCAAGTCCCAGAGCTCCTATTGACTTCAGAAAGAAACTTGGCCAATAATAAGCCCTTTGAAAGGGCCCAAACAGTTACCTCAAGTAGTGTTCAGTGTAACCACTGTAATTGTCATTAAGCAAACTCTTCAATTGCCAGTCACTTGAGGAGGCAAGAAGTGACGCCCACACACGCACTTAAGTACACACCCACACACACACACACACACACACATCAGCGAACAAGGCCTGCAGGAATTTTCCAAAATTATCTTTACAAAATGTTAGAGGAGAAGGTTGCAAAAGTGAAAGTGCCATTAAGCAACTTTCACGCCTAACAACAATAATTATTATAATTACAAGTTGGCCAAAAAGTTGAGGGCCAAAGTGTTGCCGTTTCTGCCGACGGCATAGTCAAATATTTGGCCAGAAAGCAAAAAAAGGAAAACAAATATTTTCGGGTAGAGGCAAGCGAAGCAGACAATCAGCATAAATTCTGTAGCTGTCTGTTTCTTCAAGCACCCTGTAAACAAACAGCGATTCAAGAGGGTATATAGAAGAGAAGGAACACAAGGCACTGGGAGTCTTTTTGAGTATACCTGAACACGTTCTTAGCCATCATCTGTTAGCCTAGTCCAACAAGATGCGTTTCTCTGCATCTCAATCTTGATCGGATGATATATTATTGGGTAGTGAAGGACTAGAGTTTATAGACCTTGGAGTATATATAATTTAATATCAATATCGATCACTCGCACACATTTCGAGCACGAAGAATGTACGTGAAAGTACTGAGGAGCTCTTTAAAGAACATCAACCCGCAACCCGTGATGGAAACGCACTTGTTTTCACTTTTGGCCCGAGGCGTAAAACCGGAATGTGTTCCACGTATCCATTGTTTTGGTAACATCCAGCTGTTTAATTATGTGGGCATGGCTGCTATTATTTATTATTATTATTACTTCTTGATTATTATTTATACAAAATTGTTCCAGGGAGGCAGTAAAAAAGTGAAAATTTCGGGGGCTGTGTAAATATTTACATCATTTGAGCTTGTCTCACTTTTATGATGGGCATTAGTCGGTCAATTTATCAACTCAACTGGGGCAGCATTAGGGCTAAAAGAGAGATTATGTTGGCCGGAACGGAGAAAGGCGAATGGTTAATCTAGAAGCAGTATTTGTTATGTGGCGCCATAAAATGGCATTTGCAACAGGCGTCGACGTATTTAATGAGCCAGTTTTACCGACAAACAATTAAAAACTTCTTTGAAATGGCTGCGATGGGTAAATAATATAAAAGCATTTTTTAGAATCGTAAAATTCTTTCTTACAATTTATTTATACAAAAAATAAGCCGGAAAAGACTGCCTGTTGCCCCGTTATTATCTCCAGCTCGCCGCTTTTTATGTTCCAGCGATTTTCCTTCTATTCAAATGACGCAGCAACTGTTTGCCAACTGCTGGCTACTTGGCCAGAAATTGGTCTTTGTGTTTTCTCCCCGTGGTGTTTACTTTAGCAGTTCGGTCAACACTTTGTTATTTGTTTAGCAGACGATACTACGAATTCGTTATACCATTAATTGAGTTATTATTTTGCATACTCGAAAGGTACTTTATACATTTTACCTTACTGCGTTTCCACTTCTTTGTGTCGATGTACGTCGTAAAATCATGGAACACTCCCATTGATTCAGGACTGCGGTTGACGTGTCCTTGCTAAAGTGTATGACTGTGTGATTGTGTGATTGTGGGAGTGTAGGACTGTGTGACTCTGCGAGGACGCAGACGTCCAACAATCGTGACAATTTCTAAAATGAATGACTGACATTTCCATTTGCAAATTGACAAAACCCGCGAGCTGAGCCCAACGACAAAACAAAACACAAGTTGCAAGCCTGTCACAGCATCTCCAACAAAGTGAGGCACAAACACTTAGAGACCTCGACTGGTAGATACCCAGTATCGTAGGAGTGCTAAGACTTGTAGTCATAAAATCAATTTGAAATCCCACAAAGATATATCTCCCAGTTATACACAGGGTATTACGAGACACATCTACTTTATACCAGGGTACTACAGTCTGATAGACCCAATGAGTTTTTAATGTGTCATGTGATTAAGCAGCGATGACAAAGCAAACTGAAAAGCGGATTTTCATGTGATTACAGTAGCAAAAATTATTTTAAGCCCTTTGTAGTTGCAGCTGCTTTCCCAAGGTAAAATGTCCATTTATAGTCCACACATGTAGTATAGTATGGAGTGAGGCTTATTGGGCATAAAGAATGCATGTTGTACAAATCTTTGCTTTTAGTGCTAATAATAGATATATCTACCTTATTTGAATATCACTCGAAAGCAAATAAAACCCTACTCAGTATTATCCAAGCATGACTTTTGACTTCCCTTTGAGAAGGGTTGCAGCTCATCTTTTTTTTCATACTTCAACGAGAACTACTTGTATCTGTTTTTTGTGCTCATTTCATGCTTAATTGAACTCTCGTCATATGGCGGCTTCCATGTTGTTTACGATGTGAAGGAAGTAAAAACTTTTATGTACTTAACTCGGCATAGAAATGCTGCACTAGAGTGTGAGAAAATGTGGAAAAACAAGCGTGGAAAGATGCGTGGAAAAATCCGGGGAAAACTCAACTGAACGGATGAAAAAAAGAACCTCAATTCAGCGAGAATTCTTTTATGTTTTTTATGCCTTTTAAAAAGATTTCAAGAGCAAAGCCACAACGCGCGTCGCTTTAGTTGGGAAACATTTTTTAATTAAATCACCGCCAGAACTTAACTTGGTCTTTGCCTTTGCCGCAGATTTCAAATTAGTTTTACGAGTACACAACGCTTTAGTTGTTTAAGTAAATTTTTGTCCGTTTATTAAAAAAACACGCTGTCGGCTTGTTTAATTGAATGTATAAATTGGTTCGTTGCAAAGGAAAAGGATATCACGTGGTGCATGCAACGCGCCGGTTTGTCTGACAACTGCAACAGTTTTAATTAAATTTTTATGGACACCCTGCGGGGGATGGGCTGGTAGGTAGGTAGGTAGGTAGGTATCAAATACGATTACTCTGTGTGTGGCCATAGTAACATCTACTAATTAGTGGATGTCATTCGACGCTTACACTTTCAATTGTTTAAATGGAAGGCTTATGCAATTGCTGGCTGACAGTAGTCAACGTTGCGTATGCGTAATGACGCTATCATTGCATCCATTCGACTGTATAGCACGATGTGATTAACTGAAAGCCACCATCCTCTGGCAGGTAAAGCGGCTATAGTCTGGCTTCTGTTGCAAATGTTAAACCTACCAAGAGTTGTAATCTAAAATTAGCATAATCTGCCTGGTTGCATTCAATACGAATTAAATAATGGATATGCACAGCAAAATAAACGTCGAAAAGATTAACATATTTAAGTAATGAAGGGTTGAAATGGAATATTGTATAATGTATGGGAAAAGCTAGTTTTAAAGTGAAAAGTAATTTATAAGCTTTATCTTATATCAAAAGCAGACTCCATTCAGTATGCATTCAGTATGAAAGTCTGACAGATCTGTATTTTTATAAATGTGACGCAATTGGTGCTATTGTGACCTCTTTGTAGACAAAGCGGAGCAGGGGCACCCACTGACCTTTTGTGGCATCATTTGTGTATCATAATAAGAATTTCTGCATGTTTTCTTTCAGTTGTCAGGGCTTGCCAAGAATAATTGAGCGGCAGCCGCTTGAAGTTTCATTCGAGAGTGAAAGAATAGCAGGCAGCAGCCTTGACGGCGTTGCGAAATGTTCAGATTGTGGCTATATATAGACAATTAAGAGGTATTATCTGAGCACATACTCGTCTGTATATCAAATCTATACAAGCAGGTCAGACAATTCACAATTCACAATTCACCCAATTAGCGGCTCGCCGAGACTGCGAATCTGCGATCCATTGAACTTGAAAAAGAAAAACTTGAGTGTGAATTTTAAAGAATTGTTTTCAATTAAATTTATTGCGTTTTATACATGTTAGACACACACTTGGCGAAGGCGTGCGAACTCACTCAGCACATCGTATCAAAGAAAAATAAATATTGAGATTTATTATAAATCGAATGCCATAAACCATTCGATTAGATTCGATTCTGCACTCGCTGTCTCCTCTGACTTCTGCATCCCTCCCCAGATTTATACTGTTTAAATTCCCATAAATTAAACTTTTGTTTTGCCGCGTTTGCCTAATTAAAATTTATGAACATTTCGATATTGAAATTATAGTGGCCATCTGTCCGGCTAAACCAGACAGATTCGAGTACGAGTCCGAGTACTCGTAAATTACGTGTTAATTACTTAAGTTGCTTTTCAGTGAAAGATTCCGATAGATCTCAACAGACGAGAATATACTGACTTGTTGTTGAAAGGGGCACAAGGACAATCTGAGAGAGTATCTATAAAGTGTGGCAATTTTATGTGAGTTATTTGAATCCTGCATCTAGTTTAGATTCAGCATTAAAGCAACAAATTGGCTGTTAAAAATTTAACTGCATTTTTATGTGCTTAGGACCCACTCCACTTTAGACCCAAAGCTTAAGCCAAATGCAATAAATAAAAGAATTGTAGAAATGTCAAAGTGTTTTGATAAATTGTTTGGCTCAGCTTTGGCTTTGGCCATAAATTAAAGAAGCCACCCTTGTACAGGAATCCTTTTATTGGTTAATCCTTTTGGGTACAGATTGATCGGATCAGAGATAACTTTCGGCCCTTTACCATTTGGGACACGCACTCAGATTCGAACTAGGAGCTGGGCATGCAAATCAATGGCGGCGGTTAGGAAAATGCTCATCTGCCATTTTGTAGAAACGTGTGAGCTCAGCGCAATTTACAAGCCATTGAGCAGCTGATTTAGGCAGATTTAGGCCTGATTGTAGCCATGAGTCTTTAACTTGGCCAAATGGAAATGTCAATGTCAAGACGCAACTGTTGCCTCATTTAGGGTTTTCCGTGGCGCCTCGTTGAGCGTTGTTGCTTTGATGCCAAGGCTAACTTTATTATGTACGCTTGCATTCACAGCCAAGTGGTAGCACCCCCTACTACCTACTGCCATATACACCCTCTTTATGGCCCTTCATCCCCCTTCATATTCATTCTCTTTAGAGCCCATGCTACTACTTCAAAGTCTGTGTCTTAACATTTTGGCGTGCCTAAATGAAAGTTGAATACGTTGGGGAAAACTAAGACAACGCATACAGAACGCAATACAAAAGCCAAGTGGGAGAGCTCTCTTCAACCATGATCGACTACCAGATGCCCTGTCGTTGGTAACTTAACTAAAGATGGAACTTTCAGTAAACAAGTGCCAAACTGCAACAAAGTATCTAGACGCAGTAAGAGGGTTACTTTTATGATTTATGACTACTCTATATGATATGAAAATGGTATCAAATGTCAATATACCCCTGGTGGCATGTGTTTATAGAGGGTATTAAAGAACAGACAATGTCTACTCTATAATTCAAAAGCTAAGGCAGCAGGCATAATATTCAAACTGGCCGTCAGTCAAGCCGTCACTCAGTCAGTCAGTCAGTCAGCCAGTTAGCCAGTCAGTCAGTTAACTTGGCTTGCCAGTCCTTTGTGCACTTCTTGTATGTGTGTGCGTGTGTTTGTGTATATATGAGCGTGTGTGTTTCCACTTCCGTCTGCATTTGCATAAATCACATAAAAGAGTGTCAATGTATCTGTGTGCTTCAGCCCGTGTGCGTGTGTGTGTGTGTGAGTGTGAGTGTGTCTCGGTGTCTTTATATATTATTATTTATGAATATGACTTTAGCTGACACATTGCAGCTGAAAGCAACTAAGTTTTTGTACATGCCTTTGCCTTGAACAGATGTCTGTTTATATAGCCGCTTGTAAAACCGAAAAGCTTCATTTTCCCCCACTGGATTTGCAGCTGGCTTACACGCTGCCAAGTCCTTGGCCAGTAAGACAGCAGGCAGACCATAAATGCCAAGGATGATGAACACACGAAACTAACATGAGAAGTGCTTCATTAGGGTTTATAGTCCAATGGACAGACTGACAGACATTAATTATGTTAACGAGTCTTTAATTACCCATTTCAATCAAATAAAGCAATTTAAATTATGAATTGAGTTTTATATGGGCTATAAACAGCCCCGATGGAGTATACAAGCTTGATTATGGATCGATAATATCATAATAAACATTCAACTTTAATCAGTTTTTCGTATTAATTACGACTCTTTCATCAAATTAGTTTATGTTATTTCAAGTTTTCTATTCTCACTCCTCCTTTCCGATCAATTGAGTCCTAGGATCACCATAAAAAGCAATGCTCTTGACTTCAAGGAAGCCTTTTTATCCGTTCAATTGAATTTGAAATAAAAGAATTATTAGATGTACGCCCTATTATCAGAGTGCAGTCACAACAAACAAGGCTTATGTAAAATCAATAGAACTGTTAAAAGCACAGACACACATACTTCGAAGAGAACTAATCGCAAGGCCAAACAATCAATGTGGAAACCGTCAAGAGAACAAAGGCCAATGTTATTCCAACTGTTCGTTGTTGTTATTCAGGTTGTTTGTCGCTGTCGCTGTCGTTGTTCGGCATAATTAAAGCTATAAATAGCAGTATAAATAGAAGCGTACTGAAAGCAATTGTATAAGGATATATGTAATTGGTTTTTGAAGAAAGTCTTACCTATATATAGATATAGATACGAGAGATATAATGTGCTCACATTCGGGCAGGACGAGAAGAGGGTAATCTAACCAGAAATAAACAGACGCAAACACTTAAATTAAATGCGAACCGAGCTTAATGCACTTAAAGTGAGGACACAACGGAGACGCCTCACAGTAAACTATGAGCAGGCAACGCTTAGGGAACTGGTTCTGGGGAACTGGGGCTGTGGTCCCATTGACAATGCTTGTGCCAGCCCAGACGTGCCAGGTATCCGGCAAAAGTGTGCTGTGCGTGCTGCTGTACGAGGAGCAGCAGAGGTCCTCGTGCTCGTCCTCCAGCTCGCTGGAGCACAACCTGGCGGGCACTTTAACACGCGCCGTTGACAACTTGTGGACTTGACTTATGCAATCGCAAGCGGCGACAATGCCTGACAATTGCTTGCCCCACACCCATCCCCACCCCACGCCCACCCATTGGGCCCCCATACCCAAGCTGGGTTAACCGGTTGTTCTTTCGCCTTGCTGATGCCATGTGAAACGCCTATTAAGGTGCAACGTCTCGCCTTAAAGCATGCCATGAATATTTCCACTATTTCTGGTCTCACCATTTCCATTTCCGTTTCCGCTTCCCCCAGCTGCTTTGCTTCTCTTGTTATTGTTCTCCATATTTGGGTTCCTGCTGACAGCTCAAACTGTTTTCCTTTTGTTTTTCTGTTGTTATTCTCTTTTCGGGAACTGCAAAACATATTTTTTATGACATTTTCATGTGTTGGGCGTATACTTAATATGTCTGTACTGAAAAAATGTTTATGTATGTTGTTTTATGTTGACATTCCGCTGCTCCCACATAATTAGCCAAGTGCGTGTTGCCAAACAGAGCAACTGCCAACAGGCAGCTAGCATAATTCTGTATATATCAATTAAACGGATCATTTTGATTAATTAGCCCTGTACTTGGTACTGGCAATGCAAAGCGCGATAATTCTGGGCGTCATTCCCTATTGATTACTCATCGTTTGCCGAAAAGTTCTCCGTTTCCGGATAATCATAACTTTATTCAGACAGCAACGTAGGCGCTTTGAACCAGAATTGATTTATCATTCAAGTTTTAACCTATTTGCACTTGGAATGTATTCAGTATAAGCTTATTCCTAGAAGTTTATTCTTGAAAGAAAACGAAGCAAAATGTGGATGCGAATGTGTTTCCTTAAGAGGATTTCACGTTCTAAGAGATATTTTGTGTATTTTTCGAATTTTCTGAACATTTTTGCAGCTGTCTCTGGGCTGTGAAAGCCATGCTCGAATTATAGACATGACACACCCACTCCAAGCCCGCACATAACTCATAGCTTGGACCATCCGGCAGATAGGAGTTGCAAGCTCAGCATTAGCTGAAACAGGAACTTGAAGTGTGCAACAGCAGCAGTCCGCAGGCATGCGGCATGCGGCATGTGGCATGCTTGGGCCAAAAAGAAATGCGCCACATAATGCATTTTCCCTTTTGAAATGTTAGCCCTTTCAAGTGCCTCACACAATGAGAGTGCTCACATATCCTGCGTATGAATATATTCACTGCTTCACATGCCATTGCATAATCGCAACAACAACTGCAACAGCAATAGGAATAGCAATAACAACAATTGCCGCTGGGTATGCAACTCATATTTGTATTCCTCTCTGCGTTTTGTAATAACAAACGGCGCTTCAACAATGTGAAGGTCCTTCTAATGAGCCTGACCCAGAATGTGACTAAGGATGCAGTTGGCTGGCATTCAATTCCTCTGGGTCATAAAATGTCCACGCAGCCTGGGATAGAAACTCTTTAACTAGGACTTCGGCTCTAGTTGCAGCTACCAGCTACCAGCTACAGTTAAACGGGTTAGTTGCACAAATAAACTTCACACTTTGTATGCTGTCAGGTAGTAAAACTTTAACAATTATTTCCAGTCTTTGTTGCTGTTGTTGTTCCTCAGGAAATGGGAAAGTTGTGCAACAGTCCGGTGACAAAACAAGTCAAATAAAATGGCAAAGGAGGATAGCTTGGGATGTTCCTCTGGTGATTAATTAAGTAAAAGGAAATTTCTCAAGTAACAAACAATGTTTAAATTTATATAGGGAAATAATTTAAGAATCTATTTGAAACACGTGTTGAAAGTAGTTTCTGACAAAGGCACTCAAACAATGAATAGATATATCTATGAATGCTACTCTCTTGTATAGAATCACTTTGTTGAAGATAGGAGTATCCCGAAGACAAAGGATCCGTGTCTTACAACAGCTTTATGACCAATCAATTCTTTGACAGCTTTATGGCTTTGTCATGACAAGAGATAGCTTCTAAGCTAAGGCTAGTCATATAGAGTGAAGCACATGACTACATTAATCGACTTTCTCTATGAATTATGTGGTCTCTGGGTGCATGACGAAGCAGTTATACCCTCCTCGGATAGGGTATAAACTGTGTAGAAGCAACAACAGCAACAAGTCGCCCCCAATGACCGCATTGATTGTATTGCCAGGCAACTTATTTAGCAGCAGCTGCTCAGCGTCTATATGTACATGTCCAGAGTCCGGCGGACAGTCCGGAGGATATGCCACAGGAGCCGCAGGACCAACAGCGGGCAGTGCAAACTGTCGTCGAGCGCCACATCCGAGCAGGACGACGTGTTTTGTTCGCATCCTGTCGCTTTGGCCCATCCTTAAACTGTTTTCCTTACATTTTCCTTTCTGTCGTTGTTTTGCTTTGTTTCAACGCCCGCAGACAAGCCACAACAAGAAGAAGAAGAAAACAACAAGCGACAACAACAACAAGCGAAAATATCGTTGTAATTTATGCTTGTTATTTTACTTTGTAAAGCAATTTATTTCGCATTCCCTTTGTTATATAAGTATATATTTAATACGCAGTGACGTTAAGGCGATTGAAACCTGCTGCAGAACACTCTCTCGTGTGTGTGTGTGTGTGTGTGGGCGCAGGGGAGGAGGGGGGTGCGGTGTGCGCTCAATTTAAGTGTAATCCTTAACTACGCGCTGCAATTTATGTGCTCCAAGTGTTGCAAGGACTCTTATCAGCTGCGTAGTGCGCGTAGGTAACACAGTATGCAGCACTTTGTTGTAGCTTAAATACACACACGCACACACACACACACACACACTCTGGCCACAACTGCGCTGTGTGTGCTAATCCTGTTAGCTGCCCTCCTTTCAGTTTTTTGTTATTTGCTGTCTTCGTGGCGACTCAAATAGTTGCATGGACGTCATGTTGCCTTCAGTCCCCCCACGGCGCCACACCACACTCTGTTTGTGTGTGTGTGTGGGAGTTTGCGTGTATCTGTGTGCATGTCATGCCATTAATTTTAAGCCCCCCCGTGCACACTCGCCCTGAACGCTAAGCCAATAATGAACTTGCTGCCAAACTAATAGATTTAATTTTTACTTTTCCCTGGCGCGCTGCAACATACAAAAAACTAATTGGAAATAATTTAACAATCTCTCTGCCTCTATGGCTCAGGATCAGGATCAGGGGAGGGCTCTGAGCTCAATCTGAGTAGTTTTTCATGTAATATACAAGCTGAATGCTATTTGATTGCACTCAAAATGTTTGTCTACGTGACTGATGCTAAATTGCAGTGAATTGAAATTTAATCTACCTTCTTTTATGCTCGTTCCCTTCGCAGATTACGCCAGAAAGCAAGTGTGTTACATAGGCATCAAGCAAAAGGAAAGGAAAGCACACGGTGATTTCCAAACAACTATAAAAGCAAACCCATAAAGCAAGAAACAACAAGAAGAACTTGAGAAATGGATTCCGCTGCAGCTGCCGCCGCCGCCAAGCGCGTTCAAATCGAGAAGGCGCACAACTTCATGCGCCAGTATCGCGATCCGGAGTCCCGGGAGCTGAAGAAACTATCGGCCAATCAGTTCATGGATGTGTGGGCTCACTACGATAAGGATGGTGTGTATTTCTTTCTCTCCTCCAGCATATATGTTGCCTCCAATTATATCCCTTCATATGTACTTGTCTTTTGTCCCAACCATCCTCAACCTATCTTTTTTCTTCCTGTTGTTGCTGTTTCCCCTCAGGCAATGGTTACATTGAGGGCACCGAGCTGGATGGATTTCTGCGGGAGTTCGTCGCCAGTGCTAACGTCACCGACATTAGCCCTGAGGTAAGTGCAAAGTGCAGCCTCATCGCGGATGATAGAGTAATATAGAGTCATCTTTCACTGCCGCAGGCTGTCACCGACACGATGCTCGAGGAGCTGAAGTCCTGCTTCATGGAGGCCTATGATGATAACCAGGATGGCAAAATCGATATCAGAGAGGTTGGTCCCTAAGCTTAAGTGCATGTCTGCCAAATATTTTCCAGCCACGACTCGCAACTGTTGAACCTGCTTTGTCGATGTGCCAACATACCAAATAACACATAACAGTATTTCGTAATTTCAGCCAAATGTGCTCTGGGCCACCCTTTGGCCAGGGTAAACACGTCGTATGCGCAATGTGTGTATGTCTCAATGACATTTATTTGGGTCTTCGCCTTTGGTTGCTCCAGCTTCTGCTCCTCCCTCTTTGGAATTGGTTCTTAAATGGCGTTGCCCGGGCTGTCCCTTCCCCGATTTTCGTTGGCTCAATAATTTATTTGAACATTTTCACCATTTGCCGTTGCTCGAAGTTTGCACCGAGGCCTCGCAAAAGTTTCTCCCTCTTTAAATGAGTTTTTAATTGAGGCTTAACAACGCACAGCAGCCGCAAGGCCATTGAAAGCAACTCTTGTATGATATGACTCCCAAAGTGAATGGATGTTATAATAATGTAGCGGGACATTGGGACGCCATCAAATGACAAATGGGCCGAAGTTCCAGGAAAAAGTCATGTTGGCCAAGCCTTTGTGAGCCTGATTAAAAGAAACTTCAAAAAGCTTTCAGCTACCCACATCATTCATCAATCATTGAAGTCAGAAATTTTCCCTATACACGCCCTGAGTGTGGCATGTGTGCATGTGTTGCTGTATGGACACTGTGTGGCATGTGAGAGCCTCAAGGTGCAAGCATATACGTTTCATGTCGCTGCCACTTTGAAGTTTTCAAGGTAGTCGAAAGGGAACGAGAACGAGCAAAGCTTCTTTAAGATCCTTAATCAGTGCACACACTAATTAGTAAAAGTGCTGGCTAATTTTTAAAAAACTTTCCCAAGCTGTGGTTAGCTGAGGACGAGTAAACCACGAGCCACAGTCAGCTGTCGGCATGACCAACCAACATTCAAATCGACAGTTAAGTAATGCGGCAAAAGTTTTCTAATGCAATTCCCGCCTGGCAACGGAAGGAAACTCACTGAGTTCTCCCTCAAGTTGGTAGCTACCCACACAAGGGGCTTAACTTTTGAGCTGTAAATTGTTTGTCATGTAATGAAACGAGATTCCAATAAAGTTTCCCTCTTTCCAACAGTTTTACGACCATATTTCATAATTAAACCAAGAAACAAGATACATTAATAATATCTCGTTTTACTGAAGCTGCGGATTAGTCTGAAAGAGGAAGACCCAAAATAAATGAAGCTTAAATTGCAAAAAATAACTGTTAAGTTTCCTAATATTATAATATAGCTTATATTGCTTAAGTTTAATGTGAGTTTCTAGCCAGTTTGTTAAATTAAGAATTGAAGCATCAGCTTCAGATTTGTCAACTTTAAAGAGTATTTTTCTTATTTTTAAAAAAATAAATTCACAGCTCGCTCAACTTTTGCCCATGGAGGAGAATTTCCTTTTGCTTTTCCGCTTCGATAACCCCTTGGAATCAAGCGTCGAATTCATGAAGGTAAGTGCCAAAGGCCAACAGAGCATTAAACGAGCGACAACTATTGACCAAGAGACAGGACTTCAAACCGAAGGCCATTAGCAAGCAGAACGTCGCCTCTTACAATTTCATTCCTAATTAATTTCAACGATGCTTTCCTCCGATTAGATCTGGCGTGAATACGACACCGATAACTCTGGCTACATCGAGGCGGATGAGCTCAAGCATTTCTTGCGCGACCTCCTCAAGGAGGCTAAGAAGATCAACGATGTGTCCGAGGATAAGCTCATTGAATACACTGACACCATGGTGCGTATACGTGATATATTATATTGCAAGATAGCCTCACCTTAGATAAGCTACACAATGCTCATTATACAATACCTAACAGCAGCAACAGCTGACCAAAGCATCTCAACGCTATTTGACATTATGAGCTCAGCATCCTGTCGGCCCTGTCGGCCCTGTCTGCCGTGAAATATTGCAATTAATTTGTGACGCGACAAGAATTATGGGGATTTGTGCCTCAATTTATATGCACTCAAAGACTTGTTAATTAAAAACTTTATAATGAAGAGCAGCCAGCCAGCATGTGTGTGTCTGTGAGTGTGTGAGTGTGCCTGATTGCATCATACAGTTTGTTGTGCCTGCGCCTCTCCCTCCCCCTCACCCTCTATCTTGTGTCTGTCTGGTTGGTGGTTTTTAAGTTCATAATAAAAATGTGCTCTCACTTTATGGTGCACGTACTATACACAATAAATGATGATAAAATATTCTTGGCGGCCAACTCGAAACTCATTTTCAAGTTAAATTACAAAAATAAGAACCAAAAATGGGGAAAAATCAAAAGTTGGCCGAAAATCAAATACCCTGGCAAACTTATAAGAGCAAAAGAAAAGCTCATAAATCACTTTAGTTATAAAAATTCTTGAAGAAATCTTTGCAATTTTATAAATTTATTTTATGACATCCAATTTTGCCTGTGATAGCTATTAAACGATGTTGTTCAGGATGAATATTAAGTATATCTCGTTTGGAATAAAGACAAAGCAATGAACACTATGGATGGTTTAACCTAAATAAATGTATATTCAGTCGATCAGAAACAAGTTTTGAATATAAAGGGAGAAAGAGAGATCCAATTGACCTTTTCTATTGCTTCACATTACTTTCAATTACAAAACTAAAAACTTTATCAAAATACCCTTTAAAGTCTATAACTTGATGACAGTTCGTTAAGTTCTTATAAAGCTGCAAAGAGTTTGGAATGTTTATATGGAATTATTTAGTGGAACACGAAACAAAATATATTTGGTATTTAGTGTTAAAGCTTCTTAGGGCATCAAAAGTAATTTCACAACTTAGTTAAGTGGCATTAGGAGTTTAGTTTTACTTTTGGGAGAGACACAGCTAGCTACTATATCAATAATAAAGTATAAAAGTTCTTTCAATGAGCTCATTTATTCCAAGTCCTTTACACGCTCTCTCTCTGTGTCCTTTCGTTGAACAGCTCCAAGTTTTTGATGCCAATAAGGATGGACGTTTGCAGCTGTCGGAAATGGCCAAGTAAGTAGGCAATTGCCAGTAGAACGAAGCGCCTTCTGCAATCGATGTCAACTAAATGCTCTCAACTTATTTATTACAGACTACTTCCGGTCAAAGAGAATTTCCTTTGCCGCCAGGTATTCAAGGTAAGTGCCCAGTCCCTAAGCAGTACGTTGTTCGTTTCAGGAAATTATGATCAAAGATAGTAAGCCTAAGTGAGCTAACATTTGTACTATAATTTACTTACTTTCTACTATATATTCAACTAACCTGGTTATAGCCAGCGAAACACCATAGCACATAGGTTAGCTTTAGCTTTAGTGTTTAGCTACTAAATACTCGTAGCTGCAGCCTTGGCCAACAGCAATCAACTAGTTCTGCATATAATTTGATATTTATTTTTTATTTTCTCTCTATATATTTTCATTTCCGTCCATATCTTTGTGTCTGCTCGAACGAATTTAAATGGATTTCCACCATATTCTTTTTCACTACGGTCGTTAAATAAAAGCTAGCGAGGCGCAAAAAGCCAACAAATTTCAGTGCACAACATAAAAGTAGAAGCTGCCAATGTGGCGTATGCGTGATTTCAAATCAAAGCGAAAGAGAGAAAGGAAACACATACAGAGCGTCAAACACCTGTGTGTGTTGGGCTTTGACTGGAGCTGGCCAAATCAGTTTTAGGATTTCACTTGAATGAATCCTTCCCCTCCCAGCTCCAACCCACTTTTCCATGTTCATCTATTTTTCCGCTATGTCAGCTGATTTTCTGCTGTTTGAGTGGGGGCCATAAGAATCAAATGTTACCTCCGACCTGAAATGGACAAAGCTTCAACTCGCATCGGGCTATCTGTCAAAGTTTTGACTATTTAATTAACAAAAGCCGAGCCACCCGTCCGGCCTAGCAGGTGCTCCAGAGCTATTGCCAGAGCGTGTTGGGGCTCCAAATTGTGACATTAAAGTGTCGCCCAGGCGGCACAACAATGTGACAATGTTCCGTCACTCCGAGTAATTGCCCAGGGAGATTTTTGTAGCTACAATTCAGAATTTATTTGGCATTTAATATTAAAGAACAGAGCTGCTAAAAATGTGCCCATTGGGGTTAAACGGAGCGCAGCTCCAGCCAACTGCCAACTACCAACTGCCAGTCAGGCATCGCATCCATTGTTGTTGCTGATTCAAGTCCGGAACGTAATTGGTCGCCAGGCCGCACAGAAACACAGAAACACAGTAAACCAAGTTGGGCATAAGTTTTCTGGCAGAGCCGCTCCAACTTTGACTGCAATATTTGCCAAATTGTTGTTCGTTTAGGTTACTTGGCTTCCAGCGTGCGCAGCATTAGGGTTACCCAAAAGTAACTCTGCAGAATTCCGTAACTCTTTACAAATACTAGACATTCTTTTTGTATAGGTAATAAAATATATATTTACTTGAGGCCAATCGTTGTGAGAGGTACATGTGACATATTTGCCATTGCTGACAACCCCTAATACTTTGCTCAACTAAGCCTCTGTCTCAGTGTGTGTGTGTGTTCCTTGGACAAACTCTTATTGTTACTTTTGGCGCATGTACTTCAAGCAGATGTCCAACAATGCTCGAATCTCTGTGATGGGCAACCAGCACACGACATTGGCTCCACTCCTGCCTTACTTTTACCCTGTTCTTGGTAATCAACAGACTGGGAAACACGAATACAAACTGAGCCATGCCCATTGCCAGCTGCCAGTTTCCAGTTGACAGTTGCAAGTTTCCAGTTGCGAGTGCTTATTGTTATTTGCTGCAAGCGTACGTGCTCCAGCCACATTCAAGCTGCTTATGAACAACGTGTATGCGTGTGTGTGTGTGCATAAGCATTAGCCTTGTGAAGAGGTCGAAATTGGTAGAAACTACACTCAGAATAAAACACTATTGAAAGTTCCAGCATGACCTGCAAGGAAGTAAAACCAATTGGTTTTAAATTAGTTTCTAGTTGCACGAAAACTTCAATTAAAAATCCCATTTTACTTGAAAGAAAATACGAAATATTGTTGAGAAGCTAACAAAGTGCTTTTGATACCACAAACAAACGGAAAAACGGAAATTTAGGCCACGATTTTGAATTTAAGTTTCAATTGTGTGCAGAATTTTCAAAATATTCTCTGAGTGTGTGAAGCCTCCGCCAAAATCTACTCGGTGAAATGTGAAGCTTTAATTACAGCAGGCAGACCGCAATTTGGAAGCGTTACGTAGGCAGAGCATTTGAGCATCTGATCTATTGGTTTCCATGGAACTGTGCTTTCGTCTTTCGAGTATTTGATTTACATTTTATGCAGAGTTCCCACAAGCAATGGCAACAATTGCCAGTCTGTCGCCCTGACAGCCCCCAGTCCGTTGTGCAACGCGGCGTATGAGCAATGTGCATCGTGTGCAGCCACGTTGCAACCGCAGCCATGACTGAGCGAGTCGTATTTACAATTCAAGCCAGATCCATGTTAACTATTTGCCCATTGTTACAGTTGGCAGCACAGTGACATTTTATTTGGCTTTTATTGACAACGCCCCAACCACATGTGATTTGCTGCCACACCCAGAGCCCACAGCCCAGAGCATGGGGCATGCCACAAATGTACAATGTAAGAAGTCAGAATCAACTCGTTATTCAAGAACGTCCCACATGCACCACAAAGTCAACGCTTTCAACACCTTTATCCTGCTCATACAGATACCTCACAATACGCGCATTGGCCATAAGTTTTGCCCATTTGTTCACCATCAGCACATCGTCAGGGCTTATTAATCAGTCGTAAAAGCCATAAGTTGGCTGAAAGTGAAAAACACCTGGAGTAAAAGGCGCCTGCAACTGGCCCGGCGGCTGATAAGGCTTCTCGGCCACATCCATCTGGACACTCCGAACTTTGTTGCAGCGCCTATTAACGCCCGCAAATATGCAATAAAACGGTACAAGTTTAAGCAGCCATAAAATTGGCATTTCCAGCCCATTTGGCCCATACACATAATACGTGAACGCACATTTGCCGCTCTACCTTGAGCAGAAGAGCGGCAGCCAGGGAATAGGAAATATGATGGCGATGGGTCCATTCCGTAGGCAATAAAAGTAAGAAGAAAATATGAGCATGCATCAAGGTTTTTATAGCCACCAAGTGGCAGCCACGACTTATGAGTTATAATATGCATCTGCAGTTAAGGCAGGGCTCAGGTATGAGGACTCAACTGCCAGGTAACAGGTAATTGCCAGGCGCAATTACACTGTGCAACAAAGTCTTTTGCGTTTCACAATTGAAAACAACCATAAACCGAAGGAATTGTAGCTATAATGCCAGGGGATATATATTTTTGTGGAAGCTTTACGCTTTGAGTTCAGATTTTCTATCCAAAGAAATTTCTCGCAATTCTGTTTCTGTAGAAACCCATCAAATCAGCTTTAAGTTTTCATCAGAAACAAGTTAATCCGTTAATTCGCAGCTTCTTGAGAATTTTCAGTGGTTTTTCTGTGATCTTTGTAAAAGTTTCTGCATTTCTGGCGAAAGCTTAAGCTTCTTTGATGCATGTTAAGCAAAAGAATTTTCAAAATTAAAGTGAAACTTGGTCAACAATTTCCTTGGAAACTTATCTTACACTCCACCCTGTCCCTTTATGATATAAACCTCTTCGGGATGTTGCACTCATTCGCTTTTAGCAGCGAGTTGCGTAACTTTATGCTACACTATTTAAGTTTTTTTATGGTTACGAGGTATTAAAACACAATTGCTGTTGCACAGTGTGACGTTTGCAGTCTCTTTGGCGTCGTGCCAGCTCCGGAATGGCTTATGCTAATGCACATCACGTATACGCCGCGTGTGTCGCATTCAATGGCAACATAATGCACAGGCGGAACAACTGCAGCAAATGCAGCAGGCTTAAAAAGGTGCATTTTGTTGTGGAAAACTTTTTCCTTTTACCAAATGTGGTTTCCCAAATTGGCTTTAATTTCGATGCGTGGGTGTGGGACGACAAGGGTACAAGGGTGCCTGGCGCTCTGCTGGGATCATACCTTATGCTGTCCCTTCTGTGGGTTATTTCACTTAACTTTGCATCCCAGCTGTGGGCTCCAACCACTTTGGGGCATACTTTTGTTTACGCTCCTCTGGAGTTGTCCCTGTGGTGGTTTTACTGGCCACGTGGTCTGCATTTAACTGCAGGCAGCTTACGTGAAAATGTGGCCAAAAGCCGCCCTAGCGTGCAGGTATTTTCTTCCGTTCGGCTGACACAGACAATTTGGTTTGGCTCCCAGCCTTTTCTTTTTGTTTTTTCTTTCTTTTCCTTAATTTTTTGTCCTTTCTGTTGGATTGCTGAAACTCTTTGCACCTTAAAGCCGCAGCGAGTTAATTTAGATTTATTTTCTAGCAAGAGCAAAGATAATAACAACAAATCATTTGAGCTAATAATGTATAACTAAATCTTTTACTAATCGGTCTTGCCTATGGTTAGCTTATGTTTACTAGACGTATACTTAACATTTGAATTTTCAGTTTGCTGCATTCTAGCTGGAACTTAGCTTACTAACAAAAACTCTAGACCTAACAGATATGCAAACTTGACAAAAAAATGCCAAATGCCACAAAGTTTCCCACAAGCTGGCGATATTCACAAATAATTTGCTGCCTGTGCGAAACTTTATTAAAATGATTTTTGATTTACAACTTTTAAAAGAACTTTACCTATTTTCTGACTTTCTTTTTCTCATTCCCCTTCCCGCCTCTAACCCTCTAACCTCCAACCTTCTCTTGCAACTCTTTATGCCTAACCAACTGCAACTACCTCTAATTAACAACTGTATCTATACATACTCGTATTTACCTACATAACATATAATATACATATGCATATTTCTATGAACTCTTTAAACAAACAACAACAACAACAACAACCATCGACACTTGTACATTTTGTTCCATATAAAATTCAAAATATAAATCAAAATCAAAAACGAAAACGTATAAACCTAAACCTTAAAATATTTAAATACTCCTCTGCACGTGATGTACATTTTGGCTGCAACAAATGTTTTTTACACCTTACGCAAAAATTAAAAATTAAAAATTAAAATTTAAAACAACAACAAATAAAATAAACAAAAATGCAATTAAAACAAATTCCTCGACTCTTAAATTGCTGCAAACCAAACAACAAATTTTACTTAAAACAAACAATAATATAAATGCTGTATATAAAATCGACAACAACAACAACTACAATCAATCAATCAACTTGCACTGCCAACAACAACAACAACAACAACAACTACTACAATAACCGAACAAAACATTTAATATACACGAATCACTCGCTATATTCCAGGAGGGCATTGATGTAAGTATTTATCATCCAAGCCGATCTAAAGAGAACTCAAAACTATTCGTTACCCAACAATGTGGATACAAACGAACGACAGAACAACAGAACAACAAAATCCAAGACACCAAATCTATCTCTGGAACACCGAAGATATGATACCCTTGCAGAGGTGAAAGCGAAGAATGAACTTTCAATTTCCATTAAAAACTCAATGCAGCTCGTGAAAGTCTCAAGAAAAGCCAAAGAACTTTTCTTACACAAACTCAAATATGGAATACTATATGGTTATCCGATCGAATCTTATCGCTAGAAATACAGAAATGTTTCTATCACAATACAGACATAAAACAAAGTCTATTTCCTTCTGATTAGCTACTATAGTATATACCTATAGTATATTCTTTTCATATCAGAAAGTGTTACATGCTTGGTCACATAGCTAAAACAGCCCTCTGCAAGGTTATTAAAAGTAAAAGAAACACTCACAATTTTTATACTCGTTTTTTATTCCCAAAACAAACCAACAGAAAATTTACATTTTCAACTATTCCCCAAACAGCTTCCAGTTGAATAGCAAAATTATTTATGATTTCTATTGTTTTGTCGACATTTGCATACCGAAAATGAATAGATGCCATTGACTTTATTCATTTTGTAATCAATATTGTTATATTTTGTGACAATTATATAATTTATCACACAGAAACGAACCCCAAATACTCGAACAATGCATCCGAATAACTATTCATAGAATATTTTACTCATACAACTAAATTTAAATATGTGCATAAATTTAGCATTTTAATGCATGCTGGCAAGTTATGTATTTGCTTTGCTTAGTTTTATTACCATTTTTATACTAATAGCATGTTTATCATATAAATTATATAGAGGTACGTCAATATAATATATACCCTGTGAATGAATGTGAATGTTTGCGAAATGTTTCGGTCCATTTGAAGTGAAAAGTGCTGGGAAAGAGTTCAGTCAGCGTCTATTTTTAATCAAATTACTTCTCAGAAAATCAACCTACCTTCTTTATAAAACAGATAAACAAAAGAATAAGTGGATAATCCCATAGATAGGATGAAAATTTTAATTAGCTTTCCAGGATGAATTCTTTTGTACGCGGATACATAAGCTTACACAACCTTTTCATAAGTATTTTAGGCAGTCACATCTTACGGAAGCTGCTGGAAGGGGTACACGATTGAAAGCAGTATTGCCCTGACTCATTTCTCTCAGTGTGTGCCATCCCGATACACAAGTCACAATAATTTGCCTCTTAAACTAAAGTAAACATATTCAAGCAGATATAATCCCCGACCACAGAAGGGGCCCTGAGGTCTGACCAATCCAATAAGCAAATGACAACTACGAGAATGTACGACTAATTAGATATTTGCTCCTTGTACACACACAAACACAGTACAGCACACACACACACATATACATGGGTGATAAGTGCATGTACGTGCGCTGCTTAAACCTAATGATGGTCCAGATACGACCGTGTGCGACCTTTTGCATAATTTAGAGATTGCGTGTGTGTGTGTCTGTGTGTGTGTGTGTATTGGGGAACTCAAACGCCATTCTATACCCATATGGATAATGGCAGCCGCAGACTTCCGCCGCCGTAGCCCGAATGGTTTTCAAAAGTGTTGAAGTATAAAATAATTACTTCATTTTATCAGGGATGTGCGAACGTGCCGCACCGACGGCTCCCGGCTTAAGTGCGCAATTTGTCAGAGCTCTGACAAAATGTAAAGCATGCTTTTAGGCGTTGTCACCACGCCCATAGATTGTTCGATGTTAAGTAATTCGGTGTGAAAATGTGAAAATGTTTGAGCAAATTAAACGCTAAGGCTAGCTATAAAGACCAGGCTCTAACTTGCTAAAGTGCAAACACACACAGAGAGAGACACACACACACACACACACACACAGACTGAGGAACAATGCGCTGAAAGGGCTGAAAAACGGGCACTTAATGGATTTCCAATCCCCTAAACCTAAAAAGAAAACATTAGAATCTACTTCAGAAATGCATTCGACTAGGAGATACTCCATATTGAGTTTTAAATTGAGGAAAATTCATTCCAGAGCAACTCTTTTCTTCAATCTTCATATTAAATATATAAAAATATGAGATGGAAAGCAATATGCAGAGGCATAAGGCAGTTCCCTTTGAGCTGCGGCTGTAATCTCTTGTCTGAAATCAAATCAAAGCCTTTCCATAAGTTTGGGCGTCCTTTTCTTATAGGCCAACAGGGTATAAAAATAAGAAAATGCGTTTTGTCGTGCGCGTCGTTTATAAAGCAGCTTACAAGGCTAAATAAAATAAATGTTATCAGCCCTAAGGGACACCACACACACACACGAACACGCACACTCGTATAACAAATTGCTGGCTAGCAAAAATTTTAAGCCGTTTCCATTTTGGTCTTGGCCAAAATGAAACACCTGCAACGGCTTTGAACTTGAATGGCTGCCAAGGTAGGTGCCTCCCGCCTCCTGCGTCCTTCGACCAGCATGGGAGGAGCTTGCATAACCACAAGCTGCCAAAACAAAGTGCATAGCATGCCATGGGTGTAAAAAGAAGTGGAATCAATAAATCTAGACTCAGCGTGTACGATTCAAAACTTACACACACACACATATGCTCGCATATCTGCGCTATAAAGCTGTAAATGTGCGCGCTGAAATGTATGCTACATTACTTTGGGCAAAAAGTGAAGGAGAAGGAGGAGAAAAGCCACAGAATATGCGCAATTTACCTTAATGCATATTAATTACGAAATGTCAAGCGCACAAACAAAATTGCCAAAATACTTGAATTCCGTGAGGAAGAAGCAGAAGTAGGAGCAGGGGCCAACAATACAACGCAACTTAATTAAGTCATTCGTTATAATTCCTGTATGTAGTCGGAGTATGTGGAGCTGGTATGCAATGTCTGCGCTACATAAACATTCTTCCCGAATACGAAATGTGTGTGGCATTCACTTTGGGGCAATGCCTCTGCGGACTCGAGCCTCGTCCTGCTTGGGTCCTTTATGCCCTGTACCCGGATAATGAATAATAATGGGTATCTCGACCATAAATTATACATATGCCTGGAAAAGGTGAAAGGATTCAACCATATGCAGACTGAATGTATAGGATCCCATGGCCCCAGCCTGCATTCGCTTACAGGATATCTCCTAGTCGACAACCTTTTCTGTCTTCTCCTGTGCAAATAATTGTGCACAAATTGGTTGTAATGTTTATTGAGAGATTGACTGAACGCAAACACAAAAAAGAAGCAGAAATGTAAATGAAAATTGATTTGCATGCAGACCAGCGTCCCATAGGACCTTTGCTGTGTGTTGGGTGTGGGGTGTGAGGCAGTGTGTGTGTGTGAATGTTTGTTTAAATTCCAATAGTCAAACAATCGCATCTTGGGTTGCATATTAAAGACGCTCAAACGCATAATATGATCCCAGTAAGCACAATAAAAACCAACACGTAGATTAGCGTCCTTCCCATAAGCCAACGTAAAAGCCCCGACCCCATTAAAGTGTCTATATATCGATATATATGTGTGATATACATACATAGAGAGATTGACGAATCATCTGTGTACGCTCTTTTTTCATTGCCTTCATTAGGGAGCTACCAAGCTTACCAAGGAGGACATTGAGAAGGTGTTCTCTCTTTACGATCGTGTAAGTATTTCCCTTTCTATGATTAAATAAAATGTGGATTTAATGTGAGTTTTACAACAGGACAACAGCGGCACCATCGAGAATGAGGAGCTCAAGGGTTTCCTCAAGGATTTGCTAGAGCTGGTCAAGAAGGTAAGTGAATTATTATATCGTTCAGCTGGAATAGAATTCAATGAGTTCGCTTGCAGGATGACTACGATGCTCAGGACTTGGCCGCCTTTGAGGAGACCATTATGCGCGGAGTGGGACATGACAAGCATGGTAAGATCTCGCGCAAGGAGCTCACCATGATATTGCTGACCCTGGCCAAGATATCGCCAGAAGATGAACAGTAAACGGCGTCCATAAATGCCAACAAAAACCAATGCTAAAGATTTGTTAGCATACACACATATATTTTTGTTACCAATTTGGGTAAATAGGGGCGAGTTTTGGAAACGAGCCGATTGATTACTTTAAACTGTCCACTAGGTGCAGGATTAAAGACAGATCCTCCCAATGCGAGGCATCTGCAAAAAACAAAAAAAAACCATATTTAAATATAAAATACAAAGCGCGACAATTCGCAACAAATTTCAAATATAAACTAAATGTTTCAAATTTATTAAATGTTTATGCATGTTAAGCTTTTGAAAGTCTATTTCCTAAACAAGAACTACCAAAGCAAAAACAAACAAATTATGTATGTGTAATCGTTATTAAAAAGAATATAAAACATAATTCAAAACTTATATGAGAGCCAATAAATCTCTACAACAATTTGTCTATGGAAAGCTAAAGAAAAACAACCAAATTTAAAAAACATATATAACATATAAATAAATTACTTTTTGACAAAGCAACTCGAAACCAGCCATAAAAATATAAATATAAATTAAAGGGAAAAAAGATACAAAAACAAAGTTCAGTACATCGATTTTATTGTTGAAATGAAAATTACAAATAATAATATAAAATATATACATAAATATATATATATATATGTGTACGAATCTCGTTTATATACCTTCTATTCTCTAAATGTATTGCATATTTGATTATTTTTAAACTTATCATTTAATTTCGATTTAAATAACTCTTAGCTAAGTGTAAGAGCAGACACTCAACAATTTATTGCAATAAATGGGAATATTATTACGTAGCGAGAATTTTTTAGATAATTGTTGTTATTAATTGTGTGTGTACCGAACGATAAACACTTATAATAATTATTGAATTATATACATACAATATAAAACATATACATCTATATATGTATAACAAATATATATCTACATATATATATTTTGATGCGTGTGATTTTTCCGCTTAGTTTTTTTGACAATTTACTTAGTTTTTTGAGTGTATAAAAACCAAATACTATGGCAAACAATTACCAAAAGCGTTTGTACGATATATCGCATATCGTATATCGTATATCGTGTGGGGTATAACATACAGCTTCTTCTGTTTGGTACTATTTTAGTGCACACATTTTACCAAAGTAGGCGCCAGGCCAGCCACAACCTGAGCTCTCGACGAACATCTGCCAATTGGCACTCGAGCACGGCGCCAGTCCCGCCAGGTAATAAAAAACCTAAAGAAATCCCATATAAACGATATCTACTTACATTCGCCACGCCCCTCCCGGCATGTCCTACAGTCTGTATCTATTTAAACACATGTTGTCCTCGTAGTCGTCTGAGTCCTCGTCAGAGTCCAAGTGCTGCGAGTGACTTACACAAGATTTTTCGGGCGGGTCAAAGGGGAGCTAGACAGACAGTAGAAAAAATAATAGTTACGATCCTAAAACTTTAACTTATTTGCTCTGCAGAAAATATACTCAAAATACCAAAAATCCATGCTACAGAAATAAAATATATAGACAAAATCTATTTAAAGAAGGCAAACAGCTGCTTTAACTACATTGTTTTAAACTCCTCAAGGTGCTATCTCTATATTATATGAAAAATCCTAACCTAATATCAACCAACTATTGGTATAACTATTTTTCGATTACTCCCATACATTAACTTAACAAATTTATTTTCCTACCTACTGCAACCATAGCCAAAATGAAAATGAAAATGAAAATGATATTGAAAAATGAACAAAGTACATATTTTTTGTCTATCGAAAGAAAATTTAACTAATCTTTGTACTAAGTAAATCTTTGAAAACTCCAAGAATATATATGTTATATGTGTAGAGAACTTGTACGTTTCGCCTCGTGCGATTCAGATTCAACAAATGCCAAGTAAAAGAACAAAAAAAGAAAAGAAAATGAACAAAAATATCTTATATACTTACATATATATATATTATACTCGTATCTTACTTATGCTATATATACTATATATAAGAAAAAGAAAAACCGATTACTGAAAATATCAGATGATACAACACATGCATGTAAAGCTTCAAAAGGACTTTCAATTTACAATACACATATTTAAATATCAATTCCGATAACCTACTATGTATATATACAATATATATGTATATGCTTAGGCATATATATGTATATGTATATATATGTATATATAGCTACATATATGTCAAGCAAATTGTATGAAACAACGTGTGTTTTAATAAACTATCGATAGATCACATCTCAAGACTCTAAAGATCTGATTTAGTTCATTTTAGCCCTTGGGATGCCTCATTTGCTCTTTTTTGATCGCTATTCTGCTTGTCCAGAAGATAGTTAAGCCGCTGCAGGAGACCATTAAGACTCGTCACATTGGCAGTCATAACGGGAGTAAGATTGCTGTCGACATTGGAGATCTCTGGAACCTTCGACTTCACTCTCTGTTTCTTACGCTCTTTCGGTTCTTTTAGCTCTCGCTGCTCCTTCCGATTCCTTGGTCCTTTCAGCTCCTTCGGCTTTGGCTCCTTCGCCGCTATCGTCTCCTTAGCCTCCTTCGCCTCCTTCTCCTCTCTCTCTCTTGCCTCTCTCTTCAGCTCTTCCTGCTGCTCCGGAGTTGGCAACGTTTTGTTCACCAGCACACTTATAGCATCCATAGTCTTTTTGATCTGATGACAGTAGCTGCATGCAACAACAAAGGTTAGTTAAACGACACAGTGGATATCGCAGGAGGACGAAGTAACTATCTTACCATTCAGGACGATGATAGTCTTTGACAGTGAAATTGCGCCAGCTGCAGTTCTTCAGATGCCAAGAGCAATTGAGCACATGCAACTGCTCTTTGGAAACCAAGTAAATGTTGACCTGCTGTGGGTATACAGCAGGCAACTGTTCTTGGTACCAAGTGTGGCGATCCTTTTTCTGCTCCAGCTCCAGCCCCTCCTCGCTCTCAGTGTCGTTATCGTATGACTCACATACACCGAGGTTCAGGAGAAGTTCACTAATCGAAGGCGTTTTCCTGATGCTGCCACGCCTACCAAAATGACGATTCAGAAAAGATTTAGCATGGCTCTTGGCATCACCACTGCGGGGGCAACTGGATGAGCCCATGCTGCGAAAGGCAAAGCCAGAAGGATTGCTTACTAGCAACCGTGTGGAATTGTTTGAATAGGTAATGTGCGTCCGGCTGAGAGTAGGTTGGTTATATTTCTGGAGGAGCCTTTAGCGGAAAGCCTTCACTTACCACTTAGCAATGTTAACATTCAATTTTGTTATCACTCCAAAAGACATGACGATTTGTGGGAAAAACTTCTCAAAAACTTCTGTTAACTTCAACAGACAATTTACGTAAGACAATATAAAAAATTTGGTTTCATGGACTACTAAAAACAGGAAATTTGTAAGATTTGCTTATGTGCTTGCTGCTTGGTGCTTGGTAGTACTAGGCATAGGCAGCCTCAATATCCAGGCGGGTCTGGTAGGCCAGCCGCTGTAGAATCGTCGGATGCGTGTGGTGCCAGCGGGCGTAGCAGTTGTCATAAACCGGGAAGCTCATGTGGTCCGCATAGATTTTGATGAGCGCGGATCGCAGATAGAAGGAGTAGCCCAGCCGGTGGGCAAAGCGATCCGCGGCATACTCAAAACGACGCAGATTCCAGAGCATCAGAAAATTGGCCAATGTTAGGTAGGGTGTCAGCGCAAAGCGAAGGACTATGATGAAACCCACAATGATTGGACACAAGCCAGGGGCAAAGCCCACAGCCTCGTACAGCTGCGGACAATGGAAGAACAAACCAAAGAGGACCATGGTGATCAGAAAGTGCACCTTCATTATAATCGTGGCCTTATAGAAGTGACCCTTTTTCCAATGTCCCAGCTCATGGGCTACCACAGCCGCCACCTGTATATTGACTAGGCCCCGTCCAAGCTCAAACGGCTGCAGCTCTTGGACAGGTCGGCCCTTATTGAAGAGCAGCGTATCAAATATGACAATCCGCTTCATGCAGCAGCTGCCATAGAAATAGGCATTGCTGTACTGCGTCGCTCTGGTGCGTATGATGAAGACTCGTTTCATGGGAAAATTCACCATATCGCAGACCCGCTTAACGTCCTCATAGAGGGGTCCCTCGGGCAACCGTTGCTGCCTGCCAATGCACGGTATGCACAGCCAGGGTAAAAAAAACACTAGGATCAGTGTAAAGACTGCCCACATCACCCAAAAATACAGAAAAAGAAGTAACCAATGAGTCGAACGGTAAACACAAGCAGTATGACCAGCGGGACCAGGACGATCTGTGAGAGCACAATGGAAAGGATGGCCATACAGAGATACATATACCAGGGTAAGCGTTTCATGGTGCCATAGCGCAGCTCCAGGATGCACTTGTCATAGACAAGGATGGGGAGGCAGCGCAATGTTATATAGATTGTCAGGTAGAAGACAAAGATTAGGCTTATCCACATCTCGTCGCTGGTGCTCTTCTGCAGGGTTGCGGCGGCCAAGCCCCATAAAAATGGATAGAAGCCAAAAAAGAGCTCTAGCAGGCTGATGATTATTTCGAAAAAATGCTTCCAGATGGTCAGCTCCATTTTATGTAGCTCGTAGACACGGGCCCGATGGAATATCTCCGGTGGGATGACGCTACGTAACTCGTCGGGCACTGCGCTGGCGTTGAGACAGACCAGTTGCTACTAGACGGTATACAGGCTGTAGGTACTCATAAACGGGGGAGGGTTATCTTGACGTGGTTGTTCTCACCTGTCGCTTGGCCAATACTATTTCCCACAAGTGGTCAAGGACCACCACCGCCATCAGCACATAGAGCAGATGGGCCGGATTTACCTTCGGCCATGTATCGTAGAATGCCATCGCTCAGGATAAGATCATGTTTCAAATAACAAGCATTAACAATAACAACAAACATATAAATTGGGAATAGCAAATGTATACTCGAATTGGGATATTACATGGCTGGAGCTCTAAAGCTACTACGATCGATCAGGCTCTTCTCGCTCCGAGCTGCTCCAGCCTGTCCAGGCGGTGCAGCATTGTGGGATGGGTGTGGTTCCAGCTGGAATACCATTCGTCCGATATGGGAAAAGACAGATTGTCCGCGTAAAGCTTGAGCAGCGCGTGTTTAAGGTTCTCGGCATGGCCCAGCTTGAAGGCAAACTTATCCGCCTGGTACTCAAAGCATCGCGTCAATTGGAGCATGAAGAAATTGGAGAGGGTAAAGTAGGGCGTAAGCACAAAGCCAAAGATAATCAGGAAGCCATCGATAATCGGCTGCAAACCCGGCTCGAAGCCCACCGCTTGATAGATGGGACCGTGTGGAAATAATAGGGAGAATAGTGCCAGAGTCAGAAACAAGTGTGTCTTGAACATGAGAATTGCCTTATAGAAGTGACCACTCTTCCAGTGTCCCAGCTCGTGGGCGACAACAGCCACCACCTGCGCATCCCGCAATCCCTTGCCCAAATCTTCGGGCCGTAGCTGGGAAATATCGCGTACTCCGCGATTGTATAACAAGGTATCAAAGATAACAATCCGCTTGAGACAGCAGCTTCCATAGAAGAAGGCATTGCTGCCAGTGTTTGGATCGCGGACTCTTATGATATGCACCTGTCGCATGGGAAATCCCACACTTCCGGTGAGTTGTTCCAGGTCCGCTTTCAATGACAAATTCTCCAGCTGCACGCGTTTGCCTATGAAGGGATCGATAACAAAGGGAACCACCAATATGAGCACCACGGTCATAAGGAGCGAGACTAAGTAAAGACCCAGAAAAGCATATCGCTCCAAGCCTATGACCAGAAATACCACCACTGTCACAACGAGGGCCATTAAGAGGATAGATATGACGGCATCCACCAGCTCGCCAATGATGCGCATACACAACTTGGGCTTAGGACGTCTGACCAGACTCTTTATACAGCACTTCTCATAGAGGTGACCCGGCAGAGACTTGATGGTGAAATATATGCTAAGAAGCAAGACATATATAATGGATACGCACACCTCGTGTTTCATCCACTTGAAGTGTGCACAATATCCGGCCAGCTTCCAGACGAACGCATAGAAACCAAAGTATAGCTCGAGGACACCGCAAATGACCACCACCAGAAAGGTATTGACTAAGGTGAACCAACTGACGTGCAACCGGTAGGTGCGCATTGCATCAAACAATTCCTCTGACAAATATGGACGCAGCAGATCCGGCACTGAATCGATCTTGTGCACTATACGAATCTGAATATGGGGGGATACCACTATTGCAGCATATGGTTATGGTTTATGGTATATGGTACAATGGTTTACCTCGCGCAGCAGCAGGTACAATGACCAAAGATTATCCACAACCAGTATGAATAGGATTATAAAGAGTACAATGGTGGGATCATTCCAGAACGAGCTAGACATTGTACGTGCCCAAATTTGCAATCTGACATTTTAGTCAACACATTCAAGTATACATTATGGAGTTGGAATTTTGTTAAATATCAACGGGTAAAATGTAAATTTATGAGTAGTTAGCTTGCTTTATTGAACTTTACATAAAACTAGACAAAAGGGGAACTACGATAGATTTGGAGAAGCGAAATGCTTTGGTCTGACTGGAACTTGAAACTAGCTTACTGGACCTTCTTCGCTTCGCCCAGCTCTTTCAGGCGCGCCAGGCGCTGTAGTAATGTGGGATGTGAGTGATTCCATGTTGAATACAGCCAATCGTAGACTGGGAAACCCAGATTGTCCAGGTTGAGCTTGATCAATGCACGTCCCAGTTCTTTCTCAAAGCCCAGGCCGTGGGCAAACTCGTCCGCCTGGTACTCGTAACGACGTGACAGTATGGTCATGCAAAAATTGATTATAGCATTATAGGGTGCCATAACGTATGTGAAGACTATGAGCAAACCGACAAGAATAGGTCGTGTGCCAGGCTGGAAGCCGAGAGCCTCGTAGAAGGGTGCATATTTGAACAGGTACCCGAAGACAAGGAACATAAGAAACAGATGCACCTCCATAATGACAATATTTTTGGTGACATGCCCCAGTTTCCAGTGACCAAGCTCATGACCAAGCACTGCCAACACTTCCTCGTTTGTGCAGCCTTTGCCCTTTTCATCGTCAGTCAGCTGTGTATCGTCGGCCTTTCCTTTGTTTAGGAGCAACGTGTCAAACAATACAATCCGTTTAGAGTTCCACAGGCCATAAAAGTAGGCATTGCTGTGTGAGGAACGTTTTGAACCTTCCACAACGTACAGCTTAGTCAGCGGGAATTTCAGTGATGCTGCCAATTCTTCAATGGACTTTCGCAATGGACCATCCTCTAGTGGCGTGTACTTGTCAAACAGCGGTGCAATGAAGATGGGGTAAATGGTGAGGAGCACAAGTGAGATGACGCCTGTGAACACCCACAGCCAAATAAAGAAACTATCCCCGCCGCGTTGCACGATGAAGATGATGGCCGCGGTGATGGGAATCATGACCACCTGTGTGACTAGGAAGCTCTTCACTTGATCCCAGGCAAAGAAGCCCGCGGTTTGCTTATTGAATCCATGCATCTCTTCCAGTACAAAGATCTTGTAGATTTTGAAGGGCAATGACTTGAATGTGGACAATAAGTTAGAGATGAGTACAAAAACGCAGCTCACGAGCAACTCATTGCTGACGTCCCACTGCAGACGATTGATCACATCCACCGACAGTTGCCATATCACAGCGATTAGTCCAAAATACAATTCCACACACAGCAGCAGAATGTCCATCAGCACAGCCTTGAATATACCAAAGTTCTCCTGGTCAAGTCCATATTTACGCGCCTTATGAAACGTCTCCTCGGTCATATGCGACTTCAGTTCATTGGGAACAGTCAACGCCTTTTTGTAGACTTTCACCTGCGATGCGGGATGAGTTAAGCAAGTATGAATTCAATTCAATTGACGTGGCAATTAATCGAACCTATGTGACATTTAACGCAGTTCTAAATATATACATGCACTATACAACATTTAGTACATATATGTATGTATCATAAAACTCGGTCACAAAATTAATTGCCGCTTCAATAAGGGCACGTGCCGGTAACTGATCGTTTTGTTGTTAATGCTCACCTGTCGATATGATATGAAGACTTCCAAAGCATTTTCGATGATAACTAAGAATAATATACTGTACAGCACAGCCTCCGCCTCAGGTGTTGACATTTTTCTTTCAATTTCGTAAAAGTGAATCGAAGAAAAACTTCAACGACGACGCACTCTACGTTCTGCACGCAAAGATACTTAATACAAGTGTTGCAAAACGAACGCCTATCGATACTAAGTGCAAAAGCATCGATTAATAAATATTATCGTCCCAAATTTAAATTTGAATTCTCTATTTATTTTTGTTTTTATTAAAAGTTTTAGCAAATTAAATTAAGACTAGCGAATTTGCACATTAAAGCTCTCCACACTGGCATCAGCTATATGCTTATGTATTTCATTGACCTCCGCCTGAGTCATAGTGCGCTCCATATGGCGGTAAACGATGCGGAAACACAAGCTCGATTTACCCGTCTTTGGATGTTTAAATTTGTCCACTAAGCTTATCTATAAAGAGGCAATTAATAATTAATATATACGAATGTATATAACTGTGTTATCTTTGATTTGAGCTGAACTCACCTGCTCCACAACATCTCCTGCCACCGAGCGAACCAAATCGTAAAAATCGTTGGGTGAGAATCCAGCGTCTACCTCTATATTGGAGGGCAGCCAGAAGGACAAATCGTTTGTGCATTGGGGATAGTGAGAGATGGGTTTGTATTTAGTCAGATTTTGTAGATCCTGCTCGCTAAACTGTGACAAGAAACCACTATCGTTTGACCAAAACAGTCGTATGTCGGGTATATCGAATAAGATCATGGCCAGACGCTCCAAGCCCACTCCAAAGGCATACCCAATTGATTGATGGACGCCCGCCTGCTGTAGAATTTCATGACGCATGATGCCGCATCCTAGCACCTCCAGCCAATTGTCCTTAAAGAAAATTTCCAACTCCCACGAGGGCTGTGTAAAGGGGAAATATGTGTCCACCCAGCGATATTTGATGCGCGATCCAAAGAGATCTTTCGTCAGACCAACAAGAATATGCTTCATTTCATGCTCCATTAGCTTTACGGCTTCCAAGGTATGGCAGGGTTGCTTTGTCTGATCCATGCATTTGGCAGAAGGTAATATGCGCTTCGGGTCTGCGAGGGAGCCCGACCACGTCTCTTCAAACAACTCTAGACCAGGATTTCGCTCAAAAAGTTTGTCTTTGGTTACGAGACGCACTGCGTCCGCCTGATGGAACACTGGATAGTGTGTGCTGTCAATCTCATCTCGTCTATACACCTCACCCACAACTAAAAAGTTATCCAGCCCACCAGAAATCAGTTCCACCTGATGGGCTGTGGTGTGGGCCCGCAATAAGTGCTGACGATTGATATAGTAGCAGTCCGATTTCTGTCGACTTACATGATCACTGGGTATAAGTAGGTTATCAAAGTTCTGCTGCACCGTCACCACCGGATTCATCTGGTCGTACACAGAAAACAGCGGGTTTCCCCGCTGATTGCGATATGCTCCATAAAAGTAATTGACAATGCGCTGACGGATAATCGATAACGGATGGTCTCGCTGCAGGTGCTTATTGAGTCCCAGGTGCGACAATATCCTCGGTGTCACATTCGTCCAACTATCTGTGGCGTACGTGCCACCATTGATTTCCAATTGCTGAGGGGTTGTTATTTTCTTGGCTTCCTCAGCAGCGCTGCTGGCGAGCAATCGACACTGATGGCCTGAGATGCTTGAGCTCAGCCTGCAGCCATGCACACGCAGCGTCAATAGCATTTCAATTTTGCTCAGTTATTATTTTGTTAAATGGCAAAATTATTTATTGCATTCTATGTATTACAACACAACAGCTGTTATATCGTTGCACACCAGTCGAAAGTATCGATTCTCAGAAAGCAATCGATATACATTGCCAGGGCTACGTTCTCTGTTCTGTTATCGACTTCTGACGACCAAAGTAATGCATCACAAATAAAAATCTTTTTTGAATTTTAGATAAAACTATAATTAAAGAAAATTTTTAATTTATATGTAACATATATAGATGGACAAATAAGTTATTCGAGCGTTTTCTTAAAATATTCTGTAATTGAAGATTGCTGCTTTAAACTAAAATTCTTTTAAAACTTAACAGATTCAAGATATAAGAGATCGTTATATAAGGTACCCAATGGAAAACTTTGACGTTAAATCGCGAATTCGTTAAACCGAGAGTACGTTAAGCCGGACGTCTACTGTAATTTAATTTAAGAACCTGATGCAAAGATAGAGACGTGTGGAGGCAAATTGTGCATCAAGCAATAGCCCGAGGGTTGTTATATACTCAATAATAATAGATTAAATGAAATACTTGTTATATTTTAAAATTAGCATTTATTTCATACAAAACATCAACATAAAATCATGCCCAACTTAGATCAACTTTAATGGCAAATTATACAAAAGTATGATGAGTTCTTCGGATAATTACATAGATCCACTAAATTATAAAGTTCATTTTTGAGATGTAGAGGGGGGGGGGGAGTATAAGAGTGTGAAATTAAAAGAACTTAATCTAGACCAATGGATAGCTGGAAGCTGAGGCAATGCCGCACTGATTTTCGGAGTTACGGGCCATCTTGATGAAGCCCTTGTCACCCCAGGTGGTACCCCATGAGTTCTTAACCAACCAGTAGTCCTGGTTACTCTCATCGGTGCCATATCCTACGACGAGCACACCATGATCCAAATTCTGAGGATCGCACTGGGGCTCATTGTAGATACCCTCAGAGTAGAACTGGAATGACTCATGCGACGCATCAATGGCAACTGACACGGGTCCAATGGTGGCTACAGCCTCAGCCATCTTCTTTTCGTTGCCCTGGGGAATATCGGTAAATCCGCGATCAGTGGCGCCAATTGTTCCCTTATTGAAATGGCAGGAATCATCGATGCCCTCATAAGGATACGATTTCTCGGTATCAATGCCACCATTGTCCTTGATATAACGGAAAGCGTTGTCCATAAGACCACCGTTGCAGCCATTGTTTCCGTACTTGGTGGAGCAATCCACCAGATTCTGCTCGGACAGAGACACCAAAGTACCAGTCTTACGGAAATGCTGACCCTCTAGCGCGCCTGTGGTGGAGAATGCCCAGCAGCTGCCGCAATGGCCCTGATCCTTCACCCCAGTAACAGCGCCCTTGGTGCGCCAATCGACTGCGTTGGGCAGTTTCACATGCTCCGGCGAGATGAAAGTAACACCCACAAAGTTGGGATTTGAAGCACTGCGAGGAAAGATTCGGTATTTAAATTCGATTCCTGCAGAATAGCATCCCTCCATACCAAATTACTTACCGCAGTTGCTTGTGGAGAGTGTAGTTGAATCCATTCATCGTCTCATGGAACTCATGATGGAGCATATCAGCATACTTATTGATGGCCATCTTAAAGGTAACCTCACCGGCAGCATAGCGCTGATTGTGCTTGGCAATCTTGTGTTTGTTCTCATTGAAGATCTTTAAGCGGAAACGCTCCTCCGTATCGTCCTGGTAGATCTTGCGGTGTTCAGCCTGCAATTAGAGAATAAAAAAGTTGAAATCTGCTCACCACTATTGCCCTTCAGCGTGCACACAGCTGTTATCACAAACCTTGTATAGAAAACTATTGCGTTTCTACCTATTTCCACAGCTAGCGATTAGATAGCAGTGCAAATATATGCACATGACCTGCTCAGTACCTAGCCGAAGTTCAGTTTACCTAATGATTATGCCACACATAGTCAGATTTAAAAGTTCAGATCATTTGCAATCAACGTACGCAAGGGCGATAAGCCGTATACATAATGCCTGCCTGCTGCTTATCAGGTGCCACATCCACATGACAAAGAAAAAGCCCAGTGGCCCCATAAAACTAACCATAAACATTTATACGACTCTGTCAAAAATCCGGGTAGAAGTTTTACACGTTGTCAAGGCAAATCATAAAGAGACAACATAAATACATATTGGACACCAGGGTGGTACAGTAAAATTCCATTTGTGCAGTGAAAGAAACTAGTCCAACAGCTGTATCCACACGCAGATCATAATCGACTCCGACAACGCCGTGCAGCTGCACGCACTACTCGAGAGTGCCGAGCTAGCCGACACCCTGTGTTCGGAAATGATAGATATAGTCTCTGCTTTTGAGTTTTTCAGGGGATCGCTATGAATGTTTTAGTATATCAAACTGGAATACAGTAATCTACGTGTGCAAAGATTCATTATCTTTAAGAGTACGTGAGGTATTAACAAAAACGTTAAGTAAACATTATCAGCATTTGGAATACCGTATAACAACAGCCGAGTTCCACACTTGGTATATTCTGAAATCGATGAACTCTACAATTAATATAAAAATAAACTATATAGGGGCGGAAATAGCATTACATCTGACTGTGTGTTGGGTGGAACAAGCAAAGATCAAAGTAACAATTGTCGCCATCAAATGACCGGATGACGATAATGTTGAGTCGCTCTCAAACCGTAGTAGTCCGCCCCTTATTGCGTGTTCTTGTGCTGCATATAATTGATATAATTAACGGGAAATTGTTGGGTCTGGAGAAGATTGGGTAGTGAAAATAAATAAGCCAGTCACAGGGTTTTTTCTAATATTGATTTTTCGCATGGGCTGCAAAATTCGTTGTTTTTATTAAAAATTCTCACATGTCGTAAAATAAGGTGTAAAAAACATCGCATCTCAGTTAGAAAGACATTAACAAGCAGCTCATTGCTGTAATTAAATGCACGTGCTTAAAAATAGATATATATCAACATATAAATATGTTATACAGATGCTCAGACGTATGTATAAATATAGTTGCATTTTTATATTGATTGGTCACAAGACAGAAATCTTTGAAATTTTTGCACTCTTTTGGTAAATTGAGTTAATAGAAAAGTTTGATGCAGTCTCCTCCATTTTCCAGGTTGAGTATCTTTGCTTATCTTAATGCTCTTGTATAATATCTTGGCTATGGCAACAGACTTCTAGGCTACAGTCGCTCCATTTCAATGGAGCAGCTGCTATCATTGTGCTGCACATCAGCTACGGCTGCTGTTCCTGCTGCCGCTGATGTGGTAGGTTCCTCGGAGGCAACTTGTACTGGCAAATCCATATACTCGCGTCGCTTACGCATTATGATACGTAGGACAAAACCGTTGATAACAAATAATGAAATAACGAACACCACAGGCACGACAACGTCCACAGCAATATTCAAAGCACTGGATTTTTCCATTTTAACGTGTTTTTATATAATTCCTTAATTCTTTTTAGCCCGATTCGCACTTGGCAGTGATTGGATTTAATTTGGTTTTTGATTTTGCTTTAGCACGTTTTTCTATGTAATGCGCGTGCTTTCCTTTAATGTGAGTTCGCTCCCGTTTCCTAACTTTTTTATATAGGCTTCGCGCGCGCTTTTGCTCTTTATTCTGTCTCTCTCTCTCTCTCTCTCTCTCTCTCTCTCTCTTTGTCTCTCTATGACACTTGCTCGCAGTACGGCTGCGACCGTTCGTCTGTTTGCGCTGAGAGTCGAGCAGTTAATAACAAAAATAGCAGCTCGTCTGCGCTGCGCTGCGCTGTGCACGCACACACACACTCGTGCAGTTCGTATACAAACGTACATATACAATTATGTGTGTGTGTGTGTGTGTGTGTACCATACACCTAATGCGATATATATACGTGTTCATGTACATACATATGTACGTGCATGCAGGGGGCGAAACGGTTCCGAAAACACAAAAGGCAGCCAGGCAATCGAACCGGTTCTTCAAACTTCGTCAGCAACAAATAACTGATTTATTAGGATGTGTATACATATGCAAACATCTTAACCGGTTATAGCATAAAAATCGTCGATACGTAAATCGAATCGCTATATAAACTTCTGTTTTTTCCAAAACTCTGACTGGCTACAAAAGCCTCTCCCTAGGACACCAAAGCTGTGAGTTTCCCCAGGAGCCCTCTACGACCCCTCTCCGCTGTTCAATCATGTAGTTAACTCTTCCACCGGAACGGCATCATGTAATTTATGTTTATGTATTTACACACTCACAGATACTCAGTATAATCGCCCACTTGTTGCTACACCTCCTGCTTTTGTGCTTATTTTCGTGCAGTGTTTGCTAAATTTGCAAATAAACTCAACCCACACGGAGAGCGTCAATGGCTTTTCGAAAGAGAGCAGCGCAGTAGAAACACAAACACAAACACAAAACAAGTGATAAGTATTTTGCCAGCTCCGAGAATCTACATTTTTTATGTTATTTTTGTTTGCAATTGTGCTCAAATTGATAAGTGAAAAAAAATCAACAAAAATGATGACGGTTTTCACACGCTTATCGCATTTGCGTACGCACCAAGCCCAGTGCTTAGTTCAAAGGCCACTTGTCCAGCTCTTGTTTGATTTGTTATTGTACAGAACTTAATAAATACAATTTGCATATGTTAAGCATTAAATATATATAGCACTTGTCACATTCTTCTCGTTCTCCACAAAATCTGTTTCTACACAAATTTGAATTACCGAAATCGTTAAAAATTGCGCCATTTGTTATGCCACAGTTTTTAGGGTAACTTGATTTCAACTGCAGCTGAAAAGTAGGCAACACTTTGTGCAGCTTGCAATAACGATAGACTGAATTTTAAAAATTTATATTCCATTTGTATGAAACAGTTTTATGGTCCGTTCTGTATGCTGCGCAATTGAATAAAATCGATAATTGCTTCCAGTGTACTGGGTTAATAGTCTAGACAAAGCTGGAAACCTTTCAATCGTACCAAACCGATAAGAGTAGACACAAAATAGGCACATATTGCAAATATGGCTGATAAGGTTAATAATAGTAAACAGGCAAATACCCGCTTGGACTTGTTTTGAGTTCATAGCTCTCAACGCCATAAACTAGATCGCTGAGACAAAGAACTAAAGTGGACAATGAATAAATCATTCGAGTATTTCATAAATTAACAATGATTATGGCAAGACCTGATCAAATTACTCATAACAAAACAAAGCACAAAAATGCCAAATGGCGCTGCTAATCGATTTAGAAATGTTTTGCCAAATGGACCGGCTGCTTATCAGAGCGCGCGCGCTTCATATTTCATGCCAGTCACAAGCTGGAACGGGAAGCTTTATCAATGGCACTGATCCACAGTTGACCACACAAAGAGGAAGGCGGATTACCAGTTCATCCCTTCTTTGACTATCAGCACAGCTCATGTGACATTTCTAGATGGAATACAGCAGCGTCATGTGTCCCAGCATGTGACTGACTGTCGATCAGCCTAATCAGCAGCTGCGCTCCAAGCATAGCTTGGTGCAACAACAACAAAATGATTCAGTGGGCGAAATAAACTGCACCATAAGCCGAAACAATGGCTGAAGACAATTGACTAAGCAAACACACAGACAACAAAAGCATTAATCATGCCATATACCGCCTGCCAAGTAAACAAAATTACACTCGGATTTCGAACTAGTCCACCTTCTACTTCATCCGTACCAGCCATTTCTCCTCATTATTACTCACCTTATAGGCATGCCATTCCTCCATGACGACTTCGGTAAAGGAGACGGCCTGTGTCAGAGCCACAAGGGCTAGTAGAGCGATTACCGAGCGCATCTTGTAATTAGCTGCAATAGACGGAAAAAACACAAATAAACAATTATCAAATTGAGCTTTACTTAGCTTTAAGCCATCACGTGATGAGCTTTTTACATGCAAGCCACATATCTACCTAAAAGCGCAAAAAAGCCGAATACGAGCTTGACAAGTTTTGTATAAACAAACAAATGTGAAGTGGAGCTGATGAAATTCAACGGAACTGGGACAAAGCAACAAAGAAAGACTATATAAAAAAGTACCGGAATGTTTAGCTTTCTGTTTCAGCAATATTATAACATGTAACATATTTCTGTATATGAAAAGTGATCATGCGATTAGGGTTACACTTTTGTTGGGGGTGTATGCGAAACCGGAGTGAAAAAGGGAAATATGAATATCTGAAAGTCTGGCAGAAAATCGGATTACTCTATGGAAAATGAAATTAACAGTTGTTTAGTTGTTGCTTCTTATTTGAATTGTCAAATCGTAAGCCTTTCCGTTATCTTATCGGCCATTCGTACTTCGCCTGCTGTTTTGCTCTTCTGCTGTGCATTTGCTTTTGTTGTTGGAAAACGATTTTAGCAATTGTTATTTTAACCGCATATTTAGAAACGTATATTATTTCTGCAATAGCGCAATAATTATGCCAAGTTCGAGGGCACCAACTGGTTTTGCAACTGATTTGAAGGTGAATCAGCAGCAGGTGAACTTACAACCACACGCACATTCACATTAAAACCCAAAGCGAACCGATTGATAAGACAAACAGAAAGAAATAGGCCAGAGCAACAACTGAAAACAAAATGCGCAACAGCAGCAGAAAGCAATGGCGGCCAACATATGTAGTAAACAAGACGCCAAAGAAGACAAAGTGTAGTAGAGAAATGAAAAAGAAAATAGAATAGAATAGAATAGAAAAATCGACGCAGCTGATGCTGCTTGACTGTGCGAACGGACAGATATGTACAAAGAACGAATAACAATGGCGTATTTGCTTTGCATTAACTATTTACGCTGACGCATTCTACTCCGTTAAAACCAATATAAAAATTATTGAAAGGAATCATAAATGACAGAAGCGCTATGACAATGAGGAAATGTTAACACTTACCACTTAGAATAGAAAAACTACTTGAGTTGAATGACAATCACTTCAATTTATTGCGTTTTAAAATCGTTTGCCTTTATATGCAGATTATTAATTTTTTTCTTTAATTGCCACCTAATAGCTACAGCTGAGAACTGCACTCAAACACTTTTCGTTGTTTAATAAATTCAGCTAGAAATTGTTGTTGCGAAGAAATCTTAAATACACATATTTCTCAAATATTTTGGTCACACTAAAAAAAAATAGGCTTGCCATACTGTGAAAATAACTGATGTTAAAGGTATACGCGCTGTTAATGCCTCGATACGATAAATGTTAACTCTATACACTGGCAACACTATTTGAGAGCTATCGAAATACTTCCATCACAATCTGAATATTGCTCGTCATCCGCAGAGCAGGCGATTTTGTTTAAAGGATTCCTAAATTGTTTATATTTTTCACATTATATATCCAGTAAGTGTGTGTCTGTCTGCCTGGTTGTGTATAAATTACCAAGGCACTTATCTAATACATTTACTTGCCTATTGCAGCTCTCGAGAAGCACCCGCATCATGTTTGGTAGGCAGAGCGGACTGGGCAGTTCCAACAGCTCAAATCTTGTGGAGTTTCGTGCTGGCCGTATGAATATGGTCGGAAAAATGGTGCATCCAGACGCACGTAAAGGTCTTGTTTACATGACACAAAGTGACGATGGTCTTATGCACTTCTGCTGGAAGGATCGCACAAGCGGCAAAGTTGAGGACGATTTAATTGTATTTCCCGACGATTTTGAGTACAAGCGCGTAGATCAGTGTAAATCAGGACGTGTTTATGTACTGAAATTTAAGTCCAGCTCGCGCCGTATGTTCTTCTGGATGCAAGAGCCTAAGACTGAAAAGGATGATGACCATTGCCGACGCATCAACGAGCTCCTTAACAATCCACCTTCGGCGCATCAGCGCGGCGGGGGTGGCAATGGCGGCGAAGGCACTGACCTCCAATACATGCTCAATAACATGTCACAGCAGCAGCTGATGCAGCTCTTCGGGGGAGTAGGCCAAATGGGCGGTCTGAGCTCACTGCTGGGACAAATGAAGTGAGTAAAGTAAATATTAATTCATTCATTTAAAGAGTTGGTATTTAGATCTGTTTCCGTATTCATTTCCGAATCGAATTGATGATGATGGCTGATAGATTCAAACATAACCTAACTAAAAAGAGAAACACTTGCCAATTCATTCGGAAACGCGAACCCATTTTGATGACAATGAAGTACAAATGTATATTTTCAGTTCGCGCACACCTTCGTCCCGGAACACATCCTCATCAGGCGGTAATGGTGGGTCGGGCAGTGCTGTTCAAACGCCCGAATCTGTGAATGTGCCGCGCACACCGTCCGCACCAACCAAGGGCTCAAAGTCTGGTGGCAGCCGCAGCAATTTGCAGAGCGATGCCGCTGGCGGCGCCAGCTCAAGCATCGATCCCGATGTCACCGGTAAGAAAACGACAAATTCGACAACAACAGCAACAAGTGGAGCATATGCGAATCCATTCCAAGCCTATTTATCCAATCTCTCCCCTGAACATGGCGCAGGTCGTTCACTGAATATCGACCTGTCAACGGCATTATCGGGCGCCGATGCGATCAATCAGCTAATTGCGGATCCGGAGCGTGTCAAGTCGTTAATTGTACATTTGCCTGAATCCGAAAATGCCGATGAGGATCGCAAGCAACAGATCAAGGACCACATCAGCTCGCCGCAGTTCCAACAGGCCCTAGCGCAGTTCTCCAATGCCTTGCAGTCGGCACAGCTTGGACCAGTGGTTAAGCAATTTGAGCTGTCCGCTGATGCAGTTTCTGCCGCTTATTCTGGAAACCTGGAGGATTTTGTTCGTGCCTTAGAAAAAAGTCTGCCAGCTGGAACCACCATGACAGGCGATGAAGCCAGCAAAACTACACCTGTGGCGGAAAAGAAGAGTGACGCGGAAGCGGCCAGCAAGGACGAAAGTGCCGCGCCCGCTGAGAAAAAAGAAGAAAAACAAAAATAGCGCGCATATATATTTACACCACATATAACCCCCCCACATAATACCCCTATTATGTATAATAACAAATGCTACGCGTTTTAAAACATAATTTTTGCACATTATAAAAGCGTTTTCGATTCTTAAATAAATTGGCAATGCAAATGTTCGCTTGTATTTCTGTATATGTATATATTTGGTACGCACTGTAATACTGTAAACGACAAGTGATGCCAGGCTGTTGCTGAGACAATCGGATTTTATGAAGTTGCCCTTGACTTCTGTCTGTCCGAATGTTTGGTTGACCGTCTGTGCTGTGGCGCATACGTATATAGAGGCATACATATTGCACGCACTGTTTTGGTCGCTCAATCTCTCTCGTTTGCGCTCACGCGCCGCCGCTCTCGCCAATCACACACAGATACACACAAACACAAACAACAGTGTATGGTTTGCGAATACTTGGAGCAGATATGTGTATTTATTCAACTTCAAACGGGCAAACCGCGCGTTCGCTATTTCGCTTGATTTTGATTGCGAATTTGATCTCTAAAAAATATTATAAACAATATCATATAGTCTAAAGCTAAACGTGTTCCATAAAAGTGTTATTTCTGGTGGGGGGGGAGAGAATTTAAAAAGAAAATTCTGTTGCTGATTTGCGTCGTAAGTTTATGTTTTGTGTGTGCTGTTGTTGTTGTTGCTGTCGTTGGTGCTTTCATTTTGCAGCAAGCTGCTGTCATTTATGTAGATGTATATGTATATATGTATATATACATATACATAAAGTGTGTAGATACGGATGTGTGTGTTTACTGCTACTGCCATCAGTGTAGATGTTTTTTTCAATGCTTGACTGCGCGCCGCATTGTTGAGAAAAGCTTTTTCCTCAACTGTATGGCATAAATGTTAGCGCGTCGCGGTAATAACAAATACAACAAAATAAATATAACAACATTTAGTAGAGGCAGAGCGACAAGACAGCTGCGCTGGTATAAGTGAGCACGAACGGGCGAACGACTCACACACAGTATCTTTTACTTATACTTGTTCATAGAGTACTCACACATACACATATACATAAAAGCTTGCAAAAATTGTATGAAAAAAAAATGTCAGCCGCTGCAAAAATTATTGTTAAGACAAATAATCAAAAAAAAAATAAAGTAAAATTCGCAAGTTTGTTGCGTGTGTAATATGAGTGTGTGGGTGAGAGCGAGATGGTGATAGTTATGGCAGAGAGCAAAAGTTACTTTATCCCGGTAACGATCTGGCAACACCAACAACAACATCAGCACAGCAAAAGAAATTGCGTTGCGGCAACGGCAACAAATTGCAGCAATAAGCTTTAAAATTATCGGTTAAATACTTTCATGTGAACCAGCCAAAAGCAGCATGTATAAAATTTAACAAATTAAAAAAACTAACAGTTATACAAATAAATAATAATAAACGAAACGGGCAACGTTCATTAGTGAAGACTACAACCCAACGGAGCGAAAAATATAAAAACTCTTTCTTAATGTGTAACAATTTTGGAAAAAGCACCACAACAGCGAAGAATCGAAATAAAACACTACAAGTATTAACGGTACAACAACAAAATCGAAAACCGCAAACGACTTGTCGCTGATAGGTAAATCTATAAAGCGCCGCATCAGCTGCAATTGTGCGATAAGGTAAGCAAACAGTGGAGCTCCCAACATTGTATGTTCAAGTGTGTATGTATGTGTGTGTAGCAGGCTGATTGGTGGGGATTGGGAGGAAGTGGACTCAAGTCCGATGTTAGTTTCATATTCCAGAACAGCTGCACAAACTTCTGCACGCCCACGCATCTGCAACTCGCGCGCCATTTTACCTAGAAGTTTCTCAAGGAAGTTGGAGTCATAACAAATCTATGTGCACACATTGCTACATACATACATATATATGTACGTAATGCTGTAATGGCGCCTGAGCATATGCTATGGCAATTTCAAGAGCAACCTGTGCAAGCGAGACAACCATAAATGTATGTAGTTTCTATTGCTGCTATTGAAGGGAAAGAGACAGCGAGAGAGGAAGCTTCTGTTTATGTTTTGGTAGAAAGGTCACACGGACAGTTTTCTTCGTTTTTCATCTGCCGCACAGGCATGTGCAAGGCATATCTGTATGTGTTTGTGTGTGTGTGAACTATGTTTTACATATATAATAAAATTGACTGAAGGCCATGGCTAAAAGTGCTTTTGTATAGGATGCCATACAGGATGAAATTTCATCTATCCAATGCCTGACTCACATATACACTTTCACTGTCAAGCCACCCACACAGAAGTCTGTCGGTATTTCGTCAGGTTATGTAAAGCCTGGGAAAAGGAGTATGCAGAGTTTTCAATATGGCCGACGTGTCATATGTTACATATAGAAAACATACGCATACTCATTATTAAAGGAATCGAGATGAGGAGCTTTCAGCCTCTGTTCTGACATTGAACTTGAATGACGACATTGTTACTGTAGAGAGACAAACTATTAGTAATACATATCTATAAATGTGTATACATATGTATGTATAAGCCGTTGCAGAAGAGAGAACTGCACCAGCTTTAAGCTACTGCTTTCACCAGCAAACAGTGAATCTCAACAGTTTGTTGTTTTTATCAGCAGAGAATAAGCATACAGAGAATTAAATCGATATGCACATTCGCTGTATTGTTTTTGTAGTTGTTGTCACACATACAAGCAGACAAACACTCGCTTACACACACTAGCAAACATTCGCCCGCCATTTTAAAAGTTTGGCTCAAAGCTTTAGCTTTGCATACGCGAGCGACAGATGCAATTTTCGGTGGGCGGGCGGTCGGTCGGTGGGTCGCTTACACTCGCACTCATACTCTCTCTTATTATTTGCCCATTTTGTGTGTATGTTTATGTGTGAGTGAGGAAAACGAAAGAAAAGGCAATCGCAATATGAAAGTGAAATTTTTTCGTTGTTCTTCTTTGTTGCTTCTTCTTCTTTAGCTCTCTATTTGCTCTATTTCTCGCATCGCACAGTGCTTGTAAGGCAAACACCTGTGTAACCCTTGAGTGGTCTCAGTTTTTTGTCTTACTTCGATAGAATTTATAAGAAAATCGTTTTACGGACCACTTAAACCGATTCCACAAGAAACAAAAAAAATGCACAAGCAGTTTCTTATAGTTCGTCTTAAAGAGATTCTTGCTTTAGAATTCCCTCCAAACATTTTTTTAACAAGGAAACACTTCATCGCGTAAAAACGATCTTAGTTACTGCTTGACCTCCTTGAACAAGCCCAATTATATTCGCCTCCAGCTTCCTTGGGCAGCACATTCATTGCAATTATAGGGCTGCGCCCTGTCTCTGACAGTCCTCCCCACGCTGCCTCAGCCACAGACTCAACTTTTCGGCTGACAGCAGCCAAAGCAGATGATTTTCCGGTTTGCCAATGCAAAAAAAATGTGTATACCCAAAACTGGTTTGGCCACAGGCTCAGCAACCCGAGCCAAAACCCAGTTTCAGTTACAAAGCCCAGTACTGCCCTTTAACGCAGTCGTGCAAAGAGAAGACAATGCAGTGGAGTGTTTCTTTTACATATTAAAGCTTAAAGTTTATTGTGGGGATAGGCTCAGAAATCGACAGGCTTGATGGTGATAAAGCGCGAGAGTATAAATGCCACCAGGAAGGTGGCGCAGACGAAACAAAAGGCAAACGTGTAAAAGCTCTCCTCCGTGAAGAGATCGGTGAAAGCGGGTATGTCCTGGTAAATCTGCTCAACCGCAGCCAGTGCGCCTCTTTGTTTCTTCACCATGTTGCCGCCTGGATCAAGTCAACGTTTAAATCGATGCAATCTACTTCTTCTTCGGAGCCTTTTTGCCACCGGCTCCAGCTAATTTCTGTTTCTCAGCCTTGGTTAGAACCTTGTTAGTTATCTCTTCCGGTGGTGCTAATGTGGAAACGTGTTTGTTGCACAAGTGCAGCAGTTCCAGTGTATTTAAATTCTCGCTATTGAAGCGTATTTCCTTTACTTGGGCTTTCTCTGCAAATATGTACATATCTTTATGTGAATATACAGTATATGATCTGAATTAAATCTTTATTACCTTGCGCAGAGTCGATAAGCGCAAATTTGATAAAAGCAGGCGACCGATCGCAGACAATATCTGGCTTAACAACGCACCTGGGATTCGTCAGGGACACCTTCGGCGTAGAAAGCAGGAAAAGAAATTCGCTATAATTATAGAGAGGGAAAGAAGTCAACTTAGTAAAGGATTTTAGGTATACAGAAAGATATTTATGTTATATTAAAGTTAGACAATTCCAATTCGGCAGCTATTAGTCATAGCTATAATAATATTGATTATATTATTGATTTTTTGTCTTCTATTATCTTGCAGCTGTCCCTGTCAGCGTGTATAGAAAAAACGCCTCAAGCTGACGCCGACACCGACTAAGATGTCAACGGAGCGGGAGCTGGCTGGTGGACCAGCTCAGCTCCATACGCTACCGTTGACATTTCCACCCGACTTGGGCACGACACTGCAGCTGAACACTGCAGTGGGCATCATTGGCAAGGTTTACGGTGAGTTCATTCAGCTACTGTTTTCAAAACGCGTTATACATTAAATCATGTTATTCGGTTAATAGTTTTATGCACTTTATAAAACATGTTTTTTTTGTATTTTTGTTTTCACATTTTTCGCATACGCACTTTTATCTCGAGAAAATTTTTACCATATGCGTTCCACTGCGCATGTTTCATAATCGATAAACTGGGTGCTGGGAAAGCGATTTTCCAACCCTATTGCTATCATTCCCCATCCCATTTCCCAATTTCCCACCCACTCACCGTGTGGACTTAACATTTTCCGCAAACGGATCGAACTGCACTGTGATGCGTTTGACGCCTTTAAGGTTAACGCTCTTCAGCTGTTTGCCTATGGCTGAGACAATGCCGCCTGAGCGGCGAAGCGTGCCGCTAAATGGTATTGACATTTTGTATGAAAGAGAATAACAATTAGCTGAAACAATTTTCTTTATAGTTGGTTTTATAACAACACGGGCACAGCGTTGCCAAAAGATAGTGCTGCCAACTGTCCAAAGTTCTTATTGTGTGGCCACTCTGTAGCGATAACAGTGTTTAATACTAGAACTAACATTTAACAACACTGTTGCTGCCATTTTGAGTTTAACAGTGCCAATTTGAGTTAACAGAAGCAAAAAATTCTTATAAATATAAATAAACACGTCAGAAAGCTATTTATATGAATACTATATTCATAAAATAATGAAAACAAACTTACCCTTTGGCTAAGGTGGCAAAAAATGCGTCATTCCCCCACGTCGCGAGGCAACAGCATATTGCCATTGCACTCACACACACCAACCCCCAGTTTAAGTGCTTTGCCCTCATTTAAGTGTGGTTAGCGTACAGTATGCATCTCACTCACACACGTCGCGAGTAAAATTTTTGTGTTTGCTGCGGGACGTCCAAGTGTGAAAAACTAAAGAAAATTGCATATTTTGCATAATGCGCGACGTGAAAAGTTAACAAAAGTTGTTCAAAAGCTAAATTCAATAGTCTGGCAAACGTCTGTGTATATTTTCGGCAGCGCAAACGTGTTCGGGTGCACAAAAACGACGTCTCGAAAAAATACAAAATACGTGCACACATTTTTTTGCTGCCCAATCTAAAACGCATACAAAAGCATTTTCTTGCTATAGAAGCGCCACCGTCGTTGTCGTCGCCGCCGCCGCCGTTTGTCCAGCGGAGCACCCAGCACACCAGAAATTTTCACACATTTATACATAAAACACCTACACGCAATCACACAACCAAACAGAGATAAAGAAGCATATTAAGAATTTGTTCTTAATAGTATTGCATACAAGAATATAAAATATAAGAGCATTAGATATACATATGTACATATATGTATATGTATATACAAGCATACATAAAACGAAAGCTGTGCCTACATTTGTGTTCTTTTCCAATACTACAATAAAAAAACAAAACAACAAATAAGAATAATAATAATAGAAATAAATAATTAACGAGACTCGACATTAAACTCAACGTAATTTGTAAGCGCGTGTCCTGTGCGAAAAATTCCAATTTTACATACAAAACAAAAACAAAAATTAAAAGAAGAAGCAACATACGCCCGCAACAAAAACAAATGCGAAAATCTACCAAACGAATAAATCTACTTTAAAGTGTGATAAGCAAAAGGCTGAAAAAAAAACAAAAAATAAAAAAAGTATAATAATTAGTAGGAACGAAAAGCAAAAAGAAACCAACAACAAGAACAATCAAATACATTTAAAGCAACAAAAATACACATACACACAGAAATCTTTGTATACATTCTTAAATTTCTTAAACAAATACTAGTGCAAAATGTATCCAGTTGGACAACGTAAGTGTCGATTGCAATACAACAACAAATCTGCCACATGTTAGATACACACACACCCAGACGCCCACTCCCCCTACACTCTTCTGGTTATAATCAACCTCTTTGATGTTCCACTTCAACTTCTGCATATGCAAAATGCAAACGCAATCACATACACACTCATATTCATAATTATATACATATGTACTCACATATACACAATTCTCTTAACGTCAAATGAGAATGAATGAATGCGTAAAATGTAAAATGGCCTAGGGCGAGGCACTCAGACAGAAATGTAACTGTAAAAATGCACAATTGACCATAAGCTTCCAATTAGGAAATGTTCACCTGAAAAAAGTGTTAACAGTAGATGAAAACAATATAGGAACTGTGAGTAAATGGAAATAGAGTAAGAAAGAATGAGATAGGAACAAAAGGTAGTCACAAACATGTGCGCAAATTAGGTCAACGACCGCGACGCAATAGTTGGGTCGTTTCAGGGCTGAAAGGGAGAATTGGACATCTGTTTCGTTGATGTGCTCCTTCATACGAAGTGGAGCTTAACAGCTTCGCTTCAATTGCGTCGCATTTTTTGTATAATATTTATTTGTAGGTCTATTTTGCGTATCAGCGTACGTCTCTCTGAATATGTTATTAGATACAATCGATAACTTTATCGATCGATAACTATGGCTAAATTGACTTCACAACCTATCGAGGTGCAGGTGCATTCAATGATTAACAAATTGTTGTTGACTAACATACACTTTTGCACAAACACACACACACACTTGTGGCAGATACATTTTATTATTATTATTATTAATGATAATATGATGTTATGGAAGATAAATGAAGATGCTGGAAGAAGCTGTTACTAAAATATTAATCGCACTCTATAATATATTCAACTTTTTTTTTTGGTTTCCATTGCCTTCTCTTTTGTTTCTCATTTCATTTACATTTTGATCAAAACATGATTGGCCATTTGATTTGATTTTTGTTTAACATACATTTTCATTTTATTTATATTTTTATTTATTTATTATTTGTTTACATTTTTCGTTTATTTTTGACAATTTTGATTTTGATTAAATTTTCTTTTATAGAGTCACAGTGGACCACCCCCTCGCCCACGCGGCCTCAGAGCCCCTCTCAGGCGCTGACTAGCTTCGACACGCTCACATGTAAATTTCTCTCCAACAAACAAAATTACTAAAAATTATTAACAATCTACTAAAAAACAAAAAAACCAAAAATTGAATTTGAAAGCAAATATTGTTGTTTATGTTTCTTAGTTTTGATGTTTTTACACAATCTAATTCTAACAAAAAACAAAAAAACTGTCTACTCATTAACCAAAAACAAAAACCAATCTCTACACACTAATTTTTATAGTAATGTGCAAAATTTCTACTAACAATGTTTATCGTTTTATATGTTATTCTACTGTTTTTATTTTTTGAATGCAAACGTGCACAGTTTAACTAAAGCTCCACACAAAAATATAAAAAAAAACTACTCTACACTGCGTATACGCGTTGTGTGTACTGTTATAAACACTAAATACCGTTATACTTGTGTACACTTGTGTTACTTTGTTTTTCTTTCCGTGTAGTTTAAGTACTACTCCAGTATTTGCATGCAGTGTTGCTCGTAATTTTGTTTTTATAATAAGTTAAAAACTTAAAATATATAGTGGATATTGCGTCGTTTAGTCATTAATTTATTATACTTCAGTTATATATTTGTATACATAGTTTAATACGATTTGAATTGTAGACTAATATGTTATTTTGTGGACAACCCTTGCAGCACCACCAGCGCCCGGTTCATCGGTAAATCCCACCGCTGTGACCAGTCCGAGCGCCCAAAATGTGGCTGCCGGCGGTGCCACTGTGGGTGGAGCAGCAGCAGCAGCGGCGGCCCAGGTCGCCTCTGCTCTGGGCTCCACTGGCAGCGTTACGGCTGCAATTGCCGCCGCAACGGCTGCTGTATCGCCCACCACTCAGCCGGACATGCCTGTCTTTACGTGCCCGCGTCGACCGAATCTGGGACGAGAGGGCAGACCAATTGTGCTGCGTGCCAATCACTTTCAAGTGACAATGCCACGGGGGTTCGTCCACCACTATGACATCAACATACAACCGGATAAATGTCCACGCAAGGTCAACCGAGAGATTATAGAGACAATGGTGCATGCCTACAGCAAGATCTTTGGGGTGCTCAAGCCTGTATTTGATGGTCGCAACAATTTGTATACTCGCGATCCGTTGCCTATTGGCAATGAGCGGCTAGAGCTGGAGGTGACGCTGCCTGGGGAAGGCAAGGATCGCATATTTCGTGTAACAATCAAATGGCAGGCTCAGGTCTCGCTTTTCAACCTGGAGGAGGCACTAGAGGGACGCACACGCCAAATACCCTATGATGCCATATTGGCACTCGATGTGGTCATGCGGCATCTGCCCAGCATGACGTATACGCCCGTAGGACGCAGTTTCTTTAGTTCACCCGATGGCTACTATCATCCCCTAGGTGGCGGTCGTGAAGTCTGGTTTGGTTTCCATCAAAGCGTCCGACCCTCGCAATGGAAGATGATGCTCAACATTGACGGTGAGTAAAGTCACATGCACTACTAATCCTGACACTTTAACTAATTCAATTCTTTGGATTTCAGTTTCGGCAACCGCCTTCTACAAGGCACAGCCGGTCATTGACTTTATGTGCGAGGTGCTCGACATACGTGATATCAACGAGCAGCGCAAACCGCTCACAGATTCACAGCGCGTCAAGTTCACCAAGGAGATCAAGGGTCTCAAGATTGAGATTACGCACTGTGGCCAAATGCGTCGCAAGTATCGCGTCTGCAATGTGACACGTCGTCCGGCGCAAATGCAATCGTAAGTGAACGCTAGATGTTATCAAATGTACAGTAGAAACTGCCTAAAGCGGACACTGTCTGTTTATCTGAAGGAGATCAAAAACGAATTAATTTTTTGCCTTTTCAGTTTCCCGTTGCAGTTGGAGAATGGCCAGACTGTGGAGTGCACCGTGGCTAAGTACTTCTTGGACAAGTATCGCATGAAGTTGCGCTATCCGCATTTACCCTGTCTTCAGGTGGGTCAGGAACACAAACACACCTACCTCCCGCTGGAGGTGTGCAACATTGTAGCCGGTCAGCGTTGTATAAAGAAACTCACAGATATGCAGACCTCGACGATGATCAAGGCAACCGCTCGCTCGGCTCCGGATCGTGAACGTGAGATTAACAATCTGGTAAAGCGTGCAGACTTCAACAACGACTCGTATGTGCAGGAGTTCGGTCTGACTATATCCAATTCAATGATGGAGGTTCGTGGTCGCGTTTTGCCGCCACCGAAGCTTCAGTATGGGGGACGTGTGTCATCGGGAATCACTGGACAACAGCTGTTCCCACCACAAAACAAGGTCAGCCTGGCCTCACCCAACCAGGGTGTCTGGGATATGCGTGGCAAACAGTTCTTCACAGGCGTCGAGATACGTATCTGGGCCATTGCCTGCTTTGCTCCACAGCGCACAGTGCGAGAAGATGCGCTGCGTAATTTCACGCAGCAGCTACAAAAGATCTCTAATGATGCTGGGATGCCAATAATTGGACAGCCCTGTTTCTGTAAATATGCCACCGGACCGGATCAGGTGGAGCCAATGTTCCGCTATCTTAAGATAACGTTCCCCGGCCTGCAATTGGTCGTGGTCGTGTTGCCGGGCAAGACGCCCGTTTATGCGGAAGTCAAGCGCGTGGGCGACACCGTGCTGGGCATGGCCACGCAATGTGTGCAGGCAAAGAATGTGAACAAAACCTCACCGCAGACGCTGTCCAATCTGTGCCTCAAGATCAATGTGAAACTGGGCGGTATTAACTCGATATTGGTGCCCTCCATCCGGCCAAAGGTCTTCAATGAGCCCGTAATTTTCCTGGGAGCTGATGTTACCCATCCGCCAGCGGGCGATAACAAGAAACCATCAATAGCCGCTGTTGTCGGCTCTATGGATGCGCATCCATCACGTTATGCGGCCACTGTGCGCGTCCAACAGCATCGCCAGGAGATCATCCAGGAGTTAAGCAGCATGGTACGTGAACTGCTCATCATGTTCTACAAATCCACCGGCGGTTACAAGCCGCACCGTATCATACTCTACCGTGATGGCGTGTCCGAGGGTCAATTTCCCCACGTGCTGCAGCATGAGCTAACCGCCATACGCGAGGCGTGCATCAAACTGGAACCAGAGTACCGACCCGGCATCACGTTCATTGTAGTACAGAAGCGGCATCACACACGTCTATTCTGTGCCGAGAAGAAGGAGCAGAGCGGCAAGTCTGGCAACATACCAGCCGGTACCACTGTCGACGTTGGCATCACACATCCCACGGAGTTTGATTTCTATCTGTGCAGTCATCAGGGCATCCAAGGCACCAGTCGCCCATCTCACTACCACGTGCTCTGGGACGATAATCACTTTGACTCCGACGAGCTACAGTGCCTCACCTATCAGCTGTGCCACACCTATGTGCGCTGCACCCGATCCGTCAGCATACCGGCGCCGGCCTACTATGCGCATTTGGTTGCCTTCCGTGCCAGGTGATTTATCAAAAGCAATAGCTGATTGTGTTAATTTTGTAGTTAGATAACCTGATCTTATGTCAATTTATAGCTTTATTGTATACAATTTTATCTTCGTAGTTAGTTTATAGTTATTAGAATAGTTTCATTCATGATAAGTCAAATTGCTCAAAAGATATAGGCGCAGCGGTGCCACACAGTTTAAGTAAACCTAACCTAAACACACGTCTAAACTAACCTTAAAGTTCGATTTAACTAATTATCTCAATATCTTGTCCAATAGATATCATCTGGTTGAAAAGGAGCACGACTCCGGCGAGGGATCACATCAGAGCGGATCCTCCGAGGATCGCACGCCTGGAGCCATGGCACGCGCCATCACTGTCCACGCAGACACCAAAAAGGTCATGTACTTTGCCTAAAAAGTATCTTAAGCGACACCAAAAACACACACAAACACACACACACAAAAGAAAATTTCGAAAATTTATTCGAATAGGCAGCCAAAAAGCAGCAAAAAAGGAAAAGAAAAGGGAAATCAATGGAAAATGTGTAAGAACGCTATGCCGAATGCATTAGAGAATAAGTTGAAAGATTGTTTATAATAAGTTGAAAGTAAAAAGGGGCACAGAATATTAGGAAAGAGAGCCAGACGCGCGTATGGAACACTTTTGCATTAGCTTTTAGGCGAATGACAGACACAACACACATACTCACACACATACTACAAATACAGCTAACACACACACACACACACTCACACGCCAAACAGTAGTAATTAGAAAAGGGAATCGAATGTTAAAGCACAAGTTTGCGCAACGGAATCAAAAAAATTGTAAAAATAAAGAAGAAAATTCTCAAAGAAAAAGCGTAGCGAAACAAACAAAATGTAAACGTACTAAAAGGGAACAAAACGAAAAGTCAAATAACAACAAACAACAACTTGAAACAACAATTGCAACACATTTACGATGAACTTTTTGTAATAGAATAAATTATATTTTTTACACAAAACAAACTTTAAAAAAGAAAAAAACAAAAATCGAAAAACGAAAAACATGAAGACAAAAAATGCAAACAACCAAAGGTTTTTAGTATATCAAAAAAAAGAAGAAAAGGTTGCTGAACAACACACACACACACACACACACACATACACATACACGAACATGCACACACCCAACATACATACACAAAACAAACAACAACTCGGATTCTCTGTACTGTGAACGAAGACCACCACCAATCAAAGGTAATCAACAACAAACAAACAAACAATTAAACAACCAACAATACGACAAGCATTAAAGAGTGTAATAATTTAGCATGTACTTCAATACTTCAATACTTCAATACATCAACTCAAAAGTCCAGAAATCGAAAGAATTGTAATAGTTTTTTCGTAGTCTTAAGTTGAAAACTACCAAAAAAACAAAAACAAAAACAAACAAAAAAAGAGAATAATAATCAAATAATGAAAACTCCAATTTCAACTAGAGACAAACTTTTTGGTCAAACAATTGCTAGTTATATATATTTATATATAATATTAAGGCATCTATGTGTATCTACATATATGTTATATACATATATATGCACACACATGTATATATTGTGTGCATAGAAAAATTTCGTTCAAAGTGCAAAATCAAACCAAGCCAAGTCAACAATAATGCTGGATATTTTTTAGAAGGAGGATTAGAAAAACCAATGTGTGTTTTGTTATTTATAAGTAAATAATAGTTTATGATTTGCACACACATACTTACACACACGCACTAGCATACAACACACAAACACACACACACACACACACACGGCATATCAAAACCCAATGTCCAATTAATTTATGTACCTCTCTAATTAGCTCAACTTAAGTTTATTAATTTATAATTTAAGCAAAAAAAACAAAACAAAACAAAGCAAAACAAAAGGGAAAAAATCACACAAAAAGAAAATCAAAAAACGCTGTTGATTGTATTAAAGAAGTCTTAAACAAATACTTGGTGTACGGGTAATAATAGTTTATATAAATCCAACTTCTCTTTATATATATATATATATTTATATAACTTTATTAAATATTGTTTACCAACTCCCCCAAACCACTTCCCACTTCCCAAAACTCCCTTTAGGGAGACAATTTTAAATAGCTTAGTTTTTAAGTTGTTTGTTTTATGTTTTATAGTTTTGTTTTTCCAATTGCCATTCTCAAAACAATACACGAAACAATTACCAACTATTCAAGAACTATAACTTATAGAAATGTACTTTATGGAGGAGAGGGAGGACACAGTTCAAGTTAACATTTTGATCATTTGTTGTCTATGGAGGCCGCAATGAGTACTCTCATAGCATTAAAACCCCAATTTAAGATTTAGTTGTATAATACTTTGAATTTTTTGAAAAGATCTGCCAATCACACACAAAGAAACAAACAAACAAAATAAAACATATACATATACATGTGAGCATTATAAAATACATAAATTTATATTAAAAATCTTTTAATATTTCAATGCAAAATACAATTTATATAATTAGAAATTAGTTAATAATCAATCAATCAAAAGCCAAGGCAAGGTGTAAGATCTGTTGCTTGTGTATAATGTTTTATCTTTTTCTGTTTTACTCTTTTTATAATGTGTATATTTACTTAGTTAGCATGCCTACAACAATTTGTTTTGTAGTAATGTTTCAAACACAAGGGATTAAAATTGTACATTTAATTTTTAACGTAACGAAATTTCAATTGTAACAAAAGAAAACAAAACAATTAAAAACTAATTTTAAGCAGAAAACAAAAAAACAAAACAAAAAATCAAATAATGTTAAACGAAACAATGCAAATAATAATTGTAATAACAATAATAATAATAATAATTGTAGTTTACCAGGTCTCTTAAGTTAGATACAGTTTAGTAGGATAGTAGGATCGTAGGATCGTAAGATCGTAAGATTCCTCAGATCATGGCGGCGCCGGGGTTATATCCTTCAACATTAACAATGATTGTATGTATCTTAAGCAAATGCGTAATGCGAAAGCTAAAGCGAAAGCGAAAGCGACAATGTGCCGACAATGAATGTATCCTTGTAATTGATTAAAAGGTGTTTATAACGCCAACTCGACAATTATGATATATTATAATAACAATAATACTAAATACAAATACTATAATACTTTAGTAATGGAGCAAAGTCTTAAGCTTTAACACAAACAAAATGGCGCCTATACCTTATATACTATATATAAATATATATATATACTATATAATCAACCTACCAATCTGATAAGCCTTGCAATAAATCAAAAGTAAACATTTATAACTATATATGTACTTGTAATTTCCCTCTTTTTCCCCTTTTTTCAACAACTGAAAACTGAAAACGAATCAAAAAAGCAAAAACATTTAAAGGTTTCTTCAATGTCGTGCAGCTATGTAATACGAAGGACATTATACACACATTATAACACACAATATCTCCTATATATGTATGTATATATAGTGGATAGTAGACTTATAGTAGTAGCAGGGAGTGAGATACCACATGGATACATATAGTTTAGAGTATATATATAGCAGCAGTCGATGCTCTATATAATAAATCAAATGAAAAAACCAACGCTGAATAGGCTTTAGTAACAGTTGATCGAAATTTAAAAAGAATATATCAAAATCCCTAAACTTTATGCTCTGCTCAATCTCGAGGCCGCCAACACAAAAAACAAAAAACAAAAAACAAAAAACAGAAAATAAAAATGAAGAATGAAGAATGAGTAAATCTAGATTAAAGAATTCTAAGAGGGAAGCTAACTATACTATTTACTATATATACTATATATAAATTAGTGCTTCTTACATTTCTATGTGTCGAAATTAAATTGAGCTTTACAATGAAAATTACAGAAGAATAGAACAGAGCCCAGAAAAAATGGTGTTTCTATTATACCAATTATTACTTATAAATGTGCCGTTTATTGCAACTCAATGAAATAAATAAATAGTATATGTATAAGTTCACATTCATATATAGATGTCTAAAATACAATACTATATACATTTATAAAAATACATATATACTTATATGGTATATAAAACTATATATTCAGAATACATACGGAAAATGAAATGATCGAAGCTAGAACAACAAAAATTGCACAACTCTTCCTAAAGGAAATAAAATTATGCCACAATTAACAAAGCAAAAACAAAAGCAAAAAGAAAAACAAAAACAAAAACAATGACAAAAAGGACTTACTCCAAGCAAATCTAAATGTTATATACTAACTGATACGATATATTCTATATAGATGTATATGTGTGCGTAACTTTTGTGTATCTTATCTATTCTTCCAATAAGTCCCCCAAAACAGAATCAAAAAACAAAAACACAATACCTCCCACAACATACACACACACACACACTAACACACAAACAAAACAAAACCCACAACCTAAGACCCACTGTATTCGTAGTGTTCCAAAAAAGAAACATTTAAGAATAATAATTATAATTAAAAACTAGCTGAAATTGGATTAGCAAAAAACAAAAACAAAAACAAAATACAACTATGGAATGTACTCGTAGTCGAGAAATCAAAGGTTTTTTATACCTATCGTCAGAAGCTTACAAACTATTGTAATTGTAATACTTTAACTTATATAACGATATATCAACTGATAAACCCCCCCCAATTACTTTAAACTTAAAACTTAAAACCAAAATGCCGGGTAATTAATCAATAAATTGAGTAATTATTAATTATTATTTAAGCAAATTGATGAAACAAAAAATACATTATTTGTAATATGAACATCGTGTAAGCAACGTGAATATGGGAAATCTGTAACTTTGGTGATCTTTTTAAATGTTATTAGTAAAAAAATATAACAAAACTAAGAAAACAAAAAAAAACTGAACTAATAAGTAAAAACAAAAACAAAAACAAAATACAACAACCACAAATCAAACATGTTCTAAATGTGACTTAAAATACGACGTAAAACAAAACAAAACAAAACAAAACACTTCTTCACACACATAATTATATAATGTAAATCATCAGAAAATAATCAAACGTAACTTAATATTGAAATTGAGAGATCTTTTCAAAAGAAAAAAACAAAAATCAGCTGTCTAACAAGTAGTCCTTAAGAGCTTCGATACAAATAGAACATATACATACGAGTAAAATAATAATAATAATAATATTAATAATAAAACAAAAAAACTAATTCAATTAAGTTATATTTTATACAAACATTTCAAAATTAGTTTGCAAGTTTTTTGCGGTTTTAAATTTTTCAATTATTTTACAATTTATTGAGGAGCTTTTTAGTTTGTGAAACCAAAATTTGACAATTAGGCCATCTACATGCATTCTGCATGTGTGTGTATGTAGAGCCAAAAAATTAATATTTTAATTATATTAAATTAAGAAAAACAAAAAACATTTACACATTTTTTCTGTTCAATAAAATTATGTTTACTTAAAAACAATTTGCTTTTACTGCGTCTGACAAAAGTTTCCTCACTTTTAACTGCTGGCTTAGAGTTCATTAGCCACCGGCAATGCAAACAAATACTTACACACTTTGCAATCCTTCATTGCATTTCATTCTAGGTTCAGCACCTAGCTATATCATAGTAGCAAAATCGAGGTTGCAGTTTTCTGAAAACTGTACCATTGCCGCTGTTAAGCTGTTAGGCAACCGCACTTTTTACAAGTTACCATGAAATTTCGTGACGTCACTCGGTAAAAATAGCACAAATAAATAAAAGTGTAGGTCAATGTCATATAATAAAGGTCAGACTTCACGGCAACATTGACCTACGCAATTTGATCACGTGTCGGACAATTAAGAGCAATTGATTAACTTATCAGACTTATCGAAGGCACTTTTAAACTTCAAAACTGTTCACATTTTACAATTCTAGTTGGCAACAGTCGCCTCATCGATTAGAGCACAGCTATCGATATGCTCGCTGCCTGTCGTTTGCCATTTCGATTACTGACACTAGGCGACTACCGAAGAAAAGCGGCGATATTTAGCGTAATTGCAGCGACTCCCGTTAAATTTTACGGAAACTGCAACATGGCCAAAAGTGCATTGATTATCTTGGCACCCGGTGCAGAGGAAATGGAGTTTACCATTGCTGCGGACGTGCTGCGTCGTGCGGGTGTAAGTATTAATAAAGTTAGGGGTTTGCCGGCTATTTATAGATTTTCCGCAATAAACAATTCCATTTTCTGACAGATCAATGTGACTGTCGCTGGTTTGAATGGCAGCGAACCCGTCAAATGCTCCCGTGACATTGTCATCGTGCCCGACAAATCCCTGGATCAGGCAGTGGATGGCCAGCAGTACGATGTTGTTGTACTGCCAGGCGGCTTGGGCGGTTCAAATGCGATGTGCGAATCGAAGGCGGTTGGTGAGCTGCTGCGTAATCAGGAAACGTCTGGCCGCTTAATTGCCGCTATTTGTGCTGCTCCCACGGCGCTTGCCAAGCATGGAATAGCTACCGGCAAATCTCTAACCTCATACCCGGCAATGAAACCGCAACTGGTGGATAGTTATTGGTAGGTCAAACGAAGATTTTAACTTAACTGGTGATATTAATAAAAGCATTAACAGCTATGTGGATGACAAGAACGTTGTACAAGACGGAAATCTTATAACTAGTCGTGGACCAGGCACAGCCTTTGAGTTTGCATTGAAAATTTCCGAACAGTTGATGGGAGCTGAGAAGGCACAGGAGGTTGCCAAGGGCATGCTCTTGACCTTCAATTAAACAACAAAATATAATTTCTATCTTGGTTAAATAATAGAAAAATAAATACATAAGAACAAAACCATAATACATATAAACAGTTTAAACTGAAATGTAGAAATATCAAAAACAGATGAACCTATCGATAAGTGCATTTTCAATTTCTCTCTTGTAATTGATGCCCTTCCAACGACCCTGATTAAATACTCAAAAGGTTCCATTATTTATGCTTTCAATATAAATTATTCAATTGATTATTTAAATGGTACACGAACTTTTTAAGTAAACGCGAGATTTTTAAATGTAGTATGTGTGATGTCATTAGCGTACGTTCCACGTTCTAAGAGAACACCAAACAACCATCTGCCAACCTTGTACCACCGCGCACAGAATGGACCTGTTTCATACACTTATTTCCTCTCTCTCGTTCGGTCTCTCTTTCAGTGTTATCGGCGCCGGAAAGAATATTTCACTTGCTTAATCGATAGACGATATCAGTTACAATTCATAAGTCAACGCGGGAGGACGTGCGCGCTTGTTTGACGTCTGGCCGTTACTCGTATTGCTTGTCGGTAGAATTAAATTTCGCTTGGATTTTGGTTTTCGGCACGTGAATTGTTTGTTGTCGTTGTTGCGCCCGTTGCACTGTGTACGCCCCGTATACGTGTATATATATATATCGTGTATATGTGTATATCAATGCCTGTATGAGTGCCTGCTTGCGTGTATTAGTGTAAGTGTTGTCTGTATAGACGTTGTTGTTGGTGCTATTGCTATTTCTTTTGGCTAAATTGCACAAGTGTAACGGTATCTATATCTAGAAGTGCATCAACCACAACAATAGGAGCAACAAAAACAACAACAGGAGCGCAAGCCACTCTATTGTAACAGTAGAGAGTGGAGTGTGTGTAACCGAAGTTAAAGTTAAAGAGTAACACAAAAAAATAGTGCAGCTCATTCAAACTGCACGCGTGAAAAAGCGCAAAAGAGATATTCCAGGCAACAGCAGCAGCAGCAACAACAAAAGTAACTGCAACAATAGTAAAACAAGTACAACAACAACACTGACGATCCGCATGCTTAAATTGCCATAAATTATTTTATAATTTTTGTGTATGCAGTATAACTACATATATACACACAAGTGCACATATATACTGATAATGCCTGTATGTGTGTATATGTGTGCATTGTATTTAATAGCGAATTTTGTGCTTGTAAATGTGAAAATTAACATAAGAATCAGAGGAGCAGAGTGAAAACGCCAAACGTAAAAGAAAAATGTTTGCCCGAGAAAAGCCAAAAAGGAAAAAATAGTGGAAGCGGCAAGAACAACAACAACAACACCCTCCTTGCTGCTGAGCTCAGTCATTCCCTGCTAACGATTCTCTTTAAATCTCTCTCTCTCACTGTCTATCTCGCTCTTTCTATGTAAGTGCAGCTCTCTTGTGCTGTCTCTGCTCCTTATGACTCAGCTTGGTAGCCTGGCAAAGCAGCGACGTCAACGTCAACGTTAACGTAAACGTCAGCGTTGGCGACCACAACACGATTGAGGGCAATGTATGGGAGCAAACAACAAAAACAAAAAAGAATAAAAAAAACGTGTAAAAGAAATTGTGCAAAATTCAAAGCTTCAACGTGTTCCGTTCGGTAGTTCGGTCCTCTCAGTGACAGTGACAAATGCAAAGGCTAAACAAAGTGGGGAACAACAAGAAGAAGCAACACAAAGTGCATAAGAAGATCGGCAAAGAGACATTTGAAGTTTATGAAGCAAAAAAAGCTTGAACAAAAAACGGTATTTGTTCTTAGCTCCAGTATTTGTGCGGGATGTAGAATTTAAGTTCCAATTGCTTAACAGCCGCCTCCATTTGTTGCTATCTGTTTGCGTATATGGATGTGTGTGTGTGTGTTTTAAATAAACAACAGTTTAATTTGTTTATACACTTTTATTTAACCTAAAGAGCAAAGCCAATATATGTATGTATGCATGTGGCTATGTACATATGTATGTACAAGAATTGTGTCAGTCGCATCACCCCCTTCTTACCACTCAACCCTGAACCCTCAACCCTCGGCAAGCGCACATCGCAGCTACGTCGCTGCCGACAAAGGCCGGTAAATTGAAAGCAGCGCTGCCTGCTAGATTGCCGCTCTCTTTGCTATCTTCAATCATCTTCTACAAAAGCTTTCGTCACAGAAGTTCGCATTGTGATTCTAATTAGCTGTTGCTGCTTCTTTTTGTTTTATTTTATTTCTCTTTTTTATTCTTTTTGTTTTCTATACGCTCTTGAAAAATCGATAATAAGACGGGTCTCGGTGCAATTATCACTGAAATTTTCGAGTGGTGGCTGGTGACGGGTGTGTGACACACTCACTCACATTTCTGTTCTCTGTTTTATCACTCAATCGCCGGGCATAGCACACGCATTACTCATTTACGCAGACACACACACACACAAACACAACACACACACACTGGGAAATACAACCATTCAACCTGCCGCCTGTGAACGGCAGCCCTGACACTGACCACAACAACATTAAGCAGCAGCAAGAGAGGACGTGAGAAAGAGAGTGTGCGAGAGACTTCCGCTCTCTGCGTTGTCTTTTTTTTTCTTTTGGTGGCGCTCTGTTTACAATTTCATGTTTTTTAAATTTCTTCTTTTATTTAGCTTGTTCTTTTTATAACGGCAAAGTTCAGTGGCTGCTTAAAACGCACGCAACAAAATCAACCCCCAAACACACGATTCGTTGGCCATTTGGCAGCTGGCCATAAACATACAAAGTACGTGTGTGTGGATGGATTTCTCCAGTTCTTTTACCAACTTGTAACATCATCAAATTGATTTGTTGCCCAGCCTAGAACAGTACATTTCAAGGGTTGTTGTTGTTGTTGTTGCTGTTCTTCTTCAACTTCTTGGCATGTTGTTGGCCCGGAAAATGCAGTCGAGCGTTGACTGTATCTGCTTCAACTGTGTCGTTCCCTCCCACCACCCCACATTCCCCTTTCCCTACATTTCTTTTTGCTGTCTGACAAGTTCTGCGCTGTTTTTTTTTCCTGCACTTGGCCCATGTTCTGGCTTCAAAAGTTGCCCCTATGTGTCTTTGGTCTGGGTGTGTCGTGATTCCCTGAACGCTGAACTCCCAGCTGAAGTTCAAGTGCCTGCCCCACCCGTTGCCACTTTTGCATGCGATTTGAAGGCGTGTTGCCCATTCTAGGTGTCTAGCCTCCTCCGATTAGCCTAATTGCAGCTAGCCACACTCTGTAGATACTTTTAGCCGCAGTTGTAGATTAGATTGCTCCGACCCATTGTTGCATGCATTTAGTTAATGTATTTAAACTTTAGAATCAACAAGAGACATGCAACGATATCTGATCATGATCATTATCATTATCATTGGAGCGCATGTCAAAGTTATCTGTGCGTGGGGCATCTTTGATAAGGGTAAACAACAAAGGGAAAGGCAATCAACAGCTTGAATTCCAGTGAAATATTAATAAACTTCAACTTCAACTAATTAAAGTAGGGGCAGCAGGGGCAACGCCCACAAAGCTTAGTCAGGCCTAGGCCTATGTGAAAGGAAAGCCCCAATTAGCCGCCAACTGACGCTCGTAATTATCAAAATAAAAGAGTTTCAAACAGGCCATTTAACAATTAGCGGCTAGACGGATGAAAAGATGAAAAGACTGATGACTACACAGAGAGAGAGAGGAGAGACAAAAAGAGAGACGGAGAGATGATGATGATGATGAGGGCCTGTTGATCGGTTTCAAGCTAAAACCCCACTACAAACTCCGCTGGATAAGATATGAGGGGCAAGTGTTAACCCGGCAAGAGAGGAGCGTAAACTTCCAATGAAAACAAATCTGATTTCGATAATGGAATATAACTAATCGAATTGAATTGATAAGGGAAGCGCAAGCAGAAAAATTACAGAATTGGAACTATACAAATAAAAGCAGTGAGAAGCTTCTCAGCTGTTAGGAGACGTATGAACTCTGCCTTCTGATTATATCCTATCATAGTAACAGTTGGCTAAGTAGGAGTATGCACCAGTTGTGCAATAGACATAGGTATAAACTACTACACTATTAACCCATGTAGAGGGTATCTGCGAGTGTGTCCCACTCGTTCGGCATATTTCTATTAGTTTTCTAATTGAACTCGTTTCTCAACATGCAAATGGTGTCTAATTGGTGACCCAGAGCTAACCCGGTAAAAACAAATCAGCTCACAGCCTCAGGGCGTATTTGTGGCATGACATAATCATAGAGCAGATCATATAACTTACCCAATACCCAATCCCCCAGCGGACTACCATAGTATATAATGATCTAATGGAGTCGTTTAGTTGTTAGCCGCACATCGAATGCAATTTTGAATATGATTTCATTGCGGGTCTAGTTTAAAAATCGCTTTTAATACCGTTTATTAATGCCTGTCAGCTATTCGATTGAATCTCGAGACAATTATATATGGTATAAAGCTTAGTTCTCATGGTCTGATTTACCCTCTCTCCCCTTCCCTCATATATGATATATTTTTTCATATTTCTCTGAGCGATGACGTTGTCAAACTGGTTGTCTGTGTGTGCGTTTTTATCACTGTTTATTGCTTTGTTGTCGTTGTTGTTGTTGTTGTTGCTGCTAGTTGTATTGTCCGTTCAACTGTCGCTTAATTGACTTTGTGGTTTGCCCGCATTCTCCCTTTCTGTCCCACTATCTGCTACTATCCTACTATCCCTCTCTGCCGCCTGGGAACCCTAAGCGTATGGGTGATCTAAGCTCATGTGCTCAGGTGCTCAGGTGCCCCCGTGCACGTGAAACCACCTCTGGCTATCCGTGAGGAGCAATTCTCTTCTCTGTCATACATTGTCCCACATTGTCCATTGTGTGCGAAGGAATGTTTACTCCCTATTGCGGTGTATTGCGTCTTCTAAGTGCTTTTTTATGGTCTCCCTGCCATGACACGAGAAACGACTACTTCACAGAGATCTTGATGCGGCATAAAATTACTAGAAAACCTGTAGGACACATAGGGAACTTACTTTAATCTTTAACTTAGCTGAAGTAAAGTCGGAGAAGGGAATCAAAGTGAGAAATGTCACTAAAGGTGAAAAGATCTAGGGTTTATTACGAAAATTATATAACTTTTTATATATGTAGATATGTTTTCTTTATTTATATTTATTTATAATATATACATAGATATATATTCAATCCTAAACACATTATATACGTACGATCAAGAGATTTGTCCTATCTTTGAGCTTTTACTGTTTTGTGAAGCGGGCTCAAAAGTCGACTCGATCTGGCTAAGAGCGCTTCAACCTCAGTGAGTTTCAGAGCTGGCGAAACCCAATTTGGTATCAAGGTTCCTATATTCTATAAGCAAATCAAGTTTGTTTTTAAATTTTGTGTTTAGCTAAGCTACTTCCGACCAGGTCTAGAGTCTTCTTTAAAATCTCCTAAAATGTATGTTAAAATTGCTTTTTTAACTCCTAATATCCATACTCAGTAGCTGCTCAGCAGTTCCCACCTCCAAGTTAATCTTAATTAAGTTCCAACTTAATGTTAATTAAGTTGCTGTCTGTCGTCGGCTCCTATCATAACAGCTGTTGGCCTATACGAATCTGTCGTCAGCAACGCAGCTGGAGGGCACTGGCGAATCATCAACTCGTCTCCTCTTCTCGTCTCATTTCGTTTTCGTTTTCATTTTTATTTTCAATTTATTCTGTTTTTGCTAATTTGCAAGTAAAATGTGTCCGTGTGGCGTTTGTAGCCAATGTTTGCCGATGTTCTTCTTTCTTAATTAAAACTAAATGTAGAGCTCTCTCCGCTGCCTGAGATACCTCCCCGGTTCCGAAGGCCAATGGGAGGAATACATATGGGTATAATAAATCACTGGATGGTCTAATTTATTTGGAGCGGGTTTTCAGATCAGCTCTGGGCCGGTTTTCAGTGCTCTTTAGGGTAACATTGTGTCGCTTTTGGTTGGGTACAAAAGTTAAGGCCGTTGTTTTCAGTTCTAACTGTGTAGCTTATCAGTCAGTACAATTTAATTCATGCCTCGCTTATCTCTTGATAAGCACACACACACATAGATACACACATGAGTGTGTGTGTATGCTAGCGCCTTGTTCATCATATTATGAAATTTTAGGCTTTTGTTTTCTATTTCGATAAGTTTTGTTGATTTGCGGGCTGACAGCAACGCTGACAGCGACGCCAGCGCCAACGTCAACGTCAAAGTTAACGTCAGTGTCAGTGGATGTCGAACCTGTAGAACAGTTTGACAAGCACTTGAGCAACTGTCAAACCCGTGATAATGTGCTCTTTTCTAATCTTAAGCTTGCCACTCACGTCTGCCGCCTAGCGGACTTATACGTATAAGTACCTTATCCCTCACCTGTTCTCCGAGCGTCTCCCCACCTGCTCCCCTTCTACGTCTCTAATTTCATGACTATTTTAGCGCTTTATGTACAGTTAGAGGCCGCTGAAATTGATAAAAGTCATAAAAAGCGAGCGGCAAAAAACAAAACGCTTTACGACAATTCCCATGCACACACACACACGCATACAAACGGACACACACACACTCACACACACAGAGAGGCAAACGTAAGTTTTATTGCCAAAAGACTTACAATAATAATACAATTTAGCAGCGATAATTGGCCATTGAGCCGGTGGCCTGCAGATAGCGTACACAAGAAGGAAGAGACACATAAATAAAGACAGAGAGAGAAGGAAGATGGCGAGAGCTTCAGCTAACGGCAAGCCAATAAAACTTATCTTGTTCTTGCTACTTTTCCGTTTTCTTATTTGGCCAAGTTTTACTGCACAGCTGCCACTGTCCGGTCTGCGCTGTCCACTGACATTTTATATGCTCTTGCACTTTGCACGCTGCTTCGCGTCGTCTTCTTCGTTGCCGCCGTCTGTTTCCGGTATTGCTGTGCGCCTGCGCACAGGCGCTCTCTTTCTCTGTCTGCCTGTGTCTCTCTCGTAAACACAAAAACCGGTCTCGCACTTGCTCTCTCTCTATGCACTTTGCCTCTCTCTTAATTATGTTGACATTCTGCTGCACTCACACGCACACACACATACGTACACGTACACGTGCAGCGTTTATCACGTAAACGTAGTTTCCGTTGCTTGTCCGAATTTCATTGATTACAAATTGCGCCACAGTTTTCGATATCGAATGTGTCTTGTTGTTGTTTGTTTTGCTCGTTTTTTATCCAAGACACAGTGACTGCCAAACTGTAATCACGTATTACCATTATCGCAATTGCCTTTTCCGCTCGTTGTTTTGTTCCGTTTGTGTTTTGTTGTTGCCTTCGCTGGCATTGACCCACTGACAAACAACAACGCGCGTGATAACAAGTGTCGTTGTTGTTGTTTCTATTGTTGTTGTTGTTTCAGTCATAGCTAAGCCCTCAGATTCGTATTTTAACAGTTTAGCCCAAAAGTATGCAGCGATATATTTAACGAAACGAATTAAAATTTGCCGCGCACAAAAAATTGTTATACAAATTTCGTTTACTTATTTTGCTTTCCTTTTTTCCTTTCTTCTTTCCAATTTGCAGCAAAGTATTATTAAAAGCACAAGAAAAACAAAATGTTAGCCAAATTCTAGTTAAATAAGTTAAGAACCAACACAAGTACAAAAACCGCAAGCAGCGAACAACAACAGCAGCTCCCATCCTCCCCTCATCAGCCCTACGCTTAGACGGTAAAACGCAAAAACGGCGTCCCCGCGCAAATACGTTCGCTCTCGCTCCACTCCACAATCGCCACATTCGCCGCAGCTGGTGGCGATAGCTGGAAGGGGGGAGGAGTCATCCGGAGTCAACGGAGTTGGAGTCGGAGTCGGCAACGCCCATACAACAGCATCCCCATCATCGGGCTCGTGCCCCCTACTGCAGCCACGGCATCATCAATCGGAGCAGCAATTGTGTCAACGCCGACGCATCTATGCATCAACGGGGAGCGCTGCCAATATCATGATGGATCGCGAATCCCTTAGCGAATGGGCTAAGGACAAGCCTCTCAGCATACTTCAACTGGATCCGGCGGATCGTGCGGTACTGCGTATAGCAGGTGAGTTCAAAGGACTTTAAATATATATAGATAATAGAGATATTCGAAACGATCTTAACTGCATCAAAGTGAAGGTGCTGGGCATATGATATGATACGGTCTTTAGTCTTAAATGTGCCGACGATGTAGATCAGTTCATATTAGATTACACGAACTATCCGAAGACTAGCGTACTAACTGAGTATCCACTTTAGGTTATGGAAGGATTCCTAGCTGAAGGTCAGAGACGCAGGCTTCTCTCTTGGAGAGAAGACACAGTTTATATCTACACTGTTTATATCCCTGCACGTAGAATCGACAAGTTCCTTATTTCGAGTACTCAAATGAGGACCCTTGACTTGCAACTTGACTTCTACCGTATTATGATGTTTATAGGATAAATGTATTCGTTCAACTGAGAGTACGTTAAGCCGGACGTCTACTGTAATTTGATAGATCTTACAATCGCTATGATAATTTGTTATCGATAGTTCATAAGTCACATGAAATATCAAACCAGTTTAAATGTTAAGTCGCTTTTTCATTTAAAGTAATTTCCCACATTTTCTCATGACAAATCACTTTGTGCCAATTCTTGTTGGCCAAATATTTGCGTTGCCCACTTGGAACAGAGCTCAGACTGAGGCTTGGGAGCAACACTCGACGCTGGTTCAATGCACCTTTGTTTTAGTATTTTATTTACTTATTTTTGCAACCGATGCTTGTCAAACTGTGCCGCATTGCTGCAACTTGCTGGCTGTCAGCTAGCAGCTCATTCCATTATGCGCACGCTGCATTGACATTTTTCCAATACGCTTTGTGCCTCCGCCCTCCCCCCAATCCCTCTCTCCTGCCCCCATCTCTGTGTATGGCAGTGGCGCTCCCAATCCGCTGGCTGAGACTCGCATATTATGCGCTAATTCCACGCCTAACGGCGCAGCCTCCGCCTGTCGCTTTTATTCTATTTCTGTGCCGCCAACGGACTCCAACCAGACGCAGCCCACAGAGAATTGAATAGGTATACTCCCCTTCCCGTTCCCCTGTGCACACTCCACACTCCACACGCCCCTCTGCCGCCCTCTGCTCAAACGTTTTGTATCTTGTTTTATTTGTTTGTTTTTTTCTTTTCTTCCGTTTGTTTTTTGCAATTGCAACACAAAAATTGAAATTTATGTCGCGACGTCATTTGCTGCCGCGCTTTTGCCTCTGTTGCCGGTTGCAAGTTGGCAGTTGCCTCTGTGCTGAGGGCATTGTTCGAGTAGCAACAACAACAGCAGCAACAACTACTGAATACCTTACCCCAACTGTTGTTGTTGCTGTCGTTGTTGCTGGGCGCTTGCTCTAAGCTATTTCTAGCAATGGGTTGCAATAGATCTCAATAGACGTATTGGATCCCGAAGGCAATACAATACAGTTTTTAATTGTTTTCTGAATTGGAATTGAAATAACGTTTAAGCTTAATAGAGAGAGAATTGTTTTCTTAAACTCTTACTTAATTGGAAAGGACGCTGAAAGTGAGAAAGAAAAGGGAAACTCAAGAGTTTTCAAATAGAGATCTGCATGAAGAAAATGCCCTCAGTTCCGATTTCAATCAGTGGACATACAAATTCTTATTTCAAACCATTTTCAATCTCTGTGTTCTTCTCTTTATTCATAACTTTACCACCTCTTCCACTTTCTGCTGCCATTTCTATGTCGAATTTCCAATTTAATTTCTAATCTAAAAAACGCTTCATTTAAATGCTGTTGTTTCTCCTTGAACTCGGATAATCCGTTCATTCCGATCATCTTTAGATAGACATTTCAAGATCAATTAGTTAGCTAATCCAATAGAGTTGACCTTGATTGGATTAAGCGCACACACACACACACACACACACACACCTGTCGGCTACATGCACAACAAAAAACCACAAAAAAGCAATAGTTTTTTTCACTTTTCCCACTTTCCATTACGCCCACATAGTAACGAGCTAAGCCACGCCCACAACGGTAATTACATTCAATTGCAAATGAAACAAGATTTAAGACAAGATCTCGAGAAAACGAAACTGAGAAAACCAGATTCAATTGAGGGTGCCCAAAGAGGCGGCTGGGGCTAGGAGGGGTGGCCCAGACGGCTCCACAACGACACCCACAAACGGCGGGCAGCAGTCAGCAGTCAGCGTTAAATTGCGTAGGTTCCACATACGATACAATCCAATCCTATGCTAACCAATCGAATCCAATTCAATCCAATCCTATAGTTTCCAATGCGTCCGACCCGATTCAGTGCGAAAAAGTGGAAAAAAATCAAAGTTTCTTTCGTGTCGGAACAACTTTTAATGTTGCAAAGTTTTGCATATTTAGTTGTTGCTGTTGTTTGGTTTGTTTGTTAAACGTTGAGTTTTAATTAGCCCTGAGCCAGTTAACCCACACACACACACTCGCACACACACACAGTCGCACACCCACACGAAGTTGGTCATGTAACGGAAAACTTGGCAACATTTCATGTATTCGGCTTTAAAGATCTAAAACATTTGCGTAGCGCCAATCTGTGAGTCAACACGGCTCACAACTGGCAACTGGCAACTGGCTAATGAAGTCGGTTCCGCCCCCACATAACAAAATTTAAGGCCCAAAACGTAGCCAAATGTCAGTCAATTTTCGGGGAGCGTTTGTTAATAATTCGTTTAAACAAGCTTTAAAGCGTTTCAGGTTTTTCTTTTTTTATATGCCTATTTTAAATACTATTTGCACAAGTCTTTCTAAATAGATTTCAATATACCCTTCCTTCTCTTTTACTATAATTTTCTCGCTCTCTCTTTCTTTCTTTTGCTCTCTCCTCTGCGTTTCTGGCAGTTTCTTTCGGACGCCTGCGCGACGTTTTCCAATTTTGGCAACGCTAAAAACTGTTTTTTATTTCCATCTCGAATCTTTGGATATCTTTAAGGTCGCGTGGGTGGCACTTCTGACACCATTTTGAAGGTTAGACAGGTCGTTTTCTTTATACACTTCCAGGGAGTACATTTGGCTTGTCATTGAGTTACCCATAGGATATATATACAGATAAATTTTCGATCGTTTGAAGCAATCTGTAGCTTCTCTTTGCAGATATAATTGATATTATTTCTATTCCTTCCTTAAGTTCCATAACTTTCTCTTCATCTTTAACGAACGATACATTCATTAGGGTATTCCATTATCGTTGTTGATGGGTTTCTTCTCATTGATCGTTCAAAGTGACCATTTTTAGTTGTATCTCAAGAATCTATCTTCCAGCTGCCTAAGCGGCTATTTTTAGGCATTGGTCATTAGTTCGCCTGACGCCTGTTATCGTTATCGATGTTATCGAGATCAAAGCCAAGCCCTACTGGACGCTAGGCTCCTTAGCATATTTCATTAATAAATTTCATGACTTGCCCCTAACGTTTGCATGAACGAGTATCTATTGGATACCTATTATACATATATGTATCTATGGGTCTAGTACGAGTATCTATTAGATATGCAATGCACATTTCGACGACGTTCGAGTCGTGTGCACTGTTTTAATGGCTAATTGGCTTGGCAACAGACGTGGCCGGAAGCTGTCGCCAGTTGCCAGTTGCCAGTGCTGCCAGAGCTATTGCGTTGATCGAAAAGGTGGCAGCACTGCAGCTCCAAACTGCAGTTTGTGTTTAATTTGCGTGTTTTATTGTTTATCGAAGCGACTTTGATTCGGAACGTTATTTGTGGCGTTGCCTCTGTTTTTTCCACTATATATTTTCTATTTTCGGCATTTTGTGCTTTGTCTTGTATCTTATAGATACGCGTACATAACACGATGTTGTTAATTGAAAACTGATAACTAAAAATGTTGCCGACTTTTGCTGAACTTGTTGGTAGTCGATAGAGAGAGTGTTCTTGCACTTGGAACCTGCTTCTGTTTATGAGGCACGTAGAGCTTTGTACAATATACTTTTTGCCTCCTCTTCGTTTCCTTTTGTTTCTCTGATTCGGTTGGGGGTTTTGTCTATTGCTCTGGTGTCAGTATCTGTATCTGTTTCTGATTCCGATTCCGTTTTGACTTCTTTTTTAATTGTCATTATATATGCGTGTCGTTCGACCATATCGCGGGGCGTGTTCTTGAATGTATCTTTGTATCTATAGCTCACTCCATGAGTGTGTGTGTGTGTGTGTGTGTGTGTGTGTGTCTGGTTGACTGTTGATATCTCTAATTAGTTTTCAATTCAATTTGCATTTTGTTGATGCCAAAACTAATCAACTGTTTTAAATTATGACAATTTTAAGTGCTTGAGAGTTTAATTAGAATTTAACGACTTTTGTTCAACGACGAAAACGACGACGACGACGACAAAAAGCAAACCGAAAATCCTCTATAAATCGATAATAATGATGTTGTTTCTTATAGTCTTTTTTCATCCACCTCCCAACTTTGTTGAACCTGACGATGATGTGCTACTCACTTGCTAAGCTTCTAAGCTGTTCTGAGTTCTTTATGTGCATTGCTTTCATAATTAGCTACCAATGAGTTATGATCGGTTTGTGAAAGTGAAGGTCGTCATCCAGATTGTGTAGTCTTACTCCGCCCTATCTGTGATTCCCCCTCTTCGCCCAAGGCTACCTACTACAAGTATGGTACAGCATGTGGAACAGCTCCCAGCTCTGGTGACTCTCTGACTCATTTAGAGAAGCAATTTCGTGTGTCAGTTTGTCAATGTTCCCAAGCAGCCAAAAAGAAAACAAACACACAAAACTGTGCGGAATTTACGTTGTCTAAAAAGTGTCTATCGATCAAAGGCCACTGCCGCCAGTTCCCGCAATCCAAAATCATACCGAATGAATATAAATGTATATATATATATATATATATATATATACAATATAAATTATCTGAATATGTACACAAATATTTAATTACGCTACTAATTGCCATACACTTTACCATCGCGAGGTCAAGAGACTCCCAGCTCTACGAGCAGCTCACCAGCCAAAGCAACCAAAGCAGATGTTGTGCAATGCATTCGGACTGTCAAGTGTCACAATGAAACAACAATACTCAATGTGAAAGAGAAACAAAACATTACCTAGCACAAGTGTTTTCTTATCGATACCCTGTAATCCAGTCAAAGCTTTGCCGGAAAGGATATAAGACGCACAGCAAGAAGGCAACTTCAGGCCTTAAGAATTGGCTTAATTTTTTACTGATCTGCTTCAATATGTTAGCTGATCATAAGGATTAATATATACATCATCAGCAGATACTTATAGCACGAGTATACCTAGACTCAAGTCAAGTTTCAGATATGAATTTAATCAATTGCCAATCAGATAACTACCAAGGACAGTATCATATGATAGCTGATAGTTGTTTCCTTTTTCATCGAAAACTACGAGTTAGATACGAATCTTTAAGGCTAAGGATAGGAGATGATAGCTGATAGTGAACATTATCTTTGTGTTCCTTAAATATAACTATACCTATCGCTTAGAAAGAAGGAGAAGTTGCGTCCAGTCGATTACAGGGTATCTGTCCATCCGTTGACTGGAATCCCCTTACTTGTTACTGTTGCTGTGTAGCTGTCACTGTTAGCCGTCACGCCCACAACTTCACTGGACAGACTTTCACGGAGAATGAGTATTGCAATGAGATCAGCTCTGGCTTTACTCAATGACCAATTGCCTTAAAAATGCAACATCAATATTGATTATAATTATAATATCATTTTTTGTGTCTCTTTTTGGGGCTCTTGGGGTTATTTATAGCCTGTTATACATTTCACAGCTGCTCTGTCCTCAATGTTGGTTGTGCGTTGTCTGCGTATGTGTGTGGGAGGTTGTTGCCCATGACGTCACTTCTGAAACTGGCTTGCAAAACAAGTTGGCCTTTTGACAAAGCCAACAGCAATCGCGCAAATCATTTAAATGACATTACACGCAAATGGACGTAAACAAGTGACTTGAAAAGTAATTGTGGATGAACGTTAATCAAATACCCTGTAAGAGGACGAGGTTAAGTTGGGAACCTAGAGAAAAGGGGATCACGGATTAAACCGATCTCAAAAGGCAAGATATAAGAAGATTTCCAACTTGCTGAGTCGAAAAAACTATGCTAAAATGGGCCGCTCCTCAGCTCCATATACTCCCTATAAGGGTATATACCCTTTGTACCCTACCTTCTGCTGGGTACGAGCCAAGACGCCTACAACAAGAAACCAGTCTGGGTTCGAGTACAAGTACAAGTTCGAGTGTGTGACGTGCACGGTATCTTCAAATGGGGTCTGTGTCTCCATGTCTCGGGGTCTCCTCCGTGTTTTGAGGTATCCGGGTGTCGGGGTCGCGGGGTCTGTCACTGGGTCAGTTGTTGTGTGCTGTTGGGCCCGTGTCATTGCCAAGTGAAACAAACAGTTCGCATGCTACACGAAAACTCCATTGTTTTTATATTTCGCATGCTCTTTGCCACCTTTGTTTGCGCACTTCGGTAAAAACTGAGTTTGTTTTCTGCAAACTTCCACCCAAACCATTCCAAGACAGAGACAGAGACAGAGAGAGAGAGATAGAGCAGAGATCGGAGGAATCTCTTGGTTCAGTCCTAAAGTACAACTTCAATGACACATTTGTTGCCTTTCGCTTATTGTCACTTTTTCGACATTGTTTCGAAATACCTAAGTATATATACTTATAAGATATACTGTAAAGCAATCCGCAAGTAATGTCTCCATCTCCAGTTTTAAGTGTATGACGCAGTAAGCGAATCATTGAATGAATGACTGAGTGAATAAGTGACTGATATACTCGACGCTCGTATTTACCTTTCGGTTGACGCCCTGCACTCGTATCAGACTCGTACTGCCGGCATTCTTCAACCCGAGTAACGACTACGGAAACTGAGACTGGGATTTGGACTTTAGGCTTGCGCTTGGCTCTGGGTCTGGCTATGTGTCTGGGCCCGTTGCCGTTGTATCATGAGACGGATGTGGCTCTGACAGGCGGAATTCTAGCGGTTTGGGCGTCAGCGTGGGCAGCTTCTACTTGTAATGTTCGAACTGGTAAACAGACAGTGGGTAGGTTGGGTAGGACGTTTGGTTGCGTAAGACCGTTTCTGGGTAGAAACACTCATGAGTGTTATCATGAGTGTTATTCATTAATAACTATTGATGGATTATGCGTGCATATCTAAGATATATTCTAGCTGACAAAGAATATGCTGACTCAGTTTGTTCTTTAATATGAATAATCTGCGAGAAGTATTAATATAGAAACTAATTTGAAATGAATAATTCGAATAATTTAAGCATACATGTGCATTATACTCATGAGTGTAATTTATATTTGAAATGATTTACTTCAGTTGCAACTTACACAACAATCTTATACTAATGACTATTATTTATGAATACTATTCATGAATAGTGAACACTTATGAGCGTTATTTATGAACACTATCCATGAATTATGTGAAATCATGAATGCTACTCAAAGTTGCCTAGCTTATTCTCAACATGAATACTACTCGAATGTCATATAGCTTACTTATCATTTATTCATCCTTGTCTGACGACCTTCCATAGTACTTATCGATCCGCAATTAGGCTATATACCCGCTATAATCCGCAGTTCATGGATTCAAACTTTGAATAATTGACGGGTTGAAACTTCCCAACTTGTTTGGTTTTCCACCTGCGCCCCTACGCCGCACTTGCCTTGGATATGGCCATATTCGCTGAGGGCTTCTGGCGTGTCTAAAGGCAATTCAAAGAGCAATAAGCAATCAGCTGGCAATTAAACGCTTCCAATTGGAAATCAGCTCAACGATTTGCGACTGGGCAATAACTAATTAAAATTGAAATTTGCGTAAGCGCCTCAAAGCGTGTTTTTTTTATTATTAACTCCCACACACTCGCACACACACACACACAAGAGTGCAGCTCGTAATCTGAATATCGCACTTGTATTGATTGAGGCCGGCCACTTAAGAGCGGGCGCTGCACAAGTGGGCCGTCAAACAAAAAGAGCGAGAGCGAGAGAGAGAGACTTGGATATGTTTATCTAGATACCAGAATCACTCGACTGAGACACGGCATGCAAATGAATGAAAGGCGAAACTAAGACACACACACACACACTTACACTAAGTGTAAGCTCTGAAATGTCAATGCTTGGCCAGCATTAAGCCTACTCATTTGCACTCGTATATGGCGTGGGGCTCGGCTTAGTCACGACTCTCAAGGCTCTTCGTACTGACTCATTCATCAATTCGGCAATTGGGCAACTCACAAATGACAAACTTTAATCATTTTCGACTTCTCTTTCAATGCATTTCCGTTAAATAGAACACAGCTGTTATTATTATTAATAAGCTTACGCCACATGTCACTCAACTTTCACTCAACCCAACAACAACGCAGCACTGCATCAACTGACTGCAGATGCAGCGATTCAAAGCGGACAAGTGTTTTACGCACTCGCAATAAACCTTTCCAGAAGTCGCTCAGCTGTTTTTCGCTCTTGCGCTCTCCTTTGCTCTCTGCTCTCTTAGCTGCGCTCACCCACAGCAGAAAAAGTGCTCGTGCTCATCAGGCAATGCTCTCTCTCCCTCTCATACTCTTTCTTAAGCAGCTGCTCTGTTGATGAGTTGTTAATCTTTGCATTTCAACATTTTTATGGATTCCTTCACTATTTTTACACTTTATATTTTATATTCTTGGCTGCCGCGCGGTGTTCTTCTTGTTGTTGTTCTATCTGCTTATGTTTATAAGAAACACACAGAGAAGAGAGCCAAATAGTTGGTACTTTCGAACCGCATTGTAATTTGTTTTTGGTCACCACCCAATCTAGTGGCGTTCCAGATAACATGCCCGCATTGCCACAGCCACAGTCACAGCCACCGCCTCCTCCTCCTCCTTCGGTACAAATTGTTTACAGTTTCTAAGTTCATTTTGAGTCTATTTTTATGCTGTGCAATAAGGAAGTGAGATGCGATGGAAGTGTCCGTGTGGGGCGGCCCGGCCGCAATGATAGAACTTTACAGCATCGTTGAACAGGCAGTCGGCCAACCACGCAGCCAGTCAGCACAGCGCATCATTTCTAGTTTCAACCAACTATTAGCTTGACCAGCTTCGAGCCAAATTAGGGCTTTTTGTTTACTAACGGCCAAGACCATTAGCGGTTTATATTTTTATTTTTTAGTTTCTTTCTGTTTTGTTTTTTTCTTTTTCTGCAATCCCACATGCCTGAGAGTCAGCTATAAGCTTTAAGCGGCTTCCTCTGGCCCGCAGTTGCCGCAATTAAAGACCCGCAGAAAACGGCGCAAAGCGAATTTCTTGGCCAAATATGTGGCATTTTGTTGTTGTTTTGAGTGAGATTTTTGCTTGGGTCATTCAGACATAGCTAACATTCGCACTCCACTCACACTCACACTCAGAGTCACAGTCACACTCACACTTGCACTCACGCTCACGCACTCGAGAGAGTCGAGCTTTGTCGCTCCCACGATCGACGCGCTCTGCCAGCCCACACAGACAGGCAGCCACTAATAGTGATAGATAGAGAGAAAAAGAGCGAGTGAGTGAGAGAGCGATGTTGCTGCCGCAGCGCTACACCTGCTTAGCTCACGCAAACACACACACACACACATGTGCATGGATTGAGGCGCTCAGTTGACGCTCGCTGCGGCACCCATTGAAATCATTGCTTGCGCTCCGTCCGTGTTCTCAGTCCAATTTGAACAACGATACCGAGCGGTTGGCGTCTTCTCTGCAAGAAAAATATTTTGTCGTTTTTTAGTGCCCAAAGACAGCAGTAGAAGCAGCAGCAGCAGAAACAGCAGCAACAACAATTTGTAAATTCTGCTGCCTGCTTGTCGCTGCCAACGCACAGCCGTTTTTCTAACTTGGCCCTAAGCAGCAGCAACAATAACAACAACAACAACCACAACGAGAACGCGATTAAAAGTTGTCGTGTGTGTATGTGTTTTAAACGAGTGAAAAATAGTGCAAATATCGCAGGAAAACAAGCGTAATATTTCCAACAATATGGTTTCTTATATCAAATATTAAATCGTGTGCTCAAACAAACTAAAATTAATCAGTGACTAACAAATGAATCGATTGACCAAATGACTAAATGACTTGAATAATGAATGAATAATTTAAACCATATCGACTTGGCCACATGTATGGAATGAGGGTCTACGAATGACCCTCAGCATTTCCAGGAATAACTTGTTGCAGCTGTATTTGTTCCTTGCGCTCTCTCTCTCTCTCTCTCTCTTTCTCGCACCCGCTTCCTCTAAGCCTGCGTACGTGTGTGTGTGTGCATTTTTCAAATATTTGCAACGTCAAATGCGAACGGGTCTGCCCAAAAGACAGTCCCAAGAAACTTCTTGGTTCGCTTTGCTTTTTGTGTGCGTTTCTATGTGCCTGTGTGTGTGTGTGTGTGTGTTATTCTGTTGTTGTTGTTCTGGGTTGTTTTTGCCATTTTTGTTGTTTGTGTCAGTGCCTGGCTGGCCCAGGCTTTTCATTGAATAACCAGTTTTTTTTTGAGCTTCACGCGCTCTTTTCTTTTCATTTTTGTGTTGTTTTTTCTTCTTCTTTTATTATTTCTTTTATTTTTATTTTTAAACACTTTTTTGGGCGCCGAGAGCTTCGTCGCTTTAAGCACCGTCCGTTCTTACAACTAATGCGCCTGCGTGCACGCACATTTGTTGCTCTTCTCTTTAATTGTATTCCATTTGATCTTCCGTTGACTGGAAATCACTGCAATCCGAATTGCCAGCAAATTAGTCATGCCAAACACAAGTCTTATCTGTCCGTCTGTCTGTCTGTCTGTCTGTTGGCTGGAAGTCTACTTGTAGCTTAGTTTTCTTTTATTTCTGCTGTTTGCCACATTCTTTGGGTCCCTTACACATGCCAGGCATAGTTATAGCTGCTCTTGCTCTACGCCTATGCTTAGCTTTCTCTCTTCGGTCCCACTCTCCCTCGCGCTCTCGGTCTCTCTCTCTCTTTTGCTGGCTTAGAACAATGCTGCCCAAAATGAGCAATTAGAGAAATGTAAAAGTATTGGTGATTAGCAGCAGCTTTGTTATGACTTTCCAATGGAATTTTTACTCTCTTAAGCTCTCACACACACTCACACACACAAACAATCACACACAGGCAACGCACAGATGATCGTAGAACGAGGGACAGGTAGAAGACAGTTGGGAGTGTGTGAGACAAAATAACTGTGCCACACAGTGTTGTAAAAGTGCGACAGTTGTGAGTGATGTGAAAATTAGTAAGCGAGAAGAAAATATAAAACATTTTATGAGTTATTGTGTGAATTTTTGCATGCGAATGAAAAGTGCAGAAGCAGCAGCAGCAGCAGCAGCAGCAGCAACAAAAACAAATGATGTGTGAAAATGGACATAAAGTTAAATGTGAATGTGAAGAAAGCGCGCAAACAACAAGAAATGAGCAACAAATGAACATAGAAAAATGCACAAATTGAATGAAATCATCGAATTATGCAAATCAAATTAACCGAAAATATAAAAAAATAATATAAAACTATGCAGAAAATTGAGTAAAAGTGCCATGCAAAACGAAACGAATTTGTTTGACAGACGCCCAACGCCCCTTAACGCCCCCCAATCAGTTGTCGTGTGAAAATTGTAGTCAAACAATGCACAATAACAAATAGAGGCAATAAACAAATTGGAAAAACTACACGAAAAACGTTGAATGAGACAGCAGCAGCAGCAGCAGCAGCAGCAGCGACAAAAGCAACAATACAAAGAGAGAAACTCATGAAATTTTGTATCTGTATCTGCAGCTGTATTTGTATCTGAGCGTTTGCTTTGCTTTTTGCTCGTATCTAATCAGCGCGACAGCCTGTCTCATTGGCCAGCTGTGTGTTGCGTGCTTATGCTATTATTAATGTACTTATTTAAACAAAACTTGGTCGAAGCCCAAAGAAAGCCCCCCAGCTGCTAGCTGACCTCATGCAACTGAGAATGTAAAAAAAAAAGGAAAAAGAAGTACAAAATCAACTGAATAAAGTCAAATTCCATTTATAATTCAAGTTGAATAAGCACCCAAAAATAAATATAAAAAAAGATACTCTCCGCAGAGTTTCGCAAATGAAAGTACAATTTTTTATTGTCATTGTTAAGTTTAAATGCAAAACACACAAAACACACAACAAGGCAGCCAGAGGCAGACACAGGAGACAAACAATTTAGAGCATTTCTCGCTTTTACTTGAGCTTTGTATCTGTATCTTTGTCTCTGCTGTCTGTGCAGCTGCTCTGCCTGATTTCAATTTATCTTTATAATTTCAATTTGCTTGTTGAGCCGCACCCCTGGGGTAAAAGTAAACCAAAAACCTGGGCCCCTATTTCTGTGTACACCCTTTTTGTCATGTTGCCCTTAAGAGGGCAGCTGCTGTGATCACATCGATCACTTTTCTCAGCTTTAAAGATATGTAAAGAAACTTGATATGGCAGTGAGACATGATATAAACATTCCGAAGAAGTTCGCTTAATGAGATTTCGGCTCATTAATTAAAAAGAGCCTAGGGTATCTAAGCTTCGGTGTAGCTGAAGAAACTGTAGTCTGTTGGGACAGTTCAAGAGCCGCGCGACATATGCAACAACAGCAATTCGTCTGTCACCAACAGATATTCAGCTATAAAGATACGCAGATACTCAGATATTCAGATACAGAGATAGAGCAATGCTCACATGTAGATTGAAGTGATACGCAAGTATCTCAGTGTTTGGCTCTTGGCCAATTGGAACAAAATGCCGGCAACAACTAGAGGCTAGAAGAGATTCGTAAATAGACTTCCCCAACCTCAAGAAGTGACAACAAGCAGAAGAGGCAACAAAATAAAAGAAACTTTTACTTAATTTAAGTTATTGCAATTTATTTTGAATTTATTTCTGGTCTCATTTGCAATTCGGTGAATTGTTGATTCGTTGATTTCACGTTCAAGTACGTTGAGTGCGCTGAGTCATGCGGCTAATTTGCAACTGCATCTTTTACCCCGTAGAGTTAGCCCATATCCAAATCCAAATCCAATTTGAAGTCCAGCCTTTCGTTTGCCTCTCAGTCAATCAGTTAATCAGTCAGCGGAGCAATAAAAATAAGTTCACAAAGTGCCATCCATCCACGTAATACTTAAACTTAAAAGAAACAAAATCCGAAAAACTCCAACGAAATAAAGAAAAATACGTGCTAAAAATATAAAAATAAAACACGCGTTTTACGACTGGTTAAAAGCGAAAGTAAAATTTCGCAAGTGCTCCTTCAGTGTGGCGTGCGTCGTGTTGTAGATGAGATCGCAAGATGACATCTCATTCGTACTATAAGGATCGTCTTGGATTTGATCCCAACGAGCTGGCGCAGCATGAGGCAGCCAACAGCCATCATCAGCAGCAGCAGCAGTTGCAGCAGCATCATCACAGCAGCAGCAGCACCAATACCAACTCCATGAAGCGCAGCAGCTCTAGGCAGACGCATCATCATCATCAGAGCTACCATCATGCCACCACAACGAGCAGCTCCGCCGCGTCCCCGGCACGAATCTCTGTCTCGCCTGGACTAGGAGGAGCTGGCAATGGTACTCTCGACTATCACCAGGTGCAGCGGGAGCAGCGTGATCGCGAATTGTATTCCAATGGCCACAACACCAGCAGCATCAACAGTGCCAGTCATCACCATCATCAGCAGTCGCCGTCGCAGTCGCACTCGCAGTCTCATCGACATTCCCATGGATTGATCGAGGCTAGTCCAGCGGCCAAGAAGGCGAAACACTCGTCAGCGCAGGCGCATCCGCAAGGCGGTTACGAGGATGCGTTGACGCAGTTTAAAGGTACCATGTCCATTTGGGATCATTTTATAGAAGATTGGGATATTATGCGTAAGTCGGCAAAGGTTCATTATTCATTTCTGCGTTGTTCGTTACCCGCTACCCGTTACTTGTTACCAGCTACTCGTTACTTGCTGAGCTGCTTGCTCTCTGCTCTTGAACTAACCACAGAAAAAAAGCGTTTATAAAGAACGCCGCCAGCGGAAATGATTTGCATTTGCAAATCTCGATTAAAAATATGTTTTTTTTATAAAGCTTGCATAATTCTCTTCTTATTCTAAACTGTTGTGATACGATCTTTGTGGGTTCAAGGTCGCACAGACAGCTCTAACCATTAATAAGGCCAATACCCAAATGATTTCCTATAAAATATCTATGCAAAATCCAAACATACTAAAATATATAGTGTGACCAAATCGTTTGACACCTTTCCGTTTATGAAAGCTCTTTGATTGGCTTGACCCTGACCATGAAATTTGTGATGGACATTCAATACGTTGGTTTCTGGGAGTGGACACATTTCACCTCCTCTTCGTTTGCGCTTTATTTTATTATGATGAATCGTAAACACATTTATATATATACTATACTATATATACTTAGGAGAGTCGCGAAGTAATGTCAATATTTTCTTAACGCTGCTTCAGCACAAAAGTATTTTCAAACTGGTTATTGACGTCCACTTTTGTATTGGATTTCTCATTAGTTGGTCGGTTGGTCACCAACAACTCGGTAATTAACCTCACTGCCCCTTACCGCCCTCCCTTCTAAGGTCTGAAAACAAATTTGTCTTTAAGCATTCCTAGGAATTTTGGGTATAAACTCGTTTTATGATTTTCTAATTTATCAAAGAATCCAACACACATTTACGAGCTTTTTATGTTGATTTCTTTATTAATTTGACTTTTGTATCGAGTTGACACAAATCTTTCGTTGAAATCGTTATAAATACTCATATGGAAATTACTAATAGAGAGAGAAATATGGCAATATATATATAGATATAGATTGGGTGGGGGATTTGGAACGATTTGCTAATGTGCTGATGGGCTGCCTTACTACTATGATAAATGTCTTAAAATTCTTTCCTGTTTACCTCATTGGAATTGTGTGAACTTTGCGCTCATCAAGTGCAGTATGTGTGTCTCTGTGTGTGTGTGGGAGTGTGTGTATAAGCCATGTCTAGAAATACTTCTGACCGAGTGGCCCTGTTATTTTATCAAGTACGCAGTGAAAAAAGATTCGACTCTAAACAAATATTTATAGGCAATTGCATAAGAAACTTGAAGACGCTTATCACAACTCAAAGTAAAAGCAAATTTCTATTATTTCCAATTGTTGTCGATGTTTTCATTGTTGTTGTTGTCGTTGTTGTTGTTGTGGTCAATCAACGTCCTTCGCTTAGTGTAGCAAATGCTGCTGTCGTATTTGCCGTAGACATTGAAGTGCGCTAATCAAAAGCGACTACACAATGCAAAAAATAAACATTAACGAATATCAAATAAGTTTCAAAACACCAGCTGAAGTCAGTTGAACAACAACACCAACAAAATACGTTAGTTAACAAGCATTTAATCGTGGAAACGAATTCAACTTAGAACGTGACATCATCACGCGCTCACGAATACTACACACGCACACACACACACACACACACACACACAGTAATATGAGATAGCGTGTGTAAATGTGTGTATGAGCTAAACACATTTGTACACCTCTTTTGCTGGTGTTGTGCTATTGTCAAATTGAAGTGAACTTTAAAAATTTATGAACTGCGATATGTTCACTGAGTTGCATTTGTGTTTGTTTTGTGGCTCTTTCTGAAATGATAAACTTTTCTATACCCTATAATTAAACGAATGATTGAAAGGGTCGTCCCTTTTCACAGTTCTTCTAGAGGTAGAGAGAATACTTAAAAGTTTATCAGACTATTATAGTACTTAATTTCCTTTAAGCCTTATCTATGTTTTTCTCCTATTAATCATAAAAAAGAGCATAAAAAACTTGCGTAGTTATACGGAAATTAGCTTGTTTTTCTGGTAAAACGTTTAGTTTTCTTATCTTTCCTATGTTTCTACTATGAAGTACCCTGTACTCTCAAACCTGGTAACATATCCATATCAGTCAATTTATTGAAGAGCATTAGCTTTTGTTTCCTTTCCATATGATATAGTTGTAAATTTACTAGCCTCTGATTACGATATGAATAAAGCAAGAATCAGTGGCAGGCAGGTTGTCAGGCAGAATGGACTTGGACTGGTTATCATACAAAGAGTGAAGAGAGGAGCTCGAAGAGGGGGGGAAGAGTGGGGAAACACAGAAATGCGCACACTTGTTTTATGACTCAGGCGATTAAGCAGAAACTTAGCTGAGTCTGTTTAGCAGTAATTAATACAAAATAGAATTGCAGCTAATAGCAGAAAACACGTTAAGAAACTGTATAAAGAGTTAAGAGTGGGACAGATATATACATATGATACGCTTTTCTGTCTCCTTCTCCTTCTCTTCTCTCAGCCAACTCTTCTTTATCGATGACTCTATACAGATAAATATTTGTGTTTTCTTTTCTATTTTGCATTTTTTGTTTTGCTTTCCTGCTTCTCTTGCTGTGTGCTTTATTACGACTATTTACCCTGCACTACAACTTATCGGGTTTATTAACCGAGCTGAAAACAAATTGATACTTCAATTACAAAGAAAACGACGCACTATGAGCAATAAGTTTTGGTATCAGTTTGTTAACTGGTTGACAGCTTTGTTTGTGTTTTCCCTCTTTATGGATTTACAGTGCTTTATTTAGCTCTCTTTGATTATAGCCGATAGTAGATCTGATTAGATTCGAAGTTCCACGAACTGGGATTTGCTTTGTAGTATATATATGATACGATACATGATATGATATGATGTCTGCTCGAAGATGAACTCTAGATTGTGTGTTACCTTGTGCTTTCTTATCATTCTATATGTATATATATATCTATAGATACGGCGCCTACTCTTCACTTTCCTATCTTTGACCAACTGGTTCTCCCTCCCTCCCCTCGCTGTCGGCGGTGGTCAAGAACTTATGGCACAAACCTATCAGATTGTCAGCCTTATCGAACTTTGAACAAAGTCAATGCCTTTAAGGCCCTGAGATTTACTATTTACGTATAATGTGTGCCTGGTACGTGTACTCGAGTATCTATATCTATTGACACATGTAACTGGCGGCTAATTACTAGCCAAGTTAGTCAAGTTAGCCAAGTTAAGTGTATTGTCAATTAATACTCGTCGTTGTACAACAACATTTCACATTTCCCATTTGCACACAAAACAAGCTCATTAAAAGTTTTGGCCATAATTCAGCGCCCACGCGTTGAACACTCGCATATTAAATATAGTTATTATAGATAGGATTTTCGACTTATAGACTTATCGATAGTCGATTTGGGGTTTGTAAATGTAGGCGTCAAATTTAGCATAAATTACTTATACATATATATACTTTATTTCGACGATGTCGTCAGCCTGCAGTTAAGATCGTATCGAATAAGTTTTTGTTGTTATTTTTTATGTTTTTCTTGAATGACTTAACAGAAAATTGAATGAGTTGCAGTTGCATGTGATCCTAACCGACAAATCCGCATTACGTTTTTGTTTTCAATCCAAAAAGATTATATATATATATATATATATATATGTATTAATGTAAAAACCTTTCACGTTTCCACAGACGAACGCGATGCCATTCAAAAGAAGACTTTCACAAAATGGGTTAACAAACATCTTAAAAAGGTGAGTGCAATAACAGAAAAGCTCGTAACGAAAGCGCGAGAAGAGACACCATCATCATCATCATCAACAACATCATCATCGTGGTAGTGGTCCATATATGAAGAACCCACATATATAGTATGAACTATTATAGTCTCAGTTAGGCAAAGTTAGGATCTCTCTCTTTAATCTCTTCCTTTTTATATATCTTCATAATTGCAAGCAGCATTGGAAGTATGCCAAGGTATTATCCATTTAAACTATATACTTTCATTTCCTTTGGTTTCTTCTTCCTCTTTTAATGAACTCTTCTCTAAAACATTCTTATAAACGTTATGTTGCAGACCTACACTATGCTACACGTTTGTGTTACCACAAATGGTATACCCTGTTGTACTCAGTCTGTAAGTTCTAAGTCAAGCCATCCGTGGTATATAAATATGTTTATATTTATATATGTGTATATATATCTTTATTTACTAGCTGAGAGATCAGTTCAGTTATTGTTGTTGTATTTTCTTTTTGAGTTTTTATTCAGTTTTTGATCATTTCTTTTTGAAACGCAGTAAAATTGCATATTTTAAGGCGCCGTTGCTGGCTTCAATACTAAACTTGAGTTGAAAACTTATTTTTTTCTTGTTTTGCATACTAATAACGCACCCGCCCACTTAAGAAAACTCTATGTTGGCATTACCTAACACTCTGCATGTATATAGTCTTCGAACACCTTCCTTCGATCCTAAGCTTAATCTTCCGCTTCAACTTTCACAGGCCAATCGTCGTGTTGTGGATTTATTTGAGGATTTACGCGATGGTCACAATTTACTTTCACTTCTGGAGGTGCTATCTGGCGAACACCTGGTAAGTACACTTACATAAGCTTCCTTAAGACTGAAGCTATCACATCATACATGTATCCTTTCTTATACTAATCCTTCCTCTCCCTTTGTAGCCACGGGAGAAGGGTAAAATGCGTTTCCACATGCTGCAAAATGCTCAAATGGCGCTGGACTTTCTGCGCTTCAAGAAAATCAAATTGGTTAACATACGCGCCGAGGATATTGTGGATGGTAATCCCAAGCTAACGCTGGGCCTGATCTGGACCATAATCTTGCACTTCCAGGTATGTATCTCTCTTTAAGTCTTTAGTTATTTATGTTCAATGTGAATGGAGCAAATGTGGATTAACTGGGAGCAGAAATGTATCCTTTTGATATGACAATACAATTTACTTAGGAATAGCTAAAGGAAAATGTAGAATATGAAAAGTTAACCGGTTTACTCGATACTTACGCCCACTCGTTACTTCCCTGAATCGTTGCTTAACCCTTTCGTTGCAACTTTGCTCGGTGGATAAAATGGAGCAAGTCTTATGTAACAGTGGGCAGGTCAGTAAAAAGTTGCCCATTATGGCGACAATTTCAAAGTCATCTGGCAGCAGACAACAGACGACTGACATCTGGCAACTGGCAACTGGCAACTCGCAAGTGGCGCCCACACGCATCAATTGGGCGTACAGTTCGAGTGCCTCTGAAGGTGACCCTCAAATTGGCCGCTTAACTCGAGAGATCGTTATAAAAAAAACACACAGTTTCAACAAAATTCATTTTCGATTTCATTTGGGCGTTTTGAGGCTTTTTTTTCTGTATAGTTTAGTTTTTGTTATAGTTTCGCCATCGATTCATTGAGCCAAACTGCAGCACAGCTTCTGCCCCCACACACACTGATTGTATGTATGTGTGTGTGTGTGTGTCTTGTTTTCAGTCTCAAAGCGATATGTGAGCTACTCCTACCCAGCAGCGCAGCTGCTATTTTTACAGCTCTCCGCGGCTCCGTTGACTTATTTTGGCGAACGCGGCGCTACCTTTTAAGGCATCCAGTTTACCTTCTTCTCTTCACCACCAAGCAGCAAGCACCACCGCCGTTGCCACCACATTGTGTTGCCTGACACACATAGCCAAGTCCAAGTGGCTGCTACAGTTCGTCAACTGCTGTTGTTGTTGTGCGCAAGGCCGCCACAGATCAACCACTTGACTGGGCCACCTACACAGCCGAAGCAGCTCATGTGAATTGCGTGATGAAAGCTTTGCCGGGATGCGGATCAGCTTTTACATCATGCGATATTCAAAATCTGTTCATATACAAAACAGATCTTACGATAGCACCGAGTATTAAGATATTTTGAACAATATACACAAAGTTATTGCTGTTGGTGCGGACTAAGATCCAGCTTGATACAATTCATCTATTGAATTCCATACCATATGTATGCCTACTTAGAGGAGTATCTAAATTGCACATGAGAAGATCCACTATATAAACAAAATGACATACTTACACGTATTCTTCTACTTAAGTCCACGTCTCGAATTGTATTGAAGTCTGCTCTTATGCTGATGTGATATAATTCCGAAATTTTATCAACTTAAATGTTTTATGCCTTCACTTGTTATGCTCTATATCTCACTTTCTATATATAGAACATCTATAGTATACATTTATGTATATATATATTCCTATCACAATCCTTTCCTTTAAAAGTTTTATCAACATTAATTCGAATTGAGTTTCAGGCGCTGCCCGTGGCGCTTAGTCATCGGGCAATGTGGCATCGCTGAGTTACACATTTCCGCACAACGTTCGTCTCCAAGTCTGGCTTCAAGTCAATATGTGTGTCAACAGCTTCAAACACACCAACAACACCAGCAACAACAACAAACTAGATGCAATTTAAAACTCGAGTATTTCGTAATTTGTGACGGCGCATGCCGCTGTCGCTGTCGCTGTTTCTGTTGCAGTTGTTGTCGTTGTTGTCGTTGCTGTTGTTGCAGTTGTTGTTGTTGCTGCAGTTGCTGTTCGATGCGTTGCTCGGAGGCGGCTCGAATTGATCGATGGCGCGCATAAATGCTCAATGATGCTGCCAGTCAGTCAGCCGCCGTGGCAGCAACTTCGACCATGAGGCAGCAACAGCAACAATTGCTGCAGCAACGTAACGAGAAGGAGGCAAACGACAACGACAACGGCAACGACGCGTTGTGATTCAATTGAGGCAAACGAATTGTAAATCACTTGGCAATGTGAAACTCAATCGCACGTCATTTACTGTTTATGTTATTTATTATTTCGATCTGTCTCCGTCTCCATCTCTGGCTCGAGCTCCGTCTCTGTCTCTGTCTCTGTCAATTGTCTTCAACCCAAGGATTTATGTATATTGCGGCCAACAGTTGCGGGTGTCTCTCTCTTTACTCTCCACTCTGTATCTGTAACTGAAAGTATCTGTATCTGTATCTGATGCTGATGTCATGCGTTCGCAATGCAAATTTGAGGCGCGACTTAAAAGGACATTTCTGCTTGTTGTGCCCATACACCATATATATAATACGCATACCCTGTAGTTAAAGCTTGTGAGAAGTAAAGGGCTTAATCAGGTTGTAAAACTGTTAAATGTGATCAAATATTTCTGCCTGCATCTTTTGAAATCGATAATCGATCGCTCTAACATTATTTATTGCCAATCCAAATTGTGTTTACATCTTGGCCCAGGAACTATTTAAAGTAGAGCTATGAGATTCGATATGCGGGTTCTCTTATGTTATGCATAAGTTGGATTTATTCAATATTGAGGTGATTTTTGCCCGCAGTCTCGTAAATTAATAAAATCGCATTAATAAAAGGTACTTAAGCACCTGGCAGATCTAACAGTTCTCCAAGCGACGATCACTTTTGTCACCTCTTTCATTTCATTTGCATTTCAAATTTGCTGCGAGGCAGAGATCTAAAATCTGGTTTTGGGCTGCATTTCAATTAAATTTATGACATAATACCTATTTATATAGTCGTTATAGTCAATGCATAGATATATATTTTCATTGTTTGGCTTTGCTCCGAGTATTAAATTCAATTAAATGGCGCATTTTTTAGGTCAATGTGCAAAACACAATGCAAATTGTGTTTGAGATTCAATCGGAGGCAGAGCAAATAAATTGCCAGCAATTTGCCAGCAGCTCCGGCGGCTGTTTGTAACGCTCCTTAGCTATAATTAAGTTATAAACTGTGCTGTAAAAAATGAGAAATATAATCGCGATGATCTATGAAACACCCACCAAGTTCAGGTCGAGGCAGGAGCTACCAGGCGGAGCGGGAGGTGGTGTGTGTGCTGTGTCTTAGCCATGTTCTGACAGGCCTTCGCCTTGGCTTAAAGCGCGTTCGTTCACTTCCGTCAGCTGAAAATACTTAGTTGCTGTTAAGCTGTGCGCTCAATTGTTTAATTTAAGCAACAAAAAGTAATAATAATATAATAATTTATGGTCTAAACAGGTACCAGACTTTGAGTCGAGTGTATACGACCAGCAGATACCCTGTAAAAGTAACGAAAACTAACGCCTTGGTAGTTCAGGCTAGAACCAATATACAATTGCATATATAAAGCTTGAGATTAGTTTTTTTCTATCCAGAATACCCTATCTTATGTGCTTGGTGTAGGGTATAGCACGAAGTGCCGCTGGCTGACGACGAAAACTTAACTGGATGGAAATCTGTGAATTGTTGTGCGGTGCTGACAAACGTTTTTATTATAAGCTGAAGCTAATTTTCCAAGCAATTTTGCACACATAATTTACCACTCAGTTTTGGGGCGGATTTGGCGGTTCACTGTTTCGTATCCGACAGATACAGATACAGATACAGATACAGATACAGATAAATATGAAGATAGAGACACAGATGCGGTGACTATATTTGGTCAGGTTACCATAAACGTTTCAACAAAAGAAGAAGATGAAAACAACATTCACAATGTGTGTTTAACCGCAGCGACCAGGCGTAAAAAAGTCCGCAACTCTTTAAAGAAAGTATCTGTGAAACACACACACACGTATAAAGATACAGTTCTCACGTCATCGTCAGACGAAGTACCAGTCGAAGCTGTAAGCCATTTGGCATTTTGATTTATTATAAGACGTCGCGATATGCGTTACAATAAACTCAATGACAGCGGGTTATAACCTTCAATGTACGACAGGGAGAATCAACTGTCCATGACATCAGCAGAGCTCTTATAGTTCTTATAGCTTTGACCTGACGCCCCGTCAAAAGTGTCAGATCCAAAAACGAAAGACTTCAACGCAAGCAGCGAACTTGCCAGATGAAAAAATGTCGAGGGAAAAAATGCACTTATACGTGTTATTTATGGTGTTGATGACTGAATTTGTTATTGTTGCTCAAACGTTGCGGGGGCAGATACTCAAAATCGAAATTAAAACCAAAATCAATATTCTATATATATAGAGAGATATACTATAAGCAGATATATAACACAGTCATAACAATTTGAATGTTTGCCGCAACGAGTGCCACAAATATGGTCAGCATGCCTGCAAACAGGTTGAACCATTCACTCACTCATTCATTCATTCATTCATGCAGTCAATCGTCCAGTTAGACAGCGAGGCGCAACCACGCAAAACATTCCGCATTTTCGTATGCAAATACCAAGCTACATCCATATAAGTAGAGATTAGGTTGGAGCCGTGTGTTGAACGTGTTTCAATTCACATCTAATTAAACTGAATGAACAACAATTTCAATTTCAATTTCAATTTCAATTTCAATAAGAAACAGATATACTTGTCCAGCCTCTGCTGAAATAGCTAAAATTACAACACGCCAGCTCCAGTCTCAATCTCAATCTCAATCGCAGTCTCAGTGCTAGTCGCCAGTTCTAGGTGAATAATTTATGGTCTTTTTATGTACGAGTACGACGAGCCCACACGGTTGCGTCGTTGACAGTAAAAGCGCCCAGGAATGTTACCTATTTGGTGACGTGCCCACGTCTGAGGTTGACAACACAATTAATTGGCCAAAAAGATTGTTGCAACAGCTGTTTGTGCCAACGGTCTTAGCCAGAATCTAACCTGAGGCAAATCTATATAAGAATCATAAGCAAACGAACTTGCACTTAACTTTTAACTATGTCTAGTAACATTTCATTAGGTTTTACCGCAATGTCTTAGTATCACTTAAGAAATCGCAGCAGATTCTGTTTTCCGTATTGGTTACACGCTTCTGTCAAGAAGTGTTCAGGATGATAATTGTCTTGGGGATCTAATTGCATGGAGGTGCTCATTGAGCTACTGTGGGACGCATTTCCCGCTTCTGGTTAAAGCTATTGGTTGCATTTTGTTTAGCCCACCACAAAATAAACAGGGCTAATAACAAGTGTAGCAAATGATTGCTCAAATTACCACAAATTACATATTGTACGAGTGCTCGTAGATAAAGCCCCATTTGTTTGCCTTGCCAGGCTTGCATCATGTTAGTATTAATAAGTCGGTCAACCTCTGTACCTGCTGCTCATGCTCGCTCCTCTGCACCCTACTCCAGCAGACACCCTGCCCTCATTTGTACTGGCTAATTAGATTTGCAATTCTATTTGGGTGGCAAACAGCAGCAGCTTCGTTTGAGCGCCCCCTCATGTTGTCTGTAACTGTGTGTTGACTCTGAATGAAACAGCAAACATATTTATTAGCCAGGTTATATGTACGTATGCGCAGGTATTACCTGATATTTAATACACGATATGTGCGCAGTATATATTAAACACTACTACCTATATCATGTATGATATATGCAGTTAGAGTCGTGCATTTCGTACCTAGGAACAGCTGTAGTTACTACCTTTTAGCCATGTAGGGCAACTCTGGTAGGTTGGCTTGGTTGCCCGGTTGGTTGGTTGCCCGGTTGGCCGGTTGAGCATGTAACATGCTAATTAGTCCCAAGCTGGGAGACTAGTATGTGACTGACTGAGTGACTGCCGCCTGTCTGTACATCGACACGTTGCGCCCTGCCACTTCCTTCGTCGTAAATCAAGCGTTACGGCATTTCCCGTCCCGTCTCTCTGTACGGGTATTTGATATACCCGTAAGTGCTACATTTATAGAAATTTCAACACCCACTCGCTGCATCAATTACACTTTCTATACTTCCATATAGAGCAGAATTTCGTTTAGAATATTGTATGTGTGTTTAATTTTTTGAATGCCTTTTAATTGCTTTCGTGTGTACTTTAAGCACACCTTTAGCTCGTTTCAGACGCCATTAAAGCGAGACATAAGACAATTTTTTAAACACAATTTATAGCATTGTTTGTGGCTCTGAATAGTTTGTAAAACCATTTGTCAGAGGTATTAGCACACATTTTTATTCATTTAACTCTCATATTTGTCACTTTTAATGAGTGTTTCCTTTAGTTGTTTCTTTTATGTGTACTAAACTTAGATGTGGCTTAAAAAGGTGTGGGACCATATTAAGAACACATTTCAAAGCACAGATTAAGTTTTATCTCTTTTAGTTGAATGGATTAGATTAGAACAGTTTTCATATGGTTCGTGGGTCTCATAAACCTAGTAGAAGCTATTGATCTTGATATAAAAAACTGAAGATACTTTAGAGCATATTGTTCCATAGTTTAAGCTCTTGTATGTGTCTTAATTGTGGGATAAATCATAGTTAAAGACTTCAAAGTATCTTTGATAGATAGAATAGTCATTCTGGCATTCTTCAATCTCTATTTTCTACTTTACACTTAATTTAATCTGTTCCTTTATAGCTTTTTCCCATTATTTTCCAATTCTTATTGCCTTGAGGCTATTCTTGCACTACCTTTTAGTTAGCGCCCAAATAGTTTGCTTACATCCATTTATCTTCCTATTATTTTTGCCATTTCGGTTTTTCTTCAATGGTTTCCCAGTGTTCGATGTAACCTGTGAGTACGAGTGTGTATCTTGTTCGTCTCTTGTGGGTTCTCTTTCAGGTTTTTGGGTCACTCCATGGGTGATGCTTTCCCAGTCTCAGCCTGACCAGCTGTGTAATGACTAAGTCGTGATGTGTTATGAGCTTGAAATTCAAATTGCTCGCTTCTCATTTGGAATTTTGTATGCGAACTGGCAGATTCTGAGATTTCAAGATACGAGTATGGAAATGTCGTGGGGTCGGGCTAACTAACAAATGCGATGACTCTTGTAATTAGTTGGTTGTTTGGACTCTTCGGTACGACGAGTAAACTGTGAGTTTGTCTCAACATTTACAAGCAACTTGACCCACTGTGCGTTCTGTCAAAACGCGTCAACTCCTAAACGCAAAACTTGTTGTCTCTTTGGTTTCGCATTCTTATTGTAATTACGACCATTCTATGGCTTTAACTTCGGATTTTGGCTATTGTGTGAGATTTTTCTACTTCTTACTTCTTACTGCCAACAAGGTACTTCTAACTCAACCCTACTTTGCTTTTTTGGCGTCTCGCCAGAAACCAAACGCCGTACAAGAAACGTCGCATATCTTGGCTACCACAACAAATGACAATAACTACAACAAACACAACAACAAATGGTAATAACTACGACAACAACAACAGCTTTGAAGTTGAAGCGCCACAAAATTGTGTAACTCACGGCTTACCCTGTAAACCTGAAATACTTGAATAGGGTATGAATAAAGCAGCTAGAACGTAGTTGACATTTTCTACATATAATCGTTTATTGATCTGTGAGATTGTTTATAGCTTAAGAACGCTCTTTGGTAGATTCTTTTGTATCTCAACCGCAGAACGTGTATCTATAGCTCGAAATCTGTTTTACAATCAAATTAAAGTCTTCATATCTGGCTAGGATATGGTTTAGCTTACCTTCTTTGTATTCCAGAGGCCAATTAAGGTTCCCTTTAAGATAAGAATTGAACTTCTAAGCTCCCTTTAAACCTAGGCGCAAAAGCTATGAGGTATCTCTGAGTTGAGCTATGGGACAAAGCATATATCTGCACTCTCGTTCGCTTCATACTCTGCAGCAATAAAGTGCCTCTTCAAACAAGCTTATTTAGAGTTCAAGCTCCTCTCTAAGTCTGAGCTAGGATATTACAGGGTATCTCTGCACTGGCAAATGGATATTTGTTTTAGTTTTTTTGCTCTTGTAACCTTCACTTTGTGTGATTGTTGTTGTTGTTGAGCGTTGGTAGTTGCTGCTGGTGCCACAGTTGTTGTTGTTGTTGTTCTTGCGTAGGCGTTGGTTGCCATGGCTGCCACACACAAACACACAGGTGTTGCTGCTGTTGTTGTGCGTGTGTGTGTGTGTGTGTGTGTGTGTGTTGCCTGCAAACACATATGTACATACATACTTCAGGCGGTAGGAGCGCAGAGCTCGAACTCAGCAATCCATAACGGGGTTGGCTGCTGGCAGCGACGTAACCGTCGACGACGACGTCAACAACACACACACACACACACGCACACCTAGTTGGCTGTCAGCACGATCGCAATTTCAATTCCAAATATTTTGTTTTCGAGCTTTGCTTTTATGAATGTTAACGCCAACGCCGGTTCGGTTCGGTTTCAGTTTCGGTTCGTTTGTGCCAATTCCATTTCGTTTCAAGCGTTTCTACCTTTTTGCTTCTTCTATTCTCGACGATAGCGCTGACAGCGCTGCCAGCTGCGACGTCGTCGTAAACACCTGGCCAAAAGCAACACTTTAAGCGTTTTAACTTGGCCCGATCGCGTTTAGTCGTTGTCGAGTCGCCGCACACATTTGTTGTTAGTGCCCCGTCGCATATCTTATCCATATCTATTCTATATTCTATACTATTCCAATTGGATACATGTCTCTAAATGTATCTACGCGTCGTCTAGATAAACCTTAACCTAGACCAAGGAGCTTAAACTCTGAACTCTCGCGTACGTTTAAACTGACAAACGAACAGAATAACAAACGTGTTAAAGTTGAAGTGAAATGCAAAGCAAACCATAAACAAAGTCGTCTTTTTGCATGATGTCACATCGCGAGGAACTCAAATTTCAATTTCAATTTCAATTTAAATTTCAATTTAGGATTTATATCTAAGCAGAGGAAGCAGCAGTGCCTCCTCCTCCGTCGAAGAAGCTCCAACGATCCTCATTAATGCGAGTGCAATCGTTAAATTTGATTTATTAAGTGCCGCCTCGTATCAATTGATTTCAATCTGGAATGTTTCAAGTTGAACGTTGCAATTGAATTCAATTTTCTTTCAATTAAGCTCTGTTTTTTTATGATGAGTTCATTTCAAAGACGTCTCTCAAGTGTGTGCTGCACAGAGTGTGTGTGTACTGTGTGTGTTTGTTTGGCCAACAAATGTTGCTGTAATAAGCTATAAATATAATGAAGTGCCGCTCTGGCCACATTCAGCTTTGATTCCCCGATTTTACTGAACTCAATTTGTAGTGAGGTTTTCCCGTCTCTTTTATGGTTTGTTTTTCTGGTTCAGCGCTCGCTTGGCCGTAGTATAGAATTACTTTTTATTTCTCTTCTTTTCATTTGTCATACATTATTGTTTTATTTATATTTGAAGCAATTGACAAAGTGGTTTATTGCTGTTCGTGATGCCTTTTGTTGTTGTTGTCGATTTCAAATGCAAAAACATCGGCAAACATCTATAAACAACTCTTAGCTGTCGTGTCTCCCCTCTCTCTCTCTTGTGGCTACTGTTTAAGCCAGGCAGCTAAATATGGCAACAGCGGAGCGAATACAGCTAACAGCTAGCAGCCCCTCAGAAGCTTCAAAGCCATTCAAAATGTCAAGCTATTAACGCCTCTTAGTGTCGCCTCCGCAGACACTTTAAGCCAAGTTTTATATATAGTTTTTTGGCTTTTGTTTCTTAAGCCAGCTTTGACAGCATTTGTTCGTCTGTTGTTGTGCAGCTTTGTTTTTATAATTTTCAGTAATGTTGCAATTAGCAGTTTTACGTGTGTGTGTGTGTGGTGTGTGGGGTGGAGTTGGCGACCGCCATGTCACGCATCTGGCGGTGCTGCGCAGGCGTCACTTTTCAATGATACAAACGACACAACACTTTTGCGGGTGGGCGCACATTTTGGCCATGCCCGCTTTTAGCCAACTTGTCTTAACGTTATTGTTGTTGTAGCAGCGTTTGATCTTGAGCCATTAAGATTAAAATTGGAAGCTGTCTCGCTATAATGAATGGCAAATAAATATAAATATCTATAGAGAACGCTTTCTATTCATAATTAGATCGAGATTTCTTGTGCGTGTTCGTTGGCATTCAGCCCTAGGCAGAACGGTATAGAACACGCTTCATACAGTGTTCCATTCCGTTTCATTCCCATGCAAAAAACTATATGTTGGATCAACAATTAGCTGAGCTCCGATCTGAGCCCCGAAGCGTTGTTGGGGCTATGCACATGAACTTTTAGTTCTGGTTCTTTCTTGTTATTATTTTTATTATATTTTAATTTTTTGCTTTTTCGCGAAACACCATAGAAAGAAAAGGCTGGATAGCTCCAAGCTGACAAGGCGAATATTAAATACTCTTCCTGATTAACTAACAGATAGAAATAGCTTCTCTATGGCAGAGTGTAGGGACAACACTTTACATTACTTTATATTGGATGGGGTTACACAGCTTCTGATTGGTTTATGTGACCCTGCGTAAGGGTAAATTGAAATCCAAGAAGACGCATAGACAGTCTGACAGATGGTTGGTTGCTTGAATGGATAATTATGTAGACGTACAACACATAAATAATTCGCTCATCAACAACAACAACAATGGGGGGACTCCCCTCTGTGGGTGCCAGTGGTTTCTGTTTGGGGCCAGAGGCAATAACATTGGTCTAGGGCAAACAGAACAAGACATCCGGTGCCGGTGCCGGAGCCGGTACCGCTGCTCGTAGCTCTGCTTGGTGCCGGGTGCCGGGAGCCGGGTGTTCGGCCGGTTTTGACTTAATTAAACGCAAATTGCGGTGCCGGCAACTCAATTGTTTGTGAGCATGAAAATTGCTCGACGGCGGCTTAAACAATTTAATAAAAAGAAAAAGATAGAGGAAGAAAAGATAGAAAAGAAAAAACAAATCTCATTTTGAAATCACGCACAAAAATAGGAAAAATTACGAAACGCGTCGAGACACAAGAGCAAAAAAGAAACGAAACGAATCAAATACGAAACGAGAAACAAAGTGAATAAAAACGAATCGAAAGAAAGCCAGCAGGAATCCATCAATAACGATAGCGATAAATCAACGAAAGACAAGCTGGATCTACTGAGCCTATAGGAGTACCATGCACTCCAGCTCCAGCTCGCAGTCGACGCTGAAGCGCACTCAGCAGCTGGTGCGGCAGACAAACGGTGGCCAGCCGTATGTCACCAGCGGCAGCGAGGTGGTGCACACCTCACGTGGACCGCCCATAACGACCAACATTGATGACTCTAGTCTACGCTATCGGCATGAGACGAAGCGGGAGCGGACCGTTGAGGCTGTCATCACGGATTATCCGGGCGTGGCACCGCTTGGCAGCGTTCCACATGAGCGCAGCAACTTTGAGCGCACTGTGACTTTCCAGGATGCGGTGGACGGTGCCGGCAGGCGGCCCTCGGATCTCAGTCGCGCTTTGGTGCCCTCCAGCGATTTGGTTGGAGGCAGCTCCACGACCAGCTACCAGCAGGTGACGCGTAACAAGCGCATCTCCACCGAAGTACTTGGCTCGAGTGTGGAGAGCACAAAGACTTCGCAACGTGCACCGAATGGTCATCGTCGTGTGACCACACACATTGTGCGCAAGGTGACCACGTTGAGTCGCGCAGAGGAGAATCAACAGCCTGCCGAGGACCTGTTGCCGCCCGCCAAGATGATACGCAGCTCAGAGCTGGAGTATCGACGTGCCCTGCCACTGGCCATTGAGCCGCCTACGCAGCGCAGAGAGGTAAAAGCAGTGGGAGAAAGTGAAAGGGGATGCAAACTAATAGGAGAACTCCACATCCTTGCTCCATTTACAAACAGTTTTATAGGCTTACAAATCTTTAGACCATCTCAAACAGCATTAACTAAACCTAATCCTTATTCGTTGACAGATCTCCGATATTGTTGTGGGCAAAGAGGACAACGTATCCGCTCGTGAGGCCCTGCTGCGCTGGGCGCGCCGCTCGACTGCTCGGTATCCGGGTGTGCGTGTCAATGACTTTACGTCATCGTGGCGCGATGGTTTGGCCTTCTCGGCCCTGGTGCATCGCAACCGACCGGACTTGCTTGACTGGCGAAAGGCAAGGAACGATCGGCCGCGCGATCGCCTCGAGACGGCATTCCATATTGTGGAGAAAGAATATGGTGTCACGCGTCTTCTGGATCCAGAGGGTAAGTAAACCATCTCTGTTCAAATTGAAAGAAGTTCCATCTAATGATTCGCTCTCCCGTACAGATGTGGACACCAACGAACCGGATGAGAAATCCCTGATTACGTACATTTCATCGCTGTACGATGTATTCCCGGAGCCCCCATCCATTCACCCATTGTTCGACATGGAGTCACAACGTCGCGTGCATGAGTATCGCGATCTGGCACAGCAGTTCATCTACTGGTGCCGCGAGAAGACCGCCTATCTGCAGGAGCGCTCGTTCCCGCCCACGCTGATCGAGATGAAGCGTCTGCTGAGCGACCTGCAGCGCTTCCGCAGCGAGGAGGTGAGCGCACGCAAGCGTGAGAAGTCCAAGCTCGTGCAGATCTACAAGGAGCTGGAACGCTACTTTGAGACAGTGGGGGAGGTCGATGTAGAGGCTGAGCTGCGACCGGATGCCATTGAGAAGGCCTGGTACCGCATGAATACAGCGCTGCAGGATCGTGAGGTTATCCTCCAGCAAGAGATCGAACGCTTGGAGCGCTTGCAGCGCCTGGCCGACAAGGTGCAGCGCGAGATTAAGCATGTGGATCACAAGCTGACGGACCTGGAGACACGCATCAGCGAGGAGGGCCGCCGTATTGAGCGTCTGCATCCCGTGGACGCCAAGAGCATTGTGGAGGCTCTCGAAACGGAGATCAGGCACCTGGAGGAGCCAATTCAAGACATGAACCAGGACTGCCATGTGCTCAACGAGGGTCGCTATCCACATGTCAGTGAGCTGCACAAGAAGGTCAACAAACTGCACCAACGCTGGGCTCAGCTGCGCACCAATTTCCATACGAACCTGGTACAGAAACTGTCCGGTTTGAAGTTTCCCGTCCATGAGACGACCGTTACGCGTCAAACGCGTATGGTAGTCGAGTCCCGACAGATTGACACAAATCCCCATTTCCGCGATCTGCAGGAGCACATCGAATGGTGCCAGAACAAATTGGTAAGTCTGCACGCTTGAGAGGGTTACAGATCAGGTTGTTAATACGTTCCACGTTCACTTTGCAGAAACAATTGCTTGCCGCAGACTATGGCAGTGACCTGCCATCGGTCAAGGATGAACTGGATCGTCAACAGCATGAGCACAAGATCATCGATCAGTTCCATTCGAAAATACTCAACGATGAACGTCAACAGACCAAGTTCACTGGCGATGAGCTGAGCCTCTATCAGCAGCGACTCAATCAGCTGCAGAAGGTCTACGCCGAGCTGCTAAGCACCTCGACAAAGCGTCTATCCGATCTGGATTCACTTCAGCACTTCCTGGGACAGGCTTCAGCCGAACTGCAGTGGCTCAACGAGAAGGAGCAGGTGGAGATAACGCGCGACTGGGCGGACAAACAACTCGATTTGCCTTCTGTGCACAGATACTATGAGGTAAGTCCTAGCTGGTTAGACATATAGAACCCTTAGAGCTAGTAGCTAGTTTACTATACATGTTGTGCTTTATCCTATTCCAAGCGTGCATTTGGTAATGGCGACGAGGTAAGAGATCGGTTCATGTTTCCCCCAGGGGAAACTTTCAAAATAAAACATCCAACCAAGTGCACTTTCTGCATTTAAACACAAGAACTCCTTTCTAATCGACATCCAATTTCACATTCGCTCCATAGAACCTGATGTCCGAACTAGAGAAGCGCGAGATGCACTTTGCCACGATCCTGGATCGCGGTGAGGCATTGCTTAACCAACAGCATCCGGCCTCCAAGTGCATCGAAGCCCATCTGACGGCACTGCAGCAACAATGGGCCTGGCTCCTGCAGCTAACACTCTGCCTGGAGGTGCATCTCAAGCATTCAACGGAATACCACCAGTTCTTCGCTGAGATCAAGGACGCCGAGCAATGGCTGAGCAAACGCGACGAAATACTCAACAGCAAGTATTCACAGTCCGATTTTGGCTTGGATCAGGGAGAGGCCTTGTTGCGTGGTATGCAAGATCTGCGGGAGGAGCTGAACGCCTTCGGTGAGACAGTCTCCACACTGCAGCGTCGTGCCCAGACGATTGTGCCTCTAAACAAACGCCGCCAGCCGGTGAACCGTCAGGGTCCGGTGCAGGCGATTTGCGCTTACAAGCAGCAGGGTCAGCTTCAGATTGAGAAGGGTGAAACGGTCACATTGTTGGACAATTCGGGACGCGTTAAGTGGCGCGTGCGCACGTCCAAGGGACAGGAGGGCTCCATACCCGGTGCCTGCCTGCTGCTGCCGCCACCTGATCAGGAGGCCATCGATGCAGCTGATCGTCTGAAGCGTCTGTTCGATCGTTCCGTGGCGCTGTGGCAGAAGAAGCATCTTCGCCTGCGTCAGAACATGATCTTTGCCACCATACGTGTGGTGAAGGGCTGGGACTTCGATCAGTTCCTGGCCATGGGACCGGAACAGCGTACGGCCATCAGGCGCGCCTTGAATGATGATGCGGATAAATTGCTGAGCGAGGGCGATCCCAATGATCCACAGCTGCGACGCTTGCGCCGTGAGATGGACGAGGTCAATCGCTTGTTCGATGAATTCGAGAAGCGCGCCCGAGCCGAAGGTAAGTGTGTGTGGGATGTGGGATGTGAGATGTGAGATGGGGGCGTGGGCTTGGACGCGATTCAATTGGCGACGTTTGGCGTTCGGCGTTTGGCCAGCTGTCAGCGCATTGTGAAGTGACTCTGGAGTCCAATTAAGTTCTTAATTGAATTGAATTTAATGCTCACTTGAGCTGCTGCCTCCCAAATCAACTGTCGACCAGGAAGATCAACTTAGTCTCGAGTATTAATTCATACGCGACACAAGTTAAACAAGCTGACAAAATGAAAAAGCTATTCGCGGGTGCCAAAACGCGCGGTAATCCTACCATTGCGGGGCTGCTTCGAGTAGTAATCCTGCCCAGAACTAATGCAAATCTCTTTTCACAGAGGAGAGCAAACAGGCAAGCCGTATCTTCACCGAGGAATGCATTGCCATTAAGAGTAAGCTAGAGGATATGGCACGAGAGCTGGACCAGATTATACTGGCACCATTGCCACGAGATCTGGACTCGCTGGAGCATGTGCTCGAGATCCACTCGGACTATGAGCGACGCCTGCACCTGCTGGAACCAGAGTTGAAGCACCTGCAGGAAACGTTCCGCACCATTGCTCTGAAGACGCCCGTGCTGAAGAAGTCACTGGATAATCTGATGGAGCTCTGGAAGGAGCTGAACACGCAGAGTGGCCTGCACAAGGATCGCCTGAAGCTGCTCGAAGCCTCGCTGGCTGGCCTCGAGGACAACGAGCATGTCATCTCCGAGCTGGAGAATGAGCTGGCCAAGCATCAGGATCTGCCCTCCACTGCAGAGGGCCTGCAGCACGTGTTCAAGCAGTTGACGCACATGCAGGACATCATCACACAGCAACAGCCGCAGATGGACAAAATGAACGATGCAGCGGATCAGCTTGGACGCATGGGTGTTCCCACCAAGGTTCTGGGCGATCTCAAGCGTCTACACTCGAACGTGGAGCGCTTGAACACGCGCTGGAGTGCGGTCTGCAATCAATTGGGCGAAAGGTAGGACAATCGATCTTCTACCTGTTCAACCCGTTTCACTCGCAGCACCTGCGACATCTCTATTAACGCCTCATTAACCTCTGACCTTATAACTACGATATACACCGCTATTCACACCAACCATTTGCAGAATGCGCTCATGCGAGACGGCAATCGGGCTGATGAAGAATCTCCAATCGAGCGTACAGGTCGAGGAATCATGGGTGGATGGCACCACGGAGCGTCTATCAGCCATGCCCACAGCGACTTCAGCTTATGAACTAGACGTGAGTACTCCCCTTTCCGATATGATATGATACGATTACTATATGATATGACTATCTGCATTTTGATTTTTACTATTATAATCATTTGATTAGTACCTAGTACACTTTTTATATCATTTTTGATCAGTTCCCTTATGAGTTTATAGCGTTCTATATACCACAAAACATATATACATATATACATATATACACCCCTGTATAGTAAACCTGAAGTATTAGCGAGAGTTTCTAGTATTCCTTAGGACCACAACAGCCCAAAAGAAACACAAAGTATATATATATATTTCTATATCTTTATATCGTTTCCCTGATATCAATGTAATATATATCGAAAGCGTAGTAAACTTTATGCTTATCCAGTGCCCCGTGTCCCCCTACACTTCTGCCCAAAGTAGTTTTGCTTCCAATTATATTCTGGGATACCAAAAACTTGGTGTTGGACATGTTTTATATGTCTTCAATCTGTGTGTTCTTTGTCCCCAGCTGTCCCTAGTGATCATAACTGTAAAGAACTATGTCTAGTTCATAGTAGTTCTTGTCTAATCCAACAATATATATTATATTACCAGTAGAAATGGTGTCAGTTGCCAGACATCCCAACACATATCTGTATAATATGTACCTTATATATATACTATAGCCAATACACACTCCTTGTGCCGTCCCACACACAACCAATCTGTAAATTTCTTACCCACCAAACCAATGTTAATATATAATTTCTGTGTCTCAGTAGTTTTTGGTATATTTTATAGTATAATTTTTATGTTTTTTTGTAGATTTGTTATCTAGTTTATTAAGCTGCACAATGTTTATATGTACCTTACTTTACACCCACCGTATTACACCTATCGAATCTCATCTATCACATTTATCATCACCCCCTCCTCATATCATATGTAGCCTTATTGTATTTGTAGTTGAAAACTAATTGTATATCTTTGTATTTTTGTCTAATTTCTTGTATTTTCACCCATAAAAAACCAAATTAAAAAACAAACGAATTATTTCTCAATACCAAATCACACACTATAAACACAACAATGAACGAACAAAACCCAATCAATCAACTGAAAAACGTATTTGAAAACAAAAAACAAAAAACAAAAATCATGATCCAAAAACAAACAAACCCAAATTTGTTGTCCAACAATTGCTACCGAAATCCACCCATTAAAATCCACCCCGTCGCAATGTATAGAAACTTCTTGGAGCTGCAATCGAACGAAAACCAAAAATCGAAAGTGTCAACGTCGCTGGAGGACGACTCATTCGCGAAGCTAAGGTAAACATATCTATGACTCCCGGATGGATGTATGAATGGATTGTTCGATATATGCAGGCGCTTGGCATGGGACATGACCAAACTATTGGCAAGAAACTAGCGATTACATATGTAGTTAGTTCAGATTTTATTCATTTGCAGATTAGATCTACTACTTAACGATCTCTTTAGTTATCAGTTCTATTGGGACAATAAGATAGGAGATCTATGAAAGAGAATAGCTTTTATCTGAAAGATACAGATCCAGACTTGACCAAGTCAAATATATGTATTCAACGTATGATTCTTTTATAGAAAGAGGCTCTTTAAGTCATGATTTCCTAAGATATATTTCTCATAGAATTCTCGTATCTTTGCCATCAAGCATTGAAGGTGTAGCTGTGGGTCTGCTGCTAAGATTGAAAAACATAGAAATGCAACTTTGAGTATATGAAAGATCAAGCATCAGGTGAATCCTTAGCTGCGTCAGACCTGTCAGGTAAAGGATGTGCACAAGGAAAAGGTCAATCCCAGTGGCAGTTATAAGGAATATCCTAGGTTGAGTCCATGCCGAGCGTCTGCTCTCCTACTCCTCACCTCTATCTCTTTATCTATCTCTGTCTAAGTATTCCTGTGTGAATGATTGTGAAAATTATCCAAGATCCAAGAGGCTGGCCTCTAGCTGTTTGTTTACCTCTCCTTCTCTGTCTCTCTATTTGTCTTGCTATCTCTGTCTATATACACCTATATTATATTTAATGCTTTTTACAACAATTTGTGGTACAATTTATGGGCTCCTCCACGAGGGAGTCCATGACACAGTAAAAACACAAAAAACACAAGCCAAGCTCAACGATTACGAGTCGTAGTTAAAATGTGGGTGCAAGGTGCGTCAATAACACTTGGTTACAATAAATTCTTACAAAAACTGCCTACAAATATTGACCAACACAACAACAACAACAACAACCAACAACAAACTTACACAAAAACTATTAAAAAGCAATTATAATCAACGTAATTTCGTATTGATTAATCAATGAAATAAAAAGCACTAAATATAAACCCATAGCAAAACCCCACCACCAAAAAAGAATATTCTATTCTCTTTTAAAAACTTTACTCAAACTGAAACCTAAAACAATTTGTTTAACACACCGAATTACTAACATTTAACCGAAATTAACCAAAAACCGACAATGTCGACTCCTTCAACGTGGGAAACACCAACCAAACCGCAACTTGATCTGAACAACATCATCATCAACGTCGTCGTCATCATCATCGTCGTCGTCGTCATCTTTATCGTCATTGGCGTGGATGCCATTAGATTTACGATAGTAAATGCCTGCGCTTCGTCGATTGGCTGCTTGAGGCACGTCCATCATTCTCACCGCCGCGTCGTGATCTCCGTCCGGCGGACAGTGATCCGGGCGCCACACAGTATTACAGCCAGCGTCTGGACACATTGAATACGAAATACGACAGATTGCTGGAACAATTGTCGCAGAGGCTTAAAACTGCAATCGAAGTGAATGGCAGCGATGGTCTGGTGAGTACTCGATAGATATCGATATCGATATAGATATCGATGCCGGAACTTTTGCCTGCGAAAACGGGTTGAGATCAATACCAGGTACAGGTAATAGCAACGTACTCACAGCTCTTGACGCCAGATGCTAATTTTAGAATAATAGTCAATTGTCAGGCAATGAGTCAAAAGTATCATTCGCTATGGAGGGGCTATAACTCCCATAGCTTCTATAGAACTCAGTCGCAGCTCCCGACCCAGAGTCAGTCTCAAGTTCAAGTTCAGCCAACTGGCGCTTTCGTTTTCTGTATACAACGTATCTTTATCTTTGTATCTGTATATCTTAGCGTGTCTATTCTAGTACCTTATGCACTGTTATTATTAAATTAACCTTCAGATACACACACACACACACACTCACAGACAGAACAAAATAATGACATCAGAACACCACGATTCAGTTTTGGCCGTTGAGAGTGTCAACAGTTGAAATGTTGCCTCATAAATCAGCTCTTGATTAATTTATAAAATGACAAAAAACATTGAGAATATCTTATTCTACAATAAATATATATAAAACCCATTTGTCTTGTGTGCAAATTGCATTATATAGACGAGTTTCTACGACAATATATTCAAAACTTCAGCCTTTTTCCACATATAAATAGATATTACGCTTTGAGCGGCCAATTAGGCAAATGAAGTCAACTTTTCAATTAAGAATTCCATTGAAACAGTGATGTCAATATCGAATATGAATATATATAAGCATATTTCGCATATTTTCGGTTTCCGACTCGACTTCTATTCACTTCTAGGTAATTCAAAGCCAATCGAATACGACGTCATCGACAGATCGCTATAATCATTTCATCTGTCAACTCTTAAGCTTTATTCCTTTATAGCATGAGTGTCTCTATCTTGTCTAAATTTGGTCAACTGGTTTTTGTTTCTTTTGCTGTTTATGTTTTTTCGTTTTTCGTTTATGCGTCGCAGCGATCCAAGAAATTCAATTAAAAATTCAATTAGGCAGCTCATTTGACCAAAATGAACAAACAACTGGTTGTTTTTCGGATACTATAAGGAATATACCTTTAAAGATAGCTCATGTTTAGATAATTGTATAAATATTTAGTCGCTCATTAGCATAATGATTGCTTGTGTGTGTCTGCGAAGTAGAGAAAGGCTCTCAATCATCAGTAAGTTTACCTGTAATTTACCTTTAGCCTAAAAACGAAATTAGCACATTTGCAAATAGAAATGCGAAGATTGTTTTCAATTTTATCTGGTTTCAAAAGGTGTTGTTTCATCTCGTTCAAGCGAAGTGACATCATGAATGCTACTACGAGTACAACTTCATTGCCAACTTGAGGTCTAAGGCTTAACTTGATATGCATAACATGGGCGGCCATGCCTGGCGTTAAGTGGACTGAATAAGCATTAGAAGGTTGCCTACTTCCAGCAGACCGCAAACTGGTTTTTGTCTTCTAGTTTCGCTTATTTGTTTTTTAACTCCTAAAATCGAAAACAAGCCAACAAATCTTCAGCTACTACTAGAGCTACTGCTACACTCAAATTGGCAACTCCCTAAACTTCCGCATTTCTGTTCTCTTTAACTTCTGAGCTTGTTCTTACCAAGAATACTGCGACGCACTGAGAACCGTTGTAAATGGTCTTTTTCGTCTTCGGACGCGCAACAGCTGAGCAAATTTACCGGCGTTTTACGAGCTTTGAAAAGCTTCGCAACATCAAAAGCTTACGCGCACTCTCCCTCTCTCAGCGTGTCTCTCCGTTTCTCTGTCATTACGGCCAATGGTCTAGCGTATCCGTTGCTTCAATCAGTTCCGAATGCGACGTGGTTGTATAACGACGTATAACATTTTTGAACGCGCGTCGTACGCGTCTTTTAAATAGTTTCCTACGGCGTGTCGCACTCTGTGTGTGTGTGCGTGTGTGTTCGTGTGTGTTTGTCACAAAGGTTGCCTCATTTAGTTTGGGAGCAAAATATCAGTGTCAGTGCCTGAAACAAGCGTGTAAGCAAATCGAAGCTAGCCCAGAAGAAGAAAATACCCTAGAATAAATCACGTATACGCCGGCACGTAACACACATACGCCGCATTGTCGCTTATAGAAAGTGCTGTATCTGTATCTGTATCTGTCTATCTCTCTGTGTGTGTTTAATTGAATACAAAATTCACGTCCGATGTGGCCCGCTTTTATTTGTCTAATAGAAATTCCACATTTTTTTTATACTTTAACGTCCGTCCCACTCGAGGCCCAAATTCGAGCAAAATAAATGAAGTCACTCGAATAAACAGCCCACACAATAAAAGAGGAAGAAACGAGAACTAAAAACCAAATAAAAATTGTGAAGTGTGAAAAAAGGAATAAAGAAACCGACAAAAGACAACCATAAACGACAATCGACAAGAACACATGCAAATCTTTAGAACTAGCCTTGAAATATGTCACAAGCATCCATTTGTTATTTATTTATGTTTTCCTATTCTTCACATACTATATAGCCGCACATAGTCTAGGGCTGAATCATTTAGCTGTCTGGTCAACGAGGTCCCCGGAATCGAATTCCCAGCTAGGCTATTGTGATGAAATATCGCATGCATATAGGGTATATCTATATATACTTATCGGGGTGCTAATGAAAGAAACAACCAAAAAATAACAAAGATTATAAACAAAAGTGAAGCAAAGGAAACAGTTAAAAATGATTGTTAGAGCTTGCACAAGGCAAGGCATGACTCAAGAGCTTGTTAAGAGTAAAAATAAAAGAAAACTCGAACCGAAAATTAAAAAAATGTTAAATTGCATAAACCATAAAAAACTGAAGCAGTAAAAAGTCAATTAAAACAAACTTAACGCTCTGCACTCTCTAGGCCATTAAGCGACTACTTGACTAAGCAACTGACCTACACACACACAGCCATACACAACCACAAACAGACATTCCACACAGAATCTAATAAACACTTCATGACATATGACAGCAGCTATCAACGCCTGCGATCAGCTGGCAGGTCTCCCTGGGCCAGACCCAGGCGCAGGCCAAGGTGTAATCTAATCTCTGCCCATTTGAGATGCAATTCATCAAAAGGAGAGTTGGGTGGAGCGGCGGGCGGGGGGAGCTTGTGGGAGGCGTCTTTTTTGTTGGGAAATAGTCATTGATTAGGTTAATGTTGATATGTTTCACATTGGACTTAACATTTTTGTGTGTGGCTTTTCATTTGTTATTTTCTCGCTTATTCGGCTTATTTTTCCCATTTCATTGCGCTTTCAGTTTGTCTTCTGTCTTCTTCTGCATTTCTCGTTCGTGCAACTTTGCTGCTGTTTATCGATTAAACTCGGAACACCGTTTGGCCGCCGCCTAAAACCAGACACACACACACACACGTACACAAGTATTTTTAGTGGCATAAATTATGTGTGTGAGAGTGTGTGTGTGTGTGTGTGTGGCTGCGTTTGGTTTGTTCTATAAATTAGAAGGCAACAAATGAAAGTGAATGTTGTCGCCTATTTCTGTGTTTGTCAGGTTAGATGCAGCATGCGGCACGTTGCAGTTGCAGTTGCATTTGGAGTGCGTAACTAAAGCTCGCTGCCTGCAACCTGCAGCCGGCAGCCGGCACATTTCAGCGCTTTGAGTCATTTGCTTCTGCCAAGAAGCGGAGCTGGGCAGAACTCACACCGGAACAGGAGCGGATTGGGGGCAGGATGCAGCGCCCAAAGAGACAACAAACAAAATGAAAGAAAAAACAAATTTACTTTGAGTTCATTTATTATTGTTAATGTGGGCGCGAGGTAAACTTGTTTTTTCGATTCGTATATTCAAATAAAACTGGTGACATCATTACTTGTTCTCATTCCATCTCAGTGTGTGTGTGTGTGTGTGTGCTTCTGTATGTGCCCTCAATGTGCTTGCGTTTATATATATATAAATATATATTGTTTTTTTTATTAATTATAATTTATATATTTGTTGCTTCGACCAACTCTAGGGCGACCTTCGGAACGTTTTGCATAGTATTCAAAGCGATTGTCGTCGCGTCATTAGAATTCACTGAGCAAAAAGCTCTTTCAATGGAAAGGAGCTTCGACTAACAAAAGCCGATGCTGCATCTGTCAGTCAATTGGGTTCCGAAGGAGGTCGCCCACTAGAGTTGAGGTCTTCTCCGTGCCTTGTGTCCAGATACAAATACTTCAAGCGAATCAATGCCAGAGTTCTTGTTGTATTTGTATACAAAAAAATAAAGATAAAACTTAATTGCAGGCAGATTGCAGATTGGAGCGAATCGTTTTGTGCGCTTCTCTTTGCCGGGTAATTACCCATTTCGAAGTTGACTCAACTTTATGGGAACATATACATACCTATATTATATATGTACTTGTGTGTGTAGAATAAACAACGCACTCTCTTTGCAGTATTTGCAGCTCGGTAAGCAGCACGTTTACAGCTAGTACATATACATATATATATATACTTTTATACATAAGTATATGGCCCTCAACAATAGCGTCATTTCTATTTTCATGAAGGCTTGGTTGTGGTATGTGTGATATGTGTGTTAAATGTCTGTGTGTGTGTTTGTATTTCTTGTTGATAAATATATATTCAAAAGAACGCTGATAAGGTCAAGTGCCGGCGCACCAAATCTCTTTGGAATTTGTTGAATGAATGTAGGGGAGTTAAACACTGCGAAGGGTTAAGCCATAAAACAAACTCTATAGGTAACATTTGCCGATTTGCAAACAAACATTGATAGCTATATAAATGTATAAGAAATCTGATGTGTCTATCAACGTTTAAAGGTTTCCCTTACGAGTAGTTCGAGTAAACTCGTAGTAGTATTTTTGCTTTTTACTTTCGAGGTCTTATCGACACACATTAATACATGCCATAAACATTTCAAGTCGAACACAAAACCATATACAGATACAGATAGAGTCGAAAAGGAAAAGAGTTGAAAGAAAAGAAAGCTAATTTTGAAATAATTGCGACTTAATTTCGTTATCTAATCGTTTTGGAAACTGATTAAATCTCGCAGTGCATTGAAGAAACGTCTAACTTAAAACAAGTGCCTAAGTCTACAACAACAGCAACAGCTGACTATGACATTGTCATATTGAAAGAATCGAAAGCTTTAGCCATGCCTCAGCCTAGATCGGGTCGTAAGACGACCAAATCGAAAACAAACCAAACCAAATCCCAAACACAAATCCAAACACAAACAGAAACAACAACTGTCCAAGTGGCAGAGGAAAGTGACTATGACTTCGCGTTCGAGTTTCAGGTAATACAAATTAAACTTCCCGTTTATTTCTCCCTTCTCATCAAGCCATGATCTCTCGCAAAAGTTCCCGAATTTGATATTCCTCCTGTTTCTCTTATTGAGTCTATGTTTTTCTAATGATATTTTGTCATCCGGTTTAGCAATACGCTGAGAGTCTTCAGAAACCGCTCAAGACCTTTAGAGTTGACTTCAGTACGGGCAGCGTGCCAACTGGCGATGGCTTTGCTGCACGTCCGGATGATCTCTATACCACCACATATAGCACTACACAGTAAGTAAACCCTATGATCTTTTGGAATCTCTTCCTCTAATGACGATCCTCTGCTTTAGGTTTAGCTCAACGAAAACAACGAAAAGCTCCTCGAAGAGCATTTATACAAGCGACGGCATCGATGCCGCTAGTCAGGAGAATACACCACAGTCGCAGATTCAATTCAATGAGATACGCAGCCTGAAACGGATGCAGCAGCTCGGTGGCAATGGCACCTCGGTGCTGGACATTGCCGGCATACGGGATCCGCGATCGGGTCGCATTCTGACCATTGGTGAAGCCATACAGCTGCGCATCCTGGATGTGCGCACCGGTGAAATGCTGGTGGGTGATCGTCGCGTGACACTGGAACAAGCCGCCGAACAGGGACTGATCGATGCGCAGCTGGCGCGTCAGCTGCTACAGCCTGGAGCTGGAAGAGATGCGGCTGGCCGCGAGCTGTCACTGCTGGAGGTGATACAGCGGGAGATAAGCGAAGCAGAGTCCGGCTATGAAACGGCTGAGAAACGCATCAAGGTAAACAACACTGTCACAGTAGAGCAGTTGCAGCCGCAATCGCAATCCCAAGTGGATGCGGGATCACCTGAGAAACCCAAGAACATTGTCGACGCCATTAGTGCGGGAAGTGTGGATGCCAAGACGGGCCTGTATCGGGTGAAATCTGGCCAAACTATCAGCCTGGCGGAGGCCTACGAGCGCGGCTACCTCATCCGGCATGAATCGGTGACAATCAAGTCGAATGCGTTGTGCCTCAGCGATGCCATTGCCCATGGCCTGGTGGATAGCTCCGGCTGGATAATCGACCGCAATTCCGGTGACAAGTTCCGTCTGGACTCGGCCATTGCCAATCAGCTGATCGATGCGAGCGTGCGCGAAGTGGTCGATGCGAAACGCGACGAGAAAATTACCCTGCAATCGGCATTGCAGTCGGGCGTGTTAAATGCGAAAACGGGTCGCTATTTGAACGAGGTGACCAAGGAGAAGCTTAGCTTCTTGGAGGCACGTAATCGTCAATTAATCGTTAAGCCGTACACCCTCAAGGACATCTGTGATCTGAATCTGCTCGATAAACAGAACCAGATCACCAGTCCCATGCGTCGCGAGAAACTGAGCATCATGCAGGCCATCGAGGCCGGTGTCCTGGATGGTAACCAGCTGAAGTGCATTACCAAGCGCAAGGGTGAGTTGATCACCCTGCAGGAGGCCATTGCCGATGGCATTGTGCTGCCTGCCGAGTGCAAGTATCGCGATTTTATGACCGGTGAGTTAATTAGCATACCTGAGGCTGTGGAACGTGGCCTGATCAGCTCTGTGTCCCAGCGCTCCATATTTGATATTGATGGTTTCAAAGATTTACGTAGCAATGATTATGTTAGTTTTAACGTGGCCCTCTCTCGCGATATTCTACGTCGCAAGAGCACGGGCTTTGCCTTAGAGACAGGTAGGGATAGCCTGGTGCCACTGGAGGTGGCGGTTAGCGAGAACCTGGTGCGCCAGGAGGTCTATGAGATGTTTAGTCGTGGTATTGGTGTCCACAATGCCAGCGGTAAGGAGCTTAGCGTCTTTGATTTAGTCTATCACAATCTAATTGACCCCAAGACGGGCTACTTGCTCGATCCCAAGACTGGCGAAACTGTGCCTCTGGACAACGCCATTGAGCGTAAGTTCATTACCCCCGAGGGTGCTTTGCTGCTTAGCAGCCTCCTCAACATTACGTTAACCACTGAGACTGTGACACGGACAATCAATCGATATGTAACCATACGCGCTGGCTCCCAGGAGCCCGGCGATATGGTACTGCTCACCTTTACGGAGGCTGTGCGACAAGGTTTCATTGATGAGGATAGGCAGCTGTTCAAGGATCCCAAAACGGGCAACGTCTACTCCGTTCAGCAAGCCCTCAACTACGGTCTACTCGTACCGGACAGCAATCAGACGGTGCCCGAGCCGACCAACCGCAAAAAGACAAAGTCAACCATAACGATAGTCACCAAACAGATAATGCCTGAGGCGGAGCCCATCAAGCTGAACACTCAGCACACAAAGTACGTGGAGAAATCAGTGGAGATTCCCATTTCCCAGGAGCTCATTAAGCCGCAGCGTGTCGTCTCCGAGTTCATCAATATGGAGAAGAGCAGCTACATGGAACAGAACGTTACAGAGCGACAGATTATGGAGCTGCCACCTGGCGGTTGGCGCCTCAAGGATGCCATCGAACAGCGTTTGTTCAATCCCGACACGGGTGTCTTCCACGTACAGGGCACCGATCGCTTGGTCAACTTCGAGGAGTCCATTGACAAGCAAATCATCAACAACCTGTCAGTTGCCGTTATCGAGCCCATCACTGGCGATAAGATATCCGTCAAGTCAGCCTTCGAACGCGACATCCTGGACGGCTACGGCAACTACACCAACAACAGGCAGCAGGTGATCGGCATGCGCAGCGCCATAGCAGAGGGCAAGATTGTCCTGGAGACGGTGCCGACGACACGAGGTACCAGCCAGAAGACAATTCTGCGAATTACTCGAGTGAACAACATGCCTGATGTGTTAGAGGTGTCGACACCACTGAAGGATGCACCTCCCCGGTTTGTGGAGGTTGCCACCTGCCAGCGCGAGCTGGCCTCGCCGGAGCCACTGCAAATTGCACCAGGTGCCATCTATGATCCGTCCACAGCGCTAGTTATCTTCACTCAGAGCGGCGAGACAGAGAACATCTTTGACGCAGCGCGTCAAGGTCTGATCGATGAGCAGCTCATCAAGATTGTGGATCCCACAACGAAGCAAACAATTTCCGTCACAGAGGCTATTGCCAGATCCATTTATGACCCACGTACAGCTACCATCCTGAATGCTGAAGGTCAACCCGTTGACTTGATCACTGCCACTAAGCTGGGACTACTCAGCGTGATAGGTGCCCCGCTGGTGGCAGCGGAGGGTGCTCTGCGCACCGTACGCTTCGTCACTGATCCACGTACCGGGGAGCAAATCCCAGTGGAGGTTGCCTACGAGCGTGGCATCGTGTCACGCGATCAGCTGCAGCGTGGACGCTCCTTCGACACGGAACCAACAACGTCGACCACGACAACGGAGGAGAAGGTTGTGGTGCTTCAAAAGATGCGGAAGATTATACTGAAGCCACGTGATGCGCTGCGCAAGGGTATTCTCGATGAGGAGACCTGCCAAATACTTGAGGACACGAGCAACTTTACCAATCCTCAAGGTGATGTAGTTAACATTACGGAGGCTCTGAACACTGGCCTGATCGATGGACGCCGCGGCAATGTAACTGATCCCCAGGGAAATCGTGTTCTAAACCTGCGACAGGCTGTCGAGCAGAAGATCCTCGATCCTGAACAAACTAATCACATTCTAATGCCGCTGGCCAAGAGTCTGTCTATACCGAAGCTGGAATCCCAGGGTCTTGTTGACAGCCAGTCCCAGACAATCGTGCACCCAGAGAGCGGCTATCCATTGAGCATTCATGAAGCCATCGTTTGTGAGGTCCTGGATCCACACTCCTTGCTGCAGAAGCCCTCCAAGTGTACACTAGAAGAGGCCATAGCACAGGGTATTGTTAATCCAGATGAATCTACGTTCAACTACAACAACAAAACGTTGAACATTTCGGAAGCCATCGAGGCAAAGCTCTTCGATCCGAGCTATGACAAGCAAAAGGCCAAGGTGGAGATCCCACCTGTTGGCATGATATTCCCAGTTGCCGTAGAGAAGAGCCTGGTGGAGTCAACTAAACGTGTTGTGCTGCATCCGACAACGAAGAAGCCGCTGCCCATCAAGCAAGCCATCGAGGATAACTTCATCATGTCCATACCCTATTCATCTAAGCCGGATGCTATTGAATTGGTGTCCGCCATGGAACGCGATCTGATCGACGTTGCCTCCCAGACTCTAAGGCACCCTACAACTGGAGAGCGCATTCCACTACGCCAAGCTTTAGAGAATGGTGACCTGGTGGTTAAGAAGCTGTCCGATTTTGTGGTCACACAGAAACCCATACCCAAGACAGAGATAATGGAAACGGTGCGTGCAGTGCATACGGTGACCACCAAAACAATCGAACTGATGCAGGGCTATGTGCTCATCTCCAACAACGAGGTGCAGAATGTCAACACAGGCGAAGTATGTAGCCTGGAGGAGGCCAAGGAACTGGGCATACTACGTGAGGAGGCTGTCACCCGTGAAACCAAAGCCTCAGCCGGCGAGAGCGAGGAGCAGGTGAAGGCAACAATGACACCAACATTGCCCAGCTCCACTGCGCAGACTGTGGTCGTCGAGGAACGTACTCAAACAGTGGTGGTCAGCTCTGATACACAGAAACACGAGATGCAGGTGGTCAGCACAAAGCAATCCACAAAGGCTGAACCTGAAAGTGAATTAATGCCAAACAAGGAACCATCCAAGACTCTACAGAATGTGAAAGATGCTGCCAAGATGGGAGCTCTTGGAGTCATTGCAGCACCCGTCCTAGCTGGAAGTGCGCTGGTAAGTGGCGTCAAGAGTCTCATCAAGTCAGCAAAGTCGCCGGCAGAAGATGTTGAGACCACGAAATCGACTACAACTATAACCAGTACAATCAGCCCTAAGGATTCAAAGCCCCAGCCAGAAATACCGGAGAAACCTCAGCCGCAACAAGTGCCAAGTGAAGTGGAGAATCTACTTCAGGATACAGAGAAATTTATCAGCTCAACGACGGCTAACTTTATAGCCAATGAACAGCTTCAGCTTCTGCCAAAGGATCAGTCTAAGGACCAGCCACAGGCTGCCATTCAGATCCTGCCCAATGAACCTACAACTACCACCACAACAGTTACAACTACCACTACCTCAAAAACAACTTCAGAATCAAATGATTCCCCACCAGTTGTGGTGAAAGATTTGAAGCCAATTGAGCAACAAGTGCAGCAGCCAACGGAGACGCCAAAGGTTACGAAGATTGAAGACCCCAAGCCAGAAGTTACACAAACTATCGAAACCGTCCAAACTGTGATCAGCACAGAGCCGCCCACTCCAGAGGACTTGAAGGAGGTGACACCAAAACCAGCGACAAAGCCTGAACCGGCAAAGAGAACTACTGTTAAAGAGGAGGAGGTGAAAGAGTTTGAGCCACCCTACACGGCTCCTTTGGCACCTCTCTACGATACACAAGCTTACACAGAGATTACGGAGAGTCAATCCGTATCCGAAGAACCCATTAGCACTGGATCTTTGACTGTCACAACAAGCACAACGACCGTAACAACAACGGAAACAGTTGATGAAAAACCAACGATTGAAAAAGTAACAGAAACCATTGTCACAAGCCAGACGAAACCAGAGAAGACACCAGTAGAACCCACTGTCCAAGCTCCAACCCAAGTCGAAGAGCCAAGTCAACCAATTGAATCAAAGAAGGAGACAACTGTTGTAGTCGTCGAAGAGTTGCCTACAACCACAGAGTCTACAACCACCAAAACCACGATCACCACAACAACAATTACTAGCGAGGAGAAGATTCCAGAGCAAACCGTGATTGTTACAGAAGTCACGAAGGAAGACCAGCCTATGCCCAAGCAAGTGATCCAAGAAGAACCCGTGAAGTCGACACAAGTTTCGGAAACGGTGACAACAACTGTGACGAAAGAGGTACCACAACAACCTGGTGCCTTGGAGCAACCACAGCAACCAGGTGCATTGGAGCAAGTGAAGCAACCAGAAGCCTACACAGACAAACACCAAACTGTCGTCGATTTCATTCAAGGGGAGAAGACTCCACAGTCTTCGGGTGGCAACATAATGCAGAATGTTAAGGATGCAGCTAAACTTGGTGCTTTAGCAATTGTTGGAGCACCTCTGCTAGCGGGTAAGGCTCTGGTGGATGCACTGAGCACAGACAAGGACGCAACAACAGGTCAGATTCAGACTCAGAAGACCACAGAAATTGTTACTCATACAGCAGAGGAACAACTGCCCGATGAGTTCGACAGCTCGAGTAGTACCACAATTGTCACCCAGATCACAACAACCACAACGACTACCACAAGCAGCACCACAGAGTCCACGCCAGAAGATGAAGCACGTGATACTATGGTGGACACACAAGTCACCACTGTGGAACAAACCGGCAAGCGTGAGGTGCCCTTGACTCTGCCCATTGGGGACGCAATCTCCCAGAAGTTAATCAGCCCAGAGGAGTGCCAAGTTATTGTTGATGGTGAGCCTCAGTCGCAGAGCGTGGCCACACTGCTCAAGGAGGAGCAGCTCAGTCCATTGGATGAGGTGCAAATCATAGATGAGAAATTGATTATACTGCAGCAGGTTACCTACCTGGTGGATGGAGACACCGAACTGACACCTGAGAAGTTTAGGGAACTGAACATTTACGATACGAACAACCACTACTTCATTGATCCGGCAACTGGACAGAAGATCTCCTTCCAGACCCTTGTCTTTGACATGAACATTTTCAATCCCGAATTGATACTGGTTAAGAATTTCAGTACTGGCAAATATGAGACCCTAACAACTGCTCTAGAGCGTCCATTGTTGGACAAACACACTGGTCACATGGTAGATCCCAAGACTGGCAAGAAGATACCATTCTTTGAGTGCGTGGAGCGCCAGTGGATAATACGTGGCGATTTGGAGGAAGAGCGTCCGGCTCCTATTGAGAGTGTTGCTATCGATCCACAAACGGGCAAAGTGGTTCTTGACGATGGTCGGGTTTGCTCCATTGTTGAGGCCATCAACAGTGGCAAGCTGGACATTCAGTCGATATCGGTGCGCGACCCAGTCAGCGGTGAGGTGATTCCACTGCGTATGGCAATTGAGTTGGGAGTTGTAGATATGCAGGCTGGTACGGTCATTGATATACAGACACTGAAGGAGATACCCATGGAGGTAGCCTTCCAGTTAGGTTTCCTCGTTCCTGGTGCACGCAAGCCCATTTCTCTAGAGGCTGCCGTCCGCAAGGGTCTCTACGATCCAGAGACAGGCAAACTCTACGACTCAGAGTCCCAAAACCAAGTCGATGTTCAAAAGTCCATTGAAATCGGCTTAGTTGATCCCAAAATTTCACTTATCGTTGACACAGTCACCAAAAAGGAGCTCAAGCTCGATTGTGCTATTGAGGACGACCTCGTTTTGCCAGCCACCGGACAGATTAAGGACAACAAGAACAATACCCTGGTTCCCTTTGATGTGGGCGTACAGCAGCGTCTGTTGAAGACTGACAACGTCACCTGGAGCCTGCCAGAGGTGTTGCAGCGTGAATTCTACACGCCCAGCACTGGCAAGGTCCTAAATCCCGTCACTGGTGAAGATATTCTTCTCCAGCAGGCCATAGAAATGGGCTTTGTGGAGCTTGACTCCACCCTAGTCAAGGACACCGAGCATAACAAGATTGTGCCCGGCAAGGAAGCTGCCAAGGTGGGACTTCTAGACACAGTACGTGGCACGCTCAGCTCACCCAACCTTAGCCTGGACGAGGCCTTTGTCAAGGGCTATCTGATTAGCACAAAGAAGCCTCTGTCCCTTGTCGATTGCCTGCTGCGTGGTCTTTACGACCCATTGACAGCCAAATTCACTATCGACGACAAGCAGCTTGACTTGAAATCGGCCATTTCGCAGAAGCTCATCAATCCCGAAGAGCTTGTACTGCTCGACCCCAAGACAGAATCGATTATATCATTAAACGAGGCCATTGCCAAGGGCTACCTTGACCCTGTTGGAGGCTTTGTCATTAATCCCTATACTTCAACCAAACTGTCCCTGCACGAAGCACTCGAGAATCGCATTCTCATACCACCAAAGCGTAAGCGCAGTCTGCCCGATGCTGTATACAGGGGACTATATGACCCAAAGACCGGCCAGTTTAGCAACACGGTCACCCGAGAGAAGCTCACAACTGAACGTGCCATTCGTAGGGGCATACTCGATCCCGATTCGACGGTCGTCAGTGTTTGTGGTCAGGTCATACCGTTTGGTGTGGCCACCGAGACAGGCATTGTGGATAGCCAGCAGGGCACTGTTAGGGACGCAGATGATCAGCAAATTGATTTTAAGGAAGCTTTCGACAAGGGAGTCCTCGTCGAGGCCAAGAAACCATTGCGTCTCATCGAGGCGGTTGTCAAGAATATATACGACGAGGCAGATGGCCACTTTGTAGACCCAAAGACCGGCGAGAAACTGAACTTTGCCGAGGCCCTGAACACCAATCTCCTGGACGAGCATAGCGTTCAGATCAGGGACTTCAAGACAGGCCTATACAAACAGCTTAGTCTGACCCATGCCAAGGACACAGGCCTCATCGATGGCCAGAACTCGAAACTGCTCTACAATAACCAGACAATGACCATCAAGCACGCCTTCAACATTGGCATCCTCATGGATGTGAATGCTCCAATTAGTGTCCAACGCGCCATCCATCAGGGTCTCTTCGATGACAACACTGGCAAGTTGAGCGATCCCAAGACTGGACGCAACATTACCCTACTCGAGGGTATGCGCAGCTTTGTTATCAATCCCCATCTTCCCTGCTTCTTTGATGAGCAAACGGAGCAGATGTTCAGTCTCAGTGAGACGTGCCGGAATGGCATCATCAACAGAAGGGAGGGCGTCTTCAAGGAACCGGGCAGCAGTAGCTTTGTACCACTGGGAGAAGCCTTGAGCTTAGGTCTGATTGTTGACATTGAGAATGCGGGCTTTGGGCTGTATGAGGCATTGTCCATGGGCTTCTATGATGTGGCAACGCGTAAGGTTCTGCATCCGGTGACCAATCGGAAGCTTAACCTGAACGAGGCCTGCGTGGAAGATGTCGTTAGTCTTTCCTCCAGTTTGGTCAAGCATTATGAGACAGGCAAATACATGCGCTTAGCGAATGCCATCAAGGAGCAGCTGATAGACGATACAAAGGGTTGTTATAATCTAGGCAAGGAACAGTTGGATCTACAGACAGCCAGGTCACGTGGTCTCATCGTCACGAACCGTCGCCTGCTCAGCCTGGAGATGGTGCTGCGTATGCAGCTCTATCGTCCCGAGACAGGCAAATTCTGTGATCCGACAACGGGTGAATATATTGATATGATCGAGGCCATTCATTCCGGTTTCATAGATCCCGCTAGCACCGTGTTCAAGAATCAGCTCACCGGTAAAGAGCTTCCTCTTACAGAAGCCATCGAAAACAGCGACATTGACGTGACAAAGGGACGCGTATTCGATCCCAAATCAAAATCTAGCTACAACTATGACGTGGCCTTCGCACGTGGCATTCTCGTAACGGTACCGCGTCCCCTGACAGATCGTAATGAGGTCGTGCGTCGCCAGGACAGCATCGAGCTGTTGAGTCAAACGCCCGTGAGCGTTGTCATTAGCAAACCCCGCGAAATGTCTCTCGAGGAGGCAATTAGGTACAACATAATCGATCCAAAAACCGCGCTCGTACGTGACTTCGATAGCTTTAAATTCCTGGCCTACGCTGTGGCCGAGGAACGCGGTCTCGTCGATGTCACCAAGCGCACGCTCGTCGATCCGAAGGCTCTTTACTTTACATTCGATCCCACGCTAATCGTCTACGTGCGCGAACCAATCACATTCGATCAGGCGGCCGAGTCCAAGATGCTGGATCTTCAAACCGGCATGCTGACCCATCTGCCTGGAGCCACCGTGAGCAACGAGGACAGCGCAAACGATTCACTGACTGTCATCGAGACACCGAAGGTATACACGCTCAAGGATGCCGCCGGAGCAGGCATTATAGATCCCGATTCGGCGCTAGTTAAAGACTTGGCCAAGGCGAAGCTAGTCCGCTTGCCAGAGGCCTTCCGCAAGGGTCTGATGGATGCGAACAAGGCGAATGTATTGAATACACAAACCTCAAAGCTATGCACACTGCAGGAGGCCTATGAGAGTGGCCTGATCTGTACACCCAAGCGTTCATTTGGTTTGCTAGAGGCCATCACCTTTAACCTGTATAATCCGACCAACGGATGCTTAGTTGATCCCTTCCAAATGCATCCCGATATCATCAAGCGTAAGAAGTATACACTGGCCGATGCCATTAGCGCTGGCCTCATTGATCCCTCCTCGACGGTGGTCCGTGATCCCACCACTGGCGTCATCCTGCCATTGGCAGCTGCCATCAGCAGCGGTCTAATCGATCCTGTCGCTGGTCGACTCAATGATGCCAATGAGCCCAAGAACAATATCGACTTGGTGAAGGCCGCCGAGAAGGGTTTACTGCTTCCAGCCGAGCAACGGGTAAGTCCTTTAGTCCTTGTCTCATCTCTGTGTGTGTGCGTGTGTGTATCTCTCTCTAAGGGTTACCTCTTTCCATATCCAATCAAGAGTCGAATTTGGAAATGCAAAAAACTAAAACTGCAAAAATTATCAGCAAAAGTTTAAATTTATCTTTTTGGCATGTTTTCTTTATATATTTTTTTCTTGTTTGTTTTTGGTATACAAAATTTTGATCAGCTCGCTCTCTAATCTCTCTTTCTCTCTGTCTCTCTCTCTGAGAATCTCTAAATTTTCACATCAGACTAACCCATTGCAGCTGTCTGCTTTTCGAAAGATGAAACATCATTTTTATCATTTGCAAATCATATTTACGATTATTATTTTTATTTTTACTTTGCCTGCTTGAAAAAATGGGCAAATTTCTTATATTGCAGCGCATGGCATTGAGTTTTATGTTCCGTTCACATGCATATCGAATATATATATCGAATACATATCGTATAATTTTAAACTGAATCAACTTGTGCTGAACTTGCTTTCATTCATAACAACAATAGAACACAATGCAGAAATACAGCAAAGAAATATCAGCAAGTACCACAAAACATAACCATAAAGAACATCACAGATCGAATCATCCAATCTGATCTCTAGCATATCACATATACATATACTACTCCACATAACGAGTACTATATAATATCGTATACCATCCATACAATTGCTTGATTTGGCAACGCATCGCGTCTCATACTCGTGCTCCACTCCACTCTACAAAAACTACTACTACTACTACTACTCAGCACGAATGACGTCGGCAATGAATACTCTTACATACACATATACATATATTCTATACTCTATCCATATGCTTAATATCATACTCGTACTATTCTATGTATACCCTTCCTATATACTCCGACACCCCAATTTAGGAAGCTTTTCTACTAGGATCTCCAGTTCTTTGTATACCGAACTGTAATGTAGAATCATTCTTGTAATCATACTATAATATCAATATAATTCCCAACCTGTTCAAGTTACAGTTTGGTCAATCGCTCTAGTTTTGGACTAAGGTCATACATGTATTTCTGTCTCCTCTTTCTCTCTAGTCGAATGTTTTTCCCTTAGCTTTTACTTTTTACCATATATTATTTTAAATTGAAAATTTCTACCTATTTTTCAGCATTTTACTTATTATACATACAATTATTATTATATATTATTTCGTTTGCAGTTTTATTGAATGTTTTGAGTTTTGCTCAGACAGAAACCGAATATAACAAAATAATCATAATAATAATAACCAAAGAAACCCCAAACTTAACACTAACCATAAACCAAAGCTCAACAATTAAAAAGTAAACCCATAAATCGTAGTTATGTTGTCCACATACTAAAAGTATAAACTCTGTAGTTTCTAGTCCAACTTGAAGTATTTCCTAGAAGTAGTTTGACATATGAAAACCCTGGTGTTTGGTGTTCGTCCTACAACCTATAACTATATACCATATACTATATACTAAATCCTTTGTTTAAGTTGATTTTTTGTTTAGTTATTGTTTTAATTAACCTTAACCCGCTTGCTTTAACTACCTTATAAGTTGCTTTGAGACTTTGCTCTGCTTTCGTAATATGATTTCAGCTTTGTGCTCTTTTGTTTATATACTCTCTACCTCTTTCCCTCCTTATATATACTATATTTTGTGTTCATACAATATATCTTATACCTTTCGATTATACATACTATATATGCATATATTGATTATTTCAACTCTATACTCTCTCTCTCTCTCTACACATATATATATATACCCTCCCGCCCCCTCTCATATCATACATGAGTATGAAATTTAGTGATCCAGTAATCGTCTAAGCTATATATATATATATATATCCACCATATATATCGCATCAGTTGAAGTCCTGATTTCTAACGATTCCATTTTCTTTCCATCATCATTATGAATCACGAATTTCATCCAAACAGCAAGCAGTGTTCGAGAAGTTCAACATGTGCGAGGAGAACGTCAACGATCTTCTCAAATGGGTCACCTCAGTGGAACAGAAAATCTCAAGTGTTGGCGGTCCCCGTGAAAAAATCGATGAACTGCGCAACCAAATCAATGCTCTCAAGGTAAGTCCCTGATATAAATGTATATACCTGTAGCTCCAATCTAAATCCGTTTTACTCCATTCACAGCAAATCAAGGATGAAATTGAATCCCAGCAACGTCCCGTGGCCACTTGCCTCGAGCAAATCCGCCAGATTGTGCTCACCGGAGGTGATGTGCTATCCGCACCGGAGGTCACCACCCTGGAGAACTCTGGAAGGGAGCTGCGTTCACGTGTGGATCGTGTCAACGATCGCACCACGCGCCTGCTGCGTCGTCTGGAGGCCGGACGTGATGAGCTAACCAAGCTGCGCAGCGAACTAGATGTCTTCTCCGACTGGCTGCAAGTGGCTCGTCGCACTTTGGAGGACAAGGAGCGCTCTCTATCCGACCTCACACGCCTCTCCTCACAGGCAGACACCATACGCGAGTTTGTTAGCGATGTGATTGGTCACCAGGCCGATCTGCGCTTCATTACCATGGCTGCCCAGAAGTTTGTGGATGAGAGCAAGGAGTTCCTGGCCATACTCAACGATTTCCGCACATCGCTGCCTGAAAGGTTGCCGCATGTGGAGCCGCTGTCCAGTGCCGAGAGTCCCATACGCCAAGAAGTTTCACTGGTGTCGGCGCAGTACAAGGATCTGCTGAACCGCGTCAATGCGTTGCAGGATCGCGTCTCTGGCCTGGGTGGCAGGCAGCGCGAGTACCAAGATGCCTTGGACAAGGCCAACGAGTGGCTTAGAAGCGTTCAGCCACGTGTCTCACGCGTCATCTCTGAGCCAATTGCTGGTGATCCCAAGGGAGTGCAGGATCAGATGAACGAAGCCAAGGCTCTGCACAACGAACTGGTCTCCAGTGGCCGCCTGGTAGACAATGCCCAGCAGGCATTGGACAACCTTCTGCGTAGCCTGGGTGGCCAGCTCAGCCCCATGGAAATCAACCAACTGGAGCTGCCAATAGCCGATTTGAAGAACAACTACCAGCAGCTCTTGGACACGCTGGGCGAGCATTGCAAGACATTGGACAAGACGTTGGTGCAATCGCAGGGCGTGCAGGATGCACTCGACAGCCTTGTGGGCTGGGTCAACCAGGCCGAAGACAAGTATAAGCTTAATCTGCGTCCAGCCTCTCTCATCAAGGAGCGTCTGCAGGAGCAGATTCGCGAGCACAAGGCGCTACTTGCCGATCTGCAGTCGCATCAGGCAAGCATTGACAGCGTCCAAATCTCTGCGAAGCATCTGCTGGCCAGCGCTTCCAATGCCCGCATCGCCAAGAAGGTGGAATCCAATCTGAACGACGTAACCGGCAAATTCGAGAAGCTCTACGAAAAGGCCAACAAGCGTGGCGAATTCCTGGACGATGTGTACAGCCGCCTGTCCAAGTATTTGGATGACATCAGCACCGTTGAGCAACGCATGGGCAGCCTACAGGAGGCCCTAGATAGCCGCGAGACCAGCCTGCTCTCCACGGAGGAGCTCGCTCGCCGTATGCAAGATCTGTCCCGTGAAAAGGACCATTTGGCGCCTCTGTTTGAGGACTGTGTGCGCAATGGCAAGGATCTGATTGGGCTGCGTGATGTGACCGATACAGCAGCACTGCGGGATCGCATCAAGGCACTGGAATCTCAGTGGCGCAACATCAACATCAGCATTGATGAGCGCGCCAAGTTGTCCAAGCAGAAGGCCGAGCGTAGATTAGCGTACGAGAGCCTAAAGGATGAGGTGCTCTCCTGGCTGACAAGCACAGAGGGACGCGTCAACGGACTGGCTCCTGTGGCCATCGATCTGGATAAGATTCGCCAGCAACACGATGAACTCAAGCCCATATGCAAGGACTATCGCGACTATGCGCCCACCATTGACAAAATCAACGATATTGGCGCCCAATATGATGCACTGGTTCGGCCAGAGAGTCCGACGCGTAAGCGGTCTACTTATAGCCCCATCAAGAGGGCCAGCCCGCTACGACGCATGTCCGGAGACGCCAGAAGCCCCAGCCCCACCAAGGGAGGCATACTGTCGCCACTATCGACTGGTTCCAGTGGATTCGGTAGCCGCAGATCCTCTCAGGACGGCTTCCAGCTCTCTGAACTATCTCCGGTGCAGCAGCAGCTGAGCGAGATCAACAATCGCTACGGGCTTATTGGCGTCCGTCTCAACGATCGCCAACACGAGCTGGACAACCTCAACGAGGAGCTGCGCAAGCAGTACGAGAACTTGAAGGGCTTGGCTCAGTTCCTGGAGCGTATTCATCGCCAGGTGCCCAAGGAGTCTGTGTCCAACAAGGATGAGGCTGACCGTTGTATTAAACAGGCGCGCAAGATCCTGGAGGATATGTACGAAAAGCAGAGCCTGCTTGATACAACCAAGGCGCAGATAAAGGACATCTTGCGACGCAAGTCCGATGTTCCTGGCGCTGATCAGCTGCGTCTGGAGAACGACAACATCCAGGAGAAGTGGAAGAATCTCAATGACATCTGCAAGAACCGCATTGCCTTCGCGGAGAAGCTACGCGACTTCCTGGACACGCACGGCAACCTTAAGAACTGGCTGGACAGCAAGGAGCGTATGTTCACAGTGCTGGGACCCATTTCATCCGATCCCCGTATGGTCCAGAGCCAGGTGCAACAGGTGCAAGTACTTCGCGAGGAGTTCCGCACGCAGCAGCCGCAATTGAAGCACTTCCAAGAGCTGGGCCATGATGTCGTCGACCATTTGGCTGGCACACCCGATGCCCAGGCTGTCGAGCTGAAGCTCAAGGATGTCATCACCAAGTGGGATGATCTTATGGGCAAGCTGGACGACCGTGCCAACAGTTTGGGCGGTGCCGCCGATAGCTCCAAGGAATTCGACGCGGCCGTCAACCGGCTGCGCGAAGCTCTGCAAAACATCAGCGACAACTTGGACACCTTGCCATCCGACGGCGATCACCAGGAGAACCTGCGCAAGATCGAGAACTTGGAGCGCCAGCTGGAGGGCCAACGTCCCCTGCTGGCCGATGTGGAGCAATCCGCGGCAACGTTGTGCAACATTCTCGGCGATCCCGCCTCACGTGCCGATGTCAACTCGCGTGTAGCAGCTCTGGAGAAGCAGTACCTAGCGCTCCAGAAGAAGCTGGATACCAAGAAGGCCGAGACGGAGGCATCACTGCGCGATGGCCGTCACTTTGCCGAGAACTGCTCCAAGACCCTCGGCTGGCTATCCGGCGAGCTGTCCAATTTGACAGATCGCCTGTTGGTCTCCGCCCACAAGCCGACACTGCAGCACCAGATCGATACCCACGAGCCCATCTATCGGGAGGTAATGGCCCGCGAACATGAAGTCATCATGTTGATCAACAAGGGCAAGGATCTGACCGATCGTCAACAGGATCGCAGCGTCAAGCGAGATCTGGATCGCATTCAGCAGCAATGGGAGAAGTTGCGTCGTGAGGCTGTCGATCGCCATACGCGTCTGCAAACTTGCATGGAACACTGCAAGAAGTACTCACAGACCTCGGAGACCTTCCTCGCCTGGCTGCGTACTGCAGAGGACAAGCTTTCAGATCTTAAGCCTGGCGTGCTTTCCAAGTCGAAACTGGAGACGCGTCTGCGTGATCTACAAACGTTCCGCAGCGAAGTGTGGAAACACTCGGGAGAGTTCGAGAACACAAAGGGTCTGGGAGATACCTTCCTCACCAGCTGTGACATCGACAAGGAACCCATCAAGGCCGAGTTGCAGGACATACGTGATCGCTGGGAGCGTCTCAACAATGATCTGATTGCCCGTGCCCACGAGATTGAGAACTGTTCACGTCGCTTGGGTGACTTTAACGATGAGCTGCGCAACTTGGACCATTCACTGGGCCGTTGCGAGGATCGCCTGGCCGCACACGATGCGCTGGGAGGAGCTGCCAAGGATCCCAAGTTGTTGGAACGCGTCAAGGCCATTCGCGAAGAGCTGACGAACCTCAGCAAACCGCTGCAGTCCCTCAAGGCTCTAGCCAAGGACATTAGCGCCGAAGCGCGTGCAGCTGGCGGAGATGCGGATCACTTGACCAGCGAAGTTGATGGTCTGGCCGATCGCATGTCCGAGCTCCAAGGACGTTTGGACGATCGCTGCGGTGAGCTACAGTCAGCAGCCACAGCCGTCTCCCAATTCAACGAGCAAATGAAGAGCCTGGGCATCGATTTGAATGACCTGGAAACCGAGATCGAGAAGCTGGCGCCGCCTGCCCGTGAGATAAAGATTGTGCAGCAGCAACTGGATGATGCTGGCAAGCTGCAGAACAAGTTGGATCGTCTTGTGGGTCGTCTAGAGGATGCCGAGCGTGCCGCCGATGTCCTGGTTGATGCAGGCTTCGCTGCAGACACAACCCAAACACGCGAACAAATCTCAACACTCCGCAAGACTCTGGGTCGTCTGGACAATCGTGTGCGTGACCATGAGGATAAGCTGCAGAGCACGTTGAAGGCTCTGCGCGAGTTCTACGATAATCAGACGCAGGCTCTGGATGATATCCAAGACGTTAGCGATGAATTCAAGCGCATGAAGCCTGTGGGCTCTGAACTGGATCAGATACGCCGCCAGCAGGAGGACTTCCGCACCTTTAGGGAACGGAAGGTGGAACCTCTGGCCGTCAATGTGGACAAGGTCAATATGGCCGGACGCGATCTGGTGCGCTCTGCTGGCAGTGGAGTATCCACCAGCACCATTGAGAAGGACTTGGAGAAGCTGAACGACCGCTGGAATGATCTGAAGGAGCGCATGAACGAACGTGATCGTCGCCTGGATGTGGCTTTGTTGCAATCTGGCAAGTTCCAGGAGGCCCTAGCCGGTCTCTCCAAGTGGCTCAGCGACACCGAGGAAATGGTGGCCAACCAGAAGGCACCCAGCTCTGACTACAAGGTGGTCAAGGCACAGCTGCAGGAGCAGAAGTTCCTCAAGAAAATGCTATTGGATCGCCAGAACTCAATGGGCTCCCTGGCCAATCTTGGCAAAGAGGTGGCCAACCACTGTGAACCCGCCGAACGTGCCTCCATTGAGAAGCAACTGAATGATCTGATGAAGCGCTTCGACGCCCTAACCGATGGTGCCGAGCAGCGTGAGCAAGATCTGGAGGAGGCCATGGAGGTCGCTAAGCGCTTCCACGATAAGATCAGCCCTCTGGAGCTGTGGCTGGACAACACTGAACGCGCCGTCAAGTCGATGGAACTGATCCCGACGGATGAGGAGAAAATTCAGCAGCGCATTCGTGAACACGATCGCCTGCACGACGAGATTCTGGGCAAGCAGCCCGACTTTACGGATCTCGCCGATGTGGCCGCCCAACTGATGCACCTGGTCAGCGACGACGAAGCCGTCAACTTGGGTGAGAAGGTGCGTAGTGTGACCGAACGCTACACCGGCCTGGTCGATGCCAGCGATAACATTGGCGCCCTGCTTGCCGAGTCCCGTCAAGGTCTGCGCCACCTGGTGCTCAGCTACCAAGATCTGGTGGCCTGGATGGAGACCATGGAGAATGAACTGAAGCGCTTCAAGTCTGTGCCTGTCTATGCCGAAAAGCTGCTCGAGCAAATGGATCATCTGCTGGAGCTGAACGAGAATATTGCTGGACACGCATCGAATGTGGAGTCCACTGTTGAATCCGGCGCAGAGCTGATGAAGCACATTTCCAACGATGAGGCCATCCAACTGAAGGACAAACTGGATTCCCTGCAGCGTCGCTACGGTGACCTGACCAATCGTGGAGGAGATCTTCTGAAGAATGCCCAGAACGCTCTGCCACTGGTGCAACAGTTCCATGATGCCCACAATCGTTTGGTGGATTGGATGCAGAGCGCCGAGACAGCCTTGGCGCCCAGTGAGCCACGTCAAGCGGATGTGCTGCGCCTGGAGGGAGAGCTATCCGACATGCGACCCATTCTGGACGCTGTAAACCAAGTTGGCCCACAGCTGTGCCAGTTGTCACCAGGTGAAGGTGCCGCTACCATTGAGAGCATTGTGACCCGCGACAATCGCCGCTTCGATTCCATCGTGGAGCAGATTCAACGCAAGGCGGAGCGTCTGCATTTGAGCAACCAGCGCGCCAAGGAGGTAACCGGCGACATTGATGAGCTGTTGGAGTGGTTCCGCGACATGGACACCACGCTGCGTGAGGCCGATCCACCGGCCATGGAACCAAAATTGGTACGCGCTCAGCTGCAGGAGCATCGCTCCATCAACGACGACATCTCCAGCCAAAAGGGACGTGTCCGCGATGTGACCGCCGCCTCCAAGAAGGTGCTGCGCGAATCTCCACAGAGCGAGAACACAGCCACGCTGCGTGAGAAACTGGACGATCTCAAGGAGATCGTGGACACCGTGGCTCAACTGTGCAGTGAACGTTTGGGCATCTTGGAACAGGCGCTGCCCCTGTCGGAGCACTTTGCCGACTCGCACCAGGGCCTAACCACCTGGCTGGACGATATGGAGCAGCAAATCTCACGTCTGAGCATGCCTGCTCTGCGTCCGGATCAGATCACGTTGCAGCAGGACAAGAACGAGCGTCTGCTGCACTCCATTGCCGAGCACAAGCCACTGTTGGACAAACTCAACAAGACTGGGGAAGCTCTAGTAGCCCTGGTTGCTGACGAGGATGGCGCAAAGATCAGCGAGATTCTTGATACGGACAATGCCCGCTATGCAGCGCTGCGTCTGGAGTTGCGCGAGCGCCAACAGGCGCTGGAGAGCGCTCTGCAGGAGTCCAGTCAGTTCTCGGACAAGCTGGAGGGCATGTTGCGCGCTTTGGCTAACACCGTGGATCAGGTGAATCAGCTGGATCCACTGTCTGCTCTGCCCCAGAAGATTCGCGAGCAGATTGAGGATAATGATGCCTTGATGGATGACCTGGACAAGCGTCAGGATGCATTCAGTGCGGTACAACGTGCTGCTAACGATGTCATCGCCAAGGCTGGCAACAAGGCCGATCCGGCGGTGCGTGACATCAAGGCCAAGCTGGAGAAGCTGAACACTCTGTGGAACGATGTGCAGAAGGCCACCAAGAAACGTGGCAGTTCCCTGGATGACATCCTCAATGTGGCTGAGCCCTTCTGGAAGCAGCTGAACAGCGTCATGAAGACGCTGAAGGATCTGGAGGAGACTCTCTCCTGCCAGGAGCCGCCAGCAGCACAGCCTCAAGACATCAAGAAGCAACAGGTGGCACTTCAGGAAATTCGCCACGAAATCGATCAGACCAAGCCCGAGGTGGAGCAAGTGCGTCGCCATGGCAGCAACTTGATGAACATGTGCGGCGAACCCGACAAACCAGAGGTGAAGAAACACATCGAGGACTTGGACAATGCCTGGGACAACATCACAGCATTGTACGCCAAACGCGAAGAGAACCTCATCGATGCCATGGAGAAGGCCATGGAGTTCCATGAGACACTCCAGAACCTGCTCAAATTCCTCACCAAGGCCGAAGACAAGTTCTCCCACCTGGGTGCCGTTGGCTCAGACATTGATGCCGTCAAGCGACAGATTGAACAGCTGAAGGCGTTCAAGGACGAAGTGGATCCGCATATGGTCGAAGTAGAAGCATTAAACAGGTAAGCGTCAAGGCTCTTAAGCTTCAATCTCATCTGAAATCCTATACAATTCTCATATCTAATATAACATTCTGTAAATGATAAATCTACGCCGTGGTTTGGTCTACCTTCACTCGTACAATTGGCAGAGGTCTAGAAAGGCAAGATAGATTCAAAATTTCGTACGTTCTGTCGTTCGTTGTTGTGCCTACTTTTAAGTGCCTTAATCCCAGATCTGGGATCTCTAAACCGGATCTTCGATTTGTGATCTGTGATCTTCCATCAAAGAGCTAAGATCTGTGATCAACGGCTTGGGATCTCTGAGCTTAGATCTCTGAGCTGATCTCTGATCTCTGTTCGGTGATCTCTGACCGATGATCTCTGGTCTAGGATCTGATCTACGATCACTAATCGGATCTGCGCATGGTTTTCTTTCTTTCTTTATTTATGCCGAAAAGCCACTGGAACTTGCAGTTCCATATAGATTTTTTATGCATGTTCACAAATCAAATGCCAGTTGTTTATTTTATTGTTCTGTTCCGCTTGCATCTTGAGCACCATCCGTATGACTTGTGGACTAATCCTTTACTTGGCAACTTACAGACAAGCTGTGGAACTGACGGAACGCACTTCGCCGGAACAGGCGGCATCCATAAGGGAGCCACTTTCGGTGGTCAATCGCCGCTGGGAGGCTTTGCTGCGTGGCATGGTCGATCGCCAGAAGCAGCTGGAGCATGCTCTGCTCCACTTGGGACAATTCCAGCACGCACTCAACGAGCTATTGGTCTGGATCAACAAGACAGACAGCACCTTGGATCAGCTGAAACCGGTAAGTTCAGAATTAACTTACGCTTTGACCAACCAAATCTTATATATTCACTTGCTTTTAGATACCCGGAGATCCGCAACTGCTGGAGGTTGAGCTAGCCAAGCTCAAGGTGCTGGCCAATGATATTCAGGCCCATCAGAACTCGGTGGACACACTGAATGATGCTGGTCGCCAGCTAATCGAGACGGAGAAGGGCTCAGTTGAGGCCTCCACGACGCAAGAGAAACTGCGCAAACTGAACAACGAGTGGAAGCAGCTGCTGCAGAAGGCCAGCGATCGTCAGCACGAGCTGGAGGAGTCGCTGCGTGAAGCCCAAGGCTACATTGCCGAGGTCCAGGACATCCTGGGCTGGTTGGGCGATGTGGATGCCGTGATTGGAGCCAGCAAGCCTGTTGGTGGTCTGCCAGAGACTGCCACCGAGCAGCTGGAACGTTTCATGGAGGTCTACAACGAGTTGGAGGAGAACAGGCCCAAGGTCGAGACCATCCAGGCACAGGGTCAGGAGTACATCAAGCGTCAGAACCAGATGAAGGTATCCTCAAGCAATCTGCAGCACACGCTGCGCACACTGAAACAGCGCTGGGATGCAGTCGTATCTCGGGCATCTGACAAGAAGATCAAGCTCGAGATTGCCCTCAAAGAGGCAACCGAGTTCCATGATACTCTGCAGGCCTTTGTCGAGTGGCTGACCCAAGCTGAGAAGCAGCTGTCCAATGCCGAGCCCGTCTCGCGAGTCCTGGAGACCATTCAGGCGCAGATGGAGGAGCACAAGGTGCTGCAGAAGGATGTGAGCACGCATCGTGAGGCCATGCTGCTGCTGGACAAGAAGGGCACCCATCTCAAGTACTTCAGCCAGAAGCAGGATGTCATTCTGATCAAGAATCTGCTCGTCTCCGTCCAGCATCGCTGGGAACGCGTAGTCAGCAAAGCAGCAGAGCGCACACGCGCTCTGGACCATGGATACAAAGAGGCACGCGAGTTCAATGATGCCTGGAATGGCATGATGCAGTATCTGCAAGAAACCGAGCAGGTGCTGGATCAGATCATCGAGGAAGCCACGGCCTCCAAGGAGCCACAGAAGATTAAGAAGTACATTGCCAAGCTGAAGGAGACTCATCGTCAGCTGGGTGCCAAGCAGTCTGTGTATGATACCACCATGCGCAGTGGCAAGAACCTCATGGAGCGAGCACCCAAGGGGGATCGTCCAGTGCTGGACAAGATGCTGCTGGAACTCAAGGAACAGTGGACCCGAGTCTGGTCGAAGAGCATCGAACGGCAGCGCAAGCTGGAGGAGGCACTTTTGCTTTCCGGACAGTTCAGTGATGCTCTCGGCGAGCTGCTCGAGTGGCTGAAGAAGGCCAAGAGTCGCCTCAACGAAAACGGACCAGTCCACGGTGACCTGGAGACGGTGCAGGGTCTTTGTGAGCACCACAAGCATATCGAACAGGATCTGCAGAAGCGCGCCGCCCAAATGCAGGGCGTGCTGAAGACCGGTCGTGATCTGGAGCGCTCTGGCAACAATCCTGAGGTGGGTCGTCAGCTCGACGAGATGCAATCCATTTGGGAAGAGGTCCAGAGGGCCGTTGACAAGCGTGGCGAACGACTCCAGGTGGCTCTGGTTGATGCTGAGAAGCTGAATGCTCGAGTCCAGGCACTGTTCGACTGGCTGGATCATGCGGAGCACAAGTTGCGCTACGCCAAGAACGCACCCGACGACGAGAAGGTCTCCCGCGAGATGATGGACATCCACATGGAGTTCATGCGTGACCTGCGTGTGCGTGAGCGGGAGAAGGGCGAAACATTCGAATACGCCGAAGAGATTATTGGCAAGGCCTATCCCGATGCCATACCCATCATCAAGAATTGGCTATCGATCATACAGCAGCGTTGGGAGGAGGTGCGCCAATGGGCCATCAATCGCGAGTCGAAGCTGGGAACACATTTGCAGTCGCTCAAGGATCTTGACGATACCATTGAGGAGTTGCTGGCCTGGCTCAGCGGCCTCGAGGGCACTTTGTTGAGTAAGTAACAAATCCTTCATGATCATTGGATCATTGATCAACCTGCAACTCTCGCCCTCTCTCCTTAGATCTGAAGCATGAACAGCTGCCTGATGAGATACCACCTGTGGAGAAACTGATTGAGGACCACAAGGAGTTCATGGAGAACACCGCGCGTCGCCAGAATGAGATTGACCGAGCCTGCAAACCACGTCAACTGCCTCCAGGTGCACGCAAACCCTCGCGCAGCGGCAAGACCCCAGTGTAAGTATTGAATAGCTGCCACAAGGATGCACTGCTGCACCTCTATCTGTATATATGAATTATATTATTATTTGTACTTCTTTTTATTTATTTATTTTTGCAATTTCTCTTTTTTTCTATACTTTTGTATTGCAAACTATTGCTAAAAAAACAAAAATATGCAAAAATCCAATTACTTTCCCCCCGCAACGTATCGCACACTCTTTTGCCTATCGTCTACCCAAAAACCAAATATAAAAATACCAAAAACACCGAATATCAAATACGAAATACGAAATACGAAATACGAAAAATACCAAATCCAACTTTATACAAACAACGTTTAGTCGTGGCTCCAGTCACGACCTGCGCGAGCAGTCGCCCGATGGCACGCTGAGACGTCAAAGGTTTGACAGCAACTATACTACCTATATATAATACACGTACTCTACTCTCTAAACAAACCAGTGGAGAATGCGCTTACCACACTCAAACACACACAAACACACATGCAAACTCACACACATTCAACTGGTTTCAGTGTTCTCCTTGATTCTAACATCGCCGCAACATATCCGTAGAATCGAATGCATACTCGTAACATCAGCTTAAAGAAGTTTATACCAAAATGTAGTGCTAAAAACAGCTAACAATCTGAAGTTCGCTCCGACTACCTATGAACCAACCTATGCCAAGCCATCAACCCATCCACCCATCTATTGAATACCCTTTGCACACAAGAAACATCCCTGCACAGCATCCTGGCTTAATCACTCCTGCTACTGCTCTTAACTGTTGCTTACTTTCGTTTTTAGTTAACTGCTTTTTATCCCCTATCAAACTTATCTAATTGACTGCTTCTCTCTTCTACTTTCAACAGCTTCAAGGGCTCTCGCGATCAAGGACTCAACGCACGCAAGGGCAGGTGAGTTATCAACCAAGATCCCCTCCTCGATCGATGGGATCCATAAGTGTTCCAAACATAATATAATATAGTGCATGCACTCTCCAAATTCTTGATTAAAAGAGAAAAATCTGTTTTTGTTTTTTCTTCAACTCTCAAAACTGTTTTTTTGGCTCTAATTTTTGGATATGCTGCGTATCATGTGATATTACATCTTTTATACGTACAATCTTATATATACGATTCAATCTTTATTATGTACTCTGGTCTATTTTATGTATTGTATTTTGTATATTGTTTCGTTACTTGATCGTTTTTGTTTTTTGTCTCTCTTTTTGATTCTATTTTCATCTTGTCTACGCACAACACGCTACGTAAACGTTGCCTCATAATCAAATATCAAATATCAAAATCAAATATCCAATCTATGCATCTTGCTGCTTACTTGCTAAACATCAAATATATATCTATATATTTACATCCTAATATATATATATGTATGTATCGCTGTACAGTCGTGTTACGCCTACGCGTGATACGCCCGACAGAGATCGCCTGCCCCACTATGGTCCACGTTTCTCGCCAAGGTAAGTGCGCTAAGATCATCTCAACATCGAATCACATCACATACGATATTTAACTCCATCCAGTGCAGCTCAAACTGTGCTGTGCGCATGCATGTGCTCCTGTCAGTCTCTGTAAATGTGTGTCTGCATGTTTATTAAATACGTAGTTTGATTTTCCATCTGTTCAGCTATCATTGTGTGTCATTGTACCCTTCCTTGCTCCTCTGGCAATCCTCTGCTAATCCCTTGTACTTTACGCACTTTAGCTCCACTGGACCCGAACTTGAATTCCGTTCACCGCGTGCCAAACTTCTGTGGACCAAGTGGCGTGATGTCTGGATGCTCTCATGGGAGCGCCAGCGTCTGCTGCATGAGCACCTCATGTATCTGAAGGACGTGGAGCGTGCCCGCAACTTTAGCTGGGATGATTGGCGCAAGCGCGTAAGTAACTGAATCCTCTATCTTCTATGGATACTTAAGTCACTTTTCCCTTTCGATTTGTCCACAGTTCCTGAAGTACATGAACCACAAGAAGTCGCGCTTGACTGATCTGTTCCGTAAAATGGATAAGGATAACAACGGCATGATACCACGCGATGTCTTCATCGATGGCATACTCAATACCAGTAAGTCTTTGGATGCACTGACTGGTTAAGAGCTGTTCTCATTGGATTTCCCCAACAGAATTCGATACATCTGGTCTGGAAATGAAGGCTGTTGCAGATCTATTCGATCGCAATGGCGAGGGTCTCATCGACTGGCAGGAGTTCATTGCCGCCCTGCGACCCGACTGGCAGGAACGCAAACCAGCCACAGATTCCGACAAGATCCACGATGAGGTCAAACGTCTGGTCATGCTCTGCACGTGTCGCCAGAAGTTCCGTGTGTTCCAAGTGGGCGAAGGCAAATACAGAGTAAGTAGCACTAAATGAGTCTATCAAACGAAAGCTAACCTTATGTCAATCCTTGTAGTTTGGAGATTCCCAGAAACTGCGCCTGGTACGCATTCTGCGCAGCACTGTTATGGTGCGCGTGGGAGGCGGCTGGATGGCTCTGGATGAATTCCTGCAGAAGAACGATCCTTGTCGCGGTAAGTTCGCCCATAGTTACACACACTTTCTCAACATATCTTTAGTTGTGTTGCATACAAAACACACACACCCTACACAACACACACAGACACACAATAAAATTTGTTGGACTTCATCCTCCATCACCCATTGCCATCGCATATTATATTCTAGTGTAAAATTGTAGTCCTCCACCCATCACAAGATCAGATACATATCGTACTCTCCATACCCCCATCTCATGCATTTTGTCTATACCTAGAGATTATATATGCATCACATCATTATCTTATAAAATAAAACAAATACCATTTTGATCATACACACACACACACACATCTCTCACATACATAGGTACAGTTGTGCTTAACAACTAATTATAATACACAGAATATACTCGTTTTCTTTTTTGAATCAAGCTAAACAACTTATTATTATACCAATTATTCATATTAATAATACCAAACGGATATGGTCATTTAACCAACAACAAAAATAATAATAATAATACAAAAATACAGTCAAAAACTTTTGTCTCTAAAACATTAATAGCAAAACGAACCTAAAAAGAGAAAATACCAAAACGAAAAAAAAACAACAAACAATTTAAAAAGTTGCTTAAACAAATTAACAGCGCTCGCCTTTTTTGAAGTTTTTTGCCTTTTAGCCAGCGCCCAATAAGCCTCATACACACAATAACCAAACGAAATCAACAACCAAAACCAAACTAAATCCTTTCCAGAAACCCAAAAGCCAAAAGCCGAAGGCCAGTTGGCCCGTTAGGCGTAGGGTTTAGCATTTTTTAGTACTCATATTCATAATTTGTGTCGCTTTTATATGTTAACTCTGCGTATTAATTTGCTGCTATCCTCTTATTACATATTACATACACACCATGTACTTACCTTTTAGTATTTAATATTTAGTATTTTAGTATTTTACTTGGGTTAAGCAATCACGCCTACTATATACTATACGCCTACAGCCTAATCCTAACGTAGTACGATCCAAATCAACTCTGAAGCCTGCTTATTTCATGTATTACATTGCTTAACATGGCTACAGTTGTGCGCGCTGTTAACTAACAGTGCTCTGACTGGAGCTGTAACATTTTTGTCATAACTGTCATAACTCTGATATATGTTCAAGTCTCGTTAAATCGCTTCTCATCTTTTATTGTTGTGCGTCCAATGTTGAAATTGAATTTGAATTTTTTTGTATTAATTTTGTTTACCGTTTTCCGTTTTTTACTAATCAAATTTTATGTTTTTCCCCCTTTTTCTTTCTTTATTTTTACTCCAACCAATTATTGTTTCCAAAATGATACCGATACCGATAACGATAACGAAATGTGCCCGATACTTCAATATATATGCATATATTAAAAAAAAACAAACAAACAATCACACACACACACACACACCTGTGTGTGCGCACTTTACCCGCTTGCGCTGCCCGCTCGCCCACGCCCAACATGCACTCGCCTGCGCCCAAAACCAAATATACCACAAATATACTACAAAAATACCAACAAAAAAAACATCACACACTGAAAACTGTGACAAACCAAATACTTTGCGGTAACAAAAACTTTCGTTGTTATTGTTGTTGTTATATGTTCGCCAAAAACAAATGTTAAACGAACACAACATACACACACACACCCACAATCTGTATGTGTATATGTATGTGCGTATGCGTGTGCGTGTGCTATATACCACACGAAATATATACATGTATGTGTGAACCGCATTGATCGGAGCAGCCAAGGGACGCACTAACATTGAGCTACGCGAGCAATTCATATTGGCCGATGGCGTCTCACAGAGCATGGCCGCATTCACGTCCAGACGGTCCACACCCAATGCTGCCCAAACTGCCAACAGTTCACAAAATGGGGGCGCCGGTAGCCCCAACTTGCCGCCATATATGAGTGGACAGGGTCCCATCATAAAGGTAAATCAATACGAGGGTTAACAAAAGCAAAAAAGAGAAGAAAATAGTGAGAAGAAAAAGTGTTTGCCCCCAACCCTAAGAAATATCCTAACCAAAGACCAAACTATCCCAAGACCTATCTATATATAGTATATACTATATATACCACGATATGTGTGTATAGGGTCTACTGAGGTAAGTCCTGACTGTCGTTTCGTTGGTTTCATTGTGTGTGTTGTGGACAAAAAGCCCCGCTGCTGCCGCCGCTCCGACTCTTGATTTATGTGCATGAGATTATAATTATTATTATTTATATTTTAATTCCTATGATTCTTGTGTAATTGTTGCTATACATACGTATATACATATATATATATATATATATGTATGTATATTTATAATTTATTTGGTACTCGTTTTTCATCTGGCTGCGACCTTTTGAGTTTACCGTTTACCGTTTACCGCTAGATAAATTCACACGCAGCTAAAAGTACAGTACACACCAAACGATTTAAGCTGCCGCTGCCGCTATGTTTGAAGTAAGGTTAGGTTGAGGCTTTAGGTTGTTGTTGTAATTGCTAATTAACTGTTTGCCCAACGTTGGCTTAAATGATCATATACCGTTTGTTGTTGTCGGCCAATAAGGAACGGAGCAATCTGCCTGGCTTAAACATAAACTGAACGATATCCAATCCAATCCAAAACAAACTCCATATTTCTATATACTTAGCTGATGAGCACTTGGCCGAGTTAATGCCAATATTTGAGAAAATACGTGCACAAGACCAAGTCCCATGCGCCTTTCCCATACACATGGGCGCCGGCGGCACAGTATTCGTGCGCTGCAATACCAGCCGCTCGGTACCGCTGAGTCCACACGTCCTGCATTGTCATCCAACAACACACTGGGTAAGTCAACTAAACACGGATGAACTAAGGTGAAACGAAGATCGAGAAGGTCAAGTAAGACGAAGATATGAGGAAACAGGAAGAAATACGTTTAGCGGGCACTGTGGGCGTTCAACTAACCCTATGATCACGGCGTATAGTTGCTAATTCATGTGTTTCCCTTAACCAGGTCCGTGAGCGTTCGGTACGCTCTATACCCATGTCAAGGCCATCGCGCTCCTCGCTCTCGGCAAGCACACCCGATTCGCTCAGCGATAACGAGGGCAGCCACGGTGGACCCTCTGGTCGGTACACGCCGCGCAAGGTCACCTACACGAGCACACGCACGGGCCTGACCCCAGGCGGCTCACGTGCCGGCTCCAAGCCCAACTCACGCCCGCTCAGTAGACAAGGCTCCAAGCCACCGTCACGACATGGCTCCACGCTCTCGCTGGACAGCACGGGTAAGTCCTCTTCACATCATCCACCAGAGTAGCCAAGTAACATTATATTCCCTTCCTCTTGCAGACGATCACACGCCCTCGCGCATACCACAGCGCAAGCCATCAGCTACCAGCACCATCAGCGGCACTGGCACCACGCCACGTCCGGCGCGTCTGTCCGTGACCACTGCCACTGGCACCCCGGGCAGCCGGCTCAATGGCACCAACACCATCACCCGCAAAACCGCCTCCGGTTCGGCGAGTCCAGCGCCCACAAGGTAAAGCTAGGATACGGTTTATTTGCTAGGTTAAGTTTACATTTTGGGGGATACAGCTGCAGAAACTAAGGATAGAACTCTCGCAGAGCTGAACTGACACTAGCCTATGCCAAAAATGAACTTGAAATGTATCTTAAAATGTAACTCAAACTAAGTTACAGTCGAGAAAGTATCTTAAGTATTTGGTTAGACTACATCTTTAGCTATACGACTGTTTCTATGTATAGTTCCGCAGCTGTAGTTGGTTTGGGATCAGCGTCTTATCGAATTTATGCAATTTATTAACTTATTTATTTATTTTTGAAATTATTTTCGGTTACCGCATTAACTTATTGACAACCACTCACACAACAACAACAAACATCATTGAAACCGCTAACTAAATCTATATATGAATTGGCATTTTTGAAACGTTCATCTCGAAATCTGCTTGAATGCAACTAACTGCAACATCCAAAAAAAAAAAACAAAATATGAACTCTAAAAACATTTCGAACTTGTGCCTGAATCTTGAAAAACATTACCAGCAATGGAGGCATGAGTAGATCATCCAGTATACCAGCACTAACAGGCTTCGGCTTCAAAACTCCTAGGTAATGCCCAACTCAATAAGGGAAACAACAAAAAACACTAAAACATAAAACATATTATTATTTATTATAATGTACCTTTAAGTTAAATATATCATAAGTAAACTTAATGATCTTGATACTATATCTAACTAGCTCTTAAGGTATAGCTCATAAATTTGGTTATGGTTGAATCTAATGCTAACTATTCGTATCACACGCTATATACAAACACTTATACCTTAAGCCGCCCATCACGGATCCCGGTTAAGATACCCCTCAACAACGATTCCAAAATATCATCGCCCACCAGCTCGCAATCCGGCAATCCGAGCAGCTTGGGGTAAAGTTCTCTTTAAACGAGTATTAATAAGGTTCCTTCCATTAAATATATACCATCAGCACAGTGTAGAGTACTGTTTCAGTACAGATCGAACCAACTGTAGCAAGTAATTATTCCGAGTATTATTATAATTTTCTATTCAAAAGCATCTTTTATTCGAAATTCACAGTTATAAGTTATCTATTGTACTTCCAGTGCATGTCCAACTGGAAAGTACGTTTAAATGCCTCGCTAATCACGATTAATGCTTTAAGTTTGTGTTTATGTTTACGTTTCTTTTTACTCCTGCAGATAATGTTATTGTATATATCTTCTTTATCTCTATAATATATATATATATATATTTTTGATCCGGAAGAGCACATTCTACATACATATTCTAGATTTATCTACCTGTTATGGAAATGATTTATTCATAAAATGTTCCTTTACAACCTTCACTTACAACTATCTTGAGCACTACAAGTATTCACCAGATATATGAATCATACAATATAACAATATATATATCTGCAAGGGTATTAAATCTTCGGCTTGCCGAAGATCTTCTCTGTTCTTGTTCTTGTTAAATTGTTGAAGTTGTACTTTTTTGATACTTGAAAGACCATAAACTAATATATTTTTGTGGATTTGTATTGTAACAGGCGCAACATCAGCGGCAGCTCAACACCTTCGGGCATGCAAACGCCGCGAAAGAGCTCCGCAGAGCCCACATTCAGCTCAACGATGCATCGACGCACATCGCGAGGCACCACGCCCACAGAGAAACGTGAGCCATTCCGCCTGTAAGACGGGATTGCGCTTGATGAGATGCCAATTATCACACAAAAACCAACAAACAAATATTTAACTATAACTAACTACGCACTGATGTTCTTCAACTAATCCAACAATCACGAAATTGTGAATTCCCTGCCAGACCCCACACCAATCTATGTATCTATCTATATATCGGTATATCTATCGATCTGTCTATCGGAGGAGGAACAGTCTACATTCATTAAAAAATGTAGCATACACTTTCAACTAAAACTGAAGCAAAAAGTTAAAGCATAAAAGACATAGAAATTGAAGAAAGGAAATAAATGCAAACCTAGTTTTATACTTTATAGAGACCAGTTCTATTACTATCCACACACACACTCACACACACAAAAGTTGAACCGATAAGCAACACCTACTTACTACTACTTACCTACTACGAGTATAACTTTGTACTAACTAACTGCAATCGTTTTGCTACTACTAATTTGTAACGCCTTCTACTACTATTTGTACTAGTTATACTATTAAATTTCCAAATTTATTATTTGTATATACTTTAAAATGCAAAATACACTCCAAGTGCTTTAAGGCAATTAAAAAGAAACAAAAAAAGAAACAAATTATAAAAAAATAATTAAAAATTAAAAAGATTGAAAAAAAATCACAAATATTCGAATTAAACGTCGTACACCAACTTGACATTTGCCTTTGTAGCGGAAGTACGGGTGCATCCACAAAATCGCCAGTTTGTGGGCGCATTCATTTCGCCAGGGGGCGTGTCAGTTGTTGTGCGACCAAAAAAAAAAATTAACGAAGAAAGGAAGGAAGGAAAAAAGTAACCCTGATAAAAAAAAAATTGATTTTGTTCTGTTAAAAACTAATAGTAAAAACGATAGAAGCATGTGAGCTGCATAAAAGAAAGAAAATATTTAATTATATACTAAAAGTCATTATTATAAGTTTAATTAATATTTAGTTGTTAAGCACAGCCAACACACACCCACATACACACAATTTGTAATGCATAATTAATTTGTTTTTGTACATGCAAGTGGAAGATATTGAACTAATGATATGATATATATACTGTTTAGTATATATAGAGAATAAAAACCACAAACGTTTATATAAATATATATATTGTATAATACTAATACTAAATTATTTTGTTATACGAAACGAGAGGAAATGCATTCAACGTTTTTTGTAATTCTATTTAATTAAAACAAATACAAACGAGAAATAAACATTTACAAAAAAAAAAATAAATAAAAAAATAAAAATATTAATAACAAAATGTGAAACTTGTTTTTATTCAATGCAAATTCAGAATACAGTATTTGCTTTAAATATCATTATTATATACATTATCTATATATTTAATTTTTCCATTTTTTTGCGTTTGTCGGGTGTCAGTGAGCATGCAAACAGAAACAAATTCAACGTAATTCTTATCAACCCTAGTAAGCAAATGCTTTCTGGCAGTGCGAGCAGGACAACTAGTGTTACCAAGTGCATTTCCCCTCTTGGGAATTGCCGTTCTAGGAATATAACGGACATTTAGCAATGGCGGACTAAGGATATTTCTACGCGCATGACACGCGAATGTGTGAGCAGGATGGCTACTGTTAACTTTTGGTTTACTCTTCTGGCATATACCAAACAATACAATGCATATTATGATAAGATTCTTTCCTCTAATTCTGTTCGCCGGTTACTTTGCCGTCGACAGTGCATACAATTTTGACAATTCTCGCTGAAAATTCAAGATGACAAAAACAAAATTACCGCCGCCAATTTATTATATATATATAATATATTTAAATTTATTTAATTTATATTTATTTAAAATATTAAACTTTTAAAATATTAAATAAGCAAAATAACGGATTGTCTGACCAAGACGACATGTGTTAGTTAGTTAAGTTTATTCATTTTGGCACATACCAACTAGATCAGATTGATGAAAGTGTAAACCGGACAACTAATGTAAGCCTGTGCTACTGAATGTGAAAGCAGGACAAATTGTTGTAACTCGTGCCTTATCCTTTTGGCATACGCCAAACTTACACCTTGCACAATGACATGATAGGCTTTCTGCAAATGTTGTTCGCCTATTACTTTAAATTCAACACACACAGTTTTGGACAATTCTCGTTTAAAAGTGAAATAGCAAAAGTATGTTTTTTCAAGCCATTTCTGGTCATTTTTAGCTATTTCCTTTAAGAAAGTATGAGCAAAGTGCGGTATGACATTTCAAAGCTCGGCGAGATTCCCAAAACTTTAGAGGCAATACGGTATGATTACCAGACAAACAGAAAGAGGTACAACTATTTGCTTTAAGAAAGTATGAACAAAGCGCGGGAGGTATGACGTTTCAGAGCTCGGCGAGATTCCCAAAACTTTAGAGGCAATACGGTATGATTACCAGACAAGCAGAAACAGGTACAACTATTTGCTTTAAGAAAGTATGAACAAAGCGCGGGAGGTATGACGTTTCAGAGCTCGGCGAGATTCCCAAAACTTTAGAGGCAATACGGTATGATTACCAGACAAGCAGAAACAGGTACAGGTATTTTGCTTAAGAACGTATGAAAAAGTGCGGGCGGTATGACGTGTCAGAGCTCGGCAAGACTCTCAAAACCTTAGATTCACTACGGTATGATTACCAGGCAAACAGAAACAGGAACAACAAAAAATTTGCAAAGCAAACCACCAGTGCGAGCGGGAAAACTAGTGCGAGCGGGTCAACTAGTGCTATCCGCTTTTCCCCTTCTGGCCTGTTCCGTTATAAAAATATAACGGAGCAATGGCGCACTTTGACTACTAATAGTTCCATGTATGTGTGATCAGGATAGCGACAGTTAGCTCGTGTCGTACTCCTTTGACATCAAACGAACCTATCTTAGAATATGTACAATCGAAAGGTTACTTTCTGCTGGTTCTGTTCGCCTGTTAGGCGGGCCACTGCTTGTCGAACATTTTGGTAGGGCGACGAGTGGCTTGACATTCGCTGCTCAGCCCATTAAAAATAAATATGTATGTATGTAATGTTCGACCAACACGTTCGATAGAGTAATTAACATGGACAAAGAAATTTATTTTGTATAATATAATAAGCAAATGAGAGAATAAAGTCGACAGCGTATACAATTTTCGAAATTCTCTTAAAATTCAAGCAGATGAAAACAAAATTTGTGCCGGCTATTTATTTAATATCGATATTTAATTGCTTATTGTAACTTTTGCCTAAGCCTTTCACTTGTATTTATTTTTTTTAGTGTAGTGTTCGATGCAATTTGGCGGCCATGTTGAAAGCGCTTTGTATAAAATATAACAGAATGTGTGAACAAAGCAGCTAGCGTTATGCTACTATGACTACTACATCTTAACTCCTTTAGCACGTGCCAAATCAAGATTATGAATAATATGGCTGCTGTTTTCTGTTCGCCAAGTACTTGGCAGTCGACGACAATTGCAGCCTGGATTTCCTTTTTAGCTGCTGTGTCAGGTGAAATCCTTAGTTCTATGCTTATGTGTATTATAGGTATTGGATTTGTGTATAAATAAAATGTTTTATAATTGGAATTTGATTTATTCATTGACTTTTATCAGAGTTCTTTTGACACATTTGAAAATTGGTTTGTGTAATATCATTGTGGGTCCAAATGGATATTTTCTTATTTTTTCATTTTGATTTACAACACAAAACATTCAATTAGTTAGACATTTAAATATGCATTTAGTTGCTAGTTATAATAATTATAATGGGTCTGACTAGAATAGTGCTATATAGGGACTTCAGCACCCAATACACCAGATATAGTCGCATATAAGGTCGTCCACTATTTTAACTTTTTTCTTTGTGCTAATTGCTGCCACATTAAGATGAAGAGATGGATAGATAAGATAGGATAGAGAGAGAGATAAAGATTAAATATTTATGCTAAATTTTAAGTGTATATTGCAAGTTATGCGTATTAAATGTGTGTTATGTAGTATGCGTGTGTGTGTGTGTGTGTGTGTGTGTGAGAGTGTGTGTCAACGCCAGCGCTGCCCAGTTCGTGCTGCTAATTTGTAATATGTAACTATCGATGCCCTATGCGAAACTTCTCCTACTCCTATTCGTACACTCGTACACTGCTAGTCAATAATATCGCCTTCGGCATATTGCCGTAAAAGTCTTTTGTAAGCCTTCACAAATACATATATGTAAGTGTATAAGTATAAGTATGCCGTTACAATAATAATAATAATAATAATAATTATAATAAACATAAAGCTAATTACAAAACTCATGCGTACAATATACATAAATATATGTGTGTAAATATATAATAATAAATATATCCACAGGAATCAGCTAATTCGGCTCACGCTAAAGCTAACTAAATTGTAAATTGTAACACAAGGAAAATTCACAGAATTTGAGTGTTTTCTCTTTGCACAAAACTAAAACCTAACGCAAAAAGGGAGTCCATGGGGTGGGTGAGAGGGTGATCTGAGGGTTATTGGACTAATCGGAGTTCTTGTTATTATTTTTGCTGTTTATGGTTTTTGATTATTGTGTATTAGCAGCATGGCAGCAACGGCTTGGATATTGGCATTAGCATTGGTATTGGCATTGGTAACGTCAGCGCTGCGTTCCGGTGTTCGTGATTTGAAACTGGATTTTGGAGCCGCAGCAGCATGGAGCTGCGCCATTGTCACCTGGCAAGGCCAGCGCTGGCAGTCTGAACCTTTGGCTGTTTGCCTTCACCGCCATTCGCTGCATTTCCAACGGCTGGCGGTGGACCAGCGCTAGGTCCAGTTGGTGGGCCACCCCTAGGTCCATTTGGTGGACCAGCCCTAGGTCCAGTTGTTAGACCACCTCCGGAATTATTAGCGGTCTCCGAACGCTCGTTGCGTTGATTATGATGATGATAATGATGACCAGTTGTTGGACCACCCCTAGGTCCAGTTGGTGGACCACCTCCAGAATTATGAGCGGTTACCGAACGCTCGTTGCGTTGATTATGATGATAATGATGACCAGTTGGTGGACCACCCCTAGGTCCAGTTGGTGGACCACCTCCAGAATTATGAGCGGTCTCCGAACGCTCGTTGCGTTGATTATGATGATGATAATGATGACCAGTTGGTGGACCACCCCTAGGTCCAGTTGGTGGACCACCTCCAGAATTATGAGCGGTCTCCGAACGCTCGTTGCGTTGATTATGATGATGATTATGATGACCAGTTGGTGGACCAGCGGTAGGTCCAGTTGGTGGACCAGCCCTAGCTCCAGTTGGTGGACCAGCGATAGGTCCAGTTGGTGGACCACCTCCAGAATTATGTGCGGTCTCCGAACGCTCGTTGCGTTGATTATGATGACCAGTTGGTGGACCAGCGATAGGTCCAGTTGGTGGACCAGCGATAGGTCCAGTTGGTTGACCAGCGATAGGTCCAGTTGGTGGACCAGCGGTAGGTCCAGTTGGTGGAACACCTCCAGAATTATGAGCGGTCTCCGAACGCTCGTTGCGTTGATTGTGATGATGATAATGATGACCAGTTGGTGGACCAGCACTAGGTCCAGTTGATGGACCACCTCCAGAATTATGAGCAGTCTCCGAACGCTCGTTGCGTTGATTATGATGATGATAATGATGACCAGTTGGTGGACCATTCCTAGGTCCAGTAGGTGGACCACTTCCAGCATTATGAGCGGTCTCCGAACGCTCGTTGCGTTGATTATATTGATTATGATGATGATAATGATGACCAGTTGGTGGACCACCTCCAGAACTATGAGCGGTCTCCGAACGCTCGTTGCGTTGATTATAATGATGATGATAATAATTATGATGATTTTGATGAGGATTATGATGATAATTATGAGGATTATGATTGTAATTGCGTCTTCCGCGGTAATTGCGTCGATTGTGGTGATGGTAGTTGTTGTTGGTCGGCTCCGGCATAATACGGTGCGTCTCCTGCACAATGGGCGCAAAGTGGCTGACAGAGGGTCTACCATGTGCTGTGCTGCCGGCTGCCTCCTGCTGCCCAGCTAATTTACGAGCTGCCTCACTCTCCTCGCGACGCCGTTGACGGCGGAGTTCATCGTCGTGCTCTATGGCAATGACGGCGCTGCCCTCGGTCGCCACGTCGATGATAGCACCACGACTCTTTTGCTGTAGAAACAATTGCGACATGTGGTGCTGCATCTTTCGCAGTTCCACTGTTACCTCAAAATCGGGCGCATTCTCTAGCTCCGACGGTGGCATGGCGCACTTCAAGCTGTCCGTCTCATCGGGTATGTGCTCCCGGCAGACGGGGCATAGCGCTTGAAAAGCATCCGCTGTCTTTTGCAGCCAAGAGGGCAGCTTATCAAACTCCTCCTGGTAGTTGCGGCGTAGCGCATTTATATGACGTGCCAGGCAGTAGCTGTGCAGGTAATGGAAGCACTTCGTTCGTGTAAACTCATCGCCTTCGGTGAACCCATACAAGCAGACCACGCACTGACCACTGGGCAAATTGCTGCCCGTCAAGTGTTCCCTTATCACTTCGATCAGGTCAAAGACCACAGGATCTCCAAGCGTTTCCTTAATCTTAGCGTCGCACGCGCTGCGTATTATCTCCAGCCGTGCATCGTCTAGTCCACGTGGACGTAGTAGCTTAAACGTAGGACTCACATCGGGATAACCTGGTGGTGGCAGTACCTGGAGCGTTACACAGATGTATTGCTGCTCATCGTCCTCGCCAGCAAGTGGCAGAACAGTTGTCTCAATGATGTCCACGTCGCCGCTGCAATCACAATACCAATAATATCTTTGTCTTTACATACTAACATATGTTCTTCGACTTACCTGGCACCGCGAACAATGCGCACATCATCCATAAGAATCGCTTCCAGGGATTCCAGCTCCTCGTCTAACAAACTACGAAAATAATCAATTTGATAAATAAATGCTATTCACAGAATATGGCTCCCCACTTACGTGCTCATTTTCGTTTTTGTTTTATTTATCTTTTTGTTTTAGTGTATTTTCTAAGTGATTTAAATTAAATGAGTATAAAAAATCGATTGAGACAAAAATTTTGCAGCCGACAACAACAATGCAATTGGACAATCACAGCGCAACGTCAGCAATGCTATTCACAGTTTGCGCACACGTTAGGTATGGTTCTGACAGCGCCATCTATCGGAAGGTTGCAGCCTATGGGCTACAATCACATTTGACGTAAAGTATAACAGCCGAATTAGCGCACCATTTGCTCATAACAGCAGAGTTGCAGTATAACAGCAGAATTAACAGAAAATCTGTCATAACAGCTGAGTTGCAGTATAACAGCAGAGATTGCAATCCATTTTCCATAGAAGAGCAATGTTAAGTGTGGATTGAGCGCAATATTTGAATGTGCAAGCTTTTAAGAACAGTTTATGTTTTAAAGCCTATTAAAAATTAATAATATACGATGTTAAAATGTAAAGTGAAGGGTTTGCTTTTTATGAGTATCTGAAGAGCAATCGCTCTCTTTATTTTACAGAGCCAGCTTCTATCTCTTTCTCTTTTTCCCCTGGTGCGAATCCGTTAACAATCATTATTTTCTTTCTCTCTCACTCTTTAATAATTCCCTTGAGTCCTTCTGCCTTTATACACTCACACACCCCATGAAGAATCTGATATTGGACTGGGCATATTTGTGCTGGAAATTTTAATAGCTTTGCTTAATAATTTACCGAACGCGTAGTATTTGGGTTAGTAAAAGAATATATGCCGTGCCATGTCCTGACGTTGTTCGTTTGCGTCAGCGTCAAATGCTCAATGCTTTGTTGTGGTGGTGTTCGTGATGATGATGGTGGTGGTGGTGGTGGTGGTTTCTCTCGTTCGCTTTTCACCACAGCGCCGTCGCAAGCTTGCCGCGCTGCTATCGAATACGAGAAGCAAAATCGAATGACCCCTGAGAACTCGTGTTTAGAAGCAACCAAATCAGTTTACAACAGAAAGCACAAAGCGACGGTCGTGAAAACTGAGCAAAGCTCCGCGGAACATACACAAAAAAGTAAAAAGGAAAAGAAACGGAAATTTTCGTCCAATATATTTGAATTTCAGTGTGCGTCGTGTGCTTCAGTGCTCAGTGCTCAAGTGCATTCAGGAAATTCCACAAGTTTCTCAAGTTTGCGACTGCCAAAAGCGTTGCCAATTGTCAAAGGTTGCTCTGCCTAAGGATATTCAAAGGATAAAACGGCGCGCTCTGTGTCTCTGTGTGTGAAAAAATCCGCCCTTAGCATCCCATTTGAAGCTGAGCCAACTCAAAGTTTGGTACGTTGTGGCTTCTGGAAGAAAAGATGAAGAAAAAAAAACTTAAGCAAATATAACTCTACTTTTATCCTGACGTGTCCTGCGCACGCAGCACATACACTTACACACACACATAAACATACACACAAAAGGATGCACGTGCTTCGGCAGGGTGTTCCAAAATGTCATTTCTGCTGCGATTAGCCATTGCGTGCCACATTTCTCTATTTTGCATCCATTCAGCACTATTTTTTTTTGCACACGTTCGAAACGAGAATCGAGACTGGAGAATCGAAACAAAGAAATGCGAAATTTCAAATCGGCAATCAGCAAATATTTTCATGTAAATTATTTGCCCACTTTGCACGTCGATTTCAATGTCGGACACGAGCTGCCTTTTGTCATATTTACAGCGAAAAAAAAACATTACAATTTATGCCTCTGGGTTGGGCAGGGGGTGACGGGAGGGAGGCAGCACGTGTTTTTACTAAAGAAACAGCAGCAACAGCACCTACAACTAAAACTATTAAAGTTTTATGTACGAATATTTTGTAATCTTTAAGAAAGAGTCATGTGGTTTGATTGATTTTTTGCATAACCCAGAAAGATAAACAGATTTGATGTTTGGAAAATATTGAAAATATTTACGAGAGCAATTTGAATGGATTTTCCCACAAGCTTTTCACGCCTGCTCTATCGCACTCCCTCTCTGCCTCGCTCTCTTTCTAACACACGCGCTCTCACTCTCTGCTGCTCGCTCTCATCTATCTAATGTGGTGAAGGGAAATCGCATTGAGGCTGGCAATGGCATTGGCTGGGGGTTGTTCTGCCCAAAAAAAGTAAAGGAATAAAAAGCTCACACCCCATGGCAGCCCCTCCTCAGATACATATCCGCACACATTCCATCCGCATCTATAGCCGCAGCAGCTGCCCAACTACCCAACTGCCCAACCACCCGGCTACCCAAAAGGCCAACAGTTGATGCGATGCCAAAAAAAACGGAAAAGAAAATAAAAGGAAGAAAGTGAACTTTGTGCTTGGCTGATTGCATTTTGGCCCTGGCAAATGCCAGTCTTCCTTTCTCTTTCTATTTCTCTTTCTCCTTCTCTCCCACCTGATTGGCTAGAGTGAGAGCGAAAGTGCTCCTACATAGTATGCATACAGATGGAAAGAGAGAGAGAGGTATATAGAGAGAAACATTCTATATAAGGCAGCAGTTGTTTTTTTTGGCACAAGTGCATCTGTCGACCTGATGAATTGATGACATCCATATACTTGCCCCTGAGAAATGTACCATAGAATGTGTTATAGATGAGTTGGGGATGTCTTCTATCTATGTCACCTGCAGAAGCACTTCGAGTGCTGCGGTCTCTTGGGCCTTAAAAGTATGGAAGGTGCTTCGATGAAGTGCCTAACACGCAATTATTTGATACTTCATAAACTTTCTGTATTTCTCTCTGTTGGGGACAATAAGCCTCATTTGTTTACATTAGAATTTACTAATTTTGTGTTCGTCCACGTTTCTAAAACCATAAATAATGCGAATTGTAATTTGAAACCACCCGAATGGAGCAGCACTAAAGCAGTTAAAGCAGTGGCAAGTGGCTCCAACCAGTCCAGTCCAGTCTAGCTCAAACCAAGCTTCTTTAGCTCCAATACGGACTAACATTGATTTCCAGGAAGACCATTCAGACGAGGGGCGCCATGGCGGGTGGCTGTAATTTGGTACAATCAAGGCCAGAGTCAGACAGACGCAGAGGCAGGAGGATACGAATAGGTAGTTGGAGTGGGTAGGAGTCGGGTGCTGAACTTGAATCCATTCATATATTATATCGGAAAGATTTTCGGCGCCATTTAGTTGCCTTGGCTTTGGCACTTTCAATTACTCTCATTGATACCCAAAAATAAAGTTGAACAAGTGGAGAGGCCAAATGTAACAAACAACACTTGGTCATTCCCAAAGGCAATCAATTTGAAAAGTAGTGTAAGCCAATTAGAGCATTACAAATATCCGACCAAAAATAGCTATATAGCTTTCAATATACAACACATATGCATTTTATGGGATGGCATTACAGGGGAAACCTCGCTATAAAATGTATCAAATGGATTCAACTGTGTGCGCCAGGCATTAATAACAAATTCAAATGTGCCTGAGGCATGTAAATCGATTGAATGAATTGAATGCAGTTCATTGGCAATCAAATTGCATGATATACGAGAAATATCGGAGCCTCATTTAGCCCCTCAGCACCTAACCCACTAGCGGGTAGGCAGGCAGATGTCTTAGAGCAGAAGCTTTTTCTTGTTCCGTACCGAATCGGCCATCCAAATTTGGCTATCGATTTGGCCATAAACACGCCATGTCATACCCAAAGTCTCTAGGTTGGCCACTGTGTATCTGTGTTCCTGCCTCTGCCATATCTGACGACCCTGCCACAGCAAGAATGTAGTAGAGGCAGCAGCCTTAAAGCAACCCCCGCTGGCAAAGTGCTGCTCATTTCGTAAGAGGGATGAAATCGGAATACCCTGTTCAGATAATATGAATGATAGAAAAGATTCTCTCATTTAAGGATATATGTGATCCTATGAAGATCATATCCTTAAGTATAGTTTTGTGTAAAATGAGCTATAGCTATTAAGTTCTGTATGTAACTTCGATTAGTTAAGGGCAGATGAAGTTTCCCTCATACGTTGAATATTATTCATTCAAGAGACGAAATACGAATAGTTGGAGCAAACGAGAATAAACGAATGTTTATTAAACTATTTCTTACTTAAACGCAGATACTCAATGAAATATTTAAAATTGAAGTATACTTTTCAGTTATCTTCTGGATACAGGATATCTCTTAGTCGGTTACTCCCGAGCAGAGTGCTTCTTCTTGCTTTAAATATTCATTTTGGCACGACGCAATTCCGTTGTGTCCTTTGTTCGGTTTTAAGTTTAAGCGCACCGAAATTTTACCAACACAGACACACCATTCCAAGCTTTTTGTTGTGTGTGTGTTTGTCAGTGTGTACTAGTGTGTGTGTGCGTGTGTGTGTGTGTGCGATAGATATACATAGGTAGCGTCGTTTTGAACTTTCCTGGTACATTTCCACTCATTTCAAATGTATTTTTGTGTCAGGTCGCAAAGGCAAAAAAACGTTTCAGCTTCGCGTTCTATTTGCGTTTCGCTTGTAAAATTTTGTTTGTTTGGATTGCATTGTGGTTATATAATTCGAGAGTGTAAGCAACAGAATATACTTACAAGTGGACAGATGTTGGGAGGTGCCAAGTCTACCATCATTTGGCCATCATTGGAGGCCATCGAGAAAACGTTTTGCCCTTGTTACTTGTAGGCCCAAGGGCCCGCGTCTCATGTCTGCGCCTACCCGCAGTGTGTTTGGCTATTATTGGATAATTTCCCATAAAAATTATTTAAGTATTGTGTTGTAGACCACTTAGCGTGGAGTTAACACACACACGCACACCATATACACACCGTATATAGCACACAAGGAACGGTTGTCAGAGCCAGGGCCAGACATGTCCTGCACAGTTAAGTGAAAGCAAAGCAAAAAGCTGACAGCTTGAGCTTTGCTTAGAAACGCCGGCAGGGTGGGCGGTTAACACGTGGTGGTGGGCGTGGTGAGAAGAAAACAACAACAACAATAAGAACTAAAAACTGCGACGTAGAAATCAAAGTTGAGCAGGAACAAAAACAATAACAACATCCAAGAACAACATCAGCTACGACTACAATTCTCAGGACTATCATTTCACACACATGAGTTTACGTAACATCAATTGGATTGTGTAATCAGCAGAGAGTGAAAGATAGATGATGAACAGAGAAACAGAGAGGGAGGAAATTATTGTCGGACATGCCACACAATCAATGCGGAAATAGCAACTGCCCCGACTAGGTCAAGGAAGGCCATGAAGGGCACCGTGGGGAAGAGGAAGGGACACACAAGTGTCCTTTTGGGGCATCTCTATGAGATGCTTTTATAACTTAAACAAATATTTACAATTGCCGCCTCCCTCTTGCGACCCAGCCCACCCACAGATAAACACACACCCCACACACACACACTGCACACAGCATGCTGCACACTTTAAACTGTTCCAAATACGCAATTGGCATCGGGCGTTTGGTTTAAAAAGGCAGCCAAAGACGTCATAGCATTACGTATACGCAAAATGGAACCTACATACACCTACCTATCCACACAGACACACACACATACATTAGTGTGTCCCACCTCCCTTCCGCCCATTGCCATCAATGAAACATTTCGTTCAGCAGGACGCCAAAAGCTTTCCTTGCAGCTTTTTGTGCTCTCTCTGTCCCACTCTTCTGTTTCTTTCTCTGTCTGTGGTGAATTTCTCTTTCATTTGTGCAGCTGCTGCTTCCTCTTGCTTTCCAGCTGCTTACACGCATTTACACACACACACACATACGCACACCCACGCAGCAGCAGCTATTACTCTCTCTCTCTCTCTCGCTCTTTAGCTTCCGCATGGCTTGGACTTCCGATGGCGACATTTTACTACGTCAGCAGGCGAGACGAGCCTCCAAGTAAATAGCACACACAATACATGGACAGAATAACAGTATATACATGTTTATGTGTGTGCCAGTCTCTCTCTGTGTGTGTGCTTGTGTCTGTTTTTGCTTGCCTCTTGTCAATTTACAACGACCTTCTGCAACACTTTTGGGGGTCCAACACTATGCGACATGTCTGAGTCGGTCAACTGCTGCATCTCCTTTTGAACTTGATTTCACAGGCTTTAAAGCTGTTGCAGGTTGTCTAGTGTAGTTGCTGATTAAATGGGAGCACACATAGGAAGGTGTAATTGTGAGTGTGTTTCTGTTTAATTAGCAGAGACCTTTCCCCAAGTTACCTTGAATAAAACTGTTGACATTTAGTGCACTAAAGGAACAAGGTGGACCAAGAGCAATGGGAAGAGGAGTAAGAACAGGGTGATAGGTCATGGGGCAAGCATTTTGCTGCTGGCTACCAAATGGCAAATGCAAGTTCATACATAACAAAACTTCTACATGAATATACATCAACTTGCTGCTGGTAAATTTTATTACAAATGTTGCAAAAATTTCCATAATGGACAACAATTAGGGCACAAATTGAGTTAGGAACCAGCTTAAGCCTTGCCCAACCGCCCACAGTCACCCACGCAACCACTTGAATGACGAGCTCAAGGACGAACCACTAAAATGACTAACTAACACAAATTTACATAAAAGCCCATGGGTTAAGGCACACACAAGCGAAAGGCGTTGGCTCCCTTATTGATCAAACAGTCAGAATGTCCTCAAAGAAGTGCATCCTGTGTGTGTACTCGTGTGTGTGTGTGTGTAAGCTCTGTATCAACAGTGTTCACTGAACACACAAGGGAAATAATGCTGTACGAGTAATAACAATGCTTGGCATTAAGTTTGGGATTGGATTTCTTTCGTAGACCCTCTGAAATGTATCCTTGTCGTACACCTTTCAGAGCTCATGGCTTGTATTGAAAGGATAAAGAAGTTTCTATCGTACATTAAGGGACTTCAATTGTCCTTTGTACATATCATATCATATAATAGGTTATGGCAATTTACTATAATCCTTTTTCCTTCTGTTTTGTACCCCCAGAAGACGGAAAGAGACGACAGATAACTTCAAGCGTTGATGGCTGCGACGAAAATAATTGATGCACCTCGAAACGGGCACGAGATGGCACCACTGAACACAAGAGCCAGGGGCGATGGCACCCATGGGGTGACCATCGTCCTAACCGCACCGCAACGCAACTCGGTGCAATCGGTGGACATACCAGGGGAACCAGATCGTGCCGCCTGGAGCGGTAAAATGCAGTTCTTTCTCAGCATTATCGGCTACTCGGTGGGCCTGGGCAACATCTGGCGATTTCCCTACCTGTGCCAACAGAATGGTGGCGGTGAGTATTGAACACCTGCCAATGATGTGACGCCTCCCACCATCGACTAGCCACCCATCTCCAGACGTGAAAATATTTGCAAATTCATTGCAACAATCAATGCCTGCACTTGGCAATCTGAGGATACCACACAAATTCCCCTGCCAATTCCTAGACCCAGTGGCACCACCTGTGCTCCAGCGATAAAGCTAATTACATCGAATGCAGCTGCTCATACTGAGTGCATTCACTGCCACGAGCGAATCAGGCGACCAGCCAGTTAGGCTTAAATACATATAATTTATATAAGATTCTAGAAAAAGACCGAGCTTATCTTGGATCCCATCTTATAGACTTATTACGAGAATAGTTCTCTTACAATTTGACTTATGATTTTATGTTCTCTTTAATAACTCGTGAAATGGCCCTGTTGGGCCCCTTTTCTCACCTCACGCCGCTCCTGCGCCCTGTGTACATTATGTTCATATCGAATAACCTATGCCTGCAACGACTAAAGCTAATCAAATGCGCTGCTCGGGCAACAACAGTATGAGATTTAATGTACACTAATTGCAGAGTTTACGATTAGTGAATGGGTCGTATTGGGTGGGAGGGGTCCACACATGGGAGGTGCGCCAGCCGGAAGGGCTTAATTGGGTTCGGGCAGGCCTTGAGGCTCGTGTCAAGCAACGCATTTTTATTCGAAAGACACATTCCAAACGTAAACCCCTGAGGGGTCTAATTTAATTACGAACGGGACAAAAAATAGCCTCCGAACAGTGAAAATACCCTTACAGCGACTACCTATTATTGTGCAGTGGGTGGAAGGCAATCGAGGAATACCATTTGCGTGCCAGCATGCAGATGACTTTGATTCGGTGTCAATCAATTCGACTGGGGCTCAGAAATATGTACATAAGTAATGAGGCTTTCGGTTTCCCTTCGCTGCAGGTGCATTTCTGATACCGTTCATGATAATGTTGATACTGGAGGGTATACCGCTGTTCCTCATCGAGCTGGGCATTGGTCAGCGTATGCGGCTGGGTGCACTCGGCGTGTGGAACACCATACATCCCTGGCTGGGCGGCATTGGCATCTCCTCGTGCATTGTCACCCTCTTTGTGGCGCTCTACTATAATGTGATCATCACGTGGGTCTTCTGGTATCTGTTTAACAGCTTTCGGGTAAGTTGCTGTAGTTAGTCAATTGCATAAGAGATATTCATTTACATTGATCTGTTTATAGTATCCGCTGCCTTGGTCCACCTGTCCGACGAATAGCACTGGCTTTGAGCTGGAAGAGTGCGCCAAGTCGTCGGAGACAACATACTTTTGGTACCGCACCACATTGGATGCCGCACCCTCAATGGATGAGCCCGGCGGCCTTAAGTGGTGGATTGTCCTGTGCCTGCTCCTCTCCTGGACCATTGTCTTCTTTGTTGTGATGAAGGGCATACAGAGTTCCGGCAAAGTAGTCTACTTCACCTCCCTCTTCCCGTACATTGTGCTCACCATCTTCTTCATACGGGGTATTACGCTGCGAGGCGCCGGAGCAGGCCTAATGCATATGTACACGCCAAAGGTGGAGAAGCTGCTGGAGCCGACGGTCTGGCTGGATGCAGCCACACAGGTCTTCTACTCGTTTGGCCTGGCCTTTGGCTCGCTGATTGCCTTCGGCAGCTATAATACGCCCAAGAACAACTGCGTCCGGGACGTGCTGCTGGTTTCCGTGTGCAATGCCGTCACCGCCATCTATGCGAGTGTCGTCATCTTTGCCATATTGGGCTTCAAGGCCACAGTCAACGTGGATCGCTGTGTGGCAAGGTGAGTTGACTGGGGTTGGGTCGACAGTAGGGTCTTTGTTGGTGGCTTTGGGTCATTGCAAGTTCATCCGTACGCATCAGCGGGCAGCTTTTGGGTGGGTCAGTTTCTCTATTAACATTGACCAGTTGTAACCGGCAAGCGTCGGCTTTGTCTATCTTTAGCTTCGCCTCTCGACGCGCTATTTGTTTATTGATGGACAAATCGATACGCGGTCCGTCCGTCTGTCTGTCCGTCTTTCCGTCTTTCCGTCTGCCTGTCAATTTGTTTCAATTAATGGGCGCTGCACAGGTTTCTGCAGTTCCTCCGATTCCCCACTCCCTCCCTGATTTATTGACAATTGCTCTTGAACTACATATATTTATATACTTCAATTTGTGCGGCCCATTCAGCTTTAGCCAGCTATTCAATTATTGTCCGGTTCGCTTGTTCTAACCGATACTTTCCTCCTCCCTCTTCCTTGTCTTCTCTCTCCTCCAGCAACACGGATATTCTCTTCAGCAAAGCGTTGCTGCCCATCAAGAATGCCACCACCGAGGAGTATGAGTCGGTTATGGCCACTATCAATGCTACCGAGTTCGAGAAGCTGCATCTGAGTGTGTGCAGCTTGTCCAAAGAGCTGGACAACGTAAGTATGGAAGCTATATTGATCGAATCCAATCTAATCATTATATATCTTTCTCAGGCCGCTGAGGGCACTGGGCTGGCGTTCATTGTTTTCACCCAGGCTATTGTCGAGCTGCCGGGTGCCCCGTTCTGGGCGGTGCTGTTCTTTACCATGTTGTTATCGTTGGGATTGGGCTCACAGATTGGCATTCTTGAGGGCATGCTGTGCACACTTTTCGATATAGACATCATCAAGCGGGTTAAGAAACAACATGTCACTGGTGTGGTGTGTCTTTTCTGCTTCATTGTCGGTTTCATCTTCTGCACAGGTGCCGGGGAGTATTGGCTCAAGATGTTTGACTCTTTTGCCGGTACAATTGGTTTGGTTGTCGTCGCCTTAATGGAAATGATTGCAGTCATCTTCATATATGGCCATAAGCGGTAAGCTCCAACCTACGCAACAAGCATCAGCGAACTACAACTAAAGATTGAACTCACATTCACAGCTTTACCGAGGATATCTATCAGATGACGGGCTACAAGCCCGGCCGCTACTGGCAGTGGACCTGGCGATTCATTGGACCAGCTATCATGGTCGTTATTCTCGTCTCATCCATCATTTGTATGATCCTGCAAAGTCCCACATATAGTGCTTGGAATGCAGAGAAGGTATGACAATCTCATCTCTCCCATCACTGTTACTAATCTTTGAACTTTAATGTAGGGAACTACTGAACAAAAGGACTATCCCAACTGGGTTATGGCCATTGCTCTGTCCATGATACTGGCTGGAGTGCTGCCTATGCCGATTGTATTCCTCATGCGCAGCTTCCAGTGCCTCAAGGTGGATCTGGACATACACCAGGGCTCGATTCGACGCAATGAGACGACCGCCTCAACCAAGGAAATGATTGACAACGATGATGATGTAAGTTCCATGCGGGTTTTCTTTATATTTATATATATATTTTGGGAGGAATTATCTTTGTATATAACTTGTATCTTAATTCTGATAAAGTAATTTGTTGTGTTGTTTGAACGTTTCTGTTTAATAAGAATTTAAGCTAAGAATCTCTTCTGGCGATAATACGAACCCCTTTTTTAACTATAAATGTAACTAATTGTGTCTTTTTCCCACTCAATGACTCATCCATACACTTATGCTTGTTTCTCTGTCTAACGAATATGCTTCAAATTAATACAAAACAAAAAACATACTTTACACTCATATCAGAATATGAGTCCGGATATGCCACCGCAAGATTCATTAGCGGCGACACGCTTCACAATTGGAGACTTTGACGTAAGTTCTATGTTGTCCTGACAGCACCCAAAGCCATCAAAGCACACACACACACACACACAGCCATTCACAGCCACTAATCACAGTAATTTGTTCTTCTTTTCTCTCGTTTCTTGTGTAACAATCATCCATACAGAACTAGACAAAACTTAACCCCATCTTAAGAATCCAAATACCCTTTCCCCTCCCTAACTAACTCAAGACGTAGCCCCAAAAACCGTTGCAACGCCTGACACCACACCGTGAGGACAATGCGAAATTTCACGCGCCTAACCATCTGCCTAACTAATCGTATTGAAAACTTAAACTGAAAAACGAAAACTGAAAAAAAACAACTGAAAAACGTAAAAAATATGCTCGCACCTAAGATATAATTCGATCCGATTCGATCTGATTCGAGTTACAACTAAGTTAAAAGTCTTTAGAAAACAAAAACAAAACAAAAACAACGCACAGCAATTAAACTAGCAAAAACAAACGCAATGCCATTTAAATGAATCTTGTAACTCAGTTTGAGTTCGATAGCCGATAAGCTCGATAAACTTGATAAAATCGATGAGCTCGCACTCGTCAGCGCCTTCTTTACAAGAACAGGATAACACTTTATAGCGATTACAATTATTTACCAGCAACTAGTTTAGAGCAAAACTTTATATGCTACAACTAAATGATAACTATCTTAAAGATTAGCAAACTATTCGTAATTAATGTTCACCTAGAAGGCTCAATCATTTAACCTAGGGCTCAGACAGGCAAAACCCAAAGTGGCCCATAGGGCCCATAGCTCTTTTACTATACGCCACGTTAAACCCAATTGGCTAATGACGGTTCAGTTATGCAAACTAACAAGGTAAAGTAAACAAGTTAAAAAGAAAACTTATTTTTCTCCCCTTTTGTTTTCGTTGTGTATTTTAATATGTCTTTTTATACGTTCCTTGCAATCGCATTTTTAAATGTTCCATTGTATTTAAAAGAATATTTTTCTTATAAAGTTTCGTTGATGTTTTTTGTTTGAAAAGAACTGTCGCTGCGAGCGCTCTATGCAGCGCCCTCTGCCGGCTGTAGATACTCGTCTTATACAGCTTTTTGTCAGCTTCGAGCTTTGTCGTTAAGTATACGCCGCGTCTGCGGTTAAATGTTTCTGTTTAACAATTGAATTAATGAAGCAAATGATTATTTCTCATTTTTGTTTAAATATTTAGAAATATATAGTATATAGAAATACTTAGATAGTATGTTCTATGCATAATGGAAACAATTTTAACATACTTTTTACCATACTCATGTGCAGGAGGACGAGGAGGACGATGAGAACGACTTTAGTGGGCCAGCGTTGGGTGGTCATGTGAAGACACAGAGTGACTTCTCGGAGGACGATGAGGAGGACAAGCCAATGACCATGCGCATGATGATGATGCGTCCAACAACAAAGTCTCACACAACACAGCCCCTAAAGCATATAGGACGCAATCATCTAAATGTGCCAACAAGCAGAAAGAAGAACCACAGAAGTAATTCATACGATGTCTAAGCGGATACAGATACAGATACAGGTACAAGTACAGGTGGTCAGTAGCAGCGACAGTGGAAGTGGCAGCGGGTGAGCAACCCCTGAAATAATATATAAAACAAAGACCTATATAGACAAAGATACTATATAGATCTGGCGCTAAGAGAAAGCGCAAGACGTTTATATAGTTACACTAAGTATTTTAACGTAAACCTAAAACTAAGTAACAATTTGCATGAATAATAAACAAAACTAACTAAATTATTAAAAAAATATATAATATATAAATCTAAACGAAAATTGTTAAAAAAAAGAGAAGAAGAAAAAACATCCTACACACTCACACTCTCATACACACACACAAACTTAAACTAAACTATGTACAATGAGCTACAATTGAACTAAGAAACGGGTTTGAAGAAATGCAAAATATTTGAAATTTTTTGTTGCCATAGCATTTAGCTAAAGATGTTTTTAGGCCTTAACTGTTAAGCACAATTCAAAAAGTATTTGTGTCTCTATATATATATATATATTTACCTACCTACCTACCTATCTACCTACATATACATAACTGCATATACCAAATCACCCAGTTGTATTGCTGCCTAGCCATGAGAACTTTAATTACTCGTACAAAAACGCTTTGTAGTTACCCAAAGAAACTTTAATACAAGCGCATTTCCAAAGAGTTTAACTCATTATCTTATATATTTAGTAGTGTTCGGTTGTTAGTTTCATTATTTCGCGTTCAATTTATGTATTCCACCCAATTATATATATTCAGTTTAGCTCTATACAGATATATATATATATTGTATAAAAGCAAAAGTATTGTAATAATAATTAAAACCTATGAAAAATTTTATATCTAAGCAAGTTGAAATATTACGAACGAAATTCTAGTTCAGTTGTTAACAGCAAAAACAAAACACAAGAAATACAAAATACACAAAACAAAAATGATTATTAACAAATATAGACAAAACCATGGAATGTGTGATATTCTAAATAATATCCTCCAACTTAGTCTAAGTGAAAACAGATCATCTTAAGAATTCATAAATGTTTCGTTCTTATTACACTGTATTGAGATTCGTTTGTATTCACATACAGCCACTTGCCTCTAACTCTAATCTAAAGTTACTTTAACAATGTTTATTAGCTTGAATCCTTTGTTAATACAATTCACACACACTCACACACACACACACATATACACACACATAACTGATAGTATTTTCTTATATTCAAAACAAAAACTGCTGTGAATAGTTTTAGTGGTTGTAAAGTTCTATTACAAGACAAAGAAATGCATAAAAATGAAAGTTATAAATAATTATTATATGTATATATACCGAATATATATATATATGTATGATAATTATTATTATATATATAGCTCTTAAGTGGCATTAATCTCCGATCTAACAAAAGTCTTATCATTCATTTAAGTTCACATGAAAAACATATAAATTTCAAATTCGGTTTCCGCAAAACTCTGCAACAGGTTTTTTTTTTAAATAAACAAACAGACACACACACACACACTCAACAAACACACACACAACACATAGAGAGAGACAGAAGAAAATCCAATTGAATTTCCTATTTCGGTAAGGCGACATATATGTAACTGTAATCAAAAGATTTTTGGGATTTTTCAATGTACTCGCACTCGTACTCAAATAGTACAGAGTCCGAGTACTCGTAGACGGAAAACGTTGAAGACAATAAGATATATTCAGATACCTATTGAGATATATGGGCCCTGTTCGAGAGACGTGAAGGATGGAGCTACCGACTTGACAGTATCGACAGATGGGGTTTAAATTTATACTGAGATTTTTATTTTGGATTAAATATTTATTTTTTTTTTTGTAGTTTTCGAAAAGTATTTGTATTTCCTTTCAGTAGATTGTTGGGAGTGTAGACAGCTCCCTCCAGACATAAGTTCGATTAATGTACCTTGCGAAGACACAGGTCGTTGGTTAGTTTGGATAGTTGAGAGACTTGTAGAGACAGAGAACGAGCACAATAGAGAAAGAGAATGACAGAAAGAGAGAGAGAAAGCCAAACAGTTGTTTTGTATATGATAGTTAGAGCTAAGTATATGAAATCTGTTGCAACTCAAACTTGAAAGATTTACATACATATATAGTAAGTACATTTTATAACCATGTTAAAAGCATAACGCTTGACTCTTTGACCCAATACCATATCCACATCCTCGCAGTCCTTTGTTACAGAAACCCAAACCGAAACCTATCAGATTGTATAACCTATTGAATGTTCCCTCTAACCCAACACCATTTGAACTATTATAAATATTGTATATCAATTATTGTCGTAGAACTAAGCGAATTGCGAATTGTGTAACTCGTTTCGATTTGAATGTCTGTAAGAAACGAGTCAAAAGAGATGAAATATTATTATAATAGAAACACAGGTAATTATTATTAATAAAGATATATGGAAAATAGTGCGTTAAGTTGACGAAGAGCAAAACGAAAACGAAAACGAAAAAATGTTCCAAGTGTTGTTTTTATTTACTTCTATCTATATCAAAATATCATTCAATTAATGGGATTTTTTGCTTCTGCTGGGTTCTTATTCCAAAAAAGGTACTTTGCACTGAGAGTACAGCTAAACCTCTCGTCTACAGATTAGCCTTATCGCTGGGTTCAAGTTCTAAATTGGTTTGCAGCGGTTGAATATCATTTGATAAGTGCCTTTTGTTGGCAGTCTCTCCCACATTTTATTGGCTAATTATGCAAGTGCAACGTGTGCGACCTTCACCCAACTACGAGTATTTCTACCTGTAATTGATAATATCTGTAAAAAGTTTTATTGATAATCGACCCATTAGAAGTGGCATTGTGCCTGCAAATAAAAATAACTCCAATAAACAATTCCGATATTGATCAACAATTGATAAGCAACAAAGGTTTGAATTGTTTTCTGTCAAGATACGCAACTCGGCTGCCAGATGCTCCGTTGGTCCGTTTCCAGTTTAAATGGGTTTCGTTTTATATAGGCCATCATATAAACTGATATCAACAGCCTGATATGCCATTTGCAATCTCTTCGCTGCAGGGTATCGCCAATCACAGCACCAAATGATAAGCTTTGCCTTCTGCTGTTGTGTCTGTGGCTGCTCCTGGTTTTTTATTAGCTAATTGATGTTGGCGTTGACGTAATTTGATGCAGAGGGCCAGAGGCCAAATTAATATGGATCAGCAATCGATGAAGCTGGTCTGCAGGCTTACAGAGAAAGCATCTGCAGCGGCGTATGCACTCGGAGGCACGTAGCAAGTGGCAGCGGCAAGCAACGTGGGCCCGTCTCTTATCTTATCAGCCTTATGCCATATGCTGATGACTGTGTACTGATGTACTCTGTGGTGTGTGTGTGTGTGTGCTACATATGCGTGTGTGTTGGTAGCTCTGCATAAAAACAGAAACAGAAAGAGCGAAATAATGACAAATACTACAGAAATCGGATCGAATGTACCGAAATGGTGTGTACAATACAATCGCGACAATATGTTGTACTACGAATACATCTGTTACTTAAGCGGACCGGCTGCCATAGAGTTTCAGTTTGGTTTGTTGTCTGAACGCAGCAACAAGTGCCCCCCGGAACAGCAGAAAGAGCAGCAACGGTTGCAGCAGTTGTCTGAATACTGAAGCGCAACAAGTGCCACGAATCAGCGAGCTAGTCGAGGCAGTCGAGGAAGAGCACCGAGTGGGGCAGAGATTGCTGAAGGAGGAGTGCAAGAATTGGAAAGAGCTAAACGCGCGCCACGTTCCTTCAATTAGTTTGTGCAGATTGCAAGACATTTAAATATAAATTCACATTAAGTCTGCAATTATATTAAATTAAACGTCAGCCAACGAGTCGAAATAAATTCATTAAGCAACTAAATTCAATTGGCAACTGCAAACGGCAACAGCAACGGCAAACGGCAAACGGCAACGGCAAACGGCAACTGCAACCACAACAGCTGAGCAAAAAGTGAAAGGGAATCGCCAAGGGAAAGGAGCTGCAGCACAAACAAACACACAAACGAGATGCTCCTCAAAGGCGTTCAGCTGCTACGTAGCGGGTGAGTCTAATCAAAATTGAACTGTGTAGGGCATTAAGCGGGTCAGTGTCAGCGTATGTGCGTGGGATACATAATTTATCAATGAGTTTCGTATATGCACATTATATGTACTTACTGCTGTGGGATGACATTGTCTGGCCTACTTGGTTTACCTGATTTGAGGTTAGTTGAATTTGTTCAGTTTAATCCATGAAAACAGCTTTTACCTAGAGAATAACCTGCCTTAAACCCATCCAGAGTTTTTGTTTTCTAATTGGTTCTTATCGCTGGCAGCTGTGAGATTGCTCGTTAATCAGCATCAGAGGAAAATTGCAACTTGAACTTCCTCAGTAAAGTACAGATATTGCAAAAAAACAGACACAGTCGCATACACACACATACACACACAGAGCATGCACAACTAGTACAAGATCAATGCACTCGCTGTGACAGCGGAAGATCAGGGTAAGCGCTTTGGGATTTCAGAAGTGCTAGAGTTCTCTTCTAAAGACAATTATAATGCCCATCCTTCTCGGTCTCTTTCTCTTACTCTGTTTCTCTTTTCGTTTCTCTTAAAAGTTGTACGCACATTGTTTGTTTATAAACAAACCCGGAAGCCCCCGCGTTGCTCTACAAGTTGATTTATCAATGAATTTCGTTGAAGCTTTCACCCTCTCGAGAAACTTTTGTGCGACACTTGAAAGTATGCAACAGTTTTAAGTTACAAAACTTTTTTTTTTTTTTTTTTTTTTTTTATTATATTACGAAGGATGAGTATACTGCTACTTAATCAAAGCAACTTAAACAAATCAGAAATAAAACTAAAAATAATAACAAAATTAATTATGACAAAACATAACAAATGAATTAAAGAAAATTATAACGGGAGGTTTAAGAGGTAATTCTGCGAAGTACGTCTGAGTATTGATCGGAGGTCTTCATGTCAAGACCCGGTTCAGGAGGTCTTGAGGGTGGTGGCGTTTGAGTCTCCTCCTTACTCTTGTACGATGACAGACAGTCTTTAGGCGCCTAGCTAGACTGTTTGGATGAGCTCCTAGCCTTTCGGAGTATTTTTGGGCAATCACTTGTATTCGATCACCTATTTTGGGCACCTTAAGGTCACGCTCAATATTGGCTGTCCTTATGTACCATGGAGAACCAGAGATCATCCTCAATGTTTTTGATTGAAGCACACGGATCTTGTTAAGGTGCGTTTTGGCAGTAATACCGTACACCTGCATGGCATAGAATAGGCTGGGAGCTAAAATGCACTTGTACATTTTTACTTTGTTGTCCAGCGACATTTTGTTTTTAGCAGAAAGTAGCCAAGACATCCTTTTTAGTTTGTCTCTATATGAGTGCTGAAGTGCCTTAACGTGTCTTTCGAATGTGAGGCTTCTGTCTAGTATGACACCCAAGTATTTGTGTGCAAATGAGTGAGCTAGAACCTTTCCACTCAGGGACACAACTGGGCAGTTCTGCACCCGATTAGTGAATGTCACATTTGCACATTTTTCTGCGTTGATGCACACATTCCATTTGTTTGCCCATTCCTGAAATGCGTCCAAATACTCTTGCAGTGCACTCCTGGCAAGAAGTATACAGCTGCTTTTTGTGAGCACCGCAGTGTCGTCGGCGTACGTTGCGATAAGGGTATCGCATTCGCCTAGTGATGTTATTGCCGTGTGGGTTGGCATATCCGCAGAGTATATTGAATATAATGTGGGGCCCAAAACACTGCCCTGGGGAACGCCAGCATTAATAGATTTCAGCGAGGACTTGCACCCATCGTCAGTCACTCGGAATGTGCGTCCTTCTAAGAAGCTCTTTAAAACCTGGAACAACTGAGGGGTTAAAAGGCTCTTAGCTTTGTGGAGAAGTCCAGGGTGCCACACCCTGTCGAAGGCTTGCTGTATGTCCAGAAAGACAGCTACCGCATACTCTTTCTCCTCCATGGCCTCTAACGCAAAGTTAACAACTCTATGCAGCTGTTCTGGAGTGCCATGCTGCTTTCGGAATCCAAATTGGAATTTGGGGATCGATAGGGTAACTGTCTCGAGATCAAGCATTCTGTTTAGGATCAACCTCTCCATTATTTTGCTTAGCGAAGGGAGAAGGCTGATCGGCCTATAAGAGTCCACATCAGTTGGTTGCTTTCCAGGCTTAAGGATCATAATTATACTCGCCGACTTCCAGGCTCTCGGAAAGTATCCTACACGTAAGACGCTGTTGAAGATATGCACCAAAAACAACAGAGCTTGATCTGGTAGGAGTCTTATTGTCCTGTTGTCAAGTAAGTCCTCGCCAGGGGCCTTTTTGGGTTTCAAGTTAGACACCAGCTGCTTTACTTCGTCCAGTGTGACAGTATCTGTAGGCAAAGCCATTTGAAACGGGGTTTCCAATGACTCCGCAACTAATCGGCAGTGACTCTCAGGCGCCAAGTCGTGCGGCCTGAATCGTTGCTCAAGATTGTCTGCAAACACTTCTAATTTGTCAAGGCTAGTGCGGCACCAGCCCCCTGAAGGGTCTCTGATTGCCGATTTCGGTGTTGCCAATGTCTTGTATCTCTTAGTAATTTTCCAGAGCGAGTAATTAGTAGAGGCATCGGTACCCAAGTTTTCCAGCATGTTGTCAATTTGGATTCTTTTCCTGCGGGCCAGAACTTTGTGCAGACGATTGGCCAACCTATTGTAAATCTGTTGGATTCGGGCATCTCCTGTTCTTGCATACTCCTTTCTGACTTTACGCTTGAGACGCAGGAGCTCAACGATTGCAGAAGGAAGCTGGGGCGATCTATCTCCATGCTGATGATGTCGATTCCTAGGAGCAGCTCTTGTTGCAGCATCTTTCAGCTTACCCATAAAAATATCGATTGCGTTATCAATATCGTCTGCGTCTTGGATTTCCATATTAAGATCAATTTGCTGCTCCAGATGGGCCTTGAAAATTTCTGTATCAGCTCCACGCGCTAGTAAACAAGAACGCTGTGTTTTGCTCAGCGGAGTGGCGTGTAAATCAGCTATAAGTGGAGTGTGATCCGAAGAGAGCTCATGAAGCGTTCTCACATTCAGCCTGCTCATTGCATATCCATTGGTTACAAAAAAATCTAACGCTGATGTTGATACTAGCGAGTTGGATGAGTAGAAGGTAGGCTCACCCGTTGCAAGGAGTTGGTACCGACCATTCGCCACGACATCCTGCAATAATTTGCCTCTGGAACAATTTCTTGAGTTGCCCCACCATGAATGCTTAGCGTTGTAGTCACCACCTGCAATGAATTTGTTACCTAGCATGGCAAACAGGGATTCAAACTCCGCTCTTGTACAAGGCACATTGGGTGGGAGATACAAAGACGCGAGTGCGACGGGCCCTTCCGAAGTCTGCAGATTCACTCTTGCTAGCTGTATGTTGTTTGTTGAGATGGGAGGCTGAGGTAAGTGGCACATGCTGGATCGCACGATGACTGTGGCGCCACCTCTGCTGTTACCGCTGGGGTGAAAGGCATGGTATGTGGAGTATCCTGGTAAAAAGACACGCTGTCCCTCTTTCAAGTGTGTCTCTGTGACAAACATTACATCTATATTATGAGCACTGAGAAACAGCCGGAGCTCTCCAGAGCCCCTAACTAGTCCCCGTGCGTTCCACAATCCGATTTTTATGATCGGTTGCATCATTTTTGGGTTCGTGAAATGAGAACCTGGACCAATTCTCGGAAGGCCTTGTTTGCCTCCATAGTCTCTATTTACAAAACTTACAGCTGGTGGACTATTAAAGTTCCTTTTGCTAATGGCAAAAGAGGGTAACTTTTTTCCTCTAGCAGAGAAAGACAAACGACTCGTGGTATTTGGTCTTACAAAACTTAAGCTGTGTATAATGATATAATGAACTTGGTTGCAATCGGATGAAGTATACAGTAGTATTTAAGAATAGAGGATTTGTTTGAAAAGCTATATCGTCTTTCTGCTTCTACGGGTCGACCTTATCTTTACCTACTGACCTGACCGAGGTCATACCTATTTATACTTTATACATGCCGGAACTTACTATCAATATACATAGCTCGATATTAATTTCAAAAGCTGTCAGCAGCCTCCCTCAGTGATAACCAACACAGACAGACAGTAGACTGGGGCATAAAATTGTAGCATACTTTGTGGCTGAGAGATAAATACAAGTTTCATTGCATACTTTTAAGCGTTGCTGCTCAATCAGTGAGCGTTTTCTTTGTTGCTGCTGTTCGCTTTGTGCTTCGGTTTCTTTGTTGGCTTCGTCTAGTACAACAGCTGCTATCTGCGTGCCACGCCCCTAAGCAAGCGCCCCCGCTTTATATTATTTTTGTGTTTTTGTTTTGGCTCCGGTTTTTTCTGCTCTGTGAGTCTGTTCGTGGTGTGTGTTAGTGTGCGTGTGTGTGTGTGTGTGGTAAGCGCACAGGGAGCGATCGGTGCGCGACGCTGCAGTTGACCGACTGGTTGTACCGCCTATTAATATTATCAGTGTGTACGTGTGTGTTATTTGGCGTGTGTGTGACGTTAGCAATCAAAACAAAAACAAATCGCTGCTTGTGTTGGTGGCGTCTTTGTTTTTGAGGGCGCCTAGCAACAGCGCCGGACACTGGAAGTCAGAAAAAAACAAACAGCAAAACAGAAAAATTGAAGAAAAAAACCGAACTGAAATCTCTTTTGATTTTAGTTACTTGTTTGGCTTGTTTCTGGCTTTTGTTTTGATAGCTGCTTTGGTGGTGTGGCGTGTTTTTTGGCCGCGTTAAGTATACACCTCTTAGCGTGTGAGTGTGTGAGTGTGTGGGGTGTGTGTTGCTTGACAACATCGTTTGCATTGCAGAGCATTTGGTTTCCTTTTCAGTTAGCTTATCAAACTACAGCTATGGCCGAGAAGAATGTAACTCGTATGTATCTGACAGCTGTGAGTACTATGAGCACTTCATGCAGACATTGTTTTGCTTGTGCAATCGACAGACAGTTGGCAACGACAACTGATGATAACCTTAGACAACCCGACGACAACAACGACAATAACATCGAGAAAAATATCAACAATGACAACGACATCGACAACAACAATGTTGTTGTTATTATTGACGCTCCGCATTGGAATCTGCTATGCCAGTGGCCGAGCCCCCAAGTGAACACCAAAACAGAAACAGAAACAGAAATAGAAAAAAAATATGCGAATAAATAAATAAATAAAAAATACAAACGATTATTCAAATAACACAATAATATTTTTGCAATTTTTCGCTTAAATGGCAAAAATAAACGTCGAACTATATACAGCTCACAACATTTTGAAATGTATTTACAAGGCTGATATCATTATTCATTCTGTGGGCCACGCGCCTCTTCTAATTGGGTCTTTAAAGTCTTTAATTCTTATCGATCAACAAATTGTGAAAGAGCCACAAAACCTACTCGCTAATTATGCCAAATTGTTCGGGCCTTATCAGCTAATTGTTTGTTTACCACATTCGCATTTTGTTTCGATTTCAGGGAATTTTCGCTTAGATAAGATAAACTATGAGTATATTCTCGAAATAAAGTGAAATTCGCTGGTCGCGTAAACAATTCCTATATGAGACACCGTTTCCGATGACGAGTAATGTTGATTCTACAAAAAAGCAAAACAAGACTATTTAAATAAATTACAGTTTCAGCAATTTCCCATACTAACTGCGTCACAAAGACTTTGATCCCCAATTCCACTAGAAATGCACCCGCATAGGCGTTGATTGGCTTTGTTTTGTTGTGTCCATTACCTTATACAAGCATTGCCATATACGTATATGAACAAACGGAGTAATCTCTATACTGGCGTGTGTGTATTCCTATTTTAGTTAGATGGTCGCTTATCAGTTGGTAAACACACACACACAGACACGGGGCACACTTAGTCGCTGCTTCTGGTTGTCTCGTGGACTTTGCTGTGTCTCACTCCTATATACAATCAAATAGTATAACATAGTTCTAACGATTACTAGTTCTCGCCAGACTTCCCAATGTTTGGCTACACTCCAGCAACAGTTTGTTGACCTTGGCCTTGTATCGTCTGCATTGAAAGCCTGAGACAATGATGCAATAGTTTCCTACATATCTTCCACATAGTTTTCACCAGGAATCAAACTGTCCTCTACTGAATATTGACTTTGTCTCTGGCTACTTTGGTATCATATTATATTTTGTACCCAAATAGGTCTTCGTTTACTTCTAGCTTTTGAGTTTGGTTATAATTATAATCAATGCAGGAACTGCTGCTAATGATCTTCGCTGATTGCGTGGCATTGAGCGTTGTGTGACGTCAATAGGGGAAAACTTGAATTCTCCTCATCATTTCTGACTAAGACAAAGTAATCCCTGTTTACCTTTGATACCAATACGTCGCAATACCATCCAAAGTAAAGCATAATAAATGCCAATTAATAAACATAGCTAATGAGATTTCAATTAACTGCGCGCTTTGTGGCTTCTGTCTGGTCATATAGTTCGCTGGTCGGTTGGAACTGGTTCAAAGTGGAGCTGAAAACTCGTTTAGTTTCTTATTTTTTTCTAGGTGCTTGACGTTTTTAACAGTTTCAAGGGCCGTTTGATAAGAACCCGACCCGAAGCCCTCGATTGGGCAGTCGTAATTTATCTGATTAGGACTGTCCTTAGCCCCACCCCAAATATTGTGTGCTTTTCGGGTCTGTCTGGCTTTGAAAGTAAGGCCAAGGCTACGTGGCTAAGTTAGTGAACCTGGCCAGAGCTGAGAGCTGGGTAACCAGTTGAGCCAAAGGTACGGGTTCAGCCCTTAAATGACGATGAAATTTATTTGTAATTTTATTACTTTTGCTGTTGCATCACAACATACTCACATACTCTCGTATCCCAAGGAGCCCAACCAATTTCTGTTGCTAGGCTATCCCGAAATAAAAATGCCAAAATGTATATAAACTACAAGCCACATATATACTCCTATAGCAGCTGCTATATTCAGCAATAAATTCCCCATATATATATATGTATATATGTATAGAAAAGAAAGAAAAAATGCGCTTGTTAATTTTCTGCGTGTTGTTTTTTGCAATTCATGAAAATCTTTATAAAAATAAATACACAAAACACGAAAATAAACGGTTCGGTGTGTCAGGCAACAGCAGGTCTGATATCTACCCAGTATCGTTGAAAGGGTATATGATGCTTATCAGTTGATATATGATAACAAGGTCAGGATAATTGGAAAACCCAAAAGACATCCTGATGATAACAAATCAAGCGTGTGTTCATATTCAGAGAAGAGCTTAAGGAGTTGTTCCACATAATCTCACATTATTTGTGATATGTTTTGTGTACAGGGTATGTCATAGTTCACTCACATTCAGCCTCTTCAAAGTGAAACAGAGCATACTATGCAGTTATCTGTGAAAAGATAAAAACGCACTTGGCATTTACAAATGCCAATGAAACAGACAAACAGAGACAATGGCAGACAATGTTCTGCCCAGTCCCAGTCCTTTTCCCATTTCCAATCCTATACAAATTATAAACACAAATTTTGTTCTCTTATCAACGAAAATAGATTTCTAGTTCGCATCGAGCGCGTGGCACTCATCAGAAATGATGTGGAAAATTTGTTGTCAACATTTGTGCCAAATAATTAGCAGGCAGTGTCAAAGCTGATAGCGAAAGTGAAATAAATACACGAGCTATACTCGCACCTATTTACCATAAGACAAGACAATCTCCAGTTCCTAATCTCAGAGAAAGTCCAGAGATTAAACTAAAAACCAGACAAATACACCGCACACACAGATAAAACCTTAAGACAGGAATCGCCAGCAAGAATCATAGTAGATATTCGGTATTTATTGCATTTTAGATAGAAAACAAAGCAAAGCAAATCGAATAAGCAAAGAAGACAAAGAAGATAAAGAAGCGCTCAACAAAGGCTGTCAATTAGATAAAAATTAAATAAAGAGAGGATTTATTTGACATTTATAATATTTACTTTCAATTAACACCTGCCGATAGAAGGTAACTTAAAGCAAGTCCATACGGCAAGACCTCTACACTTAAGCCCCAGAATTTATATAAAATACGAAACCACAGAAGAGTTTCTTCCTCTTTTCCTATGTATCTAAGCTCTTTGTCTTAAAGATATGTTGAACGGCGGACTTTGCTCTTGATAAATGCTGCTTGTAGACCCGAAAGTCTGTTAAGCCCCCTTCCTGTTGGTTATGAAGAAAGTATCAGATCAGAGTCTGTAGGGAGTTGAATATCTTCTATAGGTCAATTTTTATATAGGAAGCTACTTCTACTTCTACTTCTGTTTTACTTAAATTGATGATAATCGCCAGTCATGAACATATTATGTGTGTTTATCACACACACACACACACACCCACCATTGAATGATTTTGGACTAGCTGAACGCGTTGAAAAGAAAATGCGCAGTTCCAAAAACCAAAATGATGGCGTGCCCAACTTAATTAGATTACATAAACGCATGTGACGTCACGATTGAACAGCCCAAGCTCGTGTAGACAATGACATAGATATGGTCTCCGCAGCATATGGACTTTGGACCGCTGGCAATGTATCCAATGTAACAGCCGCCAGCTACATCTACGCCTCAGATACAGAGATACAATCCAGAGCTGGGAGGGAACTCAGAGGTTGCCATATGAAAGGGGCATACGATGTGTTCCTGGGACAGGACATACACATAGAGTTAAGTGCTGTCCGTGAGTAGTGAAGGTATAACAATACATCAGCTGGACAAACAAAGCAGAACCCAGCATCAAAGACCAAAACAGAGAGCGAGCATGAGCATTCCCAGACAGCCGCTGGCTGATGAAACATTGCATCATTCAGTTTAGCCGGTTCGGCCATAGACGATCTCGACACCAAGGAAAGTGACGTAGTCAGTTCTCTCTTTCTCGCATTTTTTCTACCCCTCCTCCCACTCCTCCTCTATCTGTTGGGCTGTGACAGAGACAATTGAAGGTTGTCTCAGTTGCAGCTGCTGTTTTGGATTCCCCAAACCGAACATGCTGTGCAAAAGTGTGAGCAAGTTTTTCATGAAATCAAAGCACAACACAAATAACTAGAGGCAATCGTGTGTGTGTGGGTTGATAGCGACCATGAGATGCCCTGTAAATGCTTTCATAATAGCTATTCGCTTGATGTTCGAGTTGTTCGATTTCAAATCGATTTAGAACCTATCCTGGGTAGACTCTAGTTGAACTCCTACTCAGTAATAGGTTTATCTATTAGACAAGACAATCCTTGATCTTATAAGCACTCAACATTACTCTATATACAGCTAAAATCTGTCAATTTCATAAAGGATGATTTGATCTATTAGTCTCCTTCGAATAGAAAGTTATTTACATAGAATCAATCGACTCAATGGAACTCATTTCTATGACTTCTCGTCTGTTATACACCCAAATACCTCTTAAACTGGCCTCACCTGGTGTGACCTATTTGTACAGGGTATAGGCAGAAACCTGCACAACCAGCCAACAGCTGATTAGCCAGTTTCTGTTTTACAATTGTGTGTGGCAAATGCGACGTCGATTCAACTCTTTTCCAGCTGCTGTGCGGCCATACTTAGAATGCTAATTGAGGTACAGTTGTGCACAAACGCTGTTAGTGGTCGAGCAGATGTTGAGGCTGGGCGGGGCGTGGCGTGGGTAATACTTGGACAGGTAAGGCGTGACCTTATTGTGCAGGCCAGCTTTGCCTCTCTACCTAGGTAGGCACCAGGTATCAACCTCTTACTGATCCGATCTCTTGCTCCTCCACAGGCTAGTCGCTCGGCCCAAGAGCTATAACTTTCGCCTGGTTTGCCGGGCGTTGTCCGTGCAGTATGGCGATGCCAAGGCACTGACGCCAGCTGTCAAGGATTATGTGGATAAGTGCGTGAATCTGTGCCAGCCGGAGCGTGTGCACATTTGTGATGGCAGCCCAGGGGAGAGCAAGTTGCTGCAGGACTTGATGCTTAAGCAGGGAACCATTGTGCCGCTGTCCAAGTATGAGAACTGCTGGCTGGCCAGAACCAACCCGGCGGATGTGGCCCGCGTGGAGTCTAAGACGTTCATCTGCACGGAGCGAAAGGAACAGACAGTTCCGGTGACACCCACTGCGACACCTGGCACACTTGGCAATTGGATTTCAGAGGCGGATTTGCAAGCAGCCATTGCTCAGCGTTTTCCAGGCTCCATGAAGGGCCGCACCATGTACGTGATACCTTTCAGCATGGGTCCAGTGGGTTCACCGCTGTCCAAGATCGGCATTGAGATCACCGATTCCCCTTATGTCGTGGAGTCCATGAAGATTATGACGCGTGCCGGCAATCCAGTACTCCAAGAGCTTCAGCAGGGCGATGGCCAGTTCGTGAAGTGCCTCCACTCGGTGGGTACACCTGCAAGTGGTACACACACACAGCCCTCATGGCCATGTGATCCCGAGCGCACCATCATTCTACACAAGCCCGCCGAGAATGAGATTGTCTCCTACGGTTCCGGCTATGGAGGCAACTCGCTGCTGGGCAAGAAGTGCTTTGCCCTGCGCATTGGCAGCACCATTGCCAAGCGGGAGGGCTGGCTGGCTGAGCACATGCTCATCCTGGGCATCACCAATCCGGAAGGTAAGAAAATCTATGTGGCCGCCGCTTTTCCCTCGGCTTGTGGCAAGACCAATCTGGCCATGATGACGCCCACTCTGCCGGGTTACAAGGTGGAGTGCGTGGGTGATGACATCGCTTGGATGAAGTTCGATTCGCAGGGTGTTCTGCGTGCTATCAATCCCGAGAACGGCTTCTTTGGTGTCGCCCCTGGCACCTCGTGTGCCACTAATCCCATTGCGATGAATACCATATTCCGTAACACAGTATTCACCAACGTGGCCTCCACCTCGGACGGCGGCGTCTATTGGGAGGGCATGGAATCATCCCATTTAAATAATGTCACTGTCACCGATTGGCTTGGCAAGCTCTGGTCCAAGGAATCGGGCAAACCGGCTGCTCATCCCAACTCCCGCTTCTGCACGCCTGCCTCCCAGTGTCCCATCATCGATCCCGCCTGGGAAGACAGCGCTGGAGTGCCTATCTCTGCCATTCTCTTCGGCGGTCGCCGCCCAGCTGGTGTTCCCTTGGTCTACGAAGCGCGGGACTGGGCACATGGCGTTTTCATTGGAGCTGCCATGCGCAGCGAGGCCACCGCCGCAGCGGAGCACAAGTCCAAGGTGATCATGCATGATCCGTTTGCGATGCGTCCCTTCTTTGGCTACAACTTTGGCGACTATCTTGCCCACTGGCTGAGCATGGAGCAGCGTGGCAAGGTGCCCAAGATCTTCCACGTAAACTGGTTCCGCAAGAGCGCTGATGGTAAATTCCTTTGGCCTGGATTTGGAGACAACTCGCGCGTGCTGGACTGGATCTTCCGCCGTGTCCAGGGCGAGAAATGCTACGTGGAGTCGCCAATTGGACAGCTGCCCAGCGAGGGCGCTCTAAATGTTGCCGGCATTGGGGGCAATGTTGATCTCAAGCAGCTCTTTGATCTCCCCAAGGACTTTTGGCAACAGGAGGTCGCCGACATTGAGAAATACTTTGAAACACAGGTCGGAGGTCATCTGCCTAAGGAGGTGTCAAAGCAGCTGGCTCAGCTTAAGGCGCGTGTGGCCACCATGTGATCTGCTCCATTTTGGGTTCCATAGGTTATTGGTAATCTTAGTCTTATAAATTCTAATAAAACGAGCAGAGATTCTGTTGAAGCGAGTTCCGTTGGTGATTTTTCGTTTTCGTTTCTGTTTTTTTTTGAGACATTTATTTATATGGAACACAACGGGGCGTGGCTCTGGCTTATCAATCTGGTAGAGAGTCGGAGGCCCGTCTACAAGTGGACGTAAACAAGCATATAAATCCATAATTACCTTAACCTTTCTGCACCGCTGCAAATTATCAAGATCGAAGCGAAAAACAAGCAAATAAATCGCTAACAAAAACCTCAACAATTGGGCCCCAAAAACTTTATAGAACGTTGATCTATAAAAGAAAAGGGGTCTACGCAGTTGCCAAGGTCTGATTATTGCTGCTGTCGCTGGGTGGTCTGATCCGCCAAGTTCCAAACAGACAAAATGAACTAACTTTGATAAGAATGAAGAAGGGTTTCAAGATCCGGTTAACCTGTAATAGGCGATTCCTTGGCTTAGTCTCAACTGTTGTATCTATAGTTTGAGATGTTTCTAACTAATTAGATGACATAGGGATCGTTTAGTATAGCCAGATTGGCAATAATCGTATTGCATCCGGTTCGTATTCCATATAATGAACCCAAATCTGAGCTTAAATCTATATTTAGAAGGTATTTTCCACTGACCAGAACCCTCTAGGGGCTCGTTGAGCAGCTGATAACCCGCAGCTATACTATTAGCCAAAATATATACTATATAAACTTCGATTCTATATTGATCTGTGAATGCTCTGACGTAAATTGAAAATATAGTCAACTCATCAAACACGTTCCCTTATAGAAAATCGATCTTTGCACGGCGCGGGGTTAGGGAATAGGTATAGCTTTGGGGTCTGTCCTTTCCAGGAAAGGTGTCTGGGGTGTGGTGAATGGGGGCAATCAGAGTCTCGAACAGCACAAGCAGACAGTGATAATAATAATAATAATGATGATGATGATGATGATGATCATGATGTTGATGATGATGCTTATCTCAATCCGAACTAGAAAAACAAGTCCATGGTTTATAAATAAACACACAAAAATATAAGCGAATTTTGTGTTTTGTTTTTTTTTTTGCCATTTTAAGAGGCGCGTGGAGACTGCCTGGTAAAAACAAACAGAACAGAAAAAGGAGACCTCAACTTAAAAGTAAACATGAGTTGTACAAGGATTTCAAGGTGGTTCAGTCCCTTGGCAGCTTTTCAATGAGATCAGGTGCAGCATAGCCAAGCAACAAGTAGCAAGAAGCAATCAAACCACTTGTCGCCAGGGAACCTTCATTTCTCCTTCCACATCCCGAGAAGCACATGATAATCATAATCGTATCGCTATTCTTGTCACATGAATGCCATCAGCAACGGTCGCTGGCCATTCATGGCCTCCACAGCGTTTGGCTTATGGCCATGGCCAACATTAAATGCAATACTTGAAGAGAGGGAGAGAGAGCGAAAGAGAGACAGAGTTTTGCCAGATCATCACCAGAGAAAATATGCCTTAATTCTGGCAACTTGACAGCAAATCGAGTGCCATGTGATGTGGCTAAAGCGTAGGTGGGCGCGTGTACACACACCGCATCTGCGTGTGTGTGGGTGTGGGTGTGGGCTGGAGGGTAGATGAGTGACAGGTCACTGTAGTTGAATACAGGTACATCCTTAGACAAATGGCCAATCGACGTATAGATCGAGTCGAAGTACCAATAAACAATATAATTAAATTAGCCTCAAAGAAATATATTGTCAACAGGCGTCGCTCGAAATTAACGGTGATTCTTATCAATGCGAACACTTCTTATCAGAATAATAACACAAAAATAAATGGCGAAAGAAAACAAATTAAAACAAAACTTGCTTCAACAAAGACAAATACTACAAAACTTGTTGCCAAGCGGCGACCAAGATTTACCCCTCCCTCCCCTCCTACACACCCACAAACGTCATCTGTGTGAAAAACCAAAACAATCGGCGAGCCTCCCTGCGAGCGGCCAATCAGCGGGCACAAGGTTTGACCCGAGCGCGCGCGCGCCTCATAAAAAAGCCGAGCGTCGAGCCGATTGCCGAGCGTCGAGCCGATCGTGTGGCCCCGCAGCCGAGTGATTCGTTCTGGTCGGGTCGCCGGAGCGTATATAAGGCGCGAGCGACTGGCCAGTAGGCATCAGTTACTCGTGGACCGAGTAGATGGAAAGATCAAGTGAAAAAATAAGTTTCAGTGATCTGAAAATCAAATTAATTTTTGACAAAAAACTCTGGAGGAACATATGAATCAAGAAGAAGAAGAGAGAGCATAAAGCCAATACAAAACTGAACTAAAAATCAAATTGTGATAATTGAGTTGTGATATTTAACAAATTTTTAATTATTTTGCTAACAAAAAGTGGAAAAACACTGCAATAAAGCAAAAAATATTAATTTGTGCGCCATATTCCAAAGTCTTTGAAGGAAATAATTTATATCTAAATAAAAAACTAAAACAAAACAAACTAACAAAATGCCTGAGCTCATTGAACAAAACAAAATTATGTAAGTACAACTCTTTCAGAATTAGTCTAAGTGATTGTTATACATTTTCCGAACTTCCAAAGAAACTCCACAAAGTATTTTAAAACTTTGACTCATTGCATTTCAACTGAAAATGATTCAGAAGTTTTCCAACACAATTTACCAGAAATTTAATTAAAGAAAAACTATTATAAATCAATTTATAAACAGTCATAGTTAAGGGCGTTCCCCGAAACTAAAGAATAGCTATGCAACTCCTGCTCATGTCTGATCTTCCTTTTCTCTGTCCACTTACAGCTCTGGCAATGGCTGCGCTCTGCCCCAGCAGAAGGTGCGCCAGGACAACTGCGGTCTGTACAGCCACATCCGAGGCACTCCCACCTCGTATGGCGATGTTAGCTTCTTGACCAGCGGTGTGCGCAGCTTTGTGGAGGAGGCAATTGCTCTCTGCCAGCCCGACCAGGTGCACATCTGTGATGGTTCCGAGCAGGAGAACAAAATGCTCATCAAGACTCTGCTGGAGTCCGGCACCATTGTGCCTCTGCCCAAGTATGAGAACTGCTGGTTGGCTAGAACCAATCCGGTTGATGTTGCCCGTGTAGAGTCCAAGACATTCATCTGCACGGAGGAGCGTGAGGAGACTATTCCCACGCCCAAGGATGGCGTTAAGGGTGCCCTCGGCAACTGGATTACGCCCCAGGACATGGAGACAGCCATTAAGCAGCGTTTCCCTGGCTGCATGAAGGGCCGCACCATGTACGTGGTACCCTTCAGCATGGGACCCGTTGGCTCACCTCTCTCCAAGATTGGCATTGAGATCACCGACTCCGCCTATGTTGTTGCCTCCATGCGCATCATGACCCGCATGGGTGCCGCAGTTTTGCAGCAGCTGGCCAAGAAAGAGGAGTTCGTTCGCGCCCTTCATTCGGTAGGCACACCAGCCAGTGGCCAGGTGGAGCGGCCCTCTTGGCCCTGCGATCCCGAGCGCACCATCATCTTGCACAAGCCCGCCGAGAATTTGATTGTTTCCTATGGCTCCGGCTATGGCGGCAACTCGCTGCTGGGCAAGAAGTGCTTTGCTCTGCGCATTGGCAGCACCATTGCCAAGCGGGAGGGCTGGCTGGCCGAGCACATGCTCATCCTGGGCATCACAGATCCCAAGGGAGTCAAGAAGTACATTACTGCCGCCTTCCCATCGGCTTGTGGCAAGACCAACCTGGCTATGTTGAACCCATCTCTGGCCAACTACAAGGTGGAGTGCGTGGGCGATGACATCGCTTGGATGAAGTTCGATTCGCAGGGTGTTCTGCGTGCCATCAACCCAGAGAATGGCTTCTTTGGCGTTGCCCCTGGCACCTCGATGGAGACGAACCCCATTGCCATGAACACTGTCTTCCAGAACACAATCTTCACCAATGTTGCCTCCACATCTGATGGCGGTGTCTACTGGGAGGGCATGGAGAGCAGCCTGGCACCCAATGTACAAATCACCGACTGGTTGGGCAACCCCTGGACCAAGGATTCGGGCAAACCAGCTGCTCATCCCAATTCCCGCTTCTGCACACCAGCCGCCCAATGCCCCATGATCGATGGCGCTTGGGAAGATCCAGCTGGCGTCCCAATTTCGGCGATACTCTTCGGCGGTCGTCGTCCAGCTGGCGTGCCTCTAATCTATGAGGCCCGCGACTGGACACACGGTGTCTTCATTGGCGCCGCCATGCGCAGCGAGTCCACCGCCGCGGCTGAACACACAGGCAAGGAGATCATGCACGATCCCTTCGCGATGCGTCCCTTCTTTGGCTACAACTTTGGCGACTACGTCGCACATTGGCTGAGCATGGAGAAGCGTGGCCAGGTGCCCAAGGTCTTCCATGTTAACTGGTTCCGCAAGAGCGATGAGGGCAAATTCATGTGGCCCGGATACGGAGAGAACTCTCGCGTGCTCGAGTGGGTTCTGCGCCGTGTCAATGGCGAATCCTGCTATGAGGAGTCTGCCATTGGTCGCATTCCCGCCGCTGATGAGCTCAACTTGGCCGGCATGAAGGAGCAGATCGATGTGAAGCAGCTGTTCTCCCTACCCAAAGAGTTCTGGTGCCAAGAAGTGCAGGACATCCGCAAATACTTCGAGTCGCAGGTGGGCAGTGATCTGCCTGCCAGCATCTACGCGGAGCTGGAGAAGCTCTCCGAACGCGTCGCCTGCTTATAGGCGAAGGACGAGAAGTCGAGAGAAACTGAGAATTTATCGCAAGTCTCACAGCCCCCTCCCCCCCACACACTCACCTCACCCGCCCTGCATAGCTACCTATACCACTAAGAGAAAGTATCCACAACCATGATGACCTAACACATCAAATCCTAATCCTAATCCCAATCGCATATACTCTATATAACCTGAGGACTATGCTAGCCCTTCACTTAGTCGTTTCTGCATTTCGAGCTGCAGACTTCCAAAACTATTTATTGTCTAAGCGCTTAGATTTAAGATTACCTTTTATGTTTTATGATCATAAACATAAGAAAAGAAAAAGAAAAAATCGAACCAAAAAAAGGGAAAATAAAAGAAAATTATACAATATAAATTTATGCGAAGTTCTTTAAAATTTCACTTTAACTTTTCAACTTGAGAGCTTCCAATTAGACTCCAAATTGAGTTTCCAATTAAAATGAATGAAATATTTCAATTTTGCCAAAGGAAATTCAAGCAAAAGAACAGTTAAAAAGCAACTTCCAGCCTGGAAGAGCTTTTCACATTTTCCGCGCTGAACCCAAAAGGAAGCTTTCGCTGCTGCCGTCGTCGTCGTCGGCGGCGGCGGCGGCGCCTCCAACAAAATGCAGCCGACGGCGATAGCCGAGCCACAGTTCAGCTCGAGCTGCGTACGCGGTCGGTCGGCAAACAAATTGTGCGGCAGTTGCGTTGCGGCGCGAGCAAAAAGCGGAAACGGAAGTGCAACTGCGACGGCAACTGTTAAAACTGTACAAACTGTTGCTTTGAGAGCATCGTTAGTGGTCCTCTTTTTGTTGTTATTCTTGTTGTGTTACAACTTTTACTACTTTCTTGTTGCTATCCTCGTTGAGGTTGCACAAGCAGAGGATAGAGCGAGAGAGAAGGAGAGGGCAAGAGTACGAGGCAGACAGACAGAGAGAGAGAGAGAGTGTGAGTTAGAAAGAGAGAGCAAGTGGCGTAAAGCAATTAAGACAATTAGAAAAGTTAAAGTTAAGTTAGCCGAAAATAACAAACAAAGAAAGTTCAGCCCGAAAAATACCAAAAACGGAAAATCGCAAAATTAAAAATTTAAAATGGTAAATTTGAGTTCTGATTTCTTACTCTATATATATATATTTATATGTATGCATAAGCGTATCTATAAGCGTTTGTGCTTGTGTGTGTGTGTGGGTGTGGGGAGTGCGTGTGTGCGTCTGCTATTAAGCTGCGATTTGACATGTTGATTTATGTTCGTTCTCCTTACACACACACACTCGCTTACTCTGTGTGTGTGTGTGTGTTGCTGGGATTACGCTCGTCTCTGTGGGCACTTGTTGCGCTCATTCAGCGCACAGGACACTCGCTTAATTGCTAATCCTCGCACCCAACTTTGACGCCAGACGCGTCTAATTACACGTAAGCTACCTCAAACTGCTCACCTGTGCTTCACACCTGGATCCGCTTACCATCGACGGCGCCCTGCAAATGACGCATTTAAATCGAAATTGCCGCCAAAGTTGGTCATTTGGTTGGAAGAGGCACAGGAGCAACCACAACCACAACGACGACGACGACGACGACGTCGCGTCGAACTGCCAGTGGATGGCCCCACTTAATATGCCATCAACATGAGATTTGCACAAATGGCGCGCGCGCCAAGAATTATGTGTTGCAATAAAATCGATGGACAGACGGGGAACAGACTGAAGGGCATAGACTGGGGCACAGAATGGGGCACAGACTGGGGCACAGACTGGTGCTCAGGGCCTAGGGGCTAGGGGTTAAAGGTTAGGCTCAGTAGTGCTGCTGGCAGGTCTAATAACTAAATTGCGAACGTGACTTTTGGCCAACAATTCTAATTGGAGGTTGCCAGTTGGCTGACCAGCAGCTGACCAGTTCCAATGCGAACATATCGACGCCCTGAGGCCTGGCCCCGCTAAGTAGGCTACACTTTCTTGACGTATCTTCGGCGATACAAGCACAGATATATATATACACTTATTTATGTGTGTGTGTGTATTGTTTGATCCTAAGTGTTTTATGGACTTTTCTTGTTTATGCTTAGTTACGCATACACCCACACAGCCACACACACTCAGAGGCAGACACACACTCACTTATAGACGCATTTATTTTTACAACAAGCGCTAATTCTGCAGGCAAGTGCCGTTCAGAGGTTGTAGCTTGCCAGGAAGGCTTGCGGCGAAGGGGCGAATGGGCGGGAGGTATTGGTTTTATGTGGTTACTGGGGAAATATTTATGTGTGTGTGCGGTGTGTGTGGGTGCGTGTGCTTAACGGGTGCGGGCGTGTAATTAAGCAAAGTTTACTGAAAGGGTTGACCAGAACTGTAACAAGAAACAAGCAGCAGGCAGCAGGCAGCAAGGAGCAAGGAGCAAGCGCTGAGGCTAAAACGAAAGCTTAAGCTGAAGCTGGAGAGGAAATTCTTTCCCACTCACTTTATTTATGACTGCGAGGAAAAGCAAACAAGTTAATGGCATCTCAGCAATGCAGTTGGGTTCATTACGCCTGACGATGATGATGATGATGATGATGATGATGGGGGTGGTGATGATGATGATGATTGTTGAGTCATAAACTGTCAGACGAAGTCGAATGCGAAAGTTTTAGCTTCAGGTCAAAGGCATTTGAACCTTTTGATGAGTGGGAAAACTATTTCATCTAGAATTCTAAGCTGCCTCAAATTACAGTGTCAGTTGAACAAAGTCCTTCAAATATGCAAATCCTTGTAGACTCCTCACTGCCTTACCCTGCTCCCTGCTCTGCCTCTCATTCTACTTCTATTGTTCTCCCTGTCTTTGTCTTAAAATGCCTTATAGCCCTGGCAAAATGCTACGTTAAATCAAATCAGTTTCGGTTTCAGTTTCAGTTCGTTTTACCCAAGGTTAACGCCGAGACAGAGAGAGAGAGAGAGAGAGAGAGAGAGGTAGCGATGGGAGCGAGAATAAAGGCAATTTGCAGAAACGCGCAAAATATATGCATAACTTGTGTATACATAACCAAATAAAGCAATGCGAGAAAGTTAAAGTTGTATTTATTGGAAGGCTTATGTTCGCATGCCTTAACAACAAATCCGATTGAACGATTGAATGATTGACTGATTGACTGAAAGCCTGATTGACTGAATCTATCCTTCAGAGGCAGCGTGAGCCTCCTTCAGAAACTCCAACAATTGCATAAATTGACCTTGTGAAAACTCCAATCTGTGTCCAATTCCCAATAAAATCCTCCTTTCTGTAAAATGCTGAAAAATTCCAATGCACAACCATAAGCCTCTGCACTGGGAGACAGGGGTGACAGGGGCGACAGGCACTGATATCCCTTTCATGCATAGACAATTCGCATAATGCCAATGCAAACTGAAGAGCTGACAGACAGAGATTTGCGAACTGGTTGGATAGATAAAATTCCTATTGATTTGTTCTATCTCTTGTCGTTGTTGTTCTTGTTGTTGTTGTTGTTGTTGTTGCCAGTGTCCACAGATTTTGCACAACCAAAACTTTTGTCCATGTTCGGACTGGCCCCAAGGATTCCTCAGAACTCTTCTCTATACTCGCACAACATTTTGTTTTATGAGTATTCTATCCATGTACAAAGGGTCTACTCCGCCCGCCACTCGATCGGAGCCCAGCTCCCACCCACCCCAACCCCATTCCATCGAGCCACTCAACTGACAGGCAGTCAGTCAGTCAGTCCATCCGTATGATTCGTTGCGGTGGCAACAGGCCAGGTTACGTGATTCCCAGGCCCCAAACTGAGCGATTTCTGCTGCCCAACTATGAAATACCCTGGAAATCGCTGATACCAAAATAGTTCCATAGATTCTTACTTTATGGTTTGGATAGTTCCTAGAGAGCTTCAGAGCGTGCAAAATCCTAATCAGAAAGTTAAGTTAAGTTTGCTGACAAGCAATATAATCATTTGGAGCACCATTAAGGATGTTGGCTTGAGGTTTCATTCCAGGAAAATATATAAATTGAGAATGTTCAACTAAAGGGAAAAGCAGTTCTCGCCCGCTTCTGGTGTGGCGAGTTGCGCTCTCGTTTGGTACTCCCTATTGGGTCCCGTGCTAAGAGGCATAAGTAACAACAGGTAAAACTCTCGGGCGAGTGTGTACATATATAGATATGTATTCAGTTCTCGCATTCATATTATTTGCTTTACAATATGAACACGTATCCAAGCTTTGGCTCCGCACTCGTGTCTGAGTGAGCATGTGTGCGTGTGTGTGTGTGTGTGCGAGTGTGTGTGGTTGTTTTCATAGGAATATAGTATACAATAGGGTTGTACAATAGATAAATAATAGCTGGCACCGGCCAGGGGTCAGGCGGGGCGAACAAGAGACTGACAAAGCCAATGGCAAAGGCAACAGTTGGCGTTCACCTTGAACGCCAGAAGGGACAGGGGATCGGAGGGTAAGTCGAAGCTGGACAGAAGGTGGACAATAAAATGAGACACTAGATTTGCTTCATGTAAGTGTCGGACGATTTTATGGCAACTTATTTATTTATACCCCGTACCCGAGGGAATTTGATAGAGATGGGGTGTATACGCCGTAGGGATAGTTCTTTCTATGTAGGGAAAACTTAAGGATTAAACTTAGATTCCTGTTATCAAGGAGAAGACAAGTTAAAACTGTGTACTTATACTTTACTTATTGCAAACTTTTGAGTAGGTCAGAGTATACACTGGGCATCTGCTAGTCGATCATTTGGACTAGTTGACTCTTTATCTGATTAGATAAGAGACAGGCTTAAGACTGTAGTGGTAGCAGGAGTTGATTGTATTGGATCTTGGTGCAACAATCAAATCAGAATCAGTTGGCAGCTGGGTCAGAACTTTGTGTAGCTGCAAAGTGCTCAACACATTGTCCACATAATCTGCTAAACTGTGCTCCTTAGCGCACCTGAAACAGACAGTGACAGTGACAGGGACAGAGACAGAGACAGCGATGTCGGCAGCGAAAGAGACGGAGAGAGTGACAGGAGTGGGAGTCAGCGGCACAGACATGGACTTAGATTAAGTTTACCAACTCCAAAGTGCTGACAAAGTTCTTGGACAAATCTTTGCGGCCAGGACTGCCTGATATAGTGTGTGGGTGTGTGGGTGTGCGTGTGTGTGTCTGGTGTGGGAGTATGTGGTTAAGTGGGCCTAAAGACACACATTAACTTTTTACAAAGAGACACACAGAATAAAACGCAGACAAATTTAAGACTGTTGCATGCAACGAGGCAGCCAATTTGGAAGCTTGCAACGGCTGAAAACAGGGGGGGAAAATGGCGGAGAGGGTGTACAAAAGAGAACTGAAATCGCTAAGGGTAGGGGTCATCAATGCCACTTGTGCTGTCAACATTGGAGAATATATGTGCACGTTTCACAGGAATTGACACACACACAGCGAGACACAAATAAACGCGAGCAGCGCACAACAAATTGTTGCCGCGAGGCATTTCTGTTGAAATACATGTGTGCTTTCAGTGTGTGTGTGTGTGTGTGTGTGTTGTTCGATGTGGGCGTGGTCTGTATGCCTTCCACCTCAACGCGGAGCAATTGCTACGGTTCGAGGTCGGCTTTATGGGACTCTGTTTTATTGTAGTTTTCATTATTTTATTAAATAAAGATAAAACCATAAATTATGTTTACTCTCTGTGGCCATTTAGGCAAATAAGTCTTAACGTGTGTGTGTGTGTTTATTTGTTTGTGTGTACGATGAGTAATGGCCCATGATATTTACACATGAGTTGCGACCAACTTTCAGCAGCATCAGCACCAACAACAACAACAACAACAGCAGCAGAAACAGCAGCAACAGCAGCAGCAGTAAAACCCAAAGGCATCGAAATCCCTGGAAGCAATACGGAAAATGGCGCAACAGCAGCACAGCTGGGACGGAGGGGAGCCATCAGCACCGGGCCACGGACATCCACATCCATCCCACCACTCGCAGACATCCCATACGCATGCACATGGTGGTCATAAGACGCCCGCACGGGCCGTCAGCAATCCGTTGCCGTATAAGGGGGCCACCCCGAAGTCACCCAGGTGAGTAATAGAGGAAGAGGAGAGGGGAGACGAGACCAGATATGAAACGAGAGATGATGAAATATTTGCCAATGGGCAATTCCCAAACAAGCAGGAGCTATCATCAGACGCCCCCTTCAGTGTATGCAACACCGACGCCCACGCAGGGAGCGGTCAGTTATGGCTATGGGAGCTATGAGCCGCCTCGGAGTCCCAAGATCACAACGACCTATGCGAATGACAGCTGCGACGATGGAAGCAGCTCCACACCCTCATCATACTATCAGACACCCACATCGGGGTCCATGGATGACTCCTCGTCGCTGCTTAGTGGTCAAATGACACGAAGTCCCAAGTCGCCCTGTAAGTTTGTCTTTGATGCGGTCAGTCCTGGTCCTGGCATGGATCAGGGCGCCTTGGGCAAGAAGTTCGAATACTACGAACCCATCTCACCGGACGATGGCTCCTTGTATTACGAGCCGCCGAGCTCGCCACGTCGACAGGGCTCAAAGAAACTGCTGCGCTCCAAGGCGCCGCTCGAGCAGTTGCCTCAGTTGACCACAACCGGAGTCGATGGTCATGGCAGCGGCAAGCGTCGTCGGGATGAGTGGGAGCTGCCTGTTATAACCAAAATTGATGCACGTGCTCTCAATGCTGCAGCCGCAGCTAGTAGTAGCGGTTACTCTAGTGGGGGAAATGGAGCTGCTGGTGGTTTGGGTGTGGGCTATTACGGCTTGAAGCGTGACTCTTGCGTCACAGAATGCACCCAGTTGTCCATGGAATCCAATGAAACCACACAGCACACAAACAGCAGCTTGGTAACCACCACCACCACTAGCTTCAGCTACACGGACACCGATGCGGGACACGCCAATGCGAGCGAGTATCAGTCGCATCGCCAGCGTCGTCATGCCATCAATATCACCTCGAATCCGGGCTATCAGGTGCTCCATAGCTCACACTCCACCTTGGACCGCACGTGCTCGGACAGTGTCGTCTCGCTGCGCTATCGCAAGTCCACCAGTGATCTGACCAAAGATTCAGAGCACGAGCTGAGCGGCTGCAAGCCCATGAAGCCCAAGCGGGATGCGGTGGAGTACAAGCCACGTCGGCGCGGCAGCTCCAAGGGTGGTCTGGCCTTGCTGGCCAGTCGTCGCAGTTCGCGTGAATCCATGAAGAGCGCCTGCTCCAATACATCCATATTTTCCAATGATGACATCGGTCCGTTGGCCTTTCAAAGCTCCAATCGTGGGCGACAGCGTCGCACCTCCAATTTTCTCGAGCTACCAGGTAGGTGCACTTCGGTTCCCTAATCCTAATCTTCCTCTCATCTGACCTTTATGTGAACTAGTGCCCGACCATGTTCGGCCGAGGGTCTGCTCGCTGCCGGAGCGTCCGTACAATCCCAGGGCCAGCGATGATCTCTACCGGCTGCGTCACTTCTCCATCAGCAAGGGCAACGTGGTCAACTGTGGCGATTCCATAATCTCGCGCCGCTCGCGCAGCAACACTAGCGTCAACTCCACCAACAGTCGCGCTAGCGAGAGATCCCCCTTCGAGGGCAGCTGCTGTGGTGCCGCCTATGCAAATGTGGACTCGTTGCCGGCCTCGCCGGATGAATCGGAGAATCTGGATCCACCGCCGCCGGCACGGTATCGTGTCGTCATGCTGGGCGATGCAGGAGTGGGCAAGACGGCACTGGTCAATCAATTCATGACCTCGGAGTACATGCACACCTACGATGCGAGCCTAGGTAAGTTGACTGTCTACTGCCCGACCCCTTCCCCCTCCGATGCAATGGAGGAGTCGGTGGAGTGCACAGTAAGTAGCTTGTGATACCCTTAGATGGAACCTATGCGTGTCTATGATCCTTAACCGATCCCATGCCGCAAGTTTCCTTCTGCGTCTATAGAGTTTAATTCTGATCTGAGTTTTAGACGATGAGTTCGGCGAGAAGACGGTGAGTGTTCTTCTGGATGATGAGGAATCCGACATGGTATTCATCGATCATCCAAGCGTGGAGATGAGCGTGGAGAACTCTCTGTCCACCTACGAGCCGCATGGCTGTGTTGTTGTCTTCTCCGTCGTGGACAAGGGCTCCTTCCGCATTGCCGAGGAGATTATCAACTATCTGTGGCAGGAGAATTACACCAAGGATAAAGCTGTCATCCTTGTGGGTAACAAGGCGGATCTGGCTCGTGCCAGACTTATCACATCTCAAGGTGAGTAAATATTAATAGGATATGTTGGGAATGGCAGGTTCACCAAATCCCTAGGTTAATTATCGTTATGGCTTGATTTCATACTCATTTCTCACTTCTCACTTCTCATTTCTCACTTCTCTGCTCTCATTTCTCATTTGACACAGAGGGCAAAACGTTGGCCGCCTCACGCGATGCCAAATTTATTGAGACGTCTAGCGGAATACAGCACAACGTCGATGAGCTGCTCGTTGGCATACTGAAGCAGGTAAGGAGGAAGGGTGGCTGGGGGCGGGGGCCGCCTACTCGGATGGTTCCGGTTGAGTTACTGACCTGTCCGTAGCCACAAGGGGCGGGAGCTGGAAGGCTTTTGGGGTTATTCACGTTTAGGTGCGAAATACACGCAACCCATTGATGCATGCGAAAATTGTGCAGGAAATAAGTTAAATGGACGCCAGCTCGGTGGCCTGTGGTGGTGTGGGTAACTTGGGTGGTTGGTGGTTGGCGATTGGCGGTTAGCGGTGCCTTCCGCTTTCCGCCTTCGCATCGAATCACTAATTAATGAAAATTGAGTCGACAGGCTTTAGAGGCAACTAGAAGTCAGCTAATGGTATTAAAACTGGGCCGAAACGTAACTGAAAATTCGGCTGCCTGCTGAGACGTCTATAATTTGTATTGTAGATGCGATTGAAGGAGAAACGGGAGAAGAAAGCTACCGCATCGAAGATGAAAACCTCACGGACCCACATATCTCTGCATCTGGCTAAGGAAATCCTACAGAAAATTTGCCTTAGCGACATCTCAAAATCCAAAAGCTGTGAAAATCTGCACGTCCTGTAAACGTTCAAGCGAAAAGGCGCAACAAAATTCCGAGCTAAAAATGAATTATTTTGCTAGCATTTTAATCAGAAGACATATATACATATATATTAAATATATGCTCTATCCAAGTCTCATATATATATACAGAAATATAATATATAGTCAATGCTCAGCTTATAAAACTGTTTTGATGTTCTCCCTTTTAAAGCATTTTTACGATAATATTAAAAACAAAAGTTATTATGAATGTTCAAAGAAATAATGTTACAGCCAATTTGTCTACAATATACCATAATACTACAATATGGTACAGTTCAGGGGTGTACGCAACTATTTTTCCAAAGGGGCTTACTTTACAGGCAACAATATTATCTACTTTCAATTTCCAGCTATTTTCCTCAATGTATTGTGGTCAATATTATAGATACCCAAATAGATCCCCTTTGCTACGTACGCCACTGCTCTGTAACTACTTAATATGTAACGAGAAGGGGTGTGTGTGTGTGTGTGTGTTTGTGTGTGAAAGTAGTTGTTAGCTATCAAGCTCAGACACTATACAAGCACAGCCGTACAATCTTCTTTCACAGATTCCATTTGCGTGTAGGCAAAGAAAGAGGGAGAGAAAGAGAGAGAGAGAGAGGGAGAAAGCAAAAGGGGAACGACGACAACGTATTTGGATTGTCATTTAGATTAGGCAAAGGAGAAGCTGGGATAAGCCCAACTGGCTTAGTTCTTAAGCCGCACAACACAATTGCGACAATCTCAGACCAGCTCCAACTCCATCTCGACTTATCAAAGCCGCCAAGTCATTGGAATGTGGCTGTGGTCAGACCACATAGACTAGCGATTATATATGGCAGTTTATATGGGCGAATCCTTAGATGTGTTCGAGTTAGTTTCAACAGGGTATTTGGAGCAGGGTGAGCCCTCACCCACTTAACTTGAAAGTTGTCTCTGATAAGTTGGTTAACCACAAGCCGAACCCAACATCCTGCTGCTGCGGTTAAGAATATATCTCTCTCAGTCACACACACACACACACACACCAATGCTCAACTACTTAGTTATATGGTACATATATATATTAATATTTCTATGTGTTGTAACGAATAATAATAATCAATAATGTGCTGTCAATTGTTTTCCAAGAATAATAACAGAATCCGATATCTGTCTATATAAATGTATATGTATATGAATAATATGTATATTTGAATTGATATATAAAGTATATACTGAATGTGTTTTAAGAGTTTTATAAATGTGTGTGTGTCTGTGCGTTTGTATTTGTGTGTTATATATTAGTAGTTAAAGCTCCTTTGAGTACTTAGTATGACGATGCTTAAGATGTTTATGGAACATTATATATATATATTATATTATATGTTATATATTGTATTTTCGAAATGCGCCAAATATTTTCATAACCTGCTAATTGGTGGCTGAAATCTCTTCCAAAATTGAAATTGAAACTCATATCGGAATGACTGTTAAATGTTGACTGTTGTTATATTATATACCACATATATATATAAATTATTTACCCTAAGCCTACAAGAAATGACAAAACATATGGCAAATTATGTATTACAGAATTTACGAATATGTATGTATATTCAATCTCTATATATATATATATATATGTATACACATATTTATGTATCTCTTTTAGAAGATTTAATGCAAATGTATATCAAATATTTACACTGCGGCGCTGCCTGTCTTCTAACAACTCCTAACTTTTAAGCTTATACAATAAGTGTAACAAGCCGAGTGACACATCCACCAACACACACACACACACACACACAAACACACACACTCACACACAGACAACTATTTTCATATGCAAACTTAGAATATGGCCAAAAGCGAATTGGAAGCTGAATTGTGAGTTGAGCTCGCAGGAAAGGGCTTCGCTTTGTTTATCTTTCACTTTCAGCTTTCTCGAGTGCACTTTATCATCTGGCAGACAATCATACACAATATAAACACACACACACTCAAACACCAACACACACACATACACTTTGAATGCCGCAACGTAAATGTTTATTCGACTGCAACTGGCAAATAACAAAGTTAAAAAATAAAAATGAGGCAAAAAGAAAAGTTTCGCTTGGCTCAACTTTTAATTAGGAGCGCGCGCAAAGTGCTCAGCAAAGCAACAACCACAAAAAGGAAAGGTTCAACTTTATCGTTAACTAAACCCAAAACGGAAACCAGGAACAAGTTATATAAATAAATGTACCTAGTATGAAAACAAAAACACAGGCGTATACGCAATCTGCAACGCGCATACGCCGCATATGACAACGGCCCAAGCGGCGGCTTTATTCCTGATTTGCGCACAGAAAAAACAAAAATCAAAAAAAATCTCTCTTAACATAAATTCAAATCAAAGCAAACTAAATGCCCACCGAATTTATTGTGTACTCGTTAATGTAACTCTAAAACAACATTTAATCAAAAGTCAATGAAAACACAACAAACTATTAAAGTGGCTTCAGGTTGAAGGCAGAGGACTGCGAGAATGAGTAGCGGCAGGAAGCGTAGAGATAAGTAAACAGAACGTCCTTATTGGTAGACAGCATCGATGCGAAGACCATAACGAGAAGCGTACAAATAAGCGTAGCAATAATTTTATGAAATTGAAGAAGTTAAGTTGGAATCTTACCGAGTAATTTGGCAAGAAGTGCAGAGATAATTCTTAGAAGAGTGTATTGAGAGAAGGGGAGCGAGAACTTGGTAGAAGACATAGAGATAAGTATAAGTGATAAGTTTAGCAAGAAATAACTGGAGGATACCTGAAAGAAAAGAAGCAAGCGAAGTGGGAAATAGAGTCAGAGACGGAGCAAGAAACGCAGAGAAAACGAAAACGAAGCGAGGGAATTATAAAGCGGGTAACGTACAAGTAACTAATGGTTTAAGAAGAAGTTTTTGATAAATGGCAGAGAGAATGAATAGAGAGAAAAGTAGGGAAGAAGAGAAAATCTTAAGGATAGCAAGGATATGTATTTTTTGCAATAACCTAAACAAAACTCTCGCTTCAATTTTCAATTGTACCTTTCTGATGGTTTTTCTATTCTCTTTTGTGGTCTTCCTGGTCTATCAATCTGAAGGCTAACAGATATACACATAATCTCTATATATATATAAATATATATTTTTTCACTATACAACACTATGCTACAAAATAAAGTCTTTAAACTGGCATAACTATCCATTAAATGTATAAGTATAAGGCCTAAACTTTAAGAAATTTATGTATCTAGCACTCGCTCCGATTTTCTCTGATTTTCCAACTGCTTTACATATTTACATATATACATATATATAATATACGACTTATATTTAAGGAACTTTGTTAAACAGTGTAAATTCCTACGAAATATTGCTTATATCATAAATATGAGTCTGCATAAAAAACGAACAGAAACTACTTCAAGTCAAACAAACACTGAGATAAATTGCAATTTGTTGTTAACTAAACTATTCGCTCTTTAAGCTTTATAAAGAACACGGCCACAAAAACCCTCTAAGTTTGTGTTTCAATGTGGGATACACCGGATCCTTGGATCCTTGGGTGGGTGTGGGAATGATGGGTAAGGTAATGGCCAGTCATCCAGCGAGGCAGCCAGCCAGCCAGCCAGCACGTGGTGGCCTCCAAAGCACGTTCAGCCAACTCATGCGGCTGATGTTTCTCAGCTGTTGCGCACTTGCGACTCATTAATGTTGGCCGCACTGCGGTCACTCATAAGTGGAAAATTGTGGAGCAGGATGAGAAGGAGCGCGACGGGAGCAGGGGTAGAAGAAACTGGAGAGAGGTAGTTACTTGAGGGAGCGTACGAGACAAAAATGCGATAAGTGCCTGAATGTCAATCACAGCCGGGCGATGGGCCATGGGCGATGGGCCATGGGCGACAGACAACATTGCCAGGATTACACTCGCTTCAGTGCATCCGGATGAGGACTCGAAATTCTTGTTTTCTGTTTCTGGTTTGAAATGCGTGCGAAAATCAATCAAGTGCGAAACTTACATAATTAACTTAAAGTTGATAATCCGCCTCAGTTGATTGATGGCCAAAGTGACATGACAACCATCCAGCAAGCGAGGCCAAGCCCTCTGCTCTCCGTTCTTCATTCTCTACGCTTTCTCCTCTCACTCTGCTCGTCGTTTTCTGCTCTAGCACCTGACATTCTCAGTCTTATCGTTTTAATGAGCTTATTTCATTACGTTTAAGACGCACCTCGAACATCCGCCAGCATCCTTCAGCTTCCGGCCTTCATTTCATGCCAAGACTCATCTTTTTTCCACAGTACTTATTATACAAATTGCAGCGCCATTTCATTTCCTCTCCGTTCTCCTTGCCTCTTCTTTGTCCGCTTTCACTTTCGTTTTCGTATTCGTATTCGCTTTCGCTTTCGCTTTCGCTCTTACAATTTACAATTAAGTTTGTTCTTTGCTTTGCAAGTGCGGAAGAGGCCCAAATAAAACTAATTTAAAGTTCAATAAAGACGCGGCTGAATGTATATCCGAACAGGGAGCAGTCTGCGTCCGACTGTTCTGTCCTTTAATCAACGACCTCGTCATCATCATTAATCTCATCATTATCATCAACATCATCATCATCAGTAACATTATCATTGGCAACCAAAACAAATATTGACATACTTTAAATAATTTATGAAAACACGAGTATAGCAACATCATTGTCAATGCCATTGCGATTCGAGGATTCAAGGCATCCTCCCTGACATCCAGATCCACAGCTACAGCAGCCATCCTTTGCGCCATCCTACGCATGACGGTGTCATAATCGTAATTGAGTAAGTGCGTCAAGTCCGTTGGGGGACAAGCAAGCCAGAGCCCTTATCCCAAGTGACGACACGCAAATCGATTAAGAACTTAACAAGGATTACACCAGGATAACACCATCAACTTAATATGCCGCAAAGCAGTAAAAAGGAAGCGTTCAATTAAAGCCAGTAGGGCATAGTATCCTTCTCGTATATTGAGATATATAGTATTCATTTGGTCTCTCTGGTTTCTTTCAACCTCACTTAAGCTTTCTATGATACGAACTCTTTAAACCTTAGGCTTTTATGTGATTTCTTAAATTTTAATTTTATTTTGGATTTTCTTATCTATTTTTGCAAGATTAACATGCTTCAAAGGCAGCTGGCAGGGCAGATAACATTATTTGGCAGTTATACTTGTACTTAACCCATCCAAGGGATTAGTTGCCCATTTATCAACACCCTTTAAAGGATATGCTCTTAAGAGGATCAAAAAGCACGCTAAATAAAGCATACAAAACGCACTGGAACCCATTCCAAGCTGTTTAAATAGATAGCGCTATGGGTATGAGCTTGTATAAACTTTGTGTGTATAGACAAGACCTGTGCCTGTCATTCTAGCTGCCCAGGAAACCAGGTAAAGACGAGACGCCTACACCTGAATACACACACAAACACACGCACACGCACACACACAGATACACAGTTTTATGAGGGAATATTCGGGCTTGACGTTAACCCACTCGGGACTCATAACCAAATAAGCTGCATTTTTTAAAGCATACTTTACTGTGCCGACGTCCACGCGCAAATTGCCAAACAAACCACCGACGACGCCAACGAGGACGATGTGGCTCCCAATCTCTCTCAGTTCCCATACCCAACGGCCACCGAATCCCAAAACTGCCATGTCGTACATAGCGCAATGCCATGAAACTGGAATTTGCAAAATGAAACTTTAAGCAATGCGAAAAAAATGAAATTTAAATAACGATTTATAGCCTTTGAAGTATGATTATTTGTGCAGACGACGGGCCGCTCAGAAGGCGGCAAATATACGAGCTGACGCGGCATAAGACTCAAAATAATGGCGACTATTGAATGCACTAATAGCCAATAAAATTATATTCTACATTTCTATTAATATACTACATATTTACACTTTGTGTACCATATCTTACCTATAGAAAGAAATGTTACATTACGTAACAGCGCATTTACATACTGTTATCGTTGATTGTACGTCGATCGCAGCATCGATTATTATTTTACGTTAGAATTGCCAATTGGATCATATTTCCTAAGTGTACAACAAATGTCATGATATTTGCGTGAGATCCAATACTATCGATTAGAGCAACACTATCGATTTACACAAACACGCGTGAAATATCGAACGATTATTTATCCAATATGCGTGCGATCTGCGATGGCAGCCATCTTGCCAATTTGCTTTCACATTTTTATAGCACAAGAGAGTAACACTATTTAAGCACAAAATTTAAATTTTCGACTTGCGATCGACAACTTGCACTTTCAATAAAATGTTAACCAATTAATTAAAACTTAACAGATGCTTTACTTAACTTAGTTTGACCGCGCACGTTCACTCGCCCTGCAGGAGACTGTGATTACTCTAATTGTTTTTTCTCTTCGTCTTGCCAGTGAGAAGAAGACCAGCTGCAGCCAAGGTTGCCACATTTGGTGCAAAAGTGGTACATTACCTATTCGCTGGTACACTTTCATGTTTTTCTCCGAAATGGGGACATTTTAATTATAATAGTATACTATATTTCAAAGGAATTTTGTGCATTATTGCAATATTTGCACAAAGACTGTTATCAAGTGGCAACCGTGGCTGTGAGTGAGAGACGGAGCTGTGTGAACTGACAGCTGCTGCTCCAAATGATACTTGAAATGAAAATTAAAGAAGAGAGGTGTAGCAAACGGTTTTGTTTAGTTAATGTGCTCCATAGAGCCATAGGAGGCTCTTTTCTTGATTATGGCTAGCACGGGCCAAATAAAGGCCAAATTTGTAATGCGCTCAAACAAACAAACAGGCGGCAGGCGGCAAACACAACGCAATAGCCAAGCCGTAAAAAGGAGTCAAAGACTGTACATTGCCAGCGGGAATGGCGAGTGGGTAAGGTGGGTTAGGTGGCTATGGGGGAGGCACTGTGTAGATGAGCGTGCGTGTGTCAAAATCAAATACGGTTAGATTGAAGAAGGGGTACAGAGGATGAGGGGTGCTGGTGGTTATTTAGGTGGCCAATCAGACCTGGGGCCAGCCTTGTTGCTGCTGTCACTGTCGGAGGTGCCGTCGATGTCGATTTCGATGCCTCGTGCTTAAAAGCAATGCCATGAAATTGCTTTTTGCTCCAGGTAACGGTAGGTAGTACGGGTAGCAACAAGTGAGAGGCTTTCGATTTATGTGTAGGTGTGCGTGTATGTGTGTGTGTGTGTATATAAGGTTGTGTGTAGTGCTGTTTAAAAGGAAATGAGAAAAGGTTGTTGCTGGCTTCCTTTTGCCGCTTTCTGTGCGCTTTGTTAAATTTGCGTAGAGGCTGTCGCGCAATGAGCAAACAGGAAGTTGCCAGGACATTGTTTATTCTTTAGTGGCAGGCAAACAGCCGCAGACGCAGCGTGTAACAAAAAAGCCGGGAAAAGAGCCTCCGACCCTAAAAAAGTTAGGGACCGATGCTTTAGGCCTGAGCCCATAAATTACTAAAGGAATTTAGATTGTTACCTAGCACAACGGACATCCTAATAGCATCTGCATTTCGTTATGTTACGAGTATTTTTATTTTATTTAATTTTTTTGTTCAGTGTACGATGTTCGTTCTGGCCAAGAAAACTAAAATGTTTAAGTACGTTGACAAAATAATCTGTTAAATGTGAACAAATACACGTGGGATAGGCAAAGGCAAAGGCAAAGGCAAAGGCGAAGGCAAAGGTGGAGCCAAAGGCACAGACAAAGGCAAAGGCAAAGGCAAAGAAAGGGCACAAAGGAGAGTGACAACAGAGAGGAGGAGGAGAGACGACCATAAGCAGACGCTAAATGGTAGCAATTTTTGTTGTTGTTTCACAGCTAAATGCCAAAATGTCATTTTTCCAAAAGTTTGCCCGAAAGTAAACAGACGACGAAAACGAAGACGGCGCAGATAAAGAAGAAGACAATGGCAAGAAGAAGACACCAATGGGCGATAGCCAAGGAATAAAAGTCAAAGGCAACTGTATCACCTCCCCTATCCACAAGCACACACACACACACACACACACAAGCGAAAAAAGTCAGATTTTGGCTCCTAACGTTACTTTAGGTGTTTGTTGTTGTTTCTTTTGCTTTTGTTTCTTTTACTGTTGCTGTTTGTGTTGCAGCTTTATCAACGCCCTTCGCCAGAATGTACACTTGTTGAGCATTAAGCAGATGAAGACGAACCAGCAGGTGAAGCAAAGGGGAGGAGACAACAACAACAACAGCAAAAGCAAAGAGAGCGCAACAAAAGTGATAAAGAAATTGAAATTCTGGCTGTGTGCGGGGCTGGGCGTGGGGCGTACAAAGTAAACGTCTGTTTCTATACCCTGTAACAGAAATTGACTTAAAATGGTGAAGAGCAAACATTTAAAGTTAAGTTGTAGCCAGTTCGCGACTTAAAGATTCCCTGTACTCAACTGGCAGCCTATTGAAAATGGTTTCTTTACATTTTTTAACGTGATATCATACAACATTCATTTGAATATAAATCTATCTTAAGCTAATGATATTGTTTTGTAAGGGCCATGATTAAGTTGTGTCCAGGGTATCCCCTAGTCGGTCAGACTTTCAACTGTTGCTCTTCCCTTGTTTTTGCATGCGTATGACCTTCATGGTAGTCGATTGTGGGAGTCGTTTGTGGTAGTGAATGAAGTCAAAGCAATGACAAAACTTTGTTATCAGACACACACACACACACACACACCGATATGTGGCATCCATAATGCAGTCAGCGCACAGCGAAGAAAATGCTCCTCGAGCAGCAAGTGAAAAGCAAGAAGAAAAACTAAACGCACACGAGACTAAAGCGATTACCTTCACCTCCCAGTTGCATCATTTCTTCGCCTTCGCCTTCCGCTGGCAGCTCATCTGCACGACCACAAGCAGCAGCTAGTGGCAAGTAAAAAGTCAGCCAAGGGGCAAGAAATTGCAAATCGAATAGGAAATACTCAAGGGTGTTCTCAACAAGGTTCCGCAGAAACGTTTGCCTATGTTAAATGTCTCTTATAGTACATTAGGGCGTAAACCACTCTGTAAAACTCACCACATCCTCCCAACCTTCGCTGCACCGGTTTTATGTTGTGCGTGCCACACAGTTGCAAGTTGCAAACTACATTGATGAGGGGGCGTGAGTTTGTAGTAACCGCAAATTTCTACTTGTACTTTTTGGTGTGGTGATGTTTGCTTTTCGGTGCGACAGGTGGCGCATGGATAGCCTTTAATAACTATAATCTGTTTGCATACGTGAGTGATGGGCGTGTGCGTAGTTTGTGCGTGGGTGTGTGTGTGTGAGAGAGGGTGTGCAACGTGGTGTTGGTCATTTACGCTCTAATTATGCAAATTTATGTGAACTTTTCAATATGCGCCTCGGACACTGACACAGAAACGGACATGCCCACTGCTTTATGAAGTGCGTTGGATGACATAATAGACACACAAGTAATACATATATATGCACAAACACACACACTCACACACTCACACACACAGAGATACACACAATTGTCTGTAATTTTCCAGCGAATTGCGTCCTAGCCGGATTTTTCTCCTATGGACTTCAATGACTGCAACTCAAAAGGACATTGTCATTTGCATAATGAGTGAGTTTTGAGTTCTCGCTTCGAATTGCCGTCGATTTGGCATTCACCAGAGCTCCAACGGGATTGCGTTTCAGGTCCATTATAGACGCGAATGAAAATTGATGCGATTCGACGTCGAATCATTGGAAGCGATAAAAATGAATGAAGTTTTTACTGTCGAAAGTTCATCCTTCATCATAGCTTGTCATCTATCAAGTGAAGAATCAAATCGAATATTTACTCACAGCTTTCATATTTTTAAGGATGCTTTTTCCCCCATACGAAGATACATATATTATTTATAGGGCCTATAAGGACCACATACGAGCATCCCATTTTCATTCTGAACAATTTTATGCAAACTTTGCTCCTGATTTTCAGTTGATGAAACATCGCATAGTGCCTGGAGCTGTGCTCGTGTAGACTCCGTCTAAACTATACATAGAAATGTTTGGCAAAAGGGTCGAACTGAGAATGGGCCTTTAACTAAGATGTCACAACATCCATAGCCTAACCTTTATCCTTGTTTCGTTTACCATCAATGCAAAGGTCAATTGGACAGCTGCTCCACTTCATGTTACCATATTATACTCTTTGGGGGAACTTGCAACTTTAAGGATTCCAAAACATCGTCAGACTTCAGGTAAACAGCAAAAATATAAGTTTCAACTTTTGTCTAGGCTTCGTTCTGCTCAAGGTGATGAATACTTTATGGGGTTGGAGATGCGTTCTCTCTGTGGAATACATTAATATACTCTTTATGAACATTTTAAGCAGGGTATACATTAAATATCATAACCTTTGCAACCCTTGAGAGAGCTTAGGCTGAAAACGTTAATTGTGATAAAGTCATTATAATTACAGGTAAATAATACGCCCAGGCGCTGGAAGGACGAAAAACTTGATTAATTAATGAGGATAGCAGAAAGCGAAAAGATTGAAGAGCAGCAAGAGGGTTAGGATAAAAGGCCAGAAGCCATTTGAACTCGCGAAAGTCCTTCAAGTCGAATCCTGTGCAATTTTGTGGTCGTCAAGTGGACTGAAGAGGCTCATCCACTTCAGGCTGAAATGCTAGAAAAATGTACAAAATCTGAAAATATGAAAATGTTTACCTTTTCACTTTTCACTTTTCCTTTCAAAGTCAATGCTAAACTTTGGCATATTCGATTTTATCATTTCAACTGCATTCGAGGAAGGGGGAAATGACACTGCCACCCTTTGATTGATGTTTCAATTATGAACTGAAACTTGTTGACTGACATTGGGCCGTGGGACTTAGGCATATGCCACGAATTTGGGTTTTCCCCTTCACCAAACTGCAATCCACTTGCAATCGGCAATCAAGCGAGGACTCTCTCTTATATAGGAGTATTGCATATGAAATTTGTAATAATAAATGTGCACACACAACGCTTGACAGGCGACTAAGGACGACACTTAAGTGAAAGGGTTTCCAGCTGGCCGTTTACCTGGCGCGTTCCTTGAGAAATGGGCCCCGAGGAGCAACGAAGTTGAAGTTTGTCCGCCTGGACATTAGTTTAATGGGAGTAGTGCTGTGCTGTGCTGTGCTCAAGGACCCCCCGTGCGGGCACGTTCAAGAAGTGGCAGTGAAATTCAAGCTCATGGCGAATCAAGTGGCACCCAATGCCACCACCTTCCAGACCTACCCTCCCCATCCCTAATACCCATTCGCAGCTAAGAGAGCAAAATGCTTTTAAGAGCAAGAGCTTTTGCTCTCTTGAGCCACCACTGGAAAGCGTGCACAGTGGCGGCAGTGGTTAGTGAAGAGGGGTTGCTACCCCTAAAGCCGAAACAGGGTCAAACATTTAGTTGGACACCATGGCAACATGGGTCTGGACGCGTGGGTTTGTTTACAGCACAGAAGTCAGGTGTCATTGAGAACACTGTCAAGTGATTCGCTTCATCTGAGTCAAACGCGATGGGCACGCACGGGAATGGAGTTATGATCACAGATCTGGACCAGAGCGAGCATGAGCAAGACCCAGTGGTGCCAGTGGAAAAGCCTTCGCGTCCTGCCACAGCCACACAGCCCAAACGGCAACGAAAAGTGCTGCAGACCCTGTCGGGTAACTTTAGTCGCAGATCGAGGAGCGTCGAGGTGGAGCAACGCCAGGAGTTGACCACCAGCAGTAGCAAAAAGAAGCAACAGCAACAGGAGCGCACCCTCAATGGACTGGTAAGCTACCAAAGAAGTTACCATGTTAATTCCAAGCTTGTGACGTGTCCTCCCTCCAACAGTTACAAGCCAAGGAGCAGCAACTGGAGAAACTGCTCCAGCGCCTTTCCACGCTGCATAAGTACAACGAACAGTTTGCCAAGGAGAACGAACAGCTACTCTTGGATAGCGGTCAGCTGGAGCGTCGCCTCAAGCAGGCGGAGCAGCAGCTGGCCAATTGTCCACGCTGCCTGCAACTGAACCAGAAACTGAACGGCGTCCTGGAGCAAAACAAGGAACTGGCCAACGATGTGGACATGCTTAAGACCTTAGTGTTCCGGCTCAATGTTCAAATCGAGAGCTACCAGGATCGGCAACGCACTGGGGAGCAGGACGCAAGCCGGCCACCCGCATCCAGTGGTCAGTCCACGTTGCCTCAGTGGACGACGCAGCTGCCCACGCACACGCTGACGCCTTTGCTGCAGGCGTACGATGAGTCCATAAGGGACAAGGATGCACTGCTGGCGCAGTATGCCGCAGACTTTGAACTCTTTGCTGGGGAACTGAAGCAGTCGCTGGAGGAGAATACGCGACTGCTGCAGTCACAGGAGCAGCTACGACGTGATGTAGGCGGATGGACGGAGGAGCGCGTCCGCCTGCAAGCACAGCTGGGCGTGTGCCGGACCAAGGCGGAGGCACAAACACGCAAGACCGATTTGGTCAAGGAGAAACTCGTTGAGGTGATGCATTTCTATGAGCAACGCAACCAGACGCTGTTGCTGGACATGAATCACTTACAGGATGCATTTGCAAGGTGCAAGTCCGAGCTGGTATCGTTTAAGAGTGCATCAGTTCCTAGCCCACCAGCAGCGGCAGAGAGCACTGCGCCACAGCCTGACTTGGAGGCAGTACAACAGTGCAAGACGCTGCTGGAGCAGTTAAAGCAGGAGCATGCCCAAGAACGTACGACGCTGCAGGATCAGCTCCTGGCAAGCAACAATCGAGCGGCATCCTTGCTGCGCAGCTCAGAGAAGGCCAAGCATGCCAGAGATAGGCTAAAGGCGCGGCTGCGCATGACGCTGCAGTGGGCTCAAAAGCTGGAGGCAGGCCAGGCCGAGATGCGGGAGACATACGATGCAGTGCAGCATTTGTCCACGCTGCTCAAGCACAAGGAGTCACAGCTGCGTGGCCTACACGCTCGAAACACCGAGGAGCTGGAAAAGCTGCGTCAAAAGCTCCAGCAGAAGGACGAGACGATACGAAATCTGCTGCGCAGCAAAATGGAGCGCCGTCCAGCCGTAGATTAGGTGAACTACATCCACTCGAATAACAATTAAAAATATATAATTTCAATATAAAATACAATAATAACTTAAAGTGTAGAAAGCTTTTGAAGCACAGCAATTATGGGCTCCTGCGTGGGTGGTGTTGATGTTGGTTGTAGGTTGGTTCAAGCTGATTGTTGTGATCAGTCAAGGGTGGCCGCGGCGTCGGCGGCGGCTTAAATGCTGGTATCAGCCTGGTCGACATCGTTGCCAGTGCCAGCACAGACGCCGCACGCCTTAGGCACTGTCTGCTCTATGTACATGTTAATCTTTTCGAGCACCTCGGGGCAGACCCCACGCATCAGCTGCTCGTAGCGGACAGCACCCAGCTGGGATTGCAATCCCTGCAGCTGCCATTTGAGGTAATCGGTTAGTGGTATCTTATAAACGGGATCCTTCAGCACCAGCTGGCGATGCCTGTCGTCGTGGTAGGTCTTCGACTGAAAGTCATCGTACAGCTGCGGTTGAAAATCCTCCAGCTCGTGCTCGTCGTGTATTACCAAAGAGTCGTAGTAGCGGGCTGTCGTCTTATCAGCACCCTCCTCCGCGGCCGCGTACTGTTTGTCCATGACCTCGCCAAGTGTCTCCTCGACCAACTGCAATATGAGCGGCAGGCGGACCAACAGTAGCTCATTGTTGCCAAAGATAGACGCAAAGGCCAGGCAGAAAAGCTTTCGCTTCTCGGCATGTGTATCGGCTACCCGCGGAAACATCTCGAGCCATACGTCCAGTATACGCTCCAGTGCATCCGTCTGTGGCACCTCCTGCACAACTGACATGAATACCGCCTGATCGATGAGCAGCGTACGCGCCAGCAGTGTGAGGTACCAGCCCATGGTCATGGGGTATTCCTGCTTAAGACACACTTGCTCGAAAACAAACGGCAACGCTGGCCGCACTAGCCGCAGTCCCATTGTCGCATCCGTCTTCAGGCACGTCTCGAATATGCGCACCATTGCGATGATGCCCTCAGATCGAATATCCTTGAAGGACCGCACACAATACGCCACAAATTCTTCGCCATGCCGGCCCAGGTACGCCTATAACACATACAGAAGAGATTAATTGATTTGTTATAATGATGGGACATAGAATGATTTGATTCTAACATGTGCGTCCAGCAGAATGTAGGCGTGTATCAGCTGAAGCACCGTTCGCAGATTCTCTGAGGACATCTCAATGATGGGCAACAAGTGATCACAAAGTGCAAGTAGCTCCGGTGTCAGCGCCGTCGAGTTCCCTATCACAGCCAGCCACAGCATGATGCCATCCTCGATGAGGTAAACATGTGAGCGTTGCTGAAAGATGGATAAATGGAGTTGATTAGTAGATTGAATGTGTGGTTTAAGCCATGACATACCTGGAGATCCGTACTCAGATCGATGACGCTATAAAGGAAGGGCTTCATGCTCTCGGGCACATCACGAATGGTGCGGACTAGCTGCTCCAGCGTACTGATAATGGCACAGCGCAGCATATTGTACTCGTGCTCCTCGCTCTCGCGCCAGAGTAGGGGCAGGTAGGCTATGAATTGCAGGGCTTGAGGTTCAATAAATTCGGTCATCTTCTCGATCAGCAGCGTCATGGTGCCCAGGACAACAATCTTTGTGTCGCAGGCATTGGCCTCACGCAGCAGTCGGAACAACGACTCGAACAACGGGGAGAAGTACCCATGGAAGGCATCCGGCATGAACTCGAAGTCATCAATAAGCAGATTGAGCGTACGTGCGGAGGTCAGGCGTATGGGCATATCCTCCTCAGGTCGTAACAGATGCAGGCAGGCTTCGTAGGCAAGAGGGCGTAACTCACGGGGCAGCTGTACGCCCACCCAGTGACCCACTAGGCCAATGATGCGGCGACGCAAGATGCGAAAGTTTGGCGCCTCGATGCGCAGCTCGGAGAGCAGCTGGGAAGTTAGCCAGTCGCCAAAGTCCAGCTTATTAAAGAAGTGAAACGCAGTCAAACCCACAGCATTGTATATGGCATCCTTTAGGAGGATAGTCTTCAGTTCGGATGATTCTGTCAGCTGCAGCTGCTGTGCCCGCCGCACAAACTTCAGCACCTCGGTAATCATCACAGCCGAGTGCTGGGTGAAACAGGTAAAGTATAAGGTCTCTACGCAGGGACGTAGCTCATATTTCCAGGCATCGCCACCACCATCGTCCTGGCCATAGCCTTCTGGGTCCTGTTGCCACTCCGCTAGCTCATCTTGTGTCAATAGAAAGTAATGGGTTACAATTTGTTCGCACAGATATGTCACGCGCTCCACACTGAAGAACTTGGTCTGCGCCTGCGCCGCCGACGCAAGCATCTCATCCTCCATCGTGTTGGCCAATGCATCCGACGCAATGCTGTCATTGCCGCTCATCATGATCCCCTTCAGCAGATTAATGGCCTGGATGACAAAGTTACTAAAATTTATGCGTTCGCCGGCATCGAAGATAAGAGCCGTGCCTTCGTGGAACACATAGTGGAAGCTAAACTCCAGGGCAATCGGCACAAAACGGGCAAATGACAATGAATGTCGCTCCATAAACTCGTTAAGCGTCTTCATCATCTTTAGTATAAAGCGCTCCAGGTCGCTGATCAGCTGCTGTCCCGATGAACGCAACCGCAGCTCATAGCGGAGCTCAAGGCACTGACGCAGCCGCTCGAACAGCTGCTCGATTAAATTCATGTAATCGCTGGACTTATAGGGTTTATTGCCACACCCATAGACGACCAGTTTGCGGAGCGATCGCATGGCAATGTAGGCGCGCTGTAGGTAACTGTGCGCCGACTGTGCCTCCGTTTCAGTCTTAATTAGCTGTAGGAAGCGTGTAGTGAGCGTGTTCCAAATGTCCCACGCCATATAGCTAAAGATTTGACCAGTCAGCTCCTCAAACGCTCGCTTCTCGGCCATTAAACGACGCGAGGCTAACGCCTTAATCACATAGTGCAGCACAACGAGTGTCCGCTGCTGCTGCTGTTGCATGCCTCCCGCCGCTGCTGCTGTGTCACCAATCTCATTGCATCCCTGTAGTTGCTTCATCAGCGTCGGCAGCAGCTCTGGCCAACAGTCGATGCGTGCGATTTTGCTTAGCAGCACGGCAACTTGAAGCGCCACTTGCGGAACGTCCTCAGCATTGTAGTGCTGCAGCAATATGTCACGTATTTGCTGCTTCTGCTCTGGGGACAGTTCCTGCCGTGAGTTGTGACGCCAATGACGCTCAATACCGTTCTTTAGATAAACAGCAGCCATCCAACGTATTTTGACGGCATCTGTAAGAGTAGAAGGGCCGGCATCGCTATCCCCAGGCAGCTTCATGCTCAGCTTGGCCAATATGGGAAAAAAGCCCGGCTGCTGCGCCCATTCACTTAGTTGAGCTTCGGCTTTCTGCACAATTTCGTGGTTGGGATTGGCGGCTCCCTGTAATGCGGCTGCAACAAGCTGCTCGGCTGTTGCCATCTTCAGCACGCCCCACAAGCACAGTCTCTCGAACCGTTTTCAAGCAGTGCACAGATTTAAGGCCCACTAATTGAACCACAATAATTCTTATACTGATTGAAAAAAAAAAATTGTGAAAATTTATTGGGCGAAATTACATCGCCATTCCGGTCACGGTTGCCTTGAAATCATAACATAACAACAACATTCTTGTACAGAAATGTTCTTAGCAGAGATCGCGTCTGTTAGTCCGCGATATAAACAGTTGTTGTTTTGTACATAAACATAACAAAAAATCACATGTCCTAACATAATTTAGGCCTCAAATTTGTTAATGTGCGTTTATTGAGGTTAATATGTTTACATTTAAGAAATATAATTCAAATATATTTGCAATTCGAGTTTAACATTTGCAAAATCTGTAAGAAATCTTCCATCCCTAACATTAGCAGTCATTTAACATCGTCATACTGAGCGCGCCATGTGATAAGAATTTAAAAATAATCGGTACTTAACAGCATGACTACAGCTATCACAACCGTTTTCATGTAGTTGGCAAAGCGCACATTAAATCAGCTGTTACCGGCATTGGCAACGCTTAATCGATAGTTCTTGTTGGCAACGTAAACACAATTGATATCAACTTTAGCTATAGATAAGAAACACAGGAAAAAAGTTTATTAGTCATATATTGAGCAACCTTGAAGATGCTAAAGGCGGTAATACTAATTGGCGGCCCACAAAAGGGGACTCGGTTCCGCCCATTATCACTGGACACGCCCAAACCTCTGTTTCCAGTGGCTGGTCGCCCACTGATTGCGCATCACATTGAAGCCTGTGTTCAGCTGAAGGAGCTGAAGGAGATTCTCATCATTGGTTTCTATCCACAGACACAAATGGAGGGCTTCGTCGGCGATATGCAGGCCCTATACAGCAGCAGCAATATAAATATCAGGTGAGTAACTCAAATGTTGACGTGTACTGTTCTAAAGAGATTTATCTTTCGATTAGATACCTACAAGAGTTCACTTCCCTGGGCACCGCCGGCGGCATGTACCACTTTCGCGATCAGATACGTGCAGGCAATCCGCGCGCCTTCTTTGTGCTCAACGGCGATGTTTGTGCCGATTTTCCCCTGCAGGAGCTGTACACATTTCACACAGAGCGTCCGTCTAGCGCCCTGGTAACCATTATGAGCACGGAGGCGACACACCAGCAATCGCTGCACTATGGTTGTCTCGTATTCGATCGCGCAAGTGGTGCCGTGTCGCATTACGTGGAGAAGCCGAGTTCGTATGTGTCCACGTTCATAAATTGCGGCGTTTACGTTTGCTCCATGGACATATTTACAAAGCTGGCCCAAATCTTCCACGCCAAGGGCGAGGAATACAACTGTATAAGTTACAGTAATGGTAACGGCAATGGCAAGGAGCAAGGTCACATTAAATGGGAGCAGGAGGTGCTCACACCACTTGCTGGCACCGACATGCTCTTTGCCATGCCGGTGCCCAACTGGTGGTCGCAACTAAAGACAGCCGGTTCGGCCATTTACGCGAATCGCCATTACTTGGCGCTCTACAAGCGCACACATCCCGAGCGACTGGCCAATGTGGGTAACAAACGAGGAGAGGCTGATGGCAACTTGATATGCACCGTCTACCCGGATGTTTATGTGCATCCAAGTGCCACCGTCCATCATTCCGCTGTGGTGAGTATCCTATAAGATCTAGATTCATTTCAATGTCTGAAGTCTTTGATGTTTCTGTCAACAGTTGGGCCCCAATGTGGCCATTGGACCAGGCGTTACAATTGGACCCGGCGTGCGCATTCGTGAGTCCATTGTGTTGGAACAGGCACAAATCAAGGATCATACGCTAATACTGCATGCGATTGTGGGTCGTGGCTGCAGCATTGGAGCCTGGACACGTGTCGAAGGCACACCCAGCGATCCAGATCCCAACAAACCCTTTGCCAAAATGGAAAATCCACCGTTATTTAATAGCGAGGGCAAACTAAATCCCTCTATTACAATTCTCGGTTTGTTATACTCAAAATATAGTCTCAGAACTGGAACCTAACAACTCTTTTTTATCCTTCTGCAGGTTGCTTCGTGCAGATTCCCGCCGAGAAGATCCTGTTGAATAGCATCGTCTTGCCGCACAAGGAGCTGAGTCGTAGTTTTAAAAACGAAATCATTTTGTAATCGCTTTACCCATCTATCCATCTAATCTATAAGACTTTGTTGAATTCAGAATAATATTTTATATACACTTTTGTATTTTTATTGTGCAATAATCCCTAAAACTTTGTGAAGCTTAAACACTGATTATTTAAATTTCTTTAACTAACTCTTTTTATTTAAAATTGTTTTACTATGTTTTTGATTCGACTTGTATGACATACAGGCCCAATGTTGGTTGCATGACATACTTGGGCGCTCAGGTAGGCAGCCCACTCACATACACCTACGGATCACACTTGCTCGCTCTCTCTCTGTCCTTCTCACACTCTCTCAAATCTGTCTCTTCATACTCTCGTTTGCCTTTCGACCATAACGCGTTTACATTTTGCGTTTAGTCAGTCAGTCACCGTCGCTTGTTGCTGTTAGAGGAAGAGATAATGTCATCTCTATAAACGTTAAGCGTTAAATAAACTTCAAAAGCAAATATACATTCGATAATTATAAAAGTTTTAATTATCAAATGTCATATTGTGCCTTAATGTTATCGCGTAGTGAATAAAAATACAGAAAATACGAGTATTAAAAATGTATCAACTGCCATTGGAATTTAACTGCTTGAAAAACACAAACTGGTACGTAGGCAGTTCTGTTGGTAATTGAGCAAGAAGATAAAGAAGAAGAAGAATAAAAAGAAACGCAATCACATACACAGTCGCAACACACTCACGCACCATTGCTGTGTTGTACAGGTGTGTTGGCGCGGGGGCTGCGCGAGCGGCTAGCGCAGGTAACTTCAAGAGAGCAACGAGAGAGAAGAATATATATGGAGAGAGGGAGAGCGTATGAGTCGTGGTTCAGTGAGCGTAGCTGTCTTGTATAGTTGTGTGCGCAGCGTGGGAAACTGCATAACTGCCCCCTCCATATGTTGCTTTTGACTACGCCGCTGTTCTCTTGGCTTTTTAACAATAATGTGTTTATGTGAACTGTGTAACTGTTGGTCAACTTTGTCAAGATATCATTAAGTAAGTATATTCATTCATTCCTTTGCTGCCAAGGATTAAGCAAATAGTGCTATTATTAGTATATGTATCTGTGGAGCATACACAAAGGGGCGCCGCGTTGCCAACCACCTGTGTCCAGCCTATTGGCAAACATAGAAATCTAGCCAAGTATTTTATACGATCTGCCGTTGTTTTCATTATTATTGTTGAGGTTGTTGTTGTTGATCCGCGTTTGCGTGCTGGAATCTTGTTTGGCATAGGCATCACCACCAGTTAAGTGGCCTATACACCTGAGCTGCAAATGCGCTCTCGCGCTCTTCCTCTCTCACACACACTCTCTCTTGACTATCTTGCTCAGCAAAGGTTTAATACATACATATATATGTACATATACGTGTACATGTACATGTACACATTTACATGCACGTATATCCAAACAAAAAGCCATACACACACATGCAACCAAGCGCAGCTCACTTACCTTCGTGGCTACCTGTGGCCCACGACGTCGATCAGTTGCTGTTTTTACTTGGAGACAGACGCACGCGGCCGTCGCAGAAGCAGTGAAAACTTACCGCATACAAACATACACTAACACACACATCTTTTAAGTCCAAAACTAGAAAGAAAACAAAAACAACAGTAAAAAATAACAACACACAAAGTGGCGGTTGGTAGTAGAAGAAGAAGCAGCAGCAGCAAAGAAGGCGAAAAAGTGACTTGTTTTTTGTTTGCATGTATGCGCCGACGTTGACGTTGACGTCGGCGTTGCCGTCCGTTTGTACGTGTTGGTATTAAGATCGCGGCGTCGTGGAAAGGTAAACGGACAACACATACAAACTTACATACATAAAATACTTACTGCTTAATGCTAGTCAGTGTGACTAGCAGAAGAAACCTAAGTACGTACATACATTAAAGCCCAGAAGCTTTACAAACTTATTTCAAGGTACACCTCCATACATACATACATATGTACATATAGGTTTGATTAGTGTGTTTGAGCAGCAAATTTGTTTAACAACCAGAAAAGAAAGTGCAATAAAAATATTTGTGAAATTCCAAGTCACAACAACAACGAAAACAATAAAGTGCAATGTGTACAACGTGTTAAGATCTAACGAATGAAATACGATAGATAAAGCGCAAAGTGCAAAGGAAGAAGGAGCACAACAATAAAAACAACAACAACAACAACAACAACCTGTTGCAGAAGAATATTAATAGCTGTGAAAAAAGCTTTATGCGTTGGCGTCATTGTTGCTGTAAGTTATAACTTTATTTGTCAACTATGAAATGTGTACATACATATGTATGTTAATAGATATATACATATCCATAAATGTATATACATTTGTATACATACATATGTGCGCAATGTGAATGAACGAATGAATGAACAACAGCAACAACCACAACAAAAATAACAGTCCGCTGAAGACGCACCAGGCTTAAAGCAGATGCGCAAACATAACAAAGTGAAAACATATTTACAGTTACACAGAGACAAAAAAAAAAAAATATAAAATAACGAGCTAACCATCAGCGCAGAAGCAGTAATGCGACGGCGACGTAAACGTTAACGTTAACGTCAACGTCGACGCCAACGCTACAAAGCTTCAAAGTTAACTGCTGCTGCGCTTTGAAAGACTCGTTTTTTTTTTCTTCTCTTTTGCTCTTGTGCTTTTCATGCTAACTTTGGACAGCGACTTAAAAAAAAAAAAACAGAATCACAGCAAAAACACAGACAACAGACAACAGACAATTGCTGTTGCACTTGTTGTTTGCGTAAAAAAGGATAGAGCGAGAGGAAGATAGCAAGAAACTTTGGCAATTGGCATTTCTCTCGCATGCAATTTGAAGCAATCATAAGCTTCCTGTTGGCTAAAAGTAACGGCACACGCCACTAATTCCCATTCCAACTCCAATTCCCATTCCCATTCCAATTCCAATTTGAATTCCAGTTACTTTGGCACTTTACGGGTACAATGTGTGTTTGCGCAATGCTTTTCATTTAATAAACAAGCCAAAAATCAAGTAAAAAAACTTACATACGCATTTATACATAATTTTTCGTACTGGTTTACCAACTTTTTTTCTTCTTTTTAATTATATTTGTTGTTGTTTCTTCTTCTTCTGCTGCAGCTATCACTAATTTATACTAGTGGTATAATTTGGAATTCATTGTCTTTTCGTTAAAGAAAAAAAAAACTAACCGTAACGTCGGTGCCTGTTTCTGGCGTTGTTTCTTTAATGAAGTTTTCGGGGTTTCTTCTTTGGGGCTTTCTTCCCGTTCTAATTAGCCAAAGAGGCCGCAGCGTCTCTTGCACCGTTATTCATTAATGAGAAATTCAACTGAAAATAAGATTTATTGTATTTGTTTTGTCACGGCGTCACTTCAAAACAGTTTTCCATTAAAAATTCAGTGAAAATTTTAGTACCTCACTTCGTTACACATAAGAATACATACTTACATATGCTACATACAAACATTTAGACCTAGGCCTTGGGCCTGGTCAGGCCTCAGTAACTTTCAAGTGTAAAACGAAAGGGAAATCCATTGGTGTAACAATACATGTTAGACACACAGCGTAAAAGTCTAGCAACTATCGGTCAAGTTGCACTGTACAACTCGTTAGCCAAGTTAACTAGGAGTAAGTCCCATCGCACTGCGACTTTTTAATGATCTGTAGATCTGTACTTCAACGAGTACTGACTTGCATCATTATTTCTACATTAAAACCCAATCAAATCAGCGCATTTCTAAACAATCAGAAAAAATTACTTAGATTAAAAGGCTTTCCCCCTCTTATTTCTCTTTCTCTCTGTCTCCCTCTCCATTTCATAAATGAGCTTCGACAGAAATTCACTACAATTATCACAATGAAAAACAGCTTCTATTGACTTTTGAAGAACATTCACTATCCATACAAAGTCTAAAATAACATGTAACTGTTAAAAAACAATCAAAGTAAACAAAACATATTGTAAGACGAGCTTATCCCTTTTCCGATAGTTATCCAACAACATGTTTCCGGATACTTAGCTCCAACTCTTGCTTGGCCATCGGAAAACGTTTTACAATAATACATTTTACAACAATACTCGTAGAGTTCTTAAGGCTTGGGCCCTGGGAATATGAAAATTCACACATTAAACTGTTCATAGTGCTCCGGCTTATAACGGCAGAATATTATGTTATAGGAAGAAAGGCAGCGAAAGTAGGAAAAAAGAACTCCATAAACTGCAATCACTCATTAACGATACCACACGATAGTTACTACAAAAACTATTGGCCATATCCAAGTAAGACGAAGCGGAAATGTGTATTAGCCAGATTACTTAGACAGTACACCGCGAATCATATAAAAGAGTAAACTATGAAGCTTAATTAAAATAGAACAAAAACTTAAGAAGTAAAGATATACGGACAAAGGGTCTTTCTATTAATCATGTATTAAGACGGCTGCAGGATATTTGTACTTAGTACTAAGCAAGAGTCCCAGCATCGTGGGTAACTTCGATCTTCTTAAGCTTTGTATTTGGAGCTTAGAATGAATATATATATACAATATATATATATATATATTCAGCATTAATACAAATCTTTTAATAGGTGGAAGGTATAAAAAAGTTATTTAGACTTGAGAAACTGTCAGAAAACGCTTGAAAATCGCTTTTGGTTTGTCTTAATTACAAAATCTTCAACCTTTTTCGAGCTTGCTTTTATTTTTAGTAAAAGTTTAATGCCTTTTCTTCTTCTTTTTTGTAATATTTAAAATTTTAATCACCTAAAAAATGGCTTCATAAAGCGCAGACGATTGCGTTTGTTATGGCGATTGCGACAGCTCTCAGTGCGCCTGTGCACCCCGATTAACCCATGCGCGCCGGCGACCTTTGGCGTGCATTTGTCTTCAGGCTGTCAGTAAGTCAGGCATTCAGTCAGCTGGGCAGAGTTTGTTGTTTGTTATATATACATATATACAATATATATAACGATATGTGTGTTTTCATTAAAAGTAAAACTTTTCACATTAAAAATGCTCATAAAATTGCACTTTAATTTTCGTTGTCGCCGTCATTTCCACATTCGCCTTTTGCTCGACTTTGTCCATTTGCCTGGGTCTGGGTCTGGGTCTGGGTCTGAGCAGGGGTCTGGGTCTATCGGAGCTTGGGATTAGGGTATGGGGTATGGGGTATGGGGTTGGAGCTACGTAGGCAACAAGCGAGCAAAATTAAATTTTAAATCGTGCTGCAGGTTAATAATTTCAATTTGACCTCTTTGGACATGCCTTAAGGCATTTTGGAGTGTTAGTTAAAAGTCGCTCAGAGAACAGCTGTGTAGGCTGGCAACGTAGCCACAGAAAACTGGCAACGTTGCATGGGATTCTGAAAAATTGGCAACGTTGCCAACGAGAAACAAATTTCCAATTGGAAACCCAAATAATACGAGTAGTTGCGCTGTTGCCAATTCGAATTGCTTGACATTTTTTTGAATGCATTCGTAATGAGTTTTTTTTTAATTGCATGACAAAGGGTTAAATGCTCACACACATTCGTAAATATTTTAAAATTGCGCTCACTTTTACTCTTTGTCACCCTATTGCAGGCATTACCAATGGGTGGATAACCGTAGAATGCCATAGTGCCGTCAACTCCGCCGACGTTCCCCGCTGACCGTTGCCCGTTGCACGTTGAACGTTGATCGTTCCCAGTTGCCAGTTGCCAGTTGCCATTGCTTGTTGCAATGTGCTCTTGATAACGTGATACATCATAAAAGCGAAAAGGAAATAGAAAGCAACACGCCCACACCACAGACTGTGAGATCTGTCTAACGCCCACGTATCGAACGCAGCTCAATTGAATCATTGGAATCACATCCACCCCCACACTTACCACACACCACACACCACATACCACATACCACATACATCATCAAAATGCAGGTACCCGAGCACGTTGTCTCTTTGTACATAGCCACCTGTGGCCAGAATGGACCCGGACTCGGCTCTGACGAGAAGGAGATCATTCTGCTGGTCTATGTGCTGCTGGAGGTGGCCACTGGACAGGTAAGCCACAATAGAAGCTAAGATTAGGGACCACACACACACACACCACACAATTGGGGCGGACTTGGTGGGAAGTTAAGCGCCGCCTACTGAGCGTCGCCATTTTCTTCGAATGCTCGCACTGTCTGGGCTTAATTAATGAATAACAACAACAACACACGTATACATACACACACTTAAGCTCAGACACAAACACACACACACACACTCGCACGCATCAATTACGTACTTATAAGCTGCACTTTCAACTGTGCGCGTTGATTATGTTGCAGCAACAACAAGGGCAATAACAACTCGACTTTTGATTCGTTTAGAAATGACAAGTACGTAATTGAGCTCGAGTGTTGAGAACGTGACTAGAAGATACCCTGTAAAAACTATAAGAACAGTTGCAACTCTTTCATCTTTCTCTTCATAACAAAATATCTTGTTTAAATTAGTGCTAATTGGCAGCCAATTTAGAGGTTTAAGCTGTGATAATCTTCGAGTTGAGCGATTGATAGGTTGTTCCTAAGAACTAGGATATAAATTAATATATATCTGAGCTGAAACAGCTTTCTTCAGTGAATGCAACAGGGTAAAGTTCAGTCTGTGGATTGTAACCATTGCTTGGCTATTACAATATGTAACGTATAAAAGAGATAGACTGTGAAAGAGATAGATAGACATCCAGAAAGGCGGACACCTTAGCAGTCCACTACATAGTATATAGTATATATGAGTACCTATATATGTGTATGTATATATTGTAGTAAGTACTGTCCATAGTCGTATTTGCATATTTTGAGTTTGCCAAGCGATTGACACTAATTGTTTGAAAATAACTTAAGCGTCGTCAGAGACCTATGGATATGGGATATTACGAAATGTCCATAAATAACGTCAAAAGAGCTGCAATAGAATTCAACACGTGTGTTTATTTTTCTAATACCCTAACTACATATATATATTAGACATATTGAAAAAGATCTTTTGTAGTGCGTTATATGCAATTGGCAGAAAAATCATCAACTGATAATTGATTATCCATTTTATCCGAAGACCATAAGGAAATAAATAAGGAAAGTCTCAGTCTCAGTCTCAGTTTCAGTTGAACTTTCCAGCTTATAAAGTTTCCACAGCTTCCATGCTATCCGCTTTTTATTTTATTTACTTTGAAAACAAATTTCAGACTCGGCTCCGTCTTCACTTGCATTCATATTCAATATAATTTCAATATTCGCAATATTATTTGCAAAATACTTGACAGAAATGTATACACAAAGTTGTTGTTTTGGCGTTACGTACAAATAGTGGCTGCAACTGTCCCTCCAACCCCCCTTTAAATGTCATCTGTGCCCCCCCTTCAGCTATGGAGGGAAGTCTCTCTCTCCAGATTGAGCTGCGTGTTTGACTTTTACGTGGACAGCAATAACATCACGACGTAGATCTCTGTCTATATTCGACTATTCGAAATCGGTTTGTTATTGCCAGATGAAGGAAATTGCTAGGCATTATGGATATAGTATATAGACACGATCGTCCGTCCATAGCTTTTGCAGTGTTTACAAGCATTTTGCTGATGTTTGCCTAAACCTCTAGAGCTCATTACGTACAATTCGTACATCCCGTTTCTCCATGTCAAAAAGGCTTTATGACTTGGCCTAAGCACGCAATATCTTTATGAGTGCATCTCAATTCTCCGAGTAGATGACATTAAGTGCTTTTTAATGGGGACATTGAAGGCACACACGACATAGTCCCGCGGATGCAGGGATTCATTGAATCCATTATAGTCGTAATGCTACCCAAATTATGATTAATTTATTGTAGTAAATGGAATAGCTGCCAAAGCTAATTCAAAATTGGAATTGACTTTCGCAAATCGTTTTGGTTTTGGATTTGGCTTTGACTTTGCTTTGCCTAAACTGTGGCCTCTATCCGTATTATGATAATCGCTGGAGCTGGAGTCCCGCCAGAGTTGAGACAGCCAGCAAAATTCATTAGATTTAATTAAAATGTTTGCCACTGGACCCTATAGACTAGACAGTCGGCAGTCGGCAGTCTGGAGGTTGCCACAGGTCAAACATGTTTAAAGACTTTCGAAATTGATAATACATATTTTCAAAGTCTGGCAGGTGTTGGCTCTCTCAACTCTCGACCTTATATTTATAATATTTATAATATTTTATTTATATGTTAACATCGCTTGCAAAAATTATGCTAATTTCAGTATGTTTAGAGTAACATTAATTACGGGATAAACAGAAGCAGAAGAAAGTTTGCAACAAATCAAAAGACCCTTTAAAAACGGACAGTTTTAGCAAAATTTATACAGCTAACTAACTTTCCATTTGTACACAATACAATCATAACCTATCGAGCTACTAAATATGCACAGTTGTCATTTGTTTGATTTGTGGTCCACGAGGTGCACTGAAACCTCTCGCAAAAACCACTTAAAACTAATAAGAATAGCTCCTGACCGAGACAGAGATGCTCATTAAAAATCAGCTAAAAAGGTCAGTGAATAATCTGTGAAGATTATAAGAGTTAGAATTGTAGTTAAGAATGATTCTAGATAATCCCAGGAGCGTAGCATAAATCTTTTGGTTTTCATACGAAGTTAAAAATGCAGGAAAATGTCTGAAGAAAAGGATCTTTCTATCGATCACTCGACTGTTGTTCTCTCTGAACAACTGCCTACCGTCTTCTACTTCCATCTATCTATCTGCTTCTATAACACTCTAATACTCCAGTTCTGTTATACCCCATTCAATGAGCACAACGGGGTATACAAACTGTGAGCTAAACGCACTCAGCTGCAACGCCGCAGCCATCATCAAATTGCTCTTAACTGACCATTAGATTATAAATTTTAATAGCTTATGAAACAGCTTCATGAAGTGTATAAAAAATATTACCGACCATAACTAAAACACTTTCAAATTGCCCCAAACAAAAACGAAAACCAAAACCAACAACAACAACAACAAAATCTAAAATAAAAACTTACCGAGTTTTGATCGTTTAGAAAAGAGCTGCCAGTGGATTGTTGTATGACGCATATGACGCATATCTGGAGCCCGAAAATAGTATGAATATTATATTATTATAATTGGGGCTGGTTTTTATTTTTGTTTCTGTGGCATTGGCATTGCCATGACTACATATATATGTCTATGTTTAATATAATTTCTTGATTCTGAATGCAATTAACCTGCCAAATGGAGCGCAATTCTCATCAAGTTCTCTATTTTGGCAGCAAAATCAGTTCTTGATTAGAATTCCAATTTGATATACGCACAGGCTCGTACGTTCATTATAAATCAGACAGATTCTTCCTTATCGCTGACAAAATGATACAACGACAACGAATTATGCGATGACTTAATAACTCGAACTCGAGAAACTCCTAGTTTGCTTTCTATATGAAAGGGATGAGCTCCATTCAATGGGGAGGATTTCAAATATTCCATATTTCCTTAAGGAGCTAAACGCAAACCTTATTCCTCTAAAGATGTGTAGAAGAGTATTCAATCTCCCTTAGGACTTTCCTCACAAAGGACTGGCCCATAATATTTTCATTTCGTTTGTACATCTACTTCTACTCATAGTTGTTTCTTTCTTACTTTAGACTTAGATTTTCTTGCCAGATTAAAGTTGCTGCTGAGTTGATTGAACCCGGTATTGGCCACTCAATTTGCTGGCTTTCTAAAAAAACAAAACACAAAACAAAAATCCGTCTAAAAGTCTCCTTCCGCGCCAAACTTCCTCTCATGCAATCCTATTGTGGCCGCCACTCTCTCTGCCAGAGATAATAAGCCGAGCTTTATAGATTTCTTGCAATGGCAAATTGCTGGAATTGACAGGTACACAAGCACACCACACCACACCACACCACACACAACATGCACACACACACATTGCGACAATTATTGGCATGTTAATAACAGGCTAGTTAAGACTCGTATGGCAACAATTATAGTTGTTAACATTTGTGGGGTGGGGTGGGCTGGCTAGGGGGAAACACACAGAGACTGACGTGAGGAATATAGATTCGCGCCGAGATTCAGTTTCAGATTAAACCTTAATCCCAATTGAGCTCCCAAGTGACTTCTGGGCCAAGAGCGTTTGGCAAAGAGTTTTGCTGCTTTCTCGAATGCATTTTCTTCCAATTGGAATTCAGTTAACTTCATTAAGTTTTCACTCGCGTCGGGGTCTTGGCAAGAGAACTGGCTCTGGCACATAGTCATACAACTGGCACGTTTTCATTGATCTAGAAACGGTTCTCTTTTAATAGTCGCATTAGTCTAAAATACTGGTTTTCAATGGGTTAATACGGCCGTATAATGACGTTTAAATCTGATCTAAATTTTCCACTATTGTGAATGGTTAATATGCCAAATCACCCTTCCATCTCCTCACCGCCCCACCTCCCCTACGTCCCCTGTGGATTATTATGGATCAGCTATTTTGGGTCGTTGCGCATAATTAGCGCACGGCTTAACCCCTGGTAGACCCCAACAACAAGCAGAGCTGAGAGTTAGGAAATTTTTCTGTTTATTTTTTTCTATTTTTTGTGTGACTTTTTTTCTGTTGTTGTTGTTGTTGTTGTTGTTGTTGTTGTTGTGTTGAATATAACATGACGCGGGCTTCTCATAAATATTTCATACAGCGTTTGCGTACGATACGAGGAACGGAGGCGACACACAGACATTGTAGAATTGTACGAATGCGAATGGGAGTACATACCATATATTGGGCATTAGTCGTATCCCATATATATATTTGTATATATATATATATGGTCGATACATATATTCAAAAGCTATGCAAATTTGAATGGCATCAGAAGTCAGAAGTCAGAAATCAGTAATCAGTAATCAGTAATCCAAATTCCGAAAACAGTTTTCTTTACCCGCCATTCTCCATCCTTTCCATAGAGTGGATCGATTTACATAAGGCCTAGCTACCTGCAGACTTCAGTAACTCAATTCTCGATTCTCAATTCTCTATTCTCAATTCACAATCTAGAATTGAGAATTTCCAATTTTCTTATTCGTATTCCCGATTCCCAATTCCCGATTTCCATTCAATTCCGATTCCGATCACATATCCGCTGACGCAAGCGCCGCCTCATGTTTTCGCTTGGAATATGGAAAACAATTTCCATTGCTCTTGGACCTTGATTACCATTTCACCAGCACCTTCAGCTGGAGGAGTGATTCATTTAGTTTGATCGTACCAGAGAAATCTGGTTCCAGGTTTTGCTTCAAATCGTATGTGGACCTTGTCAATATATATAGATATGGATACAAACACAGGTGCAATTCATGTTGTTATCTATAGATAGGGATTATGACCGAATCATGTTCCAGTTTGTTGGCAAGGGTGGGAGTAATCAGGTTGCTGCTAGTTTTTATGCCATGACTACCCCCACTTGAACCGCTCTTATCACGCGTAATTTCGAAGTTCCATATTTGACTCTCCCTCTCCCTCTCTCTTTCTGTCTCTCTTTTATAGATTATTGGCACCAAACAAATACTCGTTCGCCCTGATGGCTACTTCATCAAGGATCGCACCATATCCAGCTCATCGGATAACTCAAATGCTACCAACAACACAGCCTGCTCGCCGCCCTTGGCCATTGGCTACACCGGCGACAATAGCTCCAATAACAACAACAACACCAGCAACAACAACAACAACAACAACACCAGCAATTCCACGAACAACATCACAAACTCCGGCGTCAGCGGGAGCAGCTCAACCAATGGCCTTAGCCTCACCACCTTGGAGAACAGCAACGAACTCATCCTGCCCATTGCCGAGGCACAGGCTGCTGGCAAGCCGCTCACCGAGGCCCTCGAGGAGGTATGTATATATCCACATATATATAGGGGAAACTAGGAGGGGAGCAGGGGCATTCAGTTAAACATTTTATGAGCTGCTTATCGGGCGTGGTTGGGGGCTAAGCCTATTAGATAAGATTAGTCTCGGAGCGCATTTTCGGAGCAAGTTTTGTTCTAATTATAGATAAAGAATCAGCTGATAATCCTTGATAGACGAGGTCAAAACTATCTTTATATTGAACGTCTTATCGTTTAGATCGAGCGATATACGTTAAGGGAGCGGGGAACTAGTTTGCTCGGGTTGATCTTGTCGAGTCACCGAGGATTGCATTATTTTAGTTTTTCCTGGAGCGACGCTTGTCCACTGCCCGCGAGCTGTGCTAGAGCTCTTTAATCTTATCAGCACTTGATAAGGAGAACTACTGAGGCACTTGGACAAGCTCACGCCTCCAACTCCGTCTCCGTCTGCGTCTCCGGCTACATCTGTGTCTCCGCCAGTTGGCCGTCTGTTGATGTTACGGAAATGTAAACATGAACACAACGTTGAGTAAATTTCTATGCATGTGCGAGTATTACGAGTGGAAGTTACAGATAAAAGATCGACCTGGGAATGTGTAACGTCAACTTGGGTGCAGTCCCAGTTACAGACTTGCTTCTGTTTCGGATACTTTTCGTCAAGTTGAATGACTGAAAAGGGGGCCTAAGTTAAACTTTCCCCTCTTCCAGTTACACTGCTTTTTTTCCGTATACGTGTACTGCACACTTGCATTTTAATGGAGTGTGTTGTTATTATGACCTGTGTACGAAACGCTTAATTATTCAAGTTCTACTTCCCTCTCGCTCTGTGGCTAAACTTAGCTCTGTTACTCATTTAGTTCCAGGTGTGCTGATCATTAATCTACTTTTCTGTACGCCAATTCTATGTCGTATTATGGAGTAGCGCATCTTTGTCAGCTCGTCTGAGAAGCACCACATGACGTAATAACCCAGAGAGAGATAGGATGGAGAGAGGCAGGTGTAGCAGGGAACAGACTTTCCACTAATTTAGTTGGTCAATATGGCTTACAGCTTTTAGATAGAATGCAATTATTGATGTGGCAAATATTTGCCATGGGAAACCTCACAGCACACAGCTCAAAGGTGGAAATCTTTTGGGGGACCTCTCCAAGGGCCTCCAGCGGAAAACAAGTCCCATTCAGAGCCACATTTCCAGCATATGACATACTCGTATGGGTTGAATATGGCTTTAAGCTGCTTGTTATATTTACTCACGGTGACTTGTAAAAATCTTAGTAAAACTATTTGCTGTTGCTATTTGTTGATGCTTTTTTTATTGTATTTAATTGACAGTAATTGAGAATAGCCACAGCAACAAATACCAAACGGGTTTAAACAAATTGCCATTCGTATGGAGAAGGAGGAGGTATTTCAGGGGGAGGCTTTTCGCTGTAACCTAGAAAAAGTGTTTATTAATTTGCATTAAGCCAAATCCCCTCCAGCCTTTAATCAGTCCAAGGCAAAGTTCGAGGACAAAAAGATACAGAAATTCGGCCAAAATGTGAGCAAAATGTTGAGATTGTTCAAATATTTATTCATTTGCTGTGCAGTGGCGTAGACCGTAAAGGGGGGTTTCATTGATCTTTGTCTCTCACCTCTTATATGAGATATTCATATCGTTTTCTACTTATAGTTCGATGCGTACCTACGCTCCTTGTCGCTCATCGATACTGAGATCAAGCTGATCACCGATGGACAGCTGCCGTTGCGCCAGTGCCTGCATCGGGAGGCCTGCGCCAAGGACGTTGAGCTGCCTGCCTATTATAACAAATTCAGTGATCTTCGCAAGGAGTACCAACGCTACAAGTCTGGTGACCTCTCACGGGCTCTGGTGCCGCTCAAGGACATCAAGAAGATGCTGCAGTCACCCACACTGCCCATGCCCCAGTCCATTGGTGAAATGCTTAAAGGTGAGTCTTCTGCTCTTTCCACTTCCTGAAGAAGCCCTTTCTAATATTCTCACTCGTTTCTCATAGAGCTCAACGCAACATCTGTGGAGGATAATGACTTTTATATACGCGAATCTCGCGATATGGTCACTGTGATTCAAACATTGCTCCAAGCGGGTGAGTCCACTCCTAACATACATCCAAAGGATCCTCAAGCTTATAGGCAACATTTCTGTGTTTATAGGTCATAAATTTGATACGAATGAACTCGTGAATCTAGTACTGGAACCTGGCATTTGGTGAGTATTCGTAATAGCTGTATCTATCTATGTATAAGCAGTTAGCTCTAATACACCTTGTATTGTTATAAAATAGAGATAGATGGGATTATTCTAGGCGTTCCCGACTGACTTCAGTTAATGGTAGTATCATCTACTCGTATGTCCTAGCTACCAATTCCTTTGGGTGCTTTCTATATATAATATAACTTTCCAGATAATAGTAATAGGTACAATCTTCTTCACCAAGTTTCATCTTGCAGACAGTTAAGACATTGTCTGAGATGTATATTATATATGGTAGTTGTTGTTTGTTGTACCTAGTTATGGATTATCTAACAATTTAGCTGCTCACTAGCTGCCCTGTACGCTATCTTTCCTACATGTATATAATCCAAGCTTCTGTCCACTCGGCAGACTTAGTAACATCATTAAGCCACATATAAGCTATATCCTGGAGACATGTCCTAACAGTTTATTGTCTATCCCTATATATAGATATATATGAATCTTTTTTAACGTTCAATCATCTATATATGATATTGTTAACATGTCTATATGAGTTCCCTCTTAGAAGTACCATTGTGGCTACCCTCGCTAGTGTTTTTAGCTCAATTTTTCACTCTCACAACTCTCTCTCCCTCTCCATCTTTCTGGGAATTCGACTCTCACTCATTCCACAAGTGTCTCTCAGTATGCTTCAGTTTCAGTCTCAGTCGCAGTCTCAGTCTCAGTCAGGGCTGCCAATTCCGCTTTTTTCCCGTCAAATCTGGCTTTTTTGAAAGGCTCACTGCGGGACAAACTTGAAAATTGCGGGAAGCGGGAATTCTGGATTTTTTAGAACTATGTTTGGCTTTTTTCCGCTTTTTTTTATGATTGCCACAATTCATAGAAAAATCTTGTTGTTTCATTGTACTCTTGTCGATATTTACCATTGCCATCACCAATATTCAAACTAGCATCTCACAAACAAAATATATCCCAAATTGAACGCCAATATAATGACATTCATTTGATAAAATGGGAACAAATAAACGACACAACAAAGTTTTGGAGTGAAGTTTATAGTTACAAAGATTCTGGTGGCAACTGCAGATTTTTTGAGCTGGCAACTGTTGCCATCCAAATGCTCTCATTGGTCAAACGCAGAAATTGAACGGATTTTTAGCCAGGTTAACCTGATCAAATCTAAATTGAGAAATTCTATTAACCTGAGCACAATCAACAGCATTCTATGCATAAGGTAAAGTTTTATAGAGTAAGAGAAGAATACCAATTCTTATTTTAATATTCAAATATGGCTTGCAAAGGCTTCAAAAATGTTGTTTTAACTATCAGGTCCCAAACCACTATTTACGTATGATTGGGACAAACATGTCATACGAAGGTGAACAGGAAAGAAATGTCGTAGAATTGGATGAGGTGATGGCAATTCTGTAAAAAAAAACCCTAAATATAAGTTACAAAATAAAATTGTCAATTCTAAAAAATGCGATTTTTTTTCCGCTTTTTCCTGAAAATTTTCAGCTTTTTTCCCCTTGTCTTCCAGTTAAAAACAGCTTTTTTTTCTGACCAAAAATTGGCAGCCCTGGTCTCAGTATCAGTATATTCAGCGCTTCAGATTTGCTTTGGTGCTGCAGTGTTCCAATTCTGTCAAGGTCTGCACTATTTCGAGTGTGCCCTTAACCAAAAGCCACTCAAATGTATACAAAAAACAGGCAAATAAAATATGAAAAAAAGTAAATAAAAAAATCATAAAAAAAGTCAATAATACTCAAAGCGATAGAGACCGAAAGAAGCGATGCGTCGCGACAAAAGCGGCGATCGAAGCTGTCGTCAGTCAGTGATTGGATCGGGACGCGATAAGAACTCGTTGCGCCCTGAAGCACATCTAAGACAGATTCGAGTCGGCATTGGGATCGGAATAGAGATCGATCGGATCAGCTAATGAATAGGACAATTGTTATCGCTATCGCGTTGAGAAAAGTGTGTCATATAAATGAACAGTGTATATAAGTCGAGTCGGAGTTATACAGTTATAGAGCTATAGATACTATATAGAGTTGTGTCGGCGAGCTCAGTTTCACCTGTTGAGGCGAGACCGAAAACTATTAAAACAATTCAATTAGTGGAACTGAAGTAAAGGTAAAACCCAAGCCAGTCAAAGCTGAGCTAAATACGACGAACTTCTGGTTATTTCTCTGAAATATTTGCTGTCGCTGCTTCTTCTGATTATTCATGTTTTCGCATACGTGTGTGCGTGTGTGTGTGTGTGTCTCTGTCTGCTGTGTGTGTGTGTGTGTGTGTGTGCTTTGAAAAGTCAGCAGAAATGTTTATGGACTTGAAAATCGAAACGTGACTGGAACAACTCGAAGCGACAACCTACCAAACATTCATGTTAACCAATAGATGAACCAAACAAAGGCTTGAAACACTCGTCGAGAGTCCAGTCCGTTGTATTATATACAGGGTATTCCTGGGCACAAGGGGAGGGAGGTGAGGCTGTGCCCTGGTGCTATCTATTCCATTCGAGGGAACTGCAGCTGCAACCGAAAGCTATTCGTAAATGGAAACATTTTCAGTGGAATTTTTGCACATTTTTATTAATATTTTTCTGTGTGTTTTCTTTGCAGCTCAATTGACGACGAGGTTGACGGCAACTGCATCGTGCGAGCCCGTGGACTACCCTGGCAGAGCAGTGATCAGGACATTGCCAAGTTCTTTCGGGGACTCAACGTAGCCAAGTGAGTAGTAGACGAGCGTAACCCATTGATAAGACGTCGCCTTCTTGGCTCTTCCTCTTATCGAGGTTCACCGGGTCAGCAGCAGATTACGTTGGGGGCTGAAGCGTTGAACATTCTGTTGTGTTTAGTGTTCACTTCTGTCGGTTTTTCTTTATCGTATATGTTTTTTAATCGTTTCTCAATCTCTTGCTCTGCTCTCTTGCGTTCTCTCTTCCCCTCTCTCCCCTCTCCGTCTGTGTCTCTTCTCTCTTCATCTGACTGTCTCTTGCAGGGGCGGCGTTGCTCTGTGTCTCTCGCCGCTGGGCCGGCGCAACGGTGAGGCACTGATTCGCTTTATATCCCAGGAGCATCGCGACATGGCACTCAAACGCCACAAGCATCACATTGGCTCGCGCTACATCGAGGTGTACCGCGCCTCTGGCGAGGATTTCCTTGCCATAGCCGGCGGTGCGTCCAATGAGGCGCAGGCCTTCCTCTCAAAGGGCGCCCAGGTGATCATACGCATGCGTGGACTGCCCTACGACTGCACAGCCAAGCAAGTGGTGAGTCTCAGGTCCTAACTGTGAACTGTGAACTGCATCTCATTCTCTCGTTTCGTCTCTTATTCCAGCTGGACTTCTTTACCACCGGGGAGTCGCCCTGCCATGTGCTGGATGCCAATGAGGGCGTGCTGTTTGTCAAGAAGCCGGATGGACGTGCCACTGGCGATGCTTTTGTACTGTTTGCCAATGAATGCGATTCATCCAAGGCGCTGGGACGCCATCGGGAGTCAATTGGACAACGCTACATTGAACTGTTCCGCTCGACGACGGCGGAAGTGCAGCAGGTGCTGAACCGTTCGATGGACCCCAAGAACTACGAGTCGAACAATCATAGCCAGCCTCCATTGATTGCACAGTTGCCCACCATGCAGTTGCCGTTGCTGCCGCAGGTGGGTGCCACTGCCGGTGGCCACACCCTCAACCCGCTGAAAGCTAGTGCTAGCCACGTTAACCTGTGCCCATCACTTCCCCATGCCCCACAGCACCTCATCACCTCTGGCACTACCAAGAACTGTATACGACTGCGCGGCCTTCCCTACGAGGCCATGGTGGAGCACATTCTGCATTTCCTGGACGACTTTGCCAAGCACATCATCTTCCAGGGCGTCCACATGGTCATCAATGCTCAGGTGAGTTCGCCAACTCCAGCTCTATTCACCTCTTGGCTAGCCAACACTTACTGAAACATTGCTCCTCCTGCTGCCTTTCAGGGTCAGCCAAGTGGTGAGGCTTTCATTCAAATGGACTCGGAGGATTCGGCTCGACTCTGTGCCCAGCGCAAGCATAATCAGTTCATGGTCTTTGGCAAGAAGTTCCGCTACATTGAGGTCTTCCAGTGCTCCGGCGACGACATGAACCATGTGCTGAATGGCGGACTCGCTTCACCGGTTGCACCACCTCCACATCCGGGCCACGCGCATTTGGCAGCTGCTGCAGCCGCCGCTGCTGCCGCCGCTGTTGCTGCGGGCAAGCAGCCTTCACTGCTCTCTCCGGGTATGTTAGCTCAACCTCCGCCGCCACCCACCGGCGCTCAGGCCATCAGCTCTCACTCCCACACACACGCACACTCACACTCACACTCGCATGGGCACACACATAGTCACGCCGCCGCAGCTGCGGCTGCTCATCATGCACTGCAAACGTCCCCAGCGGTCGCCGCCGCCGCTGCCTCCATGTTGGGTGCCACCTCCCATGCCCCACTCACCGCTGGCACACACAGCAGTCTAGCTAGCTTCATGGCTGCTCAGCCCACAGGCACAATGTCCACCCACTCTTCGCTGGGCTCTTTGTCCAGCAGCAGCCTGGCCCAAAGTGGCCTCTCTGCCGCACAAGCCGGCTACCCCTTCAATCTTGGGCTACCACCCACTTCCAGTAGCCAGGCGGCAGCTGCCGCTGCTGCCGCCGCCGCTGCAGCAGCTGCTTCTAATCCAGCCCTGATGGCCCAGCAACAGGCTCAGTTTATAGCCCAGCAGAGTCTCTTTGTACGCCAGCAAGCGGCCGCTATGGCCGCGGAGCAACAGCAGCAGCAGCTTTACGCTAATGCCGCCATGTTGCAACCCCATTCGCTGTATATGCAACATCCGAGCGCAGCAGCTGCTGCAATGGGCGCCCAGCCCCAGTTTGTATTCATGCAGCGTCCCTATCTGCAGCCCTTTCCGCTGGGGTACATGCCCGCCGGCAGCTATCAATTCGCGGGCGCTGCCTCAGCCGCTGCCGGGGTACCGTCTCCCGGTGCAGCTGGTGCCGCCGGTATCGCCGGTGCCAGTGCCGCAGGCAACACAGCCCTGGCCCTCCAATCGCACTCCATGAAGCGATCCTACGAAAATGCCTTCCAGCAGGATCCAACTGGAGCAGCGGCCGCAGCGAGTGCTGCCAAGCGGGCACTGACCCGAGCGCCTAACAGCGTCTACTCCTACTACAATCCGGGCATTTAGTGGGACACTCAATCATGATTGATTGATTGACTCCTCTTCAACTGAGTCGCTTAATACATTCGTTCTTTCTTACTAACTATGATTGACTGATCAACTAACAATTGATTGATTGATTGATGGACTCTATAAAAGGAGTTGCTTCAAATAAAACTCCGTCACTTCGAGCACATTCCCAGGCGACAACGTTTGCAGCGCATAATGAATGGCAATATATCTATACATTATATATTCTATATATAATAACTCATCTTGGCATACCATACACACACACACACACACACACTCATATACAAGACATATTATTAGCGCTTAAACTCGTTTATATTTGAAAATTTTTATAGTAAAATTTTTTATCCGTAAGTCCTTAAATAATTCAAGCAAAAAGTAAACGAACATACTTTTAAGCATTTTGTCTAAGGTCTAAGCATTACTTATACTCAGCACACACGCACAAACACCCATTGCACACACACACACTCATATAAACACATACACAAACACACACCCGGGAAAGCTAACAAAAATGTGCAAATTGTTTTTGGAATCTATGAAAATTTGTAACTCCTTCCACTCGTATTTGTTCCTTTTGTCAACTAATCAGACTATAAGATACATAGTAATACCTGAATCAGAGCAACTACTCCATATACTATCTAACTATGCTGTGTATGTGCTTCTGTGTGTGTTTGTACTGATTGCGCGTGTGTGTGTGGATGTGTTTGTGTGTGTGTGTGAAACGCTATTGCGACAAAAGAGGCTAACGTCCTTTAAGCAGCGAGCGTTGTGTTTCAACTGGTGTCAGTTGGGTTCTGTGTGTGTGTGTGTGTGTGTGTGTGCCACGCCCCTAATGTGCAATCTAAAATCATAAATTTAAGTATACTCACACACACACACACATCCCACACACACTCACACTCATACACACACACACACACTCTCTCTCTGCCTGAACGGCGTCAGGTGTTGGCTCATGCGGAAACAAAGAAAGAAAAAAGAAAACAAAATATTAAACTAAATCAAATGTGCAACAGGTTCAACAAAAGAAACAAAAACAAAAACAAAAACAAACACAAACATAAACAAAACCCTTCCCACAACTGTTTTATAATATGCGAAAGCTTAGACTAGACAATATCTATATCGTATATACACACCATATATATATAATATATCATAATGGACAAGAATCTTAGACCTAAGGCATATATACAACTTGTAAATTGGTTGGAACATTGATGCGTTACACAAACATTGATTAATATTTACCTAAATTTAAGCACTAGAAAACTTTCCTGTGTCACCCTGTTGCAGCGTGCCACAGCCCCACGAGCATTGCGATCTAGCTAAAATCACACATTCGACAATACTGTATAATATACCATATACCATATGTGTATATGAAACCTGATCTATATCAACATACAATGTTCATTATGGGTTAGTTTATATCGCAGTGCTCGCCTGTTGCTAGCTCACAAACAGTTCTAACATATCCCAACAAAAAACTAGAATCTAAATTTAATTTTGATTTTCAATTGGAATTTGATATTTTATATCGTAAATCGTTACATGTATCTTTCTATATCTATAATATAAGTGTGCGTAACTGGTGTTAGTCGCAAATTGGAACTTAATCGATGATATTGTTTCTCAACTCTGAATTTATATCGTGTGTGTTCTCTGTCATATAACTAATTTTAGATCATAGTCTCTCTCTTTCTATCTCTCTGCCTTAAAACATAAATGTACTAAGTATATACATATATATATATATATCTATATACTATATGTATTAATAGTTAAAAGGGGAGCTCCAAATCGCTTAATGTACGTTCTAGCGCTTTAGTGTTCTACTATATCAATTGGTTATGGATATTTTGGGTTAATGCTCTTTATATGCCTTCAAATTAAGATACGATTTAATATATTAAAACTTGTCTGTCATTGTCCAAAAATTCGGGCTTGTTGTACCTTGAAAGTGTGTGTGTATGTCCTTAAGCTACACATCGACTGACTGTACTATATAACGTAAGTACTGGTCCGAGCAGAGAGCTCTATTAAAGCTTTAACAATAACCGATCTTAACTCCTTTTCTGCGTCTAACAAACAGTTTTACGCTTCTTGCGGCATTTCTTCTAAACTTTAAACGATTCTAAAGATTCAAAAGTAAAAACATGGGAAAGATTTTCTTCTCATATCAAACTTAGCACACTTAGTTTTACTGTTACGGTAATCGTAACTCCTAGATCATACGACAATCGAGTGGTTCCCCATGGGTTTTTTTCTTGGCAATAATGCAATACACATACTCGTATAATACAATCTATGGCTTCCATACAAAACTCATAAGCAGCCACTTAAAAAAAAAAAGAAAATAGAAAAAGAAACAAACAAACAAATCAAAAGTTAATAATATTAATAATAATTAATAATAATTAAAAACTTAATTAGTTTATAGCGCACATATAATTTTGATATTCCATTTTTTAATGCTTAGTTTACTAGAGACAATCGAACTTTTAATAATTTTTTATACTTCAATAAATATATACATATCGCTATATACATACATACATATCTATATGACAAATGCTCGCCTCTTCCCTCTGCGATTCTCATACAACTTACCTTACTTATCACTCCCTCTCTTTCTCTCTCTCTCTTTGTGCACTATTCAAATTTCTGCTGGGAGAAACAAGATAAGAATTTAAATTCCATTCCAATTGTGTAACTGTTTCCCTGTCTTATATTTTGTTTAATATCCTACTCTCCCTCTTTCTCTCTCTCTCCCAGTAATTTCTATTCTCTCTTATAATTACTTCTTATACTTTCATCTACTCCCTGTCTCTGCTGAGATGTACACAAGTATTTGTATAACTTGGGCTCGGGCTTGGGACTAGCTTTATACGTATTTTCAGGCGCATCCTCTCTCTCTCTCTCTTTGGTCTCTGGTCTGCTGCCTGCGGCCTATGTGGTTTTTTTTTTGACGGCGTTACGAGTTGCATACAAATTGTATTATTTGGCTGATTTTGGATTGGAAATTCATGGTTTATACATATATCTCTCCCACTCTTTGTATGTATGTGTTTGTTTTCCTTTGTGTGTGTGTGTTACCTCTTTTTTAGCTAGTGCAACTCTGTAACGTCTGTAAGTGGAATGTCAATCATAATCCGTAAAACATAAAAACATAAAACATAAAACGTAATGCGTAATGCGTAATTTGTAATCCACCTGGCGCTGCTCTACTTTAGATACACCCATCTTGTATGTAACAACAACAACAACTACTACTACAACAACAACAAACAAACAAAAATAACTATCGATATAAAAGAAAGATAAATTTAAAAGAATCGCTAATCGAAATGATCTTCTCTGGCTGCTTTTGTGTAACGCGTTAAGGAACTGGTTGTGCTCCAACTTCTAACTGTAACTGCATACACATATATACATAAATATATATACATCTATATACTTGTGTATATGTGTAAAACGATAACTATGACGATAACGATAACCGACTCCTTACTCATACACCGTCGTTATTGTCACTGGTCCAGCTGTGTCTGTGTGTGTGTTGTTGTTCTTTTTTTATTATCTATTTTATTGTTTAAAGGCTGGTTGGTGCTTGGATAAAAACATAAAACAAAATGGTAAACAAATCTGATGGGAATAAAAACATGTTTTAAGTCTTACTACTCGTATGTGCGCAAAAAATGTTGTATTCATGGTCTCTGGGTAAAGTGGTAAATATACATAATCGTATATATTGCATATACTACATATACTATATATCTTCAAAATCAAATTACAATTACAATTACAATTACAATTATTATACTACATGTCTCCTCTACCATTATTTGCAAATGTCTAAACGGTGAGTGTTTTTGAATACGATTTAACTTACCCTAATTACTAATTAACTCTTACTAACTCCAACTAACCCTAACAACAACAACTACTACTATAAATATAACTATTAATACTAATCAAAAGTCAGTCAGTTGCGTCTCTGCCTTAACTTTGTGTCGCTTCCTTGGATAGTGTTTAAAGCAACAAGCGACAACCGTTAGCATCTTTAACACTAATTCCCCTCTCAATACTTACAATATTCAATCCCGAATTTGTTCTTAGTGCCCATTTATTGTTTTTTTTTCTCTTTATTTAAGGCATATTTAAAGACAATCTTCCGGCAACTTTCATCTAAAGATCTTTTTGTTTTCGCTTCCTTAGGTGCCACTGTGCTGGGCGCCCATTTTGGTGCACACTTTCCGGCTTATGGTGGGCCGGCACCACCGCAACACACGCCTCTGCTGGCCACACCGCGTCCTCATCATGGGCATGCCCACCACCACCATCATCATCATCATGCATCCGCCTTTTATCCGCCGCCGCTGGTCTACTGGCCATATCCGAGTCCGCCCGTTTCGCCTACCACCTATTACAGCCAGCCGGGCGCCCATTCACCCTCACAGCATCAGGCCTTGGTAAGTGACATCCAGACGTCTAATGACTAAGAACAATGATTAAACATACAATTTTCAGTATCCGGTGGACTTTTATTCTCCTTCACCGCTCTCACCGCCTAATGCCGGCCTGATACTCACGCCCAGCAAAACCGCCGTGCCCTTTGTTCCAGCAAAGCAGTCAGCCGCCGGCAATAACAAATTAACGCCGGCACCGGCTATCCAGGCCAGCCTGACCTTGGGTAACGCAGCACCGTCGCAGCCGGCGTCCAGTCAAACGGTGACCGTTGTTAATGGAACAGTTGCGCCTGCTCAGGCCGTAACTCCAACATCACAGGCGTCTCAAAGTCTGCTTAGCCTGGACACAAACCACACGGCCAGTGCGACGCCTGCGCTGAAAACGGGCAGCCAAAGTGGCGCTGCTAGCGTCACGCCAATTGTGAGCAACTCCTGCGTGGAGCTATACATATCATAGATACTCTCCCTCTCTCTCTCTCCCCCTCTCTATTCAATGCTTGCACACAAAGTAATATTATTGAAACTTTTGTAAGCAATAGAGAGAAATACGCAATTATAATTGTCTTGCCAATCGAAGAAATTTGTTTGTAGTGTAGTTTAGAACCAGCTGTAGATATGTCGCTAGCCCGCTTAGCCGGGTTGCACACCTCTTATACGAGCTACTGGTTGAGCGGCGAAACGAGTCGCAATTGCGGCAAATAACAATCGAATCTCGCCGCAAATGCTGGCCCTTCCTTTCCCACACAGCCAGAACCTAATGAATTTTTGATACTTAGATTCATATAATTAATGCTTTAGGTAGACGCCCAGTGCAATTTCAAATCAAATTTTAAATTCCAAAACCATCAATTACTATTTATTATTCTACTGCTGCATTATATACATTATATATGTTATAATATCCAAATATACATATTAGCGAATTAGCAAAGAGAAGAAAACTACAAATTTATCCCTAGTCAATAGTCAAATTATTTATATGCATGTTAAATCTTAAATCAAATCAAACAAAATCACACAAATCGTCAATCGTCAAATGTCAAACGTCAATCGTCAAACGTCAATTGTCAAATGTCAATTGTCAATGCAAAGATTTATCTAACTATTCCATTAGTTAGTTATTTTCTTAACGCATTGCCAAATTAGTCAAAAGATTTAAAAAGAATATAAAAAAAATAGTAATAGAATACACAATGTTATCATCATACGATTTATTCATGTTTTGTTTAGGCTAAGCCATCGATGAATTATTTTTTGTTATTTTACGTACTTGTCATGTAAAACCGAAAGAAACATTTCTTTTTTAATACAGATGCAAATTTGTTTTTAATTGTTATTCTATTTTCTCATTCAAAAAGATATTATCAATTGTTTCCAAATATGCAACTATTAAATAAATCAAAAAACACAACATTTAACAATATTTTAATTAAGTTTTATTTACTTATCGATATTGTGAATACTTATTGTAAATAAGTATATTCCTCTTTTGGGCAGTGTAAAACTAAAATTATGCGGGATCAAAAGACTGCTGAATGTGCGAGCAGGATAACTAGTGTGAAGTCGTGCCTTACTCGTTTATCACTTGCAGATCTAGCTTTCGGGCAATGGCGGACAAACAAAATACAGTAACGCTTGTGTGAGCAGAATAGATATCACGATGGTGCTGTACCCTTTTGGCATATACCTAACTTGGACTATCTACAATGAAAAGATAAATCTTCTGCTGCTTCTGCTCGCCTGTTACTTTGAATTGACACCAAACAATTGGCGACAATTCTGGTTAAAAATTTAAATTGCCAAAAATAGGCGATTTCAAATCGCTTCTGATCGTTTTTAGCTTTTTCTCTTGAAAAAGTGTGCACAAGCCGCGGTTTGTTGTTTCAGAGTTCAGCCGATTTCGTTCAATTTCAGTGAATTTGTCGGGTCTCAGTACCAGGCGAACAGAAACAAGTACAGCATTATTTATATCAGACTAAATTGCCAAAAGCCTCCTTGCAGTGCGAGCAGGACAACTAGTGTTACCGTGCATTTCCCCTCTTGGATAGTGCCAGTCTAGGAAGATAACGGACCTTTGGCAATGGCGGACTAGGTCTATTTCACACTCTCAATGTACCGAATGTGTGAGCAGGATGACTAGTGTTAGCTCGTGGCTTACTAAATTAGGATAAGATACTTTCTGATAATTCTGTTCGCCTGTTACGTCGCAGTCGACCGTTCATACAACTTTAACAATTCTCCCTAAAAATTCTTGCCGCCTATTTAATAATCAAATGCCGTTTTAAACTGTTCAGTGTTTATTTATTTAAACTTATATTTATTTAAATGATTTAAAATATTACAAATAAAATAAAATTGTGTGACCAAATCGACTAGTGCTCATTTCTTTTGCCACAGCCATCTCGAACAGTCCTATGAAAGTGTAAACAAGACAACTAGTTTCACTAGAGATTTACATTTTTTCACTAGGGATCCAGGCTTTGAGGAATGGCGGACAAAGATCTTGGCCTATTGGATGTGTGAACAGGACAAATTGTTGAAACTCATGCCTTACCTTTTTGGCATATGTCGAGCATTGACTTTGCACAATGACATGATAGGCCTTCTGATAATTTTGTTCGCCTGTTTCTTTGGAAACGACACAAACAATTTTGGACAATTCTCGTTAATAATTGAAATTAGCAAAAATATGTGTTTTCAAGCCGGTTCCGATAATTTTCAGCTATTTTAAAGGAAGGAAGTTTGAAAAAACGCGGTTTCACAGTTTAGCGAAATTCTTACAATTTTAGAGTTACTTCGTGTTTTAATACCAGGCGAACAGAAATAGCTACAACGTAGTTTTTATTAGAGTAATTGTCCAGAAACCTCCTTGCAGTGCGAGCAGGACAACTAGTGGTAGCTTGAGCATTACCCCTTTAGGCAAGTACCGTTCTAGTAGTATAACAGTACGAACAGTATAACAGTAATGGCGGAATAGGACGAACTGTAAATTGTTGTGTGAGCAGGACAACTAGTGTTAGCTCAGACAGGCACAAGATACTTTCTGCTGATTCTGTTCGCCTGTTACTAGTGAGGCGATAGTACTTACAATTTACATTTTTCGTTGCAAATCAAATCGTTGTAAAAAAAATGTGGGCTGCCTTTCAAATAAATAATGTCGTAATTTATTTAAATTATTTATTTAAATTATTATTTATTTCAACTATTAACATATTACAATATAACAGAATGTGTGACCAAGACAGCTAGTGTTATACTTGCTGATGCTGATCCCTTTTGACAGGTACCAGCTCAAGCGTAATATGGATCGATCAAAGTGTGAACAGTACAACTAGTGTTACTTCGCATTAATATTTCTGGCACGTAATCGACTTTCTACTGATTCTGTTTGCCTGATATTAGGCACTGGATGCTGGTTTCGGAATGGCCGCTTTTAAATTTCACGTTTCTAAAGAAAATAGAATTAAGGCGTGCTCCATCCTTTTGAGGCCACATTGATGTCGTGGCATAGTTTTAAGAAACGGTGTTTTGTTTTTCTGAAATCCAATTATATTTCCAACCATAGCTCACTGTTTTTATTGATTTCCAGGCAATGGCAATAATAATGACATTTTCATCCCACATTTAAGTTCCATAATAAAAAGAGAAATATCATTTTGCAGTTAGGTTCTTTATTTATACTGAAAATAGGTTTGCACTGGACATCTATTAATACATAATTAATGATAGGATAATTGAGAAAGAATATACATAAATATCAAATTGAAGCGTGAGTTGGGTGGGTCTGCGTTTCGTCGCCTCGTTAGCACGACTATAAATAATCAAAAGTGATGATATCGGGATGATGATATCTGATGATAAATCGTTGACAAATGGCGTTACAAACGGACGAAAGTCCCACCGACCAGTTGAAAATAAGCACGGTCGTTGTGAACTATCATCCGGTCGCACCGTACCATAGTACCGTATAAACAAACACACACACACATATTTAAAATAGATTTAAAATTGAAGTTTTTGTTTTTTTCGTTTCCTTTTTTCTCTTAGGTTTTCATGCAGCATCATTTGCTGCACCTGATGACGGGTAGTCGGGAGACTTAACCAGCTTTTCGTTGTTGATGTCCATATGATAATTTATCAATGGGTCTGGCTGTTCTGGACAAGCTGCTCCTCTGCTGCTTGTTCTCTTGGTATCAGTCTTGGCGCCTATCAAAAGTACATTAGGCGTGGTCCTGCGGCGCACCATTTGCGTTGACAACGTTCGTCCTGCAGAGAAAACTGTTTGTTAATGCGACAAAAATGCAGCAGCAGCAGCACAGCACAAGGCTAGAAGCGGGGTTAGGGGTACATGGGTTGGGTGTGCGATTGGGGTTGGGGTTCGGGTAGAGTTGCTCAGATTTTGGCACTTTTATGGCCGCACACTCGACTTGGCTGTGCACTTCCGCTAATGTTGCCGGAACTGGCAAATAAATCTCATTTGTAATCGTGAAATATATTTTATATCCAGTTAAAAACTACTCGACAAAGGCCAAAAACTGTGAAAACTTAATGTTCAATGGGCCAGTGCGCAGTGCTGTACTCTAAAATCAGGCAACACACACACAGAGACACATACACACACTCGCAAACAATAATAATAATAAAAGAAACCAAGCAAAGTTGGTTGGAACTGTTGCAAGAAAACTTTTCCACAACCACTCGAAAAGTAAGTCAATAAAAATGCTTCAACAGTGATTGCAGCGGTTGAGAGATCTAGGGGGAAAACTGGATGAAAAACTGGAGGAAAAACTGAGCAAGATATCGGCATATATTGAAGAGCTTTAGCGACTTAGCGACTTAGCGACTGTCACTGTCGCCAACGGCATTGAAGCAAGCGGACAAGGACTCCCCTTAAAAGCCATTGCAAACTTTTATTGATTTAGCGGCATTCATTCGTTTCTGGCCATCAACAATATTCACTTAAGGCTAAAGCGTAAAACCATGAATAATTGGCCCAAAAAAATAATATACATCAGCTTTCGTTTTTGCGCGGCTTTGAGTTATGGCCATAATCCCTCACTCCCAGGACTACTCATACTTCTAAGGCTGCCAACTGTGAACGAAGCTAAGCCCAAATTTGTTGGATAAGCAGGCTTCAAGTCTACAGTTAGAATTCAGTATTGAAAATAGTAAGACCAGATTCTCAAGGACTGCTGTATTCACAAAGGGATAATGAGGATAACATTATGAGTGCTATAGTATATATATCGCGTAATAAGGCTGTACTGTAGAGATAGTAGATGGGAAAACCAAGAAAGGGCAGATAAAAGAGTCCTTAGCTGAAAAGAAAAGAAAGATATACATTAGATAAATGTTTCAGATATGCAGATGGAATATGGGTACATTATATCCTTTGTAGGAGTTGTCTACTTAAAGTTCACATTAATTCTGTTTATCTAATACAAAGTGTCAACATTATTCCTTAAGAACACAAATCGTTGCTCTAAATATAAGAATCGCTCTTCAACTTGGGGCAATCGCTTCAGACAGGACTCAAACAAAGTGTCGACACCTGCAGTTAAATGCTTCAATTTTTGACCAAATATTTACCCCGAAGGATATGCGAGAAGTGCACGTGCATTTGGAACAATCCCTTCGACCTTCCTTGGTGTCCTGTTACTTGCGCCTTGGTCCTTGTTGCTTATGTCCTCGCTTGCAGAGGGTGAAGCAGAAATAGAGAAAAGGAAATCAATTTCAAGCACATTACAAGGACGAGACAAGCCCCAACCGAATTCTCAAGTTGATTTCATTATTTACTTTAGACTTTGTACTTTATATTTGTATTTGCTGTTTGACAGATTTAGTTGAATGCGCTCAGAGTGTGTGTGTGTGTGTGTGTGTACACACACATCAAACACACACTTAAAGTTGAGGGTATAATATGACTGCAATGCGTCCTTTTTTTCTGAGAGAGAATAAGATATGTTATAAGCACTTGGGGAGGGGAGCATAAGCTGAAATACAAGTCAAATAAATCGAAATTATTGAGAGTGTGTTAGAAAGAGAGAGCTGAAAGCCAAGTGGTACACAAGTGCAACTTAAAGGATAATGCCAACAGATCCTTGGGCAAATATTGAGTGGGACGAGCTTGTCATTAGAGAGCCAGTTGAGAGACGAAGTAAGACCAAAAGTTTAGAGCAAGTTTTTCTGATTTTAACTAAACTACTTTAGGCAATTGATTGTCAAGCGAGTGGGTGTGTCTGTGTGTGTGTTGAGTGTGTGTTCTCTCTGAGTGTGTTTGTGTGTGTGTGTGTGGGTGGGTGGGTGTTAAAAGTTGGCGGCGTCTGAGCCAGCGCTTTTTGATGTCTGCTTCAGTTTTCTAACACATTTTTCTTTCCTTCCTTTTTTTACCTCTTATACGGAATTCATTTACTTTATACAACACACAAAAGCCCAGGCACACACTTTAGATGTGGGTGTATACATATAAATATATATATAGGTGTGTCTGTAGGTGTTCTTGTGTATGTGTGTGTGTCTAGCAAAGGCAATGAAGTGCATTTTGAAGCACACTTGATGCACGTACAGCACGCAGAAGCCTTTTTTTCCTATTTTTTTTTTAGATGTATTGTAAATGACTGCAGTGGGCGTCACTTGAAAGGGGGTCGAAGGGGGGTAAAGGGACGCGGCATTGTGGGCGGCTTGTCGACGCGGTTCGTTAGTTTTGACACACACACACACAGAGTCAGATACATAAAGCAGACAGGAAGAGGAAGTCTATTTGTGTGTGTGTCTTTGTGGCGTCTGTTTGATAAGTGGCAGCAATTTTTTATATATTCTTTTTTTGCTGTTGTTGTTGAACTTCTTTCTACACGACGTGGAGAAGGAGGTGGAGGGGCGACTGGTCTGTTATCCTTGCTGATCCTTTTGGACTGCAACCCCCGCAACTAATGAAATTGTTAATTTTTGCTCAGCAAAGTCACGTACGAGATGTGTTGATGACGCTCAACTCGAGAGATGCCGCCTGTCTTGCTGCCGCTGGCCAATTGGCCGCGGTTCGAGGCAATTGGAGGGGGAAGGGGCGGAAGAGTAGGCGGCTGTTTGGTGGTTGGTTTAGCTTAATAGCTAACTTGGCTTAAAAGCTGTGTGCAACAGTTTCCATTAGCCAGTTGCAGCGACAGTTTCGAAAAGTGGACCTGGAGTTCAATCAGTGAAAAGTTTCAAGTGCTTCGATAGAGTGTTGCGTGATTTGCGCTGCAATATTTGACTACAGCAGTTATTTAGTTTATGGCAGTACACACACACACACACAAACACACATCAATCCACACACACACATAGCACGTGCATAAAACGATATGAAGCGGAGCCAAAGCCAAGCCAGAAATGGCGAAAAAGTCGCATTGCAGCAAATTTCTGTTACGTTTGCCAACTGCTAAGGGGATTCGATGGCTGCTTCGATGGCTGGAGGCGGATGGGCATGGGCATGGGCATGGCTAAGGCTAAGGCTAAGGGATGGGTGGAGAAGTGTTTGAGTTGGTGCTTTCCATTAATACCGTTTACCTACATCTTTCTAGTTGGCTTGGCGTTGTCCTGGCACGTAGCCCTGTAGCTCTGTCTCGTCCTCTGCCTCTGCCTCTGCCTCTGCCTCTGGCTCCCAGATATATATATTACGTATTACGTATACGCCAAAGTGGCTGCCAGGCTGATTTCGCTTTAGGATCCACCCTTTAGCTCTCTCCTTCTACTTCTACCTCCAACTCCACCCTGCGTGCTGCTTGTCGCTTCCTCGTCGCCTTCTTGTCTTGTATTTTTGTTTGCCATTTCGTGTCTTGCATTGCATTTTACTCTCTTTTATTTACGTCTCTTTCCCTCTCAGTCTTCTCTTTTTTTGGCATTTTTATTCTTTATTCTTTATACTTTTTTTGGCATTGTATTTATGCACAGTTGCAGAACGTTGCAACGCAACAACAGAACAAAATGTCTGCGTTGCATGCAATGTTTTACTTTTTTCGTTTAATTTTTTCGCTGCTTTTGTTTAGTTTTCATATGGAATTCTGCCATGTTGTATAAATGCGGCTTGTTGTATAAATTCAAATGAAATCAAATGAAAATTCATTAGGAAAACCCCAAAAAGAACCCAACAAAGACTCAATTTTCCCACTGCATACTTTACGGAGTCTGACGTAGGTTTGACCTAAGCGCTTTATAGATATCCTGTAATTGTGGGAGTGGCTAGAAGAAGGAGTATTAACTCATTTCAGATCATCTAAGCTGGTATTCAATTAGCATATCCAGCCATGAGTCCATCAAGCTACAGCAAAAGGATATCTCACAAATGTAGTAAACGCTAAGAGAGAGGGCAGACAGATCTGTAAGACTGGATGCATTAAGTATATAACAGTTCATTAGATTCAATAAGATTTCCTTCAGGTCTGCACTGAGGTTGATATAGGTCCTTTCCTTAAAGAAAAACCAAAGACAGTTAGTTGAATTCAGAGAGAAAGTTCCCTAAGCTACTTTAAGTTATTGCTGTAAGTCCCTTTTATGCTCTACCTTTTTGAGAATGATTCTCAACGACGTTTGCCCTAAGTATTGTAAACTGTTTATATGAGGCTTAGCACGCTGCCTCCTATCTTCCCATAGTTACTCCCTCCACCACTTTGGATGATGCCGCAACATTTTCCCACCTGTTTTAACATTCAATTTGCGACCTTCATCAGTTGTAATCTTAGCCCCTAGATGTAGGTGCTGCCAAAATGGCCAATACCCACGCACGCACACACACACACACGCACACGCAGACGCTTGGCACACATGCGGCGTATACGTAATCTGTTTAAACACACAATAAATAATGAAAAACTGTGCGCATATGCGAATAACGCTAAAAGCGAATTTGCATAAAAATAAAAGAGAAAAATCTACCAAAAAAAAAACGCCAACAGCGTATCAAATTATGGCCCAAAGGCGGTGGCAGCAGCAGCTCCTGGGGGATAGGAGAGGGGGAGGTAAGAAGGAGGAGGAGGACCGGTTGTCCAAAAGCTGGTCACGTATTATTTGGTGTGTGTGCGTGTGTGTGCGTGTGTGTGTGTGTATGTGAAAGTGTTTGGGGCTGGGGCTGGGGCTGGAGCAGTCGAAAGAGGCGGAGGATTGGCAATCATGAACATGCCATAATGTTTGTGACCGCGACTATTAAATCAACACACGCACACCAAACAACAGTGGCAACAATGGCCACACACACACACACACATGTGCAGGGAGGGGGAGAGGCACAGAGGGAGAGGGCGAAAGCGAGCGCAACGAGTATTTTCTATGATTTATTATTATTTCGTGCGGTTTTTCGCTATTATTTAAATTTTAAATAGCTGCAAAGTGCACACACACACACACACACACACACACACACCACATACACATGCACACAACGCGCACACCGAACACCCACTGAAATATTGTATTCCTTGGCTACCGCCTGATTTTATTGTAGGTCCTTACAACGTTTGCCTTTTAAAAGCCTCGCGGTCGCCTCTGTTGTTGTTAGTGTCATTATTATTATCGTTGCATTGTTTGTTGGCATGTTGCATGCCCCGTTCCAGTTCCACTTCCAGTTTCAGTTTCAGTTTCCAGTTGCAACAACAGCAGCAGCAGCAGCAGCAGCAGCTGCAGCTGTTGTTATTGTTGTCGTTTCGGGGCAGCCATTTTGTGGTAAATAGAGTCGTTTAAATGCATACAAATAGTGCACTAGACCTGGCCCTATCCCACTGTATGTGTGTGTGTGTGTGTGTGTGTGTGTGAGTGTGTGTGTGAGTGTGTGTAAGTTATGTGTGTTTGGCAAGATTTTATAATAACATGCATAATGCAACGTTTGCATGTCATTTGCAACATTAACAAGCAACGTAAATTGTAATTTGCCTTCATTTACCTTTTTTTAAGCATACCTTTTTGGGGTTACCATTTGCGGAAAATGGTCACCTTAAAGTGCCTCTGCACAGCCTTAACTCGTAAGCTCTAATGTTATTGCCCATCACATGGAATTGGATGAAAAGGAAAAGGAAAACTCAAAGGGAAAATATGATAGGTTCGAGTTGAAAAATGAGCTCCAAAATGGTCAAGCGAGAAGCGTTTATACTGCGTGGGATAAGCTACAAGAGAAGGAGAAGCGCAGGAAGAAGCAAAGGTGATGATGATGAGAAAGGACATGTACTGCCAGAAGCAGTCCTATCATCACTTATCTCTAAATTGCTTGAGAGGAAACTCAGCTAACTTCGCGCTACTCTCTCGACTTCTCGCTTCAGTCAAGAGTTGCAGCTCTTACGCTTCTCGCTATGCTTCTCTCTTAGCCTTCTGGTCAACTGCTTGCCTTGCTTCTTACACAGTTTCCCGTCCTTGTTCATAGTTTCTCAATAGGTTTCTAAGAATTAATTTCATTCAATGCTTTCCAGCGCTTCTCGCCTTCTCATTGCTGTCCTTGCTGCGATAGCTGCCATCAAATAGACTATCCAATAATGGGAATAACACCCAGGTAATACCCATTTGTAGGAGTGTAGGAGGGAGAGGGGCAAAGGGTAATTGGTTGCCTGCAAAGAAACTGCAATGAATGTGAAATATTGACGTGGCGCATAAGGCTGAGCGGCGGCTCATTACATGTCACAGGGTGTCTTAGGCGCTTAGCGGATTTTGTGACAGGCAAGTGGCAGTGCAGCCCCCTCCCCCTTCTCCCTCAGTCCACCGCCCATGTCTGTGTCAAAGCTATCATTTATAATGGGGGAGGCAGCTCATGTCGCGAGCTGTGTGAGTTTGACTCAAAGCGCGATCGATTTTCTATGGCAACTGACGCTCAAAGACAAAAGTTATTAGCAGCTTGTGACATTAAGTGACAGCAGAAGCACCGGCAGCAGCAGCAGCATGCCACATTATGTGGCACAATTGAAGTAAAGTCTCGCATAATGAGAGGCGTATCAGCAGATAAACAAATTAGCCAATTCCTTCCCCTTTAATCAACTGCTCTCCCTTGTTGATTGCCTTGTTTCGATTAGATTTGTTTCAGCTGGGGGCAAACTTCGTGCAGCTGCCTCATAAATGTTACTAACTGTCAACAAAGGAAAATAGCCCCCAGTCACCCAGCTTGGCGTATGCCTAATAATATCATAGTAAATAGTAGTTGTGCGGCAGGCAGGCAGTTGCACGACGCCAGTAGCTACTGCTGCCATTTGGTTTGTTGCATAAACTGACATTTTATTTGCAACACATTTCTGGTTTCTCGCTTGCCCAAATCCCAGTCGCTCCGTCTGTCTGTGTGTGTGTGTGTGTGTGCTTCATTTTGTGGCAGAAATATGAATACCATCGTAGCAGTATATGCAACCAGAGTAGCATAACTGCCACTGCAACTGTGTGTGTGGTTGTGCCACTGCCTGTGCCTGGCCTGTGCCACTCGGTGCAGAACAGCTAAAAACAAAGGAAAGAACGAGATGTGGCAAAAAAATGGCTTCAAAAATGAAAACAAATAGAAATTTATCGCCTGGAATTTATGACAATTTACTTTGTGGCCTTTTATTATGCGGCTTTCTGCTCTCATTCGAATCGCCCGAGCAAATCCCAAATAAAACTCGAAGCGTTCACAATGCACACTCAGAGTGCAACTTAAAGTGGCACCTTCTGAATAGTAGTTCTTGCAGCTTTCAGCTTTACTTCGGCTTCATTTTAACTACGTTTTGCTTTCCTCTTAGTGAAAGAAAGCTGTTTGTTAGTGTCCTGGTGATTAGCGAAGGACTAGAATGGATTCGAGTAGTTTGTCAGCTTTAAGTTCTAAGAAAATGCACTTTGCTTCTGCTAAGCTTCTAGCTAACAGGCAGCTTCAGCTGTGACTTAGATTCAAGTTAGTTAGAGTCAAGGTGGATTATAATGGGAATCTTTAAGTAAGCTTGTTCCTACAGCAAGTTAGAGGGAAGTTCTTTTAAGTCACTTTCAACGATTTCAGCTAATATGAGGGGTTAAATAGAAACGTTGCCTACATTTTGGATGCAGTTTTGGGCAACGAAATAAACTTTTGATAGACTTTTTTAAGGAACTTGAAAGCATTTCAGAAGAAGACCAATAACTGAGACTAAATAGTTGCATAGTTTTCAACATGAGTTGCCAAAGCTGAGAGAGATTATATGTTAGCTTATATCCATTTTCAACTAGTTTCCATAAATTTATTTAACTAAATAGTTGCGCTATTGAATTAAGTTGGGGATAAGTTTGAAAGTTGTAGCAGCTCTTAAAGCTCTGGTCCATTATTTGGACTTGGTTTCTTTTGGTTTGCCAAGCAGAACGACACAAGGTTCAATTGAAGCCAAAAGTTATGCCAGAAAGCAACAAAGACAACAACAGTTTCAACATTTGTTGGCACAAGTTCAAAAAAGAGGAAGAACAACAAAAACGACAACAAATTCTAACGCTTAGCTGATTCTTTCTTTTTTGCGCAGTGTGTGTATCGGTATGTGTGTGTGAGTGTGTTTGTTGTGTGTGCTTTATAATTTCTTTTTGTCTTATGCTTTAGCTGCTGGCACTTGCGCCAAACTGCCAGCTGCCTGACTGCCTGCTTGCCACACGATGAGAGTGTTTGCCACCTCCACCGCCTGCCGCTTCCCTTGCAACACTTAAAATGCATTTTGCTTTTTGGCCGCTCACTCAAGCTGCCGCAAGCTTCCCCCACTGTGTCACCCTGCCTCTGTCTGCCTCTGCCTCTGCCCCTGCCCCTGTCTGTCTCTAATTCGATTAAAATGTTGTAAATTATTGCACTCACATGGCCAGCCTTGCATTACTTATACGACTGTTTGTTCAGTCTGTGTGTGTGTGAGTGTGTGTGTGTGTGTATTTGGCAATATTACGTAATGCTTTATTGAATTCTCGATTCCAGTTCCGTTGTAGCTGCTCTGGCTGTTCCTGCTTCAAATGGGTTTGCAATGAACGTTTTGTGCGTTTGCATTTTTGCAGCACATGAAAAATGTCCTTTGGCCACATAAATCTTTGGCCTGGGCCCGACATCCTCAGCCATGTCCTGGGCTCCAAGTGCCCTTTCGCAAGTCCTCCCGGAGGCTGCAGTCTCTGCGCGACTTCAAATTGAATTGCAATTTCTACACAGACGCCACCAAAGACGCAAATGTTATAGTTAAATAAATGCGTAAATGATCGAAATTTGAGTGAAGCCAACAATTTGCAGGGTATTAGCAGAGGGGGAGGGGGCTATTGAGGCAGGGGTAGGGTGAGGAAAATTTATGTTATGACTGTGGCAGAGGAGCATCGCCTGCATAATGTATGGGCCCATACGTTTAGTCATTTAGGCATCTGACGCATGCCACATGGGGCAAATCAAGGAAATTTTTGCTTTTGCCTCAATTGAAACCTGGCAGGAGCTGGGTAAAAGTTGGAAGAAGCTTATAGAAGGTAAGCAGCCTGCCAATTGGAGGCAACTCAAGGCAACTTGAGGCAACTGGAGGCAACTGGAGGCAACTTGGGGCATGCTGCAATCAAATGTGGCAATTTAATTTATTGTTTATTTTGGCCAGGCAAATGCTGAAGCCACCGAAATGACTGCAAGGCTACAGGCCATCAACTCGGAGCAATCGTTGGGGCAGCAGCTGGCAAGGAGCAGGACGTGGAGAGGGGTTCTGCTGCAGAGGAGGAGACTGCAGAGATGGAGATGCTGCTGGGTGTTGGGTGCTGTTGGTGGCGGGTTTGGGGCTGGGTAGCGACGCACGTTGCCCAAAACGCTTGTAAATAAATAATTTTTGTCTCTGAGCCACACGCACACACACACACACAGAGGAAGAGAGAACCCTTCAATCATACGCAGGAGTGTCCTGGGTCCTGAAGTCCTGGCAAAATTGAAATTAATGACTGGCTGCTGCTGCGGCTGCTCCTGCGGCTGCTATTGATGCGGTACGCATGACTCAAAGCCCCACGGCTCGTCAATGATGCGTGCCTGGCAAATCAAAGCAAATCATAGGACTTCAGGACTTCAGGACTTCAGAACTTGAGGACCTCCTGCCCTCGCCTCCAACTCGAACAGACTTACCCAATAAAGGACGTGGCTGCTGCCACTGTTGTTTCTGCTTCTGCCCGACTTGCCAGGGGCGGGGCGGGGCGAGCAGGGAGCTTTCATCCTTTATGCGTCCCCAGGGTGGCAAGAAGCAAGTTGCGGCTGACGCAGCTGATTATTATTGTTTCCGCAAACCTTTTTATAGATGCAGCAGGAGGAGGAGTGAGAAGGAGGTGGGGCAGGTGGCAAGGCCCTTGTGCCCATCGTCCTTGTTATCCTTGTCTGTCTGCAATAAAGCAAAAGCAGAAAACCAAACTGTTTCAACTCATTGCGGAAATTAGTCAAATATGTTGCTGCTGCCGCTGCCGCAGTCGCTGCAAGCGCCGCTGCCACTGCGGTTGCAACGCGTTGCAAAGTCAATCGAATGTAATTAAAAATAAATAGAATTTAATGTTACATTATTTATTTTTTAATTAAAAATCAATCAAAACTGCTCAATGGCAATTGACACATTTCTATGGCTCCCATTTCAATTGAAAATGAAAATTGCAAATGGAAAATGGAGAATGGAGAATGGAAAACTGCGAAATGCGATTAAGTTGTGCGATTCACTTTGACATGCATCAATCAGTGAACGCTTATCGAGTAATCGAGTGTATGATTGATTATTCACTTTATACACAGCACATTTCCAAGGCTCTTAAGCTGATTACAACAATTAAAACGACTAAATGATATCCTGTTCTGATCAGGATTCACCCGCCGACTGGAAATAACTCTTGAAGCGACTGGCTTGATCCTTGGATAGCAACTAGAAGGACTTTCCATGCCTCTGTCCAGGTTGCGACTGCCAATTCGTAACTTCTTCTAGCAAAAGGACCTTGCTGTGAGTCCTGCTTAATATTTCATATCATAAACTACTTCTGCATGTCATGATAAATAAGTACTTCGTTCTATATCGATACAGTTCCAATTCCCAGAATAGCAGCTGTCTTTATTTTGCAATCATAATTAAATAGTTCTTGCCTTCAAGGACCTTTAGGACCTTCAGGATATACGTGTATATTCGAAATTAAATTTGGTAAATGGTCAAATTGTGAATGCAAAAGTTACTTTTTATTCGTGGCAATTTGTCATTTAATTGTTTTTAGAGTTTCGCACCTGGCCAATTTCACAGGTAGCCAGAAAAAAAAACAAAAACTAAAAACAAAGGAAAATCAGGCAGCAAAGTGTACATATTGATTGTGTGTGTGTGTGTGTGTGTGTGTGTGTTGGTGGAGTGTGTGTACAAGTGCATCTGCCATAATTGTATGCGTACACAATATTTATTATTTATTGCAAAAGCAGAGAGTCTGGCCAACTGGTAGAGTGTCCTCGCCAGGACATTACTGGACGCACAATGCAGGACATGGGCTGCCTATTGTCCTCTGTCCACTTGCTAGCTGATAATGTGGTGGCAGGAGGTAGGTGGAAGGGGAAGGGGCAGGGCGTATAACTTTTAATTTTAATTTAAAATGCAGTTTCGACACTGCAACGAATCTATCTCCCTCTCTCCCTCTCCCTCTCCCTCTCCCATTATTCCATCCTGTTTCCACCCCACTCATTTCCTGCGTTGTGTTTGTACGCGAAATGAGTTTTAAATTAATGTGATTTTGTTATTTATGAGCTACAACAGCAGCAGTGGCAGCGACAGTGGCAGTGGCAGTGGCAGTGGCAGTGGCAGTGGCAGTGGCAATGGCAGTGGCAGTGGCAGCGACAGTTGCAGCGGGTAACGCGTCGAATACGCAACTTAAAGCCACAAAATGAGGAGACATTTGAGGCGCAGATTGCAGAATCGAATGTTGAATGTTGTTGGCAAACAAATCCAGCAACAGGCAAACATGCAACACGCAGAAAGAGACAGGGACAGGGACAGAGACAGTCAGACAGAAAGGGAGGGGCGAGAGATGATTCGAAACGCATAACAAATTTAAATTGTGTCTCTGCGTGTTGTCACATACGCCAAAACACACAGAAGACACACCTACAGACACACTCACACACACACACACACACACTGCTGCAGTCACACAGACACAGTTGAGTTTTAAGCTCATTAAATATGCAATAAATTTTCTGTCCTGCCAAAGTGGAATTGAATCCCACCTGACAGACACACACACACAGCCCGAAACCCTTAGACTCCCCCTGTCCCCCATCCTGCCCGCTTCCCCAATCTCCACTGGATCCAATCCTGCCACAGTTCATTTGAAATTCTAATTGTTTTGCCAAATTCATCAATCGACTCTGCCTTTACCGCCTCCTCGTCCAACAATTGATTTAAATGTACTTCGTTTGCACTCTCTCTATCTCTATCTCTTTCTCCATCCCTCTCTTTCTATCTCCCACTCCCTCTGTTCATTTGACTTCTGTTTTTCAATTGGAAATTGATAATAAATTGTTGCTGTCAATAATTTTAATATCATGTGTCTATCATGTTGTTATCCACCTACTCTATTCGCCAGCCCCGCCGTTGCCCACCTACTGACCACGCCCCCCCCCAATTGGATAGTAGCTGCCCATGTGATTGATATGTGTGATTGATTGAATTTTTTATGTTCCTGCTGAAATATTGCCATATCGCTACATGCAACATGCAACACGGTTGACAACGTTTCGCCGGCTTCGAAAGCGCTTTTAAATCTGAAACGGAATTTCTGATACACATTTATTCGGACTACACTGACAGAAAAACTACTCTACCGATAGATTACTGTTACTACTATACACGTTTTTCCCTACTTTCTAGTGAAGTTTTTCATGACTTGTGCCCAAACGCATGGACCCCGCTTGGCTTACAAATTGCAGCGTATTGATAATCATTCACACAGAAGGCTTTAACATTGAAGGGGATTGTAATAGCTTATCAATATATCTGTTTACTGCTTCGGTATGTCCTGAAACAGACAGGGATAATCAACGAATCCCCTGAATATGATCGGACTAGGTTAATCCATAGACAACATCAATCCCAATTGTCACCTTTAATCAATGCTTGAATTATCCTTTGTTATAGAATTATCCTTTTACACACAAGTATTCAATTCCAGAGATTGGAAGCTATCAAAACTTAAAGTATATATTTCTATTAAGGTCTCGCGCTATTAAGTTCCTCCTTCCACAGGTTAGTCATCCGTTTAAAGGCAATGAATCTGGCATAATTATAGGCGTTTGCAGCCTATAACCGTAACACACTTTTTTAGTTGAGTCATGTCATCCTTCGGTGGCGACCTAATGAACGCTGACGAGCGTTGGATAGGGGCAGTTGCCCCCAAATGGCAAGTGTTTGAAACAATTTACCACAAAATCGTGCTGTGCCACATGCAGCGCAGCAGCAGGAAGGCGCAACGTTTATAAGTCAGGAAAGGACAGGAACAGGACAGGAACAGGAAGAGGACCTGGATCAGGGGAGGGACAGGCGACAGGCGACAGGCGACAGGCGACAGGCGACAGGCGACAGGCTTTAATCACCGACTGAATACAATTCGAATTCAGTTTGAATAGTATACAAAGTGAGTGCGTGAATGCAGCTTCTGCTCCTGCTGCTCCTGCTGCTGGTCACGCCCCGTCGATAAGATCGATAATAAATCAACTGCCTTTTGGGGGTCCACGTTGCGGACATTTCCGCTTCCGTTGCGCTATGTCATGGTCGTAGAACAAAGGGGATAAAGGGGGAGAGGGAGGAGTGGGGGAACAATGCAACAGCAACAGCAGCAGCAGGAGTAACAACGCTTTGTCCAACTTCAAAAGCGAAGTCAACATTTAGCGGCCCATTTCACGCAATCAATGAGGTTGCAAAAGACAACCCCGATCCGATCCAGTCTGAGCCGAACCCTCCTCCAACTCGATGAATCAAAGTGATTCAGCGAGCGGCCAAGCATTGAAATTTGATGAAGTCAACTTAACACACACACACAGGCACACACGCATTAGCATTACGTCTGTGTGTCTACACGCGCGAGTATGTCTGTGTGTGTGTGTGTGTGTATTCAGGCACAAAAGGCTCAGGGAGCTCTCTTATTTATAATCACTTAGATCCGACTGGCAAATCGTTTGGAACGGCACAAAAAAACAGCAGCGCCTCAGGACGCAAATGTAGAAAAGGAATATACGCTTCCACGAACACCCTGTAGACAGTTGGCAGTGGGTGTAATCGATGCTACAAATGGACAATTTGGTGTATAGTATTGTTAACCCTATGTAGTTCGTGCTTACATCAATTCAAGGACTCTTCTCAGAGTCAGACTATACATTTCCTAGTCGGAAGGTCAGCTTCTAGTTGAGTTTTCTCGTTCGCATTATATTCTTATTTATAGTCTTACTACTTATACTTACTTATAGGGTATTGTCTAGGTTATCCCTTTTGTGGGTAGCTTCTTGGCCTTCAGCAAAGCTGCTCTGTGTATATTATTTTTTCCTTCTGCTCTACGGGATGGACATGGGTGTGTCCACGGGTGTAGAAAATTATAGGGGCGCTTTAATTTGCGTGCGGACCGCTTTTGTGCCACGACGTATTTAATGATGCGTATACGCAGCGTTGACCCGAGCAGGAGAAGGAGGAGCAACAGCAGGACGAGGAGATGGAGCTAAGGGCGCAGCTGCATAAGAAATTAATGAAGCTTAAAGGAAAAGGCAACGCCATTTGGTGCTGGCGCTTTGCAGGCGCTTTGGCCATGTCGCTGGGCAGCTAGCGACAATAATTAAAAGTGATGACGCCTAAAAGTATGCAGTGTCAGCAACAAACGCTAAGGAGACACAGAGAGACAGAGAAGGAAAACAAAAGAAAGAGAGGTACAAAGAGCAGGTACTGGGACTAGAAATGGTCGGCAAATAAATGGCATTAAGCGCTTAAGCGTTGTCTACAAAAATGTCTTTGCCACACTTTGCACAACTCAGCTGCAACTTTATGCAATTATGTTAATAACAATGAAGAGCCAAATCCCCTTGGGGGTGATACCAACTACACACACCCCCCTACCCCTCCCCTTCTCACTATTATCCCTTCGGAACGACCCTTAGTATTTGCAGCCAACATTCAAGGAGAATGTTGTGCAAACTTTTAGGCATCTTCACGAAGCTTTTCTTTTATGACTGGCGACAAAAATTCTGAGTGCATCATTTGCAGAGCGAGAGAGAAGGAAAGGAAGAGGGGGAGGTGCAGCTGGATGCTTGCAAGTTGCACGTTGCAGAGTTACCGACTTCTAGAGTTTGTTTTAGGTCGCTTACATATAATGAAATAATTGCCAGACGTAGCTGCTTCTCCCTCTGCCTTTCCACCCGCCACCCTCGTCGTCTTCATACAGCAAATGGTATGCTTCAACGGCACTTTGTAGCACAGATTGCATAAACTTGCAGCAAATAATTTAATAAGTAAACGCGCCACCAGCTGCCAGACACCTAGACTCCCAGGCAGCCAGGCAGCGAGCAGTTTGTGCAACATTCCGACAGCTTCGTTTTTATGTGGCATGCAAAATATTCAATTTTCAACATTTTACACATTTTCACGCCCAAGTCCTTTCATACGAGCATATAGCAATAGATATATCCATTATATACATATATATATAGCATATCTTTCTTTTTTCATGGCAGTTTCTTGGCCAGCTTTGTTTAATTGCCGCATAAACTTGGCCTTATTGGCGAGTCCGATAAAGTTAGGCTTGTAATGTTCAGGGGCGAGGGAAGGGGAGAGGCTGAGCTGCCTCTGGCAAGATTCCTAATAAATTGCAGAGCTTCATAGAAAGAGATACTAGAAGAGGACCAAAAGGAGGAGGAGGAGAGGGAGAGGTGTGGAGTAGTAGGCTTACATATGCATTACATGTGTAATGTAACGAAATTAGAACTTTTGCAGCACACACACACACAGAGAACTATAATGTTAAGATGGAAAAACTTGTGAAAATCTCTACGTAGGAAATGAACTGCCAGGACGCTGGGGAGGCATAACTGAAGGCATCTTTCACTCACTCCCTCAATCTCTCTCTCTCTCTCCTTGTCTGTAGGAAGCGACTGGAGGACAGACACTTAGCAAGTTGAGTCTATGGGGCAGATTAACTTGTAGCAGCGGCAAGAACAAACATTTCAATGCAACAGCCATGGCAACTAAATAGAAGCAGGAGGCAAGTAGCAAGAGGCGAGGGGCGAGAGGCACGCGGCAGGCGGCAGGCAGCAGCGTAGGAGATGAAATTCTCTTGCGCCAAAATGCAGTTGAAGAAATTGAAAAAGTTTATTTTTTTTCTTGCTTTTTTTTCTCTCGTTTATAATGCAAAGTTCATGCGAGTTACGTTCTGTGCCTGAGTCTGTCCTTTTGTCTGGCAGTCTATCTGACAGTCGGTCCGTCCAACTCTGGCAAGGCTATGCCAAGTCTCCGGCAAGTTCTGGCTTGTGTGCGTTCATTGAGGCAAACGCTGGCGCAGCTGCTAAAGAAATTGCTAAAAAAGAAGCGTAAAGTACACACAAACACACACACACACAGCAGGAGGAGGGAGGGTGTGTGTTCCATACATGTGTAGTTGGTTGCAGTACTGAGCGAAGCAGCACGCCCAGTGGCAACATGTGTTGCACAACGCCTTCATCGTGTAGCTGCCTCTTAAATTACACACAACTTGACTGCTATAAAATTCAAATTAACTCCTCGTTTCTCACTGTGTGTGTGCGGGTGTGTGTATGGGCTGGTGTGTGTGCGGGAGTCTCCTTGCTTTGCTACACGAATATGAAAAATGAAAACAAATCTTAATTAAAAATTATTGTTGACATTCTCTACGCTCCCTGCACTGTTTACCCTTCACACACACAACTTATCAGTCTTCTCTTCGTTTCTCCTTTGTGTTCTATTTTTGTCGTATTTTTCCATCTTCCTTTCATCTGTTGTACGTGTCGTATGCATAATACGTGGACCAGATGCCATAAGACAATCATAATGTGTACCAGCAGCACTTCAACAAGTGTCTTAAGTGACAGGATTATTCTGTATATATAAAAAGAGTATATCCTGTGGGGAGAAAGGATATGAAAACGCTGGAATCTTAACTGGATCTAAGCTAGAGGTTTGAATCTATTGCTCCTTGTCTTTCTTAAGCCTACAACAAAGCTTGGGAAACGGTTAGGCAACTCGTAGGGTCAATTCATTTGTAAATAATACTCGCAAGAGAGAAAGAGAAAGAAAGAGAGAGGCAGAGAGGGATAGAAAGAAACTGTTTAAATTGTGAATTTCAATTAAACCTTTAAGAAAACGAAACAACACAAGACAATTGCCTTCTAAATGTAAGAAAAGGTTGCGGCTTTGCGTTAAGATTTTACACTTTTAATCAGTTAATCAGTTTATTAGTTAATCAGTTCATCAGTTGATCTACTTAAAGAGTCAATCAGGCATATTCAAAGAAGCTGCTTCCGCTTCAACGATTTCAAGGATTCGTTTAATATGTAGAAAGCGTAAGGTAACGTTTCAATTAACCTTCACTGCCAATTAGCCATAATTCTGGTTTAGGCCAACTTAAGGCCAACTGCTGAGAGAAGCAGAAAATTAAGCACATCTGTTAACAGTGAAACGAAGCCAAAACCGCCAACGCGTTTACAGATTTGATGAAGCAGATGAACTCAACGCCTCTTAACGTTTCTACTTTTGGCCATAATTTGCAGGCGCCTCTGCGAGGCACACGTGGAGCTGCTTATGGGATTATCCTTGTATCGATTGAGTTAAATTGCAGATTTGGTGAATTGCTGCGGGACTGAGATTAATCCGAGTAGGATTTAGCTGGGATGTGGCGAGCGGGCTTTAAGGTGCTTTAAGACGAAGCTTTGAAGTGTCTCGTTGCACGTAAGGTTCGAGCTGGTTGCAAACTTTTGTGGCAATGCTGCAAAAAGTTTCATTTAACTTTGTTACGATTCGAATTTTGTTTCTGTTTCCGTTTATTCTTTACGTTTTTATGCATTTACTACGAGTTTATATGCTGTGATGCGATGCGATGCGATATTAAGAACGCTGTTAACCCCTTGTTACCGAGATCCATTTTAAACTTTAGCTGAAACTTCTGCTTGCCACACACTCACACACACACACGCACACCCGCAATACACACACGCTGGCGACCTCATTGCATGCAAATAAACATTCAATATGCATAGGGAGTTTGGGTACAGAAAGGACACTACGCGACATGTCACGTTGTTGCCAGGATAAAGTTTTTCGCCAACTGCTGTTTGTTCTTTGTCTCTTTACTTACTTGCAGCCAGCGCGTTGCCGGTCCTTCCTTGCTTCCATGTATTGAGAGCGCACTTTGATTTTCTTCTTCAATGAGTTGCTCAATGAGTTTGCCATGTTGCAAGTAGCAAGTAGCAAGTTGCAAATTGCGACTAGTTCACTTTTATTGCATTGTCGTGCGGTTTTAATTTAAGCAACTTGCATGTTGCCAAGTGCCACGAATTGGAGTCAATTCCAAGTATCTGCCACACACACAGACACACAGACAGAGACACCGATACTTGCAACTTACACCTGCTGCATTTGTAATGAGTGCTAGTAGTAGAAGCTGTGTGAAGCTTAGCAGCTGAAGCCAATTAAAGCACACGGCTAATACGCTTATCAGTCCAATTAGCGGCAAATCAAGCCAAAACCACACTTTCAGCTAAGACACTGGCCCACAACTATCGACTTCCCTCTTGCTCCCTGCGTGTGTGTGTGTGTGTGTGTGTGTAAACTGCTTTGTGCTTAACTCAAGTCACGCCTTGTCGCACGAGTTGCAAGAGTCCATAAAATTGTGTGGAACAAGCGACAATTCAGCCATAAAAACTTAAATTAAAAACTCGATTTAAGCCGCTTCACACGCACACAATACACACACACAAACACACACACAACGCATACACAAACCACGCAATTAGTTTCTTTTCTTTTAGTTAAACTAATTAAATTTAATTGCAAGACCACTTAAAAATATATAAAAACAAAATAATTAAAAATGTATATTTACCTGAGGCGTTTGTTGTGCATGCTGTGTGTGTTGCTGAGAGCTGGAGAGCTGGAGAGCTGTGTGTGCCTTGAGGTATGTTTTCTGCAAACGGAAGAGAGAAGAGGAAATTATTTAGTGAATTCGCTTTCGTAATTCGTTGAGGGTTTTCCTATTAACTCTACTAACAATAAACTTTGTCATTTGCATAAAGTATTCGTATATATGCCGAGGTATTATATTGCCATACAACAACACGTTGCCACAAGCCGTGGCACTAATGTATACCTTCTTTCACCTTATTGCCTCCAACCAAGTGGCTGCTGACTCTGACTTGCTTACGGCCCGCCTTGCTTGCAAAAAAGTTATTTTTCCAGGCCGACGCTGCCGTTGCGATTGCCGTTGCTCCGGGCCTCTTTTACAGCCCAACGAAACTGAAACTGTGGCCAGAGCTTCGTATAATACCCCGTTGTCGTGGCATGCACCAACAACAACAACAACCAGAACAACCTTAACGTCAACGGCAACTGCAACTGTGCCAGCGACCTTCGCAGTGTGAGAAACTATGCACCTTGCACCAAAGCAGCAAACCAGAAAGAGACAGCAACTCTGTGTGTGTGTGTGTGTGTTGCGCACTGAGAATGGGTTGTAGTATTCACAACGAGGACAAACGTTTCTCCACAACCTTCTCCTGTCTCCGCTTTTCCTATTCTCCACCCCCCTTCCTGCCCTTAGAAAATAAGCACAAGACATCGAGCGAATTTTTTATGCAATTTCGCCACGGCGCAAGGCAAATGCCAAGGAAAATTGCGATGACAGCAGCTTCAACGACTTCAACGGTTTTCAAATTTAAATCGCTTTGAATTGATATTGAAAAAGAAACTATTCCCACCCCCGCCCTGCCCCACAAGCTACTGTCCTTACCAGGGCGAAGGGGCAGGCAGTTGGATCGATGGGAAATGCTTTACATAACCAAAATCTCTTTCATTCCAAGAAATTCTACTGAAATTAGTCGGATTACAGCGCTTGGCCATGGAATTGATGATGTCGCCTTCCAAATGGGTTCGTTCATGCAACAAAAGGAACTGCAGAGAGCTGCAACACAGCTCCAATACACTGGGAGTTGCAACACATTAAAGTGCAAACTTAAACTAGCTGCGTGTCTGCATTTCATAAGGTTTCCCTCAAAGAAGTTACGCAACGAATACTTTTCTGTACTGTTATCGATTGTTATCGATCCAAATTCGATTCGGATCTAAGCAAAGTTACCTGCAACCTTGTAAAGGAAACTCTTTTCAATCAACCAATTAGGGTTGAAGATAACATAAAAAGCTGAGCACAGCTTACGACTTGCAATCCCGTGTAAGTCTATTAAAGAACATCCTTCGATACATATATATATATATATACATTCAACAGTCAAACATCAGCTTCTATATCTCCTTTCAGGCTGAGCTTTTCTCAGCAATCAGTTAACGCAAATTGGATTTACTCTTTCTCTTTCCCTTTTCCATATTCCGTCTGCAACTTCTATTGATCTTCCGTTGTGAATAGAGCCAATAACTTCGGCTAATCCCAGTCTACACCCGCATGTAATCAAATTTAAACGTTCCTCTTTTCCTCTCTCTCTCTATCCTTCTCCTCTGTCTCTTTCGTTTTGAGTGTTTTTTCGGGCGAAAATTGTTAGCAAGTTCTGTTGGGCCCGTGTCAATTTGATCGCATTTGTTGCTTGATTTGCGCCGCGTACCCGTATTTTACATAACAATTGGCGTTGCCCAGCACCACGCCCCATTCCCATTTCCATTTCCATTCCCCCTTTGGGGAGCATCATACGGGGCACAATTGATTTAAATGTTTGCGCACATGTTTCGAGCCAACAGCCACCATTCAGCAGTCAACAGAACCCTAAAACGAAGGCCCAAAAGGCAGCGAGTTGCCAGCTAAAATTGCAACAAGCGAAAAGAGTTTCACGTAATAATATGCAAAGTGTGAACGGGTGAAGGTGGTGCAGGGGCAGGGGCAGGGGCAGAGCAGGGGCAGAGCAGGGGCCACGGTCTGGGGCAGCATCGATGTGCAAATTCGAATTCAAAAAAATGGCAACGGGACAGGGGATGTGGCAATACTGTCGCATTGTCGCAGCATGTCGCTGGTGGTGCACGGCGTCAACAACATTTTTCCAACTCAATTACCAGGCAGCTGTGCGACGTGTGCAACGTGCAACATGAAAAGCAAATCTCAAGCGGCAAGCTGCTGCTCCTACTGCTGTTGCAAGCAAATAAACTCAAATATTGACAGGCAGCATTAGCGTTGCAGGGTAGGGCGTGTGGCATGAACAGGACGTGGCAAGGCGTTGGCTACTTTAAGAACAAGGAGTTGAATTTAAAGCGCGACTGCAAGTCGCAGCTAAAGCTGTTGCAAGGTATGCGGCACGTGCAAGCCGCTGCTGCTATTTATATTTGCCTGCCACAAACAGACAGACAGACAGACAGACAGACAGACAGATAGTATGACAGGCACAATCTATGCAGCGCACACACACCCACACATACACACAGACAGCACCTTGCACTAATAAATAAACAAGTCAACTGAGGCAAGCAAGCTAGAGATGAACGTTGCAAGCAGCTGAAGCTGCCACCTCAACTGCTTAGTTCTGTCAGTGGCTAATCATTCATATAAATAAACCCCAAGCTGAGACTGTGCCAGGTGTGTAATAGTACTGTGTGAGTGTGTGTTCTTTGTGTGTGTGTGTGTGCGCATTTGTCTTAGCATTTTTGCAGTTGACTGCCAAACAATGCGGCGCTCATTTTGTTGTTGGTTTTTGTCGTTTGCTGCTTGGTTGCCGCTTCTGCTGCACGTGTGTGGTTTTATATATGCTTGTGAGTGTGTGTGTGTGTGTGTGTGGCACATGTAAATTATGCCAGTGCCAAGTCAGCCACTTAACTCAGTTCCCATCGCCCAATCCCCCTCCACTGCAGACCCACTTCCACTTCCACCTCCACCTCCATTCCCATTGTCAGTTCAGTCAGCCTTAAAATTGTTGCCACTCACCCATCAACGTCAGCGCCGCACAAGTTGCAGCTTGTCTGCAGCTTCTGCTGATTACAAAAGTCAACTTTTGGGTGCATCTATCTATCTTTGTCTCTCTCTCTTCCTCTGGCTCTTAGTAGTTATATTTCTATATACCTATCTCGCCCCATCTTCCATCTGTTTGCATTCTTTATACCCAGCAGCAGCCAGACGAAAGCAATCTACAACTTGATTCGATTGAGTCAGCTTTGTTTTACTCTCATTTAGGATTGGTATCCTATCCCAGGGTATCCTGAAGTCAGTCAGAATTGTTATAATACTAACATCTGTTGTTTGTTGTTGTGTCGCACTCGAGTGAGCAAATACTTTATTAAAACTCTGTTTGGTAGCTGCTCAAGGAGAATGTAAATCATTCAAATGCCAGAGGAGCAGCTGCTGTGTGTGGACTGTGGTGTGCGTGTGTTTGTGTAGGGTCTAGTGGTTGTGGGGATGTGGGGGAGTGGCAGTAGTCTTGGCTAATGAGCAGCTCAAGGCAAATGTGCACTTGGTTTTAATTTTGGTTTACGACTCAAGTGTTTGGCTTGAGTCTTAAGCTAAATATATGTATATGCACATATGTACACACTGTGGCAACGTGACGTATGCGCAATATTTGCAAAGGATAAGCTCAAGACGAGCGGAGAAGGAGATGGACGGAAGGACTGAGACACATCTTGCTTGTAATTGATATAAAGACTAATACGAACAACAACGAGGGCTACTTAAGTGGCTACTTGATTAGGAAATTTGCTTGCATCAGCTGTAAAATTCACAGGACATGAAAGGATAACAATTGATATGTGCTGTGAGGTTGAAGTGGGACTTAACATATGCTCAGGCATGTCTCGATTTGAGTGTTAGCCCCTGTTGTAGCCCTTCTTTATTATCGTTATAAACAGCAATCTGCTGTCAAATGCAGCTGTAATTTCTTCCCCCTTGTAAATTGTATCCTTGCGCCTGTCGATATGCTACGGAAAAAGTATTTGTATCACGTCATTTGAATGTCAACATTCTGAATCACTCACTTCACTTGCCGCGTGATGACTGCAGCACAAACAATTGCGACTGGAAGTTACCCTAAACCCAACTTATACAGTTAGCTGTAACTGAAGTCGTATAAGAGTTATTGATTCAAAGGTTGCTTATGTTATCCTGAGATCAAAACGTTTAACTTGAGGTTGAAGCTTGAATAACCTTTATACTTTAATCATATTTCATATTATCTGGCTTCGTTTTGATTTAAGGGTATTTGTGTGTCAAATATATTGCCTGACTTGTCTGTCTGTCTGTCTGTCTGTCTGACTGTTCGTTTGTTCTGCAATGTGCCTCTATCTATCTACTCGTATCTATCTACGTACAATATCTATCTTTGGAGTGTACTGCTATCGAGTTGTCTGTGTGGCTCGCCTGTCTGTCTCGCGCCTTGCCCTGGCCATCGCCCAGAGGCACCACCCCGAGGGCACCCCTTGCAGTCATGTGTCAAACTCTGACTCTGTCGACTTCTGACATAATATTGACAGCTAAACAAATCCAATTATGCCCAACTCCTGAAACTAGAACCTCAAAACCTTCAACCTCCAGGCAAGTCGCCGCCTGCTTCTCTCTATGTCAGGGAGAGAGATTTTCGCTTCCAACTTTCGTAATATGCTAAATGCTGACCATGTTTGGCTCTGTGTGTGCGTGTGCGTGTGTGTGTGCGAGTGTGTGTGTGTGTGCGAGTGTGTGTGTGTTTTGGCTTTAACCACTCAGAGCTCTTGTGTGTGCTGGCCATGTCCGTTGGAGCGCTTTAAACGTTTCCCTCCCCACCCCCTGCTCCAATTGCTGACCAGAGGACGAAGAGCGTATCCAACGATATTTCAATATTCCGATATGCTGCAAGCTGCAAGTTGAAAGCTGATTGTTGTTGCTGTTGCTGTTGTTGTTGTTGTTGTTGTTTTGGCCACCAGTAAATTGCGTAGGTGTGCAATTGAATTATTGCAGTCAATGCACACATTCACACTGCTTATCCTTATACTCCACTCCTCTTCCCTGTCAAACCCCTCCCCCTACATCTTGCTATCATAAATATGAAATTTTGAGCCTTCGTAGAATGCAGCAGGCACAGGCTGCATATTACACACCACGCCACACACACACGCACACCACACACACGATGGTATGCAGCAGCATTCTGGCAGTCCTCAACCTGCCACTTCTCTTTCCCCCCTCCAATTCACTCTGCGAGCTGTGCCAACAACCGTTTTACGGTTTATTTTTGGGGCATTGAATGCAAATATTGGCATAAATTTTGGCTCTTGCGGTTGGCAGGCTGTGTATGTTTGTCTGCTCTGTGTGTGAGTTGTGTGTGTGAAATGTATGTGATAGGTGTATGTGTGTGTGTGTGTGTGTGTGGAATAACCGCTTCTCCTACAGCTGCCGTTGCAGTTCCAGCTACGGCTTCGGCTATAACATCAGTTTGACTGTGGCCAATTTTCATTTGGCTCTTGCCACACACTCACTCACACACACACACACACACACACACACACACACATGTATCAAAACACCCACACGACGTGGCTAACTGCATTGTTTGCTGACTGACAGAATGCACTTGGATTTTTGGGTTTCGAATTGCGAGAATTTGAATTCATTTGGATTCCGTTTTGGCTCGCAATTGTTTGCAAATCGATTGGTCGAGTTTGTGTTCTTTTCATGGCAAAGGAAATTTAATAAAAACAACACTAACAACAACAACAACAACGATAACCAACAATAGCCCCAATAAAAGCAATTCAGGAGGGAGGCGCAGGTGGAGCAGCTTAATGCGATGTCAGCAAGGCTTTAGGTCCTGTTCTCATATTGTCGTATCTAAGGAGCATCTTCTACACTGAGAGAAAGCTGCATGTATTGTACTTATATAAAAGAGGATAACTAGAAGATAAGTAAGAGATACTCACCTCAAAAAACAATTGAGAACTGTTGAGGTTACAGACAGACAGACACCAGCTAATCAGTTGGAGAACTAAACCTTTCAGTGAATTTGCAATCTCATTGGGAATACCCCAAGAACTGTTGGACCTAAACAAGCAGCAATAGGATACAATATATTATATAAGGAGATTTTTTCTAAGTGTACAACTACGCAAAAGGCCTAGCAAACACTTGTGATTTATGTGTTTGTTTTTTCTGTTTGGGCTGCTTCTGGCACATTTATCAACAAAAACGAAACAACAACAAAAACAGCAGAGAACAAACAACCACGAAGGACAAACAACAACAAATAACAACAACGACAAACACCAACACCAACAACAACAACATAAAAGTGACAGATCAGCTTTTTAGTGGCATTTACTTAGGGCCCGAACACTATTTAAATTTCACTCAAATAGCACTCAACGATTGATCCCAACTTTTCACTAAACAAATGGAAACGAATTTGAAACGAATTTGATTCCAATTCGATTCCATTTCGATACGATTGGGTTCAAAGTTCAATTAAGTGAACATTTGCGGGTTAGACGAAGGGGAAGGGGAAGGGGAAGTGGAAGGGTCAGAGGTGGTGGGTCGCCTCCGGCAATGGCTGTGTTGTTGTTAAGCCTTTCGGATGCTATTTAGGGCAAACATATAAATTTGGCACGACTTCGACATCGACTGTGGGTACCTAAGGCCACGCCTACTATCTGTACGAATTTTAGGCTCCTACTGCTAGTCACCTACGCCAACAAACCAAACCCTCTGCCCAAAAGCCTCTTCTGACCCAAATCAATAAATTAAACGCCTCCCGCCTCTCGCACCACTCGTTAAGGTGGCTTTAAACTTTGTTGCCGCAACTTTTTCGGCGTGTCGTAAATTGTGAAAACGGGAAATTGGCAAAAACATTGGAAAAAACTTTCTTGCCTCTTAGCCCCCCGTCTTTTGCTCCTCTGTTCCTCCCTCCCCCTCTCTCGCTCTCTCTCGCTCTCTCTCTCCGGGCTTGGGCCTAAAACTATGCTAATTTCCGACATGGCTTTGTCTCTCTACAGATTATTAGTTTTCTCTCTCGTTCTTTTTTTCGCCCCAGTTGAGGGAGGATGCCTGTGCACTTGATGTCCTTTTAGTCCCTAAAGTAAACCAAATTCTATTAAAATGGTATAAATTACGAAAAATCTCCCAGAAATCTCCCATTTGGCATTCAAAATACATTTTAATTAGCTGCCTAGGCTATGGCAGGACACAATTTACAATACGCCTCCTTCGCCATCTCCCACCACGCCCCTCGTCTCTTCTAGCCATCATCTCTGATGACGCCTTTGATTTCGTCTAACAGCCTTAAAGTGTGCTACAGTTTTTTGCCTTCTGTTCTCCGTCATTTTCCGTTCATTTTGGTCGCTTTTCATTTGGCACAAAAGCTACTTAGACACGACTTTGCCTGGCCAACAACTACATCAACACTAACACCCAACAACAACAACAACAACAACAGCAACAGCAACAAAAACAATGGCTAACAGTAAGCTTTGAGCAATGAGTACTGGGCCATTGGCCAAGGATGAAATGATGAAAAGCATTTTCGGCTGTGATGTTTAGTTGCAAAACAATTAGGCTGAAAGCTCTATATTGAAGTGTGTGTATTGAAGTGTGTGTACTCTGTGTGAGTGTGTGTATGAGTCTGTGAAATGAAGTGAAATCACATTGAAAAAGATCAAATAAAAGCGCTACGAAGCGCACTAGACGACTGGAAGATGCCCTGGGATAAGCTTGAATATAGATAAAAATGTCTAGATATATAATATTGATAGATCTGGATATATCCTATCTATGTTGCTAAAGATAGTCATATATATAGATACATGTAGTATGAAATATACTATAGTAAGACTGCTATATCTGGATTAAGATGAGCCTTAGTACAAGGCTGGTTTTATCTAAGGGAAGGATTGATTTCAATCGAATCTGTCAAGCATTTTCCTCTGCTGTAACAGAATCTAAGATTCCAGACATGAATCCTGCTTTGATATATAACACACATATAGTCTAGCATATCCACTTTACCCACTCAGCGTGTGTGGGGTATACAATGACAAATGTTGAGGGCAATGGATGTGATGGAAACGATGGCTGAACATTAGCATTAATAGTGTGGCATTAATTTCAAGGAGCAGCATCTAACAGGCTTTTAGTAGCGGGGCCAATTTAAGCCACAAAACCTTCAATTAATGCAATGCCTTCAAGATGGGGCTCTCTCTTCAAGGAGCACATAAACATATTACGTATACGAGTGCGGGAAGGAGAAGAAGAGTAGAGGCGCCTGGCAGTCTACTCTTAGGCCGAAAACCCACTTGACAAGAACTTGAGGTAATGTTTGCATATGCCCAGCCTTAGCTCTTTAGGCCTAAGTTTGCATAAATAATTCAGTTAAGAGAGAGAGGGAGAGCGGGGAAGGGGGAAGGCGGACGCTTTTAGGCTCGAAAACTGTTGTAGACAAAACTGCTTAAATATGCATAATTACCTGAGACATTGGAGCAGCGGAGAGGTGGAAGCGTGGAGGAGGCACACCCGCATCAAGTTCTGTTCCTGTTTCTGCTCTGTTCCCAGAGAGTTGCCAAGTAAAAGTCAAGTTTGAAATCAAGTCAGCCGTGCCGTGCCGTGTCCTGTCAGGCCATGCCATGCTATGCCGGAAGTCTGAACTCTGCTCTCAGTGGCATCCCAAGGCACTTGGCATAAATTTTGTCGTGTTGCCTGCAAAAAGTAAAACAAACAGAAATAATAGAAGTAACATAAATAACAGTTAGAAGCTTGGGGAAATGACTGAAAACTAAGTTGAAGACTCGCCGATTTAAATGGAAATACATATCAGAATTGTCCACAGTCCGCAAATTGCTACAAGCTAACAACAACAACAGCACCAAAAAATACAACTAATTGAGTGTATTTTTCGGCTGGAGTTGGAAGTTGAGTCGCCCCTAGGGTTCTCTTCCTCTGCCGCCCACACTAAAAATCAGTTAAATATGCTGTTAATGCGCTTTAAGGGCCAACGCAGCCCAGTCAAATAGTCAATAAAACAAACAACAAGTCGCAGCCAACTGGCAACCAACTCGTGTTCCAAAGTGACACGCAACATTGTCATGAACATGTCAGGACCTTTTCCTTTCCTTCTGGCCCCCCGTTGTGTTGTTAATCCACACAAATTACAGCAGAGCCCCAGAACTGTATGGCTATGCCTAGAACAGTTCTAGAACATTCCAAAGTCCGTATTCTGCACGCCGTATTCCGTATTCCGTATTCCGTATTCGTTTACCACATTCCGCAAGGCCATAAATATAATTACAATAATAAAGGAAATATTTACAACAATTGTAAATACCTCGAGACCTCAACTGAAGCACTCGACACGCACTCGCCTCAGCGCAAATTAATAAACTCGAATTGGCAACGCTTTGGGCACTTCCCTTCCCCCTTCAATCCCTACCCCCTTTGGCCAATCGTTCTATTCTGGTGTCACCCCCGCTGGTTGCTGCCTGATTGCCGGCGACGGGGCTTCCTGATGAGAGTGTGAGCTCATAAAGATTTCCTGCCGCCTGACTGCCAGCCTGGAGGCAGTGCGTGCGCTTTAGCTCCTACTGTCACTCTACGACTAAGGCATACCCTAAGGCCTAAATCTGAATCTTAGCTGTACCATTCAATTTCTCTAATTGAAGTACACTAAATCTAGAGGGTATACCCACTCACCCAATCCAGGCACTTATTTTCTAGATCTTGGAACCTAAAGTAAACCTCGCTCGCTTAACTTATTACCAAAGGGCTGGCCGGAGTGTAGGGTAGATATAATGAAAGGCGTATCAGACTGTGACACTTGGCACGCCCTCTGGTGGTTCGTTCTATGTAATTTCTACCGGTACTTAATAGAACTTTTACTGTTTAACTGTAACTGTGTCTTGCTTTGCGTATCTGATTACAGTCGCACGCTATAATGTCATCATAAATTGTAGTTACCAGGGCTAAAGACCAGTTGACAGTCGCACCACTGCACTGATGATAGGTTGCTGGACTGTGCCACGAGCTTGCTGGCCGTCGAATGGGCAGTGGCAGGGCCTGTGGCAGTGGCACATGGGTGGCTTTGTGTGCTTAACATGCGGAATGGTACGCGGTGCGGCACTTGAGCCAAATGAAATTTATGATTAAACTAAAGCCTTTTAACCAGAGCTATAGACAAAGGTAAGCTGTCCACAACTGCCCAGGGCGTATGCTAAAGAGATCAGTGCAGGGCGGTGGCAAGTGGCAAGTGGCAAGCGGCAAGCGGCAAGTGGCAGATAGCAACTGGATAGGGGAACGGGGCAACTAACGCTACCACTGCACAATGGCGGCCGTTTACCGCAGGCCAAAATGCCACACTTAAGTGAATTACAAAAGCAGCTTGTCGAGGCAGCTTGCCGCGTTCAATGCGGCACGATGCTAGGCAGAGTGAGAGAGACGGATGAAGGGGGCAGAGCAGAGAGTCAGCCAGTCAACGCGTTGACAGCCACAACAAGCGGCTTAATCGCATTAGTGCGGCAAAGCACAAGGCACCCCCCAGCTCCCAGCTCCCAGCTCGCAGTTCCCAGCTCACATTTCCCAGTTACCATTCCCATTCCCTGACCCATTCCCTTGAACTGGCAACGTTGTCGTTGGGCCCAAGTGCGAAAACTGATTGTGTGGCGCCACAGCAGAGCAGTCAGTGCCTGCCTCCTGCCTGAATGCCTGGTTGCCTAGGCAGAGGCAGAGGCAGAGGCAGAGGCCAAGGCAGAGGCAAAGGCAGAGGCGCTAAGCTGCGCATTGTGCGCGCGCGACAACAACAAGGACGACGCCAACTATTTATATAAAGAAAAACCAAATGGAGGCGCTACAGTTACTACAAGCAGTCACTGGACCGGGTCGCCTGGGCAATTGCTCTGCTGCACAGAAGTTCACAGCACAAAAAAATAATAAAATAATAATAATAATAAAAAAAAAGTAGTATTTATATTACAGAAAAAGGATTTTTTCCTCTAGTAGGAGCAGTCGTCGGCAGTCGGCTGAAGTCCTCAACCAAAAAACCAGAAAAAAGAGAAGCAATTAATCTACGACACAGCGCAGAACGTTTCCAGTATTCAAACACAAAGGACAAGGGCAGCGACAGGGCCAGGGGCACTGACAGGGCAACAAGGGGCAGGAGGGAGGGCGTGGCAGGCAGAGAGTAAGTCCTGTGGCAGCTACATACAAGTATATACAAGAGGCAAAAGTGCTTATACCCCTGGCTTCCTGTCCAGCAAATCCAATAACTTATCTTGATTTTATGGTTATTTCAACAAAGACCGGAAGTTGTAGGTGCAGCACAACGAACGATGGAAAAACGGGCCAAAAAAGCACCAAGCACCCTACTTCCACTTCTACGTCTACGCCTGCTCCTGTCCCAGGTCCACCCCTACTCCTCATCCTTGATAGAATGCACTTGACATGCCATTGTGTGTGTAGGATGTCTGCCGAGGGGGACAAGAGGCGAAAGGACGCATCGCATAGAGTAACTGAGCATTCAAGTTTCCTTGTCTGCTGTCCGTTTGGGTTATCTGTGTGTGTGTGTGAGTGTGTGTGGGTGCGTGTATGTGTGTGTGTCTGCAATTGACATATGGTTTCTTCTTAGTTTTTCGGTTTCTCGTGTTGTAAATTTTGCATGAAATATTTTATTAGAGAAATGTTGAACATTGAATCCATTGTTACCTGCCACTGACTGCACTTGTCTCAATTCCCACAGTGGTTGCACAGGTGATGTCTGTAGCCCACCCATCACCCAATGTACCATCCCTGCCACCCCCTCTGGCAAAACAGAAGTCAAGCAGTGTGTAAGCTGACATTATCAAGATTAATTGGGGTCCTTTTCGAGTCGTTTATTTATATAGGTATATACAGATATATATATATATATATATCTATAATAAATTTATGCGACAGTTACAAGGTGTGTGTGTGTGTGTATAGGTGTGTGTGGTTGACATTTATGAGCAGGCATAAATCTTGAGTGACAGCATAAAACACAAACAGCATTTAAATGCAACATCGGCTTTTCGACTAATTGATTAACAAGCTGCCAAAACCAGAGGCGTCTGCAAGGGGGGTTCCTTTTCTATGCTGTAGTAACCCTTTCCTAAGCCACTGCTTCAGTGCTCATCCAATTATAGAAACACAGCCGCAGATATGCAACAGAAAGTGCGTCTTGAGCCGCACCCCAAAGAGCCTTTGACTTAAATGACTTCCTTTAATCAGTGGCTGGGGGTGGGTGGGGGCAAATGAAAGGGAGGGGGAAGTTTCGTAGTGGGAAACATTTTCAATTAATATTTAAATAAGGCACGCCAAAAGTTAATAATCAAATTATTTTAAAGCAATTACCAGAAAAAAAGAACGAAGAAGAAAAGAAGCTGTTTTTTTAGAGTTTCTCAAGCAACGCGTCAATTATGAATGGGAAGGGCTGGGGCTGGGGCTGGGTTGGGGCGAGGGGTGTGCAAGAAGTTCGCCAAGATTGGCACGTTGAAAAATGTTATTATTTTTTTTGCACCCGCAGGAAAACAGCTGCCAAAAGCAGACGAATAGAGAGAGAGAGAGAGAGAGAGAGAGAGAGAGACACAGACAGACGTACAAAAGCAAGGAAAGATAAAGAGAAAGATAGAATGCAAGGGAAGAAGGCAGAGACAGAGAGGAAGAGGAGGAAAAGAGATGAACAGGGAATATACAGATAATGATATTTCTTTGTTGTATCTTACTTTGGGTACTTTGGGTACCAAGAGGGGTACTCAAAATTTATGCGGCAGCGTTTCAGTTTTGTTCGCTTCTTCCTTCTTCTTTCTATTACATATTCATTAAATGTGGCACGAAATGTGTTCGAGGTCTGAAAAACAGACCCAGAGGCAAAGTTAACTATCAATGGGTCTCGGTCCGTCGCTGGTATCTAGTTTCGTCTAATTGGTAATCGTCGTTCTCGTACAGCTTCCCCAGCAGCCTCCACACCATCGTCAGACTCCACATTAGCATTTGAGATCCAAAATCAGAGTACAAATTTGAAACGAGCTTCAAAAACTTGTTTTTTTTTGTAATCTTTGTGGCAAGTCGAAGTCAAAGTCGACGTCGAAGTTGACGCAATGACGCAATTTGTTTCAGTTGCCAGAGGAATTGGTTGAAATCATTGCACAAATATTTTGTTAATACCCATACAATGAAATGACATCAGTGAGTGCTCAAAGTTCTCAATTTCATTGCATCACTTCAAAAATATTTACTTTTTAAATGTATTTCTAACGAAATTAGCTTTGTTTTGCTTGTCAAATAACTAATGAGGGTGTTCACAATGTGAATGAGCTGTGAACTAATAGAAATATTAATGTAACACAAGAAAATTTTGGTGGGAATGTAATTTGATAAATATCTCTACCTTCTAGAGTCTTTGATATAAGTTCATTCATAGAAATAGACAGATGGATGGAAAGATGTATGAATAGACCACAGTTAAGCTTTTGGAGTATTATTTCAATCTAAGTTAGGTTACAGTTCTAATTCTTACGCCAGGAACAACGTTGTTCTACCTCTAGGCCCAATCTCAACGGATCTTCTATCTATTTACCAGAGACCCTTTCATGTCACCACTAGATTTATTGAGAGCTTCCCATCTCTGGGTTATGACGAGTTGCCTCAGACCGCAGTCAATCTACTTCAGCTGACCTGTCACTGTCAACATTGGCGAAGTTTACCCAATAATTAACGAATCAACTGAAATCAAACTGATATTTAAAGGAATCTCCACATTATGTTTGTTCTTATTGCTTGCAGCTGCTGTTGAAAAGGCATTAAATGGTATTTTTATTGGATGGCATGGAAAAACCGCAGAAGAAAATGCGAAAATGCGGGTCCATCATATGAAAGTTATTTGCATAAATCATACGCCATGTTGACAAAGTGGGAGAGTGGGAGAGACAGAGGCAGAAGAGGAGGAGAGGCATGTCGATGCATCAATTTGTTTGCCATATTATTTGCGCAAAGCCAATTAATGAGAGTCGCTTTTTAAATGATTTGAACAAATATTAAATAAAATAAGAAAAGAAGTCAATTGCAAATTATGCAAATTTATTGCATAGTGTCAATCATAATGATATTATATTTAATGCTATATATAAATAATATAATATAATATTATTAAAAGCAAATATAGTTGAACAGTCGAACGAAATGAATTATGTAAATAAATCTCATTTGTTAGCATAACAAATACAAAAATAAAATCATTGAAAGTCAATTGAAAACTGATAAATAAATCTGGGGAGATGTCTCGTGCTGCATTTTGCATTTTATGCAAATGAAATATGTGAAAAGTGTCAACGTTTTTAAATTTAAATAAAGAAAATAATTTAATATCGAAAATTGAATAAATAAATAAATAAAATGCATCTGATTTAAATGCTTGTTGACGAAATTGTTCCGCCAATTTGTTTGTGGCTAGGAAAAGGGGAGGTAGACGTAAATGTTCGTAAATTGATCGTCTATCGAATACCCTACACTAAAGTCTACAACTATGTGATGCGAGAGCATTCGATATACAAAAACTACACAAACTTTCATCTACCTACGGCTATCAATATGAGCTTCTACTCATCCTCTGGCAGAGCTTATTTGACCCTTCAGACCTATTGTCATAGGTACAGGGTATTTATTATACATATAATACAATAAGCGAGAAAAGTTTTACAATAAAAAGGTGAAAAGTGTGCGTAGAAGGGGAAACAATCGTTTGAATTGGCGTCTGGCGGATGGAAAAGTGTCGGAAACGCACGCAAAATGGCCACAATTAAACAATCAGCACAACAATTACAATTGTATATAATAATTGTGTGTGTCTCTCTGTGTGTGTGTGTGGTTTAAATAATGGCCAAACAAGTTGATATCGCTGACAATGTGCAGCAGTTAGTAGCAGGCGAGTTGTGGCCATAATTTATAGTAACTAATTTAGTTGGCAATTAAGTTTTGAATAAAGTGCATGAAATGTTAAATTTATGAATGTGCAATGCTAAACGTTGCATGCAGCTTGACAGCAAATATTCCAATTAGTTGCAACATGCCACAATAATGATCTAAGAATAAATCAAAAACGAAGCGAAAGGCAAATCAAATGCTAACAAAAGCGATAGAAAACTCATCTTTAGATTAACCAAATGTTTGCGCAGCGCCTAAAGGAATCCCATCAAGTAGGCACACACACACCCACACACATTCACGCAGAAACACTTACACGAGGAGTGTGTGTAGTTGAAGTCAGGATAGCTCTTGAAATGATTGATATGTTAATGCAGCACGTATACGCCGCATGTGTCAGCTTCTCGTCGTTTGGCGTCGTCTTCAGCTCAGCTCCCGTTCCAGGAGGGATTTGCATATAGACATAATATGCAAATATGTACCGCATTCTAACGATGTGTGTGTCAGCGAGTGTGTGTGTGTGTGTACAAGAGTGTGTGCTTAAAAAAGTATCTGCGAATTTGCGAATGTGTAAGCCATGTCTGCTGAGTGTGTGTGGGTGTGCCATGTGTGTGTTTGCTTGTGTGTTAATGTATGCATGTGCAAGATGGCGCCTCTCAATCCATCTCCCTGTCTCTTTCTCCCTTGTGCCGCGTACTTCATTGCAGCTTGTCTCATTTTCCATTTTTTTCATCTTTCATTTTTCCATTTTTCATCTTTTAAGCTTTTTCCATCATTTTTCTACCGCTTCTCGCATTTTTTTCCATGCAACACTTTTCGGCTAAATTGCTTTATTAGACGTGTCGCCGCCGTCAGAAAGTTGTTCTTCTTTCTAACGAGCTGCAGTGTCCCTAGACGGGGCTTCAACACATGCAACAGGGCGTGGCCAACGCCCCTGAGTAACTGTCTAAGCGACTGGCTGACTGGCTGACTGACTGACTGACTGACTGAGTAACTGTCTAAGTGACAGGCTTGTTGTGTGCTCTTGTCAAAGGCAGGTGAAGTCTTCCAGTCGACAGTTTGACAAACGAATTTTTTGTCGCAGCAACTAGCAACAACAACAACAACAACACAACAGGCAACTTGCAACACCAACAAAATGGGACAACAACAACATAAAAATGAAATGTTGCCTTTTGTTTGGATGTGATTTGCACTGATTTGTTGCCGTTCGCTGCGTCATTGCCTTGTTTTTTCCGGCCAGAAACCTGGGCACAGGTCTTTGGGTCAGCACGCGCGAACTAGAGGAAAGCGGGAGGGCGATGATGTAAAGGGAGAGGTTGGGGCAAGGCCCACACAAAGAGTCGCTTTCATACACCAACATACCAGCCCACACACAACAGGCCAGGCAGACGTTAGTGTGTGTTTCCTCTTTATGTTTGTTGTGCCATGTCCTACCATATGTCCTTTGTATCAATGCGACCCATACCCTAGTGGATATCTCTCTTCGCATGTGTGGGTGTGAGTGTCGCGTGTGTGTGTATTTTGATTATAACGTTTTGGATGTTGTGCTTTTTGCCAGGCTTTTGGTCCTGTTTTTTTCTCTGCTGTGTTGTTGCTTCTAAGCTGATTTACGTGGCTTTTTTATGTATTTTTTCTGCTGTCCAAAGCCCCGCACCACCGCACAACTGGGCGTATGAGCTATATTTCCCTTCATCTGTGTGTGTGTATTTTGTCTGCCTTTTGTTGAGTTTAGTTGCTGGCAACAGTTGATTGATTGATTGAACGTTTCGATAAGTGCTGTCAGTGGGTTAGCTACAATTTTCTATTGACTCGCAGTACACAAAACACACACACACACAGATACTTATATGATGATGTTGTGTCTATTGTGAAAAGTTTATCGTGTGGTAAAAAACTTTAAGCCAAATCCCACATAAATTGCAACATCAGTTAGAACTGTTCTATGCCAAAGCCAGAGCCAGAGCTAGAGCCTCTAGCCGTAAGTCGACCATAATTGACCGCAAGACAAAGAACTCAATGAGTAATCCCTGCCAGAGGTTAAGAGCTCTGTTCCTGTGTAGACCATATGTGGGTTTATCACTTGCTAAACTGATAGCATGTTATCAAATTCCATTCAATCAGCTTAAATCCTTTCAGGAGTTTAGTTCATAAACAGTTCTTGATAAACTCATATTTAAGCTGATGAAATTGCCGTTCGCAACTTCTTGGAACTGCTGGCAACTGGTTCATTTCGAGCTAATACTTAACAGGAACTAGATCAATAACAGTTCGTAGAAGTAGTTGAGAATGTAAAACCTATAATTTGGATCGTGAACCGAGTGTTTGCTTTGTAACTGCAATCGGCAATTGAGACATCGTTTCAAATCAACTTGCAACGCGCTTCCAGCTCTCAAGACAAGTACTCGAAGCCAATAGACGCACACACTTCCTTATACACACACACACACACACACGCATATAGTACATAAAGGCATGGCATTACTTCCACTCGGACTTGCTAACCAAGTGGTGCCAGGCTGCCAGCACTTAAGTAAACTGCACGAGTGTTTGGGTGGTTCGATGTCCAAAGGGACTTGCAACGTGGGCGTAGATGAGGCTCGGCTACTTCACTCATAAGGATTTCCTTATTACGCCCCAAGAGATGCAGAAGGAGAAGGAGAAAGAGAGAGAGGGAAAGATATAGGGAAAGAGCTGGTTCTTGGCATGAAACTTGTACGCAAAAGTTTCCATGTTCTTGGATAGCACCTAATGCAGTCAAGGATTGAAATAGAAGCTGCAGCTGAAGTTGGAGTCCTGGAGGAGGAGCAGGAGCAGGAGCAGGCGCAGGACTTGGTGCTGGAGCTGGGTAGTTAAGGACTTGGTTTGTTCTCGCAATTAGCACACATCGATAGACACGCGCGTGCACTCGACACCAGAACCGAAACAAAAGCGAGCAATTCAAGCAAAATGCTAATTAAGTGCCTGGACAAAAGTTGCCGCGCTGTACAAGCAGCTTATGGGATGACTCCTGCTGGTTGCTGCCACACATACCACACATGCCTCACACTGACTCCAAAGAGTGAGAGAGAGAGAAAGCCAGAGACTGGGAACGTGGAGTCGCCAAACAATCATATATCATAGTCAGGTCCAACTGTGCCTGTCCGCTTGGCGCCTTAAACACCAAAAAACAAAAAATATTATATATATATTAAGTATACGCCAAAGCAGCTGTCGTGTGCGACCATTACAAATGAGAATTTTCCAGTGTGTACACTGATCCTTGTAGTCCTGCTACCAACACGCATGCCGAAACTTTTGGCACAATTAATGTATGCAGAGAATTTGTTTAATTGACGACTCGCATGCCATAACTTATATGCCACACACACACACACTCACACACACCAAAACACACTTAGTTGCACGGGAGGCGGCAGGCTGCAGGGTGCAGGCTGATGGTTGCTTGTTAATTGCATTAAAGTACAGAGCCAGGGGGGGCCATGTGGCTGGCTTGTTGGCTTTTAATACCCTGTAAAGAGGTCGCTTTGGTCATCTCGAAGCCAAAGGATATAGGGCTAGAGGAGGAATAAAAGATGTTCTGAGAACTCTGCGATCTATAATAAAGTATACAGTTAAAGTCTGTAGCAAACTGAGGAATAAGAATGAAATTCAGAGTATGAATATAATGTTTATGGATTCTTTATACCCTATCCTTCACGATATTGTATAACACTTGGAGCTCTACACTCTTTTGTATTGTAAACAGGGTATAACTTTTCTGAGCATTTGTCTATGATGTTCTCTAGTTTGCTGCAACTGCCAAATGCAGACATAGAAGTTTTTACATCTTGTTTTTTTATGCCTTTTGCTGCGTGCACTTGCCAAAATGGCATCGGACAAAGGTCCTTTGGGCGACTTTGGGGCTAAGCAAATTGGAAACTGAAGTTGAAGTTGAATTTTGAATGTTGTCGTCTTCGTGTCGCTGCTGGGTATAAGGAAAAAAGCGAAGAGAAAAGGAGGAGAAAACTTTTTACGACTTGGCCATTTCATGCTCGTAAGCATAAAGTTTGCAATTTTTGGTACGAGTATTTGGAAATTGTGTAAAATATGGTATGGAGTGTATATTTGAATTTGCATAAGGAAAATTGAGCCCAGGGATTGCGTGAAAATGGCAGAAATAGGGTCCTATTTCAAGCTAATAATTTGCTCTGGTAATTTACTGCATTAGCACTTCAGCTTAAAGGAAAATTTGTACAACTTTCAGCTTTAGCTTACAATCAATTATGGCAGAGCAGGGGAAGAGAAGGCGAGCGGAGAATGTCTGTGCGTGTGCGGCTGAGGTTATGTATTGTTAACCTGTCCGAAACACATTTAAATGCAATTTAATGCAATTTATGGACTTACTTACAGAGCAGAACAGAGCTCTTCCCAGGCTGTTATAATGCGATTGCAATTGACTCTTGTTGTTCACCCAGGCCCAAGCGCCAGAACAGGCAGAACAACAGCTCTTATTAAAAGCGGAAACAATGCGCACTTCCGCTTCAATTCTGCCTCATACACACTATTCGCGTGTGTCTGTGTGTGCGTGTGTGTGTGTGTGTGTGGCACGCAAATGAGCACTGAAATAATGTGCATGCATTATTATTCATGTTGTTGCCCCTCGCTGATAAAGCAACAGCAACACCCAGAGAGAGGAACAACAGAAAACTTAACAATTTATAGCACCCTGGCCAGGATTACTAAGGACACGCCTTGTGGGTTTACATACTTATAGAGCAAAAGCACCACTTGGACGCAATCGCAATCACAAGCCATAAATAAACTGCGTTCAATTAATGTGCCCAAAGAAAAATACCATATAGATTGCGTATACGTAATATTACTAGCACGAGCAGAACCCCAGCATAATCCTGAATAACCCTGTGCCGGACCAAAGGCTGCTCGCAGGACATAAACATAAGCAGCCCCAACACAAATAACATGTGCAAAACAAGTTGAGTTCGGGAAGGATACACTATATATTTTGTCCAAAGGATACTCTGAATTATATTCTATATGCTAATCTGGATGAAAGTTTCTCTACCTATTTCAGAGGCGCTTTAAATGATGAAACTTATAAGAAAGTTACTTGATCCTTTTCTAGGATACGTCAATTCTATAGGAACTATTGAAACTTCATTATATTCAAGAATATTTCTTATGACAAGCAACATATGCTAGGACTAAAGCTTAGCTCAATGTGAAGGAACCTAGTTCATCATTAGAAACTTCGCTGTTAAATTCCATAGAAAACTCTTCTTTATAGACCATAATCAGTTTTGGGGCAAAGCTTTCAGAAGAAGCATAAAGAAAACTTACCTCATTTGGAAGGCCTCCTCACAAAAATCTGGATAAAATGTTGCAAAGTCAGCTCGAAGCAACTGCAAAGAAATAGTAATAAAATATGATGGTTATTATACGGTTTTATTTAGAACATTGGCATACAAAGATCGAAGGTTTACTTTATATATACTCGCATACATATATATCTGTATTCATTTCCTTTTCCTTTCAGAGGAATTCTTTTCATCTGTTCAACATAAAAAACGCATTTATCATCGAAATGTTAGCAGAAAAAACAAAACTCTTTAAGCAAAATAAAAGAAACAAGGGACACATTTTGGAGGAGGAAAACAAAGACACGCCCACTTGTAAGACAGAACTTTAAAACGGAATCTTAAGCTGAAACTGAAACTGAGCATTGTCTAATACACACAATATTTTAGCGGCCATTTTGTGTTGTGATTTATTTCGAATTGCGTTTGTTCCTTTGACAGTTTGCTTGTGTTATCCTTGAAGAAATGCGAGGGATCAAAGTGCTGGATAAGCGGCGACATTCTAAAAATCATTTGACCGTTTTTAATGTCATTTTAAAGACAACAAAACTGACACAAAAAGGATGCCCCAAGTTAAACACACACATTCACACACACACACACACACACACACACACACACATACATTGCTGCGGTATGTTAGGAAAACTTGTCGCAGTATTTGGGGGTTTGAGTTTTGGCCGGCCAAATATGCTGTCATCACGATTATCCTTAACGTCGTATGGCTGCCAATGCCAGTTGTTTCCTCTTCCGTTATAGCAGTCATACACACATACGACCATACACCACCAGGCACACACACACACACACCCACACACACACACACACACATAGATGTGATGCTGCGGATGTGTTCGAATTTGTAAAACGAGAGCCAGAGACAAGAACAACAACTGAACAGGGTACAGGACTCCCTGTATGCCAAGAGCTGCTTGTTATTGGAATAACCCCACAAGAGTCCCACCCAAGGGAGAGACAGAGAGAGAGAGAGAGACAAAGTGTTTGTGTGAAAGAGAGAATATGGCAAAAGCCAAAAGGCAGCACAACAGTCGTTGTCCTGCCTGGCAAAGTGCGTTAGCGTCTAGCAAAGGGTTCAAAATTCCTGCTCCAGCTCCTGCTCCTGCTCCTGCTGCTCCTTGAGCTCATTCTGCGGCTACTTGTGCTGTTGCTCCTTGCAGCTTCTTGCTCCTTTGCGCGTTGCTTTCTTTGTTGTCTGCTAATTTCGTCTTTATTTCTTTTTGTATTTTTCTACCAAGAATTTAGCTTGCGTTTTTCGGTGTGAATAATTTTTCTTTCATTTCATTTTCAGTTCATTTTTTGGTATTTTTTTCTTTCTCTGCGCAAATTGAAATTTAAAATTTATGCAAATTGTGCTGTCAACCCAAAAGGGTTTTCGGTGATGGCCCAGGAAATGGTTATTGCCACATACACACACTCAAAACACATACACAGACAATACACACCCTGATTTCAGCTTCAATTTGATGTCATTTAATGGTGTTGGTAATTCTGTCTGTGTGTGTCTAAGTGTCTCTGTCTCTGTGTGTGTGTGTGTGTGTGTGTGTGTGGTTCTGTGTCAGGGAGACAGACTATAACAGACACAAATTAATCGAAATTAAAGTTTCAGAGTCAGTTTGAAACTGTGAACATTTTTTATGGCATACTTTGAGGCGACGCTGTGCTAACAAGCCACGCCCAGACGACACGCACTGTGGCAGGGGCAGACTGTGGCAGGCAACAGCAGTGCGATATGATGTGGTGTGATGTGGCAATGGAAGCCTTATCTAAAATCCTGGCACGCTATTCAAGTCCAGAGCTCACTGACCATACGGCCCATTCAGCTGCTTAATCACTTCAAAGCACGCAGCCTCGCGTCCTGCTACCACGCCCAAAGTTGCATACAAGCACACACACACACAGACACACAGACACATACACATGTCGAGTTTGCGCTTGAGGTTACTTCAGCGTCGCCGCGTGCAATTAATTAAAAACAAACAAATTTCTGAAATGCACGACAGAGGCGCAGGACACCCTCCGCCCCCCACCCCCTGGACTCAGTCTTCTCCCCCTTCGAAAAAAACTGTCAATGAACAATGCGATGGGCAGCGACGAACAAGCAACGACAGGCTGGACACACACACACACACACACACAGTACAGAGAGGCTGGACACTGGGACCAGGACATTGGCCGTACGATAGCGCGACAGTCGCCAGGCAGGCGGCAGGCGACAAAAGTTGCTGCTCTAAGCGTTTTTTAATGCAGCGCACAGATTCTGCAGAGATTCTCAACGAGTCAACTTTCTGTCGCTGTCGCTATCTCTATCTCTTTCCTACTCTCTGGTGTCCTGTCTCTGGTAATTTCGTTTTATTATTTTGCAGTTTTCTGTGTCGCTTCTCCCGACACATACACAGATTTGTGTCTGTGTGTGCTCTACTTTGTAAATATTAAATTATGAGGCAAAAAACCGAGTAGCAAATGCCCAAAGGAAGGCGGCGGCTGAGCGAGCGACAGAACATTCTTTTCTTTTCCATTTATTTTTTTTGGACAGCAGTCAACTGCAGCAGTAGCCAAAAGAGAAAGGCAGAAGGACAGAAGCTGGACCGAAATGAGAAGAAATCAGATAACAGTTATGGTTATGACCATAATAACTGCAATCCAGGTGCGACCAAGGCTACAACGTCAGATCCAGCCGCCAACTACAGCCCCAGGTTCAGCCTTTAGGTCCGACTCCCTTCTGCCGTGTCCTAGTGCAGTAATCTTTCGCTTTGGCTTCACGGCCGCTTAGGCAGCATCCGCAGCTGCATATGCTGCGTATACGTATTGCGCATTAAGTATACGTTATGTGCGCCATTTCAAGTACTGCCAGTTGCCATTTGCTTTAACAATTACGTGATATCCACTTTCTCTCTCTCTCTCTCTGTGTCTCCCATTCCCTCTCCTCCTGTGCTTCGTCCTTTTCCAGGAGCATTTCACATTCAGCAATTCACATTCGCGCCATGTGCAGTAAATGACCAAAGCAAAGGCGGCTTTGGGTACAACTACAACAGGAAAAGCAATAACAGCTAAAACTAAAACAACACTGAGAGAAACACTTAACTATGTAAGACTGAAGGAATCCTTGGAATATACAAGTATAATAACTTTTCTTCTGAAGATTCTATTCAGTTACTACAATTGTTGCTTGTGAGAAGAAGGGATATATTTCCCAGTCTTTCTACCTTCTTAGGTAGCTTCCTCCAACTTCAATTCAATTCAAGGCAGACAAATCTTCAGTTTCATAACGAAAAGTGATCAAGAGTCACTTGACAGGGACTGTTATATGGCTGCTCTAGCTAAATTCCTATGTTTGTGTGCAACTTTCTCGCAGTGTAGTGGCCGTACATGATATGGCCACTGATGGTCATCGCGCTAACTGCTTTAAGTGTGTCGTCGCAAGTTGCCTGCCTGCTATAGCAATGGCTATGATCCTGACTGTCTATGAGTGTGACTCCGCCTGTTTTTCTAGTTTTTGCAGGGAAAAAGGAGGCGAAAAACAAAAAATTAAAATTGAAAACGACAAAAAGTGGCGACCGCATCCGGAACAGGCCGCGACTGTTGGTCTGTCCGTGGTCCGTTCGTGGTCCGTTCGCCTGCTCCCTGCCTGACTGTGTGACTGTGTGACTGCCTGCCTGCTGCTGTCGTTTGTCCTTTGTCGCATGCAATAAGTGCTAGTTGAGTGGCGGCACTTGAAAGCAGAGCCACACACCAAGTACACACACACACACACGGACACTTGCAGCACACACACACACTTTGCCTGCTGCTTATTCAATTGGCCAGCTGCATGTGTTTCTGGCGGCGCTTCGGATTACAGTTTTGGCCCGGGTGTCGGTGTCGTTGTTGGTCTGGCGACCTGACGCCGCCATTTCCGTCCAGCCAGTACGGAAGTGGCAACGAGCTACAGCAACGGACCTCCCCCTCCTCCCCCTCCTCCCCCTCCCCTTTATCTTCCTCTTTTACCTTCTCCCTTACCCCGTTATGAAGCAGCCTTTTCGTGCTGTGTGGATTTGCTGCGGCCATTGCATACAAAATGTGTTGCATACATTTGTGCGCTTTGCCAGGACTCGGTTCAAATACACGAAAAAACAACATTCAAAAACAAGCTAGAAGAAAAAAAGTACTAATAAAACTCACTTAGAGGCCGCTTCGGCTATCAAAATGGAAATAAAACCAACTGCAACATACACACACCACATACACACACCCCAGAACACAACTCTTCGCAATTTTTCGTATAATAATACAAAAGTACAACAACAACAGCAAGACGGAATCAGAAGAGTTTGTTAGGTTTTCATTGTGGTCGCTTTAAAACAAAAACAAATTCTGCACTCAACTCCAGTTTACAGTGGGCAGCAGATTGTGAGTATATATAATCTATATGGACAGCATCTGTATAGCAAAACCACAAGCCAGGTACGAGTAGTATCTGAATCAATTGGAAACAGGTGAAATAAAAGCAAGTGATTCAGGACTTATCGATCCTCAATGATAATTGATAATATTGTTATAAAATATATATTGAAAAGTGTGCTGTAAGCGACGCTTTCATATTCAACCAGATTCAGTATTTAACTAAGAATCCTCTTCAGTCTAACTTAACTAATCAAAAAGAATAAAGCTTTATTTAAATACGTTCCAATAGGTCCTTGTTATTAACATAGTATGTTATTTATAGAGTAGACAAGCCTTTGGTGTTGTAGGATCTCAACTTGCCAAGTCATCAGCAAAGAACATAAGCATAAGGATTCATTTGTTGTCGTTTAATGTCAATAGATTCCTTTGGACAGTTACTGGATAGGACACGTAAGAGCTATTGTTCAACTTTTGCTGTCCACTGTACCAGAAGGACACGTTTACATGGGGAACAGCATATGCAGACCATATATAAGCTGACAACGACAACGAGAACGAGAACGAGAACGAGAACGACAGTTGTACAACAACTACAACTACATGTAATGTCCTTCAGCCGCATTAAGCCACGTTTGACCAGGCTCGTCGCCTCCAACCCACCCACTCAACGCGAACTGCCATTTGCCATTTGCCAGTGGCACTTCCGTTTCTGCTTAGGTCTTCGCGTCGAGAGTTTTTAACGGGTCGACGACTAACTTGGCCATTTAAGCACATTTGTCGTCATTGTCCGGGCCTGAACATAGCCCCACCATTCTGACCATTCTGAACAGTGGCTGACCAACGGCTGACAGTGTGCTAATTAGAAGTCCTTGTTGCTTGTGGCCACAACAAAACAGACGACGCGTCGTCGACTAGGCACAAAATATATACATGTATATGTAACCCCGGCAAAACAATGAAAACTACTTTGGGCCGAAGTCAGTACGTGTGTGTTTGCCATTGGCTAATAGGGTCGAAAATTGTGCCTTGTGGCTTTTTGGCCCCCGTTTTCTTCCTTGGCTATAAAATGCATGGCGGCGCCGCAGCTGCTGTGTCCTCCCTGTGACTGGCACGTTTTGCCCTCTCGGCACATTTTCGTTATTGAACGGCGCCCTTTTTGAAGACTTTTGCTGCGTGTGACTTTAATATCAATCGAAGGGGGTACGGTAAGCGGATTGGAGGCGAAGAAAAGGCGTGCCAAAATAAAGCCAAACTGCAAGTTAAGTGCTATCTTTCCTTTTTTTATATCCTGCTCGGGAGGCACCACAAGCCGCAGCCTGCACCCCCAAAAAAGGATAAATAATTGCCTTGCTTGCTCGACTGTAAAGAGAGTGGTTGGAGCAGGAGGCAGCACGTGGAGGCAGCATAAGGATGCGGGTGGACTATATAAAATGCTTAATGTGGCTGGCATTGTCTTCCAGTGCAACGCACATTAGTTTGGCCCAGGCCCAGGCCCAGACCCAGGATCAGGCGCAAATCCAGATGCAGACCTCGGCTCAGTCTCACATCCAGGTCAGGATTCAAAGCCAAACCGAGGGCGGAAGCCACAGGACTTCTTTGTTGCCTGCTTCTTCTTCATCTTCTTTGTTCCCCTTCTTGTTTCTCTGCCTGCTTCTTAAATGGACTCTGCTGCTGCTTCTGCTGCTGCCTCTGCATTTACAACAAATTTGTTTATTATGAAAATGCAACGAGCCGAGATAAGCAACTGCCAAGCGACCAGCACACCAGCTGACCAGCGCCACCCACACCCCCTCCACACACACACACACACACACACACACTCATACATATACATTTTCATGCTGACCATGTTAATTGCTGTGGCTTCAGCTGCCAACAAAAATAAATGAATATTCTTTTTGTTAGTAGCTGTTGTAAATTATTGTCAGCATTGGAATCTCTATTGTTGAATTATGTGGCTTGGCAGCCAGGCTGCATGTGGCATGTGGCATGCATCAAGCATCTAGTATCTTGTATCTAGTATCTTGTATCTCGTTTCTATTATCTGTTGCTTTTGTCATTTGCAAATTATGCGTGCAACTACGCTGCAAACAAATGTTGCTTCAGTTGCTTCTTTCTTGCGCTCCAACTGTCTGTGTGGCGCCTCCCTTCACCTCGCTTCCTGCAAATGCCACAGCCTTGGCTTCGCCTGAGTAATTGCGTCCTCCCTCAGTCATAAATAATGTGTCTGCTCTGACGCCTGTCGCTGCGTGGTGTAAGGAGCAAGGACACAACTTTGAGGACAACCCGGCAATTTCTTTTGATAACTCAATGCCCCTCGTTTATGCGCTTTGTTTGCTCTCGCATTCAAGCGGAAATGCACAGGCGGAGACTGAGGCGGGGATCGTCGGGTAAACGGGTGAGGGTGTAGGGTGTAGGGTGCAGGGTGTATGGGTCGTCGGAACTCTTCCAACTTCCAACTTAACATCTACACGACTCGTAGGAATACGCATGAAACAACAATTTTATTACGACTCTCAAAAAGCTGAGCAATTTAAGTGCTCTTGAATTAGGATTCTACGTGTGCTGCTATTAACTTAATTCCACATCCTTGCAGGTGAGGCGGGGCTGCAGAAGGGTGGATAACACCCAAGCAATTCTCTTTATTAGAGATTATGTGACACACAACACTTTCCTCCCTCCCATTTGAGTGGGTTTCGCAAAAGTTCTCGAAACTGTGCGGAAAATGTTTATTGAATTAAGATCGTTAAGCTGCAAGGTAGCAAATAGAGCTGTCAAAGTGACCGACAGGAAAATGAGTCATCGCAGATACTAGCACTATCTGTACTACAAAATAACGAATGGAACTATCCTTTGCTTATTCTGCTCATCGCTTTTATGATTAATACAATCTTTTTTCTTATTTTCTGTCTTAACTGAAGCTTAACTATAGCTCTTCGATATCCATCAACAAATACTTCACATGATATATCTTTTTTTATGTGCTGACAAATGAAGCGATTACAAAGTTTTGTTTTGAATCTTTTGATTTATTTCCCTTCCGTTTGTCAAAGAGAATTCCTAACTGAGAGCATCTGATTATATGTATTTATCCCAAATGTTGCAGACTTTAACTTCTTCTGCTTGAACTTTATTGAATTCTGACTCATACAAAAGTTTCGTGTAGAAATAAAATGCACTTTTGGTTTTTTGTACCATAAATCGGTAAAGATTTTCCACAAAAAACTATGTATGAAATATATAATTTAATGGCTGCATCATAATTCAAAGTTGTGATAGAAATATAATATGTCTCTGCTTGGGGTCATAATTTTCGCTAACTGCACTTCAAGCAGACGCCGTTAAATCACTAGAAAAAAGCAGGAGAAGAAGCAGAAGAGAAGAGGAAAAGGAAGAAGGAGAAGCGGAATTTCTCTATGCGAATTCCCAGGCGCTCGTAAGCCGTGAAAGGGGTATGAAGGAGTCAGCGAAAGGGGCTGCAGGTTGAGTCATTCGTTGCTGCTGTCAGACATTTACACATATGATACACACACACACACCATCACACAGTGCGACTCACACACAGATGGTGTCATGCTCTTCAGTAGCTGCTGCTATTTCTGTTGCGAGTTGTTAATTTCATTCATTATTTATGGTTTACCTCGAAAACGCATCGGCGCAGTGGCACCACAGCTGGCATTACACCCTCTTGTAACATGCACCACTCTACATATGACCCACCCCTCCCCCCACCCTCCACCAATTATTACAGCACTCTACCCTTTCGTCTAGTACCCTGCGTAATGTGCTCTCTCTGTCTCTCTCTCTCTTCGAGTTCCACTTTTAATTAACAAACGCATGAAAATGCTATTTTACATGAGACACGTCACAGGGCCAGAGACAGAGACAGAGACGAGAGGTTGAAGTTGAAGTTGCTAAAGTGGCATACGCTGTCTGTCTGTCTGCCTCTCTCTCTCGCCGTCTGCGTGTGTATATGTGTGTGTGTGTGTGCGTGTGTCTGTGCACTCATGCAACTGAAACAGACACGGACACACTTGCCACAATCAGCCACACTTCATATGCAACTCACGCATTTAAAGCTGGCTTTTTGAGCGCATTGCGTACACGTCAAGTTGGCTTAAACACACATTACGTATACGCCAAGTGTGCTATTGATAATTTTAGAGCAGCTTTTAAAGCCTACTCTTTGGGGCAAGTGCACTCAGTGCTGCTATTTCGTGGTCTGCTGTGTTGCTGCTCCGTTTTCGTGGCATGCTTCATGTCATGCAATTAAAAGCGCGCATTAATCAACAGGCGGCAATTTCAAATGGCCGCAGATAGAGTGCGACTTGCAACTACTCTCTGCCTCCACCGCGCTGCCTCTGGTTTAAGTCCCCCAACTGTTGGCAATAGTTTGGGGAATAATTTCATCGTGATGCGGCTGCCCCCGCTGCGCGTTGCTTTAATTTATTTAGACCCAAACACAACGCAAGCGAAAAATGGCAAACGACAGAAATTTATCTCTAGAACGCCTTGTCGCATAAATTATGTCGTAGCAGAAATCCCCTACAACCACACGCCCTGCCCCCTCCTTTAGGGCACACATTGTGGCACAGTCAGCGGCGCCTGGCAGAAATTAATGAAAGCGACGCAGCGGCAAAAAGATGCCGAAGCAGCGTAAAACAAAAGACAAAAGACAGTTAAAATGAACTAAAATCAAATGAAAATGTGAATGCTGGTTTGATAGGGGGATGCTGCTAGTGGCGGTGCTGCTGCGGCTGCTGCTGCTGCTGCTGCTGCTGGTGTTGCTAATGGTGGTGGCAGGCGTTGCGCCTAATGACAACCACAATGAAGCAGCGGCCTAGGCCTAGGAGGCAGCGCAGCGCAGGAAACGGAAATAAAAGCAACGCGCAATGCAGAATGAAAAATGGTAAAAGACAACGACGAATGACAACGGCGTCTGATGCTGAGATGGGGGCATGCAACAAATCAAAAGTGCGCACAGCAAATCTTGCATGGCAAATGCGATTGTCAAGCAATGACCTCATTAGAGGAGGCTGCCTCGTCTGCCAAGAGACACAGCAGACGAAACAGGAGACACAGTCAGACAGTCGGACAGGCAGACAGACAGTGCAAAGGATGTGGCAACTTTTCTGCTTGCCGCACGCAAAACCACAAGCAATTAAAGAGTGCTTGTTGTGAGGGATCCACAAGCAAAAGAGAAGAACAAGAAGGAGCTCAAAGGCACTGGGAGTGGGAGCTGCCCTCCAGGCAAGCTGTCAGCCTGCATGCAACGTCATATACGTCAAGCGTGTGACAAGCAACGCAGGCGGGGGAGTGGATGGGGGGGAAGTGGTTGGGGTGAGGCCAGCAGCAGCCTCTAATAATGGCGATATAATCAGTGAGTGCGTTTCTGCTTCTGCATATAATACCCTATAAAATGCAAGACTGGATAAGTTGCAGGAAACTGGACTAAGATGTCCTTGTAGCTTATGCTTGTCCCTAGCTCCAGTGCGACATTCTCATAGCCGCAGCTGCTTCTATAGCAAGTGGAGATCTGGAATACTATGTCCGAGGTATAGCATATACATTCTCAACTGAAGATCTAATCTTTTTCATAGACAGCATCGTTTTTCTACTTGCCATCTGCCAATCAATATGCTTATATGCTAAGGTATCTTCTAGTTCATCCCATCTCGGCCAGACACACGTCCTGTAGCCTTGAAGGTGACGAAAACTGACAGCACTAGGTACAATGACATTGCGCTTTAAGCTGACTCCAGCGCCACATTCAACTGCCTCACCTGTCAACCGCAACCAGAACAAGCCACTGCTAGCTGTTGGCTGGCGGAGCTGGGAACTGGGAGATGAGAACTGAGAACTGAGATCCAGAAACCAAGAGCTGAGCGCTGGAAACTGAGATATTTTAAGCTTCTAAGCAGACTAAAGCCTCTTCGTTGAGTAACCAGCAGCAAATTACGTCGCATTTAAGTTTCATAATATGCTTCAAATTAGAACGGAAGAAAAAACTTTTGTTTTCCCACTTTTTCCATTCTGTGTCTGGATTTAAAGGTAATTTTTTCCGTTTTTCATATTGTTGCAGATGTAAAGTGAAACACCTGCTTAATAAAAGAGTAGGCGAGCACACCCAGGGAACAGTTAGACCATGAAAACAGTAACTAAAAGTAACAACACGACGACACACAACACTAACCAAGTTGTCTTCAGTCGTAGTCTCTCTGCTGTGTGGGTGTCAAGACAATGGACTGCGACAAGTGCAGAGTCTATAAAAACTACATGCACTGTTTCTATGTGTGTGTGTGTGTGTGTGTATTTGGGTGTGAATGTGGTTGTGGGTGCGACTATACAAAAAAACTACAGCTTGCAAATGCACAGCAAATACTCAGCTTGAAGCTGAGTTCCCGACTAGACGAACCGACGACAACAATACACAAAGAAAAGAGTTACTGTCTTTTGTGATAGACTAGCAAATACCCTGTACATATACCACTTTATAGTTGAAACACTAACATAACTCTCTTAAGTCAGTTTCCAATCGATTAAGTCAAACTCCCCTTTGAGTTTCCATTCACGTGGTATATTAACCGCATGCTGAACATAAAAACTACAAGCGCACAACTACATTGAAAGCTTCGCCTGATATATCCATGCTCGACATGCACTTGTACATTTGTATTGGACAGCAGAAGGAAGACAGGAAGACAGGAAGACTGGAAGACAAGACAAGCAGGAGCAGAAACAGGAGTAGGAGCAGGAACAGCAGCAGGGGGAGTGGAAGCTGTCGCATTGTCTAGTCGGAGACTTGTTAAGCACAGCGTTGCATTTTGTGCTTGCAACACAGACGCAGGCAGTGGCAGTGGCAGTGGCAAGACAATGCATGTGTCTGCTTCGTATGTCTGGGTGAGTGTCTCGTTGTTGTTTGTTTCCTTTGTTGTTCCGTTGTTGCCTCTAAAGCAAGCAACAAAGCACAAGGAAAAACAAAACAAAAAACACAAAACAGAAACAAAAAACAAAAAACATAAAAAAAACAATGTAAAATGTGCGGCAGCTGTTGCAAAATGTTCCCTGCCACAGAAAAATTTGTTCAACAACATTTTCGTTTTCAACTTGAGCAAACTTTTAAATGAATTTGAACTGAATTATTGACTGAGACTCTATATATATATACAAAGCATAGCATATAGCCAAAGGCTGAGTCGAATTCCTTTTAAGATGCTCACTCGTATCTCAAGGATATTCTGAATTAACTGAACTGCTAATTGACTTGTTGACCTGCGAAGGACATTAATAAACCGTTTCGAGTTCTGGTGCCCGCTGGCAAAATGGTTAATTGCGGACAACTTTGAACTCGTTGTGGGCTGCCAACTGATTAAGTGAGTAAATGATTGAGTGAACGAGTGAATAAGGGAGCAGGAGAAGTGCGAAGGACACCTGCGGCGTCATGAAATCATTTCCGGACAGGCAAATCAAAGGATTCAACTGAGCAAATACAAAGGAAGCAGAGCACAAGTGGGTGGAGAAGCATTTTCCTATTGCTATTTGTGGCTTTGAGGCAAACAAAAAGCAAATTATGCTGCAGCTTACATAAATCATTCAACAGGACATGTGTGGGAGCGGCATGTGATGTACCGTGTAGGGTGTAGGGTGTAGGGCCAGCCACATGCTGCGGCGTTTGGGTCACTTAAAAATTATGACAACCTGCAGTGAGCCAAAAAACAACACAGAGAGAACACACAGCATTGTCTGCCATTGTGTGTGACCGTGTGTGTGGCATGAGGACCATGTAGATAGCCAGAAAAACCTTGCAACTGCAGCTGGCAGGCAGCCCACGAAGTGAAGCAAGGATAACGGGCAGGAGGACATACAAGGTTGTATAGTTAGGTCAGAGCTGCAAATCGGGTTTCGGTCCAACTGCCTACGCCAAATTGGCAGAAAACAAAAACGTTGCATGTGGCCAAAAAACAGCCAGCCACCTTGGCACCGCCTGCAGAGAGAGAGGGAGAGAGAGAGGAGCAAAGGGTGGGATAGAGGGAGTTTGAAAGGGTGGAAACGATGGAGTCTGTTTTTGGCAATCAGCTAGGCTGTGTTTGAGCCAAACGCTGCTTTGACTCGTTAATACCTTTTGGCACAGCGGGCGCAGTTCAAATAAAGAAAAGCAGGGGAGAAAAAATATCCTTCAAAAAGGATGCGGGCCGCAGTTTTTAGCTTTTGTTGTAAATAAAAAGAAAACAAAAAAAAAAACCATAAAAAATACAACAAGCTCCTGCATAAACATGTCTATAGATCCCAACAGATCTTTAATATATATTTTCTAGCTGAATAAAGGGAACTTTTGGAAGGAGAAAGCGAAGCTCACAGGGATTTAGCTTCTCACCTGACAGGCAGCTCCTGACACGCCCCTGCCCCCATCCGCTTCTATATTAATTTTTGTATCGTACATTTTTATAAAGTTTTGCTTCCCTTTCCCTGTGCGACCTGTTCTTTTGGGTGTCGAGCTGAAATTTGCTTCATATGAAAAATTCATATGGAAAATATGCAAAAAGAAAAAGCGCAGAAAAGTAGGCAACAAAATGTTGTTGCGAAAATTGCCAAGTCATGCAAAATGAGGCAAAGGGAAAGGGCAATAAATACCAAAAAATAATACCGAAAATTCCAAACAAACACAACAAAGTTTAGCTCCTACCATTGTTGCTGTGGCTGGGTGTGTGTGTGTGTGTGTGTGGGTGTGGGTGTGGGTTGGGTGGGTGTAGCTGAGTGTGTAACTGGGGGCAGGGACGAACTGCTTGCTTTGATATGCTGTCAAATAAAATGGCGCATAAAATTTTAATGCATATCAAATGATTTAATTTGCAGGACACGTGCTCTGGGCGTGGCAGTCGCTACTAATATGTCTGTGTGTGTGTGTGTGTGTGTGTGTGCTGTCCACTGGTTTGAGGCGTGGCATAGTCACAGCAGCAACATAAGAGAAATGAACACAAAAAAACGAGAAGAAGGTCGCATTGCCCCAACCGCTGGTAATTACTTTGATGAAAAATGGCAGTTTCAGTGATTAAGCAGTGTGTTTGTGTGTGTGTAAGAGTGTGTGTGTGTGCCTAAGTGAGTGTGAGTTTATGTTTTTGTGTGTTACACATACGCCATGTGTGCTGGCTTGCAGGAAATTAAGCTGAGGCTAAACGGAAGTAGCTCGGACAAGCCAAGTTTGAGTATGTCCAAAAGAGTGTGAGTGTGTGTGTGTGAGTGTGTGTGTGTGTGTTGGGTTACGGCCTAATGATGTCAGAGCCATGTTTTTTGCAGCAACACGCAGTTGCCGCATTAGCTGTAATTGCTGCGGCATTTGCCTTAAACGGTAGTCAACTTTAAACCAGAAACATGCCACAAATTGTTGCAAGTAGCAAGGCGTAGCACATCGGATCGTGTCCTTTGTGTATTTTTAAGTAAATATCGTCGAAAATATGCCAGGCACATAAACCAAGAAAAAAGGACCTCGCGACGACAGACATGAAAAATCTTTGCAAGGAAAAACAGCTTGCCATAAAGCAAAGAGAAATTGCATTGGCGATAGCAACGCAAGATATGCAACAACAACAACAACAACAACAACAACAGTTGCTGCTGCAAGAACACCAACAACAACGATGACAATAAATTGCTGCAAAAATGAGCAATGAGTAATTCATATTGTAGGTTGCAAGCAGCAGAAGCAGCAGACAGTAGCAATACCAGTGGATGGACATGCCACAACTTTCGAGCAGCAGAGCGAACAATTCAACGGACCATCAATCTTGCAACTGGCTAGGGGAATGTATCATGATCCGAGGAGGAGGAGGTGAAGGAGAAGGGGATATTGCTCCTGCCGCTTAGGATTTCTGACGTGAAGATAGGGCAGGAGAAGAAAGAGGGGGGATGATACGTTTGGACTCTGTTGGCGCCGCAGCGTCTGCCTCAATTTGGCAGGACGTGAAACGCGCTTTTATGTGGCTGCTGGGAATTGTGAGGCAAGCAGTCGAGGCGTTGTGGCAACTACTACGAGTACGTGAGCGAGCGTTGCGCGTTTTGTAATATGCTTGTAAATGCAATAAATTTTGTTAGCTGGCCGCAAAGTCAGGCGGACACAACGGACGGACATACGAACAGAAGGACAGACTGAACAAACAGACGGACAGAGACAGACGGACGGATCACATCAGCGTGGACCATAAAACGCGTTTTTGATTTGCTAAATTTATGTGGCCACATTAAATCCAAAAGACACAGAGCACAAAGTGGCAACCAGAAGGAAACAGCCAGCAGCCAGCAGCCACCATCACGAGGAGCAACAGCAACAGGCGCATCATCAAAAGGAGAACAACAACTGGCAACAGGCACAGGTGTTGCCGCAGTTGTTGTTGGTGTTGCTGCTCATTAGAATCTTGAGAAGACGCCATAAAAACTTTTATGGAGAGCTGCCATTAACTTAATTTGAACCACATTTGACACAATTTCCAACCGGTTTTCAAACACTTTCAAGTCCTTTTTCCGAACCAGTCAATTTCAAAGCGAGCATCCTTTTCGTTATACTTAAAGGTATTTTTAGATTATTTTATAACTTAGTTTATAGTAACACACGAAATGTTCTAAGAAGCTACGCATAAAAGCTTTTCCATCGATTTGAAGTCCTATTTACTTAAGCTTAGAATCATAGTTAAGTCTATAGTTAGTTTTCCGTTAAATGGAATTACTTTGATATTAACTTATAAGCCAAGTCTTAAATGACGATCCTACCGATAGGGAAGTATTGCTTAGCTGAACAATTAAAGCCACTTCTAGTTATTGTTTGAATGTTGTTGAGTGTTGCCTCATTTTGTGGAATGTATTTCAATGCTGCCATTTGCTGTCGTCATGCCACCTCACACAACTATATACTATAGCTATATCTGCCTGTTGGCTATAGACTGTTTAGGTTTTCGTACGTTCTACGTTTCTATTTGTTTACGGCAGCTTTTATGTATCGTGTATTGCGAATTGCGGCGGGCAATTGGCGTGTATGCAAAACCATACGCAAAAAACATGCGGTTCCTCTGCCAGTATCTACATGCGTGTATCTATATGTGGGAATGTATCTCATACTCAGTGCGTGTGTGTGTGTGTGTTGTGTGGTGTGTGCACATATCTGGTGGGGCGTTGACGTAATGCCCATGAAAATAGACGCAACAATTTTGGGGCCAAAGAGCATTTTCCGTTTGAATGTTGTCACTTTCAAATACGCCTAGTTATAAACTGACATGAAACGCTGAATGTTAAGTGGCCACTTAAAACGCCAAAAACTATGCTATATAAGCTATATAAACATACATATATATGTATATATATACATATATAGAACATATAGTATTCCCAGTGTTGTCATAAAAGAACTTTCATATGCTAGAGATACTTTCAACATCGTAAATACTTGTACAACAGCTGCGCTCTGATGGTCGTGAAACGTGTACAGTTTAACAAACATTTCCTTGGCCACAAACTGTGGCATCATCATCATCATCAACAACATCATCATCGTCATCATTAGCACGCCCGAAAACTTATAAAGAATGTATGTTAAACAATAGCGCTGCTTTTAAGTTCTTTTTTATCTTTTCTAAACCAATTTGAAGTTTCTATCTCTACTTAAATCTGTGTATATGTTTATTTCGAGTAGCTGAAGTTTGAATCCAAAACAGGATTATGATGAAACTAGACTGAAAAGGATATGGGAGTATGCTCTTCAATCTTTCAGTATGAAATCAATTCCAATAACTAACTTTGCTTTATTTAAAGCCTTTAAGATTTTCATTTCGTTCTCTTTTGCTGTTAAATCTACTCTGGGAGCGACAGCTTAAGGACTAAAACATGAAAGTTAAGTGTGTAGCTATAAATACATAATATATTAGAGATCTGTTATCCTCTTGTTAACTGTTTTTGTTCACCCAAAGGCATAAAGTGTGTGTAGGATTGTCAAAGTGTCTTTCTATTGGTCGCTCAATTGTCAGGAGTATAAATCAATTGTAAGCTAGCTGCAGAATTATACTCGTATTTCATGGGTTAATCCTTGGAAACATTGAAACAATTAAAGCTCTATCAATAATTCCCCAGTTGCTGTTGTCAATTAAATCGCACAACAAGTCGAATTGAACAAATTGCATTTATCTAACTAAAGTGCAGAAAACTATTGGCAGCGCCTGTTATTTATGTATGCATGTTGTGTATGGATGAATAAATGAACGAATGAATGAATGTATGGATGAATGAATGAATGGTCGGAGAGTGGAATAAACTGCTACCAAATATTCATAGAATTTTATTATATTTCAATATTTTATTAGACTAGCTTTTTGCTCTGTCGCAACGGGTAGACTATAAATTGCAGCAGTTGCGCTCTACTAAGCTACGACTAAAAGAAAAGCAAGTACAATGAATGAATATCAAACCCATTACACAGCGACAGCGACAGCAACAGCAACAGATACAGGACACAGACTACAGGATAGAAAATGGAGATGTAGAAAAAAATAGAGCATAAAAAACAAGCAATATGAAGGCCACACAATAAATAAATCGAGCAGCGTTTTAAAACAAATCGAAAGACAAACACAAAAAAGAACACCCCAACAACAAGAAGAAGGAGACACTTTGTGACTATTCCAATCACAAAATTGTATAGAAACACACACAAAAAAAGGGAAAATAACAAAACAAATGTAAAGCAAGCGTCGAATAAATATAAAAAGCGAAATAAAATTTGCATTTTTTGATGCTGTTGTTGCCCTTAAAGTGTCGTATCAGCAACAGCAACAGCTACAACTACAACAGCAATAAACTATGACTATCAATATATATACATACATACATATATATATATGTATATATAGAGATAGAGAGAGAGAGGGAGAGAGGGAGATACTGGTGTGTACAAAGTCAAAGTCAGAGCAAAATGTTATCGAAATGCTATTGAACGAGTATCATTGGCGATAAAGACTGAGCGCTCAATGGAAATGGGTGGGCAGTTGGGGGAGGCGGAGCAGGAGGAGGAGGTGGTGCTGGATGCTATTTTCTTATGTGCATATATTAATGGGGCAGACAGTAAGTACAGCCTATATAAATATATGTGATGTTACAACTGTAAATTTAACTGTCTGAGATACCCTTCAAAAGGTTAGTAGAACTCGAGAGTTTGATATATGCAACACGGATCGTACTTCAGATTATGTAAGAGTATGTTGAGAGATCTTTATTGTGAAGACTATGTTGAAGGGAGAATCATACATAATAGTATATTCTGATCAATGGAAATTTCATATAAAAGGACACATGATAGTTCATCTCAGTCTTGAGGTTATCTTTTATCTGTTATCTATCTAACTTTAGTTCTATTCCCATTGATCTCTCTGTCTCTTCCTTTATGAATCTATCTCTATCGCTATTCGAATAATAATTAAAGACCCTGAGAGAAGTATATTTAATATTAAACAATTTTCAAGCAATGAATGTTTTCTTTCTGTTTTTTGTTTGTCTTTCCAATTTCAACTTCGCTTTGCGATTTGCGATTTGCCACTTTCCAATGTTCATTTCTTTGCATGTTTGCGCTTGGCCTTTATATTTGTATTTCATACGCTTTTAATCAGATACAAAGCGAAATTCGTTTGGCTTCGTTTTATTCTCTTTGCATATGCGAAAATAAACAAAGTCAAATAAGAAAGCAGAACAATTTCAATGCCAACAGCAGTAGCAGCCGCAGCCGCAGCAGCTGTTGTTTGGCTTGTTGTCAACGGTGCGTATGAGCAACGCATTATGACTCATTTTGATCTGTTAACAACGCTTCTTTCTATCTCCCTCCCTTGTCTGCCATCCATCTCTTTCTTCTCTGCCGACTGTCCCCATCCACTTGCAGTTTTCTTTTTTCTTTTTCTTTTCCTGTTCGACACATCACAAATCATTTTTATGGCGCTGCTCTTTCATTTGGCTTTTAAATTTTTGGTTCCATTTGATTAAAACCAAACTTCAACTTGAACACTTAACCTCCCCCCGCCTCCCTCTTCTCATCCTACTGCTGATGGCCGCGTTTATCTTGCACACTTTGAGCTCCACTTTTATCCCCCTAACATGCCATATCCATTTCCTTATCGTAGTATCAATAAATTAATTCGAAAACTTTGCTGCTTCCATTCGATTGCCTTTTCGTTGCCAATCTTCCACCCTCTCCCCTTCATCTCCTTCTCCTTTTTTTAATTTTTCGCCTGTTTCAAATTTGTACAGAATGTTTTTTTTTTGTGTCTGTTTCCTCTCTCCTTTTCTTTTGCTTCCTTTTCATTTCGTCATCATCATCGTCGTCGTCATCGTCATCAGCTCCCAACGTATCTTGTATCTATAAGTTTGCTTCTGCTGTCGCTTCTATCAAGTAATTTGGTCTCTTCACATTTTTTTCTCGTCGGATATCGCTGGGCTACAATCGAGGACAACGACAACTACAGTGTGGCAGTCACTCGACAGTTAACATTCCTCCACCTCCTACCTCCTGCCCACTACTCTACTCTCCCTCTATCCCATCCCCTACCACCATCCAACAGGCATCCCTCCTATCACATTGCAGAGCGCCCGGTGGCGTCCCTATTTTTTGGCTATTGAATTGGTTTTCGTGCTCATGCATTTTATATGAAATTGTCTGCATGTCTGTCTGACTTTTTTGCAGTAGCAGCTACATGCCACTTGCCACGCCCCTATGCAAAACGCCTCCTAAATAGCAGGCGGAAAATTGTCGAGCAACCCGAAAAATGTTTGGCGCTGCAATTAGTGGACAACATTTGTTAACCAACACTTGCAAGAGGCGGCAGCACAACCAGAGGCAATGCAGGTTATAGCACTGCTAACTGGGCTCTTATCTTTATTGCAACAAGGCCAGGGGAGAGAAAGGAGGACATGAAAGTAGCGCCGACAAAATGTGGGCACTCCATAGAAATGAAGGGAAAAAACGTTAGAAGGAAAACATGTCGAATAAAATTTAGCAAGAGGCAATTTTTTTCTTCTCTTTCTTCGTATTTGAAGTAGAATTTTAATCCATGGGTTTTTTTAATGCGGGCGATAAACTTTTATAACAATTGTCGACAGACCCCATTCCCCCCCATTCAAGTTGTGTAACTGTACCTGAATAGGTGTATATATGTATATATGTTTGTGTGTGAGTGTGTGTCTGTGTGTGTTGGCAGACAGCAACTACAACTCTGGTTAGCAGGTCGGAACCATCCATCGGTCGTTCAGGTGCTACAGTTTAATTATGTGACGTCGGCGTCGTCGTCGCCGTCGTCGCTTTGCCGCTTAATGTTTTAATTAAATGTTTTATTAGCACGCTTTTGGGGCACGTCCCGTACAATGAGTTAGAGCGGGGCGAGTAGAGGAAGAAGCGGAGAGAGGTGCCTGTTGTCGTGCCCCCTTTACTTTTTTTGTAATATACACGATTCAACGGGAAATGCCACGCTAAAGACGGCCAACAGCCAATAAGGCAGTAGATTTTATGTCGATTTAAAGAGAATTTAATTGCTCTAACGGTACTTAGCTATAGAAGTTCATATCTGAGTTTAATAAGCTCGTTTATGATCTTAGATTTATGATATTGACTCGAATGTTGATAAACATTATAATCAAAACTAACAGAAGTGAGAGCACATATATCTGCAGTAATAACATACATTAAATAAAAGATATTATAAAAGATATTATGCCTTAATCGTATGCTAAAGTTCTTATGATTCTTCAGATATATATAAAGAGAATCTCTGCAGTTTTCAGTACTTCCAAAAATAGACTCTTTTAAAGTAAATTACTCTAAATATTTTAGTCTCTAACATGCATTAGGTAGATTATTTCAAAACGAAAGAAAAGTTCCAGATTATATATGTACAAGTATATTATATACTTAGATTCTTGTTCTGTATAAGATATAGTAATAATTTGTGAAGGAAACTCAATCTAACAAATTTTTCATCGACTGTATATAAATATTTCATAGTATGTTTATATAGTATATAAGGTTTATTTTGTAGCTTACCTAATTGCAGAGTATAAAGATGTTTGTGTTGACATCTTTGGATTTCCCTTGGATCTACACACATGTCTGTTCATATAGAGTATGTTTGTATATAGAGAGGGAAGAGGTTGAGGGCTTCGCTTTTCGGCTTTGCTTTTTGCTCTAATATTTTATTCATACTTGTTTAGACTATATTTTTTAGCCTGTATCATTTTGCATTCAACTTCATCTTTAAAAAGATGCTGCTGCTGTCGACTGCACCACAAGATGTCCGCCCAGTTGATGGTCGGAGGTAAGATGGCTGCTGCTGCGGCTGGTGGTGCTGGTGCTGGAGCTGGAGCTGCTCGGCCATGTTGTTGTGGCGTCTGTTGCGGTGTGTGGCGTGTGTTGTGCAGGCCAACAAATCAACATCCGGTTAGCTGATACCGAGACGGAGACGGAGCTTAGCACAAACATTGCACATATGAAATATACACATAAATACGAGAGCTATTCCCCCATTCCGTCTGCCGTCTGCCGCTGCCCCTGCCGCGCTGTCTCTGTCTCTGTCTCACTCTCTTTCTACCTTCACGCCTTCACCTCTCTGCGTCTGGGCAAGTTGACAGGCCGGCGGCGCGCCGTATTTGATAACTGTAGCTGCTAACTGCTAGCTGAAGTCGCCGTAGTCCTCTTCACCACCGCCGCCGCCGCCGCCGCCACCGTCCACTCACTTTATTTATGTGTGTGTGCGTTTGTGAGTGTAAATTGTCTGGCTGGCCTCAGTTTACGCTGCCGCTGCTTCTGTTGTCTCTCTGTATGTGCGTGTGTGTGTGTTTGGTTGTATGTGCGTGTGTGGGTCTGCGATAGTCAAGCTTTTTATATTGAGTGAGTAACGCGTTGTCGTTAACTTTTTTCTTTTTTGCTGTTTGCTGTTTTCTGTTTTCTGTTTTGTTGGCGACTTTTGGCACAGACAGGCGTCGGCTTTTTGACTTTAAATATTTAAATATTTTAATATTTTTGACTTGTGTTGCTGAATCTCTCTAGACTGTTCGTTCACTTTAGCTTTACCTTTAGCACTTTAGCACTTTGCTTTTTCTTTGTTTCTATCGCACCAAAAGTTCCGCAAGTCTGTGTTGTGTTTGTCTCTGTGTGTGTCTGCGTGTTTGTTAGGGAGTGTGAGAATACAAATGTGTCTGACTGGCAACTGGCAACTGGCAATTGACAAGTGAAGTGAAGAGAAGCCAGAGAGCTGACAGCGTTAGACGACCGGCACAGACGAGACGCGCAGCACGAATGAATGAAGTTGGTGAACAAGCGACATTGCGAAGCGTAGAGCAGCAGCAGCAGCAGCAATGCCAACAGCAGCAGCAGCAATAAAAGCAGCACCGGCAATAGTATCGGCCGCAGCAGCAGCGTCAGTCATACCGGCCCGATGACAAAACACGATGCAAAACGATACGACCCGACACGACAAGACACGAGGCTGGAGCAGCGAAACCCAATCGTTTGCTCTCTCGTTCTCGTTATGTTTGCTGCTCACGCGTGTAGGTCGTCTAGAGGCCGTTTGTGTGCTGCCCATTTCATGGCGCTTCTCTTTGGAGGCCACTTGCTATATGCTCTCTTTACTTAAGCTTTTGTATTCGCAGCACTCGCACTCTCTCGTTTACTCGTGTCTCTCTGTCTCAGTCTCAGTCTCAGTCTCAGTCTCAGTCGCTTGTGCTCGCTCGCAAAATTCTTTGCTTGCTAAAACTGCAAATCAAAGTCGAGGTCGTTGTACGAATGAAAGAATGTCGGCATTTGCCTGTTGTTCTTGTTGTTGTAGTTGTTACCGCCTCTGCTGGCGTCGCAGTCGCTACTCCTGGTGCCGCTGCTGCTGCGCTGATGTTTAATGCTTGGTCCGATCCGCCATTGTAGTTGTAACTGTGCCGCTTTACCTCCTCTACTCGTGCAATCGCGCCGCGTCTCTTCTGGCGCTGCATTATGCTGCTTTTGTCTGTCTGTACGTGTGTAGCTCTCTCTCTCTCCCTCTCTTTCTTTCTTTCTATCTAACTATTTGTGTATGTGTGTGTGTGTGTGTTCGGCATGCCTTAACTTGGCTTTCTTTTGAATAATGTTGCTTCATGCTTTCGCAGTCTTGGTCTTCATCTGCTTTCGTCCGCCCGTCCGTCCGTCTGGCCGTTCGTTCGTTTGTTCGTCTGTGCAGTTGTCTGCTAGGCAAAAAATGCTGTTACTTTTTATGTGCACCCTCCCACTCCCCCATTCACAACTGCCTCTCTCTCTTCATCATCTAGTACTCTTCTTTGGCCCAGGCACTCCTTTTGGAATTTTGTTAGACCGCTGCTACTGCCGCTGTCGCCACCGTCGCCGCCGCCGTCGCTGCCCATTTTTACTTATTTTTACTACTTTTTTAATACATTTTCGGCTGTTTGGTTGCCTCGCTTCCAAGTAACGGGATATGGAGGGAGGGGCGCAGCGGCGCGGGCAGCTTTTTTGGGTTTGTTGTTTGTGCGCCGCTTTCGCGCGTTTGTAATAAAAACTCGTTATAAGTAGAAATTCTTTACTTCTTTCTCCACACCCCCCTCCTCCTCCTCCTCCTCCGCTCTCGTATACCTCCGTGTTTTTTTTTCCTTCCTATTTTGGCTAGTTCACCTGCCCCTGTACCCTGCAACGCCCCACCCCCCCGTAGACGCCTGGCACACTCATCTATTTCCATTTTTTAAGCACTCTTTGCGGCCACTTTTCTTTATTATGATTTTTTTCCTCTACTTTTGGTTTTTTTATTATTATTCTTTCTTTTGCTGTTCCATGACAAATGTGAGAACCGCTTGTGGCGAAAGAGTTTTGCTCTGGTGGCGGCCAAAACGCTTAGAAGTTTACAAGAGTCTGGCTAACAACGCCCCCTCTACCAAGTTTCAGGTAATTCTGCCCTTATATCCCCTTAGCTAGCGCCCTCTCCATCCCCACCACTGGCCACCAAAGAGCCGACTCAATTATTAGGCCAGTTGGCAAGCTAATTTGCTTATCAGCGGATGCAATTGAGCACCACCCCAAGGGTGGCATAAAAGGTGTGTTTGGGGGAGACGGGCATAGGAGGAGAGCAGGCGGCATCGAAATGCGCGCCAAATGAAATTGTCATTTGAATTGCAGTAAACACTGATAGCACTTATCTCTCCATCTAGCTCTCCCTCTCGCTCATTCTGTCTAACTATCCTTTTCTCACTCTTTGTCTATCTCTGCTCATCCTGGCTGATAAGATAGCCACATAGAATAGCGTAGAACGAGCATAAAGAACACAAGTTGAAATTTAGTTTCGCCTACAGAAAAATGTGCACATCATCGGCACAGGGTAAAATAAGGGAAAGAGTTAAGAAAAAATGGAATGGGTGTGGGAATTGGATCCCAAAACAAACTATTTAACACCATTTATCGATAAGCCAACAAAAACAACTGAAATATGGCACGAATGATTGGGCAAAAAGCTGTTGAATGGTTGATTGACCAGTTTCAATTCAGGAATTCGGGGGAAAAAAGAAAAGATTTTTATCTCTGGAAATTTGCATAGCGATCCATAAAGAAATTACAATTCAGTTCAAACCCCATTCAACTACAATAGTTGAAGAATTGCAAAAAGTACACAAGAAAGAGGGACAAGAAAAAACCTGAGAAAATTATAAAAACCCACTTCAGAGCTGAAAGCAAATAATAGCTTTAAGGAATCTCTAATCAAGTGATACATGGGCTGAATTCTTCGATATATATTTAAAAACACTGATGATAAATTGGGAGACTTAAAAGCAATTTCAATCTATATATAAGACACAAAGCATACAAAACCCTTTCAAAATACAACAAACTTTTGTATCAAAAGTTTTCCCTACTCACTTTCTTTTATTTAACTTAATCTTAATCTAATAATATAGAAGAAAACTAGTTCCATTTAAATTGAGCGAAATGCTAACATATCGTAACTTATATTATTGACCATATCGTATAACTCACCTGTCTGAGGCAGCTTTATAGACTTGGTTTACTTTAGTGGAATTTCCAACGGTTGCAGTTTTTCTTCTTCCATTTTCTGATATTTTTAGTGTTTGTTTAGGATAAGGCGACACGACGTAGAAATGAAATTGAAAATGGGTTTACAACGGAATCAATTTCAGTGAATCGCGTTACACATTTTACATTTGAGAAGTCTATATACATAAATACGTGTATATATACATACATATCGAGATATACACGTATATATATACACGTATATTTGTATTTCTGGCTATGGGTATTACTTTTGGGGCGTTGCTTCAGTCACTGGCACCGAAATTTGCTGATCACTTGAAACTGTCGAACTTAACGCTGACTTGGCACTAACTTGACGAATGTCTGACTAACTGAACTCAGTCTCTCTATCTCTCTCGTGTATGTAGATGTATGCGAGCGTGTGTGTGTGTGTGTGTGTACCGTTAGACACAATGCGTATGCGCAACGTTTCGCAAAGATTTGTAACGGTTAAAGCGGCTCTGCTTTCGTTATGTCGAACTGTCGACCGTTTCGGCTGAGTGGCCAAACTCGACTGCTTCCAAGTGTGACTTTAACTGTGACTGTCGTTGCTGCTGCCACTGCTGCTAATGCTGCTGCTGCTGCTGCTGCTGCTGCTGCCATTGGCGTCTTCGTCTTCGGCTTTGGTGGCTAACTGCACTTGGACTTAACTGATTTGTCGCCGCTGGGCAACCGCAGTTGGCGAATGTTGCGTTTCAACTGAATGCCAACATTACGGGGACTTGCCCAACGAGAACTGCTGTGTGCATTGCGACCTGAACAAACTCGAAGCGCAGTAATGCCAGCAGCAGCAGCAGCAGCAGCGGCAGCGAACGACGCAGGAACGACGCAGCGACGCAGTACAACAGCTGGTGAAGGTGAAGGTGGCCCCAGCGCAGACAAACGGCAACAGCAACGCCAATCAATGGGAGCGAGAGAGAGCACCCTGCTGCGTCGGCGCTCTGTTACTACTGCTGCTGGTGCTGCTGCTGCAGCCAAGCTATGCATCGGGTGCAAACAGAGGAGCCGAGCATTGGGCGCCAGACGATAACGACGACGACGGCGACGACGTACCGTTGAGTGCATTGGCATAGTAAACTTTGTACGAGGCGCCGCCGTCGCTGTCGCCGATTGCAGTAAAGTTACAAGCATCGAAAGAGAGAGATAGAGCGAGACACAGAGAGCCGACGACTCTCATTTACATTGTAGTCGTATGCCGAATGCCGTTAGATGCGCACTTGACGCTTCGTCGTCAGCGTCGTCGTTGGCGTCCTCGTTGCTCATCAACAAGTCAGCTACTGCGACGCCAACGCTAACGCCAACGCCGACTGCGACGCAGACGCTGACACCGACGCTTCTGATTTTAAATTCTCACAAAGGAATTCCCCGAATGCTCGACGTTGGCGTTTACCTCGACTTTGGACTTTGTGCTGCAGGCAGCGATGCCAGCGGCAACAATACAACTTTTATAGTATAATTTTATATAAATATATTTATTAATTAATTATAAATTAATAAGATGAACGAAATGCAGGTATAAATCCAAAATTTTAGTCTGATAAATAGAATATGCAGTTCGATGGCAATATCAGACAGAGTGAGAGAGACAAAGAGACAGAGAGAAAGAGAAGGAGAGAGCGGAAGCCGTAACGCGGAACGACGACGTCGACGTTGGCGCCAGCAGCGGAAGTAAACGGAAAACTTCAATTTAGCCGGCATTTTGCGGTGCATCCGCTCGGCTGAACAGCGCTGCGACTGCGAGCCGACACACAACGAAGCTCCTGGGGTGGTCTGTCTGAGCCGAAGAGAAACGACAGAAAGCAACAACGACAGAGAGCGCACAGGACTTAAGAGCACCAATTCTGCGAACAAACTCTTTAATACTGCCTACTATCGGCACGTGGGGCAGGTCAGTTGCAAAGTGCCGCAGACTGCGACGCCGGCTGACGACGAGGTCGCACGACGCCTTTTTAATGCGGCGCTCAGCGTACGACAGACAGCAGCCCGCACACAGTACACAGTACACAGTACACAGTATACAGCAGGCAGCAGACAGCAGCCCGAAGCTGCCGACAGGAGTTGCCCTCTCATCGCATTATTAGATTTATCGTGTTTTAGCGCTTAAGCAGCTGCCCCGCTGCCCGCTAGGGGGCGCTCACAGCCACTGACCATAAAGTGGAACTGCGATTCGCCCATTCGCGAAGACTGGGCACATATATTTTATGGCATTTGCTGCTGTGCTGCTGCTTCTTTTTCTTTTGCTGCGATTCTCTCATCATTATTTGCGTCAGGCTTCCCTTTTTATACCCTGTACCCACAATAAACAGCTAAGAGAGTATAAAAAGCTCAATAAAACAGACAGAACAGGCAACTCCTTACGATCATTCGCATATAAACTATCAAAGCTGCGGATATCAATTGGAAGAGACCCGAGCTATGATACAGATCGGATCAGATTTATCTAAAGTCCTGATTGATTATGTACTCATGACTTTTCGTACCCAAATTATGTTTCTAAGCTATAATTCGAATAGAAAACTAAGCAACGATCATATCATTTCTAGCCTAGGACACAGCTTAAGGTGTGTGTTTGTTGTGTGTGTGTTTGTCTAGGGTATTCTGTAGCTGGGCACAGTTCTGGAGAGCAACTTGTACTTTTCATTTGATTCATGCAGTTTATGTTCTGTGCTGGCTTTTCATTATTATTATTAGCACATCTTGAGCTGAGCAGCTCCTTCACAGAATCGCTGTGTGTGTGCTTCGTGTGTTTGGTGTGTGTGTGTGTGTGCGGTGTTTTTGTTTGTGTGTGTGCAATTGGCATGCAAATATTTAATTAGCTGCCTGAATGTGGCTCCTCTGCATGCTTCACAGGCTGTTGCCAACTTGATGCCTGATTAAGCCAAGTGCCAAGTCCCGGCCAGAATACGAGTTATACTTCAAATGTTAGCTTTAATTTGCTCTGTGTGTATGTGTGTGTGTAAAGTTTTCATAGTTCGTCCTTTATCCTTGATCCTTCACGCAGACAACAACAATTAAATTACAAACCAATTTCAGACTTGCCAAACTTTTATCAAATGTCTGACTGCAAAATTATTATTAAATTTTCTACGCAATATTTTCACCAGAAAAAACTGCCACACACAACAACACACATTTATTTTTAACACCTACACACACACACACGTAGGAACAAACACACGTTGAGAATTTTACACAAATTTCGCAAACCACGCGGAAAATTTTCATATGCAAAATATTCGATATGCCCAAAATATGCCAACATTTCTACACTGAGCGAAAGTTATAGCTAATATTATAAACAATATACAAATGTCTAGAAATAGCAGTATATTTTTAAGACGAGAGGTTATATTAGGATTGCGGGAAGTAACAAGTTGTATTAATTAACGAATTGAGTAATTTACCTTTACCTTAGGATATGTCACAGATAGAAGATACTTTAGTGCTGTTTTCTCTTCTGCATTTATCAGTTCGATACATATCTATATCTAGTTTTATCCTTCATCAGAAACTCAGAGAATTTCTGTCCTTATCAATATTTATAGCTTCACTATATATAATATTCCGCATAAGTCTTTATGGTTTCATTAATCTTTCTTCTTATATTTTGTATCTGTCCCAATTTATTGTATGTATCTTTATCTATATCTACCTGCTTCAATCTATCATATTTCTTTCTATCTTATCCACATTCCCAATTCTCTCTATCTTTATTATACATTTGATATTGGTATTTATTCTGTGGTTATCTATAGTCCATCTATATCTTCATTTCACAGTCTTCAGTCGTATATCTTTATTCTATTTTGATTACATTGCTCTCTTACCTATTCAGTTGAGTACTGATATATCTATGTATGTCAATCTATCAGTTTATAGTAATCAAAATTCACATCTGTATTTCGAACTATATCATTATTTTGGGTGTACTTTTCTTCTGAATTGGCGAATTCACAAATTGCAAACAGAATTTTTGGTATTTTGTCGCTAAATTGAGTTCCGGTTTAACGACAGGGTTATTTTTCTCTATGCGTGTGTGTGTGTGTGTGGGTGGGCAGAATTGTGGGAGGGGTCGGAGCTGGGAAGGAGAGCTCTGCTTCTGTCTAAGCCGCACCACGCAGATTTCTATGTTGCAACTTGTTGTTGTTTATTTAATGGCCAACACAATTTGTTATGCCATTATATCTTTATACTATACACAAGCTTATGTAATATAAATAATGTTTATAACTATATATAACTATTTATATATGTTTATAGATACCCTGTAAGTTTAGCAAAGAGACGCATAACATTTATACAAACGGGTAGAAAAGAAACGCTCACCCAAAGATGCTTTTTGCACATGAATATCGGGAGATAATCCTCGAAATTATTCATATAAAGAAGTCATGATGTTTATAAGGATATACAAGGATATATAGTGAATACTTAAGACTGTTTAAAGATGAGATAGAATACAGAGAAGTTACTAAGGAATCTTCTATCTCCTATCACAATATGCATCGCAGCTGCTTCTTTAATCGCAGAACAAATTACTTTTAATAGAATTTCTGCTTTTATAGGGTATTTTAAAGTCGTGCTGATCCCACTGTAGAATGTTTGCTCCCATTTTTCTAATTTTTTGTTGTTATTTTATGGGAATATTTGCGTAGCGCGTTCCGGAAAATTGCTTGCAATTAAACCAAAAATTATGTTGCCAAAATAGCAGCTGCTGCGGGAAAGAGAGAGAGAGAAGGGGGACAAGGGAAGAAGGAGAGAGAGAGGGTGGAGCGAACGCCACTAACAAGAAGTTGGCAGCAAAATAAGCAATGACAAAATAAATAAATAATTTACAATTTTTTGGCATTTGCCATTAACACAAAAGCCGAGCACAAATAAACTAGGAGCCAGGAGACAGACAGAAAGAGAGAGAGAGATGGGGAGAGAGGAAGGAAAGAGAAGGGAGAAAGAGTTGTGGTAAATATTTGTTGTATTTACTTAATGTGCTGCTAATGGTGGCAACCCTGGACAGCGCACAGAGCTTAAATTAAACATTAAAAACGCGATGCTAATCAGACGATCCCCAGGCAATTGCTGAAACTGAAAACGGAAAATTGAACTGGAAAACTCAACTGGAAAACTGAAATTGAACTGAAAGCCTGCATTAAAGTTATGCGCGGAGGGCCATTAGATGTGCGAAATATGCGTAAAATATTCAAATGTATCTAAAATAAATATGAGAATTTTATATTCGCAACAGAGCAAAAGATACGCGACACCAAAACAAAAACAAAAACAAATTTTAATGAACCACAATAGCCAAGGATAGACTACAAAATATCCTTTAGACAGTCTTCCATTGCAATCATCCTTTAAAATTAGACAAGTCCTTAATCTATGGACAGGTAAATCTTGGTTTTTGTAGGAGATGAACTTTGTTTTATATGAACAACTTTCAATCTGTGAGTTTTATCAACATTCCAGGAATGAAATCTATCATCTTTCATATTATAATTGTGTTTACATTCAGGATTATTATCCAGGATATAACAAGGCGGCTTTTTGAAGTCTCTAGCTCTGAGTATGTCTGAGTTAAAGGTTGCTTTCAATGAGATTAACTCTTCTATCTACCACAAAAGATATATTTCAAAACTCTCTGTGGTAAAATAAGTATTCACAGGGTGTTTTAGTAATATCATTCGATGTGTCCGTTGCGACACACACACACACATACTTATACACTCGTAATATGCCAGCGGATTAACTTTGATCAGATGCAAATGATAAGGGGCAGGGGCTGGGGCAGAAGCGATGGCGCCGAGGGACGCGGCTGTGGCACAAATTGAGCTAATTGCACGCTAGATATACACCAAAAGGGAGTGCAAAATGGCAGTGGATAAAGGGGCAAGGGCCGTTAGCCAAAGAGGGGCGCCAAAGGACACGCACATTAATAGCCGCATTAGCATAAAGTGCCAGCCATTGTCAGTCCCTCCCGATGGATGGACCAGGGACCCAGTAGAGTGACAATCGGCGACTCCAATTCTCCCCAATTTCCTCCACTTTCCCTGCACCAGCGAAAAATAACAAAATTCTGCTATAACTGACAATTTAGCCTTATAGACCAGACATTATCCATTTGATTGACAGCGGTCAACCAACCAGTGCGCCACTTCAATCGAGACTTCAAGTGGGAGATGGAGTAGCCCGCAGTACGTAGCCCGTAGGGTGTAGCTTGTCAAGTGGTTACCAATGAGCACTTCAATTGACACTGAAGTGACCCCCAAAGCGGGCTGAGCATCGAGCATCGAGGGAAAGTGCAGCCTGAAGAGCTCTTTCGGAGACATTTCAAATATGGCTCAAGGCCATAAACATAAACTGAAAGATCAACCAAATTATTATCGTTTTCAACTCAGCTTCTGTTTACTTAATAGAAGTTTTTCCCATATGAAATGTTTACTTGTTTTAAGGAAAATAACTTTATAAATTACGAATGATCTGAAGTATTTGATTGTCATGTTTAAGTCAAACTGTTTCTAGGTTTTACAGTCCTACAGCTTTGTCTATACTTCATCTAACTATATAGTTTGGCACTGCTTTTATCTCTTGATCGCAACAAAACTTAAAGAAACTTTTATTATCCTTTCGTTAGATAAAGGTCTGCTGGACTTTGTTGCGCTTATTAAGACTATTGGTTGAAGAAAGTTCAGTCTAAGACAGACAATCGAATAACTAAATATCGGGTTGTACTTTATCGGGTTTTTCTAGAGAGACTTTTCTGAGTATTTTCGTTAATTTCAATCATTTCACAATAAGACTTCAAATCATATTCATAATAAAAACATGTGAAACTCATTTATCTTTCAATTGAAATTAAAACTCAATTATAAAACTCAATTTCTTCTTTAATTGAATAAAAAGTCCCTGTTGCATTTTATTTCCTTTTGGCTTTCAGCTGCTTTTCACTTAACTGCAAATTGAATTAGTTAAAGGAAAAGTTTGTTTTTCAAGCTGCCACAACATAAAAATCAATTGGAGCATAAAAAAGTGGGGAAAGTGTTGACTTAATGACAGTAACAGTTAGCCACAATGTCAAAAGGACAATCGGACAGGTGTCATACGTTATTTATAGCAAAGGACGAAGGAAGCAAAGCAAGTAGAAGCAGCAGCAGGATGCAGTGGAAGCAGTTCTAACTAATTGAAAAGCGTTACATGACGTGCAACTTGACGTATACTTAATCTACGACAATCAGCAAAAGTTTCTCTGTAAGAGTATGTCTGTGTGTGTGTGTGTGTGGGAGTTCGTTCGTGTGTGTGTGTTTACTTGAATGTCGAGCACATCAAATGGGTTAAGCGGCAACCTCAAAACTTGACACACTGAAAAACCGTTGAAGATTCAATGTAAATATAAACAAATCGAAAGGGGACGAAAGTGTGGAAGGAGTTGAAGAAATAAGGAAGCAACTCAGCATAAAATGGGGTAAACTGAAAACATTTGTGTGTGAGTGTGTGTGGCTGTGTGTGTATGTTGTTGTTGTTGTTGTTTGGTTACTTTTAAAAGCCGCAGATCAGCAGAAATTTTAGTTGGTTTTCCCAGTTACGAATAATCCTCGCCGCCAGCCTCCAGCCCCCCGCCAGCTGCCAGCTGAGACAAACATATGGAAATTACATTTTCCAAAGCAACAACAACAGCTTGAAACGGAAAAGAAAAAACAACTGAAAACTACAAAAAAGAAGAATATGGTTTGTTGCAGCATTTTGTAGGCGTTTTGTGTACGTTTTTAGAAAATGAAAACTTGCAACAGCCGCCGCAGAGGCAGCAACAGCAACAGCAGCAACATTCGAAGCTATCCACACAAGTGCGGCCAGAAAAGCACTTAATCATCTTAAACCGTTGTTTGCCTGGGCTTGCCGCAGACGTTAGTTGCCACCCACACACACACACACACACAAACAAGCAAACAAACAAACATGCTGCACGCTTTAGTGTGCTACACGTGTTTCCATATGCTGCTGCGTCGCACGCAAAAACCAAAAAAACAAAAAGAAAAGGCCAAAAAAGGGTAAAAAATCTGCCCAAAAAATAGTCAAGCCAACAAAAATGCTTAAAACAAGCAACACACACACACAACTAGCAGCCAACACACACCCACAATTGACCAGCTGCGCATCTAAACAAAAGGGAAGGCAGCACCACCTCAGCACCACCGCCGCACCACCGCAGCACCACCCAATGCCCAATCTGTGACCACATTTCATACAGCATCCAAAGCTAAACCGCATTTAGCGCGCGTTTAGTGGTTAACCCCCACCCCTAACTCCACACACACACACCCACACACAAAGATTTATGCAATGAAAATATGCCAGTGTCTAAAGTTTCAGGTGCCACTCAGCCCCCACACACACACACACACACGAAGAGCAGCAGCAGCTCCTATGCAAACAGCGTGCGACACTTTTCCGGGGGGGTTTTTTCGGTAATTAAAAGGAGGCAAAAGAAAAACAGCAACAAAAATGTACCTTCTTCTTCTTGCTGTTATGCAAATCAATTACCTGCACAGCCCGAACGAGTCCTTCCAGAGGGTCGCTAGAGAGCGGAGGGAGCTGAAGGTGGGCGTGGGTTCGCAGCAGGGGATGCTGCTATTGAGGCAACATTCTGGATACTTTCGCTGTGGCAGCCGAGGCAGTCATGCAACATTCAGTGGCAGCAGCCGCAGGCAATAAGCGACACTCGGCGCTCAGTGGACACCTACAGGTATAGCCATGTCTGTCCCTGTCTGTGTAGGTGTATACGAGTGTGTGTGTGTGTGTGCAGTGCTCTGATTTGCATCTTATTCGCCAAATGTTGCCTAAACTGAAAACAAGCAAAACTATCGCGTTCGACTGAAAGATACCCTGGAACCAGGTCTGAAATACTACTATATACACCCTTATTCATAGAAGTTGGCCCTGAAGACATATCTAATCTATCTATGTCCAAGATTGGTATATTTAAAGTCTGACAAAGACTCATTTATACGAGTGCAGGCAAACAGATTAATACAGTAGCAGTCCGGACGTCTACTGTAGATACTCGTAGATAGATAGATAGATAAATAAATATATATGGATAGATAGATAGATACTCGTAGGTAGATAGATAGATAGATAGTGAGTTAGATAGATAGATAGATAGACAGATAGTGAGTTAGATAGATAGATAGATAGATAGATGATAGATAGATAGATAGATAGATAGATAGATAGATAGATAGACAGATAGCTAGATAGATAGATAGAAAGATAGATGGATAGACAGATAGATAGATAGATAGAAAGATCGATACATATGCAGATATAAATACATACAAGTATATCAAATATATAGATACATTTAAAGATACAGACAAAAATTTAGTTACATTGAAAGAAATCTTTAGCTTTCAATAGCTTAAGGGTAAAGCTCGCGTGTAGGTTCTTGGGATCCGGTGAAAACTCAATGAAATTCAATAAAAATTCAACTCATTTTCCCTAATGTTAAGTGATAAAAGCTGTCAGCGGTTAATTTGATTGTTGCCAGGAGCAACAGTTGCAACGTTCCGTTGGCTTGTGGAGCTGCTTTTGCATATTGTTGTCTGCAGCAGCGCGAAAAGTTCTCACAACTCTTTGAATTTTGAACCCAGTTGAGTTAAGGCCAAAAAATGAAAACAAAAATAAAAGAAAACGGAAAGAAAAGAAAACAAAACAAAACTTGTGCCGCATTTGAGAAGGAAAACAACTAAAAGTCAAATAAACAATTCAACTTAACGCTGTCAACGAGAAGGAGCACCAGCAGCAACAGCAGCTCCAGCAGCAGCAGAAGGAGCAGAGAACACGAGTAGGAATAGGAATAGAAGGAGCATCATCAACATCATCATCATCATCGCTCATAATACAAACAGCAAGGACGACAAGTGGCTGGGCCCAAGGAGGAGCTGCCTGAAGCTGGAGGAGCTGTAGTTGGAGTAGCTCCTTCAGCCAATTCCTTAGCTACTGCGTTAGTTTCATATTTCGCTGCCTTTTGCCATGTTTTATTTATTGTCCTGTGTCCTGTGTACTGGGTCCCGTGTCCTGTGCCCTATGCGACACAGTCCTTGCACCCCAAAGAAGGTTACAACTCTTGACTTTAATTGTTAACAAGTTACTGCTCTGAGCTTAAATTATTGAATGCCAGCAAACCGGAAGTTGTTTCCTCCTCTTCTTCTCCTTCTTCTGCTCCTTGTTGTCCTTATTGTTACTTGTCTCTGCGAAACTATGAAAAATGTGGCAAGCATATTTCAAAAATTATGCAAAAATGCAGAAGACGCGTCGCAGTTTCGCATATTTTCTGCTTAAAATTCGTCTTCAACGCGTCGTCGGCTCTAAAAGATGATTTATGGCCAAATTGCATTGGTCGGAGGAAGAATGAGAGAGAGAGAGAGCGAACCTTGATTAAAGCGTTGCATTAACGCCGCAATGAAATGGGGTCAGTAACACACACACACACACACACACACCCGCGTGAACAGCGGGAGGAGAGGGAGGAGTTCACACGGTGCGCTGGCTACATTGACACCTTGCAGCTAATAGCCGCCGGTGTGGCATGCATATTAGAGCACCAACCACCGACAGTGGATGCCACGTTACAACAACAACAACAACAACAACAACAACGAGAATCGCAGCAGCAGCTAAAGTCGTTTTCATCATTAGTCTTCATCACCAGCTGCGTTGCCAGCGTTGTCCTCCGACAGATGTGACGGGTCTACGTTGCGTATACGTAACGTGAGCTATTCCATGCCGACTTCGCAAAGTCTATAACAAACAGACACAAGGGGCAGAAAGAGACAGTAAGAAAAAGAGCGAAAGAAGGCGTGAGGCGACTCCGTGCTGAGATACTCTTGACAGTTAGACGACACCTTTAGCACTTAAATAAGCTCAAAGCAAACAAGTCAGTGCTACATAAAAAAGACTGATCGACCACAGAGATACCCTGTGAGAAGTTTAGCAACTCCGCAAAGAAGTCTCAAACTGTATACTAAAAAGAACATAGAGAGAAAAGTTAATGCCTGGATTTCGTTACATATAATCCTGAGTTCAAGTGAGCTGCCTAATGATAAAAGACCTTAAGAACTTGATAGTTTATGGGCTTATCACAGGGAGAGCTTAGCTTGGATTAGACCAGACCGAACAGAGCGCTTCCTAGTTGAAGACCACACATAGAGCTGAAAGTCCTTAGTTAGTGGGTGTAAGCATTGAGCTCTTGCATTCTCTGAGCTTTGTTGAGTACTTGGCAAACCCAAAGCAGCTCGTGTAGAGCACAATGGATCCTGATTTTACACATATATTTTAGATATAGATGACAGCTTCAGGATGAATCTGATATATACAACCGAACCTGAAAATGGATTCCCTTGTTTCCATCTTCATTGGAGGCTTCGAACTAAAGTGAACTGACCTCTTTCGAAAGGAAAGATATCAATATACATACTTTCCATCTTTCCCATTAAAATCTGGACTTAGTTATATATGTCCTTATTTAATACAACCTTAGTCCTGCATCCTTACTCTGACTGCCAGCAGCTGCAACTCTTTGGCCAACACTCAGCTAACCTCAGTTAACATTTTACAGGGCATTAGGCAGCTTCCTTAGGCCTGGTACATATATAGCCACAATTTGAATATACCCTTTTTAACCAATTAGCCATTTTCGAGGATATTCACAAAAAAGGTAAAGAGCGAAAAGAAAAAACAGTTTGCCTTCAATTAACTTTGATGTGTTGAAATTCAGCCGCAGGCTTGAAAATAATTAATTGTTGTGTGTTCGTTCTTTGGGTATGTGTTCTGTGTGTGAGTGTGTGTGAGTGTGTGTTTTGTGTTGTGTTGAGTCTTCACACTTGACGTTTGTCGTCTGACTTTGTTTTCAAGTGCGGCGCATTGTGTAGCAAATTGTATGTGTGTTTGTGTGTTTGTGTGGCAGTTGCAAGAGTTAAATTTAAAACCAAGCTGCTGCTTTGCCCAATGAATCATGAATTGCCAGGACATGGCCGGAATAGGGACAGGACAGGGCCAGGACAGGGCCAGGACATGGCCAGGACGGATTGTAGCTGGGACAAGACGGCCAGGACACGATATCAATGCAAATTGAAGTGGCCAACGTGACGCTGCCCAATTGACGAACTGCCAAGGGGGATTTCGTGGGGCGGGGCATACAACGAGGTGGGGAGAGGGGGAGGGAGTGAGAGAGGGTTACAACGTTGTCCAAGTCACATTTGAAATTCAATGAATTTTTACCCAGCCAGCGACAGCGGTGAAGTTTTGCGGCTTAGATGAATAACAGCAGGACGAACGACAGGTAGCATTCACCAGGCAGGAGTCACCCTGCGCCATGCACCAAGCACATGTCAATTGGCTGAAGCCAGGAGGAGCTAAAACCAACACAGGACACTGGACACTGGACACTGGACACAGCGCACATTGCAGAGCAAGTAAGTAAGGCAAGTGGCACATGCCACAGCGGCGACGCTGTTGTTTGCCACACAACTTGCATTATGAATGATTCGGTCAGCAAATTGCCACAAACTGTTTGCAGTTTAAGTTGAATTCAATTTCCAACACTGCACTGCACTGCACTGACTGACTCCTGACGAATGTCCTTTAAAACAGCCATAAATATTCGCCTGCTGCCACTGCCACTGCCACTGCCACAGTGCCACAGCGTACACAGTAAATTGCCGCTAATTACACTGAGTGCAAAAAGGATACTCATACAACTTGCAGCAGCTCAAAGTCCAGCAAAAGCAGAGCTCCAAAAATATTATATAACATATATTGTATGCAAATGATTCATGTGAATTCTGTTCCTTATTTATGGCAGCATTAAAAATCCTCAAGAACAGGCATAACGACTTACAGATACCCTTATAAAACTGTTCACACATGGCATACAATAGAAAACAAAAGAAGTTTAAGAATTTCTGTGTTATAAACTCAATTTAGTTTGTGGCTTGCAAGTTTGTTTAGTTCTGAAGAGATCAGGCGAACGATAAAGGATATATAGGATAAACATACGAAATGCTAGCAATGATTGTCTTCAACTTAAACAAGCAGACATGACACTGTCTATTAGGCAGATTGAATATTTCCTCCCTTTACTATCGGCTAGCTATGAATCCTTTATAAGGATACAACAAAATATTGATCATAATTGACGGCAGCATGTTTGGTTTTCCAGCAGGTTTCCTTCGGTCTTTTCGGTCAGTCGCATGCAAATTGTCTTTAAATTTTTGAAGCAAGTCTCATGAAAATTGCATAAACATTTTATAGGCCAATAAACAAAGTGGCCAAGAGCCAAGGAGCCAAGTCAGCTTTTGGGCAATTGGCCCACAGGAATTGACAGCTGAACGAGCGACCAGAGACCTCAAAGAGCCCAAACAAACAGCCTGGACATTACGTATACGCAATAAACAATTAGTAAAAGGATGTAAAATGCAATTTTTGACAAGCAGAGCGACGGATAACATCCTTTGGTTTATCCTTAAAGCATGAAATTCCTCAAGGAACTCCAAACAAATCGAAATTAATTTGATTTTTGAACGAGGGAACGAAGAAAGGAAGAGGCAACTTGTCGCATCTTGCCCCAAATTCCCCAAACATTTGTTGAGAAATTATCCGATTTTCCGAACAACTTGTCAGCTTGGACAATTATTAAATCAATTCTATTTCAAACTTCTCCCTGACACGCAGCAGTGAGACACAGACAAATATTTGCCATTTGCATCTGCAACAGATATAAAAGAACGAGATATATATATGTATATAGATACTATAAATCAAGAACTGACTGCATAATACTTCTCCCACTTCCAGAAGCTCACCCCAAGTCCACCCCTTGTCGGATTTGGCTACTTGAGCCAAGCAAACGGCCAAAAGACAGGAAATTCAATTAGGAAATCAACGTAAAACGGCGTCTGCAAATGGCCAAAGAAGCCAACTGGGGAGCTGCTGTCCGTCTTCAAGTCAAATACTCTGGATACTTGAGAAGCAAAGGATATGCGTTTCTAAGGATCATATGGCAATAAAGTTGAGGTGAGCAAATATTGCAGGTTCTCTGCTAGTATAATTATACGAGAAACATCTGATGGAAACCTTCTTCCAAAAAGAAACTAGGCTTTTCTATACTTAAATAGTTAATAATAATGCTATGGAGATATTGATATATAAGTAGTAGTAGTAGACAGACCAAGGAAAAGTAAGGAGTTCGTATAAATAGATTAGCAGATAGCAGACAGAACGTAGGGTTACTTCTAGTCGCGGAAGGTGAACATAATAAGTCTCTATTTCGCTGATAATCACACAGAATATCGATAGATTAGCAGCTAGTCGTTTCGTCAGAAACTATGTACAGGGTGTGTAATAGTCGAATATACTCGATTTGAGTCTCTTTTTCTGTGCGCTGTTGTAACAATCATTCGAGACACGCGCAAGCTGGCAGTCGCAACGCACACACACATAAATCATGTGGGTATTTTTGGCCAAGAAGACGCAGCAGCGAAAGAAGAACAGTTAGGTCCAAGCCGTTTCTAGCCGGCGTTTCACCAGGTAAATGAACTAAAAGTGCGAAACGTTGCGAGGCAACAGTAACAGCAACAGCAACAGCAACAGAAACAGCAACAGCAACAACAATGAAAGCAAATGATCTGTGAGCGAAATTAGATTGCTACACTTTCAAACGAAACGAAGCCGTAAGAAGGAGAGGAAGAAGGAGGGAATGAGAGCGAAGGAGAGGGTGTGACTGGAAGAGGGGGACAGCGTTTAAGCAAGGGCCACATTCAAAAGCGTTGCTGAATGAAAGACAATTAAATATGGCGCTGCCTTCTCCGCTTCCTCCCCTCTTTTCTTATCCCTTTACCCAGCTTATGCTACCTCTTCTATTCCGTCTTCTACACCCTCTTCTACCACCTCTTCTGTTTCTTCGATCAACGACGAAGACGGCGCTGATTCCGATGCCGATGCCGACGTCGACGCACTCATTCATACAAACTTGGAGCAGCCACTGAACAGCTGAGCGCCAGCGATTATGTAATCGGAGAACGGTAAAAGCGCAGCTCATTCTGGACTCTGTCCAGCTGACGATGGCGCCGACGCTGACGTCGACAACGACGACTGCATCGTTTGGCTGGCCAAGCGGCACCGAAACCCAAAAACAAAAACGCTAAGAAATAAAATATGTAGTTGCCTGCAACTTCAAGTGCTAAGTGGCACGCCTCGACGGCGCATAATTTGGCTACAGAGCAAGAACAGAATGTACAGTAGAGTCACGCTGCAAGCGATGCTCTTAAATGGAAAGAGAGGAGATTTTCAACAAAGCTCTAAACGATAGAATAGGCTAGGAAATAGAGTTTTCATAGAGGAAGACTCTGCTTGAAGCATAATTCAATAGGGAAAAGTAAAGAGTAAGAAGTTTCCTCTCATACACTCGATTGTTCAGCTTAGGCTGTATTCACTGTATTTAGAAGGCAGTTGAATGCATTCACTTCCTCAATGGTTGGTGGTTTGTCTAGTTTGCCGGCTGTTCGCTGTCGCTGTCGTTGCCACTGCTGTTGCTGCTGCTGCGCTGACTGCACAACAAAGTCGCAACCCGTGGAGTCGCAGATTCTTTGACTTGAATTTTGGAATGTGGAGAAAGTAGGACGCGATCGTCTGCCGCTGCCGCTGCCACTGCCACTGCCAATGCTGCCTCTGCTGCTGCTGTTTGCCGGCTGGTGTCTAACGCTAGCGTTGTCGGCGTTTGGCCGCTTGTTGCGTGCAGCATTCCATGCAACCGCTGCATGCGGCATGTAGCAACAGCAATAGCATTAAACAGTTAGACGCGATGCAGTTCCGTTTGCTGCAAAGCGGATTTTGAGCCACTAATTGGTCTCAATATGTCTAGCAACGGATCGACTGATCAGCAGCAACATCATCATTATCATCCTCGTCATCATCATTATAATCGTGCGTCCTCAACGCAAGGTTGTTGCACGTTTCAAGCTATTAGTGCAACATTGTTGCGCCTACTACCAGGCAACCCCCACGGGCCATTAAAACTCGTCTAGCCTTCAACTGCCACAGAGACTGCCACTGCAACCACCGCCTTTCATTTGCTTTGTTTGCTGATATTTAAAGCGTGTTTGTTGCCTCGTTTTCAATTTGCTGTTTGTTTTCTAAGTACCCTGTAAGCCATTCAAAAATGCGTACAAAGGGTATATTCGCATTGTGGAAATACTTAACCTAGAAAATTTATGTAGATGCCTGATCAACCTATGTTCAAACATCGATATTAGAGGCTAGATTTGCTAGAGATGCCACAGATTGATATACGTAAGCTGCTGAGCCTTGCCTCAAGACAAGAACCACATCAAACACAATTCGAAAATACAATATTCATAATATACATTTATTTAGATCACATTTTCATTTGAAGAATAAACCTTTATCTTTAACAAAGCGGAAAGCAGCAGAATTCGTACAAGGACGAGTTACACCTAATGCCAGGGTACCTCAAAGCCTATGTTGTTGTATCTATATTAATGTATCGTAATGACTCGCCTACTGCTCATCATGTTGCATTAGAAAGCAGCAGCTAAAAGAGGCAAAAAATGGTAAGCAGGCGAAAACTGCAATTGCTTATCATATCCGATACCGTTACAGGTGGACAAGTTGCAACTAGAGATAAGAGACATCAATTCATCGAAAGTTAAGAACAGGTATAGCCCATAGAAAACAAGCTTAGATTAGAAGCAAATTCCAACTTGGAATCAGAAATGGGATCATCTAAGCTCAGTATCGTTACTAAATACACCATAATATATAATGATAATATATAATAATTAGAGCTTAAATGCTTCACTTCAGACTCTAGACTTTGAACAGCGTCTCACGAAACTCGTTTATCTACTGTGATTACCCTTCAACAAGTATTATAGCCTGTGCTTATTGGATAGATTATCAATTTTACTCACTTTTAGTTGAATTACAATCAAATTCTGTATAATTTATTAAGTTGACTTCTAGTCATTTTCCGATTCCTATTTATATTTGGTCAGTTCCTATAAATATCTTGATCTCATTGTATATACAAATCAGTTTCTTCTTGTAGCTGTTGTTGTTGTTAAACGCTGGAAAAAAGCAGAGAAAAATTAAAATTAATTTGCGCAGCATTTTTCTAATTAAAATAAACATAAGGTTATCCAAAGTGAAGCAACATATTGCCTTTATATACCCTATAAACACATTAACATTACCCCACATGTAGTCTTGTATACCCTTTAATGCAAATGATAAGATACAATCGTTCATTTAGAGGCTTTGGCTTCAGACAGTACTTGAGACACAATATAATAAGCATAATTATAATTAAAGTTTAGCAGTATATTTTGTATACCCTACTTATAGATCGTATATACTTAATCACTAATGTCATTAATATATCATTATATACGCTATAAGTAATTTGATTACAGAATCTACAAATCACTAAGAAATGTACACTTCAAGCTACTTCTTACTAAACTTTTGTATACCCTTTAATTACAATTAATATTATACATTTTTTCTCTCTGTATCCGCAACTTAATATGACAAATCGCAAGACATTGACGAAATACCCTATAAAAGTTGAGTATAAACAAAATACTTGAAACCAATTCTCAGAGCGTAAATAGGTTTATGTCTACGATTGTATGGAGCTTGTATCTACTAACATACAAACATCTCTACGTATTTACTATATATGTATGTACATTAATACATATAGTATACAAAACAAAGCAACAACAACAATAAGAGCAAAATGCTGTAAATATTCGCGAACACCACCTTAGAAATCCCCTCCAACTGCCCCACAGCAACCCGCTGCGATCATAAAGAACAAAGCAGCTGCTGCCGCCGCTGCCTGCCTGCTGCGTAAAAAAATGCGAGAGCGACGCTCTGGGCTCTAAAGAGATAGAAAGAGACAAAAAGTACTTAAACTTTTCAACTACTTAACGAATGTCTTTGTGCGTGTGCGTGCGAGTAAACCAATTAAACAAATATAGAGATTACGTTACATTCAGCTAAATTTGTTGCCTGGAAGAGCAACAACAACAACTTGTAGTATTTATATATATAGTATGTATTTATGTGCGCATTTTTCTCTATAATAATCACAAATATTTCTTCGTATAACACATTTTTGGCATTTCCATTTAACCGGAAGTTCATTTACCTCTTGAAACTGGCGCCGTCGAAGAGAGATCAAAAGCAAAACTTAACAGCTGTAGACAAAACCCAACAAGAAGAGAAGAGAGAGTTCCAAATGATCTCTTTGGCGCGTACTCTCTTTGTCTTGTACCTGGTGCACTCTCGCGCTCTCAGCACGATACGACCACTAAACGAACTTGACACACTGACGCAGTTTTTATGCCCGTTTTGTGGGGCTTGCAGTGTGTGTGATCGATCAACTACACACATATGTATCTGTGCGTGTGTGTGTGCATGTGCATGTGCATAACTCTGACTGAGCCGCTCTCTGTAACTGTAACTGCTAAGCAAATATGCATTTACGTAGCAGAGGCAGCGACGCTGCGCTTTCTGTTTGCCGTTTGATTTATTTGCCGTTTGCACTTGAATTCTTTGTTTCTCATCGTCTGCGACTGCGACTGCGGTGGCGACTGCGGCTGCCACTGCGTCTCTCGCTCTTCACATTTAACTCGTTTAACTGCACTTGTCTGCCAGTCTGTTCATTTGCTCTTCTTGTTGTTGTCACTATTGCTGCTGCTGCCTAAGCTGTTGTTGCAAATTACAGTTAACGTTAGACGCCTTCTCCCGTTAAGTTGCCTGGCTTACCTCTATCCACATTTGTCTCTCCCTCTCTCTTACTGTCTTTCTCTCTGTCTGGCCTAACCACAAGTTTGCTTTACCTTTTTAGCTTAATGTGCTAAAAATAGACGCTTGCCTTATTGGAACGCAACTTAAGCTGCGCTCTGTCTGTCTAGAAGTCAAGCCTCAAGTGACGTCAGCCTATGGAAGTGTACGCAAGATCAGTTAATTAGACGTTATTCCAGCAGAGTGTAGGCACAGCTGTCTACCTATAGAGTGAGCCGAACTCAATTAGGCTATAATTTTTATGTAAATTGAAAGCTTTTATGAGCCAGCTTTCACTCATATTAATCTCAATAAACCAGGCTTTAAGCACCCAACCTTTAAACAAAGGCCAAACAATGGGCCACAAAAAATGGTTCACAACTTTTCATCATAATTCACAATTTTTTAATGACAACATTTACCGCAGCATACTTTTTCGGCTAAAGCCACCCAACAATCCACCCCCAACTGTTAGCCATAACTTGTACCGAAACTCTTTTGCTTTTGCTGCTTTTCTTCTTTCTGTTCTGTGCTGTTTCTGCTTCCCTTTTTTCTACCTCTTTCCCTGTCTCTCTCTCCCTGTCTCGCTGTGTCTCTCTTTGCACATTGTTGTGTTAATTAAATGTCAGACGTGAGAAAATTGGCGCCATATTGGATTTTATCTGCCTGAGCTGCGGTTCTACTCACACCCACATACACTTTGCATGTGACACATACGCATGCTGTGGGTGCTACTCGCATCCCACTCCCCCCACTCTCTCTCTCTCTCTCTCTCTCTGACTGTCTCTTGCATGTCATGAACCAGTTCAATCCTCTTTGCTCAGCTGCTGTTTGCTGCTTATCTGCCTTTTGGCTTTTGGCAAATTAATGAGCCACCTTCTCGTTGTCAGTTGCCAGTTGCCCACCAGGCCAGTTATCCTTTTAACCCTCTACCAATACGTTACCCCCTTTTGGCCCTTAACCCATTCTGAAAGGGGGGTCACTCGTTGCGCTTTTTGTTTCGCATGCGCCTTTTGCGAACCAACTTATAAGTAAAACATGTAATTTCAATTTTGTGGCTTTTGCAGCGCGACTGACTCTCAATTGTTGTTGTACTTGTTGTTGCTGTTGTCCTGTGGCACATCGCGTATGCAGGACAGGTTTTTCTACTCCAACCTCCAACCTCAACTTCAGCTGCAGCAAGCAGGGCTTGGGGGCGGCGGGGGATAGGCTGATTTGTGGGGCTCGACAACGTCGACAGGAAAATTGAAGTTGATAATAATGCAGTGCGATTTCTTTTGCGGCCGCCCATGATGTAAGCAGCAGCGGCAGCAGCAGCAGCAGTAGAAGCAGCAGCAGGGTGAAACGGAACGCAACGTAACAGAAAGCGATGGGTGGAGGGGCGTGGCATCAAGCAACCAACCCCTCGCTAGCGTTGGCGGCTGCAGTTCATATGTCAAATTTTTGGCACATGTCCAAAATAAAAATACATGAGGCCCAAGCAGCAGCGCCAAACGAACCAAAAACACAAATACACTGGGAGAAAAAAAAGAAGAAAACTCGTAAAAATCAACAGCAAGGGGGAAAGGAGAGTAGGCATATGGCCTGGGATGGGGGGTCAGGTCGTCAGCAGTTCTTTTGGTTGAGTGTGGCGGCGGCACTTAGCCAAACAGTAGACCAAAAACCAAAAGAAGAAAAAAAGAACCAAGGAGCACAGCGACAAAACAAATGGACAAGCAAACAGCACCCAACCCTCTCCCCCCCTGCCCAGGCCCCTCTCTCTATATACCCCTTCATCAGCAAGAGCAGCAGCAGCAGCAGCAGCAGTTCCCCTCAACGCCTTACAGCCTGCTCGTATCCGTATCCGCCAGTCGATCCTGTGTCCTGGTGATGCAACGGAAGCGGATGTTCGTATTTGCACTTTTGCATTTTCGCTAAATGCGCAATTTTGTTATGCGCCACTGGCTAACGGGCCACGCCCCTTGACAGAAAGCGACCAAAGCAACCAACCACCGCCCACTTGACACCCAATCCTTGGGCAAGACACTTGGCATATGCGGCGTATGTGTAATATGTCTGCTTGTTGGCGGCGGCAACGGCTTGTTTTTTCCTCTCTGTTAGCCTCTAGCATTTTTCTAATTACTCGAAAAGCCTCACACAAAAACAGTTGCGATAGAATGACTGAATGATGGAATGACTGAGTGACTGAGTGGCTGAGTGACAAAGCGACTGATGCGACTGAAGATGATGCAAGTCTTTAGGCTAATGAAGGCGCCGGAGACTGCGCCGGAGCGGGCCAAGGAGCTGGTACCATATGGAGGCCAGGCTGAGACAAAGACTGGCAAAAGTTGCCCATAATCAAATTGCATTTTGTGATGTGGCTGCTGCAATCAGCACAGAGAATAAAGGACAGAGAACCGGACAAAAGGGTTAAGGAAGCAGTCGACGACTAGAAGATGTCCTGTAAATAAGTGAAGTCTAGGAAAAGGCTCTAACTTGATAGCATAAGCTGAGCTTATCAAATTTCGAAAGGACTTTTCCACTTTCCGCGTGGAGTCTTCTTTCAATCAAGTTGCAGTTGATTTGTTGAGTTAACGACAATGTGGATGGCTTCTCGGAGTAAGATCCATGAGCGACAAATTGGAGACAAAGGAAGCTGGTCATATGCTCCTGCTCCTTCATATATTTATGCGCTTTTCATTTACAGGGTATGAGAATAGTCTGCAGAACGAAATATTTCAGCTTGGGGTCCGCAGAATAGCCCAAAAAGTTGACAACTGAAAAATGTTGTTGTTGTGGAACTGGAAGTAAAATTTAAAATGAAATACAAACGTTCTCGGCTGAATGGCTTGACATGGACTTAAACCGGAAACGGAAACGTAAACATTACTTTCAATATGGCAAAGTGGCTGCAACTAGGAAAGAGGTTCGGCCAGAACAAAGTACACCGAGAGAAGGAAAGAGAGAGAGGACATAGGCCTGGTGCATTGGGCGTATGAAAGCCTCTACGAGAAGCAGCAGTTCCATTTGCTGTCCTCTGACCAGGGCATGTACTGCCGTCAGGCCTCAAAACGCAAACTGCATACGAAATGCGTGTATGTCGCACAGAGCCCCTAAAAAGACAAAAAAAGCAAGTTCTGAGCCTGGCAAGCAGCAGCAGGGTTGCACAGGGTTGCAGTGGAGTCCTGTGGCCAGTTGGCCAATCTTTTTGCTGGACATTACAATAAATCTAAAATAAATATACAACGAGGACGAAGAGCAGCCGGGAGCAGGACGACAATGGAAACAAGAACAATGATGAGAACGGCGGGGCGACACACAAAAAGACCAAAGGAAAATACAAAAAAATTTTACGATGTGGCAGAAAAACGAAAATGACTTTCCCAAGTTGGTTCGCTTTTCATTTTTATTTCTTTTTGCAACTCATTTCCTCAACGCCCGGACTTTTCCCTTGCACAAAATTAGGTGCAAAATGAGCACACAAAATAAATTTTCAATTGCAGCGCCCCAAAATGAAGAAGAAGAAAAGAAGCAACAACAATTCCAACCGAACCGCAATAATAATGGGGCAGCGCCCAGTCCAATCCGCAAGGACAACCGGACGGCTGCACGGACGGACGGCCGTACGGACGGACCCTTGTCCGGCCAAGTCAAGTGCCGACAATTCAACACATCAAGAAAATCAACAAGAACAATACGAATATTCCACGCTCAGCACACAACGAATACTGAATACCCTGCCCCCACAGGCTGAAGGTGATGTTGCAATTCGAATGAGCAAAAGGTTCTGAAGGCAGAAAACTTAGGGAAACAGAAGAGGGACATTGCTACCCAAGCGAGAGAATGTCGTTTCCATCCTTAAGAACGTATTCCTATATCTTATCCTTTAAGGTAACTAGAGAAAAGAGGACAGGTGGTACGACAACCCTGTAGCAATCGTCGTCCTTTTGCATGATTTTCCCAGGATTTCTTCTTTAAGATAACAGGCTGATGATTCGACTCTATTCTTCTACTGGATTATTTCTGTTCTGCTAAGAAGATAAGCTAAGGAACGACTTCTGCCAGAGCGACATCAAACTTACAATATAAGATAAAGATTGATTGGTTCCAAGCACCAAAACTTAAAAAGAAAGCTTAGAATTCATCAGAAATATTATCAACTTCTACCGATTAATAGCCGAAGACTATCCAAAGACTTCTTGTGTACCAACTGGATGTTTTATAAGAAATACCTAAAGAATACCACGAGATATATCTTAAAGCCATAACAAATTGTCGCTGATTCTGAAACTGGCTTAAAACCAATTGGCAAACACTTTTGATACAGATTCTAATACGATTTCAATTCGTAACTTATAAAATTTTAAACCCAGCTTAAACAAATTGAGAAAACTGTAAAGCAACACACACACTTTACAGGGTATGAAAATCCGGTAAACCAAAAGGATTTAACGGTCCTTTTGTAACCTTTTTACGAGGATTTTATGGCTTTTGGTTTTTACGATCGTTGAGCTTGAAAAGGTCCGGCTACTTAAAAGGGCAGCAGAGCGTGGCAATATTATGGGGGAAGTGTTAGAAACAAAAGCAAGAAGCGAGAGAGAGATAGATAGAGTGAGGGAAAGAGAGAGGGAGAGCGGGTGAGGTAAATAGTTGCTTTAATACTCATAACATAAATCTAAACGTTTAATATGCATAATTGTTTAACGTGCAGCAAAGCTTCCCATTCAAATCTCGAATAAGCCACAACTGCAGCACCACAAGCACACCTAAACACACACAGTCACACACACTTACACGCACACACGCACATCTAGAAAAGACAACTTTGTGTTGGCAAACACAAAATTTATGCACAAATGCAATGCAAAATGTGCGTCGACTCTTGTGTGTGTGTGTGTGTGTTTGTTATGCATGTGTGTGTGTGCCTGCTGGTGCAGTCTGTCAGGATTTGCAGTGTAAATGCGTTAATCTCTAGTCTTGGCATCAAATAACCTGAAACCTGGTAACAAAACAATTAAAACAATATGCAATTTTGATATGTTTATTTGTTGCTACACCCTGAGTGTATGTGTGTGTGTGTGAGTGTGAGTGTGAGTGTGTGTGTGCTACCCTGCCCTAAGCCCTACCCTTCCCCAACTGCCTGTCTGTATAGCAAATGCAGTTGGTTGCATCCTTTGGGTGTAGCAGCAACTTTAGCAACATCTTCAGTAATTGCATTTGCTTCGGCTTTCGACTTGTTCTGTAGGCAGTCAAGGGGTGCGTGTGTGAGTGTGCGTGTGTGAGTGTGTGTGTGCTTTTGTTGTGCATGGGTATTGTGACATAATGTTTAGCTCAGTTTCAAAATGCTTTTCATAAGCAATGCGTCTATTTTGACAGAGCTCTCCTTCTGGTTGTGCCTGTGTGTGTTGGCTGTTATTGCTGCTGTGTGTGCGTGTGCGTGTGTGTGTGTGTGTGGTTTATCCTGGAAATTCTGGCAACAATTGCCACTTTAGATAGTCTCAGTCTCAGGCCTTTCAGCTAATTGCCCTCAAAACGAAAATTGATTTAAATTTTGCTTTTTGCAAAACCGCCAAACAAATGCAGCAAATGCTTTTTATATGCCACGCCCACTTGATATCAATTTTTGGGGCGTCCAGCAATCAATTGTCAACAAATTGCTGCTGCATAAGCTGCCACGCCTACACACGCCTACAGCTCGTTGCAGCAACAACCTTTCGCATTTTACAATTGTTGCAACTGCAGCAAATGCAATTTTCGGTCAATTTTACACATAATTTTTGCGGTCAGTTATTGGGTGTGTGTGCCTGCGTGTGTGCGTATGTGTGTGCCCCGCCCCCTGCAGAATTTTATGTGATTAACTTTTTGAACAACTGCCCGGCTGTCTGCAGGCTACAAAAGTCAACGCACCACTCAGTGGTTTGGTTAATTTGTGGTCTCTGATTGTCCTCGTTGTTGTTGTTGTTGTTGTTGTTGCTGATGTCCTGTGGCCAATGCGTCAAAAGGAAACTGTTTTTCCTGCTATTTAAACTCGCATTTTGCCAACGTACTCTGTTTGCATTTCCCTCTCTTTCACTTGTCTTTTAACTTGAAGCCCAAATTGTCGCAAGACTTGATTAAAATTGTTGTGGATACTTCGAGGCGGGAGCCACTGGCAGCCATTGGGAGAAACTGAGAGCAAGTGCCTCCAAGAGGCTGGGGATAAGCATGAGCATTGTATACCCTGCAGATAACTATGCCATGATATGGGGTATATTCCGATTGTATTCAGAGCAGCTTACCTTTGAAATTATATACAGAAGGGCGCTTAGAGAAGCTTTTTGTGTGGGAAGTAAAGGAAGGGAAACTTATTACTCTTCTCGCTTTACAACTGTCCTTGCTTCTTCCTCTGCTTCTTACTCTGTTTTCTCCAGTTATTGATGCTTCTTCCCCTGCAACTTTCTGATCCTCAGTTTGCTTTGTGTTGAAACTGTGGCTTCTCCCTTTGCTTTCTGCTTTACATTTTGCTTTCTTTATTGCTTTGCTTTGTCTCTGGCTTTCTATCCTTCATTTGCTTTGCTGCCACCAATTTTCTACTAACATCCTTCACTTTGCCTCCTTCTTCTTAAGCTGCAGTTGAAAGAAAAGTGAATTCCAATTTCCGTTTACACTTCCTTTAACAAAACCTATACCAAAGGGTATTCCATAGTCGACTATATATTAACCGCTTATCATCTGTTGGCCTGGCCAAAGCTGTTGGTTATTTGCCGCTTCTCTCATCCTTTTTTTTGGCAATTTAACAAACATATCCGCATTAAGGTTAAAAACTTTTAATTGTTTGCTTGTTGCGAGACAAACACACACAGACAGAGACAAAGTTGGGTCACAGCTGCCGCCTTCTTCTTGGCGGCCTTTTTACAGTTAGCCAGCAGCCCTTGCCCTCACTCACGCCCCTTCAAGTGTCAGCCGAAAAGGGCGCACTAATTAAAATTCGCGCGCAATTCGCGTTGGTCAACCAGAAACCAGAAGCCAGAAACAACAACAAAACTTTAGCACAAAATGTCATTTCTTTTTGGCTTTTCCCGAGGTGTGGCATAGCCTCGAGGATTTGGGACTGGAACTGGGATTGGGATTGGGCCCCAGATTGGGAGGGGGATTGGGTGCTGTGCCACTTGTATGCTCTACAAATGCCCAACAGCGTTTTTCGGCCATTTTACGTACTTGGCTTGTTATTAATTTTTTTTTCACTTTTTCTCCTCTTTTTTCGACTCGCGTTTTCCTCGCTTTTTTGTTGTTTTTCAGCTCTTGTTTGCCAGATGGAAACGACGCTCTTTCAAAGTGGCTCAACTCAGTGGACTTGTATGTCACTTGTGTGAATCCTTTATCTCCTGCTCTACTCTTCTTTCAATTGTTGTTCTCGTTGTTGCTGTGCAACATTCTAATGAAGTTTACCCACAGCAATTGTTTAGCAAACGTGCCTTGGCCTGCGTTTAAGCGATTTTTTGTCAACGCGCGCACAAAAGTCGACAAACGTTTTAGAAACAAACCACGAGAAGAGGCAAGTTTTGGTGGGGGAAGCAGGTGGAAGGGGTTGCATTTTGTATACCCTGTAAATAAAGGGAGGAAGCCAACAGGAAGCAAAGGCTTAACCTATTTGAGAGAGAAGGAAGGAGACACTTTGTACACCTTTAAATGGAAAATGATTAACGAAGGATCTTTCCTCACATTCCACTCAGCTTTATTTCCAATTGAGCACATAGAAAATAGGTTCTATTCTTGGCATGTGGCTGTCTACTTTAAGATATAGCAGATCCTTAGTATTTTCTTTATGCTTCTTCGATTTGCGGTACATTTCTTCCTTTGAGCTAAGCAATCCAGCTTCTGAAACCTTTTCATAGGCTATCCTAATCGCTGATCCTAAGTTTCAGAACTTATCATTTCACAAGCCCACAAAATATATAGAGAGGATCTATCTCCTTTAGAGGCCTGACTGATACGGGGTATATAATAGTCCTGGTAGCATCCATAGATTCTTCCCTTTGTTTGTTTTTGTTGTCGGCTGTGCATGTCGCTTGGCATTTTTCAGTTTGTTTCTCGTAAGCGTTTTTTGTCATGTGCTGCCAAGGATATACGCTCGCCTTTTTGAGCTCGATTTCAATAGAATTTAAAGCCGGCAGCGAGAGCGTGTCACATTTGCCAACTGACCGTAAAAATCGGGAATTTACTATACGACGAATGTTGTCGAATGTTGCTCCTCTTCCTAGTTTTATGTGCGACAATAAACATGAAGACAAGACATAAATGTGTTTTATTTAGTTTTCCCCATATACCTCGCTCTTTCCCTCTTCGTTCTCTATCTTTCTCGTGTAAGCTTGAAAACGAATATAAAAAGAAAATTATATATTGAGACAAGAGAGATGAGAATGGAAACATTACACAAAACACAAAACCCAATAAACTGTAAGTAACGACAATGGCAAAATGAAGCAGAACAGGGTCGGGCACTGGCGGGCAGTGGCGGGGTAGTAGGGGGTAGGGGCCGAAGGGTTGTGTGCAACGCGGAAATAGACACAAAATATTGGCAGCTTGTTTAAGCTTTTGGCCAATTTTCACATTTGTTCTGTGGCAAAATAGACAAAACACAAAGTCGTTGTGGTTAACAGTGGTCAAGGGGCCAGAGACACAGAGAGAGTCAGAGAGCGAGAGAGAGGGGTAGGGGCATGTGGACAGTGGCATGTGGCAGCGGGGTATCAAGGAAAAAGTTTCATTTATTAAAAAGTTTGTCACGCCGGCCACTTTTCAAATGACTCGCAATTTTTCACGTGACAATTGCACGCTGTGTCCTGCTCTATTTCTGTCCCACTCTACCTTTCTCTCTCTCCCTCCTGTCTCTCTGTCTTTCTCCATCTCACTCTTACGGAGTTAGCAATTAGCAGGCAGTTTGCTGTTTACTTTTCAGCACAATTTGTCTTGTCGCGCCTGAAAGTAGGCAACGTGCCGCAAACTTCATAAATTGCGAATGAAAAAAGACAAAGAGAGGGACAGAGAAGAGAGAGAGAAAGAGTATTGCATGTGTCTGCTATTAATTGGCTGTAGCACAATTTCAAATTTCAAATTTTATACATATATCGTATCGCTTAAGCACCTCAGAACACCCCACAGCCCTCCCTAACCTCAACACACACACACGAAAGTAGAAAATTCTATAGCATACTTTGTGGCGCATCGCCACGCACGATTTATCATAATGTTTGTTGTTTGCCACTTCAACAGCAGCAGCATGAGCAGCACGAGCAGCAACAACGGTGGCAGCATCAGCAGTTGATGCCACAAAAGCAGCCGCACAATGCGGCGTATGAGCGATATTTGTTATTTATGCAAATGAAGTTGCTTGTCCTCCGCATATTTCATATCAAACTGCCTCGAAATGGCTTTAAATATCCTCTGAGCCCAGTCAGAGAATAAAAAAATGGAAGAAATGTCTCCGCCTAAAAACTCCTTTCTGATACACTCTCCACCGCCGAGCGGAGCAAGGGGATTATAAATTATTCGATAACTGCGTAATGCATACCAAAAGGACATTGTCAAGCCCATAAACTCTGTAAGTGCATATATCTACTCGTACATTAAGCTCGTTGTAGTCCTCTCGCGTACTCAAACCCCAGGCTACAGTCCCATTCTACACACGTTCTACCTATCGCATACCGAACCCCAAGCTTCCTCTTTAAAACCTTATCTGAGAATTACTTCTATAGTATCCTACCTTCATTCTCTACATCTCTTCCCAAATAAACCTTACATCTTTGTTATTGTAGTTATCATATTTATAAGTCGATCCTTGCTTTACCTTCATCCCAGTCGTATCCCTACTCTGTTCCCCTCTGATCCTACATTCAATCTATTCATACCTTTAATCCTGCTTATCCATATTCGTATCTAACTGCAACGTCTTTTCATCCCTAGATTATTTCTGTCTAAATCATTTCACATTCTCAACTTATGCCTTATCTTTTCTTCAGCGAATCCTGAAATTCGCTTCAAATGTGTCTTCTATCCATTATCTAGGCATGTCTTCCCATGATTCATAGTAAACTCTGTAAGTTTCTTTTCATTTTTTGTAGATTACAATAATTTCCACGTATCAAACCTTCTGCTGATATCTAAAAGGATTCTCTTATATACTGTTAAGCAGCACGTACAGGGTATCATCGGGCAGCACATTTTACAGTTTTGTCGTGTTTTATTTTTGTTTTTAAAGGAGCCAATCAAAGGGCAGATGCAATAAATTTGCACTAGTGCAAAATGCATTGCTAGAGGACGACTGTCGACAGAGTCGACAATCGTGTAAGGGCCAGGCTCGAAACTATGACTGCTGGCCAGTTTATGGGCCATGGCTAACAACAGGCAAACAACAGAAAACTTTGTGTATGTTGTTTGCTTGTTGCTTTACCTTTTTTTTCTCCTGTTCTTTTCTTTTCTATTTTTTTGTCTTTTGTTTTTCCTGTGTTCTGTTTCTTCTTTGCGCCTTTTAGTTATGTGCTGCAGATGCACTAAAAAGTGCCAAAGCAACGACACGACACGACACGAACGAGCGACGCGAAAACCTTTTGCAAGGAGCTGCTGCCTTGTCCTTGCCGCTAAATTTTGCGCCTTTTACGTGGTGCGACATGCGCCACGCAAATGGCACAACAACTGCAGCAACAACTGTAGCAGCAACAACAACTGCTGCAGCTTGCTGCATGCAAAAATGTTTCGGCGTATCTGCAACGCTAAGTGGGTCGCCTGCAGGACACAACACGCAGGCGACTTCAGCTGCTGGGCACAGGACACAGGACGCAGGACGCAGGACACAGAACGCAAAACACAGGGCACAGAGCACGTTAACCAGGCCTATTCAGGCGTCAAGATGTGACTTTTGCGTTCTGTCCATTAGCCCAAAAACAGAAAGAGGAAAATAAAACGAGCTCCTCTTGGACTGTCTGTGCGTGCTTCTCCTGCTCTGAGTACTTTCCTCTGCTCGAACTACTCCTTTTACTTCATTTGGTGCTTCCGTTTCCCCTCCTGCTGTTTCTATTGCTTCTACTCCTGATGCCAACCACCCACTGCTCCTCCATCTCACCTATCATTGCGCGGATGTTTTCTTTGCCTGCTGCTCCACTTTCCTCTCCAGCTGCTGCTGCTGCTTCTACGACTATTCAATAGGCTTCTTCTGCCGCTTCTGCTCCTTCTGCCACTTTGTCTCTATCTTTTGCTACTCAACCCGCACCAGCTGCTGTTACTGATACGGCTACTTCTGCTTCCGCTCCTGTTGCATCTCCTTATCCTTTCGACTCCACCTCCTGCTGCTCCCATTGCCCTTCTGTCGCTGCGACTAGTCCCATTTTTGTGGCGGGGCTGGGGGCACTTGCCGCAACGATTTATCAAGCAAGACGAAGGCGCAGCGCCGCGTCGCAAATTGATTATGCTAATTTTGTTGTTGCTGCTTCTATTGTAGCTGTTGTTGTTGTTGTTCTTGTTGTGTTATGACCGCAACACTTTTGGGCCAAAAACATGAACCGTTTACCACCCTTTGAGTCCCTTTACACCCCTCTATCGCCACGCGACCCTATTAGCCACATTAATGACTGTCATTATGTAATGACAGCGCGACAAGCGTCGTGTCGCGTCGCGTCGCGCCGCGTAGCCTCGCTTCCTTGGTGTATGTCTGTGTCTATGTGTGAGTGTGTGTGCGCTGTGTGTGCTGTGTTTGTTGTGCACCCCCATTATTCGGCTATGGAAAACATTAAATTTGCATAGTCAAACAAGTCTGGACAAGTCCGTACAAGTCGGCACAAGTCTAAAATTGTCAGTTCAATTGCCGTTACGGCTTGTCACACAACTCGCTGACAGTTTTACAGTTGCAGTCACAAATCGCAAAGTCTCCGACTTGGCCCACAATTTGTTTACTTTCAGCCAAATAAATAGACAAACAGTTAAGCGGACAGATGGACAGACGGTTGGGTTGATGGGCTGATGGCTGGGTGGATAGATGGGTAGATGGATAGATGGGGACTGACAGACAGCCAAAGATGATGACAGGCAGTTTTGTTTAATTCTTTTGCCACTGCTAAACGCCCTGGGACCATGTGCCTCATGCCACACAGTTGATGCTTTCAACAGCAAATAAAACAATTTGCGAATCGCCAAAAAATATGTACACAAAATAACAAGTGAAACAAGCTGCAATCATCAAAAGGAAGCTCAACTCACAGATATCCTGTATATTCATTATAGTTCACAGCATTCGATATCTAGCAAATATCGTAAAGACTGATACGAATATCGCGGAGAGTACACATTAAACTTGGTATTTCTATTGTAGTTTTGATAGTCGCCAAGTATGAGATATGGATTGATGGGTGGGAGGTGAGATATATAGATGGGCAGATTGTGATCAGGAATATTTATAGATATATATTTATATATACAGTAGTACTGTTTAGATTAATTGCTGCTTCCTTCTGCCTGTTATATACCTTACCACTTTAATACACCCTTCTTAACCTTTTTATTGGATTCTGGGTATTAAACGCAATAGAGAACTTTTACCTTTCGGTTCGCTGAGCACTGAAATACCCTACATTCGCTGCTCTATGTAAAGGATAGCTCTAATCTATTGTATGATATTATGTGATATAAGATATAGATAGTTTTCCGATAGATTAACAAACATAATCGTAGCTAGAGCAGGGAAAGCAAGAGATAGAAAACAGGAAGTAACGACAAAAGGGAAGAATGAAGTAAAATCCATTAACTGATTATATATGGATGTTTATGTAATGTATGTAAGTGTATACTATATCTGCCTAATATACCTGGTATAAAAATATATTCATTAAACGGATTCAATATGTTACAAATCGTATGAACAATACAGAAAACTCTCTGCAAATCTATGAAAGCAAATATACACAGCAGTTGGGAGCTGGTGTGTTTGTGTGTGTGTTGGTGTGTGGCAAGGGGAGAGCTGCAGGGCCATACAAAAAACTGGTCTGGGCAAATTAAAAATTTTTGCACAAATATAAAAATCGTTCAGTTTTCTTTTCAAAGCGTTTTTTTGTTGTTTTCTTTTCCGTATTGTATTTTGAATGTTGCATGCAACAAAAATGTTGTCAACTTTTATTACAATTTTCATGACTGCTGTTGTTGTTGTTGTTGTTGTTGTTGGTGTTTCTGTTGTTGCAACGTTGACACTTAATTGATGGTGGCAAGCCGTGATTGGTGCCATCGCGGGCGCTTAGCGCGTTTAGCCTTAAATGGGTGGATTATCCGTTGTGGTGTGACGTATGCAGGGGGTGGGCAGGGAGAGGGGAGGGAGAGGGCGGTGTAACAGAAACTGCAGCAGCTATCAAATGAAATTGGCGCGAAAATCGTTTTACCAATTGCAGTTTTAGTTTGCCTCATAAACATTCAGGGCAAAAAGTGAAAAATAAAAGAAAAACGTTGGAGATAAACTCGAAAAATATTTACAATTTCATTTTTATTTATTTTTTAATCCCTTTGGGCGCAAAAGTTTTGGGTATTCCCGCTGCCAATTAAATATTCAGTTTATGTAGCACGTTATGAAAACTTGATGAAATTACAAGAGTAATAATAATAATAAGTAAATGAAGGCAAATTAAGGCAGGTTGAAAGGCAAATTCAATCCTTCAATTAAGGATTAGTAAGGAATGGGAAGAATTGGGGGTATTCCTGATTAGAAGTCATACTAAATATAAGCTATCATCCATTCTGAAGGCATCGTACCTGAGGGTTGTACGCAGAAGTGAACTAACTAGGTGATAGTTCTGAGGCACTTTCAGTATTCCAAGGATAATCAAGAGTTGGAGAAAATCTGCTGTTCAAAAGAGAATCACGTTGTTCTCTATGTACTCCAAGACGATCTCAAGCTAAGCGTTAAGCACTTCAACAGAAAGACTAAAAACGAAACCAACTGTTCCATAGAAACCCTATTTCAAGTAAGACTCTATACCAGAAACCGATTCATTTTAGGCACAATCAAACCTAAGATATGAACAAAAACTGACTCCTATCCGTGGCACAAGCATATGCCTCCGTTTCCAATATACTTGTCGTAAATATGTCTTCTTCCAGTCGATGTACCTTGAACTGTTATTGGAAAAACGCTTGACGCATTACGTATACGCACCTACAGCCAATCAGCCAGCGGGATATGCCACTTAAAGCTTCAGCGAGTCAAAGCTGCTTTGGCTGTTCAGAGTTGCTCGCTTAAAGGAAGAGTACAAAAAAAAAAAAAGAGAGGGAAAGAAAGAAAAAGGGAGCAAAGAAACCATAAATCAATGAGCAGATAGACGACTTGAATGGGTGGTTCTTGGGAGGGTGCAATGGGTGCGGTGGTTCAGTGGGTTGCCTTGGTTTGCTTCGGTGCAAATGTCGGACTCGCATTTCCGGTTTTTCCTTTTAAATTATGTTATCATTGAGCGAAAATGCAATTAAGCGCCGATAGCCTACGGTGTGTCAATCAACGGCAAATAAAGGCAGAACAGAAAGCACAGGCCCGGGCTCAATGTTTAAGCAGATAATAAAACCGACATACAGACAGGCAGACAGACGGACGGATGGATAAGGAGGGGAGGAGCAGAGCAAAAGGAGAGAGCCTCAGCCCTGGGCAGCACTGAATACAAGAGTCCTTCAGTCAGAGTCGACACGGCCATGGCATGTGCAGAGTTATCATTTTGCGGTAACCAGCGACAAGCACACACACACACACACTCTTACACACCACACACTTTACACACACACACACACACACAGACATACGTATATCAGAGCACAATCCTCAGCCGCCCCGGAGTGCGCAAATTGACTTTTGCCGTTGCCGTTGCCAATGCAGTTGCCGTTGTCATTTCCTGGATTGCACATTGCGAGGCGACACATGGCGACAACTTGCAAGACAGCAGTAGCAGCAGCAGCAGCAGCAGCCGAGGCAGTGGCAGCAACAGTGGCGATGCATGTGGCACGTTATACTCATACCCGTAGAATCCACAAATAGTAGTAGTTGCTGCCACACGCCTCACGCACTCAACTGTAACGTGATAATTTGTCTGACGTCGCACACTCACATCTGATGACGATGTCTCTCTGCTGCTGCCGCTGCTGCTGTTGCTGCTTTTGCTGCCTTTGCTGTCTCCCAGCTCGTCGTGGCTCATTGTGGCTTTTGGCCGAGATTGCCAGGCGGCCATGGCTTGTTTGGGTTACCGTTTGCTCTATAAGACCTTACCGCACCCAAGCTCGATTCCACACCCAATCCTTGGCATATCGTTGACATGCTCGTCCTCGTTCTCATTCTCGTTCTCGTTCTCGTTTCTGTCGTCTTCCTCTGATGCCATTTCCATTCAGCAAATCTGTCACCTGAGTAACAATTATAGCTGCTGGCGTTTTAAGTGTATGTGTGTGTGAGAACCTCTTCGTTAACTGCAGCACTTGATGGCTGTCTATGTGTGTGTGTGTGTGTGTGTGTGTGCGCGCTTGTTGTGTGCGAATTTTCGAATCAATCAGCTTTGCAGCATTGAGTTAAAAAGAGTCTGTTGACTGCCAATTGATATTTTGCTTGGAATATTTTTACTTGAATTTTTATTGATATTTAAATTGAATTTCATTCACTTACTCTATCTCCCTTTCACCCACTCTTCCTCTCTTACTCTATCTCTTTCACTCTTTGTTCAGGATAAATGACTGCTTAATCCTGCATACAAATTGCTTAATGAGCTCATAACAATCTGCCACAAAGAGAGATTAACAAAGAGAAATATGCGTCTGATGGACGTTTCCTTTTCCATTGTTTATCTGAGCATACAGAATATATAAGCCAATTCCCAATCAATATCAAGCTTAAGCCGTGCTTTCATATGCGATATTAAACTGTACTTTATATGGCTTATGGGTATTTGATTGTTATATATTGTCATTGACAGTGAAAGGAGGAAAATATAAATGACACATTCAACGAAGCTAAGCAAAAGACTGAACAAGAATAACTATACAGAGATATAGACTTGTAAAGAAGAAGATATAGTCCTGATATAGACTCTTACAGAAGAAGATATAGACCTGTATAAAGACCTAGCATAAGCTTTTCAGACATTCTGAACAGACGACAAAGACTGGTCAAGGACCCTACTATATATACTAAGCTACACATCCTGATCAACAGTATATATCATACGTAAAGGATCCATCTGGTATACCCTATAAGAATGTCTTCCAAGGTATTAAGCAACAGGACAACGTTCTTCGTGGTCTTTTCCCTAAAATTACTGCTTAATGAGAAGGAAAAACAGGAGGAGCAGGAAGATTAGGGATTCAGTTTATATGGCAAAGGATCATATAACTATAAATCAATTGGGTTTAATGCCACCGGGTTGAGGCACAATACAAATCTGGCAAACCTTAGTGCAAAACCGCAAGCCAAAAAGCGTTTTCGATCATAAATTATGATGTGAGGCTCAGGTCAGGATGATGTTCAGGATGTGCAGGATGGTCGGAAGTTATTTGGTGGCTGGAAGGGGAAGGGGAAGGGGAAGGGGAGGAGACAGAGCTAGTGGCGTCTGTAGTGGCTGTTAGGCAACACTCAGTCAGTTTGCCACCGGCAGCTGCCCCCAGTTGGCCAAAAACCTAATTAAGCCAGGACGACAAGAGAGCTAACGGAAATGTGGTAGTCGGAGGACAAAGGATAAAGGGCAACGGGGGCAAGAAGGAAGGCGACGGTAGGCGACAGTCGGTAGCCGGTTGGACGTTGCCTCCATTGTTTTGGCGCCAGGAAGCAGCGCTCAAGTGTGTGGCTTCAATGGTTAATGCTTAACTAATTACAATGGCACGACGATTAACTATGCTGAATGGGACGACGATGATGCTGAGGCTGGTGATGGTGCTGAGGCTAAGGCTAATGAAGCTCTACTCCACAGGATCAACGAGGACACACAGTATGCAGCTAATTATCACACATGAGCCGGAACTTCTGCTGCTGCTGCTACTCCTACTACTCCTGCACCTCCTTCAGCTGGTACCTCTTCTCTCCCTGCGCCTCTCTTGTTCTCCTCCTGAATCGCTCTTTATGAAAATTGATGTTATGAGCTCATCGAATGGTTGGAAAACTCGGCAGTTGATTGATTGGTGCCCTGCGTGTGCCACATGCTAAAGCGGCACAGCGCAACATAGCATTAAGCTAGCCACATTTACAGTTTTCTTTTCTCTCTTCGTGTGTGTGTGTGTGTGTATCTGGGTGTGTGTGTGGCAAGCGTCAAGGACTTGTGCCGCAGACTTTGTGACGCTTCCAAAGCGTTTGACCCATTATTTTTCCATGCACAACGCACATCAGACATTTTTATTCTTTATGCCACATTTGGTGGCAGCTAACGGTTCATGTTGCTGTTGTTGTTAGTTGGTTCCTTCGTTGGTTGGTTGGTTGGTTGGTTCGGTTGCTTGGCCAACGCATAAGCCACTTAAGTTTTTGTGGCACACGCGCCTGGAGCCGCCATTTAGCGCCCCAACTTTTGGGCGTCATCGATGCCGTGGCGACGCTGCCAAAACGCATTTGCTGCAGAGGGCAAGGGGTTAGCGGGGGGTGTCGCGGATAAGGGAGGGGGTTGCATAGCTTAAGGCAAAGTTGGTTTTGTTTTTTTTCATCGTCTTCGTCCTCGCCTTATTCTTTTTAGCCCTGGCACATAAATTGCCGGACTGTAAAGCGGCTTAAACGAATTGCCGCTCTGCCGCCGCAGCAACAACTTGGCAGCTCGCAACTTGCAACTTGCAACACTGCAGGCAGGCAGTCAGTTGTTGCTCCCCTAACCGCCCGCTATCACGCCCCCCTCAGTCTAGCTCCAGTTTATTGTTGGTTTGCAAGTTCTGCACAATTTATAAATAGTTTGCTTGGTTTTAAAGTTTCTTCATCTGCCGCTGCTGCTCCTTGCTGCGAATCCTTTGCAGCCCCCCGCCAAGTCCTTCGCCTGCTTAGACATTATCGAGCGAATGCCGCAAAGTATTCATTGCAACTTGCAACTTGCAACTTTTTGATAGTTTTGGCCACTTCTCGTTGGCCAAATTTAACAAAGGCAGTTTTATTGGCAAATTAGATTTTGCTGCATAGCTAAATGTAACCCAAACCGAGCATCAAATTATAAACAAAAGCCAAGAACTAACCGCTTCCAAAACACAATTAATCCTTCTTGATATCTAGATATAAAGTTATGTCCAGGTACCGTACGGGACACAGCGAGACCTTCCACTGTTTGCTTATGGCTTAATAAGAGACTCTTCAAGATCGGCAAACAGCCGCGGGAACGCTTGGCTTTTAGCTGGCGGAACATTTCGATAAGAGTTATGAACTAGTTGTATAAAGAACTAGATTTTAGTTATAAAACGAACTTATTTGAAATAGTTTTCAAATGCTGTTGTTCCAAACTTCGTTCTTACTAAACTTCGGCATTCAAATCTGATTTCTGAACCACTTCTGAATACCTTTCAAGCCAGTTTCAAGCCGTTGATCTGACCAGATATCCATCAGATACTATATATACAGGTATCATCTATATTGCTTACACCTAGTATAATATATCGCGTTTAACTCTAACCCCACATAAGAGTAGAGTCCTTCAGCTAGTGAACTATATCAAAAGCAGTTCTGAGCATAAAGATTGAATGAATTTCTCGATCTGTTTTAACACTTTCTGCTTTACAGTGTTAATTTATTTATAAAATTACCTAAATTAAGTTTAATTTAAAGTGCAAATCGCGCAGGAAACATTTAGATTCGTCCCCTTTGTTTTTTGGCAACTTCAAGTTAAACTGCTTAATTCAAAGTCTGCGAGGATAGAAAATATGTTAAGGAAACATTCTTTGATTTATTTCGCGTTCGAATTCAACTTTTGCTTCCTTTGTATCCTTGGGAATGTTGCAACTCAATGCTTGCCACAAAATGTCGCAAACGAATGCGTATTTAAAGCATGCGCCGCCTGGGCCCAATGCCACTCTTCCTTCCATTCTTTTGACAAATCTGACAACGCGACAAAGCGTCGCCTTGATGCCACTGTGCCCCCATGCTTCGCTCCACATGCCCCTGTTGCCTTCTATTGGCCATCCTTTCGCGCATTGCCTGATCAAATGGCATGCTTTTAGCATATTTTACATGCCAATCTCTTAGCTCTGTGGCACAGTGGCAAGTGGCAGGCGAGGAGTTGCAATGACTGCATTTATGCACAAGTCGTAAGTAAAACTTTTCGCACGCAAAACGCAACTCGTAAAGTAAACACACTCGAGAACAAACTTTTGCCAAGGGCGTAGCGCACCAGGGGGTGGTGCTATAGAAAGGGGTGAAAGGGTTGGGCGGGATGAGGTCTTGCGCTCAATTTGCGCATTTTTTGCGCACAATTACTCAACGCGGCGGCTTAAAGTGCAGCCACGAATTGGCTCTGGAAGCAGCGTTGCAGCCAGAAGTCCAAGTTGTGCCACAGTTTGGCGCGATTTGACTGCAAGTTTCGCGTTGCACGCTGCTGTTGTTGTTCTTCTTGTTGCAAGTTGTTACTTGCTGACTGGCTGGCTGGCTGGATGGCTGGATGGCTGTTGCCTGTGGCACTGTCTTGGCTTCTAGTTGGCCTTTACTAGCTGCTTCTATAAGCTGCCTAAAAGGTGCAGAGTAACTGTCGTAAGCCGCTTGACATTGCTGTCACTCCCCTCTGCCTCTCTTTCTCTCTCCTGCAACTCTTTCTGCACAGTGCAGCTGCAATCATTTTTTATAGCCAAAAACCTTAAAGAAAAGTTGCTGACAGCTGCTTGGCTTGGCGTGAAATACGTTCATGTTGCCATTGTCTTCACTTGAACTTAACACATGCAGTGGCCAACGTTGCGTATGCGTTATGCTATGAGACTTTAGTCTTTAGTCTTGGCCTTTCATTGACTTGCTTTTAATTGGCTGCCAGTGCACAATCCTTGCCACATAAATCTCAAGCTTGCAACCAGTTTGCCTTCAGGTAAATTGACTTTTAATCTGCTGCATATGGAGCACACATGAATCTCTCTGACCAGAAGCCTGACCCGAAGCCAGCAACCAGCTCGCATTACACCTCACATCAAAATCTCTGACCACTGACTGCTGCCACTTGCCAGTTGCCAGCTGTCGGTTTAGCAAAAGCTACAAAAAAGAGTAGGAAAAACAATAGAATGTACGTTGAAAAAGGAAACTTGCATGTAAGTTGCTTTAGCTTTAATTGATTCAACTGCAAAGTTTGCCTTTGTGGCTTTATAATTGAGCAGGACTATATGTCTGATGTGATGAATTAATAAACTTGAAGCAAGTTGACGAATGATTCTTCAAACAGACTCTGTGCTTAATCTTTCAAGACGTAAACTATACTTGGAGATTTCTTCCTTTTTACGGCCTGTTAATAGTACTTCTTCCTTGAAGTGCCCTGCGAGAAGCTGCCCAATTGCAGGTCGCCTTCAATTAGCATAAGTTGACAGTGAAGGAAATTGCAGAGAGGCGTATGTCCAAGCGATAGACATGAATTGGATTGAATAAATTTGTATTAAGTCATTTTCTTTGGCTTTCTTCTGTAAGCCTTAAGGAAAACTCTTGGTGACACACATCGAGCACCTGATTTTTGAGATCAAAGAACTGTCAATGGCGCTCATATCAAGCCGTGGGGTTGGATGGCAAGTCCATTATGCTATCCATTTTGCCATGAGACTGCCTTCAACGAACGATCCATTGACGCACTTCATTTCCGTCAATGACAAATGACAGCTTGCCGAAGGATGCGAAGGATATAAAGCACACAGTGGGCTGCGAGGGGGGCGTTTGTCTCATAAGAAGCAGCATTACAGGCGACATATTGCACTTGTAGTAGAGGGGTTAAATTTATGCTCTTGTTTGTTCAGCGTAGCGCACAGCGCAATTTCTATGGGCCCACCGCAGGACCCGGGCTATAAGGACAACTATTCATTTGTCGTCTTATTTATGGTCACATTTAAGAGCCGACAAAGCGCGGCCATTGGCCAACCAGCCTGTCAAACGTTATACATATATATATATATATATATATATATCTATATATATATCCAGCAGCAGCAGCAGTTTACAGTTCATGGCAATTGGCTGCTGCGTCCTATCATTCTATCGTCCTGTCGTCCTGTCGTCCTGTCGCTAATGGATTGCGGCACACAAATCTTTAAAATTACCCGGTAAAACTTTGAAATTAGACGTGAACGTGCACGTTAAGAGCTCTGGAACTGTGGGCACAGGCCAACTGGCGTCAGTCTACCAAGTCTTGGCTAATTTGTAGTTTGATATTTGATCAAAGGCCAAAACTAGAAAACAACTCAGAATTTTTCAGCCACTGGCGATGGATTCATATGTAACTCAACTTCGATATACCCTGTAAAGTAACCTTTACAGATTATCCTCTATACTTTGTACTTGGTATTCAATCTAAAAATTGAGTGACAATGTCGATTGATATCCTTGAAATAAATTCACAAGCATGTTGATATTTTCTTAGACTGCTTTGTATATATCATCAACTTAGAACCAAAACTTTCTCATCCAGTTTAAGCACTTCCAAAAGATTACAGGGTATATGGGAAGAGGAATTTGCGATTTTCAATTGATTACCCAAGTTGCAACATGACAACTGTCGAGCAAATTTGCAGCACATGTCGCATGGCAATTTGCTCTTAGCTCAGCTGCCTTTGGTCCAATCGAAAACAAATTGTTCGTCTCTCTCTCTCTCTCTCTGTCTCGCTTTTTGTGTTTTTATACTTAGAGTTTAGGCCAAACACTAATTGAAGGCCAACATAAGTTTTGACATTCACAAAAGGACACCAAGAACAATTCCGTTCATGGTGGGCGTGGCTGCACGTTCTCTGCTCGACAATTGTCCAAAAAAAGGAAACGATGCAACAGAAATAAAAATATATTGCAATTTTTTGCAAGTGAAATGAAATCTATTTGGGCAGCCTACATATATATAAATCTGTACATATATATTTATGCATTTATAGAGTTAATGCTAGGCCGATCCCAGACAGATCGGGGCTCAGACTCTCGATGGCTGACAGGCTACACAACTTTTGCCAAGAGCCAAAATCACTAAATCCCAACCATGTGAGTGCCTAACAAAACAACAAAAAAGAGGAAACTTCTGCTGCGAATAAGTAACGTAAAATCCTTACACACACCAGCACACACACACACACACACACACACCACACACATACATGGAGAGCGAAGCACACACGGATATCCATTGTGAGCTCACATGGCAAATGTAACGTAAAACGTAAAATATTCCTGAATGCAATTCCCTTGCATACCAACACACAGCTACAGATAGAGAGGCCTGTGCACACACACACACACACACAGACACACACACACACACTTTTGTTGAAAAAGTCAAACTACAGCATTGCGGATGTTCAGGACATTCAACTGCACTTTGACCCATATTCCATTCCATTTTGTTGCAAATAGCTGCAGCTGCAAGGAGCGGAAAGAGGGGTTGGGGTGCAGGGTGCGAGTGCGGGGTGCGGGGTGCTCGTAGAGGGTAACGGGTAGCGGCAACATCGAGGCTTGGACGCACTGCACAAAAACCGACCAACAACAACAGCAACAACAGAGCGCTCCAAGGCTTGAATATGGACAGCAACCACAGCTGTTGGCAGACTCAACTAACTGGGCCCAGTCCCTGTTCTCTTTCCCCCACCCTGCCCCTCCCCCTTAGCACCAAGCCCAGCCAGTTGAAGCCAGTAAATCGTTTAGCTGCATGGCTCACGATTTGGTTTGTGCCCCCTCCCCTCCCGTCCCTTCCGGCCCTTAAATTCAAGCGACGATTTCGCAACCTACAAAACTTACCTCTCCCATGGCTAATCCCCGTACGACTATGATCTGACCACGTTGGATGATATTCTTTGGCTAAGGGCATGCCCCCAAAGGATATCAAAATACTTGTGTCACATACCCGCAACAGGATCTGGGCACAATTCATTTTTCGTTGCCTACTTTGGTGCGCATTTTGTGATTTTTAATGAAAACTAATTTGATTTATGTTTCCTCGAGTCCTGTAAATATTTTCATAAATTTCTCCTAAAAATAATATTTGCAAGTATTTTACAATATTTTTAACAAGATTTTTGCTTCATTTGAAATGATATTTTAACATTTATTTATTGCCAGACACTGTTCAACTGTCAACCAGGAAGCATTTGCATGGGATAATTTGCTTGAGGCTGAAGCCAAAGTAAGAGAGGAGGCAAAGAAAGCAGGAGTAGTCTAGTTTATAGGATACGAAGCGAGAAGTAAAACGAGAAGCGAGGCAAGGAAGCACAGCGAAACGCAAATATTGAAGCTTGGCGACGCTAAGGCAAGAGATCGTCAAACTAAGTGAGAAGCTCATCAACAAGTTATGTGGGAAGTGAAGTGAGAAGCAAAGTACGAAGTATCACTCGAAGCTCACAAAAACAAAATCACAAGGACAACTACAAATCAAAGCAAGAAGCAAAGCGAGAAGCAAAGAAAGCAGAGAAAGAGAAGCAAATGGAGAATGGAATCAAAGCATAAATAGTTTCTATATCTATTTCCTATACCCATTTTTTCTATGATCCCCTGTCTAAGACTAACTACTTATGGGATTTATTGTTTCAATATCTTTTCTTCAGCCATCTCAATATTTTAAGTAAATGATTTTTCCAGATTTGCTTCTCTTCTCATGAATCACACGCAGTTATGTCTTCATTTAGAAAGAGTTTGTTGTGCGGCTTTTAGCCTAAATTCAAACCGCTTAATGACTGCTGCAGCTTTTTGGCAGAGCGCTTGGAGCCAACGCAAAAGACCAAAACGACAAAATTGACAGCAATAAAATAAAACAAGCTAAAAGAACAGAAAAAAGGACACGATGCACGCAGTTGGCCAAGCCATTGTGTGCTGGGTTTGACCATCATTAGAGGCGTGTCGAAAGGGAGGGGCGGCAGTGGCAATACAATTTGGCTGGCCAGATTGGGGAGTCCCCCAAGGCGCAGGTGTGTTGGCCGCATCCGCAATGCAAGGTAATAAACCAAAAATACGTCAACAACAAAACCACGAAACCAAAGCACACATGGGTCAGACAGACACACACTCGCGCAGACACACTCACACACACACACACACACACACACACACAGACTTACCCACATGTATACATGACAGGTAAACGAGGTAATTTTAATTATGGCCACAATGGAGCCACTCTCAAAAATGTGGCCTGTTGTTCGTCGGCATTTCTTGGCTCATCAGCATGCCGCCGGCGTGTGCTATGTATCAGACGTTGTCGATTTGGATTGGGATTGGGATTGAGATTGGGTTTGACGCTGGTCACTCGTTATGGATGAGCGCCAATTGCCGGACAGACGCGACGCAGTGTTTGCCCCTCTTAGCCAAATTACATAAATTAGTCGCGGCTTTTCCTGTTTTCCTCCGTTTTTTTGGGCCCAAATCAAAGCTACCAAAATTTAATGGACTCTTGTGTAAAGTTTGGTCAAAAGCAACGCACCAAGCCACAAAAAAAATAACCAGGAATAACAAACGAAACGAAATGTAACGAAATGTCGAATACTACGTGATATTTCGAGGGGTGGCAAGGTGGGGGCAAATAAAATGGAAATGGAAAATGGAAAATGGCAATTGGAGGAAAAAAAGAGATTTTGCAACATTACTGATTTCATTAGAGAAGCCATGGAGCCAACGTATCGAATGAGTGGTTCGGCGGGGGGAGGGTGATTCGGTTTTGTTGGCTGTTTTGGGTTGTTTTTGGCGGTGCACCACTGCGTATACGTAATGTTGCAATTTTTAGTGCTCGTCGCAGTACCAGAATCAGTCCAGCTTCTGCTTCTGCTTCTGCTCCTACTCCTGCTTCTGGCAGTGGTGCTCGTTGTCGTCTGCGGCTCTTGTTGTACATTTCTGCTGCAGTTTGGGAATTGCCTTGCCCATCCTTAAAGCACCTTCCCATACCTCCGCCCGACCTTCCGTTCCCCGCGTTTCCATACTATATAGCTTCTATATAGCTCTGGGGTTTTGCCTGTTTTGTGCATTTTTGCGCATACCTTTGGCAGTTTTTGGCAAAGTCAAAGGTCTGAGCCCTCGACCCTTCGACCCTTTTCTCTAGCCCCTTCCCCCACTTTTACCCCCTTCCTTAGCACCACTCTGACCGCTTTCTTGTTGCGTTTCTTTTGCGGTCATAAAATGTTGTCGGGGCGCAACAAAACGAAATATGGGCCCAGGTCTCGCACATTGCACATCGAAAGAGGTAATTTAATTTATGATGCAGTAAAATTGAAAATCCTCCCGGGACAGATACAGATAGACAGAGGAGAGAAAGGGGAAGATGGATAGATAGAGAAAGAGAGCGAGAGAGAGCGAGATAGTTGGTAGAGAAACGAGCACAGTTTTGGGCGCCAGTTTTGGTGACATGCTGCCACTGAAGCAGCTAGTTCCGTCTGTGTGTGTGTGTTGAATGTGGTGTATGTGAGTATGTGAGTATGTGCGTATGTGTGTGTGTGTGCGTGTGTGCGTGTGTGTTGTTGAGTCCAAGGTAGGCCTGTAGCTGACAGTTACAGATGCACAACTTGTTGGCCAGCTTAGAGATGAGCCAAGTTATGCATGCGAACGCGTGCCAGAGTCACTTTGATGAGCTGCTACGGGTTTGGGTAAAATACACTGAGAGAAACAATGGGAGATTACTATTACTTTACATGCTTAATAAACTCCACTTGAATAAGGATCCATAGGCAGAGCTTAAGACGACTTTAAAGTGTTGGACAAGGGAAGCTTATCAAGATCATCTCAGATCAACAAATGTTTAACTAGATATTGGAAACAGAAGACAAAGATAATGGAAGTTTATCGATCGAAAACAGATCAGATCGACCAGGTATAATGGTAGCTTAGTAGAGACTTCATATAAAGAATGTATCCGATTCGTTAAATCGTAAAACGTATGAACATAACATGACAGGGACAAGTGCGTAGTTGGTCGCTCAGGTGTTCATTGTTTTGACGAAGAAGCTCAGAGTTTCTCACAGTGCATATTTGTCAACGCACGAGCAGGCAGCCAGGAAAGAAGAACAACAAGAATATATCCTTTCATGAATTGTATATACAGAAGCAGCATCCAACATATCCGTACAGAAGCTACCCAAAAAACTGATAACACACTGGCGAACCTTTCGAGAAGCATTGGAAGCTGGACCCGAGTTTTTGAAGCATTTTAAAAATGTTTTGTTTATGCTGTTGCAGCAGACAACAACTACTGCAGCTTCAACATAGACATGGAGCCATGGTTTTGCATATTAAATATGCAACAGCCGCACGCGCGGCGTCCCCAGCTCAACCACGACAAGGCCCATAAAGCACCTGGAAATGGCTGCCAGAGCAACAACAACAAATGCGCCTATCGCTGTCGCTGCACAGGCCGTGCAAAAGAATTTACGAGCTGGCAGGACAAGAGCAGGACAACACAGGAGACAGGAGACAGGAGGTAGGTAGGCAGAAGCTGGTAAGGATGTGGGCATGGGCAGAGGATGTGGAATGGAGTCACAGATATGACGTGCATCCAATCATTTTAACGCAAATAAACCACAACAGATGGCGCTGCGTGTGCCTTGTAGGCTGATGCACGACTGCACAAGGCAGCCACAAACTGACAGCACTGACTATAAAAGGATCTGAAAGAGCAACCTGAAACTGGACCCTGAAAAAGAATCCTGAATCGTGGCAATGGATGCGTTCGGCTAGTGTGGCAGCTTATCACAACAGCTGCCGCCGGCGCTGTTGCTACAGCTACTGCTACTGCTACTGCTGCTCCTCCCTGGTGTTGGTTAGTTGCTATGGCCCTTGGACAGAAGATGCTCTGGTTTATGCATGCTACTGCCGCCCTGTGGTCACTTGTGGCATGCCTCCACTCCTTGCCGTGTGCCTCTTGCAACCCAGGTTTATAGCTGGAGCTTTACTTTTGTTTGCGCTGCGGTCGCGCGACGCCTGCAATTGGAATTTTTGTCGCATTTACCAAAGTGCAACGGGGCAATGGACACGGTCCACGTCGGTGGCAGCTTGTGGCCAATGTGCTGCAGATAAATCTCATGAAATAATTACACGTGTTACAGTAAATGCTGTTAAATTGCCAGCCTACCCTGCCCTAACCCCTCCACTCGAGCCGCTGGCCATGTTAAATGCATTCATGAATGAGTGGACTGCATAAGTGCCACAGCAGCAGATGCAACCAAAGGTGGAGGAGGAGGCGGAGGAGGCGATGGAGGAGGAGGAAGCACGCAATGCCAACGACTTGAATGAGAGCTGTTCTGCGACTGCGAGTGTTTCAATTTGCACTGAACACACGCACACAAACACACAAACACACACACACACAGACACAGATACACGCATACACCCATGCACAGACAGCAAGCCGCAGGACTTATGCCCAATTGGGGAAAATTATTTTGTGCCACTGCGGCAAAAAAATTAAATAAATATAAATATGCATATATAAAATAAGAATATTAAAAATAATATGTAGAAATTGCCCAGAGCTAAAGTGCTCGACTGTTCTATACCCTGGAAACTCAAACAGGCATAATCAAACGCATATGTTGACATCCTTCAAGTAATTCCTAAAACTTCCCCTTTTCTCTATATTATGTGAGCACTATCTTTAATCAATTTGGCATGTATATTTAAATTCAGGTAGTGAATCGACTTTGGGATTTACTTATGACTTAATCCTGCCTGTTGCTGGTTTCAATACCCTTTAACAGAATTTACTCTCTAGTAAAACAATCGGTTATAATATCGATCAAGCATATGCATGCATAGAAATGTATGTCCTTAAAGCATTGCCTCTGAATCCCTTTGAATGTCTGCACACAGCATATTAAACTCACTTCACCCTAGGCAACAGGGTGTATAAATATATAAAAATATGCGTATGGTGTGCGCTGCGTGCATATATATGCTTATCCTATATAATCGGGCTGTATAATATAAATGCGGGGATTTCGTGTGCTTAAAAATATAAATTGAAAATCAACTGTGGCCAAGCAATGCGACGCAAGCGACGCGCCGCGTTGCTCATTAGCGGTCGACGGTGGCAAGGATAAACAACAAAAAGTGTTGCCTGCTTTTTGGCGCAAGTCAATAAAATCCATTAAAATTTTAACAGCTGCATTTTTGGGGCATACCAGAAATGATATCGGGTAATAAAATGCCATCGTTCCAACAATAAGCGTTGCTATAGACACACATATATTTAACATATATTTAAGAATCCTTAATTCATTTCTCTATAGAATTTAACTGCTTATAATGCAATACCTTAATATTTTACTATGATATATACATATTATTATTATACATAAATAGTTCTGTTTTAACATAGTTTACGTTAAGGAATACAGTGGGCATAAGGCCAGATATGAAACTTTCGCTTTAGTTAGGATATCTGACTTTATATAGACAAACAGACGCATAGAAGTCAATTGTTTTATCAGACTGTATAGAGTCTGAAATTATGAAGCTTCTAATCCTTTTCTACCCTTCTTTGTTCTGCCTGACCTATCTTATCAATAGTCGTATATTTAGGTCAAAGGGCACAACTCTAAAAGATACAAGATAGCCTTTAATTTACTTATATGAATCCTATGAATCACAGAGAGTCAAATAGAAGCGTTTTGGCTTGTGATAATACACATTGGCGAGCGTCTACTGCACATGGATCTAAAAGAGACAGAGAGAGTGGAAAACAGAAAGAAAGAGATAGATAGATAGGGAGGATACAGCTCCGTATCAGCCTGGGGCCGTGGCAAGTGTTAATTGCAAATAGGGTTACAAAATATTTATGCATTACATATTTATTTACTGCTGACAGAGGACAATTTCGACCGCAAAATGTTTGCAGTCAACGACCATTTTATGGAGCTGCTTGGCCAGTTTATTATTACAAAGTGCTTAAATTGGACGATGGCTCCAATGGCTTTTCTATGCCTTCTATGCATGATTCTTTCTTTCTTGCTTTTATATCTTCTTCGTTTTTTTTCTTTCGTATATTTATATACTTTTTTGATTTTTTTATTTCTTTGGCGCAACGCCGCCGCATTGAAGTAATCACATAAATCACGCGGCGACTCCAGGAACTTGGCCTGCTGCTCAATGGCTGCTCTATTATGACGCGACTCGTAGATAAAACTCTGTTCCGATGGATAGATAAAAAAGTGGCAGCAACAGCAGCAGCAGCAACAACAGCTTTATTAAGCATAATACGGCCATAAAGCCAGTCGAGTCATAAGTGCCCAACCAATACCAATACCCGAAGGAAGCCAAAGTGCCAAAGGGCCAAAAGGATTACAGCCAAAAGGTGGACGACGACGACAACGACGCTTCATGCTTCAATGATTGATGAGCCATTGCGGCTAATTCTTGGCGCTCGCTTTGTTTTCTCTCAATAAACTGTAAATCATGCTACGCTGCGTGTCGAGTCATAAATACAAGTACTGCCGTTATTCGCACCCCTTCCCAACATCCGCATCCTCCGCCTTCTTCACTCTCCACTCTTCCAAACCTATAGATCATAAACCTTTTCCAGATTCCATGGCCAAGTGATTCAAACTGCACTGAGAGAGCGAGCTCTAAGCCGGCGTGCAGCTTTTTAATTAAGGCGCCGCATTGCAATGCAAAAACAACGTAAAAAAGCTAATACTGTTACTAATACGAATAAAGGATACTCTTTACATCCTTGAGACTTAGAATGGGGTGGACAGCTGCCAAACGTTTCTTGTCTTCTTTCTGTACGTTCAAGATCTGTTACAATGAATATTCGACTAATGAAACGAAGTGAATAATATGGACATATGATTCAGACTAGAAAACAAGTTACAGTTGTGTCTCTTTGAATGTAGATTAACCACTGACTGAGTACACATCAAATGTGAATCATTCCAGTGGACTGCACATTATTCAGACAGGTGTGAATGATATGTGATAGTGTGAAAACACAATAGCAATTAAACGTTAAGCTTCTATAATATGTGTGTGTAAATCAATAATTTGTATTTAAATATTGAATCAGCTGCAACTCTTAAGCTGCCTTAGGAACTAACTGGACTCACTGTCAGGGTATCGGGATAGCGACGAGAACAACAAAGCAACATAAAGACAAATGGCCAAGGCGCGAAATGTTTGACAACAGCGGACTACGGACTACGGAGTAGATACTACGGAGCAGAAACTACGGACTACGGGCGGTCGCCATCTATCAAAGTTGCCTGGCAGGCTGGCAAATTGAAATGGCAGCCGTTGCAATTATCGCAGCGCCGCGAAATTTCCCTGGGATTGGCTTTTCATCATTTTCCCGCTAGATTAGGCCCACTGACGATACATAACCGAATTAGCGCTGCGGGACATCGCACTTTATATGACACTTTTCGCAGCGTTCAACAAATAGTCTGAGCTCCAGACCCAGTCCATGCCTGATCCTGAGCTCTGCTCATGTCTATCGCCACTTGGCAGTCATGCATCATTCTAACTGCAGCCTGTAATTTTTGTGAATTATTCTTCCTTCTTTTTTTTGTTGTTGCCCCAGAAGCAGTTCCGAAGCGAGAGTTACGTACTACCGACTGCAGTGCATCTTTTCGTCATGGCGTTAGATTTATGAACAACGTCGACAAGTTCTCATCCTTTGGCTATGCCTATGTGCCTATGCCTGGTGCCTGTGCCTGGTGCCTGTGCCTGGTGCCTGTGCCTCTGCCTGGTGCTTGGCCATATTGTAAATCATTTCCAAATTATTTAGTCGCTCTCTATTCATATATGTATTCATATTTTTGGCGCCTCTGCCGCACAAGACGTGGCATACGAATATGCAGGACGAGTGCGGCACGTGATTGCGTTATAAATTATGAACCACTAGATTTACCCAACATTTTTTTCCTATCCTTTTTTAAGGTCGTTAAAGTGCGCTTAAGTATTTTCTTGTCTGCCCAACGCAAAGAACTCCAAACTTGCTTATCGCTAAGCTACTCTCCAGATAGTATCTATCTGCCTTTAAGTGGTTTAAGAACTGGCACAAGAAAACGCATTTAAATGCAACGAATTCTATGAATGGAAAAGGCGGTCAAAAGAAGATAAAATGCAGGGCTATAACAAGAATAAAGGATAATCATAATGGGACCATTGAGTAAATGGAAGCTAGGTTCAAAGATACAGTTGAAAGCAAAACGAAGAAGTCCAATCAGACAATGAAAATATATCCACTATGGATAACAGGAATAAACGATTAAATGTTACTGCTCTGTTAAGCGACTTAACAGTAACAGAAAGGCGAATATAACAGAATAAGTAATCGGACCAAAAATAAAAGGAAAGGTAAAAACGATAAACCTAAAAGTAAAATAGGTTAAGTGACCACCCAAAGGACCTTTCTGGGACTTCTTAATATACATTATAATATAACCAAAAACTATTCTTTTTAATCTACAATTTGAGGTTGGGTCTACAGCCGACAGAAAGGCCATGAATAATACTGCAAGAAGTTTTGTCCTAGGAGAAGTAGATCATTCGCGAGGCGTATTAAACGCCAGTTTGTTGAATGTAATTTAATATTTATAATATGCAGAATATGCTGCCATTATGTTTGCATGATCTGTCAATCTATCCAATTGCCTAGCACGCCCCACCTACAGAGGGTGCTACGTTCCAAAGAAAAATAGAAGAAAATGTAGGAAAAAAAGGAGAAGAGAAAGGAAACGGGGCGAAAAGTGCCGCTATCTATTTATATCGCTTTTGGCTTTTGGCTGGCAGCAAAAACGCTGAAAACTACTAACGAACGACACCTGCAAGCGGCTTCTGCACCTCCTGCTCCTTTCACACCCGCTCCTCGTGCTGCTGCTACTGATGCTCCTCTACTGGCCAGGTACTAGCGTGTGCCGCCTTTTTCGCTTCTTGTTGTTTGCATTTGTTGCCTGTTTTTTGTTTTTGGTTTTTGGTGCTTTATTTTTGAGCTTTTCTTTTTCTTCTGTTTTTGTTATTGCGATACATACAACGAAATTGTTGCTATTTCTGCTGCTGCTACTGCTGCTGTTGCACGAATGTTGTAAATCAAAAGTAGGCGAGTCACACGAAGGCTCAGGCTCAGGCTCAGGTTCAGGCTGCGGCACAGGCTCAGGCTCAGAGCGAGACCAAAGCCCAGGCAGCGCCTATTTGACTGGCAGGCCGAGCGGATAACGCTGGCAATTATCGCGCTTGTGCTGCACGAACAGCGGAAGCGGCACGGGCGCCATCATGTTACCTCACCGTCTGCTCCAGCCCCAAGCCCAATCCCAAAACCAAACCAAGCGAGCGAGCCTAGTGTTCGCCTCTGTTTGCTGGCATCTTTTTGTGCAATGCTTTTGTTAACAAAAAAAATAAGAAAAAAACAACAAAAAAAAGGAGCTGTTGTTGCTGGAGTGTCCCGAAATATGGGCCTGCGCCCCTCCTGCTGCTCCTACTCCTGCCTCAGCTAGGCAGTCAGTCAGTCATTGAAGTCATTTATTGCCACCAATGTTGTACGTTGTTTTTGCTGAACAACTGTACTAAGTTCGGTTGCTGGTTGCTGTTTTTTGTTGAGTGTGTGAGTGGATGTGTGTGTGTGTGTATGTGTGTGTTGATAGCGCTGTCCAAGTCCTGGCAGTGAGAGTCCGTTTCGTGTGCAGGATGTGTTTGCAATTTGTGGACACGCCGACCGTCATTTGATTGCTGTTGTTGTCGTTGTCGTCGTTGTCGTTGCCATTGTCGAATTTTCTGTATTTTATATATTATATTGCTGCAAGGTTTTTCTTTTTTTAATTATATACATATGCGGACTGCATATTGAAAAAGCTTTGAATTAAGAACTGCTTTTTTATTGCGGCCAAATGAAGTGGTTTCTGTTAGTTTGGCATGTAATTTAAGATTGCCCTTTGAGCCCAGACCTCTCGGCTTCCCAACCTGCTGCAGGAGTATGGCATGCTGGTAACCCAACCGACAAACCATTTCTCATATTCTATTAGACTCAGTCAGACCGCCCCGTTGATAAGCCAATTGTTTGTTTTCTTAGCACCACGCGATGGTTTGTGTGGTGTCTCGCGCTCTTTTAATATCATGACATCCATAAAAAGTTCCAAGGCAAACATGCCAGGTCATACATATACCTCTATATACATGTATACATACATACATGGGCTAATTTTACCCATATCTCAGACCTGACATATGAGGCACGAGGTCTCAAAGGACAATCAAATTCGAACGATTTTTATTACTAGCATGCAAGATGCAAGTAGCACGAAAAACCCTACTAAAATAGTTTCCATGTATCAAAGCACTTATAAAACTTAGCTGTGCCACGAACCCCAGCTTGGTGGCTGCAGTGCTGCCAAATCTTGGCGTTTAAGTGAATTGTACTGGAAGTACTGATGTGGCAGCACTGACAGACAGTTGGCAAGGCGACAAAGCTTAAATTGGCAACGCTGGGGGCAACGTGAATTTTCGAAAAATTAAAATTAAAATTTTAACATAAATGCGTAGTTGTATTTCTTGCATAAAAGTTAAATATTAATACTTTTTTTTATTTCAATATATGTATGTTTTGATATTTATAAATTGTTTACTTACATCTGGATTCATTTCCTTAAACTTCATTATTATAGTTTTTTTACTAGTTGAAACACACCAATTTTTTTGACTGCTTTAATTTCCAGTTAAATACGATTTATTTTCACACGCGTATAAAACAAACATGCATCCACGAGACATGAAAAGATTTTTCTTGCTATTTTTGATGCACTTCGTTGTAAATTTTTTCATACTTTACAGACGCAAAATGGCAACTGAAAACGGTAATAAAAATTCCAACCTTGCACGCTGGTAGTTGATCGGCGTTAAAAAATGTCGCGGCCTTTTACGTTGAACAGCTGTTCGATGCTGTTTACACGATATATCTTACCGTTTTAAACATGGACTGTGTAAATTGTGAAAGTGTAACAAATAAATACAAATGCAAAAACTGCTCAGCTCCCTAGTAAGTTATAATCATGTTTTGCAATGAATTCCGACCACAATCAATATTTGTATTTTAGCTGCTCTTTAAACTGCTACAAGCAACACAAAGAGTCGTCAAAATGTCAGGAGCTCGCGTCAGTACTAAAAGAAGCTCAAGGATTGCGGGTTGACAAGGACGCAATAGAAAATGAGCCAACGGTTCATACTCCTTTCAGTACAGAAGACACTGTAGCGCTTTCGCATCTGCAGCAATTGAGTAAGTTTTGTGCCTTATCCGATACGCAGTAAACTGTAACTCGAATTCTTTTTCAGGCAACTCCGAATCACTGCGCCAACTACTCTACAATCCTCATCTACGGTCATTGCTCCAACAGATTGATGTGGCACAAAACGCTGGACTGGCTATGACAGCTGCCATGCAGGAGCCGCTATTCATTGAATTTGCCAATGCCTGTTTAGATGTGGTAGAACCGATGTCGGACATAGATCGAGCCGATTTGGAGATGTGTAGTTGATAAAAAATCAAGATTTTATTCTTTAGTAATCATTTTAGGCTTGTGTAGATAATTGTCTAAAATTATATGTATGTAGTAATTATGATGTATATAATATACATAATAATAAACAATTCTGATTTGTAAGCTAATATTGTCCTGGGACAGTTTTGACACCATAAGAAACGGGCTGGGAATAAAACACATGTTATGTCGTTGAATATTAAATTTCGTATATTATGCTCTTATATTACCTAACAATTTTATGTCCTATAATCTATTTTGCAATGTCTCCTGTACGCCGAACTGTGGCCCAGTTCTCATCATCGAATAGGTCATCAAAATTGTTGTAAAAGTCAGCATGGACGTGTTTGTCATTTGTGGGTGCGGGTAGGTGATCAATCATCATCCCGGTTGCACTACCCGACTATTAATGTAAGAAAAAAATATTTTATTTATTACTAAAACTGTTGTCGCAACTTGGTATTTAATTATTGGGGCAATCAAACTGTTCTGCCTAATTACCTCCTCCATGTCCATGTAGCTGGCACCTTCCGAAAACATTTCATCAACAGCTAAAGCAGGCTTCATATTCAGATCCATTATTTTTCGTGAATTTATGCGCTTTACAGAAATTTATAAAAGTTTGTTTGGCCTCCTCTGTTTGACGAATAACCAGAGCTGCCACCCTAGTAGCTGTGCACTTCGTTCGCAAAACGTCTGGCATCACCCAACAACAGCTGTTCGGCATTTTGCTTACAGCTCAAAATGGTTCGCGTTGGACTACAAATATCCGCTACTCTTGAGAATATAGACAAGCTCGAAACCCATTCAGACTATGCCTTCTTCTTTAAGGTAACCTGCAGTAACTGCGGAGAATCATCCGAGAAATGGCATGACATCACGGAGTCGGAGCGTGTACAGCAGGATAGTCGTAATGTAGCTGGCTCTAACTTTTACATGAAATGCAAGATGTGCGGCCGGGAGAACAGCATTGATGTTGTGGAAAAGTCCAACGGTAAACGTATTTCTTAATTTAAAAGCTTTATTTAACAAAAAGGTTTATTTATTATAGTGGCATATACGGCAGATGATGCGGGCAAATTCAAGACCATCGTCGTCTTTGATTGCCGCGGCGTGGAACCTGTAGAGTTCTCGCCACGCAGTGGCTGGAAAGTGCAGTCGGCTGAAAATGGACAAGCATTCGAGGATGTTGACCTATCCGAAGACGATTGGGTGGAGTACGATCAGAAGAACAAAAACTCTGTGGGAGTGTATGAATTTGCCTCCAAATTTATAAAATTGAAGAAGTAAAACCTAAAGATATTGCATTTAAACTTGATTACCACTCGGCTCCCAGTAAACAAATTCTTGAAATAATAAAAGCTTTTAAATGAATTTTGTTGTTGAATTTAATCTACAAATACAAATGTAATATCTAGTAAGATGTCGATTTTCATCGTTAGTTTTGGGAAGGACGAAAAAAGAGCTGCAGGTTTGGTTTTAGAAGCATTTTTATTTGCAGATTTGATTTGCACATAGAAAATGAAGCGTATGTGAGTCTAATAAATATAAAAATATAGATAATTTAACATTTAATCGTCGTTTAAAGTTATGCTTAGGCGATTCAAGACACTATGTATGATATTATGCAAAAATATATATAAATATATATGCATTCCATTTAGTTACTTATTAGATAAATTTGTCAATTTCATTTTGTCTAAGTGCAACATTCAGACATTGCTACATCCATACATATACATTATATGCATTGTATACTAGTACATTATAAAATAGAAACTCTAACTACGTATCAGAAAGGAATAAACACAACGCCACTGGTTACATGTATAACCCCTATTATGTATGTAAATGTAGTTATAAATTAATGAATGCGTCAGTAAGATTAAATTTAAAATTAAATCCAACACACACACAATATCGCTTTTGTCAGAGTTCAACTTTAACTTAGAAGTTAAGTCTATAAAATAAATTCATAACTGTTTTCAGTGACTCTTGTCGGCCACAATCGGAAACCGGACGACGCGTATCTCATTGCCGTAGTCACAAACCACTGAGTCGAAGGCCAGCATCATGGTTTTTGGGCACAGCTGCAGATTGGCAAAGTCCAGCTTGACCTCGCGCGCCGGTTGTCCTGTACGCACGTCCCACACAATGAGCGAACCTGTATTAAAGACAGCCAACGTGAGCAAAGCTGATAACAATTAGATAGAAGACAGGATGGAATCTTACCCATCTTGCTGGTGACCAGCAGGGACGGCGTCAGCATTAACAAGCTCGAATACGCATTCGAGATGTTGATGGTGGTGAGTAGGTTGCCCTGAAAGCGTTCCCAAACGCATATGCGCTCGTCAGTGCCCAACGAGATTACATAGCTGGGCGCACAGGCCAGGCAACTGACGGCGCCGTCATGCGCTTGTATATTGTACATGCAGGCGCCCGTAAAGAGATCCCAGACACATAGAAGTCCATCCTGCGAGCCGGACCCACCAGTGCCAGGCTGCCAGCGATCAACGAACAGGCAGGTTACAGGACCACAGTGTCCATGTAGTGTGTACTCCACGTCCGATTTGTTAAGGCAATAAACCTGCAAGCAACAACCAGCTTGAAGGAAGTGCTAACACAAACTAATACTAATAATAAACAACGCACTTTTAGTGTGTGATCTTGACTGCCGGTGAAGACCATGTCATTGACCACCTGCATACAGGTAATTGGCTGTTGATGTGCCAATCGCACAGCCTCCAGTGTAATCTTCATCTCCTCCTTCGTGGTCTTCTGTGCAGTATCCTGTTGTCCTCGCTGCTGCTGCTGCTGCTGCTGCATCATCAGTCCTATGCTGCCCGTCGACCCAGTCCGGACATGAGCTTAAAAAAGTAAAAAAGCTAATTGTTAAAAACGGAAAGAACTCCAATTCAAATAACTGAAAATGTTACGTTAACAGAGCTGTTTTACATTAACAGCGCTAATGGTTCTGGTGATTAACAGATCTTCAGAGGATTATCAGCGATAACAGACGCACAGATTACCAGCGATAACACAAGTGCATTATCAGCGATAGCATTTTCCTTTATATTTCTTATCGATTTCAAAATGAAGTAATATAAAATAACTTAGAAAGAGGAAACTTACTGCGTCTGTAGGCGGAGGTGAAGCCCCAATCGATTTGCTTTCCCTTGTAGTACGTCTCTAGGCGATAGAAGTCGATTCGTCCATTCAGCCGCGCCACAATCACACGATCCCCATTTAAATGTATGTGAGTGATGCCCTGGTTGCGTTTGGCATCCTCCTGGTAGGCACATTTGAGAACTCCAGCAGGTGACTCCCACAGTTCGACGCGTCCATTGGCACAGCCAACGGCAATGAGATTATCGAAGTAGTCCAAGCACCACACTGGAGAACTGGACAGCTTTCGCAGCAAGGTCTGACCTTCTGGATGCGGTTGTGCTATCTCCATATCGCCGCGCTCAATGCTAGACAACTGCTCGCCACTGCGCCCATCCCAGACTCGTATCTGTCCCTTCAGGCAGCAGCTTATTATGACTTCGCCATCTGAGACGAGGCATTCTATGCGATGCTTGTGACCCATTACTTGAATGGGCACACCCTCCAGTATATGCTCAGTTTTCTGGTGGGGTGCCTCCGATTCGTTCCAGCTGGAGCGCCATTCGGCGTAGTTGCGCGTACATATGCAACGATAGAAGACAACCATTGTATAGCAGAGCACAAAGATGCTGATGCAACAGAGCAGAATGGCAAAGAAGATCTCCATTGGGCTTTTGGGTACCAGTGGCATGCCGCCTGCCATTAGCATGGGCGAATCTCTGTGCGTGTCATCATCATTGAAGTCCAGTGGATCCAGTGCTGCGGCCAGCGCCTTCCATTGAAAGTTCTGCTGTATCTGCTCCTTCGGATTCCGCAGCAACGTCGCCCGCTCTGGTGAAATGGCATGTGTCAGCCGAATGGTCGGCAGCAGCGTAACATACTGTCCACTCAGGGATAGATTGTACTGCTTCATGATGGTTGACCAGTGAAAGTTGGACAGAAAGTAGTTCAGATCAAAGTTGGGATACCGGAGACGCAGCAGCTCCTCTGCTGTTTCATTTATCTCATGCGAAGGCTGTTCTGTGGACAGTTTCTTGAAGTTGGGCGTGTTGCTGCCCAGACGTTCGTCGGTGTGTTTGAATCCCTCCAAGAAGCTGCTGACGGCACCTCGAGTTGCCTGCAGGTGACGCTGGAACTCGTACGAGGTGCTCATTGTACCATTGCTTTGTATGCTAAACAGCTGCTCCAAGCAGCCCGAGTTGTATACTATCGAGCAAATCCAGACACTCATCCAGATCATGAAGGCACGCTGGAAGAAGCGCGTGCGAGCCCAGAAGTTAACTATCTTTATGCGTTTGGGTATGCGATTCTCCTGGGAAGCATGTCCGACATGGCCATTGACCAGCGTGGTGCGTTCGCCGCTGACAGCCTCGGCAAAGCATAGCTTGGGATGCGACTGGGAGCGTTGAAAGGTGCGTGGCGCATAGGGCGGTAACGTTGTTGGTGCGGCTCCAAAGAAACGAAAGTCCTGACGGCTCAAAGATCCGTGGCCATTGCCCAGCGTACAGCTGAGCATCATCTTGGGCAGATGCTTGGCCTCCGTGGTGTACTCCGCACGCTTGATATTCATAGCCAGTATTGTGGAGAAGAGCAGCATCTGGAGCATAAAATCTGAGAGCAGGCCAACAATGGCAAAGACGCAAAACTCCTGGATGACCGGCACAAAAGTGGCTAATCCGATGGTCAATATGGTAATCTCAGTAAGCAGCGTCTTGGAGATGTGCCAGCCTTCCTTGCTGAGTGCCTGGGCCACGCGTATCTTCACATCAAAGGTCTCATCCATGGACACAACGCTCTTGGTAATCACCAAGGTGTTCTCCAGGCCCACCAGTATAACCAGATACGGGAATATATCCTTAGACTGCAGCGATATGGTAAGTCCAAAAAAGAAGCACAGACCCAGCGACATGGCCAGGCTGCCCAATGTGGTCACCACACTACAAAGCGCCAGCAGCACACGCGAACGGAAGACATCGATTTTTCTCACGGAGAAATAAACGTAGACAAAGACCAGGATGAATGCTATCGATAAGGGTAAGAATTCCCATATCTTGTATTCGCCCGGATAAAAGATGTAGGTTATGGTTGGAGTTTCGTCCACAGGTTCCTCTGTCAGTGGCGGATAGTTGCGCTGCAGCTTGTCCTTCAGCGTCTCCAGGTACTCAACATCATTCTTCTTCAGAATCAGTGTCACACCATACTGTATTATCCGGGAGCGGGCACGCAGCGGATACCGCTTAAAGCCCGTATCCTGCATGGGCAGGCCGAAAAGCATTTCCGCCGTTGACACTTTGGATTTCTGTAGATTCTGAAACGAGTCAAAACAAATCGACAGATAAGTGATCTATATAAATGTATATATAATATAAAGATAATGTTATGCGCATATTCGATTAGACCAAGGTCCGTTATCGGTGGAGTGCAACCAGACGTTCAGCCGTTCCTCTATTAACTGATATATGAAACTTCTCTAGAGAAGAAATCTGCATATATCAAGATATTTGTACTGTTCTATCCATAATTTCCACTGATAAGAATTCATCAATCTTAAGACTCGATAAGTCTCTTAGAGAATTAAAAATCAATCTTATCATCAGAGATTTTCACTTTTGTTTTCTTTCTTTCGTTTGTTACATGAAAATCTCATTTAACTCTTAGTTCCTAACCATTTATTGGTATATATATTTTCCTATATGCTCGAATCAATAATTGGCACAAGTTCAAGGTTCTTAGCGATAAAGAAATGCTAATTCCAAATCGATTTTTTTTATACAACCTTATTGCTAAACAAAATATTAGATAGTACAAGTATATTTGATGCGAATGACTCACGAATCGTAGAACTGAAGTAGTTGATAGATAAGTACAGACCTACATACTATAGTATGTACTCATATACTAAACACTAAAGCTATATATATATTTTGGCAGTTGAGCTATTACTAAACACAATCAAGTAATTAGTACAACGTTTACTTATCTAGACGAACAAACAAGGAAGGAATACCAAAGGTCTGCCAGGTTTAGAGTGGGGTCTTTGTCTATGAAAGCGGAAAATGCAAAAAACTATAAAACTATAAATATTTACACATTCGCCTAGATTGCAATGTTTCGTCTGGTAAAAGAAGGAAACGTCGCACCATTTGTCAATTGTAATGATAGAATAGCTAACACTTTCGATTTTGATTCTGAACTATCTATTATTTAGTTCCTTAACATTCTGTTAACTTAACATTAACAGCTTCGCTTCAAGTATAAACTATCTGATAGTTCAAAAATATATAATACAATATAACAATTCATTCAATCAGATGTAAAGTAATAACGAGCAATTAACATACATTAGCCAGATTTTAGAGTAAGTCTCACTTGGAGAGGCAAATGTTTAGTGGGTCTGATGGGTCTCAAGGTTGGACACAGTCAAAGTGCAATCCAGATGTAATGGGGCATTACGAGGGCTTGGGCAAATACAATTTACCTTAACTTATGTGCATGACAATTTACATAGATAGAAATCCATTAGCCACACGTATCAGCACATAAGTTCCGACACACACACACACACGCACACTCGTATACACACACTTAACCCCCACGTAGCAGCTGAGCACTTTCAGACTTACATGATATTGAAATATGGTGTTTAGGATATTGGTATCTCTGGCAAAGGTTTGGGCATTCTGTGTCCATAGATTTGCTGGCGATAGTAAGAGGCAGCCATACTCGGGAAAGATCTGTTCGAGGTTGTTCTGGGCGCCACGTTTCACATTCTCCACATGCAGACAGCTTTGCTCCAGTGTGCGGCGACTGTGGACAAAGCGTAGGGAATTTGATTCAATTAAAGGCAATGTCATGCATATAGGAATTATGATATATATATAGATGTATATATATATATAGTACTACATACTTCTCGCTGCTCTGGTGATTGCGCACAATTTCAAGCAATTTAAAAACTTCATAGAGCGGCGCTCGAAACGCATCCATTAGCTGCATCTCATCGGTCCAGGGCAGCACGCTAACCCGTAATGTAATCTGTTGCACGTAAAGCGCTGGTCTGCTCTGCGCCCACGGCAGGCTACCACGATCGTTGCTAGCATTGAACATGGGCGTCGAGGGCACAGCAAAACCAGATGCACTGCCTCCACTTCGATTGTGAACGATTGGCGTAAACGTTGCAGGCTCCGTTTCCCCAAAGAGCAGCGTGTAGCGTCCCTCATAGGGTAGAACGATCTTCGTGGGGATAGTCCCAGGCAACGGTATATTAATCAGTGGATAGCTATCGTAGTAAAAGATAGAGAAAATTAGATATCAATCGGTTTATTTCGGGAAAGTCTATTTTAAAATATTCTTTGCTTTTATTGCTAATATTTTCTGTTATCAGCGATCTTTCGGTTTGTCATCTAACGCGTGGCTCAAACTTTCCCTGCGATTTCCATTATACTAAACATATATGTATATAATATATACATTTGATTTATCAGCGACTCTGTTTATTATGATTCAAGGTTAGCAAAATACAAAAAAGAACAACAGCAAAAAAAAACTGAGGCCCGACCGAGCCCAACATTTAAAAGGTGACCACTGATAAGAGGGCAATCAAATCGAACGAAATTATCTCCGAAATACACTACTGATAAGAGGAGCTGAGGGGCTGGTTGGCAACTAACAAGATTTGGGCACAGTTAGCATAGATGACTAAGTGGAAGATAGTTTGAAATTCCATGTAGAATGACTTTGAATTAATCCTTATCCCTAATCAGAACTCAATGAAAACTACAAGGAAAACTGAGGTTCATCTGTGATAAGGATAACAACTGGGCAGCGGGAATAGTTGATAAGCATTGTAGGGTGATAACGTTGCATTTCCACATACATTACATGCTTACAATATAGAGTCAAAACTATAAACTCAAAACTATATAAAACACCAAGGTAAAGCAAGGGTAAACTATAAAGTAGTCATAAAATATTTATTTAAACGTGACACAAGTTGAAGCTAAGCTAGACACAATTATATATATTAAAAAGCCAGAAAGTAATAATTAAATATTGAAATCGTGTGTATATTAGCTAAACGCGTCTAAAAATCCATATGCTCTGTGTGAAAAGTCTGTGGTTTACCAGTTGACGCCTACCCATAGCTCTCTATAAGGAATTCTATCTACCTATCAAATTTCGTGTACGAAATCAAACAAAAGCCACATGTGCCCGGAAGGCATATTTGTTGTGTGTGCGGGTGTGCGTGTGTGCGTGTGTGCGTGTGTGTTGTTAAGTAATTCAATATTATCAATTATCTATCGGACACTGTGTGCCGCAAGCAACCTGAGGCCAGTCTTGGGTCTTTAGTCTAGACTCTGTTTATTTATTTCATCGTTCATCGTCGAAATTGATAAAAATCTTTCTACGCGTGGCTCAATGCGAAATCGGACCAATTCTTCATAGACTAAAACTATATACAGATGTTTTCTATATTAAATAATTTGACTGTTAGCAAGCGCCAAAGATAAGATAGATTGGATTATAAAAGCTAATTCAAACTATCTATAGTTCTATATACTTGTCAATATAGTATATAGTTCTTGACTTTATTACAATAAAATCTATACACTGCGCATAAATATTTGTGCATTTTGCTTATCAACAATAAAAATCCTCCACACATACTTATATATGTATATTATATATATATACGATTGCCGTGAATGCGAAGAGTTCAATAATTTTTGCTGATAATCAATATTATTACCTAACTGCAAGTCAGGCAAATTTTGCAATCAATATTATTATTTTTCCTACGAGCTTCATACGTTTTAAGTTTTTTCCGGTATTTCAAGCGAGAGTTTAACGGAAATTAAAAGCTTCTTAAGTAGTCTTCGTTCCAAGAGCACAAACTTCAGATAGTATTAGTCTCTAAGAGTTAGTTAAGATTATGATTTCGATACCCTGTAAACTGTTTGTAAAAGCTACGATAAATCATACATTTCTGGATTTAAAACGCGAGTTGTTTCAGTTAAAAGATATAAGAAATTAAATTTCAGTCCCTTTTTAAATTATTAAAAATTTTAAGTATAATATATTTAAAGGTTTCCGAAGGTAGATTTTATCGTTTCGCTTTTCCTCCTCTAATGTATTATTTTATCAACCTAAAAATCTGTTTACGGAACAGTTAAAACATGGCAGTTTATGGTCTGCTGATCAGAACTCCGATTTAGCTTTATGTCTATATAACATGCATGCAACTAGGGGTAGTTTTACCTATAATATATATGTATATATGACTTCAGTTGCCTAACAACTCATGCAAACAAACAAAACTTGCGAAATTGTTGCTTCCAACAAATGTACATACATATTTATGTACATACATAAGTACATACACTCCCCGAAAATTCTAAGAACTGGGCAGGGCGAGAGACCAGCCCAGAGGGACTTTATGTTATAGTAAAACTTACCACGATAACAGAATGGCCATTAGGGCAATGCTGGTGGCGCAGGTTGGATAGCTGGAGAGGAATAGGCCATGCTTGTAGTAGAAATGTGAGACGGAAGCTGGCAGACCGGATGAAGCTGGTGCTGATGCGGATGATGACGTTGTGACCGCCGGTGTCGAGTTGATTTTTGGTGATTTGCCGCTTAGGTGGCTGCTGCTGCCATTTGCTGTTGATGGCAGCGAGGAGGAGGCAGCAGCCGCTGCTGCCGTTTTGGCAGAGCCATCTGTTGCTGCTGCCATGCCGCAAACACCCAACACACACACACACACACACGCGGACTGAGAACAAACACACACGAACACACACGCACACTCGTGAATTAGCGCGACCGGAATATGTACTTCGAAGTAAACAGACGAAAACACACACACACACACACACACAAACAAACGCACACACTCACTTTAGAAGTGAGATAATTTTGAACTTTAAGCTTGGTTCTAACGCTTGAGTTTGACAGCGTTTAAGTTCTCTGGCTTTTGGCTTCTTTCCAATGGTAAAAAAAATTACGCAATTTCGCATATGCAACGCATTATTTGCGTCGGCGACGCGTCACTCTCTGCCGCTGCTGCTGCTGCTGGTGATTGATGCTGCTGATGCCGCAATATTATTTATTAATAGCGTTGAATTTATTGTTGTTCCTGTTGGATTTGGCTGTTCTATTGATTTGGTTTTCAGTAAAACGACAACAACAATATCGACACATTTTTTGCATTCTGATTTCTATTGATTTTTCTTTCTCTTGCGCTTCATTCACACCTTTTGGCCCTAACGTTTTCGATGTGTTTCGTATTTGCACTGTCTACTTTACAGTTGATTTGTTGTTGTGCGGTTCTAGTTGCACCTGCTGTTGTTGGTTTTGTTGTTGTTCACGTTGAGGAGGGCTTCAGCAATTAATTGACATTTTCGCGCATCTTCTATGGACACACGCACGCACACACACATGCAGCCAGACACACGCTGACGTTTGCGTCGCGCTCATTGCACATTGAACGCGTATTTATATATTGTTGATTTGGTTGCCTATTATTATCACATTATCATGTCTCAAGTAACTTCATAAGAAATCTTCTTTAAAGCTTATTTTTACTATTGACAATCGCACAGCACTTTTTCTTATTTGGTTGCTTTTTTCCTTTTCCCTTTTTGGTATTCTCTTGCACGTCAGTCGCAATACAGATGTTTGCCGTTCGGTTATTTCTATTGAGTTGCCAAGAACAAAATATAACTGTATTTTTTATACACTGTAACTAATTATGATTATTTGCTGCAATTGTTAAACTTTGTAGCTGTGTTTTTATTTTAAACACGTTTTTCTTATTAGCGGACTAGCGGGAGCGTTACTCACGGCACGATAACTTAGAAAGAACAACATTAAACAGCTGTGCGCTCTGTTATGGTGTTCTTAACAGCGATAACAGCTAACAGTTCCAAATTGAGTACACATGTATATCGATAATAAATGTTAAGAAACTGAGAATAATAATTCTAAAAGATGAATTAAAATTCACTTGTAGTTTACGATTGCTTATAGACTTATAACTTAGTTTATTGGGGCAGTTGAAATGCTAGAAATAAATTTCATAACGTTGATTGCGATTACTTTTCAAATTTCGCGGCTTTTACTATGTTATGCTCAATCGGCACTAGATACAATAGGTTTGGCAATACGGGCGGAGCTAAAGTCGAATTGACCAATAACACATAATGGAAATTAGAGAGAATGGGATTTCATTAATGACAATTACAGCACTTTTATATTGATCTATACCAGAAGCGAAGAAGACAAAATGATACCCATAGATCCTAAAGTTTCAGCTTTCTGCCCGATTCATCTGATTCACGAGGTTTTGAACGTATCAAAAGTGCCATAAACACATTGGGGGTTTAAAAAGAAATATTTAAGCTTGTTTTGATTATTTATTTGGGTTTTGGCGCTTATGCTTATGTAAAATGTACATATTATTGTATGCTTAATTGCTTATTAAAGTATTGTTTGATTTTATACCAAAATATCTATATAATATATTGTAGAATAGTAAAATAGTCAAGTTAATAATTGAACAAGTTGGAACCTTCAGAACCTCAGTGAGCATAAATCTTAAGCCTTAATTGTATATTACCTTATGTACACACATCTTTTACTCAGTACCATCTCCAACCTATATAAGTTTATTTGTCATGGGAACAGCTCTACGGGTCTAGCTACAAAACGTCGTAGGATCTAAAACAATAGTATAATACCTAATTAGTGTTGCAGCTAGACTAAAAATTATTAATTGTTATAGTCTATAAATTGACTCAGATAATAGACATAGTTGCACAAGTATCTCGACCCAATCCTTCGCTCTGTACTAGTCGATCTTAGTGGTCGGCATCGTATACTCAGCCGTAATGGTCTCGGGTGTAGCGTACTCCTGCTGCGGCAGCTGATGATATATCGCATGATCCGCCCCCGTCTGTGTATATATCTCACAACCTACAATATTCGTATTGTGTATACCATTCCCAGTTGGTCGGTTCTTTTTGGAGCCGAACACTAGGAGAGTTATTTTGCTTAGTATTGGACACAATAATGCCTGATGACAACAGGCAAACAGTCTATAGTTTTGACCCTGAAACGGATCCGCCATCGCCGCACACAACATATGATCCAAATTAATGCCCGTAAACTGTAATTGGTTATATACATATATACTCGTAGTATGCAACGTGGACGTGCAACAGGAAGAATGCAGTCAATGTACTTACTATGGAAAGCGGAGAAAGAAATAGGAAATGATAAAATAGCATAAAGGCCGTGCCTATTTTAACCCACTTAAAATCACCCAAGTCTTCCATGGTGTACGCGCCTAAGTGAATATACCATTAGTTGATTGAATAGCAGTTTTAATACAAAGATATTCACCACTTCGAAGTATATATACTGGGATTATATACAGCAGGGCGTGCTGTATCCAATACGTTGCCTGCTCGAAGGGATATGTACGTCCGTCGACCTCAGGGAATATAAATGCTAGGAATGGGCCATTCAAGTTACTCATCTGTACGCGAAATAATGCTGTGGTTATCTTTGTCGGCTTGGCAGCCAGCAGATATATCTGGAAACAAATAATATTAGCTAGTTTGAGATATGGGAAGTCAGTTTCATAACCCACCTGCACGCACGTTTGCAAATGGCACGGATTTAGCGCAAAGATCATCGAACCGCCGGCCAGCTTGAAGCCCATCTCTATGCCAAAGATCATGGACATGCTTATCAGTAGAAACATTCTCGTGGCGCTATGTGGTTTCTGTATCTCATGCGGTGGTGGCAGTCTTATGGGCGCTAGTTTCTTCCACGTGCTGTACATAATGTAAACAAACAACGTAGATAGTAGTATTGATTCCGTCCACCGACGGCGATCGGTCATGTAGTTGATGCACTCGGGTCCCGTTGTGCGCGGTGTCTCATCCGTGATACCACCCACAGCCCATTTCCAATCCATTTTAACCAATTTAAATCTGTACTCCGTTATAGTTTAGCTCTGCTTGACTTTGCCGGGACTTAAACACCTGCAAAATTTATAATGACTGAGCTCAATAAATTAGCTTTGTCTGCGGTGCCAAGCACAACCCTTAAAAGTGTTGGGATGCCATTAAAAATTAACCGCATTGCGTGTTGCGTGTTGCTAACAACCCGAAAAGAGTCAAAGAAAAAGTGCTCGGTATTGTCTGTAAGGCGCTTAAATACTCGTAGAACGGGTGGCGCGTGCCGTATCCTCAGTGGCCCTTAACCTTTCGAAAACCAAACAAACCCCAAATATGTCTTGATGGAATCAACAGACAGAGGGACCAACCTAAATCAGCTTAACTTTGCCTCTCATAGGGCCAAAGAATACACTGACAAAAATGGGTATCTAATTCAGAGATCATTTACACAAAAATCATTAAAGTAAGCAAATTTGAATAAACCAGTTTTTATATAAGATATCGTCTAAGGTCGATTTGATATGTTTTATGGACTCTGGTCTGTAAAGAGTATACAAGCTTCAGTATACTGAGTTGATGATTCGTTTTGTCAGGCTTCGATATTTTTATGTCCCGGAAATTGTGCGGAATGGTGGGGAGGTTGGGTGTACCATAGAAAAGTGCCGTTAATACCGCTCAGGTGCACACGAGAGACCCCAGTGCCCCGTGACGCCATAACGAAGGAGAGGGCCGTCTTTTGTGGGTGTGGAATGCGCATTGTGTGGGCCGCTTGTTGAATTTCTTATGTGTGGGTAGCGTCAAAAAAGGCAATTGTTTGCCAGCTTGGCTGGGAAGCTGCTAAAAATATATTTTGCAAGCTACATTAAAAATGAAATGTTGTCAGCGTTGACAGCTGCCGCAGCAGCTTCTAAATTTGGCCAAGTGCCAAGTGCAAAGACCGTGTCAGTTGGTCAATCCTCAGTAACTGTCACAGATGCAGTACCTTAATCTCAATCTATATTGTTTTTCGGGCAAGTGCTGACTGGAATATTTATAAGCATCCAAGTACATGTACAAGTATAATAAATAGCTATTGTTCGTAGAAACTGAAATATTATATCGTACACTATTGAAGTCTTTAATATTTCCGTTTGTTGCTGTTCACTCTTTAAAGCCTACTTCCGAGCGCTGCAGACACCCACACAATTTCAACTCACACAGACACATAGAAGCAGAAAGACAACAAACCACAGTTACTTTTCAGTGTCAAGAGCACGCAAGCAACTGAATACGTTTGTTAGAGCGAGTAGGAAATACTTAAAGCGAAGCTTCGCAAAAGGAACAAACTAAATGTTTACCATTAGGGCAAAGGGAGACGCAGTAGCAGCAGCAGCAGAGTAAAGCTCTCCCTGCCGGAAGAAAAAAAACATTTTGAGCACATTGGCCTTGTGTGGGCCGGCCAGCCCCATTTGTGTCAGCTGATTGCCAAAAGCAAACAGCAGAGGGCGCCATCATGGCCCACTCCATGGCAAGACGTCGTTAGCGGCCATTTCGGTACGAATATTCGATTTTTCAATATGTTTTTTTTGATTAAAGTAGACCTTTCTATGACTTTTTGCCTATATCTTTAATAATATAACCATAGACACACTTATTTATTTGTGTTTAGAATTTTATAGGGTATTCCTTACTTATGCCGTTCCTACTAAATCACCAGCCACGTGGGTGCATTCAAAGCTCAACACGATGTCTTGACACTTGAAGCCACTCGCGTAATTTTACTTTAGCCACTTGAATGCTCATTTTGTTTACATTATATATTTATTTATATTTCTATTTATATTTATTTATACTTTAAGGTAGATTTTATTTATATATTCTATAAATCTCACTAAGTAAACAATTGCTGTGCGTGAATTCTACGAGAATTTGTGAGCCCAAAATGTAACGTGCCGCGACGTCGACTGCGTGTGTGGCTGCGGCTCTTACTGACTGACTGTCGACGCTACGTCTGTTTTTTAAACCTCCACTTGGGGTGGTTTCCTGCACGAGTAAAGTCGTGTTTGCTAAGCCCGGAAACCCACCGTTGCTTTTAAAAGATTTATTGAAAAGAATTTAACTTTTATTTTAAAAAATTTATTTCAAAAAATTTATTTAGTACTCGATTTTTACGACTTTTATTAAGTATAAGTTCAGCCGAAACGTATCCCTACAGGACTGCTAATATGCATAATTATTTTATTTAACTATTGTTAACAAATATCAGTTGCTAATCAATAGCAAGATCAGGTGTATTTAGATTAATAACAAATTGCCTTTCGCTCATCTGCATGTTGTCCCCTGAATTTGCATATTTACCACACTGTGGGGAGGTCTAACCCACCACACCACACCACTCTCTCTTCCGCTCGTACACAGAGCGCAAGAAAGCTGTGCGCTCTCTCTCTCTTTCGATTTGAGCTTTGAAAACAGCGTTTGTTGTCGTGCTCTTGGCGCCAAAAACAACGGAAAAGCGGCATGTGAATTACGCACACACACACACTTGCCTGCAATACGTATATGAATGCGTGCAGATGTATGTGTAAAGTGCACTTTGCGCATTCATTGTCTGATGGATATGGCATTGAGACAGCTGCTAATTGGATTAAATGTATGTAAGTCCTATCATAAAACGATAATCGGACTTAAGCACCTTTAGCAAATGATTCAAATGATTACGTTAAATGTAACAATTAAGAGCGGAAATGTTTCTATTGATGTGAATATACAAATACCAAGATCTGCTGATATTACCAAAGCTTAATTATATTTTCAATTTATTTTTTCAACACTTTCTTGATATTATTATTATATTTGTGACTTTTTGGAATAATAATTTACCTCGCACAACTCGTTTTGTATCGCACTTGTATGGAATATTAGCTTGCGACTGCTCAGAATAACATCCGTCAGTTGCAACAAAACGTATGTAACTGTAATTAAGCGAACACTGAGGGAAAAACAACAGTCGAACGAGCAGTACGAAGAACTACTATTACGCTAACAAACGCGAATGTTATTGACAAAGTCTGGTGGAAAAAACTATATACAGGGCCATGGATTACGAGTGCACAGCGAATACGAACAGTACCCCAATAGACCTCCACGCAAATCAAATTAGTAAACTGCAGAAATTATTTATCTACGGTTACGCACAGTCACAGTGTACATATATAGGTACAGAAGAGAATATATACAATATATACAGATGTCATATGTACTTCTCTCTTTTCATTATCAATGATAGTTGGGGTGCAGATTGGGGGTGTCCGTTACGCATCACCCCCGCACACTACGCCCAGTAGATTACACACGGATGGGACAAAAAAAGGTAAAACACCACGGAATGTTTATTTATTTAACAGGTAATCAATAAATCGATTCGATAAACGTAATTTGAACACCTGACAAGACGAATGTAACCGATTACCCTTGTTCCCAGCTATTCAAATTATGTGAACAGCTGTTAATTTGGCTGATGTGCTGCAATTAACTGCAATTGAATGCACACTTAATTTATGATGCTTGCAATTCAATAGCAATGATAATTTATAATAATTATGTACATTTCAATGGATGTGAGGGATGAGAGAATGGAAAGCAACTCGAGATAAGAAGTTGATGCAGGAAAAGCCATGTAAAGCGGAATCTCATACTATGCATATAAGTTCCATATGAGACTTATATGACGATATGATCATGATGAGCTGTAGCTCTCCCTCTCTCGGAGACTATCATAAATAACTTCATAATGTGTAATTTTGTGCAATTGCTTTAACATTTTACGAGCAAGAAAAAGATGATTGGACCTTGTATGCATCCAGATTGCTTCTCGCTTCTCGCTTCCTCCATGCCACTTAATGCATCTCAGTTGCGAGTTTGCTGTGGCTTCTTCGTCTGGCGTCAATTAACAACCCCGAAAGGTACCTAAAAAGTCTGCCTTGAAACCAAATTTCAGCTGCTTCACATTCTTGCTGGTTGCCTGTTACCACTCAAGACATTTACAAGCATCGAATTACACGAGAAGATCGTAAGAAAGTGTGGCACGTGCCACCTGCAACCGCATTTGGTTCCTTAAAGATGGGCTACAGCTTGTGGGCCCTGTGTGCCTGTTACATTGACAGCCAATTTGCGATCATAAATAAGATAAAATACATTTTAAATAATATATTATACAGCAGAGATGTGTTAAGTGTGCCCTGTCCACTCTGACAGCCTGTTGCAGCGATCGATGTCAAGCTGAGCCCCAAATTGTTCGTTCTCACGAAGAGACCCAGATCGGATGACGCTGCTCATCGTTTAGTCTGCTTAATGAACGGATCTCTAATGAACCTCGATGTTTGTCACGATAATTTCATGTTTTTTAATAGGCGACCAGAAGCTGACAACAATTGCTTCCCAGAGAAGATCAGACCAGCACCACAGACCCGCACCAAGTATATTGACTCAAGTGTGTGCCGAGGCGTGCGTATTGAATTTCATTCAAGCAAAGAACAAATAACTGGAGCTGGCGCTGGCGCTGGAGCTGGAGCCGGAGTTGCAGTTCTCCTTGTGGCACTTTCTGGGTGCCTGTGCCTATTTCACGCTTTATTAAAATGAACAATAATCACATCTAGTTAATAAACATAAATTGGGGTCATTGTGGAGAACTGTAGCAAAGCAACAGGCAAACATCTTACTAACAGAAGCTATGCGTTCGCTCCTTAATCTTTCACCAGTAGCTGGAAACCTGTTCGAAATCAATTAGAGAAACAAACAAAGGGCTTCCTTTGCGGCTGGTGAGGCAGCTACAGAACTGATCGCCTCAGGCCTTTATTTCCAGCTAAATGCAATCAAGCCGCACAAATGATTAGGTGCCCAGAATCCACGCAAAAGAGTAGGACTCGAACTGAGTTACTACATACATACATACAATCATGTGTGTAGATATATTCTCTGGCCTTTTTGGAGATGATGATGATCGCCGCCGGCTACCTGCCGACGGGCTACCAGCAGATGCGTTGGTGAGCTATGGATAAGCCAAGGCTGTCCTTCGCAGGTAGTTTAAAATCAGAGTGTCTGAGTTAATGGTCCACTCTTTGGGATTCCTGTTTGCCTATTCGAATGCTACACTTTAAGCCTTTGAACCCTTTCACTTCATTCCATTCCACCTGTGGGTAGGGGCTCCGTTAACTCTGATGCTCATTGATGCATAATTTGGGAACAGGTTGGCAGCGTTTAAGGAAAGTTAATCTGGCTGAAGATTGTACCGTTTAGATTCTCGGTAGGAGCATCCATCTTATGTGTGTCCATTGAGCAATAGGACAGAAAGAAACAATTAAAGAAATCAACTGGAGCACGTTAAATGGAAGAAAGCGAAAGGGATTAGCGATGATCATCAAAGAGACCTGGAAATCAACGATGCGTAACCACGTAGATGAAGCTATCAGGTCTACAGCAATGCTTAGCAGTATTCCAGGGAACTCAGGGAACAGCATCCATAGACAATGAATCACATGCTGGGATAGATCGGAGTCAGTGAAACGTGACCAAATTGGAGAAACGAACAGGCTACCAGCAATACTGACAAGTGCTAGAGCCTAGACAATTCTCGGAGTTTAAGACTCCCATAAATAACACGCTGCAGGTGGCACTCCGCCTACTCAACAGCATCCGTATCTAAAATAGCTCGGAGTGCATTCAATGGAAATCAATGAAGCACAACCAAATCGGAGATAATACCAGGTCGACAGCCACGTTAACAAGCATTTTAGCCTAGACAATTCCAGACACTTTGAGGTGGCATTTCTGCGTAGGGCATCACTACCTAATCCCTATGGAATACAATGAATGGCAAATAACAAGCAACACGCAATGTAACAATGAAACAATCGAAAGCGACGAAATCAACGAAGCATAAACAAATTTGAGGAAATATCAGGTTGACAGCAATGCTAAGAAGTTCCTTAACCCAGCCTCGTCTAGCCACCTTATAGTGAAACTCCTGGGTAGAGCATCCCTATCCCTATCCCATCTCTATCCAAAAAAGACCACAGCTCATACAAATCTCATACACAATGCAACAAACAATCGAAATCAACGAAGCGTGACTAAAACAGAGAATATATCAGGTTGGCAGCAATCACAAGACCAGACTCCTTTAGGCACCTTACAGTGGATCCTCCTGCGTAGGGCATCCCTGTCTAATCCCTATCCAATAAAATGAAGATCAAGTCAAATAATAAATTACACGCACAATGCAACAACGGAAATCAACGAAGCATGACCAAATCGGAGAAAATATCAGGTTGACAGCAATGTTGAACGCAGACTCTTCTAGGCATCTTAAGATGGAATTTCTGCGTAGAAGATCCCTATCCAATCCCTATCCATTCCAAAAGATCATACAAAACACGCGCACAATGGAAATCGATGAAGCGTGACCAGACGGATTAAGGCAATAGGTTAACAGCAATGCCAGGAAGTGCTACGGCCTACACAAACTCTGACCCGCAGACAGCATCCCTATCTAAAAATAAGGTTGCACCAAAGACATATCCAAGATGTGGAGTGAGAACTAAGAAATATCATTTGTCGTTGCACTTAAACTTTGTTTACGCAATAGAAAATAGAATTCCAACCGGACTGAAAGGTCTACCTGCTGATGGTTACTTGACTCTATAGAACGCACATTATAACAATACGGATTCTCTACCTACTGGGAACGTTGCAACGTTGCACTTACCTTTGGCTTCTCAATTTTTCTGTGCGCCTGCTTTAAGATTACAATCGAGCAATGCAAGTGCATCTTTCTCTTTCTGTACTTATACATTTTATGATCAATTTGTTGAGCTGCACGCCATGCATAAGCCGGAAGCTCCAATTGGTCTCCAACGGAATGCCAGCTAATTTATTTAAATTTGTAGATTTATAACAGGCGGTAAGAAAGGCCTAACCTTTGACCTCGAACACGCAGCCACAACGATTCACGACAAATTATCCTAAACACACATGCGTGTCTTGCGTTTCAACAGGCACTTAGCGTCCATAGAATGTAACCAGCAGAACTGAACACATACGATACGTAGAGGAGTGCGGATGAGGTTGTCGGGTGTCAGTAGGCAGCCTTTGGAATGAGGGTTTTCTAATGTTATCGCCAAAGCCAATCGACTGCCTGTGCTCTATGTGCGCCTATTGAGAATCCAAAAAATAAAACAACTAACAAATTGGAACAACAATTTATTATGACCAATGGAGAGACTATCATTATCAGAGAGAGTGGGGTACAATGAGAGAGTGGAAAGTAGATCCCACATATTATTGCATTTGACTTGGGGCGAACATTTCGAACAGTTTGTTATTAGGCTTCCAGCAAGAGGAGCGGACATGAGGGACAATGACAGGCAGGAAACTGATTAGAAGTCTTGCGGCGTTTACTTTTGTCACTCACTGTGCTCCTGTTGAAATTCAATTAGTTAAAGAAACAACAAATTATTTAATAACTTTTGTGCGCTACTTTTAAACAATTTCCATACATTCAACTGCGACTCAGAGATCAAAATTGTATCAGCGACGCAGCAATAGGCGCAGCAGGGCGTGTGGCAAGCTGCGTGGGAGTCGCTACCGAAAATATCAAAATATTGACATTGTGCCTGTTTGTATGTGTGTGTGTACATAATACATATCTAACTATGTATACATATAGTACAATAGACAAAAAGATTCCCAGGCAATGCAACGATGCATTGTAAATCTGAGCAAGTGAGTTGCTTTGAAATCTGTTTGCCTAGTCGCTTGTTACACTTGGCTACACATGGACAACATCGGGTGCACATATGTGATGCTGCAACATTTCCCAGGCCACACTAGGTCAAGTATTGTGATCCCGCTTCAAAGTCATTGGATTTTCCTTTTCTTTCTTATATCTTCTTTGATTGCTGTGCGCCTGCTACATCTCAAGACCTTGGCTCCAAATTTATGCACCGATCAGAGAGTTGGGGCCTATATAAGGTGGCACATGTCAGGTGTGTATACTCCCCAGGTGTTATGGTATAGATGGTTGCCCCTCTTAAATGCGTTCTTTCGGTAGATCGGACACAGTAACAACCAGAAAATGCAAACTTGTTGCTATATTCTCCAGCTGACAACACAATCTAAAATTACAAATTCAATAGAAATTTGGGGAACGGGTTATCGGACCATTATTAAAATTGCTTTCAAGCAAAGCCGCTTCACACACAACTAAACACAAATAACAAGAAATGGAGATAGATAATCTGTTTATTTATATGTTCCTGTGAAAACTGCATTTTGGCCGCACTCTCTTAACAACCAGATGTAGCCGTGATCGTCTAGTGGTTAGGACCCCACGTTGTGGCCGTGGTAACCCAGGTTCGAATCCTGGTCACGGCAATGCTGCAATACGCATTGTCACGGAGTCTGGTTAATTTTTTTACTTTTGTCGTTATATTTTTATTGAAAGGACCGAAATTTAGTGCAAGTTTAAAAACTCTGCCATGACTTGTTTATTTCCAAAATATGTGCTGTTTTTTTTTTGATTGCATTAATTAGCATCAATAATAACATTAGATTTGCATTTCAATATTATGCCTCGTTGTTGTTTTATGTGGCGCCATCTATGAGAAATAAACTACAAAAACGTAAAGACCAAACAATGCATAGGCGCCACCTATGGTTGAATATGAAGCTTCACACACACAGTTAAGCGAATGTGTGTAACTATTTGTGAAGCTAACATTTTGAACAGGGCAACTCAACAACAGACGTAGCCGTGATCGTCTAGTGGTTAGGACCCCACGTTGTGGCCGTGGTAACCCAGGTTCGAATCCTGGTCACGGCAATGCTGCAATATGCATTGTCACGGAGTCTGTTACTTTTTTTATTTTTAAATATTGAAAACAAAATGTGAAAGGTATTTTTCCAGCTCTATAAGCCAGAGCTTAGGCAAAAAGTGAAAGGCAATTTTTTGGTTTAAAAAGCCAGAGTTAAAACTGAAACAGGTTTAGCATTTGAGTTATGTTTATATTGCTGTTAGCTAAACCTAATACAATAACAAATCTCTTTGTTAGATTGTTTAGCTAACTTGTCTTGATATATATTTATAAATTGAAGTGCAACAAATTCGCAAAAAAACAAACAAGTTTTTCTGTTTTAGCGGTTTTGAATATTAGAGGTTATGTTTAGTTATTTGGGCGGCAACATTCAACAACCCGACGTAGCCGTGATCGTCTAGTGGTTAGGACCCCACGTTGTGGCCGTGGTAACCCAGGTTCGAATCCTGGTCACGGCAATGCTGCAATACGCATTGTCACGGAGTTCGGGTTATTTTTTTTTGGATTTTTGTGAACAATATTTTTATCAGATTTAAACCCCACGGAAAACAATACAAAGTTACTTTTATGTCGCAGATCGATTAACTATATCTTGGGAGTGACTGTATAACAATTAAAGGTAAATAAATAAAAACAAAATAAATATTATAAAACACACGTTAGTTTATAGATTTGGCTAAACAAAATTGAACTACTTTATGCTCAAAGAGCGTCTACTTTGTGACAAGATTGTTGTTAAGAACAGATATATAGGTGTATATATATATATATATTAGGTATTTCAAACATTTGCAGGGGCAATTTAGAATTTGCATTAATTGTTTATATATTGTATATTTAAATTTTGATTATTTACAGTTACTATTTTTGGATAACATACATACATACGATACGGATATATTCATATTCATATAAATAGAAATTTTAATTAATTTAATTGAAACTATTTTCCATTATTTAAACAGTGGCATAAAGCTTTATCGTTTTTTTTAGTTTATCGTGCAAATACTCATTGAATTGCATTCAATAAATAATATTGTGTATCCTGTGATCTACTCTTTCTTAATTGTCCCATTTACAGAGTATAAACACGCGCGTACGCGGAATGTTTAAAATTAAGAAGGAAGCGAAAATGTATACAAAAGTTTTCAAGTTTTCATTTAAAATAAGAAGACACAAAATAAAACGAGTGAAATGACTGAAAAACAAACAAGTTCGGTTTTTTGTCATCTTACTAGAAGTTGGTTAAACGAAAGCTGATAAAGCTAACTGCATATTCGCTGCCTACTGTTGGCCATAAAGCAGCTCAGAGCCGGGTGGAATATTGCTGGGATCGATATTGGCATCAAAGTAGTTTGCGGGCGTGGCCACAGCCGGAAAGACCACATCAGCTGCAGGCTGTTGCTGTTGCTGTTGTTGCAATGATTCCTGATCTTGCGGCGCCTGTTGCAGGGTTATATTGTAGGGGTTCTGGACATACTCCTGATAGATATCAGACGCGTGTCCAGCCTGTACACTCGCAGTTGGCGCAGCGTAGACAGGCGCAAAGCTATGCACAATCGATGCATTCGGCATCTTGGGAAGCGATGGATATGCATTGGTAGCCAGTAGGTGACTCAGTGGCACATCATTTGCTGTAGATGGATGTGCCTGCTGCGCCTGGTACTGTTGATATTGATATTGCTGGTACAACAACTGCTGTTGCTGCTGTTGTGTCTGTTGCTGTTCTTCTAATGTTGGTGGCGTTGCTGGCAACTCAATGGCGTAGCTATTGCTATTGACAATTGGAGTTACGGTGTGGATTGGTGTATCCAATTGCATGTGATTTTGGCTGGGGGTTGTGTACGCATTACTCTGCACCACAGCAGCTGCAGCTGCATCATTGATTACATCCGGCAACAGCGTGGTGTTGTTGCTGTAGCTCAACACTTCTGGTGTCTGTTGTGGTGGCACCTGAATGGGCTGTAAAACAGATAGAAACATGTTGAATGAACACCACATCATCAGATAAAATGAACACCTTTACCTGAGCAAGTATAAAACTGGGCGCTTCTTCTAGTGCCTTCGCCATGGGTGGCTGCAGAATGAGACTGCGACGCGGTGATTCTACTGGTGAGACCAATGTAGGCGTGGCAACAACAGGCGGCACAGCGACAGCGACAGCAGGTGATGCGACAGATGGAGCAGCAGTATCAGCGATTCCGCTGACAGTTAACTCTGCTGTGTGCTGCTGGCTGTGGACTGTGCTGGGCAGAATGGCCACAGAAGGCAGCTGCTGAGCGGTTACATTGTTTGTCAATGTTTGAGCGCGCTTCCCTGTAACACGAGCGTTTAGAGAGTTCAAATAATTAATAAATATGTTAACAAAATCAATAAAGAACTAGAACAGGAATCGAAAAGTACAAATGAAAGAACATTTCATCTCGAATCTCAGATCACATATCACAAATCAACTGATCTTCTTGGCTAGACCCTTAAGAGACCTTAACTTAATGCGGAAACGGGCCCAGGGCTTCTTGTGCCGCTTGACTTTCTCGGGAGCAATAGCAAAGTCCACGCTTTTCGCTGTGGCCATCGAAAAGGACGCCAATTCAAAGCTGCGCAGTGCCAGCGGCATGGACAGGGAGTGCTCATAAATGATTTTTGTTATGTCCAGCGAAATGGCTGGCGAAACCAAATCTGAAGGCAGGCAGGTACCGAGTATTAAGACTAGGGTTGACATACGACTAAACACCCGACGCACCTTCATCGTGGAACAGCTCCGTTTTAAGGTTTGGCAGAAACTCGCCAATTCGCCGCCAAGTGAGCTCCCATAGGGCTTGCTGGAGTGTTCCGTCCTGGTTATGGAAGACTCGCACCGAATGCATCACAAGCAACATGTTCTTCAGTATCTCCTGCATCTGTTCTGAGAGCGTGTCGGAGCCAACCTTCATGAAACGCTCGATGTAGTCCAAAATCTCAAGCCACAGCTCGTTGAACGTGGTGCCCAGCTCGATGAGCGTCGTCAGATGTTGCAAGAACATTTTCGACATTATAGTGGCCGTACGTATGCGTGACTCTTCCAGCAAAGAGGTTTCCAGCTGACCAGCAGCAGCACTCTCCGGCAATAGTTCGTTCAGCAATGGAAACAAAACGTGCTGGAAGCAGGAGCACCACTCGGCGCCCGATAGTGTCTGCAAATCATGCACCAACAACGCACGTTGCTGCAGGCAGGAGATAGCATGGGTGCGCACCTCACGCCGTCTATCCATGGCTAGTCTAGCGATACCCTGCAGTAGCGGGCACCACCCGGGCGTCCACAATGCCACAGATTGCGATACGGTGCAGCCCTCTTCCGCCCACCAGCGGAAGATCTGTGCGGTGCGCGTGTACAAAGTGTACATAAGGTCCAGGAGCTGAATGGAAAGCTGTTCGTAGCGCTGTGCCAGATCTTCCTGCTCAGCGACATTTGTTATCTGATTGTCTCCACCTTCACCCGCCAGCGAAGTTAGGTTACCCGTCGACGTGGACATGGTTCCGCCCAGCTCTCGTGGACCGTCCTGACGCTTCTTAACGTTGCGTTTCTTGCCAGCAACCTCAAACTTTCGACGCTGGCGTATGCCACCATCTCGACAAGCCTCCACAAAGATACGTATGCAACGCACGCAGGCCTCAAAGTTGTAGGGTGTGATGTGAGCCACACTGCGCACAATAAAAGCGAGGGAATCCCAGCACTTGAACAGAGCAAACGGCGCATGATCCAGCAGTTGGCAGTTAAACACAAGTGTGCTGACAGCAGGCGTGATGGTAGTGGGTGGGGATTGAGGTCTGAAACAGAGGAAATGGTTATAACAATAGGGCAGTGTCTAGTGGAGGATGAACTCACCTGGATGCTGTGCTCAGCTCGCTGTCCTTGCTAACCAGTATCCAGTTCTCAGCGCTGGGACTAGAGGTCGGCGGCACTGCGTTCGCTGACTTGCTCAGTTCCGAATCGGATGTGTATCCGCGGTCAATGGACGTAGCTGCATCCTCCTCGCTACTTACGGCGCCATCTGATGTGGCGCGACCATTGACTGCTTGTGGTAGCAGATGCTGTAGTCCGTCTTCAATGTTAGGTGGCACAGCGCCAGCTCCAACACATTCGAGCAAATTGAAGATTATCTGCCAATCCTGCTCAGAGTGAATGTTCTGGGCAGACGTCTTCAGCAGCTCGTAGATGCCAATGGAAATTTGTTTCGAGATACGAAGCAGCAGCGCCGGCTTCAGTGTTAATAGCATTTTGAGGGACTGCAGCACAATGGGACACAGCTCCTCGTTGCGCATCAGATAGATGGCCAGCTTAAGCACAGCCACAATGCAGCGATTAAGCAGATAATCGTAGCCGTTTTGGGCACTGCCATGAAGCAACTGGTACATTTGATCGCGCACCGCTGGCCACAGGGGAATCATGCGATCCCGATTGTGCACCACAATCTTGACGAGAAATTCCATCCAAAAGACGGTAATGTCTTCGGCGTAGGCTTGACCACTGGATTTGGGTGCCTGCGGCGCCTTTAGCAGTGATAGTACGCTTTTTAGCAGCTCCTGCAACGACTCCAACTGGACAAACTTTGATTCCTGCAACATTTGATCCAGTTGACACTCTTTAATGCACTTCCGGCCTTGCTTAATGAGCTCCTGCTCTTCATATGTGGGGTCCCGCTGTCCCTCAGAGCTGATAAAGGAATAGAGACTGGAGAAAATACCCGATTCCTGCTTCTCACGGGGTTTCTCCAATATGAGCAGAGCCTTGCCATTGGGCTCACAAAAGTCCTCGACTTCGATAAGCGTTTTGGGCAAAAGCTTTAACCGGAACAGCTGAAGAAACATATCCAAAATATGTTTCCAACTCTCGCGCAGACAATCGCCATAGCCATGGACAAGCAGGAATACGGTTCGCATAGCCGCCTGTGCCTTGACATTCACCCCAAAATTAACTGCCTGTTGGATTTCATTGTTGGCTGGCACCGGCTCATGCTGTTCCACGCTGCTCAACAACGTGGTGAACTTGCACAACGTAAGGACTAGTGCATCAAAATCAGCATGAAGACTATAGTGCGCTGATATTGCCGCTGATTTACTGAATCCTGTAAAGGTAAAGTTAGTAAGTAAATTAGTTTTAGTATGTTACGAAGGATCTAGCTGGTTTCATGCAAGCAGTGTAATTAAAAAATTAAACTTGACTTCTATCGTATTATGCTATAAATATCATTATTATATACATATAATCTTTAGGTATATATAGAGTATGGAACATATCTTGTTCAGTTCTTTTTTCAAAATTATCTTTTACACAACAGAAGTGCGTTTTGTCTTCAACTTTGTCTACTACTACTGTTTTTTTCGACATCAAAAACAATCCTAAGAATTACCCGTTTTAAGTGAGTCAACGACCCTTCTCCTCGATTCTCAAATGAAGTACTTAAGCTCATATGAGGCCATGCTTTTTTTGGTGTCTTCTTGTGTGAATGTGTATGTGTATATGTAAGGTAAGTGTCGGTGATGTATGTATGTATATGTAATTATGTATATGTATGTATGTATGTGTATGTATGTATGTATGTGTATGTATGTATGTATGTGTATGTATGTATGTATGTGTATGCATGTATGTATGTATGTATGTATGTGTATGTATGTATATATATGTATGTATGCATGTGCATTGTTTCTTTACATTTTTGCGTTGATTTTATGTTATGTTGACATACATTTCCCTTTTCGTTCGTTTAATTGAGTATAAGAGTTCGTTATATGAGGTACTCAATGTAAAAATTGACAAGTACGTTAAATCGCGAATTAGTTAAACCGAGAGTATGTTAAACCCGACGTCTACTGCATATATATAATTGTTATGATCAAGTCCAATTACCACGAGCAATATATTAATGTTGTTCCAAGCGTCATCAAACTTTGATGATCAAAGCAGTTGCATTTTAATTCAAAATTAACGTCAGGAATATTAATTGTTAAGGTAATAGTTCATATGCAACAAATACTTCCAACAGTGACGTCATAATTGCACAGCACGTCATAAATACACCATAGCAAATGGTGGACATGTGCATACTCCATGGCTGAATGCGGTATGTTCGCATGGTGTGTACCACTCCACGTATATCGATTAAAGTTAACATAAAACAATCGTTTTTATCGCTTGGCATGTTATCACACGAGTGTTGCCATATGATAGGCAGATATGTATGCATGCGGCATGTACATATGTATGTATATCGATAATCAATCGAAGCCCAGCGAATGTTCGCAAGCCTTTGTACAATCATAAGAACTGTGTTTAGTTTTTTTGTAAATAAATATGAGCGAGGACGAGTTGTTGCTTAAGAGTATGTTGGAATTGAGCCAAAGTGTAAAGAAGAAGAGTTTTCGTGTGAGGTCGGACTTAAAGAGGAAAATTCAACACGAATGGAATAAGAACGAGGTGACGCGCTTGATTGCAGCTGTAGAGAAAGAGCCATCGTTGTGGGATGCCAGTTCGCCCGACTATAAGGTAGCAAGATTGGACCGATGGCGGAACGTAGTCGATGAGCTTGGCATAGATGGCATCGATGTGAACGAAGCAAAAACGAAATGGTCGTCTCTTCGCGTCACTTTCAAGCAAAACCTAAACAAACTGCGAGAAAAGGAATTAGGACAAGATGGAAACAGTTCCTGCACTGTGGTTTGGCGACATTTTAGGCAAATGATGTTCCTAGAGACCAACGACAATCGTCAATCAGCTCGATTGATACCAAAATTGGAGTCGGTAAATGGTTTTACCTACACTTTACATATTCTTGTAGAAGTTATTCATATAAATTCTCTCTTAGCCACTAGATCTCAATGACAACTCTATGTTCGGTGATTTCTCAGAGTCCCATCTGCCACATATCAGTCTTACAGTCGGAAAATGTCCACGACGTGAAAATATTAGTGTCAGATCCAGGCCATCGTCATCGCCGACACCCTCCGGCAGTTTGTCCCACACCGAAGGCGTCCCTGAGGCGCATTTAATCGCGTTGCAATCAAATGACAGAAATTCCACTTTCTGCGATTACCTTCTCTGTGAATTGCGAGCGCTTTCAGACTGGAACGCACGGGCTCTAAGGCAGAAACTAAGCCAAACGTTATGGACTTTTTTGGAAAATGTTCCAGAAAGAGAGGCAACAGCTCTGGTCTGAAAACTATTGGCTATAGACAAGATATATAAGGTCGCTATTGGATAGCAAATGGATGTTGGGAAAACTGCTGTTATTCATATACTAATAATATTTTCATTAGCAAGTCGCATAGCAGGCGCATGATGCATGCGGCATATAACCACGTATGTCAGTATATAACATCTATTCCGCATGCGAAATTTAGCATATCGATTCCTCATAGCTTAAATTTATATTCCTAGAATGATGATATAGTCTAGGGACTTTTTCTCTAATATAAATTATATTTCAAATTGTAATGAGTTCTATCTTTTTTATGGAAACGAAAGGTAAAAATTACTATCCAAGGCTAAGTCCAGCGCGGGTCAAATTTATAATTAAAGGTCAATTGCAAGCAGAAGTAATTATACTAATTGAGGTACAGATTTATGACCTTTGTCTTGAACATAAGAAATTGAATGGGAAAGTGAACGATAGTGGAAAGAATATACTTGAAATGTATGGGAATCCTTATAGCTGATGACCATGAGATTGAGCTGTATCTTACCTGCCAGTGTGCGCTGATATCCCGTCTCAGTGCTCTTATCAAACATGAAGCTCAGGGCACTTAGCGACGCGCGCCATACAATGTTAAATATCTGTACATCGTAGGCGGCATCGTTTACGTAATGGAAGTGACCATCGTGGGTACCACCGCGGCGTAGCAGCACCTTCCACAAGTAGTTCTCACGCACGAGACCCGTCTGCTCGGCAGGCATAATAATCTCCTCGTTTCTGAAACAGCAGAACATTTTTATAGAGGCATATCCACCATCCTTCATCCTGTATCGAGCTAAGACTTACTTGATGGCGTTGAAGACTTGAGCCAACATTTCCTGATCAAAATCTTCGCCACCATTCAGGCCTCGCAAATTCTTAGTGAAGTCCTCCAAGGTCATGGGCACATTAAGACGCTTTGCATTGGAATTATGCTGATCCATGTTCAACATGATGATGGCATAGGCCAGACGGAACGCGGCATCCACGTTGGCAAATGGTTCCTTGTTTTGATTCTGTGAAAAGTTCTTTATCAGTTTCCGCGTATTAGACAAATATATTCGATATGTATACTCACATGCCAATGATCCGAGAAGTGCTCCAGTACGAGGAATATCAATGGGGCCTCGCCAGGTAAGCGGAAGGTCTCTAGATACAAACGAAGAGCTTGATCCACGCGTAGTCCAGTGAAGTCAAAGGAGTCCACAAAGTTAATCAAAATTTTGGAATCAACGTTTTTCTTCTTGGAGATATATTCGCCAATCATTTTCTTGTCCAGGCCCGGATTCTCGCGCAGGAAGAGAGCCACCTGCATGGGATCAAGCTTCGCTTGTAGAATACCATGCTCCTGCAGGTACTGAATGCCTTTGTCGGGCCGCTGATTAAACCACTCTGTGCCCTTCGACAGCAACCGCTTCTGCTCCTTAACGCTGGCTAGTTGTTCACTAGAAATGCCGCCTTTCTCGCCCTCAGACTGCAAGCGTAGGCGCTGCGAGCTATTGTTAATGAAGCTAGCAATGTTCTCCACATGCTCCTCGCCAATATCGATGACGATACCTTCGAGGCCACTGTTGTGACGCGAGTGACGGCTGGCACCAACACCCACCGGTGGTGACTGCACAATAGCGTTATTATGGCTGTTGTTGCTCTTGGCAGCAGCACAATTACGCTCGATGTTATCGATGACACTGATCAGTGTGTCCATGGATATGATGTGCGTGCTGTATACTGCATTGGTGGCGGATAGCGTGTACTTGCTGAGCAGATTAGTAAGGCTCTCGAACATGTCCGTGCAGTACAGATCGCAATCGTAATTGATGTACAGCTCGGTGACAAAGCCGGGAATACGCCACAGCTGCAGAAGATTATCTAGCGCAAGTTCACGCATCTCGTAGGGAGTTTTTGGATTATCGCTTGCTATGATCTCGCTGAGCTTCCTGAGGTAGCATTCTAGCTGGAACTTCAAGTGGCCGCGTAGCGATTCAAACAGCAAAAAACAAAGCTGCAGGTCAGCGGCAAAGATGCTCAGTCGCTCAGAGCTTAAAAGCTAATATAGAAAGAGATAATCATTAATATTGCATTCAATGCATGTTCCTAATCTCGACTCACCGATATTAAGTTCCTACAGAGCTCATCTTTGACAAGTTCCAATAGTGTCTCATATTTGCCAATGTTGTCGGCAGCAACTTCAAAGGCAACGGTCAGCAGACTGAGGCCAGTGTGCATCATGCTGTCCGAGTTCTGTTTGTCCAGCGGATTGCAGAGTATAATAAGAAATCGGAATAGTTCCTGGATAAAGGGTAGGCCATACGGGGTCAGTGTGGCTGAAAAGGCGGCTACATCCGAAGCTTGCTGAGTAAACCGCACACCCACTGAGTTAATGTATTCACTGCTGTTTGCTTCGCTTAGCGTTGTGGTTGTGGGTGCTCTGAGCTCTCCTTCCGCATCAGTGGAGCCCTCCGGTTCGGTGACGTCCACCTGAATAACTGGCAAATCAACTTGAGCATCGGCCACGTTGTTCACAGCTATTGTGGTAGTGGTGGGCGTTTGTGTGATCTTGCCCTGCATATCCAGAATGTTTCCGGCTGGTGTGGCTGGCGTTGTGGCCAGTATGGCTCCCTTCACATGCGTGGGAACAGACAGCGCGCTCTGCGGCGTCTGAGGTGGCTCCTCAACAGTGGATGATTTGCGTTGCACAGGTGGAGCAGGTTGTGCCTTCCGTTTCTGTTTTTCTTGTGGCGCACCTGCAGCCTCGCCAATTGTGAAGCGCTTCTGCAGCACGGTGTCGCTATGGTCTTCCGTAAACTGGGGCAGACGCATAAAGAACAGCAGGACCATGTCTTTGAGAGACTGCTCCGCGGAACGACGTAACAACTCGCTGAGGCGCGGCTCAAAGCAAATCTTAAAGCAACTTAACATCACCTCGCACATTGACTCATTGCTAACGAAGGCACCCTCCGGACTGCGAATAAGTGTATGTAGCACTTCTATAACACGCATAAAGGTTACACTATCCGAGGACTGATCGGTGCCCATGAAGCGCGCATGCGTCACAGCGTCCGCAATTAACTCGACAATCACAGCCAAATTTGGAGTGGTGGGATCTGAAATTAAATTAGTTTCAGGTTACATGGTAAGTTATATTGATTTATATTATTTACAGTCTCAACGGAAATTAAATCTCTAGGCAATGGAGGTCAAACAAAGAGCAATCGATTGGCTACTAACTTTCATAACACAATATATTTATATTGCGTTACGAGTGCTTACCTATATCAATAACTTTGAAAGGAATTGATTGTGATCGATTATAAAATTGATTAACTGAATCCACAAAAAGAGAGATGTGTTACTTACCAATCAAGCCATATGACAGAAATTTGTTTAATGAAGCTAAGGCGAGACTAGTTAAGGGACCGGTGGTGTCCGCTGTGCGTATTACCTCCAGAAAGGGCGCCAGAAATACATTTGGTTCAATCAAACGCAAGTCCTCGATGCGGTTTAGTACCTGTTTCAGATCGATGAATAGCTTCAGCAGGGCGTCCTTTTCATCGTCCTAAAATTGGGTTTAGATATTAACTGTTCTCACTGAAAAGTAAATGGAAGGCACTTACCACGTAGGCTGTTGCATTCCAACGGGTACCACGTCGCATGGCTGTCATTAAGGTGGCCATCTCACCTCGCACCACATATATACCGTTGCCTGGCAGTGACATTTTGTCCAGGTTTTAGTGCTTCGTTCCCAATTTGCACCTTATTGGCTTCCACCTTTCAGAATTTGGCACACAACAAACAAAATTATTGAAAACCCGCTGTTGCTGTTGCTGCTCGCTTTTTATACTCATACATATGTATATATGATTTACTGCCACTCGGACACAGCACACGGCCACACACACACACACATACACGCACCAAATGTGTATGAAATGGTGCGTTTAATTAAACATTTTGTTAATACGAAAATTGTCAATAATTTTGTTTTCAACTAAATTTTTGGTGACGTTTACTACGTGTATATTCTGTTTTACTGCATTGAGAAGCAACTCTGCCTAATTTGTTGATACGAGAAATATGGTTGATATATCGATACTGGCGATAGTTCAAATATTCTTTTAATATTTGACGATATGTTAATAATAAGGGTAATACGGACTAAAAATTAATATTCTCTTAAGGAATAGTATAATTTAAAGACATCGCAAAAGACCACGGATAATTGCTTAATTTGTTTTGTCATATGAAAAACTTGTTTACCGAGGGGACGGCAGTGCACACTGATTTTTGGAACTTCAGCAAATTTATTCAGAAATTCTTAAGCTTGAAAAACCAACAATGATACTATGCAACTCATCCGATTGTCATTGCTGTAAATACATAAAACCCAATAATGACTTAAGAAACAAACTGCTTGAATTGTTTCTGATTTGTATATAAATATTATTTACTCGTACAATATACATACATCACCATAAGTTGCAAAGTAGGGTACAGCAAAGTCAGTATAGAATCCGCGTTTCGCTTTAAATAGTAATGTGACCACATTTTCCACACAGTTGCAGTAGCAACAGCTGACTTGTTATCGATGATTTGTATCGAAATCAAACCCGAAGAGGAATAATCATTAATTCCAACTGGAATTCCAAAACTGTTGATCTACTACTGAGTTAGTCCAACCATGCGATGTGTCCCTGCGTCTATATTAACGCCTCAATCTTAAAGACTGTAAAAGTTGATGAACAGTAGTAGAATATCCGCTAGATATGTATCTATTTTTAACTGACCAAACCTAATGATTAGTTTTTGTATTTATAGAACAGTTATACTGAAAATAGCGGGAATATAGGGTAGAATACATAACTTACAGTTTGTCGACCTATGCATAGTTAAAGCCTCTACTTCTTAAGCATGTGTATACATAAAAAATAAGTTGCAATAAATTAAGGATAATACATTATAACAGTGGAATACATTACAATTGATCTATTGAATAGCTGTCTGCTAAACTTACTGAAGGACTCTTTACTAAATTATCAATCGTGTTTCTTTGGCTTTCCATTAGCACTGGACATCGTCGTTGGTGCATATTGAGATTGCATTTCTGGGTAAACGCTTTGGTGCAGTGAACACATTGGTGTGGACGTTCTCCTTTGTGTCCACGGATATGCGTTTGAAGAATGTGATTTAGTCCAAATGCTTTAGGACAATAAGGACACTGAAATGGCCGTTCGCCCCTGTGTCTACGAAGGTGCGCTGTGAGATAGGGATTTTGTGTAAATGCCTTTGGGCAATGGGGACACTTAAATGGTCGCTCGCCGGTATGCACGCGTACGTGTTCCGCAAGGAGATGATTCAAAGGAAAAGCCTTTGAGCAGTGAGGGCATTTAAAGGGTTGTCCAGTGTGTGTACATATGTGACGCTTGAGATGATGACTTTGAGCAAAGTCCTTTGGACAGTGGGGACACTTGTACGGACGTTTGCCCATGTGCCCAGATATGTGCCGCTTGAGATGTTGTTTTTGGGAAAAGGCCTTTGGGCAATGGGGGCATTTGTATGGACGATCGCTCTTGCTCGGGAGACCTTTGTCACCGTGCCCATCCGTGTAGCAACTGTGGAACATATTGATATAATAGATTAATACGCTAATGATGAGGTATGTTCTCACAGTCTCACATTACGCATTCAAGTTTGTCTTGTTGATCCTCCTCGCCGTCTAATGTTTCACTGTCTGTTGCTTGCTCTACCTTGACGGCACCCAAGTCTATGTCGTGAAGCTTTTGGCGATCTTCTGTTCCAGGATTCACGTGTGTAGCCTCTCTACATAAATTCGTGTCTGATATAATGACTTCATTGTCTCCACGCTCCACTTTTCCATTCCATATGCCATATGTATTTGCTGCCATTTCATCGAGGGCAGTTTCATTTGTAATTAATTCCGAGCTTTTATTTTTGCGTTCATTAAGCAGTTGGCAAAATAAACGATGACTGTGTTCGCACATACGTTTGAACTTAAAAGCATCTTGTGCGGCTGCAATGCAGCGTAGACAAATGTTCTTTGGTAGCTCATCTTCAAGCTTAATCTCACAGTTGGCGCATTCGTTTAGCATGTCATGAAGCCGTGTACTGCCTATCCATACCTTGTCCTCTATTACGAGAACTCCAGGCTCCCAATCGAATATATTCACTAACTTGACTGAATATACGCTTTCTCTTGTCATACAAACTCGGCAAACATTTATAGCATCCATTACAAGCCGTGTATATATTTAAACAACAAATCTTGTGCGTTTGGAATTATAAACAATGTCATAGAGATGCGCGATGTATCATGTCAGAGATATTTTAATGTCGTATAGTAGCATCTCGATAGACCATATCGATAAGCATTGGTTAACATTACATTTAATGTACTGTTTCTGTTATTAATTTTCTGGAATGCAGTGCAAATCGAGCTGAACTGGTGTTAAATGTTAGAACAATTCACATAACTATAACATGAGCATCAGAATAAGTTCATTCGTTCATTTGAATTTATTGTTCACCCAAGTGAATATCATACGTCGATTCCATTCCTTTTTCTTTACTTCAGCAAGCACGTGGTGCCTGCTGCCTGAGTCGAATTAATTTTACCTAAATTATGTTTAAAATTAATAAAGTAAATCTTACTGAGACTCGAATTCTGAAATCTTCGCTGTCCAATGCACGCTCGTTTGTTTATTCACAAGAACTTACGAGTGCTATTTTAATGGACAAAGAGTAATTTAGACAATCTTTACCAAAGTGTTGCACTTTAACTATAGTGCTTCACTTCCTATAAATTGTTTTACATAGATGCATTACTTGGGAACAAATATCCACGCGTTCAACAGTAAACTGTCGCCTATTCAATTACTAGACAACAGTTATGCACGGCAACGCCAGAACAAATTGGAGACATTTAATAAAGCATTGGTCGATTATCGCAACGGCCATTGTTTTTTGAGGTGTCGCCACATTTCAGAAAATGAGGTTATCAGTTATTTTATTTATTTTTATTAATTAGATTAAAGTTAGAGATTACATGTCTATTTTAAAGTCTGCGATGCTCCAAGCAAACGCTTTAAATTTTCATCCTGCGAAAGAGCCTTCTTTACGGCTAATAGTAACTGCGAGTCGATGGCTCGGCTGTGTTGCTGCACCAGCGGTAGTCGGCTCACCCGCATGGCCAACTCGGCTAGCTTGGGCTGCTGCTGCAGAAAACTGTCGAGCACCTGTGGCGATATGTTGGCCATCTGTGCAAGCTGCTGAACATGCGGCGGTACACGTGCTGAGGATGACGTGGGTGTATCTTTGGGTGTGTTAAGATGTGGCGGCAATGGAGCTTGTGTGGGGATAGGACTGCGACTGGGAGCTGGTGTGGTGCTGGGTTTCAATGTTGGTACTGGCGCTGGGTTCACGGCCTGTGGTATAGCTACGGGTCGGAAGGGAATTGGATATTGATAGGGCACAGGCTGGCGTACAAAAACGGGACGCATGGCTGGTAGTCCGCTTTTATGGGACTGAGGCGACTGAACAGGTGTCACAAACACAGGCTTGAAGGACATAGGTCTGGGTGTAGTGCTGCTCTCTGACCACAGCTTGTACTGTTTAAAAAAATCATTTGCATGCTGCATAAGGTTGGCCTCGTCCCACTCAAGGTTAGGTGCCTTTGTTGTTGTTGTTGTCGTTGTCGTTGTTGTGGTGTCCAGTTTTAAGGGCTTGAGGGGGATTTCATCGTAGACAGCGTCTATATCTGCATTATTCGTGGCATTGTCGTCTTCATTATCTCTCTGCTCGGGCGGACCTTCATTGACAGTTTCGGACTCTGTGCCCTCATAGTCCATCGAGTCCAAGTAAGCCTTCATTAGCGCGATGCCCTGATCGTTGGAAGTCAGGGTGCGTATGTATTTGATGGTTTCGGCTGAGTTGCCTGTGCCCAGCATCTCACCCAACTCACTGATACTGGGTAGCTGCTCCATGCGCTTTAGCCCCAGTTTGTTCCGTGCAATGTAGATCAGATCACTGGGATACTCCTCAACAACTTCCGGCTTTTCTGTAGTTGTAGTTGTGGCCACTTTTTGAATGCCACTTCCCGGATTGATTAGCTTGTACACGGGTATATTGTAATAGAGTGCGTTGTGCAGCTTTGGACTCATCTTGGGTACGTCAGTGTCAACAATTATTGCACTGTCCTGGCCATAGAACTTGGGCATCAGTGGAAAACGTGCACTGATGCATTGCAGCAGAGCTAACTGGCAGATGATTTCTAGTAACCGAGCAAACATTCCGCTCAATTCGAGGTGAAAAGGACAACTGATGAAACAACGCCGATCGCGCAATCCAAAAAGACTTGGGAAATAAAAGCCATTTTAGATTCTTTCCGTATTCAGGCGTTGTTTCGTGGAATTGTGGTCGTGGTTCGTTCCACGAATTCTGAAGTACGCACATGCCACAATCTGTACGAGCTACGAGCTACCTGCTGAGCCATAGAAAATCACAATTTCCATTGAATTTTCACCTAAAACTATAAGGTACACATTCAATTTGGGTACCTGCATTCTATACTGAATTTTCTTTCCCAAGGGTTTCGTATTACGAGTCTTTAATTTACGAGGGCTGCGTGATAAGATTTAAGAATCAGATCTTTCAATTTCAACAAGAAATTTAAAGAAAACATCGCAATTTGAAAACAAACTAAACATTTTATTATAGCTAGTTAAAGACCTTAAGTTGGACATTCATCGGCAACGTCTGTGACAAAAAAATGTTGCACGCTGAAGGTCCAAAGAGTACTTATAAACTAGGGGAATACCGTCTCCACAATCATAGGCGTGGTAACAAGCTTCCCTAATAAATCTAATACAAATTCCCTGTACTTTAGGGAACCTGTATATATTTACATAGTAACTTACATGAATTTTGCAGCATAAGGAAATTTTGCAAACAATGGGAGCTAGTCTATGTAAAGGCGAACTTTTAACGAGCACACAAAATGGGGGCATTGACTGGATATCAAATTAGTTTGGAAATATTTGCATGCCGCTTAGCACCGAGAAAACGTTGCTATCACGACTTGGACACACCCACCAGAGCGGGGCGTATGCAACGTTCGTGCAGTTTGTAGCCGAGTTTGGTAACCTCTATGACCGTATTGGGCTCAACCGTGGTATCCTGCTTTTGGAACAAAGCCTCGTGGAAGTTGGGATCAAATTTCTGATTAATTGGATCCAGAGGTTCCAGACCGTTGCGCTTGAAAACTTGCATCAGCGAGGCGCGAGTCATATTCAGGCCTTCGTACAGGTTCTTCAGATCTGCATTGCTGTTGAGCTGCATGTTGGGTAAGTGAAGCGTTAAGTTATGTTTGCTGTTTGACAGTATTAGAAGCATACCTTATCTTTAGGAACCGCCTGAGTTGCATGGCCTAGAGTGTCGGCAACCTCAAGCAGATCCTTGCAGAAGCTTTGTATTCCAAAGATTTTAGCATCGCTTATCTGTTTGTTGAGGCGTGTACGCATATTCTCACTATCAGCTAGTGAACGCTTGTATTTGTCTAGTAGTTCGCTATTTTGCTCTTTCGATGTTGCCAGCTCTTGCGTCAGGCGCTCAACGTCCGGGTTCACTGTTTTCTTCTGCTCAGCTGCAGCGGCCTCATCGGCTGCCGGCTGCTTCTCCGTGGTATATCCACGTAGCAGCTGAGAGGAGAGACGCAACAAGCTATTGGGATTTGTTGTAATAGGTAGGCATGATAAGGAAACCGTGAGTCTAATTAGATGAAATTACGTCACATAAAGAGAGACACATGCGGTGCTTAGCGCCGCCACTTACCCCGCATTTTGTGCGCTAGGCACGAACTGAATGCTGCCCAAACGTTTGACTAGCATCTCCAAGGGTAAAGCTGCCTTTGTTGTTATTTAGGATGTCTTTTTTAAGCAACTGTGAAACTTTTAGATCAAAAATTCACAGTAATAAGTTTTACCTCAGCGCCTTCTGAACAATCGAGAGCTGTTATAATCGATATACAAAATGCCAAGTTGCAACCAATACTTTGATTGGCGTAACATCGAGCTATTTGGCGTAAGCTTACATTTATTTCAAGCACGCGGCTAGAGTACACATTGGTCGTTTTCTTTAGCGCCAAATGTTATGTTAACATGGAGTTCAAATAAATTTTTCTTCCTAAACTAAGTACCGATTAGGACAACTTTTTTCTTTTTTTAAACGTTTACTTGGACCAACAAAATTAAAATAAATTAAAAATTTTGCAAGAAATACATTAACCAAAGAATTGGTTTTCATAGAAATAATTTCGAAAAATTGCTAATTAGTCCCATCCGAATACGATTGCTCTGGACTTCGGCTTATTTTGTTAGGTCTTGTTTTTAAATTTGACTTTAAATATGAGATCAAATGATTTGGTAATGCATATAATATTAGTACATTAGTCCTTGATTTTTCTTTTTAATTGAAAATATACTGTATCCATAAGTTAAACAGCGTACTGCGAATTCATAAACATGAAGTTGATAATAGGCGTCATATGCATATATTTGGGGTACATATACATACGATCATCAAATGTATGTAAAGTGAACGCCTGAGTAGAGTTTTTATTTATTTACATATTTGTAAGTTTTGACTGTCCTTACCTTGAGTCGTCTATCATTTTATTTCCAATAACTCACCACGCCCCTATTTGCCTTCGGGTAAAAGCAATTAATAATGCAAATAAACAAATATAAATACTTTTTGCAGGCCTGCCCAAAACTGTAGCAGTTTCCTAAGGCTTGTTATTTAGAATCATACATACATATGTATGGTACATATTTGTATGTACGGTCTGTGTATGCGATGAAAAATGTAAATTCGTCTAATACCCAGTGAAAAGGGTATCAATACGTTGTTCCCGAATATACAAAAATAAAATATAATTTATAACTTCGCATTCCTGAATATAATTAACAACTTGAATCTTGTTTGCCATTATCCGAATGCTTATTTGAATGTATAAGAAATTTAAGATATTTTAGATCGTGTACAGGGTATATCCTGATCGAACAGTTTCCGACTCCGGAATAAATGCTGCTCTCACGTTTCGTTGAGTATCGATCTTGATAAATCAAAGTACAAGTAGTGTGTGTGCTTACTCAATACAGCATCTTATTCCATGCACACACCTTCCCATATACATTTTTATGTAAATATGTATGTATGTAAATAGCAATTGTATGCAGGCATTGTATATATCTTAGAAGCTAGGGCATAGAAATCCATTTAGTTGAATTTCGACACTGTATCGGTTCGGTTGAGTAAATACGGAGTATTTAATTAGTTTCCGCCCAAGTAACGCATTTTAGACAGATCCTTTTATAATGCGCGAAGAGGATTTGCAATTGGCTCGCCAAATGGTAACCGATTCAGTCTCTGTGGAGGATGAAAACGATGGAGAAGCAGCGCCAATATCACCTGGAAATTCTCCAAAGCCCTTGAGAAAAACTCGCGTCTTGGATTTAAGTGAGAGACGTAAACAGTTTCGGTAAGCTTGCAAAAAATAAATATCTGTGCTCTGGAAAATTCTATTCCATACGTGTATATACGTATGTTGGCCCCCTACCCACAAAACACATACCAAGGCAAATTTACATATTTTACTGTTTTTTTTTTGCACACTCTTTTGTGTATTTCTTGAATGAATTTATTTTGAAAGCCTCTAAGAAGAGTCAACACGTATAATTTATTCTATGTGACTTTCAAATTGCCGCCAGCTATCGTTGGGCCACACTTATTTCTGTATGCTACTCATCGATAGCTCCGATAACGATTGCAGTTGCTAAGCAAAACTGATAGCCTCATAACAAAACTCGAATGATATCGAAAGGGCCATAATTATTTTTGAATCATATTATTTATACTGAATGCTAAAAAGTATGCAATGGAAACGTTGTCAAATTGAATGGTTGACATAATTGCATGTTAAACGTAGTTATTTTTGGGTTAACAACTGGGCCAGTGCGTTTTGGTGCAGCATTTTGCTGGTCGCAGGATACAGTCACACTGTCTAATGTTTCCAATAAGCCAATTGATTGATGAGCTGGACACACGTCCGGAAAAGGCTTCAAAGTCTTAGTTTCCGTGTCGCTAATAATAATGGCAGCGCTATCAGAAGCCGCTAAGCAGAATGAATCAACAACACCACAACCACAGATTAGTCATGAGAGCAAGGAGAGCAACATACCTGCTCAAAACGAGCAGCCGTGCCGAGCTAGCGGCGGAATCACAGGCTGGTGGTGGTAAGCGTTATCATCTGTCTTGTAAGGGTAATGATAAATCGTATTCTGGCTTAAATTGCTTTACAGCTACTTTGATTTGTTGCTAGGAAAACTATTAGCCGCCCAACGACCGCACGCGTAACGCCTTCTTCGCTTTGATCATTTATCGGCGTTTGTTTTGATTGCGCTCCCAAGTTGCAGAGGCCAAAGCTTCTGCTCTTAATAATATGCAGGCCTTTTGCTTGACGGTAATTAAAGGTTTTCTTTTTAGTTGTTTTATGCACTCGCTGCGGAGTAGTTCACATTTCTGTTGCACTTATGCATGTGGTGCTGTGTCAGTGGTCTAGTATTGCGGCATAAACTGCAGCTGTGCGAAGAAAAAAAGAGGAAAAAGACAGCAACAACATTCAACAAAGATTATTAACTGACTCATAATTTCCTTCACGTGTTAGATTTCACGAAAGCACTTTCTCCTCTGCAACTGGGCGTATCTCGTGCATCATTTGTGTCTTTCTGAAATCCATTAGCAGTTTATTCAATACCGTTAACACATAAGCGTAAAGAGTATAGTTGCTATAAAAGATCATAGCCAGTATCAGACTGATTTTCTTGACTTGCAGTTCCTGAATAATGGCCTCTCAGTCAGAAATTAATTTGACTAAACTGCAGCAGAATCGGCCAGATGAGAATTGGCACCATGCACTGTACTCTAGGAAACAACACAGTTTCGGTGCAATCGCCACTTACTTAAATAACAACTCCCTGCTCACTGCTTCGCCTACGGCTGCACTTAGGGATCGGCGAATCGATGAGCTAGAGACTGGCGATTACTTAATTCGCTGTGACTCCAGTACGCAGCTACGGCGCTCCGGCACATGGCCGTAAGTGGAAAATGTTTGTTTAATTCATTTCTCTCATAAACTTATTTAAAGTGCTCTGAGGGTATAACGCTTTGTATGGGAATAATTTGATACAAAATAATTCTTTTAGTTCAACAAACTTCATTTTATTTACAACTCTTCCATTCCTTCCGCTTTTACACATTTTGATTTGAGGCAAAACGGACGTCGATATCAGCGGGGAACTATGCAAATATGCAGAGTTTACAACTTGCCGCCCCCTGAGCGAATGACAAGTCGAATTCGATGAACTGGCAAGCTATACACACACACACAAACACACATACACTTATATGTGTATGCAAATGTATGTAAACGTGTATTACATGCATTTAATGATCTCTCGGTGCAGAATAATAACAGCTATCAGCTTTTTCCTTGCTCTCACACCGCGTAAACGCAGTCGCACTCACTCGCACATAAAGCAGACATGCGTTCACGCTGTTAATCTCTTACAGTTGTTCAGTCTGTGAAAAACAAACAAGGGGCAGACCTAAAGGCAACAACTTGTTGTAGATAAAACATATAATAAATTTCACACATAAGTGCACCGATTTGCTTATGTCTTCCACCGGTTTTGGAAAGATCGCGCCGTTGCCGCGGAAGAACTCCCTCAACTTGGACGAGTTCAACTCTTCCGAGCACAATAACAACAACAACAGCAACAACAGCAACAACAGCAACAGCAACAATGGCTGCAGCCAAAGCGATGTATGCGACAATCAAGCGCAAACATTGAAGCGCTGGCTGAGGTGGCGCTAAGCGGAACTTGGAAGCTTTTCAATAGAATTTAATTATGTTTTATTTCTGTTTCAGGCGCACACGCAGTTTAAATGCACCATCGCCATTTCAGCAGTTTGGACCATGTGGGCGTATTATGCAGAATACAGCGATGGTGATGCAAATCCAAGATCCCGCCAGTCAGCGTCTCACCTGGTACAAGCCACCGCTCACAGTGCTGGTCATCAAGAAAGTTAGCGATGCTTCTGTGCTGGCGCCGTTTGTGAAACTTGTCAGTTGGCTGCTTGAGGAGAAGCATATGGTTGTCTGGGTGGAGTCTGCAGTTCTGGAAGATTCACTACTCAATGAGGACACAAAATTTCAATCCATACGTGAAAAACTGGTAACCTTTAAGTGAGTAATGACAACTGTGAGATTTTTTGACATTGTTTTTTCCGTTGACAATCATTAACACTCACTTCTCATCCATAGAGATGGCCGGGATGACCTCACGGATCGCATTGACTTTATAGTCTGCCTTGGAGGGGACGGCACACTGTTGTATGCTTCGCTGCTGTTCCAGCAATCTGTGCCACCAGTCATGGCTTTCCATTTGGGCTCGCTGGGATTCTTGACACCCTTTCGCTTTGATAACTTTGAGGAGCAGCTCACTAGCGTTCTGGAAGGTCATGCGGCACTGACATTGCGGAGTCGTCTGCGTTGTGTAACGAATCGCAAAAGCGATAAGCGGCATGAGAATCACAATAATGCTGTGGATTCCGATGGGCCTGTGCCACCGACTTCTAACAGCATTTTAGTATTAAACGAGGTGGTCATCGATCGCGGTCCATCTCCCTATCTAAGCAATATTGATCTGTTCCTGGATGGCAAATACATTACATCGGTCCAGGGCGACGGATTAATTGTGTCAACGCCGACGGGTAGCACAGCGTATGCGGTGGCTGCTGGTGCCTCCATGATACATCCCTCCGTGCCAGCCATTCTGGTGACACCAATTTGTCCGCATTCGCTTAGCTTCAGGCCTATTGTGGTGCCCGCTGGTGTTGAGCTAAAGGCAAGTATAATTATTTATCTTTTGAACCTTTGTTTATTGTTTGTTTTCAACAGATTTCCGTTTCGCCCGAGAGTCGAAATACTTCCTGGGTTAGCTTCGATGGGCGCAATCGACAGGAACTATTCCATGGTGACAGCCTGCGCGTGACAACCTCTATTTACCCGGTGCCCAGCATTTGCGCCCAGGATCAAATATCTGATTGGTTCGCATCACTTGCCGATGGACTGCACTGGAACGTGCGCAAGCGTCAAAAATGCCTCGACGAACTGTCAGACCTGACTGCGTCTGGATCAGAGGATACGTTCGACGAGATTGAAAACTTAAAATTGTACGATGTGTAGTGCGTAAGTCGATGTCTTCCCCTATAAGCTTTAGTTATGCTCCGTACTTGTAGTTAAACTATGCTATGTACACGAACATCGTATTATAGTTGAACATATTGTATCGCATATGTTCTCTTAACAACTCGAATACTTTGGCTTCAATACTTTATATTTCTTAGAACAACTTTATGAAATCAATAAAATTGATTTACAATTTTTATACCATATGCAATGGACATGATATCAGAATGTTTAACCGAAGTCTGCTTCGGGCAAAGCTCTTAACTCAAGAAGGCAAATAAATAGATAGATTAATAGATATAGTTTGAGATAGAGACATGATTAACATCTGTTATTTAGCTTTTGAGTTAATTATTAATTTACATAGATCAGAGAGAAGTATCAAATTTCTTACAAGGAGTCTTCCGATATAACTATCCAACATATAAGTTATATCAAATTAATAAATATGTATCTACAAACATATATAATAACTATATGTTATAAACATTGTGTGTTAAGCAATGATAAGTGTGTATGTTGTACAAGTATTGTATATCTGTGGGATTGGCGCCAGGCCACTTGTTGGCTGCATGTGGTTCACCTCGCAATTTTCTGTTGCTGCTGCCGTACTTAAAGTTATTATTGGCAGGCCCGATCTTACGCACTTGGGCTTGGGTGAAGTACGGGTAGTATTTGCATAGAAAACGAAATTGAAAGTATGTACAACACCGACGCGCCCAGTTGCTAGTTTAGAAACAAATGCCCTCAGGCCGTACATGAGATGCACGACGTATTACACGGCTCATACATTTTATGCCATTGTTCATGTATTTTGTATTTTGTATATTGTTTTTGCCTTTTTTGTTCACAAATTCAAGGTGTGCAAATCAATATCAAAATGCGTATGCGTGTGTGTGTGTGTGTGTATTCGTGTGTGTATAGAAATAAGATTATGTTTGTGTTTGTGATGTGACAGGTGTGCGTGCTTATCTAGTCATATGAAATGCATAAAATCTCGGATCATAGGCGTGTGCAATAGTTGACTCTGAACTTTGCCAGCGGACGGTTGTGTTGTGTTGTGTTGTATTGTGTTGTGTTTGTGCGTGAAATAATAAAACAGTTAAATTAATTGTTTAATAAACTGAAATTTAAATTCATTTAATTATGAATTTTTATGATATGGAGCGGGCGCGGCAGATTGTTAATAATGATGCTGCGCTGACACCAGGTAGCTCACCAACGCCACTTAAGAAGACGCTAGTGACTGGCTTGCTGGATAAACGAAATCAGTTTCGGTAAGAAGCAATAATAATTGTGTTTATAATTTAAAATCTATTTTCATTGCCCTTGAAATCAAAGCAAGACACATTTGCAACACTTTAAAATAACTGCAATCTCTACGTGCTATAGCAGCCACCTAATTTTTGTATATAAATAAGTTCAGTGCTTACCTGTCGATATGGCGCCAAGCGAAAGTATCGATATATGGCTTTGTAGTTGTTTGTCATTTCAATTTTTGATTTAATTGTATGCTGGTATCGCTTCATTAGTTTTAAAAAAAGCGGATTTTGTATATTCTTTATTGCGTTGTTTTGTTAATTCACGTTATATCCTTTTGCATATCCAAGTGTTTGTTATATATATTTGTTTGGTGTTGCCACTCACTATAGATCTCCGCAACAGCCGGTAATTAAGAGAAAGGCATTTGAGGTATATCCATATAAATTAATTAATTAATTTAACAAATGAATAGAGATAGTCTACCAGTTGGTCGGCTTAACTTAATTTAATATTCATATCGATAGATTACAATGATTTTCAATCGATAGCTGGCAACACTGCTTGGTAGTTGACGGTGCTAATTTTCTATAGAACACTGGCAACACCGGCGCGGTGCACAACAGTTGTGTTTTTTTCATAACATTTCGATTTTTGTTCTCGGTAAAATATATAAATTAATACAAAATGAACAACCAACAAATTGTATTTACATAGCATATCGCCGTGTGTATATGCACTCTATAAAATGAAAGGGATAAACATTTGCAGAGACGACCTGACGTGTGCACGTTTGTAGGTCAACCACAACAAAAATCACATCTTAAAAACATGGTAGAAAAGCTAAACAATTGCATCAACATAAATAGTTCTACAAAGCTTTGTGCCGTGTTTGGATCATAAAGTGACGTGTGTTCGCTGAACCGTGTCGCAAAAACCATGTCCTCCTCCCAAAACATTATCCGGAGTCCATGTCCAAAGTCTAAGACGACGACGGCAGCACAATCGGTACCAGGCGCGACAGCAGGTGCATCTTCTGATTGCGGCTACTACAATGAGCATGACAATCAATTGCTGAACGTGAGCAATGTGCGTCATAACGTTACTAACAACGGATCAGCATCCTCAGCACCAGGTTCCAGCCTGTTGACCAATGGCACTACTAGCGATATGGAAATGCGTTGGTGGTGGTAAGTGTGCATTTAGGTCTTATTAATTACAAGTAGTTCGACTATTGATGATCTCAAACAACATGTCCATATATTTGCCATATATGTATGCGTGTATGTATACAAGCAAACAGCTGATTGCGCGCATTTCACCGAGTGCCGCTAGAGAAAAATGACAAGCTCGTGTCCCCATCATGTGTAATTGCTCATTGAAAATCGAAAATTGTACACAATGTAAACCCTTTGAAGGGGCACTTATCACTCACTGTAATTAGAAACTGCAGGTGCACTTGGTTGTGATTTTTACCTAGGAACTTTAGGTATAATTAGGGTGGTAGGGGAGACTCATTAGAAATTAATATGAGTAATTTAAGCCAGACTAGCTGTCAATTACTGCTACGTTTACATAACATGCTTACAGCTTTTTTTACAATGCATTCAGTCAGCACCTGTTCGGTTTTCTACTCTCGGCTCTTGGCTCTCACTCGGTCTGTCCCTCTCTCCATTGATTATACGACGCGTGTCCGAATTCGCTCAGCTGTTGTTTACAACCTGATCGCTGGCCTGTTCGCCGTGTGACGACTGGAAACGGTCGTAAACTTTTATTTTCAAATCGCACAGATTTACAATTTAATCACCTTTTTGGTGTTTCAGTTCAGTTCAGTTCAGTTATCGCTTGTTCACTGGACAGCGCGGTCGTGTTTTGGTTAGATCTGTGCGCGCTCTCTCTATCTATCTATCTCTCTCTCTCGCTAGTTTCTCACTCGCTCATTGTCTTTTCGTGCCGCTTTTTCCCCCGGTCGGTCGTTGGCTTCAGTACAAGCTTCAAGCTCGGACTCGAAGTTTCGTGTGTCTCTTTTCGTGTGCTAAATACGTCGTCTTATATAACATGTAATTAGAGGACTTTGCATGAAAACCTTTCTAGCTTAACATGACTTGGCATTATTAGTTGCACCTTACCAGCTGCTTAACAGCGGCCTAGCCCACTTTCAATTTCTTTATAGGTCGTCCAAATGTGATTGCTTGCACTCACTTGGTCTATGTCTATCAATCATCAATCTCATAAATTCACGTGAGAGTCACTATTTGAACTGTACTTGTGCACTGCACATTGCCATCACTTGGTAATCAATCGCATGTCGTGTTTGTCTTAGAGTCAGTCAATCTCCGAGTGGCCTGTGTAACCCACCCAATCAATGATAATCACTTAAGTCTTTAGTTAGCACTGCGCATTTATTGACATTGGACAGTTGGAATTGCAATTGCAATTGCAATTGATTATTTGTTGCTGTGTTTCCACAGCTTTTCTTTGTTTAATACATCATTAAGTATTCGCTTTATTTGCTCGTCTATTGTCATAGGTAGGGGCTTCCTTTGTTTACAAGTTTGTATGTAATTATCTTAATTATATATGTAATTCATAAATTAAATGAGTTTTGATTACTTCCTGGTGTACTACTTAATAATGATGGGATTTACTACCGGCAGATTTACATGTCATTAACATGTACTTATCTATAGTAAAAAATACCTTCTTTATTCATTAATGGCCACTGATCTTTGGATCCAAGTGTGATGCTTCTTTAATCTTTACCCAGTCTCAAACCCGCTTTCAATACCAGCTGAATCTCTACACTTTAAATTGAGCTTTTTATAACTAAAAATAATGACATTATCTCAATAGATGGAAGGATAGAAAGCAAGAGAAGGGAAGGTAATTAACTCCCCTCCTCCTTCTGCGCCTCCTCTAACTCTGACGCCATTTTCGGAGAGAGAAAGAAAGAAAGATTTCTGCTGACTAATTTCGCTTTAAGCCTGGGAATCAGCTTATTGTAGTCGCCCTCTGGCACTCTCTCTTGCTTTGGCTTATACCCAGTTTGCGTCTTTATTGAAATTTCTATGGAAATGTTTATGGCAATTAGTTGACGTCAGAGCCGGAACTAGGAGCAGGTCGTTGATATTTAATAATATTAACATTGTTATTAGGTTATACAAAATGAAACGAGAAAAAACCAGTCCAAAATTAGCAAGACATTTACTGCCTTTAAGTTCCATTATAATGTTTGTTTTAGCCAAAAGGTATTTAAGGCTTAACCACGTGCCAAATTGATGTTGTGCATTTTATTTTTGGGCCTTTCCTAACCACTTTGTTGGCCTGTTGTCTGTCTGTTTAACTGTCTGTCTGTCTGTCTGGGTGACTGACTAAGAGTATAATTGATTATGTGCGTGATTATTGTGGCTTCGGTTAAAGCGTTTTTAACACCTTTCGAAAAAAGGGAGCAAGGTTAATTCTGTTTACTTTTTTTTTGGCCAGCCAGCAGCTATTGCTCAGGGCCGTTTCAAGACGTGGCACGGGCCACTCACAATGCCAAGTAAATGTTAAGCTAATTAATGTATGAATTCTAGCTGAAAACTCTAAACTAAACGCTTGCAATGTGCTAAAAGTCGAGACAATTCGTAATTGCAAACGGTGAAACTTTAATTTGTGATTTCACTTCACTCGTCGCATTTGGAGTCATGGCCTGTCGCTCAGACATTGATTTGGCCACACTGCATCAGCATCGCCTCGAAGAGCGCTGGCACTACGGACTTGCCTGGTGCGGTGGCCATGCAGCCAGTACCCAGCAGCAGCAGCAACAGCTGACCCACTACAACGAACTGTTCCTCCGCCACACCGCCTCCCAGCAGCGTCAGCGTCTGCCCAAAAGTGGAAGCTACTACAAGAAAAGCGATGCCGATACCGATGCCGATGCCACCAGTACCGATGCGATAAGCAGCAAGGTTAAGGAGGAGAACACTGCCACATCTAACGATCAGAGCACGACGCTCCAGGCCGAGGATGAGTATGATGGCTACTTCACATCAACAACCCGCCGCAGAAGATCTGGTACTTGGCCGTAAGTAACCCCAGTCGGCATTCAGCTAATCAAGTCCAATAAACCTATCCAAATTTTATTGACTGCACAGAACACAAGTTTTGCTTAGGGCCACTTGTTGTTGTCGTGTTAACAACATCGAAATTAGGTAACTTTCTATATTCTGTTATCAGCTCATATTGATTGTATGTGGCGTTATCAGATGATATTGTTTTATACCTTGTATATATTAACATGGGTAAACAGGGTGTACAAACAGTGTTCGGGTGTAAGTGACAGGTTCAACAGGTCTGGTATATAGTATAAATATTCCTAATCAGCTTGAAATCCAACTCCAAAGGTGATTTTTATACTCAAATTGAATTTGTTTCATTTGAGATGCTTCTCTCAATCAGAATATGTTAACATTTTATTGATAACAAGAAATATATATTAAATGCTGATATTTACATATCGAATATCGTAGAGTATTTGTGGCAATTCAGACCTAAGTACAGGGTAATTCAAGTTCTACTCTATTCGAACAGAATATTTCCGTGTTTATACAGACGTAGTGCCGCTTCGAGCTATTGGGCTGATAAGAAGCCAAGGCCGCAAGATAAGAAATAAATACATGATAATTGTTGAGTGCGAAAGTAAACACATGAAATAAACACTTCGATATTTTAAATAAATGCGAATAGAACTTTACATTGTCGAGGCGATAATAATTCGTCACTTCTTCGATTGAGTTTATCACTGAGTGAAAATCTGTTGCTTATCAGTTTAGTTGTAAACCTGTTTTTATTTTCATATCGTCAATATTGGCGCTGGGTACTTGAGGCAGTTATGATAATTATTCGATTAAACGTAGCCTATTTTTATACTCCCTGAAATCGATGTGGAAACTTGAGATCAGATTCTATTGAGTATTAAAGATACACAGAAAGAAATACTATATGAGGGTCAAAAGCCGTTTATTAAGCAGAGTTCGTCTCGAAGCGTCGCAAAAACCAGTTGGCCAGTGTAATATGCCAAGTATGTTTGAAAAAAAAAAAAATTGCACATACGATCCGTATGCCAGTTGTATATTTGTTTCTGTTAGTGTTTCGTCTGTTTGTCTGTTTGTACAACATTTTAGACATACCAAACAACAAATTCCTTGACCCTTCTGCACACAGCTGAGTGTAGCTACACGAGTGTTATTTACGAATGTGCGAGTGTGTGCTGTGTGCTGTGTGCATATGTATTATAATTTTTTATGATTATTATTTATCACTTTTTGTTGTTGACCACTTAAAAACGAGTTTGTTAACACCTCGAACTCAGCTCGCACATGTGCTATGATGGGCACTGCGTGCAAATTAAAGTTAAAGTCCATTGGCAGACCCAAAAACCACTAGGTGAATAGTGTGTGGGTTGTCTGAAGTATACACACACACACACACACACATTATATATGTAAACTCTTTTTTGTTTTTGGCCAAAGCTACTATATTTATTAACGATTTGTTTTGAAGAAGTCAAGACATTGAATGCCAGTCAATATCAATTAATTCAATCGGTGCCAGTTTGTGCGAGGCGCCATTCATAAATAAAATATCCACATACTCGACAACAGACATACATACATACAGACACACACAAATACAGACAGACAGACAGACAGACATAATGCCAGATCGCAGCTCGTGACCGATCGTTCGGTGGACAGCTAAAATTAAAACTGTTTCAGGTTCCAAAGGTGTAACGGGTCAGCACACTTAACCTCAAATTTGCATGTCTCCGAATATACTCACCGTATTCTCGGTCTGTTAAACAAAAGCCGGACGACCCTTAATTAATACCCGTGCCGAAATGAAATTGCTAGAAAGGTTTTCAAAAGTCAATGACGCGCAGCTTTTAGTAGCTCCGTCACGGTGATTGTGACGGAGGTCTCTCCTACTCTACTCGTAGTAGCAGTAGTATCAGTCGTACTATCGGAAAGGCACTTACCAAGTTTCTATTTAGTCTGCTTTTGTTTATTGGAGCACGTAGAGCTTTATTTTTTATCGCTTGGCCCACAATTCTATAACAAAAATGTCGTGTAAGTCGTCAGGTTAACTATTGACACAATTTACAGATCGTTTTTTAGAACGGATTTCAACAAAAGCGTGAATGAACGACGTACATAAGATCTGTCTATTAACCTACAAATGAGAACGATATTTGTAGCATCATTGATAGACATATTGAACTGTTGGCATGCATGAAATGTTGCTACGTATGCTACAGGGTGACTCGTGGTGTAGTAAATGTTCGTAGCATGGGTCATTTAGCCGGCACACAAACCCAATGTCTTAGCGCTGAGTCATGCTGTTGAGTCATAAACGCATCAGCCACCAATCATCATCAATCAAATGCCGCAGTTAGCAGAGTTATCTACCAATTTGGCTCTCCACCTACTGCCTCTGCGTGTGTGACGCTCTTCTCTCTTAATCTCTCCCTCTCTCTATCTTTCTCTCTCTGTCTCTCTGCGTGCAATTCCCGTTTTCTGCTATTTGGAGACTCAACAAGTTTATTTGCGATGCTGCTGGCGTTGTTGTTGCTATTGTTGTTGTTTCTCTTGTTGTTGTTGCTGTTGTTGTTGTAATGAAAACAAAAATAAAATCGTATATGGACCTTAATTCTCAAAAATGTTTTGGCTTGTCAGTGATTTTGTAACCTTCGAGCGAGCCACACACACAACGCCAACAGAGAGCCAAGCGACGATAAAATTCCAACAAGTTTTTTTATTTTGGCTTTGCGTTGGTTTTTTGTGAAATTGTCGAAAAGATTCGTGTGTTTCTCGCTTGATGAATGGTGGGCAGATAGAGGTGTGAATAGTTGAGCATTCTTGAGTCGCAATTAACCATGCAGCATCAGAAGTTGCGTTTGGCTGCGCTGCACTTTGGGCCAGTTTCTGAGCAGACGAACCAAGCTCAAGGCCAAGGTGCCGAGACAGCTTCACAGGCAGAGACAGAACATTTGTCGATGGTGCCCGAATCGCGCATCTTGAGGTCTACCCCGAAGACTTATCCAAATGCTCGATTTATACTAACGATTTGCATATCTTTTCCATTTGTATTGCAGGCGCACGCGTAGCCTGAACGCACCTTCGCCGTTCCAGCAGTTTGGACCATGTGGTCGCATTATGAAAAACTCTGCAATGGTTATGCAAATCCAAGACCCTGCCAGCCAGCGTCTGACCTGGTACAAGCCGCCGCTCACTGTGCTGGTGATTAAGAAGAAGGATTCACAGGTGCTGCTGCCGTTTGTGCAACTCGTCGAATGGCTGGTGCAGGAGAAGAACATGGTTGTTTGGGTGGAGTCAGCTGTGCTGGAGGACAAATTGCTGCGCGACGATGTCAAGCTGGAGCAGGAAAGCACCAAGTTCCGGCAGGTTCATGAGTATTACAGTGCTGTGCGATCACGTTTCTTGGCGCTGCGCGAAAAGTTGGTTACCTTTAAGTAAGTATTGAACCCAGTTACACTGCAACACAGACTCTAAAGATTGATCGTATAAACTGACTCTTTTCCTTTACAGAGATGGCCGAGATGATCTTACAGATCGCATCGACTTTATTGTCTGTCTTGGAGGCGACGGCACGCTGCTGTACGCCTCGCAGCTGTTCCAGCAATCGGTGCCCCCAGTCATGGCCTTCTACCTCGGCTCGCTGGGCTTTCTGACACCCTTCCAGTGTGATAACTTTCAGGAGCAAGTGACCAATGTGCTGGAGGGTCATGCAGCACTCACGTTGCGCAGTCGTCTGCGTTGCTCCATCCATCGCAAGGGCGAGCGACGCAAGGAATCTCTGCAGCAGGCAAGCTCCAATCTGCTAAAGCCCAGTCTACAGCGCCAGTACAATTGCGTCAACTTCAATGGACCAACTGCTAGCAATAATAACGTCAATAACAGCATTCTGGTGTTGAACGAGGTGGTTATTAATCGGGGACCATCGCCCTATCTGAGCAACATCGATATCTTCTTGGATGGCAAATACATAACCTCGGTGCAGGGTGACGGCTTGATTGTGTCCACGCCCACGGGCAGCACAGCTTATGCGGCGGCCGCTGGTGCTTCCATGATACATCCTTCTGTGCCGGCTATACTGGTGACGCCCATCTGTCCGCACTCTCTGAGTTTCAGACCAATTGTGGTGCCCGCCGGTGTCGAGCTGAGGGTAAGTCTTGTTTTTGAAGGAAGCTCTTGGTGTCTTTATTAATTATTGTTTGTTCTAGATTTCTATATCGCCGGACAGCCGAAATACGTCGCGTGTATCGTTCGATGGACGCAACGATCAGGAATTGAATCATGGTGATAGTCTGCGTGTGACAACCTCAATATATCCGGTGCCCAGCATTTGCGCACAGGATCAGATCACGGACTGGTTCGACTCACTGGCGGAGGGTCTCCATTGGAATGTGCGTAAACGCCAAAAGTGCCTCGACGAGCTGTCGGACCTGACGGCATCCGGTTCCGAGGACACGCTCGATAAATTTGACAATCTTAACGTGTACGATGCGTAGTGCTCAATCCCTTCAAACTTCAAACTATCCAACTTTGAGCTCCCAACTCCCAGCTCCCCAATCCGCAAAGCCGTGGCCAATTGTAGCTGTAGACTAGATTTAAAAGTTTACTCGTGTGAAATTTGTAGGTATACAGAATACATAGTTTCTAGGAATGCTAGGAAAACACTCCGTTCTAATGTACAATATAGATGCATATGTATATATATTCATATATATATATATCTGTTTACATATACTCTTAAATAATTATAAATTTGGTTGAGTTTAATGTTAAATGTTTGCAATATTCGTTTAAGCTAGTGAAATTTTTATATGTTTGCTTCTGAACAAATCTGTTATAGGCTTAACGTCAACTAACGTCAAGTGGCCCCGGAACCAATTGCATCCACAACAATGCATCTTTAAATTGTGTGTGTGCGAGTCTGTGTGTGTGTGAGTGTGTTTTTTATAATTATAATAAATTGTATTATCTACTAATACGCCACAAAGTGCTGCTGTTGTTCGCTTTATTCCGTAATGCAATTAATTAGAGACGAAATTGGAGCTGAGTGAAGCCAATCAACGTCGACACTCGACAATAGAAAGCACTCAACGCGAAGACATCAGCCAATGGCCCATGGGCAAAGGGCTTAGGTCAGGCGTCACTTAAGCCCTGCCACGAGCCAACTAAAAAGACGAATGGGATTATGGGCAAGGGAATGGCCATGTAAATTGTAATGAAGCTGTCCTTGGGCAGCTCCACTTCGCCTTGAGTAAGGGCCGTAAGTCGGAGAGAAACCTGTTGGAACAATAAATTAAAGAGTTTCGAAAATAAATAATTAATTAGTATAATTAATTAAAGCTGTCAATCGATGGAGTGATTAATGCGCAATTTAGTGGCAAAATGTTAGTTAAAGATGTTAAGATTATTATCATTAGCGTAATTATCATTATTATTATAATTGCATGTAAATAGTTTATATGATTAGTAATTATATTTACAAACAGGTGTATGTTATCTCTCTTCGTCTGTATATTTGCATATTATTTGCCTAATTTATAAATAATATATTAATCTAATTTTAACTGCTCTTATTAAGTTTTTAATCAAAGCTCCTTCCCTTCAACGAACATGTATAAAAAATGAATTTGTTTTTATAAAAAGTGTTTTGTGTTTGCTTTTCGACTTCTTTCGAGTGAGTAATACTTAATCATAGATCAATCCAGCTCTGCTGGGGAAACCCTGTCTACTGTGAATGCGATCTATCGATTCCCATTCACAATTGCCACAAATACATCGATGGAGTTCAATCAGCTGTTTGTGTTTGTAAACAAGGAAAAGTAAGAAGTAGATTTCAAAGTTTATTTTTATCATTTGTGTCTAACAGTTGAGGTAATTGATTTATTTATATTTACATATTTCGATTTATATTTATTATATACTATTATAGTTTAAACTATTATACTTAAACTTAACAAGCTGTTTTGATAGTAATTGCGACAGAGGTCCAACATTTATCACTGCTGACAGAGATGGAGATAGACGGAATAGGAGTTAAATTTATGGGCACTACGTAAAGTAGTTTACTGCGTTCCATGTGACAACTTCTAGAAGGAAAAGCCGGGCAATATATCAAAAGCATTTAATAGAAGTTGACTTAAATATAATATATAAGGAATAAGGGAAAGTCTATGGGAAAACGCATAAATGGCAGAGAAATCATTTCACGGCTTTTGCTTTTGCTCTTGCGGCTGGGAGTGCTCTACGTGCCGACAGTGCGAAGTGCGTTTATTATCAATTTGCACGCTTCCACAGCGCTTTGTGCTGGAATTCCAGCCTCAGCTTCGACTTCAACCCCAATCCTAACCCACTCTCGGCTAGCAACAAGTGTGCCGAGCGGCAGTCGCAGCATCCTTCCGCTTCGGCAGCGCCTGTCTGACTGGACGGATAAGAGCATTGCGTACTATCCGGCTGCAGCGATTGGTCGCGTGTCACCAACTGCCACGCCCACCCCCATTCATTGCGCACGCTTCGCGTCGGATGTGCGCCCCCTCCTCCTCCTCCTCCTCCAGTACCACACACACTCGTCTTCTATTGATAATTATGCTAACGCCTTTCCCTGTGGCTTGGGAACTCATAGGAAATACATAAAATTTAAGGGTTTTTTCTATTTATTTTTAAAGATTATCTGCGAGCGTTTCTCTGCGTGTTATCGATCGACCTTACTTACAATCCCACTTGACCATATGTGGAACTTTTATCCTATTGGTGGCAGCGCTTTCAAGCTCATAGATTAAAATTTACAACTAGGCGGAAACTAAAGCGTATTATCTTAGTTCTTCTTTTCACAATCAATATATATATATATATATATTTATATATATGTATGTATATGAGTGTGTATGTACATCTCTCACCTGCAGCGACGCCCTTTTCTAGTCAATAACTAAAAATAATAAATAGTTTACGATACGAGTAACATTGCTTATTCTTCTATATATAAGCTTCGTAATAAGAAGCTTCATATACTTTCCCCCCATCCCTCCCATATTTACATATTTAAAGAAAGGATTAGGCTCTTGAGATACTGGAGACAGCTTTCTTTTCGCTCAGTCTTCAATATATCATGGGTATAGTAAAGCGGGTCTTCTGTCTGTCTGAATCGTATTATCATTCTTATCGTTGTCTTCAGCAGTAGGTTTCCAGGACTATAAGCCTGGTTTCGGCCATCCTTTACTCGTTTTCGTTATATGGAACTATAAAGAGATCAGTGAAGTCATATATTCTAGAAATACTAAAGTTTCTCAATTGAAATAAAATCTTAAGTATTCCTAGTAAGTGAATAGTTCCAATTGTTTATCAACTTTCAGTTGAAACTGAAATATAAAATATATTTTTTACTAGCGCCTTTCTGAGCATTATTTAACGAGCTATAAGAATAAATTTTTACTTCCGCTGTTATACACTTTATACCCTTTATATGCTTTATACCCTTCCCTCTACTAATCGTGCCCATAAGCCATAACCTTCGGAAGAATGTACTAGAAGGGGTAGAAGTGCATCCCATTCCGCTGGAGCAGACGTGAGATAGATTCGCAACCACATCGTATTTTAATTTAGCGGCAGAATAAAAATAATAATAATCCTAAAAATGCGTGGAATTTCTTAATGAAGTTCGTCCTTAGTCATTCGCATCCTAAGCTGACTCCAAGCTTAAGACAAATGGCACTCGGAGCGATGCGGCATACTATCGGAAGCTGGCAAGCGGCACGTGCTGATATTTCAATTGAATGGCACAAAATATGCGACAGATACCCACTTGATGGAAGAGGAGGGGAGGTACAGGCAACTGTGAGGAAAACCTCGAGCTAAATGAAAAATATTTCCCCCATAACGAACGCACAGTCGAACCACTTGACATTTGAACTTTGGCTGGGGTCTGTTTAGACCAAGAAAAACCACGATAGAATTTCAAATGCTGATGACAGCTGAAGTTTGCTCCTTCATGTGCATACACACACACACACACACAGTCACACACACATAGATATATATGTAAGTGCATATGTATGCTGATGACTGGAGGGCTGACTCCGCTTGCTTTGAGTTGAGTCTCAAACAAATTGTTTGCCCCGTTGTTAGACAAAAGGAAATTAAACATTTTCACTCGAGCAGCTTTTGTTTTCGCATCTCGCTCCGATAAAACGTTGACCACCACCCAAAGATTATCACGGACATGTGGCAAACCCGCATAAACGGAGTATAATCGTTATCCAGATCTATAAGCCGGATACAAAGTACTAATTTAGTGCAAAATAAGCTTCAAACTAAAAGTTGTAACGAGCTCTGGATATCTTAAAAAAGAATCAACATCCTTTTTTCTGTGTTTCTGTTTATTGTATAATATATATCAGACTGACAGAATCTCTAAGCAGATTTTCAAAGTGGATTCCCAATATACTGTTGCAGATCCTTGAAAGTGGATAGTCCTCGATAACAAATACTGGATAACTGGATAATACTGAGTAAGTACAATCCTTTACTTTGAGGTAATATAATCTATCTTCAAATGTGAGTGAACTTTGCATTGTATCTCTTAGATCAAAAACTATCTTATACTATATTAGAGATACTTTGGGTGTATATATACAATATATCATATTGACTTTTCTATACTTAACTTGCCACAGCTTAAGGAACAACTTTTGTTGCTTCAATTGATAAATTTTAATCCCCCTCTTTGGCCACATTCCCTCCTGGTCATGTTCTTTCTTATTGTCCTGTTCCCCCATTGAAGCCTATTTCTGGTCAAATGGATGGACTGTACACCCACACACTCACACACACACGTTATGTATGACATATTGTAGTGTGTTACTTAATGTCATCAGTCATGGTAGATTTCTAGTCCATTAACTTTGGAGTTATTCGGCGACGCTACTTTAACACTTCAGCGGCATTTGACGACCCTTTTGATTTTTATTCTTGTTGATTCTTTGATTCCTTGAGTATTTGTGACTTCGTTTTCTTCCTTTATTCATTTGGTCTATTTTTAATGGGTCTGTGCCCTGTTTCTTTAAGTGATTTCTGTGCTGGGGGGAGTCGTTTTATTTGATTGGGCCACAAAGCGTTTAAAAATTTCATAAAGTATTTCGGGTCCAGCGAATTGTTAAGTTCTTAAAAGCTGTGATTGAATCGGAACTTTATTATCTTTATTACCTGAGCTGAGAGGTGAAAAGATACACAGGTGCTTATTTCTAGATTGGTTTGATTGTTTAAGAGCAGTTTTTAATTGGTACAAAGCATAATTGTGTATAATTCTTGGCAGAGTCAATGTCACTTAGCGTCTTCCTGTCTGGCCAATTGCATAAATTTGCTCTTGAGCTGCTGATCAATTGTGGATATTCGTGCTATGTAGAGTCAAGCTTAAAGTGTGGAAAGTGCTGGAAAAGTGTATGATAGAACAGGTGAAGGCTTTACTTTTATATTCCCTATATATTTTTCTATGCGAAAAGAATTGCGAGCAACAATTGCCACAATCACAGCAACAACACGTCTCTTCTTGCTGTTTCAACCTAAAAGTATGCAACATACCTTTGTGGGAAAGAAAAGAGGGGAAAAAACAAAAGAGGGAGAGTGAAGGGAGGGAGAAAATTCTTATCAGTTATGCAACACGAAGAAGGTGAAACTTTTGTACCTTTTTTCCTGTCTCTTTACGACAACTTCTAGACCATAATTATAGATAATAAATCGATTCGAATATTTTTGTGACTGTCGTTTTCTGGAAAAAGCTTTAAGTAAACTTCCCTTTTCAATTTCACCCATTTTCCTCCATTTTCCTCCGGCTGCACTCGTTGAACGTAAAATCAACTCCAGGCAAATAGCTGACACCCATTTAACAGAAGAATCAATTAGGCGTAATATGCTGCTGCCTGCTGTCCTCGTAGCTAACCAGCCTTCTGCATATGAGTGTGTGTGTGTGTGGGTGTGAGTGTGGGTGTGTGGGTGGGTGTGTGAGTGTATGCACTACATACTTACAGGCGCGTAACGCAGTTGACAGTGAAAATAGAATCAAACAGCAGACCCAAAGCCACACACACACACTCACAGCATACATTCTCTCTCTCTCTCTCTGTCTCACTCTATCTATCGCTTACTCTGTCACACATACGCAAACGCATACAATGAAGGCAATTGAGCAGAATCATTGCCGTTGGCAGTTTTCTTTAAGGGCTTGCGGGAGAAGGAGAAGGGCGACAGCAGCTTCAACAGGCGAAACGCAGGCAGCGACGTCGACGCGCACAACAAGTGGCAGCGCAGCTTCTGCTTCTGCTTCTGCTGCTGCTGCTGCTGCGCTGCTGCTGCTTCTGCTGCTGGTGCTGTTCTTTCGCATCGCATTCCACATCCTGACGCAGTCTACGCCGCTGTGTGCGCGCCTCGTGCGGCGTTCGCCGTACAGTTTCAGTGCGAGATGAAATCTCGTGGCTGTTGGACGTGTGTTCGTATCCACGTTTCCACGTTTCCAGTCCAGCAACAGCTCCAGAGCCACTTGTAGCACTTGACTACAAACTTCTCTCTCCTGACTGCATATAGAAGATGTAGTTCAATAGAAACAGTTCATCAAATTCAAAACTAGTTCAATACTCATCAAGTGTTTGTCCAGAAAACAGTTCAGAAAACAAACCCAAACCAGCAGCAAAAAATATGTGATTTGACGGAGAAACGGGTGTAAGTTCCAGCGTACAAGTATTAATCGAAAACATTCAAAAACAAGTTATTCCGCCATGTGTTAAATGTCGAATGGTCGATACTAAAAAACAGGGGAATCATTATGCTAAGAACCTGTCCAAAATGTCTCTCAATGCAAATTAAAAGAGATCTTTTTCGTAAGTCCAGCATCCAGCATATAAATAAGACTTTCATTGGAATCATTCAGTTATATAAGTTTCAGTTTTTAGTAACTTGGAACTGTGTGTGGAGTTCGGCTTGCGGAATATTTCCGATATATTTGTGTGCATAACGTGAAACGTGAAATCAATTTGCCAAAGGTCTTTAGGGCTTTGCTTTCAACCATAAATTTTTGTAGTGATTTCTATTTGTTTACTTTAGTAGAACAAAATCAAGAAGAGATTGCTCCCATCGACAGTTTATTGGTGATTTTTCACATCGCACTGGGTCTTATTTATCTGCCCAATAAATATCTCATAAGAATATTAATAGAATTATAGCAGAAAGAAGCTCCTAGTTCCAGATGAAGTGCTACTTAAGGTTACACAAGAATAGAAGCATTTCGTTTGAAGTAACTTAAGCATGAATTTATTTCTCTATTTCCATTTCTAATTCACTTGTTTTCCCACAGGGACACTCCAACGCACAACTTCACCCTCCAGAGCAGCAATAACCACCCACATCGTCAACAGAACACAGATACAGATACAGATACAATACTGCAATAGAACCACAAAATAAGACAAACAACCGCAGGACAACATCTGCCACTCGTCCACCACCAGCAGATACTTTACCCTTCCTGGGATTGGGAATCGTTGTAGAACTCCAAACGGCCCTATACCAAATTTAACAGGTGAGCTACTGCCCAGAGGCGTTAACTTAAACCTAAACTTAAGAATCTCAGAATGGGGTAAATTCTCACGTTTCGTCTAGACTTTATTTAATAGTTTTTGCCGTAAGTCGCAGATTTTTTAGGCCAGTTTTGTCTGAAACACGTTTTAAAAGCCTAGAGTCTGCCTCTGAATACGGTTTGGGTAATCAGCTTGGGGTTATTGGCCAATAATGGATCGGGTTATAGCCTCATAATAAATATTACACCTACCGTTTGGTTTTCCAAGTAGCTTAAGCCTCTGGCTTAGTATATATCATATTTGTAATTCCTCTGAAAACGTATGTAATGATATACCTATATACATATATATAAAGGTCAAATCAGGTAACTCTTGACTTATACCCTGCAACCATAAGATATAAGAAAAGGGTATATCGAAGTGCAAGTAAGTAAACGGAACCTTCCCTCTTAATTTTCATTTATTCCAGCAGAACTCAGCTTGCATTTTGTCTATTGTGAATGCTCAATATTGATCGTCATTCACAATTCACTGCAAGCCAACAGAGTTGAATCAGCTGTTTATTTTTGTAAACAAAGCAATTAAAAGTGGAAAGTTTCGAGAAGTGCAAAAGTGCTTTCATTGTGCTGAAAAGTTAGGATAACTGAGTTATTTATATCGTTAACTTGGCTAAAATATGCGGTAATAAAGTCAAAAGTATTCGAGTCAGCAGAATTTACTCAGAGCTGACTTTTTACACCCACAATTGCCACTGATAGTAGCTACTGTCGAGTCTGATGCACTTCTAGATTCTCTTCCTAGTGAAGTCAGGGACAATCCTCATATGAGAATCGCAGCGAAAGGCTGTTATGCTAAATGAGTAGAGAGACTTTCATAGAATATCCTTTCATATCTCGTTCGCATTCACAAAGTTTGTGTTGCCTCTAGGCTAAAGGGTATCTGGCAGGCGACTACCTGGGTTACCAGAGCATTTGTACTTGTTTTAATTGTAATAAAAGTATTTAAGATAAGGTTACTTAAATATCGCTCGAACATATGAGCATATGGGCTTATCTGTATGCATTCAGTAATGCGCTTCAATGGCGAGCAAGCCGTGTACAAGCTCAGGCTTTTAATTGATCTTCATTTTGCAAATCTGAATCTGAGAAATGAGTTCAATTTAAATAAAGTTGCGTGCTGAGCTCTGGAGAGCAGCTGGCAGAAACTTGGATCATCTGGGGGCCGTAAAACTGGAGGCAATTACAATTAACACAAGTCGGAGGCAACAATAAAACAATGGCAAGAAATAACAGCAAGAGCTGAGATCATAAATATATAATAAATTAAAGCGCTCGTTGAAGTAAAAATAAGTTGACTTTTATGCATTTAGCTCTCTGCATTCTATATATTTAGTTGAACAAATACCCTCGATATGGGCAAAAGTGGGGAATATGACTTGAAAGAAGGTCAGAAAATCGAAAATCGATTTATTTATGATATTCTTTTTAGCCAGAAACAAATTTGGATAAATATAAATTTAAAATGCAAGTAAATATAATTTATGTATTATAAAAAAATCTAAGAAAAAGGTAGAATAATTACAAAATAAAATTATGATATAATAATAAAGTATGTAAAGAGATTTCTATATAAAAAATACTTAAAGGAAAACAAATACTAGGAATACGATATAACAGCTGCAACACTTTTTATATAATAGATTGGAGTTACTTCTATATTATTATTATTATTATTATCTGATCCATGTTGAAATTTATTGAACTACCGTCTATAGGATATGTGGTAGTCGAGCACTCCCCAGTGGAGCATCCATTGAGTTATTTTGTTTTGTTTTATTTTCTCATGAACACTTTTGCTATGAGTTTGGGGGGAGGGGGGCACACGCGACGAATGCGCATTGCCGGCATCGCATAAATTAAATAATTGCAATTAAAATTGATGAAGCTAACTAAGGTAGTTAGTAGCTGGGTATTAAGTACAAGTATTAAGGCTTTAAAGCTCCCACCCTTCTCGGCGTGTTTCTATCACCAGCCAGCGGTCTTTTATTTCTGGAAATGCGTTTTCAAATTGCAAAAATTAGAATACGTTTTTCGTCTTGTTTTTCCCACGCGCATAAAAATCATCGCATGCCCATTGCTAATAAATAATTGGAAAATGTATTTCAGACACTTTTCCGAAGTGTTCATTCACTTTGAACAATTTGAACACACTCTCAAACCGAGGGATGCCTCAAATCTCTGAACAACAAACACGCGCAAAATCACAAATCACAAAACACAACAAAAACTCATAGGAAAAGCAACAACTCGTTGGGTTGCATTCAAAAAATTCATTAAAAAAGCCCCAGGCGACACGCCAATGATTTTAGTTTGAGTTCAGATCGCCGACTTGTCGGCAGAACCATTAGAGATCACAGCCGAGTCCCTAAACAAAAACCGCGAAGTGCAGTCTGTGGGGTGGATGTCAAAGAGAAGTCTTAGAACTATCGCAAGAAGTGAATAGAAAAAGTGTAAATTGAATCAAACCAAACCCAGAAGTGAAGAGATCGGTTCCAATATTCTCGATAAATTATAAATAGTTAAAGTATTTCTACAGTTCTTATCTCAAGTGAAAACATAACTAAAACACATTCAAGAATCGTAAATCAAAATAAATATTACCAGAAATAGGCCGCGGGGTAAGAACAGATATATATGAACCCAAATGTATATAAATTGAAATATATAAATCAAAACAAAAGGACTATTTCAAAGTGATTCGAACTATTTCATAATACAAATGCAAAATATCGAATATGGATTCCAATACGATCAAAGACTCAACTGAATATCGTAACTTAGGTTCCACTCAGCATGAGGTACGTCTGCTCAAGTGATTACTGAAATCTCCTTCAATTTACTTCTTTATCTATCTATAGTCGAGTCTCAAATATAGAATTATGATTTATATGATATATTATTTATATATATCTAAAGTGAAGTCATAAAAATAGTATTGTGACAAACTGAAAAAAAGTACTTGACTTGTCTTTTTAGGAAAGGGAACAGATCGTAGATAGAGTAGTACTAGGAACTTCATTAAATATATGCTTAAGAGTGCATATCGAATTAAATGGGTTATATATTTGTCATTCACAGGCAGATCTAATTATACTGAAGATTAAATCATTTATAATTGCACATTTGTTTTCCCCCATATGAGTACGAGTACTCGTTCTCGTATTGCCCTGACGTGACAGAAGTTTTAATTCCTTGGTGGAATCTATTTTGTTGCCGTCTAGTTATAATTGGATCATTTCTATGTGATCGAAAGAGATTAGTCTATGTTATTAACAAATACAGGTCCGTTGACTAACTGAATGATTCTTTGATAGACTGGAATCGATCGTTAAAAGTGGACACTAAAAATCACATTCTCAATCTCAGACTTAATCTATATGGACAGGCAGTAAAGATGAACCTCAAGTTGTGCTAGGCTAATAACTATAATTTAATCTATATAGAATGTAATACTAGAATACCTGGGAGATATCTCTAAGATTGTAAAGTAAAAGTAATACTTTGTAGCCCAGTGTAAACACACACAGAGCATCATCTTCTCAGATAAATTTGCTTCTGCTGTTTTGATCAGAATATTTGCGAGTTTGCTAAGCGACAACAAGCAATTCGCTTGAGTGTTGATCTTTCCTGATCTTTCTTATTTGGATTTCTTAAGTGGAATCCAATTATAAATACTCAAGTTGGGGATACAGACCTCCCCAAGAGAAATCAGCTGGAAATTATCAACTGCTTGGGTGCGTCAGGAGGGGCAATAATTGATCGAAGTAAATTGCAATCGGAAGGGGTAGTAAGAACTTCTTCTCTGACAACTCTGGCGACTTGTGTCTGAGCCTTGTCAAAGTGGAAACTGACTTCTTCATATCTCTTATCCGTATTGTGGCTGTTCTTTCTTGGCAAGCTCAGAGCAGATCACCCAGAGATACACAGCATTAGTTCCTTAAGATGAGTATTCAGGCTTCCATTTGGTTATGGATTCCATTTAAAACAGAACCAAATGTGAATCAAGTTTATTCGTTTGATTTGCAGTGAAAAGAGATTTGAAAAGATTTTGAAACCAAAAAGTGCACAAAAGTTGGCTAAAAGTTGGAACAAGTGTTTGTTTGAGAAGAAGTAGTTGGTGCAACTTTTATTGATTGAATTGAATTTGAGCCAAGTCAGAGTCGTCTCTGAGTGGGTTGCCTGGTGCTGGGTGAAGTCATCACCCATCTGCCATCTGGCATCTTGCTCTCAATTATGTCAACGTTTTGATTTAATTGACTGCAAGTTAATTCAATTTTTGAAATTCGCACCCAGCACTTAGCCCTGGGGAAGTCGAATTTTGTCCAAATAGAAGGCTCCATTCAGTGACTAACAAAGGCGAACCAAGTGGTTGTGCGTGTGTGAATGGAGAGAGGGTGTTTCGGGACTGCCTTCTAAACGAATTAGATGGGAAAATTCAATTTAAATTTGCGACGCACAGCACAAAATTTGGCGAAATTGAAGGAGCAATTTGGAAAATGTAACGCAGCTCGAGATGCCAATTAAATAAATATTTAAATTTCGTTCGCATTGTCTTATAAATATGTATTACACATCTGCTTATTATTATATCTGAATTATTGTGAGAGTTTTCCACACAGAGCTCGCTATAATTTGCCCACCTGCGAGTGGGTAAAAATTGAATTTAATTTTATTTATAAAAGCCAAGACATATAATTTAGTTTTAATTAGTGCGAATCATTGGAGCGTTAAGCGCACAAGGGAATCAGGTAGTCACCGCCCAAGCAGCTTACGTTTTGATTACAATTTAAACACAATCCGATTACTTCGCTTCTCATAAGTCCTTGTCCTCCCCCTCCGCCTCCTCCACTTGCCATAGCAACCAGCGGCTAGCGACGCAATGCAATCATCGACCGACGCGGGCAATGAGGGCACACGTAAACACACAGCACAGCAGCAACAGTCGCAGGCAGCAGCAGCAGCAGGAGGAATAGGAGCAGCTGAGGCAACAAATCAGACGACATCCTTCAGCAACAACCCACAGCAGACGCGCAGCATCAATACACCTAGTAAGAATCCCTTCAAGCAGCAGCTGGACGTCAATCGGCAGAATGGCAACATGGAGTCAGAGTGCGGCATTATGGGCGTGGAGAGTGCAAGCGGCAAGGATCAAGGACAGCTACCTCTGCCGAGTAATCCGGTACGGCAAATGACAGGCGGACAGCCGCCGCCGGATCAATACAGGCAGGAGGATCCACGCGCAGCCGGCTCCTGGTCCGCCCTCAAAACCTGGATGGTCAGCTGGCGCGGATCCAATCGCCTAGTGCTGGTCATCGTGGCCATCGCCCTGCTCCTAGACAACATGCTGCTAACAACTGTCGGTGAGTGTGCAAATATATCTAATGCTATATATATATATATGTATTCCGTTAAGAGTCGTATAAATCGCATAAATCTGCAAGCCATTAGCATTTGATGAGCATTTATCTTGGCGGCCACTTGACAGTGCGGCGCAATCACCTGGAAATTATTCATTTCCATTTCTCAATAGGATTTGTAGCGTTCTCCTTTGGCCATCAAATTACCACAGAGCGCCACTTTAGCTAATGAATGTTTCCTTGGCGTCGCTCGGTCGCCAGCTCCATCTCATTTTTCAATTCTGTTTCCTTTCAACGTCGAGCGGTGCCCAGGGATTTCGATCAACTCTGGGACTTGGTGTTATATCCGAGTTGTATTTTAGTCAATTATCAGTGTTGTGTTCACATTTATGAATGCATCCATTGGAACTAAGTGCATACTCCCACTCAAGCAACACACCCTTCGCAGACAGCAGCAAGGACTCATCCGCATCCGCATCCGCATCCACAGCCAATTAACCAAATCAACCAACAACTAATCAAAGTTGGAGCACCATTATTCAATAGAAATGTGCGTTGGCCGTCATTATCAAAGCCGACAGGGCCCGAAAGGGATTGGGATTGGGATTGGGATTGGGGCTGGGAATAGGACTAGTCTAGGACTGGGGGTGGGCACTGGGCAAGTGCCGACAGTCAATTAAATAGACACGCGCCCAGTGCGACTGCTGCGTGTGACACTAAATCTACGGCGAGGGTGGGGCTGAGGGTGGGCAACGGACAGGCCAAGTGCTTGTGTCAAGTGTCTGGCCAAACACATGGACATCAAGTGGTCGATGGACGCTGGACGCTGGTCCGCAGTGGTACTCCAGTCTGGCCAATGTTTGCTGCGGCTGACAACACAAAAGAGCGATTGAAGTTCTTTATTTTACGTTTTTCTTTTCCGCCTCCCGTACTCTTCTCCTTTTTGTGTTAAATGTTCATGAATTTATATCAACAAGTTGGAAGGGGCCACCAGGGGCTGGGGAGGGGAGGAGGGTATCCAACCGTAGACAAATAGCGATGCGAAGTTGGAGACGACACTCGAAGGCAACTTGTTGAGAGCTGCGGAAGTGAAAGTCAAAGGCAAAGTAGAAAAACGCTCAAGGAGCGCACAAAAGTCAAACTATTAGCTCAACCCCAAAAAAAAGAGAAGAGAATAGAATCCGAACTCCATGCCCATATCCAGTTGTGAGTCGACAGTTCCACCTCCAGTCGGAAGCTTTTCTATTTTCCGTTTGCTTCAACGCTTCAGCGCAGCAAATGAAAGTTAGCTCCGAATGCCGAAGGACAAGGGGAGATGGATGGCTGGGGGGAGGTTGGGGGAAGGGGTGTGATTGTTTGAGTGCTGGATTAGGGGGGACGGTTACGGCAAATATGCTTTTAGCGTTTGACTTGAGGCATTTCCACTTAAGTGCTTTCATTTCACCGTTAAAGGTGTTCAAGTGAAAACTGCGAGAAATACTATATGCTTATTACATTTGATCTCTGGCAATGAGCATAAAATGCTCATAAATTAGATTAGGCTCCGGAAAAGGCTACTCCCAAGTCATTCGACTTATCTCATCTCCGACTCAGCAGATAGTAGTCCTGATTTATGTGCCACACCACGACTTATCCCTGAGTGCCCCTGCTGCATATGAAATGGGAATAGCTCAACTGAAACTGAAACTGAAGGAAAGTAACGAATGCGCTTATATAAAGTTCATTTTATTGATTGATTGACAGACATAGCAATTGGAATGAGCTCGACTAGCAGATACCCTGCACTGCATTCGAGTGATACTTAAACCTATTATAAACAAATTTATGATATAAATATAGATATTTTAAGTTAAGTTCCAGTTCACTTTTTCTTTTCAAACGCATTGGGAGTATTAGAGGGAAAGCTTCTTAGATATAGAGTTGGAGCTGGGAAGTATTAGATGGAAGCCTCCTTATATAGATTAAAGCAGTTAAAGATTATAGTTATTCATATGATAGTAGAGTCGAAGTAATCGGAAGCGTTAATACGTTTGGTATAAAGAAAAGTAGATTAGAATTTCCCTCCAGTGTCTTTTAACTACGATGTTGGGTTGCCCGGATCCATCGGCTGTTCACTCACATCCGTGGGGTCCAGCTTGTCCAGACAAGCTGTGGATCGCTGCTTGGTGGGCGTGGTGCCCAGGGAACGCGACTTGGTGCCATCCGCAGTCAGCTCCTGGGCTGGCCTGAGCAGCTGGTAGAAGCCATCGGCGCCGTCCTTGTTGAGGGACGCACTGCGCGCAAAGGGAAAGTAGGCGTTGAGCTGGCGTTCCATCACATCCTTGTTGATGGTCGTCTCCCAGATCTGCCGCTGGATGATGCTGCTGTATCGCGCCTCGAAGCTCTGCTGATGCCGCAGCAGCTCCGCATTGCGTGCGCCCTTGTTCCGCTCCCGCTCGCGTTCCACAGGTTGCTCAGTGGGCACGGGCGTGCTCGGCTTGAGGGGACTGCCCACAGAATCCTCATCAGTTGACATCTGCGGGCTGTACTACTAATTGCCGGAAAATTAAGTACAGAAACTCGACTTGTTAGCAGCAACCGAAAGAGAGACAGCAGTTCGTTCCGTAAGCTGCACTTGCAACCAACCGCGTTAGCTTCAGAAACGCGAATAAGTCACGGCAGGCATTTTGCTGTCTACTTTTAGTTACCCGTAGACTCAGACGTAGCTCCTTTTAGGGTACGGGTATATACATATTGCTGCTATTGTTGCGCATTTTCCTCGCTTAACTAAAGCGAAAACTCAAATGTCAGGCAAAAGTTTTCCCAGCTGCGTCGTAATTGCGAGCGTGCCTTTCCTCCTTTGTCCTTTGTCTTACGGAGTTTCGCCCTCAGTCTCTGGGAAAGGAAAGTATGAAAGTTTTCCGATGAGTATGGGTATCTACATTATGACGTTGTTATTAGCGTAACTCCCCAAACCTATCCTCCCCCCCTGAGGATGGCTCATGGTGACAGCGTATCCGACGGCTAAGGTCACAACGTGCCGCCATATTTCTCCGTGTCGTCTTCGATGCTTTCTGTCGCTGTCAAGGTGGACTCATTAAACGATTCTCCACTCCGCATGGCAATCGCAATCGTATCGTAATGATACGCGTTGCCCATAAACGGTGTGAAGGAGCGCGATATGCCTCGTGTGGTAGGTGCCAGCGGAGACCTTGCATGACGCTCGTGGCAACTGACTCCATGTCCCGGCAACAGTTCGATGTGGGGCTGGGGCTGGGGCTGCCTCATTACAACGATGTCAGGATATATAATGTCAATAATTGATTTATGACTGTTTACGTGTTGTCTTTAATATAGATGACACGGACGAACTAAACCTGGAGGGAGGGAGGTTATAAATTAGTAATCCATAGGGTAGCCAGGTGGATGAACAGCGATAATAATATTGAATTAATAATAGGGCTGACTCTATACATAAAATATGCAAATTTATGTGTTACAGAGGAACATAAGGAACTCCCTTCTCCCTTCTCCAGATGAAACCCAAGGTACTCTTTGTACTTTGTGTAGTTTCAATCCCAAATACTTTGTTGTTCCTCCCTTTGAAAGTGTCAAATACCCGCTGGCATTCCCTCAAATGGTTCCCCGATTCCTCTGTTAAATGGAACTCTTAGGCTCAATATGATTGTAATATAAGCTGTGCAATATTTTCACGATTAGGTTGATTGCCCGACGACCCCCAAAGGACTCGTAAAAAGAAAACAAAACATCGCAGTTTCTGGCTGTGTGGGTAGACATGTCGGTTTAGGCCAAAAATAAATATGGCCAAAAACAGAAAACTTTCAATGACGACACACAAAAGGCAAATCAATAAAACTACAAAACAAAAACCCAAATAATAGAGGCTCGATTCCGTAGAATCACATCCTGCCTTCACTTTAACCCCAAGTCCTGTCTAGTTAATAGTTCCGTCAGCCTTACCACTTCCCACTCTGGAAATCTATTCAAGTTCTGTGCGAATATATCGATCATAGACACATATCTGACCCCACAAGGGATACCTCAGAGCTGGCTTCACAATGTCTCCCTATGAATAGCTCTCGACGTGCTCAAGTCCACATGATGAAACACATCCAAGTCGGGTTCAAGTTCTTTATATTTCATACAAGTAAATAGTTCAAAAGAGCCCATTGTAGAACTTAGCCCGGCACTGCTCCTTCTCCATAATCTCCCGCATGAATCCATTGAGCTGCTCTGACATGCAATACAGGACATAGAGCTGAAGACGTAGGGAGAAGATGAACATCATTCTGTAGAAGTCGGAGAGAGCTATGACCAGATAGTAGCACAAGGTCGCATCTCGTCCAGAGAGCAGCTCGTAGAAGTGGACTGCATGCCAGCAGCTAAGGGAGATCCATACTAACATAGCTCCATAGGAAGCTAAGCTGATTATCCTCATCTGTCGATAGAGGCGATTCGTATTGAGTCCCAGGTTGAGAAAGTCCTCCGCCAATTGCAGCTGGTGATTGATGTCCTTGACCACTCGCCGACTGCCAAGCAAAGAAGGTACCAGCACCACCTGCATTGAGTTAATTACATTAATGGTAATCCTTGGCAGCCATAGCCCGGGCAGAGCTGGATAAATGAGCCAATATGCTACACACCAAGGTGGACATGATGGCCAGCAGGCGTAGGAGCAGATTCCCAACAACTGCCAGGGAGGAACTGCTTGCCACCGGCTGGGAATAGTCCCGCCAATCCGCCAGCATCAACGAGAGATTCACATAGAGATAGATCAGTAGATGGACCAGCGTCAGGACCAGTAGGGGATAGGAGATCCTAAACTCATTGCTCCTGGCGTGATGCGAGTAGGGGAAAAGGCCGGAAAAGCGCAGCGCATGCGTTGTCTCAACGAAGGATCTAATATGTTGTTCCCGTGCCTCGGACATCGTAACTGACCAGGCGACGACGTGGTGTCCCTCATCAGTGTGTGGAGCAGTCGCGTGTCAGTCGCAATCGATTCTAGATATATCGTTCCCTGGTCACATATTCCTATTAACCGTTATTAATTGGATGAAGATATATCTGTCTATCAATCAGACAGGTTGTTATAGTTTAGGTCAAAGTAGCAGCTCGTTAAGATCAAGAGATTATATTGACTCGTCGAATCCTTTTCTATAGCTATTCAAATATTCTTTTGGTATTCGAGAAGCAACTGAATATGGCTTTAGCTGTGATAGATCCAGAGTGTGTGATAGTCCCTAATCCGAAGAATATATTATATGCAATGATTGATAGCTTGATTGATTCAACTGCGGATCAAGAAACTATATCCTCATATTGCCAGTGTCTGCCTCTTAGATACATTTTTGATACTTTAAATTAAATTTGTATCTGAATTTATTTGAAGTTAATCTAATTTGATTGAGTGAAAGTAATTTAATGGGAAAGGTAAAAGAGTTGATGAATCTGTGGAGTTTCGGGGTCAGAAACACAAATCGCTGAAGCTGGCGCTGAGTGCATCCTCGCTGTTGGTTGTGGCCAGGAGCAGACCCTTCTTGGGCAGGCTGGGCATGAAGATGTGCAGCTGCTTGCGGCTGTCCAGTTGGCCCACATTCAGGCCACGCCCACTGTGCGGCGGTGTGCGGTGTGTCTCCTCCGCAGTGGGCATGGCCGTAGTGCCATTATAGAGCCTGGCGGAGGCCAGGTGCCCGGCCAGGCGACGCGTCGCGCTGGCACTGCTGCTCAGCGTGCAGAGATCAATGTTGCGGGCCGGACGATTGAGCCGGACGGGCACGCCCTCCTTGTTGAAGATGATGGTGATGGGCTTGGCATTGGAAGAATTGGAGGAGTAGTTAGCCGCCGCCTGTGACTGTGACTGTGGCTGTGGCTGCCTGGCTGGAGGCTTTCTCTGTGTGGCGACACGCTGTGCCACAGTTGCAGCGGCGATCCGCTTGAGGCTTAGGGCGCGATGGGCATGGCGACTGCTGCGGTGGCTGCTCCTGGAGGGCAGAGCAGCACTTCTGCTGCTCGCGGGCTGTGGAGTAGCTGCCTTGACGATGTCTGCGCGTCCGGCCAGGTCCAGCCAGTTGAGCACACGCTCCGCCAGGCGCTCCTCCGGATTTGCCGCGTGCGTGCTGGGTGCGGGTACATCCTGCAGGGAACTGCGTCGTGAGTGGGAGTGGGAGTGCGAGTGGTGATCCGTCAGATGGTCCAGCTGATAGCTCTTGCCGCCACTAAGCAGCCAGGCGCGTCGCTTGCTGTGGCGGCTGTTCTGGCGTCCACCGAAGCTGGAGGAGAAGGCAGTCTGCATCTTGTTGGACATTCCGTTCTGGGCCTGGTTGGCTTGCTGTTGGCGCTGCAGAGTGAGTTTGGTGGCGTCCAGGAGCAGATACTCATCCAGGGTGTAGTCGTCGCAGTCCTCGAGTGCCGCCGGCTGGTCATGGAACTCGTAGGAGGACTCGTTGTGATGACTGACACCTGCACGATATATGATTAGTTGGAGCTTCGGATTAGCTGTTCACCTACCTCCTCCGCGTCTCGCACTTTGTTGTTGGCACTGGATCCAGCGTTGTCGCTCGCGTGGCTCATAATCGAGTATAAAATGGCGTCGGTGGCTCCGGCCCGCTTCTCCGATCCTCTCCAGCCAGACGGAGCGCACAAACAGCGGACGACTGGCCGACTCCCAAATGGAACGTGCTGGCTGTCGCATTGCCCCCTCTTCTCTCCTCGCCTCGTGCATTAATTAAAACCCTTCCATACTATTATTATGACTGATTAAGCAGAAAAACAACGAATCCAAGGAGTCTCTCGATTGTCACGGAGTCGTCCCTGCTGTCTGCATTTTTATCGTCCTCGTCGTCGTGTGCCTGCACTGCCGGTTGCTGCCTCACTGCCAGCGCTGTTTGCCCTGACGACGACAGAGTCGCCGCCACAACCGAACTCCGACCTGTCACCAGGGATGGACTGAAACCAAGTGTTTGACTCGGTTGAACTGTGATATTGAGATTTCTTTACACCAGATCGGAGTGTGCTAGATTTGTACCATAATCAATGGTCAGGGTTTTCTTTGTACTTCCTTCTTGTTGGGGTAGAGGAGAGAGAGAGAGGTGGATAAGGTCAGTCAAGTGATCCTTTGGTTGAAACATGTTCAACAGTCAATCTGATTCACGTTCACAGTGACTTCCATATGCTTTACTATATATTCTGCATTGGGTTCGAGGTGGGAAGGAAGCACTTCTCTGTGGAGTTGGGTTAAGATAAGGTCAGTCCAGTGATTCTTAAGGTCAGTCCAAGTTCATGAACATAGTGACTGCTATATAGTATGTTCCATTGGCTTCGACAGTCATCGTCTAGTTCAGTTCCTGGTCGGAGCTGGCAAGCAAGATTTGGGCTAAGGAAGAAGAGGTATAGAGTCGGACACTCCCTTGCTTCAAGTTTACATATCTCGATATATCTGAACGTATAAAACTTTCCAAAGTGACTTCCATATGCCATGTGGCTTCCTGTGACTTGCAGAGTCACCGCTTTGGATAGTCCCTGCTGCATGTAGTTGACATATCGTGGAATCAATCTGATTCACGCTCACAGTGACTTCTATATGACATTCCATGTGACTTGCTGTGACTTAACCAGGCCCTGGTCGGAGCTGTTTGCTTGTCTGGTTGCCCACCGCCCGCTGCTTCCTTTTTGTTAGACTCCTTTTTGTAGTTTGACTTGTGGTTTAAGTGTCTTCGACACGCGAAATGCAACCCAAACAACCGAATCCCTGCCCAGTACCCAATACCCTGGTTCCCAACATTCGGAACCATTAACCGCTTGTCAGTTGCACGTGCTTTAACATATTTGTATGTCAAATGCTCGGAGACAGTTTAATGAGCTACCCACCAGGTCGACCGGGTGGGGGGAGGGCAACTTGGATTACCAGGAAACTATCCCCCACCATCCCTATGAATATAATTTCCTGGTTAATCGGTTATGCTGGCGTTGCATTTTAAGTGGTATTCCTCATTAAAACAAGCGGAGCTCCAATAAATTTCCCCAAAACCCTTTGGGAGCAGGGCCTGCACAGCATAGCCACAGCCCAGAGTAGCAAGTAGTTCCACTTTTCTTTTGTTCTTTCTTGTATTTCCTTTGCATTTCCCTTGTGGATGGCACCAAATGGCATGTCGAATTACATGAGCGACATATGTGGCGGCTATTGCGGCTGACACGAGGCTGCCTGTAAACCAAAGACGAATCATAACCAGGTGGAATGGCATTATGGAAGTGGGTGGGCTTACACTAGATTCGCTGATTTGTCTAGGACAAATGACTCTGGGCATGTGCTGGCACGATATGCCTGCAAATGGGCTCGACTCCAAGCCCTGTTCCTTCATGCTAATGGCTTAAAGGCTATACCATAAACCTTCCGATTTTAATGTGTAATATGTCTCGGATAGCAGCTCCGCCCATGTATAATTCAAGCGTATTTAAAATGTCACGAATTTCCATAATTTCCATAGAGCAGAGGGCAGGAGATATCTCCAATCCCATCGAACCAAATAAATCTATGCAAAGGATTTTCCAATTTAACTTTAAAGTAAAGCAATTGGGTAACCAAATCCCATTCCCAACCAAATCCCAACCACACATTATGCCAACAACACTTCAAAAGTTGAAGCCCCACAACGACTGGGAGCCACCGCTGAATCCGCTATCTCTCAGCACTCATTGAAGTTGGAAAAGCATTTGAAACATGGCCTCAAAAGTGAAGGCCTGAAGGCTGACAAGGAAAGGAAGGAGCTCATAATGTGCCGGGAAATGCAATTACAGCAACGAAACGAGCATTGGCCCAAGTGCAAGAGTGTGTTTTGAGCTGGAGCTGGGTTTGGGTTTGGATTGGGGTTGGGGTAGAGCGCCGCCTGTGGCCGGAACTGATGCCGCCGCAGAACGGGTGTTGATAATAAATATAAACATAGCTGGAACATGCGATAAATAAATTGAATTTTTTGCACAGAGTGTTGCCGAGTGTTCGAAGTGTGTAGAGGGTTAAGGCTTAAGGGTTAAGGGTTACAGGTTGAGGGAGAAAGGGTTAAACAATAACAGCAACAATTATAAAGTGCGAGGGAACCTTTGGTGGCAGAGCGCAGAGCAACTCAATTAGGACAAGCAATCTGGTTGCGAGTAGCGCCTAGAAGCCATTATAAACTTTTACCAACTAACTGGCAACTGGTAGCTGTTAACTGGCAACTGGTAACTGGCAACTGGCAACTGGTAACTAGGAACAACAACAACTTAGCAAGCCTCTAGTTAATGCAATTAAAGAGCGGCTGGAGAAAATTGCTTTCCCTGCAACAATGTTGCCCGTTGGGCTAATTGTATGTAAAAAGTCTTTGTTGCAACTCAATTACAAACCCATTAGCCGCCTCCCGTGTTCCTGTCTAATTCGCAGTGCCCATCATACCCGAGTTCCTCTACGACATACGCCATCCTGACGCACCACTCGACAGCTTCCCCCGCGCCCCGCTGAACACGCCGCCCTCGCCCACGCCGTGTCCTTGCAAGGATGGTGAGGGTATGCCACAGATCGAGGTCTCCACGCTCAGTCCAGAAGGTAAGCTCCAACTAATTGCCAGGTCAACGTGTTAAGGAGACCCACTTACTTTTCCACTTTCCACTTTCCATAGAAAATGAGACGTTCTACCGGGAGATGGAGGAGCGGCACAACGAACTCGTCGGCGAAACGGTTGAGGTTGGACTACTCTTCGCCTCGAAGGCCATTGTCCAGCTGCTGGTTAACCCCATTGTAGGACCGCTGACCCATCGGTAAGTCATCTAAGCTATTACATGAGACACACCTTCCCTTACTGTTCCCTTGAATCTCAGCATTGGCTATAGTATACCCATGTTTGCCGGATTCGTGATTATGTTCCTCTCCACGATAAGTAAGTTTTGGATCGAGTAATGATCGTCCCACTAATCGCAGTATTCCCTTTGAAGTATTTGCCTTTGGTCGCTCGTATCTGGTGCTGTTTATCGCGCGTGCTCTTCAGGGGATCGGCTCGTCCTGTTCCTCTGTCTCTGGCATGGGCATGTTGGCCGAACGCTTCACCGACGACAAGGAGCGTGGCAATGCCATGGGTATAGCGCTGGGTGGTCTGGCTCTTGGGGTGCTCATTGGACCTCCATTTGGTGGTGTTATGTATGAGTTTGTGGGTAAATCGGCGCCATTCTTGGTGCTGGCTGCTCTGGCGCTGGGCGATGGGTTGCTGCAGCTGTTCATGCTGCAGCCATCTATACAGAAGGCGGAGACGGAGGAGCCGCCCTCCCTGAAGACCCTGATCAGTGATCCGTACATCTTGATAGCCGCTGGTGCAATCACCTTCGCCAACATGGGCATTGCCATGCTGGAACCTTCCCTGCCGCTCTGGATGGTGGACAACATGGGTGCAACTCGCTGGGAGCAGGGCGTCGCCTTTCTGCCCGCTTCGATTAGCTACTTGATAGGCACGAATCTCTTTGGACCACTCGGACACAAGATTGGACGTTGGTTTGCCGCCTGCCTGGGACTGGTCATCATTGGCGCCTGTCTGATCTTTGTACGTATCGCCAGCAGCTGCTCCCGCACATCATATACCAATCTTTGCTCTTCAGATTCCCATGGCCACCTCCATCACGCACCTGATTATACCCAATGCCGGCCTGGGCTTTGCCATCGGCATGGTGGACTCCTCGATGATGCCCGAGCTGGGCTACCTGGTCGACATACGTCACTCGGCGGTCTACGGCAGCGTCTACGCCCTGGGCGATGTGGCCTTCTGTGTGGGCTTTGCTGTGGGGCCGGCGCTTTCGGGCTCCCTGGTGAAGACCATTGGCTTCGAGTGGATGTTGTTTGGCATCGCCATTCTCTGCTTCTTGTACGCACCGCTGCTCACTTTCCTCAAGAATCCTCCGACCAGCGACGAAAAGAAGGTGCGTATGGCCAGAGAAGAAGCTGCCGCTGCGGCCGCTGCTCTGGCTGCTGCGGAAGCTGCCGCCAGTAATTCGATTGCTCATCTGACGGCTTCCTGTCCGGCCATCTTGCACGGCTCCGTGGCGGATGCGGGCAGGACCAATGATGCATTCGAAAGTGAACGCTTGTGATGACTTTGCTTTAACTTTTAATTTAGGAATCCCCGAAAGAAAACACATTCTTAGTTTATTATTTTGTATTTTATTGTAAATAGAGTTGCAGATATTCATTTGTTATTTAAGATACTTTCTACTCTCATTTTAGTTTTAGTATTTTTTAGTTACTCTTGATATACTTTTCGTATTGTTTTAGGTTTAATTCCGATCTTAAATATATATACATAAATTTGTTTTAATTTTTTATTAACCAATCATTTCTCTTTCTTCGAGCCATAGAAATGACCTTTGATAAGCATTTACTAATCAATCTCAACTCTTTCAGTCTTTGATCTATGGACGCGACCGAGCTCAGGTACGTTATGTAACCTATCAGAACTACGATGACGACGAATAAGCCCACGACACGAAAAACTTAAACTTAAACCAAAGCAATGTCAGCAAAATTGACCAAAAATCCAAAAAAAAAAAGTTACTAAGAGAAAAGTTTGGGGTTAATCGAAAAATACAACCAAAAATATCAGAAATATCATATGAAATCAAATTGTTATAAATAATTGTTTGATATTTGAGAAACGTTGCCAAGTTACAAAGAAAAGTTAATTGAGATACAATAGAGCATATCTAGGATCCAGTGTAGACCTCAACAGGGAAACAGAAGTATAAGACGATATATAGAGTACATATATCTTTTGGTGTTAGAGCAATGATCGAAGGGAAAGGTAGTTAGAGAGAAGATGAAAGTTATATTTAGAAGAGTTCACAACATTAACATTTGAATATAAAGTATAGTATATATATATATATATAGTTATATACTCGAACCTTTAGAGTGAAATATTGATATGAAACAAAAGCATACTTACGATCTTAGGAGATCCTTTAGAAGTTATAGCCAACTTATAGGCCAAGTTAAAACATGTTTAAGAGTTTTGTTCCAATGTTGTAATATATGTATTTATCCAGTGGAATAACAACAGGATCCACAACAAAGAAACGAAGGCTTTCGAGTCCTTTCGAATATAAATTTTACTCCCAGAATGGAAGGTTTTTGCCTGCACAAAGCGAGGCGTGACAGTGCCTGCAAATGTATATGCATTGATCTACAGTGAGTCCCAGGAAACCAGCCACAACTTCATTTTAAAATATACTGTATTTATACCTTAAATACTAAAAAAATACTAGCAAAACGCACGCAAAAGATTTAGAACTGACTTCACAAGGTCCAATCAGGCGTAGGATCTATAAGTCTGTATAGAGGCTATAAGATCTGGGTATGGTCCAGCGACAATGTAACTGGGAGCTGGAGTTGTCCTTCACAGGACTTCCACCTCCACCTCCCAGTTATCCTGACGCTGTGCCAGACCCGAGATAGCTTCACGTATTCAACTTATAGACGCATCGATCGCATCGACGCATCCGCATAGACATTGATGTTGACATTGTAGGGCGATGGGTCCGACTCTCCTGGTCGCTGATAGGTGCTGGAGCTGCGTCTTCGCTCCTGTCTGGGCACTGGCGCTGGCGAAGCATTGCGCACACGCACCCTATTTATCGAGAACTGCAAGTCCTCATCCGCCGGCCTAGTCGTGGTTATCCGTATGGGAATGTTGTTTATCCTCGTATGGATGGGCAGGTTGGAGCTAACGGGCACTCCATTCACCTGCAGGTTGAGCAGCTTCCGTTCGTTCAGACGTGTCGCAGACAGCGGACGCAGGCTGGAGCTGCTCTCACTGGCATAGACACTGGCATTGAAGTTGGAGCTGCACGAGCTACGACGATCCAAAGATCTGGTTGGAGTTGGCGCTTGCGGTGGGGCAAGCTGTGGGGCCTGAGGTGGCGGGTGGCATGGCTTCTCCTGTCGACTGGCCACTGTTGGCTTCAGATCGCGCAACGTGGACATATTCCGAGTACAGTTCTTCAATCGCTCTGCGCGCGCTGCCTGCGCGCTGGAACTGGTTGCGCGTTGATGGACATAACAGGGCGCCATCCCGGGCAGTCGCTCCGAGGAACCGGCCCTATACAGATGGGATGTCATCGTCACTGGCGTTGCAGCCGGAGTTTGTATGCACATGGCACGCATGGGCGTCCGCCGCTGCCTCTCCTGCTGCGCCTGCTCCTGCTTCTGCTCCTGCTCCTGCTGGCGGCACGCGCGTTCGTAGTCTCGTTTCCTTTGTGTTTCGCGCTCCAGCTCACGGAGCCTGTCTCTTTGACGCTCCGCCTCCAGCTCCAGCAATCGCTCACGGTCGTGCTGTCTATCCAGCTGCCTCAATCGCTCACGTTCCTTTTCCCGCTGCTGCGCACGCTGCTGCTCCTTCTTGAGTTCCTGCTCCTGCACCTGTTGCAGGCGCTGACGTTCCGATTGCATCTGCATTCGCTTCGCCTGCAACTCGTCCTGGGCGTGGCTGCGCTTGCTACAGGCCGGCGGCATATTAAACTTGGAGAGCCGCTTGTCTATGACAAAGCTCTCCGAGCTAGCGTAAGATCTCTGCGCCTCCGGCCTGTTGTCAGCCTCAATTTTGATCTTGAAACTGTTGTCCAGCTCCGCCTCGGAGTCCAATCCACTTATGTTGATGTTGATCTCGCAGCCGCTGCCACTGCTGCAGACACTGCGCTTCGCTGTCAGCTTGCAACTGGATTTCTGTGGGCTCCTCTCGGGTGGCCTGAGTTTGCAGACGGAGGTGCTACTCCTGCTCTCCCTGCGCGTAGTGCTTGTCTGTCCCATTGCGGTGACGCTTTGGCCACGGCGGATTGGCTGATACTCGACTCGATCATAGCAGGTGCGCAGCAAAGGTGAGTTGGTGGCGCCATTCGAAGAGCGGCTGACCCCGTTGGGGTGCAGCTGTGGGGCCACCCTCGCCATGCTGGTCCCTTTGCTAGTTGGAGTTGGAGGAAGACTGCATTCGTGGAGGAACCTGCGACGTTTGTTCTCCACAAAGGAACTCGTCGGTGCAGCCTCTGCTGGTGCTGGCGGCTGCTGCTTGGTGAACTTCGGGTTGTAGTAGTAGGTCTCGAAATTGGTCGCTTTTTGTAGCCTGGGCACCGCTTGTTGCAACTGGGGCCGCTGGACATGCTGGACAGGATAGGGGGGTCGGTCGGCGTATCGGAAGTTGTACGATTGGATTTTGAACGGATCGTTCTGAAAGACATCCGTATTCTGGCGACGTGGGTAAATACGGCTTGGAGCATCTGTCAACAAGAAGGCCTTGAAAATTGGTTCTCCATAAATCGAAACTGTCAGAAATACTCACATAGACCGCGACTCATTTTGTGCAATAGATTTGGTGCTATCGAAGGGCTTAGGCCAAAGTGGTACTGAAATTTGCGCTGCAATCATCTAGAGATTTTTTTTTGGAATTGTTTTTGTGTCCAAAAAGAGAATTTTGTCAATGACGACTTTGTTTCGCCGTAGAGCCCCAAGAATTGGTTTCAGGCATTCCAAAGTCTGGTTGGAGCCTGGGACTCACCTTAAATCTCTCTGGGCAGGATTCATGAATCGCTTGTGCAGCAATGTGGTTAGCTAAGAACTAACCTTCCTTAAGTAAATCAATTTAAAACAAAGTATTGTTAGATTTGTTGAATATTATATAAAGATATATTCCCAGTAGAAAATACTCGTAGCTCTTTAGCAAATAATCGAACAGATACTCAAATACTGAATAATTGAATAATTGTTAATCAAGTTAAATTTATATAACAACGCATATATATTGAAATGAATATACCTATATATAAACACTAGTTATCTGACGCAATAAGGGAACTATACAGATTTAAGTCGAGTTGTACCAAACGTACTTCAAATATCAAATATTCAAATAAATACATACATACACGAATAAATATAAAAAATATACAATTAATGTGCGCACAAATTGTGAGAATTTACTTTAAAAACAATTAACTTAAATATTATTTTATTTGTAATAAGGATCAATTGGATCCCATGGATATTTCCGCGAGTCTCTTGAATGGCTGCAAGTCTCTCCAAGCGTTGTAGGCCTCAAAAAGGCTACGTAAAATCCTCTTTTTCGATCGAGAAACACGCCGTACAATGGGCAGAATACAACAATTTGTGCACACATTGAAGCTACTTATATAGAAATGTAAAAAAAGAGTTAAAATGCAAACGGTTAGAAGACAATCGCAGGTATACAATGAGGTTAAATGAAAAACTTGTAAATATGCAAAGCTGAGATACTTGCTGATTCTTGTCGTTGTTTCATTTCATAAGCCAAAAGTTTAAGCCGAAGAAAATATAGTTAAATTTAAATATATTAACCTATCATAAACCTCATATACATATGTTATTATTAGTGCTTGGATTACTTGTAATTTGTCACGCTTCCAAAGAATTGCAAAATTCAATCATGCACCATAAAAAACTATTCTAGATTCCCACTCGTATATCGTATATAAACAGATAAATATTTAGTACAAAAGCATTGTGCAGGGTAAACCACTAAATAACTAACTAATTAACCAACTAATTAAACTAATCACTAGCTATAAATAACAACACATATATATTAGCAAGTATATTAAAAAAGATATACATATATATACGATATATGCAAAAGTTTTGTTCGGTTTTCAAAAGTTATTGTGCGTGTTAAGTATAGCCCGCTTAGAAATGTGTAATCTATACTATATATACGTGTGAATTAGACAATATAGCTTATAAAATTATAATGGTATACATATTCAAGAATATAATATATATATATGAGTATAGCCATAAATACAATACTATCTCGTTAAATGTTGAATGTTACTGAATATTACTCAAAATTCTATTGCATCACAAAAATAAGCTGGTATGGGGTCAAACAAACTATAATGCTATCTATCTAAATATCTATATACTAATAAAGAACAATACGATACGATACGTTTTGTGCACAGTATTATAGCTATATACTATATTAATCTATATATAAATGAATTAGATATTCAAATATCCGCACACACATACACTCTCTCAAGTATTGAACACTTTTGAACACTCGTTGTTTAGCGCGAGCATATTATTCTTACGATATATACGATACGATACATAATCTATATACTATATATATAAAATATAGAAACTAATATTTGAACATTTATCACATTTATCTTAACGTAAAACAACAATTAATAACGATGTGTAATCATGTCACGCCATGTCATGTGTGGGATAGAGTTGTCAGAGAAACCACTGAAAGAAGAATAGTTGAATGCAATGTAGGAAGAACTTATATATAATCGAAATAAAACTTATAAACATACGAATAATCGAAAACGTAGAAGAATGCATATACTATATATATATCTATATATCTGCTATCCAAATGTTTAAGTACGCTAACGAAGCTAACATAATACACGATATACAAACTATAGTCAAACAATGCGTTAAGTTTAATATATATTGACGGGTATATACGAATAGTATGTACTCTTAATCTTACATCAAACTTAGATACACACAAACAAATATGTAACTGAAGTTGTTGGTGAATAAACAAGCTAGACTCGAAAACAAAATGAATGTCTTTTAAACATATAATCTACTTACTTCTGGATCTGAGATGAGTATCTGAAAGATACATCTGACTACAAATATAATACGATATAGAGTAAGTTTAAACATTTCAACTTTATTTAAATATATATAAATCCATTCATCAATATATCATCAATAACATAACACGAGCTAAAATGCTGCCTAGCAGATGCTTCCATCTGTCTGCTTGCCCTTTTAATCCATATCCGATCATTCAGTTGGTAAAAAGCTATAAAATTGTACACACAATTTATACAAATTTATAATCCCTCTAATTAATCAGATATATTAGGGTGTTTTTTAAGGCCACATCATTTAGATTTTAAGTTCACTTAATGAATAAACAAATGCATCGTAAAATACAGAAGATTAGACCAAATCATGGAAAGCCATGAAATGATTCTCGTATTGTAGTCAATTTACGATATTTGGTGTTTTACATTTTATAATCCTTAGAATCGATGCGATATAATTAATAGAAATATTATCTGTTTATTGCTATTCTTTGTTATAATTATACTCCTACAATATTGACAAGTTTTGTTTGATCTGAAAATTCCATTGTATTTTGATATTTTGACTTTGCTTTTAAATTTTTAGGTCTGAAAAAGATTCAGATAAAAGTTACATATTATATATGCATATAGTACAAATTGCCCTAATGCATATAATGTATATTAGTTAATATTAAGGCCTTATTAAGTAAATCAATTGTTTTAAGGCTTTTAAAACGTTAAGTTTTGTTACATTATTTATTTGCTTTTTTTGTTGATTGTTTTTTTTTTGTGTTATATATACAATAGTATTCAGGGGATTAATGCCGAAATCAGTTTTATGTTCCTTTTACTTTAAAGTTGCTATTACAAATGCTAAGTACATACAATTTTCTTAGAGTTCGTTATAATTTATTTGCACTTTACACTTTACACTTTACTTTAAGGTCAACTTTTAGAAAGCTTAATTTAGAAGAAAATCTACAGATGAGAAGAAATAGGTCATAGATCGCTTTATACTTAAGAACGAAAAATCTAACATCTTTAAATAAAAGTAATATTCAAGCGCTTTTTTAGGCCGTTGTCTTAGAATCGTCCAAAAGACTTGTATCCTCTTGCACCTTCTCCTTGGCAAATGATATAATTTGCGCCAAGCTCTCGCCCAACTCCTCCATCACCTCACGCTCCGTTTCCTCTATGGGCATTTCTTGCTTTTCATGCAGAACAATGCGTGATATCATGCACATTATAGTTGCTTCTATCACATCGTCCGTAAGATAAACATTCGGTCGAATTTCATGATCCGGTGAACCACTTTGACTTTTCGATTTGCTTCCACGTTTTGAGTCTGATCCATTATCCAAAGAGTCCAAATCAACATCGGGTCGATCTTCCATATTACGACAACCTTAAGATTCATAATTTATTTATTAGTAAACCTATGTTTAAATACTCCCAAGAAAGAGTTTTAGATACGCACCTACACATTTACACATGGACGAACAAGGTATTTTGGCTTCGTAGCACTCGCAGTAGTTCTTCAGACACCCAGATCGCTTGCAGTTGCAGCCCTTATTGTGTAGGCGCATGTCCCCAGAGTTGGGTGCAGTAATTTTGGGTCTATAAGAAAAATAACCAAGGGGTATTATAAATAAAGTTTGGTTTTATCTTTACGTCGAGAGACTTACTTGAAGGCGCTGGGATTGCGCTCCAGGCAGCTGCGTATAGCACGCTCCCGCTTGACCTCATAGTCAAGATTGTTGAAGCAATCCTTGCAGGTGCAATCCTGACAGAATTCACCATTGGCAAAGCAATCGCAGTATAGCTTCAGACATTGCGATTTGCTGCAATTGCAGTGCTTCCGACGCGACACACCCAGTGCTTCAATTGCTGTGGCTGCTTCAGGCGTCGGCGTTGATGGCGGCTTGAGTATGTCAAACAGTGGTTTGGGGGGCACAGTCGCCTTATTGGCTTCTATTGGTGATGACGGTGACTCCGGCACCGGTGAATGCTGTTGCTGCTGCTGTTCTTGTTCTTGTACTTTCTTCTGGATTGGTTTCTGTTGCTGCTGTAGCCGAAACTTGGCCTGTGCCTGGGCCAGAACCTGCCTTTGCTGAATCAATTTTATCTGCTTGAATCGCATCTGTGCCGGAGTCAGTGCCACAGGACGGCGCACCTTTGAATCGGCCAGCGTATAGCCACGTCGCATTGTGGTGTTAAAGACTGTGCGTGGTTTCGTATCGCCACCTTTGTTACATATCATATACTTGACGCCATTGGCATCACGTTTGGTCACCAGATTGTAAACCTTTTTGTTGGAATTGCCATTCCCGCTGCCGTTGCCGGTGACATTGGCGCCCTGCACCGTGACGCGCTGCACTTGATTTGGCCGCGCTGCTATCAATTTTTGTGTCTGCTTCTGCATCGAAGGCGATGCTGTTCTCGGCGTTGGTGAGATCGCTTTCGATGGGGACACTGCTTGTGGCATGGCGATGACGTACCGGGCCTTCTTGGCGTCCGGTCCTCCAGCCTCGCTGCTGCTGTCGCTTGTCATTTGCTTTATTTGCACACTGAGATCGGATATTCGGTGCTTCCGCGCGGCATCCAAGCTAGTGGTGGTACCGGCGGCCTTACCTGCGTTGGATGACGGCCCAGCTATTCGCTGTGTAATAAATAAAGGTTTTTACTTAAATAAGAATGTATGATATAATTAATTTCTGTTTTGAACCCTTACCCTGGGCACCAACGTCTGCATGGACGGGAGAGGCACAATGCTACCGGACATTTGCTTCATTACGAATTTGCTGGAGTTGCTCACAGACGCAGTTGAGTTGCTGTTGGCGTTCGTTTTGTTAATGCTGGTCGTTCGCGGTCGTCCGAGGGGCACCTTCTGCGGACTGGGCATCGTCTTGATGCTGCTATCATTGTTGGGCAGCACGCGCACGTATTGCACACCACTTTTGCCTGACAGTTGAATGGCATGCAACCCACTGGGCGTGGTATTTGTATTGCTTGTTGCTCCGGTGCTTGCGCTTGTGCTTGTGCTGGGGCTGGGGCTAGTGGTGGTGGTGGTGGCGGTAGTAGTGGTGGTGTTGCTGCTGCTGCTGCTGGTACTGGCACTGGAAACAACGGCTGGCTTCGGCGATAACTTGATAATGTTTTTGCTAGCCACAACAATTTGCTTTCCCGTAGAGCTTTGTACCAATATTTTGCCCATAACATTTGGCATCGTTGTTGCAGCTGTTGTTGTTGTTGTAGTTGTTGAAGGAGTTGCTTGCGTTGTATTGCTTGTGCCGCTGCTGCTGGCTGGTGTGTGGCTAGTGGTGCTCGCACTATTGATGACAGGCCTAAGCGTTGCACCCGCCGGCAGCTGCTTAAGCGGCCCCTTGATAATCACTTGAGTGGTAGGTTTATTAAGTAATATATTGCTTGTGCTGATGCCAGTGCTGGCGTTGGTCAAACTAGGTGTTGCTATTGGCGACGACACCGAAGGTCCGCTTCTTACAGCTACAGCTCCTGACTTGGTATTTAGAATTAGAGAGGAGCCGCCTTGATTTAACTTGATAAGCCGGCCATCCGCGGTGCGCACCACTTGAATAGGTACCCTGGCGCCCACCACTGCAGATGTAGTTGTCGGGGTGCTTGTTGTTGGAGTTGTTGGTAGAGCAGCAGTCATTATTGTTGGTGTGCTGGAAGTTGTTGTTGCTTGAGCTACTGGCTTGGATGGACCTATGGTCGTAAGCCCTTTGATGGTTATTGCCGAACCAGACGCGGCACCTTTGAGCAAGCCCGTGTTCGTAATGGTCACACCTTTAGGAAGGATAGTTTGTCGTATGCCGGAGCCGCTCGCTGATTGGCTGAATTGGGTCAATGGGCGAGATACAGGCGTGGTAGTCACCGCCATCTTTGTTGTTGCTCCGCTAGTTACTGGCAACGACTTTTGAAGAAACAGTACTTTGCCATCAGCTGTTTTTATTTGGGTCATGGTGACGCCGCTAAGATTCTTAGTCGGCGTTGTTTTCGTTGCTGATGTTGCTGACGTTGTTGCTGCTGCCGCTGGTGTTGCTATTGTTGTGCTGCCAATCCTAACAGGTGCATTACCAAAAGGTTTTAAGGGCTTAACAGGCACCTTATTAAGGATCTTCACATCTGTCGGTTTGGGAGGCGTGGTTATTACCCTAATTGGCCCGCCAAGCATACTCTTTAAGGCCATGCCAATGGGGGCTGGTTGACTCAACCGTTTGTTCTCCAATATATGTACAACTTGCGTCTTTTTGGGTCGCACTGGTGTATTTAGTGATTCGTTAGGTGAATTTGACAAAAATTCCTCATCCACATACTCCTCCTCCTCTTCATCTTCTTCGGCATCTTCATCACTTTCGTCACTATTAGAGGTTTGCTCTTTGGACGTTGATGGCGGATCTAGCAAATCATACAAGGTGAGCTCGGGCAGAGGGTTCGTATCGTCTGCGGATGGTAAAAAGTGTAAAAATTTAAATAGAATTAGTTCCGATTTTTATATACCCGCAAACTCTGGCAACCGATTTGTAAACATTATTTGAATATTAATTCAATTATCACTTTCAAAAAGTTCTATCAAAAACACTATCAGCTGCGTAGCAGTTGCAAATTTAGAATTTTCCAACACTCTTATGCTCTATCACCATCAAAATTATCGATATTTTCGATGACTCACAGATATATTATCATATATATAAAATGATCTTTAAATGTTATAGGCTAGATAAGAATAAAAAAAAAATAAATATACACTAGCTTAGGTCCATATCAGCGGTTACTAGGACCCCAGTAGTCGGTGAGCTTGAAGTGGATTATAAAATATATTTGTAATTATATCGATAAGCTATCAAATATCATTATGTTATTCGTAATGACATTTAATAATTATTATTTAAGCACATTCAACAGGTTCTATTCCGATTTACATAAAATAAAATATTCCAAAAATTCCTAGAAAATTTTAAATATAATTATATCTTACCAATGAAGATATGATAAAAAGCAATGGGAAATATGGAAGGAACAGAACTTATATAATTTTAAATTGATATCGATAGGGTTACCCAATTTCTTCAAAATATTTTAACCGCGAATGTAACAATATTTAAAACGAAGGTCCTTTAGGTATTTATTGGGTTGGTTTATTTGATGAGCCTTAAATCTATTGAACGCAACAAAAAACAATATGCATATAAAATGATTAAACTATGTATATTATGATTTATTTATTTATATAACTGACTGATGGATTGACAGGATACTGGGCGATTTTTAAGGTTTACTTTTTGGCAGCGACTTTCTTCTCGCGCGCCTTTTTGCCCTCCGTTAGCTCGTTACGCTGGGACTCGGAAAGTCCGGCCATCACCTTTGTAACGACACCGGTGCCTAGTGTTAGATTACCATCGCGAAGCGTAAAACGTTGACCCTGTTCCATGACCATGGGACGTATCAGACGCAATATTAGTTTGGTGTCCTCGCCAGGCATAACCATCTCCTTGTCTGGAATTTGGACTTGTACCGCACAATCCCAGGTACGTGAGAACATCTGCAGCTGAATAAATGACATGAAGGGTTTGGTGCGACCACCTTCCTCCTTGGACAGAATGTATACTTGAGCCTCCAATTGATCGAGAGCCTTCACGCTACCCGGTTTGCACATGACCATTCCACGCTTGATATCATCACGCTTAACGCCACGTACTAGGGCACCCAACTGATCACCTGCCTGTGCCTCTTCAAGGATCTGATGGAACATCTCTACGCCCGTCACCGTGGACTTCAGCACCTTGTTGTATCCAACAAACTCGCATTCCATTCCCTTCTTGACCACACCACGCTCCAAACGACCCGTGACGACAGTACCGCGTCCAGGAATGGAATAAACGTTTTCCACAGGCAGCAAGAATGGTTTATCCAGCTCACGCACTGGTGTTGGAATAAAGCTATCCACTTCCTTAAGTAATTGAAGTACAGCTTCGGAACCAATTTCGGGATTTTTGTCTTCGAGAGCGCACAACGCCGAGCCCTTTACCACAGGAATCTTGTCACCGTCATAACCCATTTCAGTCAGCAGTTCGCGTATCTCCATTTCGACAAGCTCAACCATTTCCTGGTCAGCTGCATCAACCTTGTTGATGAATACCACAATATGATCAATGCCAATTTGCTTAGCCAGCAACATATGCTCCCGAGTCTGTGGCATAGCACCATCAGTAGCTGCTACTACCAAAATAGCACCATCCATTTGTGCGGTGCCGGTAATCATGTTCTTTATATAATCAGCATGACCGGGGCAATCTGTGTGGCCATAGTGACGGGATTCAGTCTGATACTCAACGTGCGCCACATTTATGGTTATTCCACGGGCTTTCTCCTCGGGCGCATTGTCAATCTCATTGTATTTTTTACTTTCAGCCAGTTTTTTGTCAGCCAGGACTTTCGTAATAGCCGCTGTCAATGTTGTCTTGCCATGATCCACATGACCAATGGTACCCACGTTACAATGGGGCTTGGTACGCTCGAACACCTTTTTCTCATTGGCATAGGTGCGCACATATTGCTGCAGATTACCCGTTGTGGCAGGGAGACAACTGACAGGCTGCCAGCATTTGGTCAATGCTGCACTGGCGGCTAGTCGTTGATGTGTTGAATTACGTAGCAATCTCGATGTGCTCATGGCACGCCGGCTGCAGCGTAATGCAACTCCGGTCCGGCAGACGGCAGCGGCAAATGTTTGCGACATATTATTGGTTAGACTTTGCTGTTGCCTATGTGTTATAATAATAATTATTATAAATGTACCAGCTAACGTACGGAGAATAACGTTACTTACAAGTTAAGTTGAACAAAAAAGTATTTTACAATCTAATTGATAACTTCCAGAGTCGAGTATAGAAAATTGCGTAAACCTCAAAATGTGCTGTTCGTCGGCTCTGCCAGACCTACTCACTGTCGGCGTTGCCACAAGCAAGACAAACTATACGTGACCCAGAATTGAGCAGGGTGGCAACTTTATTATACGTTATGCAGGGAAATTGTAAATGCGCGCTTTTTTTTTTAATAGTAAAGATATGTCTACACACGCACTTAAAGCAACACATTTGCGGTTTAAATATATATTAAATAACTTTCAACTGTAAACGGAAATTTAAGGTAGTAGATATCTTGGGTGTAACTCCCCCCACAGACTGTACCTTTCTACGTACACACACACATGCTGGCACGCCATAAACACACAACGGCCTTGCCAGATATTATGTGGGATATTATTGGGATGTTCCCATATAGTCAAAAGCACATACTAAGTACTCTAATTTAGCAAAAATTCCGTAATTATTATTCAAGCGTGGCATTTATTTTTCGTAGGTTCAAAGGCTAATCATATTATCATTAAACGCAAACAAAAAATTGGGTACAGGTCAGTCGCCAAGAGTACAAATTTTTATTTTCTAAAATTTGCGCGCCAGCATACATTTACATGTATATACACATGCATGTTGGCCGCCTGGCCAACTGACGTACACGCGCTGTTAGTGTACTGGTCGCAGAGGTTGAAAATTCAATTTAAAATACAAATCACTTTTTAGCGAGTCGACAACTTACCAGATCCGGAGCTTGCACTGGAGTCCATTTTTATTTTTTTGTTTGGCAGGCAATATCCTTATTTAACTATCTGTTTGTTTTGATTATGTGCGCGCACAACTCAAAACAAAAAAGGAAAATCTTATGGCTGCTTTTCCTGTGTGTACGGCCAGTTATGAATCAACGTTCATATGGAGTTAGCACTGCACGTTCATTAAAAATTAATTACACTCACTCTATCTACAGTTGCACTAGCTTGCACACTTTGCGTTAGCACTTTAAATACTTGATAAGAAAAGTTCAAAATTCAATTTAAATGTAAAAAATTCACAACTGCATGTTGACGAGGAGGGTTACAGAGTTGTTATTGTAGCCTATACACACGGTTGTACGACGACACAATTTTAACATTTTACTGTACTGTTAACTAACAGCGAGCAGTACACTCTGCTAGGAAAACTGCCGTTACTTAAATTTTACTTGGATTACATTAAAAATGTATTAAGGTAGAGAATTCTTGTTAAAAAATCTTTAAAAAACATATAACAACAATAATGTGCCAAGTCTGCACTCATTTTCGATACAAATCGGTGGCTGGTCTCAAATAGTCGACATTGACGTAACAGAACCAATAGCACATCTCTATTGTTTAACATTAAATTAATCTGTTACCATCCCTTAGCAGAGAATGTAAGCCATTAGCGCAGTGTGACCAAATATATATAAAAAACTCTTAGCAGATTCTGTTAATTACTATTAAGAGCGGTCGTCTTCTATAACAGTGTCCATTTTGAGTACAACATAATGTCAATTTAACATATGTATTTTGTGTACGGTGTGTGCGATAAAAGCAGAGAAAAATAAGATTTTCAGCATTTTTAGCATATTAAAAATATAGAAAGTGATGTTAAACACATGACAATAATACATACATGTGTTCACATACAAATAAATGCAATAAAAGCGCCGCCCCACAGCGCGTGAAAAGAATGATGCGCAGTGCGCTAGCTATTGAATCAAGCCCTGTAAAAGAAAAAGGCAACAGTCAAGTGCGCGAGTGTGAGTGTATATACGCTAGCATATGAATAAACACATATAAACATACATATATATATAAATATATATGTATGCATATTTACTTAGTGAGTGTGATGATCCAACCAGAGGTGCGTTCGTGTCGTGTTTTTTTTTCACTATTCCTTATTGTGTGTGTGTGACACAATATGGATATATGTATGTGTGTTGCAAAATAAATCAAAATTGTTTGTGTACAATCTGATTGCGAATAATATACTAAAACTTAAATTTTTCGTCCATAATTGGAGAAAAACAAAGAAATTAACAAACTAACTCAGTTGCTATCGGTATTGATTTGTATTTGCGTCGCCCCGTGCCAAAATATTCGTCACGCCCGCACCTCTGGATCCAGCAGCTACAGAGCAAAACAATATGGCTGCCGCCGCCACTTGTTGGATGTTTTAACGTATTAGCTATGCAGATTTCAGAATATGTTGGCTATTTGTTTGTATTTAGTATGTGTTTAAGTGAATAGTTACAAAAACGTATCAATATTGATGATACTTAACATATTACAATACATACATAGTGTTTGTTTGTATGTGGAGAGCTCCATGCTAATACGCACACACACACCCCGGAGCTACATGCATACCAATGTGTATGTGCATGTACGTGTGTAGAAACTTATTCAATTAAAAATTTGCGTCCCAGTTTATACATATTACAATTTCAATTTCAAAGTTTACTTTGTTCTGCTTGTCTGTATTATATTAAAATGACTCGAAACAGAATGCAACGATAATTGATAATAACTCTTCTATCGTATCAGCATATGTACATATGTATAATGTATCTACATATGCATGTAGATATGTGCATGTGTAATACATTCATATAGATGTATGTATGTATGTGCATGCATATATTTGTTTTGTCACTTTTGTATTTTCTTCAATCATCGGGTGCTGCGTTTTTCGGTTAAAACCAGTTCCTGACGCGACACGCCTCCACTAAAAGCATTTTGTTCTGTGTTTATCCAGACTAGCCAACATTGAGTATAAATCAGAAAGAGGCGAATTTTCACTCCAAGCTTTTATTACCGTTTTATACTCGTGCTCAATGACTAGCCAACATACTCATGTACATACATAAATCCTCAACAATAACAACAACAACAACAACAATTTAGCGAAACAATTTTAAGAGAGCAAAAGTACAACTCATGAGCTTAAAAGAGAGCGGCGCAATTGCAATTGCAATTGCTTGCAATTAGTTTAATGGCAAAAATGTGTGTGTACGATTACATTGTGTTGCACAAACGGGAACTTCCCTTTTAGCAACAAGCAGCAAGCAACAAGAAGAGGCAGCTGTCAGTTTGACTGACAAAAATCGCAAATTACATTCACATTTTGAGCGTGTCTTCTATCTGTATAATACCTACGTGAACCAAAATCGGTACGATACGACGCGAATATAGCTTAATAAAGTGCTACTAATACAATCAAATGGAATAATTAAATTCAGATACGCTTCGCACCAATTCTTTCTCTCTCTCTCGCCAAAACTCTCTCACGCAGCGAGACTCTAACAAAACAGTTGAATGCATTTACTAGATGTCGGTGAAATCATCAAGTGAAACTCAGTTCAATATAAATAAAATAAATAAAATCTACTAAATCGTTTAAATAGTTAATAAATTAACCAGAGATACATAAATAGTTACATGTGGAAGGCAATGGATTCCATCCAGACCTTCAGACTGATTTTGTTATGGTTTTCTCTATAAAATATCTCACACTATTTTTAAAACTTCAACCAGAAACTCTGCGTGCATATTTAAAAATACATACCTACTGGTAATTGTGTTGGTATTCGTATTTGTATCTGTGTTTGTGTGTATGTATAGAGAGAATGGTTGGCAGACGTGTTCCGAAATAATTTGTAATTACCCAAAACATATTCCGCTTGGATATTCGTTGTCTTTTAGGCGAGTGCAGTGCCTTATAACATCCAAAGAAGTTTTTGTTCTATTGGAAGTTAAATACTTTTTGTACACTTATGTAAATACTCATTAAAATAATCCTTCTGATTGCGGATTCATTCGTCTTATTGCAATTATCTATTGCAATTAAATATCGCTAAAACATTTGGATTTATTTTTGTAAAGGCCATCACAAATTACTCTATGGATGATCCATCAATCAAAAAACGGTAAGTTAGTGTTTCATTAAAAACAACGAAGTATTTTGCCAACGATTTACGCTGAAAGTGACTATGCACCTATAGGTATATAAGTTTCAAAGAACTGGGGGACTTCCCTGATGGAAAGTTGGAGGTTATTAACATAGGGGATATTCTTATCAATTATTGTTAACTATATTCGTTAATGGTATGTGCTCTTTGAAGTATATATAAAATATAAATTTCTTGGAATTGGTTGTAAAACCTTACAAAGCAATTTCTATGTTCAAGAATTATCTTTTGCTTGTTTATTAAAAGTTATCTGTTGTTTGTTGGGTAAACTCCATTCTTCTAGAACGCAGTTTCATTGTCCATTTGTTATGGCATAAATACTATTGTTGTTGCCTATTATTAATGAATACACATATGATATTTACATATAATATACAAATATATATGCCTGCTAAAGTCTGTTAACTTGCAATACTAAATTTCTATGACGTCATTTTAAGTGGAATACACTGCACTGATAGGCTAAGCAATTTACTATTCCCAAAGTCATCTAATCTTGCTTTGTATATCCCTGCAGTAAATTGTATCTCGAGATATGTAATCCATTAGCTAAAAGTACTTCACACAAAATTGAAATTCGATTTGATTCGATGTAGTTTTTACTTTAATTTATCGATCTCATCACAAATGATATTTGTTTCAAAACTTGGAATATTCTGCTCTAGTCCTTCAATATGTTAAGAATGCACGACTGCACTTACCCTAACAGCAAAGAGTATATTAAAATCTTTTCCTAGAAATAAACATATTATTCAATACATATTGTAATAAACGTATTAATCAATACATATTGTTGATATCCGATCTGTATTTTCCACCGGTGAGATCCGATACTTTGATGGTAATCTAATAAATTTGTATCTAGATACTTAATCTTTGTAAATAACAGTTAACAAATATGATTACAGCACGAGTATCTTATCAAAAAAGAGTAATTCCATGTCAATAATTTTCATCAACTTCAAAGTATGAAAATGCAGATAATTTATAACTATATTTTTGTTTATTTTGTGGCTAGCTTAGGCTTATTTATAACTTTTAACGGAATCGATTATTAATTGTTCGGTAAAAGCTTTTAACAAAATGAGATAGTCGCATCGGGAGAAGGGTCGAAGGGTGCTTTGTTTTGAAAAGAAAAGAATTGATATCATCGATAGTGTCATCGTATGTATGTGTTGTGGGTCTGGTGAATATTCATTCATTGTTTGAATACTGATGTACTACACAATCGAATTTATGCAACAAAGAACGTACAGAAATTGAAAATGAAATTGTATCTATTTTATGGCTAATTTAATTTGTGCTCAATTAAAAAAGGTCAAACAGTGGTCGTTTTGTTTGGTGAGTTGATCTCTCGTGGCTTTGGCCGTGGCACTTGTTACGTTCATGATTTGTTTTTTCTATTTGTTCTGTCCAAGTAGACTAGACACAACTATTCACCACATCCAAGCCAAAGCTAGAAGCCTTAGTCCGCACCCGCCCACGCTCCATGCTCACAAATAGAGAGAAGAGCATTTGAATGTTATGTCGGTTTAGCATTAGCTAGACCTAAAAGCAAAAGCCTGAATCATTAGTATTATATTTGAGATCTGTGAGGGGACCTATAATTGCACTATAGATACACATGAGAAAGTTCTGGCCAGACGTCATTACTATGCACATTTATATTTATTCGTTTGGGAAGGGAAAACCTTTGGCAGATTGGCTGGGTTTTTTTTTTTTTTGTTGTAATTTGAGTGCACCAATTTATATGTATATTTATTGAATTGTTTGTTCGTTTTGCAGATTGATTGATTTTGGTACCGACGACCATGATTACGATGAGGTCCAGGAGATACCAGAGGAATCAAACAATCAGCTATTGCAATCACCACCAACGTCGTCACAAAGTAGCACCAGCACTGGGGACACCACTGTCACAGCAGCAAACACCAATGCTGACGCGGGCGGCACAGCAGTCGTGGATACTCCGCCGGAACTGCCACCCCCTAAGCAGAAATCTGTAAAGAATTCAAAGAACAAGCAGAAGCAAAAAGCCAATAAATCTAAAATACCAAGATCCCCCTCATTGGCAAGCAGCTTAAGCAGTTTGGCCAGCAGCTTCAGTGGTGGTGGCCACAGCCACAGCAACAACAACAATAACAATAATAATAATAACGTACCACCACAGACGCCTCCATTGCCAACCAGTTATCAGCAGCAGAATAAGAATAAGTCCAAACATATGAATGGTGCTGAAAAAGATGGGGGTGCAAATGCCACACCAGTGGCCGCACCCACCACGCCTGCACCCGCACCCGCACCCGCACTATCCAATAATCCGGATAGGCAAAGCATTGGTAACAACACCAACAATAAAATGGGTAGTGCTGTCCAATTAAATCAACTAATGACACCAGATGGCGGCGGAAGCTCTAATTTAGAGACAACTCCTTGCTCATCGGGCAACCGCCGTCCTCAGATACAGATAACTCCAATTGTCCAAGTGACTACGCCAACAACTCCAAACCCAGCATCACCAAAAAATTTTCAGTATTTAACATTAACTGTCCGCAAGGATGAGAACGGCTATGGCATGAAGGTTAGTAGACAACAGAAGATAAAACAAAATAAACTGATCAATCCCTCCTCACAAGTTTTATTAATTGCAACGGGAAATTATAGAATATAAATAGGTTTTTTCATTTTGTGAATTTTAGCAGCGAAGAAAAGAGGAAATATTCGACATTTTCACGAATATATATGCTATATATTTGTGCATTAAAATAATGATGCTTCATATATGTTTATATATATATCTATTTATATATATGCTTTGTTATACCTCTTCTATAGCCTGAACTAATTGGAAATGCTTAAAGGGTATAAGAAAGAGACTATACACATAAAGAAAATACTTTTGATCAGCTTTAATTGAGGGCAATAGACGATCTGATGATGTCTGTGCAACTATATATACAATATGTATATATATAATTGTTTACTGTTTGTCTTTAGATATCTCAGAGCTGTGCTTAGGGTATCTCGAAGTCGAATATACATTGCTAGATGATTCTCTCGTTTGCTTGTTAACTATTTTGAGAGTACAGGGAACATTTATATAGCATCTGAGCTATAATATATATCGTTAAATAGTCAGTTGAACTGCTGTTTACTTATACTACGGATTAATACACAACCTCGAAATGATTTCTAGTTTTTTCAATGCTCTCATATCTAATAAAAATAATGATCTTATACTTTTGAATGATGCATGACGCATATTTGGTTTTAAGCACAAAATTTGCATCATAATCGAAATAGCTACTGATATACTATACACTATATATTTATATTTATATATATATATATATATATATATATATATATATATACATGTTATTAGCTCTGTGTCTTGAGTCATCATCAACTATCGGTAAATTATTATTAACCATTCACAGGTCTCTGGTGACAATCCGGTTTTTGTGGAAAGCGTGAAGCCCGGTGGAGCGGCACAAATCGCTGGCTTGGTGGCCGGAGACATGATCTTAAAAGTGAGTCTTTCTTCAATTAATAAAAGGGATTTTTTTTCTTTTATTTTATAAAAAAAAATTTCAAAATTTGCTTTTTTTTGTAGGTAAATGGACAAGAAGTGCGTCTGGAGAAACACCCGACGGTTGTGAGTTTGATTAAAGGTTAGTACATTATCTAATCAAATCAAATCGTCCGTTCTCCTCCCCTTCGTGCTAAAATAAATATATTGGTAAACACTTTGGATTAAGCATCCTTCTTGGCAGTGTTGCGTTTACAAGGACAGGTGCCTCCAGACGGCTCGTTGACTGGAACTTCTTGCTGTATCGTACGTCTTGGACACTTCGGCTTGTTATCATTCCAACCCTCTGCCTCTCTCTTCTCACATTTAGGGCAGTTGGTGCACTTATTATCGGGTATTTTACATTTTGCATCTTTCTTTGGCTCTTCTTGTTGGGTCCCACGTTTTGGACACTTCGGCTTGTTGTCATTCCAGCCCGCAGCCTCTCTTCTCTCACATTTTGGGCATTTGGTGCACTTATCATCGGGTACTTTACATTTTGGATCTGGCTGGGTTGCACGTCTTGGACACTTTGGCTTGTTATCGCTCCAGCCCTCCGCCTCTCTCTTCTCACATTTGGGGCATTTGGTACATTTTTCTTCGGGTAGTTCACGGTTAGGCCGGATTTTTAACTCATTTCTTGGCTCGCAATGATTTGGGGGCTTGACATGTGGGCATGTACCTTCTTTGTAGGGAGATGGGGGCACATTTTCAGGCACAAGTCCTGATTTGGGCTCATACCTCTGTCCGCATTTGCATTTGGAATCCGAGTCCGCGTTGGGGTCCACCAATGTCTTATCATCAATACGTTTTCCGTGTCCTTGTTCCTTCTTTTGTTTATCGTTATTTTTGTTATCTTTATCTTTATTGAAGCCAGCAAATTGTTCACGTGCGCGTTGCGTTAACTTGCTCATGAGTCCTGGCATCTCCTCTAAGACCGCACTTACATAGCTAGGACCCATATAGAGGACACTAAGAACGGCTATTACGGTTTGGTTATAAATGTGTATGCCAAGAAACGATGCCTCTCTCTGGGGTGGCAGCGCCGGAACAGGTATATTCAGATAGTCAGTTGTTTGTTTTGCCAAAGGTTTGCTGCGCTGTAATGCTTGATTGAACACCTCTTGCGTATCTTCACACGATTCCCAAACTCCAAAGTGTCTAGTGGCGGCAATGACACCAACGACGGCTCCAGTACGCAATAGTAAGTCAAACACCATTGTAAAAGAGAAAGAGAAAGAGCAGACAATTCCGAAAAGCGGTATGACGAATAACCTAGAGTTATGTCTATACTTGAAATTTTGACAGAAGAAATAGTAAGAGTTCCAGCCGCCTAAGCAAGCACACGTTTGCAACATGTTATGTCATCCTTTATCTTTGGCAGTTTGATTGGAAGACTAGAGTTCTTGCTGTATAAGGCGGATGTATAATCCATATCAAACGCATAACCGGATGTGCTCTCCTTAGTGGTTGGAGTAGCGTAGTCGTTTCTGTCCTTTATGCGATGTATTTCTTTGGTGCTGGGGCTAAGAATGTTTGTGGTGTCCCTGAGATAATCATTTGTCCAGTCGGGAAGGCGATAGGCATAATATAATCCTTTATTAATTGCCACATTGTAGTCTCGTTCTGCGACGAAATAACTATTTTCGGGCTCCAGCACAGCAACTGTCGATTTGATTCTCTTGCCAGGACAATTGGCAACCGGCCTAAACTTTCGTGATATTGACTTCTTCAACTCATATGCTATGTCCGGACTAGCCCAAACACCCAAATGCGTGGTATAGAACAGAACCCCAGCCAATAAGCCCAAGCGAGCTATAAATTTAAATGCCATAATAATAAGTGAGTAAATATAACTTGTTCCGAAATCTCTATAAATGTTACTTTTTTCGACAGATGAGTTTATTGCTTTAAAATTTGTTTCGTTAATGCGCCTACTCCATTGGACTACCATTTAGAATGTGACTGATGCTCCGCTGTACATCATCTGAGAAGCGTTCACAGTATTCTGGCAAGCTACTGGTTGCTAAGAATCCTTCTTTAATGGTATCATTCCAAGCGTCGACCCATGTTTCCCTCCATGGCTTGCTGTGGTCCATTTTATTAGGACAGCGCCTGGAGCAGTAACTTTCGAGGAGATCATTCACGAATGGCTTTACTTGACATTTGAAGTCCTCGTACATATATATTGCCTTATCGGGATCATCCCAAACCCCGTACTGTTTTGTTACATAGACTGTGCCAGCTACAAGAGCTAGTTTTAAAACCAACAACACTACCATTGGTTCTATTGGGCACTATTTTTAAGGAGTGGTCGGTGTTTGCCAAAGATTTTGTAAAGTTTGTTGTGTGTTTTTTCAAGTATGGAAAATTTAATGATGGATTTATTCCTATGGCCTACTTGTCATTGTCACCCTTGAAAAAATCTGAGACGCTTTCCCTTAGCTTTTTTGTTACACCGCTCCAGCGACCAGGTAGTTCTTTCAAAGTCTCTAGAGTACCCTTGAAAGCATCCATTAGCTCCTCGCTCCAAGTCTTTGGTTTGGGTGGATCACAAAAAGGACATGACTTTTTTGCCTTTTCAAAAATGTCTCGCACCGGATCGTTCTCTACTAGGCTCTTCTCCAATTGGGTTTTGTCCATCTTGTTTGACTCCTCTTGAATGTTCTTCACTTGGTCTTTATCTCTTTGCTTGTTCTCCAGTTTGTTTTCCTCCGGGGTTTTAATATGGCTAACGTCCTGATTGGTTGTCACGGTTTCTAATGGCTTTTCCTGCTTAACGTCGCGATATTTATTGCCAATCTCCTTGACTAAATATAGCGCCATAATAGACACCCCTACCCTTAAAGCATGTACAAAGGCCATCAACCCAATGGCACCCAAAGGAATAGTACTAGTTTTTGAGATTACTTTTGTTGAATTTTGACAATCTTTTTAATGCCTACCCATCAATTTAACATATAATTCATAGCTTCCACAATTGTTGAGCTTGCTGTAAAACGCAGTCAAAAGATGGCAAGGCCTACCTCTGTAGGCATTGTATCAACTCCAATGACACCAATACTCTCCGGACGTGATCGCACCGCTTCCATAACTGGTCCTCAGCCTGTTGACGTAAGTAGCAGTTTGGCTTTAAATATTTGCAACAATAATCTAATTATATTCCAATTGCAGAGCATCAAACGAAGGGAAATGGAAACCTACAAGATTCAAACCCTACAGAAAATGATAGAGCAGGAGAAGTTGAATCTGGAGCGTCTTAAAGGCGATACAAATAATCCCAGCTACAAACTATCTGAGGCAAATATACGAACGCTGCGGGAACAGTTACGCCAGGTGGGAGCTGAGGTGAGTATATCATTTGCGATGACGATTCTATGTTCTCCGTTTGTAATCGTTCGTAACAGTGTACATATATGCATACTCGTACTTATTCATATACATATCATATATACATATATATATGTATAATGTTCGATATCGATCTTCGCATGTGTCGTTTCTTGTTTTTTTAATCTATTTCTTATACAAATCTTGCACACACTTAATGCCCCTTGCATTGTTTCTCGTCTACTCTGAAGACTGTAAAGATACACACATATGGTACACAAACTTTGTATCTTCAGATATATATATATATATCGATAACCCATGACATGTCGATCAGATATATATATCGATTATCACCTGCATTTCCAATCCTACATATCAAATGCATATGTGTCGCTGCTGTTTTGTATATCGAATATCAAATGCAAATGTGTCGTCTAAATATATATCGAATATCGAATAACAAATGCATATTTTTCCTATCGTCCAGATATATATCAAGTTTCAAATACATATGTGTTGTTCAGGCTTTCATTAACTTTCGCTTTTATTAATAATGCATAATTCGCACATTCAAGAAAAACTATTTAACAAAATTAAACAAATTTAATATTACTAAAATTTTAACAACAAACCAAATCAGGAATAAGGAAAACGTAAAGCAAATTCTTTCAGAAATAGTGTATTGAACTTAGGTCCAGTTGTATGTACATATATGTATATATATATACATGCATATGTGCATATGTGCATATGTGCATATGTGTATGTTAACGAACTATTTAAAATTTGTAATTTAACCTGAAACCTAAAACTTAAACATAAACTTAAATAAATCGACTTCAGGACACACCGACTAAATATGCAGGAGCCGCAGGCGACAAAAATAGTGAATTATTAATGCACAATCAATTTCAAAATTTGTCTGCGTCCTCCGTCACTGCTCATCACAATCAGCAACATCACCTTCACCACCAACACCACCACAACAACAACAACAACAACAACAACAACAATAGCAACAACAACAACAGCAACAACAATCATCACCAGCAACAGGCTAGCACACCACAGTCTCAGCCAACACAACACTCATCACCCGCATTCCTATCGCTACTGCCACGTTCACTTTCGTCTCTTTCGCTGGGAACGCGAAAGAATAAGATTGACAAAGAATTCCTAACCTCACCACTGAACAATACAACGGACTTGTTGTCTCATCAACGAACTCCGGATGCTTTCAATCCAATGTCGCAGTCCTTGCATCACCACACCAATGCGAATACGCCAATCCTGCATCAGAATGCTCAGCGTAGCTCACCGCAGCAATATATCTACCAGCAGCAGCAGCGTTTCAAGGAATCAATCAAATCAACGTCGGGCATGAAGTGTAAAAATAAGTTTTCCATATCAAAGAGTTTGATCGAAGAAGACATTCCGCCACCGTTGCCACAAAGGAATCCCACTCGGCAGCTAACATTGGATTTGGGCAATGCAAATAATATCCATCTGTTTGCACCAATATCAGATTTGGATCGTGCTGGCAGCCCACAGCGCAATTCACCACAGGCAAAGGCAAATGATAGCAGTGGGGCTGCAGCCATAAATAATAATAACAGTAACAATAATGGCAAGTCGAAGCGATCAAAGACCAAGACTAAGGCCTTGTCGGATCCAAAGATGACGACTCAAATGTTTTTACAAATGGAAACGGCTTGTGGAACAGTTGCTGCTGATAATATTGGTAATAGCGGCAATACCGAACATGATTGTGTTCCACCGCCATTGCCCCCACGTCAGCCGGGTATGTTGTCGGAGGAGATAAACCGCGGCAGCTGTCAGAACCTTAATAGTGGGCGTACCCAACCAAATTCTCTAGGTACTGCCTACAATTATCCACTTGTCTCCACATGTACCGCAGTTCAGGGCGATAATATGAAGGCTGCCTTCCCACTGTCGCAGCGACCAAACATAGTTAAGCAGCTGCAACAGCACCAACAGCAACAGCAACAACACCAACAACAGCAACAGCAGCTCAGTGGTGTATCCACTTCAGTAAGTAGTTAAAGATCTCTCAATCCTTGTTCTTTTCAGTTATACTTTGCGTACCCTCCTGTAAATTACCAACTCTGTAGACCCACATTCATTGTAACTTACTTTCCCCTTCACTACAACATTCCTTCATCCTTTTCATCACACTTGATTAATTGTTTCGTTGATCTCTATTACTTTTCCACCTACTGGTATATTAATTGTTTTCACAGCCATTTATCGCACTGAACTTGCACAAGCACCTGAATTTGCAATACTTTTGCTTAATCGTTAAATCACCTGTAGTTTTCTCATTTTCCTAGAACCTGAAACTGTATAGGAAACTTTTCTCTGAACACATTTTTCGCTTTCGTGGTACTATTTCGATGACAGACAATAATAATAAACTGAGACTGAGTGGATCTATGCTTATATATGCTTTTATAGAAGCTTTCCTAAGGGTTTAAAGAGCATAAATGACAGATACTATACAATGAAGATACTATAACTGCATTATCAACCGAATCAACATCTATAGACACCAAACAATAAGAAATTGTGACAGAATCTTTAGCAGTAACTCAGATCTGGGGACAATAACATAGTTCATAGTTCCATCAATACCTTAAATCAAACATAAACTAGTAGTAATAGTATTGTTCATAGTATTTCCTCTAGAGTTGACGTAACTGGACTAAATGTAATCTAGATACTTACCAGAATTGAGTAGTATTTATAGTGTAAATAAGAATCGAATAATACTTTAACACGATTATAATGCCGTACCGTCATATGCATATGTATAAATAAATGCACAAACAAATGAAGATGAGCTGGTGGTGATAAGCAAATATTTTACTACGTGTTTATATGTACACAAACAATAATAATGAATGTTCTTTAATATTGCACGCTTTGTTATTCGAATATTTATATTCGTCTTATTTGATTTTCACGTAAATATGCAGTTTACCTTTTACGAATTCTGAATTCATATTTACCTGTTTCTGCCTTAGGCTTTAGGTCAGACACCTCAACTGGTTCAAATGAAACATAGACGCGTCGGGTCTTCTCCGGACAACATGCATCCAAGGCATCCGGGTAAGTGTCTGTTGCACATATTAAAAAGATATTCTATTAATGTGTATAAAATACACTTTACAGATAGGTTAGTGAAAACCACATCCGGCTCTTGGGAGATCGTGGAGAAGGATGGTGAGGTAACGCCACCGGGTACTCCTCCACCGCCTTACTTAACCAGCTCCCATATGCCCGTACCTGAGGATCCAAACGAGAACAGCAGTGGTGGAGCTGGAATCTTTATTGAATCACATCACTTTACGCCCATGGCATGTGCAACGTCACCATCGCTGCAACCTCTACATTCCAACCGTATACAGGCAGCCCAGTCCACTGACACACAGAAGGAGATCATATCAATGGAGGACGAGAACTCTTCAGATCAGGAGGAAACATTCATCGATGAGAATGGACCGTTTAACAACTTAACACGATTGCTGGAAACCGAAAATGTTGTCTTCCTGGCCGTCTTCCTAAACTACGTTCTATCGAATTCGGAACCAGCGCCACTTCTCTTTTACCTTATAACTGAGCTTTACAAAGAGGGTACTTCCAAGGACATGCGTAAATGGGCCTATGAAATACACTCAACCTTCCTTGTGCCGCGTGCACCGCTCTCTTGGTATCGTCAAGACGAATCCTTGGCCAGAGAAGTAGACAATGTGCTACAGTTGGAGTTCGACAAGGTGGAAATCTTGCGGACTGTCTTCCTGCGAAGTCGTAAACGCGCCAAGGACCTCATCAGTGAGCAGCTACGAGAGTTTCAGCAAAAACGCACTGCCGGACTCGGTACCATCTATGGGCCATCCGATGATAAGCTAGCTGAGGCAAAGGGTGACAAGCAGCGGGAGCAGATCATCGACAAGTATCTGATGCCCAATTTGCAGTTATTAATGTAAGTAACTATTCCCACTGACTCTTGCACCGTTTTTACTATTTTGTTTCTTTTACAGTGAGGATTTTGAAAAGGATTTGCCACAGGAAGATGCTAAAAAATTGGCTTTATGCTCTGCGCTTTCAACGGTGATTCATCGCATATTTACCACACGTTCGCATGTGAACAGTATAGTAGATCGTGTTCATCATTTTGTTAGTCGCGAAAAGAGCTTCAAGTCTCGCTTGATGGGTAAAAATCGAAAGGTTGGTTGATCCATGTTAACTTGTATGAGATCAGATTCTGTTATGCCCAGGCAGAGTTTGTGTGTAAGCCTAACAATAAGCTGATATGACAATGTGACATATATCGAAAGAATCAAAAGTTATTTATCTGTCTATTCATCTGAATAAACACATCAAAGATTGAATAATATATTGTTCAGGTGATCTATTGAGCTATATGTTGCATTTATCATAGAGTCTATTCGTTTGAGAACACTGTAAGGGTATTCAAACTTCGGTATTCCGAAGCTTGGCTTTATTTTCGTTCAACATGTGTCCTAACATTATATTATACGTTTCTCAACTAGATGATTGTACGAGGTCATCCATTAGTATTACGTCAATACTACGAAGTGACGCATTGTAATCATTGTCAAACGATTATATGGGGTGTAAGCCCACAAGGCTATCATTGCACAGGTAATATATTATATTGTAGAAAACCAGTTTCCTGCGAGTCGTACTTATGTTTTGAAATTTTCAATTGTGTGTGTTTTTATTTTATTTCAGACTGTAAGTTAAACATTCACCGTCCATGCTCCAAAGTTTTAGACGATAGCTGCCCCGGGCCACTTCCTCAGGCAAAACGACACCCGCACAACGACAATAAAATTAGTAAATTTATGGATAAAATAAGGCCCCGAACAAGCGATTTTATTGCAAGTAAGTTGTGAATTTGCCCAAACCAAATTGATTTGATTTAAACGATTCCTCAAATTTTTAGATGAGAAGCGTGCCCGTCAGGACGAGGACTTGGATGGAGATTTAAACAACGGTAAGTGTATTATAATATACAAGTTTTTATTCCATACTCCATAAATAAACTGTATACAATTACGACCACGATGGATGTATATGAGATTATTTATAAACTTTAATTAAGGATATATCTTATCGAAATATTATCTTCTTTATTACATATATATAATGGAAAAAGATAATTGAAATATAGATGGTAACAAATCAGGATGAGTCTTCTTGATTTCATCGATTGAACCATACAGTATTTTTATCTTTTTGGTTATACTATGGTATCCTTAGAGGGTTTTAGAATATTTTCGATATGATACTTGTTATATCTGTCTTGTTTCTCTTTACATACACGATATGTATATGTTTCCATGGAAATTAAATCGAGGAAGTAATATTATGATATGAGTTGGTTGTGTTCAAAATGGATTAAGCTTGTAAGAGGAATATTAACTTCAATCCCATAACGTGTTGTACTCACATAAAATGTAAACAAATATTAATCAAAGAGATTAAATCTTTCGTTGAATCAAATAGTTTATTTGAAACAGCTTTATATATATGGCATATGCGCTCTTACGTTGTTTTTAGTGCTGATTTGCTTCTCTTATTGTGTTTTATTTTATTTTATTTTTCCAAATCGCAGAGAAGCAAATCTTATATTTGTTGCTCTCCGAGAGCTTTTCCAGGCTACGGACTCTCCCAAGTTTGTGGTAACTGAACACATGATATTTTTAATGAAATGTTGTAAAATGTATTAAACGCGTAACAAGTGATTTTATCGACAGGCAATAGTGGAGAATGTTCCTTATTGTTTACAACGGTACATTAAAAATAAATAATTTAATTTATGGCTAAAATCGAAGAATGCGCTGAAAGAACAATCAATATGAAATTAAGACGTTCTCCTACGAGTATTCTCACGTTTTTGGCTTAAGTGCTGTCTTCTCTCATTCGGATTTTATATCTTTCTATGAACAGTCGTGTCTCTATCGCGATTTAGCTTGCATAAAGTTAACAATTTCTCGAGATGCATTCAACTTGAAAACGTATAGATATATATTAATATATATATAATATACAAGTGTGTTTAGTGAATCAAATATCAAGTACACCATAAAATACAAAGTAAAGTCATTCTTTAACGAAAAAAACCCATAGTTCATGTACTAGTAGTAGTATGTGAATTATAGTAGATATTACATATATTTACATATATATGTACATATATATAAAGTGGCCGACAATGAATTTGTGGTGAAGCTAAAAGAAAAAATCTGAATATGTATATATTTATTTAAATAAAAAGTACAATTTTGTTTATCTAAAGTGGATAACAGGCATATATATATATACATATAAACATATGTATACACTATACATACCATACGTATGAATGTTTATAACTAAAGAGATAAAAGCAAAATATAAAGCACTCAGCAAGTCAGAGAAAAATAAATCCCTAAAATAAGTCAAATTAATTATTATTTCTATCTATTATAGTGTATAAAATGCGCTTTAATAATCCCATAATAAGGCAATGATAGATAGGGACTATGTTCCAGCTGTTCATTTATTTTGATATTATATAATACTATCAGCTGGATTGTTTTTGATCCTTTTTCCCAGTAGTTTCGAATAGTTTCCAATTCATTCGGTACGTCTTCAGTCAGCTGTTATTGTTATTGGGTTTTTCCATAAGCGTTTTGTTTTCTTTATAATTTATAATTTTCAGTATTTATTTTTCTATTCTAATACGATGATGAACATATTGCTTTAAATCTTCTAAACAATCGTTTACCATGTAAATGAAATACGTATAGACAGATTTCGGTTCGAACTACAAAAAGGGTAATAAGCTTTTGTGATTAAAAATTGCGTTTTTCAATATATTTCTGGTGTTTATTTTGAAAACGGAAAGATAAAAACACATTTTTGGCACATTAGGTGCTCCAGAATTATCTTGTTTTTACGTTATTTCAGCAGTCAGCAGGGCAGAAACAATTGAATTCACATGTTTCGTCTTCTAGACCGCAATAATCTTCATTCCGTCTACATATATATGTGTATGTATTGGATGTGTGTGTGTGCTTCCGAAATTTTCTCAATGTGTTCATTCCTGTCTCTATGTACCTATACCACATATATATATATATATATATATGTGTATATATAAATGTATTGTACTCGTCTGTACATGCTTCCGAAATACTTTCAATATGCCTCGCCATGGTGGAATTTTTTCGAGTCTGGAAAACTCAATCAGCATTTTAACGACGCTCAAAATTTACACTGCTGCCCCTAGGTACACTGCAAGAAATGGTGTGATCTAAGCTAGAATTATCTAGGAACCACATAGATATACCCTGTACATAGGTTAATCATACTCACGGGATAGTAGCAATACGTTAGCTAGAAGATATACCCTGATCTAATGTATCCTAACGTACACATTTAGATATGCCTCAGTGCATGTGCACTCTGAGTTTTGAACTTTGTTAATATGTCGATCAAAGATCATAAAAAGATCATTTAATCTCCAAAATCCACAAACCTAAGTGTTTTCTATGTACTTCTGTTCTGAGTATAGGGTAACTCATAGTTAGGCACTTTCGACTGAATTACTTTACTTTCTTCTATGCCGAGTAGAAGGTGGGAAAAAGAATAAAAAATAAGAAAAACCTATCGTGAAAGTGTTTCCGTGTGTCAAACGAAATGGATAGTGAACCTGTCGTAGCAGCGCCTTCGGTGCGTCGCAACGCGAGCATAAAACGGCTATTAAAGTTCTCCTGGGGTGGTCAAGGTGAGTGATAAGCAAACGTATTGCTTCCTATATCGAAAGATATATATAAAATCTTGATGTACACAAAAGAAGGAAAATTTTCACATACAAGCTTACAAATTAACCTAATTTCTAATGCTGCTAATCGATCAATGCGATAGTTACAGCTTAATTAATCGTTACAATCGTTACAGCACCCAAAAGCTAAGCATACATCGATATTTGTTCTGATTAAAATTAATTTAGAGAATGATTCACTCAGCATGAAAAATAATTTTATAATTTCACCTAACTGAACCATTTATTGAATTTCGTAGAAAAGTCTTAAATATACTATATAAATCCAATCTTATTTTGATAGAGAAGAATGTCTTTCTATACAATTGCAAAATATTATCTTAGGAATTCAGTGAGAGCGATATATAATTATCCCTGACAAAGCCAAAAAAAATACACAAATATTTTGTTATAAAGAATTTAAGGAATTTCAATGAATGATTGAAAGATCTAAAAACATATAAACATGTCATATGGACAAGGACTTTTAGCTTAGATCAAGCACAAAATCTTCTTTTCTTCACTGATTCAGCATTTTTTGATTTTTCGATTTCTCGATTTTTGTAAACAAATTCGATTTTATAAAACGAATATTGCTCAAACATGAGTTTTATATGCGTTTTTATGTGCTTTCTGTTTGCATTTCGGTGTCTGTTCCGTTATTTTGCTTATCTGTTTTGTGTATCAATGGGAATAGGCAAAAGTATCATGCGCCAAGCCATATGTAAACAAGTAAAACCAATGAGCTTAGTCGACTGCAAAATACCCTGTTAATAAGTTGAAAGTGTCATGCAAAGCTTTACAACTTAAGGGATATGCGTGGGTTATAAAGAAATCGAAGAGAAATAGTATTGATGTGATGGGAACATATTCTATATATACCTAAAGCTGTAAACTATTTATAGTAGTCACATTTACAGGGTATAATAAATCAATGCTGGCGATAGGCATTTGCTTAAATGTTTGAGCTTTTGAAGCTCAATCGTATATTTATCAGAAAGCCAGAAAGTCACCTCTTCACAAGTTGTCAATATCACATTGAGCGCTTCCCTGAAAGCTTTTCAATTCGCTTGATTTTAACATACGTTTTTAGCTTTAATACTTTCTGTGCTTTTGCTTTGCCTTTTGCTCTCTTGCTGACGCACAACTATTTATTATTTTCGATTGTGTACTTTGTATATCAGCGGTATTTGAATAATTTGTAACTTGTGCGGTAAACCGAAAGATTACTATTAATATATAGTTATAGCAAATCGGTTCTCTACTGATCAATAAAAAGTGTGTGTGAAAAGTGCGAGACCTCCTTCTGGCGACAAAGAACAGTTAACGCCAAGCGTCAACGTGTGATAGAAAATACAGTCGTAATTGATAATGCGTTTAGAAATGATCTAAGACCTAATGACTAATTGCGAAATGAGCTAATAATGAGCTTGTTAATTATCAAATATTGTTTCGTGCTGTGTTAGGTTTTATTTTAGTAGAGTTTATTTGCCAATTGAATCGATGAAAAAGTATCCAATGCGCATTTGTGTGCTTTTCCTGCCTATATGATTAAGTGCATATTCGTATATAAATAAAAACATATATATACATACATATATTATATGTATCGTACAATCTCGATCTTACTTAGTATCGATCAAAAGTGAACTGGGTGAATATATATTCTCGTCTCGTTTAGGACATATTTACTTGTTATAATTAGTCGGTATCTTTTCTTATTCTGACGACAGTTTGGCATTGCCGTAAAACTAAATACAGATTTTACTAGGGGTATTCATTAATGTGTGTACCTCGCATTTACCCATTTATTTATCCAATAAACTGTGCATTTGCCAAGTTTTATAAATAGATTTATGGGTCTCGTTGCTGTCGTCCCTCTTCCGTCGTCCGGCGTCCAACGTTGATGGCAAATGTTAACGTAAATTTTGTTCATATTTACATTATTTTCGTGCGTTTAGCTAAATTTCAATTATACATCGCGATGTATGCATAAATGCATATTCAACTATGTATATGCATATTTACATTTATTTACATAAATATGTACATAAATAAACAATACTCACACACACACGCACTCGCCTCAAGTAGTCGAAGCTGTGCTGCTCCTGAATTACTTCCGTGTTTGTTATCCGATCGCTCTTCAAATTCTTGGCATAGGAAATATGTGTTTGAACGTAAACAAAGAGTAAAATATATATATATAATATTCAAATAATCTGCAGCAGATTTGACAATAATTAAAAAATCGAAAAAAAAAACGGAAGCAAAGTTTAAAAATGAAAACGTTCAAGAACTCCGAGGAGAGTGAAGATAGCGATAGCGATGATTCCACCGATTCTGAGGATGGTTGTGGCAATGAACGTGTTGTCCAGGCTGAGGTTACACGTTCTCCCAGTAAAACGGGAGTCTTACTTACGGATCCCAAGTACAAACACAATCGGATAGAGAAAAGCTCCTCCAAGATCAAAGTGAATGACAGCAAGGCTGCCGCTCATAAAATACATCCGCAGAATGGCCGTACAAGTATAAAGCAGTCCCGTAGTATCCATAAGATCTTTGTCAGCTCTGATGGAGAGCCGGAAGATGGTAAAAACAAGACTCAAGCCAAGAAGAATAAGCTCAAGGATAAGTTGCCAGCTAAGCCTGAAACCAAAGACGCTAGTCGTCAATCCAGTTTCAATCTGCAATCGATTGTCAAGTTTGTCATGAACAACAAGAAGCTTTTATGCACGGATGACTTCGCCTTCATCCGTCGAAAGTCCTTCTCCGAAGCTGCTTCCTCCCTGCTTGCTGTGGCCACAGAACGACCCCGACCCATTGCCTTGAAGTTCTCAAGGATACCAGTTTCCGGTGTCGTGGCAGATGTGCCCGAAGACTGTGACGCAGCCAAAACTGACAAGAATGTTAAACTAGTCAAGAGCTGTAACAGCACGGACAATTTTGATGGGGAGGATTCACCTTCCCCAGAGAAGACCTGTGAATACACTGAGCCCAGTAGTCCTACTGCTCAGACTGGGAACTCTAAGGACCAAAAGTCAGCCAAATTGGCACAACTTTCAATCACTTCAAGAGTTGCAGCCAAAATTAATGAGACAACAAACATCTACAGAAATCGCAAGGCTGTGCCGGTCACGCCCAAAAAACGTAAAATCACCTTGGCCCATAGTGGAGCAGCTAAAAAGGCTGAGATTTATAAGCAAAATAGTATTGGTGAGCAGGCGGAGATTATCCTTTAGCTCTTAGCGACTAATCTTGTAATCGAATCATTTTTATTGTTTTCTATCCTAATACCCGATCTTAGACAATGAAAGTTAATGTATGCTTTATATCTTAATATCCTTTTAGATCGCGTGCACTCATCGTCGATCGTTCGTCAACCTTCGGACCGCAGACCTGATGTCAACATATCCTTGCGCTCAAATGGCAACGCATCCGGTAACACGTCTATGCTTAATAGTAGCGACTTGCAGAATTCCTTTCATGCCATCAACAATGCCAACGATAGCGGCATCCCGGAAGCTACTACCAGTACGGGATCTGCGACCTTAGCTGGTTGCTTGACAGGCGCAATTGGCTTGACTGGGATCAGCGATTTAAATTCTCCGGATTCAGCGGATCACAAGGATGCGCGCAGGGAAAGGTAAGTTGTCTCAAATGATATATAAATGGATTATAAAATGTGTTCCTTCTTCTTCTGTGCAGCTTCCATCCACAGCACAAGAGCGCTCCAGTTTCTGTTAATCGCTCGGAGTCGTACAAGGAACGTTTGTCAAACAAGCGCAACCGGAATAGTCGCCGCAAAACATCGGATCCAAGCTTATCGTCACGTACTAAGTAAGTGATATATATAGATAGATTTTCCCTCGGCTGGAATAATCTACTTAAGAAATGAAGAAAGGGAATTTTCCGTCTAGGTAATATGCATTAAAGGACTTTAAAATCCCTTCCATGGTCGAGTATGACAACACCCTATTACACGGAAATTAACTGCCTTGTGAGCAATCGACCACCTGCAGTGACATCAATTATGTTAGTTACCCTCCTAGGACCATTGTGGGTCAACAGTGGGTCCTGCATTTAAAGGCCAGACACAGTGGTGGTCTGATAATGATATGGAACGGTGTGGGCCACAGGTCTAACTATTGCATCCGTTTTGTCTGCTAACTGTTTTAGTTATTGTATTGACCGTCAGATAAGGGGGTTCAATGTTGATATTATTTCCCCTAGCCTTAAATCAACACAACGGGCTAGACTTATTGACAGGTTGCACCTATATCGCACATATAGGTTAAGTGCCAGTATTCACCATAAGGTCGACTAAAGCGGTTCAGCAGCGGCGCATTCACATTTCTGCATGACTGCAAGAAAGGAAAGGAAAATTTTCCAACACTTTCCATAGGTTATTTCTTATGACAAAACAATGAAAAGCAAAACTCGTTACACGCGCAGCAAAAGCTGCAGGGAGATGTTTGACCGCAGATATGATAAGTAAGTGATAACTGTCTTATACTCCAAAGGTATATAAAGGTGGTGAAAATTGAAGAGAAAAGTGTGATGAAATTGTGCAAATGTGTGTAACCACAAGATGGAGGCCACCCCATATGCTACTTATATTATTGATCGGCAATCAAGCAGCTGTTTAAACGTGTCGAAGAGATAGACATAGAAAATATCGTATATTATTCATATATACTACAACTGCTATTATTATGAGTATACTGATGCCTTTCTCAGTCTTTTGTGTAGTTTCTGTGCTCGCTTTTAATGGCTGCACGCGACGTGGGCAGATGCATCTTTATAGCTGGCCAGAAAGCGCTAGATATCCATGTTGTTTCCGTAGATAAAAGGCAGCTGGGGAGAATAATTTAATAATATGACATAATAATAATAGAAAACATCTTTGTACCCACAGCGATGATCAACCGGACTTGGGCCTCTCAAATTCCCAGTACACGGGAAGTTCAAATTCTAGTTTCTCTTCGGGAGGTGGCTCTGATAGTCCAAGCACCTCAATGGAACAGGTTGCTGGTGATCTACCCGGAGCGCCTGTTCCTACACACGCCATATCCAGTGGACAACACTTCCATCAACATCCACATCTCCTAATACAGCAGCACGCAAATCAGCACAGTCAGCAGGACTCCTTCCAAGGTAGCGTCGGAGGAAGCAGCAGTGCCAGCAACTCAAGTTACAGGAATCCTGGACCTCTGCAACGCCAATGGAATTTCGAAAGTGATGATGAGGAAGATTTCAACGAGGCCGACTGGAGTTCCATGGTCTCCGTCGAGATGCTGGCCGCGCTTACCGATGCTGAGAAGAAGCGTCAAGAAATTATCAATGGTAAACCAATCGAAAGAAATATATCGAATATATCTAATCAAAGCTATGTTTTCTTTTGCTCACAGAAATCTATCAAACGGAACGTAATCACGTGAGGACTCTGAAATTGCTGGATCGATTGTTCTTCTTGCCACTCTATGATACTGGTCTACTCTCCCCGGACCATTTGCTATTATTGTTCCCACCTGCACTTCTGTCGTTGCGTGAGCTCCATGGAGCCTTCGAGCAGAACCTTAAGCTGCGTCGCGTTGAGCACAAACACGTTGTGAAACACATTGGGGATTTGCTGTTGGATATGTTTGATGGCCAGTTTGGTGATAAGTTGTGCGAGTACGCGGCTCAGTTCTGTGCTCGTCAGCAAATAGCTCTCGAGGCATTGAAGGAGAAGCGACATAAGGACGAGAACTTGCAAAAGTTGCTGAGGAAATCAGAGTCGCATAAGGCTTGTCGTCGACTGGAGCTTAAGGATCTGTTGCCCACTGTATTACAGCGACTCACCAAATATCCGCTCTTGTTTGAGAACCTCTATAAGGTTACCATTCGAGTGCTGCCCGAGAACACAACCGAAGCAGAGGCCATACAACGCGCTTTGGAGTCATCAAAACGGATTCTCGTCGAGGTTAACAAGGCTGTAAAGACAGCCGAGGATGCTCACAAGTAAGCTTAACCCACGCTGAGGATTAAACGGAGAATCAACTAAAACACTTCTTACAGGTTGCAAAATATTCAGCGGAAATTGGACAAATCCTCCTATGACAAGGACGAGTTTAGAAAACTAGACCTGACCCAACATCGTCTTGTGCACGATGGAAACTTGACCATGAAGAAGAATCCCAGCATACAACTGCACGGATTACTTTTCGAAAATATGATTGTTTTGCTAACAAAGCAGGTGAGTCGCAATCTTTGGCATTATCCAACATCACTTCTAAAACTCCTTTCCCTTCTAGGATGATAAATATCTATTGAAGAATCTGCACACGCCTCTGGCCGTGACCAACAAACCTGTCAGTCCCATTATGAACATCGATTTCGAGACCTTAGTGCGTCAGGAAGCCGCTGACAAGAACTCCTTCTTCCTAATCAAGACAAGGACATCACAAATGCTGGAGCTGCGTGCGCCAAGCAGCTCTGAGTGTAAAACGTAAGTCTCCTCATATTTCCATTATAAACAAATATCAAATAAGTTAGACGATAATGTTTGCACATAGAACTCTGCTTCCCCGACCAGTCTCAGATATTGATTTTCACGTTTTCCATTAAAAGAAAACTGTTTCAATCGACGCTGGCAGTGACCTACCTAGTTTCATTTAAGCTAAGTACGCATTAGTGGCACCACATGCCCGGTTGCCCCAAATGGGGTCAAGCAGGAATGATGCAATCGTTTCCACTCGTATATATACTCTCTTATATAAGTATATATGGTTTTATAGGTGCAGGAACTATATCTGTATTACGAATATTTATATATATTTCGGAAGGCAGAAGAGATAGACACATGTCATTTGTTAACGCAATTTGTTTTGTCGAGTACAAATGTATTTTAGCCGTTTAAGGGAAAACTACAACTGCATTTCAATTGTCGAAAAAGGAAAAGACAAGCTGGAAAATAGTTACGTTTCCAGTTGAAATGATGTTTAGTCATTTAAACGGAAAAGTTGAATCATTTCAATGTCATCAGACTGTCTTCACAATGATTGTAATTACTGCAAAGACAGCAATCACTCAATTAACTAATTTTCATATATTGAGGAGATCTCTACTCCGGAAATAATTAAAGCCGGAAATAGTTCTTACGCACACGTTAAGAGTTAAAGGCTAAAGAAAAGGGCAAGCAGTGAATTTATCGAACTCGTGTCTAAGATATTATGACAGCAACGCACTGAGGTAATAGCCGTAATATATACTCCGTACAAGTGGGTGCGCCCGTATGGGTATCCCCCCAAGGAAGGGTAAAGGCAGCTTGGCTTTGCCGGAAGCCGTAGTCCGTTCTGTTAGCTCAAGTGCTTCGCTTGGATTCCTTGTTGATATCTGCGCACAGCTGCGATAAAAGTAAATGTTAAATAAAATAATTTAATTTATATATTTCAATTTATATATATATGTATATATATGTATGTATGTATATATATATTTGCCAAATTTTGTAATGCCATTGATTTATAGGAGTACGAGTGTATTCCATTTAAGCGATTTAAGTGCAATGATGCCTACATTTATTCGTAAAATACGTACATAAATAATCATCGACCCAAAATGAGGCACGGGAATGTGTGTGTGCGACGAGTGTGTGAATGTGTGTGTGTGTGTGTGTGAGTGTGAATGAATATGCATTGGAGCTGTGTTGCTCTGGTGCTTTGGTGCTTTGTTGCCTTGTTGCTTTGTTGCTGGGTATTTCGCTTTGCTTTTGTAATATTCGTATAGAATATTGCAGTATTATACTCTGGAGATCTCTCAAACATGACCTCGGTGAAAATGCGATATGTGAGGTGAACACGTTTAGCACATCAATACTCACACGCACACACACACACATACACCTATGTATGCTCTCACATAAACGGAATATATATATATTTATATATTTTTATAATATATATAATAAGTATTATGTACTTACACTCACCAGGCGTAGACCGCCTGCCGGACACGAGATCGCTTCCGAACGTTTCGCATCAGCTATAACGGGGTGTTGTTGTACTGTGCCCGAGCACTGTGGATTCTGCTAACTTTGCCTGCATTGTTTGTGCTTCTCAGTTTGCGTATACTATTCGACGCGAGTGCGTGTGCCCAGTGTGAAAGCGTCTTCAATCGGGCGACTTCGAGTGGTACCTTCTATTTACCATTAGGCCCTTGCGTACATGTGCTGCATAGCTGTAAATGTGTTACGTACCCCTGACCTTAGTGTGCAAGTGTGTTGGACATATGGTTCTGGACCATATGGTGACTCCTCTTCAGGCAGTTCGGACGAACGAACTGTGCTGTCTGTTGTTATAGATTCATAGCTAGTTTCAATTGGAATCGGGTACACCAGCTTTCTCCTACTCATCTTGAGATTACACATGTCAGTCCGTCTGGTCTTACGTCCATTATTTCTGCTTTTTGGATCAGATTTTAGGTAATTAATACTGTTCCTATAGAACAATCGGGGAAACGTGTTCAGAGAGCGCGTTGCGAAAAATAAATGGGAATTTCCATTGTAATAGAAATATTTCATAAAGGCACACAATACTTATATGTTTACTTATATATATCCGCAATTTGAATACAAGATGTTTGCCTTTGTTGATAGTTCCACCAACAGCTGAAAGACCTTACATTATATACAAGTATATATATCTAAGGCCATGACAAGACCCTTTGTAATGCGCTTTACGTAAGCTGCACGCTCCGCTAGCTACTGAAGGGGCATCAGATGCTCCAGCAACTATGAGTATCCTAGAGAATCAACTGAACGACTCAAATGAAAGCAGAGCCTTGACAAGAATATTGACATTTATTGCTCCATTGAAGACAAGTGGGAAGGGGAAAGGGAATCTCTTTGTGGCAATTAATTCAATCTCTGCAATTGTATAGTTATTATAGTTATTCTCAACTTGTCGAAGGGCGTTGACATGAATGTGATTTGCGTACAAGAAATCAGTGAAAAAGTTTTTATTAACCAGAAGAGAATAAAACGTCGTTTTCCGATTCGCATTTTCCGGAAATAGTCCAGTCATGAGCTTCCTGTCGCCAGACGACATGTTTAGTGGGTTGCGTCGTAAAAGTCTTTGCAATGGCGGCCTGTCGCTGCTCTCGGGTAAACAAACAAACCAAGTTTCTACACAGAGTCCAAGTAGATCTAAGAAAAAAGGCCGCCGGGGCAGTTTGAATGAGGTCTTAAAAACTGATGACGCCAGTGAGCAGAGTGTCGTCTCGAGGCCCACCAGTCGGCGCTCCTCCTTGGTTTCAAGGTGAAATCATATTCAAATATATATACATCTATTTTCTTGCTTACGTCACAAAGTGCCCAATGATATAACAATATGTATATATGTATTTCCAGATGGTTTAAGCACATTTCTGACGCTGCTGCACAACAGCATAAGCCAAGATCCAAGAATGCCAATAGTCAAGATGCAACCGGCGATGAATCTGCTGCAGCCACTCCAACGCATTCCCACACCAGGGAGACAGTGGATCCCACACCCGACCGCCCGCTGCCTGTAGGCGCCACGGCTACCGTTACTACCACGCCCTTGGCCCCGATGCTCCCGATCGCTACGGTTATACCAGCTGCGGCTGCAAACAATAGCTGTGACAATGCTGTCCAGATGAGTAATTCCCGTCGGGAGAGCACAAACAGTGATAACGTTAGTTATTACAACATATCCTCTAAGCGACGCCTGAGCCAAAACGATGGAGGCTCATCCGTGGGCCGCAGCATGTCTACGCGTAGTTGCGGAGAACCGAACAATAACTACCCTGCCACGGGCCAGGAGCTAAACACCGTTGTCTTGCGTCACACCCAATCAGCACGAGAGCCCAATACTGGCGACGCCAGCGATGAGCGCCCTGTGACCTACGGTCAAGTGGGTGGTCAGTCCAAGCGTGACAGCGCGAGCATTGTCTGCTCCAACAATTCGAATAACACGCGTACATTACTCATGCAGTCGCCTCTCGTTGATCCCACAGCGATCCAAATCAGCATTAGCCCGGCACACACCGCGGAACCGGTGCTGACGCCGAGCGAGCGATTGCGTCGCTTGGATGCTTCTATTCGAGACGGATTGCTCGAGAAACAGAGAATTATTTGTGATATCTTCCGCTTGCCGGTGGAGCATTTCAACGAGATTGTCGACATTGCCATGATGCCAGAAGCACCCAAAGACAGCGCTGATATTGCATTAGCTGCCTACGATCAAGTGCAGACGCTAACAAAAATACTGAACGATTACATGCACGTCTCACCGGAACGTGAGATTTCAGCTGTGTCCACCTCGGTGTGTGACCATTGTCACGAGAAGGACAAATCCCGCAAAATGGGAGTTGAGTCCCCACCGCCCTTGCCGCCACCGAACAAACAACAGGCCCAGGCCCAAAGCCGTACACCACAGTTGAAGAAAATACCGAAGCTGAGAGCAGCTGAAGTGGAGGAGGTCGCCATACATGAAGATGATGATGGCTATTGTGAAATCGATGAGCTGCGATTGCCTTCAATTCCAGTTAAGTCACCAGAGGCCTCATCGTTGGCACCCTTTAAATTTGCAGCTGTAGCAGCTGCAGAAAGTGCTTCCTCGAGTAGCAACCACAACAGAGAGGCAGCAACAGCCAATCGACAGAGCACCATTAGCGTAGATAGCATTCCTGAAGAATCCGCCGATGAGTTGCACAAAGGCGACGATACAAAGAAGTCAGAGGTGAAACCTAGCGGAACTCAAGAAACTGAGACCGAGCAAACAGCAGCTGCTGAATCCACCGTTGCAAGTGAGAACGAGGATCAGGTGCCGCAAAAGACCAAGGACTCCTCTACGACAGAGTTGGCAAGTGCAGCTTCTTCGGATGGAGCAAAGGGTGTAGGAACTGCAAACAAAACTGACCACATTGAAAGCAACGATGAGTATGATACTTTGGTGAGTGACCCTGAAATGATCTAAAGAGTTTCCCCATTAACTCTTCCTGGTTTTTCTTTATAGGCTGCACTGAACAAAGCCCAAGCCACATTATCAATGATTGACAATTCCACACAGACGGCAGAGCCCCTGCCAGTACCTGGAAAAGCAAAGGCAGCTATATCGGCTATTGGATCCGGACACCTATGTGGCCTTAATCGTTTACAGCACGCCAGCTCTCTAGAGCCAAGCGTTCCATGTCATGCTCTCAGCAGCATTGTAAGTGTGCTCAATGAGCAAATCTCGCTACTTTTGGTAAGTGAACCGTGAACCATTCATTGAACATTCACAATAATCTGACTTATTCACGATTACAGCCCAAAATCAATGAACGCGATACGGAGCGCGAGCGTTTGCGCAAGGAAAATCAACACTTACGTGAGCTTTTAAGTGCAATGCATGAACGTCAGCGAGTTGATGCAATCAAGGTAATCCGATCTCTTTCATTTGGTTGTAGACAATTTGATGTTTGAATTATCTGTACTTATAATTGATTTTGTTATTCAGGAAACTCCAACTGATCTCCTGAGCATTCTGCAAGGACCTGGCGCAGAATTCGTGGACGATATTGATGCCATTTCAAATACATCCCTGACACCGACACCAACGCCGTTACCGACAGCTATCGCCATCGAACGCAGCGGCGAACTGCCGGATCTACCATCACATATTGCCACGGTCCTTTTGGAAACATCGAGCACCAAACAACAGTTTGACGATGAACTGAAATTGCTAGCGAGCTCCTACAAGATACCAGCTAGACTATCGACTGCCGCATGGCAACAAAATATGGAACAGAAGAAGGAGAAGGAAATGGATAAGGACAAGGAGAAGGAGAAGGAGAACGAACAAAATAAAAGCGTTAAGAATTAAGTAAAGACACTCATACATAGGTATATGCATTAGGTGAAATTCAATTTACTTCTATGAGTATGTTTCTGAGCATCAGAACATCCTGGCAGAAGGCAATCAGCAACTGTCAAGCCACAAGAGAGTGTTTTGACGTTAAAAAATATCGATGAAAATATGTCAATGGATATGTAAACCTGCTGCCTTATAGAAAAGATTGAAACAAAGTGAAAACTGAGCAGAATTTTTGAGGAACTTTTATGTACTCGTGTGTAGAAACAATGAAACAAATCATCTAGCAGCTACTTGTGCTTGTTTCACATCGCCATTGTCCAATTGAATTGGCAGTGCCTGTGTTAATAATATTGCCTTATTTAGAATTTCGTCTACTTACAAAACTACTTACTTACTACACACTTGCTTTACAGAGTGGTTAGCTGTATTGTTTTGAAGAGGGAGGGAGGGAGTGGATGGGTGGGGCTAGGAGGGAGGGGATGAAAGAGGTTTCGATTTAAAATACATATATTCCATTTAGCGACATTAATTAAATGTATACAAGTTAATATTGATATATTGATAACTTTCCGATAAAAACAAACCAATTATTTTTTATATTAAATCATATCTATCCAATTGATGATGTAGAACAAAAAAAAAAAACAAAACACCAATGGCTAAATATACAATGTTTGATACATTTATACGCCCACTGTATTACGTGAAAACTAACTAAAGAACAACAAAGCATTATCGTATGTGTTAAGACTTAATCATATTAGAAGTATAGTAAATGTACGGATTGTATTTTAAACAGAAAGTTCACGCTCTATATGGCACTATATGCTATTATTATTTTCGCGTTAACTTTCTCAAAACACTTCTCATTTTATTAGGCCATGTAAAATATTTTTATTGTAAAGAATTATTATTCAGATGTTAACCATAGCACATTTGCCTTTGAGTGCGTCACACGAATCTACTTATTTCTACTTATACACTATATAAATACATTCTTATACAAACGGTATGCATATAGGCAGGCCGTCGTGTGTAGACCCAAAAAAAAACTTATGAAAACAAAGTGAAAAATTACTGTGCAGCCTTTGGAATTAGACTTGTAGTACACTTTTGAACAAAGCTTTTAAATTTGTTTTGAAAACAAAATTAAAACTAATTATACACACATTTAACAGTTTTCGTATAGATTTATATATATATATACACATATATATTTGTATCTAAACAACAGAATGTTTTATAAAATGAAAAATATATACAAAGCATTTACAGTGAGTACTCAACTTGTTCAAATGCAGAATATGAATAACCAAAGCCGAACCAGTTTAGTAAGTGAACGCAAGTTCGTTTATAAGAAAGATTCTTCGCTTTAAATTAGTGTTTTAGCTTGGATATTGGATATGGATAGCTAAAGTCTACTAAATAATTGGATCTCTGCACCCTTAAATCATATTGAAGATCTATAATGGAACGCTTGCAGTATCTCCTGACCAAGGTACGGTTCGGCAAATAAAAGTATTTAGACATACATCTATTCATATCGATAAGGTAAAATAGTATATTGAAACGAGCCTGATTAATTAGTCGTGCTTAATTCAAGCTTTCTCAGTTCCTGTTTTTTATATGGAATGCATAAATATTTTTAAATATGTGAACGAATTCATGGACACGGTATAACATGAGGAGTATTTTGTTAGCTGGAGGAGCACATTTTTTTTAATTAACAGGAGGAGTACAATGTAAATTGGTGGAGCAATAATGTTAAAGAGTGCTGACCTCTGTTGTTAAAAAGGCTGCGCAATTTTGGAACTGCCGTTAGGTAGCGCCACTGAACATAGCATCCAGCTTTATACAGCAAGCAAATCATAACAAAGAATGTTTTTAAACTCTTGCAATCATCTTAAGATGGTGTTGATTTCGACTAAAGGACGTGTGTTTCAGGAAGTGCAAGAAAAAATATTGTATTCGCTTTAAAAATAAGAGCAGACGATACGGGATGAATGCAATAAGACCAGACTTGAGTCTGTTTGTGTATATTCTATCATTTTCGTTAATTCGAGCACTCAGCTAAACTTGAATTCTACCATTTTATTAATTGCTATAAATATCATTATTATACACATATAATTATTAGTTATATTCTATAATTGCATTGTTTCTTTACATTTTTGCGTTGATTTTGTGTTATGTTCGCATACATTTCCCTTTTCGTTCCTTAAGTTGAGTACAGGAGATCGTAATATAAGGTACTCAATGTAAAAATTTGACTAGTACGTTAATATGATGGCATAATCTATTAAAATTCTAACAGAATTTACTGATAATAACATACGTCCCGTTATTACGACGATTGTTTACTGTAGCTAATACACGAACCAGTCAATACATTCCACATTGTTGTTGATAGAAGAGCCTGCAACAATCCACACGAACGAACCCACAATTAGGACATGACGCTTATGTTAAGATGCTGTGTGTATTAACATACATCCCACAGGACGAGTGTTAACTTAACCGTACATACGAGCCCGCAATTGGGATACTAGTCATGTTATTTAGCCGTTACACGAATCAGTGTAATATGCGCACCAAAAATTGGGACATTGTGTCTATGTTAATAATAAGCTCTAACAGAACACTTTCTTAACATTTTAACAACATTGGTTCCACATGAGAACTATTAATTTTAGCCAATAAACAAACCCACAATTGAGACACTACGCTTTGATAAGAACTGGTATTCCAAGTGATATTGGGACAATGCTAAAGGTATGTTAAAATAACAGAACTTTTATGTGTTAATGGCGCACATGAGGACTATTAAAGCAAATGTACGAACCTTAAATTGGGACAACATACGTTCTACATTAGGACTGTTAGTTAAGTGAAAAACGTTCTACTAGTGAACATACGAACCTGGTATTGGGACAATGTAAAACATATTTTTGCATAACCTGATAACGTCCAAACAGAATGTGTTAGCATGCGTTCCACAACTTTTATGTGAAACCGTTACATTTGTAGTGTAACACAAGCTTCTATTTGGGACAATGATAAAGGTATGTTAAAATATAAAAGTGTTTTGATAAGTTAACATACGATCTACATTAAAAAGTTTAACCTATGGCTTAGTTAATACTTTTACCTAGACTTGGGACAATGCTAAATGTATTTTAGCATCCACAATTTAAATGTAAACATAGTTCTTAATATTTGTTTGCCTAAAACCCATTCAATATCAAAAGGAAATAAACAGGATAGAGGATACAGGGCACAGAAAAGTGCAAGCTGAGAATTGCATATGAAATTTATATCATGTTTTAATTAAAAAAATCTAGTTTTGTTTCTTGCAACAGATAATTGAATTGTTGTGTTGCATTGAATAAAGTTGATTGCACTTCTTTAGTTTGCTTTTAATATACTTAATTTGTAGGGTAAACAGAGCAAAAACTAATTTTCAAATGCAACTGACCGGAAAATGAGAGCAATTTGTGCCCCTTCCAACAGCTGAACATTTCCTGATGAAATATTTAATACTGAAGTGCAAAATGAAAACATGGAAATCATATTATTATTATGAGCATGCTAAACAAAGGCATCGAAAACACACAAATGAAATAAATTTCCTGCGCCCAGGATATTATTCAATCACATAGAGTATATACAAACATTTAAGCTGTTGCGATGTGTATGCGAAATACAGTTTCCATTTTAGTTTTAGCGTAATTCTATTGTTTATCAATTTGTTAAGTCCAGAGGCAACAATGTGTGGCAAAACAAGAGTGAAATTAAATCGAGAGATTAAAATACAAAAAGCAATCAATTTCCTGTGGGTGAGCTTACCTTTAGCCATTGAAACGCAGGAATATAGTGGGATGATCTGATAATAATAGTTATGGCTGTTTGCTGAACCGAAGCCAAAGTGAAACATTAATGAACTAATTAATTATATATTCACAAATGACCAACAGTTTGCCAGCCATAATGTCTGGGTGTTTAATTGATGTTTACTGCTTGAGCTCTGGCATTTACTTACTTCATATTAAATTGCCAGAGCAGGAATTATTGAAATGCTTTAAACAGGAGTGAAAAAAGAATCCAGACTTTGGTGGTAAAAATTACAAAGGATGAAGCTTAAAATTTGATTGATTATTGTTTGTTTTAATATTTGATTTATTCTCAATCCAAGCGCCGCACAATCAATCACTTAAATCCTCTGATACCTATTGGATTTCTGTAATATTTTCAAATGAACTTTGTCATTCATTCGCTCTTCTACTTGGAGCCCAATGCACAATTACTTCAGGATAAAGATAGTTAGAGAGAGAGTTAGATAGGACTAAAAGATATGACAGTCATCAAGGAAGCGATAGATAGTCACAGATACCTCGAACTGTTTCTTTCGCAATTCAGTTTAGTTTCGTCAGAGGGAAGGCCACCTGCAGCCTTAGATTAATAGATAATTAGCGTGTCAGGGGTAACTGAATTAAACGCAGCTGTTCAATTAAAAGCTAAGTACAATTTATTGTGAGCCTAATACACGCGCAGCATACATTAAAAGCCATGTAAATATCAGACACGCTTATGCTGTTTGAATTAAGATAATTAGTAAATGTTGTGCAGAATGTTGAACAACCGCATGGAATAGTTTTGTTCGAGCTGTGCCAGACTGCTATTAAATGGCAGGCCGTGAAATATGCCATCGCATATTTGTATTCTGATTATAAAGTATGCATGGCACTCGCATTTGAGCAATTAATTTTCACAAATTTGGGTCTGTGTCTGTAACCGCGAAACTTGTTTCTGCAATTAGTCGCCATCAGTTGGGGTCGAGCGGGTGTAATTATTAAAATGATTCGATGAAATCGATGAACAATCAGGCAACAAGTTCGACACTTCAACAGGACTTTAAAGCCACAACTTTAAAGCCGGATCATTCATCACTGCCAGAAGGCAGACAGAATGTAATTTCGTTGCCTACTTTCAGGCGCTTCTCAACTGGAACTCGCAAATTTGCCTTGTGGTCCTTTGCAGTTGGCCTTTTGCATGCGCAAATATTGGCAGAAGGAGCGGAGCGAAGCGCACCTGCTCGAAGGACAATGACAAGTTGCGAAACTTTGTGAAGGAAAGAAAAATAAATTGCGAAAAGCGCGTAAATCAGTGAAATTAAAAGTTGAAATAAACATGTTGAATTGATTTTCGTCTGCAGGTTTTTCTCTGAAACAGAAATTGATTGAACGAGCGAATGAAATCACAGCCATTAGCTTAATTAGAGTCCGATTCAAAAACTGAATCCTTCTCTTGTTGTTCGACAAATATTTAAAAATATCTTTAACAATAAATTTCCAGTTACATGCAAATTCTAAATTCTTTGCCAGCGATTTAACTTCAATTAATTTGCGTTAAATTGCAACTTTGTTTCGCCATTAATATTCCACGTATAAAGCGTATAAAGCATCAACTACAACGAGTCGCTATAAATTTAATTAAAAAACTTTTTGCCAGCTGAAGACGAACTACAACAAAATTGTTTGTCCTGCAGGCCAACAAATAAATCTTTATGGATTAAGTGCCCTGCCAAGTTGCCCTATAATACCAGTATATATACCCTCGTACTATATCGTTTGCTCTTGCTCTTACTCTTGTCGTAGTTGTTGTTGTTGTTGTTGTTGTGTGTTTACGCAGCGGCGAACAAAAGAATTTGAGGAGCTTTAAAACTACTTCGCTCCGAGACCCCGAAACTTTTTGCCCCCCCTCAGAGAAGCGGAACAGCAGTCTGGATTATAGACAGAGAGAGCGAGAGAGAGGGGGGGGGGGGGAGTGTTACGGCTATACAGAAGAAATCAAAATAGTCGCAAACAAAATGGCGGCAGTCGGCATCGAGCGGCAAGTGATTTATGCACCACGCGACTCTCCTGCGGCGGCCGGGCGGAAGCCAACGGAGCGTGTGAAAGCCATGGAGCTGCCGGACCAAATATTTAGGTTTAATGAACTCGAATGTTAATAAATAAATTTGTCAATGGAAGCGCCACAAACAGCAACAACAACAACAACAGCAGAAGAGCAACAGCTGCGTTAACAACTGCTGCCTGGACGCCCACTCAGAGTGTAAACAAAATGGCGACGTCGTCGAGCGTGTCCTTGCTGGAGGATGAGACAGTGGGGCAGGATTACGAGTACTTCAAACATAATGAAACGAAGACGAATGACATCGCCAATTTCATTCGCGCCATATTCTTAGCATCTTTTGTTGGCCACGTTACGTGTCTCCACACAAGCCACACACTCTCACTCACACACACCCGCACACACACACAACAAATCAAATGCATTAACTGTCGAAGGCATTGATTAGCTAATGAAGAGCAGCTTTAAATCGAGCGAATTGCATGAATAATTAGCCTTAATTGGCTTCATTACCAGCGGCAAGTATTTCGTTTTAGCCCAGTCAGAGGTCCAACCAAAAACCAGAGGTTGCTGATAGAAATGCTAATTAAATAATTGCGGAATTTATCGCAGCTTAGAAAATGTTTCGTTTTCAATTAAAAGCTGAAATAACAAATAAAAACTATTTCTATAAATTGCGTGAACTACCAACAAAAGTTTGCTTTAGTTCAGTTGAAATTAAATTAATTATATTAAGCAATTATCGGCATCAACAGGAGAAGGTGTTGAGTGGGTTGAATTCAAATTTCCAGCAGAGCTTTTCACACATTTCAATTAGCCCAGAAAGGACACCAGGTTGCTGGGAGGAACAGGAAGAGGTGGATGGATCCGCGTTCCATCCTTCCTTTCTCTCTGTCCGGTTATTCCATTTAGCATCTAAATTTCAATCATTTCGCAATTGTTCCATCTTCCTTTTACCTTTACCTTTTTCAGAAGTAAAAAGAGTCCGCGCATTTCTTACTCAATTTTCCGCACGTAGCTTAAATTTGCTCGGCGAGTCCTTCGGTCCGGCACATTAATAATCATTCCACGGCAATTTCCTAGAACAATTGCCATTCATTTTACTTGGCCAATTGGAGCGTTTTGCTTTCCCATTCAAACGTGCTTTAATTTGAGCGTTTTTTATTTTTATTTCCTCAACTCGCAGCTTCACGTTTACGGAACTACATTGTAGGTGCTCCACATGACGCGACTTTGGTCAATTTTCCGCTTGATTTTATTGTTTGCTGACCAATTGACTTCCCTCTGTCTCGCTCTCTCTTTCGTTTCTTCTGTGACTGCTGCTATCCACCGAGGCAATCAACACATCATCCACATCATCACGAGAATGAGGATGGGGATGGGAATGGGAATGGGGATGGGGAACACCACACGTGTCATTAAAGTGGCATTGGGCCACATTCACAATCACATTCGCATTCCGACATCCTTATTATCCATCGCGCACATCATCAATGACAGCCAAGGCAGGAGCAGCAGGACCCTCATCCGGAGGAGGAGCAGCAGGAACATAAGCAGTAACATTATCGTTTGGTTTGATAGGTTTTTATACCCTGCACCCATTAAAAGTACCTAAAGGGGGTATACTCCATCCGAGGTAATCTGCATTTCAACTATCTTATCTTCATCCCATCTTCAGTTGAGGCAGTTGCTCCACCTCCTCGTTGATAAGAAGAACTCCCTCCAAGAAGAGTTGCAGGCATTAAAAAGTAAAGTACCAGTGCAGGGTATCTGCGAGCTGAGCATACCCCAGGCTATTCACTAACTGCTTTTTTGTTGATCGAACGGCAGGATGAGGCTGTAGTTGGCGTAAATGTGAGTTTTTGGTCTATGCGAGCGCTGTTTGTCTTTGTTTTTACTTTGTTTGCTTTTGGCCTTGTCTAAAGTTTTTGCCGCTTGTGTTTTTTGGGTGCGAGTCGAGCTTTATGCTGGCTTTTTGGGTTTCATCTGCACTGGAACAAATCATGCAAAGCATTCATCAATTCTGTTATCCTTCTGGGGGCAGGCCCCGCACATATTGCCTTTGGCTTAGGCCTATGAACATCGAGCAGCGCTCTTAGCCAGACTCTGGCAAGCATTTGCAGGTGCTTAGCCAACATGTTAGGCATCCCAGAAATAGAGAATGCAGATTGAAATTGATGGCCTTAACTTGGCCCAGACTCGAACTCGACTCGACTCGACTCGCCTTGACTCGAATCGTTGCCGGGGTAACAGGCTCAGCTATTTTATGTCCTATTATGCTGCGAGTATTGTAAAATACTTATGTGTACATAAGTTTTGATTACAACACAAAGCCGCTTTGCACATTTGGACAAGCTGAGTGGATTTCCAGGAGGCGTGTGTAGTACGCAATCGAAGAGCTGCTCCTTAGTCTCCTGACGAACGGCAATCTCCATAGAGATGACCACCGCATCATGTGAAGAACTGACTCGAGTCCCATCCATCTTGTCTATCCGATATCTCATTAAACGCTTGAGGATTCCCAGTCCAGTCTGCAATTAATTAAAGCTTTGTACAAATTATCAACTACAAGTTAAACGTAATCCAGGAGGAAGTTTGTGGATCGAATGGGTTGCCTCCAACGAGCCACAAAAGCCACACAAGTTCTTAAGCTGATACACCTTTAAGTGGTTGCTAACAGCAATGGCCAGAAGTGGCAGCAGCTCCCTTTTTGGCCACCCTATGTCAACATATGTATATATATATATATATACATATTCTTGGTTGACTCTTCCCAGCGATTGCAGAATAAACAAATTTGTTATAATCATATGCGACGCCTGACTGAGTGACTGTCTAACCTATTTACATAAGTAAATACACTCATCGATGCATGTGTGTGTCTCTGTGTGTGTGTCTGTGTGTGTGTGTGTGTTGGGGTTGTATTTACATTTGAGTTTAAGTGTGTCTGTATGTGTGTTTGTTGGTGTTGTGGGGGCAATGGGTGCAGTATATTTGTTGTGGCTGTGTCCATTTTTGGTTTTTGCATAACAACTTGCGGTCTCTGATGTTTGATTTCTGATTTCTATTTTCCAATCTTCTGTTTTCTGATTTCTGTTTTCTATTTTCTGGTTTCTGTTTTCCAATTTTCTATTTCCTATTGTCAGTGTCAGAAAGATTGACAGACGTAATCAGCTAAAGTGTGATTCCACTTGATTTTTTTTACTTTTTAGCATTCAGTTTTCTGATGAATTCAACTTAAAAAACTTAAATTTATATATGTAATTAATATCTCATTGTTTAACTAAAAGTCAAATTGAATTAGGTACATATAATATATATGTATAACTTATATATATAAAACCTTCCATTTTAAAGGTGAATAGTTGAAAGCATTCATATTCGAGTAGAGGAGAGTCCTTCAACTGAATAACTGCAAACTGAATTGTGAAAAGAAGAGCAGAACGGAGGGAAGGAGGTGAGTTCTGGGAAAACTTTTGGCTATTGTTGCAAACTTCATTTGCTACATTTTTACTCCAACTCAAACGATTCCAATCAGAACTTCCGAATGGGAGAAGGTGCAAACTTCGACAAAGGCAGCAAGATGCAGACAAACTCTCCTAAATAATTCGACTAAACAAAGCTATTTAAGACTTTACATGCCAGAGTTATATATATATAAATATATATATATAAATATATATATATAATTATATATATAGTAAAAATAATATATATCGATTTATAACATACACATTTCTTTTTTAGATGGTGTACATATATTATGCTACACGTCGAAGTACTTTCGTGTCTGTCGATAAGTGCAACATCAGAAGCAGCATAGAGAGTACTCTACTCGGCGTTGCTAGGCAGCGAGATACCCTGCAAATGATTAAGAGTACAACTGACTCAGGTATAAACAGGCACGTTACATATTTAAAAATAACTCCGAGCTGGGGTTCAAACAGACAGAGGTGTCTCGTTCTGCTGTCTAGCTTGAATGCATCTTTTATATACCCTTTCTGTGACTGAAGTAGGGTATAGAAAACAAAACAATAAACCGCAAAGTGAGCCAAATAAACGCAGCCCACACACGCCTATTCGCACACACAACACAACACAACACAACAACAACAACAACAACGATAACCATAGAAAATCAAACAAAGCAATTTTAGTCGTAATGAGCAGCGCGCGACTCAAAGACAAGGTCAAGCAATGGTCCCCTCCTCCTGCCCCTCGTCCTGGTCCCCATTCGCATTGTCCTGCCCGAAGCTGATAAAAATGATAAGCCAAAGGCAGCTGCTGCCTGTTCGCGTTCATACAAATTGAGGGGAAAACGATTCAAAGCACTTTTAGTACACTGTTATACTAAAACTGTATAACAGTTTTCTTTGCCTTACGGTCGCTTATGATAAGCTCAAACCGGTTTGAGGGTTAAGTTAAGCGGGTTGAAAGTATTTTGTTCAAAATAATAAACTATGTTTTAGACTACATGACAAATTATTAGAGTATTAAGTTTAATATTGTCAGGAGAGAACAAAATTTGGTTATTTTTATATTGAAAGAAGAGGCCCATTTAGCATTTAGCGGCTGTGTCATACCTGGAAATCCTGTTGGGAGTTGTGGGAAGTGCCGGGAACTAGTTTACACCAAATCGAAAGTCATTGTATATGAAATTAATGACGCGGCAGTAATTGAGGGAAATATCAAAGGAAAATATTATCCTGGATGACAAAATATATTTTCTAACAGTTCGCTTAAAGCGGAAGCTGTGCGTGTCATAATCCAATTGGAAGCCAACCAGAAACTAATTTGCAAATATTCAACTGCAAATATTTTCATTTCAATCTCATCACGATGCGTGGCACAAAATACGCAAATTTGAACAGCGCGTAATATTGCCAAACAGAAAATTATTTGCATATCCAACAAGAATCCAATAAAATTAACTGACAATCAAACTGGAACGCGTATTCAATTGGTCAGTCTGTGGAAGAAGTTTGTCCCGAGGCTGCACCATGGATAAAGCAGAATGCATATGTTTGGCTTTCTCGCTGCATGCCTCTTGTGTCTCGCTGGCATGCCACAAGGCAGCAAGACAAAAAACTATGCATGTGGCAGCTATTGACTTCCGTTTGTTAGATATACGCGTATACATTGAATACGAGTTGTATTCTTTGTCCTTTAAAGCTGATGTGTGTGGCAGTGTGTTGTCTAGTTGCAAGTTTGGGTCCCACATTAGTCCCCAAGGCCTTTGACCTTTTATATGCGTCCTGCTTAACTTTTCATAATCGATGAGCTGGCGAATCCCTAACGTACTCACTCCCAAAGGCAACACAGACAGGGCCACATAATAAAGGGTTTCAAACTTGGACCTGCACCTTTTTATTTTTTTCCTTTCTGCAGACTTTGCAAATAATAATAAGTGTGGCCGAAGTAGAGAGACGCACAAAAGTTTGAAAGTGTTAGTAAGTCGATGAGGGGGGCATTTTTATATGGCTATTGGCATTTTTACAACCGCTCCCCACGGCATTAGACCCCTTTATGCATGGGAGGATGTGCCAAATGTTGTGAGAAAGTGGAAACTGTTTTAAAAGAGAATTTACTACAATTTAAGCTTTATTGGGTTGAAATGTGTCAAATAGTTAATCAAAATATATGCACATATAATTATACATATTTCTGATATTATTCGCCATATTGATAATGTTATATTTAAATATTCAATTATATTTTGAGTTATTTTAAATTTAAAATAAATATTAAGTTAATAATGCTGTTTTAAATTTGTTAGACTTTTTATATAACAATATTTAATTAATCAAAAAACATACACAAGCACTTTGCTCTATAATACTTAGGGTTTGAATAGCGCGCGCATGTGGGTAGTTTTTCTGTAGCAGTCAGCTTCTTAGCATGCATGCTGTATTATTTCGATAGTATTGTCATCGAAGCAGAATCGATTCCATGTAGTCTTTTCTCTTTGGAATACCGGCTAAACAGCATACTAACCCTACGCATAAATGTTTCGATTGTCACTTGTTTTATTTATCGATATAGACATAACGATAGTAAAGCAGCTGTTCAATAGTGCAAGAAAAATAATAAATTAAAGTCGCAGTACAAATTTATAGCTAAAAGATCAATTAAAATGGCTCAGGATATGCTGCTCGGTAATGAAGAGCCCAGCAACACAAAGGAAACCATTTTGCAGCAGTTTCACGCGCAAGCGAAGAACGCGACCGGTGCCGCTCTGCTGGACGTCATAAAACAAGTGCTGGACGCGCCGAATGTCTTTGTGTTTGGAGAGATACTTGCGGAGCCGAATGTAATCGAGGTAAGGTGTATGTTTTAAAGTTAATGCAGCACTTTTCATAGTTGTTCTTTCAGCTAAAGGATGGTCCTGATGCCAAGTACTACAATACATTGAATTTATTTGCTTACGGCACCTACAAACAGTTTCGTGCACAGCCTCAAGACTACATAGAACTATCGCCAGCGATGCAAAAAAAGCTACAGCACTTGACCATTGTTTCGTTGGCCATTAAAAGCAAAAGCATTCCCTATTCCGTTTTACTCAGTGAACTGGAAATCAATAATGTGCGACACTTGGAGGATATCATAATTGAAGCTATCTATGCTGGTAAGTACACTTATAAATCAAATACATATCATATATGTGCAAACTATCAGTGAAACGAACAGATTGAGGAAATTGATCATTGTAATATATTTTGCCATAACAAGCGGATATACAGGCATTGTTTGGAAGAAAACAAATTTGACCATTGGCCATTCCGTTTTCATTGCGTATTGTGTGTTACAGATGAAAAGGTCTGCAACAGTCAAACAATTATCTTAGGAGATATCAAATTCACTATATAAGTTTCTGTGTATTGGGTTCATGCTTTATATTCATGTTCCTAATCTAAACCCAGTGGACGTAGCTGGATCAACTAGGCTATTGGCTCTTCCGTAGAAGTTGGATATGCCTTCTTCTGCTGTATGATACATTATTCTTTTGAGGGGTGTTCCTCAGCATATTTAATAACGAACGTAAGATATGTTCGGGGATTGGGGTAGTCTGAGATCTGTTCTCATCAATATTATACCGTATGCTTTCGACACTACCATCGGGTGAACTGTATTGATGGTGTCCAACATCATCCTGAGCAAGGACTGCACCAGCGAGCACGCAAACGAGCAACTAAAATTAATAGCAATGATTACCTTAACTCACGATGTTAAACTTTTTGTCTGAAAAACGGTAAAATTGAAACTGATTTTTTAGTTAAATTTTGTTGGCTTTTATACACGATTTCCTCAAATCTTGTTGCTGGTTTACCTTACGTTAACTAATGGAAAAAACAGTTTTCGTTTCAAGAAAAGTAGTCTTATTTCTATACGATGTTTATGTTAATTTTACCGACATCGTTTAATATTTATAACTGATATAGCCAAATACTGATATTAAAGAAACATGCCACAAATGACTTTACAAGTTATTCTCTCTTGCACGAGTGTTCCAACATAACAAAGTCAACTTGCCCTAAACTTAACAAAATCAAGTTTTTTGAATCACTCTGCCTAATTAATTCAAATTTCAATTTATTTACTTCTGAATTAACGAATTACGAAGGTGCCTCAATTAGCAATTCAAGGTTGTGGCAACTGCTGAGTCCGGAAAGAAAATAGTCTTCATTAGAATCCTAGCAAGGATTAGCCTGCAATAAAGCAAAGGTATACAGCAGTGGTATACGTTTTCCCGGATTGATTAAATGACGTGGGTCGCTGTCAAAAGGCATGCAACGTAATGTCCAGTCAATTCGAAATAAAATGAGCCGACAGATGCCCAAACACTTTTTCCCTATAGATTAATTTCCAGGAAAAACATTCATCTTGAGCTGTGAGTGGCTGCAGCTGAAATATTCTTGCGTTGGGTTTCCATCATCTCTTCTAATCTTATGAAAACATTCGTAGGAAAACACTCAACTAAATATATATTTGAATATTTAAATAATTTGGTTCCTCGAGGAAGCTTCAAGTGTTTTTTAAAGAGGGTCGACTCTGCCGACAATGTACTTTTATGGCAAGGATTAGGGAGATACACAGGAATTTCATTGTTATTCCATTTATATATACATATATATATATATATCTTATATATATTCTGTATATTTTAGCGTGTTGCATGATAGTTTTAAAAGTTCTTGGGGCAGTTTCGTTTCAGTTTAATTTGTTGCATTGTCCTTAGGCTGAGTTTCAGTTTAAATTGTTCAATTGACCTCAAGCCATTCAAATCCAATTTACTTTAAACTCTGTTATTTTAATTTAATGCTAAAAGCTTGAGAATATAATTTAAGTATCGACAGTATCGTAGTTTATTTGGCAAAAACTTTTATCTTCTTCTGAAACAAATTCGAAATGCAAACGCAGCAAATCCATTTTAAATACTTTGTATGGGCCTCTCGCAGGACCTCGCAGCATTTTTAATTAATTTTTACTGAGCCTGTGCTGCATTCTAACGAGCTATTTGACCTTTTGTTGTGTTGACCAGTGTAGTCTGTACTCGCATGAGCCGCAAGTTAAACGCGAATCGTGCAAAGCCGCAAACGATTTTCGGGAGCTGCATTGATTAGGAAATCCGCACGGAATTTGGACTTTAAAATTGTGGATTGTTCTGAAAATAGATTTTCGTGTGCAGCTGTAATGATGGTTGGAGTTGAAAATGAAGTTTGGTGTAGCTGGGATTCTCTGGATACTCTGGATACTCTCCCTAATCTACAGACACAAATAAACAAATAAAATGTAAATTTTTTAATGGCGTCTTTAGATCCATTGCTCGCATCTGTCCTTAAGTAATCAACAGAGTAAATAACAGGACAACAGAGCGCAGTGTGGCTGACTGAACTGCTCGTCGTCCTGTTGAGTAAATAGCGAGTAAATGCGAGTGACAGTACCTGTTTAATTGCTTTTCAAAACCAGTGCGAATATCCTGGCAAACACATTTCCAGAGCCAGTCGAGAGCTGTGGCCAAGATTTATGTTTTGATAGACATCATTCAGGCATCAGGACGAAAGACAGTGTCGAAACCTAAAAAAGCGTTGCATACGCTGTAATCTGAAATCGCAATTTCAATGGGCGGCAATCCTGAAAACGATGAGGTCGTAAGCTGCCATTAGGAGGAGACAGCTACAGGCGCTACAGGACACGACTCCCGTTGTTTTGGCGGCTTTATCTGAGTGTGTGTGTGTCTGTGTGTGTGTGCACTTTGTGTACCATTATTATTTGCTCTTTGGTCTGGCTCACGTTTCAGGGGCCCATTAGACCAGCATTTGTCTTGACAGTGGGGGGCGTGGCGACGGAAGCTGCTAGATGGTAATTAAATGCGTTTTATAATTGAAACTTGGCAAGTTAAGTGGCTGCAGAGTCCAGCCGGAGCTACACTGAGTACTCTGTCCGGGGGTGGAAGTCCTTGTGCCGAGATTGATTTCAGGCACATGTTTCAATTCTCAATTGTTTAGCTGACAATTGTTTGCATCGAGTATCGAGACAGTTAAATTAAATTAAAGTAATTAAAGTGTACATCAAGATTTAGTTTTATCTATTACTTTTGCTTTAAATCTCCATTCCAAGGATTTAATTCATCCTGGTGGCTGGTTCGTGTCCACAGTACTAATCCCCCTATTCCCCAAGCTGAGGCATATGCAAAAGTTGTGTGTCTGTTGTTAGTTGCATCACCATTTTAGCCATGTTTATATTACTTTCCTGGTCTTTCTTTTAGCTGGACCAAAAAAATTGCATATTCAAATAGAGCAACAGCAATTGTAAAAGGACGAGGAACGCGCAATGTGCTCGTAAAGTCCATTTGGTGGTCCTGCAAATCTCTCTGTGGTTTACGCGATGTGTGTTGCTTTTTTCTTTCTAGTTTGTTCGCATTCTCAGTATACCCTGTACTTAGTTCTACGAGGGGTATATGAGTCCTAACTGAATCAGATTGGGATATGTTTCTTTTGCTTGGCTTGCACGTGGCAGCCAGAGGTTGGGCTTACCTTTTGTTTAAGGCTTATGTGGGCGTGGCTGTGGGGGCATTTAGTTTCATCTTCGCTATAATTTCCTTGGAGCAGCGGCGGCTCTTGTCAAAGTGAAATGGCGCATAATAGAAAACGCTTTTAAGCCTTTGAGTTAAACTTTGCTTTTGCATTCTTTTCTGTGTCCTTTTTGGAATTGCAGTTTTTAAGTCCGTTCGTGGTTGTTGTTGTTAGTTTTGCATGAGTAACTCTCGAGTAACGCCTAACTGACAACATTACGTCCATATGAGCCACACCCAAGGTCGCTTCCCTTCTTCTATCCTTCTCCCACCTCCACCCACTTCTTCTCGCCGCTGGTTGTGCAGCTGCTTTTGATTACTTTGCGCTTGCAGTCCATACTTTTTGGTGTCTGGGAGATATTGTTGTAGCCCGGCCAGGGAAAGTTTCTGAGATCCTTTGCAAGCACTTTGTCAGTTTTAGGTGAAAAGTTTCGAATAGTTAGTTGCCCGACATCATATTGATGGTACAAGTTGGCTTCGCGTCTCTTTTGCTTCTATCCTCCTGTCTTTGTCGTCTGCTCTCCTGTCGCTGTTCCGAATTTTCAATTAATAAGTTCTCTTTTTATCTTTGGCAAAAAGCTTTTCCTTAACTTATCAGCGACAGGTGTGTGTAAACATTTTCTGAATATTCAGCCTAACTTCTTCCTTGAGCGGGCTATTTGGGGTACGGCGGATGTTCCGGTTTGTAATAATGTGTAATCCAGAATCTAATTAAACTAAACTCGAGTTATGGCCGCATTAGAATGTGCTTAATTTAGTTCATAAAGTTCTCTACAATTTAATATTCACACCCCGCTAAAGCCTACATTAAATATTCTCTCTTTGTGGCAGATTCAAAGAGTCTGACAACTTTGAAAACTATCCTTGCCTCATAAATTACAAAATCAAGTACCCCTTTTTGCAGGCTTTCAGCCATAAGTGGCAGAGTCTCTTTTTTTTGTTGCTGTTGTTTTTAGCCATGTTTTGAGGGCCTAAATGTGTGTATTGTGGCTAGTATTATAAACACCCACAGCCCAGCGGCAAACAGAGGAATCCGGTCATCAGACAGGAGACAGGAGACAAGAGACAAGAGACAGGAGACAGGAGACAGAGGCAGTAAACTTACGTTTGGACTGCGTAATTGTTGGCACAATTTGTGGCGCCTCCGGCGGACACGTCTTGTGCGAAAAGCATGATTGATTGTTTCGGCGTGGAGTCTGGCTCTGCCGTTCGCTCTTCCAGCAGACACTCACACATTTGCCGTGCAGCCTGGAAACCAAGACACATGTCAACAGCATAAATGCCGCAACATTTTAGAGAACCGCAAGTGTTGTGGCACGTCGAGTTGCTCCTGGCAATGATAGAGACTGGTGGCTGGAGGCTGGTGTTGGTTTGGTTTTTCAATTATTTGTTGCATGCTTCTTCGGCGTCAGATTCAATCAAAGTGCCCTGCTCTTAGCTAATTAATGAATATGCTCGAGGCGCCACTGAATGCTCCCATCGGGGTGTAGACGGAGCAGTAATTGAATCTCTTCCAGCTTTCACTATCCTGCATGATTCTGTGTGCGCATTTATGACAAAAGTTGGTCCTCTGCGGCACGTTCCGTTCAAGGCCAAAAGGCCGTAAAGTCAGTGCCAAAATGCGCTTAAGGTCTTAACTTCTGCTTAGACATGGCGCAAAGGAAAGCCCTCCCTTAACATTTAATGGGTTCGCTTGGCCATGGCTTAAACTTTGGCTATCATTCGGGCACATTCGTTATGCCACTGTCACTGCTCCTAGTTGTACTGGCTTATAGATACAACACTTTATCAGTTTATCAGTTTATCAGTTTGTCTGCTTATCAGACATCCATCCAACCCTTTAACAAACTGTCCAATTGAAATTCTCTACTAATCCATCGTTATCCACTTTAAGCGCTCTCCAAACTCAAACTCTGTAAACAATTTCAAACAAATTACTCTAACAACCGTTTTGTTGGCCTCGTCCTCTTCACTTCGCACTGCTCACTTCTCATCAAACTGCATTCACTAGCTGACACTCTGGACGGGATTTCGGTAATTGAGTAGCTCCCAGCTGACATACACAGCTAATCGCATAAGCCCCCAGCTATACTACTCGCTGCCGCCAACTGCCATATATATCTGGCACGAAAGTTAAACGTCTGAATAAACTCGTTCGACTAACGAGTATTTTTCACCATTTTATCACCCGCCCGGCTGATTCGCAGACTCGACTTGCTCTGCAATTAATATATTTGTTGCATCAGTAAATTAATATTATTATTATCGATACTTTGATCCGTATAATGGGTTCATTTTATTTCATTTTATTCAGCTTTCTTTCACTTTTTTTGCATTGTGTGCTCGACGACGATTGTGCACAATGTGCGATGCGAATATCTCATCAATTTAATTGGTTTTCAATTTCATTAGATGCCAAAACGTGAAGCAGTTTGCGAGCTGGAGTAGCTGCTTTCAAGTGTTGACTTAAAGCCAACAAAATGTGTATTCAGAATTCAGATTCTAAACGTAAAAAAAACTTGAATATTTGACAATTTGACAATTTGACAATATAGATTAATGTATAACTAAACGATATTGCAGGTGTATAAGTAATATATATAAGAAAATTCTGAAATTCTTTTCATCTTGGAAATATGTTACGATCAGCTCAATCAAACTTATCTATATACAGCTTTAAAGATTAATTTAACTCTAAACCAAGTTTTGTTAAACGTTTAATCAAATTGAGCAATGTGAGAATCTTCCTCCCATCTCTTTAAGGTTCATTACTTAATCCAACTTGACGCAAGGATATATTGTAGTTACTCCATTTTCTCTTTAAAGAGACGCACACTTCCTTCCTTTTACGGACTACTTTCACTTGTGGCTTAGAGTCCTAGAACGATGTCCCTAGCGTCCTCTGACTGGGCTAAATAATTGCACACTGGCTTTAATTGAGTGTCCATATGATTCCACTTATTTTCTGGGCTGCCATTTTGTTCAGAGCCTGTGTCCCTCCTTCGTGTCAGTTGAATACACTTGACAGCCAGTAATAAAGCTAAAGTGCACCTAGAATAGTTTTCCATCTGCATAAAAGGAAGAAATAAAGTTATTAAAGAAACGTAGATAGAATAGGAGCTATTCAAGTGGGTTTGTTTTGTGTGTATTTCAAGGAGTTGTCTTAGCATTTACTAGAAATAAAATCATTTTCTCGGACGCAGATATCATACACGGAAAACTGTTCCAGAACACACGCATCCTGGAAATCGACTATGCCCAGGGCCGTGACATTCCACCCGGCTACACTGGCAAGATAATGGAAACGCTGGAAGCCTGGGTGAGGTCCTGCGATGGTGTCTCCAATTGCATTGACATGCAAGTTAAGTATGCCAATGCGGAGAAGGCCAAGCGTCTCTTCAATAAGGATCGCATCGAGCAGGAGGTTAATAACCGATTTAAACTATATATCTATATATTGTATAAGACTAAACCTTAAACGGAATCCCTCAGCTCGTCAACTTGAAGAAAGTGCTGAAGAGCCAGGCCTCGGACAGCGATGAGAGCATGCAGATTGATACACATGGACTGGGACCCAGTGGCAGCAGCGGCCTGAACCCAAGCCATGAGGTCCGCAAGAAGCCCACCAAGATGAAGAACCCACGCAATGCATCAGGTAAGTGCATCATCAGTGGAAACATTGCTAAATAATTTTCTTCGCTTTCTTTTTACAACAAATTCTGTGTGCTGTTTCTCTTTAAAGTCGGCCTCAAATTCAGCAAGTGAGTGCACGATAGCCGAGTGCCTAGCAGCCTGTCCACACCCGATTCATCACCTTAGGGTAATTCATTCAGGGGCAAGCGCAACACTCGGTGGAATCATCATCATTAGACAGTTAAATTATGGATGAATAAAAAACAAGATCATTAAATTGCATATTAAATGCCAGACACATTTCGAATAGTTTTGATAAATGCGTTTATCTAATTGCATTGTTTGTTTTCGTTTTAGTATACCATAATATTTAATTAAGGCCAGCATAATAATAAGTTGTAGCCACTACATATACTTGTTCACACACACGCGCACACACGCACACACGCACACACACACAGAGAAGCAGACACCCACAGGACTCGAAATGCGAATGGAAATTGTGCGTGTTTTGTGGGTACGACATGAAGTGGCATACATCAGTGATTTGTGGCAAATTAGCAATGAACGCAGCGGGGCGTGTAGACAGGGTGAAGTTCTATTTATGACTGAACATTCTGGACATTCCATTGTCGGTTATGCTCTTGCCACTTGCTCATAACTGATTAGAACTCATTCTATTCGCATGCTGCAAAAGCATTTGATTACAGATTGATTGCCCTTAGATCCTAAGGATTGTATTAATGAAAATGAAATTATATTAAATGTACACAATGGTCCTTAGATAAATGGACCTCTGTTACCATCAAAACGGAAATGTTTAAATTAATTTAATTATCTAAATGCTTTCATTTACTATCTGCTTGCATATTTATCTTACACTTAAAACCAATAGTCGTAGAGTCGTATGCATAGCTTCTCTGTCAACTCGACTACATTTCCGTAGCTCCACACAATATTTACTCTACAAGCAGCAGACCGAACTGCAAACAGGAAAGCTGTGAAGCTGCACAAGTGAAATCCCGACATGAATTTATGCGCCCGCTTTCCGTGCGCAATCCAACTAAATCACAGTCAAAATTCCGAGTTGCAGTTTCCAAATTTATTGTCTCACGCTCACAAATTAAACCTTCCGCTTGACCTGATCGCAAAACTAACATAACACAATTTCCGTAATATTCCATTATATCACATATCATACTCAATGCCACTCATCTCCCCACATAAACTTGTCAAATTCCAACTTTATATACATATATACATACTCGTACTCCTATTACTCACATTATACATATAACATGGACTTCAGCCAGATCTGCTGATATATATCTGAATGTTGTGACTTTAATTGATCATTAGCCTGTAACATAGTATAAAATTGGTAGAATCAGCTCAGCTAGAGGCGAGTGAGCGATAGCTGCACGCAATACGCTCGCCGGCTGACGTCACGAGTTCCCAAGATCAGGAATAAAATTATGTGTTTTAAAATGAGCAAATGTTATGTGAACTGAAAGCGAAGTGAATATTTGTGAATCGGAACCGGTTAAGCAGCTTTAAAACCGATAAAGTTAGCTACTTTTTATGGAGAGATGTTATCATAAACACAATTGAGACTGAGCTGATTCTGACCCAAAAACGAGAGTTATATCTGACCCAGTGACTGCCAGATTCTCATATATAAATATATATAAGTAAATCGCTTGATATTCAGTAAACAAATTCATCTTTATGTGTAATTACTCATACAAAAATCATACTTAAAATAAATAAAGAATCTAAGAATTCCTTTACACTCCACATCCATTTATCATTTTAAGGTAATCGCAGCCGGCTCAATGATGCTCTTCATCCTTGGGTGGATGAGCGCTAATGTATTCAAGTGCCCTTATGATCTGAGGAGGGATTGGTGGTGGAGTTGGGAGGAGATCACCTTTGGGCTGGTAGCCAAGCTCATCTGCGACATACGAGAAGGAAACTGGTACTCCCTCGGGTGAAGTCCATGAAGCTGAGCCTTGAGCATGGGTCGCATCGCCGCTGGCCGACTGCGAGGCACCGTTGCTGAGCTCAAGTTTATAGGCATATCCATGTTCATCTACACTTTGTGTCCTCTCTTTGACTTGGACTTCTTCTGAGGCGGCAGCCAGGCCGACGACAGCGCAGATGAGGAGCTGAAAGTTGAGTGGAGTTACAAATTGATAATCCTTGAGATGCTTTGGGATACTCACGAGCTTGAACATGTTTAGTATCTTTTGGATAAGGAACCAATGTTAACTGATGATTCAGTCTGGCCAGGCGCCGCCTTTTATACCTCTTCTTTCGATGCCAAATAGACCTGTTTTTCTTTGCCGTCCCATATGCTAATTCGTAGTTTAATATCAGTTAATAACAAAGGTATTACTCTATGCGAATTTGAAATAGTTTTGGTAGTTCCACTGACAGCAGACCATTATGTCATGGAATCATTAGGAAAGGGACTTAATGCCAGAAGTTAGTAAAGCGATTATTACAGATTCCAATTCATGCTACGAGGAATCTTCTCTGAATATCTTAAACGTTTCGGATGAATTCTCGCAGTTAAGTTAAGAAAGTGGCTAAAAATAATTACTATAGATGTTAGTAAAAAATGTCATAAATTGATAATAATAGTTAAAGATCAGTCGGGTAAACAGTCTTTCAGAACCTGATTATTGGTCTAGACAAGATATTTGCAAACATGTCTAACAAGTTAACATGCATAAGCTAATAATACCCCAATCCCAGTATTAAGTTAATAGAAACATAGTCCGATTGGACTTCTACCTGCTCTGCTCGACTTTGAATCATTGTAAATTGTTCCTTTAGTTTCTGAATGATTTCTGAATATATAATATATTTAATACTGCTGTAGATCTAATGTCGGATATAGTGACCTTCGTTCCGAGATATTCTAGCCAGCAGGAGATGACAGTATACTAAGTACAAGAAACTCATCGACTGATTCCTTAACTACCTCAGTAATATAAGAGGCAGGACAGGGAAATCTCAGGCGATCTCTGACAGCATTGAAGGATCTTAATTGAGTTTCGATCTTTCCGGAATTGAAAGCACCAAAGATCTGTAATTTTGTACTACGAAGAATTGAATTCGATTCAGCTAATTGATTGATTTGATTAGTATATAATTATTATCTGTGCTCTGGAGTATAATCCGAGTAAATTGCGTAATTCGAGTAATTAATCTCATCAAGTTCTATTTCTACTTCTAGTAGATTAGATGCTCGTGTGACTGACATGGCGTGCTCGTTCTACTTGATAGAAGAAACTTGTTTTTGTTTTTGTTTTTGTTTTGTTTTTAATACTGCCTTATAGATAGGTAAATAAATGCAATTGAAGCCGATTGCATTCAGTTGCTTCGAATCGCTGTACCCGGGAAAATGTTCGATGCTTTAGTTCTGATCGCGTTCATCGCGGCTGTCTTCGTGCTTCTCTGCGTCCTTTATATCCTGCGATATGAGCGAATCATCAAGCACATCGAATTGCAGTTTCCGGGTCCCAGGTCCTGGCCCGTATTCGGCAATCTGTTGCAGTTCGGCTTTACGCCGGATGGTAAGTAAAAGTGTCAATGGAACACGATCAAGCGATCTGATATTTATCGTTGTGATGCCATAAACATCGCTGTGATTCGACGGGTTTTATGTGATAATTAATTGTAGAAATATTCGAGTTACCTTTTTTGGCATTTACGAGTAGTTTTCAGACTCGTTTCTTTTATTCCTACCAGTTTCTATATGAGAATATGTGCCCAGAAATGAAGGCATATAAATCGTCGAATGTTGCTACCTGATAAGTTCATACAGATAATAAGCTAAATGTGAAAATGAGAATTCATTTTTGAAAATTATAAATATTTATTGGGTTAGACGTTCCTCTTCTATAATTAGCTCTCTTTCTTCTATTTGCATTTCATTCAACTACTTTTTATTCAAATCTCGAGTATATGTACAAAAGATTGCTTCAGAGCAACTAACTGAATGTTGTGTCATCGCATAGACTGATCATTCGCCAGACAATGAAACCTTGAACTGATACGAGCATATGTATATATATATAGTATAAGATTAGTAGAATCGGCTATAGTCAAACGATAACGGCACGCAATACTCTGGCCGGATGACGTCACAAGATCCCAAGATCAGGGCCATTTGTGGAAGTTGAAACTCGTTTTGGCTGGCTTCTTGGCTGAGGCTGCTGCAAATAAATAATTTGTCTTAAAATTAGCAAGTGTTATGTGAATTAAAAGCGAAATTAATATTTCCGAACCGGAACCGGTTAAGCAGCTCTAAGCCCGATACAGTTAGCTACTTTTTTACGGCCCTCATGCGAATCCGTCTGGAGAGAATTTTATCTGATAACATCAACTGAGACTCAGCTGATTCTGACCTAAAAACGAGAGTCATACCTGACCCAGTGACTGCCAGACACTCGTGAATAAGAATAACTCATTTTATATTCAGTCAACAAATTGATCTTTATATATATTTGCAGTGAGAGCTCCTTTGCATTCCATATCCATTTATCCTTTTTATTTATTTATTAAAGTCAACTAAAAGCAGCTGACTAAGAAATTAAGTTTAAGACAAATGAAGTATTAAAATTATAAAATTAAAATAGGAATTCAAACAAATTTAAATCTAAATCTAAATCTGAGGAACATAAATATAAGAAAAATTGATTTATAAATCGATCCAACATTTGTTGCAAGGATTGGGGAAAACCCAGAAAGACCCAGTCAGATCAATATATTAGTATATTAGTGTAGTAAAAAGGAGTATTAGTATCTTGAGAATTTACTATAACTTACGTATATACTATTAGGAGCAATATTATATAAGTATTAATGTATAAGAGAATAAGTAAATAGGCCTTACACTGCGTGTCCTTGTAGGCTGATCGCAGACGGATAAATGATGTGTATTATCCAAGGGTGGATGACAGCGAATATACATATATATATATGTATCCAGTGAGTAGCCATATATATATATATATACAACATTCGAATAGATCTATAAAAAGAAAATAGTTGTTTTTAAGTTCCTAACGACGTTTGAAACGATTCTGTTTGTTCCACAACTTGTTTTGATTTTTAGCACGCCATTTACGAGCTTGTGTCATATTTTAATATATAACACCCAATTTAATCTTAGGTAGTCAAATATTTGTCATCAGGTATTGTCTCATATTCCATATTAAAGGGATATATCAAAAGTATTCATAGCTGGAATCTCAGATATAATTCTTATATCACAGTTTATCTGCGTTTTCTATATACATTTTTGAAAATGTTTCCAACTATTTTGCCTTAGTTTTCGTGTGAGTGGATATACTATCTCATTATTAATATCAATTTTATGAGAGATATAAACTGTCTACATATCTTTAGTTTCCATTTCCCTTTTTAATCTTCACATACTTTACAATATGGACGACACATTATCCTGTTAGGATTACTCCACGGGAAGACGTTGACTCTGAAACGCGATTTTCGAGATCTTGTTGAGAACTGGATACGCTTTGTGAGGCAAAAATCAAACAAGTATTTCAGTAAAAATAATACAATATATTATTGATGATTATTATGAAGTCGAGTCGACCTATGTAGTAGGTGTAGGTGCTTCTTGTGTACCAAATGCGGATCAGCCTCAATTGAAAACTGGCTAAAACGGGGCTGAAGCAGTGGGAAGTGTTCACACCTGAATTAAGTTACGAGTTCTAAACACTCCACTGGAACATTTTCACTTGTCTTAATAGTATTTATACTCAACTGCATTCAGATGTTCATTATAGATTCAAATCGAAATACTGGATGCATCTACGAGATAAATATCAATGGGATAAAGATACTTTCCTTCTCTTTGGTACCTTCTTCCGAATGTTAGAAGCTTAAGATATCCTTCAAGTTTCGCTGAAATACCCAATCGAAATATCGAGACTAAGGGTTGGTGTTTCGTTTGTTATAAACAATGTTCTGCATATATTTTCATACTCATACAAAAGTCATGCTATAGATATTTGAAGCTTAAACACTATCGAAGTCGAAGGGGAAGGGGAAGAGTCGAGTCAAGCTAGGGTCTGGTGAACACGATCCACAGTCATTTAATGATGGGGCTCGGGCTGAGCATGTGCCGCCAGATATTCCAGAGAGCGTTGGATGGCTGCTGGGGTTGGGGGTGGAGTTGGCAGATGGGCGCCCTGAGGCTGGAAACCATGCTCATCGGCAACATAGGTTACGATATAGTGCTCTCCATCGGGTCCAAGATGCTCGTACTGGCCGCGGATGCTGCCATCATGATCGCCGTGCTCGGAGCGGATGATGTGGTTGCTGGTCTCCAGCTTTGTGTCGAAGCCATCGGCACGGATATCATCGCTGCGGGCAACGGTTTGAGCGGCAGTTTCATCAGTTGGGAGGGCGGCGGCGAGGCCGATGACTGCGCAGATCATAAGCTGAAATATTTTCAATCACAATTATCCTGGCAAATCCTGCTCAGTGTGCGGGCAATACATACGACTTTGAACATTTTGACTTTTGTGCAGTTGTAGAACGAAGAACGAACTTTTTCTGATGCTCCCCTCTTGGCAGCCAACGGCTTTTATACTTTTTATTAGAATGCATTAGAGATGCAAATTGTGTTTGAAATTAATTTAACTGCTTCAGTGCAAAAATAATGTGTAGAGGAATCAATTCAAGTTACTTCCAAACGTGTTTCCACCTTTAATCAACCGCCAATAAAAATCCCCAAAAAAAGCGACTCAACACCAAATTCAGGTTAACACGAAGGTAAAGTAATATCAGGTGTTTATTATACAGGTATCCGAGTCGCAGCCTAATCTTACCATTTACCCATCTAGTCCAGTCTCAAATTTAGAACAAGTTCGCGAAGAGGTCGCAGTATAGAAACTATATGGAGTGTTCAGAGTAGGAAGTAGATGTAAGAGTTCCAATAACTATAAACTGTTCTTTGAAATAATGGCAAATTACATTTAGTATAACAAAATCAAACAAGTTTTTCATCTTCTGCTTCTAAGATCCATCTAATGATGATCAAGTGGAATAATTCTCAAAGGAAAACGAATGTCTGAGCAAACACTGGACTGTAACTTATAATATAACTTTCTATAAATAACTCGCTTTCAGTTGAAATTGAATTCAACGGAACATCAACCATTAGTTAAATGTTGTACAAATTTCAATTAATGAACTGAACAATGGTTAAAACACTCATATTTTACCTTCATATATTTCGTTAACAAGATAAATATATATTTTGAGTTAAGTCACAACGATTCCAAAGCGACTGCTTCAATATTCTTGCATACTTCTCGGAGTTCTTGAACAAACGAAAGTTTGTACAACAAATTGGCGCAAACTTTTTACTCTCTGCGCAAACTATTCGATATGACGTCATAGATTGAATAAGAACGTTTTCTGATTTGAGTCGGAGAAATTTAAAATAGCGTATGGCATAAGTTTTGTGACTTATGGGAGCAAGTTTGGGACCAGTTCTCAAGATGCTCATTCATTGCACTTTAGCATTTAATAAGCAGAAATGAAAGCAGTGTTTCATTGTCTTTAGGCCACATGGAAGCTAAGAAGATTCAGCTAGAATGTGGGCGAGTCCGTTATGGCCATAAATCATTCACATTATTGGGCTGATCTGAACATATGAACAGTGGACCGTGAGGCATCTGTATAAAAGCCAGACTCTGATCAGAGTGCAGCATCAGTTCTCGATTGTCGTTCTCTAAGTTCCACAGCTGCCAACTATTCCAAAATGTTCAAATCCGTAAGTATTCCCAGCTCCAGGATTGACTCTGGCTAATCGAGCACCTCCAACAGTTGATGATCTGCGCACTCTTCGGCCTGGCTCTTGCCTCGCCCCTCCAGCCGTACAGCCGCCCACGTGCAGTGCCAGTGCCCCACCACCCAGCACCAGTGGCCCATCACCCGGCACCAGTGCCCCACCACCCGGCACCAGTAGCAGTTCATCACGCTTCCGTTGGCCATGGCGATGATGTCCATGCCGAAACCCTTAAGCGCAGCGATGATGTGCGTGCCGATGGCTTCCACTCGGACCTTGAGACAAGCAACCACATCTACCGCTCCGAGGATGGCGATGAGCACGGCAACATCCATGGCAACTACGGATTCACCGCACCGGACGGAGTGTCCTATGAAATTAAGTACGTGGCCGATGAAAATGGCTACCAGCCACAGGGCGCCCATCTGCCCACTCCTCCCCCAATCCCAGCAGCCATTCAACGTGCTCTCGAGTGGATCGCATCGCATCCTCCAGCACCCGAGCACCAGGGTCATCATTAAATCAGTTATCGATAGACACGACTCTCGATTACTCGATTACTTTTAAAAGTGCAAGTGCAATAAATATAAATCTGCAACTATGAAAAATTTGTTTCTTTCTTTCTCTGGATTATAATCCAATAGTTCTTGAATAGGTAGGAAAGGTCTCAGTGGAGTCGGACTATATATTTGCCTGATTTCAGTTTGCTAACGGTTTCTATAATGTTAATTCGTATATATAAATCTCTAATTGCTACAAATTGATATTATTTAGAATTCATTTCAAAAATATGTGAATATAAAGTATCGAACTGAAACCAATTATGGAATCATTTGGAATCAGCTCTTAATCGTTGAATTTATTAAGCATATCACCTTTTTAATGTCCATCTGCATATATATATATCTAAATATATCTAAATATATCTTCAAATCTGACTGAAAAGCAAATAAAACCGGATTTGAGACAATCTCGTTTATTTTTTCTGATGGGCAGCTCGCATTTGATCAACGCGTATTTAATTAAGTCGAACGTTTGATTTGTGTTTTAGTTCATTGAATTAGATACTATAATCTGTATACCCTGAACTGATCAGAATATGTAGAATATATATATAGATACTGATTAATCAGTAACAGATCGAGCCGAGTAGGTGTAAAAATAGAATGAGAAAAGAGAAAATTTTATTTGTATATCAAACTTATTGTTAGGGTATTCTCCATTCGAGTACATTCAGTTTATGTTATTCTAATGAAACTCAATTGATTGCAGCCTATTTTAGGAGCATTTCAAAGTGGTTCGAGCTGTACGACTATAAGAACTTTCGGATCTGGGCGGGTCCTCTGCCCTATGTGCTGCTTGTAGAGACGAAGTATGTGGAGGTGAGTACGTGATATAATCCTAATCGCAAGCAATCAATTTCGATCTCACTGAGCTCAGCACGTGCTAAGCAGCACTGCTCTGACCTACAAGTATGATCCGTACCATTTGCTCTATCCCTGGCTGGGCAGTGGCCTCCTGACCTCCAATGGTCGCCAGTGGGCGGCGCGGCGGAAGCTGATCACGCCCTCGTTTCACTTCCGGATCCTGAAGGACTTTCTGCACATTATGAATGAGACGAGCAGTCGGTTTATGGGCTTGCTGGAACAGGAGTCGACCAAGGCTCAGGGTCAAGTGCTGGACATGCAGCGACTTGTCACAAGGAGTACAATCGACGTCATCTGCGGTTGGTCGTAAACTTAACAAAATGATCGTTTTACTAACCGAAATCCTCTGCAGAGACTGCGATGGGAACCAGAGTCAACACGATTGAGGGTGAATCATCGCCTATTGTGGATGCTATTGACACGATCTGCAACATCATTCCGGAACGCTTGTTCTCCGTATTCAAGCGAATGGATCCGTTCTTCAAATGCACCTCGTACTACAGGGAACAGGAGCAGGCGCTGACCACGCTCCGAGCGGAGTTTGCACTGGTTGGTGGGAGGATGAATATCTGGTTTCTATCTATCTGATATCTCCTTTGTAGATCATTGAGAAACGTCGTCGTCTGGTGCAAACCTCCAGCTATCTGGCTACCCAGCTCGACGACGACAAACTAGACGCGAAGCGTCCCAAAATGGCTTTCCTGGACAATCTACTTACAGCGGAGGTGGACGGAAATCTTCTCACTCTTGAGCAGATATTCGAGGAGGTTTCTACGTTTATGTTTGAGGTACTTCATCATCCGTTGCAGATTATAATCAACATTTGCTTATCCTTTACTCGATCCCTCAGGGACACGATACGACCGCATCGGCGATAACCTTTGCCATATACTGCATGGCCTGCACCCCAAAGGTGCAGCAGCGAGCCTTTGAAGAGCAGTTGCAGATGTACGGAGACTCAAAGGACTCCCATCCCACCTACCAGGAGTTGCAGGACATGAAGTACCTGGACCTGGTCATCAAAGAGACACTGCGTCTGTTTCCCAGTGTGCCGTTTATCTTTCGCACAGCCCGTGAGACAACTGTTATAGGTAAGTGTTAATCACCGAAGGGCTTGTTTCATTGTGAGTAACCCATCTGCTCCCCAGTGGACAAGCTGATTCCCCAGGGCACGACCATTGTGCTACCCATTATAGCCATTGGCCACAGTCCACACAGCTTTGAGGCACCCTTCGAGTTCCGCCCGGAGCGCTTCGAGGCCACGGAGCGAACCCAGGCCAATGCCTTTGACAATGTTCCCTTCAGTGCGGGTCCCAGGAACTGCATAGGTTTGTGCATCTCGAATCTCTCGAAGATCTGCATCCTATTATCGATCTGTGCTCAACTCATTTCAGGCCAAAAGTTTGCACTGCTGGAGCTTAAGGTTACGCTGTCGAAACTACTGCGTAGATTCCAGATTCTGCCGGCGCCTTTGGCCAAGCAAAGCATAGCCCAGATCTTCCAGCATCAGTATAAACCCGGTCCCCAGGAGCTCAAGCTGCACGTGCCAGTTACCCTGAAGTCCTTGAGCGGAGTCCCAGTGCGCCTCCAAAGACGAATCTAACATCGAATCTATTTGCAGTTAAATGGAAAGCAATAAAATGATTTTGTTTTTGCTTAGTTTCCGATTGAGATTGAATCAATCAATTAAGGACTCAGCGTGTATAAGGACTTTATTGCCAAGGACATGAATTGGAATATGTTAATCAGGAGCTATAGAAATTGCAATAAATCGTTGGTCAAATCGTTCGCTCTTTCAGCCTAATTTGAATGCCGTTCTCGGACTTGAGTGTCACTCGAATGTTCAGAACCGGATCGTAATCACTTTGCGGCACGCAGTCGACGCGCGAGTGGTCGTTAATACCCGGGGGCAGGTCATCTACGGCTGGCAGGATTTCAAAGTGTCGCACGAGCAACGAGATGAGTGCTTGCAGCTGATACATGGCAAACTTCTCGGCTGCAAGTTACAAGTGGGTGTGGTTACTGTGTGGTTACTAGCCGGACACTGTGCGTGTGTGTGGGTGTGTGAGTGTGTCCTGTGGCAAGCATCACTTACCAATACAGCGCCGGGGGCCGGCACTAAACGGAACACTCTTGAATGCCTCTATGCCACTATTTGAGTTCGCCTCCTCGAATCGCTCCGGGCGGAACACACACGGCTCTTCAAAGTAGCGCTCGTTGTAGCCCATTGCGATGAGGCACATGATGACTGTCGTCCGCCTCGCAACCTTTGTGCCATCTGAGTGGGTTACGATGAGTATCCATACAAACACTTGCTACAGTTTCGACTACTCACTTATGTCAATCGACTTGCGATTGGTTCTCGCTATCAGCGGCACCGATGGATACAGACGCAGAGTCTCGCGTATCACCAGCTCCAGGTACTCCATTTGCTGGAGGCGAGCTATGTCCGCCCCGCCAGCTGGATCCTTGCCAAAGATACGTACTTGTTCCTGATACACTTTCTCCTGTATCTCTGGATGACGCGACAGTGTATAGATGGTAAACGAGATGGCAGAGGCTACCGGATCGTGACCCTAGAAGTTACAGTAGTAGTATAGTAGGAAAGGATAACTCATTATGGAACCTACTGTGAATATAAATGTGGATAGCTCCTCGACTATTTCGCGTTCCTTTAGCGGGCGACCATCTAGCTTAGCGGCCAGCAGGACATCCAGGAAGGGTTGCTTCTGGTCACTTTTCTTGTCAATTGGCTTCTCCAACTGCTTCTGCCTTTGGCTTACAGTCTTATAGAAGAAATATATAGTAAGTCGTAGGTACTTCTATCAATCCTGTAGAGACTTACCCTTCTTATCTCATTCCGGAGCAAGTTCAAGGCCCGCCGCTGCTTCATGTAGTACGGAGTTAGGCGGAAAAGTGCATCGAAACGCTTGACTATGCTGAAGGTGCGCTGTTGGACGACATCGCAGAGGCTATTCGCGTACGGTAAGGGTATTCGAGTGAGTCGGATATGGGTAGAGTTTGATTCAACTTACTCTTTAATCGCATTGTGCAGGTCTGAGGGTTCATTGTTCAGCGAGTTGCTGGGCACACCAGTTGCGTTCTCTAAAGGATGCAAGAATCTGTTTAGTATTCATTCTTTGGCCCACAATTTAGCCATAAAATTTAGGGCCAAATGCCATGAAAATTGGTAAAGGCGAAGTACAAATTTTGTGGTACAAAAATGGCCAGATTTATAGCAATTTTCCATGCAATAAATCTTGGTTATAAAATGGCCATAATAAATAACCAAAAAAGAAAAGCGAGTGCACCACAGCCTAAGCCGCAACCAGAACACGCCCATGACAAATGTATAAAGTTTGTCGACAGATTGGCTTCAGCACCTACCGCAAACGATATCCAGGGTACACTTGGCCACCAGCTCCTGGGCATCGAAGGTCTGCGCTGTGGCGGCCTGTGGGGCCAACTTCTGCACAAGCCTGTCGCCGGTTCGATGCACCACACGGAGATAGCCCTCGATGGCGGACCGCTCGAAGGCGGGCAGATAGAGCTTCTGGTGCTTGAGCCAGCGGGCTCCGGAACTGGTGAGGAGTCCATCGCCCAGCCAGGGGCGCAGGAATGAATACAAGTGCTCCTTGTAGAGCAGTGAGGAGCTCGATAACATGTTCTGCCCATGGAAGTGGTAATTGAATTGTAGTTCCAGCACGGGAGATGCGGAGAACTCACCTGAATTTCCGCCGGATCGCTGAGCATTATGTGGTACTGGAGGAAGACCAGCGAGCGGAATCCTTGAAAATCATATTTCCGGCAATATTGTAATACTTTTTTGGGGTACTCTGCAATGGAATAGAAGTTGTGTCCTTAGAGTTGAAAACTTTTATTCGAGCTGCACTAATAATTGTCCTAGTAGCAAATCCTTTCGCTGAACATCCTGCATATCCTTTTTGCATGTTTATCTAAAGCACATTTGATGACAGCTTCATTTTCATCTGTGGAAACTTTCGCAAAGTTGCATTTTCCCGTCGAGCGACTTTGAGTGCCTCTCTGCAAAAGTCGTCCTAGACCAGGCTCGTCCTAGTTCTAATCCTTTCAGCTCTAACTCACAGAAATTCACATCTGAATTCACAAATTTCTGCCTGTGTACTCAATCTCTGTACTCGAAAACTAACCATAGTTGAAAGGTTGGACAGGATATCAATGGAATTGTCTTGTTCTGCATCTAAATTGAGAAATCTTATTCTCTGTTTTGCAATCTTCAGTGGAAAAGTGAAAAATAGGAAAATAAATAAATAATAATAGAATGAAAATATGGAAAAGTGAGCAAGAAATGCATCAAACAATGCCTGCATCAAGTATCTATTAAAACGCAATGAAAGAAAAATCAAACAAGGACGTTGCAGATTTCGCCAAGGATGCTCTCAATGAGTATACAAACAGATACGCAGAGCAAGCCATTCCATTCCATCTGGAGCAAAGGAGCTGAGGAGCCGAGGAGACCCACTCCCGAGACAGCCAATGCCAGCCAAGCATGGAGAAACTATCAATTGTTGTGCTGCGTATTGTATTCCGGCTATTGTGCATTTGGAATGATTACGTCCTGGCGAGGGGGGCGGAGAGGGGATGGGAAGTACACGAAATTATTCAACAAATTGTGCGGCAGTCTGAGAAAAGCTCAGGGGAAATACGCAATCTGGATGAAATGAAAATTGCAAATAGTATTGTAAGCATGAGCAAGTGCAGCTGAAATCTATCTTGATACTGATAAGTGTATCTCAGATACAAATCAAAACTACTCACATTTATATCCCAATGTGGTTAAAGGAGTTGCAGCTAAATTCCTTCTTCCATCGAGGTTATTAGTTTGTTCGACTTAACGAATAGTGCATAAATATAGATAGGCTGCTATCTACTCACCGGCTGGCTTGAGTCCGAACTGGAAGAGGTTGCCCACAAAGGGATACGGCGTTGGTCCCGGTATCATTTCCATAATCCCAGCCATGTGGTCCAGATAATTGAAGATCTTGACCCCCTTGAACACCAGAAGGGTGGCCAAAATGATGCCCGCTGCCAGCAGAAACATTTTTGGAACTTTCTTTATATAATTTTCGGGAGTTAACGTTCCGTTCAATTTGCGATAGCTTCGACTACTGGTCGACCCATGTGAAAAGTCTTCGCTAAATTTTGGGGTCGTAACCGCGATAACATAATCGATAGCTTATCTTAATGGAGTCACAGCTACTCTATCCATATACATATCATTAAAACTATCCATTTTTCTTTAAGTTAACTAGAAACATTTCAAAGCAATTATAAGCAGTTTACTTTCAATAGCAAATAGTTATTTACTTGGTAGTTAACTTAAGTTAGTTGCTCGTTACAGGTGTCTAATTAGGCAGTAAATTGACTCATTTAAATGGCCAGACAATGACGAGTAAGTCCAAGGGTTACTGCCAATTTGGGCTGATACGTAATATAACTGGGTCGATAATATTAATCAGCTCACCAGGTTGCGATTGCAAGCGGAAGATTGCTTCTGAGTACTTGTTAATAATGTGTGTAGGGACAGGTATTGCGTGAGTCTTATTAAATTACAATAATAGCTGCTATTAAGTATTATTATCGAGCACATTGGAACAAAGCTGCTTTGAGATACTATTAATTATGTGACACACCCACAGGGTCTCTGACAGGTCTCTGAGAGTGAATTGTTTATTCTGAAAATTGAAATTTAAGTCAACCTCAGCCAGTCGAACAGACTGACGGGTGTTGGTATTATATATGGGTATGGTATGCGAAGGAGGCTTCACTATCTGGTAAAAAGATCTTAAGTTGTATCAACGATTATAGATTATGTTCGCAGAGTATACTTTAAGGCTGCTATCGAAAAGAGAACTCTTTGCGTACGTTTTTTTAAGGCAACAAACTTCCTAAAGACTTAACACTCTTTGATCGAATGAGCATTTTTGATATGTATATATACATTTTTATTATTGATGCTTTAGATTCTATATATGTATAGAAGTAAAGTAAATTAAATACAAGTTTTAAAACTAGAGAGCTATCAGTAACAAATGATACATGATGCAGATATATTGTAGAACAAACACTGAACAAGTTTATTTTACTCTTCTGTTAATTTGTAGATTTTATATGTGTCAATAAAACTCTGAAACAGACCTTAGACAAAAGTTAGCTTTAACATAAAAATTATTCTATAGAATCCGAGTCATGCAACTCCAACCCGTTTTATCCAAATTTAACGGTTTCAGTTTGTAGAAATGCAAACTTGAGTACAATATATACGGCGCAATAAACATACGCATACATATATATAGCATATATTAAATACATACATACAAATGCACGCAACGCCGCATACAAATTAACCACCGGCAAAGGTTGTTCGCTCTTATCGCAAACTTAAGAGAGCCGCTCGCTGGCCCCTAAGAGTGCCGACTTACTGCCAAAGTTGAGTTATCGCAAGTTTGTTTATGTTTTTTTTTGTTCGGCATTCTCAATTCGTACAAACAGGTTACAGCATGAATATTTCAGCTTGTAATTAAATTAATAATATTATATTAACTTTTGCATGTGAAGTTTATTGTCTCACTAATAAGTAGTTATAGAGTAGCATTGTCTATTCTATATAAGTCTTCCTTTCCAAAAAAGAAGCAAAAATATATTGCGTGATCAGCTCTCTTACAGGTTTTGTGTCATCTCATTGTGATTAGCCGAATCTCGAGGCTCTTCCAACACTTCTCTTCTCTGAGAAGTTGCTTCCACCGTCTCACTTAAGCTGTCGGCTACCCACCAACTGGTCGCATTTTCAGTTTTTTGCTTGGTGCGTGCGGGTCGGGTATATAATACGGATTTCGCGTGATCGAATTAAACTTGTTTGAAAATGTGGTTTATTTTGTTTACCTTCCTTTCTTTACCGTTGCTTTTATTTGCGTACTTTGAACTCAAAAATGCATATAAGAAAAGTGTGTTGAACCGCCTGAAGGGGCCTCCCACAGTGCCTGTGCTCGGAAACGCTCATCTCATGGGCAACAGTCTTTCGGGTAAGGTTCCTAGTTTTCCAGAATGACGTTATATATAATCATATCTCAGTTAAAGTTAAGATTCTTCTCTAGACCCTTTCTCTGGTACATACAGAAAAGAAGTCGATCTAGGTCCAAAATAAATATAAATGCTCTTTGGAGCTGACTTTGTGATAGTGAAAAATGTGATAAGCTCTGTAAATATTATCTGATAATAAACTGTGTGTGTTATTAGACTTTGAATTGGGCGATTTCCTGTACGTTTTATGTAATTATTTATTTATTTATATGTGGGTGGCGATGTAATAACAATTTATAGCTCAACGTTGATTTTCGCCTTCACCTTATTCAAATTGCTTTTATATTATTCAAAGCTGATAAGACTAGTTCGACTATATACATTATTTATTAACAAGGTGGATTTGTTTTCACTGATTAGATTTGACTTTAGGTATTTGCTGTGTTTGGTGATTAGTAAAATGCATTGATAAACTTTATTATATATTCTTACCTTCATTCGAAACTCTTTCTTTATATCCAATTCAATAAGATCCTCTTTATATCCACAGAAATCTTGAACACTCTTTTCGATTGGTGGCTCACATATGACCGGGATAACTTTCGCTTCTGGATTGGCTACTATGCCAACATCCTCGTCACCAATCCAAAGCACTTGGAGGTAGGTCTTAAAGCAGATCTTTATATCCATATATTGTATATTCTTTCGTTTCTTTTCAGATCATATTGAATAGCAATACTTTGATTCAAAAGTCGGACATCTATGACCTGCTCCATCCTTGGCTGGGCCTTGGTCTGCTTACGAGCACTGGCAGCAAATGGCATAAGCACCGGAAGATGATAACTCCGGCCTTTCACTTTAATATTCTCCAGGACTTTCACCAAGTGATGAATGAGAACTCGACGAAGTTCATCGAAAAGTTGAAGAAAGTTGCAGCTGGCGATAATATCTTTGACTTTCAAGAGGAAACCCATTACTTTACGCTCGATGTGATCTGCGATACGGCTATGGGTGTTCCCATAAATGCCATGGAGCATCATGATTCCGTTATCGTCAGGGCCTTCAAGGAGTAAGTTGCTCCCCTGGCTCTTAAACTCTCTCTTTATGCCTCAATTCGTCCTTCAGTATGTGCTACAGCCTGAATATGCGAGCCTTCAGTGCCCTCAAGCGTAACAACGTGCTCTTCCGGCTTGCTCCAGAATACCCCGCCTATGCTAGGACCCTTAAGATTCTTAAAGACTTCACCAACGATATTATTGAAAAGCGAATTGAGGCACATCGCTCTGGCAGCGTGAAGCAGACTGAGAACAATGAGTTTTCTCGGAAGAAAATGGCTTTCCTGGATACGCTGCTTTCCGCTAACGTTGATGGACGGCCATTGAATCAGCAAGAGATTTACGAGGAAGTTTCCACTTTTATGTTTGAAGGTCACGATACTACAACATCCGGCGTTGCATTTGCTGTTTACTTGCTCTCCAGGTTCCCAGAAGTGCAGGTGAATAGAATAGAAACTGTATAAGTTTCCAGCTAACAAGTTATTGACTTCTGTGCTTTGATTAAAGCGAAAAGTATTTGAGGAACAGCGCGAGGTGATGGGAAGCGACCTGCATCGCGATGCCACCTTCCAGGAAATCGCTGATATGAAATACCTGGACTTGTTTATCAAGGAGGCCCAGAGGGTCTACCCCAGCGTGCCCTTTATTGGTCGCTTCACTGAGAAGGAGTATGTCATAAGTAAGTAAGCTGGAAAAATGCTCCTAAGAAGACTTCCTAATCTGTTGATTCTCCTTTTCTCGCAGATGGGACCACTGTGCCCAAGGGAACCACATTGAATATGGCACTCATTGTTCTGGGCTACGATGATCGCATCTTCAAGGAGCCACGCCGTTTCATCCCAGAACGCTTTGAGCTGGAAAAGCCCGGTCCCTTTGAGTATGTTCCCTTCAGCGCGGGTCCTCGCAATTGCATTGGACAGAAGTTCGCGCTCCTCGAGATTAAGACTGTGGTATCGAAGATTGTGCGCACCTTTGAGGTGCTCCCGGCAATGGATGAACTTATTTCAAGGGACGGCTATCTAAATACCTATCTGGGCTTACCCAAGGCCGAGAAGGAGAAGAGGGAACGGGAGGGCCACAAATACGATCCCATCTTGTCGGCGGTTCTCACATTGAAATCCCAAAACGGTTTACATCTGCGCTTGTGCGAAAGAAAGTAGATTCATAAGTTTTATTAAACAATATTCTTTAATCGTAGTATAGATATATTATATTTAAAAGGTCTCTTTAAGTTAAGTAAAAGCTTTACTGAATGGCCACTAGGACTGTTCCAACATAGCCCTTGGCTACGAACGCTGAGCTCTTAACAACTTCTCCGTTGATGTACTGCGATTGCATCGAGGTGGTTATGACCTCCGCCTCAGCTCCCATGGGGAAGTGCTTCGTGAGGTCGATGGTCTTGTCGGTAGCTCCGAGATTAAGCACAATGACATACAGATCGCTGCCTTCCTTTTGCCTGGAAAGATAGAGATGTTTGTTAAACGGATTCCAGAATGATTGAGGAGAAAGCTACCTCGAGTAGACAATGACGTCGTCGTCCAGGGCTAGAATGTTTAACGCTCCCTGGCGGAAGGAGGGTTCCTTCCTGACACGGACCAGAGTCTTGAAGATCTGCAGATGCGACTGTGGAGCACGCATCTGCTGCAGAGCATTGTTTGTCTTATACTCATCAGACACTGGCAGCCAGGTGTAATCGCCGCTGGTGAAACCTGTGGGAGTAATCGAATACGATTAAATGGAGTTGGAGAGAGGAAAGGAAAGGATACTAACCCGCCATGGAGGAGGCGTCCCATTGGTAAGGGGTACGTGCGGGATCGCGGGATCGGGCATAGTAGTGCTCCGGGTCGCTGTTGCATGCCTGTGGATCAACTGTATCCTCCCAGCTGATGAACACGTCGGTCATTCCCAGCTCTTCACCATTGTATGTGACTGCGTGTCCAGGCAGAGTCTGCAGCAGAATGTTAATCAAATCCGCTCGCTCGACACCGAATCGGGAAGCCACTCGCTTGTTGTCATGGTTGCCCAGCACCCAGTTGGCATAGACGCCTCCAGGCATGGCCTTCATCCACTTTTCGATGTGCTCCACATAGTCTGTAGCCTTGGAGGCGTTATTGACGCTGGAGAGGAAGTCAAAGTTGAAGGGAATGTGAGAGCCATTCCGAATACCATCGCCATAGAACCTCAGTATGTTTTCAAAGCTGGTGTAGGCCTCCGTCATGAGGATGCGCTGATCTCCGCCGTGCTCCTTACGGAACTCATCGACGAGCTCACGCCATTGGTAGACCATGTCGAACGTTTCAGGCAGGTCCTGGGTGTAAATGTGCTGCGTGTAGCAATGGTCGTTGGGATCCGGACAGCCTGGATCATTGGAGAGCGGCTCGTCGGGATATTGATTATAGCGATCCAAGTCAACCTCGAACATATAGGGCAATGCGTCGATGCGGAAGCCAGCGACTCCCTTGCCCAGCCAAAACTTGAGCACGTTCTTCATTTCATTGACCACAACCGGATTGCGATAGTTGAGATCAGGCTGCGCCGTGGCGAACTGATGGAGGTAATACTGCTGCCTGACCTCGTTCCACTCCCAGGCACTGTAGCGGAACTCCGAGATCCAGTTGCTTGGTGCCTCGCGTTCACCGGTTTCGTTGTTGATTCTCCCATCGTGCCAAATGTAGAAGTCCTTGTAAGCAGGATCTCCGTTCACGGACTTGATGAACCACTCGTTCTCATCGCTGGAATGATTGGGCACAAAATCCAGGACTATCTTGATGCCCACCTCGTTGGCGCGTGCAATCATGCGCTCGAAGTCCTCCATGGTTCCGTACTCCGGATGCACCTGATAGAAGTCGGCGATGTCGTAGCCAAAGTCCACCATGGGAGACTTGAACATGGGCGACAGCCAGGCAGCATCGAAGCCGATCTCTTTGAGGTACTGCAGCTTCTCCGTGACGCCATTAAGATCTCCAATGCCATCGCCATTGGAGTCGCGAAACGAGCGCGGATAAATCTGATAATAGTTGCCACTCTCCCACCACTCGGTGGCGCTGCCGATGCCCAGCACCAGCACCAGGATTCCCACGACTGTCAACGCTTGCATGTCGGATTCAATTTGTTCCGATTGAGAACGCACCAGGTGCTTTTATGGGCACCGATAAGCCTGATCCAATCTATAGTAGTGCTCACATCGAGTGGACAACTCAATTGCTAGACAAACATCTGGTTCACACTATTCCATGAACTTCCATTCCGAATGCCCTCAGAACTAATTCCCCCCCCATTGCACGTCATTGTTTTCTTTACAGATATCTCAGCACTTCACCATGGGAATTGAGCAATCGCCATTCCGTACTTAATTCCATTGTTACCGAACGTACCGTATACGGCTTTCGATCACGGAAAATTTGCAACGGTCTCTTTTCTTGTTGTTTCTTTCAGTCCAGCTGAAGTGCAGGGAGGCATTAGTCAGTTGGTCGGGTAGTAATCATCTGATAGGAAGCATGGGAGAGTACTCGAAGCAAACTTAAAGCCAAGCAGCTTACTGCTAAAGGAGTCTCTTTAACAGATAGCAGTTATCTGTCACAATAAACAAGTTGTTTACCCTTCAAGCCAACTGGTTTAACCTTGCGATTGCTTCTTACATAAGCCAGGACACTGGAGGACACCAAACAGCCATGAATAGATTGAAACTCGAATCGATTTGCTGGGACTTAAATTGTTTTTATTTTTCTTTATTTCAGATATCGATTCACTTATTTTTTATTTCTTTAGTTACTGTATATACATTTCGTTATGTATTACGTTTATTTATTATTATTGTTTCATATTTAACTATTTTTTTACTTATTCATTTATACTTCTATTTCTTTTTACGATCCTTTTACCTTCGCTTAGTCAAAGGAATTATTGGAAAGACTTTCAAAGCGCTTTTCGTTGCAAATAAGAATTTATTAAAAATGCTGAAATGACATTCTTGAGGTGTGAATTGCTTAAACACTATCGACAAGCTCCTGGGACTAGTCCAATGTGGGTTCCACGTTCATGAGGAAGTGATCGGGGCTGGGATTGGCTTAGTGGTGGTGGCCATGGGGCTGGGGATGGGCGGGCTGGGCATGGGGTTGGACATGGGATTCGTCATGGCCATGAGCCTCGTTCCACTGAATGGAGCGGACGATGTAGTCGGGAATGGGGTGCACCTGGGATCCTGTGGGCTGGTAACCGTGCTCATCGGCAACATAGGCGATGTCTATATGCTCGCCCTCGGGGGAGATCCAGCCGAATTTGCCATGGAGGTTGCCGTGCTCGTCACCATGATCCTCGCGCTGGATGCCATCGCTGGTCTCATGTGCGGTATCGAAGCCATCGGCGCGAACATCAGATTTCAGGGAAATGATCTCGGCGTGGGAGCCATGATGAGCGGCAGGAGCGGCATGTAGAGCTGGGGCTGGGGCTGAGTGATGGCTGGTAGCAACAGCAGCGGCCAGGCCGACAAAAGCGCAGAGGATTACCTAGGAAGGGATAATGGGATTAGTCAGGATGCACCTGTCAGCTCTGCTATCGAGGATATAACTCACCACCTTGAACATTCTGAGAGTTTTTTGGTTTAGTTACAGATCGCTAAGAACAAACGTTGACTGATACTCCACTCTGGCCAGGCCCTCCCTTTTATACATTTGCGGATTTGGGACTGTGAGTTGAGTCCAGTTTTGCTTTGAGTTGCGAGCGAAGAGCTCCAGTGAGTCCACTCCCCGAATATTTGCCTAGAAACAGAACGAAAACAATAAAGTACGGTTATAATCTTGGAATTAATGCGCCACTGCCTAAGTGCATCAATAACGGGCCGATCAAACAGGTCTCAGACCCGTTTGCAAGCCCCCTTCGCATGGCCAATAAATATGCTAATAGAAATTTGGACTCCCCGAGCTGCAACCCGTGCGCAGATGGTCGTATGACTTTGTCTCATAAAACTCAAATATATATATATAACATTTAATATTGGGATAATTAAGAAGTGGCTTTGATAGAGTTTCTATGCAAATTGCAATGATTTATGGCTGGAATCATTCGAGATAAACAATTGTCCGACTACGCGCTCTATTTCCAAATATTTAGAAGATAATATCGTATGACGCCTCGACGCCTGCCCATATATTATAATTCCGAAACCAGTTCCATATCTGATTCGCATTCTGTGACATCATTAACATGCGATATATACGAGACAAAGTATCTTTAAGCAAAAGAAACAAAACTTAATTGGATTAAGACACAGCCGCATCTCCGTTGGAGACGGAGGCGGAGTGCGAGCATTCTCACCGGATGCCCGTCCGGGACTAAAGGTTATTCCAATTTGTTGCACTCTCTGAGGTAACTTTGAACAAGGGTCCTTGGCGCCAGCAGCTGCTGGGAAAGGCGGCCATTAATAATGGCTGTGTAAGTAGAAGAAGTTTAAAGTAATGTCCTTTATTTAAAAGTACACGGAATTATTAATGGACAAGGACTGCCAAAATAAAGTCGAGCATTTCGGAAGTGTCAGCCGAGCGGTCGGTTCCAGTTGACAGCTGTCAAGTAACCAGAGGGATACTCCCACGTACACGTTCACTCCTGACTGGAAAAGGACTTTATTGCGACAAGGATAAAACTGATGAGGCTCTTTATGAGTTTCTCCTCCCCCACCAAATGCGAGGGCGATTCGGCAAGTACTCCAGAAGGACGTTTTATGGAGTGAGTTCTGTTAAGGGACAATGTATTAAGGATATCGAAGTAGAATTCAATTCCCAGGATTACCATAAAGTTGATCTCATTTTCTATCACCAAATATAACCAAAGTAGTAGTAATATTCGATAACTTTTCGATTAGCCGTCGAGCGACGATTTGGCCAAAATTATTGGGTACCAAAACGCTTTGACGGGGTCACAAAAACTCATTTTACGACAGCTTTTGCGATTCCAATGAATCGACAGCGATATCAACTCCAACGCTTGTTCCCGACTGGCAACGCTGAAAGTTCGCGACTGGCAGATACCCTGTGCTATCCGCAATGACCCATATGAAACATATATATAGATTGAATCGATTGATGGGAATGTAATGCCTTCTTCCTGGAGTAACCCCCCGCATAGATGGACACTTCATAAGGGATCAGGAACATATACCCTGCTGCCTGTGGGTCCTTCACTTTTATTGGCACAGGGTATGGAAGCAAAGCCCAAAAACCTTTCTAATCTAACAAGAGTGTCATTAAACTGGACAGATTACCCACACCTCTGGTGGGTTACACGCGAGGGTGCAGGGGTGCCGTCCTCGTTGCGTTATCAGTTGAATCGTTATCAGTACATGGAACAGTAATTGTTATTAACAAATTGGTTTGGCGACACTCGCGACAAACGCGAGCGACATGTCAACGCGATTGCTACTCTGTCTGCTCGCTGGGCTCCTGCTGGGCACGGAGGATTCTCTGGGGGAGACGCCGGAAATCGACTGGTGGGAGAATGCATCATTGTACCAGATATATCCTCGATCCTTCCAGGACAGCAATGGCGACGGCGTTGGAGATCTGAATGGCATAACGAGGCGTCTGGCGTACCTCAAGGAAATCGGCATCACGGCCACTTGGTTGTCCCCCATCTTCAGCTCTCCCATGTCCGATTTTGGCTACGACATATCCAACTTTACGGAAGTGGATAAGATATTTGGTACCTTAGCCGATTTCGATGCGATGATGGTGCAAGCTAAGGCGCTGGGTATCAAGATTCTGTTGGACTTTGTGCCCAACCATTCGAGCGATGAGTGCGAATGGTTCAAGAAGTCCGTGAACCGTCAGGATGGCTACGATGACTTTTACGTCTGGGACGATGGAAAGATTAATCCGGAAACGGGTAAGCGCGAGCCACCGAGCAACTGGGTGAGCGTCTTCGGTGGCCCCCAGTGGACCTGGCACGAGACGCGTCAGCAGTACTTCCTGCACCAGTTTCAGGTGAAGCAGCCGGATCTGAACTTCAGCAATCCCATGGTGAAAGAGCATATGCTGGACGTGCTCGGCTTTTGGCTGGATCGAGGCGTCGACGGCTTTCGCATTGACGCCGTGCCACACATCTTTGAGTATCGCCACAAGAACGGCAGCTATCCGGATGAGCCGCTCAGTGGCTGGGGTAGTAATCCCGACACCTACGACTATCACAATCACATCTACACAAAGGACCAGCCGGAGACCGTGGAACTTATGTACGAGTGGCGCGACTACCTGCTGCAGTATCAGGCCAAGAATGGAGGCGACTCTAGGGTCCTACTTGCCGAAGCCTACAGTCCGGTGGAGGTCCTCAGCGACTACTTCAGCAATGGCACCAGGCTGGGAACCCAGCTGCCAATGAACTTCCAATTGATGTATCTGAACGGCTTCTCAACGGCGAAGGATGTGGTGGGCTCCATCGACTACTGGATGAACACCATGTGGACAAAGCATCAGACGGCCAACTGGGTGGTGGGTAACCATGACAATCCGCGTGTCGCCAGTCGACTGGGTGCCCACAAGGTGGATCTGCTGAACGTGATTGTGAATGCTCTGCCAGGTGCTTCGGTGACCTACTATGGTGAGGAGATTGGCATGTCCAATGTGAAGACGGAGTGCACGGAGATCTCCTGCGACGACCGCGATGGCGAGCGAACACCCATGCAATGGGCTCCCGTGAAGAACGCCGACTTCTCTACGGGCGAGTCCACCTGGCTGCCGCTTGCTCCCGACTACGAGCGCTACAACGTCCGCACGGAGAGAGGCGTGGCACGCTCTACGCTGCAGGTGTTCAAGGGTCTGCAGAAGCTGAAGCGCACCTCCGCCTTTCTGTCCTTCAAGAAGACAGGTGGCTTCTCCTACGAGGCCGTCTCAGAGCAGGTGCTCCAAATAGTGCGGTAAGTCAGGACCAACTGTCGTTCAGCCTTGGGATTGACCCTTGCCTCTTCCTAGTTCAAACACACGGAATGAGGAGTACCGCATCCTGGTCAACATGGGCAATCAGATCGAAGCTCTGTGGGATCTGTCGGACAAATCCTTTGAGTATGTGCTTGTTACCGCCTACTCCTTGCACAGACCTGGGTAAGCTTGGATCTTGGACCAGAGTTAAAGTCCTTTGTCCTGATTCCTAACTTACTTTTGCAGGGATATCGTCGATCTTAGCGACGTTATAGTGCTCATGCCGTATGAGGCAATCGTACTACGCTGGCTGGCCTGAATCACCCATTGTGGGGACTAGCGTAATCTATTTTATGATCCTTATAAAGATTAAACTTCAATAGGGCCCACAACCCTGAGTTTCACTATTCCATCAGCCGCTGGCCTCATGGCACTGGGAGTTATGTAACTGAGACGAGGTGCAATCAAAGTTTAGCTGGCGATAGCTCGATCGATAACCGATAGCCCAAAGAGAGCGATTATATATCTATATACATATATCTGGCATATATATCAAATTTATCACATTGTTTTGCTGCAAAGCCGCGCCTATCTCTGTTCCTTCCTTTGTTTATGTTTTCGAGTCGCTTGATTGAAGGTCCCAAGAAAGCTATAGTTGAGTGTCCCCGACTGTGAGAAACCCTTAACCCATCTATACACACACTTTAGTCAAACTCTTCTCCTGTGTTCATTATCTGATCAGATTGGTCTGATAAAACTGCTAAGAATAAGAGGTTTCGGTGGAAAATTGAGTTTACGATACGTTTTTCTTTCCTTCTGAGGGTGTCCGGGGTAAAATACCAAAATTGAAAGACATTTGATCTGTCAACAGTATCTCTCTCTCTGTAGAAGCAGCTCTTAGAGCCACAAAGATCGACTGGATCACAGACGATACTCGGATGTTGATGCTGATGAAGAATATAGATATATTCACAGGTGCTTCCTTCTGCCTGTTGCATGTTCTTTCACAAATCCAGTTGCACCTTGTACCCATTTTCATGGATTAAGGGTCCAGTATTTGTAAAGTATAATTCAGTAAGAAATGTGATTTATTCAAGCTGGAAATCAATTGAAAGGATGAACAAATTATAATTGGAAATTTGCGTTGTTAGAATCTATAAAGTGCTGAGGACGACAGCTTCCTTGGGCATCAGCAGCACCGAATTGGCGAAGGTCAAGTCACTAAAGGAAGGAGAAAGGAGATTGATAAGGTCTCGAGATGAGTTCCTGGAGCTTGGGACTTACTTCTTGCGACGGACACTCTTGTCGTTGACCACAACGTATCGCAGCTGGGAAGAGATTTGGGTGAAGATGGCGTCCAGATTGACGGACTCCACGTCGTCGTTGATGTTCAGCACAGTTATGTAGGACTTGTGACCAGCCAAGGAGCTGTGGATAAAGAGGATTCAATTAGAGATCTGTCCAGCTTCGAAACGAATAGAAACCAACCGCTTGAAGGCCAGCACATTGGGTCCAATGGCGTTGATCGTAATGTCGCCGTGCTTGAGCGTGGGCTCGTCACGGAGAGCTCGGAGCTGCTTGTAGATGTTCAGATGGCTGAGGGCAATGCCGCGCTCCCGCTTGACATTGACCAGCTTGTAGTTGCTCGCGACTGGCAGCCAGGTGACGTTGGCAGTGGAGAAGCCAGCGTTGTGCTCATCGTTCCACTGGAAGGGTGTGCGGACGGGATCGCGGGTGAGGCGCTCGAACTCCTGCTTGTTGGACTGACAGGCCTGTGGGTCCACAGTGTCCTCCCAGCTGATCCAGACGTCCTCCATGCCAATCTCCTCGCCCTGGTAGGTCACGCTGATGCCGGGCAGCGTCAGGAGCAGCATGTTGATGGCATCGATGCGGTCGGAGCCCAAGCGGGAGCCAATGCGACTCTGGTCATGGTTGCCCAGCACCCAGTTGGCCGCTTGCCCAGCCGGCATGTTGTCCAGCCAGTTGTGCAGCAGCTCCGAGTAGTGGTAGGCATCGGACTTGGCGTGGATGTTTGCGATCAGTTCGAAGTTGAACGGAATCTGAGAGCCATTGTGGGTGCCGTTTCCGTAGTACTGCATCAGAACATCCAGAGGGGCATAGGCCTCGGTGAGGAGGACGCGATCGTCGCCACCCAATTCCTGGTCGATCTCTTCGATCACCTCGCGCAGTTCGTAGACGAACTCGATGGTCTCTGGCTGATTTGTGGTATAAATGTGATCCAAATAGGCATAGTCCAAGGGATCGCTGACATGTGGATTGCGGGGCTCATCTGGCCAGTTGCCCTTGGCATCAGGGGCGACCTCGAAGACATGGGGCACGGCGTCGATACGGAAGCCATAGACGCCCTTGCGCAGCCAGAATCTAAGCACATCCTTCATGGCCTCCACTACCTTGGGATTGCGGTAGTTGAGATCCGGCTGCTTGGCATGGAACTGATGGAGGTAGTATGCCTGACGACGCTCGTTCCAGGTCCACTGGGAGCCACGGAAGACGCTTATCCAATTCGTTGGCGGCTGCCTGATGCCATTGACCACCTTGCCCGTGTGCCACACATAGAAGTCCTTGTACTCGGCGTCACCAGCCGCCGATCGCTTGAACCACTCGCACTCGTCGCTCGAGTGGTTGGGCACAAAGTCCAGAATGATCTTGATATCCAGTTGCTTGGCGCGGGCCAGCAGCTTGTCAAAGTCCTCCATGCTGCCAAAGAGCGGATCGATTTCGTAGAAGTTGGCCACATCATAGCCAAAATCCGCCATGGGTGAGGTGAATATCGGCGACAGCCAAGTGGCCGTAACTCCAATCTCTTTCAGATAAGCCAACTGTTGCGTAATACCTATGGCCGTAATAAAGGTGAGTGCGGTTCGCTCTGAAGGGGTTCCAATTAGCGCACTTACCATTCAAGTCGCCGACTCCATCGCCGTTGCTGTCCTTGTAGGATCGGGGATAGATCTGGTAGAACTGGGCCGAGCGCCACCAGCCCACCTCAGCCAGAGTGGGCAGCACCGCCGCCAGCAGCAGCAGGCAGCAGAGAGCCAGAGTCAGAGTCAGAGTCGGAGCTCCAGTCGACATGTCGAAGCATTAGCAATTGCGCCTCTCAGTGGGTGGCAGCCTCTATTTATGAACTGGGACCACCCACCCAGGGAGGCGGGTGATAAGCTTAATGCGCGATAAACCCGTAATATCACAAGCAATTCGACACTGATTAGATCTTTGGCTGAAATGTTTATGGCCAAAGTGAGTCCACTACCAGAAATCAGTCTTGGGTATTTATTATGGCCATTTGCTGGCGCTCTTCTGGCTTGGGCTTCAAGATTATGAGACAGATTACGCGGGGTAGAATAACATTTTCGTAATTGCATATGAATTATGAGCCGACCTATAATCTGGGCCATAAACAGGGTGTTATTATTCAGAATTGGGTTATTTATGGTAATACTTTTGCCCAGAATAACTCTTGGCACTCATCCTACGATCGTATATATAAAGGCTATTGTAATTATGTACAAATCAAGTGGCTGTTCAGATTATATATATGTGTGGCAATAATTCATTCTCAGCTGGGGAAAGTGATATGCAGACTTTGACCTTGACCTTTGCAAACAGATAGTATAGTATAGTATATAGTATTGACCTGATCCGGAGTTCCAGAGAGCGTGAGGCCCTCCTGCTATCGCTCTTGCAGGCAGAAGCGATCTATAAATCACACAAACACTCCTGGAAGCACCCCCTGAAAGACCTGATTGCTTTTTTATAGCAACAATTGGCGATAAGGTCTAATGCGATTTGGCTAATTGCCCAGATTCTGGCATTATCGATAGCCTCTGCAGGCATATAAAAGGCGGATGGTCCTCAGGTCTCCTTTAGTTAACAATGAGTACTTGGACTAGTGTTGTCTTACTGCTTGCCGTGGGGCTGTTGGCCGCGGATGCGACTGCTCCCTGGTGGCAGACAGCCTCCTTCTATCAAATCTACCCGCGCTCCTTCAAGGACAGCAATGGCGATGGCGTTGGAGATCTGAATGGCGTTACCGAGAAGCTGGAATACCTTAAGGAGATCGGCGTGACAGCCACCTGGTTGTCGCCGTTCCTGCGCTCACCTATGGCTGACTTTGGATACGACATATCGGACTTTAAGGATGTGGATCCCATGTTTGGCACCATGCAGGACTTCGAGAACATGGTTGCACGTGCCAAGCAGCTGAATGTAAAGATCATTCTGGACTTTGTGCCCAATCACTCCAGCGACGAATGCGATTGGTTTACAAAATCCGCTGCAGGCGACCCCAAATACAAGGACTACTATATCTGGCACCCAGGATTCGTTGTGGAGGGTGTGCGCAAGCCGCCTTCCAACTGGGTGAGCGTGTTCCGTGGCTCCGCCTGGGAGTGGCACGAGGGTCGCCAGGAGTACTATTTGCATCAGTTCCACAAGAAGCAGCCTGACTTCAACTTCCGCAATCCCGTCGTGCGCGAGGAGATGAACAATGTGCTGCGCTTCTGGCTGGAAAAGGGCGTCGATGGCTTCCGCGTGGACGCCATATACCATGCCTTTGAGATTGAGGCTGACAAGAATGGCAACTACCCAGACGAGCCCCGCAACGACTGGACAAACGACCCCGACGAGTACGGCTACACCCACAAGGTCTACACAGTGGATCAGCCAGAGACGCCGCATCTGGTGTACGAATGGCGTCAGATCCTGGACCAGTTCCAGAAGGACAACGGCGGCGAGGAACGGTAACTATTCGAAAGCTATTTGTCTTTCAACATATACTAACATATCTTTATATAGCATACTCATGGTGGAGACCTGGTCCCCCATCGAGATCGTTATGCAGTATTACGGCAACCAGACGGCCGAAGGCGCACAGATACCCTTTAACTTCCAGCTGATAAGCAATCTACACTACGACTCCGATGCGTATCACTACGCTAAGCTGATCAATAACTGGCTATCGCTAATGCCGGCGGGCAAGAGTGCCAACTGGGTGGTGAGTAGCCCGCGAAGGTTATCTGATTACCACGTGGTTAACTGTTGTTTATCTTGGCTCGCAGATTGGGAATCACGATAAGAACCGCGTGGGTTCCCGCTTCGGGGCCGATCGCGTTGATCTGTTCAACATTCTGATGCTCACACTGCCCGGCTGCAGTATCACCTACCAAGGGGAGGAGCTGGGCATGCTGGATGCCTACATCTCGTGGAAGGATACCGTCGATCCTCAGGCCTGCAATGGACACGAGGAGAACTATATGTTTACCTCCCGCGACCCAGCCAGAACCCCCATGCACTGGACAGATGGCAAGTTCGCCGGCTTCACCACCGGCAAATCCACCTGGCTGCCAGTCGCCCAGGATTATCCCCAGCGCAATGTGCAGAAGGAGCGCGGCGTCGCCCTCAGCCATCTGAATGTCTTCAAGCGCCTGCAGCAGCTGCGCCAGGAGCCGACCATGAAGCAGGGCGCAGCGGAAGTCAAGGCTGTCAACTCCTACGTATTGGCCGTCAAGCGGTGAGTTTATCGACTCGGTTAATCCTTAAAGATTCCCCTTGCTGACATTTTGTATCTCTCTTTGGCAGCTTCCAAAGTGGAAGCTTCGTTTACATTTCCCTCTTCAACATCTTCGACTCCATTGAGAATGTCAACCTACACAAGGCCTTTGGTGGACTTCCAGCTACCTTCCAGTATACTCTGGTCACCGACAAGTCCATCAGGAAGTTGGGCGACCAGGTGTCCGCCAGCAGTGTCACCCTCATGCCCCACGAGTCCATTGTATTGCGCTCCACAATAACGATCTAAGCGGGCTCATAAATCTGCAGTTATAATAAAAACCCTTTTCATCTCGACTGACTTTGTACTTTCGGCTTTTAATTGTACTATTTATATGTACATAAACAGCAACTGGGATAACTTTTATATTGTAAGATATATACTACTATTTTTAATATAGATGAGTCATTTATCTGAGCTGCTGTTTTTATCCCTCGCCACAAAATGTACACAAACATCGCGCACTGCTGATGCTGCCAGTCTGCGATTGTAGAGCAGAGAGATTGAGAGAGAGAGGGGGTGGGGGTGGGAGAGAGTAAGAGAGCGAAACAAGGTCAGATGACTAATAGAATTGTTTAATCCAAACTATACGCTAAATATAGGAACGTAAAAGATAAACATTTGTATTCATAACAATGCACATAGATAATTATTTATTGGATTGCGTTGAAAGAAATTAAAGCTATTTTAAGCCAGAACTATTAAATCTATCAGGTGCCTGCAAATCTGGCGGTCTTATAATGAATGCAGATCTTTATAGCACGACGATCTGAATGATATATTCACGTAATCTTCGCCAGGTAGAGTCCTGCACAGAAACACTGGACACAAGAGGAAACGCATCCAAGTATATGAATGAATGCTGCATCGGCACCTGTCGCAATATAATATTAACTTAGTAATAAAGCTTAATATTAATTATTATTAATAATTATACACATAATTTATCATTAATAATATATAATAAAAAACTTAAGAAAATTATGAAATAAAAGCTAAGAAATAAATTTGCCTGTGTTTTTTATTTATTAGCTTTAAAAAAAAGCTATTAGGGTCAAATTGTTAGAAACTTATCAAACTTCCTTCGAAAGCATATACACTCGTTGTTGTGTGTGTGTGTGCCTTGAAATTTACAAGAAAAACCGAGAAAAATCCGTACTTCGTCGGCTACGAGGTACCAGGCAAACAGAATCGAGCAGCAGGCAGCTGCACCAAAATTTTACTAAGAATCTCCACTCAGTTTGTACTCAGAGAGTATGAAAAAAAAGTGTAGCATACTTTTAGGCATCGAATTTGAGCGGAATGCTGAGTGCAAATTTGTCGTTAGATTTTAGTGCAGCTACCGCCTGCTGGGTTCTGTTCGCCTGGTACCTGAAAGCGGCCAACAGGTGGATTTTAGCAAGAATCTTGCTGACAAATTGTCAGTGACAACAACAACAGGGATGGGAGCTAACGAGGGGTGTATAATACGTTGTGCTGAATAATAACGAGGGTAGTTTGATAAGTTGACGCGTATGATAAAGAGGGCAATTTGATAAGTTCACACCAATGCAATTAATAATAAATCTGCATTGGTGTAACGAGGGGAGTATTATACGTAATACAGCCGTTGACTTTCCAGTTAAGGCATAATTTGCAACCCATAATAAATAATGAAAAGATTTTCTTTTACTTTTTCAATGTTTATTCACTTTATATAAACTTCTTAAAGATAATTATGTACTTCTAAGATTTATTATTGCATTTCTTTATTATCTTGTACTAATATTTATTAATGTTTACTTATTTACACACTTGTTTAGATAAGTGTAATTACTTGAACTTATCTTATCAATTTTATTTTTCATTTTATCAGTAAATTAATTTTATTTTATTTCAATTTTTTATTAATATTGTATATAAATTATATTTAATTGTACATTGATGGCATTATAACCTGTCTTGCTGGAGCTTTGGGCCTGTGGGATAACCTTTTCTGAAGATTAAACTTGTATTGGATCTGAAATCAGTCGGATTTTTATAAGCTTTTTTTTACGTAGATATATTTATTTTTAGTTATCTAAAGTAAATTTAAATACTTTTGTTTATCGACACTGATTGCAAGCAAATATTAATGTAATTAAATGTTTCTTTATTGATGCTTATCGTTTGTTCAAGCTTAAGTTGTGGTTATAGGAAACACGATTTAGGTACAAAATCCAATAAACAGTTAATCAGAGTGCAAACGCAGAGAGGGAGAGTGATAGAAAGAAAACAAAACAAAATCAGATAAATAAGCTAATGCAAAGTAAATGCTAAATATATGTATGTTGAATATATTCAAACATAACATATGTATGTACATAAAATGTTATGTATTCGTTTGCAGTAAAAGGCAATATAAAGCAGTGCAAGAAGCGCTGCAACTGTTTGCGGTTATTTTTAAGCTCACATCTGTTATCAGACAATGTTGCCAAAAGTGAGAGCCGAACTTGTTTTTGCTCTCAGCCTCTCTCTCAGTCACCACTTCTCTCCTCCTTTCTTCCTTTCATTCTCACTCTCGCGCTCTCCCTTCCTCTACTTAGATGATGCGCTGAAACACTGCAAAACACTGTACATATTTATACTTATAAATAAACTGTCTAAATTCGTTTTCTCGTGATCTCCCACTATGCGGTACGCTGAGAGGGAGCAGATTTTGTGATGAATTCGCAGAAGCGAAAATGTTTTCGATTTTATTTTTTCAGTCCTCTTTGCTTGCTTGCTGAGTCCACATCGCACTCGACGTGATCTGCTCTGGATTGGGCTGCCGGTTATCGTTCAGAAATGCTGTACTCAAAGGGAGCTTTGATACCGCTGATGCTGCTGTTGGTGGTGGTGATTCAATGCATTGTTCCGGCACTGACTCAGCCGTATCCGAACTACCCAGTGCACTTGTTGAATATCGATCATAGCAAAGAAGACTTGAAGTGGTGGCAAACAGGCGCCTTCTATCAGATCTATCCAAGGTCATTTAAAGACAGCAATGGCGACGGCGTGGGCGATTTGAACGGTGAGCCAAATGAAAAAGAACAAAGAACGAAAACAAAACCAAACTAATGTCAATACAAATGTTTAGGCATAACGGCAAACTTACCATATCTCAAGGAACTGGGTATTACGGCCACTTGGCTGTCACCCATTTTCAGCTCTCCCATGGCAGACTTTGGATACGACATTCGCAACTTCACGGAGATAGCGCCCATCTTCGGTGATATGACGGACTTTGAGCGCATGATGGATGTTGCCAAGAAACTAGACATAAAGATCATATTGGACTTTGTGCCCAACCACTCAAGCGATGAGTGTGACTGGTTCAAGCGTTCGGCAGCGGGTGAGCCGGAGTACAAAGATTTCTATGTGTGGCATCCTGGGCGGGATGTGAACGGCACTCGTCACCCACCCAGCAATTGGGTTAGCGTATTCCATGGATCTGCCTGGCAATGGCATGAGACCCGCAAGGAATACTACCTGCATCAGTTTGTCAAGAAGCAGCCGGATCTTAACTATCGGAACCCCAAAGTTCGAGAGACTATGAATGTGAGTCCAGGATTATTCAATAGTGGCTCAAATCTTAATTGCTTCTTTTGCAGAATGTGCTACGCTTTTGGTTGTCAAAGGGCGTGTCCGGCTTTCGCATTGATGCAGTTCCACATGTTTTCGAGATAGCGCCCGATGCCTCGGGTCAGTATCGAGATGAACCGCGCAACGATTGGAACAATGATCCCGATGATTACGGCTACTTGCAGCACATCTACACGGTCGATCAACCGGAGACCATCGCACTCGTCTACGAGTGGCGTTCGGTTCTGGATGAGTTCAAAGACGGCGATGAGCGTATCTTGCTAGCCGAGACCTATTCACCCCTCGATATTGTGATGCAGTACTACGGCAATGCCACATCGGAGGGAGCCCAGCTGCCATTCAACTTTCTGCTGATAAGCGAGATAAGCAACCGTTCCAATGCGGAGGACTACGCGCAAACCGTACAGAAGTGGCTGCAACACATGCCGCAGGGTCGCACAGCCAACTGGGTGGTAAGCTGATGATCCTCTCGAGACATATCCATTGGCTAAAGATGGGTCTTCTCTCATTTGCAGCTGGGTAACCATGATCAGTCGCGAGTTGGTTCGCGCCTGGGCAGTGACCGAGTGGATATGCTGAATATGCTGATAGCCACTTTGCCAGGTGCCAGTGTGACCTACCAGGGGGAGGAGCTGGGCATGACAGATGTGTGGATATCGTGGCAGGACACTGTTGATCCCTCTGCGTGTAATACCAACTCCAGCATCTATGAGCACTTCTCACGTGATCCGGAGCGCACCCCCTTTCAGTGGAGCGGCGAGGCAGATGCGGGATTCAGCAATGCCAGCAAGACTTGGTTGCCCATCGCTCAGGACTACAAGCTGGTCAACGTGGAGCAAGAGCGTCAACAGCCCCAGAGTCATCTGAATGTCTTCAAGCAGCTGATGCAGCTCCGACAGCAGGCAAGAGCTCTCCAGTTCGGCGAAACGGAGGTGAAGGCTCTAAACAGAAATGTCCTGGGCGTCCAACGGTGAGTGGTAGAATATCAGAAGGGATTCTAACCCAAAGGTTGCTCCAATAGACGCTACCAGCGGGATTATACCTATGTGACGCTGCTGAATATATTCGATGGCGTGGAGCCTGTGGATCTGAAGGGGAGCTTCGCCGACTTGACGGACCAAATGGAGGTGGTGGTCGCATCGAAGGTGTCCAAAGTGAAAGTTGGGTGAGTTGCATATCGTATCGAATATCGTAAATCGTATCAATTGGTTTTCGCTCTTAAATTTCCATAGGGACCTCATCGATGCCAAATCCTTGCAACTGCTGCCCAAGGAGTCGCTCGTTCTGAGAACCACCTCCACCTATTATACCTACTATGCCAATGACAAAGATCGTCTGTTCCCAGCGCTGGGTCTCTATCTGGTGATGTTTCAAGTAGTGTGTTATCTCAGCTATTGACGAGTCCTCAGACTCAATTGAAGTTTGTAATTTAATAAATATTTGTAACTAAATAAATAAATATCTAAAAAACCACTCGACGCTTATCACTAAACTTGGATCGCCAATCGTACGTACAGCCACGGGTATATAAGACGTGACCCAAGCCCTCAGGTATTCAGTTATGGCGCAGTTTCAGCTATTAGTAACACTTTCGGTCTTGGCGCTGCAGTGCAGCCTTGGCCAGGCAGCAGCTGTGGATGTGGAGTCAGCGAAGGCTGGAGAGGCCACGCGTGATTGTTGGAGGTGGCGCAGTTTTACCAGATATATCCGCGCTCCTTCAAGGACTCCAACGGCGATGGCATTGGCGACTTGCAGGGCATCATCTCCCAGCTGGACTATCTCAAGGATATCGGAGTCACAGCCACTTGGCTGTCTCCAATATTCACCTCCCCCATGGCTGACTTTGGCTACGACATTGCCGACTTCTTTGACATTCAGGCGGAGTATGGAACCCTGCAGGACTTCGATGAGCTCATCGCGGCCGCCAATAACCGAGGACTGAAGATAATCCTGGACTTTGTGCCCAACCATTCCAGCGATGAGAACGTATGGTTCCAGAAGTCGGTGAGGCGGGAGAAGGGCTACGAGGATTTCTATGTCTGGCACGACGGCTATAGGAATGCCACCAACGGTGAGAGGGAGCCCCCTTCCAACTGGCTCCAGGCCTTCCGAGGCAGCGCCTGGGAGTGGAATGAGGAGCGCGGTCAGTACTATCTGCATCAGTTTGCGGTCAAGCAGCCCGATCTCAACTATCGCAATCCGGCGGTGGTGGCTCAAATGAAGCGTGTCCTGACCTACTGGTTGGACCGCGGTGTCGCCGGCTTTCGCATCGATGCGGTGCCCTGGTGCTTTGAGGCTGTGCCCGATAAGGATGGTCGCTACCCGGATGAGCCGCTGAGTGGCTACACCAGCGATCCCGATGACTCCTCCTACCTGAAGCATGTTTATACACAGGATCAGCCCGAGACTGTGGACATGGTGTATCAGTGGCGCAAGCTGCTCGACGACTACAAGCGCATCCACGGCGGCGATACTCGCGTTCTCATGGTGGAGACCTACTCCGGTCTGGACTACGTCATGCAATTCTACGGCAATCGCACCACAAAGGGCGCTCAGATCCCGTTCAATTTCCAGTTCATCGTCGGAGGCGCTGGCGATAAGAACAACACGAAACTGGACGCTGTCGGATTCGCGAAGATTATCAACAGCTGGATGAAGCAGATGCCAGCGGGACAGACAGCCAACTGGGTGGTAGGTACTAAGATTAAGTTCCATCTCGAGTCCTCACTTGCAATTTGACTGCTTCCAGATGGGTAACCATGACCAGCGTCGCGTGGGCAGCCGCTATGGAGAGGAGCGCATCGATCTGATGAACATGCTGCAAATGTTCCTGCCCGGAGTGAGCATCACCTACCAAGGGGAGGAGCTGGGCATGACCGATCTGAAAATAAGCTGGGAGAACACACGTGATCCGGCTGCCTGCAACTCCAATCCGAGTATCTACGAGCAGTTCACTCGAGATCCCGCCAGAACGCCCTTCCACTGGAGCTCCGAGCAGAACGCTGGCTTCTCCAGCAACAGCACCACCTGGCTGCCCATCAATCCCAACCATGAGACGGTCAATGTGCAGACCGAGACTGCAGCCAGCTCAAGTCACCTGAACCTGTACAAGCAGCTGGTGCAGCTGCGTCAGTCCAAGACGCTCCAGTACGGAGACACAAGATATGCCGCCGTGAATGAGAATGTGCTGGCCATCAGGAGGTCGCTGAGTGGCCAGTCCACCTATGTGCTGGTGGCCAATGTGCTGGACACTAAGGTCACCGGCGTGAATGTGGCTACCCCACTGCTTCTCACTGGCAGCTATAAGGTGCTCTTGTCCAATCCGTTCGCCCGGACAGCTACTGGGTAAGATATATCCGGCTAATCATTGGCTCCGATTAGCAATTGAATCTTCCTTCCACAGGGATAGCATCACGTTGAGCAACGTCACGTTGGAGGCCAATGCGGTTGTGATTGTGGAAGCTGCTTAGAAGCCCCTCATAACTTATCAGGAATATGAGTATATATAGTATATATAGCATATATATATGTGTGTGTGTAATATATGTTATTTTGTATAAAAGTCATTGGCAAGCGACATTGGAAAAGTTTTCAATTTGAGGTCGCAGAGGCGGCGAGTTATTATAAATTATTAGGGAACTTTGTCTGCCTCGAGTACGCGCCAGAGAAAGAAATTCCATTAGACGTGATTGATAAGACACACAAATCACGCATACGCCGTGTTGCAGCACACCGCAAACACCTCAGACTCTATGACTCCAAAGTTGCCCCAACATCGTTGATGTTGATGTTGATTTTGCCCCTAGTCCTCGCTCTGGCCTTGCAGCTCCCCTCCAGCCACATTACTAGTAGCTGTGTGGGCGTGGCATGGAGTGGGCACGACACGAACAGAATGCCAAGCGACAGCAGGCAACGACTGGGGTTAGCTTTTTAATTTACTCATAAAAAATGAAGTGAAATTATTATGAGTTTTCACCTCCGGGCGATTTTCATGATGTGCTTCAAATTTATGTGCACTTCTCCTTCCCTCCACCCCCACTCAACACTCCTCAACCTCCGGTCTTCGCCAGAAAACATCCAACGTCAAATACAAGCCCAGAACAGAACTTTAAAACAAACCAGCTGAAAGTAGCAACAAATTATGCAGGTGCGCTCTGCTCTTCCCCCCAAATGAATGTGAAGAGCAGCAGCAAAGCGTTTAACGCTGCAAATGTACCGAAAACTTCAGCTGAGTGAAAATTATCGTGAAAATGGGTTCTCAGAGTTCCTCCTTGTATTTTATTTTTAATTACAGCTGTTTCGACTGCTGAAAAGTGCATTTCCTTTTTCCCACTATCTCATTCAGAATTTAGAATTTAGAATTTGATACGCTCGTGTTTTCCCCTGACGGTCAGCTCTCTGCTGGAAAATCCCTGAGGTTTAAATATGGAAACACTAATGAGAAGTTTCCCTCAGACCAAACCTATTATGTACCCACATACTGTTCCAACTCTCCCATCGAAAAGTCGCTCCGTCTGGGTGCGGCCATAACGCGACTAGCCCCAAAGTTTGTTTGTTTCGCGTTTGGCATTTTCCGCTCGGGAAACTCGCAAATCAATAAATACAATTTGCAGCTAGAGCTGTGGAAATGAGAGAAAAGCATTGATAAATTTCCAATCCAGCAGAAACTATAAGCGCAGCAATTAAGAAGTTCTGCAATTAAATCTGAGCTAAATACGAGCTCAATAATTTTCATTCTCATTGGAAGCAATCAAAGGATTGGCAAGCGTAATAACAGTTAGTTCATCATGAGCTTTAACTGTCATCGCTTTTGAAGTTGTCTACGTGAGAGGAGTTCCAACTACCGCAAGGACCCTGCTCAATCCCATCTAATAGTGAGTCCCATTGGTTATGAGCTCTGCCTGTTGTGCAATTAATTTGGGGTCGGACTTGCTCGGAGTTGATTGACTGTTTCGCTCGACTGGACACAGATTAACCCTTAAGTGACAGAAATGCTTATGGTCTCTGGGAGAATTAATGAATTTATGTTGGCCATAAATAATTTTCACTCCAACTTATGCTTTATTTGCGTGGGATTAAAGGCTTAAAGCCCACCCAATCGATGTGGGGCAGGTAGGGGTTAAGGGCAGGTGAGTCGGCTGACCAGCCCGGACGTGCCCGGCATAGGACGGATCAAAAGGCAGAAAGCGGCGCTCGTTAACAACTTAATGATAACAAGAACTAGGCTGGAGAGAGAGAGAGCGGGAGAGGTGGAAAATTAGAAAAGCCAAACAGAAATGGGGCTCGCTCAAATATTACGCATACGCCGCGTGTGCAAACAGAATTAATATGCAAACCTTGTTGTGCCCGGAATACCTTTTGTAAATGTTCCCCACCCGCTTTGGACCTACCTCAGTTACTACAGATTACAAACTTAATGCATTTCGAAGTTTCGACTAAAAGTTCTGCGGCTTTCTTCGGCGCAAATCTTCGGGAGGGCGGCTCAAGCATAATGCGTTGATTTTTTAAGCATCTCTTCGGGAAATTAACTTTATTATCTGAAATGAAATGCAGAAAAAAGGCGCCAAACACGACAAGGACAACGCCTACGCCCACCGCTGCCAGCTGGTGCGTGGTCCTGTGGTTTCTGTGTATCTCAGCAGGAATATAAACACACATCTTGTTTGGTTTCAGGTCACGTGCCCAGGCCCAAAGTGCCTCAGTCGAACTGGAAGTCGAAGTCGAAGTCTCAGTCTGTGTGACCCTTTTAATGGGCTGCCAGCTCACGCGGCCATTTACACGATTCTTATATATGTATCGCTTATGCCTTGAGCCGCTGCGGCACAGACTGCTAATTTTCTAATGTCTGTGGAAATCCACAAGGAATACAGAGAAAAGGAAAATCGAATATTTCAATTGAAGGTTTTTCTCATAACTTTCTTCGATTTAAATCTGAGAAGTCTCTTTTCATTTCTGGATTATCTTGCCACAATCTCATCTTAATTTCTCTTCTATCTCTTCTTTAGTTCAAACTGTTCTTAAGAGCTTTTCAGTTTTCCGTCCTGTTTATTGCCAATTACCGTTCGGTTTAAGTGCGTGAGTTTTCCTCGTTTCCACTCGAAATTTTGTTCGAGTTTCAAGCGTCTGCTGACTGAAAGTTGTCCTACTATTAATCGAGTCATAAAGCTACTTTATGTTCGTAAGCAGGACAATAGCTACTGCTGTTCTCCTCACTGAGTTCCCGATAATCTGGTAACCTGGTAATCTGTTAGTGAAATCTGGCTTCGCCTGGATAGGTACAGGTAGGTCGACCTGTGGCAGTTGTAAGCAGCTTTCAGCGACTTATTTATCATTCATTTTCACTGGCAGCCAGTGTGTGTCCCATGTCAAAATGCAATTAGAGTAAGTTCTGTGTAATTAGTTGAGCTCTTGGCAGTAGCTCGCAGCTCGCAGCTCGCAGCGGGCAGTAATGAATTAATTCGGGGAACGTGTGTATAAGATCTCAAATCTCGCAGCATATGAAACATTAATATTTGTTTTAATTTCGGATCTCGTTTTTATTCCTAATCCTCGTTGAAGGAGCCAACAATGCTCCCAAGCACCACCCGCAGCTGCTGACTTCAAAGCGAGCCGAGAACCCAGGGATGAGCCTCTATTTACGCAATGTGTTCCGCATACTTTGCTTTTCGGTTTCGGCTTCTCTTGCTTTTTAAGTAAACAAAATATAAAATACGAAATACCGAAAAACATTCGCAGCTTGACTTTAATTTGTGTGTAAACACTTTAAATGGCGACCCCGTTTAATGAGGATGTCGGCCACTTCAGCCCTTCCGAGAGGGAGCCAAAGATAGAGAGAGGGGTTGAACCTTTACGTGTGTGTTTTATATGTATTTGTGGTTAGATCTGGAGCTGGGGCGGCATATTTGCTTAAGGACAAGGGAAGACGCCAATGTTCGAGTACTTTCCTTTTTTACTTGTGTTTTTCTTTTATTTTGAGTGTGTGTTAAACTTTAATTGGTTTTGATTAGAATTACAACTTAACCTTTATGCGTTCAAGTGGAACTCAGGACCAGAGCCTCTCCAGCAGCCAATCTAATGCTTCTGATTTCAATCAAAGTACTGCAAAAAGAAGATGAGTTTGGGATCAAAGGACGCAAAGGACGCAAAGGACTCCTTGAGTTACCTTTCAGTCTTGGTTGAGTCCAGGCTGCGTATCTTCAGGGACAACTGGGCTGGCAGAGTCCTGTCGAACTGGCTAAGATCCACAGTGACCACATCACTGCTCAAATTGGCCACGTACACAACACTCGGATACCCCGACAAGGACCTAGACACGTGGAGATTAGACAGAGATCGCAGGATAAGGATACACCTACCGCTTGACCACGAAGACTTTGTCGCTGACCACGGCGTACTTGGTCGAACCGTTCTGCAGAGTCTTGGAACTCTTACGCATGGCCACCAGCGACTTGTAGATCTTCAGATGGGAGTGGGTGGCTGCGGACTCCGACTCCACGTTGCTGGTTCTGTAGTCGGCGGCAAGGGGCAGCCACGTCTTGGCGGCCGTGGAGAAACCAGCGTTGCTGCCACTCGTCCAGTGGAAGGGAGTGCGGGAAGGATCACGCGTGAACTTCTCATAGGTATCCTTGTTGGAGTTGCAAGCTGCCGGATCCTTGGTGTCTGCCCAGCTTATCCAGCCATCAGTCATGCCCAGCTCCTCCCCCTGGTAGGTGACACTGGCGCCTGGGAGTATCATCACCAGCATATTCATCGCATCCGTATTGGCCACGCCGTAGCGACTGGCTGCCCTCCGCTGGTCGTGGTTACCAATTACCCAGTTGGCCGTGCGGCCGGCTGGCATGTTCAGCAGCCACTTGTCCAAAGCAGTTTTCACAGAGCTCGCGGAGACGCCGCTGCTGGCCAGGACCGTGATCAGGTTGAAGTTGAAGGGCAGATGGGCACCCTCGACTGATCGATTGCCATAGAACTGCATAGTGTAGGCCGGAGCCGCATAGGTCTCAATGAGCAGGACCCTAGTGTCGCCCCCAAAGATGCGCTGGTGGTCGTCCATCACCTTGCGCCACTGATAGGACATGTCAATCGTCTCGGGTAGGTTCTCAATGAGCTCGTTTTTCAGGTAGCTGCGGTTGTCCACATCATCCGTCTCTCCGCTGAGACCCTCGTCGGGATACTGTCCGTGCTCGTCGGGCTCAACCTCGAATAGCACTGGAACCGCATCACAGCGGAACCCAGCGACGCCCTCACTCAGCCAATAGCTGAGCACACGCTTCATTTGAGCCACTATCGCCGGATTGCGATAGTTGAGATCAGGCTGCTGCACCGCAAACTGATGGAGATAGTACTGCTGACGCTCCTCGACCCACTGCCAGGCGCTGCCTCTGAAGGCCTGGAGCCAGTTTGAAGGTGGCTCCCGCTTGCCTGTGGCTGCATTTGTCTTTCCATCGTGCCACACGTAGTAGTCCTCGTAGCCCTTCTCCCGCCTAACGGACTTCTTGAACCACTCGTTCTCGTCACTGGAATGATTGGGCACAAAGTCCAGGATTATCTTGATGCCCAGCTCCTTGGCGCGTTTGATCAAGGCCCTGAAATCCTCAATGGTGCCATACTCCGGCTGGATGTCATAGAAGTCAGAGATGTCATAGCCAAAGTCCACCATGGGCGACTTGAAAATGGGTGAGAGCCAGGCAGCCGTGACACCCAAGTCCCTGAGATACTCCAGCTTGCTGGTGATGCCATTCAGATCGCCGATGCCATCCCCGTCAGAGTCCATAAAGGAACGCGGATAGATTTGATAGAACTGCGCAGTCTGCCACCAATCCTTGCTGGCGCCTGCCGTGGCCTGTGTCTCCTGGCAAGTCTGGCCCAGACCCACCAGCCACAAAGTGGCAATAATAAGTTGTAAAGGTTGCATTTAATAACTTGTTTGGCGAGTGCTCACCGCTCGGGCTTATATACAGTCGGCCAAGTCAGCGCCAAGCTGGCCGGCTTAACTGGGCTTATATGATAAGCGCAGTTCGAGTAGTTGAGGGATTTGCGAAGCACTTGAGGCAGCTACGTTCTCGACTTGAGCAGCAATTGCAGCAGACCAAGGAAATTTCTACTTACCAGCTGGAATGCTCCTGAATACCCTCTAGACATGAATATATCGAATATATATACTTAATCTCTGATTTTGTTAGATGTTTAATACACTTTATGCACCACAAACGGAAACGAATTTCAGTCGAAAACTCTACTCTATCTTCTCTATCATAATCTATATAGGCGAGTACCTATATCTATATCTATAGTTGATAATGATCCAGTCATAATACTTCCTTTTAACTCGTATTTGCTTAGCTGTCTTAAGAGGCTTCTGACGTGTTATAGCCACTACTCGAGTAGTACTCGAGGCTTGCACCGACCGACCCCAAGCGACACTGCATTGCCAGTTTCTATAATGCTTATCGGAGTTTATATAATCTTGATGAATTTGTTTTCACCTTGCTGCAAGTCAACTTTGTTGTCTGCCCTTGATCCGGGCATAAGGAACTGCGCAATCCAATCGAATTAATGGACTCGCAATCTGATTGCCATCTGGAGTACTCTACAACTGCTGCCTGTGGCTATCTCTGACTGATCTTTGGTGAAGGAAACTGGCGCTTAACGTAGGGTTTGTCCTTGTGAATGCTTCAGATATCCCTTTGGTCTTCCCTATTCTCCCTCTAATAAGGACAGTCACTCGTTAGAGTCCAAGTTATAGTTCGAATTTAAACCTAATGTCATTTATCAGACTCAGTTGCCGATCTGCTTTCCATTGGTTAGTCACACTTGGTTTTCCCCCGAACTTAAGGATGTTAAAGCAAAGGACTCTCAGTCGTTTATGCAGTCTGTGCTGCGGCAAGCGTTTTCCCAGGAATCCAAGGGCTGTGGCCTGGCAGCTGTCACACTCAATTTGGTCCTGTTTGAAATAAGTTTGTGCTGAAACTGAACTCGAAGGAAGCCCAAAGGATGCGCAGATCAGAACTTTAGTCCAAGTTACCAGTTTAAAAGTTAAACTTATAGTTGGAACAATAAAAGACGGAACACTGTAGTTATTAATTCTTTTTATTGATAAATCCTGGTTTAATACAATATTCTGAAAGTTCTCGTAAATAGATGCCACCACACAACATTTAGCTGAAATTTGTATTAGTTATTATACTTGTATATTATATGCTATGTATAGCTAGATATATGTTTTATATAGGTTCGTATTGGAGACATTTGAACATTGTAACAGTATATATTGTATATATATTTGCAGTTAACTTATTTACACATTTAATACTCACACAGATAGCTAATGGATGTCTTTCTTTTAAATATTTTCTCTAACAATTAAACTCTTATTATTTGGCTAGACTTACAACTCGAGTACATTTCTTTAGGGATTAACTTTAACTTTAACTTTAAACTGTAAACTTGAATTTGATTTAAATTACATTTAGTTGCGTGTCTTTTATCACCTGTCTCTGTTTCCGATCTCCGCTGGGACACATTATTATACGATTTCGCTTGAGGAGTAGAAGCACATTCAGTAGTTTCGAATAAATATCTGAGTAAACACGACTAGTTCGAGTATGTACAACATTCACTTACAGCTAGTTGGCCTGCGGCGTCTCCGGATCCGAGTTATGGACAGACCTGTCTATATAGCAATTAGGTCCGTCGTGTTGCAGGGCTCGGAACAACACGACAGACGCAATTGCCGAGACGCACGCGTTGCCAGTACGTTGCAAGGGGGTTGCGGACAGGTTGCAGCTTGCAGAGGTTGCAACTGGGGGCTGGCAACCCCTTTGCAACATAAATTCCCTTAGGTGCTTTGACTTTCAGTTGAGCTAAGACTAGATTTCCACACTTACGGCTAACAGTAAGTACGAGATTTGAGTTTTGGTTTAGTTTCAGAAAACACACGAACATTTTTGAAATTATATCACATATTTTTTTTCATTTTGGTAAGTTTTGCCTTTGCTGCGATTGCAACTAAACTTAATGCACTTAACTAGAATCGTATCTATATATTCTTTATTATATATACGTAATATATCTAATTAAGCTTAGGGTTAAAAACATTTAAAACGTTTCGCGAATATCTAGTTAAATGTGGCTGACAGTTACTTTGACTTTTCGTTGGGCTTATTGTAAATCGTTCTACAATATATCTTCCACATGGTTCAGGGGAAATCGGCTTACTGCGATCTCTATTCTATTATTTAATACTTGTATTTATCGATGGAACAACACATATATATATATATATTATCTATACATGTACTATACTTTGACTTGAGAGAGGAGAGTGGAAGGAGAAGTGGAAAATAAAATTGTCTCAGTAAATTTGAAATTCATGAGCTTGAAACAAAGTTCAAATATCTTTCAATCTTTCAACCAGACTGTGAATATATATAGTACGAGTATATATCCATCCCTTAGACCTGGATGGCGGCTCGCTTCTTGCTGCTGCCGGTGGCGATCGTTGTGGCGCTTCCGGTGCCGCTGCCCGTGCTTGCAACATCGCTGCCATTCTTGAGGCTGGCTGCGTCTTCACTCGGCGGCGCTTGTGCTTGCTCCGACTCCAGGGAATGTGGCATGTCGAGCTGCTGCTGCTGCTGTTGGCGTTGTTGCTCCTTCAGCAGCTGTTGCTGCAGTTGCTGCGCGTTTAGCTATAAATTTGTCTGCAACACCGGCGGCCGCTTGCTGCCGCTGCCGTTGCCGTTGGATGTGGCTGCGGGTGCAATTTCCGACGGAGGCAGTGCATCCGTTGTGTCAGCGGTGGCCACTGCAGCGGCGGTTGCTGTTGGGGATGTTGCAGCTGTGGCTGGGCCTGTGCCGTTCTTAGCTCCTGCTCCCACCACGCTGGCCTGTCCATGCTGCTGGTGATTGATTTTGTTGTTGTTGGCCACCACCTGCTCATCGTCGTTGGGCTCCGGCTCGTAGGCGGCTGTGGGCGTGTCCGTGGCCGTGTTGCTGGGCACGTATTGATCGGCATATGGAATCTGGTTGTAGGCGTTGTTGTCTAGGGACGTGAATATGCTCGATATGGCTATCGTCTGTGTGGCCATCTCGCACAGTTTCTTTGTCTTTGTCGATTGCTCTGTGAAAGAGTTTCCCAGTTCGATTCATATTTCTACCTAGAAAGGGCGTGGGTCCAGCTGGAAAAACCTACCTGTGTCCGTCGGCGTGATATGTTTCTGTATCTTCTCCTCCTGTGCACAGGTCGCTGCCGTAACCACCGCAGCGGCCATCATCGAGGACGGACCCGTGCCCGCGGTTCGGTGCATGTTTCCGTATCGAGGAGGCATCATGCTCTGGCGCACGTTGCGCTCCGGACGAACGAGGATAATGTAGAGCTGGGGCGCAGAGGAGGAGACAGAGAGGAAACGAGAATTCGTTTTAGGATGATGTGGAAACGGAATTTGCAAATTGAGTCTGCAGATTTGCAAATTGCACAAAATTTCATCCAATTCCCATTCATTAATCATACGCCCCGTTGTGCGCCTTGTCCGAAAATTGTTGGCGCCTAATCGCGATTAGCATTAAAAATGTTTCGCTCAGAGGCGGGGATAATCATGAACAGAGGCCAGTGACACCACACGATACGTTACGTTACGTTACGTTACGTTACGCTTAGCGCTGCGTTACGTAACGCGCTGCCATTTCCGTCTTGGCGTGACATTGTTTGGCTGCCATTTGCTGCCGTTTGTTATTGTTTTTCCCCAGCGCAAACAAACAACGGAACATGGCACAGGAAGTAGTCCAGTCGGACACGTACACACACACCCCCACACACAGCCACACACACCCACACACACGCTCACACACAGATACATAAAGGAAGAAAGAAGAGGGACAAAGAAATACATGAAAGGCAGCTCGGAGCCGCTCGCTGGGAGAATGGTCGCAGGGCTCGGAAGTCGCCTACTAGTTGCCCCGCTCACTTTTAGATAGGGAAGGGGCGTGACAGGCGAACAGGTTTATGGCTTGAATCTAGTTTGTAGCCTTAGTTCAGTGATCCCAGTTGCTTTGTGCCGGCATATTTGTTGGAGCCAAGGTAAAACGGCAAATACCAAATTGCATTTTTATGGCTTGAGGTGTTTATGAAAGGCCGCTGTGTGTGCTAGGGTGTGTGTGTGTGTGTGTGTGGGTGTAGGTGTGAATGGGGTTATGTTTGCAGCAAAGGGCGCACTATGTGACATCTGATAGCTGGCTTCCGGGCAGAGCCAACAGCGACATTTGAAGGATAACAAGGACACTTTGTACTTATGGCAATTGCCAGCGGGAGGGAGAAAACTTTTATTGGCAGCGAGTTTCCCGGGAAAACAATAGAGTTATCTGCATAAGAGTAGAGAATGAGCAGTGCAATCCTTTAAAGAGGTTTCAACCTGAACTTCAGTTCGAAGTTCTGGCCAAGTTTGAGACAATTTACCCCAATTTCAGCTGCGCCTGCGGGGCAAAGGCAAGCTGTAAATCCTGAAAGTGTCCAAGAAAGTAAACTTTAATGACCGGAGCGCAGCGGGAAGCTGGCAACTAATCCCCAACTGGGTACCAAAACACGTTCCAGGGCCATAAATGACTGCAGATAGTAAGCTCGACTTGCAGTTAATGGCTCATAATACAGCGTTATTTAAGGAAGGTTGCACGCAGCTCTGCCACCAGGGGGCGGCACTCGTTAAGAATCAAAGCTTATTATAGAGTAATATTGCAACAAGATGTGCGAGGAGCAGCTCCTAAATCTTTCTCCTGCATAGTTAAAGGGGGAATGAAATCAGATTGCATATGGCCAAAAGAGAAACGGCCATTAATTAATGAGTAGGTAAAAAGAGGGAAATTATTATGGCCCGACTGGCAATATATTCGCACGAATTGTTAATGGACGGCGCTTACCTTTGGCGAGAAGAGACACGCAATGGTCACGCTGGCCGAGAGGCTAATGGTCACGGACATGCTCGTTATCCTCAGCGGCACGTGATTGGCAGTTCCGAAATATAGCGGGACGAAGGCCAGCCAAATGACGCAGGTGGTGTACATGGTGAAGCCTGAAATGAGCCAATTACCCGGGTGAAAACATTTTCCATACGTTTCAATGCATTCGATTTTACAGCCATTCGCTGTCAGTTTGTATCATATTATAATAATTAGCTCACCGATGTGCTTCGATTCGTTGAATGCCTCTGGAATCTTGCGGGTGAGCACGGCGTACACGGTGCAGACGACAATCATCACAATCGGGTAGGAGAAGGCAATCATGTAGGAGGCGTCGATGTACGAGTCGCAGACCAGCATATTGTCCTCGCGTGTCGGATAATGATGCATCGCATGTGATGGGGCAATCACCATCCAAACGCCGTTGATGAGTATCTGCGATGAGAGCAGAATTGGGAATTGAATGTTTACTCCTATCGGGGGCTACTCACCTGGACGCTGACCAGGAACGTGCAGATGACCAGCTGCGACTTGGGGCTAATGAACGAGGGCCTCTTCGCCGACTGCTTCCCCGCCTTGAAGATGCGCGCGATGCGATTCGTCTTGGTCAGCAGTGCAGCATAGACGACCGTAAAGCAGAAGCCCACGCCGAAGCTATTAGGGAATGAATGGACTCTGTATATGGGGAAGTATCATAAGGACAGAGACCTACCGCTGGATGGCGCAGACAATGTTGCTGGGCTTGAGGACGAGGGCAAAGGTCACGCCGTAGCACATGAAGATGCCGGCGAGCAGGATGTAGCTCAGCTCCCGCCCAGAGGCGCGTACGATGGGCGTGTCATTATGCCTGAAATTCGAAGATGTTGCCATAGTTTGGATAGTTCTCGAGCCACACACACACACACACACACGCACACAGAGATACCAATGCAGTTCGAGTGCCAATTAAATGAAGTTCCTTTGCAACACACTCGGAGAGAACTTTTTAATTGCCACGCAGAGTCCGAAAGTTTGCATCAGAGCTCAAAGCGGACACACACACACACACACACTCACCTGACAAACACGCCCGCGACAAAGAGCGTTATCAATATGCCTGTTGCACTGAAGGACATGGCGCCAATGGCCCAGGCGGACTCCGGTCGCAGGTAGACCTCCGGGATGGCGCGGCAGTACTGCTTGTGGGCGTCGGGCAGCGTGCCCAGCTGGCAGACGAGGCAGTGGGTCTCATCGTCGGGATGTCGAATCTGCAGGGGAGGATTGCAAATATTGAAGTGGATGATGGAAACGCGAAGTTATTGAGAAGTCAAAGGGAGTTCGCTTTTCAATTAATCATGAGAAGCGGGACGAAAAGTCGTTTCGCTTTCTCCTGCAACTACTTCGGACTCTACTTCGGAGTGTGCCCAAGTTTCGTAGAATAAACACAACTTATGAAGTCCATTGGAGAGGCATTAACCATTTTCCTGCTTTCTTTTGTATTCCTTCGATTCCACTTCACACATTAGTCAGATGCCATTGCAATCTAGGACAATGTGCACTAAACCTTTTCATTCCGATGCTCTGCTTCACTTGTTGCCACAATAAAAGAAAAGACAGAGGCAGAGGCAGAGGCAGAGGCAGAGACAGAGACAGAGGCAGAGAACGGCACATTACTTTCCAATCAGGGGAAAAGCCTGGCGAGGAAGTTTCTTCACCTGCTGCCTCCGGTTCCACTTAAGCTCGAATGGGCGGAGAGTAACTGAATGCCATTGTGGCCATTGTTGAGCTGCCGACGTGTAAAGGACAAAAGGACATTCGGCAGAAGAGTCACTTACTTGATAAGTTGTGCAGTTGAAGCAGTGCCAGCAGCAGCTCTCCCCCTCCACGTACCGCTTCGCCTGTCCCCGCTCGCACGGCAAACTGCAAACGGACTCCGGCGGCTTCGGATGCAACAGGTTGAACTTAACCTCTGCAACATTCAAACGTATAATCCAACTGTGTGTGTGTGGGTGTACGAGTGTGTGTGTGTGTGTGTGTGTGCTACTTACCGGACATATTTAGACGCAGCTCGCCCTCGTAGTACTCGCCCACTTTGACCCAGTGGTACTGACCCGCCGCAGATTGCTTGAAGTGGATGATATTATAGCGCGCGGGTCCGTCGCCGTTTCCGTCGAACCGAAAATCATCTCCGCTGAGACCTAGACAATAAATGCTCTGGGTTAAATGCGTTTACGGCCTGACGCTCAGGACCTAAGCTCCAGACCCAGCGCCCAAGTCAAAGGACTCGACGACTAGAGGACTGGAGGACTCTACGCCCAAGGCTCAAGCTGGCTTCTGCTTATCAGAAAATTGACAATTTGCGCGCTTTGCGTCAGTTGTCGACTGGCTGCTGGCCCGGCGTGTCCTGGCGTATCCTGGGCTGCTCTCGCCTGGGCTTTCTTGTATAATTTATTGAATTTCAAATTGAGTTCAATGACGATGACAAGCAAGTCAATTTTCCACTCGAAAGCATGGCCAATGCGCATTGTGGGCACGGCTATGACTATGACAACGACAACAAGCGGCAAGCGGCAAGGACGATGGAACGTGGGGAGTCGCCTCTTGGATATTACCACTTAAATTATTTGCGCAACACTTGCGACACCGACACGCACTCACACACACTCGCACACACTCGCAAACACACACTCAAACCACAAGCGGAAAAGCATATGAAAAACCGCTTCCATGTCCTTTAAAACTTTACTTAAAAATTTTACTTCGCTCGTGAAACACTTAAGTGCTGCCTCAACCGCTGTGTGTGTCTTAAAGTTTCGAAAGACATTCGAGATAGTATCTATATACATATATATATATGTTCAGAGTACAAATTGAAATCGTCCTGGCATCGATTCCTTTTCCTGTTGAGTGTAAAGAGCGACGCGCACTTACCCTTAAATTCGACTTTACGCAAATATTTAAGCAAATCAGCGCCTTTGGTCGGCTTCATGGCGTCGCAGAGCGAAGGACGACCGCCGCACAAGTCGCGATGCATGTCCCTGCAAGGATTTGGCCAATTGAGAACTGTTTACTGAAAGAGATGACAGCACGCCAGGTGCTCGAATTACCTCAGGGCATAGGCAAAGGCCATGACCGCATCGCTAACGAACTGCAGTTGATCCTCAAAGTCGGTGTTCTGCCTGGAGAGCCGCTCCTTGGTGGTGCAGCTGCGTGTGTAGTTGTTGTACGGCGTGCTGGTGCTGCCGGGATAACGGCACTGGAAGTGGTCTTCCCAGAACTCTGCAATGCACACACAAATTCAAATTCAGGCGATTAGCAAACTGCCCCGGGCTGAGCAAAGGCAGCGGCTTATTGCGTACCCACAAACCAGGGATTCCGCTGGTTGTTCTCCACGGTCAGGTTCAGGAAGTACTCCTCAAAGCCATGCACGGGATTCGCCTGTGGCTGCACGGACAGCGTGCCCTCCACCTAGAAATAGACCAGAGAACAAAAGGACAACGCGCGCACGTTGCGTATGCGTAATTAATTTATGCTCCCACTACATTTTTTGTCCCTGCCGCTGTGGCTGTGGCTGGTTGAGGGTGGCAGCTTTTGGGCAATGGGCTAAATTAATTTGCCACTGCCACGCCCACGCCTACACCCACCCCTACGCCTCTGCAGGCCAAACACAATTTATTTCAATTAAAGCATAATTCATCATAGGGCAACATTTTGTTGCCTGCTTGCTGGTTGCTGGTTGCCTGCAACTTCTTTCTGTCGCCATCATTTATAAATTTGTAGTTGGTGTCATGTCACTCATCTCACTGGGCGTGGGCGTGGCACCTCAAGAGCTCCGGATGCGATTCATTAATCATACTTTCCGCACATTAAACTAAGCTCATAATTTCCGACGACAGAGGACAGAGGACAGACAAGGAGTCAGCTCTGTCTCTGGCCCCAGTCTAAGTCTTAGTTTCTGGTACTTGCCTCCGGTTCGTAGTCATCCGAGACGAGGTTCCGTGCACTCCAGCCATCGGATCCGATCCAGGAGAAGGCGCCTGTTGCATTCGCACGCCTCACCGCGCGCATTACTTGCCGCACTTCCTGGTCCGAGCCGAAAATGATGGCACCTGGTCGGCGGGCAGATTTTCGATTTCCCGTTTTTAACGAGAAGTTCACAAAGGGAAAAGGGAGGAGAAAAATGCGAAAATTAATTTTAATTGCATTTAATATTGAGTGAAAGGCTTCCCCAGTCTCTGTCCCTATCCGAGTCCCTGCCAATTCCCAATAATTCAATCCATACGTTTTATTACTTTCCCAACGACGTTTTCCTCGCAAATTGAATAAAAATTGCGTTTCCTCCGGCTGGGAGAGCGCAGGAGGAATTCCACTTTTCATTTATTTGCCAGGGTTAACCCTGAGAGCTGAAGCCGGTTGAAGAATCACGATGAGGTCTATCAGGATTCTGTGGAAACCATTGCGATTAAGTTTTTCTCATATCCTTTGTTCCGGCAGGACTTGCGACTAAGGACATTAAGATCTTGCACTCAACATGCTCAGAGAGGAACATGAACATTTATTTGATTTGATTTATTCGGTTGACACCTCTCCAATCGCTCGACATGCCACAAAGTGTTTGCGATTCGAGTTCTGAAGCGTCAAAAATGAATTCCAGGACGCGGCCTGCCCCTCCCCACAATTTCATAATGGTTTATTGCCAAAACTTTCTGGCTTTTAACATGACAAACCCTCAAAGAAGAGGAGGAGAAGGGCAGAGGGTTATACAGAGAATAAAGCGCCAGCCAATCCAATATAGATTTTCCACGCCGAAATTTGAATGACTGCGAAGTGAGTCAATCATACGCCCCGTGGTACTAACAAATATTTCATAGAAGGCGTTCAATTCCATTTAAATACCCTGTTCATGCGAAGGAAGGGTATATTATAATTGGAATGATAATGAAGAGTATGTTTCAATTAGGTTCGACCTGCGTCTGTCTGTCTCTAAGGGTCGAGAGTGAAAAGGTTCATTTCAAACAACGAAGGGGAAGCATCTTCCAACTGATTCAGTTTACAGTTTAAGGTTTCTATATTGTATATATGAGTGGTAGATTGGTTGCAGGGTATCAACAGGTCTCTCTCGAGCGATTCATTCGACTTAAAGTTGATTTTTAATGCAAACACGAGTATTAATCAAATGCCAGTTACAGCGACTGCCGAGAAATATATTAAAAATAATTACCGTCTCGGGCCTTTATGCATGTCATTAATCAGGGGCAGCAGCCAATGAATCGCACATGGCGATGGCGACGCCGACGACGACGGCGCGGCAGTTGCTCGAATTGTTCAGGCCAATAACTTTGACCCCTCGGAGGCGTCTGTTGATTTACATAAACGCGCCATCAGAAGTCGTTAAAGGTCTCGTTCTGTATCGAGAGGCAAACAACCTTTTCGATACGCTTTTCAGCAAACATTATTTATTGTGATTTGCGATTTGACACCGTTTGCCAAAGGGTTTCCTCCAGGACCACGCCAGGACCTGCTCTCGACTTTGTCCTCGAGCCCAACTCGTTTCGTTAAACGATTAATCAGCCAGACAAAGAATCCTACCCGTATTTTTCCAGCACTTTGCATGTGTGAGTGGATCCTTTCGTTCGGCTGGAACATGCTCCCAATTGTAACTGTTACTGTAGCAGTTACTGTTACTGCTAACTGCCAACGGGGGTGAAGTTTGCCATGTACGAGTAATGCGTTGACTGAATCTGTGTGTGTGTGTGTGTGTGTGTGTGTGTGTGTGAGTGTCCGGGTTCCACTCGTTAACCCGTAAGTGGGGGGCGTTAAGGTCTCTGACATGACTTTGCTCTTTATCGGAGTCCATCAAGCGAAATTTGGCGGTGTTCGTATGCATTTATCACTGCGATTCAGCTCGTCCTTTCGACAGTGTAAAAAATGCAAATCACAAATACCAAAATAATACCAACACGAGATAAATACTAAAACTCCATGCTAAACTTTGTTGAGGAACTTTCCATCGATCTAAGGACAACCCAGGACAATGCCACGCACATTGATTGAAAGCACAAAGGACCCCACCGAAAATAACAATACAATAGATAATAGTAGTAGTAATTGTTAGTAAAAGATCGTAATAGTGCCAGGACATGGCTTTGTCTGCATATCCTGAATTTTTCCTGTGTTTCATTTCGATTTTGACTGTCGTTAAGCGGCTTTGCTTTAATTTCACGCAGCTTTATGAAGTTAATTGAATTATTCCCACTGAATCAATACTTAATTGTTTATTTATTATATTCTCTATCAGTTTTTGTTAGTATTAATCTCTATCCAATTAAGGATTTAAAACCTGTTTGCTGCATCATGAAATCAATCTTAAATTTGTGAAGAATATCTGTTTAGTTCAAGTTTCCCTTTTCTCACATGTTGATAAACATCCTGGATAATATAGTATTCCAGTTGTCCGGCATCGATAACTCTCTCGAAGGACTCTCAGCTGGCCAGCGATACAGGACAAAGCCAACGCTTGAGTGCAAATCCATTGGAGAACACTGGAGCATTGGACAAAGACGTTGTCAAGTCCTGGGCTTCTCCGTGCAGCTGTTGCTGCTGCGCCTGATTAGGTTTTGCTTAACTTTCAGCTCGGCACAAAAGCAAATCGATAAGTTTGCCAAAGGACACGCAGACGACAGAGTGCCAGAGCGACAGAGAGAGAGAGAGAGAGAGAGAGAGAGGCAACAGGATGTGAAGCAAAATTATGGCACGAAACAAAAGAGTCCGTGTAAACGAGGAGTGGATGCTGAGTACGAGGCAGGGCCGTGTGGATGAGGAGGATGAGCTATAAGTATTGGGCATAGCTGTCGCTGCTGATAAGAAGTGACAACTGCAGTCGACACAGGACGCAGGAGTCAGTAAATATGAGTAAGTGGAGCAACGGTATGGGAATCAGCTCGGCTGTCCATAACAATGAAAGTCATAACAATGAAAGTAGATTCACGAAGAGATTGAGCTGTCCTGGCGAGTGTCCTGGCTGACCATCGAGCGTCATCGAGGCATCAATACGACACACCGTCTGCCTCTCCCTCTCCTGCCGTGGAGTGGCTGAAGTAGAAGGCAGAAACTAAGACTGAAGCTCAAAGTTTTGGCCAAGACAGAAACCGTTAAGTGTCTGTGAGAATTTCTCGAGCTTCACTCGTTGTTTTTGTATATATTAATAAGTTGTGACCAACAGTTTTGGCCAATGGCTTCGAGTGGGACTCTGAAGGGTCCTGTCACTCTGTTTATTTAATTAAGTATCGAAGGAAACAAATTCTTTTGTGCTTATTTCTGCTTCCCTTTAAATGAATTCAAGCATTTCATCGGCGCCTTTTGTGGCTTTGATTTGCACTCGATACTGTTTATATTTCTTTCCTCAATTTGCATTGTGTGTATAATTGGCCAACTGTAATTGATATCGTTGACAATCGCACTGAGGATAATGCTTGGGTCAGTCCTTCAGCATCATTTCATTGGCTGAGCAATTGTTTTCTTCAATTGCCAAAATCGTTTTAATTCATTTGCTGCATGATTAGCCAGAGCCTCAATCCGGATGAATTGTCGCTCTAATTGAATTTGTCAGGCATATGAAATGAATTCAACTAAATACAATTCAAATGAAACAACAATAGGACTCTGGAAAGGTCCTTTATGGGTGAAACTTAGTATGAGGTTTCATACTTCCCTTTGAAACATTCCCATAAAAACTCATCCAAAGGATAATATCATTAGGTGAAAGAGATCAAAGGCAAAGTTAATCGTTCGATCTAGACAGAACTAGAAGTTATGATGTCCTTATGAATTGCCGATGAGTTACTAATGAACTGTCAAGGAGTTGCCAATGTTGACACATCCGAACTATACACTCAATTGTGGCTAAATGAATGTTTTGACTTGTCTAATTGAGTAGCTAATTGGGGCGACACTCAAGCCAAGTTCTCCCAAGATGTTTGCACAGTTTCTTTCTCTTTTTTGTAATTATAATCATGGCCAGAATACTCTATACCCATTATATATAAAGAGAGAGAATGGGGAATATGCGACTACTCTGCGTATACTTAATATTGATCAGGCTTGAAGAGTCAATCCAATTAGCCTTCTCCGTGTGTCTATCTCTGTTTATATCGATGGATATGGAGTCCAAGAACTAAAAGTGACTAAAGTTGACATATAGAATCTCGATCTATATCTTTCTTATATGTTTTTGCTCCTAAGTAAGCCCAAAAAGAAGAGCTGAACTTATTCCAGATACTTCGGAATCGCTTCAAAAGCAAGTAGACTATTGCTTACAGGGTATCATGTAGTCGGTCAGACTCTACTTCATTGTCTCCTTTATTTTATTATATGTTTCTTCGGTTTCAGCTGGGCAGCTGCAGTTCAGTCAAGCAATTTGCCAGTGGCCCTTTTATAGTTTATTTTGTGATCTGTAAAGTCGCCAAACGTAACATTTTAATTTCCTGCGCTGGAAAATTGCGCTGGCAGTGAAAACGTTGTCAATCTGAAGTTGGAAAGTTGGCAAAAAGTGCAGAAAAACTGAGCACTGAAGTGCAGAAGAATGGAAAAGGGAAGAATGGTTAAGGGCGGCTGCAGAGTGTGGCTTTAAACATATATTTCCATTTAATTTATGCAATTTCCGTTGCATGCCTCTGATGCAGCGGAAAAATCGCGATTTTCCCAGGGGGAAGGAGTCGAACGGTGTGAGAAATTGGAAGCATTCTTTTCGCGCTTTTCGTTGACATTTAATTTAAAATTGGATATATTTTTGGTGCAGTTTTCCGTGGAAATTGCCGTTGAAATTGGTGTGGAAAGTGGTGTTGTTATTGTGTATTGAATTCGCGTGGCACTTACCTCTGGCGCGGGGCTTGGTGAGGAGCTTCTGCACAATATTATCGTATGCAATGTCCTCCGCCACTCCTGAGTCCTTGACGAGCTTCTCCTTAATGGCAATACAAATGTTATGACGTGCCAGCAGCTCCTCCAGCTCCTCGAATGCCTGCAACAACAAGTCCAAAAGGACACAAAGAGACAGTAAATGACAATGCGAGTGGTTAACTGCAGCCCAGAGGCTGCCCCATCTGTGTTGCCACAGAACAAATATGCAACGCTGCATGCCACAGGAAATAAAAATACTCGGCATAGCCCAAAAGCTGTCGAAGAACATGCGTCACTCCCAATCTACTCGAGAGCATCTCGTGCAAGTCCTTAAATGTTTTACTGCCATCCTCTGGCCACACTTCTATCAACAATTATAGAGAGTGAAGAGGAGAGAGAGAGAGTCTTACCTTGATGCCATAGTTGCTCTCCTCGTATATGATGGAGACATAGGTCCAGCCCATGCTCTTGACTATCTCGACCATGGCCTTAACCTGGTAGTGGTCCGAGGGAATGGTGCGGGAGAAGTACTCGAAGCGCTGCTTGTTGCTCAGCTCTGGGCTGGTCGAGAAGTATGAGACCTGCAAGTACATAGGGGACATAAGGGATAATGGAATTGAGCTTCTTGAAATCGCATTCCTATATAGTATATATATATTATCATTGTTCAGATTTAACATTCTATATGCACTTGTGCACAAATGAGATTTGTTTCCTTAACATTTGCGTCAGCTTTCGCTTTCCGTTCTATTTGAGTTCTTTCCCAGTTTTCCCAACTTTGGAGCTTATCTTTTCCGCACCATTTTCCACAACTTATTTTCGCCTGTCATCTTCTTAAAAAGCATTTCCTTTTCCTCAGCCACAGCTGGCATTTTTGCCAGCCGTTGCCCCTGCCTCTGCCTCTGCCTCTGCCTCACAGGACGTGCCACCACCCACGTGCCACAAGGAAACCACAGACAATGCACCACAGTCAAAGTGTAAGCCCGGAATCACTGACTCTCCGTTTGCAGCTTTGGCAAAGTTTTCCGTGTTTCCGGTGCGAACGCCACTAAAATCCAATTTCACGCGCAAATTAACGCCACTTTAGGAAACTACTTCCATATGTGAGTGGGCGTGGCAATTAAGCCGATTGAGCTGCAGTTGGGAAACATTCGGGAGCAGCTAAACGCACCGCAATGCATCTTTGATGTGGGCTTGTTTCGCCTCCCAATGAGCCGCTCACCAGATGCCACTCGCCCTCTCCATAGAGCACACACTCCCGACATATAGAGAAGTGTTTAGCTAACAACTTGATTTCTAATTAAGTGTCATTATCATCCTCGGAGGTGCCTCCACTCCCGCTCCCCTCCCCCTCCCCCTGCCGCTCCCGCTTGGCTCCTCTGTCAACAGCTTTCGGGCCAAGTGTTTGTGCAGTCTCAGAGGCAGATAATGAAATTCTCAGAATGTTGTGCAAACTGTCTTTGGCTTTGTGGAAACTTGTTCGACCGTTTAAATATGCAATTAGGCACTGGGTATTTGTTGTGCGTGTGTGTGTGTGCCGGATCAGAATCAAAATTGTTTTTCTATGGCACTTTGACTGGGACACGACAAACACGCAGAGCTCACATTGAATTCTCGGAATTTGCAGTTTAAACAAATATAATGACTGAAATCGATACATAAATGTCTGCTCTGAATACTAAAGCAAAGGTTAAAGCACCACAGGAGCTTCAGAATTGGGACCAGACTTTGATATTGATACTTCTTTGTGACTAGCTGAGATTGGTATACATTGAAGTATATATTTAACTGAGATGGGTATATACTTCTACTATATAGAAGTTAGGCTAATCATGAGGTAACTTTCCAATTGAAGATTTGATTATCGGAGAGACACTTCCGATTGCTTTGATATACGTACTACACTTATAGCTCTACACTTTGAGAACTCATTTACAGAGATAGGTATAGGTAGAGTTGTATCCCTATATCTATCCAGATAGGTTTAGGTATAAGCAAATAGCTCTGAATAGTATACAAATAGCTCTGTATAGTATGTAGAAGTTAGGCTAATCATGAGGTAACTTTCCAATTGAGGATTTGATTATCGGAGAGACACTTCCGATTGCTTTGATATACGTACTACACATTTAGCTCTACACTTTGAGAACTCATGTAAGGAGATAGGTATAGGTAGAGCTATATCCCTATATCTATACCTATACAGTTTAGCAAGTGATTTATCCAGATAGCTTTAGGTATAAGCAAATAGCTCTGTATAGTATAGAAGTTAGGTTAATCATGAGCCATCAGAGAGACGCTTCCGATTGCTTTGATATACTCAAACTGAATACGAACTACAGAGATAGGTATAGGTAGAGCTGTATCCCTATATCTATCCAGATAGCTTTAGGTATAAGCAAATAGCTCTGTATAGTACAGAAGTATGGCTAATCATGAGGCAACTTTCTAATTGAAGATTTGAGACGCTTCCGATTGCTTTGGTATACTCAAACTGAATACGAACAATAACAATCTTCTCAGTCAATGTCATTGTAGAGTAGGAAACTGATAGGTATTACTATTTGTGCTCATATATTGGTCTATATTCATATTTATTCATGTCTATCTGTATTCATGTATCTATCTTCTCGTATACCTTGGGTCCACTCATATTCAAGTAGTGGTCGGCCTCATATTAAGACTCTTTGATATGAAGTCCTGCTCTCTATGAAACCACAAAACTTGCTTGCTTTGCACTCATCAGAGTTCATAATCATCGACTCAGAGAGTAAATACGACTGCAGTATGTAATATTTTGACATTGAGAGGCGGCTTTCTGGCTTCTATCTTAACTCAATTACAGGTCGAACCCTAATGCCTGAACCGGTGTGTTGGCCAGGTTCCTTGGGTTTTTAGTACCCACATAAAGTCGGCAATTAACTATGCATAAAAGCAAATTGGGGGGACGTAAGTATTGGGTACGTAAGTCCGGGCAATAAAAGGTAGCTTCAGCTTTGCCAGGAACTTTGTTTCTGTTTCTGTTTCTGTTGCTGAAACCAAAATCTGTACTTTATTTGCCACAGTTATTCGAGAGAGTTGTTGGCAGTTGACCACCAGCCAGCAGAAGCTGTCGAAGCTAGTCGAAGTTTCAGGGGGAATGCAATCAAATCCTTTTGCCTGATTTATGTCCATTCGCTCGTATGGAAGTGCACTGAATGGATGGCGTGTCCTTTATGGCATACTTGGATCGTTGCTGGATAGTTGGAGCTGTTGTGTACCTTGTTCCTACTTATTGTCGCATATTGACTTTTGGTCGTTGCGCACGTAGCGGCAACTATGCGGCTACTCAATCACCCTGAGAGACGTGACATCTGGCTAGCCGCTCTAAGCTCGACGCTCTGCAGGATGCAGGAGCAGAAGCCTGAGACTCGTAGCTCATGGTACATGCTACAAGGTACATGGTACATGGTACATGGGACAAGGATAACACGGAAAGCAGTAGCAGTTGTGGCAGTTGTAGCAGGCGGAACCGGATTGTTGTGAGTGTCCTTGACATTTTGTCCTATGCAACTGCTGCAACTCTGCCTCTTAAGGACCAACTAATTTAGTACCACGTGCCGCCCCTTAAACTAATTTCCCGCTTGCGTACAATGCGGCTGTTTTTTGCACTTTTTAATTACGACCACAAAAACTTTCCCACTGCCAAACAAATTGCAGCTGCTAAACAGAAAATGTTTTGCCCAGTTCGGAGTTCACAGTAAAAAGTTCAGCAGCAAAAAGTTGGCCCAAAAAAAGCAAATCCAACTAAAGAGTAGTTCGAACCAAGTTATATAATTCAACCCACCTGTGGTATGCGGAACAATCGCAGCAAGTTGGCCACCTGTATGGATGTCACCGAGGAGGCAGCTCCCACCACCCCAGAGATCACTTTCCGCACTTGCGTCTTGTTGCAATGATATTCGGCGTCGTCAATGTTGCTGATGGAACCTGCAACAGAAGTAATCGAAATTAGTCACAAGTTGTTAACAGTTCATAGAGAATCCAGTTGGAAGATATATTGGAGTAGGACTTGCTGATTGATTGAAGTCAACTGCAGAAGGACTTCTGATTGGCAGTTGATCCTTTCGCTTCAGCGAGTCCTGAGCTCGAACTAAACTTTGTTATCCTTTTTGATAGTTTGCAGAAACTGTTCCGAGCTGTCAGGTGCTCCTCAGCTTAACCATAACTATTATTATAACAAAACAGATAAAGTTCAAGCACCCCGCGGCGGTAGCAAAATTATAATTGACTGAACAAACTTTGCGAGCACAATCCGAGAATCCTTTGGGGGATCCTTTCCCATAAAAGCGAAAACTAACCAGAACTCACCGAAAGTTGTTGGCCATTTTGCTGTTAACTCACACTTTGAAAACACGTCGACCCCCCACGGTCTCTTACTTCTTGCTTTTTGTGTATTTCTGAACTTTCTTTTTAACAGATTTTATTTGCTGTTTTTCTTTTTTACGTTTCTCCTCTCTATTTTTTAATTATAAGAACTTTTTTTGTGCTACAGTTTCCTTCGCTCGAACGCACCATTAGGCAACTAGTTCAAAGGGGGGGAAAGTCTTTCACCCAGACACTTTTCTGTATGGTAATTGTAGCTGCTGTTTATGCAGTTTAATGTGTATTTCCTATTTGAGTTAACGCCTCATTTATTTCCGAAAAAACACAATTATTTCGTTTCCTGAGCGACAACTTGTTATGCGAGTTGCCCAGCGAATTGTAAAGGATTCATTCTAGTATCGAATTCATTTAATTATAATTTATTTACTTCTTACGTATAGAAATTACACTAATTGATGTGCTATATATACTTTACTACACTATATATACGCTTTACACTTCTTTATTCAAGGCATTCCAATACCTTATGCTCCCTTTCTGAGTTTCTTCAACAGAGCAAATGCTTCTGTCTTCGGAGTATGCAGATATCAATATATAGTTAGATTCCAATCATATTACAGAAAACTCTCTTAATTTCTTCAATTTTATTCAATTATAATCTACTTATTTCTAAGAATTGGAATGTAAACTATTTGACATACTACATATACTCTTACAATGCATCACAATTCTTGCTTGAAATCATATCAAGATTTCCTTTTCTTTGTTCCTTACAGAACAATTGCTGCTGTCTTCGGAGTAAGAAGACACCAACATATACTTAGATATATAGTTCGATTCCTTTCATAGAGTATTCGTTAGTCACATACCATAATTCCTATAATGTATTACAACTCTTGCTTCAAAGTATTTCTATACCTTGTGCTCCCTTTCTGAGTTTCTTTTACAGAGCAAATGCTTCTGTCTTAGGAGTATGAAGATATCAATATATAGTACTTTGATTCCAATTATATTGTAGAGTATTCTCTTAAATTAATCAATTTCCTTTATTTATAAGTAATATATTTCTAAGCAATAGAAGTTAACCTTATTGATATACTTTAGATACTCTTACAATGCATCACAATTCTTGCTTGAAATCATTTCTAGTTTTCCCTTTCTCTGTTTTGTCACAGATCAATTGCCGCTGTCTTCGGAGTAAGAAGACACCAACATATACTATATATATCGATAGTTCGATTCCATTTATAGCAAAGAGTATTCGTTAGTCACCATAATTTATGTATATAGAGTGCAAAGTTTTAATTGTTGCCCATGGCGAGGCGCTGCTGTGGCTGCTGGTAGCAAATATTTTATGTCGAGAGCAGATGCCAGATTCTGGGTTAAGCTGCATGTGTCTGGCTGCTGCTGCGATTCAATTAATTTAAAGCAGCCTCAATTGAGTTTCTATACACACACAACACACACACACACACACACACACACATAGAGATTACCCTGCTATACAGATAACACAAACTTGTGTCTGTTTACAGAGGCAGTCGAGCCACACCTCGCACACACCTTTGAGCTACAGTTAAATACAAATTAATTAACTCTATTGGAGAGCTGCTGGTGTTGCAAGGCAACTCCGTGCGTTGCTGCCACAGCGACGTGTTAACGATGATGTTCGTTATGAGCATAATGGAGATGATTTGTGTCTGGGTGTGAATGGACTGAGAGTAGTTTGCGGCACGCCTAATCCTGTCAATATAATTCAGTGACTCGGAAAATTATATTTTTCATACGTCGGAGGCGTGCAACATGGCCGCTAGTCGCTGCGGCACGTCGCTCAAATAAATCCTTGCCGCGCACATAAATAATGAAATTATGGAGATTAGAAAGTGTTCAGGCCTAGGCACAAGCACATCGAGACGCTCGCACTTGAAGTCCTCCAACCACTTCCTCCTCTCGTCCTCTCGCAATTGATTATAGATCGTTCCGGCTGTCGCCAGGCCTGTCTCAGGCGCCTCTTTGTAGCCAGATAAAAGTAATAAACGTGCCGCTTATATGACCTGGCAATGTGCCAGACAAAACTGGCAACGCCACGTTAACTTGAGCCATCGCCTCTCCTTCCCTCTCTGCCCCACACTTGGCCTCTTCCGGTCCTGTTGATCTCTGGCGCTGCACATAATTCTCGCTGGCAATTGACACGTGGGACTTCCACAGCGCCCAATTTATCGACTTATCGAGTGTGTCTGTGTGTGTGTGTGTGTGTGTGTGTGTGTGTGTGTGTGTGCTTCGCTTTCACAAATTCAATAAGCGACGCCGTTTTGTCTTAAGGGAATTATGGATGTATTTGTGTATCGCATATAAGTTTGGCTCTTAATGCTTTCGGGGCTGACGTCGTGCTGCCCGCTGAGAAATCGCACAATTTATTTATTCATTTTGTTTATTAATTAAATGCTTCACATATACACACATACATTCATATATATATATGTGTGTATGTGTGTATGTGTGTTATAATGAAACCCAGCGGACTCGCAGCTGATGAATGCAGCTAGCAAAGTGTTGAGCATAATTCATAATTATACATTGTGTTTCCTCTCCGACTATAAAAGTTCATCCAGATGTAAAATGTATATTAATTATAGCAATTAAGCTTCTGCTTATATTCAAGGATATGCATAAGGATAATCGCTTCACGGGAATCCATTTATTCTAGGTATTTGATTCTCCGGCTCGGCGCAGTTTTCAATTGGAAGGGATTACGCTTCATTATGAATTTACGGGAGCAACTTAAGGATATTAATTTCAGTTTCATTGGGGACTCACAGGAGCTGGCTAACACACACACACTGCTATGTGTGTGGGTGTGTGGCACACACATTAATATTTACACGATAGTTTCATATACTCAAAGTCCGCTCGTAAATAAAAAGGGTTTCCAGCTAAGAACTGCCCCAACAAAGGGGCAATTTAAAGGGAACTGGAACATAAATCAGGCGGACGGAGGCGCCGCACTTACCTTTGATGAAGTCGACGGCCATCTCAAGGCCATACGAGTCCTTGTCGCAGTCGTCGAGGATGTGCGCGCCGAGCGTGATGTTCGGCAGGAGCGCCATCTCGTTGATGCGGTCGATGGTGTAGAGCATCGCCTCCAGGGCCTGGATGCCGCCTTGGGGCATTATGGGGCCACAGGTGATGCTGTCCTCGCGGGAATGCACCATCATGAGTCCGCCCAGGATGAGATCGCCCTCCACAATGGCCTCCCGCTTGACGGGCCAATGGCGCTGGGGCAGCGCTGCGTACATTCGATCCTGGAGGAAGTCCATTGAGTCCGGCAGAGATCGGAGGTACTTCCCGGTCGGATCCGAGATCAGTGGCAGCATCACATTGTTCAAGTTGTTGCTGATGTTGTGGTGGCGTCCACGATGCCGTCCGGAGCGTGGCGAGGCGCCCGCGGAGGTGTCCGAGTGCAGCTGCTCCACGTTCCCATAGCGCTGGTAGCCCTCCAAGTCGAAGTGACTGTTGCTCAGCTCATGTGGCTGCTGTCTGTGCTGCTGGGGGACCTGCCCCTCGTTGTCGTACTCCAATAGGGGCGTGGCTGTGGGCAGGGACGCGGATGCGGGCGAGTGCAGCCAGTGCGAGTGTTTGCCCATCTGCTGCTGTCGCTGCTCCAGCTCCAGCGCCTTGTAATGACTTCGTCTGTGAATCCGAGCGTGCCGGTGGTGCTGTCTGTGTTGATTCGCCTGCTCATGATGCTGATGCTGATGATGATGCTGCTGATGATGATGATGATGTTTGCTGGTCGTCTGGATGTCAAGCTGTTGAGCTGGGAACAGCAGCAGCTGCTCCTGCTCCTCCTGTTCCTCCTCCGCCCGCTGCTGTGGCTCCTCCTCATCGATCCACTTCTCGCGAATGTCACCAACTACCGCACTGTCGACATCGGCGCCACTTGATTGTCCCAGCAGGACGAGAGCAGCCAGAATCGCGAGCGGAACACAAATTTGCACAGACAAACGGCTGAAACATGCTAATTTCATGTTTGCATCAACTTTTGATTGTCGTTCAAATTGTTCGTTGGGTTTCCCGCTATTTATTCGATATTATTCGATACGATAAGCTTCTGATATGTGCACATTTTCGCTAATCCGATATTGGTATTAAGACCTGATCTGAAATCGCGTTCACCTCTTAAATTAATGCTCTGTCGAAGTAATTCGAGCCTTTAAGCGCTCCTCATTTAAATTTCATTATTCATTTTTCGTATTATAAAGTACTTAAGGATTGTTTTTCCTTTTTTATTGCATTGCCATTCGGAATTGATAGAATTCTGCGGCCCTACCGAACTCTAATAAGTATTATTGTAAGTATCGCGAGCTGCGGCCCGGCTTATAAATGTCAACCGCATAAAGCCGCAGGACGAAGGACGTGGACGTGGGAGACTCCACGATGAGCGTGGCCCGCGGCTATTTACCCATAAAAATTATTGCCAGGAATTTGCCCGGAGGTAAATGAAATTTTGCATAAAATTAATGCGCGAAGGCGAGGCACAAAACGGAAGCGAAACTCTGTCCCTCATAATGCAGAAATCCTTTGCAGCGAGACGGCGCCCTCTGGCGCCCTCTGGCGGCAGTTGTAAGGTACTATACGTACATGTAATAATCTTTACTTATAAAAAAGAAAGTGTAGCGCATAAAGCGCACAACCAGGCTGGCGCGGTAATTAATCAAATTGTTGGCGGCATAATGAGCTTGTCGGCTTGTCAGGACACCTCAGAGCTGACTGCGGGAGGAGTCCCCCCCGCCTCCGGCCCCCCTGCTGCCACCTTCGACTTTGACTAATCAACGGGCGCATTAACGCCGCTTTCGAGCCATCTTCGGTCGGCAGTTTGAGTTTACAAAATTACTTATCATCAGCATAATCAGCGGCATTATCAAGCTGTAGGTAAGGACAAGACAATGGGACTAATGCTGGTCCCAAACAGGACCAAGCGGAGTACCAGAAGCTGACCTCAATGCTTGTCACTGACAGAGGCGCCTCTTCGGATGGTTTAGGGCTGCAGCAGCTGTGCCACCGGCTCTGGGACGCATCTAATAATGAGATTGCGTTAAACAAATGGTGCTTTCCTTTTATTGCCCTTAATAGACACCGGAGGCTGCTTACACGCTCGTAATTTATTTTGATTACATTTGTCGCTCTGTCGAACCTGCCACTGCCCCTCACCCCTCCCTCTCCCACTCTCGTTCCGCGCTCATCAACTTCCCTCTGTGATGGATACTGGGGATTGGTCAAGATATTCGCCACTTAAAGAAAACAAATGGATACAAAGCCAATATTTCATATCAGCATAAAGAACCTTCTCTTTCTACAATTCTCGGAAAGGACATTCTGCATGCAAATGAATCCTTTGGTGGAGATTCTGGATATAGAGTATGCATAGTTCGATATCTTAACTCGGCTTATCTCTCCCATGTCTTCTGTAGCTGACACTTGCCCGGACTCGTCAGGCCACTTTGTCGTTCGTCCTTCGTCCTTTGTCTTATTTCGCTTTTCGTGTGGAGACTTTGATTTGATTGAGCATTTCGCTTCTCCTTTTCGCCCTCATTTGAATTTCCCAACTGGCATTGAAACCGATATACAATATATTTATATGGATGGGTATCGGAATGATGGAGAGTACCAGGACCTGGACTTAAGGATAATTCCTGAGTGTCAGGCACAACATTGTGCGCGGCCAATTTGTTTGTTATGCGGCATATTCTGTATTCTGTATTCTCGATTGCGTATCGGGAAACTGCCTTTTTCAGCCTGTGCAAATTGATTTCCATCGATAGCAGCGAAAGTTGCATAAATTGCCACTTGATGTGTTTGTGTTGAGCCCGGGCAAGGTCAGAGACTTGACACGATGGCCGTTTAAAGCAATATCGTATTAAATATGGAACAGAATCGAGCTATAAAAAGAGCACTCGGTGCGCCGATAAGTAGGCTTTGGAAATATGTTGCAAAGCCTGTAATTTATGCGTTTCACTTTGTGCAGAGGGAAGACCTGAATCAGAGTGCTTTGTTTGCCACTGGGGCCAGCGCTGTGCTGGCCATTAAATTGCGTCCAAGCAGAGTGAGAGAGAGAGGTGGACCATTTATTAATAAAAGATACGCTCAAGTAGCTTCTGGTGATTGAATGTCAAACGAAAATGCTGCCAAGTGTCTGTGTACTTAAAATGTAGCACAATTAATAACTTGCCTTTGCTCTCTGCTCTCTCCCTCTCTCCCTCTCTCGCTCTCTCGCTCCCTCTGTGGGAGAACTGGGCTGTAATAAACTCCAGCATCAGCAATCAAAAAGTTTTATTTGTGGCACTTGAAACTTTCAACCTGAGTTCTTTCCTTTCTCAGACCCAAAAGACTCAAAATTCATTTCTCCGACAACGTAAATTGTAACATTTGCATAAATGTTAAGCCAAACAACGGGAGCATAAGGTGTATTCTGTAGAGTTCACATCAAATAACATTCAATCATACTTTTGTGTTCGCACTCACACGCCCACACACAATTACAGGGCGACACCTGCAGAAGGACGAGAGCGTCCTGCAGCTTTGACAGCCTCTTCCAACAGAAATGGCAGCCGCGCGGATTATGCGATGCCTTCAATTTGCTACGCGGCGGAGCAAAAAATTAATAGCAACACATGTAAAACAACGAAGAAGTTTCAATTTAAAGTGATCGACTCGAATATACCCTGTGTCTATTCACTCAAGGAAGCTGCTTGTGATGCAAACCTCGAGAGAAAAGGGTAACTAATCCAGAAGCTAATAAGAGTGTCTTTGACAGCAAGATGATATCTCAAATGAATGTGAATAATCTCTGATCAAGCAGCTATTTGTGTTTCCTTTTATTTACTTGGGATCTTTTGAATACCTCTGCTTATAAATGGACTGTTCCTTGGGAATACTTCTGCCTGTAGAAACTGTTCCCTATGAATACTTCGGGATAGAAAGACAACAAATTGAGATTGAGGGTGCAGATGGAAGACAAGATATCTCAGACTAATGTGGAATACTAATGTCAGATTAAGATCCTATCTACATCTATCTATCTATATCTATCTATCTATATCTATCAATCTATCTATATCTATCTATCTATGATCTTACTTCTACTTATGGAAACTGCTTGTTCTGGGTACTTCGGGATAGAGAGATAATAAGTTCAGGCTGAAGATACAGGTGGAAGTTGCCAAGATTGCGTTTGACAACAAGATATCTCAATCTAATATACTAGTCTCCGATTAAGACTATATCTATAACTTTAGGTATTCACTGTAGATTGTTATGAACCTCATCTCCGACCAAGAACCTTTTCATACTTTGTACTCCATGTAGATGTAGGCTGATGAATCTGCATCTTAGAAATCTCTCATTTGACGCAGGCAGAGAATATCTCATACAGAAAGTACACGCCGGCAGGTAAAAGAAATATGAATAGGTGTGACAGGTGTACGAAGCGGCAGACATGTAAATTCATCTCCTTCTTCCGGCGTGGCTCGGCGCCTTCTTTCCGTGTGGCTGTCTGCGTCAGTTACAAATGTCTGCGTACGTGTGATAAATTTGGTTGACACGCAATGGGAGTTGGGGGTGGGACAGGCGGAAGGAAGTGGAGTTGGAGTTGGAGTGGGGGCGGCTGCTGTTCTAGGTGTGCACAGTGCCTGCGAAAGTCTGCGTACTTGTGCTTAAATGTCAGGTAATCAGCGATGGCGACATGTTCATTTCACATTCACAACAGTTTGACACTTGCATAAAAATGTATAATTTGATTAGCTCTGACAGAGATGCATGGGACAATTTAAGATACGTGCGAGATACAGAAAGAGGAAGAAACCCGAATCAAATGGAAGTTAATAAACGCGAAGAAGTTGTAGCTTAATAGAAGAAAAAGTTGTATCTTAAATTTATAATTTCAAATTTATGCAGGAATACTTTTCGCAGAGTTCCCTCTAGAAGTTCTTTTAATTACCTTTGACTTCCTATCGCAGGTCCTTTTCTCTTCTATACAATTGTTTATTTCATTACGCAGGACACGTTAATGAGCAAGAGCTAGTTCCACCCACACCTTCTACTGATACTCGTACGCCAGGAAGCTATAAAAGCCGTTTTAATAAAGGTCAACAGACATAAATATGAACGAAATACAATTTCACTTTCATTTCCGCTTCCCGGCGAAGCTAGGTAAAAACTTTTTCCGCCATGGAACCTGCTCTGGGTCCCATCCCTGAGAGTAGTGGAGCCACTGGAGTGTCCTGCGAGGAAGGGAAGACCCAGCAAATACATAAAAATATGCGCAAATAACAATAAAACCTACAAAATTATTGATATGGGGCGCATAAAAATTGGTATTCAATGTGGGCGTTGCTCAGGGCACGTTTCCGTTTCCCATCGACTCTCCGCCTGGACTCTAAGGCAGACAAAGGCGAAAGCAAAGGCAACGGCAAAGGTAAAGCTGAAGCAGAACTGAGCAAATACTCGTAACCCGTAGACGGTGCGTATACGCATTCTTATTCCTATTCGCATTCTCGTTCGCTCGAGGCCAACTAATATTAATAAAAATATGCTGCAGCCTAGGCCCGAGCCGAGAAAAAAGTTCTGGACCAAATACTTTAAGGCAAACTTTATTAGCTAACAAAATACCTGAGATTTGTGTGGGCCTAGACTAAATATAGCCTAGCCTAGCGTCTTGAGCTCCACCTGTCTCTACGTAGCCTCACACCCCTCATCCTTTCATCCTTTCTGTGGTAGAGAGCTATGTGCCTCGGCAAATACGTTGTAATTGGTTTCGTATGTTTAACGTTTTGCGCCTGTGGCCTACAAATACGGCTAATAATCCTGTCTAGGCGTGCTCAACTCAAACAAGCCTTTCTGCCAATGCCTACAGGGTATGAGTTGGTTTAACCGAAACTTCTGAGTACGTAATGCAGAAGTTTACCCAGCGAATCGAGTCGCAAATTTATGTAAACTAAAACTTTGATGCGAGCACATAAACTTTTAAGCTATTTGTTCTCTTATAAGCCCAATTATATTAATTAAAGGCATGCATGGAGCGAAACCTTATGCCTATTATAAGTCAAAGCACCTAATTGTCCATGGATATAAGCAAAATGGATTAAAGCCATAATCAAATGACAGCAGAAATCAAATCAGAAACAACAAATGACTCTGCGAGACATTAGGAGCAACTCGCCAAGATATGTCAGATGCATATCAATTTGAATAAGTGAAACAATAAAAAGCAATCAATGGCATTTATGTGCGAAGCAGCAAACCAAAAAACCATACATATATCATATATATCCTATATATATATATCATTTTTATGTGTGTGTGTGTGTGTGTGTGTGTGTGTTTGTGTGGAGAAGTGACGCAGTGTCAAAAACAGGCAGCATTAATGGCAAACTGCAGCAGCGGAAGTGCCATATAAATACTCAATTATTATACACACTCACACACACACACACACACACAGTCATACAGATACAGAGAAAGATTTGTACATTTGAACACACACATTCCTTAACACACATGTAGACACACGCGCGGAGGAGCACAAAGCAAATCCTTGAAGCAAAAGTAAAGCACATGACAGGAAATCGACAGGGGCTGCCATGTAGCAATTTAGCAGCAAATTGTTTTCTTTCACATGACAGCTGCAGGCACCCCGAACTTAATCAAATATCTTGTAGCACAGTGTAGCACAGTGTAGCATATGCCAGGACTCCACTACTCATTGGCCAATACGAGAATACTGCACTCCAAATTGAGACATGCAGTCTCCGTTTGTCTCTAATGGAATCAGATATAGTCGGTTTACTTTCATATACATAACAATCATACTGAAGCATAAGATTAGTTTGCTTCTTCTTGACTTCGTGTCTAGGATCCTATCTAAACTATTTAGCGTCTTACTCAACTGAAATATGAGACATTTTCATAATTAAATTCTGCCCGCCAAATAAACGCATTAACTTAACAAAGTTACAAGTAACCGAAAACTCAAGCGTAAAGTGAAAATTTTCATAATTAATTTTTGTGGGCTCCAACTTGTTAGGGTCTGTTCGTCGGTCAGCCAACCCTGCCCCCTCCCCCTACCCCACATCCTTCGGGGAGGCGTACAGAGGTTCGTCTGTTCGTTTTTTGCCTGTGCCATGTTTGCGTGCAATTTGTCCAGTTTTCGGCGCTTCAATTTGGGTGACTGTTTACCCAACACCAACAGCACAATAAACCTCCCACACACCCACACACACACGCGCACCTGTGCGGCGAACCAAGTTACCAAAAATAGACAAGCGCACACTTTTAGTTAGCACTGGGTGCGACCGCACCTATCACGCAGCCAGACCAAACGCAAACGACAAAATGTGTTGCATACTCTCAGGCGCCGTCTAAATTATTGATGCGCCCGTCGACTCCGGCCCAGAGTGGACATTGGGCTCTTGGATTGTTGTTTTAGGGCTAATTTCATGGCAAAATGGTTACTTATTTTGCATATAGCATATAGACAGATGATGTCCAATGCCGCATCTATCTATGCTCATGGAATGTGATTTGGCCATTTGTCTAATTGAATTCCTAAGCTCTTCGGGGCTAATGCCAGCATTTATAGTTATGTGGTTAAAACATTCGAACAAGAAATGCAAATGATTGTAATTAGCATTAACTGAATTACCATTAGCTGGTAGATTCCTGTTCATTTCATTTTGTGCTGTTCTGCGTATTGAAATCATGTCTTGTTGTGCTAACAAGTTAATTAAAACAAATCTTAGCCAGTCTTTGTCATGCTTCCTTTGTCAAATATCAAAATTCTCATTGTCTTACAAAATATTCCAATTACGAGTGCAGCAAAGATTTCATGAGTATTTTGTTCATTTGTATACCTGTCTTTCTTTTGTTCAGCTCTCCTGAATATTACCTCTACCTTTACAATTCCAGCATGCAATTTGTTAGTTTATTCTCTGGCTTTTCTTTGGCAGCGGAATTTATGCATTCCTCTTAAATGTTTCTCTGAACTCACAAAGTTCTGTGAGTTGGCATTGCCTGCAGCCATGACTTACGTTTACGTTCAGAGTGCGTGTTATGGACAATTTAAAAACTTAAATAAATAAATGTTTGTAATTGGAACTGGAGACAAATGTTGAGCAGATACAAATTGTTGATTTGTGGCCAGGGTATCGCATAGCAGAGCAATCAATCAGTTTTCTATCTGGAATTGAGCTCTTTGTTCAGTTGTAAATTCAAACTTCTGACATTGCCTTTCTCCCTTCAGGCTTTCAGTCAGCTGGCAACTGGCAACTGGCAACTGGCAACTGGGCAGCTGCTTGTCAGCGGAATATACGGCCAGAGACGTCAATCTGCGTGCACAATTTCATTTGTGCATTCGTTTAGGGCCATAAGCAATATTTCTTTTGACAAGCGACAACAGTCGCTGCTCACGCTTATCAGTGCCTGTTCACACTTCACAATTTTGTATGCTCACTGCATGTGTGTGTGTGTGTGTGTCTGTAAGTGTGTGTATGTGTGTTTTCGTAGTTGGATCAATCCGCAAGCGAGGGGAACTGTGGCGCAAAGTTTGCACAAAACATTGTGCATGGCGCTGTAAATAATCTATTTCATGTTTACTTGCCACTTGCCACATGCCACTTTGCAGCTAACCAGCAAAGCAGCTAACCGGGAAAGCTGAACATCCACAGTGGCTGTATATTTGAGTATTAGTGTGCTTGTTTGTGGCTTGTGGTGGCAACTCTGTTAGCTGCTTAACTAGCATGTGTATCGGTATCTCTGACGATATTAGGTGAACGGCAAATGCCACCGCATGACGCTAGAAGGCATCCGTTTGTGGCACGTTTGACTGCTGCTCTTGCAACTGCTGCTGATGGTGTTGTGACAAATTATAATGGTTTACCGATTCCGATTTCGAATCGTAAATCGTAAATCGAATGCTCACACATTCGAGCGTACTTCAATCCGAAGTACATTCAATCCACTTGATTGTTGGCTATTGACGCCACTCACTGTGGATGCAACATGAGTATTCTGTATTTTGTATTTTGTGCTGGCAACCAGCAGTTGGCTGCCTGGAGGCCAGTCCACTTGAGTTTGACATTCATTTGGTGCGAGTCTTGCGTGTCAAATGCGATTTACTCTCGTCTCTCAGCGCTGAGCACTCTGAGAGTTGGGCTTAGGCCGATAAAAGTACTTTAGAAAGCGAAATTCGATTTATTTCTTCCATATCTGTGAGTATTTAGTCTCTCCCCTCTGAATTGTATTCCCTATGCAAACATTTTCTGCTCCGTTGGACAAAAGCTATCATATTGATTGCAGACGCAAAGTGAACACATAGGAGGATTATTTCCAAGAATGCATTTACCTTTATGAAATTTTCCTCATTCGTTCAGTGCAAAGAAATCTTTACAGAAATCACTGAAAGTGCTTGAGGCTTTTCAATTGTTGATTTACCGGATTAGGATTGGGTTTCGACTTATTTGACTTTTAATTGGTTTATTTTTAGTTTAGTTTCTGTTTCAACTCTTTGTGAAATCACTGAAAATATCTCTTTGTGTGATGTAAATTGCAGTTACAAACTGTTGCATGATAGTTGTCAGCTGCAATCTTGCCCCAGTCGCTAGTTTGACATGTTGCACATTGTTGTAAAATTGTAAAGTTGCACAGAGGGAAATCAGAATTGCTTTTTTTATCCATTTCATGACATTTTTATAAAGCTGCCCAGTTGAAAACGAACCCAAAAACAGAAAGAGCTGAGCACGCAGGTCTCGTGCTTTGTTTTCACAGTTTGTTTCCAGGAATTACTGCATTTCTATGCAAATTTCCAGAGCCAAGCAAAACATGCAAATCATATGAAACTTGTTAACAAAGCTGTTGGTTCCGTTGGCGGAAATTGAATTATTTTTTATGCAACCCCAGCTCAACACACACACTGCAATTACAGGCAACTGAGTGCTGCCCTGGACAGTTAACATTACTCAAAAGTGGCCAGATAATTTAATGGCTCTCGACATGCAACATAGGACCCCTTGGAAGGGATCCTGTACACGACCCTATCCTGTACTCGTTATCCAGGTAGCACACAGCGAGTAAGCACGTGCTACTTAAATGGTGTTAACATACCATAAACAATGCCCTGCAGTTCACTGACCAGCAACCAGTTAGGCCACACGCTCTACATGCTCATCGCTCGTCATGCAGGAGCTGGTAGGTGGCCACAGGAAGCGGAAACATGCGCTTGCAACTCGTGTGCCAAACTCACATAAATAGACACATATTGCCGAAAAGTCTGTTATTTATTTGCATATTCTGTTGCGCCTGGCGGATACTATGAAAATATGCTTGAAACTGCATGAAACTGCAATGATAATAGCCAGAAGCATACTCAACTAAGTAAAACCTCAATTGACTATTTACAATTTGAAAGGGATCCTTGACGAGTCCTGCTGCGCCTCGAAATATGCCGCACTGACCAGCCACAAGTCCGTTGAAGGACTTCGGGTGGGGGAGGCTCGTATCGCAGGATATATCAATGGCCATAAATGTTTGAAGAGGTCCCTCGCGAATACTGTAATTGCGTCGGCTATAGAAAGACTGAGTGACTATGAGGTCGCACCCTGGTTGCTGTGCTCCGGCTTACCTCACCCACACTCCGGCGGAAGCAGATGAAATTAGGTGCAAAGTGTTGCAAATGTTGCTAATAAAAAAATGTTATGCGGCTCAAAATGTATGTGCTTTGTATGTTAACAGACGGCATAAATTCCGCACGCCATTGCGAAAATGGTGGCAAATGGAAGATGGAGATGGAGATGGAATATGGAGATGGAAGATGGAGACGGAAGATGGAGATGGAGATGGAGTATGGAGCACGTAAATGCCATATTTACTTTTTACGATAACAATGTAATACCTTTTTCGGAGATCGTAAATAATTAGTGCTGCTTCTTGTTAGTCATTTGCCGTAAAAATGTGTCGACAGCTCTCGCATTGACAGTTGACAAGACGTTTTTACGATTTGTTTAAAATTTTCAATACTAAAATTAAGTTTATCGCCGCCTTACACACAACATACGAGTGCCAGATCTCTCCTCAGAAGAGTCATTAAACTGTACTCTACGAGTGTGAGTCTGCTCTGTCTGTTGTGATTTAAAGATAATTTCACTTTACGGCAGATTCATTTGAAGAAACCGGATAACAATTTACGGCTGGAAACTTTTTAACTCCGTACTTTGGGTCTGCGATGCGTGAGGTAAACTTTTTAATGCCACTCGCATTCGGTGGCGCTTTGGAAAATTAGTTTTTCAATCCTCTGTACGTTGGTTCAAAAGAAAACTGTTGATAATTGTTGCACTTTGGCAAAAAACGTGTCCCATTTCGGCCAAATCAAGTCCCTAAGGAGCCCTGCACACGCACACTCATACATATTTAAGTATGTATATGTGGCAATTTAAAGAGATCCAAGTGGCAATTTCCGCTCAGGTCCAATTGAATTTTATTTACATTACAATTTCAACTACAGCAAAACACTTACACGCACACTTCAATACACTATACACACACACACACACATACATACACTTACACTTCCAGTTACACTTACATTTACAGTTACATTTGCAGTAATAGTTACAGTTACAGTTACAGTTACACTTTAGCAAATGGCTTTCTTTTTTTGTTCGGCTGAATCAAAATTCACCATTCGGAAATTTAAATTCACAAAAAGCCAAACGAGGCTGTGGCAAATGGAAAAACAAGCGTCGCCAGCTGTGCGTCTGGCATAAAAAGCACCATTAATAATATAATAAAAAGCAAGTAAAAACACTTAACCAACCGATAGTTTCCAACTGAGAGATACCCTGTACAGATATTATAGTCCTAGCACAAATAATTTGCTAATTAAAACTAATATCAGCTTTGGTTTCTTACAGTATGTAAACATATCTATGGCAATGTTACCAGTGTTCAATAAAAGCATATAGTACCCTCTTTAACAGGTTCTGTATAGGGTATAACCGAAAATTAAAAGGTAAATAAATAACTATACGAGGTAAAAACCAAACCCATCGTCAAAATATCCATGAAAAAATATTAAAGAGCAAATTGCAATTGCAAAAATGTTACATTATTTTTATTAAATTGAGCAATTACTCGGCGCGCAGAGAGAATTTCTCTGCTTTAAGCTCTTAATTTTGATACGCAGCCTTAAATTTCCTTTAATTAACAGGAAGCTGTTCTGTTAAAGCCGTTCCGCTGTTAGTTCTTTTCCCAGGCATAACGGATTGCATCTCTCTCTCTCTTTTCTTTAACTCGCAGGAGTAAATATCTGTTAATTAACAGATTGATATTATGTTAGAGCTGCGCTGCTGTTAGTTCGCGTCTTAAACTTAACAGATCGCAACTGAACTCTCTCTCTCTTTCTCTTCTCTCAGAATCGCAGCAGTGGATTTATGCTAATTAACATATTGATATTCTGTTACAGCTGCTCTGCTGTTAGTTCGTTACCTACGCATAACAGAAGTTTGTGAACTTAACATTTGCCTTACTTGCTTTAAATCGCATACAGATTAAATGGAATTGTGATTTTTAATTAAAATGTAAATTAGTGTTTAATTTTTTATCGTATAATTCACACTGTTTTATTCTGCGTAAAGCTCATAAGTAAGTTAACATTTCGTTTGAATATGCAATTGCTTCCAATTAACTTGTATGAAATTCAATAAGTTCTGGGAATTATATGAATTCATTCTGAAAGTTAGACTTCCTTTAGTTTCACAATTCTATTACTCGTATAATAAAATGGAATATTTAATAACAGCGCTTACAGGGCACAAAGGGAAAGTCAAGGATAACATAAAGCCGTCAGTTTTGGGAACTCAACAAGGACACGTCCCGACTACGCCCTGTAGTTGTTTGCCTTTTGGAAGTTGATCATATTGCATATTGAATAGCCCTAGCTGTTTGCTCTGGCCCAGTGTGACCAGACTTTGTGATTGACTATGCATTGACTGTGACCCTTGTCCCGTTCCCCACGCCACTGCCACTCCCTCTAACTCTTTCTTTATTGCTTGTCCGCTCGTCCGGGTTTTTTATATTGAATTTCTAGCCATAGAGCTGTTGATGTCAAAACTTTTGTCGAGTTTTATTTGATGGATTGATATATATATATATGAGTTTGCCTTTTTACCGTTTAGGGGCCAAGCCTTTTGGCATCGATTAGTTTGAATGTGATATATGTACTTATATGCTCAGTGGCCAAAAGGAGAGCAACAAGCAGCAAGGCAATAACAGTACTGCTCGTAGCACGCTTCAACCAACACTTTGAAGTGCGTACATCGTTTTTATATTTCCTGCTATTTCATTTGCATGTCCTTACACTCGTAAGGACAACGAGTACAACCAGCTCAGGCAGGCGCCTTATTGCAGCTGCCTTTGCCAGGATATCTCTGCCCTGAGCACTTATTTCCCCGCCTGGTTGCCTCTGAGTCTGAGTCGGAGTCTGAGTCTGAGTCTGTGCTTATTTTAGTTTTAATTTCACCGCAGCTCACGTACCGCACACATGCTGACATCGTTGCGTATACGCAATGTGTGTTCGTTGTGTTTATCTCTCATTACAGACAAGGGCCTGTTGCAGCAGCCTGCGTGCCACAAATGATTTTTAATTAAACGAGCTACGAATGGCCCTTGAAAATATGTGGCATGCTCCTACGAGCACTGAAAGTGCAATACTTTTAATAATGCAATGTTCACAGCTCGGCTCGGAATTGATTTCAATTCCATGGCAAAAAGCGTCCATAAATCGCACTGATACTTTAATTACACACGCATCTGTAAGTACTTATTCAAGCCGCAGTCTTTACATACATATATATATACAAGACAGACATAAGATTATCTGTTGGCTTTCTGTTGAACAAAAGCTGCAACAAAGGACGAAGCAGACAATGCAAGAGGCGATGGCATCGTTAGACATTCCCAAGGAAGTTATAATCGTAGATGTATTATATTATGTATGATAAATAGTTTCTTCTGCTAATGAGAATCTGAGCAAGTCGAAATTGAAGTTTCAAAGCAAGTGAATTAAAGCAAGTGGCAACGATCTAATAACTGTGGCACTTAGGCACGTCAGATTGATATCTCTATGGGCATAATGTATGCTGACGTCAGCGACATTTGGCTAAGCGGCGGTAAAAAGCATTAATAAAGCACTAGGGGCGACTGGGGAAATGGTGAATGGTAGATGGGAAATGGGAAATTGAGCTCTGGGCGAGCTCTGGATGGCGGCATTGACTTCGGGATGGCTGCGGCTGCTATCAAGGAGCAATAAATAAAATCTCATTAAGTTGAAGCCGCAGCAGTATCTGAGGCGGACTGGAATAGAGTGTGAAGTCTGGAGTGTGTGTGTGTGAATCTCATGTGGAAATTATAAAATTTACATTTTATTGACATCCGAAATTGACTTACACACACTTGGATATCTGAGGTGGGTGGGCTTAAGTGTTTGCCTGTTGGCCATCCAAGGATGAATTTAGCAAAGACAACAAGGCCACGATAAATAAGCAAAGGAGTGTGTGGCTGAGAGCAGCAACAACAATAAGTCAATCAAGTTTGGCGAAATGGTTCAATAAAGTCAACACGCAGACAATAAAAAAGGACCTGGGCAGCCCGCACTTGTGGGCGTGACAGCGCCCCGCGGCTCAACTGGGTTCAAGTTCAAACAGAGCGAAGAGCGAAGAAAAATACATATTTTTCGGCCCCCTCCAGAAATTACATTAACAGTGTACCCAGAGAATTGACAGCGGCGAAAGGCAGATGGAGGGCTGGGTGGGGGAGAGCAAAGAACAAAGCGCGGAGAAACGAGAAACGAGACTATAAAGTATAGAGTACAGTGAGTACAATAAAGAAGGACACTGTGTACAAATGGAAGCGTAGGAAGAGTGTCGATTGCTGATAACAGCCGGAAGCGCAGAACAGCACCAAAAACATCAGAAGCATCAACAACATCAACAACATCAGCGGCAGCAGCAAACACCAACAACTCCAACAGAACACCAACAACAAGGCTCAAAAGACAAAGCCCTGGGCCTGACCCTGAAAGAAGAAGAAGAGCGAGATGAGGCTGCTGAAGGGGGAAACAATTTTTTGTGACAGGGCGAAAATTTTATAAAACGAAATTGGCTGAAAAGCAATTTTTGCATAAAGTTCACTCGAATAGGTGTGGCACTTGGGGAGGGTCCTGGGTGCGGCATCCTTGCGGCTTGACACAAATTAAGACATCGAAGGGCCCACCCACTCTAGCACCCACCTCCCACTCACAACGCACTATGCCTGCTCGGATTGCCAATCAATAATTCAAATTATGTTTGGTTTTCGCGCGCCGCGCCGCAAGGCGGGAGGAGGGAGGAGGATTGGCTGAAAAGCGTCGCAAATCGTGGCAGCAATTTGAATACGGAGCAATAAAAACTTGAACTTGTCACTCCACATTCTCTTCTACATATATATATATATATATATTTATGTATACACTCGCAGTTACTTTTATTTACATTCACACAAAGTTTTCCTTTGTCTCTGGTCTAGTGATTGTCAGAAAAGTTTTCTGTTTTTCCTACTTGCAGAGATAATTTAATAAAACACGTGACGACATGAGTTGATCAACAAACTTCGTATGGAGTGTATAGAAGATATGTATGTATATACCTTATGTGAATTTCCATTTACACTCGTATTATTCAATTTATGAAAATGTCCCCCATTCACGCATGATTTGCTGGAGCAAGAAATCTCCACAGAGTGACAGCTGACAGAAATGGAGCGAGAATCTGGAGGAAAAGCGCCGTCTCACTCTTGGGCAATATTTTAAATATAATGAGAAAGTGGCAATTATTGGAACAAAACAGTGACTGCATCATTAATAACGAGGTTAAGTGAACGCTCACAGTGACTGCTTCAATTGATAATTCGAAACTTTGTCCTTTGCCACAAAAGCCAAAACAAAATGATTTTCCTTTTTAACTGCAACAGCCAGGACACACAACCAGGACACAATGGTCGTGAACTAAAAATCCTTGTTGAATATTTAAAGTAGATTTCAGCAGCATTTAAATATTTTATCACGCACTGTTTTGCTTCATTTGATATTATTTGCATAGCACACAGAACAGAGAGAGTTCCATTTGCAGTTAATGGAAAAATAACAAAGGACAATAATTGAAACATTTACTGCAAAAGCTATGCAAATATTGTGTTGAACCAGTTCACAACCGAAAACATATTTATATACATAGGAAATATATCACTTGCCAGCCACAAAGTGTGTGCGCTCTCTGGCCCCACTGTGCCTCATAAATCACTGCCAAAAAAGATTGCAGTGCCAAAGAAATCGAACAGCAAATGAAACTTGGCCCTGATGGCAAAATGTTGATTTACAGCTTAAATGAAAGCATAAAAGTGTTAAAAAGGCATCGACACATTGCCTGGGCTTCTTCTTCCTCCTCTTCTTCTTATAGCCGGGAAAGTCTGTACAAAGGACCTGCGCCTGTTACACGTTCTGAATTGTTTAAAAGCTTGTCAATCGTCATTTGTTTCTGCTTCCCAATGATTAATCGGCGGCTCTTTCCCAGCGAAAGCGAATCTCGCTCCTTAGAACTGATTTTCGATTCGTTTAAGGTAACAAAGATATTCCTTTAAAAGGAATTCCTTCCATTCTTCGAGCTGTCCTTTTTGATGATTGTATGATGATTGTATGATCGGAAGGGGTATTCAGCAGCATCGATGAATTACTTTTCCAGCCTGCAATCAGCTCTCATTGATTTCAGGTATTCTTTTCATATGAATGCGAGCGAGTGGCCTTTAAACAGGTCAACAAGGTGGCTTTAATGCTTCTAGCCCTGTTGAGCACGCATGTGTGTGGAGTCGTTTAAGCGGCGGCGCGTGCCTTTGTCTGGTGCCAGGCACACATGAAGCAGATAAATAAACAAAGCATAACAAACAATAGAAGAAACAGCAGACAGGAAGAGACACAGAGATAGAGAGAGAGGGGAAGGGGGTGGAAAGTCAAACAGAAATTCTACGATATAAAAATCAACTTCAAAGGCAGCAAATGAACGCAAAGCTCAGCTTGTGAGCCATAAAACAAATTGGCGCTTTTATTATCATGACAAACAGTCAGGACATCAGGACGCGTTGCATAAACTCCTCTCTCCCAATGCGAGAGACAGACGACAGATGATTGACTGTCAGAAAGAAAAGGGCTGGAATCAGCCTGATAATGTCACAGGCCTCGGCTTAAAGCGCTGACAGTTGCGGAATTCGATATGTGATTATTAACAATATCGAACCACCTGTGTAATAAGTTGAGGTCTGGGATTGGTAATTGGGAAAGCGACGCCACATTTCCACTTCCTGGGAAGATGCTCTGGAACGCGACTGTCGACAGCTCTGGGCCATTATTTTGATATTTTGGCTTTATGAGGAAGTGGCGGACGCAGCTCGTGTCAGCATTAAATTTAGTGCATACTAAAGAGCATCTCAGGGGGGATAGAAAGACAGATGGGGTAGCTCGATATCAGGACCTCAACTTTTGTGGTAAAGCACAAGAAGTTCGTGCTGAGTTTTCATAAAACTTTTATGGCCAAATAGTTGTCCAATAGTTTGCGGCTGCGACAAATGGCCCCAACTTTGTTTTTACGCTCAGACGCGTTGCATTTATTTTAACTTTTAAGGCTGCCTCAAAGCGATGACAAATTCCGTCTAATTGAAAACATAAATGAAGTCTAATTTGTCTGAGCCAAATACTAACAATGAGGCCAAAGCGTTCCAGCTGCCAACTTCAACAATTTGATTATCGTAAGTTTTGAATCTCTGAGGCATTTATTGGTTTCTGATTTAAATTCTGTCCAAAATATGCCAGGAGTATAATAAATTATGGCTGAAAGCGCCAACTGTGCGTCTAATTGTCAGTCTGCTCTGAGATGAAGCACAATTAGTCAGCTCATAAATAAAAAAGCCCAGCTGAGGCCAGGAGAAGAGGCACAAAATGTATTCAAGGACTTCGCGACTCGACTCGCTGTTGGAAGTGGGTTAAGAATTAATTGTATTCACTGTGGAATGTGAATTATTCACCGATTTCTGCTGGCTGATTATTAAATTCATTAGCAGCGCTGACTCCCCCTCAGCCAGCGAAGTGAATAAGTTAAAGGAATTTCCTTGTTTAAAGTTGAAGGTAACATCGATTAAAGCATTAAGCTGAGTCTTGGCCAACAGTTTCGCCAAGCTTAAAGAGCCCTGTTTCCTCCCAAAGTTGGTAATTGACCCAAATTTAATTTACACCATAAAACTTTTAGCTGTTTTTAGACCCACACTCGACGGCTGAGTAAATCGTTAAGAACTTATCGCTTGCCTGCAAATAATAGGCGGACAGCCAGATCCGTGATTTCCTTATACAACCTTCGATATTTTTTGAGTTTATGTATCTGGCTTTAAGGTCCGTAAGGGCCGCGGAACAGAAGACACGTGTGCGGCATTTTAATCGGATTTGTATGCAAAACATGCCATTGTCTATGGCAGATTCAATGTATTGGAATTAATAAAGGACACACAGAGAGAGCTCCTCTTTTTGCTGCTCCTGTTGCTGTTGGAGATGTCGTTGCTCCTCCTCCTCCTTCGGCTCCCTCGGCTACCTCGGCTCCCTCGGGTTGCTCTACTCACGCTCCTAGACATGTGCGTGTCCTGGCTGAAATCTGTGTGTGCGGCCTTGGGTGGTAAATTCTTCTGCTTGGCAGCCAATTTTCAAATATTTTTTGGCTCCGTCCTCCCTTCAGTAGTAGGAACGGAGCAGTCGGCAGGAAGCGTGCACATAAAACGCCGACCGAAGCTCAAGCCGTAGAGCTGCATAAATATTTTTATTTTTATTTTTATTCCTATTTTTACGATGCCGCGCGCTCAGATAGCAACAACACGAAAAAAGAACAGGCAATTCTCAAAAAGAAAAACCAAAAAAAGTGAACACACAAAAACCCGTAGGAGCAGAGATGGAAGTGGCATCCTAGGCAATGATCTTTGGGCTTTTTTTACACGCAGCTGCAAATAGTTGAAGTCGTTAAAGGGCGGCCGTAAAAACACGCCGTTCGGGCCGGGACGAGAGGACGACAAAACAAAGGCAGCCATGGGGCAATATTAAGCGCAGCTTACGTATGCCCCAAAACTTGTATAATTGTTGGGGCAGCGGGCGTGCTCCGTGCTCCGTGCTCTGTGTTCCATGGCCTATGGACCCAGCCGAAATGTGGTCAAGCTGCTGCTAAGCTTCGAGTTTGACGCTGACGACGCACAATGTCGGGTCAAAAGTAAAAAGGGTCAACCTTAGGTCACTCAATTCGATTTGATTGCGAGAATTGTGTCAAAAGGCTTTAAGCCCATTAAATTCTTAAGGCACAACTGCGGAAAGAGTCACGAGGAACCTTTTCAAATATAATCTAAAGATATCCATAAGAAAATGCTAAAATATTATTATTATACAAGTATAAGGAACTTAAAATTATCCCTTATATTCATCAGTTTCATGTTCTTCAGCTTTTCCACTAAGTTCCTTAAATTCTATTGAAGTTTTTCACATCAAAGTCTGCTCAACTAATGGCAATAAAATACGCAAAGCGACAGCCGTTTTCAAGCCATTTGACAGCCATTTTAATATGTAACCAATGCCAAGAGCGAGACGGACTGAGCGAGAGAGACAGACACACAACACACAACTGGAGTGAGGGGCAGCTGCTGCATGTGTGGGTCTCTCTGTAAATTGATACTCTTATTATACAAAAAGGGGTCGAATGTGTTACATGTTTGTTTTCAGCTTTCCTCGCGTTTTTCAATTTTTCCACCACAGCTCGTACTTTGAATATTTTGCCTCTTTGCGTTGATTTTCCACTCAGTTTTTCATGGAAACTCTTTTTTGGATTTAATCCGGCGATCGCTTATGCAACATAATAGGATAACAGGACGCAGTCGTATCGACTGAGGCGCAGGCATACGTTAATTAAAGGTCGAAAAAAGTCCCAAAAAGGCTTAAAAACAAACGAATATTTCTGCTACGCATCGTTAAGTTCGAAAAGGACCTTTTTTGAGATTAAGTAAATGGGTATTTGCATTACAGAAACTGCCTCATAATTTGTCGTTTCCACTTAAAAAGAGCCAATTTCCTTCGTTCGTTCGATAAAGGCGACTTATCAGTGTGCTTAAAATCGAAAAAAGGTTAAACATAAAAAGTAACTTTAGTTTTTCGCAGTTGACAAGGCTTCACATCTAATTTAGAAATTCAGCTAATTTATATGTTAATCAACCGCGCAGAAACTGTTTGCACAACAATTTTAAAATAAATATTATTTCTGAGTTTTCTGTTCACTTGTCGCATTGCCATTAGCTAAATTATTTTAACTTATTTTTTATTAATTACGCGCTTGAAATACTCTTGAAAAAACAGATAAATGAGTAAATATTTGAGCACAGAAACTCTAAAAACCCTTTAGCAGTGGAAGCCCCAAAAGCTATTAAGCCTGATGACAATCCTATCCTGAGCTATAGATATCTACATCAGGAAACCCCTTCAAACCGCGTGCTCATACGTATTATTCGTACTATGCATAACAATTTTCGCAAGATAAAAAAAAAACCTTTTTATGTGTCAAATAACATAAAAATAATCCCTTAAATATTCGACGTAAATCCGCATTTGTGTGTATGAGAGCGCATTCCACTCGCAGCATTCGCTCACATTTAAATCATGCAACTAAAAGTATGCTACACTTTTTGTCCTAACTTCGCTGCTGCAGCAACCAGCTTTCGTCTGCTGCTTCTGTTCGCCTGGTAACTGGTAGTCCAGTTTTCATCGATTTTCCTGGACTTTATGCAAAATTAAAGTTCACTGAGAGGTGACTAACTAATGAATTAAAGTCAAAAATATACCAAACTATCGAAAGAGCAAAAATAATCAAATATTCTGTTAAATTTACTGCAAGTGCAGCAGCTGACTGATGTTGCCTAGTGAAAATCCATTGCAATTTCTCAGGCTACTGTAGCAATTTTCCTTCTCTCTGGTTTGTGCCACCCCAATTAAAGCATAATTTGTTTCATATTTATTAATCGTTTCCTTCTGTAAGCGTTGTCGAATTGGTTGAATCACAGCTGCAATCGATGTGTAAATTGGCGAGTAATTTTATGCAAATTCTTAAATGCACGACCTCACCATATGAGGTCGTTCTCCCCCATGGAGTATGTGCATATATAAATGCCTGATGTCAGCTGCTGCTGGATCAATTTAATGCTCAGTGAATGCGAATGAATGTGGCTTAAATACTTTAAGCACGAATTGCATTGCGGCCTATAGGCTCATATATTATTTTGTATCGGCTACAACGTTTGCTCTCCGTTTCAACTGTTGTCAAGTGCAAGTTATTAGCCATATAAGTATATGTGTTTTGTTCAACCAAATACCTGACTGAGTATTCGTGAATATTCGTGAATTCAGCTGATGTTATTCAAGAACTAATTAATTTAATGCTTTTTCAGGCTGAACACTTTCTCTGGCGGTTCGCCGCAGTTCCCGTTTAGCCTGTCTGTCAGCAGGACTCGTACATATTCAATTAGACGCTCCCGAATATGCATAATAATCATAACATACTCGGCTAAGCATGAATGGCGTTTTTCCAGCTGTACAAAAACCAAAGCAAAGCAAAGCAAAGTAAAGCGTTGCTTTGCCACGGCGCAAAACTGGTTAAGGAAGCGTCCGACATAGACCCAAGGAGCGCCTGTGGAAGTCAGCCAACTTTTCCTAATGGCGTCAAGTGAAAGTGCAAGACAAGCAGGGCCGTAAACGTGACGCTCGAGTGGCAATTAAGGCCTGCCAGGTGTCGCCTCCAGCGCTTTTCGCCGAGCGCTAGAGATGGACTATCACTTTCGCCTTCACTTATAATATTAAAATGTATGAATAAATAATAGAGTGTGAGAGTTGTGAGTCTTGAATAAACTATGTTGAACTTGTCAACATTTTGTCAAAGGAGTAATGTTTCCCAATCGATTGATTGGAAAGGGAACTTATCTTTCATCTCTATTGAGAGAACTCAATTATAATCGCAGTCTCATCTCTAGTTTATTTAACTTTAGCCAAACACCTCTGGCGGGAACTCGCATAACGGCGCTTAATTATTTTCGCTTAGAGCCGAGACGTTGAGACGCCGAGACGCAGAGCCCGCGGCTGTCGCTCGAGTGCCTGTGAACACGTGTAGACCGCAGAGCATTTGAGATAAATAACGACAACTAAATGGGCCTCGGTCTGTATAAATATGCGGTGGAGCGGGGGCTCTAATGACTGCCATTTGATAATACACATGTTTCTGGCTGCCGACCTGCCTAACTGCCTGACTGGCTGGCTGACTGGCTGATTTCGACAGGTGCTCAGCATGCAGAGTAATTGCCAAAAAAGGAACAGCAGCAAATGCTGAGCACACGCACAAAAATGTAATTAAGTTATTATCTTAGCTGCCACAGTCGAAACCATTCCCATTCCCATTGCCAGCTCCTCAGTAATGTGGGCGTTGTTTTAGTTTTTGGCAGCTTGCTGATTGCGTGTCAGCATCGAATTGGATTGGCCAGGACACGCAGCCTGAACAGCAGCCGTAATTATTGTAGCATACTTTTGAGCGCTGCCAATGAGCGAAATGTGCAAGTTGTAAAGATTTGCTGCTAACTGCATTTAATGAGTTTCAGTGGCCAGAAGCTTAAACGGCTGCGCTGCGAGGCAAGTTTGTGAGGCCTCAATGTAAGATTTTAATGTCTTAAAAAGCCATTTCTTGGCTCGTACAACTTTTAATTTGATTACATGCCACAGACACGCAAACGCCAACACATGGTAAAGGAATATGACGTGCCTCTTGTCGGCTGCCTCATGTCAGCTGCCAGCATACTCAAGCGCACACACACACTCGCACACACACATTTATACACTCTGTGTATGCATATTTGAAAAGGCCACACGTACGCACTATGAACACTAATACAAACAGAGCGCGAGCCGAAAAGTCGAAATTTATGTGCTGCATAAATATAAATTTCAATTTTTGCGTCTTTTTTTAGGTCCATCGACCCGCCGGCAGCCCGTCTACTGCTCGATCTGCTCGTTTCTTGATGAGAGCCCCGAAGGTTCCAGCTTCTGCACCTTTTCCCAGCCCCTTTTGCTGCTTCGCTGAGCAGTTGCCAGTCGCCAGTTGCCAGTCGCCAGTTGCCAGTCGCCAGTTGCCAGTTGCCAGCTCGCAAATGGCAGTTGGGGTCTTTGATGTAGCCTAGGCCGAGCCTCGCCTGGCCTGGCCCAGAGATTGTAGTTTCAGTCAGCAGGCTCGCAGACTGCGTAAATATTGTTGGCAAATGGGCGTCTCTGGTCCTTGCGGCAGTTCACCCTGCGACTGGCACCCACTTAGACAGCTACTTACACACCCACTACACACACACACATGAAGACAAAAGTTCTCATGGCGTACTTAAATACGCAGGAATCATATTACAATGAGAAGTGGAAGACTGGGAAACTCCCTGCAAAGCGAATCACTTTCATACCAATATAAGAACAGAATCGAGTTTACTTCAACCCGTTTATAGATCGATCGATACATTATCCAGAGTGTCTTTATTCTGTAAGGGTATACATCGAGTCGATATACCCTTTGCTGGATTCTCTAGCAAGTCAAAGTTGAGGTCGAGCACGATATTTTGATATTTTATGGATGGCTGCGCTTAATTGTGAGCTGCTCTTGGGCCTCGAGTCGCTGCCAGAGCATTTGGCAACAATGTGACTACGACTACACTTGGCCAGGCGCTTTCAAGCCAGGTTAGGTCCGAGAACTGGGCTCGTTTATGCCATCTTCCAAGTACTCGGAGGGACGGCTGGCAGCAGTTTCGATGCAAATTCAGTGTTTTCTCTCGTTAGGAAAAAGTTTTTAATTATTGCTCCATTTGCCAGTGTTTTTCTTTTGCCACACAGTAATAATACATAGGCACAGGCACGAAATGTGTACGTGCAACATCTACTTTGTGGCATGCAACTGCTGTATTATTTCTGCTCTGCAGATACAATTTGCGAAATTTGCAAACTTTTAAACAGTTTGCCTAGCGCAGGTCCAGGCAAATTCAATTTCCGAGTAGAGGCCCACAAAACGGGGCAGGGGCAACTGAGAGAAGAGGTTGAAATAAAATATGTTGCAATATAAAGCAAATAATCAGGGACAATTGGAAAATGAATAATTTATAAACTAAAATGCGAGAAATCACAATAATTTGTGTAATTATAATATGTAAATGCGCTGAATTGATAATGTTCGATATAGAATTCAAGCAGTTAATGCTGTGCGAGTACTTACGAGCAGAACTGTAGCGCACTCAGAGTGACAGCTACTCGCAATTAGGGTACAATTGACAGGGCTGAACAAAAGGAAGAGCTGGCAATATCCTTGGCAAACACAATCTACGTTAATCAGGCAAGAACCGGGCGAGTGGACAGTAATCTGCGAAGGAGCTCACGTTCGCCAGCTGGCAGGATATCTGGCAGTTCGGCGACAGGACAAGCAGGCAGATAGGAAAACAACAGGCAAAGAGACAAACAACTAGACCAAAACAAAGAGAACTGAAGCAAAGGGATATGTTAATGCGTGTTCGGGTATGTCGCATAAATCAGACGAGCTGCCATATATCCTGGCAAGAGGGATATCCCACACTCGAGTAGTCGTCCTTATATTAAGGTCATACTCATTGCACCTGCCTCTATCGCCCGCCCGCAAGCGGCATGACATATTGGTAGCTCATATATACTTGTACATATATGTGCCATATATATATGACGCGTGACTTGCATAATAAGCGGCAGGCAAGCAAATTGAAACCCACAAAATTCATTGCCAAGCGCCTTGCGGGCATAACAAATCTAATGTGTGCCTGATTCTCCTGAAAACTGATCCCTAATTCCGAGAATGGCAAATGAAAAGTGGGAAAGTGGGAAATGGGAAATGGAGTATGAAAATGCCAACTAGTCGCATTTGTGTGAACTTTTTCAAGTGACTCAAAACAAGCAGAAAATTATCATTTCGATATTTTAATTGGCGCTGAAACATTCTGCGAATTCAACGAACGAACACACTCGTTTATATTAGATGTATAGACGAACCAATAAATAGAGGTAGAAGCAGTTAAATAGCCATAAAACAGGCCATTCAGAGCCAGGCCTAATGCCCCGCGCGTGTGGTAACAACAACAACGCGAGAAACTTGTAAGCATTTTGGGCTTTTCAGAGTTTCAGAACGTGCTTTAAAACGTCAGCAAAAACTATGGCAATAGTAGTCGTAGTCATATGTTTTTTGCTCTCCGCTTAATCGTTGATTTTAGCACGAAAACAATAATCTGCTCTGTCCCCGCAGCTGACCCTCGCTGCCCCTGCACCAAGTGGCTGCCACAACCAAAAAAAAAAGAAGAGAAAAACGCAATGAAACAAAGAGGCGAAATATGTGAGCTGCTTTCGTAGCCAAAAGCGCAAAGTCATGGCAAATACAAATGCTAACACAACTACAACAACAACAACAACAGCAGCAGCAGAAAAAGTTGCAGTGTGTGTGTGAGTGTGAGTGTGTGTGTGCAGTTAAGACTCAGTTGGGGTGAGTGTGTGTGCGTGCGTGCTTTGGTCTGTTTATTCTTATTCTACGTGTGTGTATTTTTAGGGAGCTGCCAGCTTTGGCCTGTTGTGGCAACACACAGCACACACACAGAGCACAACACACACCACACAACTACACACACACAACGCACAACACGGAGAACGGAGCGTAGAGCACGCAGAGCAACAAAGGATCATTGCGACAGAGTCTATTGTCTGGCATTTGCAAGAATGCTTAGCATTTGCCAGGCTTTTATTTGTGGTGTACACACACACACATACGAACACACGCACACACACACACACACACACAGAGAGAGCGAAGCACAAGAGTTGCACAAGACTAAGTACTAAATATTTTATAGCATTTTTTCGGGCAACTAACTAATAACTCGCAGCAGCGTGGCATATTTACTGCCAACGGCCGCTAGCACAACAAAGGGAAATACTTTTCCCTTTACACACTCTCACACACACACACACACACACTCACACAGGGAGAGACACCCATGCATGGACACTCACATTTCATTTTGAGCTCGAAAATGTGCTTTAGTTTGAATACCCATCAAACTTTTTCTGTCATCCACATTGTGCCTGTTGTGCAGCAATCGTTATGCCCTGTGGCTCATCAAATTGGCTAGAAGGGTGCTACCAACTCGTTAAACAGTATGTAACAGGCCCAAGAAGACAGCTGCTGCCCGACAGAGGAGGCGTGTCTAGATATTCCCTATGCTCTATCGAATACTCTTCATCTAAACTAAAGCTGAAAGTCGTTCTTTAAGTTTGATTAAGCTTTGGGTCTACTCTATACGATCTAGGGTATAGGGTATTTATAGGGTATAGGGCTAGTCGTATTAGTCTGAACGTTGTCACTAGCTTGGGCCTGTTATGCGGCATTTGTCTTCATTAGTTTTGTGACAGTGAAGGACACATGCATCCAATTTGATTCCATGTCCTGGCCACTGGACAGTGGACACTGGACACTAGAGCCCTTCGCATTTACCAGCTCCTTATATCGAGTATGTCTGAGTGCGTCCTTCATGCGCAAGTCTGGCGTATAATTTGATTTAAATTTGCATTGAATTTGGTCAAATTTGTGAATTTGCTGGTAATAGTGAAATTTAGTGAAAGGAAACAAATTAAATGGAAACGTCAGATTCGCTTTCGAGTTTCCTATGCAACTCTCATCTGGCGAAGGCTCGTTCAAGTCTCGTTTTCAGCTCTCGTAAGCCACCTCCATCCCGACGCCTCAATTAGTTCTTATCTAAAAACAATTCAAATTTAAACGCTGCCCAGCGCCATAAAAAAACACTCACTGCGCCGGCAAACTTGTGCGAAGTCCATAAAAAGACTCGTTTCGAGAAAAGGAGCATCCTCTCGACTAGCCGCAGACTGTATACCCTTTCAGTATACCCTTTCAGACTTAATTTCAATGTAAATTTATTTAAATTGGAGTCGACTTCAAGCAGAGAAGAACAACTAAGGATAAAGCTGGCTAGCTACTTGCCTCGACTAAAGGCATCCTAGGATACAGATCTTGAATTATTTCGATTTAAATTGTATGTACGCATATTTCAGCTTGTTACAAGTTGAGTGCGATAACTCGGAGCATCCACTCTGAGGGTACCAAATGGTGGTTGGAAACATAAGCCAGTGCACAAATGAATTGCATAATTAGTAGCGCTTATCTGGTGGTAAATGTGTGTGTGGGTGTGTGTGTGGGTGTATCATATAGTTATTAAGGTTTTTAAAACAAATTGTTATGCCTGCACTCAGGCATTACATCGTCCCAGCAGCTCTGGCAGTGCGTCGTGCGAAGCACAGCGCCACCTATTGGCAGGTGCTGCAAATGAAGTTAATCAGCAAGAGTGAAGTATGCAAAACTCTTGCGTGAGTTGTGCTCGCACGCAAGTTTTAAGCTCACAACAAGAAAATAAGGAAACAAGGCGTGACTCACGTCTGTCGTCTGTCGGCAGCCACCTGAGCTACCTATAATTTGCTTTAAAGTTGGTTATGAGTGAGGCGTCAGTTACAGCTGGAGAGTGCTTGTGCATGGAAAGCCCTAGAGAAGTGTCGCTGGAACACCCTGTTGCGGGTGCTTCTTTGTCTCCTCGGGCTGCTCAAGTTTTTCCTTGCTTAACTTTCCACTTTGCAGTCGACGCTTACGCTCGAGTTAAAGTTGAGCGCAGTTGCGGCATTTCCGTTTCCGCTGTGCGCCATTTCGATTGCAGGACCCACTCACGCTTCTGTTTGGCTACCTGGGGGGCAGTGCGTGGGCGTATTTGATTTTCTAATTACTTTGCTCATGAGAATTTATGGCGTGTCGGGGCAACAGGTAACCGCAAGCTGAGACTGCAAATGGACTTAAAGGTTCCTGCTTGCCCATAAATAAATTAACAGTTTCTCTCTCTGTGTGTGTGTGTGTGTGTGTGTGTGAGTGAGTGTGTATTGTGGGATCGCTCGCTCATTAGGCGCGCTTATTTATTTTGCTCGCTTGCCCAAGTTGCATGTGGCATAATTAATTATTGTAGTTTGCCCGCTCTTTGACTTACTTCCCTCCCACATATCGTTTATTACGATATTCAACATTTGATCTCAAACCCAAATGGAATTGCACAAGTATTATCTGCCGCCTCAGCACATAATTGGCTATCAGTAGGAGGAGCACCGCCTCGGGTGCTCATTAATTAAAACAAGACAGTGAAATGTTAAATGTTATCCGTTTGAGGAGGAGGCAGAGGAAGCAGTTCAAATGAAGTGAGCAAGTTTCAAGTTGCAGTTGTTATCGGGATGCATAATTTAGGGGAAACGCGTTAGGCGGAAGGACATGGTTAGCGGAAACTTGCTCTAGCTAATTATCACTCAGAAAACAGCAATTAGCGCCTTGAATAGTTCTTAGAAACGAAACTGCCTTATGAACTTGAAGGACACTTGCGAATTCATTAGTGCAAAGAATCAAGATATCTAGTATTCAGAAACTTACTTTGACGCGCAACTGTTGCAAAGTAGCTTTCATTTCAGGCCACATGCTTGGCAGGCATAGTGGAAGTCCTTTTGAGAAGCCAAATGTGCTGAAAGGATCCCTGACATATCATAGAAAGTAGCTTAAAGGGAAATAAATCATTTTTTTCTCTCCTCAGCTGTTTCAGAATTTATTATTATCATATATAGAATTTATTGCCCAAGCCGTTAATCATTGGAACTCGATAGGAAAGTACTGGAAGTCAAGGCTGCTGCACATTGCCTAATATATTTTACATCGTATGAATAGGAAGTACTATTCTTATTATTTATGCATTTTGAGAAGAACTTTTTATGACACAAACATGCTAAGCAGAAGACACTGCACCGAGTTGCGAACAAAACAATATTGTGAAAGTTGCAAGCGAGAGGAAAACGAAAAACTTTCAAGCTGCCAACGACAAAATTGAGTGGAAACAGGCAACAAAGGAAATTGCATGCAGCCCCCCAAAGGAACTGTTGATATGACAACGGGTCGCCCTCCCACCAGCCCAATTCATTATGAGACCTTTTTATAATTAAGCAAAGGTCAGCCTTACGTTCAGTCTCCGCCCCAGACGATGTGTCAATGACAGCCCCCGAGAGACTGAGCTTCTGGCCAAAGAGTATTTATCAGAAAAGTGCGTGACCAAAGCTGAAACAAAACTATGCCACAGCCCGAGGCGAGAACTAAGCTGCAGATTTGTATAGAGTTTAGAAGGTCCTTGGGCTCCTATTAATTCAGCACAGCTGAGCCGAAGCAGGAGCCTGACTCTTGCCCTCACTTTAAGCAGTCCAGAGCCGCTGCTAATGCGTTTAAGCTCTGCATAGACTTTCAAACAAGGAAATTAAATATCCTGTGTAGACTCAAGTGGGGAGGACTTTCCACACACTGTTTTAATGCTGACTCTTAACTCGTGCTGTAATACGTGATACTCATCTGCCACACATGGAACCTTCCAGTCAGTAATTTTGCATAATTTTATAATTAGCTTAAAGTGCTCTCAATTACCTGGGAGACACTGGCTTCTGGCCTGCTGGAAAACTTATCAAAGGGCGGCAGAAAGGCACCTGGTTCCTACGTGATTCGCAAGCCTCAGCTGGAAGTTGCCTTTGGAATTGAGAATTTCCTGAAAATTCATATGCTAAAGAGGCCAGAAAGGAAACTTAACGAAACATTTCTTTGGTAAATTTAAGAAAGATGTGACAGAGCCGAAAAGTAATTTTGATACTTGCCACAGATCAAGGTGAAAGGTGAAAAGTGGGTTGTCAAATCAACGAAAAAGCTGATTACCTGTTGACCTGTCGTCGCTTTAATTAAAATACTTCCACACTTCAATCAAAGCCAATGAACTTTTCCTATTTCCATTTGCAACAAGAAACAAAAAGCGCCTACTCAGCGCTCACCCCAAACGAGAAGCAGAACAAACAGGAACTCATCCAACTTAGTTGCAAAGTTAGGAAAATAAAAGAAACAAAGAAAAGGAGAAAATTTAAAAACAACTTATAATTAAAGGTGGAACATAAAGCAGAGCGAAAAGTTTCTTTGGTTTTTGCTTCGCTCATTTTGAACAGTTCTTTTCTTCTTCCCCAGAGCTGCCCAGGCGAGGCGCAGAGAATTATTTAGATTTTTATTAATTAATATTTATTTTGTCCTCTTCAGAATGACGCCGACATGACAGGCGAGTCCAACAAAATGTTGTCCTGCACTTGGCACTTGCCGACAAGGGACACAAGTTAAAAAAAGAAAACAAAATGAGGAAAAAGTGTTTTCCAAGTCAGAGCCGCACTTGTATATGAAAATCTTAAGATTAATTAAATTCGTTTTCCCCCTGATGGAATTCAAGGACTCGCAAAGTTGTTAACCAAGTAATGTGGCAATCTATTAGCATACTCATTATGGCCCACAAACAGTTTATTGTGCGTAATAAACTACAAAGTGTAAACTCAATTCAACTTCTAAGACACTTCACAAACTTTCAGATCTGCACTATGACACGCTGGGTTTTTCCTGATTTTCTTTGATTTTCTAGACGGCTTCGTGTGACTGTCGCCAAGCAATGCATATGGAAGATAAACTTTATTCAGGCCTGAAGTTTCCTTTATAATACGAATAATGATTAAATTACTTCTTCTTGTTTTCCACTTTGTAAGAAATAAATTATTTAAATGTTTCATTTGAACTTTCACCAGTAAACAATATTATTTAAATTTAATGTAAATGTTCTTTATGTCCGAAGAGATCGCAGCTTCTTCTATTCCTTTCTTACCAACTGTCACATTTAAATGATATTTAATTATCTTTAATTAACACTTCCTATTTACTTATTCGATCTGCAACGATTGTTAGTGCGACTATTTCGATTTGAATTCCCGTAGGCGCGCGTTGACCGTTAATCACTTCACTTATCTCTGTGAGCCGAGCGACTGTTCGGGCTTCTTCACATGGACACGAACTGATAACTGACTCTGGAAGGCTGCCGAAGACGCGTCCGCATCGTTGTATCGCCGGCGTGCAACTAACAGAAGCAGACGACGGCTCCGAGCAGAGTTGGCGCCCAAGCGCGGGGTTCGTGCGTTCGGCTTCGTTATCACACGATTCGCACGAGCTGCAGTCGGGCTTCGTGCTCGTGTGTGCTAAAAAGTTTTAGCACAAACACGAGTATAACAGTTTTGAACTGTGGGCAGTCGCCTACGAGTAACGGGGCCAGTGGGTTAGTCGGCTCGGCGGCTGTTTATGAATGAAGCAGACACTTGTTAGCGTGCGCTGGGGAAATCGTAGCACAGATTTGCAGCTGTTATACTCGTACTGGCTAACTGTTATACTGTCTAACATGAGGGGGTACTGCTCAAGCATTTGTTTTCTTTGGCAAAGAGTGAAAATGGAAAATGGAGAAAAACGGCGATAAAAATTCAATTTTATTATTTTTATGAGTTCGACCAACCAGCAGCAGCTCCATGCAAACACATAAAATATGAAAACACGACAAATTTTGAAATTGTAAAAGCTTCACTCGAGCGAACTCAAATCGAAAATACCCTGGACTCGGCAGACTGCCGGGTGGGCCACATATTGCTTTCTATAACCCACCCTGCGTGCTCATAAAGTCAATCCACATTGGAACCTTCTATGCACAGGGTATGCCACGCAGAGCTTCGACTCGACTCTCGCATGTATCCGCCGCTTGTGACAACAAAATGTTTTTCAATATGTGTTCGTAACTGAAACATTCGCGAATTCCAGACTCGATTCTTGCAACAATATTGCTCTTCTACATTTACTTCTAAATTGCGCTTTTTCCCATTGAACTGAAATGAATAAAGACGAGACTTAGTATCATGTTGCCAGCGATATGCATTCAGTTAAAACCCAATTCGAGATGATATCCTTGTGCTTGTTTAGGTGATTGTCTGACACTTCACAAAGTCACAAACTAATGACAAACGAGTCGAAACATTCTTAATTTAAATCGATGTATATTGAAGTAAATTATTTAAATTACCTCGGGTATCGTTTCAACACCGAAGAGTATTTATATATTTATGGTAAGCATTATTTATTTACAATTTAAGTAGTTTCCTTTATCCTTGACATTCTCGAGTGTCTGTTTATGTATATTATTAACACTATGAATATATCTTTATGTGCTTATGAGTTTACAGTAGTTACGCCCGTAAAACAAGAGTTGACTTTGGGTCAACATTGAGAGCATTAATTATAGGAACTCATTAATATGATGATAAAAGTATATCAGAGTCGAAAGAATCACATTGTTATAGACTTCGATGAATCCTGAATTATTTCTGTTTAACCAGCTGTGGCAACAGCCGATTACAGGCCTGCAGTGGCTTTCGAGCGTATGCCTCGAGCTGATTTCGAGTCCTTGCCGCTTGGCTGGTTCGTGTCTCTGCTGAGCATGCCAGAATTTTACAGTAGACGTCCGGTTTAACGAATTCTCGATACATACATCAAATACACATACATACATACACCCACACCTACATAAGCACATACACATTCACACAAGAAGACACCAAAAATGCTTGGCCTTACATGAGCTTAAGTACTTCATTTGAGAATCGAGGAGAAGGGCCGTTGACTTCTGTTCTGTTCTTCTGTTGTGTAAAAGATAGTTTTGAATAAAGAACAACAAGATATGTTTCATATACTTCCATATAGCTAATAATTATATGTATATAATAATGATATTGATAGCAAATAATAATACGGTAGAAGTCAAGTTTAATGGTTCGTTAAGCCGGACTTCTACTGTATTCAAATTATGCAGGCTATTGCCTGATCGCAGATGAATAGATAAATAAAAGCTGCGTACCCACAGTTTGTGTAATTGTTGCAGGTTACATTGCAACAGAATGTGCCACAAATAAATATATTCTAACAATTATATCAGCATTTTTATTATTTCTTTACTTTATGTAGTACATGACAGCGACAGCAGTTTGCAATATTTCAAGATTATTGACGGCTCTGCCAAAGTGCTAAAGTCAGCAGAATTACGATGCAATTGGCAAACGCAGCGAACCCAGCCAAAAGCAAAGCGCAGACAAAGTAAACAGTGCGGCAAGCCAGGACTCCGCTGCGCGGAGGCACGCGATGTGATGGACTGGCAGATTGCTGGAAGGCCACTGCGTTCTGAGCAAACTGAGTCAATAGCCAAGTGCCGGTGGATAACTCAAAGTGAAGCAATGCCGAGGCCAGATTAGAGTCTGTGATCAGCAGTAATGAAGTATTCAAGAGGCAGAAAGAAAAGTTGATGCGGTCCTATCGAATATCGTAAGAAGTTTGTAGGCGATTGATACGTAGCAATACGATATATTTCTCACTTTACAGGGTATAGTTAGAGCAAGACCTGGGCTTATGTTACCAGCTGCAACATCTACTTTGTTGATGGAAATTGCTCACATTGTGCCTCAAGCGAACACAAGAGGGTATTCAATTGCTGCATACTATATAAAATTACCACCAAGAGCAACATTGAAAACGATAGTTAAGCGATACGCCAGAGCAGACAGAGCCGATGGATATACAAGAAAGTAAACAAACAAGTGGAGGAAGTGGAAAGTGGAGAACAGAAAACGGAAACATGCTTCAGGTTGTCTGCTGGAGCCGTGCTGCTGCTCAATTGCGTTAAGTTTCGCCTTGCATATTTTCTTCCTGGGGCCACTTGAGGCTGAGATTCGCAATGAGAGCATTGAGAGCAAGTGGAAATTTCAGTTCAAGGAAAATACCTTAAAAATAAGTTCGTCTATTTTTATAAAATGGGTGAATTTATCTAGAAATCGGCTTGAGCAACAGAAACGATTTGGCAAAACGCTCTTAGCCATCTATTCAGCCGGCTTGCCATTGCCTAAGCAGCTTTCAGCTTAGGACCGTCTACAAGGATATCAGATGTCGAGACGATTTGCAAGCTTAAGCACTCCGACAAAGTTTACAGCCAGCAGAAGTGTAGAAGAAGTATAAAGTCTGGTGGAAAATAGTTTTGTGTTTAGAAGCCCATAAATTAGCCAATGTTCGAGAGGAAGCAGCAGGCCAATAAAATCTTGTTAGCAGCATACGTCAAAACAGGCCAAAAGACAAAAAGGCAAACACGCAAGCCGTAAGGACTGCGAATCACATACGCTACTCCTTGGCTCAATCGAAGAAGCGGAAAACAAAAGCCAAGCGACAAAAACTTTTACCCCAGCAGGCAGCACGACAGGCAGCCAGCTGAGAGCAACCAGAGGCAGGAGGTGAGGCGAGCGGGAGGGAGGAAACGGAAGGCAGCCGTAGAAAGGATAATGCCCGGCATGCGTAACGCATAAGCGGCAAATTCCATTAAGTGGCAAGCAGCTAGCAACAATAACAACAGCAACAACAACTACTGCAAGCAGAAACAACCAGTTACCAGCAGAACGGAACGAGGATGGGGACGAGGATGGGGATGGGGATGGGGATAAGAAAAAGGAGCGGGGGTGGAGATGGGAGCCTGGTGAATTAAAATGATATGAACAGAGCGTTGCCAGAGTTGCCGCTGCGTCATGGCAAATAAACTTTTTTATATGCCTTCTGATGAGGGTGTGCGTGCGCTAGTCTCTATCTATCTGTGTGTGTGTGTTTCAGTGTGTGTCGAAGTGTGTGCGTGAGTGTGTGTGTGCGGAACGAGAAAATAAAATTTCAATTTACAACTAGAAGTGGGTCAGCAGATTCAACGGATTCTGACTTTGATACCGCTGCGATCATAAAGATGTTTTTCTCCTCCCTCTCCCACTCTCTCTCTCAACCTCAACTCTATCCGCAACATCAACAATTTATATGTATACATCGATTTATAGCCACACACTTGATTCACGCATATAAATAATGTTAACACTATGATGTTTCCCCAATGAATTCGCTTTAGCTCTGACTATAAATGCATTTCCCACATTGCCGAGGCGACAACAATAACACATCGGGAAATCAAGGAAATTCTCCAGCCAAGTGTCAGCCTGCATTTCCACTGAATAAACTGTGTGTGTATTATCCTTTTAGCTGTATTCCTTACGCACTGACTCAAATTTAAATATCACAACTTTGATTATAATCCCTAAGCTTATTGTGACTATTATTTGGTTACTCATCTGCCCCGTTGGATGAGTCGAATTACATCAAAAAAGTATGAAGAAGAGTTAAATGTTTAAGATAGAAAAAACTGTTTTAAACGTTTAAATGTATTTTCTAAATTTGCAGTCTTTTTATTGCAAGTTGAATAACACTTTTATTTTTACTTTCAGTTCTCATGGAAAGTGAAAGTGGCATATGAAAGGCTGGCTGAAAAAACCTTTGGACAAGATTAACATAACATCCACATCTAAGCTGGGAATGGAATCCAGGAATGGGCCACAACAATTGCTCCAATTGTCCCAAGGAAATGTGCCAATCGCTGTTAACTGTGACTTGTCCCAATGAGCAAAGAAAATAACAGAGTTAGCCAAGACACTTGTCCCAAGCTGAGTGTGTATCTTGTTTGTGGAACTCTGTTGTTGGTAGTTCATGCAATCCCAGCCAAGACAAGAACCATTTCAGAACTAAAGCTTCCTCTGTTAGACAATAGAGTGCACACTGGGAAACAATTTCCACTAGAGAAGTGAACTGTTAAGTTCAAAAATCAACGCTACTCGAGAAGGATATAAAATGGCTGGAAAATACAAACAAAAAAAGAAGGAAAATAAAAGCGAATGCGTGTCCTGTCGAGGACAATTAATTTGCCATTTGGTTCGACATATAGGGATATGAGTGGAGACAAGTTCACAAAGCAGCTGTGCAAATTGACAAAGTGCTAATTATGGGCAGAGCATCGACAATGCTGAAAGCCGAAGAATGCGAATGTCCTGTCAAAGACAATTGTGGGCCACAAGTGCCAAATGGCGTACAGCAAAGGGAACAACAACTTGCCTGTATTGTTGTCAAAGGACAGACAGACAGTGTGTGTGTGTTTGGATCTATTGTATGCTAATAAAGTGGCCTCAAATGAAGCCAGGACTACAGGACCAAAATCAGTGTTAATATGGGTCTGAGTTGTAGTTGTTTCATTGGTTTTACAATTGAAGATTTACACATTGAGTTGCTGGGGAGCTATGCTAGGGCTGGGATTGGTTGTCGCTTGTCAAAGACATGAGCCCAGGAGTCTCCTATCTTCCGATATGGTTTTACACAAGGACCAGCTATGTTTTGCCAGCATTACATTGCCTCGTACCCTCATATATTCCAGTTGTTGTTCCAGCTGCTGTGCTCTCTTGTTGCTGTTGTTGGAACAACCATATTGTTGTCACACACACCGAATGCTGCTGGGATGGGCTTTTGGTTTAACGGCAATGTATTGTACAATGTGTGTTATTGAGCTGTTTTTTCTATGTTTGCCTATGGACGCCTCCCACAGCTGCCGGGGAGGCTTTTAAAACTGAATAATAAATAAAAACGTGAGATCTTCCAGGCTCTTTATTAATTATACCCTGTGTGCGCACACAAACTCGAAAAGTGTATACCGAACGGTTCGAATAGGTTGCAAGAGATTTCTCTCGCTTGTATCTCTCTCTTTTAGCAGGGTATCTCTTCGTCTTATATCTACTGGAGACACTCTGCTGTTATTTATATGCTCAACATTCATTTGCACATTTTTCGAGGGTCCGATTCACGAGTGGCAAGTAGGAAGGACAGACAGGCACGCAAATTGCGTAGTCCGAGAGCTTCGCGCTGCTCTCGTGTATCATTTCATACGCATTTGATAGACACATTTAAAAGTGAAAAGGGAAAAAAATCAATAGAATTTATCATTACGGCAACATTCAATGCATGCGGGATTTACTTTTATATTTCATTTGAAAACTGTGTATTTTTAATTTATGAGACTTAATGCGCAGCAAATAGAAGGATGTGGATGCGCTTTTGCATTACACTCGGGAAATGCGACAAAAAGGAAGTGCAACTGGCCACAAAAACGTAGCCCAAAGGACTTTAAGCCCTCCATAGAAACATGTCATGCAAAACAAGAATAACATGCGAATAACTATGGTAATCACATAAATAACGGCTGAACAGGAGTTTCAGCGATTTCAAAGCATAATTTATAGCCTGGTCGAGATTTGACCCACAGGATTTCCGAGCTGTGGATGGTCTGTGGATAGTTTATGGCAGGGAAACGTGGAAAATCGCACTAATTGAGTTTAGTTTTCTAGATAATCTAAAGATTATTTAATATTAAGCCAATCGAACTCTCTCCCCTCTCTCTCTGTATCTTTACTTATAAAGGATCGAGGGGTCTTTAAGGATACATTAAGCTGAGCTAAGCGCCAACAATTGCCATTTCAGTTGCAGGCAATAGCAGCGGGAATAGCTGTAAAAGTTGGCTTTAACAACAGCTTATTGTTACTCCCATTGCAGCAACTGTTGCCAACAAATCGGATAAACACACACACACACACATTGGGTCCTTGTGTATCGAATGGGTGAGCTGGCAGTTGCCAGTTGTCAGTTGCATTGGCAGCTGTGTGCGCTGAATTCTGCGTTTAAGCTTAAATTCTGTTCACAAGCTAAAAGCCAACACTTAAATCTTGCTCTTACCAGGAAAAACAATGTTTCGTTTCAGAAAAACGCTCCGAGTGGGTCCTCTCCGGCCGAGAGTGCATCAGTCTGGGGATACGTGTCAATGCATGCTAATTGAAAGCAATGTGCATTGCCATAATGGGAACAGCACAGAGGTAACAGCTGTACGTATGTCTGTGTGTGAGTCTGGCTAATGGGACATCGTTTACACCGTGTTACCATGAAATCGCATGGCAATTGTTAAAGATTTTAATCGCAGAGCAATTACAGGACGTGTGCAAAAAAGGATGACAGCTGAGATGGACTTACCCTTGATGAAGTCCACAGCCATCTCCAGGCCGTACGTATCCTTGTCGCAGTCGTCTAGAAGATGTGCGCCGAGCGTCACATTCGGCAGCAACTGCTGCTTGTTGACCTGGTCCAGAGTGTAGAGCATGGCTTCCAGAGCCTGAATGCCGCCCTGGGGCATGATTGGGCCACAGGTGATGCTGTCCTCGCGGGAGTGCACCATCATCAGGCCGCCAAGTATGACATCGCCCTCGAGCACTGCGGCATGTTTGACTGGCCAACCAGAGGCGGCTGTCGTTGCTGTCGTTGTTGGTGCGTTGCTGGCCAGCAGGTGACTCAATGTATCCCCATTGGTGGTGCCCAAGAGACGCAGCGCTGGCAGCGTCTTACCTTCCACTGGCGTGGCCATTGTGCTCGATACTTTGCTGTCGATTGTTGTTGCTGTCAGCCAATTGGTTTTGTTGTTTGTTTTTATTGCTGGTCGCGCCTCCAGCAATGTTGCTGCTGTGCCAGTTTCTTTCGTACTCAATTCGACTTCTGCTTCATCCATTGCTGTCGTCATTATTGCTGCTGTTGCTCCTGTTGTAGCCTCCGATGTTGCTGGCGGCGCCGTGCGCTTAGTTTTTATTGGTATTGTCTTCGAACTTATTGTAGATGGCATATGCTTAGCATATGTTGCTGTGGGAGTTGCGATTGCTGCTGCTGCTGTCAATGTATTTGATTTTAAAATTGTTGCTGGCAATTTTGGTTTTTTGATTGCTGCAGCTGTTCCCACATCCTGGCGTTCAACGTCTCCATTGTTGATGCTTGCCCTGGACGGAGTTTTTGCTGCTGCTGTTGGAGTTGGCGGTGTTGTCGCTGCTGCGGCTATTGTCGCTGCATATAAATTGGCGCTTAAAGCGAATGCGGTCAGCTCCGTCCCTGGGGCCGTCGCCAGCATTTTTGTTGTACTCTCCGCATCTGCACCTGGCAACAGTCTTAATTGCTCCACTCCTCCGTGCTGCCATTGCTCCATCCCAACTAATTGTTGTCCCGGTTGTGGTTTCACTATTTGCTGTTCCTGTTGCTGTTGTCCTTGTTGTAGGTGAAGCGGGCTGCATGGCTCGCAGCTCAGCAGCGAGAGCCACAGCAGCCATAAGGACACCCCTTTTGCTTCACTGAACATCATTTCGAACACTTTGCTGTGCGTGTGTGTATCTATCTGTGTCTGCGAGTGTGTGGGTGTGGGTGGGTGTGCGTTAAGTGCTCAGTGTGACAGCATTAACAAGAAATGTGACCAAATTTGTTTTCGGCAAGAGCCCAAATAAATTTCAATTAATTTCAACAAACAACAGCTTAAAACTGCTGCTGGCCAAAGCGTTTTAATTAAGTTCGTTGCCAGCTGAAATTGATGTGCCTGCTAATTCCGCTTGTAGTTGTTTCTGTTGTCCTTCCCGCTGTTCTTCTTCTTGTTGTTGCTGCTGTTGTCGCTGTTGTTGGGGGGCAACATTATAACGCGTCTCCACTGAGGTTGTCGCTAGCTCTGAAATGGCAAATGAAAGAAAAGTGAAACTCGATGAGCACCGCAGCAATATGGCGCGCAGGACATAGAACAAAGGCAAATGAAGAGATGTAAACATAAAAATGTTAGTAAATATAATAAATGCTGTGCAGTTAAGCAAATTTAATGAACTGTAAAAATACGCATTAAAACGAGCAGACATTTGTTTATTTCGCCTTTCGGTGCGAAACTGCTTTCAGCCACTGTCCAAATTGGAATTGACTTGCTTGTTGTTGTCCCCCCTCCCTGTCACTTGCCTGCTCCCTCCCACCACTCGCAGGAAAAAGGGGAAAATTGTGAGAGCATGCAACATTTTAAAAGCTGGCAATTAAAGCTACAAAGTTCAGCATGGAACTTTACGAGCTGCTTTAAAAATACTCTCCGAAAATCGATGCAGATTCTTGCGGTCCTCTTGCAGCTTGGCAACTTGGCAACTGGCGAAGGACGAGAAGGACGAGCGGAATCTGGAATCTTAAGCCCCTCAACTATGTGGTAATCAATGCAAGCTCTTGACAGGCACAACCTAATGCGATTATTTACTTAGTTCTGAAATTCCATGCAAAACAGGTCCAGAATCTGCACTCAAATATTTTTGGCTAAATTTCATATTCAGCTTTCTCTGCGCAAAGTTAAGACTCACTTAAAAGCGAGGCTTAGCTTTGGAATCAGAACAAACTTAATTACATTGCTGGTCCTTCAACGAAGATTGAAATCTCATAGCTCATAACAATTACATTCGACTTTTTCAAGCCTTTACAGAGGCCTTCGCTGGGGCGGCAATTTGCAGGATTTATTAAAACCTGCGTTTACCCGAAATAAACTTCAAATTACTGCAATTTGGGCTTATTACAGTTGCGTCAACTGTTGACATGCCCGTTATGTCGCCACAGTACGGCGAATAAATAGACAAACAGTCGTAAACAAACTGCTGACAGGGCCAACATCCGGTGAGCCGACTGTTCGAGGGGATCGGGAGGGGCGCAGGCAAATGAGGATATCCTCAAATAAACACTAATAGAAAGTGGCACTAGGCTTAAACGGCCCAGGCCAGAGGCAACAATACAGCTAAATGGAAATGGCCAGAAGCAATATGTTCGCCTGGGACTGGACTGGACTGTCCTGGCCTGGCCTGGCCTGGCCCGGAGAGCATTCCAGCCATAAATAGTAGCCAAACTAGAGGCAGCCTTAAACCGATAACAAGCAACTACTCGCACAGCCTGGCAGCAGCATTTTCTGCTCGCTTTGTCGTGCCGGAAATTGAGTTACACGGCAAAATAGAGAAACACGTTATGCTCATTAAATATTAATACACGAGCTGCCAATTAATTAACAGGCGTCGAGCCGAGGCATTTTCCGGCTTAGCTGTGGAAAAGCCAATTAGCCGCTTATGTCGCCGCCGCCTCACACCAAGTTAGCTCCTCGTGTAATGGCTGCTTAACCAGTTTCCGATTAGGTGAAGGCAAGGTGGAGGAGGTGATAATGACTCGCAGGACTTGCAGGACAGCAATTGATAGCTGTTAAGTACATACTTTTAAGCTATTCGCACCCTGCGATAAGCTCTTAATGGCTCCACTATAATTTTAGACCGTACGATAAAGTTTTATAGCCATTGCCCTGCATCTCATTTGCTCGATAGCTCGATAATTCGGGAAACTTACGATACCCCCTGGCCTCCAGGAACTTTAAAAATACAAACGATTAACTGCAGCTATTCTTTCTCTTGGATGGAGCTGGAGGAGGAGTGACCCCAGGAGCTGGACAAATACTTTGGCAAACAATATAAAAATACCATTGGCGCATATTTCGGGGCTGCCTGTGACATAATCTTTAATACGCCGCACAGCACCCCAAACGGAGCCCAAATGAATTTCACCTTATCTCAAATGCCTGACATGCCAGTGCCTTTATCCTCGCTCCTTGCTCCTGGCAGCTCGCTGCGTGCGAGTATTTGTTTATTTTGTGCCCACACAGGTAGCGAAAATAGCCTCTGGCTGCGAATTCTCAGCTCTCCCCTTCTCCCTTCCTTGTTCTTAATATTGTTTTCATTGAAACGATATTGGGAAGGTCGCCCGAATGTGCGCGACAAGGTCGCCTCCAGTCGCCCTGGGTATCCTTCGGGGGGCCCCCTTCGTAGCGTCTAATGAAACGCTGTCTCTGCGGCTGCCAATCCAATGGAACTAATGAGACGCAGCCTGTCACGCGTCCTGGCCACCGTTCATACGAATTTAATTAAACTTATCAATTTTCGCCCTGCGTCAGTCTGTATCAGCCGCAACTCAAACAATTGACAGCTGGTGGCCAATGTCCGAGCCCAGCCCAAGACGTCAGCCATCAGCCACGAGGCAGCAGACAGCCCCTGATATATGGCAACATATGGCACACATGGCACACAATGGAGGCCGGAGCTGTTGTCATCCACAGAGTTTTGAGCCACAATCTCTGATTAAAATGTACGATGCGATAATGAAATGTCACTCATCATTTATGCATGCATGTTGCTTAACCCATTGGTGCACAACAATTGATAGCGGCCCACAATGACTGCATGAGCTCGTTGAATGGTGTACGGAGAGCATCATGTCATGTTCTATCAATTATAATTATTAATAATTTCATGCAGAATACCTGGTCAAGCCCAATATTCAATATTAGCCATAAATATATTATGCACTACAAAATAATTTCCTCTTTTTGATTTGCAAATAAATCTTCTATCTGCTGGCGAATGATTTATCGAAAGGATGAGCTGCTGTCACAAATATAATTAAAATATCAGCCAGACGACTCCGAGCACAGAAAGCAGCACAGAATAATCTCAGAAAACGATTCATCATATACCATTTATCACAAATATCTCTTCTAGTCTTCATTTGTTTAATTATTTGTTTCTTTTTTATATTTATTTCTATTTATTTATATTTATTTATATTTATTTATATTTATTAATATTTATTTATATTTATTTATATTTATTTATATTTATTTATATTTATTTATATTTATTTATATTTATTTATATTTATTTATATTTATTTATATTTATTTATATTTATTTATATTTATTTATATTTATTTATATTTATTTATATTTATTTATATTTATTTCTATTTATTTCTATTTATTTATATTTATTAATATTTTATTTATATTTATCTATATTTATTTATATTTATTTATATTTAATTATATTTATTTATATTTATTTATATTTATTTATATTTATTTATATTTATTTATATTTATTTATATTTATTTATATTTATTTATATTTATTTATATTTATTTATATTTATTTATATTTATTTATATTTATTAATAAATATTAATAGTAATTTTTATTTATATTTATTTATTTAATGGATTCGTCTACAAGATATCTGAGGAGATTAGAAAAGCACGAATATTACCTAATGGTCAACCTTCTGGATAAAAGTCTCCATCAGAGACGGCCAAAGAGGTTCCACCCCTTGGAGCTTCCCTTCAGACTGCCCCCTGAATTCCAACCCAAATGTAACTCCAACTTAAATGTATCTGTCCTTCCCTTTCTAGAAATCCCTGCCAATTTGTCAAACGTCTAAACTCCTATCTCTTATTAAAATTCGCTTAATATCTTCTTATAGATAGATTGCAAATAACGATAAAATTTCCAAAAAAATATGTATATATTTATTTATAGTAATTTTTATTTATATTTATGTAAAATTCGTCTGGCATAGAAGATGTGGCAGCCCTGCCATCTATCGATACAAGTAGAGGCAAGAGCTGAGAGGCAGTTGAAGTTGTACGAGCCGTGCGAGAGTTGTGAATGCAGTCGACGTCGTCAGAGTCCGTTGTTGTTGGCTTCTACTATTACATTTAACCAATTACCATTTAACCACAAACTATCAATAAGCATCTTCACATTTATTTATAGCTATTTATATTTTAATATTATATTATTTAAATGGGTTCCACACGAACTTCTCACTTAATAAAGGACTTTCGGGAATGCCTTCTAAGTGGGTAATTTGCTGGAAGGAGTACGTGAGTTGCAGCCAAGTCTAACTTAGTTTAATCCTTTGAGCAGGAGCTTTTAAATAATATGCGTCATAGTCCCAGCTCGAAGTTATAAAGTTGTGTGGGGAAACAGAGGCGAACAGAGGTAAGCACAGAGGAAGGAGTCGTAACAGTTTTGGCCATGTTTTTTCTTTATGGATAAATTATGCAGAAAGTTCAGTGAGCACAAAAAAGGACCTGGACGCGAGGCTCCTCGGTGGCGCGAAGTCGTTAAAGGGCTGCAGCAAATGCAAAATTAATGTGCCCCATTCCGGGGCATAAACGCACGCGGCGCGTAGACAACATTTCAACCTGCTCTCGGTGCGAGCTCATTTAGCCAGCGCTCAATTATTGGAATATTATTTATAAGCCGCGCAGCCCCAAAAAAAAGGAAAGAAGAGAAGAGAAAGAGAGTTATATGTATATAATAATGAGGTTTGCTGCCCCTTGGCCAGTTGATATTACGCATACGCAGCGTGATGCGTGGCACGTGACCTGGGAGTAGGCCGGACTGTTCCGGCGGCTATCCGGCGGGGCCGTTGACCACTTAATGCATGATTATCTTTAATGAATATGCAATGTGAACGCATAAAAAATATTGGCCTCCTCCGGTTCAAAGTAATAAAATGCACATAGTGTGGCCATTTGTCATTTTCAAATTGATTCAGGGTGAGGGGTGAGGGGCGAGAAAGGGTCAGGAATGTTGTAAATAATAATAAGAAAGGACATAAATCAGTGCAGGGCGCAGGAGGAGGGAAGGAGTCAAATAAATTATCAGAATTCCTTTGAATAAAATACACAACATTTTCGAGTGTTCCACAATTCGTTTTCAACTTGGAGAATTCGTTTAGACGCGGACAATGCACTCGAATCTCAAGGATAATTACCCTTCCACTATGCGAGCTTACTTTTATTCTCAAAGGACGAAAGAATGTTAGTAATTCACTTTCACTTCACAAAGGCAATAAAATAAAATACTTTATATACAATATTTCGTTTACTTCTGAAGGCTGAATTGAAGCTGTAACCGCACTGAATAAAATCTTATTTATTTACAGTGTAAGAACTTTTTTTGTTTTTTTTGCTGTGGAAACTTTTTGCAAATATTTCTTGTTTGTTTTCGTCGTTTAATTTCATTTATTATCATTTTTATTGTTTCGTCAATTAAAAAGTTTCAGTCCTTACTTGCCTCTTGTTTATTTTGTTTTCATTCCACTTGGGGTCACCTCTCAGCCTGCAGCTTCAGTCTATGTCCTGTGTCCTGTGTCCTGCTTTAAGGACGCAAATTTAGATACATTTCGCTGACAGAATGGCGACACAGAGCGCCAAAAGTTCTGCGAGAACTTTTAATTAGCAGCGTCCACGGCGGGGAGCAACTGGGCTCTCTGGGGGAAAGTGGCAAAAACCAAAATTTTGTGTGCACCTGTTCGAAAGTGAAACTTAATTTTCAATGCGTGGAAATGATGAAAACGTGTGAAGGGAAGCCATGTCCTTTCCATGACTGAGAGCTGAGCTCGAAAAGGTGATGCATGTGGTTAAAACACTTTCAAAGTTTTCTCATGCTAATGAAAGTTTCACCTGGCTGCGGCTTCTCTTACCTGTGCGTGCGGCGAGTAAAGCGGTTTCTTATTCGATTTTAATAGATCAATTTGACTTCCCTTCAATCGGGCGAGTCTACGAGCTTGTGAGCGACTAAACGGATTGATTAGTCCCGGAAGGATATTCAATTTGTAGAAGTTAACAAAAATATTCAGTTGTCCTTGAGGTTTCCAGAACTTCCCATGGAAATCTCAGCTTAAATGAGGATTCAACTTAAGTTTTGAGTAGAAGATGGAAAGATGACAACTGGGAGAAGTTGTGCTGGTAGCAGGACTATGAGATGCTGCTGATGTCCTCAGATGATCTACTGCTCAGTCTTTTGACACCTAAAGTAACTTCTTCCCTTTCATTGAAAGTCTCTTTATCATCTCCATAGAAGGATGGGAGCTTCGAGAAAGAAGAATGACTTTTATTGCTTCACTTGACAGATTTGCATAAGTTTTGATCTTCTGCTCTTTTGGCACTTCAACTTAACATCCTTTCTCTCATTGAATCCTTCTTTAGAAGCGTGGAAACAGTTGTCAGTTCAAATCTGAATAGAAGCGTAAATCTTGGCAGAGAGTGTTACCAAAACTGACATTGAGTGCACTTTTGGTGGCATCCACCAACTTTATTGGCCAGTAAATCTTGCGTGAATGTCAAGAGACACTTTTCATGTTTCTTTTTCCATTTTCCAGTTTTCCATTTGGTCGGAGACACAAGAGTTGTAGCACTGCTCGTCAGGAAGGGCCCCAGACTGCCACTGGCGGCACTTTCGGCCTGCGACTGTGTCTGTTTCCTGTTGGCGGCGTAATAAACAAATTAATCCAATTTTGCGAGAGCTGCGACTGAGGCTGGAGCCGAGGGCCAGAGCCTGAAGCGAGTCGCTTCGGGCATAAATTAAGTAATTAAGTGGTGTGGTAAGTGGGTGGAGAGAGGGAGGGAGGGGGGCAGAAGAAGATATTTGCCTATTGGCCAAGTTTGTTAATTGATGCTTTGTCAAAGCGTTTATGCAGTGCTTAAGTGCGCATATTTTGCTAATTAAACTGTTGTTGTTATTGTGGCAAGTGGCAAGTGGCAAGTGGCAAGTGGACTTGATTTATGCCCATGTAGCATGAAATACTAGAATAGATGCCACATGTTGCATGATTGATTTGTTTGTGCCACGAAGTTTGCGAACAATTTCAACTGCATTAAGGTTTCCATTAGTGGGAAAAGCCACTGCGACTGGAAAAGAGAAAGAGACAGAGGAAAAAAGACAGAGAGAGAGGGAAAATTAATCAAAATTAATCGCGTTACGCAAACAGAGAAATGCAAAGAGGACAACAGGGAGTGAGCCATAAGTGAGTACTCGACCATGTAATGCCCTTTAGGAGTGCAAACAAAGGATGAAGGACGAAAGGAAAATGAAATTTACATTCAAAATGTATTTATTATTCAGAATGACCGTTAGCCATCGGCTGCCAGGACACAAAAGGATGCTCCACACTTGCTGTGACCAATACAGAGAGAAAATCAAGCTACCCAGTCCTCGTCCTCCGGGCTCCAGGCGCCAGGCTCCACACACAAAAGCAATTTACGTTTTCTTAACTCGGCATATGCACATGTCACACTCGTCCTCGTCCTCGTCTCGTCCTCGTATCCCCTCAAATATGATTACTTTTTGCCCAGGCACGCGCTTAAATGAAATTTCAAACACTTTTAAGTGGATGCCGAGTAGGTAAAGAGCGCACAGAACTCATTACGGAAATTACTTTACACAGCAGTTTCACTGCCGAGGTCGAGCAGCAGCAGCAGCGGCAGCAGCAGCAGCAGATTCCGCTGATGGGCAACTCGTAACTCGTAAGTCGTGAGTCGCAACTCGTAAGTCGCAAGTCGCAAGTCGTAAGTCGCAGGAGTCCTTGCAAGTGATATGCCCATTGAAGTGAGCTTCGATGCTGGCGCTAAATAAATAAACAAACATTGCCCCAAACTGCGCACAGCCCAACAACATCCTGGCAATTAGTGCCGCCAGGACGAGGCAGGCAACAAAGTAAACAGATGGGCAATCTCCTATACGATATATATATGTATATCTGTGAGGAACACATGTGAGGTCGAGGGACTTCGAGACAAAGCCAGTGGCTGAGTGATTGGTTCGCCAAATGATGCTGAAGTTGCACAGTGTGACAAAACCGACTCTTTGCGACAAGTAGATAAAGAAATCTACTCAAATGAAGTTGGAAGTTGTAATAAGTTTATTCAACTTGACAAACTGAATAATTTTAAGCAGAAATACTTCGTTTTCGTGCACTGTGCTTATGCCTTATCCAGAAAGTGTGAAGCTCTATCAGTGGCGCCACGAGGCAGGAGGCAACATCAAAAACCTTTTTACCCATTTACGATACGATACTAATTTACGATACAAATTCGTAATTTGCAACTGCCTGTCAGATTCAGGACCTGCCTTGGGTCCTGCTGCCTGCATGTGGTGAGTTGTTCCGGCTGTCGCGGCCTGTCTGGCAGTTAATTTGGTTTGTTTTACTTTTCTCTCTTCCTTTTGGCTTTAAATGAATTCCTCAAGACGCAAAAGTCAATGTACTCGCAGTCGGCGTACTTAGCCGCAGAGTAGATTCCTCTGATATCTTTCGCTTGATATACACGCCATATTAAATGGATTATTTAATGTTGTCACTCATACGTATGGCTGGCAAATGATGCGTACAGCTGATAGCTGTAACATGCCAGGACTCCGGACTCCTTGCTGTCTCGCTGCCTCGCTTCCTTCCTATCCCCATGTTCGAGCACTAAAGTCACAGCTTCAATGCGAGCATCAAGGATTACCCACGCGGGAGTCGTCGCCATTTGCTGCTTGCTTTACCTTCCCGGCTCCTAATGGAGGCTAAGGTTGATTGTGCTTGAAATTGGATGGTTTGCCTGTGTATGTGTGTCAGCTTGTGTGTGTGTGTGCGTGTCAGTTCCTGTAATTGCTGATATGCTCCTTACATGGTCGCCTAACAATAAATTCACCAGAAAACTTTGTCAACTCCGACTCAAAGCTAACCTGCTGTTAGCTGTTGTTGTTTCTTCTTCTGGCCCGTGCCAAGGTGGTAAAGCACTCAGAGATTCCATTCTATTACGAAGATAGTCGACGAGCAACCTGTGGCTGCCAGTGCTTAGTATATTTGTGTATAAAAATCAGGCAGGGCTCTCTCTTCATTGATGTCGCTGTGAATGGGCCAACAAATCAGCAAATTGGATAACAACTTGCTTTCATTGACACCCTTCCATAACGAGGGAATACTCATCAACCCAACAGCTTTGCATAACTTGTATTCAAATAGAGGGTTTTCTTTTTCTGAGTTTTCCAAATTTAAAAACTCGTTTTCCATTTCCCTCTAGACTCTGGAAGCTATCAACTTTTGCTACGAGCCAATTAAATCTTTCGAGCTTAAATTTTATGGAGAACTGCTGAAAGTTTCTGAGTCATCAATGAACACTAGGCTACAAAGTTGAGTCCTTATATGCCTTGAATATGTACTCACATTCAAGATGAAATATACGAGAGGAGAAGAAATCTGGTGGATCGGTGTAATTAGCTAAGCAAGTGGCCATGTGAGCGACCTTTGACCTTCGGTTTAACCACAAAGACACACACAAGCTCATTTGTAATCGTCTTGAGGTTTGTTTACTATGCCACACGCACACTATACACACCACACACACACCCACACACACACATTCGGATTCGCCAGTGGCATAATTAACCGCATTATTCAAACCAATCGAGTGTACGAGTAATTCGAATAACAAACTCAGTCATTTTTCAGGCTTGCCTGGGCAAACAAATGCTGGCCAGGACAAGCGGATGTACACGAGTCTAGGGCAAGTATGGGAGGGAGTGGAGCTAATCCAGTGGAGTGGAGCAATTTGAAGACTCCTCGCAGAGGCTTAGCGGATGATCTATTTACGACCTGTCTAAGGGGGCCTAATGTATGTATGGCTGCTCTCTTATAAATATGCATGTTATAGCTGTGACGCTGGCAAGGATAACGAGTGAGTGCCATAAATCAGGGATATTATTCACAGCGAGTATGCGCTGCATAAAAAATATGAGTGGAACTCGTAAAAGATTCTCTTATCAAAGTTATCGCATCCATTACTATTCCATATACTACGCTCGTCCTTCGTGATTAACGATATCCTCTTCTAATTGCTTGCAATCGGTTCAATCGCTTCTGGGAACTCTCGCCTGCTCAAGGCATTTCAATATAGATAAAGCCCAAAGTACGCAGAGTGTTCTCGTACTTTACCTTGTTTGGCTCTGTGTGCTGGCTTTTATGTGTGTTCCCAGGTGCAAGACTAGCGGAGCTCTTAAGCTGCTCGCACGTGGCAGCAGAGTGAAATGTTTGAGTTCCCGCTCCTCGTGCGTTTCTTTGGAAAGGCAAACAAAGGATATACAGTACGTATGTTTATTATTAGGTTTGCGGGATAACCATAGCAATAATCGTAATTGTCCTGCCCTGTACGAAGACTAAACCAATGGAAAATATAAACACGCATCTGTTTGAACCACAATTTTCCTCCAATTGCAATGCAAAACGGGAAGTTACTTGACAGCATCAGGACCTTATTGTTACGATGTTTTCCTTTTATGGGCAAAATGGCAAACGAAAACGAAAGCGAAATGAAAGGGAGAACGGAGCAGGACTACCCAAGAACTTATGTCAACTAATCCAATTGGATTTAAATGCAAATGCAGGCAGGAGTCGAGTTGTCCTGGCGAAACGAAAGGCTTAGCCGATGCTTCCTTTAAGTGTATATTTGGTGCACCTTTTTTGTCTCCTGCTAATTTCCAGGAAAGCTTTTCACAAACTTGCAGAATTCGTAATGAAATTATGAAGTCCGACTGTTTAATCCTTGAGTACATTTAGAGTGCACTCAGCGCTCTCACACTCCCAAGTGCAGCCCTCTCTCTGTGACTATAAGCGTACAACAAAGGACATTTGCGAAGGAGTAAAACATATTTTGAAGGAGAGAAGAGCAGTTGGTAAATACAAGGAGAAAGCTCGGATAAATATCAAAGTAATTAAATGAAATTAAAAAGCTGCAAAAACAACAAAACGTTAACCAATATCTGTGTTGAAAGTTCACAAGGATATTACAATTTATATCCTTTATATGCGACTTGTGTCCAGGCCGCAATGACACATTATTTAATAACCGCTGAGCCTGACAATATACAAATTTAATTAATTACGTTTAAGTATCCGATGGCAAACTTCATTTGGTTGTTACTTTTAGCTTGGCTCTTCCCCATTTCCCCCCATCGCCGCATCGCCATTCGGTTTTATTTGTTAATATTATATAACATTTTGCCAGCTCGTGATTACTGAATGGAAAGCAGCTTTGCACCTCATTAAAATATGGCAGCTGCGTAACGCGTAACGCGTAACGCGTTACTCTGAAACAAGTTGCCGTTTAATGCCAGCCTCGGACAGCTTTAAAGTGCCATAAAAACGGATGGAAAAGCGGATAATAAATATTAATGGCGACGGGTTGGGGAGGCTGCCCCCAGTTCCCTCAGTTGGCGCTGCGCTGACGGTGGCGTTTAGTAACCGGCATAGGCAAAATGTGGGTTTCCGTTTCCGGTTGGATCCCTGAGGCTGGCCGCAGGTCCCAGAACAGAAGGAACAGCAACAGTGAAACCAACACCAAACCTCAGTAGGAGCGGCCTTCGTTTTCCTTTGCTTTCCTTTGGTTTTCTTTCGGCTTTCTCTCGGCTTCCTTTGCCTTCAATATTTATTTGTTTGGTGCGCAAACAAAATGCGCGCCAGGGGCGTCATTTGCATTCAAACACTTCCATTGTTGTTAATCTTTGGTATACGCATCGGGAATTTAATTAAGCCGATGCTCCTGCCATAATTTCATTTCTGATGGCCCGCATCACTCAGGCCTCACACCCACACACACACACGCAAAGTGTGACCCAGTGACCAAGTGAGCAAACGGCTCGTTGAGCAACTGAATAAGTGTGAAAGGATTCGCAATGATTCGAAAGCACCTTTCGCTTCAGTTCAAGCACTACAGCCTGATTACTTCTCGCCAGCCGGGAAACTCTGTCCGAAATGTCAACGAAAGTGATTTCGAATCAGAATCGGAATCAGAAAGGACCCAAAAGCATTGAGTGTGCCAGAAATATCCTTTGTAATAGGAGCCGGGCGACCAAGCGGATTAAATGTTATTATTTTCAGCTTTTACCAGCAACAACAACAACAACAACAAGAACAGCTGAAGGACCTTCCCAAGGATACTTAGAGAGAGATGCTTTAAGCTATGAATTCAATAAAAATATCACATAATTACAAAGTGCGTGCGCATACCGAAATTATGTTAATTAGGCGAAAGTTGGTAGAAAAAGGTAGTAGGAAAAGGGTCAGAATTCTTCCTCTTAAAGCTCTCCTTTTAAGGATACCCGCATACTTGTTAACCTTCCAACTGGTATTAGGACAATGACAAGCTCCATTAAACTTTTCACTTAGCCAAAAACTTTACTCTATGGCCAACATTTATGAGAGCCTTTTGCACCGAATACTTGAATATTTTTTTCGCCTCTCTTTAAATTATTCAACTACTTTTTTACATCGAATTTCAGCTGGTATTTTTTATACTTTTTTTATAGTGAACTCCTGCTGCCACTTGGTTAACATTTAGCCTTGTTTAATTGCTGGTTTTCAATGATTAATGACTTCTCGGAAGGGAGACAGATTCGTTAATAAATACTATGATAATAATATGGATTAAATTGACTTTGTAATGAGGGTCCTGGACATTTCGACAGTATTCTGTGTGCTGGCAGTAATAGCATTAAACCAGTTATTAAAAGAGTTTAATTTTTCCCTAATTCCCTACTCGGAAGTATAATTTGCACATTTCCATTTAACTTTCACCTTTCATTGAAGCGCGTTTTACTTGGAATTTAAACCAAGGCTGGAAAAACCCATAAATTCTGCAACCAAGTCATTTTCTCTGAAAATTATCTAAGTGCGTCTTCTGTGCAACTTGTGCAAACAAAATAAATAACAGACTTTGTGCTTTAAATGAGGTTTAACATCAAATTTTAAGAAGTAGCTTGTTGGCTCTCCCGGAAGTATTCTTAGTATTCTAGAGGAAAACTCCAAGCTTGTCATTATTTTCACATACATTATTGCAATTATCCTTCAAACATGCTGCGGCACTCAACAAACTTCTGGCTTCTAGAAGAAGTTGGCCACAGAAGAAGTGGTAAGAACTTTTAACTCGTTTTCACACCTATTTACACCTGTCTAGAAGCCTGGTCATGCTCAGAACTTGCGCTAAACGAAACACCTTATCAGCACCCACACACACACACACACCCACAGACACATAGACAACGTCAAGTTGTGACAAAAACTTCTACGGCAACAGCATACATAACGAGTTGAGAGTTATTAACGAGAGTTTTGCCTCTTTGCCTCGACTCTCTGTGTGTGCGTGTGTGTGTGTATCCTGTATCCTGTGTCCCGTTAAAAAGTGGTCAAAAAGCAAGCCAACAATTTCATCCTATCGTTTTGTCACCTGTCCAACTTTCTACTGTCGCAGCGCAAAGCCTCATTAATGTGGCCTAAACGAATGCGAACTGGCCAATGGGCCACATCTAATGGCCTGTCGATGGTCGCAGGGTGACCGCTGATAACCAAGAAGCGAGAAGCGAGAACTGAGAAGCGAGAAGAGAGTATAAAAAATATCACACCCACCCAAAGCTGAACCCTGTGAATTATTGCCACATGCAGTGGCAACATTCACTGATGTGGAAATAGTCGAGTTAAAGCCAAGGCGAAAATGGCTTGCAATCAATTTCAGTGACGGGCTCGTGATAACTCATTAGAACTGACACTGAGCCGAGCCCGTTGAGAAGGCTCGTTAACCCAAAAAGCGCTTTAGAAGAATTCAGCATATTTCTGGGCTTAAATTGACAAAGGGGCACACACACCCACACACACACACACACACAGATACACACACTTAATGAGCCAGTTTCAGAAATTATGGCTCAGTGCTTGAAGTGGACTTCAACAGATTCGCGACCTACAAATTGATCCTCTGATACTCCATTTACACTCGCAGTAACCATTATGAGGCCATCAATCAATCATTTCATCAAATATTCAATTGTTCATTCGCACAAACGCGTTCTGATACAACGTTATTTGTCCGTCGGCAAATTAATTTGATTCCCACTCACAGAGAAAATTCTCAGAAACAAAACTAAAGGAACAACAAGGATTCCGTGGGATTTGCTTTAACAAGCAGCAAGAGAAATTTATTATAAATACGTTTCGTTTAATTTTGAAAGAAGAAATTAATTTGATCATTTCCAACCAGCAAATTGAATGGGAAAACGACAGCCTCATCGCGTAGTTTGTTTGTGGAAAAACCTTTGAAATAATTGTGAAATTCATTCAAATAAGAGCTCCAATTTGCATTCAACAAATGTAATCAATAGATCGAATTCGAAACACTAACAGCACTTTCAACCTGGTGTCAACTAAATGTTATCAAGCACACAAAAACGTATAAAAACATATTTATATATTCAATTTAAAGAGCTTACCGAAACTATTTTATTGAATATTTTTCGTTTTTTGTGGCATTTGTGATTCAAAGCACGTCGAACAATAAGGTTTATTTTTATATGCACATAATTTATTCAAATTTTTAACACATTATTCACGCATTGATTGGTGAATAAACTCCTGGACTTTTATTTCGATTTGAATTTAATTTATTTTCAATTACTGCTCAACTTTAATGTCGCTCCGGAAAAGTCAGCTATGGGCAATATATTTCCTAATGGAATCCGTTATTAACCACACTTTATTATTTCTATCAATTTAATATTTGGCAATTGTCCTTTAATTTATTGAGTTTTTTATATTTGTTTTTTATTTTAAGTAAAATCAAATTTCATTTATTGTTTTCGCACAAAAAATCTGATGGAAAATGATTGAAAATCACTTTCGAAGTTTTCCGCTCTGTTCAGCTTTCGCAGCACTGTTCGGCTTCAATTCGCGTTGGGGACTGTGCCGAGTCTGTTAGATTAAGAGGCTGCAAGCTGTCAAGGTCGAGCTGCTGTTAGTTCTTGTTTTGGGAAATTTTAACAGCGCTCGCCTAACAGAGCGCTCTGTTAACGCGCTGCAAGCGCAAGCGGCGCTGTTAATGAACTGTAAGCCAGCTAGTTAAGACCTTATGTAGGCGTAAGCTTCATTTATCATTGGATAAACCGAAGACTATTGCTGCAACTGTACCAATCTGAACTATAGCATATATATCTTTGATTTTGTATAGTTTATTTAAATTCTTATAGTTATATAGGGAAAGGGTCTAATAATGAAGAATATTAATATGAGAGAAAAGAGTACACTTAACATTTATTTATATAAAGGAAACTTCCTCCTGCAGCTTTCACTTTAAGAAGCGCACTGCTTTAAACGCTTAAGTATGCATATGTGATATATTATTTAACACCCGAGGACAGTATCAACTGGAGGGTGTTAAGCATATCCTTGCGGCTAGCATACTCTATTGAAACTCCAGCCTAATTCAGTTAAACAATACGCAATTCCTTAAGATGACAGGCCACAGTGTAATGGGCATTAAAGATTAACGCTGTTAACTGGCAGAGTCCGAGGCGGAAGATAAACACGAACATAATTGATGAGATCGGAATGAATGCGTGCCATATGCGTGCGTCACATTTATCATTCTGGACCGGAAACTTTTATGGCAGCCGGGAAGCTGTAGGCCTAAAATATGTGCATGTAACTTTGTCGCCGAAGTGTTGCTTTTCTTTTCGTCCTTTGGATGTGGCTTTGCCGCGTGTCGTCGAGAATTTAGTGCAACACTTGGCGAACTTATCGAGATTTAAGTGTCCAATTGCTGGCAGCTCCATTCGTTTCCATACACTCGTCCTGCATTTAACAGACAGACAGACAGAACTTATGTAAGCGTTTCCGAACTTTTAATAGGTTTAAAGCCACAGACTTGAAACCCTACCTAAAGGAACTCAATTCAGAGCTGCTTTCACCTTTTTCCCAAATTTACTTGAAGGCCAAATGGCAGGAGCTCCTTTGCCATTTCGTTCTTTTTTCGGCAGATAATTCTGTATTCATACATGTGTTGCTCTTACCGAGTTCCCTAAGACTTTCGTTAGCCTTTGGCGCTGCGAGAAAGAAAAAACACTTGACACAATATCCTTACGGGTTTTTTTCTAGGAAACTCTTAGGGCCTTAAGCGCATTGCTGCTGTGTTGGCAATACTCGAGCTCTTGCTCGTTATCAACAGCTTTTGGCTTTATACGGAAAAGTATTCACTGCATCGTTTAATTTTAATTAAATGGCAAACAATGAGTGGGCGCAAGGACGATTAAAGTTCTCGGAATTCTCCATTCATTTATTGAAAACATTGTGCAATCCGAGATTCCACAGAACTGATTCTATTTGTTCTTTTGGAAGAGAATCGTTGAGAATACGAGAATCTTGCCATAAAAGTTTTCCTATAAAATCGAGGTTAAGTTCCTTTTATGAGTATAAGCTGCTTTGACTATCTCTAGAATACGGAAAGCCTTCCGGGAACTGGGAACTGGATCTGTAATTTGGCAAAAGGACTTGATGAAATTTCATTTTTACACATTATTAATTATGCCATCAATTATTCGAACTGCAATAAATTCGTCCTGGACCTTCTCCATCGTTCAGATTATTTTCATTATGCTTGGAGGACATCGAATGGTCCGATCGATGGACTCACCTTCACAATTATATCACCATTACCCATATTCACTTTCGCGTTGTCAATGGGCGAACTGAATGCGGGCGAAGAGAGAAAAAGAAAGTTAAATGCTTAACGCACAATTAAACAGGCAGCCAGGGTAAAGTGCGTGCCAATAAACATTAAATAAATATTTGCCCTAGGCGTGCCAGAGAGACAGAAAGAGAGACTGCCAGACTGCCAGACGGACAAATAGACATTCAGACAGGCAGCAGAAAGGACGTGCACGGCGTTAAATACTTTTGCACGTCGCTGCCAAATGGTAACTTAAGAGGAGGACAGCCAGCTGAGGATGACTCTAGCCGAGGCCTCCAGCTGGACACCATCCGTCCGTGATGTGCTTTTGTTGACAGCATAATTACGTTGATGACAGCGGGCGGGGCACAGGGCAGAGGGGCAGAGTGGCAGAGGGGAGGCAGGAAAGCAAACACAGACATGAACTCGGACAGCGGACATGACCAGGCGATGCCTTTAAGTGACCCCGGAGCACTACATTTGCACATGTGTGTGCCTGCACGTGTGTGTGTGTGTGTGTGTAGCAACCCACCTGCCGCGCACAGGTGCTTAATGTCGACTCAGAACTTAGCGTCGCGCACACCAAGTTGGACAAGTTGTGCGGTGTCAGTGTGCTGTGTGTTGTGTGTTGTTTGTGTGTGAAATGCCAGCACAGAGAGCCAGCACTGAGAAGAGGTTTTCCAGTGAAAATCGCACTAGTTACACGCTCATTTGTCGCCGAGGAAAAGCGCAAGGCGTGTCAGACTGCGTTTATGCCGAGCACATTAGAAGCGCTATTGAATCAATTATCACTTAAACGTGGGGGATTCCCCCATGCTTCGGGTTTCCCAATGCAATTAGAAGCATAGATAAAAGTGAAACGAAGTGCAACACATTGGAAACTTGCTATAAATCGGAGCCGGAAACACACCTGGATTTCCCCCTGGAATTATCGCTGGCGATTTGTTGCCTGAAATGTTCAATTCGAAGAAACAAATCTAACTGCCCACATACTACGTAGGAGTAACTTTATTATTGGGGTTACCTTCTCTTCTGCAATTTTCCACCCACAAAATCTGTTGTGCGCGTGTGTGTGTGTGTGTGTGTGTGTGTGCGTGGGCAGCAGCCAAAGTGCACAGAAAAAGAAAGTTAAATAAAGCTGCTTATATATGGCCAGTGGCTGGCTCGCATGCAACTGCCATGTAAACAAAAGGAAACACCCACACACAGCACACACACACACAGACACACACACACCCTAACACACACAGACAAATGTAATAGAAACCTGGTGGGAGTTTCATGCGAAGCTTATTTGCCTGCGAACTAAGAACTCTGACCAGAGCTATCTGCTTATATTCATAAGTGGAGAGTCATAAAGCTAATGATGCTCCTGCTCCTGGAGAGGGTGCGCAGGACTCTGGTGCAAGGACAACGTCTGACTAATTAGAGATACCTAAAAACTTATTCATTATCTGTGAGGTTCCACTTGCTAGTATATAGAATAGAATTAGCCGCTTGGCTTCTGTTTCTGCTTCTGCTTCTGCTTCTGTTTTCTGTACGCCAAAGGACCTTTTGCTCTCAGCCAAATCACATGCAATTAGTGGGCATAAAGGCAGCTGCCACACCTGTGAGGGGTGCCACGTGTGAGTGTGCGGCTCCTGTGGTGCATGTGGTGTGTGTGAGCAGCAGAGAGTTCAACTAGTTACCAAATTGTCAAAGACTTAAGTCGGAAAATATTTGTGCTTAACTACCTTGGCAATAGCTGGAACATAATTAAACACGTCAAACGCAGCTCTGAGATTGAAAAGCGGGTTACAAATCGCAATTTCCGTTTTCGTTTTCGTTTGTGGACAGAAAAGTTTTCATTGCATGCATCAAAATTTCATTTAAATTTTCCCCCTCAAGGAAGGAGCAAGCGATTAAGCGACAAGTTCTTAATTAAGAATAAATATTAAGTAAAACTGCGGCGACTCCAACTCTTTGGCTAACTTTTAATCAATAGTTTTATAATATAATAAAATATATTCAAATGCTTAAGCACAAAGTTCTCCAGCCGGAATTGCAATTAGAAGCAGCCAGGACTATCTGGGAATTGAATCTAATCCCAATTCTAATCCTCTTTCCGGCTAGAAGCCAGAACCGAAGCCCATTCTGTCTATCCTCCTACTATATATATTAACATTAAGTTTTAGAGCAGAGATACAAATAGAATTAATTTGAGAATTCAATTTCCTGGAAAACGCCATTGTCGAATTTTCCTGTTTTACATGAAAAACGTTCAATTTTGTTTAAATATGCAATTTGGTCCTGCGCTTCGCATTCTTTATGCAAATGCAGGAAGGTCGCTCGACATGAGAGAGGAAAATTCAGCTATGCGAATTTGTAATGATGCAAATTTTCCACTGCAAGTGGAAGCCACTCAGTTAACGGTTCCGCCAGTCGTTCATTTCCACAATCAGCGGAGGCTTTGTCATATTCCGTTCAATTTGGAGCTCGTTTCAATCCGAAGGACAGCGAAAACGTGAACGGAATTCATCTCTGAATATCACTATATATATATATTCTCTCCGCAAGGATATCTCTTGTTTTAATTTTTATTTCAATTTGTAGTGTGTGGCTCACATTTGAATGCAAACTGCAACGGTTCTTTGAGCCAGGACCTCTGACAGAACGAGAACTCAATCCGGCTGCCCGAGTTCGTTTGCTCGTTGTCATTTGCATAAATATCTGCCAGTCCCCGTACAAGTAGACTCAACATTAATACGGAGGAGAGGCAGACAGAGAGAACAATTCAGTGTCCTGAGCATAGCCCCAGCCCCAGGCTGAGGTCAGCGCAGCTCACCCAAATCACAAAATATAAACACATGGCGCCGACGGCTTAAAGTTTCTATTTCTATTTGTTGCGAAGCGTACGCAAAACTGGGGCCATAGTGCAAAGGGTATACCCAGAGTGAGAGAGGGAGAGGGGGAGGGGGAGAGAGAACCAGAACTCCTCCAGTTGTGGAACTGGCAAAAGGCAAATGGCTGTAAGTTGTCATAAAATTGTCAGCCTGTGACAGCCAGAAAAAGGCGAAATCTGCGATAGGTTCAAGGATTTGGCAGGACAGACAGGACATAGGAAAGGGCGAATCACAACAAGATTTGCATATCTTAAAGCCCGAAACTGTCTCCATAATTGTGAGTATATTATGAGAGTGAAGTTGATTATTTTGTAAGCATTTCTTGCAGTGTATCGCAGGTTTAAGTGAATTTCTGTTTCTCCAATGCATCTGGTCGATCAGAAGCCTTTCGCTCAAGTGCCTTGGGGCGGAAAGTTTGTTGGAAATTAATTTCAATTAATTGCTCTAACTACGTTTGCCGTGAAAAGTTTCTGGTTTACATTTCGCTTTACCATTCAACACTTCGGCCAACTAACGCAGCCACAATTACAAAACACAATAACAAAAACAACCTCAACGAAAACAGAAACTTTCATCATGGCAGACTGGCTGGGATCGGGATGGGATCCGCTGGAGTTTAGTGAGGATTTGCGGCAGCTCCTAATGAAATTCGCTCGAGTTGTTTCCTGTTTATGGCATTTCCACCCACAAACTTTAGACATTATGCAGTCATTGTTGTTGTATTGCGATGGAACAGACTGACTACTGGGAGCTGGGAAATGACATGGGGTGTCCTGGCTCCGGCTCGGTCCAGCTACGGCGTGTCTGTGTCACTCAAATGATTAAAGATTTCGTTTTATGGCTGCCGCTTGGCTGCTTCTTTGCTGCCTCCCAGGACACGCATCCTGGGGCGTACACAGCTCGCCGTCTGCTGCTACTGCTACTTTCTGCTACAATTTATCAACTTTCAAGGTTGTCCGAACCAGTTGTAAAAACTTTCCCATTTTCTTACATTTTCGTTGCTCTCACATTAAATTTCTAATTTAATCAACTCACACACTGCGGTCGGAGCACATGCGGCCACGCATCCTTGCACCGCTTCCACGCAAATTTAGTCGTAGTCATTTCTCATGGACTGCTCAGAAATCTTTGAATATTCAATTGTCTGGCCGCTGTTCTAGTTCTCCAATCGAAAGTCATAAAAACGCCCATCAAACATGATTGATGAGCTCCTGCGGCAACCAGCAGCCAACACCGCAACAGCACGAAGCCAACTGGGATCCTTGTAGTTAAGTTGAAGCTCGCTGAGGACTTTTAAACGCTTTCGGAGGCTGTCGACAAACTTTGCAGACAGTTGCCAATTGCCGACTGGCATTTCTTGTACTCGTAATCCTCGAAGTGGAGATTGCCGAATCCTCTAATGCCATTTGACAGGACAAAGCGCCAGAAACCGCGCTCCATCCAAATTCCCTACAAATATAATTACAATAGGAGCCAAACACATAGAAGGATGCTCTGAGTCTGAGTCGATGACAGGCAGCTGAGTTAATTATTTGTGTGTGACAGGATAACGTGACATTTTCCCAGGAGTAAAGCCTGAGGTCTAACAAGTGTATTATATGCTCTTAAGACTAATTCATAATTCATATTAATGAACTGGTGGGGATTTAAAACTTACCTAGAAACTGCGAGATGATGCGTTTAATCCTGAGAAAGAAGAAAGCAGATTATTAATACCTGGATCGAAGTGATGTATGGTTGAAGGATACGCCTCCTGCGGTGTCTCTGACGATACAGACTTCAACTTATATAGTTGTGCAGGAGCTGGGACAAAGTTAAGCATTCGCCAGGATGTTGGGAGAAAGAATGTGAAAGCAGTTTCAATGTGGGGGAGGGAAACTTGAATTAGTTTTAGGCAAGTTGTGTCTGTGGCAAGCTCATAATTTCCGCAACAAAATGAGTTTGTGCAAATTGCAAATGCAAATACAACTTGCCAAACAGTTTCCCATCCCACGAATAATAAAAGCATCAGGAGCTGACACAATATAAATGAACTATTGCATTTCGGAGCAGGGCTTATGCAAAATCAAAGGTTTAGCATTGCAAAGTGAGGCAGGGCTCGCTTTGAGTCCGTGTCCTTCCGAAGAGAACGGACTCATATTTTCGCAATAAACCATCCTAATGAGCAGCTGAAGCACACTGAGTGCCAGCACGTGTCCCCCAGCTGAACGAGCAACTTGTTGTCAATGTTCACACCCCAGCGGAAGCTCGAGTCGCACGAATAATGTGAGTGTATTCAGTATTCAACTGCCAGCTGCCAGCTGCACTCACACTGCATTTGTCTTCGGGCGCTCATTTGGCATAGAGCGCTGTTTGTTTGCATAAATCTGACATGGCAGTCTCGCACTGCTTCGCTGTGAAGCAGTGACGCTTTGACGCTTTGACGCTTTGACACTGCCACGCTGTCAGACAGTCTACAGTCCGGAGTCGGCAAGTTGAAATGAAAACAAATTTAACGAGCGGGCGCTGGCCTTATGTGTGCCAGTTTCCATGCGACCCCTTGGCGGCTACTTAATATGCGAAATCTGCACAAAGAAGTCCTCGGCGAGAGCCCCTGTCGGTGTTATCTGACTCGCATTCGAAATATCAAGGCTTAACTTTGGCAAACAAAGTGCAGAGATCAGCGCAAGTTCAACAAAACGAAGCATTTCAATTTTAAAGAGGCAACTTCTCTGCTTCACTTTCAGCTTGCGGCATGCAGCATTTTAATCAAATTTATACGAAGCTCACTGACTCAGAAAATCTCTGGAATCTGGCTTACCTTGTCGCCATTCTACATACATATATATGCCATATACTATATACTATATTCTATATATACTGACCCAATGCACAATGCACTGAGCCACGCAACCGAATTGGCTTATCGTGCCCCCAAGTGTGGCACTCTTCAACCTTTTGTAGGAGTATTTGTGAAATAAAACATCAATGCACATATGACACCTAATGCCGTACGAGGAGACCACATGTGTCGCCATCAATGTGTGTGTGCGTGTGTGTGTTCGGGTGTGTGTGCATTGGAATTTTCCATTAGATTGGCTTTTGCAATCATATCGAACACTGGGCGAGCATAATTCAATTTGGCTTCAGTTTCCTAGACTCAACAATGTGTGCGTGCCACAATTGTTGCCTCTTCATATCTGTAGCATGCCACTGGCCAGGCTGAGCTGAGCATACGGTCAGCTGTAACGCCACCCGCTCCACGTGACACCGAAGCACATTAATCAAGGAACGGCAACGGCAACGGCACTGGGAACATGTCACCCGTTTAGCTTTAAGCGCATTCCACTTAGCGGCGCAACAGGATGGAGCATGCCACGTCTGGGATCCCACAGGAGTCTCTCGCTGCTTCCTGTGCACTCGACCGTGACACGATTGCACATAACTGTAATATTTCACGCACACAACTGTGAGTGTGAGACAGACTGTGTGCAACAGACAGAGAGAGAGAGAGAGAGGAGAGGGAGAAAGGGAAGTCGCATGCAGCTTTATCGTGTCAGTTGCATTATGTCAGAAGCTGCCACGCGAGAGACACTTAACTTTACAGTTGACCTTTGAGTCCGCATTTTACAGCACTGTCGAACATGGTTTAAGCTCCTTTGGCTTCTTGGCCAAAACGCAATCCATCAAATTTCCCGCTTCCTTCGAGAAGGATGCAAAAAGTGTAAATAGTTTGATGAATTCGTTCGGATGTTGCCTCGACTTCTCTTTCAAATATAAATGTTAAATCATAATCATCATTCGATTTCTGACCATAATCATTATTTGATTTCTTAACTTAATCAAGTTAATGACAAGAGCTTGAGATGCAATCAAATGCATAAGTGGTCAGAAAATTGCTCGAATGAGTGTGTGGAAAACTCTGGTCAGACGATTGAAAGAGAGTTACTGAATACCAGTTAAAATATGTCAATAATATTTATGGCTGAAACTCCAGTCCCAGGCTGATTGATTAAGTCTCTTAGTTACGTGGGAAGAGAACTCTAGACACCTGGTAGATAAATCGAATCATGGAATCAAATATCAAAGCTCAAGGCCAATCTGTTATGTGGGTGTGCGTGTGTGGGTGTGTGTGGGTGTTTTCTGAGAAACCACAAATGGAAAGTCGAGAAATGTTTCAATGCCAATTCGAATTGATGACAGAGAACTAGAGGGGACAGAGGGAAATATGTAGATTTTCTTGGCTTTGCATAAAGGATTAGGCCACATGGAAAACGTGTCAAGGAACCTGAGCACAAAAAATAAGGGAACGCAGAGGAAATATGACACTCACTTTTGGCCTTTTGGCCGCCAGTTGTAGGCAAACATGGCCAATATCCTTGCAATGGGCCAATGTTCGGGAATATTTGTTATTTCTAAAAAATTGTTGTTTTTCTGCTGAGGCTTGCATAAAATATTATTTATCCATTTATCCATTTATCCATTTTCTGCAAGCTGTGAGCTCCACACACACACACACAGGCACACATATGTGTGTGTTCCGATGTGTTTTCAATTTGTTTGTTGGCCATAAAACTAGAGTGGCCCACAGCACTTGGCAAATTGCACAGATTGGCAATTAGTTAGGTTTTATTTGCCTGAAATTATTTAAAATGATGAAAAGCTGCGCACTTTGCGATGAATTTCGCTTTAATTGGTTTTTATTAAAATTCGTTTTGAATATTTCTTGACTGTTTCCAGAAAGTGGTTAAAGGAGAGCTTTGGTTTCTTGCCAAAGAAAACCAACAGAATGAAACCACTTTCTCTACGAACCACAACAACCACTCGGAACTCGCCACACAATTTGATTTTTATTAGGGCTGGGACTTGTTGTTGGCTTGGAGCTGGCCAAGTTTAATTAACTTTTACAGCTGCTTTGGCCGAAATGTCAACAAGCCAATGTCAATTGTGCAATAAAAACACTCAGGACTCCGAACGAGAGTAGAATTATGGCCGGAAAGCAATTGCAATTCGATGAATCCGACTGAATCTGTTGGCCAATCCTCTTAGCCACAAAGGTAATTGCCTTTGTCACAAAATATAGACAAGTTAATGTATTTTCCTTATTTGAAATGAGATTTTAATAGGCTGAAAAGTCGAGTCAGAGCTGAGTCAGGGCTAATCTATTATTTAGGCGAAACATTAGCATTGATCTCATGCAAAATAGATGAAAAGCTGCGCCACACTCTGCGCTTTCCCATGTGGGGAAAATGAGAAAATTCGGCATAAATATCAATCACTCCAATAGCATTTTCCTACATATTTTATTATAACATGCGCTCTGCCTGTCTAATGCGCCATTTATATTTCAACAGTTAAGAGCCGAATTATCATAATAAAACCTTGGCGCCACCAGATGTGCCCACAAAGTTGATTGGATGAAATGCCAACAGCCACGCCCCCACATCCCATCCTCCCATACTCCCATCCTCCCATCCTCCAGCTGCCATCTGCCTAACGAACCTGCACTTGAAGCTGGCATCCAAAAGAGATGCACGACATGTCGATGGGGTCCTAGGGCCTTGCCGTAATGCACGCCAGGATTATCCGCATTTATTCATAATTTATACCCAGGGAGAAAGTGTGAACTTAATTGTGATGGACTTGGAGATACCCTATAGAATGGTCGGAAGCATCAAAGTAATCCTAGACTGCATCCTGGAACCCATTTGCTGAGTTTTCTGTTGCTTACTTTTGCTATGAACCCATAGACCCTCTTTGGCCAAAGGACTCTCAGTATTGACGTGTCTATCGGATTCGTTGTCAATGCGTTCTAAAGAGTAATTTCTCTCCCTCAGAAGTTTGTTACGCACACTTCTGAGCATGTTCCCTTCTTTCCCTTCTCTTTACATTTCAGTGAAAATTAAAAATACAAATTCCTTTTGTTAATTACGATTAGATTTTCATGGCTGATATTATTTTTAATAATTTAATTTGATAACCTGCAACTGACGTCCTGCTGCAGGGCTTTTTCCTGAAATTGAAAATAGAAAAACATGTGAAACTATAAAACAAAGGGAAAACCTGGTCAGTTCTCCTATGAAAACGAATCTGAAGAATGTAAATTGAAGGTCCTTAGAGAATCGATTTATGTGGGGAGCGCGGGATACAAATTGGAAATCAAATGGAAAAAGTTTTTTGAGTTTCAAAACAATACGGAAAACGGTTGCTGAAAAGTTACGAATGGAAACTGGAAATCTGAAAATATGTGCGCGGGTGATTGAAAATGGAAAATAGAAAGTTGTCGATAGAGTTTAAAGCCATGGCGGCTAAACGTGAGGAATCTCAGCCAGAAAAAACTAAATACAGAACGATAAATAACTGGGGAGGTGCGAGAGGTTGGAGTCAAACTGTCGACTGCAGAGACACACCCACACACTCACCCACACACACACACACACACACACACACACAGTGCAGGCGCTCATGTGTAAGGCTTTTGTATGCAGAAATTCGCACTTTCGTCGAGGAATCCTCGAGCATCAGGAGGCTCCTTAACGAGGTCCACATTCGGATATCAGTGACGTGTTTGACTTTTATGAGCTCATATTGAAATGCTGTTGGTGTTGAAATTATTTTCATGGTCTCCTGATTCTGTATAGGGTATCCGACCTACACACACACACCCACACACACATGTATCGAACATGCAAATGGCAAATACTACAAACAAACATATATATAATCGTATCTCTGTGTTTGTGTGTGTGGGAGTTCGACTCATAGAATTTAAGTGCGACAACGTTGTACGTTAGATAAGCTTCCGCTTTGTTATGCCTGCCCATTGCCAAATAGGCCTGCCCCATGTATCCTGCCCCATGCCTCCTGCCTCCTGCCTCCTGCCTCCTCGCTGAATGCCTGCTTATTTTTGATTGACTGCCTATCGAGTTGACAACGCAGCCATGCAGAACCGCCAATTACTATGATAATGTACATTCATTTTAACACATAAGCACACACACCACCACACACTCACACACACACACACACACACACACCAACAAAAGTTGGAAAACTGCCATTGTCTGTTTCGATTCTGCAAGCTTGGCAACTCTGGCAACTCCAATGAAATGGCCAAAACAACCCACAGAAACAGTCAAGAAAATAGCTTCAATTGGCAACACGTAACACTGACAAATTGCCAAACTCCTCCAACGAGGGGAGGGAGGCGAATAGGGGGTGGGAGGAGGGCTGTAAAAGGAAGCAGAGGCGCCGCTGTTTATAGCTTTGCTTAACATTATTGCTGCTCGTGAATAAGTTGGAAAATATTCGGGAAATCTGTCAAATTTCCTATGAAAATGTAAAACGAAAATTAAGAATTTTATTTGAAAATGTTTTCCCAACATAAATATTACTGAATATAAATATCAGTTTATGACAACGAACAGCAACACAAAACTTGCCCCCAGGCTGCAGCTATATTGACATTTCAGGTCTGCAATCCCCACACACACACAACACACACACACACACACACAAACAGTGTCCAAAATGTCAAACGCGTTCCTTGCGACTTGCAACATTCCTGTCAAAACTAATTCCTGGCATTTTCCGATGCAATTTGGCAGCTATCGGAAAAGCGCTGCGTTCTGGCCAAAACTAAAAGTTACTTTTACGTCTTCTATTTATACACAGAAAAGAATCAATGGGTACATTGCAGTTGAAACAGACAAAACACAGTTTGGTTTTATAAAAAATAATATATAATAAGTGCAAATTTACTCTACGAGTCAGATATCTGTAAGTCTAAAGGGTATCTCAGACTCGATCAAACGTAACTTAAACATTCTTTCCTGTTCTTTTTCTGTAAATGGGGACGTGTTGGCAGTTCCTTCTGCGTGTGTGTGCGTGTGTGTTGGGTGTGTGTGTGACAGTCTCGAACTATGTGTTCTGACTTTGTGCTGCAGTTTATTGCATTGCGAGGAAACAATTGTGTTGCAGCTGTAAGCTCAAAGATTTACAAGCTGACAACAGAACTCGGAGAGCCATTAACAACGAGCCGTGTGCAGTTACGCCCGAAGACTGGGGAACAAGGACGTGCCAGGAGCTCTTAAGCTCGCACAGAACAGAAACTTTTTCAGTTAAAACGAGAGCGAATCCTGTTTATGGGAACACTTTAAGCCAAGTCTACGATGTAGTTGAGTAATCATCGCAAACGAGGCTGCTAATTTAAGCGTGTGAAATAAAAATTCAGTTAGTGCAAAATAATATTATTAGTGCGGCTGATTGCATTCTCGAGTTAAAAGTTCTCCACAAACTTTCCACTGGCCTTAAGAGTGTCCAGCCATAAACCACGAAAGTGCCGCTTGTCGCTGCAAATGCATCGATTTTCCGTCCATAAAGTATGCGGCAAATGGATAAAAATGTGTGTGTTTTCTATTTATGAACATGTTTTTCAAATAAATAAATATATTTATGTCTTCATAGAAAATATATATAGAATACTATATTGAACGGGTCATTGGTCAAATGGAAGTAGAGCTCTGGGCGGGGCAGATTTATCATGATTTATTTTAAAGTGTTCGAATCGTGCGGAACCTAAATCACTTTAAACTTATCGAGTCCGTTTTTTCCAATTTGACTTCTGGGCGGCCTTTGATTGATTTGGATTCCTTGCAATGGAAAGTGACCGATGACCAGTGACCACTGACCAATGGGCAATGTGTAAAGTTTCGGTTTCGGTGTCGAAATTGATTTATGAGGCCGGAAAATCTACGTTCGCTTACAGCGAGCATCCGTTGAATCAAAACACATTCGAAAGCTCTTTAAGACAAGTATTTAAAAGGCATTTTCACGCCACAAATCATTGGCAAATCCACGACAATTGCCTGGGGGCAGTTTTAATTAAATTCAATTCGACTAATTGAAATGCGAGCTACTTATAAGATTAACAAACATCTCAAGGGATTTAATTAAACAATCAGGCTAATTACACAAAGCTCTTTGCCTCCCATTAAACTGGATACTTTTCACTCGTTGAAACTTTAAAAAAGAACCGACTAACTTGAAACTTCACACATTTGTTCGACAGTTTTCTAGTGTCACATCAGAAAGTGGTAAATTTATTTGTGGTCAACGTGCTGCAAAGTGTCTGCAGCCAGAATGCAAATTTAATGGGCTGCAAGCTTGTAATTGCTGTGTTTTCTTCTCAGTCCGAATACCACAAATTTGGCATGAAAATTAACCAGAAGAAACACCCCCTGGCGACAAGTAGAAGCCATAGTTTGGTTTGGTTGTTTTGTGGTAGGCCCAAGTCGAGTGAGGTCAGTTGATTTGCGCCCCAGCCTAGAAGTATGCTATAAAAATGAGAGGAAAAGCCTGGCAACTTAAAGGAAGAGCTGGCAGAAGCTCTGGCGTGTATTTGCATATGGAAAGACAGATTTTTAAATGTGGTTCAGGGCTGTGAGGCATGTACGCCTCGGCGACTTAGAAAATGAAACAAAGTCGAAGCCGAAAGCAGCAAAAGCAACAAAAGCAACAAAAAACAACGTTTCAACAAAGCTAAATAAAGAGACCGAAAGCAACGAAGCGACTGAGAAATGCACTGGGAAAATATTTCTCTATGAGTGTGTGGAAAAGTGTAGCGCAAATATGGCATGAGACTTTTGCAAAGGCAAATAAACCGCAACAGATGAATTTTAGTCCACCCCACACACACACTGCATCAGATGTGTGTGTGTGTGTGTGCATCACAATGCTTTGCTAGCACTAACAAGCAGCGGGAAGAACAAAGCAAGAGCCCTGCATGAGGCCTAACAGCAGGAGTTCACACATTGTTGTCATTTGTTTAGCATTTGCCCAACTGCAAAAAGCAACTCTTGCAGCGAGATCTGGCAAAGTGCTTCGCCAGTGCCTGAAAAATATGACACTGTGTGGATTCGGTGCCAGCCTGAAGGAAAAATTCCATTGAATTTGGGAAATGCAAATGAATTTTGCAGAATCACAAGTTAACTTGGCATAAACAAAGATTGCATACCCTCTGATCAATCGCCCAGCATTAGCTTAATGTATATTAATGTGCAGGAGTTGCCATATCGATCCAAAGTATAATGTATCGCTACCTTTCGTAACTGCTTTGCATGGGAGTCGAGCAAGCAGTGGCGAGATGCGAAAGAGCAAGTTTTCCATGTCAATGAGCTCTGTTTACCCACAAATTCGAGTATGGGAGTTGAATGATATATGGCATGGTATGGCATGATATGAGCATGTGCAGCTGTGCAGCTGTGCAGCTTGTGCAAGTCAATGTGCGTTATGCTCGTAACTGGCAACCCGCTGTTTACGCGACACACAGTCTAAAATTTATGTGACGAGCTCATATAACGTATACGCAGCGTGTGCACTAAAATATTTATGTCTCCCTTTGAATAACGACAGGCCCTGCCAAACGCTGTGAAACACTGTGAAATGCTGTCAAATGGCTCTGGGCTGAGCGGCAGAGCGGTCCAACTCAGACCGCTCTGATGGAACCTCACACACAGCAGCTTGATAAGCTTGAAATGACCAAGCACTGAATGACTCTTAAATCAACGTCGCACAAATGTTGCTGGAAAGTAATTAAAGTGTGCGGAGCGCGATGAAATTTATGTAGCTCGCATAGCCGCATTGTCATTCTGGGCCAATAAGTAAGAGGCAAAAGTCAGTTGACAAAATGAGCAGGTCTATTAGACGGACACTGCTCGAGCCTGCGAGGGTCACGCCCAACCTTTCGCTCGACCTCAAAGATGATAGAAGAGAGCGCGAAATAGCCACGAGTACTCACAACGGAATTAATTATATTTTAATTGTGCGGCCAGGAATTGAGAGGAGCAAAAAAAGGGACCACGTTAAATAAAAGCCAATTAAATTACGCGACAGCCTCACGGACGGAAATAGTCTCAGACCTAATAATTACGTGGCAATGGCAGCTACATAAATTCCAGCTAAAACAGGGCATAAAGTAAAGTATTAGAAGGAAGAATTACAATTAGAATGAGAATTTGAAAGGGAGAACTTACGAACTTCTACTTCATCACGTTTCTAAGTCTTAACCTTGAGATGGTCTTCACAAAGTAGTTTTACGATACTGTGAGGTATTTAGCTGCAGTCTGTATGATTGTTTTAAGTTTAGAAAGAGAATCTATTTATATATGGAATGTATAAAGAAAGGAATATGTGGGTACAAATAGGAAGTCGAAGTCTCAATATCCTTGAAGATATTTTAATATATTTAGCAACTTTCTGCTGTCTTCTGATTGGAAACACAAGTTATCGTATAGACAGACTGTGGTTTCCTCTCTGCAAACAGAAAACTAGAAACGATTTCGATAAATTTCATTGGAAGTTTTTATCTGATGATTCGCTTAGTCGCTCCTCTAATACAAAGGACTCTTTACATCCAATCGATATATAACCAACTATATTTGATAGTTCAAACTTATATGAACGTTCAAGTTGGATCAATAGTGGCATATCAGAATATGTTAGCCATTTCGTGGTGTAGTTATAATGGAATAAAACCACAAACAGACAAACTGAATCTATTTTCGAATGCCATTTGTTGCATCGCTGAACTCTTTACAACGTTATAAGGTTCTCTGACGCTTTCAAAGTAAATGTCTGCCATAAAGCTATATATATTTATTCCACACATCTATATATTAATGTGTGACCCTCAGTCTTTTGTCCATTGTTCGTCTGTTTGTCTGTAATCCGCTTAACTCGCAGACGCCTGACAATTGTCGAGCTCACAATGAAAAATCATTGCATTTACGAGAGGGACGGGGGGTGAAATGGCTCAGAGGGGTGTCCGACGCTGCGAGTGTCCCTGCAAACTGCTTTCAATTAACGTTAAACAAGCTTAAAACGGCAATTATTAATGCCATCCCATGGCAATCGTTAATTTCTGTAATTTTTATCACCTTTAATTGCATTTTCTAATCCTCCTGTGAAGGCTGTTGCCAGTAATTGATTAAAATTGTAGGTACACAAACCGCAAATCAACTGGTTTATAACTAAATTCAATGGGCAGCCACACAACTCGGCTAAGCACTTATGAAATTGATTGTAAGCCACACCAATCTCCTGGCCAAAATGCAAATTTCCTTGCCATGTGTTCCCCCCGCACGTCCATATTTGTTTGCCTTTCGCAGGCTGCGGCTGACTTGGCGTATGCGCAATATTTGCAGCCGTAAATGCAATTAGCTGAGCGTTGGGCTCCCGATGCATATCTGTGGTTATCCCTATGGTATCTCTATCTGGTCTAATATCAGCCTGCATTCCGCACGCTGAGGTTGTCCGAAAATATGTTTTAATTTAGTGCGAAGTCGCTCAATCAGAACGTAGCAAATTGTGTGCTGACACTTGCATGTTGAAGGGAAGACTGTGAGATATTAGAAAGGACTTTATTGCCAGAAGGACAGTTGAGAGTTTCTCTAGTCCATCATCTGGTATGCTGTTTATCTCTAGAGAAAATTTGAGAGCAATCTGCAGATAGATTATATCTAAAACTAGTTCTGATTGTAGATTAGGCATAGAGTAAATGAAGTAAATATGATATAAGTTTGAGTATAGGATATGTCGTAGTCAATGTAAACAGAATAAATAATAATATGATATATGTTGCAAGTGGAAAAGTGGAAAAGTAAACGTTGCAAGTTCCATTCCGCTCGCTTAATTAATAGTTTTACATTTCGTGATTTCAACTCAATGTAAACATAAAATATATCTGTACTTAAATATAAAATATATATTTACACATAAATAATGCCTTAACTCGTTACTTTTTGCTGGACTTTGGGATAATTTATGGCCAAATTGTATCGAAAGCTTTAAACGTAATATTTGCCATCCGAATATCCACAGAATAAATAAATAAAAAAGGAGGAGCTCACACTAAATTTTTGCTGTTCTTCTTTTGGTTTGTTAGCCAAATTAGACTCGGCCCGTATCTGGGCCTTGTTGCCCTGACATAAATAGGTTCCTGGACAGTTTCAAGATGCTTGCGAGGCTCTTAATATGTCAACACTGGCAAATTTATGCACCTGATATGTAGCTCTCTTCCGGCCAAGCTTATATTACATTACGCGTGTGGCAGATGCTTCCAGAAGTGAGTCCAAGGAGAAGGACCCGTAGCGTCATGGAATTGAGAGACCCTCTGCAAACGTAAATTAAGTTGCAGGAAATCTCAATCTATGTGATTTATGGACGCACTTTGGGTCGCACATGTGGGCTGAACTCATGGAACAGAGAAGTATTTGCCTTGGCTCTTCATATTGCAGAGCGCAAATGACATTTTTGGCAAATAATCATCCAGTAATTTGTTTGAGCAGCGTGTTTGTCGCCTTAATTATGGCTCTCTGTGTGGCCTCTAAGTAAGCTTTCCACAGAAGGTCAACACACACAAACACACACACACACACACTCGCAGGCAGAGGCAGAGTATTTACCTTAAGCTGCAACTAAATTAATCGTCTTTAGATGCTTAACGATTTGAAAATTTGCATTTGCTTTGGGACTAAAAGTGAATGCAGAAGTGGACTTCTCTTTAAGAATACATTCGAGTCCTTTTTGGCCCCGAAAGCAACCGCATAAAACCTTTTAGGCGCTTCCTGGGGATGGGGGATGGGTTATGGGCTCGGGTCTGCTTGAAATGGAATTGAGATTAAGAACATGAACTTAGGCAGCGGCAAATGCAAATGGAAGAACTTTGCATTTCGGCTTACACAATTAATTTATGAGCATGAAAATGTACATAAAGGAATGACATTAAATACAAGGGATACTAAATATGATAAACAGATTAAAAGCGATTTAAATATTTGCCAAAGCGATACAAAAAGCCAGGCAGCATCTTAAGGCGAAACGAGAAACTCAAATGAAATTAAGAAGGATGAAAATGTTTACAAACAAATGCAATTTATAAGGGTCCTCCCCAATAATCATAAATAGTCAGAGCAGTCACCGAGCTCTGTTACCTATCGATTCCACGAAGGATAAGCATCTCGAGCTCCATTCGCAGGAACTAACTTAAAAGTTGACACATGATGAAGGTTCTCAGGAGACACTTTGGCCTCTTTTGACAGACACTTTTTCTTGACGGTGTCGCATGAGTTGACCACAAAGACCGCAGCCCCACAAACAGCTGAGATTTACGGCATTGCCAGGGCCACAAGGGTATGTCATTGAGTGTTTGAGTGAACATACGAGCCACATCTGGCGGTAAGCGTTCCACCTGCCACTGCACAGTCAGGACTATGGGCCAAGCTGGTACTCTGAGTACTCAAAATATATGGTATAAACCAATCGAATTGATATATTCAATATGTTTTCTGGAGAACTCATTCATCGCATGAGCTTTGCACAACATATTCAAAATAGAACTTATTAGATTGAAGTAGATCTACCGAGTCAGCCCACGCCATTTATATTGAAAAATTGTCGAAAACACGTGTTAAATTTGGATTATACATATAAAATTTTGAAAGGTCTGTAAGAATGGCTGCAAATCAGCAAAGATCTGTGATAATCGAGCAAGACCCGTTGAAGGACTGTTATCAGCGCTTGACCAACTTGCTGGAGCGCGTGGACCACCTGGAGAAGTCCCTGAGTTCTCTTCCCTTGGCCACTCGCGGATACGTCCAGGAAGGCGAGACACTTAACGAGAATACGGCGGAGGCGGATCAGCAGCCAGAACAAGATAATGAAGTGTCGACTGATCCCTGATTGAACTCTGCAATGATGTTCCTTTCCGTTTAATTCCAACTTATATTCAATATACTTCTGACTAATATACTATGAATCCTGCAACGAGTCTGAAAAGCGTTTCAATCTTACACATTTTCTTATTGATATTTAATGGGAAACTTAATGCGACAATGTGAAAAGTGGAAGCGGAAGTCAGCTGAGGGAGCTGCAACCCTTGCAGCAATTAGTAGGAAATTTAATATGTTCTTGTTTCAATTATTAAAAGGTCAGAGAGGGGAGCAGAAACTTAACCTTTCCTTGGAATATAAATGTACTTTCTTTTGGTGTTTAGCTTCAGCTCGATTTAACTGGAAATAGAATGAATATAAGTCAATCTAATGCTAAATCTTAATCTAATAGAGAATATATGTCTTTATTTTCAATCCCTGTTGTGCACAGCCTTCGCCCACAGTGCAGAGCCTAGCAGACAGTCACGCACTCGTCGCGCACACAGGCTGAGGCAAATGAGATGTTTTTTGTAGCATACTTTTGAGCGCAAATTAAAAGTGGCGCAACTCGGAAGCCATCTCCTGGCTCCCAATTAAAGCTGACAAGGAGCAGGAAAAGGGAACAGTTGGCAAGATGGAAAGTTGGAAATGTGAAAATAAGTAGGGCTTTAAGTTGCAAGTGCTGCTGCGGTCACAGCTCGACACGTACGGCTATAAAAAAGTTGTACAAAATGATCATCAACTGCTGCTCCAAAGGGTGGGATTCTCCGTGCTGGAATCCACCAAAGGCTAAGCCCCATAAACGAAACCCAAACACAGATCATGTAAATCATGATGGAAATAAAATTTGGTGCAAGGCGACACAAACAATTTAATAAAACTGAGCCACAGTCGAGGCAACTTTGCATGCTTCGCAGCACTTGCCTCACAGATACTTGACATTCCCAGCCCCATTTCGTCCCATTTCGTCCCAGTTCGTTCCATTCCCATCCATTCCATTGCGATTTGCTGCCCTTTTAAGACATCTTCTTTGTCTACTTTAGAGCTTATACTCGTTGTTAAAGTTTTTTGTTGTCTCATGCCCAAAGGACGCCCACTGAATTTTGTCGCTTAACTTTTGTGCTAGTCCTGTCCGCCCCGTCTGGCTGTCTGGCGTATCCTTGCAAGTAACTTTTATAGGTTTGTGCCTTCAATATCGAATCTGCTCCACAAACTCGCTATGTGATGCGTCTGCACACACACACACACACACACACACTCGCACACAGCCACAAATAGGAGATGCAAAAGAGAAAGAGAACAAAATCGACCCGTTGCCATGGTTATGGTTTGTGGGCTAAATGAATGTTAATAAGCTCAAGTCGTTGTACTTGCCGGGGCTTAGACTCTTGTCAAATCCGAGGAATACAAATAAATTATGCTGTTATTCAAATCAGCTTCAGTTAGCCGTCGTCCTCCTCCTCCTGCTAAGCCTCGACATTATCGAATTATTTGAAATACCTCCACGGAATTTTCTTTTCTCCGAAAAGTTGTATTCAGCTCTGAAAAGGCGTCTACTGCTTCAACACATGCAAATTCTGGACTATGTTAGTGCATAAAGGATATTCGAATTCTGAATAGTTTAGTTTATCTCTATAAAAAGAAAGGATTTCAGTTGTTGGGCAACAATGAAAGCTGTCGAAATCCGAGTTCAATGGGAAGAAAGTGTCAGAGGTTTCTCATAATGTCCTCTAATTTCTCTGTCAGTTGGCAAGAACAAAGCAGAAAGTAATCCGATTCGAATGTATTAAAGTATCTTCAACTTCAAACTAAAAGAAAGAAAAAACAACAAAGAGAATAACATACAAAATACAAATTGCAAATCTGTCAAACAACAATGAAATCTGATTAAAGCTTACAACTGTTGGAGGAGAGAGAGAGAGAGAGAGAGAGAAGGAAACGTGGCAAGTGCCGAAAGAAATTTAAATCACACAACGATGAAATTTCACACACCTGCGGTGAATATTTCATCATCATGGGCTCATTTGCAACAACAAGTGGCAAGGGGCAAGCGGCAAGCGGCGAGTGGTGAGTGTGGCAAGTAGGAAACGAAAAGGAGCAAAGTTCAAATCAAAAACACAATTTCTTGGCCAACCAGAAAAAAGCAATCATTGCGAGGTAAATGAAGAAAAAGGTAAAGGTAAAAGGCAACGGCAACGGCAACGGCAAAGGAAAAGGCAAAAGATGAAATATGATAAAAATGCTGAATACGTTTAGATTGAAGGGAAAGGGACAGGATATGGAAGGGGTGGAAAGCTATGCATTACTGTATAAATTCAAATATGCGTGTAATCAGCTTATTTACGCATGTTTATTATATGTGTACACAAGGTGAGAGGCGAAGCGAATATTCAATTTGTTGAGTTTCAGTCAATAGGGAGAAAGGATCTTGAATTTGACCAGGCTTTAACTGAGAACAAGGACTTGTTGTCCTCGCCTCAACTCGCACAAATTGGCCAAAATTTTATGCTAATTTTAAGTACAGCAAATTAACAATTTTAAGCGTCAACTTCTCATCGTAATTTGCATAAATTTGCACGACTTTTTGTTACCCGCCTCCCCCGCCTCATTCAGACTAAACCCTTACATCCAGCCCATTTAACACGCCACAGCAACCCACCCACCCATCCACCCACCCGCATTTACTGGCGTCTGTCATTCCCCGTGGTCGTTGTCCTTGTCGCTTTTTGCTTTTTGCTTCTTGCCTTTTGCTCTTTGTGTTTGGCAGCCTTATTTACCGTAAAATAAAAGTTTTTCTGCGCGCAGCAGCCGCGGCACCACTGGCAGGACCTGCACCACTGACAGCACCACTGACAGCACAGACAGCACACTCAGCTGGGCCAGAGCACTGCTATCACTTCTTGCTCAAGTGACTTGTTTGTTTATAGAATTTACAGTTCCTCAGCTCAAATGTCTCCCGCTTGACTGCAGGACCCCAGCAAAAGGACTCCCTCCCACTCCCACTCTTTCTCTCACTCTCTGGGCCACTCAATGCCAGCAAATGCCACTTACTCATAAATCTGCCGCTTCCTTTTTGTGTGGGTTTATGCGGAAAGCTGCACATTTCTATAAATTACACAACAAAACTTTCAGTTTCACCTCAAGGAAAACTTCTCCAAGTGTTCAGCTGCACTTGAGTGCAAAAGGATAAACTTGGAGCCGAAGGTGCGCACAGGTGAGCTAAGCGGAATAACTCTGTTTGCAGCTTGTTAAATGACAGTTTAGATTGAAGACTGATAAGCATTCAGTTTCTATGGAGACAATGCCTTTCCTTAATGAAAATGTTATACTCTAATGAAAGTTGGATCCTGCCTCTGGCCACAGGATTCTGTTGCCAGTTGCAAATTTAAATGTCTACAGCTAATTTCAGACCGTTTCCCTTGCCCCAACGATGGCTCTGAATGCCACACAAATAAATTGAAGTAGTTTATTTGGCGTTTGTGAGAGTACTGAGAATTGGGACTTAGGTCTTAGGAACTGGGAGCTGGAAAATAGAAACCGGAAACTGTTAGCTGCAAAATAATTTCACGGCTGATTACACAAAGGACCAGCAATGGTGAAATATTCGCAATTCGTAATTTGAAAGTGATGTCAAGCTGATGCTGATGCTGATGCTGTCTACTCAGAAGATGAGAATGGAGAAAGTAACGGGCATGTTAAAGCCTGAAACGGCTGCACACTTGACTGCTGATTAATTAACTAAAGGCAAATCAAGCAAGCGACTGAGGCAAGCGGCAAAAAGCTGATTTAGGTCAAGCCAAGAAAATGAACAGAGAACTGAAGATCTGTTAATTAATTTAGCGAGTCTGTGGCATCAACTACTCCCGTGGTATGTGGCATGTGGCATGCGGCATGCGGCATGCGGCTCGTGCCGAGTGGTGTCTAGCGTGTATCTTGTGGCATGTGGCTCTGGCTCTAGCTCTGCTCCTTTCTCACATCCTTAAAGATAAAGCAAACAAAACGAGACTGTAAAAATTCAATTCAAGGCCCAACGTCGACGCTTCTCCCCATTTTCCTATCATTTCGCTGCGATAATGGAAAACAAAAGCAATAAGAATCTACTCGCATAGCTTTAAGTCCTGTAGTCGCATAGTCCTCTAATAGTCCTCATTCTGGCCATTGTTTCTGCTGCTGCTTAGGAGCTCCTGGCGCCACTTAAATGTTGCGTATGTGAGGCAATATACAGAAAAACCGAGACATATAAAATATATATAAAAGTAAATAGATGAGCAGCCAGTGGCGTAGCAGGAAAACAGAAAACACTTTGGGATGGGATATGAAATCGAGGGAGAAACAGGACTCAATATGAAATCTATTCGAGTTGGAAAATATGAAATGAGCTCTGGGAAAACTTATGTTAAAAAGGATAAAAGAAACTCATTAATGGCAGCCTAAGCTTAACCCTTAGATGTAGCTGATCCCCCCTTCGGGCACAGCTCTGCTTATGACAAACATCTCTCCCGATTCGCAGGATATTTCCACAGTATACAATAAATAAGCAGCACATGCTCAACATTTTTATGCTGTTTTATTGCATTGTGCTAAAAGGCACAGCAAACGAAACGAAACTCAACGGAAAGCAGACCGTGACCATGTGGGGAGCTGGTCGATGGTCGATGCTCGATCTGGTTTCTGTTTCTGTTTCACTGAGAGCCAGCCAAAATCTTATTATGTGCTACATTTAACGCCCAAGTAGCTGAACACTGCCACTTCAGTCAGATACTTCCATTTGCTTCGCCATTAGAGAAAGGCGCTTTGATTGGGGCTTGGCTTGGCTCCTGCCCAAGGAAGCGTGTATATTTGTCGTGTTCCTTGGCTATTTTATTTGTTAAGTCAGCAGCAATGCAATAAAATTAAACTGCTTTGTACAAGCCTTTCGTTTTACCAGGAATTCCTTCTTTCTACCCCGCAGCTGTACCTGTGGTTAGCGGCAGCGCTTGCTGCAAATCGATGCGCACTCGTAAAATGTGCCAAATTTATTGCATACTTTTGTACAGCGTGTGCGTGTGTGTGTGTGTGTGTGAGTGAGAAGGGAGCGTGTCTGGCATTTTTACACCACTTTGATTGGCCTTTGTGCAGATTAAAGTTGTATAACGCAACGCATAAATTTTATACGCGTCATCGTTAAAGCGTTTAACGGTGCGTATGTGTGATTTGTCCTCTGGCTCTGGCAGCTCGGCTATGCGATGATTTTTCCAATTATAATTGAAATTTAAATTGCATTTATTAATGAAAGCAGCAACACAATTAAGTACATACACACGTATGGCCGTACTTAGCCCAATATATGGCACGTGTATGGCAGTTTCTATGGGCAGCTTCAGTTAATTAAATGAATTTTTCGATTGCTTCCCGACAAACAGGAGTGGAAAGTGGAAAGTCAGTGGAAAGCAGTGAAGAGTCAAGCGGCACTCTTAATTAAAATGTAATCGAATTAATTACCCGTAAATTAATGACGACAAATTGACGAAGAGAGAAGAAAAGCAACAGAATTAATTCAGCTTCCACCTAAGCAAAAGGACATTAAAATAGGTAAGCACGAGCACACACATAAAAGCACACAAAGTTTACGCTCGGCCACTTATTAAAATACCGTTGAGCGAAATCAGGGCATAATAAGAGCATTTGCTTTTATGAGTTGCCATTAAACTTTTACCACCGGTCAACTGATGGACCGCTCCGACTGCCAGCCGGGACAGCTGGCCAGGACACTCAGAGGTTCCTCCAGCCGTCGCTGACATACGAGCCGAGCCACTCCAACTGGTCAACTCTCGAGCAGCCTGTGCAGTCAGCCAGCTGCAACAGTTCCCAACAAGAGCCGAAACTGAAAGCGAAATCGAAACCGAAACCGAAAACGAAACCGAAAACGAATCCGAGGCACGTAGCACGTAGCAAGGACCAACAAACACTTCAGGCTTAATACTGACAATCGAGTGCAGGGCCATCGAGGCGTGAGACTTGCACTTGAGCCAAACAGGTTAAGGAGCTGGCAAATCGGTTAAAGGATATGCTGAGACTTCCAATCTTATCACAATACGTATATAGATAGTTTTTCTCCAGGGTATTCTGAAGTCAAGACTCCTAAGCTATTCAGACTTAATAGTGCATTTAAGTTCGCACTCAGTTTTCTAGCCAATTTTGTCAGGTGTCAGCTTTGTTGCCGCTAAGAGCTCTTTAGTTTTGAGCAGCTTCCGAGCTGCCAGAGCTGCCACACAAAACGAATCCTTCTGGCATTTGGCCAAGAAGCGCGCGAGAACACGGGAAACTAATTGTAAGCCTGTTTTTGTTGTCATTCTGATGTGTTGCAGGAGAAGTCGAGCTGCCTTTGATGCCGCCGCCTCTTACAACTACGAGAAATGCAAATATTTGCCGTGTTTTACTTTGTGGTGGGCGTTGACTCAGCGATTGGAATTGTATAAACGTGGTGTACTCTGGCTAGAGTCCTGGCATGACAACGCGCTTTCGAATCACGCAGTTCGCATACGCCATTGAATTTTAAATGAAGCACTACACCATTCAACAAGGAGACTTGAAAGGGAGACCCAAGCGGAGCCTCCAGCAGCAGGGACAGCCGCCGCACGGCCTCATTTCTTCGGCTCAAAATGATATGTTTATTAAAATGCAAGGCAATTCAGTGGCTCTGGCAGAGGGAAAACACAACACGCGAGTCCTTGCCGCTGCTTAAAACCACTTGAACCAATCCGACAAAAAAACACAGCCCTCTCCCTCTCGCTGTGTCTTCCTCTCTGTCACTCATTGAGGGCATAATTGGCGGCGCGTACGCGTTGCCATTGGCGCCGCCTGCACATTTAATGCTTATGAAATTCTTTGCGGTAGCGACTCCTACTCCACCTCCTGCCCCCGCCCCATTATGAGTACCTGAATGAGGCTCCGAAATATCAGCCTCGAAATTGTTGTGTGTACGAAATTTAAAATTTATTAAAAATGCGGCTAAAACAATGAGAGACACTGAATACTCTTTACACTCTCCTCAGTTACAGCAGGACAACAAATACTAGATGCGAGGTGTGCCTGCAGTTTGGCAACAGTATCCTGGAAACTTCTGCTAAGCTGTCAGAACATATAGGGAAGGGCATAAGAGAAGCACTTATGCAAATGGCCTAAGCAATTGTTGGGCTTAAAGTTTTTGTATGAGACTAAGCTAATCTTTGGCTAAGATGCTTTCTCTCTGTGGAATAGTTTTTCGTAATATTCCGAGCATGTCAGGCAGGTATCCTTGCTGCTGTTTGTGTTGGCAAAATGTTTGTTGACTAGCAGAAGTTTGTTAAGGGAAATGGCCAAAAAGAAGACTTCACTTTCTCGGAAGTTGCCCTTCAATTTCTAAAACTTCAAAAGTCGCAGCTTCAACTTTGCTGCCACCCTCACAGCATGACGTGGGCCACGTCCAAGCGGAAGTTCCAGCAGAAGAAGAGGAAGTGAACTCTGCATTTTCTTTGTTTGCACTAGCTCCTTGTAAAGGATACTCGCAGGAGCATAAAGTTGCGTTGCAGCCATTCATAATAAGTGCACCCCTACTCATACTCATATGCATATTTTATGTAAAATCTAATGATACCCTAATGGACTCCCTCTCTCTCTCTCACTCTCTGACCAGACTCTTCTCACAGGATACTCAAATGTGTGGCCATTAGAAGCTGGAAGCATCATTGACTGAGAAAAAGTTGAAAACTTAAAAAGGAATAAAATCAGCAAGAACGAAGCAAAGTCTAAGCATATGAAAGGGGGTTAAGAGATTCACTTAATCTCCATAAATGTTGCCCATTAACATTATTATTATTAACATACAATGAACGTAAAATTCTCTCTTTTCAAATAATTTCCATGTGCTTTCTGTTTTCTTTTCATTTGAGCATTTTCCCCCCAACAAATGTGAAGGCTCTCGCATGCACTCATAGAAATAGTAGTAGTTGCTTTCTAATTATGTATTCACATACAATCATAATTAGATTCACCTCGTTGAGTCCCTCCCCCATCAGAACATGCAAATTACCCATTCAAAGCTGAAAACAGAGAAGAAAACAAATAACCAAGCTGCATGCCAATGGAATGTCCTCCCTGATTCCACACACACACACACACTCGGCACACTCGGCACACTCGACACACTCGACACACTCGTTTGACCAACCTGCATGATAATTGCTGCAAAATGCTGAACGCAAACATTCTCCCAAAGAGAACAGTTCCCAGCTCTGATTGGATCCAGTTGCTGCTTTCTGATCCACCTCATAACCCCACAAGGCCATTGTCAGTCAGTCAGTCAGGACGTGCTCCTAGTGAAAGCTTTTGGAATTATTGAAAACTGAGCTCTCTCTTATACCCTGCAGTCAGCTTGTTATTATTGTTACCAGGAGTATAATAAATTATTGCAGAGTTATGTAACGTCCTTGAATGAAGATATATATACGTGTCCTTAATCAGCTTCTGCTGCGGAAATGAGCTCGACAGCTGATGAGCAGCATCCTGTCTGCCCAACTTCAATGCAACTTTTCAAGTTTTAATCAAAGTTAAAGGAAAAGTTTGTTCCAGATTTTAACTCTTTAATATTTGTAGTGGATATTTTGGCTGCTGCTCCAGTTAAAAAGTTTCAATGAATAACTGCTTTTGCCATAATTTGGCAAAGGCACAAATAAATATTTCGAGTATGCGTAAAATTTGTAGTACAAACGTATCTGGAGTCAGTTCGCCGTGGCTAATTGCATTTGTTTGCGTAGTTTATGGCCAGGTTGCTAATTAGAGTCAGCAGCAGCAACCACCGAGCTACCTGCCCTAATGGTCGGTCACAGAGCCAAGTTTACTCATGGGTGCAATAATGGCGTTAATAAGCGAGAGCCGAAACTGGCCGCAAGCCCGTTTCAGTCAGTGGCAAAAACAATAGAAGCTGCAAATGGACGTTTCCATTATAGAGAACTGATCCGTTTTTCTTTGTGAATCAGCAAAAGGATTGTTAAATTAGTGCAAATAACTTGGCGGGATTGTTATCCAGGTAATTAGCTGAACATTGTTGAAGGCTCAAAGCTAGCAGTTGACTCCCTTTAAAGAGTTGCCTTTTTTTACATCCTTTATATTTTGGAATGCTTATTTAAGCGGCAGTAAAACAAAGTCCTAAAACGTGCGCTGCGGGCACTCACTTTCCAATTTCCACCACGAAAATAATATTACCAAAAGTTTAAAGCGCTCTCACCATAAATCATGTTTGGCTTACCTATCGCATAGCGTATAAACAGGGTATAACTATCATATTTAAGTTGCGATATAAACTTTGATGGTGTCCATTGCTACGAAACTCATTTCGGCAGCCACAAAAAGTTCAACATGCTAAAAGAAAAGTTATGTTATGGGCATCTGCGAGGACGCATAATAATCTCGAGTGCCACAACTTGTGCGAACACCCTCGAATCTCAGTGTGCTAAATCAATAACAGTAAATTTGGCAGACGCACATAACTACGAGCCTTCTGGACATGCAACAACATAACAGCCCATAGAAACAAAGAATTAACTATACACACATACATATACAGATATATGTATGTATGTATGTTATTTATCTTTGCAACGCGTAGTTAGTGGGAGTCGCAGTCATCAAGTTTAGCTGGGAGACACGTGTTGGCCATAAATTTACTTTTGTCTCTCTCGGACTGCTGTCTGCCGCCCTTTCATTTGGTTTCAGTGTAATTTGTTTTGTGACCCAACTAATTGTGGCAACAAGTCAAACAATTGTTGGCCCACAGCCAACAAACTTCTGGGAAGGAAGCATTCAATTTAAGCGCGGAAGTCGCTCAAGTGCACGACAATGCGAATCTCAAGACATTCTCTCAGTGTACGCTCATCCGCTCTTAAACTGAACAATGCGTTCAAGTAATCTTTCTACTCATTCCACTTCTTACCTGATCTTGAAACGTTTACAGTTCTATTGTTTATTTACTCTTTGCGGACCCATCATTTATTCCATATGAAAGTCTCTTTATGATCGCCCGAATATTAACAAGCGCCTTCTGGGATAACCCGAGGGAAACAAGCACGAACATTCATGTCCACAATGAAACGGCGAAACACAAACAAAACACTCGGCACGGAATTTGTGTGAACTAAAGTTTCTCACTGCATGAATAATACTGAAGTGTTCGTCTTGCACCGTTACCGATACCGTTAACACGAGCGCGAGTTTAAAGTTACGTTCGTTTTAGAATTCGGGTTTGAGATTAGGACAGAGACAGCCGCACACACGTCAAGCGATCACGCGATTAAATTGCATACTGCGCGCTGTTCATACTAAAAGCCGCCTACAACATGAGATGGGAAATTTTAACAGAGCGGCTGCTGGGCGATAAGCAGCGAAAGCCATGCAACACGTGTCTGTAACAGCGACCGCTCTCGCACTGTTAAACTTAACAGTGCTGGCTGTTAGCCGCCTGTTAGCTGTGAGGCTGCTGTCTCTGTTAGCAGCTGTAACCCACTGACTTACATTACAGCGCGCGCTGTTAACTGTAAGCCCTGCTGTTAACAGATTCTCTCTTAAATTTGTACAGAAAGCATCTAGCGCTCTCTCTTAAGGCCTGTCAGATACGCGTTTGCTGTCAAGTAAATACATGTGCACGTTAATTTATTAAACTGAATATATTTTATTTTATTAAATGTTGCACCGGTTTATGTCATCCGCATACACAGAGTGCCATTCATATCAACACACACCACACCCACACACACATATTTTATCTCATAAATTTATGTCAAAAAGGGCCAAGGCTGGCGTTGCCTGCCTCTAGAAGCCACAGGTGTAGCACCAGCAAATTAAGTTGCATATATAACTCAGACCCAACCCGTACCGCTCGCCACAGGCGCCCTCAAGGAAATTGCCTCCATTTCTAGGATGCGGTGAGCGTGTGACCGCTCTACCCCCCCTCCCTGTAATAGTACAATTTGTGCGCGCTAAGAGTTGACTTACAAAAAAATAACTTATACGACCCGTGTCGTGTACTTTACAATTGCTGCCGACTGCCGACTGCGTTAGTCATTACAGCAAACGACTTTGACGGAAGAAACAGCATACATAAATTACCGCGAATTTGAAAGGAGGAAAGAAGATATATGTAAGTGTGTAATAAAAGGACAACAGCTGGCGGGCGACCTGTACAGTGAAGCGAGTCTGTCCGGCATACGCATTGTCTTAAGCCGCTTAAATTATGCCATTACAGTCAGAGAATGTCAACGACTCGGCGGGTCCAGGCAGACGGCGACATAACTCGAGATAATTCACTTATAACGCGTTGCGAGAAAAAGAAAAGAAACGAGCGAAGAGTAAAAACGAGTGGGAAAACAAATAAAAAAGGAATCGTAATGTCAACGAACGTGTTATCCTTCCAACTAAAACCAAGTCCATCTCAATTCCAAAGTCAATGACGCTCGAATAACTTTGCAAGGCTGCGAGCCACTTTTGGGATATAGACATACGATTGTAGACGGCAAGAGAATTGTACGATAATTGCAGTAAAACGACAACTTAATTTGGCTTATCAAGTGCATATGAGTACAGGACGAGAGCGAGAGGTCAGAAGGCATTCAGAAAGCAAATTGAAGTAAGCTTCAGGCTAGCTGTCAAAGGTCTAGGAATCCTTGATTGGGATGCAGACAACGTAGGGGGAAGTGTGTAACGAGATAGATTGAAAGGACGAATGCAGATATGTGATTTAAGTGTCAAAGGTTGATAACTTTATCAGGAGTCGAATTGGGTATCGACCGAAGGCCAGACAGTAAATATTTGGCCAGAAGAAAAACAATCATAACAATTTTCCAACATTTCGAGAAAATGAATCACAGCCAAAAGTTCTTTGAAACAAAACGCGCTGAATTTCTGGGTAGCTGCAACGAGTCTGCGTTGCCAGTAAAATTTGGTATGCAAATCTTATGAAATATGGAGACAGGTTGCAAATGTAAATATACGATTGCAGCAAACGGTTGCACGACTGCAATTTAATTTGGTCTCAGCAATTGTTAACTGCATTGGCCATACGAGCTGCTGCCTTGGAGAGCCTGTGAAATATTAAGCAGCCCTGGCAGCGACGTGAGTGGATTCTGTAAATGGGATGAATTTTGAAATTGGCTTGCAGCTTGCAGCATGTAGCATGTAGCAGAGGTAGCACGAACTGCAACTGCCACAGATGAGCAACTAAATGAGCAACACACACACACTATTACATTGAGTTGTATACGACTGTTGGTTCCCTTAGCCCAGGCAATTTGCGATGCAATTGGCCGCAACGAGCCGGACACTCACTGACAATAAGACCAACCAAGCCGGAACAGGTCAACAGGAGGAGTCCAAACACGCTGGCACCTTTGAGCGTGTCGAGCAACTAACTCTCACTCTCTGAGTGCATTGAAGTGCCTCACGGAACTGCAACTGCATCTGTGTTCCTGCCACCAACACGTGCAACCTGGCCCTTGACAGCTCGTTGACAAAGTCGATGTCATTCTCTCGCTACTCCAGTTTGTCCCGCAGCTTATGGCAGCCTGACAATGCACACAAACTGCACAGGACGATGCCTAATCCAGGTGAGTAGCATTCCATAGAGCCATTAATCAATGAGCAACAACGACAGCTGAAAGTCCTTGTCAGAGGCAAAGGATTTACCCACTGACAGGCCGCTTAACGAGGATGCCTCATGCGAGGCAAATCAGGACTCAATTCGATTACTCGATAACCGACAGGACATATGTACAAGGCACGAGACCAGTTGACAGTCTAATGCCTGGCCATTTGGAAAATTGATTGTTTCCACACATTCGTGTTGTCCTTCGCTCTGACAGAAGCCTCTTTCAGACTCAGAGAATATTCAAATTGTTTTCACAATTCCGTGGAAATATTGCAAAAAGTACATTTATTAGTTTCCATCTGGCTGCGCATGAAAGATCCTGGCATATGAATAGTTGTTACTATCAATCCTTCAATCATAAATTTTATAAAAATATAAATGTAGTCACTTATTTTAGCAACTTTAATTATTTTCATAAGCAAGTTACAAAAAGGAAATGAATATGTGCAGGTCCTTTTAAAGAGCTCCCTCGACGCCGCACATATCCTTCGGATTGTGAGTTTTTGCTTTCTCCTCATTGTTTCCCTAACCCACTTTGTTTCAGTCGATTGCTCGCCATGGCAATGAATGAATGAATGAATAAATGAATGGATGGTTTTGTTTTATTTTATATTTTGCGCTTTTCGCTTTGCTTTCGCACATTTAAATGGCTTTTATTACTTTTTTGGATTTTAGATTGCAAATTGTTCGGCGTAAGCTAATAAAAAGGCATAAAGAGAGCGCGCGGAAGAAATGTGGGAAATGCTTTGTCAACAAACTGGGCGTGTTTTGTGTCAGCAAAATAAGGCAGAATCTTTCACGGGTATTGGCCACGTTTACAGCTCAAGTAATTAGCAATTTATGCAGCTTTGCTTCCAGCCATTTGTTACACAAAGCCCTCAGAAAACAACCTTGGCTCATAAAAGTTAACACCTTTGGCCAGTCGGTCGGTCGGCCAGTCGTCCAGTCAGCCAACAGGGCCCGGAAAAGTATGCTATGGTAATTTGTATGCAAGCACCAAGTGGACTCACTCAAGTAAGCATAATGAATTGTTACATAAGCATGATTTATCTGTACGCAGCACATAAATCTCAGGTGAGACAAGCTCTAACAACGACTATCAGTGTACCCTTTCCATGATAAAGGGAAATGTAAGGGACAGGACGACAGGTCGGGCTACTCGACGGTGGACAAGCTGACCGACCGAAGCCTTATACCTTGCGATAGCAGGATCTTAATAATATTAACCATAACTAAGCGTATTCTGGATACTTCTACAGGTTCACTTGGCTGCTGGCAATTTGACCTTTTGACCACAAGTTGCGCTCGTTACTCGATATTAAGCAATTTGTTATGAATCAATAATAAATATAAATAACCTAATTGGAAAAACTGTCTTTTGATGTGGCCTACGTACAGTTTTATTGATGATAATGATAACGATGACGATGACGATGATGATGGTGATGGTGATAATGATGATGTCATCAGCGGGAGAGAATGGGAGTTGTGGCAAGTGAAATATGGGAAGCTGTAGTGGCCGTTCAATATAAGTTAACGCCACATCATGGCAGCTGCTTTTGGCCAAGACAAGGCAAAGGCAACGCGGCCAATTGAGCGAAAATCAATGGCCAGTTGGCCAGTGACCAAGCTATCAGCTTGATGAGTAGATGAAATGCGCTTTTTCCGCTGCTGATGACCGAATTCCATGTTGCAACTTTGTTACTGTCAGCCAATCCTCGCTGTGGCACGAGCTTTAAGTCCCGCTTATCTTGCTTGCAACAAATGCACGACCATTTGCCAATTTAATGGAACATCTCCTTCTTTTATACTCTACCGTTCATTAGGCATTTCGTGCTGCTAATTATTCGGGAAAAGTTTCGCCTCCCAATGCCCCAAAGGATAACACTGCACTCGTGACTGTACTTCCAATAGGAGCGGAAGTTTTTGCTTCAAGTACATATGCTGGGAGCTGGGAGCTGGATCAGAGCTCTAGTCAACAGTCCAGGTGTTTAAGCTTTGATCCCAAGCGAAACAGCTTAAAGGATTTCAAGTGCTACAACGAAAACTTTCCCTTAAACGAATGAGAGTTATAGATTTTCCTGAATACTAATTGAATGTTCCCTAGCTTCTCATCTATTCGATGTGTCTGGCTTTCCACTTGATATTCCTCGCATCTCCCTACCAACAGCTCACAGGACATTTCTGCTCTTTAAAGAGCTAACTTCTCGTCCTTTAAACTCACAATTAGATGCAACAAACTAACAGTTTTCCAATAAAAATGTCGCACACTCGATTTCTCACTCCTTGACTGCGTTTTGCCTTGGAGCAGGGCACAGCCACAGGCCACAATTTGACCATTAGTTCGTTGGTCCTGGGCAACTGGCCAAACCTCGAACAACTTCTTCAATCCGCCAACTGCTTCTGGCCTCGTTCAGTTTGATGTCGTCGATACATTTATTGGTTGCTTTGGCTTTTGCTTTGGTTTTTCCTTTGCTGTTGCTGCCACGAGGAAGCAGTCCATAAAATTTTAGCAAATTGCCAAGCGCTGACCCATAAATAACAGTACAGCGCCCTCCAAGTCTGCCCAGATTCATCCCAATTAAGTATATATACCCTATATATATAGAGAAGAGTCTGGGAGCAAAGTTTTCTTTTCGTAAGTGAAAATAATCGAAACACGAGTCTAATTTGTTTTAGCCGACTTTTCGCACGCTCAATAAATTAGATTGTCAACTTGGCTCCAAACTTTCTGCTTACACATTATTGCTCGTAATATCAACTCTATATATATACATATTCATATATATATCTGTAGAAAAGTTGTGATTTGAATATACGAAATGATTGAGAAATGCTTTGAAATTTACTTTGAAAGATTGAGACCAAAAGTCAGAGCAGAAATCAGCGAACTGTTTAAGCCAATTGCTCAAGACGAGTAGCAGGTAGCCTGGCTAGACTTGGCCATAAGCCAAGTTAAGTATTGTTGCTTCACTTTGGCTCAGACTCGATGCGAATTTTATGCGCCACACTTCGTTGCAAGTTGCCTGGATCGCAGCACTGCTCCACTCGCACAGTTTTTATGTCTATTCGAAAATGGCTACGGCGCATTAGCGGCATAAAACAGGCAGTAGGCATTATGGCAAATCCTTTAAGCACCAATACACACACACACACACACACACACATACAAATGATGAGGCGTCAACACGTTCGTAGGACGCTTTTAGGCGCGACGCCGTTTCCATTTTTTATGCTTTATTGGCAGGAGCGTTGTGCACGTGCAAGGACCTCGACGCAGCAGGACCTCGACGCGCTTCCGCTGGTGCTGGCCATCAAAATCAACGCTTAATGTGGCTCTAATCGCTTTCGCATAAATTTCCACGCCATTTTGTAATAAAGAGAGGAAGCTGCTATCAGTTGTCCCTGGGGTGCATTGGCTCCAAATTTAATGTGTGTTTCATTGAGTCTACGCAGGATTTGAATTACCATTTGCCATTGGCCCGAATTAAATAAAAGCAAATGCCAAAGGCCAATACAATCTAAGGACAACAAACAGGACAACTACCAACAACACTGCATGCGGGCGAGTCCTGCTGGCATTTCAATTAGAAAAGCAAATAGAACATCCTTTAATTGAAAAATTGACACTGCTCCTGTGCAAGATTGGAATTGTTTATAAGGAGACAACAAAGGTGAGGAAAACTATATTGGATTCAACAATTAATTAGCTTTTCCAAATGTAAGCCGACTAGCAAAGCACTCTGCAAACTCTCTCCGGAATCTACTCGCATCTCTTAACTGATTCACAAGGGAAATCCCACCTGGTTTGAATTGGACTGAAGTGGCAGCCGGACATATGGGAGGAGCTGAGCTGAAGAGCTGGCAGGAATGTAGTTGGTCTGGATGACATGATATATATAAGTAGTAGATCGATATTGAGTCTTTCCTTAACATTATTCATTACCAAAACGGTGAACCTCTTAGCCTTTATCAACTGTTCACAAATATCATACATAAGAAGTATAAAGAAGGATGATTGTATCGAAGAGTCTGCTATGTAATATCTTTTCATATAATAGACTTAATATTAAAATTTATCAATTAAATTGTAAAGTCTTCTTACCAATGTCCATTTGGTTGTCCCTTATCCTTTTGTTCCATCGGATTATGATAAGGCTTTGATCTAATGATAAAATAAAAAAAAGATATAGAAAACGCTTTAAAAATCAGGAAAGTAAACATCCAAGCAGTACGACTATAAATTAATATATATATTATTGACAAATTCTAAAAAGTGAGTTGGCAACGCGCATAGAAATAAGGGTGAAGCATACCAATGGCAACGCGGACTACAGACAACATGAGGAAGCATCCCTTGGGATGAATTATACCATACTACATTTTTATACATCCGAAGATGAACAACATTAGATGTTAACATGTATTTTGACAGGGTATTCCTTAGTCGAGCATACCCTACCAGAACACTCCCAGCAGTCTGGCCTTATACTTGACCAGGGTACAAGGTGATCGAGTGAGCGCTTTCGGCTTTTCTCTCAATCTCTCAGAAGCAGTTGAAGCTTTTTTGGCTCTCTGAAAGCTTCTTTCCCAATCAGAACAGCGTCCAGTAGAAAGCTTTTAGCTCAAAACAGATCAGTTCTCTTCAGGCAGTTGATGAAGTCATTTCAGTTGAGTTCCAGACACCAAACGCGATGCTGTTCCTAGCGCTTGCTCTAGTGGCCATCGCCCTGGCCTTGTTCCACAACTTCTACCAGTATACCTATAACTATTGGCAGGTGCGGGGAGTTCCGTTTGAGCGCCCACTGCCGATCGTAGGAAACATGAAGGGAATCGGTTCCAAGCTGCACTTTCGGGACATCAATCAGAGGTTGTACGATCGGTTCAAGGGGAAGGCGCCGTTTGGGGGCATGTTCATGTTTTTTAAGCGAGTCGCGTTCATTGTGGATCTGGATCTGGTTAAGCAGATGCTGATCAAGGACTTCAGCGTGTTCCACGATCGGGACCTGTTCAACAATGTGCGGGATGAGCCCCTAACAGGACACTTGTTCACACTCGCAGGGGAGGAATGGCGCTCGATGAGGCAGAAACTGACGCCAGTGTTCACCTCCGGCAAGATGAAGCACATGTTCGGGGTGGTCGTCGAGGTGGGTGATCGCCTGGCGGAGACGGTGGACAGATCGGTAGCCACTGCTTCTGATGGCGATGTGGAGATCAAGGAACTGTGTGCCCGCTTCACCACGGATGTCATTGGCACCTGCGCCTTCGGCATCGAGTGCAACAGCTTGAAGGATCCACACGCCGAGTTCCGTTCCAAGGGTCGCATGATCTTTGAGAAGCCGCGTCATCATCTCCTGGTCCAGGCCTTTATTTTCACCAATGCAAAGCTGGCGAGAAAAATGCGCTTAAAGGTATTCCCAGATGAAGTATCCAAGTTCTTCATGGATGCGGTTCGCACCACTGTGGATCACCGACTGAAGCACGGAATAAAGCGCGATGATTTCCTCGATCAGCTGATCGAGCTTCGCGCCGAAGACCAGGAGGCAGCTCGTCAGGGCAAAGGCATCGATCTATCCCAGGGTCTTAGCATTGAGCAAATGGCCGCCCAGGCCTTTGTCTTCTTCCTAGCTGGCTTCGAGACATCCTCCAGCACAATGGCCTTCTGCCTGTACGAACTGGCATTGCAGCAGGACATTCAGCAGCGTTTGAGGGAGGAGATTGAGATGGTGTTGCAGGAGGTATCCAATGGGGAGTTAACCTATGATGCCATCAGGCAGATGAGCTACTTGGACCAGGTGCTGTCAGGTAAGAGACGATCGCAGTTCTTATTTATGACTGAACATACTGACAAGTCCTTGAACCCCTCCCACAGAGACACTTCGGAAACATTCGATTGTGCCTCATCTGCTGCGAATAGCGAACGAAGACTATAAGCTGCCTGGTTCAGAGCTGGTCATCGAGAAGGACACTTCCATCCTAATACCCATTCATAGCATACACTACGATCCAGAGATATATCCCCAGCCCGAACGCTTCGATCCTGCTCGCTTCGAACCGGATTCCATCAAGGCGCGTCATCCATTTGCCTATTTACCCTTTGGCGATGGACCGCGCAACTGCATTGGGGAACGCTTTGCCAAGATGCAGGCCAAGATTGGCCTAATCTCTCTCTTGCGTCGCTTCCAGTTCAGTGTCTCCAAGCGCACTGAGATACCTCTGATCCTGGACACACGCAACTTCCCGCTCTCCACCAAAAACGGAATTCACCTCAAACTGGAACGAGTTTAGCCAAAAGTTGCTGTCCTCAGATTCTATATGCGTATATATAAAACTGGTTTATTTATAAACGTTCTATCATTAAATACAAATGTATATACATACAAGTATATATATATAACTCACTTGAGATCATATATTTAGGTATAGACGTATATATATATGCCATATTTGGGATTTGCGACTGATACTGACAAATCAATTGCAAGTCACATAGGTTATTCACGATGATTCTGCAGTTTTGCCGCGCTATCAATAATCCCAGAGGTATGCCTGTATATATGTATATATGTATATGTATATAGGTTTGTCTATATATATGCCGACCTGCCTGAATGAGCATTATCATTCCGATGTAGCTGCTCATCTGGAACCCCTAGGCATTAAGGTGTCCCCTAGAGTGTTAGATAGAAATACTTCTATTCTGATTGGACTTATGCAGAGGATATATGCCAACCAGAATCCAATAAGAATGTATATATATTTTACTAGGTACAATATGTACTGTAGCTCGAGAGAACCAAGAATGGCTTAACAACAACGTTCCGCACTTCATACCGTCCACACAATGGAATGCAGTGGAATGGCATGAAATGGAGTGGAATGGAATGGGATAAAGTGGAGACGCGGATTATTCTCTATGGGTCATTTTGGAGAGCGAGGTCCGAAGCAAGGTCAGTCTCGAGGCGCTGGAAGAAGCTGTCCGAAGTTGTCCGCGAGTGGGCCAAAATACTTGGAAGCCAGATTCGGGCAGCTTGCGATTCGTTTTTGGGCCGTCTCGTGGCCAAAGTCGAGCCAAGAGCTGGTCACATCGAGCGAAAATGAATTGTTTCTGAATTTTGTACTTTGAATTGAGTAAAATGAATTTTGCAAGCCGAATTTATGGCCATTTCAATTGGCCACACTTCGAATACTTATTTGAGCTGTCGAGTGGCGGTTGCACTTGGTCTCTGCTCAGTTTCACTTGGTTCGTCGTGGCGCTTGCATCATGTGGACGCTTCTGATTTTGGTAGCTGTTGCCGGTTGCCTGGGCTACGCCTGGTTGAGCAACCACTACGAGTATTGGCGCCGGCGAGGCGTTGTTGGGGAGAAACCGGTTTTTCTGTATGGGAACATGAGTGGCTTTTCTCGCAGTGTACATTGGACGGATATCAATCAGCGGATTTATATGGCGTTCAGGGGTCAGGAGAGATTCTGTGGCTTCTATGCGTTCTTCGACCAGGCGCTGCTTGTGATGGACCTGGAGCTGATCAAGCGGATTATGATCAGCGATTTTGGGAGCTTCACGGATCGGGGACTGTTCAACAATGTGGTTGATGATCCTTTGACTGGAAACCTACTGTATCTGGATGGTGATCAATGGCGCTGGCTGCGGCAACACTTGACACCGGTGTTCAGCTCGGGCAAGATGAAATTTATGTTTTCCACAATGCTGCAAGTGGGCGAGCAGCTGGCTAAGGCAGCGGATCAGCTGCAAGGAGACATTGAGGCAAAGGATCTGTGTGCATGCTTCACCACCGACACCATTGGCAGCTGTGCCTTCGGCCTAGAGTGCAACAGTCTCTCCGATCCGCAGTCGGAGTTCCGTCAAATGGGTCGCTCCATATTGGATGAGCCCCTCCATAGCGGCTTCGTGCAAGCCTTTATGTTTGCCCAGCCGCGTCTGGCCAGAAAACTGCGTTTCCGCCTCTTCAGGCCAGAGGTGAGCGACTTCTTTCTGTCGACTGTCCGCCAAACTATCGACTACAGACAGCGGGAAAATGTCAAACGCAATGATATGATCCAGCTGCTCATGGACCTGGGTCAAGGTGAAGGGGAAAAGTCTCTGAGCTTTGTGCAAATCGTGGCACAGGCATTGATCTTCTTTTTGGCTGGCTTTGAGACAACCTCCACGAGCATGTCCCTCTGTCTGTACGAGCTGGCTCTGAATCCCGATGTGCAGGTGAAGTTACGCAAGGAAATCCAAACTACTTTGGAGCACCACAATGGACAGATAACCTACGAGAGTCTGCAGGAGATGCCCTACCTCAACCAGGTGATAGCAGAAACACTCCGCAAGTATCCAATCCTGCCACACACTCTACGATGCACTTCTAAGGCCTACAGAATACCAGACAGTAGCGTTGTGCTCGAGCCGGGTACCAGGATAATGATACCCGTCCACAGCATACACCACGATCCTAACCTTTACCCAGAGCCCCAACTCTTCGATCCTGCCCGTTTCGAGCCCGAAGCCATTAAGCAGCGACATCCATTTGCCTATTTACCCTTTGGCAATGGGCCCCGCAACTGCATCGGCGAGAGATTCGGCCTGATGCAGATGAAGATTGGGATTGTGACGCTGCTGCGCTACTACCAATTCGGGCCCAACGAGCGTACTCAGGTCCCGCTTCAGTTCTCCAAGACGCACTTTCTAACTGCCGCCGAGTCGGGCATACACATCAAAATGGAGCGACTGAATGCGTAGTATCGACATTTACATACAAACATACATACATACATATATTTGTATGTATGTATCGACATAAAAATTGATTCCTACTTACGGTTTGTGTAATTGTTTTTTATTTTTAGAGCGTAATTTCTATAATTAACTTGGTATATGTACTATATATATTATTTTGTTACTATCACTCAATCTCAACAATTATCAATTCCTATTACGTCTTAAGGGTAACTAGAACAAGAAGTGAATAAATACTGCGAACAACAAACTCTTGCAAGAGTCTTTTTAATGATCAACTGTTCATTGTCCAAGGTCTTGTTTTGGTTGCTCTCAGTGCAAATTACTGTAAACTGCTGCCTCTCAATTGTTCTCACTCTCTTTGCTGTTTACTGGGAATATTTGCATGCATATTTACATACAAACATATTGATACAAACATATATGTATGTATGTAAACGTGAATATGTACAGAGTGCTCGCATCTAGCACACCATTCAGCCGGTGAGATAAGAAGCGCGTAAACAATAATATAATTAAAGCTGGAATGTTTCTAAATGAGAATTCGCCAGGTTTTTTATACGAGTACATACATACATACATACATACATACATATATACATACATGTATGTACATAATTACGCTGTACGAAAGATAATGTGCCTTATTGTCCAAGTCATTCACAAAGCACATCGCATATCTCCCTCTGCTCTACCTCTCCCTTACTCTCAATTCTTGCGATATGTGCAAAAAGATAACGGTTTTAGCAGCTTGATACGAATTTCGCCGGTCTCCCGATATTGTTTTTGTTTTCTGCTGCATTTTGTGCAACGCCTTCGTTGCTGAGTTACGCACATGTTAGCTTATCGCTCTCTTTCTTTGCTTTGCTGCCTCTCTCCTTTCTGTTCTCTCTCAAACCTAATCAAAGCTCTCGCTGTTGCTCGAATTGCAAAAATCAAAGTCTGGTTCAATGTACACGCACTCTGCCAATAAGCGAGGTAATCTGCTTCACTCGTTAACATTGAACTGCACTTTGTACTATAACAGATAATTAACAGAATCATATTTGTAATAACAGACTTGAAGCAGTTGAAAGTGAATCGGGAGAGATGCTTGACGTAATTGCGCTGGTTTTAATAACGCTTGCTATCGGGTTTTGGTATGTGCGGATCAGGCTCACCTACTGGGCTTGGAGACGCATCGGGCATGATCGGCCAACGTTTCCCATGGGCAACTTAAAAGGATTTAAGAAGGACAAACACTTCAAGGACGTGTTGGCGCCCATTTATGAGCGCTTCAAGTCAAGTGGTGCTCCCTTTGCGGGCTTTTATTTCATGCTGCGACCTGTGGTCGTGGTATTGGATCTGGAGCTGGCCAAGCAGGTGCTTATTAAGGATTTTGGCAACTTTGAGGGTCGCGGCATGTATCACAACGAGCGCGATGATCCACTAACAGGGCATCTCTTTCGCATCGATGGACCCAAGTGGCGACCACTGCGACAGAAAATGACACCCAGCTTCACCTCCGGCAAAATGAAGTACATGTTTCCCACGATCTGCGACGTAGGCGAGGAACTGGCTCAAGTCTGTGCCGAACAGGCAGAGAACGCAATGTGTGGCATCCTGGAGATAGCTGATCTGATGGCTAGATACACCTCGGATGTGATTGGTCGCTGCGCCTTTGGCCTGGAGTGCAATGGCCTGCGGCATCCGGAGGCCGAGTTTGCCACGATGGGACGGCGTGCCTTCCAGATACGACGCCATAATAAACTAATCGATGCTTTCATTGAGAGCTTTCCAAACCTGGCACGCCGGCTACGCATGTGTCAGATCCACCAGGAGATCACAGACTTCTACATGCGCATAGTGAGGGATACGGTAAAGGAACGCGAGGAGAAGAGCATTGTGAGGAATGATTTTATGAATCTGCTCATCGAGATGAAGCAACGTGGGGAACTTACGCTGAAGGAAGTAGCCGCCCAGGCGTTCATATTCTTTGCTGCCGGATTTGACACCTCTGCATCCACCCTAGGATTTGCCTTGTACGAGCTGGCGAAGCAGCCCCAGTTGCAGCAGAAGCTGCGGCAGGAAATTGAGGATGCACTGCAGCTGCATGGAGGCCAATTCACCTACGAGTGCATGCAGGAGCTGCGCTATATGGAGCTAGTCATAGCAGGTGAGTACCGGATAGTGGAACTATATCTTGACCTGGTCTCACGATCAAATCTTATGGAGAGAGATACAAACAGGTTTCTGTTTATGTGGGAAGTCAGCTGATCCGCAAAGTGTGACCATATTTATAATAATATACTGAAAATATACTGTATTTATATAGTAACAGAAAACTCACCTGAATCCATGAAACTTTCAGAGACGCTTCGCAAGTATCCTGTGCTGCCACATCTTTCCCGCATCTCCCGTAACTATTACGCGGCCAAAGGAGATCGCCACTATTTCATTGAACCCGGACAGATGCTGGTCATACCCGTCTACAGTATACACCACGATCCAGAGCTGTATCCGGAACCCCACAGATTCATACCGGAACGCTTTCTGGCGGAGCAAATGGCCCAGCGGCCTACCGCATCCTGGCTGCCCTTCGGAGACGGACCCCGAAACTGCATCGGAATGCGTTTTGGCAAGATGCAGACGAGCATTGCCCTGTTCCATCTGCTGCGACGCTTCGAGTTCAGTGCCTGTCCACGCACCGAATCCAAGATTGACTTTGTCAAGTCCAACATCCTGCTATGTCCTTCCAACGGGATTTACCTAAAAGTTCAAGAGCTGAAAAAACTATAACATAATGTAATATACAGAAGAGAAGCTTTTAATACTAAAAGATAATATTTATTGACAAATGTACAGCTCACGCTTAATTCTTTATAAATCAGATCATCTACTGTAAAAATATATAAATAAAAATCAACCCAAAGGTAGCCTACGCTTCGTAAGTATCCCGTACTTCCCCATCTCACCCGGGAGGCAACCTCAGACTATTCGACTAAAGATCCTAAGCACTTTATCGAGAAGGGCAGTGTTGTCCTTATATCCGTTTCAATATGGCCGCATTGGATCGCAGATTTGCTAGCGCCATCTATGTGACATTTGCTGAAGCTAAAGAAGAACTTCCCTTCGCTCGAGTATTTATTGAAAGAAAAACAATAAACTGTCATGTAACAGTTTGTCTAACATAAAGATGGTTATACTACAACCGATTTTATTTATGGATTGCCATATGCCATAGATTGTGCCATAGATTAGATACTATTAGGAAGAGAATCCGCACGAATCGGGGCCAAAAGCACTTCTAAAAATAAGTTTAGTTCGCAAATTCTCAAACAATGGTTTCTTTATCTTAACATACGAGGATAGGACTGTAATCTTGACTCTCTTCTATAACCGGTTTACATTTAAGAGCTTTAAAGAGAACTACAGACAGAGAGAGAGAGAGAGAGTCAGAAAGCTTTGGCCTATAAATATCGTGTGCTTGGAAACGTTTGACTCAGTTTCACTCCGGTCGTAAAATGTCGCTGGTTATAGTTCTGCTGCTTCTTGTTTTATCGCTGCTCTTCTATCTGGCGCGATACCATCACAATTATTGGAATCGTCGCGGAATTCCACACGACGTGCCCAAGTTCCCGCGAGGCAACGTCAGCGATTGGCCCTCCAAGCGGCAACTGGGCGTAATCTTCAAAGATTGCTATGCCAAGTTCAAGAATAGCGATTCTCCGTTCGCCGGGTTCTACTTCTTCTTCAGCAAATCGGTTGTGATTACCGATCTGGAGCTAGTTAAGCGCGTCTTGATAAAGGACTTCAACAATTTCGAGAATCGTGGCATCTTCTACAACGAACTCGACGATCCCCTCTCGGCTTCCTTGTTCAGCATTGAGGGTCAGAAGTGGCGCCACCTGCGTCACAAATTCACACCCACCTTCACCTCGGGCAAAATGAAGAACATGTTGCCCATCGTCCTGAAGGTGGCTGAGGAACTGGCCAAGGTGTTCCACGACAAGCTCTCCTCACCTCAGGATCTAGAGATCACCGACCTGGTGGGACGCTACACGGCCGACGTCATTGGCACCTGTGCCTTCGGTCTGGACTGCAACAGCCAGCGCAATCCCGATGCGGACTTCGTCACCATGGGCAAGCGAGCTGTAACGGAGCGACGTTACCATGGACTGCTGGATCTCCTCATTTTCGGCTTTCCCAAGTTTTCACGGCTCGTGCGTCTCAAGATTACGGTTCAGGAGGTCGAGGACTTCTACCTGCGCATAATCAGGGACACCATCAACTACCGCGTGAAGAACAAGGAGAAGCGTCACGATTTTATGGACATGTTGATCGAAATGTACCAGAAATACGAGGACGGCAATACGGATGAGGGTGTCTCATTCGAGGAGCTGGCCGCCCAGGCGTTCATTTTCTTTGTGGCCGGATTCGAAACTAGTTCGACGACCATGGGCTTTGCTCTCTATGAGCTGGCTCAGAATCAGGAGATTCAGGATAAGCTGAGAGCAGAAATCAAGGAGGTGCTCAGTAAACACAACAATGAGTTCTCCTACGACAACATCAAGCAAATGGAGTACCTGGAGCAGGTCGTCATGGGTGAGTGATTCTATTCCATCTTTGAGTCCAATTCCAATTTATATTCCGCAGAGACGCTACGTAAATACCCCGTGTTGCCGCATCTCACGCGAATGGCAATCTCGGACTATTCCACCGGAGACCCCAAGCACTTCATCGAGAAGGACAGTGTTGTCGTGGTATCCGCCCTGGGCATTCACTATGATGCCGATATCTATCCCGATCCAGAGAAGTTTCTGCCAGAGCGCTTCACACAGGAAGAGATCAAGGCCCGACCGGCCTGCACTTGGCTGCCCTTCGGCGAAGGACCCCGGAACTGCATCGGATCTCGTTTTGGCCTGATGCAGACCTGTGTGGGACTGGCCCATCTCATTAAGGACTATCGCTTCAGTGTGTCCCCCCAAACCCAGATTCCGATGAAGATGGTCACAAAGAACATTTTGTTGAGTGCTGAGAACGGAATCAATCTTCGAGTTGAGAAGGTTCCAAAGTAAATTAATTCAAATAGAGATTATGAAATTAACTAAATTGTTAGTTTTCAGTTGAGTTGAAAAATTAAACTGTATTTCACCACAACTTATCAATTATTAACTGATATTACGACAAGTTTTAATCAGTTACACTTTGCACTCAGTTAAAACTAGGGAAAACCCAGGGCTGTAGTTGGATTCTCGTTGGGGAGTCACCGGCCAGGGATCCCACATCTGCATCGGGATGCGCTTCGGCAGGATCAAAATAGCTGTGGGCCTCGTCGCATTGCTGCGTTCCATTCGCTTTCACCCCCGAAACCCCACAGCCCTTGAGATTCGAGAAGTATTCGTTTCTTCTACACGCGAAAGGCGGCTTCAAGCTGCAGGTGGAGCCACTGTGCTAGACAAAGAATAGAAACCCAGGTGCAAAGTGCGACAAAAGATCTGGTTAATAATTATGACGAAATTAGTTTTATAGGTTGAAAGGCAGCTTTTATCAGATTTGAAATTTCAGCACGTTTCTCTGTGAATCTTTAAGAAGAACGCGACCAAAATAGAATAACTAAAGAAGAAAGAGAAGATCGCAGAACAGGTTTACAGCCAAACATAAATATATTCTACATACTTAACTAAGTTAGTCTCTCAAGTGACGTAATAAATCAATTAACGTTCCAGCTACGAGCTTTATGCTCAGTTATAAGCAGAGAGAGCGCTTGTCCCTCTCTCTCTCGCTCAGCTGCTCTGCCAGAAGAGCTTTCGATACTCGAGACAAAACAAAACAAAATAAACAAATGTGCAAAACTAAAACAAAGTTACAATGTCAGAACGAATCATAAACAATTTATATACGTACTACGTATTACGTCACATTACGTCACATTACGTCATATAAAATAATAGATTTATCGTATAATTTGAATCTATTAAAATTGTAATTGCTCTGTGGCATTTGATCAGTGAACCCAAACAAAGAGAAACGCTTGAGTAACGCACGAATAACTTTATATATATTACACACAGATCATAAGAATAAATCGAAATCCAACTGTGATTCTTCTATATAAACTAGACTCGTTCCACTCTCAGATAAATGCCCGTTTCACTGGTGATCAGGAAACTCTCCTTGTGGTATTTAATGGGAATAGTTGTCTGATCGCAGACAGAAAACTTGAAGTTCTTTATGAGCATCGCCAGGCCAATCCGCGCCTGCATTTCGCCAAAGCGCATTCCAATGCAGTTCCGGGGTCCATCTCCAAAAGGAAGCCACTCCACAGAGTCGCGATTCTTCACTCGCTCCGGCTCGAAGTTATCCGGATTGAATCGTTCCGGCTCTGGGTACAGCTTCTCATCTCGATGCATGGCACCAGATGGTATCAGGACCGGCATCCCCTTCTTGATCACATAATTCGGGTAACCAGGCACCACAAAGTCCTCCATGCATTCCCGATTCAACACAGGCAGCACAGTCCAAAGGCGAAGAGTTTCTGCGGAGAGGGAATTATAAAGTCAGATTGAAAAGTAACAGGAAGATTATAGACTCACCCGATATGACCTGATTGAGGTACTTCATCTCCTTCAGACTCTCATAGGTTAACTCTCCATTGTGCTTAGCCAAGACCTCATTGCACTCAGTCCTTAAACGCTCCTGGATGTCCTGGTGCTGGGCCAGTTCGTAGAGAGCAAATCCCATCGTGGTCGAGGAGGTTTCGAAGCCGGCACTAAAGAAGACGAAAGCCTGGGCTGCAATCTCCTCGATCGTCAGATTTGTGGTCTCGCCCGTCTCGGACTTCATGAGGCGATTGTTTTTCAGGTCAATCAATTGATCCATGAAATCATTGCGCCTAACATTGTTTTGCTCTCTGTAGGAAACAGTTTCTCTGACGATGCGCATATAGAATTTCTCGATGTGCTCTGGAGTCATCTTCAAATGGAGGCGTCTGGCCAACTTGGGGAAACTATTAAGAGCTGCGATGCCCAAGGAACCATAACGCACATCGGTCAGAGCGCGACGACCCATCACGCGGAACTCGACTTCAGGATCCTTGAGACTGCTGCACTCAATGCCAAAGGCGCAAGTGCCTATCACATCAGTGGTGAATCGCGCCAGGACATCCCTCACCTCGATAATAGATCCCTTTGACACAATATCATCGAAGACAGTCACGAACTCATGTCCAATCTTCACGACTGTCGGAAACATGAACTTCATTTTGCCGGAGGTGAAAGTCGAGGAGAGCTTGTTCCTCATCGATCGCCACTTGTGTCCGTCCAAGAGGAATAGCTGACCAGACAGCGGATCATCCTCCGGATTGTGGAAGAAGCCGCGATCCGTGAACTTATTGAAGTCCTTGATCAATATGTGCTTTACCAGAAACGGTTCCAAGATAAACACCGCTGGCCGTTGGAACCAGTAGAACCCAGCGAAGGGTCCAGTTCCCCGAAACTTACTGTAATACTGCAGCCAAATCTCTGGGAACGAGCGCGAGGAGCGTACTCCACCCAAGCTGCCCATCAGCGGATGAGGCTCCTCGCACGGAATGCCCAACTTCTGCCAGTATTGCAGATTGCGACGCATTCGCAGCACCAGATACCCAATGAGACCCACTAGAACAGTGAGCAGTATCACTCCAACGCCCATTCCTAAGCACAATCAATAATCGTAAAACAATCGAATGAAATATCGCGCAGCTCCTCTGCGTCTATCGCGGCTGAAGCTCGTCGCAGAACTGAGAGCTGTTTGCTCTACGGTTCTCTTATAGCTCAGTCGGAGCTTTCACAGTCACACAGACAATCGGCAGTTCTTCAAGTATTTGTCAACATTAATTGAACACGTACTGCTATATAGTACAAAGATCAGCGTGATATAAGTCTACTGACATTCGTAGAGCTTCGACAGGCCCTGAAGGGATCTCATTATGTAACTTTGTCTTCACAGGGAAATGAATCTGCCTAACCATATCATAATATAGAGTAGGGTAGGTCAGGAATCTTCTCTCATATATGTATATAGAAAAATCCACAAGTGAGTTGTTTATGGCTAATAATAGGGTTTATTTTGATATCTATACGATATCTGAGTGCATTGAGACCTTTCGAATCAAGTTTGTCCTTGAATTGTAAACTATATTCCATCGCAAATTGGAGTCTTTCTATATAGATATGTGATTGGAATACTTCAGCAGTTTGTACAGGGTATTTCCTAGTCAACCAACTGGAGCATTCTCTATTCTTTATTTCCACTGATATCAGAGAGAGCATCGCTATCAGAAAGAGAATCTATACTATATAGACATCTGCTTCCATTTATTAAGAAAAATTAAACAATATTTTTCGTTGTTCTCGCAGAAAATAGAGGAAAATAAATATGAATTGCTGTGGATGCTTCTATCCGAAAGAAATTCTAAGAAAAGAGAAACAATGATAAAGGTTCTTCTGACCTAGCCTAACCATATTCTGATTCATTAGGCTATGAGTGTTATTCAGATTCAAAACATTCAAAATAATAGAGAAAATATTCCCAGTAACTGTCAAATAAATCACTTTAATGGGCTGTTGATATGTGCTGGAAATATCGTATTAAACGGATAATAAAGAGACTCAATTAAAGATATCATTTATCTGCATACAGTATTTCAGTGTAGGGTATTTTGTCTTCGATCATCAACAATTAACTTGTTTGATTCATAAGTATCCATTTGTTAGAAACAACTATTTAATTTTCTCTATTTGTTTTCCCGTCGTCTGTTTTTCTAGGTTTATTTACCTATAAGTTCATTAACCCATTGTGAAAGTCGCAGAAGCGATTGGAAGTGCTGATTCTGAGTCCATCACCAAAGTCAACCATTCCGACCGATTATCGGACAATAAGGAAATCAATGCCAAACTTTGCCATATCTTGGCTGATTCTGACATTTAAGACTTATGTAAAATATAACTCTAGAACCAACACAAAGTAATTCTTTTGTACCGATAAGGATAGATTGTACCAAATATATATGTGTATATAGAATTATTCAGTTTTTCCATCAGACATTGAACATTCGATAATGTTTATTAATGTTTCGTTCATAAACTTGAACAGGAAACAATATTTGCGATATCTCTAACATTAGATTCGGCTCGGAAATAACGACTATATAATCACGTGCTTAACTGACTTTTTACGGCTTAACTTTCTTTATCAGCAATGAGCACCACCTATAACTTTGTATATATATATAGGTATACACTATATAGTCACTTTGCTTAGTAACCATTTAGCACGACAAACTTAGGCACAAAATAAATGTGTTTATTGGCAGACTTTTAACTCAGAACAAGATTCAATTTGTTATTTGAGTCCTTTAACCAATATATTTAAATACATCGATAGTAGTTGGAATCTTAAATGTAACTCTATTATACATATATCCCACTCCCAACTTAAACCCGCTCAGCTTTAAGGTAAATGCCCGAAGCGCTGGCTATCAGGAAACTCTCCTTGTGATATTTTATAGGAATAGTTGTCTGATCGCAGACCGAGAACCTAAAGTTCTTTATGAGAACTGCCAGTCCAACACGGGTCTGCATTTCTCCAAAGCGCATTCCAATGCAGTTCCGGGGTCCATCTCCGAAGGGAAGCCACTCCACAGAGTCGCGATTCTTCACTCGCTCCGGCTCGAAGTTATCCGGATTGAATCGTTCCGGCTCTGGGTACAGCTTCTCATCTCGATGCATGGCACCGGCTGGAATCAGGACTGGCATTCCCTTCTTGATTACATAATTCGGATAGCCCGGCACCACAAAGTCCTCCAGGCATTCCCGATTCAGCACAGGCAGCACAGTCCAAAGGCGAAGAGTTTCTGCGGAGAGGGAAAGTCAGATTGAAGAGTAACAGAAAGATTGTAGACTTACCCGATACGACCTGACTAAGATACTGCATCTCCTTCAGACTTTCATAGGTGAGCTCTCCATTGTGCTTAGTCCAGACCTCGTTGCATTCAGTCCTTAAACGCTCCTGGATATCCTGATGAAGGGCCAGTTCGTAGAGAGCAAATCCCATCGTGGTTGAGGACGTTTCAAACCCCGCAGAAAAGAAGACGAACGCCTGGGCTGCAATCTCCTCGATCGTCAAGCTCGTACTCTCACCTTTCTCCGACTTCATCTGTGGAGTGTTCTTCAAATCAATCAGTTGATCCATGAAGTCGTTCCGCCTTATATTGTTCTGCTCCCTGAAGGTAATAGTCTCCCTCACAATGCGGATAAAGAATTTCGCAATGTGGTCGGGAATCATTTTCATATGCAGGCGACGCGCCAATTTGGGAAAAGAGTTTATAAGTAGGAGCATGATTTGTCCATGTCTCTGCTCAGTCAAGCACTTACGACCCATCTGGCGGAACTCTGCCTCTGGATCCTTGAGACTGCTGCACTCGATGCCAAAGGCACAGGTACCTATGATATCCGTGGTGAACCTCGCCAATATCTCCCTAACCTCAATGTTCGGCGATTTTGTCACCATTTCATCGAAAGCTTCCAGGAACTCGTTGCTAATTTTGACAAGAGAGGGAAACATCATTTTCATTTTGCCAGAGGTGAAAGTCGACGTCAGCTTGTTTCTCATTGATTTCCATTTTTGTCCGTCCAAGAGGAACAGGTGACCCGTGAGTGGATCATCTTCAGGGTTGTGGAAGAAACCCCGATCCGTAAACTTACTGAAGTCCTTGATCAATATGTGCTTTACCAGAAACGGTTCCAAGACGAACGCCGCTGGCCGTTGGAACCAGTAGAACCCAGCGAAGGGTCCCGTGCCTCGAAACTTACTGTAATACTCAAGCCAAATCTCTGGGAACGACCGTTTATAATGAGCGCCCACCAGGCTGCCAAAGAGAGGATGAGGCTCTTCACAGGGAATGCCCAAGGTCTGCCAGTACCGCAAGTTCTTCCGCATTCGATAGAAGAAGTATGCGATCAAACCCAGAAGGGCTGTGAGTAACCAGGTAAAAACAGCCATGGCTCTGTCCGACGCTGTTGAAGCTCGTCGAGGCACTGGGAAGCTCTGCGGAAACGTTTCCAGTTGGAGCCGAAACTCTTCGAATCAGAATGACAATTACATTTTTTATCGCAAAGCTGAAACCAGCCAGAAAATGACAGTAAATTTTGGCAGAACGATTAGGTTAAACGGACATGTTCTGTGATAAGGAAAACGAATTGAAATTGAGTAATATGCGACTAGAAGTTGCCCTATTACATGATAAATATATGAATATATACTTAAAGTTGTATACTTACTATATATTTAATATCTAAACCTATTCAATCAACTTACTATTCTAATTGAAGATAGTTTAAATTATGTCATTGACTGATCAAGGATATATTTGTACATCTTCCTTATTAAGTCGGATATACCCCTTTCTGTCTGTCACACACTTTGGCAAGGTTCAAAGTAGGAAGAGAAGATAATGAGGCTTGTGTAGCTTATAGCCAAGTTTGTTATGGCCACTTTCAGTGTAAAAGAAAGAAACTTATTACAATATTAAGTTAACAGTTTTTAGCGCCTTTTATTTTCTTTGTAAGTTTTTCATGGCCAACACAATCCGAGTACACAAACTAGTTTTAACACACAACTTTTCCAATTAGATACTCTGAGAACTATAGATCGATTTTGACTAAGAACATGAATCTATCAGACTTTCCACTATGTCAATCGATATATTTGTATATATTGATAAAAGTTAGAATCTTAAACGAATCCTAAGGCGCTGCTTCGATTCTCTCCACTTTGAGATGTATTCCAGACTCGCTTGCTAATAAGAAGCTCTTCTTGTCGTATACCATGGGAATAGTTGTCTGATCGGAGACAGAGAACTTGAAGTTCCTTAGGAGCATGGACAGGCCAATCCGCACCTGCATCTCTCCAAAGCGCATTCCAATGCAGTTCCTAGGTCCATCTCCAAAGGGAAGCCACTCCACAGAGTCGCGATTCTTCACTCGCTCCGGCTCGAAGTTATCCGGATTGAATCGTTCCGGATCGGGATATAGCTTCTCATCACGATGCATAGCCCCAGCTGGTATCAGGACAGGCATCCCCTTCTTGATTACATAATTCGGATAGCCCGGCACCACAAAGTCCTCCAGGCACTCCCGGTTTAGGACAGGAACAACAGTGTAGAGTCGTAGAGTTTCTTCAAAAGGGGAATATAATATCGTATATATTCCAGTATATTTATATAAACAACTTACCTGCTATCACCTGGTTCAGGTAGACCATCTCCTTCAGAGCCTCGTAGGTTAGCTCACCGTTATGGCTAGCGAACACCTGGTTGCACTCGTTCCTCACTCGCTCCTGGATATCCTGGTGCTGAGCCAGTTCGTTGAGAGCGAATCCCATTGTGGTTGAGGACGTTTCGAAGCCCGCAGCAAAGAAGACGAAAGCCTGGGCTGCAATCTGCTCGATCGTCAAGCTGGTGCTTTCACCTTTCTCCGACTTCATCTGTGGAGTGTTCTTCAGGTCAATCAACTGGTCCATGAAGTCATTGCGTCTGATATTATGCTGCTCCCTGAAGGTAATAGTCTCCCTTACAATGCGGATAAAGAATTCCTCAATCTGGTCGGTAGTCTGTTTCATATGGAGGCGACTGGCCAACTTGGGAAAACTTCGGATGAATATGCTGGCAGGGCGACCATGTCGTCTGTCGGTGAAGATGCGACGACCCATCTGACGGAACTCTGCCTCCGGATCCTTGAGACTGCTGCACTCTATGCCAAAGGCACAGGTACCTATGATATCCGTGGTGAATCTCGCCAATATCTCCTTAACCTCAATGCTTGCGTTTTTCTGTACCATTTCATCGAAGACTTCCAGGAACTCGTTGCTAATCCTAACCATTGTGGGAAACATGAACTTCATTTTGCCGGAGGTGAAAGTTGGCGACAGTTTGTGCCGCATAGATTTCCACTTGTGGCCGTCCAAGAGGAACAGGTGACCCGTGAGTGGATCATCTTCGGGGTTGTTGAAGAATCCCCGATCCGTGAACTTATTGAAATCCTTGATCAAAATGTGCTTCACCAAAAATGGTTCCAGAATAAAAGCTGCTGGGCGCAGACTCCAATAAAAGCCGGCAAAAGGTCCAGTTCCACGAAACTTAGTGTAATAATCCTGCCACACAGCTGCGAAGGACCGAATAGATCGCAGGCCCGTCAAGCTGCCAAGCAGCGGATGAGGCTCCTCACACGGAATGCCTCTTCTTTGCCAGTACTGCAGGTTCCGCCTCATCCGATAGAAAAAGTATACGATTAAGCCCAAGAGGGCAGTGAGTAGCCAAGTAAAGATGGCCATGGTTCCGTCCGGCACTGCTGAAGCTCGTCGAGGCACTGAGAACCTCGACGGAAATGTTTCCATTTGGAGCCGAAACTCTTCGAATCAGAATGACAATTAAATTTTTTATAGCAAATTATAAAATTTTGGCAAAACGATCAGGTCAGACGAACGCGTTGTCGATAAGCATAACAAAAATCCATTATGCGACTAGCAGATGCCCTGAAATGCTATATATATATATGATAAGATATCTTTTTTGATATACTCCTATTAAAATCGGAAACTAAATCTAAATTTATGGTTACAAACTATTTTATCGATTGGACGAACTGACCTTGGAAGCATCGGCTCGAATTATCTATAACAAGTGTATACATATAGTATATAAGGTCAGAAAACCCCCTTTCTGATAGTCTATATACACAAGATAGCAGAGAAGGTAACAGAGAAGATAAAGTGGCCTAAGTATATTATTTTATAGTTAAGTTAGTCAGCGGCAAATGCGTAATGCGAATATTATTGTAGTATAAAATGTGAGTAAAAGAGTGAGAAAAGGTGTGAAGGGGATGCTAACACACAACATAATGAGAGAAAAACAGGAAAACGGTTGTTCTTATCACACTTTAAACTGTCTGGCAACGCTGGTGATTGATTGTCAAGGGAGTAGCAGGTCTTTCAAGGGGCATGGACAGTACTGCGAGTTACTTTTATTGCCTCAATGTCACGCCTGGGCACTTAAGTTCTATCGCTTTCTTTATAATAATCACTACTATTTTTGTGAACAGCACTAACTATTGACTTCTGTTGGGGTGCAATTATAAAAATGAATACATAACTAAGGAATAATGTTGAAATCGCTGAATCTGTGCAACTTTAATGCACTACTATTTTTCTGAACACATGTGAAAATAACTTATCCATATAATTTCACCGTTTTTATCCAGTATTTATATTACTCTTGAGTAAGAAATAGTATTTGTTTGCAATAAAATCATCGATCGGGTTTTATCTTCTGTTTGGACTCCCCTTACAGCTACGCCCCTGCGATTGTTGGATTAAAGCGAAAACGATGATTAGATTCAAGTGCGGATATTGGCAGCAACAACGATAAACGAGTATGTAAGCACTTAGTGCTCGAACAACAACAACAACAACAACAACTTAACAGCTCTTAATGTTGTTTATTTATGTCAAATTGTTGTTGTAGCATTTACGCGCTAATTAAGCGTAAAATTCAGCAGGTGAACTAAATACGAGTGCGACTACACAGAATACATTGTAAGAAAAGCTTCGAACTAAATTATTACACACAAATTAAGTTTAAAGGGGAATTCGTTACACTTTGACAGGTTGAACCAAAGTTTATATTCTATTATTAACAAATGAAAACCAGTTACAATGAGTAACAGGGTTATAAATGCGAGCGATAAGCGAGCTCTGCTCAGTCATAAAGTACACAAGTTTTCGGCACAGTGTAATCAATTTGTAGAGCACTTCAAGTTAACCCCACCTCATTGGGAAGAGAATAGGAATTCCAAAGCGAACAACTGCTCTTTTATCTACACAAAAAGAAAAACTAATAATAAGAAGAGAAATACTCAAAATAAAAGCAGTAAATAGCTGATAACAAAACGAAAATGAACTTTAAATTCCATATACTATATAGATAGGTTGTTCTCAGTCGGCTAACGCGACTCTGAAATTCCTCTACCGTGAGTCAGTTGAGACAGAGAGAACGAACTATCAACTTCAATTAAGATTCCCGGCTGGATTAGGTCTCACATAGCGTTGATTCATCCTACGCAGAAACATAGCCAGACTCGGCTATAAACACTAGAACTAGCAGTACTCGAGGCATGGGAGTAGCCAGAGGGGGGTCAAATTATAAAAAATTAAAAACAAGATAATAATGAATAAATAAAGAGAAGAATAGAAAAGAGATACATAACTACTCTCCCCCTAGCTCGACCCCCTTTCAGGTCTTCAACTACGCCCTTGACTCGATTTGTATGCATACATTTAACTGTTTGCTGGCCTCAGTCGAACGCCCACAGAGGCTAAGCCAATCCATAAGCAGCGTTAGCCGTAGTGTAGCGCACTTCGGTGGCCCCATATGAAAAGCTCCCAGCAATTCGGAGCGTATCGTAAATTTATATTTCTCAATTGCACGGAGAATCAGTCGAACAACGCGGTTTGGTAATGAACGTAACAGATTCAACTTGTCGCTGAGAACGCGTCCGCGATTCGCATTAGATCATTGACGGGTTACGGTTAACGGTTAACGGGTGACGGGTGACGGGTGACGGGTGACGGGTGACGGGCTACCAGTTTCCGGACACTCTCGTAATCACTGGCCAAAACTTTGATTTATATATAAATAATCGTGATCATTAAAATAGTAGTGCTTATGTCTCACTAATTGCAACGCCAACAAATCAAAATGAAAAATATGTGGATTATATTCATGATCGTCGGCCTAATCGTGCTCTGCCTCCTGGTGCTGCTCTTTATGGCCGCCCGTTATCAGCGTGACTATTGGCGCTACCTGGGAATACCTCACGAGCGGCCCAAGAAACTGTGGCACATCATCAAGCAGCTCGTCAACCAATCCCTCAGCACGGAGGCGATGAAGACGGCCCACTACACTTCCATCTACAACAAGTTCAAGGGCAGCGGACCCTTCTGTGGCTTCTATGCGCTGCTGCAGCCGCGGGCTCTGGTCCTCGATCCCGAGCTGATACGCCAGATCATGGTCAAGGATTTCGCGAACTTCAATGATCGGGGAATCTATTGCAACCAGAAGTCGGATCCGTTGTCCGGCGATCTGTATGGACTGCGAGGGAACAGCTGGAAGGAGATGCGTCAGAAACTGGATCCCAGCTTTGACCGCGATCGCATGGCCTGGCTGTTTGGCAGCCTCTACGAGGAGGCCGAACAGCTGCTGCTCCTGGTTAGCTCCACGCTGATGAAGCAGCCCCACTCCACGCTCCACATCCAAAAGATGATGCGCCGCTACGTGCTCTCCGCCCTGGCCAGCTGCGTGTTTGGCCTCAGCGCCGAGCACCGCCAGAAGTATTCCCTGGATGAGTTCGAGCAGATGACGGAGCTGGTGCTGAGCCAACGCACCCATGGCTATCTAATGAATCTACTGATGATCCGCTTTCCCAACTTCTGCCGCAGACTGCGACTGCGCCTAACACCCAAGCAGGCCGAGACCTACTTCCTGACGCTGCTCGAGGACATTGTCCAGCAGCGCGAGGCCTCCGATGTGCGCCACCAGGACTACCTGCAGCTGCTCCTGGACATCAAAGCTTTAGAGCTGACCACACACGAGTACGAGGCGGACAAGGAGCTGAAGGCTCATCTGCAGCACGAGCTGGCGGCCCACGCATTCGTCTTCCTCAAGGCGGGCTACGAGCAGACCGGCAACACCCTGTCCTATGTGCTCTACGAGCTGGCGCTCAACCCGGATGTGCAGAGCCAGGTGAGGCAGGAGCTGAAGCAGGCAATGGAGAAGCACCGCAACAACCTGACCTACGAGTGCATCCAGTCCCTGACCCTGATGGGCCATGTCATCCTGGAGACCCTTCGGATGCATCCCATAACCCCATACATAATGCGCCGCGTCCTCAACGACTACGCCATACCGGATCACTTGAAGTACACGCTGGTGAAGGAGCTCTTCGTGGTCATACCCACACACGCCATACACAACGATCCCGAGTATTATCCGGAGCCGGAGCGCTTCAATCCCGCACGCTGGGGCAGTCCCAGGGACTCCTTGAAGGAGCAGAGCACCTGGTTTGGCTTCGGCGCCGGCGTCCGGAACTGCATTGGCATCCAGTTCGCGCAGCTTCAGCTGAGACTGGCCCTGGCCCTGCTGCTGCTGGAGTTCGAGTTCACGTTGAACTCCAAGCGACCGCTGGTCAGCCTGGATGATGGCATCGCGCTGCAGCTGACACCTCTGGGTGTGGTCGAGCCGGGCCTGGAGGAGCGAGCTGTCTAGCCGCGGAGCGGGGAGCGGGACAGAGGCTCAGCTAATTATCAACTGAGGTGTTTGAGTAGAGAATTTAAGATGTGAACAAAGTGACAAAAGGAAAACAACAAGAGGAAATTAAAGAGAAACATGTGATTAAAAGAGAAGTGAGAAAAATATTTTCGAGAAGGGAAAATGGAAAATCAAAAGAAACGCTTAAACATACATTTTATTTATTCAAATCCAATATATATATATAACATATATATATATATATATTCGATATATATCTATTAAATACAATATGCCGATCGAGAAGTAGATATATGGACGAATCGGAGTACGTTAGGGGTAGTCCTTATGGATATTAAAAGTGCTAATTTAAATATTTATCAACCGTTTTTATTATAATCGTAAGTAGCTCTCTGCAAAAATAATAACTATAATTACACTTCTGTTAATTGTTAATTGATTTCTGTTCAGATTCACATATCGTATATCGTATATCGTATACGATATATATCGTATTTGCATTGTCGTGTGCTGATATGGTAACTATATGGCTGCTACTGAAGTAGCCCAGGCTGGTGCAGTATTTTGTTAATGTTAATAATTAATTACAATAATAATATTAATTATTTTGATTTCCATTTTGATTGAAATCGAACCTAACTTTAATTATAAACTATAATTACGCACAAATTATGTTTAATTGTGAGCTTTTTCTTGAAGTAGATTTAAAAATTAATTGTAGAATAAATAAAGAAACATACAGTAAGAATTTGCGCCCTTTTCTTTGTGTGTGTGTGTGTGTGTGTGTGCTAGGTGTAATTACTTTTAATTATTAAGTAATTAGATTGTTAATTCATTAATTAAGTTTGCTCTGATATGGAATGCTTCTGCTACTACAGGCAGCTCTACGAAATGCTAATTGAAATCTTACGTCTAATGTTTGTTCGACATTTTGGCCGCTAATACAAAATGGCTGCCAGGCAGCTTTGTGATCGATAGCCCTTCTTCCGCTTCCGCTTCCGCTTCCGCTTTCAACTCACTTCGGCGGCTTGGAGCGTGCGGACAGAGGCAGAGACTTGCGTATGGGCTCGCCACGATTGGGCAACTTGCTCCGCAGCATCTGCTCGTGCACGTAGAGCAGTAAGCCCACATCCCGATGTCCTGCCTGCCAGGCTATCTTGAAGGCCGTGCTGCCATCCTGGGAAGATAAAGCGAGTTAACGATTGAAACAGATTATGGCCAACTCAAACTCACCACATCCTGGATGAGCGAATCGCAGTCCTGCTGCGACAACAAGTGCTTCACAATGTCCACTCTTCCGTGCTCGGCAGCGCACATCAGCGCCGTGCTGCCGTCCTCGTCCTGGATATTGATCTCCGCGCCTGCATTGAGCAGCATGGCGACCATGTCGCCGTTACCATGCGACACAGCGAGCATCAGTGCGGTTTGGCAGTGCTGTGAAAGTGGGATGAAAGAGCGTTGGAGCAGGTGGGTTAGTAGGGATAGACGTTGATGTGAGTGAAGAAGGCTCAGGGAGTGGCTCTTGGCAGAGTCCTTTACCTACCTTCTTGGCCCGTATGTTGACATCCGCCATCTGAAACAGTCGCTCCACGACCGTCCGATGAGCCGCTTGCTTCAGCTTGGCCAGCGATACGAGCATGACGCATGTGTATCCCGCGTTATTCATTTGGTTTACGTTGCAAACCTTGGAATCCAGCAAAATGGACACGACGTCGAAGTTACCGTGTGATACCGCATAATGCATAGCCGTGTTGCCCTGAAAGTATTCCGGAGCACCCGTTAACAACTGGGATAATACGAGTCAAACTGGACACTTACATTGGTATCAGAGAGATTAACACAATATTCCAACAGTGGCACTGAGAGAGATTCAAAATAGTCCAGATGGTCCTCAACCTCATGCGGATTGGAGCTGACAGTGCTGGAGACGCGGAACCAGTGTTCACTTATGGTCGCCTTGAACGACTTCAGGCTGAACGAGGAGAACGGCTTCGAGCCCAGCTTCTTGAGCAGCGAATCGTTGATGGCCTTCAGTGCGTCCTTCAGCTCCTTCTGCAGCTCCGTTCTGTGGATACAATTGGAGAGGTAGGGAAAGTAGTTCCACCTGGTGTGTCTGACAACTCACTTCTGTCTGGGCTCCGATGGCGCCTGGGCCAGCTGATGCAGCTGCGCCTTGGTGGGCGGTCGCTCTTCCTTTGCGTTTTCCTCCGGCTCCACCTTCCGCTCGATGACCGTCACCTGCGAGTCCTCGCTCTGACTAGACTTGATGGGCGTGCTCGACTTCTTGCGCGCTCCCTGCGATATCTCCCGCTCCACATTGGAGTCACTGGAAGCTGCGAGCATCTGCTCCGGCGATGTGCTCTTGGAGCTGCTCGTTGTGGCAGAGGAGGTCATCAGTGGCGCTGGGGAGGCATCGCGGGACCAGCTGATGCTCACACGCTTCTCCTCACGCACAATCAACTCATCGCCGCCCACCTGGCTCAGATCCAGATCCTGGGACACGAGTGCACTCTGCTTACTGGACGGCTGCTTGATGAAGCTCTGCGACTCGGAGGAGCTCTCCAATGTCACGCTGGGTGGTTTTTCCTGCAGCGAGCTGTGCGTAAAGAGAACTTCAGTTAATGAAAAGCAAAGTAAATTGTGGACTGGACCCACGTGAGCAGGAGGGCGGAGCAGCCACTGACCAGCAGTGGGTAGCAGGTGAAGCTGCTCAGGCCGGAAAACATGGAAAACACCATTGAAACGCAAAGGAAAACTCAAACTAAAAACAAATAAGGCGACAAAGGAAGCGAGCGAACAAACGCGCCAAAGCCAAAACGAAAACTGCGGCTCAAGGTCAATGCGACCAGGTCGACATATGATTCCGAATCGGATTCGGATTCGGACTCGGACTCAGGGCAGCTGCAATGCGCATGACACGCAATGCCACGGTCACGGCGACTGGTTTGTGTCTCGGCTAAAAGCTTTCAACGGAAGCTTTCGCTCTGTGCACAGTGGGAACAGCTCGATATCGATTTCAGACTCACCTTAGCCGTGCTCTGCGTTCCGCCTTCGGACTCTTAGTGGGCGTGGCCGTTGTGGTAGTGGGCAGCGTGTAGGTGTTCTGCCGCTGGAACTGCTTGCGCACAGGACTGGGACTAGTGAGGTGCTTGGGCCGTGGGATGCGAGAGTCCGCCGAGGTGGAGCGTCTCGTGGCGGGCATCGACGTGGTCATGGCAGGAGCTGGAGGCGCTGGCTCGGCGGTGTCCGCCTTGGAGAAGTCTCTGGCCAGCACCTGAATGGCCTCCTTGCAGGAATCACAGTAGTTGGCCGCGCAGGCTATGGAGATGTGCGGCTTGACAATGTCGCCACAACCCACGTCCCGTTTGTGCACCTGATCCGTGTTGCATGCCGAGTGGGCCGTGCTGCGTTCAGGCTTCGGTTCCGTGTTGCTGCCGGCGTGACGCGTCGCGGGACGTGCAACGGGCGCCACCAGCTGCTCCGAGTGGGTGACACTCCTCGTCAGCTGCTGCAGACCCTTCGTATCCGTCTGCCGGCTTGTCGTCTCCACGCCGCACTGTGTGGCCACCTGTTGCTGTGCGGGCATCGCCTGGGAGGATGTGGAACGCACGTTTATCGGCGCCGTCTGACTGGACGCACTGTGCACCATTGTGCTGGGCGTCTGGCAGCCAACTGCCTTGCGCTTGATGGCCAGCGGCTCGTGCTCGCCCAGGCTGAAGGTGTTGCTGCGTCCTGGCAGCTGTGGCACAGGCTTCGGCTTCTCCAGCGGCTCCTCCGTGCCGCAGCTGACGCTGCGCTTGCTGATGGCGCACTTCTCGCAGAGCACATCGGTGACTCGATGGTCGGAGCTGCCCACGCTGCGCACATCCGGCTTGCAGCTGGTGAAGTTCTCCCGGGTCATCGGCTTAGCCATAACGCTGGCATTGTGCTTGAGCACAGGTCGCTCCGGAGTCGTCTGCATGCCCATCTCCCGCTGCTCCCGCTGGGGCACGTACATCTGGGTGCCCACCGAGATGAGCTTCCTGAGGCGCTGCTGGTGGCGTTCGGCCAGCGCCTGGTCAATCTTCTGCTTCAGCTCCACCTGGGAGTAGACTGCATCCGCCTGCTGTGTGCCCACGTGGCGTGTGTTCAGCTGGGAGCCCACAGCCACATCCCGAGTGGCAACGACTTTGTGGGCTGACTGCGTGCCAACATCTCGTCGTATAATTCCGGGTGAAGTGGAGCTGCTGCGCATGCGCGCTCCCAGACTCTCGAGCGAAACGGGGCTGATGCGCTGCGGCGTGAACTGTACGGGGGAGGCGTTCTTCAAGCCGGGACTCGGAGGCGAAGGCGTCTGCCGCTGCCCGCGTACCAGCTCATCGTTCCGGCGCTGCAGTCGCTGCTTCTCAGCGCGCAGGGAGTTCAGTTCCAACTAAACAGAAAGAGGATTAGCAAGGATCTTCTAGGATATCAATCAATGAACTCACCTCCATGTCTGGTATGAGCTTTACCTGCTCCTCCAAATCCTTCAGACGCTTCAGACTCAAGGCCATCTGCTCGCGTATCTGGCAGAGCGCCTGGGCGTCCGCTGGCGCCTGTCCCGCCTCCGACATGATGGGCGACTGCATGGGACTGACATGTCCATTCGCGTGCTCCGCCTTGGGCGTTGCTGTCAGGTGATGGCGCCGCGGCGGCGGAGGTGGTGGCGTGGTCTTTGCCGGCTCCACCTGCTCCACCGGCGACTTGGCATTGGCCGCCACCGTGGCCTGGACGTAGCTCTCGTACTGCACCTCAGCCGGACTCGGACGCTGCTGCAGGGGCAGCGTGTTGGAGCGGTGGAACATCCGCGGCGTGCTCGAGCGGGGCGAGCGATTGCCCGCCATGCAGGAATCTACGGAGCAGATAAGGTAAGGTGTCAGCTTTAGATAGCGCCATTATACAACTGGCCTGGTTACTTGCTCTGTCGAGTGGCTTGCTCAAAACTATTTTTATTTCCAGACTTGCCATAAGCGCTTGCAGTCGGCTACTGAAAGCTCTCGAAAGCCAGCAACATTTTGGCCAGGCCAATTTCGAGGTACACTGATAAAAACTCGATAGTACGTCTAGTATCTAACTATCTTTCGGTGCGCAGTAGGCTCAGAGCGTAGAGCGAAGAGTAACTGCCGCAAGCAAGCAAGTCTAGCGAAAAGAAGAAAAACGAGAAAAACCTCGAGCCCGTCCTTTGTGTCTCTGCCTCTGTCTCTCTCTCTCTTTCTCTGTCTCTGTCTCTGTCTGCTGATAAGGCCACCAGCCGGCGCTATTATAGCACAATATTGATTTTACCCGCATACTGCTACAACTACTCATACACACACTCATCTCTATAGCTATATATAGATGTGTTTATGTGTCGGTTATTTATTTATACGACAGATACAATGTTTCTGCCTGCGAATGCAATTGATAAGACTGGGACTATATATATAAGAATTGTGCAATCGATGGCAATTATCAGAGAGTTATTAGCAGCACGTGTTGGAGTAACAGTCAAATGACATTCTGCCATCCCTGCGTATACGCAACATATTCATACGCACTGTGGGCCGACAGTTGTTACTCATCGCCTCGGCGGCTGCCAAGTATGCTGCTCCATTTGCTGCTATTACTTAATGTTTTTCTGCACACGCCAGAGCCAGCTCCTGTGCACTGAACTCTCGTCAGAGAAAACAAGCAGCGACTGACGCAAAGACGAAAAGATTTCTATTTATATTTCTGTTTCTGTTGCTGTTTCTATTTTGTGTCGGTGCCAAGTTGGCTGAAAAGATGGTCAAGGCAATGCGAGAGAGTCGCGTGCTTGGTAGCATTGACCGGCGCATAATTAATCAGTTTTTATGGGCTAGAAAATTAGCTAAATGAAAATGGACCCCAACAAGTCAGTTCGACTAATGGACCTACAGTCATTCCACCAGCTTTTCAATGGGCTCTGCCTCGTCTCCGCCTTCATTTTGGTCTTTCTCGTCGGCTCCTTCTGGCGACGCATTGCCAGAGTATCGTTGGCCGTGGCAAACATAGTTGTTGTTCTGCTTGTTGTTGTTGTTATTGATTTTAAGTTGGTTAATTGCACTATAAATTACACAATGCAGCTTCATAATAATTAAGAGCACATTCAGCTCCCAAGGCAGGCGGCAGGCGGCAGGCAGCGGTGCACTTTGTTGGCAGAAATTGAATTGTGTTCTTTGTGATTTGATGCGAATTTTGTGTGTTAATTAAGGCAATTAACAGCGTGTGTGTGTGAGTGTGTGTGTGGTGTGTGTGTGAGTGCAATAAAGTGTATTAATTTGATTTGATTTGCGAGCTATTAAACAAACGTCGGCACATTCGCAGCAGCAGCAGCAGCAGCGGCAGCAGGCAACGTCGTCTGCTGTTATCGCTCACAGTGAGACACAAAAGTATATGCACGCTTCACTCACTCTGTACGAATTCATGTTTGATTCTCTTTAAGATCGTGAGCATTGGCATTGGGCATAAACTAAAGTCTTGTTTCGCGGACTTAAATAAACAATATAAATTATTTCACAGATTTATTTGTAGTTCTTCAATTTGCGTGGGTTTCCCAGATATTTTAATTATAATATATATATTTTATATTCTCTGATTTATATTCGTTTCTTTGTTTATTGTTGTATAAATTATCTTTTTAATTAAGTTTCAGTATTAGATTCGATCTTTTCGTCGGCTTGTCGCTGCTTTCGGGTTTCATTCCTGTGTCGTAGCTTTATGTTTTTCGCAATTATTTTGTATTTTTCTAATTTCATTTGCCTCGTTTTACTTAATTTATTCGTTTAGATCATTTTCCTCGCCTGTTTTTAGTTTTAATTGGTTTCATTTCGCTGCTAGACACATTTTTATGCTTTTCGTTCGAAAGTCGTCGACAAACTGCGTTCAGATTTGCGACCCGCTGCTGCCTGCCCCACACACACACAAAAGGCAAGAAAAAACTCATTTTGTTATTATTTAACAGCTCTTGTGTAAAGGCACACACAGCACAACAAAAATTGTTATGTATTACTAACAAAAATGATCAAAAAAATAGCAACAAAACAATATTGGCCGCCCGAGAGCAGCCACAGACGATAAGGTCGACGCTCTCTCGGCAAATACAAGCTGAACAATCTGAGGGGAGCAGCAAAAACAAGCTAAAAGCGAAAACAAACTAGACAAAAACCTTTACAGATAAGCTAAATGCACATTATTAAAAGATAATGCCGATTATTACTGTGACGCGAACCAAAATCAAGCGCTATTTAGTCGCACTCGCAATGTATTTGGACTCGAGTCAAGAGCTGCCTTGGGCCCGCTGAGATCGGGGCCCCAAACGACTTCAAGGTGGCTCTTCTTTGTTTGTCTAATTATTTTACAAGCAAACATTGATTATATTTATACCCTGTAATCAAATGGAAAGGGTATCAGATCTGATTATTGGTTTGTTGATCAACTTTTACTGCAGAGTCAATGCAATTGGAAAAGGGATTTGCAGGTGTTTCATACACAGATCAAATTTATACCTATCAAAGCGACTATCGTAAAGGGATCTATAGATTTAGGTATCGTATCATTAACACAGACATATGTCGAAGTATTGTTAGTCAATATATGACGTATTTGCTAAGGTTCCCTGAAGATGACTCCAAGCGATTCTACAAAAGTTGCAACCAGCTTCTCAACGATCCTATCCCTGAAGCTCTCCCTACAAAACTATCTAAGGATCGATGTAAACTTATCCAACCTCTTCTTCTGTGAGTTAAGGCTTAACTAGTATCCACTCATAGGGTATTTGCTAGTCGGTCAGTTAGTAGCTCCAGTTTGCTGTGGCAGAGGAACTACAATGAAACCTCTTTGTCGAAACGCCCCTATGATTTCTGTGTAGCAATTTGCGGTACAAGCGAAAGATTAGTATCGATTAATCATCAAACTGCTGCTAGGACTATCGAGTTGTAACTAATTATTAATGAATTTCATTAGATAAGCAGCTTTTGTTAGCTGCTCTGACTTTTGTTTCACTAAAATTACATTTTCATTTAGATAAAATGCAGATTTTGGTTTTATATTTAGGCCAACTTTTGATTCTTTCGCTCGAACGTCTTCAATTGGGCCCGTCTAGACTTGCTTTCAGGCCTCAAGGTTAACAGAAATGATCTTTCTACGCGTATCTCGAGAGCATTTGGCACTTGGCTTTTATTAGATAGACTTTCGGCTATTGTTAGATAGGTTTTTGGGCCCGTTTGTTGTCAGTTAAATTGATTTTTTGGCAGCGGACTTCTTGTTCGATTTGAGGCAATTTTGAAGTCATTTATTAAAAGCATAAGCAGCCGGTATTTAAGCGAGGCACAAGCTCACAGAAAAGGGGCACACATAGCGTTACTTAAGTAACCATTAATCAATGTCGACTCCATGTTGCATGCCCCTTGCCCGAGAGAGACGCGATACTCGATACGACTGTCCGCGGGCAAAAAGCGACAATTTGATTTGTTTATTTGGCTGATTTTGTATTTCTTTGCATTGCTTTTTGCACACTTTATGGCAAATTTATGGCATAAACAAATACGAATACAAGTAAAACGGGCCAACGGCAAAAAACTACAACAAAAATCCACATTTGCATGCAAATTGAGCGCCAAATGCGCATTTCAAAATTGATTTAAGATACGAAACGCCTCAAATTGCCTTGAAGTTGCTGTAAGTAAACTCCAATTGAGTTTGAAATGCCAAAGATGCAAGACGATTGTATCTAAATCGGACTGAAGTATCTGTATCTGAACATGCAAATGTATCTGTATCTGCAGTCAAGTCTGCAGCTTAATATCTTGCGATTCCATTTTGCAGCTTTGCCTCATAAAATTGAATTACGACTGCGCCTTTCCGACTGGAGACTGTGCACCGAAAGTTGCTACAGCAGAAACATTTGAATATTTCTTTGATCTAACACTCTGCGTGCCGAGTTGACAGCTTCATGCGTAATGTGGCCTTGCATACAATGGGATGGAGAGCTAATGATAGCAGGTAAAAACTGTGCAAAAAAAGATAGAAACTAAAATGCAACTTCTACTCTCAATAGAATCATATTGCTTCTCTTTTATGTGGAAATATGTCCAAAATGTATCCTTTTCGTCCCACTGTACCGCATGTCAACAAGTTCCAACAGTTGTTCAAATTTTTTCACACTTTCGTGCGTAAAGATGTCACATGCGAGGCGGCGTCGCTAATTGCTAAGAAAAGCAAAAGTATCTGCCAGATACACGTACTGAACTCTAGTCTCTTCTGGCTATGAATCATGCAACGGGGCAGCGCGCAACTGAGTGTATTTCCTCATCTATTTTAAGCCATAGACAGCTCCACTCACCTGCGACATCGTAGTAGCGATCCCACGTGCTGTAGCCCATGCGGCGTTCCCTGGCCTCCCTGGACTCCCTGGAGGCGCCATAGCCATTCCCATTTCCATTCCCATTGCCGTTGCTCAGACTCAAGCTGAGACTGAGGCTATTGTTGTTGCGATCCATGGATAAAGCACCTCCATTGGTGTAGCTGTAGGCGCCCGCCTTGCGTCGCTTTCCCGAGGCGCGTTCCAGAGTGCGTTCGAAATCGCTGCAGACCTCGTCGAGGGCGTCGTGGAGGAAGGCGCGTGTCTCCGGCGGACTGTTGGCCGGACGTGCGGCGGCATAGCTGTGATTGCTATACTTCTGCGAGGGATAGCTGCCCGCGTCGCTCTCGATGCCACCACGCAGCGAGGAGCAAGTGGAGGAGGCCGTGCCGTATGGCGATTCGGCACGTGGCGCGAGGCTGCCGCCGTAATTGAAGCGAGGCACGGACGAGGAGCGTGGCCGATAGCCGGGCGATTGCCCGGCACCGGGGCGTGGCGAATCTGGTTCGCTTTCATGTGCGGCCTGTGAAAAGTGGAAAGTGGAAAGTGAACAGGTGACAAGTTAATCGAGTGCGAAGTGTGCAAATCTTTGAAGTTGCCACAGATCAAAGACTCACCTCTGGCAGCTTGGGCTGCACTCGACTCTCCGCCTGCCAGTCGCTGCCGAAGAGACTCTCGAAGCCCAGCATCACCTCCATGGACTTGCGTGAGCGGCGGCGGTCCCGACGCTGTTGCTCCTCCTCGCTGGGCTTGGCATTGGCCAGAGCCTCGCAGTAGCGCACGAAGTCCAGATCGATGTGATAGCCATAGGGACAGCAGCTGCAGCTGCGCACAGACCGCGTCAGTGTTGAGTTTGAGGTGCCATTGTTAGTGTTCCCCGCCACTTGGCGAGCTGCAAGGAAAGAGCAAGAAAGAGAGAGAGAGAGAGAGTGAGATAGACGACCGGATGAGCATCTTAAATGTATCTTAAGTGCAGGCAGCGCGTATCTAAATGTCACTATCAAGGTCACGTCTCACTGAGTTCGTCTGCTTTTGATTCTTGGTATCGGCAACACACACACACACACACACACACACGCATTGTTGTGTATCTTTTTGTGGCAGCGTCTGGGTTAGTTTTTGTGCTTGGCAATCGTTTTGGTAGTCGGAGCCACACCTGCCTGGCTAAAACACGTTTGAGCCACAGTTTTCGGTAATCCAAGACGCAGCCCGATTCTCAGCAATTCTCAGAATGTGTCTCTGAGATTCATTTGTCTGACTTTCAGGCCATATTTATGTTCATTTCTGTCCCATAATAACTAATTTTCGTTCATTTAGATAAGATCTTAAGAGATTAAAGCTTCAGCCTCGTTCGAGGCAATTAATTGATAGTTTATACTGATGGAAAGCTAATAGAACTTTCACTCACTGGCGAGTCGCACTCTGTGCAGCAATCGCTGTGGCTTCTTGGCCTCGTAGAAGAACCAGAGCACCGCCAGCCACAATAAATTCCAAAGCATTTTGGCCTTGGTCCACTTGAGTCGATAATGAAATAAATCGCTTATAGAGGTAATTCCCTAGACTCGACCATTTGAAACGCACGTCCTAAACCCAACTGGTCGGCAAAAGAATCAAATTTGTTGTTGAATTCATCATGCAGCTATTCTGTGATAAGATACTGGCAACTTATGGAGCGCTTATCAGGTTGCAGAGCGTCTAAATGGATACGAAGCTTTCCAGCTCAAACAAGCCGTGTGGCGCCATCTAGTGGTGAACATGCGAAGCATTCAATGAACAACCGTTCAGAGTTTCACTCTCGTTGCGAGTTTCATTCATAAAAACGAGGAACGCGCTGTGTGGGCGACTGGAGGCGTCGCTTGGGAAAGTGTTGGCCGTACTACGCGGCGTATACGTATTGCGACAAACTCGGCCAACAGGCGACAGTCGACAGTGAAGCGTGTTAACCAGGCCGATTAGCCGCATATTGATGAGTCTCTTGCCTGTTGCATAGCGCGCTGTAATTAACAACAGTCAGGGCCATGGCCGGAACCGGGGGCTCTGGTGTTAATGACGCCGCTTGCCGGCTTAATTATCAGCGTTATATTGGACATCAACACCCACACACACTCGCACACACCCACACACACACTTAGCCTATAGATGTAAGCATAATCACAGCTGTTTAATCACTTTGCCATGTCTCTACTCCCTTGTGGGCGTCCAAGAATGCGGTCTAATGTCCCCTAATTGGTAGCCAAGTGCAACCTGTCTCTACCTCTGTCTGTCAGACTGTCTGTCAGACTGTCTCACTGTCTGTCTGTCTGCCTCGACAGCATATTGACTGTCTCGATTGCAAAAGTTCGTGACAACATTTGATTGACTGCAGCATATGGTTTACCCAGGGATTATCACTCTGAGAATACGAGAACAGTGCGACTTCTCGCTAAAAGACTTAACTTTTTGGGTAGACTCAATTGACAAGTGGCTTATGTAATTGATTTTCCAAGGGATTTACACTTAAGCAGGTGTTTACAAGTTGTCAGTTCAAGGGAATCCACCAAACTGACGAAACTCTGAAGAATTGGAAATGTATTGCCGTTGGCCTGCCATAAGATACATGAGTAAAAGAAACCTAAGTAAAGTCTAACATATTTTCATCTTTTGAATAACAAACATTAATACAAAAACTTCAACTTAAAGCATTTACTTCTATGGCTGATATTAGTTTTATATATTCTATTCCATTTATAAAGATTTCACCCTTTAAATCCAATCTCAGTTGTCAAATGATAGTTACAATCTTAACTATGTCCAATCTCACTCAAAGACCCTACGAGCTAAATTTCAGAAAGTTTATTGTCAGAATGTGAGGCTATTCTGTATAAATAGAGATGGAAACATATCCAAAGTTTATCATATTCCAATTTTGTGCTTTATTTGATGTATGAACTCAGATTGTGACATTGTAATATCGTACAGACATTCTGATACCGATCGATCTAACTTTGAAGACTCTTCTATTTCAGATAGAATTCAATATTTTGGAATATGAAAAAGAAATCCACTATTAGTACACTCTCTTCAAATCTTTATGAACTATAGGTATAGGTATAGGTATAGGTATAGGTATAGGAATAGGTATAGGTATAGCATTTAGGTCAAATATGCAGCGTTTGTTGGATAACCTATTGTCATCCTGAAGGTAATTCTATTATGCTCCTCTTCCAATCAGTCAACCAATTTCCATTAACCTCTCTTAAGACCAGCTTAGTATTGTATTAAGACTGCAATAACTATATCCTCCCATTTCTACATAAGTTTCCCACTTATTTGACTCTGATTCAAGTAATTTGTTTAGTTTTCTGGCACCCCTCGCGACCCTTCAGCCATCTGTGGGCCAAACAATATGCGGACAACTTCATTTGGACGAGGCACCACGGGCAGCCATAAAAGGCGCCTACTTACCCGAACAGAGACATAAATCGCGTACTCAGAGGCCATAAAAATTAAGAAATTAGCCCAGTCGACAGACAACGTAACAAATGCAGTTGAAAGTAAAGGTAAATAACGATTAACTGCAGACCTCTCTGGCCGGGCACGTACAAAGAGACTCCGACATGGACTCCGACTTGGACTGAGATTGGGACTGGGACAGGGACATTGATTTTTGCAACGGACCCAAAAAGCGAGCAATCCTCATTACGATCATGATCATTATTATTGTACGGTTGTAATGACTACATTTTCTGTGTGGGCGGCACAAAACGAAGAAGAAGACGACGAAGGGGAAGAAGAAGCAGCAAACGCTGCCCAGCATACAAAATGAAGTCGCCTTGTGAATGAAATTCGACAGAAAGCCAAAGGAAACGAACGAATGAATGCTCGACTAGGTGATACCCTAAGGTCAGTTGTCAAAGCAATACTACAATATAATATATACCTTCTATAGATATTGAATCAGAATAATAGTATAATCTGTGTCCATTTATAGATCAAATACGAGATCTCTTTCAAAGTAGTTGCCAACTTTAGCACAACTCCAATATACCCTTTTGTTTGCTTTTGAATAGGTTCAGACTATAAGAAACCTACTAAAAGCAATTAGGGATACTCTTATTGAAGAGTCTTTCATATGAAACACCCTGTAACCAGCTTTGAGATACCTTAATATACAATCAATCTCAGAGATAGATATCTAACCTCAGGTACTGGGAAAAGTTGTTTTCTATAATCTGATCAGACTTAATTCTTCAAAATTGATTGTAAATTGTTTTGAAACAGAATCCAGACTATACCCATACTTATATATATATATATATACGATATTTGGTGAATCTAATTAAAGTATCTCAAATTGAAGGATTGACATAAACACAAAGAGTCAACTTCATCTTCATTGATAATCTAGAACCCATCATAATTATAGGTTAAGTAATGCCTTCGACAGTCTGTTACAAACAGACTGCAGACCATCAATATACCCTTTACATCTCTCAAATTAACTACAGGGTATTGAAATAAAAATAAAACTAAAACTGAAACTGGTTGTCCAACTGTGATATGTGTAAAACTGTATGAAGGAGTTTGGGTCTATGGATTGGGCTGATGCTGCATCGGATAGGCGGTGGTTGCAGCTGCAGCTAATGAAGCTAACGGTACTAGCCGCAGCCACCACAACAGCAACAAATTACCGTAAAGTGCGAGACTTAATTATGCTAAACACGTGCAGCCGCTGTTCAATCTAATTGCATGCAACAACTCAGATGACAACTGCGAGGCAACAAATGATCTGAGAATAACGCAAATAAAAGTTGAGGAAACTTTAATTCGATCTATGGAATTATAGTAAGAAAAGCTATAAATAGAAATAGATATAGATATATCCTATATAGATACTATAGACTGGAGACCACAGCTGCAGTTCAATCCGAAGGATTACTGAGGTTGATAGTTTATATACACTGAAAGAAACCTGCAGAAAGTGTGGACAACTCATCGATCGACACTCGCCTGGGATGTCGTTAGCAACTGTTGCCCGAAGATACTTTCCCAGTGTCATCTGTCCACCTGAAGCCCATAACTATAAATTCAGAGATCTTTCCCAGAAACATGAGGAACTGCCTCTGTAGGAGTGCTCGAGGGGCAATTTCAATTAAGCAACTGCTCTGGGGCTTGACAATTCTCGTATGTTCAGAGTCATAAAACGCAAATTGTATACGTAAGTTAATAGGATCTCAGATTTAATAGTGCATGCAGCTATTTCAGCTTAATTGCTGCAGTTGCAGTTGCAGTTGCGTTTTCCCGCCGTTTTCCTTCTGTTTGTTTTCGCTTTTCGGTTTTCCCTCTTCTCGTGCGTTGATTCGCTTTAAAGTGCTCCCCAAGGCACGGATGGAACGACGCAGTGGGCCAATTTATGACTTCTCTGGCCATTTGATTACCCAATTAATGAATGCTTTTTGTTTTTTTCTTGCCTTTTTCGTGTCATAAATTTTGAGCAAAAGAAACTCTAAGAATATTGTAAAATGCGTGTGGCTAATGAGCTGATTTTGGGGCTGCAGTTGGCCGAGTTGTTAGCCAAGTTGGCATTTGCATCTTGCAGTTAATTGCCTCAATTAACGCCGAGCAACTGGCCACGCCCACACCCCAAAACTGTCAACTCACATCCGCTGTCATAACTTGGCCACAAGCGAACCGAAACGAAACGAAACGAATACTCAAATCTATCCGAATCGATATGAGCCAAATATTTGTGGCCCAAACCGGCTTTGGCTTTCGGGCTTAATTAAAAATCACAGATAGATTTCTGCGCCAAAAATACTTCAAATTGCAAATACTTTGCCTGAGGAGGCGGACCAGAGATCCGAGATCAGAGATCAGAGTCGAGCGACGAGGGACGAGGGACATTTGCATTTATATTTCTATAAGACACAAGGCGCTTGCAGCTGTTGCATGAGTTGCATGTGTGGCATGTGGGCAGTCAGTGGACAATAGAAAGTGCGTCGAGTGAAGCCATCGCCAATCCGCTAAGAGTCTGCTCTGTGTCAACAAATTTGCACAGGGCAAAGACATTGCCTCATTGCGGGTGGGTGTTCCCAGAGCCGCCTTTGTCACCAGCTCTCTGTCTCTGTCTCTGTCTCTATCTCTGTCTCTGTCTCTGTGCGGGCGTCAAGTTGACCCACATCCACATCGATTCCGCAGAGTGTTAGTCATGTGGGCTTAGGCCACGATTTTATAGCTATATAAAAAGCCCACGCCAAATAACGAGCAGAAAGCAGCCAAAAGATCTACGTACCATTTTCCTCAATGAAGGCGCGTTGACTCCGCAGAACGAGCGACCTGCGAATGGAAGAAAAACAAATGGAAGCTGGTTAGGAAATTGGCAAAGATATAAATGATAAAAGATAGCACTTAAACTGAAGGATCTTATAACTTGTGATTGGCTCTGGCACAGAATGAGGAGGCCACATCCTGTTTGTCTGTGGAGTGAAGCAAATACAATTCTTGCGTGGATTGGGAATGCTTTTGGCTGAGATCGGGTGTCTCTTATATGATAGATAGAGCAGCTATTGTTCCCATAGGAAGAGGTTTAACAAGTCTTGCATAGATTGCGAATATCTTTCCCTTACATCTTCTGTCTGTTATGTTATAGATAGAGCAGCTATCCCATATTCCACAGGAAAACCAATAACAAATCTCGCAGTGATTGGGAACATCTTTGGAAGCGATCAGCTCTGGTTCTCTTCCATTTCTATTCTTCCCATTGCACGCTCCTCCCTAGTGAGCTATCGCATCTATCCTCCTCTCCTACTCAGAATTCACTTTGAGATTGGGAATTCCTTTGACTGAGTGATGCTACCTTTTATCTGAAAGATAGAGCAGCTATAGCCTATCCCATAGGCAGAGCAATAACAAACTTTGCAGGGATTGGGAATACCTTTGGAAGAGAATGAGCTCTGTTACTCTTCCATTTCTATACTTCCCATTGGAAGCTCTTCCTGGTATCGTATATCTCATAAGTATCTCATATATCAGAGCAGCTATCCCACATCTCAAAGGCATAGCACTAATACATCTTGCAGAGATTGGGAATACCTTTGGAAGAGAATGAGCTCTGTTACTCTTCCATTTATATTCTTCCTATTGGAAGCTTCTCCCTGTAAGTTATTCTATCTCTCGCCTTCTCCTGCGCAGAATCAACCCCGAGATTGGGAATATCTTTGGCTGCGATCTACTGTCTTATTATGTAGATAGATCAGCAATACCCTATCCCATAGGCAGACCAATAACACAGAGATTGGGAATACCTCAGCTCTGTTTCTCTTCCTCCCATTGGAAGCTGCTTCCTGCGAGTTATTCTATCTCTCCCCTTACTCCTATTAACTTCATTGTAGAAAGACTATGATACATTCATCAATATCTAAGCTCTCGTTGGTGCAGTAATCCGTTAATACCGAAAGATACTAGAGCTTCCCCAGGGAAAACAAGTTCTCCCTAGAGATGAGCATAAATTTAGACTCTGCGTCTGTTTATACCATAAGATACACACAAGATATCAATATTTATCTGTATGCGTTGCCGATTCCTTGACAATATTGTTATGGCCAGTCGCAGATGGGAGGGAAGACGGGGGGAAAAGCTGAAAATATTTATGTATATAGCATAACGATTCGTGTATCATAATCATAAACACACATATTAATTTGGTCTGCACTCCAAAATAAGCGACGCCGCTGCTCGTTTCACATGGATGCAACTCGTCAGACAAAGACGAAAAGGGGATGTGGTTGCAGAGAGGGGGAGGTATCATATGTATGGGGGGAGGGGGAGTTGGGTCTTTGGGTCTGTCATGCATGCGACACGGAAAACCGCATAAATCAGTTGACGCATAAATTTTCATTTTACATAAATTTTGGAATCGAAAGAAAAGGCAAGATGAAAAAAATATGGTAGCAAATTGCAAGACGGCTTTCAAAATGATTTGTTTAATTTTATTTCAAATCAGCAACATTGTTGCTGTTGTTGTTGTTGTTGTGGTTGCCGTAAGCGAAGAAAACATGACAGGCAATTAATCTAATAAGATATGAAAATGCACGGCCCGTTGGCAGAGGTTTTCCTTCAGCGCCATTTTTGGGCTAATTGCATCGGGTTAAGAACGTTGGCCCAATCGCAGAATGAAAATTAGAAAATTGGGATGAAAATAAGAAGAAATTATAAATAATTGCAGCTTCCGTCGGTTGCTTGGGACACAACAAATGATATGAGAAATGCTGCACGCATGCACAACACTTTTCCAGGAAAAACATCACGAAATGAAAAGCTACACCCAAAGGGGGGAAACGAGACACACGCCTTGGATCACTAATGAGTGCGCTCGTACTCGCTGGCTCCAGACCCTTGTGCTTTATGGCATGGCAAACAGATTATTGTGGATTTTGTGGCGCGCATAGTTCCAAAGATGTTTCAAAATACCGACGACAACAGCGGCAACAACAACAACAGTTGCAACAGCAACTGCGGCAACAACAATGGCAACAAACGGGGAGCAAAGGCAGAACTCAAAATGTTGACAGCTTGATATATTTTATTATAATTTTCCTGCTTCAAGCTGCCTCCCATTGCAAGTGTGGCACACAGACTAAAAAAAAGTATCTTTCTATCTAAGTATCTAAGTATCTGTGAGCACCTTTGGTATCTGCGCATCTGCCCAGCGCATAGTTGTGGCATTCTTCGCGCTAACCCAGCACTGCACTGATTTATTTATAAACCTGATAAATAAGTTCTATTTGAACAGTTGTCAATAGCAAAACAAACATTTTCCCTTGTCTTCTGCAAGCTGGGAGCCAACGACGCGTTTCCCTAGCGTTTTCCTAGCGTTTTTTCTCGCACCAAATCCCAATTTATTTTTAACGTGTTGGAAGAGACGCTGTGATTGACATATGACTAAATAATGGAATATTGGATAAATCTTATTGAACTTAACTATATATATATAGCTAAATATATATATTTTTAATATATTATATCTCCTTTATCTTTATCCATAGTTTTATCAACTTCTTTTCAACTGGAAGAGTTCAATTCAAACTGCCTTCAAATAATTTAAATCGATCGATAAGATCTGTTTATATATAAGAAATCGAAACTCATTATAAACCCCTCTTATAATATGATAAATCTGGTTGGTTTTCCTAATTTGATTGAAAGAATTTCTAAGCTTTTATGAACTCAAGTCTGTTTAGGAGCTGCAAATTTCTAAAATATCTAAAAGTAAACAAAATTTGAATACTCAACTCGAAGCTGAATAACAGGTTTCTAGTCTTTCTCAATCATTGCCTAATTAATAGAAATGTATTTGATTTATTCGTTATTTTTAAAGCAGGCGGTCTCTGCTTTGTTCCTCACATTTTAACACTTATGCTCAAAGTATTTGCACACTCGGCAGAAACCAGAGTCGCACCTTAAAAACACCTTCACAAAGTAACTCAGAAACTATCGAATGATCTTGAATCTCAATTGGCTGCGCCCAATTAGTTTTCAGTTTTCAACAATCTTTGCGCCCAATTTGACTTATCGAGCTGCAAATCTGGAGGCATTATCACTATCGTTTACCTCCAGAAACGCTTTACGGCTTCCTGTTCCGTGGGCGTCAGGTGTGTTATCTTCTCGGCAAACTTTGACTCATCGTAGGCCACCAAATTGCCGGGCAAGGCACCTATTCCGAGTCCGATTCCGATATCGTGGAGGCTCACACTCATTGTGGATATCAAATGGGTTTATTAGTGGCTAATTAATTGGCTTTTCTTTTGTGGAAACGAAACTGATTCGCGATTTGCCACTTTCAGCTTGGGAAATGCATTGTGTACGCTTCACTTTTGGCTGACTCAGCTCGGCCACACTTCATTTGGCTAATTTTCATATATTACAACTTATTTTTTATTTATTTTTCTGCCTTTTATTTGGTTTTATTTGTATTTTTTTCTTTCTGTGGGGACGCGCACGCTCCGCGCTCGAAAATCGCTCGAATCGAACTGAATTCAGCGGAGAAAAACTTTACGAGTTGCCGCTGAACTTTATGCTCTGTTGTGTATTCGACTGTGTGTGTGTGTGTTTCTGTGTGTTTGTTTTGGTCTTTTTTCTCGTTTGCTGACGGCCACAAAAGAGCAGCGGCATTGGCAACCGCAGACAGAACTTTGTTGAAGCCAAAGACAATGCCAAGTGCTTTTGATATTGTTGCCTCAAAGCGCAGCTCGAAGAGCAGCAACAACAAAAGACGAGAGAGCTATCGATACGATAATTAATAAGTATAAACCTATACTTAGAGACCTAGACAGAGAACACACAAGAAACCAGTTCAACACTTCCCCACACTTTGCCCATTCGCCAGTTTCCAAGTCGGCGGCGCAACAAGTTGGAACACCCAAACAACCAGCGTCATGCCCGATAAGCGCTCACAGCTAGTCGACAAATCTATTGGAGTGTGTATAGACACACACACATGCACACACCTATATATAGTATGTGTGAGATATAGGAAACACCTATGGGCTTTAATGGGAACAGAAGCGTCAATGCGCGTTCTCTGAGCCTGCAACGCCTATAGAAATGATTGATGAAGCCAAAAGGTGTCGCCTCCAGGCAAGGGGTGAGCTGCAGGCAGCGGGATCTGCTTTGAAGTTGCAGCCAACGCAGTCAGCTGACCCTAACAGTAGCTCAAACAGGAACAGATCATCATGGGATACAGATGGATATAGATTCAGGCAAGTCATTAGACGGAGATCTATGAGACAGTTCCGAAAAGTATTTAAAAGTAAAGGAACAGATCGAGAACTAAGTGCGATCGCCCACTTTGTAAACACAACTTGCAACGCGAGGCAACAACAATCTGTGGCAACAACAACGACAGACGCCAACATTAAACGACTGCAAGCTCGATTGTAAATGTTGTGGCTGCCCCCAAAATAAAATTAAGAGAGGCATGTAAATAAACATGTTGCTTGCCACACACACACACTCACACACACACACACACAGGCAGCGATAAGATAACACCTAAGCACTTGAGGTCAGTCCAGTGGGTGTCGAGCCGCATGTCATGCTGTCTGTCAGTCGCTGAACAGAGAACAAACGCAGCCGGAAAATGGAAAATCCTATAGGGAAAACCAGCGAAAACAGTTGTAACTCAATCAGAGCGAAACAAGCTCGTATATAATTTAAATATTGTAAGGTAAAAGTTATGAATAACAATCGGAGAGTATCCAACCTCAATTGGGTCAGTTTAGTCAGTTGGAAAATGGTGGAAAAGCCTAAGGAAAACTACTAAGAGTTGAGACGATGACAACATCGCGAGTGTCATTTGAATGGAAATAGCCTATTTGCATTGTAAAGTTAATTGAATGTTTGCCTCTAACAATAATTATCAATTGTTTATTGAAAACAAGTATTTACTCAGTTGGCTTATAGGCGATACTCGCAGTATCGATACTCGTATCATTGAACTCCAACTAGCTCGGGTCGCCCAAGGCATGAAATTACATATTTATTTGTACATTTCAATATTTATTTATATTTTTATTTCATTTTTAGAGAGAAGCGTATGATTTATGTGCTTGCCTATAATTTATGTAAATGGTTTCCTACGAATGTTTCCTATGAATGTTTGAATAATATTCGAATGGCTTCGCCGAGTCGTTAATGAGCCAACAACGAAATTTCATGCTCCATAAGCTGGCCACTGGATCTGATATGAATATTCTCCTAGAAATTGTCACGGCGCTTCGGGCCGAGGCGTGGATACAAATTAGCTTCGAGTTATTATTGGTAGCTTCCAATTGGTAGAAGATCAACGTTAAGTGAGCCGGTTTCAGTTGCCAATTCATATTCTCATATCGTATTTTTGGTATCTATGATTTCATAAACAAGTTTCGGATTTCACAGCTTTTAATTATGAGTTTCTGCCCATCGCAATCTCATTGCTCTGAGGCCATAGAATACTGCTCGCAAATGTTTTAATAAATTACTGCAATTATTTATGCGTCACACCCAATCGGTTTCTATGATATGAATCGAAATAGTGGTCACCGCTGCCGGTGCCGGAGGCTTCTTTAGATCTGGTCTCTACCCAGCTGCCCAGATCCGAGCTTGACTCAAGGAAATTCGTCAGGGGCTCCACACAAATGTTTTATTGATGTGTTGTAGCTAATGTAATTTCGAATTGTTTAAATTGTAGCCGCCTGGCCCAATCACTACTCATACCCTGTACTCATTGAAACTGGCTAGAAAGGGTATATCCATTCAACAGAGAATAGGTTCTACTACTATCTTGATAAGTATCTATTTCCGGGTCGACCAAGCCATGGCATTACATCAGGAGTCTTTCTCAAATAGTGTATCAAAGGTATTCAGTAAAGTATATGGCAGTATCTCTGATTTCTCTATATCCATAATATATATCTTTGTCGCACAATAGAGGTTGCAATCTGAAAAGAACGAGAAAGCACCTTCTTATAGGGTGTCAATCCAGCCAATTGATTGACTCAATTCAAAAATCGTAAGAAAGGTGCCAATGAAATATGAAAGATTCTTCCATTTTCATCTCTTAAACACCTAAGAAAGTAGAGTAATATATAGAGTATAAGCTGCAAAGTTGACTGTAATATAAGTACAGGGTATCTCGAGTTCTATCAGACCCGCCTGGAGCAATCTAAGTTGATTTTTATGTGCCAAGTTGGCCACCGGCGACGATCGCTTTTAATGGCGCTTGTCAGTTTTTATACCCTTGTACCCCGTACCCTGTACCGTGTACCGTGTACCGTGTACCGTGTACCCATTAAAGATGAGTAAAAAATGTGTAGAACAAAGTTATGCAAATCGATGTAACTGGCTGATATAGGAATATCCGTCTCTGCGTATATATTAAACGTATTCCGTGTCATATTTTAATATTCTTTATTGAATCGCGTCTGTTTCTCCGTAATAAAGCGTCGATCTCAGTTTCGGACACCACATTTGGTATAAAAGATAATGAAATAACAGCTCTGCCTTAAATTTCGAGTTTTTCACAGTGAATCACTTAATATAATGCTAAAGAAATATATTTCATAAGGAATTATATAAAGTAGAGTAAATAGCTAGGAAAGTTTCTAGTTGTCAGAGAAGAAATCACATTCTCATCGAAATCACATACTCAGAACGAGGTAGAGGTGATATTCAAGTCGGATACGCTCGATTAGAGTACTCTTACTTGTTTCCTACTGGTTCAAGCTCTGCAGTAGGCACATTTTGTGCAGAGGCCCCGCTGGGCGCATCGGCTACTGTTTTGGCTCAGAGATTGAGTCGTAACAAGCCACTTTAATTGGCCGATTAGACGGAACATTCATTACATAATATATACATATAGTTACATGCATTCGGATTTGTATATATACATATACTATTCTGGGGAAAATTCGCTGCTTATCAAGAGCTTGTCAGGTTTATACTAAGCACTAAATAATTATCAGCTCAGAAGTGGAATCTCAATCCTATAAATTAGACGGAAGTCTAGAAAAATCTTCAGTCGCTTCACTGCGAGTTGCATTTGAGTTGAGAAAGTGGAGGAAATACAATGAATTATATAACTTTATTCACACTTCTTGCTCTCTTTCTGAGTGGCACCTGGGCCTACGCTTACACGGTGGATGATTGGCTGAACGACATGGGCAAAGAAGTCGTAAGTCACTTCAAGTATGGAAAGATGTATCGAAATATAATTAAATCTTATATATAATAGGATCAGGCGGGCAAGGAGGTTGAGGACGCGGGCAAAGAAGTCGTAAGTCTTAGCTTAACTTGTTTTTACTGCAATAATAGTTACATTTACCTTTAGGACGAGGTCTTAAATAGATATTTTGGATAAACTGGACATACGAAAATGACGAGAGGAACATTTCAATCAAATTTTGTAGAATACTTTTAAATAAAGATCGAATTGGCTTGACAAGCTTAAAGAGAAGAATTAATGCTGCTGATTAAACAAATAAACATATAACTATATGAGTGTGAAAGTGATCTGAGTGGTAGAGTATTACCGACTTAGGAATACCCTGTAATATCTTAAATTATTTAAGGATCATCCCTCGGAAGTTATTCAGATAATAATGATAGAAGTAGAAACGAATTCAAGCAACATTACTTCAATCTCTTCGCTTTTAAGTAACCAACAAGAAGAGCCTCAACTGGGAAACACTCTCACCTTTTACAGGGTAGAGTAATATGAGAGATTATGTACGCTTTAAGATTAAATATAATTGCTGATACCAAGAGCTATTTATGAAAACAATTGTCTGATTAGGCGACAGTCGAAGAACTTCAGCAGCAGCCGCAGCATCTCAAGATGAATTCTAATCTACTCCTATTCGTTGCCTTGCTTTTGGCACTCAGTGTAGGTGAATCCAATGCTTCCGATTGGTGGGATGCGATCACCGATAAAGTTGTGAGTTTCAGATACTAATCAATCTCTATCCTTAAAGCTGAAACCTTTTACCTTTCCAGAGCGATATGGTCGACTATATCAAGGATATTTTCTCATAGACTGAATGCAACTCGAACAATCTGATAATTATACAAGAAATCGTTGAAATAAAGCTGATTATCACCAAATTTTGTTCAGTGTTTAGTCGTACAGTGAGTCTTAAATGTACTCATACACTTGATTAAGTTGTCCGTCTCATTACAAAGTGCCTTTTGGGCCGTACACTTGGCAGCCCATCCATAAAGAGTACTCGTCGAGCCGGAGAGTGTGAAAGGCAGCTCCATCTTCGTTTCCACTTTTAGAGACGTCTCCTGTGTGTGTGTGTTTGGGGTCACTTCAATCAGCACCTGTCACACGGCTCCAGCGTTGGCGTGTGAAGTATTTCGAGTTGTTTGAGATTGGGTCTAGACGCTGCTGCGAGCTGTTGAAAATTAATTAAAAGAAATTGTTGTTTGGCCGCGAGGTTGTTGAAAGCGTTTCTTAGAACATCGTTCGACACTTTCGCTCGTTGTTTCTGTTTTTCTTTTTTCATATTTTTTGCATATCGATAAACGTCTAGCTGCAGCCCGTTGCAATTCATAATTTATGCGATTCGGCGCAGTTTATGACAGGCTAACAAATTTCCTGCAGCCACCCCATGTGGTCAGCGTCAGCAAACGGCGGCCAGCGAGATACAAGATACAAGCTACAAGCTGCAAGCTGCAAGAGATACAAGATCCAAGCAAAAGATACAAACGCCAAAGGCGGCTGCCATCAAGGCCGGCTACGGACTCCAAGACTTACGACTGCCAAATGCCATGAGGCACATAATCGAAAACAGAATCCACGCGTGCGCTCAAGCCTGACGCCTGTGCCTCTGCCTCAGCCCGTGCCTCAGCCTGTGCCGCCGTTCAGCTCCAAGTCGTAAATTATGATATAGCCAGGCCTCCGCTGGGAGGAGGAGAAGGTGGTTGAGGCGAGACAGCCGGGGGGAGGCGGAACACTGGCATAAATATAGTATTCAAGTTGATTACAATCGGTCCGAGTGGCTAGGAAAGGTGAGCAACTTGGGGCATCATCATGTTTGTCATGATCATCGCTTGACCTGGCCACCCACACGCAGGCTTACGACTCGGCTTTAGCCGTAATTTGTCAGCGATCCCACTGACCGATCGCTGCCATTTCAGATCTCACGTCTGAACGTATCTCGAATGCAAATCAGAGACAGATCGGCATATTGCATCATTGCGAAAACATTTCCAGCTGGACAGCCGCTAAGTAGAGGGTGATTAGAGGCAGCAACAACATCGAACTGAGTCGGCATTTCGCACACATTTCGTTCACGGGGCGTATACGCAATTTGCATATGCCAATGCCTGTTGATGCGATGACGCGGCTTCATTAGCTGAATGCAACCCAAACGCCTTGCCTTACTTTGTTTTGTTCTGTTTCTTTCCCCCTGCAGCCTCTCAGCTTGAGTTTTCTATCTTTACATTGATATATCCTCTACCAACTGAATGAAAAGGTATATTGGAAGTGAATACTACGAAACAGTAGAAGCACCTCTTGGTCGAGCTACAGTAGGTATCACAGTCTATCTCTGAATGTATCTTTGAAGGGAGGAGATACTTTGAAGAAGATACATGCAGAATTAGATACATCTGATAGTCTGACATCAATCAGGTAAAGCTTTGAGTACACTTCATTTGAGTAGTAGATACTGGATAACCCCAAGTCGTTTGACAATAAAACTGTTGATCCTAGCCAGCAGTAGAAGCAGCTCTTGGTCAAGCTACAGTAGGTATCACAGTCTGTCTCTGAATGTATCTTAGAAGAGAAGATATATTTTGAAAAAGATAGATACAGGCTTATATACAGCTTATAGTCTGACATAAGCATCAATCAGACAAGGTTTTGAGAATAGATGATCATATAGAAAGTAGTAGATACTGGATAGCTTCTAGTCAAGTAAGTTCTATTTGAGGTATCTATTGATCATAGCTAGCAAAAGAAGGAGCTCTTGATCAACCACCAGTTGCAAGGAGTATCTCAATCTATATATCAATCTCAGAAGGAAAGAGTTGCTAAAAAGAAGATAGATACAGAGTTAGAGAATCAATCTTTGGATTTTATGGGTCATATAGAGACACTTCAAGTAACTAGCAAGATGCAGGGTAACCTCAAGTCGAGTAAGTCCCCATTCACTGTACAAATTGGTTTTACTATTTGCGGCCAATTAATAAACATTTACGCTCTTCGCATTGATTACCCGCTGGCGATAACCGAAAGCGACTTTTAAGACCTGGGCGTATTGGGTATCGTAATTGAATTTCAAATTTCCTACTTCAGATTTCTGATTTCAAATGCAAAAGCGGTGAAAGTAAATAGGTGTAAGTCGCAGAAACCCATTGAAAGGCCGACAGGCCGACAGAGAGTGAAAAAGCAGAAAATTGGCTAAAATGCTTTTTTCCTTGTTTCCATTTCTGTTGCCATTTCGCTTATTTGTGGCCAAAGTTTATGAGGCAGTCGTGAGTGCATAAACAATAAACGAGAATACAAAAAATTGTGGAAACAATTTCCGAGATGAAATTGAATTTTGTTGCTGCGCAATTTCAGCTTTGTTTAAGCCAAGTTTGTTGAGCAGGTGGAACGTTTCTAACCCAAAATATATGCAAATATTTGGAGGCCACATTGGTGACAACTCGTAAACATCTAAGACGCCAGTTGGCATTAGATATATGAAATATTTGTGCCTTCAGATTTGAATACTCGTGCGTATTTGTGTCATATGCAAACGAGGCAGCTCGAGAACCACACAAAAAGCACTGAAATTCGATAGCCCAAAAATAGCAACTACTCGGACTACTCGGAGTGTAAATAATGAGTTGTGAATACGTCGAATGCTGTTGACAGTTCGCCAGAACCAGTTTCGACCAGTTTCAGAGGCTTAGGGCAAAGGGATACCACAAGAAGATCATGCACCTTTCACCTTTGTATCTAATAATCCATTATAATTTGACAGACTCAAAGATACTCGAAGCAAATGATCGTCTGTTACCGCAAGACACAAGAGAAATGAAGTAATTTCTTGGTACTTGGAAGTCACGCCTGCAAGAGTGAATTGAATTGGCCTAAAGCATTATAATTATGCCATTACGATGACGAGTGCTCATTACTCTGAGCGAATTTCACGACAATGAGCCAACCTTCAATGTGGCTATGACTGAAGTGGCAACAGTTTGTACTCGTACAAATTATAATTGGACATTAAGCCGATGCCAGAGAGAGGCATTCCGACACATCCAGACAATAGACAACGACTCGGTAAGTGGCTCAAGCAATTGGCTCTCAGTCGCATCCAAACAGCCGAACGGAAGTTGTCTCCAAGGCTGCCGCTGACGTTGATTTCATTCACCGAAAAAAACAAAGCTCGACTTGAATTACTCGTAAATTGTGGAATGGGGTAAGGGGCAGGCAGCTGCTGCTGTTGCATGCAAAATGAGATTGACAGATACAAAGCTCTTTGGATAATCAGTAGCTGGCGGAGAAGCATAATTTGGCAACTTTCCCACAACATATCAGAATTCAGCAAGTGGAGTTAACTCATATCTTTTGAGTAAACAAGGTATCGGATACTTAAGTCGACTTCTCGATGCTCTGCAATCAGCTTGAGTATATGAACTGACATAATTGCTGCTCTGCTGATATAAATAATTCATATTGCCTCCAATTGTGGCACACTACTTGCTGGAATACCCTTGCCAAGGGCAGCTGCAACAGATTCTGTTGCCAACTGCATAAATCAAAACGAAGACTCCGATTACCAGGCCGAAACCGCAAACTCAGGCGTTTTTTTCCTGTTGTTAGCCGCTGCAACGGCTGATGGAACCGGCTGGCATAATAACAGAGAGGAGAAGTTCTTGGGCACGACGCAAATAACTTGCAGCGTGACTGGACAAAATGCCAAGCCACAGAGCAAACCCAGAGCCAGAGCCAGAGCCAGAGCCCAATCCCAGCAGCAGACAGACTCCCAAGCTCTGGCGAGACATCTTCCAAGCAAGAGGTTCCAATCGTCGCGACGCGTCGCCTGTCGGCAAAATTCAAACAAATCGCTCGAACAATGCCAAAATGAACAGAAAAAATGAAGAAAAAACAGAAAAAGGAAAACAAAAACCAAAACCAAAACCGAAAATAATAAAATAAAAAGCAATTTTTGACACGACTCGCGCAACTTTGTGGCTTTTATTGTTCTTTTGTGGCCAAGATATTAGAAATCCCGCACAATGCGTCTCAACCCGGCTTAGATCTTACTTGATTGATAACCAAAACGTGTGCATTTCGATAAGCTTTTAGCTATTGTCTTACCTCTTAGCCGTTTAGCTTAAATGGAAAACGTTTTCCAACAAAAGATAATAGACTTCTCTTCTGTTACTTCTAATTGGATTTTCGTTTAGCTTTCAGATCTTCTCTTGATCAGAAAATGTTAATCAATGGTTAGGAATTTATATATATATTATAAACAAATTGTATCTGCGAGTGGAAAGCTTGTATCTGTATCTCAGAGATAGATTTAGACAGGTGCAACTCCTCGCTTGAAACTAATGAGAAATTCGACTATCTATACTTATATCCAAGATCGAAGCCAACTCCCACTCTTTATCCTGTAACTACACCGTTTTAACCATTTTCCTTAGCTTTAATTGAATACAAAGGCTAATAGATATATATATCATATTCTCTATATAAATCTTGCACGCCCAGTGAATAAACCTGTAAGCAGACAGCGGCTACTGTCGTGTAGCTACAGCTTTGGTGTTCATATTTTGGCTAATGACTGGCACTAGCAAAAAAATAAATGGCCAAGACAACAACATAAAAAGTAGCTGCCAATGTTGCTGCCACTGCAGCAGCAACTGTTGTTGATGTTGCTGCGACTTGACTGGCGCACAAATTTGTTCACATTAAGTTTTTTTTTCTTGTGCTTTAATTTAAGTTTATTATTTTGGCCTTTTTGCACTGTCGAACATTTATTGGCCGCTTGTTTATTGTATTAGTAGGTTTCTTGTTGTTTCTGTTTGTAGTTGTTCCGTTTTTTGTTAGCCAAGTTCATTCGAGGCAAGACTCCTGCTTGAGGGTCACCAATTATTGCTGTTGTGCTTCTCTCGCCGTTGTGTCATAATTCAGTTGTTCAGAGGCGTGGCAAATGGCCTGTGAATGGCTTGATGGATAACCGAATGGCCAAAAGCCTCAGACAGAGACAGAAACAGAAATAGAGAGTGAGATAGATATAGATATAGAGATACAGACGAGCCGCTGCATTGCTCAATCGCTTTAAGCCTATTAAAAGCTAAGCGACTCGGGCAATGTGCAACGCCAGCCACGCAGCTTATAAAAGATACTTTTTGAAAACTATGCCACACACACACACACACACACACACACAGAGAACATACACAACACTCTCTTACACGTAATGTGCGATCGACAAATTGCCAAATAACTGAGTTCACAAAACCAATACCCAAGCTGAAACTGAAACTGAAGCCGCAGATCTTTGCATCAAAGTAGCCGCCACTCAATGGTGAGAAAAGTCACTTACAGTGGGTAGAAACTCCAAGCACAGTGGTCAATAAACTGATCGGATTTATCTTATATGAAGCTAAACTCTTTGAACTCAGGCTGTCTTTACCCTAGGAATCATATAGTCTGTCTGTCAATCCGAGAGATTTATAGTATCGTTCAGTTATATATAACTTCTCCTATGGATTCCTTAGAATATCCCAGTTGTAAGAATAGCCATAAATAAGTAAGGAGAGTCTGTTTCAGATTCCTAATTTGAGATACAATCGCGAAAAGGATTCGGTAATAACTTATATGGCTGCCCCGTGGGTCTTTTGTGGCTTCAACACTTTTGTGGCAACAATATATGCGAGAGTTGGCCCATTGTGACCCGTGGTATGCGATTGGCACGCGATCCCTGCCCCCAGCGACCGCTGTTTGCCTTCGCGTTTTGCTTATTATTTTCTTTACTTTCTGCCCCTTTTCGCTGCGGCTACTTAGGCAAACATGCAACATTTTGGCTGGCCGCTAAAGTATCTTTGAGATACTTGTGCCTCGGATGGCTTATTAAAACGCAATCAGCGCAGGAAGCAATCTTGCTTGTAAGTAACTACATATATATATATATGTATAAGTATGTATATGTGTATCGTATAACTGAATGCTGGTTTTGACCATAAGGCGCAGTTGCTCCAAACCGCCTTCAAAACTATGCGAAGCATTTGTGTCAAACACGCGACCCAGTCGCCATCGACGCCTTCCCTTCCCCTGCCCCTTCCCCAGCTGCCAGTATCTTGTTGTTTGTTGCCCGGCAAACAATTGTTGGGAGCTAAGCTGTAAGGCAGTAAACAACTGGCAATGGCAGTTACCAGTTGCAAGTTTGCTGCCAGTTGCCAAAAGTGCCGCCTGCCACTGCACCAAATTGGCAACTGGCTTAGAAAGTCACCAACTGCTGGTGATGGCAGCCTGAAAGAAAGTCAAATGCCATGTTGCTACTTACATGTTGCTGTTGCTCTTCGAGTTGCTGTTGCTGTTGCTGTTTAACTGTTGTTGCTGATTTTGACGATGTTGCTGTTGCAATTGTTGCTGCTGTTGCGCTTTAATTAGCAGCTGCAGGGCAAGGTCTTCGCAACGCTGGACATCCCATCTTTAGTTTGACTGATTGGCGAACTTTAGTTAGACAGCGCGACGTCAATGCTGCAGCTGTTGCTGCTTGCCACCGGCAACTGTTGTTGCTTTTGATATCTTCTATTGCACTTTTTGACGTGCTGCTGTCGTTAGCTTGTCGCTCGTTGTTGCTATCGCTGGAGTTGTTGCTGCTGTTGTCGTTTGCCAGTTGCATGTTAATTAAACACGCCTTGACTGCATTTGCCTCCAGCTGCCAACAGTTGTTGTTGTTCTTCTTCTTGTTGTTGTGGTTCACTGAAATGCAAAGTTATTGTTGTTGTTGTTGTGAGTGTTGTGGTTGTTGCTGCTCATGTTTCATTATGCTGAGCAGGCAGCTTTATGCCTAACATTTGTTTTATGTCAACTTGATGAGCAGTTCAAGTATCTATTAGATAAATTACTTAGCTGCAATCTGAACTCTGTGACTCTCAAGACGTGAGCATGGATATCATAAAGTCATGAATCTCAATATAATATATATAGTATATAGCCTTCTGATTGCAATTAACAGGTTATAGATACATTTTTATAATAGAGTTAACATGCTGATCCTTGAGCTAAGCCTATTCAACTTGTAGAATATCTTTCCAATAGTAAAAAGGAATAAATTAATATAAAACGAGTATCTTCAGCCTTTTATTTGTGTACCCTTTATGGTAACGAGCTGGCCTAAACGCAGGTAGAGAAACATATTCAGGTTTCTAATTAGAGAAGCCTTTCGCTATTGACTCAGTTCCGGAAAAGTGGCAGCTGCAAAGGTTAACATAGAAGTCGGAAAACAGTAATTACGTATAGAGTATAAATCGGCAGATCTGATGAATCCCACACTCAATGAAACTATGTTTGCAATTTGTCATTGACAACAATTGAAATAAAGGAATTTGTAACACGGATTTGATTAACAATCGATCGGTTTTGGGCCAAGAGATCTGTCTGTAAGTTAGCCTGGCGAATACGACCACAACCCACACAGCCCACAATCAATTAGAACCAACTTGGGATCAAATATTTTGCGTTGGCGGGCCAACTTTGATGGCCAAGTCGAGTCGAGTCAAGTCAAGTATTTCTTTTAAGCCAGGTCTAAACAATCAAACAAAATCAACGATCGCAAAAAACAAATTCCAAACTGAGCAAAAATTTATTGGTTTGTGATTTTGGCCAAGTCGTAAAAGTCGAAAAAGCACATGATATAAGACACTCAAAGATGGCGTGGGTTTGCTTTTAGTGCGAACTGTATTTAATGAGTCAAATCGGAACGAGTCGAGCTTAGGATTCCACCTATCGGCCAGAGGGGAAACCTCGCATACTGCGGGGCCATCCTCAAGTCAATTGCATATTACTCGTGCTGGAAGATTTCAACCAGTCATTGCAGGTGTTCGACTAACTGTTTGACTGTTGGAAAGGCAGAGATGAGCATAAAAAAACTTCTAATGCATTTTTAATGATTTAATTATTGTATTTTTTTCCTCCTTTTTTTCATTAACTCAACTCTATACTTTTTATAGCTGTGTACAAACGGATAATGCGCTTTTTTTCTTTGGGTTTTACTATTTTTCTGGGGTTTTTTTTTCATGCGTCGACGCACCTGTTTCACTGTTGGTTGCTCTTAAAGGCAAAACAAAAGCAGCTGCCGCCAATTACAAGCGCCAAAACGTTTACAACTAATGGACAGACATATTTGTTGCATTTTTTCCCACACAAACACACGGCACAACAAAACACAACACAACACGATACGACAGAAACGTAACCGAAACGGAAACCAAAAACAATTTGATGTTGCAAGCGTCGCGCACGAATCGAAACTGCTGCAGCCAGGCGACGAGAAGCTGCAGTTAGCTGCTGTTGGTAGATCTTGATCTCTCACAATCGCACTCCCGCGCTCTCCCGCTCATAAGCAGAGTGTGTTCTTGGCTCTCTTGATTCTGCACTCTCGCTCTCTCTCTCTCTGTCTGTCTGTCTCTCTCGTGTTCCGCGTGGAGACGAAAACGGCGCCCAGGCAAACTCCACAAAAAAGTTCTAAGACGTAAAAACAATAACAAAATGCAAAACGCGACGCGACGCGACTGCGTTTTGTTTACCGATGTTGTTAGCTCGCCGCGCTGCCCGCAACTGAGCGCCAGGTGCGACAGCAGCTCAGTCGCAGGCACAGTCTGAGTCCGCGTTGCCATAGAAAGCAGCGAAGCGTCTCTGTCGCCGTCGCCGTCGTCGTCGCTGTCTCTGCTAACTGAGCGCAGCTTTAATTGTATGTGTAAGCTGTACATGTCGGCTTCAATGGGTTAACTGTTATATTGTTGTTGCTCTCCTTCTTTATTGTTGTTCTTCTTGTTGTTTTTGCTGTTGTTGTTGGTTTTGTTGTTGCTTATTTGCCGTTTGCCTGTGCATGCTCTGTTGTGTTTTGCATTGCGAGCACGTCGGCCTACACTGTGGAAAATTAGGTAGTGCAAACAATGCACAAGTTATAAGCAAGTTCTGAAATTATTTTAATAAATTAAATAAAAAGCATAAGAAAATGTTCATTTATAATACTGAATCAAATAAGAACAAGATAAATATCAAACTACAATAGTAAAACTTGTGCAAAATTATCTAATTTTATTTAAAATATATATTAAGGAATCAGAAGATTTATTTGAAGGGAAAATCCAACCCCTTTTTTGTTCAATCAGCTAAATTTAATCTTAAATATCTTACAGTAATGTGTATAATTTAATATATTAATATATATATTAAGAATCGGCAAACGTGTCCTGATTTTTCTCTGTTATAATACTTTGCATATGGGAAAACAGGTCCTGTGGCGCCACAGGCTGATTCCATATAAATTTGAGTTACCTGCCTGATTTAAAGATGCAGTGTAAATTTTACACGTTCCACAACAAATCATTATTGAAAGAAAACAGAGAAGGATACTGGTTTACTGGGAGCGTATCTCCTTTGATATTTGAATTGATCCGCACAGTTATTGTCTTCGATATCCTTTGGATTCATGATGTGCTTGTGAAGGCGCCAAAGCAATTGCAGTCCAAGGTTAACACGGTCATGTCCTTCAATAATTATATTGATCTCACAGGAGATATCGATATGAATATCGATATTAGTATAAGCACCATTAACTCTGCCGCAACTTTATAAGGATATAAATAAAGATTATTAACCGTTATTCCTATATAACCCTTTACCCCTCTCTCACGTTCTGTTGTAACATATATGGAAATCAGTTGGCCTAGACTCAGGTACAAGAAGTGGTGGCACGTCTGAATTCCTAAAGGTTTCCAGAAAGGTTCATCTAAACAAACAAAACTGCAGCCAGAACGAGCCGGAGGCTGACTAATGTGACATTGTACGATGTGAATGGCCATTACGAGTATGAGTATGGGTTTGAGTATATGAATGAATATGTATCTCCCAGAAGGAAACGTGCCTCTTGGCAGGACTGAAACTGAGCCTGAGCCTGAGCCTGAGACTGGACTTGCCCTCTGCTATGCCATAAATTTGCCGACTTGATTGTGTTTGACTTTAAGGCACTTTGTGGCATAAATCAGGGGACTGCAGCCAATGAAAGAAAAAGACTCAGAGACTAGAGAGAGAGAGGAGGTAGAGAGAGAGAGAGAGACTGACCCACGGGTTAATTGCTGACAATTTCAGAGGCTGTTTGCCAAAAAAAAAAACAACACACACACACAAACAAACAAGAGGAAGACTAAAACGGCTTAGAGGGACTTTGCCAGGTTTAACTTTGCTCACTTCTCGGATTTTAATCTTTATTTATAGGTCTTGTATGCGTGTGCATGTGCATGTTTCTTAACTGTATGTGTGTGTGTGTGTGTGCGTGTCCAGAGGCTTTTGGGAGTAACTACCATTTGGCATTGGCACGGTAACAAGACAAGACAGTCCGACCATCAATAAGCAGCTGCCGGCAGCGCATGTGCCTCATTCCCATTTGCCCATTAACCAAACCCAAGGAGCAGGCCAAAGAGAATTGCAAGTTTGTTGTTGCTGTTGCTGTTGCTGTTGCTGTTGGCATGCTAACGAAGTTGACAACTTGATGACATTTGATCTCTTGGCTCGAACGATCAACAGCAACAACAACGAGGTGCCTGGCGCAAGACCAAAGCAAATGCAAACCACGAATGACAGCGCGATGATCAGATGAGACGATCAGACGCTCAGACGATCGGACGATCGGTCAGTTGGCTTGATTTTGGTCTAGGCACGCACAGCACATGCAGATCGGATTGGCAGTTGGAGTAGCAGTCGGATCCTATGCACACAGCAGGGCGCTACACAGAATGTCTTCAGGTTGCCAGGTAAATCGCTCGAAGGCAAATGAAATAGATACTTTTATATAGATACCATATATATATCATACACATGTATATATTCGATATCCTGTGGCAAATAGTGACCATAAATTGTTCGCTATAAACTAAGGAATGTATCTGTATCTCAAAAGGCAGCTGGCACGCCTAAAGGCGCTCTGCAAGATCTATAGATACTTTGACTTACTGTAGATACTTTTCCATACAGATGATTCTTAGTATTGTATTTAGATGGGAATGTGTGCAATATCCTGTGGGAAATAGTTTCCCATTAAATTTGAATTATATTAAAGAGATACTTTATAATATATCCAGAAACAAATAAACTCTATATACGCCTACGAGTGCTCTACAAGGTCTACAGATACTTTTATACCCATTGACTTTAGGCTTGAGGCATGTGCAGTGATACTGAAACCGCCATCGACATCGACTTGTGGCTTGAGACCCACCAGCAAGTGACCAAGGAGTCCACGTGAGGTGTCCATAACCACAAGGGATCGTTTTAATTTCGTTTTGCAAGTATCCCATTTATTTATATAAAAGTTTCAACACTCATACAAAAAAATGAGCCCGGCAAGAAATGCAAAAACGAATGGAAAAGTTGAATGCAGCTACTACAAATTAGGTGAATGTGCTAATGAGATTTAGACTAGGATTTGCTTATGTAGTGTCTTCTAGTTGGAGGATCTAAAGTTTGGCTTTTATTGCTTCTGCTGGTTGCTGTGCTGGTTGCTTCTTCTCCCGAAACTGCTGCTGCTCCTCCAGCGGCAGCAGATTGCCAACCGCAAAGATGTTCTGTGGATCCAGCTGCCGTTTGGCTGCTATGTAGAGGCCCCTGCCCGTGTCCGTGACTGCATTGCGATACCAATGGCTGCGCACCTTGCCCACGCCATGGTGATGCGATATGGAGCCGCCGCACGCCAGGATCTCCTCGCGTGCATTGTGCTCAATGGCCTCGAATACAGCCACCGGATCGGCCAAGAAATCACAGCGGAATCCAAAGTAAAAGTAAATGCAGGCGCCAGCGTCGTAGGTCTGTGTCACCCGGCAGGAAATGACATACAGGGAAATCTTATGTCTCTGGCACTCCTAAGGACAAAACAGGACACAAAGATCAGCTAGGAATCATAGATACTTGGATTGATGTACGAACCAGTGCGACGCGCTTCTTCACAGAGCGACAGAGCAGACTGCAACGGTCCCAGGGTACGGAGGTCTCAAAGGACTCAGCCACAATGCCTTGGTGCAACGCAAAGTCCTGCAGAGGAAGAATATACATATAGAATCCAGCTAACTATCTATCTGCCACTCACCCTGATGTACGCGATGACAAAGGTGAAGAGATAGCCCCGCTCGCCGTTCTGCCCACCTGCCGGAAATCCTTTGAAGCGTGCGGCGATTTCATAGATGAGCGCCTCCTGGCGCTGCACATCCTTGAGCTCACCTTCGAAGAGCAGGGTGGCAGCGCAAATGTGTTCCAGGTCGACACCCTTCCACACGGTCACATAGCGCTGCTTGACTGCATCCAGGCAGCTGCCCAGCCAAGTCTTTTCGGTCTTCAGGGACTGGCCAAATAGAAACTGGTCGTGGTCCATGAGGCGCACCGAGGCGGGCTGACAGCGGCGACGTGCCACCTCGCGCATAAAGAGCACCCCCTGCTCGAAGTCCGGAAACACCAGGGAACCGTATCGCTGCACCGATGGGACTGGTCGCACCTTGAGCACCACTTCCGTGATGACACCCAGTGTGCCCTCTGAGCCGAGGATGATGTGATTGAAGTCCGGCCCACAGCTCACACGTGGCGCACTGCACTCCCGCTCCAGTGTGCCCGTCGGCGTGACCATCCGCACTCGGACGAGCAGATTCTCAATGTTGCCATAGACGTTCTTCTTCATGCCGGAGGCACGTGTGGCCACCCAGCCGCCCAGCGTGCTGAACTCATACGAGTCCGGCTCGTGACCCACAGTCAGGCCGAGCTCGCGCAGCACTCGCTCCAGATCCTGACCCACGATGCCAGACTCAAAGCAGGCCGTCAGGTTCTCCCGATTGAGCCACAGCAGGCGATTCATCTGCGACGTGTCCAGCACGCAAATCATGCGTTGCTCCTCCTGCGGACATGTCATTGCACCCGAGACGCTCGTTCCCCCTCCGTAGGGCAGCAGCATCACATTGTGTTTGTGCGCCAGCTTCACCAGCTGGACCACCTCATCGTGGCAGCGAGGCCACACCACCACGTCCGGTATCCGGCCCACCTTGTTGTGCCACAAGCTGTAGATCTCATTCAGCGTCTGGCCGTGGCATCGCACCAGCCGATCGACGCCCTCCTGGGAGTGTTCCACCTTGGTGCTGTCCCGCAGCTCTGCCATGAAGGCTGCGTTCTGCACGGGCTGGGGGTACGTCTGCGGCAGCTGTGGATACGCTTTCGTGTGGTCAACGTCCAGGTCGAACTTGGCTTTGACCCACTTCGTGAAGTTCGGCAGCTGATAACCGCCCAGGGGGTATCTGAAATTAGGGGGTGAAAATTATGAAGGGCGAGCATATGGTGCGAGTGTGGAAGGGGAGGGAGATTAGGGGTGGCAAGAGTATCGTCGATGTGAGCACTTGGAAAATGGAAAAGAAAAGCGTTCTAATAGGAATTTGTATACAGACAGAGTTTCGAGGTGATTGACTGATAACAAGAATCGATTCTGTATGATATAAAGTCCAATTAGATAATCTCTGATTGGAACACTCATTGACCAGTTCATTTGCAAGGGTTCAGCAGTAGGTTAGGAGTTTATGAATGAATGAGAGTCGTACTCACTTGTCGCCTTTGAAACAGATGATGCCCTCATCCCCGTAGAACTGGGAGTCGTTGTAGCCCCAGCCGTACCACTTGAGCGCCTCCTGGCTGAGTAAACAATGGGATTATTAGCCATGGCAACTAGAGAGATACACAGAGATACACAGAGATCCACTTACCGCTTTTTGGGTATGACGCTTTCCACGTGACGGGAGAGACGCGTGTCCAGCGTTAGGGAAATTCCCTCTGGAGGTGGCCTTGGGATCTCCGTCGTCACCGTATTGCGCTTCGCTGTCATCTTGAGGTTCCGTAAGATGTGATTGATGTGCGCTCAAATAGTTATTCAAAATTTACTTCTGCTAGAATTGCACAGCCCGGAGAGCTCAATGTTGTATTTAAATTGAGCAAAAAAAATCGATTTTCTGTTTTGTTTTGCTTGCTGGCGTCAGATGATGAATATGTATGCGCCGCCTGCTATGTAAATGCAGCTGAAGTGCGATTGATTAATTATCTACTGGTATTTGTTAAGTTTCGTACACTTTATTTACAGGAGTTGATTACTTTTTTCATGTACTTTGCGCCTAAAAACTAAATTTAAATACAAATTTCACTAAAATACTTTGCGGCAGCTGCTGCACGCGCTTAGGTTTTGGCTTCTCTTCGACAACTGCGGCGGTTTCCGTGTGGCACAATGAGAGCGCACCACGCGACCCACGCGGCGAGAGAGCAGCCCCCAGAGCACAACAACGCACAATATCTCAGGGGGTGGGGCAGAGCGAAACGGTTCTGCTCTCAAACGGTTCTGACACAATTCGAAATATATTTTTAATCAAAGCAATCGAGGAATCCCTTCGACAATCCCTCTGTGTGAGGTTTGAAACTATCTCATTTTAGTTTTAAACTTTGTAGGATAAAGTTGAAATTCTTAGTCCAAAATATTCCAAAATTTTCGTAGGACCTTGAACGAGTCTTTGGCAAAGGTCTCAAGATGCCCGCCAAAAAGCAAAGCGTGATCAAAAAACCCGCTGCGGCAGTGGCTGAGAAAGCTACCGTTGGCGTTGCAGAATCTTCGGCGACGTTGGAGCCTGCGAAGAAAGCTGAACCTGCTGCCAAGAAGGCCAAGAGCAAGACCAAGACCAAGTCCAAGACCAAAGCCAAATCTAAGAAGGAATAATGCATATTTTATCCGATTCAAGAAATATTCGAGGATTTTGAACAATTTTTAAGGTAAGCTTGGAACTTTTAATCGAATTTCAGATAATTTTGGCTATTCTTCCCTCAACTTAGAAAGATTTAAAAAGAAACGACTTCTCCAACACGAACGTAGAATCGAGGTGAAAATGAAAGTGTGAATTCTTTTAAAGGTGGAACAGATTATATTTCACGATATGAGGAAGTGAAACTATATGTGAATCTTTTAAAAGACTTTAAAACTTTTTAGAACCTTTTAAAAACATTTTTAAAGCTGCAGCTGATTCCGTTCAACCAAATGACAAGAAAGCGAATTTCGAAAACTTCTTTTAAGCAAATGGAGAATCGGGGTAAGGAACTCACTTTTCACTTTTGATAATGAAAGGGTATTTTTATATCGTATACGTTATAGAAATTTTAAAAGAAGTACCGCTAAAATCAAAATGCTAAACTAATAGACCCTCGAAGATCAATCGTATGCACAAGCCGATTACATATTCTGATATTAACATACCATTAACATATATTTTAGCCTTGACTTAAATGAAAATAAAACCATTTAAAAAACATAACCGATTCGCTCAATTTCCTCAACTCTCTCTTTGCCGGCGGAGTTTTCTTTTCAGGGCTTCTCCCTTCTTCTTTCTCCTCCCGAGGGGTGGCTGCTTTCCATGCCGCAACGAGGGTAGCAGCTGACACACACACAAGGGGATGGTTCTGTTCTCTGTGTGTGACTGATATACACACATGAGTCATAAAGTATGCGTACCGGTTACGTCAAGTCAATTAAGAACACCGCGACAGGTGGTTCATTCAATATTGAAGCCCATTCCAATCGGAAAGATGGCACAGATACATATCGAAGCCACAAATCGGATTCGAATGTTCTACTTTGTTATTTATAATGGGAATCGGGCAGCTGCTCGTAAATTTTTAATTCTAATTGACGAAATTTAATTGTCTCTGAACACGCTGAATGAAACTTTACAAATAGGAGTTGACATTTGAATTACTTCAATACTTTTCAGCTACATTTCAAATGAGACGATTTTTCGAAAATAAACTTTAATTTAAAAAAAAAATGTTAATGATAGAGCACTTTATCATAGGCACATAAATAGTTATAGATACATATTATTATATTTATTTATTTATTCAATTATAAGAAACTCACATCCGATTCCAGAGATTTGTGACAACGGAATACTTCCGAAATATCCAACTGCAGTGTACGGCTCTTAAAACAAAACTGAGCCGCTAAAACCAATTGCAATTTTACGAGTACAATTTGATTTTGTCTCTTGCAAAGCCAAAGCCAAAGGCAACGATAACAAAAGCCAGTCTATGTTTATTGGTCGCTTATTTACACTTTACTGTACAGTTTTACAATGTTTGAAGTGTAAATTCGTCGAAGCCCACTCAAATGATTTTCGCACTGCGCACGCTTTTAACGCTTCCCATTGGGAGGGTAAGTTCAAAGGCTGTACAATTTGTGAGTTTCACTTTTTTGTAGGTTTTCCTATAATTGGCAACTTCGATGTTTACATTTGCTCGAAACACATAGCACGTATTTCCCTCATCATTGTGCACTTTGTTGATATTTGTGAATATGTTTATTTGTGTAGCGTTACGCGGCCAGGAAGTGCAAATCAAATAGAAACACAAGTACTATTCGATTATTTTCTTGCTATTTGGTTTCGCACAATTTCAAAATTGTCAGTTTCGTGCTGGCGACATCTGGTGGCAAGCAATTGTACTGCTCACCAACACTTATGTTATCAAATTGAATATATTCCCACTTTAAATTAATAACATTAAATGGTATATTTATTTATAATAATTATTTCAGCTGTTTTTCATTTAAATTTAGTAATTTCATTTGTTTTGTATTAAAGAAAGCAAAATCTATTAATTGTTCGCAGTTATGTTGTCTGTTAGCTACGACCTAATAACATAACATTTCCTTCGCTATGGACCAGTTAACAGAAAATGTTACTCACACATCGGTCTCAATGAACGAAATGAACGCAAGACGGAGGAACTTGGATCTTTCGTACAGCTCAGTGAGCGGTTGGATTGAACCTGTTCCGAGCGTTCCGATACAACTCTACTTCTTACTTTTCATCTTCAAAGCGTAAAACATTAAAGAAAACCAAAGTTTAGTGCAAAAGTAAACACAAAATATATGGACAGCACGTGAATAGCATTAGATAGGATCAGGAAAGGTTAGCAGGGTGCCGGCAATGCAAGGAAACGGGTCCAAATAGGCGTACCCTCGTTATTGCTGGGACTTGTTTACATATGTGTGAGTGTGTGTGTGTGCTGAATGGGGGAACAATAACAAGCCCAGCAAAATGCCAATGAATTGTAACGGAGCAGCGTTCAATGCGGCCGCTGTCTTTGTGCTGCTGCAGCAGCAGAAGCAGCGATGAATCATAGGTGAGTTATGTGACTGGCTTAAGTGTTGACCAAGCCGTATATTCCGTATAATCGTCTTTGTGTGTATGTGTGACATGTGTGTGCATTTGTATGTTTGTATTTGTAGCCCGCAATAACCATAACTGAAACAACAACAATAACAACGGCCGTGCCTTAATATCGAACGTAAAGCAATAAAAACAAAACAACAACAATCAAGCCCACGAAACGTTGGCAAAATGCCGCTGCTGTCCAAATGCTTTCCATGCTTCAAATTTAAACGTGAGGAGGTCATTGACAAGCTGGACTACAGCAATACACCGCTACAGGATGCCTTTCCCGAGGTCTGGCAACATGAGCGCACGCTCGAGGAGCTGCACTTGAGCAATGCTCGGGTAAGTACTAATTGGATTCGTATCCATATTCCGGAAATATTTATATATGTTCTTGGATTATTTTTAGCTCCAAACGCTGCCACCTCAGCTCTTCTACTGCCAAGGATTGCGTGTGCTTCAGGTGAACAGCAACAATCTGGAAAACATACCGCAGGCTATTGGCTCACTGCGTCAATTGCAGCATCTGGATCTAAACCGGAATCGTAGGTTACACGCTAAATACAATTTACCTTGAATCATCAACCCTTACTCTTATCTGCCATGTAGTCATCGTCAATGTGCCGGAGGAAATTAAATCGTGCAAACATCTGACCCACTTGGATCTCAGTTGCAATAGCCTGCAACGACTGCCGGATGCAATTACATCGCTGATATCCCTCCAGGAGCTGTTGCTAAATGAAACCTACCTGGAGTTTCTGCCAGCCAACTTCGGACGTTTGGTCAATCTGCGCATCTTGGAAGTTCGCCTCAACAATCTCATCACGCTGCCCAAGTCAATGGTGCGATTGGTTAGCTTGCAGCGGCTAGATATTGGCGGGAATGAGTTCACCGAACTGGTAAGTCCTTCTAGCTAAATAGATGTCCTTCAGTCTCGTTAAACATTCTTCCTTGCATGCACAGCCGGAGGTCATTGGAGAACTGAAGTCGCTGCGTGAACTGTGGATTGATTTCAATCAAATTCGTCGTGTCTCACCCAACATTGGCAAACTGCGTGAACTGCAGCACTTTGAGGCCAACGGCAATCTTTTGGACGCGCTTCCCAACGAGCTAAGCAACTGGCGGAATGTGGAGGTTCTATCTGTGTGCTCCAACAATCTGGAAGCGTTTCCCTTCAGCGTGGGCATGCTGAAGTCGCTAGTCACCTTCAAGTGTGAGTCGAATGGCCTGAGTGAGCTGCCCGACAGCATAAGCTATCTGGAGCAGCTGGAGGAGCTGGTGCTGAGCCACAATAAGCTGATGCGATTGCCCAGCACGATCGGATCGCTGTCTAAACTGCGCTTCCTTTTCGCCGACGACAATCAGCTGCGTCAGCTGCCAGACGAGCTCTGCAGCTGCAGTCAATTGAGCGTTCTCAGCGTAGCCAATAATCAGTTGTCGGCGCTGCCGCAGAACGTTGGCCATCTCAGTAAGCTGAAAGTGTTGAATGTGGTCAACAACTACATCAATGCGCTGCCAGTTTCCATGCTGAGCCTGGTGAATCTCACGTCTCTCTGGCTTAGCGACAATCAGTCGCAGCCCTTAGTGCCTCTTCAATATTTGGATGCCAGCAGCAAGACGCAGCTCACTTGCTTCATGCTGCCGCAGGTTACATTTAAAATGCAGGCGCAGCAGCAGCAGCAGGTGCAGGAGCAATACGAGTTTGTCTATGCCAATCATCAGCAGCAGCCACAGCAGGCGTCGAGTCCGTCGCGCCGCATCTGCTTTGCCGAGGAGACGACCATTCTGAGTGCGGGCAACAACACCAACAGCAACAACAGCAGCAGCAACAACAGCAGCAGCAATGCACCGCAGCCTGCGCCCAGTTACCCAGCGAACTATGTGGCAGCGCCACCCACTCCAGAGCAGCTGCCAGCTGGCACTTCGGTCCGCTTGATGCGCTCACCCACACCCTACCCGAAGGAGCTGCGGCAAATGGCCAAGTACATGCGTCAAGCGCAGGCGGCGAATGCGGCGGCCTCAGCGGCGTCGAGTGAGGTGCGCGAGGCACGCGTCGTGGTGCCCAATGGCCAACTGGCCATGCCACACTGTGATAGCAATCAGGACGCTGTGGATCATGCCACAGCAAGTGCAATATATGGCGTTGTGCCTGAGCCGGCCCACATTTACGGTGTCTACCAGCAGCAGCCGCAGCAGCAAACGCAGCAGCATTCAACACAAGAATATTACGGCCTGCCCCTGGTCAACTATGATGCACACTATCAGCAGCTTTACGTGGATGCCAGCGCGTTGCCGCTGCCCACGACGCATCTGTCGAATGGTGAACAAACTTATGAGCTGCAGCCGTTGCAGCAGCAGACGTCAGTGCCGCCGCCTCGCATGGAGCCACCGCCTTATCACATAGCTCGCGTCTATACCAAGAAGACGCCTGAGGATCTGACGCTCTACGAGTCCATGCGGCAGCGCAAGCAGCAACAGCAGCAGCAGCAACAACAACAGCAGCAGCAGCAGCAACTTCAGTCGCCAACGCAGCCGCTGTACGAGCAGAGCAACAGCTATCAGGACGAGCTGAACAGCAACTTTAAGACAACGGCAATTGGCGTGCAATCGGACCAGGTGGACTACCAAAACAATATCAGCACAGAGCAGCCTGGCCTGCAGCAGCAGCACCAGGAGGATGTGGACGAACAGCAGCAGCAGCAGCATCAGCAGGAAATGGAAATGGATGATACGTTATCTCAGCATTCGATAAACTCCACGGCCACCAACAATACATTAAGGGGTAGCCATAAGAAATCAACCTGGATCTTTGGTGTCCACAAGAATCCCACCGTGAAACAGGTGACCCTCAAATGGGAGCACAACATGGGCTTCGATGTCGCCGAGCTGCTTAACCAGGTGATTATTTAAACGATACGAGTCTAAATTTCTATATTAGCATTAAGTGAAACGATAACCATGTAACTTGACCTCCATCCATGGCAGGTGGGGATCTTTGTGAGCGCCATTACGCCAAACTCAAGTGCCTCACGTCTGCTGAGTGTGAACGATAAGCTGCTGGAAATCGACGGCTATGACCTGACCAATGCCAATCTGAGCGATGCCAAACGTGTCCTGCTTAACTGCGGCACAGTTATAAATATAATGTTGTCACGCAAGTGATACCTACCGTACTTCCAGTTCCACTTCCACTCCCGCTGCTCCACTCCACTCCACACCGAACCGAACCGAGACCGAAGACTTTTGCGCATTTTTCTGAAGCAATTTAAGATACGCTAATATAAATCAACCTATCTACCATTATTACTATTATTATTACTACTATCATCCTTTTTGCACTGGCGTCCTTAAATCGTTATTATATACACATGCAAACAGTCAGTGCTAAAATAATACTACCAGCTTCCAGTTGATGCATTTCATTTAGATAGAATCAATTCAAACTGCCATTTACAATGCGTGCTATGTATATCTCTCATGTGGATTCTAATTGATTGAATTATGTATTATATACTTACTATTATTACTATTATATTTTGAGTATAGCGAACACACATTCTTTATTCTAAATGATTATTCGAAACAGAAAAGTATTTTAAGTATTCGAACTTTGAGTTAAGTCAAATGAATATCAATATCAACTGCAAACAATATCTTACTTTACCAATATGACTATATACTATATAATAATGTACACGCCTTAAAAACTGTTCTTAAGCTTGTGACTTGAAGTTGACGAACTTAATGACTGTTTTCATATTCCGTAAGGTTACAATTACAATTACAATTACCATTACAATTCTAATTACAATTACTTTTGCAGTTTCAGTTGCAGTTGCAGTTGCAGTTTATTTTTACGAATTTCATTTGAAGCAATATTATTTTATTAGTTTGTGAATGTAACAGAAGTTTTGTTTAAATATATATTTATTTCTATTTAATTTCTATAGTTTAATATATCTTAAGTTCAAGTAAGCGATCGCTCTTAGTTATTAATAGCTATTAATCTCACAGCTGTGCTCCTTTTTATGGCCGCCAGTGTAACTCATAGCGAACGAGAAACTTTATTAAATAGTGCAATTAGCGTTGATTATAGACGTGCAACCACTTACGAGTACCACATATAGACAGCATTTACAAACAGACAGCATATATATGTATGTCTATGCAAAGTTATATATACACAGAATCAGATATATATATATATATACAGTATATTTACATACAAATAGCGCCTAGTTTACGCCCAGCGTTGTTCAAAAATTTGTTCCAAATTAAATGATTATGTGCAAAGTTGACAGAGAAAGATATTAGCTGTTTATGTTAATTGTTATGATGCAGCAATATGCGAATATGAACATATATATATATATTGTCTATATCAATCGGTTTATCTATGGCAAATTGTTAAAATTCTCATACACTTAAATATTTACAATTGGCGTTGTGAACAGTATTATGTATTATTTAGCTGGTTAGCAATCGAGGGATTACGCTAAAGTTAAACACTGCTATATATCTACATAAATACATAATTATATATATACAAGTACAGATCTAACTGTAGCATAGGGCACATTATCCGACAATTTTGTTAATACGCGCTACAACAAATCACCCAAAAAGACGAGAAAACATGAAAGAAAATGTAATAAATAAACACAAATTTTCACTTGAGCTTGCCTTTTGTCATTTCGATCCGTTTCCATCCATCCACCCCTCAGATGCCAGTTTGATTAATGGAACTTGTAGAGCTCCACCGGGATGGTCTTTGTCCAGTTCCTATCGACAGGCAATTATCTACGGAAATTAATTGTCACCAGCGAACACGCAATCCCCGCCCACAACACGCGAGGCGACACGGAGAGTCGCCAGGACATACCCTGGAGCCTGTCCAATTATCTTTGTAACTTATACTTTATATAATAAATAAGTTAATTTATTGTTAATTTGACGAACTTATACTAAAGTTAATTTAATTTACTCCCTTTTAATTTCGATTGGTGCAAGTGAAGTATAAACTGAACCAGCCTCATGTCCTCTTCCTTCATGCACTCCCCGACCACATCCTGTATATGTGAGTATAACCTAGCATACGCGTAATAGTTGGACTCCTTTATATGAGCAGGTGTTTCTATCACATTGTCTGATACCCAGTTCTCCCCACTGAGTCGTGTCCTTACACGATCCAGGACTCCCGCTGCGTCAAAAGTGGGTCCACCCCTCATCAAGCCCCGCGGCCAGTGTTTGCCTCGGGAGAAGCGATAGCGTCTGGGCTGATTGGCCTCCTTGGTGGTTGACACTGCGAAGCGGTCTATGAGGTTCCAGTCCTCAGTCACCTCAATGGGAGTCGGACTGTCCAGCATGGCCAAGCTGATCCGCTTGTTAAACTCATATTGGAAGTTGTTCTTGTCGCTTTGTCTTGTTCCCGTTGCAGATTCCTCTTGGTCTCGTATGGAAAGCACCTTAAGCCCTGAAGATACTTTCTCCTCTAATGGAATTACTCTATGAGAATCTATAGTCTTCCTTTATCTGACTATATATTCACCTGTCTGATCTTTTTCTATACGAGAGTTTTCCATTTCATCAGAATTGATATCCAGCGCAGCCGGAACAGCTGGCCAACTTGTTGTGACTGGCAAAAGCTTTCGGCTTTTGCGTTTTTATAAACAAACGATTTCGCAAGAGCTTTAAAGCTTTCGGCAACTTGTTGTGCCTCCCATAGATTGGATTAGCTCTGTGAAACACAACAGAGAATTTCGTCTAAAAAGAAAATCAAAAACATTTCAAAGTGATTTTCCTGTTGTTTGAAGTAGACGTGAAATTATGGAAAATGCTTCAATACCTACGAGTAAAAAGGCAGAGACTCCATCTGAAGTCTTGGCTATTGGAGACGAAGAGGAAGAATGCCTCACGATAGCCAAAGACGAGCGTTACGACTTCAACGGTCTCTTCAGGAATCGCCTGAGTCGGGTTCTTCTAGGGAAACCCGCTGCTGCGAAGACTGATGAACGTCTGGCCGAAGACTTCGGAGTGGCCACTGCGCGTGCCTCAAGTCAATCCCGATATTATATCTTTGGCAGCGATCCGCATAGAATGCCAAGGATCACAGGCATCACCTTGGACGCCAGTTCCATGCTGCGTGAAGTCAAAAGAAAACTGGAGAAGGAAAACTGGATCTCAGAAGATGTGATCGAAATGCGTCTCCAGAATTCGAAGGCCATAAGCAAAGCCGATCAATATGTATTCAAAGTAGTCTCCGATTGCCTCTACGAAGAGAAGATGCGGATTTTGCAATTCGCGACGTATTTGCACCAGGAATACGGAAAAGGACATCGTTATTAAATCTAAAATTTTGATTTCTTCTATTTACAATAGATTTTCTTTCATATTTAGTATTAAATCATATACAAATTATGAATAGTAAACATAATAATAGTACTATGGAATGTATCTTGCGTAAGTCTTAACTTTATTTCATTCTGATTCTCATTCATATATAAAAGATACTTAAAAACAAGAAGTATCTTTTACTGATTAAAATGTATCTGAATGGCTAACACTCGTATCTTTCCTGAGTAAACATATGAAATAGATCATATAATGTATATCACTTATATACCATATCAATCTTTTGATATATCAAAACCCAAAACTTACAGTTTTCCCTATATTTCCCTATAAAATTTTCCAATTTCTTTTCTCTGTTGCCTTCAGCTTGAGGGATTTCTTGATCCTGTTCCCTTTTATAAAGTGTATGATAAAATAGTTATGTTAGAGATAAAGCTTATTAATGTCACAGATTTTGGTTGATTGATATATATATACATATATACTATATATGTAGAAACGTGTATGTTTATCTGATAATCCAATATAATATTCAGTTGTTTATCCGAAAGTTTCACTTTTACCCTTTGTGTTGTAATTGGAGGAAAGGCTTCAGCTGGTTATATGTATGATATATGGTGTATCTGTGTGTGTGTGTGTACACTGAACTAATAATTACACCTATACACACAACACACATTCCATACACACACACACACACACACCCGTTGAGCGGGTTCCATGGCTGTTGTCAGTTGCTCGTTGGAGGTCCTGTCCTTGTCATGTGTTGTTTCATTAACTTTTGTTGTTTCCGTCCTTTTAGCTATTGTTGTTGATTTTTGGTTTCAACAACAATTGTTGTTGTTGTTGCTCTGAATGCAAGTAGAGGCGGTAAGCGATATAACTACAGTTAAAGTACATAATATAAAGCGCCTGTGAGCGGCTTCCCACGGCGCTTTGCAGTGACCTTCGCGTGTGGAAATTGCCTCCATCTGCCCTTTTTTTCTTTAACCAAACCCTCCCCCACACACACATACACACACATAATCGAATGGGGATATTGTTCAAGGCCCCAAAATTGACATATGATGTGCCAGTGGCTCCTCTGTGTGCCAAACACATTTATCAATACTTGTTTTGTTCGCCGAATTGAAATACAAAACTAACGCAAACTGTCACACTATCAATCCATCCATCCCTCTATCTATCTATCCATCTATCCCTCTATCTATCTATCTTTCTCCTCCTTTTGTTTCCCCCAAGCTCCAAAGCGGTCATTAGCATTTTTGGCGTATATTTATGGCCGCAAAATATTACGCCATAAACATGACAGCAAAACAAAATGCGACAAATTTGCGACGCCCGAGGAGGAAAGAGAGAGAGAGAGAGGAAACGTATGTTGCCTGGCGGTAGCTGCCACAAATTTATGCCACACACCCAATCGCTGGCAATACTCCGCGCATAATTGTCGCATTCGTATGGGGGCACGAGTCGTAAATAGTACGACTCGCAGGCAACTTTGTTGCAACTTTGGGGCCAATTGATGTGAGCTACCGAAAAGTGTTGTCTTACACTCAATTTGGCTCAAAGGAGCGAGCGTTTCAATTGCTCCTGTGTTGGCAAGACAAAGTGGTTGAAGGCTGTGCACATTCTGCACGACTTTCCGATACCCTAGAAAACAGATCAGAAATATTATAATTCCTCGCATTCAGTTGACTTGAGGACACTGTTGGCCTGACAAGTTATTAGCCAAGTTTCATATTGGAAACTCAGCTGGATTTTAAGCCAGAGTGTGGACAAAGCCGGGCGAACCCACCCCTCGACGGGGCTAAAGCCGTTGCATACTTTGCGGCGCTTGGGGCCGATCAAAAAGTAAAGTTTATTTTTATGCTCGACGTCGACATGTGTGCAAATGTTAACACACAACAAACACACACAGACACATACAGACGCGCACGTACACCCACTAGAGAACAGAGAAGTGGGGCTTAGTCACACACACGCACTGACTGACACACTCACACACACACACACACACTCGAAGTGAAACAAATCAACTCTATTTTGGCGCCATGCCGCGCTCTGGGGGTCTGCACTTTTTCTAGCCACAACAGAAAGAGCCATCGACAACGCAACTCGACCAGAAGCAGAAGCAGAGGCAGAGCCAGAGCCAGACCCATTCCCAGCGCCAACTACTACTATACAAATTTTCTTCAGTTCCTTTTTTCCCATTACCAGAACGAGTATTGTGTGTGTTGTTTAGTGTGCCATTGACGCTGAAGGCTGACGGTTCGCGTGGCCCTCGCATTTCCGCCTAGATGGATACTTCAGCTGGGAATCTGGCTTGGAACTAAGACTCTAATTCGACAGCAAAATTCTATATAATTATCCCAATAGGGAATAGATTTATTACAGCTAAGAGTAGCGATATCGTTTGGGATTCAAGTATATACGATATACCATACGATATACCAATTGGGCTTAAGAAGTTCAATCAACTTTGTTGCATTGTGTAAGCAGCTGCATTGCTTTCTTCGTATCTGTGTGTTCGTCTGTGTGTGTGTGCGTGTGTGTGTGGGGGGGAAATTTAAAAAATATTATTAACTGGAATCGATTTTGCAGCTGAGGGCAAGCTATGTCGTTTCTGTCCCCGACACTGCGCCTGGAAAATCTCTCCACGGAGCCCATCATGAGTCTGGACCATGTGCCCGAGGCGCAGCGCTACAACAAGGAGAATATCGTTGCCCAATGGTGCGCCCCCATCAATGGCAAGGTTCAATACAAATCCTCCCCTTCTCCTCCTCCATTTGATGTCCCCAACTCGAAACATGATTCAATTTTAATTAACTTTGACTCTGTCCTTTTCCCTTCACTCAGATGTATCGCATAGAACTGGAACACGGCACCACAAGTGGACGCCGCATGATCTGGGTCAATGGTCGGGTAAGTGGTGAATGCACTTTACACTTTGCTTCCCGCCCCACAGCTACGCCGCAATTAGCCACACAACCCGTACCACAACCCACAAACAAACAAACAAACAATTAGCGTAAAGTCTCTCCCTCTCTCTCTCTCCCTCTCTCTTTCTGGCAATTAAAGTGTACTTTCGGGGTGCGGAAAGTTAAGTTTACGAGCTTATTCCTTGGGCGGGTGTTAATTTTCCTTAACTGGGCTAAGACCGTGGAAAGTCCCGTTCAACTTGAGTTAATTCAATTTTTCATAGTGTTTTTTATAAACTATCAAATTTACGACAGGAATAGCCAAATTGCATGAAGGATAATGAAACCTGTCAAATGTGAGTTTAGTTTACGATCTTTATAGTTATCCTACACTGAGAGAAACAAGCATACAGAAGCAGTAATGGCCCATCAGGATAATGGCTCATAAACGTTTCCTTTCATCGCTGAACATTTCATTTCTATTCCGTTTTTAAAGTAATGAAATTTAAGTGTAGCTCTGAGTCCTTTCGCCAGTTTTACTGTATCTTATATAGAAAGAGCTTAAGATTCTTCAATTTTGAAGTTAGTTCAATCTCTGTTGAACCCCATTTCATTGAATTGAACGCAACAGAATCCTTCTGCACTTTTTTCCCTTCCAGGAGGTGCTGCGTCGGGACTGGATGTTCAAGCTGGTGGGCGAGGACACGTTCGGCATCGAGCAGGCACGCTGCATTATCCGCGTTGATCCAGCGCCTGGCTTCAAGTACGAGTACTCCCTCTACATCGACGGCAAGCCGCATGGCCAGTACACCGAGGAGCTGACGCGTCAGTACCGCCTCTGGCTGTGCACGTGTGACACGGAGCAGGCTGGGGACGCGAATCCGTCCAAGGAATACCGCATAATGCTCAAGCTGGACACGCTCAGCTTGTATGTGAACGATGATCTGCGCGAGGAGACAGTAAGTAGAGTAGATCGAGCCGGATTATAGAGGGAGTAATATGCTTCCTTTCAGGCGGAGTTCGTGCACGGCGGCACGGATACGCGATTCATGCTGGACGAGACGCAGTTCGTGCTGCAGGCGCGTTCCAGTGGCAACAAGCACGACGGCATCGTGCACACGCTGCTGGCCAATGGAGCGACTGTGCCCGAGGCGAAGATCCAGCAGTTCATGCAGGAACCAGTCTCCATTCTGCAGACGAACTGAACGAAGAAGCGAATCGAATCGCATTTGTAATAGATAACCTCAAAATAAAGACCCTTCCGAGAATAAGTAAAGGACACAATAGGTTTTACTTACAGAGTAGTTTATTCGTTTGTTTATATGCAATAATCGAAACGCGTTGGCGCTCTCAATTTCGTTAGACATTTTGCTAGCATTCAAAGTACTCAAAGTGCATTTAGTAAACATATTCGAAAAACAGAGAAAACTCGCACACATAAACAAAGTATGACAGGAGAAGGAGCAGGTGTAAAAAAGGTATAATAGTTAGTAAATAAAACAGATACATATAAGATATAAGATATTATAACTAAATACTCAATAAAAAATACTCGTAGTACATAAGTTTAGTTAGTGGAAAGTGTATAAATATAACCGATTGCTGTCTACAATTTAAAAACAATTCCTGTGGCGTCCTTTTAACAGAAAGGACACCATTTACATATAATCGTGCATTCTAGATTTGATTAGTGTCTTTTTCATTTCGTTTAATATATATGTATGTATTTTTGCTTGTATGTATGTATGCTATAAATTATCAACTATGTTTGCTTTACGCATAAATTGATTGTTTGCTATTATTTTATTTGTATTTCGTTAATCGAAAACTGTTCTTGGTTTTTTCTCTTTTAATTCCAAAAGTGTTTTAATAATCGTAAATATTTAATTGTTAATTAACAACTAACGTTTTCTTCTTTAAGTTGAAACAAACACAATTCAAAGCAACACAACTGTTATATATTCCTCTTTCGATATTAATCTAACTTTCTTTTTCTCTTAACGCACTCGCTTGGAGTGCGGGGGTGCAGGGGTAGGGGGAGGGGGAGGGATTACAAAATAAATTTACACTCTAGCTAAAATTGAACTGCTCTTATCGTAGTTGCAACTGTGTCGTTATTAAAATCTCAAGTTGTGCAATTAAGTGGAACAATTTTCTAGGTAAACAACAAAAATTGCTTAGAGTTAGCATAATAATAGTATAATAATTTTATTGCTTTGCTTGACAAAATTCATTAATTATAGTTTATACAATAATTTAACAACAACTGTTTGCCTGGTAAGTACAATTTTGTCTTGTTTTGTGTGTGGAATGTGTCGAAAACCATAAAGTTATTAATACTTAACAAACGAAATGATATTGCCAGTAGACGGATCCTTTTCTATCTTGTTACCAATACAGGAATAAAACGTTCAATAAATTATCAAATACTCGTTACAATTGCTTATTTACCTACTATCATCATATATCAGTTGATTGTGTGTGCTCTACGTTGGATTCTCTCACACTCTCCTGATAGGTTTCATAATTTTGATAAATTTGCCAGTTGTCTCTAAGAATTACTCACACACTCACACTCACACACACACACACATTCATCTGTTGCGTTTAAAAACCATTCTGCTCACTAGTCACTAACACACATACATTTTACACATACTTAATCATAGAATAGATTGATTTTTTTTTTGAAGTTTTTTCTTTTTTTGTGTTTCTATTTTTTGTAGTAAAATTAAATGTCTTGCTTTAAATATTTTAAAAATTATATGTATGTATATATATGTATATTTTATGTATAACTTTGCTGTAGATTTTCCTCGTTTTATTATTTAATAGCTTAAAATGTTTCCTTCTGCATATTTCTCTGTGTCCTGTGTCTTTCGACCTATTTTTGCGGAAAAGTCTTGCATTGAGTTCTGAAAGTGAATTCTGTTTTTCTTGTTCTTTTTGCATGCATAGAGTTTGTTTTCTTTTGCTTAGATTTTTGCCTAGATGCCTAGGTGCTTAAATAGTAAAGTAATCGTTTGTAGTTTAGTGTAATACTCGCAACTTGTGACAGTTATTTTTGTTTTCTTGTTTTCTCTTTTTGGTATGAAAGTAGTTTCAGCTATTTAGAAGTTTATAATCGCTTTTAGTGTATCTTTAGACATATTCTTTTATTTGTTGCAATTTTGCTAGTTGCTGTTGCTGTCTCTGCCAGCTGTTGTTGCTCTTCCTGCTGTTGTTCTTTATCTAATTCGTTATTTTAATTAGTTCAATGGAAGGCAAAACATGTGCTGCAGTAGACTTTTATTATTATTTGCTTGCATTTGGTTATTATGATTGTTATTGTTACCATTATGATGATGTTGCTGCTGCTGCTGCTGCTGGTGCTGGTGCTGTTGATGTTGCTGATGGGGTTGCTGTTGCAAGTGTTGCTGCTGTTGGGGGTATGGATGATATTGCTGCTGCTGCTGCTGTTGTTGTTGACGATAGTGTTGCTGCTGGCTTATGTTGTTATTGGTATTGGCTGCAATTCCCGCGCTATTCAGATGCAACAGGCTCAAATCGTCAGCCACAGAATCGTAATCACTGGAGTCCTCGCCATAGAGCTGATCACCAGATCAATCAGTTAAATATATATAAGATTAGATATATAAGATCGTTATACTTACACGTATATTATACGGATGTAGATCACACGTCTCGTGGTGTCAGACGCAGTCCTCCAAGGACATTAGCAAGGGGTTCACATACTCGAAGCCCTCGAATTCGGATTGATCGATGTTGTCAATGACATGGCTAACGAATAGAAAACAGTTAACATTAGTTGGCTCAAACCACAAAAGTCTGTCTGGGATAACCGTCTAGAGGAAGAGAATAAAGGAGAACTTACTCATCGTCTGGTGTCAGCTGCACCGGCTCCCCGGTAAACTCGATCGGGAAATTGGCTAAATCGCGATCTGAGTCTAAGCGTGGCTTAAATGGTGGCGAAACCTGTTTGCGCTCGAGCTGCATGAGGTTGATTTGTCGTGTGTGTGTATGCAGGTGTGTGTGTGTTTGGGTGTGTGTTCATATTCGATTGTTGTATGCAAAGATAGAAAAATAATACTCGTTATAAAAATACAAAAAGCCAAATTCGGCGAACGTAAAAGCAAATTTCAAGTCTCGCAGGACACAAATAAAATGCATGTCCGTGTTTCTGCGTGTCCTTGTGTTGTCCTTGTGTTGACAGTGTATTGATGATAATGATGATAAGAGAGAGCGAGAGAGAGAGAGGTAGGGCTGGGGGTGGAGCATGATAATTATTCGACAATATTATCGAGGGGGAAGGGGGTTGAGCGACTGGGTGAGTTCTTGATGAGGCTGAGAGCGATCATTACCTGCTGTTAGTCTGACCTCGAATGCTATAGGAGTATATATATATATATTCTGGAATTTCTTGAGGGGATCGGCTCATGCGTCGTTAAACAAGTAAAACAAAGTAAAGACTAAACGACATTTATAGGTTTTCTGCTTTTCTGGACACACAACTTACGGATCGTCTGGCGTCAATTCAGCCGCTTCTCTGGTAAAGAAAACGTCGAAGTTAGCCGTCATATACGGATCGCCAGGATCAATGGTCGGTATAAAGGGCGGTTGTACCTCCTTTTGTGCAATCTTTGTAAGTTTATAATAGGTGAGAATATGCGCAGAAGTGACAACAATTAAACAGATGTACAGGAAATTAAATCAAATGATGAACAACCAAAGAGTATAAACATCATTCAGGAATATCCCTGAATAATCATAGAAATACATAAAACTTAAACTGCTTTTCCAATGAAAATCCTAGAATGTAAAGTTTGTCGGGTGACAGCGCAGGAGGTTAATCCGTACTCATCATCATTATTATCAACGGGATACACGATCATCATACACACAGGGACTCGGTGGATTGGCAGTGGACTTACCATCTCCCAGTCGATGACCTTGAAGAACGGATGGTTGACGATATCCATGAAGGCCGATTCGCGGTGGCAGCCCAGGCGATCAGCGGGATTCTTGTTTAGGAAACCTTTCAATACGGACGCGGCCTTGACGCTCAGCGAACGCGGTATGCGTATGGTCTTCTCCAGAATCACTTGGAACAGATAGTCCTCAGTATTCTGCAATCAACCAACTGTTAGACAGTCTTCATAAGGAGACATCAGATCGAAGACATACCTGATCGGGATTCTCGGAGGCACCGGCTATGTCGAACGGACTGCGTCCGGCGAGCATCTCGTAGAGCAGCACACCCAGTGCCCACCAGTCCACCGAGAAGCCATAGTCCTCGCCGCGCAGTATCTCCGGCGCAATGTAGTTGGGTGTGCCACAGAATGTGGAAGTCGTGTCACCTGGACGAATGCCCTCCTTGCACATGCCGTAATCGGTGAGCTTGATGTGGCCTTCGTGATCCAGCAGCACATTGTCCAGCTTCAGATCGCGATAGATGATGCCCTTCTCGTGCAGAAAGTTTAGGGCCAGACTGATCTCAGCGGCATAGAAGCGCGCATGCTCCTCGGGCAGACGACGCTGCCGCTGCATGTGGTACATCAAGTCGCCGCCACGGACGAACTCGATGACGAAGAAGAGCCGCGAGGGCGTCTGGAAACAAGAGTGCAGCCCCACCAGGAAGGGATGGTTGGAGGCCGTCTCGAAGACATGCTTCTCGGTCTGCACCCAGTCGATGTCCTCGTCATCGGTGACCAGCGCCTTCTTGATCACTTTCATTGCGTAGATGCGACGCGTGCGTCGCAGCTCCACCATTAGCACCTTGGCGTAGCTGCCACGTCCAATGACGCGTATCAGCTCGAAGTCGTTCAGCGAGTACTGCCGCTGGGTGGCCGGCTCCAGAGAATCCTCGGGCGGTGGCGGTGCCACGATCTGCGTGTGCTCGTGCGAGTCATACAAGTCGCCAGCCCCCCCAGAGGCCTCATATGGCAGCGGTGGCAATGGCACCGGCATGGGATCGTTCGCCTCCTCGGCACGCTCCCTGACCAGCGGCTCCGGCTGGTCGGTGCAGTGCTTCTGCACCAGCTTATGACACTTTTTGTGCACCAGCAGCTTGCACTGAATGCACTTGAAACCCTGGCGGCCCAAGCCCCAGATGCGGTCCTGGCAATAGGCACAGAAGGCACGCTAAAAAGGAGTCATCAAAATGGGTTAGAAGTGAGTTTTTAATCTGGGTTTGTATGGATTGCACAGTGGAACAACATCTATTGAAAAGGTTTAACAACTTTCTCAAGGGAAGATATGCTGATGGTCTCAATACTTGGTTGATTTATTATAAGTGCGATATATGCGATATACTTGTACTCCGGGTTTTGGCACTAACATTCGGCTGATACATCGGAATATCGATACACCAACATTGGTTTCAAATGGACGATCGAAACACGTGACCATTTCCCTGTATTACTCTGTCATTCAGCTAACTCATCCAACATTTTGTTGTTCATAAAAAACCCATTTATCTATAGTTTACGACATATTCATTGAGCAGCAACTAATGCTACACAGAAATAGAGGATCAGCTCGCTGAAAGAGTCATAAAAATATAGCACAATCTGATTCATTGAACAATAATGCAATTTTAACTAGAAAGTAGATTAAACAATATAAAATATGACGCATCATTCTACAGATATTTCACTTTCATTTCAATATATTTCTGGTCGTCTTTTCTTTGCACTTTGAATCTTAAAGAAATATGATAGGACCTGCTATAATTTCTGTAAAGCTTCTATATATCATTCTAGACGATATATCTCAAGTATATTTTGAAACCTTTTCAAATCTTCCGAATCTCTATACTCTATACTATATATTCCACTTTTGGATTCAACGCACGATCTTGGAATCACAATTAGATTATTTTGTCTGTTTTCAGTTGCTTTTTCACAGTTGATTGTGTTGATGACTTCACGTTGCGTTGACCCTATTCCAGTGTGCATTGGCGTAGTACGAAATGTATCTCGTAGATACAAAGTGTGCACACATGTGTTGCTACTTACGCGATTGAAACGCTTGGCCTGGAAAATGTGTCCATTGACGCGGTACAATTTGCGCCAACGTCGTGCGCCTCGTCTGTAGATGCTGCCTGCGAGGGGGATTCGGATTAGGGATAAGTAAACAGAGATTTATAGATACTTACGGTCTTCTCCATCGCAGGATAGGCCCGGCGCTGAAGGAATATTTGGGAATACTGCAATTAGAAATAAAGAACCAGGCATTAGTTTCCCAAAAACAAAACAAATTTTCCTTTTCGACTGTCTTGTCTTCATGCTTACGGCCAGTTAGCTTGCCCATGTTGGGTCTGGCCTTATCAATTTAATGGCCAACAAACTGATTTTATATCTTTTTATTGTCTGTGTACTTATTTTGTTCTTTTTTTTACTTTGAAATGGATTTTTGCCCAGCCACATTGGTCGTGTCTGATGAGGCTTGTTAACTCCACAGAACCAACTCCATGACTGAGGCAGGCCACCGCGTCGGCAACTGCCAAGCGATTGCCTCTTATCTTCGGAGCGGTTGCTCCACGCACCATATACAAAAGACAAATACAAACAGAAATTGAGAGCGTGCGCTCTTTGAGAACTTTTCCAAGTAATTGCCACAGTTAATTAAGTTTTCCGGGTAGCCAAAGACAAGAGACAAACGATTCACTGTGCTGTCTGTCCATCTGTCTGTCTGCCTGTCTGTCTGTCTGTCTGTCTGTCTGTCGGGTTGGCTGCCTCAATTGAGCTCAATTGTTCAGATCAGAGAGTTTTCAGATATTCTAGCTATCACTCATATTCAATTACGAATCCAACTGTTCATATTTCCTACGGGCTTCCACATTTGACTTGCCGCAAGGCCATTCAAATTGTGACAGTTCAACCATATGACTTGCATTGACCTAGAGCTCTCTCTCGGTTTCACATGTCATAACTGATATTTTCTTGCATATTCGTTAGCCGAAGGTATTTGCTTATCTATATTCAAATAGATAGATATATGGATAGATAGGATGTTGGTACCAGCTGAGCTATTGCTTCTGCTGTTGCCTTATCAGCAGCGTTTTCTGATACGGATGACAACATTTATTTGGTTTGTTGTTTGTTCCACAAAGTTATTCATAGCAGTTATTATAGATAACAGGGCGAAATTAAGGAACAGTTGGAAATATTGGGAAATGTTGATAAAGAAGCCGCGTTATGCACTCAGTTAGGCATTGAACCGAGTGGGCAACAAGTGTGAAGGTCGCTCGGATGCGATTGTGGAACCCAAGTGGAACCTAAGCAGCAAAAGTGAAACATTCGCTGGGAATGGTACAATTCTTTATGCATTGGTACACTGGATATCTTTTGGTACATTCTGTGGAAGCTATTCACGTATGGAATACACATTTACACTCAATTGATAAGTTCTTGATTTATTGCCCAATCGATTTGCTATCAACGAAAATAGTTCACAAAATCCACAGACTGCTTCAACGTCAACTAATGACACTTATTGATTCATTTGGATTCCAGCAGTGATCCCCCTGGGTATCAAATTGACACTTTAAGTGCGTTTGTCTATAGCCCCGCTGGGATCGATACTAACACGAGACGCCACCACTCATAAAAGTTGCCGTTTGAGTGCTGTAAATTTGTGCTGCCTCACAGAAACCGCTCCAGATGATCATCTTTGTGGCAAGTTCAGTGCAGGTCAGACGGCCGAAATGGAAATGATTAAAGGCAAGTGCCAAAACAAATTATGTTCGAGAATAATAATAGAATTTGTTTGTTATTCTCTTTGCTTTTTCTTGTGTTCTTTTCTTCTTTTTGAAAACTTTTGAGGCTTCGGCACGCGCGAGGCGTCTGCTCCGCGTGAGTTTCAGCTGCGAACTGAGGCAGCAAGAAGAACCGAAATCAAAAAGCACAACAAAAGCAAAAGAAACACAGAAAGAGACCTCAAGTGGCCATTGAATTGTCATAAGAATAGGAATTGGAATTGGAATTAGAATTCGACGAACTCTTCGAGTCTAATTGGGAGCAAGTGAGAGCGCGACGAAAGCCACAGACGATGGCAAAGCAGGGTTGGAGCAGAATCAATCAAAAGGAACCAATTGTGGCTTGCAACATATTCAAATGAACCACCAAACACTTTTATAAATTAAAAAAATAAAAAGAAACTTAAGCTCAAAAAAGAGAAAACGAACCAAGATAATTCAGTCTGCAAGGATTGGGTATCAGTTCGCTCTATGAACTAGTACTATGAACAAAGATTTGTTCATTCCGAAGAGGATTTCTTGATTTATACGTATCAATCTATTCACTCTTTGAACTTAAAACTACTAAAACTATTGATATAAACCTTGTAAACTAAAAGTAAAATATATTTAAAATATAACAAATTAATTTTTTTATAATAACATATTGAAAAAGATATAGAATTATATAAATAAATGTGGAAATAATACGAATAAAGATAACACAAAGCAGAGGAAATTCTAGAATAACGCAGACGTATTTCTGGAAATCCGTAAAGAAGAAACTTTTACCTAAGAAGCAGTCGAACGTGCCGAGGGGAAGATAAAAAGTTGTTTTTGAAGCACTTGGCAAATGTAGAGAACAATACAGTAAACACTCGATTGAGTAAACACGCAAATGAGCAACTTCAAAGACTGATTGTCCACACTTCAATTATGTTTTACTTCAACTTTGTTCCATATTCTGGTACCATTTCTATGTGAAGCTCAACCCGTTTCATACAGTAAACCCTGCCTTGGGTAGATACTTCCGGAGGTTTCTCTCTGCTTAAGGAGAACATCTCCTGTTCTTCAAACGAGTTGAAACCAAAGCAGTCTTCACTGTACGTTGAATTCAATTTGACAGATGACCCTGGCCAAGCATGTGAAGCGGCTGTTGGCTTCGATATAAACAGGGAAAACTTGTCTTAGAAGTTCTCCAATTTGCAGGGAAACTCGTTCATTATGTATAGCACATCCCCAAGATAATCGATGGCCATTTAAAGTTTTCCACATCCACTTAAAACTTATTCAAATGAGTTTCTTGGAGCTGTGCATCATCTGCTCCTCACTGGAGGCTTAGTGCTCCACAAAAATTACCTGTCGCGTAGGCCGGCTCAATCTCCTCCTCCGACTGTAGGTGATGCGGTGGGGGCACGTGGTGTGGTTGATGCTGCTGATGTTGTTGATGCTGCTGCTGCTGCTGGGTTAGGCTCATGGGTACCGTGGGAATGGGCACGGGTATGGGCAGACGCTCGTAGTGAATACACTCGTGATGATATTGCTGATGGTGGTGGCCGTGGCCGTTGTGAATGGTGCCCAGGACACTGCTGCGTCCTCCAATGCTGCCACCAGCGATGCTGCCGCCGCCTCCGCAGCCGTTGAGGCCGCTGCCAGCGCTGCCACTGTGATGGCCATGATGATAATCAATGAGCATGCCAGGGCCGCCAATGCCAACATTGACGCCACCACCACCTCCTCCACCGCCGCCGCTGCTGCCGCCGCCAGAGTCATCCGTGGTGGTGGTGTTGTGGCAGCGACTGGAACAACGACCCAGGGAACCGCTGCCAGCGCTGTGATGCCCAAGGCTGCCCATATGCCCGGGATGGCCCATGACGAGCATGCCGCCCATGATGGAGCCGCCACAGCCCTGACTCGAGTCCGAGCCGGAGTCGTGGCCGGTGCAGACGGCGCCTGCTGATCCTGGCCTGCTTAATGATGTATGCGGCGGTGTCACCGACGCTGTTGTCTGCATATAATGATGGGTATACGGATGCGGATGGGGCACGTCGTAGTCACCCGTGTCTATGTGGCTGGCAGACATCATGCCGATGCTGCCAGTGCTGCCTGTGCCCACACCCACTCCCACGTTGCCCTGCAAACAGCCCAACGAACCGTGGGCACTGCCATGATGACTGTGACTGTGGTGACTTCCATGAGCACTGCCGCTCCGGCTGTGCAGCGAGACGCCTCTGGTCAGCGTGTTGTTCGCCGATTGTATCGAGCTGACCACCGCCCCGCGGCACATGATGTCCGACAGTTGATTGGCCTGGATGTCAAAGTACTTCGACTGCGACACACACATATGCATATACAGAGGAGGAGCAAGTGTCAGTTTAATAGGTTAAATCCTCCAGAGAGCTGTGCATGATTTACAACATTCCTTTTGCCCACTCCCACTCCCACGACCATGCCCTCATTACGCCCACTGAGTATAAATCGAGTTACATAATAATCAATGCCCCTCCAATCTAATCTAATCTTCATCCAAAGGGTCTAAAGTTTCTCTAGTTGCAATAAAAAGAGTTACGAAATGTTCCGCAAATCGATTTCTGCCACAAATCGCATTTAGTTCAAATCTACTTGATGTGTATATAATATATATATAATCCACTGAGAGGGGTTTATCTAGGATGCCATTAAGTATTATATATATCCTTTAAATCGGAAGGAAAGGAAGTATCTCCTGATAGAGAAAGGTGAATGAAAAGAAGGAAGAGCTTCTCTTCACTTTAGGATATGCTTGACGAAACTTGATAAAGATCCTATATACGCTATATATATTCTATACCAGATCAGATCGGTATACAGCAACAATCTCCACCTTATCATAAGAGTTCATATACATGAAGTATTCCTCTGTTTTCTACCCTTTTCATCCTCTAATCTAATCTTATATAGAAATCCCTTCCTCCCTCTATCTCTACTTCTCCCACTTTCAAGTACAAGTTGAGTGTGTCCCATTAGACTGGCAGTTGAGAGTTCGAATCGTGTACAGCTCTGGAACCCTAAGCAATGTAGTACCGTGTTCAGTACCTGCGGACTGTCCAGCTGGTCCAGGGATTGCCTGCGAGCCGCATAGTCCAAATGTGTGAGCAGTTGCTGTGCGGCCGGGCAATTCTTGTTCGAGTGCTGATGGAGATGCTGCTGCGAGGATGTGAGCAAAGGCGGTGGCGGGGGCGTTATGGAGCCACACGGTGAGCCCGGACAGGGGCTGGAGCAGCGCGAGCGGCACGTGGGACTGTAGCAGATGGTGCCACCGCCTTGTTGATTCGCTGACGGGGTGCTGGGGCAGGTCTGCGACTGCTGCGACTGTTGTTGCTGGTGTTGCTGCTGCTGTTGTTGTTGTGGCAGGCACTGCGGCGGCTGCTCCTCCTCCTCCTCCTGCTGCACGAGATTTACGGGCAGTGGGGTGCACTGTGTCAAGCGACGTGGCGAACGTCCACGATCCACTGTCGTGGCGGACCAATAGCCCCAGGCCATATTTTCGCTGTTGTTTCTGTTTCTGTTGTTGTTGTTGTAGCTTTAGCTTTGTACGCGACGCGTTGCAGATTCGGTTTCGGTTTCGGTTTGTTTTGCACTTGACTTTTGCTGCTGCTGCTGCTGTTGCTGCGATTAATTGCCGCAGATTTGCATAAACTGGCAATGTCAACAAGCGAACCGAAGAGCGGCGCAACTAAGGCAAAGGGAATAAAAGCTTTAGACACACTTGCACAGTGGGACAAACCTACAGGACACCGAGCATGTTGTGGGCTAGAAGAGGCTGCAACAATGGCTGCTTGTTGCGAGTCAAAAGATGGTTAAAGAGTAGAAAGAAAGAAATGTCTGGAAAACTTTCGCCTTTTGTTCTTTGTCAGTTTTGCTCCACTGTGCCTGCTCAAGTGTAAATTGTGTGGCACATGGCAGCACATAAAAATACAAAAGAAAAGAATAAAAACCGGGACAAGGCCCAGCAGCAGCAGCAACTGCTGTTGCAGTTGCTGTTGCAGAGGCAGAGGCAACGCCGCAGGCCGCCTAAAACTATGCAATGGAAAAGTTTTCAAAGCCAAGCGACAGCAGCGCCCCCTGGCGTGCGAATTGTATAGTTGCAAATGATTGATTAAAAACTGCAGGCGATTGGGGAGCTGCATGTGTGTGTGTGTGTGCGCCACGAGGGCGTGGTCGCTGGTGGGCGTCATGCAGACGCTGTCGCCGCAGAAACCACACCTAAAAAAATATAAATTGTGTAATAATGGGCAGCACAGCGTGAAAGAGCGAAAGAGAGAGAGCATCAGAGGCTGGGGGGGATGGGTGCGAGATGGCAATGCAAGCGAAACAGCTGACAACTCTGTTCAGGCACCGCAAACCCACACACACACACACACAGACACACAGACACACATACAGCGACATTGCGACAATCACAAACAATTGAACCCAAGTCAAACGAGCGCACAAGTTGCTGCAAATTGACAAAGGCGTAAAAGCTAAAGAAGCTAGAGAGAGAGACACAAAGACAGAGAGCGAGACAGATAGTACGAGTGAGAGAGAGAGAGTGAGAAATGAGAGAATGTTGCGCAGGGAAATTTACTCTCAGCCAAAGCCAGAAAGTATGCAACCCTCCCCAGTGCAGTCAAGTGTAAATAGAAAATTTCTTCAAGTGTATTGGTAGGTCACATCGAAATTGCTTGACGTTGTTGTCGTTGTTGTTGTTGCTGTGGGCTGTTGTTGAGACAATTGAAATTAAGTACTCTACTTTCATACATAATTCGCATGATTAACGAGGCAACCGGAGGCACACAAGGATGCCCCTTGGAAGGCAGCTCCCAGTGCAACAGCAGCAGCATCCACTTGACGCAAGTGGTTTCATCGTGACAAGCGACAAGTCGATCCCTACTTTTGTGCTGATGATGCAGCCTGTCCAGGCCATGCCACAGCCTAGGGAAAGCACCGTCCTCCCTCTGGGGGCAGCAACCATCCCTGCCACAGGGACTGGGTGTGTGTTTTGGGCAACATCGTTTGCTAAATATAAACACATAGGTCCTGCTATTGTTTAGAGACTGCAACTGGAGCATGAATATTGGTTGGGGCCCTGCTGGGGCTTTGCAGTTAAGTGGCATGTGGCATGTGGCAAGTGGCAAGTGGCAAGGGGTAGCTGGTAACTGTTTGAGCTGACAAGTTGGTTAGTTGCACAGCATTTACATCAACCCCAGCGACAGCAAGTGCTAAATCAATCAGAGGCAAAGCCCGAAACTGCTTTTGACTCCCCATCAAACTCTACATTCGAATGCAATTTATATGAGCTGCTCCTACGAATAAGCAGCCAAGCATTAACTATAAGGCTGCTATTTATATGAACTACATATTGATATAGAGAGAGCTTATTATATAAATCTCTTTAAGTTGATTACTTCAATTGAAAAGCAAATGCAGTTTATTTTCGGTAGAAAGAAACTTTATTCGCATCTTTGAATACATCGAATAACTCAGTGTATTCATGAAATGTACTAACGAATAACTCAAATGAGTTGTATTCATTGCTAATTGTTTGAGTTTTAGAAAAGATCCCATAAAAATCGAATAATTTTGCCTACTTTTCGCACTTCCTAAGGCAAAGGGACAGGCGAAACATAACCTTAATCTGAGTATATAACCGCACACTATATACCATCTATATATACTATATATAATACTGCCTATTGATTATATATACATTCGTTATACATTCCCTAATGTTTCCCTGTGATTGGCTTAGCGATTCGTCTTATTTCTCTCAAGGAACAACCTACAGCCAGGGCTTAGTATTAAGCGCATTACTCATACGCACTGTGCGCCCAGTGAAAGACACAAGCAGCATATTAATAACTCAATTACTGGAACAACTCACTTAGAAATCATATTAATAAGGCAATCAATCAAAGTAGAAGATACTGCATATAGCTGATGGCACTTTGGATACCCTGTAAAGGGATATGAAGCTGTGTTATAACTGGAAATAAGGAAGATTTGCTCTGAACAAGTAAGTATATATAAGTGTGTTCCTGAGATATGTTAACAATATATATATATATATTATATGCTATAGCATTCAGTATCTTGTATCTTTCAATGTGTATCTTTCGGTCTGTATCTTTCAGTCTGTATCCTTCGGTCTGTATCTTTCAATCTGTATCTTTCTTTAGAGTTCAACTTAAGAGTAAAGAATATCCTTCACTTCTATCCATAGCATATCCTTTGGTGCAGTTTAATCTCACTTGGAGCACTCAGCCTTGTTTCAATATGATAACTCATGCTTAATGCTCCGACTTATATTAACAAATCAGCGATAAATGATTAAATAGCCCAGCTGAAGTATCAATTCGTGGAAATCGGCTACTTTAGGCAGCTCCAGACAATGCCCAAAGTATCTGCAAACAATGCTCTTACATCATTCAAGCAGTCAACCATTCAACCATTCAACCATTCAGTCAGTCAGTCAGCCATTCAGTTAGTCAGATAGGGAGGCAGTCAACCGTGGATGTTTATCAGGACACGCCCTAACAAAAGCCCACTCAAGTTTCAAGCGATAATAGCGATAAATAAAGAAGGGAACGGTAACATCTTAAAGCCACATCCTTTGTATTGTTCTGGTTATGCCGCACAGCCTCAGCCACAGAACCTGCCTGCGAATGACGTCAGAGGCGGTGGCAAGCCAGCAAGAACAACAACGACTTGCAACAACAACAACTACTTACAACAACAAGGACCATAAATTTGTTGCCTGTCCGTTTTTGGAGGCACCTGCGTCCGATATTTCGACGCCTTCGCATAAAACGCAAGCACTTCGCAGTGTAAAATTTTATGCCACAAGCAGAGGGAAGAACAAGCACAAGACCAAGGAAAAAAGAAACAATTTGGCCAAAGAGCAGAGCGGCTTTCGGTACGAGCACGAGGCCCATTCTGAAGCTGGCCATGCATGCAAAACGAGCCTCAATGTACGTCATGTGCATACTTAAGTGGCGCTCCTTTCGTCCTTGCCTCCTTTGCGTCCTGCGGCAGGAAGCTGGCCAGGTTTTAGTGCTTCTCGAGAGCTGCTCCACGCTCGGAACTAACAATAATTTCATTAAGCCCAATGGCATCATTAAAATATGCCAAACAATCATAATGTGCCGCTCTCCAAGGGACGTGAAAAGTGAACTTAACTCGACTTCTTCTTCCATTAGCCAAATGGAGCTCACTACCAGAAAGTGTGTTACAAATGCCAAATGTAAATTTGTTGATTTGCTAACAACAACAACCCGAAGGGAAGAAGAAGAAGCGAAGGGGAAGCAACAGCAACAACAAGAAGGAGAACATTTAAATGGCAGCGCAGTTGAAGGCGACAGCTTGGCCAACAAATTTGTCGTATTTGGCCTTTTGATTTTCGGCACACCAACACACAGACACATAGACACACAAGCAGACACAGGCAGTGGCAGTGGCAGTGGCAGTGGCAGTGGCAAACACGGATAGGGAGAGCCCGAAAAGAGAGAGAGAGACGAGAGCAAATTGCTTGCCCTGCAGCGTCTTGGCAACACACTGACACACATACATCAAAGTGTGTGTGTATCCATGTGTGTGTGTGCGTGTGTGCCTGGTCAAGTACCAAATATATTTGGGCATCTTTTTGGCCTAGACGCTTTTTTGGACAATGTTTGCAATGCAGGCAGGAAGCCAGGCGACGTCCTCATCAACGTTTGATGAAGTGCAAATGCCTCCTGGGGTCAAGTTTAGGGTGGGGATTCCATACGTACATCCGAACACACACGTATGTGTGTCTGTCTGTATGTGTGTGTGTGTGTGTGTGTGTGTTGTGCCTGTTGTCTGACTGTCTCTGGGCACAGCAGCCCAGCCGAAAAGGTGCTATTCAGGCCAAACAAACCGAATCAGCGAACCAAATGAAAATCAATGATTCGATTTTGGCTCAGAGCTCAGGACGAGGTTTTTGGCCAAGGATTCGACGTGGTAACAAAAAAATGAAAGCAAGGAGCAAAACAATTTGATTATGTGACAAATGTAAAACATGACAGTTGCCCCGGGGGCATGCCACAAATTGAAGTAACACACTCTGAGTCCTGTTACCTCAGTCAAAATCACTTAGCAAAGGTAAGAAACAAAATCGAATTCCGTTTGTATGAGCCTCATTATGTATAAGCCAGATACGAGCCGGATATAAGCCAGATACGAGACGGATATAAGCCTTGGACATATTTATATATATAATCCTGATTACATGTGAGATTGAAGATATATATTTACGAACGAAAGCAAGAGAAAACCTGTCTAGAAGCTAAGAGTTGGAATTTATAACTTGATTCAAGTTCCATTTAAATCTCACTCCTTGCAACATCCTTTTGGACTTAGAGTCCTAATTAAATTAGATTAACTAAGGAGCCTAATTAATTATGAATAGCATTAAGTTAAGCATAACACAAACTACATTTCAGAGTTTTTAGTTTGGAAACTTCTGCCAACTTAAAAGTTACAAGAAGTTTAAGTCTTGTGCGTGAATCAAAGGAAAAATGTGAAAAACTTGGCAAGAAAATGAGTTTTTCTGCAATTTACGGTTCGCCGACAGAGAAAGGAGAAAGGTAACGCACAAAAGCAGGAAACACTTTGTCAGCAGACTAAAAGCCGACTATACAAATTTGCGAAAGAAAAGTCCTTTCAACTAAAGCTCTGCTCACTCTTAAAGATACATTTTCCTCAAGTGTTTAAAGTGCTGGGAGGCACAAGCGATTTCCTAATGTTCAGGAATATTTATGATGGTCATTAGCAGCAGGACTCGTTAGACCATAAAATGAGCACATATCACCAGGATCTCAATCGGGATCCGTGTGAGAATCCCTAGTCGAAAAATGTTGCCCACTGGCAATTGATTTTTTCCTCTTCGTTTTTTTCATACTTCTTTTCTTTTTTGGGCGAACTTCACTTTGGAGAAATGGAGAAATGGTGAAATGGAGCTACAATTTATACCCAAATATGTACATAAACTGGCAGACAGAGACACAATACACACACACAGAGAGAGATGGGGAGAGGCTCGGGTGTCCTTTTGGCTTAAAGTACGTAAGCGTTTGTTGACAATTGGCAAGGATTTACTTAATTTCACTCAGTTATAAAGTATTATGTATATAATATAATATATACTATATATGTGCGTGTGTGCGAGTGTGTGTGCGCGACGCGACGTTGGCAACAGCAAAAAAATAAAGCGAAGCTTTTCTTGTTTTCCTTCACGTTGAATTTTCTTTCCGCACGGCACTTCCAGACAGGCGAGCAGCCACGGCGCGAGTGTTGCGACAGGACATCAAATGCCGACGCAGTCGAAAAATTTTCCTAGGGATATTTTCAAAACACACACACACACACACAGACTACAGAGAGAGAGCGGTGTGTGTGTGTGTGTCTGCCCGCTGTTCAATGTCAGGTGACGCAGGCAGCAGCGGCACCGGATGCCTTCGCCTTTTAAAGTCCTAGCCGTAGTCCTTCTGCCGCTCCCGCTCCCGCTCCTGCTCCTGCACTTGCGCTCAATTTGATATCCTTTGAAAGTTTGGCAGCCGCCTTCTTGGCCAAGAAGGAAGCAGAAGCAGAAGCAGAAGCCAAACGCCGGCGCAGCATTGCCCTCAGTTGAGCAAAAGCTTCGGATCTGGCAACGCTGTCAAAGCCACAGCTGTTTTTTTTTGCTTCAGGGAAATTTCACTCTCTCTCTCTCGCTCGTTTGGCGACTATCTCGCTCTGCTGTAAGGGCATCTTCTGTATCGACCTTATGTGTGTTTCAAAGCTTCTACGCCTGGGTAAACTCTGCGTGTGTGTGTGAGTGTGTGCGAGGGGGCAGCGTTGCCATATTGCAGGCGCATAAATTATAACGACAGCGAGATAAAAGGCGAGAGAGAGAGAGAGAGGGAGAGAGGGAGGGAACGCGTGTGTGGAGAAGAGAGCGGAAGTAAGGGGCAGACGCTTCATTGTTAGCCGGAGATGAAACCGGAAGGTAGAACACAAAATACAAGGCAACCAAAACAACGGCTTATAAAAACGCCAGCTCCACACACACGCACACACACAGAAGCATTTACTAATCAACACACAGCAGCAGTTGCAACAACAGCAACAAACTGTGGCAATAACAATAACTACACAAACAAACAAACATGCGGAGGTAGCAAAAACATCAACAATCGCGTCCTGTAATGCTTTTAAGGCGCTTGTATGAGTTTTGTGGTACACCTACATGTGTCTGTGTGTGTGTGTGTGTGTGTGAGAGTGTGTAGTTGTAGCATAATACGTTAACACACAGACACACACGCAGGCAAAACCGCACTGAAAATGCTTTTAATACATTTTAAGCCGCATTTTTTCACACGTGGCTACAAAACAACAACAACAACAGCACCGAACTCTTCTTCTTCCCTATTCATAACATGGTTTAGGGACACGTGGAAGATAACCAGGAAGCTACCAACTTTGCTGAGTGCAAAAAGTTACATATTTTCCACTATTCAAGCGAACTTCTGGTTTGCCACAAAAAAACAGAAACAGAAACAGAAACTACAATGGAAAGAAAAGTTTGGAAAAGCCATTGGAAATTTTAAGGATTAACTCGGGTTTTAGATACTATCCTTTAATAGGGATATTGTAGGCTAAGCTTGTAATCCGATATAAATTATATACATATAATTTATAAAGTCCTTAAAATAAATGCTTGAAATTATTAAAATACCCAAAAAAATTTGGTTTTTTCTTTTCTTCTTTTTTCCTAGCAACCGATTGTCCTTAGGGTTTCCTTTATGGAAAAGTTTGAAAAGTTTTAAGCACATAATCATTATATTCTCATGTTGTTTCATCTTCTTGCCTTGCATATTTTAACGTAATTTATTGTTGTTGCCAAAAAAAAACACACAACACACACATTTTGTTTTTTGTCATTAGGCAAATTTCGAACGGGTTGAACGAAACTGAAACTTTGTTTTGGCTTTTCCTTTTTGCGTGAAGCATAATTAAGTACACCCAGCTGTAAGTGTGTGTGTGTGTGTGTGTGTGTGTGTGTGAGGCTTAGTTTGAGGCGTGCCTTCAATGCAAAAGCAGCTAAAGAAGCCGCACAGAAATTTCATTTTGAAAAACAAGGCTAACCAGGCTGCTGGCAGCAAACAATTTAATTACAATGAATTATAAACGAAGTCGCTAGCAGCAATCGGGTCAAAGGGCAGATAGGATCAAAAAAAGCAACAACAACAACAGCAGCAACGAAATATAAACTAAAACAACAGTCGAGAAGTAAGATACAAAAAGCGTAGCCTGCTTACGGGCGCTGCCAGGCGCAGCATTCAATCTACGCCTGTGTGTGTGTGTATAGGTGTGTGTCTGGGTGTGTGTGTGAATGTAGTTACATGCCAGCACGAGTTAATTAATATTTTATGTTATTAACATGGTCGACTGCTGTTTGGATTTGCTCTGCAAGCCGCATGGGAACCCGAGCCTGAGTTTGACTGGAAACGTTTGGGAGGCGGGCCAAAGGGCCACCAAACGCCATCAGCCGGTGGCAAAGTTTATTGAGATAATAAAGCAACGGGCATATTGTTTAACCAGGCTCAAATGTGCACAAAATTGCGGTTGAATTCTGCCACACCTAAAAACTCCGGAATGCGACCCAAGCACAAACTTTCATAATGAAATTTGTGAAAATTTAAAAACTTTCCGAATAGTTTTCAGCACCCCAAAGTGATTTAATGTCCGTTAGTTATTTCAAACCCCGCCCAAACCAAACCCTCCCCCCGCCAACTGGGCCTAATAAAAACTTTTAAGAACCTATAAACTGAATCCCTTTTAACAAGCTCATCAAAGTCTATTTAAACAACTAAATTCACAGAGAGGGAATGGCTCCCCAATTAATGAGCCTCCAAGTTAATGAATCGAGTTGAGCGTATTAGAAAATAGATTACAGTCAGAGGAAAATTAGAGAGTATATAAAGTATATCGAATACAGTTGGATTCTTAAGAGTAGTTATCGGATCATAGTATATATATACATTTATCACATTATTACAACTTCTTATGAAAGAGAGTTGCCTTTGACTACAAACAGTTAAGCTTGGAGTTAACAGAAAAGGCTTTAAGACATAATAACCTCTTCGGTTGATATCAGTAAAGATTATAAATATAACTGACACACGAGGGTGTCTTCAATCCGAGTGCAGCTAACAGATAAGCATTTATCGCAAGGGTTCGTCAACATCAAAGAAAGAAACGTAAACAGAAAGATAAGATAACTCCGGGACTCACCGTGTATAACCAGTTGAGAGTCGTAGTTCATCTCGTACAATCGTATGGCTTCGTCCAGTTCCATGTTGCTGGATATGGTGCAGGGATCATTCTCCTCATCGACCCACTTGATGGTAAAGGGCTGCAAAGAAAATGAGATAATCAATAGAAGTTCTCTTTAGGAATCCATTTGACTTACCTGGTCGAGGGGAAAGCGACAGATGTTGCGTATCTCATAGATAAGCTCTTCATAGGTAATATTCTTATTAATAGTCGTGATAATAATTTGACCATTGTAGGCAGTCTTCACTGTAATGCTGTTGGGTGACGCGCCCAGCAATGAAGCGGCATTATTCAAATTGCCAGCGCCGCTGCCATCGTTCAAAATTTGCGAGGGCATTTTCTGCATTTGGGACGGAAACGAAGTTTGAGACGGAGGCGTGTTGCAGATGGATGTATCAGTTATTTTTTACAGTTTTCAGTTTTTTTTTATAGTTCTCTTTACGTATATATATATTTTTATACTTTTATTTACATATATTAAAACATGCACGAAATCACAGAAATTAAAACAAACTGCAAACTGCAAGGAAATAAACGTTAAATTATAAATTAATTGATAAGGATTTAATGGAATACACATTTTACATATATATATTATTATATATACACATACATAAATATAAATTATCATTTTCCCATTTGCTTTCTGAGTTTTAATCAGTAATCCTCAAGTTAACATTGTTTTAACATCAATTCTAGACTTAACAGCGCTGATATTCAAGGCTCTAACAGTGAGAGTTTAACAGCTTTCTCCTTACAGAGATGTTTATCTCAAATACACAAACACACACACACACACACACTGAAGCAAAAGCTTATCTCTGCTCACTTAAAGCTTTCCCAATTGTAATCCCATTTTAGGATGCGCCACGCAGCTGTCAAATTTGACATTTGACCCGAAACACCGGTTCATCTCAACTAGGCCAGACGCAACAGCAACAGCATCAACAACATTCCACAGGTGTTTATTTTGGTTTAACGAATATTGAATAATGTTAACACACCCGAATAGTTGGCAACTAAAATTGACGTGCAATGAATGAATCATAGCATTGAACGGGGCAACAGCTAACAGGCGTAACGCCCACTGCAGAGAGCGTTGCAAAAGAAAAAATATATGTAGAACGCAAAGCACAGAAAATTACAACAACACTGTTAAGTTTACTTATTGCGCAAACATGAGACGGCCCACAAGCAACAAGAACTTAAATATACTCTAATTAATGCCGTACATTGACCAACTATAGAGCCAACTCTGAGCAGGGCGAGAGCCAAGCCAATAAATGCCAAAGCGTAGCCAGAGACAACCTGTTTTTTTCTTCTTTCTTTTCATTTTTTCTATTCTCATTTGCATTTGAAATGAGGTCTGCGATGGCGCTTTTGCTTGGATTTCTATTTGCAGTTAATTTTTTGCAAGACAATAAACTGTCGATTCACTTAATTTCACTTCGTTATGCTTACTTTTGTTGGTCGTGGTAATTTGTTTAACCAAAAATGCCGCACAAAGCAACAGCAACAAGCGCACACACATACATAGAAAATACCAATGGAACGTAAACGAGACACGGCACACACAAAAACAGGCAACGTTAATTGGAGTTAACTGAAATGCCACACATATTTTAATTGACGAAGCGCACGCACTTTAATTCTTATTCTATGCCATCAATTTGTTTAAATAATTGGAACATTTTTATACAAATGCAACAAGTGTGGCTGAATGCGGCGAACAAAATGCGCTGATTTACACTAAGCACTAGAGATGGCAAAAGTACCATCAATGGTCCTATCGATGCCCGACCAAGTATCGATTATTAGCTTTACTCACGCTGTTAATGTTCTGTAAGTGCATAGAGCTATCGAGCTGATGTTATTTAACAGGAAGCTGTTTTTGCCCTGTTATGTTATGTTACTAATAAGTGCGCGCGGTAAATAACACTTAATTTGAATTCTTATTGTTTAATATATCAAAGAAATACTTATAAATTCTTATTATTAATTATTTATTTATTCTTATTTTATATACAGGGTGATCTAGCATACAGGTTAACAGCAGTTTGAATGAAATCAGTGTGGCTGTAAGCTGTTAACAGGCAAGCTGGTATTTTTGCATCGATAGGCATCAATGTTAGGTTGGTATTTGCGCTCTGTAATTCTGTAGTCACACTCAGTTATGTTTTTGTTTTCTAGCTGAGAGGTTGGGGTTAGCTCGCGTCGCAGTAGTAATAGTCGTAAAAGTGATTTTAAAAACGCATAAATTTGTTAACTTATGGCAAATTGTTAATAAAAGTGTACAATAAAGTGGCAAATATGTGTATTTAAATTAAGTTCTGTGTACAGTGAGTGCAAAGCCCAATAAAGCTACAAGTTCAGCAGCAAAGAAAATGGCGGCCTAGCAAACAATATAAAACCAGCCACAGCGACAACAGAAACAACATCAACACCAACACAGCAATAACTACGTAAGCAGCGCAGCTTAATAAACTCTTTTTTGACTGCACAAAAATTAATCTGGTTTTATGTATTACTTTTATGCGTCGCGCGCGCCACTTGCGTCTATGTGTGAGTGTGAATGTGTCTGTTTGTAGAAAATGTCATAAAACGTGCAAACAACAACAGCGACAACAACAACAAAATTAATTAATGCCCTGTTAAAATTTTACATTTTGTTTACTTTTGTGTGTCAACTTTCGTCGCGGTTGAGTTTTAATACGATTCTGTTGTGTTTTTTTTTTGTTGCTTTCGGAAATTGAAAAGCGTAAACACTGGAAAATAGCTCTTCCACAAATTATACAGGTGAGTTAATGTACCCAAATAAGCGGCCTACGACCGCAATTCTCTAATGTTATTGTTTTGACGTATGTGTCCTGCTGTTGCTGCCGGCTTCGGCGCTTCGGCGCTACGACGCCATCTGTCGATTGTTTGCTTCTTATTCATATACAGGGTCTCTGCCAGCTGTTTTGAGTCCATTGTTAAAGTGGTCAAAGGCATCTGCAGGAAATTGTTTTTACTGTTGGGACAAACTGCAGCTGCAGCTGGTGCGACTGCTGCTGCTGCAACTTCTCCTGCTGCTTATGTAATTAATAAACCAACACGTGTCAGTGACGACGACGGCGGCGACGTTATGCTTGAGCGCCGATGCTGACGCGTGCTGGGACTAACACTCAGTGGCAGACAACAATGGCGCTGGGGCAACTCTGGCCGTGCTCTGTCTAATGCTTTGCATAATTTATTGCCAGCTTCGCTTTGTTAAAACAAAACGCGCTCGTTCACAATTAAATGTTAGCCTGTCATTAGGCATTGTCTTTCCCTCACTTGAGTTCAATTCAAATTCACAGCGCGTTTACTTTATGTCTTCTGGCTGAGCTTTGTACTCGCTGTAAAGTACTCAGATTGCGCCATAAAGCTCATATAAATCAATAGAAAGCGCACTACGCACACACACTCACACGCATATGTACATATGTACACAAACTCACACTCACACACTTATAAAGGCTCATAACTCACTTGGCATTATGGGGAGCGACTCTCGCGCCCGCTCAATATGCAGAGATTTGTGTGGGAATCAAATGAGTTGCCGTCGTTGCCGTCGCAACGAGACGCAACGCATCGGCCGGAGCCCAAACAGCTCCAATGAAGTGTTAGAATTGTCGTTGAATGTGAGCAGGGGGCTGGTGCCGGGCAGCTAATATGGCAGCTTACCGAGCGTCGTTGACATTTCATTGTGAGAGAGCGCGCGTATAGGATAAAGGCAATGAGAGACACAGAGAGAGAGAGCGAAAGAGAGTGAAGCGAACGCGCAGGCCATTTATTAAAGTTGGAGCCTTTTTTTGAAGTTTTTATTAAACTCGTGTGGAGCGCGTGCTCCCTCTCGCATTGCCGCTCTCTACTCCACTCTAATCTCTGTCTCTCTTATTGGCTAATGCGGCAAGCAAAGTGGTTGACTTGTAAGCGTGTGTGTGTGTGTTTGTCTTTTTCATGGCAAACAACGCACTGTGGGACAATTGCACTAGTTTTAGTTACAAAGCCAATTGGAAAATGTTTTTAGGGTGAAGTGAACTTTTTTTAATGCTAAGCTTGTGATTAACATTTGACCTTGAGTTATAAGTTCCCATGCTAAACACGCTTTAATGTAAATGGCTTACATAAAGTTTAATTACTTAACCTCTAGGTCTTATCGCACCAATCTTGGGAAAAACTCTATAGCTGATGTTAATACAAATTGTCTTTGCTCCAAGGTGACATAGATTTTCCCTCTATCAGAAATAATGTCAATCTACACAGAGGGTATAAGAAAAAGGCTTAAGAATCTCGAATAATTCTATTCTTTTGTGTGCGTATCTACGAAATATTTATTGATTCCGTTGTAAGCAACAATTCTTAATAGGATTTCAATTTGTTAAGGGTTTTTGAGAAATACCTGAAATTTCATTGTCTGATTGATTCTGATTCTGACTGTTGTCCCATAACAACACAACGAGACGCTCTTTTCTTCATCCGAATGGGGCAGAATAATACTAGAAGTAGCATAAATAATATATATAATTCTTTATCTTATGTACAACAGGTTTCCAAATTTGAAGATAAGTACAAAAAGTAGAATTGCTGCTTTTTCCCACTGTACAGTGTATGACATTAAATGAATGCATATCTCTCTGCTTCTTATGCTCTACACTGCGGGGAATAAGTATGCAGGCAATAAGTACGGTCACATACGAGCTCCACATGCATATTAACTAATTTGCGGGCAGCAACAAATTGCCCCACAATTGTTATTGTTTCAGTTGCAACAAATTGCCTGTGTCTATGCGGCCTTTCGGCGAGGCAAGACAAACAAGTTCGGCGAGCATGTTCGAGAGCGTTTAGCCGCCAATAGTAAAAACATAAACGAGAAGAATTTCAAGTGCGGCAATTTGCGCGCACTCTCACTGTGGCTCTCTGTATCGCTCTCTCAATCTCCTTCTCTGTCTGTGTCTCTCTCTCTCTGTCGTTCGCTGTCTCTGTCTTTATGGACAACTTCAATAATGTACAGCAGGAGGACTCTGACTTGGACTCGAACTTGAGCCGCGTTTTCAATACGCTTTGACTTGCGGTCGCAGTCGGCTCGTGCGCGCACCGCCTTTTTTGACTCGTTCTTCGTTTCTTTCAGCCGCAGCAGCAGCAGTAGCCGCCGCAGCAGCAGCAGCCGTAGCCGCAAAGCTACAGCGGCAACTTTTTTGCGCTGCCTTTTCATATGCTTTACTTGTTTTTTGGCCAAAGCCAACGCGCTCTTTGTACGTTAACGTTAACGTGTACGTGTGCGTGTGTGTTGGTGTTACTTTAGTGTTTCTCGTACGAGTCTATATATATGTATATGTATATGTATATGTATCTGTGTATGTGTATGTGTTAAAGAAATTTTGCACAGAATTTTTCTTCGTGTTTTTGCGCTAAAAAATCAATTGGAATTTATGCGAAATTTATTGTTAACGCTCATTTCAACGGAGCCCTCGAGTTTCCTCTAAAAATCGTTTCAAAAATCAACGTTTTAAAATGGTAATTTGCATATTTTCGGCACAGTTGTTGCAAATACGCTCGAGTTGTATATATATGTATCTGTGTGAGTGTGTGTGACTTTTTGTGCGATTGTATGTGTGTGCGTAGTAGTAAACGCACTTTGCAAGTGGGTGGCAAGTAGTTTGGTACTCAAAAGTTCAATGTAGCTGTAAATTCGCTTTGCCCTCCCTTCATTCTATCCTTGTTCTTGTTCTTATTCTTGTTCTCACTGTTATTGTTGTAACTGTTGTTGCTGTTGCTGTTGTTGTTGTTGGTGCTTTGTTCGCATTGCTCGCTTTACAACTTGTTCGCGTATTTTGACCAAAAAGAAGAAGAATTGATGGCCACTTTTGGAGCTTTGCTGCTCTCTGCGTACGTGCTGACAGCCTTATTTGGTCTGTCTATCTCCTCTTCTGTCTGTCAGACGGTCTGTCTGTCTGTCTGTCTGTTTGGCTGCGTGTCTGGTGCCATATGCGCTACGCATTCGCTTTGCATTAACCGTTAACTGCACGATTGTCGTTTGCTTGATGCCTCCAGCGCACCTCGCCTCGCCCACACATCTGACACATCTTCATTGTGTGTTGCATTTTACTCCTACGAGCTTTTTATGGGCTCTTGTTTAGCCGTTCTTGGCGTTGCCAGATGAAACCTGAAACAAAACGCAAAGACAATGCAATAACAGCTACAACTTCAACTACAACAACGACAACCACAACAACGACAGCAACAACAACAACAACAACAACAACAACTCCCTTTACAGGCAAAACAAGTTTATGCTGCCCGCGGCCATTGTTGTTGCTGTTGTTGTCCTCCGTTTTGCTTTGCAAGATCAACATCTCCAGTTATCGACAGGCAGCGACACCATCTTATTTTGTTGTCGTTGTTGCTGTTGCTGCTGCTGCTGACAAAACACGCTACCAACAATGCATAAGTACAACAAAACCTAGTCTCGGACTGGGGCGTGGCAAACCAAAAAAAGAAGAAAATAAATACAAGAAAAATTGTGTTTTCGAGCAAAAGAAAATGTAAGAAAATGCACCCGAAAACTTTTGTCAGCTCAGGCTTTTAGGGAAAGTATAGAAAACTGTATCATATCATATGCAAAGCACCCGCAGCAACAGCAACAGCAACAGCAACAACACACAATGATGTACTTACTAGATACCCTGTAACTACTTATGCATCCTTTCGACCACACATGTCATTAGAGGGTTAAGGCCATATAGTACTCGTCCTCGAGTTGATTCAACAAGATTTCTGTATCTCAAAGCTATTGTATCTCATATATAGTATCTTTTATAGGGTAGCAGACAATGAGCCGTTGTCAATGAGTCTCGCTGGTAATGAAGTGTTGCCTGTTCCGGGTCCCTTTATCTAGCAGGCTTAATGACACCCACACACACACACATACATTAGTGTATCTATGTATATCCAGTTAAGCACCGTTAATAAACATGAGAATGGGACTTGCTTCATTTGATTTCAGCCGCCTCCTCCTGCTCCCAATTCCTGTTTAAGTCCAGATCCCATTCTCATTCCCAGTACGGCATATGAATCTGGCCATGGAGTGGTTAGCATCGGTGGTTGGGGGACTTTATCGGGGGTGGCTGGGCAACATCAACTTAGTTGATGTGGTGCCCGGCCTGATAGATTGGCCGTGTTGCCGTTGCCATTTTATTGCGCTCCATTTGGCTGATTACTCATGCCAGTAAACTTTAACGGCGCACAGCGACAACCTTTAAAGACAGAAGCTAATCGAATTCCGAATACCCTTTCGCATCGGATAGGTTAGGTTAAATCGATTTATCTTAGATTTATATAAGCAAAACGAATGTCTGCACTTACGATAGCATTACCAAAAGTATCGATGGGTCTATTGGATCAATCGATGACTTAAGCTAGTAAATGTAACGGTAAAGTATCTTAGATTTATCCAGAGAACAAACTACAGTGAGTATTGAATTGATATAACTGCAATCGATGAAGAAGTGAAACTATGTAGAAGATATGTAACATAATCTTATATAGTATGAGACGAAAGTTAAAGGGGGAACGAAGGTTTAAAGAAGATTAAGTTCCATGGACATTTCCTTAAACGACTTTTATGTCAAATTACTTTCTTGTTATATGACACTTTCATTCCTTCAGGGTTCCAATCGCACCCCATTCAAAAATTTCAAAATTCACAGCCAACTGTCAATACTCCCTCTATTGGGAAGCGTATGAACACTGCGGTCTCTTTGTACTGTGTGTGTGCCTTTGTGTGTATGTATGTCTGTGTGTGTGTTTAAAGCACTGGCAACCATAATTATTTTTAGTTGCTCAGCGTTTTTGCTCCCAACTTCAAAACCGCAACTCCACTATTGTACACACACAATCGTATACATTGATACGTGTCTGACCCTATGTGTGTGTGTGTGTGTGTGTGTGTGTGACGACAGCGACAATCAATAAATCTTTTAGCCTGCGCTGCCCTTTGTAATAGTTTTATACTCTGAGCAGAGTTTCTAATAGAAAAGCCGCCCAAGCGACCAATTGCATTTCCAATCAGTTTTTCTGCTTAGATACAACACACACATATACGTATGTACATGAGCAAGTGTTGTGCTCATTATGATTACTCACCACCCACACCCACTCCCAGTCCCACACCCACACCCAGACCCAGACCCGGAGCCACAGCCAAAGAGTAACAAAAACTGCGATAGTTTCTGCATTATCTACGCCAGGGGGCGTCCTGTGTGCCATGTTTGCAATTAAATGTGCAGGCAACAAAAGGCAACAGCAAAATGTACTCATAATAAAAATGGGCAGTAAACGACAACGAAAAAAAGAACCAAAAGGAATAAAAGGAGCGAAAAAAAAACAAGAGAAGGCAGGCAGACAAAACAGAAAATGTTAGCCCAAAATGCAAGCCGGCCGCACAGTTCAACAACATCTGCAAATGTGCAGCTGGGTGAACGGGGTGTGTGTGTGTGTGTGTATGTGGGTGGGTGACGACAACAACAACAGAACAACAACAAGAAATCGCAACCCACATTTGTGTATCGTTCGCTGTTTGATATACTACCCTACTACAATTCTGCCTCTGTCTCTGCCGCTACCTCTGTCACCGCAATCGCTATTCTGCGCGCGCTTTGTCTCTCTCTCTCTTTCTCTCTGTCTCTCTCTTACGACTCGCAATTGGTCTCTCCCTCGCCTTCGGCTGCAGTTTTTCGTTAATTTTCGTTTCACGTCGCATACATAAAAATTCATTAAAGGCAGTCGACGGGCTTGTAAATGAAATTTACTACTGCCACCGTTTTGCGTGTTATTTTTGTTTTTGTTATTCGCTTTTTGTTTTTGCTTTTGCTCCGCTTTAGCTACGTTTACGCTTTTGTCGTGCATTTTGTTCCCCCACACGCGTTATGAAATTTTGGCACCTGCTTCTTTCACATATTTCGCTGCTCCTATTACTCGCTCTGCCGGTTTCTATGTACAAATAATGAGACCGGCTTTGGCATCGAGTACTTAATCGAACAGGTGGCCGTTTGTCTCTGTCCCCATGTTATCGATTATCGCAAATGTTAATCGCTTACATATTAAACTATTTCACGAGAAATTCATTTTAAAGAGATTATTATTATTACTTCTGAGTACTTTAAGGGCTTTGTTCTCTCTGCCGATGTTAATGACATGCAGCAGGCGGCAGGCAGCGGTTCTGTTCGTGACTTTTGCCTGATTTACGCTACTGCCGCCGCCGCATGCCTATGCATTTTTTCAAGTGTATTATGACGTTGCGCCTAGACAAGCCAGTTACAAGCTGGCTAAGACACCCCTCCCACCCAGCAAGTCAACGAACTTTGACATCGTTCTTCTCGCCTCTCTGTATATCTCCCCTCTATGTTTGTTTTTAGCTGTGTTTTGTGAATGAAATTTGTAATACGATGCTGCGGGCGCACAATGGGACAATTTGAACTTATCTTAAATTAAATATACGAAAAGATAACTTTTTATAAAAAACTTTGGTTCAAAGAATACTGGGAATACTATAAAAAAGGGAATGAGAGAAATATGTAGTTTTGCCCTTATTTGGTAGCTCGAAATGTGACACCCACTGTGCGCCTTTCGTGCTCAGTGGCAGTTTATTGACTTGCTGCAGCGGCGCGCGCGAGCGTAAACAGTGTGACCCTATTTTTAGCTAGGGCAACAAAAATGTATGCCCAATTATGCAGATTTCCCCTACTGCAGACATCTGCTGCACATCTGTTCCCCTGCCATAACTCCTAATGCATTTTCTGTTTGTTTGCGCCTTTCTTGCAGGAGTTGCCGCAGCTAATTTGGCCAGCAGCGCGGCCAGCACAAATAGAAGCGCGCCATGCATCGCTCACTGAAGCCGCACGCATCCACAGCACAAGCTAAAAAGGTACAGCCGCCGACAATACCGGGCGACCATCATCACCAGGCGGCGCCTGCATCGCCACTGGGCCATCATCAGCCGCTTATACCGCTCTACAGGCTCAGCGGACCCTTGCGACATCATCAGCAACAACAACAACAACAACAACAACAGCAACAGCTACAACAACAACTACAGCAGCAGCAGCAGCTCCAGGACGATGGCATTAGCAGCATGAGTGGCAGCAGCATTGTCTCATCGCCCTCGCTGGAGGAGGGCGGCTTTAACTTGCCACGCGAGACGAGTGTGGCGCTGCGCATGAAGGATGAGGTAGGATCTGGAGCAGCACCTGGCGCTGTGAACTCTGGCAGCAAGCCAGCAACGCAGGCACCGCTGCCTCCCAACATTGTGGCATGTCCACCGCCGGTATTTTGCGCAACGTTGCGCGAGCCCTTAACGCACAAGGCGGCGGTGTACTATCATCAGCAGCTGGCGCTGCAGGAGGATCAGGGCATTGATCTAACTCAATCGCCAGGTCGCGATTCGCCGGGCTCGTCATCGGGTTCGGCTGGCTCTGGTTCACGACACAGCACCGCCAGCCTAGACTCTGGTCGTGCCTCCTCCTATCTGACAGGCGTATCCTCATCGGGCGCCTCCATACGTGCACCGCTCTCCTCGCCGCGCTGCAGCTCGGTCAGCTCCTGCTCCATTGGCAGTGTGGATCGGCAGCGCAACGATGAGCTAATTATCGACTGGCTGCTGGAGATGAAGCACGAGGAGTACGCCCAACTCTTCATTGCCGCCGGCTACGATCTGCCAACGATTGCTCGCATGACCCCCGAGGATCTCACCGCCATCGGCATCAAGAATCCGCATCATCGCGAGCGTATCAAGCAGCGCATCGACAAGCTGCAGGTGCTCGACAATTTGCCACACTTTGTCCCGGTAAGTAAATAATTAACCTATACCATCCGAACTGAGCGAAACGAAGCCCAGCAACCGACCGGTTCCGCTTTCTATCTAATCAACAAAACAACTCGTGATATTTGCATAGTCAACCCAACCCATGACTAACATATAGCAATTTGTCAAATTGGCATTAATTACGACCACTACTTCTGATATATAGGTGTATATAGCTAGGGGACGTCTCAAAATATTAAATACTCATGTATCTGTTATCTAAAAGTGAGTTAACTAAGTAAAGATACAGCTGTGTTCAAAAGAATAGTAGTACGGTTGAGCTGTTAAATCAAATATTAAATACAGTCCGCGCATAGAAACGCATTTTTAGCACATTTTCGAGCGTAATTATTGTTATTTCTTAGAATTTTTATGTTCACAAAAATAGTAGTACTTATTTCATGCAAGCAAAGACTCTACAACTTAATGTGATATGTTCTCACATGCTTCTCATGCCATAATACTTAGTAGTAACTCTACTATTTTCCATTATAAACTTGCATCGTCGTGGCATAAACTCCATAAGAGGCACTTGTCATGCTGCACGTTAATTAGAGGCGTTTCCCCTGCAACCAGTTACCAAAGCTCTGCTCTATTTGAAGGATTAACTGTTCCTTTGGCAACAGCTTTAGATTATTATTAAATCAGTTCATATTATATACATAAAATAGGGTCTAGAGATAATCTTCATAGCAACACTTCGCAGCTTATGGTGACATATATATATACTGCTCTTCATCTCTTCATTGAATAAATAAACTTAAGATAATTCTCAGGTCCATATCATATGTCAGACTTAACATATAGAGAGAGTATCTCATCTCATCTCTATTCGCAAGTCGTTCGCCCTCCTCGTTGAGCTCTTGTTTATTTATTTTTGCAGCTTATCTTTCCTACTACTCCTCCATATATTGTATATATATATATTTCATTAAAAAGGTATTTGCAATCGTGCCACAAAACTTGTTTCCCACATGCTGAGCCCCACATGAAAAAGCGCCGTCAGCGAAAAATAAAAACCTTTTTTTCCACTTTTTTATATTTTTAATGAAAGAATTTTATTAAATATGCGCACATTAATTGCCATCAACAATTCATTAAAAACACTTGACTACATAAACAGATATATAAACTCTCTATGCTACAGTAAGACCTCCTCTGGGTGGATCATTAGTAGACGCCAATTTGAGACGTTTCGTTGTATTGAAAATCCAGTTCTGTTTGATCTGTTGTGCGTTCAAGAGACTTTACCCTATACCTGTACCTTTTGAGAAGTTTCACTGTAGCTGGCGCTTCGAGTGCCACTTTACAGGTGACATTTAACTAGTTGAACTTGGCAGCACATTAAAAAACACAAGTTGAGGCGCTTTCGAGGCTAATGGAGCAACGTGTCCCAAGTGGCTGTCAGCAACGATCCGGCGGAACAAAGTGCATATCCCACCTGGCAACAGCTAATTGCCATCAAAGTTTACGTTAAGATTGTGTTAACAAGTGTTAAATGGATTAACCTGACAGCTGACTAGTCTCAGACAGCAGTTGAAATGTATCTTTAAGATACTTTTCTACATTTTCACTAACAAGATTTCGAAGTCTCTTTATAGATCATTTAGCCTTATCTTTCGGTCTCTTTCCTTTCATACATTTATTTATATTCCGAGCTTAACTCAAAGATACATTCGCCACGTGACTCAGACACCTTCCATAAGTAAAGTTCCCTCTCCAAAAAGTCACAACGTTGCCCCATGCATATACATATTCAGCTATTTACTTGCACCAATATCCGACTGAAATACGTGACAATGAAATAGATGCGATAGCTTTATCGATATGCATTCCGCGTGCACCTGAAACAAGCCCTGGACACAGGTTTCTCATGTCCAAATAAAGTACCCAAACCCCTTTTAAAATCCCATTCTTGGGCATACGCAGATCATTAAAATTTGAATATCAACGAAAAAATATAACTAAAATAGTAATAATAGTCGATAAAACGTGACAAGTGCATAAAAATAGAAGTTTCGAAGAAAGTCTAAGTATTGGAAGGAAATTATGAAGGGATATCAAAATGTATCTGATAATTTAAGATACTATCGGCAACTATCGAGATCAGAAAGCTCTGACTTGTGTTCGATATAGTTTATGAATAAAAATAAAGTTTCCCTATAAATTATATTCGCTCTAGAGACATTTTCCATAAGTTTGATATTACTATAAATATATACATAATATATATTATGACTTGTATCCCCAGCTTCAACTTCAGTTGATTCACTGATTTCGTCAGCTTCTCCCGTACTCGTCGTTCGAGCAGCTTTACCCTCCACCCACCTGCCTTGGTTCGTGAATGGGTGGGCAGCTGCCCACCTGCATGTTTTGAATGCTGTTACAAAACTGCATTATGCTTGCAACTGGCATATCATTTATCGCTTCTCTATATCTCTATCTGACTCTGACTCTACCTCGAACTCAAATTCAAATTCAAATTGAAATTGAAATTCAAATTTAAACTTGGACCGCATTCCGTAGCTGCTCGCTCTTAATTGTTGTTTTGCCTCAAATTATAACTATAACCTCCGCTTCAGTTTTCATTATCTTTCATCTGGAACTTTTTTTGTCTAATAGCTGAACTCGTAATCATTTTTCATATGCCAATATCGTGTATATATACGTATTATATATCTGAAACGATTTGCAACGCTTTTGGCAGCTATGCAAGCTCCCAGCTCGGAATGACCTCAGCTTTTGTTTTAACTTGTTTCTCTTTTTTTCTCCGTATTTTTCGTATTTCAGTTGAAAAATGCGCCATAATATTTTACTAGTTGTATAGAATTTTATTTATTTTCTTATTTTTGCTGTTTTTACAACGCTCCGTGACTGTTTTCGCAAGTTTTTGCTGTTTGTTATTGAGTTTCTTTAACTCTTATCGCCCCCCCTTCTCCCTTTTCCCCCCACCCCCTGGGAGCAAACATTTATTTTTATTTTTGTGTTTCTTCTGCTGTTGATCAACTTTACCCTGGGTGTGGTTCCCACTTGGAGTACTCACTTATCGCACCCATAACCCTACTCTATATATATCTATATATAACTGGATATGAAAGTTTCTGCGAGCGTATGTTAATCTGCGGGTCTGCCCTCATTAGTCGACATTCTAAAATATATATATCTATATATATGAAGCCAGAAGAAATCGAACATTTCCTTCTTCTACAGCTAAAGCGGCGCTTTCTTTAGCTGCCGAGCAGTTTTATCTGACGAAAAAGGAAATAAAGCGAAATACCTCAACACAAGGAGAAAAAATGTAATAAAAGAGAGAGAAGAAAAAAGGTTATTAAACAGCGTCAACTACGTGTCGCCCGGCAATCTCTTGTCTCTTGTCTTTAGCCCCGGCGGCTCATTCCTTTCCATTAAGGCAAAAACAAAAACCGCAATCAACCAACGACCTTGAGGTTTTAACAAAATATTTCTATATCGCTGTTGTAGTTAGTGTTGTTGTTGCCGTTATTAGACACTCAAATGGTCTTTAGTTTTCGGCCTGACGTACTCATAGTTAACCATATGTATAGATACTTTTTTCGATTGGAAAATAACCAGTTTGAGCACCCTGTAAACATTTGAAATATGCAGAAAGAGTTTGACAAAGTTGTGCAAACACATGCAACAGATACTTTGACATGATCAGCTACAAGTCACCAAATATATGGCTAACTGACAGAGCAGAGCTTTGTGTTGATCTCAGAGATTGCTAAGGTGTATCATAGATACGTTAGATATATCATAGATACCTAATATGATATATAGTTAGTACTCTTCCAAACCTAAATCAAGCTTGAATCAAAACTCAGCTGAAAGATGGAAAACCAGCAACATTTCTATATAAAGTATCTCGTCATATTTCATATTAGATATTGTTATGTCAATATCTTCATCTAATATATTAACTCAATCCACAGTTGGGAGTCGAACTTAGCACCCCTCGACAAGTTGCCTAAATGAATCTGTTCTTCCACTTAGTCAACTCTCCCAAATGATCTAAAAATGTATCTTCCAATTAGTCGGCTCTCCGAACTGATCACAAAATGTATCTTTTGCTTAGGAACAATCTTTTGTAGAGTATCTTTAGAGGGTATCTTATCGTCTGGCTTGTTTTTATGCCTCTGGTCCCGCTAATGGTGACCATCGTTGAAGTTGTTGCTGGTTGTTGGCCATTGGCTGCTGTGTGCGGGTCCGCTTGGTGTCATACCATATGCTACCTGCTAATGAGTCTCAAAGTAGAAAACAAAATACACACATACATACAGATATATATGTACATATAGAGAGACACTTAGTATGCCTGGAGTATGTCCGAATGAAGGTAAATAAATATTTATTCTTAATTTGAATGGAAATTACGTCGTGTCTCGCGAGAGGCTCTCTACAAACATATAAAAATAGCTGAAATCTTCCGACAACTTTAACACAATTTTATCGTTGGATTCAAGCTTTTACCCAGACTTGGCTTAAGTAGAAAATACCAGCAGATAACTTGGTTATACGAAAGTTATACGGGAGTTACTTGGACGTTAGACCAATCCTAGTTACTTATTGATCATGACATCAGAATTATATATAAATCGAATCGTAGTCATTTTCTACTATTCTCAACCAGTTTGATTTGTCTTTGAAGTTGTTCAGAGCTTTCAATGTGCATGTTAGCTGTTCAGGCAATTAATCTTCATGTTATTTATTTGACGTGTTAAGCATAAGTTTTAGCGTTTTGAAGTTGTTAAAGATTTGCCACAGTTAAACCATATTTTAGGCTGATGAATGGAAAACGAAACGCAATTGGACTTTTCTGTCAGTTAACATGAACTTTAACCTGCGGATGAGAAGAGGATTTGATTTGTAGCGCACTCTTAAAGTCCAAACAACCAAACACAAATCGGTTTTACACACACCACACACACACACAGATCATAAACTACACCCCACACGGCAGCCCGCAGCGTACGAAAGAGTAGGAGGAGTAGATGAGAGAGAGAGGGGGAGAAGGTGGAGCAGCAGCAGCATCCAACAACATTCACATGCGGTTAATTAAATAGAAATCAACGGCAATTTAGACGGCAAAAAAAATATAAAAAAAAATATAAAAAATAATGGAAAAAATAGGAAAAAAGCTTCAAAAGTTATTAACACGTCACATGAGGCCCAGCAATAAGTCTTGGTTGATCGAGTTACAGATACCCTACACTAGTTTGTATGAATATGAATATCAATTGAAATATTCAGAGAGAATCTTGGTTGAATTGTTGAAGATATACAGTGCGAAGATTCTATCGATTCCGGAATCAGTTTTGCAAGTTCCGCTTATCTCAGTGATTTTCCTTTGTTTTCCAAAGTTTCCTTTATTGATTGACAGTTATTCCCGACTATCTCCTTGGCTTCAGATGTTGCCCAAGTCTTAGGCTTAGGGGTCAGACGCCTAGCTCAATTGTATCTATAACTTGTATCTATAATACTTTCACACAATCTGATCTATGTTTTATATAAGAGATTCTATACACCAGATCTGATTTCTATATATATCTCATTATATATAATACAGTAGATACTTTCTGCTGCCTGTTGCATATATTTTTATACCCCTCTTCAGGCAAATGAATTTACAGGGTAAACACATAAAAATTTGTTGAATGCTGATGTTGATGATATTTGACTGAATTGCGTCTATTAGTGTGTGTGTGTGTGTGTGTGTGTGTGTTTGTTTGTGTATAAAGTGTGTGTGTGGAGACTTTGGCTACCGTTTAATGGGAAACAGCAGCAGCTCCAACGACGACGCCGACGCCGACGAGTTAGTCTCTTCACCCGTTTCTTTATGTTTGTGCTTTGACGCGATTTATGTCATATCTTATCAATTACAACTGATTAGAGCTGCCAGCGACGAGCTCATCAGCAGAGACAGAAGCAATGCCCAGTACGTAGTACCCGGCGTACCCAGAGGCAGTTCCTAGGCCCCTTTTTAGATTCGAATTTCGAATAGTGTCTCGTATCAGCGCTTTGGCCTGGAATTAGTTCATGGACAATTTGTAAGTTGTCTGGCCCCGTCGATGGGGTTGGCTTTAATCAAATGTGATTGCTCTGTAACACACACACACACATACACATACACTTACATATATATATATATATATATAGAAGAGTGATCCACTTATGCCTAATGAATCCCCTACAATTTGTCATTGCAGGGCTCGATTGAGGAGTGGCTGCAGCTGCTGCGCCTGGAGGAGTACATACAGCCACTGCTGGAGCAGAACTACAAGACGGTGCGTGATGTCACCCAAGTCACTTGGGAGGATCTCGAGGACATTGGCATTGTGAAGCTGGGACACCAGAAGAAAATCCTGCTGGCCATCAAGCGGGTGAAGGACATAATCAGCGGCAAATGGAATCCTGGCGGTGTCAACGCCTATCAGCAGCAGGTAAGAGCGAGAAGCCTTCGCTATATTTCTAACATAGGATTAGACATGGGATAAAGATCGATATATATAGAGCTTAAGTTGGGTTTGTGCTTATGTTTAGATATAATTTGATTCAAATTACTTTCTGTTCATTTTCTTTATGATTTTCTAACTTGATTTCATTTTCTTGTTGTTTTCATATTTATTTTCTATTATTGGATCAATCTTTGGGTCAATGGGTCAATCGTTTAGGAATACCAACGCAAGCCATGGCAATTCAATGTGCCCATACCGAGTACTCCTTCCTATGTGCCAACAACGCGCGTCTCCTGGGACGACACCAAGATCTATGCGACGAGCAATGTGAATGGGCTCTCCAGCGGTGGCCTCAGTGCCGCCACTGGGGGGGATGCCTATTACTGCACGGGCAGCAATCACGAGTGCTGTAACGGCAACGATGTGGTGCTCATTAAGGTGGGTGGGCAGAGGGTTGGGTGGATGGTTGGATGAATGGTACTCGACAAATGTCAGTCGTCTGCACGCGTCCTTGAACTTTGAGTGGTCGGTAACTAATGCAGTCTGTGGTGTGGTTTATGTTGCAGGTGCGTCAGCCACGCGGAAAGAGCCTAGAGTCGCTGGAGGACATACATGACAACAGCACGCGCAGCCATTTGACCTTTAGCCACTACACGACGACGGACTATGGGCACTTTGGGCCACCCACGACGGCGGCAGCGGCGGCGGCGATGGCAGCGGCAGCCACACTTCAGCAGCAGCAACATCATCAGATGCTTCAGCACCAGCAGCACCAGCAGCAACAACAGCAGCAGCAGCAGGCGGCTGCAGCGCGTCTGCTGGGCAGCAACGCGGCGGCCATGGCCTGGCGACGTTCCTACGACGATGGCGACATAACACCCACCAACGATGCCACGCGCGAGCTGCTCTACGAGGAGGGAGGCGGCACCTTGCCACGCCAGCAACGTGGCATACTCCAGCGCGCCGTGCTGAACACGATGCCCCCTCTGGAGCACCATCACTACATGAATGCGGCAGCGGCAGCGGAGTATGTGACAGCCGGCGGAGCCGATAGCACAGCGGTGAGACATCAGGCTAATCATGCAGATGATACGATTATCAGCTGATCCGGTCAGCTGTCATATCATAATCTTGTCGCCTGTTAATCCGGCTTTGCTCTAAGCTCGATTCTAATACTCCTTCTCTTGCAGGCTTATCTCGGCGGCAGCCCAATGACGGGCAAGAAGATTGCGCCTGAGCCGCCACGTCGACACTGCAGCATCCGCAACTCGCGTCAGTTGAGCGTGGATGTGCCACAACAGGCCACAGCCGGAGCGACTGGCCAACAGCAACAGCTGCAGCTGCAGCAGCAGCAGCAGCAACAGCCCCAATCCCAGCACATATTCTATGGCCATGCGGCTCAGCACTGGCAGCAACAGCATCCAGCGGCTGGAGTCAACTCGCAGCACCAGCAGCAGCCCATCTATGCCAACTATGCAACCATACAGCAGACCACGGCCGAGATACACTGCGAGAAATATCACGACAGCAAGTCGAATTCCAGCATCGATTCCATAGACACGATACCATTTGCTAACGAGAACACCGGCACCATCAAGCAGCGTCTGCTGAATCGCCAGGAGCTGCAGGCTGGTGGGAGTGCAGCAGGAGCGAATGCTGGACATGGACACTGTGCTGGCACACACTTGCATTCCTCCAGCTCCAGTTCCAGCTCCTCGTCGACGAACACCATTGCCAACATAGCACACTCGTTCCACTCGCTGAAATCTTCCAGTTCGCTGCACGATGCCACATTGGCGCGCAGCGACAGCATGAACAGCACAGCGAGTGCCGGCAGCGGCGCTCTCCGTTTACGTTCCCCCACATTGGATGTGGGTGCAACTGGTGCTGGCAGTGGCGGCTGCCTGGAGACAGCTGTAACCCCAGAGGCAACTGCAGTAGTGGCACCACTGAATGTTGGCACTGTGCCGCCAAAAGTATCAGTCAATGTGCTCAACGATATTGGCAACATGCTGGCCAACCTAACGGATGAGCTGGACGCCATGCTCGAGGAGGAGAAGCGTGTGGGTCTCAACATAGACAGTGAGTAGGATCAGCTCAGCAGCCACCAGAAGAATCCACAACAATCCAAAATCAAAGTTTCCTTATGGTGAACCCTCTCGAACGAGAACATTCACGTAGTGTAGCTGAATTTTTTGAGTAATTGCAGCTGGGATTACCCCCAAGCTCGTCTCTCGCCTCCTGTCTATCAGTTCTACGAGCTCTTCAGTTCGCTGTCAGCTTCAATTTTCAATTGTTTTCTATATTGATTTCTTTTTAATTTTGTATGTACTTTAATTATGTTTTATTCGATTAAGAGAAGAGTTTTCGCATGTAGAAGAAGTACTTAAGAGAAGTACAGTTAGATTGGTAGTATCAAAAGATAATTAATCAAAACAGTAGGCGAATCCGTTAATTAGACATTCCAAAATTGAGAAACTAAACCAACTTTGATACTATCTGGATTATAATCTATTTGGAGATGAGAGAGTTTATAGAGTTTTATTATTTTTTGTATAACAACTGTGTAATAAATGTAACCTAAAGAACTACATGAGAACAGAAAAGCTTTTGAAACACGTTTACTTTTGTACTTTCCCTATGAATGTTAACAGAAATGACGACTGCAATACGAGTAGAAGGAAAATGAAGAAAGCGTTTGCAAACCAGGAAAATATCTAACAAAAATATGCATAGATGCAACAACTATGGCATAGTTAATAAATATATAGCATAAAATATATATATTATATACGAAATATTTAAACAAAAACATCATACATATATTTATATATAAATATATATAGAAAGTATTTAGAGGTTTGATACTATACGAGAGAATGCAACAGAATCAGAATAATATAAAGATAGACTAAATAATAGAAGGAAAACTGCAAGGCACACAGAGAAACCCAAACAAAAGAAAATTTAGGAAATTTTTCTACTATAAAAACTACAGAAAATGCAATTTTGGTTTATTTGAAATATTTTATTTGTGTATGTTTTATTTGAAAGGATTTTGTTGGAACAAAGTAAAAAGGAACTATAAATTCCGTTAGGATATAATTTAAAACGCCTCCTGTGTTTTTTTATATGTATTTGAAATATGTATACAAAAGGGATTAAATGCAAATGAGGAGAGATCTAAAATCTATATAAATGAATGTATAATTAAGTGTTATTCCATATAAACTATAAAATTCATTATATTATATTATATTTAATATACAAATTATATATATGAACATATATTAATATATAAATATATTAGCGTTACATTAAGCAAGCAAATACGGGCATGAATGCTAATTAACGTATACAAATTTCGTGGTATGAACTTCTATTGCCTTTCTTTATGATTTACTTAAATAAAAGTTTTTAGTAAAAATATTGTTTTTCGTTTTCCATTATGATTTTCAGTTGTAAAACAAAAAGTTATTTGCGCTAAGTTAATTTGTTTTTGGTGCGCATATCATTAGTAATTGAATTTGGAAATATACATACACGTATACATACATATATATATGCATAAACATATATTAACAAGAGCAAAACAAATCACACAACATGTAAAGCACATAATGGACAAAACAAAATGATAAACAAAATCCAAGAAAGAAATCGAATAAAGTTTCATAGTAAAAATGAAAACCTTCTTTTTATTGACTAAACTACTTAATACGTTACTTTATTAAGCATAATAAAGCTATTAAAATATTAATAATGTATAATTTATAGTCTAATTTCAATTAAGTAACTTGTTTGAACTAGTCAGACGTTGCGCGGGAAAATTTAAATTAATTGAACAGCTAACAGAATCAGTTCACAGGTCTAAATGAACGACGGAACTTATTCATTAAATTGAAATACAATAGTAACTAATAGCAAAGCAATAAAATCAAACGTTCTGTTTGAATTATTTTAAAAATAATATTATTAAATAAAAATTACAGCAATAACAAAACTAAAACTATTATTAAATTACTTTACATGTACAGCAATGCTTTCTACTTAACATTTTTGCTCCTCTGCAATGTTACTCCTCACTTAACGAATGCTGCACATTACATAGCTATGTTATCGCTATATCGATAAGTTTCGTTGAGAGCAAGAAATTGCGTCATTTTCGTTGTTGGCGTTTGCGGCCACTCTGAGTCTGCTTTTCACCTACACCGCGTTCGGACGCTCCAGTAATTTTAAGATAGTCCTTAGCATTTATTACGAAAATAATAATATAAATTAAAATATTAGATGCGTGTGTGTCTTAAACTCTAGAAATTTCCCTTGAAATATTAGTGTAATCGTGAATAAATTCCATCGCGTCGCGCTCCTTCTTCCTCCGTCTCGCTCACCACACAAAACGTATTACAACAATACTATTATTGTTTTTACTCAGTTTGCAAAATTGCCAGTTCTAATCGTATTTGCGAATTCTTCGTAACACAACCAGAGACTCACACACACACATATTTAATATACACATGCGGTTATTGCTAAATTAAATACGACCATATAAGTAGCGTCCCCAAGCAGAGCAAAAAAAAAATCAAATCGTTACGCTGGCCAATAAATGCAAGCGAAAATGCAAATGCAAACTAATTGAAAAAGGCGCAAACTGAGCTACAGCAGCTGGCGACAAAAGTGAAAACTAATTGAAATTAAAGTGCTGTGCCAGTTTAATTGAAATCGCAAGTGGAAAATTTATCGAATTGACAAAGGAGGACAACAAATTTCTTAAAGTGCAAAATGTCAAACACTGAAGACAGCGAGCTGGACCCGCAAATTCAGGTAAAACTCAAGGCAATCTCATGTGTGTTCCCCATCTCGTTCCCACCTGCCGCCGAACATGGTGCCAGGCCGTGACAGGCTCATAGTACAACAACATAACGCTTAGCTGTTGTTGCCTTAGTTCATTTTGTTGTTGTATCTACTTTTCTAGCCTTTGTTTGCAAGTTGTTGCTGCGACGCTCTCTTTGTTTATGGATGCCTTCCCCTCCCTCTGTCCCTGTCGTTTGCTCTTTCTCACGGAGTGCACTATTAATTAGTGTGACAATTGTCAAGCCTTGCACAGGAAGGAGGCAGGAGGTGTTAATTATTTCATTGCGCTTTCTGTTTAACATTTTACGTTTAGATTTACGTTTACATTTACATTTTCACATTATTGCATGTGCCTTTTATTACGCTTGGGTGCATTTCGTTGTACATTGCCTGGTGCAGAAACAGTAAAAATCAATTTTCCTTGCGTTTTGTCTGGCAATTAAACAAAGTGGGCGCTTCCTTAGGGGAAACTGTAAAATATTCATAGGAACTGCTAGACAAAACAGCTGTTCCACCTTCCTGTCGCTTTGTCATTGAGATGTTTCGTTGAGTCTATCGTATCTCTATCTCTGTTCAGCCACTCAGCTTACGCACACTCAAGTAGACTCACACCCAACGAGTCAGCGTCTACATCCATGTCCTTGTCAAGTGATTCTGTCTTGTCGTCGTTTCCAAGTAATTACACTTTTATTCTCTTTATGCGTAAGTTGGGAAACACACTCATATACATTGCACACTTACGCATACTTATGTGTGTATATGTGTGTATGAATACTGTACAAAGTGTACATCTGCGTATGGCCATTGCTGTTTGTTTTCACTAAATCGAGTTTAACCTTGCGCCTTAACTGCAGCTCAGGGCGTGCAAGCGGGACAGCAACACTCGCATAGGAATGCGAGGCATGGCGCAATGGCATGCATCAAATTAATAAGTTAGGGAAATGCCAAAACGCCGACGCAAGCAGATGAGAAAAAATATGCAAAAATTGTTGCCTGAAACAACACAAAACTGTTTGTCTCTGTTTCTGTTGACTTTTAGAGACTCTTTGTGCAATTTTGCATAAATTAAAGTAAATATTCTGTTTTGTTTATCGTTTGCTTCTTTGTATGACGCACTCTTCTTGGACTTTGGAAGAGTCTAAGATAACAGACAGTTGAACCTCGATAATCCGTGATGTTCCGAGCTAAGTACGGATACGCGAACTTTCGGTTAAAAGAGATTGAATAAAATTAGTTATTTTTATTTATTTTTAAATAGAATGTTATTTCACCTATTCTCAGATAACAGTAGTTAATCACTGTTAAATATAGGTACACAGAGGTTTATATAATCGAGGCTCAACTGTACATAGTCGTATGTGTAAAAGTAATATGTATCTATTTATAAAAGTGATGAGAAACTTGAATATTTAAATCGACATAGAAATTTACAAACAATTTATCATGGCATATATATCCCATCTTCGATCATTAAAAGACCGTTCATTATCTACAGGTCTAGGGGATTCTATCTTAATAAATAGAAACCCCATCAAGCTCCAGATTTTCCCACCCGGCCTCTCTTTTTGTCTATTTATGAACAAAACAAGTGGGAGACCAGCACAAAAAATATCCCACGCTGAGTATAAACATTAACAAAAAATTGATGATGAAGCATGTGATTTGATTGAAACGATCCAAACGTGTATATATATGTACGATCGTGAGTGCGAGAGAGAATGCTGCTGCCGAAAATAGAACGAGACGAAGATAAACAAAATTTGAGACGTAAATAATGCATATATCAGAATTTTTGCCAGGGCAGCAAATGAGTAAAGTTCGTTCTCTCTATAGATAAAAAGATAATAGAAAACCAGATTCATTATGTATATATAATATATGTATATAGCGAATTGTGTAAGTTTATTGCAAATAATCTGCCTATTCATTTATATATGTATAAATGCTCATAAATATTTATTTATGCCTTTATTTTGCGGTGCTTGATGGGTTTTCTATGTTTTATGCACCACTTCCTCTAATACAACCGGTATTTTATTTGCTCTAACTGTTTTTTGTTTTTTATTAATGAAATATTTAGCTCATGCATTTCTGTTGTGCCTTGTCTTATCACGAAGAGCAGGTGTGAGAGAGATAGGTAGACAGATAGAGAGCAAAACAGTGTATGACGTCTGCGGGCGCACACAATAAAAAAGAAAGAAAGCAAAAAGTTAAAAGTAAAGAAAAGAAGACGAGAAAACATCGCACAAAGTCTTCAGGTTTATCTCCGATTTGGACAGCTGTTTCAATGTTTTTGTTTGTGTTTAATTTCATTTGTCTTATTTGCTTTTGTTTTTGTCGCTTTATTTCTTGCTTTCTTGTTTGTGCTCCGGCACACACCGCTGCCTCCCACACGCGCCACAGCAATAAGTGGCAACAACACCAAAATTTAAGTTATTTGTGATGAGTAAACTTTCTATGTCATGAGTTGTATAATTATTTGGCACTTATCGGTAATACGATAATACGAATCTTTCTTATTTTTTTATATGTATATAAAAAGTTGATTTCAAGCTAAGTAAAAGTCTTGATTTTCATATATAATATATTATATATATATTATACATTTATCAGGTTACTATATCTCTGGCTTTAAATTTCGATTTTACGAATTATTACCAACGAGTTACCTTGTTCCAGTTGATAATTTGATTATCGAAGAAAACTTTATCCATCTCTGATAAAAAATATTTAATTATGCTAATGACTAATAAAACCTGATGCACAGGCGGCGTCATATTCGCAAGCAAGGTAGAACGTGATAGAGAGAACTCGACTTGCTGATGAATCACATAATTTGCCATTCATTTAATTATATGCTAGCTTATCTACACACAACTATATATATATACCTGTACATACTCATTAAGCGTGCTAATGACTCAAAAAAAAGTCATATAGTAATAACCTTGCTTAGTTGATAAAGAGAAAAGGCTATATAATACACTAAAACAATCTAATCTAGCTGAAAAGCGCCTAATTATTATTGCACTTTATTTATGAATGACAAAAAAGAAATCTCTGTTGGCAGCGGTGGGATTCGAACCCACGCCTCCGAGGAGACTGGTGCCTTAAACCAGCGCCTTAGACCGCTCGGCCACGCTACCCTGTGGCTGATCCCAGCACAATAAATGCTTTCTCTCTACAATTGTCGCTGTCGCTTGTGTCGACTATTTATAGACAAAGTTCAAATAACCCTCAATTGTCGAAAGTTTATTCAAACTTTTTAAATCATTTACACAGTCAAACACTTAAAACATACTTGCAACACTTGGCGACTCCTCCAGCATCAGCAGCGCGTTGATTGCATCTTCCGCTGAGACCTGAACGAATGCTTTTGTCCCGCTCGCTCCCAACTGCGCAGCTCATTCTGCCTCGTTGAGATACACCCATAACAGTGGCGCAATATTTGATTGTGAGGCAGAGGAGAGTCTGTTAAATTGATTCTGATTGATATATATTTCATTATCTACGAAATCGGTTTAACAAAGCATAAAAAAGAGTCTCTTAGCGTATATAAAACTTGTTTCTACACAGTTTGTGGTATTTTGGTATACTTTAGGCGGAAACTGTTTGTTGCTTTGGTTTATCTTCCGCACGAGTTCGCCGAAAACGCCCTCATCATCATCATTAGCATCGTCATCATCATCATCATCAGCATCATCATCTCAATCTGCAGCGGAAGCCTCTTTAATGATGCATTACAGAAAGCTTTGCCAACTTTTGTCTGTTTGCTTAACGCAGATAATTTGCATTTGTTGCTTATGTAATTTGCTATAATTAATTAATTTCAATTGCCATTAGCTACAATTATGTTGTGTCATTAACTCCGGCTTGTATAATAATTTAATGGGTGTCCGACGGTTTGTCAATGAAGTCGAAAGTCTTGCAAGTTTTCAAGTTGTTGCTTCCGCTCTGCTCTGCTCTGCTTTTATCAATCGATAGTACACCCGTAGTTGTATATATGTAATCGGTATATGTAATCGGTATATATGTAATCGGTATATATGTAATCGGAGTTGTATGTTGGGCATGCCTCCGCCCATATCGTGCGTAATCTTATCGTTCATATAGAAACAATGTCAATAACTTGTTTCTGCATTGCAAAAGCAATTCCAAGTTCAATTGTTTGAACTTTAAAATTCGATGTGAAAAGGTTCATTTGCAATTTTTTAATAGCTTTGCGTTACTTTTAAAAGGTCATTTGGATATAGCCATTAAATATGGCCTTTAACATTTGAGATTACAATTCACAAACGGAACAAATTTAAGTTGGTTCTTAGCTGAAAGTTGTAGACCATTAAAAGTAGAGACAGTAGATTTGATATCTAGGTTCTCAACTTTCTAAACCTTTCTAAAAGAGGCCAACTACCAACTTGTTCCCATAACTAACAAGTTTCAGCTAGAGAACATATGTCAAGCCATTATCTAATCTGCTTTGTTTCACTTTCGAATGATTCATGTGACTTTCATATACACACAGATCTCTTCAGATCCTATTTTCATTATCAGTTGACCCAAATTTCGGTTCATCTTTTGGGCCAGTTGACGATGTTGCGGTCAATTGCGTTGAAGTCAAGCTACGCTGAGTACTTTCGGCACCCAGGCGTAATCTCTTATATAACATCACTTTCTTAGTGGCAACAACAATGGCAACACTTGTGCTAGTTTAGTTTTAGCCACAGCTAACAACGTTTTAGCCTCTCGGGCCACTTCAGGCGGTGCGGGAGCTACTTTGTGTTACCTTTTTATAGTCGTTGCTGACATCCGCGTATGTCGCCAAGCTCCACCTTTGGCTTCCTATGACGCAAAAGAACTTATCGAGTTGAACGTCCTGTCGTGGGGCTTACACGCGCCGCCTATTCCTGTGTGCAACACACGTTGCCACCAACCAATCGATGCATAAGGTTTCCATTACGTCTCGCATTTCCTCCTTGGAAAATATTTACATAGCATTAAGGGAGACAAGCATAGAGAGAGGGATAAAGAGAGAGAGAGATTGGTGGTGGTGGCTGAACGAGGCCACCACAAGTAGGTCAGGGCAGGTCAGGTCAGGCTGTATTATTAGGCTGGGTTAGGCATTTCATACCGGAGGACATCACGCCACCCGGTTTGTTGGCTGGCGTCATTCTGCCTGTGCCGGGTGTGTCCCTAGTGGGCTGGGGATGAGGCGAGCTAATAAGCTAATGATGTATGCACGGTTTTATCTGAGGGGCAAGTTGTGAGGAATTTCTGATACTATTATTATACACTTCCGAAAGCATTCGAGTATTTCCGACCTCATTGATGCGCTATTACTGATAAAAACTAAGGAGGAACTTTGTCCTTGTAAATGTGTTTTTCTCTTAATAATATACTAAATATTTATGGAATAGATAGCTGCACCTCTTCTTGGTTGTAGCTGAAGCAGTTTTGTATCTTCTAGCCAAGAGCTGGAGAGAGATACAGTTGCACTCGAAATTGGGAAGCTTTTAGATACATTTTTGTAATCTGACTCTTTTGTAATAAAACTGTGTCGTGCAGCTGCATTCAGGTCAAGTTTCTTAATAAAGGCGATAGATACTTTTCCCCCAGCAACTCCAGTCTGATTCAATTCACAGAATCAAAATGGTTCCCATAGAAAACGAATCAAGTTAAAATATGCAGAGGCTTTTCATGCCCTTTATAATTATCTACCAATTTATCAATACTCTTCCCATGACCTTTCACTATTCCACCCATAATGGCTTCCACTCTTGTTTAAACTTGGACACGCCAAGTTACTATTAAGGCCCAAACTGATGGCCAAAGGCAGAAACCCAAAAGTTTACACAGCTCTGTTGGTCCCAGGTGCCTGTCATCTTTTTACGGCGTAAATACAAACGTCATCATTAACCTTATCGCTTGTTTTTTTATGGGGGGCGCCCACTTGTCTGTGGAAATGGCTCCTCAAGAAGGAAAGACGTCATTTACCGTTGTACGTAACCTTTGGCATTTGATTTATAAAGTCTGTGACTCAGGCTGAAATTGTTGTGCCCTTTTACGGTGGCTTTGATGAATGCACAAAAAGTCAGCACATCGCGTGATTTGCCAACGTTTGGCCAGTTCCATGTGATTTTGACCCTGTTTGTTGGGAGACGAAACAACTGACGTGTAAATCAACTAATCAATATTTCAGGTAACTCAACGGATTAAGCCGTTTCTTTCGAAGGTTTTTCGAGTTAAATGGATTTGCAATGCTTTGTTAAATTCTATTCTTGGCTCGAATCAATCAAAGGAATTCCTTGAATTCTTTGTTAAGAAATTCTACTCAGCTATTTAATATATTTCACGAATCCAAAACTCTTCCTACAAAAAAGAAACAAACACGTTATTTCGTAAGTTTTGCTTTTGTTTATTTTTTGCAAACTTTTCACGTTTTGCTATTGAACATTGCTCAAAACGAATACGCAAAAGGTGCGCAAGTGTTTATACAATTTTTGAGTCGTCATTCCAGCATTGAATTTACGTACAACAAATACATATATACACCTATGTGTATATGTATGTACCTTCTGGGAATAATCAAATATTTCTTATGGACATAGCTGGTCGCTGGCGGCTGGCGGCTGGCGGCTGGCGGCTGGCAATGCATTGTAAATATTTAATACTCTGGGTTTTTATTTTTATGAGCTCAATTCAATTGCTTTGTGATAAAATTTTGATGGGGACAAGCTTCAGTCTTCATTGAGTGCAGCTCATTCAACTGGCAGATCGATATATATGTTTTTCTATATATATGTATTTGTATGTGGATTTATTTATAAGGTCTTTGCCTCTTCGAGGGTTGCTGCACACGAGTGCATTAACTGGAGAGGGCGTCTTTCTGGCAACTTGTTTATAACTGTTGTTAGGCTTTGTTGTGCTGCATGTTGCACATGAAAATTGCTGCAAATTATGAGCAATACGCTTGGCAAAGAAACACAAGGAAAAACTCTTAAATACCAAACACTTTGTTAGCCAAATGCTGGTGTTTCCTTTGTGCATTTGCCTTTTGCCTTCACCAACTGCTGCCAGATGCCAGCGAATTCCTGCGAAGTTAAATAAACTGTTGAAATTTGTGCGGCTTTTACGAAACTGGTTTTCGTTTCTGTGGCCTGCAGTCAAAAGGTAAACTCAAACCGGTCCCAGCTGCGCACTAGTCTCGTCTCGGCCTTTAAATCAATCAGCTTCCAGAGTCGCCCTCCGTTCCACATAACCCTATATACCCGTACCCGAACCTTAGCGTACCTGTGCATATCCGGCATGTTAAGAAATGCCCGACGACCACGATAAAAATCAAACTAGGACAAGCTTAATAAAAGCTGCTATAAAAGTATATGTACACTCGTATGTTTGTATACAAACACAGAGCGAACTCAGACCAAAAAAATGGTAATTTAAACCAGTTTTTTCGACCACAACAAACCTGAAACCGCCTGTCGTCCGGCGATCCATGACAATGGACGAAGCCGCTGCACGCCTGCCGGCCCGGCCGCGCAATACATAAACAATTTTAATGAATTGTTAACAAGCAAAGCCCAACAAAAAGGTGTATATATGGCAGCTGAGAAATGTTAGCTACAACGAACCGAAGCTTACATACTCTATGCCATTCATGGGGTACAGTTTTCGCATTTGCTTCTCAACTCGTTATGTTCACTGTTAAATAAGAATGGGCCCCAACTCTGTTAGGGCAAAGCGACGCCTAGCGGAAATGTTCGTTTACATAAATATGCATGAGCGCTGTTAACTCTTCTGTTAAATGGCTGGTATGGTTGTTTCTTCTTTGATACAAGCATGGCGGTGTGGGCTAAGACGCGGCCCTAACGGGCAGACACCCGCGAGTTCGAGACTCGCTGTAGGTTTTTAAAATATTTATCTATATTTGTTGTGGCTTTTTGTCGCCTGTCGGCCGCCCCTAGGTTTGCTTTGGAATTCGCTGCTCAAAAAGCAATTTCATGTTCACATGGGGCTATAGCAACACGTTTTGTCTTCACTCCACGGAGGGTACGCGAATACTTCATTGTCTAGCGAAGCTCTTCACTAAACTTATAAACGACATAACTTTTTGTAGTATAATAATTATTATTATTATATAATACCCTGCGCACCCTTAACTTTGGATACAGCGGGTGTATTTACGTTGTGCAATTCTAGAATACTTTCGAAAGTAACGAGAAACATTTCTTATTATTTTCGATTCTGTCACGTGAAATTCAACAACCCAAATTATAGTTTAATTATTAAAAAAAACCCATTAAAAACACAATTAATTTGTTTAACAATTTTTTAAATGAATTTTATCGTTTTTTATGTATATACACGCGATATTATTTAAACCTAATGTGTTTTTGTTTACAAATAAATTTTAAAAGGAAAAATGCATTGACAAAAAATACAACAAATTATCGTAGGTGTAAATTTAATATAAAATGTGACTATTTTTGGGCAGTTACTTTGCCTTTCGAGGGAGGACGCTCACTGCCTCCGAACAAAGTACATTTTGAAAGATAATGCGGGGACTTAGACAAACTCGTAGCCGACGCCAAACTGGAAGCCATTCAAGACCTTGTCAGTGGCCTGCCGGCGCAGCGGGATGCAGTAGTTCAGCTCGATGCGAGCCCGCTCCGCCAGCTTTACAGCTATGCCCATGCCATATGCGCTACGCATGTTTTCTGTTAGCAAAGAGAGATTGGATTAGATATATTGACAGATCTTATTTCAGCTTGGTAACTCACCCGTTGTAAAGCAATTGCTGTTGCCCAAATTGTAGAAGAAATGCATTCGGAAATGACCAGCTAGACTCTTAAAGACACCCGCGAACGGCAGCGGTGTCCACAAATGCGCTCCTGTGCACCAGAACGTCTGGGCGCCAATGGGTGTGCCGTCGATGACTGGTCCCGCTCCGCCGTATTTGAAGCCGCGCAACGTCAACGGTCCGCCGCAGTAGAACAGATTGTTTATGGGCAACACTGTGGTGTTCTTGGTTTCCTTCATGACCCCGACCTTGCCGCACATCTGGAACACCATTCCCGCAAAGAGTGGCATGTTCACCTCGCCATGCGCCGTGCTGCTCGTGTAAGCAATGTTGCCACCCAAGCCGCAGTATTCATTGATGGACTTCAGCAGAAGTCCACGGGTGGGGAATACATTGTTGTCTCGGTTGTCGAAGATCAGGGAATACCGCAGCAATGAAGCCAACTTCGGTCCACAATGATCGCGTATTGCAAAGGGCACAGATTTGTTCAACAAACTCAAGTCCCTAATTGAGTTCTCATATTGCAGCGAGTGTGTGAGCTGTGTATAGAATATGAATGCTTATAGTGTCCCGGCTAATCCTCAGAAGAAATCTAACTTACATCCACGCCTAGCATTGTGTGAGCGCTAAAGTCAACCAAGTAGCCCATGTTGTTGGTCTGAAACGAGCTGATTTCGTAGCGATCTGTTTGCCGGAAGATGCTGAACGACATTCTGTGTGGACAGAAAGTGATCTCAAGTTAGGAAACGCTTAGATACTCGCTTTGATGGTATCGATACTTACTCTGGTCGATTCTCGCGGAAGCGCGTATGGAAGAAGGGCTTCCAGAACTTCAGCTGCAGATCGTTGGCTCTGGTGCTGCTGTAGCTGCCCTGTAGGGAGATGCTCTCACCGCGTCCCAGTATATTCGGTATGGTAAGCTCAGTGCGTAGGGAGCCCTCGTTCTGGCCAATCTCAGTTCCCGCTGTGCCCATGATGCGTGAGTATTCCTTGCCCTTGAGCGTCACCTCATAGCCCTGGGGCGAGGCATCGCTACCGCGGCTTATGTCTATATGCACAGTCACATCCTTAAAGATGCCCAGCTCATGCAGATATGACCTGGCCGCCATTGCCTCCAGCATCATCTGCTGAAAGTTGCTCGCCTTGAACAGTCCCTCCGCGGCCTTCTGCACATAGTCGTTGTGGGTGCGCAGCAATCCACTGACATTGACTCGATCCACTCGAGCGTTTATCTTGGTCAGATCATATTTACTACTGGGATCCTTAGAGCTAGCACCGCCCTTTGGCGATTGTTGCATTTTGTATTCGTTTGAGGTAAACCCGTGGGTGACAGGTGACAGGTGACAAATTTCGTGTTAGTTTGTTAGCTGCAAATGGAAAGAGACAAATTTATCAATACTTTTTTCTTTTTGCAGATTGAACTGGAGAATCTCAATAGTGCTACGGATGAGATTAACAAACTTGAAATTGAATTGGAGGTACGTAAGAAGATTGGACCATTAATCCGCATCAATCTTTAATCATAATCCCTACTCTTTCCAGGAGGCCAACTCTACGTTTCGCATACTGCTGAACGAGTCGACGCGCCGTTTGAAACTCTCTTCCAAGAAACTTGGCAACTGCATCGAGAAGGCGCGACCCTACTATGAGGCACTGGACAAAGCTCGTGAAACACAAGTGGAATGCCAGCAGGCTGCAGTCAAGTTCCAGCGCGCCAATGGTGAGTCCAACTGAAGATCTTATCTTTAATTTGAGCAACTCTTAAATCAACATTCTTTACAGAAATCCATGCAGCTGCCAAGGAAACGGTGGCCCTGGCGGAACAGCGTTTCATGTCCAACTCACACGAATGGCAGTTCGACAATGCCTGGCAAGAGATGTTGAATCATGCGACCCAAAAGGTGATGGACGCGGAGAAACAGAAGGCCGACTGCCATGCGGAACATCAGCGACGCACGCGCCTCTTCCACAGCGCTGAACAGAAGCTGCAGCAGCTGGAGGATCGCTTTAGACGCAGTATTAACAAATCGCGACCCTACTTCGAGGAGAAACAGGTCTGCCAGGATCAGCTGCAGACGCAAAAGAATCGCATACAGGAGCTCCAACAGCAGGTGGCAAGTGCCAAGACGACCTATTCCACGGCCCTGCGCAACCTAGAGAGAATTAGTGAAGACATTCACAGACAGCGCGGCGATTATCCAGCGTTAAGCGGGTCACCGCCACCACCCGGACCCCGCGAGCCTGGCGTTGGCGCTGAACTGAACACACCCACCTCCAGTGCGTTGCCATCGTTGCCCGACTTTCAGCTGGAGCTGGAGAAATGCGACTATCCATCGATAGCGGGCAGCCAAATGTCGCTTGGCGCTTCAGCCGCCACACGGTCCGCCGTTGAAACGGAGGACGAAGCAGAGGACGACAATGTCTGTGACTACGATGAGACAATTGTGGGCAATGAGCTCCGAGGCGTGGTCGACGAGCGACAGCTGGAGGCTTTGCGTCAAAAGGTTAAAATACTCGCAGTACGACCCATCGAAGGAGGCGACGGTCAGCAGCAGAACGACGTATGGGAACATGAGCTGAAGGCCACCGTCGATAAACTGGATCATCTCATGATGCTGAAGGAGGCGGCCAAGCATCAGCAAACGGTGCGTGTCAAATCGACAGAGCTGCGGCCTGTTTCACTAGGTGCCGAGGCACTCAAACGACACACCGATGACGTGGTCGATACCAGTGATGTTATTATCAAGATAACTGGCCCCGCTCCAGTTGCCCACAGCCTGCCCGTAACGCCGCAGCACCAAGCCAGCAGTACAACCGCCATTAAGAAGCTGCAGCAGCAGCTGGCACCGCTGCCATCGGTGAATGTTTCCATGCGGGAACTGCCGCTGCTGGCGAGGCTCTCCAACGAGCTACTGGATCGGAGCAGTGCTGCCATGGGCAGTGTGCGCCGCCAACTGCGACGTCGCTCCCTCGAATAGCATCATCAGCAGCAGCAGCAACAACAACAACAACCACTCTCTATAATGTCTAAACACTCTAAAACAGTTGCGCATATATCAGAAAATAAAAAGTTTGTTTATATTAAATGAATTGTAAAATGTAAAATTGGAAAAGTGAAAAGTGAATAGTGAATGCCGCATTTAGTTCACACTGAATATTAAGTATATATTTATATATGTGTTAAGTATATATCTTTATCTATTTTCGTGTATCAAATATCATGAATGTTGAGTGTGTCCTGCGTAACTGTTTCTCAAATTGTTAATTTTATGTCATTTTATGTGATTGCTTAACGAAAATTGTAGCTTGTGTGCAAATTGAAAATTGCAAGACACTAACTACTAAATATATATATAATAAGCAGCTTTAAGTTAATGTGTACTTTAAAGAAAAAACGAGAAGGCAACTACCTAATTAAAAATATGTGAAAAACGGGCACATGCACTAAATAGCTTCGCCTAAAATACCCCAAAGGAAAACCAACAACAACTGTAGAAAATGAGCACCCGTGTGAAAATAAAAAATTAGAAAATAAAAAAGAAACGAAATCAATTAGCTATTTAAACGTAATTCTCACAACCTTTGAATGAGGCAAATGAAGAGCCATTATTGCTGAGTTGTAGTGCAAAACAGGCAAAAGCAAGTATTTCTGTGTAGTTAAAAATACAATTTCAAATTACAAAATAAAAACTTACATTTTAAATCGAACTGAAATGTCTTTTCTTGGTGCTACTTAAGTAACTGAAAAATTTCAAAAAAATTCGCAACTAGAGCCGGGTCTGAGTTGAATCCTTGCCTACATTCAGTTCTCTTTCCTCTTACGAACAAGATTCCGGCATGTCGTAATATATAATTATATATAATCCTAATCTTCTTGGTTTGCTGATAGATTTGAAATGCACTTTAATCGCTGATGCAATTTTTGGTAATTTTAAAACTAAACTATGATGTCATGTTCTGTGTGCAGTTTGACATGAATCTATAAATGCCAAACACAATTTGGGCAAAAGCTCGAATATTATGTAAGCCCTTGGCTCTAGACTTGTTACCTGTTTTGTGTCTCTGCTTTTGTTAACCGTCGCGTGTGCCTTAAAGTGCGGGTTTATGTTAGGAATTACTACAAAATATAAACAAACCGAGGCCCTATTACCAGCCAATTTTAACAAATTTCTTTCGACTTGAAACGCGTGCGGCACCAACTAAAACAGACTAGGGATGGACAATTTCGATGTACCCGTTAACTGTCAAAAGTATCGGTAAGTAACGACTTACAGCTGTGCTGCAATTCCAACTCTAACAGCGATAGTTTCATCGTGAGCAACATATTTGAACTTCTATGTTATGTGGCAAAACTCAACGAACTATTCCGTTATAATAGAGCTATGTTAAATAAGCGCGACGCAGAATGTAAACATAACTGCAAAAAACATTTTAATAAGTAATGCGCTGTCGGTATTTTCATATGAATAGCAAATATTTAATCGTTTATTTATTTAAAGTCAACTGCGTTTTAAATATGCATTTTATAGATAGAAATAACTGATAATATATATATTTGTTTGCTTATATATAATGGTGCAATGGTGCATCTATTTCTATATATAATATAATATATAATATTTTCCGTTAGTTATTAGGCACTGTGATTAGATTTTCATTTTCATATGTACATCTGTATAAAAACAAAACTGCATCATTCGCACAAAGAATGATGCATTGAACACGGCAGTGTTTAAAAGTAATTTAAAAATTCATTTTCTTGTTTCAATATTGCTTAATATTACGATTTGTTAACTTTGGTGCACTTAATGCCATTAGACTGCAGCTTCCGCATTATGTCAAGTGCCTGTTGCTTCTTAGTCAATGCTGCTGCATCGGCTGCACCTTCCATACCGTCACGTGTGTTGTGCCGCTTGACTTCTACTCCGCAGGCACGCAGCTTGTTGAGTATTTGTTGGGTGTCGCCGGTAGAAACATTTGCCACTGGTATGGTAACCATGGGCGTAATAGCTGCTGATTGTGCTGGAGCTGCTGTTGTTGTTGTTTTTGATGTTGTTGCTGCTTTTGATGTTGTTGCTGCTTTTGATGTTGTTGCTGTTTTTGATGTTGTTGCTGTTACTGAGGGCGCCGTCGCCGTTGTTTTGGTTGTCGCTAACTTAGAGCTTGTCATTGCGCCATTTTTCTTATGCTGCACCATTAAAGCTTCACTTTTCGTCTTAGCAAACGTTGTGGGCAGGCTGCTGCGAGTTTTCCGTGGTACTTGGTTCGTGAGAAGGGTCCGCTTTGGCGAGGAATGTCTCATACGCTTGGGTGATTGCGGCACCGGGTCTTGATCCTCCTGCCTCTGCTGCTTTTCCCTTTCAATTTTCCTTCGTACTTGATTTCGCGTACAGGTTTTGACCACATTTTCTTTGGCATTTGTGGGCGATGGCCTTTTTTTTGTTGGAAGCGGCCCGGCGCTGTCTGTGTACCAGCGCGGATCCTCAAGCTCCGCTTCCCAGTCTATGTGTCGATTGCTGGAAGGGGCATTGCGCACCGCCTCCGGTTCATAAATGAAAAGCTAATAGGCATTAGATTAGTTTGAGTTCCCCTACAAGGACTGTGCACATACTTACCTCTTGCTTGCCATTCACCAGTCTTGTCTCCCGCTTCGTCTCATCGTAGTGCAATTCATCAATGGTCGTCACAATGTGTTTGATCCCAAAGCATTTGTTTACATGCAACTGAAACGCTTCCAGTGACAAAAAATGCCGCTGGCAGGAGCGGCATAGCATAATAAGACGCTTCTGCTGGTCATATAGAATATCGCCGAAGCGCACAAGCCGCAGCGACTTTATCTTGACAGCTCCGTTCATTTGTTCTTAATTAATAGCCACAAATTCTCTTGAAGCCACCTGTTTGTTGTTTTCTTCCTGCAACTTACTTTTGTTGTAATCCATTAAGCAAAAAATCATGTTGCTCTGTTAGCCATTGCATTATTTTAATGGCAGCTCATTAGTTGTTATACTTGAAGCTTGTTAACACTTAACTGATATAGACACTTTGAATTATCACCGTTGTATAAAAACTTTTATCACATGTCGTAATACTAATTATATTTATTTGATTGTATGCCCTTTTGTTTATGTTTTAAAATATTTGTGAAATAAGTTTTTGTGGACCGTGAAGGCACACCGATAGACGTTCAATAGGCAGTGGCGGTCGGCCGATAACTTTAGTGCTGATAGCCGTTCCAACAGTGCAGGCAGCAAATTGTATCGATGCTATTTTGGCGCACATTTCAATTTGTACTCAATCGTTTTTCGTTCATTCCTTTTGTTTGGTTGCTGTACAGTCCCTTAACACTATTGTGGGACAGCCTTTTCTCCTTTTTCTATGCAATGGGTTTATTTTGCTCTTTTGTTGTACATTTTATTTAAAAAAAAAGGGATATTCGGCTTTTGTTGCCATTGATTAACGCCCATGCAATTGAAATTAAATCGCTCGCAAATGATTGGTACGCTTCATAGTCTAACACGTAAAAAATGCCTACAGCAAATGCCGCACCATTTGTCTGCAATTTTTTAACAAGCCCTTGTCATACATACATGGTCTGATTTTGATTCCCTGACTCTGCCGCTGTACAACGCACAAACGAAACAAAAATTAATGATTGTCTAGAATGTACACGACTTCAAAGTACCCTATTGAAACACATGCCTATACCATTGCACGTACAAATGACTATGGTAAATTGTTTTTGTATATATCTCCAACTATCATATTGTGATAAAGGAATGTATTGTTGAATTGAAAGGATATTTTTTGATATCCAGATAGTCTACACCCTTTCATATTGTTTCGATCGCACAGACAGTTTAACAGACAGAATGTAATCAGCAGTTTTTATACATTTCCATAACTCAGGATGCTCCCTTAAATACTTTTTATTGGGTATGGCGAAAAAAGTATATTTTAATGTTTTGCGTGTCGCTGCACTTGTGCAATGTATTTTTTTGTTTGCTGCGCTTATCCGATAAACGACCTGCACATATGTCGAATCACCAGAACACAGACACTCACACACACAGGCAGACACATAGGGACCCTCCCTTGGAGGTATAATCACCTGTAAAGGGAACTGGTCATCAAGTTTTAATAGTTGTCGCTTACTTTTTGTTGTTATTAATGCTTAAAAAGTTTTGGAAAAGAAAAGCTGATATCCATGTTTAAGGATGGACACTAAGAAAAGTTTACAGGACCAAAAGTAGGCAAAACTTTTTTGGCAGCTCCAATTGGATTTCGGTAGCATGAAGTTGCCAATGCTGTGCCATGCAATTAAGCAGGAAACGGTCGACCTGTGCCTCTGTCTGTTCCTGTTCCTCTGCCTGTGCATCACTCTGTCCCATCCATATTCCCTTGCCCATCTGCTGCCACTGCCGTTGCATGCTGACCATGCAAATTACGTTGCCCACAGACAGAGACATAGGGACAGATACACAGGCAGAGGCAGAGGCAGAAACACGCATAAGCATACATATGGATATGGGCACGCAGTGCTGTCACCATTTGGCTGTGCGTTTGAGTGATGCAGTGAGACAGGCAACAGGGACTAAATGAGAGGGACAGAGGGTGGCAGGAGACAAAGGCAGGATCCAGTCAGGAGCCAAAGAGCCCAACCGAACACCAGTGCATGTACGGCCGAAGTTAAGTTAAATGGACTTGCGGTGCACTCAAGCAACCCACACACACATGCACTTTAAGCTATATTGTCGGAGGTTGTCTTTCTCTCTGGGTACGTGTGTGTGTGTGCGTGTGTGTGTGTGAGGTGACTGGGCTAGTCCATGTCAAGGTAGCAGCTCGACTAGTAGATTAAATTAAACGTAGCAACAGTGAAACTGCAGTCGACGTTGGAGCAACTGCACCCATGCAATGGAGGAACAACAACATTAAACGTGTTTACACCATGTCCGACCACTTGATATGCCAACTGCTTTGGCACACACACACACACACACACACACATGCACACACGCACACCCTTACAAACTATCTGGTGCGTGTTCTATGTTCATATAAGCAACTACGCCTGGACAATGAACACTTGGAATGCCACAGCGGCGTTGTTAACTATTACCACCTTTCCATTGTTGCTGCTTTTTGTTTACAGCTTTTAGAGAGGGAGAAAGAAGGAAGAGAGGGAGAAAGGGAGAGAGAGGAAGGCGCATGTTGGAAAAAATCACTGCATACTTTCAGGTGCAGCAGCTGTCATAATACAATACAAGAACATTTCGGTAGAAGGACGCCACGTTGTTTTACTGTTTGTGCGCATTGTGCGCGCTCTGACTTTGAATTAGCCTGTGGCTCGCTGCGCTTTAGCTCGCCACCTTGCCACACACACACACACACACACACACACACACTCACACCTTCACACATTCACACACACTGCTAAAACTCATATATGTCAAAGTGTCTGCATGCTCGCAGGCAGCGGCAGCTTTGTCACAAATTCTTTGTGTGCATGTGTGTATATATGGGTGTATGTGTGTGTGTGTGTGTGAAGGGGTCCTGCAAGTTTGGTTAGTTGACTTTTTAAAAAGCATAGCAGGCACTTGTTCTGTCATTTAGTTGAGGTTCTTAAGACTGAGCTGAAATATATTGCTGTCTACTCAAGGACTGAGTAATAATATGAAATGTTTGTGGCATGCTCCAAGGATGCCACTAGAAGTGTCCTGGTAATTGATTTATTCTACACTCTTCTAATCTTAAAGACTGAAAAAGATCAGACGATGGTATAGAACTATATTCAGACATTGTTTTGGTCCTTCGGTACACATTTATCCTTGGATCTGTGTTGATTGTTGGAATCGTTTTGAAAGTTGCTGTACATAATGGAATATAACAAGAAATGGCTTAAGGTTGAACGGTTCTCTTCTGACCATAAGAATCAAAGCTAACGGAAAGCATTGCATTGCATTTTTATGCTTCACCTGACTAACCAATGTCGTTTTAGCCATTCGAATCAATGTCCTAATATTACGCTCATTTATTGACCAAGAGCAAACAAAGCAAAGAGTCAGGTAAAATTGCTCTAAACGTTCTTCCTATCTGTGTGTCTATGTGTGTGTGTGGAAGTGTGTGTGGGTGTGTAAAGAAGACTAAAGAAAAATAGACAAATGCAGCTGCGCTCACATCCTGAATGACTCCTGGCTATGGCTATGGCTATGGCAATGGCTTTTTGGCTTCAGCTTTGGCTCCGGCTTCGGCTTCGGCTTTAGCTTTGGTTGCAGCTCCGTCTCCGGCTTTGGGTTGAGCACAACAATTGCAGGAGATCGTCAATTTCCTGGCTGCCTGCAGGTTGCCAAGTTGATTACAAAGCACTAAAATCAATAGGAAATGCAGTTAAATATTTTGCCAGCCGAAATAATTGCACAAAACGTAAAGCAAAAGCCAAAGCCAAAGCCAAACCGAAAAGCCAAATCAAATATGAAATGTTCAGTCAGAAGGCTGGAAAACATTTCACTTATTGCCGCCTGCTGCCATTGTTAGTGGAAATTATTTAATTAAAAGCTGAGAGCCCAAAGCTCTGAAAACGGAGACCCAGACTCAGACTGGGAGTCAGACTCAGACTAAGGTTGAAACTAAAGTCTGGTGAAAATTTTCAGTTTTCTAAAAAGCAACGACAGAGCGCCAAACTTATGGCCCGGTTTGGAAAACTTTCCAGGCAGGTGAAAAAGTTTTCTTCATTTTCTTTCGCTTCTTTTTTCAGCTTCTACTGCCAACTCATCGTTGGCAGCATTCAACTTGTTAAACAATTTTCGTATATACGAGTATTTTCGACAAGTTTACGCTGTGTGCTGTTAAAAATCTTAAAGATACGCTACAAGCTTGCAACTACAATAACCCACAGCAGCAGCAGAAACAGCAGCAGCAGCAACAACAGCAACAGTTGCAACACCAGCAGCAGCTTGCTTTATGCGTCTGGCTGGCAAGGGGCATGCTACATGCTACATGCTACAGCATAGCTGTCTGTCTCCATGTCTGAATGCCAACTTTACCAGACAATTTTTCTGCTACTTTGCATGTCGGTGCAGTCAGTGCGAATAGTCGAGAAGTTGCAGCGGGTAAGTTTTCCCTGCAAAAGAATGTCTTCGACATTATGCAATTGAATTTCGCTCGACTCACACATGTGGCAAACTGTTTCTACCTTTGTATCTCTGTCTCTATTCCCTCCAATTGCTATTTGGCTATTTCCAAGGCCAAAAAGGCAACCTGCCCGCATCCAAGAGCTTCCCTGCTGCCCTGCTGCCTGGGCGGCCATTCAGATAACGTTTGAGGCCATTCTTCGGCATAAAGTGTGCACTCAAAGTGCTGCCTATTGCCATATCAATAATAAATGGCCTAAACTCTACGATATGCAACAGCAGTTGGGAGCTCAAAGCATGGCCAAATATTAAATAGAAGGCTTAAAAGTGGGCTGTAATAAATTGAGAGCTTAAAGCGAGCGAGCTGAGGGTTAGCTTTAAGCCAAAGCCCCAAAGTGTTGCATGCAACAAATGAACACTCTTTCGATCCATAATTCAATCGATTCAATAGATTTAAGTTTCAATACAGAAACAGGATTAAAGGAGAGTAGAGGGAAAAGAAGAGAAGCGCGTGAAAAGTGATTAGCTTGATGGAGGTCAACAATAAGGAAAACCGCTGAGGACACACATTTCCATTTGAAGTAATCACCCACAAGCGATTAGGTCAGAAGGCGGTTGGTTCAATACAATTCCTATATAGAAATCGAATCCAAATCCGAATCCAATATAAACATAAACAGGCTCCGACATTCGGCAAACAATCGGCTGTAGCTTAAAGTGCAAACCGCTTTCATGGTTTCCAGTTTCACCTCCAAATTAAATGCTCTTCCGGCCCAATACACAAACACACACACACACACACCCACACAGTTATAGATTGAAGCACTTTGTGTGTCGGCGCCTAAATTGGCGCTAAACAAAAATTAAATTGCAGCGGCCGCAAATGAAAATCGAAATTTTATCAGCTGCCAAGCGAGCGGCAAATAATTTTAAACCCATTGCGAGTCCTGCTCCCCGTCTCGTGTCCTGCTCCTCGTCTGGTGTTTATTGAAAAATCGGAGAGTTACAGAGAAAAAAAGAGGGAAACAGCATGGAAATTTGTGCGTCCGGTAAATTTGTCGATGACCAGCCAGAGGTTCCTTTGCTTCCTTTTTCCTTTTTCGTTTTTCCGCTTTTTTATATGCTCTGTAAATAATTGGCATTCAAAAAATCGCTGGATTATTAAATAAATCCATTGCGTAAAATCATTTTAAAATTCCCATATCGAAACTTGATGTTTTATGATACAGTATTTACCTGTCAGAGTTTTTTTTATTGTAGTTCTTATTTTAATTAAATTCTCTCGAGCCAAACAGCCTTTTCCGCTCTCTGTCTGTCAATATGGAAGCGTGTTGATCTCTGAGACAGCCAATTGCTTTACGATAACTATTCTATTGTGTATATATTAAGGTGTTCCCTGGATCTGTAATTCATAATGATTGATAGTGATTGCACTGAGCAGTGGTATTCCTCTATTCCAATTTTAGACCAGAATTCAACTTTCTCTCTGATAGATTTATGTCCAATCTATTATACGAGTTCATTGCTTATTAGAAGATTACATTGGGAATCAGGACTACCCCTACTATTCTACTGTAGAGTCTAGGGTACACAAAGGTGCAATTGAAAAGGCAGCGGTGGCATGTGGCAAGGTGTGCAGCCACGTAGCACAAATATTTGTGAACACGTGTCCAATGAGCAAAAGTGACGAGCCAAAAAATGTGAAGTGGGGGAGAGAAGGGGAAGGGGAAGGGGATGGAGTACGCGTGTAACTGCAGCAACCGCGTTTTTTCTCCTAATAAATGAAAAGCAAATAGTGAAGCGGCCAGAGCTGAGTTCCAGCTCCCAGTTCCCAGTTCCGTGTGCCTCGTTCCTCGTCCGTTTTGTCAGCAGAAATATGAAATAAATTTTTAAGCAAAACTCTGGCAAGGCGCGCAATGTTGGGGCAGGTCAAGTAGGGGCAACTTTTCAGCTCATGCAGCAAAAGCCAAAATAGCCAAAGTAAAACTTTCGGCACGTACACATGATTCATCGACGGGCCAGTTAAGGCCACCGCTGGACTGGGCTGAGTGTAAATGGAGCAGCAACTGGACAAGGAGCGGGGAGCAGATGGAGCGGAAACAGAAGCGTTCAGCCAGCTGTCAATGTGGAGTTCGATAACTGCGATCATTAGCAGCCAGAAGGAAGCAGCGACAGTTAAAGCTGCACTTGTTCAACTTGTGACTGACCAGGGATTAGTCCAGCTGAAAGCAGAGTTAGGCGTTAACTGCTCAATGGATGACCTTGAGTGGCGCACTTAAAGCAACTGCAGGTCACAGCGGACAGGACCCAAAGAGCCCAGAACCAAAACAAGCGAAGGGACGTCAAGAATTCAAATGGTTTGGCATTGGGTTTCGAGTCGGAGTCGGAGTCAGAGTGGGTGAATCAGAGCCCAGACAGGGAGAGACAACAGAAAACAGAAGCTGCGTTGGGCACCAGACGCTGACTTGTTGACAGCTGAGTATATTCTTAATAATGCATACACCCAACAAACAACACAATCATATATATATCATGCAGAGGAGCAGGAGCAGGAGCAGGAGTAGGAGCAGGAACAGGAGGGGTGGCTTCAGAGCAGAAGCTGAAACCAGGAGGAGCAGGCCAGGAGAGACAGAAATTTACAATTTCGCACGCCATAGCGCCTACAAAATGTCACAGCAGACGACTGTAAAACTGAGGGGGAGGAGAAGATAGGTGGGGTGAGGGTGGGGAGGAGCTGGGGCAAGCGCCAGCCGTTGCTGCTGCCGCCGACGACAATCACAAAACAGACAAATCTTGCAACGAGGATGTCGCTGCCATGCGATGTACACGAGCTTGTCTCTGTGTCTGTTACGTGCCACATGTGCGTCAGATGTGGCAATGATTTGCATCGAGGTGTGGCATAAAAAACAAAGCAACAGCGGGCAAGTGGAGAGCTCTTGTTGCCGCTGGCTCGGAGGCAGGAGCTGGAGGGGAGCAGAAGGGTGGCAGAGTTATGCGCTGCCTGTTTTTATGACACATATGCGATGCTTCGCTGGGGAATACGTGGAGCATGGGAAGAGATTAACAGAGGAGCAGACGGACGGGGGGGACCTTTACCTATATGCGAATGCTCATATCATAACAAACAAGCCAACGACTGTCCCAGCCACTGGAAGAGGGCGTGTGTGTGTGTGTGTGTCTGTGTGTGCGTGTGTATGGGTGCACCGGTTTGCCTTGTTTATTGTTGTCACTGATAGGTCACAAAATATAATTGAAATTTGCCAGCTAGCGAGATTTTAATTAAGGTGACTAAAGGATATCCATTTAATATGTGGCTGTCACCGGCTAAAAGGATGTTCGTCCATAGATAAGCCACAGATCCCATTTTAAATGTTGTTTATGCAGAAGAAGCAACTTTTGAATGAATATTTGGACGAATGGTCAGTGACTGGAAAGAGATCTGCAAACAGTTGAAAGGACATTCAGGACATTCGGGACATTCGGAGTACGTGTGTGATTAGCAGGAGGAGCTTCACATCACATGTCAGCGATGTTAATAACAATTTCTAATCATTGCGTTTGGCCCACGGCCCATTGAGAGGAGAGCAGCAGCTGGTGCTGCAGCAGCAACTGTTGGTCTAAACTGGCCATTAAAATGCACGGCACCGAACCGGATAAGGCGGAAGCACTTCCGGCTAACTCCGGCACAGGCACAATGTCTCAATTTCTATCGGCCCTCGACTTTTATTAGAAAAAAACATAAACATAAGCATAAAATTTAATGCGAATAATAAAAGCAAATTAGCCACAACAAGCGGCTCATTGGAGCCATTGCTACTGGGTGGGGGTGGTGGGTGGTTGGTGGGCAGCTTAGCCTGGTGGGAAAATCTTCGTGCCTAAACACATTTACACACACAACACACACAGAGAGATACACACAATATACGTATCAATAATATTGACAAGCATTGAGGAAAGCAAAACCAATAATAAGCTCATTCAAGTTCATGTAAAATGCTTTAGTGACTGCGTGAAAGCTGGTGGATTGGGCGGGGGGAAGGGGTGCGCTGCTTAGCTGGCAGGGGAGGAGCGTCTAATTGGCGTGCGAAGCAGTCGAGAAACGTGAAGAGATAAATTACGCGTGTATCTTTAAGGTCGCCATACAACAAAAACTGTCAATACGCGTTTATGTTTGGGTTTGGGTTCCGCTTCTGCTGGTGGATGAGGAGGAGGAGGCGGAGGAGGTTGCAGAGTGGAGTGGGAGGTGGCAAACTCTTGGGAGCTGCGCTAATGAAATCAGACAACATTAACTGCGCCGACGGCAGTCAAGAGCACGAAAACGACAACGACCAAACAAGACGATGATGACGTCGATGGCGATGGCGATGGCGATGGAAATCGAGATGGGGCTGGGAACAGTTGGAGACACCCAGAAGCAAAGTGGAGCGGGCCAACAGGTGAGCAGTTGAGTGAATTAGATGGGCAATTGTTGCATGGAGACTCTGAGTTATGGCAGGTGGTCTCAAATGTGTGTGTGTGCGGGTGTGCGGGTGGGTGTGCGGCCAAGGGCCGTAAACGCTTGATGTGACGGAACTTAAATAAATGTAATTTGTGCGGTTATTGGCGGCGGTGAGCCATAAGGCCATAATGTAACAGGCAGCTATTGAGTTGAGGGAACCACTTCCCAGGGGAGGAGGGAAGGAGGAAAGTGAGAGCAAAGGTGAAGCCGGATGAGCCTTGTAAAGAAGTCTTAAGTTACAACTTGCTCGAAACACATTGAGGAAAACAATCAAATTGGATTTACAGAATCCAATAAGAAAACAATAATTTAAGCTGGTTTTTGCATTGTTTCATTGAAACTGAAGCTTTAAGTTTTCCAGTTTTCAGATTAATTACACTATTTAAACAGAGGCATTACAATTGAAATCCAAATTCAAATTGAAAATGAAATTGAAGTATGCGAAAAGACACACAACAAACTTAATACTCGAGTGAACTTTTTGGCTTTGATGTACTTTGAACAAAAGACATGAAACATTCCAAGAACTTTGACATGCAAATATTTTCAAGGAATCTCCTCAAAATGTCTGCAACTCTGACTTCGGATTCTTGATATTGAAAAAGAATAAATTAACTTTCAACTGCAACAATGCAACACAAAAAAACCAACTGAACATTTTCAGCTTGCACAAAGTTAAGTATTTGGCCGACTTCTCTGGCTGCCAATAATTAATCTCGTTCTGAGCTTTAAACACTCTGTTACCCAGAGATCAGATCAGTTGAGCGAAAAAAGAAAAAAGCATAAAAACATTTCTGATAAATTCATCGCAAACTGCAAATCCGCTGTTCAAGCAGAGTTAAGCGCCAAATGCAATAAAAAGTTTCAATTAGTTGAGCTCACAACTTCATAATACGAAGCCAAACAGACCAACAGTAATACCAAATTTGCAAGCTGGCCAATAAGTAATCCCGCAAACAAACTACATTTCAGTTAAAAGGCAAAAAAGTGGCTTCTGCGCGGCTGATCGACTGTCAAATACCCTGCGAACTGTGCGAAGTTACCAATTGACTCTTGACCCGCTCTGAAAGCGGATACTGCCAGTTTGTATATCAGACTTGTAGATACCCTATCCGAATTCCAATTGAACTGCAACTAACTTACCCCATCTCCCACCTATATAGAGTATACATTTTAGTCGCTTTGCTGGCCGTAAATTGGATCCTATTGAATATCTCATTCATCGTGCGAATTGTTCGAAAAAAAGAGTTTAATTATTGGTTTTGGCAGCGTTGCAATTAAGTGAAATTCATATCTGGACATCTTTTGCTATTATCCAATTTAAAGTCCGATTAAATTACAATTTATGTAGTGTGTCTAGCGCCCCTCCCCCGCCCCCCGCGGAGTGTAGGGTATAGAATGAAATGAAATGACAACCATTTAATTTGCTGTTGTCATGGCGGCAATGAACAAAAGGCCCAAATCTAACCCACGGGGCATGGACAATACTCAATAATGTATCTGTATCAGTGTGTGTGGGTGTGTGTGTGTGTGCTTCCCATCTGAACTTAGCTGTATATTTGTTTTGGCCTGGACCACTTCCGTTTGCCTTTAGGCCCCCACAATAATGCGGCCATATCTGGCGGACAGTTTTCGACTGTTTTATTTATTTGGTTAATTATGGCCGCTGAGCGTCGTTGGGCGTCGCGTTGCAGCGTTGAAAATAATAAAATCAAGTAAATTATACAATTACTGGATACACGCAAAGCGAAATACAATTAGCTTAGAAAGAGAGAGACAGAGAGAGCGAGAGACAGAGGGAGAGGGATGCCAGCAGAGAGACAGTTTGCAAAAATAATAAGCGCGTAATTATGCGAATTAGGCGACAGCAGCCACATAAAATAAAGTGTAGCATACGCTCAGGGGCAACTAGCTAAACACACACACACACACACACACGTATACACACACATACAGTTGCTGCTCATTTGGCAGCTGGATATTGTTGTTATTACTCTGTAGATATTTGCAAACTGAGTGAGAGCAAAAAACAGAAGGAGAGAGAGGGAGTCTAGAGTCTGGTTTTAAGCCAAGTTAGTAACAAAATGGTAAAGATAGATCAAAGCTAACTCTTGTTTCAGCCAACTTAAAGTATGCGCAATCCCTTTAAGTTACTTACGAGCCAAAGCCAGTGGTTGCCATAACAATATTCATATCCTCCTCGAACTAACATCTCACGAGACGCTTAGACAAAGCGTATCTAAGCTTCGGCTTTGCCCAACTACCATTTACCTGTGCTCCACCTTTGCCACCGCTGCCTTTGGCCGTGCAACGTGCTACGAGTATTCATACTATTTATTTTATTTTTGGTAATTAGTGCTTATACTTGTTTCTACATGAGCTGCTTGATAGAAACGAATGTAGCTAACTGGGTGCATGCTACACACCTAACTGGCAAATTTGTGCCCCTCACTATTACTGCACACACACAGACTAATACTCACACACACACACACACACTAGAGGTATAAGTACTCAGAGAAGCGTGTGTATGTTGCAGAAGTAACAACATGAACTGCAACAACTGTAACAAAGGCAACTACAACTGCATCGCATTTTCAACAACATTTCAACATTTCAAGCAGCTGCAACGTGCAGCATGCCGGGGCAGAGGCAGAGGCAGTGCCAGTGGCAGTGGCAGAGTCGAAGGCAACTAAGGCGCATAAGCGTCGTCATCTAATAAAAATTTAAAGCCATTATTGCCAGTTGCCCTCGTGGCGTTGCTCCTCGTCTTAGCCCTAGTCCTGCTCCTAGTCCAGCTCCTTATGCCTCGTATGGTGGCAGCTTAAGGCTGCCGCCCGTCAACTTCGCCACCAAGCTCTTGCCTCGCCTGAGCATTAAAACAAATTCCCAAGTATATTGTTTGAACAAGTCTCGTAGAAAACGTCAAATGTTAAATTGCCAATTTTTTTTTTTTTTGTTTCTTGCCACTGCCTTGCTGGCTTTTCTTCTCTTCTTCCTTCTGTCCTCTCCCTCTCACTCTCCCTCTCTCTGTCTGCGAGTGTGTGTGGAATTTGGGAGCAGCTCGTTGCCCGTTGCCATTTCACTTTATTTGCAACAAATTCTAAGCTGCAGTTACAATAGGCAAGAAGAAGCTCTTCTATGTGGCGGCGAGTGCAACCAAATGTTGCCAGCATGCGAAGGCGAGCGAAGGGAATGTGGCAGCAGGGGGCGGGGCCCATGTTCATGCATAAATTGTATACAGCTTTTGGGCCTTTCGGCCAGGGCTTTGGATTTTACTACTTTTGGGCTTATATTTTATTTTATTTCGATGCATATTTGTTGCTTTTGTCGTCGCTTTGTCTGTGTGTACGTATATGTATTTGTGTTTGTGTTTGTGTTTGTGGCATGCAACATTTATGACATCTACAGTTGAGAGTCGCACACAGTGAGTGCTGCCAGGACAGGCACAAAAGCCTTTTTATGACGTAAATTAATTTTGTATAAATTACATTTGCCATGCAAAAAGAAGCAAGAACTAAGAAAGCAGCGCGTCAATCCGACGATAGAATCTCCATAAAATGTGAGCTTAACCGGAAGAAGAGACGAAGGACGACAACTGGCCAAAATGTCTGGCCAATTGGAGCTGGACATACTGGAAATCAGGCCAAGGCTGCAACCGAAGCCAACCGAAGGCAGCCCAAAGGGAACTCTGATGAATGGACAAAATGAAAAGTGCTCTTCCCAGAATAGACGAGAGTTGGGCAATCAGCAGATAATTAAATGACTGGATCTGCTTTCCCCCATACGTTTGTGCAGATACGCAGGTGCTACAACTGGCATCAAGAGCCAATGTCATTAGCTTCCCTCCATCATGCCCAGAGTTAAAGCCTTGGCCAGCCGCTGGGGGCCAGAACTGAGCTCACTCCTAAAAGTAATCCGTATAAGTTATCTCGTAACAGGATACTCGCGTTTATATGTAAATATTCATATCCTTACTTACTGACTTACTTGTTTTCTACTCTCTTCTTTGTATTTGTATATAATCACAGTTTAAATGGTCTTCAGCTTTAGTCTGTGAATCTGAGTTCGTTTTGAGGGAACATTCTTGAACTTGCGCGTGGGTTGAAATTTGTTTTTTCAGTGGAAAAGGATATTCGATTGGCATTCCTGTAAATAAGGCCAATTAGCAGAGACGGTCAAGGCTCTTGAAATCAAATGAACTGACGAAATAATTGAGAAAAGGAATTCAAAGAGAATTTCAAGTATCAATTAAATCGCTGCTTCTGAATTCACTGAAATCTACGTTTATGTCATAAATTTGTTTGTCTCCAGTCTGAGCTGGCTATTACTCATATAATCGTATCGTAGTTAAGATTGGTCAGTTTACCATAACCTTTGACCTATTAGATACTTTTATTATCCACATAAAACCTTGGCGGAAGTTACTCTTATGCGACGAGCCTCATAAAAAGTTGCTAATGAATTTATGACAGGGCAGACAAACAGTCTGAAACTGTGCAAAACTTATGGCTAATTCAGGAGGGTGGGAACAGTTGCTGGGAACAGTGGGGAGGGGCAGCTTGTGGCTTGGCTGTAGGCGCTAACAAACACACTTCATATGCGCATCTTGTCGGAATTTATGAGCACAAACACTTTCAAACATTTGCATATGATAAGTAGCAGGCAACCCTAGCACCAGACAACCCTAGACAGCCCCACCCACAGCAGCTCTAATAACAACAGCTGAACAGCAGCAGCAGCAGCAACTGAGTTGAGCTGAGCTGAGGCCCGCGAGCGCACTAATATTTTTGCAGTTTTGCAAACACCTCAACGCACACACCCACAGAAAGCACACACCCTCACACACACGCACATACACACACACACACGCACAGACAGTTACTTATACACCCTATTATTTATTTATGCTGGCACCCTCAATGGACCCGTCAAGGACGTCAACAGCAGCAGAGGTTGCACTTCGTTGTTGTTGGTGTTCGTGTTGTTGTTGTTGTGCAGGTTAGATTAGGTTAGGTTAGTCCTCGCTCTTGTTGTTGAGGTTATGTAGCGATGCGAGAGTTGCTCGCGCGCCTAAAAACGGATTAAAAGGGATTAAGCATACGCAACGTGTGCGCCTTCAACACATGTTTAAATTATGTTAAAATTTGTTTAGACCAGGGCGGGTAAGCAAGATAAACTCAGCGTGTGTGTGTGTGTGTGAGTGTGTGTACATGTGTGTTGGCTTTGTTACTGATAAGGTGCCGTTTGGCAATGCGGGGCAGAAGGCAGAAGGCAGGTGGCAGGGGACATTGTCGCCGCTTCTTGACTTTAATCGATGCTAATTTTCGGTTTAACTCAACGGTTTTGTTTACATGTGTTTAAAATGCCACCGTGTTGTGCGTGTGTATGTATGTGTGTGTTAATAATGATGCTGCTCTTGTTGTTGTTGCTGCTGTTGTAGCTCGTTGCTGTTCCTCGTATCTGTGTAAATAATGTTGTTATTATGCTGCCTGATATCTGTCTCTGAATAAAAAAATTGCTAAAAACAAGAATGAAACACGAGCAGCAGGTGTAAAAATACCGCGACATGTAACTCACTCACACACCCACACACAGACACATACATATTTGATGAAATTATGTGTGTGCTGAGTTTGACGTAGCATTAATAATGTGGCTTATCAGTCAAAACATTTCTGATAGCCTCCCACAACGGCAGCTAAAGTTCATTTTGATGTCTGCCAATAGATTGCCACAAATAGAGAGAGAGAGAGCGAAAGATATAAAGAGAGATAGGTACAGTCTGCTATTCATTAGAATATTTGGCTGAGAATCTGTTTTAATCCTTCGAAAATCCATTGTATTTTCAAGCACATATCTTAGATAAAGCAAATTAAAGACAATAAATTTGGGCATCTCCATTAAGCTTTCAGTTTCTTTAGGCTGACCTCTAGACAGTCTCTCTCTCTCTGTGTGTGTGTGTGTTCGTTCATGTCTCAACATGATTTACAAGGGACGCTCAACTATTGTTTCGAGCTGCTGCCGTATATGAAAAATTACACGCATATATCACTTGAATGGGGCACAATTTGTGCAGATAGACGTACCCGAAAATTCATTGAGGCGTAATAACAAAGCCAATGAACACCTTGATGACAGTTAACAAAGTCAACACAACAGGCCAACAGGGCGACAGGGCGACAGGGCCATGGCAAGGACACAGAAGGCAACTACTACATAATACTACTTCTACTTCTGGGCTACGACAAGGACGAACGCTCACACAAAAACAGCAGAACACAAGGCGAAAGGCGAAAAGCAAACGGCGAAAGGATAGCGCAAATTACAGACGAGCTTATTACGCAAAATTTCGCTTAATTAGCAGGCAGCAGACATCAGAGACGCACAATGGTAGGCAACAGTTGCCGGCTGGAGCAGACAAGTAAAATAAATAAGAGAGCTCGGAGCATACACACCACACACCCAACACACACACACACACACACACACATCGCACACACGCAGAGTCGACTTATAGCACCTTTTGCCTGGCAGAAGCGTAATATATGAACTGACCTTAACTACTTTGCCTGCTCGGGAGTGGCACAGAACTAAAACAACAATAAATATGTAGAGCTGAGAGCTGTAAATATATGAAAGAGTTTGACTAAGAGATACCCTGGAACATAACCATAACAAATATCTGACAGGAAGTGCTCACATATCCCGACTAATTGATGACTTTCGCTAATAAGCTTCTCGCTTTCATTTGCTTTTATTGTAAACTATAAACCAAATCAGTTAAGTTGAAACGCTTTAAGTACTTTGTATAGGAAGCAATCAAATTAAATTGTAAATTGAATAGGAGCATACCCCGCAGGAGGCATGGGTATAACCTGTAGATATTTGGAGGCGGCAACATGTGAGCAGCGAGAATTTACTTGGGCAACAGAATATTAAATTCCGCGTGGGAATTCTCACTGTTTATGGCTGCAACTGTGGTTCCAGCGAGCCACAGAGCGCCCTGGTGGCAAGCAGCAAGGCTGAAGGGAAATGCCACAGCCGGAGTCAAAGACAGAGACTCTGTTGCGGGGGCACTGAGCGGGGCTGGGGCGCTATGCTTCAGTAATTTCACTTAAGTCATTATGAGCCATTAATAAAGCCCGATGCGGAGTGGCCAGTAGCAGTGGCAACTAGCTTACATAGGCGTAAATGTATTACTATCTGTCTGCGGCAGGAGTCCGTGCCACCCACCCCCTTGCAACCCCTTAGCGCAATGGTCTTCATTCATTTCACATCGAGAACCAACCACGTGGATGATGCGCCCAAATGTCTGGCTCAGATGCTGAAATCGTGGAATAGAGTCGAATTGTGACGAGCGTTGCATGCATCGCACTATTTTTTATTATGCCACAAATATATCTAGACTCTTCGGTGGCTTTTTGCTTCAGCTTCAGCTTCAGCTGTGGCCTCATTTCTCAGCCCATTTATATTTTGCTATTTGGCTTTTCAGCCATTCGAGTGCATTTCCATTGCGATTTATTGGTGCCAAAAGCCAAATTGAAGCACATTTCGACAAAACTTGTGACATAATTGTTCGCACATCCAGAATCCAATTTAAAATATTTTATAATTATTTTATATTTTCGTTTTGTTCTTGAATGACTTTTCAAATGTTATTTCCAATCCACTTTCAATTCAACAGGGAGAACTTCATATTTGTTATTCAGCTATATGGAAACCTTTGCTTATATTCAACCGATGATAATAGAGATAGATATAATATATGTTGATGGTATATATCCATTACTTGAATGATTTTATCTTAATTCGAAATCTCTTTCGATTATCCTCAAATGTAGAATTGAAAGTTTTGCGTCCAACTTAGATTGGAGTGAAAAGTCATTCGTCTGAAATGAATCTGAAGAACGCTCAGCTGCTATTAAAGTCGATAAACTTTTACATAATCAATCTTTCAATATAGATATATATATAGTGTGTGTGTGGTCTGTGCTCAAATATATATTTAGATATCAGAAATATTATTTGTGTAGTGCACTAAGCACCCAAATTGACTTCCATTGCTGCCACTTTCACTTGTGTGGAAAACTTTTAGAATCTTTTGCGCTAAACTTGTTGTTGGCGCGCCTGCATATTCGATGAAGTTTTCCCATGTTTTTCCACTTACGTTGCCAGATAGACGAACAGACAGACAGACAGACAGACTGACAGACTGATAGACTGATAGACGGACAAGCCTTTACACTTTTACTTTCATAACCAAAAGACTGCCACTTCAGACATGTTGCTGCCACGACAAACTCTCTGCGATTGCAACTCTTCTAACTTGGCTTATACGAACCGGTGAAATGCTCTTAAATTCGTTCTTCAAGCCGCTCAATTTCGATGTGGATTGCTGCGTCTCTGCTAAAGCAGCTCGAAATGCTATTCAGCTATGGCTTTTGCCTGCGTAGCAGAGTTTCGTATAAGAGTGCGGCTGCACACTTCGAAAACATTAGCAGAGCCGAGCACCTCTTCGAATGTGTCTCGGCGCAATCGCCATGGCGGCTGTGCGAGAGTCGTGCGACACAGCCACGAGGACCTCACCCGAAGAGCCTGTACTAAAAGTCGAAGCCGAGTGTTGAAAGCCCTTAAATCGTTTTTAGACTTGTTAAGAGATACGCAGAAACCGCTACAAAGATTGTTTATCTTATAAAAGTAAGTATTCTTATACTTATTTTTAAAAAATTAGAATTAATTTTAAAAAATTATCATATTATTTCTACTATTGTATTTAAAAAAATTAAATTAATTTTTAATTTCTTTATTTTATTATCCCTTCAGCCTCAGCGATGACTCAAACCTTGGAACATTGTTCACAACTCGCTTTGAGTCTTGCGTATAAGTTCGAGTTCGAGCTCGAGCTGATGTCAGTCTGCGGCGAGGCAGTTGAAGAACCTGATTTGAAGTTCGAGTTGCGTTCGAACTTCTGTGAGCTGCGCTTCGAGTTGGACCTGTCCGCATAGACCTATCCACGGAGGCGGCGTTTGTGGCTGCGTTTAGTCTTCAACGGTCTGCGCGTTGTTTATGTACGTCGCGTGTCTGAAGCGTCAAGCGCCAAGTGCAACGATCGAGTTGGGTTCGAGTCGAGAAATAACTTCACAATAACAGTAATAAGCCAAAGTATTTTCGTGGCAATAAACCTTATGAGTTTATCAAATAGAGCCAGCACTTGGGATTAACTAACAAGCTAACGGCTTTGCTGTGTGTTGAGTGTGTGGTACCGAAGTGTGTGTGATTCGTGTAAAATGTTCGCCCAAATGCATGGCTTGAATGCACGGCCTAGCCTTAAGCGGGCAGCACCTTGCAATTAAACAAAATAGATTCAGAGATACAAAGATACAAAAGTATCTGCAACTGTGAACAGCCCAAATCAAAAGTGCGCGTGTTTCGCAACAGAAACAATCAAAAGCTAACAACCACAACAGAAATACACAAACTACAGCGAAAAGAAACAACAAACGGCGGCAAGATGCAGTTTTGGATATCTTTGACATTTGCATTGCTTTCGGGTAAGTTATTAAGCGACGCGACTGCCATGTGCGCCAAAAAGTATCTCATAGATACTTCTGACCAAGCGGACTCTGTGCACCGTAAAGTTCATGACATTTGACTTAAAAATGCAAAAAAATATGTATAAAATGGAAGATGAGTCCCAGACGTAAACGCCGCCGCCGCTTCCACTGCCGCCGCCGCCGCTGCTATCTTTCCATATGAATTGTGTGGCAGAGTCACACTCAGTAGATACACTCGCACATAACTCCTTTTGTCTAGCTGTCTAGTGGCTCTATCGCCGTCGCAGTTGCCGCTGCTGGTTTTTCTTGTGTTTGCCGTTGACATTTAAACACTTGTTTTTACCCGCCGCCTCCACTGAAGCCGCTGCTAAATGTGGTTTCTACTTCACGTATAAAAATTTGTTGTTTTTCTCAGTGTTTATCTGTGTGTGTTTTTTGTTTTTGTTGCTTTATTTTTTGGCCATAGCCAAGTGTTGCGCCAACACACGGCTGCCACTTGCCACTTGCCACTTGCCACTTGCCACCGCCAAGCAGCTCCACCCGTTCCACCCGCCGCAGCCGCTTCTCTCGCCCAGAGGTTCGCTTTAAATGCAAAAGTTTTTCGTATAAATTTTTTCTCAGTAATTTTGCTCAACATTTTCGCAGGCTCAACTTTACTTTTACTTATATATTTCCCTTTTTTGCCACCGCTGCTGTTTATTTGATTTATGCGACATAATTCGAGGCGAACTTTGTGGCACACATAATTTAATTTTTGCCATCGCAACTTGCCTCCAGACTGCTGCATGCAGCATCTAGCCTGCAGGCTCGAAAACTCGAATACTACTCCTGCCTCCTGCCACCTGCCGCCTGCGTTTTAATTATTTGCATTTCACATTTTATTGTAAAGTTAGCGGCTTTTGTTGCGTAGTTTGTTTGCCAATTTGTTGGCCGCTAATTGAAAACTATTTGCATAAAAAATGTAAAATGTTTAACAAGTTTCACACACACTTTCTGTCTATCGGATTCGTACGGCATTACCGAAGTTCTGTTTTTGATTTATTTATGGGGCATCTGTTAATGAATTGGCCGCGACACAAAAGCCGGAAAATATGAAAAGCTTTTTCCGATCTATTTGGATATCGAATTAAACACTGCCATCGGCCCCCACTTAACACAATCTTTAGGCCACATGACGAATTTATTAGTGGCCAAAGAAAATGTTTAATTAACGCTCTGCTAACAGAAACTTTAAAGCGTGCGCTTCAATTTATTATTTCAACTTGAATCAGACTTCAAATGGAAACACATTCAAAGGGGATTACTGAATCTAGAGAAGAGAAAAGATAATACTCTGGCAGCTTAGAAACATCACAAACATGACGTAGACTTGCTGCAGAATCAGTTATGTATCTTAATCTGTGTATTTTGCCGAGGCAGACAAGTTGAATGCGAAGACAACAATTTAATTGAAGCACCAACAAAATTGCTCAAAATGCGCCGCAGCATTCAATTTGTTAAGTTCGCAGGAAGAAACATTTCAAAGGGAATAGCATTTAGTATCATTATGAACAGAGCTGAGCTGAGCTCCACCTGCAGCTACCTCTGGCACACGCCGAGGGACAGCAGCTGCTCCTGCATGAGGCCGTAGGACCAGCTCTATTTGCACGCGTCCAAAATGAGTACCGCCAGCCAGTCAAGCTGCAACTGGCTGAAAGGCAACTGGCTAAAAGGCAACTGGCTAAGAGGCAAGCTGGCAAAAAACATACTCGCAACAGGAATAAATAAGTTAAAATGCTGAGGAGAAAAACCGCCAGGCGGATTGTTGAAAAGAAACACACCTGCCCAAGATCCCGCACCGAGAATGGGGCAAGAGGCAGTCAAATTTTCAACATGTGTAGCAAGCGTCTAACCTACAAAAGGCGGTATAAAAATTATGATTACTTTTTGCTGTTGTTGTTGTTCTTCTCTTCTTTTCATTTCATTCTTTTGGCTTTTTGGCACAACTAGAAAAGTTGAGGATGTGGTTAAGACCTTTTGGCCAGGGGGAAGCCAGCGGGTGAGCGGACACAGAGGGCTAAGTAGGAACAGCAAAAAAGTGTTGAATTTACAAATCTCTTCTGCCTACATACAGGTTGATGATGGCAATAGAAGAACAGGCAACAGTCGTAAGCCAAATATGTAGGTTTATGTGCGCCACATGAAGTGTATATAGTACCTAGCACATAGCCAGTCGGACGTCGGACTTAGCTATATAATCCCAGCGATTTACCTAGGCAAATTGAATTAGAGCTAAAACCTCAGCAAACAGACGGCCCCTAGTACTGGCTCTGACTCTGACTCTGGCCTGGCTCTGGCTATAGCTTTGGTTTTGGCTTTGGCTTTGGCTCATTGCCGGACTTAGTAGCGATTGGGCTTAAAGCCGTTCCTGAAATGTGTTGGCATAAAACTTTTGACGCGTTTGTCTAAAAGTCTAAAAGCTGTGAGTGTGGGTTAGTCTCGTACTCAGTACGCAGCCACTTTGTAGTACATTGAACTGGCTCGGCTCTGGGCTCGGGTCTCCGGCTAATCGGTGGGCAGCAGCTGCTAAAAGCTAAAAGCACGGAGTGCGAGCACTGGGCCAGCTCTCGTCCATTGAGCCACTTGCTCTGATTAAAAAGTGCTGCAAATTATGTTGAACAGGTTGCGTGAGAGTGGGAGGGGGGAGGAGAGGTAAGCTGGCAAGTGGCAAGTGGCAAGTGGCAAGAGGTTAGAGGTAGTTAGCCAGCCCACATGTTAGAGTGCAGCATGGAAAATTAAAAGCAAAATGTGGGGACAAGACTCCAACTGACCGCATTTTGCTAAGCAAATGGAGCTCTCCTCTGCTCTGCTGAGCGCTGCTCCACTTGGAACTGGCCCAAAACTTTTGCATAATGTGCAGCTCTTATGCAACTCTTATGACTGAAGGCTTAGCATATAGCATAAAACTACTTTACGGCTAAAGTTTTCCTCATTCTTAATTTCTCTTTAGATATGTTCATTAAAAAATATTGTTGAATTTCTTGTTTTCATTGCAATTAATTCATCTAACGAAGTGCTTTCTTGTGTCTCCTTAAAGCTGATCCTAATCCTTAGAGATATATTCTTTTATACATTGAAATATGTTTAAATTGAAGTGAAGTTTTCAATCCATTCCTTCGACTCGTGTAACTTTCTAGCCTTGTGTATTCTGTCATCATCCTTTCACAATTCTTTCATACAGGTGTAATACGTTTGTGTTCAGGTAAATGCCAGCTCATGCTGAACCTGACGACTGTCATTGCAGCTTTCCCAGCACATTCCACTCCGACTCCGACTGGGAGTGGGACTGAGGGCCAGGCCTAGGCATCTCCTGCCTAAGAGGAGGGTTTCAGCTGCTGCCCCCATATCTCATGCTGGATAATTACAACCCCTGTCCTGGCGCTGCTGTCTGTCTCCCTCTTTTTTATGCTTCATTTGTACAACTCACTCCCAGCTTTGACTTTGACTACCCGATGCCAACAACCAACAACCAGCTCGAACAACCAACAACTTGGAGACCCGCACAAAATGCTGGTCATTTGTTTTTATGTAAATAATATGCGCTTCCAAGTTGTTTTCCTCGTGTTGTTGTTGCTGTTGGTGTTGGCTTATGCATATTTGCTTGTACTCAGCGAGTCGCACTGTCTGACACTCTTTTTGCACCATGAAAATATACACACACACATATCAATGGGTGTGTGTGTTGTTGTGTTTTGCAAACAGTTTGTGTTTGTGCCGCCTTTGAATGGGGCTGGTCAAAAGCGCACAGCATTTTACTTTTTTGTTGTGCTACTTGGTGTGTGTGTGTGTGTGTGTTGTTTTTTTTGCAAATTCACTTCCGTTACAGAGTTTTGCCAGCAACATCGAAAAAATTAACAGAGAGAAAAAAGAAGAGGAGAAAAATAAGCGAAAAGCAGCAGAAAATTGCTCGCAACTTTGCTGCGTCTCTTTTTTCTTGCTCACATTTTCTTTGTGCAATAAAAGTAAATAACAGTTTATGAAAATTTGCCAAAATATCAACAGCGACATCAAGAACAACAACAACAATGGGAAAAACAAGAGCAGCATCATCAAAGTGGAGTGACTTTTCCTGTTTTTGGCGGTGGCTCTGGGAACGCGTTTTGCTTTCGGTTCTTCTTCTATTGTGGAAAGCATTTTCGTAGCTGCCCATTTAAAAGGCGTTGACAGCAGTGTGTACCTACCCCTAGCCCCACCTCCCCCTCCACCTAGCCATTAAACACCCCACATAGCAAATTTGTGCTAACGAGTTGTCGTCACTTGTTTGTTGTTGGTCTAAAAGAAGACAGAAAAAAGCGAAGAGAAACCCAAGCTGGGCTTCAAATAGGCCCAAGCCCATCATGGACCGATGCTGCCAATGTTGAATGTTGCCTCATCTGTTCCTCTCCGTGCTCCTCTGTGTGCTCCGTGTTGTCTTTGTGCTAAATTGAACCAATTTTTTGTGTTTTTTTTATACATATAACTTTTCTTCTCTTTTTTTTGTGTTTTAACTGCTGCTCTACGCTTTCGTTTTGTTTGTCTTTTTACAAACCCTCAGAAATGCACACACACATGTCTGTCTCTATTACTGCTGTGTGTGTGTGAGTGTGTGTGTAGTGGTGCTGCGCTTATTTTGCAGCACTTTGCGCGTCAAGTGAGTGAAAAGCCGGCACAGCTCGCCGAATGCGCTTTGAAAGCTCGTCGAGCTGTCTCTATGCATCTATTCATGCGTGCCGAGGCCTTTCCCAATCTCCCAGTCTCCCAGTCGCCAGCCTACGAAGTCTTCCCAGGCCTATTTCACACACACCCATGTGTGTACAGATGTGTGTGAATTAGAGATGAGCACGTTCGTGTTATCGATATTGCTGTGTTGGACTCTCATTTATGGCTTTCACACGCTTTCGTGTTACTCACAAAGGATCATCCGATTTGATAATCTTCGACTGCCATAAAGCGGCTTCTTTTTAAGTATAAAGAATCTGACTCGATTCTCTTATTAACCAGATTTACACATCTGGTCTGGTTACTCAACTTTATAGCTCATAAGTTGAGTTATTTATTTGATTCGATTGCCTCTCAGGCAGTTGCTTTTATACTCCCGCCGAGATTTATAGGTTTTTTTTGTATAACGATAAAACGGGTAATGTTGCATAATATTCGTTTCTGCATGCATATAATATCGCCTTTTATACCTTTCCATCTTTATATGCCAATCTCAAGCTCAATGTTTATGCCTATCATTCTGCATGTTTGCAATTGTAGATTTACAGCCAATGCAGCCGCATTTGATGAGGGGCTGAGGCTGGGACTGGGGCAGGGGCGGGATGTGGGCGTGGGTTTGTTGTTGGTGTTGGTGTCGGTGTCAGTGGCACGGCAGCTGCGAGGCTGGCATTGATGGCACGCCTACATGTGCTCACCTGGCGTCTCCAGCTGCAGCTCCATCATCGTCGCCTGTCTGTCGTCAGCTGAAGTTGATGCCTGAGCTCCAGCTCAAGCTGAAGCTGAAGCTGAAGCTGAAGCTGTGGCAAATGCGGTGGCAACTGGCGGCTCGTGGCTGCCACTGCCACTTGCCACTTGCCACTTGGCTGGTAGCAGCTATTGGTAGAGGCTGTTGCCATTGCATTTTCGGTCATTATTCAACGTCATTGCAATTTGGCGCTGCCGTGGATGCTGTTGATGCTGTTGAGGCTGTGGCAGCCTCAATGATGCATAATTTGTAGCGTTATATAAATGCAAACCAAGTTGATATTTTTTATGCTAATTGCATGCAAGTAAAATTTAATACACACACACACACACACACACTGCCAGCTGTAATTATGTGCGCCTGCGAAAAAAGAAAGTTGACAGTTAGGTGGCGTCAGCAGCAACAGCAACAAACAAGTTGCAACAGTTGTTGTTGTTGTTGTTGTTGTTGTTGCTGCTGCTGTCGGTGCTTATGACGGCCCACTCGTAACGAGTATATACGATATGTGGATATATGTGTACAGTTAGGTGTTTCCATCTGATATATGCAATTATGCATGACGCTCAGATCGATGCGATAAAGCAGCAGGCAGCAGCCTCGCAGCGGCAGCGTTTGAGACAGCAACACCATAAAAGACAGACAGAGAGAGAGAGAGAGAGAGGGAGAGAAAACTAATTTTGTATATCATAAATTTGCTGCAAAATATTGGGTTAAAGATGTGTTACGTGTGATGTCTGCGAATGATTTTTGTTTTTGCTCCCTTCTGCTGATCTTTAGCGGTGTTTTTTTATGGCAGCCCAAAGTGGAGCTGCAATTAGTGGCAGCCGCGTGGGCATTCTAAGGGACGAGGATGACTCCGGGGTAGCTAATTAGGGCAGAGCATATGAAGTCGAAGATATATACAAATAAATATTAGTAATTACATGTAGTTTGATGCCTCGTTCTACCTATAAAACCAGTTGCCATAATAAAATTATAATTTGAAATATGCAAGAAACGCGTAACGAAAGGATGTTTTAAGTGCAAATGTTTTCCGGCTTAGATCATCGCCTAACGAAAGGGAAAACTAGTTTAATAATTGGCTAAGCAATGCTCTTGGCCAATTAATTAAGTTTAGTAGACACCCTGAGACAGCTTGTTGGCATATGCTGCTATAAAAGCTGCCATAAAAAACGCTTTACGTACCAAATTACAAGTCAAACGATGGAAACGCAGGCGGAAGCAGCCGTTAAAAGGCACTTAGTACCACCCGAAGTACCCTCTATATATGTACCCTCCTCAGCTACCCCCTCTGTAATCGTGTATGAGTGTAGACTGTGTACTTTAAGGCAAGCATAAAAATTCATTAGAAGCGCTTTCAATAAATTTTCAAGCTGCATAAATACGCTCACTGCGCACTGGAATATGCGCTATCAATGGTCATTAATCTGATGGGAGTCGAGAATGGAAACAGGAGCAGCAGCAGGATGTTAAGGACAAACACTGCTGATGTTTGATGATGAGCTTCGGTTGTTGACTCAGTTTACACTCGCAATTCCAAACAGTTGCAAGCATTACGAGTATTTAGCCATGTCAGACCGCTCGCTCCTGGCAAGAGCCAATTTTGATATGCAAAATAGTAGTAAAAAAACGAAATGGGAGTTCTTCAAGTTGAATGCTCCTCTAGTAGACACTGCTCATAGGAGTAGAAGTTGTTTGGCTGGCTGTTGTTGTTCAAGTGCTGCCAATTAACAAGGCAGCCCTGCCAGCAGTGCGAATCGATATTTACTCAATTAATTTATTACTTCCGCCAGCAGCGACAGCAGCCACAAGCAGCAGCAGCAGCAGCAGCAGCGATTTTTCATTCATAAACTAAAAAAACGAATCAGCTCGCAGAAGTTGGCCAACAAAAGCTGATGAAGCGTCGTCAGAACGCTGTCAGCGCCCAAGAGTCGTGCGAGTTTTCGAGTCACTCAGCGCTGTGGCACAGGAAGCAATCATCGTGCTACAAGTCATATTAACTTACGTTGGGCGCACAAAAACAAAACTTGAGTAAAGTAAGCTGAAGCGAAGAAAAGAAAAGAAAAGAGGAGCAACAAAAACAAAGCCATAACCAAAGCCAGACCCCAACTGCCAATACGTAGAATCACGGCAAAAACAGAAGCTGACGCTGACGCTGACGCTGAAGCGGGCCAGCTGGGCCGGTTCCAGCTACAGAGATCGCTTGAATTGGAGCGGGATTGAGAGCTGGAACTGGGACTGGGAACTGGGAACTCTAGCTGGATGGTCAGCATATGTTGTCCGACAACTTTGCGCATGCGAAAGTTGAGCTCCGAGTGCATGAAACTATCAATGAAGGAGGCCTCCTCGACTTCTTTGACTCGGGCTTCCCAGGCCAACGCAAAATGCGAGCAGGTGCACCTCACTGATACTTTAGCTCAAACTTGTATACACACTCACACACACACACACACACACACACACACACACACACTTATTTCATAATGATGGATGGCTATGACTTGTCTGTGCAGGTTTGTGTGTGTGACTGTATGTGTGTGTGTTAGTGACGCGCCTAATCCGGTTTTGGCCAGCAGCAGTTGGCGGTGTTGTTTCCCCTCCGCTGCCTCAATTAAACGTGGCTGAAAACCCACAAAAGTGTACGGTGACTGTGGCCCAAAAACGAGAAACAAAAAACGAGCAAACACAAAATAAAACATAATAAAAAATTGAATTAATAACAAGACGCGACAATCTGAAAATTGTTTGACGTTTTTTTTTCAATTTTCCGTTGCAGTTAGCAAGGAAACAGGCCCAAGAACAAGAGTAATAATGTCGATGTCGAAATTGATCGAAATCTTTCGAAATTAAACAAGATTGATAAGTGTGGGAAAGCAATATGTCTAGGATATAGATTAATTGAAAAGGCTTCTTGGGGAAATTGAGCAATTTTCATGCAATCCATTATGAAAATGTGCGAACAGATCTTCAGAGTTATTGGGGAAAGAGTCTGTGCAGAGCTCGTTGAACGCACTAAGAAGCTAATTTATACTATAAAGATATATAGAACTATCTTTAAGAATATAACTTATATATTATATATAGAGCTAAGATGGGTTCTTCTCGATCGATAGTTTCCAATCGAATCAAAGCTTTCCTTATATAAAAATGTAATTAGAACTCGACTTGTTCTACGACTTCAGAGTTATTAGGGAAAGAGTCTGTGCAGAGCTCGTTGAACTCACTAAGAAGCTAATTTACACTATATAGATATATAGAACTATCTTTAAGAGTATAACTTATATATAATATTTAGGGTTAAGATTGGTTCTTTTCGATCGAAAGTTTCCAATCGAATCAAAGCCTTCCTTATATGAAAATTAGAGTTCGACTTGTTCTACGACTTGGAGAGAATGATATTGGGGATCAAAGATTCACCTACGCCTTCTACCTTAAGTCCCCTTTTATGACTAATTTCGCTTTAGGAACTATCTGATAATAATCTTCTGAACAACAACAACTACACTGAGAAGAACTGAGGAATAGCTCTTGGCTGTCGCTGCGTGTTAATTTTGACAAATGAACATTTTGGTTTCTGGGCATATGGAGAGCATTATTCCCTGGCGGGTTGTCTATAATTTACAAATTCGGACTAAAGACTGGGCTCAATTATGGCTTCCACTCTTGGCTGGCCTTTGTCTTGTCTTCTGTCCTCTGTCTTGGCCTCAAACTAATCAGCTTGAAGCCATTAATCTGACCATTGCACCGCGAGTGGATCTTTTGGCTCTGGTGTCGCCCGATTATCTAACTTTTGGCCATGTTTTGGGCCTGTAGTCAAATGTTATGGTCGAGTAGTTTTCAAAACTCAGTCAGACAACTTGAATTTCTGGCTCAGACGCGCTTCAGTGGCTTTTCAGTTCTTGGGCTGGCGACTCTCTGAGCCCAGATGGAAGTAAAGTGCAAAATAAAATGTGTTTTTGGTGCGATTAAAACGAATAAAATGTTGGACATGGCCCGCATTTGTTCACACGCACAGACCGAGTGCGATACATAAATCTTAAAACTTAATGAACACATCCTTGAATATAAAATATGACTATACATATATTCGTATATATATATAAATAGGTAATACGAACCGTTTGGCCCGCAATCAGACGGCCATTAAAATGTGCGAGCTAAAAACAAACGAGCGGGTTCAAAAGCTGAAGCCAAATCCCACAGTCGAAAAGTTGAAGTCTGCATGCATAAATAATATTAACAAAAAGCCGAACACAATACTCGAAAATAAACTAAAAAATATAAGTAAAAATAAAAACTTTTAAGCAGACCCGCCAACCCATTCATGGATACGAGTGTGTGTGGTGTGTGGTGTGTTGTGTGTTGGTTGTGCGGGTTGAGGGCAATAAAAACGATATTAAAAAAAGTCAAATTAAAGTATAAAAAGGAAAGCCAAAATGGAATTGCATACATAATATTTGCATTATATTTTCAGAATTTTATGGTTGGTTTAATGAGCTGAAAAATCGCACTTCATTCGAGACTTTGGCTTAAATCCGCACTGAGAGAGAGGCAGCAAGCAGAATTGACATAAGCTCATAAATATTCCGCTTAATAATATATTATTATTCATTTTAATCTTTTCTCATTCAATATAATTCTCGGGTATAAGTTCTTGTAACTGGAAAATTACCTGTCAGCATTCAATTTGCATCTCAATTTTTCTTTAATTTCGTCTCATGTTGCCAGAGTTCAGTTCGGGTTGGATTTTATCTCTTCTATGAGGATAAATCGAATGTGTAAATTATAATTTGAGCTAATTTTATTGTATAAATTAACATTTTTTAACTCATTTCGATAGTCTCACACTCCATTCGACTGTAGCTAAAGTTCAGCACGTCAATAAAAAAACACAAATAAGAAACAGAATAGCAAAAATATGCAGTTTGACCTTTCGGCGAGACAGACAGTCGAACAGCTTGCCAAGACAAGACAAGACATTCAGAGAACAACAACAAGAAACGAGCAAAAGGAAAAAATTATATATAATACAGAGCCAGCGGGCCGATTGGGCTCAGACGTTATAATTATGCAGCTGCCACATACACAAAGCAACGGCAACCAAGTGTGGCATGCAATGGCTTCGGCGTGTCTTGGCATTTGGCAAACGACAAGTGCAGCCGTCGATTGCTGGCTGAGCTGTCGATTCGACGATCCGTCGATCCGCCAATTCGTAGAGCGCATTAAACTAAGCCTGGCGAAAAGTCAAAGCCAGGTGCGTGCTCTGGGTGCCCAATAGAGAGGCACAAGAGGGAGGGGGACAGCCAGAGGCAGAGACCAGTCCGGTGAACGAATGTGTGTGTACATTGAGCTCATGGAGCTGGAGTTAATCTCTGAACAGCCCCTTTGCGCTAGGAGTACTCGTACCGCGGACTGATAAATTGAAATTCAGTTTAATATGCGCCGCAACTCAGAGGTAGGAGATTGTCCGTCTGTCGTGGCCGGCCCACGTCTTTGTCGTCTCTTCGAGCCATTCATATGGTGGCGGCCATTCATAAACCCGTCTGTGGAGGCACGTAGGTTGCGGCTGCGACGACGGCTCAGAGTTAGTTAGTGGCACTCGAACAGGTTTTCTAAGCCATGGCTAAACGCAAATTGTTTGCATTTGATTTCTTTATGAGTCTATTCCACTTTTGAATGCCGAACCTAGCTGTGGATTTCTTTACTCAAATACCCTACACTCTTTTCAATGGACCAGTTGCGACACCAGATCTCAGCGTGGGAGGCTGGAGCTTTGGCTGTGGGCCCAGCTTTAAGACCGGTAGTCGGTAGTCGATAGGCGGCCACAACTTATCGCATTAAGCCCTCCCTAAAGCCTTGCTGTACTTAACCGAAGGCGAAAACAAAAACAATAAGGAAAATGGGAGAGAAAAATTAATTTGCCTGCCACAGAATATAACAACAATGGGAACAAGAAGAGGCACACAAACTTTGCCCATTTGCAGGCAAACACCCAGCCGAGTTTTACGAGCGAACTAAATAATATTTTGTTGCATATTTTAAGGCGCTGCGTCCTCTTCGTATTGGCCTGAATTTCTTTCCGTCTTACTTTTCTTTTTATTAGTATTCCCAGTGACTAATTTATTTTCATAGACTGCCGACGCAGCGCTTTTCTCTTCTTTTCTTTTCTTTTCGATTCTTTCGGGTTGTTTCTCTGCTCTGCTCAGAGCTGGAGCTCGAGCCTAGGTGTTGCCCATGATTTTAATGTTTGCCCAAAATTTATGACTAATAAAATTTGTCAATCTTTTTCGAAAACATTTCGGCCATGTGGGTGCTTCAAATCTTCAACCCACACATCGGGTTGACAGCAGAAAACAGAAAACAACAACTCGGATGAGGTTTGACAACCGGACGGGCGTTCAGTATAAACCAACGAATGTTTTGTTGAGTGGCTTACGGTCATAAAATCATCAAATCTATTACAGTTGCCTGTTATTTTTTATGAAAAGGCGAGAGCCACACAAATAGAAACACAAAAATAGCAGCAGAAGCAACAAAAATTCATATTTTCTGTATTTTTCCAGCTCTTCCGACTGAAGTTAACGTTTTTTTAAGGCTTATAAAATAACACGGTTATTTTTTATTTTCTGTTTTTGATTTTTTATTTTCTATTCATTGTGCGATATTTTTAGCGATTTTAGCGTGGATTTCGGGCTTTTATTTAAATATCTAATATTTTGATGTGCTTCGTTTTAGTGGATTTAATATTCAGGCATTTAAAATGTGACTTCAAATCGTTTTCTATCAAATTCCTGACTTAATTTCACTAATTGCCCTCTGCCCGCATGCGACGGCCGCAAAATACTTTTAAAGTTGAAAACACAAAAAATGTTTGTGATGCGGTCGAAGAAATATTTCAGAAATTTCAGAATGAGAACGAAAACGGGGAAATAATTTTGGGTGCATATTCAGAAAAATAGTTGTCAGAGAGAGTTCAAAAAGGGGCAATAATTTTTATTAATTAATTAAAGATGAAAGCTTCGGCCAGCAGCCGATGGATGGAGCAGCTGGGCGCACATCTTCATCTCTACGCCAAACCCCTTCCCCCTATGCCCACCCCACCCCCAGCCCCTTCTCTGCTCATCTAAAATGCTCATGAAGCAGAAAATAATTAATGTTAATGCCATGGCTGGCCGCTCTGACTGGGCTGCCTTCCGAGCAGCTCCCATCCCATCCCGACGATGGACTCCTCCGCCGACTGTGGACTGTCCCGGGCAAAGCGCTCTAATTTGTGCAGACCGCAAAGTTCATAGCAAATTAGTTGATTAGTTTAACGTCGCTGCCAAAGAGGCTGTCCGCTTTGAGTGGTTGGAGTAGGAGCTGTCTCAGGGTAGGGAGTGGGTGTGTGTGTTGTGTGTATAACCATTTGATATGGCTGGTCACATTTGTTCAGCTGCAAATTTTATAATTCAATCAGTGCACAACACAAACACACACACACACGCAGAGAGAGAGAGAGACAGACAGACTTGGTAATGCGGCAATTTGTGTGAAATGTACCAAGGACAACGCCATAGACCGATACGGAGAGTGGGAGGGAGGGAGGTAGGGAGGGGCGGCATTTTGGAGGTCGTTGCCAAGGAGCTTGTGGTGGGCCATTCGATTCGCAGGAGTCAAATGCGTTTTATTGTGAATTTATTAAGCGTGCCCAAGGCGAACATTAAATGTTCAGACCCTAACACTGAAGGAGGCTGCTCTGAGGCTGGGCAGAGCAATAAAGATAGCCAAGAGCACATACAATAAAGGAGAATATTGAAATCGACTGAAAGTGAATATGAAGGATGGAGTCCAGGATAAAGGATAAGGGATAAAGGATGCTCGACATTTTGTTATTGAAAATATGAAAATATGAAAGCGAAGTACAAAGAGTTCAATAAAATGGAATAAATACGAGCAAAGGAAACGATTACGAAACGAATATTATGTCCCACATCGAAATATAGAAAAGTAGATCCATAAATTCACAAGTTAAATATTCATAAAGCACAGAAATTGATTCAAGGAATTATATCGTGAATGAATGACATGTCTATTCACATTATTCATACGCTCTGAATACGAGTTTATCTCGAATTCGATAACCAGATATTTCTCTTTTAATAACTCTAAACACCAGAACCTGCTGTGAAACTTGAGCGCAGAATTCCATTAAGCAATTAACTCATAAAGTAACTGAGCTCCTAACGAGTATTCTATGAGTACACTCATAAATTTGGCCACCCCAACGACAACCTCTAAGCCATAAGACAGAAGGATAAATGATCCGACAAGCTTGTTGGCCAAAGCGGCTCAGCATCGAGTGCACATCATTTACTTAGCCGCCTCTCAGCCTATAATCCTTTCCACATATCCCGCTCCCGCTCCTGCTCCTGCTCCTGCTCCTAGGCTAAGCCACATGTTGAAAATAATTGTCATGGCTACCCAGAAATCCTTTTCGTGGCGCCATTTAAAACAATTCCAAACACTTTGTGGGCGCTTAACACAGCTGACAACAAATTTGACACCAAAGCCGCTTTAATCAATATAATAAAAGACATTTGTTAAATTAACAAAGCGCGCTGCGGCGGCACAGAACACAGCGCAAAGCGCAGAAAAAGTGCCTAAAAAAGAAAGAGTATAAAAAAACTAAGAAATTTTAATTAAATTTATAACGCAAAGCCGCAAAGAGCGCCTAGGGCTCTATACGAGAGATTTATGTGACCGTTAATTTTGTCAAAGTCATTGCTGTTGTTGTTGTTGTTGTAACTGTTCTCGATGTGGTTGTTGTTGTTGTAGTTATTTCTGGCTGTGTGCACGTTAAGTGTCCTGGCGCAAAAAGGAGTGCGAGAAAAAACCTCACCGGATTTCCTGTGATATGCCACAATATTTTCCATTAACGCGCTGAAGTTGCAGGCAAACAGAGTGAACCGAAAACAGAAAGCAGAAAGCAGAAACAGCGGCAAAACTGGAAACTGGTCTTGATAAGACACCAGCAACATCGGTGGAAACAGCAGCAACATCAGCACTAGAAATAACAACAACAACGAGAAGAGAGACAACAAGACAACAGACGGCGAAATACGAAAAAAGGAAAAAGAGAAGAACAAAATGTGCGTTGGTCCAGAGTACAAGGTCCCATAACCAGGTCCAGGTCCAGGCCCAGGCTCAGACTCAGACTTCACTCTGGATTGTCTCTGCAGAACAATATCGTGCGTTCTTTGTTGCACACTCCGTAGGCCTCTGCAACGCTGCCTGCCTGCTGTGCGACAGTCGCTGGCTTTGTATGAGTTAATGACTTGTAGATAGTTTAACTTACAAAGCAGGCGAGAGGCCAAAGCCAGCAGGAGGAGGAGCTCATCGCACGTGAAGTTGGCGCCCGAGCAGGGACCGTGCAGGGGTTGCATCTTTGCGTTGACCATTAGTGCGACATCCGGCGTTGCGCTTCGCTTGCTTGCCACTGCCACTGCCACTGCCACTGCCACACGTTGGCCAACGTCTATGCTCAAAACTATTAGCAAGCTTTAGGCCAACTCTCCAGCACACACACACACTCACACACTCACACACACACGCACTTAACTTGTGTGGTGAGGCTCAAATCGAAGTCACAGGATCCGCATCGACTCCAGCAGCATCATCATCAACATCAACATCAGCATTGAGTGCAGGGAACAGTTTTGTGGTTAAGCTGTTAGTTTAGTTTGCGTACAATTTGTGGGCCCAGTTGACAATTACTGGACCCTTAGACCCGTTTCTGTAGTATACTCCGCTCTTACGTTGACTCCTTGACCAGCACCATTGTATTCAGTGGGCAGAAGGCATGAATGAAATGGGAAACCGGTTTACTTTATCTTTATCTGCCTTCTGTTCATCTTTCATTTACTTTGCACTCTACTTCACTTCGTTTTTTCTCTCTTTTCTGCTGTCTTTGCTTCCTACTGTCACACTTCAAGGATTTCTTTGTTTGCCATCCTGGCTTGCATATGTGTGACAATTGCCCACTGCTTATTGTCTTCTATATAAGACAGTATACATATGTACATAACATGCTCGAGTGAGAGATGGGGGTACCTCGTAATGACACTAAATGAGTTGTAGCCAACCGGAGACGTCGACGGGACAAAGACAGGCGCTGGGCTTGGCCTCTGTTTTTGTCGTCGTCGTCGTCGTCGTCGCAAAACCTGTCAAGTTGTGCAGTTTTTTTGTCGTTGCTGTTGGTTAATTGCCGCAGGAAATGTTCTGGCTGTGCAGTTGGTCAACAGTCTTCTGCTCTCTGGGCTTAATTACTTGAACTTTGGGCCAAGTAATGCAGCCACATGCAAATTGAGTCGCCCCCAAAGCGAGCGACCGAGCGAATGACTAACATCAACTGCGGGTGGTCTGTTTCTGTTTCTGTTTCTGTTTCCGTTGTGACTAAATCATATAGCTCTATCTTAATATATATATCTGTACGTATATCTTGGGGCATGTAGTCCACTCCGTGTCCAAGTCCAACGGAAATCGGACTCATTTCAAGTCCGTGTAGCCTTGTCTACGACAAATAATCAATTAATCCATTGATGAAGTCCACGACAGCGACGTTTATTTGTTGAGCCATTTGTAGGCATGTCTCACGCAGAGTTTCGATGTTTGCTCTGCCCGCACAGTGGCACAAAAACAATTCTCCATTGTTGGCAAACATCAGTTATTCTATTATTTTAGAGCAGAAAAACTTGTTTAATTTATGCTCGAAAGCGTTGTTGGCTTTAATTATATTTTGTATTGGCGGAGACTAATTGAACTTGTTTTGATTGGCAGCCAATTTAGCAACTTCGAATATAATATTCGATAAATGATAATTTATCGAATTAGCTAAACTCTGCAGCATATTTGTTAAATTGATAAATTGATAAATTGACGGAATCCAACTGCCAACTTCAAATGTGGAACGAGTTAATGACTTGACGTATAATTTATAGTTGCTCTCTGTATCTTTACTTAACTTAATTTGCGCTTTGTTCAGATACTTTTTTAGGTATCTCATAGATACATCTTTATACCTCTGAGGTCACTCTTTTTCTTCAATGTTTCTTCTGGTTTAGTCACACTGTACGTGCTTTTATATTACCTATGCAGATTGCTCTAATGCTGATTAGGTCGACGACAACACACACACACACACACACACACGTGTGTGTATTGTGTGTATAAAGTTAAGTAGTCTGTTCAATTTGGTATCGAACGTGGCCTGCTCTTTTCTTTAAGACATTTTAATGCTAATGAGCCGCAAGCCGTAGACCCACTTCCCTGAGGCGTGGGCCGATACAGCGACACACAGGCTGGCCTGAAGCAGACCAAGACGCAGATCCAGAGAGGGACAGAGACAGAGACATGTCTCAATGACAGCCTGAAAGTGCCCTGACACATACTACACACACATGTGAGCCATGTGTGTAGGAATAACAGAAGAGAGAACAAAACAAAAGTTGTTCCAAATTAGTGGGATGTGACTGAGCTGCGTCGTTGGGTCTTACGCTTAAGTAATGGGTATTTTATGTGTGGGCTGTGAAAAGTAGGTAACTCCGACTGTGTGACTGTGCGACTGTGTGACAGGTCGATTTGTCGATTCCGTTCTCAATTGAACTAGGTCCTCATTGCCGCATGCCTCATGCCGCATGCTGCAGCTGCCAGCTGCCTGCTACGTGCGCAATTGTTGAACGTGCCGATTAACAACATGCGAATTTCCATCTCTCTCTCTCTCCTTCAGTTGGCGTCCATTGCAGCGGCCAGGTAGCCGCACCTTCGCCCACCTCTTCTGCCGTGCAGAAGTTCCGGGTTACCCCGCACGATCTGCAAATACTGGAGGGCACGGATACGCTGATGCGCTGCGAGGTCTCCGCCCGCTCCGGCAAGGTGCAGTGGACCAAGGACGGATTCGCATTGGGCTTCTCAGCGGTCATACCTGGCTTCCCGCGCTATTCGGTCCTCGTGGATGCCGCCCACGGCATTTACAATTTGCAAATTAAGAACGCCACGCTCGAGGATGACGCAGAGTACCAGTGCCAGGTGGGTCCGGCCCCGGGCAACCCGGCCATACGAGCCAACGCCAAGCTGAGCATTGTGGCCTCACCCAGCAGCATCTACATCGAGGGCTACCCGCGCAATGCTAAGGTCGAGGTCATCGAACGTCAGAATATAACCCTGCAGTGCATCACGGAGAATGCCAATCCGGCTGCAGAGATTCTCTGGTTCATGGGCGACACTCCCGTCGCATTGGGTAAGTCTAGCAGAGATCTTAGATATTGCAACGCATCTTATCTCTATGGCATTCGCAGTGCCCATTGTCTCGATCAATGAAACCGCGATCAAGCGTTTCCGCACGAGCTCCACCTTGCACCTGCAGCCACGCTCCGACGACGACTACAAGGAGTACTCCTGCGAGGCACGCCACAAGGCCCTGCCTCCAGATGTGCCCATGCGCGCCCAAGTCCAGCTCTCCGTGCTATGTAAGTAGATCACTCTTATGTACTTCCTAGGATTCCAGACTTATTCCCCATCCATTCCCTGATCAGACCCACCCGGTCCGCCATTCTTTGAGGGCTACAGCCAAGGCGAAACCCTGCGCCGTGGCCAGGACCTGCAAATAGCCTGTCGCAGTCGCGGTGGCAATCCTCCAGCCCAACTGGTCTGGTATCGCAATGGAGTAGCCATCAACTCCCCACAACGCACCTCGGGTCGCCTCTCGGAGAACGTGTACAAGTTCACCGTAAACGAATCGGACAATGGCGCCAATCTGGTCTGCGAGGCAAAGAATCTCCTCTCGAATGCTCCGCTACGCGCCGAGCTCAATCTGACTGTCCTATGTAAGTCCTGACCAGATCAGCCCTATCCCGCCAGTTCTTAACCTTGAGTTCGATACAGATGCTCCCAAGGATGTGTTCCTGAGCGGCGCCATCCAAGCAAAGGTTGGGGACTCTGTGCAGCTGACGTGTGTGACTGCCCCATCGAATCCTCCGGCTCGCATCAACTGGTCCATGAATGGACGTCCTCTGACCAACGGCACCTACAAGACCATCAGCAGCTCTGACGGTGGCTGGGTGAGCAGCTCCAATATTACCCTGAGCATCGACTCCCAGAGTCGCACCTTCATAACCGTTTGTCATGCCCTCAACCCGGAGCTCTCCCAGAACGTGGTGGGTTCCCACACGGTGAACGTTTTGTGTAAGTCCAAAAGCTAAGCGCACTTCCATGCAGTTTGCTTTAGCTTCATTTACTCCACAGATCCCCCCTCGTCTCCCCTGCTGACCGGCTACAATGAAGGCGATATTCTCATCTCCGGTTCGATTCTCAAATTGCAATGCAGCTCAGCTGGGGGTAATCCGCCACCCACTTTGCAGTGGTATAAGAACGATAAGCGTTTGAATGCCGCTGCGAAGGTAATGGAGAACAAGATTAGCTCCGAGCTCTCCCTCCTGGTGAATGCCTCCGACAACAACGCCATCTACAAGTGCGAGGTCCAAAACGCAGCCATAGATATTCCTTTGTTCGCTACCAAGACGCTCGGCGTCCACTGTAAGTAGCCTCGCTACTCAGCTCGTCTGAGTTGGATCCTCATCCGATTCTCTCTTTTAGTCCCCCCGGAGACTGTCAAAATCAGCGTCGCGCCCAAGAATCTTGTGCCTGGCATCCGTGCCAAGCTCATCTGTGACTCGAGCTCGAGTAATCCGCCGGCCAAGATCAGCTGGTGGAAGGATGGCATACCCGTTGAGGGTCTCAACCTGGCCAACCGACCTGGGCTCTGGGGTGGCTCAGTCTCCACTCTAGAAATGTATGTGAACATTACCCAGGATCTCGACGGGTCCATCTACACCTGCCAGAGCCACAACGAAGTGCTGCAGCGCAGCGTCCATGAAACCATCAGCCTGGACATACTCTGTAAGTCATCCGAACCTAATCCCCAACCAATGGACCCTATAAATTTGAGTTTCATTCGTAAACAGTTCCTCCCAAGTTCGACACCGCCCAGATTACCACTTTTGTGGGTGTGGAGGGTGCTCCACTGCAGGTTGAGCTGCATGCCAGCGGTAATCCCATGTCCATAAGCTACACCTGGACCAAGGATGGGCTGCCCATAAGCACCAATTCGTTGAGTGGCCAGCGCTTGATCTCCGATGGACCTCGTCTCAACATTAGTGGCCTCAGTCGCAACGATGCTGGCGTCTATGTGTGCGAGGCACTCAACTCCCAGGGCACAGCCATGTTGGAGATTCAAGTGGTTGTGGAATGTAAGTAGCCTTAGGCTGGGCCACTCCAATAAGCCATTTGGTAATTTGGAAATTCTCCTTTTGAAATAGACGCACCCATTATTACGTCCGTCACTGAGGGCCAGAGCTTTGCGTCCGGCGAGCAGGCCGTGCTCGCCTGCCAGGTCCAGGCCCGCCCACTGGAGGCTTCCCATGTGCAGTGGTCACGCCCTGGCTACGATTTCGCCACACGCACCACCTCCGTCTTTGAGAACAACACAGCCCTGCTGCATATTGAAAACGTCCAGCGTGGGGATATAGGAAACTTTACATGCACCGTGGACAATCAACGAGGAGCGGCAGCCGCACAGAATGTGCTCCTTGTTGTGCACAGTAAGTGGAGGAGCTCTTCACCGAGCTAATCCTTGACATAAGCTCACCCACAATTTGATTAATTGCAGCCTCCCCGGAGATAGACCACTCCCCTGCCTACACACGCTTCGCAGCACGTCTGGGCGTCCGGGCGCAGCTCGTCTGTCGAGCTCTGGCCTCGCCCCAGCCCAGCTTCATATGGCGACGACATGGCAAGGACCTCAAGATGCAGCGCCGCAATAAGTTCACCACAGTGGAGCGGCAGGTGGATGCGCTGCACTTCGAATCGGCTTTGCTGGTGGAGAGCACCTCGGCGGACGATTATGGTCAGTTCGAGTGCGTCGTCCGCAACTCAATGGGCCAGGCCAGCACCTCCCTGGAGTTCAGTAAGCCCTCGCGTCCGGATGTGCCCCAGCAGCTGCGTGTGGGCAATGTCAGCGACGCCAGCGTGGAGCTAATGTGGACTCCCGGCTTCGATGGCGGCATGCAGGCTTACTACCGCCTGCGCTTCAAGCAGCAGGGCGAGGACAAGTACAAGTACGCAGATCCCAAGCTGGGACAGCAGAATATCACGCTGGAAGGTCTCAAGCCCGGCGGCACCTACTACTTCTCTGTGATGGCGCTGAACGAGGCCGGCGGCAGCAAGTTCCTGCCGGACATAAAGCTCACCTTGAGCAAGGGCTCCCAGCCGCATTCGGCGGAGTACACGGAGAAGGATGAGCTGCCCAACGTAATGATCATTGGGATTACCTCCGCTGCGATGGTGCTGTTGGTGTTGAATGCCGCGCTAGTCGCCTGGTTCGTCATACGCCGCCAGAACAAGTCGCAGAGTGAGACGGAGCCCAGCAATGACGATGCCTACTCGAAGGATGACAACCAGTCGGTTTACAAGGTAAATAGCTGCCGCTTTTAGAGCCAGTTGAACTGCAGACTAATCCTAATCCTAACCAGCTGCCCATCACTGCTTTGCAGGCGGACGTGCAGAAGAAGGCAGCCGCCTCCACATACCTCGTCGAGAACGTGGACATCATACAGTCGACGGCGTACCCGCCCAAGTACCAGGAGAGCTCCATGTGCACGCCACCCTACCCCATGTGCAATCCCGACTTCACGCGCACCCTGCCCAATCCCAAGCGGCACAGCCAGCGCAACAGTGCCACAGGCCTAATCGAGGGCATGCCGATGCGTGCCAAGGATGATCACATGCTAATCTCCAACGGCCTCTATATACCGTCGCCCTCGCCCGCCTCCTCGCTGGTCATCAAGGGCAGCTACATATCGTCGCCCTCCCCCGCGCCGCCAGCCGACGGTTCCTACTTCAACATGAGCGACAAATACATGTCCTATCCACCGGTGGTGAGTTCTGTCATATGCTTTCTAGAACTTAAGTTTTCAGTGTGGAATTTCAATCAATCCATAATTATGGTTGTTTGGTTTTCCACACGTTTCTGTTGCGAGTGACCCTCTTCAAGTTTCGATACTGATAATGGCTTATTAAATTTAATACTCACTCGATTCGAATCTGGTTTCTGTTTGATTTATTTGACAGACCTACTAAGCCGTGCAACAAGAAGCAAGAAGCAAGAAGCAAGAAGCAGGAAACAAGAAACACCAGCCAAACCCAGCTAGACTGATTGACAGACACACATCACAAGCACATTAGCAGCAGCAGCAGCAACAACAACAGCAACAACATCAACAACAGCAACAGCAGCAACAACAACAATTGGTCGAAGTTGAAGTTAATAGCATTATTTGGTTTGTTTGTTGCTGTTGCAAGTATTTTTTGTTTCTGTTTCTGTTTATAATTATTACTAAATGACGTTGATTATTATGGAGCGCAAATGGAGGAAACATGTTGAATGTGTTTTGAGAAAAGACATTTGCATGCGGCGCTCGAAGGCTGTGATAAGTACCTGTATCCAAGGCTCTCTCTCTCCACTCCGCATCACGAGCACCCAACCACACACACACACACACACACACACACACACACACACACACACACACACACAGACACACACGCAACACAGCGAGCGATGGACTCACATCAATCAATGCAAGCGATGGCGATGCCGATGCCAATGGATTTGCCTTTGGGGCAGGTGCGCAACCCACTCTACAAATGCTTGCTCCCCCTTTCCCACTCTCCCCTGTCTCCCCAACCAATAACCGATAACAAATATGAACGATAAGCGATAACAAAAAGGTAAACAATAATCATTACAAGCAGCATTCGTAGAAACAACAACAAAACAACACTCAAATATTAATTTGTAGGCATTTCCCTCGATATTAAGTAGTAGCAATTACGAGTTTTAGCATTTAGCATAAATATTAACGAGTCTGTCGAGTCGTGACTCATTCTCATTAGCAGTTGTTCAAGTTTAAGCTCTAGACATACCAATATCTCTCTATATACATATACATATATATATCTTTTAATCTTTATATAGCCCTAAGGCCCGATAAGCGTAACGATTTCAGATACAAGAGATTCGAAATCAATCACAATGAAGTAACAAAATCTTTCAACGAACATCAATTATAAACTTAATTTCGTTAGACCTAAGCTATATAAGTACATATATATATATATATAAACGATCTACAAGCGATTCAACGAGTTTTTATCATGCATGACAATAAATTATATACATGATAAATACGCCAAAAATTATGCTAAAGTCAAATTCGAATAAAATCTACTCGTTACGTTCAGATCTTTGCATTTAAACAGGATAATCAAGTGTATAAATCAAACTTCAAATAAATTATATATCCATCGTATAATAAATGTATTTAATATTATATATATGAAATATTTCAGCTCGAAAACGTAGAAAAAACTGAAAAAAAAACACAAAAAAATCATTTTGTAACTTCAAGAAGTATTTGAATAAAAACTTACAAATTTTTGAAAATTACCTAGCAACACTTTTGATTTTGAGTCTCACCTTTCCTGTGGCTGCTAGGGGCATCCACACCCACCGCGGCCACCTGCTTCATTAGGGCACCTCAACTCTCAAATTCGTCTATTGCCATCAATCAGCGCTCGCCTTTGTTCAACTTGGCCAACACATTTGGGCTCTATTAAGTGGGCGTGGCGGCTTATACCTTAAATGCTGGCTAATTGTTTTTGAGGCCAGACTTAACGGCGGCCTCGTCGGCTTTTTGTTTAGAGAATTTTATTAATTAATAGCGTCTCCGCAGCGCTTAATTAATGCCGCATTTAATAATATTTATTTCTTAATTTACGAAGCGGATCGGCGAGACTTTCTCTGCCCTCGGTGGAAAAACTGTCTCCCGGGTGGTCCTGGCTGAGATTTCTATGAATCTATAAATCTATAAATCTATAAATTTATAAGTCAAACTACATATATCGCCATAAATATTGTATGTAAAAGTGAATATATTTCTATGGAAGAGAAATGAAACAATAATTCAATTTTTACTTTTGTTTGAAGAGGTTTCAGTTTGGTTTCAGTTTGGTTTCAATTTGAAATATTAATAAATTTAATTATATATGTTTTCCTTTCAATTTGGAATGCGTTATTTGTGTTTTGGTTTGCATTTTCAATATGTTTTTTATTAGTTGACTTTGGTTTGGCTATTCAGTAAATCATTTCTTCCATTTGCGTTTCTTTTGTCTGCATTAAATTTGTTTATTCCGCGAATGTCAGTTAATTAAAGTTGCAATTTCAAAGGGAGACGAGCTTTGTTTTTAATGTTTTGTCACATGTTTTTATCGTCGAATAATATGCATTAAATGCTTTTTAATTACCATGTCGCCAGACACCCTCGATCCTAGGCTAGTATAGGCGAAACATATCCTACAATCACCTCGACTGCCATCGCGAAAAAGCAATGAGAACAAAACAATTAAAATTAATTTTCAGCATACTTTGAGTGCGCAGAACGAATGTCAACAATGCATAATTAAATACGGTGAATTCATTAAATTTTAATTAAAACATTTGAACGGCCAATGGATTTTTATTTCGACTCGACTCCACAGAAACAGAAACTGAAGCAGAATAATAGCAACTGCAGAGGCTACGCCAAAAAGTCGAAATTCCCATACTCTAACTGCAACAGGGTCTAACAACTTTTATGGTAGTTAAATTTGAAATTAGAGTACAATTAAATTGTTGATACCTTTGCTAACATATCTATAATAATATTTGATTATAGCCATCAGTGTTTAGGCTGAATTAGAAACGTTGCAAACAGCTTGAAGGAACGTCATGACTCTCAGATAGAGTGTAGGGTAGAGCTAGCATAAGAATCTAGAGCCAGGCAACTGCCAACTGTGGCACGAAACGGAAAACTTCATTAAAAGTGGGCAGCAATTGGCAGCAGCCGTTGGTTGCCTTCGCCGGAGGAGGAGGAGGAGGAGGAGCTGGAGCAGAGGTTTGGGTTTGGGTCGGGAGCAGGAGAAGGGGTTTGGTTTGGTTCTAAGCTTGTCCGCCAATGTGACGACGCCTCGCGCAACCTCACTTCCTGTGATTGTGCCCAGTCTCCAATCTCTACTCCCAGTCCCGAGTCCTGAGTCCCGAACTCCAACTCCGGCCTGCAATCGAACGCGTAATCATATTTAATAAGCGCGTCGCAGTCAGCAAGTGAAAAGGCTTCGTTTAGTGCTTTTCTTGCTCTGTTGTTCTGTTGTTCTGCTCGATTCTGTTGAAGAAGATGATGATGAGGATGATGCTGCTGATGCAACAAGTGCGCCAGAATGAGGCACAGATGTCCAGAAAACCGGTCCGCGATTGCTGCAACGCTTTAATGCAATTTGTTAACCTGCCTGACAAACTGTTGCCTGCTGCCTGCTGCCTGTTGCCTCTTGATACTGTTGCCAGTTCAGTGTTCAGTGTTCAGTTCTCCCCTCTCATTTCTGTTGTTGTTGTAAAAAATAGGTGCGAGTGCAATTAAGAGCCTGCCTGACCAGTTCCGAGTACGAGTACGAGTCGAATCCTGGCCGGCAGCGAGCACTTCATTCATAAAATTACGCGCATGTTACATGATGTTGACGCTAGATAAGAACCGCATCTTCCAGTTTGCAACTCCAGCACCAGCTCCTGCCTAGAGCCCTGCCCAGTTAGGGCCAACTGCAACCTGTTGACGTGCTGGCCAGTTGCGGAAAATACTTATATATAGAGTATGTGCGAGTTGAGTGCTTGACTAGTTGACTGGCAGGAAAAGTGCAGCAGCACTGGGGAAAAAAACTCGCTTTTCTTGGTAATTAATGAAAGCTGCCACAACTAAGTCCGAGATAGGAGCACCAGTAGAAGCATCCACTGGAGCTGGCTACTGTTGCCGGCAGTTATTAAAATGTTGCGATAAGTTTTGCCTTCGTCCCGGGCCACATTTGTATGCAAAGTGCCAACAGTTTTCGATGATGAGACGCACAGGAAGTTGTCGCTGAAAGTGATATTGAAAACTGCCCCAAGAATGGATTACTTCCTTTTGGCCGGAGTGCATCAAGAGTGTGAAATCTGCAGGCGGAGATGAATCTGCGGAACACAGAAATGCGCTCAAACCTTAAGTCTAAGAGGATTTCAGAGCTGATAGAACTGGAAATGGCAAAAGGTTGTCAAAGTGAGAGCTAAAGCTGATTGAACTGATGCATTGGACATGTCTCTGGAACTCTTTAATGGCAAAACATAATTAATCCATCATAATTAAAGAAGTTCACACAAACGCAAAACTGAACTCAGACTTTAACAAATTGCAGTCAAGAGTCAGTGAAGAGTCTTTGGAGTCTTTTGGGGTCGCTCGTAGACCCAAGTCTAAGTAATAAATATAATTTCTATCGTTTGTGGCACTTGATGTGCAACTCGAGCTTTCTCACACCTCCCTCCCAGCACAGCCAGAGTGTAGGAGTGGCGCCTGGAACACCCTGTGCACCCGCATGGTATGGCAATCAGCAGTCATGCCATTTAGCATCATTAAATTAGTAGGTCAAAACATCACCACAAGCCATAAAAAATGTCACAGCTTAGACGAAAAATGCAGTGCCAGTGGCAGCCACAAACAGAGACTCAGAGAAGAAGTACTTGAAATGTGTTCTGTCAGCCCGAGAAACGGGAACTCAAGTTGGCTTCATTACAGCCAACACCCCCGAAAAATGCAACACAACAATTGTATATAACAAATTTCTGGGTCCCTAAACATTTATCAGTCAGTGTAGTTACACACAATCTGTGGCACAATCGTAAGCAGCATAATTATCTGTGTCAACGAAATATTTTCTCAGACTTTTCATGGGGACTCGTCAAGTGGCCAACGGCCAGTGGAATAATGGAATAGTCTTTGGGCAATTAGAACGTTTAAATATTTAAAACTTGATGCTTGTCTCTCTTTCTCTTTGTGGCAGTTATATAATTTTCTAGATGCGCCACAAAACCTAATGACAAATTTAATGCGCCACTCGTTTTGGGACCTGGGGGGCCAACCCCAACTCAGACACATGTCGTCGACGAGCAGCCACACAAAACAAACAAACAACACATTGAGACGCCTCTGGAGTGTGTTCTGTGTGTGTGTGACCTCTACTCAGTAGACGGTAGTTGGTAGTTCGGAGGAGTTCCATGTGGCCCCCGTTTCAAGTGGCGAGTCGCTTTTTTAAAGTTATTAAAAAATTAAAGCAGAAAAACTGTTGCTGCCGCTTCGTTCCTGCCACAGGGGGCTGAGCACATTATTCACTCATTAAAATCATTCGCTTAATAGCCTGGGCATAGCTTCTGGGGCACACAAAAAGCGAAATTATATTTTTTACAAGCTGCTACAAAGAATTATTAACAAAAATTCTATACAACTTCTCTGTGAGCCCATAAATAATGCAATCTTTGCGTCGAGTATGAAATTCGTAAAGAAAAAACAATCCAACCTTATGCTAAAACGGCTCAGGAACTCCAATGGAAACCGAGTAAAAGGGGTGAACCACGAACGTGTTGAGGAATAGAGATTGAGACTCAGCCAGGGAGACTGCTGCAGTTCCCTACAAACCAAATCTGACAAATTAATCCCTATTCAAAGCATGAATACCCCTTTCCATTTGCGACTTCAAAGAGTAATTTACTTTTATTGAGTTAAGCCCTAAATTTATGCAGATATACATATAAATTTCATTCGATTTATCAATATTTTACAGCACATTGGCAATAATTAGTCTGAAAATAGATTTAATGTTTGTTTTAGCCTTAGTTTGGGCCAATTATATTTGCTTTTTTCGCAGCTATCGCGTAATTGGCAGCCTCTCATGACAAAGCACGTGTTTATGAAATGTGCTTATAATTATTTACTTTTCACTTTGTGTAGATAAAAGCTTATGTAATCGTATTTCCAAAGGCAAACACAGCACAACACAAAAAAACGAGAGGTCAAATATGCATTTGGTTCATTTGTTAATTGAAACCAGAGCTCATACTATCCATGCGTAAATGGTTTGTTTGACTTATGTTTAAAGTTGAAAACGAGAGAGAAAAATAAATGGCAATTGACTAGCGAATGACCCCTGAACTTTAGTCAAATTTAATGAGCTTTAGGTGAACTACGAGTACTGCTGCGAGCTGCGAGCTGCTCCTCCATCTGCTTAACAGGCAAATGATTTGTTATGGCCCCGGCACAAACAGCGCCTGGCCATCCATAAGCCCGTCCCAAAATGGCCATTGCAGTGCAACCATAAAAAAGATGAAGCGATTTGCAGCCACTGTAGTAATTGTGCCGCTTAGCCAGACGTCGACGTCGACGCTGAGACTGTGAATCAAAAGCTGAAGAAAAACGGCAGTAGCTACAAGTACATAAACTTTTGCCAGAGCCTATATATATATATGTATAAGTACATGTGTGTGCAGAAACATACTAGAGGCAGTGTGAAGAGCTGCAAACCCAGATATGAGGCAAGTGGTACGAAAATTTTCGCTTACCGCAGACAGAGGCAAGTGACGTACTGACTCCAGATGAGGATTGTGGGGAGGGGGGATGAGAGTGTGGTTAGGAAGTGGTAGAAGGAGGGGCAACTGGAGCTTGAGGTGGAGCAGGCATCGGTGCTGGGTATCAACGAACGAATGAGTGAGCGAGTGTCTTGGGAATCGTCACAGGCCTGAGAATAATTAATTCCCACGAATTAATGTGCACGGCAGCAACAGCAACAGCAGCAGCAACAGCAGCAACAGCAGCAGCAGCAACAACAAGCTTTGGCTTAGTGAGGTGTCTTTAAGGAAGCATCAGAGGCTGAGCTGTGGCACAAGTGTAGCGGCGTCTGTATCTCAATCTTGTTGTCGAGCTGCTACAAGTTGAAGCTTAAGTTACTTTGCCTTTGCCAGCAGAAAGAAATTAATATCTGTGATGCAGCAGCAGCAGCAGCAGCAACAGAGGCGGAGCGAGGTGCCTTTTGGCATTGCTTTACCTGCCACAGTTGGTACAAATTACACGCAGCTTGAGAAACTGCCAAACTGGCGTCGGGGAGGAGCCCCTCGTCCTGGCTCTTGAATCACTTGAATGTATTTAGTCACCTTAATGAATTCTACACATGATGTACTGGGATTTTGCGACAAAAGCCTGCACAGATTCTCTCCAGCAAAATGTTGCACACAGCTAGCAAAGTTTCGAAGAGGAGCCTCGACAACCCTTAACCGAATCCTCCCTCCCTCCCATTTCCCCAACCCACTTGCAGATACTTTATAATTTTATGCAAACCTTCTCCACGTCATGTCTTTAGCATTTGGATTCCTTTTTTTCCTCCTTTTTTTTTGATCTGCGGCCGCCAGAAGTGCTCAAATCGGAACAGGACAGAAACTCCTGCAAACTGTGACTTCATGATATTAAACTGAGTATCCCTTTATATATCTTGAATCTTTTCACTTGAAGTATCTTGTGTAATATATACATTAGCTTATCTTCTCTTTCATTCTGTGACTCTGCTGGCAAAGTCACGAAATATTGGGAACAGTTCACAGTTTCTGCAAACTATTCAGCTTAAGTAACAATTCTATTATCTATTCTTTCGTTCCATTTCTAAGCAAAACGTTACTCAACGAGTGACTGCTACCTGTCATCTCTGATGCTGAGGAGCCTTTTTCTTGGGCTATATTAAATAATTATAATTTTAATTAAAATAGATTAAAGCCGTGTTGTGTGCTCGAGCGCCTTGTGAGGTGATTAAGTAAAAAAGGCAGACAGCCAGGAGCTTCACGAGCCTTCTGCTGCCACAAGTGGAAGCAGAAGGATACCTCGCCGGAGACGTAGACGCAGACGTTGAAGGCAAAGGAGCTATAGAATCAAGAGCGGAGTACCAGGAGCAGGAGGAGCAGCAGGTAAGCCCGAGCCTTCGCAGGCGGATGGAAAAACACAAATCACTTCAAGTTGTTGATGTTGCTGTTGAGATTATGACGATGATGAAAAGCGCGAGCTGCTTTTCCTATACACAATGTGAAATAAAAGCCAAAAAACAAGAATAACAACACGACAACAACAAGAACAACAAGAACAACAAGAACAAAAGCTGCAGGACGAATGGGAACGCCTTGGGGCACAAGGAGGGATTACAAAGTGAAAAACTTTGGCGGCTAGGCGTTGATGAGTGCTTTCTGGGGCTGGTTTGGTGGTAGCACACAGAATCTTAAGTCTGTATGCATATAATTAGAATTAGCACGGGCTTAAGATTCCATTTTGAGAAACAAAGCAAATCGCGGTTGGTCCTAAGACTTCCAAAAGAATATATATATATATAGGGACTGTGTATATAATTAGGAAAATCTTCGCTCATAACCATTTTGTTTTCTCTTTTCATAGAATGCCTTTAAGTACTTTGAATCTGTTTTGATAAAATTCCATTCCGAATGGGTATTCTTTGGGGTATTTAGGGATAATGCAAGCCCAGATTAAGTTTCATCTACATAACCACAACAATTGCTGAAATAGAATCTCTGTTGGTTCGCCCAGTAGTTGAATCCTCATTGAAACTGTCTCATCAGAGTCCACGCCCAACTACTGTTGTCTGTGCCTCTAAATCTCTCAACAATATCCCTTTCAAGTGGCCCAGCCACATCCTCGCCGGAGTGTCGCCAAAATCAAATTCAAACCTGAGAGACAGAAAAAATGTCGAAAAAGAAGAAAGGCAAGAAAAACTCTGACTTCCGCTTTGGCCTTTGACTGAACTGCAGGTCAAGCCACACACACACACACACCTTAGAGTCTGTGTCCCAGGATCAGACGTGCAATTTGATCGCCACACAATGTTGATAAATTAATGTGGCAGCAACACTGAGCTGAGGAGGCATTTGCCCGAGATAACCTTGTGTTGAAACTCGATGCGGCTTACTTGAAACGAAATGAGCTCTGGTTGCCTTCAGATTATGTGTTGATATTTGAATTCAAACAAATGTCTCGACCGTTGACATAATACTCATAAATAAGCCCAATTGGCCACTGGCTTCTGTCCTTCGATTGCCTTCAGTTTGTTTGTTGTCGTGTTGTCTGCAGCTTGACACCAACACCTCAGAGGCAGTAATTAGCTCGAGTTGTGGCAGTTGTTTTGTCTGAGCCCAGCACAGGGCACCCATGTGGCACATCTTGATTGCCGTTGGCCGTTCCAGGTTCCTTTGGTCTTATTTTTAAACCGCACATTCCTCAATGTGCCTCAATATGCCTGCTGGGTCTGCTCGATGCTCGCTGCTCGGTTCTTGCCTCTTGCCTCTTGGCGGCGAGTATCTTCTGTCTCGTGTTGTTGAATATTTTCATGACCTTTGCGGGGGTTTTCATTTTCCTCGTTCTTTTGTTCAATCATTTATTGATGCTGCTCCAGCTTCATCTTCAGCTTCGGCTTCATCTTCAGTATCAGCATTAGCATCAGTTTCAGCTTTGGCTTTGGATTCGACTTCGGCTTGATTTGACTTTGGCTTTGTAGTCCCTTTGGGGCATGTCTTGTACGAGTATAAAAATATATATACATATGATTTCATACGAGTCTTTCTTATTCCACATTGTGTTTTCTCTGCGGGCACACACACACACTCGCACACACACATTCAATTAGCGTATGTATTGACTTCTTCATGCATAGCATAACACACAATTATTTTAATATATATTTTCGGAAAATATTTTGAAAGTATTTTCTTTAGAGTGAGCAATGTCTGCAGTCATTGAAGCGCAAGCGACGCATTGCCTTGGCGGCTTATTACGACCATGGATACAAACGACTCTACATGCATAAAACATTGTACAAATGTATCTTCTAGATACGAGATACAAGATACAAGATACATATTGTATATATAAAACGGACTCAAAATTGAGCTGCTCGACATAGACACAGTAGCGCGTGGCGGGGGCCAATTTGACGCATGTATACACATGTGTGTGTGTGTGTGTGTGCTTGTTAATAAAATGAAAATTGTTTGATGTTCTGTTAAGTAGCTATAAAATTTGAAAAATGAGCCCATTTAGTAGGTAGTTAGAGAGCTAAGATTCATTTGCATACAACAGCCAAAGCCAGAGTCAGAGCAACAGCCTGTTGGATGCTAAATGTCGATGTCAGATTCGGGACTCCCGATGCTGATGAGGATAATGTGACTCCTCTCTCTAACTGGGTAGACCAGCTTATAAGAGACCCCCCTTACATGAGAGCAAGCGAGCTAATGAGCAAATGGTTAGCTGAGTTGCACCTCAGGAACAGCTGCCGGATGTGCTCGTTCTACGCAACTGAACTAAGGATGAGAGATTATTGTACACTGGACTAATTACAGTAACTGGAGCTAAGCATGGAGTCAGTAGAGTTTGTTAATTATGAAGTTCATTATGCAATAGAAGGGAATTATGCTCTTTAGATTTATGACTTGTACTTACCTCCAAGGTATTTAATATCCATCTGTATGCGAGGCATGGCATTTATCGCGCAGCTTGAAATCAATTGACATACGAGTAAATACCTCAATGCAACCACAGAACCTAGAGACAGACGCTAGAGACGCCCCCGATGGCCAAGACAAACTTTGAATCGAACCACGAGCAGCGTTGCCGCAGTTACCGCAGCTCAAACAGAAAGCGCAGCTCGATGAACCCACAAGACCACCCTAGGTCTATTCATATATACGTGAGCGTGTACATAGAGTATATATATATACCCGAAACCCACTTCCTGTGGCAGTCCCCAATCACCTCAGACCTGGAATCCGACCACACGTGTCAAAGGAAACGGTAAACGGCAATCGCCGCACCTTGCGCAAATGTTGTCGAAGACGGCGATGAGGTTGAGGAGCAAGAGAGCAGAAGACCAAGATGGGGTGGTTACTTGGGTGGTTGGGCGGTTGGATGGCTGGGTGGCTCCATAAGTGGCACGTCCCGAGCCACATATTTGTTCAAGTTTATGGCGACAAGCGATGCCATTTGCCTCTGTCAGCTGATGACTGGCCCGATACAAAAGTCATGAAAACTCTCCAAGTCGATAGGAGCGGAGTCGAAATATTGCACGGATTTTGTGGCATGGTGGCGCAACAAAAAGTGTTAAGTGTGGATATTTTTTATTTAAGCGTAAAAATCGTGAGCGGAGTCAGCACAAGGAAAACACAATCCCGAAAAAAGAGAAACAGCCGCACTTATCGAGCAACTTATAAGGCAGGAAATCAGCCGTGCAAAAATTTGCATGCAAGTCAAGAGCAAAAGCGAGATGTAAATGCTGAGTGTGTGCTGTGGGTGTGTGTGTTAAGGTGTGTGCTTAGCGATAACACTTTGACAGGATTACGCCTGCCTAAGGACCGCATCAAAACGTTACGTAAAGCGCCACACACACCCACACTCGCACACACACTGAAAACGATATTACCGCAACTTTTCGATGGCCAATTGAAAACACATTTGCAGGCGGAGTCGGAGCCGGAGCCGGAGTCAGCGATGCCTGGCGAACTTAACTCAAAAGTTATGTTCAATTCAGCTCAGTTCGGTTCAATTCAGTTCAGCCCAGCTCAGTGCTGGTTCCAGGCTCAATTCTTTGCGAGATGCCCTGCACGTGAGGTAATTTCTAATATTTAGCTCTAAATTAAGTTAAGAAGAGGTTGCGCCAGAGAAGGGTTCAAATCACGTATGCGGTTGTCCAGAGAAGACAAGAGGCAAGAGTCAACTTCAAGATTTTACCAGGCATATTTTATTGCAAAAGGGCAAAACTGAAACCAAATGATGCAATGGGGTCTGCTTGAGGGTCTGCTTCAGGTCTGGGGCTGGACTTTCAGGTTAGTCGCCGTCTGGACAGTTGGTTTATTGGTCACACTTGGGCTCGCACATAATTTATGTGAGAATTGTGAGCAAGTCATTCCCATCACCATCACTCAGCTCAGTCAGGCAATTCGGATACAGATACTCCACATGGAGACACTCACCTAGGCCAGGCTCAAATGAATTGTGTGAACAGAATTAAAGCCAAAACGAAACAAAACAAATGCGAATTGTCTGCGACTCAGGCGACCAGCTGATGCCCTTTTCTTGAGAGTTGAGTCTTCTTAAGGAAACAAGATGTAAGAGTATACTCTTTCGATTGAGTGGCGTCCATAAGGAAAGCCCACAAATGCAGATTCCCGTTCTGGAGCCCGATCTGTGCTCAGTGTGAACCAAGCCAAGAGCAGAATCGACTCCACCCTCTGCCCCTGTTTGCCTATCGTCTTGGCGCGTTGATGTTGCGTGTGGCAGACTTCCGTTCCCAAAGTGCAACGCTGCATGCCACTAATTGTTCGGTACTTGAGAAACTTGCGACCGCTGAAAGTCAAACAAGCATTTATTAAACTTATTAAATGAAAAACAGTTGCGTGCCCCGAGGATGAGTCTAGTGCTCGTTCGACTACTAATCACAGTTGCAACTAAACAAAGAACGCACTGATTAGCTGCCACGCCCCGTGCAACTGCCACAGCAGCTTCTGATTCGATTCAGCTGCTGCTTTTGTTATGCAAATGATCAAAAACTCAGCCAGAGGGGGGCTCCACTGGAAAACACCCACCCAACCTGACACAAACAGTTATAATTAATTGCCTGCTCGATATTTGAGTTCCAATTACAATTCACCCACCTCTCCCGCCTCTCAGCTCTCACCTCTCACAGATTGACAGAGTTCAGCCCACGCGGCCGGGTTCAATCAATATAAACTCTGGCCAAGCTCTGGCTACAGATATAGATACTTTATGGCATAAACAGGTTCGCTTTGCCAACTCAAGATCAAAGTCTCATCAGCCACGGCAGCGCTTGACGTCTCTCTGCTTATTGTCGTTGTTGTTGTTGTTGTTGCCGCAACATCCGCTGCCTTTCTACACAGCTGCGACGGGGGCGTCTGCGTCTGCCTCTGCCGCAGTTTGTTGCACAGTTGTCGCAGCTTCTTCGTCTTGTAATCAGCCAAAAGCAACAAATTTTATTGCCAGTGTTGTGTTTATACTCCGCTTCCCAGGAGAATTTGAACTCTGAGCTTGATGACAATTATTCCGCAATTGGTAAATTAGATGAAGTTCATAAGTTTTGTGCCACTGTGCGCGCGGCCTGAACTTGATTGGAGACGTGTGTGAATTCTGGTTTAAAGCCATGTCTTAAACTGGATTTGGCGCTTGGGATTTTATGAATGAATGCGAGTGGCAACAACAGCAACAACAGCAACAATGTGCAGCTCCAGCGGCGACAACAACAGCAGTTTCAGTTCCAGTTCCAGCACTCCACGGCCATTCGAGTTTACTACGGCTGCTGCTGGTGCTGGTGCTGGAGCTGCGGCTTTCGCAATCTGCTTTTGGCCAAGATACAACAGACAAGATACAAGATAGAAGCACATGTGTGAGGCGGGTGCCTGGGCAAATAATGAACATGAAGCGCTTGCAGGTGTATTTCTAGTTCGCTTCCCGTGGCCAAACGGAGCTCCAGTTACTCCATGCTCCGGCTACAGTTCATTAATAAAATTCACTGAAGCGGAGCAACTTTGCTTACCTGCCCATTTATTTCCACCTATGTGTGTGTGTGTGTGTGCTGGGTGTAGGAATAGGGACAGGGATTGGGCTCTTTTATTTGCGCATCGTACGAGCATAATAAAATATTCTATTTTTTATTTTTCATCAAAACGTAGCTAATTGAATAATAATCCCTCCATTTCCATATGAATAGCCGATTAAGACATGTTGTTCATTTAGCATAAAATGCTTTAGCTTCAGCTTCAGCTTCAGCTTTATCTATAGCTTTAGCTATAGCTATATGTATATATGTGTATATGTATAGTTGTAGTTGTGGCTGGAGCTCGGCGTCATCTATCGGAAATGGCCACGCGTGATGGGAATTGCGTGCGGAGGAGGAGAAAACAGAATTCGATTCGGCTTAGCATAGCATTATTTATGCGCTTATATTAGTCTCTGTGTGTGTGTGTGTGTATTCACATGTGTGTGTGTGTGAGTTCATGTTGTATTTTTGTCAGCTTCGTAAGCTGCCTTGATGTGTCGTCGTCGTCGTCCCACAAAAGCCGTCCAAATTAACACAATATTTGGTCGTGGTCGACAGAAGTTACCGTTCGTAATTCGGAATTTACTTTTGGCAATTAATCAGTCGAGATAAGTCCAGCATGATTATAGTATATATCTCTCTCTTGACCATGAGGAGCTGTTGGGCTGCTCTTAATTATTCAGAATAGCCACAAGTTTAAATCGAAGAGGAGCCCTTCAATAGCTTCGACTTTACGTATGGATTTTCTTCGTAAGAATGAAAAGCTGTCTTGAGTTTTCCTTTGATGCGATTTACTTAGCATCAGCTTTTCGAATTGAACTACTTTGTTCCGTATCAACAAATGGACCAGGTTTAGTCTGTGAAAAGCCAAACCAACCGAGTAGCAATCCAAAATGGACTTCGATAGGTTTGAGTCTGAATTTGTTACTCGGAAAATAAATATAAATTTGCATATGGAAAACGAGACTCTGCAATCAATTATATTTGATTGACAAGCGAATACAAGTTGTGATTCATAAAGAGCTCTTAGACCTTGCCCAATCTCCGACAGCTCACAGAGTTTACATTTTTATACTTCGAGCACAACTCAATTAAAGTTTGATCGATTGTAAAATAATTATGTAGAAAATCGCAAATAAAAGTGCAATAGCTCAGTCAGAGGTTTAAGCCGAATTAAGAGACATCATCGAGAGCAGCGTATGCTTTAATGTTTCAAATATTCACTGCCTGGCAATCCTTTTAATGATGTCCTTCTTCTCCTTTTTTCCTCTTTTTTGGGGTATTTCCCCACTGGCAGCTGCCAATTGTTCAATTATTGGATGGTGGCTCAGTGGCTCTGCGGCTCAGTTGGCTTATTGGTTGGCTCGTTGGCTCGTTGGCTCGTTCGACTGCTGGCGCAGCATTTAAAAAACTCCAACTATCATTTAATCATAAAAAATGCATGCGGCTGTAGAATAAATCCCAGTGCGTCAATTGTCCTGTTCCTCGTTTAAATCCGTCTCCCGGCTCTGTTAATTGCATATCAATGCAGCATCAGCAGGACCAGGCTGGGATAGGCAACTGGCAAGGACAACCAGACAGGATGCACAGGCCCACAGCCACAGCTAGCTAGCAGTTCATCAGAGTGTCATTGACAGCACTGGCGTCGCTGTCAACGTCAGCGTCGGCGTCGGCGTCGGCGTCGGCGTCGGCGGCGGCGGCGGCGTCGGTGGTTGCCGCCTGGTGATAGTTGCCGCCACGGATGGCAATTAAACTGATAGACTTTTAACGCATTTTGCGATTTTAATTATTAACTTGGCATATCGATAAGCCAGCATTGTATATATCCCCATTCTTAACGATTACACTCTATCTATCATATACATATATAGATATATATGCTATAAATCTGTCTCCCTTTCTCTGCATGATAAATGCCTTTTTAATGACTTCAACACAAGCGAGAGTGTATGTCATGCCCAGACGAGTGTGTATAGTGTGTGTGTGTGTGGGCGTGTGTGAGCAGTGCTGTGCAGTATTCTAGCGGAATGCTTTAGTTTAAATACTAGCAAGTCACAGAGAGAAAACAGAAAACAACTATCAGAAAGTTAAATTACAAAAGCTTCAAACTTAAACACAATTATTAATAACATTTTGTTTTTCTAAGCTTAATAATAATATACGATGAAAATGTGAAAATGTTCCTTAGAGCGGAAAACTCTGAATAAGCCAGATTTAGCTATAAACTGCTGCTGTCTGTGTCTGTGTGTGTGTGTGTGTGTTGGTGTATTGGTAATAAGAGCCTGGCGGCAACATGTGGCTTCTTTGGAATGTCTTTACGGAAGCTTCCCCTGCCGCCACACCTCTCCGACTGCTGTGTGTGTGTGTGTGTTGTTGTTGTTGTTGGCATCTGCCTTGTCATTGCACATTACGCATTGTCTTTATTTAATGTTTGCAATTTGGCAAATTTATTATGCAAGGATTTGAGTTGCCCCCAACGGTACGACAGTGTCATTTATTGCATTTATCATGCAGCTCCGCCCAAAGCCAAAGCTGCCGCCTGCCTTCTGCATACGTCTGTGTATGTGTGTGTGTGTGTGTGTGTGTGCGTAACAATGCAGAGTCTGCCTTGCCTGCCTGCCACTGCCTGACACTGATTGCAATTTTAATTTACAATAAAACTCATTAGCAGTGATTGCTGTTTACTGTTAGGCCTGCAGCCGTTAGGGCCGACTAAATGTGCCAAGTGCTGTTAGCCTCTGCGCCCAGCTCCGCTCTGCTCCGCTCTGCTCTGCTGCTATCATCTCCTCTCTAAGTGCATAAACGTGTCAGTGTATTACGAGTTCATTTACTCTGCCACACGAGGCTCTGCCCAGAGTCTCAGATTCCACCGAGCCACCCACTCGCAGCATGCCACAGCCACTGTGTGTGTGCCACAGCCAGAACCAGTACCAGTCCCTAACCCTAACCCTATTCCAGTTGCAGCAAGTGCTAGCATTTGCATCTAGTGCTGCCTCGGCCTGGTCCTTAAGCACTGGCAGTGTATGTGTTGACTTTTGGTAGGCATTATCATTAGCATTAGGCAATTTTAAGTTGTAATGCCTGACCACCTGCCGCCTTGCAACATCATCAGCAGCAGCAATTGCAATCAATATTGGTTTAGCAATTGCCGAAACTGTTTGACAGTTAAATTATATGTTGGCTGGCATTTAACTGATGCACAGGACGTTCGCGCCTGATGCCTCAATTTATGAATCGATTTCTATTGAATTGTTTATTGTCTCTGGCTGAAATCGCTACTTAAGCGAGTGGCTAGAACTCAATTAATGTTAACATTTGTATATCTCACGTTGTACTCAATTAAAATATTGATAGCTTATTCGATTTAAGCTGCACAGGCTGCAAATCGATGCGAGCTCTGATTAATTACTGAATTGATTGTTCAGCTGTTGCACGATGCGAATGAATTTCCATGATTCTTGATGTGAGGCGGCTTTAGCCTTAGGCCTTTAGTACACACTCAATCAATATTGAAATGTTTCTGTTACAGGTCTGTCACTTGATTTAAATTGTAAATACGATCACAGGACATGGACAGAGTGAGAGCTGTGAGAGAGAGAGAGAGACCGAAGTGGGAACAAATGAAATTACATTCCAGTACTGGGGCATAATTAAAGTTGACCGAAAAGCCGATGCGAATGTTGTCACACATTTGCTGCCTTCTGTCCACCTGCCAGCTGCAGCATTTCAATAGAATATTTACTAGCGGCGCATGTGACGTATACGTAAGGTAATGCAGCACATTACAATTAATCATACGACCGGTAAGCCGGCTTAGTCCCTGCACATTAAAATCAAATATGCACCCTTTGTGCATGTAATTGCGTTTGTTATTATGCTTGTGTGTGTGTCTGTTCGTGTGTGTGTGAGTGTGTGTTTCATGCTGTTATTCACACGCTTAAGCTGCACACGCAGCACGCAGCTTTAGCTTTGGCACTTTTTAATTAAGTAAGCGCGATGGCAATATTAGTTAGTTAATTTCATTATGTAATACCCTTTGATGGCTTTTTGTTATGGTTATTGGCTTTAATTAAGCATTATTGGCAGCACTCGCATATTAGCCGTGGCTTGCTGAGCCCCACTTATTGGGCGGCTATAAGCGTGAATTATGTCCTAATTTGAAATCCTGATCCCGGCTTTGCCGGCGAAATCAATTGAATATCCATCAGCGGAAATTTAATGATCCTTAAAGGTATTCACACCTTTTCAAATTTAATTCACAAGAATCGCTTAATCTGTTAATTAAAAACACAAACAGAGCGGGAACATATACTCAGCTTATGTATAATATACACCAAAAGCGAAAAAAAAAGGGAGAGGAAAAACAATTTATAGCTTTATCGCGCTGGGAATGCTTAAAGCACAACTGTCAACAACTAAAAGAGAAGGATAAAAGGGATAAGAACTTTCATTCCGAAAACTGGATACACTTTAGGGACCACAACATGATATGCTGCCCACTTAATTGGACTTCAACAACTTTGAAGAGCGTGAGTATTAGGCGAATACTTTGCGCTGTTTATTATGTTATTCGAGTCTCAGAGTCCGCGTCCAGCGGGGATTCAACTAAAAGATAATCTCAATCGATAGACTCGTACATCATCATCTCATTAGGGTATTAATGAGAGAGTGTAATGAATATTTGCACTTTTGTTGATCGGCCTGGCCGTAAAGCAGACAAATGGCCTGGCCCCCTCTTACTGCCAGGCTGTATCCTTAACCCGTTCGTTTTCCATTCAGCCCAGACCAAAGTTTTTTTTTGTTTTATTTTCGTTGCTGGTGATGATGCTCCGGGTGCTGCTGCTGATGGAGCTGCAACGTTGTGTTAATAATTATGGAGAATCAACGCTTCGGCATCATTTGGCAACTCATTAAAATTCATAAATTATACTTCAGCGTTTCATTAAAAAATCAGGCAACAACAATCGCAGTCTTGGCCCAGCTACCAGCTACCAGCTACCAGCTACCAGCTCCCAGCCAGGAGCAGGTATAATGCTGCCAAGTGGGCGTGGCGCTGCATCTAAAGTGAGGCAATGAGTGCTGAGCTTTGTTTCGGCTTGTCTGCGCCCCGAAGGACCCCACAATGGACCTCGGAGTGCAGATAAAAATATTAATAAATGCCAATGCAAATGCATTAAATCAATATTAAATAATTTAATTAAAATTCAAAAAAAAAGCAGCAAGCAAAAATGTCAAATGATACAAACAATGGCATTAAATTGGGCTGAAATTTAAACGGCCTGTAAATAAAATACAGCATTAAATTAATATGTGTGGCATATTTTTAATTTAATGCCATGTTTAATGACCTTAATTAAGCTAATACAAAGCGTTTCGCATCGCAGTTGAGGATACGTGAAGCAATAATTAAAATGTATTTATCAAATTGTTTGAAATTTATGAAGTCTCTCAATATGAATATCGATGTGAATACCATTCGTATGAGTGCGATTCAAGCAACGAACAGACAAAATGCAAATAAGATTAATCAATTTATACATTAATCATTAATTATTTGCATTACAATCGCATTCCGAATGTTATTGCTACTTGCGGCTGCTGTTCAAGTGCCACTGAATATTTAATATAATTAAATAAAATAAGCACCGCGGATTTTAACCGAACTTAAACAAATATTTGCGCAATGGTCTGTCTGCGGCTCTCTTGCAATCCAATTGCGGATTGCGGAATTTCACAAAATAATAATAGCAAGTGAGCACTATTCTATACATATTAAAGATATCCTTCGTCCTCTACCCTGTATTGTCAGCTAACTAATTACACTCTCAATTCACTTCTCCTTTACCTTTCTAGACATCCTCCCTCTCTCACCAACTAACATGTCTTTAAATTTTCTTTAAACCTTTTTTATCCTTTCTTTACGCCTTTTTATTTCCCTTTTAATACGTAACTTTACCTATTTATTATACTGCTACTTTTATATACTATTACTTCTAATAGTACATTAATTAGTAACAGTCCTATTTACTAATTCACTTTTATACTAATACTTTAATATATTATGCTTCTGTATACTATTGATCCTAATAGTATATATGTAAGTAGTAGTGTATTGTAAATTTTCTAGTCACTCCTATTCTTATATTCGATTACTAATACTTCTGATCTGATTGGGTTTTTCTGGGTTTTTCCCAATCCTTGCAACAAATGTTGGATCGTTTTAAATTAAATTAATTTTCCTTATTTATTACTCCCCAGATTTAAAGATTTAAACTTTTAATTTTTATTTAAATTTTAAATTTTTTATATTTTTATTATTTTATTTTAATTTTAAATTTTATATTAAATTGTAAATATTTGTAGTTAGCTGTTCTTAGCTGACTTAAATTAATTAAATAAATAAATAAATAAATAAATAAATGCATATTTAATAGGCTTCAGCTTGTACGAAACTCATTTCATTTCCGCTGTGAACTTACGAGTTCATCTTAAAATAAGATTAAACGCTTCGAGTTTAATTTCAATTTGTATCAATTTGTTGTTAACCCTTGAAAAGGTTTCCCTCAGAGAGGTAGCTGATTGAAGGACTCTCTGTATAGTTTCAGATACTCCAGGCAAGCATTCGAAGCCTTTACAGGGTATTTAACAATTTACATGCTTCGCTTTTTTTGCATGCGACAAAACAAGCAAAACATGTAAATAAACAATTGGGCATTAATTAAATTACATCGAAGCTCAGGGAGAATTGCATTTATTTGTTTATGTTTATTGTGCCGCAAAACATACTTAAAATTCATTAAATTCATTAAATTCACAATTATTTCAGTTTCAGTTCGACGTTCGACGTTCGACGGCAGCGGCGGCAGAAAGTTACTTAATTTATTCCTTTTGCATTTCTGCAAGTTGCTCAGGACTCGTAAATTGGTCAAGCGGTGTGCTCTGAACCGTGCCACGCCCTCACCTCCGCCCCGCCCCTACTCCAACACACACATCGCGCCACCTACCGCAGGAAACAGGCAGCGCGACCCGCGCCCAATGCTTAACGCCCATCGCCATCGCTCGACGCTCATTAAAACACGTCAGCAAAAGGGATAAAGCCATTTTAAATGGCAACTCTGCACCGAATGGGCTCTTTTACAAATATGTATGTTCGGGTGTGTTCTCTTATTTCACTTCCTCTGGATTGCGCCGAACTGGTGCAGAGTATTCCGGGCATATTCCGCAGCCTCAACCGGATCTGCCATTAATCGTTGTGAGAGTCTTCTTCCATGGCAATTTGAACTTTTAGATGGATTCTTCTCACACCTGCGAGACACAGTTCTCATTTCAATTGATTGCACAAAAGTGCTTTCCTTAGCATCCAGAATATCTGTGGAGATATTGAAGTCATTTCCATGCAACTCATTTTCATTTGAAGCTAGGATAAGTCATCTGATTTCGGATCCTGAACTTCTTTCTTCAGGAACCCCAATTAGCCGACCTTTATAAGGGTATCCGAAGTACAGCGAAGCAGGAAGCATTTTATTTGCCAACTGTTTTTCAATAAAGTTTTCAGTTTTTCAGCAGTGCGAAATGAGCACCAGCAGCGGCAGCAACAGAAGCAGCGAAATCAATTAATGAATTGGTAAAAATTAAGTGCTTCAATTGCATGAAATTGATTTCGAGTAATAATTTTCAGCTCGAGCGGCGGCAAGGAAAAAACATATAAATGCGAAGAGAGTTGCCTGCCTTTCCAGGAAGGGGCAGGATAATAATAATGCTTAATGGCTACCGCCGGCGGCGACGTCGACGTCGACGCGCAGCAGCAGCAGCAGCAGCAGCAGCAGCAACAAACAACAAGAGGAGCAACAAAATATCCCGCGAAGCTTTTAAAGCGGACAGTGACTCCGTTAAGTTCAAAAGGCCGGCAAATCGTGGTCTGGGCAACAAGAGAGAACACGGACCAAAGGACGACTGGCCCAAAGGATGACTTCTCTTTCAGTTGCATAATAAAAAATAATAATCATAATTTTTTTTCATTGCCGTCGCTGTTGCCGTTGCCATCTTTCCCGTGCATTTTCCTTTCGCCATTTTTAATGCACTTAGTTCATGACCCGCCTGGACGGCAGACCAGGAACCCAGCCAAGGAGCCAGGACTCGCCGCAGGTGTTGGTCACCGTTAGCAACGTTTTTTAATGGGCATTATCTGCGTCATGAGAATGAAAAACTTTATGCAGCTGCAACTGTTGTTGCTGTCGCTTTTTATTGTTGCCATCTTAAAGCACACAAATTAATTTTGCTAATTATAGGGCCAGTCCAATGCTCACAATGCAATCGTAAATTAGCCAGGTTTATGCGTGCTAGCCAACTGCTTACACCCCTCCCAGAACAAGTTGGCCAGCAGTTGCCTCCTCCCCTCCCAGGGCCATGGCCAACGCGATAATGTTATCTAAACAAGCATAAAGTTTTGCATCAAGGGCTAAGAATCTAAATATTATTACCAGCATCCGGTTCGCTGGGTCGATGCGGCGCGGCTCTGATTTACTCCCCACAGCTAGTTAGTTGGGAGTAGTGTCTTGGCCAGCTCTGGTTCTGGTAACCTGACTGGCCACTTTTATTTTTAGCCTGCTTGCTGGCCGCTTGATTATAGTTTAAGGCAGTTGCCAGAACGGGGGGCACTCCATTCATGGGCAGTGCCTTAATTTGCTTAAAGGAAGTTCCAAGCAGCAGGCCCAGTCTGCAGACTGCAGAGTGTGGCCCAAACTATATTGTGGCCATAATGTAGCGTGTAACCAAAGTACTCTCCAATCTCAACAAGTGGAGCATATTGGTTATAGGACCAGCCGTTAATAATAATTCTATCTACACACTCTATTCCAACTGAAGGAGGTGCTTCATTCCAATCGATAGATCAAAGATGAAGAATTCATCCTTCAATCGTATATTGGATACAGATGGAAAAGTGATCCTTCAATCAATGAATTGTATCTCTGATATAGAATGTTCTTTTATTGCCAAGTAGTCGCATTGCAGGGCAGCATTCGTTCAGCTCTCCAGTTGGCCAACTCGTGCCCAGCGTTGCCAATTAACAAGTCGGCCCTGTGTTCCAGTTTTTTATGGCCAACAGGAAGCGCAGCGAATTGGACATTGTGGCTATTGGAGGACATGCGACAAAGTGCTGATTATTGAAATTAACTTTGATTTGTTTGTTGTTCAGCTGCAGCGGCAAATTACAAACTTGTAACTATACGGACATAAGCCAGACGGAGTCGTAACCAAGGGAAAGACCTCAGACACCCAAGCGATGGCAGCTAGAATAAAAATGCATTGCAATTGCATAAAGAAAAGCAGTGGACAGTGAAGAAAGGGGAAGTGGGAGAAGGAGGGGAGGCAGGCTGAGCCGAAGCCAGTGCCAATATGGCCAAATGGAAATTGCTGTAAAATATGAACTACCAATTTCTGTTTGGAACTGTTGCAGCGACTATGGCACAAGACCCGAGTTAAACTGATCGACTTGGACGCGTTTGACTTGAAGATACCCTGCAAAAAGTGGGACTGAAATATGGATTTATATAAAGAATCACTTGTTTAACAATAGATAATCCACTTTAAATAGAGATCTTGAATCCGTTTTTGATATAGATCTGGAATCATTCTTAGGAAGGATAGGAGCGAGGGATATAGATCCTTGTGTTTGCTATGTGTACCCATATATCCCTCTTACTGAGACCATCCCAGGGCATGAGGGAAAAAATCTACTCTGGCAGTTTGGGCAGGCACTTCAGGGGGTTTTATGCTGGCTACGAGACATTGACACAATAACACCTAAAGTGGCTTTGTCCGCCCGGCAATATTGACTGTCAGAAAGTGCACACGACAGCAGACCCCAAACCGGAATCGCAGTTATACCCGCCCCACCTCCTTCCCACTGGTGGGAGACACACATACCTAGACACAAAGCCCACACAATTTCAGTCAGTTGCCAATCCGCTTCCGCCTGCAACTCACGCTGACTTTGGTAGTTGTATTCATGCATGAATTTTGAACGAAATTTTCATACCTTTTTCGCAATATTCTTTCGTTTTGCTCTCAATTTTTTTGCTGCTCTTCTGTAAGGATGTTTGGATGTTGGGGCAGTTTTCCACTTCAGTCCGTTACTTTTCAATTTCCAGCTGCACAGACACACACACACACACACATACACACCCACAAACTTTTTGTAGAGTGTGCTTGGCGCGATTTTCCGGTACGCTGCATTTTCATTACACGTGTGCGGGAACAGGAGCTGGAACGGGAACGCGATAGACACCTCGAAGAAAGACAGAGAGCGAGAGAGAGGAGAGAGGAGAGGAGGGACAAAGACAAAGAGTAAGAAGGCTGGAAAAGTTTTTTCGTTAGAACCGCTTGTCAAAGGCAGGCAACCAGTTGGCAATTGAAGTCGGCAGTCGCCTTATTGCAAATTGCTTGAATTGCTTTTGGCTTTTGGCTTACTTCTTTTGGCCGCTTCTCATCGCTTCGCTTTCATTCCCGTTGTGCATCTTAAACACTCGGCGTTGTTTCTGCACTTGATATTTTTCACCTGCCACCTTGCCACCTTCCACCTGCCACCTCAGTCACCTACTCGTGCGGCCACTTGGCTACCCCGTGTTTAGCCACTTATTTGCCACACTTGACCAAAATCAATTGGCAGCGACAGCGGACATGCCACAGCCACAGACACTGCCACAGCCGCTGCCACAGCCGCTAAGGTGGCTACAACAGATTATGTTGTTTAACAATCAAATAAGTCACGCGGCGCTTAACTCAACTCAGCTCAGGTGGAAGCACCAGGCCACCTCCACTGGAGGCACCACAGCGCAGCAACAAGAATCACAACATCAAAGGAAACTTAATTGGGCATATACGAAGTTTTAATGCTCTTAGCGAGTCACTTTACTGATTCTCTTTGTGCAACTAACATGCAAGATAATCCATCTTAAGGGTTGAGTTTCTCTTTCTGCATTCATAAACCAGAAATAATAGAGACAAGTTTAAGGAAATCAATAAAAGAATATATCATTTAATTTGTATTGTACTTCAGCTCAGCTGCAGCAGATAGTCGGCATGCCCCGTGCCACATAAATGGGGTGCTTGTGCAACCAACACCGTCAAGTTCTGCACGAAAGATTTTAGTTACCTTTTGGCGCGAACCTGCAGAGTCCGTCCATAGTCCGTAGTCCACAGTCCACGTACGTTCCATACTGCCTCCACTGAGCTCTCCCATCTCCCAGTCCGTTGTCCATTGTCCATTGTCGGTGGTTGTCTCTGCAGTGTGTGGCTTATTGTATAAGCGCGTCCGTCTGAATCTGCGCGTCCAATGTGGGCGTTTTATGTGGCCGTGTCCCTAAGTTGTTGTTATCGTTGCTCTTAATGTTGTTGTTGCTCTTGTTGTTGTTGTTGGTGTTGTAGCTGTTGTAGCCGATGTTGCGGCGTTGCTTGTCTGTTTGGCTGATTGTTGTGATTCTTGGTTCGCATATGCCGAACACCTCTCTCATGCCTTCGCCTCTGCCTTTCCCTGTCGCCTGTGCCATGAGCCGTGTAAACATTGGCGCGTGCCTTACTGCCAACAACAACAACAACTACAACAGCAACAACATCAACAACAACAACAACAATAGAACACCTTAATGTGTGCGCCTGCCTGGAACTGATTCTAATCGCTCGGAGTGTGGTGTTAATGTTGATGTTTCAATTAATTTTTATTAGTTCAACTCGTTATGCGCTTGGCTGCTGCCCGCTCTCAGCTTATGAAAAATGATAAGTTACAAGCGGGGCTGGGGCTGGCCCCCAGCAGATGATAGTGTTCGGTCACCCTTCCCGGCATCTGGCCAATGGACAGCTCAATCAAGTAACAAGCTTAAGCTATAAGCTTAGCACTGAACCCCATATCAGCCATATGTACATGACCTATCGTGGATCCATCAATTTGCATATTGCAGCAGCTCAGATATCGGCAGCGCACCTATAAATCCTCTGCCTGGCTCTTTGCACGCCGTAAATAACCCTTCCGGAAGGCAGGCATGACCGTGCGGTCCGAGCCCAGGCACAGGCAGAAGCACAGGCAAAAGCACAGGACGACAACGACGCCGCCAATCATTTATCAAAAATATTATCAATCAGTCAATAGATGAAATGGCTTGATGAATGTCCAACAAGCAGCCCGGCAGAGTGGCAGCCAGGCAGCCTGGGAGCCAGGCAGGCAGTCAAGCAGGAGGCTTTCGAATTGGGCGCCTGTGTTGACAGGACAGGCATCTGCCCTGGGAGCTGGGAAGTGGGCGTGGCTGTTATTGGTCAACAGCAAATACAACACAGAGCAGCCTGCATTTGATTGATTTCGGAAAATGAAGAAAAATCGTGTTGAAACGCCAAGACAAAGTGAGCAGCGGCCAGTCCCAAAACTGAAATTGCACAATGGCTATCCATACGTAAGTGTGTGTGTGTGTGTGTGTGTGCGTGTGCTTGTGTGTGTGTCTTCTATATGGATTGGTGCTCTAAGTGAAAAGCACTTACCTCTCACTCTTATGCCGCACACTTTTAGTCATGAATTCGCAGTGCAAGCTTCCAAACTGAATGTGGGTCAGCAGACTGCAGCCTGGAATTGTAAGAGATACGAAAATAAACAGGTGAGTTTAGTTTAGTCAGAATTATTAAGGACATTCCTCTCCAAAATATGAAAACATTTCTTCTTTTCGACTACTACCACTATTTAGTTAGACGTTTTGTATTTCCACTCCTAGCAATATCTGCTACCTTCGTATAGCTCTCTGATAAATGAAGGTATTCAGGTATAAACCACACCGCTTCAATGATATTCATGCAGTTCATTTAATTAACGTTGAACATTAAATTGATATGGCAACTGGTTGTGAAACATTTTCCTTTTTAGTGAACACAATGCGGTTGTTCCCTTGAACATAACTTGCAATGGGTTCCATGTCGAGCACTCTAGACCCAAAGCCTACTTACTTGGGGGCTCTATGGTTCCCATTGTTTCTGTTGAGGCGAAGTTTCCAAAACTTTGCCAGAAATACTATACTCATAGTTTGAAACAGGCCCAGAATCTGCAGTGTGTGTGTGTGTGTGGTCCTGGCTAACGAATACGGAATAATACAGCTAGAGATAATTTCGAATGTGGGCGATTGGGAAGGTCTATCAGAAAGTGATTAGTAATGGCCAGGCCTGGCCAGGCATAGGAAGAATGCAAATTTGATTATTGTGGCCATGGACCAGCTCACACACACATATGTAAACATATACAGACATGCATTCTACACACACACACAGACACGCACACACAAAGACGCACAGGACATGGAAGCAACATTTGTTCTATTGTTTTGCAGTGTTTTTTGCAGACTTATTCAATTTGCTCTGCAACATGTCAAAAAGTTTTGCGCAGCAAATGAAAAATGTGCAGCAAAAGTGCAAAACGCAGCAAACATGCTACGAAAATTACAATTTTTTCTTCTATTTTTCAACCTTTTTTCCCTCTATTTTTGGTGTGTGTGTGTGTTTGTTGTGTGTGTGTGAGCCGTTTTTGTTAGTTTGTCTGTGGCTTGTTGTTGTCTCTGGTGTTGTCAAAAAGTATGCCAACGCCGGGACCAAAATGATGGAGTGACATGGACTGCAATCCGGGCGGGAGATGGGGTCTGACAACAGTATAGACTAACCATAGGGCAAGGGGTCGCTTCCCTCTCTCACTCGCTTTATGTACTATATCTTTCTCTTTCTACATTTGACAAGTGGAGTGTGCGGCCAAATGCCTTTTAGTACCTCTTTCATCTGCAAATATTTGTGTTATTAGAATTTTTAAGCCAGCTCGCAGAAACGTTTTTGCCAGTGCAGAAAGACAACTATACAAACACATACATACATAAGTAGAAAGCGAGTACTTCCAGGATTGCCTTCAACCAAAATTTGTCAAATATATAGATATATATGTTCTTAGTTGATCAAGGATCCTAGAGCTCCTCATGTTTCTCAACTATACTTCGAATATACTTCATCCAAAAGTGTCATTTCTTTTCACTTTTATTGAAATTAGGCGTTTTTGATGTGAAACTGATTTGAGGAATACAAAAGATACACTCGCGCTTGCTGACACAGTGTGTGTGTGTGTGTGTGTGTGTAGCATACTTTCCTGCGCAAACAGGGACAGCATTTGTTCGAGCTGCTGTTTGGCTGGGGCCGCTGTCAACGAAAATGTTTTGAAATTGTTGCGAGGTGATTTTATTTTGTTCACTTTTGGCTCATGTTTTTTTCAAAATATTTAATTTCCGCATTAACGTTGCGACAAAATTCTGAATATAATAAAATGCCAATGCTAAATATTGACACACTTCGTGGAAGTTATGCTTTCAGGCCACACTCTTTTATTATTAATTTTTCAATGTCAATGCATTTCAATTTTGTGGCATTTCCTCGTCCTGGTGCTTGTGGTGCTCCCTCACGTCCTCGTCGCCATCCTCGTCCTCGTCGTCGTCGTCGACAATCGAGCGGAATAGATTTATGACAGCGACACTGCATTTTATTACACTTAAAGGAAATCTTTCTTGAAATTGGCACACGAAAAAGTTTGCGAAAAATAAACGTAAAGTGGCAGAGGACATGGAAAAATCGAGTAGGAGAAAAGGTAGCCAGACCGATAGAGAAGTTAGCGTAAGTAAGGCAACGCCATTTATCACCGTGACACCTTGCCGGGTGGCCAACTTGCTCCTGGTCTGTCCATGGGGGTGTAGGTCTGAGCTCGGCTTGTGGTGTGTCTACACTTAAACGGTGTGTGTGTCGGTGTATGTGTGGGTGTGCGTGTGTATGTGTGTAGCATTTTTATGGCATGTGAGAAATGGCGCAGAAAGTGTGACACAAAATTGTAGACAAATTGCTTGAAATGATTTCATTTCTTTTATTTATGATGCCAGGGTCCGGGTTGCTTTTTAGAAACCAAAGCTGCATTAAGCCCATTCGTTGACTTTTATTTTAATGCCACAAGATTAAATAAATTGAATTTTAATATTCGCAGGAATAACATTTTTAAGCCAATCACTCTTCACAAGTTGCTTTCAACTCGAATAACTTCTTAAGTGCTCAAGGCATAGTTATTCAAGAACTTGCCAAGTAAACTAAGAGTTCGCACAGACAAACAGAATGGAATGGACAAAGCTCCGACCGGGGTTTTTCTTGTTGATAAGTCGAAATATATAATGTGACGTATGTAGAGTTGGAGATGATCTATATACCCAATTTGATACGTAAGGGTGTACGTACGCGGCACAGTGGAAAGTATTCAGCATTATTTCCGTGATAAACATATGGGTTATCGTCTTTTTAGCCAAAGCTCGGAAATAACAGCTGAAACAGTCGATAATGAAAACGTCGACTTCGCACTGTTGTCAAAAATGAAATGGTTGATAATAAAATAGTTGATTTGGTCAGGCAATCACAGAAATAATAGAGACAAATAAAGTTTTCGAACGGATATTCGTGTTTGATAGTTTAATTATCATTTGTATGATATCTAAGAGAATTTTCTTTTCACATAGAAAGTGATAACAAGGCGATGACACCAAAGTTAACAACAATCATTGTCTTGCACTACATTTAATATATAATATAAGATGATAACTGATATATACACTTAAAATACTGCAGTGTATTTGTTGTGATGAATAAAATGTCCCTTTTCTATTCAAATACGATCGAGATGGAGACAGACAGCCAGATCAGCTGCAAAGACAGGCTTGTTGAACGAACGCGTGCCAAGCCTGTGTTTTAAGCGTGCCAAAATGAGTATAACATAGCTTTAACATAGCAAGGCATTTGCATAACATTAACATAAGATGGCGATATGAGAAATATAACAGAGTCATATTATTTGCACACTGTTATTTAGATTCTGCATTAGGTCTGTGTTTAGTAGTAAATATGCAAAAACATGACAGAGAATGTCACATGAAGTGTATTTAGTATGGTAGCACTTAAATACTTTCCCTTTTCCATTTATTTTCCAGAATAACAATAGAACTAAATGCGAACGTAACAATTTTTTCAGTTAAAATATTTGGCAGCATAAATCAAACGAAAGCCGTCCCAAAAAAGGAAAGAGAGAAATAATAGCGTACCCAAAACCATATCCATATCCGTATGCCATGTCGGAATGACAAAACTAAACTAAAACACAAATACATATGCATAACATGAGAGGACCTAAAACAAATCCCCAACACAAATAACTGCCAACACATTTGCATATATCTCACAAATAACCGAGAGCAACGCAGAATAGAAACCAAAAGCTCAAAACTCCGAAACAACAACGGAATATAAAAGAAAGAAAAAGAAAACGCGTTTGCAATTGTTCAAAAAGAAAGGGAAAAAAATTCAGATTCAGGCAGCAACAAAATGCAAAACACTTCTAAAAATGAGGCATTTCCGGTCGACACACGCAGCAACAGCGACAACAACAGCAACAACAGCGACAACAGCGACAACAACAGCAACAGCCACAACAACGGGAAAGGCAAAGGCAACCGGCACATAAAACAAGGGGTTAAAAAACAGGCGCGAAAAAGTAAGGTATAATAAACGCCGAACATAAAAATCGGCGCTGAAATCTGCACAATAAACAACAACAACAACAACAACAGCAACAACAACACCGAGCATTGAGCTGAAGATGAGAGGGAATGTCGAGGAGGCAGGCAGCAATATTTAAAGCATATGCCACGGCTAATACAATGATATGAAAGGCAATAAAAATCGTGGCCGGATTCGTGGGCAGAGAAGGTAGGGAAGGTGCAGCAGCAGCTGCTGTTATCAGTGTGAAGCCATCAAATTCGATTAGATGCCGGCCGTTGAGGGTTGGCAATAACGGAAAATGAAACACTTGACTGTTTTGGCAGCTGCAAAAGATGGAGATGAAGTCCCCGGTCGACCATAAGGTCGTCGTGTCAGCACGGAGGAGACGAAGGACGAAGGCGGATGAAAGCTGTTGTCCTCTTGTCGGTAATTGTTTCTGTTTTTTCTGCGTGTTTATCGTTTTTTCAACACTAACACGAGGAATAAAAGCCCAGAGACTCTCTTTATTAGCAAACAGTTTACTTTTGTCTGCTAATTACAGCTAATAAAAAACTATAAATGTAGGTAATAAAAAGCTATGACACTCAACGAGAATGAAAAACAAATAAAATCAATAGACCCCACAGCAAGAACCAGAAAAGACGAACTGGATTTTAGAGGAAATTAAATAAAATGTAACTGATAAGCGATTAGTTATTAGCGAATATTATTAAAATGGAAAAAATGTGACCCAGTGGTACGTCTAATTGGAACGTCGCACCCATTGAGCTATTCAAAGCATATGATAATAAATAAGTTCTATCATTACCAAATAAATATATTGCTGACGATATATAAAAGCAAGTGCTCCCTGTGGGGAACCACATTGTATCGATTACTTTTGAGCTGACAAAATGACTGCAAAAGCATTCTTTCCAACTTTCTATGACGAAAAGACCAAAATATGGAGTGGAGCGGCAAAACGTCCACACTACCATCCCAACTGCTCAGTGGGTGAGGTGGTGCACAACGCATTGAAGACTTGGCCCCATAATGTTGCCCAGGTAAGTTTCGAATTCTTAGAGTCCAATCAATCAAACTCAGTAATGAGTTCAATAGATCTCGCACATGGATGGACGTGAAGTGACCAATGGAAATATTCTGTCCTGGGCCACACGCCTGGCCCTATACTTCAAGAGCGAGAAGCTGACACACAAGGATGTTGTCGGCATCATTGGCAACCAGAGCACATACATAAGCACTGTGGTTGCAGCCTGTTTCTTCAACACGACGCCCTTTCACGCCGTAGCCTACACCTACATGAAGGAGCCTGAGGTCATCAAGGGGCTGTATAGTATGACAAAGCCAAAGATAATGTTCTGTGAAGCTGAACACTATGAGACTATGAAGGAAATTTGTAAGGAGTGGGCTCCCAAGATTATAATTCTGAAAGAAAAAGTCGATGGCCTGCCGAGCGTTGAGGACCTGCTAAAACCACATCCAGCGGAACTCTTCTACCAGTGAGTAACAAAATGAAATTTGATAAAACTTGAAACTATATACATTCTTCCCATTAGACCTGAAACCCTGGCTATTGGTGGCGAGCAGACTGCAGCTATTCTCTGCTCATCGGGCACCTCTGGCAGCCCCAAATCCGTCACCTTATCCCACCAACATGTCTTCAAAGTGCCACCGTAAGTGAACAACTACTATTCTAGTGAACCGTTTGTAATATTCATAATATATTGCAGAATAACTAACTGCACGGACACTGTCATGACCAGCGCCACTCTTGACTGGATGACTGGCTTTACGGTCATGTGTCTGACCCTCTTCCTTGGCACCACACAAGTCATTTTCGACGAGCCCTTCAACGGTGACACTTTCATTAAAATGACTGAGAAGTACAAGGTAACTATGATTGTAATGGCACCCTGGCAGGGATTCGAGGTGTTCACGAGTCCCATAGCCACGGAGGAGAATCTGTCCAGTGTGCGCATTGCCTATGTGATTGGAGGTTGGCTCTCAGCGGCGACGTTGCGGAAGGCCCAAAGCCTGATGAAAAAGGCCTTCATTATATTCTCCTATGGCTCCACTGAGACGGGATGTGTGTCCATTAACATCGATCACACTAATGACAACTCTGTGGGAAGACTGGCTCCGGGTATTCGTGTTAAGATTGTGGATGAACAGGGAAATTCCCTGGGACCAAAGCAGGTCGGTGATATACTCATTGATATTGGCATGAAATGGGAAGGTTATGTGGCCAATCCTGAGGATACTGCCTCTGCACTGCGGGATGGCTGGATCGATCTGGGTGACATTGGCTACTTCGATGAGGACAACAATCTGTATCTAGTCGACCGGAAGAAGGACGTGCTCAAATACAAATCAAAGGACTATTGGCCCAATGAAATTGAGCAGATTATTGCCGAGCTACCCGAGATTCAAAATGTCTGCGTCGTCGGTGTCCGGAATGTCGGCTTCACCGATGCTGCCGGCGCCTTGGTCATCAAGAAACCTGACACGGATATCACCAAGGAGCGGATTATCGAACATGTTGCCCAGCGCGTTGTCGTGGACTACAAGCAACTCCATGCTGGAGTCCAGTTCGTGGACAAATTGCCGCAGAACGCCAATGGAAAAGTGATTAGGAACCTGGCAAGGCAAGTTTTTGAGAAGCTAATGGAAAGCCAGTAATGTTAGATTAACCAGTAGATAGAGACTACGATCTTGTGTTTAATGTACTACCTAAGAGCAACTAACCTAAAAATAAAGTGATTTCATTTAGAATATATATCAAGAGTTGAAACAAGAAGGGAAGAAGAATTTTACGATATTGAATTGTTCATAAATAGAAAGTGTTATAGGAATGAGAGTTAAAGAGTTATAAGAGCCTTTAAGAATTGCTGTGCAAACAGAACAAAAGTTTCCTCAAAGTCTTTAATAGTATAAAGAAAGCAGAAAGCGGTTGAAAAATACGATTTCATATGTGGACTTTAAGCATACACAATTGATTCTACGGAAGGAATACTATCGAAAGAGAAAGATAGAGAGTGAGAGAGAGAGTATTATTAAGTATTCACAAAGCTATAGTTTATAATGAATCCTGCATATAAGACTTTGTCTGAGACAGACAAACATGAGGAAATGCAAAGGATATTCAAGAAACATTTGTATGTCATGGTAGAGCGAGTCGTAGGAACATTTCACTTCTATGAGAAGTGTGTGTGGATGTGTGTAGAGTGTAGGTTCAGAGTACCCCACAGTCTATATATGAACTGTTTCCCATTTTAAAAGTACCAAAAGTCTCACCAGACTCGAAATGCACTTAAGGAAATATCAAATATGCGAGTACAGAAAACAAACAAAGATAAAAAAATAAATAACTAATGAACTTGGAGACAACTCGGTTTATATATCTGAATATTGTTATGATATTATATCCGCTTGGGTTTCTGTGTGCCGTAATACTTAGCTGGTATCTAATCTCGCATAATTCTAGGTGCATGAGTTCTGACCTAGGAGTTTCCCCATTATAATCGTTAAATATAAATAAGCTTCGTTTGGTTTATCAGCGTTTGCTCATTCATAACTTACATTATAGAAATATTAGAGAGTTTCCCCCATATAAGTTATATCTTAATGACATACGCAACAAATAAATAGAATTGATAAACCAAATTGGAATTTGTTCAAGTTTTCAATTAGCATATCTGCACATCTTCAGATATTCATACTACAGTATATACAGAAGATATGGCTTACATAGAGAGATACGAGTGTTATTTTGAGTAGACCAAAACTGACCACAGCTGACCATAACTGACCAGATCAAGAAAGCAATGGAGCAACTGTCTGTAAGACCGGATAAAACTTAAGTATATGAAATGAGTTTCATTTTGACTTCAGATGTATATTAGATATATACAAAGGTTGTGCTGTAACAAGTAGATAAGTTTACGATAAATGTTATGTACATCAAGTAAGAGAGATAGATTTTATAGGGTATCTACCAGTCGACCAGCTTCGATTGTTTATGTCGTTGATGGTTTAGCTTTCTAGCTCACATTTCAGAAATTTATGTAAATTCATAACAGCTTTAATAAGAAGGAGAAGTAACTATCATGTTACTGGCAAGAAAAGTTCAGCCTCTATCAGTCAGATGATACCGATATCTATGACCCCTGACCCCCTCACGTCTTGTGCATGTCATCCCAGGGTCGTACTCATGTAGTATGGCGACCCGCCCGCACCATTAACACTTTAAGTGCAAGCCTCTCGGGTCTACTTGGCTCAGGCTACGGCTAAGGTAGCCCAATCCAGGCAGACCCAATCCTGCACAGCCCAGCCCAGCGCAACTCAAGCCGAGCAAGAGTAAACGGGACGGGGCCACTCAGGCGCACTCGGGTTGTTGGCCAGACAATTTTACCTACTTTAGGTTTATTTATTTGCATATTTTTCAACTTAAAGACGACAAAGACGAGGGAATAGAAGCACTAGCACCAGGACTATTGTGCCGCACACAAAGGACGTATCATCCAGGACAATGACAATGACAATAGTCGAAGTGGAGCCCACAGTCGCAGCAGCAGCAGCCGCAGTACGCATGCATTGTGCCGCTATTTTATAATTGACAATAATACATAAAAGATATATGTATAGTATAGAAAAAAAGGAAGAAAAAAGCCGCATAATAATGGTAAGTAATACATTAGCCAGACATAAGCCTGGATCCACTCTCGCTCCACGATGAGAATCCCTGGGGCTGGGCAGAAGCGGCCCTCTGCCGGCTGACACTGACAATGCATTTGTGCCCGTGAAAAAAGGTCACGTCTTATCTATTTACCTAAACAATTTGCTTAAAATGTTTACAACATAAGCAACATCATCATCAGCATCGGCATCAGGATTGGCATCAGCGTGTGGCCAGAGGTGGTCGGGGGTGGCTGAAGGTTGTCCCGTGCATGTGGCCAGGCTCCGGCTCCGGCTCAGGCTCAGGTTCGGCCAGGCTAGTGCCATCTATTTACCTTAAGTAGTCATACGGCCGTTGTTTTTGCTTATTTCTCTAGATGTAGATGTGGATGAGGATGTGGATGGAGATGGGGATGCGCCTTGCCATGGAGACGGGTGTGGGAGGCAGGCGAAATGGTCGAGCAACATTAGAGCGCAATAGCCAGGGGAATTGTTTTATAAGCTATGAATAACAGGACAAAAAGAAAACGAAACGACAAAGAGACAGAAAGAAGGCACAAAACCAGAAAGCACACAATTAACTTCACACAGTCGAACTTCAGATACTCTTTCTTTAGAGTATGCGGAGTTTCTATTTCAAATAATTCAAATTTAACTTTTCTTTAAATTTGTATCAACAAGTAAAGTTCTTTTTCGTTTTAAACCTCTTCAGAAAGCAGAAAGACCTTCGACTAGAGTTTCTAAGGAAAAACTGTGACAGAAAATAAAATTTCCTAAGGAACAAACCCGGGCTCTGTGGCTTGTGCCTGTCCCAGGTCCCATGTCCCAAGTCCCATGCCCCAAATGGCAACGACTGTTGCCGCTCCTTTTCCATTTAAGGACTGGCCCAAGTTTCAAATTTTGTGAGAATGTGCGTCACAGTTAAAAGGTCCCGCAGAACAGCGTTTTTTTCTGCAACAACATTTTCACATTTACGAATTTCCTTCGAGTTTCCTTTGCAGCGTCTCCATTTGCTGAGCTGCGGCACGCGCTGCCTCCACCTCGAAGGGCTTAGGCACGGCGCTGACTTAGTTATTGGTTCGTCGCATCAGTCTTTCCAATCAACATCATCTATCAGCATTAAATTCAGAGTCCCGGCACAATCCAGGAAAGAGAAAAACAGTCCAAAACGGCCATGAAACAAAGAAAAAGGCACTTACTTTCATCCTTGGGCTTGTTCTTCCAGCAACAAAAACAAATGGAATACAATGCCTTTAATTTATTTGTTGGTAATTTTCTAATCACGGGCTGGAAAACGCGATTGCCTTTAAGATAAACAAATGTTGCTGAAATTTCTCATCGTGTTAATTGTATAAATTTAGACAAACTTTTTATGAGCTACTCGAACAGCTACAACAAGCCACCCTCTTTCCGGGTTCCACCTCCTCCCCTCCAATTCTGTTGGCCTTCTTCTGGCAAAAGGGAGGAGGTTACATTTTATGAGCCATTGCCACGGCGCAAAAGTGAATTATCTTGTTATACACTGAAACTCCCATGCACTGGCGGCATAATCAAATGAATATTCTAATGCAAGGCTCTCATTAGGCTGGGAGATTGTGTGGCATTGATTTTAAGGCCCAGACTTGTGCTTCAGTTTGTCCGCCTGACATCGAGATACCCCACATCGCAATAGATAGAAAACTCTTCGCTGAATCCTCTATTACTATATCTATTCCTCTATCTGGGATCTCTTTGATGATTATTTATGCAAACACTAAGATTTCATCTCCTTTTCAGGTTGTTCAGTTGCAGCACTCAACTAACTTGATCTACTTGGAGTATAGAGAAACATCTATAGCAACCTGAGGGTAATGAGTGTGAAGAGCATAAGATTTAGAGTCTAAGATCCGCGGGTTGGATGGAAACTGGACAAATCGACTCTGTTCAATTCTGTATAAGCTTAAGTTTCCACAACTTTTATATACCCTTCTTTATGTATACTTTTAATGGGTACAGGGTATCATAACATAGCATTGCTATTGTCATAAAAAGAATCAGTTGGAAATTAAAACCAGGATTCTACGTTGAGCATAAACTCATTTTGCAGAAATATCTAAATTTAAAAGATAATTCTTTGGGTTATATTTGACTTTTAGCTTTTGGAGTATAAAACCTGAGCTAGAAGTATTTTCACAACACAAATAAAATCTGCAAACTGAATTAATCTTAAAGAAGACTTTTGGCTCCAAAACTTTTAACTTGAAAACTTTTGAAGTAACGCTTTTTCTTAATTCTTTTCTGCTAAAAACTTTAATATCTGAAAATTGGCTTAACGCTGCCTTGAAACGAGCTAAGCGCTCTCTCCCTTCAATTGCAGGTCTTAACTCTTTCATTTAACTAGGCATATATTAATATATACAGACACTGCTGCTCCCCCTCTGTCCTTGACCTTACACCAGCCCCAGCCCCAGCCCCAGAGCAGAGCTCCATGGACAGAGCTGATGAGCTCGGAAGTTTTTGGGGGAGCACAATGGCCACTGCGACGCATTGTAGCGCATAATTAGCTCGATGAATGAGAGCCAAAAGTAAAAGCGAGGGAGCCTTTTGTGCACAGAATATATATATATATATAAGAGAAAAAAAAAGTTAAATAAAATAGAAGGAATAATAACAGCAGGAGGAAAAAATCAACTTTACTGCTGAAAGCGACGTTGAATTTTCCACAATTTTCTTGTTTTGCCTAATTGAAGATTTGCACTCGAAATGATTTTAACGCTGCGATAATGTCCGCTCCGAACTAACCAAACCAAAGGCAGCCCAGGAACGAGGCAGAGAACGAGGACGAGGACGAAGGATGCCTAAACAAACTTTGGCTGCCATGGCAGTAGCTCACTTAAATGACTCGACGGCAAAATGAATGCATGAAATTCCATCAGAGACAGCAATAAAAAGTGTAAAATTGATTTGCATAATGAAAAGTTGTTGAAGTGGCCGCCATTCGAGACTGCCGAACTCATTGCTAGCCATTGACCAGGCCGCATTCCTGGCTTAAATCGCTTGTTGCTAGTTAGTTTTCAATGTTGATTGCAAATTAGTTGAAGTTCCGTCGGGTCGCAGAGTACTTTTTTTCGATGGTGCTTTGGTATTTAACATTTGTAATTGAATTAAACAGACACGTACAACCCACACACACACACACACACACACACACACAGATACCTATACAAGGACAAAGTGGATACACGTGGCAGAGAGGCTAAACACGAGCGATGACATATTTGAGGCAAGTAGCTGGGCAGATGATAGTAACTGGTAGCCGAGTTTCGATGGAGCTGCCCCGCCTATCTAAGCACCAGCAGCTGTCGTGACGTCTATTTTGCATTTTATCTACCCACACACATGCACACACACGCACAGTGCGCGAAATGACGCAAAATGGCGTCGCTTGTAATAAATTACGTATACGCAGCGTTGTGCGAAACCTCCAGCTGTATGTTGGTATTAGCGCACGGGCATCCGCTTGGTTATTCGCCGCGGTACACTAAAACGCTCCAGGCGGTCACCACACTGGACTCCTGTGTGTGTGTGTGTGTGTGTGTGTGTGTGTGTGTGTGGTAAACGAATGTGCAAGTATGCGAATGACAATGGGAACGTCAATTGGTTTGGGGTCTGGGGTCTCTGGTTTCGGGTTTGGGGCTTTTTGGGTTACGCTTTTTGGCTGATTTCTGCGTAGGTAGCGCGAAGTTGACGTGGCTCCTGATGCCATGTCAGACATTCCATTGTTATTCTAATGCCGGGTTGTAGTTACAGCCAGTGCCATAGATTACGCTAAATTGCTTAGGGGTTGCCCAGCGCAGCAAATTGCAGCACAAAAACCTGATGGATGCAAGTTAGACAATGCTCGTAACGATAGTTGCCCGTTCGCTTAACAAAAGCTCATGTACTCTCGTTCAATTAAAACCATTAACAAAACATACTCGTATAATTTGCAAATGAACAAGTTTCGATTCAAAAGTTAATCTGAATATGAAGAGTGTTTTTCTGCTTGAATGAGATTCTTTTCATCCACAAATATAATGAAATATTTGCAGTATCATAACGATTGCATTTTATTACTTAGATTCAACAATGTTTTGTGCAACGCACACTAAATCACAAGCTGCAACTTTCAGTATTGTTTTGACTTATACATTAGCCCAATACTGAAAACAGTTCTAAACTATACGAGCGCCCATCTATAAACTACACGCCATAAATCACACTTGCCAGCGGACGAAAGTTATGCCCCACAGTTTGCAGCAACTGTCAAACCAACTGCTCATTACGCCAACGCCAACCCAGTTTCAGTCGTGGGTTTCCCCCTCTCCTCGACTGATATCCTGCCAGTTAGCCAGTACCAAAAATACCACAGAGGAACCCATTGAAATGGCATTCCTAACTGTCCACTGACTGAGCTCATTATACTCTATTTTTGTCCATTTGTTCTTGTTTTTTCTCTGTTTTTGCTCTGCACATTCGCGCCCTGAACCATATGCTGTAAACGCAGGAGCCGGCAGTCGATCCTCTGACCACATAACATTCCCATACATTCACATCCAGTTGGCATTGTCGTTTCATGTGTTCACTCAGTTGGCAGCGCGCTCTGACCACTCTGCCCATTGTTGTCATTGGCTCATTGCTAATATTGGAAGCTGGTTGCTGTTGTTGCTGCTGTTGTTGCTGCTGCTGTTGTCGATGGCATTGTCAGTGGCAATGCTAAGGCTAACATTTGCCTCGTTCATGTGTTTTATTGCCACAAACACCAAATAACAACAACAGCAACGAGCGAGCGAGCGAGCAGGAAACGACTTCCACCACAGAAGCAGACCCCATATATTTATGCTGCATATGTTTGTGCCATATCTCCGTGCGCATAAACCACAGCTGAACGACGAGCACTACGGAACTAGTCCAACAGCAACAACAACAGCAACAGCAGCCCGCAGGAGTAGCCTTGCAGTGCTCATTACCTCAACCAGGGCTGGAAATTAAATCGTTTTTAAGATGAACCTCATCATTTTTATATGACAGACTTTAGCATCCTTTCTGAGAGCATCCAACCTGAGAGTATAACCAGAATCTTATTTAACGTTATCGTTCTTACTGCTTCGTATCGAAGGATATCTGGTATGACCACATCTGTAACCACAGTTGATGCCACAACATGCTGCAAAATGGGTCAGCAAATGGCCAAAACTAAGCCGCCTGCTGCCTGCTGATGCTCTGAGCCCGTTTTAATCAAATCGCCGCAAAAGTTCGCTGGGCTAGTACAAGCCGTTACTCTCGATTTAGTGGGTGACTATCTGGTTGTGGGAGTAGTTGGGTGGCCCATAAATCCATTCGATATTCAACAGACAGCAAGAAGTGCAAACGTTGGCACTTTCTGGAGGAGGACAAGGAGCAACAATAATGTTTATTATCATTTATTTTATTTCATTTAAATGACTCGTTCGGCCTGTCGCAAAGTTCGCAAAAGCAACAGCAACAGCAGAAGCAAAAGCTAATAAGCTGCAGTAATAAATTATGTGGCATGCAGCATATAAATTATGCGCAATTAACTGAAATTTTGCATAAAATGCACAAAACTCTGCATCGAGTGGAAATGTTTATACTCATTTTAGAAAAACTTCTACAGAAACAATGCGATTATCGTAGGAAATTCGAAAAATGTTCGACCCCAACCCAGCACACACCTTGTGTGTGTGTGTGTGTGTGTGAGTGTGTGTGTGTGGGAGAGTGAAGCAATAAATTAATTTACATTTTATTTGAAGTGCTCAAATAAAGTGGAATTAATTGTTGTCGCTGGCATTCGGAATGCCGATTGGCATTTTAATTATCTGCTGCCCCATCGAACACCTCCGTTTAGGCCTTTTGTCTGCGCCTGATTAAAGTTAATGGCCGCAGGGTACAGCACGTTGGCATGTGGCACCAAAAGTTGATTAGTCCAACTCAATCTGAGTTATTGTCATGCTAAACTGGCAGTTAACGCGGACCTTCACTCGACTACAGCCCAATCGAAGTGCTTGAACTAAAACTAATTCCGAATCTACATATGAAATGAGCGCAAAAAGTTACGTATTTTTATGATATATGAACCCAGCGTTAATTAGCTTACGCAATCGCTATAAAAAGAATCTCTCGAATCAGATAGGAGGACTCATTGGGTGCATCAGATTATGTGAAAGTTTAATTGCAACTCTGGCAATCCAACGTCCATGTCCAGAACTGACCCGTGGCTGGCATCTGAAATCACAGCTCTCCCAGCCGGTCGGAGCCGGTTGCATTGTTCTGTGGCAGCAGCAGGCCAGAGGCACCCATTTAAATTTATGTGCAACTTAACGCTTCAGAATTGAGTGCAACGAACGCTGCCTGGAAACGCCACCGCCCACAGTAGCCGTATCAAGTGTACGGCGTAGCAACCGGAAGCGCGACGTGGAGTGTTTGCCTCTGTGCCACTGCCACTGATGTTGACTCCCACTCCGGCTGACTGGCTGCAACAATGCGCGACAGAAACGACAACAACAAGGACCTGGCTTTGCCTGCCTAGCTTCATGTTTTCTTTGCCGCTTTTAATTTCAAAAATTTATGCGCTCGCGCCACACTAAGCGTAAAATAACGATGCGCGGCCAAGTCGAGGCGTTGCAACAATGTTTCCATACCCTCTGATTGTGCCACAGAGCGGACTCCCAGCAAAGCAAACAATTTATGTGAGCTCTAACGATCTTTTACTATCTTCTTTTGTCAAGAGAGAGTCACTAACTTAAACTTAGCTTATTAACTAATTTGTTAGCCATAAAGTGGTAGAAGTCGATCAGTTTTTGTTGCAGGGTATCTCAGCTGCGTTGCATGGGGAGAAGCTTTCGATTTGGCTTTATTTTTTATTTCTAGCATCGTTGTTGTTGTTGTTGCTGCTGTTGCTCGCTGTTGCAAGTTGATCCTTTGCCGCCATTTTGCAACAAACTCCCAGCATGCACTCCATTAAACTCTGCCGTCGACTTTGTTGCACGCGGCCATCGGCTGGGAGCAAGGGAGCAAGGGGGAGAGAGGAAGCTGCTCGCAAATTTTATTTATTAAAAAAGGGTAACGTACAAGTCAAGTGGCTCAGCTCGAAAACAATTAAAATGAAGTTTGTTTTTTCTACTTGTTTCATGCATTCTCCCATTCTTTTTCTTCATTTTCCATTTACCATTTTCCATTTTCTTTTTGTTTTCATTTTAAGTAAGCAAAATTTAGTAGTCGCTGCGTTTGTCGCTGGTAGGCAACACTTGAGGGCGGCAAACGATCCAGGACTGAAATTCAAACCGAGCATAAAATCTTAACGACTTCGGCTAGTTTCACATGCTCAGCACACACACACACACACTCCCACACACACACACATACTAACTCACAAATCTTGGAGGAGCAAAAGAATGGCATAATTAATTGCCGTTGCGGTTGCCAAAGTCCCGACACTCAACGCTCTGGTTAAATGTTGCATGCAAATGGATGGAAGATGGCGCCGGATGTAATGAATACCCCTACCGAAACGAGTGTGTGTGGAACCCAAAAGATACTACATAGGAGGAAAAGGTGCGCTCTATTTGGGTCGCATTCAGTGCGTAACGTGCTGCATATTTAATGGCAGCTCCTGGAGGATGTGCCCAACTTGCGACACTTACTAATGTGGGTCTGCTCCTCATAGTTGCAACTATACTACCCGAAAAGGGACTCAAGTCTCAGCTTTAACTTCAGTTGATCAAACGAGTATTTAGCACACACAAAGTTAAAGCTAAAGTATTAGTTTCAGATCGCAAAGTGAAACACAATAAACCTTCTGTTTTTTATCCAACGACGAGCTGCCTCTGACTTTATACGGCGTTAGTTCTTAAGTAAATGTTTTCCTATGACAAGAGGCACTTCTCTGTTATCTGTTGTCTGTTATCCTAGCCCTAAAGGATATGGCTGGCTAAGTATCCTGTGTGTGTGTGTGTGTGTGTGTGTGTGGAGTGCTTCAGCGTAAAACCATTTAGCACGCAATGAGGTGCCACCGATTCGCTGAGCAGGCAGCTGCAACATTTCAACGTTGACAGCCACTGAAGTTGCGTCTCGTCTCTTCCTGCATAAAACTTTCGACTTTAGACTAAGCAGCAGCATAAACTTGCCCCAATTTTCCTTATGCAACCGTTTTCATTAACGCTGCGAGTTTATAGCCGCATCCCCAAGGCTTAAGCTGTACTAAACTATAGAAGCAGTTAATAAAACTATTGAAAGCCTTAACAAAAACAGAAATCTAGTGAAAATAAATGAAATGAAATATCTAAAATGTAATTCAAACCATAATTAACATTCAGTTGCAACATGTTATTAGTTTCATAAGAGGCTTGTGGTCCGATCTCTATAATCCCTTCTTGGCAATTTGAATAAGTATAGGGTATAGAATTTGTATCTGCATTCCCCTACGAGTTATGCTGCAGATATTAAAAACATTGCTCATAATATTTAAAGGTAAACAGAAGTCCTGGACAGCTGTTGGCTTCTGTTGGGGAGCACAATGCCGGCTTGGCCTTAGGCGACTCTCGTTGAGTATAAAAAAGTTGAGCATAATAAAAAGGTATAAAAAGGAGCACACGTTGCAACTAATTTTGTGTTTGTTTTATGCACTCGCAACATTGTTGCACACACACACACACACACATACAGTTACGTATTGCATTCATGCAGAGCTAGACAAACTTCAGCTGCCATCAACATCAACGACAGGAGAGACAAGTCGCCTGAACTTGGAGAAGGAGAAGGACCTGCAAGCGTTTAGCATGCCATACGATGAGGGTAGCTGTGGAGGGTAAGGGTAAGGGTAAGGGTAAGGGTAAGGGAGGGGCAACAACAGGCACAATATTCTGCAAACTTTGCGGCATTTTCAGCAATTTGTGGTATTTTACTATTTAATCCTTAACTGTCTTGGGTGTCACACTAATATACAACGAGGTCCCTTCGTTTTGCCAGCTTGCCACGCTGCCAACCACAAGCCATCAACAGTTTGTTTCAAATCAGACGACGACGACGATGACGATGACATTGTGTGGCAGCAGCCTTAGCAGCGCCACCTGGTGTGCAGCTTCTCCTACTGCTGCCTCGCCTCATCCTGATCCATTGTTACTTGGCACAAGACACACACACAGCGAGAGAGAGAGTATCCCCCTTCCTTGGATGCCTACTTATTGTTGCCAATCCCAGCAGCTAAATACGAGCGTGTGGTAGTGTGCGTGTGTCTGTGTGTGTGTGTGTGCTTGAACTGCCAAAAGTACTTCTCTGCTTTGCATTCTCGGTACGAAGTTTAATTAAAGTCGCGCTACAACTTTTGATATGTTCTTCGAGCTGTTCCTGCCGCGCTCTTCCGTTTCCGCTCCATTCTGCCGCTGACATTGTATCACCGTGGGTCCCATATCTCATATCTCATCGCATATGCCACAAAATCTCCTTATAGCGCATCATAATAAAAGTATTTTATTTGATGATTTGACTTTCGTTGACGAACGTGGATAATTCACTTCTTTCAGCAGACTTTTCTACGCGCTTCTTACATTTCACGGATCTCAATTGTCTTTCAAATGAAAGATCGAGAATGTTCCACTGTACTTTGTTGCAAGTTCCACTGTTTTGGGTTCACAGGGACTCACATAGTTGTCTCAAATCTTTCTATGACAGTTTTCCTGGCACAGTTCTGTTTAGTTTGCTGTTGAATGTTTAAGTTTTCGTATCAACTTAGACGCACATTCACATGAATGCCTGCCATGTAAGTGTCCCAGTCTCTGTGTGTGTGTGTGTGTGTGCGAACACACTGACAAGACACTGACAGGATACAAGTTTGAATTTGGTATTGATAGCTATCCTGCGATGTGGCTGCAATTTATCAGAGCCCCAGCTATCATAGAAAGCGGCACATTCGTTTTTCTGAGAAATAAATTCGCAAATTTATATTACAGTTTTCAGCCCAGAGTCCTGGCAATTGTTTCGGACACAAAACACACATATTACTTATATAAATTATTCATAATTCTATTATTATTGTTCGAAATGGCACTGTGCTACCATAAAAATACACTCTCAACGGGCATAGGAACTTGCAGGCAGAGTTTACAACTCATTTCTCTATTTTCCAAATATATTTCACAACTATCTTTCACTCTATTGGATATGATATGAATGAATATATACATATATCAGTATATATATCAGTATCGTTTAACAGATCTAAAAGCGTTTATGTGCTTTTAATACCCTCGTTTGTCAGAGGGAATGCGAATCGTAAAGGATAAACGCACATTTAATTGAAAAGCGTTTAAGGTTACGGCATCTGGAAGTTGGTCTTAAGGATTTCATTCCTTTCGTTTTTATATTATATTTATTTCATATATAATATATATATATATATATATGTGTGTGTGAATGTACATTTTGTGCAGGCAAGCGCACAAATTGACAGCATTATGAAAGGTCAGGTCAGAGCCCGGCGAGCAAATTTATATATATTAGCCCGGCACGTAAGTAAAAAGGACATTCCATTGTGCCATAATGTCGGGCAGTTAGCACACACACACACACACACATTCAGAGAGAAAGAAGACAGTTATCGTTGCTCGTCCTCGATTCAAGCCACTGGCGAATCGTGCGAGTGTCAAACGCCAGGGCAGGACTGCTCGTCCTGGCAACACATGCGATCTCCCCTGGAATGCCAAATGCAAATTTTATTTATGAATATGATTTCTGGCAACAAACAATAGCGCCCAGAAATACCAGCCATATAATAAAAACCCAAAATTTCGGTTTGACAAACTCATACAAATGGAAGGACCAATCTCTGCCTTCTGCCCGCTGTCTGCTGCCTGCTGCCTCCCCCTGGCGCCGGGTGTGGCTGCAGCTGTTAACCCTTGCACTGGGATTTCGACCCTCTGGCCCTGGGCCGCTCGAGTGCGTGCCAAAACTCTACCATATAACATCTATGGCCGACTTGTGCGCGTGTTAAAATAATAAAATATGCTCATGGCTCTTGGCTGTTGACTATTTGCTTCTGTGTCCTGTACAGTAAACACACACTGCGAGTCCTGACATCGTCCTGACCGCAGAATGCAGGAAATCAAAAATTGAGGAAATGAAATTTCGTTATTAGTCAACGTGCCACAAAGGCAGGGGGCAACCCCGTCACGTGGGTGTGGCAAGCTGTCTGCAAGTGCTGCTCCTCTGTCTGTTATCCTCATCCTGGCACACACACTATAATTATAAATCAACGCAGGCACTCGACCAAAGTCTAGACAATGCCTGACAAAGCCAGCCACTGGACTGGAGACCATCTCTTGGCCGGATGCCCACCACTGACCACCATTAATGGTGGCACGAGCACCCATCCCCATCCCCCAGGAGACACCCACGCAAACACTTTTAAAGGCCAATGCCAAATGTATCAAATGCAAATTTGAATAATAACCAGTTGATCAGGGGTTGAAAGTTCTCTGCAATTCATCGAATGAGTTCCGCACGTCCAACAATAAAAATAAAAACAATGGAACATAAAATGAATGTGTGAATAAATCAACTCAGTTGATAGACTACGAGATATCCTTAACTGCCAGTTGTTAAGGATTAAAAAGGAACCGCGACTCGCTTCTCTTGATGAATGGATAATTATACGAGGTAATTCATTATTATTCATGAATATAAGTATATATTGTATATAAGTTATCTTCCTCAGATAAAATGCACTTATCCAGCGCCTCTTCCAATCCTCAAAGCACTCAAAACTCGTCTAAAGAAAGTATTCGCATATTCTCCTTTCCTTCCTTTCTATACTTGAAGGTTATATAATTGAGAATAGTAATAAGAAACAGGTGAACTACATTTGTCTTTAGATATATCAAACATATATTAATTTATATTTTCTTGTTTATTTATTTCATTTAGAGTCGATCAAAAGATAAAAGTTTATAACAAATTGTATAATTTAAGTAGAAATTAAAACTAAATTCGACTTTAAAAAGGTAAAAAGTATAAAGTCTGAGGGTATTATTGAAAATGATTTAAAATGTTAATTGATTTGTTGCAAGGAATTGGGAAAAGCCCAGAAAAACCCAATCAGACCAGAAAGTATTAGTGTGAGTATATGAAATTATATTTCAAATGTTTCAGCCATGAAATGCGACTGGTGTTTGGCTGCAACACGTTCATCGGAGCCGCACGAATTTGGCCAGACTGAAAGAGTTGTTAATGCAAATTAGAAACAAATAATATTTTATGTGATTTAAAAGGGATTCTCTGGTAGCTTTTTACACACTGCTGAACAGGCTTCAAAAAAAGTGCTAGTGATAAAAAGAGACTAAGCTGAAAAGCCGCAGAAATGCTGTTAAACAATCGCTAACCAGGCTGGCGGGTTGGTGGTTAAAATCAGTTGGTGAAATGATTTCTATGGTCAGTTGTCGCTTCAAAGGCGGTGGCAGAGACCACAAAACCGAAACGTATCCACATTTCAATTGGTTTCTAAAGCGACCGCTAACAGTTCTTGCAACCGACCCAGAACTGTAGGCAACACTTTTCAGTTTTCAGTTTTCCGTATTCCGTTTTTTCCACCGCTTTTCACTGGGGACATAAATAGCTGTTGAAATAAATCAGCGTGGCATAAAAGCGCGCACACCGAGACAGCAATGAGCTATGGCAACAATAACAACAAAAATATCAGCAACACCATCGGCCAGCAGCCCACATGGTAGCTAGGCTGTAGGTTGCGAGTCCGGGAGTCGCGTATCGCACGTGCAACACGGGAGCAGCAGGAGGATTCTGCATGCAATAAACAAATAAATATGCGAATCGGTGTTGCTGCTGCCGCTGTTTATTTAAAAAGAAATGCGGGCCATGATTTTTAGCGACGTGGCACGTACACAAAGAGTGCTTTTCGGGGGCAGGGGCAGGGCATGCCAGACAGTTGGCCACTTGAAAGAGCCCAGGGGCAGCAACAACAACAACAGCACAGAGGCAGCTCCTGTTGCTGTCAATTTTTTGGGTTTTTGTCTACCAGACGAGCCGCTGCTCAAGCGGCTGATGAGCTTGATGAGCCGCCTGGTGACTGGTGGCTGGTGACTGGTGGCTGGTGGCTGGTGGCTGCCTTGCCGCTTGATGTACTCCAGAACTGTTCCAGGCTCATGTTACACACAACACACTCACACAGAGTGGAGTGTTGCAAGGGACAAATGAGGCATGCCACTTCAAGAGGAGATGGAAAGAGATTGCAGAACAGATTCTGACTGCGCATATGCATTGAAATTTATTTAAAATTTTATAGCTTTATGTTAGCAATAACAAATATGTATCTATTATCTCAAAGATACTTTTCTTCTTAAGCAGTTTTCTCTAAATTATTTGTTAATTTGCACTCACAAGAGATTTGAGAGGCTGCCGTAAAGTATTCGATATCCATCTGAAGCGAGTTTCCAGTCGCATTTTGGCGCATATCCAACTAAACTTTTGAGCTGGAAGCTACCATGTGAAATCACTTACCTATCAGCATTTCCTCTTCCAAAGCCTGGCACTATCTTATCGGATTCAATCTGCTTTGCCTTGTCCTCTGCCTCTGTCTTTGTGTTCGTCCTGTGCCAGGCTCTGGCTGAGCTGCTGAGCTATTTGCTAAGACTTGGGGCTAAGCCCGATTGGCTGTCTATCGGAGAGTAGAACATTTTTGTATTTCACTTCTTTGGGTCCTTTTTTTTGCTCTCCTGCTAACAGCCCGCTATTTATGCGTCTTTGATGCTGGCGGCTTCCTTTTCTCCTCCACCTCCAGCTGGAGGAGGATGCGATTGCTTCTTTCATGCCTTGCCGGAGTTCTGGAGCAACTTTTCGATTACTTCCATTCAATTTGTTCGTTTTGGGTTACGTTTCTCAACAAGTGGCCCCTTGCTCTGCTCTCCTCCTGGGCCTCTCCTATTCCTGGTAGCCTTGACAATATTTTAAGAAAATCGTGAAAAATATGAGCACAAAACAAACAATTACCGGCAACAGGGCAACAGCTTCCCCAGCTTCGCCCCCTCCAATCCTCGCTGCCTTTTGAGACTTCATCTTTTGCAGCTGCTAGAAACAGTCGAGTGTTTCAATTTATTGGTGTTTGTTATTGCTTTTTATATTGCTTACTCTTCAATGCTTTGAATCTCTAATCGAATTTCTACTTCAGCAAATTATAGAAGCCATACTTCTCCCTGTACGTATGAATAAATTACATACATTAAGGGATTTGCATCTTTGAGCATTGATTGATAAGCAGAGAATAAAAACTTAGCTTTACATATCTAAAATATTATAATCGCAAAAAATGTAACTACTATTTCATAGGTTGGACTCCCATTCCTTTCTATAGCAATAAATATGAAATTCATTTCTCAAAAGTCTCTCTCGTACTTAAGAGTGTATTTTTAGCCAAGGACCAGCTCCTCACGGAGTCCTTTGAGCGGAAAGTCTGTGCCACCCACACTTTGTCCTCATGGACTTAGGTGTCAGTGACATTGATTTTGGAAATGTTCGGGGTCATCGAGGGTCAAGATGCTTTATCTCCGAGCACATTCCAATTATAATCACATCTGAGCTTGAGCTGTGCAAACATAAGGAGAGCTTATGCTAAATGCAAACTACATTGAAGGACCTTTAAATCTAGGATAGCTGCGCCCACGCAGACAACACGAATATCCTTTTATAAGGAAAATTGCCACCTCTGACGCAAATGGATTCGGTCAAGTAACCGCAACTAGCTCGACCTTGCGGCAATATGCGGCATTTGACGACATCCTCGAAATGATTACCCCAACAAAGCCCAACCTGTTCAGTCTCTGAAGGGCCCACAAGGACGACGCATTACTAAAGGACATTGCACTGCTAGACCCTCAATTTTAGAGCCTGTCGCTTTGACATGCAAAAAGTGGACCTTTTCGCGGAAAGTCCTGCCATTCCCATCCGCCATAATTGGATGCTTTGGCTGTGCGTTGGCGACTCTGGCGAGCAACTCTGGCAGGATGGGCACTCATCCAGCAGCTGGACTGGACCTTTGACCACATCCTTAAGGCCATTGCAAGTTGCTTCAATGATGGAAATGATGAGGCCTCGTCTGCAGCTCATAAAACAAGGCTAATAAAGTGGATTCTCCGACGAAATTACACTGGAAACACAGGTAGGTAATAGGTTATAGAAATGTGGATCATATGCTAATACTTACTATCTGATACTTAGGATAAGTCGACTGACTTCAGATGTGCTGATAAAGGATTGTATCTTCATCCTGGATGAGTCTGGATGCTTCAGGCCAACGCATTGCTGCAGCTCCACCTGAAGGTAAGCAAGGAGTCTATTCTGTCACCTCTTTCCCGCTTTCCATTCTACCCCTTTCTTGCAGTTTTCCTCATAAAACATATCAAAGACTTTATTAGTTTTAATATTCCTGAATAAATCGCTTGCACTTCGTGTGCATTTCAGCTTTGACTTTCTCTGTATCTGTCCCAATATTTTGCATTTCGTATGAATTTCAATGCTTGACAGCACAATTTAATTGACTATTTCGTTTCATAGTGTGGGGGAAGGGAGGAGGAAGTGTTATGGAACAATGTTTCAGTTTCATGAATTCTCATAAAATTTATGAGTCTGTTTCAATTTCAACTCGAAAATCTGTGATATTTGAACAAAAACGCCGAAATTCCAGAGCGTGTTCATTATGGCTTCAATGTTTCGTCTGAGCTGCTCTGTGGTTCGCATTCTGCCGCTGGTTCTGGTTCTGGTTCTGGTTCCTGGTTCCCGACTCTAGTTCGGATCGGTTCGTTTCGGTTAGCAAGGGGTGGCCATAAGGCCAGAAAGCAGTTAAAATAACTGCATGAAAAAATACTGGTTAATTAAATCGAGAGTCGAGAGAGAGAGAGAGACTCGCAGGACATAACAATCAGGACGCAGGACGAGCATTAATGCCAAGCATAAATAACAGCATATTTAACAATTGCCAGAGAGAGGAAGAACAGCAACTACAATAGTAATAATAATAATCGTATAAATGATATGCGAGTGCCAGAACATGCAATAAAACAACATGCAAACCGAATGACACGAGAACGAGAGGCAAGAGGCGAGAAGAGACCAGGAGGAGGCTGAGGAGAAGTGGCTCCGATATAATTACGGAGCTGCTGTTGTGGTTAACGAATTTATAACGCACCATAACATGGTGAAGGTCTCTCTCTCTGCCTGAGTTCCTACCCAAAATTTGGACATACTCAAATATTGCCACGCCCCATTGACACGGAGAGACGAGGTGCATGCCACCGCACGGCACTTGGACATGCAACCACTTGACCAAATGTTTCCGGTGCACATGGCCACAGGTTGTCACAAAATTGCTCAGGTGCAGATGCAAAGCTTTGGAGGCGAAACAAAGGGCCACAACCGGAGCTCGGACTCGGAGCTCGGTCTTGCCATCTGACCCCTTGCACGGCATTTCCTAGGCTCGACTCGCCTCCCCCCCCTTCCATATCCACATGTCGACAGCAGTCAGTTGCTTGATTTATGTATTGTATAGTGTGTGTGTGTGTGTGTGTGACTTTTGTTGTTGCAACTCAAATTAAAAATGCTCAAATGTCTGGGGCCATAACTCAAATGTCGATGCATTTGTTTAATTTGAAATGTGCATGTGGCAGCACTTTCAGCCCTCGTTATTCCCGTTGTAATGTGCAATTGCCCAACTTAAACGATGCATTAAAACTTAATTAATATAATTGCAGAGTTGTAGTTGCTCCACTCGTAATAGAAGTCCAGAAGTGGCGTTAAACACACAGCAAGCGGGACACATTTCACATGTCAAATTGCTGCAAAGTTGAGGTTTCTCTCTGATGTGGCACAAACCAAAGGCAACCTCATATGGACAGCGTTCCCCAATTAAGGTCCTTCGTACTAAGTGAGCTATTAAGAGCTGGGACAGTAGCTATATGGACACAGCATTCATATGAAGTAGCTGAGGTCTTCATATATTTTATGGTTAGTTCTGCCAATTAGATTCGGTGCCCAGTGGAAAGTAGAAGCTGCAGATATATATTCGATATATAATTTAACTAGATAGATTGATAGATTGATATATAATCTAATCAGTTAACAGATTTCTACTCCCTGCCACAAGAGTTGTGTCAACAAGTATTTCTGGTATTTCTTTTTGGAGTTCGCTTCGTGGTTGCAATGGATGAGTGGCAAGAGCTAATGTGCATTACTGGCGACGTGCCTCACCACAAGTTGAACAGCTACGCCGAGTTGGGTAACTGCTGATGACTGCGACTGGTCAACGCAACTGCATTAAACCGCACCTTGACGCAACTTCGGCCCCGGACTAACCCAGTTCTGTAACTATAAACGGGGCTGAGCCTCTTGCCACAAGGGAGCAAGATAGTCGGCATTGGCACCACATCAAAACAGACACATGAGCATCAATGGGGCAGTGGCAGACGGCATTGGCGGCGGCCACAATTAGATAAAGATCAACAGGCAGAGAAACCATGTGGAGCCACACGAAACCGCAAAACTAAAGCCACGCCCATTTAATTGCATAAAACATAACGCCACATGCGGAGTGTCCAGGAGATGGGATGGGAGCAGGAGGCTGACAATTGCCGGCGACATTTGGCATCAAAGGGCAGCCAAAGTGGCCGCCTGCATCGTCCACTGGTCCGCTGGTCCACTGTCAATGCATGAAATTATTTCCGCTTTGCAGTCCCAGCAATTCTAATTAAGGCGAAAGACATTTGGATTGACACGAGACAAGCGATGGGCAGTGTCTGCTTCCACTTACTCCCCCTGCAGCCCCCCTCTGAGCCAGCACTTGCCATCGCAAATTGCATAGAATAAATTTTCATTAAATGCGCAGTCAAGTCACAGTCCGAAGTCAATGCAAAGTGGACAACCAGGACACACAGAGAGAGAGGGAGAGAGAGGGAGCTGGCCGCGCCCGCTGGGTCAATGGCCCTGCACTTGCCATCGACTTGTCCATTTTCATAATTTTTAATTATTTTTAATTTAATTGTCGCGCCTCGCGTTCTCACCCCAACAACAACAATAGCAACAACAAGGAGAGCTTCCAGAAGAAGCCTCTGACTCAGCTCTGGACGGCGGATCACTTCCCCACGGGGAGTGCAGCAATGAATGCGATGAATGTCCGCAGAGTGTTTAATATGTGAGATGGAAAACTAATTCAATGAAAGACGAACACTGAATGCACTCACTGAAGACTTTAATTGATATTTAAGCGCAGTTCGAGAGGGAATCCAAGAGGGAGAAATTACTGAGGTGGAAATAAACATTTGCTGCAGGTAAATATATTTGAGAGGGAAATCAATGATGATAATTAACAGATATTATTTTATATGTAATTTTGAATATTTAATTAAATATTATACATTCTTTTTACCTTCATATATTGTAAATATTATTTAATTTATAATTTAGAATAATTTACAAAATTTGATATGGAAAAGAGAGAGAGATTCCCATTAAACGTATCAGAAATACTTCAGGTAACTTTCAATTCACTTAAAACTTGGTATAGAATATCCATAGTCATGTCTCTTGTGGGTAGTTCTATTCCAGGAATATCTAATTTAATCATAGTTCAGTCTCAGATAAACTTCATTCAAATAGCCAATTCAATGTACCCTTTATGGAAAGTTGAACGTGTTTAGTTCTGAGGAAACTTGCGACAGCGTGAAAAATGTGTCTATAAAGATTTTACGCTCGTTTCAATAATTTAAGTTTTCCAAGAATTGTTTTTACAATTTTTCATGGTCGTTGCCGCTGCTGCTGAGTGCCCCTACCCCTGGATCTGCCTTTGTCTCTGTCTCTGACCCGGCTGCGTGTCCATTGCCTACGAAACATAAACACAAAATTTTAATTACTTCAAATGTGCGGGCGCACTTAGAGAACATTTTGCGGGGTCAGCTTGGGCCTCGATACGGAGGCGGAGGCGGAGGCGGAGATGGAGACTGTCGCTCGGATTGGCAGGTGCCCAGTTGCCGGAGTCTGAGTCGGAGCCGGTTGGAACGCCCGCTGCTGCTGGTCGTAGTTCAAAGTTATTTACCCCCAAAAATGTTATGTAATTACGAAAGTTTTGGAGCTCAGCTCCGAGTATAAACGCTGCTCGTTGTCAACGTTATGGCAAAAATGTTATCATCATCAACAGCAGCAACAGCAATGGGAACACCAGCAACAGCAACAACTCTACCAGCAGCAGCTATGGCAAACCTCAAACCCCCAACTATGATGGTTGCCAGGGACTGGGATTGAGATTGCGATAAGGAGTGGGTCTGGAGGAGATCTGCCAGGGGTTGGCAACTTATTGTCGCCACCGAAGTAATTCACACAGCAGGTGCTCGCAGTTAGCTGCGGTTCCCATCGTCCAACAACTGCCAGCAACAAAAATAATTATCACTCTTGATTATCTTTTGTAGAAATTAGTGTGCACGCGCCCCTTCCTCCCCCTGTGGATGCCCACGCAACGTCGTAAAGGTAATTGTTGTGTTTTTGTCAAAAACCTTTTGGAGCACTTTAAATGGGAGACAGGTGCCCGCGGGGGGCAGGTAGAACTGCCAACGAACTATGCTAACTGTTTAATGTTGTTACCTGAGCAAATTGTCGACGCTTGTGCAAATTTCTCAACGTTTTATTGGGCGACATTATGTTCACAATTTTGGTAAGCTCTGTGGGCTGTGGGATGTGGGCGTTTACCTGTGTTTACCTGCAAATTGCTTCATATGCTTAGATTATAATTTGGCTTTTCATTCCAGCTTCTCCTGGATACGAGCGTACTCCTCGCTTATTCCCTGTTAATTGCTTTATATGCTCGACAATTTACTTTGCCGTTGAGTGATTGTAATAGATACTACCCTGTGGCTAGGTGTAGTTCCAGCCGGGTCGATTGGGTGGGATGAATCTGGGATGCAGTTCAATCGCATCATATCTGTCTTTGAATCTACTTCAATGTTAATTGTTTGGCTCTAAGGATCTCCTGCTGCATATACCCAGAGAGGGAGTCCTAGAGTGCATTATCCCTCTCCTCAGAGTTGTCCCCTCCACTTCGTTTGGCAGCTCTAAAGATCTCCGACTACATATACCCAGAGAGGGAGTCCTAGAGTCTCCCGAGAGGTGCATTATCCCTCCCCTCAGAGTTGTCCCCTCCATCTCGTAGGCAATTGCAACTGGAGACAGAGAGAGGAAAGTGCAAATTGTCGAGTGGCGTTTTAGAAATTCCATAAATGGCTGAGGCCAAAACTTTCAGATGACATTTGTGGCCCAAAGCAGGGCCAGTCAGACCTGCTCCCAGTTACTTGTGGATAGTTGAAGTACAAGCTGCCACTGCCCCTTCTACTCTTGCCACATTTTGTGTTAACAACGCGCTTTGCGCATTTCCGCTCTTGGATAAAACTTTTGCTTTTGTTTATTTGTCGCTCATTTCAGTTGATGTTGATATTTGATGTAGTTTTTCATCTTGGACTCGGTCTGAGAGTCGGTCTCGGTCTCGGTCTCGGTTTGTGCTATCTGCAGTCGGTTGTCCGGCCTGTGTCCGCCTTTAAATGAAAGCTAATTAAGTTTTATTTTCAACAGTTTGTGTTTCTGAATACTCTTTGCCTGCACTTCATACACTTTCTGCTGTTTCCCTCCCCCTGCCCGCACTTTAAGTGACTTCGTCCGTCCAGGCGTCCAGTTGTGGTCCCAGTTGTTATGGGGCCTCCTTCGGTCATTACAAGTTGATTAACTCATAAACATTTACTGACAACTGACGTCTGACAAGTGGCAACTTTGTTAGCGCCGTCCAACAACCAACTGATTTTTATATTTTAACTTAACTTCTCTTGATTTCTTTATTACTTATTTAAAGCATGTCTCCCCCCCCCTCTCTCCCCCTCTCCTTCTATCTCTTTTTATTTCCATTTATTTTGCTTTTGCTTTTTGCAGAGCAAAAAAATGCTGAAATAAATTTGCGTTTTCCGGAATTTCTACGCATTCCCCTGCCGAGTGCCCCTGCCCCTGCCCCTTCGCGTTGTACGGGAAAGTGCACAGCGTACTTTCTTTTTCGTTTGCTTCGCATTTTGTTTGCCTCGTTGTCTTTCGTATTTTGAAATTTAATTTCAAAGAGTTTTTCGCTTTTCGGATTCTGTTTTCATTTTTCACTTTTGTTTTTTAGTTTTTACGCCGCTTTAAATTCACGACAATTTTTTTCGCACTGTCATTTGCGCTTTTCATTAATTTGCTGCAAGTCTTCCCCCCATCGTGCGAACTAATTTTTCTTTTTTCCTCGTTTTTCCTTTCCATCTTTTACTTTATTTGCTGCTAGGTACATTTTGGTCAAAGTAATGTTGATTGTTTGCTCGGCTGACTTTGATTACGAAATTGTTCAAAATAAATACAATTACTTTCAGCTGCAGATTGCTAAAGTCGCACAAAGCGACTTTTTAATTGCGTTTCTAAATACCCTGTAAAGGCATCAGTGGGATATACACTCCATCTGGGTAGATACGATTTCAATCTCAAATCTGTCGTTCCACATGGGAAATGCACTCAATTGAGGGTAAAGAGTATCCAGAAACCTCCAGCCTAAAGACTTTTCCCAGGGTATTTCTCAGTCTATCACCAAAATACATTCACATGCTGGCTTAGCCGCTAAGCAAGTTAATTTCAAGCCATCGGATGAATGCAAAATTTGGAAAACGCCTCCTCTTCTGTCAAAAAAAGGTAAGAATTTTGTGGCTTGTCAAAGCTAATTAGAACGGAACCTGTTGATTTAAGAGATGTGGAAAAAAGTGAAAGAGGTCAGCCTTGGCAGCTTCTGAGCCCTTATTCATTATCCAGCTTGTAACTGCTAATTGCAATTAGCCCAGAAACACCGCGGAAAACATCGAATCCTTCCCCAAGAACCCGACAAAGAAAATCTTACATGTCAACGAATTATAAGACAATAAGTTATATTTAACTTAATTTACGTACAATTTGAATCAGAAATTATTTAGAATTATATTATTATGAATAGATGAATAGTTATACAATAATATGAATGCATTCGAAGTGATATATTCATTCATTTTAAATATATTTAATTATGTTAAGTATTAATATATTATCCTTACTTATCCCTGATTATTTCCATTAAATTTGAACTATAGAAAAAGAATAGAGAAATTCTAAAACAATTCGAACATCTCAAATAAGAAATATTAATTGGTTTTAAATATATTTGAATATATAAAATATATAAATATATATAGAGTCTCATTTATATATAAATTTAACAATCATCTTTTGAGTAGATTCTGATTCTGATAGAGTCTGATTATTATGAATAACAATTAAATTATTTGAGTAAAACTATCTATGAAATATTTACTATTTTTAAATATATTTAAATAATAAATAAAATTATAAAAATTATATGCATAATTATTAAATATTCAAAAAGTATTCAAAAAGTAATTTCCCTAGTCTGGCGTTTCACTCAGGCGCCACCTAGCGGACTCGAGCTGAACATAGTTCCAGTGTAAGTTCAACCGAAAACAACGGAATTAGTTTTGCTGACCAAAAATACTGTTTTCAGTAATACGAGCTCCAAGATCACGGAGTTGCCAGTGCAAAGCTTTTCCGATTGTGAATTACGTTCGGTTATTCGTTTTTTTAGCTGCAAAAGGGTTAAACGGCAATGAGATTCACAGAGAATTGGTGTCTATTTATGGTGAAGACTGTAAAAGTACTCTCCAGACCGAGTGACTATGTCCTTTTCCCAAAGTTAAAAGAAGGCTTGGCTGGCCAGCACCTCGTTTCAAATGACGAACAAGTCGTCAAATCGTGGCTCAAAAAACAGGTCTCGCAATTTTTAAGGAAGGTTTACTTAAGCTTTCAAACAGATACAAAAAATGCATTGAGGTCCAAGGCGACTGTGCAGAAAAATAGTTTAAGAGGTAAAGAGTAAAATAGATTTATTTTTACAGCCTAAAACTTGCTTTCCAACACAGCGAAACTTACTTTTCGAACACCCCTCGAATAAACATTCATATTTTGAGTAGATTTTTATTTACTTAACTCTCAGCTTGGATTTCTATGAATGATTATAGAGCAACTATGGAATGAATAAACAATTGTTTAAATATCTTTAATATGTAATATTCATTTGCTTTAATTTGCATGTATATCATATATATTGGATCCAATGATTGATTGATTGGATCCAATATATATAATATAAGAATCATATTTGGAATAGCAGCTTATCAACTAAAGAGCTTATTCTGATCATTTTTAATAAAATATTTATAGAATTATTTGCATCGTAAATATATAAATAAATATTCATTCGTCATAAATATTTATTCTTAAATTCACTTATTTTTAAATGAGAAAAATTGATTCGTTTTAAATAGAATTAAGTGAATACATTTGATATAATTTATAATTATATTTATATATATTTAATAATAATATTTTAAGCGGAATTCTCATAATAAAATAGTTTCTGGTATTGTGATTAAATATGAATAATTATGGAATAAAGTGAGTGAATTACCAGTGCAATATTCATTCATTCACATGCATGAACAGGCAGTGAAATATGCTGCGAAATTACAAGTAAATGTTGAATATTGTTAATATCGCCATATTTCCATTATTTTTCATCGGCGAAACTCGATTTCATCTCTCAATTTCAGTGTCATTTGTGTACATTCAGTCATCATTCATTCATTCGTTCATTCATTCGTTCGTTCGTTCGCTTGCTATTAGTTTTGCTTCAGCATTTCTTGCTTTATCCGGGAAGCAGCAGGATTCCTTGGCTGTCCTCCCAGCCCGTGCTCCATCCGACGGAGCAGCCTCCGCCCCCCGCTCCGTTGTCAATTTGATATGCCCCAGTGCAATTTCCGTAAATTGCGCGTAAATCGTTTCAAATTTTCACTTGTCTACGTTTGATTTTGCCTGCATTACCCACACACACACACACACACACACGCATATAGAGACACACACACTTGGTTACACAGACAAACACACATAATTCCGCAAACATTTTTTCCATTAAATTTTGCTCGGCAAAGGGAGAGGGGAGGGGGAACTGTAAGCCAAATAAATCAATAAAAAATTATGCTATACACACAATGTATAGAGAGAGAGAGAAGAAGACGAAGGCAATGGCAAAAGTAAACGAATCCGAAGCCGCAGCGAAATGAAAAACAAACTGCCCGCCAGTTTTGTCCTGCAGGACTCTGGGATGTTACAGAGGAGTCAACGAGGGGAGGGGGAAGACGTTGCCGACGAAATTTTAAACGGCATCTAAAGCAGCAAATATGAAACTTATGGCAATAATATTGATGTCCTCTTTGACTCATAGATAGCCCCATCCCCGAGTCGCTCGTCCCTATTCAGTTGCCATATCAGAAGATGCCCGCAGCATGAAAACGATAGACGAAAGGCGCAGAGCGAAAAGGCTAAGGATGTAGGGTGCAGAGTGTAGGGTGCTGAGTGTAGGGTGAAAAGTGGGGCCGCAACGAATTGCGATAAAGATAAATAAGCAGCGATACACTTGATGATGTCCTTGTTGCTCTTGTCGCGCTCACGGCGAGTCCTCGCCTCAATCTTTGTATCAGATTGTTGTTGTTGTCGTTGTTGTTGGCGCTGCTCCTTTGGTGGTTTCGCCGGCGTTTAGGGTTTCCCCCATTGTATTATTTAAATTTGATTTTATTTCACGAAAATTGAGTTTCGTTTTGCGGGCTGGCAAACATTTTTACCAAGTTCTGTTCTCTGTTGTCCTTTATCTTTATACGAGGAGGCGCGGCGCTTCTTGTTATCGTTTATTTTTAATGCATCTGAAAGTTCGTAAACAAATTATAATATTGAACTTGTCATAGATACTCCCCCGACTTTCTGTCTTCCTCTGGTTGCTTTTTTATCTCTCTTTGTCCTTGATGCGCTAAGCGGATGATGTGGGTCAAAGCCGCTTGGACCTGACTTTCTGGCACCAACTTGATTCCGTCTCCAATTATAGAGTATAGTGTATGGTCTTCTATCAGAGTTATGTGAAGTCTTCAATTAAATTGATTCAGCTTTAATTTCCAGGCACTTGGGGATTGTCAAGTTGCTGCCACGTCAAGGAAAATGAATTGTGCAACAAACGTGTTAAGCCTGAGAAAATATGTAAAATGGAAATTTAAATTTCAAATCTCACAAAGGCGTCAAATGTATTTTCAATTTGCACTTTTCTTTCTCTTCAACCACTGACCAGCAATTTGTCTGTTTGGAAAATGTGCATTCATTTTGAGGATTTCCCTCAGATTCCTCTCCTGGCCTCTAATGCCACTCAAGGAATTGTGAGACATAAAACCGACTCTGGATTCTGTCGAGGCAGCAAATTAATTGCGATATCAGCTACACATTTTCTTTTGGACTTTTGCGTTGACTTGGCAAATATCCATACACACGTTTAGCCTAGATTAAATTGCTTAATTTGATGAGGTTGAGGATTCGCTTTAAAGACGCAACTCTGCTGCAGTTCCAGCTACTCCCTAAGATCTCTCTCTCTCTCTTTCTGTCGACTGGTCGCTTCACTTCTCAAAGGCAACGGAACAAAACAATTCAAAAGCAAACAATTTCGCTTTCAACACAAACCGAGAGGCGACTCAGGCAGCACCAGCAGCCGGAGACGGAGACGGAGCCGGAGCCGGAGCCGGAGCAGCGGCAACAATAGCTCAGAATGTCATTACTTTGTCGCCGACATCATTTGCCTCCGTCCCGCTTCCCGCGTCTCGCGTCTCATCTTCATCCTTGTCACCAGATGACTTTGCCTGCACTTTGACAATGGCAGCGCCGGCGGCGTTCTCCACAATTTTTGGTTAGCGCTCCATATCAAAATTGGCTTACCACGCATAAACAGACTCCGTACTTAGTGCTCGGTTTGTGGCAGGAGTCGGAGTCGGAGCTGGAGCTGGAGACCCCAAACATTGCTTTGCCGCTCGCTGCCTACACTTGAGAGCTCAAGTTGCTGTGATTATCGTGCAATTTCGCTGGCTGGCTGGCAATGACAATGGCTGCTCCTGGTCCACCTCCCACTCCTCCTGGTGTCCTCCTGTCTTGCTCGTGTCGTGGCATTTGACGTTACGTGTTGAGGCGTCGCCTTGCCGTGATTATATCTGACTTACGCTTCAATGCATCTCGGCTACAATCGCTTTGCTCTTCTTTTTGTTAACCTGCCTGGGACCAGGTTGCTGCAGGTAGACAACCCCCGTGGCAACGTCTTTCGTCCTTTGTGTCTCTCTCTGTGTGTGTGTGTGTCTGCTTCTTAACCTTGTCTCTGACTCTGTCTGTGTGTCTGTGCATTTCATTTGAATGCAGTGGAAAATCCCAAACCCAAACCGAATACGTGTGTCTCGCTCACTTTGCTTAATTAACGCGACACGCACAAAGGTCGCCTATTCGAGAGGTTCGAGACTCTTTGCCAATCATTGCCCCGCTCGACGGAGAGATGACAATCCCAATAGAGACCGCATCGCATCTGTCACATCACGTCTCGCCTTTTTGGTTCTCACCCATCGCGATGTGCCTTGTTTACCTAAACACTGCCCCAGCCACATGCGGCTTTGCCACAATGATTTCCCATTGACTTTTCCCCCTCCCCCTCCTCCTCCCACTCCCTGTTTACCTTTTGCTCTCGTTCATAATTTCGTTTGCATGTTAATTACCTTGATTATTGTACTGCAGTCGTACGTTCTTCGGGCTAATACACCTGGGAAAGCCGAAACCCATTCAGAGGTTGTGTGACACATTCGAACTCAGAATGTGATTGGGCAAATCTTATGCGCGGAGCAGTACGCAAAGAGACCGAGGAGCACTAGAGGTGGGATATCTGTAAGTGGAAACGTGTTTACCTGTTTTCACCTTCAATAAACTAAGCTTCATTTACTTTCAATTAAAAGTCAATCAAAGATTGCCTTCAGCCTCCCTTCTATGACATCGGCAGGGGGAAAAACAATAGGAAATTATGAAAACTCCGCTTGCAACAATCACAAACAATGTTGCACTGAGAGTCCTTCCTCCTTTCGGCCTTATGCGTTTCCTATTTTCCTCTGGCAATTTGGCGAAACAAACAAAAAACAGAAAAGCCAACGAAAAAAACACTGCGAAAACAACAAACTTAACAAGTACTTTTTAATAAGCTACCGAACTGCTTTTGCTCTCAGCTCTCGAGCTGCACAGAACCCGCCGGATTGTGGCACCCGTAATCGGCAGGAGGAGGAGGCAGAGGAGGCGGACTGCGACTTGGCTTGGCTTCTGTTGATTTTTCCGTTGAGCGTAGCTGTTGATTTTCCAGCAATTTTCTGTGCTGTTTTTCCACCTTATTGGGAAAATATCTAATTGATGCGCTGCAATGCAATAAGAGGATTTTCCTCCCTGCTTATCGATCAAAACCATTCCTCTGCATTTTCCTTTGGTTCTTCCCCAGTTTGTTACTTAAAGCGATTAAAGCGATTAAAGCTCTGAGCTTAAGCTAATTTTCCTGTAACTTATTCAATTTTCACCAATTTTCAATTGCATTTGCAACAGAATATTGCCACTTTTCCACACACACACACACACACACCACACACGTAGGGAGAGAAAATAACAATTTCCATTTATTTGGATTCAATTTGAAATAATATTTTCGGAACTGTTGCGAATTCGTTTATTAATTTTCATTTTGTATAAATATTTTAGGCATTTCTGATAGCTGATAATTAACTGCTTTCAGTTTCAGCCAAGTTAACAATTTAAGTCATAAAATAGTTGCAAATGTATTAGCCCGATTCAACAAAATAATCAATGAAATATTTGCAAATTTTGTTTGCAATAAAAACACTTTTTGTGTCTGTGCAACAATTAATTTCATTTTGCACTCTATTCATATATGGATTGTAATTAATATGGTAGCAACAACAACAATAGCTGTTAAGTGGGCCAACACCAATGTCAACACGGCCAACAAGAGGGGAAGTGTAACCACATGTGCATTGAGAAGATTTTCAGTGGGAAAAAAGAAAACGCAGCCGAGGAAAACAAAACAAAGTGCAGAGCAAAGTGAATCGGGTGACACTGTTGAAAATTATCCCTGGGTCAAAATGCAATAAACACACACACACACACACACACACACTCACATACAGAGCGAGACATGAAAAAGCCAACATCTAACGGCTGTGCAACAAAATGAATCCTAAACGGAAATGTCGATATAAGCATTGCGACTGCAGAGGCAACATCAGAGCAAACAAGAGACGACAGCGACAGCTAGAAGCGACACAGTCGCACAGTTTTCCACAGTTTTCCAGTTTACAGTTTACAGCTTACAGTTTATACATCCATATGGCCGAAAGTTCACTGACCACGCGGCCAGCGATGGCAGCGTGAGCGTGACACGACTCACGAGAAGCTTTACCTACTCAACTTTTATTGGTTGGTTGGCTGAGTTCATGCTTAGCTTTTCCTTAGGAAAATCCTCAGAGAACATAAGTACTTAAGCACCTTTATAGTTTGCCAGGAAAATCCATTGAAGGAAGGAAAATCTTTTGCTTGAAATCATAAATTTATATTCCTTGGCGAGAAAACTATTCACAGAGGGAACTTAATGGATATGGGAATACATGACGCATACCATTATCTATAACTATTCCTTGTATATCTCTGATACACACATATATAGCTGAAGCTTCACCTGGACAGGTAAGTCACCAGTTCTTGGGGTTATGTCGACTATCACGGGATCATCTCGAACAAAGGAGTTTAGCTCCGGCGACAACTAACGCGTCCGAGTCCAAAAAACCGCCATATTGACCAACCGAGTGCAGCACGCAGTGAACAAGCGTTTGCTGATAGTCAGACGGGGGGAGGGGGTAGGGTGGGAGATAAGGAGAGGGGGTGGGTGGGTGGGTGGATGAGTCGCGGCTTTTGGGGGCTGCCCACTCGTTTTGTTTTTAGCCAAAGTGTGCGCGAACTGTGTTGACAAACGCGAATGGGATGCACATGTGTGTGTGTGCGAGTGTGTGTGTGTGTGTGTGTGTGTTGGCAATTCAAAATGGCATGCACTTCACTAAAAACTGCGCATTTCCGGTCAAAATGACGACGACGACGACGCGACTGCTGACAACGCCAGCCACATGTTTGTGTGCCCCTCTCCCTCATCGCTCCCTCTCTCTCTCTTTCTTCTGCTGTCTCTTTCTATGTGTGCCTAGGGCTTTCCCAGTTGCCATGTGTGTGCTGGAAACTTTTTTACAGCTTTAATAGTTCCACTTGGCAGTTTTGCGTCCCGAAAGTTTTTCGCCTGCGCTGCGCCAAAGTGCGTCATAAATGTGTGTAATAAAATATTTACTTTTCTTTTATGGAACATCGGCTTAGGAGGAAGCGTGCCATAAATTAGCCAAAAAAGAAAAGCCCAACTCAAAAATAGAAAACGGGAAATGGAAAAACAGACAGAGAGAGAGTGAGAGAGAGGGAGAGGGAGGGACAGAGAAAAGAAAACAGAAATATAAATATAAATAGACTTGGTCGCATCAGAAATAGAAATCAATTTTAAAGTTCTGTATTCATCTCACACACACCACAACAACACACACACACACACACACACACACATACACAGAGACTAGGCACAAAGGCCACAACTGACAATTTCCGTGTCCTGCATTTTTACTTCATATTCAGCAAGTTTTCTATTATTCCATTTTTTCCGTTTTCCCCACATTTTTTGCTGTTGTCCATGTGACGCGACCCCTTCCCCTGCCCCACCCTCCCCTCGACTTGGCTTTTATGCAATTGTTTACTTTGCTCACCAGATTTACAGTTATATATTTGGTAACAAGAAATTCTCCTGCTATTCATTGGCCCTAAGACCAACAGCCACAGTTTTCCACCGAAAAACCTGCGACTTGGCTTTGACATCCGCCTTTCTGGCTGCTGCTGCTCGGATTGCTCCGACCCTTCGATGTCAGGAACAGTTGCCCCGCACCCCGCACCAACCAGTTCCAGCAGCACATTCATTCACAATGAAAACGAAGTCAAGTAACCCTGAAAATTCGCTCGTCAACTGGGCTCAAATGCGGCTTTATTCAAGGAAAAGGGAAAGGGTTTCCTGCCCCTTCTGGGGGCAGTTCCCAATGCGTAGTTGTCGCTCACAGACTCCACGGGGTCGTTGCCTCCACCAGGTCCAGCAGCTGAAGGGTTCGTCTGGTCTGTGCACCCCTCGAGTGGAGTTATAATTGGCTGATGCCAATGTTAATGCCTGTTCGGATAGATTGTTAGAGCCGAAATGATGACAGCTCATGTTGAAGCTGAACTCGCCCCCGGGGCAGCCACAATTTGGATCTGCTGCTGCATGTTGCCGACAGTTCTGTGCACAGACTTGTGGCAAGTGATGTCTCCAAAGGAAAACCAATGCAATAAGAAAGAGAAGACGTTTTAGTATTTACTTTAATTCAATTTATTTACTATATACTTTTTATATTCAGATCGATCGGATTGAGCTGAGAGCGTCTTCTGTTCCTCGTGCAACATCAAATGGAAAAGGGAACTAGAATCTAATAAAAAAACAACAAATTCAAGTGCTCGCCGAAGTTGAAGTCGTTGTGGAGCAACCCCTTGTACTCCTCGTACAGCTTGAACACCAGACAGCAGTGCACCAGCCGATACCTGGCGTTACTTATCACCAGCATCTTCAGCAGCAGAGCCGAGGCCAGCTTGCAGTAGAGAGTGGGCTGCCGGCGCAGCTCGTCGGCCAGGTAGAGGCGGTAGATGTCGATGGCTATGGAGTAGAGGCTGCAGATCCAGCAGGACATGAAGAGCAGCAGGTAGGCTCCAAAGCAGATCCCCAGTCGCACATTCCACGGGTACTTGTCGTAGAACTCTCCGAAGTGGATCACCTTCCGGCCGCTTCTCTTGTAGAAGCTGCAGCGACAGCACATGTAGATCGGCCACATCATCGAGCAGAGCACCAGGACGACCACCTTGTGGGAGTAGGTGTCGAAATCCAGGACGGATGAATACTGTAGAAAGAACGTCAAGTGTTCGGTCCAGAAGCTCCACCGCTCCTGCTTTGTGACCACTGGCACAGCAGCCGCCGCATGGAGCATTATCCAGAAGTATGACATGGTCAGGAAGCACCTGAGGAGCACCATGCACAGCCTCGTCGACGGCATCCAGTTGCCGCACCCAAGACTCGGCATCCTTATCATCGTCAACTTCTTGAAAAATAAACTGAAACTGTTGGAACTTTTGAGAATGCTTTTCAGGCTGTACTAAGCCCAAGTCAAGGCCTACCTTTGGGTATCGGAAACACATTCTAAAGATCTTGAAAGCTACTCCAATGATATATAGAAAAGGTCTAAATTTATCTATGGAAAAGATATGTGATAAATATTATACATATATATATTGGAATGAAGTGATAATTTATATTAAAAATATACAAAATTAGTTTGAACTTAACTATTTATCAGTATGGGAAATACATACTATAGATATGATATATAAAGTATATTCCAATGGTATATAGAAATAGTGTAGATTTGTCTATATATCTGCATGGAATGTATATCTGATAGTTCTATTAATATTTCGATATGATACATAAAAGTAGTGTCAATTATCTGTGTGGAAAATGTGTATTCAAGTTTCTGTTAAGTATATGGAAAACTTTCATAGGAGAATCTATCTATATCTATATCTATATCTATATCTATATCTATATCTATATCTATATCTATATCTATATCTATATCTATATCTATATCTATATCTATATCTATATCTATATCTATATCTATATCTATATCTATATCTATATCTATATCTATATCTATATCTATATCTATATCTATATCTATATCTATATCTATATCTATATCTATATCTATATCTATATCTATATCTATATCTATATCTATCTATATCTATATCTATATCTATATCTATATCTATATCTATATCTATATCTATATCTATATCTATATCTATATCTATATCTATATCTATATCTATATCTATATCTATATCTATATCTATATCTATATCTATATCTATATCTATATCTATATCTATATCTATATCTATATCTATATCTATATCTATATCTATATCTATATCTATATCTATATCTATATCTATATCTATATCTATATCTATATCTATATCTATATCTATATCTATATCTATATCTATCGAAAATATATAGAAAGTAGATTGAATTTATCCATATTTCTCAATGGGAAATATATATTATAGATCTTCTTAAAATATGTTAAAATTATATATGAAACAAGATTAAATTTATCTAAATATCTGAATAGAAAATATATGTTATAAATTATCCTGTGAATGCATGAATTATAGCTTAAAGTACTAAATTTATCGATTTATCTGTTGTACTTATAATATATATTATGATCCCTTGATTTATATATCAAAATGGTTTGCTTAAGTTGAAAATATATATAAAATAGATCCCTTGATAGGTATATAATAAATATAGACGAGAGTAGTCAGAACTTATATATTTATCTGTATAGAAAATTTATATTATATATTATCATATTACATCTGAAAGTAGATTGAATTCATTCATTTAGCTGTATGAAGATTATATATAATATAGACCTCTCGATAAGGATGTTAAAATAACATATTAAAGTATTATGAGCCTATCAATTTATATATATAGAAAATATTTATTAAACATCCATTTATCTGTATAAAACTATACTATAAATATGTGTGAGAGCAGATGGGAATCTATCCTATACTTAGATATATTCAAATGATATTAAAGTAGTCTGAACCTATCTATTTTTCTACATAGACACTTTATATTGTATTAAAGATGCCTTGGAAAATATGTAAGAGTAAATTAAAGTAACGTGAAATGGTTTCCCCTCGTTTCCCACCTAGTTGTCTGTTAGCTTATCCTACTTTCTCCAGTTCAAGAGATGTTCTCGTGGAGCTGATCCTTAAAGTAGCCTGTCTTGAGTTGGCCAATTGATTTAAGTTCTTGTTTCTATTGTAAAGTTGGTTTTGTTAAATTTCTTGGCTCATTTCGCAGATGTTCCTAGTGGGCTGCAGCCTCTTAGGAAGTTTGAGCCTCAACTTCAGCTCCAGCTTCTTGGCCGAGGCAAGTTTGTGAATCCTTTGAAGTTTGGCTAACCCAGGGAAAAAGCTTCTTCGCTTCTTCGCTTCTTTTGCCTCTGCTGTTTTTGTGTTCCGCGTTGGCAACTGGAATTACATTAAGTTTCAACTTTGCAATATTTACTCGTCTTAACAATTGCCTTTATTGTTTTTGCGTCTTTGCGTCTTTGCACTTAAGGCCTATGTCGGACTTAATTTGGCCATCAAGCTACCAACTTTGGATGAAATTCGCAACTAACTTGGCCCACACTTGCCCTGTCTTTGGCCCTTTCACCCTATTTGCCTGCCAAAGTCTAAGCCAATGGCCAATGCGAACCGAACCCTTCCTCTTATACTCATTTTTTACCCTATTCCCAAGAAACTTGCATTCAATATGCCATTTTGGCCTTGTCTTCCACTGGCGAGCATAAACTTTGGGGCGAAACTTTTCTTAAATTGCACACAACAAACTCTAATCGGACTATTGTCTCTGATCATAAAACAGCACATAAACATCTCTTCTTCTAAACTGTTATCATCCAGCAGGAAACTCTTTCACTCTTCCACTCTTTCACCCCATTTCATCAGCCTGCTCATCTGCTTATGACCTTTAGTCTCTCGCTCGGCTGCCATTAGTTATATTAAGTCGTCGCGTAACCCCTTCGAGCAGTCTGGCAATACTCGTTATTCACGGCTTACATATTTCATTTCATTCAGGGGAAGGACTTGGCTCCTACCATAAATGCTGCACTTCTAGCCACTTTTACTAGCCAAGCGAGCGAGCGAGAGAGAGAAAGAGTATAAGCCATTGCATTAACTCAAACCGTTCGGAATCATAAACATCCATACTAAAACACATGCACAGAAGCTGCTCCGGATCGCCTTGGTTCTCTGACCCCCGCGGCTCTGGATACCCTTCCCCTCCTTCTCTTCAGCCTCACATATGCGCTGTGGCACGTTGGCAAGTTTTAGCTTCATTGCGTTGACGATTTTTGATAGCTCCATTGACTTTATTGCCCGAATCCCTGACTGCCGGCGCACTGCACACTTTCAGTTTTACAGAACATAACAGAGAAGGGACGAGGGGAGAGAGTGTAAGAGAGGGGGAACCAAGACGACGTACAATGAATTATTTTCATATTTTCCTCGGGCTGCCAGCAACTACTACGAGGGCTGCTCCATAGGAAATCAAACAGAAGAAATGCAAAGTATATTCTAAAGTTAAACTTTCTGCTGGATATTTAATCATTTCTTATTTAATTAATTCAATTAGCTGGCGGGAAGAGCAACCCCAGCATCTTGACCTAACGAAGTTAATTGTCTAAGCGAGCTGAAGGAGTTTCCCGCAGGAAGCCAGCCTTGATGGGAGTCCTAATGCGCTTAAGTTGTTGACGCGAGTTTGTCGCACGGAAACTTCTTGGACTCAGTTTCCATTTCAGCTTAGGCTATTGATAGTTTGAAACTTTGGGGTCGCACCTCGCGGCATTTACTACAAGAATATGCTGCTCTCAGTTACATCATTTGCGCTAGTCAATCGCTCTTTGTCGTTGTCAATCGTTGAGTTCCAGTAGCTACACAAAAGACGAGCTACAAATAATGAGCACAAACAAAGATTTTGATATCAAGTCAATAAGATGACAACAACAAACGGCGAACTCTCGAGCCGTTTGTACTTTACAACGTCATCGTGAATGGGAATGGGAGGGGTGTTGGCCAAGTTAGTCGAAGTGAGTGAAAAATGTAACAACAAGTGCTGTGTGTGCGAGTGTGTGTGTGTGTGTGTGATCTTATATTCATATTTATTGAATTTACGCTTGACAGCCCTGAGAGCAGCTCAAAGGGGGACGCGCATACAGCAGCAATTGTTGCTGTTGTTGTCAGCTCTTCTTCAGTTTTCACTTAAGGGTGGCACATAGCAGCAGCAGAGTATACACACACACACACTCACACACATGTGTGTGTGCCTGGGACTTAGTGGATATTTATGCGGCTTGCAATACGCGACGCTCGACGCTCTCCGTTCGCCTTTTGCCTTTTTCATAAATATTAAAACAGCTGAAAACATCAGCGGACGAAAGTCAAAAGTCATGCAAAGGCATCCGCGCTGAGCGGCAGGGGAACGAGGGGAGGGAAGGGGGCACGTACTCCCTTCAGTGCATCGCGCTGCAGTGCATCGGGTTGCATGACACTTGCGATTATAAAAGCCCTTCGTTAAGTCATTTCATTTATTACCGAAATGATATGAATAATTTGGCATTTTTTAGCTATTCCGTGAGCTGCCACACTGCGAATCTTATTAGCACTCCATTTTATTTATTATTTAGTTTTAGGTTTCATTTAATGTTGCATTAGCTGGTTTCGCTTAGCCGGCTTACAACAGGTCGCAAGCTTGTTTGTTGTTTACTGTTCGACTGTTGCAAGTTGCGGGTTGCACGTTGCATGTTGCACAGCGGGTTGTTGTCTCTGCTGCGCGCACTTATACACAACAGCGCATGTTGCAGCATCTACGATTCATTCGAAGCAGAAACTTATACTGAAGTAGCATATTCGAATGGCTTCTAAACTATACTTATACTTAGTCTTCTATACTGTCTTATATTATAACTTATACAGCCTTAGTTACACTTATACTTGTATTCTACCCTTAAGTATAAGACGTGCTTATACGTAGCAGCTTAACATATAACAATGGCTTCTAAACCTTAATAGTAGCCACTCTTCTACTGTGTCTGGCTGACTTATATTCTATTTGATTTGAACACAAACTCAATATAAGTCCTGGAAATACTCAACAGACTAGAGCAGAATCAAATGACTTCTAAAGTATGCAAGCAGTTCGTCTTCTATTATGTCCTGTTATATTATATTTTATGCACAGGAAATGGAATAGAAGCAGTGCTTATACTCAGTAGAATAGCATATAAGAATAACTTCTAAAGGATAAATGTTATATTGGATATACTTATATTATATTTTATACACAACAGTTATGCTGTCATTTCTTATACATTCAACGTGTAGAAGTTGAATGAAATATAAGTAAAATATCCTAAATATTACTTAGTTTCTCACATTCCAAAATAAAATCAAATTGAGTTTTTTATACGACCTTTAGAAGAGTCGAATAGAGTATAAGTCAAGTCCTGTTTTCACCCAATTGCTTTCCTTTGTGTAGCATATAACAGTTTGTCCTGCCTAGATACAAGTTGGTCTGTAGCAAGTTGACTGCAACGCGTTGCTTGCACCCTGATTGCCTCTTGCCTCCAATTGCTGCAAGTTTGCAGTTTTGTTTACGCACAAGTTGCGAACCCTTTGAAGCCAATCGGATGTAAACAAAACATTGCATGCAACTTGTTTTGAGTGAAGCACGTGCTTTTAGCACCGATATATACAAATATATATAGTAAATGGTAATAACTAATAACTATTGAGAATAAATAGTTATAACTAAACTTTCTTCTACTAAATTAATATTGAGACTGAAGTAAAATCTAATAAATTCACAATTTGAAGCCGATCTTAAGGTTGAAACAAAGAATTATGTTAACAAAGCTGTCTTATACGTTCATAAACTACGCATATTCGCTACTTATACGTATAAGTAGAAGCAATGAAAGCAATTAGAAGTGTTTAATGTATGAGTTGCTTAGCGAAGACTTAAACCCACTTCGCAACTTGAAGCGAGTTGCAAGTCGCAAAGCGATCAAACTCGCAACCTGTTGTGCGTCGGTTGTTGGCGGCATGCAACAAGACCAGCAGTCAAGCACTTGACTCAGGGCTTGTTTAAGTCTAAGAGGAAAAATAAATAGTATTAATAGTAATAATAATAATGATAATAAAGAACTGAAGATAATAATCAATAAATAATATAACAAATAAATCAATCATAAAATAAATCAAAAACCTAAATAGTAAAATATACTTGATGTTTTATGATCAACTAAGAAAGAATAGAAAGAAGAAATAATATTAAGAAATAATATTACTACAAAATAACGAAAGAAATTCAATTAAAAAACAAAATTAAAGCAAAGAAAAGAAGCAGCTTTCAGCAATTTTCTTTAGTATCTTTCAGTAACTGAGCTACAAATAAAAGACTTCAAGTACTTCACATATAAATCAACTGCTTAAAAAACCAGTTTAAATCGTTTGAGAATTAAATCTTTAACATTTTGATTCGGTTTATATGAGTACGAGTAGAGTACGAGATATTTGTGTACAGCTAAGAGCTGGTGGTGGATTTTTAAATTAAGCTGCCAATTTGGCTACTTCGTTTCATGGAACTCAATTCTATTTTACTTCTATATACTTTTCTTCTTCTTCCCAGTCCAATCAAGAGCGTTTTCCCAGTCTCAATGCGAGATCTCAAACCAATAACAAACTTATTACCTTCGTATGAAAAAGCGACCATAATTTCGTATAGCACACACATTTTTTCTAGCAAATTAATCACCCGCAGCGTTCACACAAATACACACGCTTCCGCACACACACACACACACACACACACACACCACACACAAGCAAAATTGTAGCCACGAAGCGTAGAATAAATTCCGAGTTTCTGGCGATGCTCAACAACCACGAAATATCCACACGGAATCAAACCGAGAATCAGAATCTGAATATAATGCCAAAGGCAAATAAACAGGGCCTGGACACGCGGGTCGCTGGCCGATGGTTGCGGCACGGTGACCAGGCCCTGTGGCAGGGGCAGGGGCAGGGGCAATAACTCCTGTCGACGAGCTGTAAAAATTTACCGAACGCCGATTGTTGCAGCACTTTGCGTTGCACTTGAAACTTTCAACCTGCCCGCAGAGGGTTAGCCGCTGCCTCCGCCCCAAGTTTCCAAATAAACGGAAAAAAAAACAACAACAGAAAATAGAAAATGGGAAATGGAAACTAAAACCTAGTACGAATACGAATAGGAATACGATTGGGAACGGGGTTGCAAGTGGCAAGTGGCAGCTGTTGCATTTGCCTCCGTGACCACCCGCAACTTTTATCGCTTCAAACCCGCAGCGCGTCAATGAATGTCTCTCTCTATCTACTCGACCGAGGGCAGTTTATTCACCATTCAAACGAGTGTATGACTGAATGAATGACTGAATAACCAGTTGAATACTCTTATTGTTAAGAGATCGCTTAAACGTTCTAGTTAACCAGGTGAAACTCATTTGAAAGGCAACTCTGATTATTCTCTGAAGCAGCTCAATATCCATAGAGAAGACTGGAACTTAGGCCTGAATGTTCAATCGGTCACTTAGACAGCTCGGATAAGTTCCATAAGGGGAATCAGGTCTGTTTGGGGTTAACATTTTGCTGCTGTTTCGAATTTGAGAAAACTTTCATTCAACTTTTCCATCAAAGGTATTATAAAGTTTCTATATATTTTTACCTCTTATTTGATTCATTCATTTAACTTTAGTTAAAATATATATTTAGTTGTATATAGTTTGATCCAAGTTCAGCTTTTAATTCCACTTTTTGGCTTAGAACTTGTTTTGCATCGAGTTGAGTTTAAAAGTTCGTTTGTTTATCTTTCAACTTAGATTTGTGGTCGAAACTTGGACTTGGATTAAGTAGACTTGTATCTATAGGGAAAGAGGTATTATTATTCAAAGATAATCTATAATTAATGATCTGTTTAGAGTGTGTAATCAATAGGAAGAGGATAACAAGGTATAATTGAGTATTTAGAAGGAATAAAGACAACAGATGGAGACTTCTTTTCCTTGACAGTAATTATGCTCGAGTCCTGCTGTTAGTCGTTTCATTTGAGGTAGAAGCTATAATTATATTGCAGAACTGAGGATAGGGTTAATCTGCATTTGAATGGCTGGAGCAACCCTCGCAGATGTCCCCCTGGACCCAACCTCTAACCTCTAACCTGTGGGCCGCCTTCTGCATTTAAATGTGCAGCGTTCGACCCGTCAACTGTTCATCTAATTTTCATTCAGCCCGAAGGTCCCAAATGTTTGTATCTGACGTCTCCACTCCTTCGCCGTAGCTGGAGCTGTAGCTGTAGCTGAAGCCGTAACCCGTAAGTGAATCCCAACTGTCAGTTCGCTAAGCCTCAGCGACCCCTCGCCCTCGTCCCCTCGTTCTATCAAGTCATCCGACGACCCGCCCCGAAGACCTGCCGCAATTTCAGCTAATTGAAATGTCTGTCAACGGGTATTGATCGAGGAAAACTAAATGCAACTCAATCAGCGAAAGTTTCCATCAACTTTGGCAGCTATTTGAGGACGGTGCCCCCAACGAGATGCTCTGCTCCCCCTTTGGGCCCAGTCTCAAGTGTTGCCAACTTTGCGGCGAATAATTAAAAACCAACAGACAATTAAATATGAATTATGTATTAATAATTTCTTGCATTGGCCAAAAGAAAATAAAAGACTTAAACTGGAATAGAAGCAGCTGATGGCAAGTGGCTTTATAAACTGTAATCCAAGGGAGGGAGTACGCCGGGCTTGTACTCCGACTTGCCGGAGATGGGCAAAATTTATGCGCCGCAGAGCAACAAAAGCAGAAGCAAAAATTTTCGAACAAACAAAACATTGAAACGCTTCCCACGCGTTCAACAATGGTGAGAGAATTTTTTAATGCTCTCCATTGGTAGCACAACAATCGAATGGGGTTTTCGGGGGCTGCCACTGCGGCCAACGTCTTTTGCCACATGCAACAGCAGCGCGACACGACAATGGGCCGCAAAGGAGATTGTTGCAAGTAGAAAAGTCTTCGGAAGGAGCTCAAAGTAGTTCTAGACTCTGCTTCCAGTTGTTTTTCTCTATCTCTCTCTGTATATATCTATCTCCCTTTCACTTCTGATACTACCTATAGATAGTTTATATATATAATTATTATATATAAAATCCGATTAATTATTTGATTGAAATTCCTCATGCAAAGTTTACTTTATTTTTAAAATAAATTTATTTTCATTTTTATCTCATGAATTTCAAATTTAAATTTAATTTCATTTTAAATATATTTTTTATGCAGTTTATTTAAGTTTGTTTCGGCTTTTCTTTATTTTTCGCTTGATTCTTCTTTTTGTCTCTTCTCTTGTTATCTTTTAAATGCCCGCCGCCCATTGTGCAGCGTTTTGGGGCAGCGCGCAGCACGCGTGGGAGTCACGTTGCACTCGGATACTCTGTGTGTGTGTGTGTGTGTGGGTGGGTGTATGCAGGTGTGTGTGTGTGAGAGTTTTCCATTTGTGACGCCATTTTCATAAGCAGCCGGGGCAGCATTTTGTCTCTGGCCCCGTTGCCGCTGGATGTTGCGCTTTTTTGTGGCAGTGTCGCAGCGGCGTCTAAATAAGTTTTTCCGTTTCTTGTTTGCATATTTTAACCAACCCGTCTGTCTGTCTGTCTGTCTCCCTCTATCTGTCTGTCTCTCTCTCTGTTTGTCCACTTATTTATTTTGCTTTTATTGTATTGTATTTTCATTTGGCTCTGGCTCTGGCTTTGGGGTCTTCTTTTAATTAAATGCATAAACCAAAAGCCCGTTGCCCGTAAAATGTTGTATTAAAAATCATTTTCGTAACACTTTCCACTTGCGGGTGGCGCCTCAGCCCCCCACCCCAAAAGCAGAGACAAATTACAGAGGGAGGAAAACGGTGCTGCATATGGAAAAGCGGCCAACAACCACATCGCATTATGAATTGTTTTTAATTGCATTGAATTCGCCTGCGGTGGAAAATTTGCAAGCGCCGCAGCTGAAGCACAAATCGAGGCCAGTCCCCATCAACCATCAACCAACAACCATCAAGCAACAGCAAAAAGAAAATACAATACAATATGGAAATGGAAATCTTGAGTATCAAAAATGGAGGAAAAACAACCTAAAATATCACAGGCTGTTGACGATGATTAAAAACTCCCGGAGACAGTTGTCGCTGCAGAAACAAAAACTCCGAAAAACGAAAACAAAAACCAAAAACAAATCACGAAATGAAGAAGCAACATCAAAATTAGGTTAGCACTGGGAATCCTCTGGGTGTGGTGCTCCGAGTGCTCGTGCTCGGATTATGACTGCTTTTATGGCAACGTGTGCAATCTGGCTAAAACCTCGACAATGTTAGGCTATAACTATTCCAGACAGCAAGATATCTCATAAGCAGCACTTTAAGTTTTTATGTACTTAAATGCAGAAAGAAACTACTTTTATTGTGGATATACATAATCTAATATATGAAGTTTTCCTCCTGTTTTCCGGCAACGCAAATGGAAGTCCTTATTGTTTAGCATTTAAAGAGCTGCTAATGTATAGTATTGATTTATGTAAAGTGTACTCTATGTGTGGCGCAAAGTTTCAGCTTTTAGTTTTTGGCTTATTTAATTTCCTTTGCTTTGCAGTAATTTGTTTTACCTATTTGCACTATATGGCATAAAATGAAGCCAAATTTGATCAAAATCATTTCAATATACTATAAATTAGCTTAAAATTTAGTTGAATAGCAGATGTTTTGAATTAACTGCATAATTTTAAGATATTTTACGTACTTTCTGCTTATTCAAGCTTGAGGTTAGATCTATAATTGTACATATATATAAGTATATATATATTATTCATTTGCCATTTAAATAATATTATTTATTTGAATGAAAGTCTGTAAATCGCAATAAGTTTCAAGCAACTTCTCCATAAAAACTGTTATCAACTTTCGTGAAATAAATTCAAATTCTTAGCGCCCAATAACTCAGTGAGTGCCATAGCAGCCAGCATTTTATTAATACAAAACTTATTGCCGTCTCGGCAACCGAGTGGCAGCACCATAGCTAGAGAGAAACGTTGCCAGACGTGTACAATTGACACGTTAATCAAAATATACTAAAATTAAAAACAAACAAAAATTAGTATCATCTTACATTTAATACACTTCAGTCCGTAAATTAAAAATTTGACGTTGTGATTATTATTATTTGTTAAGTTTGACTATGTTATTATACTAGGAACATACATTAAATGTATTTTATGAGTATAATAATTTAAAATTAAAACATTTTTAGCTGAAATTATAGAATTTGAATAGTGTGTTACAAACTAGTTAAGCAACATCAACGACCCGTAGTTAAATTGTACAAAAATATTGGGAAACTTTTTGTAAATAAACATGGCGGCCGTGGGGTGAGCCAGTCAGAGAGCTATTGCAAAGCAAGTAAGAGCGATGGCGAGAGCATGTACAAGTGGGAGTGCGAGTGAGAACGAGAGAGAGCGATAAAGAATTCGCTCAGTTCGTAATGCGTGTGCGAGAGAGTTATGGAATGCGCGCGCTTTTTGCAAAGCACAAAAACAAGAAGAACAACGAGAACAACAAGCTGTGATATAAACAGGAAGCTTTTTGTACAAAGGCAAAAGTTGGAGCGCAATTATTGTGCGACTGGCAGGCGGTGAGGCAACAACAGCAAAAACGCTGGGCCGCAAAAACAAAACACAGAGTAACAATTATAAAGCAAATAACGGTTAAATTGACGATTGCGTTTGTTGGTGGGTGAACGCAGCAGGGAGGGAGCGTCGCCTCCGACGTCGGCACCGACGTGTCAGCCAGGGCTGGCAGAAAAGTAGCTCGTCAGTCGCCGCTTTGCACTTCAGCCGCAGCTACGTTTGCAGCCACTTCTCCCATTCATTCAGCTACAATATTTCATTCAGTGTGTGAGTGTTGATGAGGTTAGTTGTGAAAACAAATTGTGTCGGCAGCAAATGCGCTAAATAATCAAATCCAAAAATATGTTCAAAGTGCAGTGCTATCAAATCTAAAGAACAACAAATACAGAAAGTAACAAAAAGAAACGAGTGGGCAAAGGATTTCTGGAATTTCGAGCAGCTGTTCCATAAGGAAAATTGCATTGCATACTTCTGGGCTGGCCGCTAAAAACCGTTTGAACATGTTGGTAAGTCTCACAGCATAAGAGTATGCAATAGTCTTAAATATTCTTATCAATTAATATGTTAAAATGGGTTAAATACCGTTAGACGAGTGTTGCATATGTTGCAAATACGTAGAAAACAAAAGAACATACAAAATAATACAAGTTGCTTGAATTGTCTTGCAGGCTTTGTACAGTTTTTAATCAAATCTTTTCTAGAAGGCAATTAAAAATTTTCCAACAAATGATTTATTGATTTTTCCTCACTGCGTTTGTGTGCGAGTGTGTGTGTGTGTGTGTGTTAGTGTGAGTGAACTGTCTGCCTGTATGCGTATATTTTTCGGTATGCACTTTTTCCAGAGAAACACCCCACCACAAACAGCAACAACAACAACAACAGTAACAACAAGAGCAGCAACTATTGTCGGAATCCAAACAACCCCCACAACTAAAAAGCGCCAACTTCTGTTTTTCCATCATCAATACTTTCCCTACTATTTCTATTGCTAATGGTATAGGTATTGGTATGTTGGTATTCGAGCAGGCGCTCTATGCAGCAAAAATACCAACCCCCAAAACAATGCACACACTCACACCAACACACCCGCACACTCTCCCTCACGCCACACACACACACACACATAGTATAACTGAAGCTTTGGCATTTGAAAACTAAAAGCGAGCGACTTTTCTCACTGGGTTGGGTGGTTGTTTTTCTACCACCAGGCGGCGCATATCATAAATTTTGTGTCTATAACAATTTTTGTTATACTTCCCCTCCCCTCCCCCTTTTCACCTCCCCATCCCCCCTCACTCCACACTCAAACACACTTAACAACTGCCGCTCTGACGCATCACAAAAACTGCAAAGGAATTGTTGCAGTTCTGACAACAGAAACTCGAGAGAGAAACATGCGTTGAGCTTTGCACTTTTCGTTCTTCTCTGTCTCTGTCTTTCTCTCTATCTCTGTCTTGCTCTCTCTGTCTCTCTTCGCGCGCATAACGTCACACAATTTCGCTTTACCTCTCTTCCCCCCTGTCTCTATGTCTTTCTGTCTTTCTGTCTCGCTCTCTGGCCAGCTGCGTTCTCAAATGCAACTGCATTGCTCTGTCTCTTTCTCTCTCTCTCTGTCTCTCTTGCAGTAGTGTGAGTGTTGTGGGCGTAGTTGGGCGTTTGTTGCATATGGTTTTTATGCAACATATGCCGCATATGTTGCACATGTATAAGTGCAAATTGCCTCTTGTGTTTGTGCATTTATTATATAATTTGTATTTTGATATTGTCCCTTTTTATGTACGACTATTCTGAAAAACCTAACTTTGGCTTCTATTTGTTGTTGCTAGGCAATGCAAATAAATACATAGAGGAGGGAGGGGGGAAGAGGGGGAGGGGAGTGGGTAGGGGGCGTCAAATTGCATGTCTGTGTTGAGGATTTATTGATGTATTACATACATGATTTATAGCTTATATAAAATGCAAAGCTTTATGCACTCGTGTGGCATACGTGGCATTATGAATACCTAAAGAAGCACACATACATATACATATATACATATACATATGCATATAGATACCGTTATATAGAAAGGTCCTTTAGGTGAAGATTAGTTGTTGGTGTGGGGAAATTGCAATCAAAGGTTTGCCAATAGATTTAATTGTCTCTTGAAGAAATCATCAAATTTAATTGCATATGGACATATGGACATAGATATGGTCATCTGCTCATATGGTCATATGGACATATGGACGTCTACGAAAAGGATTATGTTCATAACAATTGTTACTCACTTTCTATCCTTAGGGCAGCTCAGCGCGTGTAAGCGCGTCCGCACAGTTCATTACCAACCAAGAGGAGTACAGACGCATCTGGTTGGGTAATCTCGACTCGAGAATCACCGAGCTGCAGCTGCTGAAGCTTGTCCAGAAATGTGGACCCATTGAGAAGTTTGACATGCTCTTCCACAAGGGCGGCCCCATGGTCGGCCATTCCCGTGGATACGCGTTTGTCACCTTCTCTCAGATCGAAGGCGCCACCAACGCGCTGATGAAGCTGGACGGCACCAAGGTGGGCTCCCGCAACATAGCTGTGCGTCTGGCCCGGAATGTCAAGTACGAGGATCAACAGAGACCCAGAACTCGTCTTGAAATACCCGCACTGGGCAGCGGCAGGCGAGAGGAAAAGTTTACTAAGACGGAGGCCATACGTGCCATAGAGGCCAAGCTGAAGAGTCTCGAGGCCCAGGAGGATGACGACCTGTCCCTAAACACCGTCGGACTCGAGCCCAAGGTGCCCTTCATCCAGCGTTTCCAATTCAACAAGGATCGCGATGCCAACCAGCGCTCTGGCTCCAATGCCTCGGGCAGCAAAGCCAAGTCCTCGGCTCCATATCGTCGTCCGCCGCAATACAAGCGTCATTAAGATCCGACAGTTTATATATTATCCATATCCCATCAATACGAAATATATCCAGATATCCAGACACATTATCATGCTTTTTTTTTCTTTTTTTTCAAGGACTTGCTCCCAAAATGTACTCCCGAACTGCATCGAATCGTTTCCCATCGAATCCCCATCTGCATGTGCCTCCTTTTTTCATCAAAAATAAATATTCGGATTCATGTTCTGTCTTATCTGTCTATAGGAATATATATATTATTATTGTTTTTATATATATAGGAAGAGTTCATATGGGAAGTGTTCCTATGGGAAGTGTTCCTATGGGAAGAGTTCATATGGAGAAGCGAAAGGGGTGTAGAAATCGAAAATATGTATCGGAATCTAACAGAAGGGATGAGAAGTCCTCCTTCTATGTGTGGAATACACCTATATGTATCACTGATAATACCATATCTATACTATATATGTATAGATATAACTTTAATGTAGATTTAGGTATATAATATGAAGTATTTACTTAAGTGTTTTCTATAAAGAAGACCATCATGGCTTAAGATACATTTCGCAGAGTAAAAGTATCTACAAAATCTGTTACGGTCAAGATAAGATAAGAGTCTTCTTCTTGGAGCAGCTTATGGCTGTGTGGGAATGGGGCGGTATCACAGCTGCTGACCACTTCCTGTTGATGAAATTCCAGTCTGACCTGGCATCAAAGTTGAGCACCAACAAGCACCCAGAGACCCACAAGCGTGACTCAAAAGCGAACTCAGCTCAACCGCAATAGCGTGCCGGGGCTTGTATCCAACAACTGCTCACACACACACACAGGCACACACTCACACACACACATGCTCAGACACAGCCGTAGACATAGATAGACGAACGGCCCACCCACGCCCACGTTTCGAAGTTTTTGTTGCCAGCGAATTGCGCATGCGTTACCGAACCCGAACCCGACCCGTACCCGACCCGTACCCCAGCCCGTGCCCGTGCCCGTTCCCGACCCACGCGACGCCATATTGGATTTGTACATTGTGTGAGCAGCGATCGTAACCCACCCTGTGGCTATTGTCTGTTCTGTGGCACTGCTCGGGCGAAGAGGAACAGGCCTGGCCCCCCCTCTCCCATGTGGCTCCTTGGTTCAGCTTGGTAAATGAGACGTGACAAAGTGTAAATCGTGACGAGTTGAACTGGACAGAGAGACCCTCCCATGCTCGGGAATTGTGCGATCCTAGCTGGCGCCTCATGTGATCGCAAGAAGCCATACTCACAGCGACACTTTCTCCCACAGATTGCGACGCAGAAGGGCTTCAACAGGTTTTCTGCGGAGGTCGAAGCCATGTGTTGCTCTTGGCCCTCGGCTCTTACCTGTTACCCGTGCGGCGTTTTGTAATTGGGTTTGCTCATTACGCAGCTTTCGTTATATCACGAGTTCGTACGGCCAAGGGCCAAGGATGAGCAGAGATGCCATGCTGGTGCACCCGACAAGCAGAGCAAGTATCGCCAATACTTGAGATCGTTTGTGATCGTTTGTGATCTGCTGTGCGGCTGCTTTCCTTGGCCAGTGGGCCACATGTTGGACTCGCTGTTGACAGGGCTGCTGCAAACCGGTTCGGTGGCTGGTCGGTCCTTTCTGGCGGTCGCGTCATCCGCTCGCCACTTGAGTGGCAATGAAGTTTAAAAGTAGGGTGCTCCATTTCGCTGAGTAACCTGTTTTGTCGCTGCTCTGCTGCTCTGCTGCTGTGCCCTGCATCAGAGGCATTTCCGATCTCTGCGGGGTTGATGCTAAGGGCGTCTCTCAAAAGGAATCCATAAATAAAAAAGGTCAATAATTATGTTTCAGCCAATCTGCAAATGTGTGTGTGTCACATATATATGTATATACATAGAACATAGTGGGATAAGAATCCAATTCAGGGTTTATCTTAGAAGATGGCTCAAACCAAAGCGGAAGTGCGGAAACTGTAACTTTCGGAAGCTGTGTTAGAGGCCTAATCTTAGTTATTGTAGAGCATCTGGAAGCCCGTTAAACCGTTACTTTATTGTGGGACTCGTAGCGCCTCCACCTTGTGCCATATGCAATTTTGCTCAGAGTCGTCAATCGCCATCGACGTAGATCGTAGCTCTTCTTTATGATTGGAAACAAGATCCGCAACAACACAGAGCTTTGGCGCTGCTCAAAATCGATGATGCATCTGCGCAGTCGCAGTCGACGCAGCGTTCGCTGCTTCTTCTTTTTGGCCATTGATTGCGTTTTACTTTCAATTTCATTGAGTTGTCGCCTTGCTTGCAGTTTTTACTCTGAGTCGCTGTGCAACTCTGCACTATTCAGGTGTTTCCCATGTGACTCATGCGATTTGCATTGCAATGACAGAAGTTTAAATGTGATTTTTTCTTTGGCTCACTTCAACCTAACCTCAATTTGAGAGCAACCCACGCTGGGGCCCGCGCCACCCAGCTGCCAACTACCTGCCCAACCTTATGTACATATACCGAGACGTATGCACATATACACGGAAACACATTTAGAGTCGTACATACATACAGACTATCTACCTGGACTATGTATGTATCTGCACCTCCTCGAAAACGAGCCCAAAAGGCAGCGGCCGCGCTAATGAGCGCAACAGTCAATCGTCCCCCGTAGCCGACGCCGCCAATAGCAACAACAACAACAACAACAACAACAACAAAAGCAACCATAAGCAACAACCCACATGCACGAAGATCATTACCAACAGTCAACCCGCCGACGCCGACGGTCGCGCATAAAAAGTACAACAACAAAAATCAAGTTGCGCTGCGGACGCCACACAAACTGACCTGCTTCTGCGCGACTGCGCTGTCAATATAACAGCCAACTAAAGCAGCAGCAGCAACAACAACAACTCTGTCCAGAAATTCTACAAACCAACCACCCTACGCAGTAAACAACAACATGTTCACACAACCACGCTCCCACTCTCGCTCTCTGGCGCTCTCGCTGCGGCCCACACAACAACAGTAGAAACGTGAATGAGCGGGTGGCTTGCCTTGCCGTATCTGCTGCTGACGCCAACTGCGGCAGTGACGCCGGCGACTCCGCTGCTTGTTTTTGCAATTTCTCTTTTACTCGATCATTCTCTGTATAAGGTGGCTGTATGGGATCGTAGAGACCGCGCACAGTGGGTCATGCACACTAATATGATATCAGAAACGTTCACATGTTACATTTTTCAGCACTAAATTAAATTTATCAAAATGTATCGATATGGTTTGTAACGTCAAAAATATCGAGTGCTTTTAATCAAATATTAGGTTAGTATTTCCGTCTGAGGCTTCTTTTAACAAGTTTCCATTTGTACAAGAGTTATTTTCAACATATTCGTAAACGCTACCCACTGTGCAACTCCAATGACGCTGCCGAGCACGTTCGTTTCAGCAGCGGCAGCAGCAGCAGCAGCAGCTGTCTGCGTCATCGTTCCATGCTTCTCTCCCACATTTTGCCTGCTCTCTGTGACTCTCTCGCAGTCTGTTGGAATTTATCGTGGCGTTCGGTTCATTTGTTCGGATTCGCACGCATCAACAAACATTTTCATTATTGACCGGTGCGTGTTTTCAAAGATTTTCGGCAAGTGTTTGATTAATTAAACTGCACACTTGATTGTGCGTATGTGCAATTAATTGCATTATAATTTGAAAGTGAAAATTATTGTGTGCGTAACAAGTGCAAAACAATTCTAACAAAAGGACGCTTATCAATTAATTGAAATGGCTTAAAGGCCGCACGCAGACACAAATTGCAACAGTAAAAGGTAGCTATAAAATAACAATCATAACATTTTTGGAAAATGCAGAAATGCAAATCTGTGCCGGCTAGGGATTATTTCAATTTTAGGCAATTGTTTGTGTGTGTTTAAAAAGAAATTCAATGTGACCAAACTGCAAGTGCTTACTATTTGTAAGGACGTTGCCAGGCTGTCAAAAACAAAGGGAAGAAGAAAATGAAAGTGTCACAAGAATAAAATCAGAAATTGTCAGAATTGCTGTTTGCTGGGAATTATAGGATTATATTAATCTAAATGTGGCTAGTTAATGAGATATACGCGATTATATTGAGTGTCTACTAATGTTAATTGACGCTAACATCCTTCAGTTCATAGAGCTCTTCCTTTCTCTAATTGCGTCGTCTCTTGCGCCCTCCCCCTTGAACCTTTGCTGGACACATGTTACCTCGCAGAACCCATGCAGTCAGCGGACACACGCAAACGCACACAGACACACCAATACTCTCGTACCGTACCATAGACCCATCGACAAAAATCATACCGAAGGCCACAGCCAACAACCCACAGGTAGCTAGCGGCTCACAAACCGGTTACCCAATTTCCAATTATACACAGACACACAAAAAAACAGCCACTCCAACGCCCAAAAAACGCACCAACACTCACGCAGCACTCCCAAAAAAAAAAAGAATGCCCGCGAAGAGTGGGCACCCCTTTTGTGCCTTGGGTCGGGCCCGCCTGTGGCAATCACAAAAGAGATGCCAGCACACACGTACACAAATACCTCGAAACGAGTCGCAGTCGCCATCGCAGTTGTCCCTCCCTCGCTTGGCGCAGTCGCGACGCCGCGCTGCAAGGGGCAACGATAATGAATGATGTGAAACCCACCACCACCACCACTACCACCAGCAGCAGCAGCAGCAGTACCACTAGCACCAGCAACAACATCCTTGGCAGCTTGCGTGTGCTGGCAACTCACTCTCTCCCACACCGTGTGCTTGCCTGCCGCCCTCTTCCTTTCTCATACGCACACGCACACTTGTAGCTTCGAATTTTTAATGCGGCCTGGCAACCCTGCACCTACATTATCCTACTTTCTTTTCATCCGCTGTCAGCTCTCGTATTTCTGTTTAACAAATGCGCAACGCATTCAACTCAAACTCACACATTTACACACACACACATGCATACTCACACATGTGAGTGGGTGATGTTTTTAAATCTTGCCTGCCCGTTTCCCCTGGGGCATCAGTTAGCCGAACGACGCGACGCCTACCTCAGCCCTATATACAATCGGTACTCGTATTCTTTTGCTTTGTCACATGGCCGTTGCGCTCTTTAATTGCCGCCTCGCATGGCTCAACTCTCAGTTAGCTCTCTCAGCGAGCGGCGCGACTGACCGTCGCCCATCGTCCGCACTCCTCACTCCGCACTCCTCACTCCGAGGTCCGGAGTCCGCACTTTGCCGCCTGCTGTTTCGTATGTTGGTTTTTTAGGTTTTTATTTTGGCGTCCGCTGCCTAAACATAGGCCCTCGGCCCTCGTTTTTATACGATATACATACATATATATTTTGCGTCTTCTCTTCTTATTTTTTTTTGCTTTCACACCCTTCTGTTAGTTTATCACACAAATTCTTCTGCCTGCCCACTGTCGTCTGCCTGCAGTTTCGCCTCTGCCCGCCGACTGTTGACTGCTGACTGCGCTGACTGCGACTTCTGACGAATTTCTACACCCACCCAACGGCGACTTTTGCATTACGTTTTCCTTCTCTCCGCGTTCGTTTGCTTCATTCTGCCTTTGGTTTTTATTTTATTTTGTATTTTTTTGCTTGGTCGCTGTCTGCGTTACCGCCCCCACACACAATTCGGCCCTCTATAATTTGTTGTTGTTGTTCACTTTTTTCTTTTTTGTTTATGCATCGTCTCCCCTTCGTTTGTTTTTCTTTTTTGCAGTTTCTGCTGCGCTTTCATCATTCGAAGCAAGGAGTTGTCAATGCGACGATCAGCTTGGGTTACATGAATGCATATCCATATGTATATATGTATGTGTGTGTGTGTAGAAATAACATACGACAAATGTGTAAGGTAAGAGCGAGACAGAGACATATAAAGCTTCAGTTGAACTTGATAAGGGCTGATCTTATATGAATACTATATACGAGATCAGATTCGCAGCGTTAGACGCTTTGCGACTGACAATTAGAGAACTGCCAAACCCTTCGTTTTCCATGTGTACCATGTGACACACCCCTTCTAAAAGATCTGCCCACACAATCGCGCTTCGCTGCCCTTTCCCCTTGCCGCTCGCTTAAGTTCAAGTTCCCATGAAAAACAGCGCGACCCCAAAACGCAGCCAGCGCAAACTTCAGAAACTAAATTACGCACTTCCCGTCTGCAGTCGTCGTCGGGGCCAAATGGACAGACGTACTCGCAGCCAGGAATCTTTAGGGGAGGGTGGCTTGCAGAAAGACAACGGGACGATCGATGATCGGGTACCTGCCTGCTGCCTGGTTGGTTGTTAGCCTGCCATTAGGGTTGCTTGCTGCAGCGAGCGACCCCAGTGCGCAACAATCTCACCAAAAATCACATAGGAATTTCCTGTTACAGCGCGTCGCCTCCCCGACCCGACCCGACCCGACCCGACTCGGCCCGGCCCGGCCCTACTCGTCTCGACCCTGCAGTGGTCCGAAGCATGCAAGTTACCTGCCCAAGAGAGTTTACCTGTTTCGTAGCAAGAACAACAACAACAACAAGAAGAGGAAGAGTAGCAGCTGTTTGTTTTGCGGCTTTCAAGGTTTCTACTTTTTACCTGTGGCGTCTCAGTGTCGCGTCCCCTTTGCGAGAGCAGTAGCAGCAATCGTTCCATCCAGCCACCCCATTGCGTAGGATTTCATTTCTTTTCTGGACCATTCGCCGCTTTCAAACATGGGTTGGGCCGGGGCAGGGGCCCTCGGATCTGGGATCTGTGGTCTGGGTCTGGGTCTGGGATATGGGATCTGTTGAGTCTGTCCTCTCCTCTCGTATAGGGGGAGGGGGTAACCTCTTGGCTTGATTATATTTCGGTTTGGTATGTTCGTCGGTTTATCGTTGGCGTGGCCCGAAAACGAGAAACTCGTCTTCAGTCCCCGTCGTTTTGTGCTTTGTGATCATCATTATCTGCGTTTCGCTGCCTCATTCTATGGGGCCGGAGCCGGGGACGGGGCCATCGCATCGCATCGCATCACATCGCCCGCCTCCTCCTACTACAATTTGCCTAAAACCTCAACCGTTTTTCAATATTCAACGTTCGTTGGGACGGCCCAAAAAACCAAAAAAACACACACACACAAACACATGTGTGTGTGTGTATCACACACAGACAAGACGACAACGTCTGCTTGAAGGTTGTTGTGAAATTTTATTATTGGGTCTCTTTCGTCGGGGTCTGTGTGCGTGTGTGTGTGTGTGGTTGGGTGTGCGTGTGTGTGACTGCCTGCTGCTGCTTCTTCAGTTGTCGTTGTTAGTTTTAAGAGGCGTCCAGCGTCAACATCTCAACGATGGGTTATGGGTTGGGTTTGAAGTGGCACACACACACACAAACATAGGATACATAATCGCATATATAATACATTGGGATACATACAGACATGTGGGAAGGGGGAGAGCATCCCTAGAGCTGCTCGAAAACGATCAGTTAGGGCCCAAATCAGTTCCAAATCTGAATATTCAGATGTGGTCACGTATATATATATATCACTTACGTAGATGAAGTGGACGTCTTGCAAGTCGATCGATAACAAGGCCAATGAGGTATAGAAACCATAATTGGCACATTCAAAATAATCCCACAGAAGCAACAAAGGGTCCTTCGAGTGTAGCAAATCCCTAACAGACATGTGTATCTTGCATGCTAGGATACACCTTATCCTGGTCATCCCTGCAATATGGCTTATCCACTTGTCAGCTGGTGTTACCCAACCCCTGTGTGCAAGTGCCGAAGATTCCAACGTCCAGCAACAGGCTGAGCGGAGTCTCAGTCTCAAACCCAATCTCCCTCAGGCGGCAGCTGCAACCTGCCTGGCAACCCTAAAAACTATGTGGCTATTGTAGCGCTGGCTTGTTGGCTGCACGAAGGAAAACAGAAGAAAGGGAAGAAAAAAACCACCCCTAAAACTGAAACAACTGCATTAATTTCTACCCCAGAGCGGCAGAGATCGACAGATCGACAGACAGCCAGACAGCCAGACAGTCGGAACATAGGAGCGATGCACATGTTGCTTGGGCAGCATTTTAAGTAAAAGACAAAGATTTCATAAGAATTTGTAGGCTCAGGGGAAGTAGGAGGAGAACGAGGAGGAGGAGGAGGAGGGTGCGTCTGTGCAACTGACACTTGAAAGAGGGACGCTCAACGCAGAAGTCGCCATTTTTTCTCCTTGTGAGCATGTGCATAAGCAGCAGCAGCCGAAGCAGTAGGAGCTGTGCCTGCATTTTGGGTCGTCCAACGACGTTTTATGAGGGCGCGTGCACCTGCCAGCGACAGCGAAACAACAGCAACAGCAGCAGCAATAATAATAAGCCATAGCCAAAAGCTGAAGTCAGAGACGGTTAAATGGTATATGAGTTGGCCCGAATCGAAGTGAACCGAACGAACTTAAATGATGGTTGGTTGCCCTTGAAGAAGATGTTGCTGCTGTGAATGTTGCTGCGACCAGTGTTGTTGCTGCTGATATTCAGCTCAGATGTTGCTGTTGCTGTTGCTGCAAACGCCCACAAGGCAATGCCACCAGCACCACCCAAAACTAAGTTACACACATACAGTACATATGTGTATACATACACACATACATACACATATAGATATAAAGAAACCTGCTTTAAACCCCAACGTTGATTGCTTTGTTGTCTGCCTGCCAAAGCTCAGCTCAGCGCAGCTCAAAAAGAAGACGCCGAAAAAAGGCAGCAGCAACAACAGCAACAACAGCAGCAGCTGCCGTCGCATCGTTTTTTCTTCTCTTGTTGTCTTTGGCTGGCCACTAAAATTACCACCTGCCGCCCATATAAAGCTGCCCTCTGCGACTTACACACACACACATACACACACACACATACAGACAGACAGACAAACACATTTACGGCGCCCGCAGAGCTGAGCCCAAAGAGGCGCTGGCGGATGTCTTTGCAGCTGCCAAAAACTGCAAAAGCAACTAAGGAACAATCATATATTAAGTAACTGCATACATGCATACTATCACATATATATATATATGTGTGTGTGTATTTTGTTTTTAGTTTTTGTCAAATTTGTTTTCTTACGTCGCCTCCCCCCACCCGCCGTCCCACTTTGAAGTTTGACCCACGCAGCAATGCGATTGAGGCGACGACGGCACCAACCCAGCAGTCGGCCCACACGCATGCGCCTCTGCTGCTGCTGCTGCGCCTCTGACTGCGACTGAGGCTGCGCTGCGTAGGCGTGTGAAGCAGCGAACCGATGCCAAAGAGCAGTGAGAAAATCGTTAAACGTTGCGCTGCCTATCGCTGCCGCTGCCGCTGCTGTTGGCATATAAAACTGAAGATTTTATTTCGTTGTCGGTCGGCCGATCGTTGAATTTGCTGGACACCACAGCTGTTAGACACCCACCCACATTAACGACTTGTTGTTGTTGTGGCTGTGGCTGCTAATGCCTCAGTCGAGACACAGTGGGACGAAAGCAAACATGCTACAGCTTAAATTCAATCGTTGAATTTAATTCCTATGAGCTGTTAATTATTATTTAGTTGATTTATTGCTTTTAGGTTGATTGCTTTCATTTTGCAACTCATCCGCTGCAACCCCTTGCAATTTAGTTGCCCCACTGTGCACGCCATCAGGCAAAAGCGCTTTTTAATAACTGCGTGTGGCTTGTAAAACAGACTGTTGGTTGCTGCTTGGCGTTAACATGTCATTAGCTGCTGTCGTGCCTGTGTGCCGTGTGCTGTCCGTTGTCCGTTGTCCACTGTCCGTTGTCCATTGCCCGTTCTCTTCTGCCTCTCTCCTCGTCTCGTGCTGTCCCTCCTCTCTTGGCCTTTCACCGTTCACCGTTCACCGCAACAACAACAACTGCAAGTAATGTTGTGGCTCACCCTGAGCTGCCATCAGGCCGGGTCGGCCCACGGGTGTTAAAATGTCTCTGTATGTGTGTGTGTGTTTACGACTATTTAACTGAACACACACACACACACACACACACAGACACGCAGAGTCAAGACTATGGATTCGCCTCCCCAAGTGTTTGCAAGCTTTGCAATTGAGCGCTTTGACGCCCGCCCCTAACGGGCAGCACACGCAACGAAATTTTGTAAAATATTTATTATCAGCGACAAAAACAAACAAAAACAATAATTGCTGCCATATTTAAAGAGAGGGAGAGTGACATACGGGAGGGGGGGAGAGAGCGAAGGAGAGGGAAAAGCCACCCAATAATGCGTTTACCGTTAACAGACGATCGTCCGGCATCTGCAGAAACAGAAGACAACAGCCGACAGCTGGACACAAAGAGAGAGAGACGCGCTTGCTCTCCCACTCCTCCTCTCTCTGTCGCACTCATTTGCGAGCATAGCCTACAAAGCTTCCAACCGGCATTTTTTTGTGTTCAGCTGTCAACCGGTTTGTTTCTCTCCCGCGCTCTTTCGCTCTCGTTGACTCCCCCAAATTGCGTTGTCATTGCGGCGGCGTCGCTGTTACTTCTGCTGCTGCTGCTGCTGCCGCTGCCGCCGCCAAAGTTGATGTCGGTATTTTGCACACCCACCACAGGCGGCGTCGCTGACGGCGACTGATCGCTGTACTCGTATTTGTTCTTGATGGTGCGCGTGTTGGAGTTGTTGTAAATTGAATTTGTTGTTGCTTTTGCTGTGCTGCGGCTGCTGTTTCGCAGCGACTGCGGCGTCAGCGTCAGCGTCTGTTGCGCCCATTTTCAGCCCACTCGTTGACGCGCCCGTTTGACGCCGTTGTTGCTGTCTCTGGGTTTTTTCTGTAGTTTCTTTCCCTCTTTTTTTTTGTTGCTGCTGCCTGCCATTAGCAAAGCGGATGTTGTTGTTGTTGCCAGTGCTTGGCCCCAACAGAGCACCCACACGCGCTGCTGTTCCTCTTGTTGTTGTTGTTGTTGTTGGCAACGCATGAGACTGTCTTGTTGTTGTATCATAATGTTCGTCCATCGCCTGCCCACAAAGTTGACCCCATCGGTTACCTGCGTATCTTGCAAGATATCTTGTTATATAAGGCGCCGACTACACAAATTCGATAACATCAACTTCGATAACTTATTTGCTCTGTTAAGTGAGCAGCGTAAACTTCCTTCTCTGTTCTGTTAACTTTTACCCTTTACCCTTGCACTTGCACTTTTCACTGATAGAGAACCACACACAGACACAAACACACACACAAAACAACCGCCTAGATATATGTATGTATAAGTGTGCTCATGATGATCTTGAGCGGAGACATAGTCAAGTTGCACCCAACAAAAAACGAAACAGAAAAAAAGCAATGCCCTTGGCTTGAAAAGCCACACGCAGAGAGTCAATCAAAGATATGTTGGTAGCTGTGGGGCGAGAGGGGAGGGGGCATAGGGTAGGGATCTGGCGGGCTAAGGCAGACCTAACAAACAAACCCAACCCGAAGCTGAAGCTGAAGCCGCAGCCGCAAAGCAAAGCCAAACAAAACAAGAAAGGAAACAACAAAACGAAAGAGACGCAAACGCCCCCAATGGCGCGAAGTGTGGGCAAAAAAAAAAAACTGTAAAAAGCACACGAAGCATAAAATCAAATATGCAAAAAATAAGAAAGAAGAGAAAAAAACCAAAAACGAAATATGAACCTAAAAGAAACGAAAGAAAACACGCTTCGGTCCGGTCACACACACACACAAGCTTACACACACATAGAGATATATGTACACCCAAACACTTCTCCCATTCCCTACACGGAGCACTCCCTGGCGGCACACCCTTCCCCCTGTTATGCTGCACATTCGACAGGGGCCTGTGTGGGGGCGTGTGTGGGTGGGTGGCTGTGGTGTTGACTCTGTTGACTGTTGGCTCTGGGCCATCGAAACGTGCCCAACAACAGCAACAACAACAACATTTTTGTCGCCACACAAAAGTTTTGGGTGTTGTTGCTATTGTGTCAGCATCTCACTAGAAAACGAGGCGCAGCCATCAGCAACATGTGGGCCAACAACAACAACAACAACAACAACAGCAGCAATGGAACAACAAAAGTGCCGCCAAAATTACAACGGCAACAGTTGCTTTGTTTGTTGTTACTGTTGCTGTTGCTGTTGCCGTTGCTGGTGACAATTTGTCTTGGCTTTTTATGAGATGCGCCTCGAAGTCCTCGAATTTGCGTCAGCTAAAAACGAAGATTTGCTTGAATTACCTTCCCAATGGGCTTGTTTTTTCCCCATTTTTACCTGGGCAGCGACTCGTCGTCACCTGAAGACGCCAAGGCGAAGCTGTTTTTGCAGATGATGTGGTAAATTTATTGAAATATGCTGTAAAAAAGCTCAGCCGCTGTCGCAGTCGCAGTTGCAGCCTCCGCCTCCAACACAAAAACATATGTGTGTCAGGCGACAAAGGCAAAGAAGCTGCTTCAGATGACAAGTTAATTTGGTTGGATTTCATTTGAGACATATATATAAATATACATATATATAGATATATATAAATATCAGCCCAGTTAGTTAGAACGAAACCCAATTCGACGCATTCGTCGCCTGTCAAACGAGCAGCGAATAAAAAAACGAACAAACAAAATCTGAACTCAAATCACTTCTCGTGCTCGCCGATTTGCTGACTCAGGCGCTCAGATGCTGCGTCGACGTCAGCGGCAATGAAAAAAATGAAATGAGAAATATATAAAACCCCCGCTTGGCCACCCCCATAGCTGGGCCCAAGGTAGGCAGGTTCCAGGCGGGCCGAGCTGCTGCTGGTGTGTCAACAGGCAGTTCCCAGAACGCTGACGTCCAATGCTGGCTTCGGGTATTTTGTGTGCCGGATGTGAATGTGCGTTAAGCTTAGGCCCACTGACTATATCTCAATGCCCCATCTTAGAATCTCTCCCTCTCTCTATCAGTCTGAATCTGGATCTTAATGTGGTGTTCTTCCGGTTTCTTGCAGTTTCCGAAGGGTATTTGTCGAGGCAACAGCGAGAGAAGCAGTCGCCGTAACTTTAGAGTAACGCGCCCGCAAGCCAAGGCCAAACAGTCGCAGCAATGGCAACATTAATCCCCGCGAGCGTAGGCAACCCAGCGAGCGCACAGTCCTCCAATGTTGAGGCCACATATGAAGATATGTTCAAAGAAATCACACGTAAACTATACGGCGAGGAGACCGGCAACGGTTTGCACACGCTCGGCACACCGGTGGCTCAGGTGGCCACCAGTGGCCCCACAGCGGTGCCCGAGGGCGAGCAACGCTCGTTTACGAATTTGGTAAGTACTCCATTGATTCATATGTTCTGAATGAATCACTAACTGATCTTTGTGAATGCCTTTTCTCATCCTCAGCAACAAATGGATCGCACCGCTGCACCCATTGAATACGAAGCAGGTGGCGGCAACAACGTGGCCACCAGCCAGGCGAATGTAATTCAACAGCAGCAGCAACAGCAGACAGAGTCGGGCAACTCTGTGGTGGTCAGCGCCGGCGGCAGTGGCTCCACTGTGGTGCCCGCGCCCAGCGTCGCCGCCTTCGGACTTGCGGCGCTGATGCAAAACGGATTCGCAGCCGGCCAGGCGGGTCTGCTGAAGGCTAACGAGCAGCAGCAGCGTTGGACGCAAGACAACAACGCTGGCGATCAGCAGCAGCCACAGCTGGTGCAGTGGACAACTGGCGGCAAGCTCCAGAGCTATGCCCAGGTTAGTCAGCAGCAACAGCAGCAGCAACAACAACAGCAGCAGCAACAGCAACAACAGCAGCAGCAACAGCAGCAGCAGCAGCAGCACCTCAGCACGCCCAAGTCGAAGTGAGTAAAGGATTTCAAATCCTTGGGATTAGTATATTAATTTGTGGTTTCTTTAAGTAGGAAACATCGACAGGAGCATGCCACGGAGCTGATCTATGCCAGTCCCTCTACATCGGCCAATGCGGCACAGAACCTGGTCCAATCCACGCCCACCTCAGCACCCACCAATAGCAGCAGCAGCAGCGGCGGCAGCAGCTCCTCTGGCGGCAGTCGCAAGAAGTCCTCCCAGGCACAGGCAGCAGCGGCCGCTGCAGCTGCCAATGGAGTGCACATAGTGAAACGATATGCCTGCACCCATTGCCCCTACTCGACGGATCGCCGGGATCTCTATACACGCCACGAGAATATCCACAAGGATGAGAAGCCCTTTCAGTGCTATGCCTGCCTCAAGCAGTTCAATCGCGCCGATCACGTCAAGAAGCACTTTTTACGGATGCATCGCGAGCTGCAGTATGACATCAACAAGACGCGTCGTCATGTGCCCTCCGGCAGCAACTCAGCTGTTTCCAGTGGCAACTCCCACCATGCGGGTGGCCGCGGCAATGTGACCATCAATGCGGCAGGTGTGAACATTGACAACGCCTTTCTGGAGGCACAGCGACATCCCACCTCTACCAGCATGAGCATCGTCGAGACCATCGAGGCGGTGGCCTCCGCCGCCGATATGCCGCTCGCCCATCTCAAGCAAGAGAAGATGGATGATGGCTCAGTGCTGCCACTCCACGTTGGCTCCGTCATCAACAACACCCAGCAACCAGTTGCCAGCTCCAGCTCGGGCTCGGGCAGCACCAGCGCCACCGGCTCTGGGCTGCTCAAGCCCAAGCGGGAGAAGCGTTTCACCTGCTGCTATTGCCCCTGGTCCGGCGCCGACAAGTGGGGACTCAAGCGTCATCTGAACACCCACACAAAGCCCTTCGTTTGCCTGCTCTGCGATTACAAGGCGGCGCGCTCGGAGCGCCTGGCCACCCATGTGCTGAAGGTGCACAACAAGCGGGCCTGCAGCAAGTGCTCCTACCTGGCGGACACGCAGGAGGAGTTCCAGGCCCACATGAGTGATGTGCAGTAAGTGAACTCTTTATATGCTCTACTAGATTCTCCAATTATAAGAACTTGTTTTAGTGGAACTTTTATCTTCTAAGCGCCTCATCAAAGTATTGTATCAAAAGGTCTTTTATAGGCTTTCCGAAAAGGTCTTCCACATCCCTGATCCCTGATCCGTGATCCCTGATCCCCATCAGAGCAAACTGCTCTCACACATATCCATCCCAATCTTGTCTAGAAATTTGAGTTCTTTCTGAAAAAACCATTTGTTTCTCTTTGAAATTAATCAGTCCGCATGATAATCGTCCATCACGCAGTGGCAGCACCAGCAACAACAACAACAACAACAACCATGGCAACAACAACAACAACAACGGCGGCAACAATGCGGCACACGGCCAGAATTTGAACGTCTTGCGAACCATTGGCAACAATCAACTGAACACGTTCCACAATTCCGGCAACGCTTTTGGGTAACGTTCTCTCAGTTCGCCTTGCACTTCCTCAAGCGCAGACAATGCTCCTAACTTTAGTTACTACCCTCGTTCTTGTTCTCTCACTTCGTTCTTGCCCCCACTGTGATCTCTCTCCTCCGACACCAATGACCGACCGTTCAACGTGCCCGTCCCTCATTCCGCGCTGCAGCTCGTCTGGCGGCGGTGGCCAAACTGTGGGCAATGTGAGCGGCAGCGGTGCCGTTACCATCTACACCACAACCACCAATGAGGGCGTGACCGGAGGCGGTGGAGGCGGCGGCGGTGGCAACATCACTGGCGGTCCCCTGCAGGAGATTATCGTGAATCCCACATCGATGGTCGGCTGGCGTCTCAGCGCCAATGGCTCCCTGATACCACCGCATGATCTCCTCACCGGCGGCCTGCCGAATGCCGCCACTCAGAAACGCGGCTCGGAGCGTTTATTCCAATACCTCGAAGCCGAGGGCAGCGATCCGGAGGACTATGCGCGGTATTTCAGAGATTCCCTCAGTTTCCTCTTGTGTTTGTCCTCGTTTCTTTTCATTTTCTGTTGCTTTTCAATCGATGTTGTTGTTTACATTTTCATTTGTCCTGCCACATGGCATTGTCCCCCTGAGTTTTCCCGCTTTTCATTTCTCGTTTTTCATACATTTTATCAATTATTTTCTTTGTTGTTGTTTTCGTTCTGTATTTTTGATTTAAGATATGAGATTTTTTTATCTCATTATCAAAATTATATTTTATTTTTTCGATGAGTCATAAAATATTTTTTCGATGGATTTTCTTTGTTTGTTTTGGATTTTCCCAAAGAAAATTCTGCTTATTTTGAGCTACTTTGATTGAATTCTTAAATTAAATGAGTATTTAATATTTATGTTATATTGTATTTAATTATTATTTATTTTATTTTAATATTATTTTTTATCACATTTTTTATTTTTTTTATTTATTTATTTACTATTTTTTTCTGTTTTTTTTTGTTAACAATTATTAATTATTTTTTAATATTTATTTTTTATTTATTTGTTTTATTAATTTTTTTTTTAATAAATATATTTTTTAATAATTATAATAAAATATGTATTATAAATTTTTTTTATAATTAATTTTTTTTTATTATTTTTTTTATTATTTTTTTCTTATATTTATTATTTATTATATTATTTTTTTGCCTATTTTTTTTTTAAATTTATTTTTATTTTTAATACTTATTTCTATATTTATTTAGAATATATTTTGCTTTTATTTAAAGTTTGTTGTAAACGTTTTCTAACCGCTTTTTCACTTGCAACCTTTCCAGTCTGCTGAAAATGGACGCAATTAGTCGCAACACAGCTTCGGTCGCTCAGGATTTTCATAAAGCGGGAGGCGTGCACGAGTTGAAAATACCAGCAAATCATCAACTCCTGTTTAATAATAAACTGCCTTCGCAATGGACGACACGAGAGGCTGCAGCGCTATTGCATAGCCTGAGCAACATGGGCAACAGCAACAACGGTAGCAACAACAACGGCAGCAGCAACAACAGCAGCGGCAGCAACAGTGTGGCACAGCGACAGAAGTTCGGCGTGATGCGCGCCCGGCAACATTCGACGGGAGAGGATGATGAGAATACGCCGTCGTCGGCCTCGTCCTCCTCGTACTCGGGCGATGAGTACAACATGTCGGGAACATCACCCATGAAATTGTCGCGCCATAGCAACAGCAACGGCAACAGCAACAAGAGTTTGCGAGCAACTGATGAGTGTGAGCAGCAGAGCAACAACAACAGCAACAACAACAAGGCGATGATGGCAACGGCATTCCTGGAGGCAGCAGCCTACGAGCAGACGGCCATCGAGCTGCTCGCCAGCAAGCGAAAGCTCAAGATTGAATATGATGAAGATCAAGAGAATCAGCAGCAGCAACAGCAGCAGCAGCAGCGATTGCAGCTTATTAAATCGTCTCCCGCGTATAAACTAAATAACAACAACAACAACAACAACAACAATAACAACAACAACAATAATAACAACAACAACAGCTACTACAAAGAGAAATCTCATAGAAATGCCGTGCATCATCGCCAGGATGATAAGGAGAACAAAACCAGCAGCACGGAAGCAACAGCGGCAGCAGCTGCAGCGGCGGCGGTGGCAACTGTTGCTGCTGCTGCTGCGGTGACCGTCACACCAAACAGCACCAACAGCACCCCAACACCCTTTCTCACACAAATGGAATACCAGAATCTCAATCGCATTGGAACACAATTTCAGAATTATGTTAAGGATATTATAAACAAATATTACGCGGCCGAAACGCCGCTCATGTTGGCCGCAGCCGCAGCAGCGCTGCCCACAGCAACAACAACGGGTCAACAACGCGAACGCGAGCAGCAGAGCGGAGACAGAGACCGTGAGCGTGAACGTGAGCAACAGTTGTCGCCGCACAAGCGACGTCGTCTGCTGAGCGAGACCGAGGAGTACATTGAGTATCTGCGCAACAAGGAGGACATCACGCTGACCATAACCCCCAAAGTGCAGCACTGCAGCAGCAACAGCGTGCCGCCAGCACAGATCAAAATGACTCCCATAGCTCCTGCTCCGTCGCAGCTGCAGCCGCAGTCGCTGCTTAAACGTCAGCTGGATCTGGCAGCACCGCGCAAGAGTCCCAAGAAGCCAGCAGCAAGTCAAAGCACCCCCAGCAACACCATCAACGCCAGCAACGCCAGCAACACCACCAGCAGCAGCAGCGCTGCGAGCGCATCGCGCAAATCCCTTAATCAGCTGGCGACGCTGCTGCCGCTGCTCGCGGACGCAGCCAGCAAGCAGGAGTACTTGACGGCGCCGCTGGACTTCAGCAAGAAGTCAGAGGCAGAGACGGGTCGCAGCTCGCGCAAGCAGGCGCAGCCCAAGAAAATACGCCTCACACCCGAGGCGATAGTGGCCATGCTGCGGGACAAGCATCTCAACCGGCTGGGGCAGCAGAAGCTGGGCTGCGCCAGCTGCGCAGCTGGCGGCAGACGCGGTGGCGGGGGCATAAGCTTTAACTATCATACGCTTGGCTCTCTGGCACTGCATCGGTTTTGGAAGCACTGTGGCCTGAAGGCGGCGGCTCGCGACTGCAAGCCCTGCGGCGTACAGTTTGAGAGGCGCTACAGTTTGCTGGTGCATCGCCGGCTGAAGCATGCAAAACTGTAAAGCCGAAGCTGTGCTCGACTTAAGTTAATCACATGCAGCTTCTCGTTGTGGGAGAAGATAATTTCTTGATTAAATTAGCAAATGTTTGCTTGCCATATAAATACTTTATTCGTTAGGCATTAACATTGAAAATTCATTAAAAATTGCATTTATTTGTTAAATTTTAAGTTGTGATGTACCTGAAATATGATTTCTCTTTACGAAAAAAAAACAAAACAAAAAAGAAAAACACAAAAAAAACATGAGCGAAAAACATTGTAGAAAGCTGCGCCCTATTTCGATGAATTATACATTATATACATTATTAGTTATATATAATTGAGGTTATGTAAAACACACACACCCACACACACACACACACACACACACACGCTTGTGTAATACTCACCCTGTAGTGTTTTAAAAGACAAGAAAGCAAACAAAAAACAAACACTTAAATATTTTTAAAGAACATTTTATAAAATTAGAAATACACTTTACAATTTTGTGAAGTGCGAAGTGAAAAATAGCTTTAATTTGCCATTAAAAAGGAAAACTTCATTTTTTAGTTACCTACTGCGAGTATTTTTGCCATTTTTATAATTTTACATGAAGCGATTGTAATTTTCTAGTTATTTAGGTTATGTTCTTTACGCATACACACAAACATACATATACATATGCATATACTTATATATATATTTAATTTATATTTAATACGAATTGAATGCAAACCTCAATACCTTTTTGCCTTATTTCTATTATTAGTTACATTAAGCTTTAAACTTGAACACCACATTTTATGTACATTCAGTTATAGTTTTAGTTCTGAGCAACAGCCTCGCCCACGACCACGCCTACAATGCCCACACACCCTCACAGAAACTGCAAGCATTCTGCATATGGCAAAGCAAAGTTTATATACATATTGAAAAGGATAAATAATAACAACATCTATACTATATACTATATGCATGACTATACGAAGTTGTGTCTATAATTTTATCAAAGAAACGAACAAAAACAAAAATACAAAATACTCAAAGAAAATACGATATATACAAGATACAATATTAAAATATAATATTAAATATACCACACACTGAACAAGAAAACATTTGACTGAAAAGTGTCGGGGAAATGAAATATTAAGAGAGAAGAGAAATAATTAAATAATAACAAAATAAAAATACAATAAAGTATAAACAATTTTTAGTGTAAAATGTGTGTTTTTGCTAAATGTGGTAAAACTTAAACGTAAATTTATTACACCAAACGCTAAACTAAAGGAAACGAAAATACATACAAAAAGAATAAGAAAAGCAAAAAACAAAAACTAACCCAAGGGAAAATCTTAAGTAAAGTAAATTTTTGGATGACAAAAGCCATTTAGACAAAATTTTTGAGACGAAAAAAGACATTTATGATTAAAGGAAAAAGAATGAAACAAGAAAAACAAATTACTTTACGTTTTACTTAAGCACAAGCTGCAAAACAAAACAAGTAAATAAATAAAGGTAATATGAAACAAATTTAAGTGTTTTTAGTTTAAAAATTATATTTCCAAAAACAAAACATTCAAATAAAAGTAAATTAGTTTAAAATATAGAAATCAAACTGTGTTTTTTCTTTTAATTAACTAGAGAAAAGATCTAAAAGAAAGATAGTGTCTTGGGTGAAGCCAACAGTCGACAGCTAATACCGTTCTGTCGATTCCGGCTTAAGACCAAAGATATAGTCCAGGATAGCCTCCTGGTAGAACAACTACAAATAACTAAGAGTCCGTCAGTTGAGCTTCCCAGTACCCAGCTCAGAAGACTCCCTCCCTTTACCGATGATATATATAAATGCAGCTTAAAGGCACCTTTCCAGCCCTTTAGAAGAAGGACTTGATCAAAATTTGATACTTTCTTCATCCACACACGGCATACAGAAGGATCAAATCAACGGGCTTGTTAATACTGATCAAATATACATATATATATATGATATAGAATACATCTGCCTGTTAGATTTTCATAAGAAATTGTTTATAAACAGGAAGTTTAAGCACATAGCACCCTTCCAAGAATAGATTGTTTTAGTGATTATAAATCTATTATATTTATGAAAGTGCTCTCATTACAATCTAATTTCTAAACTATCCATTCCTTTCAATTGGTGGTCAAGTCAAGTTTAACGTGCATCAAAAACGACAACTGCAAAAAAACCCAAAAATTCATTAGCAACTTACAGTTTGAGAGGCACTGCTGCGAATACTTACGACGCTTGGTGCGCTTCTTGTACATGATGCGGTAGCCACACTCGCGACAACGTATGGGATCTCGTGGACGCATCTCGTTCTCGTGATGGCATTCTGTTTGTAAATATAAGCAAATATGATATATTATCAGTACATATTATATACATATACGATTTAATAAACAAATGAAATTGTTATTGCAGCCACCATGTGCGCGACCGCCAAATCGGTCTGTGGTTTGTTTTAGCTGCTTTTGGATTATAGCCTTACTTACCACCACAAATGTATGTCATCGCGGTCTTAACATTCTCCTTAGAGCTGGGTTCCGACATTTTTACTTACTAAATTACACAAAAACTCGCAAAATTAGCTTATTTATAAAATAATGTTGACTTGATATGTTCGATTACATATCGCGCAGGTCCGACATTATCGATATATTTGGTTAACAGTTCTGTACACACTAACGATTCGATTAACACTAACGAAGATCAGTGGAAATGCAAATGACATAAACATATGACATAAAATAACATCGAGCTTTAGCAGAACTATCTTGAATAACACTAAGTAAAATCAGTGTAATTGCTTATCAAATTGGTAAAGAGTCTCCATAAATTTGCTTTAACAGAGCTGTTAATTAACACTCAAGTGCAACCCACAGATGTTTTGGTATTTTTTGTAGTATTGCAGCCTAACCAACGGCTGGTCTCACTAGTACCGGTGAATTTATTATTATTCCTCTTGTTATTTGTTATTATGAAGTAGTTTAAGTTAAGTACTTTATTTCGTTCAACAAAATGGAAAGGATAAATATTTAAAAGCAAAATGCATCCGCGCAATGTGTTGCGTACGGCGCCCGACTTCACTAAACTGGCCATAAAGCACAGGGACTTTCGGCACGTGTGTGAATTGGTGAGTTTTGAGTTTCGAAACAAACTAGATTGTTTTTAATAATTGTTTTCTTGTAGGAACTCAATGGCAAGGTGTCCCTAAACTTTCGCAATGAGCGCACTCTGCGTGAGCTGGCTAAAATGCTACTCCTGGAATATTTTGGGCTACATGTGGATTTTGCACCAGGCAGTTTGGTGCCCACATTGGCGTTACGCTTGAACTATATTTTGTGGCTGGAAGATTTACTGGCGCCACTCAACCTGGATGCAGTGCATGGCATCGACATTGGTAAGTTGCTGTCATCTTTTACCTAGTCCCTAAACTAAACCATATTATTACAGGCTGTGGTTCTTCGTGCATTTACTCGCTGCTGGCAGCTAAGAAGAATCAATGGCACATGGTGGCGCTTGAATCAAAGCAAATCAACATTGAATACGCCCGTGAGAATGTCCAACGGAATGATCTGGCGGCGCTTGTAGAAGTCTTCGCACAGCCTGATTCACAGAGCATATTCAAGAGCTACTTTGAACAAGAGAGTGCGACAGCTAAACGGTTTCAGTTTTGCCTCTGCAATCCGCCTTTCTTCGACTCGAATGCAAAGAATCCCTTTGGCAGCAACACACGCAATCCTGAGCGTCGTCCTGAGCCAAAAAATGTGCGCACCGGCAGCGCTGAGGAGCTAACCTGTGCCGGCGGCGAAGTGCAGTTCGTGCAGCGCATTGTCGAGGAGAGCGAACTGCATAAGCAGCGCGTGCTGTGAGTCTAACTATTCGCATTTAAAGTACAATAATTAAAGCTTAACTTTTGCAGAATATACACGAGCATGCTCGGGGTTAAGGCGAATGTGCCAAAGATCTTAAACTACTTAAAGGAGCGTGAGATCAATAACGTGTGTACCACAGAGTTTCGGCAGGGGCACACCACACGCTGGGCAGTTGCCTGGAGCTTTCAGGATATATCCTTGAAATGAGATATGAATATTAAATATAAGTATAGATAGAGGATTCAGATATTGAAGAAGTGTGTAGATAGATAGTGTACAATAAATTGTTTAGGTATGTTTTAAAAGTGACACATACGATATTATTATATAAGATCTCTCTCTGTAACCCTTCTCCACGGGGGCAACTGTTGCCTGCCCATATCGTATTCGCATCACATTTGCTGGCACTACACAATTTCCACTAAATGAATATTTGCATGTCAAGGAACAGTTTGCTGCTGGAAACCAAACAGAATCGAGCAGCCCAGCAACGAAATTATCGTTTTGTTTATATCATTGTCCAACGGTCACTTGGCCACCAAACCACCTAACCACCAGTCAACAGACAAACACTCTAATATTAAAATTGACCCAGGCGTTGGTATTTCTAGCCTCTGCCCCCAGACCAGAGACTCAGATACCAAGAAGCATGCGTCACCAGTTTGGCAGGTGGAATCAACTCTTAATTGTCGTTCGCTCTAACTGGGTTGTTCCTTCGAAACACTTATAAGAGTGTGCCACCTACATAGGGAGTGTATATATTAACGGTTCGTTCTTAAAGAGCTCCTCATAGTTTGGGTCGACCTTTAATGATTGTCCTTCACCTGAGAGAGTTATAGTGTATGTTCAAGTTCATCGCCTGTTGAAGCAATTGTCATGCGGCTGCATACTGCTGTGTATCCAATATCAATGCAGACATGGATACGTATATCCTGCCTCCCTCTCATTTCCCCAGCAATGAGTGGCGCCTGACTTTGGCTGCATGCCAAGCCAACAATATGAGCAGATCATAACGGTAGATGTTTGGGGGGAGGGATAACTGCAAATGGGTGGCGCTCGTATCATATCCTCTGGTACACAACATGACCATTATCACAAGCGTTAGACAGCAACCAGACCCGGACACGAACATGGACACGGACACGGATACGGACAGTGGCACCGACGGCGACGACGATGGCGATGGCGATGGCGACACGGGGTCTGAATCAAAATCGAAAACTGAAACCGAGTGGCAGACAAGCGGCAAACCAAAGCTGACAGTCCGTATGTCAAAACTGCTCAATGTTGACTTTAAAGAGATACAACAACACACACACACACACACACAAACACACACATGGATAGCCAGTTCAATTACTCGACTCGTTGTGGTAACTGAATGCAGCCACGCCCCGCCTACAGGTGAGTACACAAATCCAGTCACAAGTTTATTGAAAAGGGTTACATGAATGACACACACGCCACAAACAGCAGCACGAGCTATTTGCATTTTGTGTGTATATGTGTGTGTGTGTGTGTGTGTGCGGTGTGTGTGTGTGTTTGTCTGCGCTTGTGTCATTTGCCTGTCATACGCCTCGTTTTTCGTTGGTTTTGCTCATTGCACTAAGTGGATGTACGAGTATTGCCATGTGTCCTGAATGTCCTGACAATAGCATACATTTAGGCGCACGAACCGCCAGCCAGACAATTGCAACTCTCAGTGCTCCAATCCCCTGCTCCCTGCTCCCTGCTCCAACCCGAGTCTCGTTCCTCTGTCTCGTTACGTGCAATCATGGAGCACTGTAGCTGGAGGCGCTGGCCAGCTTTATTCTTTTTCCTAAGGCATTCGCGTTGCTTTTCGCATTTAAATTAGATTTTTCAATTTGGTTGACATGTCTGGCACTTAACCATAAGGACACTCTGCTTAGCTGGACGCCATTTTGTTTGTGTTTACATGCGAGGCGCCACGCAGTTCCTGTTCTGCTGTGTTTTCTTCTAGATATTTTTCATGCTTCGCAGATTGTTTGATTGATGATGTGTGTGTGAATCGAGTGTGTGTGTGTGTGTGTGTCGAGTGGGTGCAAGTGATTGATGTTGTTTCTTAGCAATAGTCAAGGTCGAGGAAAGATCTGTTCACAGATTTCTGTACCACTACTCGTATACGTAATGTCATCTAAATTAACCCGAAAATGTTCATGCAGCGTTTGCGAAAAACTTTCCACAGAATAAATCTAACATCAAATGAGTTTAGTATATTTCTGAGTCAACAGTCCTTTGGCATCGTATATCATGTCTGTCCTATACCCTGTTAGTACTGAGAAGAGGGAAGGATACTTTTTAACCCGATTACAAATGGTTTATGGGAAACAGGACTAAGAGTCAAGCAGACTGTCTTCACTTAAAGCGTGATTTATCCCTATATCTGAAAGTCTTCTAAGGATAATACTTATGAGGACTTACAGGGTATGTTCCAGTCAGTCAGTCTGCGCTCTTTCCCTCTTCCCATGGTCAATTTAGTTTGTACTTCTGTCTACAAGTTGTGCTTCGGCTGCAATCCAATCAGAAAATCATCCACATTTCATTGCCCTTGCCGCTCAATTACTTATCAGTTCCAGCTCCTCCTCCTCTTCGGACTCTGCAGACACATCCAAACCCACGCAATGGGCATTAAAAATGTATGACAGTTACATAATATTTGTGTTGTGTATGTCATAAAGTTATTTTCTAAACAATTTTACGATTCGAATAAAAAAACTGCACAGCAGGACAAGTCCATTCAAAGGGAAAAAACCTCAATCCGGTTTAAAGGATATACTCGTATATATATATGACGGGTCCGATTCGGTCTTTATGGCATTATTCAGCACCTCTGGCTGTGCCCAGGGCTCGGGCTCTGGTTTCATGGCCTTTCATATTAAGGTCGACGTGTAAACAATTCGTGACCAGCGCGCGTTTTTAATTAACAATTACGCCGATGAGGCAAGTCTGAGCCACGTGTGTGTGGGTGTTTGGGTGTGTGTGTGTGAAGGTGAAGGTGAAGGTGGAGTCCCAAATTAAGGTAATAGCTCGAAAATTACAAATAGCACACATGAGGGAACATTTAACAGCCATGTTCAACCCCATAAAACAAGCGAGAACGATAAAAAATAAACTTTTCTCTTCTTTTCTCACATTTCCATCGAAGGAAAACGTTTTCCTTAGGCCAAAAGGATGCGTTGATATTTGAGTATAAATCGTTTCATATGACATAATAATACACTCATAAGCCGTGTGTGTTTGTCTCTCATTAATTATAGACTTTAGTCATTTATTTAAATTTCAGCACTTCATGCGAGACAGACTACGGGGCGTATGATTAATATGCGAGGATATACTTAGCGTCGGCCTATTCACAAACGAATCATATATCATGTCAGGACTAATTCAATTTATCTAAGCGACTTTCTGTGTAGCAAGACGAGAGGAAAACGAATCAAAAAGCAAACGAAGGTGTCAAAGAAAATGTCGCATTTTCATTGCAGTCTGAGGGAAATTTTGTTTTTCTTTAAGGAAACTCATTTAAATGGTAAATTAATCGCAGAGCGAGTAAAAGTTTCAGTTTTGGGAAAGTTTTTTGCTGGTCGCAGAGGAAAAACCTGAAACAACATTTTGAGACTTTAAAAAGTTATTTGGCTGAGCAAACACTAACTGACTTTGGGCGTTGACTCCGCTCGTTGTGCTCCATTCATGGAACCTGGAAGAGCTATTTTCCGCTAGCCTAAAGCCACAGCCAGAGTCAGAGCCAGAGCCAGAGCCAAGCCAAGGCTTTAAAGCATAAATTTTCATACGGATTTTGTTGGTCTTCTGTCAATGCTGTGCAGCCCCAGAAAGTTGTTGCGCACCGTTGAACTTCAGACAAAAAGGACGCGAAAACTTTTCACTTGCCAAGTGTCCCGGGAGACGGCACAAAAAACACGCACGCATGAGGCCGTTTCCCTATGTGTGTGTGTGTGTGTGTGTGTGTGTGTGTGTTGTAGGCTGAGAGTATGCGGCGACACGGCGTATACGTAATCTGAACTGCCACATTCTGGATGTCCTCGGAAAATCGAATTGTGCACCAGAAACAAAGTCTCAAGCAGTTTTATCTCTGGCCAAAATAATGACTTTGCATTTTGGCGGGCAAATGATGCGCAAACTTGAAGCTTCCCGTTGTGCCAATTATGGGTAAGACTGTAGCTCTCGGGACAACTCGTTGTCTGCCACTTTATCAACCTCAAAAAGGGTTTATATGTACCACAGCAAGCGCATTTGTCATGCTTCTGCCTGCCCCTCAGAGTGTGGCAGGAATGCCGACAATGTCTAGCCCCGGCCTGGTGGGAAATTTCTGCGGAAACTCCTCTTGGATACTCCAGCTCCAGCCCAAATGTTTGCCGCTATCTTAAGTTATAAATGTGCCTTGACATCAGCAACGCGATGTTTTATAGTTCATTTTCCTCCTTGCGCCTTTGTTTGCTCCTCCCCCATCCTCCTCCTCCTTCCTGGGCAGCGAGTGAGGGCGCCGTAAAATGTACAAATTCACGCATTACGTTCACTTCTCGCGCCACCGGGCTCCCAGTATGTGCCGCTGGCATCCTCTCGAGTGCACTGCGAATGCGACAGCTGTCGGTATTTGTGTTCCCAACTTTTTTGTGTGCTCCTGGAGCACTCTCAACCCCTCACGTGGGTCAATCCACCCAGCCACCATCCAAAAAGAAGAGAAGAAAGAAAACTAAAACTATCACAGGTATTTATATAGTTTTAACTGGTTTCAGTATAATCTCAGTTAGCCACTTGGCACCCAATCACAGGGTATTTCGTTGCCAAGCATCCTTGGGATGCTTGGGGTCCTTGTTCCTTCTTCCACTTGTCTGCTTGCTGTTGACAGCCAAATGCAACTACAGCCCCAGATACGAGCTGCAGTAACAGCTTCAGTCGTCGCCCGAGAGTTGAATTAAGTTTTAAGCCATTGTGTTGCAACGGAAGCCTTCAACAAAGGACCTTAACTAGGAGATTGTTAGTGCAGCTTAAGCCCAGATTTTAACTCTGATATAATTGGTAAACTTTAACAGTATTACATATTCGGTTACGACTGCACATTGTGCACGCCGTGTTTATTTTCGATATTTTAAATTAACTGAGTTTCTTCTGCACGTGTGTTGGCATTGGCTTGTGGCATTTTGCAAGCTCTGGAATGTTTTACATATTTGTTAAATATCTACTGCTGCCATACAGGGTGACTAGTTTGGGCCGACAAAAAAGGACATTTCTTATTCAAACGTAGCACTCATTTGCATAGAACTATCTACATTTGGATTGCAAGCGGGGAGGCAGGGGGAAATGCTTTTTGTAATTTTTGATTAGACTTTCGCCAGCTGTCGTCTTGGAGTGTGCCACAAAAAAGGAGGCAGAATGTTGTGTCCTTTAAGCCAAATGTTAGTTCAAGTGGCAAGCTCACCATTTACATATACAGTCGCAATTTTACGATTATGCGCCGGTGCTGAACTAGGACTTTATGATAACGACACCCTGTGCTGTGGCTGGGACTCGTTGTGGGGAAGGGTGGACGGGGGGGACAACAATAAGAGCAGACCAATTCATTTCTGAGTGACTCACACAGACAAATAGAGTTCCACTCTCACACACACACACACACACACACACAACGCACAAAGCAAACTCCCAAAAGGGACCCCGAAAAAAAAGAAGTAAAATAAAGAAAATAACAGTCTAAAATGTATAAGAGGAAAAAAGGTTGCAAAAACGTTACCACAATGTGGCAAAAAACGTTGCATAAATAGAAAGAGATAGAGTGACAGAGCTAGAGAGAGATAGAGAAAAGCTAGTTAGCTACTTACTTACTTACATATATGAATTGTGCACAGGGCAAACAAAGAGCAAAGATAGTAAAAGAACTTTTCATTGATATTTTTATGGGCAAATTTATTATTTGCCTTTTGCTTTCCTCTGTGTAGCTGTTTACGGCTGGCTACACGCATAGGTATACCAAACGTAGCTGTGTGAGTGCTGCAGCTGCCTGTGTGTGTGTGTTTGAGTGTCTTTTTTTGTTAAAGTTGGTGCGTGCAGATATCCCGAAGGATGATGATGCCATTGCCTTAACAACCTTACAACAGTGGCTGCTGCTGCTGTTCTTCTATCTCTGCTGCTGCGGCTGCTGCTGCTGCGGTTTCGTTCAGTGTGTGTGTGCGTGTGCGTTTGTGAACGTGTCTGTGTATGCGTACGTTGACTGTCGGCTTTGGCTGTCGCTTTGTTTATTTGCGAACAAATGTGAAGCCGAATCCCGAAAAACAACGGCAACAATAACAACAACAACAACAACAAAAGGCAGCAGCTGATGTTGCTGTCATTGCTCTCACTTTGCGAGTCATCTCGCGCTCTCATCCCCTCTCTCCGCTCTCAGACTGTCTGGGTGCCAGACTAGATGAATATTAAGTGAATTAATAAATTAATAATAAATGTCATAAAATGTTATAAATTATATAATATAAATTAATTTAGATTCACTTACAAATTATTTTTATTATAAACAGTTTTAACATTTCTTTCATTCGTTTCCACATCAGAATATATAAATTTCAGCTTATGCAAATTAAACTTGTTTTCAATGTACTTGCACCAGTGTGCAGCTAACGAAATGAGTCGATGGACGCTCTCTCAGCACCAAACTGTGTGTTTGCGCTCTTTTTCTCTCTTCTCTTTGCGTCTCGGTCGCCCGCTCGATTTGTGGTGCTCCTTTAGCCAGTTGTTGACTGCCGGCTGACGTTAACGCAGCCGCTGACGTCGCTGCCGCTGCCGCTGGCTCTGCTGCTGCTGCTGCTGCTGTTGTCGACTGTTGAGCCTTGCTCCTGCAGGATAATGGCCACCATTCAGTCTTAGTGTAGACGCGTCGCTTGCGTTTGTCAGTTGTGCCTGAGCTTGTGCCAGCGTCAGTCAGTCAACGAGTCAGAAAAGAACCGTTAGAGCTTCAATTTCTGATTTCAATTCTGTTTCAAAACTCTCTAGAAAAACATTGAACATTGAACTGGCTGGTAATTTCGTGGTTGTGAACCTTTTTGTAGTTCTTTTGAGCACGCAATAATTATTCAAAAATCAAAAATATAATCAAAAAAATTTTAGAAACAAGTTTTTATACAGAAAGGTTTCGCCAAAAAAAATAAAGTCAAAGTGCAAAAAGGAAACAAACCCTAACAAAACCTCATAAATAAAAAAACTTACGGACCGTGTGTGCGATTGTGTGTGGGCTTGGGAGTGTGTGTGTGTGTGTGTGCGTGGAAAGTTCTAGTGTGTGTGTGTGAGTGGGTTTGTTGTTGGTGCTGCAATTGATTAAACAACAGCTTTCGCCTGGTCTGGTAACCTAGGCTAACCCAAAGCTCAGAGACCAAGCAATAGACTCCAAGCCAATACACAATGGGCTGCAACACCAGTCAGGAGCTGAAGACAAAGGATGGCACCGCCATCGATGCGGTCAACCATGGCGAACAGGAGCCCACTGCTCCACAGCTGGAGCTAGCCGATGGCGGCTCATTTTCCGCAAAGTCCTCCAACAATCACCCCAATCACGCCAATCACGCCAAATCAAATTCAATTATCTCAAATGGCGATGCGAAGGCGACATCTCATGCCCAGCGCTCGGCGACAGCAACAAATGGCGACGACCGGTCATGCGATAAGACGGAAATCATGGAGTTCAATGATGATGGCGACGACGAAGGTAAGCGGGGGGAGGGGTTATCACCTCAGCTCAGATATATATACATCTCTGGTCATATATAGTACTCGAACAATCAATAACAACAGCAAATACATTCACATTCGAAAAGCTCTATCTTCTATCTGTGTGTCTGTCTCTCTCTCTCTCTCTATCTGTGCGTGGGTATCTGCCTGTGTGTGTGTGTGACATTGATACCTTCATTATTATTTATTATACTTGAACTTATCAGCGGCTGCTGTACTGTGTGCTGTACGGCAAATCCTTACGCGTACCGCAGCTCAGCTCCTCGCTCGCATTCTAATCCAATAACGTGCTTAATGGCCTCGCAAATGTATATCGCTTCAGATCCACATAGGGAATACTTGTGCTCTCATAATCGTATATAGCGAATGCATGACTTCTTAACTACACTCAACAAACACCCACACATACACAGACACACAAATATTCACATGTACATACGTGTCCTTTTATGACTTCTGTCCACACGAATGCGAGTGCCTGTGTGCAAATTGTTGTGCCCTTCGGCAAATTTGTGCAGCACTTAACTTGGCTAAGTAGCCGCACTGTCCCCTCCATGCAGACAGCAGCTCGCTCTAATGGGCCTTAGTACAGAGCATGTTTATGTTATCTTATAAGCAGCGCATAAATATATTCACGACAGCATTAAGGCCATATCATAAATATATTATTAACTGCTTCGAGTATTGCCTACTTTTCGGCGCTGAATGCTGGTTATGTGGTAACTTGGCTATAAGTAGCGGACTCTCTCAGCATATGTTATGTTCATTTAGCCAATTAGCCAACTGATGTACAGACCTGATCTTTTAACCTCTGAACCTTTGGCGCACAGCTGTTGGCCACAATTTTAATAAACGGAATCGAGTAAATTAAAGTGAAACGAAAGTTTCCACAATTTGGCAATAACATTTGGTAAACACATCAAAGTCAAACTTTTTGGCTACCATTTTCCTTCAGCGAAAATGTTATTTTTGGAAAATTCAGAGGAGAAAACGAACTTTTGCGGTCTGTTGGCTTCATACAATGAAAAATATTATATGAAAATTGCGCGACTGAAGGAGAGGTCAAATGTGGGTGGGAGAACTGAAAAGTATGAGTCATAAATTAGCAGGACGTGTTCTCCCCTGTGACAGGTGCAGTTGCTCCCGTTCGCTGGGTCGGATTGGGTCCCCAACCTGACAACCTCAGAGCTGGCGACTGGCGACTGGCAACTGGCAACTGAAGGCTACCAACTCCCAGGCTGCTCAGATAAATTGCGCAGCGACACTTTATCAGGACTCGTAAAGCGCAGGCGAGGACGACGACAAAAACAAGGACCAAAGTGGGAGTGGGAGTGGGAGTGGGGGAGGGGTGCCATGGTATCCTCTTAATGCCACAAATTATGATTATTGCTTAGCGATTTTCTTCTTGTTTTTGTGGCCGTGTTAACGTCGCAGTTGTTGCCTTTAATTTGCCAAACATTCTCCCGCTGCGAAGGTATTTTAATTTAAAGGACGCAGCTGCTTTTCCAGCAATGTCAAAGCGAGGGAAATTTACTGGGGAGCGCTAATTAGCACGCTTTCATGTGCCTCGGGCTTAATGTGAGCCTGCATAAATGTTGGTATTAAAAAATCAATTAATTTAAGCAGAAAAATGAATTAAAAACGAGTCGAAAGGATAACAGCTGCTGCAGTCCATACTTTATTTTCCTCCCTACTTTTTTCCGTTATGGTTTTCCGCCTTTTTTTTTAAAGTGTCAATCGTTAGTATCGATCCGGATTGCGGATTGCGCGGCTCTCTACGATTGACAAGTTAATTGACGGTTCGACAGCGAACGGACACGACAGGCAAAAAAAGTGCAGTACATGTGTTTTTCGTACGCTTACACAACGTTATCCTTTGCGTGTGTGTGTGTGTGTGTGTGTGTGTGTGTAATAATAGAGACATTTGTAGATAGTTTCAATCAGTTAGCACAGAGCAAATAAAGATATACTTTTATGGTCTAGCTGAGTCTCTATCGATTAAGTTTTAATGGTGCTTCTGGCATGTCCTCGGCCAGGACTCTGTAATGAGTTGCCAACTGGGGGAAGCACATTTAGCACTCATTTATTAAATTGTCTTAAATTGTTGGCTCGAGTCCAACGCTTTGATGTTTCATAAATTTTCTACGGCGCTCGTTACGCTTTAAGATGTTGTTCTTAGGCGTTTGTGCAGTTTTTCGCCTTGTTTCGGCCTGTTTCGGCCTGTTTCTGCTCTGCCGCCAGCGACATAAAAGCGGAAGCTGCAAAAGGCACAAAATAAAACTAGTACTCAAAAAAAAACAAAGCAAACACAGACCAGCCTTACAGATGCTTTTTATATCCTTCTTCTCCTGCTTTATTTTCCAGCGAGCCTTTTGCTGTGCCAAGAAAGATTTCACATTATAAACACGTTGCCAGACTCAACACATTCCTCGTTCTTTGGCTGCAAATCAAAATAAATTAAAAACTGCGCTGCCAGCAACGTCCGCAGACTTGTACGTGCTGCAGCTATATGTACGGGTTATTCAACCCGTACTCGTCCCAGTGCCGTTAACGCATAATCAACTAATTAATAGAAGTTGTTAGCGTCTCGCTTAGTTGGACAAGCCCTGGCCGCACCCAGAAAGCGATTACCATGGCCCCGAAAATGGAAATGCCGTTGGGCTCATTACCTGGCCAGAAGGCGTGTCCTGTCCAAGTTTCTACTAGACTGCACATAAATTAGCCATAAAGTTGTCAGCTCATGCGTAAATCCAAGCACAACACACACAAAAATCCCGAACAAGCATCCCAGAGCGGAAAGAGGCGCCGGGACACAATGAAACACTGCGTCTAGGGCTGAGACCTCGTAGAGTATCTCTGAGCTGCTTTTCTGCCGCTAACGTGAAGTGCAAATAGACGCCGAGAGGTGCTTCACGCCGCTGCCTGTTGCCATTGTTACTCTCTCTATCAGATGTACACAAGCAATTAAGCCATTTGCTGGCAATCCTAGAAAACAGTCCTAGAAGACGTCTGTCTGCGACTCGCAAGCACTCTTCAGTTCAAGAAGCAAAATCGCATTAAGAAACGAGCTAAATCCGATAATGCGCTTAAATTGGCAGCACATTTTCTTTATTTCTATGAAAGAATATATACAAATGTCTTATAATGAGTTAAAAGAGAGAGAGAATCTCTGTTTGTAGTGAGCGGAACAATGAACGCTGGCGCCTGGTCGATATTCGGGGCGTATACTTAATACTTTAGGCCTTTATGGATATTTGCATAATTTTAATTAAGATTGCGACTCTTTGAATTCTGTCAAAGGCTTCTAAGCCACAAGCGAATTCACTTAGTTCTTGCGGGCTTGCCCATTTCCGTTTCCGGTTGCTGAGCGCGTCTTGTTAATTATGTTCTCTGTTCTTCGGCTGGATGTGACTGGACTCGGAGTTGAGCTAATGTACGTCTAATTGAGGGTAAACAAGGCGTTTTGCTTTCGTTCTCTCGACAGCTGTTTGATTTATTGTTAGCTAATGATTTCCATTTGATATTTTCCCAGCTTTGAGCTCTTCTTTGAGGTGTGGCCAGTGAGTTTTCCGTTTCCATTGCCATTCGATTGTGTTGACGTCGACGTGTTTAATGTGTTCGCAGCTCGCTTTGGCGATTTGCTTACCGCTCGCCCGGATTATTTGAGCACTTTTAAGGTGTGAAATGTGTGTAAATTGTGTGTGAAATGCGCTTTAATTGGACTCGGGCTTAGTTGGGTCGGCGTATAAATAAGTTTAACGTTCTTATATTTTATGGATCTAGTGATCACATAAGCCGGCTTATGCGACCCAAATACGTCCCCCCCAATAGTCTTCAGGTCGTTAATGGTCACTTATTCTAGGGGTTCAAGTTTCTTAGTGCGAGAGCACCACATGCAGAGCCAGAAATTGGAAGCCATAAAATTTTGGAAGCAAAATAAAGAACATTGAAATACAAATTTAGCACATTCTCAGGGGACCATTCACAGCTCGTTTGGCAGTGGCAGCAGTGGAAGCAGCAGAAGCCAAATAGCCATAAGAATATTACGTATACGCCACAGTAGCTCCCTTGGGCCGACATTTATTTTAATTTGCCAAAAAAGGTGCGTCCGTCTGGCTAAAAATAAACAACAACGGCCTTGCCCACAAAATATGAAAGCCAGCTGTAGCCAGGCGAAAGGACTAAAGGATGTGTGCCATATATATAAGGATATTTACACGAAAGAAATGCATAAAGTAAAAAATCTACTCAGCCCCAACAAATTGGACTCTGAAGTCACATTAAAGCGCTGGACACACAGACACAGAGAGAAATGCGTGCCAGAATGTTATTTAATATTTTTTCTGTCTGAGCTGAGAAAACGCTGGCGCCACGCACAAATTATGCATATCTTTATGTACACAGGAATGGCGTCTGTGGGCGCAGCCTGTGGGGTGTGGCTGGTGTGGTTCAGCTGTCCGCTGGCACTTTGCGAATCAAATGGCTTTTGAATGTGCGAAAAGAAATGTTTACTGAGCGCACAATTTGCGACGCTTTCACAAACGGAAATGATAAATTGACATTTGTTAGTTCTGTCCGTGGGATTTCCGTTCTGCGATTACCGTTTAGCATTTCCGCATTTCCTTCTCCTCCTTCGTCTCTTACCTCAACATTTCCGTGTTGACTTAGGCAAAAGCGAATCGAAATGGGCTCAGCTTTAGTTCTGTACATCTTTAACGAAACTATAAACCCAATTGAAGGATAGATAATAAATATATCTGTCATCCGCCCACTTCCCTGCCGTCTGCTGGTTATGAATTTATTATGCAGCTATCGATGTGCCCCGACGTTATTTATGATGTCTATCAGCCGAGTCGAAGACTTCGCCTACGTCTGGCATTTGTCACTTATTTGCATACATTTCCAGGCTGGTGTCCTTGCCGCATGTCGATATCAGACACATCAGTATTTGGCGCATATATCATCCTAAATAATTGGCTGTGGTTATATTTTTTGTGTATCAGCCAAACGCTTTGAAAAGAAATATCCCTGGCGATAGGCGTCGTTCCCCGATGTTTAATGGCTCATGAATTTCGGGGAGCTTTTCACTCTCACAAATGCTTTAAGGACTGACAATCAAATTTAAGCACTCCCCATATATATTCCCTTATCTATATTCATGGAAGAAATGTTATGACAAAAATTGAAGAGAGTAGCAAAAGTATTAATCATCAATGATATCAAGTCACGTAGCGTCTGTTGACTCTCGGCTCAGAGACATGGTCTAAATCTGAATCTGGATCTTTCTATTGAAGGGGACCTTGGGGTAGTTTCTGAGTTTTCTATAAACGTCTCAGTTTAGTTTCGACTGCTGCATACGAAATCTCACAGCAAAGGGCTAAAACTATGCTACCAAATTATGACGACCTATTTGTGTGTGTGTGGGTATGTTGTGCGTGTCTGTGCGGTGCCTTAATCAAGCACATACTCGTTTCAGACAAAAGCTAATTGCACAAAGCCAATGCCACAGCTCACAAATGCTTCCCCCTCCTTTGTGGCAGACAGCAGCCAACAGACAGCAGCCAACAGCCAGAGAGGCGACCAGTAAAGTGCCATCCATTGTTATATAGAGAGATGATAATGGCTATAACGCACCATAAAGAGGAAATTTAATTAAAAACTGTGTGTACTTAACAAAATAACACCAGGAAAACACACACACACACACACACACACAATGGCAGGCAATCAATAAAGTATTGGGGCAGGGGCATATTACGTATACGTCATGTTTGAACAGTAATGGCAGCTGAGCTGTTGCTTCCGCTTCATAAAAATACAACCGCCAATAAAAGAAGAAAAAGAATGAAAGAAAATAACAGAACATAAGAGAGCCAAACAAAACAGAACAGAGCACAACATAAAGTGCCTCAAAGAAGTCAAAGTACAGAGTTTTCTCGAGCATGTCCTGGCAAGTTTTGCTAACAAACAGAAGCGGAAATTGATTGTATTACAACAAGAAGAGCAACACCAGCCAGCCAGTAAGTGTTGCCACACACACACACACACACACACTTAGAGAATTCACCAAAAAACAAGTGTATACATAAATATCGGTATATAGTTTTACTCGCGACGCGAGGACAATAAACTTGGCGCCGCTTTTTGCTTCATTCATGTTTTTCCTTCTGTTTGTTTTTGTTTAGACATTTTCGTTGTTGTTGCCGCTCCTGGAGAAGGGAAGCCTTTGCATAACATTCTTTATGCAATTAACTTGATTATGTTTTTGTTGGCGCTCAAATTCGGCAATAATTGTGCGCACAGGATGTAACTTTTTCATGCTGATTAAAAGTTTAGCCAACGAGGCGGCAACTCGTTGGCAGCAGCTACACAAACAAGTTGTGGCAGGCGCAGGCAAGTCTGACAGACGTCTAACTTTCACCAGACGCTGTGTTGGTATGTGTGTGTGTGGGTGTGTGGCTGTGGGTGTGCCTTGTCATTGCCAGCTTCTCTTCATTTTGCGCCTGAGAACAAGCTGATGCTGTCACGTTGCAAGCGCAGTTCCTATTGAAATTTCACCTCAGTTTGCTTCCATTTTTAATGGAAATTCATAGACGCCAATTCAATTAGGACTTAATCCAGGAAAACTATGCTCTGAACTGACTTAATCACATTGAGATTCTGAACTCAACTGACCAGAAAGAATGTATCCCATATTTATGGGGAAGTGAGTAATAAAAGTTGATTATCAAAAGTTTGAGATCTCAACAAACATATTCGGCAGTCAAATGCAAGCACTTGGGCTCCACTTAAGGAGTGACTCCATCAACTCCACTTCACAACTATCATAACTAGGACTACAGTATTGTATAACTTTCTCAAGGAGCAGCACTCGACGTCAACTTTGGGAGTTCCTCTTACCTGGGATTTTCCTTTGTTCCTTCTTTTTCTCCCTGAAACTTTCGAGTTGCGTAAAAATGTGATAGCTGCCTCCTCTTTGCCGCTTCAATTATTCCGTTGGTTCCTTTTGTGGGGTCCTGATGTCGCAAGGACATGCGGAAATTTGGGAAATTGATGGGGTGCTATGCGGTGGAGTGGGCTAGTGGATGGCTCTTTACACGTGAGTGGAAATCATCAGCACATGCCATAAAGCTGCGTGGCTGTAATCAATGCTAATAAGTCGCTGCGTGCTCAACAGAAATTGAGTCACATGTGCCCGAATATTACGCATACGCAATGTATACAACATGATAATTGAGTGTGCGTGTGTGCTGTGTCTGTGCAACTTTGACTTGACTTTCAGTTTGTACGATTCATTTAGATCATAAATCTCATAAGTTCCTACCTTTCGATATCGTTTCTGTAATCGTTTCGCTTATTGGCTCATGCTCATGCAATTCACACACCACATAACAATCTTTGAATTGAAATATTTACATATTTTGATGATATATTGTTTTAATGGCCTTTTCTCTCTATATTTTTGTATATTTTCTAATAACCAATCGAACAATCGACCACTTAATTAAAATTGTTGAACCAAATCCGTATCGAAATATCGAAAAATCGAATATGGCTGCAGATGAAGAACAGGAGGTGGAGATACACATACCACATCACCATCATCATCATGGCAGCAAGAAAATCCGTCGAAATCCGTTGAAAAATTTGGATCTCGATTTTAAGTTTGATGTTAATTCGTTTTAGCCAGCAACAGCAACAACAACAGCAACAACAACAACAGCAATAACAGCAACAACAGCAACAAAAACAGCAACAAGAACAGCAACAAGAACAGCAACAACAACCTCAACTGGTGTGTGTTTCAAGCAGGGCTACTTGTTGTCGTTGTTCATAGTGTGTGTGTGTGTGTGTGTGTGTTATGATTGACAACAATAACAATACCCTATATATAATACAGATACTATATACGATATATACATAAATGTTAGAGAGCACGAGTTATTTTTTGTGCGTTCTGTTGTTGTTGCTCTACTTAAAACCTAATCAACTATGATAAGTGTTGTTAATTGTTGAACAGTTTTGTTGAGCTGTTTATTAAGAGTAGTTGTCGATAAACAATTTACAATTTGCACGTTCTTACTTACCCTGTACCTTAGTCGTTAACTTCCCTAACCTCTTTACTAACCATGTTACAAATATCTCTAAATAAACTCATTTATTTTCAATAATCCATTGGCATGTTTTTCTCACAGAACAGAACTATATTTAAGAACTGTCTAACGCTTATTTAAATACAAAACACTAATTGCAGCTGGTCACACTTTCTGAAAGCTCTAAAAAGCTCTCTTTCTCCCGCTCTCTTTCTGTCTCTCTCTTGGTAACTTCTACTAACCAAATTTGTTATACGCTTTTCTAAATTTCCCCGACTATTCTAAGTGTTGTTGTTTATGTGTTTCTTTCGGTGTGTAAACTTTAGCTAGAAATAGTTTATGCTTTAATCTTTTTACCATTATTATGCAATTAACTGATATATTTGACTTGTTTATTTGCAGGTAAATATTGACAGAGAGCAAAGTACAAGTACTTTATAAATTAGAGTTTAATTAATAAAACAGGTATTTGCAGCTCAATTTACCTTTATTCTGTGCTCTTTTATATAATTTGAAATACTGGGAACACTTGGAATTGAAATTATGTCAGAGCTTTCGCAAAGCTTCTTGCAAGCTCTCGATAGCTGGGTATTGCTCCAGGGTGAGCGAATCCACTCGACACTCGACACTCAACAGTCTGAGTATTCTCTCAGTGAGCTCGTTGAGTTAGACCTAGTTTAGAGCTGGCCCATAAGGGGTGCGCCATGTTTCAATTCCAATTTGGCTCAAGTCAACGACAGTTAACAGTGGCCAAGACAGCACTCGTCTAACCAACGACTCGGGCCGCGACACGAGCGCCGAGCAGAGGCAACAGACCAGGTTTTTAACCAAACCCACGAATCAAACGAGGCCAGTTTCCCAAATCAAGCAAGGCGTTCGGTTCGATAGGTTCAGTTCAGCTTAAAAGCGAAAGTGCGCGCAACTCAAGTAAATTTTGAAATTCAGAAAGTGTAGCATACTTTTGTGCTGAAGTTAATTGAACGACTCCCAGCAAGCCAACAAGGTATGAGACACTTTACTTCTTTTTAACATAAACATTTATATTTCTATTCATAATTCTATTTTTAATATAAAACAACGAATTGTTGTTTGTTATTTTACGAGCTGCAGGTGCTCGTCCCATATATAAAAACACACACAGAATCCCATTAAAGTCTAAGCAGTTATATTTTTGAAAGACACGTTTTTTTGTGTGTGTTTAAAATGTGTGCGGCCAGTTGAAATATCCTAGCTGTGTCCTGGGAGGCTCGGAGCCTCGGAGCCTCGGAGGCTCAGAGGCTCAAGTCAGCGTGCCCATGAATAAATAAAGGCTCTGTGTGTGCCATCGACATCCGCATTCACATTTTCCTCTTTCGGTCCTTATTTTCCACATAAAAATAACATAAAATCTGGCTCGGCTTTTGCAATATTTCTTCCATCTTTTCAATCGCTACTTAGTGTGTAGTTTGTCGAGCCTTTGGCTTCGGCTCCGTCTACTATAGGTTTCCGCTTGAAATTCTATCAGGGCCATTTGTATCTAATCAGCTTTCAAAATGGCGCTTTTGACCGTTAGCAGACTTGCATATTTGATTTTATTAGTTCGCAAATCGCATATCGATATACGCAGGCAATTAAAACTTTTGCTCGACTCACTTCTGTCTGGAATTCCCGACGGGACTTGGCACTCATATTTATCTGCTCCTGCCGTGTCCTGTTCACATCGCCCATTGACCCACTTCAGTGCAGAAATTGTTGTGGCAGTCAATTTTTATGTTGGCCTCTTAGTGATTGAGTGTTGACATTTTGTTGTGGATGTTTTCGACCGATTTCATGACTTTATTTGTCCATGGGCCCTTTAACAAGCTCATGACGAGGCGCGCAGCTTAATTAAGTGCCACTGAAATGGGCGTCGGGCTTTTAGCCTAGACCTTAACTGAATTAAAAGGGCGGACAATATAAACAAAAAGGGATTCGCTCACTTCCAAAAGCCAAAAAGGTTCGAGAACGCAACTCTGAGTAAATTGGCCTGTCCAAACCTGCACTTAAAACAAATTCGAACCTTTTCGAAGGCTAAATTACATTGCATTAATAATAACGTTAAAAATAGACTGAAGCAAGCGCAAATAATTGCAGCAAATAAAAAGCTGGACAGGTAATAAATATATAAGATAAAAATCTAACAGATTCTCGGACTGAATTCCTTTTTTACCTATTTATTTATTTGAAATTTTCTGATTTTGTATAAAAATAGATTGCAAATAAAGAACAAATTGATCCTAAATAAAGATTTGCCTATTTTTATGTATTCTATAAATTATGTACTTATTTATGGAATATTTTTATTTTATTTATGAATTCATTTTATTATTACATTATTTTTATTATTTTTCTATTTATTTAATTTGAATTTTTTTTATTAAATTATTTATCATTTCATTTATTATTTAATTTATTGATTTTTTACTATAAATTATTTACTTATTTATTGAATATTTTTATTTTACTTATGAATTTATTTTATTATTACATTATTTTTATTATTTTTCTATTTATTTAATTAATTGAATTTTTTATTAAATTATTTATTATTTCATTTTATTTAATTTTATTATTTAATTTATTGATTTTTTACTATAAATTATTTACTTATTTATGGAATATTTTTATTTTATTTATGAATTCATTTTATTATTACATTATTTTTATTATTTTTCTATTTATTTAATTTGAATTTTTTATTAAATTATTTATCATTTCATTTATTATTTTATTATTTAATTTATTGATTTTTTACTATAAATTATTTACTTATTTATTGAATATTTTTATTTTTATTTTACTTATGAATTTATTTTATTATTACATTTTTTATTATTTTTCTATTAATTTAATTTTTTTGTTAATTTATTTATTATTTTATTTTTTATTATTTAATTTATTGATTTATTTATTTTTTACTAGTTTATCTTTTTATTGTTTTTTTTTCTATTTATTTATTCATTTATTTTATTAACTTCTATTTATTTGTTTTTTATTTATTAATAAATTTATTTTGTTTTCATTTATTTTATGTTTTTTTTTAAATTATTTATTTTAATATTTAATTTTTTTATATACATATTTTTTTTTAATTGTTTAACATTATTTATTTTATTATTTAATTTTTTTTTACTGATTTTTTTCCTTTATTATTTATTTACTTATTTCTTTATTTATTTAATTATTTATACATTGTTTATTTATTTTTTCAAAATATACAATTAAATAGTTTATATTATTCATTTTTTTCTTATTTATTTATGAATTTATATTTTTATAATATAATTTTTTTTATTGATTTATTCATTTAATATCACATTTTATTTATTTATTTACTTGCTATTTTATATAAAGGATATTTTTTAGTTTAGAATACAAATAAATGACTACATATTATATATTATTATATAAAATTATGTATATATTGTAATATATCTGGCGATAATTGTGGGGGGGGCCTTTGGTTACATTCCTTCTACCTGACATTGAATAGAAAAAGTATTAAAAAAAAGATCGCTTACAAATATGTTTGAGAAATTTGCATATTTGTGTCGAAAGTTATTTGGTTCGGCAACATTTAAGATGGCGCAAACATGTGGGAGGCAGGAGGTGGGGGGAAGGTAGCAATTTTCCATCAGCTGCTGAAACTCATCAACAATTTTCCACGTCAACTAAAATATTCACCCCCAGCTCGGGCGGTGTGTAAGAATGCCGAAAGAGACAAAGTAAAAAAATTAAATATTCAATTTCAGCCGCTGGCTGCCACGACACCAAAAATGCTGTTAAAGTTTTGAGACCCCGAGAACAAAGTGCAAACAAATAAGCAACATGCAACGGATGTTGAATGTTCAATGCTGGATGTGGCCGATGGTTGGCTGTAGCCTAACGGAACTGGGGACTCTGGGAATGACACATGACCTACAACATTTTGTTATTTTGTATTCCTGCGCTCAAATATTTTTATGACTTGCTGTACGTGCGGCGCGAGGCCCAAAGCAAACATGGCAACAAAAGGAGGAACAGAAACATTTCCTTTCCTTTGAGTTGCCAATCAATCATTGCCAACTACAATTTAGCGCATAATTTGCAGGGGAATAAAGAAAGCGAAAAAGAATAAGAATAATGTTTATGAGCCGCACACAAAGTTTAAATCACATTCAGAAAAAGAATATAAATAAATGAGAGCAGCACTTGATGGATAGTCGGGCCAAGGGAAGCTGCAGATTTGTATTCCTGCAGGAATTCGCTGAGACGTTTTCCCCCAAATTGGGATTTATGACAGATATCAATCCGAGGCGCGTGAAAGAAGCATTCGTATCCGAGAAGGGAGCCAGCACTTAGCGATGAGGAGGAGAACTCCACTGTGTGGGTGTCTTCTCCTTTGGGGGCGTTGCATCTGCGGTTAGCCGAAAATGTTTATAGTCCTTGTCCCAAATTGCTGTTGTTACTCCTCGAAACGCCTTCTGCACTTGCTGCTGTTGCTGCAACTTTGTGTGCTCCTAATGTGCCAGTTAAGTGAGTGCTTAAAAAGCCGTTAACCGACTTGCTTAGGTATGTGCTAATATACTCGCATGTCCTGCTGGAATCCTTCGCGTAAAAGCATCCTACGATAAGAGTTTCGTATATGCAAAGAGCATTTCTTAAATTAGGATGAAATAAAAGCCAGCTGGCATGCCCCTTCTCTGTCTGTCTGTCCTTCAGCTTGTGCTCAGTGAGTCCCCAAATATGCCGTCAAATTGAGGAAAAGTCACAGGACAAACTTTTTGATCTATTCCATTGAAGTTATTGAATCAGATTTTCGTTTATATTTGCTTGGTTTTCTGACATGGCAACTTCGTATGTTGACACAAAACCAGAATTGCTCATACAGATGTTATCTGTATCTGTCTGTGTGTGTGTGTGTGTGTGTGTGACTCGAGCTGCCACATGGCTGCTCAATATTCAGATGGAAAGCCCTCGTCAAAGTCCTTTTAGCCTTGCAGCTGTACACGACTTTAATTTGTTGTAAAACCAAAATTCCCTCGGGGCACAATGTTGACAAACTCCAACTTAAGCCGAAAGCAAAGCATTCTAAACATAACTTAGATACACACACCACACACACACACACACACACACACAGAGCGCGAGGCCATCAATTCCACAAAAGAATTCTTTCAGGCACACAAAAAGTGTTCTTTGTCCTGCGACTGATTTGACAATATTTCATGTTGTGTACGCTGACTGCTTGTAGAAATGTGGAACCAATGCACACACACACATGGCCAATCCAGAGGAGACCCATAAGACAAGCGAATTGGCTACGTGTCTGCTCCTTCTAAGGATTCGAGTCCTGCCTCTCTCTGACTTCTGCTGGGTGTTCATTTGGATTTGATTCAATTCAGCAAAATGCACAGCATAGATTTGGCCAGATTGAGTCACAATAAATACCAGAACGAATATAGAGCCTACTTATGTGCATATCATGCCCGTCACACACACCCACACACACACATACACACACACATAAATCAATAGAGGAAACAAAAAGTCGCTACAAGCCTGTCAAATCATGTTACAAATTGTCAATCCCTAATGTCTGTCAGATGTTGCCATAATGAATCTTTGCCATACTTAGCAATTTTTTATACACACACACACACACACACACGCACACTGACGCACACAACAGTTACAACATTTACACACATAATTAATGCCAAAGCAAACAGTTCCACTTCGCCCCTGCCCAGCTGTCCGTCCGTTTAGTCAATCAACTCGCAAAATTGCCAGTGTGCTTAGGACCCAACACTAGCCCAGGCTTGTCCACACCCAGAACCACCTCCAGCCCCAGCACCACTGCTCCGCTTCCATGCATATCCGACAGCAACACACACACACAATATTGCGCATACGTCCCATATGCCAACAAGTTGAGAGCAGAGCGAGCGTTGCCTCTGGCCGCTTGCATAGGTGTGTTTGACTTTGCATATCTAATGGTTAGCTGTGGTGCTTACACACACACACACACCGCACACACACTTGCACACAGAAAGTGCAGTGCTGCGTTCCCTTGGCACTTGGCCTTGTCATGGCTCGCGGTTCGCTTCAAAGTGGCTAAGTAAGTTGGCTTTTTGCCGTTGCTCTTGCCCAAGTTAAGTAAACTTTATGAAAGGCTAAAAAGTCTGGTGTGCATTAAAGTCTTTAAAAGTCGTTACAGCACCGATTCGGGGTCACATTAGTTAACTTCCAACTGGAGCACTAAATTTGAGTGTAATTATTGGGATTTACCCACAACTTTCTATGGGGTATCAATCAATGGAAAGGGTATAAAAGTTCACACAAGTTTTATACTATTTCGAGGCAGCAATTTGGTTATTTAACAAATTGCTTCTGGCTATTAATAAGACAGACAATTGTCATGGGCTCTGTCTGTCTGTCTGCCTGTCTGTCTGTCTGTCTGTGTGTCTGTCCTAAGTGCAGGATAAATTTTGGGGCACACTCTGGAGGCAGGACACAGTGGCGACAGTGGCCATTTATCTGTGCTGCGACAGGGTTTTCAATTAAATATTGAAACACGAGGCTAATAAATTACGCACAAAGAGCTGGCAGCATGAATATAGATCGGAAGTGGAATGGAGCTATTTCGGCCACGCTCATAAATACGACCCAAATATCAGGGGAAGGGGAACGAGAGAGGAAGAGGGAGGAATCGTGTAAATCTACAAATTACCTTAATATTTAATAACAAAGCTCTGGCTGGGTCGGAGCGTGGCAACACGGAAACTTTTATCGAGCCGTAATCGAGGGTCCAAGATTTATGTGCCGCTTTGACAAGGTACGGCGCAGGTGTCCGGGCAGTCCTTGGGGGTGGCTGCCACCCCTTTTGGCCACATCATAATTCATTCTGTAGCTGTTTTGGCCAAGTAACAATAGAGGCCTAAATGTTGTTTCCTGATCCATTGTCTGGCATTTCAAATGAGTTCCAGCTGATTCATTGTCAATGAAATCAAATTTATTCCATGGATTCTTTTTCGGATTCGGCCAGCCAAATGGCTCGTGAAGTCCTGAATCCTGATTCTCGATTCTGATTCTCAGTCACTGAGGCAGGAAATTGAAACGAGAATTTCAAAATTATCCGCCCGTAAACGGTTTGCATTTGTTTTGATTCCCCGTTCCGTAACTTCTTAATTTAGATAAGCATTCGACTGAAAGGAAGTAACGAAAGGAATTTAGGAAATTAAATAATTCTGTAAAGGAATACAAGGACTCAACTCTATTGTCGGTCTAATCTGGCGATTCGATTGATTTCAATGAAGCTTATTGAATTCCATTGAAGCCATATTTGTATAATAAAGCTAAGCTACTCCTCGCTCAGATGATTTTCCTGCTGGCTCTTTGATATTTGATAATAATATTCTCTACTTCGATACTTCGATACTTGGATACTTGGAGTCCTTGTTGTAGTTGTTGTTGATGGAAAATTGGCTACAACAAGCAGTATATTCGATATAACAATGCGACTAACAAGGCCAACAGGAGGCAACTTTAATGCAATATATTGGCAAAGTTCAAAGTATGCAAAGTCGAAACTGACACACGTTGACTTCTATAGCTGCAGCTCAACTGATAGATACCCTGTATAATCTGAACTGCAGTTGATCCGAGAATAGTTGCCTTACTCATCAACTGATAGCGAATAGAAAGGATATAAAAGGAATAACTGCTGACTTAGCTCATGTGGCAGAAAGACAATAGAGAAAGGACAATAGCTGTTTATATCCTTTGCTGTGCTTAGTCTGTGTTCACAGGGTGTAGCCAAGGATGTGGCTGGAAAGGATAAACTGCCTTTAAGCTACTCCCGCGGCATTGCATCGAATGTTATTGGATATTGCCAGTTTTCTTGCGAGACTTGCTCTGTCTTAGCCGTCAGTGCAAGCAGTCAATAAGTCAGTCGTCAGTCCATCAATAAGTCAGTCAGTCAGTCAGTCAGTCAGTCAGCCAGTCGGGCGTGTGCTTCCTTCCTTTTTGCGCTGCAGCGCAGAATTTCCGTTTCAATGCACTCTGATTGAAAGTCTTATGTGCTTATGTGGCCCTTGTCGGCGTGTGTCGCATTGAAGGACCCCCGAGACCGACAGCAAGCCCGGCACCGAGTCCGAGTCCGATCCCCGAATCCTTGAAGGACGATGACGCCTGCAATTTTAATGTGCACTGACGTAGATGCAGTCGCTGATAATGCCGAACGACCCCATTTCGATAAGTCACCAATTCAAATGAACTCGATAAAGGCAGGCGAAAACTATTCTTCACACGCCGAAAGCGAAATACTCTCTCAAAGGACAAAGGCACTTCTATAGGAAGTATTAAACGTAATTATTTGTTGGGCAAACCCTTTGGAGGACATAATGTGTGTCAGCTTGCAAGTCCTTCTAGCCATATCCTCGCTCGCATCGCTCAGCGTTCCCATTGTTGCATGTCCTGACAATGCAGCTCTTGTCCTGCTCTCACACAATGTGAGAATGCGCTCGCTTTGAGTCTTTGGCTCTTTGTTAACTGCACCCGCAACAACTTTATCCTGTTTGCCAGTTGTCCTGTGTCCTGTTGTCCTGTTGTCCTGCTGGCCATAAAGTGTCTAATTAAATTGAGCTTTCGAGGGAATCCACTTTTCGCAACCCAAAAATAAATCCTTTGCCAGCAGTTTTCATGTGGCGAGCAAATTGCTTTTACTTTAATTGGATTTGAATTGTCCTGCCCGCTCGCCAGGGTCACGCACCTCCTACATCTGGTTAAGGACTCGTTCAGGCTCTGGCTTCCTGTGCCTCCGGCTGCCAGGGTCTGACTCTGGGTCTGACTGTGCGCATTCAGGGTAAAGTGCATAAATTGCGCGCTAACTATTTTCCAGGTCTCGCCGGCTCCCGCGCCCTTGGGGAAATTCTCTTGATTTTTCCTTCGTTCTCGTGTATTTGCTTTAGGGCATGTTTGCGCCCATAACTGTAAATCCGTTTTTATTATCCGCTTTTAAAATAAACGGACGCCTCCAGGCGAACAGAACGGAACAAGAGCTAAGCGAGTCCTTTGCACATATTTTCTGCCTCTATGTGCTGGCCCTTAGCGTAAATAAATCAAAGGGTATCTGCGGCTCAGATGAGAGTATGAAAAAGGACATAAATAATAAAATATAAATATATATTGCAAATGAATATAGATTATATATAGATTATATATCGGAAACTTATAGAAAGTTAACGAAAAGGTTCCCATTATTTGTGATGAGTATTCGCTAGTCGGTTAGTTGCTAATTGGAAAAGGATCAAAGGAACCTTCGCACACTTCTAGGCGAAGGCCACAAGTTCGGCGCTCACATTCATCGCATGCCGCTGTCCATAAAGGAAACACCCGGAAACTCGGCACCACTCGACGCCATTTTGTTTATTATTTTCTTTCGCCATTGCGAGTTTTGCAACTGAAAATTATTATGGCAACAAACAAGGCAATAAGAGGTCAGCATTTCGTGTAAACATAACTGCAAACTATATGCCACTTCAACTCGAAGGATCTCTGGGAGGAGAGGGAGCAGCGAGATGGAGGAGACGAGCAGCACACATGACATGGTTATGGTTATGGGTCTGGGCGCACTTAGACACTGATTTATGGCTTAGATGGGAGATGGGCGATGGGCGATGGGAGATAGGGGATGGGGAGTCCTGTGCGATGAGAAGCTGCTTGGATCGGAAGGAATTTGTCGGAATTCGCTGTTAACTAGTTGAGGAAACATAAAACGAATATCTTATGCATTCATATCTCAAGATGAACTCAGACCGAATTGGTCGATGGGGAAATTCGTTCATTAAATTAATTGAATATTTAGCAAGAGACTTAAAGACTTCCCTGATTGAGTTTGTAATATGATTTCGTTGCTCTCTGACGTCAGCAGTGAAATTTATACTCATGCGTTATTTTTGCATAACAAAGTTTAATTACAACGGCAAGTTGCAATTTCTCACAGTTTCTCGCATTTCTCACAAGTTGCCCGAGGGGCAGAATCCAAAAAAATGTTGTCGAGGCAAACAAAACCCAAATGGAAACATAATACAAAAGCAACATAGTCATAGCTCAGGGGTTTAATTGCTTTTAATATTTCATTTCACAAGCGGAAAATGCAAATAAAATGAAGACGAAAATTTCCTCAGCAATCAATTTTCCCTGGAGAAGGCTTTTCCAGTGAAACGAAAGGTGAGGCCCGATAGAAAAGGTTAAGATAACAATTTGTTTTAGTAAGAAATATTTAACAAGGATCAAAGGATTTAGTTGGGGTATTCCATTAAAATATGATAACAGAAAAGGATTCGGAAAATACAGAAATTTGAATAACTTTCGGCCAAAATGTTGCACTTTAGTTTGGAAATAGTTTCTGACGAACTAAAAGCCACACACACACACACTCACACCTATACTAATACTTATAGAGAAACACAAATAGAAATGAGTGTGAGATTAGTTTGTTCGCAATCAAGCAGCCGAAATTTTAGTGGCTGCCACTTTATGTTGCCACTTTGCGGCAAGGCGCGGAAATTAGTTGCCGCTGCCGCCGCCATAAAGCTGCTCCCTCTCTGCGCATTTTAAACTCATCAAAATGGAATATCCTCCACCAACAACAACAACAACTCCAACGACTCTGTCGATGATGACGTGCTGACGCTTTATGTCCGCCGCGAGACTCGTTCAAACTGCTATTTGGATACCCTGTAAAAAGAGTCTCGTAGCTGGCATATAACTACGATAGAGTTATATCATAGATAGAGGGATAGATAGCTCAGGTTGGTGAGGGTATTGTCTAGTCGTGCTTGGGCTTGTTCTCTGGTCTTCGACTATTGATGAGCTGTTGTTCTTCCATTTGTTTTGTTGTTGCAACAAGCTGCTCGCCACAAAGCGACACTCGAGACCAGTTTCTTTCTGTTTGTTTGCACTCGAATATTCCTCGCCTTGCCACACACTTTCTTATGAGTCTTTTGGCTGCCAGAGCATCAAGTTAATTTAATTCTGTGTTCTCGCTTAATTGAGTGCCTGGTCAAGCCGCACGAAGTACTTGCCAAGGCCTTAACCTTTTTGGTATAAGATGGGTTAATGGGCATGTGGCTTCCTGCACTATTCTCCAGCCACATTTGTTTCGGATAAGCCCCGTTTAATTAGCAAGAAACACAAACTGGCAAAAGTGGATTAGTTTCATGTGAATTTCTGGCTACCTGCTGTAAGCCACATAATTCACTTTTAAGCCAGAAGGATGCTCTTTCAGTTGAGTTTGAAATCTCCTATTTACATTTCATTAGAATCCGCTTTTTAGTTTCGGTGCGAGGTCCTTAAATTTGTGTCACTTGCAGATTGTCTCTCGTTTATCATCTCTCCTTTTGCCATAAGTTCTATCTAATTACACTTCATTTCTTTCACTTAGTTTCTTTTGCTCAGGAACTTTTGATTTAACGAGCGCAGTTTATAAGCCGCAACTTCCGCCAACCCATTTTGAAGTGTCACTTTTGTTAATTCAAACTGACAGCTGAATAGGTATAAGGATACACACACACACACCGCACACACACACACAATGGCGACATAAAACAATGTAAGAGAAAGCTCCGCACGTGGCGCAAGTTTGAGTATAAATTACCGCAATAAATATAAGCTCAGCCATCGGCCAACAATAATAATGCCACAACTACAACAATAAAAACAACTATTATGAGGGAGAAGAGGAAGAGCAGGAAGCGGAAGAGGAAGCACAGGAAAATAGCCTCGAAACAAAAACGGCGTCGTGTAACAGCGATGAGCGATGAAAATTAAAAGAAAACCCGCAAAGAGCATCGCACAAAGGAGATTTTCCACGTAAGCGTGACGTGTCATAAGTTTCATACGCTGCGAAAATTAAATTTTCGCATGTCAGCGCAGAATTCATTTCATTTCCATCCCCTCCCCCTGCCACACTTATTGCGCAATGAAAATCCTTGAACAAACGAAGACTTACCTGGATCCACAAGGATCTCAACAGGTTCGCCCTAAGACACATTTCGCATCCTTTTCTCAACTTTTAATTAATATTTTCCTATGTAACTTTATATTTATTCGGATTTTCGTTTTAAGGAAATTCCTTGCAGTGGAAAGTGTTTTTCATGGTAATCAATACGTTTTTTTCCAATTAAAAGTTTTAATTACTCGCTGCACTTTCAGTTTAAGGAACATGACAGCTCCTGCTTGAACTCCTCCCAAAGGATTAACCCAAAGAATGATATCGATCAAATCAGTTATCCTCCGGCTTAGCCTTTCCATGCTTCCCACTGTCTCTGCTTCAATTGCAATGATAGAAACTAGTCACATTGTGACGTTAAGTGTGATTTCTGGGTGGGAACATTGTGAATATATTGCGCAAAGTTTTTGATTGAAGTTTCCCTGAGAAGTTCCGAGGAGAGTCTGAAGTCTGAGCAGCCACTTGAGCCGAATCGCTGCACAGATGCCACTTTTTGCCCGATGCACTTTGTTTTTATGGGCTCGTTCTGGCGTCATCTGCGTAATAAGTTTCAATTTCAATTGTCCTCAACGTGGCAGCAGCAGAAAGGACAACGAAAGGAGAGGCGAATCCTTTCTACGGTAGCAAATGGCACTTGCTCCTGCATTGGTAACCATAACCATAACCACTTCCCCATTCCATTTCGGGATATTCTTTATTAAAACTAGCAACAGAGTGCCTTTTTTACCCTATATAGGTACATCTATAGGGTATGCTGAGTCGTATTCAAAATGTAAATATATCTGTTTTTTTATATGAGAGCGAAGTATCTTCAAGCTGAGTTTCCACTTGGCCACTGGTTATGGTTTATTTTCCTTTCACTGAGAGGAGCACTTCCAGCCACATAGTTGGGTTTAGCGAGAGAAAAAGGAAGGAAAATAAATTCTAGAAATATTATTTTGGGCAACTTTCGTATTGCCTGTGGGCACTTTTAATTCTGTTGCAAACTTTTCCATGCGAGGGTTGAGTTACATTTTAATAATAAATATTCCACTACATAGGAGAAGTGTGTGTGTGTTGGGAGGGGGGGAACATTTGTTTTTGGGTCCGCAAATAGACCGGAAATGTTGTAATGGACGGTCGAGGAAGTGGAAAAAGTTGCTTTCAACTTTGGGCCAGACTCTAATGTAGTTGAAGTTGTTCAAGAAGTGTTTATTTTAATGAGATGAAACACATCGACCGTTCGGAAACTTTAATGCATTTTCACAGAGTTCCCTTCTCCACGTAATTACACAGTGGAAATCGAAACAGAAATGAAAACTTTACAATTCAAAGCTTGACTTCAATTTGGAGAACAAATTGCTAAAGCTTAGCAGCATAACACGTAATCAAATTGTCAACAAATGGATTTCCTTCGACCAAACGTGACCCTGTCCCCATGTCCTTATGTCTTTAAGTCCTTATGGGCTCGGCACGATTACATATCCCAGCTAAGCTTTGCTTTGGGCCTATGAAACGACATCTTCATAACTTCGAAGGAACAACGCGCTGCATATCAAATAGTTATCCCTTGTTTGCCTTTCGGATTGCGCTGCCACTCCCAGCTGGCGCATGGGGCGTATACGCATTCAAATGCCGCCAACAGCTGTCGCAAGTTTACACAGGCTGTCAATCAGAGCGCTCCGATCGAGTGTTGACTGTCGAATCAAGCGAACAACTTGATGACTAATTGAAATCGATTGTGTGTGTACAACTTTCGTCAAGTATACGTGCGATTAAATCTTATTTATGTGAATGTTTGAATGAAAATGACATGAATAAATCATGTTTTATCGGCAACATTTTAAAATGCGCGAAACATTAAGACGCACAAAGTAATTATAATGATTGATTGAAATCAGTTGCGAATTCCACCTCGAGTCCTGTTTAATAATGCAGAGCCTGCTCATAAGCGAGTGTTCAGTTCTCGACGCTTCTGGCCACTTAAACCTGGCCAAGAGGGTGCAATTTACCTGCCTTCTCTGCGTCTACAATATGCGTGCATATAATGCGAGCTGCCAGGCTGAGTCCAGTTATACAAATTACCCCATATTAATTCTATCAATTGTCCTATTGGGCCACACGCAAGTGCACACGGCAGCCATTATTTCTGCGGGGATGATAAACTGTAATCACGTGGCCACTGGGAACTCAGCTCATAGTGAAAGTTGTAGTTTTAAATTGAAGAAACTATTACTATCCCTCGTTTAATTCACTTAAATTGATTTGAAGTCCTTCCGTGTCTGTCCCCGTAGAGCGATTTGCGTCCCCAGACCGAAGAGAAAGTAAACAAAACTTTTTGCTTGCCATTAAGATTCACTTAGGGGTTAAGATTCCTCCTGAGGATATGCTCGAGCTGTGTGTGTATAGTAGGAAGTTTTATGACACCTCGTTGGACTTAGTGCACCTTCGCTTAGACTCCTGCTTGAGGCCTCAATTAATCAGGCACACATGAAGTCGACTTGTCATACTCTCATACTATTGCCATTAACTTATGGCCTGCTCGTTTCCCTTCACACCTCGCAATGCGTGTGACCTTCGATCGAATGGAATCAATAGTGGCTGTTGGGGTTCTCATTGTCGATGGTATTCCAATATTTATCAGGTGGCTTAGAGTGCGTGTGTGTTGATTTAATGCATAGCAAATTCAAGGTAATCCCGACAACTTGTCACTCAACGGCGAATTATCTATGAAATATTGCACAGGAACTCGAATGAAAAGTGAGAGATTATTCTTTTGACACAATCTGAATCCCAAGTTCTCTCTCTCTCTCCCTCTCTCTCTCTCTCGATGTGAGTTTTCATTCGAATTGAATTCAAAAGTTGGTTATTCGGGGAGGTCCTGCTGTGGGGCGGTCGACTCCTGCGGCTGCTTATTTATTCAGGGCTGTCATTAAGGCGCATGCACGGCTGGCCTGACGGTTTATGGGCTAAGGCCACGACTACCACTTCCAATCCCAGCACGAACAGCAGTGGGAACAGCTGGCCAGGTTCACCCTCAGTACTTCTGTACTGTGTGCATAACTCATTCGATTTAATATTCTCCGGGCATTGTGTGGCACCCCGTCGTCGGGTGGCTCCAAGTGCCAAGTAATAGCTGAGAGTCTCACATTCTGGCCACAGACTGGGTAAACATTGTGAACAAAAATGCAATCACAAGCGAACATCTACCTACAATTTAATTTAAGTAATAAATTGCGAGTCATTTGTTCTGAAAGCAGGAAAATGCGTTCTAGAAAATTGCCTGGGAAACGATTACAGGCCAGAGGTCAGGTGTGATGGGAGGGAAAACTACACACAGCGAAATAATCGATATGAATTTCTAATGGGAAAGTTTGCTCAACTTCCCAGGGCTGCAATTATTGTAGATGATTTGCGGATAGTTGCAAAGTATATGGAAATTATACGATCATCCGTTGAATCATTTTCTACGATTGGATTTCTAATTGGAATTCATTTTGCTGAATCTTTGACTCCTTCAACGTTTACATAATTAATTCATTGTGCAGCCACGCCTTCCACGCCCAAACAAGACTCAGCCTCCCCCGAGTGTCTTGGGAAACTGCAAGGATGCGGGGCTAGAGATTCCTAGAGAACTACAGCGAACCATTAGCTAATGAATTTTAATTACATAAAGAAGTTTACTCTTCCCGGAAGTGCCCGAGCATACCAGAGATTCTCCTTTCTTGTTGTCCTTAAATGTCGTTTCAAGCCAAGAAAATATTTAGCCTGGGCAGAAGTCTTTTACCTGAAGGAGAAGTTCACTTTCCACAACATTTTTCAATCAACTTTTTGTTTTAAATTCGTTTTATCTGTTTATTCACGCTCAACTGCGAGTTCCCTATAAAATGTACATTTTAAAGTAACTTTTTTACACGCTTTGCACGTATTTCAATTGAAAAAGTGACAGGAAGCATAACGAAGCAATAAGAAGCTCAGGAAAACATGCGACAAATTTTTATCAGCGGCTTTTTTTTGCGGCGACGGAAACGGAAATGCTGCCAGAAAATAAATATAAAAAAATATGAGCGAAATATGGAAATGCCTTATTATGCATTAATTGCGTATAAAAAATGTTCAACTTGACGACTTCTGCCGCCGGCAAATTGCACATACGCCGTGTTGCACGGCTCGCAGCGGTTGCCCAATGGGGCACGAAACGCGGCCCGTTTTCCTACTCTTATTGGCATTTAGTGCTCGACTTTATGTGGTAGCGTGTCGAAGCGTAGGTGTAAATTAGATACCTGTGTACCTCTTTGTGTGTGTGTGTGTGTGTGTGGGTGCTTATTAATTCAGTTTTCCACTCGAGCGGGCTGCACCTCAGTTTGTTGTGTGTGTGTTTGGGCCGCGCTTTAATGAGGCGCATATAAAATTTATTTAATAATTTCGACACGCTTAATTCTGTTTGCTTTACGAGTGCACTAAAGCCCGGGTCATTAAATCTGCAAAGTGCTCTCTCTCTCTCTCCCTCTCTCTCTCTCTCTCAGAAGACTCATTAAAATTCAACTTCCAGTTTGAATTTTGCAAGTACTTCTGGGGCTTGCGCCACAGATTCCGCATTAAATATTAAGCAAGTCGTTAACAATAGTCGGAGTCCATTCAGAGCTGATTGCATAATCCAGGCTAGAGAGGGAGAGAATTATTCGTACAAGGTTTGCGTGAAGAATTGATTTATTTAGATTGCGTATTGATTTATTGCCTCCAGGCTAAACCTGCTGTCATCCCGCTGACTTCAATGTCACAGAATGATTAAATATGTACGAGTGTGCTCTCTGGTTAGTTGAGTGACTATCAGGCAGGCTACACTCGCCGCTCGACATTAGAAAGGCCATCAACGAAATGGCCGCCCACCTGGTCGTCCTTTCGTCCTGCCAGCCAGCCAGCAGTGCGGCCACAACTCAACGAAACATCCTTGCAATATGCACAGAACAACAACATTTTGCAAGCCGCAGAACTGGGTCTGTGTCAGGTCTGGGACTGCTTCCACTGATAGTCCTGGGCAGAAAGGCCTTATGTGTCAATTTATTATAACTTATTCAAGGCCAGCATTTTGGTATCTGCGTGAAAAAAGCCATAAAAAATGTACGCTGACCCAGCCAAAACGGCATATGGAAGCATCGTTTGTACATTGGGTATATTGCCTGGAAGTAGACCCGGACTATAAAAGAGAGATGCAGGGCACGTCGGGGCCATTCTATTTATATTTGTGTTTCATAAGTTCCAGAGCGATATAAAATCGAAGAACGAACGGTCTGAGCTCTGGCTTCCAGTTCGAATTTGAGTCCTTCAATCGAATTGAAAGGAAGCGAAACATTTTGAACATATTTCAATTAAACTTTTTCCATAACAATGAATTATTAAGGGTATCTTCAGAGCCTTGAATAGAGTGCTTGAATTATTAGTAGCCTCAATTACTAGACACGTTTATTAGCAGAGCTCTTGGCCAGAGTTTGCTGGCAGCAGGCCCAGAACCGGCGAACAGGAATCGATCGATTCTTTCTGTCTCAGATGACCGAGAAGTTAATTGCTTGGGAAAGTTTGTATAAAAGTTATTACAACCTGATGGGAAACATAAGTAAACTTTCCACCCGTAGAGATACAAAATGATGGAAATTTCCCTCTTTTAAATGGATCTGGCATCTTTCCTCTTTTCAATTCAATTGCAGCAAAAGCCGCAACAAAGATTCAAGCCGTGTTTCGAGGCCACAAAGTGAGAGAAACCATGAAAAAATCGGAGACCAAAACTGCAAGCAACAATGGCAGCGCCGCCGCCGCTGTGGACGCCGCCGCTGTGAATGCCGCCAACGCCGCCGCCGAGGCAGCCTCCTCATCCGTGGAGCCGACCAAGGCGGAGCTCGAGGCTGAATTTGATCCGAACGACAAAGGTAAGTGAATCCAGAGTGCTGTCTATCAAAGTGTTAAACAAGCGTGAAGCCTGGACTGAGGCCTTAGTGTAAGGATTAACAAAAACTTGACAAATAGTGTGCCGAATTTGAGGACGACGAAGAGAGTCCTTGGTGCAATTTGTTAACTTGGCCAAAACACTCAAATTGATTAACATAAAAACTACATCTCGTTATGCATAAGAGCACGCTCTAACTAATCATAAACTTGAGCTGTAATACAGATGCGAGTCCTTTGGCATCCTGACAGCTTCCAGCTCGTCAAGCTGCTGGCTCATCATAACCTCATTAATCTTGCCAGCACTTACCAGAGGGAGAAGCCTCATGTTCATGCATTACTTGACACTTGACATCACTCTCACTCCTCGACTTCATTACTGCAGCTGAGTCCTCATCCTTGTTGAGTACAAGGGGAGGACGAGCTGAGGTCCTCATCCTCGCACATTGTCAGCAATTTAACAAGTTTACACCCAAACGAAACTAGAATTACAGTTTGCACAAGTTTGACAAAACTTTCGCGTTACCGTTAGACGTTACGCAATATATTCGCATTTTGAAGTGTTCAAAAAATTTGTCACTTGCCAACAACAAAACTTGCTTTGTGGCCGCCTCAAGTTGCCTGCGCCTGACAGCCGACTCCCGCATGGATACCACTCCTCCCCCTGATCCCCCTGCTCCCTCGTCCATTGGGTATTTAATCGTGGCTCTGGAGGATACGCAACGCCCATAAATAACATAAAAACTTGAGGCTCCCCCCTGGGATCTAAGGATTCACTGCCAGCACTCTTAACCCTATTAAGCCCCAAACAGCCACTGACAATTTTTAGACATAATTTGCTCCGAAGTGAGGGACACACAGAGAGAGGGAGAGGGACACGGAGCACAAGCTAGACTGGCAGGCTGCTCATTAAAAACTTAGAGGTTGTCATCAAGGCGCATATCCAAGCAGGCCGTTGAGCTTAATTATGGTGGAGGCAGCTCCTCCAGGCACCTCTCACATGTCTCGCATGTCTCACATATGCAACATCTGTGACAATGAGGCAGAGCCACAAACAGAGACTGAGGCTGAGACTGAGGCAGAGGCTAATTAGGCGCGGTTCATAAGTCAAAGCGAGTGAAATCGCATGAAAAGGCTTTGCACGCGTTTCACTGCTCTCAATTACGGCGGAATAAGTGCAATACTCGCAATAAGAGCTCCCGGTGCGAAGGTCACACACAGTTGACTGTTCGCTCTACTTCTCATTCCACAAGTAGACGCTTCTTTAAGTATCATGTCTTACTTTGTTGAGTATTTGCTTAAAACGAGTGCTAAAACAAAATCTAGATTGGATTTATACGAAATATAAGCAAAATTTATATAATCAGATATCGTTAGAAGAAGGAGAGAAGTTTCAAGTAAGAATTGATTAATAATGTATAGCAGCGACTTATAAGACCAGATATATACTTTATTCTATTCATTTTTTAGATTCTTGTTTCCTTTTCTGTTTATTTTATTGTTTTAATTCTGTAAACATCTTTTCTTGTTTCATTTATTTATGTACTCGACTGCTACTAGTTGAGTTTAATTAAATAAATAGACAGAAAAGATTTAGATGAACTGATTTAAAACCCAACAAAATGTATATTTAATATATTGAAAATATAAAATATTATTAGTCTTGCTTTTCATCTCATGATGTATGAGAAATAATTCAATTTAATATAATTTTGTTTGCAGCTCACAAAAATAGTTCTTATATTGAAATCTTTTATTTTCTTTAGCTAAATTAAAATAATAATATTTTCATTTTAGTTTTAGTTTTACTTAGAGTCGAGTTTAATATAAATTGTACAATATAAAGAGTTAAATGTAATCCTGAAATAAAAAAGGTGAAAAGTAAAATGTCTTGAGGGTTTTTTTTAAATTGAATCTATCCAAAACTTATGGCAAGGATTGGTAATATCCAGAGAAATTAATAAGCTATTTATGTTATATATAAAAATATTGGATATTGATATGAGATATACATAATTGAATAAATATTGCTTGCAGCTTACCAAAATTGTTTTGCTTAACTCATTTATTGTCTTCAGCTAAATTGATGTGAAAATATATATAAATAATTTAAATCCCAACACAAACTGATTAAATTTCTATTCCGAAAAGGCAGTCAACAAATGAAAAGCAATATAAACATATTATTATATTAGTTTTAGTTGGCATTGTTTGAGCTTGAGTTGGAGTTTGAATAGCTGCGAGTTTTTCAGAGGAATTTTGCAATTAGTTGAATCTAATCCGAGGAACTCTGTCCCTGGACTTTGTCATAACAAAACCGGAGCTAGGGATCTCTGTGCATATTTCCCACAGAGTCACAAATTAAAGGATGTGAAATTAAAAAACGCATAACTAAGCAGAACTCTGCTTCATATATTTTTAATTAGTCGCATTCACTTTATGAATTTAGGAATCCTTTTGTGGAGCTTTTCCTTTGTCCGGCTTTCTGTGGAAGGACTCCGACTCTGAGGCTTTGGCTTTGGCTTCCTGTGGAGTAAAAACTTCCTGTTGTAAAGCAATTTCACACCTGTTTTATGCCTCTACTCACATAGTCAGTTGGAGCTTCATGATTGTTTTGTGTTGGCCAACAACAACGGCCCAGGCAGCTGCTGGTTTTGGCCGAGTTTGCGAAACGTTCGAAACGTGCTGCAAACATATTGCACAATTTTAGAAACGATAAGAAACAGGCGGCAATAAGGACTACTCGGGGCAAGGCAAATTATATGGCTTACATTTTGGCAGAGCATATGCAAATGAGCACCAATACCAATGCAGAGTGTGTGTACACACACACACACACGTGAGTATCGACGAATGGATTTAGAAGGATATTTTCTTGTCGCAGTCGCAATTTGGCAAACGCTGCGGATTTCGCATGTTTTCTGGCATTTCGAGCATTTGCTTTGTGCACAACACACAACACACACACACACACATACGAATGTTACGCACACAATGGCAATAAGCAGTGGCATTTGGCCTTATGCCTCTTAAGGTCGCCCAGATGTCTGCCAATTTGTATTGTGGCCAGGCCCATTGCCTGTTGGCCAATGCAGTTTTGGCCTCATTTCACTTGCATAATCATTGCGAACTAATTGTTGTTTACAAGTGGCAAAGTTTTGGCCCTGTTGTATTCCTTTTGTGGGCCAACGTTGCGTATGAGCAATCGCATGCGCCTGCTATGATAACAAGCAAACAGTGCTTCGATCTCTTAAGTAGACTTGCAAACATATTTGATTGCAGTTTTAATTGAAGTCTGAAACTGAAGCCAGTTGAAGTTTAATTGCAGCTGATACTCTTGTTTGTGGCAATTAGTTTAAGCCTATTAGGAAAGCAATTTGCTTTTCCACATTATAATTGCATCAAAGTCATAATACAATTAAATGGAATATGCTTTAAGTAAGCTCTTAAAGTGTGTTTTAAATGCAAAAGGTCTGATGCGTATCACGAGGGATCAGGCTCAGTGCGAGTATGTTATAACTCTGGGAAGATTAATTATATTTTGTGACTGGGAAGGGAACAGAAAGGTTGCCCAGTTATACATTCGGTGCGTGCTTGTCGGATAATGATCGGAGTAAAAACAACAACAGGAACAACGTTTGTGAGGGAACAAGCGCAACGCGCTTCTAATTGGATTTTCGGCTTTAAGCGCACTTGTAATTTCATTTACACCACAACAGAACACACAACAGAGCCGCAGGGTGAAACATTTGAGCCCAATGCTAAGAGTGTTGTTTCTGTAGCTCTTGTTGCTTATTCACAGCTGCGCCACAAGCAGCACCAGCAGCAGCACAAACAAAAGGCGGATCCGGAAAACACGCGCAGTAATGCGGCGAATAAAGACAGGAAAAAAACGAAACAAAAAAACTGAAAGCGAACAACAATAACAGAAACACGCAATAAGCAGCATGAACTAAAAACATTTTGGACGCTGAATTGGCGCTTTTTGCAGCCCACACACCATCGCACGTACGCACGCACTCACCCACACACACACACAAACACACACATATATATAAAGCTCAGGTGCGCCGAAATGTAGGCAACAGAAAAGTAAACTCGAGCGGCCGAAGAACAAAACAGACGACAACATTGCCTTGTCCGCCCGTTAATTTATAATGTACAGTGGCCGAGAACTGTCATAGATTACCTCTCTATGTGTGTGTGTGTGTGTGTGGGTGTGCTTAGGTGATTTTATATTTATTTAGAGAGGCGTAAACGTTTAGCAAAAGTTCTTTGGGCCCCGTCGCCTTGTCACCGACCGACCACATTTTAAATATTTCAACGATTTGGCACCCCTTACGCAGGCTTCTCTTCTCTCTTCTTGTTGTTTGCCTTCTTAAGAAAACTCGTGTGGCTTTTCCCCACACACACACACAGGGACACGCCTTTTAACCACACACACACACACACACACACACACACACACACAGAGAGTTTGTTGTTTCTGTCAAATTCCAGTTTGTAAATATTTAATTGCGGTTTCAATACTTAATTCCACTCTTTGTTAAATCTAAACTGAAAGTGGGTGTGTGCTGACGAGCTGTGTTATCTTTGGCTTGGACACTGGACAGTAGACAGTGAAAGTCAGTAAAAGTTGGCCCAAAGCCTTTTTCTGGTCTGCTAAACAAGAGCTGAGCTCAACCTTTTTAAGACGCTTTGGAATTTACCTCAGAATTCGGAACTCTAAGATTACAGATTCGACTTAAATCCGACCGAATAAACACAATTTAAGCCCTAAGGCTGAGCTCTCAAAGTTTGTTTCAAAAAGTGTAAATAATGTTTGGGATTACGCATTGAAATATGAAAAATAATAATCATAATTTATCGTTTACATAATTAAGTTAATCTACTGTTCATATATTTCCCTCATTCTGCAAGCCAGCGGCTATTTATGTCTCTTTATTTCAGCTACAAGCTGCGCTCACTTTTAATTACTGGACAAGCCCAAAGTACTGACCCCCTCCCAATACCCCTACCCCCATCCCAACCCCAGCCCCAGCCCCAACCCCTTCGGCATTTCACAATAAGCTGCTTTGTCCTGGGCTGAAGTATACTATATTAATTAAAGTTTTTGTTTGATTTGGTTTGCGTGTGTGCGTTCTGTGGTGTGCACACCACTTCTGGCATGGTGTGTGTGAGCGACAACACACATGTGCAAGAGACCACAAATTACCAGAGGGATAGTAGCCGGACATAACTCGGTTAGCTTAAATGTGATTATAACGTGAGAATTTATGCGTGTTTGAAGTTTAATTAGAAACATGCTTGAATTTATGTGGCAGGCGTTTACGTACAAATTATCACATAATCCAGCCAATGGACAGCTCCAGGCTCCAGGGAGTCCAGGAGCTTCAGAGTCCGCACCGAAGCATTAGCATTAATAATGAAAACTGTCCAAGAATTAGACTCTCAGTTGGACATTTTAATTGCTCTGTCACACAGTGCGTATGGGCAATTATCTTCAGTTATACCATAGGAACGCTGAGAGTAACCAAAGCAGCTTTGTTTGGGGCCATCAGTTTTGAGGAAGTGGGTCCAGTTGTCGGTTAACCGCAGGACTTAGTTAGCGGAAATTGAAAAAAGGAGCTTAGTTTCTGCCGAGGGTCTTGGCAACCGCAAGGCTTATGGGAAGGATGCGAAGGAGAAGCATTCTCCCAGTTATGAATTGGGTCACAAAGCTGCCCGAAAACTTCGATTTTCCTTTTACTTCTAACTGAGCTGCTTACAATTGTTCAACAATTCGCAATTTCTCTTTATTATGTGAGAGCACTTGAGGACTCCTCAGGTCCTCCAGGTGAATTCAATTCTGGCAGAGGCAGCCTTTCAGAGCTTAGTTCACATCGACAAACTCCAATCGATTATATGCGAACTATAGATTGGAATCAGAGTACTATATATATGGAATGTGATTGCTTGAATTGAGGCTGTCAAGTGGAAGGCAGAAGGACACTTTGTCCTGCATTACAATTCGAAAGGGTGACAGTTAAGGCTCTCAGCAATTTGTGTGCAGAAGTAATTAAAAATCAGATTTGTGACAAGGACTTAAGAAATTATTATGACAAATGACTGAGAATGACAGAGGCTTATGGTGTGTGTTCGTGCTAGAAAGAGATGGCAACCAGCCCCATTAGCTCGTCATTTACTGTATAACAGGGCATATTCGTGATGCCATCTAAGATGTCGACACTTGGCGAAATTTCTGCGTCAAGCTGTCAGCTTCTAAATGGATTTTCGTATATTATTTGCTGTAACTTAATTAGTTTCCACACTTGAGAGGGTATTCGTTATTCGTTGTGGCAAGCATAGAAGTGCGCGTCTTGGCTTTGAAAACATGATGTGCTCATTATGCACGTGTCTGGGTCTGTCTTGTTATGTATATGACACAATTACTTAGCACACGTAACAGATTTTCACTCTTGCTAATGGCACCGACAGCAACACTTACCCACACACACACACTCACACACACACACATACTGTCACCAGGTTCCCTTGTGTGTGTCTCACACATTTGCATTGTTTTATTTTTAATATAAATTTGCATCGCTTTGTTGTGCTCTGAATGTGGGTCAAGAGCGTTGACTGCCACACAAGAGTGGTAACACATGGCCGAAGGAAGCTTCCTCTTTTTCGAGGTTTTCTTGGCCAGTGAACACTCTCAATAATCCCAATAATCGCCAGGTCAGAAGCAGCCACAGCCACAGCAGCAGCTGGGAAGCAAAGTGAAGAGAAACATTGAATGATTGATAGCCCTGGGGCATTCTGAAGAAAAAGTTGTTGGCAGCAGCATCAAAGATTAAAAATACCATTCGAAAGGAAAGCAGCTAATGGTAATGGCTTTCCTTTCAACGTGTGTCTTGGTCATAGTAAATTAACCTTCGACCCATAGCTAATCAGAGTCTATAAAGAACAGAGTGAAAAGTGACGTTAAAGTCAGAAACTTCATTCTGAGAAGTCGAAAACTTTTCCGATGGCAGTCAATCAGCCGAAGACAGCTATTGCCCGGTTACGTTCCACATGCAAATCAGTTGGCAAACAGCAAGTTGCAGGTTCGTGTCTCTGGCCACAGGTAGAGGCTGTAGGTGTTAAATCCACCTGGCAGCCAGATAGGCAGACAGCTCGGCAAATACAAACTCAATTTCAGAGGAACTAGGCAGAGAGGAGGGAGGAAGGGGGGAGCCTATGTGCATGCAGAGATTTTTGCAGGGTTAGCTGACTTTGGGCATGTCCTGTGACAGGACACGCTCTCTACGTGAGCGGCTGCTGAACATGTGTTATATGGCCGGAACGACGAGTCCTTAACCAAAGCGTGCCAAGCACGGAGAACCCACTGACAGCAGGTTCTCAGAATCTTTTTCGCCCCAGTGTCGCCAGCTGTGTCTACTTTGGAGTAGAAGAAGAAAAGTTTACAGCCAAGAATGAATATTTTAATATTATAATTTATGCCTAGCCTACTATATGATATAGTTTTAAAGCGAGAGATATGTGTGTGTCGAAATTAGAGTCATGCATAATCATAGAGGCCACACGTCGCTCTTCAGCTGCTTCCAGGCAACTCTGAGGCTCTCTCGCCTCGCCTATAAATGTCACATCAGGGCCACGACATAACAAGCTATTTGCACGTCTTGTAGTTATTTTAAATATTTTATAAATAAACATAAATGCAGTACGGCCGATGGGGCACGTGGTGGGCGCCTCGGTCACGTTGCGAATACATGGCGTATACGCATTTTTACAGCATTTACTGCCAATGCGGCTGCAGGGCTCAACCTCAATTAGTTGTGGCCACCGAAGGAGGAGCTGAAAAGGAAATTAAAACCAAATGGAAGTCCAGTTTTATCCAATTCCAACGCTGCAACTTGACAAGATATATATGTATCTTTTGTATAGAAGAAAGACTTAACAAGCAGCAGAAGTGACAGCAGCTTAAATGTAATCAAAAAAATTCAAATAAGAATATTTAGGAAATTTGCATAAATGCGCAGAGCAACCCAAAAAAACCAAGAAAAGAGGAGGAAAATGTGGAAAACAAGACACGAAACGGAAGGCAACTGCAGTTACGTAACTGCTAGTTGAGATGAGCATAGAAATTATTATAATGTAACTCGGAGAAGCAGAAGAATTCTGTATGAATGCTAAGCAAGTTCTATAAGAAAAGGAATGAATAAGTAAATGCGACACGAATGCACGAATCTGCTATGAAAATATAACCTTAACAATGAATAGAATATATGAGAGAGCATCAAAAGCTAAAGCTGAAAAATTACACAGATTAATCTATAATTAATGTGGGCTGCGATTACAATTGACGGCTGATTGGTAATTAGTTTAGTTGGCACTGCACAAACAGGACAATTATCACGCTCTCTCGCTCGTCCTCTCCATCTATTCCCCATGAATTACGTACTGTGAAGTTCTGTTCTTGGCGGTGACCAGAGCCACATGCATCCTGTGATGCTGAGCATTATAAATGAAGCTTAATGCTATTTCCGACTCTTTTGCGGGCTCCTCGACTCGACGTCGCACACACATTAAATATGCAGTCAACAACGAGCTCTCGCTTCCCAGTTGAACGCAGCGTACACGTTGCGTATGTGTAATGTGATTAGCCTGACCACTGAGGGAAGCGCCAGTGTAGTATCTTGACGGGTCGGACTGAAGAGTGTTTGGGGAGTTTATCGCTTTGATTTCGATTATTTGTATAAAAGCGCGTGGGATATTTATAACCCACGCACATTTTACACACAATCTGTGAGCACCACAGGGACAATATATGAAAATTGGCGAATTATTTTGCTAATAAAAACATGTCACAGGACAAAGCCGCGCTGTGATGGCATTTAAATGTCCTTGAGCTTTGCTATTAAAACAAAAGTGATATAGAAAACGAATAAAATGCTAATTTCATTTCATATGCAAACGGTAATTGCCCTGTCGCTGGCACATCTCACTCGGAAAATGCAATTTAAAACAACTTTCCATTCATACGAAGTCCATTTAGTTGGTTATCTGACCACATCTGAAAAATAAAACTGAAATAATTAAGTAAGCAGCAGAAAACTCTTGACTGAGACCACATGAACAGCAGCTAATTAAAAGTAGTTAAAATTGTTGTTTGCCTTGGACAAAAGTTTCCACTGCAAAAGCGTACAGAGTACTTACTTAATTTGGTCAAGAGAAGGCACTTAGAATGTCGACAAGATTGCCAAAGTTTCGAGTTAAGCTTATTATATATTTTCAGGCGCTTCCTAAGTACCCACTTAAGACCACTTAGATTCGATATACTCAGAACTAACCCTCTTTCCCTTCTCTTTCTATGACCCAGAGCTGTGCCATGCCGCATTGAAGATTCAGTCCACTTTCCGTGGACATCTGGCACGCAAGCTGGTGAACAAGGACGCGCCCGAGGACGAGGACATCCAGGAGATAACCAAGAAGGTGGCTGAGGAGCTGGACATCGATCTGACCGATCCGGAGTTGAACAAGGCTGCCACCAAGATCCAGGCCTCGTTCCGTGGCCACAAGATCCCAGGAAACCAATCCTGAATAAGCTGAGTTTGTGGAGGAGAATTTGAATTTGTTGGGGTCGGCTATCAAAGCGGACAACTAAAAAAGAAAAACAAAAAAAGAAAAACACAATTATGAAATTGAAAACAAAAACAAAAACAAAAGTAAAAACAATTATAAAAATAATTATTATACAAAGAAAAAAGAAAAAATTGGTAAATGTAACTGTGCCAGGACTATGAAGAGCCTGCGCTGTTGTAAACTTTTTAGTAAATATGTTAATTAAATGAATATTAAATTTATTGAAGCAGACTATAAATGATCATTAAATAACTATTGATTCATTTTCGTAAGCAATAACAGGGCTTGAGTTGAAATGGATTGAGAAACCTTTGAGAGCAAATTAAACAATTATCAGCAAAGCGCAAAGTCAGATGGATTTTCCTTAGATGGAAATCTCTCCTTTCCAAGTTTTATTCTAAACGATAATTAAGCCCAACCCGAGCCAATTATTAGCTAAAGAATGTAGCGTTAACTCACTTTCTTCGTCTAAGTTCGACAATCTATATCTTTCCTTAAGTTTTATCTTCTTCCGATTAATAACAGCTTTTTGGAAAATCTTTGCGATTCCTAGAAATTTCTGGAGCTTTATATCCAACTCGAACAAAGAAAATCGAAAAGATCTAAATAAAAACTTATACTAATGGCAAATCAGAGTTTAAAAGAGAAATTGCGAAGCATGTTTAAATGGCACGAAGTTCCAAATTTAATGTAGGGCAAAACAATTAAGACAAACCTAAGGAAAATGCTGAATCACTTTTGAAATTTACCGGTTTGTCTGGCCAAAGCCAAAACCCAAAACCCAGAACCTAAAACCTAAATCCCAAAGCAGTTTAATGTTGTACCTACAAAAGAGAAAAGAGAAAAGAAAGAAAAACATAAAAAAATACAAAAAGAGAAAACGAAAAAAAAAGAACGTAATTTTTAACTGATACTCAATGTTAAATCAATTGAATAAGCCCGCAAAGGCACATTAGGGGTACTCCAGCGACAACAGCTACGGAACGTCAACAAATTTTTTCAGCGAGCTACTTAAACTGATAAACAAGAACTCAATACTAATCTGGTGGCACAATTTTTGTTTTTCTACAAAACGTACTACGAGTTTGTCTATTTAAAGCATATATTAAAAACAAACAAAATCAATTTAATGAACAAGTATATATATATACGTACGAGTATTAAAGAAATACGAAAAAAAACACAAACACTACACAAAAGTGCTGGCAAATTGCTGCACAGAAAATTGTTACCAAAGCAACTACAAAAAACAAATGTTTAATATTCAAATTAACAACTACTAAATAAATAATGAAAAACATTAACAATTATATTAGAATTCTACTAAAATACACATAAATAAACAAAAAGTACATCAAACAAAGTAAATAGCATATAAGCAACAAATATTTATGAAAAGTAAAACCCTAAAATCATATACCAAATCAGCAAAAATCTAAGAAAAATACAAAAAAAAATAAGTGTCCCAACTAACTTTTAATTGAGTAATAAAAATAAATAAAATTGAGCGAATGCTACAAAAAAAAACACAGACTGCCTTTCACTTATCGATCGTATATATATATACTATATATATATGCTAATCGCTTCTGATAAATTTACTGGACCAGCAGCTGCCGCTGGGGAAGTTGCAGCAACCTTTGGCTGATGCTTTTGGCCTTCTATTTAGCATCTCATCTCAACTTTTAGCCAAAATCACCAGATTTTTGCCTTAGCTGTCGAAAGTTGTTAGCTCATCAGTTAGTCAAGTTTTTGCTGGCAAAACTATTTTGTAGCCAAGTGGAAAAAGAATCTTGTCGAGCATTTCCGACTAAGAAATACCCTTGTCGATATCTAAGAGCAAAGGAGGAGTCAACAGATTAAATCGATTAAAGGAAAAGGCAACTTTATCGACTGGCATACAAATATATCAGCTGGATTTATTTTATATATTTTTAAGCATTTTCAGTTATCTTTCATTTATGCCTGAACTATTTTAATCCGTTTTGCAACTCACAAAAGAATTTGTATTTCACTTCATTGATTCTTATCGATCCACTTTCAAAAAGCGTCTATTTATTTTTAAGTTGGTTTTATTTATTTTAATTTTTGAACTCTATTTTCGTAGTCTTTGTAATCCCATTTAAATATCCCAATTTATTATTTCAACATAAAACAAAGTGAGATTCGAGTACTTATATCCTGTTTATTATTATCAATATTTCTCTTAGTAAACTTATCATTTATCAATTTAAAGACACCTGACGTCCTTTGTTCTATAGAAGCCTTTCCATGACAATTACAAACATCACAAACCAGAAAGACAGTTGCCTATCGATATATATATACTTTAAGGGGTTGGGGATACATGCTTCTGCTTTTTACATACATTTTGAATGGGTTAAAAGACTAAAAATACATCAAATTAGAGCTGAGCATATAAATATTTAAAGTGTCGCCGAGAATAGAACAGAGAGTGGCATAGCCTCGCTCTTGTGTGGACCAATTGAAGGGATGAAGGACAGAGCTTAATGTGTATTCCAGCGCAGCAGCGACTAAGTGTGCGACTAGGACTATGAGCAGGTAGCGCTCTTCAAAGCCAACTCATGTGAGAGAAACAGCAGCAGCAGCAGCAGCAGCAGTTGCCGTTGCCGTTGCACGAGCAGCAGTTGCAGTTGCAGATGCAGAGAGAGAAAGAAAGAAAGGTTGGAGAATGATATGAATCCCGGCAGGGAAGCGAGCTGCACTGACACTTTTGGCACAAGACCATTTCATGACACGCTGACTCTGATGATGATGATGATGAGGTTGATGAGGATGATGATGAGGATGTTGATGGGTCATGAGAAGTAAAGAATGAGCCAGCTTGATGAAGATGACAGCAGCGCTAGCGCTTGACCTAGAAAACACGCCGGCAGACGTGTAGATGTAATAGGTAAGAGAAAAGCAGTCAAGACGTCAATCTGAGGACGCTTTAAGAGAAAGCTTGGCTTAGCCCTTGGCCATAAATATAATATTCGAAATGTTTAAGTTTGCAGCGAGCAAAGTGCCTCTGGAGATGCGTTTGAGCACACGATAAAAAAGTCAAACGAATAAAATGTACAAATCCGCGGAGAATACATCAGAATTGGACAACAGCCACCGCATGACGTAGGTGTTGCAAGCAAATTGAACTTGCCACAGGCAGATAGGCAGACAGGCAGAGATAGAGAAGAGGCAACAGCAATTTGCATGCCATTGCAGTTGCATGTCAATTTTAGCTCCCAGTGCTCCTAAACGCAGCGCAGGAGGAAGGAAGCGCTGGAAGGACTAAAGTGCTGCGGAGCTGCGCGTTCGCTTAACTTTTTTACTGACTATTTCACGGCTCACAAATATTTCAACCGTAAATTTATGCGCTTTTGTCTCTACCCAACGGCGGAAAGAACAGACAAACACTGTTATCTGTATAGAGCGCGGCTTGTCTTGCTCGTGTGCAACATGGCGTATGCGCAATTTATGAGGCCTTAAAAACAAAGTGTTCTGCAAGTGCTCATTGCACGGGAAGACCTGCGACTGAGTGAACAATCCATATGCACACTTACGCTGAGTACTATGTGACAATCTACAGATAGTTGCTATCAATTTTGATTGCAAACTGAAGCTGTTTTCCTGTATATTGGGGAAGGACATTTCCTTTGAAGTATGTTTTCAATATTAAATTAACTGGTTTCGCTTTGGTTGCCTCTTCTAACCACTGTCATTCATCTTACGCTGCTGCACTCAACATTTATCGCACATTTGCAGCACACATCGACTTTCAATTTCTAAAACCACTTTTGAATGGGCACACGCCCACGCCGAGCACCCAGCCCCGAGCTCTGAGCTCCAAGCTGCAAGCCTCCAGCAGCATATTGTACGGAGCGGAAGGCAAATGAAATCCGTGCCAAATAAGCAACAGCATCCAATCAAAAGAGCCGCACGCCGGCTGCTACTTTTCACACCTTTTGTGTGGATTTCAACCGCAAAATATCCCGACGACTGCCGCGACACACTCACCCACACACACAGTATACACACAGTGTACACACAAGGCCAACACATTTGAGAAGTGCAGGCAGAGCTACACGTTTAACTGTAAACGGCGCACTTGAACGCATTAAAATGCCAACTGTTTCCACGGCTGCCACTGGTTAATGCCACCGGTTATTGGTACTGCGACTGCTGTTTCCATACAACCTCATAAATTCCACTTTGGCCCAACTGGGACAGTCCCATTTACTCAATCGCGAACTCGAACTCTCATTGCAACTGAATCAACTTGGGAAATACAAGTCAAAGGTAAATTCGAGCGATTTGCAGGTGAAAGCGGAGCTTGGAACATCTTCTGGCGATTATTTCGACGAGCGAGAACTGCAGCTAGAATTTTTCCTACAATTGCTATTCAACTTCATTTGTTTTGGCTGCTCCATAGACGACAGCTGTCCTTTGGCTGTCTTTTTGGCCGTCCCGCTTGTCGCAGCTCACTTGACACTGCCCTGCCAGCGGCGAGCGTGGCGTATACGTAATTTGTTGGCCCACTGCCATGGCACTTCCTCTCGCAAGCAATTTGCCCTTCCCCCTCCCCCGCCGCCATTCAACTTTTGTTCATTATGGTCTCCGCTTAGTAACTGTGCCTGGGGTTAGCTTATATAAAAGCGAGTAATTTCAGCCTTTTTGATTTCTCTCTTGTTTCTCCTCAGTTTTAATCTTCGCCTCGTAGCAGAATAAACAGAGCATTGAAAATATTGGGACATTTAATATAGTTTCCGCTTCAAAGGCAGCTCGAAGTTTCCATAGAGAAGCTCCAAGCAACCAAACGAGTTTAGGTGAGCAATTTATTGATAAACTTTGAATTCTCAGGTGTACAATAAAATTGCAAATAATTTCTCAAACTTCTCAAACTGCAAGAGAGTATACTAAAAGTGTGTATACACACATTCTGATGTGTTTTAAAGTCTATTTCCATTTCTGCTGTAGAAAGAAGGAATAAGTTCAGAGCCAAGCATTGTTTCATCATCGTCATTGGGATACCCTTAACTATTTCCAATCTGCGAAGTAAGCACTCTTTCTGGCAGACATTTCTGTAGAAGATCGTTCCAAGTGCGATGCGGCAGACATTCGTGGGGTGCATTTGGATTGACGGCAGTCGAGCGACACCTTGCATCCCGGCAGATGGTTAGACCCGTAGCACATATCTCTTTCGATTCTATCCAGACATACCCAAGCAGACACCTTACTGCATTGTCTCTTTCTGCAGTTCCAGTGGCAATTCTCTGAGCCATTACGCAAGATCCATCGAACCACATCTGATTATCTATAGATACATTAGATGAGAAACTTGTATTTCAGGCACATTTCCTACTCACTTGGACACTTGTCAACACATGTCGATGTAACGTAATCTATTTCCTGGCCAGGCTTGCACCTCGCGGGCCAAGAGTCCTTTACGAGGATGAGCAGAAGCACAAATCGTAGAGAACAATGTAGTCGCTGCATTAAAACTGTTATTGAAACAACATTTGCGCAATAAGAAGCTAGTTTTAGTTTCAAATTCGATATGGCTATGGCTCATGTATCGCAATCTGTCAGCTAATCCCTTGTGACTAAAGCGAAGCGAGAGCACAAAATCAATTTAAAAAGTTAAAAGGGTCTATCGCTGTTACTTTCATAGCAGGGTTTTCATGTTTAGGGTTTGATTTTGTTATCGTGAATAGGATTTAATTCAACCAGCAGTCAGACCGCAATGTGAGAATCACTGGCAGCTGGTGAGTCCATGAGGCCACCTGGCTGTAATTACCCTCTGAATGGCTCATCCTTTTCCAACGAACAGACAGACACACACACAATTTGCCACGCTCTATTATTCAATTTCCACATGCCAGGCAGGAAATATTCAGATAATAATAATAAAACTAATGCGCATAAATTGAAATTGTTGCGCCAATGTCTGCGACGGACATTCACAATTGATTGCGTATACGTGCTGTTGTTCTGTTTTATCGCTGAATATTTTGAATGCCGGAGTGTTTTTTGCTCTTTTTCCATTCGCTATTTGTATACATTAATTTTTTATTTATTTTTATTATTAATGTCACAATAAAAGCCAATCTATGGAGTATATTCCCAGAACCATTTACAATCGGAATCCGCCTGGAAAATTTAAATTCCTTCATACAAATATTCCAACTAGCTTTTCATTTTATTTACCAGACTCCAGGAATGATTTTTACTATAAAAACACATAAATACAATTCAAAAGAATGTCAGGCATCAAGATTCCGGTGAGAAAAGTGTCACTAAAAAAAGAAGAAAACTCGAAAGCAGAAATGTAACCCCTTTGCTCATTTTATTATCCTTTGCTCGAACTTTGTGTAACTTTTGATGGAGGCGTAGACGAAGGGTCCTTATATCGCGCCATTTGTATACATACCTATATATATACATAAGTATTTGCTGTCGACGGCATATCGAACGTTTTATTGTCACTGACAAAGGATTAACCGCAAGGACAAACATAAAAATTGTGAATGTGCGCTGACTGTTTGATACACTACTTGATCCTCCACAAAGCTGTTTGTCCTTCTGCTGACTGCCATTTAATTTTTCATGTTCTTCATTATCTTTTGTGACCCATTTCCTTACGCTTATGTTTCTGCTCTTTAAAAATTATAAATGACAACTCATCTGACGTGTGTGTGTGTGTGTGTGTGTGCCTGGATTAACCCTTGGCTTCCGTGTCCACTCACACCTTCGTTTCTTGCGAGTTATTAATGCGTTTTTTGTGTTTACAACATTTATTACCAGCATTTCATGTAAGACTCTCTGGGCTACAACATAATTATGTGCCCAAGTAGAACTTTATACATTTCTTCGATGCCTGATTCCACTCCCGACCATTGGGACACTTTTTTCTGAACGAGTTGTGTATTACGAATATAATGAACACCAGCGCCAGTTGATGCAGCTTCATTTTCGAGCAGAGACTAACTTAATATACTTATCCATTTCTATACAGTTTTCAAGCTGAAGAGAGCTATTAAAACGTTCCTTATTGATTGGTTAAGGTTTCCGGCAGCTAAACTGCTGTTCGATTTCTGGTTGTTTGTTCTCAGTTTGGTATACTTAGCGTTGAGTTCTTTTCAATCAAAAGAAATTGCCCAAAGCGATTAATAAAAGAAACAAAAATCTTACGCTCGACTGAAATTTTTACCAGAACACCTGCGGCACAGGACGAACAACAAAGGAGAGGAAAACTTCGAAGTGCAGCGAAGGCTACAGGAACAGAAGCAGAAACAGAAACAGAAACAGAAGCGAATTGTAACACGTGATCAAACATGAGAAATCGAATGATTTTTTACAATATAATGAAGAGGAACGCATACACAGGGCGTATACGCAATGTTAAAGTGTAAACATGTATGTGTGTGGGCTGTGTGTGTTGTGTACATGACCACATGTACACCTGTACACCTGTGTACACACCACAGGTAAGTATCGCTGTTGAAATACTCTACCACCAGCTCACAGGGCTCCTCCACTCACCAAAAAGATGAAGTGTGATAATAGTCAGAAATAATACCAGATATTATAGTATCTATATTTCAGTTAAAGTAGTTCTTAAGGTCATCACAAAGAATGTATAGATACTCAGCCAGATCGATGCGCTAGTTGACGCTGATTGAGAATATTTACTTATTGGTCTCACAATTGAAAAAGGATGTTTGGCTGGAAGGTCGGGAACTCGTGTGGGTTTTAGCCATTGTCGCTGATGCCAGAATACGTTTTTGCCACTGGTGTGACCTTTGACATTTGACAGCATATGCAAGGTTGTTTATAATTGACAAACAATTGGTAGCCAAGGCCGAAAGTAAAAAAGCGAAATACGTCAGAGGATGAGTCTAGAAATGTATTGCAAAATAAATGCGAAAAGCTCAACACATCTGCCTTATCGACATGTGTTAATGGATGCCAAAAGCAAAAAAGGAATATAAATGTATATATAGCAATTGCTTCAGTGCTTTCCCCGATGATTTATCATCGATACATTAACTCTATGAAGCCAATTCTTGGAATTTGAATATACTTATTTATTGATTGCCAATGTGAAATATGCCAGATGAAAGAGTAAATACTGCACAGCTGCACAAATACCCAGAGGTAATCCTCTCGAGCGCTTTATGAGTGTTGGCTGAGAGTCAATAGCAAAATTTCCCTGTAATTAAGGATGCCACTTTCTGGGAACACAAACTGCACACTTTTCATTTCCAGGTAATCCTGAGCCGCTTTCTGACTATTTTCTTTTATTCCCTGGAACTGCTTTATGCGGTGGCTTTAATGGCTGAAATGATAATACAGAAAAGTTGGTATTGGTGCTATGACCAAGTAAATATATATTCGTTATATATTTCTCGGCTTGTAATTCCGAGAAGCGTTATGGTTGCCATTATATTGGCCTGAGTACTTTTGTGGCCAATTTATAAGACCTCTCGTTGCAGTTTATACTATGAGAGAAACAAACGTAGTTATCGATTTCATGAGGAAGATATCTTGTTTACAGTGCGACTGTCTTGCGTTTTCTATATATCCTTTTTGTCTTGGACTATCATGTGGTTAAATATAATCAGACTTCTTTGAACTGCAAGTTTCCCATCCAATTTCTATTGAGCAATGCACTGGCAGCGTTAGATTTGCTATATAATAAAGATAATCATAATGATTGGCTTTGCAGCGACTACAACTTTGATGAGTACTTAAATTTAATGTTTTTTTCATTAGACTGTAATCATTTTGGTTTCATTTGTATTACAATTTGTATGTTTCTGTTCGTAGAGTCAGCACCAATTATATGGATAATTATAGAATAGAGAAAGCTCTCAGATTGAACCTTAAATCATTCGACAAATCTTTAATCATAGCACAACTGGTATATGGAAATTTTAATTGAATTATTTCACTTGCTTCTTGATGGCTTTAACCTGCATCAACGCCAAGTTAAGTTTGTGACATTCCGTATTTAAAGAAGTCAAAGGTAGTATGACACGGCCATTATGGAAAACAAAAGAGTCAACTGCGAGGGAAATTCAGAGAATGTAACGGAAGGGGAGGACCAGAAGGCAGCGCATTGAGTGGCGCTAAAAGGCCTTGTCACTGCATTTGACAACTTTGATTGAGGCCATCAATGACAGCAGCAGACCCATAGACCAGAGACCTTTCTGCTAGTTGGTAACAAATGGCCATTGGCCGGCACAATCGTCTATGGCGGCCCCAGTGCAGATGGTAGATGGATATCGCAATGTGACATAAATAGGCGCGGACAGAAGCTTTTAGCGGGTCGAGTACTCGCACTCGGATCCTCAATTGCCAAACGAATGGGTCATTTAAATTAACATGTTCTGCTCGAACAGTCAATCGATTTCTTAAGACTTCCTCAATAAATAATAAACTTACAAGATATTAGATAAATCTCAGGCCTATACAGTTTAATGGCTAATAGCTTATTTTATATTAGCTTCCACCTGCGTGCGCCTTGTTAAAGGTAATAAAACAATCTGGTATTATGCCAGCAAATGCATTTATCATCAGGCAAAACAAATTGGCAAATGACAGCAGACTCCACTGCCACCTCCACCTCCACGTCCCCCTCCTCCTCCACTTCCAGTTCCAGATCCAATACCTGTGCCTACACCATCAGTTTCCCTTTAGGCAATCAGGGCCACAGGTGAAGGGAAGGCGCCTGACAAACATGTCTTATCAACATTTATGGCACTTTTATGGGATTCCTACACCAACACACACACACACACACATACAGAGAGAGGTCGACACACACACACAGACAGGTAGATACATATGTAGGTATTAAACTTTGCCAAGCTGTAAACCGGTGCAAAAATCATTGAAGCGCAAAATAGAGCAATAATCTTGGCACATTTAAATGGAGAGGAGCATTGGGAAGGTGGGCAGTGGGTGGGTGCAGCAGCACAGTGGGCAGCAGGACATGCATAATAAACAACTGCAGCTGTCCTTTTGTGGGCGTGTCACAGGAGGAACAAGCTACGGCTGTGCGGCGATAAATTTAATGGCCCTGCATACAGCACACACACACAGACACACACACACAGAGAACAAGTAATATTCAGGCTGTCCCCCTGTCAATCACTTTGGGCGTGTCCTTGTGCCCCTAAAAGCATATATAACCATATTATGACTGACCTTTCCATATAGTTATTCACACGTCCCAGCAGCACACTCGAATCATGTTGCTAGCACTCGAGTACTCGATGCTCCGACTGCCTTTAATGACTGCCAAAGCATCTGCATTGAATTATTGAGTTCCCATCAATATGGACATTGCCTACCGAGTACCAAGTTTCAGCCTCATCATCAGCATTATTAACAGCCATGATATTCCTTGCTGACCCCCACTGGGAATCCGTACTCAGATCTCTACGCTTTCTACACATATTCTTTATATACGGCTGCTCATATATTAAAGTGGGAAGAAAAGGTAAAATTGCTGTACAGAGACATACAGGATGGTTAGGAGAAGAGCATCCAGGCTAAGTGGTACTCGATTTAACCAAAGACACCCTGTATATGACAACAAATGCGAGTCATTTTCCACCTGCCCAAAGCTGCTGCATCACTTTTAAATATATTATTTCAAATAATGTGATTGCCAATCTGCATTGCAAATACATTCTCCCATATGTACATAATACATATGGAAATGCAAATGCTTTTTCTCCTTTCCATCTATAACCCATTATACGGCGCATTCATCAGTCCGTTAAAGACTTTGTCCGACAATCTTTCTCTCTCTCTCTCTCTCTCTCTCAAGTATCACGCCTAATGAAGTGTGTTTTGGGCATTTCCTTTGTGTATTGCCCACGGAATCGAAATGTCCTTGCACTAACAAACTGAAACTGATGGCCATTGGCCGTTGGCTATTGGCTTTCATCTTGTAATCAATGTAATAATTGAAAACGCTTTGATTACTTGGCCATTGCATTCTTTTTATGGTAGCGTTAATTATGTGTAGACGACGCTAATGAGAAATGCGCACCTGTACTGCCCCTGCCCTGGGGACAAGGTAAGAACTTAATTAGTAAACGGACCATCAATGAGATATAATGAAGCTAAGGTGCAGAAGAAAGGTTAATGGATACCAAACGAGGTCCATTAGAGCAGCCAAGTACGAGTATACACTATGTTGCCAAAAAAAGAAGCCATTTGTTAAATAGATTTCTTGAATTTAAACCTAAAGCAAAGCTTTGTCTGTCTTTGGCTTTCTTTGCTAGGCAACTAGCTTATGGTCTATACAGAAAGTTTTATCTTGTTTTTCCTTGTCTCTCTCCCTTTCACTGTTATATCAAGGCGCTACTTTAAGCTGGCTTTTGCTCCTCTCATACCTGCCTGCTGTCAGTTGATTATCTAACATTTCCATTCCATCTCCATTACATTTGCGCCCCAGAGGATTCAGTCAAGTTTACTGCATAATTGGCCCAAGCTCTGACAGAAATTCTCCAGAAATCGGAGCTATTTTCTCATATGCTAATGCTGTTGCCATATCCCGAAGCCAGACCGAGCCAATCATAACAAGCTGTGCTCATGCTGTACTTGTTCGCGCCACTGACAGTACCTTAAGCCTTAACTTAAACGTGATTCTGACACGCACACGTTTGCTACATGAATACACAACAAAGGTCAAATGTCACACTGGAAAAATGTGAAATTCGCGCGCTAAAAATATGTCAGAATTAGGCCCAGTGCTAAGACTAAAACGTGAAGATAATTGAGGCACTCAGAAATTGACTTCAATTTGCGGTTTTGCACTTAGATGTCGCTTCGGTCGCACTTAAGCCACGAAATTGTAGCTGTCAATCAGCTTAGCTTCGGAATCGCTAGTGCAAACAAGGAATTTAATTAAGTTTATGCTAATTAGCTAGCCGGCTGGGGCGACGGCACACGACATTAATTATGTCACAGCATATGGCGGGTATACGTAGCGTATACGCAACGTAAATGATATTCTAATCAATTGGGCTCACCAATTTGCATAATAGACCTGGTTGGCTGCGAGAAGAATACCAGCAGCACCTGTAAACAGGCCAAACACATTATCAATCACTAATCGATTTAATCGATACAATAAACCCACTGCGAAACGTTGCTTGACCTCGACATGTTGCTGCCTTTACTACGCTCCGTTAATCATAAGAAAACTCCAACGAATCTCGATTCTCGTACATTGTTTGCTTTTGTTTATTATCAGTTAAATCCAATTGACCCGCATCCCTAACTAATCCGTGTCATATTTGTAAACTTATTAAAATCGATCCAGTTGCTAGTGATGTCCAACGTTGTGTGGAAATCGCGCTTTTGGGGGTGCTGCTTTATCCTTTGAACAGGCTTCAGTCATTTTTGTTACATGATTTATTCATCCAGACACTTAAATGCTTTTTGCTTTCCTCTCTGTCAGCCACATCGATTAAATGGCGTTTTAGCTACAAATGGACGCAATGGAATGTGACACTAAGTAGCCTTCAAAAAGACAGCTCCGATACATGCGGCCACCGCTCAAATTCACATGCATTCTACATTTTTTTGAATGTGTCTTTGACATCAGCGGGGTTTTTGTGGACTCTTTGTTCATCGGCTTTAAATAAAATTGCAATTTCATGAGCAGACTCGCCGCTTTTTTCAACTGGCCATGAAGCTGAATTAAAACATAGGAAGTGCATGAAAAAATGAACGGACTATGGAGCCTTCCCAAATAAATCTAATAAATATATAATCGAAGCTCCTAGTAAAATTAAATATCCTATAATGTTTTAGTACCAGATTAAAGAACATAATAATAATAACTATTTCTAAAATTAGTCTGCACCCGTTGGATAAATTTAAAATAAAGTTTTACTTAGGTATCATATTACTTAATACTCTACTACCAAAGTCTTACAGAACCGCGAAGTTACCCAAGAACTCTAAACTTATTACAAATAATAACAGAAGTCTGTTAAGTTTCTGTTAAGTTGCTGTTAAGCACATGAAACGATGGCTTTGAAACTTAGCCGAAAGCAGAGGAAGATGCACTCAAGGGGACACAATAGACTCAATGTTGAGACAATTTTGAGCACAAACAGGACACTTGTCACTAAGCAACCCAAAAGCTTGGTTGTCCGTTTCATTACCAAAGCATTGCACAGTAAGCTTTTAGGCTGTAAGGATTAGTCCTTTTAATACTGGGTACTTGGTAGCTTTTATCACGGAATTAAACCACAAGGGAGAATTGGAATTTCACATTTATAAAAATATCAACGTTTCGGTTTACTTATTTCTTTATAGATAACTTTGATTTTTGTGCTATTAAATAGATATGATACTTACTCATATATATATATAGGGGGTGTACATAGACTTTAATATGTAACTGTATAACTTAAAAATTGCAATAATTAGGCTATTTAACAGATTATAAAATACTTGTGCCCTCTCATTATCCACAAGTCAGTTCAGTGCAAATCAGAATCGTCGACACGAACTGGTTTACGAGACAAATACAGTACAACGATGGTAGTCAGGGCACTGACCAGGAATATAACATCAAACCAACGATGGTAGAAGTTGAAATGCAAATTGCCAAGCACTTCAGTGATTATCACACGATACTCAGCTGGCATATTCATGCGCATTAAGAGCACCGAGGAACAGAAATACATGCCCATTATTTGACCCAAAATAAGCACAATTATGTTGCTCGATTTGCTTGACGAAATCCGGTAGAAAAACTGCAATAAAATAAATATTATTGATCAATGCTTTAAACACAATAAGCCTTACCTTTGTGAGAGTCAGCAGCAGACCGCGTATGGACGTGACCACAATGCAACCGACGAGCAGAAAGGAAACATGCTGATTCCAAAAGGCCAGATCGATATCAAAGCCGCACCAATGTACGGCTATTTCTAGCCCACGTGTTACTGGATCCTTACGGCCAACACGATCAAAAATTATATTAATGCAGCACTGAAAACAAAAAAGTAGTTAGCGATTGCAACACTTATCATTTTACACTATTCAAACCATAAATATTTTATAGACGCAGTAAACACTGAAGAAATGCCCAAGCACATTGAAGTATTTCCCCTGTAGCGTCTGTGACCACCGTTGACGTTCCTCCATGTTTTTAAGGGAGCTTAATTCAAGGAACACCGAGCGTTGGAGCTCCTCCAGGCCATAAACTTCCTGCTTTAACTGATTGATGTCTGTAAAAAAAAACAGTAATATACAAACAAAACGAAAATAGAAAGGTAAGCGTTAGTCACCTTCTCCACTGCTGGTTGAGCGTTGAACTGCAGACGTTAGCATATCCCATATTCTAGGCTTTGTAGGATGCTGCTTGTTGTGATTATATGCGGCCATGGCAATTCGCCGTTTCTTCGCCGTTAACATGTCTATAGTAAGGGCTAAACGTCGTTCAAAGCAGATGATGTCATTGCGAGAAACGGGCCTGCAATAAAAGTGAACACGTAAGTACTGATAAGGTAACAACTGCATTGGGTAGGTGGCTACTTAATGAAATAGGTCATGCTGGTATATGGATAGTTGACAGCACCAAAGCCGGAAAGTATAGCCATGACAGTCACACCAATGACACTTATGCGCGACACTCCTTGTTCAATTGTAAAAATGCCATGAGAGGCACTGAGTAGGGGGAAGGGTTCACCAATGCGCCAGAGTCCGTAAAGAAAGATGAACCAACAAAAAGTTGTCAGGATGCGAACCCATCTGTCGGAAACTGCAGAAGAGAAGCAAGAAATGGATTATTGGCTAAAAGGTATCTAAATTCATTGCCTTACAGAATGAAATGCTGTGTATCACAGAGTAACAAATATAAATGGGTATCACTGCAGTCACCATGAACAGCAGCAGCGTCAGACCCAGACGCCAATGGAAATATCGTGAACTTGACTCCAGAACGCTAATGATTTCGAATATGATCAGCTCAAACATTGTTACTGACAGCGCAAATATCGACGAGAAGATCAACTGCACTGATATGTGACGTATCTCATAGTGCTTAAAGAGCTGCTTGTTAAAGAACAACCAGCCGCCAGCAAAGAATACCATCTGCAATAAAAGGAATACCAATTGAAATACATATCAAAGCCAAACCGGTGCCGCTTGCCTGAGAGACGAACACAATTACGCAGTCGCCTAGGAAAGCCATTGTGGAACACAAAAGCTTCTATGCTTCAATTATCAACTTTACTGTGCTGAATTTTATGGGCAGTGACATTGCTTGGTTAAATAATTTGTGGTGTTCTAGACGTGAGTCTATGGAAATTGCCAACAAGCAACAAATATAAACAAAAACACCGAAATGTAACGTTGCCAGATCTCACGGTGAAGAAGTAACAATTTATCGATAGGTTACAACAATGTCAATTTTATGTGTGCAAACTAAAAAATAAAAATCATTTAAAAAAATTTAGAATTTGTGCTTCAAATGTTATGTAAATGAATTAAAGTATATGTAGACATTTTTGTTAGAACCGGCTGAAGTCAACGATACAAATTTAAGGACTGATTACTGCGTACCTACTACATATATGCTGCATCATAGTCCCATCTCTAATCGCCAGCGTACAGCTGTGCAGCAACTGTTAAATATTATATAGATGACATTAAGTTCGATCTGTTGTTATGCAAAAACCTTAACTATCACGTGTTTATTTGTTTTGTGGACCTATCCCACATACCCAGTTAAAAATTCGGACTATTATTTTATATTTTTGCGAAAATCATTAGTGTTCACATTTGTGATCGATGCTTTTAAAATTTTAGGAAATGTTAACTCTTTCGGCTGTACAGAACAGCTGAGCGTCAACTGTTAAGAGAAGAAAGTTGTTATTTTTATAGAATTTGTGTGTAATTGGATCTGATGTCGCATTAACTGTTGAAATTATGTTATTTATTTAGTGGAACGTTAAATGCAACGAACTTAAAGTCAAGAATAAACACTGATAACCATGTCGTGTTACTTTCGTCAATACGAGGAGACGTCTGTTACAATTCCCAAATATTCCGTAGAAAGTTCAGCAGGGATCACATATTATGACATCAGGGTATTAATTTAACGCATGACTACGCTGAGACTACATATACTAATTACAATGTTTATTAAAGGTGCGCGTGGGAAAGGTAGAATGGTTTGTGGAACGACGCTATCGAGATTTTGATCAGCTTCATGAGAAGCTCGTGGAGGAGATATCTCTCAACAAAAAGTTATTGCCACCAAAAAAGGTACGCCCACTTAGAAAAGAAAAAATGTTCATCTAGTTCAATACTGCATTTTTATCTTATAGCTAGTGGGCAACAAGCAACCCGCATTCTTGGAACAACGACGCGAACAACTTGAGAGTTATTTACAAGAGTTAATTGTCAGTTTCCGTAATGAGCTTCCACGTTTGATGGCTGAATTCTTGGACTTTAACAAGTATGACATTATCTATATACTGCAGGATCTGGCCAAGTTGTTCAACGAAAGTGGTGATTCGCTTTTGAGTGCCAAAAAGGAATACAACTTGTCGGCGTTAGAGGTAAGGATGTGGGGCGATAGAAACTCTATTCAATCAAAGCGTTTTCTGTATTTATTATGTTAGCAGTTCAATATTTTAGTTTAGTTTTTGCCTGTTTCCATTTTTATCGCGAGTATAGTATATGTTACCATAAATATGTCAAAATTGTTAGTTATTGTCTTAACCATGGCCAACAGCCACTCATCGCTGTGTCAATTGATTCATAATCGTGGCATCAAGTACTCACTAGGTGTAATACACATGCCCGTAACCAACTTCTCTCCTGAGCTGCAGCGTTCCCTTCAATCGGAGCGTAACTATGCAAGCATTAGCAAACTCTCCAAGCTCATTACACGGCACAACAGGTGGTATTGCCGAAATGATCATAGCAAGCGACACTATTTCAACTACTTGTTACTGGATCCCCGCATAACCAAAGGGCTCAAGGAACGTGCCTGCACAATGCATCAGCTTGATGTGTGGTTGACTTTTTTGCGCGCCATATTTTATGTAGGCAAAGGAAAGTCAGCGCGTCCTTATGTCCACATGCGACAGGCCCAGAAGCTTTGGAATCAGAAAATCCGCATATACTGGCTAAGGATCCAAAACTGGCACTTATCGTCCACCTCTGGCAGCAGCAATACGGTGTTCTGTTGTTATATGGGTTCTATGGCATCTCCTCAAATGATGCACACACCCGTGAGGCGGCTATAATCGATGCACTAGGCATGAATCATTTGACCAACAGACGAGTAGGCATCTACTTTGGCTTGGCACGTACGAAATTTAATACCGTTGAACGGAAACGATTGGGAGTAGCTTTGCTCCATAAGCTTTTTCTAATCTACATGAGAAAAGAGGAGCGGGAACTCCATCCCGATAGTATTGTTAGAAGTAAATTTGAGCAGCCTGCTTAACGTCCTTAGAAATTTTCAAATAAATAAATCTATATAAATTCCAGTTAAATACGCGATGAGATAGGTTGGATGATGATAGGATTTGATTCTTCTTTTATATAATACAGATTGACAGATTTAAATTATACTCAATATTTCTAGATATATGCGATCAGCGAGCGGCTTGCACTGCCTTGTCCTCCTGAAAGTGATCAAGGGGGAAAATTTGATTTCTCGCACGTTCTGGACTTTTGCACCCAGCTGGCAGCACTAGTGGTGACACCTGTTAAGGATAATGCCAGCTTTGCGCAGGACTACAATACAGTAGATGTGCCGATTGGGCGCAGCAATATCATTCCAAATCGCCTGAGCTTCAATTTAAATGCATTCCGTAATCTCAAGACACTCAAGTTCTCAGCACTCTCCACGGAAAACATTGTGGACATTGAGCTACTAAAGCCGACGTTGCAAACCATATGTGTGCACAGTACGACTATTACACATATCAATCAGGTGCTACTTTGCGACAATCTGCATAAAACATGCGATGTGCCAAGCATTCTTCCAGAGGCGATAGCCTCCAAAAGCGACGATACGCTGCTGAACACAGATGCGTGGAATGAACTGACCGAACTGGATTTAACAGGCAATCTGCTAACCCAGATCGATGGCAGCGTAAGAACAGCGCCCAAACTTCGTCGCTTGGTGCTAGAACAGAATCGTATACGCACCATTCAGAATCTGGCGGAGCTGCCACAGCTGCAGCTGCTTTCGCTTTCGGGCAACCTTATAGCTGACTGTGTGGACTGGCATCTATCAATGGGAAATCTGGTGACCCTAAAGCTGGCACAGAACAAGTTAAAGTCGCTAAGCGGTCTGCGTAAGCTACTCTCATTGGTCAACCTGGATCTGAGCTGTAACCTTATCGAGCAACTGGAAGAAGTCGATTTTGTTGCTAACCTGCCGCTCCTAGAGACGCTCAGACTCACTGGAAATCCTCTGGCAGGCAGCGTCGGTAAGTGTGTTAAACCAATGAGAATTTATACAACTTTCTTAATATGGAAATATATTCAGATTATCGCCCACGCGTCTTGGCACGTTTCCATGAGCGGGCTGCAGAAATCTTCCTGGACAACGAACCTGGCACACAACAGGAGCTGGACACAGCACTAGTACTTTCGGCACTGCTGCAAGCCAAGAAACGACAGCAGCAGAAATGACCAACAGCAAATGAGCCGCAATCATCTCAGTTTCAATCCTCTAGAAATCTCTAAAAAAGAAATAAGTACTCGACAGCTGGATAATAAGCTTCTGTTCAGTTGACCTAGTGCCAAGTTAGGTCAACTAGAAGACAATCAGAATTTTAAACAATCAAATCTTGGAAGTCCACAATAATTATTTGTCAAAAGTTAGTAAATTAAAACTATGCCGAACTGATATATCCTTGAAATTCCAAAGTGGTTTGTATCCCCTATGTTCCATCGTGTAGACAGTTCACGTCATAGTAGAGGAATGCAGCGCATTTCCATTTGTAATTGTAATTTTGCTAAAACTTAAAGAAATAAGCTCACGTTTGATATTTGTCACAAATAGGTGGTATAACATTTATTAGTATTGATAGACACGAATTGTGGTTAGAATTATAATTTTATTTTGTATTTTGTATTTTATATTTTATGTTTCTGTTTGTTTTCTGTTTGCGATTAACATTTACGATTTTATGTTTTCAATGTATTTTTAAAAAGTTTATATCAATATTTACTGTGCAATATTTCGATGCTCATCTACATACAAATTTGTAGTGTAAGTTAATACAATTTATACTCATAATATACAAGAATGCATTTTGTAAATTATCGTAGAGTCTAGTAGTTCTGCCAATAGTCGCGCGGTTTCATCTTGCCAGGCATCCTATATCATTGGGAGTGATGGTGGTGATGCTGCTGGGCATGGTAATGTTGCTGCTCGGCAGCGGCAACCGCATCGAACATTGGAGTGTGCACCTCCCCAAGGAACTGCGGTGTTGGTGGTGCATTTGGTTCGGCCAATTCACCAATTAGGGGCATATCAATGTCTGTTGAGAGAGCGGCTTGGCCGTAGCCAGTCATACCGTATGGCTGTTGTTGTTGATGCTGCTGTTGATGCTGCTGCTGATGTTGATGTTGATGTTGGTGTTGCACCACAGACACCTGAGCATACCCTGCGGCTGCTTGTACATGATGTGGATCCATCATGACTGGCGCCGCCTCCATTTCACCAAACTGGATGGGCGTTGGGTGCTGCTGTTGGGGTATATGTCGTACCGGCTCGCGCTCAGGATGTGGAGCCAGATAAGCCTGATGATGCTGCGCATCTCTTTGCATATCAAGTTGCACGTCCTGTCGCTGATGATGTAGCTCTGGACGATCTTCGTGCTGATGTTGATGCCGCTCTGGCTGGACGGCTTGCGGCTGCTGCTGTACGCCTTGGTTCTGTAGTAGAACGTTATTGTCATCCATAGGTTCATCAATAGCATCTGCTATATCTCCACCCTCACCAGATGTTTCACCATCGCGACGAACCAGACCCAACATATCTAGCATATTACGCTTGACAGAATTCTCGGTAGCTGCTTCCAGATTGGGGTAGCAAGTGCTTAGTCCACAGTTGGCCAAATGTTGCGCCATTTTGTTGCCATTGCTGGTAGCAAAGCCGCAGATACAGTGCATCTCCTGCGGCATGTTAACCTCCATGGCGTCTACAAAGTTACCATTACAGTCCACACCATGTCGAAACTGGGCGCGTTCGCAGCATGTCTGATAGTTGCACTTGACGCAGTGCAGCCAACCACTGTGAAAGATTCAGTTAACATATTTGATTACCAGCTGTGGTACTTGATACTTACGTGTAATGCGCCTCCTCACTGGAGAAATCAGTATTGCATTCGGCACAAGTCTTGCCCTCTAAGAAGGCAAAGAAAGTGGGTCTTTTGTAGGTCGTGAACGGTGGCTGCTCACGATGATGAGTACGTATCTTGGGCGGCGGAATCAGAAGGGAGTTATTGAGCAGTAGGCGTACTGGCTTATTCGTCTTGGTCATGCTGACATGATGCAGTACTGTGTGCTGCTTTAGATCGCCCTTCTCCAAGAAGCTCAGCGAGCATTTCTGGCAACGGAGTGATGGATCGCGCTTGTTGATGTGCTCGTCCAAATGCATAAAGTAATGCTCAACACGCAATTGGTTGATTTTGCCCTTGTGAGTAAAATAAAAGATCTGCAAGACAGAATAAAGCCATATCTTTAGTTACGAAGAGATTATAATTTGGAAGGTGACTCACGTCCAGACAGTAAGGGCACTGCAAGAAGTTTTGATTCTTGTGATCGTCGTAGAAATGTCGCACAAGATCGCGATGTGAGGACGAGCGGTAGCCGCAGGCCTGGCACCAGTATGGCAACTCCAATGTGCTGTGCACCTTCTGGAGATGAGCAGTTAGCAATTGCAACGAGTTGTGTCGCTGCTGACAAATCAAGCAATAATATGATGGTGAGCCATCTGTCTTTGTTTCGGTGGGATGCATGATCTGATTATGTTTGGCCAGCACCGATTCGGTTGCATGCTTCTCTAGGCAGAACAGACATTGGAATTGATGTTGTTTGCCCTCGGGTGAGATGTGGGAAACCAGGTGAGTTTGGAGCTTTTCATTGGAGTCAAAGGCTTCGCTGCTTAGGCAAATTGTACACTCCACTGATCTGGTGAGTTCCGCTGGATTGGCACGGGGCGAGCTATAGGGGAAATGTTCGAAGTACTCTTCAGTTCCATCACTAATTCCATAGTAGAGTTCCTCGAGTCCCTTGAGGTCATCTTCTTCTTTTTTGATAACCACTGGTATTTTCTCCTCCTTAGTCTCTTTAGGCTTCTTAACAGCCGCCTTAGCCACGGGCACAGACGGCGTGATCACCTTAGCAGGTGGCGCCTTTACAATTACCTTCGAGCTGCTGGCGCTGGGCCTGCCCGGACCCTTGGTTACTGTGGCTGGCGGAGGTGTATTCACAGTGCTTCGTCGTTTGCTACCAGCTGGCAAAATATCCTTCTCGCGCTCTTTTTCTTTCTTAATTTTGCTGCTATGTTCCTTGGTAGGATGCAAATAGTCTGCATCGCTGATGGCTGCAAGCGAAAAGAGCGTAAAGTATTTTTCAAATCAGAGCTTTAAATAAAGCATATGTCTTTTCTTTTCTTTTCTGTTCTAAGCCGTACACATTATAGCCCCGAAAGAAATTAAACTGGTTAAACTATGTTTTATGCCTTTAACGTTATATCACTCCAAAATCATAATAAATACAAATAAAAAGTACCAGTTATACATATTTTTGTATCAGTTTCTGATTAATATTATTTATTTTGTTTGTTTTTTTTTGTTGGTTTTTTGATTTAGAACAAGATAACACATTTGAAGAATGCTAAGGAAATAAAATTATACGTAACTCAGTTTTTAAATGCAATCATTTAAAAATATCACTATTTAAATTATATTGACATACACATTGTTCATAAACATTCGATCTTGGTGTATTACAAAACTTGAAAAATGTATCTAATTGAAAATAGTAGAAAAGTGAATTGGAATAAGATAAAAAAAATACATTCCTTTTGGAGTGACAAAACGCAAAGGCATTAAAAATTTACAATTCGGTTTTGGCAATTCTCTTAGCTACTGAAGCCGTATAACTAAATTATACTATAAAAAACTAATCACGGCCTATAAACTAATTAGCGACTATTTACTAACGTTTCTTGAGGCGTTTCGGCGTTGCATTGGCTGGTGTCTCCTTGTAATTAACGGGCAGCACGCTCCAATCTTTAAACGGATTAGTTGCGACCTGCAAAGCAAAGTTAAATATTATATAAAGTATATCAAATATCACATAATACTCACCTGATACAGGCGCTGTGTAATGGTCTCATTAGTGGTCACACGGGTCTGCTCAGCAATGTGTATAATGATATTGTTAAAGGCCTGAAGGGCATAAGTACCGAAGGATTCACGCCATACAAGTTCGTCGAGGAACTGTTGTATCATTTGCCGCGAGAGCAATGACAGCGTATTCTGGAACATGCGTGGTACAATTCGACGTAAATACTCCATGACCGCCGAGTTGTTGTGCTTTGCTGCGTTGTCTGTAGCCGCAGCCTGGACAATGTTTTTGAAGCCCATACTAAAGAGCGTTATCTTGTCTACAGTAAGATCTATACAAATGGTGCTGTCCTTATGTACCCAGCGGGACAGGGGTTCCAATATGGCCTGTAAACATAGAAAAATGCTTCAGTTCCATTCATTTTAACACAGATATTTCAATTATATCCTACCTGGAAGCGCTTCTTGTAATTGCGATCGCCATCGGTAATTGGTTCTACGGCTCGTAGTCGTATGGACTTATCGGCATAGTCGTAAACTCCAAGCACCTCAACCTTTACCTGACGCTGTGCGCCATCCTGTGAGGTGGTACCCAGTGATATAACGCCCACCTTCACAAACCGATAGATGCTGTGATTAATATTAAGCTTTAATATATTTAACTGAAACACGTACCTCCACAAACTTCCCTGGTCCTCCTAGTTTTTTGCACTTTTGATGCACCGCTAAGGTGCATATTGCACGTAGCCATGTGTATATGCCTTTTATGTACACGCTGTCTACTTTCACCCACTGCACGACATTTTGAATGCTGGTCTGGCAGGCCCAATGATAGATGAGCTTTAGCAAAAACGTCGGCGGATGCTGTGCACCCTCAAAGATAGAGTTGTTAAACACAGACACGAATCGATATGGGCAGCAATCGCTGATCCAGACATAGCCGCCGGTATACGGGAACTTGCTGATATCCGAGTAAACGCCTAGAAAAGAAAATTGAAGTATTAACAAAGGAACAGCAACTATCAACAAGTTAAACTACGAAAATATCTATGGCTTTGGTCGAAATTCCTTAACACGTTTTCAAAAAAGCTTATCGATAGCAGACATCGATAAGTCAAAAGTTCATATGTTAAACATAGCAATGTCAGACGAGCTGCAGCCGTCATTAAGTCAAAGCCAACAATAGGTTGGAGAATATCGACACATCCGTCATAAGATCTAAAGCGACAAATCCGCCTTCCGGAATTTTTTAAAGGTTTGCACTCAACTCATATTAATACTCACCTAATTTTAGTTCATTGTTGCGATGATTGATGCAGTGCTGCTGGGCACGCAGCAGTCCCTCTTGCAGTAGCCACTCGCAAAACTTGTTGGGTGTCAGCATTAGAACTAGTTTCACCTTAGAATCCAGTTTGCTACGCGTGGCCGCCATGTCCTTAATCTTGAGGAATGGCTTAGCCAATACAACCAGCGATGGATATGTTTTGCCCTGCATTTTTGTATCCTTGCCGTCTTTGGGGTCTTTACCATCTTTACTTGGAGTTTCGTCGTTGCTGCCAACCACCAGACCACCCACAGAGTTGACCTCTGCTGGACGGAAGTTTTTGGGTGCCGCTTCGCCGGATGCTGATAACTTTCCACTGGAACTAGACCCGGCACCTTTGCCACCCTTGGGCTGAGGCGATGCCTTACCAGTTGAAGATGAAGACGCCGCTTTTTTACCTGCTTTGGGTGTGACTGAGGCTGGACTGGCTGCAGCTATAGCCTTCTTGCCTGCCGATAAAGCCAATCGTTTTGCTAGCGGCACGTCGTCATCGCCCTCGTCGGACGACTCCAAGTATGCAATGTTTGAAGCAAGTCGCGGACGGCCACGCCCGCGCCCCGTGCCACCACTACTAGTACTAGTAGCAGGAGGCGGGGGAGGAGGGTCTGCTGCTTTTGGTGGCTTTTTGGGCAAAGTGGCTTCTTTTAGCTCTTGCAGAACTTTCCCCTTGAAGGAGTATGCCTGAAACACTTGCCCATTAAAGAGCTCCTTGCCCTCGTTAGCACTGACGGCCGTTTTAAGGGCATTTTTTACTGCATTATGTTCATTGGTAATTTTCTCATAGTATGCCAACTGAGCCGGCGACAGCTCCTCCACCCAGCACTCCATATCGAGCGAGATATCACTTTTAGTTATTCGCGTCATATTTCCCGACGCAATGGGTTACTTTTTAAAGCGGTATTTAGTTAAAATAGAGCCTGAAATTAAATTGACAATTCGCTTTTTTAGCCGAGGCTGTACCGTGGATGTACCTGCGTGCTAAGTGTGACCGTCATAGCAAATATGTGAAATCCCAAAAATACCATAAAATCAATACAATTAGTTTGATTAAAATAGGGTGACCATATTACTAAACAAAGGGTCATGCATCGTTCACTATAATTTGATAATGCGCGTAAATATTTAAAAATTAAATTAAATTAAATTAAATTTATCAGAAAGTAATGTTTAAATCAAAAGGTCTTTTTAGCACTAAAACAATTTCAAGCTCGGTACTGAAACATTATCAAAAGTAAATAAAAAACATATCATAATAGTGCTTTCTGTTTATTAGAAGTGTTAATAGGCATTAGCCATATCATCAAGGAGAGTGTCATAGAGTATTTCCTTGATATCTATACCCCAGAGGAAGTCCAAATGATTCCATTTTTCTTCGGGCAAGCGGTAGGCGCGTTTTAAGGAGTTAGGGTTCATGGTACGCCGTAGAGTATCCACATCTATCAGACTGGCGAAATAGTCATTATCACTGTAGTAAAGATAGGTCGGTACGTCTATGCTCGCGATATCGTAATTTGGTGGGGCCTTGCTGCCGTACTCCTTTTTGTTTCTAGACTTTCCATAATCGAACTGACGGAAGTATCCAGAGTTGTATTCTTGCAGGTAGTGTAAGATTTGATTGACTGAGCAGCCAGCCGGTGTTGTGGCCATTATTTCGGGAATCATGGATTCGTTCAAATGTGGTGAGTTCCATCCACCCAACAGAAAGAGTAAGTTTGAGCAGATGACCTGTGACATTGCTTCATCTTTGCATAGAAGTGAGCCCATTAACTCCATTGCCCTTGAGCTTGGCAAGAATTCTGCGCTGCCGAAGAGTTCGACGAAAGCATTGGGTTGTCCCAGCAATGGGGCCGCAACCTTGGCCAGTGGACTTTCCATATGTTCCATAAATGCAACTGGAGCCAATAAATGCGCCGAGCGAATTCGACTCTTAAACCTCTTAATCATCGAATTAAGCACAAAGAATGAAGTGGTGCCCTGGGAATGACCAACATACTGTAATTGGTCCTCGCCCGTAGTATACAAAACGTTGTCAATCATTGCGGGTAAGTCATAAATGCCAATTTCGTGCCATTCAAAGTTCCAAAACGGTTGAAACAGAGGTGACTTGGTGGCATGTTTCTTGGAGTACGTGTTACCGCGTGCGTTGCCCATCCAAACATCATAGCCAGCATCGGAAAGAATAAAAGCCAATGCATTGTCTGGACCACCCAAAACCCAATCCGATGAGGAACAGAGCAATCCATGCATTAAGAATGCAACAGGCCGGCGACCATCCTTGCCTGTATGCTTGGAATAGGGTATGCGGTGCATAGTAAGAATGTATCCATCGGACGTTTGCACTTTACGTTCTTGAATTGGATAACCATATTTTTTTACAAGCGACACCTATTAGAAAACAAGGGTTAAAAATGTTATTGTTATTAAGAGTACTAGACAGTCCAGATAACGAAATTTAAAATAACTGGCCAATATGGCAATTATGGTGTTTGGCTATGACATCACAACTTCCGTAACCTAGGCAGGAATCCAGACCTCGTTGATCAGTATAAATGATTCACGGAAATTTATATGTGCCTTGTGTTATGGTTCAGGACTGTATAGTCAATAATTACCGTTGTAACTGAACTACTCCTGTCATCATTGGAGGGCAAGGCACTAGCAATAATAGCCAGAAATAATTGAGCTATCAGAAATCGGAAGAGCCACATTTTTAGCACAGTTTACTTAATTGACCGCTAAAATTAAATTGTTAGATTCTGAAGTTCACTAAGAGCTTATATACCCGATGGTACTTAAATCAATCTATATAACATGATATGTATAATGGTTAAGCTTCAATGAAATTTATAACTTGTCGCAGATTAACACACTTGATTTATTACGTGCAAAGTTGATAGATTTCTTGAAAAATTATTCAACATGACGGGTCTGCAAATAGATTGTGAGTGCCAATATTGATAAGCTCGTGTGTGGTAAATCTAGTTGTAATAAATCTTGTTGTTTTGAATTATTATTTATAAAGGCGCGCCCCAGCGCTGCCGTACGTAACAGTACTTAAGAACTTAGCAGTGTTACTCCCCACTTAACAGGATTTACTTGCTCAATCAAACAGGTAATATTTTAGCACTGTTAATTATCGTTCAGTAAATTATCGCTGGGATGTTAAATAACATTTCTATGCGCCATTTTCATTTCAAAGCAACCAGGTTGTCAGTTCCACAATAATGGTAGTTCACTGTATCTTTAGTAACAAAAACATAGATTGTGTGTTCGATTCATAAACTTAGTAAATGCCAAAATATTAAAAATAACTGTGACAACAATCTGTAAATAATGCGTGACAGACGAGATAGAGAACGCGAGAGGGACAGGGAGCGTGATAGAGATAGGGATAGGGATCGGGATCGTGACAGAAATCGTGAGAGGGACAAAGAACGCGAACGCTACCGGTCCAAATCAAAGTCACCTTCGCGCAGTAGCAGAAATAGATCCAAGTCAAAAAAAGAAGTCCAAGAAATCCAAAAAATATTATAGACATAGCCGCAGTAGCAGCCGAAGTTCATCGCGTAGCACCACACCACAAAGCTCACGTAGTAGTTCAAGAAGCCGGCATAGCAAAAGCCGGGACTACGATTCTCGAAAATCCAAGTCACGCTCCGTATCACAACGCAAAACCCGAGCGCATAGTACCGAGAGTACTTCCCGGCAGACTACCAGTATCCCGCCCAGCAAAGCAATAGACCTTTTGGATGCCAAAGTGCAAAAGGCGCTGGAAACGATTGACGAGGATGCATTTAAGCCGGCTGCATTCTATAGTACACGCGACCGTGAGGCTCCGGAGAAAGACAAAGCTACTGATTTAAACAAGGATACAGTGACTATCCACAAAACTACCGAAGCCCCAGTGGTAAATGAAGATGACATATTCCATCCAAATGTGAGTTTAATTTCATATTTATTTCTGTTTTAAACTTAACATATTTCTTTTTTTTACTTCCAGTTTTTGGGTGATTCTGAACTAAAGGCAGAGAAATGGCTCCGCAAGCTATTCATTTATCGCCAGAAGTATATGCAGCAATAGCTGCCAACTCTGAATTAAAGAATTATTCACTTCATAATGATTAGAATGTTTATATTTAAAAAATATCGCTGCCTGTTTTACGAGAATTAAGCAACGCTTTCTCTGGCGTCAATTGTTCGTTGGGGGACGGTTCTTTTGCGCTGCCATCGGCCTCGAGTTTCCCAGCTTTGAAATCTTCTATTATCTTCTGTGAGTAGACAGCGTTGAAAAGATCCAGACTGGTAAACTCGGACTGTATTACTTCAGGGGCTTTGTATGACACATATGGTTTTAGTTTACATTCACTTAAATCAGGTACTATAATTTCCGGTATTTTCTCTGGTATCTCTACAAAATGACCATTAACTGTTATGCCTGTGTCTCGCACTCCTCGTTTGTGTATGGGTACCGGTGGGCTGGCCATTACTCGCTGTGCTTCCTTCACTACACGTGTGCCCCGTTTGCCGTAAACATTGAATTTACGGAAGTTACGCTTTCCAGCCATGGGCACTGTCGTGCTGATGGCACGTTGTTGACACTTGAGTGCCAATGGGAGAAGTTTTACACAATTTTGCATTGTTTTAAGTTAAAATGGTTTGGTTAAATAACAACAGAAGAAGGCAGAAGCAGCAGCTGACGAGATCAAGAATGCCAACTTGTTTCATTTAAAAATAAGCTGGCAGTAGATAAAATAGCATGCTATCGATGCTATGACAGCATGCGTAACATCGATAACAATACAACACAAGCAGCTTTAGATTTGTTATTGTTGTGAAATATAAAGTGTCTGTTTATAAAGCTCTGTATAAACTTCACAACAAATGAAATATAGGTGAAAGTGCCTATTTAAATTCAGACAACAAAAGTTAGTACTCAGTGTAAATTATTTTTTCGTTAAATAAATATAGCAAACAATTAAAGGAGCGCCATGGCAGCAACAGGTGATTTAAAGAATAACCAACTTGTCTGACTGACTCATAAATTCTATTCTATTGCAGACGATGCGGAGAATAACTTCGAGGACGAATTTGCACGGTATTTACATAAAATATTTTACGTCACGCCGAGTGTGGAACCAACGAAATGTGATCCCTCAATTATTGAGTACTTCGGAGTACTAAGTCTCACTGACTGTCGCGCACCTAAGCGCAAGTTGTGGTACATTTATTATTGTAAGCAACCAGAAATTGATGAAACTGTGGACCGAATTTTTCAAAAGTATGGGAAGAAGAACATGTGTGAAATATTTAGGAAACCCATTTTCAGTGGGATTTCTTTCCGTTCTAAAGTAAAAACCCATTTTTCCAATTTGAAATTGTATGTCAAAGGTAATATACTAGAAGCTGCACCAAATAGCCTTTACAACGATGAGCGTATAGCTAAAATCATAACAGACTTGTACAACGAGGATAGAAAAATGATTTATAACTACATAGGAATGAAAAATAATGCTTACAGACATTTTAACCACTTGAAGTAAATTCATTGTAATGGCATCAGGCAACCAAATATGATTTATGCTGCTTAATAATATATATACGAATGTATGGTCGAATATTAATATTATTTAATGTGATATCCATTTACAACACTTTCAGATCCTTTTTAGTGTAATGTAATGAATCCAATGTCAAACATTTCATACAAAGTACGATGTTAAGGTCGGTGGCAGCTGTCAATCCTAATAGCAGTAAACGTACTGTCAATATGTCTATATCTAAAACGATTTGTACTATACATATATTTTATGCTTAAATAAAAAGTATTATATTTTTAGTTGGTAATTTTAATATACATTTTACTTATTGCCTTGCCTTATATGTTTTTTCATTTGTGGCTTTCAAACAATTTTATGCAAAATCAGTTGCCGTATTGATTTCGATAAGACATTTGCACTTCGATAACTCAAACAATATCGTTTAGAAATATCGATCGCAATGCTAATGCAGCTCTTAATTTCTCTGCATGCCAACAAACATTAGAAGCACAATAAAACATAATTTATTAAATCCGGTGGCCTAAAAATCTGCACGTTAGCATAACTTTACAATATAACATGGTGAGTTAAAAGAATAAGCGGCAAACAATAGAGTTGACTTAAGAGGAGTTTACTTTCTTTTCCTAGTCCACAGGATTTTCCACCGCGGAGGCAAAGGATTATTTACGTTCACAGCGAATTGATAAACAGAAATGTAGTCACAGGTATGGAATTAAGTGTTGGTTAAATAGATAGTTGTACTCATTAAAATTTGAACCGCCCTGCAGTACTGCTACATCCTCGTCTTTCTCGGCATCATCCTCAGAAAGTTCCCGTAGCCGTCAGCACGTTCGGTGAGTATCGAGTGTTGAGTCGAGTATCGAGTAGAGTGTCAGGCATCTTAGTAGGCCAGATTTTATTTTGGTTGTAAACTGTCATCTGTTATTCCTCATTTGGTTTAGCTTTTCGAGCGAGCAGGTTCTATTCTCCAGTTTTGTCAAAAATAATTTCCTAGCAAAAAATGTAAGAAAAAAAGTAAACCCAATGTTTATTTTTTCAGAAAGTGCACGGTAGAGATTGAAGAACACGCAAATTTAAATGCAATGCATGAGAATCAAAAAACAAGTTTCATATTTTATTTCAATAATTCTCAAGTGTTGAAAATCCGAACCTCACATTTTTCCAATCAAGAAGCACAGCCAGCAAAACCAACTGAAAATCTAACTCAAATCTAATCCCATTCAAGGTCTGACGTGGAGACCTATGGCAGCCGTCATCAGAATTACAACTCTCAATCACAATCGCAGTATCGTCGACGCTCGCGCTCCGCATCAGAGTCACCACCGGCACGTCATCATTCAGGCCGTACATCGCGCGATCGCCAACGAATGCGTCAGGCACGCGTAAGTAACGATATACTTTAAATAAGTTTCAAATAAATACAGAAAACTTCCAAAAATGCCATTTCGACGATATTAGCAGGATCATCCTCAGGCAAGTCGCTGCATTGGGGTATTTGGTCTGAATACTAACACCACACAGCAAAAGGTACGCGAATTGTTTAACAAGTTTGGACCCATTGAACGTATCCAAGTGGTTATTGATGCCCATGTAAGTTTTTTTTTTAATATATTTTGATACGCCAAGCCATTAATCTGCGGTATGGAACTCGCATTTAAGTCTGTGCAGAGTTTCATGCTTGGCGCTTGGCAAGATCAAATGAAATGCAGCAATAATGAGTACTTGCTAAGAAAGCTTCTAGCAATCCACTAAAGGCTTGCTGAAACATATGCAATTAGTCGATAATCAATATATTTACTCGTACTTGTATTTATAGTAGTCTATGTAAAATTCGTTAAATTGGAATTCTGTTAGCTACTTGATATTAATACAATGATGATCCGTGCAGACTCGTCGTTCTCGCGGCTTTTGCTTTATTTATTTTGAGAATCTCGGTGATGCACGCGTAGCCAAGGATGCTTGCACCGGCATGGAGGTTGATGGTCGTCGCATACGTGTTGATTACTCTATAACTCAACGTGCCCACACACCCACTCCTGGTGTATACATGGGACGCCCTTCACGGTCTGTAGCCATTCATATTAGTATTTAGCTTGTATATTTAATCATACTTTCAACAGTCCTCCGGGTAGACGCTCTCGTGAACGTGACTACAGCAGCCGAGATGGATCCCGCACGCGTCGTCGCCACCGAAACGACTCCTCATCGTTATCGCCGTACGATTATAGTCGACGCAAATACCGGACCAACCATCGCTACGAACGTAGTCGCAGTCGCAGCTATTCCCATTCACGCTCTCCACGCAAGCGTAAGTAGACGACTAACCAATGTTATTGTTGTTACTAGATTAACAAGATGGCCGCATTCCCGTAAAAGAACTATAATTATAAAAGGAGTTTTATCATTCCTAGTAAAAAATAAACTAATTTTACATTTGCATTATTTATAAAAAGTATTAGTATTGAAAATTGTTAATATTTGATTGTAATTTTAATTTTAATACTGTCTTTTACAATTTATATGGTGTAGGCTATGGTTATTGATTGTTGAATCTTTTTCTTCCCAACAGCTCGTGTTTCATCGCGCTATTAGCTGGTACTTACAGGTGTGTTGTTTCGTGGATACGAAGTGCCCAGCGAATACAAATGCTGCACGAGGATACAGACTGAATTATTGTTTTGTTTTATAATTATTTCCCTAATCTAATATTACAGGCGATGCCTGTAATATCATCATTTTTAAAATGTTCCATCACATCTAACTAACCCATCATTAGCTGATAATTGGCCATTATCGTTTATGTTGTTCCTCGTACGTTTTGTAAAATGTAGTGTAACCACCAAGAAAGCATCCGTGTAGATTACGCGTGCCATCTTTTCTTCGAAGCGCGTAACTCACATTGTGATATGTATTTAAAAACAACAGCGTAAATCGATAATAAATATAACTAAACTAATCCAGTTGTACGTTTTAGTATTAACTAAATAACATCTTGAATGCTCTTCACGTGCACTCAATAGTATATAGTTATATGCAGTAGCATTAGACGTATACTAATTGTAATGTAATTTTTGTATCGAATAGTAATCAATAATTCAATAAATTGAACTGCATTTCAGAGAATATGCTTGATATTTGTTACAGAATATTTTTCTTTTATTATACCTTTCGACTTATTAGCTAACATACATAAATTTGTAAATCTTTAATTACTTTGGAATGGTTCCTGATGTTGAGGATGTTGCTGCTGCCGATGTTGTCGCACTGCCTGTTATTGCCTGCGTTGCCCTTGATGTCTTGTAGGCGATCTCTAGGCTCTGATGTACCACTTGCATGTCACTCTCGATGCTGCGCGCCCAGTTCTCAACATCTCCAAGTTCCTTAAGCGCGCTGCTGAAGTTATCAATCAGTTGCAGCCATTGGTGCGTCTGTTTCGAAAAATTTGTTGCACCCACATGAAGTTGTTTAGCCTCTGCATCCAAACGCTTTTGATTCAAATAGGCTTGCGCGACCCTTTGGAGTATAACAAAGTGAGATTTAAATACACACATACACCTATATGCAATTGCTAAAATTTCTTTTTACCCCACATTCAGATGATCAACCAGGGATTGAGTCAGCTCGTTAGAGCTTTCAATTGCCTCCTTGCGACGCACTTCTTGCTCTTGTTTGCGCTTAGATTGCTTAGCATGATGCTCCTTAACCATTGATGTCAACATTTTCCTTTTTTTCCAACAAAGTATTCGCAAACAATTCTAATGCCAGCTGACAGAGATGCGCAGGGTGAGCTCCGTAAAATCAGCTGTTCCCCAAAACTATCGATACATATTTAATCGAATTTTAAAATGTCGATACATGTTGGCCGTAAGTCTAAGCCATTTGTACGTTTATTTAACAAATTAAATTAATTAATAATTCATTTAACACATTTTTGTTAACAACTCAAAGGCGCCTGTCCCATTGCGCACAGGTAGACCCACCATTAGACGACTTGATGGAGAGTTCAATTCATCGGGACGTCCGAAACCAGCTGCATTGCGCAAAAACTGCAAGCTGGACTCAAATGACATTTGTTGCAAAGGCGATGCGGAGTGCTCCATGCCCTTGCGAGAGAGTGGCTGGAAAGTGCCATCGAAAGTCATATAGTCAGCAATTAGTGACAAATGGCGTCGATCCACTGTAATGCCATAAACCTTGAATACATTGCTCACTTCCTTGACAATAACTTGGGTGGCAGCTTCAATGCCATAGGTGCGTGCAATGGCATGTATATCGTTGGAGTATAAACGATTTAGATCCAAAATCTTGTTATGCTGAAACATTTCTCCAATGTTAATTCCATCCGTCTTTAGTAGCTGCTCATCGTCGTTGCCTTTGTAGATGATAGCACGCTTAATATGGGGCACCTGGTGTACAATGCTCTTGGTTGCTAGTTCCCGTATGATAGATGTCAGATCAGGTTTCTGGTACCGTACACTCAAGTTTAGCTTCACTCTGCACCAGAGATGATGCTCCTTGTCATAGGTGTAATCTTGCACCATTTCATTGCTGAGAAGTTTTTCAACCGACTTGTCATCAATTTCGGCATTCTCATCGTTTGTAGGCTCAATGCCTTCTCTTTCCTCGTCCTCAGCTTCGTCTTGATCATCTAAAAACAACAGAATTGTAAGTTTCCCAAAAGACGTTAACTAATTGCGACAATTACCATTGGCATCTATTATTTCCTCGACATCATCGGGATCGTCATAGTCTTTTTCATCAGTTTTGCGTTGCTTTAACTTAATGCCAGTCGCATCGTCGTCGCCCTATGTAAAACATATAGCTTAAAATTATTGTTTCCTTCTGATGTGTTCAACTTACGCCTTCATCCGATGAGTCGTCATCATTATCTGGTACTTTTATTGCACCCAACTCATCGGGGCCATCTAAGTCTTGATCATTATCGTCATCCTGTTTGTTTCCGTTGTCCTTTTTCTCATCAACCACAATGCTGCAGAATTAAAGTAGGTTAGAGTTGACGTTCGGTCTTAATAAGACTATACTTACATTTTGGAAGTTTTCTTAGCACTAGACACCTTTAGTATGGCACGAATAAGCTGCTTGAAAAATATCTGATTCATGTATTTGATAATACGCTTTGGCCGCACGCCGTAATCTTCTTTGTAGACCTCGCGTGGCAGGAATTTGAAGAGCAAGTCGTAGACATACGCGCGTTCCGGGTCCAGTGTCAAACTATTGGTTATGTGCACGGCTGCATATAGAAATAATAGGAATTATTTAAAGCTATAATAATTCCAGCATAAACTTACATTCTAGAAGACTAGCGAGGTTGACACAGTTAAGCGAAATGCGCAGTTTCTCTGCATTGTGCTGCTGTCCCGGTTTGATGGGTATGTCCATAGATGGCGTCTTGATATTTGAGGAGGCCAGCATGAGTATTTCGCGAAGACGCGGTATACCGAGAGTAACGTTCATTTCACCACGACCCGCAAAATGGAAGGTGTTAAGTGTCATCTGGGTGGACGGTTCACCTATAGACTGGGCTGCAATCAGACCCACCGGTTCACCGGGCGAGGCAAGTGATTTGATGCTCTTCATGTGCATGATGTCTGCTATGATTTCTTTTTTTGAAGGTTGCTTGCGACTAAAATCTTCGATTAGATGACGCGTACGCTCAGAGACGGCTCCGTAATAAACATCCTGTTTGTATACAGCCACTGTTGGATCGGGGCAACGTGCATACTTTTTGCGGTACAGTGCTTTGTCCTCGGCATCCGCCTTTTTCCATAGTTTAAGCAGACCCTCATCAAAGCGTCGTCGTCCCGTCTTTGGATTGATCTCATTGGGCCGCTTAACTTCAACCTCCTTACGCAACTCCTCCGAAAAGTGGGTAAAAGCAGCACGTAACTTTGTGGGACGTTTCTTCTGCCAGCTTCGGATGTGTTTCTCATGTCGCTGAATTTTGGCAAGACACTCCTCATCCTTCATCAACTTAAGCTGGCTTGGCTGCAAAACAGCCTTCTCATTTTGTGCGAGAAAATTAGCGCAAAATTTTTCATTGAAGAACTTTGACTTTAGTATATCCAATCCATCCTCGCCATAGAGAAACTGCACAACGCTGTTGTCACTGTCGCGCACGGTTAGGTCATAGTGCACACTCAGTCCCTCTAGATGCTTGATAAGACAGCGTTGCAAGTACCCAGATCGGGATGTTTTCACGGCTGTATCGATAAGACCCTGTTTTAAAAAGTGTGTAAATTAGTTTCCTGAGTTTCAGTGATAATAGTAAAGCTTACTTCACGTCCTGCCATGCAGTGAAAGAAAAAGTCCTGGGGCTGTATGCCTGTCATAAAGCGTCCATCAATGAAACCGCCCGACTTGGGCGACGTTTCAAACGATGTGAAACTAGGTAGAGATTTTCCAGATATCATCAACGGCGGTCGCTTGCCTTCTAACTCAATTTGCCCAAGCAGACAAGAGATTTGCATGGTATTGACCATGGATCCTTTGGCGCCGGACAGCACCATGAGCTGCAGATTGTTCGATGGAAACTTGGTAATCAATCCTCCAGGTAAGCAGGTTCTAAAAAAGAAATGAGAATCTGTAAGATATACACACATTGGGAATATATATTCAGCTCACTTGTTTATATCATTTGTATATCCATCTAGAAGCGATTTGTATTTACGATCCAGCAGTACACGAAACTTGGAATCCTTGACATAGGCGGCTTCCATTTGCTCAGCCAGCTCGTCGTGGGGCGGCACATCCTCCAGGTCCAAGGCAGCTGCAACAGCACTGTTGCCCACATCGCGGCACTCTCTTATTATGTTTTGACGCTTGCGATCCGCCTCGCCAGTAACCAAAATATCCTTGACGCCTAACGTAAAGCCCTCCAGTTGCAAAAAGAAGGTAAATACCTTGGTAAAGGCAGTAAGCAGGCGGGTGGACACGTCGCCACCATACAACTCGTACATACAGTGGATAAGGCCAAAAGTAGTGGCACCATACTGTTGCTTGTCCAACACGCCTACCAGCAGCTCACCCTTGCGTATTTGCACTTGACTCTCGCTCATCTCTTGCTCCAGTGGTGTCGAGCCACATAACGGAGTCCTGGCTCGTGCGACATTCCAATTCTGAAAGCAGTTTAAGATTAATAAGATACCACAGATATCGAGGAATGTGTTTTCTTACCTTGCCTCCAATTTTAGCAAACGAGTCCAAGTTAATGCGCTCAAAGCCGTCCGGGATAAGATTGATGATTATGGTGGACAGCACTTGCTTTCCAGACCACAGCGTGGTTGGTTTTAATATAGCTGGTGGGAGTAGCTTAACATCCCGTTTGAGATGTGAGAGGCCCTGGAAAACCAACTGCTGGTAGTCTTCACGGTTGAAAAAGCGACCGCGTATTGAAAGCTTCACGCCTGATATGACCTGATCCTGTATAAGGCCACCCAGTGGTGTACCATCCTTGGGCACTAGATAATTGTTGGCTACATTAACCAAATTGTAAGCTTCAGAACGAGCCACCTCGCTCTGTGGATAGTGAGCATTCATCTCATCACCATCGAAATCAGCGTTGTACGCCTTACAGTTGGAGTAGTGCAGCCGAAATGTTTTTTCGCCATATAAGATGCGCGCCTTATGGGCCATGATGGAGGGCTTATGTAGTGAAGGCTGACGATTGAGCAGCAGTACATCGCCATTCAGCACATGGCGATGGACAATCTTAAGTCCATCTTTAGGATTTGTCAGCAATAGCTTAGCCATACTTGCTCGCTTAGCCGCATTGTCAGCTGGTATATAAGTGGTCAAGCCTTTGCTGTCCTGTATGTAGTTGGCGCCTGGATGTACGTCTGGTCCGTTCATCACCATTTTCCGCAACTCAATGACATTCCATTCTGTCACTGGGACTGGATACGAAAGTTTACGCGCAAATATATCCGGTATGCCGATTTCATCCACATCGATATTCGGATCTGGGGTGATGACTGTGCGTGCTGCATAATTAACGCGTTTTCCCATCATGTGTTTGCGTATAAGTCCATCCTTTTTCTCGAGCACTTGCTTAAGGCCCTCGGCTGTTTTAACATCCCGTGACATGTTCACATCAAGCAATACATCCACAGAACTCTGTAAATCCAGCCAGGCATTGTAAAGTTTCTCGTGACCGTTGGCACCCCGCAAATTTTGGTAGGCAGCTCTCGCCTGTTCGCTAAGCTTTTGCTCCTGACCTTTCATAAACTTGAGCACCACGTTCACCACGTGATTGTTTTCAATTATGCTTATATAGATGTCCGTCTGGGGGTTGCCCTTCATCATGTCGTTGATGACGTTCATAGGTCGCGCTTTCGGTGGAGTCACAGGTATCGTGCTCATAAAAAACATATCCACTGGTGAATAGTCGCTGCTCTTGCTTGCATCGTCGCTTAGGGCTAATACGGGAAGAAGCAACTTGAGCAGCTGTGGATAGTTTTCATAGATCTTTTGGAGATAGCGGCGAGCCTCGTCCGCAAAAATGACCTTGTTTTGGCCACTATTCTCAGGTACATCACCCAGCCTGGAAGGAAGATATGTATCAGGCTTTAAAGAATATGAAATATGTAGAATATTTACCGCTCTTTCATATCTGCAATAGTCACATAATACACAAGGCGACGATGTAAGTATCGGACAAATCGCATAGACTTGTTGCAGTGTCTGCATTTCTTGCTGGAGGAGCGCTGCAGTGCAGCATGCGTAATAGCTGTACGTAGCGAGCAGCTTGTCTTGGTCACGTTGCTGGCATTACTCACATTCTTGGCCAGCAGCTCGTTGGCGGCTGCAATACGGGGATGCACGGCGTCACCATTGTCCAGTTTAACCAGTTCTTCCGTATTCTGGCAGGCAACTTCTGATTTAAAGAGTTCCAGCTCCTGTGCCTCAATTATATAGCCAGCATCGATCAGTCGCAACTGCAGCATGATTATTTCACTCTCGTGATCTGTAGAATGCCAATTGTTGTAAGGAATTTAATTCAAATAAGATATGTCTGAACTCACCCTTTAATTGCAGCTTGAAACAGTGCAGACAAAATATACATAGTAATCGCTGCACCAGTTTAATGAAGAAAGGATTGTAGACTAGCGTACCAAGCTCTATATGGCCCATGTGACCAGGACAGTCTTGCATTTTGAGACATGTTCCACAGGGATCCATGCAACGGCCGTACGAACCCAGCCGAATATCATATAGGCCGCCAGGTATTGGATGACCCAGCGCATCGAACGTAAGGCCAGTAATTATTTTCACAACACTTAACTTTCGGATCTCCTCAGAGCTGAACACGGCGAACTCCAGGTCCGAGGGGAACATGTGCACTTCCAGCGGCTTCCTTGAGCCCATTTTAAAGCTATTTTACGTTTAAAACTTCAAGAATATAGGTGCCTGCCCCAGAAGCAACAGCGCGCAGCACGTGTATTTAAAGCAAACTGGAAATCTATCGATGGAACTATCAACTTTATCGATAGAATTGCATACATCGCATGGTATCGATATTAGAATGAAGAAGAATATGATTGTTGGGCAGGGTTGTTTCACATTAAAGAAGCGGAAATTTTGAACTGTCCCTTATAACAAAGGTAAACTACTTTAAGCAAGATTTAATCAAATAAAGGATAGGTAAATACATACAGATACTTAAGGTACGTCATATAAACTTCATATATATATATATATAGAGACTTTGATTAAGCTTAGAACTTATCACAAGTCAACTGGTATTGCCAGTTCTTATAAGCCACATTTTGCTCGTATTTGTTGCGGACAGTGTCCAGGAGTTCAGCAACAGTTGTCTCATCTCGAGTTGATGTTGCTCCGCCACCGGGTGCATTTCTAGTTCCACCTCCAATTCCAATTCCGATTCCTCGGGAAGTGTTTGTAGCCTTCTTGGCCACTGGCTCATCGTCATACGGCTGCAGCTGCCTTGGACGTCTGGTGCGTTTGTTAGCTGGTGCTGGTTCTCCATCTCGTTTCGTTGTTCGACCATCTTTGCGCCAGGACTGGACATTGGCAATGCCCGAGTCGGTGCCAACTTTGGCGTCGCCTCCAAAGATGGTCGTCCAACGAAACCACTTTTGTCATAAGCCATAAGAATGCTCCGATTCTGTACCGCGCCTGTGGGGTAAGTCGCGCCGCAAGAGATAGACACACAATCCAAGGCACGCCAGCAGCAAGCAGACAAGGCCAAGCATTGCATAAAAGCCCTGACGATAGCGTGCCGCATCCGCATTGGCCTCCATTAGACGTACACGCTGTCCCAATGGACCCCCACTACCATCGCTTAGGTCTGCGTCCTGTGTCTTTGGCAAGAGTACCTGCCAAAAGCCGTAAACTCGCCGCAAGTGATTTGCGTAGCCTGAATCCAGCTGATTGCTGGCCATGTATGAGTTGGTATTACCCTGTCGATAGGTGTCATGGCGATTAGTTCTGGACAAGCTGCGATCTGTGCCGATTTCTGTCTGCTGCTTGCCACGCAGCAACTCCTCAACAACCACCTCATCCACGCCCGATGCCAGCTCCAAGCCCTTAGCCAGCTCACCTAGGCTGTAAATGAAAGGACGCTGTGGTGTATACGGCTGCCAGGCATCGTAAATGCGTCCAGGTGTAGGATTTCCACCTTTCACAAAGTTAGCAAAGGATCCGCGTAGCTTGCGGCACAGCTGCTCCTCCTCTGAACTAAAGCGCCGACGTGCGATCTGTTGAAATAAGCTGGGACCGAGAAGTAGCGGCAAGTCCGCGCTGTGCGAGGCGCCGCCAAACAAGTTTTGTCTGCCTCGCATGTCCATTGAATGAACATGCGACTGATCAAAGACGTACGCATAACTAACGCTCCCGTTTAGCAGTTGCAGCAGGCGCAGAAAGGGCGTTTCATATAACGACTCCGAGAGCAGGCGTTGCATGCCCCAAAGTAACTGGCTAATCGGAGCCTCGTCGCTAAAGTAACGCCAGCGTATGGCTGATAATTGAGCTGGGTTTGTGCTGGCCTCCAGCTGTATGGAGCGCAGCACATTTGGCAGCAACGTGTGGTTGATGTAGCTATTAAGGGCCACAACTCCCTCACGTGCCACGTCCAGCCAGTAGTCCTGCAAGAAGGCGCCCTCATTGGAGCCAATGCCCAGCAGCAGCGGCGGCAGTGACACATTACTCAGGTGCTGCTCCAGTCCACTGGGGCTGGACAGTTGCACACCCAGCTGCATACTGACATTGCCATGGTTGTAGACACTTTCGTAGGCCCGCAGTAAATCCTCGCTGCTCTTCCGGCGCAGGCAACTTAACAGTTGGCGGTGTTGTGCCTCCTCAAACTGACAGCCCAGCTTCTGCACCAATACGCGTCCGGTTGCCACAATGCGTTGCTCATGGCCAGCACCTAATGCGTATAGCACCGGACCCGGTGACATGAGTATCAGCTGCTTAAATAGTGTCGGGCCTGCAACTGACTGCAGGGCACAGGCCAGGGCCAAAATGGCTCCGCTTCCATGACCCAACAGTGTCAACTGTTCCGCGTTACCCCCGAAACTGAGTGCATTGTGTTGTATCCAAAGGAGCGCCTGCTGAATGTCGCTTAACCCATAGTTGCCCGGCAGCTGACGATGATCCAGGCCTAATCCTAGCCAACCATAGATGTTGCTTCTGTACTGTACGCTTACCACAACGACGCCTTCAGCAGCGAAATCCAAGCCATTGATGCGGTTGCGAGGCCAGTCGTATGCAAAGTCCTCGCCACTAATGATGACGAGTATAGGGAGTTGGCCATAGCGCAAGCCCGACTCAGGCGTCCATATGTTCAGATAAAGGCAATCCTCGTTGCTGGGCACAGCACGGGAAATGCCGCCATCCGTAGTCTCATCGTAAATAGTGTTCGAGAGCTGTGGACACACTGGCTGCATGGCTGTCGCCTGCAGCGTGCGGTTCCAGCCATTATGCGGCTTAGCGGGCTAAGGGAAGAGGAAAATTGGATAAGCATTTAACTATACACTTTTTAGGTTTCCCGATTTGTGTTACCTCTGAACTAAACTATCTATCTATCTATCTATATCTATCTATCTATCTATCTATCTATCTATCTATCTATCTATCTATCTATCTATCTATCTATCTATCTATCTATCTATCTATCTATCTATCTATCTATCTATCTATCTATCTATCTATCTATCTATCTATCTATCTATCTATCTATCTATCTATCTATCTATCTATCTATCTATCTATCTATCTATCTATCTATCTATCTATCTATCTATCTATCTATCTATCTATCTATCTATCTATCTATCTATCTATCTATCTATCTATCTATCTATCTATCTATCTATCTATCTATCTATCTATCTATCTATCTATCTATCTATCTATCTATCTATCTATCTATCTATCTATCTATCTATCTATCTATCTATCTATCTATCTATCTATCTATCTATCTATCTATCTATCTATCTATCTATCTATCTATCTATCTATCTATCTATCTATCTATCTATCTATCTATCTATCTATCTATCTATCTATCTATCTATCTATCTATCTATCTATCTATCTATCTATCTATCTATCTATCTATCTATCTATCTATCTATCTATCTATCTATCTATCTATCTATCTATCTATCTATCTATCTATCTATCTATCTATCTATCTATCTATCTATCTATCTATCTATCTATCTATCTATCTATCTATCTATCTATCTATCTATCTATCTATCTATAACTAGATATATATGTCTGTTTAGTATGTAATCATGTACAAACAAATGTTAATCAGTTCCATGGAACTCTTCCATCTATTATAATTATAAATTATAAGAATAAAATGTAAAGGCTATTGAAGCATTTTTCTAGTTAGACTGATCTCTGCATACCCTATAATTATTAAACATGACCGCACTCCCCTCCACTCCTAAAAGGGCGTACAAATTAGTTTGTGTGCTTTTCATTTATGCAACATGAATGTATTGTTTTAATATGAGTTAGTTTATAATTACAAAGAACTATGGCCTTCCTCTATATATGATATGCATAATCCATTGTCTGATATGGGTGCAGACTATCTCATAATCAAGCGCGACTATGGCATTATTAGTATAGTTTTAGAGAGAATCTGAAATGGATCTAAAAGGAGAATGAACTTACCGCAAAGCGAAGTGGTCCTAGGGGCGGCTGGGCATAGGGTATTCCTAAGAAGGCGTAGACCGCGTTCCGAGCTCCATCTGGAAATACCTTAAGCTGGCAGAGCAGAACCTGGTTCAGTGGTTGTCTATATGTCTACTATAGATTGATACTCACTCCAATAAGATCACCTTGTTCCAGTTTGATGTGTGTTTGCTGCGCCCAACAGACTTCGATACTGGGCCAAATAACTACTGCAAGCCAGTTATAAATCCAAGTCAGATGCATTTTCTGTTAAATCTTTTGATTATGCCTTGAAGTACATATTAAGGCACGTTTAGGGATTAGTCCGATTTCTCTTGGCCAAATGGAACTGTATTTTTTCCGCTGCAACTTTTCACATAGACTCCTTGATGGTAGCACGGCAACTAAACCAGTTTATCTGTTTTGGTGGTTGACTAAAAGTTTCTGCTAGAATTATTTCAATTGTTTTCTGGTGTCATTATTGTTGGCGTTGCTATTTTGTGTTGTGTTCTGTGCTCGCCGGAATCATTCATGCATTTATTAGATCAAAACACCAGCGACACCAACACCAACAGCCGCAGCAACAACAAGTTGGCTCACAGGGATGATTGTTGGCTATATCCGTAGGTACGTGGTCAGGTGACGCAAATACTGGACCTGAACCCATAACATTGAACCCAAAACAGCGTTTCATGTGTTCGCATTGGAGTATGTTACGAGGGTCACTTGAAAAGTTAGGAGAAATGAAGACTATGAGTGCTATCTGTCTATGAATCAATATGTATATAATATATATGAAGATATATTTGTGTATATTGCATATTATTTATTCACTTAATTTACTTTCTCCAATTTATGTCGTAGCAACTTTTGGTACTGCCCTCGTGCTTGGACTTTTAATTTCCTTTATTTTGTAACTTTTTTGTATTGAGTTTTGATTTAGCTGCTGCTGGTGGAAAACGTGAATATTCGTACGCATCAGAGCCTTCGACTGAGTGTCTGTTGTCGAGTTGTGGCAGGTTTCGGCTTGCAACAGATAATGTACCATAATGTTGCTTTAATTCCAGACCAATCTGGCCAGCAGCTCTGCTGGTGGTTGCTAGCTCCGTCCGTCGAGGCGTAGTTCCGGTCGGCGACCATTGGAGTTGGGGTTGGAGTTGGACTCCCAGATAAGCGCTGGGAGCTGCGAAGCTGTGAGCAGTGCTCATAATTAACATCTACGTATATGTTGTCATAGATACTCCCTCTTCAACTTTTACTGCCATTTATACATTTTAATTAGTTTTTAGAGTAATTTGTTACTGTGTGAAAATAACCAGCTGAGAATAACTTCCATATATTTTCTGCTAATTGCGTAACTTTATTGCACCTTTAATTGCCATTCGCTTTCGATTTTAGCTATTGTCTTAGTCTCATTCTAACTTTAACTTCTTTTGAAGTTTATCTATTTATTATATATATATATTTATTATATATATGTTATATATTTGCAGAGGTTTTCCGGCTTGTATCTGCTCCGTCACTTGCTGATGGAGCAGGCTACCACTCAGCGAGTCCGATATGGAGCGAATGAGTCATATGATAGTAACTCAGAGCGTAACCATCATAAACCAACCACCAAAATTAACAATAAAAACCCACCCAGCTGGCGATCTGCTTATTCCCTCTGGGACTTAGCAACTGGCAGTTCTGCTGGTCTACTCGAAGCAGAAGCACTGTAGCTGTCCGGAGATATGGACTGAAATCTATTCCATTCTACTATATATAATATTACTAATATTAATTCATATAAAGTAGACGTACGGCTTAACGTACTTTCGGTTTAACGGATTCGCGATTTAACGTACTTGGATACGATTTAATAAGAAATACAAGAAATGTTGCAAAAATTAATTTTAATCTGGAATGATTCTGGTGCATTCCATGGAAGGAAAAGTCAGCATATGTTGATGTGGAGGTGCTAAGACTTCTTCTATAAGTATCCCTAAATGGGGGAGGCAAATCCGTATGGAAAACGATTGCTTATTGGGAACTGCCTGAGCCTTGGCCTGTGAAATGATATTTTGTGAATAACTAAAGGAAAAACTATTTGAATTCATCGCTATTGAAATGGCAGAAGTTGTTATTAAAGTGAAACAAATTGATGTTAAACGATTGCAAAGAGAAATGAGAAACTGGCAAGTAGCCAAGAAACAGGCCAAAATAAATTGGTCTGTCGATTCGTTAACTTGGCCTGTAGGCAGCTGGTTGTCGGGTCAAGCTGTTGATAGTTGTTGCACATTGTTTTGACATTTGGCTTTGCTCTCGAAATATTTTCAATAAATTCGTCATAAAAACGTTTGACGCAAACTCAAAACATTTATTTCAATTGGAAAACTGCAAGAACAAAAAAATGCTGACAAAATCTATGCAAATATTGGTAGCTGCAATTGAACAATTCTGGCAGCTCTGCTGAGAACTTAAACAAACTCCGAGGGGAGGCGGACTACAGGTCGAGTTGAGCTTCAATTGTATTATGGGAAAAACTAATGACAATGTCTGTGATTTGTTCTGAGTTTATTTGTATTGTTTACGTACGAGTTTATTGGTAGAGCATATTGAAAAGTTCTTTATTAAATTTCACTTCAATTGTTGTTGGCCTCTATTATTGTTGTTATTGTTGCTGCTATTTCGATTATGCTCTGTGACTATGAAAAAATAAAAGCCTGGCAATTTTGTTAGCCCTTGAAAGGGCAGAATTTGCATTGGGAGTGGGAGTGGGAGTTGGAGTATGAGTAGCTGGGATTGTTATGAGGATGCTTGGCATCTGACTGAGCTTTTGTATACTCGTAATTCAATTTTATTTCATATTTTTCAACAATGCATGGAACCAGCAGCCAGGAGCCAGGAGCAAGGAGCTGTCTTTGGATTTGATTTTATCGTTGTTGCATATTTCCAGAGCTCCAAAGCGAAAGTCCCTTTGTGCAGTTTAACATTCTACACAGAGAAATTCTTATGTTCGCTGCTTCCCAGCAATTTGTCAACACTTTGAAACAATTTAGACTCTTCCTTCAATTAAGCAACGGGTCACCCAAACATTTCATACAACTAAATTCTTTATAATGTTGCAACATCCGCAACATTATTAAAATATATGAATTCTTTTGATTTCTGCAGGAATATATTGAGTTTATTGTAGGAAACATTTTATAGATAGTTTAAAGGGATAAGTTTAAGAAATAAATGAACAATATGAATGCAATCAATTGATCCCTTTAAGAAGATCCTCTTCCATATGCTAGTAAAGTACGGGGAAGAATGCACGGTTGGTAATGCCGCAAAGGTTATTCCTGTTGCGGGCCAATCGCATGTAGCCGCGCTCTCCCCAGGACTGGCCCAATGAGGTCTTGATTATCCAGTAATCTCCGTGGCTCTTGCAGGTGCCGTAGCCGACAATCAGCACCGAGACATCCGGGCTCTGGCCGCAGCGAGGATTCTGATAGACGCCGCTCTTGTAATGTTTAATTGCAGCTTGGGAGATGACTGCAGCTACTGGACCATGGGATACAGCAAGAGCCAGATTAGTTTCATTGCGCGGACGTATTTGGAATACTGCTCGGACTTTAGCTCCAGCGGGTTTCCCATTCGTACGGCATTTACCAACAGGTCCACGGTAGGGATACGATTGCTCGGTTTGAATGTGTTGCATCTTGGAAATGCAATATAGACCCAACTCTATGGTTCTCTTCATAGGGCGGCAACAGTCGATTATACTCTGTGTCGACAGGACCGTCATCTTGCCACGTTTGATGAACTGGTGACTCTCCACGACGCCAGCTGCAGCGAAAGCCCACGAAGTGTTGAAATGACCCTGATTCATAACCGGCGAGACAGCACCCATTGTTGTCCAGTTTACAGCTTTCCCTTTTACCATATCGAAGTTCTCGTTCTCAATAAAGTTTTCAAAGTAATCTGGTTCCAAATCCTCGATACTCTCCGTCTCGGCTGCTCCAATGCTCTCACTGATCTCCGCCGGGAGCATATCGGTAAATTGGTTAACTCCCATCTGGTAACTCTCATCACCTGCTGCCCAGCGTTCGTTGTGAGCGTCGATGATCCTCCTGTTATCCTGGAAGATCATCATGCGCAGGTGCTCCTCCGACTCATCGCCGTAGACTTTATCATATTCAAACTTGTAGGAGTCCCACTCCGATTCTGCTTGGTCCTGTAGTATCCTGCCTTGAGTGCAGGCCAGAAGCCCTAGGAGGGCCACAAGTACCAATGCTGCTTTCATTTTGTCCGATATCAAATCCCAAAGTGAACTGATGATTGCAGCCTGTAAGTCGTCCCCTTATATACCCGAGATTGATTGCTCGTTCAACCCACATAGAATGCCACAAGCGGGTGGTTTGAGTCAGACTTAGAAACAATAATATATAGCATACACTATATATATATTTTAAGATCCGGTGAATGTCGAAATCTGACCAATTTGATGATTGTTCGCTCCTTATTTAACACCTTTGATTAGTCATAACTTTCATTTAATTGTAACCACAGATAATAATAGAAAGTTTCTTCAGATTTTTCAGTCTATATTTGAACTATAATATTTTCAATTAATGACCGATTCCGATCGGAATACTGTTCGTGCCCCCAGTATAGTGCTAGCCAGGATCGAATTGAATCCGTTCAAAGGCAATTTGTGCTGTTCGCTTTACGTGGACTCTCTTCGTCTACCGTCATACTCCAGTGGGCTTCTTCTTCTAAATCTTCCTTCGCTAATTAATCGTAGAGGAACTCTCCTCGTAGAGGAACCCCTGCGTATGCCGATCCTCCAGCTGGGCTGTGTCCTCATGGATATTCTGTTCTTTTAGGCTATGCGAACTCGTTCCTAGATTGCCAAAGCCCTCATTAAGTTACTTTTACCTAATCTTAGGCTTACTTCTGTCGGTTAAACTATTACTAACTAAATTGCAATCCATGTGGGTCATTTCCGAATTTGTTGCTAACTTTGCGGTCCACTTGGGGTATATAAAGGGACCATTTCCAGGTTGCGATCATCAGTTCTTCAGTGGGATTTCGCTTCCAATTAACGCGACAAAATGAAAGTGGTATTAGTAGCTGTGGCTCTGCTTGGGTTTCTGGCCTGCACTCAAGGCAGGATAACGCAGGACGAATCGGAGACAGAGTGGGACACCTACAAATTCGAGTTCGATAAAGTCTATGGGGATAACTCGGAGGAGCGCATGCGCATGCTGATCTACCAGAATAACAAGAGGATCATCGACGCTCACAACGAACGCTGGGCAGCTGGTGATGAGACTTACCAGATGGGAGTTAACCAATTTACCGATATGCTCCCGGCGGAGATCAGTGAGAGCGTTGGCGAAGCGGATGAGTTGGAGAACATTGAGGATCTAGACGTGGATAAGTACGAAAGTGTTGATGAGAGCGAGGACTTGGATCTGGATTTGCCCGAAGCTGTGGATTGGGCTAGTAAGGGCGCTGTTGCGCCGGTGAAGAAGGGTCGATTCAACTTCTCACCTCATTTTACTGCGGCTGCCGTCGTGGAGAGTCGCAAGTTCATAAAAACGGAATTAAAAGGCAATTTGACAATCCTCTCGGAGCAGAACTTGATCGACTGTTGCCGCATGCCACTTGTTGGATATCTTCTCCATTGCATCAAACGAATGAGAGGAATTCAAACCGAGCAGTCGTATCCCTACCGTGGCATTCGTGGAAGATGTAGTTTTAATAAGAATCATGTTGGAGCTAGGATAACGAAGATCATAAAGTTGGGTGGAACAAATGAGAAGAACTTGGCCAAAGCTGTAGCCGAAGGTCCTGTGACTGCAAGCATTTCTGCTACTGCCATAGTATACTATCGCGGCGGTGTCTTCAAGAGTGATCTATGCGGTCAGAGATCAGGATACGCAGTGCTTATTGTGGGCTACGGCACAAGCAAGGAGCTCGGAGACTTCTGGTTAATTAAGACTCAACTCGGCGAGTCCTGGGGCGAGAAGGGATACATGAAACTGGCGCGCAACCACAAGAACCATTGCGGCATTGCCAACAGGGTCTTCTTCCCCAAAATCGAATAGTCATTCAATGTTTTATATTCGATATGCTTCCATATATATATATTTCTTTTTATATTTTAATCAAACTATTCGCGCATAATCAGCTTATCGTTTCTCTCTTTTCCCTTCCTTTTTTTAACTTATGCTTCTATCGAAATAGTTTCTATATTTTAGCACATATTTTTTTTAATCACATATTTCGAATCAAGCATAAAGGTTCTTGGGGGGATTAGAAAAATAATTATTTTATTTTTGCAATTTAATTTATAAATAAACGAGAGCTGCAGCTCGAGCTGCGGGTGAAAATGACTTGTTCCTTATTTTTGGAATAAGTGGAGACTGCATCATAGCCATGTGGGTAACGTCGTGGCTATAAAAGAGGAATCAGTGGAGCTTGCAGCCAGTTGTAAACATGGAGAAAAAGCTGCTGCTACTGTTGCTGTTACTCTTCGGGATACTGGGTTATGGCCAGGCCAGGATTACTCTGGAGGACGTGCGGGCAGCGTAGTGGGATTCGTTCAAGTTGGAGTTCAACAAGAGCTATGACGACGAGTCGGAGGATCGTCTGCGCATGCAGGTGTTCCAGGAAAACAAGCTGAGTATTGATGCCCATAACAAGCGCTGGGCTGCTGGTCAGGAGAGCTATGAGATGGGCGTGAATCAGTTCACCGATTTGCTGGAGGAGGAATTCGATGGGTTAATTGTTGAATCCGAAGACGGGGAAGACCTCACTGACTACGTAGAAGTCAGTGCTGAGGCAGATGATAATGAATTTCAAGTCAAGCAGCATGACCAGCACGTGGACTGGCGTCATCTGGGTGCAGTCACTCCGGTGCAACATCAGGGGCACTTCAACAACTCCTGGGCCTTCGCAGCAGCCGGAGTCGTGGAGAGCAGACACTTTGTTTCGTCCGGAAATCTGGTGGTGCTATCAAAGCAGAATCTGGTGGACTGCTGTCGCAGCAAGCACAAGCGGACATTGAATGCGCTGAAGTGCATCCGGAGTAAGGGCGGCATCGCCACTGAGGCATCGTATCCATACCGAGGCCCACAAGGCAAATGTCGCTTCAAGAAGAAGTTCGTTGGCGCTAAGATTCGCAAGTTCCTGCAGAGTACCAAGGGCAAGGAGGCATCCTTGGCTCACAATGTCGTCAATGGTCCTGTTACGGCTGTGATATCCCGGGATGCACTCCGGTTCTACAAGGCCGGCGTATACAGCAACGCGGGCTGCAGCAAATCCCCGGACTATGCTGTCCTAGTGGTGGGCTACGGAACCTGTAAGGCGCACGGAGATTATTGGATACTGAAAACCTCTCTGGGCACTTCCTGGGGCGAAAAGGGATATCTGAGGCTGGCTCGCAACATGGGAAACGTCTGCGGCATCGCGAACAGAGCTTATTTCCCAGTCATGTGAGAGGTCCTGCAGTATAACCAACCGCTTTTCATAACCCTTTTTATAGTTTGACAGGTTTTTATATACTTCACATATAATCAAAGATACAATTAAAGCTAAAATTTGTATCCAATTAAAGAACCATCCACATTGAAAAGTATTTCTATATATTTTTTCAGTGTATTTTTATTTTTTATTTATTTTGTTTGGAATTGCATGAAAAGTAAAAGTTGCTTTTTAATTGGAACCAAAACAAAATCAATTCAAAGGAAATTTAATTTCCGTGCAGCCTTCGGCCTCTGTTTGCTCTGAGATGGCCTCGACTCGACTCAGATACATACGTAATTATTACAGATATAAGATAACTGTCCGCTTAAATAGCATTTAAATAGACAAAAGAATATTTAAATTTAGTTATTAATATAAATAAATTAACAAAAGAATGAAAAGCGGGGAAATTAAGTCAAATTTGAGAATAGTTCACAAACCTTTCAGAATTCTCTGATGCTTTGCTCAGCTCCATTAGATGTGAGGAGTGCAGCCTCTTCTGGAATTCCACTCAACTTCAACTACTTATTATATATATTTCTATTACCAATAACTGGCAATATGGGAGTAATTTCATTGACTGCTTTTAGGCAGCGGCTTCTGGCCAGAAGCGTCTGGGCCGCAGCAATGCACTTAATTAATTTGTGCAAGTGCAGGAATTGCTGTGTAAAAGTTTCACGTGTTTACTCAAATATGTATCTACATATATATGTATGTACGTATGTACATATGTAGCTGGGGAAACCATTTTGTGGGTCGACAGCGACGCATCTCGAGGCAGCGACATGTTTCATGTTTCTTGCCAAAAACTTTGCTAATTCCCAGCGCAAACTTTTGCCGAGGTGTTGAGTGTCGAGTGTTGTGTGTAGGGTGTTGAGTGTGTGTACTAGAGTTGTTGTTGTTGTTGTAGTATTTTTAACGAAAACTACATTAGCTGCTTAATAGCGGGTGGTAAGTGAAAATACTGAAAATGAAAAGCATTTGCGAGTTTAATTTCATTTAATTTTTATTCAAAAATCACATTTGTTGTTTTTTTTGGTTTTGGTTTTTCTTTTTCTGTTCTGCTGTTTCAACGCGAGCTGCTGTTCGATATAATAATTACTATATTTATATTAATATATATTCAGAATTCTAGTTTATATAATTTACATATTCTTTATCTCATATATATATATCGCTTTCTGTGTGTCGCTCCCTTGATCAGAATTTCTTTCAGTGTCGCTCCACAAATTTGCCCACAAGCTTTAACAATCTTTACTATGCAATAGTTTAAGCACATAAATATCTTTAAATATCGTTTAGTAGCAGCTTAACATACATATACATATATATCTCAAGAGTCTGTGTATATACTATATATACAATACAAAAGTCTGTGTAAAAAATCAAAAGTGTTGTTGAGACTCAGATTCCAATTGGAATTTCATCCAATTTGCTTTTTTGACACCTCAAATTGCAGCCTGGTTTATGTCAATATAAAACTACAAAAAAAACTGTAATTAAATCAAGTTTTATAAGTGACACAATCGCGTTGTGTTTGCAAATTTATATGCAACTACAGTGGCTGGCCAGGTAAATAGAAGCACCTGCCCAAAGGACCTTCTCTTTGGGTTGCATAATCCAAGTTTGACCTTTATCCCTGTTATTGTCTGGTTTAACTGCTGTCATTAACCTCCCTTTAGCTGCTTCCTTTACTTTAGCTATTGCTCATTTTGAATGAAGCGAATACTAACTGATCCTATTCACTTGGCCAGCATTGTACAAAAATGTTTATTTTATCAACTGCTTTTTTTATTCTCTGATTTCTCGCGGCACTCGGCACTGATTTAATTCCAGTACTTAAACCTGCATATGAAGAGTGCAGAAAAAACGAGCTGATTTAACAAAAAACACAGCTCCAGCCGGGAGTACTCGACCTGGAGATACTCCTTAACTAAAGCATCTAAAAGTATCTAAAACTTGTTCAGAATCAGAGCTCGGACGAGATCAAATGAAGGTTCTAAATCAGTTGCCGAGCCAGAAGCAGTTGAGGGGAAAGTATATCATACCCGCCTGGAACTAGGCTAACTAAGGGGTATTCATATAAAATTGAAATGCCTCTGCAGTCGCGTGGCCCTCATGTGTTAAATGTGGCAAAATAATTGATTATGCTCAATTATCTTTTAAATGGAAATGTAATAAATTGAAAATACCAACTGCTTTTCGTAAATTGAAAGCATAAACTAAAGCGCCGTTAACTGTTACGTACATAGTTACTGTCTGTACGAGTATCCTATATATAACTATATCCTTTTTTCCTCGATTCGCTGGATAGTACAATATTTATGTCAATCGTATCACAACATTCATAATTTAGCTTGTTCTTTGCAATAGAGTTGATTAATTTTGGTAGCAATATTTGTAGTGAGTATTATTAACTATTTGTTGAGGGGGTTGGGGGGGATGGGAAGGCGAAAAGTGTTGTCGTTCTTTCTATTATTTTGGCTTGACGATGTTACTCGTTATCGTGTGTGTGTGGGTGTGTGTGTAGTTGGTCAATAGTTTTCAGAGAGTTTTGTATTTAATTAACATTTATTCGTGTTTGTTTGCTCTGGTTTAATATTTATAGCATATATATATATATATTATATAAAAAGTGACATAGTCTGTTCCTGTTTTGTGTCAAATAGAAATGCACAAAGTTCGAGTATAATACAAATATATTGCACACAGATACAAAAAGTAAACTCACTGTACAAAAATGTTTCCTTCTGAATAGTTGTGTAAAGTCTGTTACATTCCATGTGTGTGTGTGTGGTGTGTATAACTGTGTCTGTGTGTGTGTATCCTCAGCCTGGAATTTTGTTTATTATTTAGCAGTAAGCGCAGAAAATGTTTCAAATATTTGATTTATGTGCATGCAGATGTCCTTCTCTCTCTCTCGCTCTCTCTCTCTGTCAGATTATATACATACATATTTAGCATATAACATTTGATTCTCTCTCTATATATATTTTGATATCTCGATAAGCATTTCGAATGATAAATGCTAAACAATTTGCTCGGCAGTCCAGAGTTGAGGCAAGATGCGAGTACAATTCCAGTGGCTGGGAGTCCTTCGGGGGTGCAGTTCGCATCCTTGTGACTCCTTTAGCAGCCAACTCTCGTATATGATATGTTGAGGCTACACTTTATTGCATTCTCCTACTCTTATTGCCCTACGCACTTGTTGAGTAACAAAACTGTCTGGAGACGTTTTCAGTAATAGAAACAGAAAGAAAGAAAAACGAAACAAAATGTAAAAAGAGAATTTGTTTTTATTGGTGTATTGTGTATATTTTGTGTGTAAAAGTATCTAAACTTACGTATACGTAAATATATATATAATGTCTAATATGTAAATTAAACTAAAACAAAATAGTTTCAAAGTAAAATGACAAATTTCATATGTATGCACTTGATATGCGAGGATAATAATAATAACTAATAGAATTGCGTATAGATAATTGATATACGAATAGTCTGACATATATATATATATATATATATGAGCTAAAGCTAAAGCCAATTGAAAACGTTTCTTGGAACTCCTTTCTTCTGTCTGTAAAATGGAAATTGCACAATTCGTAGAAAAATAATCTACAACTTAGGACAACAAAAAAAAGGTGAAGAGGGTAAAACAGGAATTCAGGATATTTTTTGTGCACGTTGTACAATATTATGGCTAAAGAGTCCTTTCTACCTGCCTTCTTCTTCTTCTGCTCGTTCTCGTTCTGGTTGGGATGCAATGGCCACTGTGAAGCGGATAAGGAATATCTTTGCAAGCTTAAGCCTAATTGTTCGCCCTCAATGATAGGCTTAACACATGAATGGCTACAGACACACATCAATAGTAGTAATAATAATAACACTAGCTAACTGTACATATATAGTACATACACATATATATATTCAATATCATATCATATCAGATTATATAATGTTGTTGTTGAGTTTTAACAAGTACAATTAGAATAATACAGCACAAATATACATACAAAACATTTACACATACAAAACAAAACAAACGCGTTGCTTTCTCACAGTACAAAATCGTCTACTTATACACACATACATATATATATATATGTATATATGTATATCGTGTGTATATATATATATAGAAATCTGCTGGGCTAATTTGAAATTAGCAAATAATGGCATTCCACTCGCTCCCTGCTCCCACAGCAGGAGACAACTTAACTAAACCTAATCAGAGTCCTCTTCTCCTCCTCCTGCTCTCTCCTACATATATTTACATATGGTATACCGAATCTGCTCTCTATCTGTGTGTGTGTGTGTGTGTGTTTGTTTATCATTATGCATCATATTAATATATATAATTGCAATGCCGAATGCTATTTAGTTACATACAGATAAACGCTTCATAAATCCTAACTAATTTTTGCTACTAATAATAATTAACATAGTTTGCGGCGCTTCGCAGCGCCAATAAACACCAGCTTATGATGTGGGCGTGTATGTGTGTGTGTGTGTTTGTTTCTATGTGTGTGTGTTGAGGGAAGAATGGAGGGGTCTCAGTACGCTTAACGCTTGTAGCTGCTGCCCAGTTGGGCATTTCGCTAGCTGCCAACCAACTCGATCTGACGATACTTTTTCCGCAAGTTGGAGACAGGATCTCGATACAGCATGGGATCCATGCGCAGATTGGAACGTATGAGCGGCATGTAGCTAATAGAGAATAGAGATACACACATCAAGGTTTAATGTTCAAGATATACCCAAGGATTAGATCAGATCAGTTTCGCACTCACCCAAAGACCGCGGCGAATGTGTTGAGGCAGCTCTGACGCTGGATGAAGTGATCGGGATCGTTCCAGGGCGAGCGACCCGTCTCCCGGTCCTTGTACCCCTTGCGCTGCGTCACCTTGATCGGCGGTTTCCTGGTCACGTGCGAGACCAGCAGGTTCATTAGGATATCCTCGCAGTTCGAGGACTGCTGTACAGTCTTTAAGAGCAGCAACGACAGCCAATTGGTGTACAAGTAGTTATAGTAGCGGTGGTAGAACGCCGCGCCCGTCAGCACAATCGAGTAGTAGTTCGTCCACTTGGACGTGTATCCCCAGGCGTTCTGTGGATCAAGCTCTACGATAGTCACAATCTCGACTGATACGATTCGAACTCACCTTTGAATCGTCCCAGAAATGCGCTCGCGCCGGATAGCCCACAATGCGTTCCGGAAAGTCACGCCAGACCGTGTAGGCAAAGTCCAGTTCGTCCGTGTTGAGTATCGCATCCTCATCCAGCGAGAGCACAGCATCTGTCTGTATCTCCTCGTACGGCAGGAACCGCTGCGATATGCTGGGCCGCGCCTCTGGCCCCGTCTGCCCAGTGGGTGCACCTGCCAGGCGGGAGCTGCTGCCCAGGGCGACCAGCTGCAGCGGGATGTGGTAGGTGGGCGGCCAACGCTTCTTGAGCGGCAGTGGTCGATCGGCAGCCCACAGGACGAGTATCTAGCAGAGATTAATAGGATTGTCAGCAGAGATTTAAGGATTAGCTTCGTGCATACTTACTCTGTCCACAAATTGGCTCTTGGTAATGGTCCTGACTAGTTTGTAGAGCGCCGCGTTGGGGCCGAGGGCGGCTCCGATTTGGACGTAGATTACGGCCGTGTAGTTGTGACGCGGCTCCACGCCCATCGCATTCAGCAGGAAGGGCATAAATCTGCAATGGACAGGCAATTAGGTTAATGGCACAACACTTCTACACACCCACAGCCACAGCCTAAAAAGGGCAGCTTGGAATGTAAATTTAATTAGGAGCAGCAGTTCCATAGTGTTTATTGGCCATGGCCAGGGAGCAAATGGGTGCATAAATCTTACCTAGAACTATCGGCGAATGTGGGCAGCGTAAGCAGTGCTCCGGGCGCCGTGTTCCAGATGAGGCTGCTGCGCACCGGATAATCGGGCAGCCGTTCGCGAATGATCTGGAAGAGAGGAGAAGAGAGAAACGTCTGTTTAATGGCCAGAAGAACTCAACTCGAGTGGCAAGCCGATTGGCAATTGATTGCTTAATGAACGGCTCTGCACTTCAATTGGCGTCCAAATTGCCTTTTCAATGGCACTCGACGCCAGCCGCTTAAACTGTCAGTCTGTTTGTCAGCCACGCCCCCTGCCCCCACTCCTACCCCTCAGCCTGTCTGTCATTCATTCAGACATTCAACGGGATTTTGTGTGCATTAATTCAAAAGCTGCCAAGCTGTTGCCTAATTTTCCGCTTGACGCAGCTGCCACCCACCAACCACCACCCACCCGGAGGAACCGCTTTGTATCCCTACGCGTGGCCTACGCTGGCCACAGCTTCCGCTGCGCAAGGGAAGCCGCACCGGAAGCAGCTCCCCCCTCTACCCACCACACACAAGTGCTAGACAAAGCAGCTGGGGATTGGATTTCTATGTGGCACCCAGACCCACCTCCAGCCCCAGCTCCTGCCCCAGCTCCTGCCCCAGCTCCAACCCAAGCGAACGCGTGTCATTAACGCCCCTTAATTTGTTGCTCAAAGTGAGAATTATGTATGTATGTTTCGCCTTAAAGTGTGCCATGTAAATTTAGATATATGCGAGAGTGAGATAGACGCATGGTGGGAGCGAGATAGATAGAGCGCGGAATGCTTTAGTGCGGCTGCTTTGCCAGGGCGGGCACATGCCTTCATAATTGCCACTCCCGGCTCGGACAAACTGCGAGTTACGAGTGCAACGTGCCCCCCATTACGTGTGTTGCCTGCAACGGGAAATTCAGGTGAAAATGCTTCCAGCCAAGGCTCAACTCGTCGCGGTTTGCTGGCACGCGCTCACACTATGTCTGTGTGGGTGTGTATAAGTGTGTGTGTGCTGAGGAAATGAGGATAAAACATTTCAACGGAACACGAGCTGTATTTAAATGTGCCTCGTTTGTCCTGCACTAGAAATATCACCTGCATAGAATAGACATGTATATAGTATACAAATATATATATATATATATATCCAGCATAGAATAGTAGTATATATAATTATAATTATAATTGGATAAACTCTCCTTATTCAATGGGAACCCATTCTATATAAATTATTCTCTAGATATTTCACATCTCGCATAGAAAGTCAAGTGCAGATTGTATCCGATTAAGATATATTAAAGATTAAAGAAGTATCTTCCAACTTAAATGTATCTATAGATAGAAGATAGTTTCATTTAAGAGGATTACTTGCGCCCAGACAGAACTGAAGTGTCCTTAAGTCGATTATTTGTGTAATTATATCATTTTCTCTGTCAATCGGATCGTATTAGCGTTTTGTGCCCTCTTCATTTGTATGAAGGGTGTCCTCAGGTCTGTTCATTAAGCTCTGCTCCCCAGCTGCCAATCTGCTTAGTTTCCATGATGAACCCCAGCCATAAGTCCTCATATAAGATGTCGACTGGAGACAGGAGACTGGAGACTGGCTCTTCAGGTCCTGCTACACGTGTCTCAAGTGCCTGCTTTATTTAGTAATTATAATTTCTTCACTATATTTTTATTCCCACAGTTTCTTCATTTTCCTTTTTCCCATTTTCCATTTTCCTTTTTTGTTAGTCGACTTTGAGTGGGACTCCAGCGTGCAGCGCGTTGTGGGTGCGCTTAGAGTATGCAGCGCGCGTGTTTATTTACCTTTTCAAGTCAAGCGAGCGTATAGTGTGCGTGTGTGTGTGTGTGTGTATAGTGTGTGTATGTGGTTGTGTGCCTGACATAATTAAGTCAATCTTGCTGCTGCTGCTGCTGCTGTTGACGTTGCAGCATAATTGAGAGCAGATAAGAGAGGGAACAAAGCGTCAGCGAAAACTCAACGCAACTTCTCTCGACTCTCGACTCTCGACTTGACTAGACTTGACTCGACTTGACTCGTTTTGTCTATGATTCAATTATGCAAGCTGCATATAGGCGGCAGGTTTAGGCCACTGTCTGTGTGTCTGGGCCGGCAAATGTTAGCAGTTCCATTTTAATTGGCTAACAAAGTGCTTTAATTGGCTTTAAGCTCGAGTTTCTGCGTTTCAAATTTTCGTTGCCTACTTTCGAGCGCTGCCAAAGCGGACAAATAGGAAACCAGTTTTCCGTTTTCCGTCTACGTTTCCCTTTTACCATCTTCCTCTTACACATGTCATGTGGCAGCATCCTCTCCCCCAACTCAGTTTAAGCTGGCAACGTTTGCTCAAGTGGCAGGGGGGAAGAGTCAGGATTCTGTTTTTTAAGACTTCTTCTTAAACTACTTAAGGAACTGAGCGACAGTTTGGCCAACTAACAGTTTCGGTTGCACTGCCAGGATAATTTAGCCATGCAGCAAGAGCCTGAGGAGAGCCTCTGGGAATTGGGTAAAAGGTGCAGCTGTAACCCGGGCGCAAAAACTCAATGGAGCGCATAATGTATGCAAATAAAACAGGTGAGTGCATTTTTCGGCATGCACCCCGGAGGGAGGCGTGGGCGTGAGAGTGGGCGTGCCAGCGGGTTATGTAAATGCAAACAGCTCTGATATGAATATATGTGTGCAGGCAACACACTCTAAAGTAGCAGTTGCCAAGCCGCCCACAACATTTCCCAGCCCAAAACCATTTTCATTTTCATTTTGGGGCTCATCCTGTTAGGCAGGCAAATTGCATTTGGCGCTGCCTAAAAGCAGGCTATACAAATTACTCTGCATGTGCAGGGGACAGCACTAAGGACTGAGGACTGAGGACTGAGAGGAAATCTACTTAAATTAATTGCACACATAGTTGAAGCTCTTTGGCCAAAAGTTCTTTATGACTTTACATTTTTCGTGAGCCCGTTTATGCGTGGCAACTTTTCGAGATAAGACTCAAGTATTTACTCTTCGCATTAGGCTACAGCTCGTTAAACAATGAGCACTTACAACATGTTTATGCTAACTACTTTGTTATTACAAGCCGAAGGACGTCCAAGGATATCCCATTGTGTATGCAGCAAAACTATAATTTAGTTTACAAACAGCACAGGACGCACTTTTTGATTATATACACAAGTTTGTCTGATTCTAGGCAGGTCCTTGCTTCTGTTGTCACGCATAAACGTATTGCATTAGCATTCGTATTCGTATTCGTAATCGTATTCGCATTTGCATTCGAATATTCGCATTTGAATTCGCATAAACAAGCATAAAAAGGGTATTTACTGATGTTTTTCAGTTCACAGTTTCTAGGGCGCAAAGTTGGAAGCGTCGACAGATGCCGATGCATACATAAAATACATGCAAACACATACAATTTGTTGCTGTTGTAGTTGAAGTCGTTGCTGAAGTTGCTGTGGCAGTTGCAGTGGCAAGTGGCAGTGGCAAAAGTTGCAGTCAACGACACCAAACCAAATGCAGAACTTGCTGATGCTGCCTCCTGTTGCTGCTGCCTCTCAAGTTGTCTGTCAGTTGTGCACACACACACACACACCCATACACACACACACACACACACAACAAAAACAAAACGATCTCAGCAGAAGACAAACACTAAATTAACTTATGCTGAGTAGCTGCAAGAAACGAGAGAAAAAATGTAAATGCTGTCAACTTTTGCCAGATGTCGATGCAGTTGCACGAACCAAACAAAAGCAACAAAAACAAAAACAAAAACAAAACAAAAAGAAAAACAACAAAACGAAAAGTGCACAAAACTTGCAGCTGTTTTGCTGCAAAATTAACAAAATCGCAGAGCAAAGTTAATTCCGACAACACGGCGTATGCGTAATAAGCTGTCTCCTAGCCAATTTGCATAAACCAAAAACAGGAAGACAAGACAAAAAAGCATGGCCAGAAATTTATGCTCTATCCTAATTTTAATTATAAACTAAATAAAGCACTAAATAAATAAATTAATATAAATAAATGGGAAATATGCGAAAAAGGTGCATGCAAATTTTCACATAATTTGCGTGCGATTTGCGAACGCGAAAAACTCTATTAACACGTACCAAAAATGATATTCAACAGCGCATTGCATACCCTGTAACTAAGCAATGTAGAGGGTATGCTAGACTAGGGGAATGATTTGAGTTAAATGTGGATTACAATTATATATAATCGATTGCCTTATCATCTATAATATGTTCTGTGTTCAATCAAACTCTTCCCTTCATTTAAGTACAGGGTATCTTTTACTCGCACATTCCAACTAAATTCTAAAGCTAAGTTATTTTTTTTATTTATTTACGCCGCGGTTTTTGGCATCTGACAGGAGCACACACACACACAAACACAACAATAAACCCGTGTATATATATTTTATATATAAATTCCAAATGCCAAATGCAATTCGAGTAAAATTGGTTTTATATTGTTTTACTCACGTTGCCATAAATACCCTAAGAGAGGACAGACACATAAAGTTTTTATATGAAACATGTAACACATAAACCCAAACATGTATTTTTATACATTTCAAATTGAATTCAATGAAATATGATATCAAACGATCATCAATAAAAGTAAAACTTATACGTAGTTTCATAAGTATTTTCCTCACTTGCAATAAATTATTTATCTATAAACTCGCTTTGAAGGGTATTCAGTGTTCGCCTTGCTGCAAGTTGCTCCACTTCTGCGTTACTTTTATTTGGATTTGGGTGTTTTGTGCAAATATTTATCGATCTGAGCGCCATGTTAATTAAGTGTGTGTTTCACAATATTTTGGCCAACTTTGGGGACAGCTTTATCCCCAAAGCGCTGTGTAAATGGGATTTAGTTCTCCTGCAGATAGTGGATACTTTTTCCTCCTCTCTAGTTTATTTTTTAAGTTGTTTCTATTTTGTTTCTTCTCGCGCTTTTTTTGCTCTACTGTCACTGGCTTATAGCGTAAGTAAACGTCATTTGCCATGACTTCAAAAGTTTAAGCTCACGATGATGTCATTATTGTTAGCCAAAAGTCGCGCCTGACAAACTTCGCCGATGTTGGCCTCAACAGCAACAACAACAAGGGGAGCTGGAGTTATGGAAGCTGTTTTGACAAAATTCGTTTAAAGACTATTGCAAACAAGTTTTGAGCGACGAGCTGAGAAACTGAAAGATAGGGAGAATGGGAGACTGAGAAACTGAGCAACTAAGGAGAGCGCTACGAAATTTGTTTGAATATCCCGAAGTTGGCCAAGATATTACTCTCTGGCTATTGATAGGCGTCAATACATACATATATATATATATATATATGAGTCAGTGGACATAAATCATTAATACAAAGGGCAACGCATACAAATTATGCATAAATATATTTCGAAAACGCAAAACAGAATTTGAATTTATAATTTTCTTGCTTTAAAAACTGAAAATTTTCAGAGATTGTTTGCGCCTTTGAATAAGATTTGAGAGGAAATTGTTTATTTAAATTTATTCAGTGAGAAAAGAAAATTCAAACTAAATATAAATACTAAGAATATAGAGATACTCTGTATCTAAAAGATAAATATTTCTTTTTATATAAAAACAAATGTTGAAAAACTTAAAGCTGCTTTTCATACGCGCAGATAAAATCAAGATGGGAAATTTCTAGAATCAAAAGTTGAATCGAAATTCGAATATGAACCAGATTTGATATTGTTACTGTCTCTTTTTTTCGTGATACTCTTCTAACACAGCCTAAGATAAAAAGTTTAAACCTGCAATCAAATTTTATTGTCGTGCATATTTAATATTCATTCGAATTTATAAACTGAATATTTAATTTCCGATGCCAGACAATGCGTATAGAGTTTACGGTAAACGGAAACTGAGCCATAATTTCAGCACTTCGTTCGCATTTCTGCTAACAAGCTCTTACATTTATGAACACATACATACACACATATCGTACATAAGCAAATGTAAGTGTACAGACATTTAACATAGCACAAATCTTATCAATTTAAGACCCTTATGCCTGCAATTAATCAAGCTAAGCGACAATTTTGACGTCGTATCTCGTCACAAGCCCAACGAAAAAGAGAGAATAAAAAACGCTTGAGAACTTAAGGAAAGGCTCAGACGGAAAACAAAATACGCAGAATGTGCAAACAGATGATAAGCTCAAAGCAGAATACACAAGAGCGCATTAAGTTAAGCAACAAAAGAAGAACAAACTTCAAAAAAACAAAAACATAAAAAAGAGAAAAGAAACATTTAAACACCAGTTTTGCTTAACGTTAATTAAACCTAATTAGCCGAACTGTACCCGCATACACACACTTGAACAGAATTATAATTTGGCAAGATGAAGCATTAAATATGTTAATATTGTGAACATTCTGAAGCAGAGACAACGACGCCATAATTATAAATAATATGGTGACGTCACATACGTAGGCATGTGCAAGCGAGACAAACTACATCAGAGACATCGACGGCGACGGCGACGGCGACGTCAGCGTAAGCGTCAGTGTCGACGTCGCATTTAAATTGGAGGTCGGTTGCTTTTGCTTAGTTTCTTTTTAAGCTGGTGACGTCACAGACATGCACACAAGGGATTAGCCCTTTAGCTGCACTCAAACTAACAGCTGTCTTTAACTGTTTCCGAATAGCAGCAACAACAGAAAGAGAGAGAAAAGCTCAATATGTGAATGCTAACAGCGCGAGAGAGGCGGCTGCTTCCATGACTGATTATCTGCATACACATGTGCATGTGTGTGTGTGACAGGTGTGTAGCCAAGTTGTGCGCAAAAAATTGCCGGCAACAGAATTTTTTTGCGGTCGCTAAATCAGCAGATACGCCGCAAAGAGAAATTGCACAATGAACGAGAGAGAGAGAGAGCTGCAGAGGCTTTCTTCAATGTAGTCTACGACTGTTGTTGTTGTTCTTCTTGTTGTTACGGTATCATTATTTATTGTTATTGCTATTGGCATTCTCGAATGCCGTTCGGCCCTAACCAAAAACTACGCCACAGAACATCTCAATAAATATTTCATTTATGACAAGTTGACATTGCGTTAAGGAGTTTCAGTCTCACCCTCCGTCAATGGGTGGGTACTGACTGAGTTTGTTAAGCGGCAGTCATTCATAATTTCGAGAGTTTATTGAGCTGCCGGTTTGGTCAATAATTGACCATAATGACAGTGTCGGGCCTAATGAAATTGATGGTGATGGGTGGGTGTACAAGCGTACAGTAAGAACTGTAAACAAGAACAGAAGGGTAGACTGGAAAGGTGCCGTAACCTAGAAAGTTTCTATCGACTAAATTAACAGGCACGCTAGCATATTGATCTTGTATCAATGTAGGTCGGTCCCACTGTATGCAGTTTGCTTTTTCTTTCTTTTACACCTTGTGAGTGCGTACATTAACCCAAGATATAAACGAAATTCTTTAAATATACATACAAACATAGATATGCATGCATGTGCATGCATATGTGTATGTTTTTATTTTAGTGAACGAGTTTTGCGCTTTGGCATTGACTGCCTCGAATTTTGTTTTCTATTTGAGGCTCTCTCTCTCCAACAACAACAAAGAGCTGCAAACAGCGGCGTTCTGAGAGAAACAAACACAAACAACATTATAGAAAACGTAAAGCGTGCAAGCAGCAACAATAATAACAACTCGCCAAGCAGGCAATCGAAGGCGACGGTGGCAGCGCTGCCGCGGCTTGGACTTGCGAGCGGGTGGCCCTCACTGTCAGTGTAAGTGTAAGTGTAAGTGTGAGTGTGAGCGTAAGAGAGCGAGGCGGTGAGTCTCATTGACTTTGCTGTTGCTGTTTTTGTGTTTGGTTTTTTTCCTTCTTTATGACCGCCGACTGCGACGCCGACGGCGACTACTAATTTCGTCGATGATGACGCGCGGCGCTTTCGTGCGAGCGCCCAACGAAACGAAACTTACAGTAATTTTTCAACAGTCTAAGCAATCGGACGCACTAAGCAAGAGAAATAAATATAGAGAAAAACACAAATAGACAAAAGACTTGTCAAAAAAGAAAACAGTTAGTTCGAAAACTTGCGTACTTAAAACGTTCCTCAATTCAATTTTTGAATTATATAAATAAAGTAAATCAATAAGAAAGAAAGAAATAAATATGTCTGCTCGCCGCGTAACAGTCAGCTCACGCGTCTCACGCGCTTCCAACTCCACACCAGTTGGCGGAGCTTCCACCTCATCTGGCCGCTTCGGGGCCACAAGCCCCACCAGTCCCACGCGCACGACACGCATGCAAGAGAAAGAGGAATTGCAGCATCTGAATGACCGTCTCGCCTGCTACATTGATCGCATGCGTAATCTGGAGAACGAGAACAGTCGACTTACACAGGAGCTGCAGCTGGCACAGGATACCGTTAATCGCGAGACTTCCAACCTCAAAGCTGTCTATGAGAAGGAACTATCTGCCGCCCGCAAGCTGCTGGATGAGACGGCCAAGGAGAAGGCCAAACTTGAGATCGATATCAAACGCTTGTGGGAGGAGAATGATGAATTGAAGCAAAGGTAAAGAACAACAGCAACAGCAACAACAACAATAACAATAACAGACTCACACTTATCAATGTTCGCCCAGTGATGTCATGTCTGTGTGTGTGTGAAAGAGAGCGTGAGAGCTCAGTCACAAACTGCTAACTGTGTGTGTGCGCTTGCTGATGTCATGCCGCAGTCACTGGCGCACATGGTCGGCGCTCGCTCTCTCTTCTGTTATCTCTGTCTTTTTCTGGCGGCTGCTTTGCGTGCTTTTGTTTATTTTTTGCATTTGCGCTTCGAGAAGCTTTCACAGCCAACGAAAATAACAACTGAAGCAACTCCAAAGACAACAAGGGCAACCGAGAAGCGTCTAAATGCGTACACTTGTTGGCGTAATTGTCTCTAGCCACATTTCTTGAAGATTAATCTCTTGCTTCCATTAGGCATTGAACTCTTCAAGCTGAACGCCTCTTTCGAAGTGCGTATACGCAATATTAAAACCCTTCCAAGGCCGCATTAAACCAAACACACACACAATACATACATATGTATGAATGTGATGTCACTCCAACCGAAAATAGCGCACAACGTAGATTTGTTTGTAATGTCGCCCATAGGCAGAGAGAGAGTGGGAGAGGCGGCCTACATGTAATACCGGTTTTGGGCGGGAGACCAGTGGTCGACCTACCTTTGGCACCCCCTCCCCCCAACCACTATGATGTCAGCGAATTCCAAATGTGGCCTATTTGGATTTGGCGTTTCTGTTATCATCAAAGGAAATATTTGTTTTGGGTATTTATAATGATTCGGGTATTAACTGAAGTACGGGTCTACGGGTCTCTCTTCCGCTTGTATATATATTTCTATATACATATATTTCTCATAACGACTAAAGATCATACGAATTTGATCACAGATCACATAAAGCTGATAAGTTATGGAGTTTTATGTTGACATTGAAAGAGTTTAAGATCGATTTTTGTATTTCCAAGTGGAAATCAAGGAAAACTCAGCTGTAGAGCATTCGCTGCATTTCGTAAAGTCATGAAATATTTATTACGCAAAGTGTTGGGAATATTGTCCAGCTAATTATACACTTTATCAGATGTTGCATAGAACAACTTGCCACACTTTTGCCCTCTTATTAAGGCCAACACACAAAAATAAAAGAAAAAAGTTCTTTTCATAATTAACCCACTTGCCCGATGTCAAAATTCACAGCAAACAAAACGAAAGCGAAAACAAAACAAAAAAACAAAATGGGATATGAAAATGATTTTAATTTTTTTTCGTATTTGATATTTATGGGCCTCTGACATGAAAGCGAAACATAGACGGAGGCAGAGAATTTAGAGGGGGGCATTGGGGGGTCTGCCACGCATGTGGAAGAAGCGGAATAACCTTGGGGTTTGGGCTATTTCTGTACAACGTCGTTGATTAGCTACAAAAATTTGTTTATTTACATGTAACGGTACAAGTACAGGTAAGAGCAAAACAGCTAACAGAATACAGCAAAACAAACGCTTTAAGCCAAGTTTCAACATGGAAACCAATACAAATTGCACATGGCCAAAACAAGTTGCCTGTTAAGGCCTTAAAGCCTTGCAACACTCGTTTAAGACTTGCATAAAGTCAGGCAAATAGATAAATATTTATTATTTTCCTTGAGATTCTCAAGAATATTTAAAATAATATTTAAATGTTGGATTTATCTTTGATTTTTGTCAAAATGTCAGAAATAAACGTGCAGTCCACGAGAATTCTTTGTATAGATAGTGGAATTTCTGTTAGCCAAATAAACAAGTTTGTTTTTAGCCAAATTGAAAATAAAACATTTAAAGCAGCCAATAAATTATGTGAGAAACAGGGCGGAAGAGGGGCGGAGGGAAGGGAAGGGGGAAGCATACATGTAGATAGACTGGATAGAAAATAGCTGGGCTACTTTATGCTAATGGTATGTGACGATTTCAAGGCAGCAACCCAAAAGAGACTTAAACGATGAATAATTCATACAAATACTGAAAGATAGAAAGAGAAAGATAACCAGCGAGAGAGAGAGAGAGAGAGAGAGAGAGAGGGAAGAGCAGTGCTCTGTATACATGTGATTGTATCCAAAGAGCGCGAGCGATCGCGTGTGACTCAGTGAAATGTTTGCTGCCACGTGACGTCATCAGTCGCACATGCTGATTGATAATAATACATATTATATATCTTCTCATTCTTCTCATTCCCCAGACTTGACAAGAAAACTAAGGAGGCCACCGTCGCAGAGAACAATGCACGCCTCTATGAATCTCGTTATAGCGAAGTGAACGGCAAATACAACCAGGCTCTGGCCGACCGCAAGAAGGCTGAGGATCAGGCCAAGGAATTGGCTGCTGAGAACGAGCGTCTGCGCCGGCAACTGGACGATCTGCGCAAGCAGCTGGAGGCGGAGACACTGGCTCGCGTTGACCTGGAGAACCAGAACCAGAGTCTGCGGGAGGAGTTGGCCTTCAAGGATCAGGTGCACACACAGGAGCTCACCGAGACGCGCTCACGTCGCCAGATTGAGATCAGCGAGATCGATGGCAGACTCGCTCGCCAGTATGAGGCGAAACTGCAGCAATCCCTGCAGGAGCTGCGCGATCAATACGAGGCTCAGATGCGTGCCAATCGCGAGGACATCGAGCTGCTCTACGACAACGAGATCCAGAATCTCAAGGCAGCCGCAGCTCGTGCCGCACAAGGCTCGTTGCATGCCACCGAGGAGGTTCGTCTCATGCGCACCAAAATCGATGGTCTCCACGGTAAACTTCAGGACCTGGAGAGCACGAATGCTGGTTTGAATGTAAGTATTGATTGGAGTGCTCCCAATGGGATTCACTGACTCATTGTCACACCCATCTATAGGCACGCGTGCGGGAGTTGGAGAATCTCTTGGACGCAGAGCGTCAACGCCACAACCAGTACATTGCCTCGCTGGAGGCAGATCTGCAGCGTATGCGCGACGAGATGGCCCACCAGCTCCAGGAATACCAAGATCTGATGGACATCAAGGTGTCCCTCGATCTGGAATTGGCCGCCTACGACAAGCTGCTGTGCGGCGAGGAACGTCGCCTGAACATTACTTCCCCTGGCCGCTCCGTGGCCGCTGACTCCGGCATCTCCAGCAATGGCGCCAACCTAACTGCCAGCGGTGGCTCCCGCTCGGGTCGTGTTACGCCCAGTGGACGCCGCTCGGCGACTCCCGGCATCTCCGGCTCGGGTGCTGTCAAGCGCCGCCGCACCGTCATCGATGAGAGCGAGGATCGCACCTTGTCCGAATACTCAGTGAATGCGGCAGCCAAGGGCGACCTCGAGATCCTGGAAGCGGACACAGAGGGTCGCTTCATCAAGCTGCACAACAAAGGCACCGAGGAGATCAATCTGACCGGTTGGCAATTGACTCGCATTGCGGGAGATGAGGAACTCGCGTTCAAGTTCTCACGCGGATCAAAGATTATGGGTGGCACCAGCGTGACCATTTGGTCCGTGGATGCCGGCAATGCTCACGATCCCCCCAGCAACTTGGTCATGAAGAAGAAGTGGCCGGTGGCCAACTCGATGCGCTCGGTTCTGGCCAATGCCGACAAAGAGGTGAGAGTCTTGTCGATATACAACACATGCGGCACTTGTGACATCTGCCGCCACTGCAGGCATCTCGAGTTTGTGCTCGACCAGTACGCAATACACCCAACCTGATCCTTAGTACTCCAATTAATCTATTGTTAACCCCCCATCTCTTGCAGGATGTTGCCAGCTACGACCGTGTCCGTGCTAACGTTTCCAGCCATGTCTCGCGGCATCGCAGCAGCGGCACGCCCACCAGCGGGTTTACCCTCGGTTCCGGAGCTGGCTCCACTGGCGTAAGGAGTCTCTTCTCGCTGCTCTTCTAAGCCAGGCACACTAACACACTCACACACACACACACTCACACACACACGTGCAACATTCACACATCAAATCTGCCTTTTTGACGCATGTCAAAGTCCAAATGCAATTTACAATGTACAACAACAAGGAGAAGAAGAAGAACAACAACAAGAACTACACACAAGTATCCCGTTATTTCGACATGCTCTATATATGTTTTTATATATATTCCTAAGAGTTGTTCACACTGTTTTTTTATACATACATATAATTTATAAATGGAAAACTGCATTTGGTAAACATAAGAGAAATTTGTACACAATATGTACAGGAAAATATAAGAAAGAAAAAAGAAGAAACACCAGTAAAAGGAAAGTCATTTAAAATAAATATCTGGCAACGGACATGGCTAGAATTCAATTAATGGCTTAGGTAGCATTTTGCCAAGCAGTTTCCCCAACTTTCCCGAGCCAACAAAACTTTGCCAGTGTCCCAGAAAATCAGCTTAACGCGCGCTCGCCAAGATTTGCAGAAAGTTCTTTGCTCAGCTCCTGTCGCGGCATTAGCTGCTGCCATCCCATCCTCCCATCCTATCCTCCTATCCAGAATGGACAGTAAGCAGGTGAAATTAAGTACAACAAGCAGTTTGAAAGAGGTTGCACCAAGGCGATACGAGGTGTCGCTGCACCGTGCGAAAAGTCTCCCAGGAATTGGGTCAAGAAAATCAAATCCCTGCGATTTGCACCACGTGAACAAACATAAGTATATATAAATCATATATATATATATATACTTAATCCAAATATACTTAAATATTGTACACTCCGAACCGATTTATAAATATCTTTTATAATATATATAAATATTAAGTATACGTTAAGTTATTTTGCGACTCTCCAAATGAGTTTAATTTATGAATTTTTGGCAGATATTCAAAACTTTTTAATACACATGACGTCTTCTCAAGTTTATATAGAACTATATATATATTTATCAAACGAAAACTACTGACAACTGTACCTAATGGACGCTACCTCTAAACTAAGTTGACAAAATGAAAATGACTAAATGAAAATGAAAATTGTTTTCCTCATATCTAAAAACAGCAGCACAAACACATATCCAAATATCCTATCGTTAAATAACATTGTATTTATTCTAAAGGTGTTCGTAATAAATGTTGAAAACTTTATATAGTGTATATACTCTTATATTCAGATCTCTCAGACGAGCTGCCACATTGTGGCAGAGTCGTTTTTCGCAGTGCAACGCGAGCGGCAGCTACTAAGACAACTTAGCGGCGCTTGAGTGAGCGCACAATTCAATGGAATGAATGGTGGACAAACAGACAGAGTCTCAAGCGAGCTAGACAGAAAGAGAGAGTGAGAGAGAGAGAGAGGGGGGGAAGAGGTGGCAGATAGCAGGCAGTGAGGCGTGCAACTTCAAAGTAGTTGCAGGAAAAGTTCTAGCTTGTCGCACGTTTGCATGCGCATAATAGGATTAGTCAGAGTAATAAGTTGTTACCTGTGTGTGTGTGTGTGTGTGTGTGTATATAGTTTATGTATCTAGTTGGTGGGCGTGACAGCCGCCCACGCATGCTTTGAAATGCAAATCTCAGTGACACACACACACACAGATGAACTTTGCCCCAGCTGCCTACAAGTATGCAACATATTTTTGTGAAAAACAAACTTAACCCGCAGCTGGACACACACACACAACACAGACACAGAAAGAAAATTGCACTGGGCGTTGGCCATAAACAAAATAGCAGCAGCAGCAACAATGATAATCCAGATTCGGCTTTGGATTTGGGAGCAAGAGTAATCTTTGGCTTATTGTGGTTCTCTCTGTCCATTTTCGAACTTTAACATTCGCCGGCGTCCAGCTGTCCCCAACTGGGGAACTCAAGTGCACACCACACGCTTATCGGTCACATCCAGACCGCACACACACACACACACACACATACGTACACACACAGTCGTATAGTCAACCCCAATAGCGACTTTTAGGCTTAGTCCAAGATTTTGGCCCGTAGAGCAAACGGCAGGCTAACTAAGTTGGTAAGTGGACTTTGAGTGACCTCTCTGCGGTGGCAAAGTTCTCAGGATGTGTGTGTGTGGGTGTAAGGCTATTGTGTATTCAGGTTTCAGTTTGCACAAAGTTCAACACACAATGAAATTATGCACAGCTCCGAATCAGCCATAGAAAACCGAATCGAACCAAATCGAATCGAACGAATCGAAACGGAAATTGAAGATTTTACGCAAAAGTTGCTCTGCGGCTTTCAAGCCACAGACGAATTGTCTCTTCGATTTGTCAGCATGTTAATTATCATATCGAAGCATATATATAACTATATATCTTAACCTATATATAGCTATATATCCATCTACTTCTACTATCTCTTGGCCTGCCTTCAACTTTTACTTTTGATATAGAAATTTTCCACTTTCCTTTCAATTTTGGCCCAAAAGTTGTTGCTGCTGTTAAAGTTAACTATGCAGAGGGGAAAGATAGTTGGAAACAAGGTTGGGAAATAACTTAATTATCGCCGTTTTTATGACATCAAACAAGCCATATGAAAATCGTGATCCCATTCGCTATCAGAGTGTCCTTAATGAACGGCGGCTTCCTCAACTTAAAATGACATCGCATATCTGTCAAAGGGTGTGTATTTCCCTGTTTGTATAACGATGTGTGTGTGTGTGTGTGTGTGGTGTGTGTGTTACCAAGACCAAATAGCGAGCAAAACCCCAAATAACTGCTTAATTTGTTTTTTCGCCCAGATGTTGGCAACCCACTCAGAGCGACCCCAAGGACTGGCCTAACCCTTTCTGACCACCTTATGTTCTTCTTGTTGTTGTTGTTGTTGTTGCTGGTGTGTGCGGAGGCAACACCAACAGGGGCAGCATCAGCTGTTGTTGTTTTTGCCCTTGTTGCTGTTAGTTTGTTGACTTTAATGTAGAGAGCACTGGAAATTTGCCCCGAGACGCAAAGAGACACCAAACCAGCTGCCAGCTACGGTTCGACGCCCACAGAAGAGTTGAGCACTTGGATTTGGATACGGATTCTGATTGCCAAACGGAAAGGAAAGAAATCTCACACACACACACACATGTAGGGAGCAAAAATTATTTGCCACTCTCATATTTTCGGGTTTGAAGCTTGTTTATGCCTAAATCAATTTGCCGCATGAACGAGTCTTAAGCGCAAAGGATTTGGTTGTGGAATCTAAAGCCGGTCACACTTCTTCTTCTAATCCCCCAGACACTCTGTATCCGTGTGTGAGTGTGTGTGTATTTGGGTTAAGCTATTAGACTAAAAGGTTATTAGGCGGCCCGTCTCTCCGTCTGTCTGTCTGTCTGTCTGTCTGTCTACTTCTTCTCCCGGTCGACGTGATTTGCCTGTCAAAAGTTAAAGGAATGGGAATAGGAGATGCGCGTAGACGACTGAAGGACTGAAGGACTGAAGGACTAAAGGACACTTCGAGTGGCGCAAAGTGTTCGAGTGGATTTTGCACTTTGATGTGCGTTTTATTAATAAAACAAATTGCCAGGCAGACGACTATAATTTTAGCCCTCGCAGCCAGCCCTTTGCATAAATCGAGCTTATGTTCATTTGGCTGACGCTCCTCTTCCAGGGCAAACGTGACTCTGCCCCGAAGGATACACTGGGCATCCTGCCAAGCCGCAGGCACCAGCCAGCAGCCATCAGCCAGCAGCCATCAGGCAGCAACCATCAGGCAGCAGCCAGCACACGTCAACTATTTTTCAACAAATATGCGCAAAACTTTTTTCATATTAAAGCCACAGCAGGGGTTAAAGGGAGGGGGACGAGGGGAGCGGCAAAGTTGACCAGAAGCTGACACAGGCTGCATTTTTGGCATATGCAAAAGAGGGCTGAATATTACGTTCAGCACGTGCCACACACACACACACACACACACACACACACACTACCTACAACAAAATGATGGGCGGGGCGTGACCATTTTCCTTGTCGAAAATGCCACAATTCATTTTTTAATCGCGATGCATAAATCAAAAGGTGCGTGGGAGGGAGGGGGGAAAGGTGCAAGGCAAACAAAAAGTGTTGCATGCTTTCAGGCGCGCTGCATTAGTTGCTGTTGCAGTTGCAGTTGACATAATGTCCTGCGGGCAGATGTGCTAATGTACGAAGCGATTCCTTCTGCTGTTTCCCAACGCTGCCAAAAACATTTTCCTATCGGTTCTTTTTCATAAACAACAAACCCAAATCGAAACTGAACAATAGACTGGATATAACTGTACCTAAATATAGTAAAAACACTGAAGGGAAACGCTCTCTGATAAACCTTCTCTACGATTTCCCTACGACTGCACCTAACCTCTTCCTATGTGAAAGGAAACTGAATCCTGCTGGAAATGTTGCAATTCATTTTAGATGCATTAGAAATCCTTCTGCCAGACACATCAAGTCTTTAAGTAGCATATGATATAGGTATACATATGTATACCCAGATATATATAGATATATATATATATGTATCATAGATTCCATGGAATAGTTGTGCACCTTGCAGCTGAGAGCTAAATATGAATTCAATTTGCTCTCCAAGCTCGTCGATGAAATGTGGCACGAACTGAACGTTGCAATGTTGCAGGTGCCCAAGAAATGAATGTAAAAACTGTATAATTCCAGAGATTCTATGGAAATTGATTGCCTTGGCAAATTGTAACCCAATTTCTGGCTTAAATTCGACTCAAAGACTCAAGCGAAAGCCAATTAACGCTTAGTTAATAAAAGGCCGAGAAACAAGAATAATATGAGAGTAAAGCTTGGGAGGCAATATAAATCTGAGCACCTGCAAGGAGTGCGTGCCACCAGCTGCCAATTATAGACGATGTCCTGGCCAGAAGGAGCAGCTCCTGTAGCTGCTGTAGCAGCGGCAGCTGTTGATATGTGAACAATTCTTTTGTGCGTGTGTTTGGGCAGTTCTTTTTTTGGGATTTATCGAATTGTTGTTTCGGCTAGCTGCCTGGCTTCCAGCTGGTCACGTTGTACGCCAAATATTTGCTTTTCATTTGGTTAACACACACACACACACGCAGCCGTAACTCTAAATTGATTATTGCTAGCCAGAAAAAGGAGAAGAAGCAAACTATGTGAAAGGCAGAGAATCTCTGAGCGAGGGCTGGCACTTTTTGGGCTAAGCCTGGCCAGACCACAACCAGGAGGGAACGTCGTCAACTGTTAATGTGTCTGTCAGCGCAAAAAGATTGGCTACATCGCGACCTGCTCCTGTCGCCAGTCGCCAGTCGCTATCCGGCTGGAGCTTCGGTCTGCTCCTGGCACGATGATTACACAGAATTGAATGCTCCGTGCCTTGGCATTGGTTGTAACTGTTTGTGGTTTCTGTAAAAGCTGCGTAGGTATACATGTGTGTGTGTGTGTGTGTATCTGTAGCTGTGTGTGTCAATTTGGGTGTTGAAAAGTGGTCTCCAGTGTCGGCGGTTTGGTTTGCTCCTCCTCCTCCTCCATCATCATCCACGTCGTCGCATGTCGCGTTTGTTGCTTGCCATTTCAATGCATATAAACAACTTCTGTCTGTCTCTGTCTGTGTGTGCGTGTGTGTGTGTGTAGATACGTGTGTGTGTGTTTGTATTATTTATACGAGACGCTCTAGCTCTATCCTCAACGTCATCGTCAATGTCTATTTGATTTTCCTGCTGCCTGCAGCGCCCTGACATCAATGCAAAACTCTTCAACCTTTTTTATCAGCTTTTCCCCATGTTGCACGACGGGCGTTAATGCTGCAACGCGCAACGTGCCACATTCGAATTGAATACAACTGCTGCTACTTAGCAAGTATCTAACAGATACATTTGCTTTTTCCTGACGCAGATAAACACAAATAGATTAAACAAGTCTGCCTCCCCCGTCCCGCTCTTTCTTTTTATAGAAATCAACTTTGTATTGTTTAGAGCAGAGTCTGAGTCACATATTCAGGATGTTTTTATGAAAGGACTAAAAGGATATGTGCATCGATTGAAGAGTAGATACAAAAAGTGTCCACTAAACTTCACGTATTTATCGAATTGTGCAGCTGTCGACCGCAGAAAGTTACCCAATATTCGCGGCAAACTTGGAGCTTGGCGCTTGGAACGCCTACTTAAGGATTGCGCACATCCTGCTCAGAGGACACCCACATGTGCATGTCCTTTGTTGAAACTTTCTAGATAGTTATATAAGTACCCTCTAGGAAGAGAAAGTGGGGCATATTATGAGGGGAAGCATCAAATGCGGGTTCCTTTTTAACTCAAAGCTGCACAGAAGTCTGTGGAACTGGCTGAAGGATAGTTGAAGGATATAAGCCTGACAGCCCAGTCAACATATTCCTCTGTCTGTCTCTATGATATATGATAACTAAACTGAATATCTTTAGAGTAAAATCGATTAATAAACACAATAAACAGAAGGGAAAGAGATCAGAAAGTCTGGCTGAAAGGACACAGGGTAATTTGTAGTCCTGCAGACTCTCAGCTAACCTTTCGATTTTGTCGTAAGGATATAAACTCAGATACTTTATATTCCTATAAGATATCTGTGAGTTTATCGATCGGCTAATAAGACAGACAGAAAGCGGATTGTGTGTCCTTTTGTGAGTACATCGAGAGCTAATGCACAAATTAAGTATAAAACTTGATAGCAGATAGTTTCAGGGGGGAGAAGGGAATAGTTGTCAAGCTGGGGGGAAGGATGCAACGCAAGGAACAAAGTAATAAAGAAGTCGAGAAGGGAACTCACCTCAAATGTTGTGAAGACAATTTTCTCAATGGAGCCGAAGTAGCGCTCCCACAGGACCTGCGTCTGTTGACGCAAGGCGAAGATGCGTTCCGCTGGAATGGAGCGTACAATGTCTGGCACCTGCAATAAGAAGAAAGAAAATGTATAAGTAGCTGATTCTATATCGTATATAGTATATATATATGTGTGTGTAGCATATGTTGTGTGGTAGTTGCAGGTGGCAGGAGCAGCATCTCGCAGGAACAATGCATTAATTACAAGGGTCCAAAAACAACTTTGCTGCAGGCTCGCACTGGTAATTAGTTGGGGAATTGGCCGCAGGATATACATCATAATTATGCACGACACACGCAGGAGGAGGAGCAATGCGATGGGAGTAAATGCCGCAGGAGAAAATTGAAACAATTTAAAGAGTGCAGAGCTCGAGCTGCTCGAGTTTCCTGCTCAAGTTAACTTAATTAATTGCATTTCCTGCCAATAAACTACAAAAGCAAACATGCCAGCGATGTCCTCCAACGAAAGAGAGAGCGGGAGGAGCGAGGGAGGGAAAGAGACAATGCAATTGGCAAACAATGTGCCAAGACGTTGTCGCGAATGAAGACGGGAACAGGAGCCAGACTGGAAGCCAGAGACAGTAGAAATTGTAGCAGGAAAGGCAAACAAATGCCAAGGAGCGTGCACAACGCACACACACACACACAGAGAGAGAGGGAGAGGGAGATAGAGATAGTAGGAGACAGGCTGATGGATGGACAAAAAGTGTTCTATGCGTTTGTGTACAGGTGAGCAGCAGCTGGCCAGGACAAATCGTTCAGACAGGACATGCTCAACGATTCATTTCTGCATCAATTGTAGGCAACTGTTGCAGGATATGAAAGGAGCTTCCATCGAACTACAAGCTGTGACAGCTGCTTTAATAATTGATTAATAATGTTGTTTTAAGTTTTTAAGTTAACACAAAACGCTCAATAAATGATGGGGCTCAAAGGACATCAAACTGTGACTAGGACTCGGATGTAGGTTAGCAAAGCGAAATGATGAAACTTTTCGCAAAACAAACACACGCGTTTTCATATTTTATGACAACACAGAGATAGATATATATATATATATATATGTGTATAGTGTGGGACTCACCTGGAGCAGTAGCCGTTCATCGGCCCAAATGGCGGCCTGCTTCCAATCGATTTTCGATTCGAATGGCAAAACCCACGCGTTGGACAATAGCACCGGGATGCAGCCGGCTTGCAGTGCTTCGAGGAATCTACAAAAATGAATAAAAAGCAATCAGTAAAAAACAAGGCACACATATACATCTGTGTATCTGTGTGAGTGTGAGAGAAAATTAAATGGGCATGAGCTGTAAAATGAAAATTGTTTTTCCCAACGATTTTCTTTTCCTTTTTCTGCCTGTGTTTTACCTGAAGGAGCCCAAGCGACGTCCGCGCGGCACCAAACAAAACGTTGAATTCTGCAGCAGCGTCTCGTAATCGTATCTGAAGTGAAAAAAATGCCAGAAAAAAGGGTCAGTAAGACATTGAGTGAGTGAGTGAGTGAGATAGATAGAGAGGGGAGAGAGAGGGAGAGTGGAGGTTGTAAATTAGCAAGAGCCATGGCATTGCATAATGGCATTGTGCAGCAATTAATTGAACAATGGGCAGCTCTTTGTGGCATGAGAACTGACATAACGGAACTGGAGTAGGAACTGGAACTGGAACTGGAGTTGGAGTTGGAGCTGGAGTTACAATAAATGATAAATTGTTTATTCAGTTCAATGCACGCAATTTTAGGCTGACAATTTTACAGTCCTCTTCCTGTGCCACAAATTTATGTCACAAATCGTTTGGAATCAGAATATATATATATCTATAATAGGATTTCCTACTTAAAGATAGTTTAATTTGTAATAATATTGCATTAAGTCTGTGTGAGCGGTAAACATATCCAAAGTGGATTATTGTGTGCAGCACAAAATGAATTAGTTCAATATTAATTTAAGCGCACTTGTGCGTGCCCCTCCTGCCACAGGACTCGCACAGGCCACGCCCCCTCTTTAACATTATGCTAATGATGTAATTCCATCTTAATAGCCGACAGCAAACAGCAGCCACCTAAGCCCCTTGGACAGCATGGCGTATGATTAACATTTATACGCATAACCCATACCCACACACACACACACACACGCACACAGTCTCACACACACACACACAGAAACGAAACCACAGTTTAAGCATTTAACCATTCAATTTGAACTGCACAATGCCACAATCCGTGCTTGTTGCTGATTTAAGCTTTAATGCCAAATCAAAGCAGCAAAGCTGCATATTAAGCATACGCCATGTTGCTCAAACATTTGTGCACATTGCGGCAGGTGCAGGGCGAGGGGTGGGCTGTGTTGGAGTGTGGGTGCTGGGCAGCCTTTCTGCCGTTTACAAGTTAAGTTGCGCGTAAAATTACATGTAGTTAGGCATGTTGCCACGCCCAGCACCCCACGAAAGGAGGCAGCACGAAGCTGGTCAGCAGTTTGAGCGGCAGCTCCTGCTGCCGTTTTAAAGCGAATTCAGCACAAAATTTATTTAGAAAAGTGCAGGCACAGCGTATTCCTATTGCATTGACAATGGCAAACATTGCAAGGACTACGCGATGCCCTATCCACATCCTTCGCAGGACAAAAACTAAGCGAGAGAGAGAGAGAGGGAAACGCTCTGTGAATAATCTTAAGTAAACAACATAAATTGCATGTTGCTGCCGCTGAAAAATTACATTGCCAAATTCATAGGCAGCCGCCACTCGGCCAAAAGTCATTTGTTACCTATCGGAGAACATGTGAGCAAAAGTTTCGCTATTTAAACGCATTGTTCTTGCTGTCCAAACTTTGCCTCGAGCTCAGTTGGTCCAACGCGGCGACTACTTCATTAGCCGCCAAGAAGTCTGTGGACTAGAGCAACTCCATTGATTTATCGAATACATTTTAGAGCACTCAGAATCAACGATTATTCATGGCAAGAGATTGTGAATATGTATGAGAAGTCTTGAAATCAATCAGCGCTTTAAGCTAGACATGCTCCGACTTAATTCTCGACTGTTTCCTCTCGATAGAAAATAATTGAGGCTAAATATTTGGGATGTTGATGCAAGAAAGGGTATCACTTATTCGTATATTAAGACTAAAATTATGCAAGAAATATACTTTATATATGTCTCTGTATATCTGTTGAAATGTTTCTTGAAATCAAATATTTATAATGTTGCTCAACTTACAGAAAACTTAAATCAAATTCTCATTTGAAGTCGTTTAAGCTGTAACATTTGCATAACAAATTTCTTAGTTTATCGGGGAAAATGTGAAAGCTTTTCCTTTATATTTTCTTTAAATTGATGGGAAACAAAGTTCCAGTCGTTTTGCATGTTGTGTTTTACTACGGTTAATTTTCTACTCGAACACTTTATGGAGCACATAAATTCTCGACTCGCCTCCCACACCTGTTGCCCAGCAGCCTGTCCACTACACACAACATCCACACACACACACACACATCTATACACATGCGGCTAGTAATTAATTTGCCAACACTTTGCATAGAACTTGAAGCCGCATTATAAAGGCACACACACACACCCACACAGAGATCTCAGTCACTTCATGTCAATTGCGTTACTTTGCTTCTTGCCAAGGCCAACAGAATTAACATAAGAAGCGGCAGGAGAAGGAGCAGCAGCAGCAGGAGCAACTCTCAGGGCTGCTAGTCCAGTCCCTCAGCTGGCAGCTGCACAGCAGGGTCATAATTTAAGTGGTTTCCAGCTGTCAAAGGTTACTCTGGCTGCCAGGTATGATAATTTTTTGCTACTTCCTTTTCCATATTCCTCTTCTATTTTCTGCTTTTCTGCTGAATTCAGCCTGAGTCCAATGACTGACTGACTGACTGGGGAATGGATGACTTGGCCAACTGACATAGCTATTTTAGCAGTGCAGTACGCAAAGTCCTTTTGCCTTTGACAGCTCAGCCGTTAGCTGCAGGATAACAAAAAGCAAATGAAGTACTTAAGCATGCTCCAACCGCGAGTTGCCCTAAGTCCTGCTCCGAAAATATCCTAATACAAGGGCTCAGATACTTCTCAGCTTCTGCTGATTATCCTTTGTACTTAACCATCGATTATACACATACACACACATATCCTTTACTCGATCTCCCTTTTAATTAGAGTAGAGAACAGAAAGGAAAAGCTTAAGTAATTACGCAAAAATACTTGGAAAACTTTATTGCTGAAGCAATCAATTCAGTGACAATTCACTGGCGAGCACTGTAATCGGCTAATTGGAAAATACCTGTGGAACGTTTATAAGAATTTACAAAACTGGGAAGAAGTTCCTGTTGGCAACGCCGCAGAGGTTGCTCTTGTTGCGCGCCAGCCTCATGTAACCCTGCTCTCCCCAGGATCGGCCCAATGAGGTCTTGATTATCCAGTAATCTCCGAAGTTCCTGCAGGTGCCGTAGCCGACGATGAGGACGGCGAAGTCGGGCTTAAAGCCACAGCTCATGTTATTGAAGACGCCGCTTCGGTAATTCTTGATCGCAGCGTGGGGCAGGACAGCGGTGACTGGACCTTGGGCTACACTGAGAGCCAGCAGGGTTTCATTGCCGGGCTTCACGCGATAGACCAGCTTGATGTGGGTCTTGGATCGCAGCCAGCCCTTGCTGCACTTTCCAACGGGTCCACGGTAGGGATAGGCCTTCTCGGTTTGGATTCCCTTCAATCTCTTAATGCAGAGCAGAGCCTTTTCGGTACGGCTGGTCCTATCCTTGCAGCAATCGACCAGGTTTTGTTTCGAAAGGGACAACAACTTGCCGGTCTTGACGAAGTTGCGACTCTCCACGGCGCCGGCCGCAGCAAACGCCCAGGAATTGTCGAAGTGACCCTGGTTCATGACTGGAGTAACTGCACCCATCTGGGTCCAGTTCACACTCTTCACGATCTTCTGGTCGACGGGCCAGTCGGGGCTCTGATCTTCATAGTCCTCCTCCTCGATCTCATCAGCGTGCTCAATGCTCTCACTGATCTCCTCCGACAACATGTCGGAGAATCGATTGAGGCCCATCTCGTAGCTTTCATCGCCAGCAGCCCAGCGTTCGTTGTGATCTTCAATGATCTTCTTGTTATCCTGGAAGACCATCATGCGCAGGCGGTCCTCCGCCTCATCGTCGTAGGCCTTGTCGAACTCCAGCTTGAAGGAGTCCCACTCCGCCTGCAGCTCCTCCTGCGTTTTCCTGCCGTGGGTGCAGGCCAAAAGCCCGAGCAGGGCCACAAGTACCAATGTTGCTTTCATTTTGCTCGCTCAACTCGAAATCTGAACTGATGTCTGGACACTCGAAAACTTCGCCTTATATACCCAAAGCTATGTCCCATGACTCAGGCTTGACACATCTCTCAAATAACCACAATGCGGGCTGTGGCAAGAGCAACTATAAACAGCGTATGATTAATCAGCGGTTTATGATGCTGGCATCTGCTATATATATATATTTATTCATATAGTTTATATATAGCATATGTAATGCAGAGCAAAGTCCATTCAATTGCGGTTACAGCACTTGGTTTAGGATTGCAAAAAAGGACGAGAGGTGAAGAGCTCTAAAATGTTCGGCACAGTCGAAAAAGGCGAGTCCTGGCGGTCACTTGAGTGCGCCTGGATTCATGCTGTTGACATTGTCAAGGACTCGCGGCTGCTGACTGTTGCTGCTGCTGTTGCTGCTGACTGTTGCTGCTGCTGCTGTTGCTGTAGCTGCTGCTGCATATGTTTAGTTTTGCATTTTGTCGCTGGCAGTGGGAACTGTTGTGGAACAACAGCTTAACAAAAGCCCTGCATACGACAGTGTTATCCTTCTCCTCCTTTCCTCGTCAGCTGCTGCTAACCTTCGGCTCCTTTGTTAGCCACTTTTGAAGGTTGGTTAAGCAAGGCTCAGAGTCGCTGCTTTTATTCTATCATAATTCAAGTTCTTTATTTATTGCCAAGCTTCCTTAAAGTGTATCTTTCTATGAATTATTCCCATCGGGTTTGTAATTTACGCAATTTTTTGAAATATATTTCTGAATTTAAATTTCATTTTTAATTTCACTTTGTCTGCGACGTGGCTTCCCTGTCTATGCCCAGCTTCCAGTTGGACCACATCAAAACCTAAGGCCATTAAATTCCTCCCAATGGGTCAGACTTTCTGCCATTGTTTTTGTCCCATTTCTGTTCCATCTTCTTTTAATGCTCCACATGTTTTATGTGTGACTTCAACTTTCAACTTTTCATAATTAATTACAAAATGTGCGGGCCAAACATGTTTCACAAGAGAATTTTCAATCTTCACAAAGTGTATTGTACTGATATAGAAATTCTAATAATAATAATAATAATATACACTATCAAAAGAACATTTTTATTTATAGATTTTATCGCCAATTGGACTGTACCCTGTTAGTTTATATTATTTTATTTTCCATTTGATTTGTTGTATATTTTGTTTCTTTTTTTATTCTATTTATTTTGAATTTTAAACAAATTTTATTTTTTTATATTGTATTTATTTATATTATAAGTTTTTATATTTTATTGTATCTATTTAAGATTTAACTTATTTTATACTTTATTTATTTTATATTTTACTCATTTTTTGTTATATTTATTTTAATATGCATTTAATTCATATTTTTTAATTTTTTTATTTGATTTATTTTATATTATATTTTTTATTTTATATTATAAATATTTACATTCCATTTTATATTTTATTTACTTTATTTATTTTATTTATATTATTTATTTTATTTATTTTATTTATTTTATATATTTTATTTATTTTATTTAGATTATTTATTTTATTTATTTTATTTATTTTATTTATTTTATATATTTTATTTATTTTATTTATTTTATTTATTTTATTTATTTTATATATTTTATTTATTTTATATTTTATTTATTTTATTTATTTTATTTATTTTTATTTTATTTATTTTATTTATTTTATTTATTTTATTTATTTTATTTATTTTATTTATTTTATTTATTTTATTTATTTTATTTATTTTATTTATTTTATTTATTTTATTTATTTTATTTATTTTATTTATTTTATTTATTTTATTTATTTTATTTATTTTATTTATTTTATTTATTTTATTTATTTTATTTATTTTATTTATTTTATTTATTTTATTTATTTTATTTATTTTATTTATTTTATTTATTTTGTTTTATTTTATTTATTTTATTTATTTTATTTATTTTATTTATTTTATTTATTTATTTATTTATTTTATATTCAATTTATTTATTTTATATTCAATTTATTTCTATTATATTTTTATATTTTATCCAGTTTATTTCTATTATATTTTTTATATTTTATGCAATTTACTAAATATTTATTTATTTTACAGAGTATCTAGAAATCTATCAGCTTTCAACAGGATATTCCTCCTTAGGTTTGTGTGAGCTGCTGTTATTTTTGGCTTGTGGCGTTATGGCTAAAAGTGTATCGCATTTTGCTTTGTCATCGTCATCAGTCGGCATTGTGCGCCGTAACACGCAAATTGCTTGTGGGTCCGGGTCCGTGTTTGGGTCCGGGCTTGGGCACATTGCGTATACGTTGGACCCGCCATTTGACGCCATCGAGAGTGGCAACGTTTTTGCTGCAGCCTTAGGCCGATTGCCTGTCAGTTGCAGCAAAGGGAGCCCAGCAGCGCTCAGCGAATGCAAAATTAATTAAAACCACAAAAAAATAAACAACAATAAACAAGAAAAAGAGGAGAGGAAGACGAAGACGAAGAAGATGTCAAGCAAGAAACCTCAGCGGAGCTTAGCCCAAGTTTAGTGGAACTCAAAACTCAAATGGCAAAAGTGGCGCTCGCTTTAAGTGATAAAAAATAAGTGAGTGGTGAACACTTTAGAAGGGGGCGGGGTGTTGCAGAGTCGCGTGCAAGGGAAATTGCGATGAATTCCAATGAAAATTGCAATTTTAAAAACAGCATTTGGAATAAAGACAATTTGGTCGAGGCGCTGTGGGTGGCGCAGGGCTAACACGAAGGCAAACAGAGAAGAAAGCAAACAGCAGCGACAAAAACGCAAACACAATGGCGCAAGGCAGAGGATAGAAGGATACACAAACTCCTAGAGAGAATGGCAACAAAAAGCAGCTGTAAAAGTTGCCATTGCCATTGTCTGTCCAGCGGGGAGAACCAGCAGCAGGAGCAGGAGCTGTAACAGGAGCAGGAATAGCGCCAGCATTAAATATGGCGCATTAGTTACAAGTGCAAAGCGCATGGAGACAAACTTCTTCTTCTCCCCTCGCTGCTCCCTTGTCGCCAGCTTGTGATAATGGCCCATAATGAATACAGCAGACCACACTAAGACGTTTCTCGGAGCAAGCCACAGCCACAGCCAGAGCCAAAGCCAAAGCTGAAGTCAAGCTATTGAAATGCAGCCCACAGTGCGTATACGCAATGCCATCTTAAGCACCAACTTGTACATAGTTTCTCTTATACATTTAAGGTACTTCTAAGATAGATAAAGGGTCTCTTCAGGTCGATCGCAAAACCATTAAAAATATTTGAAATTAATAAATTATTTATGTATTTTGCCTTGAGACTAAGAAAATTGCAGAATATTTATTGAAACGTGATGAATTAAAATTTCGAGTGCTGCTCAATCATTAGAAAGGACTCTGACAGGATATACTGCGGCGAAACAATTGTCGTTCAATCGTTTTGTTTTATGAAATTGGATTTGAACATGACAAGAAGTTCTCTGAAATGGAAAACTGGCCATTAATGCAATGGCCAACAATTTCGAGGAGCACGCGACTGCGAATAGGTGGGTAATCCTCGCACTTAGGCCAGGACGATGCCAGAAGGCGAATGGACTGTGTAAAAAATGGAATTGGCACTCAAAGAAATTGCAATGGCCAACAAGCCTGGTTAGCTGTGCGACCTGGCTGCAAGTGTGTCGCCTTAAAGGTGATTTATGTGGAAATCTGAGATTAAAGTGAAAAGTGCAAAAGGAAATGGAGAAGGAGTAGAAGAAGGAACTGCAGCATGCCGCCAGGACTGCTCCCTGTTGATAATGTTGATAGTGGTTGGGCGCAACAAATTTATTGCTCTGGAAATTGCATTATGAAAAATCCATAAAGCACCAGGGACACTTTCACTTTAATTAGGTGAACTGCAAAGCCTTAAATTAAATAAAATTAAAATCAAGTTTTGCTCCGGGCAGTTGCAGTTAATCAAAAGAAATTAGGAAATAAATCAATGGAAAACTCTTCGATCTGTTTAAAGAGGACATCCTAAGACATGAGACAAGCTTAAGCCTGCTTTATAAGTTTTAATGCCAAGGAACATATAAAGTTGCGGCAAGTTCCATCGAAATTAAAAACTTGCCAAATTGTTGGCATAAATTAAAGGCCTGCGGAAAATGTGCAAAACTTTTCCTGCTGCGACCTTGTGACAGGCTGAGGTAAGCGGAAGAGAAGAGGCAGAGAGTACTCAGAGGGTAAGCATTCAGCTTAGGTGCTGCAACACGTCGTTGTCTACTGTTTGTCGTGCGAGTGTGCGACAGCAGCGGCAACGTGTCGTATACGTAATGGCTTGCGGAAACGTTTCAGCGACGCGGCTCGTCGGTCGCGACTGCTGCCAAATTGTGTGAAAAATGAAATGAGAAGAGCGAAGAAGAGCGAAGAAGCGAAAAAGAGCAAGAGAAAAGTCAACTTAGTCAAGGACATTTCGCAGTGGCTCATTATTTTTCATATTTTCCTTAACGGCCAACCAAAATAGCTGGCAGACACACTCTACACACTCGACACACACTCAACACACACACGACTATATTCGCAGCAGCGCTTAGACACGCCCACTTGCCAGAAAGGAGACGACACACGCCTTTGCCATATCGGTTGCCAAAAGGCGAAACCACAAAATGCCGCCACATCCACATCCGCTCCGATGATGTTGTTCCTCTCATCGTTTTAGTTATCATCATCAGCAGAAGGAAACCCCCGCCAGAGAGCAACTTCGGTAGGCTCCTAAAAGCATGCAACACTTTTGTGGCTGGCGCTGACGCTGCATTGATTGTTGTTGCTGCCCTTTTCTGTGGTTGCATGCCACTGTTGTTGCCCCCATGTTGCCATATGTTGCACGGCGCTTTCCTTTGACGCCTCGGGCTCATTACGGCAACAAGGGCCGATACGGCGAAGCGATGCGATGCGACGCGACATCACAAAACAAAATTTCATTAAAAGCAGCTCAAGGTCTGTGAATGCAGTTGTTAAAGTTTTTCGTTTATTTCAGTTTTCTTTTCTTTTTTTATGCTTTTTGTCCTTCAAGTTGGGCGCGCGTCGGTAGCAGGAAAACTTTTTAATGGATTTTACGATAATATAGAAAGAAAAAAATTAAAAGCTTCAACGAAACTTAAATTCACTTCAAATGGATTTTTTACGATCATAATAGATTAAGTAATTTTAAATATTAATTTCGAATATAAAACTGTGTCCCAAAAGGGACCCAGACTGCTTCTTCTTCAAAGGGAAGTGAAAATATTAAATTATGCCCAACTTTTCCGCTTTGCCAAACATTTTATGGAAACAAGTCAAACCTCATAATAAATTGATGATAGTTTCTATCAGAGGGTATAAATATATGAATTGACAGCCGGACGTTGAACTCTGCTCAGCAATCAACTGATTTGCTGGTTGACTGCTTCTGATCGAAAGGTCCCCGAAGGTCCTGTCAAAGTTTGTCATAAGGATCTGCTTCCCTTCTGCCTTCTATCACATTATTGCAATATGGACAACATTCTGAGACTCTGAAACAGTTTCGCATATTAATTCAGAGTGAAGAAACAGAGGAGGGAGCGTAAAATCCTTGCAAGGAGCAAAAGGTAAAAGGGATTATGCAATTTCGCTCGACATTTATAAATATGCGCCATATTTGACAGGTGCATTAACGAAGTTGCAGACACGGCCCTAGACAGAGGGCGACAGGATAAAAAATGATGTGAGTGGGAAAGCAATTTGCTTGATTATGTTTAACAGGAGCCAGAGAGAGAGAGAGAGAGAGAGGTCCTTCGAGCTGAAGAAAGTTGACTGAGCGGGCTCTGAGTAGAACGTGCCATTTGGACGGATGGAAAAGCTGGAAAAGGAGCAGACTGAAAGGATATTGGGCTGCATAAATCGCTGACGCTTGACGCTAAAGCAGATTTGTCGCATAAGTCATGTCAAATTATGTGAAACAGACAGAGAGTCAAAGGAGCAGAAGGAGCAAAGGAGCTGCAACTAGGGCGAAAGACTTATTTTAGTCGTAAAATAAAAGAGAAATTACATTCAATTAAAGTAAAATCGTCTGTTGACACTCGCTGAACTCTGATAGATTCGAGTCCTCCCATTGATATCCTTCGACTAATGTGACAGCCCTCGCATATCCTTGTTTTACAGGGTGTAAACAGAGCAAGCGTTAAATTTACAAAACGGTAATGTATTTTTGTGAGCCATCACTTTAATCAGCAGGAAATCAGCAGAGCTGAATACGAGACAGCTGAAGTCCTGGAAACAGCTTTGGTGGGGAGCTGGGGGCAAATGTGAAATTGATGTGATGTGCCAGGATGCGTTGCTAAGCGAGGTCAGGATTCACTTTGCTTTATCCATAACTGAAGATTTTCGTTCAAAGGAAATATTTCTCTTTAAGGTTTTCCCTTGACTTGGCCAAAGATTGGAAATCTCTTTAAGATCACGTTGATTGAAAAATGTTGCTCATTTTGCTGAGTCCTGGCTGAATGTGGGCAGATCCTTTAAGGCAATCGCTGGGTCCCTCCAAAATGCCTCGGCCCAAGTGTCGTGCCATTTAAATGAGCTTGTCAACTTGGATTTTTGAACATTAATCACATGAGTCGCCAATTGGAAGGGGAGGACAGGCTGGATTTGGGTCTCGGCCTGTGGTTAATGGCGGTCGATGGGCTCGGCAGGCGTGGCAGGAGCTATTAGCACGAAGCGTCTAAGCAAATTACATTCGAAGCTAACGACAGCTACTAGAAACAATTTTTGGGTTTTCCATCATCAAAATCAAAATGATTCCCATTGTCATTAGCATAATTATCATCAGAACGTTGACATTGACTCCAACGAGGAGCCGCAGGTTGACCCTGAGGATCACACTTACCTATCATACTCCCGATTATCCTCGTCGCAGCGATTGTCCTGCAGCTCGCGCCAGCTCTTGCCGTGCCGGCAGGTCGTCACCATCACCATATCCCGTCCATTATGCAAATGGAACAGGGAATTGCGCGTTTCCGAGCCAATGCCGTGCACGTATCTACAATGAAACGAAAGAGTTGACTTTAGCTTTAACTGTCTTCACACATAAAAGAATAAAAGTTATATATAGAAAAATGTATCTTGTCAATGTGGCAGATGTAGCAGATACTTAAGCGACCAGATTGCATAACACATAAGCAGCGGTGTCAAAATCAATTGCAATAAACCAAGTCCAAATGGGCGAAGCAGAGGTTGTGGGAGAGGGGAGAGTCCTTGGGGAAGATCTAAGGCAACAATGGGGACGAGAGTTGAGCTCAAATCTGCGCTGAGCCGCAAGCAAAGCAATTGAAACAAAAGATACTTACAACAATGGACACACACACTCACACACACACACACACACACACACATACAGTTGTACAGTTAACGTTTTCGAGTGTATGGGCCAAAACAAAATGGCAGCAGCAAGGACCAAACAACAAAAACACAACAGCAGCAGTCGAGCAGAAAAATCCTAAGGCAGGCGTCTTGGAAATGCCAACACAACACATATATATATATATAGTATGTGTGTGTGTGTGTGTGTGTGTGCATATGTGTGAGCAATTTCCTTCTGCTTCGCTTGCAGTTGAACAAATTTCATAGACAATGAAGTACGCGCCGCAGCAGCAACGAACCGACCACAGATTGGGCAGCGCTGATTTCCGTTGCCGACAACTGACCAGGACACCAGGACACTAGCAGACCCGGAGACCCAGGGACCAGGAGGCGGAACAGGACCAGGCAGAGAGTTCACTTCAGTTTGCTGACTGCTTACTTTCGGTGCTTAAAGGGTGACAGAGACAGACAAAGCGAGAGTGAGAAAGAGAGCGAGTTAAAGCCATAAGTTATTTGATTTAATCAGCGTGTCATTGAGGTTAGCTTTGGACTTGCAGCATCATGAGAGCTCCATTCCGAACTATAATCCTCCTCCTGCTCCACTAATCCCATTCCATATAGGAATTCTCTGTGAAGATTCATACTTCGAACTCAAAAGAAACCCATTTCAAATTGTAAATTTATACCAATTTTATTCATTAGCTTAAAGCAAACTGATTGAATGCCCAGCAGCTCATCTCAATCATCCTCCACGGGAGGAGCCGCTGGTCGCGACTAAGCCCCAATTTAATGGCAAAACACGCACTTTATTAGGCATCGGGGATTTCGCGCAGTGTAAATTAATTTGGATCCAGCAGCGATGACAACATTAATATAAATGAAACGCATAGGCGGCTGTCGCTTCAAGGACCTCTATCCTCCCACAAGCTGCAGATTTGGTATAGAAAAGGAACTGCTTTACTGCTTTGAGGTTATGTCTGGCTCAGCCTTGCCATAAATGGGTCAATTAAACATTGATTGTTCCACGAAACAATTGAAATAAAAACTAAAAATAAAACCCAGAACTATCCTGGCAGGTACATTATTATCCACACACACACACACACACACAGCCATAGAAAGTGCAATAGCCAGGCGTACATTGAACCACCTTTTGCCTGAACGTTAAATGTTGGGCACACACCAACACACACACACACACTGACCACTAAACTAATCCAAGTATAATCTAAAATAATTGAGTTTTGCCCCAGCCAAAGGATCCTCCTCCAGCTCCCCCTTCTCCTCCTCCTCAGTGGGACGACAATGTTGCGCTTTTTCAGCGAAACTCTGAATAATGTATGCGCGCATTAAATGTGCTTTAAATGTGATTTGCTGTGTGTGTGCGTGTGGCTCTGACTCCCCCAGTATGTGTGTGTGCGTGGGTGGGGGGTACTTACGTACGTGTGTGTGTGTGTGGGAGTAAAGGACGAGGGTTGCTTACTTATATAATGGGCAGCGACCGTATCAAGGCTACCAGATCTGAAAGAACTTCGCCACGCGGCACATTGAGGCCGAACATTTCAGTTTTTGAAATAAAAAATAAATAAAAACGACAGAAAAATATAAATAAATATAATATAATAAATAGAAATATAATATAAGAGCAATAAATAAATAAATTAATAAATAATGACAGATATAGAAGAATAATAAATTGAATAATAGGAAAAAATAAAAGTATAGAAAATAAATAAATATTATAAAAAATAAATAATATCAGAAAAATAATTGAGCAACAATCAATTTTATAAATATAATTATTATAAAAAGTTTAAATAATAATAAATTAATTGATAATACAAAATAAAAATAAATTTATATATTTGTAACAAACAATTCAATTTGAAAAAAGTTTTATTAAAAATAAATAAATTATAATATAAATTAATTAATAAGCAACATTAAACCTTAAGCATATAATAAATTAATAAATATATTTTTATAGTAAACAAAATAAATATATATAAAAAAATAAATTAAAATAAAAATAATTGTGTATTTCATTAAATTTCCATATACAAAATTGTCACTTTATTTGATTCGTTTATATTTCTCGCTTTTTTTCTATTTGTATCGTGCGAATACATTTGCAGACACTGTTTGTGAGTGGTCAGGCCTTCGCTTCGAATTTGTGGATCTTAACAAGGGCAGAGTATAAGCCATGGCTCCCGCTGCTGTTGCTGTTTCTGCTGCTGGCTGGGAGTCTGTTGGCGTCTTGGCCGTCTTATTGGGAACATGAGCTTATGGGCCACTTTCGTGCTAGTTGTGTTAACGCCGCGCATTGTCCGAGGGGCGGCCATTAGCCTCGAGTAATGCCGCAACTGCAAATGCAACTGCAACGTGGGAACAACACTGGGCGGCTTATCTATGCAACTTCAAAGCTTTTGTGATGCCACCAACATGACGTCCATGGACATAAAGCTGGAACGCGACGTATGCGCAATATCTTTGCCTTTATTTCGTTCTCTATGTGTGTGTGTGAGTGTGTGTGTGTGTGTGTGTGTGTGGAGCATAAAGCAAAAATTGTGTCATCAACGGTCACACAATGCAACTGCAGCAGCAGCAGCAACATCAATGGCTGCAACGGCAACAGCAGCGCCCCAGGCACTAAATCAGTAGAGCAGCAGCAACAAGGATAACAACAAGGATAACGGCAACTCCTGCATCAGTTACAGGCAGCAGAGATTTGCAGTAAAACAGGTAACATTTTTACTTCACAAAATATACATAAGTAAATATACTTTAAGCACAACAATGGCAACACCCGAACCCGAGGCAACAAAGTGGTCTATAAAAACGGAAACACAACAAACAACATAAAACGAGCAAGGACCCTATTGTATAGAAGAAAGATAGAGTATATAGATCGAAATACAACTAATAATATTCACCAGCAAAAGTAACTTTAATTTCATTAATTCAAAGTAATGTTTTAAGCATCCTTTTGGTTAATTAAAAAAGCTGAAATAGATTTAAAACAGATCTCAAACTGGTTTATGAAGTTTACTTCGATAGAAAACACATTCATAACTAACTTTTCACTCATATTATATATTCATTATCATTTGTAACGTGTTTAGATTCAAATTTAGTTTTAAGCATATTAAATACACTGAGAGTAAAAAGTTTGCAGACGCTATCAATAACTCATGTGGGTTAGCAAACTTTCCAATTAACACGACTAAAATTGTTAGCTGAAAGTTGTTAACTGATTTAAGCTAAAATTGCAGTTAGTACTCGTATTGTTATTGGGACTCTTTAATGGTCATCAACCCGTACCCAATCCCTGCCCCAATCCCAATCCCCAACCCAAGGAACCGCATCAATCTGGGCACATGTTGGCTGCCAATGTTGTCAAAGTTATTGTATCTAAAGCTCAGCTCCCTTTTGTGTGTTTGAGCCAAAACCTTAGCCAGATATGCGATGTTATCAACGTTTTAGATACAATTTGCAGTGGTCCCTCAGATGCCGGTTTACACTCCACGACTTGTTGTCCTTGTACTCCTTGTTGTTGTGTTGTGTTGTGTTGGGTCGGAGTCTCCTTGGCTCTTGGCTTACAGGCAAATTTGAGCTCATACAATTTGCAGTTAGCCGCCTTCCACTCACCGCCTGCCGCCTCACGCTTGACTAACTGCCTGACTTGAATACTTCTGCTGCTGCTGCTGCTTGTGGCTGACTCTGAGCCCGAGCCTGAGCCTGAGCCTGAGCATGTGCCTCTCTCTCTTTGTCTTAGCCCCCTGCAGGGTCGAGCTTCTTCTACACTGCAAGCAACTTGTAACTTGGCGCCCTCTGACTGAGCTCATTGTTGTTGCGGCTTGTTTGGTTTTATTGTGTTTATATTTGGCTTAAGGCATCAATTTGCTTTTACTTATATACATATCGAGCGCGACGAGGAGTTAGAGGAGGAGGGGAGGAGGGGAGGAGGGGAGGAGGAGTCCCAGAGCCGAGTTGAATGCCAATGTTGAAACAACAACAAGATGCCACAATGGCAACAAAATGCGTATCCTTATCAGCAATCCGTGCTCGCCAGCAATAATACAAATATGCATTTAGTGTATACTATATACACACACACGCTCACATATGCCCCAGTCACACACACACACACACACACACACTCACAGAGGGAAAGAGATGACGAACAAGAGCAAATCCAATGGCAAATGCATCGATTACATAATCCATTTACACAAATGGCATTTTAAATACATTATATTGACAACTGCGGAATTGACTGCATCAACGCTGCGTATGCGCAATACAGTAGACATCCCCTTTAACGAATTCGCGATTTAAGGTACTTGTCAAATTCGTACCTTGAGTACCTTATATAACGAACTCTTCTACTACGAAAAGGGAAATGTATGTGAACATGATATAAAATCAACGCAAAACTGTAGAGAAACAAAGCTATGATAGAATCTATATACATACAAACATACATACATACATACATACATACTTACACACATACACACATACATACATACATCAATGATACAAACAATCATACAATCATACATACTCACCCACAACAAGACACCAAAAAGAAGCATGGCCTTCCATGAGCTTAAGTACTACATTTGAGAATCGACGAGAAGGGCAGTTGACTCACTTAAAACGGGTAATTCTTAGGATTGTTTGGGATGTCGAAAAAAATAGTAAGAGTAGATAAAGTTGGAGACAAAACGCACTTCTGTTGTGTAAGAGATAATTTTGAGTGAAGAACTGAACAAGATATGTTCCATCTACTATATTCGATTTAAGGCATTGAATGGTTCGTTTAGCCGGAGTTCTACTGTATTTGTATGGTTTTTGGCAAGTCCTGACCTCACACATACACAAAATACAAATGCAAATGCAAATCCTTATGTAATTGAGTTGTATATCGAAGCGAACAGCTTTTTCCACTTAACTGCACTTTAATTAATGTGCCACGTTAAGAGATTTTACATAAATATTTATAAATTATATTTCCTTTATCAAGTGGAATTTATCATATGTAACAAATGTATATAAGTAAATATATATATAAAATGTAAGTTAAATGCAAATCAAGTCGGTTTTTATAGGCAGTAAAAACATTGTTTATATTTTTATTATGATTATTATCAGCAAGGTTGCAGTTACAAGTTACCAGCTTTATGTAATAGTTGAAACTTACTTGAATTAAATTTAGAATAATTTATAGACAGGAAAAAAGATAAACTTTATATATAAACTCTTTATATAATAATGATTATACATAAGAAAAAATGTGAGAAATACCAAGACTAATCAGCAAATACCCAAATGGAATCCGACCATTCGATGTTTTGTACTCTTTAGTTGGAAAAATAAAATAGTAGCTGGAATTTCTAATTTCTGATAACGCTTATCGAACACAGATCGCGTGATGTCATCTGATGATGGGATGTAAACACACTCGTCGTAAATGGGAATGACACAGATTCTAAACGAGCTGAATTCTAATGCAATTGCCAAGTGGCGCCACCTGTCGCATTTGCAATCCAAACAATAATCAAGTGGATGATGCGCTGTGTGTGTGCAAACACTGAGAGAAAACTCCGCTCATCATCATCATTATAATCATCATCATCATCATCATCATAAACATTGATTGCTATCTGCAGTAGCACGCCAGCAAGTCATTAACACAAAGCTCTTGACCAGACACACACACACACACACACACGCAGCTGCATTCTATGAGTGGGCAGTGCACGATACGCTCGCCAGATGGCGCTGCCCATCAATTTATGATACAATTACCGATGAGCCGCTAATTAATAAAAATGCAACCAAGAAAAGATACTCAAAATAAATATGAAAATAAAAAATATAAAAACTTACCAACTGACGCTCATTAATAAATATTAACTCATAATTGAGCATGAATCGTTATTGGATATGCTGCAAAAGCAGTGGCAGAGGCAGTGGCTGGGGCAGTGGCTGGGGCAGTGGCAGCTGCTGGCTGCTGGCTTGTGTGTTGAGCAGTGATTAAACAAAGTTTAACAAAATTTTAAACAATATTTAAAGCGCTGCACGTCAAGAGGCAGGTGCAAAAATCAGTCAGCAAGAAAATAAAATGCATACGGAAACACCAAACTAAAGGAAGGAAAAGGCAATAACATAACAAAACACCAAAAAAAATGAAAGAAAAGAAAGAAAGAAAGAAAGAAATACCAAGCGAAGCCACAGCCAGAGCCAGAGCCACAGCCACAAAACCCGCCAGAAACTAATGGAACTAATTGTTCAAAGAAAGGGGGGAAAGGAATATGGCCAAAAGCATTGTTCAGCCAAAAGTGAAATGCCAATGCCAAGCGCCAAGCGCAAGCTTCAACTGCGCTCAATAATTGGAGCAACTGCAGCAGCACCAACTGAAGCTATAGCTCCACATTCCCAGCCACATCGTGTGAACTGTATATAACCAGGTGCTTAGCGCGCAGGCGCCGGCAGTCAAAAGTGGCAATCGAAAACTAACGGACGGATAGATAGATACCTCCAAGATCCAACATCCAAGATAAAGCTGCAGCGCTCAGTGGGAATACTTGTGCAACACTTGCATTGAGATTTAGTAACCGACATGAGGAAGCATTATGTAAGTAAGCCAGCAACATAATTAAACCCCCAGTGTCATTCAATCTGTCAATCTGTCAATCTGTCGATCTATCAATCTGACACACACAGATCTCTGGGAACTGGCTGTGGCCACTTATTGTCACAACTCTGCTGATCCTGTTGCAGTTGGTCAGCGGGCAGCATCAGGCGGAGGATCAAAGGTGAGTGGAAGATCGGACGTAAGCGGATATAAAGCCAAGTGAAAAGTAACTGTAAATCGCATGGTTCCAATTAGAAAGTGAAGTGATTGTTCCTAAGTGATTAAGTGATTGCATGTAAACTGTTCCTGCTGCAGTTGAAAGAGAAAGTAGGTTTTAGTACTACTATTCTTTTGAACATGATGAAAAGTAAACCACATTACATTTAATCTGCTCCTGCTGCAGTTAAAAAATGAAAAGCAAATCGATTTATGAGAAAGTAGATTTTGGTACTACTATTCTTTTGAACATTATGAAAAGTAAGCCACATTGCATGTAAACCGATCCTGCTGCAGTTGAAAGTGATAGCCAAATCGATTCAAGCTAAGAAAGTAGATTGTAGTACTACTATTCTTTTGAACACTCTTCTATTTAAATCCCATTTCTTCCTCCTTCATCCGATTAGAATGCAACGCCGCTTCATGTGGCAGCAGATGGATAACTCTGTCATGGGCGGACTGATGGGCCGCATGTTCCATGGAGCACGCGCTGTGAAGACCATGTTCAGCGATCTGCTGCCCAGCACGTCTGGCTATGCGAAGAGCATGCTGGACTTTCTGCCCACAGAGACGACACGCGTGAAGTACATCATCAGAGATCCCCACACAAACAAACCCATGAAGATTATCAAGATGCGTGGGTCCCCCAAGAAGGTAGTAAAGCTGATACGACCGCTTCCTAAGCCTGCGGTCACGGAGCCCACAAAGCTGCAGTATGAGAATCGTATGAGGCAGCTGGAGAAGGAGCAGGAGCTCATTGTGGAGGGCAAGGCACCGATAAGCAGCGATGAGGCGCTCATGGATAAATACTTCAAGCAAAAGCTACGCCCCAGCAGCAATGAGATTATCCCGGGCAAGATTATGGAGTACCAGAGCTGGAAACCTGTCTACAAGTCTGGGGAGCAGCCCACGTCTTCTGTCTCGCTGCGTCCACAGCCGCTGACGCAGCTGCATACGAATATTGCTTCGGGTAATCAGGAGTTGCTGCCAAAACCAGAGAAGCTGGTGGGACATCAAGTGGCGCTAGATGACGATGAGAACGATGACTTCGAGCAGGTTGAGGATGAGAACGAGCTGAGCAAGGAGCCGGGTCACCAATACGAGGTAACTGAGCACACGGGCGAGGCGAGTGGCGAGGTACGTGCGATGGCGCCCATGGAAGGAGGATTTGTGCCTCTCAAGATGTACCCAAGCAGTGGCAGCAGTAGTGGCAGCTCCAGCAGCAGTGGAAGCCCCAGCAGCTATAAGAGCCAAGCTCCGCATCGTCATCGTGGCAGCAGCCCAATGAGCATCATGACCACGACAACCGAGGCACCTAACTATCCTCCGGCCTTCCTCAAAAAGTATCGCGAACAGGAAGCAGCGGCAAAGAACAGACCCAGCAGCAAGAGTCGACCCAAGCCACAGAAGGAACAGATGGTCCATGGAGGCCCAGACAGCGGCAACGCCTCCAATGTGAGCTTTGCCATGAGCAGCCTGAGGGCGCGGCTCAAGGAGCAGCAGCGCAAGATCAAGCAGGAGGAGCACGACGCAGAGATGGAGGCGGCCCTGGTGGAGGCTATGCACGGCGAGAAGTGGCCAGCGGAGGTGCAGCACACCGGCGACTATCTGAGCAGTCCCATCGGACCCAGCGCCGTGGCCTTCGATCAGCCCTACAAGCTGCCCCGCGGCGAGTACAAAAGGCAACACGGAAGCCAGCGACAGCGCGGATCCGTGAAGTTTAGCGATAATCCCGGCTACGATGAGATGTAGCCCTACCCGGAGGCGTGCATCAGAGCCGTAACCAAAGCATAGCCAAAGCGTCAGTTAAGCGTTTTAATTACCTAGTTGTTAACATATATTTAAAAGTCGAAAGTAAAAGCGTTAAGCATTTTCCAAATATTTTCATTTTCATTTCTACTCACAGAGAATGAAAAGGGGAGGGAAGGAGGGAGGGAGGGAGGTAGGAAAGTCAATGCACTGCGTGCACGCGAGAGACGAACTTCATGATTGTCTTCGTTATGGCAAATGCGTTTTAATTAATGTAAAATGCAGCGGAAAATGCATTTCCCAAGTCGTTGGCACTTCTCGCACTGCATTTGACAGCCAATTTAAAAACTTTAAACTGCTTTCGAGCTGACCCTAAAAGGCGAGTATATAACATAAAAAAAGTGGGTTAAACCTGCTATAAATTGCAGTGACAAGCCAGAACAAAAGACAGCCATAAGACATTGTAAGCTTGAACATTTCCAAGGGGTGGATCCCCCACCTCCCACCTCCCACACCCTCTGCCTCATCAAGAGACACAAAGAAATGCAACAAATGCGGTTTTTAATCAACTAAAGCAACAAAGCGACAACAACTGAATTAAAGGCCAAACTGGCCAACAGAATGTTGTAGTCGGAAAATGAAGGAAAACACGAAAAGAAAATCCAAGAAGAAGGCTCAACTAAGTTGCAGAAAGAAAAGAATTTCATTGATAATAGAATTAGAGCATAGCTTTCGTTCTTGGAGCATTTACAGGTTGGGAAATTCGGATCTGATTTCCAAATGAGTTTCCTTCCAAGCGCGACTTTTTAATCTACTCTAGAGATTAATTGAAAGAAGGAAAGGGAAATGGAAAAAGATGTTGAATATATTATGTCTCTGTCTGTTATATGTCCTAAGCATTTCCCGAAGAGTTTTCCTTCTAGAATATAGTTCGAACTATGATTAATATCTTTACCATTAAGTAAAGCCTTATTTATCTTCACATCATATAAAAGATACCCAAGGGAAATCTTCAACTTTAATCCGTCTATAAAGATGGCCAATAACATATACAAAGTTGCACTTGGCCGAAAGAACCAGGTCGAAACGGGCCATTAAACGTGTCTTTAAGCCTTGAGAAAGTTCTCTAACGACTTTTGAACCTTTAAGAGTAGTTTCCTTATTTTACTTTAAGACTCCATAAAAAGCAGTTTCGCATCCTTTTGATCCTTTAATTGACTTGATTCAATTGGGGCTCAACGATTTTCATTAGCTTGAGGTTTTCCCTTTGATAATATTTTCCTCTGGAGTCCAATCCAAATTATATGTAATCGTTTTCGTTGGTAATGAGTAACCGCTTATGTCCTTGCTGTAACTGCGTCCTTTAACCCCCATTTACGAGTCGAGCACTCCTCAAGCGGAGTCAAACCCGTAGTCATTAAAAGTAGCAATTGAGTATAGCGAGCGGGCACTTGGTTATGCAAAGCGTCACCAGAAATACGATTAAGATTGCAGCACCTGGGTAAAAGTAAAAGGAGCAATAACAAATCGCTGGGACACACCCAGAAAGTTTCAAGGACATTATTGGGCACGTGGCTTTATCTGGGGTTGAGGCTTAGCCAACTATGCTACCTGTCCAACTGCCTGCCAGCAGGAAGGCTCTCCCCATCCTCCCATCCTCCATGTCCCCAGGCTCTCCTGTTCTCGGCTCTCATTGTCGAGTGCAGCAAATACAAATTAGAATTTAAATGAACAATGCAACCGGAGCGGAAGTGTGTTTGTGTGTGTGTGTGAGTGGGTGACATTGCACGTACCGCGTGTTGGACAGCAACAACAACCACAACAACAACAACAGCAGCAGCAGCTGACTAGCAATAATGTCATGCAGTTTGGCGCGTACTTTCCGACCATTTTTTCCCTACAACTCTCTTCCTCTTCCATGCTCTTTGGGGTTATTTTCCAACAACAACAGCAACGAAAAAGGACACACAAAAAAAGCGAGATAGTTGCAGAGTATAAAAAAAACTGGGTCGCTAAACTCGAGTACAAAATGTCAAAGGATAATGGAAATTCGCAGGGAAATAAAGTGTTAAAGTGCGTCCAAGTACAAGAAATGACGCTGACACAATAAAAAGTGACGCAACAATATTAAAAACTAGTTTACAACTTAAAAACAGTTAAAACGGTTAATCATCAAAGCAATTAAAATTATAATTTTGGCTAAATCGAAAGCTAATTTCAATCGGAAACTAATTTTCTCTGCGTAATTTTGTTAGTTAAGAGAGTTCAAGCCAGGCTAACTAACTGCTTGTTGCTTACAATAAATTTCCTACTTAAGCTATAATTAAATTAATCTAATTAAACCTTAATTAATTGTGTGTAATAGGTTTTACTATTTAATTAATAGTTTCTAATTAAAAGTTAACTTTAACCTGAACAGAAATTAAAAAAAACTCAAGAAAATATTTTCCTAGTCTCGTTTATCTGCAGATACATAGTATCTTTGACAGGTATCTTTAACCTATGATTAAAGATTTCATCATAATTAAAACATACCTTTAAACAGTCTTAAGTATTGGCTAAAATATTTAATTAAAGTTTCTTTTCCCGTCATAAAAAACACAGCTTAAAATGCAGCTCCAAAAAATACAGCACAAAATTTGTTGCCTTTAGCCTGGGAACTCTCATAGCCTGACCAGCTGCATCTGTGTGTGTGTGTTGTGTATATGTGAGTGTGCACACTCCATAGCTAGTCTATTAAATATTTAAGAGCAGGTAATTGTTGCGTGGTAAATACCGTTTGCCTTTTGCCATTTGCCTGCGGATGTCAAAGTGAAATTTATGAACGTGAATTTCTTTTAATTAAAAACGTCAGCCAAATTGGCAGCTGAAGAATGATGGTTATACAGTGGGCTAGCAGGAGGCGTGGCATCAGCCCACGTTGTGCCAAAAATGATATAGATTATGGCGTGTGCCCCAGAATGGAAAAAAACACAGAACTAATTGTAAACACGACATCGGAAAAGGCCAATTGAAGTATATTTTCTTCTCAGTTTTTTTTGGTCTGTGTTTATTTAATCTCAAAAGCTCGAGCCGTGCATTGAACCTGCAATCAGTTAGAATGGCAACAAAGACACATTTTGTTTAGCTTTAACTTTACAAAAGAAATCACACACACACAAAGACACACCCAAACAGAAACAGAGAGAAACAGAACAGTGACAATCATTTCAGTGGGAGGGAGAAGGCGCGAATGCAGCCCGAGAGCGTTTAGTGTTTAGTTTAAAAGCGCGAAATGTTTGCAGCATGCTAAGAAATTAAATATTCAAATACACCAGAAGAGGGCGGGATATCGTGGAGGCGTGGCAGTGCATCATACAGGAAGAGCCAGCCAAAGCACTCGAACTAAACAGAAACCCACCCAAACTTATGGAATGCAGTCCGAAACAGGCGACAAAAAGCAAATAGTGTTAGGCAAACAAACCTGGGAAAGTTATTAAGTAATACATTATATATATATAAGTATATATATATTACAATTCATACATAAATAAACAGGTAAATACACATTTAACTGTAAATAAGGGACGCACGCTGCCTTCTCTGGCTGAATGTGTTTTAGATTAAAGCCTAAAATTTGTTTATTTCTTTAATGTTTATACGAGATGCACAATGCATTTACGATTTGTATATCTATAAATCTATATATATATCCATATCATACTTGAATATCGGTCATCGACATCCACGATTACTTTGGCATATACCAAACTAATCTGAAATATCTGGCAAAGATGAAGAGAAAAATAAACAACTTTTACGAACAATCGCAATCTTCTCATGTTGTTCCTATATGAATTAAGTGATAGTTCCTGCACAACTGCTATATCTTGAGTTCCTCTAGATATATATATATATAATCTGGCTGAACTATATATATTATTAACGATATCTTAGCGTCTTTTAAACTCAAATCGGCAACTTTGTCGGTTGGCTGAACTCCGCAAGCAGAATCCTATGTCTAAAGTCTATCTACATATACTACATACATAAAGATAGCTATATACATACATATATATGTATGTATATATGGGTATGTATGGGTGAATGTCTGGTGCTGAATCTAGAGCAGTTAAAAGCCCAGCGGTCCCATTGCCCGAGTGCCAAGTGCGGGCGCATATGCTGGAGCCAGAACGAAGCTAAAACAGATTCGCAGGCAGAAGCTGGCCGGGATGTGTTTTGTCTCTGTGTATGTGTGTGTGTTATGTGTGTGTTATGCTTTGAAGGCGGCACAAGTTGTTGGTCTGTGTGTGTGTGTGTCGGCTGTTGAAGTGTAATCAGCGGCACGGCGGCAATTACTGCAGCATATGCATGAAGTACTCACAGTTTGCAGTTTGCACTTGGGCTGCGGCATGTCTGCTCTCTGTGTGTGCGTGCGTGTGTGTGTGGGAGGGTGGGTGCATAAAAGTTGGCAAAACGCAGCACAATTTGCAGCACTGAGCGGATTTTGAAAATGCTAAATGCAGCAACAGCTCGGCTCAGCTGCAGTGCATCATCAGTGGATTGCGGCAGTGCGGCGCTCCGTTGTGGCAGCCTCTGCGGTTGGAGTTGCGGCTGTTGTTGACTTTGATGCACTTGTACCCGGAATCAGGCAACATTATTTTAATGAATATTTCGCTGAACGCTCTCAAATTGAATTGCTTTCTGACTGAAAATGCATAAGCAGCGCCTAAACGAGGCAACAAAATTAAACGATGAATACAGAAAGAGAGAAATTTCAGTTGATAAGAGGCTTATCAGAGGGGCTGACCTGTCATTGATAAGAAACGAAAAGAAATGATAAGAAATAGAAAATAGTTTATAAAAAGCAAATGATTCACAATAATAAACTACAAGCTTCAAGTCGGAAACTTGACAAGAATCCACAACTTTTGCTGATTGAAAGCAGCTTTCTTGACCTCAGAGCAGCCTATATATAGTATATATATATATAGATATATCACATCACGTATCGTATCAGGTTTTGATTAGATTTGTGTCATGTGTGAACACGATTTCGATTTCTTAGATGCGCCAGTTACAGTAAGTAGTCGAGAGACTCGAGGGAAACTTAAGCATTTCACTCGAACACCAAGAATTTCCTCGATAGGAAAAACAAAAAATAAAACTATTTTCATTTTATTGAATAACTCCATGCATTCCAAATGTCTAGGTCGCACCAGGAAAACCAACACCACCACCAACGGGAGCAGTAGGAGAAGCAAACGCACTTGAGCACTTCAGTTGGCCGAAGGACAACCAATGCTCCTCCCCCTGCAGCAATTGCTCTGTCAGGAGCAGGAGGAGGCAGCCAAGCGATTTTTATGGATACGCCAGCCAGCAAATCGCATATTATCGCATCATGTTGCACTGGGTCCTGGCCAACGGCTGGCCCGATCATTAATCTTTACAAGCTGCCAATGTGTGCGCCTTTTTCGGACTTCAATTGCCGTTGCACGATTCCTACTGCAGGATGCTTCGTGTGTGTGTGTGTGTGTGCGGTCACAAAGGAGGACTTTGGGCTGGGGGAAGTTGCATTAAATAGCGGATGGAGTCCATTAGAAAAGCATTGAAGCACATTCTGTCGATTGCAGCCAGTCCATATCCTGTCCAGGCGGCAGGATGTGCAGCTGCCAAAATGTGCTTTAAGACGAACTTCTTGCACGTCCTTTTTGAGAGATTCTGTTACTTTATTTTACTATCTCTCGCTCTGTCGGTGAGGCTTAGAATTTTAATTATACCAAAGTTTATATAAACTGCTTTTGGTAATATAATATAGAAAAAGGGAAAATGTGGAGTGAAAAACGGAAAAAAGGAATCGAGCTTTTCTTTACACTACATTTTCGACGCTTTGCGTTGGTATTTTGTTTAATTATCCACATGAAAAGTGCTCGGCAAAAGGAAAAAAGAGCTTGAGAGTAGGAATTCCAAGCAGCAGGATCCAAGGGACTTGACCCAACAAACCACCAACACCACCACCAACAACAGCAACAACAGCAACAACAACAACAACTACAACAAAACGGAATCAAATTAACAGTAAAATAAAAGCAAAAATGCCTCAGAGATGTTTGGGTCCGAGAAGTTCGCAAAGTGCGAAGTGCAAAAATGAAGCCAACTTTCGAGCAGATAGCAGAAACGATAAAAAGTGTATAAAAAATATAAAAAAATAGGAAAAAATAAGCAAGGACTTGGAATTTCAAGTGTCATACCAAAGTTGGAGTACATTTCTTTATCCTTTCTCCTTTCTCTCTCTTTTTTTTTTGCTTGTGTTTTTCACTCTCCTGTAAAGTGGGAGATGAGCGCGGGAAATCTTTGTAGCATTACTATGGTAACTATCAAAGAGCTTTAACTATAATAGAGAACAGGTTATTGTCATATTACATTAAATTGTGAAAGCTATCAAAGCCATAGAAAATCTTTCGCTTTTCCAATGCTTGTCTAAGATTTTCCTCCTTTTGGCTGGGAATCGTTTTGAAATCTGAGTTTAATTGGTCTTTAGAGTGGACTTCAAGCCAGGTAACTCTATTAGCCAACTCTATCTGACCTTATTTGTGGCTAACAGCAAATACTACTGACTTTTTAAGGACTCATTCCCACACACACACACACACACCCCAGTTACCCTTCTGATTAGCAAACACCGCAAACCAAAAGCCACTAAAACAAAAAGTAAAAGCCACAGCGTTTGTTGAAGTTATATATATATATGTTATATATATATATATATATATATCTATATATTTTTATATTTTTTACGTCTGCCTTCTGCTCTATTGACAGAGATATTTAATTCAAGTTTTTTATGCTTTTTTATATATATTTTCTGTGGCATTTGGTCCCATTTTTTGCTGCTTCTCACAGTTCATTTGCAGCAGCGCAAAGATGAGAATTTTAATTAAATCGACTTTAGTATGTTTGTATATATATATAGATATATATGTATGTATAATAAATTGTGTGTATTTTAAGCTTGTTTTTAATTTGATTACCGAATCCTTTGGCATATGCTGCTCATAGTAGTTGTCTCTCTCTCGAGCGAGAAAAGACAAATGTTTAGAAGACCGCAGGAGAAGGCAAAGGGAAATTCAATTAAAAAGCGTTTCTTAATTATTCATTATATCTGATCCTGTGTTGTTTCTTGCTTCTTGTCAGAAGGGTCCTGTTAATTAGCGCACAAAAATCTGCTGCGGTTTTTTGTCTCACGAGAACATTTTGTGTGGGGCTTTTATGAGTTTTTGGTATGCATAATAATAATCATATCAAGGAGCCCAAACAGGAATAAAACTTGCCAAATGGCAGAACAGTTGTCGCAAGTAGCGCAAGGACTCAGTTAGAGGTTTAGTTGGAGCAAAAGAGATGGCACATAACACACATAGAGGAGTGCGAACGAGACAATGCCAAAGTTATTCCATGTTTTATGAGCAAAGTTGTTGCTCAAAAACCACTTGAAGCAGCTTACAAATTGTGGTTGTTGTTTCTGTTCCGCCGCTGCGGAGGCTTCTGCTTCTGCTTCTTGTTGTTTTGTGGCATGATGAAGTGTCATGAAATTTAATCAATTTATTTGAAACGTGCGACGGCACGAGGCATTTTAGCCCATAAATAACGACGGCTAAACTAAAAATGTGACAATGCCAAAGTGCCAAAGTAAATAACAAACAATGAAAATGCAATAAGAACAAAAACAACATCCTCGAAGCAAATAGAAGGATCACCAAATAAACTTTCATTGTTTGGCTACGGCAAAAGGACACACACGACGCGATTTCCTCACATCCTCGCATCCTTATCCCTCCTTTCTTTTGACTCCATCCCAGCTCACATTTCTGTCTACTTGAAAGTGGAAGCCGTGTGAGTCCTTTGATACTCTTTCTGAAACTATCTGAATCTCTTTCGATTCACCTGCAATAGAATCCTTTCTCTAAGGAAGATATATACTTTCTTCACTTCACTTTATGGAAAACGCTTTATATTAATCAAATTTTCTAGTTAATTAAGACAAATGTTCTCAGATCCCTCCTCAAGGTTTAAAGAAGTATCTCGTAGATTCAGTTAAAGAGCCTTTGGGGCTTACCCACGCTCTGAGTTAGCTTTGATACCCTACACGACTGGATATGAGAGACATTTGTAAGCCATACGCATAGGAAGGGGCCAGCAGAGCGTTGAAAATTCTTTAGAAACTCTGTTGCTACGCACGTGCTGAGTAAACGTCCTTTTCAGTCTGTCTCCCTGCCTGCCCACATTTGTCATACAGTGCCTCCCCTTTTCCGGGCCAGAAGCAACATTTTCCGCCATTATTGTTGGTAACTCACAGGCAAAGCGTTTATAAATTTATTGTTTTCTACGCGTGTACTCAAGTGTTGCTGCGTGTTTCTGGCAACAAATTGGCCAAAAAGAGAGGCACAACAGACGCACACACACACACACAAACAGAAAGGAGGGGACAGAAGGCATCGCTAGCTTTCATTTTGGCTTTTGGCCACTCAACTCGTTGCGGTGACGCATTTTATCATAATTATATTAACACGCCGAGAGCGTCTATAGTTTATGTTCATGGGCTTCCGGGCGCATAAATTTTAGAGCCCTGCGCCCCAAAAAGTAGGCAACAATATTTCCACTTCCAGCTTTAGCTCGTTGGCCATAAAATCCAACGAAAAAAGTGCTTTAACTTAGCCGCAGCTCAACTTAACTTTAAACTTTTAGTTTCGATTTGTTATTTGACTGCAGATAATCTGTATCTAAATAACTGATTTTTGCTTTGTGTTTATATATCTTAAACCAATATTTCAGCTCTCAACGTAAATATGCCCCATTTGCCTACAGGGTATAAATAACAGAAATTAATGCATAGCAGCAGCTGGAAGAACAGCAACAACAATTCCGACTCAGTTGCTCTGGGTTCAAAGTGCACACATGACACATTATTTCAGCTGTGTGTGTGTACACACATACATACATACATACATATATAAATTTGTGTATAAATTGTTGTTCATGTTACTTTCTTTTTGGTGCAAAATGAATTTTGCGCCATATGCGCATTTAGCACGGACACAAACCACAACAACAGGGGAAGCAGCTGCCATCGCAGAGGAAGGCAGAGACCGCGGCACAGTGGGGCAGAGAGACACTCTGGCTGTCAAAATAGTATCAGTATCAGAGTATAGCATATCGAAGTTAAAGAAAAACCCACTTTTATGTTCGTCTCAAACTTATATCTATTAATTGTATTTATTCTCTGTACAAACAGACTGCCTGAAGAAGGCGAAAGACTTGCCGAAACGTATAGGAAGAAAATTTTATGTAAGCATTAATATATTTATCGAAAATGAACACTGGAAACCTTTCAGGTAACAACTATCAATCACTGAAATTGCTTTACACTTGGACTTTTCTTTAATCTTTAAGAAAATTCTATATTTATACCTAGACATGAGAGCACTGATCTATATGCTTCAACTTGATGTTAATTAATCAATTATGTTTAAGAAAATACTTTAAATGCGATATATAATTGCTTTCATTATAAAAAATAAGTTTAAGTAAGCCATTCTTAGAACTTGTATATGAGAAAATATGAGGTCAAGCCTTAAACTGCGTTCTTCCAGGTGCTTTTAGCGATTGTAGATCCTTCTTTAAGATTTGATTAACATAGATTGAAGGGAAGTTTAACTTAGATAGTAGCTGTACCTAGTATAAGCAATTCATCTGCCAACATTCAGCTATTAGCAGCAAAACTTTTCTCAACTAGGTGTCTGCCAACTTTGCCCACAGTGCGCTGGAGCAGCAGCTGGCAGCGGCAGAGAAAGAACGTACACACACAGACACATACGTAGGCATAATTAAAAAAAATATTTTTACACTCACATTTGGAACAAACAGAAATCTCTTTGGCAAGGCCTTTACCGGTTTGGAACTCGGAGTGCCTGGCCATATGAGTATTTAGGCCAAATACTCGTCGTATGTGAGTGTGGTCAAAGTGCAGGAGGCAAAGTGCCCAACCTAATCGAGATACCCACAGAAACGCCCGCCCACATCCACCCGCAGTGTAAAATTAAATTACAATTAAATTAATTTAATTTTATAAGTGCAGCCCTGCTCTCTGGGCCTGGCCCAATCTCGACGAGCATCAGCATTATGTGGAAGCATAATCACAAAGTGAAATGCGAAATATTTGTGGGAGGCTGTGGCCTGGTGGTTTCTGTGGTTGCTCTGGACGCTGGTCGCTGGTCACTGGTCGCACCACTCAATTAAGCCCAATTGAATTATAATTTGTTTTCTGTAGCATCCGAAGGATCCTCGAGCTGCAAAAACTTTTCGACTATACATAAATATGTCTGAAAGGAATGTCAATTAGCTTAGGTTGCCTGCAAATGAAATAAGCGGCCACATAAGGACATACTTCCCTATTCTAGGCTCTTCAAGAATGTCCTGTTTGTTTAGTTGGAGAAAAGAAAATTAAGGCAATACAATTTATCATAACATTTAAGAAATCTTTGAAATAACTGCCTGTAACATAAAGTGTTGAAAGAAAAAGGTTGAGAGTTCAGAGCTGAGACAGCCTCAGAACAAACACGTACAAAACATTTATTAAATCAACTCAAAAGCGGTTAAAGTCCCTTCCACCCAAACGGGTAGTTAGACGCTTCCTTCTCCCTCTCTCTCTCTCGTTTCACTTGCTTGTTAGTTCCGTAAATTTAGCCAGTTAAAGTCGTTCGCAAAAGTTTAGACGAATCCTGTTACCATACGGCAGGCAGAGCATAAACAAGCCGATACGTTTTATTGGCAGTAGCTGTAGATGCTTTATGGTTAAAGATATGCCCAATGCCAATGCCCCAAATTGATTGTAAGCTAAACCCACTCTCTCTCTCTGTGTGTGTGTCTCGATGCGAGTGGCAATGCTCGTAACCAGTCAAGTAGCGCGCGCGGTAACCTTATCTCTCTGCCTCGACCGTCTCGAGGCAACTTGCCAATTCGCCCCAAAGCAATAACAACAACAACGACAACAACAACAACAGCTGAGTTGGCACTTTAACTTATGACGTGTAAGCGGCTCAAACAGTTTATGCGATTTGTTTCCTTATTGGCGGCACGTGCCAGTACTCAGAGAACTGGGAACCAGCAGAAACCGCTAGAAACTTAGCCAAGATTCAAAGCAGCTCAAGCAGGGCTTCTCTCGTAAAAGTTGCCACTTTCCGAATCGTGTGAAACATAAACGATCCACACACCAACACACACATAGACCGAACCTTTTAAAGAAACTCATTACGCGGCAGGCGACTTATCGGTTGGATGTGGCTTTATCTAACTTTGCGACATCCCATTTGATGGACATTGAAGCAGTCAGCGAACTGGACAGCCGCCAGCGATTTGAGAAACTCTTGCTAAATTGTCTCAAATTTCAGCTTCAGCTCCAGCTTCTGTCGTCTGTCGCCTGAGTGACATTAACTCGCATTTCTCTGCCATCTATCTCAGTGTATTCTTATGCAGATTTGGCGCTTAAGTGACAACTTTTGCTATGGGTTCAGGGCTGAGGGCTGAGGGCTGAGGGTTCAGGGTTGAAGGATTTTACTTTGCCAATATAAAAAATCAACTTTGGGCGCATAAATAATCTTTTATGTGCTCTCTGTTTGGCAGTCAACGTGGCGGCAAATTAACTTTAAAAGCATTTTACCAATAAATGGATAAAAATTCAAGAATTTTATTACCCAAAAGCGATTGATGACAATTCGAAAAAGGAACCTAATCAAATTCTAGCACATAATTGCATTAAGCACAAAGTTATTTTATCTATCAGGAACTCCAAAGTTTCCATTACAAACATGGAAAGTGATTTTTATGTATTTTTAGACTGTTAACAAGGCTGATGGACTTTGAGATGTATCTTTTATTGTTGAGAGGAATTCCAAAAGATGCAGTCCGAAACTTCGCTCCGACTCGAACAAACAGAGTGGAAACTCGAGAAAGATATGCTCGGATCTGCTTGGTTACTTCAATCCTAATCAAAGGTATAAGTTTTATACCTTTATACTACAAAGTATCCGTTGACTCACCCAACACAAAGATTATTATAGATACAATATACTTTTTATCTTGAAACATTCTTGTATGGATAGAAGATACACTGGGAATAGGTATGTTCATCTATGATATATCTTGATCCTTCATCTTAATCTTATTTTAATCTCTTAATCTTGCACTTAATCTTGCTCCTAGTCTTCGTCTTGATCTGGCTGTTGATCTTGATCCTGACTTTGAGCTTGGACTAGACCTAGAAGTTGACTTGAAACAGGATCTTTCTCTTGATGTTTCCCTTGACTTTCATCTTGATCTACCAGATGGAATCACTGCTGGGAAAGATCCTTGTATATATCCTTTATAGCTGTAACAGTTGGTAAGGATGATTATTAATTTAATTTATAATACCCATAAATTCATTTCAGAAAGCTGTTTATTTGTAATATGAAAACCAATTTGCTGTCTAGTTGAGTGTAAAAACTGAAATTCTTTGCCTGAAACGCAATTTGAAAAATATTGATATGAAATCTATTATTTGTAACACATATTTTCCGTCGGAGCGTTCGCTGATTTGGCGAAATTAATTAAGTCAATAGCCGGAATGGGATTGGAATGGGAATGTTTTGGCCCTGGCAGAAGCGAAACTAATTTTAAAAACTGCAATAAAATGCAACCGCATCGAATTGATTTGAGCAATTTGAAAGCGCGCAAAAATGTGCGCTGTAAAATGCAATTGGCGTAGGGACTACGCCGGAACCACCAACCAGCACCAACAGCAACCGGACACTCCACTCCAACCACGCCACGAGGCAGCAACATGAGTTGCATCCGAAATGCCAGAAAGCCCAAAAGCAATATTCAACTCGCAGCCAGCAAATATCCATCCGAGTGTATATTGTAGATATTTTCGACCATTTTTTTCGGCTGCCTTCAGTCAATCAAACCGCTCCACGAATTTCAAATTCCTTCCTATTCCGCCTCCCACCCTCCCCAACACGTCTTTAACGCCCAGCTTCATCCTTTCCGCTTGTTGCTAAAAAATAAGGGAAGAATTTCTATTTCAGCGCGGTTCGTTGTAATGAGTAGCAAAAATTGTACTCACAGCCACATTAATAACAAGTGGGAGAAGCTGTTGTAGCAAGTGATCGACGAGCAGATACCCTGCACTTATAGAACCTTAGAATAAGTCTCTCTCTGTATTAATTGATATAGATATAAGTTATAAGTCTTTGATTGTAGAAAATATCCATACCCTTCTCCTAGGACTTATGAATCAAGGAATAGCTTTCACATTGGCACTAAATACTTGAGAAACTAGTAGATACCCTGCAACTAGAGATGCTTAGCACTTAGGTAAGTCTCTCTGTGTATTCCTTAACTGATTTTGATATGATTGTATATAGATTAGATAGATAGATAGATAGATAGATAGATAGATAGATAGATAGAAAGATAGATAGATAGAAAGATAGATAGAAAGATAGAAAGATAGATAGATAGATAGATAGATAGAAAGATAGATAGATAGATTAGCTTATGGAATAGATTGTAGCGTATATCATACCCTTCTTTTAGGAGCTTTCAATCACAGAGTATCTTTGACATTGGCAGTGAATACTTCAACCACGAGTAGATACCCTGTACCTGTAGGACCTAGGAGCATCTGCGTCCCTCCCTCTATTCCTTAGTTGATATATCGTATATATATATATAAGACTATCTTATTAGATAAGTAAGTAAACAGCATACCCTTCTTCTATTCCGATTCAATCACAGGGTAGCTTTAACATTGGCACTGAATACATAATCCATAGGAAGTACACTTGCAGTCTAATTGGCAAAAAGCAAGAGACGAGTAGCTATTTAGAGGCAGGCAGGCAAAAGTTTGACAATGGGCAAACCGTTTTTAGCCCTAATTGCAAAAAACTCCAAGCTAACTGGGCCAATATGAGCTCAGCATCTTGTTGCTCTCCCTATTCCCGCAGCTTTTCTATTAGGCACCAGAAATTGTGACAAAATGCTGGCGAGTGTGGTAAATGTTGGGAAATTGTCGTAATACGTTCGGATCTGATATCGTGCTATATATATATATATATATCTTTTTCGTACGAGAAGCATATGAAATTCGCACATCATGAAGCAGATATGAAAAGTTAATAAGAATCTGGCACGTGACAGGATGCAATGGGGAAACTCTGCCAAGCATTTCACTTTCAACTTTTCCAGCTGCGTTCGAAGGTTGAAGGTGTGAAAGTTTGGTTTGTTGTGCGGAATGAAGAAGAAGAAGAAGTGGATACAAATGCCAGGGGAATTCCAAATAAAATTGTTTCTAAATTGATTTCTATTTGCTGCGAGTCAATTGCAGAGCTCGAACAAAAGCAAGAAAAACATGTAAATGTCATCATCAAAAAAGAGTTGGGAAAAACATATAGAAAAACGGTATTAGAAGTCTGCTGGGATTATGTCAGAAATAGTCGAGGACAATACAGTTGGCATTATCTTTACTTATCAGATGTTTGTAGCTATATAAAGTTATTTCTGTTTTGAAACGTGTTCCCCATTAGCTGATAGCGAGTCCTTCTTAGTTTGATTATCTGTAAAGTGAGCTATTGGGAGCAACAGCAAGCAAAGCTGGTGGCATGTGGCATGTGGCATGTGGCATGTGGCAAGTGCAGGTTCCGACCGCAGATTAACTCACAGCAGACTTCCACACAGGACGAGGACCAGGACTAGAACCAGGACCAGGGAGCAGCAGCAGCGTTGAGCAATTAAATGCGAAAAAAGTTTTCATCGTTTCGCAGAAAAGCGAATTCGCAAAGGACGCTAGGCAACTATGTAAATGTGTGTGTGTGTGTATGTTTTGTGTATCTGCGTGTGTGCGAGTATGTTTTAAGCTCACTTCCTGCTAAGTATTGTTCACACACAACTTGCTTGGGTATACCTCATGCAATTGCTTCAATTCCCAGTTATTTTTCCCTTCACATTTTCCGACTTCAAGCAGAGTTTAGCTGTCTGACAGGATATTTTCCGCTGCTTCAGTTAACTTTTCCTACATTTAACTCTATTTGTAGGATATCTGTTAGTCGTGCTGCATGTCCTGTTCTGTGTTTGTCCTGGACGTAATTGTAAAGTGGCTCGGCATGTGTTGTTGCTTTCGCTTTTAATTGTCCATGTGTCGAGCTTGGACGCCAGGACTCAGTCTCTGTATATGTGTGTGTGTGTGTGGGGAGTGTTATTAACAACTTTAACATCACTTTGGTGTGCCCTCAAACGTGTTCCAGCGGCTGTTGCCCTTGTTGTTCTTCCTGCTGCCTGCTTGTGTTAATCTTATGGCAAAATGTGCGCGTCCCAGCGGTTGCTGCCCCACAAAGCTGCAGTTAACTTGAGTGTGTGGCAAACACACTCACACACGGACATTTGCATGGGGATGACTTTATTTTAAACGGTCTGAGTTATCAGAATGAAGCGAGGACACTGTCGACGCATTTCCATTGTCCTTTGCACATTAATTTATTAATTGCCGCCGCCACTCTTCGTGTTAATTGTTCCGCGTTCTGGCACTTCAATAAATGAAGACTTCTGAGAGCTATTGGAGATTCCAGCTCGAGGTCCAACCCAATCCCCAAATGGAGCTCGCAGCACATACACAACTTCTCGGAAACTTTAAAAGTTTTATGTGTCCTGCACAAAAAGCAAAAATCAATTTTAAATTAGAGCACAATGAGCTCATGTGGGGAGAACTTAGGACATGGTTCCGACTATTCGGAAGGCGGACGGCAGGTGGTGACTCCTACATGACAGCAGCAAACAGCAAACCAGGAGGTCATGCGAGACTCACCTTGCCCTGTAGTCCCACAGCCCTACAGCCCCACAGCCCTGGGCACTGTTATTGAATCGAGTTACATGTCAAAAGAAGAGCCTGTAGCAAAAGTGGGCGCTACAAGCGAGTAAACAACAATAAAGCGAAGACAAACAAAAGCGCAACAAAAGCTGGGCGGGAGCAGGAGATGGGGAGGAGGAGGGGGGTACAGGACATGATGAATGGAAGAGCGCGTTGCTAGACAATTTTTCAATTTGAATGGCACCAAAAATTGGAGCTAGCCAACTTTCTCCCTCTCTCTCTGTCTCTCTCTCTCTCTGTCTGTCTGTCTCTGTCTCTGGTATTGCAATCTATCGCTGCAACCTGCAATTTGCCACATGGTTGGGCCTAACAACAACAGAATGAAACAAACAAAGCCAAAGGAAGTTTTTATGGCTAAAACCGAATCGATCGATTTATGGCCAAGTTTCAAATAAATTAATAACTAACCCAGCGAATGCTCCCACATTCATAATAAATACTCAATTTGTTTCTCCTTTAAATTTCATATGTCGATTTGCTCCAGTCAACGAAAAGGTCCTTCGGCTATATCGAAAAAGTCCTTTACACTGTTGTTCCATTTGACGCCTTTCCAATCATTTGTGACCCAAAATTTTGGCCACCACATATGGTTGTTCATGAGTTCACACAAAAAAAACGAACTGACGCCTTACCCATCACTCTTCCAATAGATAGTTCCTCTTTACAAGCCTCATCTAGTGTTTCAAAAAACTAGTCTCATGCCCCGTATCCTGTCGCATTCTGTATCAGAATGTTAGAGGATTGTTAACGAAGCTTAATAGCCTCTACCTTAATAGTTTTGCCCTTCAATTGGACATCATTGCTTTATCAGAGACTTGGCTGACTGCTGCCATATCTGATTGTGAAATTTTGTCGAATTGTTTTTCTATCTACAGACATGATCGCTTCAATCGCCGAGGTGGCGGCGTTTTAATTGCCATCAAATCCTTATTCCAGTCTGATCGAATTGTACTTTCTCTATCTACCGGTGTTGAAATTGTTGCTGTTAAGGTAACCTTTCCTTCTCATTCTATCTTTATCACTTGCTCCTATATACCTCCATCCTCTGATTTACAAGTTTACGTGCAACATATTGCTTGTATAAAGGAAGTATCTTTACAGGTGAAAGATACTGATCTCTTTGTTGTTTTAGGTGATTTTAATTTACCCAATATTTCTTGGTCATTTCTTAATAGTTCATGCTACCTCTCTCCTTCTAATCATCATGATTTTTTGGATGGCATGCTGGATTTATCATTAGTCCAGATAAATTCAGTCAAAAATCATTTGGATAGAATTCTCGACCTTGTTTTTATTAACGACTTCGCTAAATCAGCCGTCTCTAGATCTTCACCTCTTACAGCCCCTGAGGACAAACATCATCCGGCTATTGAAGGTGTATTTCACTTCCTGCGTCGCATAATTTATCATTGGCACGTCAACAGCTACCACGTCGGTGCTTTCGCAAGGGAAATTATCGCTTGCTGAATGAAGGCATTCTAGCAACTGACTGGTCATTCCTTAATAATGCGACTGACATTGATGTTGCTCTTAGTTCTTTTTATGATATTTTAAATACACTCTTAGATGAGTGTATTCCTATCTATACCCCATCTTATTGCACAACAAAGCCCCCTTGGTTTTCGCGTAGATTGTGCTATTTTAAAAACATAAAGTCCAAACTTTTTAAAAAATTTAAGAAATCTGGATCTAGTGTTGACTGGTACAAATATTCTGTAGCCAAGTCTAACTTTGTCCTTCTTAATACTTTATGTTACGAGAATTATTTATCTCGTTGTAAAATACAATTTACGCGTGACCCCAAACAATTTTTTAATTTTGTTAATTCGAAGCGTAAATCTTCAAATTTACCTTCCTCTTTTTTTCTTGGCGAAGATGAAGCCTGCAACGACGCTTCTGCTGTTGAGTTATTTGCAAATTTTTTCCAATCCACTTACTCCCCTGTCTCCACTATTAACTCAACTTACCCTTATAATATCTTACCTATTAACCATATAGCCATCCCTAGTATTTCCTATTGTTCCCTTATGTCCGCCATTAACTCACTAAAATATACCTTTTCACCTGGTCCTGATAATATTCCCAGTTGTGTTCTTAAAAATTGCAATAGTTCTTTAGCTGAACCGTTGCAAATACTTTTTAATCTATCCCTTGAATCCGGAAAATTTCCTCATCGCTGGAAGGATTCTTATATCATTCCTCTACACAAAAAAGGTAGTAAATCCGATATTTTAAATTATAGAGGTATTGCAAAATTGTCTGCTATACCTAAATTGTTTGAAAAACTTATAGTTTCTGTTTTACAGCATTTCTGTAAATCAATCATCTCTCCTGCCCAACATGGTTTTGTACAGGGTCGTTCCACCATGACCAATTTGCTGGAATTTACCACCTTGGTAAATGAAGCATTTTTATTGAAAAGGCAAACTGATGTCATATATACGGACTTCAGTAAAGCCTTTGATTCTGTAAACCATGAGCTTTTACTCTTGAAACTTTATGGTATAGGTTTCCCTCCTTGTTTTATTAACTGGATTTCCACATATTTAAAAGGTAGAACTCAAAGAGTACTGCTTAGGTCGTCTATTTCGAAGTCTGTTCATGCTACTTCTGGAGTACCTCAAGGTAGTCACTTAGGCCCCTTGTTATTTACCCTTTTTATCAATGACTTACCTTCAATTATCTCACATTCACATGTTCTCATGTATGCAGATGATGTGAAGCTAATATTCTCATATTCTGACCCCTTCTTTACAATCTCCTACAAGAAGATTTAAGCGCCATGCAACTTTGGTGTTCGGCCAATCAGTTGCATCTCAATTGCGCAAAGTGCATGTTTATGACGTTTAGTCGTACCAGACCCTTTTTATGTACCTATTCGATTAATAATACTCCCTTAAATCGTATATCTACAGTGAAAGACCTGGGTGTTTTATTTGATTGCAAATTGAAATTCAACTTGCACATTTCGACCATTATAAATGAGGCCAAGGGAGTACTAGGCTTTATTAAACGTTGGTCGAAAGAATTTGATGATCCTTTCATCACAAAAATCCTGTATGTTTCTCTTGTTCGACCGATCCTTGAATACTGTTCGTGCATTTGGTGTCCACATTACAGCTCTCACCAGGATCGCATTGAGTCCGTCCAGAAACAATTTGTATTGTTTGCTTTACGGGGATTAAATTGGGACCCTAATCTTCGTTTACCCTCGTATTCTAGTAGGCTTCTCCTTCTTAATCTCCCGTCGTTACTCAATCGCAGAAAAACTCTTGGTGTGGTTTTTCTGTACAAATTGATTAATGGTGATATTAGTTCGTCCTATTTATTAGCTCGGGTTAATTTTTCTGTTCCTCGTAGAGCAACTAGGAATTTTATTCCACTTGCCCTTCCTACGTGCACAACTGATTACGCTTTACACAGCTCGTTTCATGCTTTATGTGTAAACTTTAATTCGCTGTACCACGTCTTCTCAAGAGAATTATCCATCCTCTCTATAAAATCCTCTATTCTCCTTTACCTTTCTAGACATCCTCCCTCTCTCACCAACTAACATGTCTTTAAATTTTCTTTAAACCTTTTTTATCCTTTCTTTACGCCTTTTTATTTCCCTTTTAATACGTAACTTCACCTATTTATTATACTGTTACTTTTATATACTATTACTTCTAATAGTACATTAATTAGTAACAGTGTAAGCCCTATTTACTAATTCACTTTTATACTAATACTTTAATATATTATGCTTCTGTATACTATTGATCCTAATAGTATATATGTAAGTAGTAGTGTATTGTAAATTTTCTAGCCACTCCTATTCTAATATTCGATTACTAATACTTCTGATCTGATTGGGTTTTTCTGGGTTTTCCCCAATCCTTGCACAAATGTTGGGTCGTTTTAAATTAAATAAATTTTCCTTATTTATTACTCCCCAGATTTAAACTTTTAATTTTTATTTAAACTTGTAATTTTTTATTTTTTATTATTTTATATTAATTTTAAATTTTATATTAAATTGTAAATATTTGTAGTCAACTGTTCTTAGCTGACTTAAATTAAATAAATAAATAAATAAATAAAACTTCATTTTGTAAATGAGTTTTGGAATCTTCGTAAAAGATTAAAACAGCAATAAAATATAAATTGCGTGTAAACACGACGACAGCTGCCAGGCAACTGAGATCCTGATCCTTTCAAGGATTAACAAATTATTTGTAAATGGAAAAAGTAAGAGGTAGGAATATTGTATCTTTAATTATGAAATCTATTTCAATTTGCAGCGAAGTTGAGCCAAAGCAGAGTCCAAATTAATTAAAATAATTAACCTGATTAACAGGTCTCAGCTGAATATATATTATATACACTCGATCAGGTTTGAGATCTGTAACGATTGATAGACTTACCGCTTGCCCTTGAATGCCAGCAAATACTTTTTGTTGGCGGGGAAATTGTTTGACTGCACGGAGCCAGTGGCGCCCGCACGTAACGGGAACTGTTTGTGGAAGAGCGGAATGCTGACATCGAAGCCGTGACGCATCTGGAGCACACTCATGCTGGCCTTCGCCAGAATGGCCTCTCCGGCATCGAAGCCCAGGGAATGTTCCGCATAGTCCGGCCAGGTGCCTGAGTATAGATTGAAGATGATGTGATTGCGTCCGTTGTTCCAGTAGGGCAGACGGGCCAGACGCGATGGCACATTCCGTACATAGTCCTCGGAGAGGGAATCGCGGTCCAGCGTGTCGATGCCTAACACAAATAGGCAGGCGGCGGCGGGATCGCTGGTGTGATACCGCGACTCTTGTATGGCAGTGAGAATCTTTGATAGTTAGCCGAACTAGGTGGTGCGGCTCCTAGAGAATTCAGCGGCTCCGGCGGGTAAACGTAGACCAGAAACTGGTCAAAGCATTTGGTAAAATCGAAGCACGTTTCCATGCGGCATGCAGCTGTGGATAGTTTCCTTTTGGCTATATCTGCAGTCGCAGCGATTGACTCATTGGATAACGGCTTCCGCTGCTCATAGCCCATAAAGCTGGGCAATTGTGCGTATGGTTGGACGCCACCGTCTTTGGCTGATTCATGCTGGGCACGACGTGGCCGATGAGGCGCCACTTTCAGCCGATAGCCGCCGAAATAACAGTAGGCGAGAAATGCGCATGAGACAAAGACCAGAATGTAACGCTTCTTCGCCTGCATTGTGAAAAGTCCAGCTGGGTATTGGGTGAGTGCTGCTGGGTGCTTAGTGGTTGCAGCTGGGATACTGCCAAGTGCGTTTGTTGTGATGCGCTTTGAGTAGATTTGGTAAGTTGCTTGATTGCGGGTGGGAAGGGTGGAGAAGGGGGAGCGAGCGCTGCTTGTTAAGTTCCTTCTTTAGTTTAAGCGCATTTTGTTTCAGCTTCTTCTTTTGTTATTTCTGTTTCTGTTTCTGTTTTTGTTTTTGTTTTTGTCACAGCAGCAGCAGCAGCGCCCTCTCTTTCACTCTCTGTTGTTGTTGTTGTTCTCGTTGTTGCTGCTCTTGTTGTTGTCTGCGACGTCTTTGCGCGCGACTTTTCCATACACATTTCACTCGTATATATATTTTACACGCACATATTAAGCGATTTACGCTTTACTTTCTGCTTACTTTAGCACAATTTTTTCTAATTTATTTAAGCATTTATTATATGTATATTTTTCATTTGCTGCTGGCGCGACGACTTCGGCGTCGATAGCGTTTGCGACGGCGACGACCACGACGACTGAATAGCAAGCATTTCTCATGCTCTCGCACATTTTCGGACCGCGTGCGGCTGCATTGCTCAATTTCAAACACTTTAGCACTTAAACTAATAATAAATATAATTAATTTGTTTTATAAACAATGCGAACGCAACAAAACGCAACACGAAACATTTTCAGCAGCGGAGAGCCACTGACTGAGAGAGCGCCTGAGAGAGCGTTAACCAACTGTCAAAACATTGACAGAGTTGCCAAGCACCAATCTTCGGCACCGCTACATAAGACGTTAACTTTTAAATACGATATTAAATCTTTTAAAAACAATTACATTGACAAGTTACTGCAGTTACATTGCCTCTTAATAATTTTAATTTTGTTTTATTTTATTTTTATGTTTATTTTTTTAAGTTTTTAATTTGATTTGTTGTGTTAAGCGCTCCGCTGGTGTTCCACAGTCGAACAATATGTAAATTTTTGTTCCGCGTTTTAATGCGCGCTGCTCTAGGATGTGTTTTGATAGCTCGGCGTGTACTGCCGAATAAAAGTCGGTGTCTGTGGCCAACAAGCCTTGCTTGGATTGGAAGAGCATAGTTATAGCTACTGGAATAGGACATGCGCACAAAGCCCGGCAGCGCTGTCCACGCTCAACTAGGTGGCAACGCCACGCTGCTAACCGGTCAGCTGTTCGTTTCATTCAACAATTCGATGTGCTGTTATTGTTGTTGCTGTTGCGTGTGTGTGTATGTGTTTGCATTTGTGGCGGCGGCGGCGGTGGCAGGCATAAAATTGTTTCCCTCGAGCGTAATATGTTTGTCAAATGTAATTACTCAGCAACAACAACAAATAAGAAGAAGAAGAGCGACTGCAACTGCATAATAATTATTGTTTGAAAGAATTTATTATATTTTGCAAACCAAATACTTGTGCATATGTATGTATGTATGTATGTATGTGTGTGCGTATGTAGATGATTTAAACGATTTTATATGAATTTTTAATTACACCAAAGGGAATAATTTTTTTATGTGCTCTTAAATTATTATTGCCAAAAGTAATTAACCTGCCAAGCAAAACGCCCTAAAGTAATTACATGTACAAACACAAACACAAACAAACACACACACACACACACACACACACTCTGCCAGCTGCAGAAACCCAAAAACAAGAATTTTTGGACGCTGCCTGCCGCATCCGCATCCGGCTCCGGCTCCGTCTCCGGTCGACTTTTGGCCGCGCAATTTCCCGTTACAAACGCGTTTACGCTGGAATTTCAATTATGCACAGGAATGCCGTCCACGTTGCTGTCGACGACCACAACCCCACGCGGCCCACCGTTCCCGCAATTATGATCTCCCCACATAGATAACAACCCCAACAAAATATGTCAGGCAGCTGCTACTGCTGCTCCTCCTTACTGTTCCTCCCTTCCTTCCACGCCTGCACCTACGTCTGGTGCCTTTGAGTTTATGGCTTTTTAAGTTGGCTCCGTTCGGGTGGCCTCGCATGCAAATCAAATCAGCAAAGGGCTAATAAAAAATAGATCCTGGCACACGACCACTTGAAGCATCCTGTTACCATACAAAGAACTGCCACTAGACGAACTGCCAAGTCAAAACAAATTGCACGTCCCGGCATCCGTCCTCAACTTTTATGTGTAGAATTTAATTTTGTCCTCGCTGCCTGCTGCCTGCTGTCTCTGCCTCTGCCTCTGCCACGGCCTGCACTCTGCATTTCCATCTGCTGCTGCTGTTGCTGCTGGAGGAAGTGGGTGTTCCCTGTGGCACAGCAACAGCTGCTCCTAGAGATGTACCATGTGATATGGTGGATATGCAGTGACAGTGAAGACGACGTGATTCAACCAAACCAAATAATCCTAACGAACCCCTTTTGAATCCTTCATCAAAGGATTCAGTATCTTAATATTTCTTGAGAAAAAAGATGTAATAATTATCGGCGATAGAAATTAATCAGCATAATTTGATGGATTAGCTTGTTTATAGATAAACAATCGTATCTGTGAACATCTTAGATACTTTTTATAGAGTATCGCATAAATAAATGATACCAAATATTTTGTTCAACTTTACGCAGCGTTCTTTACTTTCATATTTGTTTTAAGGAGTCATCATATGTAGGTGATAGGTCATCTATCTGTCCATGTAATCCTCTCTTGTAACAAGTGTAACCCAATAGATACTAGTATGACTCCTTAACCTCCTTTCTATATTTTGAATATTGCAACGAAAATATATTTCTATAGCACTGTTTGGATTCTGTTCCTTGTTGCGTCTCATCTCCAGCGCCAGCTCCATCTCGGTCAGACTTTGCATATGACAAGCCGCACCCGTCACGGTCATGCATTCAGTTTCCGTTTCCGGCGGCTCTAATTAAGTGTCAGTCCTCGTGGTCGTCATCCTCGTGTTGCTGTTCCCGTAGCCTGCGCTTCCGCTTTGCATTTTGTTTTTGTTTCTGTTTTTCTAACTTTGGTTTACACTCGTGCAGTTGTCGTCCTTTTTTTCTTAGCTAAATTCAAGGATAACGCCCACGAAAGTTAATCAATCATGCACACTCTGGACTTTTCCTATATAATCAGAGCATACTTTTAGGTGCTTTGCAGCTGCTGCTGCTCCGACTACTCCTCCAACGAATCCTCTCACTTTGGCAAAACTTTGATGAATTGTGCGCTCTGGAGCTGCATGCTAATGAAAGAATTCGATTTATTCCGGCCACGCCCACACAGAAATCTGTTTTCGGCAACTTTGTGGCTACTCAGTGGATATAATATAGCGGAAGGAACAATGTTCTCCAAGTAGTACCTACCATTACTCAAGGGCACAAGGACTCTCGAACAGGCCACATAACAATCATGGCTCTTGGCTAAAGTTTGCACTAGCACCAGGAGTAGCACCAGGAGTAGCGCCCGGAGTAGCGCCAGGAGCAGCAGCAACAACATAAATTCATTAGTTGCTAGACAACGGATTGCTGCAGGACTCCGAGTCGTTGTTCAGCAGAGGAACCCCACAGGAGGGGGCACCCCGCTTTAAGTAGCTACAAAATTTATGACGTCACTTTTAGTTGGTCAGCGACTTTATTTCATGGCGAACTCGTATCCCTGCTCCGTAGTCGCGCTCGTATCCGTAAATGGAAGTAAATGGAAGAGTGCCGAATGAAGTGTTTACTTACGGCTTGCACTCCTTTTGACCCAGTTGCAATCGGTTCAACTCGCACAGGACGAAGAATGGAAAATTAACTAATTACTGTACTAGTTAATTGATGACCTAAGTTTGTTACAGTTCAAGCGTTTTCTCATAAAAACAGTTACAGTTGCTTTCCATAACACCTGCACATGTCCTTTTTACAGAAGGAATGAGAGTTAAGAAGAGCAGCAAGGACATCTCTCACTATTTTTTACTTACTTCTTATACTAATAATAGCTACAGGGTATCTGAGATTCTTGACACAGTTATCTTCAGTGGGCACTCTTGTGGCTTAATGGCAGCCACAAGGACTCGCAGGACACAGCACACACTCTCTTTAAGGAATATACTATATATGGCCATGTTATGCTCTGATTTTGTCTTTTATGAGCTGCTTGTGAACGATTATGTTAGCAAACGGAATTGTTGCAGCTGCAAGGATGAGGTGTTAAAAATACGAAATATACAAATATCCTTAGATGCAGCATTCCCTATAACCAGACACACACATACTATATCCTGTATATATCTGCTGTCAGCTGCCACATCTTGTCAGATTCGGTTCGCATGACAGCAGCCATGCAAACGTGCCAAGGATAACGCCAGCCAAGGAGCGTCAAACAAAACTTTATTTGACTTTGCCTCAAAGGAGCAGCCGGAGCAGCCGAAGCAGCAGCCGGAGCAGTGGGAGCTGTGCGGCAGCTGCTGTTGCTACTGCTTTAAATACGAATGATTATTACATGTAGATGGCCAGTGGACAGCTCTAAATCCAATCAACGCTGCGTATACTTGATGGGGGCCAAACTTTCTACTTTAGCTGACATTTCCACACTGCGCTAAATTCGATTTGCAAACATCAAAGCAACAACAAGAAGGAGACTCTCTCTTAAAGTAACAACAAGGACATGCTGGGGATATCTTGCTGATAGCTGAGAGTATAAACTATAGAGTATAAGAAAGGACTCTCTCCAACATATTCTGATTGAGATAGAGATGTCCTGCCTTCAACCTAAGCAGGTAAACAGCCTCTCAGAGTTGCTTACAGGGTATCCAAAACTGACTCCCCAAATATTACGTATACGGCGCGTGGCACAGCCAACTGAGTGTGTGCCTCTGTGTGGGTGTGTGGGTGTGTGCGTGCGTGTAATTCAATTTGAGCGCCAAACCAAACGCATAATAAGAAACATAAAACAGCGTCTCGTCCTTTGATTCGCCTGCGAGCGAGTAATCGCAGAAGTAACGCACAAAATAAGGTTTCAGTTTCAGTTACAGCGAGAATTTCATGCATAATCCTTGGAGCCGCGTATCCTGGCTGTTCGCTCAGCCGGCAAGTATGTTATGTCTCATGTTATTCTATTTTATTTTATTTTCAATCTGCTTTCGGGACAGTCTCGTCAATCTTTTCCTTCTCTCTGGCCACGCCCAAATTGCAGTTTAGTTTCGGCTTCTCTAAGCAGTTGTCTCTGGGATCAACGATTTTAGCATAATTTTGTACTGCAAACAGCGTAATCTATGCCAGCACTTGCAGCCACAAATAAATGTCCTGGCAATAGGATATTCAATTTGCAATTTTTGTGTTCCATTCGACGTTTTGGATTTTCCGCTTTAAGCTTTGCTTTTTCGCTTATGCAGCAGCAGCAACAAAGTCGCTGCTCCAAAATTCTATGCAAATAAAATTTAATATGTTCTACACACACCCACACACACACACACACACATACACTCTTATAAAAGCAACACTTGAATACAGTGTAAAGTTTTCTTTTGCCGCGAGGCAGAATTTTCCCATTGTGGCTGCTAAGGAAAATGTTTGGCGCTGGCTAAGAGGGTCGGTGACATCCTTGGCAATAGATGGTGGTAACAGAGGGAGGGGAGAGGGGTCTATGCCTTTTAAGGGCTATAAATAAACGATTTTTGTTAAACATTGAGACGATCAAAAGAGGCGCAAGCAACTCGAATCGGATTAACAAGGTTTAGGCCGGCTTTAATGTGAGGCTCAGTGAGTCAGAGCCAGGTCGGCACGAGGAGTGGCACGAATATCAGTTAAGTTCATAAGACAACAAACTTAAGTGTGGTCCGAACAAGTTGGCTAAAAATAATAATCGGGTTAACTGAAATGTTAAAATATTTTAATGTGCGCATAAAAACTGAATGTAAAAAGCGACGAGAGAGAAAAAAGCAATTTCAATTTCAATTCCAATGCAAATTTACTTTTTAAATTAGTTTCTGTTTATTTTTATCGAAATATTATTCGCCTCTCGAGGTTAATTAATTGGAAAAAGGCAAACAAATTAGAATAAATCAATCAAAGTTAATTGAAATTTGATAGAAATATATTTCATGAGATATTAATAACATTTCGAAATGAAATTAGACGTGCAACAATTAGTGTCCGCCTCCTGTGAAGAGGCAACACACAGATTTGAACTCAGCCTCAGAGTCGATGACAGCTTGGAGCTGCTTCGAGTTGGCCATGTTTGTGCTTTTGGCCCTATAAACATTTGCCTTTTGCGCATTGGCTGCAGCAAAATTAAAAGCCAAGAGACAGAGAGAGAGGGAGAGGGAGAGGGAGGGGTATAGACAGAGACAGACTAGCTGCAACATATTGCATTTTAATGGGAATTTCATTTTCATTGTCAACACAGTTTGAATTATGAGCTGGAGGCGCTGGCGCCAGGCTGGCCAGGACTGCCAGGACACAGTCAGTCGTAAATTTCTGGCTTAGATTAACAGTAGACTACGAGCTCTGCAGTCTGCATTCAATTGAATTTAAGCTCAGCCACACACACACACACACACTTATATATATATCTCTATGTGTGTTTGTGGCTGGGCATTTGACACTTTTCAGGTTTAATGATGCAAGCTGGGCTGGGCGCAAGGACTCACTGCTGTAATCTCTACTCTCCGGCCATTGTCTTCGAGCTTCCCGTAGCCGCACATTTGCGGACGACGTGTGTCAACGCATTGTGCGGTGTAAATTGCTTGTCCTACTCCCAGCCGAGCAATGCAGCAACCACCACCACCACATTCATCTTGAACCCCCCCCAACCTGCCTCTTGTTGTGTCTTGTCTTGTCCTGTCTTGTCTTGTCTTGCCTCGACTTGTGTGACAAGTTGTGTGCATAAATTGCAGGCTGCTGCTGCATCTGTATACAAAACACGTGAAGGATGCGGCTGCTGTTGACGCTGATGCGACTGCTGACTATGTATGAAGCATATCCTTGACGCTTTGGATTTTGTTTGATGCTTAATAAAGGCATAAACCGGAGCCAGAGACTGCGCATAAGCTTGCAGCAGGTCCACCTGCCGCAGCTCCTCCACTCTTCAACGCTCTCCTTATCCTCATATAGGAGAGCAGACAGCAATCCAATCCCAAGCACGATGCCACTTGTGCACACTTGCTTCCGGTTGGCAATGATGTTGCATGCAACAGCAGCAGCAGCAGCATTCAGCTTAAATTGCTGCCACAATTACACATGTCGCTGTCTACAGCAGCTGCAGGGTCAATGCTGCCAGCCAACTCAACTTTAATTTGATTTAAAGACAGACTCATCATTTCTTATAACTATCTTTATATCTATACAATACATACATACACATATATATATATATATAGAGGTAGCAGTTAAGTTTTGTGACTGCTTTTTAGAGTCGCAAATCTAAACAAAGCTGAAATATGTGAGTCTGGCTTAATTGGATTAGTCAGACAATTTGTTAAGCCTCACGTTTCGTTTTAGCCTTTTCTCTCTCTCCCTCTCCCTGTCTCTCTCTGTTTCTGCTTTCGACTCGCTGCCAAATAGCTTTATAGCTGACCTACCTCAAGGCTTATAGAGCTCTTAACCTAGAAAGTTGACAAAACACCACAGAACAGAAAACAAAACGAAGCACTGAAGGAGTAGAAAAGCTGTGGCAATGATTCAGGCTCTGGCTTATATGCATGCCTGCTGATAAGCCCTATAATGACTCTATATGCAAGTGGCCAACACACACACACACACACACCAACAAACGGACAAACAGAGAAACAGCCAAAACCGCGCAAACCAACATAAGTTATCAAAAGTAATTATCAAACCAGCAGCGAGAACAAAAACAGTAGAAAACACAGCAACAACACAATGTTAGTTCCAAACAATGCGAAAGCGTATACTGTGTGTGTGTGTGTGTGTGGGGTAGGGGGCAGGGCGTGGTCGTGCAGCATACTAAGTAACTCAGTGTTAATTAAGTGCGGCAACAAATGGTCAACCGCCCAAAAGGAACACTCGAAAAACTGAATCTAAATTCCAAAGCGCGGAATTTCTACAAGAAAGGAAACGTTTTTATATCCTTCAAAGGAATATCAAAAAGGGAAGCCGGCACTTTAGATATATATATATATCTGTGCTTTGATCAGCATAAAAATTATGTTTCCTAATTCAGTTTGAGTCATAAACTTAACTGGGAGAAGTTTCTCGCTCCTGACAGATAGTTTCCATCAAGGACACAATAAAAAGCGAGAGTAACAATAATTTTCAAAGCTATTTTTTATGGAAACATATTTCAACCAAGGCGAAGATAGAAGCAGAACCTTTAGATAGATAATGAGACTATTTTCCTAGATATTTTTGATGGAATCATATTGCATTCAAGGATAAGATAGAAGCGGAGACAAATCTTCCCCAAGATAGAAAATTTATACTAAATATATTAAAAGGTTTATGTAGAGGCCTTGGGTAGAGTGAAATATATTAAATTTATCAACTATTAATATTCATATATTAAAATAAAACTCAATGTCAATTTACTTTAGGCACATGTGAAAAATAAACAAGCTTTTAAAATGTGTGTAAAAAGTCGTTTTATTCGAACATTTTGCGACAATTACGACCAAAAAAAGGGAATAATTAATTTCAGCTTATTGAAAATGTGTTTAAATATTTGCATTATTCAGCGAAAGCATTTAATTAATTTCATTGGCCTTAAAGCAGCGACGCATTTAAAGAGCTTATTTGATATTTAACAAAGGTTCCCTTTTATTGTAACATATATATACATATAGTACTCTGATCGTAAATAAGTGCTCGGAGAGCTTTATTATGTACTCGTACTTTATTTTATGGACTTTCTGAGGGGAATAAAATATGCGTATACAACTATAGATTTATATGCAATCGCATAAATTTGCTTTTGTGTTGCCACTTAAACAGCTGTCCACGCACAACTCCAGAGAACATGAATCCATTTGAGGGGACCACGCGGCGTATGTGTAATTTTTGACACTCAACTGAAGGCTGGCGCATTAGACAGCTGGAACTTGGGACAGGACTCGGGAGCTGGGAGCTGGGACATGCGTGCCAAAGGAATGCAATAAAATGAGCACCAAATTATGCACAGACATCCACACACATCCACACACACACACGCACACACACATTTGCATATAAAAAGGCAGCGATTTTCAGTCGCTTCTCGAATTTTCGCCCGACTGTCACATGAATTGGGGGAAAAGTTCGCAGATTGCTCGGCTTGTGCGTCTCTGGCTCTCTGCCAAATGAAATGCGCAAATATTTGCTCAAACATTTGGCCAAATGATGTGTGAAGTCCTGAATAGAAGAAGCCGAAGGAGCCCAGAAGGAGGATATAACTCAACTGGGAGCAGTGAACTCTGTGAACTATAAATATGAGATGTTAACTCGAAGTGTTATCCGTCTGACAGAGACACTTTAAGCCAGGCTATTAATAATAACAATAAAACGCATAATTATGAGCATTGAGCTTAAATTACAGCTGTCCATCATGAGGTTAGAGGTCACCTAGCAAAATGGGCTAATCCGGCGTATGAATAACTTTTGCGATTAACTTTGTTTAACTATTTATAAATAATTAAGTATTTTATTCAAAATGTCAAACAGCTTTAGCCATGAACAATAATGAAATGTAAAAAAAGACTTTGCATAAAACAAACGTTAAAAAAGCGGTTAACAAATGAGTCAATGGAACTCGACGATTCCCGGGTGGAGCTCCGAAATTGGAGGAGGAGCTGCAGATGCGCCCAACTTATGCAAATTAGCGTGATAATTTGTGAAGCCATAAATATATCAAAGTGTGTGTGTGTGTGTGTGTGTGTGTGTGTGTGTGTGTAGGCAAGTGTAATCAATCAAAGCTCTGTCCGTCCGCTATATTGGCCAGCGATGAACCAAAAGATTATAATTATTGGTAAAATGCCAACATCAATTTTAATGATGACTCCGAGGATGACGTTCGGGGGGCGTTGCGTGTGCGACAGCGGTCTCTCACCTTGGAGTGTTTTATATATTTCAACAACACCAACACCAACAACAACAACAACACCAACAACTTAAGCAAAACTTGAATTTATGGGTTTTTTTACGAGACGCATCGATATCAAACGAATTCATGTGCAGCGCCACACGAAAAATCGAGTGGAAAAAACAGACAGAAAAAATAAACAGAAAATTACTAAACTACTTTTAGTTACACACAAAGACTCAGGCTCTCTTACAAGTGTGTGTGTGTGTGTGTGTGTGTGGAAAAATAATAATAATAAAAACAGATTTTGAGCCCACCAACTCAGCACTGGGAAAGCCAAAGTGAATGGGGAAAGAGTCGCGAACAGAAAGTGGAACGAACGGATGTGCCACAAACAGTGGAACAAACGCTGCCCAAACTGGTGGCAACGCGCCTCGCATACTAAATATATATATATAAATATTCAAATAGTATATTTAAGAATATTCTAATAGACTGAAGAGTCACGTCTCAGCTTTCTGTCAGCAGAAGGCAATCGTATAGAATCCGAGCTGAGTGAAAGTTTCAGCTTAGGCAACAGATCGTATAGCACCTGCGATCCTCTTCTGCTTCTTGTGGCAGTTGCAACATAAGAATAGTTTATTTCCTCTTGAGGCTTTTAGCCATATCAAATTATGTAAATATGTAGCCGCCGTTAACTGGTTTTGTTTACCTCTGCTATAAACGCTTTTTATTATGTTGCAAAACCAGAACTCGACCCTGTCACAACCACTTCAGGTGGCAACTGGCAACTGGCAAGTGGCAAGTGCATCTTCAGCTGATCTCCGAAACTTGTTCGACTCACTGTGCGTGGCACTTAGCAGAAAAATTGCATTGCAACGTGCAACGTGCAACTTCGCCTCGTTTTAGTTTCAGCCGTGGTTATGGAGTCGCTTATTCAAAAGGGTGCCCCATAGTCAGCGTAATGCTTCGCTTACTTCCTCGTAAGACCAAAAAGTGTAGATGTAAGAGCCAGACATAGTTATAGTTATAGCCATAGCCAGAGCCAGAGCCAGAGCCATATCCAAAGTGGAAGCGTGCATAAGACGAATACAATCGAAGCTTTCAATTTGCACAAAAACTTCACATAAATTACATAAGTTGACCGAAAGACAAGAAATAAACAATAAAAATTGGAGTCGAAAAGATACAAAGAAATAAGCGGGCAATGTTCCAGCTCTTTAGGGAGCTATTGAAACTGGTTCGGATCTGACCAACTGACCTTGAGCCAGAGGCTTATGCAATGCAATCTTCAATCTTCAGTCTTCAGTCTTCAATCTTCAATCTTCTTCTGACGGCTGCGAGGGCTCAACAGAGCGACGACAAATTGCAGTCGCTGTAAATGATTGCAAAATGTACAAATTTGAAGCACAAAAAGCCCAAGATCGCATCTCAAATGCACAACAACAACACCAGCGAAACAACACCAACAACACCAACGAAATTACACCAACAACAATAATCTGTCCCATAACCGAAAAAAGCCAGCTCCAAAAACGCGAACTGAAGCGCTGTCTGCGCCGGCGTCGCTGCTCTGTCGCCTACTCTGTACTTACGTGTGTACGTATGTGTGTGTGTGTGTGTGCGGTACACTGAAGTGTGTTATAAAAGCAACTCAACCTGGCTGCCAACAAGCCATAGTACAAAGTCTACTTGCAGCGTGCAGAGCTCGTGTGGAATCCTCATCAAAAATAAAAAAATCAAAATAAAAATGTTCAAATTCGTGTTGATTGCCAGCCTGCTGGTCAGCGTTGCATTAGCCGCACCCGTGAGTGAAATAACAGTTAATTATGTCAGTTATAAGAAAGGGATTACAGCTTTATTCACATTCGCACACACTTTGGCCGCTTCGTGCTGCGATCTGTGTCGCACTTCTCGAAGCTGCCGCACTTCACGTTGCCGCAGTAGCTGCCCGTGGCGCCCGCTGCAACAGATAGATAGATACACTTAGAGAAACTAGCATGCAGTTATATAGTATACTTACAGTTCTTGCTGCTAAAGGGTGAGCTATCGCCACCAGAATTGCCCAGCACATTGGGCGAGGCGCAGCTGCGTCCGTTGCACAAATTCGGACAACATTTGCCTCCAATGGCACTGCACTCGCTATCGTGGAGGCATTTGGGTGTGCAATTGGTCACCTTGGTGGACGAGGGGCAGTCTGTGGGGTGGAACAGTGTTAGCAGAGTTCAATAGACACGCATTTTGGCCATGACTTACCACCAGCTGCCAATGTTAAAGCCACAAAGGCCCCAACCAGCAACAACATCAGCAAAAAACCAGACCTGGCTGCAAAGAGAGAGTGAGAGTTCGAGTTGGAGTTGGAGTTAGTTTGATTGATATAGAGTTGCATGGTCTGGATGGCCTGGAAGCCAGTTATTGTGGGTCTACGTACCCATTTTCTTGGTATTTCAGTTTAACGTCCGCTTCGTTGGCTTTCTCAGTAGCGACTGTGTCGCCTTCTCGGCTTTATACTGTATATTATGCGCCTCGATCTGGCCGATCCGCCTACTACCCGAACCAGTTTCAGTCTCAGTTTCAGTCGCAGTTTGTCGCTTTGTCGCGTGATGATTAAAACTTGAAGAAAAAACAAAACACTTATCAATTTGTCTATATATTTACATATGATCGCATAGACCCGGCCAGGGACACACTCGATGCACCCTACAAAGGTCGAGAGTCCATAGAAACAGAAGAGACGAATATCAATTTTTTCACATTCGACATAAAGTATTCATATAATGAATCCTATGAATATGGATACATCAGCTGATCATAATCTGATTATATATACTCATCAGTTGTAGCGCATTCTTCAGGCTTCTCAGGCCGACTCAGAATTGTCAGAGATATCTTTCAATTAGCATTTCCGTTTAAGCCTCTGCCCTCAACGACACAAGACAAATTGAAAATTGCTTTTGAAACTAGTTTTCTGTGTGTGTTTCTGCAACCTCAGACTGAGGTTACCTCTCTCACCGGGAGGTATATATACACCGAATCTGACTAATAGAGTCGCAATACAGATAGTCATAAAGTCGTTTACTCACCGGGAGGTATATATACACCGAATCTGACTAATAGAGTCGCAATACAGATAGTCATAAAGTCGTTTACTATTAACCTATTAACAAAAACTGTGACAAATGAATAGAAGTTATGAGTAAAATGTATCTTTACTGAAAAGATACAATATCTTTAGGCTATATATAATAGATTTCTGTCTCCAACTTATACTATATCTAAACTATATATATATATCTGTTAACATTGCTTAGATCGACGATGAGGACGCGAAAAAGAAGGAAATGGAAAGGGAACAGAATCTGAATGCACATTATGACTTCAAGTCTGAGATCGAAGATGGGATCAACGACGGAAGTGTGCAGCGGTCGGAGACACGTGAAAACGGCAAAGTTACCGGAAGCTACAGCTACAGTGATGGCTTCGTGAGACGCACCGTGCACTATGAAGCCGATGAGAATGGCTACCGTGTTGTCAAGGAGGACATGCAGGAGGTTGGCAACGGACCAGTGTTCAATCCCGAAGGACAAGCCGATGTCAATGGCTCGCTGATTGGCCAGTATTCGATCAAGCTGGACAGGGATGATAAGGAGAACCACTACAAGGATATTCACGCATAGTAGGCGGGATGAAGTCCTTCCTTCAGTATGTCTAAAGATGGTTTCTAACATTTAGAAATGAACTGAATACAACGTAAAAAAACATTACAAATATAAAGCAGAAAAACTCTAAAACTAAAGTAAAATATCTTCTTATTGTATTAAAAGGAAAAGTCAATAAAATTAGAAACTTTAAAAGAAATTTGTAGCCTTATTTTATATCTTATTGGGATCTTCTTTCCTACCTAAAGCAGAACATAAAACATATAAATATTATTATTGGAATCTACTTTCTTCTTCATAAATCCATCTATGAGCACTTCACGCTCCCGCTGGCTCCTACCTAAATTAACCAACTAATTAAGATTAATTATAATTCTATGCCATATCAAAGTATCTAAATATAGGTATACCTGATATTAACTGGTTATTCTTCTATATATATTTCTTATTTTATTGCGAAAGTCGAACTCGAACTGAACTCGATCCTATCGGAACGGCTAATTCGCACAAAGAATCTTCACATAAATTATAGAAGTTGACCGTAAGCCAAAGAATAAACAAAAGTGTGTGAAGTGTGTGTGAAGTGTGTGTGAAGCGTGTGTGAGATGTGGTATAAAAGCAACTCATCCTGGCTGGCCAAAAGCCATAGTTTTAATTCTACTTGCAGCGCGCAGATCTCGTGTTAACTTGGTCAAAAGCCGGACATAAAAATGCTCAAATTCGCGTTGATTGCCAGCCTTTTGGTCAGCTTTGCACTAGCCGCACCTTTGACTGTAAGTTGTGTCTGTTGATTAATCTCTGATTAATCCATGATTAATCCTATTGATTGATCTATTCAAAAATGTGCAAAATGTGAAAATGATCGAAGCAAGCAAAAGGAAACATCTCAGATCCCGATCACAATCAATGGCCCAAATAGTCGAAATAGCCAAGTCCGATTGTCGATCCGTCTGTTCGTCTTTCCATCTGTGTTAGTAGGTGGCTTTTGGAGACCATAAGACACATCTTACATGGAATAGATTCCAATAGGTTCTGGAATTCCAAGCGCTGATCAGGTTTATTTCGAATTTAAAGTTTCCTCCCTCCAGCAGAGAAATCGATAAGAATCTTTTGCCAAGAACATTTTTAAACCTCAAGAAGTAGTAGGAATGTTGTAGTCGAGTATACACAACTAAGACTAGCCCTTAACCTTAGTGTTCAGTGCTTTTGATGCATGACGCTGATCATGAATATATATACTCTGCTGGGTTGGATGTGCGTCCTTTTGTCTCTGTTTTTTGCACACATTCATTCTTACCCAGTTTAATGGGTTAAGGGTCTGCTGTCAGTACTTACTTCCACTTCATCCACATTTATTTTAAAGCCCGATGAAGCTGACATGGAAGAAGAAAGACAAATACAAGCGCTGGAAGCAAAGATTTCCTTTGGTCCTCAAGTGGATCCAGACGATCGGGATCTGGAACGTGAGGAGAAGTGCGTGAATGGAGTACTGATCGGAAAATATACCTACACCGATGGCGAAGTGAGACGCATTGTCCATTATGAAGCAGATGACAACGTTTATCGTGTGACCAAAGAAGAAACGATCAGCATTAATGGAAGTGCTATTAACAAGGATCTGCAGTCTGAAGACGGTTACAAGGATATAAAAGAGTGAAAACAGTTAAGAGACTTAACTTAAGTACAAATTGTTGTATCCAGTTTCTTCTTTTAAGATTTTCAAGAATTTCCCTAAATAAATCAATCCATGAACATTTCCTTATCCCTTTGGATTCTACCCAAGACTCGTCCTTAATTTCCTACGAATTGAATAGTTTAGGCTAAGTTTTAATTTAAAGCGTATTGTTTGACAATTTCAAATAACATTTATAAAGTATATCGTATATATATATATGGATATCGGCTAATCCTCCTGGACGCACTCCATCGAGTTGTTAGCCGACTGCGTAATGATTAAGGCCTTTTCGGAATCGGTCAGATTTATGAACTTGTGCTGGGACTTCAGCTCCTGCTGAATGGACGAGAGCAAATCGGGAGAGCCACGACCAAGCTTCATGATGAGACTATCCCGATTGCCGGATTGCTGGGAGACATCGGCGGCGCCGTTGACATCCAACGTGGGCTCCACAATTGTCTCCATCTGCACGGAATGCTGCTTGCGGCGCACGCGCTTCGATCCTCGTGTGATGAGCACCACGGCGGGTGACTCGTATGGCAGAGCCTGGATGACAGTCTGGAGCAGCTTAGGCGGCGTCTCTGGTGTCTTGGGATTGCCGATAACAACGTCAGCTTGTAGCGCGCTGCGAGCCCGTTCACGTTCCTCCTCCTCCCGCTCCCGAGCCGCATTCTTGCGCATGAGCTGGCGTGCGCGCTTCTTGAGGATCGCCTGGGCATTCGGATAGTAGGCAATCACCTCGTTGAGATCGGACTTAGAGAGCACGAACAGATTCGAGTAACCTCTGGAGCGCACGTCCGCAGTGCGACGATCAGCTCCGTTGATGCCCAGCAAACTGATTTCCCCGAAAACTGAACCCTCGGTGAGCGTGGCCAGAACCACATCGCTGCCAGGACCTCCCATAACCTGCACCTGGCCCAGCTTGACGATGTACATCTCGCGACCCACTTCACCTTTGCGGCACACAAAATCTCCCGGCAGAAAGGTCACCGCTCGCAGCTTCAGCACCAGATCCCGCAGCAGAGCCTCCTCGCAGTCAGCGAAGAGCTGCACCTTGGACAACGTTTGTATGTGCACCGAGATGGCAATGTCTGTCTTCAGATTGATGGGCAGTGCGTCCAGTATATTGGACTCATCTGTTATACACAAAGGAAGCATTAGGATTATGTTTGAATGGGAAGGACTGAACTTACCCAAAGTGCGCTGTTGCTCCCAAGTGAATTGGAACCACATTTTCACCCGGGACTGCACCTCCTGCGAGAGATTCAAGCGTCTCATATACTCCAGGGTCTCATCCTCCAGCTGACGATACTCGTGCCTGTTCCGCGTCGCCGTTGAGATGATGTCCCTGATCTGGCCAATGAGCAGGGCGAACACAAAGACGCCCATCAGCCAGGCGACTGTCATGAAGACATATTCCCCCTGCCTTTCCGGCTTCGGGTTTTTCCCGATCGACGTCGCCGTCTTGGTGGCAAAGGCGAAGCACCTGACATACGGATGACCCTTGCCACTGAACACCCAACGGTTCTGGCCCAATCCCTGGTAGTCGCTGTACGCATAATACAGGGCAGCCGTTATGTGAATCATATAGAGCATATACGTAAGGGTCTTGGCCACGCGCACCTAGTAGAAGGACGGGAAAAGTCAGTGAGAAGTCGCATTCAGGGAGGATCGGAGCACTTACAAAGTGGGGCGAGGAGATGACGCGATCCAGGAGACGGAATACCTCCCAGAAGCTTTGTATCTTGAAGAAGCGTGGAAAGCGTAACCAGACTGCGCCAGTGCCGTATCTCAGATAGAACAGTTCCAGGGGCAGCAAGGCCAGGAGATCCAACTGTGAATAAAACATCAGGGATTAGATTCAGGGAAAGATCAAAGATCAGCTCTCACCTTGAACTGCAGCTTCCTCATGTAGTTCTTGCGCGTGAGGTTCTTGTTCTTCACCCAGAAACCCTCGAAGAGATACATCACGCGATGCTTGAAGAAGACCACGTCCAGGAGGTAGATGATGTCCGCACAGAAGTCGCAGGCCAGCCAAATGTTTGTGTTCTCCTTGGTCTGAAACGGGAACGAGGCCCGTAGGGGTATGACCCAGGCGTTGTACAAGAAGGAGAGGGAGACCACGCAGAGCCAGGAGATGTAGATCTTGCCTTGGGGATCCAAGGTGCGCTCGTCGTTGTTGGCGCCGCAGAGACTGGAGCACAGCCAGACATTGGAGCGCGGCGTGTCCGCCTCAAAGAGACGTCCGCGATGGTGCGGCGACTGTCCGACCTTCACCAGACGCACCTTGTTCTTGTGCTGCGGCGATGGATGCAAGCTCTTGGTGCTGGCATCCAACGTTGGCTGACCTGGTGGCGGACTGGGGGAACTGGCGCTGCTCGAGGAGGGCGTCGGCGGCAGCTCTATGCGGGACTTGACCTTGTTGGCTCTCGCCGTGAAACGGCGCACCAGGTGACGCACTTGATCCCGCAGGAACTGCTGGCCCTGCGAGTCCAGGCTGCCGGCACTGCTCGGTCGATGAGCCTCCCCCTGCGCGCTGCCTCCACGCTCCACGACAGCCACGATTTCGCTCTCGTTCAAGGAGGAGGAGCGGGTGGTGCGCAGATTGCGATCGTTGTTCTGCTGCTCCGGCGATTCGTTGTAGCAGATCTGCACGTCCTGTTCGTCCTCGTCCTCCATTGGCTGTGAGCTGCTGTCACACTGGTCCGGCTCATCCAGCTGCTGTGTCGTTGGCTCCAGGATCACCTGTCCCGTCGCACTGCGCAGCTCGGCCACCCGCTGCGCCAGCACCGGATCCTCCTGCTCAGCCACTGCGCCCGGCAGCGGCGTCGACTCCACGTACTTTGGCTGCAGCACGCGGCGCACACTGTCCGGACTGACCAGCGGCTTCTCGTGCTTCAGGATGTGCTTGACCAGAGCGTGGGTGCTCTCGATGTTGCCCACCTGCCCGGCACTCTCTGCACCCACGCAGCCAATGCGTCCATTGCGGAAGTAGAGACGCGAGTGATAGAAGCGAGGACTGCTTGGTCGGTGGCGGCGCTGTGGCGCCTTGTAGGCGTTGATCTTGTAGCTGATTCGCTTGGCCGGACTGGGAGTCTTGTTCTCCTTGTCGCGTCTGCGCTGCTCCGACTGGCGCTCCTGTTCCTTTTCGTGCTTGAGCAGCTGCTCTGTGGCGCTGACAAACTGCTCGATCTCCTTGATGTCCTTGGAGATCTCCTCCAGACTGCGGCGCACATGCGCCTCCTTCTCGCCGGGCGTCGAGTAGCGACGCTGTGGCTCCGGCCGCGTATTAATCACATTCGTCATGAACGCATGTCGCTCCAAGGTCTCGCAGAAGCGCGGCGACGCTGGCCTCTTGACTTCTCCCGGAGTTGCAGCCATCTCTGCGGGCTGTGCCTGGAACTCGTCGTAGATGAAATTCTCCAATATGTTCGGCGATGACTTCAGCAGCGTTGCACTCGCCTCCGCGTCGAGCTGACTCACCTGTAAGAATGACAACTTGAGTCGCTCGCCCGGAGTCAACTACAGCTCAGACAAGGCAAACAACTGCCGAGCCGCACGCAAATTCAATAAAAAGATAGACGAAAACTGCGAAATAAGCAAACAAGTGTGGCTCGCATGCTAATTGCCTCGGGACGCCCGCACAATCGCTTTTAATCGATTGGGTCGACTCGAGGGAGCCATCTATCAGACTTCCACTACCCGCCATCAGGTGGCGCGCGTGTCTCGCACTTTTTGCTCGCCGAAGGACGCTCAACGCCCAGCCGAGGGCCTATAAGCTCGATCTATATTAATATCTAAGAAAACTATCTTTATAATTGTATCTGTTAATCGAAATGAGAAAATACACTAGAAGTATCTTTTCCAACTCGGAAGCTCCTCTGTTTATTCCCTATTATTCCGTATTAACCACAATTGTTTTGCTTTGTTTCTCTTACCTTGCGAAAGCGGCCCATGTTGGCCATATTTTCCAGCTACTTCTGTTTGCTATTCACGTGCAAGTTCACTGTCAGTTCAAAGTTCAGGGTCAGTTCACGACGGCCTGGCTGTAATTAAAGTAAAGAGTTCGCGTGCCACACGCGGCGTATGATTAATCTACGAAACTATTGCGACGTGCCTAGTCCGTCTTATCAGCCAGCCATACGTCCAATATTATTGATTTTCCACAGCTGCAGTTCAATTTTCCCCAAAGGCCTTACTTTGTGTGTGCTTGTGTGTGCTTTAGCATAGGAAAAGTCACAGTTCAACAGGTGTGTGAACTATTTAAAAAAACTCTTCTGAATCTGATTTATGTCTAAAGTTCTCGTTGATTTAGTTTAACTTTCACTTTACGAAATTCACTTTGAAAGTTCTTTCTTCTTTTTTTGTTGCATTTTCCTGCACTTAAGAACCGAACACTTCACACTCAGAGAACTCACCTCCTTTCCAGCTGGCAGACACCGACAGACTTAATCGTTGATAAGCCACTCGACAGCGGCAACACCAGCAGCTGACTTGGTTCGCCTGCAGCTCCAAAGGATCGCGCATGCGCTGGCACCGTGCTCTGAAAGCTATTATAAGTGAGTGAATTGAATGGAATTCTGACTGAAAGAAGTTACCTTTGGATCATTAAATAATAATTTATAATACAAATATGCCAATATTATTTCAATATGCGAAAAATACAAGTGGAGCTTATGAATTTACTTCAGGCGTCTCCTCGCTCGTGATGATGCCTGTATGGGATATTATGCCTTTGAAGCCACTGACTGTATAAACTAGTTCTGGATATATATGCAGTATACATTGGATATAAATCCACTATATCTATTTCCACTAGTTTATATAAAAGGTTCAATCGCAGATTGTTGTAAACGAATGAATTAGGAATCAATCTTTTTGGACCTACAGTTCTCTTGATAAACCTGCTGGATGTTAGAACAATGGCTTCAAGGATAAAGAGAAAGCAGCTCCTATGATCGATCGATCATCTTGTATAACAGTTACTTATGGCACAATCTAACATAGATATGGGCAAAGAAGCCAGTCCAGACTTGACTGACTGCTAATAAAGTTAAGCCTAAAAAAGGCAGTAGAATTTGTGGCTTAGTTTCTATAAGGAAATTTCTTTATAATCTTTTGTATAAATATTAGAGAAAAATAACATAAATTATGATATTTAATTAAATAATTAATTATTAATATTAAAAGTTTATAATATGCATTTATTTGTAATTAAATTTAACATAACTAAATACGCCTTCCCTTCTCAGACAATGTTAGCTTTTAAATAGTAACCGACTGTTAACAGCGCCCTTAACAGAGCTGCACGCTGTTAGTCAAAAGCTCATGTTAAGAGAGCTTATTATACACAAGCTTTGGTTAGCTTTTAATCAAGGGAAATAAATATAATATAATGTGTGTACTTTTCTTTTATATTTTAATTATTTTAATTAAATTAATTTGTAACTAAATATTTTTAAAAATATTTATACAAAACGCAAACTAAAGATAATAATTATTTGTATATTGTAAATAAAAGAAATAATATTATAATTTACAAAGGGAAATCTGCAATCGAAAATGATCTTTTTCATTATTAAAAAACGCAGTTTTTGAATTTTGTAATGTTTTTCATTTATTTATATATTTTTAAATAATATTCCGTTCAGCTCTACATTTACAATTACATTTGTTGTAATATTGTTGGTTTTGTTTTTGTTTTTTTATAATATATAATATATATATATGAATATATATACTTATGTATATATATAATAAAATGTATATATAACTTGGATTTAAACTTTCATATTTGTTTGTGTGTTGGTGTGTGTTTGTTTGTTTGTTTGTGAGTGTCAGTAAAGTGAGAAGGACGAATAAAGGACCCGCTGGTCGCACATAACGCTAAGAACAAGAATGTTAATCCTGTCGAGAAACATGCTCGTCGTCGTCCTACGTTTCCGTTTCCGTTTGCCTACAAACTGTGGAACGCTATGCATAAACATTTACATTAGGTACCGCGAAATAAGGAATCAATTATAACCTCAAATATATATCTGTGTATAGCTAATGCTGAAATGACAATCCTGGCGAATATATATGTTTGTATGATCCCAACGAATGGCGAATGAGGCATATGTATGTGTGTATGTGTATGTATATATGGGTGAATACATACGTACAAACTTATATAAAGAAAGAGTAGCTAAATTTTGTGTTTGTTTCCTATTTTGTTTTTGTATTTTGACTGGAAATTATGTTTTAACTTATATTATGTTTGTGTGTCTGTGTCTGTGTCTGTGTGTGTGTGTGTGTTTGTGTGTGTGTGTGTTTAGTGCATATTTAAGGGTTTAAAGAGTTTTGTCAATTTTCAATGTTTCATTCATTCATTTTCATATTTTCTTTCATTTCTTTTATGTCACTTAAAAAATTACATTAGTAAAATGTATTTTAAAACTGATGCAAGCGTTGCCGTTGCATTTGCTTTACGTTATTTACTCGCTCTCGTCCTCCTCATCCTCCTCGGAGGACTCCTTCTTCTTCGCCTTCTTGGCTGGCTTTGCGGCCATCTTCTTCCGCTTCTTGGGCGCGCCGGAGTCGGTGCCGCCGTTTGCCTCGTACTCCTTCACCGCCTTGTTGTACTCCTCCTTCATTTTGATCGCTTTCTGTTCCCATTCCTGGAATCAGTCAGAAAATAAAACGACAAATTACAATCTGAAGAGTTACTTTCCATACTTTCTATATACACTTACAGTTTTGTCTTTCAATCCACGCCACAGCTCGCCGCCCCGCTTGGCAATATCTGTGACCTTGCTGCCGGGGTTCTCCTTTTTGATCGATTCGCGGGTCTCGTTGAGCCACAGCATGTACGCTGAGAGAGGACGCTTCGGGCGCTCGCCAGCCATGTTTGCTTTTGTTTTTAACTGCGTTTCTTCGGTGGTTGGAGGTGAAACTGATGTGTCTCACAGTACGTTTTGTGTTCTAATATCGAATAGAAATGAAAAACAAAGAGCGCCTGGTTAATAAAACTATTTCAAACGTTCAGCTTAAGCCTACTCATAACGTAATTTATACGAATTTCCACACGAACTCGTTCAATTTTCCCAATTATTTTCACTGCGTACCTTTAAGCCTCATTAAATATTAAATAATTGCATTTCACAATAAATAAATGCTCGTTAAATATTCGTTTCTGCAGCGGCAACTGCACACACACACACACACACACGTCGATGCACCCACCCATGCTTGTGGCAGATGGCAGGCGGAATCCTTTCTATGTGCACATAAGCTCGATTATTGAGTACATAATATACAGCGAGTACATAGGAGAGTTCACATTTCACATGACAGCGGACCAATCCATTGTAGCTTAAATACATATGTAAAAGTGCAACGCACTTCCCCAATAAGTATATATACATGTCATATATATGTGTGTGTGTGTGTATGGATGTGTGTGTGTATTTGCATATGACAACGAAATCGATGCAATTATGCCTTTGTGGTCTCTGAAATTGGGCTCGACGCAAAAAACAGTCTGTTAAGTGGCATCGAATGGAAAAATGACAGACTACAGGAAACTAGCCTGCTTTGGGCTCCACTTTTTCCCAGGGGGCAATAAAATATTTAAAGAACAAGAGGTCGAGCAACTGCGGCGCTTCTGGTGCCACATGAATGACTCGTGCAATGCTCACGCTGCGTATACGTTATGCAAATTCAAAACGTGTCGGCCGCATCGTCATTATCATCATCATCATCTTGTTCATCTGCATCTCCATCTGAGAGTCGCCTCCATGCACTTGACCCAAATACTGACAGATAACGCAACAAGCAAGAGACAGCGGCGGCTGTCGCTGCCACAAACAGAGTCGACGCTGTCGACGTTGACGAAGGCGACGAGCTGCACTGGCAATTGGGTTACCAAACCACCACAGGACGATGGACTTGTACAGCGAGCATCGAAATAAATCACAAAGATCACGACTCCAACTGGCAGGTGGCATGTGGCAGGTGGCAAGTGGCAGGCTGTCTGAGTTGCAATCGTATTAATCACATAGACAAATCCGGGCAGTGGTCAGCTCTCAAAATGCACCCACTGAAACGTATAATCTGGATGCAAGAACAACAAGTAGTATACACACCCATAGTGGGTGTATGTGTGGGTGTGTGGGTGTGTGTGTGGCTGGCTGTGTGCGTGTCTGGGCCAGAGATGATGTAGCAACAGGAAAATGGCGGCAAAATGGTTGCTACGTTCACGCGAGGCAGCAACTGCAGCAACTGTAACGCCCACAGACTCTGGCACCATCACACACACACACACACAGACACACACACCCACACTCGCTGTGATGTCGTCAATGTCGCCACACGAGGCGGCAACACGTGATGCAACAACAACTGGGAACAGCGGGAGCTGCTTCATGGGTTACGCGCACAGCTTCTACCCTCGCAGCGGGGGAGGAACACCTAAAGATTCCTCCGGCGAGGACCACACATGTTGCCTATCCTCGCACAAATATATGTATGCACGTAAGGACGAGAGTGTCCTTATGTATGGCAAGTCACCTACAAAATCGAAAGCGAAATCCATTTTGTCTGGCTGCGAATGTGCGTGTGTGTGTTAGTTCGACTTGCCCGGAGGAGATGTCGGAAACTGATAGGAATAGAAGTAGGTAACTAGGCAGTTGCAACTGTTATTTATGCGTGTGCGTCGGGTGTCGCTTTAACTTTGGTATGCAAAACGACAAGGATCAAAGGACATGAAAGGATTTGCAGACAAAAGTAGCTGCAATTCAATCAAAATCAGCTCTAAGGGAGTTTTTCTACATGACCATTAGATAGATTCTAACACAAATTTCATTGCATACTTTTAAGGGCAAAGGCGAAGTGCTAAAAGGATTATGTATTTATCTGAATAGAATCCTTTTGGAAGAAAAAGGTTTGTCATTTTGTCATTTTGGAAACTAACTTTGACTACCCCTAATAGAAGTCAGAGTTCCCAATTTGTAATTAACGTAAAAGTTCGTCCAGCGCGTTTTATTGCTCATATGAAAGTTGATTCGAATGTGTGTGTAAACGACTTAATAAGAGGAAGAAACTGTTGTAGACATTTGCTGGGCACGTTACGCATACGCAGCGTGCTCCGACTTCCCACACAGCCATACATAATAGATGGCTGGGGACACAAGAAGGATACCCAGCGCCAGGACAACAAATGATATTAAATAGCATACAAAATGAGGCAGGGCCGACATTTCAACATTGATCTAAAATTGAAAAGCAGGCGACGTCAGGCTCTGCGTTGGCGTCGCAGTCGAAGTCAATTTGGATGAAATGTGAAATTGCTGAAAGGAAAACACACACACACTAACACACACATACACACAGAGTATACACAGTATACACACAGAGGCATAAAATTACCGCTGCCTCTGCTCTGCTGCGGCTTCTGCTTATCTGTGCTATATGAGAGCATTGTGTGTGTTTATGGCATTTTTAATGCCGACAACGCAGCTGCTGGCGTCGACTGCGCTGCTTGGAACGCTCAGTGGTTGCTTTCAGTATACTGTACTGAATACTGCACGGCAGCATAGCCACCCAAACCACCCAAGCGAGCCCGAACCACCCAAAGCCAGCTAAACCCAAACTGCAAAATTGTTGCCTCAATGCGACTTTCAGCTCGAGCTTGTGCGCAGTGACAGCATTTTAGGGTAGATACTTTTACAGGGATTTGCGCAGTGGACGTCGACAGGGCAAACAACCGTTATATGTGCCTATATATACGTATATGTATCTACTATATGTATGTATGTATGTATCTGTGTGAGTGTGGCTGTCGTTTACCGTTAGAGAGCGAACAGTGGTGACTTTTTATAGATTTGCGACAACGTTGTGTAAGTTTATGAAATCACTTCGTGGTCTTTCCACTCGACTTTTTTCCACAGTGTACCTCGTAATTGTACAGTCATGGCGCAAATAACTAGCAAGTTACTAATTTTATACGCGTTGCGTGCAGCGAATTGCGTGAAATCTAATTTTAAATCGAGCTTTTAATATCAACTTGCAAATTGCAAGCTAACTCCCTTTGTCCAGCTGATTGTTATTTTCAGAGGTCTGTTATCAAAACTAAATGAAAACCTCAATTAACTCCACATGACCAATGGGCAAAAGGTCTCTGGCCTATGTCGAAAACAGTTCTGATAAGGAAGCCCGCATAAATTTCAAGCGATTACCTAAGAACTATCAAAACAAAAGCTTTTCGAACACACAACAAACAACACATACACACACACACACACGGATTCATCAGTCACTTGATGAGGCGATGATCGTGAAGTGACAAGCGTTGAAAGCGATCTACAATCGCGGTCAAATTGACAATACTCGTTGCACTGGGCCAAGCGAAGGCAAAGTGCATGCGAGGCGACCAGGCGAGCAGGAAAAGAGATCTTTGTTGTGGTGTTTCGATATCGCGATTCGATTTCGAATCTAAGCAATTAATATTGAGAGAAATTGGCGCGAAAAAAGCTTTATAACTGTAAACGCGGCACGCGTTCACTTGAACAGTGTGTTTTTTTTTCATTCTTTTCTGCTCTCTTTTGCTCTGCTGCTCTCTTCGTGCAGGTAGTGTGTCAAACTTTTGGCGCCATTTTTAGTTTGCGTTCGAGTGCTCGCGATACGAGTGCATAAGCAAATCGCGCGCGAAAAATGACAAAAATAAACAAATAAAAAAAAACACAAGAGAAATCGGGAAACGGAAAACGGGAAACGGGGCAAAACACAAATAACACGAGGAGCTGAGGCGAAGAGCGAGCAACTGCAGATAAAGGATAAGCATGTAGAGTAATGTGACAGTGTTAGCTACTAGAGAATCAGTATTAACATATGTTTGACAAAGGTAAACAGAACGCGTTAAGGTCAGAGATTATGAGAGATATTAGATGTTATTACTATCAGTTATAAAAGAGAGTTTATATGCTCTTAATCACAAACACTGATCAATTGATTAAAATCAATCAAGTAAACAAGTTCGTATGATAAGTATCTGTGTAAATATTACATATATATATATATATATATTATAGATAAGTAATATATAAAATAATCAATTCAATCTTTAGTTACTTCCCAAGTAACTTCCAAAGAATTGAGACTTCAGTTGCAAAGAAGAAGAATTCATGCTGCGGTGCAATTTCGCACTCTCAGCTGAAAATTGCAGCTCAAAGAAAATAAACATGGGAAAATGGCAATGGGAAATGGATACGACAATGGGAATAGGAAACGTGACCACCGACAACCGCAGCGACTTGGTGACAAATGCATTGATGTTAAGAGGTTAAAAATATGAAAACAACTGATGCCTGGACACACAAGGCACTCCACTCCAGGAATATGCTGCAAGTCCATAACTTACACACCTATGCCTGAGGTATGAGCCCTGGGAGTAGCACTTAGATCAAGGCCCACTAAGGCAGTCGACAGGTGAGTGGAGACAGCAGGCGCCTTCGACTACCCTCCCAGTAACTAAGTCCGATTTAAACCCGGAACAATGACTGAAATCGAAAACGAAATTCAGTGCGAGACTCTGAATTGCAGCTAAATGCAGTGGGCGTGGGGCATTGAATGTAACTACAGTCGCGGCTAATAATATTGAGAAAGATAATAATAATATTTTCTAATATTTTAGAAACACTGATATGTTTTTCAAATAGATTATCTTCACCAAAATAAGACTTAGGAGTGAATTTAATAATATTTCAAATTAAATAACAAATCACGTTCTACGAAAAATTCTACACCACATTTTAAATTTTAATAAATATTTGAAACAGACTTTAAATCTTAAAATGTGTTAAACTTGCTTTGAAAATCACGTATTTTTTACATTTCTCAACTCTTTCTATTAATTTAGAAAAATCACTTTTTATTAATTGTTTTATTAATTATTGACCACAAATTGTATTGGAAAATGGAAGTAATTATTTAAAATCCAATTTTTTCTATGCACTATTAAACACATGAACTGGTAATGTATTAAATTGCTGATAACATCAACAAATCAATCCACAAAGCAAGAATTCTAACTTGCGTTAAAATAGTTATCAACTTTGTAGGTTGTACAACTAATTTGGCTTTCACTGTATACTATGGACGTCCCGTGGGCCAAACACTAAACGCCAGTGTAAAAATTATTACCCACCAACGACTAATGAAAAATACTCGTATTTCTGATATCTACATACTTAGCTGTTGTCGCTGTTGTTGCTGTTGCTGTAGCTATAGCTGTATGTTTACTTCACTCTTGGCCCGGCTCGGTCTAGAAATTTGCTTCGCACTGGCGCTGGCACTGGCACTGAACAACACTCTGAACGCTGAACAAAATGTACTGCGAGCGTATATAGAAAACTGAACTGAAATTCAACTGAAGCAGCTGTACCAAGCAAAGGCAAAGGCAAAGCCAAAGCAAACCAAAGCAGGGCAAAGCAAGGCAGGCAGCAGGCAGGCAGCAGCAGCAGAACAGAAGCAGAGGCGAAATATACACACGCAGAGGCAAACCGAACGAACGAACGAGTGAACAGCGAGACCATCAAATAATACACAGAGCCAGAGCCTCAGTCAGCGCAGTACAGGCAGGCGGCAGCAAAAGTATCTGTATATGAGAGTCACACAGCCAGCCAGGCAGCCAACCAGCCAACCAACCAACATACAGCGTCGACGACGACGCCGTCGACGGCAGCGGGCGGTCGGCGAGCGGAGCGCACGCAGGCAGACGGGCCAGTGTATGTAATGGCCGACAGTGGTGGCAAATAGCGTGCGCACAGCCAATGACTGCTCAGTGCGTATCTGTGAGAAAAATAATTTGCGTTTTTGTGGTGGCCGAGACAGTTGCGTACCATAAAATTGAACAAGGAGCGAAGCGGAATTTGTACGGCGCATGCACAGTGCAGGCGCTGAATATTGAATATTGGAAAGTTATTGGAAATAGCAAAAACAATTTAATTAATTTAATCGGGAAATTATAAACAGAGATAGTGGAAGGGGACTTGATTCAGATTTTTAATTCATTTTTTAAGTAATATTTTGCAATGCATATGTAAGGGTATTGTGGATTCAACTTTGGGAATTCAATTGTTTTTGATATAGAAAAACAAAATAATAATTAACAGATAAAACATGTTCAACTGAAGTTTCATAGCTTAGATTATTTCCGAAGTAGAGAAATATATATTTATAATTACATTTACAAAATGACAAGCAAAACAGTATCATAAAATGTATCTATGTTGAAATTATGCTCACACCGGACCCGAGCTCCCACCCTTTGGCTCTTGTTCAAAACGTAGGCACGCGCATGTTCGACTATTTTTGACGCAACTGTACGCGCTGGCTGCTTATTGCTTCAGCCATATAAAAAGCGTGGAGCGAACGAGCTTTGAGCGAACAAAATGCCAGTAGCATTTGGCCGCAGTAGCGTCGGCGGTGGCGCCGCTGCCACTTGCCTCCCCCACCCTGCCCGTTCTCTATCAATATTACCCCTCCCGGCCCCCTCGATTACCGACATCATATCATGAACATAGTCGTCGTCACATATAACCAAATATGCCGCCCACCTGCCCAACAGCACCCTGCCCCCTGTCCCCGCCCCCCTCACCTCCACCCCCTTAATAGTCCATCCGACTAACCCCCGTCACCGTCACAGTCACCGTCACCGTCACTCACACGCGTACAACTACAACGTATGCCTGTCTTTAGAAAACTTCTCCCCACCCACCCACCAAATACAATATTTTAAGTTCACAAAAAAAGAATAACAATTAATTCAATTTACAACTTTTTACAACAAATAAATAAACGTATTAGTTTAAAAAACAAAAAGAAGAAAAAAGACAGAAGGAAAAAAGATAAAGTTAAATTTTTGTTTTTAGTGTAATACATACAGAAAAAATAATAATAAAGATTGTGCGCAAGAAAGATCACTGTTATCCGTATCTTAGGCTATAACTCGTTGTCATTCTATATACATAATTTAGCTATTGAATAATCAGCGTGCGATTTGGCATTCAATTTTTCAAAATATAACCGTCAATTTTACGCGCGCGCCATTCAAAATTTAAATTCAATAGCAACAACAATATGCGAGAAGAGGAACAATCGACGAGAACTCTGGGGCTAGCTGGCACTATGTGAATGTTGGCAGTACCAGAGCAGACCAGACCACTACTATAACCCATAGTATAGGCCATACTATAGTACTATGATATAGCCATAGGCTCTGGTTCTGGCTGTGGCTGTGGCTGTGGCCACCTTTTGCGCGTTTGCCTTTCGATAGTCCAAACGGACTGAGAAAACGGCAAAAAATTGGGTCGTTTGGTTTATTTAGCAAAATTTATATAATAAATGGCCGCAATGGCGACGCATTTTGGTCAATTTATATAGTTAAGAGAATTTGAAATCAATCGTAGTGGGACACTTTTCACTCACCCGTACGAAAATGTCGCGTAATTTGCGTTTTAATTGCAGGCCTCCTCCAAAAAAACAGAGACACTCGTGCTTATATTTTGTACACTAGCGTTCTGCAGTTGTTTGTTCACTTTATAAATTTTCTTGTACTAAAAACTCAAGTCAGTTCGGGCTCGGTCTCGGTTTGTTCAGCCAGCGTTCAGCGTTCAGCGTTCAGTACGTACAGCTTTTGCCTTCAGTGGAATATCAAATACACAGAACGAATGCCAGGCAGAAAGGCAGCCAGCCAGTCAGCCAGCCAGCCAGAGGCAGCAGAGCCCAAGCACCAAGCACCAGTATGAGTACGACGCAAACGCAGGCAGTGAAAACTGTGTCTGTGTCTGTGTCTTTTCAGTGTGTAACCCTGTCCGTGTGTGTTTCAGGCATCATTGTGTTGGTGCATGCGTGTATCCGATGCGCGTGTGTGTGTGTGTAACTGTATGGCGTTCATTCGTTCGCTCGGTACGATTTCGTTGGCCTGTTCGCTCTATGTGCGCAAAGGCAGAGGCAACGCCAGCACACACAGTACAGCACGCACCTCTACAGACACACTCGTCCGTGTGTATCTGGCCTGGCCCCGCTTCACAGTGTGAGTGCCAGTTGAGTGTGCTGTGTGTCTCTGTCTGTGTGTGTGTGTGTGTAGAGCTGAACAAAAATTTTCGTTCGTTATATGAACACACGGCAGCAGCAGCAACAGCAACAGCAGCAGCAGCAGCCACATCATACTATAGCAGGCCAGGGCGAGGGGGAATGGGGCGTTGAGCGGTGGAGGAGGCCAACGGCAACCGGCAATGGCAACGAGGCACCAGCACCAGCAGTGAATATGGCCGCCTGACTGCTGATTGTGGCTGGTTTGCTTTGGCCTGCGCTACTCCAACCGGCTTACTAGGCACTCTGATGGAGTTTGTCTCGAATTTTGGATGATAGAACACTGCGGAGATATACAATAGATCCGGGAGGGGTTTAGTTTATATAGTAGATGAAAACTGTACAGTTTAAGTGAGTCTAATTGGAGTTAAACGGCGGAAATTGGAAGTATCTCTCAGTTTGAGATACAAAAGTATCTTCAGGTTGAAGCAACCTCAAAAAAGGGAAGCTAACTTGAGAGATGAGATAGTTTTGGCTAATCAAAAATGATATCAGGCTTATCTTACGATGTTAGGTTATGCATCAGATCGTATACCTATATATATGTATATATGTTTTAGGTTAGATTATAGAAGAAAATCATTTAAAGAGTTCGAAAGAGTTTAAGCGATTAGGCACGAAGTTAGCGGAGAAACCATAGAAGCTCATGGGGTGTAGCGCACATTGAAATTCGACCAGTTTCAAGCAGTTTCCACTACGGCTGTGGCCGTAGCTGTAGCTGTAGCTACAGCACGAGTATTCGTACGAGTACGAGTATCTCGCTCTGGTGAACCCACAGCCGCAGTCAGAGTACAGCCAGTAGCAGAGACCCGCAACGAAAGTACGTACGAAGCGGGCGAGCGAACGAACAAGCGAGTGAAATAGGCAGCGGCATATGCAGAGGCAGAAGCAAAAGCAGAAGCAGAGCCACAGCCAGGGCCGGAGCCAGCGGCCGAGGGAGGGGAGAGTCGGCAGCGGCGACTGCTATAGCGATGACGGCGACTGTGCGATGTGCCTGTACGTGTCGTTGTCATATGCGTGTGTGTGTGTGTGCGTGTGTGTGTTGTCTGTATCCATGCGAGCAAACAGCGCACAGCCCCAAAACGGGCCCCCAGCGACGTCGCTGGCAGAGCACAAAAATCAATATGCCCCACTTTTTGTAGGGTATCCGAACAGGCAGTGGGCCAGGCGCTAATGCGAACACCATGGAAACATTAAACGATTGCCATGTGTGAATATCGTGGATATCGCAAAGCCAGGCTAATACTCTTTTACCCTGGTTGAGCTTCAACTTCACTTCCACTCCCCTTACACTCATTCAGCTAATCCCAGACTTTGATGCAGAATACAACTATATATAATGATATATTCTATAAAGTCAATTCAGCTGTTGCACAGTTACAACGGACTTTGGCTCAGCACTTCGATATGTGCATATAGACAATAGCTTGATAGATATTATAACTTTATTATGAACACGATTTGAACTATTCGATATATATATATATATATATATACTTCTATATACGATAGGTGTGCATTATGTCTAGGACTTTGCTGTAACATAACTATAAGTTGAATCTCTTCCTTAAAGATATAAAAGATACTTTCATGATTTATATAGGACTATATGAATAATATTATATATTATACTATTTTATCTAATTTTTATTATTTATAATATTATTTAAAATATTATTCATTTAAGGATTTTAACTAAAGTTATTATTATTTCATTTTTTTAATATTTTTATATTTTATTTATTATTATTTTTAATTATTATTATTATTAATTTACATTTATTTCATATTTATTGTTTTATTTATTTATTTAATAAAAATTAATCGAAATAAATTTATTTTTTAATATAATATTCTAGCTAATTATTGTATAAAAGCTTTAGGGTTTTTTGCCTTTACTTTATTTATTATTATTTATTATTATTTATTATGATATATTATAACTAATTATTATTCGTTAATATTTATTAGTATTTATTTTTATTTATTATTATTTTTTAATTAAATTCATAAAAAAGGGGAAAATAAGATATTTAATTGCTTCGTTTGTAGTATTTGTTATCATTTATTAATAATTATTAATATTTCCCAAAAAGTATTAATATATATTAATATTTCGTATTATTTTTTATTATTTAATAATATTTATTTTTATTTGTAAATATTTATTGTCATTTATTTTATTAAAAATAAGAAAAATAAGATTTATTGTTGAGTCGATTGTGAGCAGGAAGGGATTAAGTGCGCATATTACTATTTGTGGGAAAGCAAATAGAGGTGAGGACACTGTGCGTAGTGCACGGAATTGTGGGACCGTAATCTGTTTTATATATAGGACTATACTGAACACTTACACATCTGTCGATTAGGTAGAAGATGTTCGCATTGAGCGCGGCCCACAGTGCAGTGGGTCGATGTCGATTATTCTGCTTGTTTGTCGTCTCAATGCAGCTACACCACACACACACACTCACACACAAGCACACACACACACACATGTGTATACATACATTAGTGTATGTTCGTATCTGTGTAAGTGAGCCCCGTACCCAGGCTAACGGTCCGTTGACATCGGGAGGGTTGGGGGTAACAGCTCTGGCCATAGTTCTGGCTTTTGCTGCGCTGCTGCTCTGAGGTGAGAGAAGCGCCTGATGGCTGCAATCGCTTTGGTGGTGGTAATTGTCGACTCTACGGACGGGAATACATACACGGGATGTATGCAAACCAGGCAAAAGCGACAGCAGCAGCAAAGCAGCAAAGCAGCAAAGCAGCAAAGCAGCAGCAGCAGCAGCGGCGGCGGCCTCAACGAACGAACGAACGAGCTAACGAACCGAACGCACTCTCGACAGGATGTGGATATAACGAGCCTGTGTCTGTGTATCTGTGAGTCGATGTGTGTGTGTGTGTGTCCTCTGCTCTGTCAGCGTGTGTCAGAGCATAGAACAAAGTGCAAACTGGTAGGCACAATGTAAGGGAAGCCCGAAAGGAACCCCGAACTTTGGACACCCTACTTCAAAATCTACCATATAATTAATGAATATGAATTAGCGCTGACCTCTGACCTTTAATTAGCGCCACAAAGTGACCATAATAATGGATGATAATGTCATCCTACGTACGCACTAAGTACTATCTTTAACTCTGTCTAGAATTAACACTAAATAGAAGGTTTTTCTATATATTTCTTTGATCTACTGAAAGGATGGGTGTCTCTTGGTTAAGGATACTCTTTGGACAAAGCCGTCTCCAGTTAAAGGATACTCTATGCTCCAAAGCGTATTGCAATTGTCGTTCTTAGTTGTCATAGATACTTTGTACCCAGGGTGGTCGCTCAGTCGCTCAGTCGTTCAGTCGGTCTGTCGGTCTGTCGGTCTGTCGCTCGTTTCGCTATGCTGCCTGGAGCTGGCTTTGCCTCCTGCTTAAGAGGGAACTGGGAACTGGGAACAGGGAACAGGCTAAGGACGGCACAGTTGGGCTGCAGCTTTGTTGCATTGTGCGTGCTACTCGAACTCGTAGCAGGGTTTCGCATATGTTGCCCTGCCTGGCGTTGGTCCCTGCATACAACTGGATGACTTGAGCTGAGTGACTGAATCTTGCATTCCTTTTTTATGTGCATGGAAAGAGAAGCCCGTACATAAATATACTTTAGCTTGGCAGAGGCAGCAGGAGGAGGAGCTGGTCAGAGGGTAGAAATCCCAGGCACTTGTTGTGGTTGTTGTTGTTGTTGCATCACTGGCGTCTTCTTGTCGGTTGCTACTTGAGCCAATATGCTTGCCATATGGATGCACTGTATCTTTACGTTTACAGTTACATTCTGCTGCATATTTGAGAAGGACAATAAAGCGATAAAATATGCAAGCATTTTCCAGAGATTTTCCATCTCTGAATACGATGTCCGAGTCAGCATATTCCAAACGAGGATCTGCTGTATCTTCTCTCAAAGTATCTTATCTGCTCATTTGTATCTGAAAGATTCTGAACTGAAATCAAGCATGATCTGACCTCTTGAACCCAATATATATTCGACATGATCATCGCGAGAATCGTTAACTGTTATTCATACAGACAGAATACATTACACTCGGCCCGAGGCACAGGTAGCAGCACACCTGAACACATCGAGGCAGCAGTTTTTCGGTTCATAATTTGTTTCCTTGTGGTTTTGGTACGGATTCTGGTCTCTGCGGTTGCCTCTGGCCTCGGTGTATTGGCACTCGGTTCACACGAACAGCTGATGATGCATATAAATACTGTGTGGGCGCATCGAGGAGGTGTCGAGGTACAGAGGGAGGGAGGCAGAGAGGGTGTTCACAAATATGCGGATGGATTGCTGTGTTTTGGAGGGCAGTGGTATGTGCACGTTGCTGGGTGACGCTGCTCGGCTGTGGCTCGGGGCCGGTGTGTCTCTGCCGGCCGACTCCAAGCAGACAGGCCGCTGGGCAGACACGCAGACACGCAGACAGGGCAGACAGGCAGACACACAGACAGGCGGACAATCAAAACGATTGGGCCCACACGAGAGAGCTTCACAGTGGCATTCAAAGGCCAAGTTCAGTATCTTAAACACATTTCATATGGCGCCTATTGTTGTGGCAATGTGTGGCCGATGATGCCGCAGCGCGATTTGCCACAACAACAGGACACAGACTGCGAACGGCAGAAACAACAATGGCTCTAACTCCACTCTGATTCTGGGCCATGCAGCAGCAGCCTCCTCTGACATGTGACCCAATTTGGTAGCGAAGTGCGAAAGTGAAGCCCCAAATTCCTTGGAGCTAGCAACGGGGCTGCATATCCTGTGTCCTTGTGATTGACGCACATCAATTGAAGTGGGCCAAATGATTTATGAGGCAGCTACTATGGCTTGCTGATCAGCTACTTAACCCATTACTAGCCAATAAGTTACTAATGACCCTATCGAAATGTTAGGTTAAAGGGAAAGAGAAAAGATAAAGAGAGTGTTTCTTGGGGCTGGATCAGAGTTAACATCAATTATAATTAAATAGTTTATGAGCCGTTGCAAACCGACTTGTTGAATTTAAGTGGCAAATTGTAGAGTATCTTGTTGTTGCAAAGCTCAGTAAGAGACGATAAGCATGTGCTGCTCGTAAGAAAAACAACACAAATGAAAACAACAAACAACAGCAACAAAAACAAAAACAAAAACAACAACAACGACAACAATCACAGTCAGCAGTTCGCTGTCGCCGTTGCTTTCGTCTGTTTTCGCAGTTTCTCTTGCTGAATCTGAGAATTGAACGACGATTTCTACCCATACTTATGTCCATACATATCTACATATGTATATGTAAATACCTATACATATATACTACATACATACTACATACATATTTGCAAAATAAATTATTACTAACTTACACAAATACATGCGCACCTATGTATGCACACATACACACAACTATATGCTGTTGTTTATGCCAGCTTGCATATGCTTGTGTATGTCTTTTTGTATGTGTGTTGTGTGTTTATGTGTATGCGTGTAGGGTCCATATGATTCAGGCTGACCGCATTCGTTAATACTCGTTGACTATTGCCAAAAAGACATATAGTGTTCACCATAATTTAAGACAAATTTTATGTTATACCGCGAAAATTTCAACGCAACGCAAAGCAAACGAGACGGCACAGCCTACATACTCACCCACACAAATACACTCACACACGCATTCGTATTAATACACATTCACGCAAAATGCGCTCTCTTCAGTTGCTCCGTTCGCTTTGCTTGTTTGTTCGCCGCTCTTAGCAGGCTGCCAAGCGCGCGAGCAAGCCAAATTCTGTGGTACAGTACAGCTTGCTGTTGCTTCTGTTTTGGGTTTCGGTTTGCTTTTGCTTTTTGATGAGTTTGCTTTTGCTTTTCTGAGTGCGCTGTCTTCGTACTTTTGCTTTGGACTTTCGCGATTGCTTTGTTTATGTGCTTAACTTGACTCTCTCTACATATTTGTACGTGTGGGTCTGCGTGTGTGTGTGTAATTAGTGTGAACGTAGCATAAATATGCATCTGGAAATGAGGTATTTATCTGGACACTTTTGGAATAGTATATTATATATTTTTTCAGGTGTACCTTACACTGGGAATAAATAGTTACATTTTAAGTGTGTATATATGCACTTAAGTGTTTGGCCATATGTTTACTATAATTATTTATGTATATCTCAATATTTGTTAAATTAATAAATTAATAATTAAGTGCGTTTGTATATATATCTCAGTTTTGTTGCAGTTTTTTTGAGAAGAATAAATTGCAAAAATCCTTTTTAGCCCATTAAATTTGGCACTGTAGTTTCCCCCGCGATGCTACGACGCTCCATCGATAGCATATATTGAATCTTGGATTGCATGATCATGGCATTGGGAAGGGGCATGCAACGTAGCTGTGCAGCAACGCTGAGTCCGAAGTATGTGAACTCGTCCTCGCCCAGACATTTCAGGGACTTTATACGCTCCAGTGTCGTAGAGTTTGCCACGGCCAGTGGACAGGTCACGTCTATTGTTGGTAGTGGAGGAGTGGGCGGTTGGGGTGGTAATTGTGGAGGCGGCGTGATTAGACGCAATGGAGGTGCAAGAGTCATTGCGGGCATAACTGGTAGAGTAGTGTTTGGTATGAACACCTGTTGGTCCGGCTCAAGTTCAATTTTGACTTCGGGCTTTTCTTCGGGTTCCAGTGGCAACAACTTGATGGGTTTAAGACGTGGCAACTTGATTTGCAGCCGCCTCAAAGGCGGAGTACACTCCACCAGGGCTTCGGTATCAAGTTTCTGTTATAAGGAATGCGAAAAGATTCATATAAGCCTGAAGAGTTATACCATAAAGTAACTACCTTGTCCAGAAACTGGGCCAAGAACTTGTGCAGCGGCGCAAACCAAGGGATTTTAGGTGTATACTTTGGGTTTGCCTTAATCTTCTTCAGCTCCTGATGGTAGCCGGTCCGCATATTCTTGATCTTCATCTTAACACCCTGCAATGTTATCGGATTCTCGGTCGCATCCGCCTCTACATTGATGCCTGTCTGAATACGTTTATAGGCTGCATTACGTGCACCCCATAGATATGGCCGACGGTTCCAGAGACAGGGCTCCCGGCTATACAGCTCGACGAACTTCATGTGTCGCTCGACGGTAAACCGAAACGGCAGCCCCGGCCCCCCATTGCTAGACATGATTTTCAGCTCAGCAGCAGAAAATTTGGACAAAGAGGAAGGCAAAATCGGTTGGGCAACCGCTCGCTCGAACTGTTTGCTGAGAACTGTTGCCTGCCGATTGTTGCTTTTGCTTTAAGCATTATTTTGTTCGGATTCGGGTTTCGTCGTGCTCGTTGTTAAAGCTCTCACAGTGGTTTTGTTTTCTTCTTTTGGTATTCTGCTGCTTTTCTGATACGTGCTCGTCTCTCTACACAGCTTCGTCTGGTAGCAAATGTACGAAAGGTGTGAAAAGAGATATCGATAAATGCTTTTAGCTTTAGCTCGATTAACGACTAACTTAATCAAATGCTTCCTGCACTTTTACTCTTTCAGCATCGACAATTTCAGAGAAAAAGCAAAACGCCGTCTGCCCCTACTCAAATGTGTAAGGTGAAGGATGTTGTTGCTTTATCATGGGCGAAGAGGCAATTCAATCAGACTGCAGGAAATTAGGTAAAGTTCGCAACGATAATTTTGTTGGATGCAGAATCCTGTGCACGGAATCGAGTGTTGCCTTCGTTAGAAAGTGAGTTTAACAAAGTTAAAATGTCGACAAGGTTTTTTGTTCTTTGTAGCGAAACTACAAGTACTATGGGTACCTACAAAGGTTCTGTAAGCGCTAACCCTGAATTGTTAGTTTCATGAGAACTGAAGACCTAAGCCTCAAAGGGACAGTCTGCATTTTCCCTTGCAAGTCCTTAGTCTAGCAGCCGGCCAGCCAGGCCCTTCCCTGAATCGTCTTGCCGTCCTATCCCTTACGCGATGTTGCTTATTGTGAACTTCAAGCAGCGCGTGACATCGTTATCCTTTGTGCGGCTGCCAGCCGCTTGCTCTCTGCTAAAAATGTACCCGCAAATAGCAAAGCCATTTTTCCTCTGCGCTGCAGTTCGGCTCATTTTTTCGGAGCTCCTTGTGATTTTTATGGCGGGAAAATGTTTCGCAGCCTCCTTGTCTTGTATATAGGTATGCGTTTGCATAGGTAATAACTGCCCTCAAAATCTTTGAACCTTGTAACCCTAAATGGGACGTGCAGCTACAGTTACAAGCAACCGTTACAATTTCTTCCCTTGTGATCTTCCCTTTTATGATGCAATCTATTGTAATGATTACCTTATGCTTAATTGCACCCGATTTGCTGGGTTTTATTATATTGTACAGTCGTACATACTACTTAACAAATCTAAAGTTAGCTCTAAGTCGTGATGTGTCACTATTTGTAATTTCAATTTTTATTCGAATATTCCACAAATTTTTATTTCAAATAAGACTGCCTTCACATTATAGTAACATTGAATTTCATTTCAATTACCAGTCACTTGTAGTCGTAAAAGCAACCAACGAATATTCTATAGGCTATTTTATATTATTTTTTTGTGACAATTTATTTTTTATTTAACTTGTTTACATCGACAATTGAATAAATGTTGTGACGTCACTGTGCTGTGTAAGCCTCTTATCTTGTACTCTTTCGTACGCATATCAAAAAGCTGACTGCTATAATCCAATTCGAAAGCAGTGTGCACAAACAAGCTGTAAAGGCAAAGAAACGTGAGAAAAGCAAAAGATACGTATATATGTGAATGCACATAAATTGTTAATTCTGAATTGTAGCGCATGCTAAAGTTAATAAGTGATAACATATATGAACATATACATTTGCTGGTGAGTTTGCCGATTACAATTTCTCTTATATTTTTGTGTGTATGCGAACTACAAAGTTGGTAAATGAGCACAACAAAATTACTACATACTTATCTATTACAATATCTTTATTGCGTAAAGTAAAGATATTCCAAAACATATGCATATGCATATGTATTTGTATGGTCTGTATGCCTATAGAGTTCAATTGTATCAATTGTTCAATTTGAAACTTTATTCACTAATGTTTGCTTTTTATTAAAGTATCTGGCTTTTTGGCGCCATTTTTAAATCGAGCCCCAGTGCAGAGCTCTTTGTATGTACCACTGAGAGAGTCATTGGCTACTCGTGGTCTCGTCGTGTATGTGTGAAACGACAACTCCACCCATATGGAAAAGTGGAGCATTTGAAGCATATATGTAGATTTTTTTCATTTTTGCTAGTTAGTCAATTTGAAATTGTTTTTATTGCAAATGTGCTTTGTGGCCGCTATTTATTCCATTTACATTTCAAACAGTTTTATTGACGCTATTTTTGTTTTTACATGGCTTTTAGCGTTGATTCTGCTTTAGTTGCATACTTCCGATTTATCTCGTCAAATTGTCTCAGATAATTTGCCGGCTGGCCTTTTCATTCGCTCTCTCACGTACACACTCTTAGATATGGTTGCGTGCCGTGATTCTAAGTGTAAAAGCAACATATAACTAAATAAAATTTTCTGAATCGAGTAATTGTCTATTTTAAACTATTCAGAATATTTAAAATAATGCAATCCATGAAAAAAATGGATATGCATTCATAAATGCCTTATATCGTGTACAAGTCGTGAGTCGTTTAAGTATGTTCAACGGCACGAACTCGCCCTAAGCAGCATCGCTGCCGTCGTTGACTGCGCTGCGCTCACCACTACCAGCTGGCGTGTGCTCGCTTTCGTTATTCAAGAAGACGCCAAGTCCGTACAGTTGAAATTGAGCAACACACGAATAAGGTTGGTTTACAGTTCGAACAATTTTAAACATAAAATTGATATTAAAGTGAATAAGTGTATTTATAAGAAACATATATATATAATTCTATAATTTTTTTTGCAATTGTGTAGTGAAGTTTATTTGACAGAAGTAGTTAAATCGAGCATTTTTAGTTACTATTTAAAATATTGCCGACTAGTGCGCACATTTTCGTTCGTCGCTGTGGAAAGTACGACGCTGCTGTACCAGCGTTGCTGATACCAAGCGTTGCCATTTCAGAGTGTTTGCTCGCTGTGAGCGGCGCTAAGGCAAAATGGCTGTCCGGGCCATTTATTGCATTAATTTTGCATAATTATGTTAAAAACATGCGTTAATTTTTAAACGATAAATTTATTGTTTTTGAACGCGCGCGCATTTAACAGAAATGCGCGCCTTTTTGTCTTATATATTTCACTTTGTTTCCGTATTTGTATTTGTTTTTACTCGGCATTTAGCCGCGTTTCCTCTTTACCTACCACTCTCTTGAACTCTCTCTGACAAAATTCCCAGCCGGCAATTTATCTGCTGCCGACGTCGCTGCCGCGTTGCGCGAGCAACGTTCGCGTTTGCTGGTTTTGGTTTCCTTGCCTTTCTGGTTGCTTCACTCAGTACAGTCGAAGTCGGTGAAGAAACGTGAAAGGTTGGTAATCGGTGAACAACGTCAAAAATTATTTGAGAAAATATTGTGCAAATTATTAACTAAATTTAAAGTGTGACTCAAGTAAATTTTTATTTTATTTCAATAGACAAAAGAATAATTAAATTTAACAGCAGTGTAGCAGAGTTTTGCAAAATTAAATATGCAATTATTTGATTACGTTTAAAACAATTAATTTGTATTAAGGCAGTATTATCTTAAATGACAGTCAAATCCATTGATTCGGTGCTTTTTATTATACATTATACATTGTCGCCTGCTGCTTGATATTTTTCACACAAAATTTGCTTTCTGTAGTACATTTCTCATACTAACCATTGCTTGGCCTGTGCAAAAGAGCGCGTCGCATGCATACACGACGCTGCTGTACCACAAAGGCCCAAGCAAGCAGCCAGTCCGAAGCGAAGCCAGTACATACAGAAAAAGTGTTGCCATTTCGGTCTTTTGCACTCGCTGTGCTGCTGGGAGAGCAAAGAAAAAATGGCTGCTATATTTGATAATGTGCAATTTGGAATTTTAATACTTTTTTCCATTGAAATTAATGCAATTAATTTTCATATGTGAATATTGTTAGATGCGCGCGCTTAGCTGACGCTTTAAATTGGAAAGGCGCGCGCGCGCTTTTCTCAACGTCAACGTCGACGCTGCCAGCTTGTATATGTGTCTTCACGTATACGCCTTGCTGTGTCAATGTATGTGTGCGTGCGTACTGTATAGCCATCTCTTTTGACGCGTCGCCGCTTTGCGCGCGGCCATTGCTGCATGTGTATGTGTGTGCTCATTGCATAGCTGGTGGTGGCTTCTCTTGTGGCTTTGCTCTGGCTTTGGCTCTGCCTCTGCTCTTATATGCTCATATATGGTGTATAGTACTAATGCATACACATCTGTTTTTCTTATTTTTTATTACAGCTCGCAGCGTTGAAGCTTATAGCAAATCAATTTAGTTACTTTTACTACTTACACAAAAAGACACATAAACTAAAATGGCCGACAAACCAAAACGTCCACTATCCGCTTATATGCTATGGCTGAACAGCGCCCGCGAGTCGATCAAGCGTGAGAATCCCGGCATCAAAGTCACCGAAGTGGCCAAGCGCGGTGGCGAATTATGGAGAGCAATGAAGGATAAGTCGGTAAGTAAAAATGTTGCAAATAATATATATTAATCTATATAATAAACATATAGATATCCCATATAGAACTTGTGATCTCATATTAATTTGTATGACCTATTTTTGCAGGAGTGGGAGGCAAAGGCAGCTAAGGCTAAGGATGATTACGATCGTGCCGTCAAAGACTTTGAGGCCAACGGTGGCAGCAGTACTGCTGCTAACGGTGGTGCCAAGAAGCGTTCAAAGCCCGTTAAAAAGCCTGCGAAAAAGAGCAAAAAGGATGAATCCGATGAGGATGATGATGATGAGAGCGAGTAGACGATTGATATTCAGGCCAGTCATTATAAACACACAAAAAATACAAAATTAAAAAAAAAACCAACAAAACAAAAATCATCAGTGGACCTGTCAATCATTCAGTCAATCGCATTTTGTCAAAAACTCCACTCCCACCACCCACACACACACACTCCACACGCACTAAACATACCCAAAAAAAAAAACAAAAACAAAACATTCTAAATAGCGTAGAGTTACAAAGATATAAAGATCCCCAATATAATAATCAATAAAAAAGAAAAGAGAAGCGTTAATCAGAAAGTTGCCGGCAGTTACGCGTATGCGGATTGTTAAGGAAAAATACCAACTAAAAAACACACCACACACACACACACACAACAACAACAACACACACACAAAAACAAACAAAACATAAGCAAAATTGTATTTATACATAAGAATTTAAGTTTATTGTAGGCGTTTCTTTTAATATACACATTTATGAGAGAACAAACCGTAAGTTGAGCTAAGGTCTCGTTGGGACTTGTCCTATGAAAAACAAAACCAGGCAAAAAGCAAAAAACGAAGAAAATAAAGAAGAAAAATAAAACAAAAAAAGAAAAACGTGTGTATCTTACATTAAAATTTTGTAAATTAAAACGATAACGTAATTCCATTACAAATAAAAACTACAAAAAATCGAAAATATTAATATTATTGTTCTGAGAATACCCCTAATATACAATATATATATATATATGTACGTGTACATACATGTTTATACACTGCACAAAACAAGAACCCACTTAAATAAGGAATGTGCTAAGCTCTGCCAGACGAAACGGCATTTTTTTATTGCCTGTTCTATAGATCGATATACATATATACACTATATACCAATAGCTCTAATGCATAATGTAAAAACTTATCGCAAAAGAAAACTAAAAGTAAAGAGACATGTGAAATGTGAAGAGATAAACGAGTGTACAAAAAGAAAAACAGAATGGAAAGGGCGTTGGGAGTGCGCTTTTCCATACGCCGTTCAAACCAAACAAACAAAACGAACGAAATTTCGCTCAGGTTTTTTCCTAATTATTATATTGAGCTCTAGAGAGACATCTTTGTTAATCCCAAAGGATGTTAGCAGCATAAAACGGAGAATGTATGTATATGCATTTAATTAACGGTAGTCTTAATTATTACCTATTTAATTTAATTCAGATATGAGATAAATAAAATACATTTTTAAATGCGTAAAAACGTTGTCTGAACTTATTTCCCTTGATTCACAGGCATATCTTTAAGTTGGGGATACTTATCTGGTTTATCTATAACATGTATCTGCTATATAAATTTAGATAAAGATGGATGCTACGATCTGAACTATCTGTCGGTCTCTCGATCAACTTTAACCCTACAAAAGAGGAATGAAAATTTATTTTCTTCGACAGGAATTGTTGGAGGTATCTTTTGGAAGTTGGAGATACTTCTTCATATCTTTTTATCCATAAGATATATCAGCTATATATATCTACTGTATAGATTGCCAGGATTTGAATTATCCTCGATCAACTTTAACCCTACAAAAATAAAAATGAAAAATTGTTTTCTATTATCGTAAATAATTTGATATTTCCTTTGACTGGAATGGTTCGGGGTATCTTTTGGAAGGTACTTCATCATATCAGACTTAGAATAATATATATATAGTGTAAACATGCTACGATCTGAACTATCGTTCACCCGATCAAGTTTAACCCTAGAAAAACAGAAATGAGAAATGGTTTTTCTAGATTGTTTTTTATTATCGTAAATAATTCAATAATCGACGACTAAAACTAAATGATTTCATCAGTATATATATAGGATCTGTTACATCCAATATACCAAGTTATATATATAGTATGTAGAGGGTTATGTATGTATATTATTAATGTCGCATGAGACATACAAATACCGTTGGTTTTGGTTTTAGTTTTTGAATAATTCATGTGGGGATTAAAGATTAAAGATCGTTCCATGGGATTATCGTTAACAATTTAATATATCTAATAGAAACTAACGTTTAACAAAAGCACACGAGAATTCAGATCAACTTTGAGGTGCGATCATACAGATAATGCGCTAATAGATCAGATTAAAGACAATATATGTATATATATATATAAAACAAAGTATCAGTGCGGGGCTTTGGCTTGAATCATAAACAATAAACACACACAGAAAAAGTAAAATATAAAGTTTCGGTTTTGGTTGGGCGTCTTCGGAGGAGAGTCCTTCTCAAGGATCATTTGGGGTGGTGACAAATATTAAAACTGTTTCTGTTTAGTTTCCACGACGTACAAACAAATCGAAGTTGTGCTCTTTTAATTACAGGTTCTTATAACGAATATGGCAAAAACTAACAAACGTCTCTCTCTCTTAGAACGAAGAAGAAAATGAAAATTAGAAAGGAAAAAGCAGAAAGAAAAAGAAAACACAACGCGAAACTTGTGTTGTTTTCCGGCTAACGTTGTGCTTGAATGTGTGTGTGCAGCAATGAAACAAGCAAAGGAAAAGCACCTTCAGGGCGTATCCTGAATTCTGTCACCCAACTCTAGTTGCGGTTCAGCCAGAAGATGGTCTTCAGGACGAAGTACGCCAGGCCCAGGCAATAGACGATCTTCTCGCGCTGCATTCTCTGCTCGTTGTTGATCTCGATGTTCAGGACACGTCGATTCAGTTTGGCCAGCTGCCTGCGCAGATAGAGTATCTCCTCGTGCGGCGTCAACTCGCCCATGGGCGTGCCCTCGCGGTGGACCAGCATGGAGCCGTCCAGGTTGCTGTGCTGCTGCATCAGCTGGGAGCGTTTGCTCGCGCTGCCAGTGGTGAGCTATGGAAGAGAGAAAGGGGAGAGATGTAACCAGGATTTTGTTTGAAGGATCAACTTACGACTATTCTCTTATGGACCATATCTTAATCTTTGTCGGAATCTGATTCAGAGCAATCGGAAACTATTTAATGTGGTAAAATCGTGATCCCAGAGAGTCTGCGAAGGATTTAACCATCGCAGATTGTTTTTGGGGCAGGAAAATCGGAAAATATATGGAAATTTTGATGACAGCTACAGAGAAATCATAGGACTCCAGGTATATAAATTATCCGGAGTTAGTTTTAAGACAAAGTTTTCAAAAACAAACAAAATTTTAAGGTATAAAATTTGAAATTTGGAAAAAAAGATGTCACAAGCGGGTTTCTCGGAGGAGGATGAGCTGCCCAAGCTGGAGTCCATTAGCAATGCCGTCAAGTGCGAGCAATCTGGCCACATTATGGAGGCCATACTGCTGTACGAGGAGAGCATCTTCAAGCTGAATCAAACGGCCAGCTCCGACCCCAAAAAGCAGCAGCTCTGCTTCAAGTACATCAAGACGTACGAGTCACGGGCCAAGCAACTGCGTGACCAGGTGAAGAGTCATCTGCACGCCAGCAAGATGCTGGATCACATCACCATTGAGCGCGATGCCCGGGGACGGAGCTACCAGCGCCTGCTGGGAACCTATCTAAATGACAGCGTGAAGGAGGCACATCTGAATGAGCCCCTTCTCAGCGAGCAGCATCAGTTCAAGAATCTGATAAACTTTTTCGAAGTGCTCGTTAAGAATTGCCGATATCTGAAGTATATACGGCTGACGACGCGACCGGATCCGGCGCTGCCCAAGAACCAGCTGCACATACTGCAGCAGATCCGCGCCGACCTGGCCACGGGCAACATTTACATGAACTTCCAGCTGGACGATACGCTGCACGACCGCAAGATCGTGCTTAGCTCCGGGATTGTGATCAAGATCGGACGAGGCTTGCACTACTTTGAACCCACCGAACACATGTACACCCTGGGACTGTCCGACTATGATTTCCGTAAGTGTCTGGCCACTGAGGTAGATGTGTGGAAGTGTCGTGCCTTTGCCAAGGCCCCCAAGGAGCCCCACGAGCGCGGTACCTACAAGCACCCGGCCAAGGACTCTGAGGATCGTGGCCAAAGCACGACACACACCTATTCCAGTGATTGAGTGTAACGTGTAATCGCAAACCAGGACAGGAAACATGCTCGTTAGGATTTCTATAAAAATAAACAGTTGTAATAAAAATTGATACTAAAATTGAGAACTTATAGATAAGTCTGGATAGGTTAGTTCCGGATAAGAGATGAATAACTCTTTCTAATAACTCTTATATTATATTATAAGCCAATACCCATTTGAGCTACAAAGTCTGAATTCTAGACGATTACTAGGCGCATATTCTATATATAGATATACGTATCAGAAATGTGGTTTACGGGTGATTATGAGTGGTCCGAAGCAACTGTTGCCATAGACAGCACTCACATTTCGTCATGAGCTGCATTAACACATGTGCTGATAAAGAAGCGGACTCAAGAGATTACGGATCGAATGAAATCTGAACGTCACGAAATTTGTATACAACCACAAGTTGTGACGTAACTGTATGGATTATGGTTTAATTCAGGTCGAAATTCTTCAATTAAAATGTAGGTCATTTAAAGGGAAGTCCCGAATATGTCGCTTACTCACCTGGGAATCCGATTCTACGGAGTTGGCATCGTTGCTGTTGTGGAAGCCCATACGGGCGTTGCCATTGGAGCGCACATACTGCGTGGCACGTGGCTCATCGTCGTCATCGTCCGCATCCCCATCGAGATCATGGCCGTAGGCTTTGCCATTGAGTTTGTGTGGGGAAGAGTCCTCCGATGCTGATGGGAAATGATGATCCGTGAGTGTTATGACACGCGGAGGCGTTTGAACGCGTACAAATCCGGATGGATTTTTGGGTAATATCGAGTTCTCCAGTTGAATTTCCCGCGGCGCTGACCGTGTCTCCAGATGCTGATTGTGCCCCAGCACCACAATGCGATCTGGCACATTCATATCGATTTTATCGTGATAATTCCACGAGTTAATCAGCCCATTTTGGTTCGATAGCAAGTGATCGTCGTCGGAGAACTCCCCCGTGGCCTTAATGCGCTTCGGTACGCGCATCTTGTCATTGATCTCATGTGCAAACTTCGCATCGTTATACAGATCGTCGTCCAGCCCGTTAAACATTGGTGTTGGTGATTGAGGTGTGACCATTGTGCTTTAGCTAATGTTCCCGTATTCCGTTCCGTTGTCGTCGGCTGGGGTGCAGGGAGAGCGACAGCGGCGCTGATGATATGCACAGACAGATGTTTTTTTTTTGGGAGGCGTTAGAAGAGAGACGTTTTCATAACTGTTAGGAATCACTGGTAATTTATGTCGAGGTTGCACAACATTCTGCCTGTTTGTTTCGTCGAGGAATTAGGTGTTACATGTGTGCTACTTACATTTATTGAAATGACAGAAAAACGTTTGTAAATTCCTTATTAAATTTTTAGGTTTTTCTTTTATTAGTCGTTTTCTGTCTTTTGTTGCCCAGTTCTTGTTTGTAGAATTTTGTGTGTGCAAAAAGGCAGCAAAAGAATGTGCTAAAAATGACCAAAAGCGCGAATATAAACCACAAAAAACAGGGCTGCGCTGCACGCTAATTAACCAGAACTGTTTAAATAGTAACTAACAGATAAAAAAATAAATTAAATTCTTTGCTTTGCAATTTATTATTAAAATATATTTATATTATATGATAGCATTTTTGGTTTTATTGTAAATTCGTTGCTGTCAATGTTATCTGTCGGTCCTGTAGGCAACTCTGCATGCGCAGCCATTCACCACGAGACGTAAACATTCACACACAGTACACACTCACACACTAACGCTCTGCCGCGCTCATTTACTACAAAATTGCTTTAGCATTCGGTCGAATCGGCGAGCGTCCTTTTTTTTATGTGATTAAATAGGCAATTTCTATGTTTATAATTTACCAAAATCTCAAATATATATTTAATTTAATTAATTAAGCACTAAAAAGCTCTAGAAAGTGTTCGATGCATTTAATTTGCGGTGTTATTAAGTAAGTGCATAACAAATAGATATCGGTCGTTGCTGTTGGCTGCGCTGTCGACGTCGCCGGGTACAGTACGCGCCGTTTTTCGTGTGCCAGCTGAACGCTGCCGCTGTCGCTGCCTCTGCCTCTGCCAGAGCGGGAAATTGTAAGTAAAGAAAAAAGTGAGCGCGTGTGTGTATGTATGTATGTGTGCAGCACAGACTATAAATACAATTTAGCGCGCTTTTAATTTATTATTATAAATATTCATTTTATGTATCTATGAACAGTACAATCTAGGACAATCACATATAGCCACTATAATGGATAGACGCCTAAGACGCCCACGGCGCACCGAAGATTTCGCCCCAGTTGCCGCCCCGGCAGCACCGGTAATACAAACAAGACGTGCCGGTCCAGCCACAGCGCCTGCTGTCGGCACTGTAACGCGTAACACACGTGCTTCACCCTCGCGCAACAAGGTCGCAGCAGATCCACCCTTCTTAGAGCTGCCTCCGCGTACCCGTCGCTCAAGCAGGCCACGTTCTGCCGCTGGTTTGCCCAATCCAACACCTCCTTCCAAGGCCACGATCAAGGGACCAACGCCCATCAAGGAAGTCAATGAGGTGAGTGCAGATTCTCTATGAGTGTGTGTGTATTTCAAGGGTGTTAATGTGTGCGTGTGCGTGTGTGTGCTAACCAGTTGTCTGCTTGCCAATTCTCTAGTGGCTATTAAGTTCTTTTATCTCTGGTTTATAATCAGTGCTGTGCCTACGGCGCCTCCGCTGGAACCTTATCAAATCGGGGGGCTTTAATGAGGTTAATGAAGTTCATATTTGTTGTCTTTAGGTGATTATTTCGCCTATTTCTGTTACCAATTCCATACTATATACTGATATTTACCTTAGTTAAAGGTATACTGATATTTAGCGTAGTTATTTACCTTAGTTAAAGGTATCTTCTAGTCGAGCAGACTTACTTCACTTAAGAACCTTTTGTTGTTCTTAAGTTTTAATATATTTTCTTACCTGTTTGTGACGAAAACACATTCTGAATATATCCTGCAAGCCAGAAGAGTGTCCTGTGAAAAAGAGTGAAAAGAATTAAAAGGAATACAAAAAATATTTGGTTTTAACGTGTTAAGGAATGGATTTGATCTACTTTTGAATCCCTTTAAGGTATCCTCACCTAAACGCAACAACAGCAGCTTTCCGATGACTCTGACCACAAATACATCGACGAGGGCGCCGCAACAATTGGCGGCCACATCCTCGGTGAACAGCGGGAACACTAGCAGGACTTATAGCAGCAGCACCACCACCACGCAGCGGATTGAGATACGCGCCGAGGGCGGCAGTGGTGCGGATGTGGATACGGAGTCCATACGCAAGCGCTTAACGGATCGTCTGCGCCGCTCCGTTTCCCAGACGATCTCGAATGTGGCAGCCACGCTGACAACCAATACGGATGATGCAGGCAGTCGCTATAGTCGTTCGGTTTCTCGCTCAATTTACGACGATGAGAAGAGCTCGAAGCACAGCTACTCCAGCGGAGAGGAGGAGCTGGATGAGGAAGACGAAGAGGATGATGAGCAGTTCTGCAGCTTCAATGCCACTCGAAAGTCGGAGACGCCTGTGAGTAACGTCTGCAGACAACTCCTGGTGCCCAGGGAATTTGGCGGCTGGCCAGGAGCTCTGTTGCTCCTGGTGCTGGTGCCCTCCCTGGTCTACTATCTGACCTGGAGCTGCACGGCGCGCAACAACTGCCAGTTCAAGCAGGCCAATCTCACAGCGCTGCTCGACTGGAGCTACCTGAGCCGTCAGGTGTTCCAGATTCACGTCGTTGGCGTCTTCACCGCCTATCAATTTGTGGTCTTCCTACTGGTGGCGCTGCTGCCTGGAAGACGTGTCCACCTCACGCGCGAAACATACAAGTTCAATGGCCTCGGAGTGTGCATCACCCTGTTGCTCGCCGCCGGAATCGCCGAGTACCTAAAGTATCCGGTTGTGAGCTTCGTGCTGCGCCATTACCTGCGCTTCTGCATCTACGGACTGATCAGTGCGTTTGTGGCTGCTGCCTGGGGCTACTGGCATGTGGACACGACCAAGTACAATGTGCTGCGCCAGACACTGGTCAACGATTATGGACGCAGTGGCAACTTTGTGGTGGACTTTGCCTTGGGTCGTCAGCTGAACCCCAAGTGGATAGGACGCGTCGACTGGAAGCAGTTCTACTATCGCCTCTCCCTGGTCACCACCCTTCTCTACGCCGCCTGCTACATCTACCAGACGCTCCAGTGGCCCCAATGGCCACAGGCCCAGCAGGGAAACATGTACTTGCTGCGTTACTTCTGGAACAATGTCAACTACGATGCGGGAACTCTTTTGGCGGCCAGTTCGCTGCTCATCTACGTGCTGGATGCCCTGCTCTTCGAGCACCATCTGAGCTGCTCCTTTGAGCTCCAACACGAGGGCTACGGCTGCCTCCTGCTCCTGCGCTATGCAGTCACGCCCTACTTGCTGACCTCCGTGAGCAAATACTTCTACGAGCAGCGTGTGCCCATAACCTGCAGCCTAGCACCCTACTCCGTGCTGGCGGTGCTCCTGCTCGGACTCTGCCTCAAGCGCTACACCTGCGCCTACAAGTACAAGTATCGCCTGAACTCCCAGAACCCCATCTTCGCCAGCGTCGAGACCATACACACCTACCAGGGCAATCGGCTGCTCCTGAGCGGCCTCTGGGGTCATCTGCGTCAACCCAACTACCTCGGAGATATACTCGCCCTGTGTGCAATGGGTGCGCCCATGTACTTCCGGCCTGTCTGGCCTCCAGTGCTGTCCCTGCTCCTGTTGGTCCTTGTCCTCTTGCATCGCTCCACACGTGCAAATGCTCGGAACCAGAGGCGTTACCACTCCTCCTGGCATCGCTACTGCTCCCTGGTGCGGTACTATATTCTGCCCAAGATCTACTAATATTTGGTAGCTAAAAGTCATCTCTTATCCTTTCCGGTTCTCAGATAACCGTTAAATGGAAAACAAATTTACTTTTTTAGTTTCGCTTTCGAATTATTTTTGTATATAGATTCAATGCATGAAATATTTCTATTCCATTCATTAATTGTCCTCGTCCTTGTCAGTGTTCTTATCGATGTCCTTGTCGATGTCCTTGTCCCATTTACTTCACTTCATGACTTTAGTACAAAATTATATATTTTACTTGATGACAACAAATCTATATGCTTAAGCCTAATCATAACTGACTTTATATAATTATATATATGAAACAATTAAGCAATTGTAATTTAAGTGAGAAAAACCTTTATATGTGTCTTTAGCACAGTTTAAGTACATAAATGCGTGTAAATATTGCAATTACTTTATACTTATCTTATACACTTATAAATAAACAATTTACTTTGGTTTCTTAAGCAAAAGAAACGCAAAACGATCCCTTTAATTATTCATAAAGTAGAATCTTGAGCGAAATTGTTATCCTTTTAGTTTTGTTTGTAATTATTTAAGTTCAAATGAAAAGTTGGATGTTTGCACTGCTTGCATAGTGTATTGCACTGCTGTTACACTGCTTAGTTATACAACTACACAACGGCAAGCAGTGGTGAACATATAAAGTTGCTGCTACTAATCGTTGGATGGTGCTGACAAAATTTAGCTTTGCATGTTTGATTCTCAAGGAAAAGCAATGATAGCAATTCAACTAAAAATCAGACTTAAGTCAAAAGTTATACTATTATTACGTAGTTTTAATTATAATTAAATAACTATCCTTTAAAAAGTAATTTCATTTACTTTAACCCCCAAGACATTACATAACTCAAGCGGTTATAGGGAATAGTTCAGAACTGCGAGCATTCACATCAAAAGGAATGAACAGTGTGTACAGACAGGATCCACATTTTGTATGAACGGAAGCACCTATATGTAAATATAGGGACAGAAGAGAAAAATCTTCCTTCCAGTTGACTATTTCATATATTTCCTCAACTGCAATTTATATATTTTTGATATCATCCATAACAAAGTCTCTGAAATCTGGCTATCTGCTCTCTGATTTGGATCTGAACGAGATGGTTTCGTTAGGGAACAGTTTCGTTCATTTGGATAACCAGATTGTCAGTCATGTCTAGGGCTCCTAGTAGTTTCATTCTTCCGTTGAGTTTCTTTTCTTAAAGACCTTTTCCAGCTGTCAGAAATCAGGAAAATAAAACTTTGTGGCCCAAAATGAGTAAATGGAAATGTTTTATTTCAATTTTAAAGACGTTGAATTCAATTTTTAGACTGAAAATTTATAGATTTCCCCTTTTTTTAAGATATCTGTGAAATATTTAGGATATTTTCATACAAATCAATTTATTGCATATTTAACAAAATTTACTGCAGAAATATGCTAATAAATATAATTAGAGTAGCTGATTTTAGTTGTGGTCTGGTTTAATAGGTGGGAGGACTCCAAGAAGGCGCAAATCAAATGGCGTATAATCATGGGAACCGGGGAAGGTGGAAGGTCCGCAATTTGGACGCTCATTACGGGATGGACGGTAATGTCCCGAAAAGTTCTCTAGGAAGTTCCTGGGACGAAACGTAGAAGCGAACAATTTGCTAATGTTGACGCCGTTATTGTGTAATTCTTGGTGGGTGGAGCAGGGGTCGCTAGGAAAAGGGAGTAAGGGGAGGAGGAACAGTTTCATTATCAACGCCGGCGGCCATTTGTAAAGCAAACCGCAAACGGCGCTGCTGGCTGCGGTTTTCATTTTTTTTTCGTTTTTGACAGTTTCCGCGTCATTTTTCTATTGCATGTTGAGAGGAAAAGCCGAAGGAGGAGGAGGAGTGGCAGGAAGTGGGGAAGAGCGGGGTCTGGGTCCAGCCGGGCGGCCAACCAACGTCATTATTTTGGCATTATGTGCGGCGGCGGCGGCGGCGGCGTGGAAGTTCGAGAATGTCGGGCGACTCTCGCAAACATTCGTAAATGTCGTTAACAGTTGTAACGGCTTTGGGACACGCCCACTGTGCGGGGGCGGGTGGCAGTAGGGGGCTTACTTTTTACACAAAATTACTTCTTTTGTGCGTCGCTGACATTCATCATCATCAACAGTTTCGTGAGTTTGTTTGCTGCGCTTCGGTTGCCGTGTAAACGCCGTGAAATATGCTATATAATATTTTGTTTGTGGATTCAATTTCGGGCGGAGGACTTGGACTTGGAATAGTTCCCTGGAGTGGCGTCTCTTAAAGCTGCCAAGGCTCCAGCTCTGTTTCTCTTTTAATTACGCAGAACAAGCGATGGTCCGAAACGTCTAAGTTCCATCTACACTGCCCGAAAAGGGGATGTCAAACTAAAGTCGAAGTTGGAAGTGGAAGTCGGAAACGGAATTAGATTAAAGCAATAAGAATAAACTCTATCTATAGTTTTACTTTCCATGCAGCAGTTGGAACAAACTACTGGATCTTTTCTCTCAGTGCATGTAACGCAACTCCGTTGGCTTTGTGTCCAATTGAAAGTACACAAAATGTTGTCGGTCTTTTGCTGTGCTGCTTTGTCTGCTGCCTGTTTGTTCTTGGCCACAAAATGACAGTTGGCAAATTTGCAGCAGCATTTGCAAAACTTCCACCTTAAATCTAATCCTTGCCACACCCACTCCTACGCCCACTTAAAGATTGTCTCTTGTGCAGACTTAATTGCAAGCAAGTTGCAAAAATGTATTCAGCTTCATGGAAAACAGATCTTAAGTTTCAAATGTTTTCATGAAAGTAAATAAATTTCTCCTTCATCCTTTACAAGGATCTTAACACAGAGCCTTATCCCGATTCAGAATCCATTATAAACTATTCCGCTCACAGGCTCTGCCCACACCTAAAGAAGCGCTCTCAGATTTATTGCCAGCTTCCTGGCACCTGAAAAGCCATTTGCCCACTTAACAAGCTGGAACTGGAGCTGGAGCTGGAGCTGGAACTGGAACTGGAGGTTTGTCTGCGTTTTCTTAATGGGTTAATGGGAAACCTGGGAAACTCTGCACACGCATTAACTGGGCTGTAAATCACGCCTTTTGCCAGCATCAGATAACGCGTGGCATAAATTTAGTTTTAATTGACTTAATGCTTGTACTTTTATCAAATAATTAATTACACTACTCAAACGAGACAAACTGAGCGCTGGGAGCTGTTTATAGTGTCAAGTCCTTCACTCATTTTGATTTAATAACTTTCCCAATATGTAGAACTAATAACAACTGTCGCCTCTCTGTCAGCTCTGGGCCACCGCATTCGATGCCACAAATCAAATTGGCGACATCACAAAATGTGGCCAACACTCAGACACTCTCAGCAGGAGGAGGAGTAGGCGGAGAAGTCTGCGAATGAATGAATGAATGCGACGGTGTTTTCCAATTTAAATGAATGTGTGAATGTGCCTTGAATCTGGCCAAGAAAGAGTCCAAGCAAAGCGAACTAAAAACTTGGCTATAAAAGTAATAAACTCAAATTGAGAGCAATATTTGCAAGAGTAATGAAAAGTATTAGAAATAGTGGGTAAAAAGTAGGTAAATAGTTGGTAAAAAGTATGTAATTAATAGATGAATAGTGTCTAGGATAATATTGAGTTAATAATAGCTAAACAGTATGAATAAATAGTAGGAGTAGGAGAATAGCAGGCAAACATTAGGTAAATAGTAGTAGAAGAGCATGAATAGCAGGAGAATAGTGGGTAAATAGTAGGAAATCAGTATGAGAGTAGTAGGTAAATAGTTGGAGTAGGAGTAGGAGAATAGCAGACATATAGTAACAGAGGGGAATAGTAGGTAAATAGTAGGAGAATAGCAGGAGAATAGTATGCAGATAGTATAAATAGTAGGAGAATGTTGGGTAAAAAGTAGGTAAACAGTATGAAAATAGTAAGTAAATTGTAGGAGTAGGAGAAACAGTATAAGAATAGGACGAGAATACAAGGTAAACAGTAGAAGAATACTAGAAAGAAAGTAGTATAATAGCAAATAGTATGCAAATAGTATGAGAATATTGGGTAGATAGTAGGTGATTATGGGCAAATCGTAGGTAAAATGGTAGGTAATAGGTACATAGTGTAGTAGGAAAATATATAATAATAATATATAATATAAATAGTATATACATATTGGGTAAATAGCAATATAAAATAGCAGTGAAAAGGAGGTAAGAAGTAGGAGATGAGTTTATAAATAGTAGGTAAAAAGTATGTAAATAGTAGTAGGTGCAACAAGTTTCACCTTTTGCTTGCGATTCGTTTTCTTTGCACTGAGAGTAAAGAATCAATGAGGAATACGTCTGGTCAGATTCAATCACTCAGATGTTTCGATTATTCATTCAATTCCCACACTCATTCATTCACACTCACCTTTACCCTTCAACCTTTTTGAGTGTATCCTAGTATAGCTCCTAGGATATGTGTTAGTTAGTTTACGTTTGATGTTGCATCGAAAGTGTCTTCGATTGATCTCAATTAATCACAATTTCAATCTAAAAACATTCGATAAATCAAGTAACCAGAACACAAGAAAAAAGTTCAGTCAGAAGTTGCCAAGGTGAGTGCATCCTGTGGTCGTGTGCACTCCATTTAAGGATACTTAATAGTTTTATACTGTCAGCTTTATAAAGTTAACTGAAGTTTTCTTTTTGTTCATTTTGCAACGCGTTCCACATCTCTGGTGTATCTGCCACTTCTCTGGTTGCAACAACTGTGGGCAGCGCGGAGTCTCAGCGTATGAGTCTTGGCTGGTGACAGGTCTGGGTCTGGTTCTTAGATTCTTGACTGGAGGCTACTCCACCAGCCACCAGGCAGCCAGCCAGTTGGCGGTCCCAGTTAGCGTGGGTGCCGCAATGTTTATCTACACTCTGGAGTCGTTTCTGGCTTGTTGCCTTGCCGCGTGCTGCTGCTGCGGTGCTAATTGTCAAGTTTTCTATAAATTTTGTTGCCGGCGGTGGCAGTTGGCGGTGCATTTTGTTGCTTTTGTAATTGTTGCATGTCAACAGCAATAGGAACAGCACATCGAGATCGATATCAATATCGAGCAGCAGTTTACTTGTCTTTCTGTTGGGTCAATAAAATTGTATTAAGTGTAATTAGGGTTCTAACTGAGTTATTTATGTACTCGTACGACTCTTGCGACTATTTGGCCTGCCCCATTCATTGTTTATGTAGCACAGTGTAATGCATTTTATGAACTGCATCGCAAGCCACACGTTTTGATTGATTAATGGCCACTGAATGGACTCGACAAAATTGAAAGTTCTAATTGATATTGACTTATTCGAGATTCGATTTGGACAAATTGAAAATAAATCTAAATTTAAGTGACATTCTATTATCGAGTTTTGTTCCTTTAATTGGCACTTACTCAGTTACTACGGCAGTAACTAGTTATGACCAGTAACAGCTAGAAGGATATCAGAAGAATGTAGTGTTTAAATTGATCTACATAAATATTGGAATAAGAGAACTAACCTCCAATCTGCTTAACAACAGCAACACTTTTCAGGCGGCTTTCTTCGTTAAGATGTGCCTTCTCTCTCTCTCTTCTGTACTGAGGCTATTTGTAAATGCTTCCACGCATAATCCCTGATAGATAAGTCTCAGCGAATCAAAATCTTGTCTTTAATTTACAGTACTTGCAACAAATTTCTTAATTCAAGTGCATTTCAGTTATTTAGATTCTTAAGTGCAGAACAATGTTAATTACCTCTGAGTTGTTGCAAGAGTTGCAGAGAATTTTCAGAAAAATGAAAAATAATTGCTGAATATTCTATTTGTCATTCTATCAATGAATTTGACATCAGATAAATTGCATGCCACTTTTTGATAGCTTCATTAACATCTTTCATCTTTGTTAGCAAAGTTTCAATGGGACTTGCCCAACGAGACGCTGCTTGCAGCTGTCTCTAATTTCGCTCACACTCGCTATCTGTCTCTGTCTTAAACTCTTTCTGTCTCTGTCCCACCTTGCTGCTCGCTCATTCATATGCATTCAATTGGCAGCACTCAATGAAGGGCACAAAAAAGCTCAACCCAGCGAACTTCTGCTTTTTGTCTTTTGCTCGTTATTCGTACTTTTGATTTAATGAAATGATAACGCAGCGGCAGTGGGAGTAGCAGCGGCAGAGGCAGCGGCGGTGGCAGCAGCAGAATAAGAAGAAGCAGCAGCAGCAGTACTAACAAAGGGAATAGTATAAATTTTATTGTCATTACCTTGGGTGACATTTTTCTGACATTTGCCATCTACGTGACCGCTCTCCCGCTCTCTTACTCTCCCCCGCTCTCCCACTCTCCCGCTCTCTTACTCTCCCCCGCTCTCCCGCTCTCCCACTCTCCCGCCCTCCCGCTCTCATTGTCGTGTATTGTCTGGCAATCAATTTCGCGCTCAGCAGAGGTTGTTGTTTTTTTTTGTTTGGCCGCTGGCGTCTCTGATGTGTGCTTTCTATGCTCTTTGGTCTTTGCTTTATCTCTGCGCTACTCGTATCCTTCATGCCCAGCACGTTTGTTATCTTTTGTGTAGTTGATTGTTTCCGTTTTGCGTAATAAGTTCTTTCCGCCTCTTTCTGCCTGTTTCTTTCCAATCTTCCTTTGTGTTTGTGCACATTTCTCTTTGCTATCTTTTTTTCTTTCTTCATTTCTTAACTTTCGTTTTCATTTGCGTTAATTACCAATTTAAATGCAAACTTGGCCCCAGTTTCGTGACGAAGATGAATGTGCAGCGTCCATTGCGAGGGGGAGAGAGAGGGGAGAGGTGGAAGGCGGTAGTCCTTTTGTTTTCGAAACTTGACAAAGTTGTCAAGTCCTTTGAGTTGTTGAATACTTTCGAAATGTGTGTGCGTGTCTGTTCGTGTCTCAAAGACCCAAATTGGCTTAGCACTTATGTAGTTGATGCTTGAAAAGCCATTGATGACAAATGTCCTATGTCCTGTGTGCTGTGTCCTCTCTGAGAATTTTACACATGGTTGCGTTGGTCACAAGGAAACTGAAGTTGATGTAGTCACAGCGATAGATAAAGGACTCAACTCAAGAGTCGAGACAACTTTTCACTTTAGTTCGAATTTAAATTTAAATCTTTAGAAGTTTGATTTTCACTTAAGTTCTCTCCTATTCAATACTCGTTATGTCTTTAATGTGATATCCTTTTTAAATTATCCTTGCTTTCAATTACTTAACCACTAACCCAGTGAGACGGCAGCAAATCCCTGCCACAAATTAAAATGTCAAAGCCATGGCAAAGCATTCAAGTCCCTACTAAGCCTTTTCGCATTGCCCTTTGAGTGGCCCGTTTGCATTTACTTATGCGTTAAGCAGTCCTTCGGCCAGGATAATCGTCAGAGGTCAGTGCAGTCGGCGGGAGGGCAAAGGGCATTCGGATAGTTAATGGCATTATTTGGATTATGAATGGACTTAATTTATGCCACCTTGGAAATGGAATTTTAAATGAGATGCGTCTGCTTTCAATTTCAATGAGATTCGATTCGATTCGACTCGATGCGGGCTGGCAATGAAATATGCACTGAAAGAAATTTCGCTGCACTTTAAGAAAGTTTGTAATATGATTTTTATACCTATTTTTATATTATATACATATAAATATATATGTAAGTAATATATTCTTCGTTGAGTTCAAAGCTTGCTTACAGAAATTTCTCTCAGTGCTCGATGCGTTTCAAGGTCCCGACAATATATCACAAGTCAATTTCCCATGTCCATAAATCAAAGGACCAGTTGGTAGTTCAATTTGTGTATGAAGCAAGCAGGAAGCAGATGCATCCCGAGGCATCCACAGCACGTACCATACATACATCCCTGCCATATATATATGGACACAATATCTATCCATTTGTCTGGCAAGTTTCCGTTTGACAATTATAAATTGTAAGTTGGATGCTGCTGTGACATAATCGCGATGACTCCTGGACTGACTTGGCGCAAGTGCGATTCATATTTTGTCCCTTCGCCCGAACATGATGAACGATGTCCTTGGATGCAACTGCAATGCGCCACTGATTGAGTTATTGGCAGACACCAGGGACAGGCATTGAGCGAGGGACTGGGAGGAGCAGGTGCCTGCGACATGCAAATATGATAACAACACCTACAACATGCCACAGACTTGTTTGTGCTGGCTGGCCAAGCATGGATAACTGCATCCCAGCAAAAGGTGCTGCTGCAGTTTATTGTGCTGACACTAAACAAGGAAACAGGTCCTGGTTATCCCTGTCCTCTCGCAGTGCATGTTGTTGCCGGGAGAGGACAGGCCAGGCCTATTGTTTGCCCAGACTTGGCCATGTTCGTTAGGTGGAGCTGGAGCAGAGCAGGCAGTTGCCGTCAGCCACTAAACACGACTCGTTGCTCAGCAATTACAAGCAGATGCAGGGCTGGCTCTGCCAAGGATGTGCCAAGGATGTGAGTGTCTGTCGGCAAAGTAAATAAAACTCTGCAGACAATTAAGTTTGTTTTGCCAGGCATATTTTCTTTTCCATCCAATCCGAGTAATTTGAAGTTACGTTTATGGTCAGAACGGAGCTGGAGTTGGAGTTGGTCGAAACCGAAGTCTGCTTCGGACTGGTTGAGGTTTCGTTCAGGTTTTGGCCAACAAATTGCACTAATTGTTGTTAAAAGGTTTTTGTTGGTCGAGTTTAATTTGCATTTGCATATTTTTGTCGCTGAGTGAACTCAATTTGGAGTCTTTCAATGTGCCAGCTTCAATTACGTATAAAGGATAATGGTTAAAAAGGATCGGCTAGAGAGAAACTGTCATAAGGATAACTCCAGGCTGAAAGTCAATCACATAATAATCTGCTGCTTCTAAATAAGTTAATTGATTATTTTGTAGTGGATTCTATATCTACTTTAGATAGTTAGTCCTTCCCAAAAAGGATGCTCAAGGATACTTAAGGACTCTTAGTTACAGCTTGTAGAAAATTTAACATAAATTCTTAAGTCTGGCTTGAAACTTCTTATTAAAATATATTTTTTATGTGGATTTTGCCTTCTCATTTCCATTAAATGGCGCTAATTAAAAAAGCGCTGCAACTTCGCAGACATTTTCACAGTTTTCATAGTTAATATGAATTTAAGCCAAGCCAGTTGCCAGTTGCCAACAGCCGTTAACCATTATGCACACTTCCTTAACTATAAAAACTTTGGCCAAAAGCAAACCACTTAAATTCGTTTTAATTCAAGCGGCAGCTCCACATCTTCTTCTGCCTTTGCTCTACCCATAAGGATATGTTTGTTCAAATGTAAATGTATACATGTGTGTGTGTGTGTGTGTGCATTGGGAGCACACTCCTGCTGACTACCACCCCCCACCCGGAAGGACTAACTCATAATATTTGCACATGCATCGCATCTCCTGCCGTGAAATAATTTCATACATTTTTGTTCGCCGTTTCTTCGTTTTCTCTTACGTTTCTCCTCCTTGTTTCATACACTTTTTTCTTCTTTTTTGGCGTGTGTCTAGTGCGTCTCAAAGGGTTTCGCACTTTGCACAGGACTCTGTGTGTGTGTGTGTGTGGGTGTGTGGGTGTGTGGGTGTGTGTGTGCCAAGCAAAGGTTGCATACGAAAATATTTGTTAAGCTTTTTGCAATATGGCAACAATTTATGGGAATGCCATACGTGTGAGTCTGTGAGAGTGTGTGTGAGTGTGTGTGTGTGTGTGTGGGGCGACTTTGAGGTCGCGTTGTAAATATTTAAAACTCATTTTGGTATATTTTAATTTGATTGCGTTCTATGTGTGTTTGCGGCAGAGACATTCGCATGCCAGGAGACTGCCATATGTGCTGCCAGACATATATGATGCGCATATAAATCTGACCAGACGAGGGTAGAAACGTAAGCCTTTAATATGCAATGATATATTTTAATTACAGTTCACTTTGTGTGGAGTATCTACGAGATACTTAACGAGCTTTCGAGGAGATTCAGAGGTAAAAAATCTGTTTGAAAAAGTATCTCAAAGATTTTCTGATATCTTTTGAGTGTAAATACAGTTTGTGTCAGCTGATTTCAATATCTTTTGCTATGTTTAAGGTTACGAGTAGCAGGGCAAACTGTAAGTTAAACATGGTCACCCTAAAGCCTGTTCCTTTGCATCTTAGGGTTACCATTTGCAGCTCATTTCAGCTGAGTTAAAGAAAACAAGCAAACGAAAGAGTTCATCTATATATCTTTCTATATAGTATATTCTGTACCTACATCGTTTGTAGATATATATGTATCGTTTGTAACCCTTTTGAGTGTGCAACATTGAAGACACTTCAGCAGCAATTGCTGGCCAAGAGCAGCTGAGGCAGTGCCTCTCCTTCGCTCCTGAGCACATTGAATGCTTCACATTAACATGACCGGCACTTGGCTGGCACTTGGGCTGCTGTTCATTAAGGAACGCGCGCTTCCCAAAAAAGTAATCATAATCAGAGGGCAGGAGAGTGGGAGCAGGAGCAGGAGCAGAAACAGCCACAGCCCACGCGAAGAGTTGACGAATAGACAGAGGCAACCGCAAGACCCGGCGGAAGGAAGAGGCCGCGTCTCGAAAGGCACAAACATTGGTAACTTTTAATATTCACTCTTGTTGCTGCATAAATTAAGGCACTCTCGAGGGGTGGAGGAGTGGTGGGGTGGTGGTGGGGAGGAGGAGCAGATAAAAGGGCCTGCGTAACAGAGAAACCAATGAAAGGCACTCGAGTGAAGAGGCCGTCAGGCAAAAAGTGACTCACGGGGAACAACAACAAACCAAAATGCAGAAGGATGCACGGAAATGGAGAGATTGACTACAACTTGTGGCGCCTTTGTAGCACATTTCGTTGTTGTTGTTGTTGGTGTTGTTGCTGTTGGTGTTGGTGTTTCTGTTGTGGTTGTTTGTTATTGCACTTTTGCGTGGCAGAGTCCAAGGCGGGCCCAGGCCTGGTCTGTGCTGGTCTGGTCTCTGGCCTTTGCGCCAAAGCAGCACTCAGTTCACTTCAATGAATACTTTATGGGTTAATAATCGTAAAGCCATTCAACAACAGCAGCAACAGCAGCAGGAGCAACCAGCTCCAGCTCCAACTCCAACTCCAACACGAAGCACCACGTTCGGGCCAACTTTTGTGCGCGAAAATTCATAAACAATGTGCATAAAGCGCAAAATGTAGCGCTTCTGCGGGATGACCCCAAGGGGGAACGTTGGCTTTGCCCTGCCGGCAGGAACGTACTGTAATGGCTGGGAGTGTGGGCTGCCCGCCTGGAGGAGTTGTTGTGGGGGTCTCCTCGATTGCTTGTTCCACTCTGCTGGCAAATTGTAGCTGTTGCCGTTGTGTCAAGAGTTTCGCAACAATAGCAGCGGCAGCTGTTGTTCTGGCCGGGATTCGGGGTGTCCGGGTGGACAGCTCAATGGGTCTTTCAGTTGAGGAACGCTTAGTGAGTAGTTTTGGCGTTGATTTTGTGTTTAAGGTGTTGTCATTGTGGACGTTATTGTTCTGCTCTTAAAGAGGCGAACATAAAGCATAAATAGAAACATTTAAACTAAAGATAAGCTCAGCTCATAACCATAACTGACCCTCATATCTGACCAGTTTGAGTCGGACAAAGCATCCTCCAACGAAGCGTGAAAAGTCATTCGATACACTTAAAATGTGACCCGGGAACAACATCAGCAAAAAGTCCAAAAAATTGCACACAAATCTCGCATCGCGTTACGTAAATAGAATTTATCAAATTTAATTTCACGCTTCGTGCGCTCATTTCTATTTAAGTTTGCGGCTCCGAGTGGCGTCTGTCCCGGAGCTCTGAGAGAAGCATAAAAAATAAAAAGGCCAATGAATGTCAAAAGATGTGACCATAAATGACATGCCTCCCCCTCTCCCCTCTCCACCCTCCCCCAGGCAAGTGTCGGCGGCAATGAGCAAAAGTCGAGGGAGAGAATCTTTCGATCTGATTCTGGCCGGGAATAGTTCGGCTTGGAATCAAATGATGAAGGTTCCAATTGGAACGAAAGTTATGAAATGCTTCAGTGCTGCTCTGAAATGGGCTGAGCAAATATTTGGGCCTGTTCCCCGTATCAGAAGCCAAACTTTTGCCTCATCTAACATGGGCCCAGTTCATATTTTGCATATGCTGTAAAAACAAGTCAAGAGGGGGAGGAGGAGGGAAAACTCGGAAAAGAAAACACAAAATTTCCGTGTCAAGTGCTGTTTTTCAGCTTGACTTGCTTTTTGACTAGGGTCACGCCCTACACCCTACTCCTATGGGTACCCCTGCTGCTGGGCAAATCATAATCAAAAATGTATTTAATTTGCTTACATTTTCCTCGCTTTTCCCGCCCTTTCCCTTAAACCTCGCACATACATTTTTGATATATGTGTCATGCGGCGTGATATGGTGTGGAAAATTACTTTGTATTTTAATGAGTTGTCTGGAAAACTTCGTCCTGGCTGAGGATAAAGTGTGCTCTGCCTGTGACTGTTTCTGCGGGTAGAGATAATCGCACAATCAGAGGGAAAATAGATTAAAACTATAACCATAAATAGCACAGAAAGGCGGAAAATAGTTGCATGTTATGCATGATATTTCTGTCCAAACACTTTCCCAGTGGAAGGAGAACCTCAGTTAACTTAAATAACAGCATTTAACACATTCTGCAGTCTCCGAAGAACGCGGCCTCTGGCTACCAGACAATAGATTAGCTTTAGATTCTACGATTGCGATCTTCGGTAGCCAAGACTCGTCTTCTCTTCTGGCTTTGCAATCGAAACTCCCCCAAGGTATTCTTTTTACGAGTCCAACTATATCTGCCAGAGTCTATTAAAGAGTAGGCCTAGATTTGAGCCGAATTGGCAGCACACTGGCAGAGGGGACATTGGCCAGTTTGTTCGGGCCAAGTGCAGCGAGGCGTAGCTTTTTTAATAGAGTCATAACTTGGCTTCAACTAATGGGCCCGCCAGACTTTGCTTAGCCATAACATAAAGCCCTCGTTTGCCTCTGTCTCAATTTCCCGCTTTTCCTTCGCTTTCCATTCGCTCTGATGTCTTTCTGTGGGCACGACTTTGGTTACAATTCAATTTGCAGTCGACGCTTTTTTAGTGGTTTCTGGCTTTAAACTTCTGCCCTCTTCTACCAACTGGCAACTGGCAACTGGCTGTGGCAACTTGCTGTGGCAACTGGCTCTGGCACCTGGCTGGATGTGTCGTAAACGTGTGGAAATTGTGGGGTGTTATGCCTGCCAGATATCTACTTGGGCAGCAGGCGGTCCTCGTTCAGAACCAGTTCTTTTATTGTCTTTCATCATTTTCTTGGCCAAGAATGTTCGTGTAAATTTTTAATTGGTTTTTAGTGCAAACACTTGGAAAATTTGTAGCCTTGCTTGTCCAACAAGACCCTTGACTCTTGGCCAAATGTCAAAGATGTTAGCTGACGCTGATTGGATATCACTGGATGTATAACTTATATCAGTTAAAGCCACATAACTATTAACAGAAACAAACCCTAAGCTAACCACAACGATATCCTTGAACCGCTCAGACAGATGACAGAGGAGAAGTTCACCTTTTAATGAGGCGCAGAGTTGATGCCACATAACGAGGCTATTATATGGCATTGTGTGTGGGCCTGGCTTTGGGTCAGAGCCAGACAAAAGGACGTTTAACGGTAACGCTAACGGTAACGGGACTTGTGGCTTAGCGGGAGCTTAGCAACCGCGTCAGGACAATGCCAAAAGCCTCCAGCGAGCTGTATTGTTGTTTTAATTGGAAAACTTAATGTCAGCTGGGCGGCAGCTTCAATTAGTGGGCTTTAATTGATTTGCGGCTGTCTCTTTAATAAATCGAAGCTGATTATATATATCCTGATATATATCTATATAGGATCCGATTTAAAGTGTGGAAAATATGAGAGAGCTGATTGAAAGCGAGCCACAGGAATTTGTGCGCTGCGAGAAAAGCATCTAATGTAGGAGGGGAAAAAAACAGGACTAGAAGTATGCAACACTCCCGTTACACACACACACACACACACACACACTTGGACACACAACCTGCCAGGTGTTGGTGCAGGAAAATGCAGAAGGACTTCGGTAGACGAGGATGCAGGGCGAAGGACTAACCGCAAGCTTGGCCAGCTCGTTGCTAAAGTAGCATTTTATTTTCAACGGGCTGGAGCTGAGTGTGTTAGTATGTGTGTGTGGTGTGTGTGTGTGTGTGTTGGTCGTGTATGTGAAATTGTTTTATAGTTGCTCAGGAACGGTCAGTCAGTGCGAAGGCAAGAAAAATATCAGCAAAGAGTGAAGAAAGGACTAGAACGCAGCTCGAATACCCTACACTGAAGGCTCTCTAAGTTCAGGTAAGGATAAGGATAAGGATAACTGCAAGGATATATGAGTCAAGGTTTCTGCTTTATGGGAAAACCGAAATACCCTCCGAAGGACGTTGAGCTTGTTTATGGCCAGCTCGTTGGACTAAAACGGATGTGCCTTTAAGTTGTATATCCTTTTGGCCCAAACGTAGGTGTGTGTGTGTGTGTGTGTGAGTGTGGGAATGCAGTTTCATGTTGAAGCGTTTAACAAAGCACCGTAAATTGCATCAGACTAGCAAAAGAGCCCTATACATGTTGCGATATGAGCCCCGACCGAAGCCAGGTTCAGCATTTTATTGAGGTTTTTATTTGCGTTCCTTTTGTGGAGCAGCAGGAGAAGGAGGAGAAGCAGGGGGTGGGAAAGTTTTATTGCACAAGGAATTTTGCGCATCCATAGATATAGGCTATGCCCTGATCCCAAGCTGCTCTCAAATTAGATTATGTTCAGCTTTTGGTATTCGGATAGTGCAAAATGTGTGGTAAATATGACAAAAGGATAAGAAATACTTGCGGTTGCACCTGGGCTTGATCCTTGCGGCTTGAATGTGGTTAGTGGTATGTGAAAGCGAGCTGCTTTATGGAATCTGTGAGCTGTCTGCCATATAAATATGGTGTACCTGAGTGGAAACCTGTCTTCCATCTAAACTCAAATTTATCTCGCAAATCAATCGCAGCGTCACCTGCAGCTTTATCTTCTATGAAAATCATTCAAATGAAGCTATTAAAAACGCAATGCAAACATCGAGGCATCAGATACTAGACCCTGTTTGCTTTGATAGAGCCATCAATGCGTTGTCTTGGCCCAAAGCAAAGCCGTCCAAAGCGCAGGCGCAACAAACTTTAATTAAAGTCGCGAGGGGAAACTTTTTTTAATTACAACTTCGGCTGGGAAACGCATTTGATTCGAGGAGCAGCTCTGGCTCTAGCCGCGGTTGGTTTATCAGCTGCCACGCCCACCTCAGATGGGCGTATGTGGTCATTTTTCGCGCCGAGTGCAAATTGCAATCGACTCTCTGCCGAGCTCTCTGTGCAAATAAGTAATTATTTGGCTTAATAAGTCGATGGGCTGGCAACCGGTTGGCCTTTCGCCTGACTGCTGATTGGTGCCCGGCTAATAGAATTTTCGCTGCTGCATGCCTCACTTCTGGCTACAAGCAGGCGAGCAACTTTGCTAAATAGTCCGCATAAAAGTTGTGCGCAACAAAGTTGAAGGCACAAAGTAAATGAAGCCGCCATCGCCATCGCCGCCGCAGCCTCAATTTAAAATTAAGCTCATGAAAAGTAGTTAACCTCACGCGGGCTGCGGCCAAAGCGAAAGCCAAAGCCACCCTAAAAGCCAGTCCCAAAGCCAAAGCCGTTAACTACAGCACAAAGTCAACGACGACGACGACGACGACAAGGACGAGGAGGATTGCTCCTTGTTCGCATTAAAGTAAGCATGAAATTAAAGCTAACCCCAAAGGCGACTTGCAAATAAACTGCACTCTCTCTTTTCGCTGAGAAAACTCTGGCCAAATGTGGGCGGGGCGGGGCACAGGACGTGGCAAGGAGCAAAAGGTTCGGCAATGTTGTTGCATCAAATTAGCAGCTATGTTGAATGAAAGAGAGAGATAGAGAGAGAGAGAGAGAGGAAGAAAGGGAAGCGCGAATTTTGTTTTTATTTTCAACTGTTGTGTTTTGGCAAACGGAAACAAGGGAAACAGCAGGAGAAACAAATAGAAGCAGTTTAAGTTGCTACACTGCAAGAAACTTATATGCATTTCTATTGAAATAAGTAATAATCATCAGAGAGAAAGTATCACAAAGAGCTAAGTTTATTGTCTGAACTTCTCTTCAATCGATCCAAGACAAAATGTGATAGTTACCACCCATTTCTCGCTGTGTAATGAGCCAAAGTATTTAAGATTCACGTCTTATAGTTAAGCACAACTGATGCTGGCATTCGCCACAAGTTTTGCCAGCTGAACTTGTTCGTTTTGTCTTTAACCTCTCTTGTTTTTCTATCATTTCGCAATCCCCAGGAAAATCAGAAAGAAAGAAGGAAAATGACGTTCATTTCCTTTTCCCACGTCAGGCTATTCATTTAACATCTTCTAGGTTTGCGTTTTCCCTTCTATGGCTCCGATATTACAACACCCAAAGGTGTAATTGAATCAAATGAGCAAAAATTTCAGATTACTTCAAAATGTTCAGCGCGAACGACACGAACAGAGCAGGACATGAACTGCTTGCTGACTCGCTTCCACTCCCCCCCTCGCAGGAGCAATCATCAGTGGGACGATTGCTCTGGGGTTGATTCCGTATGGTTCCTTCCCAATTCGAGCGGGAAGTGAACCCACATAACATTAAATTACAAATTTCAACTTGAGTTGCGATTGGCAGGAAGACACAGATACTCCTCCTGGTTGAGGTGCATCCTAGTCAGCCCCGATGGATGTCCTCTATCTTTGAGTTCGTAATATATTCGTAATTCAAAATCAGAAATGAGTAACAAGTGTGAATATATCTGGGACAGTCAGTGAAAGTGTTCGCCACAGGCGTCTCTGGCATCCGGCAGGGAAGTGCACTGCGATTGCCGTTAGATAGAGGGAAAACAGGGAAAAAGGAAAACACTTTTCACGCACATATGCACAAAAGAAAGCCTGCAGCAAATATTACAAATAAGAGACAGAATTATGAGGGAGAAAAGAATAAAACAAAGTCCTGGCAAAAATGGCTACAAAATGGCATTTAAGCAGCTTTTCTATAGAGGGTTCAGTATAGAGAGGGGGAGGTAGGGTGTAGGTAGCGTCAGTCTGGTGATTTATGTGCACTGTTGAAGGTTCAAATAAGCGTTAAGTTTTCATTTCCGCTGGCGCCGCTGCGAGTCGACCAGGACGAGGGCCAGGACCAGTTACGGCCAAAGTGAAATATCTGCAGAAAAATGAAACTGAAAAGAAATATTGTTTTTGTGTTCTTTTCTCCGGCTCTGCTGGGTCCGTGGACGCTCGACGGAGAGACGGAGGGGGTGGGCGGCAGTCAACAAAGCGCCACATTATTACAAAACAAATTAAGAGAAATGCTAAAACAAAGCACATGGAGCCAAGTTGAAGTTCAAGCGGATTTAGTGGCAAGAAGTTCCGCTCTAAGCTGCTAGAAAATAAATTACGAATATTTTTAAAACAGGTGAAAAAGAAAAAGGAAAATGCTAGCGGTAACTTGAGGAAATGAGCTTTTCTCGCTCAAGAGTTCAATGTCCATTTGAATGTTTACGCAAATATTTTATTTTATTTTTTGTGAAAATACTTGAAATTAAAATCTTAAAAGGAAGTGTCCGTGCGCCCCAGAGAGTCCTCCCATAATCTGCTCCGATTCCGATTCTCAGAGCTGAAACATTAACAAAGCAATGCAATAAATTAAAAGCAAAAATTTCTCATTAAAATATCTTTTCAGCTGCTAAATTACTTGGCAACTTTTGCATTTAACACTGGAATACCTCCAGCTCCTGCTTTCGCTCCTGCTGCTGCTCCAGTTTTCAGCTGCAGGATTAAGGGTTGAATCCTGGTGGAGAATTGTCTAAAAAACCGTTAATCAATGTTGATATGCAGAAAATTATAACTCACACGCACAAGTTTCGCACAAGCTTACAAATTATTTATAGCGCTTGCAAACATTTTGTGGTTCTACTCGAGTTGCTCAAGAAAGCGCGTACGACGCGGCGTATACGCAATTTATCAAACATAACAACGGCAATTAATTTGTGCACTGCCTTGAAGGTTGTTCAAAATAAACTTTTATAAATCAAACGTAACGAGCGTGTAACCCCACAGACTCAGGTACGAGTCAGCCCAACCCCCCCCAGTGGGTGGTTGCTCTCTTTCGATCTCCCTCCCCCTGGGCCAACCCCCACCCCATTTGTCTGCGGGGTAACTTTTCAAATAAAACTCAATGGGAAAATATTTACAATTGGGCGTCGCATTTTTGTTTGGCAGTCGTGACTTTGGCTTTGTTTCCCAGTTTCGCTGCTTCAAGCGGCGGGTCGACGTGGCGTATGAGTTATTTATTTTTGAGTTATTGCCAAATGAAACCTGGATACGAATCGCCCTGTTAATGCCTGTTTATACTTTGTCTGATACTTTCTCCCCCCTGCTTATCTGTGCTGGAGATATATTTCAACGGGAAACGCTTAAATAACATTTTCAATACTAATCTTCTGCCTCTTTTAAATGCTCTTCTAGCAGGAGCTTAAAAGTTTTTAATATCGATTTGTATGAGCAACAGTGAGAATAATATTATCGAATTGGCCATCGAAACGGCAATTGAGCGCTCCAGGGAATATAAACGCAGCACATTGAGATCCAAAGGATTTCGTATCAGTTGCAGGTGAAAACTCTCAAACTGAAAGGAAATAAATGTTAGCGGAAGGATTCAAAGGAGTCAAACTCCACTCACAGCAATCTCCAGCCGCTGATCTAAGCCCGGAGCGAAGGCTGTGTACTCCCCGAGCAGCTTTATCATGCGAGCGTGTATTTCCTGGACATAATGGATGATGGAGTAGGTGATATACACGTCGGCCAGGTAGGCAATGATGCCGAAGAGTATCAGCAGATTGTACCAGCTGAGCAGGTTGAGGTCCAGCAAGTTGTACTTGAAGGCGCAGAAGCTGTAGTAGACTCCAGAGCTGATTGTCATGTAGGAGACGACGCTCGTGCAGAGCGTCTGGAGGCCAAAGATTCGGGTCATGCGCATCACGAGCGACTGCAGCTGGCACTGCAGGTGGGCCAGAGTGTCCAGGCGATCGGCCAAGGCGCAGGCCTTAAGGACACGCACTCCCTTGCGCTGCTCCCACTCCAGCTGGAGGGACTCATCCAGAATGCAGCGCAGCTTCTCAAGGATCAGTATATAGTGTGCGTGTACATGAACCATCGCATAGTAATATTGACTCAGAATGACGTTCAGCATCGATGCCAGCAGGTAGAGCACGAAGGCGCTCAGGGCGAGGGCAAGAGTGAGTTCCTCTTGCCGCTTGAAGCTCAACAAGACGTGAATTGTCTCCCGCAACGTGCCACAGATGCACTTGCTGAGGACTCCGCGTCGCATGAGTCGCACCACCTGCGGCTGCTTCAGCATTAGACGCCGAAAACTGGCCAACAGCTGGAGCAGTTTCTGGCGCTGCCACCAGCGGTTGAGGAGCGTCACGAAGACACAGCTGATCTGCAGGAGGAGCACCGCCAGGAATACGTTTTTATGCAGAGAGTTCGTCTGCATCCAGAAGATATTCCAGATCTGGCTGTAGCCGAGAATGGGAACCAGGCTGAAGAGCAGCGTGTTGGCCAGCGCCGCGTAGAGAGTCGCTCTTGTGGTGAGCTTCGCGCGGAACGTGTCCAGGTCAATCTCGAAGTGGATGACGCCTATGAAGCGTCCGTAGAAGTAGTTGGAGCGCAGCAAACACCTCACCAGGTCGAACATTTCGGAATACTGAAGCCATTTCCTTGATGAGGGGTCTTAATGAGTATCGATGAGATTTCATGGAGCGATAGCTTCTAATGAGCTGAGGGGCAGATGGCAGATTGCCAGTGGAGTTCGTTAATTCAGTTAGTTGCTGGTTGGCTATTGACTGAGCAGGTTATCAGCAAAGTCTCCTTTTCGGCCACGTGAGGAGAAGTCCTTACTTCATAATCCTCTTGCGGCTTACGCTCTCCGTTTTTTGCATGGCAACCAATTAAAATATTTGAAACATATTTCGATATATAATGCGAGCATAATAAAAGCTAAACCAATTAGCGAAAACAAAACGCGCTTTTAGCCTTGTTGTTTGGGCCCAGAGTTTATCGCTTATCCGTTTATCGCGTCAGATGCAACTGGCCAAACAGACAAAAGGCATTCAATTAAATTTTGCACTGTTTGTAAAACATTTTATACAATTTACGCAATTAATTTTCGAACCGTTGCAGAATGCAAACAGCGGCGAATCAGCGAAATATAACGCAGAATCGCGTTATTTTTAATTGTGGAATTGTGGAATCTATGAAACTGCTGACTGACACACAAAAAACATGAATCGATATATATATGCTATATAGATATACAGTTTGAAGTGCAACAAACGAGGCAATATTAATGGCGGCTATAAATGGCAGATCCTCATTCGAACTGCACTCGAACTGCACTTGACTATTCGAAATATTTTGGGTGAAAACAATTTGGGCAAATTGCAAACCGAATATGGGCCAAAACACACAAAAACCAATTTGTCGTATTGTTTGTGGATGGCCATAGAATGGCCATACAGCTCCAGATGGACGATGCCAGAGAGGATGATATATGGCAGAGTGATTCATCTCTTTTTTGGGTCAAACGCAAATGGCAAATGGCAAATGGCAGAAAACGACAGAGTTGACGGCTTTTTGTGCACAATTTATGCTATTTTAAGGTGTCCTTTAACCCAAACAAAAAGGTAAAACAAAACAATGTTTCTATATGCTGTCATATGGACATATCGTGCCATATAGATTTATAAAACTTTAAAGCTTGAGCCCACCTGCTGCTCACCTTGAAGCTGGGGCCGGAGTCATCAATCAATCGATACACTGAGAGCAAAAGTTGTGCTGAAGATGCTTTAATTAAACCTGAAGCCGCATTATGCATTGCAATTGAGCCTATAAATCTTCCGCGAGACACATTCAAAATGTTAAATTAGTAAAATGTCACTTTCGCTTTTAGCTTGTTGCAGCCAGAATCTCCTCAGGGCAGGGAATGTGCCTCATGTTGTCGTTGTTGTTGTTGTTTCGAGTGTGATCAAAGTGAAGAGCCGACAGAGGCGGCAACCACATAAATTATCGCTGGCTAAGCAGCCAGAGACAGAGACAGAGTCAGAGGCGCTGCCTGTTGCGAAATGTTGCACATGTGGCAAGCAAAGCATTGACATACTTCAAAGTGTTTGCTGGCTGCATTGTTGTTGCCACAGTATGGGGCAGGGGCAGGGGCAGAGCTGAGATTGTCTGCTATTTAGTTTTGGTTTTTTATACAGAGCTCCGATATGGCATGTTATAAATATTTGCAACGCTTTGACAAACTCCAAATGTATCCGCATCTGCGACTGCATTTCTATCCGTATCTGTATCTGTATCTCGATGTGTAGCTGCATCTGCATTGCCTTCACGTTTAGTTGGCCAAAGGCGCCAGTGCGCATAAAATTAAATTCCTTATCGCCGGCACCCTGCAAAACGGCTTCTCTCGCTTTTTGCATCTCCTTCGCTGCCGTCTGGCAATTTGCGTTTGCGTTTGCGACAAACCAGGAAAATGCTCACAAAAAAGAAAAGCAGAAATGCTGGAAAACAACAGCAACTGTTGCACCCTGAGTAGACCCTGACCAGCCTCAACTGTGGCTTAAACGGACATCAGGGGCTCCGCATGGGTTTAAGTTTTCAAATTGCATTTTTCAAGCTCTCCCCTGGAATTTAATATAAAATTTTCTGCTTTTAAACTCAACTTTAGATTTCCCAGTGAAAATGTTGCTAATGAGAAAATATGAGTAGCAAAATTATCAAAAAAATAGTAGCAAAAGGCAGAAGCTTATCAAGAATTTCATTCACAAAGTTTCAACTTGAGTCCTCGCTCATAATCTGACCCACAACTTGGTTTGACTTTCTACCACTTGACATGCTCTTGACCACATTCATACGAGTTCATGCCAGCTGTGCACCCGCAAGGCAAAGCTAATTTAGACCCAATTAATTAACTGCACACACACACCACACACACTCTGAATATGAATCTCGAACTGAATCTGAATCCCAACACCAGTTTCAATCCACATTCATTGGCGGTTGGCGGTTGGCCAAGTACAAGAGCACTTGCAGTTTTGGCCAGCAACTGACAGGCCTGGCTAAGATTTAAGTGATAGCCTGCATAGACGGGACTGGCCAACTGGAGCAGCAAATTCTCATACGACTTCGGTTTCAGAGCATCATTCGCATACTTGGCACACATTTTCAGGCAGTTCTGCCAAATGTATCGATAAAAGTTGCAGCTGGCCAGATTCCATGCTGCCTGCTCTGTGTTGGCCGGGCTAATAAAACGCTTTACATGCATAAATCTCAAGCTGTTTATGGCCCAAATCATAGTTTTATTTGTATCTTGTATCTCGTATCTCTAACTGTTTCCCATTTGCTTTATTACTTCCTCTCGAATTGTGTGCTAATGCTAAGCAATCATCTGTGAACAGATAAGGAGAAAGTGCCAGGAAATAGTTCATATTGATCATAAATTGTATGGCAAATACACTGATTAACACAGTTCGGATGTGTTTGCGTCACTTTTCGACTAGAGATTTGCTTGTTTATGTCTGAGCTTCCATATAGAACAAGTTTAGATTTCGATTGAGACAGTCAGAAAAGGGTTTAAACTGTATCTGGATACAAGTATTTGATAGTATTCAGGGTAAAGCTAAGACCCTTTCCCCACAAGTAAAAGCTGTAAGTAGCAGCTCAATCAACCTGTAAGCTATAGCCAAAAAAGTCTAATCAGAACTGGGTATAAACTCGAATCTATAACCTATCGAAAGGTATGGAAGGACCATAAGAATATCATATGAATAAAGTCTGAATATATACAATATTCAGCAAGTTTCTGCCAGTTGTCCGTCTAGTAAAATCAATCAAAACGAAGCGCAGATTGTGAGATTTTTCTTTCCTAATTTCCCTGGCACTTTTAAGTGGGTTTTCGCGGAAGAAAAAGAATGGTTTGAGATAATAATTACAAGGAAAAGGCAAAGCATAGGCAAAAATCATTCAACGGGCAGCGGCAGCATATCAAAAGTTTTGCGTAAAACCCATTTAAACTTTTCAACAACTCATGCCGAGCACACGGATGCACTGCATCGGTTCGACTAGGAGGAGGAGGAGGGGGAGCAGCAGCTGGCAAAGGCAAAAGCAATCTGCGAGTGACAGCGAAACGTTTATTAAAACGGCAAAGACTACCCCAAATGGATGGGAGTAGCTCGTTGAGTAGGAGACATGATGTACATGACGATGACGCTGGTCTTCGGCCAGTGTGACCAGCCGTCGCCGTAACGCGAAACTTTTCGCTTGATTAAAGCTTCGGAATGTCTTCCTCCTCCAGCTACCAGCGGCAGCTACCCACTTGACTGGATATTTAAGAAACAAGAGGAAAAACTAGAGAAGTGCCTTGGCCTGCGTCTCCATTTAAATGTTCATTTGTTATGCTGTCGTCGGAGCAACGAGATGATCATCATCATCATAATCATCATCGAGGAGTACAACTGCTTCTGCATCTTGAGTCTGAGCTTGTCCATGTTGTCTTGTCTTCTGTGGCTCTTTCTGCCACTGGTCTCACTCTGGCAAGCAGCCAACAAGTGTCTTCAGACACTTCCACTTCCACATCCAGTGCCAGTGGCAGCTGCAGCTGCAGAGGCGCCGCCGGCGTTCTCTTCAAGTGTGACCGAGCAGCCCGCTGGGGTCCCACTCTACTAGTATGTCCACGTCCAGTCCAAGTGGCTGCTGGTTCTCCGCATGCAAATTACTTTGGCCACAATGTTTTGATTCTATTCGCATTTGATTATTTTTGCAATCTCATCGCTCCACATTCGCTCGAGCCTCAAGTACCGGAGCCAGTTGTGCGTGGGATTAGACCTAGAAGTGCTCCGAGCTGCGTGGGCTACTCTCGAGTACTCTCTCAGTGCGTGACGTGTATGCAGAAGTGTGGCAGACATATGGAGTTAAGTTGCAAGTTGCAAGTTGCAAGTTCCATAAGTTGGAAACTGTGTCAATTGATGGGCTTACAGAGCTTATTAGATCCCAATTGAATTTCCCTTTCTGGTTAGGAGTAGCCCAAGTCAACTGACAGCCAGCAGAACCCTCGTCTTAGCCACCTGTCTGCCTTTTCTGGCCAGGCACATCCGCCCAATTAATCCCATGCGTAACGACAACTCGAGATACAGAAAAAAGTAGAAGAAATTGCCAAGTTGCGCCTACCTATTTGTAATTTTCCGCGCAAATTCCAGCAGAGTGGCTCCTCTTATGGCTGATGGGTTGTTGGAGCTGTCTGACTCCCAGTTTCGCTTCTCAGTTTCCCAGTTTCGCAGTTTACCAGTTTTCCAGTTTCCCAGGCAAGACAAACGCATGATCAAATGTCACAATCAATTTCAATTTGGCGCTCGAATTGAGCTTCGTTAGCGGCAGCTGGCAAAGAAAACGAGCTGCCAGCCAGGTTGATTCGATGCCTTGGCGAATGCCAGCAGAAGATGAAGCCAAAAGCCAATGCCAAAGCTGGAGATGGAGCTCTAGATGCAGCTGGAGATGGAGGAGGAGGAGGAGGAAGAGTCGAGGCTAACTTGGCTGCCACTTTTTCTAATCAAGCAAATCCTGCAAGAGAAGCGCCTGTAATTTAACTAATTTGTATCTGTGTGTGTACGTTCATACGTGTGTGTGTGTGTGCAACTGCCTTTAGACTTGTTGCAATTGTCTCACGTTGCAACTTGCAGCTTGCAACTGACAACTGGCAGCCTCGTATGTCAACAATGTGGGCTAACCAAAAGAAAAATTGCAAATTGTTTATTGAAACCTTCTGCGAGTAACCCGAATCGGAGCTATATATAATTTATACACTTAAAACAAATTCGAGTGCAGTTTCTGATAATCTGTCAGAGTATCTATATCTATATAGATATCTATCAATCTACTCCACTTACAACTTCTGTATAAGATTTTCCTGGGTATAAAAGATATAGTTAGCCTTAAGATAAGTTATCCTTGAGATAAGGAAAAGCTGTTACAAAGCTGTTGATAGGTGAGGTAAGCCCTTCGATAGGGTATACATGCATTTCGTTACCATTTGAAAGCAGTTGTTGACCAAATCGGGCTTTGAGTGGAAATGTTAATGGGAGTATCGATGCGGTGGAATAGTTATGAGTGTGCGCTGCCTTTTGCCACGCCTTTTAGGGAGTACAATCAAATGTCAATTATGTAGATTTTATGCAGTTAGCATTGAAAATACTTAAAACTTTTTGCCAGCACTTTTGCTTTTGGCTCTGGCGATATTCTATAGAGTCTTTTGTTCTTTGTTTACCAACGTCTAGACGTTTATTGTGATTGGGCGTGGGTTTCCTTAACGCATTGTGTTCCGACTTGGTCCAAACGGTTGGCGGTTGATAAAAGTGGTAAGCTGGCTCTCCACTGCAACTGTTTCAAATATCGGAACAATACACACTACTTGTGTACAAGTTTATAATTATAAACGCTTTTTGTCCAAAGTTTCCTTTTCGGCAACATTAACTGAGTTTTTCTCCTAAAGATATGAAGTGTGAAGTTGGAAAAGTTTTTAATGATTTACAGCGCTGGATTGGATATTACCTAAGTTTATTCTAGCTACTTCTGATTACAGCCAGATGGAGAGCTCTTCTTTAATAAGCCTTCAGCTTTCGAGTCTGATTTAATATTGTTTTCGAGCTTGTTTCTCTCACTTGACTGCACATTTTCTTCTCATGTTTGTGTTTGCTTTTGTACCTGCACCTTTACCTTTACCTTTACCTTTACCTTTACCTTTACGTTTACGTTTACATATCCCCATTGAGTTGAGGATGTTAAATGAGGCACCTGTGCCAGAACTATCTACTCACTACAAACATTTACTAACATATTACATAAGAAAAGCACTTTCGAGAACTCTGCAAATAACTTGAGGGTTAGCTTCTGCTTGAGACGACAAGCGATGCCAACGCATTTATCTGACTCCGAGTCTGACTTTGGCTCTGACTTCGGCTCAGCCTCTGGGAAATCCCCACATGAATAATTACAGCAGAGGCAGTTCATTTAATTTCACTTTCCGTCTAAGAGAATCCTTCAGCTAAACCCTTTTGGGGTGTGCCCAAGCAGCACATGAATGAAAATATTTAATGAAGAAATTTATAACAAACTTTCACAAATGGCTGAGGCAGCGGCAGAGGCAGCGGCAGCCGTCTGTGAGCGCGTTTTAAAAATTATGAACATTAAATGCAAATTAAGCTAATCAATTAAGCCGAAACGAAATGGGCCCTCAACATTGCCAACGCCTGCGAGTCGGCAATTCCAGAGTTCAAAGTACACGGCACACTTTCCGGGCCATTCCACGTCGCGCAATTAGCCAAGGAAGTCGATACTCCTCAGTCGACAGTCGCCAGAGTTGCCCTGCTCAGAGCAACCCTTGTAAATGACCGACATTAATGATAAGGGGGTTGCTCCCATATCGCCTATTTCTGCATATCCCTACATCCCCTTTGCCAATTGCCGCTTGCCAACCCTTTCGATGTCGTCCAAGCTGCTGGCTGCGTGTTCCTCTGGTATTTCCCATAATAGGTCAGTGTTTCGCCTGGCATTGCGTTAGCTGCTAACAGTTTGAGTCCGAATAGTTAACGTAATGATTGGGTATTAATTTGGCCCGCAGACAATAGTAGTTGCTTCTGACAAATCGTTCTCGATTAAACGCTGAGCTGCACACAGCAATTGTCGGAGCAAACAATGCGTATGAGTACATTATACAAATAGTTTGATTCTGAGGTAGTTTAACTGAAAGGGCCCTTAACTACTTGTCATTAGTTCGATGGTCAATTGTCTGTGCTGGGATCGCACACCGGGCGCATTATAGGCACGATTTGCAATGGAGTTCAGCAGGTGAAGGAGAACGTGTTTGATTGCTTTTCCATCTGTCTAAACGGCAGTTTATCCTTGTGAGTGGGCGTAGGGTGTCTCAGGATATTGGGTACAATTAAGTCACGCTTACAGAGTCTCTTTTAGAAGCTGCTAAGCTAAGTTCATTCACTCAAATGTAAATAATAAATTGAATATTACAAAGCTGGAAGCCTCAGTCCGACTCCTTTTTAAGTTTAATTGGCCAAATAATAGTTACGGCCTGGAATGAGAGCCGGAGCCAAGAATTGCACAATGAAATTTTAATGGCCGCCTCAAACGAACTGAAAAATCAACAAGGCGACGATAAAAATCCCGGAATGGGCCTAATCAAATTAAGTACTAATCCTTGGGAAAAACCGCGAACAGTTTAAAATGATTGTAAGTAAATTTCCCAAAACAATTAAAAGACACAACTCAGAATTTCCGCCAAGCCGAACAGATGTTCTATGAAACACAAAGAGAGCACATTAAGAGAGCCGCTTGAAGTTAAGAGCTTGCGCAATCGCATGGGAATTGAGAGCACAATAAAACAAGGAAGTATTTTATAGCATGCGAGAAATGTGGTTATTGCATGCGTTTAGCCTTAATTACTCGGCGAACACTTTTGCATATGTGAGTGCTGAGTGCTTGGGATGTGAGTTACTCTGAAGATGGTCATAAAACTAAACAAGAAGCCATAATGACTTGCCCCACCTGGTCATGGTGGTGGTGGTTTGGGTTGTAGTGGAGCCGGAGGATAATCCATTTACAAGGCAAAATTGTTGCACACTCACAGGAATTGCGGGGGATAGTTTGAAGGAACTTGAAGGAACTTTCCGCAGACAACAACAAGGTTGCACATGAGCTGAGAAATTGTTTTATTACCCCGTGTTGAGAGCGTGTTGACTGAAAACAAAGGTGCGCACAATAAATTACAATGTTACACGGAACTCGGCAGTGTCTGCAGCGGGCAGCAGGATACAGCAGGATACAACAGGATACAGCAGGGTACAGCTGGGGCGACGGACATGAGGGCCGGAAGTCGGCCACAAGCGTCACGTTAATGAAAAGGATTTACACTCATATGTCTGCTGTTAGTTTCTGCCAGTTGCCTGCCACCTTTTCACTTTCCGCTTTCCACTTTCCACTTTCCACTCATTGCAACATTTTCGTATGCACTTGAAATTACTTTGCCCCGAGCTTATTTAATATTTAAAGGCTTGTCCATTCAAGACTTCGACTCCATCTCCAGCTCTGGGTCTAGCGTTCTCGTATGCGCTTTGATCTCTCAGCCATTAGTTGAGGTTCAGACTTTGCATAAACAACTAAGTAAACGTCAGCTTCATTAGAAAGTGTCGCTTTGTCATCAACTCAGCAACCCATCAGCTCGACAAGTCAACGGGTACTTGGGACTGCTGTTAGTTTTGCGGTTAGTTTCTGGCTCCTGCAGATGATACGGTTATGTCTGTGCTTTGACTGAAGTGAAAGTGTCATAAAGTGTGTACTAGATGGGAGGAAGTTCCATAAAGTTGGTTACGTTATGAAAGGGTTTAACTGCCTTTTGCATTTTAGAATAGACTCATTAGGGATGTTCGAATATTAATGAAAGGAACGCAGTTTCAGCTTCGAAATACCCTATAAATTAGTCACTCTATTCGATAATCATAGCAATCCAAGCCGGAAAGCCCTTTTCAGGCATTAGATATACCTGGAAAACTCGGATCATTCGACTCAAAATTATACATTTCTCAATAGTATTCATAGTTCGAAGCCATCCTCTACCTCAAAGCACATTGAATAAATGGGAACTATAGTTAGTTCTATGCAGAAACCGCCCTTGTATGTTAATATGGATAGTCCTCTCGCGCAGTTCGTCCACGATACGATCAACAATCACAAAGTCGTCATTTTCAGCAAGTCCTTTTGCCCCTACTGCAGCATGGCCAAGGAGCAGTTCCGCAAGCTCAACGTGAACACGACGGTGATCGAGCTGGATCTGCGCCCGGATGGGGAGGAGGTCCAGGCGGTGCTCGGCGAGCTGACCGAGCTCGCACAGTGCCACGTTGCTTCATCAATGGCAAATTCATAGGCGGCGGCACCGATGTAAAGCGCATGTTCGAGCAGGGCATATTGCAGCGATACTTTCAATGAGAAGCATCCGCAGAGGAATCCTCCGATTACTCAACTGCAGTCGAAGTTACGTTTCAAATTGTGTTTTATTGGGAAATATAGTCTCTTTGGTTAAAAACTGTTGCACGATGTATTACTCAAACAGATCTACCCTCTATCTATAGTTTACAGAGTATGTAGAAACTATAGCGCTTAGTCAGTAACGTGCCAGCTAAGCTTAGAGGCGTATCAGAAGTGAAGGACTACTTTAAAAAATAAAGAATAAAAACGTAAAAAGAATGACAGAATAACGTCACATTGACGGGGGCAATCGATAAGCCAAATTACGCATACGACACGTGTGCATATTGTATTATTTGTGCGCTACACCTGCAACAAGGGAAAAACAAAAAATTGAACGATTTAATGTGACAGTAAACTAAATTCGACATTGTGTAAGCAATTCGAAAACAATTTACCAAATGTCAACAAATTACAGCAATTTGCCAGCACAAATTCAATCAATTATTGTATTCGGTTGCCACAGCGATTTAAAGTTGCCTTCTGACGTGAGTCTACACAGACGAGGGCACACACTTAGCTTTCTGTCAATACAACGCGGCGTATGCGTGATATGATGTGCTGCCTTCAAATGGATTTCCCGCCTGCCTCATGCAAGTTTAATGTCTCCAAAGTCTCTGGACTCTGGACTCTGTTCTGTCTTACGTTGACCCTGAGCTGCTGCTGCTGCTGCTGTGTTGCATGCAAATGTTGCGAGGGTTTTTTTAAGGGGAAAAACTGAAAAACAAAGATGTCGCGTTTCTTATTGTTTGTCAACTGACAGACGCGTATGTCCTTTTCTGCGCCTCTTCACAAGGACAACAACAGTCTGGCTACATTTAACTTGCACAAAAAGACTGCGCTTCCGACACGCAGGTGAAAGGCAACAGAAAGCGCTTCTGTTTCCAGTCCCCAACCGAACGATTGCTGTAAGCGGGGACTTTAATTGTCTTGCAGATCCTTACAATCAGGATTCAGGATTCAGAATGCAGGATTCAGGCTTCCCGCGCCTACCCTGAGGAAGTAACGACTTAAGCGCCAGATAAAGGCTGCGTGGGAGGCTTTGTTGTTCCAAGGCTTTTGTGCTGGATCAATTCACGCCGCAGTTGAAGGACCTGCAACAGATTCGAAGCATTCTCCTGCAATTATTGCCCATCTATAGACAAAAGCGAGCTGGAGCTGCTCATGCATAAAAGATGCGTTTCAATTTATATATTTTCTTTTCTGCCAGCTCGCAAACTGCAACTTTTATCTCCATTAATCTCCATGCTCCGAAATAATTCGCGTAATTGCAGCACTTCCATGTCGGAATTTGTAATCAAAAATGCCTCAAAAGCCGCAAAACGGGAAAAATCTAATAATAAACGCTTAATAAATCGTCTATCAAAGGCGTCTGCCAAAGTTGCCGCTGCCGCTGCACTGCGCACAATGGATGATACATATATGATATATGGTCTAGCCAATGTCTGGCTCCAACTCCAGCTCCAACCTCAACTCCCACGGCCAGTGGCCGCTGGATAGTTTGGCCAAAATGAAAAACTTACACCAGTTAGATACCCTGTAAATGTTTGTTTTATGAAGAAGAGTTTCTCGTTCCTAAGATCTGTTGTTTTTGAATAGTTTTTCTTATAAAATATAAATGAATAATAAACTAAAGAATAGAAGAGAAAGGCAGGAAACTGGGTTTTTTTCTTTGTATTATTATTATATTATATTTTATTTATTATTATTCAGAATGAATTTATTTGTTTTATACTAAATACCAGTTATACAGTAGACGTCCAGTTTAACGAATTCGCGATTTAACGTACTTGTCAAATTAGTAACTAACGAAAAGAGAAATATATGTATCCATACATACATCACACATACATACATCACACATACATACATCATACATACATAGATCATACATACATAGATCATACATACATACATCATACATACATACATCATACATACATACATCATACATACATACATACATCATACAATACATACATCATACATACATCATACATACATCATACATAAATCATACATACATCATACATACATCATACATACATACATACATACATACATACATCCTACATACATCCTACATACATCCTACATACATACATACATACATACATCCTACATACATCCTACATACATCCTACATACATACATACATACATACATCCTACATACATCCTACATACATCCTACATACATACATACATACATACTTACATACACACTTGTCCACTTGCAAGAACCAAACACACACACACACACATAAACTTGCACTTCTATGAAAAATTCACCAGAATGCGATTGCTTAGGTACTACTTATGAGAATCGCGGAGAAGGGCTGCTGAAAAGCATTTTTTCATTATTGAATAACTCAAGTTGTGTGTAAGATAGAAAAGAATTTATTGTTGGATTTGAAAGACCTCTTGATGACTGTATGTATGTATATATAACATCGTCCAGTTGTGCTCATAAAAATAGTAGCGTTAAAACTAAACATCCTACACACATACATAATACATAATTACTCACCCAACTTAGATAAACTCATACACATTCACACAAGAAGACACCAAAAAAAGCAAAGGCCTTACATGCGCTTAAGTACTACATTTGAGAATCGAGGAGAAATAAAATAGTAGTAGTAGATGAAGTTGAAGACAGAATGCACTTCTGTTGTGTAAAAGATAATTTTAAGTAAAGAACTGAACAAGATATGTTCCATATACTAAAACGAATATAACTGATAATTATATGTATATAATAATGATGTTTATAGCAAATAATAATACGGTAGAAATCAACTTATACGTATACTCCGTTCAACGGATTCGCGACAAGTACTCAAAATATTTAACAAACAGGGGCTTGGATTTAATGGTTCGTCAAACTGGACTTCTACTGTACTTACTCTTATTTATATTTCATTATATTTTCTTCATGGTTCGTCAAACTGGACTTCTACTGTACTTATTCTTATTTATATTTCATTTTATGTAATTTGTAATATTATTTATTATTTATTTTTTATTTTATTATCATTTAGTTTCTATAATTATGTTTATACTTTTCAATTCATTTTGAGTTGCATTTTGTATAGAATATATATGGAGCTACCTTTCCCCCTATAAGTCTAGGGTATAGTCACATAGTTCTAATTATATTGGCCATAAATCTGACCATGAAATGCTTAGGAGCTGGAGCTGGAAAGAATTGGCCATTGGCTCTGGAAATAAAGTCGGGCGACAAAGTTGCAGCTAAATTTAATTGCGCCACTAATTGAAGTGAGGCAGATAGGCAGACAGATAGAGAGAGGGATAGAGAGGGGGATACCAGATATGTATAATGTTCCAATAAAAATGTAAAATGCATTTTTATTGAGTTAGTCGAAAAAGAGCAGCCAATGCCAAAGCGAATTTAAACAAAGTTACCGCCGGCAGCTGAAGGAATTTATGCACAAGCAAAATGCTTCGGCCGCATAACAAAGTTCCGAGCTACCAAAAAAAAAAAAGAAAAGGAAAACAAAAAAAGGGATAAGAACAACAAGAAAAGAATAATAAAATTATGGCCAAGCGGCGGATCGTAAAAATTTCCATTGCAGTTGTAAATGCTGCGGGAAGTGCGAGTAGCAAGTACAGAAATACGATTATACGGGTATACGGGTAGATATAGTAGCCATAGCTGGAACGAGTTTTACGCTTGATAAGTCAGACAAGGCACAGATACAGAAGGGAGCTCTGCTGCAACATTGTGTTGGCCCTCAGTTGAAGCCAGGCTTAGTAGTTCCATACAAAGTAGGCGGCAGTAAAATCTATAGAAATAAAGGAAACCTTCTGCTTGTAAGTCTATAAATAATGTGGAAACAAGTTGAGTTTTAGTTAAGACTTGACTAATAGTTGGTTACCTTTTAATATGTATATTTTGCCGCTGAGCATTGCATGTCATCTCCCCACTGGATTCCCACCCAGCCTGGAGCACTCACACGCTATTCATGTCCAGACGAAGCCTGGCCAATGCCTTCCAGCATAGCCATGGAGTGCCACATAGGTATTCCTGGTATACATATGTACAGGTGTAGTGTATCCTGTTGCTTTCGTGTTAACAGCAACGATATCACTTGAGGAGAAGACCGAAGAGTGGGACAGACTGCGAGCGAGTGGGACAGAGCAACAATAATAACAATAGCAAGTTACAATGTCACGCACACACATTTCCTGTCATTCCAGCGTTTATTTCCTCACTTCTCTTTATTTTTTGTTTTATTTTATCGCATCCTTGTTAACACGTGCGTTCTGGCTGCTCCTGCGTCCAGTGCGGCTGTGGCCCGGGGCCACTGGCACTGGAGCTTATCCAGGCAGCGATCTTGGGGCGGACACTACTCGGGTTACCGGGTTACCTCCGCGAAGGGCGGGAGTCTGGCGCAAAACAAAGAAATACAATAATAATATAATTATATGCTGGCATGACATGTTACGTGCTGCTGTCGTGATGGAAAATTTTAACACATTTTCTTTTTGTCGGCTACTGCGACCCGCTGGATGAGAGATGGGTGCACTTAGATCCGAGGAGGGGGAAGAGTGGGTTAAATAATTATGCACAGGTAAATTGAAGATCCATTAATTTGGCGTGGCCCAACTTTGGCTATAAACTGCAGAGTTGCTAAACTCACAACTAGCCAAGCGTCCCAGAGGATAAGTATCCTGTTTCAGGATAGCCTGCTCCCAGCTCGAGCTGAATAATTTGATACCTGCCTTGCGATAGCTTTTTGCCAAAACTTTTGACTTTGAGGCCATTAATCAATTAATTAAGCATTTTATGAATATTTGAGCCACAAAGCGAGAAATTGGCATTATAATCGCCGGAGTGGCAGTGGGAGTGGGAGGTGGGTTGAGGTCCTTGAGGAGTTACCTTTCGCGGGCCACTTGGCAATGCACATGAATATTTTACGCAAATGGTGAATATCCAAAAGTTATGTGGCTCGGGGAGACGACTTCGTCTATCCTCTATCGTCTGTCGTCTGTCGCCTGTGACCCAAGGAGTCCTGGGACAGAAGTTGGTCGGAAAGGAGAAAAGGAGTATGAGGCTTGGCTTGGAGTCGGGTACTGGCATAATCGAGCGGATGATGACGAGCTGCCGTTGACGCAGGATAATAAGTAGAAGCTGAGCATAGAAAGGGATAATGACTTGAGAAGCCCAACTCCCACCTCCCCCCGTACACCTCAACCCCCTCCCGCAACAAGTCGATGAAAGCAACTGACGAAGGCGAAGGCGAGCTACCAACTTTCTAAAGAAGAACAAAACTTTATGACTAATTAATTAAATGCGCTATAAAAATGTTTGTTGTTGCTCTTGTTGCTCGGCGCAAAGTTTATGCATTTCCGAACCGTGAAAAATGAGCACCGGAAAATTCTGTGCGATCCACAAAAAATAATTACTAAAACAAAGACTGGGCACAAAAAAAATGAGAAGAAAGTTAACGGAGCAGAGAGCGACAAACCGTTTGAGTTATGCGGAAAACAAGTTAAGAATGATTTTCCACCAGCGCTCACAAAGTGTTCACCAAATATGCAGGTGTGCGATCTGAGTGTGTGTGTGTGTGTGTGTGTGTTTGGAATTTCCCACTTATTTTGTACTACGCAAAGTTTTTAATGAGTTTGCCAAATGCTGCAAAGTGCGCAACCAACTTGACGGCAATTGGTTTAGAGACTTTCCTCTCGAGTTTTATCATATAGAAAATCATCGGATATAGTCAATGACAAAGCTATAAAGTGATTGAAACTATATTTAAGGGATTATATATAATATACTATATATAAATAGCAAACATATCTTGACAAAGACAAATACTTGATCAGACTTTGGGGAACACAATGAAAATTCTAGTTTACTTTTAGTCAAAAGAACTCAACTAGAAAATAAATAAAAGTAAATTCAGATGGAACTTTTATATCCTGTATCTAATAACATATCTTTCAACCTTTCTTATAGATATGAAATAAAATATAATATACCTTCTTTTTATCTCTTATACCTATGTCGATTTGCCTTAAAAGTTAACCAAGTTTCGATCTCTGCACTTCTGGTAACGTTTTCAATTCAGATGTTTTTTCTGTATTCTGCGAATAAGCAGCTTGAATTCTGGTCTATATAGACGTTTACTCATGTTTGTAGTTTAATTTTAGAGGTGTCAAGAGCAGAATTTGTCAGTAATTGTGCTGTACACCTGTCCCAGGACAATCGCTCATATGTCAATATCATGCACAATTGCTGTCAGTGGCAAAGGCAGGAGAGGAATCGTGATATTCCTGATGAAATTCAATACGTTGACTGTTGCATGTGTGAAGTCGGTAACAGTGACTCACACACACACACACACACACTATAACCACAAGCAGAGCCATTAATGGTCAATTTCATTTCGATTTGATTGTATGTGCGGTTCTCATCTGGGGCCATCATCGTCTGGGTTGGACTCGCAATTACGAAAGCCTCCTGTGGCGCAGGCTAAGTGCGCGTCCGTTCGAGGGCCACTCACTGGACTAGTGTGAGTGTGTGTGTGTGTATTCATTCACATTCGTGAATGTAGAGTGTTTGCAAGTCAAAGGACCTCATGTGGGCTTGTCAAATTAGCGCATCGTTTGTTGTGCCACAGACCAAAAGGTTCCCTCACAAGCTCAGAAACTCGTTCAGTTTCAGTTTTGAGTTTCGGAATGAAAAAAAAGTTTTGAGCTGAAGTTTCCGCTGGCCATTTCTTGCCACCGACTTGAAGTGTCTCAGTGACTCACATCATCGTCGCGCAGCTGGACGCCTCCAGCCTGGAATCGAAATGAGTTTTGCCAGCCATGCAAATTTTCGACTCACCCAACATATTTTCAAGTCAACTAATCACAAATTCATTAATTTCCCAGACCAACTCCGAGCGATGGCCATGCAAATTAAACAATTAACATTTGTGTGCTGTGCCGCGGTACAATGGTCAACTGCCTGGGGGTTGCCTACTACGATTATGGCTCAATTCACTGGCAAGTGTGGGAAATGCCTGAGTAATTGAATTAGTCAGAGATTGAGATTGAGTTTGAGATTGAGATAGAGATACATATATCTTGGAACTATAAATCAATTTGATGATAACTGATTATTTCCTGATCGGTTTTTGGCTTGGCTTAAGCAGTTTCTGGCCTTTGATTCGTATCTATAATTTTCACGCCCGGAAAACTGAAAACTGCAAACGGAAAACGGAAACGGGGAGTGCCCAAGCGATTGCACTTGTCGTTTGTCATTGCGTTTCTGGTCTATCGCAAATCGAGTGGAGTGAAGTCTATTTACAGACGATGCCTGAAACCAATGAGCCTTGCACTGGCTGCCAGAGCCCCCAGAGCCTGTTGTGTTTCCCTCTCAGGCATAGAGAGGGGGTTGGGGTGGTAAACAAGTCAAAGTAGTAACCACCGACATTTCGCCGTTCGACAGCCAACGGCAGCCGCATCCATCCAGAGTTGGCCACATCCACCCAGCCAGGGCCAACCACAGACGCGTCTTTTGTTTGTTCTAACCCATTGTTGTTCTTGTTGTTGTTGTTGTTGTTTATGCTGTGTGTGTGTGTGTGTAGTCTGGTTAGCTGTTTGCCATTGTGGCTACAGATTTACTCGGCGGGGCACTAAACTTTTATTTCTTAAATCCGAAATCGTTTGTGCCCCTCGCACAAAGTCAATATGCGGGCACATTTCAAGAGGCCGAAACGCAAGGGAGGCGCCTCACAAGGGTGTTGGCTGTTGGGTGTTCGATGTTGCATGTCTGTCAACGGCAATGTACGAGTGCGAGGACGAGTAGCTGCTGTTGCTTCCTGTTTCTGAAAATCGGTTTTTGTTGATTTGCGCGCCAGTTGTTTAGTCGCCGAAAACATGGAACGCCGCCAGTCGGACCAAACGACATCCATATCCAACATCCAACACTGAATGTCCACCAACTGGCAACTGGCAGCAGGCGACTGGTAACTGGCAACTGAAGTGGAGTTTTGTTTGTTGTCCGTTTGTCAATTACAAACTTTTATTGCAATTTACTTTTGTTTCAGCCTCACAGCAGCCATTCGCCTTCCATGTGGACACACTTTGAGGTCGTTTCATTGTTAGAGACGAGTAGTGGTTGGGGGTGGGGGGAGGATGTGTCTGTGTCTGTGTCTGGGCCTGATCCTGGCATCGAGGCTGGCGGCTATTGTGGAACGTTCGTGTTTTACGTTCAAGTATTTAATATTGTTTTCGATGAAGTAATATCCATTTGTTGTTTGATGAATTGTAACGGTCGGCTGTCCCATCAAACAACGATTGCCCTATTGGAATTTCATTGATGTTCCTCGTGTTTGACCAGCGGACATTCTGCCAATAGCCATAGCTATGCCCAACATCTGACTGATGGTTGTCCTCAGCCAATCGCCAATCGCCAATCTGTGTAGTCCTCCTCGTTGACGTTGATATGCAAAGCCTGCCTGGAGGACTCTCAGTGTCAAGTGGAAGTGTTGAACATTCGCTTTTGACTCGAAGGTTAATTTGCATTAGCTGCTTATGTCAATAGGAAGAATACCTGAAAGTATCTATATAAACTCTTATACTATGTTATATCTGTTTGTAGTAAAGTTGAGCTTTAATTTAATATACTTGATGTTGTATAAGAGTTTTGGCGTGTGTCACTTTCAGTCGGAAAGTCTTTCACACAAGACGTTATGAAAATGCAATTTAAAACAATTTGTCAACGACACTACAACCGGACACACACACACACAGACACACAGACACACAAAGAAAATGGGAAAATGAAAATAATAATGAAAGAGAGAAAGAAAATGAATTATGAAGTATGCGCCGAGAACTTGCGAACTGAAACGGAACTTACTCCCTCGATCTGGGTAACTGCTGCGTACGTGAGGGGCAAGCAAATGGCATACAATTTTTATATATTTCTGTCTGTGTGTGTGTGTGTGTGTGTGTGGTGTGTGTATGTTAAGTTTGGCACGCGCCACGCCTACAATGAACCGCAAATGTGTCGCCCGCCTGGACAGAAATGTGTGCAACATATTTCAGAGTTCGAGCCTGGGCAGAGGACAAAACAGACCCAAGGGAGCGAGTGGCTCAGCGGCTGTGCAACTTCAACGCCTACACTTAATCCTTGGCAGTTACAGGCAGTAAGCTACCAGCACTATATGGCACCCCATCACCTCCCACCACCCACTGTCAACGTGAAATTTTGACTTATGTGCGCTCAGGGCGTAAGTTATACTTTACTACAGGCCGCAAAAGTTCGCGCTCTGTGCCATGTTTATTGCGATTTCATGTGCCATTAAACCAAGTTAAGCGACTGGAAGCGAAACAGAGACAAAAGAAAGACAGAGAGAGAGAGAGAGAGAGAGAGAGAGAGATGGTATGAAGAGGAGTCTGTGGAGGAATCATGTCTGGAACAGGCTGCTAATCTGTTGATAAATAAACAAAATGCACAACTTGATAGCTTCATTCAAAATACGGAAAAACTGTAAGCGGCGTTGATAAATGCCGAACATTTTTACCTGTGGCAGAGTTGACACTTTTTCCAACATTTCCTCCCCCCGCACCCTCAGCATTTTCCTAGCTCTCAACTTATTCTCTCACTTGCACAATTTTCTATTCTGCATGCGACACACGTCGCGGCACGCAAATGTGACCAGAAGTGTTCTCATTGTTGTTGTTTACTGTTGTTGTTGTTGTTGTTGTTGCTGTTGCCATTCATCAGAGCAATGAATTCCTGAGAGCAGGATGTCAACTGTATGTAAATAAAGAATTGTCACTTTGACACGTTTGATGCGTGCCAAATGGTTGCCAATTTCTACAATTTCTACATTTCCATTTCCCCCCAAAGAGACAACTGAAAATATATAGCACGATTTGGTTCAGTTTGAGTATATATATATATATATATATATATATAGTATAAGGCAACAATTCTGAGTACTTTCGAGAGATTGAAATGCTTTCAAAGCAGGCTCGAAAATATAATTGTTGTCATTAGAAAAGTATTTCTGTCAATTTGAAAGTCAAGAATATATTTTAAAAATAAAATCAATACACAAAATTCGATTTTTTAGTTGAAAATAGAACTAAAAATATAAATTGCATTTGCATGGAAAATGCATATATAAAAAAAGCAAAATTAAGTAAAGGATCTAATATTTGTATATAAAATAATAAACACTCCATCTGCCATGAAATAATACAAATAATTAATAGTATTCCTATAAGCTTTTAGTCAAATGAAAATATTAAAAAAAGAAACGTGTTTTGATATTTAAATTTTATTTTAATTGAGTAACAATTTGAGTTGAAATCCTTATATAATCCCCTGTTAAATACTGTTATTAAAACAGTTCTAAGTACACATTACCAACGCTTTTGTTTTGCGTTTAAAAAAGACTAAAATGGAAATAAAAATATTGAGTTTAAATATCAAATGTTTGACTCAAACAGATATTGAAACTTAAATTGAAATTTACATAGAAATTATAGAAAAATTGAATAAGAGGCTTTAAAGCATAAAAAGAAGCTGCTGTTTCTCTTCAAAGTTTCCAATAGATTGAATTAATTTATACTCTCAGCTTGATTTTCCACTTAATTCTTAATACATTTTAAGTCAAAGCGAAACAAGTTGATGAATTAATTTGAGATTAATTTTCATATATGGCTTATCGGATGATTTTCTTCTTTCATTCCTAGTTTCACTCGTATACCCTTCCCTTTGTTCTGTGTGGTCAATCGGCGTGTCTGTTTATGGAAATTAATTTGTAATTTTATGCAAATTGTGTTCATGTTGTCAGCTGCAGCGAATGCAAGGCAACATTTTATTGCTGATGTTTCTGTTATGTTTAATCTTTCCAATTTAGATTATATTCTTTTTAATTCTAATCTTCGCAGTCAAAACTCGAAGCTTGAGTTTAATTTAATGTCTGCAATTCAGTTGCAGTTGCAGCTGCAGTTCGAGTTGCAGAACTTCAATTAAAATCTCACCATGGCCGTCATTTTCAGGCAATGGAAACTGGCAGGCAGGCCGCACCCGGTTAAAACAGAAATGCGGGTTACAAGGCGGGGCCAGAAATATCTAACACATTGCAGCTGGAAGACAATGCGAAGGCAGCCGCCAAATCAACACAGCCGCCAACGGATGCCAAAATGTTTATGCACATAATGAACAGGCGGCATGTGCGAGAGATACGAGTGGGAGGATTGCCGGATCCTGGGATTGGGATTGGGATGTGTGTTTGAAAGGAAGGATAACTGCGCTTCACTACCCCAGAGTCCCCTCAAGCGATTTGTGGCACATGCAATGAAATCTGTTGGCTGCCAGGCCCAGGCACAGGCCTCAGCCTGGGGCCAATGCGAATGCAATTGAAATTGCAGTCAGAAATTCGAGAGAATTATGTGCGTGAAAGCGAAAATTTCGGCAATTGCAAATGACATAAACACACACACACACACACAGACAAAGAGGATAAACAGTTGGCCAAAATGGTGGCCCAGTTCATGAATATTACGCATACGCACCGAGGCGTTTGTTAGGCATATTTAAATGACAATTGGCAGCCTTAATTTATTTAGCTGCTCGCCTGGGTCGAGGGCTGCTCTTAGAGTTGTTTGGAATACTAACTGATTGCGGGATGATTAATTATGCTATGCTCACCCGATTTGGAGGACACACGCATTAAAATATCATTCTGGATTCCATTTGTATGCATTTCCCTCGTGTGCATTTTCCCAATCATTTATCAAGTGAGTTTTCATAAAATGTCACGCACTGCACAAATGCTCCCCGTTGGCAGCTTATAAAAATGATGCTCCTTGCTGTTCATAAGTCAGGACGACAACGAAAAAAATTGCAACTTTGTAGGTCTTCCTGGAGGTACACACCCATGTGTGAGTGTGTGAGTATGTCAAGACAATATCCCTGGGAAAAAAAGAAAAGAATAAGAAACCAGGACTAAGAGCATCAAACAAAAGGATTCTGCAGGCTATGTCGACAACTTAAAGCTGATTCCGTACACTAACTCATATTTGACAATATTACTTTGTACCATAAGACGGCAGTTCGAGCAGGAGGAGGAGGCGGAGGAGGAGGAGGAGGAAACACGCATACGAATGTATGTCCCATAGCCAATAAGTTGAAAGCAGCCGTTGCCACTGCACCAGAATCCCATTCAACGACATATCCGTGTGTGCGTGTGTGTGTGTGTGTGTGTGTGGGAGTGTGTGTGTGGAAGTATGTGATGTGCAGTTACAACTTAAAGCTTTTAATAAAAATGTCAGCTGAGTTGAACTAAAAGAAGTTCAGATATGGAAAAGTTTTAGCTGAAACTGCAAATAAATAAAGTTTGCTTTTAAGGTAACTGGAAAAAGGGTGGGAAATCGATATAGGTTGATCGTTATTATAATGATCATTATGTTGGATGTAGATATGTAAGATGTAAGCTGGGTAATAGTACATGGAACTGTGATCTATGAAGTGCATTCTTCAGGTTTGTTTCATGTTCGAACTTGGGATGTGGTTATAGAAGGCATCGACTGGAGATCGAAGTGTATATCGTATTTACTTATTTCTCAGTAAAGTTAGAAACTAGTTGAAGATATTATAAAGTATACCTCTTCTTCCATTAGGAATCACTCATGAAAGATACTCCTTTCTAGCTTATCCCTATATAAGTCTAGGAAAAGTATTCAATGAATTCCTGTATCATCTTTCGACTTGCCCATTTTGGTTGAGGTAAGAGCATCCATCCTCCGTCTGTGAAGCTTGTCTCTCCGCCTCTATTCAATTGAAAGTTCATCGGAAAATCTCTCACATAACTATGCACTTTAGCACTTTTAGATGGACTTGTGGCTTGTTTAGTTGTCAGAGCTGTCACATCATAAAAATCGCTGGATTGGGTAAAGAGCTCGACTCGCTCGGCCTCTGGAGTATTCGTTGTAGTCACATTTGACTGTATTTGTTTCGCACGACTTGCGTTCAGTGGCCAAACAAAGTTACCCCCCAAACAAAGGACCCCCCCTGGGGGTTTTTGGGTCAGAGAGAAACGTCAAAGTCAGTCAGCTAGAAAAAGGTATGCAAACGTGTTTGCAGATTCTATAGGAGCGTTATTCCTTGTTCCTTGCAGCTGCAGTTGCAGGTTGACAATATTATTGACAGTTTGACATTTAGATTGATTGCAGTTGGAAAAGCAGCATTGAATTTCCACGTCTTTCACTTCGCAAAACAATGCGTCAGACATTTTAGTCTCTCTTTTTTATTGAACAGATTCTTAATTAAAAGTTTTGCTAAAAGTGTTCGACAAAAAATACAAAATATATATAGAAATTCTTTCTTCACAATTCACTTTGTATTTGCATTGGGCAGTCGTGTAAAACTATTTCAATTTTGGCAACAGTGAGCCTTTTTTTCTGCTCTTCTGCTTTTCCTCAAGTTTTCCTGCACTCTGATTGCATTCTGGCATATGGAATATCTTATGTTTCCCTTAGTTTAGCTCAAAGTCCGACTAGGACTACGTTCTGATTACAGATTCTGTTGTGAAGTAAACTCATCAATAATTAAACAATCTCTCAGATACTCTAGAACTCAGCACACAAGCGTAAACAATATCGGACGTCAATCACAATAGAGCTAGGACACAGGACACACACAATATTGTATACAATATATATTTGTATGGAAAGCCTTTTGACAATTAGAGCTGGAGTTCCTCTCTGTCAGCATCGAGGAGTCCTTGTGTATTGCAGTGTGTCCGTGAATTATGCATACAAATTAGATACCGGCATTGTGTGGAGGAGATGACGTGAACATAGAAATGTGGAATAATAACATTAATGAAAACACGTTGAAGACGGGATGGATGGATGGATGGATGGATGGAAGGAGGAGACTGGCTGGCGGACAGTGGAGACGGAGTAGACGGCTTAACAGCTGCAGGATACGGCGGCAAGCACAAAATTAAACAGAACAAAGCAAAAGCGAAGCAGATGGCGACAGGATAAATACAAACACACATACGTCTATACACTATAGAGAGAGACACACACTCACTCACACACACACACACACACATATGCGGAAGCACAGCAGCGTTGACAACAATCACAGTGTGTGCTAAAACAAAAACAACACACAAAACATAGAGACACAGAGAGACAGAGAGAGAGGGAGAGGGAGACACACATGCTGTCGGCATTATAAATTTGATGCCGCTTAGCAACTTCACATCAAAAAGGACAAAATCCTGCCAGATCCTTTTGAAATATTTGTATCTGTGCAGGCAACTCATAAGTAATATTTGCCTCACAAAGAAAAAGTAAAAAATAAATAACTGGCAACTCACAAAAATCTTAATTTTCCTTGCCTCCGCTTCAAATGTGATGACAATGTTCAAGAAAAATGTCATAGTCGAAATGTGATGAACTATCAGATACCCTGTAAGCTTGTATAATATATATTTCCAGGAAATGAACCAACTTTAGCTGTGGCAAGGGACTCGTTTCTCTAGTCTTTCTCTTTGGAGTCTCTGTGCTTTATGCTACCCCATTTACTTATTTTGAGGGGTATTAAAAGTAGAAAATCATAGGGAACACAATGCACAACCAATCCACAATTGTCTACAGACCGTTATATATATATATTTATCATTACTGATTCTATTTCTTGCTTTGTGTCGCTTACGTCAAAGATACTTTGATTTTTTTTGTTTTTTATGTAAAGCTTATAATCTGTCGAGGCAACGTGGGAGTTTTCCATATTTAACAATGGAGTTAGTGAAATTAATATGAAGGAACAAAGGGAGAATAGAGAAAAATATACATTTAAAGCAGACAAGGGAAAATTAGACACATTTAGCTGGGAGTAGATACTTTGCCTTCGAATCAAACTAGAACAAAGTTCATAACTTTAAAAGAGTTGCAGATTGATTGCACAGCCGGAAGAGTATAATTGTCTCAATCTCTATCGAAACTTGTCGCCAAGATAAACTGAAGCGCAGGGAACATCCTTCAGCCCCTATCAAAGTTAAGTTTCGTCCTGGCTTAGGTGAAAGGAGACATAGCTCAAGGAATATTGCTCTCTCATTGCCACCGCAAATCTTTTTGTTTCTATTTGACTTTGGCATGACTTTTACTTTGCTCTTCCTATATACACTACTATATATACGGTGTATAGTGTAGAGCTGAGGTGAAAACATGAAATGACCAAAATTTTGATATTAAGCAGGCGTTTGGCTTTGGCTCTGCTCTGCGGTTTGGGTTTAAATAGGTGAGCTGGCATTTTTGTGGCAGCTTTGAAAAGTTTTTTAATTAATTAAGAAAGTCTGACTAGAAAGTTGCGACAATTAGAGGAAAGTTAAAGACACAAATTTGGTAAGAGTGTACGCAAAGTGCGGTCTGGAGCAATCAAGGCTAAAAGCCAACCACATCTAAAACAAATTTCATAAATTATCTTGGCCCCGAAAAAAATTTAATAAATCCCCGCAGAACGCGCTGTATGAATGGAACGCACTTCTCTGACGCAGTCACGTGCCACTCACGACTGACGCGTGCTGCGGCGCATCCACGCACACACACACACACACACACACACACACAGAGATAACCACACATATGTGTGTGTATTCTTACACTTGCTCTACAAATATGCGCCTAATAATGCGCAGCTTTGTATTCTTCGCCCCTAACGCAGGCTCGTGTTGCCATAAAGGCTTAAAATATTTGCACGTAAAATGTTCGGCGGCAAATCTGAACGGAAACACACACACACACACTGAGATACACACATGTTCGGTCACATATTCGCTTGGCATGCCACAGCTGTTGCGCCATCTTACGCGGCGTATGCGTAATATGCCTCCAAAATGCCACCGGCATGTGCCTTTAATGACATCATTTTGGCATTTCGCCGCCTTTAATATGGCTGCAAAGTGTCACAAGTTGATGTTTTTATTGTTTTATTATTTTATTTAAAAAAATTATAATGCAAATGTGTTTTTAAAATAATGAAACAGCTGTTCAAAGTGCAGCTTCTGGTTTGGGATAAGAGTCTTAAAGCTTCAGTTTATTCTGCAATCTGAATATAAATATTTAATTTGAAATTTGTTTGATTTAAAGTTACATTTTGTGCAATGAAACCAATGGATAGAAATAAAGGATATATAAAGCTAATAAACTGATCCCATTGGGGAACGCATAAGGAGTATCAATAGCTGAGACGTTGCCTAGAGGAATGCTCGGATATCAGAATTTGTGGCAAATATGGTTCCTGAATATGTGGGATAGGTTAATAGGAATTTCAGTATATAGTATCACAGTTTATCAATCGAAGAAGAAGAGTCTAGTTAAGGTGAGGAATTGATTGAAAGAGAAGCTGCTTGAATCCTCGCAATATATTTTGATCAATCCTAAGAGAAGTTTTCTCCTATCGAATTGATGAACTTCGTTTACTTTCTTTACTTTCTTTGTAAATTGTTAATCAAAAGACTCAATTAACTTTAAGCTAGTTCATTTGGTAATCCGAGGCAAAAGAGACATAAAGCCAGAGCGAAAGATTGTGACAGAGTCTAGTTGGAAATGTATTCAACATGATTCTACACATCTTTATTTTCATGTTCATTCTCGTCGTTGTCTGTTTTTCAAGCCAGTGGCAATTTGCAGCCAGCTCTCATTAGTATGCAACATTGCGGCGGCTTACATTAATTGGGCGTTGCAACTGATTTGAATACGAGGCAGCCAGAGGGGGTGAAAAAAACAGGAGTATTTTGCAGGAGCTTCTAAACGAAAGTGGCATTTAGCATGGGCTGCAGTCCGTCCAAGTCGACGTCCAAGTCTCAAACTGTGTGTATGTTCGACTTGGTTTGTCCGTTGTCCATGAGGAACAGCGCTCTTAATTGCTGAGCTGGTTGGTTGGTTGGTTGGTTGGTTGGGAGACGGGGCTGTTGACTTATGGAAATTGGCGTCTATATCGGGTAATGCCTAGATACACGCGCTGCATAATAACGAGAGCTGCTGAGCAGCGTCAAACTGACTTGCCAAGCATAATTTGTGGTCCTTTCAAGGACATGTGACCAGTCGACCAGTCAACCTGCCACCAGTTGGCAACTGGTAAATGGCAACTCGCAGCTGGTTGCTGGCAGCGCATGTGTCTATTTATTTTAATTAAGTACAGGTAAATGTATCTGCCTGTTTGCACTTGGGGCGTGTTTTGTTTGCAGGCATAATTAAAATGCGACACTTTGTTTTCCACTTTTTTTGCTCTCTCTCGCTCTCGTTTCCAGCAGCGAAAGTTTCACAACAACAAGGAGGAAAACAAACGAACTGCCTGCACTAACGAATCACTAATTAATAAATAAGGTAAGCTAAGGTATGGCTCCTACCAAGGCTCTGATATCCTGGGAGTCTAGCAAACAGGGAGATGCCGAATCTGGTTGCCTTGCCAGCATAATTATGCTGATTAATTTAGTAAAGCTCTTAGGAGCACACACGCAAAATGAATTTACTCTGTGTAAGCCACATTTGTATTGTCAGCCAAGGAAGTTATTGTTGCTTCGCATATTACGAGTACATAACAGAAGCCACTACGAGCCACTTGAGACCTGCACAGGTTTATATTTCCCTGCAGTTGCTTGGCAAACAGAAGAAAACTTACTCTTAAAGCTTCATTCAAGCCAACTATTAGATATAGAAGTTAACTGAATCGATAAAGCTAATGTCAACTAATAAAACTGTATATCTCACTTAGAGAGAAAAGCTCTGTAAGTTGCATAAATTGTTGTCAGAAATGATAAAGTAAAGTCATTAAATATTACGCATACGACTGAGTGGCTGCTGCTCGAGCTGCTCGAGCTGCTCGTGCTGCTCGAGCTGCACTCGCTGGTCGTGGCTCAATTACAAAAAGTTTTGATTCGCAGGCATAAAGAAATAAAACAGAGCTCACAGATAGAGGACTCTAGCAGATTTACACATACTAATGAATCTTTAGCTTGGCGCCGCCGGAAACAACTGAAGACCAAAGTTATTCCACCCACACGATAGTTATAACGCACATAAGTTCCCTTCGTACAGGAATAAGTATGACTATAAGTATAAGTATATGTGGTGCAAAGTGAGTAGGAAAGGAGGAAACAGGCAAAAAGATTATGCCATGTTAAGAAACATGAGAACATGTGAAGTAATTCGAAAGTGGGCAAAAGAATAGTAGTGCGAGTGCGAGTTCAAGTTGGAGCCACGATACGACAAACAAAAGATTACCGAGGGTTGCAATCGCTTTCGAGTGTCTTACATTTGTCGAAATTAAACAATGTAAACTTTTGGTTTGCTCAACAAGGCAGTCCCAATCCCAGAAAGGAGCAAACTTTGTCCCCATCTCTGGCTAGAGCTCCATCCTCTGTCTTGACAAACGCACATACATATCGTCTATAAGGATGGGTACAAGAATGTAACTCAATTAGTTTTTGCCCCAAAAACTTTATGTGTAATACATAGTTGTAGCTTTAGGTTGGCGCCAGTCCGAGCCACGTTCTTGGCCGTTTCTCTTGAGCATTTCAATTATGGCTTGACTTGGCTGGAGGAGCACTTCAGCTCCAGGAGCGAAGTCACATATAAATTTCAAGTAATTGCTTAGTCCCTCATTCTGGCTGCTCCCCTTCAAGGAAAGTCATCACAAAGTCGTCCAAGTCCTGCAAGTTGTTGTAAGTAATTGCCGTCTAATTGCTTATTGAAATTATTCCCATTTACTTTCCTTTTTTTCTTGTGGTTTCTCTGCTAATCGAAGCTTTGCATCGGATTAGTGGCTGTTGTGACTTCTGAATGCAATCACATGGAAAATGAAAAGTGCTCAGGGATTAGTGGCTGATCCTTTGACATTAATAGAGAGCTGCTTTAAGTAATTGCTGATGGCAAGTCGAGAGAGAGAGAGATTCTTTGATGAATTGAATCGATTTTGCGAGTTTAAATAAATTTAAATATATTTATCAACTCCATCGCCGAGGGGGCCATAACTTTTTAACGTCTTCAGCTTGACAAATGTTGCCCTTTTAATTTTATTAAAAAGGGTAAAGTACGTCGAACGACATCTAAAGCAGCTCCCTTAGTGGAATTGAAGTTATTGATGAGCTCAGATTGAGTATATTGATTTGGCAGGCTTAAGGCAAACATACGATAGAATTTAAAGCAGAATCCCTTGCGAGGACCTTCATAAAAGTCTCTCAGGCAAAGGACCAAAGATTGATGGTCTAACTGGCGACACTTAATGTTCACTTGTTGGCGCCAAGGAGGGAGGCCAAAAAGCTGCACCACCGGAGCGGAAATCACACAAAGATTTTCCCATACAAGTGTTCACCACACTTTGCTTTCTTCCTTATTTATTTATTTTCCTTCTTTTTTCTTGTTTTTTTTCGGTTGGTTGTTGTCGTTGTTGGTGTTGCTGCTGCTACTGACCACATTAACCGGAAGAGCCTGGCAGCAAACTTATGCAAACCAAGAGGACAGATAGCGGCACAAAACTTGGCCATAGAATGCCAACTAAAAGGCAAGATCCCAGGACGATGTCCAAGTTTTTATGCCAGAGGCTGGGCAAGAAAAGAGAAAAGAGAAGAGAAGCATTGAAACTGTTCAAAGCTTCCATCCTCTGGCGCCTTATTGTACAAAGTGTTGACTTTATATCCTTCATTTAGTGGACATAAAAAGGATATTATTAAAAGCTTAGAAAAGTAGCCATTTCCTTGGAAGTCAAAGACATCCTCCTCCCACTCGCCTCACCAAATGCAGGCGTACAAAATACATAAAATATTAGATGCCTTCAAAAGGAATACAATACCCACTGATTTTACTCAGACTCCCCCTCCCCCTCCGCCGCCACCTCCTCCTGCCACGCCCACATCACAATCAGCCAGTTGACCAAAGTCATGTAGACAATGAGACGAACTCGCTTACTGTTTTCCCATCTCTTTTTTTCGATTCAGTTTTTTTCTTTTGCTGTTTTTGGCTCGTTCGTTTCGGCCGCCTTTGGTTGCGGCTCATTTGTCTTTTATGATGTTGGCTCTTTTCTCTTATTAGAACGGAAAAGGAAAACTGAAAAGCTACTTGCAAATGACCGATTCCAAAATATCCTTATTGGACTGCACTAAAAGTTGACCACTAATCATTCATTTTAAGTACTACTTTTCCATATAAAAATATATTTTAAATAAACTTTTTTATGCTGAGTTTGCAGAGATTTTATACCTGGATAATCGTAGCATCCTCCCATCATCCTCTCTCCATAGGTCTATACATTCATTATACCCCTTAACTCGCTTTTTTGGGTACACAGTATAAAAAAAAGAAAAACTCGAGGACTTTGTCCAAGCGCAGCGCAAAAATGTACGCAAAAAGTGGGTATAAAAATATTTGTAAAAAGTCCATTATAATTATAAATGAGTTGAGCACCCAAAATACATATCCTTTTTATATATAAACGAGTATTTTGTGCTATTGTCATTGCTCCGGGTGTCTTCTTTGGGGAGTTTATTACGAGGCTTTGTCAAATTGACTGCCACATTTTAATAAGCCCTAAAAATTTGGGCCAATAGTCCTCTGAGACTGGGCCTATACCAGGTCATATTTTGACATAGAAATCAAACATAAAACATTCTTTTTGTCTCTTGTTTCAGAGGATTCTACAATAAATGGAAAATGTAATAAAACGATGATAAAATGCTTTTATATGATTGCTTTGTTGCCGGAGTTCTAATAAAAGAATATACGAGTGTATAAAATATCGCTAAAGAATTGCAACCGCGTTTCTAACCAATTGTGGGAGCTTCCTTCAGTCGTGGGAAGGACTATGGGATACTCTGGGATTAGATATACTAAGTAAAGGTAAGTTGTATACTTGTTATCCAATATTATTCTTATTTCTATGCTTAATTATATATCGCTTCATTCGATAAATATCGTATGAAAGTATGTGGTAAACTCTAAGAGCTATGGTAGATCTCTGACTCTTTCGGTCTCTCAGGACACTGTCCCCTTCTCTACTTTAACTACATTTAGACAACATTATTTTAACCCTCTATGGCCCACAGGCTGTAGAAATCAGAGTCCTTTATAGTATTTCAATCTGACAGAAGCTGTGCCGCTGAACTGAGTTTCAATATCCTTTTGAGCTCGGGCTGGTTTTCGTTTTTTGCTTCCCTTCCTGCAGCCTTGTTTTGGGTGTGGCTGGTGTCCTTTGGGCCGGGGCACAGCTGTCTGTTGAAGCTGGGGCAGCAATGCGTGTATAATTGCTCAGACAATGAGCAATTGTTTTTCCACTCTTTTTGTTGTATTTTTTATTATTTTTCCTCAGCGCATTTCTGCCTTTATTTTGCTTTTGCTTTTGCCTTTTGCTTGTTGTTTTTGTTTGTTTGCGCCGCTGTTTCTGCTGCTGGTGTTTTTATTTTGGCGAGCATTTTTCACATTGTTTGCATACATTTCGCAGTCAGTGTACATTTGTTATGCAAAGAGGCCTCAAAGCGTTGTTTTCGATATGTGCTCCCTGTTCAAGCAAATTAGTTTGCAAAGGACTGTCGCCGCATCCTGCGCGCAAACCTGTCCCCCTCTCCTCCTCTCCCTCCGGGATGTGTTTTGGGCTCACAGATTGAATATGCATTTTAAAGCAGTTGCCGACGCATGAAAAGGCCGCGGGCTAGAAATTATTTTATATATTCTCGTATGTATAAATATATATACTATACTTGTATTGTTGTGCTGCCAGACGGGAGACACTTGAAGGAGGAGGTGGTCAGGATATTCCATGCGCAGTTAGCCAGAACTTTGTTTGCCTTTTCATAATTAAGCGCGTAAATTGGCTTCTCCAGTGGCTGCCTCGATGGGTCTGCTCTGGCCTGGCCACCCACGAACGCAATTAGTTGGCTTTGGATATAAGCCTATGGGATCATTAAAAGAGCCCAAAGATAAAGTACAGTTGTCCACGTTGTATCTCAAATTAGTTGCACTCCCTCTGTATGAATACTCGCCCACGTGGCAGTCCAATCAAGCGCCGTTTTATGACTCAATGCGAGTGCGTCTTTACGAGTCTGAAGTTCAGACTTTAGAGGGAGTACCTCCAAATGGACTAACCAAATAGCGAACTCATCGTCGAGTGGCCTACTACAATTCTGCACTAATTTTGTAGCCATAAAAATTCAGTTGCAAGCCATTAATGTCAACGCCAGACGACAAAGTCGACGGGCCAAAAGTTGCGTGTTTCATTAGTTGCGAAATATGAGTACTCGAACGGAGTGGCCCATCAAAGTCCCCAAAGTGTCCATGTACCACATAGCACTAGCTAGAGCTAGTGGTGCCCCCAAAGTACTCGCTGTCTGTGTGCGCCTCGTGACAAATTTGGTTTTATTTCTGTGCGGCAGACAGACACAATAAAACATACAAATGAGGCACACTCATACTCTGACAGAAGTGAGAAAAAGTGAGAATGTGGTGAGTTGCGCCTTTCGAAATGGGTGTGGCAAGTTTAATTATGTTTGCGTTTTGTATATAAATTCTTTCACCAGTGCGAGCGGTGGCAAGTGTGGAGCACTGCAAGAAAAAGCTGTGTCTTATATCATGATGTTGCCTCCTGCGTTTCTTTGTTTCTCTCAGTGCAACATGCACTTTTCGCTAACATGCAACTTAGTCGCCGCCTTGCCCCACACCTTGGCAACTCTGCCTCAGCCTTAGATGCTGTCCCCTCATCGGCAGCACGAAACTTTTTCCCATGTTGCGTCAAGTCTCCTCAGCTCACGTCGTCTTCTTCACGGGCATATCAAATGTGACAGCCTGCAAAGAAGTCATAGCCAGGAGTATAGACTTTGGGACCCAGACACATGCCCTGCATATACATATAGACTTTCTGAAGACTTGAGCACACAAAAAATCAAATAGAATAACGTAAGAGTACGGGTCGAAATATCTCCAGAGTTTATGTTGCATTTACTTGGGATTCTGTCTGCGCCGGAGCATGTCAGCCCGCCTCCTGCCTGTCTTTGAGCTGTTTCAAATGACGACAACTATATCCAGAGCGACTTGGCTTTTGTCTGAGCAGATCCCCCCCTCAGATCCCTGCCCTAGACTCACTCATATGCGGGCTCCAAGTGCAACAATTTGACTTGATGTTGATGTTCCTTTGTTAATTTCTGTGTCGTGTCGTTTTCTTTATTCTTTTTCTGTTTCTTACGTAAATGTTTGGTACGTGTGACAAATGTTGAACTTGTACAATTGTCTCTACTGCCAGCATTTAGCAAAAGTTTCTCTGTGTGTTTCTTTCCACGACATATGGGGGCAAAGTTGCCCCATGTTGAAGCTGTTGCATAAGCCAGAGGCAGAGCCAGAGACACTCTGAGTGACACCCAAAGGGCAGCAGGGGGGAATCTACGAGAAACGTTTATCTTTGAGTCATACGACATTTGTTGTCTGGGATTAATTTGAAAAGGCTGCAGAGGCTGTTTAGCTGTTTCGATTCGTAGAAAACTCGTCTTACCTGTGGCATACTTGAATGATAAAAGTTGCAAGATACTTCGGATGGTTTCTATAAAGTCAAAGAACCAAAATGAAATCTTTTAAACGACAGAAAAATGAAAGTGAGAAATTCAAAACGCTTTATACAAATAATAGATAGTAAAGCGAAGGTAATCGCTAAATGAAAAGGAAAGCATTGAGTTGAGTCAAAAGTTTTCACGCTGATCACGTCCTGCCCCCAGATATCCCAGACTTCCTTCAATAACTTTTGCTGAGAGTCCTGGCCGATTCTTTGTTATAATTAGAAATGTTATGCCCTAAGGTCCGTTGCTCATTTCGACCTGCAGCGGGTTTAAGCTGAATGTTCCAAGAGCCGCCACCCGCTGGCAGCCAGGACTCAAAGGGAAGTGCAAAAGAGTATTCCTTGAGGCACAGCACGCCTCACACTTAATTACAAGGAACATGGGAGGGGGAGAATGGGAAGGCTCCTGAGATCCGAATAGGTGGGGGTCACATCTTTTTTCGATTATAAAGTTTTTACGAGTTGCAAACGCAATTGTCAGGGAACCACTCGAGTTGACGCCAGGATTTCTAACGTGAATTTTACGAGAGATTAACGAACGATTAACGGCGTAACGTGGTGCTGTCAGGCTACGTGCTCACGTCCCATATCTCCAATTTCTGAGAGTACCCCTACCCCTGCGCCGCTTCCCCGAGCTAAGCAGATGTCGCTCGCTTCCAGAATTTATATTTTGCAGGTGATTTGTCGCATAAAATTCAAATAATTCATAAGGCGCGCGCCAAGGGCTAGAAATAACAAGCCGCCCACAGGACACGCCCTCCTCCTCCGCGGCAAGCGCCAAAAATATGCAGCGAAGTGCGGCGGTGGCAACACGGCGTATGCGTGCCACAAACTTTTTTGTCAGCATAAAGTTGCCGCCGAGTAGGGACACAATTTTCTGATACTGAACACCCCTACTCCTCCTCAGCTCGCTCCCTACAAACTTTATCATTTTCAAGCGATTCCCGGCTTGTGCGTGACACCCCCCATCCAAATATTTTTCTCACACTTTCCCAGCATTTTTCCAGTTTCCAACAATGCGAAAATTGTGTCTTAAGGGCGTGTTGCTTGTTTCTGTTTTGTGGTTTCTATTTGGACCTGTTTCTCGATTCGTTTTTGGGGTTCGCTTAAGGCGGTCTAATCTGTAATGTGTGAAGGGATTCGACGATGAACGAAAGGTTACCCACTAGTTGTGGTCCCTTCTCAATACCCTGCCGAAGTCAGAATACACTAAAAGGGTATAAGAGGTCAAAATCAATGTCAACTGACAAGTTGCTTGTCTTCTGTGTCCTTTTGATTACAGCCTTTCTTGTGTTTAGATACAGTATCTAAAAGTTACTTTTCTGTCCAACTTTCTATTAATGATGTAAAGTTACTTTACAGAGTATCTCCTAGTCGAGCATTCTCTTGCTGTGTAGGCAAAACAAAGACAGCTCCGCTAAATTGCTGCTCAAGTTGATTTTTTGCCTTGAATCCTTTGAATGTAGCTAAGAAAGGTAATGTGCAAATATATATGGTACATAGAGAGATATATTCCGAACCTATATCTTATGTATTCTAGGGAAAACTGCTTCCCAATTGTAAATAGTTAAGAAGCTGTGTGATATCAATAAATTTTATAAAAATATGATTTAAACTTGCTTTCAACCATTTCAAGCGAAACACAACTTAAGTTGAATAGCAGCTAAACATATCGGTTAACTGATCAGCTTCCATCTGTCTCTTCGCTATTCTTGAAACCCAAGTTCTGCTTCCTTTCGAAGACCTCGTTACCAAAGCTGGCATGGGAGGTCGCTTGACGCGCTTTGACTACGGCCTTTCGGTGCAGCTTGTCGGATCGGAACTCATCCCGGGACAGAGTACGCAGGCTGGAGCCTTGGTGCCAGACCCGCCGGGGTCGATGGTGCCGTTTGGCACCTGGTCCACAGCAGGGCACGTGCCAGATGCGTTGATCCTTGCCGAACTCATCGCCATCGCTGAGAGTTTGCGGCAGGTCGTGGTGCAAGGTCTCCGGCAGGAATATGGCCATGATGCCACCCACAATACCTAGAACGCTTAGGGTGTTCAACATCAGGGTAAGGGAGACGTGGGACATATAGATGATGGGTGGAGACAGGAGCATAGCTACAAAGCCCAAGGTGTGTATCAGGGCCACGCCCTGAGCTCGCACCACTGTAGGCAATATCTCGGCCGCCCACTGTAGTCCAATGTTATAGCTCATGTTCGCAAAGAAGCGTCCTGTCAGGGCAGCGACGATAATGTGGGTGGGCTTGATGCTGTTCGCTGCAACCAGGCTGAATACGCCACTGAGTATTGTGAAGGTGAAGGCGCACCAGCGACGCCCAAAGCGATCGAGGGTCAGGATTACCAGGAGATCGCCTGGCACCTCCGTGGCGCAGGCGACGCTGAACACCAGGAACACATTCTCCTTGTCCAGGACACTGGCGGCGCGCACGTGTCCATCGTACACCAGGGATATGCTCATCCAGATAAATATCATAATAACCGTGAAGCGAGTGAGCCGACGACGCTGGAATATGGAAACGATCGTAAAGTGGCGACCCTCGAGCTCCTCCTTGTAAAACTGTTCGCAGTTCTCGTGGAAGTTCTGCCAGTAGGTGGCCGAAAGGACCCGCCCGTTGCGACGTGCAACGCCCTGAAGGATCTCGATTGCATCATCGATTTTACCCACTGAGACCAGCCAGCGTGCCGACTCGGGCAGCAGACAATAGGCGAGCAGCCCGATCCCAATGGGCATGGCGCCGAGGATGGTGAAGGTCCTCCAGTTGCCCAAGAAGAAGGCCAGCCAGGGCAACAGCATGGTGCAGGGGGAGTAGAAGAGGGCCAGGGACAGGTTGCCCACACAGGTGCGATATTTGGGTCCCACATACTCGAGTACTGCAAGGATTACAGGATTAGCTTTGGGATGTTAACAGAGTTCTACAGTCGTACCCAAAATATAGATCATAGTGAAGCATGTGTCATAGGAAGCGCCCACAACAAACCGGGTGAAGGCGAATCCGGCAAAGTTCTTGACGAATGTTGTGAATAAGCTGCCAAAAAGAGCCAGAGCGGAGCTGCTGACCAGAGCCGCCAGACGGCCGCAATGATCTGCAAAGTGTCCATAGGCCAGACAGCCTACGATGGAGCCCATGAAGAAGAACATTTGGCCATAGGTGGCGTAGGCGTCGTTCGCACAGAGCCAGCCGAACTCCATGGTGGCCGATTTGAAGGGGTTGTCACTGTCAAAGACGTATCCTTCCTTGCAGGGTATCCTGGGCAGGGAGCTGTTTATGTACTCGCTGCGATTGGCTGCCATGAATACAGCTGTGTAGTTGGCGTCATACATCTCGCAGCGACTGTAGCTGCCATCCGGCTCCCTGGGTATAGAGAGCTCCTTGCGCTCCTCCTCGTCCTCAATGGGCGACAGCTCGCGGACGAAGCAGTAATAATGTTCCGGTGGCAGTGTCATAAAGATCTGGCTGAGATACACGAAGGCAGCAATAAAGCAAAATGGAATCATGAAGAGGAAGAGCAGTTTCTGGAAGATGCCGAACTCTCCAATCTCTGGCAGAAGGTCATCGAAGTCCATGAATTGCTTGGAATCAATAATCGAATATTTGGACTTTGAGATCTCAGGAGAGACGTCATCGTGGTACTTGATCCTTTGGGCGCTCGTCTGTAGCGCAATATCCACACTCTTCTTTGTGCTATTTCTATAGTATATATATAAGTAATAATATATGGAATACGATATCTGAATACTCACGGTCGTGGCTGGTTGTTTTCATCATCGTTGGAATCGTCCTGACTTCCGGCCATTTTCAGACAAATTCATTTCTGACACAAGCCAAATGATGATTTTCACGCCATCGCTTGTTGGGTTTTCTATATATTTCCATCTTATATTTGATATATCCTTTATCATCTGTCGGCTTACTTGACATACTGGTTCTCTTAGTCATTCCAAGCAAGGATTAGGATGCTTTGTTGGCCTCTATATCCATGTGTTTACTCTCGGCATATCAGCCAAAGTAATCGCGAAAGCTTTTCAAATGTCCTTGACATATGCAGCGCAATCAGGATCTAACGGTTTGTTTTACCAGCATTTTTTCATATCTCAATCTTCGTTTTGAGCCTTCATTTTGTCACCGTCTGTTTTGGCAAACATTTTTCTGGCTTTTGCTTTCTGCTTTTCGCCTGGCCCCTGACCCGCAATTAAGATAGCTCAACCCATATCCAGAGCCGGAAGTACCCGCGAGATATGCGCTCTGAATTTGTTGCGGTCGCCGCTGGCAACTGGCAAACAGGCAACTGGCAACTGGCAACTGGCAACTGGAAGCTGGCAGCGCTGCATGTGGCACGATTGCCTTTCATTTGCATGCTTATCAGGCGCCTCTGCCACGCTTAATGCCGCATGTTGCCAGCATGAAAGTTTTTCTCGCGTGTTTTTTTCGATTTTAGAATTGCTCCTTCTCGTGTTTATCATTTGTCACATGTGTGTGTGAGAAGGTAGCTGGATGTGTGTGGGTGTGTTTCATCCTGCAGCTGCTGATTTTTGATATATGGCTCCCAATGGTGTTGTTTGTTGTCGTTGGAGTCGTCTGTCTGTCTGTCTCCGACTGCGACTCATTGCTGCTTGTCGCGTTTCAATGCGTTTGACTTTTTGCGCGGTTTGATAAGTGCGCTTAACTGTGTCAAGTGGAGGGTTAAAGTACTGACAAGAGGGCAGACGGAGGGGGGAGTGTTTGACTCTCAGTTTGAGTTTGTTGTGCAATCAGCAGCGGGCAGGAAATGTGCGTAGCTCTGCGGGTTCTGTTGCCGCAGGCAACTCAACTCAAGTCAAGGCTCAAAACAAATTGCTCTGCACTCCGTGAAGTGCTGACAATTTGAAAAGTGTCGCAGAAATGCTTGTAAATGATATGATAGAGTAATGATTGTAGCTTCTTTCTGCTGGCTGGAGGCAGTTCTTGGCTCACAACATTTATTTGGCTCATCCGAAAGGGGCTTACATATAAATTGAAGATTCCAACATAAATTATTGGCAGCATTTGTTTGGCTTATAGAGAAATCGGATCGAAAGTTGAAATCAAATTGTTAACTATAAGTGCAATTAACCCATTAGTGCCCAATTAACCCACTTCTCTTCAGAGAGTAACCAATCTATGTGCTGGCACAGCTTCCACATAAAATTAATTGTAATTAAAAATTAAAATGATTTTAACATTTTTAATTATGCAATTTGCTTTCATAATAATTAAAACAAATGTTTGGCTGGCTGCCTGACAAACAGAGCCTCGCACACAAATGAGCCAACAATTTCTGTGTCCTTCCGTCGAATCTCCCCAACCCCTCCCCTTCCTCTCACCCATTCTGCCTGCTCCTCTGCAATTTTCGTGTGTCGCTCCAACCATGAAAATGATAACAAGCCGAATGTGCGCCAAATGGGGGTTTGTCTGGAGCTGGAGTCGGAACAGGAACTGGAACTGGAACTGGTGCTGGAGCTGGCGTCTGGTATGGGCTGATTGCCTGCCGCATTCAATTTGGCAGAAGATGCCACCGACTGTTGCCCATTTGTTGTTTGTGCGGGCTTAGATATCCCGGGGATTGGTAATTGAAGCCTGTTTCGCTCGCTTCTAATGGGTTTATTCACAATTAGCTGCTTTTTAAATGAAAATGCTTTCAATATGTGCGACAACAAGCAGAAGAACAACAATCAACTGAACATCTGAAGCTTATCAAATGAACATTTACACAAGCCAAAGACTTTTCGTCTTGCTTTAAGACTTTCAATTGAAATGTAGGGAGATTCCCCTAAAGAAAAACAGATCCCATCTCTGCATATTCTCTATGATCTTAGACGATTATCCTCCATTTGTAAATACTAAAACAGACTCCATAAGATGTAAATGAAGTATTCTTAAAAATAGAGATATATATCTACTTCATATCTATATATATATAATCCAATCTCTAGACTTCTGTATACGTTTGATTATTCGTTTAAAAGTTTTATCAATATTCGCATAGAAAAGTTTTTGCTCATTTTGCAATATGGAAAACTTTGTTTATGTTTCATTTAACTTTCATTTAAAAGAGGTTTTCCTTAAAAATATATATAGCTCAGTAATAAAATAATAAATATTCAATTTCCAGTATAAAATATTCTCGAAGTTATTTTAGATTTCATATGAAATAAAGTAAATTTTATATTTAAATCTCAGCACCTTCTTCTGGGATATTTAACAATAAAAGTCTAGATAAAATGTAAACACAAATGGATTCAATTCTTATTCTTATTCTTGTTTATCCCAGAGGCCGATGTAAGCTGGTCTGCATCAGCAACCACTGTAATATAATATATATTTGCCACACGCAGCAACAACTTGCAACACACTCGTCGAACTGGAATAACAATTGCAATTTGCATTTGCAGCCATAACAAAGGCTGTTGGCAATCTCTTAAGAGCCAGAAAATAAAATTTAAGCCGAATTTACACACATAAAAACGCCTTTAAAAACTATCATAAAAGGCAACAAGAAATAAGTTTCAGCTAAAAGGAAGTAGACTAAGAGATGCCCTGTAATCCCTCAAAGAGCTTAAAGTTGTGATTTCAAAATAATAAAATATCTCCCTTAAGTTTACAGAGCAAAGTCAAAGTGACATTACTTATGTATATGCGGATTATCAGAACATAAGAATAGTAGCATAATCTGTCGCTCGATCCTAATATGATATTCCCTTGGAGTCCAGTAACACAGAGCATATTGACAACAATAATGCGAATCTGGACAATGGCAGTTCCCTTGAAGCTCAAGCCAAATGCATTGGCCATATGGCAAGCTCCCATGTGTCTGTGTGTGTGTGTGTGTGAGTGTGTTCTTAAACGCTGCACTTTGGCCGACAATTTCATTTCGTCGTCGGTGCAGCAAGGACAATTCGAATGCATTTGGGGTCCTGCAGCTCCTGCAGATGTGTGTCAATGTGTGCCTCTTCTTCTTCCTCTGTGTCGTTTTAGTGAAATTGCAGAAAATTGTTTTCCGTTTCGTTTCATTTCGTCGTCGTTGCTGCCTCTCCTACTTCTTCTTCTTCATCTGCTTCATTGGAAATGTGCATTTAAAATTTATTGCAGGCAAAGCACAAAATTAACTGCATACACTGTACATACTGTAGGGCGGGGGCTGGTGCCACGCCCCCTAAGGAACCTTTGCATTGCTGTTGACAATTGAAATAACAATTTGCTGCCTTTCGAATGCCTTTCGACTGCCTGTGGCACTGCTGTTTAGCTTCCAATTGCCAAGTCGCCAGCATTCTGTAAACATTGCTCGACTGGAGCCCAGGGACGAGATTCAGGATCTGCTCTAAATGTGTGTCCTGGACCTTGGCTATAATCAATTGCATGTAGTGAGAGCTAAAGTGAGAGTTAATGAAATATCAAACAAGATATTCCGACTACTGACTGGGTCCACCCCCTCCCTTAGACCAATCCCATTTATCTTCCTCAATGATTGTAGAACTCGTTTAGGAGCCGTGTCTAGCAGCTGGTGAAACTCATCAATATACACGAATCCAGTTCGCCCTCCAGTTAACCCTTTCAGCCTAGCCCCAAATTAAGGCCAGAAAGCGGCAAGACAAAAATGTAAATGACTTTCTACTTAACACTTTTGCGAGTGCCAAAACGAAACATAAACAAACAACTGAGAGGATTCCAGCAATTGATTGATTGCGTCAAGGATCCCTCCAAAGGAAGCAACTATCCCAAAATTTAATTAACATAAGCGGCTTGTGGGCTCTAAGGACTCCCACCTCAGAGCTGACTTTGTTTTGAAGGAAATGCTTTTAATTTCTACTTGCGATTTATACTTTTAAAGTGTGTGCACTGGAGGTGTTGGAGTATAACGTTGGCCACAACAACTAGACAATGTCCTTAACTCAAACTGTGTCCTGGACGCACTCAACTATCAACAAATCCGTCAAAGTCTGGCTCTGAGCTTCCTTCGCCATTCGCAATTTGCAGCTTCGTGCGTGTCTGGGTGCTAAAAAATGATAACTGTGCGCACTCATGTGTTATCACTCTGCACCCCCCACCCCCATCCCTACCCTTACCGCACGTGCACATATCCACACACACACACTGAAACACACACACACACACCGGCTACGCCTGCACAGAAGCTGAGGAGACAAAAAGCATATAAATAATTGAAATGTTCAGCAACGCAGCAACCACCCACCCAACCTCCCAACCACCCAACCACCCCCTGTGGGCTGGAACTTCAGCAAAATTGCAGCACTTCTGAAGTGGTAATGTGTGCTGCCTGGGTGGTGCTTGCCTGGCCCCACACTGACCCCGCGCTGACCCCCCGCCGTCCAGGTATTAAGCAATCAAACATTTGATTTTCATTTATCGTGTAATCAAGCGTAAAAATAGCTTCGTGACCAAAGTGACTCATCATCGCTCCTGTCACAGTTCCTATACACCCTTCTATCTGTATGTGTGTGTGTGTGTGTGTGCGTGTGTGTGCTGGTGCTGGTGTCCACTTATGGCTGGTGTTGATGACACTACGACCATTTGATTGCTTCGTTTTTTCGCCACGTGCATCCATCAAGACGCCTCTTGCTCCGGCACTGGGTATAAAAAATGTTGATGATTTGGCCAATGGCTGGATAAACGATGCGTCCGGATCTGGGCCATTAATTGCTTGGCCCTGACAGAGGAATTGATGCCTGGTGTTTTTGGCTGATTAAGTAACTATTCCTTGCCAAAAAGTAGTTTCTTATCGGATGCAGACCAGATGTGACTTATGCCAAGAGCTGCTCCCTAAGTATCGATACTTAAAGCCATCTTTCCAGCTACTAACATTACGTAATATAATAATCAGGAACTGTCTACTAGAAGTATCTGAGTAATAACTAATACCCTTCGGTTCCAGTTGAACACCCAGAACCGAAGACAATGTTATCTGTGGCAGCCTCGGAGCTATTGACACTTGGTGAATGCTTCACTGGCGATGACAGAGCTCTTGATGTCTCTGACATGTTCACACTCCGCTGACTCCCAAGTTTGTAATTTAGTAATCGTCTCCGTACTTATCAAATGACCTTAAAGTGTGCACTTTTATTTCGGAGAAGAACTGTAGAAAATCGTAGAAAAATACAAAAGGTTTTCACGCTTTGGTTAAGCATAACATAATTTTTGGCACTGTTTGAACTCCCAACCTCAGCCGGCTTTAAGGCCTCTCCAGATGACAATTGTCAACACGCACGTAGTTCTCAGCGTACAAAAGGTCACAAATGGCCGCGTTGTTGTCGTAGCTCATCTCCGCCACCTTGAACTCCGGATTAATGGCAATCTTGAGCACATAGGAGCCGGGTGTCATCTCGGTTATGTCAACCCACTGACAGTCCAGATTATACAGATAAACATCCGAGCAGTTGACAGAGATGCCTGATGGGTAAATTGGGAAATGATTCTGTAATTTAACAGCTATTCCGCAGGCGTACCCTGATCTCCGAAGTTGGCGCAGTTGTACTTCTTGGGCACGCCGGGCAGGCAGCTGCTGTCCTCCAGGCAGAAGGACGCCTTGTGTCCTTGGGCGACCTTGCGGCCACGTAAGTCGTAGATGTCAAAGGTGGCAAACACCTCCATGCTGTGGTAGTGCCTGCAGAGAAATCGAGATTAGACCTCAAAAGAAAGTTGGAAGCTCTTACAGGATTACTCACATGTGGCACATGTGCCACTCCCACTGGCTCTTCTGCTTGAAGGGTCGGAAGTCTGTGTTGCCCGCATTGATGGCCGCCGCGGTGAACTTGAGGATGCGTCTCGTCTGGTAGCGCCAGCTGGGATCATCGCGCTGTATCTGGTAGGCTTCATTGGAGACGCAGTTCTCCTCCATGGCGCACTGCATCAGCAGCATGGGCCGATCCTCGAGGTGAGCGGTTTGCTCTATTTCATAGTAGTCCACCACCAGGTCGGGCGAGAGGTAATCACAGATAACCGCAGCCACGTGCTGCCTGTTCCCATGACAGCTGACAATGCCCTGGATGTGGTTGTGGTGCAGGCAGTCCGCCAGTTCCGTCTCATTGCCGTAGCACTCGGTGCCACTGAGAGTGGGTCGAGAGATGTTCGCTCCACCGAAGTAGTCGGTCTGGAAGGCCTCCCGGGCATAGCCCAGGTCCAGTTGGCGACAGACCACGTTCGCCTCCAGCATGGACCAGCCATCCGCACAGATGCTGCCCCAGCGCTGGTCGTCCAGACGCACCTCAACTCGACCCTCGTTCCTGGAGCGTCCACCACGCAGCCGCACATAGAGTCTCGAAGATGGGTGGATGGGCAACTTGGGCAGCTCACGATCATCCAAGAAAGTTACAGGCGCAGGACTCACGTCTATTGCTGACTCACAGATGACACCTGCTGCTTCACTAGGCTCACAGTCGTTGACCCCCCAGCCCTCAAAGTGGCACTCAGTCAGCTCCTGCTCGTGACCCTCGCAGAACAGATTGTCCATCCAGTAGCGTCTTCTAGCGGGTCCGAAGTAGCCGCTGTGTGTGAAGCGTCGGAGTCCCAGGAAGCCCAACTGGCGGCACACAATTTCCCCCTCAGCTGCGTCCCATTCGTCATCGCAAACTGCGCCCCATTTGTTGTTGTGCAGCACCTCAATGTTTCCTGGAAAGGAAAGGGAAAGGGGAAGATTAAGATAAATCTATGTAATCCTTTGAGGTATATTGAAGTCAGATATAGTATTCGTTTAGTATAGAAGATCTGAGTTGTTTCCAAGTTCAAGTATAGAGATTGTCCGATCACATATTCTGATCAGTTCCCTTTCTATATCCTTGCTCACCCTCGTAATCCGCATCCCCTCCGACTAGTCGTATAGCACCTTCTTCCTTGTTCAAGGCCTTGACATATCGCTGGATGAGCTGCTGCTGATCCTGTCGCGCATCCTGTAGACTGCGATGCACAACCGCATCCGTCAGCTGATTCCCAACAACTGTAAGCCATAAAATATATAAGGCTAACATCTTATACTCAGGCAGTAGATTCGAAATAAGTTTGATGAATCGCTTGAGCTGTTCGCATTTGACTGCTTCGACGTGCGTTCGCGAACTGAGTCTGAACCAAATCTGAATAGTCAACAAAAGTTCAAACAGAAAATTAAGTGAAAACCAAATCATTTAACTATGAACTTCAGGTAAGCTCAGTGCCCGCTCCGGTGGCATCTACTTAGATCCACAACTATCTATCGCTCAATGTGTTGGATGTGTTTCGGTTCAGAAGCTCGTTCAAAGCGCTCAATTCTCAGCTGACGTCAGCTGGCGGACAAGGGCGGAGATTGAGATTCAGAGAGAGACAGAGAGGGAGAGACTATTGGCATATATAATCCGTATAGTTGAGAAACCGATCTTAATGACATTTTCAGCAACGATATTGATACGATTCCGACAACAGATGCAGCTCAGATCTGCGATTCCAATTTCCCCGGGGCGGATGCGTCTCTCAGGCGACACGCAATTGAAATTGTCTAAAATTTAAGGAATTATAGAATATGCACAAGCATTTCTCTCAGTGCAGTGCATATGCAAACAAATGTTGCTCCATAAACGAGGAAACAGTCTGAAACTTGTTAATTAGATTCATTTCGTGCATGCAATACAGAATAATATTCGCATAGCAACAATTATAAACTATTTCTCATACATGACAAACATTTAATGAGGCCTTCCCCCTGCCCCCAGTGCATGTCATCCCCCCTCTCTCCTATGGCTAAAACAATTTCCATGGGCCTTCGTCCGACATTGCAAAATCCAAAAAGCTGAAACATACTCGTATACGAAATATGGAAAACTTGGCCATAATTCAGTCACCGAGCACAAAGCTCACATCTAATCCGAGCATATGAACAAGTTGTTGTTCAGATTGTTGTTGCTACTGTTAAGTTGAGTTTATCTGTATCTGCATAGTTGGCAAACTCATCAAGGGAAACCCATTATATTTGGCATGCAGCCATTGGAAACGCCGCAAGCAGCTAACGTAACATGCAACATTGGGAACTGAACTTGACACTGAATCAAAATGCGAGTAACAACGCCAACGAACAGCAGCAGCAGCAAACGGAAAACAACACAAATTAGTCTGATTGACAGCACTCGACTAGCAGATACCCTATGAATAGATACCCTACAAAAGATACACTTCAAAGCACCTTAAGAGATATTGATAATAGGCGAGCTGCTGCTTCAACTGATTCGATTTGATACAGAGAAGTATGAAGAGGTATATAGGACTATCTTCAATTATATCATGTACACCCTGTAGTCGGATATGCCCTTCCATTTAGTCAAATTTCGGCTACAGGGTGTACACATGCGGTAATGACGTTTGGATTTGTATCTTGCCTCAGCTCGTGTGTGGGTTGATTGTTCTCTATTGGGGGTGAGCTTATTAGCTTATTGGCTGAGTGGCAACATGCTCGTAATTGGAGACCTAACCCGATTCTGTCACCCAAAGAGAGACTTCCCAGAACAAGAGTGATATATAGTGCTCAGATCCATTGAAGCGTGGCCCAAAACAGCCGTTTGAATCATTTTCAAGATCAATGCGAATTCTGTTTGTGAGATTTACATAAGTGCCAGATATATGGCATATAAATGAACATACAGATGAATCGATCGATACACATTCTCATTCTGCTCAGAATGTGTGAGGGGTTCCAAACAGGTTGGAAACTCAATGATACAGATCCTTACACGAACTGGCGATAAATATTGCTGGTAAAAATTAATTGGATAAACGTTTTATGATATTGAATTATGATAAACGGGGTCATTACGGGAGGACTTCTTTCTTTGCTCTGAAATTCCCACACAATTCAAACGGCCAATTTTATGAGTGCGTAAATTCCAATGTCAGCTGCCAAAGGCAATGGCAACGGCAAAGGCGTAAGGACTACACAATCCTTAGCCAAAGCCAGAGCCAGAGCCAGAGCCAAGCAACGTCATGCACAAAGGTAATAAAATTCGATATAAAATCGTGTAATAAAATCATTACTGGACCAGGCACTAAAATCAAACTGGTCTGGCAACGCCAGCGGCAGAGCAGAAAAACGTGCAGGCGGCCCAGGATACGACCCAATCCTAGTCCCAACACCGCACTGAATTCCAATCCCTGACCCCTTTCCCTTCCAAATCCCAAGGCCCAGCTCAACACATAAAAATGGCAACGTGTGCCGCTGGCTAAGTGAAGCGACAAGTTGAAAGAGCAGCAGCCACAGCCACAGCCGCTGCCACAGTTGGTGCCACAGCTAAAGCCGCATCCGTGGCATCCTCCCAAGACGAAGGAGCAGTAAAAATAAGATGAAACCAGCGCGAAAATAATTTGTGTGGGTTCTTTATTCATTCTCGAGGCTCGAGGGCCCGGCCCGGCCTGGCCTACACTTCGCGTAGGAAGTGTAATAATAGCAACTAAAAGGGCAAAAACTGCTTAAAGGATATTGAAAAGCGATAAATTGCTTTATTACTTAACTCTGAGCCAAATGATTAGGTCCGCGCTGCACGAGTGCTCCACTCCCCGTGGCTCATTAAAGAGCTCAACCAGAGCTGCAACAAGGAAGAAAACAGGAAGAAAAGCAAGTTGAAAGCAACAATTGTTATGGTTGTTGCAATTAAATGTTGCAATTTCTAAGTTTCTTAACACTAATTAACACCTCATGCTTAGTCTGAGGCTTAGTATAAACAGACTTAAAATAGGAAGTGCAGATAAGTCTGTTGAAACTATATCTTATTTCAGTAGTTCAACTACTTCTAGTAGTCTTTATTTTTAGATACCAAAGATAATACGAATATTGAATTACTCTTAAAGATAACTCCAAGGATACTCAAATCTGTCAACAGTTGAACAAAATGGTTTAGACTCTGCCTTGGCTTTAAGTTCATAATTCTCAATTGCTGGAAAAAAAGGCCATAAGTTAATTTTGCGCAAAGCCTTCAGCAGCAACGAAATAGCTGAGAGATACTCGTATCTCCTTATAATGATATCATATATGGAAGCTCATTGGAACATTAATAAAATCGCATGCCGCTGACAGCATAAATGTCACCAGAAGGCTATTAAAACGAAATTATAGCCGACATAACCATGATTCATTAGGCCAAGTCTAGAAGACGCTGAGCAGAAATCATAAAATAAAAAATGTGGCAATAACTCCCAAATTTGTAGCTTAAATAGGAAAAGAGACAAAAAAATAATAATGTTGTTTATTAATTCGAAATATGAACCCAAAGAATGAGAACAGAAAAAAGAAGTCAGAAAAAATGTGGCGAGGCGTGTTCGGCTTTGAAAATGTGCCAAAAAGTTCACAATCGACGAGTGCCCCTGCTTTAATACCCTTTTTTATGCGAATCTCAATGGCAACTGGGCTGGGACTGGGACCTGGGAGCAGGAGCTGGACCCGGACCCGGAGTGAGTCAGGCTGGGGCAGCAAATAAAATAATGAAATTAAAATGCGCCTTTTGCTTTGGCAAACTCAGTCAAACTCAGTCACTTGGACACTAAAGTACAAAGCAATAAAAAGATAATGAAATCAAAAGAATGAAAACAAGGGAGAGCAACACAATGGGATGGGCATTGAATTGGATCGGTTTCCTCTTGGAATTCTAATGAGCTTTATTTTTCAAAATTTATTTCCTTTCAAGCGAGAAATATTTGGAATTTGAATTTAAAATGTTGCAAGTAAGCTTCAATTTTTGAGTAGAAGCTCGAGATGTAGTTCTGTTCTCTCCTTCAATTAGTTGCTTGTATATCGAATATAATCAAGTTTCCATTAAAGGTACATGCACATTTTTTATATAATTTCTTACAGGTTGAAGTCTCTTTTTTATTGTGATTTAAGTGATAATCTGTTAAATTTATTTATTGAAGCGTTTAAATACGCTTGAACTTCCAGACAAGCTGTCGATTTGCGACAACCAAATGCCATCGCTCCAGACACAATCTACATACACTTATACATATATATATATATATATATATTTTTATGCCAATATTGGGATATTGTACACAAATAACAGGTGGCATTTCCGGCTTTGTGCACCATTGGCCACACAATTCCAATGTTGCAGTGGCAGATTGCTTTTTTTTGGGAATAAAATACACAATAAAATAAGAGATAAATATTTTAAGTAGAATAATAAAACTCAGACTGGTTGCGCGTACAGCCAAACAAATAGCTTAAACATAACAAATAAACTCGGATTTTTAGCTATTCGCATATTATTGATGCTCTTTTCGATGAGGGGTAGTGAAGTTCTATCAAGGAGTATGCAACGTCTGGCAATAAAGGACTCTTTTGCTGATAGATAGAGTTGAGTTTTCTATCTTTATGTCTTCTGATTCAATCACATACACATTCACACAAGAATACACCAAAAAAGCAAGGCTTCATATGAGCTTAAGTACTTCATTTGAGAATCGAGGAGAAGGGTTGTTGACTCACTTAAAAGGGGTAATTCTCAAGATTGTTTGTGATGTCGAGTAGTAGTAGATAAAGTTAAAGACCAAACGCACTTCTGTTGGGTATTAGATAATTTTGAATAAAGAACAACAATATATGATCCATATGCTATATATATTATATATATATATTATCATTATATATATATATTATATAATCTATATTATTTATTATATATATTAGTTGGTAGCCCACTTTCTATACGGCTTCTACCAGCTTTTAGCCAGGACTTTATAATTGTTATAGTACTTTTCTTTCTTAGAACTGCTTACCTTGTGAGTCTTTAGGGTATTTGGTGTTCGGCTTGCACTTGGGACCCGTTTTTCTGGTCTTATTTTAAATCTGTCCTCTTTCCCAGCCATTGAATGCCTGCGGCTGGGCCGTGCTGGGGATTTGCGAGAAAAGTTTGAGATGTCTGTCTCCAGACGGAGATGAGGACAACGTCGCCTGAACTTATGTGTGCAAATATTTATTTTAGGATTTTTATGAAGTTGGCGAAAAAGAAATCAAAAGCAGCAGCCGGAAAATCGCCGTGTTGCGTCTTGGTTAATAAAACTCAACCAAGGCAGAGGCTGCCTGCTGCTTGAGTCAATACCCGTTGGAGTGTCTTCTGTCTTCTGTTGAATGTTTTTTATTAATTACGCCGAATATGAAAAGCTGCAACATGAAAATCAATTAATTTCCTTCTATTCAGCCCTGTTTGTTTTCCCTTTTGGCTGCCAATATGCAGCTAATTGAATTTTACATACAATAAACAAGCTGCGAAATGCATTAAAGTCACTTTCAATAAAACAAAAAACTATCTGCCGCATTGTTGTTTCGCGTGTGTTGAGTGCCAGTGAAAATGCATCATGGAAAATGTCGCTGGTTCGGTCTAAATGAATTATGTAACATGTCTAGCCATTTAGTGCCATAATTCAGAAACAATCTATGCCAGCAGACACATCAAACGGGCCTAGTTCTCCGGGTAATCGGGGTAATCGGGGGGTCCGGGATTTGGCTCGTAAAAGGGAGCCTAAATTGCTCGGCATCGGGACAAATTGCATTTGCATAGGATAATTGGAATTGCATATTGAAAAATGTTTATGCTGCTTTGGAGTGCAGAAAAAATGCGATTGAAACTATAATTTGTTGGGGGTTTTGTGGCTTTTCTGTGGGATTCTTTTATCTATAAACACAATGGCTGTTAGTGAATAATAGTAGTAGCTTTTAGCTGGTTTTGGGCAGAGTTTTTGTGTAGTAACAAGATATCCTACACAATGCTGTCATTTTACAAAATTTTAGACCTCAGTCCAGAAGTATTGTTGAAAATTTAGCTTGAAAAGGTGTCCAGGATGCCTGTCGCAGTCCGTTTGATTGAAGCCTTGGCCCTGGTCACAGTTATGGCCCTCATCACATTCGTCTCCCTCGGCGTTGTCGTTGCGCAGCGTACTTTAAGCCTCACCATAACATTTATCGAGGTGAATATACATCAATCATATGTGATTGACCTACAGTTTCTGTCCAATCCGATAGCCGGCTGCTAATATACTTGACGTAGTGCTCGTCATGACTGAGAAAATGCTGGTGGGTGCACTTGTTTGTGTCGTGGCGTTGATCAACACGGTGAGCAATGCTTTGCATATGATTGGAGTTTCCTGAGAAGCTGACTTTGAAACATAATAACTATTACTATATTAGTATAATAATAATGTCTTGGCCATTCAGTACTGTACTACAGACAAGCTGTGTAATCAACTCTATTTAAAAATAAATTACTCTCACTGCCTTGCCTACTAATTAAACTAGACCACAGCCTCGACTTTGTTTCATACAAATGATACTTTAAAGCTACTCCTTGAACTTCTGCAACGAAAGAGAAACTAATAACTATGCTATAAAGCCACCGCACTAATATTCAATCAAACAATTTTACGCTCCAATAAATATTCCTAACCTGCAGGCGGCCAGCACACAAAATGCGCTCAATTGCAGCAAATTTGCGCCTTGCTTTCTACTGCCACTCGTGTATATAAAAAGAGTATTGGGAAAACAAGTTAAAATGCTCTAAGATAGACCAACTAGCAGATACCTTTCACAATAGAGTCCGCTTACATTCATATATATCTTTTTCAGAAGTTTGTCTTAAGTTTCTATCAAAGATTCTCTTTGAAGCTGCTGCTGACCATTGACTATGGCCAAAGAGTCAAGTTTGGCATACCCTCTCCTAGCCCAGTTTGCTTGGGTATAGGGTATCGCTAAAAGGCTTATGGAATTCAAACGAAAATAAATATTTCAGCCACAGAAAATAAACGTTGCTCGAGGATGGGCATCATTTTGAAGCTTGTGGAATTATTCCCTCACTTTTATTTCTTTGGGCCACGTTTTAAGCCGCCTTTTATGTTTTAGCACCTCTTTGCTGTTTATTCTATTATAAAGTTATTTATCAATGTTGCCAAGCTCGTTGCCTCACTTTGATGCCTACACTCTGTGTAGGCGTTATATCAAACCCGATGCAGTTTTTGTGCCTTCTGTTAATGTAATTTTTGTAATTTTCGCTTTGATTTAGTGCCAATTTCGTGCAGAAAAATTGTGCACTGCCCCAGGGCCAGACTCAAAAAACAAGCAGTTTACAGACGGAAATCGAATCGCGTCGAAGAGGAGAGTGAATAAGCCAATGAATAACAGCAGAGCAGACACCTCGAGGTCAGACTAAAGGTGTCCTATATGGCCGACCAGGTATCAGTGTGTCAAACTGGATTTGCAACTTGTTCGCCCAACGCAATTTTCCAGATCTTAAACTTTATTTATGTATAATCGAATATATTGTTAAATTGTTTTCTCATGGGCTTATTATGTATGAAGTATTACCAGACAGAGACTGAAGTATCTTTTGAGACTGCCAGTGTAACCAAAATTGGTAAAACGATTAAGGATTATCTTGTTAGTTGCATTTCAAATGTGAATAATCTAAGCTAGGATTTATATAAGAAGTAATAATACAATCTATAAGCTAATGAAATTGTAATGAGTGTGTGAAGTCTAGAAATTCCTATGAGGTTTTACTAACCTTATCCTCAACACTTTGTATGGAACACCCCGACCAATATATACCTTGTACCGCCTCTTGTCTTCAGTCGCAAAAGGAATGTAGAAAGTGTGATAGAATCCTATTGATCCTGACTGAATCGTGTTGAATATGTCGAAGATTCTTAAACCACTGCTAAGCAGGCGGCTGTGATTCACATCTAAAAACTGTTAGAGATCGACTCTGGGAGTTACCAACTGATAAGAGTTAACTGAAAACTGAAAGAAGTCAAGAAAAAGAACAAGTTTATCTCCTGGGCAAAGCCTTTATTGAAAGTTATTGATGAATTTTCAATATGTTAAGCAAACGTGTCTGCTTCCACCACCTCGGGGCCTTCGCTTGGCTGGGGAGTGGCCAGTTCGGCCATCTCAGGCATCTCAGCCATGGTGGTGGTCACGAGCTCCTCCTCAGGCTGGGCGCAGGAGCAGGAGCCGCGGGTGTTAGCCTCGATCCACTCCTTGAAGTTGCCCACGCGGGTGTAGACTCCAGGTGAGCCCGGCTTGGCACAGCCCTCGCCCCAGGAGACAATCCCAGCCAGTTGATAGGCCTTTCCATCTCCTATGACGTGCATGGGGCCACCGCTGTCGCCTTGGCAGGAGTCCTTGCCGCCCTGTTCGACGTAGCCAGCGCAGATCATGTTGTCGGTAATCTTCTCGTCGCCATAGTTGCTCTCGCGGCACTCCTGCTGCGACAGAACAGGCACCTCCACCTCCTGGAGGGTATCGGAAACCGGGCCACCCTCGCTGAGAGCACCCCAACCAGTGACAACAGCCGTTTGACCAGCAAACGATTCCATGGCTGGGGGCATACAGACGGGATGCATATCAATGCCCAGACGCACTGGCTCATTGAAGCGGATGAGTGCGATGTCGCTGTCGAAGTTGACAGTGCTATAGTCCGGATGGACCAGGACACGCACCACACGCCTGTCCACGATCTTCACGTTGCTGTCCATTCGGTTGTGCTCTAGCAGCCGCACTGTGATCAGGCGATGGTAGAAGCCATTGACGCAGTGAGCCGCCGTCAGAGCATACTGATCATTTACCAGGGAGGCGCCGCAGTAGAAGCTACCGAACCACATCAGCATGGCCATCCAGGGATACTCGTGCACCTCCGTCTCCTGGCCACCGACAATGCGATGACGCGTATTGATGTTGCCGCAGGCACAAGCCGGACAATCCCGCTTGGCAGGCTCACTGGTGTCCGTATAGTCCGGGCCCAGTATGGAGACGATCCAGTCGAGGAAGCTGTTCTGGCGCAAGTTGCTCAGAGACTCCAGAATCTTTGCAGGCTCGACGGCACTGCGCAGACTGGGTGTGGCCAGGGTGAGGCCCACCAGGGACAGCAAGTAAATGTATCTCATTTCTAAGGCCAACTCTTCTGGCCAACTCGCAATTGGCAACTGAATTGGCGCATCCTTTAAACAAGCCACAAGAAGCCTAGACAGAACCCAAGCCGAACCGGCTACAGAACTGGATAGACCAGCCTGCAAACCGGACCCAAGAAAGGTTATTGCCATTGCAGAGATTGGAATGCAGCAGGAGTACTTGGTGGAAGTTCTTGTTCTTTTTAATAAATAATCGAATGGAGCAGATTAAAGGGTATACAATATAATTTATAGTTATCTTCGCTAGGTCGAAGCCTGGATACACTTGCAGAGAGGTTATGTTCGATCTAAGTTCTAGATGGGGAAGCGGATCCAGAGAAAGAAACTAGTTTTTATTTGTGTTTAAAAACTGAACTTTCAATGGATCTGCTTTTCTTTTGAATTTCAATAAATTAATTGGGATTTTTCGATGTCTCGCGAAATAGTTAAAGTTTTCGCAGGCAAAAACCAGAATTTCGCTCAATCGTATATGGAAATATATAGACACAGATATCAATATCTGCCACGATCTTAGGGATATAAATATAAATTCTTCTTTAGAGGTTTCTTTCTCTGCTTGTGTGTTGCCTATGATCCAACTACTTGATCTTCTTGGTCTCCTGATGGCACAGACAGGCGTTCTTGGTGAGGTTCTTGATCCAGGTGCCATATCGATTCACTCGCGCATAGACGCCGGGGTAGCCAGCCTTGGCACAGCCCTCGCCCCAGGAGACGACGCCGGCAATCTGGAACTCCCGCGTCCCGTTGGGCACAATGTGCAGGGGACCGCCGCTGTCGCCTTGGCAGGAATCCTTGCCGCCTTCGTCGTAGCCGCCGCAGAGCATGTTGTCCGTGATTTTGTTGCCGTAGCGACTCTTGCGGCACTCGTCCTGGGACAAGATGGGCACCTGAACCTCCTGCAGGGTGTCGGATGTGGGTCCGCCCACCTTGAGTGCGCCCCAGCCTGTGACGACGCCTGTCTCGCCCTTGAAACTGCGTCCTGGTATGGGCATGCAGACGGGATGCAGCACCTCATTGAACTCCACCGGCTCGTCAAGCTTGATGATGGCAATATCATTGTCATAGTTGCGTGCATTGTACTTGGGATGTGTGATGACCTCGGAGACCTTGCGATCGATCTTCTGCAGGTGGGACATCTTGCGATCGTGCTCCAGCAGACGCACCGAGATGCGCTCCTTCCGGAAGCCATAGACGCAATGCGAGGCGGTCAGCAGGAACTGATCGTTGAGCAGCGATCCGGCGCAGTAGAAGCGGCCGCCATAGAGCAACATGGCAACCCAGGGATACTGGTGCACCTCCGTCTCCTGACCCCCAACAATGCGCTTCTGAATGTTGGCCACGCCGCAGACGCAGTCCGTGCAGTTGCGCGGTGGATTCAGAGTGGGGGTGGCAGCTGTTGTAGCTTTGCGTGTGGTTGTGGTGCTGGCTGAAGGCGCCGCCGTGGTGCTGGAAGCTGCTCCTGCTGGTGCATCCGTGGGAGCAGTCCCTGCGCTGGAGCTGCTCAGGGTGGCCACCGTGGCGCTATCCGTGGCAGAGCCCGGACGCTGAGGCAGCAGCGACAGAACCCATTGGACGAACGTGTTCTGGGACTGCTTCAGAATCGGCGGAGCTGGCGCTGGGCCAGCCGAGGCGGCAGCTGGCAGGGCTGACTGCTGCGATGCAGCTGATCCGAGCAAGAGCAGCAGCAGCCAGAACGTCAGGCAGCTCCAAGACATTTCACAAAGAGTGTGTACGGGCTTTCTCTACGCTTAGACGACACCACCGACTCGTGTGGCTCGTTGCAAACTGAACAGCCAGCTTCGAATTTGAAAGCCAGCCACAACCATTTCACCCAAATTCACTTGACAAGCAACCGGGTAGAAAAAGTGGTTCTGGCCTGTGGCACGTCCACTTTGCCAATCTACAGTCAGTGTGTGTATAGGTGTGTGTAAGCGAGTGTGCTAGTGTGCGTGTGTGTATTTGTATTCTGCGCATGCGTAGGCTCCGCTTACCATGATAATACTTCACCCGAAACAAAGTCAAATTGAATTCGATAACTTGAATACAATTCAACGGTTTCTCATACCCTGCCAAATCGATGAGGTTCTGATATACGGGTTTACTTCTGGTATTTGTTAAATGAAAACCAGTTTTTGACTATAGACAAGAGAAGATTTATGCACAAAATATAAATAGAGGTTATTATTTGAAATGATAAAAGATTTGATGATAGATAACTTTGACTTCGTTTTTGTATCTTTTGATATAAAGATGTTAATTTCAAAAAAATAATAAATATTGAATTCAATCTTGTTTTTGATTTATTTACATTACTTTTTACTTAAATTAGTTTAAATATTTATAATAAAATGTAGTTTCCTCAGTATCGAAAGGGTATCCAATCTTCGCTTTACTTTTAATTGTAGTTTTCGCTTTTACATATCATTTTTTTTTGCCACTGAAGTAGCGAAAGTTTTTTCTCGCTTGTGATTTTATTGAAATAAATTTTATTTAGGTATGTTGTGTGTGTGTGTGTGTGTGTGTGTGTGTGTTCGCAGTTCGATCGCAGTTGTCGGGTCTTAATTTTACTTTCTTTTGATTTATATTATTGGGTGACTCCATTATAGATATTCGTGTTTGTGTGTCGCTTTTTGTTTGTACTCATTTTTGGTCTTTAGAGCTTTAGCTGGCATTTCTTTGGTAGTGTGTGTTGGCCATGGCTCGAACGATACCTGACACCACTTAACTAATTTACACTATTTACGAGGCTAACTCTTTGTTGACTAACTACCTTCTATAGGATACTTGGGAATGTATAATAGAATACTATTCAGAGGCAGTTTAAGCTCTGGGTAGCTCAACCCATTGGTAAATGTGAATCCTCCTCTAGGAACTCTATTGTAGCTCCTTCTATGGAGGCGGAGCCATTGTGACTGTCGTCGTAAATAATATTTAGTGCACTTAAAGAGCTAAAATCTTTTTAAAGACAGAGCCAGAGTTACGCCCTGTTTACGTGAACCTGTTAAGATCTTTCTTCTGTGCGAGACAATTGTCAGGCAGATTAACGATTGGATTGTCTGGCAGAGCTGTGAGTCATATATATCTGGACTTGGTTCAAGTAGCCAGCCCCGACCATAAACTTTAATGTGTTTCTGAGAGAGTGTGTGTGTGTGTGTGTGTGGGAAGGGCTGCTGCGCCTGCGCCGCTTTGCTGGGCAGTTGAACAATAATTGATAGATGGCCAGAGTTGACAGACGAGCTCGGCATAAGTCAAATCCAGATGCAGATGTGGACGCTGGAAAAAGTCATTAGTATGCACACACATAACACTTGGCATATTAATTGTCCGCGTAATGTGACCAAAGAGGTGGACAGAGAGAGGGGCAGAGGGCTGATGACGAACTAATGTCGAGGCTGAGGGTCAGGCTGAGGCTGAGGCTGAGGCCAACCGCAGAGCGTTGTTAAAACAAAGTGCCATTTGCATAATAGCCACGGACATAGGTACATATATATTTAAATGGGAGTGTTTGTTTGTCTGTGTGTGTGTGTGTTACCCATGTTGGGTTATTTATGCGATGTGATGAGCTAGTAGAACTACAGACCTGCAGACCTCCAGACCTGCAGACCTGCACTTGGCGGCGCAATTATGCAAGGCTGTCTCGCTGGAAACGTGAAGCGAAACGTGACCACCAACAAAGTCGGACATGGGTCTCTCTGCCGGCTGATTGGTGATTGGTGGCCAGAACGGAACGTAGCCAGGGCTTTTTGCTGTTAAACACATTGGCAATGTATGTAAATAGCTTTCGTAATATGCACATTAGATGCTACTACAGAGCACACATAAAAAGAAGTGCTTCAGGCCAGCCATTAGTGCGACTAGCTGAGCCCTTTTGCATGCTGAAGAAGTCAATTGAAAGATGCAAATTGAAATGGACTCAACTGGAAGATGGCCTCAACTATAAATCTAAATCGGGATTATAACAGCATTTACTGTAGGCACTTTTCTATCGTGCCATGTGTGCTCCATGGAGACTGCCACAAATTTCCGGGCAGAAAGCGAGTGCTTCGGGCTGCAGACTGGAATTTAAATTACGCCCTTTGAATATTGCCCGAAAACCTCAAAAAACAATTAAAAACGTGTTGCTGTGACCCTTCGTTTCGGCCATTTTTGGCAGGAAGCCGGCCAGTTGGGATCTGAACATGTAAATGAAATTTTCACAGACAGTTTGGCGCGTGTAAAAATTTCACTTTTGATTTATGTGCGCGCTGCGGGAAGACATCATCATCCCCCTCCCCCCAATAATGGTGATGGTTAAGGGTGAGTGGAGGCAACGGCAACAGAGATATTGCGATATTGCAACATATTTGCATAGACAACCTTTATGGGCAACTATTACAACGCATAGATAATGCTTTGCCCTGCGAGTTAGCATAAAATTTTATAAGCCAAGTTAATTAAACTGGCAGTTGGTAGCTGGCAGTTAACAGTTAGCAGTTAACTGCCAGAGAGCAGCCAGACCGCTCCTTTTGAATCTTTGTGGCGGAGGCAACTTTGTTAATTTCCAGTCGAAAATTTAATTAGTTATTCCATTTGCGTTCTCGCTTTTATTTTTCCGACCACTTTTCATTTTGGCATTCATACAAATTAAGCCAATGTTTTCCTTTTTTTTACTGTCGGTCTGTCTGTGAAAGGTGTGCGGTGGCCCAAAGGCTTTGGGGGCGTGGTCAGTGCAGCGAGAAAGGATTTCGTTTGAGTTAAAAATTAAATGTGCATGTCGATAGAATACACAAAAATAGAATGTGCAACACGGAAAAATCAGGAAAGCCATAGAATCCGCTCTGAATAGATATGAAAAGTCTGAAAGAATTTGCCACGCCTTAATCAAAAACTGTATCAAAGGTCATGCAATGCGCTCTGGGCTCATGTTGCCACTTCAACAAGCTGCATAATGATGATGGAAGGTCGAAATACAAGCAAGTTTCCGTGGCATGCAACGCGACATGCCCCAAAAGGTAAGCAAAAAGTTGGCCAGTCGCAACAAAAACTTGTAGCGCTTGTAAGTTGAGAGGCAGCACGCGATTTTGTCGATTATGAGTTGTAGTTGCAACGTGCAACGTGCAACGTGCAACTTGCAAGTGTAGGATACAATTTCGGGACAAGCTCAACTTGCAATAATTTGCATGCAACTCTGAAGTGGCATGCAACGCAGTGCCTCACGCAAGCCCCATAATAGATTAATTACAAACTTTTGGCTCCTCCCTTGAAAAAGATGTTAGGAAAATGTAAATAAAGTTAAAGGAAATAAGTTTTGGATAATCGATGGATTATAAGTATGCCAGAGTAAAGTCAGAGATACAACTTGAGATATTGATAAGTCATGGGAATATATATAAATAACATAATATAAAAGTATACAAAAAACTCTTCGTTTTGACACACATTTTGTGCTACTGAAATGAAAATGTTATTTCACTTTTCATGGAGTCTAATTCCATGTTTAAAGCAGAGTTCGCTTCCGCTTGGAATATGTATAAAAGTTCATATTAAAAGTATATGTAATTAGTAATAAATTGAGCTCCTTCGTGCGGGCTTAGCTTAAGAAATAATTGCTGCTAAATTGATATTAATTCAGGCTAAAGGCAAACACGAAACTCCTTTCTATATTTTCGAGGACTTCCACACACGGTTTAAAGGGAAACTCGAATAAAAACTCAACTTAAAACTTATCTGGGAGGATGACAGTTTATTTTTTCTGTTGTGCTCGTCCTTCCTTTCATCGGCTATAATTTCATTTCGGCCATTTTTGCTGCTGCCACTTCCGCCGGCAATAAAATTAACTGCGGATTTAATTAATTGCGGTTTGCACTCTTCGCCTTTAAACTCTTATTTTCACTTATTTTCACTGCAGGAAAATGTGTTCTTCTATGGATTTTATTTTGTTTCTGGTATTTTTTCCCCCTGTGTCGTTGGTTGGCGACTTTTGCTGATTGCATTTTCATAGGAAATCAGATTTTAATGAAATTTGCATGGAGTTTGCATGGAAAGCATAAAATAAATTATTTAATAAACTTTTACAATTCAACAAGAGTCGCCGATAAACGAGATGAACAAGAATGTGCGTGAAACGTATTTTTTATTTAATTTTCTGGCTTATTGATTTTAGTTCAAAGCCTTTAAAAAAACTATAAATATTTTACATTGTTGTTAACTATCAGATGATGGACAATAAACACAAATCCCAATTAATTTCGCTTATTACTAAAAGTAAAAAATAAAAAATAAACAATAAAAACACAAATATATATTGGAAAATTGTAATAAAGTAGCTGTTCATTTTCATGTTTAATGAGCAGCTATTTTATTATTTAATTATGTGCCAATTAAATAGTCTCAACCCATATTTAATGGCTATTCTGGTCTCTCAACCGATTTAATGAGTTTTTATGGTCAATAAAATAACCCATCGATGACAAGGGATGCTCCCATTGAATGCTATTTTTATGCTCTGTTTTCTCTTTCGATTCGTGTGGGAATCGTAGTTAAAGGAATCGAAAAGAAGGTAAGAACGAACAGATTCAAGTTTATGAGCGTTTTCTCCTCTTTCTTTGCTATTTTTCACGCGTCTCGAGTGCTGCTCGAATCGTCTGTCTGTCTGTTTTGTACGCTTTTTGTTTTTAACTTGGATCTCGATTTTTTATGGTCCTCAACCAGCGCTTAAAGTGGCTAAACGTGTAACGCTCTGGGCCTTCTTCAGGTCTTCAAACGGGTCCAAAGTCGCGTGGCTAATTGGAGCATTGTTTTGATTCGTGGCTCTTCGTGGGCGACATTCCAGGTGGGTTTAGGGCCAAAAGCTTTGACTTCTTCTATTGATTTGCAGCTGACCTAGTTTTGTGTCTGATTATGCAAAAGTCCTGGCTAATGATGCCATTTAAATAAGTCAATTCTGTTTATAATTAATCCTGCTGATGCAATTGTTTGGCTTCGGGCCACGTTACATGATTTCCATCAGGATATTTGGAATCATTATGCAGCATTCGTTTTAATGAAATATAGATTGGAAGTTTGAGTACGATGAGTATTTGAGTAAATGGCACAAGACGAATGGACTTCTGTCTGCCAGACACATGAAAACTAATGACATTTGGGGCAAGTATCTGAAATGTTGTTGTGGCTGTTGTTGTGGCTGTTGCATGTGCTCGTACATTTTCTTCATCAATGATTAATTGTTTTGACAATTTCGGTCTGGCAGACATCAGTTTCAAATTCCTTGCCAAGTCTGACGGGGCCCAAAACGAGTGCGTTGAATATTTCGCGGCAACATGCAAAATGGAAATTGCAACTGCAACTGTGCAACATTTGTAGTCACATCAGTTGCGGCATTTGTTGTCGCAGCAAGGGGGAGGCAAACACAGCCCCTCCACCCGCTTTATCCATGATATTTTTCTGGCATTGCTGACGAATGCGTCCAAATTGATGTATGATTTTGCCAGAGTCATGCCACCAGAATCTGCAGCAGCTTTGGGACTGGGATTGGGCAGACAAACAGCGTGCAACATACAGAGTCTGTCAGATATTTGAAGATTTATAATTTCGTCTGGCCACAGGTTCAGTTCAAGTTACGCTCTTTAAATGTCTGTGATTTCAGTTCGTGTGTAGAGTTCACTTTGGGGTTAATTTTCTTTAGTATTCAAGCGACACCCTTTTAGATCCCTCCCCCTCTCCCTTATCAATGCTGTCAGTCGCAGTCGAAGCTGAACTTTTATTGACACCTCACACTTTATAGTCGAGCAGGTGAGAAACTTTCACTAGATAAATCTCTTTCTCCCTCTCTCTTTGCTTGTCCTCTACCAGCAACAGTTTCCTGTTTTCCAGCTCGTCCGTTTCACTTAAACCAATTTCCTTTTAGCAGTCGAACGAATTAAACTTAAAATAAATAAACTGAATCCTAACAGAAACAACACCAACAGCAGCACATTAAATAGCTTTCAATGGAACAGTTTGGCTTCAGTTTAAATGCTGCCGAGTACCCGTAAAACTTTCATTTGACCCTTGTCATGCAAGGCGACCCACCCCATCCCTTACATCCTCCCACCACCACCAGCAACCACCGCAGGGTGGTGGCAAGTGCGGACAAGAGTGTTGTCGTGTAATCAACAGAAAATTGGCACCAGTCCTCCTTGTCCGAGAGCTGTCTCCGTCAGCATCGCTTACTCTTAACTTGTCCAGTGGGGATGACCAGCTAACCAGCTAACCAGTTGACCAGTTGGCCAACTGACTTACTTCAGGGTTGTTTCTACTTAACAACTTGTGTACATCTACTGGTCAGGGGGAATTGGATGTTTGTTTGCCCCAATAAATCGTCGTCTTAGGCGTTTACACTAATTTTCTTTGGCCATTATCGCCGAAATAGGGCCAACATTACGTCACATGCACTCGTGTAATCGTTGGCCCGTTTACTTTATCAGTTTGGGCCATAAATTAGGCCTGATGCCAGATGCATTTTACTGAGCGGCAGGCGCGTGTTTTGCATTTAATTAATCTATACGCATTGCACTCCTATGCTAATTACCTGCTCACCAGCTCCAGCGCCCACTCTGAATCCTCTTCCTGGCCTGCAGCAGGCGCCTCTTGCCAAATATTGGCGAAAGCTGCAACATTCGCGTGGCACGTTCCGGATAATTAAGCAGGCATTCAAATGCTTCAGGTGGATACTGGATGCTGGAATCGGATCGAAACAGTTATAGCTTCTTTACGTGGTCCTGCAGTCCTGCACTTACAATGCCTTTGTCTCTGGACAGGTCAGCGCTGGCAGCTGTGCGGACCTCAAGTCTGCTTTACGTGACTTCCCTGCAAAGGATCTCATTAGGAATAAATTAGAAATGTGAAACCGCTGGCTATGCATGGAATTAATTTACTTAAATTGAATTCAATTTAGAATAAATCCTTTGGAACATGTTTCGTTCAGTCTCTTCTTCATTTTAACCCCTGCCCAAAGTGCGATTTATTCTGAAAGAGTTTCAATTTTGAAGAGTCTTTAAAGTCCAGTAACACACATTTCGGCTGTCTAACACTTCCCATTATTTATATTCTTTGGCAGTGTTACATTTTTCTGCTGACTGTTAAGCATTTTTTCCGGGTCAAACGAGTCCCAGTTTTTTACATGGATAATTTTTGCCAGCGTTGCACAAGTTCCTTCCTCTTTTTTCCACGTTTTCCCAGTTGTCATGCATTCTATTTCCTATTTACATTTACTCTCTCTCTCTCTCTCTCTCGCTCTCTCTCACTCTCTCTAGCTTATGTTATTTCTATTTATTTGTGCAACATTTGTGCGAAACTCAAGACTGAACAAAATGAATTTAATGGTAAATATGAAGCCTCAGGGTTGTTGGCCCAGAGGCGTCGCTCAGGCGGCAATCCTGGCGCCAGCCAAACGCGATCTGCATTGCGTTGTCCATTTTTATATGATTTTTAATTTATTTTGTATCATATATATATATTTATATATAGGAAGAGCATAGTCTGTTTGCTGGCTGACCAAATGGTGCCAAGTAGACGCTGCGCCAAAAACTGTTAACGCTTTGCCAACTAAATGTAAATTGGGTGCAATGCACGACAGTGCGTATGCGTGATATTTCTGTGTGCAGTTGGAAGAGCGTTTAATTTGCCAGAACTATAGTTCTGAGCACATCAGGCAATCTCCTAGATGGGTATCAGTGCCATTTCAGAGACATATTAAACTGGGAAAGATGAAAGAAATGTTTAGAGACCGATAGAAAACAGTCCTTGAATTATCGAATATTTGAGGGCTGCGCTTTATTCAGATTTTTTGGACAAAATCGAGTCGCAGGCATATAAATCATTCAACGTAAATTCCAGTTACAAATTTTATGCATGCAAATGCAATTGTTCAATTGTTTCTATTGAAGCGTGGCCAATACAATAAAATATAGTAGAGGCCCGTTGAGTCCCTGGACCCGATGTGGCCCCGCATCTAGGGCGAAACAGTCACAACAAACAAGTTGCTGGCCATAAATAAATATCGTTTAAGCCTAGTGAAGCTCGCAGCACAAAAACAAAAAATAAAACAAGGAAAAAAGAGCTAAAAGCCCGACGAGAAAAAGAAACAATAATCGCACATAGAATATAAATTTCTGTGTGTGCCGTAACACAATAAACTTAATTTGCAAATTCAATTTAAATAATACCACGCAGTGCCAAACGCTGAAAAAATGCATACGAATTTATCATCCATATATATGCTATATATATATATATGTATTTTATATATATATGTGTATTTGTGTGGTGAATCGCACGTATCGCGGATCTGCAGTCGCTCGTTTCTATAACGAACATAACCACAGCAAATTTAATTGTCTGGATTTAGTTGTGTGGCAGCTGTTCTTTTTTCTGTTATCCTTGAACGAAGGATTTAATTTGTGTAACTTGAATAATTGATAGGATTGCATTTGTGTGTTCTTTTCACATATGATATCGTATATATATATATCCATATATCTCAGAGAAGGAGCAGGAGAAACATAACAAAGTATTGTTACAGAGGCTCAGACGTAATGCATCTGATAGCTACAGGAGTTTATATGAAAACTACTTATTATTAGAGTATCTATATACTATATTTATAACACACTATTACAGTATAAATATATAGTATTGTATCTATATACTATATTTATATATATTTATATTCATACTCAGCTTTACAAACAACTTACTTCGAGTGTTGCTGTCTCATCTCATAGAACACCCTTCTCACTTCTTCACTTTACTTTGGTATAAAAAAAGGAGATATAAAAATGAAATTGAATTTAATGCCTGAATTATTTTAATTTCCTTCAGACTTCAAGCGTGTCCAGCACAAACTAATAAACGACTGAGGCACGTAGACACCTCCGATGATAAACTGACATGTTGCAGCTGACGAGGAGGATTGCGTGCCGCGTTGCACTGACGCTGCCACCTTGGCAACACATGTGCAGGCATCTCTGTGGATTGAGGTGGCACTTGGGTTGTGGCAGGGGCAGACAACATGACAGAGCTTGCAGCGTATTTTGCAGTGAAAGGTGAGAAAATCATGGGACAGACACTCAGCGAAAACCATAGAACAGTTTGTAGTATTTACTGGTCATAGAAGTCTTCCTTTGAGACTGTATTTATTAATATATAAACAATTTGATTTGTACATTAAAATATACAAAAACTGCTTGTTTCTTACAGAGTGCTTAACTTTTCACATGGAAAGTCTGAGTGAGTACCTAAAACTTTCAATATACTTTTTGCTTAAGTGAAGACTGAGCAGAACCATAAGAAGTTGAATTCGAGTCAGAGAACTTCTCTTCAAGTTGGATATTTATCTATTCTTTAAAAGGTTCTATATAGTATAAAATGTTTCAATTCATTCCCGATCTACTCTTATGGGGAGTCAACAAATTGGATATCATGGAAGAAGTGGCAAGAATCGGTTGCAAGGCAGGTTCTTCGTTTGAATCAGAATGAATCGAAGTTTAGTTGAGATCGTGAGGGACATAAGGTGTTCCCTGACCAGGTCCTGTGGTTCTATTGTCCTGTGGTCCAATATTTTGTCGCTAGAGGGAAAATATCCCTTTTCTTTTTAAAACCCGCAAAGAAGTGAGGTTCCGCGTTGTAGAAATCCCATTTGATAGCCAATGTGATGCTTGTCATTCGAGAGAATCTTTTTGTAGCATGCTTGACTGAACACATTTTATTAATTCATTTAACAAATCCTTATGTACTAATTTTACGGACACTTATTTAGTTCGAACCGTAAAGGAGAAAAAAAACTATTATAAAGGTAATGCATCAATAATAAGCAGACAGGTGGACCCAAATGCTGCTGACAAAACATCTGGACAGTCTGATCGAAAAGATGCTTAGCTGGAAGGCCGACAAGCGCTTGAACTTGCCGGAAACAGATATCTACAAGCTCCTCCAGGAGGCGCGGAACGTACTCTTGGATGAGCCAATGCTGCTGGAAGTGGAGGCACCGGTGAATGTGCTGGGCGATATACATGGACAGTACGGGGATATGCTGCGGTACTTCGATTCCCAGGGCTATCCGCCCAAGTCGAACTATCTATTCCTTGGAGATTACGTGGATCGTGGACAGTACTCGGTGGAGGTGCTCACCCTGTTGCTCGCCTACAAGGTCAAGTTCCCATTCGCGATACACCTGCTGAGGGGCAATCACGAATCGGCTAGCATCAATCAGGTCTATGGCTTCTATGATGAGTGCAAGCGACGCTTCACAGTGCGTCTGTGGAGGTGCTTCGTGGACACGTACAACTGCATGCCGGTGGCAGCCATAATCGGCGAGAGGATATTCTGCTGCCATGGTGGGATCAGTCCTGTGCTCCACGATCTGGAGGACATACGCAAGCTGCCGCGTCCCTGCGAGGTGAAGGGCAATGGCCTGCTCTGTGACCTGCTCTGGGCCGATCCCGATCCGGTAATCTCCGGCTGGGGCAAGAACTCGCGAGGAGTCAGCTTCACCTTCGGCGTGGACGCCGTCGAACAGTTCAATACACGCTTCAACTTCGACCTGATCTGCCGCGCCCACCAGGTCGTGGAGGATGGCTACGAGTTCTTCGCCAAGCGCCAGCTCATCACCATCTTCTCGGCCGTCAACTACTGTGGCGAGTATGACAATGCGGGTGCCATGATGTGCATCGACCACATCCTGAATATATCGCTGGTGGTCATCAAGCCCAAGAAGCGGGACAACGAGGTCAAGTTTGCGGCCATTGTGGAGAAGGCGCCAGGGTCAATGACGTCTGCAGTATAAATTAGTCGCAGTCATTTTCCAACTCTGTATTGATCAATAAATATGTTGTTAAGTCTTGCTATGCAATGGGACGTGTGTATCTCTTGGATAATGGTCAAAGGTGGAGAGATAGAAGTTACGATCATAGAAGTTCGGCAGATGTCTGTCAGAGAGTAGAGTGTGAGCTTTGCTCACATTAAAAACATATTTTATACACACTTCATACCACATTTTGCCACACGAATTAAAAAAAAAACCAATAAAATATAAAATAAACAGAAACAGAAACAGAAACCGAAACAGAAACAGAAACCGAAAGGTATTGGGACGGAATAAGAACTGCTTACATGTTAGTTCCAAATGTTGATGAACTCATCCGAACTCTCGAACTGGGGTATCGGCAGGCGGATCGGTCCGTCAATCTACCCAAGGCTGACATCGAGGCCGTTTGCGCCAAGGCACGCGAAGTGTTCCTCAGCGAGCCAATGTGCCTGGAGGTCAGTGCTCCGATCTGCATAGTGGGCGATCTGCATGGCCAGTTCGAGGATCTGTTGCGCATATTTCGGTACAAGGGATCGCCGCCTACTCAGGCCTACCTCTTCCTGGGGGACTATGTAGATCGGGCAAGAACTCACTAGAGACCATCACGCTGCTCTTCTGCTACAAGATCAAGTATCCCAGTGCGGTGCATCTGCTGCGCGGCAACCATGAGAGCCAGACCCTCAACAAGATCTACGGATTCTTCGATGAGTGCAAGCGTCGCTACTCGACCAAACTCTGGAAGTATTTCGTCGACTCCTACAGCTGTATGCCAGTGGCCGCCATCGTCTCGAACCGCGTCTTCTGCTGTCACGGAGGATTGAGTCCGAGCCTGACGCACATTGAGCAGATCAACAGCATTGCGCGACCCACCGATATACCGGACAACGGTGTGCTCTGCGACCTGCTCTGGTCCGATCCGGATCGCAGCTATGGCTGGAACAAGAGCAACCGCGGCGTCTCCTGGGTCTTTGGCAGCGACGTCGTCGACCGCTTCCTCATGCGCAACAACTTCGATCTCATCTGCCGCGCCCACCAGGTGGTCGAGGATGGGTACGAGTTCTTCGCCAAGCGCCAGCTGGTCACCTTGTTCTCTGCCCCCAACTATTGTGGCCTCTATGACAATGCCGGCGCCACGATGTGCATCGATAGCAACCTGATGATCACCTTTGACATCTATCAGGCGAAGGCCTCGCCTAAGACAGCAATCACTGAGAAGGTCGTCGCAGGGGCCAAACGTCTTGGGAACTCGGTTCATTGGCCACAAGCTAAATGCGCTTCAGCAGGATGTTCTGTTAGGAACTGATGGGCTCAGAGGGGCTCCCAGTCGAAATCTGTTATATGGACGTGATATTTTGTTAGCGTCGACCGAGAGGTCCTCGAATAACTCGAAATAAACTGTTAGCAATACACTGAGAACAAATAAAAGCGGGTTTCTCTTAGCCTTTAAAGACTTTAAAGATCGGGAATACCCCTGCTCTTTCGAGATACTTGACATCGTTGAGAAAATTGTTATTACTTGAAAAAATTAAAAAATCAAAAATATAAAAATAAAGTACACAAAATACACAGGCCACCTGCCAGAGATGGGCCCGCCAATTGACAAGGTCGCCTCTTACTTAGGTATTTACAGTAGAAAGCCACAAGCCGGGATCCCGAATCCAGTGAAGGCGGGCTTGCCGGTGAAGCAGGAGCTGAGTGTGGATACATTGCCATCGGAGAAGACGGCGCCGACGACGACCTACAACGTGAATCTGGCGGATCTGATAGTCAAGCTGAAGTCCTTTCAGGGCAGCAAGCTCCAGCGCTTGCCACTGAACGAGCCGGATCTGATCAACCTGTGCGGCCTGGCTCGGGAGCTCTTCCTGGCGGAGCCGATGCTGCTGGAGGTGGGTGCGCCGATGCGCGTTGTGGGCGATATACATGGCCAGTTCCAGGATCTGATGCGGATCATGGACCGCGGCGGCTATCCTCCCGCCGCCAACTATCTCTTTCTGGGTGATTACGTGGATCGTGGCAAGAACTCCGTGGAAACTATATCTCTGCTTCTGGCTTTGAAGGCCAGATACCCCAACAATGTCTTTCTGCTTCGGGGCAATCACGAGGCGCAGGCGATCAACCGCGTTTATGGATTCTTCGATGAGTGCAAGAGGCGATACACCATAAAGCTGTGGAAGACATTTGTCGACTGCTATAACTGCATGCCGGTGGCAGCGATTGTCGGCAAGAGGATCTTCTGTTGCCACGGCGGGTTGAGTGAGCTGCTCAAGGATATGAGCGACATAAACGCCTTGCCGCGTCCCACTGATGTGCCCAATGCAGGACTCTTGTGCGACCTGCTGTGGAGCGATCCCAATCGCCATGGCTTTGGGTACTCGCCGAGTGATCGCGGAGTGAGTTTCCTCTTTGGACGCGATGTCCTGGAGAAGTTTCTGCGCAAGTACGACTTCGACCTGTTCTGCCGGGCCCACCAGGTGGTGGAGGATGGGTACGAGTTCTTTGCCAAGCGGCAACTGGTGACCCTCTTCTCGGCTCCGAACTACTGCGGGCAGTACGACAATGCGGGTGCCTCGATGGGCATTGACAAGGATCTGGTGATTACTTTCGATGTGCTGCGTCCGTCGGATCACAGGAAGAATAAGGTCCGGATTGTCATTGCGAAACCGCAACATAGGCCTCATTCGAATCCGAACTCGAAATGAGGTTCCAGCCTGGCGTTAGCTTTCAAAACCCAAACAAACCACATCACAATCTGATAGATGCTGCTTATTTTATATGTTTCTAACTCTTAACTTTGTGCAACAAGCTGAAATTTGTTTTTGTATGCCGCACGTGCCGCGTCTGCCATCGTGCTGAAGGCGGAGCTGGAAAATGTCACAGCCGCCGCAGACGCAGTCACAGCGTCTTTCATTGGCGGGCGAACCATCGAACATCGATCAGATCATCCTCAACATAATCGATGTGCGGCGGGTTAAGCAGCTGCATCTCACCGAAACGGATATCAAGTCACTCTGCACGCGCTCCAGGGACGTCTTCCTCTCCCAGCCCATGCTCCTCGAGCTGTCGGCACCGGTTAAGATCTGCGGCGATATACACGGGCAGTTTGGGGACTTGTTGCGAATGTTCGACTACGGCGGCTATCCGCCTGCCTCCAACTATCTCTTCCTGGGCGACTACGTGGATCGCGGCAAGCAGTCCATCGAGACCCTGTGCCTCCTTCTGGCCTACAAGATCAAGTTCCCCCAGAACTTCTTCGTCCTGCGCGGCAACCACGAGAGCGCGGGCATCAATCGCATCTACGGCTTCTACGACGAGTGCAAGCGCCGCTACACCATCAAGCTCTGGCGCACCTTTGTGGACTGCTACAACTGCATGCCGGTGGCGGCGATCGTGGACGAGAAGATCTTCTGCTGCCATGGCGGGCTGAGTCCGGACCTGAATAGTATGGTGCAGATCACGAAGCTGCCGCGACCCTGCGACGTGCCCGACAAGGGCTTGCTCTGTGATCTGCTGTGGGCCGACCCGGATCCAAAGATCATGGGCTGGAGCGACAACGATCGCGGGGTGAGCGTCACCTTTGGTGCGGATACGGTGGGCAAGTTCATTCACCGGTTCAAGTTCGACCTGATCTGCCGCGCCCACCAGGTGGTGGAGGACGGATACGAGTTCTTCGCCAAGCGCCAACTGATCACCATCTTCTCGGCGCCCAACTACTGCGGCGAGTTTGATAACGCGGGTGCCATGATGTCCGTGGACGAGACGCTGATGTGTTCGTTCTTCGTCCTCAAGCCGTCCAAGAAAGTGGGTCTACGCAAGGTGCAGCCCAAGTGATAGGTCCAAGATAGCTGACCAAGATAGTGATGTGAATTTGTGATGATCTCTTTTTGTGTGAGCTACAATTGGTATAAATTGATTTGTAGATATTCTTGTCTCTGGGGCTTTTCGACATTTCTGGGATGCTTCGATTGATTCGACTGATTTTGCTTCAAAAAACAACTGCTGCCTCCCTTCCTTCCTTCCTTGGAGCAGCCTTAAAAAAGGATAATGCTTAAATCTGAAAATAACTCAAGTTCGTTGACATCTCTTAACCCCCTCATTTAGCCACTTTGCAGTTTAGTTAAAGGCTATGTACCCAATATATACCATATTTATTCAATAAACTACAATAATTGTCTTGCTCTTATGATCAATCGGAGGAGTGCAATACTTATTTCGGGCTTAGCTTGTTGCATGCAACAGACTGGGGCATGTCGAGCAATTCATTTCCCATTGCTCGCCACTTAAAACATTTTAATCAAATGACAGAACTGAGAGTAATTTATTTGTTGCACATAATTTACAGCACATGAATCGTTGCCTCGTTGGCTCCCTGGGTGGGATGAGGTCGATGCATGGGAGCTGACTCCGGCTGGAGTCAGAGACAGAGACGGAGACGGACGCTTTATTAAATTTGTTTGCTCTCTGGCGCGGACATGAACTGAAAACAGAAACAGGCTCTGCAGTTGCCAGTTGCCAGTTTTCCATTTGGCCAGTTGGCTATTTGGCAGTTGTCGGCATTTGCAGTTGTTGCACTAATAGATTTTAAATGTGGCTGTCGCTGTCAGCGTACGGTGGGTGGTGGGCTGTGGGCGGGGCAGCAACTTTGAACGTGGCTAGATAAATTGGTCGACAACAGTTGGGTTAACAGGCGGTTTGTTGTGACAGCTGCATAAAGATATCAGCTGTGATTGTGATTACACCAACACACACACACACACACACACACACACACACGCACACACAGCACGTTGACCGACTCGTTCCCACAACAAATGAAGTGCAGTATTCATGCTTGAAAAGCATTTCCCAAAAAGGGAAATTGTAAGCTATATTATGTTAAATAACATAATATAATTAATAATACAATATAATAAATAGTATAATTCGCTAATAATAATAAATAAAATATGTCATATTATTATTTCTGTTTATATTTTATTCATATTTAATCATTTATTTATGCTACTGAGTAAATCGGAAGGAGTTTATTTCAGGCATTCGCATTTCTTTCTTCTGGTTGTTTTCTGTTAAGAGTGATAAAATTTATAAATCTGATCAGGTCTGATCTGTTCAGTTTGTTTTATATACATATATATATATATTAATGTACCTTTCTGAAGAAATATTCATTGAAAACAGCATTAAGTTAACAATTCTGATATAAGGCAAGTATCTACTTAGTTTTTCATATAGCTTATATCAAATCTATAGCCTGTGCTTTAACATGTTTATATGTAAACACACGAAAACTTTTGTTGCATATTCTTGTAGCCAGACTAGACACTCAAAGGCCTATGGCAGACCTGGCCAATATGCCGAATTCGCCTTGGGAACTAGACGGAGCCGCCTCCTTCGTGCGTCTTGTACATTTTCCGGCTGAATAAAGTTGAGAAGTGAAACTTGTTAGCCGGAAGCTGCGTTACCTTTGGCTCTTCCGCGAAAGACTTTTGCGAACATGCAACCTTTGAAAAGGAATTGCAAATAGAAGTTTAAGATTTAACATGGCCAAGGAAAATTGTGAAATAATAACGAAACGCAGCGAAACTTGGGCAGAAAGAAAGAAAAGCGTCGACTAAACAGTTTGAGTTCAATTTGTCACTGGTTATTGTCATCAAGATTAGCTCGAGTGACAGTTTCTGTGGTCAACTGGCAGCACTTGGCGAACTTATCGCAATTCCTAGGAAGAAGCCAACAAAAGAATGAAAAAGAAACTTGTCGCCTTTCCATTTGATTTGCTTTTAATTGTCGGACAGGGCTCAAAGCAATTGCGGTTAGATTTATGGCCCGCAATTAAATAAAGAGAAATTTTATTTCAAGTTACGAATTGACAACGTTTACTATAGATACAAGTAAGATAGGATGTACTTCTATGACTTAGGATTATCTGATGAAACCTAGCTCTTAATAGCTTATCCCCTATTTCCATCTCTTATTTTGAGGAGAATATACACAAATTACGCATACGCCGAGTGTCTCAATTAAGCACAGCGGCGCCTCAAAGGATAATATCAGAATCAACCTTGGAATGTTGTTTAATAAGATACATTTTTATATATATATTTGGTATAATATTGCAATTATCTGATGAACTCTTTTGTGCCATATTCATATGACAATTTACGAATTTAACTGAACCTGAAAACAATTGCATTTTATTTTAATTTCGTGCTAGAATTCTGCATTCAACATGAACAAAAAGCTGTGTAATTTAAATCGGAATTTATTTGTTCAACAAAGTGTTTAAAATATACTTTAAACTTCAATATTTACTGTTGTTTATTGCTGTTTTTAATTCAATTAAATGATTACAACACTTTTTGTTTATTTCTAGTTATTCTGTTCACAAAATTTCATTCAGCAAGCGGTAATATTTATATTTTGGTGTTTTAATCAAATAAATTAAAAGCCTAATTGAATTTGTAGATTATCCAATTTAGATGCAATCCCAATGTTGTTTCAGATAATATAGGGTGACCATATAGAACTTTAAGTTGGCATTTGTGTTCAAGATAGCGACCGATTTAACAGCTGTCAAGAGATTTATTCTCAGTTTGGTTTGGCAATTCATCATGAATAGACTCACGCCTAAAAAACGCTTGCAAATAGTGCAATTTTATTTCGAAAATAAATTACCATTGTTTCCGATTCTCATAAGTTGTGTTTGTTGTGAAGATAATCCTCAAGAGTATGTCGAAACACCGTTAGATCCAGAAAAACTGACTGTTTGGTGCGCTTTATGGGCTGGTGGAATCATTGGTCCGTACTTCTTCAAAAACGATGATGGCCAGAACGTTACAGCCAATGGTGATCGGTATATAGCCATGATTACTAACTTTTTCATTCCTGAATTGAACAACAATGATGTCCAGGAGCTGTGGTTCCAACAAGACGGTGCAACATATCACACAGCTCGTGCTTTATATACACCCTATATATATATATCCCATAGCTTAATAGAAATAATTAAGTTCCTTTCTAGCTACTTCACTTTCTATTCCATCCTCTGCTATTCTCCACACTATATATACTTGTCTCTTTCTTGCGTCTCCTCTTCGAGCTCTTACTTCATTTATCCATTTAACTAACATACTAAAACTTACCGATCTGATTGGGTTTTCCCCAATCGACCAGTGAATCCCTCAGACATATTTTATCTTCTCTTATAGTTATATTTTCATATATAGAATTAATATTTTAGTATTTCCCTTTGTAACTATCTCTTCTTTCTCATATAGTCGACAGTTGACTATCTTCAGTATCTCTATCCCACAATCAGTAAGGTGGAAAATCGGCGGAAATTAGTTAAATATTTTGGTTTAATTTATGGTTTCGGTATAACTGATACTCTATGTACATCTATTGGACTACGAGCTATGGCGAGTTGGTGATAAGTGTGTAAGGGGTGGGGGAGAGTAGCACAGAGAGGCCACTAGATCCGCCAGCTGCTGGTTGCGAGGGAGACGAGGAGCGTCAGGGCGAGGCCGAGGCCGGTGAGGGTGGCGGCGCCGTTGAACTTGGCCGTGTTGCAGCCGTCCGTGTGGCACACCTGGCAATGGGCCTCGTCGTCGATCTCGCACTGGAGCTCGCTGCCGCAGCCGCGTTGCAGGAACTTGTCGGAGCCGAAGGAGCTGACGCAAGTGTCGTCAACGACATAGACGGGACAGATGGCCAGGTGGTTGGGGTCCAGGGAGCAGCCGGGATGGGCAACTGAGTTGCAGATGTGGCACTTGCGTCGGTTCTCTGGGAACACGTTGATGTTGCACTTGTCGCCGGCGCAGGCAGCACAGGATCCATTGGCCACACAGGCGTTGGCGTCGGCGCTGCTCAGGCTGCTGCGGCAGCCGCGTATGGTGTGTCCGTCATGGAGGCGGGTGATGCAGTCCGAGAACGGCGCATGGCAGGTGACGGTGGTGTTCACTTCGGCGGGTGCCTGGGCACAGTTGGGCGTCTTGCTGGAGTCGCAGGCAACGCACGAGCCGCTCGTCGGGAGGCGCGTCAGGTCGTTGCAGTCCTTGGTGGGGCATTCGTGCAGCAGATTCGAGAGGCGCCACTGCTCCAGGTCGGTGCTGTTCTGGTTGCTGGCACAGCCCATGAGCTCCACCTCGCCATTGTTGTACTTGGCAAAGCAGAAGTCCTTCTTGTCGTAGGCGCGACACAGCTGGGCGCGGCTCGCGCTGCAGCCGGAGCCGGAGCAGACGTGGCAGCTCAGGCGATCCGCCGGATAGGCGAACGTGTTGCAGTCTCCCTTCTCGCAGCTGGCGCAGTTGCTGCCGCTCTCATCGCCGCTGCAGGTGCCGCGGTCGAGCTCCTCCTTGTCGGTCAGACAGCTGCGCAGCAGCTCCTTGTTCTCCAGCAGAGCCACCAGACACTTGCCCTGGCACTGGCGTGTGGCCAGGCCCGAGCTCTGGGGGTAGCTGACGCAGTCTCCATCCGTCTCGGAGTTGCAGTAGACGCAGCTCGTGTATTCGTTTACGTTCCAGGCATCGTTGCACTCGTTCGATTTGCAGGTGAAGCAGAGCTCGGGATGCTGGCGACAGTAGCGATCCTCGTAGTCGTCCACATCGTCGGCACAGCCGCGTCGGCGCACTGTGGTGCCATTCGCATGGAAGACAGTCTTGCAGTCCTGATCCTTGTTCCGCTTACACTCCACGGCGGGGCCCAGGGAGCTCTGGCAATGGTCCCCGACGCAGGTGTGGCACTTGAGGGGCATCGGCTGGAAGAGTCCGTGCTGACCGTCGTCCACTCGGTTGGCCAGATCGATGGCGTTGCACTCGGTGCCGCTGCAGCTGCGGCAGTTGCGGAAGCTGTTGGCGTCGCAGCTGACGCTGCTGCTGCAGCCACGTGTGGTTACATTCTGCTGCAAGTGGGTTATGCAGGACTCCGTGTCGAGGTGCCAGAGACAGGCGGAGGTGCGGCTGGGATTCGACTCGCAGCTGCTGTCGTCCTCCGAGCTGCAGGAGTAGCACTGCTGCCGATCAGCAGGGTATATCTAAGGGGATCGAAGGATTAGAAGGTTGTCTGGGTATGAGGAGATCCCTCGACTCACCTCGCGGTTGCAGCCATCCTCCGTGCAGACCTCGCACTTGGAGTCCTTGCCAAGCAGACAGGCTGCAAACTGCGACTGATCCAGGTTATACAAACAGTCCCGAATCGTTGCACCATCTGGGAAGAGATAGAAACTTAGGTCAAAGGACTCTCTCTGAAGGCTATCGACTTACCACTCTCGATTTTGGTCACGCAATGGGTGTGCGGCAGCTGGTTGCACGTGGCAAACTGCTCGATGGCAGAGGGCGTGGTGGCACAGGTGGCGTTTAGGCGGGAGTCGCAGATGGCGCACTTGACCGGAGCTTGGATCTGGGGCGTGTTGCAGTTGCTTCCCTCGCAGACGGCGATACGCTTCGTCTTGATGACACTCTCCAGGTCTTGGTTCCGGAAAGAGCTCAGACAGCCCAGTTGCTGGATGCTGTTCTCGCCGTTGACCCAGAGGAAGCAGCTGTCGTTGGGCTTGTAGATGGGGCAGAGCTGGGGCAGAGGCTCCTCGCAGTCTCCGTTCTCGCAGTGGTAACAGCTGAGGCGATCTGCGGGCAGGGTCTGCACGTTGCAGGCGTCTCCGGAGCAGGCGGCGCAGTTGGCATCGCCGCTCTTGCCGCAGGACAGCTGAGCCGCGGGTTCCTTGTCGTCCAGGCAGGTGCGTATCAGTTCCAGGCCGGACTCCGCGCTGCCGTAGAGTGCGGACATGCAGTCACCCTGGCACTGGCGTCGCTTGAGCTTCGCGTTCAGCGGCTCCAGCAGGCAGGCAGCATCCTTGTAGGAGTCGCAGTAGATGCAGCTCTTGTACTGCGTTATCTGTGTGGCATTGTTGCAGTTGTTGGACTTGCAGACGGGACACTTGGTGGGATTGGCGCTGCAGTAGCTGGAGAGTTGCTCCTCTGCTTGGATGAGATCCTCACAGCCGCGACGCACCACAGCTCCCTCCGCGTTGAAGACGGTCTGGCAATCCTGCTCGTTGTTGCCGGCACATTGCTCGCTCTTGACGGGATTCTGCTGGCACTCGGCGTCCTTGCAGGTGAAGCAGCTCAGAGGCAGATCCTGCCACTTGCCATGGTTGTTGTCGGAGACGCCGCTCAGGTCGACCACGTTGCAGCCGTCGCCCTTGCAGGTGACGCAGGTCTTGGAGCTGGGGTCGCATTGGAGGGAGCTTGAGCAGCCTCTGTAGGTGGTGCTGCCCACCAGATTGGTCACACAGGACTCTTCGGGATCGTAAATTGGACAGACGAGGAGGCTGTTGGGCGCCGACTCGCAGCTGGCAAGGTTGTCGGAGCTGCATATGTGGCAGGAGGTGCGTCCCGTGGGATACACCTTCTTGTTGCACAGCTCACCCAGGCAGGAGGAGCAACCAGCGGCGGTGCCGTTGTAGCAGCTCAGGAACTCGTCGTCCTCCAGACTGGCCAAGCAGCCGCGCTCCGTGGAGCCATCCTTCAGCACGCGGGAGTAGCATTCGGGCAGACCAGTCAGTCCGCAGCTGGTGGCGCTGCTGATCTTGTCGGGACTCATGGCGCAAGTGGCATCTGTGCGCGAGCTGCAGAGGGCGCACTCCTGTGGCGCCGGAATCGACTCCAGGCTGTTGCAATCCTTCTCCGCGCACGTCAGCAATCGCTTGGAGCGCTGCAGCAGATGGATATCCTCGTGGCTGTATTCACTGAGGCAGCCCTGGGCAATGACCGAGCGGTGCTCGTCGAACTCAATGAAGCACTGATCCTTCTCCCGGTAGTTGGCACAGCTGGCGGGCTTGACTTGCTGGCAGTCTTCCCCGCGGCAGCTGAGGCAGCTGTGCCGCGTGGCAATGGGATCCTTGTTGTTGCACTTGGCGTCCTTGCAGGAGGCGCAGAGTTTGTTGGCGTCCGTGTCGCAGGTCTGGCGGTCCTCCAGCTCCAGGTCGTCGTAGCAGCTGCGCACCAGGGCGTAGCTGGGATCGCTGGATTCATTGAAGAGTGGCCGGAAGGCGGTCACACAGCTCTCGTGGCACTGGCGAGTCCTCGTGATCTTTGTGGGATCCCGTGTGCAATTGGGAGACTCGCTGGAATCGCAGACCAGACACTCCACGTAATCCTTCTGGCTCTTGGCCACATTGCAGCCATTCGAGTTGCAGCGCGGACACTTCTCCGACTGACCATCACAATAACTAGCAGCTGTCGTGTCCAGCTTACTGAAGCAGCCGCGAGCAGTGACCACCTCGCCGGACTCATCGAATACGGTCACACAGTTGTCGCTGCCGACGCACTTGTCCAGCGGAATGTCTGCGGCGGCGCAGCTCTCAATGCTGCTGCAGACCCTGCAGCTGATGGGCGTCTCCTGCCAGGCTCCCGGCTTGCCGTGCTCGTTCAAGCGCTCCAGGTTGACCGTGTTGCAGTTGTCCGTGCTGTTGCAGACGCGGCAGGTGCTCGAGTCGCTGGGATCGGTGCAGCTCAGGCTGGAGCTGCAGCCGCGATAGGTGACGTCCTGGTCCAAGAAGGTAACGCAGCTGTCCTCCTCAGCGTATATGGGGCAGACGGCGCTGCTGCTGGGCGCTGAGGCGCAGGTGGCATCACTCGCCGAGTCGCACTGGTGGCACTTGCGACGATCCGCCGGGAAGACTGTGAGTCCGTTGCAGTTGGAGCCTGTGCAGATGTCACAGAGCTTGGAGCTGCCCGTGAGGCAGCCATAGAAGTCGGTGCTCTCCAGGCTAGAAAGACAGCCACGCGTCGTCGCGCCTGCGGCATCCACGTGGGTGACGCACTGGGTGTAGGGCAGGCTGGAGCAAATGTTGGTGGTCTGAAGCTGATTGGGATGGCTGGCACAGCGGGTGTCGTTGAGGGAGCTGCAATGCAGGCAGCTGTTGGGCGGGGGCACAACCTCGTCGGGATGGTTGCAGTTCTTTCCGTCGCAGAGCAGCAGACGCTTCTGGGCCACCAGCTCGTGGAGCACCTGCGTCTCGAAGTCGCTGGCACAGCCCATGGCCAGTATGCCCTCGTTGTCGAAGGCCACATAGCATTGATCCTTCTCCCTGTAGGCCACACACTTGGCACTGACCATGTCCTCGCAGCTGGGCAGCTTGCAGGCGTAGCACTCATGGGGCGTCTCTATCACATTCTTCGTGTTGCACAGAGCTCCGGAGCAGGCGGTGCAGTTGGCGTGTTTGCCGGCGGCGCAGAGCTCCTGGTCAGCCACCTCGAGATCGTCGAGGCAGCCGCGTGTGGGCAGCAGCGCTGTGTCCCAGGAGGAGCTGCGCGGGTAGAGGCCAGTCATGCACTGACCCTGGCAAGGGCGTTTCTTCGTGGGCGTCTCCCAGGCACAGCTGGGCTCCAGCTCGGCATCGCAGTAGTAGCAGTCGACGTAGGATTCCAGGCTGGTGGCATTGTTGCAGCCATTCGACTTGCACTGGAAACAGTTCTCGCCCTTCGACTCGCAGTAGCTGAGATGTTCCGCCTGGACGGCGTCACTGCAGCCACGTGCGATGACCTTGCCGGAGTCGCCAAAGACTGTGGAGCAGAGCTGGTTGTTGTTGCCCTCACATGCGGTGGCTGTTGAGACGCTGGCACAGCTTGCCTCATCCGAGCAGACGAAGCAGCTCAGTGGCAGCCCCTGCCACTGGCCGGGCTCACCCACATAGCTGCCCTCCAGGTTGACCGTGTTGCAGTCCTTGTCCTCGCACATGCGGCAGCTGGACGGCTGCTCCACGTCGCAGTGCATCTCGGACTGGCAGCCGCGACGTGTGCGCCCGCCCTCCAGGCTGGTGACACAGCCATCGCCTGCTTGATAGATGGGACAGTAGCCGGCGGACTTGGCGGGCTTCTGGCCGCAGTCCGCGTTCGTCTTGGAGTCGCAGCGCAGGCAGCTCTGCCAGTCCGAGGGATACACCTGCTTGTTGCAGGTGTTGGCGCCGCAGATCTCGCAGGTGGAGCTGTTGCCGCTGGTGCAGTCGTCGAAGAGTTTGTCTGGGGTGTCCATCAGGCAACCACGTTGCACGATTCCATCTGTGGCAAGATCAAATCTGATTAACTGAGCAGATGGATTCATCTTCTACCTTACCTTCGGTGATGTGGGTGTAGCACTCGGGATGCAGGTAGTGCTGACAGACGACGGAGGAGACGGGCTTGCCAATGCAGGCGGCTTCTTCGTCTGAGCTGCAATAGTTGCATGCCACGCCTACTTTGAGGACATCCTTTGTGTTGCAGTTGTCGCCGCTGCAGAGATGCAGATCACGAGGACGCGGCTGGGGCTGGATCTTCTCCAGATCGCTGGCACATCCCATGCTGTTGATCTTCAAGTCTCCCACATGGACGTAGCACTGATCGCTGCTGCGATATCCCGTACAGAGCTTGGAGCTGATCTCCGTGCAGTTCGCAGAGTCGCAGAAGTTGCAGCTTAGACGCACCTCTGGCACTTCATCCTTGTTGCAGCTGGCGCCGTTGCAGGCCTTGCAGTGCTCCAGGTCGCCATCAATGCAGGCCTGGCGATCGTCGTACTCCAAGTCGTCGAGGCAGCCTCGAGCCAGCTCCAAAACTGAGTCGTTCTGCTGTCTGGATCTGGGATAGAGTCCAGTGAAGCACTTGCCCTGGCAGGAGACTGTGCGGGTGACGCTGGGAATGCTGCGCACGCAGGAGGCCTGCTCGGAGCCGTCGCAGAGCAGACAGTCCACGTAGCTGGTCAGTGCCGTGGCATTGTTGCAACCCGTCGACTTGCAGAACTTGCAACTGCCTGGTGTGGCGTCGCAGTACTGGGTCAGCTCGGAGTCGGCGTACAGCTGATCGGAGCAGCCTCGCATCACGACGGATCCGTTGCTGGCGAAGACCGTGGCACAGTTCTGGTTGTTGTTGTTGGCGCACTTCTGCAGAGGCCCCGAGCCGGAGCCCTGGCAGGCGGCGCCCACACAGGTGTAGCAGTTGACTGGGGACGTGGCCCACTTGCCCGGATAGCCGATGTGCAGATTGTCCAGGTCGACCACATTGCAATTGTCGCCGACGCAGGAGCGGCACACCTGCTTGTCCGTATCGTCGCAGCTGAACTCCGTCTGGCAGTCGCGGTACGTGGCGCCGTCCACCAGCTTCACGCTGCAGCCAAGGTTGGCATCGTAGCGGCGACACACTCCGGCGGCATTGGGTGCTGAGGTGCAGTTGGTGTCCGCGATGGAGTTGCAGCGCTGGCAGCGCCGACGATCAGCCGGGTAGATGTCCTTGTTGCACATGTCTCCCTCGCAGACGTCGCAGTTGCCCTCACGCTGCAGGCAGGACCTGAGGCTCGCCTTGGCCAAGCTGCTCAGGCAGCCGCGCTCTGTGGAGCCATCCACCAGGACGCGGGTCATGCAACCGGTGTGTGGCAGGACCTGGCAGTTCTCGAACTCCTTCACCTTGCTGGGATCGACGGCGCAGTTGGCATCGTCCGAGGACGAGCAGACGGCACATTGATTCGGCTTGGGCACATTGTTAAACGAATTGCAGTTCTTCTCATCGCAGTAAACCAGATATTCCAGATTCTGGTCGACAAACTCCGGATCGAGGTCGGAGGCACAGCCCAGACCCGCCACGGAGGAGGTGTTATCGAAGAGCATGTAGCAGCGATCCTTGGGACTGTAGCCGACACATGCAGCCATGTCCTGATCCTCGCACTCGTCCCCATTGCATACGAAGCAGCTGTGCAGGTTCAGGGGGAAGACTTCGACGTTGCAGGCGTCGCCCTGGCAGGCTTTGCACTCGGAGGTGGCGCAGCGCAGCTGATCCGCTGGTTCCTGGTCGTCGAGGCAGCCGCGCACCAGATCGAAGACCTCGTTTCCAGCTCTGGGCTTCAGTGCGGTCATACACTGGCCATTGCACTGGCGTCTGGCAGTCACCGCCGCTGGATTCATCATGCAGTCTCCGTTTATGCTGGAGTCGCAGTAGAGGCACTCGGAGTACCCCTCGAGCGTTGTGGCATTGTTGCAAGAGTTCGAGTTGCAGTTGTGGCACTTGCCGCTGTTCGCGTCGCAGTAGGCGCTGAACGTAGCCTCCACCAGGCTGCTGCAGCCACGTGTATTGACCTTGCCACCTTCATCGAATACGGTCATACAGTAGTCCGTCTTCGCGGGGCAGATTTCGGTGGGGGTAACGGCTGCACAGCTCGTGGTGGTGTTGCAGGTCTGACAGCGCATTGGCAGCTTCTGACCCCATTCACCTGGTCGGCCATCGCTGCGTCGTCGCAGATTGACCGTGTTGCAGTCCTTGCCCCGACAGCTCTGGCAGCTCTGGAAGTCATCGATGGCGCAGCTCAAGGAGCTGCCGCAGCCACGCAGAGTGTTGCCCTCCAGGTCCATGGTGGTCAGACAGACCTGCATCTCATGGTGGAGCACGCAGAGAGCTGTGGCATTTGGCGTCACCTCGCAGCTGGCATCTGCTGTGGAGTTGCACACGTGGCAGGTCAGACGCTCCACGGGTTGCAGCTGCAAAGGAATCATTAGAACTTGACCTGAGAGAACTAAAGATACCCCTCAAGTTTTAGTCGAGTAAGGGGTTAGAGGACTCACCTTGGTATTGCAGTTGTCGCCCTGGCAGGTGGCGCATCGGGTGGCGTTGCTGCCTCCCAGACAGTCCATGTAGTCGTCGGCGTTCAGAGAGCTCATGCAGCCGCGCTCCGTGTGTCCATCCTCCCGGACGAGGGAGTAGCAATCGGTGTTGACGACATGGGAGCAGTTGGTGGCCGAGGTGGTCAGAGTAGGCTCAATGGCGCAGTTAACATCAGTTCGGGAGCTGCAGATCTTGCAGGATTTGGGCTTGGGCAGAGCTGTGGCTACGTTGCAGTTCTCGCCTTTGCACAGCCAAAGACGCTTCTCGCTCTGGAGAAGTGTGGCGTCGGTCGCGTTGAACTGACTGAAGCAGCCTTGCTCCAGGATTTTGCCTGAATCGTCCACTTGGATGAAGCACTGCTCCTCTTGGCCCTTGGCGGGAACAGCTCGGCACGTTTTCGGTTGAGGACTATCGCATGCTCCGCCAGTGCAGAAGTTGCAACTGCTGCGCACTCCCAGCTCAACGGTGTTGCACTTGGCTGTGGCACAGGCCACACAATCGGGATTGGTGCCTTCTGCGCAGGCAATGCGATCATCGTAGTCCATGTCGTCCAGGCAACTGCGCACAATCTCCAGAGCAGCATCCTTGTCGCTGGTGCGAGGATACAGCGCCGTGCTGCAGTGCTCGTGGCAACGACGAGTCTCGGTGACCAGTTCGATGTCCCTCAGACAGTTCTCATCGGCTTGGGCGTCGCACACGACACACTCGACGAGCTTTTTGTTGTCCTTCAGATTGTTGCATCCATGCGAGCGGCACTCGTGGCAGCTGGCATCCGTGGCGGCGCATGTTGCCGCCAGATGATCGCTGCAGCCACGCTGGATGACAGCTCCGTTCTTATCGAAGACCGCCACACAGCTCTGGGCATCGTTCAGCTCACATTTCTGGAGCTTGCCCGATCCCGCGGAGCACTCCTCGATAGTCGAACAGTTGTAACAGTTAATTGGACCCGAGTGCCAATTGTGTGTCCAAGCATCTGCGGGGAATCAAAGGGAAAGTGTTAGGGAAATTTCTATCAAATTTGTGGCACATATAAAAAAGTTGAATACTTCTCTTGCTTCACTTTATAATTGCTATAATAATAGTTTATCGAATTCGAATGTATCAGGGATATCAAAGGTTTATTGGGCCTAATTAAGTCAAGAGACTGTTTCTGCGTTGCCAACGAAATCTGTGTTAAACACAATCGGGAATTCAGGGCCAATCTTAAGGCCAGCCAACAGAGTATCGCCCCAGTAATCGGCCCGTTCTTTATGGCTTCCAATCGAATCGCACTATCAAACCATGTTCCATAATCATAAACTATACATACATATATATTATATATACATACGCACTTATGTGAAATATTAATTGCTGCAGATAGCATTGGACATAGTTTCTTCATATGCTCAAAGATTCATACAGAATGCGGATACTCTTCCAGAAATCAAGGCGGAAAGTGATAATATAATTATTCTATAAATTACTGAGGCTTATCGCAGATTACTTAAGTAGAACCCCCTGAATTTCAATCTCTGGCACGAGATAATCTTGTCCAGAACTAATCAGTTCAAGTAAATCTTTCAGTTTAAGCCCAAGGCCTAGACAAAGTCCAAAATTCATTAATCTCCTTCGAAGAACTTAATCCAAATCAATCAGTTATGATATATATATATACGACACTTGTAACACCCGAAATATATTGGTGAGTACTTTCGATTACGCAACAGAAAGCTTTAAGCAAATTTCATACAATTGGTAAGAAGTTTCTTAAGATTCTCTTTGCGTCGAAGTTCAAGGTTCAGAGTCAAAGTTCTTGGAACTTAGTTTTTATTAGCACATAATCAATATCACAATACTTTCATCATCATCATTAGTCATCATCCTCTATATATATATATGTATATATTTATCGTAATCTTTTTAAGCAGGACACAAGTTCTCGAGCTTTTGATGACACTCACGATCATTTTTAATTGCACTTTTGATTGATAAAAATAGTTCAACAGTTTTTAATAATCGTGTAAAACGATTTAATTCAGTTTATAGTTTAAATACTCTTTTATATTATGTATTCTCTACATATTTCTATAAATATTTTATATTCCACAAGTCACAACTCTTCGTTGAAGTCCTCGCTTACATAAGCCTAATTCAACCAGTTTCAACTTTATCTTCAACTTTATCGATCACCGATCACATGTTTGTCCTTTGTTGTCCCGATTAGGGGTCAGACCTACCACTTGGGTGATTGGCATAGAATACCAGCAGTAGCAGCACTGCTCCTGCTGTGGTCAGTCTCATGGTCGATGGGATTCACCCTGCGCGCGTTTGTTTTTTTTTGTATTGAAACGTTGGAAACGCGCAACTAATTTCGCTGGCGAGCGGGCAGCGCCTTTTATAGATTTGGCAATCGGCTTGTGGAATATGGCCGTATCATTATTGGCCTTATATTGACGACTACGATTATATGATACTGTTGACGAATGTCTGATAAAGCGGTTCCATGTTCGCCGTTATTTATAACACCACCCCCTACCCCGATCCCCCCCACAATCTCCCCAATGGCAATCGAATATTTGTGTACTCAGTGGAATTAACATAAAAACCAATAACAACTCCAGAGATAAGCCAAACCCCTCGTATTATCACAAGTTTCGGCCCGATACACGTTGTACTCGTGTACTCGCTGATCGATTTTAGCCATTTCGCCCATTGAAGTTCTTGGCTTACCGACAATAATTGCGCCTTTATTGGCTTTTATACACATTTCTGGCTAACTGAACATTTATATCCTGGTTCGAAATTTATGAACGAATCTGGAAATGCATTCGCTCATTGCAATATTACTTCAGATAATAGACAATGCGACACTGATCGATGAGGATTAGCCCAAAACTCTGACGTATTCCACATAAAATTAGATACTTTTGCCACTCAGTGTTGCCAGGTGTTTTTTTTCTTTTCCTGAAGGCCTTCAACTGATTTCGCAATTCTCTGTAATCTGAACTAATCGTGTTTAGATTAAAGATATCATTAACTAAGATTCCAGAAGCATGAATTGGCTGTCAACTCTGAAAAGGCTGAAAAGGTATTTTTAGATGAATCAATTCATTCAAATTGTGAATTCAAATTTTAAAATAATAATATATAATTAATAGAATATATCATTAAAGTTTAAATTCAATTTTTAATATTTTCTTTTATAGTTTTTCCTCTTAACTTATCGGATTGTCCTTTTTTCAATTTAAAATTAGTATTATAAACCCTTCGGCCCTATATAAGGGCCATAGGCTTTATCGCTTGAGCAATTGTTTAACTATTATTAGATTAACGCTAATTTTATGATAGGCTGGTAGTTGCGGTAGTAAAACGCAGTTCAACGGTATTTCCAGTGTTATTTATTGGACGCATATAAAAACATAACCAACTGTGAAACAACAAGCAACATGGAAAGGCTCTTCGTGGAAATACTGGGAGCACTGTTGGGCTTACGGGTTGTGGTTGTGGGCTCAGTCGTTGGGCTAGTTGTGGGAGTAGAGGGCTGCTCCGTGGTGGACGAGGTCGTTGTGGTAGCTGTGCTGCTGGTGGTGCTACTCGTAGCAGGGCTACTTGTTGAGGCAGAACTAGAAGTGACAGTAGGAGTAGAGCTGGAGGTTGTAGTATCCAGAGGCGGCTCTGTCGTGGCTGCAGACGCCTCTAGCGGCTGATCATTGCAATGCGGAATGTCCAGAGGATCACACAGCTGACAATTGGCATCGTCCTGGCAGGATCTCTGCTCGGACATGGTCAGAGCGCAGCCGCGTTGAATTTTGTTATCCTTGATGCTCGCATAGCAGAGGCTGTGTCCACTGCGAGATATCGCACAGGATTGAGGTGAGAGCTGCTCCGGTGCTGTGCGGCAACGTTCGTCCTTTACGAGGAATTACTTTAGACTGATCTCACAGTTAGTTTCTTCCACTTACCTCAGTATCCTGGCACTGCAAGCAGGACAGCTGACTGGGACTCACATTGTTACACTTTTCGGTCACACAAATCTCACATTGGTAATTGGGATTGTGCCCGCCTTCGCATCGATCCCTCCAGGTCTCCTCCAGCTGCTCCAGACAGCCTTGAGCCCGGACCACGCCTCCTTCGAAGACACTGATGCATGCATCCACATCGCTTATGCAATGCTCTGTGCCCTGGTAGCTGCTTCTCTGGCAGTTGATACCCCGGCAGAAGAAGCAGGACTGCGTTGCCAGGACAGATCCTGCCGCCAGCAGCTGCCACAAAATGCAGAGAATTGCGCACTTCCTGGCCAACATTGAGACTGATTCATTGGCCAATTGGCTAGGCCCCGGCTTGGGCAATGCTTTATATTAACTCTGGAGTACTCCAGATTGCAACCGCTCTGAAGTGCAGCAGGAAAGTGTTCGTCCTCTCTAAGACTCCCTCAACACCACAAGTATCTATATATATATATATCTCCTTCTCTATCCGTATCTGTATCAGTCGAGTGTAGTCGAGCACTCTGATAACAGAATTAAGTACATTATTATTAGTGTGATTTGTCGTGTTTGTTTGCGTTGTCCTCAAGCGTTTAGCAAACAATTCACAATTTGGCTTCTTTTGTGCCTGCATAGGCTTAAATCAGTTTAACCAACAACCTCTATTACCAACTCTTCCTTAGTCTTGAGCAAATAAACTTGTTTACAGTCAAACGCAATTTGTTCTAGTGGGGAGACTTTTTTCAATAAGGTTTTAACTTTAAGCGATTCTTGCCTGATCAGCTTCAGGTTTTGTTACATAAAAATGTAGAAATATATTTGTTTCTTTAAAATTTATTTAAAAACGAACAGTTTCATCTTCTGTTTTAAATGATAACTAAATGTTAATAAGAATAAGTATACTTATAGATATTTAATTACAGAATGATTTTAAAGTAAACTCAATGTTTGCGAAATACTTAGTTGGAATAATAGTTAATAGAATAATAGGAATAATAGGTCCAAAACTTAGTCCATCACATGAGGTTCTACAACATTCGAGTAGCTATCTTTGAGCTGCTTTAAGCTTTGACTAAGAATCTCAGATTATAATATGTCAACTTACAATGTAATAAATATGTCCATAGATCTACCTAAATTTACATTTTTATAATATATTTGTATATCTATCGCTCTTCTAGTTTATTCTATATTTTCCATCTGTAGTTAATACAGATTTATTTCTTGCTTTGTTTAAAGTACAAAGAAGTTCAAACAGAGTTTTTAGTTCTTAATTCATTTATTCCAAGTTGCACCCTCCCATTCTCAACATTATACTCCAATATCAGTTTATTAGTAATTTATTTATTTCCAACATTTACAAAGTCTTCGTGCTCTTAAGTTTATTTAAATCGAATGAGAACACGATTAACTATCGCAGAAAGCGAATAAAGCGATTGGCAGCCGTCGAAGAGGTTGCAATATTGACGCTGTTGCAGCTGCGGATGTCGCCCGGGGAACACAAGAGGCAGGTGGCATCCTTGAGGCAGTTCACCTGGTCGCTCACCGTTGTGGCACAGCCGCGCTCAATTTGACTGCCTGAACCTGATTTCACATAGCAATAGGAATTTGGTGCCGTGGCAGCCACACAGGCAACAGGCTCCAATAAGCCTGCTTTGTCCGCGCAATTCGTGTCCTGTGGCATCAAAAGGCAATAATTATTGAAGGATTCGTAGAAAACGCTAAACTATAATAAATCACCTTGGTGGAGTCGCACTGCACACAGGCAAACTTCTCAGAGCCGACGTTGTTGCAACGGTCCGTGTTGCACTTGAAGCAGGCGCCGTGTCCACGTGAGTCGCAGTGCTGCCGCAGCTTCACAGGAATCTCCAGCGAGCATCCTTTGTACAGGACTTTGGCTGTATGGATTAATTGGAAATAAACTTAGCTGCTCACAAGCTCTTTTAGCCCAATCACAATCACAACTCACATTCCTCATAGATAGTTACGCAATAGTCCAAGGAGTCGGAGCACTTCTGCTCCTGGTGCAGAGTATTACGCTGACAGCTGATGCCATAGCAACTGTGGCAGGTCGTGATTGTGTTGGCTCCTGTGAGTCCTGCCCAGCAGGCGACCAGCAGGACTACACTGACAGCTGTGGAGACTTTCATGTTTCTGATTCAATTGCGGGCCACAAGGCAAATGGGTTCCTCTTTTATACGCGGCTTCCCCTCATGGAGTGCAGTCAATAATAGTTGAAGCTAATGCGAAGCACTCGACGAAGTTGAAGCACCTCTGCAGTGCATTCTTTCTATCTGATTAACTGTGCAACAGAATCGAGAGATATCGATAGTACAATTGATAGCTAATAATATACCTAATATAAATAAATAAATTATAATAATTATGAAAATAAACCCTAAACTTATTACAATTAATGAGAGCTGGTTACTGCTTTCAGCTCCATGGATATATATGAATATATAAGATGAGTTTTCACCCAATGGAATTGCAAGATGTAAGAAAGCTTAGTGTATTTTATAAATTATAAATTATATTTAATAATACTATTAAGGATAAGCAGATAGTGTAGGTCCTTCGCTATGTCCTGCGCCTACTTCAAGCAACGCCTATTGCAATGTGAAGGTCGTTGGGTAATATTATTAAGGAATGATAATTGCTACTTAATAGTTTTAGATTATTTCATAGACAGATCATGCCTCTATATATCTTCTTACTATGAACTGCAAGGATTCTTGATTTTCCTCAAACTGCGATTATATCTTTAAGCTTTTCCCAGCATGCAACCTTTAGCTTATCCTCTACCCCTTCAAACTCACCTCTCTTCATATCAGTCGAAATCTGGTGAATGCATACTTTCTATCTAGGATCTCTTCATAGCAATAACACTCACTTGGAAAGTACAAATAATTTCTAAGCTAAGACTTCAATTGTTTCAATTAAAGAGTTTAGTTCAGGCATTTCCATTGAACTGACTCCTAGGCAGAGCGAAATGTACTCGTAATATGAGTACTCCGAGTACATTAGTTTCTGGCTGGAAATCAAATATTAACCTTGCTTCATTGAATTGTGGCCAACATAAAAACCATAAAGCAGTTTAACAGTTCAGCTTATACTTTGTTTATTTGGACCCACCGATAAGCTACAAAAAACCCAAAAGTTTTTGTCAAAGTTTTTCTGTGATTACGTTTATTTTCTGATTTATTATCGATATAAAAGAGGGTTAATTCCATAACTTAACAGTTAAAAGGCTGAGAATTCCAACCAATAGGGCGAAGATTTGCTGTCCTTGTGCCGCTCCAGACCTGTAGCTCAGATCGTAGTTGTTGCAGGCACTGGACTTCTGTGAGTTCTCCGGAAGACAAAGGCTGCAGGTGCTGTCCTCCAGGCAAGTCTTCTGCTCCCTTACGTTCAGCGCGCAGCCTCTTTGGAGGTTCTTCCCAACGACCTTCACATAGCAATAGGCGTTGCTGGAAGTAGGCGCAGGACATAGCGAAGGACCTACACTATCTGCTTGGGCATTGCACTTGGAGTCCTGTAAATTAGTGTTATAGGAAGCAGATCGCAGTACTCTTGCAACTCACCTGGGAGCCACTGCATTGGATGCATTGGAAGTCGACGCGTCCTTGATTGTTGCACAATTGTCCGCTGCATTTGTGGCACTGTTTGTCCTTTGCTTGGCACTTGGCCTGAGCTGCCAGCGAGAGCTCCAGCAGGCAGCCTCTCTCCTTTACCCTAACTGCAACATATATACTAGATTGATCCTGTTTAACTCTGCATTCTCTATGTACTTACAGCCTTCGTAGACAGTCACACAAATGTCCAGGAGATCGTTGCATCTGACGGTGGAATTTTGTCGTGTGGTTCGCTGGCAATTGATGCCCTCGCAGCTGTAGCATTGCCTCGGACTCGAGGTGCTCACAGGTGAGTCCCCCAACTCAGCAAGTGTAGGGGAAAGGCAGAGCAAAAGGATAATACTAGTTGGCAGCAACATTCTCTTTGAACCTGCAGCTTTGGCTAGCAAATTACAACTAAAACCTTTCAGTCAATTGACCGCTAACTTGTCTCTTCAATTGGCGGCACTTCAGAATTTTCCTTGCAATATTTTCTTGAAGTGCACTGCAGCTAATGAAGAGTCTCATAAGTTATAGCCTATAGCAAAGGATTAAGACAAGAAAACAGTTATCAGACAAGGTTAAAGTCAAGACTTGCTCAGGCCAAGTGTATGTCTTAACTATATTTCTAATTAAATTTGATAATTTGATTGTTGTTTATGAAAATAAACAAGTATATATATATTTCCATAGTTCTTCTACAATATAGGCAGGGTATTGGCGTAGTCGTAGAATAGAGAAGTGCCCTGTTGTTCCCTGCTTTCAGTTATAGCTTTTGTTTGCAACTCACTCGAATCGCCCAATATCTCAGTTCTGCTTTAAGCTATCTCTTTTACGTATACTATATAGCAGTTAGTAGTCATAACTGATCACGATTACATGTGCTTTGTCTAGTCAACTTCGTGGCTGTGACGCATTAGAGACTGTTTACATTTGCTTCTTATCTTCGAAGTAGATTCTAATATAGAATTACTTTTCTTTGACTCACTTTGGGTCTGTTTCTATCTGTTCCTTGTGTTCAGTCTGATATTCCAGAAATAGACTTAAAAAGTGATTATTTTAGCATAAATTATGTGCAAGATAATGTCAGACAGTCGCTATTCCAACCAGCTCTGGCATAATTTTAGTATCGAATATTGTCAAAGTTTCCAGTGAATCATATAATTTAGCCATAGTCATAGTAAATTTTCTTATTGGCCAACTTATCTGCTGATTATCGGGACTATAGGTGCACTTATCGGCGATTGCTAAGAATTTATACACTCGGCGTTGGTTAATGACGTTCGAAACAAAGTAGAAACCTAAAAACTTTTGTCATAACTTATAGAAAACACGAGACCCTGTCAATATTTGGACATTTCCACAAATGAACAGACAGGAGCTGTCTAATTGCGAACCGATTCAATAGAGATAAATATAAATAAGACTCAAGACAAAGACGCACCTAGAAAGTTAACTACAATTAATGAATGAAGGATGAGTCAGACGAAGATACTAATATATAAAATTAGAGTTCCTGAAGTGAATCTGTTCTTATTACAGAACTTTCGTTCCATCAGTTCTTCTTAACTTGTTTGGCCAGATCCGCGTTTGGGCCAACTTTAATGCGAAGGTCATACCAAACAGTTGAGTTCCCTCGAATTAAAGCACAAACTGTACTTATTTGCATAAATTTACAGCAGATTTTCCTTACGTAACGCAGTCGCGAAGGAAAAAGCTGCGAGTGGAAAACAAAGTACAAAAAAGGAAAAACATAACAAAGAAATATGCAAAACAGATGAATTGGGGATAAAGGCGCGTAAAGAAACAAAGGGAAATGCGCCGGGAAAATGAAAGCTGAGAGAAAGAAGGGAAAGAAAAAAACAACAAAACATAAAAATAAACTGAAATCGTTATAAAAATTGTAACTTTATTTTACCAGCGGGACAACTTTGGATACGCCTCGCAGATGGGGAGGGGGAGTGGGAGGGGGCGGGAAATGTTAAAGACAATGACATAATGAAAATGAAAGTTCCAAGGGGGTTGCAAGAGCAACGGCAGCAAAAGGTACAGCTACAATAAAGGAAAATCCACTTAAAAACATATCAAAACAACACCGGAAGTGGACTCTATAAATGCGGATATTTTCCGCTTTAAGTTTTAAGCCTGCACTCAAATGGACAGCTGTGCATGGAGCATCAGTTGTTGGAGTGGAAATGGAAAAGCATTTTCCACATTAGAAATAACTACAAACTATTTTGTAGTATATCGAAAATACCAGAATTAGTTTGTTGTGGCACATAGCTACAACTCAATTCGAAATTCAGCTTCCACCACAATTGAGACAAGCCGCATGTCACTTGCTTTAATTTGTATCTCGAAGATACTCGGTTTATTGTGTGATTATTGCAATTTGCGGCGAGGCAATTTGCAATTGTTTATATTATTTATGCAAGGCAAATATTGCTGTCAATCTCACAGATACAAATAATATGCTATTTCTTATGCATGGAGTGTGTGTTTATCCGATGGATACAAGCCTTGTGACGTGCCACAACTGCGTCCTCGCATAGTTTTCCGGTGCAAATAATTTACTGCTGATTGCATATTTCGTCCTGATACCCTCCGGACCACGTGGGATGGGGGCCACTTATCGAAAATGCTGCTTTCTCACAATTGACTTGAATCATTTTGGCAATATGCATGCGTGTCGACCGATTCATTGATTGATTGATTGATTGACGGAATGTGTGTGGTGCGTAGTGTTTTGCTGGCATTTCGCCTATTGCGTATACGCCTCGTTGTTCAGGCCTGTGTCCATGTGCTTCAGCTGGCTTATATTTCCTTTGCAACGTTTTGCGGCCTGCGGTCACACACATAACGGTCCACCATACCATATCTCCCACTCACTCTTTACACCTATCTGCCTCTCTTTCCCCCTTGTCTCCCTCCAATTCTCCTCCCTACACTTCTATCGAACTGTGTGTTCGCGCTTGTAATTGCGTTTATTGTGCGTTTGAGATTTGTAATACGCTTGTGTGTCTGTATCTGTGTGTGTAGGCATGCGAGTGTGTGTGAGTGTGTGGCGCCGCCGTGTTGATTGAAAATGGCTTAAGTAATCGACAGTTGATTGGTTGATTTGATTGTTGCCTTCGCCTCTGTGTGCGCTGCTGTTGTCTCTGTTGAATGGTGCGGATTAGTTTCCAACTGCGCCCATGGGCTGTTTGTTGTGGGTTTTACTTAAGCTTCTAACCCTGTAAATCTTGTTATGACATTCCGCTCCATTCACGAGGGCGTCATTATCGGAGATGGTTAAATCAATGCCTATTATATGGGCCAAGATTGCGTATCAAATAAAGTTTATAACACGATTGGTCTTAAATTTAAAGTAAATCAAAATAAATACAGATAAGTCATAAATAAGTATAAATAAATGTAAATAAATATAAATAAATATAAATAAATATGAATTAATATAAATAAATATAAATAAATATAAATAAGTATAAATAACTATAAATAAATATAAATAAATATAAATAAATATAAATAAATATAAATAAATATAAATAAATATAAATAAATATAAATAAATATAAATAAATATAAATAAATATAAATAAGTCATAAATAAGTATAAATAATTTAAATAAGTACAGATAAATAATAAATAAATAATGAATGAAATAAAATAAATGTAAAAAATGATAAATAATACCTCTCATGCTTTAAGTACCTTAAACTATAAACTATTTCCAGTTCAAAAATCATTATATTTACACAAATTAAAGTAAAAAACCTTCAAAAAGCAAAAGAAATCAAATTGTCAGTCTTGTTTGCATAAATTTAAACTTATTCTTTAAGTTGGCAAAAGTTGTGAGCAGCTTGTCAGTGAAACTAGTTATTGCACTGGGAAATTTACCTATAATAAGCTCAAGTCTCATTCAGCGAGCGATTTGGTAAAGAATTGAAAAATTAGCCACTTTTAGATATATTTTTCTTTGCCAAGTCACTTACACACGTTTCTTGAGCATTTCTTCAAGATTTCTATGTCAGGTCTAAGTTTCCTTTCGTCTGCCGCTGAACCCTGACCCAAATGCATCGGCTGCCTGGCTGGCAGCTGAGCTGCTCGGTTGATATGGGGATTGGGTGTGGGTGTGGGTGTGGGTGGGGGAGGGAGGCTCTTGAGGAGAAATAAGCTCCTGGCGGTGCTGTGGTTACAAACATTTTTGCGGATGGACGCAGCCACGAGCACCACTTTGTTTCCAGCGGCTTAAGCGGGTGCAGGTGAAGGTGGATGAAGGAAGCGGGAAATGGGAAACGAGTTGAGTTTTATGTGAAGCAAAACGTAAATAAAAGCCAAGCAGGCAAACGACCACGAAAGAAACGTAAAATGCCGCAAAATGGCGCAAAAGAAAATCCACTTTTACAGTAAAAGTTCTCAGTGGCATCGTTGTTGTTGTTGTTCTTGTTACAATTGTTGTTGTTGTTGTTGTTGTTGGCTGTTACCTTTACCGAAATGCAGCCATTAGCTGACCTGAAAAGCAGACCCGGTTCTGAAGTGGCGCTCTCTCTTAGTAGCTTCATATGCACTTCAATATTTAACATAAACAAATATAAACAAACTACATCAAGTGTATAACAATTTGCCCACATGTGGGTGTACCTGTGTGTGTATGTGTGTGTGTGTGTGTGTGTTTCAGCGGATTTGTGTGCGTGTCAAGTGTGTAAATATGTGAGTGCTTACCATTTTTTACTGCCAAGATGACAGCTCGACTAAGGAAGCTGTCAGCTTCTGTTGCTGTTTGTGCGAGTATTTACGACTAGCTTTAACTCTCTTTAGCTAGTCGTAAATACTTACTTAGTATTCTAACGATTGATAAAGACTCTATATACAGGTTATACACAATGTAAAAACACTGGTTAACAAATTTCATGTCTATAAACTAAATATGCTTATTAGCTGAGAGTATTCAACTTGTCTTTGATCTGACATGAACATGGCAGAAATTATCATAAAAATTATGTTTTTAGCCGAAACTAATTAAATTTAATTAACAAGAAGTATAAAAACGGTTTTGATACACTTTTCAGTTAACAGAAAATAGATAAAATAAATAAGTTATCCCAATCTTGACTCAACTAATTGAAGATATCTTTCCGTTTGACAACTTGACCGTTGCGATCCATTAACTAAGCAGAGATCAGCCTCCATTGATACTAGTTGCACTTGTCTGGCTCGGATCCTGGTCAGTGACAAGTCCACTCCATGCTCCAGCTACTGGCAGATCAAGTTTTGGTGGCCCAGCCCTTGGGTGGCCAGATTTGAGGAGAACGCGACGTCGCGCAATCAAAACTGCCATGATTAATGTCAACACAATTGACATAAAGCATGGCCATGGCCAGAGGCTAGTGTGGGGCTGGGGCTGTGGCCGTGGAAAACCAGAAAGCAACCGGAAAAACTCGAACTCGAAGTCAGTGAAGATGCAATTATTGATGGATTATTTACTGTCAGCACTGTCCGTTATGACAATGAGATATGGCCACAGGGCGAGCCGGCCCGAACCGAACCGGGCTGGTCTTTTTCTGCCAGCCTGTGGAATGGGAGTGCGTCTGCAGCTGTGTCTGTGCCTGTGTCTGGATAACGTGTGCCCCCAATGACAACGACTAGACTAGGAGATCAATCGCCTCCTCTTGTGTGTGTACTCTCTCTCTGTCCTCCTCTCCTCCCCCCTCCCTGTGTGTGTCAAGCGTCAAGTCATTGCAGTTTCTTAGGCATTCTGCTGACTTTGCAATTTACGGCCGCAATTATATTGTGTGCTGGTGGATGCCACACGGTGTGGCAGGCGTCATTAGTATTCAATATTCAATAACTTGCATTGATGCATTAATTGCGCGTAATCACCCGCCATATAAATAACCAACAATGATGGAACACACACACCGCCCCAAGCCCAGGTCCAGGAAGCGCAGAGTCGTCGTCGCCACGTCTCATTTGCATAGGCATCGCATATTTGTGTAATTATGCGTGGAGAAATTACAATAGTTCAGTGACTGGGCGGACTACACCGCAGTCCCATCCCGTACTCTGTACCTCCCGGCGTGACACAACAAGCAGAACCATCGCTTTCGGGAGCCATCATCATACATCGCATAGCTTCTTGTCATGCCGTGAGACTTTTGCCGCCAGTCGCAGGCATTTGCCGTTAATTATGTTGACAGCGTTTCTCATTCAGCGGCGCGGAGGAGGGGCTGGAGGCGGGGGACCACCAACAATGTCAGCAGTCGTTGTCAATCGATAAACGTTTAATCGCCCTGAATGATAATGCCCAGTCCTAACATTCTGATTATGTTCCTCTAATGGATAATTTGTGTTCACAAGCATTTTGTTCCCTTTGTTTTTTGATGCTTCCGCCGACAAATTCTCCTAATTTGTTATGCAAAACGTCAAAAGACAAGCCAATAAAGTCGAATATAAAATATTTGTAGACTACTGAATAACGGTTAGACTTAACTTAAGCATAAATATCAAATTTGAATTATAAATAACAAAAAAAAGAATAAAAAAATTTACTTGTGCGTCGGCCGGGAATCGAACCCGGATCAACTGCTTGGAAGGCAACTATGCTGACCATTACACCACCGACGCCCCTTGATGTACTCCAGAATATTACGCTATATAAGGCAGAGCAGCTTATCAGAAGGCAACCCTTTAATTCTAGCCTAAATATTTGAATGAATTTCCAGGCCAAGCAATTAGAAAATATTTTAATCTCTTCTTCAAATAAATTTCTTACCCTTTGACCTCAGCCTAGTCGAAGCTTAAGTGTGGATTAATATTTATATAACAAATTAAATAATTTAACTTCCGCATTCAATAACAACTACTTTCGGATGATTACGCCTGGAATTGATTGTTTTTGCTCGATTTGAACCTTTCCTGAAAGTTGTTCAAACATTTTTGTTTGGATAAAACATACAAAAATGCGTTTATATTTATGAATAGCCTGAAGGAAATTGAAATGCAATTTATGTTGATTGCTTATTTGCTTTGAGAGTGCAATTTGTTAGATGCGTTCGTGTGAGAGACTCGAAAAGCTCTTGTAGGTGTTGTGTGGGTGTCAAAGGTCAACTGCTCGCCGATGTTGTTCGTATTGCAGCTGTCTGTGGCCAAAATTGCATAATGTAAATGCAAAGGCCAAAACTCCAATGGTTGAATCTTTATTATTTGCTGTCTGACAGCTTGAAAAGTTGTGTGTGCATCTGCCTGTGTGTGTGTGTGTATGTCTGTGTATGTGCGAGTGTGTGTGGCATTTGCCAGTCGTTTTGACAAACTTATTAAAAAAGTTTTGTCGGCTGGAGAATATCATTATTAAAAGCGAAGCAGATCTGATGAGCTCGTCATTGCCAGATATTTGCTCAGTTCGCAAAGTTTTGTAGTTTTTTAATTATGAACTAATACTCCACTTTATGTGTGTGTGTGTGTGTGTGTGTGGCTATGGGCGTGGCAGTTTGATATGCAAATAGTTGAAGCTATTTTGTTATTCCATTACCGAAAAAGAGCTTTTCACATTTTGTATTTATTTTCTTCTGCCATTGTCTGTTGTTGTTTGTATTAACAATTTTAATTAAAAAATTTTCAAAAATTTAATTTCCCCCACACCGCACACACACACACACGCACCGCACACACACTGACACAAACTTACACACGCTTCAATTTTATAGCTCGTAAATTCCTTTGGCAAACATAAAACAAAATAATTTATTTGCTATGCAAATTTTTCGTTGTAACTTTTAATACCCTCTAGCATAAAGAGAAAAGGTATATTGAAGTTATGTTCCAAAAGAAAATAAATATATTCTATATAATATATCAAAGATACAGTTGATGATGAGAGTTAAGGATATATTATATATCACATCTGCTTTCCTTTTACATGCTAAAATTTGATTAGTTTTCTTCAGTTTCGCAGCAAAATCTTATTCCAGGGTATTTTGCAGTCGACTCTCTGCGTTGAGAACTTCCACTTTGTATTTATTTACATGCGCGTAAGCTAAACTTTTAATACGTTGTTTTAGAGGAATCTTTGGGGGTCTCTGGTCAGTAAATTACACAAATTTCAAAACTGCTCCACTTGCTGGCCATTGGTTCATTTCCTCCTGCTGCCCTCTCCTCGTCCAATCTCCTGTGGAAAGTTGCTGTCCCGCTGTGCTGGGAAATATTAAAGGCATCAAGTTAAACGACCAGGCGAGAATATCCTCATCCACTCATAATTGCCTTGCGGTGCTTCAGCTAATAGAATTAGAATGCGCTCCATGGCCAATTTTCAGCAAATTTGTTGTCCAATGTGCCGCGGCTGCCGCTGCCGCTGCCGCTGCCGCTGCTGTTGCCATGTTGCAGTTGCAGCTGCAAAGACCCCAGAGATTGGGCTCTGAGGCTTGGACAACTGCGGCTTCTCGTGCCTTAATTAATTGGTGAGGCGAGCGAAAAAATTGCGAACTATGCGACTGCCATGTTCAGGCGGCATTCGGAGATGGGATGGGATGGGATGGGATCGGGAGTCTAAGGATGCCGTCGCCAGTGTCACCAAAGGTTGATTGGGATCAAGGTGGGAACGAAGTTGTCCGCTGTTCGTGTATGCCGACAATGCCAACGAGCCATTAATTGTCCATTTTATGGGCTGCCGGAGTGGGTGACTGGTTTTGGCTGCCTCCTTCTACATACTAAGATGTTCCTCAGGTGCTGTTCCAGAGTGTTGTTCTTGTTGTTGTCGTTGTCTGTTGTCTGTTGTCTGTTGTCTGCAATCCGATAAACGTGTACATTGTTCAACAATTGGCTGAAGTTCAACAATGCCACAGCTAGGCACAAGAAGAGTCGCATTGCTGTGGCACAAACACCGAACAATGGTTGGATAAGTATATTTGCAGAGCTTGGCTTAGAATAGAAGTGTCTCCTAGAAGTATCTGTATCTATCCATCAAATAGAAGTATCTTTTAGGTATCCTCTATCTATCAAATACTTCTCACTATTCTTCAGGTAATCAGTCATAACATATATCTATCAAGTTTTTAACTTCTATTATCAAATTTCTTTTTGGATATCTTCTATTTATCAAATATAAGTTATACATCTTCTATCCATCAAATAGATGTATCTTTTCCATACCTTCTATCCATCAAATAGAAGTATCTTTTGGGTATCTTGTATCTATCAAATAGAAGTATCTTCTAGGTAACTTCTATCTATTAAATAGAAGTATCTTTAAGGTATTTTATATCCATCAAATAGAAGAATCTTTTGGGTATTTTCTATTTATCAAATAGAAGTATCGTTTAGAAGTATCTTCTATCCATCAAAGTGTATCTTTATCTATCCATCAGATACTTTTGACTACTCTCCAGGTAATCAGGTAATATATATTTATAAAATTCTAAGCTTACATTATGAAATCTGCGCCCTCTGATGAAGCTCCACTCGGGTCAAGTCAACTCTTGCTGGTTGCCCTCCCTCCGCTTACTGCGAGTGGCAGGCGGCTCTTATAGAAGGCAGAAATAAAGTAACTAACGGATACATCAACTAACGGTTTAGGAACACATATTACAACAAAATGCAATTAACGCAGTCGCCTCGTCCGACGTCCGCCAAAAATCGAGACAATTAAACGGCGCTGTGAGACTTTTGTAAGCCTAAATACTAAAAATTTTGCGCATGACAACGGAAATTAAATTGCATGAAATTGGAAAATTATTACCACGCACGCCATCAGCACACACACACACACACACACACACACACTTATACACCTATACATTTGCATAGTGCTGAGGTAGCCGTGCAATTTGGTTAACCATTTAAGCCAAATTAAGGCCCCGTTGGAAGCGCTTTGGCCAGGCCTCCTCATCGCGCGTGTCGCGCTGGTCACATGCAATCAAGGCTGCAATTTTCTTAACCAGTTTCCTTTTGTGCCTATTAGCCAGTTGACAGTTCGTGTGCGTAACGCTGCTGGCTGCACCATGGCACCACAGCTCCAACACACAGCACACAGCACAAGCTCCATCCGCAGCAATTTTTCTAATGATGACACGACCAGATGAGGATGACGACGGAGACGGCTCCGAACACTAGATGCGATCTTTTTGCCAGCATGTTTTTTCTGCTGACTGCATCCAAGTATGGCTTGGCATTGGAATTGGCAGTGGCATTGGCATCCATTGGCAATCAGTTGGCAGTTTGTTTGACTTAATCGTCTGCGTAATTGATATGCGTATGTGGAGCGGGATGATGGCCGATCCACCAGGCAGCCAGCTGTAACTATACCAGAGCTGGAACTGAGGATCATTTCAGTTTAATTAAAGTGCACAGCTCGTTGGATTTTAGCTGGCAATTTAACAGAGACATTATTACGCCTGATGGAAGCAGCTGCACAGACAGTTAAAATGCTAAATGGATCTGGAAATGGCATCTGAAAGATTCGAATTGATCTTGAGATTGATTTGCGTGTGGTCCAAACTGGACTCAGTATAATGATTGGCCAACAACTAGGCCGCAAAAGTGAAAGATACTAACCATTCAACCTCTTAATATAAATATAAACTTAAGCTGAGATACTTTTGAGTACTTTAGTTAACGATTATTGAAAATGCGATACCAGCACAATCCTTGCCATTAGCCGAATGTGTTTGCTGAAATTGCAATCACAAATATGTTTGAGGTTTGGGAGTAGTAGAAAGGGTCAGGCGCCAAATGGGGCCTACTGACCAGAGACATAATGGCCAGCAATTGTGTCGGGGCTCATAAGGGCATCGGGCTAAAACGACAAAGACAAATATTGAGCCGCAATCACTCAGCTGTGAAGATGCCGCAGAGCAAACACAAACAGGAGCAACAAAAGCGGACACAAATATGCCATACAGTGGGTAGCAGAAGTAAAGCAACAGCAGCATAATAAATATAAAACAAGGCACAGAAAGGGAGAGGGGACCCTCTCTCTCTCTCTCTCTCTTTGTCTACCTTATGTGCTATAAATATGCAACCCAAACGCAAACAGAAGCCCCAAAAAGGAACTGGCCACGGCAACCAGCAAACAAATAAACAAACTTGTTGGGTAACAGCTGGGTAAGTCGACGAGTGGGTCAAAGGGTAAAGAGGAAGGGGCAGGAGGAGGCGTGGCACGCATTGAAATGCCAAAAACGTAAAACGCAGTGTTTCATTTTTGCTCTTTTGAGGCGTGGCAGCCAGAGCAAATATTGGTTTAAAGTGCCTGAAGGGCTAGGGCAGAGCATACCCTGGACAAGGGACAGACAGGAGGCGGGAGGTAGGGAGGAGAACTGGAGTAGATCGTGGACCCTGTAGCCAGGCACTTAATTTCAGCATTTTGTTTTTGGGGTTTTATGGCCAAGAACTTGAATTAAATTAAATAGTCGAGCTGGCAGGCGCATAAATAACTTAACTAGACCCAAACACTAAGCGAAGGCTGTTGGTCAACCGCATGGCTATGAGCAAATTCCCCAGCACCACCCACCGCCCGAGCTGGTGTTTGAGATACAAATGTATCTACAAGTAAAGCGTTGTTGCTGTTGGCAGCTTGTAATTTACTTAATGATGCTCAAAGTGATTACAAATGCAGCCAAGCATGCTTTACATATTGCACTTGGTCATGTACATGTCACACTCACACTTCTCTGCACAACAACAACACCCACAACAACAATAACAAGGAGAATATCAGTTTGAAGACATCTTGAGCTTCCGACACACTGTGCGTGACTTGACCCCAAGGACCTGCATAGCAGACGCATAAATCGCCAGCAAATCAATTATGTTGACCGTCTGAGAGCTCTTATCTTATTGCAGGGATATGGAATATCCATGAGTGTAATCCAAGGTCAGTGCGTGTCCAGTTGACCAAGGAGACGGCAGTGCGCTGCGTGAAAAAATCTTAAACATTTCACGCACGTTCTGTGTATTAATTGATATTTGCAGTAATACGCATAAGTCAAGACGTGGCAGCAACGAAATGAATAGCAAATGAGCCCAGCAGGAGAGATGCGACGACTCAAGGAACAACTGGACACAGTCTGACAAAAATGTTAGTCCTTTGTCCTTTGTCCTTAGGTAACTCCACAGAGAACTCAATTTAAAAGTTCCAAAATTGTTTTGGTTGGTTAGACAAATACACAAAGTGATGTTATGTCAACATTTTATTGCAACTGGTATTTGAGTTAACATTTTGTGTTGGCTGTGTTGGCCAGCTTGTTGGCCAAATCTTGGCCGGAACGTCTGTCTGCCCGGGCGTAGGAAATTAGTGCAAACAAAGCGTTTGCCATATGCAAACGGCATACTAATTAGTTAGAGCCTGCCCGGCTCTATTTGTCTCTCCTGCGAAGTCATCGACCTTGGCATCCAACTTCATCTGAATATGTCCAACAATATTATTGGCTTAAATATTTACTTGGCAAGCGCATGGCCAGCATAATTTAATTTCAAATGCAAATATTTGATGACATGCAAAAATGTCACACAAAATTTCAAAAGCCCAATAATTATATATGTATGAACTTTACTCGTTGAACATTGCAAACTTGTTCTGTTCTGGCCAAATGCTTAGTAATTGAAATTTAATTGCATGGCTCTAATATGTATTTCGAATCTGTTAACAACAGATGCTGCTGCCTATGTTTGAGCTGTGTTTAATTAAGCATTTTATGCGACACTAAATTAATTATACTCGCAAAGTATACAAATTGGCACAGCTGCCAAAAATAAATAAATCTGCCAATGATATACACAATTTATTGACATTGCTAATGTCTGTTCATAAATGTACATACATAGTATGTATAAAATCAAAAAAAAAATAAAAAAATTTACTTGTGCGTCGGCCGGGAATCGAACCCGGATCAACTGCTTGGAAGGCAACTATGCTGACCATTACACCACCGACGCCCCTTGATTAGTGACTCGAAATTGGCATATATGTTTTGAAGCCTGAAGTTCCTTTAAAGAACGTTCTACACTAAGCGACAAAAACTATCAAAACAATAGTTATGTGAATTGTGTGTATGTATATATGAATTTATATCAATTTATTCAAATAAAAATTGAAATTTGGTATAAATATTATAATATTTGATGTAGAACATAAAACTGATATAATTCACTGAAGTCAGTGCATATATCTACATAACAAACAGTTCTCAAGTCGTCGACTTCAACTAAGCTGTAGCATAGTGTGATCAGTCCCGTTTGTTTCAGCACAAACACAGATGTTGCTAAACAGCCTTATCTAATTGGGTCAGCGTGAAGAACAAAATAGTCGTTTGCATGAGACACTTTGAGAGTTGAGAACTCAGAAGAAGAAGAAGAAGAAGAATAAGAGTTTGCTGATAATCTTAAATATGTATGTATGTATGTGTAATTGCGGGACTTTAGTTTGAATGAGATGCAAAGTATTTACAATCAAGTTGATTTATGTTACAATCGAATGCGACACTGCTGTCCAAAATATTAGGCATACCTCCGTTTGATCAGGCGGCAATAATTAACATGCTTTTTATTGCAATGGGATAGCTTAAATATTTATTCTTTTTACTATTATAGTTTCACTTTTAAGGGAATTTAAGGGAAAAAAGAAAGCTTCACATCTCCGTTTACCAAATATTTTAATGATAATTACTTTTTAAAAGCGTAGAATATACATACTAAATTCTATTAAGCTTAGTTTATTTGCAACCAAGTGTTTCCATGTTCAGTTTTAATTGTTATTTAAATATTGGCAACTTTAAGGTTCATCTCGTTTAATATGCTTATCCAATTTCAAACACTCTCCCTACGAGATGACACCCTAAAGCCACATGCGGTCCATGGACTATTTATTATACTACTCTGACCGCAGCAGCTGCTGAGGCTGTTGTTATTGTTGAAGCTGTGGTTCAGGCAGAGGCAGAGGCAGTGTCGGTGGCAGTGGCACTGGCAGAGGCTGTTTGCCCCCTGCAAATGAACCGTAAAAACAGCAGTAGAAATAAGTAAAGCAATCAAATCGTGTTTAGGTTCGTTCCGCCGTCGATCTTCTTTAGTCTTTGTGGGTCCGAGGGAGTCCACTTTTATGTACACGTATCGCTCGCTCCATGTAGGCATTTAATTAATTTGTACGATCCGCTCACAGCGTGTAGGCTATTTCCCGCATCGAAAGCATTCACTGGGCTAACAAATTGCAGCAATACATCAAAATAGAAGCACCAACAACTTGCGACCAGAAACTGAACAGAAACAAAAACAGAAACTCAGAATTTCGAAATTGACTACTTTTTATTTGAACTTATCCAGCAATTTACAAGGGGCTTGAAGCTACCTTTTGGCTGATTTGCTGTCTCATAATTGATTGACTCTATAAGGCTTTTAGCCTGTTGTTCTCCATCCGCCTCATCCGTCTTTCAATGGCCTGCGACCTTTTTAGGGGCCAGTCGAAAAAAAAACGTTGACACTGCCGCCAAATGATGTCATTGTACAGTTTATGCTTGGATTTGTCTATCTCCTTTTCAATTCTTTGTTTCTCTCTCCGCTTTTTGTTATTGAAATTTTGAAGCTTGATGCCTAATAGCGTTTCATGTAATTTATCTGTGAGCGTTTCTTCTCTAGCAGCTGGAAGCGTGACTTTCAGGCCTATTGAGCTGTCTACTTTGCTTAATTGAGCCTATTATTTGGGCTTAATCGTTCAACAAAGCCCCTGTCTGAATTATGTCTCTGACTCTGTTTTATTGCGCTTTGAATGTTAAATGATAAGTCATGGAGAAGGTATCGAATAGCTATCGAATGCCTCTTGGAAAGCATTCCTTAAAGATCTGACCATGACCAGCGCTTATAAAATTAGCTATGCAAATTGGGATAAAGCCAAAAATCGATATTTAAACTTTAGAATGTTACAACACATTTATTATCCAGCTGAAATGTTATCAAGAGTCGTCTCTTTGCATATTAAATTGAACACGTTGCACGTATCTTTGTGCAACAAAGTCCTTGAAATGCGTGCGAGTCCCGGCAAAAAAATTACAAATGCAAAAAAGACGAAGAAACGTAAACGAAACGAAATGAACGGAAACTGCATAATCAAAAATCACAGCAAGCGGTAATCAACGGACCATATATTTTCCAGACCTGCCCCTGCCCCTGCCCCACACTCTCCGTCTGCCCCTGCCACCGCTGGCTGCCCTGCTGGTCTGTCCAGTTTGCATGGCCCACACACCAGCAAAGAGGCAGCGATCAAAACAAGTCCCAGAACCATGCGAAAGATGTTAGTGAAAAGGGAAAGAGAGAGAGAGAGAGATGGAGGGTGAGGGTGAGAGTGAGTGAGAGGGGAGGTTCTGGCCACATGTGGCGCTGGAAGCTGCCACAGATGAACACTGGCAGTCGCCGTTGAAAGCAAGACGTCTAACTCTCTGAGCCAGGCCAGCAGACATTGAACTTGAGGCAGGGAATATGAATTTATAATTGCATGCGGCATGCAGCAAGCGGCATGCGAAAGTTGCCAGTTAGCAATTAATTACGCATCGATTTGTGTGACTGGGCAAGTTGCAAGTTTGGGCCATGTGCATCATTTGCATTTGACGCGGCAGGGGGCGACTCCAACTAATGGAAACCAGCTCAAGCTCCTCTCTTCCTGCTGTCGTCTTTGGCTAAGGGCCCTCAGTTGGCCATCTTAATTGTTGGCCCTGACTTGGCAAGTTTCGTTAAATTGCCTACAGCCAGACGAACCATTAGTTCCTCTGGCCAGTTCTGCACATGAAGTCATCAGTTGGCTTACACTCCACTTTTTTTTGGTAACCAAAACTCATTCATCAATAATTTCCAGGAAATCAGCGCTCGATGCCAAACTGCATTTGAGTGATTGACATGCGTGCTCTGACCTGGTTCTGGTTCTGGTTCTGGCATTGCTATCTACTGATGGGGCTAACGGTGTTGATTCCTTGCCATTTTGCATGCTCATGAATCACTGCTCCTAACTGGTTCGGATTCCACTCACCTGTCTCGGTGTCTCCCTGTCTCACTGTCCACCTGAGAGCAAACATGTCAGAGCTGCTGACTCGCTAGCAACCCAATGGATGATTGCTCCTGGCTAAATTGCTGGTAAATAATTTTCAATTAACTACGAGAACATGTGCCATACGTAGACTACACTCTGCCTAGGTGGCCCTGCGGCTACCTGAACTACCTGAAGTACCTGTGCCTCCACCTGTGCCTCCACCTGCGTCTCAGAGTGGAATCTGTTCAGCTCAATGCAGCACTCTGAGGTATCATTCGATGGAGAAGGAATTAAAATTTACTTAGCAAAAAGTTGGAATATACAAATTTCGTTCTTCTTAAGAAGATTTGATGAAACTTTAATTAAATTATAATCTCACGTTAATTAAATTAATTGCAATATTCGAAATGCTCTCAAAAAGTGAAGGAAGAAAATTATGCCTAAGCTTCAGTTGGCCATTTGCCTGCATGATATATGAGACGATCTTATGTGATTCATAATGGAAGCACTACAAATTACACACAGCTTAAAGTACTGAAAGGGAGTGAGTGAGAGGGAGATAGTCAGAGATGGAAAGAGACAGAGCAGCGAGTGCTTCAGTTGATGATTAATGTAAGTCGCGTACGAGGCCGAGTCAAAGACGGTGATGACTCTGAGAACGACGACGATGACTTCGTTTCCTGGAACTGCCAGGCCATAATGGCCATTGGGTATTGGCCATTGCCCATTGGCCATTGGCTATTGGCCATTGGGCAATGTCATTGCTTGGCTGACAGTAAATAATCTATCAATAATTGAAGTCGCCTGCTCAATTCTCGGCTCGTGCTGGTTTTCGTGCCCGTGGACCACACTTGGAGTTGGCTAAAGGATTCTTTAAGGGCCAGACAACGCTCTAGCCAATGATGACGATGATAACAATAATGATGATGATGATGATGATGATGGTCCTCCTTCAGCAACGCTTTTATGCTCCAGTGCGTTGCGCCCGATTCGATTATTTATGTCATTTGCTTTGACATTTATCATTCCACGATTCACGTTTTTTGCCTTTGTCAAGGCCAAGGCATGGCAGGCGATGGTTCCATCGACGCCGCTGTCATCGTCCTCCGTATCGCAGTCATCCCATCCCATCGAAGAGCATCCCATTCTATTTGGACCCTGGCTATTTATGGCGTAGCTACTTAACATAAATTTTATTGCTTTTGCTTTTGCTGTTGCTGGTGCCTCAGCTCATTTGCTGCTTTCCCAACCTCTGCTCCAATCTTCCAATCGTCCAATCGTCCAAACCAAACTGGACTGGACTCAACTCGACTGTCTAGGAATTGATGAGCGTTCATTTATTGCGTGATTAGTTCGCGTGGTTCACTTTTATGGCCTCTCAGAGAAGCGGCCAACACAATTTGTACCGGTCGCATTAGCCCGTTTTGATAAATGGCCAGAGTCTCTCTCAGATGGGTAGAGTCTCTCCAAGAATCTTAGAGAAACTGGAGGACATTCAGGTGATATTCAAAAACAAATGCAGAGACGAATCAGCGAACAAGTCGCACTCAAAGTGCGATTTGTGTGCCAAAGTCTGAAGGTGTTTTGTGCACACCTTTATGGCTCATTAACGGACGTGTTGCAGCCCCGTGTTGAACGTGGACAACTTTTGCAGCAGACCCAAAAACAGACCTGGTCGAAAGGGGAAACCAAGGAGCTGGGCACTAAAACCGAATGCCGACAAAACGAGCTCAATAAAAACTGTCGGTTAAACAATAAAACAAAATGGCAATTTACGATTTTATTTACGAGTTACACAGAGCAACAGGGACTCTGACAGAGATTGGGCTGGAGCTGAAGCTGGGGGAGAAGTTTTCGGTTTTGGCAAGAGAAACGAAACTGGTCGACTTCAAAGCGGAGAGCCTAGAAATTCGTCATGGCCACTGCGTGTGGAAGCAACAAACAGCGAATGGAGGGGAGATGTGGCAAGTTTAAAACTGAAAGTACATAAATTATGCAGCCACCAAGCGGATCTGTCAACGCCAGCGACGCCCCCTCCAGGCGCTGCTCCATACCTTGGGCTCATCTCATTGTGAAGTGGAGCAAATTGCTTTTATATGGGCCCATTTCCCAAAGAGATCTCCAAATCCGTTGCCGCACCTTCAAATTTCGGCTGTTGCACGCACACAACTTGCCACCAACTTTAGGGGTTCCCCCTGCAGCTGCAGTTCTTGGTTCCAGTTCCATTTCCATTTCCCTTTTGAGTGCGTTATTTTTAGGCTGCTTTAATTGAAAGTTTATTAGTCTGAGGCTGAGGCGTCGGCGTGGCCATAATTTAATTAACTTGTAATGTGTCATGCATTGCGCGCTGCTGCCACCGCATGTGGCTGCCACAAGACTTAACCTTTCCAGCTGCAGCCTCTGCCACAGCTCAGCTCTCTCTCAGGTGACAGCGAAAGCGACTCCTAATAGCAGCCATAAATAGTTCTTCGGTATTCGGAAATCTTTGTGGCAGGCGCGGTTTCAATTACCCAAAGGGGCGTGGCAACTCAAATGGGGGTGGCACCATCAATTGATGAGTGTTGTGTTGTGTTGTGAGTGCTTTGTGGCAGTTTTGTGGGTGGTCAACCTCCTGTGAGGCTTCTAATTCAGAGGAAGAACTGAAAGCGGGAAATCGAAGCTGCTTTTAACATCGCATTCCGATTTGATCTGCTTTGATTGGTGGCAAGTATATAAAAGTGTGGAATATATCTGCTGTATATAAGTATCTAAGAAGTAGAAGCATCTTTTGAAAGATATTTCATTTCTGTCTCCCTTAGATCTCCGATTTGATTTGCTGACAAACTGCTTGATATGTTTTTAGATATCTTCAGATGCAACTTCAGATTTAAGTTCGCATAATAAAAACTTTGGAAATCTGTTTTTCATTACGCGTCCACAAAATTTCAAAGACTCGATGACAGCCTCTGCTCCCCGCCAGGCGCACTGCGTCTCTCCCCAGAAGCCCAGAAGCAGCAGCAGAAGCAGCGGCAGCTCCTCGAGAGAAACGTCGCGTAATGCATCATAAATTCACATTAACACTTTGCAGACATGTGCGTTATGCGGGACCCTTTGGGGCAATACACACACTATACACACAACACACAGTGTGTGCAGCCACACCCACACCCACTCTGCCGCCAGACCGCCCATCAGCTGCTCCGAGTGTCTCTGTTCACATTTATGGCGCTCATTTTGCGTTCTAAAAGATACATTCTGTGTGCCATTTGTGTCTGGGATAAAGCTGCAACTGCGAGATACACTCAGAGAGTGAGAGAGAGAAAGAGAGAGGGAGAGGGAGAGCTAATCAGTTGGTTTTGTGGCAAGAAAAGAAGTTTGATTGATTCTCACGACGAGTTGGCTTAAAGTGTTTATTTTGAGTGTCTTCAAGAAAGTATCTTTAGCTGAAAGATATATTATCTGTAGGATTAAAAGATACATTCAGATTCAAGGCGATTATTCAAGAGTATTCACAGTTCGGCTCTTAAAACTTTCTGTATAGAATACTTTGTCTCGTTTTCTCTGCGCTTTGAATATGCAATAAACATTTTTGTGGCCTCTTTTATGTGTGTGTGCGAGTGTGTGTGTGGTGTGTGTGTGTGTGTGATGGTGTGTTATACATGTAGAAAACAATTTTTATGATTCTTTTTGGTTTTTTTAATATTTTATAGCCCATTTTGAGGAAGCTTTTGTGCATTTGTCAAAATTTTTAGGATTTATGATCGACATCATCATCATCAACAGATGCAACAGCAGTGGCAGTGGCAGTGTGGCAGCTTCCACTGCCCCAAAAACAGTTGCGACGACAGACTGCCAAGATTTATGTTAATTTGTTGTGATTTATTGAATGGTTTTTATTGGGCTTTCGGGCGGCTCTTATGGCGGCGCCTTAAGTGGACTCGCCACTCTCTGGCCCAAAAGCGAGTGGAGAAACAGTCGAAGTGTCATTCGGCTGTGGCTTGTGGCATGTTTTGGTTAATTGAAAATGCGTTGCAACGCGGCACAGTTGGATATATCCTGAGACGGCCTGAGACAGACACACAATTGGCCAGAAACCATGATCAATGTGCGACTGTCATGCAAATTTAAATTTGTCCAAGCTGCAAACAGGACCAGACGAGTTGCAGTTGGGTTCAGGTTGTGCCACGCAGACGCAGACGCGAGATGCAGTTGCGGGCTAGACAAGCGGCAAGTTAATTTATGCAACACAAGAGCAACAGCACAAAGCCCCAATAAAGGCTCAACAACAGCAACAACAACAACAACAACAACAACAACAACAATTGAAAAATTGTTTATGCGTCTGCGCAGCAGTCGACGTTGCGGCGTTTCGAGGCTGTGGCGCGTTTAGTGTTAAACGCTTGATTAAAATTCTTGTAACTGCAACACTTTTGTGGCATGTGTGCTGTTGTTGCTTGTGTTGCTGGTGTGTGTTGTTTAGCTGTTGTCAGGAACAACAGCTCTACGCGGGATCTTTATGGCGCGCTCTTGCTTGCAACATGCCCGATGTTGTTGCTTGTACCTTGCGGCGCTGGCATTGAGGCATGCGTCGCGCCATTGTAGTTGCTGTGCTGCATGTTGCTTGTTGCTCTTGTTGTTTTAATTGAATTGATTTGCATTTTTCACGCAGGCGTTGCTCATTCACCTCGTTGTTTGCATTGTCTTCGATCCAGCTCCGGCGCTCTCGGGGATCGCCTGGAGGCTGGCGAAAGCAGGAAATGCTTTGATTGAGGTTGAGAATTTATGTTTCGCTTGCTTGATGCACGTTCTCTCTAGCAAATCTCAGCTATATAGTATATAGTTAAACTGAACGATCGATAAACAGTTCACATTTCTTTCGGGCTGGCAATCAAAATTTTAATTACAACTTTTATTAAACGCGCTTTAACACCCCGAAAAATTGTTATTAATTAATATGTAATTGTAATGGCTCCGCGACATGACAGGCCCACAGCTATTGCCACGATCTGGGGCAGTGGCAGGGCCAGTGGGAGGGGCAGGGCGGAGCTGCCAGTGCAACAGCAACGCTTACAAATTAATAAAGTGAGCGCGTTGCACGATAAAACCGCATAAATCAATTTCAGAAAAATGCTAAACAATCATAAATAATAATTAAATATCTACTGTTAAACGCACCTCCCCCTCCTGCCTCCTCCCCCCCCCCCATACTCCTCCCTCCAGGCGTAATTAAAAACTGCTCGTAATTATTGAAATTTGTGCTGGCCACTGGCCAAACAAACGGAAATTACTTAAAACTTAATTCAATTAGAGACTGAAGAGCGCCACTTGAAGAAAACCCCTAGGAAAAGCTGCCTGTCTCACTATTTTTCCAAGTTTTCCACAGCAAGTGCTCGAAAGGGGAGGGGAAAGTATCGTTTGTATGGCTCGTTAGCTCTTTGTAACGTTTCCTGTCATCTCTCTCCCCCTTTCCCTCCCCCTCTCTTTGGCTATTTGTAACGGTTTACTGGGCAAAGGGTAGCAAACGGACGTCAGCCTCATATCTCTCATAGGACTATTATAAACAGAGTTTCCACATTCCATTTCCACTTCCATTTCCACCTCCATTTCCCGGTTCTAATTGCACATTTGTATGCCCAATCGATCTGTCCGATTCCATTTGTTTCACTCTCCATCATCGAATTTATCTCCCCTACCTTCACACACCTTTACCAGCCCCCTCTCCACCTCCCTCCCACCCACTCCCTTTGTGTGTGCTTCAGTCCGTTGACAGCTCTTTTCACTTGCTTCGGACCAGGTGTCCGTTTGAACGGGTTCAACAAATGAAGCGTGACATTTTTCACATTTTCTTCTGTTTTCCTCTATTTTCTTTTCAAAGCGGATGGAAAACTTCTGCTCCGCCAAAGCGAAAGCTGCTTTCAGACTGAGAAGAAAAGAATTTGTGTAAAGTCCAGTCTTGTTTCCCTCGATTGCATGGCATTATCTTTATATATAGACAATGATTCCGATAAGTAATTAAACAAGGATAAAGATGATGACGATGATGATGATGATGATGATGATGATGATGTGTAATCAAATTGGGAATAGTTAAAAGCTCTTTTGTCCAATGGCAGATTAAATCGAAGCTTCCTCTGCGAGTTGCAGATTTCAATTAAATCAAGCAACTATTTCTCTGTGGGTGTAGTCTGTGTGTGTGTGTGTGTGTGTGTGTGTGTGTGTGTGTTCGATGTGTGTATTCATATCATTCGCAGCAATTAGCATCTGAATATTTACTTTCAAATTCCCCAGGCCCAGCCTGTTAAATATTTATTCAGCTTAGCAAATCAGTTTGGGCCCACATCAAATGTGATTTTGGGCTTCGAGAGTCTCAAAGTTGCGGCCAATCAGGAGACAGTCTGTAAGCTAACTGTAAACCTAAGCAGCTTACATTTATCACAAACCAGTAACTGGCCAAGTTAGCTAACTAACTATAGGAATAGTAGTATCTAAAAGTTGATTTTCCGAATGAAAAGCGACTCGAAGCGACGCGACGCGACGCGTTGGTTGCGTGTCAAACGCAGTTGGAACAAACGCTGCTCATGTAGTTAGCTTCTAGGTTGGACATGTTTGAACGTATCGGAACAAGTACAGACATGTAGCGGTAGAGATATATTTATAAATAAGAGTATTGGCTTAAATGAAGCTGCCCACATGCAACTGCAACTCTTGTGGCACGCAATTAAAATCTTCATTAGCCGCGTTTAATTTTCACTTTTGATTAAAACAAGTAAAAAATGAAACAAGAAACAGAAAGAGAAGCAAACGAAGGAGAGAAGCAAAAGAGAATACAACTTGTGACATGTGTCGCTGGCTTATCGCCCATCGTTGCAACAGCAGCCAGGACACAGATCCGGACTCCGGAGTCTGGAGTCTGAAGCTGGACATCCCAGACCTGCGGACACTCAGCCTGATTAGCGTTGGCCGCTTCACTCGCCTCGATAAGCAGCTATCAATGCGGGCCTAAGTGACAGCTGACTTGTTTATCAATTGACAGCTTTTGCTGTGGCTAAATGCCTCACACACACAGCCTCACACACACACACACACACACACACACATACATAAAAAGTAACTGTTAATAAGCTTGTTGCTGCGGCCTGTGAAAATGTTGCTTTTAATTAAAAGTTGTTGCCGCTTTTGCAATTGTGCGTCCCCTCCACCTGCCCCGCCCTTCCCCTCCCCTGTCCTTTCCTGTCCTCTCCTGTTCCAACTGTCGGAATGTTTGTACATTTGTAGCCCGTAGTATTTATACTTGTATTTTAAAGCCCGATGCTGTCAAGATAAAGAGAAGCCAACAGCCAGCAGGCAGCAGGCCCCAGCGCATGTTTAACAACCCAGAGGAAGAGCCCAAAGAGGCCGCACTCCCAGATTCTCCTCTCTCTCTATATATATATATATATATATATACTTATAACATATTGTTCAAAAGGCAGTCCTACATTTATTTCTTACTTTTCATATACTTGACGTCTTCCGATGGGAACTCAGCTACTCTTAAAACTGAACTCCAGGGAAAGTAATATAGAAAATAATATGGAATATAATAGTTATAATCGGTGTTATCCTCTTCTTTATTAAAGAAGTCAATATGATTAATCAATAAGAGGATGCAGATATTATTTCAAATCAATTTCCATATATTCAATCTTAATAGAGTACCTCCAGTTTTTGATAAGACAAGAGCTCTCTAAGCTGCAGACATCAGCCAAATGTTATCGCCAATTGAGAGTGACGCAACATATCGCTCGCTCTCTCTCTCTCTCTCTCTCTCTCTCTAGAATTTGCAAGTAATGTATATTATAATATAACACTTGCAGAGTCTGTTCAATCTATGAACATTCTACTTAATTGTTTGGGAAGACAACACGGATTCATCTACGGAGCGTTGGTGCTCCTCCTGGACTAAACTCGGATGCGGGGAATATATTGTAGAAGATTGTCCCGGAAGGTAATTGGTGGAACTCTGCAAAGAGATACATAAAAATAAGAGTATGGATTATTTCAACAGTTGCACTGAATACTCACATCTCAAGTTTAAGATGGAAATTGGCCTTTACACTTCTGAAACCTGCGAAGACTTCGGCACCTGGCAAACATTTGCTTCTAAAGTTTTCAGTGCAACGTGTCCTAGGATAGGTATATGAGGTCCTTGTAGATATTAAAACATTTAAAATTGGATTTACAACGAAGAATAAATGAACTGCAAACCTTCTTTTGTAGTTTTTCTTATCTCTCTTAAGCTACTGTTTCTGGCTTAAAAATGTTGTCGAGAGGGACTAGAGGGTCAAAAGGTAATACGAATTTAGTCGCTTTGCTTCTCTCTCTCTCTCTCTCTCTCTTTTTCTCTCTCTATACATATATAAATAAATAAGTAGTATATATTATAAAATAATACCAGCATAGTCTAATTGAACATAATCTGATACTTCGTAGAAGTAGAAGAACCTCTGGCCAAGTCCGACAAATTGTTAATGCTGATAAAGAAGGCAGCAAAGAGAGTTGATATTTCCCTCTTCAGTCATAATTTAGACAAATATTCGTCCCCAATTTGAATTATCTTGTTATAGCATAGACTTTTGTATATAAATAGTAGTATATATAGTATATATTGCAAAAGTTTTTAATCTGGCAGCAAAGTTCATACCTTGACTTTGAGTCTATGTTCTTAATGAAATCGGTGTTATATATATACACACATTATATATATAAATATTTATATATATAGCGGAGAGTTCTAAGATCTTGCTTAGTTGCTTGATGTCTCCCGATGGGAACTGAACGTGCATTCATCCACGGAACTCTCGTGCTCCTCCTGATACTGTTCCTATCGGAGGAGTGCGATTTGATATATCCCTTTAAGTACTGTCTCAAGAAACAGGAAAGGGAACGTGTCCTGGAATGCCTTTTGACCAGGAACAAGGTCTTCGAAGAGTGCTGTATTGCGAAGAGGCGTCACTCCCCGGAGGCCAATTGCAATGAGTGTAAAGTACAGTCGCAGCAAAAGGCTGCCGAGCAATTTCAGCTTAAGCCTGGTGAAATCTGTTTGAATTTGTGTGCCGAATGGATTCCTTGGCCTTATATGACTGTCTTCAAAGAAACATGTTATAGGATAGGTTATACCGGCCCTTGTCTGCCAAAATATAAGATCCAATAACTCAAAATAGGATTCAAAGTGAATAAAAAGTGAATTAAAGCCTCATAAATAATCTATGTTTGGGTGTAAAATACGAGTTTCGCGTTACTTTTCTCTATTTTGGCTACTGGCTCTTGGGGGAAATACTATGCCAATGCTTTGCTTCCGGAATCTCTGATGAAGAGATGCTTAGATTTCTCTGCAACGTGCATAGATTACCTTAAATATATATATACTTGTATATGTATAAATTTATTTGATAAGAAGAGACTTCTCTTTAGCTTCTCATCAACAGTCGATGTCTTTGTCTGTGTTTCATTGTCTACAGAAGAGAATATAAGAATATAAGATCGAAGCTCTTATCAATATTAACACGTTGTGATAGAATGTATCAATTATATAATACTATATTGATACCATTACTTACATTTCATTCATTAGGAATCCATCTACGAGTATCAATAGACAGTCGAACTATCGTAACGTGAACTTCCTTAGCTCAAATATATACGAGTAGCTCAGATGAAGAGAAGAGGGAACATATTCATCAGATAAATTGGATATCTTGACAGTCTTTTATATGCATATATATATGAACATAGCTGAGGATGATTGTAAAGCTGTATGGAAAAGGATATGCCCAACCCAAAGGATCAGATGAGTGCTTTAAATACAAGGAGTATCTGGAGTCTTACAGGACTTTCGTCTTGCGAAGTTTGACTGTAGATGAAACAAGTAACAATAATCCAGGTGAATATTCAATCATCTTTACGATGTTAACCTTATCTCAAAATATATACAAAATTGCATAGAATACACTTATATATATATATGAAAAACAGACAGATATTGATCGGAAATATATGAAACTAATGGGACTGTTATCATCTCATATTTCTGAGACATATTTTGCTTAACTTTTTATCAACTGTTTACTTAGAACTTCCTCGGAGGATTTAATGTCGTTTTTAAGAGCACTTGCAACAAAGTTCATCAAGTCCTTGCCACACTTTGTGGCTGCACATGAGGCAGCTTTGAGAACGAGCGCAGAGAACTTGATTCGAAAAGTTTTTGAGCCTTGTTTATTAGATTTGTGCAATTAAGTAATATTTCTTGGCCAAGTGTGGTCGGTCACTGTGGCAACTGGGATTTGGATTACTTTCGCATTGTTTTCTGTGTTGCCAACTTGTTCTGGCCAACTTCTGCTGACCAAGTGCAGTGGCTGAGGATTTGTGGGTCTGCAACTGATGTTTCGTTTAATGAGCTGCCACAGTCCCATGTAAATCTCCCCCCGCAGGTTGTGCTCCACTTTCCACTTTGGAGGCAACATCCATTTCCATAAATATCAATTAAGTCTGAAGAAAACCAAAAAACATCAGAAGTGGCAGCGTTGGCGACTCCAACATGCGGCTCCAGCTACCGGAGCTACCTGTGGGGCAACCTACGCATGGAATGAAAATCGTCGTCGGTTTGAGTCTTATATAATTGGACAATTTACGGACTACTGCGACGCAGTTTATGGCTTCCCCTGCTCCCACTCCCCGGCTCATTAAATCGTCATAAAATGGTGAAACCTTCCGGAAAGTTTAGAGTTCCAGTTGCAGTTGCAGTTGCAGTTGCAGTTGCAGTTCCAGTTTGGGTGTCGAAGCGTAGCAGTGCCACAACGTGGGCGTGTCAACACAATTGAATTGACGTCAGGGTTCAATGGGTCTGGGCAACATATCTCACTGGGTCTGCTTCCTCTATGGAGATTCAATTAGTCTCCACCCTCAACTAGGCCGAACCCAACATTCCAGCTCAGGGAATTGTTATTATTAAACTGCTTTCTCTAGTTTTTAGGCCAGCCTCTCATTAAGACATACAAGAAGAGATTTCCCAAAGAAAACACATTTTCCAAGCTCCATTTAAGCGTCGATATTTCACCCTAAGCCTATTACAGATTATTCTGCCAGCTTACCAAGGCCTAAATGACAAGTGGGAACTACTCGAGTCTCTGCGAGGCAGGGTATTAGCCGAGACCAGTCTGGCCGGAACCTTTCATTTGCATAATACGAGACGCAAGACTTATTTACAGCTAATTATTGAAATATCTCTCGGAGTGACCCACATGTGTTCCTAAAGGATAAAGAAAAGTGATTTTTATAAATGAAAATATGTGAAGAAAACTCCCAGCAGAAACTTGTTTTCTTGGGACTTAAATATGAATTTATTTCCAGAGAATTTGCTTTTCTATCGTTGCAGCAAAAATAATAAAAATTAAACAAAACAAATTCAAACGAAATGTGGAAATTTCTTAAATTGTTTTTAATAGAATTTTCCACAGAACGATTTGAGGAAATGCTAGCAACTGGCGAATATTAGTTAGCCTTGGGGTTAGGAAACTGTTTGCACTCTATTGGGCAAACACTTCATGAATTCATTTGCTCAGCAGCGTGGAAAACTGTTGGAAAAGCGAAAAGCTGGCACCTGGCTTGTGTCTGGGTCGACAGGTTAATTTCGAACTAGAAACTGGTCGGGTGAGCGGAGAAATGAATAACTGAATGGAAGTTTGATTGACTCCGAGTACGCGTTGCACTCAAAGACAAAACAGGATTTCCATTTCCATCGAGTCTCCAGCTTTTCCGGCCTGCTAATCCTATCAGCCAGTCGAGTAGCTTCTGAGTTACAGTATCCATTTGGTGTCCAACAAGATGGGATGGCAGTTCATCTGTCTTCTGGCAGTGGGAAGCCTTCTCCTCTCCAGCTCAAACGGAGCAGCTTTCCAGCCGGCTATTCATGTCTTCGTGGGACAAGGCAGCTTCCTGGAGTGGCTGGTGACGATTCTCTTTCCAACTGCGACCACAACGGCTCCCCCTTCCTCTGCCATGACGACTTCAACTGAGCCACCCCCAAGTCAATCAATTGGAAGCGACTGCATCAGCTGCCGCTGTGGATTCATCAACACGCTCCACAAGATCGTTGGGGGACAGGCGACACGGCGTCATCAGTATCCCTGGATAGCTGCGCTGCTGATCCTGGGACGTTTCTACTGCGCCGGATCACTGATCAGCGATCTGTACGTGCTCACAGCAGCCCACTGCCTCGAGGGTGTCCCGCCCGAGCTGATCACTGTGAGATTACTGGAGCACAATCGCAGCGACAGCGATCCTCTCCTCGTACAACGCCTCGTCAGCCACGTGAAGATCCATGAGCTATATAATCCACGCAGCTTCGAGAATGACATCGCTTTAATAACGCTGGATGAGCCCGTGAGCTTCGAGGGATCTCTTAAGCCCATTTGCTTGCCGACTTCGAGTTGCAGCTTCGAGGGGGAATCTGCCATTGTCACTGGGTGGGGGGCACTCCGCGAGGGAGGATTTGCTGTAGACACTCTACAGGTGACTTGGATGATATTTCTTTTCTTAAACAGATCTTTTCTTCAGAGGGAAAACTAACCTTAAACTTCATTTTATCTTATCCATATTGTTATCTGATCTATCGATCTTCAATCAAGGAGACTCCCGATACTGTTCGACTGAGAATGTCCTTCTCGATATCTCTTACTATTCCTTTCTGTTGTGAATTCTCTGTGTCTCTTGAAGCTTCTGTCAATATTCCTTCTTTTCTTCTTGGATTTTAAGTAAATTCATTTCTATTTATTTTCAACTCCTCCCTTTTTCTCCCTCCTTTGGCCTTCTACGAACTGTTTCCGAAGATACATTTTCCTTTCTCTTTCTTTCATCACTCTTCTGGTTTAATCTCCTCTATTCGTTCACCCTTTGGTTCCTGTTCCTTTGAGTTAACCCGTTCCCCATCTTCTCCCTCGCTCAACAGGAGGTCGACGTGCTTGTGCTCAGCCAATCCGCGTGTCGCAACTCCAGCTACGGTCCTGCCCTGATCAAGGATAACATGCTCTGCGCTGGCTACCTGGGCGAGGGCTTGAAGGATGCTTGCAGTGGCGACAGTGGCGGTCCGCTGCATGTGCTCTTCGAGGGAAACCCTGGACAGTATCAGCTAGCGGGGATTGTCTCGTGGGGCACAGGTTGTGCCAGACCAAACTCACCCGGAGTCTACACTCGAGTGAACCAATATCTGGAGTGGATTGGAGCTCACTCAGCTCCTGCCTGCGATTGCAGGGCGTACCCCGAAGAGGATTACTGGGCAGGCTAATTGCTGCTTGTAGTATATACAGGTTAACTTTCATATCCTGGTCGACTGTGCAGCTCGTCTGTCAAACTTTGTCCGGAGAAATGGAGAAGCCCAAAGGCAATAGAAACTTTTGCCGCTGCATTTGAAAATATTAGTAAATTCCACAAAAACTACTTTAACTCAATTTGCGTGTCATTTATTCCCCAGCAGAACACATACACACTGATATCCATATATAAGATATCCGTAGCTCTCTCTAACCGTAACCGTAGCCGTATCCATTGGCAAATAAAAAAGCAATTTGAAACTGGGTTAGCCCGTTCTCTCTGAGTATTTGAAGGTAAAACATCTCCATCTCCATCTGAATTTGTGGTTTGCTTAGTTATTGTACGAGTACGATGAAACTTTCTTGCCAAATGGGGCCAGGGACGAGCCGCAGGACCTGCTCCAGCCGCATCCTCTCACTCTTTCTCATATAAATAAATCCCAATTTGGAGCATTTCAACTGCCGCCGCATGCGAAATATTTCCTCCAATTGAGATTGTTATGCATTTTGCATTTGCCGCAATCATAAAATCCCAAAACTACTGGCAAGGACACGCGCCACAAATGCGTCCACGTCCACTCGCAGGACCAAGTTTTCATTCCAGATAAATTGCCTGAAATATTTGTGGCAAGTGGCTTTTAAAGTTGCAACCGAATGCGATATGCAATAAGCATAACTTTTTCCTACTCCTATTCGATACACAGAGTATCGGTATCGGAAAAACTTCAAGGAGCTAAACAGGAAAAAGTGAGAGAAGTTGTTATCCCTAAGATATGTATTTATTGTCATATTCCTATAGATTAGTTAAGCAGATTAAGCTTAGTTTCGATTGGAATACTATAAGTCGACATCAGATTTAGTGAATAGAAATAACAATTAGAAAGGAAGACCATGAAAAGACTTCAAGGAGCGAAACAGGAAAAGGTGAGAGAAGAGGATATCTCTAAGATATAGATTAATTGTGATATTTTCCAAATGTAGTTAACCAGATTAAGCTTAGACTCGATTCGAATAAGTCCACAACAGATTTTTTAGATAGAAATAACAATTAGAAAGGAAAACCCCGAAAAGACTTCAAGGAGCGAAACAGGAAAAAGTGAGAGAAAAGGTTATCCCGAAGAGAAAGATTTATTTTCTTTTAGATAAGTTAAGCAGATTATGCTTAGATTCGATTGGATTAAGTGGAGAACAGATTTATTAGATAGAAGTAAGTGTTAGAAAGTTTTTGATTGCGATTTCCTGTCACTTTTCAGTAGGAGAAGAACTTGACTCGTTTTCCCGCCTCGATCTCACATCACTCGGAGCCACTTCGCATATCGAAATGAAACTTTTCCCATCAAATTAACAAGCCACTAAGTCGCGCCTCAATCTCAGTCTCAGTCTCAATCTCAATCCCAATCTCAATCTCAGAGCCAATCTTTTTTAGGAGCATCGAAAAAATGCAAATAGTTTTACAATCGCAATGGATCATTAAAAATGTTTACGACTTCATATTAAACCGTAAAGAAACGCATTCATGTATTGCCAATAAATTTGTCTCACTTTTTCCCCCCCTCCCTCTCTCTTCTGTTTTCTCCTCTTCTCTTTCTGTTTGTGTTTCTGTGTTCGTACGTGAAGCACTCATAAAGATTTCCTACTCAAAGTCATAAAGCAGTCTCAAAGTCTTGTCTTAAAGTTGAAGTACTGCTGGCCTGCATGGAGTTCCAGCTAAACGACAAATAACTTGGCATTTAATAACTCTTCGGGTCCGACATATGCTCTCTCTCTTTCTATCATACAGTATAGCCTTCTCTTTCGGTTCATTATTATGCGACGAGTCGGCTTCATTGCGAGTCGAAGGAAGGAGGAGGAGGGGAAAACTTTATAATTTAAAACTGCGTTTTGTCGCAAGGCGAATTTATGTGCTGAAATTAAAGCTGAGGTTGGGTATCCAAATGGGGGTTAGAGGTGGGTGTGTGTAGGTGTGTGTGTGTGTGTGTAGAGAGAGAGAGAGAAGAAGAAGTGAGTTGAAAGAACTTTTGGGAGTAGGAAACAAGAAAAGACTCCATAAAGATGTAAACTCAAATGCTCAACCCAAGAGCACATCAATCAGATCTTTTACTATATCTTTATATATATAATTGGGGTCTCCAATGATGTCGAATGATTGCACTAAAATAAACAAGAACCTTCTCAGTTTCCGAGAAGACAAACATGACACATCTCATTGTGACGTGACGCTCGAATGATGAAGCCTCCTTCTTGGCCGCAAAACATTTGCATGCTCGACCCTCTCTTCCCCTCTTCCCCTCTTCCTCTTATTGTTATTGTGTGTGTGTTGTGTGTGTGTCGCTGTCAGAGCATTTTGTTTATGATTTTGTAGCTGTCATAAAGTTATTAAAAGTATGTGACATTTTTATGACATCATGACGTCTCGACTCACAAGAGACTCCCCGAATCCGAGGCCGAATCCCAGAGAGTCCCAGAATCCCGGACTGCTGGTGGAGTCCCAAAAAAGAATACCACTTGCTTTTGTTTTCGTTTGGGTGTGGGTCTTTGAGGGACTCGGGAACACGCCATGAAATATGATATCAAATAAAAAGCAAATTAAAGACGATAAAAATCGTGTCTCGCCTCACGCTGAGCGTTACGAGGCATAAAAAACAACAATTTTTTCTTGTTTTTCGCTTGCAAAACCGAAATCGAAGCCAGCGGCAACCCAATCCGACCTGGCACTCGGAGCACGGAGCACGGAGCAGGCCTCTAAATTGGCCCCAGATTCGAATCTCCCGACCGGGTCGGTAGTTCTCCTCGTGTTATTTCGTGGCTCATAAAACTTGTAAACATCGCCCTGATTGTGCCCCCGCCTGTTGCCTCTGTGGGCGTCTCTTTTGGCCAGATACGATTGCAGCTTGGACAGACCTTCCCCCTCTCCCTACCCCCTCCCCTCTCCCAGCTTCGTAATGAGCAGAAGGCGTTGGAGATCTGATTAGCTGATAAACGTTCCAAGTGCTTTCCATACGAACTCTCGATTGGCTTCGACTTGCAACGAGCTGTTGCCACTTTTGGTAACTGAATAAGTTGGCAACAAGTGTGTCGATTTATGCTGAGTTTTCAATATTATTCAAGCGTTTCTTTCATAGATGCTCTCCGAGTGCATTCATATGCAATATCACAACTGTTATTTATCACAAAAAAGGATCAAAGGACTCAAAGGAACATTTCATGAATTGATTCAAATTGTTTCTACTACTGTTGACTAAGCTGCTGCATTATTCTATATATCCTAACTACTTGCGTGGCCTTCGAGTGGCACTTTATAAATATTTCCTAAAGGATCTCCTTCCGGCTTGAGATCCTTAACGCGCTCGCTTCGACTTTGAGTTGCGCAGATCGTAGCGACGTCGCTTCACGACGATCTTCGGCACCGACTCACACTTGAGGTCCTTCTCAAGGACATCGTTGTCCTCGGAGCCGCTCTTCTTGTCGCTGTCCTTGACCAGGCCCGCCGCTGCGGCAGCTGCCTGCAGCAGGTCCTCCGCATGGTCATTGACTAAATCCGATTCGGATTTCGATTCCGTTTCTGTGATTTCGCCTTTCTTAATCTTCTTTCTCTTGAACTTCGGCTTCACTGGCGTCAGTTCGGTCTTCGTCAGCTCCTCGACGTCCTCGCAGCCGACGCCGCACAGCTCCTGCATGACGTGCTCCAGCTCGATGTCCTCGACCTGCGTCAAGGAGCTGCTGGCCAGCTGGGAGTCGCTGAGGCTTCGCGCTGCGGATGCTGAGGTGCCTGGCATGGTCTCATCGAGATCGTCCTCATCGTCTGAGTAGACCATGCCGATGGGCAGGTTCTGTTGGAAGGCGTTCGCCTTGCTGCCGTCGACAACGATGTCCTTGTAGCCGCAGGTCCTGGCTCCATATCGAGGCAGATACTCGGCGAAGAACTCGTTGATGAGCGTCGGCTCCACCCGCCCGTAGAATCCGGCGTAATCCGGGATGTGTCCCGGCTCGAATTGCAGCACCGAGTCCCTGGGATTGACGTGCTTGGAGGCCAGCGCATTCGTCAGCGGCTGCGTCGGCTGTCGCGTGGACGAGGTGCGTCCGCGACGCGGCTGCAGCTGCTCCGCGGTGGGGTCCCGATCCGGCAGCAATCGCACGTCGTTGTGGTAGTTGAGCAGCATGTGGAAGCGGCAACGGGCCAGCTGCAGCGCGGTGTAAGATCTCTGGAACATGGAGCACAGATCCTTCCCCGAGTGCAGGTCGATGGCTCCGCGGGGCATGGACTCGTTGGGATTCTCTCCCGGCGGCTGCTGCTGCTCGAACTTGGGCGTGGGGATCAGCAGCAGCTGCTCCGGGTGGTTGACTCTGAAGTGCTTGTGCCTGAAGTACAGCTGGGGCAGATCCTCGAGCTCCAGATCCTGCTGCACTCGTTCGAAACCCGCCTCGAGGATCTGTTGCGTGAACTGGTGCACGCTGCGACTGCGGAATATGCTCTGGCTGCCACACAGATGCTCCTGCAGGCCCAGGTAGTCCAGCTGCAGCTGCTCCCCGTCCGCCGACCAGTTGAGGAATGTCACGTACGGACTGCTGGTGGAGAGGTACAGCTTGTGGATGAAGTTCTGGTTGAGCAGCGATTGGGCGGAGGAATGGAGTAGCTCTGGGGGTGTCACCTCGATGCTGGCTGCATTCGTGAGGTGCGCCTGATGTGTCCCGTGGTGTGTCGCCTCCAGTTCCATCTCGCTTTCGCCCAGCGAGTGGCCATCCATGGATGCATTCTCTACATCGCCATCGCCATCGACATCTCCTTCGACATCCCCATCCACATCGGCATCCACATCGCCATCCACATCACCATCCACATCCCCATCCCCATCGTTGCTCACGTTCCCAATCTCGTTGGGCACATCGTCCAGCGACTTGAGAAACTGAAGAAATTCCAGCTGCATTTCGTTGTCCGCGTTGCTCTGCTCCTCGACTGCCACCTGCTGGTCCCCGTCGAGCGGCATCTGTAGTATCCTGGCTGGACTGCCGCGTTCCCGACACTTTATCTTGCTCGTCGACATCTCTATTCTACCTCCAGTTGAATATTACTAAGGTATTTTCTCTCTCTATGTCGGACCTCTCTAGGATTATGTATATGTTTCTCTAGGTTTTTTTTTATTTTCTTTTTTTGGATTGGGCCCCCCAATTTTCGACCTGTCAACTTGCTGTCACAGTGCTGGAAAATGCCTCAAAGAAAACTGATGATTGCCCATCGACGATTGCAAAGGGTTGCAACACAATATCAACAATCGATGTAAGCTTCAGTCCGGATTATCTATATCTATATAGAATGTCAAATGAACGGAACTTCCTGCTGAAGGAAATTTGATTACCCTCAAAGAAGTTCTCGAACTACAAGAGAATAAGTTCCGGTGAGAGTTTTCATTGTGACAAGCAAAAGTTATATTTTTATTGTTATGTTTATTCCAGAAACAAGATATATCCTTTTCCTGTTCCATCAATTGTCTATATCCTTTTCTAATGAACTTTATGGCGCGGCAACTTTGCGACTTTCTAAGGGAACAGAAATGGTAAATTCACTAGGCAATGGCCGCAGTTTGTATGCCCTAATTGAAGTGGGACAAGGAGAGGTATATTCTATGCTATTCCTCTCTCTCTTTATCTCTCTATCTGTATGTTTCTCTCTAGTGCGGAATGTAATCAAATCTGGAAGCTGCCTCGCAGCACGCGTTGAGCAAGTGGAAAGAAAGGAGGAATTTAGGCAACTTGAAGAGGGGTCCAAGGCTCGACTCCCAGCCCAGGATAAAGCTGTAACGTTTACATGTCAGCAACCAGTCTTGGAATCCTAGATATCTATAGGGGCCATAAGATTCGATTCTGACTCGATTTAGATCGAATTTGTTGAAACTGCTTGAAATATTATGCAAATTTCTTGAGATATTTCCTCAAAATGAGAAGTTTTCCATATGAGAAATAGAACCTATTGTAACTATAGCTTCTTTATACGATCTTCCACTCTTTAAAGATTTTAGAAACATATCAGCTTTCATTATAGATCGATTCCATCTGTCCGATTCTGTGATTCAAACAGAAGTCTCTGAGGAAACTTTGCAGAGGGAAAAGCAGAATCGAAAGATATAGAGAGATATAGTCACGCATCCAGCTGATTTATCATATCTAGTTTATGCTCTATATTCTATATATTTCATTCTTGTCGTTACACATAGTCAGTATACCCTTCGTTAGAGTATTTATCATAGAAAGCACATTTCATTCCATTTGAATGCATTTTATGTATTGTTTGCAATAAATCTATTGTTATTCATGGAATACCCCTACCCGAAGAGCTGTGCGCCGCACGCACCCGGAGTTACCCAGTTGGCGGTACATTTCAAAGGGGCGTATGTTAAGTAGGCGGCTAGGGGAGGGGAGGGAGGGGGAACCCCCAAAAAAGGATACACCCGCAATATCAATAATAACAGCGAAAGGGAAACATAAGAAAAAAGCCGCCAACATTTGACACTCTGCGTGTGTTTGTTGTGTGTGTGTTTGATTTTGGGTAGTCGAAAGGCCAAAGCACGTAACCAATCAGTGGGTCTGTTCTGGCCTGGTCTGGCCTGGTCTGGTTGGAGGCAGCGACAGTAGCTTTAAATTGACATTTACATGAATATTTAATGCACATCCTTTAATCATGAGTCGCTCGTTCTGTGTGTGTTTGGCTGACAAATAACCGAGTTGCATGTTGGTTCATTGGCTGAATGAATGGATGGCCATGGATCTGGACACGGACACGGACATGGACATGCTCGTGGTCAGGGACATGGGACTCTGGACAGAAACCAGGCTCAAACAATTTGGATACTTTTTGCCACAAAAACTGTAACTTTCCGGCTGAAAGCGAGACAATTATTTTACGTGTTGCAAATCGAATTAAAACGAACCCGGGAATACCCTTTGTTCGTATAGAAAGGATGCCCAGGATACATTCTACCTATATTGTATTCGAATAGCTGTTATTCCGAGCTCATCTGGCTGAGCTCTGGCCAGTTAATATGTCGGCTTTATGGCCAAGTTAAGAGCTCTTCCTCGATTCGAGCTGCGACTGTAGGGCACCATAAAAGGACGAACAGGACGAATAAATCTGCAAGTGCTGAAAAACTACGACACGCACGTGATTTTCACAGAGTTTCGTTTGCTTTTTCCCTTTGTTTTCCATTGTTTTTCATTTTTTTTTATAATTTTCCTCTTATTTTTTTTGGCGCATGTCGGAAACAAGCAAAGTTTTTATGATGTGACTGACGACGCTTCAGTTTTCCCGAGTTTTATTTCAGTTTCGTTTTCAGTTTCACTTGTGGCTTACTGTGCCTCTTCTTCTTCTTTTGTAGAGAAGAACGGTTCTCTTATCAGCAGAAACTGAAACCCAAGCCGAAGACTGACGATCTACTCAATTTCGCTTGACATTTGTGCCCCGACAGCTGCAGGCAAAGGCAAAGGCAAAGGCCCCTCCCCTACACTTTCGATCTCTATCGCAGTCCAACTCGGTTTGCCGCTTCATAAATCGCCAGCCCAAAGACTCTGAGCGTTTTGTTAGCCGCTTCTATCAGTCTCCGAGCATTAGAAATATGTTTTATAAAACGCGCTCAACCGTAGAATATAAAAAATAACGAGAGTATCCTCTATAGCGACTGCTGGATACCCTTTAAAGAGTGAAACTACCAGATATATTCCTAATTATAGCAAAACTGATAAACAGAGCTCAGTTCGGCATATAGAATATATATTTTAACTGTAGTAAAATGTCTTTTAGAATATGATTCATAGAGGAGCTTGCGTAGATCTGACTATCTGTTAGACTAGAAGATTGTTATCAGATTTGATATACTATATATACCATATACTGTTTGTGGACATATCACATATCTCTATATGTATTATAGGAGCTATATGTATCATATCTGTATCTAAGCAATTATATATTGAGGCACTAACTCCCGATTATTTCTACTCGACTGATAAGTTGATAATTCGCACAGATATCTTTGAGTCTACTCTATGTTTATAGCATTACTTCTGTTGATAGTTCAGTTATCATACCCTTCCTATACACATATATATATTTGTATATATATAGACCTGAACGAAGTGCGTTAAACTGTCGAAGGCGCCGCCGTTGGGTTTTAATGCGTGTCAAGTGGTCGTAGATTATGGCTTTTAATGGTTTATGGCCCATACTTATATGGCCTGGCACTGACATATCTACACACACACACACACACACACAGTATCAATACATATACGTATTTGTTTGAAATGCAATAAAAAACAAGTTGGTTTAGCCCCTCGTCGAGAGCTGTCGGAGTCGCTTTGAGAAAGCTTCCGCCGAGCCCCAAAAGTCCAGCCGAAATGTCAATTGCATTTTTATGAGCTTGTTTCGACTTCTGATTTGTTTCCCTCTCTTTCCTTCGAGTGAGTCACTGCGCAAAGTGATGAGTCACACGGTGATCTGGTCACATTGTCAAGTGAAAAGTCATCAATCATAAGCGACTAGACTGCGTCTTGCCAAATCGAAGTTCATCTTAAACCTTCATTAAGATAAATGCTTAATTCATATTTAGATTACAACTGCCTCAAGGAAAGGGTATTACCACACGTTAGGGTGTTCCACTTCTCTTCAAATATATCTCTGATTATATATCCAACATGCCAAAGAATCATTTTTCATTATGAAAATATTTCCGTGAAGCTCTGAATTGTTCTTAATGATGCTCCGATCTCCTCAAGATTTCTTTGAAGTGCTAATTGCGCTCAATATGAAAGCGTTTCCGAGGAAAGCGAGAAATGTGTTTAAATATATATTAAAATTAATGGTATATCACACTGAAGAAAAAGAAGCAGTGTATTACAATTATTCAAGAGCAAAAGCCAAAGAAAGAGCCGAACTAAGAACGAAACTGAAACTGATGAAAGCCAAAATGAAACGCTGAAAAAAAGATGTGAAAAAGCAAAAGGATAAATTTATTTATATTTTGAGTTAATAAATATATTATGATATACTAATAAATAAATATTTATTTAATTTAGAGGAACAATTTAATTATAGAATAGAAAATATAGTAGATATGTTTATGTATGCATTTAAATAAATAACAAAATTATTTTAAATGCAATGTGAAAGTGGAAAAATATGAAATATTCTTAGAAAATTAAATTGGTTCAACATTTGTTGCAAGGATTGGGGAAAGGTCCGATTAAATATGATATATTTAGATTTAAATTAAATGAAATTAATTAATTAATTAATTTAAAAGATTTTCTTGCTGTTGAATCACTCAAAGGAAGATTATTTTTAATAAATTTTTAACTTATGAAAGAAAACACTTAAAACGAGTTTGGACAAAAAGTGATCAGAAATAAATTGATAAAGAATAGATAAATATTTAATTAAATATATATAAGTTGTACTAATTATATACAGATTATCAGTATAATCTTCGACTCTCTACATTAAATTACTTATTTCCATTTACATAATCTACACAGAGTCCTGGCTTAGGTTGAAGGCGACTAATTGCAGGGGTAATTCCCTTTTCGAAAAGCGATCCCGTTGGGTATTTTGATATTTTCCTCAGAGCGAAAGTGTTGGCTGGAAGAGGGGAAATGCATTTGGGTTCTAGTATCAAAGGAAAGTATTTGGAGAGTATTTTCCAGCTTTGCTTTCGTCTAATGAAGCGGAAAAACTGCTGTTCGTTGTTTCAGATAATTAACACAAGTTCAACTCCTTTTTCCAATGGGCAAAGGATCTCATTAACCCTTGGCATTTGTCACATGCACAGAGAGGACTAGAAACAGAAAAAGAAGAAGGAAAACAAAAAGGAGTTTTCTATTTCCCATCGAGTTGTTGTTGGCGGGAACAAGTCAATCTACGTGACGTGGAGTCCTTTTTGCTGCATGCCTCATCGACTTGAGCAATGAAATTGTTGAAACAGATGTCAAATTGTTGAAAATTTTCTACTTTTCCCTCTACATTTTCCTTTTTTGTCTTCGGTTTTTCAGTTTTCAGTTTCCAGTTTTATTTTTATTTATTTTCCTATGTGTGTTTGTTCTGCAGTTTCCCTTGTTTTCTTTTGTTTTGGTTCATTGACTGTGCGGTTTCAAGTTTCTGTGAAGCATTTGCGCCTTGCCCAATCCCCTCCAGCAACTCATCCGACTCCAACTCGAGCATAGAGCGCATCTCCATTTCGAGTTTATCGATTTTTGCTCCTGTCAAAGCCGAAAGAGTTGCGACTGCATTGGAAATCAAATGGGGAAACTCGATCTGAACTATCTTCGTCTGGAGAGGAGCGGGAGGGAGGGTGGCATGCAACACATGCTACGGATTCTGATGCAATGAATTCTGGATGAAACTGGAGATAATATCCGAGATCAGGGAATGAGTCGCTATCAATTGCTATCAACCGCTGAGCAGCAGTGCGAAAATCATCTGCGATGAATAATACAACTTTATCAGTGGGTTTGGGTGTTATTGTTGTTGTTGCTGTTGCAAGTTGCGCCTCAAGTCTGTGCCGCAAGCATTTGCTGCGCCAGCCTCCAGTTTCGTTGAAGCGTGCATAAGTGAAATGTGCGCGAGATACTTGCCACAGAAACTCAGACAATTTCAGATACAGATACACAGGGAGATACATTCAAGTCAGCAAGAAGCAGACACAAGCGGCAAGAGGCAAGCGGCAAGAGGCAAGCAGCACCCAAAAGGTAATTAATCATCGTCATGGGGCGTGTGCACGATTCGCTTAACGTGCGCCGCTGGCGGTGGTTTCTGAGTGGAACTCAAGGAGGAGCACAGAGGGTAGGGTGTCGGTCCGGGGGGAGGGAGCGGTGCATGCGACCAACTGCTGCCGCTCGTCGGTGGCTGATTCGGGGTCGCCGTCGCACACATTTGTGGCATATTACTCAAGACATATTCGTCGCATTTCCATAATTCCATATGGTCGCCGCCGACTCCGCCGTCCGACAGACACCCAAGCGACATGTCGTTGCTTGTCCCGGCTGTAGGCTGAGGGGCAGGGTGGGCGCTGGGGCGTGGCAATAATCATAACGAGCCAAATTAATGCGTTTCTTTCCATATGAAGCAGAAATCCCGTGCAGCTTGTGACACATTTGCTGATTTTGCAACATTCGCCCCACAGGGAGGCAGCTTCCTATCTCTTTCTATCTATCTGTCTCTTTCTGTGGAAACACCTTACAGCTGGGGGATACCCTGTAATTGAGTTGAAGGTTAAATAGTTAACAAATATGATACTCTCCAGTTTAAAAGTTAATTGTCTTCACTTCTTTCTGATTACAGGGTATATTCTAGTCGTTCAGCTTGAGTTTTCTTCTATAAATACATCTAATATTTTTGCATATTTCATTTCAAATCCAATTTTAATTGATTGTGCGGCTGATTTCAACGATTGCGCGTGCCATTTGACTTGGCCAACGGGGCGTGGCAATTGGATTTGGGGAGGGCGAGCCAGACTCCCGGGGTGTGTAATGCATGAGCTAATGCATTACCAGCTAATTGGGTACTAAGCTAATTAATTGTCCGCCTGGTTGCTTTCCCCAGGCCAGGTAGCCAGCCTCGGGGAAGGAGTCTGATAATCCAGGCAAATCTTATCAGCAGAAGGAATACTCCAAAAGAGATCAACGTTAACAGAAGACTGTTAACAGATGCTGTTGGGAAGGACAGCAACGACGACGGCATCAGTTTTCACCCGCTCCAAAACTGACACTCGCCGACAATAAAAACACGTGCTTATCAGTCACACGCACACGAACACACACACACACAGGCACAAGCAGCCAGGCATCAAGCAGACAACAACAGAGAATTTGTTTGAAATAAACAAAAAACAGCTGTTTACTGCTCTCACTTCCAGTTCCAATGGGAGAGAAACTAGTGTGTTGTCTGCCGGCATGTGAAGAGTGTTGCTATAAAATGAGCGTGAACAAAGTTTATAGCAAGTATGTTTAATATCGCAGGCGACTTTTTATCGCACGATATAATTTCAAAAACATATGGATAACTATAAAAAAAAAAATATAAAATAATTAATATTAAATTTTTAATAAACATTGATAGATTTTTAAAAAAAGTTCCTAGTAAAATATTTTTGAGTTTCAACTCCCCCATATGAATTTATCGCATGCGATTACCTAGCGAACGCGCTCTCTCGCCACGAACTGGCCGAACAGCCAAACAAACCGAAGGCAAACACGAACGACGAATAGAACTCGTGTACCCGAAACGTCCACACAGCCACCCACAAACACACACGCATGCCGCTAGTTATGCTTCGCAGCTCGCTAGCACTGGCTTTGGTACTGTGGCTTCCAATTGGAAGGCGCCAGTTGTAAAGCGAAACTCGTCGCGTGCGGTTGTGATCAGAGCGCTGTTGCGTCGTCGTCGTCGTTTGTCTTCATTTTACGTAAATTTCACATTGTGTACGAAACGTTCCAAAGAAATGAGAAAAACGCGTGTTTAAGCTGTGTGAATCTAAAATCTGCGAGCTCATAAAACAGCACAAAGCCTACAAAATTGTCAAAGTAAAACTCGTTGGAACACCAAATACCCTGAAAAAAACAAATCGCATGCGAAATTCTCGCTTTGAACTGAAAAACGCGGCGCGCTTTTGTTACGCTGTCAGCGCTGGGCTTTGCCCGCTAATTGGAATCGCATTGATTGAATACCATCCGCAGCAGCAGCGACTCCGACGACGCCGTCTAACGGTGCTCCTTTCGATGTAAACAAGAATTCGAATTGCGAAGTGTGACCAAAGTGTGCTGAATTCCAATTTGACAAGTGATTGTTGTTGATCTTCGATTAGATTTAAGCTCTCTCACACACTGAAACCCTTCGGAGACATGTGTGCTTGCGTGTGTGTGTGTGCGTGTGCCAGTGTACAATGTGACCAGCTCAAAGTGCGTTTCATTCAGGATTAGTTCAAACTTATCTCAGAGATAAAAACAAAACAAACTGAATTTGTCGATAAAAAATCTGACTGTTTTCTGCATTTGAAAGGTGAGTTTTAATTAATTAGAAACAGGAATTTAAACTAAAAACTTAACGAATTAAATAATTTTAATGATAAGTGAAAAGTGGAAAAGTATAAGGAGAAAATGTTGTGCGAAACTTTTTCAATAAACGCAGATTTTTATCCTTCTTTTCAATTGTTTTGGAAAAGTTCAGAAAAAGTTGTGGAAGATCATTTTTGAAAATTAAATTAATTTATATCTAACGCTTAAGGATCTGAGATGAATTATATATATACCATATTATATGTATATAAATACTATTTAATAATTATTTCCAGGATTTAATATCTGTTATTCCCATATTTATTTGAGTTTTAGTTTTAGGTTAGGTTTCGTTCTACAAATTTGATTTGAAGTTTAAAATCCATTTTGAATACTAATTAAAATATCGAAATTCATATTTGAATGCGGTTTTATTCAAGTGATTGAAGTGTCGCCAGTCGGACAGTTTTCCTTAAACGATTTCCATACTGTTTTTCCACCATTCCCTCACCCCCTTTACCCCTTCCCCCACCCCCTTGATAGTATTATCGGCAATTTCAAATGGGTCACGCTTTCATATGGCTGATTAACGCTTAGAATATGCCAGGCATGTTTTTCCGACCTATCCGATCCGTAAGTGGAAACACGCCCCAACCCCTCCCCCCGCATCCTCAACACGCCCCTCCCCCGCCCAGCGTCTGTCGCCCTCCAAGCGGCTGTCTCCCTCCTGCTGAAATTTGCATTTTTAGGTCTCTTGTCGGACGCCGTTTACAGTTGTTTCGATTCGATTCCCTTTGTTGTTGTTGTTGTTGTTGTTGTTGTCAAAGTTGTTGTTGTTGTTGTTGGACAAGTTGCGTTTGGCATTTAATTAATTTTGTAGTTTTTTAACTAACTTTAAGTTGCTTTTGTTGCGTCGCGTTGCATTTCAATTGAATTTCTTGTCGTTGTTGTTGCTGCAACTGCAGCAGTTGCTGTGGCCGTGGCAACAGTTGTTGCTGTTGTTGTTGTTGTTGTTGCTGTCTAATTATGCGGCGTGAAAATGCAATCCATGTACAAACATTTGTACAAATATTTGACGGGTGACGCTCTGCTGCGGCCCCTCTGGACGTGGCTCCATTTAAAGTGGAACTCAAAATAGAACTTGAATAAAAACTTCGGGGAAAACAAAGAAAATTGTTTAAACAAAACTTCGTTTTGTGAGCTTTTCTGTTGAAAGACTCTCCAATAAGTGTATAAACATATCAAACAATCCATAAACACAGATCATAGATACAAAGATAGGAAAACCCTTAACCTTCCATCTAAAAGATACTTTCCTTAAAATTGTATTTCAAAGATACAGAAACAGGATAATAACTAGTACTTAAGTTAAGTTAGTTAGTAGCTACTAGTAGTTAGCTAAGTAGTTGGGAGGGAATAGAAAAAAGTGGGAGGAAAACTTCATTTTCTTTTGAAAGATACAAAAAATAAACGTGCACTTGAGTCGATTTCATTCGAAAGATGTTCTCCAAAATGATATTGCACCCCACGCAGTTCCCTGAATAAGTATCTTGTTGCAACAGAATGTATCTAAGACTAGATTCACTGTTCGGGTCAAAGGTTAGATGCAAGTTCCACTGCGCTCTGAGGCTCTTCACGCTGAGAAAGCTGAAACTAGTTCAAGTGCGTGGCAAGTAATTAGTTCTAGGTGTGTGTGCGTGTGTGTGTGTGTCAAGCTGTCTAGAAAATTGTGTAAAAATTTACCACAAATATTTACAAATAGAGGCAAGAGGCAAGGCCCAGGTTTACCTTAGGCTGCCTCAAGTGGCCGTTTTCCTTGGGGTTAATTAAAACGAAAATTCCGAGAGGGAAAGAAGGAAAATTGTTGAAAGAATCAGAAATTGCTTTTTAATATTTTCAACGGCGCGCACTTCAAATGGAAAACAGATTTCCACTTACAGATTATCCCCGTGTGTTTGCGTCGCGTCTGTCAGTGCGGCATCCTACGACCGATGGAAAGAGAGAGAGACAGTAGGAGAGAGAGAGGGGAGATGAGGGTTAGACCTGACAGGCAAGTGTTAGCATGAAGTATCCCTTTCACTCCGGCTCAACATAACAGTACTTCTAGTCCATGCAACTACCTCTTAAGTATTCCATTATGATTTTCCCTGTTTTTAGTGCCCATTTTCCGGGCTGAGCTGCAGCCCGGACAGCTGACAACTGCTGCTGCTCCCGAGTGTGAACTGTCAACCGTATTGAAAGACGCCCCAAGCTGTGTGGCCTGCATTAGTAAACATTACACTGTGCAACAAATTCGAGTACAACTCGTAGTTAAGTGTATAAATTTCCCTAACTCGAAACGCATTTCCGCCCGAGCTGAGTGAAAAGGGAGCTGGGAAACCCTCATCCGTGTCAGAGGTGTTGCTACTGACAGCTGTATATATATAGTATATATCTCTTCAGTTTGTGTATAGATCGGTTAGAGTTTTCCTTGACTTTTCCTGTGATATTTCCCACATAGAATCCACGCACACTTTGTGTAATAATTGATACCTGCAGCTGAGCTCCAGCTCCGCTTTAAGTTTCCCTCCCACCAGCTCAACCACTGAAATAGTTTCCCGGCTTTTCCGAGCTGTCATCTGACAAATGCCGCCACATTAGCCAGTTGCAACTGCCGCAGCAGCAGCAGCAGCAGCAGTTGTCTAACTTCTGGCCAAAGAGCTTGCAACTCGCCAGGGAAATAACTCGCATTCGTATTTATATTCGTATTCAGATTCGCATTCACATTCACATCGACATTCACATGCACAGAAAACGCATTTGGTGTGGTTCGAGTGGTCGCTTTGGCGGTTTCCACGGGTTTCGGTGGTTTCGTTTCATCGCTTCCATTTGAAAGTTGATTTGTTCGAACTGATTATGGGGCATGTCCGTGCGGTTGTGTTTGCTGCGGTTTTCCGTTGCGCAGATAATAGTTTTAAATAAGTTGGAGTCCAGTTTAATTGGCCAAACTAATGTGCATTAGCGCTAAGCATTATTAAAGTTGCCACAGCAGCTGCCACATGCAACTGCCACAGCCCCAGCCCCAGCCCCCACCCAGTGTCCAATTAGTCAAGAGCAAAAGGCGAAACTTAAAGACAAATATGCGGATCTAAACAAGACGTGACTTATCAACGGACAAGCTACAACACAAACACCTGGAGGCCACACGACACACACACACACATATACACACTCGTGTGTGTGTTAGGGATATGTCGTCAGTGTCATCGAGCATTAAAACTAAACAAAGTGTGTCACCGACTTGTCTGTCATCTTGTGCTCCCACTCTGCGACTCGCAAGACTATTCGAACTATTCATACTACTCGTAATACTACTCATGCTGGGACCTATTGAGTTTCATGCTGTATGTGTGTGTGTATCTCTGTGTGTGTGTTGCACAATCTGTGAAAAGTCTTCTGCTCCATCTCAATCTTCTCACAGCTGCCTACACCTGTCGCCTGTCTAATTTATGCCCAGACTCGTCCCTTGATAAAGCTTTCAATGACATATGCCACACACACACACACACACACACACACACATACGTATATATACACCTAACATAGATATATTTATGTTTATGACCATGTAAAATCATTAATAGCCTCAGGAATGACGACAACTTACAAATTAGTGCGACTTTTGATTTGCATAATTGAGTTTCACATACAAATTTCTTTCTTTCTCCCTCCCTTTCTCCCTCTTCTTCTCACTCTCTCCTACTCTCGGACAGGTAATTTGTTAAGTCCACGAGATGCTCCGATAAGTATGGAAAATATATGCAGCTTCGATGGGCCACAAATATTGTCGATTTATGGACTTGCTCCGAACCGAGTCGAACCTCTCTTCATAAAAAGCTGAAAAGCAATGAAAATTGATGGAAAAGTCATTGAAAATTTAAAGAAGAATCTATGAGAATTGGTAGAAGAATCTATGGAGATTGATAGGCATATATATAGTATACATAAACATAAGCAAAATCTGGCTGAAGATACAAGAAAAAGGTAGAAGCGAGTAAAATCTGAGTTAGAATATCTGTTAAATAGTTTTCAATTATCCTTTGTGCGTTATCCTTAAACGTTTCGTTGGGAGAGTTAGAAGAGAGAAGAATCTAAGAGAGCAATAACTTATAGAGTATTCATAGGATAATCAAAGGATAATGGTACAGTGAAGCCTGGCTTTACTTATCAAACTTATTTCTTATTATTATCCTTAACCAAACCAGGAATAGTTTTCTATGAGACTTCTATCTGTCTATCGACTTGTGGTACTCCCAATCTGCAATCTCCAGGTACAGTTGCATTCTCCAAGCTCACAAATAACTCAAAAGAAACTGCACACAAAGTATTCACAACAGTTTCCCAAAGATATTCACAGACACTCGACGTGTGTTTTCCATTTAGTTTTCCTCATATTAATGCGAAGTAAGTTGCCAATTTAATTCGAGACATTAATTTTGAGGTTAGGATGGAGAGGGGGGGAGGTTAAGGAGGAGGATAACTAAATGTTGGATACGTTTTAGAGAGCGCAGCTGTGCGTCGCGGCCAATTACAATGCACTTTTCAGTTGGGGATTTTTACAGCTTTTGGCTGCATTTTGTCAATTGCAATAAAATAATCAACATGCAACGCTGGCCTCCAATCGACGGCTCGTTAGGGGGCAGGAGGAGGGGGCAAGGCTTTATTTGTATTTCTTTTTTTAGTTTTTTTTTATGTCTGCAGATTTACGACCCGCATGGACAACACGTTCAACGTTCAAATTGCAAGACTCGAAGCTGCAACTGCAACTGCATTTTGTAGCCATTAACATAATAATGCGGCGAGTGGCGACTGCAACCTCCCCCTCCCCCTCCCCCTCCCCCCTTCTTCACCTACACATTACACAATTGCGAGTCAAAGTAAATAATCAACTCGCGCTAATCTCCAGCCAAACTGCATTTAGCGAACGCCATTTTGTCAGTTTTTCAGTCGCCGTCGCCAAGTCGCCAAGTTGCCAAGTTGCTGAGTTGCTCATTCGGTCAGTTTGCGGTTTTTCAAAACGTTTATGTTGATTATTTTGAGACTGTTGCAGGCTCTGTTGCTGCCCCTGCAACTGTTGGTGGTATCATAGAAGTAGCCGTAATTCAATCCGGAGTCCAGAGTCGACTTAAAAGTTATTTGCATTTGCATTTTCTTTGATTTGTTGACTGTTGCCTGCTGTTGCATGTTGTGGCCTTTAGTAGCGCCACAGCCGAAGAAATAGATCCTCATAACTTTACCCTGCCCCATTGTTGATCGTGAGTTGCATGCAACAAAACTATTGTTGCCGCTGCCGCTGATCAGGTTATGAAAATGCTGTTAACTCCCATGATATAAAGGTTTTGCCACAAATGGTCATACTTAAATGTGAGTACACTCACCTACAAAGGATGTGCAGCTTTGAATATCTATATATATGTATCTATATATCGTATTCATTATTCATCTTTGATTCATATAAAAGTTTCATCAATCAATGTCACCAATATGCCAAATAACCCAATGATTTAAAGACTGTCTTTAGTTTTTCTCAATTCACAATATATGAGACAATATTCAAAGTCTATTCACTTGTGGGAGTATGAATAATACTCTCGCCCTCTCTTTCTATTCATGTGACCAAATCAAATGATTGATTATCTTTTATAATTTATTAATTTACACTCAGGCTTATGCAGATTTTTATAAGAAATAAATAACAACTTTGAGAGTCTCTTCCTCTTCTTACTACTTCTCTTCCTCCTCTTCTTCTTCTTTCTATTCAATGCAACCAACGGCACCCGCATCCAAAGCGGCCTCTGCTGCTGCATAACAAAAAGGGAAAAAATTCCTTTTGCTCAGTCAAGATAACGCACACACACACACACACAGAGAAACATTGTGCAGAAAGGAGAGGAATGAGTGAAGAGTGGAGTTGTATAGAACCGAGCGAGAGAGGGCGAGTGGCTGGTGTAGGCTGTGCTTATCTTGTCTGGGTAATCGCGCATCGATTATGAACCCTCATCATTTACATTGGCTGCGTTCAGCAGAAGTCAGCTCTGGCCGTTTACTGCTGTTTTTTGTGCTTATTGTGAATGCAAACTGTCTACAGGCAGTCACAATTTACAGTCTTACTTACACTTATCACTTTTAATCAGTAGTAAGCAGGTCAGCGCTGACTTCTGCTGAACGCAGCCATTGTCTGAGACGCAGCGAATTGTGAGCGACATCGGACGACACAGTAGCCAAAATATATGCACACATAAATGTGTGTGTGTGTGCGTGTTACTTATGTAATCCTACTTGGAACGGGTTCCTCGTTTTCATTAGCATCTGCATATGGCCCCCTTTTCCACCCTGCTGCTGCTCTACTGCGGCTGCTGCCGTTGTTCTGCTTTCTTCTAATAAATGTTTTTCAATTTTCATTGTGGTTTTTTCACTCGTTAGTTAGGTTTGCTCATTTTCAATCTTGTTGTTGTTGTTGCTGTTGCGGCTGCTCATCACGTCGAGCTATTGTTGCTTGTGGTTTTTTTATATTTTTCTTTTTTTTGGGGAAAATGCTTCATCATCATCATCGAGCTGAGGCCCAGAGACACGCCTTTGTTGGCTTATTGAGCCATAACTGCAACTTTGTTTATTATTCTTGTTGTTGTTGTTGCTGTTGTGGCTTTGGCTTCATCCATTTTCATTTTCATTTTCATGTTGCTTTGCTTACTTTACTGATTAATCATGTTTTTTATGCAGCTGTTCTATGACAATGGAGAAAGTAGCTCGTATTTTGATAAGCCCTCGAACTGGATGCATATCACATGCTCCGACTAGGAACAGCTGGAGGAATGCATTTCTTGCCAAGACACTTGACCTAGAGAATAGTGAAAGGGTATAGGAAATATACTCTAACATCTGATAGATCCGATTAGGTGGCACCTTTTCCCCTATGGAAAGTCATCGTTAACCTAACCAGCCTTGGCCTATGGGCTTTCAATCGACAATCGACAACTCATCGTGACCAATAAGCTTCCCCAGCTCCCAATCCTTAGCTCATCTTCTTAGCCCAGCCCGTAGGTTCATCATTTTTCACTGTCACGCAGAAACGCGCCCGCTTATCCTGTCAAAATTTTTAAACACATTTTTATCATTTCCTTCCAAAAAAACGAATTATATTTATGAAACCAGCCTAAAAGGTGGTCACCCTAATGATCTACCATTATATTTTTTGTTGTTGTATTTTCAAACATATAAAAGTGTTTCTTTTGGTTTTGGTTTGCCCTTTTCCAGCATGAGTTTCACATTTGTCCTTGCCGGGCGAACAAAAAAAGGTTATAAATCATTTCCTGGACATATTTTTAATAGAGTTGTTACTTTTTTCCTGGATTTTCTGCTGAACCTTTGGGGTTGGGGCTGGGGTCCTGGTTCTGCCAGCGAGTTGGCAAATTTGAAAAGGGTTCCCAGCTGTAACAATATTTCAGAAATGCTAAACGTTCTTTCTTTATTTTGATTCTGTTTATTTTCCGGCTAATCTCTTAATTAATATCATTATTCTCTCTCTCTCTCTCTCTCTCTTTGAAGGTGAGTGACTAAATTAACCCAAAGGTAAAAACTGCGTGAATAATTAGTCAATTAACTGAATAAGCTGAAAATCCTTACATTTACTCAATTTCAATTCATTCATCAATTCATATGAGGAAACGACTTTAAGGAACTCTTTAGAAGTCGCATAAGAAGCGTCGCCTCCGCCTCCGCCGGGCGAACAAAAGCGATTTTACGGAACTTAACAAAAACCGCAACTGACATTGTGAGCCAGAGACAGAGCCCAAAAAGCCAAAGCCAAAGCCAAAGCCAAAGAAAAGAAAACTTAAGCAAACCCTAGAATTTCCAATTCACCAACAACAACAAGAACAACAATAATAACATCATCATCATCATCATCATCATCATTATTATCATTATCATCAGGCAGGGAACATTTCCTTCCGTTTGGCGGCCTCAACTTTTTTTTTGGGGGGGTAATGGGGATTTCTTTGCAACCCCAAAAAGCGTCACATTTGACGCCACAAAACCACAAAAGAATAAAAAGTAAGAAAGCCTTGGCTAGAACTGATAGACTAGCAGATACCCTGTAAGTGGTAGATAATACAAGAGTTCAGTTAAACCAGGATCCAGTTAAAACTATTCTCAACTAAATTTGAATTCAAGTGAAAACTTAAAAGTTGAAAATTTATCTCAATTTGTAGGGTATAAAATTTGAATATTTATCGTATTTTAACTTAAAATTAAATATTTTAAATATTTTATATATATTTTATACCCTCTGAAGTCGAAGAAGTTATCAAAAGGAATCTCTTGTATATATAAAGATCAGAGTATAAATTTCACTTATTACACAAACTGATACTAAATAGTGACTACCCCTTAGGGAATGTTTGATGAGTACAGGGTATACGCATAAACTTGAGCTCCAGGCTGCAGCATAGAAAGGGGTGGCTCTCTGTGTCTGCAGCCCAGGCAAGCATATGTGGTTTGTGGTTAGGGACGAACAGCTCATCCTTGTTGTAAAGCCGAGTGATTGATAGCTCCTTTCTGCTGCTTCCTATTCCTTAGTCCTGTTGTCAGATGACTTCGCACCTGTTGTTGCCTCGCAATGTAAGGAATATGTTTAAAATGTGTCAAGGAAAGGGGTTTCTTAGCTAATGATAACCCCAGGGATCTCAAACAGAGAGAATCCCTGACGCATATATACTCTATATGAATTGATATATACCTTCCTAATTCCCGATAAACTAGTTCCTATATAGTCTATGATTAATAGGATACAGCATGATTTGCCTTTGCTCATCCTTGCCTCAGGTGAGCCAGGAGCAAAAAGCTGACGAACTCGAGAACAAGTTGAAAACATTCCGAAAGTTTTCACTTTCTTTGCCGCATTTCCCAGAGCTCGGCAAACATGAAAAACAGCTAAACAGTTGCCTAAACAACGCCGCAGTTTTCACTTCCGAGAATTCTACGTCAATGTCAACTTTGACAGAAGCCAAAAGTAAAAAAGAGAGAGAGAGTGGGAGGGGGAGTGGGAGATAGAGAGAGAGCATGGATTTACTTTTATTTTATTACTGTCATTGTTGGCGGACTGTTTCCGCTCCAACCTGCCACAGGGTGGCCAGGCTGGAGTTCAAGTTTTTTGGGTTTTAGCTCTTCTTTGGTGGAATGGGTTGTTGGGGTGGGTGTGGGTAGTGGGTAGTGGGCTGGCAGGAAGCATTACTGTTACGTGGCTAAGGAATATTTCACCCATTCTGGGTGGGAGAGGCTGCTGTCGTTATCCTTTTGCTCGACTGGCGCCTTTATCATCCATCTGTGTTCAGTTCTTCGTACGTTCGTTCCTTATCTGCTGTTTAGTCAGGCGTATGGGTGTGTGGGTGAGTGTGTGTGTCTCAATGTGTGTCTGATGTGGGGAAAGCATCTTTCGACTGCCACGGAAGACTGGCAAGTCGTAAATTAAAAATGGCTTAATATGTAAATCCTTGCCTGCACTTTCTTCGTCCGCCGCCTGCAGATTAGTTTTGTGGATATTTCGGCTTATGTATGTCCTTGTCTCTCTGTGTCTATGTCCTCGTCTATCTTCCTGCATCTATTGCCATGTCCTTCCTGCCTCATGCCGCTCCCTTCCGCCTGTCACTGACTTTCTTTCCTCGGACATGCAGCAAAATTTATGCGCTTTGACTCTGTTTCGGGTCTCGAATCTTCTTCCAACAGGACACAGTTGCTTTCGCCCTGTGTGTGTGTGTGTGAGTGTGTGTGTGTTTTCTTTGGCTGCCCGGTCACTGATATGCTTTGTTGTTGTTGCTATTATCCAGGACATGACAACTCCGTGTCCTGGCCTCTTCCACTTGTCATGTTTGCTCAGAGATTCCAACTGCTCTGCTCATTGTTCCCAACTTCCTGTCACTTCTAAGTTCCTATTTTTCTTTGTTTTGATTGGTAACATTGATAGAGAGAGAGAGAGATAGAAGGAATAAGAGAGAGACATGCGTTTTTCCGCTGATTAGCTGCTCTGCTGATTAGTGATTGTCTTCGTAATTGCTTCCACAACATTTGCTCCACTTTCCACAATGGCCAAAGGACAAAGGACGCCCTCATGTCCTGCCCGATTTGGTTCAAGGTTCTATCTATATATCTCTCTCTCTCTCTCTATATATATGTATATATATTTTCCAATCAGAGGCATTAGCATATTCCGCCAAATGGACTCTCATTAATGAATTCCCCGTTGCAATTTGCAGCGTCATTTCATTTTTTCTCCTTCCATTCGGTTTTTCCTCTGCTTTTTTCCGCTTTTCCTCTCTCTCCTCTCTCTCTCTGTGGAAAATGTGCGTGTCGTAATGCATTTTAGTAATTATTTCATCAGGTTTTATTGCAATTGTTGTCGTCATTAACAAGGACCCGAATGGCCCTGCAATTAGCCGGCAAACTGGGGGATGCGACTCCTATTTAGACTCCGTAATAATTTCATTTATTTTATGACTGTCTGCAAATAAATTAATGAAAATAATTTAGCAAATTAATATTTATTGCTCTCACTTTTTCACACATTTCCATCAACTCCCATTGACCAAATTAATTACTAAATTAATTTACAACACAAAAAAGTGTAAGTACTTTGTGTACTTTAATTAAAAGTTAACTAAATGAATCCATTTCGATAATTTTCTCATCCAATAAACTGCTGTTTGCACTTTTGATTAATCAAAGGGTTTTCCTGAAATCTGTTTGAGAATTAAAATCAAGCGTTATCCCATCCATTTCGTAATTGTTTTTCCCTTTCAACTATTTTATGTAAAAAACTATTTTAAATTTTAAATGCAAACGAGCGTTAAATTAAAGCAAATAAATTGTTGAAGTCGACTGGCAGATACCCTGTAAAACAGTCTTAAAATGTATCTATATATCCCTATATAAATCTGTTTACGTATAGATATATATATGCACCCAGACAATCACAGTAGGTATCTACTTTCAGCTCTTCTGTTGTGATCTATGCCTCAGGTGTACTATCAAAGGTCAAAGGTCTCCATCAAATCCTTTCTCCTTATAGTCCGAGCTCTATGAAATATTCAGCATATATTAAGAATGAATATTTTTAGCTTAAGGTCAATTAAACAATGATATATGAGGAATAGAAGTGAGTGGAAGCCCCGCCAAGCAATACAAATACTTCAAGGAAAAACCTGAAATCTTAGAATCCACTTTGAGCTAGGACAAGACTTTGAATTGAAGCTTATGTTTTCCAGATCTTAAGGTATAACCCAGACAAATAGAAGCATATCAAAGCTAAGACTACTGATACTGATCGTAATATCCCTTCATATCTGTTTAACATATCTCCTTACTGACTTACTACTATTTATTTGAACTGCCTACTTGTAAATTAGAAGACAGTTATATTCACGTTAAGGATTAAAAATCATACTTTTATATATAAAATACACGTTGCTAGTTGATTAATGAATATGATCTTAACGTGCTTGAATACTGTACGTAGATAGGGGTCCTGATACATCCTGACATCCTGTGCGACTCCTAAGAGTTTGTAATACTCCCGGAAGCGGCTTCAGTTTCCGCTAGACTGCATCACCTGCTTGGGTTAGACACGTGGCAAAGATTTTGACTATATGGTATACGAGTAGGTCGTGGATTGGATAAAAGCTTAAAGGGAGAGAGACACTTAAGTGTTTGGCGACCTGAAGAAGTTGAACATGCTCAGATTGGAGCAGCGGCTGGGGGAGTAGGGCTTCTGTATGCGTAGGGTGCACAGGAGGTTCTCATCGACGCACATCATCGCGCCGGCATTGTCGAACTGGCCGCAGTAGTTGGGGGCCGAGAAGAGCGTGATGAGCTGCCGCTTGAAGAGGAGCTCGTAGCCATCCTCGACCACCTGGTGGGCACGACAGATCAGACTGAAGCCGTGACGCTTGAGGAACGAGCTGATGACGTCGGAGCCAAAGGTGTAGCTGACACCACGTTCGCTGAGGCCCCAGCCGGAAATGTTCTCGTCCGGATCGGACCACAACAGATCACAGAGCATGCCCTGGTCGGGTATCTCGCAGGGACGCTCGATCATGCGGATCTGCTCCATGGTAAAGAGACTCGGACTCAATCCGCCGTGGCAGCAGAAGATGTTCTTCTCGATCACCGCCGCCACGGGCATACAGTTGTAGCAGTCGACGAAGTTGCGCCACAACTTGATCGTGTAGCGCCGCTTGCATTCATCGAAGAATCCGTAGATCTGGTTGAGGCTGGAGCTCTCGTGGTTGCCACGCAGCAGGAAGATATTCTTTGGATAGCGCACCTTGTAGGCCAACAGCAGGGTTAGGGTTTCGACGGATCTCTTGCCGCGATCGACATAGTCACCCAGGAACAGGTAGTTGGCCGCAGGAGGGAATCCTGTCATCTTAAAGTATTTGAGCAAGTTTATGAATTGTCCATGAATATCACCAAGCACATTGACGGGTGCTTTGACATCAAGGAGTGCCGGCTCCTTGAGGAATACCTCACGAGCCTTGCTACATATTGCACTTATTTCGTAATCCTCCAGAATTTCGCTTCCATTTGGGTACTCCAACTGCGACAGACGTGATATGATGTCATCCAGATTGGGCGTCAGATCGTAGCTGACTTCAGTTGGCGACGATGCTGGGATCGAAGCAGGGGCTGGCCCCTGGCTCCTTCTGGTCACATAGTTCATGCAGTAGCCACCGGCACCTTCCTTGGATAGAAATTCATAGGGTGCATCCTTCTGGAACGATGACATCCTTTATATTCCTCACTTTATGTCCAAGGAGTGCTAGAATTTTGAATTTGGATGAGTCCGCTTGTGTTTATTACAATTGCTTGGATTTCTGGTAAAACTTGTCTGAGTTCTGTTCAAAATTAAACACAATACAACGGGGCAACTGTCAGGGTCCCAAATTAATTGCAAAGCAGATTAGAATCCGATTTGAAAAGTCGGAAAATAGTTCTCCAAACTGAGTGAGGGATTGGATGGATCCTTCCGGGGACACTTAAACATTGAAAAGAAGTTCCGAAAGCTCAAAGGGAGTTTTGCGATTAAAATTTCGTTCTTGCCAATATTTAAGTAGCTTCCCCCTCCTGTATTAGCCTCGTTATCCGATTGACAGCTTCCCAATCAGTTCTCTATTGCCCAACATTCCTTGCACTGCGACAAATCTCCATCTCCGACTCCGACTCCGACACTGATTCAATGGATGGACAAAAAGTTTCCATATAACTGTCTTTCAATCAACTAAATTTCCCCTTATCCTGCTCTTTGAGGCTTCACATCCGTTGCTTTTATTTTTCAAATCAACATAATGGACACTTTGCCCGGCGGCAGCAGCCCACAGCCCACACACCCCACAACCCCCACCCACCCCCAGCTCCTGCTCCAGCTGCAGCCCAACCCAAGCAAAGACAGGCCACACATAAAAATACAAAGGCAACTTCTCTTTGGGCTTTGACAGCTGACACAAAATGCAAAAAGCGACGCATTTTGAGTGGGTGGCCAAAAGGAGGGTTGCCCACAAAATGCAGTCCACACCCCTCCCCCTCCAACACCCACCCCCATTCATTCTACTTAAGCTATTCCATGCAGAGCTCCAGCTCCGGACAAATCCCAGCCTGATTTTAACCTACCGCAGATGCAGATTTCTGCTTTGGCCTGTCACTCATTAAGCATTTTGCCAACTGCAACTTAGTCCCGTTACTCCCGTTAGTCCCGTTGTTTTCATTGTTGTCGCTGTCGAGCCAAGTGTCACAACAGTCGCCTGCATTTTGTGATTTTACGAGCGTGTGACAAGCAGCTAAAACGATTGAAATTCTGCGAATGTAGCCCTGAAATTAAACAGAAACAGAAATGGAAAGAGTAAAGGAAGACGAAAAGGAAACAGAAACAGAAACAAACACACAAAATTACGAGCAAGTTCTCTGATTAGACTGACGCAAGACGTTCTCTGAGCACATGGAAGCGCCTCCAAAGGGGGTTGCAAATACCATTCACAGAATAAATCAAAATTAAGTCAATAAATAGTCAATATTTTCTCATTTGAGGTTAGATTTCTTTCGACTCCGCAAGAAGAAGAGAATTATTGGCAGTCACAGCGATGGGCTGTCAGTGTCTTATTGGATATTTCTCCGAGTTTATTCACACCTGTCAATCGCAAACTGTTTAGCTTTTAGCGTTTTAAATATTGAAAAGTTCTTCGAACTTTTTATCGATAGTCAAGATAATAGATAATTAAACTCGAAGTTGACAATATGCCAGAGTGCCTGTCAACTCTAGCAGCAAAGTGACTAACGGAAAGTCTTTAAACTTTACTCTTTGTTAGCTGCCTTTGTTCTCTTTTGCCTTTGTCAAAGCTTTAGCTAATTGATAGCTTTCTGTAAACAGAACTTATCACTGGACTCCTTTATATTGCTTATTGATATTTAATAGTATAATAGTTACCCCTTTGTGACCCCTTCCATGGAGCTGTCCTGATTCGTCAAGTTGACAACAACATGTTTCCCACATACTTAGCGGTTGCTGCCCTGATTGAGTGTTTGTCCAAGAAATACATTTGCGACCCTCGCAGCCCGCAAGTGAAGAGATTTGGATTTGCGTACGAAGTAGTTGTAGTTCTTCTTCTTCTTGCATTTTGTTTTGTAAGCAAATATTAAAATATTTCACATGAAAAATTAACTCCCATATATGTGTATAAGTGTGTGAGTGTGTGTGTTGTGTTGTGTGGCTGATGTTTTGCGCTATTTTTACATCTCTCCGCTCGGCAGAGCAAACACAGCTGGGCCCTGGCTCCCCCCTCCCGCTCTCAGACAGTGAGTGGCCCTCCGACTGCGTCGCTTTGCTTATCTAATGGGCTGCAGTTGAAGTGACTGCGGCAGCGACTGCGGCTGCGACTGCGGCTTATCGCTGTTTGCATTGTTGTTGTCTTTGCTGCTGCTGTTGCTGCTGCTGCACCCGCACATATGCCAAGCAGTCGGCCTCTATCTATCACTCTCTCCCTCTCTCTAGGATGCTGTTCCCTTACTCACGTTCGCTGTTTGCTGTTGTAGTTGTTAATTGCTTGCCGCTACTTTCTTGCACCCTTCACAATGCGCCGTTAATCACAGCACAATGAAGGAGAAAGAGAGAGAGAGGGTGGGAGAGTGGGCGAGTAAGGGAGAAAGGCGCACACATCAATGCAGAGTTGCTGTTGGTTTTTGTTAATGGGTTTTTATTTGTTTATATGGATGTCTACAAAATATGATGCTTCTCTCGGTATGAGGGATACCCCCGCCCCTCTCTCTTCAATCCCTTGCACTACTTTCTTGTGTTGACCATTTGCGTTTTCAGTTTTTCGCTCCTCATGGGAATTTGTACAACTGTTGTTCAATGACAAGTGCTCTTTGAACTTGTATTTCTCGACTTTGGTTTTGATCCATGTGATTAAGCCCATTATTCGTTATGTGTGTGTGTGTCTGTGCTTAAGTGGGCGTGTTCTCTGGCTTTTGTTCGCCTGAGGAAACTTTTTTGTGTGTATTAATTACAGTTTTAAATGTTGTTTATAGTTGGGTAAGCGATTATGTGGAAAAATTATGATGGATGAGCAAAGTTTTCCACTTAATGTACGTAATTTGTTATGACGTTATATGAAAACTAGTTTAAATTGTTTTACAAACTACCAAAACTTACAAAGATTTTCTTTCTCTTTCTATTTTCAGGTAAGTTTCCTCAAGCAAATACGTGGGATCTTTCAGTAAGCTTAATCAGATTATATTTCTAGTAAGTGCAAAACCGTTGATTGATTTCCCAGACTTTTATAATGTTCCATCAATCAATGTCCAGCAAATTTCATATGTCACAATCCGAAATCAATTAAATATTTATTGACAATAATGTTGTATGTCAAAGTATCATAAATATTAAATTTCTCGGGCTTAATAGAAGCGTAAAGTAGAGATAAGGACTTGAGGGGTTGTTCGATGCGGAACTCTGAATACCCTTCAAATTGATCAAATGTAAACAAATACATATTTAAATATAAAATATAGATGCATGTTTTTTCTATAGAGAAAGTCATTTTTCTTATCTACTATTAAAATATTTTTATCTGTTATCAGTGGAACTTCAGCTTCGATTTAGCTTGTTGCCCTTATCAATTATTTATATACTCTTTGAAGCTGGAAATTCCTCCTTTAATGGGTATCATATTTCACGACACAATCATTACTACTCGTACACATGTCACAACTACAATGCTCTTTGCGGGGTATTAGGAAAATCAGGAAAATGCCATGTGCTTGTACGTTCACACCCATATGAACATTCGCGGCATAATTAACATTTGAACAGATGAATAGAAAAATTCGAAAATTTCGACATTATGCAATATGTGATCCATCCGGGCATGAGTTCCAATCGTTGCTGATGATATTTGCTGGGCGACTAATTAACACTTTTAGAGATTGACACAACGTGGCCCACTAGGGTGGAATTTACGTAAAGCCCACATATCCGACCACAAGCGGCGACCCTGACCCACCAAATGAAGCTGTTGCTGTTGTTGCTGGAACTATAATTATGTGTAGTGTATGCGATACGACAACTGTTGACATTTCGAATTGTTTTTAGTTATGAAACATAAAGTTTGCTTATTAAGCAATCAATTTGGTCATAAGTATTATAAACTCAATCGTACTAAAGATCAATACTTTAAACATAAACATAAGTTTGAAATTACAGCCATTAAATATTCAAAATAATTAGTAAAATAAAAAAAAAATTGAATGTCACAATTGACCCCGACGTGATTTGAACACGCAACCTTCTGATCTGGAGTCAGACGCGCTACCGTTGCGCCACGGAGTCACATGGAACGATCTGGCGCCAAATGCTAACTAAAATTGTCGCCCGACTAATCTATTATTCTATTTATAAACATGCTGTACATGTAAACATATACTTACACACACACATATATATACTGTATGTATGTATGAATAATGAAAGCAATAACAAAACACATTTAATAAGCCGCAGTAGAACTGAGAAACGAGCAAACAGATATTGGAATATACCCGTACCGTTCTAACGTTCGCTTATCGCTTTGCTGACGCCCGCTGGAATACTGAGAATGGAACATGCTCAGCTAATTTTAGTACGTATTTAGATTAGCATTTAAGAATTAACATTCGGAATTGTAAATCAAGTTTGATGGCTCAGCACGCAGACTCATTAGGCTGCAAGATATCGTTATAGACGTGGATTCTCTTCTGAGGCCTAGACACCTGCTACAGGAGAAGGAGTAGGAGGGAAGACGTGTGCCGCCAAAGCTTTTAGCTGTCGCCGATGCCGACGGAATTCACACAACGAACCCAAAATAAATATAAATCACCACAACAACAACAGCTGGGAAATGAATGGAAATGCTGCATAGGAGTTTTCACTGACAACGGATTTGGTTGTTCTGTTTATTTATTCATTGATTTTTAATACACTACCCAGAACTCGTATCGCTGCAGTTCTTGTAAATGGAAATGCATTTCGATAAAGGAAAACAACACACACAGGGAACCGACCCAATGAAATTGATTTTCCCCTTCCCCTTCCCCTTCCTCCTCCGCATCTTGCATGTGTGCATTGTGACTAATTGTATGACTCCTCCATAGAATTTGGGTGGCATTCACTTCGTAGAACTCCAGCTGTTTTCATTGTTTAGAAATTAATTTTCCTGCACAGCATTTACATAGTAAATATTTTTTGTGGCTGTCTCCCCGGGTTGCCTTTTATAGCTATTTTTATGTTTTAATATTTATGCTTTTTAATGTTCATATTTAGTGCGGTTGCTTTGCTCAGAGGGGTATATAGAGGGGGTATATAGTATATGGTATATGGTATGGTTAGTATTTCCGAGGCGTATATGTTTATGTGTCAGGGCACGAAACATGTTCTGGGCTTGTTGGGCAACGGAAATTGATCGTAAAATTTACACTTTCATACTAGTTTCGGGTCTGACAAGTTCACACGCCTCTGGGAAAGTCGTAGGCTGGGTACGTGGTCACAGTAGGGCCATAAAAATTAGGGAAATAAAATTAAAAAATAAAAAATGTTCAGTTAGAAGCAATTTACTCAGACATAAATCTTTTTTAAAATCAATTAAATTTAACTTCCTCGCTGTAGAGTGTCACTTTCCAGGCGGATTACTAGCAAGTGTCATAATCGCATAGCTGGAACTTAACAGTTTGCCAAGTGTCGTTGTGACTTGAAGTAACAGCTGTAACTACGTGTGATGCATAACAGTACTTTGCCACGTGAACTACGCCCTGCACTTAGCTCGAGTGTAAACAATATGTAGAAGAAGTGGACACAACGGAACCATACATATACCCTACCATGCCATACCCTACACCCATTGAAAGACTGCAACACTTGATCAGCTTAAATCAAACAAAGTGAAGAATAACATTTGTAGAGCTGTCGCTGGAGTAGGAAAAGTTGTCCAAGTCGAGTCGAGTTAACTTGGGCCGTTGAACGTTAAGTGTGTTGAGTGTTGTCGTCTGCTCTGTGTGTGTATGAATGTGTGTGTGTGTATGTGAGTGTGAAAGGAAAACTGCTATATAGTAGTAGTATATTTTTCAAACATTATAGCACTTTACACTTTTCACACGCTAAAATAATATTTTTGCTGTCCAGAGAGAGAGAGGGGAGTGACACAGTAAGTATGGGGCAGCAGTTGGGGGCATCGAGAGGATTCGGTGCAGGAACACAGAGCTTGCCACGTACTGGGAATGGGAACGGTACCGGGACCAAGTGTTGAGTGTTTGGCTTGGAGCGCACAGTGGGTAAACAGCAGCGCAAATGTCAAGTAGCCGTCAATTGGCGGGCACCCAGGACAGCGCAGGACTGGGCAAGCCAAGACAGGACAGGACAGGACACGACAAGACAGGACTGACTGCCAGTAAACCGCAATTGGGCAGACATAAAGCATTCTGGCCCGTTCTAACACTTTCACTGCAGTCAGCGTTAAAAGTGTTTGCATTTTTATCAGCGCTCGTCGTTCATCGTTCGTTGCCTTCTCTCGCTTCTCTTCTCTTCCTTTCGCTTCTCCTTTTATACTTCTATTTATACTGCTGTCTTTATTGTCAGCTTTGGCTTTGGCAAACACTTCCCGTTGACTTTTTGCTCTCCCGATCTCTCTCCCTCTCTCTCTTTCTGTCGCTTTCCACTCTAACTCAGCGGGCCACAGAAAAACCGCTTAGCATGTTTACCGTTATGTTCGGCACTTGAATTCGCCGTGTTGCATTAGTTCGCCGTCCGCCGTCCCATTACTCACGCTTAAGTGCCGACAGGTGCGCCAGGCCGCCATTTTGTACGTAAGATTGTAAAAAAGGAAATATGTACACACTCGCTCGCAGCTAGCAAAGGCTAAAAGGAAGTCCATGCTCCGTTCATGTTTGCTCTGTTTAACCCGTAAACGTGCTTAAAGGGTCCTTTCTACTGTGTGTGTGTGTGTTTACATTTTGCCGCAGCGCAAGAGTCACACAGGGAAGCATGCACAGTGGCAACTCTGGTCTGGTTTTTTGGGTATTTCCTGTAGGTCTTCAACCAGTTTTCTTAATATCAAATATATAAGTTTTAAATACATTTGGAACCTTCTAATTTGATTTATTCACCTGTCAGTTGTCTCAGCCTCTCACCTGGCCAGCAGTTGAAGCAATTCAGCTAATTGCTTCATTATCCCGAGCTTACAAGACGAAATCCCATGCAATTAATTAAAAAACACGCTTCAATGGGCATAAAAGCAGTTTACTTACACTACAAAAACTAAGCTAAGCTTTATGCAAAAATTAATTAAGGCAAATCCACTAAAAAGAAACTGTTGTAGTTGCTTGGTTGGGAGTGGGAGTGGGAGGTATGGGGTGGGGAGTGTCAGCTAATACCTTAAGACTTATGCAGTCAAAGAATTCAAATGGGGGCGTGTTAATGCTCATTTAAGTTAATACTGATTAATGCCAACAAATTAACTATGAAATTAATCAATGTCCGAGTCGTTTACATGTTCAAACGCGACAAACAAACAAAGAAATAAACAACGAAACAGAAATAAAATACAACAACAAGAAACATTCACAGCCTACATTGATAAGGCGAAGGCGCAAGTGGCGACATCTAGCGGCCGCTCTCGTCTTGCGACAATTTATCAATGCCAAGCGAAAAAAAAATAAAACACAGAATAAAAGACAAGAGAGAGAGAGAGCACGAGAGCATTTCATCAAAGTGTCGAGAGATTATCAAGTTGACAGACGCCAAACAGACTCTTCAACTGGGAAAGCTAAGCACACACACACACGCACACACACACACACACACACTTACGTACTGTTACGTATTAAGTTCCAGGTCTTTGACGTAAAGAGACTGGCGATAGGTGACCAAGTTTTGTGCGTGTTTGCAGTCCATCAAATGGCATGTGATAATTCAGGTTCATCAACATTACAATCAACATGAGCACAACAAAACACACACACAACAAAACACACACACAACACACACACACACACACCACACACACAAAAGTCAACGCTGTGTACCAACTATTTACTTATTTATATGCAAAGGAAGAGAGCGAGACAGGCAGCTTCGAGTGAGATGTCGAGCATTCGGCATGCAAAGGCCCATAACGATTGTTGCTGCGGATGGATGGCTGGATGGCTGGATGGCTGGATGGATGGATGGCTGGACAGACTGATAGATGGATGTAGTTGATGATGATTGAACAAAGACATGCGAGAATAGCGACAGTAGAAACAGTAAATATACATGCATAAGTCGCCTTCAAGTGTCTTCATTTTTGGCATGTGAAATTGCATAATTTATTGTGTGACAAATCATGAGCAGCTGCTCGCTCCATCGAGGCGGCTCCATCGACAAGTTAATTAAGTTGTTTCCATGATAATCTCCACCTGGACGGGACGGGAGGCTAACATCAGTTTTATTGTGCCTGCCTGTTCAAGTGTGTGATAATTTATTTATGACGTTGACAAGGTCTTAACTGGGTTTGGGGAGCGGCTTAAATATTGATGAAGGACTCAGAAGAAGTTGTGACAGGACTCTAATATGAGTTGAGAACGAACTAGTTTTTATTAATTTGTTACCAGAACTTTTGTTCCTTGTTTCAACTTCTTTGGGAATACGACATAAATAACAGGATAATATAAGAATAGGATATATAAAACTCCGTTAAACCCTTTCCACATTGAGCACGATTCCATTCTGAGCTTGCAGAAGGAAACTCGACTTGTGCAGCTGCAGCGGGATTTCGGTCTCTTTGGCTGGGGAAAACTTAAAGTTCTTGAGAAGCATGGCCAGACCCACCAGGGATTGCATTTCACCAAAGCGGAGGCCAATGCAGTTTCGGGGACCCGCACCAAAGGCCAAAAAGGCAGCCGAATGACGTGCGTCAATAGCCTCAGGTGTAAACCGATCTGGATCGAATCTATCCGGATCCGGATAAATGTCTGGATCATGGTGAATAGCATCGACGGGTATGACCACTGGTGTACCCGCCTCCAGCACATAATTTGAGTCCGGGATGGGGAAATCCTCAATCGTCTTGCGTATCAGTATGGAAGCAATCGAGTATTTGCGCAGCGTCTCTGGAGGATATATAGTATATATATAGTTATTCAGATTGGAGGCGGAATGTTTTACATACCGTAAATTATCTGCTTTATATACTTGAGTTCCCTCAAGGCCGCGTAGTTGAGCTCCTTGTGCCGCTCAAGCACTTGCCGCACCTCCTCCCTGCCGCGCTGTTGCACCTCGGGATGTAGGGCAAGTAGATGCAGCGCGAAGCCCATGGTGCTGGCGCTGGTCTCGAAGCCGCCCAGAAAGAAGACGAAAGCTTGGGCCGCAATCTGATTGAAGGTCAATCCGCCACTTGGCTCGTTGCGCAGCTCCATCAGCAGATTGAGGAAATCCTTGCGCTGCACCTGCTCCTTCTCACGGTACTCCAGAGTTTCCCTCACGACGCGCATGTAGAAGTCGCTGACATCGTCGCTTACCATCTTAATGTGCAGCCACTTGGCCAGGTTGGGAAAGGCCGATATGAGCCCGAAGGCCAGGCGTCCATGACGCCTCACTGTGAACATCTTCTGGCCCATGCGACGGAACTCGACCTGGGGATCGTTGAGGCTGTTGCAGTCCAGGCCGAAGGCGCAGCTACCTATGACGTCAGTGGTAAAGCGTGCCAGCAAATCCTTGACATTCACAGGTGATTCCTCTGCATCCTTAGATGCATTAACCTGCTGCTGCACTACTTCAACGAATCTCTCCGCTATGTCCACGACTGTGGGCAGCATCTGATGCATCTTCAGAGAGGTGAACGTGGGCGTCAGCTTGTTCCGCATCTCGCGCCAATCGCGACCGTCCAAGTTGAAGAGGTGCGCCGAAATGGGATCATCCTTCTCGTTGTAGTAGTTACCCCGATGCGCAAAGTTGTTGAACTCCTTCACCATCACCAGCTTCACCAGCTCCAGATCCAGCAGCACTGCGGCGCCACGCATCGCGAAGTAGAAGCCCCCAAAGGGCGCCTGACCTTTGTACTTCTCATAGAATCTACGGAACGGTTCCAGCACCGTTGTCGTCTTCCCCACGCTGTACAGGTTCCCATAGAACCAGACCGGTCTGTCATAGAGCACTCCCCGCCGGGCCCAATAACTGTAAGTCCGCTTCAGAAAGACGCAAATCCACGCCAAAAATGCGATCAGCGCGCCGAGACCCAACCACAAATGTGCCATGATCAACTGACCGCGGCTGACTGAGCGCAGATAGAGCTCTCTCTCTCAGTGGGACGCACTTTGCACTCTCTTATGTCTTACTCAGTCTACACTGCGAGAAAAGTGCAGCTGCTTGAATGTTGCCAAGCAATTGTTGTACTTGAAATTATTCCAAGTTTCATTTCTCGTTGAATTCGTTACACAGTGAGAAAAGTGAGGCTGATGCTTAACTAAACTTGATATGCTGAATTGTAGTGCACCCTTTTTGTCGCAGTGTACGACTTACTAATTGATGTTACAGTTTAGCTTGTTTATCTAAGCATTCTCTTTGTGCTTTGCATTCCGCTTTATCTACGCTTTGTGCTTCAATTGAAATGCTAGCTGAAGCTTATATCACAGCTGATGATGAATCACACATATATATAACGTTATACACATATATATTCATATATATATTTGTTTACAGCAAGTGCTAAAAGCCAGAGGCTTGGACCAAAGAGGGGTTTAGGCTCAACTTTCGCCGTGTAACAAAATGAAAAGTGGAAATGTTTGTAATATTTGAAGTATATTTCGAACTAATTTTAACCATGTTTACCAACTGTTACCCCTTTTGGCCAACTGCCCTGTGCCAAAATGCAAGTCATGACTTGTTGTTATCGTTGGATAAACTGTCGGTAAACGGTTAAATATTTGTCAGTTAGATGCTAAGTTTTATCGTTGCTTAACCCTAATTGCCAGCTGTGATTTTTGATAACTGCCGCGAATTGGCCGGGTCTATGACTGCTCGGCGGTTAATGGCCTAGAGTGCTAACTCTCAGAGAGAGCCATGGCCATCAGCCATCAGCCAAGATGAAGACATTAAGTTCTGAAGCACATCCAATCTCGCTGATGCGTCAACAACTGGCCCGAAGCTCATCCCATAAATAACCCACTAAAACATGAGATGGAACTGGGGATGGAGCTGGATCTTAAGAGCCAAAGATATCGGTTGTCTCTTTCTATCAGAACTCGTAAATTTTCGACCACAAAGTGTCTCACTTAACATGTCAAAACAAGCACAAGACGCGAGGTTCGATTAGTGGCCCGGCGATAGTCGGAGGCAGCGATAACTACGTGGAGTTAGTTAATTGTCGCTATTCGAAAGTTAAATTATGATCCAAGCCGACTCGAATTAATGCCGAAATAAATATCTTAGCTTATGGCCAAGACGATGTCGATGTCGATGTCGATGTCTCAGTCTTAGCCACAGATCTTGGCCAGGTCTGGAGCCTCAGATCTTGGTGATCTCAGCCGCTGCATGCATAAAATAAACGAATTATGTGCAATTGCCTTTCGATCGTTGTTTCTAGGATTTGCAGATTCTTTTTCTGCTTTTCTTTTTCTTTTGCTTTTCCGAATGTGCTGTGAAAATCGGCATATCACTGGCCTGCAGCTATGGGCCAAGCTCTCGACCAGCTCCAACCGCTCCCTCCCCCGCAACGTTCCCAGTTAATTGAACCAGTAAATCGCACATCGAGAACTTCCCCCTCTCTCTCTCTCTCTCTCTCTCTCTCTTTCTGTTAACCTTCTCCTCGACTCGTGTGTAATTTGTACTTTTGTTTCGATGGCCTCAGGGCGCACTTTTCTGACATTACATTTCGTTTTTTCTGCCTTTGTTTTGTTTCTTGCATTGCAAATTCTGCTGAGAGTTCAAATTTTGACTGCAAGGGCTTCCAAAAGGGGGCGTGGCAGCTAATATATGATTTGTGGAAGGCGACCAGCTGAACATGATATGGCATTTGTCCAAGGAGTCGACAGGATACACATATATTATGATGATGATTAGCTTTATGCATCGAACGTGTCCTGGGGTTAAATACGTCAAAGGAAATGGAAAATGAAGGTAGATTTTCCTAAGAATAATCGAAATATCTTTTGTATAAAATCTAAATTCATTTAGAGATGACTTTGTTAAAGCACTTCAAGCGCATTCCCATCTCGAGGCCAAGACAAGTTGGCTTCGTTTAATTAGCTTTAAGATTATGGCCAAAACCATGAGAGCTGCAAGCGAGGCCACTGCTGGATAATTTTCTGGTAAATTAGGCAGTCAAAATTAGCTCACTGAGCCATAACATAGCTAAATAGATATGGATTAGGCCCAGTTAATAACGCTGGCTGCGACAATATGCGACAAAAGCGAAAGGCAAACAAAATATGAATTTCTAAATTAGATTTTTATCATGGGCTCCTACGGAACCAAACAAATAGGCGGCAGTCACAGCGAAGTTTCAACTTTCTGCTTCCTGCCTTTTGTTACACACACACACAAGCACACACATGTCCTGTGGCAAGAGCAAACATGGCAGACAATTAATAATACTTAAAAGGCAACGTGGAAAACAACAGGCAAACAAAAGCAGGAATAAAAAGTGCCCTTCCTTGGGCCAAGTCAGCCGAGTGTGTGTAGAGTGTGTGTGTGTGTGTGTGGTGTATGGAGGTCGAGGCTTTGGGTTCCCTTTTTGCACCATATAATGGATAATAACATGCACATCAACACGACGCGCCTAAGCACATGACTCCGCCTGGGACAGTGGGTGCCGCGGCGGGGTTGTTCCGTAATGAATAATGTGCACTCACCTGGAAGCATTAAGGTGTGCGAGGGTGTGCGGGGGTGTGCGAGGGTGGGAGAGGGTGTGCGAGGTGTGCAGGGACTCAGTTGAAATATTGCTACATTCTCACTTTGTCGGTACCCAAATATATAAATAAAAATAACAAATTACCAATATTTGCATTCGTTCCCGCTTTCCCTCGCTTTTCCTCGGCAAACGTTTTCCCTTTTAGCTCAGTTTTCCACTTTAAATGGAATTAGGTGCGATGCTTAAATGCATTTTCTGCTTTCGAATGAACATGCAACTGGACACAAGGTGTGGTCTGCCTCTTATCAGCAGCTGTTCTCCTGAATTGCTCCAGGACTCCGCACCCTCGCCTAGACAGGACTAAGAAAGATCTCCCGATACATATATATATATTTTCAGTATATAGTTTGTTATATTTAAAACTTAAATTTTCAACAAATTACGTCGCTTTCGGAGATTCGTCTTGAGCTGGAGGAGATTCTGGCTTGAAGGGAAAATCGAGTATAACCGTGTTAAAGGAGGTCTGGGAATCCGAACCGAGATATCGATGCATCATCTCTTCCTCTTCCGCATCCTTTTCCCGCTCAGCCTGGAGCTGTATCAGACTCCTCGTATACATTTCCCAATTGTGTTCCAGTCTCATTTTCCGTATAGCTTTCTGCAAATTTCCCACTGTTTATATGTACACATCCCCAAGGACTCTCGCTACTCACATTTCTACTCCAACGCCGCTGAAGACGCAACCCCATTTGGAGTGCAACCAGGAAGACAGCAACTGCCACCAGGACTATGGTGAATCCTTTGCCCTCGAAGGCGTCCTGCGACAGTTTGTAGGCCTTAAGGAAGCACCAGCAATTCGATGGCCATTCCTTGCAGTAGGAGCTCAACTTTATATAAGTCTCAAAAGTTATCGACTTCTTCAACTTCGCCATTTTCTAAGAGTTCTAAATAAAATTGTGTTTTTTGCGAAAGAAGTTGAAAGATGTTTTTGTGAAAAATAAAAAGGTATTTTCATTTGAAGTCTAAAGCTACACTGAATACTAGAAATGATTTCTAATAATATTCAACTGTCTTTATTAACTGTCAGTTTTCTACTCATTCACTTTTTGGGATTTTTTGAATTTAAAAGCACATAACAATAAAATAAATAAATAAATATTAAAAATAAATAAAATAAATTGAATTAGAAGCGTTTTCTGCTTCGGTTTTTTTTATCTTATTATTTATTTTCAAATATTAGATTATTATATATATTTATAATAATTTGTTTCTTTTTTCTTATTATTTTTTAATTATTATTATTTATTAATTATTATTTATTTTCATTTTATTTAAATTTACTAATAGCTACATTTATTTTTATATTATATTATATATTATTATTAGATTATATATTTATTATTTATTATATATTATTTTAGTTTATTTTTTTACTATTTATTTTCTAGTGTTGATTTTAGTTATTTAATTATTATTATATAATTATTTTCTTTTTTTTAAATTTTGAAATATTACTTATAATTTTCTATTAATTTATTAAAAATTTGTTTATTTTTTCTTATTTATTTCTCATCATTTTTTATTCATTATTATTTATTTTCCATTATTTATTTAACATTTTTCTATAACTATTTATTTATTTAAATTTACTAATAGCTACTATTATTTTTATAGATTATATATATTATTTTAGTTTATTTTTAAACTATTTATTTTTTATAAATTTTGAAATATTTCCTATTGTTTTTATTGATTTATTAATACTTATTTATTATTATTTATTCAGTCAGTTTATACCCTTGAAGCCTCACACTTTCCCTGTGATTTCCCATCTTTGATTGATTATTAGTTATTTATTTTATACCATTAATTTTATTATTATTTTTTCTTTTAAATGTATATATTAATTATTCTCTATCAGAGAGATTATCATAAATAATATTTAACTTAATTATATATTCTATTAAATATACTAAAATATCTCTTTTCCCTTTTAATTACAGGTAAGATTGTGACTCTATTTCTGTACATCTAAAACGAGTAAGTCTAACCCCGCCTAATAGTTAATCATAGAGACTCAATCAATACACTACAAAATTCCCAAAGCAGATTCAATCAGGTCGGAAACATATGTTAATCTTCGCCTGTTTGTGGCAATTTAAAATATGTTTTTTTTTTTAATTTTACCCGCAAACGCGCTTTGATGTGTTCCCGACGGGTGCTGCTGCAGACCGAGAGCCAGAGTCGGAGTCGGAGTCAGAGCCAATCCTTGGTTACCCGTGGGAGTGGCAGCACATGCAAACGGCATTTTGTGGCTGCATCATTAACACATCGGAGGTGGGGGGACAGGGGGAGACGACTCGCGGGGGAATTGTCAGTGGAATAAACTGGCAAAGCGAAAGCGAAAGAGTTGGCACGGGATCCGGATCCGGCTACGGCTACAGCTACGGCTACGGGTGGAAAAACAATTACATTTCAATTTGCTTGATGTCAAAATCAGCCCCAGAAAACATTCAATAAATGGTCTGCCACACTCTCATCCTTTGACCCTGCAACACCAACTGCAACTGCAACACCAACTGCAACTGCAATAATTGTTAATTGAAAATTGAAAATTGTTGCCAAAAAGAAAATCTATTGAAAATGGGCCCTGGAATGCGCCGTTCTAGATAAATATTTATGCATTTAACAATGCCAAATAAAAGCAGCAAATATTTATGCGAAAATACTTGGCGGCTGCATTCGCAAATTCCATCCCGCCCCCCGCTGTGGGTCGCTCTGAATTTCCATAATTTATGCGTGCAGCAGAAAGAGAGAGATGAAGAGGGAGAGAGAGAGAGCTGGTGGCTTCCATTTAGCATTCAATTCATAAATTTTAATTGAAAATTGCGGCATGAAATACGCGCAATTAAATGCCAAAAACACGCGAAATGTGAATCCGTCGGATGACATATGGTTATGGTAATGAGGATCTCAGCTCGGAGCTGCCTTAACTGAATCAATTTGAATCAATTCAATTCGATTTGTTTGAATTGTGACGCGTTCTCATCTTGAATCAAGCCGAACCAATGAAAAATTCATAAACTTGTCAAGTGTTGCATTTGCTTTCCATTTCCTCGCCGCAAAAAGCCGCTGAAATAATTCCCAATCATCATCATGATGATGATGATGATGATTACACACAATGTTTGGCTCAATTAACGTGGCTTGTGTGTATTTTAATTGTTTTCATTGTGCAATTTTTGGAGTGAGTTGGCAGCGTTGCATTTTTGTGACCCCTCTGGGGGCATGCAACCTCATGAAAGCCATTAATTGCAGTGGAAAGTGGAGAGTGGAAAGTGGAAAGTTCGGCATATTCGAATTTATGAATTAACCAAACGAGACAGAAATTGCACATTGGCGGTCGTTTAATTGGCGGTTTACGGTTTTTAACTATTTTACGCCACTCACAGGTGAATCAGGTGTTGCCTCGCTTTAAGCTTAAAGAGCGAGCGATAACTCTACATGAAAATGAAGTTCAGTCAGTAGATTCCCTTGAGGGCTCACACTTTCCCTTTGATTCCCATCTTTGATTGATGATTCCTAGGAATGCAAATAAATTAAATACCAATTAAACCGAGGTGAGGTTAGAAGAGAGTCAAGAGTCAAGAGCCAAGAGCCAAGAGTCTGGGGCATGTTTACCTGTATTTGCATTGTGAGAACGAGGCAGCTTCCACTGCTGCCTCTAATCACCGAAATCATCAATAAAACATCAAAGCGAGATACGACTGGAAGCTAATGAATCTGAGAGATAAGAGGAAAAAGCTGCAAGTAATTTGCAGCAGCTGATGCTCTGGCCGGGGCGAGGGGCGGTCAAAGAGTTTGGCACCTGCTTTTGGGGTCATCATCATCTCGGACTGAGCTCTGGTAATGGTCTTTAAAAGCGCATTTAAAACGCGTTTGCTCCGTGCGTGTATCTAATTGGTGGCTTCCTCTTCCCTCTCTCCCTCTCTCTCTGCTCTCTCTATCACAACTTTCATTTGTTTAGTCATCGTCGTATATATATTTATATATATACTTACCACAATCGATTAATTCCCATGCGTTGCCTTTTTGCAGCCGAACTATTGTTTGTGGTAAAAGCCAAGGATATCCTTGTGGAAAATCCAAGTTTTCCCGCAGCTGTGCAGCATTTCCCGAGTCCCTAGCCCCAACCCAATGACTCGTGGTATTCTTATTAGCTTTACTTAAAGCTAATTGAGCCATGCAAAGCTCCGACTGGTTTCATATGTGTTTAAATATTTATATCACATCCGAGGCGGAAAACTCAACAAAATGGGAAAACACCTCAAAAAGGTTTCCCCAATTCGAAAGTTTATTAAAAATGTAAAAGCTGAAAATGAGTTGGGAAAATGATTCTAAGGCTCGCTTTGGATTATGTTTTATGTTCAGCGGAAATTGAATTTTTAAGAAATTTCAATTATTTTGGCTCAGAGCTTAACTGAAGTCAACAGATATGGCTTCTAATCTGCCACTTTATTTGCTATCAGTTTCCTTTTTAGACCGAAAGTAATCAGGTACTAAGGGATATCCTTTAACTATAACTATGTCCTTTGGCATGTGCAGACACCATGCGATCACCTGTTGGCCTTGTCTGTCGCGTAAATCTGATATCTAGCCTGTCATTAGCTTTAGTCTGGCCAGAAACAAAAGCCTCGACGCTTTAATTAAATTATGGCCATGTTAATGTACCGTTACAAGGGCACATTACGCTATCTCCCTCTTAACTTGCCCACAGTCTCTCCTGCCGACTGTCAAACTTAACACATTGCATGACGCCGCTCATCAGGACAGCAATTACCCATGAGCCACGCCCCCTCTCCTACTGTCACACACACACGAAACATTTTCTACACTTTATTCCCCAAAGAAAAGTCAATTTTTTGTTCCTTTTCATACCCTGCACAAAGGAAGCTGGCCCAGAGGGTATCTTAAGTGTGAGTAGAAGCAAACAAGTTGCAGAGTCTTCTATTCCATATCCTTTACACTGCAAGGACATCTTTCTAAACTAACCAGGATTCTATTCAGAACTCATATCAACTCTTCTTTGAAGGGTTTTCTAAAAGGATCCTTGATATCCTTAGAGTACAGGGTAGCCTCCAGTGCACTCTTCGCTCTGATTGTGTGTCGCTTTTTGCGTGCCGCTGCTGACTTCCGCCTTAGATGGCGTGTCCTTTTGGCAGCAGCTCGCTTCCTGTTTAATGTATGACGTTGACGACGACGTCGACGTCGACGCTGAGGACGACGCTGACTGCCATTTGGCGAAATGTAAATAAAGTAATTAAAGTAATAAAATTTGTTTTAATGTCGCGTACACGAGAGATGAGATATGGAGACGGAAATGGAACTGGGAATGGAACTGGGGTTATACATAGATAAAATGCCTGCTCCTTGCGTGTGGCCATCTTTTTTTCGTCCTGCGGCATCCGACGCGTCCGCCATTGTCACGTCAGCGTCGCAGTCTCAGCATAAAGGTGATAATTACGCTTATTTAATCATTTATTACGGCTACTTAATGTACTCAAACTGCCTCTCACTCGACTCTCTCTGTCTCGCCTTTCGTCCTTTCTGGCCAGCTTTATGCAACTCTCTCGATTAATTTGCTTATAACACGAAATTGTCGCGTTTATCACGTACCTCGCCTGAACACTTTATTTGCATTGCTTTCCATTGTTTACTCTGGTTTCTGTGTTTGTTTCTGTTTTCCACCTGGCAACAGCTCCTGTGCCGCATCCTGTGGCTTTGAACTTCATGCCACAGGACACTTCCTGTCGCCCGGTTTGGGCCATGGCCAAAAAACACGAGAAATCAATTAGTTGTGCATTTATTTGGTAAGCTTTTAATGTGTTAGTGCGAGCAAATAGAACTGCCTGAAAACGTGAATAAATCCGAATAAAACAAAATCGAGTAGGAAACATTTTTTAAAGGAAATTCAATAATTTTTTATAATAATTTTCCAAATGTTTTCCGATTGATTTTTACAATCAGCTGAAAGGGATTAAAGTTTGCAATTTGTTTGTGGTCACATGATAAGATTAAGTATGCAAAGAGCACTGCATCCTGATCCAATTTCCATGTTCCACCTTCCTTCCACCTGGACCCAGGTCCCATCCCCAGCGAAGCCTCAAGTGAAACCCATCAAATGGCAGCAATAAAACTTCAAAAGCTCCAAGCTCAATATTCAAGGGGCAGCCAAACATGCAAATTCTGTGCGATGTATCGAATAGTTAAGAGACCGCAGCTGTGCTGGACTGCTCCGTTGGTTGATGGTTCCTCCAATCTCACGGCACTTCCCTCCACTCAATCCTCAATATGCTCGTCGCTCGCATTTTTAATTCTCCTGCAGAAAAATACAGTCCAAGTGCTGCGCGTGTCTGCGTGTCTGCGTGTGTGTGTGGCACATGGCTGAAAACCACACCTAAACACATTTGGCAATTAAGCCGAGCCAGGCAGGAGAGGAGCAGGAGCAGGAGCAGGAGCAGGAGCAGGAGCAGGACACTAAACAGGCTGGCAGTCAGGCAACCGCAGGACAGGGCTCAGACACATGAGCTGGCTCGTTTGATATATGGCAGACATGAATGCAGGCAGACTCAGCCAGGATACCAGCCAGGATACTGGAGCTGGTGCTGGTGCTGGTCCTGGACCAAGACCAGAACATGCCAGGAGCCGATGCTATCGACAAAAAAACGGAAAAAATGTTGTTTAGAAACTTGAAATGGGCGGCTGATAAAAATGGAGCGTTGGGACTCGCAAAGGACACCAGCAGTTCCATAGGTAGGACGGAGAGGGGGAGAGTAACCGTTAGCCCATTGCCGAACATGTTTAATGGCGTTATTTATGTGGGCGCACCCCCCGCCCGCAACTGCCAATGGATCCCTGTCCCGGGTGCAATTTGTCGACCGACGGCGAGGGGGGAGCCAAAAAAATTATATGCCACTTGAACCTGAAAATTATTTACTTCCATGAAGCGAGCACAGAGCAAAGGCCTCTAGGCTCAGACACAGCACACTAAAAGGAACAACAGAGCGCGAGAGTGAGAGAGTGCGAGAGGGAGATAGAGAGAGGGAGAGAGAGGAAAAAATGGCAACTATTTAATACGCGCTCGACATTTGTTGGCATTTTCCTCTGGGTTTGTGTGAAATTTTTTCATTATGTGTTGTTCAGCTGAAATGGAAATGGAAAATGGGAAACTGTGCGTGTGTGTGTGTGTGTGTGTGTGTGTGGGGTTAACTGTCCAGGACTCCCTTGCGTGCCATTTAAATGAAGCTGTTTTGAGTGTTTCCTACTGCCTTCTCTGTCTGCCACTCCTTGGGGCAGCTCCTCTTTGTCTCTTTGTCTGTATTTTATTTAATTTTTTTTATTCGCCACTTTTCAAAGTTTCTACGACAATTTAATACCGTTGCGCGTGTTTTTCCATCGCACTTGAAGTATCTCAATTGAAGTGAACGTTTCCCCTTAAAGTTCTCATAATAAGTGCTTATGGCCCAGTTGTTCCCGAGGACATTCGACTGGTCACTTTCCTCCACATTGTCTAGACACAGGAGATTTTGTGACTTCTCCTAGGGACACCTGCATGTCCTTTTTTCCAATTACAATACAGTTAACTAGCGGGAGCTTCCTCCTTACGTCGTCTGACATCAGTTGAGCCCATTGAAGTAAATGAACTAATGAAAAAATGCCAAGAGTCTGCCGCCTGCTGCCAAATGAATCCTCCTCTCTGTCCGGGGTGTCTCTGGCAATAGCCTTCATGCCTTGGGTTAGACTCTGGCATTCTGGAAAGCGCCAATTCTGGGAAGCACTTCAAAGCCTTCGGAAATATAATGCAAATTGTCTGCACCAATTCTGCGCCTCCTGCGCTCTTTCAGAGGGGGAGCAAGCACTCCCACTTGCACTCCTCGACTTCTTTTTCAGTTTTGTTCTCCTTTCGTTGAAATTTCCTCCGACTCCGTCTCCGTCTTAACGTGGCGCTTGTAGCTTGTCGCTCCGGCTTCATTTCAATAAGAAATACAAGTATGTGCGACGGGGGTAAATTATGAAACTCGGGGCGTTTCACTTGTTAAAACAAATTATAGGTTTTGTTTTGATTATTTCACTCGACTCCGAGGTAGACCTAGAGGTAGAGGTAGAGGTAGAGGCCCTGGTGTATAATACTCGTAACATAAATTCATTTGCATATTATATTACATGGCATTTAAGTTGAGGTCCGATATGGAGTACTATATACGATGACTCTGGCGTTTCAAAGGAAAGTCGTTGATGGACTTAAAGCCGCCTGGGGAATTCCTTCATTCCTTGAAGATCTGCTCTGTGCTTTATGAGTTGCCACTTCGATTTCGTTTGACACTCAGCTGGATGCATTAAATATGTATATGACCCATAATTGAGAACGCCTCGACTGCTGCCAGATGAAACTCATTTCCTCAAATGGGCAACTTTTAGCGGGCATTGATTGACACTTGTGTGAGAGGAGCAATCCGATCTGTCTGTCACTCAGAGGAACGCAGAGCAAATGCTGCCCACAAAAGTGTCAAACTGGAGTCAGATCAACAGCATTAAGGGCAAGCCGAGAGCTGGGAGCTGACTCAGCGAACCCAACGACGACTCATTTAGACTCGAAATGTCAGATTATTAAACTTTGATAAGGCCACAGAACCGGGAGAGAGGGAGAGATCTCTGAGCCGTGGGCTGAGCATGAAGATGGGCATGAGAAGTTCTTCTGCTGCTTGAAAGGAAGCGGAGGAGGTGTCTCGGATTTCGTTATGGCTCGCAGCGCTCGAAGATGTCGATTACAATGCCAATTTCAAGCCGTCTGACTCTGATGGGGATCATCAGAAATAACAGCACGTAGGCCAAACAGATTTCCCGGAATGATAAAACACATACGAGTTATTTTCCTCACTTTGTGTCCCCTCAACAGAATATTCTTTCTGCTCGAATTGTCTGACAACTGGCTTTAGTTTTTTAGCCTCTTTTTGACGGATAAAGAAGGTTTTAATTCAAAGGATTTGAAGGTAATCTTCAAGCAGGTGAAAGCCTTTCCCTATGTGACCAGAAGTAGCCCCAAAATCATATCAATCGGAGGCGTCTCCTCTGCACTAAATTTAATATAAATGCAAATTTAGTTTCAGTCCCAAATTCGAAATCAAATCGGAAAATCTCACAATCGATGCGTGGAAAATTCAAAATGAATTGAAACGAATCGCTTCGCCTTTCCATAGAAATGCACAGAGCTTGAAAAGAAAGAGAAGAAATATGCGCACAAATCATTCGGATGGAGTTCGATATTGGATTGGGACTCATGATTTTGAGATAGTTTTGGCCAGCAGGTAAAATTGGCTCAGCTACAGAGTGGCTGCGGCAGAGACGGACAGAGAACATAAGTCCCAGTTTGAATCACATTATCCCAGTCTCAGCCTCTCAGGGCAGGCTTCACTGTAGCTGCAGCAGCGGGTTTATCTGATTATGCCGCCCTCCGTTTGACCAACGTTTTCTTTCTGCCTCGTTTCGTTTCGGTCTCATCTTTCGGTGCTTCGCTTTTGTTGCGCTTCAGCTTTGGCTTTGGCTTATGATTTTGGCCATGCTTTTGGGTCTGTTAGCGTTTCTTTATGATTTCGTAAGCAGCCGGGCTCGGAAACGCAGCGACTGGCCATCGTTAACATTTTTTGTTGGCCTGTCGATCAAAATGCAATCAAAATTGTGCGGGCTTCGACTCTGGATCTGAATCCGACTCGGACTCCAACTATCGAGTCTGGGTCCATTCAAAAGACCTTTGTGGCCGTGCAGTGAGCTATTCGGATTCGATTGTATTGGCCACAATAGTTTTGGGCCCATAAAGATTTCTATCTCCCCTTCTCAGTCTCTGGGCCAGGCCTTTATTATTTATGGTAAGTGTCTGTTTTGGGTTGCGCTTCTCTTGAAAGTTGTAATTGATTTTCCTTGAGTTATAAACTTGCATTATATCTTTATATATATCAGAGCATAAACAACATTTATTATGCTTTGCTTTCAGTATATAGAAAGGCTCTTAAATAGAAACATATACGGATCGATTATATATTCTTTTCAGATCTCGTTACGAGTATTTCATGTTGGAGATCTTTATCTGCTGTTCTTGAGTTTAACTAACGAAAGTTTCATTTAAATAAAACCAAGGAAAGCCATTAAGAATCCACCAGAGAATAAATAATAAAAAAACGATACAATCCAATTAATCCTTAAACGTTTTTTAAGAGCATATAATTTAAACACGCCGACGACATCGATAAAGGAACCCGAAACAAAACACACCCAAAAACACACAGCCACACAACGAGGGGAAGAACAAGAGCAACACGACAAACAATGCCAAATTCGAGTTGGGTTTCGGGTTCAGGTCTTAGTCTGCAACTGGGACTGGGACCAGCTTCCACTCCAACGCAGCCGCAGCCGCAGCCGCAGCCTTTGGATCTGCTGATTTCGATCTGCGGCTGCGCATGCGCCGTGGATTGTATAGGAAAAAAGTGGGAACGAGCAACCAGTGGAAGGTGCGTGAACAATGGCAACAATCGAACATAATTAGGCTTAAGTGCAGGGGATCCAGATGGGGACTGGGATCCAGATCGGGACCCAAGCTGGAGGCGGCAACTGCTCATATACATAAATAAAAACGGCAACGCAAATAAATTGTTGCGAATTTTTATAATTAATTGTATTGTCGTTTGGCTCGTTGTCTGCTGCTGCCTCACAATGATCATTGCAATCATGATCATGCTCATGATGACGTTGATGCAGTGCCTCAGATATGGCGACAGTAGGCGAACCGCATTATGGTAGCCACATTCTGTATTAAAAGCGCATTAACAAATCCTCTAATCAGCACCGGCAAATCATCGACTCCCCCTCCCGATCCTCTGGGTGTGCGTCTATCTGTGTGTGTGTGTGACTTTCCGGCTTGGCAGATCTCTGGCCTGGGGTACGCCTACCGCCCCCAACGGCACCGCCCCTCGGGTCCGACTCGTGTTCGGTTTCCGCTCCGGCTTTTGTTTGCTTTGACTTGCCCCCGTTGTGCCACAATTGTACTTGGATACCGCTCGGTGTGTGTGTAGCAATTGTTGTGCGGCTTCCTAAGCGCATGCACTGAGAGAAACTTAAACAAATTTAATAGGAGAAGAATAGAATTGGAGTCAGGGAAAGCAGGGGGAAAGCAGTCGCTTTGCATTCGCCACGAAAAACATCTCCCAGATTAAGCAGAAAGATAAGAGAAATCTTTTATATATATTTATTTATTTATTTTATATATATTTTTTTTATATATTTTATGTAATTTTTCGACTTTTTACTAACATACTTTGCATATATATTTTTTAACAATTTTATAAATAATTATTAGAATTTTTATTATATTTTTATTTCATTGTTTATTATTCCATTTTTTACATTTATTATTTATATATTTATTCTATATATTTTTTATTTATTTATATATATATTTTGGGTATATTTATTTATATATCTTATATATAATTTCTTATAATTATTTTCATATTTTTTCTCTACAATTTTAATTCAATTTACTTTTCTATTTTAAACTAGTTTCTGTTTAAGTTTTCCTCTCAAATTTATTGTCCACGCCCACACAAACTCGCCCAGATCTCTGTTGGAGCCACTTTCTCATATCCTTCCAGTTTATTATCATTATTTGTGACAGTGTAACGCCCCGTTTTCAATTTACGAGCTGCATATCTGGAGCCAAAGTCAAGTCGGGCTATCTATTAATAAACCATAATAATTTATTGATTTCCTTTTAAAGTCGCTATTGACCCAACTAATCTACACTGAACTATCGTGCACAACAAAAGGGAGTCCGCAGATGGTCTCCAGCAGGCCCCAAGAGCCACGTTTGAGACTCCAAGAGGAACTGGGAGGTGGGTGGTGGGAGGGGGCAGTGGAAGGTCCGACGAGAAAGTCAAAGTCAGAGGAGGATTCAGCCGAGTCCGCGAAGCAGTTGCCACATTGAATACTTAAGAAACTATTGTTTGGTCTCGAGTCTCGTGCTTCTCTTGGCCTCTGGCCAGGGCAACCTTTTGTGGACGACTTTGTCACCTATTGACATGGACATGGCCCAGGCACAGGGGGACTGGCCTCGCAGTGGGATTCGGATTCGGATTCGGAGTGGGATTGGGCTGCTCTCATTATGCGGAATATACATTTAGCTTCTACTTGGCTGCCTTAATTCGCTTACATTTTGTGCCTTAATAAGTTTGCTTTAGATTCGAGCAGTATCTCGAGATACCCTGCAAGTAAATGAGAAGAGGTCCAAGTGGAAGGGTATATTGCATTCGGATAAGTTGGCAGAAAGGCAACTAAAGCAGCAGCTAAAGATCTCATGAGTTTCGTCTTGAGTGGGGAATTGCCTGGGCATCTGCTTTACAGGGTATCTTTAGTTCGATTAAACTCCCTAATCCATATCTTACTGTCTCCCTCTCACTCTCTCTATCTCCCTCTCTCTCTGTCTTTTTGGCTGTCGTTTCTCGTGTTTGGCTTAGTTTCTTGCTTGAGCGCGTTTCTGCCGTCAAAGGCGTCCTTTGAAGTTAATCGTATGTTGTGCTAGAAAAATTATACACACACACACACACACATGGATCCACGTGGAAAAGCCACACACTCATCTCTTCCTCTTTCTCCCCTATTATACGCTCGAATCGTTAACATATAATTGTGTTTTAGCATTTAACTTTGGCTCCTTTCTGCCTCTGTTCCTGTTCCTGCTGTCGTCTGCTTGTTGCCTGTTTACTTGCCCCATGCGTCTTGCCTCTTACTGGTTGCCGCTTGCCGGATTGTTGGCTGCTTTTTGCCTATTTTGGCTTGAAGCGCTCCACTTTGACTCTCTTGTTAGCCCTCTACACAGCAGCATAAACTCGAACTAGCTCGCATTCCCATTGTCTGCCTAATTTTCTGCTCCTTAAGCCGAGTTGACTTTGGCATGTTGCCTGCCACAGATGAAGCCACAGCCACATAGCTGGAGCTGGAGCCTCAGCCAAAGCGCCAAGCGAATGCATTTCCTTATTAATTTTTGTAATCCATTTGCCCAAATAGGTGAGGCCCAGGGGGCAAAGGCTTAGCACAAGCTGCACTAGAAATTGGCATGTGAAGTGGCTTAAAGCTTCCCAGCATAATCCGGGAGTACAAAAGGAGTTTCCTAGGAAGATATTCCGACTTGAGGAGTTCTGGAATCTCCTTATGGAATCTTCTTTTAACCCAAAGAAAGATTGAGTCCCAGTTATAATTAGTTCATGTTAAAGACTTCTGGCAAATGATGATCTCTTACAAGCAGGGGCACATCTTAAAGACATGAGTATCTTCTGCTTATGTGAGACACACACACACACACACACACACTCGCCTTAGGCACTCGCACAGCAGATGCTAGGAACATTTGGCAAATTCACCGCGACAGCCTGCAGGTAATTTATCTAATAAAATTATTATTACCATATATTACAATAAATGAGGCTTAATAAGTATGCCACAAATACTTGGCAATACTTTCGCCTGCCACGCCTCAGCCTCATCATCTTCAGCGCCCCCTTCTCCGTCTCCTTCTCTCTGGCTGCCACAAATTGCGTGCGGCACGTGACCGGAGAAATTGCCGCTGAATGTGGCGGCAAAAGCCGCACAAATGTTGTCTGAGCCGCGCCGAAAATAGCTAAACAATTTGAAAAGATGTCGCGAATATTTAAATTGCCGACGGCGGCGCATTTCAAATGCAAAGGAGGCGCCACAAAGCATGCGGCACGCCTCCGATGACAATATGGCAGCAAGAGCTCGAATCAATGAGACTTCAATGGGTCTCAGCCAGATGGAGGATAATGGGAGCTGCAGTTATAGATAAGTGCATATAAAGAAGGGAATCCTTGTAGTTTCGAGTCCTGCGAGGGGTGCTCCCATGCCCCCTCCCTCCTCTGGGACACCCTTAATTCGGGTGGCCTACAAATTGCTTCATTTGTCCGACTCCAACCCGATTCGATCCAATAAATGGCCAGAAACAACATCAGGAACTAAGCCCAACAAATATTCGTGTTAAACTTCGATGTAACAACAACAGGAGGAGAAGAAGGAGGAGGAGGAGTGGGAGGGGTGCGGAGTTTAGACGAGTTGGACTCAGAAGTTTGGAGGACAATTGAAACGGCGCTTAATTTTTTATGGCCATCGCAAACACTCAAGTCAAACAGGCAAACAGGCCAGAAGTATCCTTGACAGGACCCAAGCATTTGGCTAACCATTTCTTATTCCCTTTTTCTGTTCTAGTTGTTGTTGTATTTTTTGTGGCTGATGTTCGAATTTCCCTCGGACCGCAACAATTTTGCGGTTTGTAAAACTTTTCCTTTTGCTGCATGTTTTTTCTTTCCCTTTTTTCCTCCTCGTTTTGTTTTTTTGGCCTGTTTGTTTGCTGAGGCCTCTTGTTTTTGGGCCTAGTCCTGGCCTAACTTGTTTTCCATTATTTTGTTTGCATTTGAATTGAAAATTAGTATTTGGGCACTTTAACATTGGCCGCCTGCTAATTTATCATGCAACTTTTCCTTTTCATTTTCATTTTTGTCTTCATTTGCTTTTCCAGGGGTTCTTTCCCTTTTTGGCTTTCCCCTTGAAGTCGAAGTATTTGTTTAGGCTGCGGCTTTAGTTTTTAAATTGGCAGCATGTAATTTTATTTATGACATGTTTGATTGGCTCTCCAAGTGCACAGCAAATATTATAGAACTCGTGGCATGTGGCACGTGGCACGTGAAATCTACTTATAAATTGTATTGGTTAGTCTTGAGTCTTATTTGATTTATGCTTAAGAGTTGCAGCCACTTACTACTAGAAACAATATAATAAACTGGCGCAACGCGTAGCGAGAGGCAGCGAATAGAAATAAACATGTTGCAAGGAACAGGGGCACAGCTTGTGGCAGTGACAAAGGTGGAGCGTGGCGAGGCTAGGAGCCAGGTAGGGAGCGAGCTGCCAGACCGTTGCCAGAACTAATGAGTTCCTAATTTAAATAAATTTCAGCTCATAAATTAAAATGTGCGAGACACATAAAGCACGCAACAAAGAGGGGCAAGAGGCAGACAGTCTGCCAGTATTTTCCTGCAACTTTCCACATTTATGTTTCCCTTTTGCTGCTTTAAAAAGTTCTGCGCGCATCTTAAAGTTTTAATAGAAGAAACAACAATTAGATGAATTGTTATAGGTATCATATCTCCGTCTCTCTCTAGCTGTACTTGCTGTCTCAGTCATTATCTCAATTTCAAGTGCAGCGGCGATGCCCAAAAGCATTTACAAATTTCACGGCTGTCTTTTTATGACTGGCCAAAGAATCGAATAAGCACATAAATCAGTTCCTAGCTGTAACTCTACGCTAAATGCCAGAGACAGTCCGATACATAAGGAGAATCCCAATGGCCAACTATCTGCGTACCTGGCGCATACCGAGAGTCAATGAGCCATTCAACGATCGATCTGTGGTTCTGGCCTGGCCAAGCCGAGGCGATGCTATCCCCAAAGATGGTCAACGTCTCGCGGTTCGAGTCGCTGGCTCAGCGTTTTCGCTACGCCGCATTTTTAGCCAATTTAAAGTCTAATTTAAGCAGCGCATTTGTAACGCACGTAAGGAGTAGGAGCAGAAGGAGCAGTGGGAACAGAAGGAGGAGAAGGGGCAGAGACTGGGTATCAACTCGACAGAGCAGACGCCCAAAAGGATTGATCGGCTGGATAATTTTGAGCACGTACGCATATAAATTTCATCAAAATTCCAATGAAATAAACGCAGCCCGTTTAAACACGACAATGCGAGAATTCTCTTCGAAGGACTCCAGAAAAAAGGAAGAAAATAAAATCATATTAAATTATGGATTTTTCTGTTTGCTGGAAAAGGAATTTTGTCCGTTTGCTGTTAGTCCTCGGTTGCCGCATAATAAACATGTTTATTAGCATTTTTGCGAGAGAGCGACAATAAATTAAGCAGCAGCGGCAGACAGCTTGCAACATGTTGCACGCAACAATCAGCCAAAAATAAAAAATGCTGCATGCAATAAATATTTCGTTTCGGTCTCTTTCTTCCTTCTCATTCTCTCTGCTCCAGCGAAAATAATTAAAAATTAATGGCCAGAAGAGAATGTTTCGTTTATGTCTGAATATTGAATACACTGCAAGAAATTCCGGCTGCACTTAGGAGTATTTATTAGAAAGTAAATTGAATCAAAGCTGCATCAATTGAAGAGAAGTTTCCATCAATAATGAAATTGTTGACAAACCTCCTCGATATGTCTCCTATGCCCTGCCGATGGATCGCTTGGGACTTATTAAAAAATCAACTCAGCTGCCGTTCATTAAAGAAGGAACAGGAGGAGGAGGACCAGGAGGAGGAGGAGGACACTTCGAAAGCATCTTGAGAGCATCGTGTGCTTTGCATTAATTTCACATGCAATTTACGCTGATTTATTTGATTTGCAAGCAGCCCCAATGCTGCATGCCCCATGCAACATGCAGCATGCCTCATGTCCGATGTTCAATGTGCAATGTCCATTGCCTGATGTCTGAGCTCTGAGCTCTGATGGGTGATGGGTGATGGGTCCGATGCCCGCGCGGCATGTTTGTCACTCCATGGCGACAGCTCCGGGAGGCGACCCTTGCATCTGCTTCTGCTGCTGCTGCTGCTGCTCCTGTTCCTAAATTGGCCCGAGCACCCTCTGCAGACGGAATGTCAGTGGTTCCGTTCGATTTGATCGATTTGTGTTGATTGCCTGTCAGTTGTTGGCCGGCCAATGGTCGCCACAATGGCTTCTGGGCAGGAGCAGGAGCAGGAGTGGGAGCTGCATCGTGTTAGGTGTCAGTCGTTGCAGTCAAGTGTTAAATATATGTACGGAGATCCACAGAATTTACGTTAACTAAAAGTGCATAAAATGCGCACAAAGCCTCAGACGCAACTCAACTCAAAGTCCTCCTTGTTGTCAGTCATTCACTCATTCACTCAGTCATTCAGTCATTCATTCCCCCACTCAGACACTCGTTTGGGTCTCGTTTTATGCAGAAATGATAGCAACTATTGATGTGGGCTCCTCTCAAGTCCATCTCCCATCTCCAGCCTCCTCCCTGCTCCTTGGCCTTCTTTTGTTCCGAGTGTGCATATGTAATGGAGGAGGAGCTGCTTCTGCCTGGAGAGGAGACGCTTCTGGTGCCTGCCTGGTGGCTCTTTGACTCTTTGATTGGCTTTCTTGAAATCCACACTTCGAGTGTTGGAAATTTAATGTTGCGTGTGTGTGCGAGTGTGTGTGGATGAGAGCTGATTTAAACGCCTTCGAATCTTTTCGTATGCATTTATGCGCCAAAAGATTTTTCATGGGAAATCGCTTAAGCTTAAGCAAAAGTTGAAAAGATGCTGCGAGATTTTGCGCTTTATTTCAGAATTGTCTTTGGATACGTGTGTGTGTGGGCCGTTGAGTGGGAAAAGGCCTTGAATACACATATATACACACATATATATATATAGAAATATGATTTTCTATACAGTAACAATAGCTCTTTGTGCTTGAGATTAGGATTAGCTCACTGAATATATCATTTTGAGCTACCTTTCATATGCTGATTAACTGTTTGATTTATGATACATCAAAAATACAATCAAGGTGCTTTGTCCATAAATCTATCATAGTCTCTATATATATCTATCTGAACTCATAATCATTTAACCAACAGCAGCTGTAACTGAAGCTTTTTGCCATCATTTTAAGTGCTTCCTCTGTGAGATTTTCTTCAATTTGAAATTGAAGTTTTCGTGAAAGAAACTGGATGGAAAACTGCATAAGATTTGTACTTAGCATTTGCTTGGTTAATGCTCGTCCAAGCATATCGCAGCCAGTCTGCACCCATCCCAGATATATATACAGATATATATGTATATAGTTTTTGCTTAATGCAATTTCATTGGATTTTACTTGCTTCGATTTATTGTGTAGTCCGCTTCCTTCCTCCTTTAGTTGGGTTCCGTTATCATTCTAACGTAATCTTAATCACTTTGCGCAATGTTCATTCATCCACATCATCAATTTCCTTTGCGACTTTTCCGACTGCATTAGTGGCAGCGCAGCGCCCTCTGTTGGCCGAAAGTATAAGAAGTAATAGAAATAAAACAGGCTGCGCTGCCAGCTGCCAGCTGCTGCATTCGATGGATTCCTGTCCAAAGTCTCTCGTCCTGCTGCGAGTTGGACTTCAAGTTGGACTTCAAGCTGGACTCCCTCTTGAGGTTCCACTGTCTGTTTCTGTTTTTCTACATTTGCTTTTACATCGCTTGAATGCATTTTGCCGCCTTATCAGATTTGAAATTATTTTCAAGTTGAAAGATTTGCTTTGCTTGGGGTTTGTCGGTTCTTTGGGTTGGGCTCTCCTCTCTCTCCTCTCCCACTCCCCTTTTAATCTATTTTCTACGCGCGTGCCTCCTCTTGTTAGCAGTGGCAACTCCCATCTCCCAGCTCGCATGCCCCGTGCAACCCCGAAACAGCAAATAAAAAAAGAATATATATAAACATCATTTGCTACTTTAGTGGCCAATCGTTGCTGTTGTTGTTGTACTCTAACTGTTGTTCTTGTAGCTGTTATCGTGCAATCTGCCCCGACCCGACTCGACCCTTTTCGGCCAGTTAGTTAGCCAGTTGCAGTCGCCGCCTCTGCCCAGTTCCCGCTTGTTGCCATATTAAAAATGTATATAAAGCTCTTAAGCAAACCTGTCTAAAAGCAAAAAAAGAATACGAAAAGAAGGAAAACGTTCGCCTCAGTTCTTTTATAGATTTCAATAATAGATTTTTCGAGTTGGTTTCCTGCGTGGCTGCAATTTTCGTCTGCAGCCGCGTGCAAAATTGTTTTCTCCAAGTTGGCCATGAACCCGCTGACGGCTTTTGCCAGCGGCCACCGGCCAACAGACATTTGGCCAGTTGGCCAACGGCTTCTGTACAGGCCTGGACGAAGGTCTCTGCCTTCTCCTCTAATGTCTTTCCTTTGTTTTGTTGTTTTTCCAGTTGCCTTCGCAGTTGCTCTTGCACTTGGCCTCAGCTGTGCGTTGAACCTATTGGCCACATATCAACTGCATTGCAACTGTTTCTGTTACCAACAACTCCCTTCTTCTGTTTGTTATATACTTTCTGACCACATGAAGTGCCACATTTGGTGCTTTAAGCCTTGGGTCAAAGCGTTGCAATCGCATCTTGTTTGAGAGAAAAACGAATAGAACTCTCGAGCATCTTTTGCTTAAACTTTCCTATGTGATAAGTAAAATTAATCATCTAGAAAATTGCTAATAAGCTGCCAGAGAAAAGCGCATTTAAACTGAGACCTGCTACTAGATTAATACTAGATTATAGAGGACGTGTCTCTGGCTGCAGCCACCCGAGTTGAAGCTCCCCTAAAAAGTAAAATGTTTACTGGCCAGAGATGAAGATTAGCCCAAGAACAAAGTAAATGGGAACTTAGTGCCAGTCAAGGTAAGGACACTGGGAACTGGTGACAATTTGGTGTCATCAGCGTTGGGGGTGGAACTGGGAAACTCAGTGGAAATGTGCGAATTTAGCCGTGGGGCAAGCAAAATAAGTGTAGATTACATAAGAGAGTCAGAGAGAGAGAGGGAAATGCCATCAAGATGTAATGAGAAAAAGTCAACCCAAGGAGAGATGCTCATGATTGTGAGTGGAGAATGTGAATAGCTCCGGTCATTATCCATTATCAGCAACACCCAACTGAGCTCCACATGCTGTTGGTCAATGCCAAGGGGCCAAGTGCTTATGTGAGTTGTAAAACTTAAAAGCAGCTCATAAACTTGGCCCTGACAAGACGTTTAAGCCATGGGCCAAATCAAGCGTAGTTCCCTGTAACTCCGGCTCATTCTTTTATGGTTAACTCAAATGGCCAAGTTAAAATGTGGACGCAGTGTCACTGAAAGTGCCACTTAAAGTTTCTGACTTAATGGAGAACCCATTGTTAATTGCAATTGGAATATAATGGACACCAGCAGATGATATAGAGACCCTAAGGGGAGTGCTTAGTTGCTTTCATCTCGTTTCTTACTCCCACATAGCAGCAGCTGGCAGCTACTTGCACTTTCAGTTTTGCCAGAGATCGAAAAGTGAGTGAAACATGTTGCCCTTCGTAATTATGCGTCAAATTACACAGATAATTACAAAACGTGCCCCAATATGTTGGCGCTAATGACACAATACCATAATGCTAATGCTTCAAAGTCTTGTGCAACTTCTGAGCTCTTGGCTCTGGTGCCTCATTATCCGACGACCTCCCGCAACTGTTCGGCAGACGGCCGAAAAGGGCCACAGAAAATCAATTAGGCGCAGTTCTGTCTAAGACCTCGGAGTACGAGTACAGCGCCTTAAGCTCTGGCCCCAATGTGGGATCATTAATATTGGTCCGCAAAGCTACGGGAAGAGTGACAGTCTCCAGTCTGAGTCGCAGTCGCAGTCGCAGTCGCAGTCGCAGTCGCAATTGTAGTCTCAAATGGAGGCCAAATGGGCGCGACCACGTCCAATGTCTCTAATGCCTGAGTGCATTACACACACACACACACACACACATGTGTGTGTACTGTACAACACACATATGTCAAAGTTCAGGCCCATCGCTGAGCTTTAAACAGGCAACATTAGTGGATAATTAACACGCCCACAAAATGTGCCTGGGGCTAGGCCAACTCAGGTCGGACAGCTGAAGCGTGGAGTGTTTTTGGCCAACTTTGTCATGCAAATGAGTTGAGCACGGACCAGCAAATTTATGTGCTTTACTTGCCACACAGCTGGTGGTCCATCCATGTATCTACCTATCTCGCTCTCTTCTTTCATGGGTTCGCTTTATTTTAGTTTGTTCAACAATTTCACGCTGCGCCGGAGCTCCGAAATGCAACATCACTCATACGCCTCGTAGTCCCATGCGAGTGGGTGTCGCACTTCGGTCCACTCTGGGACCAGCTCATTAAAACCATAAACTAAGTATTGAGATTATGAAAATTAACTTTAACTCACCTGAAATCATAAAAACTAATTGCCTTCACGCACACAAACACACAAATCTAATTTGAATCGTTTTCTTGTTATCTTTCCAGGTATGTTCCACCAATCGTTGCTGTTGTTGTTGTGGTTTATCTCTACAGGTGTAGCATAAATCGCACGATTTGTCGCAGCGATACAGAAAAGTGAGTTTGAATAGTTTTCAAGTGATTTGCATAAATTATTATGAATTCATTTTCGAATATAAAAAACGATGATTTACATACTCGTAAATTGTTGGCGGCAGTTTTCAGAGGCTGTGGGCGTTGCCAGGTGTGACATGTTTTGATGGAAACTGTGGGAAAAACTGCACTTAAGGTATTTATATATGGAATCAATGAAATATCTGCCTGATTATATTTATCCTGGAGCCACTTTGATATCTGCCAAAGCACTTACGACTCTCGCAGTCAGAGAATAGAATAGGTATCGAGTAACTATCTAAAGTATTGCCAGCCCACATTTGTAGACATTTCTCACAACTGCCAACTCTCACCTCTGGCCATGGGCTTAGGCCAAGTTAAAGCCCACACTTCGATCCTCGCACGCAGCTATCAAATGGCCACAGACAATGTTCGACTTGAAGTGCGAGTCGACTTAATGATGCGCAGATTAATGTTGCCACAACAGTTGCTCCAGGCGAATGTTACTTGAATTGCCACAAAACTAGTCAGAGGCTTCTTAACTGTTGCAAGTGACAGGCTGAGGGAGGGAGGAGGGAGAAAGAGGGGGAGCAAAACCAAATCAGCCGCAAACGCAACGCCTTTTGTGCCTAGAAACTTTAACTATTTATTACAAACGCAAATGACTCGAGGCTCAGAAACCAAGCTCAAGGATTGACTGGATGACTGGATGACTGGTTGACTGGCTGTAACAGTGACTGGTTGGTAGCTGTATCAATGTTAACCCAGTTCCAAACGGATATTTAAATGCATTAGCGCAAAATGTCAAATATGACAGGCAGACATTGAAATGTTTTCTGCCTCGCTCTTTGGGGTGCCATGAAAAGTTGCCCTGTCAAAGCTGTCAGTTGCAGCCTGGAACCGGGTCTAAGCGTAACCGTTTGTCCGACTGATAGACACTCTGTGGTAGAGTAGGGAGGGAGGTGGGGAGTGCCTCGTTTCGTTTCAGTTACAAAAAGTCAAATTAGCGCCTCAGGCTTGCGACTTCGAGTAGTGGTCCAGAACAAACCAAACCAAACCAGGCTAAAACACTTTTTGAAAAGGGTCTAATGGCTGTCGGAAAGTTTGCGGCTGTTAATGATGCTGCGGCGTCTGGAATTTCTAAATGTTAATCGATTTATGATGTTTGAGGAATTAAATGTGTCTGCCAGCGCGATAAGGCGCAACAGTAGCCAACCGCAGATACCACCAGCAGCAGACCAGACTCCAACGCTGTAACCTAACCTCAAACTGGAAACCTCGAACCCCCGAAGAACATTGAGAAACATTGAAAAACATTGAAAAACCTTTAACATGCCACACAAGTTGTGGAGAGTTTTTACGTAGTTCGCCGATAAGACAAAACTCAACTCAACTCGCCTCAAATCTTCAGGGCCCATTCAAAGTGTTCAAACTTTAAAACTATTTGATCCGCTGCTGCCACTCTGCAGTTTCCTTTTGGCCTTCTTTTTTGGCCCAAAGTAGCGTAAAATAACAATAAACAACAAATAATCATGTTGTTGCAAGTTACACACGTTCCACCCCTGCCCCTGCCCCGCCCCCGCCCCTGCCTCACTAGAAGCCAATCATGTGTAAGATTGTAACCAGTCGCTTGTTATAGCCCTTGTTGTTGTCGCGTTGCCAACTTTTTCAATGCCTTATTGGCAGTCGTTAGCTGCCGAGGCAGTCAATGCTTTTAAATGTCAGTGTCAGCGAAAGTGGCATCGCAGCAGAGAATCGACTGTTCCGCGTGTGTGTCTGTGAAAATGGAGAAGAATCTGGAAAAATCAAGCAGGAAAATGCTATTGATAGAGACACTCTCTAGACAGAACTTAAGTAACATTGAGTAGCTTCTAGCTGAAGTTAGTTTCAGAGTTAGTTAATATACCCTGTTAACTATATTAAACGTAACAGGGTATAAGAACAGTTAAAGACATCAACAGGAACCTGAAAGGTTGCACTCTGTTGTGGTTGTTAAGACTTCTAGAGGGAAAGGCAGCTTGGCCAAAAAGTGCTTACGGCTCTCAGATGAAAACGGGACTTAAGCTATTTTCCTTAAAGTTTTTCTAAATTTTCTCAAATTTTACAGAATTTAAATAGATTTGACAGACAGAAGTATATTTTAAAGTATTTTCTGCTTCTATTTGCAACTTTTCGTCTCGTTTTCCCCTCAGTAAATCGCAATTCTCAGAGTTTCCTCTTGAAGAAAACTGCACAAAAGTAACTAAGTCAGTCGGGAAAGCTGCCGCATTAGTTGTGATTATCATTCAGCGACATCATATGAGTATGTGCATAAGCTCTCCTATACATATATATATATATATAGCACATGTTTGTATGTACAACAGATTCTGTTGTGTGCTGCGAAACCTTTGTGTGGGCGTTGATTTGTGAGTCTGAATCGGAGTCTGAGTCTCGGTCTCGGTCTGAATCTGCGTCTGCGTTTCGTGAGTGGCCTTTGAATTGAAGGCAATTGAATGTTAAGTAACATGTGAATGAGCTTTGCGGTCTGCTGGGCTGATACTCAGGCGTAGAGCTCTCATGGAGTGTCATAAGAAGGAACTTAAAGCCTGGGCACTGGAATTGGATTAAATTCAAGTGGCATTGAATTGTAATCAGTGTAAGCCAAATGAGTTTCACGACACACAACAACGTTGACAGCAAATCAAACAAAACAACAAAAATCGAATAGGATTTCGCGCAGTGTATACAATTTATAGTGGAAATCGTGAACAAATCTCTGGGCTACAAATGACGCTATCAATGACAAACTGGCAGACGCCCAGACTGCCTCTGGGGGCATCGTTTTGACAACAATTCCACGGTCATTACATAAGTTATCCTCGGGATAGAGTAACGTGCTGCCATACACTGCGATTCCCAGTGCCATTGGCAATTCCATGGCCAACACTTGCAGCTCGTGTAAGCCATCATAGAACGCAACCAAAAGTGCGGCTAAACTTTTCGATTGAATTTGCATAAATTGCGCTTTGGATCGCTTCAGTTGGAGTCCCCTTCGAGTTGGGATTCGGACTCGGATTCAGTTCCAGATTCAGTTTCAGATTCAGATTCAGATTCGGGTTTGCTATTGGTCTGGTTTGGTTTGGTTTGGTCTGCGCTTCCCTTGGCAAATGTTGTTGCTGTTATGCAAATGGTTTTTACTTATATTTTTTCTCTCTCTCTTTTACCCCACTCGTGTGTGTGTGTGTGTGTGTGTGTGTGTGCATTTGAAAATGCATAAGATTTGGCCAAAGATTGCTGTCCATTAATTCAAGTTGGATTTACTTTTAGCATATTTTACATGCATGCGAATTGTGGCTGCGGCTGCGGCTGCGGCTACCACTCCGACTGCGACTTCGCCCCTCACTGCGACTTCGCCTCTCGTTGCGGCTGCGGCTGCGGCTTCTACTCGATCTGAATGCGAGTCCGCAGTTGATTCGCAGTTCGATTCGTACGCAAATTTTTGTTGCAATAAATTTGCATTTACCACAAAATGTTTTGAACTATCGGTTTACCCATTTGGCTTACCTGCGTTCGATTTACTTGTGGCCGCTTTTATTCAAATCGCTCTCTATATATGCGCGAAGTGCTTACATTCCCTCAATCTATAACCGATGTATATATATGTATGTGAGTTGTTGGTCTGTAAAGCTATGCAGGTTTATTGATTAATTTCTGATTGGTTTCGCATACTGAACGATGACCTATGGTTAGCATTTAGCTGCTAATTTGGCCAGAGCGAAGACTGAATAAATCATTGGGAAATGCTTGGAAAATGATGAACCAATAGCCTGGCTCGAAATAGGTTAAAGTTCGTTAGAACCAAAGGAATCGCATTCGTATAAATTGAGTAATTGCTAGCCTGAACCTCTGCATATTTAATCGGATTATAATTTGCTATTATGTCACTTGATTCCGACTAAATATTTCTGATAGATACGAGCTGAGTGAGTTCTGCAATTATTTCTGTACTTTTGTGTTCTCTTTTTCCCAGTCAACAGCATGTCTAGTTCTCAAGTTCTTGACAAGTTGTCAAAGAGCGAAAAGTTTCTACTCTAAAATGTACATAATTCGATGTCAAAATAGCTAAATTGATGCCTGCACAACAACAACTCCATTTAAAGCGGCCAATCCTTGAATTTATTGGAGGGAGTCGCGCAGCGCCTGCTACGGTTCCCATCATCAAATATTCAAGACATTCAGCTGGCACCAGAATCTGGCCAAAGTACCTGAACATGTTCGTGCATGTGTAAATTAACAAGTTTACTGTTGTGACCCAAAGTCGCCAATGGGTCACCAGCCCCAGAGACCCCACAACCCCTCAGACCCCCCTCTCTATGCCCCAAAACAGTTTACGTTGAGCATCGATTGTTGTAGGCCCCATGGAATATTTAGAGCGCCCATTGGCCCCACTCAAACCCGGTGACTATTTTCTGGTTTATTGGTTAGTTTCTATCCTCTCTCTGTGTGTGTGTGTGTGTGGGATTTTGTTGTGTTTTGTTTTGTTTTCGTTGTGTGTTTGTTTATTCAAACAAACCCAAAGTTCGGCCGTACTGCGGTCTGCCGTTAAATCCTTAAAATGCCTCAATATTTTCCACATTGTTCGAGCCCAGCCCCAATGACAGCAATAAAGGACCTCCACACACACACACACACACACACACAATACACAGATAGAGACACGTCAATGTTGCTCATAAATTTTGCATAAAGTCGGTCAGTTAATGGTTTTAAATTTGTTCAACTGGACTAACAACAATTTTATGGAGGCTTCTGCGGCCACTTAAATGCTTCTGCCAAAAATTCTCTGTTTAAATAGATTCTAGCCACATTTTGCCCTTTATTTTGCTGCCTAAATAGTTTTCCTTCACAACAATTTTCCTGCTCCCCTGCAGGGATCTCTTTCAGGTAGTTCAGCTGTTTGCTTTAACTCAGTTATAAACGGTTTTTAGACTGAAAGTTAAAGTAAAAAGTGGTAACAAAACTGTAACTTCAGTTAATGAGTTGCAATTAATTTGATGAGAAAAAACTTCAGTTGCAACTTAATTAAGTTCGATCAAAGCCGCAGACAGAGCTCCAGACACACTCACACACACACACACCACACACTCACCGAGACACACCCACGTTGAGCTGCGATTTGCACAGAAATTAGCGACACTTTAGACTCTCCAGAGGAAACCTCAGACAAACTCACCTACTGAATGTCTATGTTCGACTGGTTTTCCCCGCCGCCTTTGGGTTTTCCCTGGCAATTTCCAAATCGGTCGGGCAGAACTAATGCGATTCATTTTCGTGTAACCAGCGAAAAGGCCAAACTTCTTTTTTTTGGTTTTGGCCAAAAACAAAACCAAAAACCAAAGAAAATAAATAAAAGTTGCGAATAGGCGAGCTTCTTTGGCTTCTTTTGGAAATTTATTGCCTGTAAAGAGCTGGCCATAAATTTAATATTCCCTTTCCTCTCCTCCTGTTCAATGAAATAGCAGCAAAATGCAGTGCACGATTCTCAACAAGTGCCACAACTGAGAGCAAATTTGTCACTCCAGGGATAAAAACAAAATACAAAATGCAAAATGCAAACAGGAAGTCAAACTCTGTCCCTTTGTCAGTCAGTCAATCAGTCAGTCAGTCAATCAATCAATCGATCAGTCAATCGCTGCAACTGCAGTGAATAATTTGTTTATTCTACTCGAATATTTCGGAGTAAAAAATCACTTTTTTTGCAACCATTTTGTGGGTTTGCAGCTCGAATTACAATTCTTTGGCTTTGATTTATGCACAAGAAATTCGTTGGCCAAATTCTCGTTAGCTGATTTTGTAAATATTGCCTCATATTTCGTATTTATAGAGGCAAACTTGGCCAGTTGCGACTCTGTTTATGTTCGAGTGTGTGTTTTCAGCTCTCACAAATTGTCACATTGCTTTCGATCCCAAATTGCCATTTGATGTGCCACATTTGTTGTCGGAGGCAGCTCGAGAGCGTTTGCAGATGGTCGTCAGATTGGGATTGGGATTGGGTTGGGAAAGAGGTCAAATTGTTATAGTGTTTATAAATAATAACATTACGAGTCTGCTCTCTATATTCTCAATGGAATTTACAGCTTGAGCAAGATATTTATATAAATTGAAATGGATCATGGAATGTTTTTATTTGCTGGCCAAAATTCCAAACTTTATTTCATAATATATAGAAAGTCTTTAAATTGAAACTCTTCCATTTCATCTCCCACTTTCACCCCAACCAACTTTGGTATTTATTACGACTGTTGTCCTGGTATTCATTTCTTTTTTTAAGGACATATGTCCTTGCTTTTTCTCTCACTTTTTGTGTCTCATATTTAATCAATTAAAAATGTGTACGTGCCCACATTTGTCGCCAGGAGAAGCCCAAATGCAAACAACACAAATGCGTTACGAGTCCCAAGCCGCTGGTGGCATGCCCCAGCCCACACTCAGCCATCACACACAGAGTAGCAGCTCGCTGCCAAACTCTGCACATGTGCAGAGGAGAGGATTGGGAGGGGGAGGGGGTTGGGGCAAGCATTTTAATTTGAAAATAATAAAACCCGACGAACCCAACCCCATAACTGGCGCTGACAATGACATGCAATTGAGGCGACCCTTGCACCGTGCCACATGCCCCACGAAGCGACCTTTGGCATGCTTTTGTCTAATTGTCGCCGGCTTCCAACGGGGCCATCATAATGCAGTCCCAGCTCCAAACGGTTCCCCACAGTCTGGCATGTAAAATGTGGACATATGTTGTGCCTGCTTAGTGGTTGGGTTCCCCTCGATCCGCCAGAGCAGTCCTCCTCCTCCACATCCTTCCTGTATCCCTAACGCGTCTGTTGTGTGTTGCCAAACAAATTACGACTGCTATTTTCAATTCATTTGGGACCGTGCCGAGTCCTTCACATGGTCAGCATTTGTCAGGACCTGAGAGTGGTGAAATGTCTGGCTGGAAACTCTTTCTAGTTACCTGATTATAACGGTAAAGGGTATCTCCTTGAGATGGATTCATATAGGAAACGATTCAGGATAAGCGAAAAGTTAAATCAGTTGCAGACTTAAGCAGTTTCTTTCTATAAACAGGTAATAGATTTATAGAGGTTTTCCCCCAGTTTAAGCCCGCTTTTGCAAGCTGCCTTTGAAGTTCGCTTTTGGCCTTAACTCCGGCCGGCAACTGCCATATTCGGTCTACAAATAAACTCAAATTCACATTTGCAAAGTGGGCTTCATTTGGTTTGTTTCGCCGGCAATAACAATAACGAGGCAAGTGTAAATGGCAATATAAATCAAATATGCGGCAGACGCAGCAACCTACGAGCAGCATGCCACCTACACGGGACACTCTGCAACACCAGCAACAGCAACAGAAACAGAAACTGTGAGTCGCATTCGTGTTCGCCATTTCAATTGAATGTGCGCACATTTGCACTGGGAGACAGTCGAAAAAAAGGCAGAGAATATAACAATAATACATACACATATAGAAATATATGGGAACACACTCACACACACACACACACACTTCAATTTATGCTGTAATTTTGTTGTTTTATGTGCTTTCTGGGGCGTGGCACAAAATATTGGCAAACGAAGAGGAGCAAAAAATATAAATACGAAAGCCGCACACACCCAACATTTGCCACAGGATGATAACAATCATTCTGAGTGTTTGCCTCATTTTCAACACACACCCATTAAACGTGTGTGTGTGTGTGTGTGTGTGTGTGTGTGTGTGTGTGTGTGACTATGTTTTGTTTTTCCATTTCAACTGGCTTCCAGAAAAAATGCATTAACATTAACGCCGCTCACTCCCGAAAATTTCTCAGCTTTTTCATTACACGAAATTATTTAATTTCCTGCAGCGCCTGTTCGCAATTTGATGAGCGACTGTCAGACGTCCGTCCAGGGTTGCCCCAGCCTCATCTGATGATGTTGTCCTGCCCGCTGCGTGCCGTCAGAGTTATGATGTTGCTGCCCCCTGCCACATTTTGCGTGCCTTTCTCCGGGAAATTTTCACGCGCGCACACACGGAAAATTTCTTTTCGTTTTTCCTTCTCTTCTTTTTGGGTGTTTTTTTCTCCTCGTCTCTTTACCAACGCTTATCGCAGCAAAGTTAATGACTATGTGGGTCATTAGCATTTCAAGCGTGTGCGGCAAAGGCCCCAACTAAGGGCCCATAATATAGGGGAAGCCCCAGCGGGCGTAATGCAAATTTAAGAACTTGCTTTAAGCGCGGGTTTCACTTTCAATGAAAGTGAAGAGGAAAAGTTAAGTTTAATACACAAATTTGGCCTGAACGAATTGCCAATTTTGAATTGATGTTAGCCCCAATTCAATACTAAACCGTTACTCAGAAGACATTCTAGCTTCAGGCGCGGTTTCCCCTCTCGGAGAAGATGACATTCAAAGTGCATTCACTTTCGACTCGAATCTGTTTGTAATAACAACAATCAAGTGCAATAAAGAATACAATACAAATACATATATATAAAGATATATATAGATATATGTATGTATGTATGTTTGTATGTATGTATGTTGTGCGATGTATCATACACAAAATATGAAATTGCATTTAGAAGCAATCACGTCAACGCCTAAAAGAGAAATATGAAAAGACGTCGTCTTCGTTGTCGCCTGTCAGGCAGACGCCACAAGTCAAGTGGCAAGTGGCAAATGGCAAGTGGCAGGGTGCAAGCTGTACGTTGCATATGCCTTAGGGAGGGGGGGGGGAAGGCATTTTGCCAAACGCCTCAAGAAATTTCATTTCACACCTACGAAACGACGACGAGGACGCCATCAAATGGAAACGGAAGTGAGTGTAAGGCATACAGGAAATGCATTCTGGCTGTCTGCTGTCGCTTAGTGGGTGTTGCCTGTGTGTGTGTGTGTGGGGGGGGGCTGTCTGCGTTCAGTTGGGGCGCCACCAAAACGATGAAGGCCTCCTTCATGCAGACAACTTTTTTGCTTGAGCGCCGACGAGTGAAGCGTCAAACTGTAAACGTTCCCCAGGGGCGACACATGTCGTTCTCCGGTGGAGGTCAAAGTTGGGGATTTGGGGGCATTAAGTGAAAGTGAACGAGAACAGGGGAATAGGTTTAATCAGTGTCATCTGATACAGTCACAACATGTCAGCTTGATATATTTGTGTTGAGTTATCGTTATCGTTGTCGTTATCGCTATCGCTTTGGCAGCACATTTGTTGAGTAATTTACATTCTGAGTTTCAAATTACTTTCAGCCTCGCAGCTGATGGCCACTTTGCCAGATATTCAATCTGAAGTACAAAGCTAATGCTCGATCTGGACGTGGATGACGCTGACAGTTGATTGAACACTTTTGAAATGACAAAAACGCCCCACGGGTGACATTTCTCAAAACACTTTACGATCTTCGAGTACTCCACCTCCAGCTCGAAAAGTCCCAAAGTGCAGTGGAAGCTCCACCTCAAGCCTGGCCGGTTAGGTGTTGCAACCTTGATTTACGGCGCTGCCTGAACTTGGCCCTGGGCTGGACTCAGACCCTGAGATTATAGACTGAGAAATGGTAGCTGCCTTTTGCATTTCCATTCCTGCTCCTCCTGCTGCGCCTGCTCCGACTTCAACCCGGCGGCCAATCATTAAAATGTCGGCATGATGAGTTCGCGTCCAGCTCAAGTCGGAGCTGGAGTTGGAGTTGAAGCTGAAGTTCTTTGGGGCTGTTCGTGGTTTTAAATTACCATTTTAATGCTGCCGAGTGCCGTTGATTGATGTGCTCTGCCTCGACACTCGCACTCGCAGTCGCAGTCGACGGAGACAGTGAAAATGTAAATGGGTTTTCTGCAGCGTTTTCCTGCTAACAAGCTTTTGGCATTTTGTCGTCAGCTCAAGCGTTTTTTGATGCATAAAAACTTTAATGTTGGCCATAAGAAGAGACAACAGTTGCTGTATTGCCATCCCAGTCGCACCTCTTGCCTCTCTCTTTAGACACACATATTAACAGCTACTTTGAGACACTTCATTAGGTTCTGTGCCCTGTCGATTTGAGTTATGCGATAAGGCGTCCGCCCACAAGGCAGCCACTACTTAGGCAGCATCTATCTCTTTCTATCTGCTGCCCCTGCCCCTGCCCCTGTTACCTTGCCACAACATTTTGACGTGGCCGCCGCGCTGATTGAGCGCAAGTGCCGCGCTGACTGACAGCCTGACAGTCGGACACTTTGGGCTTTTAAATGCGCTTTTCTTTTTATCCCCCGACCCCTCCCACTTCTCCCACTCCTCGTACTCCTATTTAAATATACATTTGGGTATATTTTCTTGGAGTGGCTCTTAAGCAGCTTCTGAAAAATGCTCGTGCGACCGGTCCATGTCAAAAGTGTCGTCGTCGCCCCTCCCCCTGCCCTTCTCCCGCTGCCTGTCATGTCTCCTGCCGTGTAGCGAATGTTAATGAGCTGTTAAAACTCGGCGTTCGACGTGGACGCATCTCCAAATTAAAACAAAACTGAACTCTCCCCGAACTGTTAACTTGTTTCTCTGGTGCCTCCTCGTTTTCTTAGTTTCATCTTGTAGTTTTTCACGGCTATAAATAGTTTCATTAGCCTGGCTATAATTGCCTCATAAATGGAGAGGAATCAGTAGGCCGCTGATTGCAGCTGCAACTAAGTAAGCTAATCAGCTTATAAAGATCAGAATGAATCTCGTTTTGAGTCTTAAATCGAATGGAAGGGAATAATTAGACTGTTAACAAGCCACTCGCAGCAACTTCAGCAGCTATTTACATAAGACAAAGGCCACTTAAAAGCCTCTTAACACTCGCTTCATTTGAGTAAATCACAGCAAATGAGCCGCAACTCCACTCTCCCCTCCCCCGTCTGATAATATTTGCCAAGAAGTTCTAAAGTTTCGCCCCCGCGTTGCCATTTTCTCAAGTGTCTCGCATGACAATAAGCCTGGCCCAAAGCACAAGTTCAGTCGTGTCGTCACTTGTCTCTCTTTTCGACTGAAATTCTATACTTGACTTGATATTCGAATTGTTTTTAAGAGTGCGCTTAAGCGGCTTCTGTGTGTCAAACACTTGGAGGATGGACCCTGGACTCTGAGTAACCAAATACTGGCGCCCCTGGAACTCGATCTCATATTTCCCTCTGGGGGTCTGGGCGCAATAATTTAGTGTGCCCGAGTTATGACTCTTAAATTAGTTGGCAATAGCCGATGGGAAATGGCCGAGACGAAAGTTTATACAAGCCTTAACTGGCTTTGGGACTTGCTCCCCAAACAATTTGTCTGCTCTATGGAAAGAAGCGCTTTTCTGGCAATTACTTGTCTAAAATAATTGGCATTGCCGCAAAATTGAAAAAAGAAGCGAGCAGAAAAGAAAAACATAATACAAAAATACCAAAAACAAACAGAAAACTGCAGACCAGACGTCAAACAATCAGAAACTGTCTGCTTACTTTGACTCCAATTCTGTTTCTGATTCGGATTTGGATTCTGATTCGGATTCTGTTTCTGCCTCTTGGCTTGGGTGTGGTTTTTGGCTTTGACTGGAACTGCTCGTTAGGGCTGCGATTTCCGTTTCCGTTTCCGCTAGAGCTGCGACTGGCATTGAAATTGAAAGAAAAACAAAGCGTGAAAGGATTTAGCAGCAATCACAGTTCCAATATTAATAGTTGCCTCCGCATCTCCCACCTACCGCAACCTCGGATGCTTTTGCTCCTCAGCATTTCTGCTGCGTGGCTGCTTTCGGGTCCAGTCTCAGCCCCTTTGTCCACCGCAGACATTGGCCAGAAGGCCAACAATATAACAACACACAAAGCGCAAATCGAAAAAGCCACCTCCAGTGTCCACACCCAGAAAAGCCTTTTTTATTTGCCGTCCATTGACGTTATTGACTGACTGTACGCTGTATAGAATCCTGCGGGCAAGGATCCAGCTGTGACCAGGAACCCCTCCCACTCCATCGAGTATAAAAAGTAACATAAAAGTAATATTCACCCAACGCTTTCATTTTCGCTCCTTTCCTTTTTTCATTCCCCTTTTCTTTCTGTTTGCATTTCAACTCTCGTTTTCAATTTTCATGGCTTTTCCTTCTGCTACCTTTTTATTTGTGGCCAGCTGGAAATTATTTAGCACTTGGCTTTCCTTGCGGCTTTCAATTCTTCCTTGTTTCCAAATATCCAAGTAAAAGCGTGTAAACTGCACCTGATCTCCGCTTAAGGAGCCCCAGACAGAGCCCAGACAATCGAGGGCTGAGGCTGGAGGACAAAGCATATTGGAATAAATCGAATCTATTGTCGCTGGCAGCTTTTTATGGGCTATCCGTGTACTTTTATTGCTCAGTGTTCTCTTTGATACTTATTCTATAAAGGATTCACCAATTTGTAACATTTTCTCATATCTCGAAAGTGTTCAACGAAAACATAAACAACTTTGTAAAGGACCTGATAAATTGTGAGTTTGTTTGCTTTAAATATTTACAAGGATAACAGAGTTATTAGCTAGTCCTTGGATATAGGACACTTAAGGCCAACTCCATCATTCGTTTATTTAAACGGAATCCATCTCAATTAGACCAGATTCATAACGCTTTCGGGCTCCTCCTTATTAATTGGAATAAGGCTCATTAAAAAAGGAGGAAAGAGAGAGAGGGAGGGAGAGGGACAGAGGGGGAGATAGAAGGAGTGTGGAAGAGAGAAATTTGAAATATTAATAAAATTGCCAAGAGGCAGCCAGTACATCAGTCAGTCAAGCAGTGAACCAGTCAAGCTCTGTCAAGCCTCGCTGCTTATCGATTACATCTCGTCATGCGTCAGACGCCCCCACAAACAGACAGACAGACAGACAGACAGACAGACACAGACAGACACACCCAGAGAGGAAGAGAGATAGGTAGAGAGGAAGAGGCAGAGACAGAGCTCGGGCTGAAGGCCACCAGCGGCTTAGTGTTTTGGAGTGTGGCAAATAAATTGACGTTTATCTGTGTGTAACAAGATCAAGTATACGCAACGTTGCCCTCTCGAGTCTGTGGCCGGAGTTGTGTTTGCATTGAGAGCGGCTCAGCTGTGATTTTGCGGCATACTCGTTGATACCCTCGTACCGTTATGCGAGTTGCCTTAATGATGCATGTTTCAGGGCTTCGAAATTAAAACGCCAGCCGATAGAAATCTCGTATGAGTAACTTCTATTGCGTACAATCCGAGTACGAGTACGAGTACGAGTACTCGTGTATATTCTGACCTCGACACACGCAAACAAATTAAAACGGAAACCAAACTACCAACAAAATCAAGAACTGTAACTAGAGTCCGCTATCGAAACTGGAGGTGGACCTGGAGCGGGAATGGGAGCTGGAACGGGAGTCAGAGGTGGAGCTGGTTCTTGACTTGCATTGGGGCTAACGTGCGTCATGTTCTGCTTAAGAAGAAACTAGCGACAGCTACTTGACATTTGATTTGCGATTAGTGCGTGGCAACTCACAGTCTATGTGTGTGTGTGTGTGTGTGTGTCAGTGGGTGTGCGCTGCGTGTGTGTGTGTGTGTGTGTGTGTGTGTGTGTGTGTGTGTGTGTGTTGATGGCACCGCCGCTTGATGGAGCGCATTTGAATTGAAATTGCAAATTTTGTTTTTTCAGAAAAGTTTGCCAGCAAAAAGATTGAACTGATGGGAAACCCAAGCGAGGGCTGCACTGACTGTGAACTAGTTCACTCGAACTGGTTCATTTGATAGAACATAAACACATTACAGTTGATACTTAAGAAGAAAACTTTGTTGGCTGCAACTAGTTCCATTTCTGTCTGACTAGTTCGTTCACGATTCACTGTGGAACCAGCTACAGCTGCAGCCCCGTGTCCATATGCATGTGTCGTCTGCCGCTTCTTGGTGTTGTTTATCAACCGTCGTGCCGCACATCGCACATGCAACTTGTTAGCTGCCGCCTAGTTGAGTTGTTGCCGCAGTTGACAGCGATGAAAACTTTGTTGACAAGCCGTACTCAAAGTGGCTGCTAAGTAAGTTGCCAGCATGCGGACTTGTGGCAAGTTTAAGTGACTTGAACTGGAAAATAAACTGTATATAGTTCAGATCGGAGATATACGCAATGCTTTCAATTGGAAAGCAAGCTTGGGTTCAATCTTACAAGGCCTCAGGCAGCAATTTGTTGCGAGTGCAGATTAATGCCACATTTGACGTCGATTCACAGCCAGTTGCCAGTTGCAAGCTGCCAGTTGCCAGGTCAGAAGTCAGCAGTGTGGCGCCACAGGAACTTAATTATTTGAGATTTCAATTTACACAAAATTGTTGCATAACCCAATTCTGAACTTCCATTCAATTAGCACTGTTAACTCTAGCCCAGTTTCGTTTCTGCTCCCTTCATTCCAGAGCTCTGCCATAGTTTGCACAGGACACTTCCAGGACACAAACACACACAGAGAAGCAACAATGTGAGTATAGTACATAGCTGTTAGATTCACAAGCCACAACCTGCATAACATGATTAGCATACGGAAATCACACATAAAACCAATTTGAAGTTGCAACCAGGTGTGCCGACTCCTGGCTCCTGGCTCCCTCCTCGCTTGGCAAATTTCAAGCAGTTCCCATCAAATTTCCTGTCCCCAAAACTGAGAGGATTTTAATGCAACACGGAAATGCGCTTAGCGAACCAGCGACCAGGGGGAAGAGTTGCACATTTCCGCAAGCTACAAAAAACGAGAGCAAAAACTGACCCAGTGCAAAGCAGAAAGCTTAAAAAAGGCGAGCAGAAGGAACTGGGAGTGAAGGTGAACTAGTTCTGGGTGTATCCTTTGGTCAGTGGAAATTTTAATTAAGAGTCTGTCAAAGTCAGGCAGAGAGCTTTCCCTTTACTATTTGCCATTTTCCATTTTCCATTTTCCATAGCAACAGGTGCAACATGGCCGCAAATTAAAACCTAACGTCATCCAATTTGTCACTAAGTACTAACAAAAAGTCGCACTTACTCACAACTGCGACTCTGACTGCGACTCATCCTTCAGCTGTTCCTCGAATTCAGTCACCCACCCACAGGAGTTGTCCATCCCGTTCAGTGTCAAGGTCTTCCAGGCAAACAGTAGAAAATGTGTAAATTGAGTTTACGACTAGCTTTTGTGTTGCCTGACAACCCTGGCAGACAGACGTATATAAAAATTTAGATGATTTTTACGTGCTTCGGCTTCACTTCGCCCCAAAACCCTGCAGAAATCATGAATAAATAAATTTAATGCGAATATTTATTTCAATTACGAAGATACTCGAGGAGTCCCTGTCCGCCTCCTCCTTAGGTTCCTTTTTTCTGACTTTGTTGTCAGGCAGCTGGTTTTTGGCCTTTTTTTTAATGTATAAAAAGCTGCCTAAAATAGGATCCTGGCTGAGGACTGAGGACATTTTATAGACACTTCATTGATTTTCATTGATTTTGTGTGAGTTATTTTTATGGCCTCTCATCTTCTTTCTCTGTGTGTGCGTGTGTGTGTGTGTGTGTGTGTGTGTGTGTGTGGATGGGCAAGTAATTTGGAAATTTGCTTGTCCTTGGATATTTATGGCTTATGTTTTGCTCACTTCAAGGATTTAATAACTGCCAAAAGAGAGTATCGAAAAAGTAACTAAAATTCATTAACTAAAAGCTGTTCTTCAGTTTCCACTTCGACTTTGAGACACTTAATTAACTGTTTAATTGTATTCTTTGGTATGTCAGAACTTATGCTTCTGTCGCAGACCCAATTCACATTCTCCACTTTCTCCAGTTCTCCATTTCTCCATTTCCCATTGACAATGGTCCTGGTGGAAGTCCATAAATCACTCAGAGGACTCAACAGGTTGCCATTGGCCCAGTCAGCCCCAATAGTCGGGCCATTTTTCAAGTGCCTGCATTCAATTAACAGTTGAATTTATGTATGGCTCCAGATGTGTCTCTTCCTCTTCCCCCCACACACACACACTCACACACACAGAGACATTAAGTCGAAAATTGTTCGTATCAACTGCCAACTGCAATTAAAAGGCAATGAATTTTGCTCTTTCCCTCCCTCTCCCACATCTTCCAGCTCTCTCTCTCTCTCTGCCTTTGTCTTGGTGGCCTGCCAATGTGTGGGCGTATTGCTGGACGTGGGCAAAGGGGCGTGACCCAGTGTGTGTGTGTGTGGAGTATTTGCCTTAAAAGTAAAACACTTAACTTAAATTGTGCTCAACAGCTGGAAGTAAGCGGCAGTTGGAGGAGAGAAAACGCGCTTTAATTTTCGGCGAACACCTCACTCCAAACACAGATTGTTCAAGTATATATATACATATATATATGTATGTATTGTCTCCTTCTCTAAGTGATTATAATTTATCGATTCGGGGGGCAACATCTGCCGGCGACGGTTTAAAAATAGTTTCAACATGTTTTATGTGCATTTTATACATTTTATTTAAATTTCCAGCAAACACACACACACACACACACACACACATATACACACACTTATACCCTTCCCTATAGAGAACATTAGCCAAAGCTGCCGTCGCCCTTTTGGCAACACATTTCACATTTTTCATTATTTCCACATTTTATGACAAAGTGAATTTTGAAAATGTCTTTGTTTTCTTTGGACTCGCCTCAGCGGCGAGAAGCAGCTGCCGCGACGCCGCCCACCACCCACCTGACAGGCCTAGGCCCCACCCCACCCCCCTGCAACAGCTGGCTAATAAAATTATTAACGTGTAAATTCCTGCGACTTATTTAGCTGCCAATTAATAAGTTTTATATTCATTTTGCGACTTCTTTGTTTTTCTTTCTCCCTTTTGTTATTTCAACGCATTCCGATGCTGTGGGGACCCCCACCCCTCCTCACACCCTCCTTTAGACCCCTCTAGATGCGCCTGGCATATTAATGAGCATTTGTTACATTTCTTGTGGAAAATTTATGTGTCCAGGTTAAATTCTCGGGATATTTGTTCCGCTTTATTTTGTTTGTTCATTTGTTAAATTAATTTATGTTCTCCTCTGAGTTTCCCATACAATAAATTTATTTAGTGGCATTGCCACACATCGAAGGGGTTAGGAAAATCTTTGAGTTTTTCTTTATTTCCAAACATTTTGATATTCATATTTTCAGCATATTAAATTATGTCGCAAGTGGAAGTTGTGCAAATCTTTCGACAAGTTTCGATGTGGCAACCTTAAAGACTCAACTCTATCCTGGGATAAAGCAGAAGCAATTAAAACTGGGTTACGCTTTTCCTTTGAATGCGAATCATTAACTTAATTACATTCACCTTGTGGCATTACATTTAAACCGTCTTTAACTATTATTATCCAGTTCCTCCTCCATTCCAAACGAATTAAAGTGATTTAGTTCTAATAACTAACTGTTGCATGTGGCATGAGCCGTAGTTTGTGGTAACAACGCGTTAGTGTATTAGCATGCCAGACACGTTGCCAGTGCCTGGCCAAAAGTTCAGTTCACACAAATTCAAACTCTCTGGGGTGCTCATAAATAAGTGAGGGTACAACAAGTTTCTGCCACAACCTCTGTGGCACGCCCCCGCATTAAACTTTGACCCATTTTCGCAGTGCTCATTTGCATAGTCCGGAGTCCAGTCGCAGTCTCTGCGATAAAACCCTTTCAAAATAAATTAAAAACCAAATCTAGCTAAATAATTTATCTGGCACACATATATATATGGCACACACACTCGTATATGGCAGAAGCACATGAGATTCCTGCCCCAACTTCTGCTCAGAAAGCTGCCTGGATGCAGTCCAGGGACTTCTTCAAAAAGTAAGAAAGTAAGTAAGGGATGTGATTGCAAGATACCCTATATAATCCTCTGAAGTAGTGTAACAAGTGTATAAACATAGGATCATACACACACACACACACACACACAAACACACACACTTCAAGCTGTCTTAAGAAAGTTTCTGAAGGCTGATCTCATCTGATCTTCAGCTGAGACAAGTCTCTTCAGGGAAGTCTTTACAAGTCTCTTCACATGTGGATAGTTAGTAATACATAAGAAAAGGAAGAAAATATACTCATATAGAGTCTAAGATACCTCTTCTATAAGCTACAGGGTGTTGGCCAAGAACATAAGCGGAAAGCACTCTAATTGTTATATGTTTATCCGTACGGCAAACACTGAGAGAAACAGTGCACTACATACAAGTATATGACTGTGCCGCGTGACCTGCCCCAACCCAAACTAGCCCACAATCCCCTGGCCAGTAACTACCGCGTCTAAGTCTTGCCCTGGGTTACCCTATGCTCACACACACCCTGGCGCCATTGTGTCTCAGTCCCAGTCCCAGTCCCAGTCCCTGGCTCGACGTTGGCTTTGGAGAATTTTTAATGTGCGCCAGTGGCTCCAGAATGTATTTCACTTCATTTTTTATGTGCGCGTCCAAAAAAAAGGAGAAAGAACCTCAATCCCACACCTATGCCCAACCCCTCTCAGCCCCCCCTCAACCCTTGCTGCATCACAATGTATTGCCGTGGCGTCCGAAAAAAAGGTTTGCGTGCCAAATTATTGTGCCAGTGGCCCAAAGTTTTTTCCTCTCCGGCTGCCTTCAGGCGGGTTCTTTCTTTTTTCTCGTACTGTCGTATTGTTTTGGCAGTGGCAGCAGCCAAAACGCAAAGTGCGTTGTACTCGACGGCTTTTTTAGGCAGTCGGCAGAAATCGATATTTTTCAGTGGCGGCCAACGCGGCGTATGAGCAACGAGGTAGGCCACTGGCTTGGCTTTCTGGCCAAGGTTTTAATGACTAATGCTGGCGTTATTAGAGCATTTAAGTAGTTCGTGCATTTGCATATATAATTTGGATTTACGAGCCACATTTTATCAGTTGGAAATTTAATAAATTAGCTCAACTTGAATTAAATATGCCAATATACACGAAAATAGTATTTCTGAGTGGCCTTTCAACTGCCTTGAAGATCTCATAAAAGGAAAAGCTATAAGCCGAAAGCTAAAGTAGGTTGGATCAGGATATTTCTATACTATATCTGAATATATATATCTATATATACGACAGAAGCCTCTAAATTGTTTGGTGAAGAAGAAAGTTTAATTCGAGTTTATTTAAGCCTTATTTGTTGATCAATTTGAGTTTTTAACAACTTTCCAGGAGTTACTTAAGTACGTCTAAGCGCAGCGAGCGGGAAAAACTGCAGCTTAAAAGCAGCCTGGGAAAATGGAAAACTTTTCACATATGTGAAAAGAGAGTCTGGAGGAAGAAAAATTTTACTTAATTTTTCATGTGAATTTTGTGTTTGCTTCTCTTGTTTATTTTTATTTTCATTTTTATTTTTGTGGCGCGCTTCGGTTGATTTGCAACAGGGAAAATAAATAAAATAGAAGCAGAGCCAAAATGCGGCAGCGCCTCTTCAAATGGCTTAATAACCAGCCACAACAACAATGTGGCAACAACATCTAGAGCCGCCTCGCAGTTGCAGACGCCGTGGCAGACGTGGCAACTGCAGACGGCAAGTGCAACGAGTGGAGCAGACGCCATGCGGCAAAATAAAAACCCAAAATGCAATAAAATAGACACAAAAACGCGGACTAGGTATTTAAAAATATATATCGTGCTCTCTCTTGGACGGATATAGCCGGGGATGACTGTATGGGGTAGTAGCCTGGCTAGAAATAATGCGACAATTGCATTAAGTGCACAATGGATGGATGACCGAAGGGGGCTTTTCCATTATATTTCCCATTTGCGTTCATCTAATTCAATTTCTCATTCGATTCGCTTGTGTGTACACGTTATTAAGAGCATGTTGTCCTCTATGGAATGTAGAGGCATGCATCACTCACAACAACTTCAGCCGAGAAGAACACAATTTTGCATTTAGCTCTGTCAGAGGAGAGTTCCCCCGGCCTGAACCCCTCCTGGCTGACCAACTGAACAGATCTAAGCAAAACAAGACAAAACAAAACAAAACAAAACAAAATGAAACAAAAACAGAACAGAATTCTCTGTCTGTGGCAGTGGCTGCCAACAATTGCATTAATTATGCGTGCGGGCAACATTTTGTGGCAAAGGCTTTTGCCAAATTGCCACAGCAGAGGCACTTGAAAGTTTTGCAGACACTCAATTATGTGGTCCAGCCAATGGCAGAAGGAGGAGGTGGAGGTGGAGGAAGAGGAGGTGCTGCCGCTGCATGGTGACAGCGACGACATCTACAATTCATCTTTGACGGGCGTCTTCGGCCCCTGCTCCTGGCTGGCATGGGAAATCTCAGGGAGAGACACAATTTGTGCGTGCCGCACTTCAAAGCAATTCTCGGGGAATCGGGCATGGAATCTGCAGCATTGTCTGGTGTCTCCATGTCGGCGACGTTGCCTTTTCTGTTTGCCTATCCAATAACGATGGGAGCTGCTTGGGGCAGGGGCAGGGGCAGGGGATGGGAGGAGGCGAGCCAAATGCTAATCTTGATAAAAATAAACGCACTCGGGCACGTTGAGGTGGAAAAGTTGGCGCGTCTCACGTTTTTCGTCGCATTTTCAATTTGCTTGGCATTTGCCTGGCCATTGTCAGTTTTCCCCCCCATCCCCATCCCCCTCCCCTTCCCCCTCCACTGTTTAGACCCTTGCTAAGTGAATATTAATATTGACTTTTGCCTGTTCGCTTGCGCATAGTTTGCAAAGTTTTTCACCTTTGATTGCTTCGCTTTTCCACAGCTCAAACCTGAACCTGAAACTGAACCTGAACCTGAACCTCAACACGAACCCGAACCCTGACCTCACCCGCTTACCATTTGTGGCCTCAAAGTCAACGCTGTCTCCTCTCTCTCTCTCTCTCTCTCTCTCTATTCCCCCCTCTCTTATTCCAGATGCTTTTCCAGTTGCTTCTGAATTTATGTGCAAAGTTTTCTGCGTGGCGCGAGTCCTGAAACGGGAGCTGTTACTGCTTTGGATTCCCCAAGTGGAGGCGCTCCTCTATTATCAGCATTTGGCGCAGCTTCATCCTCGACGTTTGCTATTATTTTCCGTTTTTATGACATTTAACTTGCGCCTCTTGTTAGCTGTTAGCCCTCAGCTCTTAGCTCCTCCCTACTAACAACCTTTTTTAAATCTAGACCCTATAACTGGATACTGGAGTCTGCCTCCAGCCAGAGAAGAGAGAGTTTCAGGTACTTCCACTTAGCCTGACTTCGGCTTGTATAAAAATAAATTGAGCAAAATATTGGCAAACAATGTTAATATAATTAAATGGAGGCCATAGATGAAGGATGTATAAAGCGTAATGTGAATCCACAAGATTCCTGATTGGATTTTCCACCTTAACCTGTGCTGTCATAAAGTTAATGACTGTTTAACTGGAGTGGGGGCAACTCATGTGATAAGAGGGAAATTTCCACAAATATTAAGTGAAAAGTGATTATAAAATACAGATTTAAGTTTTCTATTCTCATACCTTTTATTAAGTCTTTTTAAGTACAGTTTAGGTCCTTCATTTCCGATTCTCCTACATATATTTTGGTCAGCATTTTACTACAAATCAAAGTTCCCTACCTTCGGTTTACGCACATATTTCATAAGCCTATTAGGAGGAAACTTCGATGACGATGGCCCCATTAAAACTGCCAGATAGAAAGAGACAGAGAGACAGAGGGAGAGAGAGTGGAAAGTGCAGCAGCATAAAATTCAACTTGTTGGCCCTTGAAGACGCTGCTTGCTCCAATTTCGATGGCCCAAGCACTTCCTAAGAGCCCCGTCCGTATCCACTCCTCCCCTTCTCCTTCCGTTCATCCTCTGTATAGAAACCGCAAGCGACGTTGTGCTATCAAAATATTTGCCACAATGAAATCATATTTGTGTGCCCTGGCACCGCCACGCCCCCACTTGGAAGGGAACCTGCAAACATTTTGAAGGCAAAGTTGACGCTGAAAATGGGAAGAGGGAAATGGAAATGGGCGAAAATGCGGCGTTGAGGCTCTGCCATAGTCAAGTGAGGCTGGCGTGCGAAAGTTTATTAAAAACTTTGTGTGCCTTTGCTGTATTTTTTGCAAACAAGCAAACACACACACACACACACACACTTGTACACACACACAGACACCCTTACCCGTGTGATGGCGGGTCAAGAATACCACCTCAGCTAGCTCGGCTTGTCGTAAAAGGCGACTAAAGAGCCCACGGGAGTAGCTAAACACGGCTATACAAGGAAGAGTGCGTTCCAGCACTGCATCCTGCTCACTGACGCAATATCTTGACTGACAGTCCCGGTGAGCAAATCAAGGATAGAAGAGCATACGGAGGGTTTTAGTGCTTAGGCGATTCCCTGTTGGGTCTCGAGTCGCACATATCCATCTACAGGAGTAGATGTTGAATCTACTCCTGTAGATGTTGAATCTTTTGAAGATTTCCCGGCCGGGGTGCAAACCGAAAAAAAAAAAAAAAAAAAAAAAAAAAAAAACACACACAGACACTGTTACAAATGCAACAGGAACAAAAAGAACAACAACAATGGCCATGTGAAACTTAATAATTCACACGGGAGTGAATTTTTCACAATTTTCGCTTTTTGCCGGTGCCACAGAGAGCGAAGGGAGTAGTTAGGGGTTGAGGGTTGAAGAGTTGTAAGAGTAGAACGGGGAGTGGGGGCGATTGGTTGGTTAGTTGACTCTGCTTGTTTTTTACCAATTTTATTGAAGCGTATAATATGATTCAAGATCTCGAGAGCAAACTGTGAAGGAGGCCTACAAACATCACAGCAGACTCGAAAGAGGAAGAGTAACTTATAGTTTGTGTGTTCAAGTGTGTGTGTGTGTGTGAGCTTTCAACTTTTGTTGACAGTATGAAACCTCAAAAGTTTGCGCTACGCTTTTATTATTTGTTTTACAGCTAGTTAAGGGCATTGTTTAAATTGCTGCCGTGTGCAGAGGAGATTGAGTACGAGAGGGTTTCAAATAGCGTGTGTGGTTAATGCTGTTTGAGGGGGACGACAGGGGGGCGGGGGGAGAACTGCTTTCGCTTACCATATGCAAATCAGCGAGAGTTACAGACAGCCAAAACAACAGACTGCCTGTCGGCTCTAAGTGATTCGTTGGTTGGGGCTAAAACCACATTGAGTTTGCTTGTAATTTGTTAATTACTTAATTGAGTGTTGGCCAAAGGGCAAATATTTAATTTAAATAGAATGCACATGGCGTTAAGTGTGTGTGTGTGTGTGTGTGTGTGTGTGCATCAAGGGTATTAACAGTTATGAGTGTGCTTGGATAGGGGAGAATATGAAAGGCGAGCTATACAATTGAAATGTGCAGCCTGAAAGTAGGCAACGATAAATGCAGCTCGTTTACGGCTGATCCTGAAAGTATGCAACAGTTCTTAAGTAAATAGAGGAAATTCAAAGACTTTTATAGGTGGTTTTTGCTGCTTCTTGGAAAGGTTTGTTCAACTTATTATATGGTGATTAGAGGTCAGATAAAAATATCTGATTAGAACCTTCGGTGATTAAACACAATTAAATAAAAGCGCAATATTTTTGGCTTCGGTCAGTTGCACTTCTGTTTCCATCGCAGTTAGACATGAGGGCAGAAATTATACCTGTCTTCCTGGCAGCCGTCGGATTGGCTCAGGCTATTTCCTATGGGGACGTGTTGGAAGCAGAGTGGAATATCTTTACGTCTGAGTATAACAAGAGCTACAATACCGTCGAAGAGAAGCAGCTGCGCAGACAGATCTTCCAGGACAACAAGGAACTGATTGACAAGCACAATAGGCGATACGCCGCAGGAGAAGAGACCTACGACATGGGTGTGAATGAGTACACGGATCTCCTACCCAAGGAATTTGAGGACCTGGTGCTGGGATGCATCAATTTAGCGGGTGCTGTCAATGCAGATAGAGATATTGTATATACGGCACCAGCAAATGCCAAGCTGCCCGCAAGTATTGATTGGCGTGCCGAAGGTGCAGTTACTCCAGTGAGGCATCAAGGTGCCTGTGGAGCCTGCTGGGCCTTCTCGGCAGCTGGCGTCTTGGAAGGTCGTCATTTTCTGCAGAAAAATGAACTACTTTCGCTCTCCGCACAGAACCTGGTGGATTGTACCATTGGACGCCCCTATAACAACTACGGCTGTTATGGAGGATGGCCAAAAGTAGCATTGGAGTATGTTATGGCCAATGGTGGCATCGATACCGAGGCTTCATATCCCTACGTAGCCACACAGTTCCCATGTCATTTCGACCATCAGCACATTGGCACCACGGTCACAGGCATATTCAGTGTTAAACAGGGAGATGAAATCGCTTTGGCTGCCGCTGTTGCATTCCAGGGTCCAATTTCGGTCTGCGTCGACGCCACCCACTTTCAGTTCTATCGCAGTGGCGTCTACAACGATCCCACATGCAGCGGACATGTGAATCATGCCGTTCTCCTAGTAGGCTACGGCACAGACAGCAAAGGTGGAGACTACTGGTTGGTGAAGAACACCTGTGGCATCACCTGGGGCGAGAGTGGATACATTCGGATGGCTCGCAACAAAAACAATCAGTGCAGAATCACAGATTTCGCAGTTTTCCCTAGCGTTTAAGAAGTGTATTCTTTTATTCGTATATTCCACATTGAAAACATCTTATTGTGTTTATTCAAGATACTGTTATCTGGCTCTTATCAAGAATTGATATAAATTTATATATATATATTGAGAGCTGCTATAAAAGTGCAGAACATTTTGTGTACTCAATGAGCAGTTGAATAAACTCAAACAAAGTCTAAGACACCCCTTTATAACCCTCTTCTGATGCATTCCTGGTGTTACCAATTGTATTATAATTGATCTGCTTTAAGAGTTATTTAGTTAAAGCTGTTTCCTTATTATATTTTGGCTATTTAAATTTGAGGCTAGTATGGAAATTAGACTGCGGTTTTTGGCTATTGCAGCTGAAGTTGGCGGCATTCTGCATTTTTGGGTGCGTAATTTATATAGGAAAAAAAAGGTAGAGAAAAGTTTTGTGGCTGCTGCCAGTTTATTTAACACACTCGTTTTTTATAGAGACGCCGCAAGATTTATGCGCATAAGTTTCTCGCTAATATTTCATAAAAGTCGAGACTCAGACAGAACTGAACTGAAGCTGAAGCCGAGACCTCTGAGCTCTGAATCGAGAGGCAAAGCAAAAGTCAGAGCTCGTTGGCCGATGAAAAGTGCTGACAACTTGCATAGAAAGTTGCTGACTTTCCAGACGGCGAGCGGTGAGTTAAGTGGAAAATGAAAATTCTACTCGTATTGGGGCTCTGTTCTCTGCTGCATTTTATAGCTTAGATGCAAAACGAAACTAGGACTTGTCGGCAGTTTCCCTTAATGTGCGAGGGCCAGAAACTTTTGCATAATGCACTCTAATAGTCATACTCATGCTAGTTATGTATAATAGTTATGAATCGTGGAGCTTAGAAATGGTTTAAGGTTAAAATATTTTAAATGCATATTCATGCACTGCAAACTCAACTCGGAATATACAGAGAGAAACTAAGTTGTAAGGGAAAAATGTATCTTAATACTAGTATCTAATTTGTGTGTCCTTTCTGTCCTTTCAGAGCGCTGTCAGTAATGACGTCCTTTAACTGGTGATCAGCTTAAATCAACTCCAAGTAAACCAGCCGAACAGCAACAACAACAACAAGAAGAACCACCAAGTCGACAAGGCTCACAGAAGGACCAACAACATGGCGAACCACTCGTGCAACCAGGACAACAGCTACACAAACAACTCACATAGAAAGTGGCGACACGACAGCAAACCTCCAGTGTCCTGGGGAAACAGGTTGCCTTGGCTACTCCTGCACCTCCTCCTACTGCTCTTGCCCAGCTGCGCGGACGCCTTCTGCCCCTCGAAGTGCCAATGCCTGGGAGGCGATGCCAACAGTCGCGCTCTGTGCGTCGATGCGGCGCTGGAGGATGTGCCCATCCAATTGAATCCGGAGACGAAGTACATAAATCTGACACTGAATCGCATACGCACCCTGGAGTATACGCTGCCCTTCTACATGAAGCTGGAGGTGCTCGATCTCTCGCAGAACATCATCGAGACTTTGGGCTCCAAGAACTTTGAGTACCAGACGGAGCTTCGCAATCTCAACTTGAGCAGGAACCTGGTGAGCGCCTTGCACAAGCACGCCTTCAAAGGACTGACGAATCTGCTGCTCCTGGATCTGAGCTACAATCGCATCGAGACAGTGCATCCGACAGCGCTGAGCGATCTAGCCGGCCTCGTCGAACTGGACCTGACCAACAACAACATTGTTAGCCTCGAGGACAACTGCTTCAAGGGCATGTTGTCCCTGGAGGTGCTTGTGTTCCGCAACAATCGCTTGCTCGATGTCCCGGCCAGCAATCTGTGGCACCTGCACGCGCTCAAGAGCCTGGATATGTCTGATAATCTTGTGGAGTTTGTGCGGAATGAGAGCTTCGAGGGATTGAAGGAGCTGCTGGCGCTAAGCGTCAGGGGCAACGTGATGAGCGAATTGGATTTGGGTGCCTTTGAGGGGCTCATCTCGCTGAAGCATTTGGATCTATCGGATAACAATTTGACGGTGAGTGTGAGCCCATAAACAACACCGAACAACATGTCGTATACTTGTTGGATAAAATAATTTAGCATGAAAGAGGCGGATGGCTGTTAAAGTACACGTACAAGGGCTAAAATATTGTGGCGGAGCTGCCTCACTCACTCGCAGGATGTACACAATCAAACGTGTGTGTGTGCGTGTGTGTGTGTACACACACATACGTAAATCAGACACTTTGCTCTGATGCTTTCGTTGTAAATCTTGTGACCAACACTTTGCAAAGCGGATTGCAGGCGCCCTTGTCCTGTCCTGTCCTGTCCTGTCCTGTCCTGTCCAGGACGGCAGCTTAACATCGTCCTTCCTGTACTGCCTTCTGCATACGCAAAATTAATAACCATAACTTGTTGTTGTTGCCACCATGTGTGTGCTTAGAACTTCTCACACACACACACGGAGATATATAGTAGTGCGTCCTTTGCTCATGTCCTTTGCTATTTATGCATGCAAACATGTCCGTGCCGTGCTGATTTCTGTTGCGTGTACACTTAGCCTGGGCCCCAGAGCCATTCGTCGACATTTTCCGTTTGTTAAATGCTACCCAGGATCCTCTATCTCACCGGATCCCTATACCTACACCCCTTCTATCCTTTTCAATGGCAACACTTTAAGTTTACAGTCCTTGTTCTTTAAAGCTGCTTCAAGCTGAGTATGGAAAACTTTTCACACACGACTTTAAACAGGATCCAAGGCACTTTTACACACTTCTTATGATTCAAATAGGGAAATTCTTTATATATATTGAAATCAGCTGCTGGAATAGCTTTAGTTTATGAGTTGGTTTCAATTATATATCCAATTTTGATATATACTTCACAGCGATTGTTTAGCCTGCTCCTCCTAAAGAGAACTATGCAGATGCAACAATTTCATGCTCCAGCCACTCCCTATTATGCATCCTTTCAGGATCAGGTACACTTATGCATAAACTCAAATAAGCTATGCTTATAACGGGCTACTTTATACCAACTGCCCCCACTGTCTGGGTATAATAAAACAACAATCTGCCCAATAGACCAGGAATAGAAGAAGGAGCAGGAGCAGCAGGGGGAGAAGGGAGAGGAGGAAAGGGAAGTGGGTCTGGAATGCTGTTTAGGAAATACCAAAACATGCTGCAAAGGTTAAAACAAAGTCGCTCAAGATAAGCAGCCCCAAAAAGCAGTCAACTGCATTTTTTCTACTTGCCAGTTGCAAGGAGGTGCAGCGGCAGGACACACAGAGAGTTGCATAGCGTCCTGGCGGAGGACTGTACATGACCAGGCCATATATTTCAGCTGCAAAATGCCAAAAGGTATTTTAAGTAGTTTCGAACTGATTCCAAGAGCCATAAATTCCTTTCTGGGTTGCTCCCAACAACGCGCAGCCCCAGCCTGAGCCTCCGCCTCTGCCTCTGCCTCTGATTCTGCTTCTGCCTGTAGCTTTAGCTGTTCGGCCATGCTAGGCATGTGCTTAGTGCTCAGTAGTGCTTTATCCCTTTTTAACGACCATAAATATATGTGTGTGTGTGTGTGTGTGTGTGTGTAGATGCATGTCTCCTATGCCAGAAAGCACCTGAACAGGTGCACAATGCATTCGTCAGCTTGTGGCCGTGTTGGCAGCTGTTTTATATTGAAACCTGTGTTGCTCCTTTGCATAAAGCAACTGCAACTGCAACTGCAACACATCATCTGCAACAACAACAAGAGATGGTCCAATCTCTGATTACATGGGGCATAAAAATGCACTCAGCTATGCAGTCAGTACTCAGTACTCGGTACTCGGTACTCAGTACTCGGTGCACGATACTTGTCAGCCTCTGTCCATATCAGACATTTAGTTTTGATCACTTCCAACTCCGATTTAAGGTCCTCCACTTGCATGTTTCCTACGCCTATTTGATGTTGCTGAGTTTGTGGTCACACACACACACACAACACACACTCAACACACACCCAACAACCGTCTGCTGAATGCCTCAGAGCTGTTGTCAACATGGCATCAAATGTGTCCAAATACCCGAAGATACTTTTTAATTAACAAAGGGAAGCAAAGGGATATAAAGAGATTCAGTCAAGTTGTGACAGTAATGGTGGATATTATATATAAGGTATATATTCCTTAGGAATCAGCATCAATAGAGAAGTCGAATCGAACATATTCCACATTTTGACCAGACTGAATGTTCCTAGAGGCTGCTTAAAGCTGCTTTTCTGTAAGGAATGTTCTGTGGAGCACTTTGAGCAATAGGCAAGGACTCAGAGGGAGTAGGAACAATGGGGATGCTCGACTAGTGGAAGCCATAAATATATAATTTATATACAAATTAGTCGTATGAAGTACAACTTGCAGTCTTTATTTAAGTCCAATTTAGTCATCAATCGAGAGCAATTAAGTATTCCATATTGCATCTTCTTCGGGCTTAATTAAACACAATTGAAGAGCCAAAAAGCCAGAGAATAATTGAGTGACAGCTGCTCAGAAGTAGATTAAGAGCATCTGAGGATAATTTTGATTGCAATTAACTTATTCCTGACACATTTCAATTAAACGTGAGCTGTAACTTATCCACAATTCATTTGTTTAGCAGTTGCTTCAACAACATTTTTTAAGTTGTGCATAAAGATTTAATTTATAATCCTTGATATAGTTTTCATTTGGGTTTTGTACTGCAACTGCAGCTGAATTAATAATTCCATTTTCAATGCTCTTTCAGAATAATTCATAGAAATTTCTTCCGGCCGAATTCACATTTTGCACAATTTAACGAAAATATTTTCTCTATTATTTATGTAGAAATATCTCTGATTTATTGTGCTTCTATATTTTCTGTGTTATTTTCTGCCTTGTTTGTGAATTTGCGAGAATTCATAAATATTATTGCACTCGGCTCAGAAATAATTGCACAAATATCAGAATAATCAAATGAAAAGAGAATTTAATACAATTCGCAATCAGTTCTTATATATATTTTTTAAGTATATTTAATACGCATTCATATATATATATATATATGTACGATATATATATATAAATTCAGATTCTTTTGTCTTTACATTGTGCTGAGAGCTTGAAGATTTTGTTTTGTTCAACACTTTTTGAGAGTGCAAAAATATAAAATAATTTTACAATCCGCTTACAGAGAATACTCTATACATACAGCTCGAGTATATATACCTCTTACGATGTGGAAGACAAGTTTCATATCATATTTATCAGTGCTGAACAGAGTTCAATTGAATTCATTACGCAGCATTCAATGAAAATTGGAGCAAAAGTGCCTCGAAGCATCCCCAAGGCAACGGTTAAACCAAAGCGCACTGCGAAAAGGGAAATTAATTTGGAAAATCAAAGTCAATAAAATTTCGCTTTCTTTTGTGCCACTCCTGCACCCTGTACCTTCCGCACCCACATCCTGCCTCCCTCCTCCCACCTCCCACATCGCTTTTTTTCACGCTGCGCTGCGCGGCCAAACGAACTGGCCAAAGAAAAACCAGGCCCAGGCCTCCCCTTTGTGCCCGCCCCTTTTACATAACCCCAAGCCCTTTAATTAGTCAACCGCCCACTCTCTCTTGGCCACGCCCCCCGGCTGGAGTGCAGTGCAAACACTGAAAGCGAGTTGAGTTTTTCTGTGCTGCCAGCGAAGGGTTTAAGCGCGCGCTGAAAATTGCCATTAGGTTAAACAATTGCAGCGCTTGGCCTACATTGCGTATGCGTAATGCTTTTAATTTTTTCTTGTTATTTGCCTTATGAGTTTGGCAGCCTGTAACCCCCGCCACCCCGCCTCAGCCTTCATCCCTTGGCCACGCAGTTCATTACGTTATCGCGGGCGCTTTTCGTGTCCGGACGCTTGGCACGTAGCTTCCGACACGCCAGCAGCTTCAAGGAAGGGTGTAGACTAGGGTCTGGGTGCCAGAAGGTGCTGCCAGGCAAATGACATGTTTCTTTTTTTCTGTATAGATTCCGAAAAACAGCCAAAAGCTTTTGCCCTTGCCCAAAAGAGTCAGGAAAACCTTTTGCCACACGCTCAGAGCTCAGAACTCAAGACTTTACTTCTTGTTGTTGTTTGGCTGTAACAAATTTGTTGCAGGATTGATTGTATTGCCAACACACACTCGAACACACACACACACATGGAATAGTATAGCGTTTTGGTCAGAAATCAGAAAATGGCGTACGGATGTACATGACGTACATGACGTTTCCGTTTCCGCTGCGGCCGCCGCCTGAGCTGCGCTTTTCAAGTGTTTCACATTTTATTGTTGAATAAAACACCCCGAAAGCATTTCGAATGCCGGCGGTCTTAGAAACAAATAAAAGCAGCAGAAGGGAAAAGGGATGATAGAGGGTGTGGGGGATGGGTGCAGCTTACGGGCAACTATCAAGTGCAGCCGCAGAACGCTTTTAAAGTTGAGTGGTTGGCATTAACATTTTATAAGCCAGGCCCAACCCCAACCCCAAACTGGCCCCTCACTTTATTTAAACGCTCCAAATAAAACGTATTTTTCTATTCTCCCCTTTCAGATGGTGCCCACACAGCAGCTCGCCAAACTTTCAAATCTCACTTATTTGAACTTGGGTGGCAATCGCTTCGCCTCGCTGCCTCCTGTGGCATTCCTAAACTTGTTTCATCTGCGCGAGTTGCACTTGAGCCGCTTGGACTATCTGCAGCGGATCGATTCGAGGTAAGTTCTCTCTTTATTTCTATCCCCGAATTGAGTGAAAGTTAAAGTTGTAGATACTTAAGAGACTCGAGACTGTGTATACAACTGGGTCAGTGCCATCAATTGTACACACACAGCTCGAAGGGAACATCAACAAGACGATGGATATAAAATTTGTGCTGACCAAAAATGAATCTCAGCTAGGACCGACAGCTGATAGAAGTTAAACTTAAACTTAATCAAGCTGTTTAAGAGAAAGTTCTCAAGTACTTTCTCCTTTTGATAGCATCCTTTTAAATCCTTCTTAAATTAGCTAATCTTCTGCCTCAGGAGGCAGATCAAATTCAAAGCATGCAATTCGATTTGGAATCGTTTTATGCTTATGTGCATCTCGATAATCGAATGTTTGTCCCTCCCCTTTGAACGTCTAACTGATGCTGGCTATTTGTGCAATTCACTTTCACACACTTGCACATGACCTTTACACACACCCTCACACACACATACTCATACAGAGACAGGCATACAAAAGGATATACTTGAACATGCCCCGGCTACAAATCATTATTACTCAATGCAATCAATCATGGCTAATACGCTTTGGTAATAAGATGCCACCACACACACACGAAGTCCACATACAATCAAAAAGCCAAATTGCCGCTCCTCCCCCCACACCCCAGACCCCTCTGATAAAACCAGTTTCCAAGTTCCACTTTCTGCTGCAGACAGAGAAATGCTTGCGCTCAATTCGAGCATATGTTAATTCAATAATTCCAGGCAATTTTCATATCAAATCATCATTGAACGAGCCTCCGTCTGTGGCATAGTCTCGACTTGCTTGTCAATCATTCACCAGTCCTCCCCAGATGTCCTCAGTCCTCCTTGTTCCTCTCCACAACAATATTTACATGACTTACATGACAAACGATTGAAGCCCGAATCATGTAAATGGATTCACAGATGGAGACGGAAGCAAAGCGAGAGCGAGACGGATCTGTCATTAAATCAGTTTAATTTTGTAATTTTGTTTGATTTTCTTCTCTGAGTCTTACTCCAAATCCGTAACCCCCCTCTCTCTCTCTCTCTCTCTCTGTCTCTCTGTCTCTCTCTCCCTTCCTTTGGCTATTGTAATTGCTTTTGCTTTTGGTTTCGCTTCGTTTTGTTTGAGTTCTGTTTCAGTCTTCTCGCAAACTTTCGCCATTCACCATTGTTCGCTGTCTGTCAAATTGTTGCCTAACTGAAATTTGCATGCCACCCCCCGACCCACACACACACACACACACACACACCCAGTGAAATACACCCTGAGCCACACACATGAGGCTTATTTGCAAACTAAATTTGGCTTTTTTGAGGCTTTTCAAGGCGTTCGCAAATCTTTGGCGCTGTTACAAAATCTGCATGCTAATATATATAAATATTTAAATTTTGTTTAACTTTCCTTTTGCAGACCGCTTAAGGAATTTCACATTCAATCGAAACGATTCGCAGAGGGTGAATGCTGCTCAAAAATATCGTTGCATACTTTTAGGGGTGCATAAAAATCCTTTGCCTGGGCTTAAATTAGCTTTGGAACATAATCAATCGTACAAATAGACACATATGTTATCATTGTCAGTCAATTTGAGTTGCTTTGTCCTCCATGTTCAGTTGGTTTTATATGTTCTGGTCTATGTGAGAAAATGTCGCCAAGTTGTACTTAAAGTTTATGTCCGCTTCCTTCCGAAAGATTAAAAATTTTGCGAACATGCAGGAAATTATATTTCGCCAACTTAAGACTGGAGCTGAGGGTTGGCTGCCTTCGCCAGGAGCATAAATAAGTCAGTGACTCCCCTGCAAAAGGGGTTACAGACAAATTGTTAGAGACTCGCTCCAACAAAAGACAAGTGAACGGAAATAGCGCAACAATTTAAAGTTATGCCAGGCATTGCATTAAAGGACGAGACAGGCGCGACACACGAGACAGACCCCGGCAGATTTGTCGAGAGACACATGTATGTAAATATATATGCAAATGCGTTAATGGAAACTCCCCCAAAAGCCCGGAAAGCATAAGGAGTGGGAGGAGCGGGGGCAGCAGCGGGGCAGCACGTTGATGGCGACACGTTGATAGCAAACTTTATGGCAGATACATTTCGCAAACTGTGCGATACACATGTGTTGCTCTGAGGTTGCCTCATTATAAAAACCTTACACCTAAACAATCAACGCGCTCTCACAAAATTCATTAGGCACTGGCACGTCCCCCAAATGCAAACAACCCTCCCACGTAGAGCAGCCCTTCTGCACCCTCCCCTTCCCGTTGCTTCCGTTCTGGCACTTGGGCATATCAAAGGGAATATTAAGTGAACATTTTTACACCGTGTGGAAGCTGCCGGATCCGGAGTATGACTTAATAGCAAAAAGTCATTCGGTACATTAACATTTAGTCCTGGCCTGGCCGTAAAAGGGATAACCCGAGAGCTGTTGCCCGCTTCGTTTGCACGGCGTGTGTCATTGCGGATTTCAGAATTGAAACTAATTGTTTTAAAATTTATGCACTTTGAGCGAGATGAACACGATCTGACTTTATTCCCGTCCCCGAACCGAGGATGACTCCAAATTCGACTGGGCATGTATGACATTTGCTTTGCGGCGGCTTTGGGGTTGTCATTTGGTACCCATCCCCCGGCTGGGTCCCTGCTCCCTGGACAACTTATCTGTGAACTCACAGAAGCGGCTTATGGTTGACTGACTCTGCTCTGAGTATTAGCTCTAGAATTTGGTAGTAAGAGTTGGATTTTGTGTTCAATGGGTTGTAATGTGTTGGTTTTATAAATAAATTAGGATATGAAAAGGGAAGAGAAACGATTGCCTCAGCAGTTTATGGCTTCCCCATGAAAATTATAATAATTCATCGAAATATATATTTGAAATATATTATTGAATACTTTTAAAGAGTTTTTCTACCTCTTTTTGTGTGTTTCCGATGATGTCGCTGTTACACACTCAACACACACGGACAGGTGTGTTTGATCTAATTATGTGAAAACATAAAGCGTAAACACATGTGAATATTAAACTCGAGTTTCCATTGTTCCATTGTTATTTGATTTTATTGTTTTTTGTCTCTATTCAATGTAAAATGTATTGTTCGCGCTGACAAATGCAGCTTTGCATCCAAATATTCATTTAATTGCAAGATTAAAGCAAAAAGATTTCAAGTACTAAATCTATTTAACGATGGGGAATGTCGCATAGTCTGCAATGTGGCACTGATTGCGTCTGTTGCGAGCCATCCGAATGTATCCACTCTCGCCCCATGTGGCGCCCCAGGAGTTCTTCACCAACCAGTATGCGCCACCCTGGCTATCGTTGCCGTAACCCACTACGACGACGCAATGATTTATGCGTCTGTTGCACTTTGGATAGCTGTAGACTCCGCTCTTATAGAACTGGAAGTGTCCAGCGTAGACGCACACCGAGATGGGGCCCTTGGTGGCAACAGCAGCCTTCAAGGCTGACTCACTGCCCTGTCTTACACTCGAGATGGCTCTGACCTTGGCCCCAATGTTCTTCCTGTCGAAGCTGCATTTCCCTTTGGCTGCTTTATAGGGATAGGAAGCTTCGGTATTGATGCCATTGCGCTTCACATACTGCAGAGCGTTTCCGGGCTGTCCTCCCCTGCAGCCTCGATTGATATAGGGGAACCTGCTGGCACAATCCACCAGGTTCTGTTCGGAGAGGGAAACCAGTTGATTCTTCGCCAGAAAGTGACGACCCTCCAGGGTGCCAACTGCCGAAAAGGCCCAGCAGGAGCCGCAGGATCCTTGATTCTTCACGGGAGTAACTGCACCTTTGGCCCGCCAGTCGATACTTGCGGGCAGAGCAGCTCTCTCTGGGGCATTGTATATAGTATCGATATCTGCATTGAAAGCATTCGTTATATTCATTTCGGTCAGCATCAGGCTCTCAAATTCGTCAGCATAGAGATCTGTGAACTGGTTCTCGCCCATCTCGTAGGTCTCTTCTCCTGCTTCGAACCGTTTGTTATGGTTCTCAATCAGTTCCTTGTTATCCTCGAAGATCTGTCTGCGCAGCTGCTTCTCATCGTTCGACTCGTAGATCTTATTGTACTTCGAGGTGAAGCTGTTCCATTTGGCCTCCAACTTTTCCCTGGGGGCAATAGCCTGGCTGAATCCGACGATTGCCAGAAAAAGGAGTATAGTTTCTGTCCTCATGTCTCTCGGTGCTCAAAATAAATCTGCAACTGATTCAAGCAAACGTTTTCGCGCCTTTATTTAAAGCGATTCAAGTTGATTATATCAGAACTGTAATCAGAGTTATATAAACCGGATAATTACTGCCAAGAAATCGCTTCAAAGTAACTGCTAATTGCGATTTCTAGTATAGAACAAAGGCTATAATGGATAGTAATAATTGCAATTATAATTTAGAACATTTAAACACAAAATTAGATATATTTTCTCCCCAAAGAAATATTGTAAAGATTCACTGAGAAAACATTGTAAAAGTGCATGTGAGCTGTGATAAGATAGAAAGCAGTTAAATTGTAAGCCGATTCAGTTACAGCCCAAATGCAGTTAACGATATCCATAAACTTGGTCATATTCTATATGAAGGTATATATATTTTACATTAGGATGCACTTGCTGCACTTTGATCATGGATTTACTTATGGATTTCGAATTGATATGAAGTAGCCTCAACTAAGTATCAGGCTTTCCTCATAGAGGGAAACTCTACAACCGATAGTTGCATCAACTCAAAAAGAGACCTCATACTCCATAGATGTGAGTCTTAAGTCTCGGATCAGACGTGAATCTTATGGGAGGAAATCGGCTAATAGAAAAAGCTTTTTGTTAGACAGAAGTGAAGAACTTTAAGCTGGTTTCCTCTGAACAGACTTCAAATGGGGTACAACAGCGACACATTGTTAATAAATGGCTGCAAATAAGCAAACACAGTGAAATGTAAGCAACAATGAGAAGCACCTCACCCCCTGCCCCTGCCCCTGCCCCAGCCCGTGCCTCCGCTCTTGGCCCATATAACAATGGGGGTGTTGAAGCAGCTGCTGCTGCTGCTGCCGTTGCTGTTGCAGCTCATAAAAGTACGCAATGCATAATTTCATATAGTACTTTGTGAGTGAGAATGAAAAGTGCGAAGAAAAAAGGCAACAGAAACAGAGAAAGAACAAGAGCAACAACAACAACAGCAACAACAACAACAACAACAGCTGCTGCTGCTGCTGCAAAATGAAAGCAGGAAGAAATTACGGAAACAGGAAAACATAAACATGCTGCTGCCTGGCTAACTGCCTAGCTGGCTGCCTGATGGCCCACAGCCACGCCCTCGCAACCGCCCCCGACCCCAACGCTCAGTTAGGCCAGCAATTTTTCCATAAATTATGAGCATAGAAACATTTCAAGGCAGTCGCCTGAGTAGCTATTATGCGTTATGTTTATACTTATGCCTCTCTACTCGTACGAGCGAAGAGTATTTGCATTCTAATAGACCCACAGAGAGAGGAAGAGTAAGTGTCCTGGCCTAAGCCTGTCTATTTATGCATATGCATGCCTTAGCCCAGGACTCGGGAGTCAGGACTCACTCGCTGCTTGGTGCTCGGTAATTGCCATCCCACTTTGCGTTGCACTTGAATTTCAAGACAATTATAAATTATGCAAGCAACAAGCGAAGCGGGCCCAGTTAACACAGCCGACCAGCTATTTAACCAGTCCATGTGAACGCAGCTTAGTCATTATCTATATTTAAGTCTAGTTGCTTAAAGCTTTCTCTAGCCATTTGCCTCTTATTATTATTTTCATAGGCAGCTCCTTTGTTTATGTTTATACATAATTTGTGATTCGAGTGGAGTTCCTGTCTTTTAGGCCTATGTATTATGTATACCTAAATGCTGCGGATTCTAAACCATCCCTAGTGCTTAACATTCTGCGTTGGCTTCGCTGCCGCTTAGCGAAAATTAAAGGTTAAACGGGGCGTATGCGTAATTCAAAAACGTTTAAAATGCCATTAACAAATGCTTTAGGCATATCATTTGATAATTTGTCGTTGGCTCTGCCCAACAATTTGCAAGTTCTTTGTGTCCATGTGTCTATGTGTGTGTGTCGCAATTAGTTAATGACTGCTTGAATTTAGTTAAAGCTTTTAGTGGGTCTTTAATGTGAATGCTTATTCAACTGTCATCGCAGCACAACTCAATAAATCAGAGGCAAAAGCGAGTATCAAAACAGTTTCCCCCTCAGGGCTATCATATGTCATATCTCTATCTCTATCTCTATCTATGTCTCTCTCTATTTATTGTAGTAAAAATGTCAATCAACTGAACTGAATGGGATTTACTACTTCAACAAACTCGCCACAGAGAGGTGTAGACAGGCGAATAGCATATTCAAAAAGTGCGAGTACTGAGTGTATAGGAAAACGGAATGACTGACTGACTGACAGACAGATTGACTAGCTGACAAACTGTTTGACAGACTGACTGACTATCTGACTGATTGACTGATTGACTGGCCATCAGTAGTTGCCTTGGCTCTATTGGAGCTCTGCTCATGTGACTGAACTCTGACTGCTCTGAAGACCGGAATCGGAAAACGTGACTGAACCCGGCCAACATCGACGGCAAACATTTCAATTCGATTCCCAGCAATTCCAATTCAGACAGCAGACGCCACACACTCGCACACACGCTCACACACACACTCAAACAACACACACACACGCGAAACAATTTGCATATGAGTTGCTCAAAAAATAAAAACGAGAAAACAACACAAACATTTTCGACTTCGCACAAGCTCACACACACACACCCAGACACACACACACACACACACATGGCAACCATTTCCGTTTCCGCACGTTTGACAGCAAAAACAGGCAAAATATTCCTAACAGCAAAGGAAAAACTCTACTCGTTTAAGAGGGTAAAGAATCCAAATTGCTCAACTATCAAATACCCTAAGAAAGGCGTCGCTTTTTGTCAACTGAAAGACTCTTTGCTCTAGCAGATCCTGTTTAAGTTTCAATCTTTACTTAACATATATATATTCAAGATCATATCGATGACTTATAGCTGTTCATTTGATTTATATACAAATTGAATATAAACGTAGCTCACCTATCAAAACTGAGCTGCAAGCGCCAAGTCTCTTTTCAGAATAGAAACCTCCTCAGTTGGGCCTAAAGATCCTTTTAGTACCCTGTAAGCACTTTAAATTGTTGTGCACAACTGTGTAGCAAACAAAAAAAGCCACAATCAATACCATTAACATATATATTCATAGTCAGCAGCAACATCCGATCTGTTTGTTAAAGTTAAAGACTTCAAAAGAAACGTTTCCAAATTGAACTCAATTGCTTCAAGGATATGTGTTGCTTCATTTTAAAACGTCACCAAGATCATCTCGTAGTCGAGCAGACTCGACTGAAGCATTTTTAATATATACTTTTTAGTGTAGGGTATTCAAGAACAGCAACGCCCGCAGAGACGCGAAAAAAGTAAACACGCCGAAATTTAAGTTTAAATCTGGTTGCAGGACAGCAAAAAGGCTGGCACTGCTCTTGGCAGTCGAAAAAGTTTCCCCCAACTTCGTTTCCTTCAATCTCTTCCATTCTCCACCCACTGTGTGTTTACCTGTGAGCCGCCCCTTTGTCTACCTGTGCCTTAGCATAGCGTTTAGGCGTCGCCAAAATTGCATTTAAAGTGCGCGTAGCGTGCGCCATTTCGATGAGTGTTCAACAGCAGGCAGCGACCTGTGGCTTCGGCTCGGGCTTATACCTGTCTCTCACCTACCCCCCTCCTCCTCGATCTTATCCCAGCAGCTAGAAGAAGAAATCCCAGCCAATGTCACGTTTTTTTCCCCCTTGGGGCCAAGTGTTTGGCTCTTTGCACTATTTGCATAATATTTGCACAAATAATTGAATTTGTTTTTTGAGCCCCTGCACGCTAAATTCTCCAAGTGGAGCTTACTTTTTCCAGTCTCTCTCCATGCAGGGGGAAGTTTTCCCTGGGTTTTGGGTTCCGACTGTGCAGATAATGGCAAAAATTTTAAGCGCCTGCAATTGAAGTTTCTGAATGCTTAACTTGCCATGAAATTGAACTTCCAGCAGGGCAGCGCTTCATTTGTTTAGTCTAGAAACTTGGAAGAGATGTGGCAAACGGTAAATATATATATATATTAATATATATATATATATCGATATCTTGGGTATGTTTAAAGAGCATCCTTAAGAAGCGAGTCACAAATATTTGGGCATATATCGAGACCTATTCCCATTTGATATGCGAAAGCAAACCTCAAATGAAAATTCCCTCCGACGTGTTGCAAATCGATGAGGCACGCACATGTTGCCACATGCCGAGTGGCCAACTAGTAGCAATCATTTGCGACTAACTGCCGCATACAAATGGGTCTGAGAGGCGCCACTTATCAAAGCGAGCGAATGCAGAGGGTGCACCACGAAAGTTCATCAACTCAAATAAATGCGTTCATTTAACACGAAATGCAACTTAAGAGCTCGAATCAAATCAAATCAAATGTAATGCTGAAGGGGAGGGGAAGGGGAGGGGGAGCGGGAGTTGAGCTGGTGTGAAAGAGTATTATAAAAAGAAGAAAGCGCTTAAGAGCGACAAATTCGCAGTGTGTCAACGAAGCAGCCAGCGAGACGTCTCGTCGCCAGTTGCAACAGCGGCAGCAGCTGATAAGTTGCTCATACGCCACGTTGCACTTATTTCATGCTGAGGCTGCGACTGACTTGCTCCGGCGGGTAACAGCAGCAGCAGCAGGATGTAATAGGTAATGCACTGCTCCAGTCTGCAGTCAGCGACTTTCCGACATTGACTTAACTTGGCAGGGATTTACGGCAACCCACCACGGAGGACCTTCACGGAGGACCTTCACGGAGCAGCCTGCAACGTGCAACGTGCAACGTGCAACATGCACCGTGGGAGTACTTTTTTCTCTCTCCTCTTTACCCTTATTATTAAGTTGAAATAGACGCGGGCTACATAAATCCACGTCGCTTAAGTAGACGCCATGTGGATAAGCTCGTGTGGGTGTGTGTGTGTGTGTGTTGGTGCTGTGTGTGTTTATTCGTGTATTTCATTGCTTGGCATTTAAGTTTAACATTGATGCATGGCATTCTGCATAATTAAAAGGAACAGCAAGAGGAAGCCTCATCCTTCCCCTCTATCCTTTAAACACATATTTATTTCCAGGAAACCTTTAAGGATCCATCTAATCCTTCCCTCTCTCTCTCTCTATCTTTGCAGAGCCTTCGTAGACAACACGCACCTGCAGACGCTGCACCTGAACTTCAACCCGCAGCTGAGCGACATACCCATGCGCCTCTTCCAGGGTAATCCCAACATACTGGAGGTCTACATGCAGAGCAACAGCCTGCAGACTCTCTACTCGGCCCAGTTCCCGGTGGATCAGCTGCAGAAGCTCTACCTGGGCGACAATCCGCTGCAGTGCAACTGCTCCCTGCTCTGGCTCTGGCGCCTGGTCACCGGCAACTTTGAAGGCACAGAGCAGTCGCCGGAGCACGCGCCAGGCGGAGCTGTTGCCGCTCTGGCCAAGGAGGCAGCCGTCGCCGCAGAGGAGGACGACACCACAGCGAAGGCGGACGATGGTGTCTCTGCCCTGGCCGCATACATAGCCGAGCAGCATATTGTGAATGCTTTGCAAACCACCGAACCGAGTGCCTATGAGCAGCGTCTGGAGGCCGCCGCCAGCTCCAGCTCCAGCAGCAACAACGCCAACTATCTGCGCATGGACAAGCAGCAGATTAGCTGCGACATCTGGCGGGATGCAGTGCGCACGCGCAGGCAGCTTCTCACGATGAGCGAGGGCGAGATCACCTGCCCGGCGCACATCGTGACCGTCGTCTGTGCCGTCATCACCTGCCTCCTGGTCCTCATGATCGGCATCAGCGTGCTCTACTATCTGCGCTTTGTGAAGCGGCGCCGCAAGCTGCTCCATGAGCGGGGACCCATGCGCACCAGCAAGAGCATCATCAATGTGCACGATCGCATCCTGCAGGGTCATCATCAGCCGCTGGGCGGTGGAGCGGGCATGAGCATGACGCTGGGCGGAGGTGGCACTGGAGGCATGGGCATGGCTCTCAACTATCCGCATCATGCACAGACGCTGCAGGCGCATCATCATTACCATCAGGCGATGCCGCTGCAGGCGCATGGCGGCAATGGGCACGAGTATCAGCAGACGACTCTGCCGCAGCTGGACAAGCTGGAGCTGGAGCGCTATCTGGCGGCGCAGACGATTGCCAACGAGTACCGGGCTCTGAAGCCCTGGGAGCTGCCCGTCAAGGAGGCAGACGATGAGCCGGAGCATCTGTATGAACGCTTCGATCACTACGAGTACCCGGACACGCACACAATGACCAAAATAAAGCAGGCGGCAGCGCTCCAGGGTAGCCCTGTGGCTCCTGCTCCCAACTCTGCTGGAGGCGGTGGCACTAAGCCACATGTGGTCTACGTATGACGTGGACGTGGAGGTGCTAGCGTCCAGAAGCAGCAGCAGCAGCAGCAGCATAAGCTAAAGCAACCACACCATAAGCAGCCCCAGACACAGGCACAGATCCAGCTGCAGACTCAGCTTCAACCACAGCCGAGGCAGCAGCAGCAGATGGATCTGGGCATGGAGCTGGTGGGGTTGGGTCTGACCAACAACAACTATAGGAGCTATGTGCAGAGCCAGACCAAGGCCAGTGGCCACTTTTGAAAACAGGGATATGTGCAGCAGCAGCAGCTACGTGAGCACCACTCATAAGTGAGGTTAGGATTTTGTGTTAACCATAAGTGAGGTTATGTTAGGATTTCCTTGATTGTTTTTGTTTTAGGTTCTTCAGTTTAAGTTCCAAACGTGAATATGATAGCTCGCAACAAAGTTAAACAAGCGTCGAAATGAAACAAGGGATATGTCTACGTGTATAGCAGCATACTATAGCTATAGCTATAACTATAACTATAACTTTAACTAGTAATTAAACTAAATCGAATAACTAAGCCGCATAGTATATATATTAAGTACAATACCAAGTTCATATAATTAAAGTTATATAAAACACAATAGTCGAAGGAAAACACACACTCAAAATAACGATCTATCTATATCTTTCGCTCTCTGAAAACAAAACAAAAAATAAAAAAAATAAAACCAAGTAAGAAATCGAAATCTCTTTAAGCAAACCCACACTCATAGTTAAAGGCATTTAGCATTCTAATAAATAGAATATAGTTAATAACTGAATTTAATATATATATACTCGTATATATACGATGCCAGGAGTGCATGATTAACCTAGTTAACTATTTATTGTGTATCATTTAACTGTTGTGCTTAACAATAACTCGAGAAAGTTTGTACCCAGCACAAATGTTGATCATTTCTTTATATATTTTCTGGATTTTCTTTAACTATCATTTGACAAGGCATTAGCTGTGGGATTGGAGGATCTTGAATATGTCAACTAGTTTTGTGGAGCAAATATGAAAGAGAGGGACCAAAACAAAGTCCAGTTTAAGTATTCCGAGAATATAAAAGAATATATACAAAAAAGAGCTCGAATTCGACAGCTAATGCCGAGTTTATTTTCGAAATTTTGAGAGGAATAAAAAAACAAATATGATGACAATATAAAAAGTGTAAATTTAAGCGAAGTTTAATTAAATATATATATTATTTAACAGTTTAACAAAAACTATGTGTAAATACCGATACGAGTTGAAAAATAACAAACTAAAGAAAGAAAAGAAAAAGAAAAAATACTCTACTCAAGCACTCAAACTTAGCGTACTTTTGCCTAATTATTGTAAATAATTTATTATAACAATTAAATTTAGTCAAACCCTTAAAGTGTACATTTAAGCAAACAATAAAATAATAGGACGGACATTAAAGCAATTCTTAAATATTTAAATAAAAAACAACTTCTATTCGTTGTTATTTCAGTTCTTAGCTTGCGACATAATAATTTACTTTTAATTGGTTGGAGAGCAAAGCAAATAGAAACCCAACTTAGAGTTCAATTTGCATAAAATTTGTTTCGATTGAATGGCATTTAAAGCAAAACAAAAACAAAAATAAACGTAACGCAAAAACATAAGCAAATATTAAGCAAAAGCAAACAAACAGCACACATATTGAAATAAAATTAAATTTACTCAACAAAAAACTGCAAAATAAGCTAAATCAAAAGCGGAGAGCTAAACAAATGTGAATCGAATGCATTTGTTTAGTTTGAGTGCGAGGAGAATTGAAATATTGAATTAAAACCCATTAAATGTGTGTATAATAAACAGATATGCTTAAGTTTAAATACAAACACAAATATATATATATATATATATATGAAACAAAATAATAATTAAATTATATATACGATAGGCACAGGAAAATGCAACAACAAAATTAACATACACAAATATAAATACAAAAAAACAAAATGTTATTTCTTATACAAAGACTGACGAAAACGAGGAAGCAGAATAAAATATAAATAAAAAATTAAAAAAAATACAATTTGCTTTAATTTTTGAATCCGAAATCTGATTGATATATATTAATTTGGTAGATGTATACCAAATACTTTTTTGTGCAGACAAAATAGCTCATTCTTAGCAGTTCGCTTCGCTACAGCAATTTCATTCGAGATTCTCTACGAATTTCATGCAATTTCATGCAATTTCAGTTTTCGTAGACGATTGGGTATCAGGCGAACAGAATTAGCAGAAGGCAGCTGCATTAAACTTTTTCTTAAATTTGCTGCATACCATTAAGCGGCAGTTAACACTAACATAAGCAGACGGCAGCGCATTGAACTTTTTTAAAATTTGCTGCATAGCATTAAGGGGTAGTTAACATTAACAGAAGCTGTTAGCTTTTTTCAATCATATGTCAATTTGCCAAAAATCTGACAGAACTGCAATTAGTTGCCGTTCATCAATGTTATGCTTGCAGTCCGCTTCGCTACAGCAATTTCAGTCGAGATTCCCTACGAATTTCATGCAAATTCGGTTTTCGTAAGCTGCTGGGTACCAGGCGAACAGAATTGGCAGACGGCAACAGCATTGAACTTTTTGTTAAATTTTGCTGCATAGCATTAAGGGGCAGTTAACACTAGTCGAAGCTGCTGTTAGCTTAGCAGTAAAAGAGTACAGACGCTGCTGTTAACTTAGCAGTAAACGTCTACAGACGCTGTTGTTACTCTGCTGTAATGATAAAATTTGTGAGCCTCTGTTAATCTCTCTTTGACTGTTACGACGACGTTTGAACTTAGTTTTTACTGCCAAACTTTATGCAGCTGGATACCAAATGTTGTTTAATTTAATTATTTTACCGATGTTGGACGGAAAATATAATTTCAATATATTTTATATTATATTCTATTTTATGTATATTCTATTTTATAAGATATAAAACTCATTTCTATTTCCAGGAGCTTACAAAAAGGCATCTATAATTTTTATAGAGGGTAGAATGCCAAAAAATATAATTACAAAATCGACTGCAATCGATTTGAAGAAACAATTTAATGTAATTTCGCGCAATTGAAACATTGTCCACACAGGACGAAGTTCCTTTACATTGTCGTGTTACAAGGACTTCCATCCTTGAGTATGCTGACATATAATATGCAAAACGGTGCCACTAAGTAAAGACTATTATTTGACCGAGGGGATTTTGAAATTGTTTAGCTCGTTATTGCATTATTAATATTTTGACCCAATAACCTAATTCTTAACGGACTTCAATCAATAAAGAGAGGGCTTTAGGTACTAAAATCAACTATTCAACTGGCTTTTCCAGCATTCTTTGAGCAACAGGTAGTCCTCCTTTAAAGCAGAAAGCATTATTTGTAAGCCAAAGCACAACACAGACGGAAAAGTCAATGAAAGCACAGACTTTCCTTTTAAGAATCAATAATCGCGTCAACTCTGTACAAAAATAAACCTAAGGATTGCTTTCCAAATGAAGTCCTTTTGAACTTGAAGTGAGAAAGTCCTTGTTCAATGTGCGAGTCTGGTAAATAAATCTTTAATGGAATAATCGTGTTGTTTCTATAAATTCTCCCAGAAAGTAATCCTCTTGCGATAGTGCATATAAAGTATTTGAGCCTCATCCAGAGTTGCCAAGCAACGGCCAGGTAATATGTTTGCATAATAAATCAGAGACTTAAGGGCTGGCCTAACAATTCCAGGGACTGTCCTCCCTTGTAACTAACCTATTGTTCATTTGTAGTCTTAAATGCGACAAATCTAGCTAAGATGTGGCAAAAAAAGAGGAGAGGAGTGGAGAGAAAAAACACACAATGCGATGTTAAACAAACAAAGTACTTGTTTTGTTGTTCGAGTAGAAACAGAGAAAAGAGTAGCCAAAATACGAGTATTTCCACAAGCAGAAGAAATGACATAAATCTGGGCCTAAAACAAGTGCTACACACAAAGAGTAAGTCGAAACGCCTACCGAACACACGCTGAGAGGGAAAGCACAACAAGTACATGGGCGTAGGGGGAGGGGCAACAACAGATATGTGGCACAGTTAACATAAGTAAGTAATATATTGCCGGGCAGCCCAGGAAGAGGGCAACTGGGGTGAATGAAAAGGGTGTCCTTAAGAACAATAGAAGGATACACTTAGCTCGCCACTGGTCCAGAAGTAAATCTCCAGAAGTTATGGTAACATTTCAATCCCAATACACATCTTTATTGTTAAAGCTACTCGCAATATGCACGGGTCAGAAATATGGTTCATTCATGCAGATCCTTCAGCTCACATGACGCATTGCTCCGGGCCAAAAGCGACTTGAAAATCAAATAAAAGTGAGAGGAATAAAAAGCGGAGCACCACAATAAAAAGGTACTAGAACCAGCAGCTAGACTTAAGTTTGGAATAACGACGCCTGAATATCCTTTCTGTCTACAGATATAAGTTTAACAGTCTATAATAAAAGTTAACAGATCTTGGGAAAATTCAGTTAAATACTTTATAAAAAAGGAAACACCATTTGTGATTCCTTCAGATCTTTTGCATAAACATAAAATATGAAAATCTCTACTCTACTCCAGACTTATCACTACTTTGATTTGACCAGACATGCAAATAGAAGGTAATCATAATATATATATATATATATACTCTATAGGGGGTGGAAATTGGGACGCATAAAGTGAGACAATAATAAAAGTGTTTTAGAGAAGAAAAAAAATAGAAACCTGTTACATAAAGTGCAGCTGAACAAAAGCGCAAACAACGGAGCAGATGAACAATTTAGTAAATAAATCTGCATGCTTTCTAAATAATTAACATGCCCGAGGCCTGTGACAAGTCCCGATTCCATCCCCTGCGTCCATCCACCCATCCATCCATCCAGCCAACGATTCACTTTCATTCAAACTGAATCCCTGCCACTCATTGAGTTATTCAACTTGGCGTGGGAGAGATCCAAATGGGAACAACTCTCCGTTTGTTCTAAGTCCTGAATGATTGCAGCGCATTTGTTTGCAAGGATCTGAAGCCATCAGCATCCAGCAGCACCCCGATTCCATTCAGATGCGTTGGCAAAGCCCCACGGACTTAGCACCACACCTGCGTCCCGCGTCCTGCCTCCTGCGTATCCAGACTAAGGTAAGAGGAGGCGTGGGCCTGTAAGTAATAGCAAGTAATTAATATTTTGACAAGCCTCAACTTTGTGTCCATGGGAACGTTTCCTCCTTAAATTAGGCAAAAAATAACAATTTAAGCAAATGATTCGAGCAAATTTTCTCAGATTTCCGCTGAAATACGCACAATAAGTCATAAAGTGCAGGGAATGTTGACGAAATCTATGAATGGGCGACTATTAAATGCAGCCCAAGATGCGTGCCTGGCCATGGCCAGCTTTATGGTCCACACACACACACAACACACAGCACACACACATGCCGTAAATATCTGTCAGATGCCGAGCTACACTCACCCGTATACGAAAGGCGCTGAAGCATTTGAATTACGACTCTGGCAGCATTTTAATTGCCATTCGCTTTCGCTTTATAGATACAAATAAAGATGCAAAAGATACTACTGCTAATATGAGCAGATATTAAGGATGTATCCGTAGAGCTACATAAATTAAAGTAATGTTTGGCGCATAAACAATTTAATGGCAAAAAATTTGCTAAATTAAATAGCCCAGTTAGCACGGCTGCTTACTGCTGGCCATAACGAAAAGCAGCAATCGGTAGAGAGTCAGAAAAAGTATTTAAGTTCCAAGTAGCTGCACATGCTCCATGTCCCACTGCTGATCCCATCGTTGTCTCAGCTTTAGCTTGCCAGAATTCATTTAAAGCAAATCCTGCTCCCGACCCATCTGTCTCCTTGGTCCACAGCCCGGCTGGGTTCCCACTCAAAAATGGCGACAAACTAATTCGCATGCATTGCTGGGGCAACCGCAAACTGTTTGCGCTTATCTTGGGGTTTTTGTTCTGAATTATAGCGCTGGCATGCCAAATAAAGACACCAATAAAAGTGTGGCCAAGATAAGCAAAGTGGCTAAAAGGCACAGCACACAGCGCAGAGAAACTACAATGGAAGAAGAGGCGATGAATTTTTAAAACAAAAGATACGCGAGCAACAATAGCAACAAATTGAGTACAAAAGCAACGCTTACTATGATTTCTGCCAGCCCAAATCAAAAACTAAAGCACTTTCGACAAAGGCTGCAAGTAGTACGGGGATTGCAGCTGCTGCTGTCCGGATAAGTGGCGGATACGCGTATACTTTGAGTGTGAGAGGAGCAAGATATACTCGTATCTTAAAGCTTTTAATGCTCACATCGCTCTTGACCACGCCTGGACAAGTTTTGTTTGGACTTATTTTTGCCTACTCCAGATACTCGACTCTTCTTTCAGTAAGATGAATGCGTTTGCTTATCTATCGTACCATGTGCCCGCTGGCCACTCTGTTTATTTCGGATTCGTCTGCTGGTTGTGGTTCTGGTTTGGGTTTCTATTTGGGTTTGGGCTTGGGTTCAGGTTCTATTTCTGTTTCCGCCTTTCGGTGCCTGTCAAACGGTGTGTTAGCCCACAGATGCAGATACGGAAACGGATACACTTTCCTCCACTGTGTATCGCTTGTTGAAAGAGATATGTCTGCTCTGCACTGAGGCTACGCCAAAGCTCACTCCGGACTCGACGACAGCTTCCCTCGCAGGTTCGCACCGTTGCCATACTCCATGAATCCGATATCTTTCAGCTTGACAGCATCTTAACTAATATAATGCCCAATTTTCTGTGGTTTATGGCTTACAACTGTCAATGGCTCGTCGGACCATTCATCTAAGCATTGAGTGTGTTTGTGTGTGTGTATGTGAGGGTGTGTTCTGGCTAGTCTGGTCACTCACTGGTCAACCATGTGCTCTCCCCTCTCACCGACCCACAAAAGGTGTTTTGTTGAGCTTTTTAAGCATTTGATTAAGGGACAGTTTGTGCCTTGCTCGTCGAAACATTGAAAGGTCGTTATTTAAATTGATATAAATGATATGTCTTCCTTTTCGTTTGTAGTGCAGCTCCAGCTCTCTTCTTGGCCGACTGACTCGGCCACAAACTGTTGGCGTTGACATTTTGGTTTTGGTAAGTTCGCTAAGTGAATTTCGAATGAGCTCTAAGTGACGTTGATTTATCATACGAGATATGCACATATATATAGCCACATTATTGGAGCCATTTGCTTTGTCAAAAAGTAAATATTATCCAAAGACCTTTCAACGCACCACACATTCGTCTCTTGTGTTGTACTCAGCTGTTAGCCCGCATCCCAGCCAGGTAATTATTGAAGCAACGTCTGGTAAACAAACCGTTTGCGTTCAAAGCAGCTGGCCTTTTGTCTAAAATTGGAACCACATGAAATATCGGAGATACATATAGTATATACATATGGCTAAACTATTTTCCGACGTACCCTGATATTGTATTCGGTTTTAGCTCATACCACGTTCATCGCCTCAGTGGCCTAATGGATAAGGCATCGGCCTCCTAAGCCGAGGATTGTGGGTTCGAGTCCCATCTGAGGTACATTTGGTTGTAATCATTTTTTTATTTTTAACGATAAGATTTGTGCATATGATAATAATATAAAAATAACATATATAGTATCAAATAGTTACTTAACAGTAGTTTTACTCTCTTTTGTAGAACTTATTCCATATTTTGTATAAGTTTTTTTAGTAATTAAGACGTTTGTGCTGCTCTTGGGATTCAGAATATAAACACATTTCTTTGTGAGAAGAGTACAGTTATTGGAAGCAAAGGGAGTCTACTACTTTATGTAGTTTACATATATATATGTTGTATGTATGTATATTTCGAATGTACACAGAATCTTAGATTATCACAGATATGTCTCTGACTACACTATAGTTGCATAAGGAGCTAAAAGAATAAACATGTAAAATCTTAACACATGTTCTGCTTGACTGAAAAATAAACATGTGGAGACCTGTTCATTCCCCCACCACGTGTTGAACTCGCGACCTCCCGCTCAAGGGCCAATGCACCTACAGCTGCGACAACGCAAACAATCTGAAGAGAGTGTCCAATGTCCAAGATGAGATGCGTCATACTGAAATCTCAGCAACTTTGTGCCACGTGCAAATATATTATCTCAATATAAATAGAGGTGCAAAGTTCAATGTAGATTAAAAATTCTTAATTGTTTAGTATATGCGATTTTATAATGAATTAAATTGATTTACACTTATTATGAATGAATGTTGAAACTAATATAATATAATTTAAAAGGTGGAAAACACTTATAAACTTGACACACATACTATATATAGTCTGTACATGTTTTGTTAGCTAAAAATACCTCAAGCAAATATGCATTTTGTCTAATATGTTTGGGACACAATATCTATAAATATTTGGATATACATTTGTTTACAGTTTGTGTGGCCGGATACTCTAACTTTAAGGTTCCACGCCCACAGAAGACCCCATTCACGATTTCTGCCATTTTTCTCTCTTTTCTCTTTTTTGTGCAGGATGCCCAAATAAGTTGTGCAAATTTTTTGTATGTTTTCAAACATGACACCCGAAAGTTGGCGTTATAGAAAATAAATTTATGGAAATATTTGCACATCAATTTCGAGTGGTTGGAGAACGGTTCGAATCTTCCCCCAGTCGGAGTCAAGTCGTCCTATCCAATGCCAATCACCAACACCATCGAAAAATTGTAAAGTCGGGGTAGTGTAACAAGCAAACACCTTTGGCTTCATTAAACTTGCCGCTTCGTGTTACAAATACCTGGCAAAGTTTACTTTCCACATACCAAAACCGAATCAATTTCTGCTCGAGGTGGGGAAATTATTTTTCAGCGATAAACTCAAGTTACACCTTTCAGAGCAGGGGATGAATCGACTGCAAAATGTTGTGTAAAATTTGCAAATGCAATAAATAAACTCGTTTCGTTTGCGTGCTGTGGTTGCTAGGAAGGAGGCATATAGGAGGCATAAAGGAGGTATAAACGAGGTATACAGGAGGTGTATAAAGGGCGTCTGCTATGTTTACACCCACCCGGAAGCGTGTAACGGCTTGTTTTTAGCTTTTTTCACACTTAACCAAAAGTGCGCCACATGTGGCTCCAACGGCTTGATTCTCCTTCTTTTTTTTTGATCCTTTTTGTGCCCCTACATATTTTGCTTTTGTTTCGTTGAACTTTTTCTTTTCCCCAAAGCATCCCCAGAAAGTATGCAAATAATTTTTGTACATAGTCTGCGCCTGGCCTCATATTTGATATTCAGTGTCAGTTGGCGGAAGGGTTACGAATATAAGTTATTGAAATTTGCATGCAAGCGCAGAGTGGCTCCAGGGGTATAACACACACACACAGACACACACACATCGAAGGTTAGCTTGTGTGTGGAATGTTGTGTTAGACAGAACGTTTTGCAACACTTGCGCATTGTTCTAAGCTGGGGTTTCGCCCTAATGTGGGAGTTGCTCATTGTTTAGCCATATAAATCTGACTACTGAGAGTTTTCAAACCGATTATGGTCTTCTATATGGATGAATGCCTCCGGATCTGCAGGTCTCAGAAGGCGTTTTTTGATTATGTGCAGTCCATATAAAAATTGAGAAACTTTAAATGATAAATTTATAATAATATGTTATCCCATAGGAACTGTATATAAAGTATGTTTTAAAAGAAGAAACCCAAAATGTGATACGTCAAATTTAAATGATTTCTGGTGATTTTTCTTGTTTTCTCTCTTTAACCACAACAGAATGCCAATAAACTTGGCTTATCAAACTTTAAATTGCAACTCGAAGAACGTTATTCCGATGCTGACTGGGATTATCGGCACTTCCACTTGGAAGTCAAAAACAACCATTGAAGAACTGATTCATAACCCAGCATAGACCACACACATCTAGTAATCGGCTTTTTTTTGCTTTTGTTTCTGGCTCTTGATGGCCCCATAGAGTTTCATCAGACGCCACTGACCCACATTCGACATTTATCACACATGCGATGCGCCAGGGGCCAGGACCAGGACCAGGGACAGGCCGGAGAAAAGGACACCCCATCCGAGTTGCCTCTCAAATGACTAAGTGGACTTTTATTTCACTGTTATTGCTTGTATTTGCTGGAGGGAAAAAGCGCGTTTCTCTTACGAAACGGATAGTTTCATCTCGTGAGAGGCCCATGCTCAGCTCCTGGGCGGAATGCGATGCTGCCAGTTAAAGTTTCAGTTGAGTTTCTTATGAAGTATAATTTATATGAAAGCTGGTTAGCCAGAGGCGAGCTGTTATCAATGGGAAGGGAACAACATTTTAGTCTAAATAATTATCAGTACTTCCGCTAATTTAATCAAACCGATGTAAATTGCACCCACTTATCGGGGTTCTTCACCAATTTTACATTTCATCCGTATGAATCGTCACGAGTGGCGTCATAATTATCATGCAATAAATTATGAGGGCGATTATGACGGCATGTCAGAACGTAAGAACGTAGGTGATCCCCAATTAAAAATGCCCCTGATAAAGCGTTATCTGTTCCTTGTTGCCGAGTTCGTACTCAAATTTCAGACTCGACCTACAGTCAACAAACAACGGTCAAGCGGTCAAGATGGCTAATCGGAACCAACTCATCTATATCGCCTTCCCTTGGCTCTTGCTAGTTCTGGTAGGTTTCCAAGCTGTCTAAATTCATAGAGTACTCTAATCACTTTGCAACTTTTCTGGGGTACAGCTTCAAGCTAAACCTACTTTGGGCTATGGAGATCTGAGCCGCACGCGGCTGACGGCACAGGCGGAACACAACCTGGACGCCATCACTAGCCATGCCGTAGCTCTGGCCACAAACTTGGTGGATGGTGTAGTCGATGATCTGCTTATTCTGGACTCACAGAACTCCCGACTGCTCAACTACTTGTGCAGATTCGAAGCATTTCTCGCCATGAGCGGCAACCAAACAATGAAAACGCTCCAGGTCTTCTATGACATCGTGGATCTCTACCTGGATTCGGATGTGGCCGACAAGACAACCAGCATTGAGACACAGGTGATTGCTCTGTTCCTGCAGCGCAATGGATTCGATCGCTGGAAGCGTACGATCCAAATGCGTCTGACACATTTACACAAATCCTTCGACAAGAAGCTTAAGAGGCACATGGACACCCTCGACCAGGAGGAGCGCGCTGTGCTGGAGCATCGCTGGGAACACGTCACAGAACGTGGCGGCCAAAGAAAGCTGGAAAAGTTCCGCGATTTTATCAGCTGGTTGGCTGGTTGATGAATTAAATTAAACTATATGAATGCTAAACTAATTTATTTTATATTTATTAAATTTAATTTCAATTTTTATAAATTTAATTATTTATAATAATTGTTAACAGTTACAGAAAACGTGTCTCGCTTTTAAGCTGGTTAAGAGTATTCGGTCTTAGTGCTGAATACTTTATATGAGGGGATATAGAATGTTGGACAACTATGTAACAAGTGCGTGTTCCTGTTGTATAGTGTAAAAAACGTATTTATTATAAGCAAATATTGGGAGCATGTCCGTGGAAAATAAGATACTAAAGAGAAAAGAGAGAAAAACTTTGAAGCTCGAAAAGTAGGAAACACGAAAGATAAGAGTGTTGATCGTGTCAAAGTACTTTGGTAATCACATAAAAAAAGAAGAGAACTATTTGTATAACTTACTTAGCATTTACATGGTTTAACGGGGGATCCGAACGCTCTTGGGGCACGTGCACTCAGAAAACTCTGGCAGGGAATATACGAGTGTGGAAGGAAAACTTTTGCCAGTTGCTGACAATAGTCGTTGCAATGAAAACTTTCCATGCACCACAAAAACTTGAAGAAATATTATAAAACTGAATATTGAAGCAACGAAATTTAGACAAAACAACAATGGAACAACAAAACGTGGCTGCCTCTGAAGTAAAGTGATACTTTTTATACCCCAAACACCGAATAATGCAGACAGCCTCAAAAAGATGTCAGACTCTTGCCATCCTGGATGCAGCTCCTGGTAGGGAGCAGGGACTGAGGAGTGAGGCTAGGTGCAGAGCTGGCTAAAGAAAAATGCCAGCTGCATTTCCTGTCTGAAAGCTGACAAAGTGCTGAGTGCATTTACGACATTTGCCGTCGCTCTGTTCGTGCATCTGTCCAGTTTTCCTTCGCCAAAGATATTGAAATGTCTTAGAAAGGAGATAGAAGAGAGAGAGGGAGAGAAGATAGAACGATTAAACTGAAAAACTGGAGATAAGACTTTAATCGAAAAAAGGTTATACAAATCGGTTTACATATAACTGCTTTCCAATGAAAATTCATATGACGCTATGAATAGCCCTTAGAAGAATTATGATCTCCACGGAAGTAGTTCTGTTCCTAATTAATGCTCATTCACAGTAGCCATTCGTTATCAAGAAACTAATACCTTATCGAAAACTAAGTATTATGCTAATCTTTAGGGCATTTTCAGTGACGTACACAACATAATCTAAAGTAATCTGGGGAGCAGAGGAAATACCTTAACACTAATATGATCCCAAGAGGTGTAGTTGGTCGATGTATCAGATTTTAATATGAGAGAGTTTATTTGATTATTTTATTTAACTTTTAATTTGCATTAAGTATGATACACGACTCTGAAAGCACAGCTTACTTCTGATACCACAAGAGTAATAAGATAATTCTGCTTTTACATAGGGACAACGAGATCCATTTCTTAGACAGGTCCTTCTATAAGTAAAATTACATTTAGTTTTCCCTCTAAAAGATAACACATACTTACCTGAAATCTGACCTAATAGACTATATACTCTGGACCACATTTGGTACTAGTAGACATCCTCGTCTTCACAACACACTCCCAGGCCGCACAACAAGCCACAGAGGAAGGGCAGGCAACACATAACGCAGCCAATGCAGCATAATATTATTATACTCAGTGTATTGAGTCCTCGCACAAACGAGGAGAATAGCTCCTGTTGAGAAGGAGTTGTGTTGGAGCCAGAAGCCCTTTCCTTATGCATAGTCATTTCAACTGAAAGTAGGTATGACATTAAATAGACTTTTGAATTTTATTTATTCTATTTATACATAATAATATATTGAGTACAAAAGCACAGCAAACTGTTTATTCAACAATTGCTTAAATGCTGTTAACAACTCAGATATCAATCCCTTAAGTAGGAACTCAACAAACATATCAACAAAAAACATAATTACTTATATAAAAATATTACTTATAAAATAAATATTTATATGAATAATTAGTTTCAAGAATTTATTAAATATTTCAACTGGACAGCATATTATTATGGTTATAGATCTATGAAAGGAAAAGGTAAGATTGCTTTAGTCGACTGAAAGGTATCCTATATAGTTAATTAGGTAAATGTTTACTATATAAACTATTTATTTATAGCAACACAACCATATTCATCGCTTAACTGTGATTAATTTATATAAGCTTGAGTTTTATTTATTTATTTACCTTTAATTTTCAGTAAAATTACATTTTTATTTCATCCACTTTTAACTTTTATTAGTTGTAAAGGAACAGCATGCTTCTCATACTATTATATGTATACATATACATATATACATACATATCTATCTGTGTATATGTATATATATACATATGGAGACACCCTTCAGTTCCACTTTCTTTTCAGGTCGTTCTTCGAATAAAATTACATTAAATCTGTTCTGTGGTGAATAGTTTTACTTACTCCAAACTCTGAACCATCTTAGTACGAGTATTATAAAAACAAAGTTGAACACTTTCCTCTGGAGCACATCTACTACTAGGAACAACTACCCATCCTGATGGGAGAACGCTCCTGTGGCAGTCAAAACGACAATCGCAAAGGCGACGGTGCAACAAAAACAACAAAGACAGGTGACAATTACAATGATAATTAAGGCGGCTGTCGTCAAGGGCGCGGGTTGTGCCGATGTATTTGTAGCTGTAGTTGAAGTTATAGAGAGGAAAACGAATTCGGTCTCATTAATGTCACTCATTTTGACAGTTTGCCAGTATATAATGTACACTTTTGAATTTTATTTATTAAATATTTATGTATATACATAATTAACAGAAAAACACAGCTTACTATTCATTGCACTGAATCATATACACTTAACTACGTTAAGCCTGCATTTAGACACTTCATTCACTTAAACAAAGTAGTTAAGAATGTCACCCTTGAAATCGGTTCTATAGCGTATTACTGCAACAGACGAGTACTTCCAAAAATATCAGCAACCCCCAAGAGGTCATTGAATGCAGAAATTAAGAAGCTCAAAGTCAAGAGCACACTCTCAACTCCTTCTGAGGGGACTATTCCGTGAAGTGACTTCTAACGATGCCTGGCGATCCACTCACACAAGTGCTCATTAAACACACACACACACATTTCGCAGGCGATTAAAAAAAAATATGAAAAATTGTATACAAATTAATGAAATGCATTAAGGGAACACGATGCGAATTGTGAACTGGGACTTGTGACTGGGTCGCCGAGTACCTGCGCTCGTTAGCGCTTCACTCACACACACACACACAGTCACATGAGGGCCAAGGAACCCAACCCGCTCGTAAGGACATTTGCAGAACACTCGCCACTCCCATCATTATCATAATTTGAATGCTTTCGCGAGCGAGTTTTAAAATATTCATGCGAGTAGAAAGATTTTCAAGTGTTCGCACGTGTGTTCACAGTAATAAAGATGAGTGTGCATGTGTTTACTTTGTGGATAGGGTCGCCTATTATTATTGTTCTTATTATTGTGTAATTGTGTGACTTTTGCAATACAGTTATGATCCTACAAAGCAACTGATTAATAATTAAATCTTAAAACAACATAATCTACTACTAATATGGAATTTCCGAGTATCCAAAATGTTTCCATATTAAATACAACAATCATGTCTATTTTTGAGTAATTTGAAGAGTCAATAAAACTATTATTGATATTGCCCAATGCATTGTATTAAATCTGCTTCTCAAGTAAATCATATCAATATACCAATCTCTTTACACACAAAATGAATATCACATGTTAATATGTTTAACAGTCTCAGCGTGAGCGATGTGTTGCCATATATGTTGAGATAGTGACGTCACATACATAAATATGTATATGCCAGTGACAATACAAACAGTGCTTTAGCTCAAGATGTTAAATGATAAAGTTGCCGAGCACCCACTTCCACACAATCGTTTTTGATCGGGAACCACTGTGGTACGCTCTCAGAGAGCAAGAGAGTGCGACTACATTTGTACGTTAGACCGAGATAGCCGATGTTTACTTCTCTCTTTTTGCTTCTGTCACATAAGCACAAATTAAAACTGTTTCTATTATCTTTGTTTTAACATAGCTTTAGCATAACAGTCGTCTGCCTCTTCGTGTAGACTCTGGAGTACATTAAGTTCAGATCACATACAATGCTTTAGCTGAAGATTATAAACAATAAAGATGCCGAGCACCAATGCAATCGTTTTTGATCGGGTACCTTACTCTCTCACGCTCTCAGAGAGCAAGAGTGTGACTGCTTTGTAAGTTAGACCGAGATAGCCGATGTTTACTTCTGTCTCTTAGCGTCTGTTTAACAAACACAAATTAAAATTTTTTCTTTTATTTTTGTTTCAACATAGAATTAGCATAAGCATAACAGTCGGTTGCCTCTTCGTCTAAGGCATGTTAATTTCAGATCTGTAACATAAGTCGCGCTGTATAGATCTAAATACTAAGCGCATGCAGTCGGAAAGTAAAGTAATGCGTACTTTATTTAACATCAATTCTAATAAAGAGACATATTCTTTAAATTGATTGTTGATTGTTGTTGTTTTCTTATGAACAATAAGTAAAAAACGTGCTAACATCGTTAGAAGTATAATTAAATGACTACTTATTAGAGAATTAGCGACGTTTGATGGTCTATTCAGCGTTGCGTTACCATTGGCAGCTCGCGCGTCACATTCGAAGTGGGTCTCCAAATAGCAACACAAATGTCAGCCAAAGCGACATCAAATGCGCATTCAACTGGCACTTACATATATACACACACACACACACTCACGCATACAAACGCCCACATGCCACATAGTCATACACGTGGCTGCATGTCAAAGTGCAAAGTTTTGTGGCGCAAAAAAGTAGCTCAAAGCTCACAAAAAATGCTCCAGCGAAGGGTGAGAAGGTTGTAAAGGGAGAAAAGTGGGGAAAAAAAGCTGAACGGCAGTCAAAAGCGCCGCTTTTCGATGGTAAAAGTTACGTTTGGCTGTTGTTGTTGGCAACCCTTTTTGCTATGGCAATTTTTACCTGACTGCCGCCTGCTCCAAAGTTGCCCACTTCTCGAAGGGGGCTCCAAGTGTCGAGCGGGAGGAATAAAAATTGTGAGTGCAGCGCACAAAGTGTTCCTCTTTGTTGTTGTTGTTGTTGCGGTTGATTCTACAGTTGTTGCTAGTGTTGGTATTAGGGATTGCAGATGTGTGTTGCGTTGTGGGGTATAGAGAGTGTGGGCCTGACGCTTTACAGGTAACGAGCGAACACACAAAGCAAACATGGAATATTCCTGGCCAAAAGGGAAACACAGAGCAAAAACAGTAAATTCGAATAGCGTTTACATGTGTGAAGGGCAAAATCTTGACAAAACGCTTGTAAGATAGAAAACGTATTAGCCGCAAGCGATGTCGATGGGTTGAATGATATCCTGGTGTGTGATTCCAGCGATTATCTAATGTATCCATATTGCAGCTTCATATATCTCAAATAGTATCATCCACTCTTTAAAGCATCCTTTGCATTTCTCTATTGCAACAGGGATTTGCTAGGTCAAGTGTGTAGCTTCAAGCCCAACATATACGAGTGTAAAGGAATCTCCCTCTCCATAAACTGCCATTGCTTAGTGATTTTATGCTCGAAAAATCCAAGGCAATCATCATCATCATATCAAATGGTGATCATCGCCTAGCCACCATCATATTCATTGGCACTTAAGCAATGCGGCTGAATTGCAGTCGTAAAGTTGATTGTAATAGTATATTTTTTTACGTAAAAAGAAGAGAAACACACGTTACAGGATACGGCCCATACTTTATCCCAGTTTCGACAATGCTCTAGGTTCGTCCAGGGTCCGTCTGGCTATGATTGTTGTGTAAGGGGATGTGTATAAGTATGAGTGCTGTCCGCATTCGAGTGGGTGTCTTTCATTTTCATGCAATTTTTATGTGCGCTTTATTTGTTACCGTTATGTGAGCTTATTTATAAGCAGAGTCCGGAAGACGCACAGGCTTCACGCCCAGCACACTGAAGCTGACGCATAATCCGCCCCAATAGACCTTTTGGGCAGATTGCGAAACCTCATCCTCATCCTCAGCCTCCACAATGTCGAAAAGTTATTGTTATCCTTTTGTTTTAGTGTGCATCTTTAATACATGTATGTGTGTGTGTATGTGTGTGTGTGTGTATGTGGACTGGCACGCCCCATTCCACAAAATTGTTAGTCGTGGCCTCTGTACGCTTTTGCTTGCTGCAGCACGCATTGATTCATAATACATAAATATAAATATTGCGTATACGCAGCGTTGCCTTAACAGTCATTGCCATAAATTCTTATAAGCGTGGCACAAAGAAACTGGGAACACACACAAAGACGCCAAGTCATCAATCTTTTAGCATTTCACTTACGATATACGAGCACGAGTATTTCCGAATCGCCCTCAGGAACTGCCCTCCCCCCCATATATCCTATATCCTCTTTCCGCTCTCTGCCTCTGCCTCTGCCACTGCCTCGTTTGCTACTTTTCTCTCAATATTTGTGCATAAATATTAATATTGCATGACCATGTTTATTTGTTTGTTCAGCTTCTACCACACAGCCAAAAACCCAGCCTGCCATGCCAGGAAATTGTCCTATCAGCTAGTACTCGATCCTTCGACTACTTCCTCAGCTTTATACTAGCGAATAGTATAGTAAATAATATTTTAAATAAAAATACTTATTCATCTTGGCTGCAAAGCCAAGCAATAAGTTTGCCTAAGTACTGCAATGCATATACAAAGATTTCTTTATGGCAATACCTCTCGGATCTTTTGATTTGTAGCTCTTCTGGCTTATCCGTAGTTAAAAATATATGAAAGAATGTTGCAGTTTGTCTTTTGTCTGTTTACCACTATTGCGCTCTTTATTTTATTACAATACAATTTGAATATGTTCTGGTCTGTTCTGTGTACTTTACATGAATATAGCTTATGATTAAAGAATCTAAGTACTTGGAATTTAGGATGATTCAAGGAAATTCATTCAAAAATTCAATTCCTGGAAATGAATTTTCTTGAACCAGTTTTCTGTTTGCAACATTTGACGATCTGGACAACTTTTATGTATTCTTTGGGTGGATATTACAGATTGGGCTTGCAGTATCAATTCCAATCCTCATCAGCAGCGCAACACCACCAACCATTACCAATGCAGAACACACAGAGTACAAAACAGATACATAGGAATGTTGCAAAAAGTATGACCCCGGCAGCAATATAAATGCTCAAGATTGGAAAGTCCACGTGTTTATAGTGAAAGGTCGTGGAGTGCGCCTCAAATAGCGGCCAAAAAGTCGTATCCTCAGAAGACATAATTTCGTCTATATTTTTTTAATTTTTTCTAGTTTTTTAGCTAAATAATAGAGCACACTAGATGTGTCTGTCTGTCAATTGAAGTTATAAATCATTCTTTCTTAAAAGATGTTTATGAATTGTTGAAATATGAATATGTAGTAGGAAAATGATTCCCCTCTAAGTTATTCCTCTTCTTGCGTTCATCTCTCAATTCAATATGAAAATATAGTTTACATCAACCTACTAATTCTGCATTTTAATTAATGATAGATCGCTTGTAATACCTTTATCATATACTCTTCCGAGATGCATTTCGTTTAAACACTCTTCCCAGTAGACCTGCTCCTTCCAGCCAATCCTTGCAAACTTGCTCAAATGCCAAACTTTTGTAGCCTGCCCCGGGGCAAGTGTCTCATGCAAATGTCTTAAAAGTAAAAATAATAGAGAATTGTATCAGAAAGTGGGTATGGGAGGGGATGGAATGTGGCCCGTGGACAAATCACAGCACATGTTGCCATTAGCTTCGAATTATGGGCAGACAAGTGCAGGCGGGGGGTGGCGAATGGAGATGTTATGGGGTAGGGTACATCGATGCAGGACATCAGGACACACTCGAAGAATACAAGCGAAACATTTTATTGATGTTAATTTAATGCAAAGAAATAAAACAGGCGGCGCTGCAGCGGAAATAAGAAAAAGGAGAGAAAAGAAACGAAAAGGCGATGCGAAGCCAAGCGAGACCGAAATAAAGATTTGCATATAAACAGGCGTCGATACACACACACACACACACACACACACAGACGTACGGCAACATTTGCATAACAGACGGGCCCCGAAACTGTCATTGCCAAGGTTTTACATCCGCTTGCCGCAATCATCGTCTGTGTTCCTTGTCGGCGCTGGCAGTGGTAGGCGTGGCCACGCCCATCAATAATATTTATGGCGTCGACTCATTCTTAAAATGTCCGCGCGACATATGCAAGTGGATATTGCTCTATTTTCAAGTGGAATCCATTCCATTACAATACTCTCTCTCCCTTTCTTTCTCCCCCCTCTCGCTCTTTTAAGTGGCAACAAAATATATGAAAATGCCGCCGAGTGTTCGAATATTCGAAAATTCGTGCCAAAATTTATTGGCATATGTGGAAGGAGCAGACACAGAGTGGTGCGAGTCCTTCGCATCAGCATTTCAATATAATTGCAAATATTTAAATCCAATGCTAAGTGTCGCTTTATAAATGTGTTTAATATTGGCTGATCGAATTTATTGCTCATCGCCTCAAATCCGTTTCAGTAAATCAGCAAATCTGTCAATGAAGCCTTTTTATGTGTGTGGCAATTAAATAAGCCTCGATTCGATGGGATATACAAAAGGATAATGTGTTATATAGGATAATTTAATGCTACTTGTCAAAGGAATACTCTCAATGCTGAAACCTGATAAAAAGTACTCGTACTCCTACAGGATTATGTAGAACATTTCTTATTAAAATGTGTATCGATAAATATCCTTGGTACTCCTACCACAAATGATTCACACAAATAACCCACTAATCCAGCTCCAACTGTTCGAAACATTCACTGGAGCTATCAATTCTTCTCTCTCTCTCGCTTCAAGTGGCAGTTCCAATCTTCAAGTCGGAAATCCATTGAGCCTCTGAGCAAGTGCTTGCAAAATTTTTGATGGATTTGCCAGCATGCAGCGCATGTAAACATCGGCTTTTGTTAATCAAATTAAGTGCAAGTTAATGGCGGGACAAGGCCCAACCACAGCTCAGCCCTGGAATTATATTCCAAGGCACCACTCGATTTCTCTTGGCTGCTTCGCTGGGCGCTTTGTTTGCCCACTCGAAAATGATGAATAATAAATTGCTAATCATAAATATTGCGAAATCAGGCAAAGAATTGAGCAGACATCGTTCCGCGTCGCGTGAAAAATGGCTGGCAGTTTCTTATCCTGCCCTTCTCCTCCTCCTCCTCCTCATCCCTCTCCCAATCCTGCTCCTGCTGCGGGGAAAAGCAAAACAATACTCGTACCAAAAGTACACATTGTTAAATTGAAAGGAAACAAATGTAAAATTTATACAGCTGCAGTGCCCCAACGCGTTGGACCTGCCCCATGCTGTGGCATGCAAAATCGAAGATTATTTAGCGAGCTGCCATCCACTCTCCCTCTCCAACGGTCGACAAAGTTTGCTCAGTTAGCCAAAAGGCAGCAGTCGCTTTTTCGTGATTTTCTTTACATTAGCGAAAGTTGAGAGCAAAAACAGTTTAGTTCTTCGAATTGCTGAATATTTATTGAGTCCTATGAATAGCGATTCATTAGGTTTTATAATTTCATTTCTATCTTCGTGACTTGTAATTGAATATAATGTTATCAACAAAAATGAGCCTCAGGCTGCTTATAATCAGCAGAAAGCTAACTACTTTGAAGCCCAGCTCGATCAGAATTCTCTCGAAAAGTCCCATTTTCATAGGTTTCTTTGTCCCGCGATCCTTGCCACGTTTCTTTGTTTGTGGCACGTGTGCTTCGGGTTCCTCCTCGTTTTCCCCTAGTCCTTCAAATAGAAAGCTGATCGTGAACGTCTGCAGAATACTGCCAATCCAGGACATCTTCTATAAATATTGAATAAATTTTGGTATTATTGTTGTATATGTTAATGTGTTTTTAAGGCAACTGAACAGAAATGTGGCAGTAAAAACGAAGTAAACTTTTTAGGAACTTATGATACTTGATTGTAGTTCTAGTTGTTGCTACCGATTAGATATATACTGTTATATAATTACAGTGGAGTGTGCTCCTCTCTCTGGACTTAATTGATTGTTTTACTCATGTTTTAGGAGCGTTGAAACAAATCGTCGATTACTCAGGGCTCAAACTGCACCCTCCATCGATCTTATTTGGCAGCCACAATTACGAAACATGCGGCCACTGGCTGACCCTGTTCCAATGGCATTCGATACCACAAGCTGGTAATGCCGAGCCACCCGCCTCCGCAGGCAACTGTCAGTAATTAGCGTCCAGAAATCAATACAATCTGAGTTGGAGCTGCTGCTGGTGGTGTAAGCATCGCAATCAGAATCAGGGTTACGTGTGTGCCAGACAAATGCCAGTGCAATTGTTCCGGGGCAATCAACACGGACCAGCAACAACTAGCACCAGCTGACAACTTTCTCATGAGCCAGCCAAAAATGAGGGCCAAAAATCACATTGACCACTGGCCAATTGGACAAAAGTCAAGTGCAGCCGGGCAGCGATTACAGTCATAGTTCGTTAGCTTTGCTGTACGGTTTACCTATCCAGAGTGCAAGTTAGAAGTTACAAGTTCGTTTTGATCTGTAAGTTGTGGTCTACTATATTTCCTGCATTTGAAATTGACAACAAAGCGCTTTTAATTAAATTTCCTGTTCAATACGAGCACAAAATGTTGCCTACTTTTGTGCGTCGCGCAAGGAACTGTTGCATGGACAGCTAAACACAGGCACAGGCACAGGCACAAATAAGCACAAAACGTTCACTTAAACAATGCCAACATGAAGAACAACAACAACTACTAGAACAACACCAACCCGCAGCCAAGCAATTTGCAACATCTCAGCAACAAACAGCTGCATAAGCCCAGTCCCCGACGAACAAGACCAGGCAGAAGACACTGAACGTGCCTCAATCATGACTTAAAGTCGCATCAGAGATATACTTATTGGATACTCAGCACATTCAGTTGATCACAACGAGGGTATCAATACATCAAAGGGTATTTATTTATCTCATATATATATAATATTATAGCAAAGTGAGAAGAAAGACAAAAGACTAAGCAGAAACTTAGAAATAAAGGACATTTATTCTAGCCTATTGCTTGATCAAGGAAGCTGATTAAATCAATCTAAGTTATATATATACTTGTATATTTGAGTGAATCAGTATACAAGACACATTAGCAAACCTAATGGCATAGCTAAAGGACGCTTCTTAGAGGGTATCCAAGCCACAATGAGAAGCTGCAGCTGCCTCTTGCTGTGGACAACAAAATGGCGCTGCGAATTGTTGGCGCACGAAGCGGAAGTGCAAGCTGTGTGTTGTTGTTGTTGTTGTCGTTGTTGTTGTTGGTATATCCTAGTGTTGTTCTAGTGGTATATCCCATGAATATTCATGGCAGTGGCTGGGGCAGTCATTCATTCATTCGTGATTTCACGCAACCGGCAAACGGAGCAGAGAGAAAAATAGAGAAAACGACGGCAGACAAAACATGAAACCAAATAAATAAACAAATGTCAGCAGAGTCGGAGGCGAACGCCAAGAAATTGGCGTGAAAATAAATCAAGAAGCAAATTGGAATATTTGTTATTTTGCCAACAAACAACAGAGTGAATAGCTTGGAATAATTCTCTATTAGATCTTTGACATGGCCGAAAGAATTCAACGAAATTCTGTTATTGTTTCTGTTGAGAAGTTTTGGAAATTTGAGTAGAAGTCGATTTAAACTAAAAATAAATGTCACATAAAGCTGTGGCCTCAAGGCTTTAATTATAATTGGGCCTAAAGGGTTAAAGGCATAATTAATAAGTAAGTAAAGGCAGGATAAATATGAGTTGATCCTTGTAACACATTTAATATTATGAGCAGAGGCTGCCCTTGAGCCTGTTTCTGCTCCTGCAGAAAATTGAGAAGTTGCATTTGGTTAAAAGAGGCCGACTGCCCCACAAAGTGAAGGCCAATTAAAATGTCCTTTAGGCAGTATTCAATTTAATTAACACGCAAAGCAGAAAATACACACAGCAGCTCAGAGGGAAAAGCTCGCAAACGAACAGAAAGGATTCTGCAAAGGAAGGGAGGAAGGGAGGGAAATTGTAACTGGGCGCCATAAGAGCATGAAAATCGTTTATTTAATTGTAAAATATACATATTTAAATAATACCCATTAAAATGCAGTAGCAGATCGTTCGCTTCAACCACCCCTCGTCCCACCTTAACCCTCCTCCGCCCTCAAGCCACTCCCCCCAACCCGGTGGCAAAGGTAATCAACTGAGTTGCAACTGCCAGCGAATGCCACGTTACTCGTGAAATGCGAAAAAAAAGTACATTAAAAAACCTTTTTAATGTTGCCCATGTGCGCGCAGTCCGCGTCTGGCCAGCAACTGTTTCTGGACACGGATTCGGGCGATAGTCTGGAGTCTGGACTCCATCTGCGTCTGCGTCTGCGTCTGGGTCTGAGTCTGAGTCTGGGCTGCCCTTTGTCCTGCAGAAATGAAGAGCAGCATTTACTTTGAGTACTGCGCTCATTTAAATGCAAATTTAAATGAAATTTTAATCCAGTTTAAGGACTATGTACAGCACGCAGAACCTTTTGATGTTGCAGCTGCCCCCACTGGGCTTTGCTGCTGCTTTCAGCATTATCGATGCTGCCCTGCCCCAATGAGCCGCCCCCTGTTCGAATTGACGCACAGCCTGACCCCCGACCTGATTATAATGAGTGCGGCTTGGCTTGCTGTAAAACTTAATGCTCCGATTGGGCCAGAGTCGAGCCACATTTATTGATCAATTCACTTAAAGCGATAGTTCTTTTAATCAAGAATAATAGCCATCCACAATCCCATTCGCCGATTTGATCTGCTTCCATCGCTCGGCCATGGAACTAGCGTGCAGTGGCTCCACCTGATCCGGCTCCAGCTCCAGATCCAGTTCCAGGACAGGCGGTGGCGTTGTTGTAGACACACGATTGACCAAGTGGAAGTTGCAGTGCTTGCAGTAGATCTCCGTCTGCAGGCGAGGCTCGAACTTCCTGTCGCATATGGCACATCCTTTGATCGGCAGGCGGCAGCGGACGCAGCGGTGCTCCTGGCGGGACAGTTCGCACCAGAAGCACCTGCGGTAGCAGCTGCTGCACAGATATAGCTTGTAATCCGAATCGTCCATCTTCAGATTGCTGCAAGTAATCTCCAGTGAGTCCTCGCTTGAATCCTTGCAAGGACATACAACTTACCGCTCCAATTGTTTTTAAGGAGAAAACTTCTTCCGAATCCACTTCCAATTGATATTTTCGATAAAAAACAGTTTGACAAAGAACTCAATTCGATTTATTATATTTTGCAGTGACAACTTTTTCAGTTTTCAAATAATTTGCGTTCATTTAAAATGCATTCAATACTCGATAATATTATTCTGTGTATACAAAAATCGAGCGATTGAACCTCTGGTCCTGCTGTCCGGCTGATGACGCACTCGAGTGTGGCACATGTAATCTTAACCAAATTATGCGCAACTTTAATACCTCATTTGTGCTGGGAGTCGCATGCTGAGATTTATGCCATATGTCCTTCAGCCGGGAAAGCTTTCATCTGGCTCCATATTGATTGGCCTTTCGAGGGCTTTATGGAAAATGGAAAATGTGAAATGTGAAATGTAAAATGCACTCATACATATGCACTGGCATAATTTACGTCGCATTAAAAAACGCCATAATGATTTATTGTTGTACTCGTAACAGTATTTCAGAAGCCTCAAAAAAAGAGAATTGAGTGAGGGAAAAAACACATATTGAAAGCGACGTATTTATGTTTAATGAAGGGTAAACTGATACACAATTTTAAAGGATCCACCATATACCCATAAGAGGCGCTTAATACACAATACACAAATAAGCCGGAGCAAATTATGAGTTGTAAACAATTTATGACCTCAATCAGCGTGTGATAATTTAGACCATAAAGTGCTTTTTGTTTCTGTATATATGTGTGTGTCCTCCTCCTGCTTTAACCAGATATCTGATTAAAATGTAACAGCAATCAACATGAAATTATTATGAGAACATATTTATATATATCTCTTTATTATTACGAAACTCAAGTAGAACTTACTCCGACTGCAGTCTGTTTTTTTCATAATCAACCCATAAAATGAGCTACGAAATATCGGTAAATGTTACAGGCGGAAGGAAGCATCTCCCAGCCCATCATTTTCCATATATTTTCAACTTAAGACTAAAGAATTTTATAATAAATATAAAACATACATAAAATTTGAATGAAATAAATATACAATTAATATAAAGAAATGAAAATAAATAAAATATAAAGACAAAATAAATATAAAATAAATATATGAAATAAATACAAAATAAATAAATATAAAATATATAAATAAAGTAAATATAAACTAAAAAAATTAATATAAAAATTATATAAAATAAATAAATTGTGGTCGACTGCTGCTGCCCTGGCCACAGGCCTTTAATAGTTCCACTTCATCACTTCCACTTCCTTGTTGAATGTCTCCGTCCTGTGGCTAAATACCCTATCGATTGTTTAAATTACAGTGTTCTATGAGAAGATGCAGTCCGAGGAAGAGCAAAAAGCGATGCCCACATCGATTTCCTCGATTATAGGCTCGAGAGATAGCGCTGAGACGCGAACTGCGTCGACTGCTTCACCGCGGCAACCGCATCTGTTGAGGAAGCCTAGAGTCGGACCTGGGTTATTGCTTTTTCCTGGCACCGCCCAGAGGCATCAGCCAGGTCTGGCGTCGAGAGACTCGGTAATGAGGACTCCGACAACGAATGTCAATGATGACCCCGTGGATATTAATCACCAGAATCCAAGAAGCGTGCGCAGATTTCGACGACCGTCGCTGTGGCAACCACCGCTGGCAAAGGAGGAGGAGCAGCGGCAGGAGGTAGATGAACATGTGGAGCAGGAGAAACGCAGCTCTGCGTATCTGGTAAAGGCGCACAAATTCATAATAGAGTTCCTGCAGGGCTCCTCCATACATGGCTTCATCTATCTGGCCAAATTCGGCTTGAACTTTGTCGAACGGTAAGTTTTTGTCAAAGATTTGCTCTGTTCAGACTATGAACCCCCCATCTTCTCCCCGCTAAAACATTTCCATCCAATTAATTTCCGAGCAACATTAAACTTAAGCCTAATTACGGCTTAACTAGCGCAAACACAACCAAAACTTACGCTCCGCCTCCCAGTTTATAGGCCAGAAATTCCAAAGCAAACTATAAGTCGGAGATTTAAATTGTTGTAGAGCGACTCGCACGTGCAGCCCCAAAACATTGAGATTCCAATCCCGATCTCAGTTCCATATGCCAAAGAACCCAAAGGAGCCAAAGGGGTGTGCGTGCCCAGGCCGTAAGCTCTCTCTTCCGGGTATACCCAATCGCACATAAAATTACACATGAGCAGCAAATTTTTCTGCATCTTTTTGTGGGTGGGAAGTAATATTTTTGTTGCTGGAATCCGTATTGGGAGCGAGTGTGACGGCGGCGCAATAAATCCTAAAAACTGACATGACATGACAAACAGGATTACACGGAATGTCTAGCAGAGCTTAAATTGGTAACACACACACTCTACGCCAAGTGCTGGTGGGGGGGAGTCTGACAGGCTGGGCACGAGGCGTGTGGCAACTGTCAGAGTAGAACAAAATGGACTATTCCCAGCCAGCAGCCGAGGGTTAATTAGTGGATAACAGAACCTCGCACGCCAGACTTTTAGCCAGAACCAATGGCTCCATGGCACCCTCGCAAGCTCCATTACAATTTCAGTTAACTTTGGGACGGAAGTGACAGGTGTTCCACCCGTGTGGAGTGTGGAGTGTGGAGGCGAGCTGTGTGCAGCACGCAAAGCACGACTCTAATTAATACACTACCCCTGGCCCAACATAATGATTTGTGCTGCCAAGAATTTTATTTATTTATGCCTGATTCTGCACTTCACTTTGATTTATACTAGCCGGCCATAAAAACTAAAGCGCACTTTGAGAACACCGAATATTAAATATACTCACGCAATAAACATAAATATACTCTGTAAGTTTTGTTATACTCGTATTCAAGTATGAAACTTCCCCCTGGTTGCATATGAATAAAAATCAGCTTATGATGCAGATGATTTCTGATTTAAGCAGCCCTCAACCGACTTCAGTTGCAGGTAAAAGTTTTCATAAATCGCTGGGAGTCTGTGTCGCTGACATGGGATGACCTCAATCCCGAAACAACTCGTTCATATGACAACAGCGGGTCTGTGTGCACAAGTGGTGATTGAGGGAAGCCACAACTACATGACTGCATAATCCGGAACCAGCGCCGAAATCAGTATCCAAACCCCAAAGCAAAAACACTCAAATGCATTCGCAATGCGAATGGTTTTTCGAGAGGATTGCAATCCCGCCAAGCCAAGTGCCAGTCAGCAGGCAACTCTTTGAGGGGCAGTCAGCTATTGGTTGGATTCGAGGAGCTGTTTATGCCCACAAAAGGAAAAATAATAATAATCATATATTTAAATGAAAGACGTGAGAGAAAAACCAAAGCTGAACCTGGCGCAGACCTGGGCATAAGTTTAACACAAAATATTATGGATTCATATGGAAAACTTTCACATAGCATCCGCAGTCTCTATAAAGAATTCACCCTGAGGCATACCTATACCTTATTATAAAATCCACATGCATCGCTGAGCTCCATTCACGCACAAATTTCATTCGTTATTCATGTATGTACATCCTTGCTGAATGATGATGAAACAAAGCGAATATTTAAGAGCCCGATGAATCAGGACATATTCACAGTACTCATATGTACCATATATTATCTAAGGGCTGACATTTCCGAATCATCATATATGCAAAGCAGAAGTTACATTCCAAGCTCGCTATAAAAACATGCTAAAAAGTAGGAAATTAGTGCAGAAAAAGTACTCGACTAGGAGATACTCTCTATGTGTCTGTTTACGATATAATCTCTAGAAATGAAATTGATCTCCAGCTGCTGTTCAAGCTCAAAGTACACTTAGAATTGTTTCTGACTGAGAATAGATAGATACTTAAGACAGATCTTTTTATATACTAAAAGTAATACATACTTAGTTCACTGATCCATCGGTAGTCACTAGAATTATATGTCCATTCAACCCGATCATTTAAGAAAACAGGGTATACATACCAAATGGGGAGTTTTATAGAGCTGGAAAATTTTGAAATTTGAAATAATCTGTGGTGCGGAAAGTGGAAAGTGTTGAGCATTCTGGGTGGAAAATGTTGAAAAATTAAAAGTAAAGTAGCTGTTACAGCAATGAAGTACCCACATGTACTGCGTGTATGTGAGTGTGTGAGTGGGTGGGTGTGTGTTGACAGCACTGAAGGCTTTATGAGCCATTGCTAGCGTCAAAATGTCATCATTGGTCGGTACTCCACTCGCAGTGGAGTTCTAGGATTTGCCGGCTTTTGTCAGACTTGTTAGGTATGTGTGTATGTGTGTGTGTGTGTGTGTGTGGTGGGGATATGTAGTTGTCTTAGTGCTGCGTCTGTTTTGGCTGTCGCACGAAATAAAAATGGAGCGCCTCAAAAGGGTTGCAAGGGGTCGCCAGTGTCGCCACTGGCGTTCATTGACTCCTTCCCAAGTTGGCCATAATTCTTTTGTCGCGCATATTTCGCGTGATGACTGGAAAAATTTACACGCAATAGATTTTTATGGCTTTTGGCCGAATGCAGAAGACAAAAGCTGATGAGGCTCCATATGTATTGAAAGGGGGTAAGGACTTCAACTTCAGTTTTAAATTTTAAAATTCTTAATATTAGATGTTTAATTTCAGCTTAAATTTATTAAATTAAATTTTATTTTATGTAATTTATGTTGATTCTACTTTAATCGTTTTTACTCCCCAATAATAGTTCACATTAAATAAACCAATAATCAGATGGGAGTACACCCTGTTCCAAATGTGAAATCTGAACAATATAATATTCTACAGTTGATGGCATTTATACCCTTTCAAATGAGACCAAAAACGTAACGATATCTCACTTAGAACGTGATTTATTCAATCTTAAAGTTTTACCCGTTTTAGTTGAATCGACAGCCCTCCTCGTCGATTCTCATACTTAGTACTTAAGCAGCGCAACTGAAGGAAATTTTCTTCTTGTGAGTGAAATGTGTTTGTGTTCGTGCTTTTTTCTTTATGTGTGTATGTACGTAGGTATGTATGTGCGTGTATGTGTGTGTGTGTATGTGTGTATGTGTGTGTGTGTATGTGTGTATGTGTGTGTGTGTGTATGTGTGTGTGTGTGTGTATGTGTGTGTATGTATGTGTGTGTATGTGTGTGTGTGTGTGTGTGTATGTGTGTGTATGTGTGTATGTATGTATGTGTGTGTATTCTTTTTTTTTTTTTCTTCTCCTCTCTTCAGTTCTGGTACATTTGTAAGCGAAACTTTTCATAACATACATGTACATATGCTTGAAGAATAGAGTTAGACTGATTTAAGGCACAGGTTATGAGAGGTAAAGAGAATTAGGAGGCAGAGGCAGTGAGAGAAGAATCCATTCTAACACTCTTGTCTCTCCCTCTCTCTCTCTCTATACTCTCACTCACAATATGTGATATTAGCACTCAAACAATTAAACATTTTTTGCAAAATGTTGAAACAACTAAAGAGATAGAAGGAGTGAGTGAGTGGTCTGTAGAGCGAGAGAGGAAGAGGGAGAGGTAGAGGGAGAGATGGCGCTGAGTACGCAGAAGGCAGATAACAAAACGTTTATATGTTCTCATTATAAGAAAACAAAATCGTGCACGTACTTATTGTCAGGCAATAACCACAACAAAAGCAACAACAGTTACAATGCAATCAGACAAATCTGGCTTTAAGCGACTTGCAGATACCCTACAGCCAGATATGAATAAAGTGTATACTGATCAAATAGGATCAAAGCTCTCTCCTTCCGCTTGTGATACCCTTCTATTAATTTACTCAAAGTTGATCGGATATTTTTGACTGTGATAATACATGAATATGTTAGGCCTTTTGATACCCTGTTTATTCCTCGGTATGGGTATAGGGTATATAAAAAAGATGAATATATGAAAAAAAGTAAAGAAGCAAAGTTTACCCGTAGAATCGTACCAGACAGTCTCTGCTTTGTATGATCTAAATTATAACTTATATTTATTACTTCTGATACTCTTTCCCTTAGGATGCTCTGGTTTGCGTTCATCTGCATTGCAGTCTTCAGCATCATCTCGCTGAGTAAGCGCACTTGGCACCGCTTTCAGACCTCGCCCATGGTCATCTCAATGGATCGCAATAAGCTGGTCTGGAATACCAGTTTTCCATCGCTGACTGTGTGTCCCCATAAGCGCATCGATGATCTCAAAGTGGACGAGTATATACTGTAAGTAAAAGTCACCCACATCTAAATAAAACTCCACTGTCATATCCTGTCCATACAGCGCGCATAGCGAAGATTTCGAGAGCGAGGAGGACCAGGAGAATTTCCGGGACTTTATTGTCAAACTTGCCAGTCTCACATACGACAACTTGGAAACTTTGCCGCTGAACAAGTCCTATAACATAGACAGTAATAAATACTTGGAAATACTCTATGAATTGAAGTGGCCCTTCGAGCCGGAAATCAGCAGCGGCGCCGCCGTCAAAATGTTCATCTACGAGAGTCAAACAGAGTTTGGCATTTGCCACTCCGTGAATTCGCTTGTGGCACGCTACAATTCCTTTGAGTAAGTTGCAGCAACATCTTTTATTGGCTAGACGAGAGATTAAAGATATATTATATTCAAATTCTTAAAGCTATTGGCGCTCAGGCGACTGGAGCATATTGGATCATGGTGATCGTGTGACAGTTCATCCGCTTGATGGCGAGATCTATGCCCAGATCATTAATCTATCAACTGCCTACGATGTGTACTTTCACGGAGCTGGCGATATACCCAACATATCCAAGCAGCGCTATACCTTCCCGGAAAGTGACTACACAACTGTGGAGCTGATTGCACTGGAGATCTATACGAATGAGGAGGCCAGAGCGTGAGTATGAAAGGAATCCTTATAATCTACTTTTAACTCTGTTTGACGTACTTCCAGGTTTGCCACCAGGCAGCGCAAGTGTCGCTTCCAGTACGAGGCGGAGGAGATGCAGACGGTGCCCATCTACAGCTTCGGCTTGTGCCTCTCCGAGTGCCGCATGTTCTTTTCCCTGAGAGTCTGTGGCTGCGTGCCTCACTTTTATCGCAATCGCCGTAAGTTCGAGCGTTCTCCAGTGGTTAATTTTAATAATATTTTGGTCATGAGCTCATCCTTAAACATCCTTATCCTCATCGCCTTGTTGCACATAGTTGCACTTAATTGGTCCCATTAAATTTAACGCTTACGAGGATGTGTCGACATCGGTGTCGGTGTCGACACTGCGCATTTTATGCTGCTAGCGCGCTCATAAAATGTTTAAATAGTTCACTTTCAACTTTTCACGATTATCCATTTCTCCCTCTCTCTATCTCTCTCTAATATGCTCGCTCCATCTCTTTCAGTGCGCAATGGTCGTCGCTTGCCGGTGTGCGGTCTGGAGGGCATCGGCTGCCTGGTCAAAATTAAACGTGAGCATTTTTTGATAGTCTTCCCCGATGGGCGCATAAGCAAATATTTGCCGTAAAATTCGCTTTGAATTTATGAAAAAATTTCATTAGAAAATTGTTTGCAGCTTAGCGCTAAACGTGACTATAATTTTCGCAGCTGAACGTATTCCGAATATTCATAGGGAATATCCTATTAAAATTAAATCAACTTAAATTGAACTCAACATTTTATTTTCGTTTTCACATAACAGGCGAAATAATCTCGTTGAAATCGGATAAGTACAAAATCAATTGCAATTGTTTGGCCAACTGCGACGACTCCAACTTCTTTGTGCAGTCCCATGTAAGTAGCACAAACATTACAATAACAATATCAATAAAAGAATGAGTGAAAATGCTTAAGGCTTCTGGAATACCCTTCACTAATCAATTAATAAAGTAAATGAGTTTATTTCTGGCTTATATTCTAATTCAGTTGTAACTTTTATATATTATAATCATGAAAAAGTTCCATGAAAAACAGTATTTCTGTTACTGATGTTTCCTTAACTTTATTACACCCTTTTTACACAGCTTTTGGGTACAGGGTAATTTCACAATTTACCAAATGTTCTTTAGAAATGTTTACAGCGAGAGAGCGCCATCTAGCGGTCGTTAAAAGCTGCAGGACGCACTTGAAGTGGAAAAAGAATCGTAAGGCGGGGTGTTTCTTAAGTCTGGGATTCCGGGGCTCTTTAGCGTTAGCGTTAGCGTTTTGCCTTGAACAAACATCAAAATTGTTGACCGGGCCCGTAAAAAATAATAAGCGGAAAAGTTGTTCGGCAGCAGACGCCTTGAAATACGCAATTATTTCTGTTCGGGCCACTTCGGCAACTGTAAACTCCGACTAGGAAAAGTTTTGTTTAACTTTTTTCGCGCAGTGTGCGGCGAAAGTTTATACATTTAATAATAATTCCAGCTTACTTGGCTTGTAAAACTGATGTTTTTGTTGCTCTTGTTGCTATTCCTATTGCCTCATATATCTCTCTCTCTCCTTCTCCCTCTCCCTCTTCCTCTTCTTCCAGAGGTCGCGTGTCTGGTTCCTGGGCGCTAATCTTCAATGGGGCATTATTGATTATCCCAAAATGCAGCTGCGTCGCGATGTTCTTTTCTCCTTTGCCGACGTCTTGGGTAAGTTTTCTATCTGAATTCTACGAGATGTTGCTATAACTTATCTTTACAGTTTATATCGGAGGACTTGTGGGTTTCTTTCTGGGTTGCAGCGCCTTGAGCTTTACCGAAATTATCTACTATTTTACGGCTCGCTTGATTCGTCGCATGTTTTTCGACAGGGGATAACAAATGTTTCTTATAAATGTAATACTTATTTCGATCGATAGAAATACTCCTTCTCAGTAATAAAATACATTATTGCAAGGCTCGTAAGAATCATCCACATGATTCAAACCCGTTTGCTGCTCCGCCAACCAACTGGCACATTCATTGTCCATGTGATGACGCTTGTCGCTTGGCATTTCAATGAACTTGAACAATGTCTGTGTCTGCCACTGGGTCTGATGTCTGATGTCTACGACTGTCTATTCATCCAGTGACATTCCTCGACAAATTAGGCGCTCCTTTGTATTTTTGCAAACCTTGCCGATTTCTATTAGGGGACCCAACAACAAGACGCATCTCGTCCTCATATTTATTATTTCTTGTCCGTTTTTCGCCAAATAATTTGCAGTCGCCAGTTACTTTTGCTCATTGAATTGTTTATTTTGTTTTAGGTCACGGTGGGCAGTTCAATTCGTATTGGAGTTAACCTTTCTCTATACAGTAGAACTGCATGAACGGCCCTCTCTCAGATATTATACACTTGTCCTGACTTCTGTTGTTATATGTTTTGCACATATGAGTGAACCCGAACTGTAACTGTCAATAAAGCGAATGCTATTTAACTTTTCCTATGAATTTCTGCCCTGTCATCAATAATAAGTTTATGAAAGAGAAGAAAGAGAAAGAGGACTTTGAGATTTAGGTCAACACTGGGACAGCAGCCCAGTACTTGTACAATGGCGAAGACAAACACTATTTAATGATTTCACTTCTTCCATTTCAAATCCGACTTAAACAACCCTTGAACCAAACGGAATCAAAGCACAATAGAAAATCTGCATTTCAATGATGTGCCAAAGACTCGCCTCATATTCATACTCACACTCGCACTCGACAGATTTTAATATTTTTATGCACAAAACCCACACTTGGTCCTTATGCTGAAGTCTTCCACCTACGCGTACCTCTACCCCCTGGCACAATCAAAGCTCAAAGGAATTGTCAGCGTGCAAAGCTCTTTTACACCTCGGCACAACTTCCGGAGCATCAATGGCAACCGCAATCCACGAGGGGGTTGTCGCCACCGACGCATGCATTATACATACGGACGAGTGTATTTATGAACAGGGGGATGCACGCTCATTGGCCAGTGCAGGGGATGTGGATATAATTCCACTCTGTACTCTGTATTCTGTATTCTGTATTCTGCAGACTTTGAAGTTGTCCTTCCAAGGGCGCCAAAGGGTACCATCACTTTTTTTCCGCATAAATTTCGGAATTATTGAAATTTATTGTTGAATTGCGAGTGGAAATTGGGGGAAAGGGAAAGTTAAGCGTGTGCCTGTGGTTAATGCGGCCATTTGACGAGGAGGAGGACGATATATCACTCCAGTGATGACCTTTATTGTTTGATAATCCCATATTAAGGCGGCATTTAGGTATTGTCCCATAACGGATTATTCAAAAAATAAATCCATACAAAATTGAAATGAAAATTTTCCTATTACATTGAAACTTCTGAATACTTTCTAACGACTGTAAGTTTTATTCAATAAATTGAACTATAGGACTCAACAACTTTTAGCAGCGTTGGTGTTGAGGTGAGTCCAAAAACGTGCAAATTATTTTCAAATAACAGTTAGGGATATTTTGTTTTGAATGAATTCGGAAAAATAGCATTTAACTTGTTCATGATTGAAAAGAATATCTAATGCAAATCAACAACAATGCAACTCCTTACTAGTTTTATTTTAAAAAACAAACAGGGAGCATTTTTTACAGGAAAACGAGTAAATTTATTGAAACTGACAGTTTATCGTGTTAAATTTGGTTGTTGTCCAAAGCTGGTTGTTGTCATGGGAAAACGATTTGGAAAAAATTGCTCTAAAATGCTTTTCATTGCAAGTTACATTACATTTTGGGACTACTAGCGCCATCTAGCGTTAACACATTTTATTAGTTTGCGCACACATTTATAGCATGAATCGATAACTATAGCCATAGATTAATAATCGATATCTAATATGAGATATGCCATTAGATCGAACTGCCATTTAGTTTACAAGCTTACAACACGACTTTGAAATATATCAAATATTAATTTGGCCTGCAACTGTTATAAATTGTTTATTATTTTAAATTTGCGAATGCGAACTGTGAACAATGAACAATGCTATTGATAGTATTTCTGCGATTGCCGCCTGCGGTCACACTTATTTATTCTTAGAAAGGTGGAAGTTTCCACAACAAAAATAACTAACAAATTCGCACAGAATGCACAAAAGTGCGCCACCTTGGCATTGCACTGAGGCTGCCACGACAACACGAAAAGCAGCAGAAAAACCTCTACAACGAAACGACGCTGCAAGAGAAACAGCAGAAGTAGTGATAAGGCCTGCAATGTACGCAGCATCATTGTCGCCACCAGCCCCCGCCTCCCACAGTATTTATTGGCTGCTGCTTGCACTGATGTGCGCACTGCAGGCAGTGCCGGCCACATCAACTTATATCAGCGGCGAGTTCCACACAGCTGACTTCTTTCAGTTCCTTATAAAATTCGGTTTCCAGAAAGCCGACCCGCCCACGCCGCGCAGTGTGGACTCCTACGGCTATATATATGGCAATATAACATCACAAGATACATACAGTGCACCCGTCACGCTCGTCGTACTGGACAAGTCTACGTTTGTTGACTTTTACAGTAATCGCAAATATCTTAACCGAGAAGTTGCCTGTTCGCGTATGTTCAGCCGACTTCAACAGATCGTATACGATCCCGACTGTAATCCACAGGGAAAACGCGACTATCTACGCCGTGTGCCGTGTCCCAGGGGTCAGCTTTGCGTAGACGAGGATGCACCATCAAATGTTATACCTGAACATCAGTTCACCTATTTAATAAAATTGGAGACGGAACCCCGGTAAGTACTCTTACACAATTCTTATCACGTACCTGATAAGTAAAGTCCCCCCTGTCCGTAAAGTCAATATTTTTACGCCGTAACATCGTAATTTTTTATGTATACATATATACGAAAGCAAAGCATTCCCCAGGCACAGCTGGATTGATTATTTTTGTTGACTTTGTAATCTCAAACCTGTTTACTTTTTCATTCGTTTTCATTACAAAAACAATAAAGTTAACAATATGGTTAAGTAAAAGAAAATACTGTTACTAACTATCTTTATCTAAACATCCACTTTTCTTCCTATTATTCTTTTATTCAGCTTCTGGTATGTGGCGCTGGTGGCCTGCTATCGCAATCGGAGCACCTGCCAATGGCATTCCCAAGAGAACCTGGCTAGACTGAGCAACCGGAGCAGTGGCCTCCTTAGTACCCTCCAGTACGATATCAACTTAGTAAATGTCCATCCAAACAATTCAGCCGGACATCCGCTGACCTTTCAGTACTCGTACGACCAGCAGAATCTGCTGGAAATGTACCTAATCTTCATGCTCGTCTACATTGTGCTGCTGCCCATGCAGATCTATGCGGTGCGTCGTCAGAAGCATCCAGTCACCAAATTGTTTACACTGAGTCTGTTCAGTGAGTTTGTCAGCCTGGCACTGATCACCGTACATCTTATTCGGTATGCGGCCAACGGCGTCGGAGAGCCAAATATGCAGGCAGCCGGAGATGTTCTGGACATCCTAAGTCGCACCACATTCATGCTAATCCTAGTGCTGCTAGCCAAGGGCTGGGCAGTAACGCGACAGCAGATCAGCCGCACCGGCTGGATAATATTGATGTCAATTTGGGTGCCATATTGTGCGTTCCATGTGTTTCTCTACATCTGGGATCGGGTAAGTAAAAGGAAATCTAGAACAATATGGATTCCTTGGAATGAAATGATATTTACCATGAAACATTTTAAATCAATTCTCAATACTTTTCATTGCAGACGGAAGTGGATATCATATCAGATATAGACGAATATCAGACCTGGCCCGGCTGGATTGTATTAATTTTGCGGTAAGTCCATTAGCTCTCCAATCTGTTCCCAAATTAGATTCATAATTTGTGCCTATTCGGAGACAGCACTTCTTTTATGATGTGGTTTCTGTACGAGCTGCGGAATACCATGAAATATGAGCACTCCAGCAAGAAGTTGGACTTTTTGCTGCACCTGGGCGCCTCCAGTCTGGTGTGGTTTATATACTTGCCAATTGTGGCCATTGTGGCGCTGCAGGTGAGTCCCATGTGGCGCTACAAGCTCTTGCAGGGTATCACCAACTCAGCTGATTGCATGGCCTACTGTGTCATGACTGGGTTGCTATGGCCCAATCGTGCCGGGCAGTACCTTCTGTTGGCGGGCACAAAGTATGCAGGTGAGTCCTACCCATCCTCTGTCTGATCTGTTTATATCGATACGTTTCTTATGAAATTTCAGGCATGGATGAGCTAGACGAGTTCAATGAGGCGCCACATATTGTACGTGAACGGGAGCGTCGCCGCAACTCGCCGCCTGATGATATTTCCATTGGGACAAGCAGTGGGGGAGGAGAACGTGGCATGGTGCTCTCCACTAGCATACCACACTCGATCAATGGCGATTTGCTGGAGGCTGAGGACTTGAATGTCGAGCTACTCACTGATTTAAACAAGAATAGTCATATTGTGGCATAGTTGGTCAGAGATTTTTCAAAATAATCAAATCAACGGCAGCAACGGGTTAATTACTAAGCTTAGTAGTCAAAATGTGCTAAATGAAGAAACGCAAGAATGTTAATCATACTACACACACATACCTATATATACCTATTTAGATACATACTTACACACAAACAAACAAACATACATACATACATACATACATACATATATACAACTAGATATATTCCATTAACTAATAGGTTTTAGACGCCTACAACGAAGTAAGTGTGTTAGTGAGCGCAAAGTGCAGCATAGATTGTTGTGTGATTTATCAAATATGCTTGAATTTATTATAACGGGTAGTTTTGTTCATGCGATAAGCAAATACTTAAAACTACTTAGAATACGCATAGACGTGGACAAAAAAGGAAACGCTTGAGAATTATTTCATTGTGGTATCATAACTATATACAATATTATATATACATTTATTTTAAACGATTTACTTATAAGCTCCAAACGCATGTCAGATGGACACTATCAATTATTTTAAGTAACAAATGTATTTTGATAAGAACAAAGACAAAACGCAGCCAATCGATAACAAAGGCAAAAACTTTGAAGAGTGAAAAGTGAAAAGAAAAAAACAATTAGAAACGAAGTAGAGGAAGAATTACGTCAGTCAATCATTCTATCAATCGATATGTATATAGAAATAGAAGATATTCTGATTGAAGAGAATTAAAATTAAACAGCGATTTCAAAATAATTTTACTGTTTTGTGTTAAATAAGGACATCAGATGATTATTCAATAAGGATATTAAGTTTTACAATTGTCACTAACATTATTGAAAAGCGAATACACTCGGCTGGAGTCGTCGTCAGTATCGCTCCCGTTCCTCTCTTTGCAGCCAGTGCTGTTCCTCATCTCCACATCCTTGCTGAACTTTGAGCTTGTGGGCAAGTCCTTGCTGATTTCTGCGTCTTGCTGCTGCTGCTGATCCGTTTCGGTCGAACAGGGAGAACACTTCGTTAGCGCCGGCTGATGCTGCCGTGGCGAACTTACGGCATCGCTGGCCTCCTCGTCACTGTCCTCGCTGCCATCCTCTTCGCTTAACGACTCTGGAGCTATATTCGCCTGAGAAGAACCCTTAAGTTGAGTGTTATTAAACTGTTGGGTCATAATATCCACCTTTGTGTCCAGACTGCTCTGCTGGCTTTCCTTGCTTTGCAGGCGAATAGCGCTGTCAATGGACTTCTTTATGAGATTTATCGTCCTACGGCTAAAGTACATAACATTGTACTTGCGATCCTTGTTACTGGTGGTACAGTATTCGGACTGCTCAATGAGGTGCATAATCTCAAACATGGTGTTTGAGGGCAGCGGATCAAACTGTTGCTGAATGGCGAGGCGCTCCTCATCCGCAACAATTTGCGTCTTCACTTCCATTTCCTCGTCCTCAGAGGACTCCAGTCGACTGGTTTCCGAGCACAGGCCTTCACTTATAACTTGAGCGTGGACAAGTAGTTGCAGTAGGACCTCAGTATAAGATTGGTCTTTCCTTTTGTCCTGTTGAACACAACGACCCGTAGCCAGATCCTGCTTCAGCCTGTTCAACGTGTTGTCAAGTACCTCTATTAAACTCTCCACCCACATAATTGGCGTCTTATGAGATGGCGTAGCTGTTGGCTCCGGCTTCGTGACTAAGATTTCCTCAACTGGCGCAACGGCTTCCTTTTCTCGCAGTGGTTGGTTAGTATCCTTCTCGAATGATTCCAAGATGTGCTTCGCATGCTCATGGCATTGCTCGAATATGTTTTTCACGAGTGCATCGAAATCCTGCACCGTTTTTAGGTGGCGTTTGTGGAGCTTTGCGGACAGGGGCAGCCACTTGTCATGGAAGTACTCACTGGCGTCCTTCTCGGCCTTCTCCGTATAATATTGTAGTTTCTTAAACCTTTGCCGGCACTGGCGTTTCGTTATGGACTTTTCGGCCTTCTCTGTGCTGACGGGCAGCTCCTCGCCCGTTGGCAGCTTCGCCAGGACCTTAAGGAAGAGTTTCTCTAGCTTCTGACCGGCTCGATGCATTGTAGTATCCAGGCGGTAGAAGGTTAAGCAGTTGCTTATTACCAACATTATATCCTTTATAAGGTCATCCACGCCGCGATAGTATCTGTTAGCTATCCGTCTGTTAATGGTGCCCACATCCATGGGTTGGTCGATTATGGTATAATAGGTAGGCACATTGGAGGCCTTCGTGTCCACAGGTTTCATGAATGGCAGAGCAAACTTCTGCCCGCGCAGCTCTTCCAGGAAATACTTCTTCATATGATGTATCTTGTTGGTGTACAGCCCGACCATGTGCGGAGCCGGCTTCACCTCTGGCTGCACTCGGTTCGGAATCTTAAGTTTGAGCGAAAGCGCCGTCGCAGAGGCCTGAAAACAATCGAGTTGGAGACAGATCGGGATACCATCAGAAAAGTAACCAGACTCACCATTGATACGATGACAAGGACTATCCGAAGAAAAAGAAGGAACCTCTGCTCTTTAAATCTCTCTGCATTCAAATGAATTATTCTGACGTTTCGTATTTTGACAAGTAAAACAAAGCCGATTTTTGAAACATTTTATTTCACTTTTAAAACTGAACCACATACATATTTATTTAACGTGATCTGTCAGATAGAGTATAATATATAATATATTGTTTGCCTCTAGTTTATTGTATTGGGCTAAAATCAACAACAAAAGATAACTCATAAAATATTTGTTTTATTTATTGCACACAAATCTGCAACTGCGTTTTGCAGTGCTGCTAAAACTGTAACGGGGGCAATCGTACTTGCATAGAGATAGATGAAGATAAGTAATATATTTTATGTATATTATATACACACATACGTGTATATAGGTTAAAATTTATACACCAAAGAATATCTATACACATTGACGGCGTTTGCAATCGAATTGGCACTATGAACTTAGTATTTAAATAATTTTACAAAAAAGTTCGATATTATTTAAAATATTATACATATAAATTAGCTTGTATACAAAAGATATAGTATAAACAAGGGAAAATCAAAAGAAATTCAAGCTATATTAATTTAACAAATTTTCCTTAACAATTTCAAAGCAAACGACATTTAAGTGTTTTGGCATTGCAAATTAAAAAAAGATCACAAAGTCGACGTAAATCGACTAAATGGCGCTTAAAAATTAAACAACAGTAATTAAAGATCGTAACTAAAAATATTTGTATAAATATTGTACTTAATATCAATGGAATGAACCAAATGCAAATTGATATTTTGGCTAAAAAGCTATGCGAAAAAGCTTATACAAAAGTATAATTATTTTTTAAAATATGCTGAGCTCACACGAGATCTTATCTAAAATAATTCCGAGCGAGTTGATATAGTTAATCCCTTGATATGACGAGAATTAGGATGACGGGAACTTATCGGTTTATATATGACAAGATTCATGTGAGCACAGACTGAGATGGCAAAGTAAGTTACAATTACAACGGATGGCATAAAGTTGGCAATGGGATTGCGCTGCAGACCCCATGTAAAATTTGGACTTTAACTGTAAGTTATTTTTGGCTAAGTATTGCGAGTATTTCATGTAGATGAATAAATAATCCGTTATCTGTTTTCTGTAATCTAGAGAAGCATGTAGGAATGGTCTCGATCCAGGCATGACTTAGCACGCATTTGTATGTTTCCAATCGGATCCGAGGGCGGTGGTATGCCATTGATTTGGTGTGTGGGCTCTTTGTAGAAGAACTCCGTGCGCCCACACTTGTATCCATAGAAAACCGAATCATGGGAGCTGAGAAAGGATTAAGATTAACATTATACATAACGTAATGCTCTATACTACTTACCGGAGAATCAAATCGGTGAGTTGGTTGTTAGGCAGTTGGAGATCCCGATGCATGCTCTCCAGCGTGGTTAGCTCAAGCGGATTCCATGGCCCACCGCGCTGCAATGCATCCCACTTAGCATCAATGCAGATGAAGCTGTAGTCACTGCCATCACGTGGGTCGCCTTCCACATTAACATTCAGCGTCTGATTCAACTTAGCTTCCATATGGGGAAATTTCGCAACGCAAATGTCAAACTGTACCCCAAAAGGAAACATTATCATCAATGGGATTGGAATTTGTATCGTGAGTGCTTACCATCTTCTGAACAATTGTTTGCTGATGGCTAGCGCCCTCTTCCATAAGCAGCAGCAACGTCATGTTGTGCTGTCCACACACATATAACTCCGTGCGCTGCAGCCCACCAACTGGATCTGTTTGAGACGGTACTGGCGGATTCGAGTAGGATAACGCATCGACTGCATCGTCGCATTTGAGCGAACTCCGACGCGGAAATACTTTGCTGCTGTTCAAAGGTGTCTGTATCTCGATGGGCGTGGTTTCATTTAGCGCCAGCACCGAAAGCTTAGCCATAAGAGGTGTCAGCGCCACTCCTCCACCTCCACCACGTCGTTGAGTGCTCGTTGCATCCGTGGTGGTGCACTCGCCAGCGGGCTTAAGGGGTAAACACATGGCGCGTTTATCCAGCGGGGTCTTAACTGCTATGTTAAGATTACGATCCGCTTCTTCTGCAGGTACCTCCTGCTGTCGCATGTGCTCATCGAGCCTCTGGATTTCCATATTGAACTCCTGGAACTCGGCAACAAAAGCAGCCAGCTCCGCATCCTGTGCGGCTTGCTCACTGGCGACGCCCCAGAGCTTACGATACTGATCTAGAAACTGCTGAAACAGACTCCGCGAGATCTGCTGTCCGTTGGCATTAAAAACTGGATAGGTGGGATCGCCAATGGTACGGGAACTGCTGCGCTCTTCATTCTCAATATATTCTGGAGAGACATCGCTGCTGCTGTCGGTGACACTGTTGCCATTGCGATTCACATCCGTCTTGAAGCTATGCGTATAGTGGCCCAGTTTCTTGGAGATGGAGCGCAAGGCGTCTTGCAAGTCAGCAGAGGATTTGCGACGTGTCATCTGCTTGTTTGGATTGCTGATGAAGTTATTAAAGAACCTTTCCACTTCCAGTTTGAGCGAGTTGCGACGAGATGTTGAAGCCGCCGTCTTTCCATTTGAATTATGAGCATCGGCATCCAGCTCCTCGGGATCTGCGCATATAGACATGACATTTGCCACGGGCAGAACCTTGTTCTCTGTCATGGGCGTGTTACAGACGCTTGTGCGTCCAATGTACTCCGGATACGAGTCCGTTTCATCAAAGTTGATTGAAGATATGCCCGATTCAGGTACCTCCTTATGCATCCCCTTTAAACGCAGCGGCAGATGTGTTGGCCGCATGGACTTCGGTCTAGTCTGAGGCAAATCCACGGCCTCTGTTGTAGCCGTCGTATGTTCCTCCTCGGGAATATGGGTAAAGATGAGCGACTTGTCACGCTTAATCTTGCGCTTTGCATATTGAAATGGTAGCGAACTTTGTCCCAGCTGTGAAGTTGTCGTCTGCAAATTCTGTGCACGCTGCGCCTCTGAAGCCAACTTATCGTATTGACCCTGGTCGATATACACTACTATCATCTGGACCCCGTGCGGTATGTGAAACTGTTGCGTATTCAGTTGCTCAGCCGTAGTGCGCACATGACGCGGATCTGTCAGGACTAGCTGCTTGGTCAACACATCACTCAGCTGGGAGGCAACCACCCTATAAGGACAGGTAAAGAATGGTAATTGACTCTGAGGTAGAGAGTGAGATATATACATACTTGTTGTGGTAGAGAATGGCGCCTCCGAGGATGTACTTTGTTTGCTGACAGCTTTGCAGCGTCTGTATAGCCTCCAGGTAGATATGACTGGCCGTCTGTGCTCAATGGTGAACAATATTAGTAAATGAAATTTATAAAATTGAATGTAATCCACTTACTTTCGGCATGCGTAGTTTGGGTACATTCTGGAAAGTGTTGCCATTGCGTTGGAGCATGGGTAGATATGTCTCAAATATGTGATATAATTTCTCGCTAAGATTTCGACTGGGGTGGTTGGCGGGAGGCGCATACTGATCATGCAAAGTCTGCAGGTCGCGGTGGAAGAACCTCAAGAGTGAACTCAAAAGATTCGCCCGATGTTCCAGCAGTTGATCTGCAATGTTGCGATCGGTACCCACAGCCTAAGATATCACATACAGCTGGTTAATAAATATACACGATCAGGATCTTAATAGTTCCGTACTCACCAAAATGAAACGACCAAACTCCTTGAGCACAAATTTGCCATTTTGCAGAGCCAAAATGCGTGGCTTAAAGAAACAATCCTTGAGAAAATACGAGGTGCCCATTAGCTGGCCACATAGCGCCACCTTCTGCGTATCCGATACCCAGCTGGGATGGAAGTACAATACCGCGGCTATTGGATCATCTGCTTCGTCCTTTAAACATTCCGTGTCATAGACAAACACAATCATCGTCTCTCTACGGGGACACAGAAGAGAAGAAAAAGGAAAGATTTGTATATATTATTAAATCTTTTACAGTTTGGAAGTCACTGCAGGTGGCACCTGTCAATTATTTGGCGCCGCAGTTGCCGTAGATTTTGTTGTTGCTGCTGCTGCTGTTGCCAGCGCTTGTAGTTAGATTTGCGCCACTGTTTAAACATTTCCGCAGATTATAAAGAAATAATAGAGGAATAGAGAAACGAGAGGAACAGTCCAATTTCAAAGCTCTTGGATAATTCACGTGAAAAGCTGCATCGTGGCGGCTTATCGTCTCCCTCAGTTCGTTAGTGATAAGTCACCCACGCGCCAATGATACAACAGACGAACTGAATTGCCAGCTGGCTGGCTGATAAATATGATACGAGGGGCCAAACAGCAGCGCAGCATTGTTTGATATTTTGCTCACGATTCTCACCTCGACCCGGACAGGTGGGGCGCTCAGTGGGGCGAGGTGAAATCGTCGCTTATTACGTCGTTCATTTGTTGGTGCGACGCTCTAGCTAATGCATGTATCAGTTTGAAAGTCGAATCAGTTTCAGTTTGAGCAGCAACTGCAACATGTGTTATCGACGAGAGCAACATATCGATAACTGCTCAGAGGCTACGTTATGATCGACATGGGCAGTTTAACATAGTATCGATAACTGCTAATAGACTGCAGTATTATCGTTTATTTTCAGTAAAAGAGAAAAAACAATCATAAGTTCCTCTCTTTCTCTCTCTTTCTCTCTCATTTTCGACTTTAAACTACCATAGCATACCTCGAGGCTGTAATTTTATTGAAACTGATCAATTTTCGAGTAAATATTTTATTAAATAATCACACAAATATGTTTATTACGTTGTAAACTTCTTATTATTTAGCAGATTTTAACCAGCTCCTGACTTCAGCACTGCTGGACTCAAGAAACCAACAATTTTATGTATGTCTGGTTTGTCTGCAGTACCGGTACTCGTGTAGCTATACTTGGCAACATATCCATTGGGTCCCGCTTCATAGATGACAACCAGGGTGCCACCGCGATCATCAAATGCCTGATTGATTTTTCCCTTTACCTCGAGCTGACCGGGTGTTATTTCTTGGACAGTCTCCTCACGGTAGGTTATTCCATCCGGATGTCGAATGCTATGCAAGCGGAGTCAATTATCAATACAAACAAGATACACTGGATAGACCCATACCTCAAGACATATTGATCGTTAAGTGGTGTCAGCTGGAAGCCATTCTCATTGTTGATACGTGGAACGATTATGGCGGCCCTCAGAAACGCCAAGTTGGCCAAAAACACTAAAATCCACTACATACATATGTATGTATCTATCTTTATAAGTTGATTCATCGCAGGTATTCCATAAACTTACCGCTCTCAACATTTTCTACCCATTTGCATTTGTACCCACATAAGTCTCATTCACAACTGACTTTCTGCTGGTCAGCTTCCCATATTTAAAACACAAATAGCCGAGAAAACAAGTTTTAAATCGATGATCAATGCTTTTAGGTAAACAAAAATCACCAAACTACAATTAAAAAGTTATGAAGGCTGGGAATCCGCCCATCTTCACGTTATTAATTTGAATAGCACCATGTCAATTTGAACATTTCCAACATGAGAAGAATAATATTCTATTTTAGGAGTTAATTTATATGTGTATATTTTATAGGTACATACAATACATATATACTCTTCATATATATTAACACCTTTAACATCTTTACACTTTGTGTTTATAGATTGATTTTAAAGATTCGATAATCAGAGGGGGTTGACGAGGCACCGTTGCCTACAAGCACATTGTGTATCATTTTCCTATTAGTATCCTTTCCTAATTAATGGACAAATCATCCTTTTCTAGAGCATTGATTAAGGTCTTGAACGACGTACAGTTTCTCATACCTGTTTTTAAAGTGTTAACCAGGTTATATTGTGACATTCTAGACCAGTTATCAAACATCTTTCACATTCGCTAATAAATAGCGTTATTTTTGCAAACTTGCAAAGAATTTTATGGACGTTTAACGTTTTTATTCACAAAATGACATGAACACAATGTATATTTATGCATATATACTATATTATTCCTTTAACATATCTGATAATAATTATTTTGGAATTTTTTGCAAACACATACGAGATCTGTTCAAAAAGTATCGCGAAGAAGAGGCCCATGAAAGGAAGACGCTACGCAAAGATTGAGTAGATAAAAACTGCATCGAAGGAGGAGCTAAACAAGATCACAAAAAATTACTTTTAAGTACTTTGACTATTAAAAGAAGCACTGGTATAAGTGCATTATATCTGAGGGGGATGACTTTAAAGGGGCCAAAATAGATATTCATGAAAATAGATATACATGAAATAAGCACTTTCTTCAGAAATACAAAATTCGCGATACGCTTTGAACAAACCTCGTATGTTCATCTGTAATTTAACGAACATTTGCTGTTTCCCGAAAATGGAGTTTACTTAAGCACTTAGCCAGCTAGTACCTTTAGGGCAGTTCTTGGCAATGATTTTAAGAAGAGAATCTTTTTAATGATATATTTGGCCTCATAACCATTACGTCCTGCCTTGTAGATGACCGACAGACCAACGTCTTTAAATTGAATTTGCTGTATACCATTTACCACGATCTCTCCCGGAGTGACCTCCTCTGCGGTCTCGGCACGCCTGTCAAACTCACTCTGCTGTATTCTATGCGAAACAATATTAACGGAGTCATTGACTTTTTACTAAGTGTAGGCTGTAACGTACGTTAAATTATATTTGTTGTCAAACGGTTCCAGTCGAAACACAGTTCTATTTGGATCGTCTTTGAAAGTGTTGATAAAAGGAACAATCGCACTGTGCGCCACAAAGGCCAAATTAACTAGTAAAAGGAATATCGCCTAGAAGAATCTTAGAGCGTGTCTAATAAGGATAGCCGTAAACTCACTGTTCTCAACATTGTCAACCTGTTCGTCGGTTTAGTTTTTAAGAAGTACTAATCAAATATTCGTCTTTGGAGTGGCTTTTTAAATATGCTAACCGGTCTATAACTATACTGACATTTTAAACCTGTTATCAATTCTTTTATTCAAAGGTCAGCGATGTGTGTCGCATTAAAGTTGCAAGCATTACAATTATATTTTTTCACAGATTGGATCGATACGTTCACACATATTCACACATATGTTTCGTCTATGCAAATATGCATACACATACTTGTACATATTTAGTATGCTTATCAGCGGTGTTCTGTTCTGTGTTTGTGTGTATGTGTGTTGAGGCTGCAGCTCAAAACAAAACAGAATAAAATACCCACACATACCCCCATGGCTCACGAACATACACATAGAATACAGATGCCCACGCACAAAAAATTCGCCGCAGTTTTTACAGTTCGTTCATTAAATAACAAAATGCACTTACTTTGTGGCCATCTTGATTACGATGTATTATTGGTTGTCTTTAGATATAATGCACTTAATTAAGATATGAGATTCATTTTAAACATAAATAACTTTGCACTTCATTGTATTTCGGTGTTTTTCTTATGCGGGGGCGGATTGCGTGAAAATATCGATATTTTGAACTTTAAGGATGACCATTAATTTGATAAAAATAATAGACATGCCAACTTTTCCAAATGTTGTTATCGATAGCTACTACATCCATGCATATACCATCACTATCGTATACCAAACAAGTCAAAGCAAAATGGCCGCCGTAGTGTAAAGAGTATACTTTTTTTGATGTTCGTGTTTTTCGCTTAAGTTGATAATTATTTAAACATTTTTTATGCATTTTTATGAGTTATATGTATGCACATAGATGCATAGCATACGTGGATCATAAAAGTTTAACTAAAAAGTAAGTTTTATTTGTGAAAAAAGTGATTTTAAATCAATGCTGTTGCATTTACTATACAAAAACACTACGAGCAGAAGCCAACTCAAGCGTACAACCCCCGCAGCACACCGCGTCGCGTTTACCCATACCTAAAGTCAAGCAACAAACAGGTTTTTATTGTGTACAGACGTGTGTTTTTCTCTCTTTTAATTTATGCACATACAATGGCAGCAACAACACATATGCATGCATACATATAAACAAAGCAAACATGAAGCATAAGCTTAAAAACGAGTAATACAAGAAAACACATAAATTGTACGTACGCGTGTGTGTGTGTCTGATCATTTGTGTGTATACATGAACTCGTGTGTGTGTGTGTGTGTGTAACGCGTTGTAAACAGCAGCAAGTAGTCAAAGGCGAAGCAGCAGCTAGCAAAGTGCTAAAGTGGCGGCCAAGCAACCAAGTCGAACAGAAGAGAAACAGAGAGATATAAAAAACTAAACTAAACAACACGCTACACAGCTACAGGTGAATTTGTGGACTTGTTTCCCCCTACTCTAAACAGTCTTTGAGGCGGTGGCCAACGTCTGACTATCTGGCCAAGAACTGTAAAAGGCAGCAGCACGAAACGAGTTGTCTGCCGCTGTTGCCACTGCTTGCGCCTGGTGCTGCTGTTGGTTGAGTGCGGCCAGTAGAAGATCTAATAAATTAGCAGCATAATCAATTCGCGTCGTTCTACAAACTGTGTTCACTCCTATAACTCGAAGTCAAACGCGTATCGATAACTAGGCGCAAAGTAACCGCAGTCAGCTAACGGTAAAGTAGCTCAAATTTAAATGCAAAGAACTGTCGCCTGTCGCAGCAACAACGCCCAAAAAGCAATAACAACGCGTCAGAGTCAAAGTGTCAAAAGCGGCAGCAGCCCAAAGTGGAACGCGCAGTGTGTCCCACTTAATCTCAAACAAAATTTAACCAGTCCCCCGCGCTCCCAACAGACTCCACACATACTATGAATGTGAATTGTATGCTCGTATGTGTACGCATGCAATTGCGTTTAACATAATTTAAACGGCTTAAATATATATGTATATTCATATAAGTACTCCCACGTTCACCCGCCCCCATTGTCCATTAAGTTTTGTGAATGAAAAACTTGTCGCACCATTTTTGGATGCGCAGGTTAAAAATTTAAATTGTTGTTGCACAAATTGTTTAAAAGCTTAATCAGTGTTACGCTTTGAATGGTTCTGAATCATTTACGCTTCGGCTTAAAAACAAACGTGAAACCAATTATCGATTAAACTGGTTTAACAATAATACATACATACATACATAGGTATGTATGTACAGTGTCTATGAATCATGTAGGAGTTGGATCGGAAGTAAAGCGATTGTTGGCAGCAGTTCACGCGCTTGTTTCGTGGATAGCAAGTAAAAAACAAAAGCAGAAGTGCATTGAACTGAACTAATGATAAGACACAGCAAAGGAGCAATAATAACAATATTAACAAATAAAACTGAAAGAAACATAAATAAATATATAAACAAAGAAAAGCTGAGTTTATGGTAACTTAAGTTGTGTCGTAAACCACAACTTAAGCTTTGGTTTTAATTTGAACTTGTGCTGAATAGATAAGCGACTGAAAAAAATGTATAAAGTGATGCAAAGGGTAACACAACTCTTGAACTACTAAACACCAATAGCATAAGCTTACAACATTTGAAAACCTTAGGCGTCACATCGTAAACCGACTTACAGATACAAGCTTTGAATATGTAGTTATTAATTGAAGTCCTGATTTCTGCATTATCTAAACTTATATATATACTTTATTTATACTATCTATATATGTTATAGACTGGGACTGAGACACTGCACTTAAAGTAAGGGTATTCAGAACCAGAAGTAGAACCACAAGCAGAAGCAGACAGACAGACTTTGCAGTCAGCAAGTCTGCGGACACTTGAGCACTTTATAAGGCAAATTCACAGGTGCCACAGCCACCTGTTGGCACCATGTATTGAATGGAGTATTGACTAACTGAACGCCTACTGGCTGAACAGGTTGAATAGATCAGGTTTCTAGCTTGGATAACTTGTATTTATATATAATGTATCTATTATATATATGTACATATATGTATGCATGATGTATCTAATAACAAAACGCAAAAATCAATTGCTAATGAAGCACGTACAGTTCAAAGAAACAAAAAACGAGGAGCATCTTATCTCTACTAACATGCTTACGCTTCGCACAGAAAAGTGGGCATAATCAAACGACAAACGTGACACACTTTCGAACGTTATCTTGATTGACTACTTAGCTTATCTATGGAACAGAGAGATGCACATCGTTGCATGATTATCATGCATGGGAAAGAAAACCTGGAAAAGTGTGAAAAGTATACGGCGACTCGAAGTCGGGTCTCGTCGCTCAGCCGGCAGACAACTGATTGACGTCTTTCTAATATTTAACATAAAATTCGAATTTGAGCTCATTAATTAGTGTCAGACTAAATGCCATAGACAGCATAAATTAACTGATCCGGATCCGTATCCGAAACCGGCAAAAGCAGAACGCACTTCCTGGCATTGAACTCAATGCGGCTTATGAAATTTGAGAATTAAAGTTGATAATATTCATATAGGTTTGACATATTACGACTATATAGCGAGGGCTGCTCAGCAAGTTGTGTTGTTGACAAACACAGTTCAGCCTCGATGCGTGATGTTTGAAACCGAATTTAGTACAAATTATCGAAAGTCCCGCTTCAACGCGTAAAAGATATTATATCTTCACCTATAAACATTGAAATCGTGGATTATAGAGGAAAGTCATTTTTAATATAGATAGAAGACTAAGCAGTTACCATTCCGGTGAATAGAGATCCGTATAATCGAGGTACATTTTAGAATAGCTTCATTTGTCGTACGCTGTAACTGCCCTCGCAGCCCCCACAGTAATACTTTAAGCAACAACAACATGTGCACATTGCCAAAGAGCGAGACATGGTATGGGAATGGAAATGGGTATGGGCATGGGCCAAGAGTCAGACGGGTCACTTGACCTGACATCGCCACGTACGTTGTAAACCTTCGAGCTGGAAAAACGATAGCGACGCAAGCAGCCAAGCGATGACCGAATAGTCACAAATTCATTGACCAAGACAACTAGTGCTGACCTTCGGTTGGCCAATAAAGCAATTTATTGAAGATCATCCGCCGTTGAAATGCAGTCACCCCGCGTAGGTAAAAGTTGTCCAACTGTGACAGCAGCGTCGAGGCGTGAGAAACTGTAGCATAAATTTCCTTCGAGTGTCGTTAAAAAAAAGAAAAACCTGAAACCCACACATGGAAATAACGTGTATGTGCGTGAGTGTGTGTGTGTGTGTGTGTTCGAGTACGTGTTGTAAACACCTTCTGCAGGACATCACGTCCTGATATATTTTAACGGCATAACTGATTAGATACCAAATTCAATAGCCACGGGGAAATTGGCGGAAAATACACGCACGTGATTTCCAACAAAACGCAGGGAAAACTCAGTCTATGAATCACACCAAAAAAACCACTGAGCCACAGGATACACCAAACCAAGCGTGACTATGCAGGGTGGTGCCTGCAAAGGAACCGAAACAAACAAAGAGTGAGAGTGCGAGAGAGATAGAACAACACAATATGCACGCAGTGCTGCTCAAACTATTTTTATGAGTGTGGGTGTAAACTTTGTTGTTGTTTCTGTTTACGTTTTGTGTTTGCCGTTCGCTCAGTTGGCACTTTTATTGTGTCCGTCAGTTTCAGTGCTCGACGAGTCCGCCCAACGAACGGTTCGCATTTGGTCAAATTCAGCGTAGAAAGTGTGAAGTGTGTGAAGAATTTGCAAACAATTGAAAACTGGAGTAGTAAAAGAAGAGAGAAACAAGTTTCGTTGTTAAACAAGTGAAATTCGGTAATAATATGTAACAAGTTATACAAGCTAATATATAATATGATAATTATGTTTGGAAAACGAAGCAGAGAGCTCTCTAGCGTCTTCCGTACCCAAACAAATTTTTCCAAATTATAAGCTTAAAGATAAGCCCAAATTCGACTTCAAAAGGAAGTAAAAAGGTTTTTCGTGTGATATTTACTGGCATTTACTGAAAGAAATATATATTATATATTTATATAAATCGTTTCTAAGATCTAGCAGGAAACGACTGCAATAGACAGCATTGATTATAAAAAACTATATGTCAATTGTTACAGCTTAATTAGCTATAAGCAATTCTATACTCCATATATAATATAATCATATACTGTATATATATAATTGCATTAACTAACTAGCTTATTCCCAACTCGTTGCAGGTTTTCGTTTTCCTTTAAACACAACGATTAAAAGCATTGAGGAACGAATTTAACGTGTAATGAAAACAACATCATTAAAACGTAGTAAAAATTAATAATTTAATAGAAATTAAAGCTATGCTAGCAACAGATGCGGCTGCAGCAGCAACTGGCACGAGAACAGCAGCAATCAGAATGAGAAACAGCAGTGATTAAAACCAGTCAGGCCAGGCCAGCCCCAACGGCACCAGCAGGCGAGCCACTCAGTCTGTAAGTGCCGGCAGCACCAGCAGCAGCTGCAACAGCAACAGCAACACCAGCAACAATATCATCACCACCCAAGCGAGTGGCAAACGCTGCTGAATCATCAGAACTACAAAAAGCCAAATTCAACTGTTTTCAAGTGCGCGACGTCAATTGAAAATACTTTTGTAGAAGCAAACTGCACCCAAGGAACACGTCAAGAGACCTTCAGCGTTCATCGTCATCAACAGTAGCAACAATGCTAATTACTCCTAGGAGAAGATATCTGGAGAGGAACAGGGCGAGGGCGTCAACTGCACTATGGCTGCCTATGTTTATCTGCTCGAGTCTCTGCTTCGTGATTGTCGACTCTTGGATGCCCGATGTGCGGCCCGATCTACAGCCAAGTAAGTGTTCCAAGTCGCCCACAATTACATTTCTACTCATACATACATACATTCAAATATATACATATGTATGCATGTATGTGTATGATGTTGTTTATTTGTGCCACTTGTTTGCTTTGCTGTTTTTCTCAGTTTCTTTTGTTTGCTTTTGCCGCTGTGTTTTCCTTTTTTCATAATCATCAATGACAAGTTGCTCCACCAGCGGCGAGTGGCAACTGGCGAGCGGCAAGCTGCAAGCTGCAAGCTGCTGCTTATCGCTCCTAATTTTTCGCAAAGCTTGCAACAAATTAACGTTTCCTCTGAAGCAACTAACGAATATGGGCCAAGCCTCTATAATTGTTGTTATTTCTAATAAACAAATATGATCTTACACAGATTTAACTCATTTTCCTAAAAAGTTACTTTCAGATTTGAACAATTTAGCTACTTTCTGAAGTAAATTATGTTATACTGTATTCATTTTAAATTTTAATCTCATTCTCAAATGAAATATATCAAGTATTAAGATATTTAAGAATTATTTATATATAATAAATATATTTCTTATCGCTAAATGATTTTTTCTTGCATTGCAGAGGCAGACAAGGTGACAGCCAGTTTCTTTGGCAACTCAACGGACTATTATAAGATTTTGGATCACGATGATGATACTATTCTCGTGGGTGCCAAGTAAGTACCTAGTCCTAAGTTGCTTTTTATGGTTTGGGTATGCGCTTTGCATTCCTTTTGTGTATTTTTGTTGTAGATTTGCTCCTCGATTGCCAATTGAAAATCAATGCAAATCTGTGTACCTGAGCTGCATGCACAAATAAACATTATTGGCACGAGTTAAGTTAAATATTTAGAAAAGAAAAAACACCAAAACAACAAAACTCGAATAACAACAAAGTGTTCAATTCGAGGAATAATTAACGTTCCATTGAAATTACGACTGCTTATGTGTATTTTGTATATAATATATGTATATAATATATACCTAATACTTACTACTTACAAGTGCAAATGGCGCATTTCTCATGTGTATTCCTGGAACTGGCCACAAAATAAGTTTCAGTTCCACTTGATTTTATTATTATTGATATTTTTGTTCAGCGTTCGCTTGAATTGGGTGCAATATAAGCACAACTATTGTATTATTTACCGCATTTGCGATAAAAACAAAAACAAATTTAAATATATAAAATGCAATCAGAAGTTGTACATAAAAATACTATTTAAAGAAATTTAAGAACAAAAGAAACTACAAATCAAAAGAATTTCCCATAAACTACAAAGTAAGCCTCAGCATCTGCTGTTTATCTCGATAGGCGTGGCTTAAGTTATATATTATGGAATAGGTATAATGCCAAATATTTGTGGCATTAGTATCTCAAATTGATCGCATGGATATGTACACGTAATCTATTAAAGGTGATTCGCTCAGATTCGTGGAATTTAGAATGCGTCTCCACCGCGTGTGTTTATCCAATAAAAAAGCATTAATTATTATATATAGTATACATACTAGTATATCTATCTTAGCTTTTTATCAGATACATAGATAGTTCCCAGTTTATTTTCGTCTGTAAATTATATATAATATATAGTATAACTATAAAACGCAATTGCATGTTTAAGTACTTGATTCTACGTCCCAGTACGAGCTTTAATTATTTTCACAAAGAGAACCTTGGGCAATCTGTTGGCTTTATACGATTCTCTGTTTATTTGGCTGTGCTGGCAATTTGCTTCATTAGCAGGTTGCAGAGGGCAGCAGCTGTGGCAATTAAGCGATTAATTTAATTGTGTCTTCTCTTGCAGGGATGTCATCTATAACATCAGCATACGGGGACTAAAGGAGAATAGTCGCTTGGTTTGGCCCAGCTCGGGTGCGGATCGAGAGCTCTGCCAGTTGAAGGGTAAACTCGAATGGGATTGCCACAACTATTTGCGTGTCTATGCGCCACTCAGTGATGGCCAGATGCTGCTCTGCGGCACCAACTCGTACAAGCCGCGCTGTCGCCACTATGCGCCTGTCGAGCAGACGGCGGATGCAGCAGTGGATGCGACGGCTAACGCCTCTGCCGGCAGCACCATGCGCTATGAGATAACACGGGATGTCGAGGCTCAGGGCCTGTGCCCTTATAGTCCTGCCCATAACAGCACCTATGTGTTTGCCGATGGACAGCTGTATAGCGCCACTGTAGCTGATTTCTCAGGTGGAGATCCGTTAATTTATCGTGAGAATCTTCGCACCGAGCAGTACGATCTCAAGCAACTCAATCAACCGGATTTTGTTGGGGCCATTGAACGCAATGGTTATGTGCTCTTCTTCTTCCGCGAGGTATCCATGGAGTTTATTAACTTAGGCAAAGCGGTGTACTCCCGTGTGGGCCGTGTCTGCAAAAATGATCTAGGCGGACCCTACAACCATGGCAAGAGCTGGACGTCTTTCCTTAAGGTGCGACTCAACTGTTCGGTGCCCGGCGAATTCCCATTCCATTTTGATGAAATACGTAAGTTTTGCCCTTCCACTGGAAATGGATTCATCTAATCATGTTTTTGCATCTCTACCTATACAGAGGCTATAAGTCCGATTGTAGATATCGGCGGCCAAGCGCTGGTCTATGCCGTGTTTACAACTTCTGTAAACGCCATTTCCGGTTCGGCAGTGTGTGCATATCGTGTGGATGATATCTTGGCCGCCTTTAATGGAGATTTCAAATCACAAAAGGATCCACAATCGCACTGGCTGCCCGTAGATCAATCGCAGGTGCCTACTCCGCGTCCTGGACAGTGTGTAGAAGATTCTCGTACGCTGAGCAGCATTGCGGTTAACTTTATTAAAAATCATCCCCTGATGGAGAGCTCCGTGCCCGCTGTGCATGGTCGTCCATTGCTGACCAAAGTAGACTTACATCATCGGCTTACAGCCATAGCGGTGGATGCTCAAGTGAAAGCATTGAATGGCAATCGCTACGATGTCATCTACAGCGGCACTGATGACGGAAAAGTAACCAAGTTCATCTACATCCCGTTAACACATCAATCTCCCAATGCCACCAACAACATAACGGACAACTTGATACCAGTAGTTATCTCAGAGATGCAGGTATTGCCTTTGGGCACGCCTGTGCGCGAGTTGGTTATCTCTTCCAAGAAGAACACACTCGTTGTGGTCAGTGATGGGCGTCTGGTAACTGTACCCCTGCATCATTGCTCCCTCATTGTCGACTGCTTTGGCTGCCTCAGCATTCAGGACCCAAACTGCGCCTGGGATCTACAAACACATGAATGCAAGAATCTTGCCGCCAGCCAGCATAAGTTCGGTACCAAAACCTATCTGCAGAACCTCAATGCAACTAAGAGGGCCGCCCCGAGTCTCTGTCCCAAGACAGCAGCGAATCCCGTTATTGTTACCATGGCTCCATCACAGATGGAAGAGGTGCAAAAACTGCACTATGCCAGTGTGGGTGGCTCCCCAGTGGAAGTGCCCCCAACTCTAGAACAACAGACCACAGCTACCGGAGCAGAATTCACACTTAACGATTATATAGATGAGAACAAAATACCACAGGCATCAGTAGATCCGGAGCAGGTTATGACCAATTTGCACGGTAAGTGGCGCCGCATCTGAGCCGACTGGAGGTGCAATGTTTTCATTGTTATGATTGTCTTTTGCAGATCCTCAAAAATCGATAGCCGTTGTAAATGAAGTCCAAAAAGCGTCTACCGTAACAGAGTATACCACGATGATCGTAGTATTTGCCTTTTTATGCACATTCTTCTTAGGCGGACTTGCTGGCATCAGAATAAAGCAATGTTGCAACCAGAGCCGATTGGATGCCAGCCACCACAACCACTTTGGAAAGCCAATGTAAGAATTCCACGAAATTGAATTTTGTGTACAGAAACTAATATTATTTCTTTACTTTTGCGTTATAGACAATTCAAGCATCAAAACAGCGGCAAGGACATTAATTTGTTAATCAACTCGAATCCATATACCACGACTCAGAAAACACCGAATCTTGATCTTGAAAAAGATCGCAGTCACGAGTGCAAGAACTCCACAGAACATTTGGAAAAGGAACTGCCCTGTAAAACATCCACTCTGACAAAAGTGAAACGCACTTACATATGAGGGAAACATCATCAGTTTTTTTGATGATCAGTTTACCACAAGATTAGTCGAATTTTCGTTGTTTATGTTGCTGTTAGTTGTAGTAAGCCCTTCCCTGATTGGACATAACGACAGTTTTTTGGCGCGTTTGAAACGCGTCTCGGCACATCCGAAACTGTTGTGCATATATATTTAGTTTTTTGTCAAGATTTAGTTAAATTTATGAATAAGGCGTTGCCTCGTGTGCTACGCAGCTAGCGGGACGGCGCTTTGCATGTCTATGTTTAATGTGTATGTTTATTTAATAGAATATAATAATGTAAGTGCAAAAATTAGAGCTTAAAACATTTGCATATCACATGTAGAAAGCAGTTTCGGGTCACACCAAAAATTGGCTATGTTTTTATTGAACAAATTGTTTTTGATTGTGTCCAGAAACGTCGAACCCACCCACAAATCGAATATTATTTTTTTTCTCGAAACTCAGACGATTATAATTCTATACAAGTATTTTGTTAGACTGAATTGTTTCTCTACTTTCATTATAGTTTTCTATGGGCTTGCAACAAAATACTTCTAAATTATAAATTGTGTGTTTTGTAGCTAACAAAAGCAATACAGATTGTATTTAATATACAGCTCAATAAGGAATTGAATATGAGAATGTATTTTTGTAATTTGATATTGTACGATCTAGGTTAAGATAATAACTTGATATTTCAAGCTTAATAATACTGCGGTCAAATCATAAATCATAAATGAGGCTGTTTCATAAGAACTGAGATCCTTTGACACGACAGCCCAACAATACATATATATATTTATATATATATATATATATATATATATATAAAATTAAACACGCACAAATAATATAAGCACGCGCCTTAATTAATCATTTCATATGCCTATATTTAGGCCTTAAATGTAACGTTAAGCATATTGGCTAAGAAATAAAATAAATACTTGCATGTATTTTAAAGCAGAATCAGCATTTTTATATGTTTATGTTTACCTTTTAAGCTGTTGTCCGTCCGTAACATGCAATTTTTTTATTAATAGTAATATAATATATTTTTATATGTATGTGTATCTTATATTGTAAATTTCAAGTGCATCTTTAAACAAACAAATCAAAAACGGACGACAAATTAAATATATCAGAATCTTTAAGATCAGGAAATGCTCTTAACATCATATCAGACAGAAAGCAATGACCGCAGCCTGAAATTCTCATATTGTGATAGATTTTATTGAAATTTAAATGATAAAAATAATATGCCTTTTTGGATACAAAATAAAAGCAAATTTATATATGTGCAAGATTGATTGCATACAAAATATTTATGAATGGGTCTGTCTTCCGTTTGGAAGAACCAAAAAAAAATAACAAACATTATTGTAAAGATTTTAATATTTATGTATGTAATGTACCCGATATATTGTTGTAAAAGCGTCCGAGCTATGCTAATTTTAATAAAGCCGTAATTTTTTATAAAATTTCAGTGACTATTATTTTTCTCTAAATTAAAAAAAAAATTTTTCATTTCTTATATTTTTGGTTACCATTTTGAATTGAGGTGCAAATCAATTGAAATGAACTTGTCCATTGGATATTCATTGTGCTGGGGCTGCAGATACCATCATTTAAAACTACTTATCTATATATAGTGAAACTTCTTAAAATAGCTAAGTTTAGTACTTTTAAGAGGTCCTATTTATTATTTTTCTTACAGGGATGATGTATTTATAGAAGTGTATGTGATGTGTATGTGTATGTGTATAACGAATATGTGAAGTCCAGTTGGATTTTCACCAGTATTCTTGTTACTTCCATCTGATAGAGCACGGGGTTACTTTTATTTAAATTGTCTTATTTAGTACTTTAAATTTTAAATAATTTAAATATCTTAAATAGCGCCTAACTCAACAGATTCATAGTAGTCAGCTTTGTGAAGAGAATAAAGATGTGAATTTAAAAGCAGAGCTGTTCTCTTTCTTAAAAACGTAATGAACTTGTTCGTTCATTTTATGAGCAACTGACAACTCTATCATTTTGTGACTCGTTCAGCTGCTCACACAACACGCTAGTCTCTTTCATTTCCTTTTTGATTTCATTGCGAGTGGTTGTGTCGTTAACTGAGTATAAATTTTTAATCTTAATTTCCTAAGATATTTTCATCAAAAATATGAAAATTAATATTGTACCAGATAGTTCGTACAACAATTCATGTTATAATGAAAAAATTAGTTAAAAGGAACTGATGATGCATTTTACATAAATGGCTTAAAATTTGGTAAGTGTTCGCTGATCGAACGCGGGTTTATTGAATATATTGATGATTGTTCTTCTTCTGAAGAGTCGGATGGTAGTGCTCTTGTAAAAGGGTTACTATCATTCTTTTCTTGTAGAAAGAATAAGAACGGCCAACTGATAAATATATTAAAATCAATTCGTTTAAATCTTTATTCGTCAGACGCCTAATTAATTTTCTCTTTGCAGCTGCACGTGGTCATGCTGTAAGACCGGCTTCTGTACGAGAACTATGCATCAGGTAGGTTATAATTTATATACATATATTTATATATTAGCTGGAAGTGTCATGATGATAAGTTCACTCTGAACAAAGTGCTGTTGATTTATAACTTAAAAATTAAACCAAAAGGATTCTGACAACTTAAATGAACTTCTTTATTATTCGGAAATGTCACGCGGAAAACCTAACCACAAATTTCTTCTCTTACAGAATACTCAGAAGTGGGAGCTGTAATCTCGTCGCAACACAATGCATTCGCTTTATCCTAAGGTAAGCTAAAGCTTAATCTAATTTGTTTTGTATTTGTAAAATGATGAAAGTAATTACCGTACGATTTCTGTGATTAATACTACATGGCTGCAATTTTTGCAACTGATAAATATTCATACAAAACAGATTTTTCTTTGAGAATCCCAGCCTTCTAACGTAAGATTGTTTTATATTATTTTAGCTCTTTTGTGGGGCCAGCTGAAGTTACATTGAATTCTTAACAGCGCTATGAGGTAAGTTAACAATTAAATTAAATTATATTTATAAAGTGATGAAAGTAATTACCGTATGATTTTTGTGATTAAAACTACATGGCTGCAATTTTTGCAACTGAATTTTAAACATAATTATTATTATTAAAAGCACTTGGAAATCGTAACTAATATACTTCCTTTTTTTTGCAGAACCCTCAAAAAAGGCGAAATAACTTTAAATAAAATGTAAATAGGTAAGTTTCATTATTATTATTTGTAACTTTTGTGCTTAGATGATGAATACCTTTATTCAATCATTAACTTTCGTTCTACTGAGCAGAAAATGCGGAGAAATATATCTGAAATATAAAAATGCACAAAAAATTGACAATTATCAACTTTATCTAACTTAAGCATTATCATCTTTGCAGCGATTCAACCTGTGGTTTCATCCAGTCTACAAAGAAGATATATTCTAGGACTGAACATTCGTAAATGTAAGTTATCGAATGAGTAAAGAATTTAGTAACAATAATTTCTATCTTGATGAGAAACTTAATCTGAAAACTATGCTGACCAACCAAAGCAAATTAACCAAAAGGATACTGATAAAAACTAACTGAATTAAAATATTTTAACGACTTTCATGGAGTTCTACTAAATAGCCTTTCATTTTTTGCAGTTACTGTTTGGACTGGACATGATGAAGCGGTGGTTACTTCTTTTGGTTACATCCAGGTAGGATATTTTTTTAATATAACTAAAAAGTCTAAAAGTGTAACATGATGTTATTTTCAGTATAGTTCATTAGAAACAAACATGTTACAACTTCTTGAAACTGATATACATCAATACACATAAGTCTGGTTTATGTAAAATCAATGTTTAATAAAAATATTATATCTGTTGCAGATGCTGAGACTTGTTGATGATACTTTTATCGAGAGATTCTAAGGTACGTTTTATTTGTAGGATTTAGTTATTAAGCTACTTTATACACGAGCGATCTGATGAACAATCCTTAATCAGGATCCCTCTACTGAGTAGAACCCATTAAAAACCATGCGGTCAACCTTTTCTACGTCTGATTTTATCAATTCTTAGGCTTACATTTTAAAGTTCTATTCTCTAACTAAAACTAATTATTATTACTTTTCTTACAGCTGGCATCCTTCCAATCAACCATTTGAAATTAAAATATTGGGTTACTGTCTGGAATCTACTTAAAGAAAGGTACGTTAACTTTAATATTCCGCAAGGAAGTGTTTATCTGATGAATAATCCTTAATCAGGATCCCTCTACTGAGTAGAACCCATAAAAACCATGCGGTCAATCTTATTACGTCTGATAAATTCAATAGAATAATATTTTTTGTTCGCATTTTTCAAATGCTAATCAATTTTCTTTATTTTTACAGAACAGTTACGATCTATTCCAACTGTACACCTTGTGGATATTCAGCAGAGCTCTAAGGTAAATTGAATTTAATGATCCCTTGAGTCAAAAGCTTTTAAATGATGAATAACCCATTCGGGTTTTGTCTTCCCTGAGTTCAAAACCATGCTGTCAATTCTTTCCCCGACTGAAGCATAAAATAATCTAAAAAACTATTGAAACGTAACAGCAAAATAAAAAGATTTTCCATTTCTTTTCTTTTAGAATCTTTCCGGAGTGATGTGCTGTTTTGTTTAACTGAATAAATAAATAAATCAAGAATATTTAATTATAATAAATGGTTTTTTTATTTGAGTTCTCCACAAGCATAAATTATAATCTTTTGGGAGGGTGTGCCTGTTTTGTTGCCGCAGCGCTCCATCTTTCGCACGACATCTGCGCCGCTGATGACATGACCGAATACCACGTGTTTGTTATCCAGCCAGTCAGTTCTATAAGGATTGAATATGTAAATCAAATATAGATCCATGTAGAGATAATACGGTAGTTCACTCACTTTGTTGTGCATATGAAAAACTGTGAGCCATTTGTGTTTGCGCCCGAATTAGCCATGGAAAGCGTTCCGAAGCTGTTGTGTTTCAAACTAAAGTTCTCGTCGTTGAACTTCTTGCCGTAAATGGATTTGCCACCGGTGCCATTGTGATTCGTGAAATCTCCGCCCTGGCACATCTGTATGAATGTGTAACTGATTAGAGCGTCTAAGATAAAAACGAATTTCTACATACAAACTCTGGAATGATGCGATGGAAAACGCAGCCTTTATAGCCATAGCCCTGTTCGTGTGTACACAGCTGTCGGAAATTCTCTGCAGTCTTGGGCACTACGTCGGCGCGTAAAAGCATGACAATACGTCCAGCATCATTACCGCCAATGCGTATATCAAAGAACACCTGTGGATTTCGCTTTTCCGCCTTCTCAATAACTGCAGGTCCTGTAGACGGGGTTTCTACTTTTTCGGTTTCCGCTTCCGGCTCGCCTTCAGTTTGTAATGTGGCGCCAGCATGCTTTTGTAACCAGTCGTCGTCGGCCCACACCGGCTTAAAGCTGTCCTCCTTTACTCGTACTGGTTTGGCCAAATTGACGCGAATCGTCCGACCGCATAGTTCGGCATCATTCTAATAACAAGAGCAGGAATAATCAATGTAATCTAATCAATTAACTGCATAGGCTTACCATGTTGTCGATGGCGGAGGCTGCGTCTTCATAATTCTCGTATTCCACAAAAGCAAATCCACGATGCCTTTGCGACTCGTAGTCGACCGGCATTTGTATATCCGCAATGTCACCGAACGGTATAAACGCATTGTTCAGCAACCTTTCTGTGACCTCATCGGCTAATCCACCAACATAAACGGTGCGCTTATCATTAGTCATTTTAATACATAAACGTTTGTTTTCAATTTATTTTGTAAACTAAATCCTCCATCTGAGTGCAGGGCTGGGCTGCTTACTTTAATAAAGTGGGCAGCCTCGACAAGCGCAGGGCTGCCAACTCAGAAATTGTTAGCATAACTTTTCGACTATGTGGCAACTTCACGCAAAGCAAGCCCGCGTTTGCAGTTTTTTTTGTATTTATTCAAAAAATAAAAATGAAACCATTAAATGCACTAAGGAATCTCTGGATTAGATAGATTCCTACCAACAAGATCTATATATTTAGAACTACAAATACTCGTGCGGGGCAATTGTGCCAAATAAGATAACAATAAAATATATATAGTATTATAATTGATAATTTTATATTATATCATAGTTTCACCAAGTGCTAGACAATATTTATAATTTCAGTTTGGTCGAGATATGAGTACCTGACAAGTATCCATATAGTATACATCAACTTCAGAGTTAACGAAGATTAAAATATGCTGTTTTAATAATTTATTTTGCTTTAATTATACATTTATTACTTAATATTGTGACATAAGATAAGACTCACTGCTGCTGCACAGGCTATCTGCCTCCAAGCATATGCTTTTATTATTGGGATAATTTATATTTCTTTCTGGCATTAAGAAACTTAAAAGCATTCGACAATAGCCGGGGATATAGGCGATCGAGGCATAGAATATAAGGGAAAGACAACTGCCGATGAGTACGTCTGGAAACAGAACAGAAATAGTTATGTATATACATATCTCATATTATATTTATTTTTAGTTATAGATAAATATGTTGGCATGAATTTTAACACCACCAGGGTGCACTTAGTCATTCTATCTCCTGACAATGCCTGGCCAAAATAGATAAGATATCGTATGTTGCATGAGCCAGTGGAACTTAGCCAGCTATTATATTAACCACTTTTAATCGGGTTTTGTGGGTGAGCTCATAAAATATATGTTAACTACTACTTACTGCAAAACACCTTCTCCCAAGGCTCACAGATGGAGATCTGTGTGTTCAGCTCATAGACGCTATAAAGCCTAATCACATAGTTCTGGAATTTGCGCAAGTTCTCGCCTAGCTTCTCATACATGGCGTACTTCAAAAATATGCAGGTGTGGTGCACAGCACAGTCTAATAGTTAATAGGGTACTGAACCGAACCGAGCCTGGACAACTTACCGGCAAAAGAAACAGAGGAAACACACCACGATGTGTACGTTATCATTAACAGTTATTGAATCAAGTTAAGTATGTGCTTATATTATATTTTCCCTCTTTCGTTTTCATATACACACAGCGATAAGGTATTTTTATTATTGATTAGCGTTGGCGGAGTAGTCATTATCTATGAAGATTGTAGTGCTCATCAGTCATTTGATACGTCAAGCAATAATGGAAGTTCATTCATGATTCGATCATGCAACCAGCGGGACTATGGACAGTAGGAATACCCATACGGATAGAACATCGTTGGCATATGCATTAATATGCACCGCTACACAGAACTCGACGGATGCGTTGTTATTGTAATGAATGCAGGTCGTTCGAATACGCTCCGATATCGCTGCCAGATTGGTGTAGGAAAAGTTGACAGTGAAACCATAAAGCTAAGATAAGGAATAATTTAAATAATGTCGAGTTGACTGAACTTGATCGGCACCCACCCTATAGTTGGGGAACTCGCGTTCCAGTTCCTCGCTGTAGGCGGGCTCATCGTATCGATTACCCAAGAATGTGCTGAGGTTTTCCATTTCGCTTAAAATTTTAAGTAGTCGCGGCTGAAACGCACTATAAGATTGGATTATAATTAGTTAGTCTCTAGCTAATTGTGCAGTGCACCCACCGGTTCCAGACAGTTTTACGTGTAGTGCGCCAGGTGCTTATCTTTTTCATGATCTTGCGCTCGATATGCTTCTGCAATTGGCTGAGATCGTAGGTGCGCTTGTAGGCATAGTCCAGCTTCTGAAGTCCACCTTGTGGCGCGGCTTGGCGCTTGTTAAAAAATGGCAACCAGCAAGCGCCATCGTGCACATTGAAATTCGTCATGCTGACGCGGGATTCCGCCTGAATGTTATAATATATCTGCCCAGAAGGACGCATTAATGGGATTAGCTGGAGTATCATATTCCTCTACTTACGTTATTTGGTCCAACCATGCAATAGACTCTATTTAAGGGACAGAAGATGTCTTGAAGTTGGTAACGCTTGCCTGTAGTCGGCGAGACGAGCAGCAGCTCCCGAGTCTCTGGCTGCTGGTAGATAACGTAAGTGCATTCGCCATAGGGACAAGCCAGACCAAGCAGCAACCAGCATTCCAGGCCCAGCGCTAGCATGAAGTTACACAAGAGCACGCCTAAGTCCTTGACACAACACCAGGTGCTATCGAGCAGCACTTGGTTGTCCAGCCAAATGCCTTGAAAGCTCTGACAGGCATCCATCTGGCTGCGCAGCGGGCACAGCAGCGAGACAAAACGACAAACACTCTCCAATTGATTCCCAGACATCGGTAGTGGCAGTGGGACAGGCTCGAGCAGACGTGTCAGGCAGACGCGCTTGCCATGCGATGTGCAGATCAACGGCTCAATATAGCGATGTGGCTGCGGCAGTAGTTGCCTAACCTCGAGACTCCGTTCACGTACGAATTGCTGCAGCTCGGGCAGCTCGGCACAGGCCAAGCCCCCAACTTGAATGGGCGACACCTCACAGCCGGGCTCAATGCTCAGATAGAACCACAGATGCACATTCTCCTTGAACTCGGGATACTGTTCAACGGATATGTTTGTCACAGAGTCGATCAGTGGTCGCTTATAACCCACCAGTACCTTGGGCATACTTAGCTCTATGCATCCTTCGAACTGAAATGAAAATGGGATCAGTAACTGGCACTGAGATAACTGGTAGTTCACACCTTGCGATTGACTAATAAGCTACTTATGGGCACACGATATTCACCCAGCCAGTTGCACTGTACACGCTGGTAGAGATCGGACACCTCGTCTGAATACTGCTGCTCGATGAGCTCGTCAAACAGGCTGATCCTCAGCTCGTCGCGCAGAACAGATGGCTCTCCCGTAATCTGCAGCTGCAGCTGCTCATTCCAGGTGGGGTTGGAGCCCTCAGCCGTACGACTACGGCATAACCTCTGGCCATAGCTCAGCGTTACAAAAGGACGCACGTTGGAGTACATCAACGCTGCAAGAGAAAACATTACTATCCAAGCTTCAACTGGTGCGTCACTACTTACTTTGGGTGACAAACAAACTGGCACTCAGATCGCTGCCTGTGCCGGCGCTGCTGCGTCGGCGTCCATGTTGCTCCACGTTTAGGATGTGGCGACTGCGCACAGGAACACCTGTAGCCCGCACCACATGCAATGAGACATTTAACTGCTGCGACGCACTCTGCGCTGTTGGCTGTGGCTGCCAGGTGGGTTCACGCGAAAGCGTCGCTTGCTGACCAAACAAGAAGGAACAGAGTGCGCGCCAGGCTGCTGTCCAGCCTGTGACCTGGTCCACTCCTTCACCCAGTAGCTGCAGCAGGGGCAGCGGCGTTTGTAACGCCTTGGCCCGTTGCACGCACTGGCTGCTTATGGTCTCGTAAAGAAGCTGTAGAAACTTGCGTCCGCGGTGCTTATGCAAATCAATGGGATTCCAGGTGGTGCCCGGATCCAATAACTGATCGGCATCAGCATTGTGCTCCAGTACCTCAACCTCAGCGATTTCATGCTCCAGAGCGGGCACAAATCGAAGCTGTTTCGTGTGCACATTTCGTTGCTGGTGCCGCGAGTGCAGAAGCTGGAAGCGTTTGTTGCCCAGGAGCTCCTCAACGCTGCAGAGCTGCAGCTGACGCTCGGCGAAAACCAATGGCGCCACATGACTGACCACCGACTTGGGCTTCTGCCTGGGGCCGGTGGGTGGCTGAGCCGTGGCCTTTGCCTCCCTAGGAACAGTAGCCGCTGCCAGTCGATGTGGCACCAAAGTCTTACACAATGCATCCGGCAGCTTTTGTATGTTGTCCAGTTCACTTCCGCTGGTGTCATCCATACAGCGATAATCCACGTGCAGATAAAGATCACCTGCCAACTTTGGACGCAATGCTGCCGCTGGTGCTACCACCTCAAAGCCAAGTTTCTGCTGCGCTCCGCCTCCCTGTGTCATCACCAATGGAGCACTTATCACCGCCAGTCGACGATTGTGCGACGTCAGCGTGGATTTCTCGTACATCTGAATTAAACAGAATCAATTAAAAAACTGATAACAATACGCTGCAACCACAACAATGGGCAGGCGCTACAGTGGACTATATAACCACAATAAACTGAACAAGTAAGACGATTTGATAAGACCCATATGGGAATTGCACTATAAGTACCATAAATAGAAGAAGTGTGACGATTTTATACCACTTTTATGGTCTTAGCTTATCATCCGAGTGAGTCATTTACTGATTAAGGTGGATCCACCGGCTCTTCCGCTCTGGGAAACATCCCAGATAGCCGTATTTATGCAGATTAATCGACCCGGTCATTGGATATTTACAATTTAAAGAGCAGAAGATGCTTCCATCTACTTCTGATTGATTTCTCACAATTTGTGTGACTCAAATTCTTTTTCAATGTTTACTAATCTAATCGCAAGTGTAATCAAAATTAAATAAAATAAAATTATATAGCTCTAATGGGATTTGCCCGACTTCGAGATACCCTTGATCTCTCTAAGATCAACAAAAGACAGAGAGCGCTGCTGCCTGCTACATAGTTTTTGACAAGTCGAATATACCCCTTATGTACATTTTACAGGGCATAAATATATATTTATATCCGCGGTCAAGTATAATTCAGTGCATTTACGAATTCAACGCGAAATGGTGAACAATTTTGGAGCTCTTAAGTGGTCTGCAGTGCTTGCGCTGTTGCACCTGATCCTGTGTCCAGCAGATGGACAAATTCTATTCGATCGCTGCTCTCTGGCGCTGGAATTGGAAGCACTGGGAGTTAAACGTTTGGATATACCACAATTTGTATCAATTGCAGATAAAAAAAGCGATTATAATACCGCTGCATTAAGTGGCATTATTGAAGGTCATCGCTGTTATGGACTATTCCAAATCAGCGACAAATACTGGTGCCAGTCGAGCAGTGGTGCAATATCTGGGAATGTTTGCCAAATATACTGTGACGAGCTGCTGACAGATGACATTAAAGTGTCCGTTGAATGCGCAATGAAGATTCAGAAAATACACGGTTGGAGCGCCTGGGGTGTGGACGTGGACGTTGACGTTGATGATTGCTTTCCCGATACAGCTGTTGTTAATGGAACTACAGCCAGTGGAGGATCGGCAGGATCACTGGACGGGAACCAGCCAAACATTATAGGGAGCCAAATTGGACTTCCCCAGCGTTACAAGTGGGAAATGTAGACTTCAATTGTATTGTGGGTACATTAACCTGACCACAAATCATTATCTTATATAATATACATTATATGCGCAGTAAAATCTTTGTCGAAAAGCTTACCCAAATGTTAAGTTGCTCGGGCATTGACCGATCCAGTAGAACGCCGATACTTTCGTTCATGGGCAGATACAGATCCGGCTCCAGGCGGTAGCTGCGTGTCTGCGCTACGAACTGGTTGTCCAAGTAGATTTTAAAGTAATAATTGCGTCCCTTGTGCAACTGTTCGGTGGCTGGTGTCGCATTGCTCGTATAGGGATGGAGGATTGATTCATCGGCAGGCACTCGTAGAACATGCACTTCCGGTTCTTCGGGATCCTGAAATGCGCGCTGATATTGTGTTCTTAGATTTTCCATTATCTCATTAAATTGGGGCTTGCGTGGTGGCTTCGATTGTGATATCGAAGTCTGCTCGCTACTCCAGAGACGTCGCCGGCGGTAGTAGAGCTCCAAATGCTCGCGATACACTTCGGCCAGATCAGCTTCAAAGCGCTGTTTCCAAGCAGAACAAGCAGCATCCAGATTGGTTGGGTGCACCAGGCGCAGGCTAAGCTGAATGCGCGTGCACTGGAACTGTTGCTGCTTTCGCAGCTCCTTCAATTTGGCCCACTGACTGAGCAGGCGATGGAGCAGTGTGCGCTGTGCTGTGGATTCGGCGTAGTAGCGTGTCCGCAACTGTTGTGTCAGTCGCAATTGCTGCTGGACGTGCGCAGCCAATTGTGCTGGTTGCTTCTGCTCATCGTTGGCATCCAGCAGCCGGGCAGCTATATGACGTGCCATTTTTAGCTCCTGGTGTAACTTGTTACAGACCTGATTGTTTATATGCTGCGTATACAAGTCGTAGAGGTCTTCTAATTGCTGCGAAAGACGATGCTCGTCAAGCAGCTGGGGATGCGCACTAAAGCGCACCTGCTTGATAATAAGCCGGAGGCAACGACGCGTAGGTAATCCCTGAAACTGGGACGCTGGCGTTGGTGCCAAGAAAACACTTTTAAACTTCCTCGTACAATTGCTTCGATACAGAGTCCTATCAATGACAAAACGGCACGACTTTTGCTCTTCCTCGGTGAGCTGCGCCACTAGTCTACTGCTTAGTTTCCCAGTGCCCCCTTTAGATCGGGCTTCCTCCTGATAACGATTCAGCATGCGAATTTGGGAGCATGTCAGCTGCGTCTCGCACTCCCTTAACTGAGCCAGTTGCAAATGCACTCTGTCACTGGGTGTATAAAGCACACCGTTGTCATAGTAATAACGTTGTCTATACCAGCGCTTCCAGGCTAGAGGTGGCTCAGATAACTCCATTTGTATGAACGTTGCAGCTACGCCAACTGGCGATTTTGGTACATCCTCATCTTTTCTTTTATTGTCTGCCTCAGACGACACTAGATCGCTGTCGCCTGTGTCATGAAAAAAGTGCAAGCTGCGCGCTTCCAGTTCCTGAGCGGCTTTCAGTTCAACATTGTTTCCACATTGGGACAGCAATAATTGCACTTCCTTCTCAGTTTTGCGGTATGCACGAGTTATTTGACTTTTGCGTTCTTTTTTGCTGCGCTTTTTTTCCCGCTCCATATTTATTTTTATATTTAAATAAACCAACTAACGGCTTTAATCTACTCAGATTTCAATTTGTCACTTGAGTCAAAGAAAAACCGTTTGTTTTTATTTACCGTTGCCATTGACATTGATCACCGATAATATTAAAAGTGTTATCGATATATATCACGTATCGTCAGTCCAGCCTAGAGATGGAAAAGAAACTTCAAACCCATTCCAGCCTGTCAGTAAGGTATGACAGGCTGGAATGGGTTTGAAGTTTCTTTCCCCATCTCTATGCTGGAAAAAATTCCCGAGAAATTTGTAATGCTTCCCGTGAGTTCAAAACCCCTCAACAAAATTCTTATACCCGCCGGTCTATAAACCCCACTGCAGCTGACATATGCTCCGCTCTGAAGATTGTATAGCTGGCAAAGCTCTAGTTTTTGAACCAAAACTCGAAATGTCAGCAGACTTAATTATTCATCGCCCTTTCCCCAATCAAGATGTAAACGGCTTTTTTCTTCTTTTCTTTTTATAGTTGACATACAAATACAATGCAAATTTACTTTTAATGGTTGATAATGTGGCCTCGGTCATGTTTTTTATGGTGTGCTCAATCCTTACAGGTTTAAAGTTATTGCTTAAGGAGCAAATTACTATGGTTATTTATGCATGTATATGTGCAAGCTTCAAGATATTATAATGCTTATTTGTAGTATTCAAGACGCGCTACGTGTATGGAAAAGAAGCCCGACCAGTGGATGCTGTCGGGACGTAGTGGCGTTTCGACGCAATTCTGAGACACTAGCTTCACAGGATGTAAAAGCTGACGGGGACTTGGGCGCAATGTATAGGGGGTTGTCTACTCCAAAAGGGTTATTTCTTCCTTGACTAAAAATTCAACAACTTCCTCATCAACTTCATCAGTTTCCAAGTTATCCGTGTCCACATCTGTAAAATATAAGAGAAATCAATAAAAACCAGTCGACAAACGATGGCGGGGATTAACTTACGCCCTCGGAGCATGACGCGACGGCTCTTTTGATCCTTCCATTCGGCAATACGCTTATTACGGTACTCCATGAATGTCTCGCGCAACTGTGAGCGCTTTTCGAGTAGCTCCTTGGAGGCACGTGTCAAGCGTAGACGATCCTTCTGCTCAAAGGCAGGATAGTACTTCTTCAGGTTCTTCTTAATGTCCTTCTGCTTTTCGTCGGCGAGCAGCGTCGGTGGGCGTGGACGCCACAGGAACTGCACAAAGTTCTTTAATATTGTGCGTTTAATGATGCGTCCCTGGAAGGTGTACATGTTGAAGCCCGTATCTTCCTTGACCTTCCAGGATGAGACGCCAGTCACAACATAGCGACCGGTAGGATCCCACTCAACTTCGGAAGCGCGGAAGTGATCCGGTGATGCGCTGATGATGTAATCATTAGTCGTATCCACGAACTCAAAGGTGCCCATGGTAAGATTAGCCATGACAATGAAGTGGCCACGCGGCGACCAGAACAAATGCGTGCAGGATTTCTTTTCTAGTCGCTTGACCAGACTAGGCTTGACGCCTTTGTTTACCTCGTAGAAGCTCACGTTGGCAGAGTTCGGTTCACCGTGAATAATTGAGAACTTATTTCCAATGGGCTCCCAGGCGAAAGCAAGGATTAGCTCTCGAATTTCTACCGAATCAACCGGTATTTCTTTTTCACGCATATGGAAGATCTCAAAGTTATAAAACATGCCCAAGAACTTTACATCTAGCTCTTTTTTATCCTTCTTCAGCTTAGAGTAACGATCAACCTTAACACACAGATAATCACCAGACTTTTGCCAATGCAACTTGCAGTCCGCCACATGGAAGAGGTTCTTGTTACGTGTCTCGCGCTTCTTGGGAATTTCCATCAAAGTGACGCGGGCGGGTATCTGATTCTGCTCTTCTACCCAGTATGCGATCACGTTGTCCGTTGGCGACCATGAGAAACCACGTATACCCGGGATCTTGATAGACTTCAGATCTAGCAAATAGAACGAAGGCGTCTCATAGATGTGAATGGAGTTTTCGCCCATGCGGGCCACAAATTTGTCGTCATGTGACCAGCGGAACATTGACAGTGCCGACATTCCATCCGCTACAAAGGATCGCTTCTCAGCACCAGTGCGTATGTCCCAAATGATAATTTTCTGGCCAGTCGGTGTTGGTCCATATGTAACCAAATAATTCTCGCAGGGCGAAAACTCAACGAACTGGGTGCCAGGATGCGGAAACTTTTGTATTTTCTGGAAGCTGCTGCCGCCCCAAATAGCTACTCCGGGCTTGTGGAAGGTAACCACATAGGTGCCCAGTGGTGACCATTTTACAAAGGTATCGGTAAAACGCTCACGCGTCTCCAGCTCATTGGGCTCCGGGAGGACATTCTGCCAAAAGCCCACTTGCACACAATTTGGTGCAGTTTCGGCCGCCACGCAGTACTGATCGTAAGCATCGGGATCATTGATAAAATTGTAAAGGTCATTCTGTACCTTAAATGGCTGCACGGTTGGTGGATCCCATTTCTCTGGTATGTTTTCATACCTATATTAGAACAAATATCGGATTAGTTTTAATGAAATTATGTTTAATCATGTTTCGAAATCTAAATAGTTTTGCATGTATCGACATCCTGGACGCATTAGATTTCCAAACACTGAGGACTTAATAATCGTTTATCGACTGATTTTCAACTTACTTTTGGAAATCTGTAAACAAGTTTACCGCAAAGGTGTGATTCTTGTCTAGGCGATGGTTGTTCAGTTTTTTTACTGCATCCTCAGCCTGATTGGCGTGCTTATACTCCATGAATGCATAGCCTTTGGTCTTACCCTCCTCATCGACCGGATAGACAACATTAACAACATCACCGCAGTGAGAGAACAACTTGTTTATAACTGATTTCAGTTTCTCAAGACGGTTCGGTTCCACTTTGGGAATGTTGTCCACTACAACGACGCTTTCAACACCATCGGCCTCAGATGGGCGTTGTGCCAGCATATCCCCAAGCAAATCTGCAATATTTTAAACATTTTTCAGTTAGGCATAAGAGAAACGCGCACATTGAGGTTATGTTTGTTTTTGCAATACTCGGCGGCTTGCAGCGCGTGTGCTACGCTGGCAAGAGTCAAACTTGCCTTCATCGGAAATGTTATCTACGAAATTGGGCGGATCCTCAAAATTCGGTTCTTCATTATAGTCACTATCATTTGCATCGGCTCCCGAATGCTCTTCACTTTTCTTTTTAGCCATTTTCAGCGACTTATTTGCAAATTATACACGGCAGCCTATTTCCCGCAGTCATCAAACACACACACGCACATAAGAAAGGAAATGTTATCGTCAAAATATCGATTTGTTCGTAATAAGTTCACTCCAACGTATCTTTGTGTCGAACTTACGAACTAGTTCTATGATATTTGTACATGCGTTCGATACCAAATATACAGTGAGTTAAAGTTTTTCCTGTTACTGTTTTTAGCAGCAAGAAATCAATTTTGTCTGAAAGAATGGTCAGTTTGTAGTATAAATAAATGCTTAATTTTTTATTAGACTGCATGCCATTTTGTAGAAAATGGAACGTATATTTTTGTTTATTTGTGTAAATATTAGACGGTCATAATGCGTTACATGCTATCAAAATTTTAACAAAACTCAGACTAAAAAGAAACTAAAATTTAAAATGAACTATCGATTGGAAACCCACGGTATATATTGATAGTCCAATTTTTAATCTATCAAAATCAAGTAATTTTTTATTATCTAGTATCATGTTGGATAGAACCTAAATAATAAGTAAAGTTCGATAGAAAATGAATATAAGGGAATGTGAGGGCAAATCGCAAGGAATATACCGGGAAATACTATTCTGTAAAAAAAAAAATTGTACATTGTTTGCCCTCTGTATTGTTCCATGTTCCATGCCTGTTTGTGACGTCAGTTTCTAGTGCCAATTTGAGCATAACAGCGCCGAGACCAAGAATGAAATGAAATGAAAAACTGCAAAATATGCATGTATTTGTTTGATAGAAGAAAAAGAAGCATGGAGGAATTGCTTGGAATGAAATGAAAGAGTGCGAAAATAACATTTCTGTTTGGAATTTCATTCTTTTTTTTCGGAAGAAAAGTGTGTTAATTCTGCGTAAAAATAAAATAAAATAACTAAAACGGGAATTTAGGATTTTAAATTGTATCTTAAGTGAAAAAAATGTATATCAATTTTACAACAAAAGCAAGTCTTCGAAGCAAAACGCAAATCAAAAAATATTCCAGCCAAACACAATTGCCATCTAGGATCTGAATTGCTAATGAGACCTAAAACAGACATGTTGTAAAAAGTGCAAAGAATTAAATTAATTGCCATAAATAACTAAAAGAAATGTGTGTGACGCTCAATAAACGTGCTAAACGGAATAAAATGCGAAAAGCTGTTATCCAATAGAGAAAAATTCCGATACACCACAGCTCCCTCTCTATGGTCCGCACGCATCCGCACCCGCACCTGCCACCTCCTTCACGTCGTATCGTCTGCGCCGAGACAAAATCCAGCATATACTAACCCAGATTCGTAGTGCAAAAAGAAACAGTGGTCAACGCACAAGTCGTTGTTAACAATTATCAATGTTGCAGATAACAGCAATAAATTATGTAGTTATTAAATATATGTGTATGTAAATATTAAATATGTAAAACCAGGAGCAGCATATTCAATATCTTATAATTATACATACATATGTATAAAAATTTATGTATATATATATACATACATATATATATCTACATGGAGAAATCGCCCAAAAAACGTTCTACCTCACTTTAACGTGTGTATATGTGGGTGTGTGTCCCAGCTTATGTGTGTGTGTGTTACCTTTTTTTGTATATGCGCAAGCGAAGTGCGTTGGTTGCCACACGCTCTCGCAACGCGCACATAAGAAGATTCAGTGAGAGTGAGAGCTTCACGCAAGTGAAGAGAGATAAAAGCGCCTGTAGCCTTGATAAAATATATGAATGAATTCTCGTTCATAGTGCAAAGTGGCTTGTCAATTTTCAGGCTTCAATTAGAAACGAAAAGAAAGAAAATTCAAATTTAAAGTTGTGCAATGTCCATTATTTTTTTTTAAAAGAGTTTAATCTGAACTTTGATATGCACTTAGCCATGTTTTTGTTGTTATTTTTACTGGGGCTCGCTCGCTCTCAAATTTTCAATACAGGCTCAGCCTTGCGCGCGCTCTCTTTTTGAGATGCCTGTTACATCTTTGTTGCTTGGAAAAATTCGGATATATATTTGCTCCATGAAGTTTTTCCTCAGTGTTTGTCTACACGCCCACATAGTGTGTGTGCGAGTGTGTGCGCTTGCCAGTGTATTGAAAAAGTAAAAGTCGCCCGTTCGTCGCCGTCTGATGCTCTAATGCTGTTGTTAGAAAAAAAAAACTCGCCTAAAAATATAAAGCCAAATTATTCACACATATATTTATAACCAATTATCGGTTTTCATGTATACTCGTAGTTAAAAGTGCGTGAACCAGTAAACGTGTTTTGCAAATAGTGACAAAGCAGTGGAGTCGTCTTTCATATTGTGCCAAAAGGAAACTCAAAGAAAAGAAAAACAACAAAGCAACGAAGTGTACCAACAACAACAGCAGCAGCAACAACAACAACAACAACAGCAAGTCGGTCAAAACGGGCAAGGATATAAAGCACAATTGGAGTACATCAGGAATCTGCTGCTTTATTTACGTCTGGGAGTATTAATCCAGCGTCACAGCTAGAGCAACGATTTCTGTTGTTGTTGTTGTTGTTATTCGTTTTGGGAAGTTTGTGCAGCAGCAGGCTCTGAATGTCTTTATGCTTTAACCATGGTGTATTTTGCCACCAACAAGAACAACACCGACACTATACGCTGCTATATTAGAATCTTTCTGATCACAAATCATGACAGAAGGACATGAAAGGTAAGTTAAAACATTTATTTGGGCATAACTTTTATAACGAGCTTAAAACTAGCTTGCAGCGTTGCCAGATCAATACCAACTATGTCTGTGTGGTGTGTGTGTGCGCCCTAATTGATTATACTCTCAATTTAATTCACACAATTGTTGCCAATTTAAAAAAGCGAAAGATGCTATTTAATTGAACTAAAATACTAACAAGCGTTTACTGAATGAAACGGAAAAGCACTAATCAAGCAGAAGAAGCATATTGAGCATGAATGAATTGTGACTCACTCGTCTGGTCAATCCAAGGCATATACAGATGTACAAACTTACGTACGTATGTACGTATTATACATACATATGTGTACATACGTATGCATGTACATTTGTATCGGCCGAGTCGTGTCGTCTCAACATAGTCTGTCTGTCGCCACTTTTAATGAATGAAATGGAATGCCAGCCACTAGCTTGTTTTCATAATTGTTTTTCTTGCTGCTTAAAGCGTACCGCCCCATTGAAAATGATGTCACTCGCCCTGCGCGTCTCTTGGTTTCTTCTGTGCCCCTTATTGAAGCATTTACAAAACTAGGACCCACGCAGCCAGTGACTTAGGCTATAGGCTATACAAGCTTAAGAATCGCCAACAACAGAGACAGCAACAGAAAAAATGCACCCACAATCACACAATCCAAGGTTCTTGCAGTTTCATTCATGTCTGCATTAGTTTCTATATAAATAAATGTGATACAAAATGTTTGCTCTATATATATTATACATAAATACATTTGATTTGATTTATGCATTTCATTTTCATTCATTGAAATACTATTTAGTTGTATTATTTGTTAGTTTTCAATTCATGAGTTTTGATTTGGAGAAAAGAAAAACACGCAAAGCTAAAAACTTGTTTTTAACCTAAAGAGTTTTATTGTCGACCCACTCAGCTCTCACTCAGTGAATTAATGCACATTTTATTGGTCTGTGCCCCGTTCATTCATATTTTCAGCATGTTGTTGCAGTCTCCCTTTTACACACACATACTTGCATAGTAACGTGGATATGTATGTATGTATGTATATAATATGCATGTGCAAGTGTGGGTGTTAGGCAGACAGACGACTAGCGAGAGTGTAGCAAATCCAGAAAAATACTGTAAAATACCAAATGTTGCCAAGATATCTTTTAAATTATATACTTAATCTTCTTAAATATGTACATATATTTTGTATATGTATGTTAAATATGTATAACATATAACATTAAATAACTTAACATGTGGGTTTCGGGACATACATAAATGCATTAATGTTCACAAATGTACCAAAGCATTGCAGATCATAGAAAAAGGCTTTCACAACTTAACAGCTTCCAGCTCCCCCTTGTTCGTGTTGCACACACAGGCACATACAAAAACTGGAGCCTTAATAATTCTCTCTCTCGCGCATGCGCGTTGTGGAGAGTTTGTCCGTTAAGGGCTTCGTTTCTGATTTGGGACTTTTAGTTTTTGCTTGAGGCAGGCTCTAGAGTTGTTGCTGACTACACCTCTTGTGTATGTGTGTGCTGTAGCTTTTTATTGTATTTGTATTTGTGTGCATGCACATGTATAGGTATGTCTAACAGAGATGAGCCATACTGTTATTTGATGTCACGATTAAAATGTCTACAGAACTGTTGATTAGAGCACTGCATGTCTGTTATAAAGTAGTTTAACTACAGTTTTTACTTATCATATGATAAATAAAACCTCTTTCCTTAGAGGTATCCTAAAACATTCCCCTTTTTATTTATACTATTGTGATAAATATAAGTTTGTTTATGGGTTCTTTATTATTTAATAACATTTAAGCTGGGTAACTTAGCCTTTAAATAAATGCATGCATCTGTGACATACAACATTGGAATACCAATATTATTTATCATATAACTTGGGACAAGACGCAATGACGTATATATTGCTCAACTCTAGTGTCTAGCATAGTGGCAACTCCAGTACATGATTTGTTTGAAGTTGCCACTTGGCAGTGTAGCAATCCGAAAAGCTTTTTATCCATAAATTCAAATTGCACAAAAGGCATCAAGGACTGGCTGCCCTGAAAGCATCTACAAAGAATACTCAACTCATTCATTGCATGTTATCCACATAGATATCCTTGGTCAGAATTGCTGACGTTGGCGTCTCACCTTGAGTATGAACTGTGCATGCAAATATATATACATACATACATACACACTTATACATGGACACTTAAATGTTATACATAGCTTTGGTTCAAATGAATGCGCCATGGCGAAGTGACAGCAAGTTGCCAGTTGCACCGCTTCTACTTGGCAGTCCTTGACACAGCTATGACGTATTTGTCGTCTTCTTTATGGGACGCTGTGCATGTTCATTCTGTAAATTTTGCCAAATCTAGGACAAATATGTGTATACATTGTCACCCATACACAGACAGAATAGAGTCAGGCAAGCGATGGGTTGCAAAACTCCAAAAAAGCTTTTTTCATTGAGTAACTTCACGCTTAAAACTCCAGTTCAGACTTCTGCGCAGGTCGTGACTTGCTTTGCTCGCTTGTTGGATTGTTGGCTTGTCTTCCCTTTGGGCTGGATACCCAGCCTCATACCCCTACTCTTTTTGCACTAGCTACAATTTTCAAGAATGAAACCAGAAATGTAGGGCTCACAGAGTTTCTTAATTCGAATACTGTTGCTACCCTTAACATGCACATACACATGCATATATATGTATATTCATTTGTATGTAGTGTGTATATGTGTGGAAACAATACATCAATGAGCGCAGGCATGTTTATGCATGTATGTGTGGGTATGCATATATATATATATATATATGGGTGTGTGTGAGTGTGTATGGGTATTTTTAAATGAAGGACTTGTAGTTATTTTTAGTTTATGCTGGCTTTGTCAATGAGTAAGTGCGACAGGTGCTGCATATGAAGTGAGCGAGGACACTCTGATATGGCTTCATTGGCCGAAAATTGAATTAGCCAAATTAGCGACACTTTTAAGTTATCGCTCTAGGGATATAGACGAGAGTTATTGACACGGTCAGCCACATTCACTAAGTAGCAGCAATGGCCTCCGTTTCTTACCGCAAACTGAGCTCAAAGCGCAAGCCAAGCAGGTGCCTATCGATGATAATCGATAACAATCAATTTATTTTTTTAAAACTCCAATTTTTATCCTCATATACTAATATCGTTTTCTTTATATATTGTTCATTGCAGCGACTTCTTAGTTACAGTACGCGCACAGGTAATGACCAGAGACGAAAGCACCGAAGGCTGGCTTCCGCTGGCCGGGGGTGGTCTAGCAAATGTTTCAATCCGCAAACGTGCTAGACTATCCCCATTGGCATCGGGTCATGACTACATCATCTATGGACAAAGAATCTCGGATCAAAGTGTAAGTTACACTCTGTAATTGAACTATACGACCAAATTTTAAATTTCTTTTATTATCATTTTCAGGTTATATTAAGCTGTGTCATCAATCGTGATCTGAAGTATTACAAAGTAATGCCCACATTTCATCATTGGCGCGCCGGCAAGCAAAGAAACGGTCTAACTTTTCAAACGGCAGCGGATGCGCGAGCCTTTGACAAGGGTGTACTGCGCGCCTATAATGAACTAATTGATGGTATGTACCTGGCCATGCCCACATATATGATGATCCCAGATTCCCCCAAGTTCCTATTAGCTGCATGTTGCTTTTAATGAAACACACTCAATTTATTTTGAACCCACTCTGCATATAACTAAGTAGATTGAAAGTCCCTTTTACACTTAGTCTTGTACTCACGTGTCCTTTAGCCTTTGCGTTTAGTATTTTTGACTTCTTTAACTAATGCGAAACTAATGTTTTATGCTCTACCTTTTTTTTTTTTTAATAATTGCTACAAAACAAAATTTACAAATCATAAACCATTTTATTGGAATTGTGCAATTTGTTTCAAAATTAACAACTACAAAAAAACAATTATAAAAATCAACATAAAAATAAAATAAATTCATATAATTTATAACGAAATTGGTAAGTGTTATGAGGTTTCTTTTACTTATTATAGTTTTATGTCTCTGTTTTAAAATCGATTAGATAATATTAAGAAATTATTATTTATAAGTTAGGGAAAATATCAATATATTTTATTTATTTCTAATTATGTCCGTTTCACAACAATTAAAATCTGGCTTAGGGATAACTTTTATCTATCAGCTTAGCTTATCTATGAAGAAATAATTAACTTAATTAGTTAACTTAGGATGCAGAAGCAAATATTAAGCCGAAACTTGCTTTTACACACATTCAACTATTAACTTTGCGTTATTGTCTTTATAATAATTTTAAAAGTTCTTTCTAGGCTTCGTATTTAATTTTCTGTTGCCTTGTTCTTAGCCTATTGTCTAAAGAAGTTCTTGTTATATTTAAAACTAAAATTTAAAATTTCTTTTTATTCCCACTCGTACAGGACTGGCCAAATCAAATCCCACTATAATATGCCCACCATTAACCAAATATGATTCGGTTGGTGAAGATGATGTATTCATGGTAAGTCTAAAGCATTGATTATCTTTTCCTTATACAGTTCTAAATATACACATTGTTACCTCGATAGACCCTGGACTTACCTGTGGAAAGCGAAAGTTTACAAAAAATACATTCAAGCCCCGAAGGCAGCGAAAAGAGTCACAGTAAATTATCAAATATCTTTTAAGTTTTGCATTTTAAACTCATAATCCTATTTTTCCTGTAGAAAGCGGCAGCGAGCGGCACAAGGATAGTTACAGCAACAATTCCGATTCAGAAAAACTACCAGCAGCGACCATACACTACATATCGACGGACAAAACATCAGCAGCTCTGGGTAGCGGCGGCAAGAACACGGGCGTCTCTGCGGACGGTCTGCCGCAGGCTGCAGGTCAAATAGCAGCAAGCGAGAATTATTCGTACGTGACACTGACGGCGGTACACCATGACTACAACTATCCTGTGGTGGAGCAGCCCGTGGGTGCACAGGTTCTGAATGCTAGACGCGAGTCAATCAGTGCGGTGAAAAAGCGAAATGCGCTTGAGGCGGCACAGGCGATGGCTGCTGCACAAACGTCAGGGGGAACGGCAGGCAACAAGCCGCTACATAAACCAAATGTATCGGACATACTCAAGAAGGAGAATCGCCTGCGCTGCCGCTATTGCCACGAGCTGTATAGCGAAGAGTTTAATGGGCGTGGTGCCTGTGAATATGCGCCGGATCCGTTTCGCAGCGGATACGAGTGTATTTCGGGTATGGGCTGTGCGCGTTGCATGATCTATCATTGCATGAGTGATGCGGAGGGTGAGACGGCGCAACATCCGTGCGATTGTAGCATTAGCGAGGCGGGATGCACCAAGCGCTGGTTGGGCCTGGCGCTGCTGTCCCTGTTCGTGCCCTGTCTGTGGTGTTATCCACCACTGCGTGCGTGCCATTGGATGGGCATTCAATGCGGTATTTGTGGTGGCCGCCATAAACCGCATGTCTGACATTTGGAGGCAAGATTGCAAGGACAGTACGATGACGACCCCAGCACCAGGCCCAGAAACGAGCACCACCCGCATCCCGATTACAACAACTACAAGCGCCAGTTGCTGCGACTCAAGCAACGCCAATCGCAAACACAGTCGCAGCCACAGAGGCATTTCTACAACTGGGAACTGTCACACAGTCTCGGCGCGCCTCAGCAACAACCGACGCCTCTGTATCTGATGCAGCCACGCATCAGCAAGCCGGCACAAAATGACTATGGACGGCTTATGTTTTGAGAGAACCTCGACGATGACAGCTACACCGACTATGACAACGACAAAGACTATGACGACGACGACGACAAGGACGTTATCGTGTGGCTGTTGTTGAAACTGTTGTCCCATCTTTAGTTTTAGTTGCCAGTTTACTTGTGTTGTTATCATTTTTGTAACTCCATTTGATTTGCCATAGTTTATTGTATATACATCAGTAGAGCCTAAAAAGCTCTTAAAAGTATCATAGATCTTTTATAATTGTAAATTATTTTTAATGACTTCACTTAATTATAATTTTGTAAAAACTGGGCTAATTGTTTTTTATACATTAAAAGTACGTACCCATTATGTATAACTATGCTAAAATAATAGTAATTATTTTTTAGTTTCTTAAGTTTTTGCTACTTACTTTTTTGTTTACAATTCGAAATTGGAGAACAGTATTAAAGCCAAGTCAAGGCACGAAAGTTATTCTTATATGAAAATATAAACATCTGTGCGTAATTCCAATTTGTTTATTAGTTTTAATGAAGCGTTTTCCCCCTCTCTAAGAAAGTATCGCGCGCAAATTTTGCAAACCACACAAAAAACAGCAACTCAACGCGCAAAATGCAACTGCATAAAAATTGATAATGAAAACAATAAAAGAAAAAAGAAAAACAAAAGAGGAAACACAAATATAACTCCCACAGGAAGGTTACAAATTGTTTTTTAAACTAAATAAGCGAACAGCGCCAATTTGCAACATTTGCGTATTTAATTGCTTAACACGATTCATTTTTGACTAACTCTTTTTTTTAAATCCTTTAAAAATATTTATTTACATTAAAAAAAAGAACTTTTTTGATTCCTCTTAGGGCTCATGAAGAATCATGGACTTTCTTTTGGCAAAAAACATCAAAATTATTTTCTACTTTATGTGTTAAATACAATAGATAAAAAACAAAAAAAGAAAATTAAGTGTTGCAATTGAAATCGGGAATGTTGAAATTGTGCGTCTGCGTTGCTTAAAGAAAAACTTGAAAAACAATTTGTAATTTTTGATAGAATGAGGAATGAGGAAATTTGATGGTGTTTAAGAACTAATCAAAGTTTGCTTGTCTGAAAAGCAAAGGGCTTTTACAAAATAAAATTCTTAAGTGTTTTCAAAAACAAACAAACTCATATGCAGCTATATATATATATATAAATATATGTGTGTAAAAACGTATTAATGAATGCAAAAATGAATACTTATGTGCAAAGAACCTAAGTAATTTTTGTGTATTAAAAATGAAATTATTAATAAAAAAAAGCATTCATTTATTTCTTACTATAATGCATATTTATTCAAAAATAAGCAAAGGTTGTGCAAAACACATTAAAATGCAACAAAACATAATATTAAAACGAAACCTTTAAGAAAACGGGCAATTGTTAGAAAAAAAAATGATAATGAAAATGCAACTGCAGTATCTAAAAAATTAATGAACAAAAGTTGTTTAGATCAAGAAAAACCTACCACAAACTAACAAAAAAAAAACAAAAAAACTTTGAACAAAGAACAAACAAACACTCAACAAAAAGTACAAAATGTTAAATATACATATATAATTTAAAATTACTTCTTATTGTTTAGTTAAAGCTACAATAATTTTAAACATACAAAGGTACATTTAAATGGATCCACAAGCATGCCAACGTACATACAAATATACAAAAATAGTATGTATATAATAAATGTATTTCAAATTTTAACTGTGCATACACAAAGTAATTAAATTTCTGAATGAAAAATAAATATAAATAATTTAAAAAACGATAAATATTAAAAAAAAAACTAGGTATCAGAAACAATAGCAAATATTATTCGCTACATTCTTTACTAACAAAGTCCTTCACAAGAAAATATTCTAGAGATAAATAGTTAATGGCAGCAATTTGTTGAACACCAAGAGAACATTTACATTTTTTCAATCAATTTTTGTTTTCTTAACACAGGTACATTAAATGAAAGTCACATAAAGTATATATGCATAAGTAGCCGCATATAAAAGATGGCATTAAAAGTAAATAAAAAAAATAAATGATATATTTATTCATATAAATGTATTTAAAAATGTGAAAAAGAAAAATACAAAAGAAATAAAAAACACAATTTAATAAACAAAATCCAGTGACACTTCTTTATGGCACTCCGGTATTAGGAGTTTTACAGGCTGCAAAAAGTTCTACGACTTCCCCGAAAACTTGCATGGATACATTTGTGGGAAATTGTGGCTGCAAGCGGCTTTTCTGTGCATGGACTCGGCCTGGACTCGACAATATGTTTTAGATTCTGTGATATTTTCATCTCATTTCCAGAATTAAATATGAATATTAGCATCGCTCGCTATTCCCCTGACCTCAATAGCTTAAAGTTCATATTTTAGCTAGGCAGCCTATTGTGTGTGTATGTTGTTATAAGTGTGTGTGTGTGTGTGCTTGAATATGAATACACGACACCAAACAAATCAAAGCTTTAGGCTTATATTGCAAGCTTTACAAACCAATGTCACAAGCATCGGTGGTTCAGTGGTAGAATGCTCGCCTGCCACGCGGGCGGCCCGGGTTCGATTCCCGGCCGATGCAAAAACTTTTTTGCCTGCACTCTTTTATTTTTATATGCTTTTTCCATTTTTTTTATACTTTATGTTCAAAGAGTTATGTACAAAGAGTACATTGACCTCCTGGATATGCATCTAAGAGAATTATTGCTTACATACAAATAATAATATATTGCTCTTAAGTAGGGTGGGTGACGTTCGTGTGTAAACTAAGCAGTCCTATTCCAACACAAGGCGACACAACAACACCAACTATTTTTAATAAGAAAGTGAGAAAGTATTATTATATTACACGGTAATATGGATGAGATAATGAAAAAACATTTGACATCAGGTCAGGAAAACAGTGATGCACCTAATCGCGAACTCACATGCAGCGTTCACTTTGTCAAGTAAGTAAAGGACGACTGGTAAAAACAAGGCCTTATGTGTATAATTAATACATATAATATTTTTAGCACGGGTCGGATTACCACGTCTGAGGATGATATTGGATCCGTAACTCGTCTCGTTTCCAAGGCAGAGGACTTGGAACGTGCTTATAAGCGTCAATCAAGTCGATCGCTTTTTGAGTTTGGACACAATTTTGAAGATGTCCGTGGCTGGCTGAGCATTGATCAGCCGTCCAAAGTCCCCTTGAAAGCTGTGTTGCGTTACATGGTTGAAAACCATATGAAGACCACAGTTCAAATAGAAATCAATAAAATGTACTTCAACTGTCATGTCAGTGTGCTGCAAGCTTACTCCAAGCTCTTTATGGAATTAGAGCCGATTCCGCTACTTGTCACACTGCCTGCAGACAAGGTGACGCAGAAGGCTTTCATGCTCATCTATAAGTGGATGATAACCGATGATCCTATACTGGAACGTAAAAACATTGTCGCTATATTTGTGGCGGCTACTTATTTAAGAATCGAAGCCCTGTTGGTTCAATGCTGGAAGTATTTTGAGGATGTCAATTGCTTTAATGAGGCCTCTGCTTGTGTTATGTATGTAGAATCCAAGGGCAATCAGGCATTAGACATTGTGCGTAATCTGATGCTGACGCGTATTAAAAAGTTTTTGCTCACATTTGTGGCAACTCGGGATTTTCTAGATGTACCACTGAAGCATCTTATATATCTTCTCAGTTCAGATGAGATTTCTGTAAATACAGAAGTTGAGGTAGGTTGGCAGTACATATCAAAGATCATATTCAATATTACTATACTTTCAGATACTATTTATTATTGTGCGTTGGCTGGGACACGATTGGAATAAGCGGAAATCATGTGTTCCAAGCGTAATTGTTTGCGTTCGTCTTCAGTTGATGCCCCTGTGGTATTTGTTATGCGTGCGACGAATAGAGAAACACAAATTGGTTAGAGAATTGCTAAACATACCGAATGTCGACGCAATGATAAACGAGGCAATATCCAACATAACTTCAAAAATATATGAAAACAAAATTGAAGGTTACACTGTAGATAATGGAAATACTCCAAGCAATGTGCAGCATCGTCGATGGATACAGGACGACCTGTGTCCATATTTTCATCATAGTGGTTGCCCATATACCCGCGATATAAATTACAGGCAGTTCGAGGCCTATTTAACAATCCTGCAGCAGCAACCGCTCAATACGTGGGCTAAAGTGCCGTTACTCGATTTAAATAATCCAAAAAAATGTGTTTGCTTGAATAATTAAGATGGTGGGAGTAGCCAAAGATCCGTTAAAACGTGAAGACTTGCCATTCACAAGCTTGCGATTACGAATGTTGAACTCTGGCAACTCTTTAAACTGTTAGTCGTGATAATTTGTTGTTGCGCTTTGCTTTGTTAGAAAATAAAATGGAAAAACTTGAAGCTCTTAAAATTTCATCAATGCGTCCTCGCAGCAATATACTTGATCGTCCTCTGTCCAAGGGCAAGTCGGAGGTCTCATTAAGCACCGTGGCACTACTTTTTAGTGAAATTGTTCAGTACTCCCAAAGTCGAGTTTTTACAGTGCCCGAGCTGCAAACAAGGTATTTTTGTTTATATTATATATCAAATGTATCCAATAAAAAAATTGTAATGTTGCTTCTGTTTTAGATTACACGACTTGGGTCAAGATGTTGGAGCTCGCATTATCGATTTGTACTTTGTACGTGAGCGCAGCGCAAAACGCGAGACGAAGCTAACGCAGATGCTGTTGTTCGTCAAAACAACTGTGTGGAAGAACTTGTTTGGTAAGGAGGCGGAGAAACTAGAACATGCCAACGATGACGAGCGCACTTACTATATCATTGAAAAGGAGCCACTAGTCAATACATTCATCAGTGTGCCCAAAGACAAAAGCTCCCTGAACTGTGCCAACTTTACAGCTGGTATTGTGGAAGCAGTGTTAACCAATTGTGGATTTGTAAGTACATCAGTTGGTAATATAAGCAACTTCTTTAAATGCTTCTCCATTTTAGCCTTGTAAGGTAACTGCTCACTGGCACAAAGGCACTACATACATGGTAAAGTTCGAAGACTTTGTCATAGCGCGCGACAAACAAATGGAGGAAAAATAGAAATAAACTTATGCTAAGCAACTAACTTCAATATATTACGCACTTTACGTTAACAATTTTGTGTTTAATTTCTCTATGCAACATACTGCAAAACGATTGGCAATGATTTAAATGAATTTAAACTGGCGATCCTTGTATGCAACCTGGCCAGTACGGTATTTGACTTCCCGGCCATCGCGTTCGTACTTTAGCGCCCAAGCGTATACAGCAATGGGTAGAACGACGGCAAAGAGACCCATGCGGAAAGAGTGTCCAGTGGGCCGGAAGTGCTCATAGTTTGACACACGCATAGCCTGGAATCGCGCTAGGCCCGCGTCGAACTGCATAAATATAATAAATACGTACGATTTTAATTAACAATCAACTTTTGATGACATAACCAGCAATCATACATACCACAGTGCCGCCCTCTCCAGTGGCATGGCGAAAGGGATTCGAGCTCTGTTTAAGGTATTCGCTGCGAAGCTTGAGTGTGTGTTCATGCTTGCGGCAAATAAATTGCTCCTCTTCCTTGGTTAAAACCATTTTATTTTGTTGCAAAATTCAATCTACAATCGGCAACAAAAGCAAATGCAAACAGCTGACAGCAAAACGCATGAAGCAGAAAGTACGTATTTTGATATTCACAGCCATACGTATTTTATTTTCGACTGTTACTCTGGTCTAAGCGATTAACTAATTGACATCTGGCAACGCTGTTGATTCGGTATTTAAATTTGTACTTATTAAGAGCGGTTGTTGGCTCAAGCTTAAGCTTAGTAAAATCTTAGTTACAGTAAGTAAAATCAAAAAAATTGTGTACATATAAAGTCACATTAAGCTTAAGTAATATTCAAAGTGCGTATTTTTCTTTTATATATAAATATTTTTTCTAAAGTCTGCTGCTTCGTTGCTTCACCCTGACAAAACCGTTATACGCACACTCAGATCCCGCTGCTCTCCACATATGTGCGCTGGCCACATTTACGCCTCAAGTACGCTCTCTCTCTTTATGTTTTTTCACTTCTTTTTACTCACTTCCCCAGGTTAATGCCGCTCACTGCGCATGTCCTGCAAAGTGTAATGCGCAGATCTCCTGTTCATGTCCTAGCAAAACTTATTTTTTATTAAATTTTAAAATTTTTCTACCTAATTCCTGAATTTGTTTAGATTTCTGTGTAGATTTTAATTGTTTAAAGTGTTTTTTTTATAATATATCATTTTAGCAGGTGGGCGCCATATTCGATTTTAAACCACCTTTGGTAACAAATCAATACCCTAAGTCGCTAGCTAGACTGCCAATGCGCAGGACAAACTTCGTCCTCGTTGTCTCATACTTGTTCGGCTAACTGCGTGGAAGCGAGAGGGCAAAAGTACGAGTAGTGGAAGCAGACGAGCGCGCATGTTCTGCGTAGTCGGGCGGTTTCGTTGTTGCTTTTCGCGTTGTGTTGGTGGTGCACTTGGCTTAGCTATGTTCGTTGAGGGGTTGGGTGGCTGGGTGATTGCTTGCCCTCTTTAGGGGTTGTTGTTGCCGCGGAGTTGCGCTGTAGCCGACTTTATAGCTTTCGTTTCACTTGCCGACTGTAAGACGTCGCATAAAGTTGTCTGTTGTTATTGTTGCTGCCAAAGGATTGTTCCGCCGATGGTTTAATTGCAAACGCGCATTGCTCGTTTATTGATTTTTGCTTTGACCTTGCATACAAAATCATATCGGTAATATATATAGTTAAGCATAGTTAATATTTATTTCATTATGCTAAACTTACAGATTGAACAATGAGCGTCAAATCCAGTGCACGCATCAAGAAGCGACGCTCGGCCGAGGCAGCCGCTGCGACATCCACAATAACGCCCGGGGCTCTTTCAGCCCTCGAAGGTTCAAGCGTTGCACTCCCAGCCAGCAGCAGTGGCGTGGGCAGCAGCAGCAGCAGCAGCTCAACTTCAAATGGCTATCAGAACCTTGGCAAGAAGCACACGTTCGTGGGTCGTAATCCCAACTTTGATACGGACGAGACAAAATTGCTTATTCAACTTTGGGGGGATCCGAAATTACAGCGGACTTTAATAACGACGCATAAGAAGCATGCGGTCATCTGCCAACTGGCGGCTAATATGCAGGAGTATGGTTATCATCGCTCCCCGGAGGAGATCACAACGCGAATCAAGAATTTAAAGTGTTTTTATAATCGACTTAAAAAGGACAAAGAGTGCGGCTTGGGAGGCGAGTCGGAACCTAGCTGGAAGCATTTTGCTGAGATGGATGCTATCATGACGCGTCCCATATTTAGTGTACGACCCAATGAGGTGCCAGCCCCCTCGCTTAAGTATCAACTGGAAAAGGCGCTCGAGGAACACGCCGAGCGTCGAAAGCGTCGTCGGGAAAACGGTGAAGATCTGTCCGAAAGCGACAACGAAGAAGACGACATGCTACTCTCTTCGCTAGTGCACAATACTCCTCACGGTAAATCCAAGCCAGATGCGGCTGACGATACCGATACTGATGGCCAACTAGAAATGGACATGAGCGAGGAGCCCTTTGCGTCCCATACAGAGGATAATAACGAAGGATCTAAGCGGCGCAAGCTGTCATCTGATGCAGATCTAGAAATCGACGAGTCAGTTGCTCCAGAAACTCACATCAAAACAGAGCCGGCCACCCAACCAGAAGTAGTAGCTGAGTCAATTAGTACTGTACCCACAGTTGCTATACCCACACGCGCTACATATGTTGAAGAGGACGATGACTGCATGGTGTTGCCACAACCAAAGGAAGAACCTATCGATGTGGATGCCGTTGATGAGGCCGCCACGCTCGCTGCCAGTCAGTGCACAGTCCCGTCAGTGAGCTCCGTGATGCCCTTACTGGCTGATATGCTGCAGATGCCTAGAGCACCGAACTTGCTTCCGTATAGCGGTGCCAATGTCATCATTCCAGCCAACACCTTCAGCACCAGCGTTGCCCAGTACGCCAACACAATGTGCAACACTACAGCAGGCGGTAAACTGTCATCAGGAAAGATCTCGTTGGTACCAACAAATTTTCTCATGCAGCAGGCACAGGCCACAAATGTGGCAGCCAGCAAGGGAATGGGTGTGAGCTCAGCACAGGGAACACAGCTACACTTGTTGCAAAGCGCTATTAATCAGGGCGCACGTCTAATGATCAGTGGTGGTCCTTCAGCGCCCGTACAAACACAGGCCAATACAGGTCTAGTCACAGGTCCAGGTGGTCTCAAGTTTGTACTGGTTAATACGGACCAAGCAGCGGCTGCCAAGGCTGCGGTGGCAGCTGGCAAACCTAATGCTGGTGTCGTAGCCGCTGCACTTTCACCGCTGCCGCAACAGCCACCACAGAAGGTCATGCAGCAATCGGAGTACAGTCGAAAACAGCAACAACAGCAGGCGAGGCAAAGGCAGCAGCAACAGAAACAGCAACAGCAACAACAAAATCAGAAGGAAAAGACGGAGGAGAAGCGTCGCGCACAAGAAAAGGCACGTGAGGAACAGCTGTCCAAGCGCCACTTGACAAGTGAGTCATCTGCACCCATTCCTAAATACAATGTTTTTTAATCTAATACTCTTAATCCATACAGATATGCGCATTATGTTGCGCCAGCTACTCAATGCCCAGAACGAAGCCAATGAGATACAACATAATCGGCTGTCGTTGGAACGTGAACGTTTGGATTGGGAGAAGTCGATAGGTGAACGTTTACTAACAATGCTTCCCACATTGCTGCAGCCAGCGCCAGCTCCTGCAACTCTCAATACCATGCAGCCAATGGCAGCGCATCCGTCGCAACAGTTTATAGTTTCGGGCCCAGCGGGTACGTCAGGATGTCAGCGCTTACAGCCACCCAAGCTGCTCTTTACCACAGCTCTGCCCATGCCCAATGGCGCGGTATCAATGCCGCATATCATCGCTCCTAGCAGCGCACTTGCCACTTCGCTGCCCAAAGTTATTGCAACACCCGCTTCCTCATCTTCAACGGTCAACAACAACAACGCAGGAGCAACTGCTACTGTCACAAAGCCAGTTGAGATTTGTACTCAAATCAATGACGTTCAGCTTGTCACGCCCAAACTGGAAAAAGAGGGATAGAGGTGATATGTTAGATATTATCCAGGTGTTAATCAGTGATCTCTAACAAAAAATGCTCGATTAAACTACACATTTCTTATTTTATTCCTAACAAATTGAACATTTACAAGATTATTTATGTAGTAATTGTAAACTATTTAAAAGAATTCTTTTAATGAAATTTAAAGCATTTGTTTCTCTACGCATAGTCCAATATCTTGAGTAAATGGCAGGCCTATGATTCACTAATGACTGTTAAGACGTTCCATATCACGTATTTCCATAATATCAGTCTTTAATCGCTGCTTGACAATTTCACGCCAAATGGCATCGCGATTTTGATTGTCAACCACTCCCATTCGTTGGAGCGAAGAATCCGTGATTCGGAGCAGCGCTCGACCTGTTATATCGTGCTGTGGAGACAGTAAGGGAAAACAGTAAGAGCGATAAGTTAACATCAGTAGGCCAATTGTACAGAATATTTAAATTAAGAGTTGACAACAGCTGAAGTTTCGTTTGTATAATTGCTAGTTGTTCTATGTCCAAGAACAATACTAAGAGGATTAGATCAACATGGCACATGTGCTGCAGGATTTTAGGAAGGAAGAGCCTCAAAGGTAAGTCAATATAACTTTAGATATTACCTTTTCAAAGAGATCCTCGTATTCGATATACTCGCCACAATGTCGGCGATACCATTTCTTAACGTCATAGACGGTCCACTGGTAAACAGCTTTTGGTCGTGTTGTTTTAGCCCGTGCCTTGTTTTGCGTAGAGTTGGTTGTCTCCTCACCCATTTGATGTTTTGATATGTCAATGACAATTCATCAATGCTTTCCCAGTGAATCCGTCGTGTTCCCGTTTGCGTTAGTCAACAGCCTTTAACACCTACGTTACAACGATTGGATTTTCTATTGACAAGACATATAATATGCAATATGCATGCCTTTAAGTCATAATTTAAGACAGAATTTAATTTCAGTAGCGTTTGTTTGTTTTTGCCTTTGTTTCTTTTGCTGCTTCTTCTCACCAATACGCACACATACCATAACATCCCTCTGTAAAGTAAAAGAGGCAGTGCCAATTTGAGCATAACAGAGGGGTAGCCGCGAAATTTTAAAACTCCGAAAGGGCAAAAGTTAAAAATGCGAGCAACTTCATTACTTTCCTGCTTCCTCTTTGCATCACTAAGCAACTTTTAAACATGTTATTTTTATTTTATTTTCAATCACACAGTACACTTATCGATAATACTTATTGTTTGTTATGAACCCTCGATCTAGTCAACCGATTTATAGAGTACTACATTATTATCGATTGCGGCGCATTAAGTAAGATTCGATAGGCATCACGTGGCTATCGCTAGCCACACATCTCTAATCGTGACTGGCGCTTAATAACAACGACGACTGAAATCAGCATACTATAAAAATTGAAAAAATCACGCAAATACGCAATACAGACAATATAGTAAAAGTGCGAGAACACAATTAAACTTTGATCTGCATAGAGTACTAGTTATTGAACACCTATTTTTTATTAAATTGTCACATCTTGCGTTTGCAAACTTGTCACCAATTTTCAATCAACGCCACAGCAGTAGCAAAATGGCCGGAGCTACACTCTTCGAACGTGCCCAGGCGCTTTCCAGTGTGAATCGCGAGGAGGGCATTTCTCTGCTAAATAAAATAGTACGCGAACAGGAAGTAGCAGAGAACGATGAGGAATTAATACGCATCAAGGAGCAAGGTATTATGCAGCTCGGTGAGCTTTACAAACAGGAGGGCAAGGCTAAAGAGCTGGCCGACTTGATCAAGGTAACACGGCCTTTTTTGAGCTTGATTAGCAAAGCAAAGGCTGCAAAACTGGTGCGCTCGCTGGTCGACATGTTCCTCGACATGGATGCGGGTACGGGCATTGAGGTATGTAACTCATGAGGTTGGAGTCGAATTCACTCAAATATATAATAATGCCTGCTTTAGGTGCAACTTTGCATAGACTGTATAGAGTGGGCCAAGCAGGAAAAGAGGACTTTTTTGCGACAGTCACTGGAGGCACGATTGATTGCTCTCTATTTTGATACGGCACTATACACGGAGGCCCTAGCATTGGGTTCCCAATTACTGCGCGAGCTGAAAAAGCTGGATGACAAAAATCTACTAGTAGAGGTACAACTGCTGGAGAGCAAAACCTACCATGCACTGAGCAACTTACCTAAGGCCCGCGCCGCCCTTACCTCAGCGCGTACTACGGCAAATGCCATCTACTGTCCGCCCAAGGTGCAGGGTGCACTCGATCTGCAGTCGGGAATTCTGCATGCGGCTGATGAGCGTGATTTCAAAACCGCCTTCTCCTACTTTTATGAGGCGTTTGAAGGTTTCGATGGCGTTGACAGCGTCAAGGCGCTCACATCTCTCAAGTACATGTTGCTGTGCAAGATAATGCTGGGTCAGTCTGACGATGTCAATCAGATAGTTAGTGGAAAGTTGGTAAGCAATGTCATAGTTAGACTCTTAAGCATTGACTTACATAGGCTGTTTCGCTTTACAGGCCATAACTTATTCAGGGCGCGATGTGGACGCTATGAAAGCAGTGGCGGAGGCTTCACACAAACGCTCTCTAGCTGATTTTCAACTTGCGTTAAAAGAATACAAAAAGGAATTGGCTGAGGATGTAATTGTTCAGGCACATCTAGGCACGCTCTACGACACCATGTTAGAGCAGAACCTGTGCCGTATTATCGAGCCATATTCACGTGTGCAGGTTTGTGTTGAATTTGTATAAATCTAAAGAGATGCACTTACATTTGCCCTTACAGGTATCACATGTTGCGGAGAGCATTCATCTGCCTATGCCACAGGTGGAAAAGAAGCTATCACAAATGATATTGGATAAAAAATTTAGTGGTATTTTAGACCAAGGCGAGGGTGTGCTCATTGTGTTTGAGGAGACGCCAGTAGATAAGACTTACGAGCGCGTTTTGGAGACCATTCAGAGCATGGGCAAGGTGGTAGATACGCTGTATCAAAAAGCAAAGAAACTGTCGTAAGCACTTAGAGCGATCGTCTATACACCCACACATCCACGCAATCAATTTAATGAATATATCTGCGAAATTAGAAGGCAATTAATCATTTTGGTTTTTCCACCTGTAGTTTGAAAAATTTCCACGCCGAGCCTCATAATCATAAATTTTGTTATAACCACATTTTTGTATGTTTCTGCATAAGGAGATTAACAGCTACAAAGCAAACATTTTTGATGGTAATAGCAGCTAATATAATATTTCTAAGCATTAATATTCGATAGAAGCCTGCGTGCGCGATATGATAAGCAAAATTATTCAATTAACTAATAATAATAAAACACGGAAAAGCGAATCCCCCATATTTTTTGTGCCTCACATCCTGGACTTCTCTTAGTCACTGTGTATTTCCATGTCAGATATTGAAAACACTTTTATTTTCACAATATTCAGTGTGATAAAAATCCTCAATTATATTGATAACGTATTTCTGAGTTACTCACCATTTGCCGCCAAATTCTCTAATCGGCGGGATAGGATCAGGGATCCATCCCATTGATGGAACTTGACGTTGGAATCGGCATGGTGGACTCTTCGTTAATCTTGGATAAAAGGGCGCTCGAGAGGACGCTGTGGCAAGGCCTCAACGCTGGGTGCGGTTCCAATGGCAACAATAACTACAATAACAAAGAGGCTGATCTGCATGATACTTGCCGTTGCACTTCGTGTCTAGATACCCCTGGATTGCTGCCACACCTGGCATTTATATACACATTGGGCCCAGCTTTGGTTTCACTGATTGTCATTCACCCGTAGCTAATTAATTACTTGTTGTCTTGTCAATTGGAACTCAAAACTGTCTGATAGATTATCGCCCCAATATGATGATACAAGGAGTATTCGGGCGAAGTCTAGTACAGATGCTCCAGAAGTCAATAATCAGTATAATCGCTACCTCAGTGACGCAAGGAATCGTTCAACCGGCAGAGGAGTAGTTGTACACCAGACTGTTTGGGCTAGGGGAATCTTAAAAATGTTCCTTTTAGTTCTGTTGGTTTAAACTTTTATTATTTAACATACATATTAGACATAATATGATTTCTTTAGTTTGTTTAGTTTATGCGCTTTATTTCTGTGTATGCATGTGTGTGTGTGTGTATTGTGTGTGTTTGTATGCGCTTTGTGTATAATACTTGTACATTTATGTATGTAAATTTATATTTATACTTGTATTTATGTTTATAGGTAAGTAAGTATATGGAGCCGTTGGTTAAGTTGTGGCTCATAAACTGAACTTTAGTGCAATTTACATAATTATATATATATATATATAATTATATGGAGTTTAAAGTTACACAAAGATTAACGTGCTGTACATAAAAACTAGTATATAATAGTTATTAATCAGAAAGTTCTTGAAACATATTCATAAAATATAATATATTCAAGAATATCGAGAATACTTAGTACAGTTTTACGAATATAAATAACAATATTAAATATTAATATATATTAATACATGTGTGTATAGAATAAGAGTTTATTTCGAGTAGATTACATAATATTATTATATTCAAACCGAACCTACATCTGCTCTAGATCAAGATATATATCTTAGGTACACTGCTGCATACATAATTAGATACAATTTTGAATATATTCAATTTATCTTGAAACTGTTTTGATTTTCAGATTTTAAGGGGAGTACACACACATATATATATATAGTATATATGTATATACATATATGTATAAACTATTACAGTTAACAGTTGATTGCAGGTGAGGCGGATCTTTATAATATCTTTCATTACAGCATTTCTTTCTAGACTTGTCCAAGTTTTTTCACTTTCATTCGATTTCAATGGGTTTAGCTCGTGATTTGTATTCAATTCAACTACATTTAAGTTTAAACTATTATTATATATTTATATAATGAGCGTCCCAGTATTGCAAAGAATATAATTAACTAGAATTAAGGAAAATATAATACTAAAAATACAAATTAAGCTATTAAAAACAGTTAACAATATGCATTGAGACGCTCTACAAATTTGATTAAAAATATTAATTTTGACAACACAGTATAAAGTGGATAACCCGGCTAATTAAAAAAAGTTGCCTGATTGTACGGATTACCAATAAATTACTTAAAAGTTTAATGCCGATCGTTTTAATTAGGAATAATTAATGTGAAATTAAAAGAAATAAATTGGAAATTATAGAAGCGAGTAGACAGGATTATAAAGTCTTCAACAGGAAGCAGGTGAGTATTCAAATTATCGAGAGTTTACTGTATGTATACAATATATCAAAGTATTCTATACTCTGAAAGAACTTTTATATAATTTAAGTGAATTATTTATGATTTCTTTAATTAATGTTTTGTTATTGAAAACGATATTTGTTTATATCTCTTGAGTAAGTTTCTGTTCTACACTCATTTTTACTTTCTTTGTATAGGTACATTTTGTATATGTGTATGTGTGTGTGTGTATTTATTGGTGTTGGTTGGTTCTTCTGGGGTTATGTAAGCGATCCCTCCCACTGCCCCTCCCACCCTCTCAGATGATATGATTGCGATGCAAAGTATATAGAAAATGTTTATAAATATTGCTAAGCAACTATGCAAAAATTCGTTTCAACCGGTTTCAACAACAACAAAAAACAAACTATATTATTTTATATAATATGTATATATATAATATAGTGTATATCTGGATAGATCGGCAACGGTAAACAGTAAACAGTAAACAGTTAATAAATAAATTACTTTTCACTTCTATTTTCATTCAATTATTCAACTTTAAAGCGTCATATGATAGCAATGGGTATTGCTTTATGTATATGAATCTCCAATATAAAATATATATTTATGTATGTATATTATATTCTGTGTATGTATGTATGTATGTATATGGTATATGGTTAATGTATATATGGCATGTGTATAAGCACCAAAAACCATAATAAAGCAATGTGTTAGGCAATTAATATTGCAGGCCAATGTCAACGATATGTTTTCGGTTATATAGTTATTCGATCTATGCTGGATATCCATGACTATGAGGATATTTATATATATATATCTATGTATCTTTGTTGCTAGTATGTATCTTGTATCTATGTATCTTTGTATCTTTGTGGATGTCTGGGTATGCGAGGACTATGTCAGAGAGTATTTGGTTAATGCGATTTACTGTGCAAAGGGATTGTGCTGATTGGCACCAGGTATGTCCAGGTTTCCACCAGTGGTATGGTAGGTGCCATAGGGTCCACCATTGGGATTCATTTCGTTCAAACGCGTATTGGACAGAGCACGTGGTATCGGATTGCTGGGCACGCCATGTGGAGCCAAATGGGAAGTTTCCTCGGCAACCTATCGAAGATATAGTTTTTGTTATTATTGAATAAATATGGTAAATAATATTATAGAACCATTTGAAGTACACTTAAAAAAAAGATGTTGCCTTTCAGTTGCTATTAGAAGGAATGAGCTGAGCTTACCTGATGGGGATCTTCGGTGACGGGTATTTCCGATATGAAGCCCTGCTCCTTGCGATAGAAATTGATGAAGATGAAGAGACCGAGCACGAAGAGGCAAGCGATACCATACCAACGGAAGGTAGCAGTAGTACCGTAGTAGGTGACAAACATACCGCCAATGATTGCGCCACAGCCGCGACCCAAACCATGATGGATGCCCTGGAGCACACCCTGCCCGGAAGCACGCAAATGTTTGGGCGTATTGTGCGCAATGTACGAGCATGAGGCGGCCCAGACGGCGGCATGTGTGATGCCCTGCATCAGTTCAAAGGGTAATACCATCCAGGGATTGGTCAGATACGAGATGTAGAGGAAACGTAGGACATTGCCAATGAGGCCCAGACAGAGCACTTTAACGTGTCCGATCTGGGTGATTAGACGGAAGCTAAAGAAGTAGGCAAAGATCTCGGATACGTGATTGATCACAGAGGCGACACCAAAGAGTGTGGGAGTGCCACCATAATCTTGTAAGTGCCAGAACAGAAAGGTAAAGATCAGACCAATGCCAAAGCCCATGAACCAGGCAACAAACAGAAAGGAGGCTGTCTTCACGTCCCTAAAGTGTGTCAGCACCGTCATCCACTCGGGCAACTCCTTGGCCGTCTGGGCAAACACTTTCGACTCGGCTCCCATATGCGGCTGCGGCTGTTGGCCGGCAGATAGAAAGCTGCCAGCCCCACCAGCGGCGGCACCTGAAGCGGCGCTGCCACTACCCACTGCAAGTGATGGTAGGTTGAGCTGGGCGGCCAGCTGGTTCATCGACTCATCCTCGGCCTTCTTGTTGGGGTCCACAAACTGAGCTGCTCCCTGCTGTGCGCTCTCATCGATGGGATCATACTTGAAGGTGATCTTCGAGGCGGAGATTATGGCACAGGTCATCAGTACCGAAAATATGGAAAAGCAAATGTTGTAGTTCTTCTCCTTGTTTCCAGCGCCGCACGGATGATTCGAGAACGAAGTGGAATGGTCCAGAGCAATGCCCACCAAGAACATGGATATGCCCCAACCCAGCGAACCAAACATACGCTGGTGTCCATACTTATCCGCATCCTCACCCAGCAGAGTGATAACTGCTGAATCAGCAAGTGTTATGGCTGGAGCGCTAAAGAACTCACCAATCAGAATGACCAACAGCAGCAGGAAGAATGCCTTCTGGATGTCCTACAGAAGTATATAACATATACAGATAACGCTTCAGATCAGGTTTAATGGGATTTCTTACTGGAGTGCGGTAGACCATGGAGCTGAAGATGGGCGTCACGTAGTCCCGATGGGTCTTGTCATCGTAGTTGCTCACAAAGTTGATGTGCACGGGGGAAATGCCCGCATCGATCCGTGGCAGCAGCAGGGATCTCTTGTATCTACTGTGCTCCGCCTGGGATTCATCAACTTCGTTCATCAGCATTTGGTCATTGATATCGTTATAGGTCAACTCGTACTCCTGCTGGGAGGAGGTGTCTCTCTTGGTGCGCGTATAGGTCAGCACAAAGTCCGTAGCATTGCGGCGTTCAATGCAGTTGACCGCCTCCGGCCGTATGAAGCTCAGCGGAATGGTGAAGAGCACCCAGCAGGCGAGCGAGGCCAGCAATAGCTTCTTGCCCTGGCGACAGCGATCCGCATAGGAGCCCCAGAATGGTGCCGATAGAAACTCAACAAAGGGACGCATGCCCACTAGAATGCCACACTGGCCAGGATTCATGCCCATCTGCTTGAAGTAGACGCCCATCAGCGGGAACAAGGACCCAAACGCAGCGTAGAAGAAGAAGTAGAAGCTTTTCACCGGAATCAGCTCCTGCTCTGTGCCGCCAAAGAACATTTCCAAGACTCCCGAGGTGCCACGAACCTTGTGCGTAGAATCCTTGGCCTCCGGATATCTGACAAGCAATTTGATATCACTTTCTGTTACTTTTGGACTATAGATTAGCTACTCACAAGTTGGGATCCACCTCGCCAGTGGCCTCAACGTCCACACGCGGTCTGACGCCTTGTGGACCATAGCCCGCGGGCTGTGCTTGTTGCGCATATCCGCCCTGCTCCTCGTAGCCATAACCCATGCCTAGCTGCTGTTGCTGGCCGTAGCCAGCGCTTGAGGAAGGCGCACCAAACGGATTGGCCGCTCCCCCACCGGTCGCGGTGCTGTACGGATTCATACCGATAGTTCCACTGAACTCAGACTTGGTGCTGTCCAATGATGTGTACACGCCTGGTTGCCTGCTTCCGGCTTGTTAACACTTCCTCTGCTCTGCAGCTCTATTGTTTCTACTTTGCTTTGCTATCCGTTGTTTCTCTCTCTCTCTGACTACAGCATCATCCTTTTGATTATCCTTTGGCAGCTGTTTAGAAAGACAATGGACCAATTATTACTGAGCTCATTGTGTGTGTTCCTTTGAGTGTGTAAGCCTGTGTGTGTGGGTGTGTGAACTGTAGAAGCTTTTGTGTGTGTTGCAGACACTTTGACAGGCAATTGGACTGGGAAGGCTTTCACCAGGGGCTTTGAGGTGTCAATCAACAGTAATCGAAAACTTGACCGCTTTGAAGGGATAATCGTTTGGTCATTTGATCCAGGATCGTCAATTGTTCAATTGGAAGGAAGCTTTCCTAGAAGCCAATTGATATATATGTTGGAATCTATATGGATGTATCTAAGCCTTCCCTCTGTAATATTAGTCAAGGACTCATCCTTTTTATAAACTATTGAAGATAATCCTATGTAAAAGGAGAGTTTTTGATAGCTATTATTGCATTGCAAAGCAATTTCCTGTTTGTTAAAGATATATCCTTTTGCATTGTTCCATGTGATGTGCCTCCCCAGGGGGAGGCAAGGACCGCTTTTCCCTCAGCTGGCGCACTTAACATTGAAAGCGAACATTTCATAATAAACGACACAAAACAAATGCCAACAATGCAGCGATGCTTGTGAGTGGGCGGATGTGGGCTTGGAAGGGCTGGGACTGGTCGGGAAGGTAGTTGAGTGAGCACTGTTTGAGTGAGGTTTGAGCTTTGAGTGAGTTGCAGACGATGCTTTTACCCTGTAGCTTTTTTTTATCACACATACGCCTGGTTGGCACTTTTTGAATGTAGGTAAGTGGGTTTGTATGTAACTTGTGTGTGTGTGTGTTTGGGTGTGTGTGTGTATACATGCATATGGAGATATACATATTAACATATCTATTTATGTAGAACAGACTTGTTGTTGTTTTAATTTGAATATGCACGAAAAAAGTCTTTAAGGATACGCACACAAATTATTTCAAAATAGGAAATTGAAATTTATATATGAACGCACATATGTTTATGATTTGCTTATATAAAATATGAGATATTGGTCCTTTAATTACACAACGTGGAACACTTTAAAGCAGATAACCCACTTGGCAGAGCTCCTTCACTATATATACATATGGTCTATACACATGGACAACTTGTGCACACTTTGAAGGCCAACATCAAAAGATACAAAAAGGGGAAAATTATTAGAGCATAAAATTGCTTTTCTTCATTTATTTAAAAGTATTTAAATTATGTTTAGCAAATTCTTTACACACCAAAATATTGTTAGCACATTGAAAAGGTATTTTCAGAAATTTTCACAAATCTTTTTTCTTTTTGTTACGTGCGTAATCGATAAGCAAAGTTCTCGTACAGACTTCGTACAGCTCGCGTCTTGCCTCTATATGCTTTCGCTTATTTGACAACTTGTCCAGTGCATGAAATTTTCAAAGAGCCCAAAAAACACTCAAGAACGGTGAAAATGGAAAATGGCAAACAGAAAGCGGAGCACGGCGAACGGAAAAGCTCGCTCAAGCGCGCTTCGTGCTTTAAGCCTAATGAGATTTGACGCCGTGGACACCACGATATACTCACGATATACTCATCCAATCGGAAGTGGCACCGGCTAAGAGAGGCTCTTAAGGCTTGAGGAACAAAAGAGAATTATAACGACTTGGCGCAAAAATCAGTTCTATTCAAATCAATTTGATTTATTCTTATTATTATCACATTAATTATTATTATTATAATTTTTTGTATAATTATTATTACTATTAATATTATTATTATGACTACGTCCACGACTTGAAGTAGACTAGTTTAAAAATTCCCGTTGAATAATCTTTAGCCTTAATTCTTGGAAATAAACAATTAAATTATATTGCAGCAAACAATGTTTATTGACAATTTGAGGAGGGAATCACAAATATTATCGCATTTATAATTCATAAGTGATTGCGGAAAGCATTTATTGTTAGCTGAATTTTGTTTTCAGAACCCACAAAGACAACAACAACAAACGTTTTTTGTTTTTTATTTCTAATCTTTCTTTCTTCCAAACCTGAAATATTCCCCTCTGGATTCCGCGATGCGAATCATCTCAGATCAGCAGATGCTCTACTCAAATTTTTATTAATGCTCTGACATCACAAGCTGATAAAGTATAGCTTAGTATGTGTACATATGTATTGTATTAGTATGTATGTATGTATATATAGACACAAGGGTGGATCAATAAGTAGACGTAACTTAAAGCTTTATAGTTTTGTTCGAAATCAATTAAAACTTAAAGTTTAATTTGATTAATAATAAGTTTTACTAATGGAATATGTTTACTTTTATTATATTTTAAGTTTATTGTCAAGAAATATAATAATTTATATGTAAAGTAGACAATTTTTTTCAGTGTAAGCTTTAAGTTTCGAGTTTTAATCAGGGGTAAAAGTTTGTACTCTCTCTCTCTCTGACTGTGTCTCGCTTTATTTCTCTTTGTATCCTTTGACTGCTCCTGCGCACAAAATTCAATTAACTTTGCCAAAAATGTGAGTGAGTCAATTTGAGTTAAAAGAAAATTCACTCATTTTCACACTCAACTCAAACTTTGAGCGGAGTCGCTTGCAGAGGATCTCATAGTCTAGGAATGTGCGTCTTATGTCTGGACTGAATGCAAATTTCTGGTCTGTAAGGATATGTATATATTTGTGAGAGTATTAAGTATTCGTTCTCCTGAAAATTATCTTTTCTTTTATTTATTTAACTACTGTTTTAAGCAACTTTAAGTTGCCTTTCTTACTGCTGCATAAAGAACGGAAAAGGTAAAGCTGAAATAAGTAAAAAATTGTCTTAGCGTTAAACCTAGCAGGGGATTTTTTCGAAGACGCAGCTGATAAGACAGACAACAGTAACCAGAGATGTCAACGCGGGTGAATCACAATCAGTGAATCCAATGCGTGGTGGTTCCCTAGAGCAGCGCGCTCAGTGGGTATATAAAAGCCAGCTGTAGCAACACTCCATCAACAGTAATCAACACACAGGTTTCTAAGCAACAGCAAGCATCATGCACAGCAGCATCATTGTTCTCGTAGTCATTGTGGCCATTGGAGCCAGCGTTGAGGCCATGCCAGAGCGCTACCAGACTTTGCCCTATTATCCACAACCAAAGGTGCAGCAGCCGCCGCAGCGAGCCAAGCGTCAGACTCTAGGCGGTTCACTGGCTTCAAATCCGGCAGGTGGCGCAGATGCACGAGTGGACCTCACCAAAGCGATTGGAACTCCCCAGCACAATGCTATTGGACAAGTATTTGCTGCAGGCAACACACAAGGTGGCCCTGTCACCACTGGCGGCACTTTGGCATATAACAAGTAAGTTAATCGGGAATACTCAATTAATCAACAAAGTGTCCTTATTGATGGAATCTCTTTTTGTACCAAATCTAGTCATGGACATGGTTTTGATCTGACCAAGACACACACACCCGGCGTGCAGGACAGCTTCCAACAGTCGGCCCATGCCAATCTTTTCAACAACGGAGTTCACAACTTGGACGCCAAGGTTTTCGCCTCACAGAACAAACTGGCCAATGGCTTTGAGTTCCAGCGCAATGGAGCTGGCCTGGATTACTCCCATATCAATGGTCACGGCGCTAGTGTGACCCACTCCAACTTCCCCGGTATTGGTCAGCAATTGGGTGTAAATGGACGCGCCAATCTTTGGTCCTCCCAGGATCGCAACACCCGCCTTGATTTGACCGGCGGTGCATCCAAATGGACCAGCGGCCAGTTCAGTAGTCAACCAACAAACTTTAATGGTGGTCTAGGCCTGACCCACATGTTTGGCTAGATGAAGTCTGGCATTCCATTAAGAATCTTTCTATTATTTATTTTATTCATTGGTTAATAAAACTCCAAATCTATCATCTAAGTATTATCCTGTTTTAGTCATCTCAAAGAAATACCAATATTTTATAGGAAAGAGTCAACCAAGCATACAAAGATTCCTTTTATACTCGATGGAAATGGGTAAAAAGGATAGAATAAAGTTATGCAAGATTAAGTTTATGTATATATATTTATTCTTGATCAGAAGAATATGGATTTGACTATATGAATAATGTGTGTACGATATCTGGTAGTCGAGCACACTGATTAATGTGTTGACTTGTGGTTATAAGGACCATTGAGTAAGTCTGTAGAATACTACAAATAATCAGGTTAATAACAACAAATAGAATCTAATAGAGAACTACGTGGTGTCCGTTTCAGGTTTAGGTTTTTTGGCAGCCGGCGCTGATTCATCCGTGGGCAGTTTCTCGGAGAATATGGCCTTGGGCTGAGTTTTGTTGTAGGCTGGGGCGATCCAATATGGATTCTCGGCCGCATCCTTGGCATACTTGAGAATAGCCTCGCGTGGATCCTGGTCATCGTCAACGCGCTTACTCAGACCAAGATTGCGTATGACAAAGGAGGATAGCGTTCCACCAGAGCTGGCAACACGACCGCCTTGACCGCTGGTAATAGGCAAATCCGGTCGCTTTGACTTTACCGGATCCAAACGCGCCTTTTCCAACTTTTTGCGCGACGAACGTGTCTTCTCTTGCCGGAACAAGGGCAGCGCATGTGGTGTGATGATCTGTGACATGCCCACCATTTCCATTTGCTGCCGCTTGCGATGCGTCTTGATGACGCACAGCTTGGCACCACGTATGCTCCGCTGGTTGTCGTAGAAACACTTGATGATGCCATTACCAGAGCTAACGAACAGTTGGTTCAGCTTGGGATGCCACAGTGTCTTAATTATATGAGAGTCAGCCACGGGTATTTTCTGGACTTGTTCGAAGCTTTGTGTGCTGAAGAAATGCAAGTGAGCTTCTGTTTGGTCCTTGGGCAGCGACTCACCAGTGACTAGCATACGATCATCTGGACTAAAGCAGCAGTCAGTGGTGTCGTATCGCGAGAAAAGATTCGACCACGTATGAAGCGGTTTTTTAAAGTTGCGCAGGTCCCACAGCTTCATGGTTTCATCATTTGAGCGCGTGGCTAGATGCTGGCCCATGTACGAGAAGACAATGGAGGTGATCTCTGATCCCTTCTGATGCGCCTCACGTACAATGTGGGTTGTATTTACAAACATCTTGCGCGTGTCCCAGGTCTGTATGGATCCGTCCACGCAGCCGGCAGCTATAAGGGTCGCATCCCTGTTGTAATTGCAGGAGGAGGCATTGGTTCGTAATCCGCCCTGGGCCCTCGTTTTAATCACCTGCTGCTGTTCCTTGGAACGTGTCCCTTGCCAGATACGCAAAGTGCCATCCAGAGCCGCGGTCAGGAACTGTTCCCTGTTATATGGATGCCAGCAACCAGATGTTAGCTGCGCCACATGACCCTTAGTGCGCGACATGTCGCTAATGTACTGATCTCCCTTGCAGCACTCCAGCTTCTCGAAACCGTCGCGATCCAGTACTTTTGCCTGGGCATTGCCCGAAATAACCAAAATCATGTCGCCGGTCACGGAGTATTGCAAAGCACGTATGGGATGATTTTCACATGGCTGCAACTGGCGAAAGCTGCGCATAGCTGAGTCCATGCCGGCAAAATCCCAAAAGCACATGTCGTAATCTATTGACCCGGAAACAATACGTGCACCAGATGGATCACCAGCAAGGGCGAGCACAGCCCGTGATCCATGTTGCATTTTTACTTCGTGCGTGTATGGTATACGACTCGCTAAGCTTTCGTCATCTTCATCGGAATCGAGCCCGTCATCGTCCTCGTCCTCGTCCTCGTTGTCGCTATCATCTTCTCCATCTGCAGTCGATTTCTTGCTGTTTGAATGTTTTTTCACTGTGTCATCAGGCTGCTCAGTGGGTTCTGCTGGAGGAACAGGACCAATTATATCTGGATCTTCATCGGCCTGTTGCTGCTGTATGGGTGGCGCTGCAATACGCGCTTTGGCGATCTGCTCATTGATGTCAAAAACTTTTGCTGCCTTGCGACCGAAGCCGCTTATACCCATGACTTCTTTGAGATGTTGACTCTCAAGATCCTCGGGCACATCTTCAATCTGTTTAATCATTTGTTTTTTGTCCATTTTCTTAAAGCCACCAGCATTTTGCTTAGGTATTTCGTCAGGTAATTCTGACTCAACAGGTGCTTTGCTTACGTTTAGTTTTATTTTGCCAAATGATATTTTTCCGCGCTGCATTGCGACGTTTTTATTAAGCCCTGCGCGGCTTAAAATGCAAAAAGTTATTGTTTTTATTTTGTTTATTTAACGAATCGTGTTAGCAAGATCTATCGAAGTATCGATATGATTAATCTTTAAGCGTTCAAGTGTTAGTTTCAAATAGCAGCTATCGATATATCGATATTGATTTACAGTATGCTAGCATGCGATATTGATTAACAGTATGATGATACAAGTACGTGTTACTTCGTCTCTACTACATCTCTTAAAATGTAATATTGTTAAAATCACACATAGTAAATTATCTACAGAATAAGTCTATTTAATAAATTTGATATGAAAATATATAAACTTTTACTTAATTGTCCGCTATTTTTGTGCTCTGTTAAGTATTAGTGGAAGTATTTTATTAACAGCTGCTAACAGATATGTTGAAGTACTCGTTAAGCGTCACAAATAACAGACGGAATTCTCATCCCTAGCGTCTAACCTAAAATTGGGCGCGCAGTGTTGTGCTGTCGGTGTTTTCTCGTGCGGAATTTATTGCAAATTCTCGCACTGCTCACGCATAGTTGTGAAATTTATAATAATTTAAGTTGTTTAGTTAATAGTGCTGTGCACATTTAAGATGACGGATGCCTTGGAGTATAACGACATAAACGCCGAGGTCCGCGGTGTTTTGGTGAGTCGGTATCATAATTTGTCTGCAAATTTTGTCTGACTTAAGTATTTTTTATGCAGTGTGCCGGTCGTCTGAAGCTGACCGAGCAGCACATCATCTTTAAGAACAGCAAAACGGGCAAAGTAGAGCAGATTGCCGCAGACGATGTTGATCTAATTAATGCTCAAAAGTTCGTGGGCACATGGGGTCTGCGTATATTTACGAAGAGCGGAGCGCTGCACCGGTTTACTGGATTTCGGGATAGCGAGCATGATAAACTGCGAAAGTACATAAAGGACGCGTACAAGCAAGATATGGCGGAAAAGGAGATGTGTGTGAAAGGCTGGAACTGGGGCACTGCACGTTTCATGGGATCTGTTCTCAGTTTCGACAAAGACACAAAGACAATCTTTGAGGTACCGCTGTCACATGTGTCGCAATGTGTCACAGGCAAGAACGAGGTTACACTGGAATTCCATCAGAACGATGATGCGCCTGTGGGCTTACTGGAAATGCGTTTCCATATACCGACTATGGAGTCAGCAGACGAGGACCCAGTCGATAAGTTCCATCAGAATGTCATGAACAAGGCATCGGTCATATCGGCATCCGGTGAATCTATTGCCATATTCCGTGAAATACACATACTGACGCCTCGCGGTCGATATGACATAAAAATTTTCTCTACATTCTTCCAACTTCATGGTAAAACATTTGATTACAAAATACCCATGGACTCGGTGCTGCGTCTGTTTATGCTGCCGCATAAGGATAGTCGACAAATGTTCTTTGTTCTCTCGCTGGACCCGCCCATCAAGCAAGGTCAGACGCGCTATCACTACTTGGTGCTGCTGTTTGCTCCTGATGAGGAGACCACAATTGAGCTACCCTTTACCGAAGCTGAACTGCGTGATAAGTACGAGGGTAAGCTGGAGAAAGAGTTGTCCGGACCTGTGTATGAGGTCATGGGCAAGGTAATGAAGGTGCTCATTGGCCGCAAGATTACCGGACCTGGGAATTTCATTGGCCATTCCGGCACAGCAGCTGTTGGTTGCTCGTTCAAGGCCGCTGCTGGTTATCTGTACCCGCTGGAGCGTGGCTTTATCTACATTCACAAACCACCGCTACACATTCGCTTCGAGGAGATCACCTCAGTAAATTTTGCGCGTAGTGGGGGCTCAACACGTTCCTTTGACTTCGAGGTGACTCTTAAAAATGGCACCGTGCACATTTTCTCTTCTATTGAGAAAGAGGAGTACGCGAAGCTGTTCGACTTTATCACACAGAAGAAGTTGCATGTGAGCAACATGGGCAAGGATAAGAGCGGCTACAAGGATGTAGACTTCGGCGACTCAGACAATGAAAATGAGCCGGACGCCTATTTGGCGCGACTTAAGGCTGAGGCACGTGAGAAGGAGGAGGATGATGACGATGGCGATGATTCGGATGAGGAGTCTACCGACGAGGATTTCAAACCCAATGAAAACGAATCGGATGTGGCGGAGGAGTACGACAGTAATGTGCAGAGCGACTCTGACGAAGGAAGTGATGCTAGCGGGGGTGGCGGTGGTGACAGCGATGACGCGTCGAAGAAGAAGATCAAGGAGAAGAAGCGCGAAAAGAAAGAGAAAAAAGAAAAGAAAATCAAAGAGAAGGAACGCACGGTAAGTCATCCATATATATATTTTTATCTATAATTACTAAACCCAATTAATCTTTCAACTTCAGAAAAAACCCACCAAGAAGAAAGACACCGGCAAACCGAAACGTGCCACGACAGCCTTCATGTTATGGTTGAATGATACTCGCGAGCAGATCAAGCGTGATAATCCTGGCATCAAGGTCACTGAAATAGCCAAAAAGGGAGGTGAGATGTGGAAGGAGCTTAAGAACAAGTCAAAATGGGAGGAGTTAGCCAACAAGGACAAGCAACGTTATCACGATGAGATGCGCAACTACAAACCCGGCGCTGGAAGTGATGATGACAAGCGCGGCACCAGCACGCCGGCAAAGAAACGTAAATCGGAGATCTCGCCCTCGAAAAAGTCGAATACCTCAGGCAGTGGTTTTAAGAGTAAGGAGTATATATCCGACGATGACTCGACAAGTTCAGAAGAAGCCAAAAAGCCCACAAGTGATGCATCCAAAAAGAAGAGCAAACCAGGCGAAGGATCCCCGAAAAAGAAGGAAAAGAAGAGTGAAAGCGAAGGGGAGGCTACTGATGAGGATACAAACGAGAGTGATGATGATGCCAGTGATTAGATAACATTTCCATAAAACACACACACACACTCATAACTACACCACACACACACTTAGTTTTAAGATAAACTGTTACACAGTCCAGTATCAAATATGTATATCGACTGGCCCGAAAATTGTCTTACATTATAAACACCGATTGCCGGTTTAATGCTTTCCAAATTTTCATATAATTGTCGAGTAATTACGATTGGAAATAACTGAACGAGTTGAACCGTTGTTTATCGGCTATGACCGAAAACGATTTCAAAGCTTAGTTGGCAGATTGGACGCGCTTTGCTTTGTTCACAATACGCATGGAATATATATTTATTATTAACTCTACACGTGTAATAGTTTTGTTTTTCAAATGACTTTGTTCTTTTACCTTGTGCAGGTGATCTTGATCTGTCACGTTGTGGAGGCAAGTGCTCAATGTGGTGTATCCCGAATGTAACCTAATGCTTGTGCTCTTCCTTAGATTAGCGGCGTGGCCAAGTTTACAAATGTCCAGTGCATCAGTAAGGACGCAAACTTTACGACGTTTAGCGTTTGTCGTTTGTATGCGGTTAAGCGCGACGTGGTCGAAATGAGTTTACGGGCAAAGATCATACAGTACCCAAAGCAACCAATTGCGGTGAGTTTCCTATACTTTCTCGCATGGGTTAGACTTGGTCCATTGAGTGTGCTCCACTCTATCTCTTATAGATTTTAAGATCGATACCAAATATACAGTTTTCGATACTGATCAACAGTATATATCCTTTAGAAGCTGTTACCTTCTACCTTTACCTGTGACCAGTCTCAATATACCCTTATTTATTTTCAATAGTTTCGATGGTTTTGGGTATAAAAAATAAATAAATGACATCACTTTTCCCGCATCGATAAGAGCGTTCTGTTCCAGACCGTTTAGTTGAATCATGTATTATATCTGATTAATATACCATATATATATATATATATATATGTTCATATCTGATAAATATATATTTTCGGTGCAATTTAAAGATAAATGTACCCGTGCCAATTTATATGCGCTCTTCAAATTTTAAATGCATTAAAGGTCTTTTACCGAAGCTTAATTTAAATTGTGGTATCCGACTATATGAGTAGTATACTATATATATAGTTGTATACTAAATATAAATGTATTACCGATACTAATCAGTTTGATTAAGCTGGTTAAAGTACAATTTTATAACTGGTATAGATACTTATATGTCTATATTGAGGGATACTTTCTATAGGTGGATCTCTAAAAGAATGTAGGAAATATCTTAGATTACAGAAAAGTAAAGGAATTACTTGAGACCCAGGTAATAAAATACTTGAAGATGTCAGGTTGTAAGATTATTTAAAGAGTATTCTTAGGTTGGTGTTGATAAACTTATGCTTGGACTGATTGACTTTTTAAACTGATTATTTATTAAACTGCGAGCAGTTGGAATCGAATACTTATAGTATATATAAAACTCCGTTAGAAATGATCTTTTGGCTGACCTTTGACAGCCTTGGAATCAATCTGGTGCATTTCCGGAAGAGTTTTCGGTTTCTTAACAGAGAATTTATAGCAATAGAGTGGAATAAAAGCGTGCCAAATCCTGGGAAACCTATTGATGACGATGCCGCTGGTCTTTTCGATTGGTGTAAGGACTTTGTAACAGCTCGGGTGCGATGCTCTCGTTTTTTATTAAATCATCTATGCCCAGCAAGTCCTCGTCCTTGAGGTTAGCATCGTCCAGCTGCATTGAGTATCCAAATGGTTTTCGTTTTGGCTTGTTACGTTGCGTTGAGAATCCACGTCCTGGACCAACTACTTTCTGGGCCAGATCGGGCAGTGAGTGCTTCGAGTAACTTGATTCTGCTACCATACTCTGTAACTGTGACTGTGACTGTGACTGTGTGGATACAATTGTCTGTGACTGTGACGACTGGAAACTCACGTCAAATGCGTCTTCATCTACATGTGCATCAAAGAATGCATTGACATAGGGATTCGATACGTTCTCTTTGTCCGTTTGCAGTGCGTGAGTTGAATCCACGATAGCGGAATCAACATCATCAATTTTGTTTGCTTCGTTGATGCGGTGACCTGCGTCAGTGGATTCGTTGGTCTTCACTTGGTCAAATCTCCTCCATAATAATGATACCACCAATACAACTGCGTCCAAACAGCGTATGCACATATCCGATGTGTAACCCAGAACATCCCCCAACAGATGCCGCTTGCCGTGTAGCAGAAAGTGGTCAATCTGTGGCATGTACCGAGTCAGCAAGGGATTCAGTATGGCATCGAATGCCCAGACGCTGGCCTTTGGCGCCGACAAAACCACCCATATGACAAGTAGCAGCTTCGCCTCAATATACAACGGCATCCAATAGAAGAATGTATCTCCCAGCAGCTCAAGGCATTGAAAGCATGCATAAACTATCCAGTACTTGCCCCAAGCGTTCAGCTCCACATCACCCAGCGCCCTATGAGTCCAACGAGCAGGCAACAAGATGCCAAAAACAACGACCAGGAATCGCGTGACGATGTCCAAAAAACACATATTGGTAAAAATTTCGGTGCAAAACTATAGGTTAAAGGTTTCCTATATTTGATCGGTTCACAATGTGTATATGATATAACTGTTTAGACTTCTCTGTCTCAACTATTATCAAACTGCTTTTTTTTTCTTTCTCTTTCCAAGCAGCATTATAAGGGCCTACTTATGGGATCTTAAAGGAGTATGCTTTGATATATAGTTTTCGACAATATTTTGATATTCTCTTTAATCTCTAATAAAAGGAGGTGAAAGGATTTATAGCTTGTGTTGGGATTATCTTAGTTTGTGACTATACATAGATTAGCCTAAACTGTTCCGGGTGTGAGATCAGTATATGGACACACATCTTATATATTATTTCTTATATCTTTGTCTTGGTTCCTGTAGATGCGAATTCAGTTGTTGAAGCGCGCCAGTGGCTATAAGCCCTTTCTCTATGATGTTAGCCATACGGATTCATGTGAATATCTGGAGAAGCGCAACCATCCCTTTGTCAACATTGTGTTCAATAGTTTTGCTAATCGTACAAATATCAACAAGTGTCCCTTGCCGGTGAGTACTCCAATGGAATAGATACTCTAATTATAAATCTCATTTGATTCATTTCCAACAATTTCCTTTCAGTCTGAGCTGAGCGTGGAGCACTTTCGTTTTCCTGTGAAGGCGCTGGACATGCTGCCGCTTCCTTTCGGGGAGTATGCCATCTATGCCACGTTCAGCTTCGATCATCAGGAGCGAGCCCAGGTGAAGGTATACTTTATGCTTACGGAGTTTCGCTAGGGATAACATTTAAAACGATTCGGATGAAAATGTAAATGAATTGCAATATTGAAATATTGAATTATGGATTAATATAATGTTCTGTGTATAAAAGCTTGAATGCATTTAAATAAATCGAATATTTTTGTAATTTGAAAAAATGGCAGTGCAATAAACTAATTTACAAATTACAAATAAATTGCCAATTGCAAGTGCTCAAAACAATAACAAAATGTTGACCGTAACGCGAATCTGAATCACAATTCAATATCCTCTTCTTATTTGAATACAAAGCAAAAATAATGCATTATTAGCGTTTTTATTGACTTTTCTTAATTTACTGTCGTGGCACGTGTCTTAAAAATCTCATATTATGGGTCAACATATCGACTCTGTGCTTATTCATTATTTTGTCGCAGAATCGGGGAATTAAAAGCTGCTTGAAATCTTTCTCCATAAGCTGCAGCTGATGGAAAATTCTGCCAGATTTCTTAAATGTTAATTAAAATTTCGGGTTGGTTCCCTTCTTGCTTAATGGTTTCTTTTAGGGGTTAATCTATAAAGATTATAGGTGGCTAAGTATATCCAAAAACTTGAACAATGTTGTGGGTTTAACCTCTAAAGTACCTATTATGTTCATATATATGTCCGACCCTGCGCAAATGATCTCGCTCATGACATTTGGGTAGGCATTAAAATCCCATCAAGCCCAAAGCATAATCTCATTGAAATCAAAGACCTTTCATTAAAATTGAAACGAAAATTAATTGTAATTGTATCTAATAACTGAAATGTTGACGGAAATATGTTGTGAACATGCCGACTGACAGACAGTCGGACAGAGAGTCGGACAATTTAAAAATTACGTATACGTATAGGTAGGCGATATGTCAAATGTAAAAGGCGAAATGTGAATTCAATTACCGAGTTTGCATGCATAATGAATTTGTGGGTCAATTGCAAAAACTTGAACTGCAAAACGAGTGGACGAGTGTACGTTGATATACGAGATCCCAGATCCGAGATCCCAAATGCCACCTACCCATAATAATATGTTGTGTTATGTTATCTTATGTTACATTGAGTCGGCTGACAGGCGATATGTTTTTATAGCTGCTCAAGAGCGATTGCCTAGGAAGTAATCATTTGAGGAATAACAAAAGGCTTAAACAATGCATAAACGTTGCCAATTAATTAATTTCGTATGCAAATTAATGAGTAACAATTAGCAGTTCAAGACAAAAAGCCCATTTATAATAAGTATTTGTATTTCCTTTGCTTATAATCCATAAACAAAAACAAAAATACTAATTCGAATAATGTAAATAATTATATTTTTTGCTCTTTTATTTATTTAAATACTTTTGAGGTGTTGCGAAGCGTCGTTGAGCGCTTTATCGCTGATTAACCCAAATTTAAATGAAGCAAAAACATCTCAACAATCCAAAGAGCAGCAAAAAACTCAGCCAAAGGGTAAGGAACTGCCACAGAAAGCTATTGACCCAACTTCTCATGCAAAATATGTCGGATGTGCTTCAGAAATTGTTAAGACATTGAAAATATACAAGTAAAGTTCTCCTTGGCAGTTCTTGGCCAAGGATAAAAGAAAATTCATCAGAATTAGTCAATTTCCCGTTGCGATCAATTTATTTAACTCTGTTTCAAGTTCAGAAGTAATAATTGTAGGTTCGACCTTAATAGTTTTACAGAGTCAGAGGAATTAAATGTATTTTTAATTGTTTTTACATTTTTTTATGTAATATTATGTAATTGTAGACAATCTCTGAAAGAGCAATCTAATTATTGTTATATAATTGAAAACAAATCTTAAAAAAGGTCAAACTAAATCGAAAACTGTTGAAAGTGAATCACGTACACCTTTTTATACAACGGGAATAGACTTGACTTATAGTTATATTTAATATAGAACTCTTTACATACTACATACTCAAAATTAAGTTATATGTCTAGACGTCAGGGATTAATAAACTCTTAATCTCTCTCGTAGACGCTAAAACAATTTAGGTGCAAAATGGTTTTTCCATTGCTCGCATTGATTTTAATTTTGATTAAGATTAATAATGTGCTAATTGCGTTAAAAATGTTTTTAATTTTATTTCCATTTCTTATTTTCGCTCAACATTCTTTTTTGGTCAATCATTCGACCCGTAATCACAGTGTGCACTCATTGCAAGTTCGTTGCTTTAGTCTTTCGTTTTCGCGATCAATTAATCATCGATACGTATATATATCATCCTGACAAATCATCTGCGTAGTTTAACACAAATTTTAAAAATTTTTCAAATTTTGTGTTCTGCTTTTAGTTAACAAATTGGTTTTACCTGAATGACAGGTGCGCCCCCTTGTCCAAATGATTCAGATATAATGATTGCAATCAGAATTTGATATTTTTTTTAGGCCGTCGCCTGTTTCTCACTTTTGTTTTTGCAAAATTATAGGAAGTTGCTGCCGCACATCAGCGCCTGCTGTTCATGATGATATTATATTGATTATAGTCGTTTAATTAATTAATTAAAAGCAGAATCTGACTTCAACATGGCAATGAACTGTTAAGCATCCCAAAGATTTCTAGCAAAATACGATACACGTTTTACAGTTGAGATCTTATCAAAATATCAACGATCGATCGATCATAATGTTCGGGAAATATATAATAATTCAAATAATATTTTCAAGAGACTATTTTCCATACTGCAGCGGAGAGATCGGAGCATTTTTCTTAGTTTTTCTTTTCATCTATGTTCAAAATGTTTCTCTCGCATTTTAACACGATCTGGTACGAATCTAGTTTGTATTACCCCATGTCAACCCCGAGCAGTCGAAATTGGTTAACTCAAAATTGTGTCGATGAGTGACCAACACTTTTTGTCGGTTAATGGGCCAGAGACCTACTACCCGATTATCTGGTGCTTGGGTTCCTTTCGCAAGCCAGGAGCTGGGTCCATGGAGACCTGTGCGCGACTTGTGTGCTAACTTATGAATATTTATAGATTTTTTGCTTGGAAGAAACAACGTGTTCGCTCCGCTCGGGCCCCACAATAACAGTATAATTGTATTGGCCGAGAAGACAGAGACAGACCCAGTTAATGGGTCAGCTTCCGCGCGATGGCTGTTAGCGGCTGTTGGAGCTGTTGGAGCCTGACTGCACTTGGCTGTAACCACAACGGTTTCTCTCTGGGTCCATTGAGATTTGGCGACTGGTAGCCAGTTGGCCTGACATAATAATGGCAATAATGCTTACGATACACTCGTAATATAATCGATTTTAGTCTTATATTTTCACAAAAGTGCTGCAATTTCAGCCTTTGTGCAGACTTTGGTTTGTTTTGTTTTGGTTTTCTATTTTTTATTTTTTATTTTTTGTATTTGCGACTTGCATTTTAATTTATGCACATTTCTTCAGTTGGGCTATAATTTTGTGATTTGGTTTATTTCAAATTCATATTTATTTATTTTTGTGCATTTATGTTACAATTTTGTTAAGAGTTTAAAAACCTGATTAGTCGTTATTAATGTTTATTACATCATTGAAATGACCCAAGTTTGTTGCCGTTGACAATTTCGTAAATTTCGTTGGCGGATTTTATTTTTGTTTTTTCTCTTTTTTCTTTTTAGTCTTTTTCTTGTGTTTGTTCCCAATTCCAATTCCAATTTCAAATCCAAACCAGTAAACCAAAAGCCAATATCCAGCGTGGAGTGTTGAAAATTATGCAAATGTTTATTGATTTTCTTTGTTTTCTTATAGAAATTTGAAAGACTCATAAATATTAATATAGCTGCCAAGCACATTTGTACATATATCTGTCCATCTCTCAGTCTCTCTGTCCCTCCAGCCGGTTACATTGCTTTTGTATGTTTAACTGCATTTTGACGCCTCATAAAACGACCATTTACAATTAACGACTGCGTTGTGCTTTGGGATGGCTCCATGATATATGTTGGATAGGTCTTCGGTTGATCTCAAAGTATTTTTGTGTGGACAGTGATCAATTTCCGGGCTTAATGCGGGCCACTGGCATTGACCTTTCCCATGACGTGGATTAATGTGAGCCTGAAGAAAAAAAGGAAAGAATATTAAAGAAAAATATGTTTTCATTTTTCTTCTTATTATTTCTTGGCTAAGATATCGATAAGATATACATATCATGGCGGTGAGTATACTTTATGTTTTTAAATTTTGCGCAGTATAATACAAAAGTCATCAAAATGTCATCGATCAGGAGTCGGCATCTTTCACACGAACTGTGTCACCAGCTCCTAATCTTAATCGACTTAATTTGTTTAAGGTTTAATAAATTTGCTGAAATCGCAATTAATTGGAAGTGTATCAAATAATCTTAAGTGCGACAGATCGGGTAGAGTATGGAGAAAAACAAAAACAATAATTAAATGTAATGCCGATGCGCTGGCACTTCGCCTTGGGTCTTCCAGGCTGTGAGAAAGCAGCAGAAATAATGCCAATAAACACAACAAATTTAAGACAATGTAAACAAATGTGAAGCAATTAACACGAAATTCACATAAAAGTAATGAGTTCAATTGAGACTCCGTCTTAAAGTGTTAGTGGTAGTACTCCAACCCGACGACCCATGAAACGAAACCTGTTGCTGCCTGAAAGCCACGAGGGGATCGAAGGAAAATATCACAGCTCATTAATAGATTCCTATCGCAGCTGGGGCTAAATGTCGCTTGAAATGCTGCGCTTGGAACAACATGTGTAATGACACCGATCCGATGAAGATTTCAATCTATCTGGGTTTATGTAAGAGCGCATTTCAACTCAAAACGGCAATCGAGGTTACCTGCTGGTCTCTCCGCTGGATATGAGAGTTCCGCTGATAACTACGTCAGAGTCAGAGTCAGTGTCGGAGTCGAAGTCGGAGTCGGAATCGGAGTCGGAGCCTGGTATCAATATTTATACCCTTTTCGGTTAATGCCGTTCATTGCCGTTTCACCCAATCTGATCTCAAGCGACTGCTGGTCTTACGTTGAGGGTTCACTGTGCTTGTTCATACGCATTTTAGCTCTGATTCAGATGTGGGAATGTGTGACAATTACCTTTTAATTGGGCCGCTTTGATTGTTCGCAAAAAAATTAAAAATTAAAAAAAAATTAAATTAAAAATATTCAATCGTATTGAATATGGGGGAGTCAAGTCGAACGATGATAATGGACCACAATCAACTCATCAAGTAATGAAACGAAATGAAGGCTGCCATTGAACTTGAACTGCTGCGATAATTATAATCGATATTCGATAAGAATCGTTGTGTCAAACTTTTAATTGCATTTCTGATTTAGATACAAATACATTTGTTCATTTCGTTCTGAAGATCTTGGAGCAGAGTCCAGACAATTATAATGGATGGGATTGGGAAACATATGTTGACAATGTATTCCTAATGGCTTCCTGTAAAGAACTTTCTGTGTGTTGTGTGTGCACTGTCAGTGCCTGAATGACACATTTTTAATTAATATCTCGTAAAGTCACCAATTAAACAATGTCTGTTTTGCGACTTTAATATTTGCATGTGAGTAATGTTCCGATGCGAAGATTGCCAGCGAAAGATTAATTAAAACACATCTTTACAACATTAATCAAGTGCTTTTCAGCAACTGTGAGTAAAATGCACTCTAAAGTCATTCAACGCGAGGAGGCGCGAGGGAAGCAACTAAAGAATGACAGAGACAGAGAGAGAAAATCGAAAAGTCACTCACAAATTTACGCTCAAAGTTCCACTCGAAAGCTATGTTGGAGTTGACTATGAAAAATGCAAGTGGTTTTTGTTGCTTTTGTTGTCGCTATCGTTTTCGCGTTCGCTTTCATTGGAAGCTTTCAAGGCGACTTTAACTGTAGCTTCGGCTTCGGCTTTGGCTTTGGCTCTGTGTCTGTGTTTCGTGGCTTTGGCTTAAAGTTGGGCCTAAAACAAAAGCAAAAACAACAGCAACGGTTAAAAGCTTCGCTGTGGCTTTACTGCTATCTGTCTCGCTTGCGCTGACAGCTTTTTATTGTTGTTGTTGGTGCTGTTGCTGGTCCGATCATCGTGCGCTATATTTTTTGGACTGCGCTGCGCTGCCCAAGCGAACGTTAACTTTAGTGTGCGCCGACCAGTTTCCGTAGACGGCCACAAAAACGGCACGCAGACGCGATATATCAAGCCAACTAGCCGAAAAATTAAAAATTGAAAATAAAAGAAGAGAAAGAAAACCGAAAACCGAAAACCCAACGAGATCCCAAAGAGCGCTGCTTATGTAAGGCTGCCCCCAAAGTTCTTCCTAGTGCAGTGGCAAAGCGTCGTCCAAACGGCGCTCAAAAGTGCAACCACAACAACCCCCCGACCGTAAGAAAAAGCAGCAGCTCGGCTTCATTGAATTAAGCTCAATTCGCAATCTCTCTCAAGTCTCCGTTTTCGTAATCGTGTTGGGCAAAACAAAAGCAAAAAGCAACAAAAAAAAGTGAATCTGCCTTTCAGTAATCTCCATCTCTCTCGCACCCAATTGTCAGACAGTCTGCCATTTTTTCCGTTGTCGCTGTTGCTGTTGCTGCTGCTGCCGCTGCCGCCGTCGCAGTCGCGTCGCCGCCGTGCTTTTTATTGTTTATGTTTTTCGTGTTCTGAGTCGACAGAAGGTTAAGAAATAATAAAAGTAATCGCAATTACAAGCACAATGAAATGGAATGAGTGAAAAATAAATTTCGTTAACAACAAAAAGAAATACAAAAAAAAAAGGAAAGAAGAGAAGCAAAAAAAAGTCGTCTGCCAAGCAAATTTCACGCCGTATTTAATCTTAGCGCACTGCCCGCCTGCAGTTTAATCGCTGTTCGTCTTTCTTTCCGTTCGTGTTGTGGGTTCTGTGTTCTGTGTTCTGGTTCTGTTTCTGTGTTTGTGTGTTCTGTATCAGTAGATCGCAGCGCGTTTGGCTATCGCTATCGCTATCGTTATCGTTATCGTTGGAGCCAGAGTAAGAGCACAGGGCGCAGACGCAGACGCGCTTTTACACACTTACCTACTAACGGTAGTATATGGTGTTCTATGATAGTTATTAACAAGAAATACCAGAATCAACAAGTCCAACGTTATCTACATATGCGTATGAGAGTGCTGTAAAAGAATTTGAAGATTTCCAAGAAGGATTCTCGCGTAAAGTTTATCGGTCACACTTGGCCGCATAGAACTTAGACAAATTACAAACTTAGGTGAGTGCAAAATGAGTTCAAAATACTAAATAAAGTTAAGGGGAGGACAGCTAGGACTATAATATATCCTTATTGAGGACAGTAACAATTCCTGGCCAGAGTTTATCACATGATCTAGTTTCTTACTCATACTGGTGCCTGGCGGTTCTTCAGACAGTCTGTCTGCCCAGTCTCCGGGCAGATCTTACACTTGGATTCAACAATTGGCACATTTGTAGCACTTTTTGAAGTTAAATGATTTTTGTGGTCTTTTACTAATTTGCAGACAAGTTTGTTTAATTAAAACCTTCACACGTTTCAGAAAAGTTTGCTTAATTATTATTTCATTGATTTCAAGCCGAGATCTGTGTCTTTCTAAAGTTGCTAATTGCAAAATCATAAAATCGCATAATACATAATTAAGGCAATGAACATATATCCCCTAGTTTTTCCAGGGCTATTCAAAAGTGGGCTTGTTTCTGTGGTACGTATTTGGGCTAAGTTTATATATATTAACTCTATACTTAATATATATATGTATAAATGCATATTGAGTGTCTTTAGGTTTGAATGTATATGTTATTATCTGATTGTTGTTGTTGTTGTTTGGGCCGCTTTTAAGCTTCGATCGAAGCGATTTTGTAATATCGCTACAGTTATTATTACTCGATACGCTTTAGACTGCTCTCCACGGCGTTATTGTTGCAATTGTTGCAGCTCGTATTGCAACAAGGCCCAGGGAAAGAGAGCTAGAGAGAGAGGGAGACAGAGCTTTCAGCTGCTAACTGCTTGCTACTTACTGGGCCAGCTTTTGGCTTAATGATCTGGGCTCCCGATCGCACAGTGGCTATAGATTTGCAACTTTCTCAGCATTTGAATTCTATGAATAACAATCGTGGACAATGTTTGTTTATGAATCAAATGAATCGAATAGTTTCTCAGATTTGCTTTGTACTCGAATTCGATTTGTGAGCATAGAAAACCTTGTCAGCTGTTGAGCACGCTGAGAGCCATCGTTCATCAGCTCGACGACAGTGTCCACTTTTTTTTTTTAATTCATCTTTTATTTTTATTTATTGTATTTTATATATATATCTTTTTATTCGCTCTGCCTTTTCATTGACACCGAAGAAGAAACTCGAGTAACCTGTTTGTTTGAGTCTCTTCATAGTCACCTAACCGTTCAACTCTGCCTGTGTGTGTGTCTGTGTGTGTGTGTTTGTCTATATATGTATTTAATTACAGTATTTTTTCCTCCAACATTTAACAAAATGTTTTTCAGCTTCGTTTCTTGTTGTCAATGTGCGTATCGCTTTTATTTTGATACCAGTTCAAAAATGTTAAAGTAGTTGGAAAACTTACGAGTATTTTGCAAAATTATGTTTCATGCAAATGTTACGCGTATTAGGTAAATCTTTTGACTGTTCACCCATTACCTAACACTAAGGTTTAATTAAAATTAACATACTTAAAAGCTACTGGGCAATTGCCACACTTGATTTGGTTAAACTTTATGGAGATTGTTATGCAAGTTTATAAATTGATTTGAGTATAAGAAATTTCACAAGCTTATGATAAAAACCAAAAACAATAAACAATTTGTTTACTTCCTATTGCAGGCTGTTAATACAATTTAAGAAACAAAAAAAAAGAAACATTAAAAAATGCAAATGTCATAAATGTAATAGTTTTGGCCATTACGAAAACTATAGACAAATATGTGCATAATATTGTATGAGATTTGTTGTTGTTGTTGTTGTTGTTGACGTCTTCTTCAATTTCAATTTCAATTTCACTTTCATTTTGCGGTTAACAGTTTTTCCGACAGGCAACAGCGACGTCTACGCCGACGCCGACGCCGACGTCGACCGCAACGCTGCACGCAATCTTGGAGCTGTCTGTGAGTGTTGCCTGTTGCATGTTGTAACAACAGCTGGAAAATTATAACAAGAGCAACAACAATATTAACAACAACTGCAACTGCAGCTGCAACAAACAATTTCAATTCCGAAATCAGTTTGAATTTTTATTTGCGGCTTTTTCTGTTGCCGTTGCCGTTGCCGTTGCTGTCGTTCTTTGGCCAAAGCGCAACCCGTTATAAAGTGTATAAATATTTTGGCATATTCGTTTTCTTTCTTTCTTTTTGGCTTGTTTTGTTTTCTTCATTGGCAGCTTTAATTATCCACGGCGTCTGTTTTGCTGCGCTTCTTCTATTTTATTTAATTAGCTGCCACATTACGTATACGCAATTTCTGTTCGTTTTTTATTCCATGTTGTTGTTGCCGATTGTCTTAACATTTCTTCGTTTTATAAACTGCGTGCTGTCCCCGCCAATATTTGCACATTTTAATGGCGTTTCAAAAACGCTTTTGCTATAAATAAACAACAATTTCTGCAAATTGGCTAAACTAATATATACAAATCCAATCAGATACGATTAATATACTATATAATATATTATATTCTCGTCATCATGGCACCGGTATACACTAAATTGATCCTTTGTGTTAGATTTATCGAAATATTCAAACATATTTTATTTGTTTTTTTCGGGTTAAGTCGCAGTCGAAAACATTTGCACAGCTGTTTTCAGCTTCGGTGGCTGTCAGCGTGTTTTCAACACACATTCAAGGTACAAGTTCCCAACTCTATTGTTTCAAATGCGAACAATGGAAAATATTCGCTCGCCCTTTTACACACACACCCACACACAAGCACACATTAACAGCTGATTTGAAAATGTTAAGCAAATGCAAAGAGTTCAGGTCACAGACACTTTTTACGTAATCCTCCACAACGTCAGACAGCAAGCTGTAAGCTGAGAAATCAAATTTATTATATCTTTTGTTAGGTCGGCTATCTGAGCTGATTTTTGCAAATCGTTCGTAGTTGAACTTTGTTATGTCAGTTTGTTGTGCTCCACAATAGATTATATTGTGATTATTTTCTGATTTGTGTGGGAGTTCGGTATAAAGGCAATAAGCCGCCAGATAAGCTGCATTTATGTGACTTTTGTGTGATAATGAGCAGGATGAGAAAAACGTTAAGAGAAGGCCTTGTTTTGAAATAGGAGAGGTATGTGCCAATATATGTGAAGGTCTGGCAATAAATTTAAGCTCATTCAAAAAGGAATAGCTATTAGGTAACATGAGATGAGTTGAACTATTTTTAGGGTACTCGATATCATCGTTACTTTTACTTGTCTACTCAATGTGACTTCCTTATAGATTGCTGGGATTACAATATTCAATTGCGCTTGGCCATTATATAACGATCTGTAAAAAGTAAAAGAGCTCATCACATGATACGCTGAACTTAAACTTTTACTCGTAATTATTACTTAACCGAGCCCAGCCCGAGCTGAAGAAAAGTTCATTACTCATGCGCCCTGTTGTCTGTGTGTTGTTTGTCTTGTGTGTGCGAGGTTTGACGAGGTCTGAGATATGCCCGCGGCATTTTTGCGCATTTCCAGCATTTATCAAAATAAGTTCATTATCAACTGAAGTGCACAACTAGGCAACTAAGTAGCCGCGAGTGGTCAGGTGTGGACAAAACCGGTGATGATATCATGACAGCATTGCGGCTATTATTCCATGGCGACGACAGCTGACAGACAATGGCAGATGGTTTTCGAACAGCGGGGAGGGGGGAGGGGGGGTGAAAGGAAAGGGGGCAGTGTTTAACTGTCAATGTCAATTAAAGTAAAACGCTGACGCCCCCAGTTTGAGACGCTGCTGCTGTTGTGTCAGCGAATTGCTGAAGAAAGCCCCGAAAGGGGCAACAGACAATTGCCAAAGGCAGCTTTGAGCCAAAAGCAAAAGCCAAACCAAAAACCATCAAAAATTCCCATAAGCAGACAATGAGCTAAATGCATTGGCAAAAGCCGCAAAGCAGCAGCAGCAGTCGCAACGGCGATAAAAAGACGTACAACAGACGCTCACTCTGTTATATATATATATTGTTTACATATATATAAATATATTTATATATATGGCAAGTGTCTGTCTGCGTTGGCATAATTATGCGGAAGCTGACAATGCAACTTGCTTTCTGGAGTTTTTGGCTACCCTCTCCCCACCCCTTTGAGTGTTACCCTGCGCTGCGTGTCGGCTCACTTGGAAATTTCTTTCAATGCTTTTTGGCATAATTCCACACTTACAATGGGCCGACAATGCTCGAAATGTGGCTCAAACGTTTTAACTGTTTTGCTGTTGCTGTTGTTGTTGCTTGGCGCTTCTGTTTAGTGACGGCTTTTAAATTGGCCCCAAGCTTAATTGCTCCAGCTAACGCACACACAGACACTCACGCACACACACCTGGTGTGTACTACTTGTATTACATAATTTAACTGTTACTCTAGCACGCGATGCCACAAGCTGTGAAAGAAAATAACTAAAAAGTCATAAATATCTCTCTATATATAATATATACTATATATAGTATCAGTCTGATCGTAAATTGGGCAAGATCAGAAAGCTCTGAGTCAATGCAAGTTTCGGGCATTGCCATAACCATAACCTTGAGCTCAAGATCCATTCGATCATCAGCATCATCATCATCTATATACAAGTAGTATACCAAAAAAATAACCCTAATCGACCTTAATTATGCAAACAGCAAACATTAAATTGACAAAATGGCCAAGACAAGACAGCCAAAAAAACGATTCGATTCGAATCGAATGGAAGAAAAAACCGGCAATCGACCAAAACTTTATTCCGTTTTGATTTTAAATTTTAATTTCAATTTCGATTTTGAATTTTAAATTGGCATCTGCGTAACTGTAAAGCTATGTTAAATATGATAATGATAAGAAACGTGAACACGTCACGTCACGTTTGAGAGAATTTCATAAATATTTATGATCCACCAGATGCCTATACTCTATTATAGGTTATCAAAGACCTTCAGCTACTGCAGCTGCTGTTGTTTATACTCTAAGATCCCATACAGGGTATCTATCTGTCGGTCTGCCCCTCTTTTTGTCTGCTTTTATCGTTTTATCTCTTCATTTTCATTTGATTTCCTTATCGTTACGACTTCTCGTTGACATTCAGCGGCGGCTTCGACTCCGAATTCGTCTAAATTTGACACCTTGATGAATTAATTTCATTTTGATGAGGTTGTGTTTTTATTTTTTGTGTATTTTGCTTTTTGCTTTGGGTGAAAGTCTTGCCCAAGGTTATACACGAATTAAATTGATTGTTGTTGCCCGTTTAGCTGACTGGCTGACTCGCTGGCTTTGAACTTCCATATGCTTGAGGGCCAATTGACAATTAAAGCCGCACAAGCCATTTGCCCTTAGGGCCAAGCATTGTGAACTTGGCGATAAGTCTTTTGATATGATGACAACAAAATATGCAAAGTCTGTGAATAAATTCTATTCGTTTTCCCTTTCTTATATTAGCTATGCTTTTATATTCTTTTAACTAACTTAGTTGAAGGGAAAAGTTAAGCCGCATTAGAAATCAAGTTTGTTGCTTAAGTCTTTTGATTGGTTTTCGCTTCGAGTTTTTTGTCCATTCTTTTAGTTTGATTATTTGACCCAAGTAATTACATCAGCACGTTGCCATTAATCTTAATGTCTTCATCTGTAACTGGAGTACATTTGGGCGTTTTGGCTTGCCAGTGGGCTGAACACACCCCGCATACACCTCACCTTCTGCTGAGAGAAAACCTCATTCAATCTCAACACATTTAACTCAAAGTGCACGCCTCTAAAGCGAACGTGCCTTGGGTTTTCTTTTTGCTTTTCTTTTCTTTTCTCTTCTCTTCTATTGGAGTGTCGGCAAAATCGTAGCAAAGTTGCCGGCACCAATTTTTAAATAAGAGCCAATAATTTACAATTAAATGTTTAGGCCATTTCACTTTCTGCCGCACACATGCACTTGGCTAATAGCATACGGAATTGGAGGAGTTGCAATTTGCTGCTCGCGCCAGGAGGCACACAATCTGACACTCAAACAATCTGACAGTCTGGCAATCTGGCAATCTAAGTTGGGCTTAATGTCACGCCCACATTGATCGGCTATGAGAAATGGACTTTGCTATAATTTTGACTGATTTATTGCTGCCATAATTTACCACATGTCTAGCCAAAAGTTAAAGCTCAACCTGGCAGAATAAATTTCATTTTATAACTCAAACTGAGATGAGTTGAGGAAAGTTGGAGCTACTTTTCCGGTGGATGAGTGGACTCCAGTCTCAGGCTACATTCTGCATAATTTGAAAACAAAATTGTCTGTTTTAATAGTTTATACTTAAAAGGTGATTCGCTGCTCAATTGATGACAAACTTAACTGTTTATATAACTTTTTGTCGTATTAAATATCATTTCGTGTAATTTTTATTCGCAAACAAAAAACAACAGCAACAACAACAGCAAAAGTTTTCTTGGCAATTTGTTTTATTGAGAAAAAGGCTTGTAAAATTGATACGAGTATCGCATAACCGGGCGGCGGATGTGTCTTCCCCGTTTAACAATAAGCAGAAAGACAAATGTCATGCAATTTGTTGTAAGACTCGCAGTTGCAACATGCAACAGCAGCTGTCGCTGCAGCCGATGTTGTTGCTGGGCAGTTTTGTTTGTTTTCAGTTGGTTTGTCAAAAGGTTTGACCATGTCGTGGCTGTGGATGCTGCCGCCTCTTGCCACGCATCGCTGCATCATTATTGACAATTAGCCGCATTCGATGGCATTTACGCCCGGACGGATGTGCAGCAACAACAACAACAACAACAACGAAAATACTGTTGTTGCAGCTGCCTGTAGCTTCTTGGCCTTACGCAATAATTAATTACAGCCAGCGGGCCAGAAAAGTAGGTTTTGTACAATAAATACTAATTATTAATTGTACGAGTACAAGTAGCAGCAACAAGAGCTCTCGGGTTGCAACAGTCACTCGACTGGCTGCCACACGTTGCAAGCTTGGCTTACTGACATACTGCCTATTTAAGCGTAACCAGAGTGGGAGGTGAGTCTTGAGGAAGTATTCGATAGATAGATTTCAATCAGACAGTTATTATTATAATTTATTTATTATATATTCTAATCTATGTTTCTCTCCTCTTCTTTGCAGATTAAGTACCTTAGGATCACATTAATATAGACCACAGACAATGTTCTCAATACTGAGCCCAATCACAGCGCTTCTATTGGCCAGCACAATATGCCAAGCACTGCCAGATGTAAGTATCTTTATTGACCTGGCCAAAATGCCTTGAGATAGAAGCCTATCACGATTTTGCTTTTTGTCTCCTTTTGTTTCGGGTTTATTTCGAAGAACTCGTCAATCAATTCAATGCAATAAAGCCTCTATTATAATTTATTTTTTTCATTGGGGGCACTCGATAACACATAAAGCAGTTAACGGTTGTGTTTGACACTTGAAATACTTGCAGACAACAACAGCAACAACACAACAACAACAACAACAACAATGACCGCCAGAAGTCAATTTCATTGTCATTTTGTGGCCCGCATTCGCATTGTGCGTAATTAGCATTTAAAAACATTTTTTGTATATTAATTAAATTACAAAACTATTTAAAGCGAGCAGCACTCGCACTCCCCCCAGTATTACTCAGAAACGACAAATGGCATTGTTAATACTTGCACTCATACCTTCTGTATGTGTGTATGTGAGTGTGTGTGTGTGTGTGTAGTCAGCTCTCATTGAAAAAACAAACGCACGCTCAGCTTTTGTCTCAAAGAAAAAGCTTCGCCAACGAATTATGGCCAAGGTCAGACGTAAAAAGTTCTTGTAATTATTTCAAGTAAATTTTCTGCCGTTTGCCTTTTCATTGCTTTTATTGCCGTTTTTCTTGTTGTTATTGTTGTTGTTGTTACTCTTATTGTTATTTTTCTTTTGTGCTCAGCTTGTTAGCTTTTTACCTCACTTTTTTCTAAGCAGTGCTTCAGTGTTTGTCTTTGTTCTTTGGTTTAAATAGGTTTTTATTTATAGATAGCAAGAAAAAAGAGATTTATGTTTAAGACTCGACGATCTGTTGATGCTGAATAGACGTGGCTTGTGCCTATACTCTATATATACACTATATATATTCTTAATCGGTATAATTAGCAGAGTCTGGACTGCCAAAGCCAATTTAGAAGTTTCTTTCATATAACTTTACTGGTCTTTGACCTAAAGGAGCTGTATAACAATGGATATTCAACAGCAAAAGAGAAACAATTTATCATTGTGTCAAGCAGGGGTAGGCACCAGCAGTTACTTCTATTCTTTATAAGAGTATCTTAAAGTCATCTGGAGCATTCGTACATCCAGCTGATTCACTTTGCAATGTCATTAACAATGTTTTAGGGTAGGGCATTCGGCTAAAAGATCGAAGCTTAACCTGTATATCCAGTCTAGAACTCGCTCTTCTATTGCCTTAATGATTCGATCCGTTAGCAACTTGTCTAAACAGAAATCAGCAATAATTTCTTTACTCTACTTCTAATCTATGATCTGAGAATTAGTTAAATACGATCCCAGGCTGAGTGCTACCTAAAATCTCGAATACTTTTAAGACTTGCTCCTGCTTCGTCTTTGAATCGAGTCAGTTGCTTCCTTGACATCTCCATATAAGCAAAATGTTGTGCTTAAGTTGCTTTGGGGCTGTACCACGTTGAGATTTAACTAGAGAAGCTGCTTGCAACATAGCCGAGAGACAGAGGCCCAGTATCCGATTGCGACTTTGACTGCAATTAAAGCTGATTTTTAGTGAAACAACAAAAAGACGTCAGCTTCATGGAGTTGAGAAGAAGAAAAAAACCGAGAACTAACTATGACGAGGCCCTTCAAATTGCAACGAAGCATAAAAATTATGGAAACTAACAAGGCAAAGCTTAGAAAACAACAACAACAGCAACTCGAAACTGGCAACAACATAAGAATCGATTCGTTATAGCCGCATGACTCAGCCAATTGTTGTTGTTGTTGTTGGATTTATGTTTTATGTGCTGTCACAGGAAAACGCAAACAGAATATGAGTCTGACTCTGCTCTTACTCTACCTTTGCCTTTGCCACTTCCTAGAGTTGTGCCTATTCCTTAGATGTTAACCGGGAATACGAGTATCAGTTGCGGCTTTGTCAGCTCTGTTGGCCAAATAAATTAAGCCTGTTTTAATTGTGAAATCAAGAACATTTTGCCGTTTTGCAGTTTAAAGTTTTGTCTTGCACGATTTGTTGCTCGTAATTTTTATTGCTGTTGTTGTTGCTGTGGCTTGTCACGCTTGACTTTAATCTTTCGGTTTCACTTGGACTTGGGTCACGTTCCAGGCAATGCCTCACTGACTGCTGTACGTATAGGTGTGTGTGATCAGGGTGTGTGTGTGAAGATAGTCACAAAAATTTAGTAGATAAAGTCTCAGAAGACAATCTACTTTCGATTAAGTAAATTCTTAACAAATTATCAAACTTAAACTAAACTCAGGTTCAAAAGCGAAGCACTTTGACTAAAGTTAACTTTATGATAGTTAAAGATATTCGAGAGTTCCAAATTGAAAGTGTTTCCCGGAAAGGCAACCGCTTAGACCTTAGGCAAAGTGGATTCCCATTAGGCGCAGTTTTATTGTATAACTTTGAACTGAACTTTTCACACATTGTTAATTTTCTGCATAAACAGAAAACATAGAAAAAATAGCAGAAAAATGTTCGAAATGTTTGGAAAGAAGAAAAAAAGAAGCTGAACAAATTTGGCACTCGCAGAAGCATTTGCTAATTTCCGGCGCTTGTCAGGTGAGGCAAGGTCAACACACCCAGCGAAAAGCAACAAGAAAAACAACCAAAAAGGAATTTTATATATTACTACTATTTGTGTGTGTGTGTGTAACATTACGAGTACTCATAGTCAGTTCCACTGTCGATTTGCTTGAAGTGAATAATTTCTTTGTTAGGCAAAAGGTCGAGTGACACTCTTTCGAGCGTTCGTATCGAGAGGCGTTCATTTGGATGTTGACTTTGACCGGCAAGAAAATTACACAACACACACATACACACACAGATAGTTTGAGATAAGTGTGTGTAGACCATAAACAGAGTATTGGCCTCCCTGTAGCCAATTTGAAGCACACTTTTTGCGTTAATATGGCGTCTACACCTTTTACTTTAAGCTTAAAGTTGCCCACAGCATATGCTGAAGTTGAAGTTGTACTTGTTGTTGTTGCACTTAAGTAGTCGCAGTGGCAGTCACAGGCGCAGGCGCAGTGACAGTAGCAGTCGCAGTCGCAGTCGCAGCCCCCTTGCCGGTTATATCGGGCGTATGAGTAATCAGACAATTTCAGTAATTGCGCGCACAAAACAGCAGCAACAACCGGACAACCAGCAAACACACAACAACAACGACAACTATACAAACAACAACAACAACAACAACATCAGGTTGCCATACAACATACAAATTACAAACACAAATTTCACAATATCCGTCATTGCACCCCGTTGAAAATTAAAGCGCGCGCCGCTTGGACAAATCGCCAGCAGCTGTCGCAGTGGCTGTGATCCATCGATGAATGATTTGCTGGGATCCAGAGCACTGGTTCACATCCATGTATCTTTTCAGCTCTGACATTCTCAATCGTTGACATATATAGGTGAATCTAGTTCAATTTATATGTATACAAAGAGGTTTATTATGTCAACAAGTCCACTAGGGATTGCTTTCAAAAAGTAGAGCTAAGTTTGTAATGACAGCTTCTTTGGAGCAAGGATTGATGAGAATTCACTCTAAATAGGGTAAATTAGGTAGTTCATTGAAATGCAAAAATGCTCAAAAGAACTTGTTTAGTAACTCATGAACAAAGCTTCGACTTTTGTTTAGTTACTCAGGAAGGCTCAGAGTTTTACTTCAGGAGTCAGACAGCAACAGCTGAAATTATTCATAGAAAGAAATTAACGAGCGAGTCTTAGGTCCAGCTCACAGAAGAGAAGTTACTGCTGGAAAAGAATGATAGGAATCTGTTTAGCAATAGTCCCAATATAACATATTCGTTTTATAAACTTTCAGATTCCATTTCGTGCAGGTAAATCATTTTTATTGGTTCCTTTTGCACATTAAGTTCTCCAGCCCTGTTTGTGAATAAGACTATGAGTATAAGTACTCGTTTGAGTATCGTACTCGTACTTGATCGAGTATTTATCGCTGTCGCTGATCTTGTTCATCAAATGGTGGCTGTTTTGCATAATTTTCTGTTGATTCGCATTAATTGCAATTAATTGGCAGCCAAGGGCTGCCCCCGCACCTACAAACCGAGTTGACCAAGTGTTGATTGGTGTTTTGTGTTTGGTGTTTGGGTGTGGCGGCATTTGCCATTTGCATATTGTAAATGACTGCAGGTGCAATGGAGCTGCAGCTTTTTAGCTTTCCAAATGCAGCTAGGAAGCCCTCAGATAATCATGCACATACGGGTGTATATAAGTACACACACAACATTCGCTTACACTCATAATTTAATCTCGAGAGGAAACTTGGCGCGTCATCGGTTTCGTTTTTAGCCCCAGCCTCAGCCTCAGCTTCAGCTTCAGTTTCACTTTCAATGGACAAAAGTTGCTCAATCTGCAGTCCAGACCGAAGACCGAAGAGCGGCTGTTGCTCCATGCTCCATGCTCCTCTCGAGCCTCTGCTGGCCTGTGGTCAAAACACGTTTCAAATGAAAGTAAAAACTCTTTGGCATTGTCTTCGTCTTCGTCTTCGGCTTCGTCTGGTTTTCTTTGCGCTCTCTGCGTTTGTTCACCTGTCGCATTCGATTCATTTAGCTCTGAGTAAGCACTCATTGTGGCATTGTGGCCGCCGTTGCTTGCATTTCAATTAAAAAAGAATTATCACACCAAGTGTCATACAAGACACCAAAGTTAACTGTAGCTGCAGTTAACTGAAAGCCAAAACAAAACAGAAACTCCAAGCAGTCATCATGTTGTTTACCTTGTCTTCTTCTGGCTTCTGGCAAACGTTGTTGTTGTTGCTGTTGCTGTGGTCATTTGCTGTACAATTTTGACTCATTTCGAAGTGGAGAACCATATATGGTTGCTATAATTCAAGAAATTTGCCTAAATTGCCAGCCAGGCTTTTTTTCCCCGTCCTCTTAACGTACGTTTCGTAGCTGGCATGTAACTTGCAGCAAGTTCGTTGCCTAAGTCTTTTGTATTTGTCTTCAGGCCTCTTTGCGGTGGTTGTTAAAGGAAATTCTAGTTTGTTTTGACCCTGTAACAAATTTTGTGAATTGTTGATTTGTTGCTGCTGCTGTTCGGAATGCATGCAATAAATATTTGTAGACCAAAAAAAACAGCAAACAAATAAATGGAAAATGGAAACGGAAATGCGATCATACTTTATAAAGATTGAGCTGGGAAAGGGAATGCTATTAAGACACATAACTATATATCATAATAGAGGCAAGTTAAGTGACATTTCGCATATCCATAACTATATCTATATCTATATCTATTGCGTGCAAATTAAAATCACATTAATAACAATAAAAAAGATAAATTTGCAATTGATTAAAATATGTATGCAATTATTTGTGCTCTCAATACAAGTTGTTGTGATAGCTTTGTACACACACGCGCTTCGGCGATAAGAGTGTGTGTTTTCAGTTTTTTCTTCAATTTGGGGGTACACGCAAACAGTCTTAGCTGTTTCTGTAGACAACCCAAAAACAAACAGCATGCGACGGCCTGACCCTGACCCACTTGCTGAAGACACTCGCAGATAGTCGCAAGACCGACAAACCTCGGCTCAGTTCAGCTCAGCTCAGTCGTTAATCTCTAGACCACTTGAGTGCCTGTGCACACACACACACACACACACACAATCCACACAAAATCCAAACCATATCAAACTATAACCGTATAACCATATAAACCGTATAAACACTTCGACTCTTGTCGTGCCTTTATTGCATTGAATTATTGATAAATTTTCAATTAAAAGATCAACAATAGTTTCAATTTGTAGCTGCCAGAGGCGCTCTTCAACTATAATTGATTATATACCTCTCTCTCACTCTCTCACTCACTCTCTCTCTTTCTCTAGTTGCACAAACAAATGTCGCCAGAGCAACTGAACTTAGTGTTCCATGTCGACACACACGATGCAGTGCCCGACTATGAGCTCGTCCAGCTGCTGCATCACACGCCGCAAGGTGACCACCAGCGCAGGCGTCGCAGCATTGGGGAATCCTCGAAGGGAGCTCCACTGCCATCGCATCATGTGAAGAAGGATCTAAGCAAAAACGCCTACTACAGTGAGCTGAAGCATCAGGCAGCTGCAGCTGGCAATCATCTGCTGGAGTACGATGTGAATAGCATCAAAGCGCATAATGTCTCCTTCAGCGCCTTCGGACGCCACATGAATCTCACGCTCCAGGCCACACAGGGTCTCTTCAAGGGAGCGCCGCACGAGCTGCGCATGTGGTCGGTGGGCAGTGAGCCCAATGCTACACACGGCCTCGACCTGCAGGAGATAATCGATGCAGAGGTAAGTGAAATCCTAGTTAAACTTCTATGAGAACGATAGGTGGAAGCTTGACAGAATTTTCGATTAGAAAAACTGAAAAGAAGCGTTGCTTTTAGGTCTAAAACCTACCAAGGGCATTCTTAAGACCAGTTGAAGCCATAATTTCGAATAATTTTCAAGGAATGTGAATAAGCACACAAATCGTGAATGTTTTCATTGAAATCTTGTATTCATATCATTAATTTTCAGATTAGAAACAAGTTTGAAACTAATTAAAGCATAAATAGCAGAATTTCCAGATGTCTCAACATATCGTGAACCGATTGGTTCTGATCAGTGAACTTCTACTATATATATACACAAATCGAGGCATTGGTCACGTTTGAATTGCTATTAGCTGGCATTTGATTGGATTGTTGCACTTTCATTGTTACATCATGAATTGTAAAATTTTCGTTGATGTTGTTGATGTTATTTGCGGTCTGATTTTTCGTTTATGCGTTTTGTTTTCTTTATTGTCTTTTACGTAGTTTCAATTCGTCTTCCGCTTTGAATAACCAGTCACTTTTGTAGCTTATTTTGTTTCTTATCAACTTCAGCTTTAGTTGCGCTTCGTTTGCCACTCTCTTGTTGAGTTTCGTTGTGTCTTGTGTGTGTGTGTTGTGTGTGTGCATTGGCTGTGGCTCGTATCTAATCAAAATTAATTGGGCATGTGATAAAGAGATTAGAGACCAGACTTGGTGGCTGTGTAGCTCGTGTTTAATTACATTTTCTTGTTATATAGTTAGCTACAAGAAATAAATTCAACAATTATTCTATATAAAGTCAAGGACAGGCGGAAATCGGCTTAACTAGCTGACATTTGGTGACACTAAAGCGACACCTGAGAACTACAATTATCATATTAAAAACGGATTCTTGCAATAACCAAAGCTTCTCTGAACGATTACATAGAAAAGAGTCAGTAAAGTCTGTCCCAAATAAGTGAAAATAAACGAGCTGAAAAGCCACAGACAAAGTCACAGTTTTCGTGTGTGTGACTTTGCTGTGAACGTGACATGAACGTGACTTATTTCAATTATGAGTGCTCACTTTCTTTTAGCTGATATTCATTGAAATTCATTTGCCTACACTACTTTTTCACATTATATCTTATGTTTATATACCTAAATGTGTATATATAAACAGAAATATAAATGGGTTGGGTACTATCGAAAGTGCAAGTTAATTTGTATCATGATTTGGTTATTTCTCTTTCTTTGGCTTGTAGGTTATGATTTTCGGCTCACAGCACAATCGATCGCTGGTGTTTATTACCAAATAGGAAGGTACGAGTCAGCTGTGCATATAAAAATGGTTTTAATTCAAGACATAAACTTCGGAAATGAAAGTGAAATGTCATGTCAGGCGACAGGCAGCTGGATAGTCAGAGAGTCAGAGAAACGGGCAGGGAGCGGGGTCTACCCGATCTCTCAGTGATTTATGTGTGATAATTCAACTTTAAAGCCCATGCGAAATGCGGAAAGATTTACGCGAGTCTTTCTTTTATTGGAAGATCTCAGTTTATGTCTTTTTCCTTCTTTTTTTTTAATTAAAACGAAATGCGTTGCACTTTTTTGATGCAACGTTTGCTGCATAACCCACACACGACATTTTCCAACTATCTGCAATATGGCAATTATTTCTTCGCCTGCAACAAAAGCTTTGACTCATTCCACAGAAACAACAATCTGCCTGCAGCTATGGATCAGTGTAACATTTGTATTTGTTGCATGTGATTTTTTTTCTGTGTTCCTAATGGCGGCACTTTGCCAGAGACCTTCCATTAAAACATTTATTCTAATTTGTGGCATAAATTGTTTTTATTTCTATTTTTTATTATTGTATCATTCCATTTTTTCTCTCTGTTTTTCGGTTTTTTGGCAATTTGTGTGGTTTTTTTCGGCTTGAAATTGTCTTGAATTGAAATGGCCAACCACACGCGGGAAATATTCTTGATGACCGTCTGAGTTTCTGAAAATTGACCTCGTTTGGAAGTGCTGGCCAAAAATTGTTGTTGCAGCTAAAACAAAAGACTTAAGCCACAAACTTGGCCAGGGAAATTTATTTGCTAGCCGCAAAATTAATGAAAAATTGCTGTGAATTTTTGTATTGTTATTTCGGTTGTTAGTTTTATGTTTGCTTGTGTCAAAAGTGAACTTTCAAATTTCGGCTTTAACCAAGCTTGAACTTTAATTGCATTTATTTTGGCAGCAGCCGCAGCAACAGTAGCTGCAGCGCTCTCCTATTTTCATTTTTGGCCGATAAAAATGAGTTTCGTGCAGTGAAATTTTTTCCGTTCAATATCTAGTCAAAAGCTGCAACTTGCAACTTGCAACTGGCAACACCCTAAAGTTTTCTTTGTAATTTATTTTTGTATGCCTGCCACGAAATATATATAAAGGCAAACACAAGGCGTCGCACGGCACACCCAAGCCTCCGCATTCAATCGATAGGCACCGCATCAAAGGTCAGGCGCAAAAAATTAAATAAAAAACCGCTTCGACAACATACACTATAAATAAAGGTGCAGGTTTCCTCGATCGGCCACAATGGAAGCTGTCTAAGTAGGCATAACTAATTTTGGCAAACAGGAAAACTATTGTAAAGATTTTCTTTGCTCGATAGAAGTATTCCATTAGAAACAGAATTTTACTTGCGAAATCAAATTAAAGGACTGACTGAGCTTGGCCTTGGCAACGGTTACAGTTGCAGTTACAGAACCCATATGTAAAGTAGATTCGCCTAATATGGCACAGCAGAAGCAGAACAATCCCCCGGTCCTGGGTTTGGCTAACTCCAACCAATAGTAGTTACGGCAAGTCAAGTTTTTCTTTTGAATTTGTGTGGCCATTAAATCGCTATAAAAAAATCAATACAAAAGACTTGGGAAACGAACTTGCATAAAGAGGCTTCCCTCTCTCTCTAAGCCAAGAGCTTTGGCCAAGCGGTGCAGCGAATTGAAAGCAAACTAATTAAGTTTTCAAAATTGTTGCACTGCCCAAGAAAAAACAGAAAAAAACGATGAAAAAATATGCATTTTTGATGGATGCCGCCGAGTGCTGAGTGCATAATTATATTGCTGTTAAAGCAATTGAAGCATATTTCATAAGCAGCTTGCCCCAAAATACAAACACATTAAAAGTACATGTATATATATATATATAGATATATAGCTTGTCATTGCAAAACGGCCCCTCAACTTTACAATTTTCCATTTTACATTTTACATTCATTCATTCGGGCAGGTCGAAAGCTTTGCTGAAAGCAAACTTGATTAATGAGCTGGCGACTCTGGCCAGCGTTTGGCAGCTGAATGAATCTGAAATTAGCTCACTGTCTCACTGTATCTCCCACTCGGAAAAGCTGACCAGCTAGCTGACTACTTGGCATAGAAAGCAGCTAAAGTCGCCATCCTCGTTACTTGCATTTCGCTAGCTGCTTTTTTTTCCTTTTTTCCTCTTCTCTCTGTGCTCATACGATCTCTGCCGTTGCAATCGGTTGCATAATGCTCCCGAGTTGTTGTCTGACAGCCTCCGTTGTAGTTGTTGTTGCTGTTAGCCGTGCTCATGTTGCAGTTATTGTTAACGTTGTGCGGCTTGTTGCTTTGTAGCCAAACAACAAACACAGCAACAACAATCAGCAAACCAACAAAGTAGATCTTGCTGCAGTCGAGGTTGCTTTTCATTCCCTTTTTTACTGCTGTCTGCCTAAAGTTTGCAGCCAGAGTACTAAAGTACGAATACGAATACGACATCGAGTGCCCCTACTAACAATATATACATATTTTCGTCCAGCTTTTTGGGAAATTCGCTTATCTCTCTTTCCCGCAAGCTGCGACTACAATGAAAGTTTAAGTTTAAGCGCGGAAGTTAAGCAAATTTTAGGTGTTCCGCAGAAAAAACTATGATTAACTGGCAGAAAGAAAGAATAAAAAAGGCGTTTATTGAAAATAAAATCAATTTTAAAGTAAAAGCTAAAGAAATACCTCCAAATACTTTCCAATATCGCCCACTCAACTCCGATTCGATCTTCGACAAACTCCGTCCAGGTTTAACGAGAAACGTGAGTGCCTCTGACAGTTTATGTTGATCCGTTAAGTTGTCGCAAACAATTGAATTAATCCGACATAATCATAATATCGAATCCGAAATTTGTAATTAGCCAAATAGCAGTCGAACAATGAGCTTCAGTTGCCGTTGCTTAGCCTCAGAAAGCCTTGGCATTGTGACGGCCAGAAGACCGATACCAAAACAAACAAAGTCTCATATGGAAATCAAGTCAACTGTGCTCTTTATTTTGACTGGAACAATATCTGTATGCACGTATCTGTGTCTGGGTCTGGCATTGTGCATAGAGTGTGTATAATGGTGCGTAATAAACGCGCACAACACAACAAATCAAGTCCGACGTAGCGATAAATGGAAATGATTATGCGCACGTCGAAGCGCAGCCAACGCGTCGTATGCGTAACCATTGAAACAGCCAACCAAAGAGATCAACGCCTACACGGCCAAGACCACATCGATGTCGCTTGCTAATGCGTTAATTGTCAGTTAGCGTGCCTAAATGGCGTGTGGATTTATGGCCAGCCGCAGTGTCTGGGATTTGGCCATTCCGGAGTGTGGGCGGGCCGCTGGGACTTCTTTTTGTTACGAGTACAAACAATGGTCAAAGTGGTTAAGTGCAAGTACGTAAGGCAACGCACAGTAATGAACTGTGATGGATTTCACGCTCAAACTGCGCTCGACTGGGGTTCACACAGAGTTCAGGGAGTAATTTTCACTTCATCAAGTTCGTTGCCTAAGTCATTTGTTTTGGCTGTGACCATTTTTTTGCCTTGTTTCTTTCTCTTTTCGGCTAATTTGCATAACAACTGCCAAATGTAACACACAGCCAGGAAGTTGTTAGGCTTTTACTTTCTTATGGGCAGCTTGTCTGACCAGGGAACTACTTTGCCTGGAAGATGTTTGTCGGACGTCGGACAAAGCAAAACTCGTTATTGAATAGCTTCTTAGGCGACCATCAGTACCAAAGAGTATATAAGATTCTGTGGTACGCTTTAATTATTGCTTTCTAGCCAAGAGCTGTGTTCGTCTGACGAAATAATTCTCTTAAATGGCACTAGAAAGCCCGGTCGCTGTTTAAATAACTGTCCATTTTCCTTTATGGGCAGCAATCTTTCATCTAATTGCTGTGAGCGTATTTCTCTCACTGGGCCATAAATTGTTAATGAGGCGCAATTTATAAAAATAATATGCGAAATATGAAAATACTCGTAGAAAGGCAACAAATTGTATGGCGCCAATTTGGCCCGAAGCCCTTGGGCCAGTCTCAGACACATCGAGTGTATTTTGGCTACTGCTGCTGCGCTCAAGTGAGAAATGAGATTTACATAAGATGCCAAGTTTGAAATTGCAAAACAGTTTTCAGTCTCAGTCTCAGATGGCCGATATCGTATAGGTGGACAGCTATATGCATAATGTCTTGTATCCATTTGTAATTAAAAATTTACGACGCTGTTAATAAAAAAAACTGAACGCGAGAGGGCAACAATTTACAATTTACAATCAACAGCTCACAACTCATGCATAAAGTTGGCTAATTAAAATTGCAGCAAGGCAGAACAAGATCAGCCAAATTGGCTACAATTGTCAACGAAACAAAGGAAATTGGTCGAGCGGCATGCAAAGTCGCCTCAAGAGCACTCAGAAAATAGACGAAAAAAAGGAATAAGAATAATATAAACATAAAATTGGTGTTCCGAAACGAGTCTTTGGTCTGCGATAAGTGGCCACCGGACACTAACAGTTCATAAATATGGCCAAAACACTTGGCCAATAGCTGCAATGTTGACAAAAGCAGCAGCAAAAACTATGTACAACAAGTGCCTTGATTCTTGCCAGTTGGCAGCTGAATTAGAAATACAGAAACACAGAAAGAAAAAAACCAAATACGTGAGCCATTTGGTGTGGGGGTCGCTCTTGTTGCTTTGAACTTATTTCCACAAGGTCGTTCGGAAAAAGACATGTCAGCCAGCCCGTTAGCCAACAACAAATTAAGCCATAAATGCTTGTTGCACATGAAAATTGGTATTTGCTTCGACTCCAACTACCCAAACACACGGTGGCCGGTGCGTTTCTGTTTGTGTTTCTGTTTGCGTGTCAACACGTTTCGCGGTCAACAGAAAGACACCCAACTGCCACGCCTACTGCCCCCCAACATGACAGACAAGCCAATGATTTGATCAACAAGCAGGCAATTTATGAATTACACTTGAGTTTGCCCATCACAACTTAATTATATAGATTAATCTGAGCTTCTATTGTCTTTGCTTTGACCTATTTGAGAATTGATGTGAGCTCAGATACAGCGCCATCCACTTGACTAGAAACGAACAAGTAGTGGAAAAACAATAGAATACAATTCAAATCTTATGAAAATATATTTATTTATATAAAGAAATTCAATTTAGAATTCATGTCACAAAGCAGGAAAAAGCCTTTTTTCTATATTTCTTTTTCCTTTAAAGGCTCTAAAGTAAAAGTGTTATTTTTTATGCAGCAATGGGTTAGGAAGAGATACAGCTCTAGAAAGAGCATCAATTAGCAATAGATAAACAATACAAGTCTGATTAAACTATATTTATTTCTATGTAAAACTTAAGTTTTGAATTTAATCAAATATAAATTGGAGCTCCCATTGAAACTTCTGAAGGAAAAGTTCTTTTTATTGAACAGTTGATTAGCAAAAATGTAAATGACAATAAATATGAGAAGTTAGTCAAATCCGTATCTCCCTCTCTTTCTGTCCCTCTTTACATGGTTTTTGTATCATATCCTTAACCTTTAAACTCTAAATGAAATATAAGATGCCATATCCAATTGTATTCCTCGACCTTCTGCTCTGCCCTTCTCAGATCTGTTTTGTTCCATAATCCCCTAAGATTTCTTTGTACTCGAATAGAAAGATAGATAGATATGTCTAGTATAGATCCATAACCACAAATCTTCTGGTGGCCAGTTCCATTGTCGATTTAACCTCTTGTTTGATTTATGGCTCACGCGGTTTCTCGAGCTGCTTTCATCGCATGTGAGCAAGTTTTTGGCCTATGGACAGTGGCCAGTGGCCAGTGGCCAGTGACTTTGATTTTGGCACTTGGCTTAGTTTTATGAGCATTTATTATAGTTTTGCGCTGAGGCCAGTTATGAAAATGATTTATGCTTGTAATTTGATAGAGCGCTGTGGACAAGTTTTGCGGCTTGAATTTTGACGGCCTGCTCCAATACGCAGTCAATGCCAAACGCTGATGTCAAGTGTCAGATTACATTTATTTCGATATTTATTACAGAATTAATGGTCAGGCGCAGTGGCAATTAATTGAATTAGTTGCACATTTGATTTTTGACTGTCCACTAAAAACAAATACTATCTAAAAGTAAAACTATGCTAATCCATATACAAGTATCCCCTGGGCCTCAAGCTCAAATTGGGCAGTCAACAGTCTAATTCAAGTCGCCTTGAATCTGTTGAATTAAACTTAAACTAAGCACACGAATGTCGATGTCGATGTCGATGTCAAAGGATTGCAAGAACAGTTCCACACACAAAAACAAACCAGATCGACTGGAGCCACAAGTTGGCCAAATGTCAAAAGCTTAAGCTTTGCTCCAAGCCGGACTCGCAGTCAGTCGCCGTTTTTCATGGTCAGCCAACAGCACTGCACACACGGCGTATGAGTGACGTGCATGCTGAGGCGTCACATTTGCTGGCCAAGTGTATAAATCAAAGCACCGCTGCCGCATAGCCCACGCAGCCGACGACTCTCTGAGCTCAGTCTCTAACATCTTACCACAAGAGTGTCTCTTAATCTCCGGCCATGTCTCAATGTGAAGTCTCTGTCCGGTGAGCTTAATTAATATACAAGGCGCTCCGACTTTGGCTCGCTTTGTCTTGGCCAACTTACAGAATTGACCAGAGCTACAATTTTATTTGAATGCTTTATAAAAAATTACTTTGCATTTAGTTTGACCAGCTTCGGGTTTGGCTACTTTGTTGCTTTTTGGTATGCGCGGAATGCGATCGCATAAAAATTCAAATGTTAATTGAAAACAAACAATTCAATTTTAGATCCTGAATTAATTGATTTCTCTCTTCTTTGCAGCATGAGAGGCACGAGATCGGCGAGGTGTTCCAGGATGAGGACAATATGGCTGCGATCTTGATGCGTCGCCACACGGACACGGGCGATTTGATAATGGTAAGTGGTCCAGTTATTATCCAAACTCCATTCAAGTGCTCCACAAGTGCGCCACAAGGTCAACACAATCAATAAATGTGCAACAAGAATTTCAATTTTATCGTTCAATTCTGTTTTTTTTCCTTTGCACTGGTTGTTTTTATGACTGACTGCTATTGTTATGGTCAGAGCGGTTCTGGCCACCAAATTGTGGTCACCTTCTCGGCTGCTGTGGGCTGCACTTGGGGCAGTTACAATTAAACGCCTGCCACTTGTGGATAATTTGCGGACTTCGACAATTTCTGCTGCTGATTAAGCATTAATTTATACCACAATATCGCGATACACACTTGCCCACAAATGTGAATTGCATGTCGATACTCCACAGACATTGTCAAATGGCCAGCTGCAAAAAGGAAAAAAATCTATTATAGATATATAAAATTAAACCTCACGAGTTGTCGTCTTAGCCAAATCGAGCACCTTGACCAATTTGTTCTTAAGTGAAAACGCTGATGGCGTATGGGCGATAGCTTAGCAAAAATGAGAGACTTGAGTACTAAATATAGTCGAGAGAAACCTACAGTTAAGTTCTGATCTACAAATTGATCTCCATCTAGGGTAAGGTCTAAGCTGATTGATACAGTTCCCTCTAGGTCTTAAGCGATGTCTCTTCGACTTATTCTCATCAAAAGTTCTTTTCTTGGCCCAACTCCACATTGAGCAATTTAGCTTTAGAAAGAAATCAAAACTAGAGAGACTTAAGTACTAAATATAGTCGAGAGAAACCTACAGTTAAGTTCTGATCTACAAATTGATCTCCATCTAGGGTAAGGTCTAAGCTGATTGATGCAGTTCCCTCTAGGTCCCTTCTTAAGCGATGTCTCTTCGACTTATTCTCATTAAAAGTTCTTTTCTTGGCCCAACTCCACATTGAGCAATTTAGCTTAGAAAGAAATCAAAACTAGAGAGACTTAAGTACTAAATATAGTCGGGAGAAACCTACAGTTCCAGTTAAGTTCTGATCTACAAATTGATCTCCATCTAGGGTAAGGTCTAAGCTGATTGTTACAGTTCCCTCTAGGTCCCTTCTTAAGCGATGTCTCTTCGACTTATTCTCATTAAAAGTTCTTTTCTTGGCCCAACTCCACATTGAGCAATTTAGCTTAGAAAGAAATCAAAACTAGAGAGACTTAAGTACTAAATATAGTCGAGAGAAACCTACAGTTCCAGTTAAGTTCTGAACTACAAATTGATCTCCATTTAGGGTAAGGCCTAAGCTGATTGCTACAGTTCCCTCTAGGTCCCTTCTTAAGCGATGTCTCTTCGACTTGTTCTCATCAAAAGTTATTTTCTTGGCCCAACTCCACATTGAGCAATTTAGCTTAGAAAGAAATCAAAACTAGGGAAACTTAGGTACTAAATATAGACTAGACTTTGTTAAGCCTACAGTTCTGATCACCGAAATGCTCTCCTTTTTAAGTAAAGTCTATAATTAATATAGTTTCGATTGAATTCACATCAAAAGTTCTTTTCTGGGTCCAACTCCTCCTCCAATGAGGTCATCAAGCTACTCGAATTCGCCTTTCTAAGTTATAAACTAACAACTTCACCTCGAAATTCCTCTTGCTTAATCTTAATCTTCATATTTTGCATATGCTGTTTGCGTACAATTGAAGCAACTCTGCAACTGGGTAAGCTGCAAGTGGTCTGTACGTTTCCTCACATCTGCTGAAGGTCGATCCGGCTGTCAAATTTGGTTTTATTAACAAATTTTAGTATGCTGCAGATAATATGTGGCTGATAAATAGCTGCGCCTTTTAATTATAGAACAATTGGCAATTAACATTTAACCTAAAGCGGAAATTGAGCTTGGGAATGCCTCCACCCTAAGTGCAATTATTTGTTAAATGTTTCAAAGAGTTTAATCTACAGAAGGAAGTAGCTGATAATTAGCTTGGGAAATTCTTGCCTCAGCTCTCAAAAGAAACATAAAATACAAAATTTAAGACCTTTTCGAGGACTGTGAGATTTGCTAGAGATCAAAGCAAATGTCACAATGCCAAAAATGAATAATCAATAACGAAATACTCGAACGAATATGCACAATAATAGGGTCAATCAATAACAAGCAGCCATCAGCATCAAATGGGCACTAAACAAGGCTTGAAGACTCTTGCCGGCTGCTTCTTTAAAAATGTATTTTATCTTTGGTTTTTTTTTTGACGTTTGCTTATTTTTTAATTTGTTAAACAAAAGTCGAAAAATGTATTTTGATAATAATTACACAGACAAGTTGGCCAAGCAGTCGGCTAATAAAAGGTCAAACAGCAATGTCTGGCCCCGGCTGAGACTGAGACTGAGACTGCGACTGGCCCGTCTTGACCGACTTGTTATGGCCAAGTGCGCGCTGTCAGGCCGCAAACAGAAAACAGAAAACTGAAAATTGAAAATTGAAAACTGAAAAATTGAACAAATTCATAAATAATATGTAGAAAATCTTTGTTCGCTGACATTTTGAAGTGCAAAGGCAGATCAGAGATTTCGCAATCGCAACGCAGCTGCTCAATGGACCATTGCCTGTCCGGCGGTTCTTCATCTTCCGGCTTAGCTTTGACCTTAAACGGTTTGAAAATATCAAAATGCCGACTCTTAATTAAAAGCCAGAAGATGTCTAAGCCAACGAAAGTTACACAATCTTTTAACAGCGGCTCTTTTATGGCCATTTCATTAGATCCAACGAAGAGTTGGTTAATTTAGTCGGACTCGCAGCTTTTCGGCTTAAATGAGTTGTATGAAATATTTCTTTGCGTCACAGATTGGTTAACACCCGCATTCCCAGCAGTCTTACCACCTGATTAGATATAGTCAGATGTGAGTTATGTGTGGCTGGAATAGAATTCAGTTGGATTTGAAGCATTGTTAACACAGTGCAAACAAAAGACTTAAGACACAAACTTGCTGACAGCATGTTGCCCAAGTTTGCAGCTGTCGTTGTTGTTGTTCCACTGTGGGTTCATTTAATTATGGTTCGCTTCGAGCCACAATACACATAAATTGGCACAACACTTGGCACGCACTATTTACAGCTCTTGTTGTTGTTGTTGTTGCTGTTGCGATTACATAAAAAGTCACAGAAACGCTGCCGCCAATAGCCCTGCCCCCAGACCCTCTGGCATTTCGAGTTGCGGCACGAGTAGAGCGCAAAATAAATAAAAAAACAAACAAAAATAAACACACAGCGTTTCAAATGGGCAGCAACTTTAACCGTTAGTCTTGCCCATTGGGTGAGGCAGTTGAAAGGGAAACAAAGTATCGACTTTGCTTCAAATTGACTCAGGCAAAAGACAAACACTTAAGTACAAGCTAATGGAACGAGCTCTATTAATAGCCTCAGAAGAGCAGAAGTACTTAGGCCTATGCTAATTATGTGCTAGTATAAGGAACTAAACGCCCACACACTCAGCTCAATGGAAGCTAATGAGAAGTTCCTAAAATTTGACATTGAATCTTTCAACAACATTAAATTATTCGCTTGGCTGGTAATAGTCCAAAGTTTGGAGGGAATGGTTCACATGCAAAAATAAATATAATAATAATAATAATAAGCTTTCATGGCTAACTAAAAAGGCAGTTGGGCCCTAAGGCTCTTGGCCAAAGTCAAATGTGCCGCAATTACTTGCGCAAACACGCAAATTGATGACAATAATTTTAAAGTCTGGCGCCTGCTAATTGTTAATGAAATTTCCAAAGTGCATTGCACTGTGACAAAGTGCGTTGAAATTTATCAAACTGTTGGCAAGACAAGAAGAAGGAGGAGAAGAAGAAACCAGCTCAAGGAAACCCGCACAACAAGACGTCAATCAAGCCAGCATCCAAAGCGTAATCATAATTTTTCTTCTCTCTTCTTGGCCATAGAGAAACAAATGGTCAAAATGGTAAAAATGGTCTGTGCCATTTGCTGATACGTGTAAATAAAACATTTTGGGGCCAACTCGAACCGAGCTTGATTAATGCTAATTGCGCCAAATGTCAGTCCAGCAGCTGCCCGTTTGCCTTTGCTTTTGCTTTTTATTTAAACAAATGAGCCAAAAGGTCAGCTTGTAGTTCTAAGACCTACCATGATGATGATGACGATGATGATGATGGCGATGATGATGTTCATCTTATGCAAAGCTGCTTGCCCACTAATTAACTGACACTTCGATGATTCGATTTATGCATCTGCTCTTATAGGAACCACATTTACATAGGACTTTGAGCCAAGTTTACTGAATTTGTTCACTGATACTCTGAACTAGTTCTTTACAAGTTATACCTGTCTGATATGATATAAGTTTATATATCATGATGAAGGTTGAAGAAGACTAAAGCTCAGACAGTTACTAAGAGCTAATAGATTGACAGACAACTTGCATCTTTGACATTTCATGAAGAAAGTTTGAGTCATTTATTTTGGCCAAGTTGAAGTCTTTAATATGTGATTATGAATAGTAACCGCAAAGTAGAAAGGTCAACTATGAAGATGGTCTTTAAATTGATAGGTCTTTTGATATTTCCAATTGCCTAATAGGTTTTCATTATGAAACCAAATGAAACTCCTGCTTCTCCTTTAAAGTCATCAAAACGTTGTTACCGCCTTCGCCTTTTGTTGGCAATTCCGTTGCTTGTCTGCCCTTTGGAATCAAGTGGAGTCTGACATTTGGCAAAGTGCAGCAAAGCGTTAAAGATCAATATAAGCATTGGCTACTAGTATTTATGCCATTTGACGGAACAACAAGAAGAATCACAAAATCAAATAACACCAAGAGTACAATTATTAGGTAGCTGTAGCGATGGCAGCACGTTGCCATTTTGGACACGGATCTCAGCAGTTTTGGGCAACTCTATTAGAAACGCGTACATCAGCCTCATTAACTTGGCCCCAAGCCTTTTGGCCGCAAACTAGTTTTTGCTTCGACTTCGAGTTCGACTTGAATGAGCTTCTTCATCGTCGCCTTCTTAACAAATTGTTGACTTGTTGCCGTTTGTTTCAGCCTTGATATTTACACAGAGTTGAACGTCTATTCGCCTTACAATTTCTAAGTGTATTTAAATATCGCGTTTACTTACGATCATAGTAGAGAAATAACTTGGATGCTGCTTTGATTTGCATCAGCAGCTTCAACTTGTTTCAAACAGCAACTAAATTTATGTTATTTGCTCTTTTGGGCAGCTGACAGGCAGCGCGTTCGTTGCCTAAGTCTTTCGATTTGAGCAAATGTTGGCCATTAAACGTATGTGACCAGTGTTTACGCGACGACATTTACAACTTATTCGATTCTTAGACTTAAGTATATGTTCTACTGGGAGCCTTTAAGGGGTTTTTCATATGTAAAACCAACGTGTGATGTGATTAAGTTAATTGCAAACTAGGGAACGTTTTTATTATTATTTTAAATGAGCATCGCTTATTATATTCACCAAAGTGTTTTATGATCTCTTGAACTCGAATTAGAATTTTTTACAGGCTTTAATTACCAAAATAGGCTTACCTAATCGATGGCTATAAATATTTTATTGTAAATTTATAATTGACTTTTAAATAGATAAAAATTTGTAGCAATTCTTATGGGTTAAAAGTAATTCAAGTCGGCTGTCATATTTCCTCTATAAGGCAATTCGTTTTTATCGAAACTAATTCAATGCAATTTCACCACACACTTTAGTTTTGGCCAAATGCAAATTCAGTTGGCCAAGTCTTACGAGTTTGGTCAGCTGCCTGCTGTTCGCATTGGTCCAGACAAAACTGAAAACAAAATTGATCCGACATAACGACAAGCGTGCTGCCAGCTGGGTTCCAAAGTCTTCCATGCAGATTTTGTTAGCACGCGCTACAAGAAATCACACCTATATATAGTATAGAGCTATATAGAGCTATATAAAGTTGTAGCCAGATCAGCTGCTGGCGATCTTTACGCATTTGCTACAAAGGATTTGCCGCGTTTCGTTCCACAAACAAATTTCAATTATGGCTGTGGCTGGCTGTGTGTGTGTGTGAGTGTGTGTGTGTTGCATTATTTAATCAATTTGGGGCAGTGGCTGCGATTTCCTCATGAAAAATGATTTTTAATTGCCCCCAAAAAACATAACTGGCACTGGAGCAACCTGATAACAACGCCTGCCCCAGCCAGGCGGGTGCCGTTCGGCTCTGCCTTGTGGCATATTGCATTTTAATAACGGCACATATCGGTTACGTGAATATCAATATCCCCTCCCCACCCATCCCCCTCTCTATCCACCCATAGATCTCATAAGACGATTACCTGGCGTACGTATGCAGTTTTCACGCTCCATGGGGAAAGTCATTTGGGGCTTAAGTGAATTAATAGACGATTTCGATATGAATGTTGCTTTTAGCTTGATTTTTTTGCTTAAATCCAAATTGAGTAACTGATAATTGAGTTTTACTATCTCCAATCGAATCGAATGAGTATTTCTCAATCAGTATTAAACACTTCTCTGTCTCTGTCTGTCTCTCTCTCTCTCTCTCGGTGTCATTTGAGTTGTCAAAGAATCCAAAGTGAGCAACGGCCTTGGGAGACCTTCACTTAGGCTAAGTAAGTGCAAGGATAACTGCAGCCAGTTGATTTAGCTTGATTTTGACTTCGGCTGACATTGACGTGCAACTTCATTGAGCGTCTGGCCCACTGGTTGCCACAGCCCCTGTCCCTGCCCCTGCCCCTGCCCCATGTCGCTTGTCATGCGAAGTTATTGGAGCGGCAACTTTAAAGCGCACTTTGACTTGCCCCGTTCGCATTGAACTTGTTGGCAACTTTAGAGGCGGCCAACGCATAAGAGCCACACACAACATACCCCACACACTCACACACACACACACACAATGTGTGTGTATAACAAATTATGCCAAAATGTGCACAGAGTGCGTTAAGCATCTAACAGATACATTTTGCCAAACAAGCGACTGAGCAAATTAATTTTGATTGCTTTTGATTGCATTTGGCTCAGAACCTTGTCAAACGGTTGGTGTGGGCCATGTTCTTGTTCTTTCAGCCACCGGCCACTAACCAATGGCCACTGGCCACTGGCCACAAAAGTGACCATGGGCGGTGCCCGCTGCTGCACTTATAAATATTCATTGATTGCTCACACAGACAAGTGCATCGATTCAGATACAGATACAGATACAGATACTCACAGATGCAGATACTATACTATAGTATAATAGCCCGCAGCTAGATTCAGTATTAGTTTGTTGTATTTCTCTCTTTTTCACTTAACGAGCTGCTTTATGTAAACAAACTGTTAACACTGTTCGGGGCTGTGGCAACTCTCTTGGTATTGATATTGGTCTCATACTCGTTCTTATTGTTGTTCTTGCTTTAGTTTATGACCACATGCAGTGGTATTGAACAGCGGCGATCTTAGGCGCCGATTAGATTCAACCTTGACCAAGATGATAACAACAAAAGTCCATAGAAACACACAACAGAAACATGCATCACATGCAACGTACGACTACACTTACAGCTCACGAGTTACTTTGCTTCACGATCGAAAAATCAATAAAAATATTATAGCTGCGTTTTACAAGCTTAACTATACATGATGGGGGTATAATTAACTCTTTTTTTGGTATATACATTAGAGCACTTTAGATCGATCTAGAAAGGTTTTTGAACTGCCTTTAAGCGAGTCTTATCCTAAGTTGGAGTCGAAGCCAGGACTCTACAATTGGGTTCTATGCAAGTTCTTTATTCAAAATGCTGCTATTTATGTGATGGTCGTAGTATCTATAACTATTTGTAGTATATAATGTATGTTTAAGCATTGAAGATACTTCTCAGAAGGTAATCGCTGAGGAGTTATTCGAGCAGTTGTCATTCAGCTTGTCTAGTCATAATAATCGGAAATACTTAACTTTTTAGTTACTTAAAATGCTTCCTTAATTAGGATTATAAATAAATAGTTAATGTTAAAGACAAAAAGTAACTTTTAAATGGACAATTCCCTAGCTGACGTCATCAGCCCCGTCATCAATATCAATATTCAGTGGTTTAATGACAATCATAGTGCATGAGTGTATTTTCGGAGTCTTTCGGATGTTCGTGTCATGAATTTGCACAAATTATGCTAATTTATAAAATTACAAACCACAAAGTGATATTTTTCCATATATTTTTTCATATTTTTTATGGTTATTTGTTTCTGTGTGTGTGTTGTGTTGTGCGGTGGCTGTCAATTTTCAATATTTGTACACTGAATGCCGATGCTTTAGGAGTTTTTTGGGGCTATTGTCAGAAATGGAAATAACTAAAAACAAACATCAGAAGGTGTTAATTTTGATTGTAATTTAATTTCGTTGGCTCCCCATTGTGTGTGTTTAAATATACTATGTGTTAGTATGTGTGTGTGTGTGTGTGTGTGTGTGTGTGGGTCAGTGACCTTTGCGGTGGGTGCAGATTATCTGAAATTATGCAACGGACAAGTGGCAAAGACAATGGTTAAATAAAACAAGTTGAAAAACGTTGATGATGTGCGCTCGTTATGCGAAATTAAAAGGCAATTAACCAGCCTAACTGGCGGGCCATAAAGGCGGTGGAAGACAATGCAAAATATGATTATCATCGCATCACAAATCCATCAGAGCATTTGACAATTGATTTCTATCAGTGAGGCGTGGCCCGAGCTTAGGCTTGCCTCAGTGGAAAGACGTTAGCCGCAAAACTGCAAATTGTCGGGCGTATCCGCAGGTGCCCCTTTTGCTGGTTTGACAGACCGAGAGACAGTCAGACGGACAGTCGGACAGATCGAGTGGTTGTGTGAAAGGCCTGGTCTGGGCAGGAATTGCGTTTTTGCGACTGCTGCCATGCAATAAATAACACGGCTCAAGCTGAGCAACAAGATATAACAATCATGTTGTGGGTGATTACATAAACTAGACACAAGTCGACAACTTCATTTCAATGCAGTCCGTGCCACAAGCTGCTGCGTGTCTCTTGAAAGCAATTTGCTGTTTTCCTTGTTGCAACCAGAGTACTTGTACTCTCTGTGTAGCACGTGCCGCACACTCGATAATTATTATTGAGGAGCTCCGTTTGATGGCAGTTTCAACACTTTCAGCCATAAACTTCAACCCAAATAAACAGGCAAATAAATAAATCGCGCTTGTAATTTATTAATTGCACTCTCGCATAAATAGTCTGGTGTACAGACAATTTCCCAATTACAACTTGTTGCGTTTTAAGAATTACATAACAGGCGTCAAGCTGCCCCAAAGAACTCCAACTCGACAATCTCAAATAAGTAAATAAACAAAAATAAAAACAAAAAATAAATAAACACAAAAATTTTGTAGCTTGGCAAACGCCCAAAAAACGCCTTGGCTGGTTTTCCAGCAGCAACTGTTGCTGCAGTCTCAGCAATTGTTGTTGTTGCTGTTGTTGCCAATGCTGACAAGGCGGAACACATGCATATGTATTTGTCTCTTAAGAAATTAAAATAAGTAAGAAATACGACTAATCGTTACGCCCATTTGACTCGTTATCCCCGCAGCTCGGGCCATAAAAAGAATGACACACATAAATTAATGAGCTCTGTTAAACTACGGCCTCGACTCAAAACTAAACCAAACGTTGTACATCAAAAATACATTTAGTAAAACAACTTAGAATGAGCTAGACTAGCAGATATCCTGTAGAAGATACTGAGCTATAAAAAATGTGTGAAAAGTGACAGAGTCAAAGAATCCCTCGAGCTGCGCCTTGTTCTTCTCTTCATTGTTGGAAATGGAATATTGATTTCATTCGTGCTTTATAGATATGTTACTATAGATATATATATATAGATAGTGTGTTCTTTACACTAAGTTAAGAATGTAAACAGAGTTCTTGGAATATCTGACAAAAAGTTGAGGCACACTCCAGGAGCTTTACTCAAATTTCATCATATGTTCCAACACATTAAAATGTTGCATGGAATCTTTTATGAAACAAACTTAGGCTGAAGTTGCATTGGATATTTATAGAGTTTAAATTATATGTTAGTAATCTTAGTTTCAAGACCTGATCAATAGCTTTGCTTATGATAAGTACTTTTATCTTAAAGAATTCATAAGATATTCCTATGAGTCCTAAACTATATAGAAAGTGGGAAAAGAAGTTGGAAGCTACCACTTTAATATCTTGAATAACAAATAAATTGTTAGTCTGCAGCAGATAATACCTGTTTCATATACCCTTTATATATATTTATAGCGCATATATCGAGTGATTTATTAAGGTGGAAAAGGAATTTCTCACTTAAATAATTTTTCACCTTATGTAACGCTTTATATGAAAAACCCTTTCTTAGGCGCAGACATTCACCTGTCCGCACAGGTAAACTTGCTTTCAAGTTGAATGCCAATTGGCAATTGCAGCAACGAGTATGAGTATGAGTCTGAGTATGTGAGGCATTCATCATACGCAGCGTATGTCGTTATCTGCGAAAAGGCATTTAAATGTCGCAGGCTCAAATATTTCTCATATTTCAAATGCCCATCGGCACAGACGACTCTCAGGAGCTGCAACTTGCGATTCAATTGGCGAAACGCACTTTGCAATTTTCAATAGATGACGACTGACGGCATTGAAGTCGACTCCGAGTCACCTCCAAGTCGTGGCCAAAGCTCCAACTCGCCAGGCATGTCATCAATGGCAATTTGTTGCTGCGTTTCTTGCAATTTGTTTATGGCACAAAATTGTTGCCGTTGCCGTTGTTGTCGTTGTTGCTTTCAACATTTTGTTGGTTGGGTTGAGGACATTGAACTTTGCTGTTTCTTTTGGCATTTGGAGATCGCAAACTGAAGTTCTCAACTCTTATTTATAAACATTTAACAGTCATACGCTTCATCAATAAATTGCGTCTTATGGAAAATCAATAGAAATATGCACATAAATCAAGTTTAATTATTCCAACTGAGCACTGAGACTGAGTCAACATTTGAGTCAAAGCCTCAATTCGGATACAAGTCTCAGTCACATTTCCGTTTTACCAATAGACCTGAACTGAGCTCAGTTCGTGATTTGGGCACATTAATAACCGAAACTTCAAAGTAACTGCTGTAATTTATATTTAATATTTTAATTATGGCTTTGAATCCGCAGCGTGGCAATATTTAATTAGACCACCGCACAGTGGGGCGTATCTCGAGTGGGTGCCCCCCTCCCTCTTCCCCCTCTCTGAGCAGATTTAGTGCTAATTCTTATTAACAACGTTTAGATCTGAGCTGATGAATTGGCGGCGTTTAAATGATTGCTCAAAATGATTGCCTTCAATGAGGTAACCTTGTTCAAGGTCTTTCAGAGAGATACTCTTACGTACATATATATTGCATATTTTATATTACGTTTTATAATTATCTTTAAGTTCAGTTTCTTTTTGCTAATTATGGCAATTACAGAGGGGCGACACTCGAACCCAAGGAACATTCTTCTATCTAGATCAAAATGATTTGCATAAACTGCAGTGCAACTATGCAAATTGCAGCTAATTTTTATGAGTGCTCGAGTTGAGGATATATTTGTTTTATTTATATTAAATTAAGAGTGTAATAAACAAATGTTATAAATTACTTAAACGTCTATGTGCACGGCCATTTGTCAAACTCTTAAACTAGAGTACTACTCGGTTGCAGGAAAAGCGAATAAAATGTATTCATATTATGTAAATGGAGCTACTAAAACATTTAACTCGTATATCAGGCAATGTTTATCAAGTAGATCGTAGAAACTGAAAGTTATCATAACAGCTGTTAGTTAGCAGTCACATAACAGGCTGTCCCTATGTTAACAAAACGAGCTGTACATATTATTTATTGCTTGCCATATGTTAAATTTTCTGAATTTTCCTAATCTCTCTGTTCTCTCCATTTCCAGGAGGGCAGCATTGGACACGACCTGGTCATTAAGCCCCTTCCCCACGAGCTGAGTCCCAACAAGGAGGTGGCGCATCACGTTGTTTACAAACGCGCCGCATCCGGCACAGATGATCAATTGAGCGATTTCGGTAAGCTTGAAATATGACCTTAACATGTGTCTTTCTGTAAGTCCGGCTAAGATGATAACCGATGCATCTAATCTATTATTCTTTCCTCTCCATAACTTCACGTTGAGTCCGTTGTCATTGACCCTCGTCGAGCGTTGCGCGTGGCATTGTTCATGCTTTCCATACTAATCGCCATCGGCATCGGCATCGGCATCTGCATCTGCAGCATGTTCTGCTGCTCTCTGGCTCATCCTAAGTAATGGGCACATTGAACTAGAAACCACCTCTAAGCCTCAGCATAAATCCGCCTGTCGAGAGATCGACGTGCACATGATTAGCATTTCCTGTTCGCTTTAGCGGCAACTCCGCTTCTCCATACGATACCAAGAGTTCACATTGCGATACTTGAACTTTCGATGTCAACTCTGTCCTTCGCCGGATGCATTTACCTTTGTTCGTTGGTGGCGCCAAAATACCAACACATTCATTTTAGTTGATCTATAAAAACGGTTATTTTATGGCTTGGTATTTCGGCGTTTTGTATACGGATTTCGGCCAGCCGTAAACAATGTCACAACAGCCTCTTTGGGGTCCGGCTTTTTATGAGGCAAAAATTATATTAAATACAGTTAAATGTGCTGCTACCTGACTTGCTTTGTGTAATGATTATTAAGCAATTGCATTTTATTCCGTGGTGATTCATTAGCCTTCCTTTTATATCCATTTCCTCCAGCCTTCATGGAACCAGACGATCTGCTCGCCAGCGAAAATCTTGAGCGCCTGCAGCGCTACCAGCGCCGACGTCGCCGCAGCAGCGGCAACAGCCCCGACTTTGAAGATCTCAACGATGAGGACGAGGGCACCCTGGACACCGAGGCAGATACAGCCGAACCCCAGACCTCCGAGTCCCGCTTACGCGCCAGACGCCAGGCACCGTACATTATCTATCCCGAAGTCTTGGTGATTGTCGACTACGATGGGTATCGTCTCCATGGCGGAGACAATCTCCAGGTGCGTACTTAAGAAGAGTGGCCAGAGGCGAATGAAAGGCAATCGAAAGAAATTCCAAATTAAACCGTAAATGAAGCTGTCAAAGATGGGGACTGGGATTGGGTTTGGGTTTGCCAAAACTCTATGGCCTGGGGTACACTCCCAGCTGAGTTCGGAGATTTGTAAAAGTTGTTTTTGCTGATTTTGAAGTCGGATAACTAGAAGGGGACATGTGTTCAGACATGCGAGTGCGACTTGGAGTAGAAGACAAGGTGTACATATTAATTGAGGTCTATTCACTTCTAGACACATGCGTAGCTGCAGAGAGAGATAGAAAGAGAGAGCGAGAAGGGGAGCCCCTTAAGAAGTTCTGATTATAATACAAATAAATGACTATTTTTCTGCTTTAGTATTTCAAATTTTCTCTCTTCAATCAAATCTGTCGAGCCATAGATAAACCTCTCAGCCACACCTCCTATTATTATGCACATCACTCACTGAGGATTTATGGTGCTGCCCGACCTGGGTGCGATCCTCTAGAAGTCTTAAGCGGCTTTGATCAAAAGGCGGGGCTGTCAGACAGCTGCAGCTCTGGGGCTCTGATGGATGTGTCTAGCACAGCTCAAAGCGGATGAGAACTTAAGCATGATATAGTCTATAGTCCATAAGTTAGCTAATCCCACATATCTTTTGGTTAACTTCTTCCCACAGGTTAAGCGGTACTTCATCTCGTTCTGGAACGGTGTCGACCTGCGCTATCGTCTGCTGAAGGGACCCAGAATACGCATCAGTATTGCCGGCATTATAATCTCACGAGTAAGTATCATTACACAATTTTTGGCCAGTTTAAGTATATATCGTATGTCTGTAACTTTCATTTGGCTAATTGAGTAATCCATTTGTGAGCTCCACTTTGACCCGCAGTCAAAGGGGTTTCTGCAAATTGGAGCAGCTGCCGGCCGCGGGCCAGCAAAAACTGCAAAATCACGATTTAGCTGGTAATAAAAATAGACAAAGTAAAGAGACAAAAAGCCGAGAAGAAAAAACATGCAACGCATGCGCTTCGAATTGGAATCGTAAGAAAAAATGTGAACAATCAATTTGGTTATTTGCCTGGGCCATAAACAAACTTAAACTACAAATTTTAACAAGTTTTTTCTAGAAGCAAAATACTCGTGCAAGCAAACAGAGAAAAAACTGAAGGAATTAACAAATTTCGGAGCACGCAAACAAAAGACTTAGGCAACGAACTTGCCGGGTAGTTGGCCCAAAGTAGAAATTTTAATTGCCAATAAAGGGTTTAGGCTTAAAACTAAAGCTGATGAATATAATATCAAATGCAAACGTGATCGTAAAGAGAAGGTTCGTCAGCTCATCAGCTGAAGCTGCTCCAGGTGTCCTCCTCCTCCTGCTGTCTCCCGGTCTCCCGTTCGGGCCAAGTTGCATAACGTGACCATAAAACACTTTGACAACATTATTAAAGCGCCCGCTTGACTTTCTCACACAAATCAAGCGTCGCTCGCACAGTTCAGGAAGCCATTTTTCGTCGCAACGGGAAAGAAGCGTCTGGCAGCTGGCGACCCATTAATACACATATATCGAAGTATGTGTTCGTATGTGTGTGCGTGTGTGTGTGTGTACTTTGACTGGAAAGTGGTAAATTGGCGCAGATTTGCCGTGCGGCTGGCACCTGCGCCACCGCAAAGCGATTGCAGTCACAGTTGCATCAAGCCGCAGCGGCCCACACGATGACGTCGACGGGTTACCCTAAGTACGTCAATTGCTTTCGGCTAACACGACACACACACACACACGTTCAAACAAAAAATGGTCTTAGACAGCATAAATAATGCAGCAGCAGCGAAAGTTGTTGTTGTTGTGGTTAAAGTTGCTGCGTTTGCTGCTGTTATATAATTTAATGGGCCAAGTTGGCGGCGGCGACCGAAGCTCAGATTTTTAGCCAATTTCATGCAGCCTCTTCTGCGTGTCGTGGCAGCCCACATGTAGCTCTATATATCTGATAGATACAGATACAAATACACCGACTGCATCCGTCGCTAAACACTCGCCTGCAACACACACTTTGTTGTGCCCCTCGCTAATTAATGTTGAAACATATTTCGCTGGCCATAAACTACAAATCCAAATGCGAATTTATGACACCAAATCGTAACGTGCTCGAGCCTCGATTCAGCTACCAATCGAGCGTTTCGGCCAGGTAATTACTCAGAATTTGCAAAAAGCTACAAATTATATGATATTTCATATCCGATAAGCCGCCGAAGCTTGAAGTCTGTTTGCAAATACTCGAATGCAGCTGCCTAATGGGACTAAAACAAAGTCACGCATTACATATTTAACCAAAGATGGGGGAAACAGAGGCGGGGGGAGCGGCGATTATGCAGAGTAATAATAAATTTGTGGACATATTAAATGTCTAAAGAGATATATTCTAATGATAAATATGGATATAAATATGGGCATAATATATATATATTTCCATTTTATAGAGATCAAATTGCTTCGGCTGATCTTGAATTTGTTTGGGTTAATCTCTTCCTAGTTTGGAATAGAATTAGGAGCAAATCAGCTAATCTCTGGGTGATCCTGTTAGTTTGTATCATTCCTATATGTATCCTTTATAGAGAGAAAGAGATTAAATATTTCAACACCTGAAGATGTTCCTTTTGATGGAAGGTCTTTGTTATCTTTCTCTCTTCCCTAAGAAGATTGGACAGACTTAGTAGTTAGACAGCAGCTAGACAGAGTCTCTAGAGTTATGTGCTATTACTGGTGCTACTCCTCCTCCACAGACATCTAATATGGCCATATTCCTATAGCTAGAACAGTAGCGCAAACAAATTCCCAGAGCGAGAACAGCTTAATTAATCATTGTGCCAGTTCTTTTCTTTAATTCAAATGTGGGCAATCATAACAAGTCGTAGATTTAGATTTATAAAGCCAACACGGTCTGAGCGATTCAGAGGCAGATTGTGATATAATTAAATAAATACGCGTGGGCAGTTGACGTTCTGCTGGGCTACTGTGTGTGTGCTGTGTGTGTGCTGTGTGTGTGTTGTGTGTGTGTCCGTTTGAGTGTTCGCACTGCGACCGAGTGAACTTTTATCTGTGACATTTAATTAACATTTTAATTAATTGCGGGCAACTTTCCGTTAGAATTGCGTTGCCTCCACCCCACTTCACTCCTACCCCTACCCCTACCCCTACTCGACTCTATCCACCCCTCCTGCTTCCACCGGAGCAACATATCGACTGGGGCACAACCATGCGACAGCCGACAACCGACAGCTGTACAAGTGTCGAACGCTGCGCTTGCGCCACAAACATTTTTCAATGCGGCGCTGCAACGTTGCGTATACGCAATTTATTATGTGCGTGTCGCAGCAAATGTGTGTATATATAATTGTATGTGTGTGTGTGTGTGTGTGAATTTAATATGCCAGCAAATTGTAATTTGAGAGCCGCATACTAACTGGCCTACACTCGATTAGAATTTCAGTGTAGCCATAAATTGAAGTTTGATGCATTATTAAGTTGGCAACTCGAATCTAGGTTGGCAATCGTTTAAGCGCCAACTTATTGTTGTCTCCCTCTCTCCCCTCTTCCTCTGTCTCTGCCTTCCTCTTCAATTACGTTTTGATTAGAGGTTCTCGCAGTGCTTAATTTGCGGTCTTACAACGTTTTTTCACAGATTTACTTGACTCGCAACAGCCTTGCCAGAAAAAATCTTAGTTACGCGCTTTATTTTTTATGATTTTCTGTTTTTTTTTTGGTTAAGCGTTTTGTTGTTTAGCTTAAGCTTAGAGCAAGAATCGATTAATTGCGCAAATTTTGAACAACACAAGCATTTTGCACTTCGTCGCCTTAAGTAATTCTACTAGTTATTTGTCAGACTCTGATTTATTTATGTGACTGCGAGTGTAAACATAAAAGATTGCAAATATATAGCCTTGATCTGTATCAAACTGATTGAAAAGAAAGTACTTTATACTGAAATTCTCATTAAAGAATATAAACTCATTTAACCACTAGGAGATTGAGTGATATATTTGGAGCACATTTGAAGCTGCCAATCAACAATCTCTATTAAGCGTTATCTGCTGCGGTTTATCAATGGCCACGGAAATGCAAATTGCCACACCCAGACCAGATCCAGACCAGATCCCAAAATATCACACACACACACATGGAAAAGAATTAGTTTTGGCTCTCATATTTGCAGAAACGTCATAACAAATTCCTGACTAACAAATTCAAGTAGCCGCCAGGCCTAAGCCAGGTGTTGGCCCCAGGGCTTAAGCATATGTATCTCTTATTTTATGTATCGGCTGGAAATATGTCACGAAAGCGGCAACTGGAGAGGCATAAAGGCTTATCGCCTTGACAGTAGCTGGAAATGCAAGTGCCGCAACTGCTGGGCACATAAATTGCAATAAACCAAACAGACCAAATGGAAAAGTATACCCTCAAAATTTGACCCAAAAGCAAACACAAAAAACATATATATGGATAGATAGTTGACTGCACCGTGGGTGGTGTCCGAATGTGGCCACCGCCTGGCGTCTGTCGCTTGAAACCGATTCCCATTCCCATTCCCAAATCCACTGACTGTGTGGGCGCAGCAGCCGCTAAACAAAAGTCGAATCATATGTCATTGCGGTAGAAGTTGGACTCGGGCTCTGGCGTGAAACTGAAGTTAGACTTCAAGTTGGGTGGGTGGGTGTCTAGCAGGAGCTGCGCTTAGTTGCATATTTTAGAGCGCATTTCGAAATGATATAGAAATTTAAGCAACTCGTTTGACAGTTGACAAGATTTATGCGCCCTGTACATTAAATTAAATTATTAAGTCCCAAAGTCCGCAAGTCTTTGCTTTTAATTACGCACAAAACCCATTGCAAAAGTTGAGCAAAAGCAAAGCAGACAAAACAAAATAAAAATAATACAAAACTATATCCATTTTTGGGAAAGGCAAACCGGTCTCCCAGTTGTCAGCCTGGTTACATTTTAGGTCCTACTCATGTACTCATACTTACCCGCCGTACGGGTCGTATGTGTAATATTTTCGCGAAGCTGCAGCCTCTGCACAAATTAGATTACTTGACTAATTACACTTGTTAGTTCGCGTGCTAGCTCCCAGATATAACCTTACTATATATAAAATTGCATTAGCTTTTATCTTATGGATGCCAAAAACTTGGCATTTACCGACTGCACTTCGATTATGCAACAGGCGGGTCAGCAGCCCCCTTCTCCCTCCCTCTATAGATTGGCTCTTTATGATCTGCAGACCTGAGTTTATTCATAGCTGGCAGTAATCTCTAAAAGGCTTTAGGACTTATGTCTTTAGAGGGGATCTTGGCTCTGTATGCAAATAAGTTGACATATTTGCAGTGCTCGTAAGTTGAGTTAACGAGCACTGCCTGAAATGTGTACTCCAAGCCAGTGGGACGCTGTGCATCAGCTGCCCCTTGAGTACCCATTGAAAGCTAAGGGGCCTTCAGAGCAGCGCACCCACTTGAATATCAGAGAGAAACAATAATCGTAATCAGCATCAGGTGTAAACGAGTTGAACTAGTAAAATTAATCAGATTATGAGATCTGATTTGATGTTTAGTCTTAAGTATAATTTTTGGTAATTCCCAGCAGCAGTTTTAGCTCTGTGCGTAAACCGTTGCCTTTCCCAAAGACTCAGCTCAACCAAGGTCGCAGCTGGAGCATTTAAAATTCTTGAAATATATTTGTTATATTTTCGTGTGGCTTTTGTACAGCTGCAAGTGAACAGATATTATTGAGTTCGAGTTGGAGACGTGCCCGTACTCCCAATTGATCAATATGTCGAATTGTCAATTATATAGTGTCTATACCAATGTGAGAATTGCCAGTTGGCACTTCAGATCGCAATCCAAATCGAATCCAAGACGAAGACGTGGTACTCAAAGAACCAGAACAAACTTAACTTCATGGAGTTGAGTGTCAGTCGACAGCATTTAAATGTGTTTCTTTTGTGATTGATACACAATATTTGGCTTTTAGCCAAATTGCCATTGCACAGTGGTAGAATTCGCATTTAATAATGTTATATTCGAGATTTGAGATTTATTTTGACTGCAGCTTTTAAACTACGATAAGCAGGTTATAAACAATCTTGGGTCTTATTTATATAGAGAGAACGTTCTGTTTATTATCCAGACATCTGGTTATCCGGTGCAATATATCAAATGCTTGGGGCCAAGAGTCGACACACAAGCGCAGTCACAATGTATCCAAAGTATCTGAGAGATACATTTGTAACTTCTGTTGGCAAGTCTCTGACTGCAAATCAGACGTCGTAGATGCTGTGACACTTAACTGGCTTTTATCAGCTGCACTCTGGTGCTGGTCGAACGGGTTCTATCTGTTCAGATTGCGGCAAACGTATTAACATATTGATTAGCCTAGGGCCTGACATGATTGACAATTGTGTTATAATAATTTATGTACCTGTCACGTCAGAGACATATAGCAAGCCGCCCCTAAGTCACGATAATTGTGGCACATGCAACAATTCGGTTACAGCTGAAAGTTTCCATCGGATGCAACTGCAACTGCAACATCAGCCTCCAATTATGTAACGCACAATTGCAACTAGTTTCTGTGGCCCAACAATGCCACTGAGAGAGAGATACTCCACACGACTTTGACTTTGCCAGTTGCCAGTTGCCAGTTGCCAGTTGCCAGTTGCCAGTTGCCAGTTGCCAGTTGCCAGTTGCAGACAACACTTTTCTTGCCCCACCAGCGACACCATTTCCCTCCACAGTGGCACTCGTCTCGTCGTCGCGACTCGTCTTTGGCCTTATCGGATCAGCCCCATCGCAGCCGGCACGGCACGTTTTTCACGTTCACTTGTTTCCGTTTCGCTCACAGATTCCGCCATACTCCATTTAAATGCACCCCCAGTCTCCCCCACCCCCTTCCACCCACCTCCCGACATGAACTGCAACTCAGTTGCAGCCTACACCGAATTGTTGGACACTTTTAACGCTGAGTGGGCCATAAATTTAAGTGATTTTCCATTTGTCTCTTTTCCCAATTGCATAAGAAACGAATCAATGGGCGATAGTTTTCACTAAACGTTAGATAGCTGCTCCTGCCCAGAAACCTATTGTTTGTTAACGAGTGCTTAACTTGGCCCTAAAATTGATTGCCAATTAAAGTAAAGTCTCCAGTCGGCTTAAAGATAGAGGTGTGATAGCTGATGAGTTCTGATCTCCTACTAATTACATATCTACTTTTCATCTCTTTGCAGGGTCGCGATGCTACGCCTTATCTGGAACGTAACCGTGTGGGCCGTGATGCTATTGACTCCGCCGCTGCCCTGACCGACATGGGCAAGTACCTCTTCCGGGAGCGCCGTCTGCCCGTCTACGACATCGCCGTAGCCATCACAAAGTGAGTAGCGCCTGCGGACTGGCAGCCTGCTATGGTCTTTTCTTATGTTCTTGCAGGTTCAGACGGAGTCTCAACTATACTATACTACTATATAGAGTCCCCCTTCTATCTCTTTATACTCTCTTCTATATCCTATCTGAACATTGATATCTATATAATATCTACTTATGCGCAGGTATGATATGTGTCGCAGGCGTAAAGGCGGCCGTTGCACCAAAGGCACAGCGGGTAAAAGAATAAACAAAGAATTTGTGATACCAAAGACCACACACACACATACATAACTACACACACACACACAGAAACATACCGTAGAACTTATGTCATTTGGTTTTTTAACATCTTAAAGCTGTTAGTTACAATAGTTTCTAGTTTAGTTGCTGTTTTCTCGTAATTTGCACTAGAAAAAACACTTAACAAAGTTGCCTAAAAATGCGTGTGGGTTTTATCGAATACATTTTAACACACACACACACACACACAGACACACACATACGCAGACAAACATCAGTAAAACATTTACGAATTTAAGTTAAATTCGAGGCGTTATTTCATCTAATTTGAAGCGCGGATTGGTCATACACCATACAAACCGGTTGGGTATCTTATAGTATATATAGTAAGCCTTATGGTGGCTGCATTTGGTAGATCTTAGGAATAAGTACAACATAAACATTGGTAGTTATTCTTTAATATATATTCCTGTTATGGCCAACCCAAACTTACATATTCTTAACACTAAATTAAAGTAAAAATCTTATTAAAAATAAATATAATAAAATTAATTTTATAGGCGTTGAAAGTACTAAAATCAAATTAAATTATTAATTTACTTTTTATTTTTTAGATAGTACAAATAGTTAGATAATGTTATGCATTTAGTTAGTTTTATATATTATATATAAAAGTATTTTAGATTCAGATCAAATTCAGCTTCACATATATTATATCTGGTTAACTATCTTAACCATCTATTCCTTTCTTTATATCGATTGTCTTGCACTTTCTGTATAGATAATTCCTTTAAGCATCTTTCATTTTCGACCCAATGACTCTAAAACTGTCTGCTGTGCCGCTCAAACCTATTTGTTACCCTCTACGATAATGACTGAGCGCGTTTCCCATGCTCATTTGAAACGGGCACGCCCACAAAGCCAATCTATAATCAATTTAATTTATGTACATACATCCCCGTCTACATGTGTAAGAAACAAAAGCAACAAATTCCGATAAATCCAACTGAACTCTACGCATTTTGAACCATTTTCGCCCGCAGACTTGATATGTGCCGTCGCACCTCCGCCTTCGGTGAATGTAATCGCGGTACCGCAGGTAAAAACAACAACAACAACAACCACTAAAAACAGCTGCTACAACAATTTGTTTGCTGACAATGTACAGATAAATGCGAAAAGCAACAAAAAACTTATACTATATAACATTAAAGGCGGCAACTGAACGACGAACTGAACCGAACCCAAAGCGTCGCTCCATCATCTAAAATCAGCCAATTTAATTGAATTTCATGCACGTCTCTTTGTCTCTTTTGCTCTGTTTTTATCTCTCTATTTGCATTTGTACTTTTTTATCCTCTAATGTATTCACGTTTTAAGTGAACTTATTTATGTGTTTTGTGTATCGCACGTGTTCTGTACAGCAACAACAACAACAACAACTGCTCCACCAGGAGCGAGGAATCTGTGCGCATGCGCAACTTTTCGATTCAATTGCAAGCACAGCATCCACTTTCTCTCTCTCTTTCTCTCTGTTATGCAATGCTGTTCAAACTGTAAAGTTCTCTCTCTCTCTCTTCTCATATATTTAAGAATTTCTCTAAGTGTACATACTATATATACTTGTGTGTTCTCTGTCTTCGCTCAACTTTTGCATATATTGATTTCCACTTCTCTGCATGACTGCAATGCAAATATCTGTTGTGATATATATACTTATATATTCTTAATCGTTATATATACTTATATATTCCTAATCTATACATTGATATTTATATTTCTGCATTAATTTCTAGGAATGTCTTAAGCTTAAGTCAAATTATTTGTATCAAATTTATCCAAAGATCAAACTGAACTAAGAAAGAGCTTTGTAAACTAGCTACAACATATTCTGATATATTCTAACTACTTTATACTGTACTATATACTATTCTAGTGTTATATACTATACTTTACATACATATTTATACTATATACATATAAATATTCCATTATTTTAGATATCATATAGCAAAAGGGTGCATCGGTCATAAGGAGAAATATAATATAATATTGGTTTTGGATTTGTGCTAACTTATTCTAAGGGTAACTTGCAACCTATCTTAACTGTTACTAAACTTCACCTGGATTATGTCTAACACTCCCACAACACTTCAACTCTCCCTCTCTTTCTGTCTCTTTTGAGAGACTCTTCGTAACATCGTCACATGCTTCTGTCTCTCTCTTCAGGCGCACACTTGGGTATAGAGAAACAAACATACTCGAACTATACATATATATATATATCTTAGGGTATTGAGAAACAAACATACTCGTACTATACATATAGATTACAAAGGCAGTTATTATATAAAAGATAAACGCCGTTCAAGCCATATCGAAATTTGAAAGTAAAGACAAATTGGTAAAATAAAAAACCAAAATAAAAAAAACGATGGCGCACGCCGACTTTTATTTTTTAGTTAATAACTGCGACAACAAGTAGCGACTACTACTTCGGCTACTGCTGCTACTAGTTAGTTAGTTAGTTAGTAGTTAGTAGTTAAAATTGTCAACTTCCTGTTAGTAGACCGAACTAATTGCCTAATTTTCTGTTTTCGCCATATGAATGTGGCCCACAGGCTTTGCCTACGTTGGCGGCGCCTGCGTGGTTAACAAGCGACTGGAGAAGGTGAACAGCGTGGCCATCATCGAAGACACTGGCGGCTTCAGCGGCATCATTGTGGCTGCCCACGAAGTGGGACATTTGTAAGTACATACGACTCCATGCTGCTCATCCCGGGATTCAGTTTCATTACCAGCTACCAGACGGAACTGTTAATGGTTTCTGTTTTTACGACATCCACAATGTTTAGCGACAAGTCGAAAAAGCCGTAGAAAAACTTCAACAATTTCCGGCGCGAAACCGCAAGAGCTAAAAACTCGTTTGCATTTCCGTTTGACATCATTCGGCGTGAAATTAATCAATTAACAGTTTACTGATTTTCCCACCAATTCAATCGCTCCGCTAAGCCTGTAATGCTACTCCCTTTGCAGATTGGGCGCCGTGCACGACGGCTCGCCACCGCCCAGCTACTTGGGAGGACCAGGTGCTCAGCGCTGCCGCTGGGAGGATGGCTACATTATGTCCGACTTGCGTCACACGGAGCGCGGCTTCCGCTGGTCCGCCTGCACCGTCCAGAGCTTCCATCATTTCCTAAAGTGAGTTGGAATAATAGAGACCCAACTTAACCCTTAAATTAATGCCTGTAATCCTAATCTTTAGTGGGGATACCGCCACCTGCCTGCACAATGCACCACATGAGGACAGCGCCCTGGGTCGATCCCTGCCAGGCACACTGCTCTCCCTGGATGCGCAATGTCGCCGCGATCGCGGCACCTACGCCTGCTTTAAAGATGAGCGTGTCTGTGCACAGCTCTTCTGCTTCGATGCCCAGACGGGCTACTGTGTGGCCTACAGACCTGCAGCAGAAGGATCCGCATGTGGTAATGGATACGTAAGTATAGGATGTTCCTTAGGTGGAACCATAGCTTAATCTATTTATCTATCCTTAGCACTGTCTGGATGGTCGCTGCACTCCACTGCCCTCCAATATAATACCTGACTATGGAAATAATTACCGTTTAGTATACAAGTAAGTACAGTTTTCCACCTAAAGAAAGAGTATTTCGTAGTCGGTTTTGTAAGTTTAGAGTTTTACTTATCAATCTTAAAAGTAAGAAACTAATTTGAGTACAGACAAAAACACACAAGAAGAACCTTTTTTTAATATGCAAAACCTTTTACACCTTTACAAAAATCAACAACAACAACACCAAAAATTTATTAAACACAAACACCAACAATCACAACAACAACAACAACAACAACAATAAATACAGTAAAATCAGCTCCCAAGCGGCAGAAGACGTTGAAAATAGTAGCGAAGAGACCGAGTCCCAAGAAGACGATAACGATACCGATAACGATAACGAGGAAGACCACTCTGAGAGCTTAAATAGTAGCGAAGAGCAGGAGGATAACAGAATTGAGCAAAGCTCTGCCACAGCAGCTGCGATTGAGAATTCGACAACAAAAAAACCGATAACATCTGAGAAATCCTTTGAGTATTTGCGGCGACTTTTCAGCAGCGATATTAACGATAATTTGGCATTACGCAACACTCAATCGCAGTGGCTGGAAAATGGCGGAGTTTTAGTCAAGACACACACCAGCAGCAGCGTCAGTAGCAGCAGCAACACCAACACCGGAAACAGTGGCTCACAAGACACACCACCAACAACACCAACAACAACACCAATCATAACAACAACAACAAGCACTACACAAACACCCAACTTATTTCAAATTTATACACATGAACTACGAAAACAACTTGAATACTATTTTCACTTGCTACAAACACAACAACAACAACAACAAGTACAGACGCCACATAAAATACAACAAATACAACAGATACAAGAACAAGAACCACAACAGTCGAATGAATTTTTAATTCCCTTGGTACAAAAACAAATTACAAATTATAGTGCCAGCGACAGCAACAAGAGCGGCAGCAACAATGGCTCAAAAGAACACAACAGCAACAACCACAGCGGAGAAGACAACAACAACAACAAGCGACAACAGCAACAACAACAAGAAGTTGATGAAGAAAACGAGGCCAATGCCGGCATTGAGATCAATGAAGCAATTGAGCGGCAAAAACGTAAGTTTCTTATACAACAACAACAACAACATCAAGAACAACAACAGCAACCACGACACTTGACAACACTGCAACATCAGCAACAACAACAACAACTGGCAACGCCATCGACAAGCACAACATCAGCCGCATCAACAGCAACAACATCAGCAGCTAAACCAACGCCTAAATCGAAAACAACATCATCAATATTCGATGCATACTTTAAAAAATTACAAGCATTGCATTTACCAACACTGGATGGTGCAGTTACAGCCACCACAACATCCGTATCCACATCCGTCAGCTCATCCACAACAAAGGCGGGCAGCACACAGCAACAAAATCAGCAACAGCACAAATTCGATGTCAGCCCCTTTCTAAAACGTACGCTAAATCGCAGTAGTATTATATCATCCAAAAATAGTAGTAATAAAATCAGTAGCAATAGTCACAACTATAGTCAAGAACAGCAGTTACAAACGCTGCGACAATCACCACAACAACAACAACAACAACAACAACAACAACATCAACTGACATCGCATTCATATGTTACAAACAATTACATTGGCGACAACACCAACAATTTGCCAACGGTGTTGGACAACAACGAGTCAAGCACCACAACAACAACAGCAATACAGCAACTACAACAACAACAACAACAACAACATCAACAACAAGAACAAGAACAACAGTCAACTAATGGCCCCAAGAAACCCAAAATCAAAACACAGAAACTGATACGCCGCACACGAGTCTTGTAAATAGAAAGAGGCGCCAATACAAAGGATAATAGAAATGTGGCTAAAATATTACTACTATTCGATCCAACACTGCCAACGAACCAACATTCGTAACTGTAACATACTTCATACTACCTTTTATACACCCACACACACAGCCACAGACACACACGTACGCATGCAAACAGAAACATACTGAACCCCCCTCGGGTCTGATTTCGATACGTTTGTTTTGCTACTTCGTGCGGTAAGAAAAAAGCAACCAAAACTTTTTTTATAGTGTAAAGCTTCGCATTAAAAAGTACTAGTTAAACTGGAAGATTCTAAATTTATTCTAAATTTAGTGGTATTCTTGGCCTGCTGTAATACTATACAAATAATCGGTAAATCGGAGGCTTACAGTTACCAATTCGCATTCGTAATTGGCCATTTAGATGTAATTTCGAATATATATTTTAAGCATTCTCGCATGACTTCATACTTGATCATAGACTATATAAACTTTATAAAAAGTAGTGCATAACTTATATAATTCTTTCCAAACGTAGTGCTTGAATCGTAGACTTATTTGGCATGATCAATTTTAGTAAATCTTATTTATTTTATATAGAGATTTGAAAATAAAATTTAAAGGTGACGTCATGAGGCTTATGTCAAGTTTTTTGACTACAGGAAACATAGCTGAGATTTTCATAAAGATCATTGAACTTTTCATACGGCTTACCAAATATCTATCATACGCTATCAAAACTATCGAATACCCATCGCTGATACTATCGTACTATCGTAAACTGCTATCTCGTTTTTCAACTTCAACTTTCTAACGCTCTGTCTGTCTTTCGAATGAATTGCATTGAAACCAATACAGAAACAAATTGGTAATGAAACTGCACACACATATCTACTACACACATGCGTCTACATTTTGTCATACACACACATACACACACACACACACACACACACACATACACATACATACACGTAGAAGCTAAGGTACACATTTGATCCGAATCCTTTGAATGAAATTGCAATTAGCATGGCGTAAGACAACAACTAAACAAATAAATCAAACGCATTTTGCATACTAAAAATGAATAAAATAATAAAATTTAAAGAAAAGCAACAAAAACAAAATGGCTATTGGAAACGCATGGAATGTGGAACACAAATTATTAAAAAAATTGAGAATGGTACACGTGAAAAACGCGGTCTGGTGGCATCTGGTGACGTCTGGTGGCGTTAAGAAAATAGTAAAAAGAAAACACAGCAAACATTTTTCATCTTTGCACGCCTAACATTTAAATTTCTAATTTATTTATGCCTTATTTTAATTGTTTTGTTTTGTTTTCTTTATTTAGTGGTTAACTGGAAACTGTTTCCGTTCTAGTACAGTGCAACCCGGAGAAACGTTTGGAATTGGCACACGTCGTATTTGGTTAATTGCCATTAAACAGAATGTAAAATGTGTTTTTAGATAGAATTTTTTATTTTTATTTTTATTAATATTTTATTATTATACATACATACCTACTATTAATTTGTTTGTAGCTTTTAGACACAACTAATTTAAAATTTAAAATTTAAAACTATTGTTTTTTATCGATATGTAAAAACGCACCGAACAAAGTAACAACTTTAGTACTTGCGACTATTTAATACATATATTATGTAATTTGATTTAATTAAGGACAAAACAAATACAAACAAATAGTACCCATTCATTTTGGCATTGAAACCTTTGAATTTTCTTAAATTATTCCTACGATTTGTAATTTTTCATTGTGATAAAAAATAATTTGTATACTAACTCTAAAATATTTAACTTCTATAGTAAATTGCTGTAAAATGTGTATAAATTCTTAATTTACCTAGCCGCACTTTGCCTATTAGTAAACTTTAACAATTTCATTCATTATTTTATTAAAAAATGTAGAAAATTTTGTGCATTGTTAATGCGAAAAGAAAAGTTTAAAAATTGCATTACCTTATCCTTATAAGAATTAAATAGTTCTTAACATTAATTAAGTTTTAGTTATAGACACCCGAAAATCATATAAAGTGAAACTGTACATTTATCACACACACACACACACACACACATACACAAACAAAATCATAACTTACGAATATACATAAAAATAAATATATACAAATAGTATAAAAAAATTTGGTTTCTTTTTTAAATTCTAAACATTGCGTGTAATAGGGATCCCTCGATCGAATACACTCAAGAACACATTTTGTTATCAATCAAAATACAGTTGAAATTTACTCTGATAAGTAAAATATTTATAACAGAACTGTGTTAAGCTACTTTTTCCAACTAAACGAAGTAAACAAATTCTGGATCAGAATCCTTATCAACATCCGTTTTTCTACTACGAGTGCTACTGATAGACAGAGGAAACAGCAGTTTCGCGTCTGTGTGTTGTGTGTGTGTATCACATCTGTGGGTAAAAGATATGTTTACTTCGGTGCAATTGGAAATTACACAAATTGCGATTACCGAAGCAGCTTAGAGCTATCTTATCGCTAAGGTGCAAAAATAACACAGCTTTTTCAATATCGTAAGCCATATACCATATACATTTTATTTATTTTTCAAAAGAAAGCAAGACCACATATACAAATTAGATTTAAAACCCTCGGCAAGCTTATCAGCTATCTATACTACCATTCCATTAGTACAATTGCTTATGCGCCCTTTGTTGGCATTGGCAAGTACCGATTATATGTGACCAAGTTCTTAACCAGAGCAGCTATAGATAGCATGCACACAACGCCAGCCGGCATAAGTTTTCCGGATCTGTTCCATCGCGTACCCATCAATCCAGCCAAAAAGAGTGATGTACCCAACTGGAGTAGTGGACGTGGCTGCTCTTGTGAATTCAGGTGTGCTCCATAGCCTAACAATGCTCCAAAGGCTACTCCTGCCCCAAGTGATGGTATGGAACCTGATTGCGAACGTAATATGGAATGTTATTTGTTAGCCGGTTGTACATTGAAAACTTAACTCAGCAACTCTTTGTTAACAATAACACTTACCAGCCTTTGCATAGCCCATAATACCACCAGCAGCAACTGTGGCAGCATATACGTAACCAAACCAGTCAACAGCCATCTTTGTTCTTGTTTGTGCGATGCAATATGAGCTTGTATTTATTTAATTTATACGTTCGCGTTCAAAAATGCGATACTTTTCGTTCACGAGTCTCGTACAGTTGTTTATTTATATAAATTTCTTGGTAACAAAACCTTTGAATACATAAACATGCAACAACACAAGGGGAACGACCTTATGAAAACAAGTGGAGTTGCACCGAACTGCTCGGAATCAGTTTAGTGAACCACTCAGTAAAATGAATATAAGAACCATTTGGCACGTTTACGTTCTTTTGTCACCTTACAGGTATTCCCTAACATCACATAAATATACCGATAATAAAATTCCAGATCTCAATATAACAGACGTTAAATAATAGAAGACCAAGACAAATATAAATATAAAATATTTAGAGAATTTAATTGATATATATATTAATACAGTATTGCATAAAATGTGTAGATTAAGCTGTTCGATAAATTTACCAAAGTTATCGATATGCCTTCGCATGCATCCCAGTCGATACGAATTGAGCCACATTGCCTCATTAGTGTTGGTAAAGGCATACCGAAAGTGTTGGAAACTAAGCATCCCTCGCAAAAATTTTTGGGGCGCATAATTTTCACCGAAAAACTAAGAAAGTTAGAATTTGTCAGCGTCTAATATTTTGAAGAGCGTTGGTGTTCTTTTATACAGCAATTATACAACGTGCAACAAACGTTTAAAGTTATATAAAAGCAAATTGCACTTTTCTTCGTCCATTAAATTTGGTTATTGAATTTTCCATTTTGCACGTCTCCAATTTGCATTTGTTTTCTGCACATACTACGTGGTGTCGGCTTATTTCTTAGAACAAAATAGAAACACCGGCAAGCAAAAACCATTCATATTGTGAGCGTTTGCAAAAATGAGTGATTTTCAGACGCAGCAGGCTAGTTTAAGTCAATCGCAGGCGTTGGCAGCTGCCATACAGCGTGCCAAACAGGTAAGAAGAAGCAAGCCCAGCGCCGAAGCTGTATGAACAGCCGCACAGGAAAGGCGCCATTAACGACAAAAGTAACTGTTCTATTTGAACAGATTGCCGCGAAGATTCAACCGAATCAACAGCAGCAGCCACAAGGAGGAGTTGTAGGAGACATCGGCGCTTCCCTAGGCGGAGGAGGTGGAAATAACTTTAAGCGACATAACGACGACGGCGATAGCGGACCAGATTGCAAGCGTTCTTTTGGCAGCCCAGATTACGGTCAAAACAATTCGAATATGAGCAGCGGTAGCGGGGGTGGGGGCGGCGGTGGTAGCGGTGCCAATATGACTCAAGCAATTGCGCAAGCAGCAGCGGTGGCAGCACGCCTGGCAGCATGGCCTGCGTCCACCTGCGAAGAGCAAGTGCGCATTCCCGAAAGTATTGTGAGTGCATTTGTGGGACGCAACGGCAGCGACACCCTGAGCCATTTAGAGGCAGAATCGGGAGCTAAATTGGAGCTGATGCAGGATCAAGAAAGGGTTATTACGTTGCGGGGTTCACGTGAAAGCTGCACTAAGGGGCGCGAAATGCTAGAGCAAATGGTCGAACGAAACGGTGGAGGTAATGGTCAGTGCGAGGTGCTCCTAACTATTAATATGCCACCGCCGGGTCCCGGCGGCTATGCGCCGTATCAGGAAATTATGATTCCTGGCGCCAAAGTAGGCCTGGTCATTGGAAAGGGCGGCGATACCATAAAACAATTGCAAGAAAAGACAGGTGCCCGAATGATCATCATACAGGACGGGCCCAATCAGGAGCTCATCAAACCACTGCGCATTTCCGGAGTACCCCAAAAAGTTGAGCATGCTAAACAAATGGTCTTGGATCTCATTGCCCAAAAGGATGCATTAACCAACCAGCAACCACGGTCTGGACGCACTGGTGGCGGTTCTGGTGGTGGTGGTGGCGGCGGCGGCGGCGGTGGTGGCTCCGAGCAGGGCTTTAATAACTTTAACAATGGCAATGGCGGTGAAAGTGTGGAGGTATTCGTACCGAAAATCGCGGTAGGTGTGGTTATTGGAAAGGGCGGCGACATGATTAGAAAAATTCAAACCGAATGCGGCTGCAAGCTACAGTTCATCCAAGGCAAGAACGATGAGATGGGCGATCGACGCTGTGTAATCCAAGGCACGCGCCAACAGGTCGAGGATGCAAAGCGCACCATCGACGGACTCATTGAAAATGTGATGGTAAGAATCCAAACCAAGAATTCTCTTTTTAGAACACTTGTAGTTCTGTCATATTTTATAAATAGATTTGGGTGGGTTGGAATAATGAAGCATTTATGCATACTTTCATATTAATATTAAAATCTCCATAACACTTAGTCAAGTTGGCTGTGTTCCATGATATACAATGTAAAACTTACATATATATATGTGTATATATATACCAAATTCCATTACATTTAATAGTTAAACATCGCCCACCATCTTAGGATTCCTTTAACTTATCGCGACTAGTCTAGTTTTTGTATTGCCTGAGAATAACAGAAGTTATTTTAATCCACAGCAACGGAACGGCATGAACCGCAATGGCAACAATGGAAGTGGAGGAGGTGGCAGTCAAGGGGGCGGTGATTCTAACAACTCTAATTATGGTTATGGATACGGAGTGAACCATGCGCAGGGCGGTCGCGAAGAAATCACATTTCTGGTACCCGGCTCCAAATGTGGCGTAAGTTAATATTTATATATACTTTTTATTGGTATTCTTATGTTTGTTTATTTACTATTTATAGATTGTTATTGGACGTGGCGGTGAGACCATTAAGCTTATCAATCAGCAATCTGGAGCACATACAGAAATGGATCGCAATGCGAGCAATCCGCCAAATGAGAAACTTTTCAAATCCAAAGGCACCACCGATCAGGTGGAAGCTGCGCGTCAAATGATATCTGAAAAGATCAACATGGAACTGACAGTGCTCTCCCGAAAGCCCATCAGTGGTGGTGGCGGCGGTGGAGGAGGTGGTGGTGGCGGTTCAAATAATTCGCATCACAATCCACAGCAAGGCGGATACGGTGGCCAAATGCAGGGTGGCGATCCCAACGCCGCCGCTGCGGCCGCATACCAGCAACAACAGCAGCAGCAGCAACCCTGGGGTGCCTATGGACAACAAGGCAGCTGGGATCCTGCCGCTGCTCAACAGCAGCAACAAATGGCTATGGCGGCGGGTCAAGGCGCAGCAGGTGCAGCTGCCGGCGCTGGAGGTCAGGATTATTCAGCGCAGTGGATCGAATATTACAAGTAAGTTGCTCCATAACACTGAACCTACCATACTCATTACGAATTGTTTTTAAATCAAAGGCAAATTGGTTGCCATCGCGAAGCGGACATGATTGAACAGCAGATGAAGGCTAAGTTGGCAGCCGCAGCACCAGCACCCAGTCAGCAAGCTCCACAGCCACAACAGCAGCAGCAACAGCAACAAAGCGGGGGCAACGGTGGAGACTACAGCGCACAGTGGGCGGAATATTATCGCAGTGTAGGAAAAATTGAAGAAGCAGAAGCCATTGAAAAGACGCTCAAGAACAAGGTAAGGATTCGTGACTACAAAACATAAGTTAGAAGGAATGTAGATCTAATCAAAAGGATAATCAATTTAGAATATTGTAAATACAAATTACTTTTACTAACTTGGATTTGTATTATTTGATTGTAGCTACAGCCAAATGGAGCTGGCACCGGTAGCAGCAGTGCGCCCAATCCAAGCCAAGGTGGCCCCAATCCGAACCAGCCCAATGCAGCAGCTGTGGCGGCAGCAGCAGCAGCCGCTGCTGCAGCGGCCGGTGGCTACGCCCAAGGTATGACTCCCAGCCAATATGCACAATATTCACAGTATTATGCTGCAGCGGCTGCTGCGGGTCATCCGCAAGGAGCGCCGCAGCCCCAAGGTGGGGCCGGATCTGCTGTCGGTGGTGGCCAAGCCGGCGGACCACCAGCTGGATATCCCGGTGGCTATCCAGGCGGCGGCTATGGTGGCTATCCCAGCGGGCCGGGCGGACCTGCCCAACAACAAAAATCACATAAAAACGATAAGCATTAAGGAAATGAATAGAATGCGGGTGCCTTTGAATCGGTGAGTACTCGAATCAATTGATGAATATATATAGAGACGAGGGTTGATGATTCAGATTTCCTTGAATATATTTGCATTTTGCTTTGCTTTCCTTTTACTTGCCTCTTTATTTTTGGGTGATATTTTATAAAATTTTGTATTTTTATAATATACCTTATACTATATACTTTATTCTATATACATATATCATACAATTATATATATATATATATCTATATACAAACTTTAAATATCTACAATTTACATATGTATAAAAGCTAACGAAATCTTGTTTACCATGCGTAAAACTCTTTGCAGTGAATCATTTGATTTGTTCTACTATGTCTTTTATCCCCAATATATTAGCAAAATAATTGAATCGCAGATGAGCAAGAAGTACAATAACAACGAGAGCCAACAATCAAGATCGCCATCACTCAATCAATAAATCAAACAAACAACCAAACAAACAAACAAGCAAACAGTAAATTAATCAATCAGTTTACACACTAGCAGCTTCAAGCGTCGCGCTTTGCATAATTGTAAATTTATTATATATAATTATATGCAAACTATATTGGTTTTTTTCTACTTATAATTTCTCTAGTTTTTAAGTACGTTTAGTTTATCCAAAATAATAATTCAAACAAACAAATGAAAACAAATCAAAACAACAAACAAAACTTACAAAAAAACAAAAAAAAAGAAAAGAAAAATACAAAAAAAAACCTATTCAAACAATGCTGTTGCTGTCCAGGTTCACAGAGACACAAATAATGGGACAATATACAAATTATTTACAATATAATATATATACATATATATATATATATATATTTTAACTTTCATAACTTATATGCATATATATAATTTCCATGAATACAATTTCTTTCGTCAATTTAGGCATCTTGAGCGGAAGTTCCGACAACTGCCAACTACCAAATTATAATACTATTTCCACGTTGGAGTTTTGGTTTATTCAAAGACAACAGAATATATATACAATATGACCTACACATATACAAATACATATACACATACACATTTATATATATATGAATGCATACATATGTGTGTTATCCATGCCGTAACCTTTTGATACCACGTAACGTTTCTCATACATTTTAACTTAGCTTACGAGTAGTTATAATGCATCCATATACACAATCAAAAAAAATCAAAATATATATATATTTATATATATACTTACTTATCTTTATATAAATATATATACGACAAACTTAAGAACGCTTCTACTGATCTGGTAAGAATTTCAAACTGTATAATTATTAGTAATTACCAGTGTTTTTCTTCATGTAACTGGAAATCAAAATCTTAAATATTGAACAATGTTTTTTATATACATATATATATATATCTATAATATATATAGATGCGATAAAACTGGTTTCTTGAACCGGAGGAAGATATGAGCTCTTTTTTATATTGAAACTGAACTTTCTAAACTCATATAACATGTTTAACACTTTTTTTTCCACATTTCAGTTGAGGACACAGCTGTATATGTATGGTTGGTTTATCGATTAGCTATAAGATTAAACTTTATATAGTCTTGATTTGATTTCAGTTCGATTGATCCAACTGAAAGCAACCATATCATAGATGTGCAAGGTCCCAACTTAGATTGCATGCTCTCTATTGATTGTCCAGTCCAAAATCTTGGCAATCTCTTGGCGGCGCATTTGTTTTCGTTTTTTCTGTTTTTCTTTCTTTTTCGCAAATATTTTGTACCAATACTTTTTTGGTAAGATCTTAAAATATATGTTAAATATTGTGGTATGGCGATAACTTTGTGTTGTGTACGAACAACAACTATAACACTATATAGATCATTTATATTTCAATGACATTTTGGGATTATATTTAAACATTTAAATTAATTGTAAATTATGCACATGAAACCTCCATATATATATATATATATATATATATACTTGATATATACATACATATGTAATTTCAGAGGACGTTCAGTAAATCCAGACATCTTTAAGCCAGTACATACCAGTAACAGAAACAGAAACAGAAACAGTAACAAAAAAGCAAAATACACATGAAAACTAATTTCAAAATATTAAACAAAACAAAAAAAACATTTCTTATTAACAAATTTTGATAATAATTCGTACAGTACAGTAAACGCGTGAAAACTTGGTAAGATCTATTGTTGTTATTGTGTCTTATCTTACAATGAAAACCATAAACACTTTTTATAATATAATGTAGGTCTGAAATTATAAAAATATATTTATATGCGTAAAATAGCCTAAGTTTTATGTCTCTTAATGAAAAATATTATTGTTGCAACAGCTGAAAATGATGTGCACTCTTTCTAATAAATATTTGTATTTGTATAAGAAAGTGGACACGCCGCAAGATATACTAATCTCTTTCGCAGCAGCCTACGATTAATTGAATAAACACATAACTATATAATATATACTATATTTATGATTATGAACCCTAATCATCAACATGCAACACTTACCATACATATATCTCTATGTATGTGTGTGTGCATGCATGTTGTATGCAAATAATGTGTTTCTATTTATTAAATTTTATTTTTCTCCAAGTTATTTGCCATATATGAAAATCGTTCTTGAGCGTATTTTCAGAGGCGCTGAGTTGGATGGGATCGGGATCGGTATCGGTATCTAGGGCCGGGCTTTTCATTTTGTTCAGTCGCTGTCGTTAATTTTTGGGTATGTAGCAGGTCTAACTATATATCTACCTATATACATATGCCTTGAAACATTTTGAATATACTTGTGTGTCTATATAATTATATTTATATACATAATATATAAATTTCAAATGCCTTATCTTATGCACATATATGTACTCGTAATATTGCTGATAATATTTTCTATATACATACTATATTTGTACATACTTTTACATACATACATATGCGACATGTATATTTCTTCTATATATTCCAATAGCCAACCGCAACGCGCTTTTCCACGCTGTACTGCCCCCAAAAGAGGCGACACGTTTGAGCTCCAAACTCAAACTCAAACTCAAAGCAGACCAATTGATATTTCGATTATAACTACTCTATAATATTATATAAATCAATCTCTACGATTAATAATTTATATTATAAATATGAGCCATATGCCATTGTTTCAAGGTATCATTTGTTTGCGATCTATACGGTTTATATTGCCTTCACAATCCGAATATTACATACCTATATATAAATATTTATTATATATTTTTATAAATATTTTTATTATTCCTACATAAATATTCCACTTAACAAAATTGGTACAGCAACATTTATGAAGTCTGACGTTGGGACCAACGGTGCAGTTATTAACTCCGATAACCGTTATGAATGATCGCTCTGAATTGGGTTTAGCATTGATATATGACTTTCTTTTCTGTTTTCTTTTGACGGGGAAGTTTTTTCTGTTTTGTTTTTAATTCCAGCAGACGGGCTGCTAAGAGGGGTCCCAAGCAACTAAATTATCGATTCCATTTGGTGGTAAGTATGCATCAAAATCCATATAACATATTAACAAACGTATTAGACGTAGACGAGAGTTGTTGTCGAATCCATTTAAAACCATTTGCGTTACGTTTTGGGTCAATATAAAGCCGTTTATTTCGCAATCAAATGATATTTTTGAAATTGATGTATATTTCTTTATATTTGATTTAAATTATGTGCTTTGATCTATTTCCAGGGGCAATTGAGTAAAATTTCTTTAATAATTCATAATCCTAATTTTGACAAAAATATATATATAAATATTATGTGTTTTATTTACCGAATTTACCTTAAATAATCTTGTGTCTTGTCCTTTAAAATTGCTATTTGAACATTCTAATATCTGTGTATTACAGCCTTTTCCATCAGATCCACTGTTAAATTATCAAATTGTCAAACTAAAACTGAAAATTTAGTTATAATTCCTCATATTCACATAATCCACATACTACATATAAGTATATACATACATATATACCGATTATTATTAAATGATGCCAAAAACTATGAATATATTCGATTTCTCAATAAAACTTCAAAATATTAAAACAAGAAATGGCTATTTTTTTTGAAGTTCACACAAAAATTCTAGTTTATTCTATTTTTATTATATATATTCAATTTTATAAACTCAATATACACAAAATGTGAGATAAATATACATATGCTTATACACTTAGGGGCGATCCAATAGTAGTAGTACATATACCAAAATGGTGTTAAAAAAAATGTATAACCCATTAAAACAAATGTATTTTCAATTAATATTCTTGCGATATTCATATATATATATATATATATTATTGATACACATACACATACACATAGTTCAATCGTCTTTATTTTCTGAGCGAAACATTTAGATCTAAACAAAATATCGCTTTATATCTAGGCATCCAAGTGGGACGCACGGGTTATGTTTAAGTTCTGTTCTATCAAGAGAGCGCTCAATAAATTCTACCCGACTTTGTTCTTCTCAGATCCTCTGTGACCATTCTTCATACATATAATATATACTTGGTTTTTATTTAATTCCTTTTTTTTTTTCTTTCTTGATATTAACGCACATTGAGATTGATTTGAATTGAATATTTTTAATTATTTTACCATTTGGTTTTGTTTGATTATTTCTTATGACAAGAAAACGTACATTGAGATGTTTGTAAATATGTGTGTGTGTGTGTGTGTGTTTGTTGTGTTTTATTTGTGTGTTGAAAACATTTATTTGAATCTTATATATTTGTTCATTACTTTGTTTTATTTAAAATTTACATACATCTATTTTTGTAAGGATATTTATACGATATATATTTTGCTCTATTGTTTTTTTTTTTTACTTCAATTATATGCGTATTTTATGGTAGATCTATGTGATTTTTAGTTGTGTAAACTTGCCGCTCTTGAAAAGAAACCTTCTGTAATTCTTTCTATTCTTTCTTCCACCTATTATTAAGACCAATCACTCGATATAAATTAAATACGACAAAACGTTTTTTGTGAAATTAAGACATAGGCTATTTTAGTTTTATAACAATATGTTGATAGTTAAAGACTGGCCATTCCAATATTTGTCATATAGTTATCAACTCCTTATCAAAAGGATAAGTTAAAAAAGAAATTTGTTAAAATTTCAAATGTTGCAACCATACATTATATTTTACACTCATCGATTATTTTCAATATATTTCCAAGAATTTCTAATTTTTTGCCCAAATTTTGTGGATCAATAGATTTGAATAGATATTATTCCCTAGTACTTTTTTTTTACTTCGTTTTTAGCCCAATTTCAAATATTTAATTAATTTTTTTACATAGCCGAAAACGTGTGCAATATATCAATATCATAATTTTTAGATTTGCTTCGTTTTTTGTACTGCTGCCAGTGTATATTTTTTGTTTAATAATCTTTTCTTTCTTTAATTTTTTGTATCCTCTTTGCTTAATTTAAAATACATAATATAGAACGACAAATCAATCGGCTATACATTGATGTATAATCTTCTGTGTTCTGCATATTTCTTTCTTTCTTTTTGTTTTTGTTTTTACATATTGTTGTAACTATATCGGTTTGCTTAATATACACACTTTCTGTAAAGCCATTTGAGAGCATTGGCATTCATAAAGAAAAAGAAATAGAAAGTGTTTACAAATTACGTTTACATATATACATATTCACATGCATATATGGATAATCGTCTCTTAGTGCACAAAAGACAATCAGTTTAGTTAGTTTTAAAGAGTACATATTATACGCTTATAGGAAAACTAAGGGTATTTCCTTGAAATTGAACCATCTTTGAAAAATGGGTGGCGAAATATTTTTGCCTTAACGGTCGCTTTCTTGTTAATTTTCTTCTCTCTAGGGATTGGTACACGTTCATCTTCAACCTCATCTTCATCATCATCATCATCATCTTCTTTATAAAATTTATGTTTATCAAATTTAAATTTATCAACTTCATCTCCACCATCTTCTTCTTTATCAACTTCATCTTCACCATCTTCTTCATCATCTTCTTCTTTAACTTTATTTTCATTAACTTTATCTTCTTCTTTCGCTTTTTCTTCTTCTTTATCTTTATCTTCTTCTTCTTTAGCTTTATCTTCTTCTTTGTATTTATCTTCTTTATCTTTATCTTCTTCTTGTTCTACTTCTACTTCTACTTCTTCTACTTGCAGATCCGCTTCAAGGCTCAAATGCCCCCCTTTCTCGTAATTTTATGTGGCGATTAACTGAAAATATAAAAGATTCGAATAGTATATATTAATCTGTGCGCACGTATGGAATTGCTACTTGTTACTTACCGCTTTTACCGTTGCCTTAATGAAATCCTTCTTGTCTGTTAAATCAAATTCTGGGTACTTAGCATAGACTTGTTTGCACACTGTTTTCATAGTAATCTCTTCGAGATTAGCTTTGTCTAAAATTTCTTTGACATAACCTCGTATTTGTTCATCCTGCAATGGGGGAGGGGTATTAGAGCGATTACTTATTTACACGCGCAGGCTCTTGGGGCGCTTTGATTTTACCGTTGGAAATGCCATTTTGCTCTTTTTGGTTAATGGCTCGTCCTCATCGGACTCATCTTTATCATCACCCTCTTCTTCTTCGGAAGACTCTTTCTTTGATTTCCTCGGTCGACCAGCGGCTGTTGAACATTAGTAATAAAATTAATATAAATACATTTTAAGACATATTTTTTTATTAACTTACACTTTCCAGCTGATTTTGACTTGCTATTAGCTTTGCTATTTTTCGCAGGCGTTGTGGGCTTCTTACTCTTTTTGGGACGCTCATCCTAAAAAGGAAAAAAACACTTTACATTTTGATCTTTGTGAAAAATTGGTATTACGGTCACTTACCTCGCTTGGCTCGCTGCCAAACTCTGACAATTCTTCCTCCTCTTCATCCTCTGATACTTCTTCCTCCTCGCTTTCTGAGTCTTTGCGCTTTTTTGCAGACGCGGTTCGTCCGCGTCCCCGCCTGCCGGATGGAGTGCCAGCAGCGGATCTGCCTCGTTTACCAGCCGAGCCGCGCTTGTTTCGCTTCGGCACCTGATGAACAATACCAAATGGCGTTAAAATACTGCTAAGCAGCTCTCATATGTAATGAACTTACATCACTATCTGCGTCAGATAGCTCTGATTCCTCCTCGTCCTCGGAATCTGAATTTCTTCGTCGGCTTTTACGTGATGGTCGACCTCGACTGCCACGAGCTGATACCTTGCGACCAGCTCCAGCTGCTCCACCTGCACCACCACCGCGTCCTGCTTCAGAGTCAGAGTTGGCCGATGGATTGTACTACAGATAAGATATAAGAGATAAGTTCAAGTACGGAAATGCATTTGACAGACTTACATCTGAGCCAGACTCGGAATCGTCGTTCCGCCTTCGCTTAACCACTGTTACTTTGTGCTCGCTCTCCTCAGAGCTGGATAGATCAACATATGCTGACATTTCTGAAAGTAAAAGAAGTGAATTATTTAGATTTTCTATTGGAACCTTGGTAGTTGCTTACTCTTGCCTGCTGTGGAACGCTTGGGACGTCCGGTGGAATTACGCGCCGATCCCCTGCCTGAGCTTGCGCTTGGCTTACTGCTTTTGCGCTTTTTATCATCTTCACTGGCGACCTCCTCATCGTCATCAATTTCTTCATCGTCGACTTCCTCTTCTTCCTCATCAATCTGTTCTACGCAGAGCGACTCATCTGGCTCCATTAGAAATTTGAGCACACGCGCAGCAATCTCATCTTTACTGCCCTTACGATCCAGGGTGAGAATTTCGCAGATGCTGCGGAGTGTTTTGTTGTCCACCTTTTTTATGGACTCATATTTCTTTTTGTATTCTGATGAATCCTTAGCGAACTCAAAACCAGCAAAGGAACGTAAATTCTTTTTGACCACATTGTTTTTTCCCTGGGCACCGAAGCAAAGCTGCATAAAATTATAAGCATACATTAGAATTCTTTATCCCATACTTTTTGTAATCTGTTTTGTTTAAGCGTAAAACTAACTTACCGCATGAAGCGTTTGCAGCCCATCAACGCGTGTCTTGTTAATATTCTCATTTATTCGATCAATCTCGGCCAGTGCAACGACGTTCTCGTCATCTTCGGGCACCTCGTTGTTCTCGTCAAGTCCATCGCCTTCGTCAGCATCGTCCTCGTCTTTTTCCTCATCATCTGATTTCTCCAATTTTCCATTTTTGGGTTTCGACTCAGTCTTCCTGGCGACCGCTGACTTGTCTGCAGTTCCCGACTTCGATTTGGAGCCGTCGGTGGCATCATTTTTCTTCTTATCCGCGATGGCAGTTGTGGGTTTCTTTTCGTCATCACTTGCGTCATCATCATCATTATCTTCTATCTGATCGTCGTCGTCATCTTCCATATCCTCCTCTTCCTCTCCTTCATCGTCGTCATCTTCAGGCTTGGCTGCACCTTTTTTGGAACCGTTATTGTTTAATTTCTTTATTGCAGTCGGAGATGTTGGAGATACATCCTTTGTGTCCGTCTTCTTTCCACCTGATAATAGAAATTTTATTTAATTCCCATACTATACAATCAAACAGCGCACTTCAGAGATATGGTAACGTCTCTATACATACATTACTACAAATTATTATTTTTTTTTCGGATAAAAATAGCTGGCGACTTAAATCGAGTTTGCCTAAATCAAGTACAAAAATTATAGAAGCGATTTTTTTTTTATCAATAACTTTAACTTTTATTTTAAAGGACAAAGAAATAAAATACTTTTCCCTGTTACTCGATAAAGGATTTAGATAAATTATTTCATATTTTTCACGAATCACGAATTTTTTTCAAATATCTATAGATGTATTCAAGCTTGGGAAGTCCAGTGCTAAAGTGTTTGGAGCGCAAAGGACCATGAAATTGAAAACTTAGTCTTCCTTGGCATTTACTATACATAACCATATTGTTCAGGGTTCAGTATGAACAATAGCCAAGGGTAAGGTAAAACGGGTGGTGTAAAAATTGCCAGAAATATAAATAACATTGGGAAGTAAACTTAAAAAACCTTTTACAAATAAACTTCAGTCATTGCAGGAATTCGAACCATGTGAGAGAATGCGACATGAAACGAAAAAGCTTCGAACGCGGCCTTTTAGACAGCAGCGCTACAGCCAACTCAGTTCAGATAACGGCGAGAGACACAAATGAAGGAGCGTAAGCAATTCGCCGCGTTTTGTTTAACGCGCGCAAAATTCATTTCATGATTTTTGTTTTTCTCGCTCTTTCTTCATTCAAACATATAGAGACACACGAACACACCATTTCTCTTTGAGTGAGTGCAAGTGTGTATGCGCACTTGTGATGCTTTTATTTACCTGCATCCGATGTTGGCGCGGCCGCAGCCGCTGACTCTCCAACAGCTTTTTTATCACCGACGTCATCAGTAGCGGGTGGCACTGCTGCACCGCCCTCCTTCTCTAAAGATTTTGCTACCTCAGAATTGGGTGCAGGCTCCGCTGCATTTTCAACCGACTTTGATTCGATTTTTTTATCGGCGGCATTTTCTTTGGTCGCCGTCTCTGCCTCTGACGCTTTGTTGGTATCCTATCGTAAATCAAAACAAGAGCAAAAAACACAATTTTATTATTTATTTCACTAATACATTTTTGGCGGAGTTTATATTTAAGCACTAAAACTACCATTAGACTTTGTGTATTGCGCGGTCTCTGGTTTATGCGTTTTGGGTTTTCTCTCTTTTTCTAAATGCACAAGTTTTTTTAGAGCACAAGTTTTCTTTTGGGCTTTGCATTTGTGTATGCGTGTCTATGGGGGAATTGGGCATGCACACGTTGTCTCGCTCGCACTCATCAAAAACTAGACACGAACAACATACAAACGCAACGACGCCATGTTTATACACATAAACGAATGGTCGCAAGGGAGAAGAAGACCGATTTGTTAAGACCAATATTTGTTGCGCTTTATTTACACATGAAACACACTTGCCCGCTAGGCTTTATTTCTTTGCATTTATGGCATGCACTTTTAACTTCCTTTTAAAACAATTTTCAGTAATTTACATACCATATTTTCAATGGTTTTATCTTTTTTTTCGTCAGCCGACATGCTTATGCTTATGTGTGTGGCGTTAGGGATGTGTGAAAATACATCGATCATTATGCACTTAGGTTATCGAAAACTGGCGGTGTGCTAAATTAAAATATTTCATTCTTGCAAATTAAATATTTTGAGCTTTAAATTGCAATATTTAAACCCAATTAACATCCTATATCATTCTACCCTTTTTAGTCGCACTTTTTCTGTTATTAAGTTTCAAAAATTTATTTTTAAAAACGATAAGTAATCGGCGACATGTTCCACCAATGAGATGCATTTATTTGACACTCAAAACGAGACGCGTGCACAACATTTGTAGTAAAAAGCGCGCGCAGTGCGTTTTATCAAACGAAGTCCGTATTTAGAACGTACAGAGGCAAAGGAGCAACGAACGCAAAGCGATCGTCATGGGAATTTTGGGACTTTCGAAGCTAATTGCGGATTTGGCTCCGCAAGCGATCCGCGAGAGTGAAATCAAAAACTTTTTCGGTACGTCTGACGCTAGACACCGGCGTTCAATAAAGTATTTACTGAAATAAATTTGTATATCTTGCAGGTCGCAAAGTGGCTATTGATGCCAGTATGTGTTTGTATCAATTCCTTATTGCTGTTCGCTCAGAGGGCGCTCAACTGGCGACCATCAATGGCGATCCAACCTCACATTTAATGGGCATGTTCTACCGCACTATTCGGCTACTTGATAATGGCATAAAGCCTGTTTATGTTTTCGATGGTTTGCCACCAGATATGAAATCCGGCGAGCTAGCAAAGCGTGCCGAGCGACGTGAAGAGGCGGAAAAGGCATTGAAGGCGGCCACAGATGCAGGGGACGAAGCAGAAATGGAGAAATTTAATCGTCGGCTAGTACGCGTTACTAAAGAGCATTCGCGCGAAGCTAAGGAGTTGCTCAAATTGATGGGCGTACCCTATGTGGATGCACCCTGCGAGGCGGAAGCGCAATGTGCTGCTTTAGTCAAGGCAGGTAAGGTGTATGCCACGGCTACAGAGGATATGGATGCGCTTACCTTCGGATCCACCAAGCTGCTGCGATATCTTACCTACAGCGAGGCGCGCAAGATGCCTGTCAAGGAGTTTAGCTACGACAAGGTATTACAGGGCCTCGAACTGACAAGTGGTGAATTTATTGATCTCTGTATTCTGATGGGCTGCGATTACTGCGAAAGCATTAAGGGAGTTGGACCCAAGCGCGCTATTGAACTGATTAAAAGTCATCGTGATATTGAAACTATTCTTGAAAATATCGACAAAAACAAGTACACTGTGCCGGAAAATTGGAACTATAAACGAGCCCGCGAGCTCTTTATCGAACCAGATGTAGCTGATGCTAGCGCTATTGACCTAAAGTGGGTAGCACCCGATGAGGAAGGTCTCGTCCAGTTTCTGTGCGGCGATCGACAGTTCAATGAGGAGCGCGTGCGTAGTGGTGCCAAAAAATTGCTTAAGTCCAAACAGGCCCAGACCCAGGTGCGCCTTGACAGCTTTTTCAAGACACTCCCTAGTACGCCCAATGCTAATTCTAGTGCTGCTGCTAAGCGCAAGGCCGAAGAGGCCAAGAAGAGCGCAAACAATAAGAAGGCCAAGTTAAGCGGCGCTGGTCGTGGTAGAAGGCCCAAGTAATTTTTGTGTAAGCTTTTCTATAAAAATTATAGATTTTCTTTAATTATTATTTATACACTTTAAGCTTATAAACTACTTTCATACAGTTACAAAACATATATCTTAACATTAATTGGTCTTCTTTGTGGGCATCGGCGTGTTTGTAGGTGTTGGCGAGGATGACCTTCGCCATTAGCTACAGCAAATACTGTTTAGCCAAGGCGCGCAGAAAACGCGATTTGCGTACCATGGCGCTCTCCCGTTTGATTTCTTCATTATTGTTAGCATTCAGCTCCAAGGTGCCCATCATCGTGACCTGTTGGAAGGCAAGAGATAATGTTATTAGATTAGAGGATTACCTAAAAAAAACCAATCTTTCGTTTAAATTTAAGACAGGCCCTATTACAAAGTAAGAAATCAAGAGTTAAAATATAAAATTTTTAAATACACAGAAACGTCTGGCTGGACCTGACCCTAATCTCTTTTATTTAACGTACCGCCTCCAGTTTGCGACTGTGCTCGCCCCGTTTGGCGTGTAGGTTGACGATGAATTCCAGGAGCGTTGTGTCCCATATGCAGCTGTAGTAAGCATCCATGGCATCAGTGAAGTTGGATGACTTTTCGCTGAGATTCTTGAAGACAATGCCGTAGTCAATCTCCTCAAGGAACTGACACAGCACGGTGGCCTGCATATGACAACCCAGATTAGCGGCACACCGAATCATCTTCCTGATCACATAGTCATCGGCTACATTGCGCTGCAGTGGCATCGTACAGTAATCTGTACCCGTGACCAACGCGTTAACATAGCAACGCATGGCCGACTCATTGTTGCCAATGGCCAATTCCAAATCACCCTTCATCTTTAGCCAGGAAATAGTTTGTGGGTAGTGGCCCAGTGCCTCAGAAAGCAGCCATTGAAGTGTTTCGCAGACGCTGCGCAAACTAAAGCTGTTGGGGCTACGAAAGGGAAAATTATTAGGAAAAGTAATTATCAGTGGAAAATGAATGCTCCTACTTGGTAATGGTGGTCGGCCAGAGCTGCATGTACTCGCAGTTAAGATCATGATTGGGATCATCCTTTAGTATATTGTGCATCTTTCCGAGCATGGAAATAGCAAGTCCGAATACACTTTGATGTCGTACGCGCTGCAGAAACGCCTGGAGTGCGCAGCTGGCGCCTGTTGATGCACGCTTGGGCACATTGAGGAACATGCTAAGCATCAGCTCCCAAGCATCGCGAAACACCTTTTTCGGTCCCTTCATTTTCTCCATTTCTATGAAAGTGGCGGCAAACGCCAATGGTAGCTCCAGCTGAGGCGCGCGTTTGTCCAGGTAAAGAAGTGGGGGAAAGTCTGTCAGATTGAGCAGCATGATAGCACAGTTCTCTAGAATATCGAGCCTTGGTATCACTGCTTCTCCTGCTTGGACTGCATTAAGGCACTGCTTACATCGTGCACCAAGTGTTTGCAGATCAAGGGGTTTCTGATGCCATTCGTCCAAGCACTGCGTGATTTGTATGTGAAGTATTTCCCACGTTACCAGCTTGCACATTACTTGAGAACTACCTCCAAGTTCCTGGCGCTGTGACTCGGACTTCAGTACACTCAGCATAGACACCGCATCGATGAAGTTGCCACGCGCCGCCAGTTCCCGGGCTTTTCCGAGCAGTACGTAGCTAAAGTCCTGCAGAAAGCTAACTGGCATTGCCATGATTACCGTCTTCAATGGCTGCGGTACGTCCCAGTTGGGATTGATTGCCCACAGAGGTTTGCCAGGCGCCGTGCCACAAAGTTTGACCAGCAGAATCCTAACGGTGTTTGCATTGGTGGAGGAGATCAACTGACGCTCCAACGCGGCAACATCTACCCGAGTTACTATAACAGAGATAATCAGTGATAAGGAATTAGTATGGATATTGCTGGTGCTGAAGTTACGTAAAACCACCAAACAGGATATTAGTAAAAGAAAAGAACGTACTCTTTGAGTGGCATATCCAGTCGCTGATCGTGGCCAGTGAATTGTTAAGCACTGGCAGCGTGGTGTGTACCAGTTGCTCATCCAAATCAACCAATTCTTCCTTCGTGAAAATGCCCATACCTTCGGCCGTATGCAGCAACTGTCGGCATTGCTCCTGCTGCTGCTGTTGTTGTTGATACATTACACAGTCAATGAGAAAATGCTTGAGTCCCGTCCGATCTGACTGGCTGCAGTACGTTAGGGCGTCGCGTACGGCATCTATAATGGGTGGTACGTAGTCCATTTCACGAAACTTTTCAAAGTACTCTTCACTGCTGAAGATGTTGCCCCATTCAAAGGCAGAGCGCACCACATTAAGCGCAGATACATTAAGAAGCAGCTGACGTGGTTCCTTAAGTAATCCTGTCGAAATGGCACCCTCAATGTCTAGCTCCACGTTTCGTCGGCTCACAAGTGGAATCTCTCTTGCACGATTGTCTTGGCGTAGGATGGGTACAATATCTGCGTAGCTGTTCAGCAGACAGTGATGAAAGCGTTCAAGCAATGTCCGGGGTTGAGCACTGATACCACAAGCCTGCAACAGTCCCTCCAGTTCAGTGGGCCGAATGTGGCAAAAGTATCGGTTCGCACCAGGGCGTAATGCTTGAAGATTGCTGTTGCAGGCGGCAGCTGCCTCCCGCGCTAGCACATACTGTTTTGTGTGGAGGAAGTAATTCGCCAGCTCGTACTGAAGCTGTGCACGCAGTTCCTGGGGAGTGATCATGTGCATCATATCGTAGTTCTGGGCGGTGTTAAGGTTGTCGCAATGCAGAGTCACAAAACTATCGTAATGGAACACATGGAAGAACTTGTTGCTGACTGCTAAGCAAAGCTGTCCCAAATATTCGATGGAGGGTTGAGTGGGTGAGTCCAGAAAGAGTTGAAGTTGATCCCCTGTTTGGAACCTGTAAATGGAATCTTTAACAAACTGTTCTGTACTCCAACTAAGACTTACATAAGCGGACGTGGTGACTTTAAGGCGCTCTCTTTGTTGAGTTGCAAACGAAGCAGCATCATATGGTAAATAGTAAGCGCAAAACGTGCCGCGCGTTCATTTCCAGTGGGTGCTAAAAGACACAGGGCGAAACAGAAGATGAGGATGCAAAGATTTTTAATGTGGTGGGTAACATACATATTTTGTAGTCGAAGTCGCTGGCGAATGGAATGCTTACAGCACGTCCAAAGCTTATTGTACACAGATCACGCAACAGACCCAGCTGCATTATTACGGGCAGGTTTTTCTCCAGTATATCCAGGTCCCATCTAAGCCAAGTAGCCACTTTGAGCTCCAGTATCTTTAGAGCCAACTGTTTGCGGGTTAACTGCAGACCCTGCTGCTGTGGAATGGGCGGCACACTAAGTACCGGTGCAGCTACGGGCGTGCTTGCATTGGAACCCACGGTAGCACCTGTAAGGTTCTGCAAATCACTGCCCGGCGTAGCTACAGTAGATGCAATTGTGGTGTCCGGCGTCACGCTGATGAATTGCATGATTAGCTCCACCGCGCTTGGTTCTGCAAGGAAGAGCAAGGAATGAATTTGAGAATGCTACAACTGGGCGGCTTATTTGAATCTCCTACCGGGATTTTTGCATTGTAAGTGCTGTGTTATTTTATGCGGATCAAGCAGAAATTCAAACCACAAAACTGTTTCTGCCGCTAGCGGTACCGGCTTGGGTTTTAAGGGATCCATTTGTGTGTTTATAGAATCTTTAATCCCTGACTGTATTGTTCAGATGAACTGTATGAACTAAACAGTTCGTTCATGTAAAACATATGTTTTTACTTTCCAAAAACTTAACATTTCGCCGAAATGTTATTAAGAACTGCTACGAGTGCTGGTTTTAGACTTCTAAAATTAATAAAAAAAATTGTTGTTAGCAAAATATTATATTAAAATAATGTTTATTACAGTCTAATTATAAAGAGTTAGAGTTTAATTTGTAAAATTCCAGCGGTGATTGTTGATAAAATTCGAATATAAAAGCCAGTAAACGTTGTTACTAATAGTTGATAACAGAACGCTAACAGAAAGCACGGCACAAACCTATTATTATCGATATGTGAACAGATAAGACGATATTTATTCAATGTTTGACTGTCAAATGTCCATTTAGCCATAAAAATGTACAATTAATATCAAAAGCAGTTGATATAATATACAAATGAAACGTAAAAACGTATCTAAATAAATATGGATTCTCCCGTTCTGTAAAACTGCTTATAAAAGATGCGTAACAGTTACGCAGCGCTTGCAACAGGTTGTCGCTATTACTGAACAAAATTATGTTCGAGAATATGTTAGGAATGAGAACCACTGTTAGTTATTTGCTGTAAGGTAAAATATCCTAGAAACGAGGACTGTCAAGTAAATATCGTATAAATAACACCCCTGTTAAACTGTTTGCTGTAAAATAAATATCATAGAAACGAAAATAGAGTTACGCTGCTTGCTTAAATGAAAGCCTCATTCAAAATCGTATTTAATTTGTAAACATTTAAACAATTATTATATAAGTGTTTTTTATGTAAACTACATGTATAATAGACACGTTAATTAAATTTAAGCTTGACCGAATCTTTTAAATGCATTTATTATATTATTATTACTGATTGCTATTTCGACAACACAATTTTTACTTGACATCATAAAATTCTTATTTATGTCGCCTAAGCGCAAAAGCCGATAAAGCCGTAGACAATATTAGAGAAGTACATGACTATTTTTATTGATTTTCTTTTATTTTTCGAGTTCATTAAAAATGTAAAATAGTTTAAATGATATTTGGCTGATTTATGCTAATATGTTTACTTTTTATCTGAGGCGCCCATAGTTTTCTATTTTTTTTATGATTTTATCTGTTGCACACCGAAAGAAATTGTGGTGAAGTTAATTTGCCAATAGTTAACTGTATATTTTTCTCATTTGTTTAGTATAGCAAAGTTTGCTTTTAATTTTTATTAAAGATTTGTCATTGTTTCATTTTACAATAGTATTATATGAAAAATAAAGTATTTCTCTCAGTGCATATGCTCCAATTCACCAACACTTCCATTTGCCTCATCGATTTTGGTCTTGTTTAACATAAAACTCTGTTGTGCCGCCTTATCTTGAACTTTATGAGCATTTCATGGCATAAGCTGGAAATATTTAACGTTATTCAGGTGATTTTATGCAAATTAAGTAACATATATATGATTTCCAGCGACTGTTAGTTATTTCTTGTTGTTGGTTTTTTTATGACATTTTTTATGCGCTTATGATCGTGTTTGGGGGAATCGCTCTTGGCAACGAATACCAACAAGCAAACCCATAAAATAATTCAAACATGTTCAGAAACTATTCACAGGCAAAGTTAAAACTTATTGAACTTATCGGTTTACATAATGCACATTAAAGATTTATTTTCTTAATTAACTCGGGCTGAAAACTATGTTAATTCGTTTACGTTCAATCGTTCCTTCTGAATTCTTCAATTTTCAATTTTGCTATCTATAGTTTGTTTATAATCATGCAATAAATTATAAACACGCAGACAACAAACACTTTTACAAGCACATATAAAAAAACGCTGTGTGTGTTAAATTTTTAATTTAAAATAGTATTTTTTAATAAGAATTCCTTTTTTTTGTTCGTTTTAATTTTTAGTTCGTGTGTGATTAATTTTTTTCTTTTCTTCGAGACCAATAAAAATGTCACATGCGTTTAGAGTGTCTTTAATTTATTTTTGCTCAAAATATATGTACAAGCATAAATCTTATTTCCTATGAAAACACCTCATGTACAATACATATCAATGGGTATCTCAACATTGATCATCTATAAGAATCGTTAACATTAAATATATTTTTCATTCCCATATTATAAAGTATTCTTCAAGATCATCAGTAAATTTGTGAAATCTACACATTTAATGAGATCAAAGTTGCTTGCAAGGAATGTGCACACGCAACAGTTTTGATATACCCTACGAACTAAGAAAAACGTTAAGGGTATTTAATATGTGAATATATTATGTGGGCATCTCGAGGCGCCAAAGTATTTATTGGCCTGAAGATAGAATATATTGTGCAAATGAGGGAAATAAACGAAGAAGACAAGTGCTTATAGTTAGGATAATAGTTTTCGGAGTTTCCTTACTTCAAAAGATAGACAAAGGATATATATATATATATATATACGAGTATATACGTTACTATATAGGGTGGTTTATAGTCGAACAACCTAGTCTTTAAAATCGCCACACATATTCCTCAATCTCATCTATATAACATTAATTAGGCGCCTGCGCTCGTCAAGAAACGTCTCCAGGTCCAGGTTATCAGCTCAGGCAACACTTGTAGCATATTAGATTAGCACTAAAAGCAGATTAATCACAGTTTCATCTGCTATTGAAAAAACCTACAAAATATATATATATATACAGTATACGATCGATAATCCTGACAATTAATCTGAAAAGAGTGTCAGAATTAGCAAAATGTCAGACCGAGAAATAATTGGAACGCAAATCTCCGATCGAGTGTGCTTAATCAAAACATGTCTTTGTTCCAATCAAAAACTGTTCAATAGCAAGCAATTGTTCGCATTATCGAGGTAGTACTGTACCTTCAAACATATTACAAATATATAGCATAATTATCGAAACACATGAATATCCGTGGCCAGGGGAACTGATAGAGTCGAGCCAAACAAATATTTGCATAATAATAATACGAGTATGCTACACTTTGTTCTCAAATTAATGTAAATTTGTTTGTGTCTCGTTTGGAAGAAGAAACTCTTGAAAGAAACTGAATAGTTGCTTGAGTATTTTATGGCATTTAGACAAAACCCTGAGAGATTCTATTGATTGCTTTTTGTTGTTTTATTTTTTAGACGGTTTCGATTGGAGGCTTTGGTTTCTTTGTTTGGATATTTGAATTTTATGCAGGTTGATGAGCTCGTGCCATTCACAAATGTCAAACTATTCAGCATATTTATGTCTTTGGCCTAGGCATTCAGAGCCTCATATCTATATGCATAGCTGACTGACCCAGTGAAATTCCTATTGTTCGAAATAATATTGAAACTTGTTTGGAACACCAAAAAAAGAGCAAAAACCGATAAATCGAATGAACGGAAGCCACATGACTTGAGGAAAAGAAAAACGGCGCATGTGAAAATGTTTTTTACTTATTTTTATATTTATTGCAAAACTTAGAGGAAAAAAAAGATAGAGAATATACTAAAAGAAAATGTCGCCGCTTATCCTGTCAGCTCAAACATTGCTTTACTTTTATATTATTTTCTGTTAATATTTCAAAATGTCATTAATAACGCCATAAATTAACTAAATTCATTGCTATTGCTAAATCTTTTTACGTACGAAGGCAACAATAAAAAAAAAATAAAAAGGAAAGAATCTTTTTTTTTAAATAAGTCTTAAAAATGTTTTTCAAGAATTTCATGTCTGTCGCCTGCTGGCAGGCGGCATGGAAACAACGACATGAAAATCTTTCAACAGCAGTTGACAGCGCCACACACACTCACACATAGACGTATACACACCTACGCACACCTACACACACCCAGGCAGACATTTTCAGAAATAACCCCACCCCAGAAATCCGCAGATCCCCAGCTACTCCGCCCGGGGAGGCAAGGCATAAAAATGTACACCATCTCTTAATTTCTGAGTTTAAAAAAAAATTGAAAATTGTGCCGAGGTTTTCTGCTTTTCAGCTTTTCTGCCGCCGTGTCGCCGTTGATGGGTTCTGAAATGATGCGATCTCTTTCGTAATTCGAACGTAGAAACATTTCCACACTTCCTCGGGAAACACTTGAGCGACAACTTAAAGCTTAAGTCACATTCCCAGAACACCCAAAGGAAAATACTCTTAAAACTTACAATTTTTGTTTCTAATCTTTCTTCCTATTTTCTCTATATGCATTAAAGATTTCCATACAAACGTCTTATACAAACTGACATACCCTACTGCTTGAGGGTATGTAAGTAATGAAAATGTCTTTGTCGCCGCAATGGTCTGACGCCGTGTGAGTTTTTGGAAAAATAGTTTCAAAATGTTCGTTCGAAAATTGTTTTCGGTATTTTTTTCTTTCTTAAATTTTCTAGCTGTCGCCACACAGAAAATTGTTTAACATCAGATGTATGTATGTATGGTACATATTACATTATATATATATATATATGTATATAACACATTTAGTCGCAATGCGTGAAGATGTCGCATTTTGTTCTAATTCTAAAAATTGCCTCCAAAAGTTTGTCTCCTTGGGACGTTTAATTGGTACGAGTATCATTTTCAACGTATTTCTTGCAATTAAGCGTTTCTATTTTGGAATCGTTGACAATCCGTCGGAATGAAGATGCGGATGGAAATGGTTATATGGATGGGGATGTTTGTCAAAGTTATGCGGAATTTGTTGTTCGTGATGTGTTTGGAAAAGTGGAGCATTTGGGACCCGGGACCCGGGAACCTGGAAACAGCTGTCAACGTGCCAAACGATCCTCAATCAATATGGAAAACATGCACAGCATAGTTCACAGTCTTCAGTCTTAGTCTCTGACACTTCTATTCGCATCTCTACATATATAAGATATATTGTCTTAAAACGTCTAAAAAATTACGTACTATATTTCAATTAAGTATTTCCTTTGTCTAGTTTAGAGCATCAGTCGAAGCGACTTATAGGCATATAGTCATATCATAGAATCCCATCAAATCTTGCTCCTTTTCATTTTATAAACTGTAAGCTAACTTTATCTTTATCTGAATTCAATGAACTGATGCCAAACATTTGCCCTCTGAGTTTATCCCTATTAAAGATAAATTTATGTTATAAATTGGCATAGAAACTATGACAAGTCAGCTGGGAGCCTAAAGTCCTTTGATTGCTCGTAACAATTGCAAATTTATTGGCTATTTGCATGAGGACCTTAACCTATTAAACTTCCACATATTAACCAGGCCAGACTTTAGTTATTTCATATTTTCAGTACCTTTCTGAAACTGAGCACAATTTATGATATGTTGGCCATAAAAACAACTGACACAGATCTGAGTCATATAGAAAAATTCCTAAAGATTTAAAGAGTATTAATTGAAGGGAATTTAATGCTAAACAAACTCAAATAGTTTCTTATATCAAAATTATATGAAATCATACATAGGCATAAAGGGTATTTTCCTTTAGGGTCTTTTTTCCCCAGAGTGTCACAGATTCGGGCAGTTCCCTCAGCAAAAATGAAGGTCGTACATTGATTATTGGTATGTCATGTTTGAAATTGTTGTAAGGGTAGTTTCCAGAACAGAGACCTGTTTTATCAGTTTTTTTGCTAGACTTAAAACCAACCATTTCTAGCCAAGAATGTCTGTGGGATAATACACTTGATTGTTTTGTGGAATTGTGAAGAATTGTGTAGAACATAAAAGCGTTTTTCCAGTTAAGAATAATTCATATTGTATATATATATATATAGCATCTGTCCCTAGCAATTTGCAAACTCATTTAAACTAGTTTCTGTCGATCTTATTGAGGTAAGTATATTGATTGCTTGCCTATTCATGCGTTTATAAAAGTTATGAATAGATCGTGCATTTCATCGTATGAGTATCTCCCATGTGCCGTTCACTTAACCACGTTTTACCGTTTGTCTCGAAAGATACACACACTTTGCCAAAGAAGTCAAAATCAAAATCAAAATGAAAATCAAACGATCGCTTCTTTTTGATGATGGCCCCAGCAATGACACACATTTGTGTCAAAACGAGTCAAAACGAGCGCACTTCAAAAGGCCGCCACAAAGGCAGACAATGTGGCCAAGTGCAGAGCAACAGCAACAGCAACAGCCAAAGCAAAATGAAAATCAAAAGCAAATCCAAAAGCAAATGCAGAGGCTAAATCAAAATGAATACAAACGGGAAGTTGGCCATAGTGAGAAGAAGTTGGCTACCACAAAAAGCGCAACAAGTGAAAGACAAATGTGCGGGCCATCAATTGTCAAAGTCAAACGCCAACGAGGCTGACGGATTTCCACTCGCGGTGTGAAATTATTTTCAAGATATTTATTTTTTATTATTTCTCTTTTTTTTAATACCTATCGAGCAGCAGAGTATCTATCGGGTATACTGAGTGGAATTTAGAAAATTATATTTGTCTCTAAAGTCAGCTTATAAAATACCTCAAACTGGGTACAGGGTATCTGCTAGTTGAGCAGCATTCTTGCTTGTTTGAATATGAAACCTTTTCTTTAGCCATCCGTTTATTTATTATTATAAAAGGTTTTGTTCTTTAACTCATGGCTAATACTCGTACTCGTACCTATGTTTAACTTTCGATATTATGAGACTGTCACGCGCCAGTACCGGAATTTTGGAATACTAAAAGAATTGTAAAGAAAACTCGCTTCTTTCTTGTTTCTCTTGACTCAACAATATGCTGCAGAGCAAATAGCAGTACACTCATCCTCCTCCCCGTTCACCCCTGTTTGTTAACAGTTCGGGTTGGAGTTTAGGCCAGGTCCAGAAAACAGCTGAACATTTTGTGCTGCGGACATAAAAATGGAAACAAATAAAGTTCAATTTGTTTTGTTTATTGAAACAGTTGGCATCTGGTTATATTTCTTCAATGCCAGCGGCCTTTTATGACTACCTTCCAAGTTTTTAAATAATTCGAGATGAATGTACTCCTACTTTTAACCTTTGCTAAAGTGCCGACTAGTACTAGTTATTAGCTTTTACTTAAATTATTATTATGATTGTTATTAGCCAATATTTTGGTTAAACATTTTCGATATTTTTAGAAACAATTTAGAGATTTTCTCTGGAAAAATCATTCTAAAGTTTAGTTATACTGAGATTTTTGAAGAGAGCATATAAGCTTCGGTTTTGGGCTTAGATTGCTGAACTAATTAATTCTTATTGGGCTGATAAGTTGGCTTACAGTGCACGCTCGATAAACTGAACTTAAGTACTTTATGTAGATACCAAGTGGAGGTTGACACTCTCAAAATTGCTTATGTTTTTGTGACTACTTTAAGGAAATGTTTTAAAAACTTTATTAATGCTTTTCAGCTGTTCACACAACCGAGTGGGTACTGTACTGTATATACATGTATTAGTGTAGTTGAACAGCTGTTTTATAGACATTTCCTTATGTGGTTACTTAGTTCACTTTGAACTGAAACTTGAAAACTTTCAATGGACTCACGGAAATAGAAAGAACTATAAACGTTTTCAGGGTTTTCCCATTAAAATTCCCAGATAATCAAGTAAATGAAGTTCAACAGGTAACAACAGGTAGCAGCTGCTGCTTTGCCCTATGTACAAAGAAGTTCCTAACTCTGAGCTAAAGTCCATACACGTATGGCTTTATATGGCACTTTGGTATCATATGTACTCGTATGTGCCCAGCCGCACTTATTAGTCTTTGGATCTGTCTGTCTGTCTGTCTGTCTCTCTGTCTGTTTGTCTGTCTGTCTGCACTTAAATAAATCCTTCAGCAGGCTCGTCAAAAAGTGTTAACCGTGAAGAGCGTAAGTGGATTTGACAACTGTCAACTGTCGGTGCTGTTACTTCTTGCATGCTAATCACGTGTGGATGCATACTGTGAGGGAGGGGAATCGGAGAGGGTATGGGGGCAGGGGGTATCGAATAGTTGTCCCTTAGCTGGAGATCTTCAACGGCCACTTGACTGTGGTACTTCACATGCGCCTGGGTATTCCAATCACTGCAGCTCATTAAAATCCAATAGAATATAAAAAAAAGTGTCTTTTGTTGTTGTGAAGCGTTCGAAGGGTTTGATATGACTGCTAAGAGCTGAACAGGATGTGCATTTGATTTATAGCGATGGCTGTGTATATATAGATGTGTGTGTGTGTGTGTATGGTATATATCTAATCCAACAGATCTGATATTTAATACAGCAACATTATGGTTGAGTTTAACTTTTATTGCATTTTATGTGTTTCATTGATTGTCGCAGACATAAATATATAATACTTATGCGGGAACTATAGACAGGTATTATAGCCAGATCGACAGGTGGATTCGATCCGATAGTTGAAAATTTATGAAACTTTTTAATTAAGCCGCGACTAGAAGGCTACTAATGAATTGACTCGAAGCGCATTGCTCATAAATTTTAATTATGCCCAGCGAGCGATTTAGGGAACGAAACACCGTCTCCATCTCCATTTCTACCTCCCCGACTCCGATTCCGACTCCGTCTATATCTTCTCCTTTCCATCTACCATCTATGTCGTTAAGTGTGTCACACAGTCAGTGGCCAATTTGAATATTCAAAAATTAACCGAAACGCAGCCGAGCCGAATCCAACGCTCCCTAAGATTATTATTACTCGTATTTTCTTTTTCTCTTTTTTTTTTAATACTCTTTCAACCTACGTTTAACGTAGAAACAAAGAAACACAAAAAACATAAATTAAATGATCCACGAAATCTTCTGGGCACCCTCCGAGATGCTATCGATGTTCAGTTCGATCGCTGCCAGGATATGCCATTGACCTCTCTCCCTTTCTATCTTGCTTATGCTTATGCCTAGACAACAAGAAACCCAACTGACAACCCTGGCAACTTGGCATCCTTCCACACACAACCACACACACACACTCGCACACACACATGCATATTCATACATATCTCTACTTATGCTTTATGCTCATTTCTGGGCTTACCCAAAGAGCAACGCTTCATTGGTCAGGCTGCGATATGAATAGGATGCGATAGGATGGGATATGGATAGGGACATGTCTTGGTATGGCATGGTATGGTAAGCACAAGTGAGTTTGTATGGCTATGCACACTACTTATGAGCAGAAGGTGTCATGTTACCAGCTAAGCACATGACACTCCACAAATGTACACACACATGTTTATTTACATACATATGTTTGTTTGTATGTATGTAACATACATATGAATGTACATACATAATCATTATGTGTCTCGTCTATATGTTTAACTATGTACTCCAGTATCTTCTATATGAAACCCTTTCCAGTTATCGCAGCTATGAGAACTATTTCAGTGTGAGATTTGCTGTCTGAGCTGCATACTTAACCGCAAAAGTCGCTGCACACAACTGTAGATAGCTCAAACGATTTATAAATATATATAAATATAGTTAAAAGACCTTTATGCATATGCAGATATACATATATATATAGAATGGGACAATGTACAAAAGACATCGCTCTATGGGAAGATACTATAATTTCTTGTTATCAAACAAGCCCAAGTGGTCTCCAGCTTTGGGGCTGATTGTGGAACCCTTATGAATGCAAAGATCAAAACTAATATGCAATTTATATAGTTAAAGATGGAAAGCTATTGTTAATAGGTTAATATAGGTTTTTTGATTTAAATCCATTATTAGAAATCATTGCCATAATAATAATCATAGTTTTATATCAAATTATACTCTAGCTCCTATAATCTCTGAGGTCAGAGCGGTCATATAGACTTGGCTGTAAGCTTTTGATTCTGATCAGGAATATATAAGCTTTTTATTACCTTACACCTTGTATATATATACAGAGTTGTAAGTTAGTTTCATACTCTTATTATCTCTTATTATATATACTCTTATTATCTCTGATGTCAAATCTACAATATAGACTGGTTAAAAGCTATTGACGTTGATCACAAATATATATAATATACTTTTTATTAGCTTTCTTCTCTGATTTAATCGCTTGCTGTCAATTTGTCCATAACAGAATTGCACTCGTATAAGAACTAAGAGTCATATTATCGATTTTGTTTTTATAATAAAACGTAAATCAAGCAATTTGTCCTAAATAAGTCACGTCTGCATATTTGTGTTGAGTTGAGGCTCTGCGAGGGATTCGGTTTCGGCTTTGGCCGGTTGTCCATTGTTCTACCTTTTTGGCTCTGGCAATGCCATTTGCCATCTTTTATTTATGAACTTGGGACACTCGGACTGAACTGGAATCCTTTTTTGGATATGTGGCGCGTTCTTCCTTCCACATTTACTTCTTCTCTTCTTTTTTTTGTATATGCTTTGTTCTTTGTGTCTTGTGGCTGGTGTCTTGTTTTTGCTTCACTGTAGTCGTCCGTTATCGGGTGTGTTGTATCTGACGTGTAGCTTTTAACCAATTGCCCGGCACTTTGCGGGCCGACTTTTAACAGGCCATAAATCTGATCTGGACCAAGAGCGAGAGACCTAGCCATGCGCCCAATTTCAGCCTTGATTTAGTGTCCTTTGCCAGTTTCAAAGCTGCCAAAATTGACACTTGAAGCACCTCAACAATTTGATGTCTCAACAAAGTAATAAAAACAGAACAAATCAAATAAAATCAAATGCGTGTCAAACATTATTTATGCGATTGCTTTACTTCACTTCCAAATAATCGAGGAACAGAAACAGGTTCCGTTTCTGTTCGCAATCCTGGGGAATAATAGTTCCAGTACTATCTGATCGTTTTCTCCCTATAAAATCTTACTTAGCCGCGCATGCGCAGAAATTGCACATTTTCGCAGAGCTCATAAATTGTTCACACCTTATGATTATCGTGGGCACTTAAGAGGCGCAAGTGGGAGCGATTACTTCCCCAACATTGTAAGACTCTGACGAGCATCGACCGTTAAATAAATACTTAATTTTTATCACGCTCAACACTCATAAGAGTCGAGTTCTCTTATGAATGTTCTTTGGGGCCAGCCACTTGAACCTGTTCCACCGTCCAACTGCGTGCGGCATAAGAAAATCTTTCATGAATAAAACTCCCTGCTCATTGCGTACATTTGATAAGCTTCAGTCCCAGTCTGAGTCCCAGTCCCAATCCCAGTCGCAGTCTTGGTCCCAGTCCCAGTCTCTGTCTCAGTTTCAGCTCGCTACTCCATGCCGATGGCCCAATACAGGGTCGGCGTTTATCAACGTTGCGCTTGGGGGCCTTTTGGGTGTTTATCACCAGCACTTTGTCCCTCTCCAGCAATTCCCCCAAGCAGCAGTTGCTCCAAAAACCAGAGTATGCGTGTTTTTAATGGATTTTTCCCAATGTTTAGGCACCGCTGTGGGTCCCACAAGTCTTTAATTGATTTTCAAGCTACGTTAATCAAACATTTGGCAAGTTTACAAGAAACTGAAACTGAAACCCGGTTGGGAATAGTTTTCAGTTTCTTATCCGCGAAAACATTGCCAGGTCTCGGATAGATTAACAACTTTTACTCTGGGGGAAAGAAAAAAGCAAGTTTCAAAAAATGAATAAATCAATAATTGCGATATGGTTTACCCCTTAAATATATATAATTATACTTATATATATACTTTGCCCATAGTTTATATAAGTTTTAAGAAATGTATATAATATTTAGAGTTTGTAAGATTAACTTATATTTTTCTATTTCTTTAAGTAATTTGAACCTGATGTAGATCAAAACTATATAATAAATCGCAGAATATCTAAAGCAAGAACTGGCGATCTTCACACATAGCAAAAGAATCCCTTGTCAACGATCTTCTCGAGTAACTGAAGTAAGTTTGCTTTAGTTATATTGCAACATTAAGGTTGATGGATCAGTGGAGCTTCTTGAGCAATTTATCAAGATCTTGGAACAAGTCTTGGGGTAATAAAGCAAGTGCTTAATTAAAAACTTTGACTATGATACGGTGGCCACATGCTTGAGGATTAAGATGACTCTGTGGGTCAGCCAAAGATGTAGCACCTGTCGACATCAAACATGTACTTGTCACTATGCTACAGGCATTGCTCAGTTACCAGTTCCAGCTCAGTTACCAGTCCCAGTCCCAGTCCCAGTTGAAGTGCCAGTTCCAGTTGCGGTTGCTGCTGCAATCATAGCCCTCATTCTCGATTCATTATCTGTGTCTGTCTGTCTGTCTGTCCCAGAGCCATTGAAACCCTTTATTTGTTCGCTGCTTTTAGGCAAATTACAGCTTTCGCCGTCGCTCTCGACCAGGTTAATTTACCTGGGCTCGATTATTGCCATTGCCGAAGCTACCTGTAATACTGGGGCTGCCCTTTAAATGTTGGCTTCTTGGTGGACCCTTCTCGTCTTTGTGACCAGCGATGTTAGTAAGAGCCGACGGCAATCTGATTGCAGTTTTTCTGCTGTCCTGACAAAGCCCGAATATAATAGTTTTCCATTAAGTATCAAAGCTCTTACCACAATTTCCATGTTCATCTTTTATGTTTTTTATTGTTTTTTATTTATTGCACAAGATCTCTAGGTACGAGTTTAATTTACAGATTGATTGAAAAATGTGAATTTATATTAATAAAATTAAAAATCAAATTTAAATCGAATAAGTTTTGTATTAAACACACACGTTTTGAGTAATAATAGACCAGTGTAAGTGCTGTGCTGTGTTTTAATGGAACTGCAACAACGGGTCTGACTCTGACTCTGTGACTCTGAGTCTCCGAGCACTCACTAACCAGACAAAGTCCAACAGGTTGGCAAATCTGAGCCAAGCGCTTTAAGACCACTTCCAAGTCAATTGGCCTGCCTCAGCCTCAGCCTCCCCCGAAAAGCCCCGCCCTCCCACATGCCCATGCAAGGCAAGGCAAGCCAAGGCAAGGCTGGCTTGGATGGAACAGCCGAGCGATCGTTTGACTCTGAATTCGACTCCAGCCAGCGTACAGTTAAACGCTTCACCTGTTCGCGCAAGGCGTGTGCTTGTCTTGCCATAACTCTCTACCACTGCCAGTCATGGAGCTCCACTCTCTACTCTCTGCCCTGCCCTGGCCAGCCCCTCCTCGGCTTGGCTTAGTTTGCTTAGCGCAGCTTGCCAGCTTGACTTTTGCCAGCAAGAGGCGTTAGTTATTAAAGCCAACAACAACAACAACAACAACAACAACAACAACAACAACAACAACAACAACAACAACAACAACAACAACAACAACAACAACAACAACATCAACATCAACAACAACGAGAACAACAACAGGCTCAGAGTCGAGGCCTCAAGTCTGGGACTGGGACTGGGACTGGAGTCCGCATAAGCACAACGCGCGTGCTTCCTTGCCTGGCTGGCTGCCGGTTGAAAACTCGTTTCGATTATGAAAATTCCAAGCATTAATAACTTTGTTGCTCCAATGCGCTGTTAAGGACGGCAACAGGCGGCAAACTTGCTACAAAATTTTGTGCTATAAATAAAGCAAAGCACAAGAAAACGAGAGAAAAAACAAAAAACGAAAACAAAACCGAAAAAAATACGAGAAATTCAAAATTCGTATCTTAAAAGCCAAATGCATAAAATGGCCAACAGTAGCAGTCAAGATGGCTAAAATAAAATTTAATCTTTGTTGTTTTTTTTCCCCCATTTGCACTTGTGAGTATTTTATGTCGTTTGTCAGCTGCGGGTTACAAAAACTAGCTAATAATTACAACAACTACAGCAAGTTTTCATGCAACATGCAACACTATGCAGCAAGTGTAAGGCTCACTGAAAGGGTATCCCAAATATATAAATTGAAAAGTAAAAATCGGCTCTATAATGATCAATAAATTTATTGTGTAACTTCATATTTTGTATACAATTTCTACTTTGTAGAAAATATAAAAAATTATTGCTTTTGTTAATTTTAATATTAATAAATAGTTTTTGTTATTTGCAAGGTAATCATTAAAGTTTTATATGTACTTGTTGCACAGTGTTTCCATTAACCTGTTACTACCTGGCAGGTAGTAGCTGCCAGTAGTTGTTGTCTTTCGTCTTCTTCTTCTACTTCCACTCTTGAGTTAAGGTTCATTGCAATTTCTATGCAAATTTATCTAATTTTTTACGTGTTAAATTTATACGTAAATATTTTTTCTCTCTTTCCTTCGATATTTATACTTATAGCTATAGATATGTATGTGTAGTATTGGGTGTAGATTCGTGTCTCTCGTACTAGAACGTATGAGTACACCTCGCTTATAGAAGTAACTCATACATATTTATAGTGTTTGTATCAGTGCGCAGGTTTCTGGCCAGCTAATTGTTCACTGGGCTTAACGATTAAGATCTGTTTTCTCACGTTAACGTTAACGTTAAAGTTCACGGTAACAGCAACCGTAGACTGCATTTTATCATTGTTATAAACTCTGGCAGCGCAGAAGCTTTCGCCATGTGTTGCAATGTGGCAACATGTTGATTTTACTTTCCATGAAGATACATATATAGTACATAGGTTTAATGTTTGGCTTGAATACTCGTAGCAGTCAGCCCTTGTCAGTTGTCTAAGTATTTTTTTGCTCGTTATAAATTGGTTCAGCATCATTTACGCTATTTATCTTATTCGTTCAACTTAATGAAAAAGAAAAAAGCTAAAAATACCAAAACAAAGTAAAACAAAAGAAAACTAAAACGTTAAGTTTTAATTACGAGCATGGCCTAGCGTATTAGCCACACAAGCGTGGCCCGGCCAGGTGTGCTGCTAACGTGGCCCCAATCCATAAATACCTAATACATATACATACAGGTACATACAGGTGTATTAACATATTCACTTGTGTATTATAATATTTATTGAATTGATAATGTAATAAACACACAACAAATGCAAATTGAAATACCCAACATAAACTATATTGACAATTACTCATGTCATATAAGCATTTTTTCATATTTGTAAAGTCGTAAATTTAGGGCAAGGGAAGTATTTATATAGAATGTTTCTTTATTTTAATATCTTTTATTCTATTGTTAAAAAATAGATTATTGTACATTTACGAAACAAATATTGCATTAAATATATTTTAATAAGCTAACGTCCTAACATTTATTCAAAGACAATGCAAGCAAATGGCCATAACAGTTCGCCATATTTAATTATATTCTTAGAATTCCTCTCCTTCCCTCCCTCTCCCCCCACGCACTAACCTAAAAGCGCAAATTCATATTAAAAGCCTTTGTTCAAGATGCGTCGCTTTGATACGCTTAAGGTATGAGCGAGATAGCTGTGGTAAGCTCGTGCTTAACTCCTTCGGCGCGTGCCGAACAATAATTAGAGAATAAGATAAGAGAAACAGAACTTGAGACAAAGAGAGCCGCTCTTGCAGTGGTGGATTATCCTTTTGTATGTGTATATGTACATTTCTTCTACCTGAATTATTCGCTGAACAAAATAAACTTGCCAAATTTGCTTTTATGCATAAAGCGTCTAATTCCAAAGGCGCCTAGTACAGTTAATTCAAAGGCAATTCATATTGTTAAGTGTACATTCCACAGATCTGAGCTTTAATAGCTCCACCACAACACAGGTACATAATGCTAATTGAATGCACCGACAGTGCCAGAGATGATCAGCAAGACGATCCATCGCCAAGTGCCATCGGTAAAGAGCAGGCGTGTCCAAGAGTAGAATGAATGAGCTCCAACGGACTCTAACCCAAGAGCTCTAGAGCTGTAGCTCTAATCGCGCGGATCCCTAGTTGCAACTTGCAACACAGTAGCAGACAAGGGGTAACCGGAATGCCTGCCCTCAAATTGGACGTTCAATTATCTGTGGTTAAGAGGAGAGTTAGTTGCGCTAGGTACTCGTAGGTCTCCGCCATGGCGTCGGCTTAGCGAACCAATTGTCTGCCATGGCGCAGCAGTTTTTTGCATTTTTACTGTTCCTGCCGCTGTCTGCGAAAGGTGGCACGAGTCATGCGGCCTCGTCCGCTTACCACATTGATAAATGGACGCTAATATGCTTTTGGTGCCTCTGCGGCTTCTGCACTTGGCTCGTTACGATTTTTGACCCATTTTGGATGAGGTGCAATCAGTGTAGTCATACTGGCAGGAAATAACTTCATTAGCTTTGATTACGACTCATGAGCACACACGAGCAACATATGTAAATATATATACTATATATATACATATATTTCTATACATAAAATATATATTGATACTTGTAAAACCTAATTTGAATTACTTAGGTATTCATTTGAAATAAACATTTCTTAATAAATTGTAACCTAGCTAAATTTCCATAGAAAAAGTATTTCTGTTAGACATAATTATCTCCCTTTTACACACATTTTAGATATACACACAATAATATAAATATATACAGAAAAGTGTTTTTATTCTATCGTTCAGTTGCAACATCTATTGCAATCTTAGAACCTTTCGTTAGCTTTTACTGTACTCAGATGAATCATTTTGCCTGGAATGCTATTTGTGCTTGGATTGCTTACAAAATTAAGCTTACATGATCCACACATGATCCATGCCTACTTGACTATTCCTATAGTGCAACAACATACTGCAGATTGTATATATATTTATATAGTAGAAGTAAAATTATAAGATCTGACTTATATATATAACTCGTTCTGTGGTTCTAGAAATAATTCTTCAAGTAGGATAATAGCCTCACGCCTTTGCAGCCAGTGCTTATCACATTGCATTAGGAACTTATAATAAAATATATATATGTATATTCATTTGATATATGATGAATATATACATTTCTAGGAGTTAAATTTAATATTTTTACGTTTCATATTTTATTGTCAAATTTATAATAAAAACTAGTTCCGGGTTTTTAATGAGTTTAGGAGTCAGGAGACATTAAATTTAATGCGTTAAATGCATGTCTTATATAAATATGTATAAATATATATATCCAGAGTATGCTGTGAATTTTTCTTTACAGCTTATGCTATATACATTTTATAGGAACAGGGTACAATATAAATGACCTGGCAGAAAAGATCATTAATGCACAGTTAAGAGCCTCCAGCTGCAGGGCTCTCAGGTTTCGCATGACTGTCGCAGGCAGCTGTGTGTAGTGTGTAGCGTGTATAAAGTGAGTGTGTGTGTGCGCGTGTGTGTAATTTGTGCTAAGTAAGAATATAGGTATAGGTTGCATATCTTTTACGAGCTTGAAGAGCCCCAAGACGATTACGAGCTTGCTGGCTAGTTAAGTTCAATTTGAACCTGTTCTTTTGGTTACAGTTGTCGCTAGGGTGGACGATCTGCGGTCGCTGGAAGATGGTAGATGGTGGATGGTGGATGGTAGTGAATGGTGGATGGTCGTTGGTCGTGCTCAGTATTATTAACGATCATTATGAAGTTTTAACTTAAGTGGTCAATTAACATTTGCATGACTGAAATCGGAATTGGAAATTAGTGTTTAACTAATTTATGCATACAGAACAGAAACAGAAACAGAAAAAGAAACTCCTATTTGCTGGAGACTTGGGGCAGCAACTCTTTCTGATCAGGGCCGTAACTTCGATTGGGCCTATATACAGACGTTCGGTAAACGGGTTCATTAGTCTCTTAAGATGTAAATGAATTACATATTTAATTGAAATTATCAAATGCTCTTTAGACCTTGGCTGAAATCTCTTTGACAATTGCCCGACTCACTTCAGCATGACTCCACAACAAATATTTGCCATTCAGTTCCAATTAATCGGGTCTTGATCACTTTGTTAGCTCTTAATTGATTTACTCCCATTCACCGACACGTCCTCCCCCTCCTCTTCTCCAGCTATTTATTTTGACTCTTTCTTTTTCGATTTCTTTTTGTAATCTCTTCTCGCTTGCCCTCTTTGTTATCGTGTTACACCCGTTATTTATGGGTCATGTACAATATTTTGATTAGTGGTTGGTCGAGAAGTTTTGATTATTTATTGAAATTTATAGCCAAAGATTGGGGGGAGCACAAAACGTGTTTTCCCCCTTTTCCTAGGAATCTAAAGTTGGGTGTCGTCTTAGTCTTATAGAGAATATCAGTAAAATAGTATTGGATATTAGACCTTTGCCAACTAAACCAAAAGTTCTTGAGCCAAAGGCGCCACCTACAATCGCGTCTGATTCTGATATAACATTATCAATAGTTAATATTGCGATTAGATACTCACCTTGCGGTACTCTTCTTCTGCTTCACTTTATTTAGTAGCTATGATTAGATACACTTGACTCTATGATTAGATACTTTCCGCCGCGTCCAAGCATTTACTGCCGCCCCAGTTGATAGTTCTTAAGGTTGAGATTTACCCAGTTTCTTCGGAATAAAATTCGGTAAATGAACACGTCAAGTTGGTTCGTTTAGGAATTTAACTGTTATCGTCTAAAACTAAGGGTCATGATAATAAATACTACGAAAGCAAATATAAAGTACAACGGTCTAAAGTATGAAGAAACTATCTGACCTTATCTTTTTGGTCAAGAGTGTAAGCCCTAGATAATGAAAGACTAAATAATTTCAGCTTGTATTTGCCATTTTCGGGTAGGACCTCAACTTTGGTCAGAGAGGTTGAACTGATTTGAGGGGTTTGTGGGTTCGGTTGCCAGGCGGCAAAGGGACATTATCATTGACGTGTGGATATCATCGAGTGTTGTGGTCGAATTTTTGATTAACAGCACCTAATCGATACAATCGCACATAATACTCTGAAGTATTCCCCTATCTGAATGGTCTGACTATATTTCTATTGCCCAAGTTAAGTTTTTGATTGCCAACGCACATTCAGGTCGGTCTCTGCTGACAGGTTGTGAAATGACTGGCCCTTCGATAGTGTCCGTATTATTGCTATTTAGATTGATGTATATAGTCCAAGTGCTTATATAACTCTGATTCTAATTAGAGCAGAGTGTGAACATTCGATTCTTGAATGAATCCAAATATACCCCTTTATAAGGCTTTACGATTTTGTTGATAAGTTTGAAGTTACATCTTATAGAGTATATATAATATATGATTGTGTATATTCAAGTATATATATTAATCGGCCTCGTTAATATAATATTAGTCTTAAACTCATTGCAACCCGCAATTAAGTGCGGTTCACCATCAACGATCTACGACTATAAATGCAGTACAAGGTCTATTCTAGTATTACGATTATATTCAGTCAGTGAGTGGTTTAATTGTTTTAGACTTCAGTTTATTAAATGGGCCCCATATGGGTTAAGAGTTAGATTTAGGTTTAGCTTGAATCGTTATTTTTTACTCAACCTGCGAGTACTGCGAGTACTGAGCATAAATAAAAGTTTGCCTTCTTCATTAGTATCGCTCGTAGGTTCATTAACAGGTGTTATATTCGTTCTGGTGTTATGTTGTCTCGTTCCGGCTTGGCATCGTCTCGACGGGGCGACCGCAACTAACACAGAGAGTGCACTGATGTGTTTTGGGTATTTCTCGGCTCCTTCTTGATTAGATTTCCCTCGCTTTATTGACAATTGGAAACCACTGTGCCAAGAACAGTAAATTTTAAAAGTGTCGTAAACCGTTTACAGCCCGTACTTCATACACTTAACATTTGTTACTGACTATTATCTGACTTTAGACTATATATACACACACACACTCGTACAATAAAGGTTGTATATTCTCGTCATATATGTACATAGGTAGGTACATAGAAAAAGCATCTTCTACGTGCTATGTAGGTTCTTGACAATTACTTTAGTTGTTTGCCCAGTGCCACTTGCAGACTTTGTACGCCTATTTGTTGCCTTTATGGACACTTTTATACTTGTGTGTGACGATGATCTGGCCAAGTGACACAGATCTGTCCAGTTAGGTGTTCGACTATCTTTAACTATAACTATACACGCCACATAGAAAGTTCGATTTACTTACAGTTTTGCCCTTTACCTTTCGTGCAAATAATCGATCTGATACGATCAGATATATAACCCTGAACGAAACTAAGCGTTTAATATGTGATTCATATGTAAAACTCTTGGGGACATTAAATTCAAAATTTAATGTGATTCGTGTGTTCCCTAAACAAAAGCCAATTTCAATAAAAAAAAACATATTATTTTATAACGAAACCTTAACACACCTATATTTTATATATACGTGTATACTCTATAAACTATATATATGTATGTGTGTGTACTGGTTTCGCCAGGTATAATAAAAACTGGCATTTTGTCACTAAAGACTGCAAGAATATTCAGAAATCCGGCGGCAGCCTTCCAGAAAACAATAAAATGAAATGTTGAGAAGAAATGAAGAAAAAATGAAGCGGAACCATAAAATATATGTGTATTTCCTTTTCTCTTTTTGTTTTTTGTCTCCTTTCAATGATGTTTACCTGCACACTCACATACACAGACACAGAGACACATGTACATATATATGCGTACATGCGGCATTCGGAGGCGAAGCCCGGCGACATCCACGACGATCTGCTGGACGATCTGATGTCATCCAAAAACGCGCCGCTGTTTCTGCTGCTGCTGCAAAAAATATGAGAATTTTTGGCCAATTTTCTGCTGATTGTCCACAAAATCGGCAGCTTCAGCATCAACAGGGAGGGACAAGGAGATCTGGCAGTTGCTCTTGCCCAACCAGTCTCCCTTTTTTGGGTATTGGGTATTATTTCCTACACGCACAATTGAAAAACTTGTTTCAAGTTTTTGTTTTTTGTGTTGTTTCTTTATAAATTTTCCTTTTTTTTTGGTTGCTTTTTGATGTAAAAGGACACGGACGACATCTTTACCTGACAGTATTAGAATTATTTAAATTAAGAATCTAATGCTGCCCGGTAAGATGTGAACAGATGTCCTTGCAAGTTGGTAACTGCAAGCAAAATGTGTTTTTCTTTCACGTTTCTTTTAATTAACATATTTTTTATTTATAATTGATTTAGTTTATTCGTATCCTTCGATTTTGTAACGTTCTAATGATCGAACTTTATATCTGTAGAAACATTTATAGAATGATTGTATATGTGTTAGTAAGAAGCGTATGGTTGGTTTTAATCTTGAAGTTTACATTAAAAGCGTAAAAGTGAAGCTTTGCTTCCGCTCCAATCACAAGATCCAATGTAATGTAGTAACGTACATATTATATTTACATGATATATGAATCTACATACTCGATTGTATGTATGGTACATAAGTATAAGTACTTTACGGGTGTGTTGCCGACGCCAACAGCAAGTTTAACTTTGTACCGGGGCGCGTGATGCTTAAGCGGAGGAACGATGGGGAAAGCAACGCCTACCAGCGTGTCTATAGTTGAAATAGTGAACCATATGTCTGTATGTATGTATGTATGCATGTATGAACGTTGGCGCTGTTATTGTTGATGTATTTATAATTGAATCGATGCTGGCGCCAGTTGCCCCGAGCACATCAGTAATACGATTTGTGCGGTTTGTCAACCGCACACACACACACACACACACACATACACAGCTATCGATGTGTGAAACATAATATATATAATATCTATATAATAGAATTATATGTATATATATATTATAAATAAACTTTAATTGAATCTTTGCCATGACACTTTTATCGTATAGTCGAATTGTGGCTTCAGTCACCGGAAATAGGTATGCCCGCACGTACACACACTAACGCGAAGAGAAACGGAGCTAGCGGTAACCGTCGCGATCGAGCACCAAATAAGAATTGAGAAACGAAAATAAAATACGTTGAGAAACAGGCGGCCGGAATCTCAAAATATTTTTTGAAATATTCTAACAGAGCAGTTGCTACACCAATGTTAATGTTAACTCAAAATGGCACTGTTAAGCGCGAGCAACCGGTTGCAACACAACATCGAACATCGAACACTGTCCAACATTGAACACGTTGAGCTTAACATAATCGCATTAGGTCTTAACAGCCACAACATTTATAAAAGGCGGCAGGCCTTAATTTTGATTTCTACAATAAATAATAAATAATGTAATGATTAAATTCAATTATTGAGACATCTTATTAGGGGTACTTATACATACATAAATGTTAGATATGAATAGATATATCTAATTTTGACCATACTTCTGGACGTTAACGACTTTCATACTCGCATGCATATGTATTCTTATTTCTGGGATCTAGTGTTACAATGTAAGGTTTGAAATGGGTCTAATTATTGCTCTGCAAATGAATTGTATACTATAGAACCAGAGGCTTCTCCAATCCTATATGCTGATGAGTATGAGCATGTACACATTTACAATCTAGCCAATCGTATGAATATGCTGATCTCAGCGTCTTTAAGAGGTAGATACAACAAATTTGGTATACGCAGATCCAGTTTATTTCGGCTCCCGCCAAAATAAGAAATATATGTTATGACCACATTTAAAAGATATGTGCATTATATGTGTATATTTTTTGTATAAATGTATCTAAATGTTTGTTACTAGGTATTATTCCTTATTGATGTGAATGCCGAAAATGAAGTCCTACCAATTTACTTCTTTGTAGATGAAATGTATGATATATGCATTTAAGTATGTAGGTTAAATTATTAAGTATAATATTGACATTGAATAGAAATTCGTTTTATAGAATATATTATTACCTGCTTACTCATCTCATTGAAGAGCTCATAGTTCTATAATTTTCGTTATGACGCGATATACGATTCCGTTCGTTAACGTATGAGAGGATTTTGGATTTGCTTGGATAACACTTAGTTTTTACATATATGTATTAATATTCATTTAAATTGAAATTTGAAATTGAGTTTTTGGCCACACAATTTTTAGAGTTTGTGATCTGTGGCGTACTTGGCAAGCGATGACTCTGGAGTTGAACACGTGTAAAGTGTCAAAGTCCGCGGCCCATCACAAATCCGAAGCAAATTTTTTATATATTTCGCGTATGTTTTTGGAAATGTGTGAAACACGCTTCAGCGCAGTGTCAATGTGTTAAAATTCTGAACACACACAACACACACACACACTACGGGACACACAACACATCGAATATATGTATATTGTCGTATTCATTATAAGTTGTGTTCGCTTTTGCCTTTAAGAGTTACGAGTGTATAAAATTTTCTTTGATATTTTTTTAAAAGGCACTTTGCATTTGCAATTGACCCGGTTATAAGTTTTTAAAGCATCACACACTTGTCGGCGGAAACCATATTTTATTTTCGAGTAGTACTTTTAATATTTATATTATTATTTACCACGAAAATTAAAAATTTCGTATAGCTTTCCTGAGTAGGTTTTCCACAACGTTGATGTTGGACTTGGCTGAGGGTAACTAACGGTATGATAGCTACCAGATCTGCTGCTGAATCTCTGGTTCTGGCGAGTGATGCACGTGGTAAGTTGGTAAGTGTGGATAGCGCACGTTCATGCCGCAACCGAGTATATTTACTTTTGTAAACATGTACGTAAGCGCAATGCTTACAGTTAGTTGTTAAAAAAGTTAATGTTGGTAATATGGTTGCTACTCGTACGCTCGTGGCGTCTTTAATTAACTCTCCCACCCGGGTGGCAAGATAGAGCTAAGGTTTTTAAATAGCTCGGGAGACGAGCGAGCAGACGTCCAACGGCGCACGCGGCACACGATCAACTGTAACGGTAAAAAGTGAAACAAGTTTGATATAAGGTATAACAGACGTAGACGGAGACATAGACGTTGTTGGCAATGTCTGTTAAGCTACCATACATGTTGCATTGAGAGTATGAGAAAATGTAATGCACTGCTGTTATCCATATCGCGAAGCTGTTAGTTAACGTGGTCTGTTGTTGCCTCTCTGTGGTCTATGGTAATAGAGAGTGAGAGAGAAGTTCTACTCTTTCCCTCTCCCTCTCTCGGTTCGCCCTATCTGTGTTTTATTTGTTGTCGCATTTCTATTAGCTTGACATTTGCGTTGTGTTATTGCTGTTGCTCGTAACTAGCGCCATCTCGTTTTGTCTCAAAATTCCGCTGCCACTTGGTTCCACGCTGTTGTCGTCTTGCTCGCAGCACACATGTTGCAACCGCATGGTTTTTGTTTTAAGTTCGATCGTTTGTAGTTGGAAGTCGCTTACAACGTTATGCCACTAGTTACGTTACAATGTCTTACGTTAACATTAAAAGCATGTGTGTATTTTGAACATGTATGTATGTATGTATGTATGTATGCATGTATGTATGTATATATGTATGTCTGTGTATATGAATTTGTAAGTAAGTGACGCAAAGTACGTTAATGAGCTTATTTATTAAATTTAAATGTAATGTTTACACATTCTGTTGTTTATTTATATACGTTGATAATTTTATTTCTTTTTAATAAATTACCATACGTTAATTTTTATTATATTTTGCAATTGTTTTTAAATCTCATTCGGCAAAATCGTTTTTGAACTGTTAACTGCCTTTAGTCAGAAGCTTTTAAGTGTTGTTAATTGTGTATCAATTCTTTATTTTATTTAGGTCATTTTTGTAATGCTGTTGTAAGAGCATAATTTCATATATTTGCTCTTTAATGGTTCCATGCTTAAATAAAAAACTTGTTTTAAAAAGCCGCTAAATAAGTGCAGAGTTGGTGAAGGAGCTTCAAAGTTCGAGAGCAAATTGGAAGGAAATACAATTTTGGTAGTAAGAAAAATTTTTTTTTTGAGTTGGAATGAAGTTTTTATTTCGGTTCAGATACTTCCATCAGGGTAATTGAACTTTGCAAAAGAAAGAATGAAATGAAAACAACGGAAGAGCTTTTAAAATTTAAGAATTTTGTTTGTGGCATGTATTCCAATTCGCAGCGGTTCTCTACTGTCTGTTTTTGGACATGTTCACTCAATTAATAAGAGCAGAAAGATTTCTTCGTTTTGCCTTGCACCCTACATTAACCGTGTTGGATTGGAGGACCCAAGTAGGCTCACCTCTCACTCTTACGCTGAAGCAAGCCTAAGCCTAAACTTTTAGCATATCATAGCATGAAGTATTTTTTATATTTTTTTTGTATGTAATGTTCATTGAATAGATATATTTGTCTGAGTTTGTGTGTGTCTGCTTGTTGATCTAGAATTTCCGAATAATTTACTTTCAAGACACAAACGCAGACTTGTTTTCTTGAGAGAGACTAGGTAGGGTCTCACACTGTCATCATAAGCTTAAGCTCACAGATTTCTGGGTTTGAGAAGCTTTTTGTGTCGATCTTCCCGTCGTAGCCCTTTCCCTTTGCCGTTGCCGTTGCCGTTGCCTCTTTACTTTATGCACAGATCATTGTCAGGTCCGGTTTTCAATTTTTTTCTTATACACATCGAGTTTCATGTAGTTTTTAAATTTCAATTTTTCGCTTACCTCATTTTCGGGTTGAAGGACCACGGCCCCTACTCATTCCGGACCTGCCCCCTGCCTGGCAGATTGTACGCATTTACCCTGCGGCAGCTAATTAAAAATGCGTACAGGCTGAGGGATGTGCAAGGAACGCGAATGCGAAACCAAAATATCACTGCTGATCCTTGAGGGCTTCCAATTTGCTCTTCGTTATTTTCTATTGAATTTTTTGTGTATTGAATATGATTTTGAGTTTAAGTTTTGGGCTGGTTTTGCCACTAAATAAATAATAAAGTTCCTTTGCCCTACAATATTATATTCTCAGTCGATGGTCAGCATTATAGTATATAGGATACTAAAATATTATAGAATTCTATATAATATTCCAGTGGTCTATATCGATGATCTATATGTTAATTATTAATCTCTGTTCCTGCCTTAATAAAACTTTTGTCATTCTATCGAGTATTTAGTATAAAGAAATGTACTTATATTATATTAAGTTTAAATTGATGAGACATAAAATTAATGTAAATGAAATTTATATGCAATAAATAGCTGTAATTAAATTATTTTCGTTCTGGTGGTACTACGACTGGCTCGCAAGGAACAAATGTAACACACTTCCAGCAACACTCGGGGAAGTCAGTTGTTGTTAAGACACCATCGTCCAGACAGTTCTCGAATGCAGCTGGCTTCTGGCAGCTTTGGGTGTATTATGATCTTTGATTATATATATTATATAGATGAAAAAAGCGGACAAACTTACTAATGAATCAAAGCATCGCCGTCTTTATTTTGGCAAGCAAATACACCGCACACCTCCGGATCCTGTGCAACGCCTCCCAAGGGAATATCTACTCCATCCGCGGTCGTGCATCCAGTGTCTAAAATTATGAGCACATTGCAAATTCATTATGGGAAATGTGTTACACTTGTATATGGCTAAGCTACCTGAGCCTGTTAGTTTTATGTAGTGCACCAATGCGTTGCTGCATGCCACCAATGCAATCAGGATAATCAATTTCTCACAAAGGAACTGCATTGTTTTGCTTAAAGTGTTCAAAGTGTCAATCCCAATCAAAGCAAATATTTTGACTGAATTAGCTTGCAGTTGGAAATGGCTTATATACGAGATTAAAAGGTACGGAACTCGGTTCCCCAGCAGACGTTACGGCACCTGTTGCAGCACTTGTCGAACCCATTTTTATAGGAAAATCAACTTTATGGATACAATTTAAATTCAGAGGAAAGACTCTATGCGAAACTATTTAAAGGTTGCAAAACTATAGAAACTAAAGGTATACGTTCAGTTCTTGAGAATACCTAATAGATGACGTCTATCGACATTCTTAACTTTCTCTCAACAGGAAATTTCACTTTATATTTATCGTCTCCAGCTGATTTGACTGAAATTTTTATTTAAAAAATAGTAGAAAACAAATCTTTAATCGAACTCTTCTTAGTCTTTAAACTTATTCCAGATTATATAGATATATATATTCCTATCCGATAGATAGAAATAAAGGAATCAGAAACATGCTTGTCTCCCACAATGGATATATCGTAAAACTAGCTATAATTTCTTGCAATAAAATATATATATATATATATAAATAAAGTTGACTGTACAAAATGAAATAGCGCCAGATGATTCCGGACAAAATTGAATCATGGACAGAGTTTTCGTTGTCGTTGTCGTTTACGATGTCGTCGTCGCACCCGATGGCTACTGCTGGAGGATGCCTTTTGCTTGGCTTCCACTGCTGCGCAGGCTGCTCTGTAGGCGGCTTGTTTCGTCTTCTCGTAATCTTCTCGAGCGGAACTCAGTTGCTTTTCGAGTGACAACATGCGGTTTTTGGCCGCCTCGAGGAGCTGCACCTTGGAGGCCATTTCCTGCTGTGAGCCTAATGCCACGCTCTGGATTATGGCCAGATTTTCTTTGACTGTCTTGACCAGCTCATTGAGCGTCTCATACTGAGTGGTGGCTGCACGGGCCGCCTCTACGGCGGCATTCATGTTTGTTTCCGTATTTGTCAGCGAGCCGGACTCCTCTTCGACAACGGCATGAGCCTCATGCATTTCCTGTTCCAGCTGCTGGACAATCATTTGCTTGCCGGTCAGCGCTGCCTCCGCTGCCTTGGCTGATTGGAAGGCCTTGTCGGCCAGCTCCTGTTTGATGTGCTGGGCGGCCAGTTGTCCGGCTGCTTGTTGCGCCTCATTGGCCGCCTTTGCATCCTGTGCCGCCTTGATCGCTATGCTTGAGGATTTCTGCTTTGGGTCTCCAGGCCCAATGACCTGCTTCACATCGCACTGCTTTTCAGGCATCTCATTGCAATTGCGTTGACTTCCGGCGTCTACGAGACCTTCGACCGGATCAACCAATCGGTGGCGTCTGGCTACTTCTATCACGGCCCCATTGATAGCCGCAAAGTCTGCATAGATATTCTGTGGCCAGACCATGCGCTTGGGGTGGCGTCTCTGAGAGATTAGGCGATTGAGACCAGGGCTACTATATCAGTGTGGATGCTACGCCTGACTTACCTTCATGAGGCGATAGGCGTCCATATCTGGGAACAACAAGGACAGGAAACCAGCGATCAATAGCCAAACGAACGCGTTTCGTATTCGCATGGAAAAATATATATAAGACGCTTCACATCGCACTGGACTTTGTCGTAGGCTGTTCAGTTTTAGATCTTGACGTGATTGAGCTTATGCTCCAAGCTGCTTGGATCATAATCGGAACCAGGTTGGATCTCTTAGATATAAGGCTAAGCCGAGCAAACTGGCCATGAGGAAAGCCTTAAGTAAACTAACGAATCAAAGCGTATACCGGGATGGTACTTGCTGTTACAAGCTGTTTATTTATATTTGATTTTATTTGGATTATTATTTGTATACAGAAATGGATGCATTGCATCATGGATGAGTACACAAGTACTGAGTATTGATTCCTTGGCTATAAAAAGCCATTGCAATTTGGTGAATCTCAGTTAAAGGCATTGTTGCACCGCTTGGACTGGTTTGAATCGGCATGAGAAACATTTGGGAGAGATGTGTTATCCTGGCTTGTTTGGTCTTCTATGCCAGTGCTTTGGTGCATTTTGCAACACTGGAAGCGGGATGTAAGAGGAAGAGGGAAATCGATATAGTTAATATAGACTAATGTATGGTCCTATGTGCTCAGCGAACGGCTGCAAGACCGAAGATGGGGAGATTGCCGTTGGCGAAACGCAGCAGGATTCGAACACGTGCGGGTTAATTGTCTGCCAGGATAAGGAGGGCAAAGCTATTATATATTTGTAGGTCCTAGTCGAAGAGTCTACCCCAGACATATGAATCCTCTTACTACTTCCAGTTGCCAGCAACCGGCCGCATTCGAGAAGTGCATGAATGACTCAATCGATACAAGCGACGAGTTTCCGGACTGTTGCTGGAAGTGTGTTGCCTGCCAGGATTGCAGCCAGACTACAACTGTTGCTCCCGCATAAATAAAGGATCAATTCATGGATATATATATAGTGCTATATAGTAGGTGGTATTGGGTCTATATGTTTGTCTGGTTGTGTTTTGTTGTCAAGTGTTTTATTTTGTGTGGCAGAAGAGTAAATTTGCCTAAGAAGAAGAGTTAGACGTAACGATCGTCTCTATCTATACTATACGATGTGTGTGTGTGTGTGTGTATGAGTGTGTGTGTGTATGGATGTGTGTGCAGCACCTCAACATTCCATTTGCGTCTCATTTGCTGTCTAGTCGCCGCCTGTCTGTCTCTCTGTCTGTCGCTCTGTCTCTCTGTCTGTCTGTCTGTCTGTCTGTCTGTCTGCCTCTCTGTCTGTCTCTCTGTCTGTCTGAGTGTCTTTGTATCTCATAGATACACAGCGCATTCTAAAGTGTCTACAAGTGATGAGCACGGCATTTAGTTGCAATTTTCAGTTTCACTTTGCGACGACGACGACGTCGACGCCGGTGACAAAGAACCAAGAAAAAAATAAAACATCGCATAGGCAAATACGAAAAAGAAATATAAAAATACTAAATACTAAATAAAAATACAAATAAAAATAAAAGTACAAATAAAAAATAAAAATACACATATATAAAATGCAAGCAAGGCATGAATTGCTATAAAAATTTGAACTATGCTACAAGTTAATGCTAAAAGCGAGAAAAACTTATGATATACTAAAAACGACAAAAGACAGACTGACAGTTGGACAGACAAACTATGAGGTGATATACCCAGATCAGGTTGAAAATATATATATATATATATATATATTCAATACAGTAAAATATCATAACAATTCTCAATCTATTTCATAAACTTAGCTGAAATTTCGACTGATCATCTTCAACTAATTTGTTAACTCAAGATTAAAGTACAAAATATTGTTTTGAATATATGAGTTAAGTTTGATTCAGTGAAGAGCTTCGAAGGAGTCAACATCTTTCAAGTATTCTGATATCATTTTTATATATATCCTGCCTTATTTCTATATTCAACAATAAAAGCTATATACTTTCCTTAAAAAGAGAACTTTCATTCCATTTTGTTTCCTGTTTCTAATTTAATGAAAATATTTCATAGAACCTATTCAATATGAGTTTCCATGGAATATTCGAATGAAATTAAGTAACAGTAAGCAATAAAAACTAAATATTCACTATAATTTTGTATATAATATTTAAACGGTTCACATTCCACTTGGGACAAATTTTCAATATGTTATTTGGTTGCTTTTCAAAGCGAGATGAGCTGAGATGGAGGGCCAGAGTTCAAGATCCGAAGTTATTTGAACAGTTCTCGAAAAGATTCATGCGTTGGCAACATGGACAATGTCTGACTGGGGCTAGAGGCCAGACAACAGGCTGATAAGTATATAGAATAGTCGGGGTAATTACGAGTGAGTACTTTTATGTACTCATAAGTAAGCGAGCGACTGCATGTCAAACTGTGTCAATTTCCATATATAAATTTGTTGAGTAAATATTATATTATTTCTATAAGCATCAGCACAGTGCATTGAATAATCAGCCTGATAACCCCAAGTTGATGTGGTTGCTGGGCGGTTGCTGGTGGCGCTGTTCCCTGTGCTTCGTGTTGTGGCAGTGGCCAGTGGCCAGTGGCCAGTGGGTCACAACAACAGTTTGTTGGTGCCACCGAAAGCCAACAGAAACTTAATTTAAAGCTGACGTTGACGCTAAAGCTGCGGCTGATAATCTCTGCCAGTGGCAGCTGAGCATGGCACCAACCCAGAAAGCGAGTACAGTGAGACCTCTGCTGGGTGGACATCAATGCTTTATAGCTTATATATTAGTTTTTATAGTTTATGTCAAAGAGATAGAGACAGGCAGGGGGCGTCCTCTTATTCATTTCATCATTATCATTTTTTAATTTGAATAATCCCAAATATATATTTTAATTTATTAATTTCTTAATTTTTCAATTTTAATTTATATGCATAAGATTCATATTTTATTATAATTTAATTTTTTATTTTAAATAAATAAAATGAAAACTCTTTTTGCTCTGTGGCTTTCCTTGGATATGTTGTCAAAAGGTATTTTCGGGGAATCCCATTTCTGTTTGCAGTTAACATGTGTTTTATGTCTCTCTCTCTCTCTTTTGAGTGAGGGGCTTCACTGTACTTGCATGTATATGTAATCAAATACAAATATTTATTTTTAATGCCCTATTAAAATAGAATTCTCAAAATGCGATTGCGGCCAAACGACGCGACACGACAACAAACATAAAAATTCATTTTCTTTCTTATCACATCCACTCGCCATATGCATAAACCAGCAACAGCAACAACAACAACTAAAACAACAACAAGAGTTATTGATAAGGTAAAGTAAAACTGTTATGACAAGCACATTTGCTGGCATGTGTCAGAGTTCAAATTGAATTTTGAAATAAATAGTACTTGTACTCAAACGAATACGAGCGTATATAGTATAGACCCTATAGACAAGTGGCTAATCATTGAAATATATATATAGTAGAGGAGGCTTATCAGAAGGTCAACTTGGGCTGAACTCGAAATAGCTACTAAAGTGGAACGACAATCCTAAAACCTAAAACCTAAAACCTAATGCTTGAGGGTACACAATCTCAATATGCTTTGATATGAAATAAGTTCCTTGAAACGAATTGATTTCAAATGAATCTTTATGATGTTGCTCCAAAAAACGAGAAGATAAAGATGAAAATTTTAAAATAGGAATTACAATTATAAGGTTGCAATGTCCATATATACTATTATCATATAGATATCGCTCTCCTGTCCCGACTTAAACTTGAACTTCTCTCGATAGCAAGATTTATGTTACGTAGAAGCAGACGCAACAAGTTGCAGCCACTGACTCCTGGAAATCCAGTTATGTGGCATCAACTTTATAAGATTCCTGTGCAACCAGAGGCAGCAGGCAACATTTGACGCCGCTGGGGCTATCAATGCAACTGAACTGAACTCCTCTCGTAACGGACAAACGGCAACGGGCAACTGACAAGCGGCAAACAAGCAACAAGCAATAAGAAGAGGAAGATGATTTGTATATATAATACATATAGATGGATATATATATATATATATGTATTGTACAGGTATGGCTACATATATAGAACAAGTAAAACAACTCTGTGGATGATTTGATACGAGTGCTGGGATGTGTTGGGCTCCTTTTAATTGCACGTTATCTTTATAAATAGAAAACATGACGAAGACACCCAAGAACGTGGAAAGGCCGACTATGGCAAGACTATGGAGGAGCTCCAGTCCGATTTATGCATGAATGCGTTGGACAACGCACGCACTAACGACCAATGCATAAATCAATGAGAGGGGGGTTCCGGAATGGCTCCAAAGCACTACCAGAAGGAGAAGTAGAAGGAGAAGGAGCACGAGAAGGAAGAGAAACTACAAACAAATAGAGGCAAAAACTAAACGCAGAAGCCAATGCGAAAAATGAACTGGCACTGGCCATAAATGAGTAATTGCTGACGTTGCCGTTACCAAGCTCCTCCAAGCTGTTTCTTGCATGGAGTCCACATACGAAAGAGAGAGAGAGAGAGTGGGAGCAATAAGGTATCCAAGTCTGAAGTCTGGTTCCGTTTTTAGCGGAGACAACAACCCATAAATGTGCGCCTAGACAAATACCGAAAACAAACAGAACAAAAAGTCAAAGTAGAAGCATCCGCCGCAGAAGCACAAGCAGAAGCAGCAGGAGGAATACTTAGTGACCATCCCGGGCTTGGCATTCAATTACAATTACAGCCCCCATGCCGACAACGGACCCTCGACTTCTGTAGAAAAATACTTGGACTCTTCGACTCTCGGTCTCTGCCTCTGCCTCTGCCTCTGTCTGTGTTGGAATATTGAAGTCTTGGCTGAGTATTGGTATCTTGGTGTCTTGGGCTTGGCTTTTTGGAGCTGTGCGCGAGTCTTCCAGGTAACGTCTCTCTAACGGTTCGTTATAATACTCGTTTCTATCCACCATCTATCTCCATCTCCATCTCCATTTCCATCTTCAATTCCAGCTCCAACTCCAGCTCCGTGAGTACTTCTATTTGTATCTGTAGAGCGATGCGCGCGCCTCGTGTTGACAAACTCACTTTACAAATCCAGTGGAACTCGGAGTGGTTGTGGTGTACTCATAGTGGTACAACCTGAAGTGCACCAAACAGTAATTTTTCCCGCTTCATTGGCATCGTCGTCGGTTGCCAGAGAAGCCTGTAAAGCGAGCATAGGCATATCTTGGCGGTTTGTTTAGCCTTAACTGGGCTTGAATCGTGGTAACGGAAGGGAAGCGAAGGGAAGCGTAAAGGGTAAGAGGCTGAATGACTAAACGATTGAAATACCCGTACTCATACTCGCACTTGGCTGGTGCCAGTTAAACAAATAGAAAATCTATTGCACCAAAGAACTCAGCAACTACTCGGCAGTTACTTCTGGCTGACCATTGTTTGACTTGCTCTAGAGTGCTCCATGTTGGCCTGGGCGTGGTTGCATCCACACTTCTGATCAGAGCAACACTCTACAACAAAAACAAGTTTCGGTTAGTGTTTTAAACTGTTTCCAATCTCGTTTCTCTCATATTTGGCTGCAAATTTGCTGTTGCTGTGTGTATTTCATTTGAGTGAAAGATACAAAATTACACGCAATCTGCAACACTTATGCGAGACGCGACAATAATATTTTGTATGGCAGAAACTTCACACTTAATGTATTTTAGAGAAGAAAAAATAAAAGAAGCTGCAGAATCCAAAAGAACACACAAAAAGAAAAGAATGAGAAGAAAAAAACCTTCAAAGTAGTTGCACATGTTGCTTGAGGCGGCCCAAATTACTGATGGCTGAGCGGCTGCAGAGGAGCAGCAGACGGCGACGGCGATGGCAACTAGTCAATGCTTTAAGGAATATGGCAGAAAATAATTAAAACATATTTAAAAATAGTTTGCCATATGGATGACGACTACAACGACTACGACGTGGCCCGGCTGGGTAATGGCTGATGGGTAGATGGTTGATGGTGACGTGGCTGGTCAGTCCCCAACAACAACAACAACAACAACACCAACAAAACCAAATCGTTTTGTCTGGCCAAAACTGACGCAGCCAACGCCAACGCCAGCGGAGTCTGTGCATTGACCGTACCACATATTTACTACAGATACAGATACAGATACATTTTGGGCTACAGATACAGATATACAGCTGCAGTTGCATCGTACTTGTCGTCTGTTGGCCGACTTCTAACCATCCATCTAACCAACCATCTATCCGTCTATACAGACAATTCATTTCGCCTCGTCTTCTGCCAAGTTCAAAATTATATGCCTTGCACTTAAGTTTATTCATGTCACAAAAAAAAGGATAAAATTTTAAAATAAAACAATATAAATAAATAAAAAAAGGAAGCACGAGTTCTGCCTGCGAGTTGGGAAAACATTTTCGAAAACTTGTTGGATTTTTTCTGTAGCTAAAAATAATTCTAGTTGGAAAAACTGCGCCAGCCAGGCGCTAATGTTCTTCTTTTAGTTTTTGTTAGTTGCTTACTAAAAGTGCCTAAAAAGTATCTGCCAGCCTCTGCTATTCTGTGTATCTGTTAGATGCTGCGAATTTATTTTCGTCAAAATACCCTGTGCTCATTAAAATCGACATTAAAACGGGTATATTCGGCTTGTGAAAAGGAGCTGCCTCTGAACTTTTTATATATACTTATAGATCGATATAGATATCTAACAGCTTACCTATATTTATACTCACAAGTCGCTAATTGATATTATCGAAGCATAGCAGGCTGCTTGAAACGTGTGTACCTACATCTTAAGATATTTTTATAGGGTATCTTGAAGTCCAGTAGACTGTGGACATTCCGACTTGTTATACGTGCGTTTGGTGTGCGCGTGCGAAAATCTTACAAATGAAAAGTGTAATATTTTCGACAGATAACAAATTTGTCTTGTCTCTCAAACGTTTCTTAGCCCTTTCTCTTCCTCCTTTTCCCATTTTCTCAGCTGCAACTTGCAACATTGTTTGTTGGTTTCTCAACTGAAGATTGGCCAAAATAAAGATAAACCAACTTTATAAATATATATTCTCATTCAAAGTGGCTGCTCTTTAACGCAATCAATCAATCAATAAGGATTATATCAAATGCTTGAACATGCCCCCTGCATAATTCATAAGCCCACAGACTCATCAGCCACCGATGCCGTCCAATCCCGGCCAGAGGAGCTTCCTCCAGTTGCTAACGACTGCTTCAACTTGCTGCAAATTAATTTTAAGCACTTTGTTGCTGGCGCCGCAGCTCGACCGCCCCTCCGATCTTTCTTTCGATCTTTCACACACACTCCCTCTCTCTCTCTCTCTTTCTCTCTTAGTGTATACATTGGAGTGGCTTTCAGTGTGTGTGCGTGTGTGTGTGTAATTGTAATGGCAAATAAATTACTTGGCGCAGAATTACAAATCGTTGCGATTAGCAATTAAAATTGCAAAACAAAGCAAAACAAAAGACATCGATTTATATGAGCTGCTCTGGCAGTTGGACTCGACTCGACGCGAACTCGGTTAGCTCTCCAGTTCTCGTAAATCTCTTAATTACTTGCCACTCGCAGTTGCAGTTGCCACTCGCTGTCAACGTCGCAGTCGCAGTCGCAGTCGCCGTCGCTGCCAGCGGCAACAGGTGCGCGCTTATTAACTCATTATAAAAGATTTCAGTGCAGTTCGATTTGCCTTTAGTTGGCTGAAAAGCATTTCAATTGCTGCGACACTCGCACATTTGCAACTTTTGCAATGCGTGTTTTACCCACAGTTGTCCCCCAACAGATTAGGGTGTCTCATGCGATCAGTTCGAGAAAAATTAAGTGCGCAAGACAGACAAATTGATTCACAGTCGCTAGGGGTGCTCAATGAAAACAAGATATATCTCATCACTCATCATTGCACACACAGAACCGATTAGGGTGTTTCAAGAAATACTAAACGTAAGCCATTCATTCAAAGTCGTTAGGGGTATCCAATGTCTATTAGAGACCTGTTCTGTGTTACAATCATAAACGATTATTAAAAGTGAATCAATCAAATTTCTAGACATAAAATTACTTCGTGTTCTTTTTTCATATTTCAATTCTCGCTGAGACACCCTAGTTGAGATATTTACACCATGCTCTTGTACCGTGTTTGAAATGCGAAATGCAAATTCAATTTGCTAAATGATTTTGTTGGCAAATCTTGAAACTTGTTTCGCGTGAATATGCAATTAACGTTGTCGCTCGTATTTCCATCTATCATAATTTTATTTAGTTAATTATAATTCTAACCTATGTACCTGTATTTACAACTTGTCTAACTCAACAGGTGTGTACACATGTGTGCGTGTGTCTCTTAATGTTTGTGTATTTCGTGTTGAAGATGCAATTAAGATACGAACTGTGGATACTCAGTGTCATAAAGTAGTTGTCAGATCGCAGAAGGTTGAGAACTTAAGACTCCTCGAAACTGACTTCCTACTTTGATCGTCTTACAAGTGCGCATAATCTACCAATATTTATACTATATATCTATAGTCTGACCTTATTGGAAGTGATCATTATCTTCAATAGAAGCTATAGATATTTATATTATTTTTATATCACAGTTCCAAATTATTGAGGTCTAAATTAGATATATGATTATTATGAGGGGATATATATCAGAAGTATTCCTTTGATATATCCAATTGATTATTAAGCTTTCTCTTATTGTCTAAATTTATCTGCATTTATTCACTTTCAACTATAATAAACCAGAGGGAAAACTGCGCCAAGTATTTTTCGACGTGTGCGCAAAACGAGCTGCAACTTCCGCAAAACAATTTAAACAAAATGAATTTTAACTTATGCATGCGAAAATGAAATGAAAATAAAACATAAAAATGAAAATGAAAAGTCAAATTCCTTAAGAGGCAATCCAAATTTTCCCACCACATTCTCAGACAAGCAAAAAAAGTGTAATCCAATTAAATAAAAGTATCGGGCCACATAACACACACAATAACCATCAAGTGACGGCGTCGGTTATGTGATACATTTCTCATATATATACACACACACACACACACACATACACATATACATATATATATGTAAGTGAGTAGTAAGGAAAATGCTTGGATCAGCTGATTCTTTTTAGAATTATTGAATGAAAGAGCGAGTGTTGTGTGTACGAGTGTATGAGGGGAACTTGATCTGATATTTTGTGCTTAATTTCTTCCCTTGAAAGTTGTCCATTGTGTGCCAATTGAGTCATCGGGGATTAGCCAGAGCCTCCAGAGCCCCTCCTCCCTCCCCTTACCAGTGTCAGTGTCAGTGTTAAAGTCACAGATTCAAAAAACTCTGTCGTTTGCGATAATAAATAACACAAGCTCCCGAGGCACGGTTATTGGATATGAAGCGGATCAGGGCAGCAACTTAAACGGATATACAATATATATAAAAAATTATATATATATATATATGTATACAGGAGCAGGGGCAGTGGTCGTGTTTGCGTTCCCGGCAATTGTGGATGTTTCTCATAATAAGGCACAATGATATCTGGTGGCAAACCAGAAACATAACCAGAACTTGAACTTGCGATGTGTAAAATGTATTTATCAGCGCTTTTTCAACGAAAACTTCAACCGAATATATATGTATATATAATTATATATATATATATATATTTATTCAAATTTAGATAGCAGCAAAAGTCGCGCTTAAAACTTGCCAACAGAATGGAAGTAAGTGAAACCCCAATCTGACTTTCTATATATTTTATGATATAATACATATTTCATTTATGATTCAAGAGAGAAATATTAATATTAAATATTAATTAAAATAAAAGTTAATCGTCTTAATAATATAAAGTATTATGTATAAAGTATAAAGTATATTTTTAATCGTATTATTGATTTAATTCTGAGCTATAAACAAATTTGAGTATTCAAACGATTCTTCGGTAACCTATGACTTTGGCTTCTTTTGAAGAGTGTATTGCGGCATATGGATTGATGTTTGACAGATGTCAGCTCCTTAGCCATTTCCTGTTTAGTTTATAAAGACGCGCTCCTGTCCTTTTCAGGGCTTAAGTGTAACGAAGTAGATACTACGACTGTATACTTCTATAGTGACACCTTGAGTAATGGATCTTTTGTTCTTTTAGCTCGAAGGTGTCGGACAGAGACTCAACAATCGAAGATGATGATGAGGCTCTGACAGCACAAATGAGAGCCACCTACAAAGTGCACACAAATATACAAATACTCGAACAGGCGACAAACAACGAAACAACAAAACAACGAAACAACGAAACAACGAAACAAACAAACAAATGAACAAATATTTGCCCTGGCGGGAGGAGGAGCAAACTGAACTGGAACTGGAAGCGATAAAATGCTGTTTATGATAAATACATAATACCAAAGTACACACACATGTACATACATACAAATACATATATATATATATATATATTAATACATATTTATATATGAACATATGTATGAATGTTCATACGTAGGCATTATTTCTTTTTCTTTTCCTTTTGCTTTTTGCTTTCTAAATGGGCCACAGACGTATTGTCTACGGCATTTGGCACAGCCAGATCCATAAAGAGTATATAGTATAGTATATCTATAAGGTATAGAGTATATAAAGAGTATAAAGCATACAGAAGCAGAGAATAGACATGTTCGAGTGTCAAAGTGACAACTTCTGAAATTGATTACAGCGACAATTGTGTGTTTTGGTCGTTGGTCGTTGAATAAACAAGACTGAGATACTTTTCGAATGAGACACTAAGCCCCGATATGGTCTATAGATATGTAATAGATTGCAGATATAAATACTCGAACACATCAACGTACAAGAAGTAGAACTCAATCTTAACTGATTGACAACACACGTGTGGTCAAATCTTGTCAGTAATTGAGTAATTGAAATACTGTTGACAATATTTTAAATGTTATCTAAATATCGTTTTCATATCAATTAAATTACTTAAAGCTTAGTCTGGATTTATATAGATACAATTTGAATACTGGTATATGAATTAATAGCTATAAAAATAGATAGTTTAATGGGTTGTTTTGTATCTCAGATTTGATATTGAATATTATTTTCAGTATCTTCTATAAACAAATATCTTGTTAAGTTCTTGGAATATGCATAAATTGAACTCACACTTGGAATTTGTGTGTTCGATGCGATAAATCGATTATGTATTTTGAGTTAAAGGCTAATCGTGTAAACGTTTCGAATATCAACACGGAACATGGAGGAGGAGGCCTAACCCGTTTCTCAATTTGTTCATAGAATCTTAATTGAGCCTCGAAGATATTGCATACATTCCTGGCATGCCCACACGACGCCACAAGTTAATCGACAGAACAAATTTTTTACGGCTCTGTGCCATATAAACATACATATATATATATGTATATGTATATATATATATATATATATAAATGTTGGTAAACCTCAGCAAGGTTATTGAGATACGCGACGCTGCCTGTCAAATATTGGCAAACAAATTGACGGCAAATCGAATAAGAAGAAAAAATAGTTTATATATAAAAACGCGTCACTAACGAACGTTGCGAGTGCACAAAAGGCGATATTTATGGGACGCAAGTGGGGCAGAGTGGCAAGCAACATACTTGTGGCACACAAGGTGACCAGTTGCCAGTTGCCAGTTGCCAGTTGTCCAGTTGCCAAGTTCCAGTTCAGGCTGCGACCACGTTTGGGTCGATCACACCTGGTTGGAAATTGGAATCGGAATGGGTTTCTGTTTGGGTTTGGGCTTGGGGTTGGGGTTGTATCTGGGGACTCGGACTGCGACTGCGACTGCGGCTGAGACTGGGCCGAGCCCTGCAAATAAATTAAGTGCCATGTGAAAATATTTCACGGGTGCTAAAGTCCGCACTAAATATGTTTTGTACTCAAACTGAAGTTGTTGTTATTGTTATAGTTATTCTTATTGTTGTTGTTATTGTTGCTGCTGGCATTGTTATTGCTGCAGTATCCATGAGATACAAATCGGCGTTGTCGTTGCGGTTCATTAATTCCACGGTGTTTGACAAATGCAGCGCCAGGAAACGAGAACGACAACGACAACGATGACGGCGACGACGACGACGACGACGACGACGACGACGACGACGACGACGATGACGACGTCGACCCATGGACTGATTTGAATACTATTTGGTCGATGTGGCGGCATTTGCATTTTTAAACGATTTTCCCATTTGGGTATTTGGTTTAGGGGCTTGTTGTTCAAATTATGTATGTAAATGTGTGTGCTGACGGTTCGAGTTGTCATGGGTTATCAACATTTGAACCCGCACTTAACGATAAGAGGAAGCCACAGTACACAACACACACACACACACACACACACACTCCAACACACACATTTTCACTGTGCCAACGAACAAACATGTTTTATGTACGAGTGTATTACCATCTGCACATACAAACATACATATTCATGTATATATATGTGTGTGTGTGTGTGTAGATATGTATGTATGCTTTCATCTATGTATGTGTGTGTAACTGCACATGATTTCTTACCACGCCCCATACATAACTGCAGCATACCACAGCCAGATGAAAAGCGAAAAGATCAATCTTGAAATCTGAAAAGATTTGCACATGGCCAATGTATACGAAATTCCGAAACTGATACTTAGGTATATAGTACTCACATATTCACCTATTGGCTATACTATATATATGTTATTCCTAATCAAAATCAGCTCTATAGTTTCAGTATTTCAGAAGTTGTTAAATACTTACTAATAGATGAAAACTAAAGTAATTCAAAGTATTTCAGCTGTTCTATGTGTATTTCAAATATATATATTTTCGACGACTTTAAATGCTCTTTCTGTTCGCATTGTGTAGAGTATTCGCTATGTTTCATATGCCCAACACTTCGTGTATACAGACATTCCCCATATATTCCAATCCACAGAGCAGAATTCAACAAAATTAATGTTGGCAATCTGTAAATTCTTGTAAAGCGTAATTCAAACTTGACACACACACTCAACACACACACACACACAACAAACACACAAAACAGACACCAACATAAACGAACAGAGAAGGCAAGGACCGGCCTCCATATGAGTACTCTTTGTAATACTCCTTAGAGTTAGTCGGTTAATCAATTAAAGCTCAAATTTAAATCAATTAATCAAATTCTTCAGATCGATAAAAATAAATAAAGATTAAATTAATTTATGCCAAAAATTATGAAATTGTCTCTTATAACTTTTATATACGAAAATAACTACGTTTAAAAAGTTTATTACTTTTTTAATATAGTGATAATAAATGGACGCATTAAAGATCTGTCAGTCTCACAAATAATGATTTAATAGCCTTTATGTGCGAATAATTATCGATAGATTATGATCGATTTCCAGACACACTGCGAATTCTAAAGACCCGCCAATCTCGCAGCCACAGGTGAACATGCACAGCCTAAGCTGCAAATTGAAATTCGAATACCCTTTCCGAGGATACTTAGATTTGGATGTGAACCTAGTAACCTATCCAAATTTATAAAAAGATATCTCGCAGTTCTTATGATATATAATTAGAATGATAAAGTTTTGGGACTAGAACAAGTTTCTCTTTCTATAGATGTTTCTTTCCTATAAAAGTTGATGCTGATCGGACAGGATAATAGCTATAATTACTTATAGGTAATATAGGAATGATTTCCCAGAAATTGCATTGCTATTTATAGCCTAAACTGTACTATTAATATTAAGTATATATCAATCTGTTTCAACCAAAACATAAAATCAATCTTATATATTCTTAATAGAGGTAAGATTTGAGTTAGAGTAATATCAAAATGTACGAAAGTGTATTGAATAGTCGGCAATGGGTACTAACGCCGTTGTGTTGATCATTTTTGTTGCCTTTTATTAAAATTATTACTCAGCTTTATTTTTATTTTATGCAATTTATTTGCTCCATGGCATATTTCAGTTTTCTTGAGAGCTGTTCTTACTTTTTTTCTTCTTATTTTAATTAAAAATGTGGCTGAGAAAACTTTGTGGAAGGAAACATCGCCTCAGCGTTCTCTGCGCCACTTCAGCAGCTCCACTCGCCGCCACGGCTCGGCTCGGCGCGGGTCGCCCCGGCTGTGGCAAGTGCTAGAGTTGTAGCTGTTGTAGTTGTTTGGTTGCATGTTGCCTGTGTTGCAGGTTTACAAGACGACAACGCTTGTACAACATGCTTTTCTGCAACGCGCCAACGTTGCATGCCGCCAGCCGGGCGGCCACTCAGATAGACAGCCAGGCAGACCGAAGGACTGAGAGACGGACCATCCCAGCGAAATGATCGACGATGTTGCAAAGTATTAAAGTCAGCGACACAATCTGCATATTAAACAAGAAGAGAAGCAACTTCGGCAAGCCGACCAATTGATACCCTTTCTGTGAGGGTAATATCATTTAAGATGATCCGATCGCTATCATAATATAATAATTTATAGAAATTCATCAAATTAGAAATCTTTGAATCTGAATTGTATCGTTTATACTGTCAAATGTTATAGAAATCTTATCTGATGTAGTTAACCTGACAAAAAGATAATCTTAATTATATATTGAGTCGATCCGCATTGATCGTAGATACTCAGTATCTGCAATCTCATATTCAAAAAGAGTTTTAATCCAACATGTTGCAAGCCTTCTCAATAAACTGTCATACCCTTTGTTAGGGTATAAAGAGCAACAGCAATTGCAACTGCAACTTGTTGCACTCTACATACATACACACACACAGCGTATGTATGTATGTAGTTATGTAAGAAAATTAATACACGACTGATTCGAGTAGACCCGCCAGACGGGCTTGCAGGTGTTTTTGGCCCGGCCTAGAGAACCGGAAGATGCCGGCCAGGACCTGAAGTCCAACAGCTGATTGGATCCGCAGCTTTCGCCTGGCTCAAAGCTAATGAAGCATTTCGATTTCGAACCGATTCATGTTGCTATTCATTAATCTGAATCAACTGAGCATTGCGAGCACGAGTATTTCTCTATTCACAAACCGCATTCGAACGACTAATCACATTCGTATTTCATATGCAGTTTCTGAACTTTTGCCACAACTTCCGCTTGCCACAAAATAAAAAAAGAAAACAAAATGACAGAATTGGCAAATTCAAATTAAACGTTGCATATGTATGTTTATATATATATATATATGTATATACAAATATACGTCTATGTATGCAATACTTAGACACATTGTTCTGTCACGTTAGACTTTGGAATTGAATTATAAATAAATCTGTATATACATTATCATTTATGTGTGAGTTCCAGCAGATTGATCAGTTTGTTATTTAAGAACTATCTTTGACTCCCGTTACTCGACGGTGTCTATATATATATATATCACAACAAGGGAGGTGTGTCCCAATGTCACCTCAGATATCACAGCGAAAGAGTAAATGTTTACGATAGTTGGAAAGAATCGGGAAAATGTTTATAGGCTATAAGATTTCAATGAAAACAAGCGTAACTCAACTACTTGAAAGATATTTTCAAATTGGTATAATGCCAATAAAGATATATGGAGTGAGGCGTATATAATCAAGGTCTCCTTTGATTAAAGAATCGTGCCATTTATTTGGAAGATCAACAAGAGATGCAGCCTGAGTACTATAAGTTATTTTTAATACTTGTAAATTGAGATTGTTTAAGAAAACTTCACAGAATTGATTGTATGACATTCACGCACTACTATTTATACGATCAATAAGTATTATTTACGATACAAGCACTCGGTATTTGATTAATAATAATGACTCATGTCATGTTATTTAAACTGCACCCAGAAAAATCTGATCGTAGGTAAACACCTTCAAATAGGTGTTGACCAGCGATACAACTCGCAGGTGACTCAAGTCGTATGGCAGCTGATGACGCTGTGGTCAGTGCATGAGATACATGAGATACAGATACATTTGCAGATATCTTAATATCTATCTAGATAGATAGTATATAAGTATATGTATATGTATTTGTATATGTATATGTATCTGTATCTATATGTGTGTATTTGTGTATCTGTATCTCTATTCGAAGCTGCTGGCTCTGGATCTGACTCTAGCTGCCTTTTGTAATGTAATTGAACTAAATGCGGCGGCTGCGTGTGACATTTTTGTGCTGTGGCCGCCGCTTGTCGATTGGCGGCTCCTCTGGCAAGCCATAGAAAAACGTCAAGCGATGCAGCTGATGAGCATGTGAGTGCTTGTGCTTCTTTCTATGACTATATCTTATTGTATGTATTTGAATCTCTGTATCTGTATCTCTATCTGTATCTGTATCTGTATCTGTGCTGCGTGCTGATATCTACTAGAGCGTCGCCGTCGTCGTCGTCGTCGCTGTTGCCTTGTGGCCAATGTAGCGCGACCATTGATGAAAGCTGAAAGCGACCCGGGCCGTTGGTCATTGAACTGGCTGACTGCCTGCCTGCCCGTCTTTGCTTTGATTTTTCTCAAAACTAAAATATTTAAGTAGTTCGACAACAACAACAACAACAAGAACAACAACTGAAGAACAAGATCAGAAGCAGCAATCACAGCAACAAGTATAGGCAACAATAGGACGTCAAATGACTTTTCCGCTTATCTGCTGTTAATTGTTTGGGTCTTGGTTCTTGATGCTTGATTCCGTTTGCTCGACAAAAAGGCCAAAATTAAATGCTTACGAGTTTGGATTGGTTCTGTTCTGTTCTGTTCGGTTCGGTTCGATTTCAATTTCGATTTCGGTTCTGCATAGCTAGCATTTTCTTTTCTTTTCTTCCCTCTAATTCTTCTCTGCCACTAAATGTTGAAGGTAGCATGAGTGTGTTCTTTGGGTGGGTATCTTAAAAAATAAAACTTGGCAGCGCTGTGTTTGAAGTGTCAATTTTGAAATGTGACTCGATTTCAGCGTAATTTCACTGATTTCAGTTTCTCTTGTTGGCAAATGCACAAAAATGCTTTTTTCTAGCATGCCGTTGCCGTACTCGTATTTTAGGGCAGAAAGCGAATCAACAGAATGTTATTCTTATTCTTATTCTTATTCTTATTCTTATTCTGAGGACCACAATGTGAAAATAAAGCAATGCAACGCCACCATTTGTGGCATTGCTCATAGATTGTGATCCCATGACTCTTCGTATCTGAACGATGGGCTTAATTATCTACCGACTTCAGCTTAATTCTGATGCGATATCTTATATGGTGAGGGGAGGGGGGTGGTGGGTTAATGCATTAAACAATTCTATTTAACATTTCATTGAACCAGCGTCTTGGCTGTTGGGTGAGTGTAATTGTGTGTAACTGTATGTTCGCGTGTGTGTATTGACATATAAATTATTTAGCGTTTATGCCACGGCCCAGTATTTTGAAATTCATTCCAGAATTCATTCAAATACTCAAATGAGTTACTATTCTGCCCTACAAGCTGTGCACATTAGCTCCTAGAACAAAAGTGTGAGTCCACTTGGATAATATATAATATGAAGAAGAATTATTGTGGAATTATGATAATTTATAGATTAAAAAGGATTGGTAGGGTATGATCAAAAGAATGTGGAGCTCAATGATCTATAGGGTATCTGATTTATATGGCAGCCCACTCTAGGAGAGTCCGAGAAGTGACAAACAATTTCCATGCGCCTCACCTCGTGATATCAATTGCGTATGCAGGCCCGCTTGGTCAGTTTGTGAATACAAATCTGGGTGTTTTACATAAAGAAAGAAAGAAAGAAAGATAGAAGGCAGCAGGGGTAGATGTATATCGAGGCATACCTATCCCTAATATACATACAACATATCTGTACGAGTGATGCATTATACGACTATGTACTCATATGGTAAATGATTGGAATTCGTAATGGATTCTATGCGTCGATTGGCAGCTTGTTGTACACGTCCAGTCCAAAGTGTTTGTGTTCTACTACGAATATATTGTATATGCGAGTCCAGTTCTCGACTTATTTTATTACGTGGACCTGGCCGGCTATTTTTGTGCACAATTAAAATTCAATTCAATGCAATTGCAGTGCCATAAAAGTGAACCAAATGTGCACCATAAAATGCATATTAGTTTTGCCCTCACTGCATAAAGAAAAGCCCCGTTGATCACTGAGAATTGTGTATGCGTAACTGATCCATAGGAGAAAGGGTTACCAGAGGCCCTTAAACACTGTATACTGAATCAGTTACGAATATATTCGTATTCTATAGCTATTCAATTCAATTAAAGGCAGAGAGCAGAGCATTACCTGAATTTGTTTCGGTTATTTTGAATTTGTCTCGGCTTACGATTGAGGTCTCTGTCTGCCGAGATGCGATACGAAAGAAAGTTGTTAATTGTTAAATTGATTAAGCCCATTATCACCCATTATCAATTGTCATTTGATGATATGTCAATTGGAATATGAGTTCAATAGTCCATGTATATGTTAGATTTATTTACAATTTTATGATTTATGGCTGTCAAACTTTCCAAAACTGTTTCACGTTTAATACAACCGAATAGATACATAGATATATATACCATGCATCATATATGCTCGCCTTTGGCACTTAGCTAACTCAATTATGTGTAACTCATATTAACTCTGACGAGGAGGGCAGAAAATGTGAACACTTGTGGGTTTTCACTTTCACAATCGCCGGCAGACTGCTGGCATAGAGATAGATACACATGCTTCTGTTGGAGATACTTACTTACATATCGCTATAACTATATACTGATATTGGGAAATACATACAGACATAGAGACATAGACATACATATATGTGACGACTCTGCTCGACTTTCAGGCGTCACATGAGCAATTGAGTGCTGTCATAATAAGCATAAGAAACAGACGCACACAACAACAACAATATTAACAATAACAACAATTGACAGTTATAGATACAGACAAAAGTATCTGTATCTGCAGCTGTCAACCAATCGTTGCCGTCTGCGGTTCATTGGCTTCTGCTTTAGGCTAACTTGTCTAAGCGTCTTCTGCCATTCAATAATAATCATAACCATAATATCTGGCAGATGGTTAACAGTTAACAGTTTCCAGAGAGACTGGGACAATCGAAAAGTTACCAAAACCAAAAGTATCTTTCAGCTAAAAGAATACTTCGTCTCTCATGCTGGTTATTAATCTTGTCTCTGACGCTGTTAACATTGGCCTGGGGCGTGAAAGTCATAATAATCTACTCACATAGAGTAACCAGCTTTACCACCAACAACTACTCTTCAAGCCACAGAGCACAAGCTCCTTTCGTCACAACAATTAGTTTTTCGGACTCGCAAATGCCACAGCACGTGCGCATGCGCCTGCGCAGCTCGAGTTCTTGTGGCAGGGCAATAAATTATGGAAATATGTTTGAATGTGCTCATAAATTTGGCTTTACATCAATTGAAAATGTTTACATTGTTGTTGAATACTACTGCATGGGCAAAGAATAGGTGCCTTGATTAGTGGTCGACAAACGAATTGATTCTATATATTTACCCCAGATACCGATTCCGATTCAGATACAGATACAGATACAGACATAAAACTGCTCAATATACATGAATTCATTAAGAGACCTGTTCCATTCTATTCTACAGATACTTTAGGATTAGCGGGATTAACTGAGCTCCAACACAACGGACCTTTGAAAGCATTTCAGATTGCTTTTATAGAGCACAAAGATTGTAGTGTTACGTCTGGAATTCAGAGTGAATGATACTCTTTCTTTATATATCACAATTACTCATGACATCACTCAGCTGTGCAGAATATAAGTTATAAAAGAGAAGATATCTGTTTTATATATTCACTGATATATTTTTAGTTAATCTTTCCTTTATAATCTTGGAATCGTTTTCTATTTAACCAACCACAGACCTTCAATATTTCCATTATTTAATCTGAATACATTAATAGTATCACTTAACAAGAAAGTGCCAAGCAAATCTTTCTGGTCCAAATTTAGCTGAATATATTTAGAAATTCATAAGGTTTCCTTTTCATTTGATGTAAGAATTACCAATAATCATAGCAAAAAGTAACCTAAACCTTAAAAAATATTCATTTCCAGAAGTGGAAGCTTGTCATGCGGGTCCTTACCCTCCATAATCTCTATCAGGTAAATGTGATAGGCCACATTAAAGATCTAATAGGCCGATCATTTCGAACAGTTGTAAAGCTGTTCAAACTGTTACGAGTATAACAATTAAGTGTATCTCAAATTCAGAGTAAAGTAAACTGAAAATACGGAAAATGAACTAAAGTAAATATAAATAAATACTTTAGCCTTGGACGGCGGCCTCCAGAAGCTTAAAGAATTTTGTCTGAATTCCAATCAAGGCAGAAACACTTTAAGTCTGATAGTTACGAGTACTTAGACACAGAGAGGGACATTCTTATATCTATTTATATAGTATACCCTGAACATATTAAAGATAGGGTATATTGTAGTTGTGGGTATGTCTATAACAGGCAGAAGAAGGCATCTCTGATAGTAAAGAGGGTATATGGTATATATTTGTATATTCTATCATATCAGATATCAACCTAGGGTATCTTGTAGGCTGGCAGACTCGACTGGGAGTGAGTTTTCCAGTCCCAAATTTAAGTTTTATTGAAACGCTGCAGCTGCGTTGTCCAAACTCAAAAATTGGTATCGAAGCAGAGCGCCAAGCAATTAGAATAAATTAAGTTAAGCAACGTTATCGATGATACTAATGCAGGTGAAATCAGAGCGGGAAGGGTAGAGGATAGAGAGGGGGAGGGGAGGGGGCAGGTGTCGTCGGAATGTAAATTCGACGCTTCAAATGAAACCAAAGAGAGGCACAGAGACTGGGAATTCACAGATGAATCTGAGCTCGAATACGAATACGAAACGTATTCAAAGCGTTGAATCTAAATTGAGGTTTAATTTTCATTGTCTGCGTTCTGTTAGAAAAACCTGTTCTGATTTCTAGTGTTAGTCGGGCTCTGATCCCAGCTCCAGCCCCCCTCCTGATCCACCTGATTCACCCGATCGACCGATCGACCCAATCGCCTCGAAAAGTAGTTGTCTTTATTGCGGGCCGCTCTCGTGGTCACTTTTGTTGACTTAATTTATTGACATTAGTGTTTGTTGTTGGCCAAGTTGGGCCGTTGTTTTTCGGCTTATTCGTTTTTTTGGCTTTTATTATATTTTAGCAGTTGATTTGGTTTTTATGTAAAAATATTTTGTTCATGCATTCCTTCAGAGACACCTGACTTTGGTGCGAGATTAACCGGTTCGGTCCGCTCGGACCGAATCTCAGTCTCCGAGCTGAGCTTGGACATTACAACAGCTGTTTCTGGTCAGTTGATTAGCTTGAAAGATGCGGCTTAGATTATACTAATGAGATTATACTGTTCCTAGACCAGCTATCAGCTAACAGCTAACAGGTCGCAGCGAGCCAACGATCGCTGCTACACGAGTCAAATGGAGTCGCGTTAATATTGTTAGGAAATTGCCGTTAAGATTCATAAAAAGCCAGTCGCATGGACAGTGTAATTAATTTTATATGGTTCATAAAATTGCACAATGCCATTAGACATTTAATTTGCCCTCCTCACCTGCCTTCTGCCGTATGCCACCTGTCTGTCGCATAGCTGAAACCAACCGCAAATATTCATCGCAGTTTGGCTTATTTTTTTTGTGGTTCGTTTTAATTACCGATGATGGTCGTATTTATCCAAAAACACAAGACTTTATGGACCTGATATGAGTAGTAAATCTTAAAACACTTAAAAACAGAAAAAGTCGAAAGTCTAAATAAAAATAAAACACAAAAGACACACAATACTTTTCACACAAAATGCAATAAGAAGAGCGTCAAAGACGCAACGCCCACGTTTTGCCATTAAGCAAAGAGAAGAGAGAAAAACATGAGAAAAACTAATTTGAAAACTAAAAAATGTCGTTTCTTTATAGAGTTTGTAATTTATTTATAAAAGCTTTACTCACCTCAGCCATTAAATGTATAAATACTTTGGTCGTAAACTGGAATTCTGTTCAGTACCAGGAAACGCACGCACAATTTTCTCTGGGATTTCTCAATCTTTTCACAATGTTGAGCAACTTTTCTTAGTCCGACTTTTTCGCGCGGAAAATGCTTTGTTTAAATTTATTAGCGCAGATTAGTTTCGGTATTTCTCTAGAATATAGAAAAATTTCTTTGTTGTTTAACTTTTGTTTTTACTGTTCTGCCTCGACTTGCCTTGGATTCTATTTCAACAATTTAGGTTTGTTTTTTAATATTTGTTTCTAATACTCGAGAATGTCTTTGTGGCATAATTTGGCAGCAATTTGCTTTAAATTTGTCACAATATTTTCATATAAAAAGCACAATTTAAGAACAAGCAACAAATCGGATATGTCAGGGCGTGCTTATACTCTCTCTCGCTATATATTTCGATTATATATACACGATTGGAATGGAATTTAGAGGAACATTACATAAAAGAACGGACTCTGAAAAGTATGCTATAAATTATGCATGGCGGTACTCAGAGTGAGATAGTAGGAACTGAAGTAACTCTTTACATATTTTCTACCTTCTTTAGAGGTCCTTTTCATAGAGGATTCTCTCCTTCGTCCTGCGCAAGTCGTGTGCTTAGAATTATTAGGCTGAAGTCTTAGTTCAAGTTCACTGTTCGGTAATTTTAAATTCAATTTGGTGGGTGCTCGTTGAACTGTTTAGAGTTTTCTTTTGCTTTTCCTATTTGTTTTCTAATATCAGCAATTTAGAGTAATTTTCTTCAAGGCTTTTCACACCCACAAGGATACTAAGCACTTAGTTCCTGCGCCAACTTGGCAGCACCTACGAGCTGCGGCGACTGAATGACACGCCGTCGCATGTCCAGGCACCAGGTCTACCCGACTCTCTTCAACAACTAACTTTTTAACACACACACACACACGTCCATACACAGCACACACACAAAAACACCGGTTCTAGCAAAATAATTTTTATTCGCAAAAAAAAGCAAATAACATGTAAGAATTTTTCAGTCGAGATTGCGCGACTCGTAGGTATCCTGTAAAGAAGAGACTCGTAGGTATCATGGTGAGCTATAGTTAAACATATTCATATGGAATCTTCTGATATATATAACTGATCTGCATAGATCCTTATCTTACAAGCCCTGAGTTCGACGCATTCGCTTGATTGACAGAGTCGAAAGTGAAGTACTGCAAAGAGTTGGATTAAGCCAGAAGTTGCCTTCCTTCGGCTGGCTCTCAACCCAATTATATGCCATTTTTATAGCTTTAATGGGTACAGGGTATACCTGGAAATAGCCGCACACCATAATTTCCATTGCTCACATGAGTACAAGGTGTACATACATTTCTATGGGTATATTTAATACCACGAACTGGGTGGTTCAGCGCCTGCGCAGTTCGAGGACAATTTTTAAATGTTTGCATTTGTTGCTTTGTGCTGACTGGCTGTTGCTGTGTGTGTGTGTGTGTATGTGTGTGAGTGTGTGTGTTGCAGTAGAGTAGAAAATTTCCGCATATCATGTTAATCGCCGAAATACACGCAATTGTTTTGCTGGCTTCTGGTCGCAAAGTATGTCGCATTTATTTCTATTTGCCAAACCCCCAAATACAGATCCGATTATTTTCGGCCCCCTCTCTGCCTGTCCCCTGCCTGACCCCCTCTCATTCCCCTGACGGCTGTCCCTGCAGGTTCCTGCAAAAAGCACAGCCGGACAGGAATTACGTTATTGCCTGTAATTAATTTTAGTTGGCATACATTTCGGCGCGGAGCCGGCAAAACGCATTTGAATTTATTCCGTTTGCTTTGCATATTTTGCGGCACTTTGTGGCATTTTGAGTTTTGGCCAACGAAAGCAAGAGAAATGAATTGTTTAGGCCAAAGTGGTTGCTGCTCGACACTGGCTCCTGTTGGAGTTGTTGACCCTGTGCCAAGTTGAAGTTTGCGCGGCAGTTTCCCCCCCCCCCCAACAGAATGATAGATGGGCCCAAAGTAGGCCATTTAAACTATTTCCTGAAAACTATGACTGAAAATCGATCAAAAGGGATTCACTGCAATGGCAGTAGATGTCTCAATAGCTCATCTCCACATGGCTGCGCACAGTGGGAGTTAGTGCATCCAAATTGTGGTAATTAGTTTAATTAGTGCGTGGGGCACTATAAATGAAACGATGAAATGATGAAATATGCGTTGCCACAAATTAGGAGAAACTTTGCACCCTTAATGACCACCAAAGGTTACAATTACAATTACAATATAAAGCAGCTAAATAACAGTAATTAAATGTACAGCAAATACCGAGTTCCAGCAGCAGGCAATGCCATAAAATTTGGACTCTAACTGCAAATCCTGCGAGTGGCAAGCAAAACGACAGGATTAGCATAATTTCTGGTCGTGTAAAACTGGCATTAATGTTGGCCAAATAAACATATCTGCCTCCCTCCACCCACACTCACACACACACACATAGAGAGGGGGTGTGTGTAGGGCACCACTGGGAAATTTAGCAAAGTGTTGACTGCCTCAAAATTGAGGACCAACATGTGAACTGTGGCATTGCACGACATTGCGTATACGCGGCGTTGCCCCCAGAAGGGCTCTATTTCACAGGAGCTGTACGCTATAATGACGGCTAAATTGTGATGGCCAAGGATCCATTTTGTTTTGTCGATGACAGTTATGACTGCTTAATGACACACTTATTTGCATTTGGTTTTGTTTTGCCAACGACTCTTTGTAGGTTTCCATTTTTTCTTCTATTTTGTTTTTTTTTTGGCTGTTGTGCGGCTTCCGCATGTCCTGTGACATAATCGAGTGATACTTTCGTTGGTATTGTTATTGCATTGTTCGCTGGAAGCGATTGTTGATTGGTTTCTGGCCAGTTGCCAGGGGCAACTGTTAGCGCCAAACTGGCAAACTGGCAAACTTGGCCCCAACTCCAAATTGAAACATTAAATTAAACATGAAGCATAAAGGAGAATGCAAGAGAAACTGGCAACAACATGTCATGTTCCAAATTAATTAAGCAAAGGATCTGCCATTACACACACACACACATACACACGAACACATACCATAGCACTCAGCTGGGTGTGGGTCGAGGAGCACTCAAGCCCTGACATGATGATGGTGTACGCATCATTTAATTACGTTAATTGGAAGCGCGTCGCTTTTATATCGTCTCTCTTTAATGTGTGTGGGTGTGTGTGATTGTATGTGTGAGTGTGTGTGTGTGTGTATGTGTCATACCAACTGCGGTTCGTGGCCGCTCTTTGCGGACTGTGCGCTGTCAGCTGGGACCTGGTAGTGGGTGGTAGTCATACGATGACGTTGGCCTGCAACTATATAGTTCAGCAGTTCAAGAGATAGCGGATAGGAGTTCTACTTACGACAATTATATGAAACAGCACGAGATCTATTAAAAAAACACTAGTTAACAAGGCTTTCAGGACCAACGCGAAATTAAATGAATTATCTAAATTATATTCTGAAACTGAAAGTAGAAATCAAAACAATATTGAAAGATGTTGAAATATTATATACAAACATATAGTAAAGTATGTGAAATCTGTTCACATAAGGAACATATAGTCAGGGATGAGAAAATGGCGACCAATTCCATTCAAAATGGTTTTGCCAACCCCTGCGAAAAGAAAAGGTGGTGCTCAGATTTGCGACATGCGCAGCATCCCATGATTTCATCCCTCCCCCATCTTATGTATAGATTGTCTACCATAGAGAGCTGCCACCCCCTTTGGGCTTTTTATGCTATCCAGTCACATAACTTCTGCTGTGGCAATGGGATCTTGAATGCCACTCAAGCAGCAGGCGGCCATTAAATGCCTAGAATTATGGTAGCAGGCAACCCAATGAGACTCACAAATTTCTGTGCCACAAATTGTAGACCATAAAGTTTTTCGGGGCCTGACACTGCACACGGGACGCTGCCCTGGTCCCCCAGCCCCCTCCTTTATTTACCTCAGTCCCTTCTTTTACCTCACTCCCCTTCCCCTTCCCATTCCCCTTGCCCTTCCCCTTCGGCTGTGGCATATCTGACGTTGGCAACCGCCCACCTAAAAACCGTTGAGTTAAACAATTCTAATTTATTGATGTATCCGTCGTTGGGAAAGTTCTTGTCGTTCTTGTCTCGGTGCTTGGTGGCCAACTGCCAAATGTCTCGGAAAAACTAACTCAAATTTATGATGATTAAGAAAAATCACAAAATACTTAAGCAATCTATAGATAGTACGATATATCTCTCTCCCTCTCTGTGTGTGTGTGTGGGTGGGTTGCTTGTTTTCATTCTCATAATTTGTTTGTTTTTCTTAAAAATAGACAATTCAAACATCCCAGACTAAAACACAACAGCAATAACAACAATATTAAGAGCAACAACTGTTGTTGGAGGCCATGAATTTAAGCCAAATGTCGTCAACTTTTAAGCACTTTCCTAATACTCTGCAAATCTCAAAGGATAAGCTCGAGGGTCATAAGCTGCCTGAGTAAATCTATTTATTGGCTTAGCTCCATTCAAATAATTTACATTAAAACAAACCTTTCCAAGCATATTACGAAATTTCTTTTAATATCTCCACAGACAGAGAAAAGCATTTGTTATTTTCGTAACATTTTTGAAAAATATTAAAAAAAGCAGCACACAAAACGTGAAATAACACAGAAAATCGATAAAGCAAACAAAAGGCAGCAGAGGCAAACAGTTTATTAACTTGTGTACCTCTAAAGTAGGTTTATGGGTAGAAAAACACAAACACGCCAAATACATATAGATAAACTTTAACTACCCTAGACCCAAATGCACTGCCAACTCTGGCAAATACTCGTACAGTAAAAACAAAACTAAAAATGAAAATAAAAATAAAAATAAAAATCAAGCAGCACCTAAACAAAAGCTAAGCTCCAAATGAAGTTGTTGGCCTTTCAGTAGATGGTCAGGTCTCAGGTCTCGTCTGGAATGGCCATAAAACGCCAATCGGTTTTAACTTAGCTTTTGTTTATCTTTATTTTTCTCCCTTCTTTCTTTTCAATGCGGGCTAATTTATTGGCCAAAGTCAATAAAACATTCATTTCTTACGCCTCACCCGCGCCTAGCTTTAACTTCAATTAATTGCTTTCGATATTAACGACACATTTTAGGTGCCAATTTTTTAATTCGAAGAATTATGAATTAGTAAATATATTTTTAACTGCTCCCAAGTGTTAAGTGTAAGTGTCTAACTCTCTCTTCCTCTTATATAATAATACAGCAATAAAGAGGGTAAGTTCCTGCTTATAAAATTTATATAAAACGCTTTTTAATTTGCTTTTTATTATTTCCAGGTTTGAATATCAAAGTATGCTAAAGGAATTACCCTAATCCTGGCCATGGAAGACAAGCTCACCTACCAGAAGGAGATGGTAAATGCAAATGAGGAGCAACGTCCTCACAGCTCTCCAACACTAGAAACCTGTGCTTATCCTGGCACCTGCTAGAAGACTTTTATTGATCTTTGATTGTTGCTTAATAAAATAATTCATATAATTTAAATATCGTATAACAAAATAAGTATATACATAAGTAATTTCAATTAACAACTTTACATCTACACTTTACATATCTTTTTCATTTATTTATTGAAATGACTTATATATATTTTTATTATATTATTTTGTATTAGTCCTTCGATGGTAAGGTTGATATTGATCCGAGCTATATTGTGTTATAAAAAGTAGCCGGATCTAAATACACATTTTACCATTTGCATAGATCTTAAAATACTCAGATATGTAATTAAACTTTCACAGATTATATCTTTATGAAGTTTACTATTTATATTAAATTACATGTTACTTAACAAAGATACAAAGAATACTTGTTAATATTATAATCGTTTGATATCATAGCTAGATAATATCTTCTCTGTATGCATATATAAACATAATAGCTTTACCTATGTTTAATCATGTGTTCTATCTGTCCGCAGAGGCAGATCCAGTGGCTATAGGAGCTAGAGTTGAAATGTGTTAAGGGTTTATAATGTGAGTTCGGGTTGTATCTGCTGTATCTGGCTATTTATATTCACATATTATGTTCATTAGGAGCCATTCACTTTGCATGTCCCATGACAACGCGGCGCAAATGGTTTTAGTTGAACGACCCGTTTCCGGGTTGAAGCAGTTTTTTCAGACCAGGCTGGAGACCTGCCCAATTGAGGTGAATTTTGTTGTTTCTGCTTGACAGCAGGAGCAACGGTGACATAGTTCTTGTTACCCCTTCCCATCAACTCTCTGGTCTCTCACTCGAAAAGTGTCCCTTGCATGTTTAGTGTGCATTCGGCAGGACAGGCAGGACACTGCCAACAACAATTACAAAGGCGACATAGACAATGGAATAGAATGGACTCGAATAGAGTTTCTCCCTGTTGGAAAACGCATGTCCATTTTGGGCTGCATCTAGTAACAACAGCTCCCCCGGCGCCCTTGCTTGGGCCATCCAAATAGGCAAATAGCGACAAACGTCTCCTGCGGCAGCGCCGAAGCCTGTAAAGTGGCCGTGCTCCAACTCCTTTTCCACCTACTGTTCCTGCTCCTGCTCCAGCCCAGCAGTGTCTCCGGCTTTGGCTCATAGTTTTTCTACATAAATTTCCAACGTTTTCACTGCCGTTCATTTTAATGTGAGCCATTTGTTTGTTTTGCTGGTGTGTCGCGCTGTCTGTGTCCCATCCCCAATCCCATCCCTTGGACTATTCCCTTAAAGCTATACGGGTCACTTGGCTTCCTGTGCTGGCAGAGTGGCATTCTGCTCGTTGAGGTGGCTGGGGCTTCGGTTTCTATGTTATGGCTCTTATCGGCATTTTGCGGTTTTCTCTCTGTTGATTTAGTGGAGCAGCCTGTTGAACTCTTCGCTTCACTGCGGACACACAAAAGGACACACCCAGTCCCAAAGCGTTGCCCAACGCCTCCACGTTTACCGTGGGCTCCGTCTGTTTGCATTACCTAATTGCTAGACATTCAAATTTTTTGGAGTTCACTTCAATTCACTTTGCAGTAGCACGAACAAAGGCTAGAATAATATTAAAGAACTATTGCTTTAAGAAATAATCTTTCTACTTTCACAATAATAACATCTTATATCTATATGAAGAAATAGATTAACAGATCAATTCACAACTTGTTCTTCAGCACACTTCATATATTTTTTCCTATTTTGGTTATAGGTATATGCCAAAAAATGTGTTTAATATGCATGAATTATGTAAGTTAGAATTCCTTCTTCGGCCTTATCATCATTTGAACAGTCTTCAAGCTGTAAAAGTCGCCTAGCCAACTGTCCCAGCTGATTCCACGACGGCCTTGACTTGATAGGTACTCGCCACTCAAGTAAAGTCCATTCAGATTGCTGTTGGAAATCAAAAGATAATATTATTTATACACTATATATAACTTATATATAACTTACGCATAGTGCACACCCTTGTACCACCAGGCTCCTAAGTATTCAACTGCATTGTTAGTGGAAGAGTTATCATTATTCCTATCATACGTGCTGAACTTCGCATCCTTGTGCCGACTCAGCGAATCTCCAGCTGTGCCCGAATACTTTCCCAAGATATTCAACCCGTAGAAGTTGGCTTCATGGCCAATGGCGAACTCAGAATATTTTGCGTAGCGTGTTTGACCATCAAAAGCTTCCAGATGGACGTACAGCTCCTGAGGTTGGGATGCAGTTAGAGTGTACAAGTTGTCCAGTCCAATAAAGAAGCTGTTGTCCAGGGCTCCAAAGCCCTTTTGATAGGCGAACCAGTTCCTATAGAAGTTAATGTTGACATCCACTCGACGCTGAACAACCAGCCAAGGGGAGCCAGTCAGAGCCACATCACAATAGACAGACATAACTTCTCCACCCCTTGGTTGGATTTTATAGATTCCATTTTTCTTGGCCTTAGCAGCTGTGCAGGATTCAGGATACTTTTTACCCTTGGGTTGGATGTCGATGGTGACTGCAGCAAAAGCTACAGACAGCCAGAAAACTGACAAGAGAATGCAAAGTGTCTTCATTATTCTCCAATAGTTGTAACACTGACGAAAGAACTGATCGTATATTGGTATTATATAGACAACTATATATACTACTTGCTAACGATATGATAAGATTGTAAATCGAATAATACAGTGACTCATTTATGGCTACGTTAAATTAAGTTTATCAATGAAATGGGCTATCGCTGAAAGATTATTGTTAAATAATTTCCAAGAATACAACAAATAGATAAGTTAAAAGAAAAGCTTACATCCTTTCCTTTCTTGTCGTTCACGTGAGCTGCGAGGGGTGTCTGAAAAGTTAGGCACGTCTGCGTGAAGTCAAAAAACTGTAAAGCTGCAATCTCTGGGGGAAAACATCTCCAAAAGGTTTTCAACGACCGGAAAATCAAAGCTTAAGGAAGAGCTGAAATGAATACGTTTTGGGTACGGATCGATTACATTTTGAGCAAGAATCTTGCCATGTTAAAACAACGACGTTTGAACCGACAAACCTTTTAATTTAAACAGTTAAAAAAGATTTATCTATTTACTAGATTAAACAAAAGGAAATCCCAAGGGAAATGCAAGTAAATAGAAGATACTTTAAAATACATAATAAATACGGGTCGGCCCATTAGCGAGGTTTTTCACCAACATCAGCGATGATTTCTTTTATTTTTAATTATTAGCACTAACTTTAGCGAATGCATCAACCAACAATTCTCACACACAGATGGCGCTCTAAACATCAACTGGTTCAATCCCATCATTTCTATTAAAAGAATAATTTGTATTCCTTTGGCATTAAATTCGATGAAGAAAAAACAACTGCTGCAGTTTGATTATAGTTGTATTAGGCAGATGTTCAAAGGATATAAATATATATAAGATATATACTCGAATGCAATAACATATAGAAGATATAAGATATATCTTATATAAAAGATCTAATCACTCAAACTGGGAGGATTTGCCTTTTGTTTGCTTAAATTCAACAAAATTTCATTGAAATAATAAAATTGATTTGAATTTGCATTTTTCTTGTTGTTCTATTCTACATCTAAATTGATTTTTAGGAAACAAACTCTTTATTTCCTTCTGAACTGAAAAACTGACAAAGTTTAATACTTCGGTCGGATCATCATGTGAACTTTCTTGTAGCTATACAAATCGCCTCGCCATTTGTACCAGGTAATGCCACGACCGTATTGATCACTTCCATACTCGCCACCCAAGTAAAGTCCATTAAGATTACTGCAGAAGATATATCAAAATTTACCATATGATTCGTATATCCCTTGACTATTCGGACTTACCTATAGTGGGTTTTCTTGTGCCACCAGGCACTTGTAAACTGAATAGCACAGCTCATGGTGCTGTTATCATTCTTCCTATCGAAAGTGCTGAACTTCGCGTCCTTATGATACTTGAGTCCATCTCCAGCATCACCCGAGTAGTCCCCCAACTTGTTCAGTCCGTACAGGTTGGCTTCATTGCCAATGGCGAACTCATTATATTTTGCAAAGCGTGTTTCATTATCGAAATCTTCCAGATGGACGTAAAGCTCATGAGGCTGGGATACAGTTAGAGTATACAAGTTGTCCAGTCCAATGAAGAAGCTATTATCCAGCTCTCCAAAGCCTCGTTTAAAGGACATCCAGTTCCTATAGAAGTTGATGTTTTCATCCTCGCGACGCTGGATTACCAGCCAAGGGGAGCCGGTCAGCGTTACATCACAATAGACGGACATAACCTCTCCACCCCTGGGTTGAATTTTGTAGATTCCATTTTTCTTGGGCTTAACAGCTGTGCAGGATTCAGGATACTTCTTATATAGTAAGCAGTTCGAGTTGCTTTCTGCAAGGGCTAAAGCCAGCCAGAAAACTGACAAGAGAATGCAGACGAAGGTCTTCATTATAGTCCGATATTTGTAACACTGAAGAAAGAACTGATCATATCTTGCCTTTATATAGTAAATACTATTGAATTATTGATATATTGGCGATATGATTAGATTGCAAGTCGTATTAAATAGTGACTGTTTTATAGTAGCTTTAAACTTATTATATCAATAGAAGGGTTATCAGTGAAAGGAGGAGGTTGTTTTGAAATGATAAATATAGATAGACAGATAGCTAAGTCGAAAGTAAAGCTTATATATTCTTGATCGTTCGACCGTTGGTCATCAAGTGCACGAGAGTTGTTCAGACCTGGTTATAGGGTATCTGTTCTTCGATGATTCGTGCTTGGAGTGTGCCAGTTCTCAGGCACGTGTGTGTTATGGCAGATGTTATGATAGCGAAGTTGTAAACTTAAGCTCCTATTGTCCAGATAATGTTTCCCAACTCTGCTTCAATGTTGCCCCCCCTTGGGTTGTTTCTTCTTAAACGAAGATATTGTAAATTAAATACTAAATGACAGTCGATGCTTTTAATGTGCTTGTGAATAAAAGAAACCAAATCTGTTTTGTCAGGAGAGATTGCCAACAGAATTCAGACACAGATGAATCAGATACGCTTATAATTTTCTAAATTTTCAGTAAAATAGTATTATTTCCACCTCCTGCAATATCTCATGCCCGATTCATGCGAAATCTTTTGCACAAACTCATTTAAACGCTGCCAAAACAATAAGACAGACTCATAAAAATAAAAGTAATTCACGTTTTCTTTGAGCGCACTCTGAATACATTTTTAATCAGAATATTAAATCATAATTATGTATACAAAAATATCCAGTTAGTGCACTCGTAGAAGAAGATGATGGCGTATCCATTACTTCGGTCTAATCATCATGTGAACGGCCTTATAGGCATAGCCTTCACCTCGCCACGGGTTCCAGCTAGATCCACGACCGAATTGCTCCATTCCGTACTCGCCGCCCAAGTAAAGTCCATTCAGATTACTATTTAAATCAATGGAGAATAATATTGTAGTATTATTTATATATAAGAAGTAATACCACATACCTTTCATAGCAGTCCTTGTACCACCAGGCCCCTGTAAATTTAACAGCACAGTTCTTGACACTTGGATCATTATCCCTATCGAAGGTACTGAACTTCATGCCCCTATGATACATGAGCCCATCTCCCGCATTGCCCGAGTAGCCTCCCAACCTATTCAGCGCGAACGAGCTAGCTTCATTGCCAATTGCGAAGTCTGTATACTTTGCAAAGCGCTTTTGTCCATCAAAATCTTCCAGATGGATGTACAGCTCATGGGGTTGTGATACGGTTAGAGCATACAACCTATTCAGTCCAATAAAAAAGCTGTTGTCCAGTTCACCAAAGCCTTGCTGATAGGAGGACCAGTTCCTATAGAAGTTGATGTTCACATCCACGCGACGCTGAACAACCAGCCAAGGGGAGCCAGTCAGAGCCACATCACAATAGACAGACATAACTTCTCCACCCCTGGGTTGGATTTTATAGATTCCATTTTTCTTGGGCTTAACAGCTGTGCAGGATTCAGGATACTTTTTATAAGTTTCGCCGGTCGTGTTGAGTTCTGCTGAGGCTAAAGCCAGCCAGAAGACTGACAAGAGAATGCAGAAGACAGTCTTCATGATTGCCCGATAGTTGTAGCACTGAAGAAAGAACTGATCACATATTGGTCTTATATAGTAAAATGCGAGTATTATTTATTGAACTATTGATAGTATGATAAGATTGCAATTCTAATGTGTTATTTATGACATCGTAAGGTAAAGTTTATCAGCGGAAGGATTAACTTTTTAAATACCCTAAGTAATCCCACAAACAAATAAGTAAAAGTTAATTAAAGCTTTTTACATAATTAATTAGCCAAAGAAAAGCGGAGTTGGACCAAAAACTCGAATTAACAGTGGAAAATCTCTGTTAAAAGTGACTTATTTGGACTTCAAAAAGAAAATCTCAATGAAAATGAAAATAGAAATTAATAGAGGAAAATTAAAGAAAATATACCAAAAAAGAGCGATCCATCAACTTCAGCGCTGATATCGTTCAGTTTAAGTGCGTTACACGAACCTTAGCCAATGCACCAACCTTTAATTCTCGCACACAGATGGCGCTGCAAACAGCTTCTAGTGAGGTGCACTTTTAGGATACAAAATTTGTGTTGTATTTATGTTATGCAAATTTTAAACTATGCAGATGAATATGTATATGAATATATATCTGGTATATCTGAAAGAGGGTATATATAATACAATAAATACAGGATAAAAGTTGACAGGCAGCCTGCAAGGAATAGATATTTTTAAGGAAAGTAAAGAATAATAAAAGTTTGGTTTATCCAACATAGATTGGCATTTATTTAGTTTTGTTGTTGTTTTACTTGAATTTTATGACACTGAAACTGACAAATTGTTATTTAATAATTTTACTTGTTCTTTTTGTTTTCTGTGTGTTATGTGTGGGTGTTGGTAGGAATTGTGACCGAAATGATGCTTTGGACTCTCAAAAAGGGGTTACCAATGATGTCCAACATATCTCGGAAAGTGTGCATGTGTGTGTGTGTAAGTGTAAGTGTATGTATGTTTGTATGTGTATGTGTATGAGCGTGTCAAGGTTTCCTTTAGTAAGTAAATATTGCCTGTCAATTCAATACATTCGATATTAAGTTATGTATATATATATATATATATATATATATATATATATATAAATAGATATATATATATATATGTATATATATATATATTGTAGTATAGTTAATACATATATGAGTTGTAATTTGTAATTAGTAATACATATAAGTATTTGAAGTATTCGTATATGTTTAATAATGTAATGCCGCGTTTGGGGTTTAGGGTTTAGGGTTTGACGAATTTGAATTCTTGGATATTGGATATTGAATATTGAATATTGAGTATCTCCTCTCATTCACTCAATCAATCATATTCTTTTATGATATATATGTATGTATGTTTTTAAATGTTTATCTTGCGTTTTATATTTGTTTAATTACGATTAATATTTGTTCGGCTAAGAAGGAGCGAGTGATTAGTATGCGTTTTAAACTGTTTTTCTTATGGATTAATTTTAAGTATTTTAATATTTTTTAATGTTTTTAAATTTTTCTTCGTTTCTTGTTTTCTTCTTTTCTTGTTTTCTTCTGTTCTTGTTTTCTTTTGTTCTTGTTTTTTTTGTGGCTTAGTTCTCGTTCCTCAAGTGTTGAATGAGATGTGCGTTGAAGTTGAATGTCGTCGTGGGTTTTCTTAACTACTTTTTCTTTAAGTGTATTGCATTAATGCATTGGAAATTTAATTTTGATTTATGCGTTTTAGGTAAAGTTAAGTAGAAAATTATTTTATGTTTATGCATGTTCGATGCTAAATAATTACAAAATAGGCTCCCTTATGTAGAGCCTTATTTTAATGATGATTTGATTTCTTAATTTTCGTTTTTTAAATATGTTTTCTTTAGTTTTCAAAGCAACACAAAAAGCAAGCGGTGCACATAAAGCTGATGATTAAATTTGCATGAGGCGATTAAATACTTATGAAGAATGAATATGATTTCAAATACGATTAGTTAGTTTTACTTATGTCGAAAAAGTTTCTTTAATATAATATTTTATTCGTGTAATACTTTAGTTAATAAATTTTTGATTTTGATTTCCGAAAGTTGTTTAATTGTAAGTTTAGTAATTTTTTTTTTGTTTTTGTATTTTGCTGATTATGTTTGCTCGCTATTTGAATTACTTGAAAATTTGTCAATTTTTGTTTTTTAATTTCTTAATTTGAATTTGAAAAGTTTTTGTATATTGCATATTAATGAAATGCATTTTCTCTAAACGCTATTTAATATTTGTAGAGTTTGTTTACCGTTCAAAATTTGTAGTACATTTAAGTATGTATATAAGAGTTTCCCATAATATAGTATATATATGTATAAGCAATATTTTTGTTCACAACACTACATTCATATATGTATAAAATCGGTATACCTTGGTAGGGTAGTATGGTATATGTATTAAAAAGTATTCAAGTAAACCAAAAGGAATAAGGAAACGAATAATATTAATAAATGATATTCATTGTTTGATTGGTAAGTCGGATAATGGAAATGAATCTAACTCGTGATATATACTCGTTTCTATCGAATCTTGGGAAAATAATAACATTTTCCTGCTTCTCATGCTGCCACCTCAAATGCTTTGCTATTTCTACGTGTTTGAGCAAATGTTCTGTTCCGTAAAACTCTTGTAAATACAAACATATTCTTTAAGCATTTATTTCATTTTAAATTTGCATAGTTCAGTCTTTGAGTTTTTGATGGTAGCCACACAATCCGCAGGACTCTGAAAAAACTATAGTTCAAAATGTAAATAATACAAATAAAATAAATAAAAGATCAAATAAAAGTTTCAAAGGAAATTTTATGTGTATTTAGCAAACAAAACTTGTTGCAAAACTTAAGAAATAATAACTTAAATAAATATTATAATATAGAAGTTGAGGTGTTCAGATCAAATCATTTTGAGTGTGTTTCTTAAAGCTTCACAATGCTGGCGTATAACTGATGTGTGCGAAAGGATCTTCTACTCGTATATAGAGTTTGGATCAGTAAACGAAAGAGTGCGCTTGGGTCTTTTGTATAATACAATTTAGAGAGTGTAACTAAATTTGTTTAATAGCTAATATAGTTCTTTTTAAATAGAGTAATTTGTGCACTGAACAAATGATTCAAGATCTTTGTTCTTTGTTCTTGTGTTTTTGGAAGCGCATTAGGAAAATATTAAAAGAAATTCATAAACATTTAAATTAAAATATAAAAAGTTTAAAAATAATTACACAATCGAATAATCAAATAATCGAATAATCGAGTAAGCGAATACCAATTAAATATCGACTCACACAATGCTAAAAATTATGATCACAAGTCAACGAAAAGTCGACAACAAAAAGCAAAACTCAAAGTTAGCAGCCAAATGTGCGCTGGGTTCTGTCTTCGTCGATACAAACATGAATGAACACATATATATATATATATATATATATATATATATATTCGTAGTTATATAGGATTTGCAGACCATACAAATAATCAGTTAATAATATGACTTTTACTTAGGCTAGGCAAAGATGATGGCAAAACAAACTAAAATCGAAAGAATCTTATACATACGAGGAGTACTACAATATGTACTTTATCGGGCCGATCTTTCGTAGTACGAAGAACTTAACCCATTCTTTTTGACATTCTTGATATTTTGGTAGTTTCCGTTTGACTTATAACTAAAATACAATATTCAAAACTGTTCACACACAATTCAAAATGCGATACATATATAAATTACTTGTTTGTTTTCTTCTCACCAAACTTTTGGTATTTTCTTTCGTCTCTTGTTCTTTTTCTTAGTATTTCTGCAGACACTTACGAGTATACAATAAGTATATATGGTATATGCTTTTTAGTTTCTTGTTTTTCATAATTTAAATACTTGAAATAGTTATTATATTTTTATATGTTTTGTATGCATTCTAAGCGATGCTTCTCACTTCTGTGATGATCTTTCGATTATACGTATCAATAATTACTGACTGACTTTGTGTGTGTGTGTTATGTTGTGTGTGTGTTTATGTGTATGTGTGTTTGTGTGTGTGTCATTCAACTCCCACGCACTTCATTGACTTGAAACACTAAGCATAAATGCCACGCCCACTACGTGCACAAGTCGCTTACAAATTACACTGCCATAGTATCGTAGGCTGTGAATCCTGCGCCATTTGTTTGTTGGAGTTGGAGTTGTTTTGGGCCGGCTTCGTTTCTGTGGGGGATTATATGCGTCAGAATTAGTTATATATATTCAATTTAGTTAATTGCAGATATCAAAAGTATAAGTTATAGCTGTCTGCAACCAAAGCATTGCTGAATAATTATGCCTCTTATAGACACATTAATACTTTTCAGGTGTTTGGTGTTTGGTGCCGATATTTTTTGTGTTCCGGCAAGCCAAGACCAAGAGCCAAAAGCTGCAGAACAGAACTGTTAGGAAACACACAGAGTTGTGGTAGGTAAATGTGTATAATGTGGTTTATCAAATATTCATAGAGTGTGTAGTACGAGTATCGTTTAAAGCCTGTTGATTAATATACGAATATGCTATTGTATGTTTGAGTAATTGAAGAGTTTATCAAATGAACAATTGACAAATGTTTCGGGTACTGTTGAAAAAACACTCGACTGTGATTTGCTTTCAATCAAAACAGAAACAAATCAAACACAAAACAATAATATAATAATAGAATAGACAATACATAATAGATAGTAGATTGATTAACTAGTTTTGATTAGTAACGACAATTCCAAACGTGCATTATTTACATTTTAATTGCGACAGGACATGCAGAAGCTTTGACATTTAGTTACAGAACTTAGTTTAGATTGAGACTTACAACTGCCTGCGACTAAGTAGTCAGTGTTTCATTAACCATTTTTTTAGTGAAAGAGTAAGTATATAAAATAGTCAAGGTTAGTAGCTGTACCACAAGTGAGAAGGAGGATTTAGGTCTAAAATTGCACAGATATCTCAGGGTAGCTTTATTCGTGTAGAAGGATAAGTTAAGGATAATAATAAGTTAGTAGATTGATTGTTATTTTATGTCTACACTCAATTTATTTTCTGTGCAATTTTAGTTTTGTTTTTTTAAATACTTTTCGATTTTAAGCACTCAGCATTCAGTATTTTTTGTAGTATATACTAGGTACTCGATTCTTACCTCTCAATCAATTTACGCATCTCTTCGGTGGTGCGTTGATCTTTCGGCTGTGGTGACCTTTTCACTGCTGTTTGTTTTCATTTTTGATTATCATTTTTTATTCATAATTTTGAATATGTATTTTTTTTTGTTTTATAATCGATTTATTTGCAATAGAAATGTGTCGTGTTTTAGGAACCCCAAAAATGAGCAACCGAAAGGAGTAGTTATAGTATACCATATAATATCATAAAATGTAAAAGAAAACAGAAAGAAATTGCAAAATGAAATTTTTATAAATTAAACGTAAAAATGTACAATTTTTACATGCAAATTAAAATAATTAACACTTAAATGAACCTAGAAAATGATTGTGATAATCTTCCTAATAATCTTATATATCTAAAAGAGGTCAGCATGAACTCATTCAAAAAAGCATAAAAGATTCACATTCAAGCTCAAATTGAATGAATGATTGATGAAAAATAAATAGCTCTTATACTAGAGATTGCTCAGTAATCGTTTAATGTTTGTTAACCTCATTCACACCATTCATTTATAGCCATATAATGATTCACATTCACTTAATCCTTGTTTTAAATATTTGAGTGAATCCATACAAACCTCTTAAGTCTAATACATTGTGTTCTAAATAACAATTTAATTAAAACTCTAGACGAAAGCATGCGAATCTCTAGACTTAAGAAACTCGATGAAGTGAATAACAAAAAATATGTTCTGATTCTGAACTGAATGTATAAATATTAAACATAAATCCGATATTAGACACAAAACATAAAACATTGAGATGTGCTGTAAGGAAACCCATATAAATGTGGGTGATGTGCTTTGTGAAATGAAATGAGGTGCATTAAAAATCTAGTTTAAAACAATTGAAAACCAAAACCAAAATTTATAATTTAAACACAAAATTAAACCAAAAAATATTTATCGTTTGAAAAAAAATCACGTTTAGCAAAACACAGCATGAATATTTATGCTTGAGGGAGTTTCTCTGAAATGACTCATGAATGACAATGGTTGAATAATGGCGAATGATCACATTCCTGATACTATGAGTGGGGTAGGGGGCTTCATGAGTTTTGAACGTTTTTTTGTAGGGAACGAAGAATGAGGTGAGTTGTGATAAGTTTCTTCAGAGGTTTCAAATATAAAAACTATATCAACGATTCGATTTGGTTTCGATTTGATTCGATTTCACATCACTCACCCTCATTGGATTCTTCTGATAGATATTATTGTGAATGTACAAACGAATTTAGAAAAGGAAGTTAAGAAGATTGCGAATTTGTATGTTAGAAATTTGAGAAGTTTCTTTTCATTTAGCGTTGCGAATATTTCAATTAAAAGTTAACGTAATATCTGAACGGGACTTTCTTATAGGGCTGATCGGAGACTTACCGCCATAGTTTCCGCGTGGTCCATGATCGCGATCGCATTCGGCTTCAGAGATCTCGTTGCTTTCCTTGGAGTCGTTGAACGAAGAGTTGCTCATGTCATGGTTACGTGGTGGAGGTGGTGGTGGTTCAGGGGAACCATTGCCCGGATTGCGTGCAGAACCTATCAAATCAGTTACTCTCAATCTTATATGAATTTATTTATTCTCTTACCAATGCTGCGACGTCCCATAGAGCCACGGGAGCCATAGTGATCGTAGGGTTGTCCATAAGGTCCGCCATACTGAGAGCCATACTGATCCTCCTCGGGAGCGCAATTGGCGGGATCGTCGTATTCGGGTCCGGGTCCAGAGTAAAGGCTACCACCTTGAGAGTTGACGCGAGTATAACGACGCTATATAGGGACAAAAGAGGAAGAGTTAGAGCACAGTTGAAGCAGTTCAGATCGGTTTTGTTTTACGTATTGATCCTCCTCGGCACAGTTGGCGGGATCATCGTATTCGGGAGCTGGAGTATAGATCGAAGATTGTCCACCCTGGCTATTCTTACGCTGATAACGGTTGGCACGTGGCATCGATTGGGATCCGGAGCGGGAGTGCACATGTCCAGGATGACCAGGAGGCAGCATGGTACCGGCATGTCCGGGAACGGGAGTGTGTCCATTTTGGTGGGGGAAGGTCTGGAAGTTCATGGCCTTGGTGGGGTCCATTTCCTCGCGGAATCCAAGCAAATGGAACGTAGCATAGGGGCAGATCTCATCTTCCATGCCTTGCGAGAAAAGAGTACGATTAGCATACACGTAGCAGGTGTTCCATGGAGTCAGTTGTCGGTGTCTTTTGTAGTTGTATTAGTGTTTTAGTGCCGTACAGAAAGGCTACGACCCATGGGTATTACTTACTAGACAGTATCTGAGGTTAGCTCTTGCGACTCTTGCGGAGTTAGACTTATGGCAAAATGTTAGTTTCAAAGAACGTAAATTACTCTCAACTTAAAAGTTAAATGTGGTTTGGGGTTAGTCGAGGATTGCATGAAGAAACGAATAAGTATACAAAATCAAAAGATGAACCGCTCCTACCTGGATGTCTGTAGTGGCACTCTACATTGTTATGGGCATGTGTGCCATAGTGGTTACCCATGCCATGCATTGGCACTGGGGGGGCCTTCAGTTCCTCGTACAGATTCGGATTACGGCGCGGATCCCAGGTGGAGTGGTTCGAGCGCAAACCACCTCGACCTGAACCGGTTCGTGTACGTGTTTTGTGTGTTTGGTGTTCAGTGTCATGTTTGGTTTATTATTTATTTAATCAATTTCCAATATCAACGAAGATTCAACGCAAAAAGAAATCAATTGAAGCAACAGCAACCGAAATGGTGGAGGGATTCGAGTGGTGCAGGGTAGAATTTAAAATGATACAAAATTATAGTTATATACGAAAAGATCAGAAATCATTTTAAAAACATAATTATCTAAATTCAGCACAACATTTAATAATATGGATTGATTGGGCTCGAAATCATAAAAAGCGACTTTAAGAAGCAACTTCGTAAATTTTGATCTGAGAAAGCTTTGCTATGTGTCTTGTATGGTTCGATATGATGGTTCCCACTCCTCAGTGGATCGTTGATTGTGTTCGAGTATGTGATGTATTATGCAAAAGCAACGCAAAATATGAAATACTCTTTCTTTTCTTCATTCTTTTCATTTTCATTTTGTACGCAAAGTAAATGGAAGAAAAAACTAAGCCGCACCAATGCGCAGTGATTACCCAGTGCATAGGCATATGGCGAAGGGTTTCGCTGGCATTGTCCTGGCATTAATAAATGTTGCATTGGAAATTTAGATGCTTACTTATGACTGTACCTCGCTTAATCCGATCGCAGGTGTTGTAGTTGGAGCCGGGCACAGGTGGCAGCTTGCGGTTCGGGGGGGCAATGTATCCGAGCTCATCTCGCAGATCCGGGCGACGTTTGTCCAAGGTGGCGCCAGGTCCCATTGTCTGATTGTAAACTACATCGTCTAGAATTAATACATGATATCGCGAACTCAATAGTGAAACACTGAAGATGCTTTTCCCTTTAATTACGTTGCTCCAAGAGCAACTCGCATACTTTACTTCTGTTTGGTTTCATTCGGGTTTTTTTTTGGTTCCGTCACTCACAAAATTTGAAATTTAAAACAATTTTTTAAAAATATATGACCAAAATTTGGTTTTTTGTTTTTGATTTTTTGGTTTTTGGTTTTTTGGTGCGGCATCTCAACACGCTAAAGTGATAATTAGTAGCTCAAAAATACTATTTAACAATTGCGGACAAGGATTTTCCAAAATTAATTACGTGAGGTGTTCTGTATGTATATTTTTTTGAAAATGTTTAACTTGAAAATATACCAACTTGTTAACGATATAACGATTCATGATTCAATGACATGAAATGAGCGATGATTTCAATTTAGTTTTCAATATGTAAGTTACTTTAATTTCTTGCATTATTAGCATTATATTCATTTGCGATTTCAAAAAGCATCTTTCAGTTTTAAATAGGTATAGAGATAGAAACATAGGATAGAAAATTGAACAACAAAACAAATAATACGAAATTGTGTCGATAGATAGGAAAATTTGTCTGTTGTGATTAGAAGGACTGTGAGATTGCTCAGGGCATAAGCAAAACGTATTTACAACAACGGAGATTAACATTGAGTATATATACTGATATGTAAGATGTAATTTACAACGGAATATTAGTTCTTGGAAATAATGACACAATAACTGGGTGTGTGTGTGTGTGTGTGAGTGTGTTTAAACCGGTAAACATGTTAACTTGTATTGTTTTGTAATATCTTATTTCATCGCAAAATATTATACATAGATACAGATATTTTTAAGTAATTTTCCAATGGTTCTTAATGACGATGGAAAATTGATGATAGTTATATGAGTACGACTATACTAATAGATATATAGAGGTACCTAATTACACAGATATTCAGATATTCATACACATTTAATACAAAGTATAGAGCATCTTGTATTCTTTGGTAAGTTGTTGGTATATTTTTGTGAGTGTGAGCAATTGTTGGTATGTTTTTGTGCGTGTAGAACTGTAATTGGATATAGGCTGTACAAGTAGGTATATCATATATCATGCTAACGATAAGTATATATATGTTAAAAAGCTAGACATTTACATAACGGAACAAACTTTACTTTACCAGTATTTCATTGTAGAGTGACGGCGTTAACGAGTATTATATCGTCGAATAATGTTGACATTATAATTTAGAAAACAATATTTTGAAACTAAAAACAATATATACAACATTATGAATGTTCAACACTTTGGACCAATAAACAGAAATAAAATTTGTCGAAAATATATTTGTATATATAATATGTAAACACAGAACCCTTGCGCCTCTGTGCAATTGTTGCACTGGCAAACCTACAATAGACATCCTTCTGGCCGCCTCGCAGATCATCCGCACGTCTTCGGGAGAGTGCCACGCAGACGACACAGATACCAACCGCAACCACGACAACGGTGGCAATCAGTGGCACCATAAAGTTCAGATCCAACCACTCGGGCATCCAGGCGGGCAGGGGGATACGAGCATGGACATTATTATGGCCCGTACCGTCATCGAGAGGGGCAATGGTGCCTTTGGTTTTGTTTAACATTTACATTCATATTTCGATATCGATTACGATTTCGATATTTAAACAATAATCGAGCATGCATATCGTTTTATCAGATGCAACAACAAAGCAGGCAATTTGATAGGCCAAAATATTTAAGATATTTTGGTTTATATATATAATATGTAGAAGTATGTGTGTATAGAGGATGTAAAAAAATAACGCGTGTGTTTGTGTTGCGTAGGCGGTATGTAGACAGAGAGAGAAAGAAAGTTGGAGAGAAACCGAAAAAAAAAGAAATACGTAATTAGTTTTATATACTTATAGATACCTTTGTGGTGATTGCCTTTGCTACGCAGAATACAAATAACAATTATCGCTATAATTATGACGAGCAGAGCCGCTACGACGGGCACTACTAAATTTAGGTTCGATAGAATAATGCGGATTGTATCCTCGGCGCTTAATTCGGGTAAATCACGCGAGGGTGCGATTGTGCCTGCAACAACAACAACAACAACCAAAGTGTTTCACATGTAGACCGACAAACAAGTGGGAGAGAGACAGTTATACTTATATGTACTATATATGTATTGTATGTATGTATAGAAAGAAAGAAGAAGGTGCATTCATGGTGGAATTATAGAGCTGGACTCATCCGAGAGCTTACGAGCGAGTAGTGCGAAATTTTGATAGATCTAAATTCAAGAGTGCGAAAGAGATAGGCATTCTTTGTGCTTTGTAAGCGCGCTCTCGCATGATTCCACCTCATATAATTTCACCATGGATTTAACAGTTAGCCACAGGAAGCAAAGAGAGCGAATTGTAAGTAGATCAGCTCGCTCTCTTTGTATTAACATCTTCTCTTTACATTGTCTTTTGTACCCAGGCATTCAGATATTATTGTTTTGCATTTAAAACACACACATATACAAATACATAAACATTAACAAATACAAATACAGATATGTATGGATGTATCATTGAGTTGAGTTGAGTTGAGTTGAGTTGAGTGAGAGTGTCACAAATAGTTGAGAAAGATATTATGTAGTTAAGAGTACTTAAGATTTTATTTTACAATGCGCAGAGCTGTATTGTATTTATATGAAAACTATTTTAGCTATTGTAATAATTGTAAAAAGAGTAATTCATATTTTATTACGTTCAAATGCAATTTGTTTTTGTTGTTTTATTTAAACTGTAAGGACTTAGAGCTATGTATGTAATTAAGTAAATGGTTAATATCGTACGATTGGAAAATTGAAATAAATATATTTCATAGCATTCCAAGTGTAGCAGCTTTCCAGCTTCCCAATAATTAAGAGAACCAGAACAAGAACAAGAACATGAACGTGATCGTGAACGTGAACTTGAACGAAAGAACTTCTTTGATACTACGAGTATTTCTCAATAGGTAACTCCAAATAAAATGTATAAACACTAACTAACTTAGGTGGAACTCAACTTTAACTTGATGACATAACTGAATTGTAATCGTAATGTTTAATCGAAATAAATGTTCGTGTGCGAATGAGAATGTTCATCATAGTATAAGGGAATCTCTCTTAATCTTCTCCTCTTTTTTTTTTTGGTGGATTATCCAAATTGTGGAATGATGGATCTTTATCTTTGGTTGTTGTGCTTTCGAAATGTGTTCGCTTTGGCTCTGCTCGATTCTTGATTCTCGATTCTCGAGTTGAGTTTCTTTTAGCATTTCTTTAAGTTAAAGCGGGTTTAATGAGCATTTTTCTATGGTCAAAATCAAAAATCTAAACAAATTCAAATTAAAAACCAAGTTTGTAATGCAATATATGAAAATCAAGTGTGTTCAGTCGAAAGTAGAAAGCTTTGTACAATTTTCTTTATATATATATAACATTTCATATTGAGTTCACTGACAACTTCAGCTTTTTCGATAGCTGCAGAAAGATTAATTTGTGTAATTTACAGTTTTGTATAGTTAAATACAAACAGCGGAAGGGAGTAACAGGGGAAGTTACAACATCTATGGATAACATTATTCTAGGCAGTACAAGTTCATCTATGCACTTTTTTGCCTCGATCTTTGTTTCAAATGTACAAAATACTTCATCCCCACAGACTGGACACAAAAATGCAAAAAAAATGAACAGAAAATGTGTTCGAACAGAATTCAAATGATATGCATAAAAGTAAAAGATAAATAAACAAATATACGACAAATAATAAATGTTATTAAAGGTGCTGATCTTCTAGAGGACTACGAGTACAGTTTGTCGAGTGGTCACAGCGCAGAGAAATCAAAAGCAAAAATAAAATCAATCACTGGTGAACTGGGTGAGAGTTGGTTTTGTTTTTTTTTAGCTATATATAGTACAATATCATTTTGAAGACTGCTCTTTGGGACTTGTATTAACTATACGAGTGTATAAAAACGTAAAAAACAAATTGCATTTACGCAATAAAAATACTTTTGGTACACTAGAAATTACCATCGCATTGGCAGATATTTTACAATTTTTTCTTTGATGTTTTTCGAATTATCAAATAAGGAAACTTAAGAAATAAAATCAACAATATTCTCTTTTTTTCAACTATGTATGACAAGCTTGGTGTTGAAACTAAATACTGAATACGGTGCAATTTGTTCAGATAAATTAAATAATAATCTAAATTTGCTCATTTTTAATTGGAAATTGAATTTTGGTGATTTTTGGAAGAACAAAGAAGCGTTTTCAACTCGGGAAAGGTGTGTACAACATTTTGCAATAATGTTTAGCTTGTTATTTGTATATTTATATGGAAAATGGTATTGGGAATCGTTTTGGGGTTAGAATCCCAGACTGAACCCCAATAACATTCCCAACGTAGTTTTCTATGTACAAAAGCAATGTGAATGTTTCTAAATTGGAAAACAGATCATATATACCTCCGGTTACGGTGAGTGTGGCAAAGTCATATTCGGCGACAGTGAATCCGGCTGAGTTGTGGGCAGTAATCCGCAGATTGTACCAGGTGGCGGGTTCCAGATCGAGCACTACGTAGTTGTTGTCGGGCTTCACATTGTTCGAGATTTGATTCCATTCAAGTTGGTCACTAGAACAAAAGAGATTTAGTTAGGGACACAAAGAGAAGTTAATGTGATCGAAGGATACCGTTTCTTGCTCTCGACGACAAAGTGGGACATGGGGCAGCCGCCATCTTTCCAGGCCTTGAAGTGCAATGAAACCGAGTTGGACGAGACCTCAATGAAACGGGGCTTCTCTGGCAGTTTGGGCTTCTGGCCCTTGGTGCGAGTATTCAAAATGTCGGAGGCTTCGCCAGCTCCAATGCTAATGAATAGATATAGACGTCAGTTTATATCGAATATCGTTTGACAGCTGTTTACTCACTTGTTGAAACCTGTAGCATAGACCTGATAACGGGAGCCGCAGAGTAGATTCTCGATGTTGTGCTTCTGGGATTCGACGGAGACCTCAGCGGTTTCCCACTCGCCGAATTCTACAAAGGAATATTACTGATCAATACAGAAGCTATATATATATCTATAATCCGATACAGACCTGGCTTGTAGTGCATAGTGTAGCCGTGCAGGGGAGCAGTATCTCCCTCATGGGGCTTCAAGCGTACGGTCAACGCATCGGTGGTGGTGGCAGAGAGGGTCACATGAGGGGATTGAGGAGGAGCCAATACGATGAGCTTATGGGTAATGGAGTCCTTGGCAATAGAGTTCTCGGCATGGCAGGAATAGTCGCCGGCATCCAGACGATTCACCGACTTGATTAACAACGAGCCATCGGGCAACATGCGCATGCGATCATTGGCACTGAAGTCGACTCCCTTGATCTTCCAGGTAATTTCGGGCTGGGGTGCTCCAACGGCGAGACATGGCATCTTGGCATCCTCCTTGAAAGTGGCAGTGAATGTATCGTCGAAGGAGGCAATCTTGGCGGGCACTTGGTCGCTTGGCATGGCTACAATGCTCTTCGATTGTTGACCCTCTCCAATGGTGGTGCTGGCAGTGACCCAGAATTCGTAGGGTTTGTTCTTCTCCAGTTCGGAAGCCTCGAAGCTCATCTGATAATGTGGCACCTTTTGGGTCTTGGTTTCAGTCTCAGCGCCTTCAGCCTTGGAGTAGACAGTGTATTGGGTGATAATTCCGTTGGGTTGTGCTGGTGGTCTCCATGAGACAAGGATGGCGGCATTACCCATGACCAGAGCCTTGACATCGGTGGGTGCTTCAGGAACTGTATAACAAAGAATAGACTATAATCAGATTTGGTGAGTCTATAAGGATGAACTTACCATCGGGTTCGGTCTGGCAGTGAATGGGCACGCTGCGGACTCCATCGCCTCCAGCTGTGGTTGCCAGCACTTGCATTGTGTAGTTCGTGTACTTCTTGAGGCCATGGAGCACAGTGTCGGATGAAGCAGTCTTCTTGTAATGGCGTTTGGTCTCATCTATGATAAGGATTAGTTAATTAGTTTGGGTAAACAGATCAGGTGGAGAGTTCTGCTTACCATACCACTCGTCGCTGGGGGCATACACTACTTTATAGGTCTTGATGACGCCGTTGGCTGATTCCAGGGGAGGACTAACCCAGCTGACGCGTATGGTTTGAGAGGTTAACGTGGTGCAGGCAGTATCGCTGGGTGGTTGACTGGGAGTGCCTTCGGCAGTGAACTGTTTCTCCTCATCGCTTAGGGGTCCAGCTCCGATCTTATTGAAGGCCTGGATAACCACAGAGTATTGGGTGTAGACGCGCAGATTGTTCAGTTCCAGATTGTGCTCTTTGCCTTCCTCGGTGAGGAAGTTAATGGTCTCAAAGATGTACGAGGAGTTGGTGTTGGATAGCTTGTAGCCGACATAGTAGCCCAGGATTTCGCCGTTCCAGTCAGCACGTGTTGGTGGCTTCCAGGTGACGCGCAGAGTTGTCTGGTTCACAGGTTCCACTTTGATGTTTTGTGGCTTGCCAGACGGTGCTTCTTCGGCAGTGATAATAGTGACGGCTTCAGAGGATTGCGAGGATCCAATCTCATTCTCGGCAACGATGCGAATGTTGTAGGTGGTGGCAGGACTCAGTTTCTGTACTTGGGCTTCGGTGGTGTGTCCGGGAACCATGACACGATCGATCTCATCCCAGGATGCACGGGAACGCTTGAACTCAATGATGTATCGGTTGAGTGGGGAATTGCCGTCGTAGGGTTGTGCCCAGCTCAACTGCACGGAGCGTCCTGACTTGTCTAGAACCTTCAGAGCGTAAGGCATTTCCGGAACTTCCTGGACAATCATGTTGATGCTGGCATCATCGGAACCAAAGGCATTGGTGGCCACACAGGTAAACAGCGCAGAGTCGGATCTTTCGGTGCGTTTAATGGACAGACTGGACATGACTCCGGCTGAGAGAATTTCCTCGCGAATGGTATAACGGTTGTCGTTCTTGGGGTCCAGACGCATATTGTTCATGTTCCACAAGATGCCAATGGGCTTCTCACCCTTCGCCTCGCACTGGAGCACGGCGGGTTCACCACGACGAGCTGTCTGATTACGCAACTTCTCAGTGAATTCTGGTGGAGCCTGGACACTGACCATGATCACGGCTGAGAGGCCTGAGCCGATACCATTGATAGCCTCGCACAGGTAGTAGCCCTCGTTAGTCTTCTGGATGTTGTCAATGTGCAAAGTTCCCTCCTCGACGCGAATGTTGTCGCTCTTCTTCAGATCCTTGTACTCTCCGGGTGTGTCACCTGTGGATTGGGTACCAAATGTATATAATTGATCTTTAATCGATCTGTAGATTGCCAACTTACCAACTGCTTTCTTCCAGGTCACTTGGGGCTTGGGGAAACCATCAGCTTTGCATTCAACCTTGGCATCAGATCCTTGTGCGAAGGCTTTGTCTGTGGGCTCCAGTATCCATCTTGGTGGTACTGTTTATGTCCATTGTTGATTGGTGGGTGTAGAAAGATAATATGTTAGTAAGTCTGTTGTGGGTTCCTTGTCAAAAGGATATATTAGCATGCGGCATAGAGAACTATCTTGTTCTTTAACGGATGGACGGACATTGCTTTGAACAAACTGAAATGAGCTCAATTTCAATTTAATTTCTCTTTTCATTTCAATTTGTTCAGGCGAAGTGGAAATATTTGCTTCAAATGATTGATAGTTAATATTGGAATAATATAATTGAAAGCAGTGAATATTGGAATAATATGATTCATAATAGCAATTACTCTGAGAGAGTTATAAAAGGAGAACTTTTGTAATTTATATATGCAAAATATTTCCACTTTTCTCTTAATATTTATATAAACCAAAGAACCAAAGATATTATCACTACGTTTTAAATAACAAAAGTATTAAAGGACAACTAAAAAGTTGGAGTTTAATCAAACAATAATTAGTAACTAACTAAAAGATAATAAACATGCAATTTGTGCAAAACGAAGTTCTGCTTTTTGTGTCGTTTCTCAAACGATTTTTAGTTCTTTTGTAAATTGATATTTCAAGCAGACTTCGTTTTGTGCCTTAACCAACTAGGTAAATAATAGTTCATAAAGAAAATAAAAGTAATTAAAGTAAAGGATTATGAAGGATTAGGGTTGGATTGGGGGTTTGGTAGGGACGTAGCAGGGACTCGTGTTTCACTGAGCGTACAAATGTTATTTCTTTAAGGTAATGAAAGCGCACAGAATCACAATCAGCTTGGAAGCCTGATATATGGTTAAGTAGACAGTTAAAAAGCGGTTATTGTATATGAGTTATTGTTGTTGTTGTGGTTTATTCGGTGTTGGAGCATGAGCCTGATTCAAATTGTATTGAAACATAAACTAAGAAACATATTCATAAACGTGTATCGCATATCGTATATCGTATTGAAAGCTCAAGCAAGTATTAAGCTGTGAGTCGTTTCTGTAACATATAGTGCTTGTTTGTGGTTGTGCGTGGTATATGAGAGTGTGTGTGTGTGTGTGTGTGGGTGTGTGCTGCTGGTTATCATGTGTGCGAATCTGAGCTGTTTTGCCATGAGTTTGTTCGATTTGATAGAGAGATTAGGTCAAAGCTAACGTTGCTCCTTCGTGTTCAATATAAGTATACATAAGTATATACAGTGATCGGTAAAAGTATATACAGTGGGTCAAGTTGGATTAAGAAAGACTTTATAGATATGGTAGACCTCAATCGAACTCGTTAATCAGTCTTTGGCCTATAGAGCAATAAATCGAAAAAGACGAACTTGATTAGCTAAAGAGAGAAAAATATGAATACGAAATTGTCGAAGCTCCTTCAGATCATTATGAGTATCCATTTACCATGGACAGTTAAGAGTGCCTGCCTCTGTGCCACGCCTACATGATTGCTGGCTCGACAGCTGTAATTGCCCGCATGCTGAGCCTGCGCCCTGTTGATCAGCAACAGGCTCGTGTGCTCCCCCACTGTCGCCTGCGTGGCATCCGCGTCCTCGTCGTCATCATGCAATGGCCGCCCATTCAGCTGCCATTCAAATCGAATGGGCGTGGTTCCTCTACTGGCAATGCATGTCAGCTGCACATAGTCGTTGACATCACAAACTGACGTGGAAAGCGATAGGTCGGCGAGCAGTGGTGGCTCTTCAAATTTGATTGGAATACCAGTCGAAAAGGTTTGGTTTATCAAATGTTTACTTATTATAGGATCGATTATTAAATCCCAGAATGTATTAAAAGATTGGGTACATAACGTTTTCCGAAAGATTTCTTCTTGCTGTCAAGTTCGTTGCCTAAGTCTTTTGCATAAATATTTTGTCAAGTTCGTTGCCTAAGTCTTTTAAATTCATGTATATCAAGTTCGTTGCCTAAGTCTTTTGATTTCATGTATTATCAAGTTCGTTGCATAAGTCTTTTGCTTCAATTTTATGTCAAGTTCGTTGCCTGAGTCTTTTCACTTTATATATTCTAAACTGAAACTGATTCCTGTTAACACTAAACTTCCTTCCGTTTTATATCTATATTTTATATAGAACAGAATTTCCAAGAATTATTACATTTCGGACCTAATTTACTATATAATACAGTACACAAAAGTTGCGGAAACAAAATAGATTATATACAAATAATGGGCCCAATGCGTTACTTATCATATGACTATATCATATAATTATTATAAATAGAAAGATCTTCCGAGGTGATCACGAGCACCTTGTGTTTATCGACATAGCAAAACCACACACAAAAGCTTCGTGCATAATTTACTATACAATTTGTGCTTATGCAAAACCAACACCAGAGGGTAACACACACATAGAGAGAGAGAGAGAGAGAGAAGCAAGAGACCGTGAAAATAATGTACAGATGCTGCCTAGTCTAGGAGGTACAAGTACAAACACTACCAGGCCAAGGCGATAAGCTGTACATGGAACAAACCCTTGACACTGAGATTCGTCTCGACGGTTGTGTAACCAGCCCCATTGGCACCCATACAGGTGTAGGTGCCCGCATGGTTGCCCATCAGATTGTCAATCATGAGGGAGCTGCTGCGCTGGCCGTGCATAAGGATAATGACGCCAGGCAGGGTGCCAGCCGGTTGACCATTATAATACCAGGTTATGTTGAAGGGGGCATCTCCATGCACCACAGCGCAGGACACTTGAAAATAGTCACCCACATAAAGCGGTGAATTGACGGGAAGTGGTGCCAGTTTCGGGGGCACTTTGATACAGCACAAAAAATTAGAAACAAAAAACAAAATATTAAAATAAATAAAACTAAATAGAAAAGCGTAAAGAGGAGTCCCCCGGGGCATGGAATAACCAGTTATAATACCTAATTTGACGGGAACTTGGCTTATACCGATTTAAGAGTGGGTAATACCTATATATGATACCTAATTTGACTGGTATTCGACCTGTTTGGTATTTTATCCAAATCTTGGGATTCTTTTGTAAATTCTTTGGGTTCCATTTACTGCTAGAGTTCAGTGTCTTGGTTAGGTTTTACATGCAAGCCGTTTGTGGTGCGACAAGCCTTGCGAGAGAGAGAGTGAGAGTGAGACAGAGATAGAGAACGAGGTAGAGATAGAGACAGACATGCAACCAGTTGCGGGTAGACGCAGTGGGTTAGTAGCAACAACTACAGCGGACAGATTATAGTCTCATGTTTGTGTGTACGTGAGTGTGTGTGTGTATTCATAACGAGTGTATATTTGTATGTGTATCTAACCATAGACATTCAGAAGCGTTGTAAAGCGCTGGTGGCCAGCTAAATTTGTGGCGTGGCACGTGAAGTTGCCAGCGTGTGGCGCCTCTACAGCCTCAATGGTTAGGACGCTGCCACGGCTACCAACGCGAGCGTTGCTGATGCCCAGCTCATCGCCGATCGGTTTGCCGTTTAGGGTCCACTCGATCTGCATGGGTAAGTCACCCACAGGCACCGAGCAGTGTAGCGTCAGGTACTGACCCACCTGGGCGGGACCCTCCTCAAAGGCAAAGGGTATGATGCGCGGTAAGACTGAACGTTTTGGACGGATTGGGAGAACCGAAAAGGAAACATTGCAAAAGGCACAAAATAAGCATAAATATTCAAAATTTTGTTTAATATTTTCTGTTAAGTATTCTTAAATGACCGCAGCACCTATGACCTTCAGCTGGGTGCTGTAGGAGGCTTTGCCAGCGGCGTTCTCGCCATGGCAGCTGTAGTTTCCGGCGTGTCTAGCCGCCACGCTCTCAATGGTCAGGACACTGCTGCGCCTGCCCATCTTGGCTATGAGTATGTCCTGGTCATCGTCATTGAAGAGCGGCTGCTTGTTAAATGTCCAGCGTATGTTCAGGGGCAGATCACCCTCGGTTAGGGTACACTGGTACGTTATATACTGGCCCAGATGCGTGGGCTGAGCACTCGTGGCAAATGGTGTTATTTGTGGCAATACTTTTTTATTTGTGGGTGGGGGGGCAAGCACAATGGAAAATACATAAAAGGAACATAAGCAATACGATCTACAAATTAATCTAAGTCTACAGTAAATTGATTTAAAGGAGCTGCCCAACCGTTGACTACCAACGCCGCCATATACTCCACGGTCTGGGCATTGTTCCGTGCCCGGCAGGTGTAGTTGCCCGCATTGTTGCCATTCACCGAGTCGATGGTCAGCACATTGACCTTCTTGCCTATCTTCGAGGTGGTCACACCATGGTACTCATTGATCGCGTAGTCATTAAACAGCCAGTAGATATCGACTGGTAGATCACCTTTCGAAATGGTGCACTGCACAGTCACCGAGTCGCCAAAGTTCGCAGGCTCGTCCCCAAACTCAAAGGGTGTTATATGGGGAGGGACTTGATAAGGAAGGAGATGAGCAGAAGATTTTGTTAAGTGTCATTTGGTATTGAGAAGGTTGAGATAGATAGTTCCCAATAGATTTAGCAAAGTCAGCAACAGTCGCTGGGAACAGAATCTTTATCAGGGTAAGGAGGAGCAGGGGATTTCCAAAAGGACTCATTCTAACTAGGCTCGTTGATCCATAAGGTGCGTTGGCTAACTCTTCTTACCAAATATGTTTGTAAAAGCCAAAAACATAAAGCAGTCAATGTCAATTTACTGAAGCTAAAAGCAGTCATGCAATTTGTTGTGTTTGTTCCGTGTGGCTAGCAAATTTAAAGGTGTAAATAATATAGAAAGTAAAAGAATAGAAAAGAAAATATGTATCCATGTGCTGTACATTGGTGCTATACCATTCACAAGGAGCTGAGCTGTGAAGATCGATGAGGCCCAGAGATTTCTGGCCTTGCAAGTGTAGTTGCCCACGTGACGCGCATTCACCGCATCGATCATCAGGACGCTCAGACGTTTGCCCATTTTGGAAGTGGATATGCCCGAGTAATGATTGATGGGATACTCATTGAAGAGCCACTCGATGTCGAGTGGTAGATCCCCTGAGCTAACCAAGCAATTCACCGATACGGAATCCTCAAAGTTAACAGGCGCTTCCCCAAAATCAAAATGCGCTATTTTGGGCGCAACTAATGGGAATTTCAATAGGAAAGACTAGACATTAATTTGATTTATATGTTTACTATCTATTGTTCCTTTCTTTATGGGGTTTGTAGGGATATTAAACTAAAAGTGTAACAATCAAAAATATAAGATTTAAAGTCAAATTATGCTTAGGGTCGAAATACCATTCACAACTAGTTCGGCGGTATAGTTGACGGCAGCTGCCTGGTTCTTGGCCCTGCAGCTGTATTGGCCAGCATGTCTGGCCTGGACGCTATCGATGCTTAGCATGCTGTTCCTCTTGCCCCCCTTCATGACATTAATGCCAGAGTAGGAACTGATGCCATAGTCATTGAACAACCATTCGATGTCGATGGGCAAGTCGCCAGTTGTTATGAGACACACAATCGAAACTGAATCCTCAACATTTGCTGGCGTGTCGCCAAAGTCGAAGGGCGATATTTTGGGTGGAACTTGTGGGTGGGATAAATAAGGATGAAATCATAAAGTTAATCGAACACTCTCAAATCTTGAATACATTCACTACATAAACTCGTAACAACCATTCACTATCAAAGCCGCAGAATATTCACTGCTCGCCGCTTTGTTTTTTGCCTTGCAGCTATAATTTCCGGCGTGGCCTGCGTGGACAGAGTCTATGGTCAGAACACTGGTCCTCTTGCCTCCACGTACCACTGCAATGCCTGAGGCAAAGCTTATGGGCTGACCGTTAAACAGCCACTCGATTTCGATAGGCAGGTCGCCAGAGGAAACTAGACAATTGACAGAAACGGAGTCCTCAAAGTTGGCTGGAACCTCGCCAAAGTCAAAGGGCGCTAATTTAGGCGGAGCTGTAGGAGTTTCAGTATGGGAGAACTTAATATAAGAACTAAATGTGAAATAAACTACAAATATATTTCATATGTAAGGCTAAAAGGACTAGAACTCCATTGAATACCATTCACTATCAACTCTGTTGTGTGATTGACCGCAGCCGCGTGATTCCTGGCCTGGCAACTATATTTGCCCGCGTGACGAGCACTTACATTGTCTATGGTCAACATGCTCGTCCGTTTGCCACCCTTCATGACCGTTATACCGGAGTAGGAGCTAATGCCGTAGTCATTGAATAACCACTCAATGTCAATGGGTAAATCACCGCTGGAGATCAAACAGGTAACCGATACGGAATCTTCGACGTTTGTGGGCTCTTCTCCGAAGTTAAAGGGCGTAATTTTGGGAGGTACTTTAAAGTAAACATATCAAATGAAACAACTTGAAATAAAGCTACTTAAATTCTATATTCTATATATGTACATGATCCATTAAATGAGAAATACCATTCACGATAAGCTCTGTTGTATAGTTAACGGCAGCCGCGTGATTCTTGGCGCGACAACTGTACTTCCCGGCGTGTCGGGCCTGCACATTGTCGATGCCCAGGACACTGCTCCGTTTGCCACCCTTGACCACAGTGATGCCCGAATAGGAGCTGATGCCATAGTCATTGAACAGCCACTCAATATCAATGGGATGGTCCCCACTGGAGATGAGACAAGTTACCGATACAGAGTCCTCCACGTTTGTGGGCTCGTCTCCGAAATCAAATGGAGTGATCTTGGGTGGAACTTTAAGCATACAGTTTGAGTTGAGGGGGGTGGTGGGAGGAGTTAGTTGTAACCAAAAACATAGAAAACTAAATACGAATATAAACACTAGATTCTAATCCCAAAGATCTCCCTTGTACCATTGACAATCAATTCCGTTGTATAATTAACTGCAGCTGCATGATTCTTGGCCCTGCAGCTGTATTGGCCAGCATGTCTGGCCTGGACACTATCGATGCTTAGCATGCTGTTCCGCTTGCCTCCTTTGATGACATTAATGCCAGAGTAGGAGCTGATGCCGTAGTCGTTGAACAACCACTCAATATCTATGGGCATGTCGCCACTGGAGATCAGACAGGTAACCGAAACTGAATCCTCAACATTGGTCGGCTCCTCTCCGAATGTGAAGGGTGTGATTTTGGGTGGTGCTTTGGGTTTAACGCAGATTTAACAGAAAACAGAAATCAAATTAAAAGTTAATGAAGATAACGAAATGAAAGTAACTACAGTTGAGTGAATATTAGAGTGAATACCATTCACAATCAATTCGGTTGTATAATTGACGCCGGCTGCCTGATTCCTGGCGCGACAGGTGTAATTCCCAACATGACTGGCATGGACATTGTCTATGCTCAGGACACTGTTCCTCTTGCCACCCTTCATGACCATGATGCCCGAATAGGAGCTGATACCGTAGTGATTAAAGAGCCACTCGATGTCGATGGGTAAGTCTCCAGTTGCTATGAGACATGTCACCGAGACAGAGTCCTCAACATTTGCTGGTTCCTCGCCAAAGCTAAAGGGTGTTATTCGGGGTGGCACTTGGAGCAAGGAGAGATAATTTGACAGACATTGAAATAGGTTTCAAACAAAAGGAATCTCTTATGGAACTTAATGAGTAACTCGCTCCTAATGTGACCTCCCTCAGCTTCAATGGGGAAAACAATCAGGATATCAGCAACGTAGTTAGAAAAGAGTTGTGGGAGAGTTTGGGTATTGGGGTATCAAATCATAAGATAAGTAAAACGATAATTATCGGGAATCCACTTGAATACCATTCACAACCAACGTGGCTGTATATTCCGCAGAGTCCGCATCGTTTCGGGCCTTGCAGGTGTAGTTTCCAGCATGTCCTGCATGCACCGAGTCGATGGTCAGGATGCTGGCCTTCTTGCCACCTTTGACTATGGAGACGCCCGTGTAGGCCTGAACGTGTTCACCATTAAAGAGCCACGTGATGTCCATGGGCAGATCTCCCAAGTAGATGAGGCAGTTCACCGAAACCGACTCCTCAAAGTTCACAGCATGATCCCCAAAGTCAAAGTGTGCAATTTTTGGGGGTACTTGGGTTTGTGGGAAAAGGTTGTGGGTAAACAAAAGAATAAAACAGAAAGAGAAACAAAAGAAGATTAGATAGTAGCTTCTTAGTACCATTCACCACCAGCTCGGCGGTGTAGTTAACCGAGGTGGCCCTATTGACGGCGACACACGTGTAGTTGCCGGCATGGTGATCGCGCACAAAGTCAATGGAGAGTGCACTGATCTTCTTGCCCAGCTTCACCATGGACACGTCGTAGACATTCTCATTGATTTCGCGTCCATTGAAGAGCCAAGCGAAGCTGACAGGAAAGTCACCCGAGGTGACCAAACATTGTACGCTCGCCGATTCACCAAAGTTCGAAGGATCCTCACCAAAATTAAATTGTGCAATTTTGGGAGCCACTTAAGATTGGGTTGGGTTTACGGGAAAGGATAATAAATGAAATAAAATCAAAACTATTATGCTACATGTGATTGTTCGGGTAAGAGTATTAACCATTAACTTTCAACTCGGCCGTATGGTTAACACGACCCGCTCGATTCTCGGCTATGCAGGAATAGTTGCCCACATGCTTGGCCGAGACGGCCTCGATGGTCAACTCGTTGATTCGTTTGCCCCGCTTGGTTGTCAATATCTCTAGGTAATCCTCAAAGGGTTTGTCGTTCAGCGTCCAGGTTATATTCACAGGCAGATCACCGCCCGATATGGTGCACTGCACATTCACAAATTCACCATAGCTCATGGAATCCTCCCCAAAGGAGAAAGGATTTATGCGTGGTAAAGCTGAAGGATGTTCATATAATAAAGTTACAGTCAAGACTCGATTGATGGTCACACACATGGAAGCAGCACACAACACTCTCTGTATACGATTGAATCAATTGCTGGGTATCTTCGGCTTACCGAAGCTTAAGTATTCTTGGATATCTTTGAATTTCAAGCTATGCAGACTTTTAGACTGAGAAAAAGGAAAAGGCACAGACCAGGTGAGGAAATGTAAACGAAAATTAAAGAAATTCAATAAGAAAATCAAAATAAAATGTTTTAATTGTAGATTCAATTCGGCTGACAAACCATTCACAATGAGACGCGCCGTGTGGGCTGTCAGACCCGCCTTGTTCTGGGCATGGCAGGAGTAGAAGCCGGCGTGGTGAGCAGCCACTGACTCAATGGATAGGACATTGATGCGTTTACCAATGCGGGAGAAGGAGATGTCATGGTAGCTATCGATGGTGGCATTGTTCAGGAGCCAGGTGACATTTATGGGCAGGTCACCGCCCAGAATGGTGCACTGAACCGAAGCAGGTTCGCCATAGTTCAGTGTCTCCTCACCAAAGTCGAAGGGTGCGATCTTCGGGGATACTGACCAAGGCAATTGTAAAGGTGGGAGGAAGTGTAGAAAGCGTGAAATTAGGTAGAATTATGTAGAGAATATGTGGAGAAGTATGGACACATGGAAGATATTATCATTACGCGTTAGATGGATTAGTATTAAAACATACTCGAACAATTGTTAGCTGAATAAGTATAACCACAACCCCCGTCGAAGTTATCTTTAAGAGTACCATTAACAGTCAGGTTGACGCCGTAGCTGGTCGTGCCGGCGGCATTGCTGGCGATGCATGTGTAGGTGCCCGTGTGGGCGGGACTGGCACTTTGGATGGACAACATGCTCGTCTTGCTGTTGATGCGATTGGTGCGCATTTGGGGCTGCAGCTGATCGTAGCTAGCAAAGTTATCGTTATCGTTATCGTCATCGTTATCGGGAGTACGCTCAAAGCTCCAGTGCACACGCATGGGACGATCTCCCTTTTGGATTTGGCAAAACAAGTCAACGGAGTCGCCCATGTTGATGACATCCTCATACGCAAAAGGCACAATCTGTGGCAGGACTGAGTTCAAGGATGAGGTGTGGCAGTGAGTGTGAGAGTGTATGAGAGAGTAGTGTTAGGCGGTATTTCAAAACGAGGTATACAAAATAATAGATCCTGAAATATAGAAGAAATATAGGCAAACCATTGACAAGCAACTGCGCCGTGTAGCTAACGTTTCCCGCATTGTTGCTGGCCACGCAGCTGTAGTTTCCCGAGTGAACCGCCTTCACGGCCTCCACGGTGAGCAGACTAACGCGTTCACCCATTTTATTGGCCATTATGCCCAGGTGGGAGAAGAGCGGCAGGCCGTTGTGTGTCCAGCGAATCTTTAGGGGCAAATCGCCCTTGGAGACATGACAAGTCAACTGGACGCTGTCGCCCTCATTGGCCTCTCCGTCGAAGCTAAAGGGATATATGCTGGGTAAGACTAGCAGGGGCAGGAGGTTGGGATGGGCATGAGAAATCAAACAGATAAGCAAATGATAACAACAGCTAAATACATATTAATCCTAGTTATCCTAGTGATAGTATTAGGACTTCACCGTTGACTTTCAGCTCGGCACTGTAGCTGCTTTCGCCAGCCGGATTGCGGGCTAGGCAGGTGTAGACGCCCCGATGTTCGGCCGAGATATAGTCTATGTTTAGGGTGCTCGACTTGCTGGACATGCGTCCAATGACCACGTCCCAGTCACCGCTTGTCAGAGTCTGATTGTTCAGGGCCCAGCTAATGTTTATGGGCAGATCCCCCTTGATAACCGTACACTGTATGCCCATGGTCTCGCCAGAGTTGGAGGCCTCGTCGCCAAAGTCAAAGGGTCTAATTTGTGGGGGAACTGTGGGGTTGTTTGTTGGGGTTTAAAAATCATAATGTCAAACCAAAAATAGGAGCTACAACATAAAAATGAATCGCTTAGAATGTGAATTCGATTAACCATTGACAACTAGCTCCGCGGTCTGTTCCGCACTGCCCGCCGCATTGCTGGCAATGCACTTGAACAGTCCCCGATGATGACCATTGATGGAATCGATACTCAGGGAACTCAGTTTCGGCGACATTTTGATGATGCGAATGCCCGCATTCTCGTTCGTTATGGGCTGTCCATTCAGCGTCCAGTGCAGCTGCAGCGGTGTATCTCCCTTGAACACCATGCACTGGACAGCGGTGCTGTCGCCGTAGTTCGAGGGTTCATCACCGAATACGAAGGGCATTACTTGAGGCGGCACTGGGTGATAGAGAAAAGCCTCGAAACTGGAGTTATTGGGAAACGGATGAAGTGCAAGGACTCTAAAACAAGGTAAGCTACGTAGATTGAACAATTCACAGCTTCTTTTCAGATTCAGCTGCTATTCAGCGCTGCTGAACAGATATTCAGTATGGATAAACACCAATTCAGCGCATTTTCTTTGCACGTTTAAGACAAAACAGCTTGATAACCATCTCAAAGTAACTCACAGCATATTCAGCGCTGGCTAACAGCAATTGAGCTTATTATTCTTTGTTATTTTTATAAAAACGCATTGATAGCTGATTGATACAATCTAAAAGTGACGTCACAGCCTAATAAAAGTATTGCTTCTACTCTTTGAATTGTGCACAGTGCTCCAACGTTTATAAAAACCAACTACAGCAATTGTTTTAGTGCTACTTAAGCTTAAAACGAGTACAGTTTATATTATCTAGCGTGCTATAGGTAAACACATAATACACATTTATCGGTGCGGACAAACCATTAACTTGCAATTCAGCAACATATTCGCTGCTCCCAGCCTCATTTGTGGCAACGCACTTGTAAACACCGCGATGAAATGCATTCAGCGAATCAATATTCAGCAGACTTGTGCGCTTATTCATGCGCATTAAAGTAAAACCATTTTCACCATTTACAATTGGTGCTGAGTTTAGGGACCAGCGTATCTCTAGAGGCAAATCCCCCTTGGGTACCACACAATTGGCACTGGCGATGTCGCCCACGTCGGCCGTAGCCTCGCCGAAGCTAAAGGGCAGCACTTGTGGCGGCACTTCAAGGGTTAATTTAAGTGGTTGAAGATCAGTTATCAAATAGTAAATGAAGGAACTTAAAGTAACCAAATAATATCAAAGTGAACTAAATGTGTATGGATTATCCTTGATAATCGTTATCCCCTCTAAGGCACAAACCATTCACGTGTAATTCAGCGCTGTATTCAGCAATGCCCGCCTTATTGGAGGCTATGCATTTGTACAGTCCTCGATGTCGAGCCTCCAGAGCGTCAATGCTTAAGGAACTGGTGCGCGGATTGAGACGCGACAGGGAGAACCCGTGTTCACCCGTTATAATCGGAGCTGAGTTCAAGGTCCAGCGTATTTCCATGGGCAAATCGCCCTTGGGTACCATGCAGAAACCACCTGCCATTTCGCCAGTGTTGGCGGGTTCAACGCCAAAGTCGAAGGGTTGTATTTGTGGGGGCACTTAAAGGATTGGGACAACAAACCAATGGAATAGAAATTAAACTAATAAATAAAAGGAAAGTAACTACAGTTTCCTATATCCTAACTACTTTTTGCAGCTGCGACCAACCATTCACTTCTAATATGGCCACATGCTCAGCATAACCCGCTGAATTGTTGGCAATGCACTTGTAGCTGCCCCGGTGAGCAGCCTCCAGGGAGTCCACATTCAAGGAGCTGGTGCGCTTGTTGAGTCGCACTATGGTGAAGCCCAGCTCCCCGTTGACTATCAGCGCGGAGTTGATGGTCCAGTAAATATCCAAGGGCAAATCCCCCTTGGGCACCACACAATTCACACTAGCTACCTCTCCACGATTTAAGGGCTCTTCTCCAAAGGAAAATGGACTAATCTGTGGTGCAACTGCGTTGGAAATGAAATGGAAATCCCTCATAAAAGCACATGACACACCGAATAAACCAGAGTATTGTTAATAAGTAGGACAGAAGCTGTGAGAGATTAGGAGACATGGAAGCTTGTCGGCCACCAACCATTGACTTGCAATTCGTCGGAGAATATGGCTCGCCCCGCCTGATTCTGGGCAATGCAGCTGTAGACCCCGCGATGCTTTGCCTCCAGTGCGTCCACACTGAGGTAGCTGGTGCGACTGTTCAGCTGCATGACAGTGAAACCATTGTGTTCCGATTCGATGGTCTTCTCATTGAGACTCCAGGTGATATTCAATGGTAAGTCGCCCTTGAGCACCACACAGTTGATGCCCAGCACATCGCCCATGTTGAAGACCTCGCTGCCAAAATTGAAGGGCAGGACTTGGGAGAGCCACTGTGTGTTTTGATGTAATGTGTTAAAATAATAAATAATAAAATGAAAAGGGATAATCTAAAGCTAAACCAATTCGAATATCTATCGGGATGAGGCTGCCATGTACCGTTCACTTTCAAATCGGAGGTGGTATAACTAGATCCTGCCAGATTCTCGGCAATGCACTTGAAGGTGCCGCGATGGAACTGCTCAACGGCGGCTATGTTCAGGACACTTGTCTTGGGCGATAGCTTCAGTATGGTAATGCCCTCCTCGCCGTTGATAATGGGACGCGAGTTGAGCGTCCACTTGATGGTTATGGGCACATCGCCCTTCTGCACCATGCACTGCACCCCAGCATTCTCGCCAGTGTTCACGGGATCATCGCCAAACGAGAAGGGCGCAAGCGAAGGAGGCACTGACATTGCAATTAAAATATGAGAAATGGACGTGGGTTGGGGTCAAAACAGAATATAAAACTGAATAATAAAAGGAAGAGCTTGAAAGGTGCAGTTAACCGTTGACTGCCAGCATCGCCGACTGCCTCGTTTCGCCGGCATTGTTGGTGGCCACGCAGGAGTAGTTGCCCGCATGGCGAGCTCTCACAGATTCTATGCTCAGGACACTGATGCGCTGGCTGTTGCGGGTGACCACAACGCCATCGTTGGTGAACACTCGTCCACCGTTCTTGGTCCAGGCAATGTCGAGTGGCAGGTCGCCCTTGTTGACTGTACAGTAGGCTGAGACCATGTCCAGTTCGTTGATGCTCTCCTCCCCAAAGAGGAATGGTAATACTTGGGGCAGGACTGCATTACGGATAAGATTGGATGATGAGGGATGATTGGATTTGCGGATGAATTTAAAAACAAAGAAATGAAGTGAAACAATAGCAGGAGAATGTTCAAGATTAACCATTGACAGCTAGCATGGCCGATTGCCTGGTGGCTCCGGCGTTATTTGTGGCCACGCAGGAGTAGTTGCCCGCGTGGCGAGCTCGGACGGATTCGATGCTGAGGACACTCAAGCGTTGACTGTTGCGGTTGACGAGCAACCCATCATTTGTATAGAGGCGTCCGCCGTTCTTGGTCCAATAGATATCCACGGGCAGATCACCTTTGTTGACGGTGCACGAGACTGAGACCATGTCCAGCTCATTGATGCTCTCCTCGCCAAAATCAAAGGGCACAATTTGGGGCAGAACTGGGAGAGGATTGGGTTGGATTAGGAAAAGCAAAAGCAAACCAAATGAACACAACTGATGGAAGCTATCGTAAAGATTAAGGATCGACTCGTAACCATTGACCGCCAGCAGGGCCCAATGCTTGCTCTCCCCGGCATTGTTGGTGGCCACGCAGGAGTAGTTGCCGGCGTGACGGGCTCGGACAGACTCAATGCTCAGGACGCTCATGCGAGTGCTTGTTTTGGTGACCACAATGCCATCGTTGGTATAGACACGGCCACCATTCTTTGTCCAGGCCACATCGATGGGCAGGTCGCCCTTGTTGACGGTGCAGGAGGCGGAGACCATGTCCAGCTCATTGACGCTCTCCTCACCGAACTCAAAGGGTACTATCTGAGGCAGAACTTGGATTGGTTGGAAGGATAAACAAAACATAACGTTAGACTAGTCTCGTAAGCAACTAGACACAACTACTGGCAGATGCGGAAACTAAGCTGAACCATCACCGTTCACACGCAGCTCCGCCGTATGATAGACAATGCCCGCGGCATTCCGGGCAACACAGGTGTAGTTGGCCCTGTGGCGGGCATGGACCGACTCGATGCTCAGCATGCTGATGCGTTGGGTGGTCTTGGTTATCAGGATGCCATCGTTGGCCATGAGACGCGCCACGCCGAGCTTCGGTTCCGGCGCCGTGGTCCAGTACACCTCAAGCGGGGTGTCGCCCTTGTTGATGGTGCACGTGGCAGAGACCATATCGTTCATGTTAATGGTCTCCTCGCCAAAGTCAAAGGGAACTATTTGTGGTGGCACTGAGATTGATCGGATAAGTTATGAGAATGGAAGAGGACGACCAGCGTTGCAAGGGATAAGCTGAAAAGTACCCGCCCAGAAGGTAGACGAAGCGCGCTGAGCTTCCCTTGGGAGAAGCTAGCGCAGTAATCGAAAGCATCAACTTACCCATGACTTGCACTTCCAGCGATCCTCGAGCGGAATAGCCCTCCTGATTCTTGGCCACGCACGTGTAGGTTGCCTGATCCGAGTTGCGTTCCACGTTCTCAATGATAAGAGTTCCGTTGGGGAAGACCTTCTGCTTGCGGTTGATGGGCAGTGCGCGATTATCTAAAGGAAAATATAACACAGTTACTCCTAATGATCATTGGAAGTTGAATCCTGGTACTTACCTCGCTCCCAGACGATGGAATCTATGGGGTAACCTGCGACGGGACACGTGACCATAAGAGTCTCTCCAGCGACGATTGCTTTCTTTTCCATCTGACGAATGTAGGGCAGGCCGTAGACATTCAGTTTAGCGGAGTGCTCAGCCACGCCCACTTTGCTCTTGGCAATGCACTTGTAGAGGCCACCATCATTGGCGTGCACGGAGGTGATGTTCAGGTAGGAGACGACATCCCCGTTGACCGTAACGTATTGTCCGACCTGATAACGATCGTTGTTGGCGATCTTCTTGCCATCCAATTCCCAGGAGATTTCGGGTGTGGGATTGCCGCCAGCTACGCACTTGAGGAATACACTTGGTCCGGGTTCCATGGTCTCTTCCTGGAAGGCCTGACGAATCACGGGTGGATCAAAGCGACCGCCCAGCTTCAACTCAGCACTGGCCTCTGCGGATTCCTGGTCGTTGCGCACAAAACACTGATACATGCCCTTGTCCTCTTTCTTGACGGATTCGATGCGTAGCACAGGCTCACTGTGTCCCATGGCCTTGCCATCCTTCATCCAGCTGACGGTCTTAATGGGATTACCGGCATATTGGCAGGTGAACACGGCGGGACGTCCAAAGTCAATGGTTTGCGTGGGAGGATCGATTTTGGCCGAGAGTGGAGCAGTTACAGTCAGGACGGTCTCAACGCTCTCACCGCCCACCGAGTTGTTCACAACACACAAATATTTTCCAGAATCCTCGACAACGGCGTCCTTAATGATAAGTGTACCAGAGACCTGTTTGACGCGCTCATTCAACACGACAGCCTGTTTGCGAGTGGTTCCTTCAATGAACTTGTACCATCTGGAAGGGGAGACGCATGTTAGTGGATATGTTGCTGGGGTTTCAAGTTGGCGTGGGAGAGCAGCACACAAAATGAGCAAACGTTGGGGAGATCGGAAAATGTATACCACTCACAGATAGGAACTGGATCTGATGATACTTACTTGCATGCTGGTCTGAATCCTGATCTATACTTACCATGAACTGTGAGTTTTATTTCAAACCCTTTGCTTATTTTGTATGCTACTTTCGGGGTAAGGGAGGGAAGTTCCTAGCAGAAAGACAAACACCCTATGCAGAAGTTATCTACCTATAAACAGGAACTGGATAGCCCTGACCCGGGCAATGGCCTACAAAGGTTTCATTCAAGGGAATATCGTTGATTTCAATGCTTTTGACTGCAATGCGTGGCTTAACGTGGCCAATGGGTTCTGTGGGGGTTCAAATAGTGAAATATTCTCAACTGTTTTATTCTTTGGAACTATGCAAACTGCCTGAACTAGAAAGCTAGGGTTCTATATGAGAAATGTACCTAAAAGCCGGCATGGGATACGCTTGTCCCTGGCATAATACAGAAAAGCTCTGACCCAGCTTTCGAGTAACTTCCTGCAATCGATCACCCGATATGGTGGGTGCTACGCTACCAATAGGCTCTGGAACGAATAATTGTTAAGGTTGTGCTTCAGATAGGAACAAACTAAACTGCCTGAATATCAATTGGTTGACCAAGGGATTACCTAAACGCGGGTGTTGGGTAGGATTGACCCTGACACAAAATGGCCAACTCGCTGGTGGCTGCTCTTGTCATTTCTTGCAAGCGACCTCCGGATATTTTAGGTGCCACACTACCCACGGGTTCTGTGAAACAAAATTGGAAGTTCTTGACACTACAACACTTTTCTTTCTGTATAGAAAACTGCCCGATTTTAACTTGACTTAAGGACTAACCGTGCAAAGGGCACAGGATACGCCTGAGCCTGGCAAAGTAAAGCGAAACTAGTCGCAATCTCTTTGACAAATGTGAAGCTTTTCGATTCCCCTGAAAAGCTAGGAGCCTTGGCGCCAATCGGTTCTATAAGCAAAGTATACCAATTCTATATTATATATATCTAAACTGACTGAAGTGGAATATAAATACTCATTAAAGCTACCTGATTGTGGGCACAGGATATGCCTGAGCCTGACAAAGCAGCGCGAAACTCTGCCCAAAATAACGCACAAATGTGTAACTTTTCATATCGGAAGCGAATGTGGGTCCCTTGGAGCTTACAGGTTCTACAAGAAACAGGACCAAGATTGCAATGATTAAAGGACAAGATAAGGATGAAAACAGAACCAGTTGGCAGTAAAGATATAAAGATAACTATGAGGATTTGTACCTAATGATAGGAACAGGATACGCCTGAGCCTGACAGAGCAAGACGATGTCGCTTGAGCTCTGCCCCAGGAGACTCGAGATCTTCGAAACGCTAGCAAAACTGGGTGCCTTAGCCCCGACTGGTTCTAAAGGGATTTAAAGGTTAACACTTAGTGGTAAGAGATACAATGAAAACTGTCTGAATGAGTAGAAGGAAGGGGAGATAGATATTCAGAGGGAGTACCTCATGGCAGGCACTGGATACGCCTGAGCCTGACAAAGCAGAGCAAAACTCTGACCCACATTGCGTGTATAGGAGAACGAATTGGAGTCCGTTGAGAAGGTAGGCGCTCTGGCTCCAATAGGTTCTATAAATGACAAGTCAGGGGTTACTACAATACTAAGAACTATATATTCTGCCTGAATATGGGTTAGATAGGGTAGTTAAGAGGAGTACTTAATCTACCTCATAGTGGGTACAGGGTAAGCCTGCGCCTGGCAGAGCAAGGCGAAGCTTTGACCCACAGGACGTGCATAGGAAAATGAATTGTAATCCGTTGAAAACGTGGGCGCCCTTGAGCCAATGGGTTCTGAAAAGTCACCAAATGAGTTTTATTTCTCCCCTGACATTAGAGAGAAAACTGCCTGAAGGATTTTCTAAGCCTTGAACTATAACTTGCCTAATGATGGGCACGGGAAAGGCTTGAGCCTGGCACAACAGGGCGAAGCTAGCATTGATGGAGCGCTCAAAGATGCTGCCCTTCGAATCACTGGAGAAAGTTGGTGCCTTTGCACCGACAGGCTCTAAAAAGGAAGGTTATTGGAATCAAAGTTAGATAGTCTAGAGATTTTTCTATAGAACCAGTTGACAAGCGTTAGTCGCAGCTCCCGACAAAGATTTATCGAATTTGACAGCTGATTACCTAATTATTGGCACTGGATACGCCTGAGCCTCACATGTCAAAGCCAAGGTGCTATACTCAGGATTCTGTATGGTAAACGTGGAAGCAACGCTGGGAAAACTGGGTGCCTTGAAGCCAACGGGTTCTTGAAAGGTAAAACACAACACAATAAGACATATATAAACAATAGAAACACGTTAAGAACTGACTGAATGTAACTGGGATTTAATTGGTATCTTGTTTACCTAAAAACAGGCACTGGAAAAGCCTGAGCCTGGCAGAGGAGCGCAAAGGTAGAGTTAATTGGAACATTCTGCTGAAAAGTTTGGATGCCAGTCGGCACAGCAGGTGCCTTAGAACCAATTGGCTCTGGAATGCAGAGGGAAATTATTTTCAGATATACTTAAAACTACTCATGAATGTAGAAATATCTGCCTTTATGAATGGGAAAGCTAGAGTTCACTCCTCAATTAACTTTTGACTCACAGGTGAAAAAAATTCGGAAGCCAAAAGAGTCTCCGACGTAACGCAAGAATGACAAGCAACAAGTGGAGTCGCAACCTCAGACAACAAAGGGAAATTCAACTTTTACTTCCTACGTGACCTTTTGACACGAGCAGACTAGGCAGACGCAACCCCCAAAGACGTTGAACTTTTTGAACTCAGCCAAAAAGTCAAAGAGGAAGTGAAAGAGCAAGAAGCAGCAGTTACTAACACTCACAATGCATATTTCATTAAGGTCAATGTTAAACTTAAGGTTACAAAAAACAACACCAACAACTTGTGCCACATGCGCACAAACGTGGCCGCAACAAGTGGCAGGGGAATGGGGGAGGTTAAAAGCCAAGATAAAGCAACAATCGAAAGTTGACCCAGAAACGTGCGTTCATTCATAAACCGGTATGAGAGCGAGAGTAATGCAGTCCACACAATCCACATAAACAAACGACGCGCGCAAGTAGGGGTAAATGTTTGGGAAATTTCGTGTGGGACACGAGTGTGCGCACTGCACGAGAGAGCATCGCAAAGAGAGCGAGAGCGCAAGAGAGGACAATCAGCTGTGCTTGGCGTTTGTTTACAAATCGTTACGCACACAAGCACGTCTTGCGCTCACACCATTGGTGTGTATTTCAGCAGAGGGAGGCAGAAAGGAGGAAGGAGGACAGCTGCATTTGATTGCCTTTACCGTTTTTCCTTTGATTTGCCTCTGTCGTTTTCATTTAACAGTTTGTTTACTTAGCTTACTTTTTATGAGTGTGTGCGCCATTTTATGTGTGCGTTTCGTGTTTGCGTTTGAGTTTGTGTTTGTTTGCGCGTTTTATGAATGAACCACGTTTGGGTCCCTCGCTTGGGGTTAAAGTTCGCAGGTCTCATGAATAATTAAAAGCGCGTTGAAAATTTTTAGATTTCGGATTCTGGATTCTCGTTTCTGTTCTAACCTGCTGACAGGCACGGGAAATGCCTGCGCCGGACACAAGAGAACTATGTCCACACCGCGGCGCCGCTCTATACCTGACCATTTCGTATCGGTGGAAAGCGTGGGACCCTTAGCCGAGATGGGTTCTATATCGAATGGGAAACAGGTTGTTTATTGGGAATATTAAGAGGAGCCTAACTGAATGTTGTGTTAAGGTAATTTACCGAAAACTAGGCGCTGGATAGCCTTGGGCTGGACAAAGCAAAGAAATAGCTGAGCCTTGTTTTAGTTCGAAAGGTTTACTCATTATGGAGGGTATGCGCGGTGCCGTGCTTGAAACGGGCTCTGAAATAATAACGAGATCAGACAATTGACTATGGCTAAGCTAACTTATATGAACTCTGCCCAAATGGAAACATAGGGTATACCCGACTATATGTTAGCTAACCTGAATGCAGGCACAGGATAAGCTTGCGCAGGACAAAATATGGCCAGATTTGTGGACTGATAGCGTTCGATCCAAGAGCGTCTCATGTCGTTGGAAAGCAAAGTAGGCGCCTTACCCCCAACAGGCTCTAAAAAAGCAATCAAATTTCTTATCAACCTGTTACAGAGCTATCGATTTATTAACTGAATGTTGGGAATGGGAGTTTCGGCTTACCGAAAACTGGGCGCTGGATAACCCTGCGCTGGGCAAAGCAAGGAAATCGAATGGGCCTGTTGTAATTCGAGTGGTTTCTGAACCAAAGCTGGGGTTCTGGGGGCTGAGCTTGAAATTGGTTCTGTAAATTTGGAATGATGTGAAGGTTATCATGAATAGTTAGTCTAGTTGCGAGCCTGATGTTGGTCTGGGATTACCCCTCAATATACACTCAATTCAATAACACACCTAAAACTAGGCGCAGGATAACCCTGTGCAGGACAGAGAATTGCAGTGGCATCAAGAGCCTGAGCAATGTTGGGCTTATAGGTCAATGCGTTTATTTTAGGTGGGCTGCTGGAAATGGGTTCTGAAAAGGACATCGAAGTTGTTCAATCAATTGAAGTAGAGATAATGGAAATTAAACTGGAGCCTGAATGTTGGTGAAGTGCGATTAAAGGCTTACCGGAAGCTAGGGGCAGGATAACCCTGAGCTGGACATAGAATCGAAATGCTGGAGTGACCAGCTACAACTAAAGGACGTGACTGCAGCGGTGGCACTTTTGGAGCTGTGCTCGAAACAGGCTCTGAAAAATTATGTTAAACTAAATAAAAGGCTACTCTAAGAAACCACCTGAATGCTAGTTAATTGGACTTGAGATGTTACCTAAAAGCTGGCACTGGATAGCCCTGAGCAGGACACAATAAAGCCAAAGTAGTCAATCCCGTATAGGTTTTCATATCGAACTTTGCCGACGAGATAACTTTGGGCACAGTGCTGCTTATGGGTTCTAATAGAGAGAGAGATAAATGTTAAAGGAATACCCTTAAGATGTTACTAAAAACAAACTGCCTGAATGTGGAATTGATAAGAAGGTCCTCAGAAACATAACCTTACCGAAAAGCGGGAACAGGATAACCCTGAGCTGGGCAAAGAATTGCAACAGTTTCAGCGATGCGCACATATTCGATATTCGTTTTCTGTATCAAAGCAACCCGAGGAGCTGCACCACTAATGGGTTCTGAAAGTTAAGTGGAAATCTACTATAACATCTAGTTATGAGATTAAACAGAAAACTGGCTGAATGTGGAATAAATTAGGTACCTAAAGAATGGAACTGGATAGGCCTGAGCCGGACAGAGTAGAGTTATGCTGCCCGTAAGAGCAACATCCAAATTACGTGTCTTATCGCCTGAGGTTAGTCTGGGACCAACACTGCCTACAGGTTCTATAATAATCAGGTTGAAAAAAACATTAAAAACGTTAAATGGAAAACTGAATTAAGGAAACAAAACTGCCTGAATCCCAAGAGATTACTCGTATTACCTAAAGAATGGCATTGGATAGGCTTGGCCAGGACAGAATAGCGTAAAGCTGGCACCCAAATTAGCCTCAGCATTCTTGAGACGATTTTCAACACTAATTTTAGGCGCAACGCTGCCGACAGGCTCTACAAAGATTACAATTTCATGTCAGAAAAGGCTTTTATAATTGAATACAAAGTAAATCCAAAGATTTTCAATTGAAACTGTCTGAATGGGACTGTCCTGTATGAGTTTACCTAAATGCTGGCACTGGATAGGCTTGTGCTGGACAAAAGAGCGTAAAGGTAGAGTTCTGCTGAGCCGCCGCATCCTTGAGGCGTTCCCCAACACTTATTTTGGGTCCAACAGAGCCAACAGGTTCTACAAAGGGAGGTAAGCTCTGGGGTAAAAACTAATCCTTGCAACGAAATTGAAAACTGCCTTGGGTTGGTTCCTAATCTTACCTATAGGCTGGCACTGGATAGGACTGTGCTGGACAGAAAATACTCAGGTCCCCCTTAAGAGGCACCTCGGCATCCTTGCGACGCTCCCCAATGCTAATTTTGGGCGGGACACTGCCCACAGGCTCTTAAATTGAACAAGTTAAACACACACACAACAAGGATCAAGTTACAAACTTTGAAAACTGCCTAAAGTTCGAGTTCAATGATTGAGGAGTGGTTTAACTGGAGCACGGCAGTAGTTGCCAGCCTGAACCCAAAACAGTTGCGTGACATTGTTTTGAGTAGCTGATGATGAATGGGTTTAATCATGGGCAAGCAAGGGAAGAATTACGATTTGAAGCCAATGAGGCTTGAAGACTTTGTCATGCCTGAGTTATGATTGGAAAAGTTTCGACGGGCCGCACAACAATTAGCTGGGCTTATTACGAGTACTCGTACCTATAGAAGGGCACCGGGAAGGCCTGGGCCGGACAAAATATGGCAACGGTTTGGTTAAGTCGAATGCTATCGCGTGTCAGTCCATCCTGTTTGTTGACACGTGGTGCCACGCTGCCCACAGGCTCTGAAAGACGTTGAGGAGTAGGTGTGAAAGTGCTATGAACTAGAACTGCCAAGCAAGGGAATTTAAAGGATACTCGACTCGAGGCTTACCTATAGGCAGGCACTGGAAAGGATTGTGCAGGACACTGTATGGCTATGGCCTGTGTGCTGCTAATGCGGTCATGATTGAACTCATCCTTTCGATTAACCCTGGGTGCAACACTACCTATCGGTTCTGTAAAAGGATTTCACTTAGTAAAGACATAGACTGCAGCAAGAATGCCTGAATGTAATGGGAGTAGAAGTTCTAGAAACCTTATCTAAAGCCTGGCATAGGATAGGACTGAGCAGGACATAGCAGAGCCATGGACGAGTTCGATCTAGCCAGAAAAATGCCTAATTTATCTTTAATCTCAACTTTGGGTGCAACGCAAGGCAAATCTTCCAAAAATATTGGGCTAGTTTCTCTCTCAATTCCTAATCTCTAGAATATTACCTAAAGGCTGGCATTGGATACGATTGTGCGGGACAGAGCAATGCCAAAGAGCTTTCAGCCTTGGCTATAAATATGCCAGCTTTATCCTTAATTTCTACTTTCGGTGCAACGGAGCCAACGGGTTCTGCAAAGTACATCAAAGATTAAGGACCTCCTACATGAAATAACTACCTCTATAGGGAGAAAGGTACTCGATTATTACCTAAATGCTGGCATTGGATAACCCTGAGCTGGGCAGACCAGACTTAGTGAGTTATTCAATCTGATTATGGATATTTTGACTTTATCGCCTATATCAACTTTGGGTCCAACAGACCCAACGGGTTCTGGACGTAGGAAGAACAAAGAGGTCCTTTATTTATAACAGAACTGCCTGAATGTGAATCTTACCTAAACGAGGGCATAGGGTAACTCTGAGCTGGACACAAAATACTTAAGGATACATTTGAATCCTTAGAAGAGAAGGTGAGTTTATCATTCATATCCACTTTGGGTGCCACAGACCCAACAGGCTCTGTGGGTATCAGAGGAATCATTAAGTATCACGTTTAACCTCAATTACTGCTTTAATATTGGAATAGAGCTGACAAGGGAAGCCTTTATATAGTCAAATAGGTATACCTAAACGCTGGCATTGGATAGCCCTGAGCCTTGCAGAGTAAACTTAAGGACGAGTTTGCCTTTTTGATACCAAAGCCCATTTTATCCTGCATATCAACTTGGGGCGCCACACTACTGACAGGCTCTAGAAGGATTATTTATAGAATTATGGAAACTATTGAAAACTGCCTCAATATAACTAAAGGTGGTACCTGTAGGCGGGCATGGGATACGACTGGGCTGGACAGAGCAAATTTAGGGCTTCTCCCATGGGCTTGTCGAGCCATGTTATGCGATCCTTGACATCCACCTTGGGTGCCACACTACCCATAGGCTCTGCAAGCAATTTTCAGATATTCTACTATATAGCCTATATAATCTATAAAAAGCTATGAAAACTGCCTGGAAATGTGGCTATAGACGAAGATTACCGTGCAGCTGGTGTCGGATAGGACTGGGCTGGACAGAGTAAGCTGAGGGAAGAATCTTTAGGCTTATCCACCCACTTAATGCGATCATTGGCATCAACTTTGGGTGCCACGCTTCCCACAGGCTCTGCAATGTTTTAGAAGCTTAATAGAATAACCTACGACCCTAAGAAGCCGCCTGAATGCTGGCAGGATCTTACCTAAAGGATGGCACCGGATAAGACTGAGCTGGACAAACTATAGCCAGGCTGTGATTCAGAGCAGCACGAGCGTGGTTAAACTCGTCCTTAATATCAACTTTTGGAGCTACACTTCCCACAGGTTCTAACAGAAGAGAAAGGTAATTTATTTATAAGGATGAGACTGCGAGCTTGGCCTGAATGTTGGTTGGGTTTCAGGATAAAGAAACAGGAATTACCTAAATGAGGGCATGGGATAAGATTGAGCTGGACAAATAAGAGCCTTCGATGAGCCTAGCTGCGTTCTCGCAAAGGTAAATTCATCCCGAGTATCAACTTTGGGTGCGACAGAGCCAACGGGCTCTAAGACAAAAGAGCATTAGAATCAAAAAGGATTATAAGATATCTCAACTTTGACCGAATGTTGTCAGGAAGGGTTCACCGAGTATATAACTAACCTAACTACGGGCACAGGATATGCCTGGCCAGGACATTGCATTGAGTAATCCTCAGAGAGCTTTACTTGCTGCACTTGAAATTTATCGTGCAGACTTGTGATCTTGGGCGGCACAGACCCTATGGGCTCTATAAGAAATGTATACTATGATTAAGCCTGCCAGAAGTATGGGATTAGAGCACTTTATGAGAAAAATAACTAACCGAACTATGGGCACAGGATAAGCTTGGCCAGGACATTGCATTGAGTAATCCTCGCTCACTTTTGCCTGAACAAATTGAAATTTGTCGTGCAAATTTGTGATTTTCGGAGGAACAGAGCCAATGGGTTCTAATATAAAGATATTTCATAAAGCTGAGTATAAAAATCGGTCAAAGCACAGAATGTTGGTTGGGATAAGAACTAACCGCACTACAGGCACTGGATAGGCCTGGCCAGGACACTGCATAGAAAAGTTATCGCCCAAATGGATTTGCATCAATTGAAATTTATCATTGATATTATTGACCTTCGGAGGAACAGAGCCAATGGGTTCTGAAATTGTAGGATTCATTAGAGATTTGCAGAGACAAAGTTGAAAGTAGCCTGAAGTTGAGATAGTTGGTGTGTTTACCTATTGATGGGCACAGGATATGCCTGGCCAGGACACTGCATGGCATATTGCGACCCCAAAGGGACTTCCATGGTGCGCACTCTCTCGAGCAGATTCAGTTTGGGTGGCACAGAGGCAACAGGCTCTAAAGAGGATTAAAAGTAAAGACTTAAGTCTGAAATCTGGCAACCAAGGACTACCTGAATGTTGAGCTTAAGGATCATACCTATAGGCGGGTACGGGATACGACTGTGCCGGACACTTAAGACTTAAGCTCTTGCCCACAAAACCACGGGCATTGGCCACCTCATCGTCTATGCTAACTTTGGGTGCAACGCTGCCAACAGGCTCTGAAAATAAGAGAGTTCTCGGAAAACTATAGGAAAACTGCCTGAATAAGCATACCTATAAGCTGGTATGGGATAGGACTGTGCAGGACACTTCAGGCTGAACCTAGCTCCTTGTACAGTTCTGGTATTGGACAACTCATCAGCTATGCCAACCTTTGGCGGAACACTGCCTATGGGTTCTGTAAGAAGGATAACATGTAACAGAAGCAGCTAACCTCAATTTGAAAACTGCCTGCTGGAAACGGGGATAACGAAATAATCACTTTAATTATATTGTCTGTCGGCTGGTCAATTTACCAAAAATTGGATAATTTGTAAGAACAAAAAGGATTTGAAATTGCCGCGAAACATGCAGCGCAACTGGAGGAGGAGAAGGAGTACCTGAAGGCAGGCATGGGGTAGGACTGCGCCGGGCAGAGTAGAGCAAATCCAACGTTCTGGGCAATCTCGCGTGTCTGCAATTTGTCCTGGATGTTTATTTTGGGCTTGACAGAGCCAACGGGTTCTACAAACACGAAAATAAAAACAGTTTTTGTTCTTTTATACAGGACATGCACTCATTTAAGCCAAAAAACTGTCTGTTGATGGGGTTGGGCACAGGTTAACTCTAGTCACACGCACACACACACCTGAAAGCGGGTGTTGGATAGGATTGAGCCAGGCAGAGCAGAGTACAGCTATTGTTAAGTTCCACGTCTATAAACTGATGCTTGTCTTGGGTGTTAAGTTTCGGACGAACGCTGCCAACGGGTTCTAGAAATCACAATTAACTATAGCTATAACTATTATATATAACTAACTGAATGTTGGGTTAGAGGAGCAGCTGTCTTACTTGTAGGCAGGCATGGGATAGGACTGAACTGGACACTGTATGTTGAAGGTGCTGCTGCCCTGGATTTGCATCATCTTGAAACGCTCGAGATAGGTCAACTTGGGTGCAACACTCCCAACGGGCTCTGAAAGATTTATACTATATAAAGGATCCTAGCTAAGAGGTAGAATCCTCTCTAGGAACTGCTGATCTGCTGGGCTTTGTACTCAAGTTTTACCTATAAGCGGGCTGTGGATAGCCTTGAGCTGGACACAGGAGACTCAAGCTATATAAACTCTTAACCTTCACATGCTTCAGATCATCTGCGTTTGTTATCTTGGGGCTAACACTGCCAATGGGTTCTGTAATTCAATCAGATCTATATATTGTATATATACACAGAGAAGTACTTGAAAACTGCCCATGTTAGCTAAAGGATATGCAAAGATGGCGTTTTACCTATAGAATGGCTGTGGATATGCTTGGGCAGGACACAGTAGGCTAATATCCTGAGCATTCTTGCCCTTAATATGCTTGAAGTCCTCTCCCGTAGTTATTTTGGGGCTAACACTGCCAACTGGCTCTGTAACAGGGATGAGCCAAGGTAAGCAAAATGTGTAAGGATCATGGAAAAACTGCCTGAAGTTGCTGGCGACTCCTTAGATAATCTTACCTATAGAAGGGCACAGGATAAGCCTGAGCGGGACAGAGTAGTGTGATGCTATTCTGAAGATTCACTTTGGTGGTGCGGGAATCATCACCCGAGGTGAGTCTGGGACCAACACTGCCAACGGGTTCTATGGAAAGCTTTATGTCAAATCTAGATACTCTACTAAAAATCTACTATAAAGCCTGATGTTGGGATATGGAGCATTACCTAAAGAAGGGCACTGGATAGGCCTGAGCTGGACACATGAGAGTTACACTTTGACTCTGGGGAACACGGGTGAGGGTTATGTGCTCCTGGTTGCCATTGCCACTGAGCTGGGGGCTGACACTACCGACAGGTTCTAGATATATAGAAAATATCAATTGGTAACTATTCGAATGGAAACTGCTTTGAAATGTTGGAGTTGGGTTACCTAAAGAAGGGCACGGGATACGACTGAGCCGGACACATCAGAGTCGCGCTGTGACCCATTATTACTTTGGGTATTTTAATCGCATCGTCTCCGGCGGTAACTTTGGGACTAACACTTGCCACGGGCTCTACGAATCGATAAAAGGAAAAACTTAGACTGCAGATGGATGAAAATGAAGCCTGAAGTTGGGAGCGGGATTACCTAAAGAAGGGCACCGGAAAGGCCTGAGCTGGACATAACAATGTGGCACTGCGATTTACGTGCACCTTAAGGATACGCGACTCGTCGCCGCTGGTGAGACGAGGTCCAACGCTAGCAACGGGCTCTATTGAGTTGAGGAAGGATTTGGTATATGGCATAGGATAAGCTGGCACTGTCTTAAGTTGGGATAGTCTTACCTAAACATGGGCATAGGATACGCTTGGGCAGGACAGAGTAGGGTTATAGCTCGTTGTGCTGCGTATTGCACAACTTTGATATCATTGCCAGAGATCAGACGAGGAGCAACGCTTGCAATGGGTTCTTGAAACAGAGGAAAGTTCTTATAGGGAAAACTGGCCAAAGTTGGGTCTACTTAATGGAGATCGGGATAGCCCACCTAAAGAGTGGCGCAGGATACGCCTGAGCGGGACAGAGCAGAGTAAGGCTCTCATTGGCTGCACTCGTAAAGCTGCTACTTGTCAGTGTTGTGGGAAACTTGGGCGAAACCCTGCCAACTGGTTCTGTGAATGAATCGAAATTGAAAATGGAAATGGAAAATGAAGTTATAGTTCATACGTATAGATATTATGAATAGAACTAGTTCTTGGCACTTACCTTGGGTGCATTGGAAAAAGAATTGCGAAAATAGTTTTGATATATAATTACCCTGGTAAGGCTCTGATTAACCAAGCTCCTCTTTAAAAGCGGACAAAATAGGACAGATATATTATCTCTATCTCTCTCTCTCTCTCTTGGCTTTATTTCAAGCCTTTATCATTGTCGAGTACCCTATCCCAACATTCAGGCAGTTTTCAATTTATTCTTTGGCGAGCAACAATTTTTTGACCAGGGCGCAGAAAACTATATAATATCATCAATTAAAAGATATAGGAAAATATATTCCAAAGAAAATTTTATAAAAATGCGCTTGCTCCTTGCAAAGAAATAGATTTTAAGCGAAAAATCATTTTGATTGCATTTAGGAGCAAAAATCACAAGTTCATCAAAATATTGTTGCTCTCAAAATATATATATATTATATATAAATAAGCAGAACAAGGAAGAAGCTTTTTCATATCAATTTAATAATAAAACTTCTTTCTTGTTTTACTTAACACATTTGGAATATTTTTTTATGTTAATTTTTAATACTTTATTTATTACACCAAATTGTAAAAACATTGAATAGAAGTAATTAATAATATTTAGTTTATCTTCACATATTCCAAATATATTCTTAATATTTTTAAATGATAAAAGCAAACAAACCTAAATTATAAGCATTTCAAATAAATATTTTATTTTTGGGTTTGTTGCTTTTCCATTTTTGTTTTCTTTCAACTAAGTAAACTACACACAAATATGAGATAATCGTCAATTAAGCAAACTTTCTTTAATTGGTTTTAATTTAATTCTGTTTATAACAATTATTTAGCATTCTTTAAGAATATTATATAAGAATCATATTTGTATGAAATTTACTTAACGTTGGAAAACCTCAGATATCTTTCTGTTGGGTAGAAATTATGAGTTTGTATTTATTTTAAGCAGTTGAAAATGGTTTTTGTCTATCATAAAAACAATTGTTGATATATAAACAAAATATAAAAATTATTGGCTACAAATAATAGGTATTTGTTAATCTAATTTTAGAACAGCTTAGTTTAATTTATTTTGATTTTATTTATGCTTGATTGTGTTTACATACAATTTTTGAAATGGAAATTATATGGAATATTTCAAGCAATATCTTTACTAGAAACTTGCATGCAAATCTTGCATCATATATAGATTTAATGATTATAATCAATGTAGAATTTATATAAATCTCAACAGAGTAGATACCTGAAGTTTTCCTTTGAGGATATTATAGACAAATTGGCGAACAAGGCCGACTTACCTGTGATGACCAGACGTCCCTTGGTCGCGCTCAGACGTGTCTCTCCGGTCAAACGGTGCTTGGTGCGGCACTGGTAGCTCTTGTAGCCATCTTCGGGTCCAACTTCACGGATGTGTAGTTCTCCGGAGGGCAGGACAAGGTATTTGCCATCTAAGTGATTGTTTGATTCGAGTCGAAAGACAACACAGAAGGAAATATATTAGTCAGGGTGCTCCTGGGGTACTTAAGCTACAATAGATCAAAGCTACTTCAGAAACAATTGAAGAAACTCAATTAAAATTGTTGAAATTGTTCTCTTAATTGAATTTGTTCTATGCTCACATTTGAAAGCCACATGGCAGCTTACAGGTTCAACAATAAGTAGATTGAATTTCAGTTTGATCTCAATATATTGAATAATTGATAGAGTATTTCATTTGTTACGAACATGCAATGCGACTTTCTGAATGCGATTTGTGTATTATTTTAATTAATATTAATTGATTGATTAACGTTAAGTCTATGTACATTTGCTTATTAAGATGTAAGACTGATGATTGATATTACATTTGTTAGAATATTTACATGAGTTTAGTTTATCGACTGAGAGATACCCTAAGTAGAGTCGAAAGCTACCCAGAAACTGTGGTAAGTAGTAACGTCTTAGGAATTTATGATATTTCTGATGTTTTTGTTACTAGTTAAGAAAAGAATGATTTATATATAAATCGATATTATATAGAAATGATCAAGATGCGGGCTCGCGGACAATTTTAGTAAATTATAAGTCGAAATGATAATTATTTCATGGCCAAAAGGTCAGCCTAGACCACATGGAGTATTGATACTAATTATAAATAAAACTTCATTTATTATTATTATTTTTTTGTATTATATTATCTTCTTTTCAGTGGATATTGCTCAACAACTTCATTATAGTCTATTACGGGATATTCTTTACATTCTTTCGATTCAAGGTACACAAATTCAATATCAATCTCAGCCTTACAACAAACAACAATATTCTGTTTTCAAGTTCGAGCAAAATGATTTACTTAAATAATAACTATACATCGTTGCAAGCAATGTTTTTGAATTGAAAATAAACTGCAGGAAATTTATTAGGAATCATTACGATAGTTTAAATAGAATTGCATTTCAATTTAAAATTTATTTTAATGTCTGTCATTTCCCACAATTTATTTTATTTTTAATGATGTTTTCATGCTTCAACAAAAATGCTAATAATAATTTTAGCGTTTGCGAAAAATGGTTTTTGTTAAACAGATTATGATACATTATATGATACAAGTTTATATATGTATGTATATACAAATTGTTGTGATATTTATTAGCATTTTTGTTCAGACATATTTACAGTGAAAGTATTTACACTAGGCTACAAAACAACGCTACTTTCAACTACATGAAGGGGTAGGTACTTGTGAATGGTTTAGGCAAGTCAGGAGCGACTCTTGGAGCATAGGATATATTGGGGAAGGGATATTAAAATAAAGAGTAGAGTTTTTGGATCTTGGACAGAAATGAAAAGAATAAATAAATGAAAAGAAAGTGAAAAGGAAATTAAAGAAATTAGAAGCAAAGAAAGAGTAATCGAATGCCTAACAGCGCAGTATTTTTGGGGACCTGTTAGAAAACAGTCAAAGGACCTCGAGCTGGCAACAAGCTGGCAAATTGGATTTGAAGTTGGACGGGAAGTATTCTCGGTATGTGTGAGTGTATGGAACTGTATAAATAGAAGCAAGGCTAACACTTAGAGAACTTAAAGCTAGTGGTTTACCGCTAGCTGTGACATCGGCCTGGGGATATATCTCACGTTCCTCGTCCTCGACCCAAGAGTCGACCATAATAAAGTCAGCTACAAAACTGGGTATATGACATTTGACAATTGCGCTATTGCCGCGCAGGATGGACTCATCCATGACATTGACACTGTAGGATTGTGGCACAACTGCAAAGTGTACGAAAAACGGGAAGAAGGACTTCTATAGAGTGTTCTCTCGTTGTAAGAGGCAAACAAGTATATAAAAAAAAGGATAAATATTATGTTGGATGGGCCCCTTCATGTTTCTACTCGTACTTTGAGACTAAGATGCTGTACCCGTTATATTCTTGGTATAGACTTCTCCTTCGGTATCAATCCAGTCGGTTATATCGATATGATCCGCCACAAACGAGGGCGTCTGACACTTGAATATGGCTGCATTGCCTTTGATGACATATTCATCGTACACTTGCGACTCAAAGAACTGCTTGACGACTGGAATGGCAATGATGGATGTGGGTTTGGAACATAATCAGGATATGTTTAGAAAAAAGCAAGGATACAAGTTAAAAGTAACAAGGATTAAGACAGTTCTGACTAAAAACTAGGCTAACTAATTAGGCTTAACTTAAGCGCCAAAGAACATTGAACGCTTTACCAATGGATTCGTCGGAAAGTGGGCGTATTATCTCGACGCCCTCCTCGTCTAACCAAGCCTCAACATCTATGAAATCTGCCACAAATGAGGGCACCAGGCACTTGAGTGTGGCAGAGTTGCCACGCAGCACAAATTCATCGATGACGCGTGTCTGATAAAACTGATGAACAACTTATAAAAAGAGAGAGAGAAAACAAGAGTTGTGGGCGTATACAAAATATTAAATGAATTGTAAAATAAATTAAAGAAGGAAAACATTGTGGACACGGAACGACTGGAATTGGAACACAACTAGATAACTTTCTTTAGAAATATCATAAGGTATTAAAGAGTACCCGTCTCCTCGGCATTATTGGGATAATAATTGCGACCCTCTGAGTCCAGCCAGAGATCTACGAAAACAAAGTCAGCCACATACGAGGGAATCTCACACTTCATAACTACAGAGTTGCCACGTATGACATATTCATTATCAGCCTCCGACTCATAGGATTGTATCACAACTAAGGAAAATAGTGTTTGACAAAGAAAATGAAATTATAAATCCGTTTTATGATGGGTAATTCTGGTTGGAGGTAGGGGAAGAGTTAAACAAGTTTGTTATGAACTAGTTTTACGGCTAAGTAGGAAATATGTTTTGTTTTGACTGTACCATAGGCAGCAGTTGTATTATTGCGCCACAATTCGACCCCCTGATCGTCCACCCAGGCCTCTATTTGCACAAAGTCAGCCACAAACGAGGGTATCTTACACTTCACCACTGCCGCATTCCCCTTAATCACATACTCATTCTCAGCTTCGGTTATGTAGAACTGGGAGACGACTGCGTGAAACGATTGGATTGAATGAAACATAAGAAAAAGGATAACAGAAATACAAAAATTTGGATTTGGTTAGGGTTGGTTCTAGCTTAAGCCTAGGAGTTAGAGGCGGGGCACACCATAGTTATCGGAGAAGGTCAGGACTTTGCCATCCTCATCTATCCAAGACTCGACACGCACAAAATCAGCTACGAACGATGGAATGGAACACTTAAGGACCGCTGCATTGCCTTTTATAACATACTCAGTCATAATTTCGGCCTCATAGAACTGATTAACCACTGAAAAGTTTCAAAAATAGGCAGGAAAATTAAGGAAAATCAAAAATAATATGGAAAGTATTTTGGATGGTGGAAACCCTGGTACAAGTACATCTAAACTAACTTATTTAACATTCGGTTAATACCATAATTATCAGAATGACGCAATTCGGTGCCCTCCTCATCGATCCAGGACTCAACCCGAACAAAATCGGCCACGAACGATGGAATGGAGCACTTCAATACGGCCGCGTTCCCCTTGATGACGTATTCCATTAAAATATCCGCGCCATAAAACTGATTAACAACTGGACAGCAAATCGAAAGTTAAACGAAAAGTTATAGCAAAATGAAAGTAAATATTATAGGAAGGGAATCGGATGGATATAGGGAACCACTGCTTGTTATATAAGAGCCAGAAAAGTTGGGGGAACTACCAAAATTATCCTGTGGCAAATACTCGGAGCCATCGCTGGCCACCCAAGCCTCAACGCGCAGGAAGTCTGCCACAAAACTGGGTATGGTGCACTTCAAGACCGCCGTATTGCCCTTGATAACATACTCAGACACAACTTCCGCCTCGTAGTACTGGTTCACGACTGTAAAAGGTTAAGGAAGAGTTATGGATGAACGACCGAACTATAGAGAACCGCAAAAACCACGGAAAACACTAAGAAGGAAAGTAAAATAAAGTAAATAAATGACAAAAAGAGGATTATGGGTTGGTATGACAAGTAGTCCCTATATATACATATATCTAAGTATTATGTACTGCTTAAGTATGTATGGTATATACCCATGTCCTGTTGCTCCTCGAGCGTGCCATAGAGTTGACCCTCCTCATCCTGCCAGGACACAACCTGCACAAAGTCCGCTACAAACGAGGGTATGGAGCACTTGAGCACCGCCGAGTTGCCTCTTATGACATACTCGTTATTAACCTCCGACTCGTAGAATTGTTGCACAACTAAACACAGACGTGGGGGTAAATTGATAGAGATAACATGATGAGAGTTCTGTGGAAGGGGCAGCCACACCTTGCGTGCTGCAAGCGTGTGATAATCTTCAACTTCTGCTCAGACTAATTGAAATAATTCTGGGGGCCCAGCTTATAGTTAGAGACGAGGGCAGTGAGAGAATTTAATGAACCTTAATGAGATGTACATAAATATTTACTGATGCGGCTGTTAGCTTCCCTGAGAAAGTCTCTGCTCTCGCTGTTCATATTAATAGTAGTTCAGGAACATGGCTCATAAACACGCACTGAGAAGACAAGCAGCAAGAAGAAATTATATATACAACTATATATACTTTGTAGGAAAGGATAAATGCATAACAAATATATATAAATACATAAATTAAAAGTTAAATGGATGGGAATCACATACTCTTTAGCCTAACCTCAAAATCAAATTAAAGCTAAACAAACCATGTTCTGTGCCTGGTAGAAAGTCCTCATTCTGGTCTGTGTGCCAGGACACAACGCTAACAAAATCGGCCACAAACGAGGGAATTTCGCATTTGAGCACTGCCGCATTTCCGCGTATGACATAGGCCTTATTTACATCTGTATCGTAGTGTTGGGCAACGACTAAGGGAAAGCCACAAGCGAAATAAATAATGAAAAGATCGACAAGCGCTAAAGAATATACAATAAAATAATCTATAATAAAAGAAAAATCTAAACCGTTGACGAAGCGAGAGGAGAACTGAAACTTTGTTGTTGTTTTTCTTGTTGTTGTTGTTGTTGTTGTTGTTGTTGTTGGTGACCTGTGACCAGTGTTGGTTAATGGAGTTAGCTCATTGCAATTATACAACTGTGTGGCTCGTATTTTACAGTAATTAGTGTACCAGTGTTGGAAGTGTTGCTAGTACTTAGTGTTGGTTAACTGCGTTTTGCACTGTACACGCGCATCGAGTAGTTGTGTGTGTGTGTTGTGTGTAGCTGGTGTTGTTTTTGTTGTTGTTGTGTTGTACATATACAGTTTTGCAGTTGTAGTTAAAGTAGTGCTGTTTTGCAACACTTAGACAAATACACACACGCACACACACTGAAGCAGAGAAAACAGATAACAAGGACACACACCATATTCAGTGTCTGGATAGAAATTCTCTTCCTGATCCGTATGCCAGGATATAACATTGACAAAATCGGCCACAAACGATGGTATATCACATTTCAATATGGCCGAATTGCCGCGTATGACAAACGCCTTGTGTATATCCTCTTCATAGTGTTGGGAAACGACTAAACATATATAGAGAAGAAACAATATGTAAATGTTGATAGTTCAAGTATAATAAATGAAATAAAGGAAAGTTCTTTTAGAGTATGGATTTATGACGATGGATGATGGTTTCTCTTCGAGGGATTCTCCACATGCGTTTAGTAGTACGTAAGCCTAAATTGTGCATAACAGTGCAACTATTCTATTGTACGGCTAGTATTGGCTACAGCGCACCATATTCTGTGCCTGGGAAATAGTTCTCCTCCTGATCTGTGTGCCAGGAGACAACCTCAACGAAATCGGCCACAAACGATGGAATCAGACACTTTATAACCGCCGAATTGCCTCGTATCACATGCTCCTTGTTCACATCGGCCTCGTAGTATTGGGCAACAACTGGAAAGTGATTTTATGTTTATGAACTGTGTGTGTGTGTGTGTGTGTTTAATAATGAGGTGTTGTTTGACATTCAAAATGATTCTCACGCTCTTGGAAGACCTGCTCAACCTTGACAACTCTTTCAACGAAGTTCCTGGAAAACTTTATGTCGTTTTTCCTGTTTTTGGTTGGAAAACAATTAAACGACCAATTAAGTGAAAAGTGTGTGTGGAAAAATAAACATAATCACAGCGAAGCTTTAACCAACCTAACTAGATATTAATTAAACACATTTATGTTCCTCTTTCATTTGTCAGGCCTCATTTGAAGGTGTGGCCCGTGTTCGAGCCATATTTCAAGTTGGTGCGGAACATAGCTAAGAATTATCATCGCTCTCCACTTTACGGCCATACATATTTTTGGCACTAGACAAACATGATTAATTCACTTAGTTAATAGGAAGCCAGTCGAGTTAATGCTAGGGTTGAACGCGCTGTGTGAAGGGAGGGGGTTGGCAGAGATTGGGTTAGGTCTCTTGGCCAGGCTAATTACTGGCGAACACGTCAACTGTCGCAAGCGACGACCAGAGGAGCTCGATGACTAAGCCAAGTTGACATCTCGGCGACTGCCAGGTGCTGCTCCTGGAGGGTTGTTCCTGCTCATGTGATAGAAACATAATTAGGTAAAATGTCATTAACTCTGGCCTATTTAGCGCTGGTTTATGCAAGCGGAAGTAATGGATATATCCAGAGAGTGTGTTGCTCCGGTTCCGGCTCAACTGAGCCGTAAACTGATGACTCCATAAGCCGAAAGCTTTGCGCGAACTTCTTCTATAAACTCTATTGCTGCATGGTCTGGCCAATTGCATCATCATCATCATCATTATCATCTGTATCATCATCATCTGCTTGCACAACGATTAATTATAGTTAAATTGCATAGACGACAACTAAAACGAGGAAGAGCACACACATCAAATCCCTCCCTCCCTTTAAGCCAGACGAACTCAACGGGAAAGCCAGACAGCAAGTGCAATAAGTACAGTTGCCTAACAATATTCAACCTGGCCAAAAGCGTTGCCAATTGACAACAACAAACCTTTCCAAGGAAAATGTCAATTGTGATTAGTCTGCAATGAAGCCTGACAATTAAAATGTTTCACTTTTCCATAGAAATCTTTAAACCAACACGAACTGGCCTGCCCTTTCTATATATAACGTTTCATATAACGTGGCTTAAACCGAGGAAATAAGTTAACAGCTGAGTGAAACAACGTAGACAAGATGAAAAACTGAAGCCAACGCCGATCAATGTGTGTCCTGTAAACCTGCTGCTGTAAATCTGGAATAGAATGTTTGATTGAGTGCAGAGCAAATATTGGATGTGGCTTAACTGATTAATCTGTTATTTTCTTAATAAGTTTCTTACTCAACAGTTAACTCGAAACTAAACTCCCATGCGAGGTATAAAGACTACTTTTAGGTCATATTTTTGGTCACTTTACATTGTAATTTAATATGCTTCTCCTCCAGGAAAGGCTCCTACAGAACAGCTGGCTGTTGTCCCCAAGAGTTCCATGGAAATTTATCTGGTGAAACCTTCCAGTTCACCTTTCATAATATTGTAAATTATATCCAGTATTTCCAATATAATGCTTAAAGTCACATCTAAATGCGGATTTATAATTATCCTTATTGATAGTTTCATCTTATCCGAGTCCAGATAATTATCCAAGTCTCCAAGTCCAAGCTGACAAGCAAATACTACTCTGATTACGGCGAATTGGTTTAATTTGATTAAAGAAGTTTATATTTCTGTTTTATACTCTTGAAATTGTACCCTATCCCAATCCTTTTCTATTCTATGCACTTTTTAAGATGGCAGTGCCTCTTTTTATCTGTCTCTTTCAATAATGTTATTTTCCCCTTGAGAACTATTTAACCAACATCCAATTTATATGCTCTGCACTCGGTAGATTCCACGGTGTTCTCTCTCTAGAACAGCGACAACTTACCCGCTCGCACATGGACATCCCGAGAGATGATAGAGCCGAACTGGTTACGGGCCAGACAAGCATAGACCTGGGCATGAACTTCCTGACGATAATCCTCGGCGCGGAACGGTGGGAACACCAGTTTGCCATCTGACGAGATCTGACGCAGGCCAGGCACGTCTCCCACGGCGGTTCCATCGCTGCGTATCCAGATAATTTCGGGCATGGGATTTCCACTAGACTTGCACTCGATTTCGGCGCCGGTGGAGTTCGAGAAGTCAATGCGATTGGTGGGTTCCTTGAGAAAGACGGGTCCCTTTTTGTTCGAGTCCGGTGGATTGGCAGCAGAAGCACCGTTGAATATGGCTAAATTTGAATAAATATAAAAAGAGAAATCATTAGAATAACAATATAACAAATTGTAATTAAAAAACTCTGACAAAAACTTTGAATATTCAGAGCAGCCACAACGGAAGCTGATTGTATCATACATATTCATATTATCTAAACTCATATGTATTCATTTTATACATATACGAATACTCGTATGTATTCGTATTTGTCATCATATTTGTCAGTCATGTCAGTCATGCCCTGGCATTCAATTGTCAACAGTTCGGCTTTTGTTCCATAGTTTCTGCCGGAGCTTCTGCCACTCGACAATTGAATGCCACGGATGAGTGACTCTCAGCTTGGTGCCACTGCTGCATGTTCTTTGAATGGTGTCGCTGTTGCGCCGACAATAACAAATGCAACAACTATTAAAACTGGTCGCTCTTCCATTTCCTCCACACACACACACACACACACACTCGCACACACACCCACAAAACAGAAACCTGCAACAAAGGCAACAGGGCAAAAATCGTTCGTTGACACTTTGAAGGCTGCTCCACTCCACTCCAAAAGTCGCCAGATCAGCCCAATACTGGCAACAGGGTGAAGTGGAAAGGTGAGCAGGTTACGAGATGAAGAGTTGAGGGGATGACTGTCACTTTTGCATTGCCAAGCAATTTCATATTCAATTTTATGCACTGGCAGCTCACCTGCCTGACTCACTACCTGGAATACCTTTCGCACCTTCAATCTCCACTCAGATGCTTTGTATGACAACTAAACAACTCAAACTGCTCCACGCTTAAGTTCTATCTATAGTAAAGCCCTATATCTCGCAACTTTATATACTGATTGCTGTGCTATACCCATAACATTTATTGTTTACTTGAAGGTTTTACTTTTACTGAAGGTTGTCGACTGTCGCCTAGTTCAATTTAAAGCATCAATCAAGCATTTTATTAAACCTTAGTCTACATCTTTTCTATATAAATAAATGAGGAATCTATGACTATGAAATACTCTGAATCTAATACTAGAAAATACCAATCCTTCATATATACAATACACAATAATATCATACAAATTTACAAAAGAATCTTGATTTTGATTCAATCCATATAATTGTATGTTACTTGCACGGATAATCTAGAGATAAATGAATTTATATATATATATATATAGAAGAGAATAAAGACAGAATGAAAGATGCAGATTAATACAGATCAAGATATACAACATAAATACATATATCTGTACTTAATGTTGCCTCAAGAGTGCCACCTTCTGTATGAGTTGAATTCTCATATGAGGCTTAACGACATCAACAGGCCTATAATCCCAGCCCTAGGCAACTAATGTTGTTAGCTATAGATACTAATAGTTAGTTATAGATAGGATAAGTCTTTAGTATAACATTTTAAAGCCTATCTTAACATAATGCTTAGAGATAATGGTGGTAATATTTGATATGTATTGCCCCCCTTTTTAAGTGCATTGTAACGACATTTTCGCATGTCCTTCAAGCGCGTGTAGTTAATTCTTTTTTAGGGTCATGTGGGCGATGTTCTAATTTATCATTTCCATTCTCGCATTAATTATTCCTAAGCTCGTCTCTCAAAACAAACAGCACGAAAAGCAACAAATTCGCTGTCAGAATAATTAAAAACTGGACGCGCATTCAAGTATCGCGCGTGGGCAGAGACCCCTCTGCAGAGAGTGTTTGAAAATACAAGTAGAATTGTTACAGATATACCTGCACGACTACGAGATACTCTACATTCCGATAGTCTAGGTTTAAAGCTGTTTCATCTGAATATACATAAAGCATACAAACAAAATACAATGATTGGAGGTAAACGCCTGCTATGCACGATGAATATGCTTGAATATCTCCCATAGTTATTATAAATTAGTTATAAAATGTTCACCTTGGATCAAAAGTATACAAATATTTGTAATTGTATTCAACTGACAAACATATAACAGTCAATCTACATACCCAATTTGATGTCTCCTCTAATGAAAATGATTTATTATTTATTCAAGCTGTAAATGCCTCCTCCTGCCTGGCAAACCACGACATCAGTAGGGTATACTTTATCCATTTTTAATGCATTCAGGCTATAGAATTGTTGTCATAGAGACAGAACAGACACTTAATGCGAATGTTAGGACATTCAGTTCAGAGCCATGTGAGATGTAACTCAGGGCATGACCTTACCACATGCGGCGTGCCTCTCTGTCATTTGAAATGAAAACGAATTAATTAGCCTGACAACAGACAGAAAACCAGCAGTAAAATTAGATTGAATGACACTTTGAGCATTGCGTGAGTCGACCTCATTCAAAATCCACTCATTGTTGAAATTCTGCTCACCGAATTGATTCCTCAATTATTATTGGACTCTCCTATAATAATGAAAATTCCTTTTGACTTAAATGGACAGGAAATGCGCAGAGACGCGATGCGAATTTAAACAAAAAAAAGACGCAATTCCTTCAAAATTATTTAAAATGCACTGCTGCAAACATATGCCGGCCATATGAGTGGCACAGAGTCTGGGATACTTGGGAGCGTGTATCCCCAATATATATAAATATATATATATATGTACATATGTATCTATATATGAGAGAGAAAATGGCAACAGCAGATGAATGCGAAAAGACGAAGGAACGAAGATTGCAAATCAAATTATATTTTGCAGCTGTTTCCAGCACAGCTGCTCTTCGCATTTGGAATTAAAGAAACGATTAGAAATAATTATTATAATAACGATATTTATCAAGGTTTTTCTATATCCATTACTCATTTCCACAATTATGAAATGGGAAAATAATGAGTTTAATAAGTTGAAAACCCTCGACTTCAATTGAAATTTATCCATTTGTTTCAAACGCCTTAAACATAAGATTGGGCATTGAAAAAAGTATTCATATATTTATTATGAGTATCTATAAGCCTTCGAATAATTTATCATGCAAAGGCACTATATTTAACGAATAAATTAAGGAAAAATAAATAAAACCTTTTTTTAAAGGGGCTTTCATTAAAAATTTCATTGTTATCTTATTCAGCTTAAAATTTGTATCTTTTTTTAATTTTTTCCAACTTTGTGTCCTTTAGGGTCTATTTACTGGCAGTCCCTGAATATACTCGCACTTCTGCTTGACTATCTTGAATAATCTTAACGCAGTTTGCTTTCAAGTGATGGAGAAAATTACGAATTCACTTTTGTTTTGTTTTTTTATTGTTTCGAGACCGGCTTTACCCTATGTATGTACACCCTGTACTCAATTTAAGCACGTGTAAACAGGTTGTTTTATAGTTTGTATTACTCATTATGAGATATAGATTTGCTTCTTGACTACAACAGAGTATAATACTTATAATCTTTAACTGTTGGATAGTAAGCTAATCAGTTACTTAACACTTCATATCTGAGTTGAGGGTATTCTAGATTCGAGCAGACTCAAATGGACCTTTGCTACTTGATTTAGTTTGTTTTGTTTATTTTCTTGGCAACTTCTTTTGGAGCCTTCCTTTTTTGCTCAAACCTTTTTCAAGAATCGTGTTTTTGCTCTTTTTGGCAATGCTTTTCAGCAGGTGTTTCTTGAATGGACTTATCAAAGTGGCTCGGTCACTTTTAACCCTAACAAAAAAGTTTTGCCAAATTGAAGCACAGCAAACAAACTTACGAAACCGGTTTAAAAGCCGGCGATATCTTTCTATATAGATGCTGGTGACGTTACCAGCTGCTCCATTCGTGTGTGACCGATTGCGAGATACCCTTAACCCACATCTTATACAAAAAGCATACAGCATAACTGAATTACGCACACATAAAAGAATACACACAGATACATTCACAAAATATTTGAAATACATATGAAATAGTATATGATATCGTTAAAGACAAAGCTCGGCAGCTTGATTCTGATTAAGAAAATTTGTATATACATATAAGGGTCAGAGATAAGTCCTTTTGCCTGCTAAATACCTTGAATATACCCTCTTTACCCATTTTTAATGGCTTAAGAGCATGAAAACAACAAAGCGCAAGCTGTTGTTGACGCGCAATTTCCAATTATATATTGTTACGAGTATATACTATATAGTAGATATGATTCTATATATGTAATTGTCAGATACAGACTGAAACATATTCATGTCCAAGTGTCAGTGAAAACGCGATAAAGCTATATGATTAATATAAAAGGGGAACTGCAATTGGCATCAATGGGAGCTGAGGTCATATTGGACGTTGCAGTTGCCGAACCGTGCGACATGTGGCAAGCTATACGTGGGAATTGCTGCCAGACGAGTCTAAAGTAAAATAAAAAAATAAATTGCTAAGATTATCAAATTCAAACGGCGCCAGAGTAAACAAACAGTAGCTCCACAATATTCGCAAATGTGTTGAGTTTTTAGGTAAACAAACATTCGTTTGTACTATTTATACATATATATTTGCATAGTATATGTGAAGGGTCTATGTGTGAGAAAATGACTAATAGGAAACAAATTTCTGAACGCGCTTTGGAGGTGTCACGTAACGTTATAAAACTACGCATTTAATAAGGTTACGATTTCTTTTAAATACGCAGCGATTGGTGGATTATAACTATAGTTCTATCCTTTTTACGCCTATTACTTTCACCTAACGCTTAAATGCCACCATCCTTACATAATTAACTCATTGAAAGGTATATTATAGAAAGAGCTCAATAGAAAACACGTAATTACTTCCACCTATGATTCGTGATGTTTTCATGACCTTCGTGAAAGGAAATTGGATATTAATAACTTCCCGTCGAACAATAACAAAGCGCAAAAGTTCAATAGGCACCCTGACACTGACACTGACGCGCCACCCAAAAGAACACAACCCGCCCACAAAGAGACATGTACAACACGCACAACAGCTCGCAGGTCACAGGTCAGTTGGAAGCCGTGTATCCGCCCATACCATATTCATTGACAGACACGCGATCTGTACGATATTTTCATCAAAATTAGAACGGGAAACATACCTCCAACCCACACTCCAGATTGGGTTTGTTATGGTCTATATACTTACTATAGGTGATGAAGCGTAAAATCCAGTGAGTTTTAGTTTTGAAAACAAATAACAGAGGCAGTTTAATAGAGCTCTTCGAGCTTTTGAAGAGCAGACAAACATGCAAAACAAACATCTGCTCCCCACATGGAAACCTGTTCGGCAGCTGTTCGAGAATGACCGAAGAATAAGATGAGAATAAATTGGTATTGCAACTTTAGGATTGCCCACTCATTCATTTAATTCGTCTCGCGGCTGAGACCCACACAGAATCACGTTTCCACAAAAACTGTTAAAGCCATGGCCAACTTTAATAAGTGCCTGGCTAAAATGCAATTAGTTAATGCGTAACGAAAAATGTTATTCAATGCCCACACAAAGCCAGGCAGAACTCAATTCCCTGCAAGTCACAGCCAATCGAACATTCAATTACAATCAGCGAGAAGACAGACGACAACTGTAGCCGCAACCTGTCTACCTTGTGGTCAGACAACGTGCTGTTGGTGATGATGGAAAGGTGACAAGATAGAAGCAGACGTATGCCCAGTAACTGGACCGACACAAGTGAGACACTGTTAAGCCCACAGGAGTTAAAGTGGGACAACGTTTAGCTTTGAGTAGTAGCAAGAGAGACAGAGGGAGAGCGAGAGCGAATGAGTAGGTACAATTTAGCTATGCACTCACTGAGAGGTTGATTTCCTACAGTGGTCTAGGTCTCATTAATATTCATGAAAACTTGGTTTAGTTAATTAACCAAACTTAATGTATAATAAATAATAATGAAAGATCTAAACAATTAAAGTTCTAATTAAATTGAAAATGTGTAAACATATCCAAAGACATTTAACTTAACCTCAGCTACTCAACTGTAAATAAATAATTAGTATAAGATATTTATGTATGTATTTATTAACACTGTGCCGAGAGTTGTGCTCAGAACAGAGACAGGCAGAGAGGAAGAGAGGCTGACCGGCGTTGCTAACTTTAACAGATTATTCTGTGCGGGGGTTGGCAATGTTACACCATTCTCTGGCTACGTAAGAGAGAGAGAAAGAGAGAAGGGGTGGTTTGTTTGTAATTGAAAGCGTTGCACAACATTTACGAGCAAAGCCCACGCACGTGCGAGCATGTATGGTCATATGCATGTGCGTGTATACACATGTGTATGCACATGTGTAGGTGACTGTGCATGGGAATGTGTTAAGAGCCTGCGGGAAGAGATTCAAGCAAACTGCCAACTTGCCAGGCATCAACAAAGTTCCCAAAACAACTGCTAGGGTCCAACGATAGTGACATGTCCAGACATGTTGCTGCTCGAAAAAAACCAGACGCGCTTTGCATATTAAAATAGAAGCTCTGCCGCTGTCGCTGCCTGCGCATTAATTAAGGCCGCTGACGAGGCGCAAAGAGACATTTCAAGATACAAAAAAATGGAGATTAAGCACGCGAGCAATGGAACTTTAAATATATTTAACTCTAAATAAAAGAATTCTTTTCGTTGTTGTCTACCGTTCACGTCAGGCAGATTATAAAGCTGCGACGAGTTGGCAGATCCCAAAAAACGTGACTCAGTTTACATACAAACAAGTCAACAGAACAGCAACAAAGACATACAATTATATTAATGTACACACGTATGCATGTATGTATATATGGTATGTATGTATGTACATACATGCATGCACCTATAGAGGGAGCATTTGTTATGGCTGGTCGTACGCGCCGTAGATGATGTCTGCCTGATAAATATCGTTCGGTCTCTGGGCGAGGCAATCAAATATTTTACAAATTATTGCTTGATACCTCGTACTTTTTATGGGGGCGCCAAAATTATGTTAATCTCTTTCAGTTTATTTCTACCTTGTCTTATTGTTAATGAAGATGACAGTTAAGATTCTTTTAAGCTTTGTTTCGTAGATAAACCTTTTTTAATTTAACGCCACATAATTCCTTCAATCTCTAGATTATTTGAAATTTAGTAGCTGTTGTGGCCAAGAGCCGTTTTGAATCACATTTCAGAAAAACGATCTATACATATTTCCGGGAAAGTGTTTCAAAGCGTGAACCTTACGACAAGGTTCTGTTGTCCTACATACATATATTGTGGAGCACAAAAAAAAAAACAAAAAACCGAAATAACGAAATAACGAAGTATATCTACTTAACTTCCACTTTACTTACGAATACATAACTCAAAGAGAAAAGCAAATATATATACACACACACACACAGTTGAACAGCAAGTATGTAACTCACCCACCCAAAAGGCGGCCGGTTCAAAGTGTGTGTTTAAAAGGAACGGAAGCTCAATTCTCAGTTCCCAACTCTCTGTGCTCCCCCAACCTAGTCCGTATCCAGGGACTCGCTGAGTGAAATGTGGCAACAGTGCGCGACTCTAAATGATTTTGAAGGCAGCCACACTGACAACCAGAGACACAAAATACATAAATACATATAATAATTGTGGGTACGTTTTTTTTTCGTCTTCTTCTTTTAACTAAGTGTTGATGATGATGCGAAAGACAGGGAAAATATAATTATTATAGTGTAGCAGCGGGACTTAGGGATGCCGGCACTTACTTAGTTATACCAGCTGTCTGAGTGTTTTCGGGAAAACATGTTTTCCATAAAAAATATATATATTCCTTGAATATATTCAATTATACATATAAATTAAAGCTGCGGCCTGACACTAGTTCAACTTGTTGTCTTTAACTTGTTTCTTTAACACTAACAAAGAACTTATAGAGGGCTAAAAGAAGTGTATGAAAGGGTATTCAAAGTGTATTCAGTTTGAAGAACTATGAGTAAAAACGGACTTTTTATAGATAGGATATTTTAAGATAGGGTATTATCCCTAGAATATGCAATCAGTTTCCCATCAATTTTATATTCTTTTATTTATTTTAAAGCCCGTCTACGCCTGTTTTATGGCGCCATAAAAATCTTTTATAGTTTCTAAGCATTTTATGTTAGTTTTTAATACAATTTATACAAGCTTCTATTCTAACGTTAAATAAGGAAACATTAAAGAGAAGTTTGCCAAATGTGATTCCAGTACTTAAGCTGATGCTTAATCCAAGTGACTTGACACCCTTTACGGCTGAGCTAAATGCTCTGGCAGAAATCGCCTCCCAAAAGAAAATCTTTCTTGTCTTTCGGGCAGACACATAAATTGCCAGCGATGCATTTTCAGCGGCAGCTCGTAAAGCACTTTCGTTTGGCGGCTGTTCTCTTAGAATATATATGAATATATATATATATATTTATAGACAGATATCTGGGTTGCGTATAGAAATACGAAAGAGTCTTTTGGATTTTGTTAATGAGCTCGAAATGTATGACAAATGTTTTTAATGGTTCGGGGAATGCGACGCAGTGACTTTTGATGCCGGTTCTAGAGGATTTGTAAGGAATTTATGAAGCACACATAAATAAATTCCCCAATTTTCCAGTATTCCACAGTCAAAGTTTATACTCATACGGCGCTTTCATAAACTATTCATAGTCCCTTTTGACAACTTTATAAATAGGCTTAACTTGGTCTGAAGTTGATTTCGGATTTTGTTTGCAATTCGATGCACAAATTTCAAATAATGACACAAAACTACTGAGGGAATAATGAAATGCATAAACTTTGTCCATAAATGTGGAACTGCATGATGATGATGACGTTGATGGTTGCAGTGCCTAAGCCAGATCCTCAGCTCCACGGAGTGCATCGACAAACAAAGGCGCATTCCTGCGGCTGTGTCGACAATTTTCCTCCGCACTTGGTACTTGGCACTAGGCACTTGGCAGAAGCATAAAAACTAATAATACACCAAACATGCAACCAGAGACACGTTTCGAAAAAAAAGAAAAGCCATTAAAAATAAATCATGTAAAGGAAAGGAACAATCTATAGAACCAAAAGCTGCAGCAGCTGCTCCTCTTCCATGCTGGAGTGGTTTTCCGATCCCGTTGTCTGCCCTGTCTGTTGCTTTTGTTGTTTAGACAAGCGCCGCGTGTGATATGCCTCCATCGTCGAGGTCTTGATATAACATCATCATGGGACAGGCTGTGGGGACTCCATCGGCGGCTCTTTTTTCTCTTCCTCTCCCTCTCTCTCCCCTCCTTTTCTCTGTACCTCAGCTATTGCTAGTACACATCAATCATTCGTAATTATAGACTCTTCCCTCTTAGCTCTTGTCCCCCCCTCAATTTCTCACAATTTCTGGTATGTCGATATAACGGAAATGCCTTTTATTTTGGCAGCCCGGTTCACTGATCTCATCTGTGTGCCTGGGGAGCATCTTACTCTCATCTCTCACTTCAGACCTGTCAATCCATTCCTGGGAACTTATGAGTGCTGTCACTTATGTAATGTCTAGCATAAGTATTACAACCTACTAACTATGAAATGGATCAATGAACTGATATATTGATGAAATGTTTATCTAAACTCGAAAGTTTACCATTAAGTTAAGCAACTTTAAGTCCAAGAGTATAAACCGAGAATAAACCTTATCAATCTTATCTTATACTAAGCCTATACTTCTGCATACCCTAAGAACTAACCCAGTTCTAAGTGAGGTTCAGGCTTTTCTTAATCATTTAAGAATCAGAATTAACCTAAGTACCCTACATTTTCCTACTAATTGTGCTTAACGAGTATATAACTGTAGATTTTAATTTTCAGCTAGCATTTCAGCTGCCTCTTTTCATTTAAGTAGGAAAACTTGAAGACAAAAGATGTCATTTTCATTAGGTTCCTAGCAATTAATGAAACAAAAGAACGTTGTCTCTCAATTGTAGGAACTTTGTGGTTTCTAACTACTTAAGAAGGAGGCAAGAAATTGTCGCTGTTCCATTTTTACTTTATGAATAATAATAATAATAATCATTATAAGAAGAAGCATAATTTAACTCGTAAAGCGTAAAGCCGGCAAATTGATAACACTCAATTGGCTTAGCAACTTATCAACGAGTTATGCGTCACAGTGTGGCGGCGAAGGAAGCGATTCATTCATTCCCATATACCGATTGGATCCAGACATAGGTATAAGGAATACTAAGGCCTTACTGTAGTTATTATACCCCGTAATATAAGGGGTGTATGATAAAAGGAGGTGAGAAATGGATATGGATATGCCTGTAATACTTCCTTCAAATGCAACTGAAAGAATTAGAGCTTCAAGGAGTCTCAATAAGGTATATATATCTTATATCTTTCTGATCAGTTATCTGTCTGTCTTCCAGTTGAACGAGTGCAACTCAAAGATTTCATTATGCTAATCCTCCCAAGGGATGTTACATATGTTAGGGTATATCTCAGACGTGATTACAGGGTATGACGTACTCCCTAATTCACGTGCTGACAAACACACTACGTTAGATTGCTCACTTCCTGTTGTTGCATGTGTGTGTGTGAGTGTGTGTTGTGTGTGCTGTGTGTGAGTGGAATTTCAATCCAATTGAATTAAATGCGAATTAAATGCGTTGCTGCAGCCAGGGAAAACAAAAGATGCGCTTTAGCTAACAATACATATCTACACACAGCTGTAAATATATCTGTGTGTGTATATATGTATGCATAGATGGATATACATATGTACATTAGACGGACGCTTGTTTACATTTTTCCCGTATGTGAAGAAAAATTGGCGCAAAATGTTTTTAATCAATTTAAATTGAATGATGACCCACACAATCAGCGCCAGATGCGCGGCAGCAGCTCACAGAGAGAATTTTTATTTATTTTAGCATTGTATTTTGTATCTTGTATCTTTGTATCTTTTATTTTGCATCTTGTCTCGTGTATTGTACATTGTATCTGGTGCCTTGTGGGCAAATTGAATAGAGCTTGTCGTAATTTATGGCATTAGCCTTTTGTAAATTGATTTTCTTTTGTTATTTTTAGTGAGCTTTACAATGTTTGCCCTAACAATTTTATTCTGTAGTCGAATTCTTTTTCATTTAAGGTAAATTCTTTAGCTGAATTTCATTTTCAATTCGGTTTCAATTTCATTCGACAACTTACAAATTCCTCACGCATAAATTCCGCATAAACAACTATAAATACTTTTAGTTTTTTTTATTATATTTTTTCTATTTCTTTTTTACTAAAAAAAACCGACAAATTTAATTTCAGCACGCGTCTCACAATATTTTTCTGTATTTCTCTGCACATTTCGTGTACTATTTTTATGCAATTTTCACAGCTTCATTTTTCGCGTCAATTTATTTATAAGTTGACCGCAAATAACGAAATATTCCCTGCAGCTGATCGGGTCGCAAATTCAATTAACGATAATCGAAATTAAGCACACGCCACGTGGTACGCAATCCGAATTTATGACTACAGTTTATGGCGAGTTCGGAACAGACATTCACAAGTCTCGTGAATTGAATAAAACTTAAACAATCAACGACTTTCTTGCTTTCCTAATGATAATTGATGATATATAGGTGTATATGTCAGAACAGGTCAAATGATTGCAATTGCCAATCACAAGTACGAAAAAGTTGACTCGTTGTACTCAATTCTACCTACAATAAATTACGTATATCTTGTACATGTTCCAATTTGTATATAAAGCAGATTATATGGCAAACATAATTCAGTAACTCAAGCAGTTTGACCTACTAAAGTTTTTCCATTATGAGAGAGTTACAAACTCATAAAGTTCTGAAGTCACCAGGGCAGAGATTACTAGTACCAAGGGAAATGCTTTGAATCTCCAACCACATCTCTTTCACTTAGCAAGGCAAAAGCAATGAACCGCAGTTTATCTGCAGCTCAGAATAAAGAAAGAAAGATACAGATACGAGAACGAATACGAATACGAATGCGAGTACGAGTATCTAGGAATTTGTCGGGTAAATAACAAATAATAAATAGAAACAGAAAAAGCTACAGAGTTACAAAAGTGAATGTAAAGTAAACGCAATTAAAAATTCATAGAAATTGTATAGAAATTGTACAGAGAACGTGTCAACAAGATAAAAACCTTGAACAGAAGCCCAGAAAAATGAAAGTTCTAACGCCCAAAGAGGGCCAAGAATTTGAGGAAGAGAGAAAGATTGCAACAAACTGTGTCTGTTTCTATATTTGTTGTTGCAACATTCAACCCCAAGAACAGAAGAGCTGATATAGTTTATCTGAAGCTTACCACATAATTACAGTAGAGTATTGAAGTATACTTCCGATAGAGAAAAGAGTATTCTAATTTGTTATCTAAGCAAAGATACAGTTTATCTGCAGCTCTGCTGATATTTATGTAAGAGTATTAAAGTAAATAACAGATAGAGTATTCAAAGTTTCTGTAAACAATTGTATATTTTAAAATGATCAAGTTTGAGTCATTGCTTTCAATCAGTTTTCCATGGCAGCTCAAGTGCTTCCTCCATTGAACATATGTGAAATAGTTTCCACGGAAAAACTTTGAATAATTGAGGAAAAACAAAAATTACTCACCAATAGCAGCAACAGCTGCGCACAGTGTTAGCCATTTGAGGCGTTCGTTGGGCATCATATAGACCATTTTGGGGTTGGCCGCTAACTGTATCGATTTTATGCAAAAATTAACTAAAAAAATACACCCTTTTATAAGCACACGAACCGTAACTTTAGTGAGGTTAGGCGTCGACGCGGTGACTCAGCTGCTGCAATGAAAAAGAAGAAAGAGTGTTAAGGAAATTGAAAATAGTTGTGCGATAGATATGAAGATATCGATAGAGATCAGATCAAAAGATATCTCCCAGCCGGCTACACATTCTGTTTACTCTAGACTAAACTATCTAACCATCGATTTAACCCACAAAGCTTGTGAACACAACATAAACAACAACAACAATGAACCACAAACAATGAACAATGAACAATGAACCTTGCTAATGAAATGCAAGTAATTTGATTAGGCAAACAGCAGCCCCACAGGCAGAGCCCTTCAAGCCGAGCAAACACTTCAGTCAGAAGAAACAACCGTAAACCCTTTTGCACCAACCACCCGCAGCACCTGCTGGACGTGCCAAATTGCAGCTTAATGTGTTCTTGTGTTGCACAGTGTAAATTGATAGCTGGATAGCTGAACAAATGGGTGTGGCAGCCTGTCAATATACGTGTGTGCGATGCGAGTGTGTGTGTGGCCTCAAACCTCAATTTCAATCCCTTCTCAATGAATTTTCGAGAATGAGTAGCTTTAAAATGTAAAGGAAACAACAGCAATTGATAGGTAAAACGGATCCAATCGAGTCTATACAACTTTAAGATACCCTGTACCATATCAGTACACAACCTACAATGAGCATAGCTTGGCTACTGCCTCTAAGTAACAACCTTCTATAGTACCAGTAGAAATATCTTAGCTACAACAAATCCCGTTAATGCGCTTTTCTGAAAACTCATATAAATAAATCTGTAAAGCCATCACATTTGATAGCCTCCACTCTGTCATAGTTCATGACCCTCTAGTTTATACGCTCTCCCCTCGTTTATGGAAATCCATCAAACTAAACGCGCCAACAATTTGTCCACAGATATGCCGCATATGGTAGTCGCATTAGACCCGCAGACTTGGTACTTGGAAGTTGCGACAACGCCAACTATTTATAAAGCCATACAAACGATTAGCAGAAAATAAACAAGAGGAAAGTAGAATTAATTGTAGTCGAATTCTGAATACCCTCTAAGAGAGACAGTTGATTGCTTTTCCAAAAGATCCAGAGATGGGTTTGACATAAAAAAGATTCGATAGATGTATATGAACTCGGTGCAACTAATAGATACTACAGTAACTCAGATATATTCTATCTGAAGCAGACCTAAGATTCAACTCGTCAAGTCAGAGTCTAGTTCAGACTATAAACTTCATCTAGTACTTTTGCACAACTGATAGAACCACCCTCTGTGGGGGAATAGGAAAAGCAACTACTCGCGATGTGGACGTCATTAATTAAACCTCAAATGGGCAGATGGGCGGCAATGGGACGATAGAAAAGCGACTTGGGTGTCGTCTTTTGCCTTTTGTCAACCATAAAATATCAACAGACACCTCCCCCCGCCCCAGCACCACCACCACCAGCCCCTCATCCATTGGCGTGCTTCAAAAACTTTATGACTGGCAGGAAGTCACGATTCCACTCACATGAGTATTTCTATATCTATCAATTGGTATATGGACTGTCTGTGCTTCAGCTTGACATATGCCTCCGACATGGGGCGACGTGTCGAGACGCTGTGAACTTGCCATGGAACGGGCAGCTCCGAGCTGTCTGTTCTTGGTCTTGGCATGTGTCTTCAGAAGCCGCTAATCCCACTGATAGCTGAAGGCTAAAGACACTCTGTTTGGATTCAGTGGCAAATTTATTTGCCTTTTAACGCTTAATTAAAATTTAAATGAATTTTATCATAGACAAAAATTGCCCAAAGATCTAATTTATTTATGAACAACTAATGGATTCTGCTATTCCGCTCGACTATAGCTTGCTCTGTCTATATCTAAGTTGAAGTTGAGGCACATTAGAGGGTTGTGCCACGCAGGCGCAGCAGTTGAAACTGGCACGTGGCCATCCATGCAGGGAAACAGGGAGTGAATGATGATGAGGATCGCTGACTGGCAGCCGGCTGGCGGTTGCTTGAACAAATGTTGGCTTTCAAATTGGTTTAATGAACTTTACCAAGGGGGTTAACAACGCAATTGGCAGCTTTTCTAGCTGCGACGCAGATGCACAGCTGCGCCATGGACTTTAGGGTGGAACTGCTAAAACAGGGTTCTAATTCAAGATGGAAAGATACGATCTATCCACCGTTGCAACAGAAGCGTTTCAAGTAATGAGGATTGAAAGTAATAGTCATCAGTTAAATTAGGGTCTTTAATCAGATTATAGTACAGGGTTTAAGGTTCTCCTCGGCTGATATTATGATGCATCAGACGAACATGATTCAGCTGGCAGATTCAACTGAACTCAGAGACGTGCCCCAAACAAATGAACATACGAATACGGCAAAAAATGCATTTTTCAATTCACAAAAAACATCTGCCAATCAATGAACAAACAAAGGAAAGTCCAATCGAACAAAAGCTATATATATGTATCTCAGATATAGGAACATATATACGTTTCCATTCGAATTGCGGTAGGTTTCTTTATTTTCAAATTATTCTAACATTTTGGTATGAAAACCTTTTGCCTTCCTTAAACAAAGGTTGTTCCGTTACTTCTGGATCATTTTTGATTTAATTTTCACACATCTTCGCAAGGCACTTGAACTATATTGGAATCAATTCATAATTAATCAATGAAGGTTAATCAATGAGGTTGCCAACTGTCAATTTGCCAATTGCCCTGCCTACTGACAACTTATTGAAGATTACATTTACATTTCCTTTCAGTGAAGATGGGAAAACGAAAGACAATGTACCCTCAAGTTTGAAACCTTAGCCCATATCCTGTGTATAAATTCTACATTTGAGTCATTTTTTGTCAATTGAACAACGAAACTTCCTTTGCTTTCCGGGACAGTTCCCGGCAGTGGCTCAATCGCGTGGTAACATCAAAAAACAAAAACTTTTATTACTTATTCTTTGTGTTTTTTATATACTTTTTGGTTTCCATCTAAAATGTCTGTGCATTAGGGTGCCACGTCAATAAATTTTGCAATTTACTGCGGCAAAATGTTATTTTGGAAGCCGTCGACAAAAAAAAAAGGGGAGAGCGCACAAATGAATAAATGGAGAGCTGCAGGAGCGGCCCAAGAGGAGGGTGTGTGCCACACAAAGTGCAGTGGCCCACTGCAGGGTCAGTCCACAGCACTTGCGAGCATCGTTCGTCATCGCAGTCAAAGCAGTCAAAGCAGTCAAAGCAGGAAAGGAAAGGAAAGGAAAGGAACAGCCATTCATTGTCCAGTTTGGCGCTGTCACACTGCTTCCATGTTCAGTGACCCATTGGACGCTCCACGCTGCGCCTAATTGAGATTCAAGTGCACTTTGTGGCCACAACAACAAAAGCCACAAGGAATAGAGGAAAAACACTGATGTTTTATTTGTTGTTTCGTTTGCTTGGCTTTCATTATACGAGCACTCGTATTGTTTGCCTGTTTCACTTTACCCTTTGGTCCAGTGTCCATTGACATTTTATGCAGAAGTTAAAATCAATATTTACTATATACTCATACTCAGGCCCCAAAAGCACCGACGACTTGGCTTCTTTGTGTTCCACAAGGATGCAACCAGAATGAGATTATATCTGACACAAGAAACCATGTTTGAGCATAGTTTGATCTTAGCTTAAGGACTCTGTTGTTGCCTGCGATTGAAGTGAGAGCCGTCGCCAGGACTACCCTAACATAAAGACTCTATAGCCTCTGTCTAGGTCAGATACGTAGATGGAATGTTTGCTCAATGCTGAGCAGGAATATATATACATTATAAAGCTCGCGTAGTTTTATTCAACCGTTTCGATACATTGCACAAATTTATAAAAACATTTCTTAAGAATTTTTAATGCTGACAGAAATGAAAAGCGAATTTCCTCTAACTTTCCTAATTCTCAGATATCTTTTATTTCTGGTTTTCCAAAATCAAATCAATTAACACAGACGAGTTACTGAAACAAATTTAAAGAAAAATATATCAAAAAAGTTTGAGCACAACAACAATGCTGAACTCTAAATAAATACACAGTTCAAAGGGAATAAGAAATAATAATTCGCTGATTATCTTACGCACTTTTGCGATTTAGTTTGTATTGAGAAATACTGTCTAGACGCTAAAGGAAAGGCTGAGATTCTGTGTCAATAAACATTATATTAAAAGCGAAGAATGTCACACGCAGGTAATCGTCCTGATCAGGAATTTATATCTAAGTAATACAAACTTCGTGTCTATTTTAATATATCTTGTTCTCTGTCAGGGTATAGGAATATAGAATAAAACATGCAAAAAGCAGCCAAAACTCCGCCTAGCAACTGAAAACGATGATGACTAAAACCAAGCCGAAAAGAGAAAGGAAGCAAGGACCTGCAGACAGACAATTGACGGGAGCAGGCAAACGAGGCAAGAGGAGGCAAGGGCAAAGGAGGGAAGTGCAACACTTGCAAAATCAAATAAAGAAAACTACAGGCAGAAACGCTAAACGACAGCTGCACGGGATTTCAGCTGAAGCGCTGATGGACCTGGGATGAGATACTTGTTCCGTAGGGGTTGTTCATGCACAGATACATGCACATACACATACACATGCACACATTCACACACACAAGCATGGAGAATGAGGCCTACGTATGTGTGCCACATGGAAACTGCGAAGGATTTTAAAAGATGCTTAAAACTGAAGTATCCTTAGCATGGGCCGCCTGCCTGAGTAGGGAAAAACTACCTGGCAGAGACAAAGGATCAAGCAGGTTGCGTACATACATACACAAGTATACACACACACGTACACACACACTGGGATAAAGCAGAGTTGCTTCGATTGCTGTGTGAAATTCAATGCGCATGCGCCAAAAATATTTCACTGAAAATATTTTGATGGAGCAATTAGGAAAAATGACAAATTCTAAATGAAAATGCCTAAGAGAAATGCAAATTTTTAGTTTAAATTTAAGAGGAAAAATTCTAGATTGTAATTTTCATAACATTTTTTAATTCTCAGCAGACAAAGTACATTTTTTAGGCGTTTAAAAAAGGCATTTGTGTTTCGAGTCCCATTCGACAGCCTCTATACAGCACACACCCTTTTGCCTGCGTATGTGTGTGTATTCTGTGTATGTATATGTATGTGCAGAAAGTAACAAAGTTGATTCGCCAAAGGGAAAACTTTAGTTTTTGGCGAAAAATCAATAGGAAGCTGCGGCAAACTTGATAAATTTGCATGTCAATAACAATGCAGGCGCGAAGTTTATTGCACAAATAGAATAGCTCCTACTTTGGAGTCACCCTGTGTTTGGGGCTGTGGGCGTAGATAGTAATAACAACAATAGCAAACACACACACTCATGCATACGCATACACCTAGACGTTGCCAGACAGCGACAAAAGCACGCAAAAATTGTGTGTATTTACTTACCGTTTAGATATAGATTGGGATATAGATAGATTCAGTAGTTGATTAAGTTTTTGTTTATGCACACACACAGACACAAGCACTTTGGAGTGTGAGTATATTGTAACAGGGTGCCACTAATCCACTGGGGTGGCGACTCTGTACAAGGAACTGCTTCACACTTCAGACACACACAATAAACAAGCCAACGGCAGACGTTGCCGCTGCTGCTTAGCCTTTTGGCGCTGTGCTCTGCTTTTATATATTTTTAATTGTTTCTATTTTATTTATTGCTTTTGCATTTTTATTAAACTTTTATTGGCGAACACGATTCACGCACACGCACACAAACGCGCGCAAACGATCAAACTACCACCAGCGAACCGGTTTGCGGGGGTGGGAGTAGTCGTACCGTAACCGTAGCCCAAACAACTCACACACACAGGCAATCCGTAAAAACGCTGACGTACACTCCGACTTCGCTTACGTTTGACAACTACCACTCGACGGTCCAAACAAGACTGAATTGCCTCCCTGTCTGGCAGTTGCTCTGAAGCGACCGGCCATTTTGCCATGCCGCTCTCTTGCGTTGCGTGCGAGTGTGTGTGTGAAGGGGAAGTTGTTTGGGAAATTGTAAGGGATATTATGAGGGGAAACACCTGTTGATGCAAACGTAAGAGAAATACTATTTACTACGAAGTTAATGTGCTTCTAGGACAAAGAAATTAGGTTGTGTGTGTGAGAATCGCGTTTAATTTATTAAATTTATTAAAATCACTGCAAACCCAATTCAAGACAAAGTTTTATACAAGTTTTCTTCAAGGTATTAAGAAATAAAACGAAACTGTAGAAATTTTCCCCTCCCTCAACACTTCTTGAATGGGTTCCAATACAAAATATCCTTCACATTGCATTTTAAGTTGAAGAAAACGAGAGTTCGATGTTCTTTGTTAAAATACTTTTATTCGGAATATGTATTTCATGCGATAGTAGCAATATAATAATAACACATACATATTATGCATATACATTAATATAACTTTGAGCAATTTTGATATAAAGCATATGTATTACGTATCGCGAAATGGGAAACACTTAAACGAAATCAAACACAACCTAAAAGTTTTCAAACTGGACAATCTGATGATAATCTACGTATTTATGTAAACATATATATGTATATCTGTTTGTATATAAGTGTATATTATAGAGACACTGAATTAAATATATATATATATATATATATATATATATATATAACATAACGATTAAGGGGTTACCACTAAACACTACTTGGAACTTAACTGTATGAGTAAATTGTTAAAATAAACACACACGAGATATTTGCGTTGTTGAGTTAGTTCAGGGAAGACACAAAAGATGTTTAAAAAATAAACAAATAATAAACAGTACTTAAGACGAAACCTAAATGTAAAATTCTTATAACTAAAATCAATATACATAATATATGTATGTACATAAAATAAAGAGATTCTGTTCATTAATTAAGATAAAACTATGTTAAATTAAGAATTTGAGCGAGTTTTGTTGCGATCGTGTTTCGATTTTTGGATTTTGTTGAATTGCGAGTATTTTTAAGTAACAATTGTCAAGTCTTTACATTTGCCAGTCTAGGGAGTTAGGTTGACATTTATGGTAAATGCTTCAGTTAAGTGAGTAGACAGTTGGCCTTAAGAGTTGGCCATGTTTAGTTGAGTCTATTGAGAAGTGACTGTGGACGTATTTGTTCAGTACATATCCATTATAACAGGGGAAGTTTCTAGTTCTAACATTAAAATAATACAAGTAAATGAGTATATCGGGTGTACAATAAAGAAGAAAGGATCAATCCTTCTTCTTCTCTCTCTATCTCTCTCTCTGTCTTAGATATTGACTAAGATACCGTTAAAGAAACGCTAAATTCGTGAGGTTCTTCTTAGTTCTTGCGCGTTGCATCCTGTATTATAATTTTGTTCTTTTGTCGCGTTACTTTTGTGGACGTTGGTGCGGGCATCAGGCGTTTCAGCTGATCCTGGTTGATAATGACCAGTGCTTTATCCTTGTCTTTGTCCTTTCCCTTGCCAACTGCTCCTGAGCTCGTAGTCGCTGTGGTTGTGGTGGTGGTCGTAGTTGCTGCTGCTGTGGTGGTTGTCGTCTCAATTAATGCTGTGGACTCGTCTGCGGTGGAGGATGAGCCGGCAGCGGCAGCAGCTGCAGACGCATAGCGTGTGAGTACTTGGAACTTGGCAAAGATGTTGCGACCACTGCTGCGCTCCTTATCCTTATACTTATCCAGGGCGGCTGGCGTGGGTTTGACCTGAGGCGCCTTCAATAACGTCTTGTTGCCGGCCGCTTTGTAAAAGTCCAGCTCATAGTCAAACTCGCTGCTGGAGGCTTGTACATTAGCCGGTGCCAAGGCGCGATCTCCATAACTGGTTGAACTAGCTGAGGTCTCCTCGGCCAGATGGCGTAGCATTAGGGTAAGCTTCATCTCATGCTGTCTCTGCAGCAATACCGCATTCCGTTCACCCTCGAGCCGTGCCTGACGAACTGCGTTCGAAAGCACGCGCTCCTTCCACTCCCAGGCATCGCGTTCGCGTTCCAGCTGCACCAGTTGCTGCTCCAGCTTCCGTGACGAATCCCTCAGATCAATAACTTTAACAAAATACTTGTAGAGGAGCGTACGCATCTCCTCGGACGAAAGTTTGTTCAGGCGCGCCATAAGCATCTGCTCGCCCTTCTCTCGCTGCAAGCGCTCGGTCGACAAATCGATGGACTTATGACCGCATATTAGCTCGTTCTTGAACTCGATCGCCTCGTCAATGGCCATAATGGCCTCATCGCACTCTAGTAGCTTACGCTCCTCGCGTTGCGTTAGTACCTTGTCGCGCTTAAGCTTGCGATCCAGCATGCAGCGCTGCTCAAGCAGATGGTCTCGGGTACGTCGCAGGTTGCGTATCTCGTGGCGCAGTCCCTCTTGCTGTGCCGGAGATTGTTCGCCAGAGTCCCACTGTTCAAGATTTTCGGACTTCTCGCGCAGTATATGGTCTAAGTGGGTTATGCGAGCCTGCACCGCCTTCAGCTGATCTGGATTTGTTTCCACCTTGACTAATGATGCCTCTTTGAGGCTCTTGAGTTCGACTTCAAGCTGATCCCGCACTTTGCACTCCTTCTTAAGTTTCTTTTGGACCTCCTCGATTTGCTTGCGGGATTCGGCAACGGATTGCTGTAGTTTCTTAAGCTTCTGGCCGCTCTCGCCAGCAATGTGCTTCATGGAACTGAGATCCTGAAGACGTTGCTCAATGTGTGCTATGATGGCACCCCAGCGTTCGATCTCCGCCTTTTCCTTGCCCTGCACCAGAGCCTTGGCAAGATGCTTCTTCGCCTTGTCGCATTCCGCATCCAGCTTAGCCTTCTTCTTGTGGAAACGCTGTTTAGCATGGCTCCGCGTCTCGCGATTCTTCACCAGCTCACTGATTATATTCTGCTTGAGCTGCATGGTCTGTTCGATTTCCTTTAGCTGTCGCTGGCGCGCCTCAATCTCAGCGTTCAGTTTTCGCATCTTCTTCTGGATTTGCTCAATGGATGAATTGACGCCAGAAACTCCATTGGCATGTCGCAGACCTTCACCTACGCCTGCTGAGGTGCTTAGCGGATCGAGATCTGGTACCAGTTCAGTACCTGTTGATTGCTGTGAGGCGACACGATTGAGCATTGCCAGCTCTGCGCTGCTCAAACTCGCACCCGGTTGTATGCTGCGTCGTCGACCTGGAGAGGATTTAATATTTTCTTTAATTTGCATCTAATTTGTATATAATCTCTATAATCTATACTTACCAGCAACACTGGACTTACGCTCGTCGCTCTTTTCAGCCTGTGTGGGTGTCTCTACAGGAGCCTGTTCCCGGTCTTTGTCCTGGCTCTGCATAACTGCTCGAGGCTGCTTCAGCATAAACTCCTCATGCTTAGCTTGGATGAGCGCATTCGTTTTGGCACGAAATTCGTCCATGAGGCTTTCAAGCTTTTCGGCTAAGTCTGGACGCTGAGACTCATTGTCGGTGTCATTGTCTGAGTTTTGCTGGCAGGAAGTTTCCGGCTCGCTGATACATTCCTCTGGTTCCTCTGCTTCCTGGATTGGTACAAGTGGTTTTTGATTGCGCAGCGCTTCGCTTGAACTGAGACACTCTTCACACTCTTGCTTTAAGAAGAGCCACTCCTCGATTTGCTCCTTTTCCAACTCGGTAATTGCAGTCGACCCCATCAATCTACGAGCAAAAACGTTAAAAAGATGTTCACCAAATGCTCTGTGGATTCACTTACTTTGCAAAGAGCCCCTCGGCATTAGACACAAGCTTAAACCATTGACTGGCCGCGAACTGCAATCCAAAGTTCTCCGCATTGGGTGATGTCACGGCTGCCATAATAGCAGCTGAGCCGGATAATCCGTTATCAGTGTGTAATACCTCCGGCGATATCGGAGTATTATCATCGGAGAAAGTATTCATGATGACATAATTACGCACACATTGCACTTTAAAGCCGAATTGCAGATTTCCCAGCGTTTCAGCGAGATCCTTCTCAAGCGGTGACACACACAGAATGACTAAGGTCTGAGCGCGCCCGCCAAAGGAGTCTTTCAGGAGGGTGGTCAGCGTTGTCTGACCATACGGAATGTTGCCATTGACACCGTACATAATGCTGGGATCGGTAAGTGTGTTTACGACTTGCTCTAGCATTTGGAGTCCTGCATCGCGTGGATGTCCTGGTTGCGGCTCACCCCAACGTTCGCTGGCACATAGATCTGAGAAACTGGCTGTAGATAGGCGATGCTGAATTAGCCCCTCCTTGGACACCCACTGCTGCTCCAAAGTCATAGTGAAAAGTGTGTGAGCTTGCGACTGGTGCTGTGTGCCCAAACCCAACTGTAGCCAGTGGAATACTTCCTCCACCGTGGAGCAATGAACATTTCCCATGCCTATCAGATCTCGAATTTCACCATTGCAGATCTCCACAAAGCCTACGTTAACAGCATATGTACGATCTGCAGAAGAAAAACATATTATTGTCAAAGGTCTTTGTCTAGTTATGAAGTTTCATTGAGACTCACCTACATGCGCCGCAATGTGCGTGAATATATCGCGAACACATCGCTGCACTACACCCTGATCCAGCTCTCCATGGGAGCAGTCAAAGCCATGACCATATAGCGTATAAGTTTTACCTGTTTCCCTCTGCCCATACGTCACCACTGACGCATCGAAGCCCTCCAGAAACAGGTTGATCAACGGAAACACAGTCTGATGATAAACCTGGCTCTGGGTTGTACTGCTAGGGAGCGCATGTGTGACGGGCACGGTATGGGCGCCCACCTGTATGAGACCAGCTGCAATGCTCTCTAACGGCGCACCACCAGGCAAAGCGCTGGGTAATCCAAGTGCTGCTGCAGCAATTGGTATGGCTTGCACGCAGCACCCACTGTCTGTGTCTTTGTGTTGTGTGACATTAGCATTCAAGTGATCAACGTCAATCTCGGCATTGCCATTAGCATCTATTGCCAATGTTTGTGGCGGCGGGGGCTCCGTTTGTGGTTTATCTTCTTCTGCGTCGCCATCGTCAGTGGGTTTCTGCTGTGGATTGTTTTGCAGTTCTGCTGGAGGATAAATGCGCACAGCCACTTGAATGGGTATCTCCATGGTTAGTTGTCACTCTGGCAACAATTTTTCACTTTGATTTCTGTCTTTTTGTATACATTTCGCGCATCTTAAAAATTATTGCAAAAAACTGCTGAATCGATAATGCTGCGCAGAGGCCACAGCTATCGATAAGCAAAAGTGTCACGACGTCGATAGCATCGATAGGTGCGGTATTTTACTGACTGAAAAAAATTTAATTTAACTTCCAGCGGGTTGTACTTTTGGATTAACAGCATTGAAATAAGCTATAACATAAAATATATAAATTATACAATTAAATGATATGCAACAAAATAATGTATCAAAACTAACTTGTAAACCTAACCACTTCAACAGATATGACTGAATCTCTATATCTAGCGAAATTAAGTCGACAACTCTCTCCTATTAAGCCTAAAACAGCGAACTTGGAATGCCCGCACTCTATATCTATCTCTAGTATATTTAACGCAGATGAAGCTTAATATAAATTGTTGCGTCGGTAATACAAACTCATGTCAAAAAATTTAATAAACCTGATCTAAATCATACCATTTCATTAAGCTCAATCAACGATAAGATACTTTATTATCGATCTTTTTTTACGATGTTTAATAAATTGACAGTACAACTATCGTGTGCAGTATCGATATCAACAAACAACATATCGGTACTATCCGTCACCATACGATAGTTTTACCGCATTTCACGTTGTTTTCAGCGCGTGTTTTTTTAGTGCAGATCAATTTTTTATTAATTTGTATTTAATTTAAAGCGAAACAAAAAACAGAAATGTCGAAACGCCGTATTGAAGTAGGTGAAACATACAACAACAAGGCTCGCAAGTAAGTATAAGGCCATAGACTAGATTCAGCTTTTGGATATAATTAAATTCTCTACTTTCTGTCATTCGTAGAGAATCGGAGCCCTCGACGTCTTCGGGTACTTCGTCTGCCGGCACTGTTGCAAATATTCTCGGTGGTTTTGTGCCCAGCAAACAAGTAAGTTTAATTGGAATCAAATTTATTATCAAGTCGCCCAGTAAATGAAAAACTTATAACGCTGATATCCTTTCTTTAGCCGCCAACTATGAATCCGTTCACAAATAAGGCTTACTCCACGCGCTACCAGAACTTATACAAGAAACGTATCACATTGCCAGTATTTGAATACCAGGCGGACTTTATGCGCCTGCTCAATAACCATCAATGTATTGTGCTTGTTGGTGAGACAGGATCTGGAAAAACGACACAAATACCTCAATGGTGTGTTGATTTTGCGGTTTCAAAGGGACGCAAGGGCGTCTCGTGTACACAGCCACGTCGTGTGGCTGCCATGTCAGTGGCCCAGCGCGTTTCCGAGGAAATGGACGTTACGCTTGGCGAGGAAGTCGGCTATTCAGTTCGTTTTGAGGATTGCTCGTCACCCAAAACACTACTTAAATACATGACAGACGGTATGCTGTTGCGTGAGGCAATGTCAGATCCCATGCTGGAACAATATCAGGTTATAGTACTCGACGAGGCTCACGAAAGGACACTTGCTACGGACATACTGATGGGCGTACTTAAGGAGGTTATCCGTCAGCGCAATGATCTCAAGTTGTTGGTCATGTCAGCCACTCTCGATGCCGGCAAATTTCAACAGTACTTTGACAATGCGCCTCTTATGAACGTACCCGGTCGCACACATCCCGTCGAAATCTTCTATACACCTGAACCCGAGCGCGACTATTTGGAGGCGGCGATTCGCACGGTCATACAAATCCACATGTGCGAGGAAATTGAGGGTAGGTTAAACCCAAACGAATTCTTTTATTTATAGCTGTAATTTTTGGTCTTTATGCACAGGTGACATCCTTATGTTTCTGACTGGTCAAGAGGAAATTGAGGAGGCGTGCAAGCGCATTAAGCGAGAGATTGATAATCTGGGATCTGAGATTGGAGAGCTTAAGTGCATACCCCTGTACTCCACGCTACCACCGAATCTGCAGCAACGCATTTTCGAAGCGGCACCACCACCAAACGCAAATGGTGCAATTGGTCGCAAAGTTGTGATATCAACAAACATTGCTGAGACGTCTCTTACCATTGATGGCGTTGTGTTCGTCATTGATCCTGGCTTTGCCAAGCAGAAGGTCTACAATCCACGTATTCGCGTTGAAAGTTTACTCGTCTCGCCCATATCCAAGGCATCAGCTCAGCAGCGTGCGGGTCGTGCTGGTCGTACACGTCCTGGCAAATGCTTCCGCTTGTACACGGAGAAGGCATTCAAGAATGAAATGCAGGACAATACCTATCCCGAAATTCTGCGCTCTAACTTAGGTAAGTCCTCTGTGTTGCCATTTGGTACCAATACTTATTTTATATGAATATCCATACAGGTACCGTGGTCTTGCAACTTAAGAAACTTGGCATTGATGACTTAGTACACTTCGACTTTATGGACCCTCCAGCACCTGAGACACTTATGCGCGCTCTGGAGCTTCTCAACTATTTGGCCGCCCTTGACGATGATGGCAATCTGACAGACCTGGGTGCTGTTATGTCCGAATTCCCGCTGGATCCACAATTGGCCAAGATGCTGATAGCCAGTTGTCAACACAATTGCTCAAATGAGATCCTCTCAATAACGGCTATGCTGTCGGGTGAGAAAACTACACACACTTCATGCACTCCGTGCTTAAGCTATATCAGTAGGATCTATAGAGCAATATATTCTCCGTTTTCTGAAGGAACTAAAACCTTATGCTAAACTAACTATTATCATGTTTAACCTTCAGGAAACGAAGATTCCCTTCAGAAAAGAACTTTTCATTTTTATTTAAAATATATTCAATCAGACTTCTGCTCTCTACATATTGTTGTAGGTTCGTGTTCTAACTAGGTTATTCTTCAAATTGAAAGCTAGTTAGTTTCCTTGGGTTTGAGAGAAGTCTGTCTAGAGAAGGCACAATGACATTAGTTTGAACTGGCAACTAACTGAAACGTTCTGTAAAGATTTGGTACTTCGGTATCCGTTTAAGCTAATGTCATTGCTAAGTTAGCATTTAAGCAATCCTGACGAGAACTGAGACGTACGTTGACGATACTCTTAAATGTAATCCTAAGTGCAAAGAAAAAAGTTTTTTCAATTTATTTGTTCTTTGCATTCAACACTAAAGAAAAGTTGCACGTGCGTTGCATTTGGTTAAAATGTAATCCGGTTTTCGATACATACATATATATATATATATATAAATATATACACTATTTATATATATGAATTTTAAACTGCCGCATGCCTCGAACGCACTTGCAACTCACAAATGCAATCAATCTTTGAATCAAGCCCTTAGATTGCCTAGCAGACAAAATGTAAGCACAATCTATTTGTTTATATAAAAAAAACCGTCTTGAACTTGCGCTTAATCGAAAACAAACCAATTCAAACATCAAACATCAACCAAAGTTCCACAATGTTTCGTGCGACCCAATGAGGCAAAGAAGGTGGCTGACGAGGCCAAGATGCGTTTCGCTCACATCGACGGGGATCATCTTACCTTGCTGAATGTTTACCACGCCTTCAAGCAGAGTAAGTACAAACGATCTTAAAGACGATATCCTTTGTTAATTTTGTATTCATCCTTAGGCAGTGAGGATCCGAACTGGTGCTATGAGAACTTTATTAACTTCCGGTCGCTAAAGAGTGCCGACAATGTACGCCAGCAGCTAGCGCGGATTATGGATCGTTTTAACCTGAAGCGCACCAGTACTGAGTTCACCTCTAAGGATTATTATGTTAACATACGCAAGGCTTTGGTACAAGGCTTCTTTATGCAGGTGGCACATCTAGAGCGCACTGGCCACTATCTTACCATTAAGGATAATCAAAATGTGCAGTTGCATCCGTCTACATGTCTGGACCACAAGCCCGACTGGGTCATCTACAATGAGTTTGTATTGACCACCAAGAACTACATACGCACCGTGACAGACGTCAAACGTGAGTAGCGCCAAATCCTCTTATATGTAGCTATCTCATACCTTTTCATCTTTAGCGGAATGGCTGCTGAGCTTAGCGCCGCAGTATTACGATCTGAACAACTTTCCACAATGTGAAGCCAAGAGACAGCTGGAGCTGCTGCAGCAGCGCATGGAGACAAAGCAATATCAGAAAGGCTTTTGAGAAGAAATCCACATTTTTACGATTAATAAAATAGTTTAATCAAAATTAATACGAAATCTGTGTCTCTGTTCTGTGCGTTTGAGTAGACATGGAAGGGAGTTCGCTTTAATTTTCAACATAAATTAGGTTTGTAGTACGAATATGTTTGCCTTTTATTATGTGTTCTAAAGCAAAGAAGATTTAAGCACATTAAACAATTCCGATTACTGTTAATAAACGCAATCTTTTATAAACCTTAACGTGAAATATTCTTCTGCTCGAGATCTTTAGCCATTCGTCTTTTGGAACTGAATAAGTATGACCAAATAAGTGGCTATAGCCGAAGCAAACTGTAAGAGGATGATTGATGATTCTAGAGATTCTAAAGAAACATGTCAGACTTACCGATGTCAGAATGGTGCGATTCACACGGCAGAGTCCGCTGGCTGAGAATTCGTCATCGACGACAAGCAGCTGCTGCCAGAATTTCTTGATCTCTTCGGCCAGGACGGGTTCGTAAACCTTACGCTCGATTTCGCAGACAATCTGAATAGTTCGACGGGACTCGCGTGCAGCAAGATGACAAGGCTCGACGACCATAAGCAGTCGCAGTGTGTGAAAGATTATCCAGAGCATTTGGACCCAGACATAACCGTTGTCCCGTTTATTGAGCAACTCGAGGAACAGAAAGTAAGCGGTGGCCACCAGGTGCAGCAGACAGGAGACGAGTATAAAGAGCACGGCAATCCCATAGGAGCTGTAATACGTATAGAAATAGAAATTGCAAGGATCTATCGATATTGACTCTCACCTGGATAGCAGCCTGACACATTTTCCCAAGGAATCGTGATTATCAGCCATGGCTCTAATAAGAAGGCTCTTGTTTTTAGCTACAAATGGATTGGATGGGATTGATTTAAGGATTAAGGATCAGATTTATTATATACCAACCCGCTGATTCATGAGGCAACGTTTCCCCGTTCAACTTGGTTAGGCTGGCGTGCAACGTCATGGGCATCATGGGCTTGAAGCTAATGGTCTTCACAGCGCTTACCTTAACCAGATTGGGTGCATTGATATACGTCTTGTCTGGAATTGCGCAATGTTACGACTATGCCAGCTGATATTAAACAAATATATTTACCGCCCAGATAACTGGTTCTCAGCATCAGATTCAGACGTCCATAACGCCTACCCAGACCATAAGCAGTATTGGCGAAATTTATATGTAATCCGGTGAGTATTAAGTAGAGGCTGTAGAAGGGGATGTACCACTGCACGTTGAGCTCTGCTGGATAGAATCGGTTTTACCCTGTAACTGGAATCAATATGGATACTTAACACACCACTTTCCGAACTGTTTTCCTGCATCTCCTGCGTCTTGCGCACCCAAGTCCAGACATCCAGACCTAGGAGTACACCTATAACAGCCAACGATATACTGGCCATTCCAAGGGCGCGCCAGCGATCCCGCTTGAAATTGTTGTAGATAGTCAGGGTACTGTCGATCTGGAAGTGAACTCCAATGAAAAGATGTTCCTGAAGCAAGTCTGCCGCTTACCCTATGCAGACGTGAGTTCAGTTCCTGGGTAGCACGCAGTCCAAACATGCCACAGTAAACACCCGCTACGATGGCCATCACTACAACAGATACATCAGAGGCGGTCACCACTTTTGAAGTTGCCGATTTCATTCTGAAAGATGCGCTTTTGATTTGTTGGATTGTATTCAGATTTCAATTATTTATCAAATTTAAGGAATTATGGAACACACACACAGAGTAACACGTACGTTGTACACACACACACATACAAGCACAATTTTAAGTAGGACACGGAACATCAACAATAAACGTGACACCTTATTCTTTAAAATATGTTAAAAATTAATAAAAAAGGAACAACAAAATAATATTATATGAGAGACAGGCTTTCTTGGTCAGACTTCAGCGGTCCAGAGATGGGGATATCCATTATTTTTTAAATATCCTTAGAATTACGCTACAAACTGTGAACTTAAATTTAACTTTTTTAATTATGTACAGAATATTTTTATTTTCAAACCAATATATAAATAATGTTTCTATTCTTGGAAAATATAAAATAATTTAAGGATTTTGGATAATCGCCTGCTTGACCCAAGCTTAGCTTAAGTGCCTTGCATCAACGTCTTAAATAACTGGACTTCTATGCCACTGGCCGGAAAGTAGGGCGAGGCAGATAGGGGGGCCTCTCGTATCCTGGATCCGCTTCACGAACCACTCGGGCGACTGGCCGGAAAGTAGGACGTGGCAAGTATGGAGGTCTCTCGTATCCTGGATCAGCTTCACGAACAACTCGGGCGACTGGCCGGAAAGTAGGACGTGGCAAGTATGGAGGTCTCTCGTATCCTGGATCAGCTTCACGAACAACTCGGGCAACTGGCCGGAAAGTGGGGCGTGGCAAGTATGGAGGTCTCTCGTATCCTGGATCAGCTTCACGAACCACTCGGGCGACTGGCCGGAAAGTAGGACGTGGCAAGTATGGAGGTCTCTCGTATCCTGGATCAGCTTCACGAACAACTCGGGCAACTGGCCGGAAAGTGGGACGTGGCAAATATGGAGGTCTCTCGTATCCTGGATCAGCTTCACGAACCACTCGAGCAACAGGGCGGAAAGTAGGACGTGGCAGGTATGGAGGTCTCTCGTATCCTGGATCAGCTTCACGAACCACTCGAGCGACTGGCCGAGGACGAGGTAGATATGGGGGCCTCTCGTATCCTGGGTCAGCTTCACGAACAACTCGGACATTAGGCCTGAAGGTAGGACGTGGCAGGTATGGGGGCCTCTCATGCCCGGCCATCGCCATCGCACAGATCGAGAGGAGCGCCAAAACAATTGCGTACTTCATTCTAATTAACTGGACAATATTCGATTGATGTTCATTGATTGGCATTCAATGGCTTTTATAGTCCTAAGCCAAGTCTGGCTACGCAGGGTAAATCTGGGTACTTTTTGCAATGATTTGGGGGTTTACAGTCAAGCCGAAGCCTTGAGACAAAGAAATACGCATTTGTATGCGCCGTGAATAACATTTACTTTCGTTTGCTGTTTATGTCAAGTCTTATCAGCATTCGCTCAGCTAAAAGGTGCGGAATAGGTGCGGAATACGGTCGGAATAGGGCCGGAATAGGGGATCTTTTTGTAATGTTGAGCTCTCTGCAAATTTATCAAGTTATCTTATGGCAAGTTTACGGAATAAATTAATTGTTTGCAAAATATGTGAAGCGTTTCTTGACCTGTTCAATGAACAGATACATATAAGATATAAGATATAAGATATATAGATGTACATATATATAATAATATACATATATACTTTTATTTTTTCATAGCCGATGATTTTAGAGCTGAGCTCAAATACTTTTGATACAGTGAACCCTCTTTTAGCAAATACATTTCGGGCGTCTGGTTTTTTTTACTTGTTTTCTCAATCATTTTGCATACTAAATTAACTTTGTTCAGCCGAAAAAAGATGGCAAACTTTTGTGTCCACTCAAGCGAGACTTTACTGTACTACTTTTGCATAGAATGTAAATTGGTTGTAAATGGCTTAGATGTAAACAAGTTGGTTTCTAACAACAGCTGAAGCTTGAAGCTAGCCTAGTTATGCTTATCTACCCAGTTTTAATGTGAAGATAACCCGAAACAATCTTCCGTATTGAACAGTATTAGGGTCACGTATTTCCTTTTCTTCACGGAAAAAAGCACCGCGTGTGGGAACTACCTATTCGGCTCGTATCTGAACTGACAATGCGTAGCTATATAAACGACTGATTCCCCATCGATCAGCATCACTTGAATTTGTTCAACTTTATCATGAAGTACACTATTGTTTTGGTACTACTCTCGATCTCTGCGATGGCAATGGCCGGGCATGAGAGGCCCCCATACCTGCCACGTCCTACCTTCAGGCCTAATGTCCGAGTTGTCCGTGAAGCTGATCCAGGATACGAGAGGCCCCCATATCTACCTCGCCCAACTTTCCGGCCTGTTGCCCGAGTTGTCCGTGAAGCTGATCCAGGATACGAGAGGCCACCATATCTACCCCGCCCAACTTTCCGGCCTGTTGCCCGAGTTGTCCGTGAAGCTGATCCAGGATACGAGAGGCCACCATATCTACCCCGCCCAACTTTCCGGCCGGTTGCCCGTGTTGTCCGTGAAGCGGATCCAGGATACGAGAGGCCACCATACTTGCCACGTCCTACATTCAGGCCTGTTGCACGATTTTAATATATAATCTTTGAAGTCCAGCAAAATGCGAAGTCAGAACACCCTGTTGGCGTCTAATCACAGTACTTCACAATAGTTTTAAGATAAAGTATATTACGAAATACGAAAATTGTAACTTAATAAAAAATCAATTTCTAAAATTATACAATAATTCGGTAGATAACTTTTGGGAAACACTGTATTTAATATCGATCGATAGGAAGATTCTTTCAATAAGAACTTACCGAACTGGAATTTTTGAATTAGCATCGAAGAGAAGGCCGCGATAGGTTAGAAAAACTAAATTTGAAGAAAAATATTCCTTCAATAACTAGGGACTTGGTTTAGCTGGTCAAGCTTATCCTGGCTTACCCATGATTACACACAAGCATACGGAGTAAATGGAAAATATCCAACTACGTCGTATTTCCCTGTGACCTTTTGAATTCTTTTGCGCCGAATACGGCGCAAGAGCCAAAAACTTGCTAATATAGAATATACCAATGCTGGGTTGAGATATCTCCATGGTGTCCAATTGTGAGCACACTTTCACTTCAAGCTCTCGACTGCAACTGAGTTAGTTGGTTTCCGCTATAGAATCAGCAAATAACGGCTCATATGACACTGAACAAATAATGCGCTCCCGTATCCGTGTTTGACTATTATTAGTCCAGACAGCCTAAGTGAAAACTGCAGGCTGTCACCCTATTCCGTCCTGTGCTCATATGGCAAATTGTTTACAATAGTTCTGTCCGTCGCATTTATCGACTGTAAATAATAATTAGTTTGTGTGGGGGAAACGTCAATCAGTTAAGGACATAGGAGCCAATTAGTCGTTGAAATATCTGTAGTGACAGCTGGTCGGAGGACGCGTGGAATATTTGAATCTATGAATGAAAACTGCCAAGTGGTGTTACAAGTATGAACAATTGTCACGCCATTCAATTAAATATTACTAATTCTCTTTAAAAACATTTTTTGGAAAAGTAAAACTTTATATTCTTAAAAAAACATTAAAAAAAATAAAGTAAATCTCTCATAAATGACTGTTAGACAAACACTGGCAAAAAAATTAAGTAAAAACAGGTTTACACTGTGAAATAAAAACTGGACTCGGTTAAAACCACACATTCTATGTAAGTTACAGCAAGTACAGTTCCTAGTTCGGTACGTTGTGGGGATTAAAGATCTCAATCCAGTAGCCATCAGGGTCTTTGATGAAAGCCAAGCCCTTCATGCGACCATCATCGGGCTTTTTGATGAACTCTACGCCTTTCTCCTCGAACCTGCGTGAAACGAATGGGCATATTGTTTACATGGTATATTGCATAAGAGTAGGACCAACCGTTTGCAAGCAGCATAGACATCTGGCACGAGCACTCCAATGTGTCCATAGCCGCGTGGTTCGCTGTTGCCCGAGTGATAAACCTGATCAGGATCACTTTCAGTGCCCCAGTTGCTAAGTATAACGCACAAAGGAGTGTTTTACCTCAATAAACTAAAGAAATATCCAGAAGTACTCACTGCGTCAGCTCGATGGTGGCCTTACGACTTAGAGCCCAGCTCTTCCGCTCTTTAGGATCCTTAGGTATGTTCGCTGGATTTTCATAGCTGTGGGAATGTTGTGAAAATAACTGCCTTAAAACATAAGAGATAAGAAACTGGAAAACTATATTCACCCCATGAAGTACAGTGTAAACTTTGCTTCCGGGAAGTCCAACTTGACGAGCAATGTCATGCCCAGCACACCTGTGTAGAAGGGCAGGGATTTGCTCGGGTCCTTGATACGGTACATGGTTTGCTGAAACAAAAAGTCCTGTCACAGGAGAATAACACATATGAATCAGTATGGATATATCAACAGACCATAAAATGACATTAAACTCACCTTAGTGGCAGCATCTTGCTTGGCGCAAAGTTTGTCTGCTTCGGCATTGGTTAGGCCCGTAACATCACCCATTATGAAGATTTCACTGTTAAATACTTATCGATTTGTCAAATCAGCAATTTTTGCAGTTTTATTAACCAGCACGTTGCTAAACTGAATTGCGCTCAGCTGTTTTCCCTCGCTGCTCAGCTGGCCGAAGAGCGTCCAAAAAGGTGGACGTTACAGTTATTTTGAAATAGCAAGAAACTTAAAGCTAACACTTTAATTGAAAGATTTAAATTAAAATGGCGTCCCACTAATTAATAAACTTTTTTTTGATAACGAAATAAACACAACAATTAAAAATGGGAATTCAAATAAAGTTGCATACAACTTCGATAAGATTCGTAGCAGAAGTTGCACAACTATCGATATCGATCGGCGATACTGGTGCTACCGATAAGCTTGGCTGCTGGTCGGTGCTGCCAATCTGTTTCTTTACAGCAAACTAATGTTGTGTAGCGTTTTCAGCCAAGTTTCAAAATATACCGTTTCAAAATCAAACTATACTTGAAATTTGTAAATAAGTAAACAATGTCTCGACGCTCGTCAAACGCTTCTCGAAAGTTCGTGAACAATTTAAAGGAAATTATATTAAAATTAGCGACGAATAAGACGCCCAGGTCCGGTATTAATCTTCCGGAAAGCACACTAGTCAACATATGTATGTCAGCCAGGTCTGTGTTCATGACCCAACCTATGCTTCTCGAGCTAAATGCACCAGTTCATATCTGTGGTGATATACATGGACAGTATGGAGATTTACTGCGCATTTTTAAAAACTGTGGATATCCTCCAAATATAAATTATCTCTTTCTTGGAGATTATGTAGATCGTGGCCAGCAGTCAATAGAAACTCTAACGTTGCTGCTCGCTTATAAGATACAAAATCCATTCACGTTTTTTATGCTGCGCGGCAATCACGAATCCTCTGATGTCAATCGAGTCTATGGATTCTTTGATGAATGCAAACGACGCTACAGCATTAAACTCTGGCGCACCTTTGTAGATTGCTACAATTGCATGCCAGTGGTGGCCATTGTGGAAAACAAGATATTCTGCTGTCATGGCGGTCTGAGCCCGGAACTAACTGATTTAGAAGCCATACGGCAGCTGACCCGCCCAACTGACGTTCCAATGAGCGGCTTGTTGTGCGACCTTCTCTGGTCGGATCCCGACAGTACTACCTTGAGCTGGGGAGCAAACAATCGTGGCGTCAGCTATACCTTTGGTACCCACGTCGTCGAAACATTTCTTTCAACGCATAAGTTTAATCTAATAGTGCGAGCACATCAGGTGGTCGAGGACGGCTACGAATTCTTTGCTTCACGTCAACTGGTTACCATATTTTCAGCTCCCAACTATTGCGGTGTGTTTGACAACTCTGGTGCAGTGTTGACTGTGGATGATGCGTTGGTATGTCAATTTATAATCCTTAAGCCTCTGCAGACGAGCCCTAAATCAAATGCCCAAATGATGTCAGATTCGGGTTCTGATAGGAGTTCGGTATCTTCACTAGCCGACAGTGATACCGTGCGTCCAAAAGTTTAAACTATTTATGAGGTATATCTGTATGTATGTATATGTTTAAGTGTGTATATAAAGACGTGTTTATTTCACTTGTTGTATACATAATTCGTTCACTTTATTTAATTGTAATCGGCATTAAAGCTGCTTAACGTTCTCCAACATTCCGTCACTCCCAACACTTCATCTATTTACATGTTAAAGGCATTTTCAAGGGCTTGTATTCTTTGTTTATGGTTCTTATTTACATAATAACATTGCATTTGTCATTTGTATTGATTTGTTGACTGCTTTTTTTTTAAATGGTCATCATTAGAACTAGTTTAACTGATACAGATCCGAGAGGTTCGAAATATTGTTATCGTTTTCGGTATCGTATAGTAATTGTATATTGTATATATATGTATGCATTTTTAAATATGTATATGTATATGGGTATATATGTATGTCTGTATAGTATATAGCGTACATTTGCTTATCAATTAAACTACTTTCCATGATTTCATTGTTCATTGTATACGTAATCATAATTAGTCCTAGCTTGTATGTATCCTTCATACAATACATTGTGCTTATGATTATCAGAATCCCTTTTATCATTGTTGATTTTTTGCTTTTGATCATTTAGTTTTGATGTCTCAATCGAATGTGTATGGCCTGGAAGTCAATCAACATACAAATATTATATTACATTACATGTTACACTATAAGTTCACTTGTTGCAATTTATAAAAATAGTTCTATTATTCTCTCTGTTTGATGTAGTCGTTTCGGCTGTTGGTCGTTTTGATTCTGGATGGTTCTTTACAAATGTTTTTGATCTTTTTTTTTTCTTAATATCTTTTTGCTTTGGCAAATTAAATGTTATTACTACAAAAATGTTAACGTAAACTGTTATTGTATGCATTTCTCCATTGGAATGGAATAGGCGCTTAGTACAAAAATGTTAACAAAATCTGTTATTGTGGACATTTATTATTGTGTGTTACTTCAGTTCATTTTTCTATTGGAAGGAGTAGATCTATAGAACTATAGAACTACATATATGTATATGAGTATTATTGCATTCCACAAAAATTCCAAAATATTCTCTATTTCATGCGAGTTGATGAAATCTTTTGTATTGTACATTGTAAATTGTCATATGTATGTAATGTATATAAAACAAGAAGCAAAATGATAATTTCTTTCAATGCAGATTTATTTTTTTTTGTTGTTTTTTTTCACATCGTTTCTTTGCTTTAAATTATTGCAAGCACATAACAAAATTATAATAATAGTTATTAAAAATTAATTAAAAAAATTACAAATAAATTCAAATAAACATGAGCTAAAAACATAGATGTCTTCATACCGCACAGTAGTTAACGTGAACTAATAAAAGGGCGCTACCAATTAAATAAACTAAATACTCTTCAAAAATATGGGCTAACAAATCTATATAAATGAAAATTAAACATAAACTTTTATTGCGTAACAATGACAAAAGAAAATAGCATGCAAAATTCCAATCAAATCGTTGACTACCGAAAGTAAAAGAAAACAATGCAAAAAATATCATAAATATAAATATATACTCTATATAAATATATAATCTATAAGGATGCTTTGTTTTCTCTCAACTCTTTCTTTTTATACTCTTCGTTCTTTTGTTTGATTGTTAATTTCGTTTTGTTTGTCTGTCTCTTTTGGTGTTTTGTTGTTTGTCAAATTGTTTTATATATCTACATGTTAGCTGATAATTAGAATAAAATGCGTAATTAATGGCAAAAATCCGCTGTGGTCATTTTTTGTTATTCTCATTCTTTTTTTTTTTTTTTTTTAGTTGCACTTAACAAATATATATATATGTATATGTATATGTGTGAGTGTGTATGTGTCTGTAAGGCTGCACTAGAAACTAAATAATTTTTGTTTTCATCTGTATGCAAAATGTATAACTCTATAAATATTGCGCGCTCTTCCGCTTTTTCTCCCACCTCTTGGGGATCATCTATCAAACAAGTTTCACATAACCTTTGATTTCGTTTAAAAATTAATGTACATTGAAGTATTGGCAAACGTACGTTTAGAATTAATAATTATAATTATAATTATAATTATGATTACATTGTGTGTTTTGCGTGTTTGTTTTCAATGTTCTCCAGCACATTTGGAAGTTGTACAAATAATGTTTAAAAATTATTTAGTATATATATGTTTTGTTTGTTTCTTTTCTTTTTTTCTTTCTTTTTTTTATATTATGCATAGAACTAGGAATTTATTTATAAAAAATTTCACTAGCAATTAAATTCACCATTCAATAATTTCAACTTAATTCAACGCAGTGAGAATGAATATCATAATAATAATATAATAATAATATTTTGTGTTTGCTGTAGTTGGTAGTTGCTGATGTTTTTTTTTGTTTTTTGTTTTTGTTTGTTTTTATCGATGTATGATCGTCAGTTGTTTGTTTAAAGTACTCAAAAGAAGGCATATAGAGATTAAAACTAAATGTTTTACAATTAAAAAACGGCTAATCGTCATCATCATCGGACGAATTCGAAGACAATTGCAGATCGTTTTGAAGCAAATCATTGGGGAAACCACCGTTGAACGCATAAATGCCGGACTGTTGTTGCTGCTGCTGCAGCTGCTGTTGCTGCTCATGATGATTGTTATGATGATGATGCTGCTGCTGCTGCGGCTGTTGCTGCTGGTGATGATGATGATGATGCGACTGCTGCTGTGGTTGCTGCTGCTGATGGTTATGGTGATGACTGTTGTACGCCGGCGACGTTGAACCCAGGCCCAGATTAGGCAGCTGATTCATATGTTGTTGTTGCTGCTGCTGCTGGTGATGATTATGATTATGATGATTATTATGCGTCGCCGGCTGTTGCTCCTGATGATGTGTGGGACGATCGTCTTCGGTGCTGACATCAGAATCACTACCGCTATCACTGTCGCTAGAATCAGACTCTGAACTAGAGCTGGAGGCACTTAAAACACCGGCAATTTGCTACAAACAAAAACACGAGATTAGAGATTATATGATCACGAACACAATTTAGATGACAAACCTGTTCCAGCACGGCTGCCGCCTGCGCCACGGACTGGTTGGCCAGATCATGATGGCTGGGTGAGTCCATATCCATGGGCATGCTGCTGTTGCTATGGCTGCTATGGCTAAAGGATGCGCGTTGCTGCTGCTGCAGTTGTGCGTAGTTATTGCTCCCGCCGCCGCCACGATTATAATTTTGCTGCTGGTGTTGCTGCTGCATGGGTGGACTGGACTGTTGAGGCTGATGATGTCGTTTACTGTGACTTTGCGTCGTAGCCTGTCTCTGTTTACCCATATGGGAAGGCACATACTCTGGCTGGCCGGCGGAGGAACCTGTGGAAGAACCCGAGATATTTGCATGGTTACCATTATGCAACGCTGCGCCCAGCCCAAAATCATCATCGTCCATTATCATAGGTATACTGGGCAATGTTTGTTGGGCGTTGTTGGCATGCCATCTAAAAGGGAAACGAAAGGATATACATTAAAAGACAATACCATCGATTGATGAAGAATGCAAAACTTACGCTGGAGCTGATTGCGGACTGCGGTGTGAGGCGACTGGACGCGAGGGTGAGCTTTGCTGCATTGGCGAGTTTCGTGGTTTAAAGTCAACTGAAAAGGAAGAACGATTTATAAGGATATTTTCTAATTCTAATGATTTCTATGTCTAATGATGCCCGACTCACTTATGTTGTTCCGGCGACTGCCCGTTGACACTTTCGTTTTGGATGTAATGCGCATGGTGCTATTCTCCATTTTGCCGCCGGATCCTCCAGACACAACAGGCGCCGCGGATGGAAGAGGAGGGCAACCATTAGTAATAGGCAGCGGTGCGTTGGTAGCAGGCATCAAGCTTGGCTTGATGGCCATTTCGGTTCTGCAATTATCAACAAGTTAGTAAGTGAAACTGCTGCAGGACATTAATTAGCCTAATTTACTTACCTGGTCTTCTTTACTTGTATATTGTGGTTTAGCTTCTCTAAAGTGATAGCACCCGTTTCCTTGTCGAAAATGATTAGGCATTCTTTTGTATATTTTTTGTGATTTCCCTTATAAACTGTATGAGGCACACCGGAACTTTCTGTAACAAGAAATCAGATCAAAACGTTAAACAAAAGTTCAAGAATGATTCACTTCTAAGTGACTCAACAGGAGTTGACATCTTTTATTTACAAATGTATCTTAAAAGTAACTACCATTCGATATATACATACATTTTTATATAAACCTTGTATATATCACGTATTTTTAATGAGATACTGTTCAACTTTATCCCCTCTCTTTGTGCTTCTCAAACGAGTTCACAGCAAGCAGTCGACGTCCACTAAAAATTAACACGATGTAACGCAATTCGTTTGTATCTTTTTATATATTTTAGAGCAAATCAGAGGCGCCTAATAAAAGGGCGCAATCAACATATCAAATCTCAAATTGTGCCAGTTGACCTTTTCTAATAAACTCCAGCAATCAAGGCCAAAACAATTATGAGGGGTTTTTAGTGCTAGCCCTTACATTCAGTCTATTCTTGTAACTTTACCTTAAGCTTAACTTACAGAAGGTTTATTAAGGTTGTATTTACGCCTTCTCCTCTATTATACAGCTTCCACCTATAAACAGTCCTTACACCCACCAATGACCATTGCTTTCTATGGAATGTAAAACTATAAATGTCCTTGACTTTAGCAAGCAATGTTCTGATAAAGGTTACGTTAAGGTTAACGCAATTAACGAATTCCAGGTAGATAATGGGGCTATGACACCTGCGTTCTCTTTCAATTATCAATGATTGGTTTAATTAGAATCAGTTATGAAATAGATTCAATCTTCGATCTTTATAGCTTTATTTAAATCCTTGTCTACCGCTACACATGTTTCAACGTATTGTCCAATATATCTGTCTCTTTCTTACATTTATACTGAAGATTGTTGAATATAAATAATAAAAAAAAATAAGATAAAAAATATATATAAATAAAAGCAATTCTTAAAAGTTGAAAAATTGCGCTCGAGGCAATCGTAAATCAAAAATCCTAAAGAAACAAAACGAAAGATGTGGCAATCAAGAACCGACTAAGAGATACTCTATAATAATGCTGAATGATTATTCTTAGTTAATTAAACTGTATAACGCTTTTAATTTGACAGAGATAAACGTCTTCATACATACTAGATCGATCCGATTTGAATGCAAATCAGGTGCATGTACATGTATGTAATATGTAATGTATTGCATACTTTTGTACAAACTCAACATGCCATCAGACCCATTTCAGACTGGTTTACAGGGTATACAAGAATAAAAACCACATCTAAGAGGCATTAAGTGCTTAACCCAATCCGTGCTCGTACGTGTTAGGTTATGCCAATGACCCAAGAAGTAATTGAAATGGGAAAAAATATTGCTTATCTTTTTGCTTATCTATTTTATTTTTTTTTATTCTAAATGAATACACATACATACATCTGTGTGTATATGCAGAAATCATAATTAACGGGTTGTTCTCACAGTGTGGGAGTTTTATGCTCAAGTGTTTTGGCAGTTCTTGGCAGCGTTAATTTTCTTAAGAGTCGTCTTAAGAGAGTTCCTAACAGCTTTTGGTTGATTAAAAGTTGTTGAAGAGATAAGGGAAGAGTGTAATAATATATTTAACTATTATCAGTCAATCACAAGATATTATTTACAACAACATTGATTACAATACACATGTTTCTATGTACTTATAAAACTCATACGGCTGTCGCACTAATGAAATATCCGTTATTTGATATGGTACTCGTATTGTGACAGTTGTCAATATGGAACGAACATTTGTCATACTTGTTGGTAGTATTCGTTTTGAGAAGGCCGCAATGTTGTTTCATTTATCTTTTTGTTATTTTTACAACTATTACTAAACTATAATTTAGTATAATTTGCACAAATTGAACAACTTTTTTAAGAAAACGATGTAACTTTACTGAATGGCAAATTAATTAACATTTTAGGGCATGTCACTCGGGTTTAACAAGCTGTTTAACTGCATGCTAGTTAAGTTTATTTATCGGGTGTACAAAATGATAAATGCCTGATTTTCACGTTCGTCAAAGCACGCAAATGAAACCTACTTAAAAATGCTCTACTAGGAACTACCCTATCTGAAAGGAAATATTTACTTATTGTGAGGTTAAGTTTGATACGCTCTTTTACCCTCACGCAATTTGTGTCATGCGGTACGCCACCTCAGTACGTAGCCAGCTTTTGATGAATAAGGTCACACTTTGCAATTGACCTTTACTTAATTTACCCTATATTTTATTTGTACAGGGTATTCTAAGACGAATAACTAAAAATATTTATGAGATCTCGAACAATTAAATTAATTAATACAGCCGAATATCTAACTAGCACATGTCAAGCGAATAACGTGTAAGTTTGTTCAGGGCACACACATACATACTTATGTAATGAGCATTTACATATATGTATATATATAGGTATGTATATATATTTACATGCAGCGACTCGGCTACGTTAAAGTCTACGGACAGACAGAGAGAGAGAGGGAGAGAGAGAGAAACAGAAAAAACAAGGCAAGGCTGTTGCTGTTTTGCGTGTCTGCAATTGTTGTTATTTTTTTTCGATTATTTTATTTATTTATTTATTTGACTTGAACTCTTTACACGTTGTTGTTGCATTTGTTTTTCTTTTTGTTTTTGGCTGGCTGCATGGTCAGTAAGCAGTTTTTGCTGCCTTTCGCCTGTTGAATAATATCGTTATTTCTGCTGTGCAGCTCTCGCTTACAGTTTGAAATGCACAGTGCAGTGACTGCAGAAACTCAGCCAAGCGTCAACAACTACAGTGCACAAGTCAAAAAGCAATAAAATGAAAGCGTGCGCTGAGCAACAACAACACCAATACAAATGCAAACAAAAACAGAGCGGCAACAAAAACAACAGCAGCAACAACAACAGTAATCAACGAAATCGTATATCGAAATCCGGTTGTGCTTTTGGAATTTTTTGTTATTACAAGTAAATACTGTTAATGTGTGTACTGACACATGTGTGCGTGCGGGTAAGTATTTCAGCTGGTTAACAATTATTCAAAATGCAGCGAACGCTATGAGGTGCCAACTACCCCGCCCTCAAAGCGTTGAGTGGGCGCAAACGAGTGAGTGTGCCAATTTATTAGGAAGCTACTGTTGCTTTGTACGTATGTATTTGCCATTTACTAACAGACATCTGCACGTAGCTATATGTTTATTTATGTTCGCATAGCGTATTGACCTCTTTACAGGAATTGCATCGATTGCCCTGGGGGTGGCTGGCAACTAGAACAATCAATTTTGGGTATCTATTTTCTACGCAATTGGTAATGAACTTGCATCGTACGAACAGAATCTCGTACACACACACACGCACACATACAATCAGAATTGTGAAAAGAAAAGGAACGAACCAAGTTTTGTGCACAAGCCGTCAGCGTGGCAGAAGTTCGAGAGAACAAGAGAGGAGCACTTGCTCCCACGTAACACATACACGCTTACGCACAAACACACACACACGAATGAACACACACACAGATGTGGGAGACAAGGCTCTTGTGCAAGTGGAAACGAAGAACAGCTGTTCGAAAACAAAAAGTGCCGTTAGTTTTGTTAGTTTGTTTTCTCTTAATAAACTACCAGCAGCAGCACACGCAACGAAAATGGCAATGGAAGAAATGGTAAAAATTCCGCGAGACTCGTATTATGCAGAGCACTCGCAGTTAGCAAGAAAACGTGCCAAAAAGAAATAAAGAAATCTAAAGATGCAAACAAAACTTCCGCTTGTTGGACAATGTCTTTGCCACTTGGGGAAATATGATAAACAATAGATATATGTTATACACATACACTCGTACAAACTTATGTACATAAATAATTCATAATTAAGACACACACACACACAAACATACGAACATAATTATCGTTACGATAGCTGCAATGGAAGGGGTTCACTTGGAGTTCACTTCGTGTAGCCATTTTTCCACAGTTCTATCCGTGCCCCCCTCCCCCCTTCAGCCACCTGACAGCTGATAAGAAGTGCTTGGCTGACTGACTGACTGGCTAGTTGAACTCTTATCGATTTCAACTGTATAATAGGGGGAGAAGAAGAAGATGATAAAGAAGCAACAGTTGTTTTTAACACACTGTAGAGCAAAAAAATTTATTGTGAAATTGTATTGTTATAGAAAAGTTTCCATATTTATTTTGTTATGTATGTATGTCTGTATGTATTCATATATGTATGCCTTTATGTAGATCACAGCCCCAAGAGATCGTTGACGGCTGCAACTGCTGTGGTAATAACGGACTGGAAATTCATAGCCTTGAATAAGTTCTAGATTTTAAAGTCTCACCCACACTGACACAACCCACATGATATTTAATAATAATAGCTCGTATACATATGAGTGTAGTATATACGTATATACGATATATTATTACGATACGATACGGACAAACAAGCTTATCTAATGCCAATTAGCATGGCTTTTAACTGCAGCTGGCCTGGACGAACAGCTAAGATGTTTGCATCAATCGTAAGCCATGCGTTTCCTGGGGCTTATCATAGGTAAGAGGTTCAATAAAATGAACTAATATTATTTGTCGCAGGTATTAATTAAATTAATATCTTTAATTAGCTGTGTTGTGCGTGCAGTTAATTGTAACCACAAACGCACAATACGTGAAAACATTTAAAAATGTTCTTAGCATGGTCGCCTATCCCTTTGGAGCTGCTGGAGACGGCCTTAAATGGGGAAGTGCATATGTTTCTAAGTTGGGTCTTCTGGTACAGATATACGCTGAGTCTCAGAAACCGTCGGAGCCTATCGACTTTAGTAACAGTGGCTTTGGGAAAAGTACGGAAAGGAGAACTAAACCAGAAGTAAAAAAAAAGGAGGATAACAATAACTAAAGACAAATGCACAAAATATAAGACTATTACATTTCTTCTAATACCTATTTATTATTACTTTGGCTAATACATTATAATCTAGCTGGGAGTTGAACCCCTAATTACTCTACTCGATTGCTAGCTCGATCTTGTCTTATATTATATTATATGGGACACACATATAATACTTATTTTCCACTTAATTTATATTAAAGAGCTTTAAGCTATCCCGCACTTCATATACCCTGTGTACGCGATAAGAATAGCTATCCACAGGGTTGTGGTAATTGAATACTTATATAATTGTCCTATGGTTTATGTATACATAGATATATTTATACCTATGTATATTATATACAGCTATCTTTCTCTGTGCGACATAATAATTTAAGTTGTGGCTTTAACCACTTTGATTGTAATTAAAACAATGACATTTAAGTATGTATATATATCACAGTTTGCCAATACAGGGTATGTCATAGTTCGGTTTGTGTATCTTGCAATCGCGTACGTTTTGCGGTCTGAGTATCTTTTCTTGTTTAGAATTTAGCATCGAAGTGTGAAACAGGGTCAAACTATTTTTTTTTCTTCTATAAGATACAATTTTGACAGAAGTAAGATAAAATGGAAAGCATAAATAAAGCGCAATATATACACACATTCATACACACACCACGCACACCCATGCACAAACCTTTTAAAAGTACACACCAATCTGTAGCTAGTAGACGTGGCTCTTGTTCGACCGAGTGAGCAAATTCTAATCAGAACGGCGCCACTGCCTGGCCAGAAGGTGGCTAATTGCTAATCAATGTAGATGTGTGTGTGCATATATATATTTATATACATATATATATATATATATATATATATGTGTGTGTGTATGTGTACGGTTGGATGTATGTTTGTTTGTCACGTGTGCAGAAAACGCCTACACTTAATACACTTCATTATTATTATTATTATAGTCTTGAAAGCACTTCCCTGCTTAGATACTTTCGTATATATATTCCTGTACAGGGCGACGTCTGTTTGTATTAAGTTTCTTTCTATGTAACTTTTCACAAAACTTATTAATATTATAGATCAAATCGCCATTGCTTTTTTATACATTTGCCTGTATAGTAGGTTTTAGTAAGGGTATTCCAGCTTTGGGGCCATACAATTCTACTTTCTCGTTACCTTCTGCATTTGTTTTAGTACGAATTAAATACCCCATAAATGTGTATATACATATATACTTATGAATATCTTGCGGTTGTAGCTTGTGCTGGTTTTTTACCCGGAACCCATTAAAATGATTAAAACGGTTATGTTAAAGCTTTGCTGTGATTCTATACGGGATATTTATGCACTTGATCGGAAATAAAAACTATATATGTATCTATAACAACATTTCGTATTGGGTATACCAAACACAACAGTGTTCTTTTTACATTTTGTTACAGGGTATTTTATACTCAAGCAACGTCAACTGGAAGACATTTTTTATGAGAATTGCGTTTAATTGTGTAATCGTGTAAACGATTGAAAATAGACAGAAATCATGAGGACTAACTTTTGGAAAATAAAATAATACATAGTCTTAAGATATTGAATCTTTTTTCCGAATCTCTTAAAAAGCCAATTATATATATAAGATCAACGGTCTAATGCAATTTACGTATCGAGTAAGAAATAAAATAAATCAATTCCACATAGTTTTTGGGTCAATCTCTTGCTTAGCATTAAATTCGCTTCGTTCAGTTAATTTGTGTTTTTCTTTTGATTTTAATTAAAATCCATTCATGGAATGCCCTTAGTATGCAAGTTTTAGTCTGCTTTTGTGTCAGCATTGGTTAACAGTTGATATTAAACTGGCGCAAATGCTTTTAGATACAGTTATCAAGGTCTACTTATAACGTTTCTATACTATTTCAACCCACACACACGCACACGCACACACACACACATGATGTGAAGGACTTTTAAGCGAATACACTTGACCGATTGGCCAAATCTTTGCCTACGCCATGGCAATCAACGAAGCGTTACCTAAACCAAGTTAGTTGTAATGAAGCAAAAAGACAACAACAACAATCAACACAATAGCAACAACGAAAACAACTGTCTAGTCGCAAAGAGCATGGTAAAAATAAAAACCTGAACGCTTCGTTGCATTTTGCCTGACTTGATGTAATTTGGTTTTCTTTACCTCAGTCGTTGGTTACCTTTTGTACATATTTTGATTTGTATACCCTAAGTCTATTTGTTTTGAAGGGTTTAAATCACTTGTGGTTGAGTTTGTGACAGGCATAAAAAGAGGCACTTTGAATGAAAGATATTCCATGTACTATTGCAGCGCGTATTACACTTTAACACTGGACTACAAAATTTATGTAAATTTAACTATTTTAATCAAAAGCAAATATCAAACACAAAATATAGAAAATTTGTTAGATTTTTGTTGCAGTTAGTTAAGGTACGTTTAAATTTAAAACTATGTTTTATCGCAACAAATGGTTGCATGCTTACACAATGCAACAAGTTGTTGCACTCAAAATTGCATCGTGTAGAGATGCTTTAGTCTATATATACTATTATTTTGAACAGTTCATTCAACAATTTGTGGGTCGTTACCAAATTTGGTATATAGCTTCCTGCATACCAAATACAGTTCAAGCTAAGTTCCAATTTTGCATTCCATTCTCAAAACGAATCCAAAACAATCGACTAATAAGTATAATTTAAAAGCAATAGCTTTCAATTCAATCTGCCAGACGTATCTATATATATATATATAATATATAAGATCTATTACTCACACATATTCAATTGATGAGAGGGAGGGTATCTCGCAGTCGAGTAGCCTCAATTGAAGCCTTTTACTTGTTTTTGTTTTTTTCTTTGTTCAAACAAAAAATAAATACATAAGGCAAAGCATTAATTTGTGCGAGTATCTATGATTGTGTGCTGTTAGTGTGCGAGTGCGAGTGCGACGTCTGACTATGGCTATATCGTTTCATATAATGCCGCAAAATTATGTCATCACGAGACGGACGGGCAGGCAGAGATCCAAGCCACCAAGCCCAAACTCAACTGCAGGCATACTAAAAGTCTCAGATCTCTTGGTTTTACATTGCATTTTCCATTTTCCATTTTCCATTTGCCATGTTTTCCATGTTTTCCCCACTTGCATTATATAAACTGAGAAGCAATTTTCCCGACTACCATCAATTATTGGGATAGTTGCACACAAAATGTGAATCATTTTTAGCGATTGAGTTTCTTTTCGGTTTTTCCACAGAAGACACACACACACACACAAATGTAAATGAAAATGGAAATGGATAGAAGGAGCCCAAGTCGACCAATTTAAGATCTGTACGGGGGGTCGGTCGCTGTTGGAGGAGTAAAGAAATCCCCACGTTTCTATTCTGGGAACAAGTTCTACTTATTATTAAGTAATTTTTCTTTTAATTTGAATACTTGATAAGAGTTTGCCTTGATTTTATTTGATTTGATTGCGTGCCTTTATTATGCTAATAAATAAAATCTTTTTTCTGTTTAATTTATGTGTATTTTGGTCTGTTTAGTGATTCACCAGAATAAACTTTCACCAAAACATGTTCTACACGTTACTTTGGACGGTGACAGCACGTGTCAGCTTAAAAATCTGCTAATAAAGCTAATTAAAACCGATTTTGATATTCGTCTGAAGCTCTCTATATATAAATTATACGATATATGCTTAATATTACAAGGCCACAAATGTAACAAGAACCTACTAAACGAATGTGATCGATGGGCATATATCTTGTGTTCAACGTAAGGGAAAGTCCCTACTCATAACTCACACACAAACAAACACACATATCTACGATAGTCACTACGATAAATTGTTTCCTGAATAACTGCTGTATACGATAAATTATTTCGATATAAAATATATATATAAAATAAATATATATTTATTTACTGTATCTAAGAATCTATTTATATATAAACGTCTGCTGTAATCGTTGAAATGCAGTACAGACATAGAAACTCACAAATATGTATAGAATATATCTTAGATACATTTATTTACTATCTATCTTTTAGTCATCTCAACGAATATTGTTATCGATAGCCATGGAATCGATTATTTGCAATTAATTCTGTGTCAAACGATGATACAATTTAGCTTCTAACTTTAACAGGACCCCAGATATACTATATTCAAACTCAAAAAATGTTTTTCGATAGTTTCGATAGGTATACGAATATTATACATAAAATAACTTTCGTTCAGTTTTAATTTTTCAACGGCTTTTCCAGGGTTATAATAAATTTGTTTGGTATTTGTGTAGGACAAAGATCTCACCTAAATTTGGCACGGTAACAGTAACTTGATTATTGGCGCCAACATCCACAGTTGCCATTTGGCTCGTATCCACACTGGCTGGCTTAAAGTCATCTGGAAATTGTAGACGATGGCAAAAGTTATGAAAAGTCGTAGAAAACGAAGGAACAAGAAGAGGAAGAAGTAGAAGTAGATGTAGAAGCTAAACTCACATTTGATTGTGTGAAATGCGGTGGATGTATTTTTGGGATTAAATGTGGCACCCAATTTCAGCTCGCGCACCTCATCCCCAATGTTAAGGCGCTCGGACAAGGAAAGCTTTTGTTTGGTTACCATCATCGTTCCCCCGTTTCCGCTGCTGTTACCGCTACTGCTCCCGCTGATGTTGCTATTGTTGCTGTTGCTGTTGGTAGTATATGGTATATGCTGGTAAGGCAGGTGGTGATTTGTTGGGGTCTGATTATTGTAATTGGCACTGGTGTAGTTTGACTTTTGATAATTGTTGTTATTGTTGCTGCTGTTGTTGTTGTTGTTGTTGTTGTTGTTGAAATGATATGACTTCTCGCCAGCCGTGTCTGTGGCTGCAGACGCCAACGCCAACGCCGACGTCGCCGCAGTTGCAGCAAAGCTACGCTCCTCCGCAGCGCCACCGCGTTGATAGTTGTAACCGCTTGCTGTTGTAAAATTCGCTAAGTCGCTGCTAGCGCCGACGACGACGCCGCTGCAACTACCGCCGTTTGTGGTGCTGTTGTTACCGGACTTACGATAACTGCCGCCGTAGTTGTGACTCGCAGCTGCTTTAGCTTTAAGGCGCTGCAGTTTGGTTGTTGCCACGGACTTAGGAATTTTTGCGGCCGTACTTATCGACGTGTTTTTTTAACGTTGCAAGACTTTTCCACACACGCCGTACACGGTGGAAAAAAGTGTTGCACGCAAAAAACACGTGTTAATCGATGCAAAAATTAAATGAAAACAAATCAAAAAAAAAAAAGGGATTCTAGGTACGCTACGTAGCCGAGGGATGAAGGTGGGGGTTTTTTCTACTCTGATTTCTACTCTCTTCTTCCTTTGCTACTCCTGCAGGGCGGCGTTTACACGTATTCGTTGTTATATTAGGCATTTGGTGTTGCGTTTCTTTTGATCGTTTGTTGCACAGATAATTATGTTTTTTTGTTTGTTTAATTTCTACGTTGACCCCATCATTTGATTTAGTTTCGAGTTTTAGTTGTTTTTGATTATCATTATTGGTGCTGCAAAGAGAATGCAACAATTATTATTCGATTCGATACGTTTGTGATACATTTTGTTGCCATATGTTTCAGCCGCTCACACTACCAATCACATACACACACACACATTCATATGTTTGTTACACATAAATACAAACATATGTATGTATTTTAGTCGTTTTACAACACTGGACAGCTGCACCTGCGGGTTGGACGCGTTATTGGCTCACATATTGACACACATTTCGCAACAACTACGCATTATTTATGCAAATTTGTAAGCGCATTCCACTATTATTTATCAATTGTAAAGGCCACGCGGTTTGTATTCCTTTTTATATAGGTGCCATTGTCTCAACTCCGCTTTCATTATTATCGATATAACACAGTTTATTGAATATAAACATTTGAAACATGCATATGTATATTATATTTAATTTTATTTGCAACTATTTACTCGCAAAGCATTCATGTATTAGTAAGGCAGTTTAGCGATAACACGACACGCACATACAAGCACACACACACACGCACACGCATGAACATACATATACAAATTAATACATATGTAACATGTACGTTTACACGTGCCGTGTAAGAGTTGCCAAATTTTTTACGTAAATTACAGCTGATCATATACAGGGCAAGCCACATTTGTACCAACATAAGTATGACATACATCTGTATGTATGCATGGAATGTATGCCTGTGTGAGCACGTATTTGAATACGCATCAAATTATGCCACTTTACATCCCATTTTGGTGCAAATTAGCGATAATTTTGTGAAACGCACGCACACAACAGCACATAATACGTAAGCAAACGAAAAAAGTGAGCGGCTGGCAAAGGTAAATGAAAAAAAAATGAGACTATGAAACAGACACAGCTGAAAAACAAGTTTGAAATAGCCGAAAACAGCAAAGCGAAGGTGAAATTTCCGAAAATCAAATTGAAACGTAGACGGAAAATATACATATGCATATGTACGCGTGTATGCGTGTTTATGTATTGGTGTGCATTCTGCTGCCGTTGCCTTTGTCGACATTTTGACTTTTGCTGAGTAATTTCTTTTGTTATATGAATAAATGTTGTAAAATTAGTTCACTGCCACAGTTATTTTATTTTCTTTCCCTTACACATGAACAAAAATATTCTTACAATATTTACACGACCCACGAACGACTTGTTAAAAACTAAGACTGAAACAACACGCAAGTTGTAAGCATAAAAATGCCAAAATATCACTATAAAAAATACATTTAATATACTGAAAAACAACACATTCAGATGTTTCAGCTAACAGCCGGTGTTAGCTGATGGTGTTTTCCAGCACTTAAATTCGCAAGTGTTGCCAGACAGTAAAAAACAGAACAGCCAGGGCCGTTGAGTCAATCAAAGTAGATATTCATTTAAATTGAAAATAAGTCTTAATATTATTAATATATTATTATATATGTACAAGTGCAGCTTAAAGCTGATGGTGATATACAATTTTCAAGCTATCAGCTTTGGGACCGAAGCTTCTTTTTTTTTAAAGTGGTAGAATTCTTATGGGTACTTCGACATTTAAATATAATATGCATGCAATAATTAAAATCAAATCTGAATTTTGCAAATCGTCCTTTAAGCTATACAAACAACATGCCGCCCTCAGGATTAACACCAGCATTATAGTAAAATAATGAAAGCAAACATCGGCAGCTCACACACACATACGCACTCACACAGAAGCAACAAGCAAGATCCCTTTGTAAAATAAATATTCAAACTGAAAGGAGATTATCATTAACATTTGCACAAAGCCTGCAGGCGCCGCCTTAAGCACAGCAACAACAACTTCTCTGCATAGCTACTGTTTCTGCCTGGCAATGGCAATACGGACGCGCTCTTATTATAACTAGGGCGTTAATTATGTTGAGCGATGTCTGTGCCACTGTTTCTGGCTGTGGCTGCTGCTGCTGTTGCTGCCGCTGCCTGGAACAGTCGCTGATCTGTACTTTAAGATTTCCCAGCGTCGCCGACTGTCCGCCTCATTGCGTTTCTTTGCTTTCGTCTCTCTTATCCTTTTCGAATATTTTTATAATCTCTGGCACTCCGATTGCTGGCATTTGATAAAGTGAAATTGATACTTTTACCGTACCCCTAAGTATTTATATTGTGTGCCCGCTGTAAGCTGGGGCAGGTGGGGTAGTTGGGTCAGGTGGGTTGCGGGTGGTCGTAAAAAACACAGACATACATATATATATTGTACTTATATATTTATGTACATTGTACATACGGACGAGTCTAACTGCAGCTTTAGGCAGCTATAAAACTTTCTAACGGTATTTTGGCGTGACGCCGGCAATTTGTAGGCCGACTGGATGTGGCTTCCTTTCCGTTAGGCAACCGTTCTCTGTACTCGTGCACCGATGTCCTTGTTTTGTTTTCTAATCAAAAGCATGTGAGTTTTTGTTGCTGCTGTTTTTGTTATTGTTGTTGTTGCTCACTTTACAGTTTCCATTCGCAATATTCGAATTTCATATTCCATTTTGTGGCTAATTTGAAAACTTTTCTTATCAGTTGATGAAATCTAAAATTGCATTTTTATGGCACTTCCTCTTTAGCCGCTGCCAGCTCTCTTCCTCTCCCATTTTGTTTTGTTTCTACTGTTCTGCTTCTTTACGAACAGCGAACATTTCGCCACCTATCGACACTTTCGTTTCAAAACTTGCTCATTTATTGCTTTGACAAACAAATCCAAGGGCGTAGTCAGAGGAGCGCAAAGGGTGCACTTCCCACTTCTTACAAAATACCAAAGGTAGAACATTAAAAGTTTTAATAAAATATTTTTAATAAAATTTAAATTTTTGTGAGCTTGACCGATCTTAGATTGGTTTTCGACTTTTAATCGCCCCCTCTCCGACCTCTTTGTGAACATCTATCTACGCCCTTCCATACACGTAAACACACAAAGGTACAATGCCTGTATTCGTCTGAGTATGTGTGTGTTCAATTGATACTGTTATTGCTTTGTATTTGGCCTACCGTTGCTTTCGTTCACATCTTTGTTGTGGCCCACTTTGAGGTTATGGATTGAAAAGCAATAAAAAATGTCAGAAAATCAGCAGAAGTCAAAATACTAATTCCTTTTCTAAGCCAAAAACCCGGCATAGACAATGTTACGCTGATTAAATTACAAATCTCCAGAAAGGCCTGAGAAACAATCGAATTGCAGTAGTAGCTCGTTGACAAATGCAAGATAGTCCCTCTATTCTTCGTTCACTTCATTAAACTCCACATTGTCTTAAGTGACCCCTTGACCCTTGGCTTTTTATTTAGGGGTAGACAAAAATTGGGCCAAGGCCACGTCTGCTCTGATGCCTGACAAGGGTACGCAATCAAAGATACCGTTCACTACCTGGAATCAGTAGCGAGCAGCTGTTATACTTTGTCACGCCCACTGTCAAGTAAGCGCCCACTTATGCAAATTACATTTGCATCAACTGGAAAGCAACAAGCCTGCCCAGACTCATACCCAACTACCAACTCCCGCCTGCCTATGGCCTGACAAATGCGTCCGATCAGGCGCACATAAATCAATTTAAGTGGACTCCCCAGGGCCAGGACAGACTGGGGAAAGTGATGGCGGCAATGCCGAGATAACCACATCGTGGCCCACCGGGCAGCTCATTCGCACGATCGCGGACACAACGGCAAACGTTTGAAATAGTCTGTAATTATGGTGGAGCACTGCATCGCCTCCCATCTTTCACTCCCAGATCCCAGTCCGTCCAATGCCAACCAACCAACATGCAGCCCCACTAATCGTAGGCAGCTAAATTGATTTTAAGATTCGCATACGTCGTGCACAGTACGGAACGTACACGGACATGGGCACAACCACACGGAGCACCGTCCATGTTGTGTGGCCATAATTCAAAATTTATGTCTTTTGAAATTATTTTAATGCTTCTAATGTGACTATTCCTTGCATCTTTGCCCAGACCGACAATCCGGGAGCCATAAATAATGGGTATGTTAATTTCATTAAAGTTTTCTGCTCATTTCGTCGTGGGTGAAGCCAACCTGGCTATGTTATTAGAGTGCCTTCTTGGAATCGAGTTCATATGGAATCTATAGGTCTGCTTTCAACGATTTTAAATAATAGTTTTAAACGTGGCTCAGGATTTGTAGTAGGACAAGGGACAATCTGCATATATATTATATTATATATGATACTTTCATACAAATATAAAGCTAAAGATTCAGTCTATCTTCATCGGGAAGTCCAGCACCTTCGATAGAGACAATGATTCCAGCAAAACGAATTGTGCTGTTCAATAGACAGGAGCCTGGTGGTACAAAGGCTGTCACAGTAGGTAAACCTTATATATAGTGTAAATACATTAACCTCACTTATTTTCTATTGATCTTTTCAGTTATCTTAATGGAGCTTACATGGGTGAAGAGTACGGAAAAGATCAGCATGGTCGCGGAGTTACCTGGAACTCATGGCGTGGTCCTATGTATAGCTGTACGACCGTTCACATGATGAGAAGACGGAAGTAAAAGACAGTTCATCCTATCTTTGTGGGAATATTAATTAAATTTAATTTAATTAATCAAATTTTATTTAAGGACACCAGTTTTTTTAGCTGAGATACTTTTAAGAGTTAAATAATCAAAATAAAAACTTTATTTTTACACTTTTCTCAAAAAAAGAAGTTAAGGATCAGTGATAATTACTCTGATTACTCTCCAAGTTTGTTAGCTTGGACATATTATAAAATTAATATAAATTTAGTGTATCTACTAAACATGTATTAATTTAATAATTTCCCTAATGAAGTTGGTAATTATGTTAAAATCTGAATAAAGCTTGGCCTAAACAATTGCGTCTAATTAAGGCTGAAACTCAATCAGCGATCATATATTCCAATTGGAATCGGAAGCCCCACAATGGGGAATTGCGCAGCGCCCGTGTACGAGTATGTGGTTACTGGACTTTGGGAGTCAGAGTCGGAGACGGATCCGGACGGACCACATGCGGTGGATGCGGACGACGCCAGAGCAACACGAGCAATCACAACAAATAAGCACACACATTGAGCCCCATCAGACCCCACGGGTCTCAATCTCGGATATATCGGAGATAAATATCGCGCTGTTGTTGCAACTTCCAACAAGTCTCTATGCCCCGTCGCCTGTTGCCTGTTCCATGTTGCCGTTGTTGCCGGCGTGGCACATGGTGCGTGCCGTCAATCGTTCGTTTGGGGCTGTGGGGCTGTGGGGCCATTAAATCGATATCGTGTCGTGCATTTGTGTAAGTACAAATGTCCAGCTAACTATAACATCGATTACAAGATCACACGCAGAGCAAGCCGAGCCAACTGCGGCACGAGGCACGAGGCATGAGGCACTCAAACATTCAAGTGCTGAAATGTAAACGGCTAATGTTTGCGATCTGCGATCGGATTGAAGTGGCTTTTCCTGGCAATTTGACAACTTGTCTTTTAAGCTTTAAGTGTAAATTTAATTGGATTCCGCTACAGATACACACACACTCACACACACATATAATGAAATATATACTTCTTGGTAAGGTATTCTATCATGAGTTAATTGTTGTTACTTAAAGCTTAACGAAGTTTCCGTCTTAGATTCTACAGAAGTGGCAAAAATATTAGGCACACCCTGAGTATATCACTTTTGTGTATGCGAACAACGTTTCGTTCCAGATATATAATACTTAGCGGTACTTTTACTGGACAGATTTCCCATCGCATTGGTATCCTTATAGCTTTTTAATGCCAATGTGTGAAAAGTTTACACCGCAATAATTGAATCTAGACGCAAGTTGAAGTCTAAAGCAATCTCAACTTTGCCTTCTCCTGCAGTTCCTTGCCACCTGCGCAGCTCAATAAATAATGCAGCCGGCCAGTGGCCATTTTCGGGCTCTGCCTGGCCAGCTCTTCTGCCTGCCTTCCAGACCAGGACAAGCTTGCCACACGGTGCAAGCCAAGCCAGCCAGGCCAAGCAGAGAAGCAGAAAAATGATACGAAAACAAATTGAAATTGGCAAGTCGCTTGTTGAGCGCTAATTTATTAGGCATTCGACTTGTTTCCCTAGAATTTTAATTGAATATTAACACCTTTGGCAGCCGGCTTGTTGCTACGTTCCCCGGGTGCAGGCGGTCAAGCGCCGCAAGCGTTGGCCACAATTCAATTTTTGTGTATTTCTTGCGTTGATTTATTCAACGGTTTCAATTCTACTTCGCCTTCCCCTCAATGGACATCTCTCTGTGTGGGTTTTTATGGGTAGAACCGAATACGAGTAGCCAAACTGAGAGCTGAAAGGAAATTGGTTATTTATAAATGTCAATAAGGATTAAATTGAATACCGTGAAAGTCATGCGAACTAAAAAGAGAGAAAAACAATATTGCATCTCATATTTAGCTACAGATACATTCATCGTATTCTCATAGTGTTCAGATAACAGTCAAGCAATTATAACTACCAAGTGTATAAAGTCCTCTGACATATATATCATATTTCCTATTCCCTTTATCTCTCTCTCTCTGACATCTTCGTGGCGTCTCTGTAGCACTGCTTGTTGCACATTGTCGGCCTTGAGCGAAGTTGCTTTCAATTTGGCGGCAGTGCAAATTGTTTTTAAAGTATTTAATTAATATGAAAATTATGAAAATTTCTTGGGAGCAGAAACGGCGCTGGTGGCTAAGGGAATCGAGCACAATCTAATCTCAACGAGATCAGCAATTCCCGCGCCGGCTGCGCGTGGAGCGCTATTATTTATTGACACCTGAAACCAATAAGCAAAGAGCTGAAGCTGAAGCTGGACCTGGAGCTGGGAGCTGCTCTCGCCTGGACTTGAGCTGAGGCGTTGCCGCTGTGACAGCAGATGGTGTCGGTTTTGGTGTTGCTGTCTTGGACTGCCGGTGTAACATTCCAGGCACCTTTTCAGATCGTCATCGGGAGTAGGCGCGGCGTCTGCTCGTTCCAATAACAACAACAGCAACAGGAGCATCAGCAACACCATCGCTGGCACCACATCCTACAGTCTCTCCTCCATTTACCATTTACCGCCTGAGCTTCGAGCGCGACTGCACGCGACTCTCGCCTGGACCGCCCGCCTGGACCGACATTCTACTCGACTGTTTGATTTATGCTCGCGTAATTGTTGGTTTAAACGTTTCGCAAAGTGTCCAAGTTGGGGGGCCCCAGCCGCATGGTGGACAGCAACGGCAACGGCAACGGCGACTGGCAGACAACGTTTATGACACCAAGGCAAAATGTGAAGCAAATCCAGGGTTGTCAAGCAAAGGCAAAGTCTGTTCGCTAAGCGAAGATTAAAGTGAATCGTTAGGAATATATTTAAATAGTCGAAATGACCTTGTCAATTGGGCAACAGATTTACGAAGTCCTCTCGAAATTCACGTCTTAAAGGGATAGGGACTCAAGCTGTACCAAAAATAAACAATAATTGTACCAAATTTTGTCAAAATGTACCAAAAAATTCAAATTTTATACTGTCTTTTAAATTGTATAGAAATATTTACCTTTTGTATAAAAATATATCAGTATATAAGTTGCATACTGCAGTAGGGTGGCAACCCTTATCAGCGCCTATATCTTGGCCATATATTCAAGTGCTGGCCTTAAATTTCAGCTTCTCACGTCACACCTCCGGGACCACCTTGCAGCTGCTGCATGCGCTTATTTTCGTTCGTTTGTCATCATTTTTTCAATAAATTTCAATTTCCAGGGTCCCTTCCTCCACGGATCCACGGATCCCCGCATCGCCGTATCCTTTGGCCTATAGCTTGGCCGCCTGTGAAATCCGAAGTGTAAAATTGATTTAAATGGCTCGTGAGTGAAGCAGATAATTTTCAGTTGTCAGATACTTGTAATATTTATGTGCCGACGATTATTATTCCGGGCCCGTCTCCGTTTAAAGTTACCAACGCGTGAAAATTGCTTACTTGCCTCTGCCACCTCCTGTCTGTCCGCTTGCCACCGAGAGCTATGCTTAACTCATTTTTAATATGAATAATTGTGGCAAATTACATGGCAATTGCATAATCATCTGAAGCCCGTACACGTCTCCAACCTTTTGTAATTGAATTGGCCGACCAATTATGCGGCGAGTGCAGCATAAGATGAGGATGGGGCGTGTGAGTGAACTTTCAAGTTTCCGGTGGAAGAGGATAGAAAGGTGTCCTGGAAAGGCATCCCTCGGTACTCCTATAGCCGGATATATAAGAGAGTCTCTTCTTCCCATTTCCAGTTTCAAACAGTTCGCTTCAGTCTAAGCCCTGGCCAGTTCCAACTCTACTAACAATACACACAATTTGGCCAAGAAACAACCAAAACACATTCAAAGCTAATTACCCACACATAGACCAGGTTCACGCAGCGTCTGATTCCAAAGATAACTGCCCTCTGCGCCCCCCCTTGGGTTCCAGCAGAGTCTTCACGATCGAGATTTATGGCGTTAAATTAATAATCATTTCAACTAAATTAATAACGCCATAGAGCCAGATTCAGGCCCTCGACTAGTTCCAGATGATTTACAATGTGTGCAAGTTTTGAAATGGCTGCAACACGAAATTAAGACTATGAAATTTATTTATGAACTTTTCGAGTTTGTTTACCAATTCGAATATTGTAATTTCTCGACGATTCCTCATACTTTTATTGGATGGGGGACAAGGTGAGAGGCGCCTTGTTTACTCTACGCCAAGTTGCGGGTCGCTGTCGTACTCGCATCTCTGGATTCTCGGACGGCACGTCAACGCAGCAGGTGACTTTCCTAGAGCTAACACACGCGCGTGCGCAACTCTCGTTATTATCTTCATTTTTAACACCAACGATTTGGTAATAGAAACGCTGGAGAAACAAAGGGGCAGGCACAGGGGAGAGGGCTATAGGTTATAGGGTACAGTGCATAGGGGGCCCTCCCATCAGCCAGATGACGACGATTCTGTCTGGGACTTTCTTTCAGCATCTGCTAGACGTTAACCACAGAATGTGGTGTTGATCGCTGTTGCGTTTCGTTTTCTCATTCATGTTGTACAAGATTTTTATCGCGCTTTTTCATTAACATATTGCGGGATCGTTATTTTTTGTGTACCTTTTCCACTTCGTTGTTTTTGTTTTATGTACCTCTGACTATTTTGACATTTCCAACTGTTGTCGCTGTTCGTTTTATTGGCCAGTTGTCAGTTGCCAGTTGCCAGTTGCCAGTTGCTGTCTGGCTGGAAACATGATCTGTTATTATGTAAATTTGATGATTCCCTAATTCTCTAACACCATTATTTATCCATTGTTGCTCTGGTGACTGGCGCCAAAAATTGTTTCTTTAATACTCCAAAGTTTCTGACACCCTAACGATCTGCACTGAAATCGATATGCAATTTGTCGGACAAAGCTTAAATATCTCTGGAACGATACCCATTACTTCCCACTATCTCAATCTCTGTCTCCCTTACTCTAACTATGTACCTAGGTTATACTCCAGCTCTGGCTCCAAGTCGATGATCAACGTGGCGCCTGTCGCAAACCCTTTAATTTAATCAACTTCTCTTTGCTTTCTAACTTGCATAAGTTGGGATCAGATTGTCACTTTTTGATATTATATCAAATATTATGATTCTCTTTTCACTTGGGTGGTCGCAGATGATGATTATCTACTAGTATAAATTGTGTTCATCAAATTGGCTTCTCTATAAGGGATTACCTATCACATTATCTGCGTATATTATATCTTATACTTTATTTGTTTACATTAGCAACGATTTCTCAACGAATCATGAATTATTAGCAGCTGACTGTTAAATATTGATATTAACTTATGAAAAGATCAGAAGAGAGTTTCACTATACTAATATGTATTCTAAATAAAAATATTGAGGTTTAAGAGAGAATCAATTATTGCATTACTCTCAAAGCAGATCTTTAAGTATTGTAATCTTTGTAGACGAAGCTCAGTTTTTAATAGATCATCACAGAGGAATAAAATCAACTTGTGTTTTCGATAGAGCTAAGAGAGTAATTAATGTTAACTATTCTAACAGTATTTGCTGTTTTAATATACCCACAGCCATTGGTCAGTGAATTGCCATCATTACCACAATCTAGAAACTACGAGTTGGCTGAAACGGAAACCCAATTATGGATAAAGTAGATAATTGGAAGCTGGACCGCAAAAATATAATTCACAATTCAATGCACTGCGAGAACATAAATCCTCTGAAATCCTTTTAGAATGAAAGCAAAAAGGAATAACTGGATTTAATTGCAATTATGGCAGTCCACATCAGGAATAGAAATGAAATATACTGAGTTTCATAATTATACAGGAATTGCAGTTGCTGCACAATGTGGGAAGCATCCTTTGCCGCAGGAGTGGTAATGTGGCATTGCCCACAAGCTTTGCAATTGAAATTACAATTACATATAATCACACATAGAGATATATTTACTTGCATAAGCATTTATATATATGTACTCTTCTCGTTTATCAAATATCAATATGGCGGCCATTGCGCATGACGGGTGCGAGTGACGCGAATGCTGACCAATCAGCGATTTGTTATTACTCGCCCTTGCGTGTGTGTGTAAGTGTATGTGTGTGTGAACAGGTAGCATGGAGTAGGCGTAGCCTGAGCTAGCACTGAGTATGCAAGTTACGGAATATAACCTGTTTGTCTGCTGTCTCTCTTCCACACTGATATCTCTTCGGTGAAGAGTTTACAGTGCTTGTCAAACTGCAAAGAGCAACAGTTGCTGATATCGTGCGTATTTTGTGTGCGAGCTGAAGATTTTATTCAACACTCATGGCTAAAATAATGTAAACAGCTCACTGTGTTTCTCAATTATCGCAGATCAGTTTTTATAATGCTACAAAAAACGAACTTGTTTACCAAAAAATCACAGTGATTTCAAAGGGATTATAGATATTTTAGTTTATTACTAGGCATTAGTTTAATCTCAAACCCATAACACATAAAATAAAACTAATAATAGTAAATATACATGTACCTACGACTGGTTCTCTTTGGAATGAGCTACATATATTGTATGCCTTTATTTTCTGCCATTCATGTAGGCGCCTCTCTCTCTCTCTTATTCTCGTTCTCTAATTGAGCAATTTCAGTGCTTTCCTCAATTGGCAGAGAGCAACGCCAACAACAGTTTGACATGTATTGCTGCATGCACGTCAGGCAATCGCTTTCTCGCTCTCACCACCGCCTAACAGCAGCAACCACTTACTGCCTCACACACATTGTGCACACCAACACAAGCTCGTCGCTCGCTTGGCTGGTTGGCCATTGCGTTTGGCCCTCACCGGCCTCAGCGGCCTTTTCTTTTTTCCCAATGCGTTCAGTTTGTCTCTTGAGTTGTTCGCGTGCGGTTCCGGAGTTCGCAGCGCTTGACTCTGTTTTGTTTGTCATTGTTGCTGTCGCTGCTCACGCGATCAACGTCTGCCCCGCCGGCAGCAATCTTCAATTTAACGGCAATAAACAAATGTCCAATGCATAAATCAGAATATAACACGCACACAGGATTTTGTTGCACATCAAATAGAATCATTTCGCGCACTAAAAGCCAACAAGTATAAGCAAAAATTAAAAATAAGGAAGCGAAAAGAAAATATAAATATAAAATAACGGCGACAGCCACTGAAAAGTCATATCAATTGTTCAAATTTAGCACCAGTGTTCGTTCTTCTTCTTGTTCTAATTGTTGTTGTTTTTGTTTTAACCCTTGTACGCAATCTATTAAAGTCACGGAAATCGGGAAATTTTGCTAAAAATTGCAACACGTGTTTATGCTAACAGTGCGTATGAAAATTTGTTGCTTGTCTTCGGCCTTAGTTATTTTCGTTTATGCCGCACACACACAGCGTTCGTGTGTGTGTGTGTGTGTGTGAGTGAGTGTGCCGCAGAGTGTATGTGTATGGGCCATTGAGCACATGTCTTCAAAGTTTGCAAATCGAAGGCTTTAACAAAAAAAACTCAACTCGCCGCAAAGCAAAGCAAATGTACAAAGTAATCAAAAGCAACACAACTGATAAAACAAAACAATATATAAATACGGATACGCATAAACGACATATAAATATATATTTACAGGTGAGTTATATTCAGATGTAGAGAATGCCGGCGGTCAAACTCACCTTGTCTTAGTTTTTTTAAGCTTTCGCAAAAGAGTTGAATGATAGTACTTGAAAGTATACTGGAAATCCCTAAGGAAACTTAACTTTTTAGCCGATAAACTTAAGCATGAAGACAGATTCTTCAAAAAAGATAATCATATTTATATCAAGAACTCTTCAAGCGATGACTAGATATACTTTAAGGGTTGAAAATAAATTAAATCATCATCTGATCCTATAGAAAAGATGTGTAGAGATAATAAAGAGAACAATAACTATATACAAAACCATTTTGGAATCTCAAGATCAGCGAAAAAAAGCTTAATATAGACTTCATCACGTAAAAAAGGGGTTTACGAGACATTAATAGGGTACTTTTAAGATATATGTATCTATATATTAACTCGTATTGTGTTATATTATATACTTGTTTATTGCTAGTAGAATAAACAAAACTGGAGATTTATTAACAGCGTCATTGTACGTTTGTTAAAGAGGTTTTATCTGTTGTTTATAAATCCACAGAAAGTGTTTATATAATATATATTTTATAATATTATGATATTCGATAGGTGAAACGCACTTATTATGAGTAACGATTTGTAAGTCCATAGGCGAGTCTGTGATTCATATAGCTGACACTTGCGATCAGTTTAGGTGCCCCGTGCCAACTACCCAATATCTTTTACGGAAACTATCAGAAACTATCAGAAAATATCAAAAACTATCAGAAAATATCAGAAACTAACAGAAAAACACTTTCATACTGCTTGGCAGGCATCAAAAATGCAATTGAAAAGACAATCGAATTAAGATACAAAGCAAATTAATGGATTAAAGATGGAATATTTCACAAGCAAACGGATTGGAAGTGATCATTTTCCAAACGCGATTTCTTATGCCAAACTATCCATAGTCTTGCATCTATTTTCGTTTTAATTAAAGGCCAAAAATAATAATAAACATGCGGCCATTCCAGTTGTCATTCATTCATCACATCACAGACCAGCGTCTGAGAGCCTTGTGATGTATCCGTGAGATACTTTTGCTTTTGCTTTGTTTATTTAAATAAACTTTTAAGCAAATCATATTTGTTTTATCATGCAAATTTCCCCATAGAAATTTAAACATTATTAACTAGCTGCAGCCTCTTTTCTCATTATTGTTCTCTATGTTGTTGTTGTTGTTCTTTTTGTTTTTGTCGTTTGGGAAAGTTTTACGGGTGGGTGTCGAACAGTTGTTGTCATGTCTTCTTGTCGTGTTGCCGTTTGCATGCGAATAGTTTATTAATATTACGGATATTTTAGAGGTTTTGCCATTCGATTCGATTTTCGCTTCTCGCTGTTTTTTCTTTGCTGTATTTTCGGTTTAGCATTTAAATCGAGAACGTTTAAGCAGCCCTCAATTTATTGGCCAGCGCCTGTTTGTCGTCATATTTTGATTTATGAAGTGTGGAACTGGGCGCAGTTGTTCGCTCGTTTTCGCAGACACCAAAATATTTGTAGAGTAAACTTCAATCGAAAACCTGTAGAACAGAAACGGAAGTTAGAGCATTGAGTTTCTTTAACTTTTTAACTATAGTTTATATATTTCTCAGCTAAAGAGAATAAAGAGATACATAATAGATTGTAAGAGTCTCAGAAGTTTATAGCTGTCTTATAGACAACAGATTTGAGCTGGACTTAAAGAATGAAACAAGCATTGATTTTCCTTAAATTTCAGATACATTAATATTCTGATAGTCCCTTATGCTTTATGAGCTTGAGATACCTTAAGAAAATGTGTGTAAATGTTGTTTTGTTGCTGCAAGAAAGTTGCGTGCATAATTCACGATATGCCAAAGCGATTGTAGCTTTGATGATTTTACGCACTTGAGTTGGGAATTGCTTTAATTTGCGTACAGCTACAGAACACTTGCACACAAGTTTTCATTGAAAAGAAAGATGCGAAGATGCGTCTGGCGGTAGTTCGGCTAATTTAGATTGAGATGCGGTGCGGTGCTTTAGCATTAGCCCCAGCCTCAGCTCGAATGTAGTGCAAAAACTCGCGGCACATTGTGCGGCGAGTATACAGATACAGATGCAGATGTTAGATACAGATACAGATACAGAAACAGATACATTATGGTATGGCCACGCCCCAGCGAGTGCCACATTAAGTTGACAAATTTCATTCATTATATTATATACATATATATATTATATTTGTGTTTTATCTGCAGAGCGAGTACAGCTGGCAATTAAGTAGCAAATGCTATAAACATGGGCAAATTTCAAGTTTTATCTTGCAGATACAATGGCCAATGGCTTCATTGGGCGCTTAGTAAGCGCGACGGCCTTTGGTCAGGTAAAGGTTTCTGTTGTTTACTTCCATGGAAAATGATGGAAATGTGCGACAGCAGCTTCGAATTGTTGAATTTGTCGATTACATTGTATAAACACAGACGCCATTGCAGATAATTCGCTTTCAGCGCAAAACAGTCCCCGTCTCTGGGCTCGGATGGTACTCGTACCGGAACCAGTGCACATGGTAACATTAACGGTAATGCCAACGACCATTTTCAACAAGGCCCTGCCCTGGAATCCGCATCTGGTCTTTGGGCAGTTTAGTTTCAAAGCTCGGACGCGTCGCAGTGCCTCTTAAAATTACCAATCTTTGAGTGATTCGGATCCGACAGCAAACAGATCAAGTTGAACTGTAACATCTTAAGAACTGATCGGTATTCCATCTAAGACATACTTATAAACATTCCTCGGAAATTTCACCTTTTGCATCTCATGTTTCAGTCAATCAAAATCAAACCAATCTCCGCGAATGCGAAGTAAATTTAAAAACTACAAAAATTTTATTACGTTTGACTTTAATTAGAAACTAATTGGGTACAGGCAACAAAAGCCAGACGATTGGATGCGATTTGACTAACAAAACAGCAAACAACTCTATAAACACGAATTGAGATACGACTCAAAGCCCATAGAAACCCATAGAAACCCATTGAGATCCATTGAAATCCATAGAATCTATCGCTGGCCAAGGTGTCCGCTTTCAGTTGGGGGCTTGCGAGAGGCTCCCGCATGCAGTTAAATTGACAGGCAACCAAACAAGCGAAAGATAATAACAATAACACTCAAATTAAAAGCTTATAAAAGTCAAGCACACACACTCGAACACACACACACACACATACATACAAAGAAACACACAACAGAATCAACGAGCAAACAGAAGAAATCGAAAATCTGACAGATAACACGTTCGACTGGACGCGTTTGTTAAGTAAATTGAAAATGTGTAAATCGAGCTGAAAATAAATTAAATTAATTTCAGTTTCAGTTTATTTTAATGCCTCCAAGAGGCAGCCAAACCTGATAACAGATCTTATGGCTATAACTGAACAACTGCCAGCAGCAGCAACCAACAGACAGCAGTCGCTTTACATCAGATAAAGTATCTTTGAGGTTGCTGCTGCAGTGGCTGTGTGTCTGCCGTGTGGGGCATCTTTAGTATAGGCTATAAATCGCCGGATCGAATAGCCATTAACTGTAAAACTAATTGATAGCTGAATAGTTGATTTGTTCATCTATTCTATAAATCTGTAGAATCTCATTGAAGAAATTGCAAAATTCTTTTGTGTAACCCGAAAGTTTTCGAAAGTTTTTTCAAAGTTAAAGCACGCGTTATACACACGGTTTGTATCGCATGATTGTGTGTACAAAATTTCATCTATAAATTGTGATGATCGTGTGCTAACACACGATCATTTGCTAGACTGAAAATGTATAGCGTATTCCGTTTCACGATCGCATTTGCAGCAAGCATTTTGCTTGTTTACTTGCGTCAAACATAAAACAAGCCAAAATATCTGACGCTTTAGTGAAGTGGGTTCGTTGGGCTGGGGTAAAAACGAGGAAGGGAGGAAGAGGGCAGAGGATCAGTTGGCGGATCGGATCGGCCGGCCTAGGCCGATGACTCAAGAGCGGCCAACTTGCCGTTGGTATTTTTGTTACAGCAACAGCATCGGTGCGGCAGCCAAATGAAATGTTTTTTGTATATATAATCTGCCTCACACAGAGACCGAGAGAGAGAGAGAGAGAGCGTAAGAGAAACAGAGAGAGATGCAAGCTGAAAATTGAAAACAGATCCAAGAATATCTCGAATCGCTGCGGCGCAGTTGCCTCAATTTGAAAACATATACGAGATGCGAACACCGTCATCGTCATCAGATCCCAAATCTCAGATCTCAGATCTGGGATCTCTATGTAAATTTGTACATACTACTCGCATATCTGTCCAAACATATACTCGAATATATTCGAATAATACCCATGTATCTATGCGTTGGCCTGCGATCGATTGCATCGTATATCGAACGCAGCGACCTTTGCAGATATTCTATCTGAAAGATACACTTGCAGCTCGTGCTCTCAGTTGGCTTCTATTTCTGCCTGTAAGCAGAGACGCGGCACCACCAGCACCTCACGTCTCCGCCGTCTCCGGCGTCGTCGCCATCGTCATCGTCGTCTCTGGTAATTTTAGAAAATGTTTCTACATAAGCAATAACAGAACACTGAAAATCATGCGCCCCATTTAATAATATTGTGTAAAAGTTTATTTTTGTTGAAACTCTTCGACTCGGCGACTCCATTGCCGAGGCGGGGGCTTACCACCAGTCAGTGTGAGTATGTTTAGAAAACCATATTTTGATAATCGATTAATTTTCTATCACTCCCCCTCCCACTCCCTCCGCCAACTAATCGATTAGTCAACTAATCGACTTTGACAACATGGGGTCCAGATCTAGTTGGTAAATGATATTTGCTCTGCTAATATTTTAAAATTTCGTATAAATGTTTTGTTTAGGAAAAACTAAAAACGAGTGGGGAAAATGTGAAAATATTCATTTTTCATTAATGGCAATTTCAACAGTTTTATGTCTCTCAATTATCGTTGCTTTAATGCCAAAAGAAATACCCAAACCGATGGTAATAAAATTATGAAATATCGCTGCCAATTAGCAAGGTAATTCTGCTTCCTTCGAGCTTCCTTGAACAGATTGGCCATATAGTCTCCCATAGTTCAAATTAGGTGCCATCATTAAGTCAGATCTCTAAATCAGCAAATAAATCAATTCATTTGATTAAAACAAAAATTAATAATCAAAACAAATTCGAAGGTTAAGTTCGAAAGAAGTCAATGTTAAGTTTATCCTCAACTTGTGGGTCAACTATAGAATGTCTTTCCATCTACAGTAAAACTGTTTTTAATGGGGATATCATTGCAGTCATGGGAACAACGTACTATGCTAGAAAGCTGCAAGTTATCGTGCAAGTTTCTGTGCAAGATGTTTGTTATACTTAATAATTGAACATGATAATGAATCTGACCTATTTCCACCGATTACCTAGGAATATATATACATATAATTAATATATATATTATTGACTTCTCTTTGCAGCGCACAAAGTACCAAAGACAACTGAAACTTAACTCCAAGTAGACCCTCAATGAATTAAGTGAGCCGTTGGCGATTGGATTCACAGATCCATTGCTAGCGATCACTGATCGGTGATCCGCAGAGGATCGGTTTGTGCTCAATTCGCATTCGATAAGCACGGATTACCTTTGGTCCGCCAGTCTACACACACAAAGTATGCTGCAACATCCCGCCACAGATTTCTACGACTTGGCTGCGGCCAATGCGGCAGCTGTGCTTACGGCGCGGCACACGCCTCCGTATAGTCCGACTGGGTTGAGTGGGTCGGTGGTTGCGTTGCACAATAATAACAATAGCACAAGCAATAACAACAATCTCGATATGCTGGCGCACAATGGAGGCGGAGTAGGCGTGGGTGGGGGCGTGTCAGTCGGTGGACTGCATCTGAACAGCAGTAGCAATGGTGGCGCTGGAGGCGCGGGCGGAGGCGGTGGCCAATCCACGGCTGGACGTGAAACTCTGCCAAGTTTCGGCTTCACGCAGGAGCAGGTCGCTTGTGTGTGTGAGGTAAGCTTCTGTCAAGGATGCGCGGTGCTTCTGGGCTGGCTAATACCGATAAGTTGGCCTCTTACAGGTACTGCAGCAGGCGGGCAACATCGAAAGACTGGGTCGCTTCCTCTGGTCGCTGCCACAATGTGATAAACTGCAACTGAACGAGTCTGTGCTGAAAGCCAAGGCGGTCGTCGCATTCCATCGTGGCCAGTACAAGGAGCTGTACCGGCTGCTCGAACATCATCACTTTTCGGCTCAGAATCACGCCAAGCTGCAGGCCCTGTGGTTGAAAGGTGAGACAACATCCCTCTCTCTATTTCTCCCTCTGTCTTTCCCTCTGTCTCTCTTTCTCTCTGTCGCCCTCTTCCCCTTTTCCTTTCCCCATGCACTCTGCCAGGACTAACCCGAAATTCTTTTACTGTAGCGCATTACGTGGAAGCCGAAAAACTGCGCGGAAGACCTTTGGGTGCTGTGGGCAAATATCGTGTTCGTCGTAAATTTCCTCTACCCCGCACCATTTGGGATGGCGAGGAGACAAGCTATTGCTTCAAGGTGAGTACACACAACCAGGACACCTTTTCCCCCCTCTCTGCATTACTCCCTGCCACAATAATTGCGGGAAAAAGGGCACAAAATGAAATCGTAGAAATGTCCGCTCGTCCTGCAGTTCATGCTCAACGCGTAACCAGAACGGGAACGGTCATGGCAAACTGCTGGGCAACGCCTTCTTTCCTGTGAACCGCCCCTTCCATGTGCTAGCTTCCTGACACTGACTGCTCCTGACACTGTTTACACTTGAGCCTTACCTCTGCGGGCTTTCAATTGATTAAAAACATTTGCAAATTATCCAAATTCAGGACACAGTAACTAGGATAACAAAACTATAGCAGATAAAAGAGGGTGCGACCACATCCAAAGCATCAGCTCTTCCACTCTCTGGGCCATTATCCTTTCTACCTGATTCTGATTCAGCGAAGACTCAGTTGAGGCTCTGCTCCACTAGATTCATAACAATCTCAGATACAAATTTAATTCCTATCAAAACTAAACACAAAGGTCCTTCAACAATCAGTTATTCGATATTTTGTTGAATCCTTTGCAGGAGAAATCCCGTTCGGTATTGAGAGACTGGTATGCGCACAATCCATATCCATCGCCACGTGAGAAGCGGGATCTGGCCGAGGCTACAGGACTGACAACCACACAGGTAAGCCCATCTGATCGAGTATCTTGTGTATGGCCATGTATCTGACAGATCCCATTTGCAATTCTTCAGTTAATTGCGTGTCATTAATCACATGTTGCACACAGAATTTTAGATGATTTTTCGCGGCTATTTTTAAGTATTCACTTGCACATTTTACAGGTTTCCAATTGGTTCAAGAATCGCCGACAAAGAGATCGCGCTGCAGAGCATAAAGAGTAAGTTTTCCCTCATATATCTATAGATAATATATATCCATATGAGATATATTTATATACGTATGTGGTGTATATTATATATGTTTAATATATCTAGATTGTAAAATTGATGAAAAATTATTTGGATGAGCGTCAACGCGTGCGAAATGAATTAGCATTTAAATTTCAATTACAAAAGATGACGACGACGTTTACTTGGCTTGTATAACAAGGCCAAGATGTGGTTTTTCATTGTGGGTGTCCAACTGGGGGCAACTAATGGAAGAGGATGGGAGAGGGTGGCTAATTAGTGTCAAGGACACGGCCATTTTTCACGTGAAAAACTGCCACATGTGAATACTGTAATATATAGTCTTACGACAAGTCATAAATGAAAATGTGGAAATGTGGAAATTTCGCTGACAGATTCATTAACATCTTGTTCCAAATTCATTTAGTATTTGTCGATCTTTTGTTTTCATAGGTGCATTGTCATATGTTTGGCAGACACTAAGGCCACTAACTAAAACTAATGAATAGTCCTTTCATTCCCAAAAGGATGTTGGATGCCAAGCGAAACATCTGCATTTCCGCTTAAGCAAATAGGACAACATTTGTGAAACTCTTCTGGGTTTGTTTCCACTTAGAGAGATGCCTGGCCGCTGATAGGCAACTTTTCAAATATTAAACATCCTTTCGGGCATCCTTTTGTTTACTCTCTCTCTCTTTCCTTCTGTCTATCTCTACTGTTCACACGTCTGTTTAAAGTCATGTGAAGCGCAAATATGTAGAAAAAGTGAAATGGAAATGGTTTTTGAAGTGGCCGAAAACGCAGTTAAGCAAGATTTAGTCGGGTTGCACTTTGTATCGTCGCATCGTAGAACCATTAGGCTAAACGATATATCAGTTACTTCAAGTGTACAAAGGAACTTCTACCCACAAATCGCGATTCACAATTCGCAATTCACAATTTGCAATTTGCGTTGTGCCTGCCACGAAAAACTACAACAATAACAACGAAAAATTGTCGTAATAAAAATAAAAATTGGCCGCCGTAGCAACCGCAATACACACACACACACACTAACACACACACACACGCACCCGTAGATACGGATATGCAGCTGACAAAAAAAGTATCTCACAGATACTCGTGTATATACGAGTATCTACATACACATAGGCAGCACAGTACCTACTACGATAGTTTGCGTCCTAACTGCTTTTTTTTGTATTATTTTTTATTATTGTTGTTGTTCTCAAGTTCTTGTTGTTGTTGTTGTTGTTGTTGTTGTTGCTGGTAACCTGATATATGTTTATGGCTGTTGCCGCGTCGGCCAGCAGCAGCAGCAGCAACTCAGCGCTGCTACTTTAACTTTTCATATAGTTTTTTTTTGCTGTTGTTTTGCTTTTGTTTTTATACATGCACCGAAGACCCGGCTTTATGTGTGTGTGTGTGTGTATCTGTGTGTGCTGTGTGTACATGTGTGCTCCATTATAGTAGGTCCTCAATATGTGTAGAACACTCACTTATGGCTGCTCTCAACCAACCCACCAACCAATTCATAAGAGCCACAAATCCATGAACAGCCCTTTTCTAGCTAAATTAAATTTCTCAGAGTAAACATATCTGTTCCAAATAGTTAAAGATTCTATATAAAAAATAGAGTATACATATCAAATATGAAGAATACTTATTGTATATATTTTATATCGAAGATTATTTTATTCAAAGTATCTGCCATATATGGTATTATGTTTGTATCACGTGTTTAACGACTTCATTTAGCTAAAGACAAAGCACAAGGCCATTCGCATATAGTCGACAGTCGAGGATATAGCCGTTATGATGACACGATAGCGATCGATGTACATGGTGACAAAGAGCAGATACTTCTTGTTGGTGACCTGAAAGTACCACAGATTGGATACAGCGCCGAGCAGGTCCCACTTTTGTGGGAAGACAACATCCAAATGTTTTTCGCCCACATATTGAAACATAGCATAGTAGAAGCTTATAGCCATCAATGGGAAGAGAATTGGGAGCATTATGAAAAATAGCAGGCCGCATGTATAAATGCATTTCAGTAGCGTCGGAAAGGGCAACTGCTGCAGCCAAATGTCAAGCAGGTGCTCCACCAGAGGTTGCACATAATAGACCAAACGACCTGGCCACGAGACGGTCGCCCACTGAAAGTAAAGCCCAGTTAATTGCACAGGACTAATTAGGGTATTACGAGCTTACGACTTTACGCTTGTGCAGTGGCTTCTTCCAGGTCTTATGCATTTCTACATACAATTTAGATTTTTTTTTGTATTTTTTTCTATTAGCAATGATTCATTTGACTGAACTTTTATGAAACGTCTACTTTTCATCGTACAAGGATTTCAGTCGATTGCTTAAAAACGCTAAGGACATTGAAATGAGTATATATAATATAACATATAATATAGGTATCATCTGTATATAAATCTCTAGCATCTTTTATCTCTCTGCATAAACATTGATTGATACAGAATCGTTGCTAGATATGATATAGTAATTCGATTTCGATAGTATACAGCGTATCAGATAAATAGATATATTATTATGTACTAAAGATAAAGTTTTTCATTAAAAACTTAATTAGGGACTTGTCATTTCCATGTGTAGTATACTGAACAGGTTGGGTCAGAAGGATTAAGAAGACAGCAAAAGCATCTATAAAATACATAAAAACATATCTTAAATAGCAAATTTAAATTTATGGAATATATTCAGGGATACAAACAGTATTATCAACTTAGTTCGATCTCTTTTCGAACTATGTTGAAACAAATTTAGTAGGAAACTTTTAAAAATATTATTTATAGATTATCTTTTATAAATTTTAGCAAATATAAATATAAAATAAAAGATACAGATTGTAGTTAAACTATGCTCCAGTATATACAGATATTTATGAACACTATTTGAGAAAACATAAGCAGATACAGCAGCCGCTAGAAAGCACACATTAGACTTATAATACTTCATATGGTGCCTATCAAAAGTATACGAGACTTTGAAAACCTAACTCGACGTTCGTAGTAGCGTTAATTCTTTAAAAAATATGTAAAGGTATATTTTTATTTATATTTACTAATTAATTGATAATTTGATAGCAGTAAATGAATAGTAAGTACTTAAATATGCGTGTCTTTGGTACTTAATTGACTATTTAAAAATGGCTTAAAAACTTTGATAAGCACCTTATGAAGAGAAAAGCTCCAGCCAGTTCCAGTGCCAATCCCTCAGTTTCAGTCTCACTCCGTTGTCACGATGTTCTTTTCTCTTAATGTGTGTATGTGTAAGTGCGAGTGTGTGTATCTCTGCTGCCTCTGTATATATATATGTATATGTGTATGTGTGTGTGTGTGTGTGTATGTCGATCTCGGGCAGCTCGAGGAGCTCAGGGCTCATCGTTTTGCGTTTGCGTTTGCGTTCGTCGAATGCCACGGTTGGCTGGAGGGTAGCTGGAAAGAGTATCAGGTTACCACAAAATGTGCGTGTGTTCTTTATTCGTTCGCCTCAGCGCCGTCGTCGTCGTCGACGTTGTTGTTGCCGTCGCCGACGTTGACGTTGACGTCGTCGCAGCGCGTTATTCATTTTTATTCGTTTTATTGTACATTCTGTTTTTATTATTATGTATTTTGCGCTTTTGCCTGTCTCTGTCTCGCTTTAGCGTTTGTGTGTTTTTGTGTTTGTTTTCGTCTCAGTGCCTTACCCTCTGCCTACGCCTCTGCATCTATTCCTGTCCCCTCTATACAAACACACATACATACGTATATATATGCATGTGTGTGTATATGGGTCTGTACGTTCCCGTTTCTGGAGTTCCGTGACGCATTGGCAGTTCGAGTTTGCCGCCACTGATGGCGTTGATAATGATGTCGTTGGTGATGATGGACCGGTATGGAACTGAGACCTCAATCGAAGGCGCTCGACATTGGCATGCCAATGGATTAACGTCCCGCGCAGCGCTGCTCTCGTTCTTGTAGGGTGGTTAAGCATGTGGGGTACTCCTCGGGTGGGCCCTGTATCAAGTGATTTTTACTTGACGATAGTAATTAAAAAGATGTTTATTAAACACACCTTATCGATGTGGATGTAGTGTGAATTATATTGAGAGAATGACATTCAATTGATCTTCCTTTAAGTTGCCCCTTCAATAGTTCCCATGTCATTGCGTGCCTGACACATTTCCCAATGCCAATGAATTAATTTCTAGGGTTTCACTTGGGTTTCCTTTTGAGGCCCTGAACAAGTTGAAGTTTTACCTTCGCCTTGGCATAAATGCCCTAAGCTGATTAAGGTCTTAAAGTGTGTTGGAGCTTACATAAAAGTGGAGAACTACAAAAACATGGGTCAAGTGGAGTGTTTCTATATGTTGCGTCTATATTCTCCAAGCTACATTCTTATTTGATCTCATGCTAATCGGAACTTCTGCAATATCTGTTAACAAGTATCTTTCGAGCACTGATCTTTGGCAATCTGCCTCCAGGTTTGATATGTTGAACAAGATGCAACCATCAGCTGTTCAGTGGTCAGCAATTCCAAGCAAATTGACAGAAACACAAGAGTCAAAACAAATCAGAAAGCAGCCGGAAAGAGGAGTAGTCAGAGGAACACATCATATGGTAGATCGTTGCAGGATTTCCAAGAAATTCCATTGCTAATAAAAATTATAAGCCAATAAATCGTAAAAACAAATAAACAGGCACACACACCAGCATAGAGAGAGCGAGAGAGGGAGAGATAGAGAGAAGAGTGACGCGAGCTGGGAAAAATGAAACGCTGTTTCAAAAAAACTGAATCCAAGAGTTGGGATCACGATCGATCGAAGTCCAAGTTAAGCAGCTAACCAGCTAACCGGGGGAACCAACGAACAGGTTGAGTTATCGCATTGCGCGATCGGTACACAAATCTCGAGACGTGTGCGCAGCAGGACACCCAACTAAACGGTCCCCAGCCTGGGCCCAAGCCGGGGTATGCGCCTGGGCCAGAGACCCATAGGAAGAATCTGAAAAGGTGTTGATCATAAATTATCATTTAATTTACGCATGTGTGTGGTGTTGTTGTTGTTGTTGTTGTTGTTAGTGTTGCTCTCTTGGTGTCGCAGTTGCTGTTGCTGTTGGCGTTGGTGTTGCTGTTGCTGTTGTTGCCAGCCCAAAACTCTTGACACAACTCGACTCTGGAGCCTGGGCGAGCTTCAACTTGTCTACTAGCAGTAGTAGAGTTGTACCTAAGCATTGTCCCATTGTCTACAACTATGTTTCCCTTTCGGTTTCAGTTTCAACCTCAACTTCAACTTCAACTCTGTTTCGGTTTCAGTATCTCTCTCTCTCCCTATATGTTTCCAGTTCCATGTAGATCTTAACGATTAACCAAAACAGCCATCGTTATAAAATATTTTATCTTATGGCCCTGGCCCTATGGTTGGCGTGTGGCGCACTTTATGCTGGCTGCGCTTTGTTTTGACAGGTTTTAATAATTTTTGTTGCCTTTTAATTGCATGCTAGAGTCGATCCCGGCTGATAAGATTAGAGATTCCCATGCTACATGGATCAATGTGTGAGCTCTATTCCCTGGAAAGTGTTGAGGAGGCAAATACATTTGATTTTTATAAGAACTACACCGAATCACAGCTGCTCCTTCACATTCATTTTAACCGAATTAAATGTATACACTACACAATATTCTAGGAGCAAAGTCCTCCACTAAGAGATGATGGTTTATAGCAGCTGCCATTTATGGACGATCTCATTATCTGTCTCGAGTTGGTTGTAAGGGTCATCGATGTATGCTAAACAACTTTTCATTCCATTTTATTGATTTTAAACCAAGCCAAAACACAACCCTGCTGTAAGCTCCAATCCGTTAAGAAGCCAAACATATGTGTTTTTTGTACTGATTCTAAGAGTAGAGGATAATACAGAGATCCCAAGCTACATCTTCACATTGAAGCCAAGCCAACGTATTCCAAGCTAATAAACACTATCAATATTAACATTTTATCCGGCTCCAAAACTAGGGATTCGCAGTCAGAGTTCGAGTAGCAAAGTTGGACAAGCCCAACATAATCCGATCATGCATTATTGCCAAGCTAATGAATCTGCTTAATGCAGCTCAAACTAAAAACGAAAAACATAAAGGAACCAATTGGGCAAACAAGTAAAAATTAATTCCTCATCGATGAACAGCAGCCAAAAAGTCGAGGAACGTTCAGTTCAGGGACCACACACAATGAGCCAATGTCTTGGCCAGGCACGGTCAAGTTGACTTGTTTCTTATACACATATATATATGTATATGTATAGGTTGTATAAACTCTATGTGACATTCATATAGTGAGCGATTGTCCTTGGAGCGCAGCTACCGCGAAGGTTGTTAACATAAATATAAAACTTGAGTGTGCTTATTTATTTTATAATGCAATCAGTTGAAAATTCTCTTTTGAGTATATGCATACGTTCTATATAGGAAAGTATAAAGACATCCCATAAAAGTAGGCGCTGTCTCAACCTACTCTTCATCTGTCTCCCTTCTATCCCTCTTTCCTTCTCTCCCTGTCCCTGTTCCTGACCGTGTTAATAAGTGTTGCACTGAGCCAAAGACAGCCGAAGAGCGAGCAAAGCCAACAACTATGAAATTCTGGTAATTTGATATCATTGTTTATATGCTGCTGCTGCCTTTTGTTTGCTCCCCACTTTTGTTCGGCTGACTGACTTGGTTTGCCGGAGAACTGGTCAGGGATGGCTGGCTGGAATGGGCATAGCTACTCCAAAACATTTCAGCCATTGCTCATTTTGAGGTTAGCTTTATGTTTGCTCAGTCTGTTGCCATATAGTAGTAGGATCTGTGTTTGTATTTGGGTGGGTTCTCTCCCTCTCTCCTTCTCTTCCATTATCGATTTTGTTTGGCCACAAACAATAAGAGCTCGGAAACCTTTTAAATATTTCGGCATATTTTCTTAAATGGCAAATTATATATATGTATACAAGTAGATATATATGTATATAATCAGCTGTATATGACAATAAATTATTACGAGACTTACTGAAAAACATGTTTTAAAGAAGATTCTTTAAGTATACCTATTGATACATTAAAGAGCAAAGTTCCTTATGTCTTATTTAGTTGTACTTACTTTTGATTCCAACGAACTCCTGGTAATCCTGGATAATATACTGAAAGAACTTTATGAATTTTTTTATGCCTGGGAGGTGTTTCGATCCTCTGATCGTAAAGGATACTCAAGAAGTGATGATCAGTTTTTATTATGATGATAATTTGAGTTGTCATGTTTTTCTTGAACTGATTAAAGCGCTCAATGTGCAACTGCACATCAAGAAGCCCACCCCAAAGATGATGGCCAAGTGTTTGCCTGCCATCAGATCCCCAACAGGCTAGGAAGAAGAATCAGTAGAGAGAAAAAATGGATAGCATGGCAATTATGAAGTGCTGCAAGTGGCTGACTGGGAAATGTAGATGGATGCGAGTAGAATCTACAATTACACGATTGCCACCAATACCGAACAGCTGGACTGCCCATTCGAGATGCCGGCAAGTCTGCGTTTGCTTCTGCGCCAGAGCCTGCGCCGTATGTGGTCTTGGATGTGGTCGTAGTAGTAGCATCTTCGGGCCTGCAACTGGTATTTCAGAGTCGGTTCGAATTGCGCGAGAGTCAGCAAATAACTTGCACGGCATGAGACAGGCAATGCAAAAGGAGCAGGAGAAGGAGATGGAGGAGACTGATCTGGCAGATCGTTCCCAATGATCTCTGGCCACAAATTTGTCGAGTGTGCGCTTAAATGTTTTGCCTGTCCCTGGGCCCTTGTCGCAGTGTCGCAGCGCCCCAGCAGCCGCCGTCGCAACTTGTCGATGTTGTTGTCATCAATTTTTTTGAAACTGGTTCTGGTTCTGAATGCGCTCCGTTTGCAATTGGGTTTCGCGACAAGATTAAGATTAACACACTCGCACTCGCAGTCGCACTCGAACTGGCACTGGAACTGGGCAGATAATGTCTGTTGCTCGAATTTCAAATGTGCCACCTCCAATGGATGGGCTTGTTATCACAATTGCGGTGAATTAGCCATTAAAATGTCAGGACAGTTTAGCACTAACAAATTGTACAACACCAACACCAACAGCCACCCTAAGTATATGTACGCTTTTAATGGATGTATGTGTGTATGTGTGTGTGTCGTCTGTATGTCATCAATTCCCAGCGGTGTCGAAATGAAAGACACGCATCCACCCTAGCAAACGGTGGCGATAAAAACGACACTTGAAAGTCATTTACAGAATCAGCCGCAAATAATAAAAGTCAAGCTGCTTAACTTTCGGTGCAATGTTAAGGTGCGAGCGAGATGGAGAGCGAGCGAAATACAAACGAAGGAGAGCATATAAACACATCCACTCACACACACGTACAAACATACATGCACAAGTCACAGCTCAAATAACTGAAATCAGATGCGGCGGCGGCGGCCTCTGGGGGAATGCACTGAGCTGCCTCTCTCTTATTTGTTTATATGTATGTACCTACATGTGTATGTATGAATGATATATGTGCGTGAGCTCAGCAACACCTTTTCGCTAGCGTGTGCTGTGCTAGACTCTTGCACACGCCTGCCTGCTGCCGCTGCCCAAATAATGAAACTGAAACCATTTATGAGAAACGCTCGCGTTGAGAGTAGAAATTTTCAAGCAGACAATTTCCTTCCCGGTTTTATTTTCAATTGCTCGCCCATGTCTGTAATTTGTCATTTGTTTATAAATAAATAGATAAAACTGATGTGACTGTTGCATGCTGCTGCTGTTGCTGTTGCTGGTGACAGCACTAAATTAGTTGCAGCAATTGACACATTTTAATTTAAACGACGCTGACGTCTCAAACAGCTGTTTAGAGCTACAGTTTGACAGTCACTTTAAGCTGGAAGGAGAGAAAGATGATTGAAATTGAATTTCAACAGCAACTTTATCAATGTTATTGTTAATGTTGATTGAAATGTAATATGAGATATTTACTAATATGTAAGGATAACACTTATGAACTGTATATAAGAAATATTATGTATTATGTGTATAGAATAGCAGGAAGGGGGGAAGATGATAGAATTTTAATTGTAAGAGCAACTTTAACCATTTTTTGGTTAATGTTTTTTATTTATTATAATATTATCGAAATATTGAATGTTAAATTAATTTAATTTCTTTCGAATTTTAGCGAGCTCCACGGACAAACAACACTTGGACTCATCCAGCGATTCCGAAATGGAGGGAAACATGCTGTCCAGTCAAAGCGCACAACAACAGCAGCAACATACAGCCGCTTCTCATCATTCGCTTCATTCACAGCAGCAGCAACAATCTCCCAGCAGTAACAGTAATAATAACAACAACAACAACACCAACAACAATAACAACAGCAATGGCAATAGCAACAGTTTGCATTCACATACACACCAGCATCAGCAGCAACTGCAGCATATCGCTGCCGAGCAGAGCCTGCAACATCATCAGCATCAGCAACACGTTGTAACTGCGGCGGCAGCAGCAGCCAGCAAGAGCAGCGCTGCAGCTGCAGCAGTTGCTGCGGCCGCCTCCCAAATGCCGCCCCTCTCCGCCGCCGTCGCCTACTCACATCTACATAGCGTCATGGGCATGGCACCCATGTACGATATGGGCGAGTATCAGCACTTATGATTTTAGTTGGAGGCTGCTGCTGCTGCCAGTTGCAACAACAACAGCAACGGCGGCAACAGCAGCACTCACAACAATATCAACACTAACAACAACAGCCTGGCATGCGAATGGCCAGCAACATTACGTCAACGTCAGCAGCGCATCCTACAACGCAGTCAGCAGCAACAGCAGCAGCAGTTTCCGGAGAGCTTTTACTTCTGAAGCAGCAATAATTGCGATCGCATCATCGAACAGCAACAGCAACAACAACAACAGCATCAAATTTTATTCAATCATCAAAAAAAAGAGCACATGGCATTTTTCTATATATCGCATGTAGTATATATATAAAATATATATAGAAAGAGAGGCAGCTTGACCGAAAGAGAGAGATAGAGAGAGAGAATAGCAGCACAAGCTTTTGTTAATCTACCCATAGAAAAATAATGGATTTATGTATATTAATATTTCATTGATCTGTGTAAATAGCTAGGCTTTAGTTTTTAGAGCGATCGAGTCTGGGAACGGTCAACTAGAAATCTATTGAGATAATACTCATAGATGATATTGTTGGATGTATAGACGGGATAGGATAGTTAACCGTTTCCTGCTCACCCGCAAATGCAAATCAAATCGAAATGTGCAAAAATTATATATATATATATTTAAATATATACAATTTATTAAATTATTTTCCAAGTAATTATAATAATTATTATTTAATGCATATATGACAAATATAAAATTTATTAGATGAACTGATTTTCAATAGAGAGATTCATTAAGAGGTTGGAAAATGGGTTTCATATTTTACAACTGTTCAATCTTAGATGGACTTAAACTTAAAATCAAATAGTAACAACCGGATCCGGACCATATAGCACAAAGTTTATCAATATGTATATAGCATTTAACTTAAATCCCACGAGTAGACAAACAAAACGTGAGCTACCTGTAATTATCGTATAATGAAGACAACTTCTGTCCACACCCATTAGCCACACACTGACCACAGCAAGCAGACGGCACTAATCCGCGGCGACAGGTAAACCAGCTAATGCTAAAGACCATGGTAAATGGATAATGGATAATGGACTCAGTCATCGTCATCCTCACCGTCATCGGAGTCGCCGTCTGCAGGGCGCGCGTGCGTCTCACGCACGTCCCACACACGCGCCTCTCGCTCAAAACTTTTCTTGATCCGCATCAGAGTCGAGACGCATGTAATGAGCGTGTTAATGGCACCAACGTCTGCCTCCGTGGCGTTCCTCAACACCTGGCAACGGTCTCGACTCGAGGGCGGCGCTTAGCAACCAACCGGTGTACGGTAGAGCAAATGCAAAGCTGGGCGGGAAAGGGCAAGAATACATCGATTGCCATTGGGGTGGCTGCTGTCTGACTGGTTGCCTGTTGACGGTCTGACTGATTTGCCTGCTCTCTCATTGATTTGGTGATGATACTGTTGCAGACTCCGGCTCACCCTAACAGCCACCCCCGTTGCCTGGCCACCACACACGTGTCTGGCTGGGAGTGCGTCCCTGATTGAGGCTACGTATCCTGTTACAAAATATTTTGACTTCTCTTATCTTGCGGCCCCTGTTATACATAATTTAATTAACGGCTTTAAATCGTTATATTTTTGTGCACTTTAAATTATGTTCCACCCAAAATGACTAACTTCACTTGAAGCACATTTCAACCCACAATATAAAGGCCATTTGGGTTGGACTTCAATTTGATATACAGAAATATATCCAAATCCCAGGCTAAAAATACTTTACAGACAATATTATATCTAGGCAAGGTTAATTAGACATTAGCCTCACCTTGAAATCGAATATAAAGCCGATAATTAGAAGCTGTTCAGTGTGGTTGCTTCATAAATCTTCCAAGCTGCGGCACTCCTCAAACGTGACTATCTTTAATATCGTCACATTCTAAACTTATGGAAACGCACTTGGGTGCCTATAGCAAATAAATATAATAAGAAACTCGCAATAGACTTGACAAATACAAATTCCAGCAATTGAGCGGATGCACTGTTGCTTGCCTCTTGCGCCTGACAGATCAGGAATATATATGTATGTATGTATATACATTCAATGAAAGCACTTCTCTCCGTCTGTTACCCACGTGTCCACAACTTTATTATTTTCATATATCCACTCAACACCTTTGTTATGCGGATTAGTCCGTATACAAATCTTGACTACCTAACCCCAAAAGCCAAAACTCTGCCTCCAATAGAGCCTGGGCAATATCCCACCATGAACCGTAACGTATGCTGCTGAGTATTTTCCACGAAAGTGACAATATAAGGGGATTACAATTAAACGGTGTTCAGTCTTGAATGGGCCCATGGGCGAAACACATCTCAATGGGTATTTGTGAACCGACACAAAAGCGGCTTAGTGCAGCAGGAATCTACAATAGAAGAATGGAAGGAGTGTGTACTCCTGTTCCATTTAACTGTCAGCGCTTGTCATTCGTTGGAAAAGATGTTCAGATCATATGGGAAATATATTTCAACTATGAGTAAGGTTTTTACATTTAAGGATATAAAATAATGAGAACTTAACAAGGGATAATTGTATCATTTACGCCCTCGCCTGGAACTTTGATTCCTGTTGGGTGGCGATGCGTTCTCCTCAGAGTCCTCGCTGGAGCCCGACGAGGGCTTTCTACGCTGTTTTTGTTGCTGTGGCGCCTGGCGAGGTGCCTCATCACTCTCAGAACTCTCCTCTTCTGAGCTGCTACTCTGTCGGGCATTGCGTCCACGTGTTCTGTTTCCAGCAGTAGTTCGGCCTCGCCCGCGTTGCTGTTTTGTAGCTGGTTTGCCGCTCTTGGTCTTGTTAACGCGCGTCTCGTTGCTGGCTCCATCGGATTGGGAATTCGTGCCTGGTTCGACAACCTGCAGGCACTCATTGAGACGGGTCTCAAATTCGGTAACTACCGTTTTAAGCTCCGCTTTGGCCAGCTTTGAGGTGTTGCTAATGATGAGCTTAAAGGACTGATAAACCTCATCCACCTGCACCTTGTCCTTGAAGTGTTGCACGTTGTCAATTAACTTCTTAATGGATCGCTCGTTGTAAGTAAGCAGGCTCAGACAGTAGGCAATGTCACGCCATTGTCGCTCCACCCGTGTGACCGGGAAACGCATGCACAGCTTCTCCACTAGTGTCTCGATTTGACGATCCTTTTGAATGAGGCCAAGTATGTATCGCATAATGGTGCGATATTTATCCTCATCCAGATGCAGATTAATGTCGCCCAGCTTGGAGATGATGTCGGGCAGGACGTTGTACAATATATTCGACTTGGTGGCAATCTCCTTAAAGAACTGTTGCGTTATGTTTTTAATCTCGTCGCTTTCGTCGACTATGCACAGCGCCAAGTCAGCTATTTGGCCCTTAACGCGTATCATTTCGTGCGTGATGAGATGTGATAGCATTTTCACAGCGGTCAAACGTAGCTCAGTGTCCTCCTCATGCAGTTGCGAGTAGAAGTGGCCCACCCAGGGCTCTATAATGTTTGGAAACCGAAACGTCAAATCGGACAAACCCACAACAGTGTTGCACTTAATCTTTAGGTTCTTGGTCATGCCGAGTATGTTCATAAGGAAGGACATGTTCGTTTCGCAGAACTTGGACGACACAGTCATCAGGCGTGCCAGTGTAAGGGTGGCCGCTTGCTGTAACTGCTGGTCCCGATACTCGCCAGGTCGCTTGCATATATCAATAACAATTGGATAGATCTTGGACATAAGCGCCGTTGGCTCATACAGCAGCATATCCTCGCAAATAGCGTTGATCTCCTCAGCAATGTTATCTTCTGCTGAGGCGCCTACCAGATCGTCATCAGGTTCCTGCTGTGGCTCTGCAGCTATTCCCGACAGACGTTTCCGCACTTCCATAGCTGAAACGTTCATTGTCTGCCGACGCATTGCGTTCACCGCATCCTTTTTGTTCTTCTTCTCCTCGACTGCAGTTAACTCTTCCCGGTACTTCATGTTATTATACACATCCATGTCCAAGAATATCATCTCCTTAATGGTCATATACCCAATGCAGAATATAAACCGCGAAGCCAAATAAACAGGCATACGAGCCGGCTGTTGACTTTTCCTCCTTGAGATAGCTTTTGTGTTTGAGTCAGTGTCTGCGACATTGGCAGCGTCTGAGAGTAGGGTATCTCTTGAGCCTGCGTCTGAAGTGGCTCCTCGGGCTCTACCACCACTAGCCACTGCTCATTAAAACGCCCAATTAGTTCTCTTACTATGTGCTGAGCTAGCTCATCGGGTGCCTGGCACATGCGGTAATAGTATTCGAAAAGGCTCATGGCCATTCCATCAAATTCCGGCAGTTGAGGATGGAAGAAAAAGTCCAGAAATAGGCTAGTTATTTGCTGCACAAATTTTGCATCGCTCGCACAACGCTTGTAATATTTCGTGTTGTTGTTTGCATCGATGCCGTTGACCAACAGCTGTAAGCAGCTGGTGTAGATACGTGGGTCCTGCCGCACACGATCTCCTATAGCTATATCCTCGATAATAGCCCGATTGGCCGAAGCGACTGTTGATTTAGACAGCGAAGCCATAATGAGCAGCTGCAGCGCCAGGCGAGACTCATTCTTTGTGGTGCCCTCCAGTTTTAATGTGAAGCGTTCAAAAAGCACCTGTATTATGAGCGCATCAATGTCTTCTGTGGCCACCCACTCGCCCATCAGAGTTTCCATGGCCGTGTAATGGCCATACTCGACTTCGGAAAGGAATTTGGACAGATTCTGCACGACTTTGATGGCGTGCGCACGTCCCGTTTGATCAGTGGTAAAGAGTACCTTGCGATACGCATTGGAGACTGCATCACGCTTCTCCTTATCTGAGGACCACACCAGATTCAACATACGCTGCATGCCCGTCTGTGTGCCGCGTATGCCAAAGAGGTAGCCTGTGGTAAACAGATCGACTGCCTCAAACACATCCGTGTTCGTCTTCGATAGAAGCATTTCAAGCATTTTTGGGATGGCAGAAGTGGCCACGTGTGAGAACTCAATGCTATCTTTAAGGAACTCAACGGTTTTTATTTGCTTCTGCATTTGCTCGCTCTGTGCAAAAAAATACGCAATAATTAGAGATACTGGACAATGGCAAAGCAACACTTACGCTATCCTTGCAGCCATTGGCCAAGAGGAGAAAAGTTTTAAATAATGCCATTAGGTACACACAACGCTCTTCTGGCTTCAATAATTGCCTGCAATTTAGAAATAGATTAAATTTAAAATAGTCTTAAATTTACTAAGTGTTATTTAGAACCTACATCATGTCCTGATTGCCGGCCACATGATCGGCCTTACGGACCAGTACTGTGGCCTCGCTGTAGTTCTTTTCCAAGACCAAGGGAAGAATCTTTTGCACAAGTGCCTCATACTCCTCTTCCTTATCAAACTGCAGCTCTGGTGCTAAAAAAAAGGAGACAATTAAAATGTTATTCATGCGATGATAGTACGATTGAGTTCTGGTGAACTTACAATCTTTTAGATTCTCTTCTATAATGGGCATTAGCTCTATAGCTACAGATTCCCATTGGTCGTCAAGTTTCTTTGCCTTTTCGCGTTCTTCATCAAGCACATCTTGTAGTAGTTGCATAGCATGAACTTCCTTTTCGTGCTTTTTAATGAGTTCCTCAAGCGTTAGCTTTCCCGAATATGGATTGTTTTCAAGAAAGGCTTTTATCAGTTGTACTGCTGACTTTCGCACCAAAGAACTCTTGTCTTCCAGCCGGCACACTGCCTCCCGAAGCACTTTGATTAGAAAACTAAGCGGAATGGCGTGCTGCTCTTTCAAATGATGCCAAATGTGCAAGACCTTGGAGCGGACATGCGCCGATATGTCATTAACATGGGCTAGCAAATTGTCAAGAAACTCGTTCCGCGCCTCTTTCATATCTTCGTCGAGCTCCTCGGATGTCAGTTCGCCTACAACGGCATCACCCATAATTTGAAGCACACAGTTGCGCAACACATGAGACTCGCAGCCGAGCAGTTCATCCCCCAGCTTGGAAAGATGTGGTATCATCAGCTTGGGCGCAATGCCTGAGAACTCGGCCAGGAAATTGGAAAAGTTTCGTGACACTGCAGTATCTGACGTATCCAGTGTTAGAGCATCAACAACATCCTTCATAAGTATTGAGAATACTGTGGAAATGTTGTATTCTTCGTGGAGTAACAAAATGCCACTTGCCACAGGCGTTGCAGCATGCTCTGTACTTCGCAGAATTTGCATTATACGCGCCGGAAAGGTTATTGCATGATTGTACCGCTTGATGGCGACGCCAAAGATTTGAAAGATCGTGTCAAAAATATGTCTATTGTCCGTTCGGGGAGGTATCAGTTCCAGCGTACGATAGCAAATGTCGCATAACATTCTGCAAAGGAATTTTTCATTAAGGAAAATAGAATAAAAGAAAATTTCATGCAAAATTGGCACTTACGTTACAAAATTTTCCTCGGCGGCCGGTGGATTCCATAAGTTCTCTAGGGGACACTGCAAGACATTATAAAGTTGAACTAGAAACTTTCCACGCTTGATATCCCAGTCGGGATACTGTTCCAGAGCCTCAGCGTGCTTGGCGCGTTTCTTCTGCTGGTTCAGCTGTTGTTCGCGCAGTATATGTTGAACAACGACATCGATTCGCTTCACTATGTTGACAAACAAGTAAAGCGTCATTTTCGTGAGATTCAGATAGCGCACACGGGTCTGTACAGATGGCAGCTCGCTGCTGCTTAGCAGCGGTGCCAGCTCTCCGCCCAATTTATCCACGGTTATGTACAGAAGGTCAAAGGCGCGCATTAGATTCCTTATGGTTGCGGCATCGTTTCCACTGGCTTCTATTATTGAATAGAAGGTGTCAAAGTGCTCGAAAATATAAAATGGATCCCGCTTTTGCACCTTAGTTTTGCAAGCTGCAAAGGGGAAGAAGACAAAAGAATCGTTTGTTATGCTGTTGTTTAAAAACTTTTCAAATACAGGCGCGAAGTTGCGCATGATCAAATAACTGCCTCCTTACCAAGTAATTGCTCCGGTATTTCGCTGGGCGGATATATATGCTGTACATAGTATTGATCGCCGCGTGAATTGAGTAAATCATTGTTTTTTAATGGCAAAATAAACTGAAAATCCTGTATTTCTTCCATTTTAAAACCGCTTGGTTGAAAAGCGACGCTTGTTTTTTTTAATATTAGGAATGGACTTCGTACAATAAGTGCTTGCAGTCTGGCAGCACCAGGTATCGATTACAATCGATAAGTCGATACCAGTTGACAATCGCATTGCAGCGCGTGTGGTATAAGCGCACGTTGTTAACAAGTTTTAATTCAATTTGATTCAATTCAAAACATAAAAATATAATCATGCAAACAGAAAACACAACAAATAACCGTAAACGGCCTAAAAAGAAAGGAAGCCGCTTTATGCGCAATGCCAAAGGATTTGCTAAGCAAGGGATTTTCGGACGTGGAACACACATTGATGATGAACAGTTTGGCTACTTTATAAATATCTTGGATGCAATGAAACCTGGACTCGAAGATGTGGAGGAGCGAGGTAAATCAGTTGTTACTTTTAATAGTTGAAACTATACTATAATTGTTTTTGCAGTGAACATGGCCAACAATGTATTTGAGCAAACAAAAGACCAGGAAATTCACTTGGCTTCCAATCAAATTGTTTCTAAGGCTCTAGAATCTCTGATTGGGTTTGTAGAGGGTGTTCAGCTTGAGCGATTCTTTTTAAAGTTTGGAGATAGTTTACGTCCCATTTGCTCCGATCGCTTTGCCTCCCATGTACTACAGAAAATGCTGGAAATTGCATTTCTTCGTGGATTGGGAAAAGCAGCAGCCCTGGAAGTACCTGATCTTGGCGCAGCCAAGCGCGCCAAGCCCGATATTGCACAAGTGGAAGAACAGTATAATTTAGAGACTGAGTTCACCAAGGAACATCGTGAACAGTGCCAAAGTTTTGTGCTACGAATATCAAAATTCATGCTTAATAATCTGGAAGACTTTGTGTGGGATCCATGCGCCACTCATATCATGCGAACGGCCATACTCTGTCTTGTCGGTATACATGTGCCCAAAATTGCCTTCGAAAAGGGAGGCGCAGAGCTTGCCAAGCATCGGAAACTTTACACGGTACCAGAGGAGTGGCATGAAGTGATGAAAGAGTTTCCGCAACGCCTGGAAATGTGGCCTCAATTTGTAGACTTTCCTTACCAGGATCACTCCTCGGCTCTTCTAGGTGTTATATGCCTATCGCTCAGCGTGATCGATAAGAGCATGTTGAAGCATTTTGGTAAGAAAATATTGACACTAGGTTTGCTCCAGCCAAACGACGCGGTTGACGAAGATGACGACAAGAAAGAGGATAAGATTGAAATTAAAGACGAAAATGATGATCAGGACGGTGCTAAAGAAACTGTTGCTAGTGAAACCGTAGACACCGAGAATGATCCGCCGGTGATGCTGCCCAAAGTTTTCCACTACCAGTGCGCCGTCATCCTACTTGAGACTCTTTTAAGTGTGGCAGGAGCTGTTGCTAATCCAGCTCTATGCAATGCTTTTTAACGGACGTATAGCGTATCTGGCGAAACAGCAGCAAACCAACTTTGCCGTACAGCGACTGCTGCAGCACATAAAGGAGGTGCCAGATTTCGAATCTGTTTTCAGCGAATTGCATCCGGAAATTGAAAAGCTCCTCAAAATGGGTTACACAGGCGTAGTATCTGGTCTTAGTGGTGCCTGCTTGCGTTTGGGTGCGAAGCAAGCACAGATGATAGCCGCACTACAGAGCGCTTTGCACGTGGCTGGTGACAAAGATAAGTCAAAATTGTTCTTTAACTGCCTCGTGAAATTGAAGCCTTACGAATTGATTGCCGAGGATCAGTCAAACTTTGTACATCTCCATGGTTCACTTATAACGCAACATCTGCTGCAGTTCAACAAACCTATCTTCCTGGTCAACTGCATCCTGGATCTCCCTACCGTGCAGGTGGCACAAGTTTTCAATACTCCAAATGGATCCCATATTGTCGATGCATTCTTGCAAAGTAAATACATTGGTGAGAAATCACGCGAGCGTCTTATTCGCCAGTTAGATGGCTTCTATGTAGACCTGGCTATTACCCGATTTGGCTCCCGCGTACTGGATCAGTGCTTCAAAGCAGCGCAAGAAGCACAGCAGTTACGTATTGCCAAGGAACTAACAAGTAAAGCCAACATGCTAAAGGGTTCGCCATTTGGCCGACTCATCTACACGAAATATCGTTTGGACACCTTCAAACTCTCTCCCACTCAATGGCAAGCCAGTCTGGGAAAGCAGCAACAACCAGAGGAGAACGCGGCGCAGTCGAAAAAACGTTCAGCATCCGAATTATTTAAGGATATACTTAGCTAGTATACTACTTAGTACAAATACAATCCTGTTTTTATTTATGATTTACATTATATAATGTTAATGAAATTCCAACTATAACAGCAAGTCTCTCACTCGTTTATATATATGTATATAGTCTCGGCTTGGCGTTAACTTCTAACGTATTCATATCGCCCTTTTTATCAGCTGGGTGCAAGGCCTAGGTCCAGCTTCAAGCAGCTGATAGCTCAGTCTTGTTCTTAACGGCAAAGCGTCAACATAATGAAACTAGTGCTCGTGATTTTAGTTTCTTATTCCATAGGCTTTACGTTGGGTTTTGGAGATGAAGCTATTTTCGAGGAAGAAGACATTTACTATCAGGCATTGCCTCCTGTGCCGCACACAGGACTTACTGTGCCAGGAACAAAGTGGTGTGGACCAGGAAATACGGCAGCTAACTACGATGACCTAGGCCGGGAGCGGGAAACAGATAGTTGTTGTCGTGCGCACGATCATTGCGAGGAGATAATTGAGTCGCACAGCTCCCTTCATGGCCTGCCCAACAATACGGATTGGTTTCCCATGTAAGTGTCGTGTAAAAATCGATTGTGTAACCTCTTAAAGGATTCGTTTCACTTTGCAGATTGAAGTGCAGCTGCGAACAGCAGTTTATCAATTGCCTGCAGGCTGTTAACACCATGACATCAAATACCTTGGGTCGAATCTATTACACTACCCGCGGAAAATGTTTTTCACTAGGCCACCCCACAACCGGCTGCAAACAGTACCAGGAGGGAACGTTTCGTAAAAGATGCGTTCGGTATAACGTGAACAAGAGAGAGCCTAAGCTCTGGCAATTGTATGACATGCCATTCTATACGACTACTCATACAGCCAAATCTTGACCCTGGGAACTTTAATCTATTTTGTTATTCTTTCAAATAAAATTTGTTAATGTGAGTAATTTCCAGACCATACATGCATATAAATAAATTTATATATATGTATATGTATATGTATAAATAAAAAGCTTATCGCTTTATTACACATTAATTGAGCCGTTCTACTCATCCGCTGTTTACTGCAGCTCCTCAACGTTAGGATGCGTATAGAATGCTAAATCATAGAATTGCCAGCGATGGGGCTGCGAAACATCCACGTTGTAGCTTAGGCAACGCTTCTGAAAGAGATCCCACTGCTGCTCCTGACAGGAGACAATAGGCGGGCCATAGGCAAAGCAAGCGTCTCTGGTACTAAAGTATATACGACCTAAGGCAGCCGATTCCACGTTGTGTAACGAGGTGAGGCAATTTCGAAAAGCTGCCTCACACCCGCAAGAGAATCTGTGGAAACCAATAAAAATATAATATACAAACTTTTAATTAACATTTATGAACTCACATTGGAAATACACCGTCGTTGCTTAGACCCAAGTGCTCCTGCTGTCCCAGTATCTTCTCCTCGCAGTGATCATGCGCACGACAGCATAGATCAAGTTCAACTTCAGTGCCCAGATCGTCAAACGTTTTTGCTATATCCCCAGGCCCGCACCATTTTGTACCGGGTACAGTTATACCCAGACCATAAGCACAAGTTAGAAGCCCCAGCCAGGCGACGAGCGTATTCTGAGCGCGCATTTTCTACTCGAGGGTAAAAGTTGTTCTAATCTATGGGGAAGCCCGTGTGGCGCCGAAGATGCTTTAAAATTTATTGAATATTAGAATCCGGCGCTTTTGATTAGACACTCAAGTTATTTTACTGCGACGTTGTTCGAATACTGATTACATTTAAGAGATACATTTAATTGGTTTTGTTGATACTTGACAATACATTATATTCTATATATTATACATTTATACGCAAGGGAAAGTACATCAGCCTAAAATTCACAACAATAAACAAATGGAAACAATTAATATTTGTATAATATTTACATTAGTTATTAGTCATACGAGTAGTGCGTCAGTTCTATTCTAAATTTAAACATTAATTCCATACATAAGGCATATTGCACATATTAAACTTCACTCTTCTGACGGTTCTGCATCACTTGACGCAGTTGTGGGAAGGTACTCTTTGTCTGAGGTGGGTGAAGACGAGCACACAGCACCGTGAAGGGTTCATAGAGTGACGGACGTTCCATAACGTTGACGGTGTAATGCTTAATGCGTTCTCGTTGACACCAATTGTTAGCGCGATCCATTACTGACTCTACAGGATTTGGCGTTGCAGGCGTCGAATCCTTCTTACTTCGTGCTCGCACATTTGCTAATACTATTACAGGCAGCTCCTTTTTTTCTTTATGCTTATCTATATCCGTCTTAATGTCCGCCAACATATCCAAACTGCGTGGATCGGTTGGATCGTAAACGAGCACAAAGGCATCAGGAAATTGCAGATAGTGACGCGGCAGCTGAGCAGCCTGTTCTCCTTGTAAACCGGCTGTATCGTATATACGAAGCGTTTCTCGAGCACCTCCACGACCTGTGTCTACGCTAGCCACATATATATCCTCGATTGTTGGATGCAGTTCCTTAAAGGAGGAGATTACATTGTTAACAATGTTTACTTTTTTGCAAGGAACTGTTAACATGCTACGAAAAACCGTAACCCACTTACAGATTCTGTGTTAATGTTTCCATATACCAGTTGTTCAATGAGTGCTGTTTTTCCAACATTTTTCATGCCACACACAAGCACTTTGCCAACTTTGCCAATTTTCGCATTCAGCATTTTTATAAATCAAAACAAACAAGTAAACTATTAAGTGTGTACACTTTCTTAACTTTCTCTTAGCGTTGCCATCTCTCTCAAAACTAGAAAATGCGCATATCGATAAGCGACTTATCGATACAAGTTTGTAGTTAGGCGCGATGTTTAAAACACCAAGGAAAAAACAAATGAAGCCATAAAAAGTGACTTTTTAATTATAACACAGTTGATATCACCATTGTTTACATTTTTTAATTCATATATATATATATTAAGTAAAATGTCATCTTATTTTTATATATTATTAAGTAAAAATTTGTTCTTATATAATATAATGCAATTTACCATAACTACAATTATGACCAACGTAATTGATATCTTAATTTGCGCAACTTTATATGCGTTTTGAAAATAACATCCCAGAACGGACTGCTAATGCCGTATCCGAGATCCTGATGTGCAAAATGATGCTGATAATGATACCTTTTCATATTGTACAGATGCTGATTTGCCGCAGGATTACCGTAATGCAAATAATAATGTATCATGTCATAACATAGGTAACCTGTCAGAGCACCCGACAGTATCAAATGTGGATGGTAATTTTGTAAAATAAAACCAAGCGGTGTGTAAATAATGGTAGCAAGTACAGCTCCAGGCAACGGTGGAAAAACAAGGCGCATCGAATCAAATGGAACCTTGTGATGTAGGCCATGTATCATAAAGTGAAATGTGCAAATCCAAGCTCCACTATTGCTTTTCAACTTTACGTGAAATACCCAACGATGTAATGTGTACTCCAACAAAGTCCAGAAGACAATACCAAAGACAAAAGCAGCAGAGAGTTGTGCGAGCTGATAAATAAAGGAAATATTATTAAACATATTCCATTATTAATCTTATTTTACTCACATCATTCATATTATGTGCCTTTGACTGAAACTCTGGCCATGCGAATCCAATAATAACGGGTATCCAAAACGTTGGTACAATCCACCATGGTGTCTTCGTACACATCTCCAAATACCAAGGACCAAACAAGCGGAGTGGCCTATCTACTGGCTTATGCACCCATTCGTCGTAGTATTTTGTTATATTCGCGATTTGGGACAGCATCGGTTTTGACCAGTCCACAAGGTGCTGCAAATTTAAAAGATAATCGATTATTACTGCTCTGCCACTGTCTTTAATATATTTAAAGAGTGGCAGCACCCACTACGATACCCATATACGTCTATCGATAGAACTAGAGCCGTACAAATTGGCGTCTCGAGCAGCAGGTTGGTTTTACTTCAAATTTTGTCATTTGAACAGGTTGGTTTGGATCCATTCGGTTTTTGTGCTCTGCCCAACACGACAACATTTAAATTTCTAATAAATTTATTTTATTTAACACGTCGAGATCCAGCAGAATTATGTCGAACACCACAATACGCCCAATACCCACATTGAAGGGCATGTTTTCCGTGCCGCGTAAGTATTGTTGTTCCACACAGAACCATGACAACCACCAACAAATGTTTACACGCTTTATTTTGCTCGGTTTCTAGGTGCTACACCAGGACGTAATTTTTTAAAAGAAAATAAAAAGAGCTTGCGTTCCTTGGAAAAGGCAACAACTGAAAAACGTGTCGCCAAAGAGCCTGTGCGTCCAAAGTGGATGCCGCCATTGCGTCGAACCGCATCCGAAGTAAGTGAACGTGAAACAAAACGTTGCGAAACTGAAAGATGTTTGGGGTCCAGACAAAGTGAAAATGAAGTCTGTCCGGTGCAAAATCACAGCAGCTCTCGCTCTCAGCACAGTCTGAACATGTTAAAAGCCAAGGACCAGCACGAGCATGCACATTCTGAGAAGCGTGAAGCTCCACCCAAAGAGAAGCAAGTTCGCCATGCCCCACAGCTGATGCAGCAAACAACTATGCGTTGTCAATCCTGCGGCACCGAACGCAAATCCTCAACCATAGGCATACAGACAGAGGACATAATGGATCAAATGTATCTAACTAGCGCCCTACAAAAGTAAGTATTCTGACGTCAATATAATAAAATATAAACTAACTAAATATGTTTATAGATGCAACGTTGATAGTAAGACTGTTTATAGTGAGGGAGGCGGCTTGTGTATTGACACTGGAGCCGAATATGAAGACAAATTCAAAAGCTACAGTCAGTTCAACGATGATGATGTTGGTCACTTCAATATGGATGAAAACGAAACGATGCCCTTGCCACCACTGAAAAATCTAGCTATAGATAATTCTGACGACGACGCACCTCTAAGCGCACGTAGTCGCGACACAATTGCTACCGTAGCATCAACTGCTACATCTAAATCAAAACGCCGTGAACATAAGCTGGGCTGTGAGTACAACCAAAATAATTATCTTTGATTCCTTTTACTATTAGTTCCTTTTAGCACGCGATAATCTGTGCCTGCCACGCTATTTGGAAAAGGAGAAGCGAGACAAGGCTGAAGCTCAAGAGATTATTGATGCTCGTGATCCAGACTGTCCTCGTGGGCATGTATTGCTAAGTGAAGAGGATCGCGTGGCATCCCTAAATAGGGCACAACAACGTAAGCTGGAAAAACCCTGATACATATAGTATAAAATTATTTCTATTGATTCTTTATAATGATCAACTTTAGGTTTTGACATGCTCATCAGAGAGCTAAATCATATGCCGATGACCGCAGAGACGCTGCGCGTGCGTAATCGTAAGGCTGAAATTGATAAGGAGCTGACCGTTGTGGAGGATGAAATACGCATCTATTCCAAGGCGAAGGTTTATGTACGAGCCATGAACTCGCGTAACCTTTAATGCTCGCCAATTTAGTTTATTTTCAATCAAAAAAAAAAAAAAAAATGACGCCTTTCATCATGGAAAATGAAAAACCAAATAACTAGCTCAAAGGATAACTTTGGAACTGAAATCCAATCTGTATTACTGTATTGAAATAGTTTAACCAAGACTAGTCGATTTTGTGTTAAAAGTATTTATATTTTTTAAACGGGCATGAAGGAGAAATCGTTGGCCATCAAAAAATAAATAAACCTTAAGAACAGAAGACATAAATTAGCAAGCTTACCTCCATGCTTTCATCCAGGTGATTGTTATTACTGTCTTCCACCTCTGCTGGTTGGTTAAGTAGTTCAACTCGATTTTCAGCTGATTTGGGTGTGCGTCTCTCTTTTATTCCTGGGCTGTTCTCGTAAACCGATGCGTTAACCTTGTACTCCCTCATCAAGTACATGGCTGCATCAGAATGTGGCGGTGCCTTCATGAAACGAGCTGTCATGTCTGCCTCATTGAGACCCTTGAAGGAATTCAATCCACCCGGATGCTTGTGCATAAAGTTGGATAAATTGTAATACTGCTGACGATATTTCACTATGAATTTATCATTTGGTTCCGCTTCGCTTAGAGCATCCATTTTGATGGGTTCCGCAATGTCAACTGCAACGGGAATAACTCGTTAATCAATTATAATTGTTAAAATATTCGTTAATTTCATTAAGTAGATCTTAACTTTTTAGCTAATTACTTTTAGCATATACACAAATGTAGGTTATTCTATGATTATCTATAATTGTCAGTCGGCTGCACTCGACATAACAAACGCAATATTATTATTCAGATACGGATAAAACACGACTTGTCGACTCTCACATTCCTACTAACATGGACGGAACACGCAGACCCAACAGAAGCCAAAGATGCATTCGCCCACGCTAGCTCTTGCTCTGCCCAAACTGACATTTGATCTAAGCTAAGGCGATGGGGCATCTCTCCACCAGTAAGAATGCAGCATTGACAAATATTTTACATACTTATAAAAGGAGAAGAATCGAGGCTTCTTAGTTGGTGGTCTCAGCTCCTCATTTAGCTATAGTCAGCGGTTTTCGAGGGAAACCTTGGATTGGTTGCCGTTTGGGTTTTTATTGTAACGCTTTCTTAATTTTTATTTTCATATTACCTGGCAACAAAAAGTAACAATTTGCCAAGAATTGGTATTGTACCTTTATGTAGAGGACATATATTAAGACAGTTAGTATACATATATAAGTTTCTATGTACCCGTGATAGTATTCTATATATCGCAATTTGATATGCGTTCAATACCACGTAATTGCTCGATGTCATAATACCCGTTGTAACTTGATTGGTAATTACTACTAATAGAGCATGAGAAAACTTGCAAGCTGTTTTAAAAATTAATAGGTCTTCGTATTTGATAGGATAGAATGAGGCACTCACAGTGCAGTTCAGTACAGGTCACTCAAGCACGCAGAGGAACCTATAAATGTCTGTATCAAAGAATATTTTCGTAATAAATGTATACAAATCTTCAGTTCTATTGCAATTGGCATTCCATTGAATATGTAGCAGATGTTCTTTTCACCCGATTAAGTCTATAAATCCATTGCCATCTGTACATAGTATGCACTTATAAGTAAATATACCTCAAATCGACCTTAACATATTTTTTAAAAGACATAGTTGCATTCATTCTATTGATTTCTGATTAAAATTTCTGTGTTGCCTACGCGCCATTTGGAACGTATTGCAAAATTAGTTGGCACTTTCATAAACTACGCCTATACTTTACACCCTTCCGTACACCCGTACACCCGTACACCCGCAATATACAAAATAAACAGACTTGCAACTTATCACCTATCTCGATATCACTCATAAAGCTATATTAATACCTACCGTAAGCTGGCCGGTCGCTCGTTTGTCAAAGCCCGTTGTAAGCCCACCCCGAATACATATATAACAAAAATAAGGTGTAACCAATAGATAGGACTAGACATAGAAGTGGTGTTACTCATCCTATTGGTATCTCTCCTGCGTCATTTTGATTAATCGACTTTTACTCGTGTTCATATGTATATATATGCTTTATTATGCGTTCTTATCGGTGGTAGTTACGGATTGGTATTATAAACCTTCGGCCATATCTACCCTAAGGCTACGGACTAAACCTAAACTCAGCACTGGCGGATGTTTCAATGTTTCCCGGCTTACAGAGACTCAATCCCTACGTTTCATGATGTTTGTTATTGTTTTATGAAATGGTTATCAATGAATGTTATCTATTGGGGTTACAAAAATCTATGATGGTGAGTCATAATGGCTTAGAGCTATCTTATCTCCATGTCTCAAATTAATGATTGACACAATAACTCATATTCAACGAAAACATTGTCAAATCAGATTTATAAGTATTATAAGTTATTATGAAAATTGCAGTTCCAAAACGATAACGAAATGAAGTTCACTACAAAATTGAAAGCTTCTCTTCAGATGATGAAGAATGAATTAAAATTTAATATGCATATTATGAGTATTCCCTGGCTGAAAGTAGCTTTCAAAAATATAACTACCACTGGAGACAGCCGGAAATACGCAACTCTTAAGTTTCTTTCATATTATTGGACATTTTTTTGAAATAGATAAGAACTTTTAATAAGTAGAATTATAAAGCTGTAGCCTCATGACTCGTGCAAGCAGCATTATAAATTATTAGTTTCTATTTTATAACAATTATTCAAAAACTTTCTTCTGTTTTGTGGATCAAAGCTGCTGTTCCTTTAGAACTTATATATTTATTTTTCTCCGTATGTAAGTATAAATTATATACAAATATTCGCCTACACTTCATCCAACATCAGCACATTAACACTCGTAATTGTTTACCAGAGGTTCTGTTCAAGTCGAGCACTCTCAACTTAAGCAGCAGCCTCTTTACTTGAGTTCTCAATTATATCAAAAACTTTTCTAACTTTATAGTAATATTTGAATAATTTTAGGTTAATTCAAAAAAATATATAAATACCTTTAAGTTAGCTAGAATAAAGGAAGTGAAGTCCGAATTCACAGATTGAGCTACAAATCAAGCCGTAAGCAGCAACGAGTCAAAAGGGTCTTTTTAAACTGCAACTGTAAAATGCGAGCACGCGTCGTATACGTAACTTCTACGGCGAACTGAAACGACTAACGACTAACGGGACCGCACGCAACGCAACGCAACAGAAAATGCCCAAATGCAAAAGAGCGGCAAATGTGTTTAAGAAGCAGAACTACTGCTGCGACGCCAACGTCTACTGCGACGCTGACTGCACTGCCACACTAGCACTACCACTATCAGTATACAAGTTGGGCCACTAGATAAACGAACGAACCCACTGATAAGATTAGCCGGCGGGCCTTATTATGTGCTGCTCGTAAAGCATTTCTCACACAAACATGTTAGATTTGTCCATTCCTTAAACCGAACTCTATCAGTTGTAAAATCTTAACTATGTGCCTATATACATATAGGGTCCAAATAGCTAACATATATATTCAATTATAGTGTTACTATCCATAATTACCTGCTGGTACTTTTGATTGTTTAGTTAGTCATACTCATACGTCACGAGATTTTCCTATTTATTATACTCTTAGTCCATTTAAATTGGGCAATAATGAAAGCATATGAAGCATAAATATATGCTTATGCTTCATCAGGACCAATAGCAAGATGTGTTTGACTGTATGAAACTTTTGATCTCAGATACTTTACGAACTGCAAACACCAAAGTTGGTGTGTTGCATATATCCTGTATCCAATATCCAGACCCAGTTTATTTCAAATTCAACGTTTTAACTATTTTTCACATCAAGTTTTATTCACATTTTTTTAATATATTCAGTTATACTTGAGTTAAAGAGTAACTCATAGTTGCTCGACTTCAGCGTTTTGAATTGTTGTCAACCTTAACAACTAATCTCATTCAGTTATAGATACTCTATAAATTAATTTGCGTCGTATAGTCGATTCTCCAACTGATAAGATTTTGGCGAATACCACCTTAAAAATAATTTCTTGTGTAACTTAAGAAGAATAAGTTGCAGATTCTAAAACTAATTCAATTTTCAAAATAGATATGGGCCAATACTCTTGTCCAAGATCCATAATGAACCGTATGTACCGTAGTTATTATAGGTAGCTGGGCATATAACCATGTCGACAGATTCACTTCTAAGGCATCACAACTGATAAATCTCAAGTTTCCAGAATTGCTTAACATTGCACTAAGCCACAAGATGCACTGTTTGAACAGAGACACTCAATTTATTGCTGATCTTCAGTTTCCATCACAGAGCGTTAGCAATTGCAATCAATGTTTGCGAATAGCTCAAAATATGCTTGAAGAAAATCATGAGGTTTGACCTTAAACAAAGCGCGCCTTAGCCCTGAGGGTGTAGTACAATGAAAAGTAATAAAATTGTGTGAGGTCATATCGGAAAATGTTGGTCTAACCTCTGCTGACATTGGTGCAAGCCGATTTTTAGCCATTGACCAGACCTTCTGGTGAGTCTAAAGTACTTGCGGATAGTAGTTACATACTGTTAAGTGAATTTCATAATTTTGAACACTTCATTATACTCGTATCAAAAAGCCTTTAACCACTTATAAAAATACTTCAAATTTGTTTAGTTTGTTTTTTTTTTTCTATTAAAGCTATTCTATGACTAATTGTAACCGTCCAACTTATCAATCAACAATGTAGAAAGATTGATTTTTAATGAGGATATATGTCGAGCAACTTGTGCCAGTTTTATGTGTTCTTATAACATTTATTATTACTTTCGTCTAGAACACAAATTCCGATTGCAAATGAAACTTTTCGTTTTTTAAAAATTAGAGCATCATTTTGCGAGGGAGATTTGTTTCTCCCTTGTGATTAAATCCAAATATCCCCAAGAGCAATGCTGATAAACGCCTGTACCAAGACCGTGACTGACTCTGGGTTTGGCAGTGGTAAACTGTACCTAAACAAAATAACTTAGAACGATCTTATGTTTTAAATTATTATATATATAATCTTTAAGTATTTGTTGCCGAGGGAAACGAATAAGTTGGCGTATTTCAGTTATTTTTCTTAATTCGAGTGAAGCAGTCTGATTTTTCTATATTCTATAATATCGTGTTAAGCCTGAAAGTATGCTTCTAAAATATAGCGATGGTAGGTTAGTTCTTATACATTAGTTTTGGCAATCGGCTGACAGAGCCATAGACATACTTAGTTGTTACCTTAGTATTCTTGGCTAGGGATGCAATAAAGATCTTTGAGATACAATCTAATTCTGAAGATAGATATCCCACCTTGTATTCGAGTTCATATACGGACCAAGATTTTATATTCTGGGAGGTTTAAAGTTTATTGGATAGTTGTAACTTATTAATAGTTAGAAATTTAGGAAATACAGATAGGAGTACAAATATTATAAATATATATTCAGATATATATTCATATTGTTTTTATGTTCCTCAGTGGGTTAATGACTGTTGCCATTGGCAGCCACTTTGGTGCCATTGGTGACATTGGTGCCATTGGCATGTCCATTGGCATGTAGCTTGATCTTGGCATCAATGGCACAATTTTGTCCCAGCAGCTTGGCCTTCTTAATTGGAGGCTCATTTGTAATGGTGGCAAAATCGAACTGGAATGTCATAAAAAAAGTAATTAATTAAGTTTTCCAAACTGCACACGCGATAGGACATACTCGTTGCTCCAAGGTCATGTGCGATATGGGCGCAAGTCCAATGCAGGCGCGCAATATGTTTTCAATGGCGGCACGCTGACGGAAGAGCGAGTTGACCACCTGCGATCCACGCGGGACAAGCGGAGCTTTGGTGAGATAGCTGAGCAGTGAGAGGACCGGCTTGAAGGGCACCCAAGGAGCAGTCTCCTTCTCTGCACTTCGCACCTGAATACGTGCGCTGAGCTCTGCCAGAATAACTAGATCCAGGATGAGAGGAGTGGCCAGCAGAGAATCCTCGCATGTGTTGTGTATAACCAAAGTGTTGTGACCGCCCATCATGATCTCTGAGGTGTATTCATCCATGGCACGCTTGCTGTCGCCCACATAGGGCACATACTTGATGACTATGACATGATCAGGATGCTCGTTGGGTGCATAGAGCACGCTATTTGAGGCAACCATATCGTCGACTACATTGCTCTTGGATATCTGCGAAATGTTTGCGAATTGAGGATAATGGTGGAAATAAGTATAGGGATAAACTACGAACCTCCTTGGAGCGGAATTGTTGGGGTGCGGAGAGATTCTTGCCATCATTGTTACCCAAATGGTTGTAACTGACAATGGAGACTGGCTTGATGCCGGCGCCTACCAGGAAGTCCACCAGCACGGATTTGATCTTGGTTTGGCCAGACTTAAAGTCATCGCCAGCAATAAACACACACTTCTCCTCCGCCAGTTCTAACAGACCGGGCACAAAGGTGTTCTGCGGTGAGCCGTTAATGTAGGTGCACTGCAAGAAAAGAAGGACTGGTTAAGTTATTCAGTTACATCTCAACTAGAAGTTACTTACACCCTCGGCTATGCTGGCCATTGCAAAGATAGTGGATGGGGAGATCTCGGTCTTGTTAGCCTGCAGGGATGCCAATAGCTCTTGGCTGGTGGTATTTAAGCCCTGCTTAATTTCAGAAAAGCGTTCTGTATTCGCGGTCCAGAGGACAATAACAGTCTCAACGCCGCTGCGCTCTTTAAAGTCACGTATATCGCGACGTATCTGCTCATACTGCTCCAGCCTGGTACCCTTGATGAGATTGTCAGCACGGTCCAACTGGTTGGCGGCAATGAAGACAGGATCATAGATGGATGGTCGTGGTTTCATGGCTGAAAGCTGTTCGTAAAGCTGATCCTGCAGGTCAACATTTAACACTTGAGCACGGCGCATTGCGTCACCTAAGTTCTGTCCACTTATGTCCCAACCATCAACAGCAATATCATCCGGCTCCACCATAGGCAGCAGCTCCTTCATGGGCACAAACACATCCGCTCCTATCTCATCTGAGCCAATTAAAACTGTTGACGCTTGGGTTATAGAACCAAACCAATTCGCTTGCTGTATTCCCGTCTTCTCGCGCCACTGCAGCTGGCGACGATTAGCCTCTAGTGCAGCAGTCAACGTCGATCCGTTGTTGCCACCCCAGCCCACCAGCATAACGCCCACCTTGGGCACATGGCGTATTGTTCGTACCTTCAGCGTAGTCGTCTGCGGGTGCACCTGCAAGTGGCAAGGAAAGGCCAAATTAAATCTATAATATCTGGTTAGTAACCAATTTTGGGCCAACAGTTAAACGTGGCCTTATCAATTCAGCAGAGCATAATTAAATAAATTTTGGCAACGCGAGATTTTTGTTTACTTTTGCAGAGAACACCGAATTCGAAGACGCTTATCAAATCTTCTTATTGAATCAAATAAGTTAAATTGATTAGATACTATATTATATGATTATTGAGGTAGAGATACAGTAATTAATTCAATTATCAGTCAAATATTAAGATCTTTTATTTAATGATATTATTCTCAGAAAACATACTTGTTTGAGGGGGCTATTATACACATTTCTTATTAAGGGTATTCAGACTTCAGTGTAATGAAATAAGTTTTTGTTTGTGTGTTAATTCTTATTTGCACCTGTTTCTAGTCGCCACTTGGGTATCAGCCTGTGCCGACAGACAAAATACATACGTGTTCTTTAGCTGCCGAATTCTTATAAATATGTATAAATCGATAATAACATTAATAATTTATAAACGTGTTGTGTCAAAGTCCACATGTTTTTCAGCTTCTGCCGGCCGGCTTATTAACAAGCACATGAGAAAATTTCATCACAATATGAACAGAAGCATCGTTCGATACACAATAAGAGCAAATTGTGTGGTCTATGCGCGTGGCCAACTAATCAAAATATGGAGACAATAAACCGTTTCAAAGTTTAAGAGCATAAGCATCTTTGCTAAGAAAGTAAATTCTTCGCTTAACATTTGAAAGCAGCAACTTGTTACTCTTGTTAAAGAGTCACCCTTAAAGCGCTCTTAATTTTATCAGCTGGCGATAAGTTTACCCTCAGCAATGAAAGTGCAGCAAGTGGCAACAAATCATCGAAAGTAGATACTGAAATCTCAGTTGCCTTTAAAGTCCACAATTTACAAATGTAAGTCGAGTAAAATCTTAGTTAATTTGATGTTTGTTCAATTGTAATTCAAGAAGAAGAAATACGAGTACGACGCCTGCGCATTGTTGAGCGAAACACGCCACCAAAAAAAACTTTCGTTCTCATCAGCCCATCGTATTGTGTGGATGTGGAAATAAGTAAATATTCATTGGATTGGGCAGTTATCATCGGTTGACGTTGCTTTATCAGCTGTTTTGGGCACTGTGCGAAAACCAATAAATCGAAATCTCCACCCGCACAATGCAGACTGTGCGGATTAAGCTATATACATACATACATATATTTTGGGTGTTCCTTTATCACATGCAAATAATACGAGAGTATTTTCGCACCGAAGTATTTTTCTATGTTATTTCACCCCTTGTCGAGAACATCGGACACTGTTCGAATCAAGTTCAATGTGAAGGTCAAGTTCTCCCCTGGTTTTATATGGCTTTCAAATGGCGATGGACAGCAATACACAGTGAAATAAGAATAAAAAAAATATTAGCTAACTATTTACATTTTTCGCACCTTTTTCAACTAGTGTCCGCACCAAGAAATATATTATGTATTCAATTAGGTAAAGCTCATTAAATCCTTATGCAACTGGTGTGTTATATTTTCAAGGGCTTAAGTCAATTACATCTTTCAATCAATTACCCTTTGCTTATTGTAGGGTATGTAGTTTTTTAAGTATGGATAACTTACCTGTAGGTGGCCCGCTGCTAGACGCTTCACATGCGATGTTTGGTATTCGTAGTCTGTCTCAATGAAATCATCGTCTACATGTACCTTGGGCGAGATGATTTCCAGCGTTGAGTTCTTTGTTGGCTTCATTTCAAACACACTATTTTAGTTTTTTTTTAAAAATTCTACGCTCCTTGATACTTTTCACAGCCACACTTTAAAAAATTTAGCGCGTGTTTTGTTTTGTTAGAGGATTCTCTGCTCTTAATGCTCTGCCGCTGCTGTCTGGGATCGAGTTGGCCGCTTTATGAATGCTAGAGCGAAAGCCGCGCCGCTTTTATTGGCAAACGGCGGTCATTTTCTGCCAGCACCCACTGCCATGAGCCACCCACTCTCTATGTATCACAGAGTCTATGCACTCTTAGTTCTATCAAGAGAATCGAATAAATGAAACTGAAAATTTGCCGGCTTTGGCGCAAAGAGAGCCAAAAGCAAAGAGAGCGTAGATGTTCTTACATATATTTACATGTTTTTTTTTTGTCTGTGTTTTGGTCAAATCTGAAATGTGTTGGGTAAGTTAATAGAAAATAGTGAAATTTTGAAAAATAAACAGAAAATGCAATGAATATAAAAAACGATTTAAAAAAAAAAATTGCTAATGAATAATAGTTTTTATCAACTCAACTCTTTTTCTTTAACTGTCTCTCGACTTATCAATTAATTATTGTTTCATGTATAAATTACATGAACTACTTAAGCCTAATTCAAACAACTGTTGATGAATACTTATTCTTCATATGATTTGCATTAAAAAGAATTGAAGAATGTTCTAGACTTGTAATGCAATTTACATGATGTCGGCAAAACTAACACGATTTGGCATGGACCTGTTTGAGCTTAATAAATGCAGAGCTCAGGGATGCGAATACAATAATCATAGTTAAGTGACCAGAGCACTCTTTAGAAAGCATACATAGCTAATCATCTAATTTCCTTGGCTTTATTGAATCACTTCTTGATTCTCGAGACGAGAGCTCTGCTCTTCGTTCTGCTCAGCTCTCCATTCATCACCCTTAACTAGAGTGTAATACTATTTCAATCAATGGAAATTTTTGATTGTGAACAATTTTTGCGGGCAAATTATTTTGTTATTAAGAATATGGGTGCAAAACAGGCAGTGGGATTGCCTTTTCAAGGTTGTCAATTAAGAAACTTTGTCATCGCAAGAGTTCTACGATCCGAACTTTCTAGAACCTAGAACTTATATGCCTGCCCAAAGCCTGCTAGTAAACATTCCATTATTGCACTCGATTGAATGCAAGCTGCACTCAAATTACATTTTGCTTGGGCTTGGGCCTGGACCTGGGCCTGGGTCTGAGGCCCCTGGTGTTTTATTTCTACTATTTCTTACTTCAGTTCAGTAAATTTCCATCAACAGTTTTCCATTGAAGTGGGGCTAGTTATAGAAATTGTCACGGAAATCCATTCAAAACTGTATATAGAATGATACAAGGTGCAGAATTCAACCATTCGCTTAAATTGATCGAACCACAAAAGAAAATATAGATCATTTGGGAAGCCAATGCGGAAATAAGTCATCTTATTCTTCTTTTCTATATAAACCTATATTTATAATTATTAAACAAGGGTTCTTTAAAGTTATATTAGTACCTTATCAGAATTGACAAAGTATAGTTCCCCTTATTTAGTTTTCTTATATTAAAACTATTGTGATAATAACCCTTATATTTTTTTTGTTAATTTTCTTTGTTGCAAGTTTAGTTATCTTATATATATATTATCCCTAGGCTATCATAGACTTAAACATATGTCTGGTTTTTGTGGGCGACTCATTTCCCTCACATGCGAGAAAAAATATACAATAAGAAAGATTTAATGTGCACATGTTTGAGTTTAACCAAGTCATGTGCCAGTGGCACCCGATGTGATTATCAGTTAGGTCTCCATTTCCTGAGTCTGCGTCTGGGTGTACAATTATTAAATAATGCAGCTAGATGAACTTTTAAAAAATAAAAACAGTAAAATGTGTATTTTATTATGCAAAGCGGCCTTGAACTTACTTAACTACATCAAATACAATAATCTTTGCCATGTTAATCGGGGCAAATGATATCTAAGCTGCTTAAGTGTATATGGTATATTTCGCAAAAGCTTTAAAACCGTAGACTGATATTATGAGAACATTTCAGTAATAGAAAATGTGCTTATTTTCTTACTTATCGTATATAATTTAAAAACATTAACACATGGCAATCACAATTTCAAGCACATTACTTCACTGAGAGAAAAACAATATCATATAAATTGCACGAAAATAAATCAAATAAAATATTACTGAAACAAAACTTAACTAGTGTAACATATGATTAATACTGGTTAGTTATCCAGAAACTCCCATTCGCTGGATGTATTTGAGGCGCCAGTTGCTGGTGTCTCATTCTTCTGAAGTGGATCACCTGCGTATCGGAAATCAGGTAGAAAACTGTTAAACTCCTTCTCGGACGATTCTGTGTGGTTAGATGGAACAAGCTTTATGGGTTCAGGGCTAGGTGAAGTCTGTATTGTGCCTGCACAAATATCATCGATCGGTTGTCCCGCGTAGTAATCACCAGAGTTGCTTAAATCCAGATTATTGCTGGGTGTTGTCTGGACGTTGACCTCCTCCAGTCTGGAGGGATAGCAGTTGATCAATGGCTCGCTTAGTTCAGGCAAGTGTACAACGCTTATCTCTTCCTTGCTGGATGGTTCCAAATGTACCTCTGGCAAATCCAACTCGGCAGCTAACGTTTTGGCCTTTTCCGCAACTGTTTTTTGTAACGTTGTAGGAGTCAGTGCATCAGGCAGATGCTGTAAAAATGCGGCTTTGATGTCCATTGGCGACACTAAACCATTGCTACAAAATAAATAAAAAAAAACCTAATAACTACTGTACTGTTTTAATTCTAGATCGATTCTAGCTCACTTTTCTATTTGGCAATAACTTGCCTCCATGAGAGTAGCTGCGCTAGTCAGAGGCAACTTGCGTTCGTGTGTTTCGTGTCCAATTTCAACAATGCCTTCGATCCCGGCGTTTAATTTGGCAGACGATGTTTTACGCTTCTTATGGATTGCATTTTCACTGGTATGCAAAATGGACTGTTCAAAGTCCATTTCACCAATGCGGCGAAAGATTTCCAAGCGACGATTTTGCTGCGTTAACGGCGATTCCACGGCTAGCTCAATGGGAACATCTAAGTCCAGCTTTTCTATGGGCGGTAGTTCAAAACACTCCTCTGCGCTATTTAGTCCTGCCTCTACCTCTACCGGCGACTCCACTTCGAGTTGGGAATAGTGTAGAGCTCCCAAAGTGGGTAGCGGAGGTGGCATTAGAGGATTAAAAATTACCCTAGCTGTTTTATTGGGTCGTTCGGGTAGCGGAGCTAGACGCAACAGCGACCGTTCACCCTCGAGCACAAAAATTTCCTTGCCACAAACGCAAAAGTCTAGAATCTTACGAAAGCCTCTTGCAACGGCCTCAACTTTAAGACAATGCATATTTAGAATGTATAAAGAAACATCGTCATGAGTGACCAGCAAAGCATCTTGATTATCGTACGATTTTAGCTCCCGAAAACTTCTGCTGGCTACATATGTATCACTGCTGCTCCGATTGGCATACATTTCACCTGGAGTATGGCTACGTTGCTTTGGATTTAATAGGGGTATCTCCCAGGTTGGACTGTTTAACACAGATTCGTTAAATATTATGGTCTTAGAAACACTGCCTAGGGTATCGGCAACCCAAAAACGGAGTCCCGGTCTTCCACAGATAATTTGAGGCAAATTGTCGGTCGTTGACGTTGTTTGCTTAAGGAATACCGCACCACAGTCAATTAATTGCTTTCGATCCTTCTTACCCACTTGAGTGATTTGCCACTTGTTGGTCTGAGCATCGCGCCGGCACAGAATGCAGCGATAAAGTGTCGCCACAAGCAGATAACTCTGATGAACGCTGATCTGTACAATCTCGAAAGCTTCGCTAAGTACCTCTATCGACTTGCTCAAGTGCTATAAGTTTAAATAATAAAATAAAATGTAAATAAAAAACTAATAGTCATTACGCACCGATTGATAGTCGAATTCCGTGAGCACAACAACTCCCTGTCGGTCTCCGGAATATAGCTTCATTCCGTTCTTTGACCATTCACAACAGCTGACCACACAGCGGTGCAGATCTCTTATGGTATATCTTTCAATCGGCCTGCTGCGTGTGCAGGGCGCTACCAAGTCCAAGTCCGGCGGGAGTTCCTTTTGTATTTGAAAAACGCTTACCTGACCATTAGCACTTCCAGCTGCCACCATATATTCTACCGAATTAACTATCTTAATGCACGTAATGCGTGTAGAGACCTTCATAGATGTCATTGTTGTTGTTGTTTTTGGGCGGGGAAGCACATAAAATATAATGAGTGAACATCACGCAGAGTCCAATGTGAGTCATGGTTACTCTAAAGAACGATATATTTACCTCTGCTTTGAGTTTCTGCATTTCCCCTGAACGTCTATTATACCAAAAGACAATTCCCGCATCACTTCCCAGGGCCAGAAAGTCTTCAATAGCATCGACGCAAGTAATATTAAGATTCGATGGGAAAAAACCCCGACGCTCTGCTGGTATGAGTTCCAATATTTCAGTAAGCGGCGCCCATTCCCGTAAACAGAGCTCCTTGCTGCTGGCCATTTTGGCAGGATTACAATTATGAGGATAACTATGTATACAAAAATCTCTCGCCCGCGTCCGTAAAAAAAACAACAAATTACACCGAGTTTGTTGATATTCGATACTTTGGACAGTTCAATAGTAAGTTTAAAGGTTGCCACTATTTCAAAAATATTTCTATTCGACCAATTTAAAATTGAATGTACATTCAAGATTGTGTTATATATCAAATCAAATTCGCAGAAGTGACATAAAATTCATTCTCTATTTAAATGTTATTTTAAATGACGCTTTCATTTTACATTTGCCGTGAAGCCGAATGGGCGCGCTGATATTATTCATAGTTCAGCGCTACCAGCATTGCGGAGGAATTAAAAAAAATCGATAGAAACTTGTCTCGACATTGTTGTATCGAAAGTAAAGTATCGTGAGGCATCGATAAATTGATAATAATAAGGGAGAGCAAATTAACAAAAACAGAATTATAGCTCCTAATATTAATTTTACATAGATAAATTGTGTCTCAATAATAGTTAAATTTAAGCTACAAACAGCACGTTAAATCAGTCGACAGTAGAAAAGCCAAGAACTAAATAACACAATAGTGGAATATGCGCAGGTAACTCAAATTTATACAGTGGGCCAAAGTTCATTAGATTAAAGTTAGTAAACTTCCAGCAACATGGGCGAAACCAACAATCTACGTAGCGCTGTAATAAACGAGTCGCCTATGCTTGCAACACCCTATGGAAACGTAAGGGCGCTTGCTGCCCCACCACCCATACCACAGTCACCCTTGCAGCAGACTTCTTATGGGTACGGAGGAGGTTACGGCAACGCTGGCAGTTATGGACTTGGCTTCGGAAACTACAATACAGGTGGATACAATGCAGGTGGTTTTGGTTACGGTGGTTTTGGTGGCATGGGAGGCATGGGAGGCATGGGCGGCTATGGAAGCGGGTTTGGAAGCGGTTATGGAAGCGGCTACGGCGCCTACAACAGATTTGGCGGCATGACTGGCAACGATCCCGAGCAACGATTTATACAAATGGCTGAGGCCAGTTCACGTCCCGCGTTTGAAAGCATAGAATCGCTAGTATCTGCTATCGGCAACATAGCATCAATGCTGGACTCCACGTTCTTTGCGTTAACTAGCTCCTTCCGTGCTATTCTTGGTGTCGCTGCTAACTTTGGCCGCCTGCGCAGTGTGTTTGCACAGTTCTGGACGTCATTTGCCATATTTCGCGGATTAAAATGGATTTACAGAAAGTAGGGAACTTGCAGTTCGGATAAATAATATCAATTAATTATATTGTCCGCCATTTAGAATACTATTTTGGCTGCGTCTGTCGAATCTGGATCCTTCCTCGGATGCCTTCAAAAAAGCTTTTGCCGAGGCTCTTACCGACAGTAATGTACAACAAGGTGCTCCACATCCACATCGTAAAAGCACATCACCTTGGCCAGTGGTTGCTTTCATAAGTTTCATCTTTACGGCGCCTTATCTGATAATGAAATTGCTGGGAACCGTCACGAATACAGCTCAGGATGAAGGTACGCTTGTGCACATTGTACGCCTTGCTTATCTAATCTCAGTACTTTGTTCTGATTCAGTTAAACAGATAAGCAGGCGATTTCACTTTTCATTGTTACTAGCTTTAACTTAAATCGTCAAATCCACACAGCTCGTAAACCTGCGAGGTGGACCGCGCCAATTCGCACACATGCCGTCTACGATTTCCAAGCGCGCAACGAAAGCGAATTATCGTTGCGTGCTGGTCAAAGCGTTCAGGTGGCACCGCGTGAAATTCAACAGACCCTCCAATTGCTTAATTCTGGATGGGCCCTGGCTTCAACTAATGGTCAGACCTCGGGCATAATACCTATTAGCTATGTGAAATCTCCCCAGCAAATAAAGCAGGAACTACAGGAACCGGTTAAGCTACCACAGCCACAGCCAGAGCTGATGGATTTGTCTGCAAACGCATTCCCTGCCCTGCCCATGGACCCTCAAATGAACTACGACTTTAATTTGGCTGCTCAGATGCAGGAACCACTGGGTCCGCCATCAACGACGGATGTAGCGTTTGAGGAGAGATTTGCTTGACGGAAAACTTGACTATCGCTTCTAGCATTAAGCCAAAGGAAAATGTGTACCTTCTAAGTCTGCTGCTGCTGAAGATGGGTGTTGTTTTTTATGCTTATTTAATTTTTAAGTTCCCAACATTTCCACTTTCACATTTCACAGTTCACAGTTTCAATGTACGATGTTACTTTTAAGTAGGGATTGTAGAGCTTTATATTTTCCATTACAACATTCAACTAACACTGACTCCGATTTCGGCTCGTCAGGAAATACATCGAACGAATATTTTCAATGTGGTTGTAATGATAATAAATGTTTGATAATTTATTAAAACTTCCTTGCAGAGTATTTTTTAGGGTTCCACCCACGTCCCACACAAATAAGTATTTTCCACTTCGAGTTTTTTTTTTTAAATCATATTTTACAATATGCTTCATATTCACTTTATTACCTATTTAATTATATTTTGTTGTATATTTACGCATTTTGTATTTGCTTTGTAGATTTCCCATTTTCAAAATGAATTGATGTTTTATAAATTTATTACACAACTACTGCCTGATTCTTAAATGTACATAATTCACTTTCTACTAATTTGTATGCATTTGTATTTATTACGAATTAATTTCAATAATATATAAATATAAATTCTAGATTTATATCGATGCATTAATTGTTGTTATTACTAATTAGGTAGGTTGATTATTTTGCATTAATATTTATTTATTATGTAATATATATAGCTTTATATATATGTATAGAAATATATTTGTTTTGTTTTTTGTTTCCTTAATGAAAGTTGTGTGAGAACTTCATAGAAAATATAAATCAATGTTTCGTAAATTAGACTTACATCGTTTGTACGAGTAAGGTAATAGGCAAATAAACATATTTCATATGCTTTTGTCTACAGCTTTAAGTGTAACTTGTAGATCTTAAAGTATTTGCATTTTTTATTGCTGTTATTTAAAGATTTGGTGTACAGTATTCAGGATGAACTTAAAGAAACTTAGTTCGCGCGCCTCTGTTCAATCATTTTAAGCAGAATTCGTTTAACAATTAAAAAGAAGACAGACATTTTTTGTATATTTTCACTAAAATACATTTTTTTGCTTAAGTAGAACATTAATTTAAATTGTTTTGCACTTAATATTAAACTTCAAAAATACAAATACAAACTGAACGCCAAGTATTTATAGTTATTAAATGATTTCATACTTAAACATAGTTTAATCAATTCTCATTGAGAAACAAACAAAATCAAAGCTGTTTAATGCTCTTGCCAGTGTGCAAGTGTGATAAGACAATAGTGAGAAACGGGGCAACCTAACCAGATGGGCGTGGCAATCCCAACAAAGCATTTATAAACGTAAAACTAAATGTGTCCTCTGCGTAGCCGCTGCATTCATCGACAGCACCATCCGCAGGGGACTCCACCTCCCACGACATGTCAGCGCCGTTATCATCGTTAGCTCAATCGATGTCATCCTCCAGCTCATCATCGTCTAACTCATGTTTAAAGTCGACATCGGTGGTATGCTGTGTGTGTTGTGCAAAGGTTTGAGACTCATTTGTTGATTCATGGTACGTATTGAAGTCGTTGTCATCGTCATCCGAATCGTACATCGGATCTCCTAATTTCCCAGTGCCGTACGCTGCAGATAAACCATTTGAAATATTCCGTTAATTGTGGTTTCCATAGGAATATACAATATAATACTAACCCTCTACATATTTGGCTAGATTTGGTGGCACCCAAGCCTTTACACGTTCTATGTTTTCCGCCGTACATGAGCCTTTGTCCAAGCCTGTTAAACGAAACATATTGATGTATAAAAATAGGTTATAGAAAAAAATAAAGGTGTACACTTACCGAGGAGGAGGCCCATTCGTTTCAACACCTCTATGTCATCGTGCATTTCGAATGTGTTGTCGAACTTGAAAATATACTCGGATCTAAAAGAACGTCAAGAATAAAAAAGGCTTTATGGTTGGAATAAGGGATTCACTTGAAGAAGCATACTTATCGTTGGTGACACTACAATTGATTTTGGTCGATTTGTGCGTATTCACAATGATGAATGGCAGCTGAATGGATGAGTTTGGAGATGGTACAACACCCTGGCTTTCGGTACGTTTATTGCGCTCTACAAGTCCCTTGAATGCAACATGTTGCATGATCATCTCACGCAGCATTTCGTGCTTTTGGTTGATACGTTCGCGTCGCAAATTGTTCTCTTCTTCTAGAGCCAAAAAGTGCTAAAAACAAAACAAAAAGTACATTTATATAAAACTTATATGTATATGTAGATAAATGTTATATTGCCGTACCTCAGCCGAGTTTGCGGGCAGACCTATCCAACGTATTTCTTTTTTATCTTTGGAAATAACATTGATTGCCATCAGTACGTTGAGCGCATCGTAGACACGACGCCGGATATTCTTTTGATCACAGTTGGTATCATATGAATTGTTCTTCAGTTCTTCGGTAACCAAATCATCAGCCACCTCATTGTAGGTAGTTTTGCCCTTCTCTTGCACCTTCTCGCATACCTTCATAGAGAAGTGCCGCAGTCCTTTTCCGGCTTTGTCTGGCTTTCTTTTCCTTTGCACTGACGATGAAGAGGCGGACATTGTGTGCATGGGACTGCTCTGTATGGCGTGCCTATAAACAAAGAATTTAAAATTAAGATCAGTACTACATTATATGAAGCAGAAATTCATTAGTTTATTAGTTCACTTACAGTTTCGTTTTCATTTTCATGGGGTTATTTGGCGTATATTTGACATATTGCTCGCTTTTTATCTGCTTTCCAAATTGTATAAAAATTTAAGTAAAACTCGTTACGAATCGGGAGCAGTTTGGCACTTGGCACACTTACCTCGTGCATGCTGCTTACCCCTCCGCCTGTACCGGGACCACTGCCTTTCTGCGTTGACACACTTGTGCTATATGAAGTATCTGAATTCAATGATCGGAAACAGAAGAAGAGTTAAATATATATATATAAATGCATTTTGGCTGTTATCACTGGTGACATATACTTACTTTCGGTTTTTGGAATAGTTATAAAACTGTCTTGAAGACGTATGAATTGTCCCTGGTTTGCTGTGCTCTGCAATGAAAGTAAATTTATTAATTATTTGCAATTAAGGTAAGTTTATAGTTTATGTTTATGAATCTTACCATCTGACTGAAAGCGCCCATTCGGCCCACATTACCAATACCGCTACTACTGCCGCCGCCGTTTCGTACCGAACTGCTGGGAAAGACCGAACTAGACTTTGGATGTTCCACTGACTGCGATTGTTTCACTGACTTGAGCATTTTGGCAATTTGTCCTGAAAATGTGTTAACGATTTAAATTCATTTCATTTAAAACATTTTTGATTAATTTATTATAAATCACGTATGTGTATATCTTTAAAGATATAAGTAGAAAATTCTTTAATTTCAAATGATGTAGATAATAGTGCTACAGCAAATCCTGCTAGCTCAACAAATCCTGTTTTGTGAAAACGAGATGCGAATTAAGGATGTTATATGCACATTTTTAAAGCTTTAAAGTCCTATTTGTTGCTTTGTTTCAAATGCATTTAGTAGCTATGCGTTGTAATGCACTTACATACATACATTGAACGCATGAAGCCATTCGCCATTTCTGTCTTTCTGCGCTTCTTCGTTTCATTTGCGGCGAATTTAGCAAACGAAACGTAGCGCAAAAGACAGAACCAGCAAACTCGCACCAATAAGCGACAACATCAACGCGTGGAGCAAAGAACAAACGAAAAGGAATGAATTCTTACTGCTTGACATGGGGTGGTGGGGGTGCAAAAAATGCGCTCGTCTGTGGGGGATGCACTAGCATCATGACGGCAACAACTTACATACATGTAAAGCCAGCAAACAGATTTAATCAGCACGTGATCACATGCATAAAACATAATCGATATACATACATGTATGTATAATGTACGATCGCGCTGCTTGTACAGCCCTGGTTAGCTTTTACTCGGACTTCTACTCAAAATTCAAAACTCATACGTTTACATCTCTCAGTTATGCTAAATATTCACCTGCTATGATAATATATACATAATTATAACATTAACGTAAGCTGGGCAAATACGCATACATATATATTTGTAAAATGTTAAAAGATACGTTTGTATGCGTGAATGTAATAATAAATAAACATGAAACCCACAAAAAGGGTCGAAACTAAAAATATCAACTAATACTTACAAATACAACACACACACACAAATGACTCACGGCTTAACTACTGTCAAACATGCTCGGCACCCAGTCTTGCAGGCCGGTTAGCCGGCGTGCGGTCGTAGCTGCTCACTCATTCATACAAACAGAACATGCGCTCACATATATACGCACACACACGCGTACGTATGTATCTACGTGAGATGGTCAACAGAGCGGCAATAACAACAACAGTTCTGCCGACGTCAACGTCGCTGCGCAGCCGCTTCTACACATGTTTGGTGTTTGCCCATTTTGGTCTTTAACTTTTTTCTATCTACACGAATAATCGACTGTGTGTGTGTGTGTGTGCATGTGTATGCGATAGTATAGAATGAGTGATGGTATATGTATGTATTGCCTGCCTTCTAATAACACATTGCGAAATGTCACGCATTTTTAGTAACTCTCCTTAAGCTATGTCAAATAAACAAATATTTCGACTAGTTTTATATCTGGCTCAACTTTAAGATTTATTTAACAAAAGGAATACAAATCATGTGCAGTGGCAGAAAGCCTCAACGGCTGGGCTATCGGAAGCTGCAGCACTACTATCAGCTGTTTTCAGATAAGGAAATGTGGGGAAGTATCTTGTAGTTGTAGTCAGCAAACAGCGCATAAAATGTGTTGAGTGTGTGTTTGACTGAGAGCCAACTGGGCGAATCAGCGCGGCTGTCTTCGCTGTCCGGCAATGCACACATACCAATATATATATATATATATATATATATATATATATATATATATTTATATATAAATATATATGTTTATATATATAAATATATATGTATATATATAATATAAATATATTTGTGTATGTAGACAAATATATATTGGCACCAGCAGACAAAACCAACCGATTTTACTTGATTTTATTTTTTATTTGTTTTTTGACGTGTTGCTGTGCAGTTGTAGTAGTAGTTGTTGCTGTTACTCTTGGCTTGCCTCGGCGATGTGTGTGCGCTTAAAGCGTATTAAGCGATAAATATTGTATGTAAAAGGAAACCGAAAAAAGAAAAAGATGGCGTTTACGCGCCAGTGTATAAGCATGCAAGTTAGTAGTAGCTCCCCCGCCACTATTATTGTAAATACGCCTGCCTGTATATAGCTGTGTGGGTAGTACATATACGAATGAAATATGTTACGCATTCATTAAAACAAAATTAAACTGCAAAATATCATAAAGTTTCACTTTATATAGAAAATAATTGTATTAAAAAACTAAGTAATTGTTCACATACTACTATTGTACTTTGAACGCTTACTTAGACTTACCGTGTTCATCCCGAAAGAAATAGTTGACTTCATCTATCTTGACCGCGCCTCTCGTAGTTTGATTTGTGGTTGAGGTATGCGCCATTTTCCGATGTTTAGGTGATTTTATTCTTACTCTGTTACAGAGACAGGTGTAGTGACGTCGACTTTGTTGCTGCTTTGGTGCCCAGCACCTGAATCACTGCTGATTCGTATTTGTTGATACCAGTGTAATAGCAGGTCAATAGTTACCTATTAAGTTACCTCTTTTGTTGCAACACTCACTCCTATCTGATATATATGTTGTTCTGGCGCTTAAGACGACCGTTCACAAACACGCCGCCAAAAAGTATCAATACCAGCAGAGGAGAAACATGTAGTCGCAATGTGTGAGTGAGCCTGAGTGTATGCAAGTGAATATGTATTTGTGTGGCGCGGCCCGCGATGTATTCCGTATTTTTCAGTGCAAAACTGTAACACGTGTATTTAATTCTTCTTTGCACAACACTTCACATATATGGCTATATATTAGCGTAATTAGCTATATAATTATTTATTTTAATGGAATTATTTTGATAGCAGCAAGTGAAAAATTTGATTGTCGCTCGAGTCAAAATGGCGAGCGCATTTTTTGTTTCCAGCAGCAGCGCATTTTTTCTTGTCACACACACACAAAATGATTTTAATGCGGGTTTTCAAAGTCGAATTTCGAGCACTTCAAGTATTTCGATTTTTATATACTTTTTTGCAAAAGGATCGACAAATTTCAAAGATTCTGATGCACTACTTAGAATTTAATGATTGTTCGTTTTTATCGCATCACAATATGTACAAAATTTCCTCCAAGTCGTTAGTTTTTTGACGACGACGACGACAACGACTACGAAAACGACTAACATGCGAGTGCGAGTGAAATGGCAGATACCGCGTTGATCAGCTGATTGGCTCGGCGCGCCAAATTTACGCATCAATCGAAGACAGTGCTGCGTAACGTATGTTATGATAGAGCAAATCACATTGAGTTTTTTATATTTTCTTTGCTAGTACCCACAACAGTCAAAATTTATTTTGAAAAATAATTATATTTCTTTATGCACACTTTTTAAAATATTCGAACTATATATATAAGCTTTAAAGTGCAAACAGTTACCTCCATACTGTTGCTCATGTACACATGTGCAAGCAACACAGGACAGTATCGCTCGTATACAAATTGAAGATTGTATAATGATACGAAATAAGCAATAAATAAGAGTAGCTTTTAAGGATAATCAAAATTTCCTAACTTTATAAAACGTTCTTTTATATATCGATAGGTAAACAATCTCAAAAGCATATACAATATTATATATGCTTTTACCCAGCACTGTATGCGAAATGTAAACAAAGCTGTTATTATTGTTTCCCTTGAAGACCGATTAACATGGCCAAGTCAACAATTCCTATTTCCTATCGATATTTGTAGTCGACAATAAATACGGCTCTTTATTTTGGATATCGATAGTCTTACTGTTTTTTGTTAACAGTAGGTCGTTAACTGAATGTAAACGTGTATATTTTTACACATTTTCTGATAATGAGAATAATCTTAAGAATACGACAACTTCGTTGTATAAAAATTATAATACTAGTTTAAAAAAAAAATTAGCGAAACGCAACAAAATAAATATCTAGACAGTTTTTAAATATTGCGTTTAAGTCTCTGTTATGCTCAAATTAGCAATAGTTACAAAATTTTTGCAAAAGACAGGGAAAAATCGATATAGGACAATTTATTTATTTATTTATTTAATGTTAACTATTAACAGTCGACCAAAATTATTAACAGTCGACTAAAATTAATTAATACTGATTATTTTATTCTATTTCAATTAATTTTAAATTTACTCATAAGTTTCTAACTTCTCGCTAGTTGTTTAATGCTATTCAGCCCGAGTTAATAAAACAATGATTGTATAATTAAAAAGAAACTCAATGAACCCATCATCAAAATGCAAATATTATTAAACGTTTTATATGCACAATCCATAACACCCATGATTTTTAGCTTTTAAATATTGTACTTTTCGAAATGATTTTAAAACAATGAATATGAATACACATCTTTATTTTTCTAAAATATACAATTTTGTCACAAAATAGTCGTAATACAACTAAAAGTTAATCACCTGGAAATATTTTTAAATATTTGTAAATTAAATTTGTATTACAGAGCAAAGTCCTAGGTTTAAAAAAAAAAAAAAACACTTTTTTATACACATATTTTAAGAGAACTCTACTTTTTTGACCAGATTACGGGAAAGTTGTACCAGTACGGCTTTATGGCGATATCTCGGCGAAGAAATCTACGGAATCGTCGCTGCTCATATCCTCAAAACCATCAATGTTTGTACGGTTGCTCACATCATCATCAAAATCAAGCGTCCTCATATGATCGAAGAATGTTAATAATGAAGATATCGATATATTTAATATATCCTGTGCACACGCTTGATATCTTTGAAGACTACGGGTTCTTACTCTGGTTCCAAAAACATCCATTTTAATGGGCAAGTGACGTTCCAATGAAGCTGTACGAACCATTTCACGCATCTTGTGCACAATATTATTGAGTAGAGTCTCTGATATCAAGGAGCATTCATCTAGTTGCAAGATCCGTAGTTTGGGGCACGATAATATTAAACAAAGTGCATCATGGTCTGTGATTTTGGGACAATATCTGAGATTAATCTTTTCTAGCTGCTTTAATGGCCATAGTGCTTCTATATAGTCTTCGTCAATATTACCATTGTTTGGTATAATAAGGGTTCGCAACGCTTCGATCTTGCCTATTGACATTAGCATAGTCAGAGAAAGCACGTTCTGACCGCGGACTTCTAAATACTGTAGAGTGTTTTTGGTGTGCTTTGCCAACATGTGGAAAAGCTCAACACGTAGAGAGTAGTGTTTTGGATTGGTAAAAACAATCAGTTTCTTAAGTTTTGGCAACTTGGCAATCTCCTCATACTCAACGGAACTATCTGGGCCAGTGTGAAAGGAAAGAATTTCCAAACCGTTGAAGCAGTCATCGCTAATCGCCTCAGGAAAACTTGCGGCTGCATACATTCTCTTCAATTGCAGCTCCTTAAGGTTTTGCAATGATTTAAAGATTTCAGGAAACAGTCCTACACGCAACCCAGTACAGCTCGATAAAGTCATCACCTCAACGGATATGGGTAAATATTCCATATTCACGCCAGACAAACCTTCATTGTTAGAAAGGTTCAGTACCTTAAGCTGCGATAAATGCTCTAACGCCAGTATAGACGTATCATTGAGACAACATCGGACCAACTGGACAGTGTTAAGTTTTTTTTGCTTCCTAAAGATAGTGAACATTTGTTTCCTAGTCAATTTGGTGGCCATGATGTCTATTGATTCTAAGTTTAGGCAATAAGTTCCTAAATACTCGCTCAAACGCTTGCACTTGTGCACTGGTAAAACACCTTTGAATGCTTTTATGTGTGCTCCGGAGAGCATAAAAATCACGAACATCCCATTGGTTCATTCCAATCAAGAGCTCGTAGTCAATACTCCTGTATGCGTACCGTGAAACCAGCTGATAAACGTCACGGAAACGATTACAGGTGCGCGCACAGCGCAGTCGATCAACCAGCGATAGATAGCTCATTATATGCTCCAGGCAATGATCATTTAGGGTCAATACGGGAGCAGGTTTTTCGACAGCTCTCATCTTGAACTCATCTGCGCTTTTAGGTGGACCATAGGCTTCGGGCTGTTCCCAGCTAGAGATTGCATTTATATTTAGACGTAAGCCATTGATGTAGTGAATTCTTCGGCTAAGAGCGCTGTAAATATAGTCATAACTAAATGATAAAGACAGGCCAAAGCCATACAGACACTTATACGCAAAACAAAAGGAACAGTTTGGGGGGTTACACAAGCTATGGTATGGTCATTTGATGAGTCTAGTTTCTTACCTTGCAGCGCTGCGTGGATTAGTAAAGCAGATGTAGCCAGCTTTCAGCTTTGGTGGTTCATCTTCGTCACTGTCAACCTCTTCCAATTGTGGCTGGTCATACAGTTCCATGCACTGTAGACGTCCAAATTTCTTGAAATAACCGGCCACATCTTCGGGCGTTAGCTGAAATAGAAACATGTTGTGCAAAAGAAAATTGTTAGGACATTTTTTCTTACCTGTAGTGGTACATTGAACAAACTTAGCTTTTCCACCAAGATGTCGTCTTCAGTGTAAGCTAAATTTCTCTTAAAATAATAGTTTCTTGTGCGAAAGTTTGGAGTATTTGATGAGCGTGTTCGACGTGCTCTTCTCCAAACTAATGGATTAGCCATTGCGCGTAAACCTTTAGATTTAATCAATTCACAAAATTACACTTGATTAAACACAGACACTTTGCAAAAAATATTTTTTCACAACCCCTTCTTTTAGGTATGTATACGTTATTGATGACAATTTGGTATCGATTAAAAAATAACGGTTGCTATTAACTGCCATCGATAGAATAGAATAGAACATTTTTCTGCACAAAATGTTGTTTAAAATTAAAGGTAAGCTAATGTTTGTGATTTCATTGACTAATTTTGAAATTTTGAAATATATTCTAACAATTTTTTTTATTTAAACATCTTTTTCTGGCTAGAATTTTACCCATTTATCTTTTGGTTGTTGCACAGGGTAGAATGTATACGATGTTGGTTTCTGTATTGGCTAGAAGAAATATGAAACTTATTTGCGTCCTTTACTTGCATGGTGCAGTTTTCGCAAGCTCTCCATCCTTTAATTGGCTTCCAATTGGTTGCTTATAGTTCCTATTGTGCAACAGAATTCTACATGTGAGAGCAGGACAGCTATTATGAATTAATTGCATCGATTTTTTTCCATCAAGAGAAAATCAGAAAGAACACACCCAAATTTTTCCACTTGCACTTTTAATTTAAAAAAAGCTTACAAAAATTGCATATTTGTTGTGCATCTTGTAGGAAACCTAATACAATTTACCCTCAGACATATAATATATATATTTACAGTATGTACATAATTATGATTTAAATTCACTATTTTTAATTTATATAGATGTTCTACTAAAAAGTCTTGATTCATAATGCCAGAAAATCAAAATATATAATAATTAATATACAAATATATCGCATCTACTTAGGTTTATAGAATGATCACTGCCAGCAGCGTCTTTAGTTTCCATATAATTACAGAAGCAAAATAAATAGTTGTTATATATATTTAATTTATAACGAAACACACATGGTGCGTGTGTTGTCTAGCTTTAATTGTTAGAGTTGGGCCGACTGTCACGATAGTATCCACGAGTGTATAATACCTGTAGATACAATAATATAATTAGCATGAAAATAAATTAAATTAAATTATTTAAATTCTTACGATTTTCACCGGGTGATAGCGTTATATGTATGTCCTCACGATTCAGCATCGGCGCTGCAAGAAGTAAATAATTGCCATAACTAATAAATAATTAAGTTAAATAATAAATAGTACAGCAGCAACAGTAACAGCAACAATAAAATAAGGAAAATATTTAAATAATTACTTCTTTATTTATACAAGCTGCTTAAAATAATAATAATAATTTGCTTAGTAGAGTACAGCGTTAACGATAAAACAGAGAATGAGGCATATATGCATATATAAATGTTTGGTTAATTAATATTGTAAAACTATGCATGTAAATATATATATTTTGCATTTATTTGTTTATTATTATTTTTATTTTAATGTATATTTTTAATTAATCCGTGTCTTTCAAATGAGCAACAATTTTGGTATAGGCTGCATGCGCTTGCCTTGCCTTTTTTCACCTATGCATGAAATAATTTGCTTAATTGGAAACTAATTAACATAAAATGCTATCACAGTTTCAAAGTTGCCAACAACACGTGCAGCAAGCCATGCGTGTTAGAGAACTTTGGGTTATATATTCTATATCTATATAGTATATGGAACATAGCTCGGGATCCTTTACGATTAAACACTCAATATATTGTTAGCAACAGGCATTTCAGCGAGCAATAAAACAATCAATCAGTTAATCAATTGATCGATCACGTGTGCAAAGCGTACGGCTGTTGCCGATTGTTATCAGTCTCAAGGCCAGCGCCGGTTGTAGCTGTTGTGGGCGTGGCATTGGCATTATCATTCTCGTTATGCACAATTCGTATCATACCCGGCTGGATCCTAACATTGTCACAGGCTTCGCAAATGTTTAATTGCGGATGGTTGCGGAATGTACACAAGTTGCAGGCCCACATGTCCAGTGGCTCCTCGCCCTCATCCACTTCAGATTCGGAGAGGGATTCATCTTCCTCTTCGTTGGCAATGGGTCGTGGCAGCGACACTGAATGCGTTCCCGCCATTGCTGCAGCTGCCCTCTGCTGCTGCACAAACTGATAATATTGCGCATATGTTGGCGGCGGTTGCTCCAACTCCATTTGTAACTGCTGCTGCTGGTGCTGCTGCTGTTGCTGAGGCGTTAGGCAAGCAGAGCTGGGCGCGCTGCTATGGTGCTGCATCGACGATCCTGGCACTGAATGTAGACGCAGAGAATTGGGCGGCACCTGAGCACGAGTGCTGCCAGGCGACGCTGTAGGACGCTGGCGTGCGTAGGACTGCATCTGTGCCTGACCACCACCATTGCCAGCGGGCGCCGAGTGCTGACGATTCATGGAATTTGGCGCCGCAGCAGTGCCATTCAGATGGGGATCTGGATGTGGATAGTAAAAGAAGTGTGAGTCGCTTATTAAATGAAGTCTTGGAATGCTTACCATTTATTATATTCAGCAACCGCTGACAGTCCTCAGTCAGTTTCTTGATATCTCTATCCAGTCTTTCGGATTCGCCCAGTGGCACCGGTTCGGTCAGTATGTTGATCTCCTGCTCCAGGCTCAGCAGTCGCTTCTTATTGTCTCGCAGAACATTTGCCAGTTTATCGCGTCTCGTCTTCTGCCTCTCAATGATTGCCGCATGGGCTGCAACAAGAATATGATATAAATATTTTTAATATCGATAAGTTATTGATTTCTGTATGTATTTTTAATATATAGTGAACTATAGTATTATATTTATATATAGCATATTTGATGGGGATAATTTGTTGCTTTCTCTATTTATACGAGTATGGCTTAATACCTCACATTTTATTACTCTGTTTGTTGCTAAAAATAATGGCGGGCATTTCTGCGATCGCTAAAAGTTCATAAACAAATTTAAATTTAGTCAAAATGCGCAAACACATACGAAAAAATCAATCTAATAATAAATTATTTTTCTGAAAATAAGCAGCGCATCGCCCGATTTGAAACGATTTTCAAAATTTGATTTCAACACAAAAATAACAAAAAAAAAAAAAATTAAATAAATAAAAAATAAAACAAAAAAAATCCTAAATAAAACTAAATAAAATAAAATAAAAGCAAGAAAAATATTTTTAGCCACTTTGATAGATTTCTAGCGGAAATAGCAAAACAGGGCAATGGGCCAAGGGAGGAACTCAGACTCGATGTGTGTACTAAATATATATGTATATATATTCTAATATACTAAAGCGAAATACGAATGAAAATTGTACGTCATTTGCGGCTGTTTGCAAACATTTTAATTGATTAATTAATTCATTAATGGCAAAAGTGCGAAGAATTTCTAAAGGAAATGTTATTATTATTTTCTGATTGACTGTCGTCTGAATATTTTCTTGGCTAAAAGCAAATTGCGTAAAAAGGTAACGCCCACACAGGCAAAAACCAAGACGAATACGAATACTAAGAATAAGAAGAAGAAAAAGAATAACAGCTTTTAAGTGTTTTTATAAACGAAACTCGTGATTAAATGTCAACGAAGCAATTTTAAATATTAAAAACACATGCATTTATTTTTTTATCATATAATTTTAAGTGTACACACGGCGTATGCTTAACATGAAAAATGGAGCGCCTTATACGATCTAACGGAATACCCCTCTATCAGCAGCATTTTTTCCCTGAACTTGAACGAGTGGAAACAACAACACCAACAAAAACAATAACAATAACAAAAACATTAAACAAAAACAAAATAAAACTGCAGAAAAGAGCGAAAAAATTTGTTATACAAAAAAAATGCGATAAATTGTTGGGGGAGGAGGAGACGAAGGTGGGGGCAGTTGAGCAGCTGGTGGAGGCATATAGAAAAATATTTAAAAGCGTCGAGAAAAACAGAAAACAAGAATGAAAAACAAAAAGAAAATAAAACGAAAATCGAAATAGAACCAATGCGAAATGGGCAAAGGCCAAAGAAACCAGACAAGAGACAATTTCGACAGCAAATTATTTGCCGGATTGTATATGTAGATATATATATATATATATATATAAGGTATATAAATCGAAGCGTGGGCGATCCTTACACATAGATATCATAGGTAGATACGATATATATAAATATATACAGACATACATAGGTAAATTTATCTATACAAACCTAAAATCAAAGCACAAAACTTAAACGAAATACGTATCGTAATTGGAATATGCATCAAAAGATTATGAAGATTAGAGGGATTACTATAATTTATAATTTTTCTTTTTTTTCTTTCCTATAAATATAAACGCACGTAGGCCAGTTAATATATGCATTTAGATATAAATATATGCATATGTATACATGTCGATTCATTTAAAAGAACCCCCTCAAGTTGGGTTATTTCTGTACTATTATTTTGACTCAAATGGAAGTTTTTAGGCTTTTTAAGAGACAAGACACAAGCTTGATTTTTAGTAAAGTCAAGTAAATCCCTCGCAAATAGAGAGGCTTTTGAATACCAAGTAAAATACTTATTTCCACTGCAAAGTAATTCTATCGTAAAGAAGTTTTAAGTTCTCCAAGTGAGGACTGATCTGTAGTTCATTGACCAGTGAAACATTTAAATATGGAATTTCATATTCATATCATTTGTGAATATTCGGAATATTCACCAAATTTCGTTGAACTGCTGGCAACGCCTTTTCATTTCAGAATAAGGGCTTGGTAGCCCCGGCAACATTTTTGGGGCGTAATTCAATTTGTTATCAATTGTAAACAGAACTGACTGATAAGAGAGCTGCCACAACGAGACATCCACATAGTGCGATTAGGCCAATTCTGCGAAATATTGGCAAAAAAAAAGCAAAATAGTGCCCATAAATAGCACTTATAAAGTAAAACACATACAACAAAATGTACGAGTAAAAATACATACGCCGCAGATAACATGGAGAAGTCCGAGAAACAATTTGATCAACGACATGTGGAACTCAAATTATAACTGTTTAGCTACTTATATACAAATTTATATAAACATGAATATAAATATATGTATATATATATTTTTATATCTGTTATTTTCAGGTCAGTTATACAAAACAGCTTTCGTTTCAATATAAATTAACAATCGCAAAGCAGGTGAAAACAACTGAAAAACAGTTTCTATACAGACTAAAAATAGAGTAAATATTGATACATGCGAGGATATATATATATACAGAAAGAATATATATACAATAAAGGATATATATCTTGATTGTCTGATTGCGATCTAACTTATACCCCAATAGCTTCTTAATCATAGAAATCGCTTATAGTTTTTATATTCTAGGAAGTATCTCTCGCTTAGACTTTATTACGTATATCATAAACAAAGAAAATTTTAGCTAAAAACTATCTGCAAAGTATGAGTATTATCAATAAACTGAGACTAAATGAATTTAATATAACAGCTCTTAGAAGGAAATTTTTGTAGATCTTTTGAGCTCTTTGAAATGGCGATTACCTTTATAGCTTTAAGTGTATGGTTTAGTATATAGAACACATTTCGGTTCTGATTAGAAATTATTGTTGAATATAATACTAGTATATAGCGTGATCAAGAGAAGTAAAACACAAGAACTGATGTGCCGATAAACCGATTTCATTACGCTCGACATTTGCCGAGCAAGTGAAAGATAACGCGATAGACGACGACACATGATGATGACGTTGATGATCTTTTTACGAGTATCCGACTTCGTCTAGCTCTGCCTGATTAACCCTTGTTCCCCTTTTTTTATGTATTTGTTTTGGGACTCACCTGCTCGATCGCATTCGGGTATAAAGCCCTCATAGAGGGGCATATGAGTGACGCTGGGGCTGTTGTCGGAGCTGTGGCTGTTGTGCAGATGATTGTTGTTGTAGTTGGAGGCCACCACGTGATTCTGCGCCTGAGTGGGATATGGAAATACTTGAGGCATCTCTGTTGTCGCTGCTGCTGCTGCTGCTTGATCTTGCAGTTGCTGCTGCAATTCCAGTTGCAGTTGCAGTTGGAGCTGTTGCTGTTGGTGTTGTGACGTTGGCGTTGCCGAAGGTGGTGGCGTTGCTCCATCGGTGGCCAGCACAGGTGGCGGGGGACAGGGGGAATATAGCGGCGCCTGTGGACGCACACAGCCGGCACTGAAGACACTGCCCTCGTCGGTGACCGTTAGCTGAAAGTTCTTATGGGTGCCGCGACGTGCGTCAAAACTACTGCTCGAATAGGTTATGCCGCTGGAGCCGTTTCCACTGGCCGCGGGTCCGGCCGTAATGTCAATGGTTGCGGGTGCAGCGCCGCCGTTTGCTGTCTGTGGCTGACGTAACGTGAGATTCAGCGAGGTGAAACTCTTCCGGCCGTTCGGCGTACTAGCTCCAGACGATGGAGACGGCGGTGTTGGCGATATTGCGACGGCGTTGCTAAGAAATCGCGTGCATACGGCGGCTCCGGCTGTAGCGTTATAACTGAACGATGTCGCACAGGGGAACGTAACTGCGCAGTTGTCGATGACGCCAACGCCGACGCTGGCGTCGCAGCTGCCGCTGTCGTTGGCGATGATAACGAAACGCTGAGCGACAGCTCCGACTCGCTGGAACTGAGCGGACTGGTGAGACAGGAGGAATCATTGGAGAAACTGCTCAGCTGCTGTCCGGCGGCACTGCTGCTTGGCTTCGGTGGCAGTGGCGGCAGAGGCGGCGCCCGGCGCAGCGGCTTGTATTGCGCTGTTGGCGTCAGCTGCAGCGGTTGCTGTCGCTGCTGTTGCTGCTGACGCTGTTGTATCTTCTGCTGTAGCTGAGCGTTCACCTGACGTTGCAGGTTCAAGGTGGTGGGTCGTGGACGCGCTGCTGGTGGTGTCGCAGGTGCACTGACATTGTGGCTATTACCATTGGGTGGCTGTGTGGGTGCAGCGCGCAATGGCTTAAGGGGCGTGGGTGGCTTGGCCTGACGCTGTTGTTGCTGTTGCTGCTGGAGCACCTTGGCGGGATATGACTGCACGGGCATGGGATGCAGGACGAGCTCCTTCTTCAACATTTGTATGCAATTCTCACGCTGATGGCAATTCTCATTGACGCATTGCGTCACAAGGGCATCGGGCAAGTGGGAAACTCTTGCTTCATCTCATGGAACAGGTGCATAATACTAATGTTTGTGCATTGGCAGCTTAGCTTTGCTTTTGGCCTTGTTGCTGCCTCCTCCAATTGCTCATTGCTGCTGCTTCTGGTGATGTTGATGTTGTTGTTGTTTCGTTGCAACTGTTGCTGCTGCAGTCGCAGATCCTGTTCCTGGTCAGCGTTGAGTAGCGCCTTGAAATTAAAGTGTTGCTGCAGTGCTTCCGCTATGGTGGGCGTATTATTGTTGCTGCTGCTATTGCTGCTTGTGTTGTTCGCTTGTTGTTGCTGCTGCTGTTGCTGCGGACTGTTGCCATTTAATTGGAAATTATTTGCTCCAGGCGGCATTGGTGGTGTAGCCGCCATTTTAGGCCATCATCTGTCCAAGCTGCAGACCTGTAAGGTACACAAAAAACAGAAAACGTTGCGAATTTAGTGAACGCATTTCATAAGAATTTCAATGCTAATTGAATTAACAATGGACTTTCACAATACCACAATGGAAAAATCAAGAAGAAAACAAAAGAGAAACCAACGTCAACCCAAGACCCACCTTCCTGGCCACCACAAGCCACCCACTACCCACTCCGCACATTAGTTCATAGCCAGAATTAGCACGGCGACTAAGTCAACAAAATGTGTTCAAACAATTGAATGAATCGTTGGGGTTCTCGTTTAGCTATAGAATGCAGATGGTTTAGTGGTAAAAAAAAAAATCAAAGGAGCTTCAAGTAATTTGGATAAGCACCGAGAACAATAAACAAATGACAGAGAATATTTAAAAATATTTATGACACAATGGCATAAAAAATTGCTCAGGTTTGCGCATCATAAAATAATAATAATAATAAAGTGAAAGATGAATAGTATAGTATAGTATAGTATAGTATATATAAGCTATATCTCGTGCTGCTGCTAGGGCAGTGTCAAGGCTGACATCTTAGATAAATGGAGAGGCACCCACATTGTCATATTGTCATATTGATATATGAATATATCGAAAAACTGACACGGCAACAGCAAAAATGCTTAGCGAATAGACAGAAAATAGAATTTTTTACCTATTGCATTCACTTACATTTTGATTGAGATAAAATTGGTTTACTGTAGATTTTGTTTGATTTATTGTATATTTGTTTTGAGAAATTTATTAAACAAAAATTTAAGGAAACAGAACAATTAACTACTTATGATATTATTTATATTATTTATATTCTTTTAATTTGTTTATATATTTATTTGTTGGATTTTCATTTGATTTTTCCTAATTTCAAACAATTTGAAGCTTTTAGCAATTAAAACTTAAATATCTCGATGTTTCCACGCACATTTTAATCACGCATTTATTTGATATTTATATATATTTATATAAGACACATATATTAAGAATTTATTGTGGAGAATTTATTTTTGAAAGCAGATTCTACCACAAATTATAGACGCGTTCGGACGCCTTAAATGCCAGCGATAAACTGCAAAACAATTTCGAAAACAATTTCAAAGAGACAGCCAAAAAATAAGACGAGGTATACAATAATACAAACACACACACATTATATATGCTTGTGTATGTGAGAGAACATATACATAAGAGAATATAGCTAAAATAATAAAATGAATTGTAATTTCCGCTTTAAACTCGAGTGACCAATGTGACGTATGCGTAATAAAACGCAACTAAAAATACCAATTATATATTATATATACTTAAAAGGCACAGAAACCAACGGCATTGCCTATAATATTCTAAGATTAGATCTGACCACAGTAGGTATTATTTGCATATCCTTTTTAAATACCAACGGATAAAACGTATCAATTAAATCATTCAATACTTTTGACATAGCACACAGTTAAAGAAATATTTTCCCTCCTCTCAATCCCTTTTACTTTTTTTTGTTTCATATAAAATTCTTAAAAATACATTTTTGTGTGGGTGTTGCACAAAAGCATCGAAGAAAATTGAATGAAATATTTCAAAGCTGGCAAAAGAACAACAAAAAAAAAAAAAGGAAAGGAAAATGTGTACGAAAAATAAACGAAGAGAGAATATAATAAATGATATGGCTGAGGTGAAAGAGTTGTTTCAAAATGAAATTAATTTGAAATTCGAATAACATGCCTCAAAAAACTATCAAAAAGATATGCATCAAAATGACACGACACCTAATTAATCGCTCACATAATTATAAGGATTAAATATGTATTAACGAATTGATATGTATAAAGTATTAAAGCAGCCCTCGCACACATTTTTGCATAATTTCTGGACACACCTGAGCTCTGCATGATGTTTTCCGAAAGTAAATACTTTGCAACAACTTCTGACAAATTGAATAAAAACAAATAATAAACTTTCACGACACACAAAGAAAATTCAGATTCTAGCAATAAAAAGCCAACATTAATGCACAAAAAAACGCATTAATAATAAAGCATTGGCATTAAATTTTCGATGGCACATTTAACATGGCGCCATTCGAATGGCCGAACACATAAATAATGATTATGTTTGTATTTGGTATATATACTTTTTGTCAGAAAAGTCTTATAGAACGAGTAAATATGAGTTTATCATATTCGAATACCCTGTAGAATGTTTTTATATATAAAGTTGCTATTATTTTATTATACTTATAGTAAGTACTTCAGAAAAAAAGGCAAGCATTGACTTGTGACGACTCTTAATCACATTGCTTATGGTTAACCTTGAAAATATTACGCATACGCACTGTGACCACATTTGGTACAAGTGTATAATATTTAATTATAAAAGTGTGGCGATCGGAGAAATTTGTTTACTTTATAGAAAGTGTCAGCTATTATCTGTAACATTCATTTTAAGCACCCGATATACACTTTCTGTTAAATGTATCTCTGTACAGGGTATATAGAATAGACAGCGAAATTTGTTTCCAAGTTACAGATACATATATTATATACATACATATTCCAGAATATGTTTATTTGAAAGTCTGCCCCAAAAAGCAAACATGATAACAACATTCCGAAAATTGCGAGAAAACTCAAAATTAGCAGCAATTAAAAAGGCAAAACAACAAGAAAAATTCTCAGCAAAAATTATGAAAGATTTGTTCGTTTTTCTTCCATAAAATTCCAACCAAAAATTCTGGGGCTACAACAGCTAAAACCGAACTGATGTTTTGATAGTACCGACATTTTAGTACCCTATTATAATCCTTATAATATATTTCTATATAATAATAAGTAAAAATAACAAAAATACGCTACCTATTCTTATAATATCATGCGAGTAAAAATTGTACTTTTATATCCATATTTTCTCTATAATGTCGACATATTTCTAATAAATGTATTAAAAATATACTCTCTGCATACAAATTGGTGTATAATATATACCCTATAAAGTGTATAACATGATCAGTGCTAATATAAACATCATTTTTGGGGTGAAGGGAATCCACGAGAAGCGGCTGCGGTAATGAAAATTTCTTTCATTTCGTTTATTTCTTTTACGTTTTGTTTGCCAGTTTCGTCTGCCTTATAGCGAGGGTGTACGGCGCAGACAAACAATCTGCGATCGACTGCAGACGTAAACGACCTTCACAATTAGCGGTATACATATGTATATATGCAATGGATATTGTATATATACCAATAAGTGCACGAGTTTTCTTCTCGGCAAGGAAATCGACATCTAAAAATGCATTTATGTAGTATATATAGAAGAAACTGAGAGTACTCGTGTATGCTAATTACACATATACTGATGCATTGATACATACATGTGATGTATACATAGATATGAAAAGGCAAATATTATAACATATGCTCAGGTAAGTAATAGTTTTCCACAACACACACACACACACACACTCTGAGCTTGTTAACAACTTTTGCGTTTGTCCAAAAGAGAAATAAACAACAACAAATTTTACAAAGTAATTAAATTTATGGCAACACATATAAATTTTATGGTACATGCGGCTCGGGTCGGAACGGATCTTCATGTAATTGAACGGAAAGAAATTTCCATTCATTAAATGTTTTTGTGAAAAACTTTTTGGCGTCGATTTGCGTATTTTTCGTTTTACTAAAGAAAAAATTGTTGGTGCTATTGGGTTTTCCAAGCAGCCGATCAGTGGGTTTTACAATTGATCATTTGTTATATAGAGGACATGACTAAAACTAACAATCGACAGATTTGATTTGATATGCTCTGGATTATCCTTTGAAGTTATCTATAATCGATTAGTATAAATTATACAGGGAGATAACACTACTGTCAGTCTTTGAAAGCCAACAAATTGAAGTATCAATGCCTCGGCCGGAAATCTCGCTGTCTGCTGTCTGCCACGTCAAAAAATAAATAAATAAATAAATATGAAACAAAAATGTTTTTGTACAAAATAAAATATATATAAAAATAAAAACTAAACAGAAATAACAATATGCCATTTAACTCCCCGTCCTTCTTCCTGTACGATCAGACATTCAATTCTGAAATAGAAAACATACGGATCTCCAATACAATGCGTAGACAAATAAGAGGAAAACTAGAAAGAAAATAACTAGATAACTTTGCTATACTGCAACATGGAAAACAACTTTCACTTTGTGTAAAGAACAGTCAAACAGTCAAAAAAAAAAACACAAAAAAACTAGAAAAAGGAAAAATAAATCGAAATATATAAGTATTAACGAAATATTATAAATCAAAAGCAAAGACATGAAATGAAATGGAAACAACACGCAAAAATGGAACAAAAATAATTTAATTTTATTTTATATTTTCTACTTTTTTTTTGTATACTTTTTTTTTCCTTCGCGTTTAGTATTTGTGCGCCCGCTGCTTGCCAATAATTTGAAGAGGCGTTTTGCGGAATTTTCAGCAGACGTCAGGCCTTGACTGACGTCATTAGCGCAAATTTCAAAATTGGAAAGAAGACAGAAGAAACGTGGATCACTTCTCCTGTCTTTCTCCTGAAACCTGTCTGAAAATCACTCTGCGCAGTGTGAAAATAAAATTCGTATCATTACACATATTTTATTTTATTCCCAAATTGCATACCCTATACCCAAACAAAGTGGCTAAAAAGGGTATACAGTAGACGTTTATAGCTACAAAACTGGGTCGTAAGCAAAAAAAAATACATACTCACCCACACTTTGATATATACATACATACTCACCCACACCCACAAAAAAAAAAAAAAAAAAAACACACATACACACACACACACACACACACACACACAGACACACACACACACACACACACACACACACACACACACACACACACACAGGGGACGGGGTGGCGCCACATGGCAAAGCGTCTGATTGGCTTTAACTTGGTTAAGCCCAGCGCGATCCATGTGTGTCAATACTCAAGCAGCTCATCGCCTCCACGTGGCGTTCCTGGTAACAGTCCTTCTGTTATCCGACAGTAAGGACTGGCCAAGATGAGAAGGCCCCTGGCAGTAGGGATAAAATGCAATCTTGGTTTTCCTTAAACCAACAATGGAAGGTACGAGGAAGAAATACTTTACGGTGCAGGGAGTCGGAAACCCAGTACCGGCGGCTGAGAGGGGTGAGCAAGCGGGCCCCCTGCCGTCGATATCCAACGACCGCAGTGTTGATGAGGTGGTGAACTTGGCCTCTTCAGCATCAAATGTTACAAGCGAAAAGAGCGAAGCGATGAGGACGGTGGCTCTCGTGCAAGAGCCCAATCCCTTCGGAAGGAGCAGCAGGGTTGCCAGGTCCCCGCAGGAACCGGGTGGAAGGCATGTACGCCCGCAGAGTATGGAAAACTCGAAGGACGACACGCCTAAGAGAGGCAGAGAGGCGGATAGCCCTAACAGCGCACCGCGCAAAACTCCTCCCAAGAAGGTGAGGGCTCACCGAAGCGACGAGGATTCAGCTCTGATATCAGAGCTAGGAGGTCTCCTTGATGACATGCTATATAGCATCAATGAGAAGAAGCCGGTCGTAAGGCACATCAATCAAGCGATGAAGGATGCGGTTGCAAGGATGAAGGAGATCCAGTTGCTTTTGGTGGCAAATTCGCGTGTGGCCCCGAGTACCAGCGTTAAGGAGGTACAAACATGCTCCCCGCTGGAGTCAGCTCGGTCCGGGCAGGCCAGCAGTTCAGCGGCTGCATCGGTGCAAAAAAGATTAGTCCCCGCGAAGGAATCGTCTACACCAGCGAACATGGAGGATGGAGGGTGGCAAAGGCAAAAGACCAAGCGTAAGCCAAGAGCGCAGCCACGTAAAAAAGGCAAAGAGAGCAGGAGCCATCGACCAGATGCGCTCATTATTAGCGTGGGCGAGGGCAGGTCCTACAGGGATGTGCTATCGATGGTCACGAGGAGGGACGACAGTATGCTGGAGGCCGTCAAGGAGAATGTGAGGGGTGTACGAAGGACAGCCAAGGGAGACCTCCTGTTGGAGCTTGCCGACAGCTCTCCGGAAAACACCCTAAAACTAAAGAACGAGGTGGAGCAGGTGCTGGGCCAGTCCCTGGAAGTCCGCGCTATGACCCAGGAGTCCAGGCTGGTTATTAGGGATTTGGACCTCCTGGTCGAGGAGACCGATATTCTGACGGCTCTTGAAAAACAATACCAAGTCACTGGCAGTCAGTGCACGGTTAGGAGCCTACGACAATCGTATTCTGGGAGTATGGTAGCGATCATAACCGTTCCCACTTCGGTAATGCCCAAAATTATCGAAGCCGGGAAACTGAGAGTTGGTTGGTCCATTTGTCGGGTGAGAGAGGCAGAACTGCGGTGCTACCGCTGCCTCGAAGTCGGGCACATAGCAGGAAGGTGCAAAAACGCTGTGGATCTCAGCAACTGTTGCTTCAGGTGCGGAGAGACTGGGCATAAAGCAGCAACCTGCGCGCGCAGCCCAAAATGCCCAAAATGCGCGAAGGCTGGGAAAGTCGATGTGAACCATAGAAATGGTAGTCGGCAGTGTCCGTTTTCGGAAAAGAGAAGTGGCGCAGGAAGTTCGCGATGACGAAGTTCCTCCAACTGAACCTGAACCATTGCATTGCTGCTCAAGACTTACTGGCACAAACGGTAAGGGAGGAGAGAGTTGACCTGGCAATCCTGAGCGAACCACACCGGATTGGCACACCTGAGGGGTGGGCAGCGGATTTTGGCAGAAAAGCTGCGCTCTGGAGTTGTGGCAGCCCCCACCGGCCTCTTCAGCAGGTGAAGTCAGAGCATGGCTTTGTGAGAGCCCTCTTTGGGAACTGCTGGGTGTACAGCTGTTACCTGGCTCCCAGTCTACCGATGGAACAGTACGAGTCGATCCTGCACAAGTTGTGCACTGATACCAGAGGAAGAAGGAACGTCATCATAGCGGGGGACTTCAATGCGTGGGCTGAGGATTGGGGATGCCCTTCTACAAATCGCAGAGGCCAAGTTCTGCTAGAAGCTTTCGCATCAATAGACGTCATTCTATGCAACAGCGGTGACCAGTTCACATTCGCTAGGGCAGGAGTCGGCTCTATTGTCGATTTGACCTTCGGGAGCAGTTCGCTAAACGCGCAGGATACCTGGAGGGTCAGCCACTTGTATACCGCAAGCGACCACCAGGCGATCACCTTCTCGGTTGGCGGGTCATCCACCAATAGTAGAGCAGCAGCAGCCTCCAGCACAAGGGCCTATAGAGTCGACTCCCTCAACCCCCAGGTCTTCGCGGAAGCTCTTAGCCGGCTTTCTAGAGCAACAGTGGGTGCCGGGGCCGAACAGGCGGCCAAGCGGACAATGGAGCAGGTCACCTGTGCGTGCGACCGCAGCATGCCGAGGCGCAAGAGATTTTGCGGCCATCAAGCCCCAATATGCTGGTGGAACAACAGCATCGCGGAAGCAAGGAGAGCATGCATTAGCGCCAGGAGACGCTACCACCGAGCTCGGAACACGCCAACGTTCGAAGCACTCCAGCAGGAGTACAAGGAAAAAAGGGGTGTTCTCAAGCGACGGATCAGGGATAGCAAGCGAGCGTGCTTTCAACAACTGTTGGATTCCATCGAAAACGACCCCTGGGGTAGAGCCTATAAAACAGTCGTCAAAAGGATCAACGCGGGCAGAGGTTGGGTACCGGACGACTCACAGACGTTGCACAGCATTGTGGTCGCCCTCTTCCCCCAAGGACGCAGTCCGCCGTCGACGTGCGCCCATCTACCAACGCAATCTGCTCAGTTGGTAGCTCCGCCTGTCACCATAGAGGAAGTCAGAATGGCTGCAAAAGGGATCAAGGATGGTAAGGCACCGGGACCAGATCAAGTGCCTAATCGAGCATTAAAGCTGGCAATCGCATTGCACCCCGACACCTTCGCGTACCTGTACACCCAGTGTTTCGAGGAAGGGGTGTTTCCAAGCTTGTGGAAAGTGCAGAGGCTGGTGCTGCTGCCCAAACCTGGGAAATCACCTGATGTGGCATCATCATACAGGCCGATTTGCCTGCTGGATACTGCTGGTAAGGTCCTGGAAAAGGTGATCTGCCACAGAATCAACGAGGCGATAACCCAGGCCGGTAGCTTGTCGCCAAACCAATTTGGCTTCAGAAAAGCGAGGTCCACGCTGGATGCTATCGGCAAAGTAGTGGATATAGCAGCACGCGCCACTTCGGGCACTAGATGGAGAGGTGGCTCGAAGCAGTATTGTCTAGTGGTGACACTAGATGTCAAAAACGCGTTTAACACTGCGGATTGGGGCTGTATCCTGAGCGCGCTGACGCGTTTCAATGTACCAAGCTACCTCGTTCGAATGGTAGAAAGCTACTTCGCCGATAGAGTCCTCCTGTACGATTCTTGTAATGGTACTGAGGCGTATCAGGTCTCTGCTGGTGTCCCGCAGGGGTCAATTCTTGGCCCACTGCTGTGGAACGCAATGTATGACGGCCTCCTACGCCTCAGCATGCCAGAGCAGGTGACCACAGTTGGCTTTGCTGATGACGTAGCGTTGGTAGTTGTAGGGAAGCGGTTGGCAAAGGTCGAGCAGACATGCAATAGGGCTATCCTCAGCATTAGCTCTTGGCTGAACACAGTGGGTCTGCAACTCGCCGCAGACAAGACAGAGGCAGTATTGGTGACCAGCAGGAAAGCGGTAGAACAAGCACGGATTCGGATCGCCGGGGTGGAAATCACATCCAAGCGCGCCATTCGTTATCTTGGTGTGTGGTTGGACTGCAGACTAAGCTTCAGAGAGCATATCCAATTTGCAGCGAAGAAAGCGGCGTTGAGTGCCAGGTCACTGGCAAGGCTACTCCCGAACACTAGAGGCCCGAGGCAGTGTCGTAGAGTCTTGCTTACGAGTGTTGTTCGGTCGACAATCCTGTACGCGGCTCCAATCTGGGCATCGGCTTTGGAGACCAAGTCGTTTAGACGTAGACTCGAATCGGCCTACCGTTTGTGTGCTCTGAGAGTATGCTGCGCCTTCCGGACAGTTTCCGATGATGCAGCTCTGGTCATTGCTGGCCTTCTACCAATAAACGAGCTTGCTAGGGAAGCTAAGGAGTGCTGGGCAGCGCGCGACACGCAGGCTTACACCGATACAAAATCGGGGGCCAGAGGTCGTAGTTTGGCGCGGTGGCAAGCACGGTGGGAGCAGTCCAACAAGGGTCGCTGGACTTATAGCCTCATCCCCTCGCTCGAGCGGTGGATCACGAGGAGCCATGGCGAGGTAAATTACTACCTCACCCAGCTCATAAGCGGTCATGGATGCTTCCGGAAATATCTCTTCGGAATCGGGCACGCGCCCAGTCCGATATGCACATGGTGCGGAGACACGGAAGAGGACGCCAAGCACATACTTCTGGAGTGCCAAAGATTTTCAAACGAGAGGAATGTGTTGGTTGGACATATCGGGGAATTCGACACCACCAACCTGGTGGCTAAAATGCTACAAAATCAGGAGGCGTGGGACGCGGTCTGCATGTTTGCGACTCAGGCCATGCGAGAGCTTCGCACACTGGAGCGTAGCAGCGCTGAATGAGAAGCGATGGAGGATGGATGCTTCTGCGAAGCAATGCCTAGCGGTGGTTCCACAGGAGCTTCATCCGTCCCTATCCACCTAACTACCCCTTGGTTCATTGTATTTAATACTGTGACACTAGTGGTAGTTATAGCTATACTTGGTTGTTAATTACTTTTAAACTTTAGTTTATTTTCTTGTATAGAATTGAAAATAGTTGAGGATAATAAATGGAATATAAAAAAAAAAAAAAAAAAAAACACACACACACACACACACACACACACACATACACACACACATACACACACACATACACACACACATACACACACACATACACACACACATACACACACACATACACACACACATACACACACACACATTGATATATACATACATACTCACCCACACTTAGATATACACAAACACATTCACACAAGACACCAAAAATGCATGGCCTTACATGAGCTTAAGTACTACATTTGAGAATCGACGAGAAGGGCAGTTGACTCACTTAAAACGGGTAACTATTAGGACTGTTTGGGGTGTGGAAAAAAAGAGTAGTAGTAGATAAACTTGAAGAAAAACGCACTTACATCGTGTATAAGATAATTTTCGAATAAATAACAACAATATATGTTCCATATACTATATATAACTAATAATTATATGTACATTACAATGATATTTATAGCAAATAATAATACGTGAAGTTAAGTTTAACGTACACTCCGTTAAACGGATTCGCGAAAAGGATCCTCAGTTGAGTTCTTGAATAGCAAACTATTCGATTTAACGTACAGGGGCTTGCATTTAATGGTTCGTTAAACTGTATATAGTTATATTGTATAAAGCGCAAAGATTCTATCCCTGATCCTACAAAATATACATATAATTTTGATCAGCTGTTGCACTTCAACCGAGTATAATCAGCAGCAGTAGCAATCAATATGTGTTTAGGTGGTTCGGATTTGAATTCCAGGGAATCTCGAATCCGAGCAGTTTTAGTTAAGGAATATTTTCCTGTTTTATTTATTAATCTCTTTCCTCTTTATTAATGTGCAAATAATCAAAGCGGAGTCAAAGATAACAACAAAAGCAAAAACAACAACAATTTGAGTTAAATTTAGACACTGTTCATTTGGGCGTGAAAAAATAAATAAACGACAACCGGTGGGGATGGCCTGAGGGGCGCTGGAAAGGCACAGGGGATTCCGCTTACCGACAGAGCTTGGGAAACGCTTTTAGTACTCGATGATACTTTGTACCTATGCTCTTTTTGTTATAGTATTTTAATACTGCTGATAAAATCTAGTGCTTATTAAACATATATAATTCTCATAGTTAAAACTATCAACTGTACGTAAATGAGCGGGGAAATTCCCGCAATAACAACAAAGAGCAGCTACTACAACAAGGCATATAAACAAAGACGTAAAATGAAAATATAAACAACAACAACAAAAATACTACGTAGCAACTAGAGATGAGCAAATAGGGACAACTTTCCGCTAATGGCAACGATATTTGAGCTAGAAATGGGAGTGGGGTACACAATTCTATATAAAGCTAACTTCCATTTAAGATCAACAAGATGCTGCTAATTATTGTTCATTATGCTCATCCCTAAGAGCGTAACCTGTCGACTTAAATAGACAAAGCCGTATAACAATGACAGCAATTGATAAAAATTATGTTCCAAAAACCACCCGGCGTATAGTATAGAGCGACATACGTACATAGAAAATCAATATTTGAAGATTAGAATTAATGTGAAAAAATTTAGCTAATACATATAAATGTTGCACACACATACATTTGTATTTAAATATTTTCATAAGAATTAAGGCCATTACGGTAAATAGGCAATATGCCGTACCCCGGACCGCCGTTTCAAGCCGAGGCCCTGTCACAATTTTTGTGTTATCATTTGGCAATGGGGCGGGGGAGGAAACATTCATATAAAAATACTTTCATACGTAGTACGTAAGTATGTATGAACGTATCTACGTGTACGTGCACTCAGCCACATACAACCAAACACTGTGTGAGTGTGCGAAAGAGATACGAAGAGCGACAACAGCGACGACGCTGCTGTATTAACGGCAAAAAACGACGACGACAACGACAACAACAACAACAACAACAACAACAACAACAACAACAACAAAGGCATGGCAAAGATAAAAACCAGCCAGATCGTTTGTTTGTATGTGTGTAAGTAGGTGCGAGAGAGAGAGAGAGAGAGAGCAAATGCAAAAAAAAACAGGTGACATTGGTAGCAGCGCTACGCAATAATAGATAAAAAATACATAATTCAAATAAAATGTAAAATGCCAGTTGGGTTAGGAAATTACATCGGGGAACTTAAAAGAAAACGCAAACATGGCCCAAAATGCTAGCCACTGTGTACGCGCACACACACAGTCGTACCCACATGCATGTGCAGATTTATGAGCGGGGGTTGGGCGGACGCAACTTGTTGCATTTGTTAATGTACAATGAACATTTTATTGTTAAAAATAATCACACTTACCAAATAATAAAGGAATTTTAAAACGGCCGCCTTTTTATTATGTTTATTGATCAGCACTTTGGTATTGCAACAACTTGTAATTTCACTTTTCTTATATTCCCGTTTTCTTTTGCATTTGCTTGGCTTTCACTTATGATTCGCACTTGTAGATAACGCACTTGCACTTGCTCGTCTATTTTTCGATAATTTCCGTAAAACGTTTTAATTTGTAGTGGTATTTATTTTATTTATTTAGACTTTTGTTCGATTTTTACGCGATCCGTTTGATCCGCGAACTGTGTGGCAAATGAAACAGCTGAGCTAACAGTGACGAAAACTTAACGTTTTACTAAAATGTTATTAACAGCGATAGCAAAGTTTCTAGATGTTACTTGCGAACCGACTGTACAATAAGAAGTATAGCACCCTCATTCCTGTGGTATTCATTTCATAATAAAATTACTACATTTTTTAGCCAGTTTATAAAAAATACCTGTGATTTGTATAAAAATGAGAGTCTCCGAAATAAATAACAGGACAATAACAGACCCAAAACGAGCACAGCTGTTAAGTTACACTATCGATAGTTTTATTTTCTGTTAAACATACAACTGTTATGAACACAGCTGTAGTACAGACATCGATGTATCGGAAATTTAATGCGATACCTACTGTTAAACAGCTGAGAACAGATTCCAGCGAAAGAACAAACTGTTTACAAATAAAAATTAGATAAAATTAAACTGTTTGAAGATATAAAACACTAATGTGATTTGTTTTCAAGCTAAAGCATGCAGCTTATTCGTCTTATATTTGCTTTCAAAGTATATTAATAGATGTAAGACCAAACCATAAATATTATTGAGAAATTGTTAAACTATATTTCACATACATTCCCAGATGTTACAAGACCCTAGATCAGTCCAAATAGATAGTAAAAGACGGGCAAGATAAGGGCCGCTTTGGCGCTAGAAATACCAGTCACACCAATAATCAGCTTGAATATGCCATAGTAGAAGACTAGCTGCAGTGCCACATGTAGACACAGCAGACTGAAAGATAAAAAATGAGGTGCGTTAGTACTGAAAACTTATAGAACTTAGTAATAAAAAATATCCACTAACACTTTATCTTTGCTACGCGCTTTTTCTAGATTTTTGGGTGATTCCTTGCTCAGATATTGACGTACACCTCGGATTGTGTTCGCAAAGTACTCGTCCCACGCCAGTTCACCAATGTCTATAAAGAATTTCTTCTTGTCTACTGCATCCATGGACTTGGAAAGGCTTAATAGACGTTTGCTGTCAAAATGCCATTCCGTGAATATAAAACGTTCCAACGTGTTCAGCGAATTCCATACATTCTTATGCAGTCGCATCAAGCTGTAAGTGTGAATAGTGAACATCAATTGGACAAAATTGTTAGTCTCGAAAATTTGGGTACGTACATTGGTCTGCCACCTGAAACTTTGGTTACCAAGTCGAGGAAGAAGCCGGGTATAAAGTGGAATAGAATAGCGCCAACACGGAACAACAGTAAACTCTTAACCAAGCGGAGATTGGGATACCAAACGGCACTGTTTAGCGGATAATCGTGCAAATAACCGTTGATTTTGTCTGCCAAAAACTCAAAGCGGAATGGTTTATACGTGCTCGAAGTTAAATGGAAGATCTGCAGCTCAGCGGGACGACCTGCATTCTTAACTCTGAAACGATACGAACATATTTTATCGGTGTACGCATATCAGGTCCTTTCAATACTCACTTAAGTGCATTGACATAATAGCCAGTTGTAATAATACCATTCACCACCACATCAATAGGAATGTAGTCCATAATGATTGTGGGATCCAAAGGCAGGCGACGCAAAATGCCCTTGGAAGCGCCCATGAAGAAGCCCTGTGGACCGTTCTTGGAAATGGTCCAGCCAGGTATAGGTTCCTTCCAGGCAGCGGTAACTGCAAGGAAAACAGTTAAAAAATAGTTTCAAGAAATGTTTGCTGTACTTACTCATACTGGGGCGCACAATACCGCAGGGGAATCGTGAGGCAGCATTGGCCACCTCATGCTCCGCCAAATGCTTGGTGAAAGTGTACGTGTTAGGATGATCCTTCAATAATCTGTAAGACGTGGTATTAACATAAGTAAATTTCATTTAACTGTTTCACGTTGCTTCTCACTTGGGCTCAAGCTCCTTAAGGGCATCATCGTTGAGTGTTTGTGCCAGGTGAATTATCTTCTCTGGATCATCGGGCGAAGGATATAGCTTCTCTTCCACTTCGGTAATGTATGCATTCACATATGCACTGGAAACGTGCACCAGCGCGTCTAATTTACGCAACTGTTGGCACAACTCTACAACACGACGTGTGCCACACAAGTTAATGTTAGTTGTCTCTTTCAGGGATTGGAAAAAGTCCAACGTGGCAGCTGAGTGAAACACCACGTTCACATTCTCAATGAGCGTTTCACGATCCTTTGGCGAGATTCCCAAATGCTCCTGCCCAACATCACCTTCAATGGGGACAATCTTTGATAGACGTTCGTCCAGTTTGAGCTCCTTGAAACGGTCAAACACACAATTCTTCTTCAGCTCCTCCAAACGCTCCTGAACGCTCTTGCCCTTTTTGGCACGCATGAGCAGATACAGTGTGCCCACATTGGGCACATCACGGAGCAGCTTTTCCACTATGGTGACGCCGACAAATCCAGTTGCGCCCGTTATGAACACATTGCGTCCCGCATAGAAATCTATGATATTTGAGCTGTGTGGGTAAGAAACATAGTTAATAACTACTTGTATTCATATGTATTTCTTATATAACCAGTGTTACATCTCCTCATTTATTTTAGATTCTGCTATGCCTCTGCCTCTCTGCAGCACTGGTCATTAAAAAAACTTTCCCTAGCGATCCAATCGCTGGATTATGGACTCGATTGTCACTGGCTTTTGATTATGAGAAGCTGTGCGTATCTGCTTCACACTGGGCTGTCGTAACAGCTTTGACACTGTCCAAAGTTCAAAACCAGTTTATATGCTACCTGGTTTAAGTTCTCTAGTACTTCAATATATATGGAAATTAACTAACGACTGTTCAGAGGTCAGCTGCCCATAGGAAGAATGTTAATGCGGTGCGGGTGAATTCACTTGACAGAAAGGGGCGTCGGTATTGAGACACAAGTGCAAACACTTAAATCTGACGTGAATGGAAATATCTAGAATCCATTAAGAAAATTTATTGAATAATGGCGGCGTGATACGAGCGTGTCTACAATCTGAACTTCTCAACGAATTCAAATTGTAGCACTGTTGTGCAGTGGACCTTAATTTGATAAAAAAAAAACTTGTAAATAAAACTTAAATCAGTTTGAGAAATCCCTATAATAAGCTAGTAAGTGGGTCACAACCAGGTAGCACCTCTTGATAACGTACAGGCCTATGTTGGTGTGATCCATTACACTAATTTTGTTTGTTGCGTCTCGTCGCACGCAACAACAGAAAGTAAAATTATACTGTTCCATAGTTTGCCGTATGTCATAGTTTTGCTCTCTTAATGATTGGTCATGTCGTAGTAGTAGCTTCCGTGTCCGTGTCTTCATCTCATCTGTTGTGTGTACTCTTTTTTTGATTACGCCAAATGATTTTGTAATGATGAGTGCGCAATTTTCCTATAATGTTTTCTCTATTGATTATTGGCCAGCCAATGTACCTGGACGTGTTGCCTAACCACAATTAAGGCCCTTTATGAAAATATATATGATTTATTTGCATATGTGCAATTCCAGGCACTTCATAGTAAATCTCGTACTTGACTGCAACTTTACATGACATATGCAAGTTGTTGTTTTACTGTTTCTGAATCTCCATCCATCTCCATCGGTTTCCGCTTCAGATCTTGACTGTCGACTAAGGTGAGCTTTCACTTTGTGCAAAACTAAAGATTTGCTCGTCGGTCAGACGTAACCCGTATTATCTTCTAACGTGGCAGCGAAGATCATCGGCAGTTGCTGCTGCTGCTGTTTTCAACCATTTGCCAATTTGTAAATTTGCCACGCAACCTCAAAGACGTTGCTAATTTTCTACCGGGTCTCCCAATTAGTTAAAACTTTATTTCTTTTATTTTCATTATGTTTTTACGCAGTGCGGCGAGACGTTACAGTTAATTGTATTTTTATCTTGAGTGGGCACCCAGCAAACGTTGTGAGCTACTGTGATTAGATTCTGATTGGGTTCTCTTTAGCCAGCCAAGTGGAGCGATTCACTTATCTGTATAATAATTAATTGTGGATTTATAACACAGGTGTTGCAACACTGGAAAAGCTACTACCATTAAGTATGTATATGGAAAACAGTCAAGTAGTTGGTTATTATACAGTTGAATCCTACTTCTGTCATAATTTAAGACAACAACCTTAATATACTAAATTTTAATTTTAGGTTCAAGCAGCAATTCATGCAGTCAAAGTCAGGAACCGACGGGACAGACTCAACCTTGTTGCGGATCATAAAACTGAACAAACTTAAAATTATTAATTGCTAAGTGCTGTCTGTGGCAGCGGACATAATTGGTTATAATGTAAGCTTGTTTTGACTACATTTCGCACCGCCTGACTGAGCTGCCTGAGCTGCCATGAGGGATCTCTCTGGTGGAGTTTACTGTTTACCATGTGGATTGCTGCATCGTGTTTTTCCGCATGAGCTGTTCAGCTTGGGGGTAGCTTCAGAAGCTGTCAAGGTAACAATCTTCGTACCCAACAATTAAAGTCATACCGAATGCATCGAAATTCGCTATGCTTGGGATGGGTAAATTAAAGCCAGCACGTCGTGCAATGATCAGGTCAAAGTTCAATAGACGTTTCTAAATTGGTTATTATGAGTGCACAACAATTGAGGCTTCAATTATCCAAACTAATTTACAGAAGAGCATCGCAGAAGATTACACCCTGTGAATAATTATAGCAACTCACGTATTGGTTTTTATAAAATTAAAATGATATACATATTATTTGCATGCCGTATAGGTAGATGAGATGTCTAAGAGCAGCGAGACGTTTAAATATAACTGAATAAAGAGGGCCCAGTTCCAATCCAAGAGTGTGTTTAAATAAAGACAAGGCATTATCTAAAATAAATGCTCCGAACTTTGTACACACTAATTGTAACTCAACATGAAATACCAAAACACACACACACACACATTCGTCACATACAAATGTGTTAGTTAGTATCGGGCAAAAGCAGTCAAACTGGGTAAAGAGAGTTACTTGTTAGATGGACTATTGTGCAGTCCATGTTCCAGTTTGCTTACCTGGCCATTATATAGGAGCAAGTATTGTACAGATTCTCCAAGTGCAGTTCAATTATATACTTTATATAGTGCCCTTATATAGATTGGTTAGATTTGTCACAACAGATATATGTACGAAAATTTCTCTTTTCGCTGTATCTTCAATGTCTCTAAACTGAGCTTCTTTTATCGCTGTCTCCTCTTTCACTTGGTTGTTTGTTTTAGCACTGTTGCTCCGGCAGTAAACAAAATGCACAAACACATATACACCTATATATGTACATATATATATATATGTAGATATGGTATGTGTATTATGTACGTGTATATGTATTCCTGAACAGTTACGTTGCTTTTATCTGCGGGTTGCCTCTATTCTTTTAAAACTTTGCGTGGAGCGTGTGCCCACAACTCACAACTTGCACGTTTGCCGGCCGAAGCGAAACTGTTCGATCGGGTTTCTGGTCTCGTGTACCGTACGTCAGCGACTAACGATCATCATATGCATCAACTTGATGATGATCACTGGTGTGTGTATGCCCCAAACCAGTTCTACAGGGGCGCCCAAGTTCAGGGGTTTATCCACTTTTCGTTGTTGATCTGTAACAAACCGTTATGTTTGCATGTAATTTAGTCGAATTTGTATTCATTAATATGTAACATACACACATACTTATCTATAATGAACTCATCGGATGCTTGTTTTATACAAGAAACATTTATACAAATCGTTAGGACCGTCGACTTCCATAAAACTGTGAAATCCAAACATGAAATAAACTCACGCAGTCGGATTTAAGTCAAAAAAATTAACATAACATTTATGTTAAGTCGCTGTTAGATTTCTGCAACTAGCGACAATCAACTGTAAATTGGCTCTGTTAACTATTCTGATACTGTTGGCGCGCGATTTGAGTTTTAAAATTTCACAAATATCAAAGCATACGTTAGGGCTGACATACAAAGTACCAATTTCAGTGCATTGTCGGCTCACAAGTTTCTCACTTGTATGAATATAATATGTCGAATATAGAAATTTCTCCATTTGTACCTTTTTAAGTAATTATTATGATTATTATTATCGCAGTTGGTTTGCATACATAATTAAAAACTCGGCCTTAAGTTTTTGCTTAATATTTAAATTGCCATATTTATTTCTTTTATAGTTACATAGTTAATATTTTAATCCTTTACGTTTAGTTTCGTAATTTATAAGTGCACAATCATAGACTATTTGACTATATACCAGGACTATTGGTTTATGTGACTACGATTTCAGCTAAGTTTTGGACTGGATTGCATTTATGTGTGTGTTGATAGATTCGTTTATTAGATTCGCTAAATATGCTCGTACAGAGCTCGGAAATTGACTTGTACTCAAATGAGAACTTATAATAAAAATACATGACATATCCTATGAAAAAGAACTACGACGATGAAGACGACTTAGTTAAAGGCGAGTGAAAGGTGTGCGGTTATTTTGCATTAAATATTGCACGATGTGGGGTATCCGCAGCTTTTAAATTGATCTCTACAGCCAGACCAGGAATCCCCATATAAGTACCGCCAACGTCAGGCCGATTTGTACGCCCAAGAAAGGTGTCAGCAAAAAGTAGAGGATCGCAAAGATCGCACCGAAGCCAGCATAATGAAGAACATTAAACCTTAAAGAGAAGTTATACCAATTAGTTAAAGGAGCTTCCCAGTTAAATACAACAACTTACACCTTCCAGTAATTGCGATGCCATTGCGTGGTCACCGCCGATTCCTTGAAGTAGAAACGTCGAATGCCGATCAGGCAGCGATCGATGAACTCGGACCAGTCGCATTGACTGGCATCGAAGTTGTATCGCTTGCGATCGCTTTCAGGGATCATTGAAGAGATACGCAGTGCGTTCTTTAATGAATAACGGAAGTCCTTGTCCAGGAAGTAGTCGAAAGCCTTGGTGCCATTCTGGAACACTCGCATGTATTCATAGGCGCTATAGAACATAGCCAATTCTTAGATTAATCCAATAAAACTTTCTCAAATGTTCACTTACGTGTGTTGCGGCATACCAATGCCAAAAAGCTTCTCTGGAATGAAGAATATCATAGCAGGAATCAAATGGAACAGATAGAAGAACAGATAGTAGCGCCAGCCATTGCGCAATTTTGTCGCTGGTTTCCACACGAAACTGTTGGGCGGATGACGTTCCACGCTGTCATTGATAATTGTACAGAACTGCGACAGGGTCAGAGGGTTAACCTCGCCCGATGTGCAGTGTATAATCTCGGGTTTGTCCAGATGACGCGTGCCCACATACCAGCCCATAACCAGTGAGCTGTTGATCACATAGTCGCATGGTATGATGTCAATCACGGCGGTTGCACTGCCGCACATTGTGCGGAAGATGCCCTTCACAAAGCCAGCCAAAAAGCCCAAATGTCCTGAGTTGGCATTACCTACCCAACCCTTCATGGGGTTCTCCAATGTGCCGTAAACTGCAATTGTGATTTATTTAATGTTTGTTTTTTCAGGGTGTAATATATATCGCTTACCAATAGATGGCCTGACTATAGCTGCTGGCAGCCCGGACATCTCTGCCATGAGCAGATTCTCTGACAGATTCTTAGTGAAAGTATACGTATTGGGATGATCCTTTAGGTAACCTTTGCATTTCTGTTCTGTGAAATCCACCCAAGCCTCGTCATTCTCAGCCATCTTCATCATCACGTACGGATCAAACTGACTCTTGTACACATCCTCAGTAATCAGGCCACGATTGTTGCTATTGCAAAACGCCGTAGAACAATAAATGTACGCGGACAGCTGCTTCAGCTGCTTGGCCAGCTCAATCGTGCGCATTGTGCCCGTCAGATTGGTGAAGATCGCAGTACGCAATGGAGAATTGAACCTGATTGTCGCCGCACTGTGATAGATCACATTGACCCGATCGATGATCTCCTGCAATAGGTCGGCGCCAAAACCAAAATTCGGTTCGGTCAGCTCACCTACTACTGGCACAACCTTTGCCAGCGTTTTGTCATTGTACTTTTGGAAGATCTGAAATAAATTTAATATTTAATTAAATATCATATCAATATGAATATCAGAAGACGAAGAAGTGAGGCTTTGAGGGAGTGGCTCCTAGAGATAAATCTAATCTCTGACAATGTCTTTCTGGAAGATCTTTCTTTTTTAAGTACCCAGAAACACCCACACCAGCAAAACATAATTATGACAAAGAAATTTGCGGTCTCAGCAAGTTTAATCTATTTATGTTTTATTTTTGTGAGAAAATAAGTGGGTAATGAAATAAAAACAAAATAGTTTTTGTTATTACGCTATTAAAGAAAAAAGCGGTTAACAATATAATGATGGTAAGACGAGCCACCATACCATATAGTCAAATGTACGGCTATTACAAAAAGCGTCACTACAAAAGCTATGAAGCCGCTGAAGAGCGTTGCAAAGGAGCTCGAGCGGAAGACAATTCAGTTTTGACAAATTAACGGGGGCCATTAAAACGGCCGTAATTGTGTTTAATAGTGGTCTGAGGGGAAATGGGTCACTGTTGTGTCAGAAGTCAAGTGTTTGGGGCGTGGCTGAGGTGCAACTGGTCAACGGGTCAACGAGGTAACTTTTTCTTACCGGTTTCTGGAGCAAGCGTTTGATGCGTTCGTTAGGATCGAAATTGCGTTTACCCCGGACCAGCACATAGATGGTACCAATATCGGGATGTGTGTCCAGCAATGCCTCGATGAGAACAGTGCCCAGGAATCCAGTGCCACCGGTAACGAAAATGTTTTTATGTGCAAAGAACTCGGGCACAGTGAGAGCGGTGCTCATCTGACGCTGGACGGGATTCGGCGATTCAGTTCCAGCTTTACTGATGCCGATCTTCTGGTTGTTGTTATTATTGTTATGGTTGCTGCTGCTACCATGCTCCGTTATAACGGCCATGGTGTACGGCTCTAAATTTGTGGGTGGCGCCAACTTGCTGCTGAATCTGTACTCGGTTGAAAGCTGAAAATAATACAAAGTCAAAATAAATAGTTAAATTGGTTCAGAGAAGATTAACTGCTGATCATAAGCTTAATTTAAGCTGCAGTTTGATAGAAATCATTGACACATCCGGTGAAAGTGCAACGTTAGACGATTTTTATCGAATACAACAGAGATTATAGAGTAGAGTATTTTGATATATACTATAGAAGTTTTTTTGTATTATTTAAGATGTTTTCAATCCTAACTAGTATTTAAATAAAACACTGTTAGAATACGGGCTTTAACGGAGCTATCGTTGAAAAATGTTTCACTTTCTTTCAAGTGTTTTAGGTGAGCACTGTATTTTCTAGCAGACCGGCTTTTATTTCATTTTATTATTTGTGTTACTCCCGGGGTATTCAGTTCACAAAATTTCGGTCCCCATTTTTCGGTTTTTAAAAAAGTAAAAAACAAGAACAAAAGTTTTTCAAAATTCTGAGTTGTTTTTTAGTCTCCATAGGAATTAATAGTAAAATTAACAAGGATCTTTTATCCTTATTAAAAATGAACGCTGTTAAATCACTGAAGCGCTTCGTGCATGGATTTCGTCAGCGTGCGTGGTCCACATTGACATGGGATGTCCATTCCGGCTCGTATGGAACTGGTAACCTAGAGTTTAGGCGGAAACGTCATGATGACAGCCTGACTTGGCCAACAGGACGGGTGGATTTGAGGAATAGGCCAGTCTATTCGGAGGAGGGCTTCGATCCACGCTATGATGATCGTCACTATAAGAACTATGAGCGTCATGGGCAGTATGAGAAACAGGAGCAGCCTGAAGCAACGCAGCAGTTTTGGAACACTTCAAGAGAAAACGAGAACAGACGTCGCATAACGCAAGACACTTTGGACCATCAGCGACGTCAAGAGCGAATTATAGAAGAGAACAAAATCAAATGGCAACATCGCTCGGATGGGAAGCCTACAAACATTAAAATAGCAAGACACTTTGCTCCTACTGCCGCTGGACCTGGTCCCGGCAAGCAGCGTCAGTCATCGAAGGACTCCGATGCGGAGAAGTATAGCAAACAAAGGCGCTATAAACGCCAAAAGGAAGTAAAGCGTCAGGAACATGAACTGCAAGAATCTCGCAAGGGTTATAATCTGCCCAAGTCGCAGGATATTCAACAAGAAATGCAAGAGACAAGAGGAAGCGATGAGATGCCGGACACTCACTTTGCCAGCAAAGCTTGGCTGCAGGAGCGTGAACGTGAGCAAGAGGCAAAGTACTGGCACACATGGCAGACCTGTCCCGAACAGCGCTCAGATGAAAATGCCGAGATGGCTAAAGAACAGGAAGAGGAGCCTGTGCCTAGATATGAGCCGAAAAATCCCCGTGGTTTCGTAAAGCCTCCTCAAGCATATGATGGCAGCAAACGGCGCTATCAAACCAATGCAGGTCAGCTGGCTGGACGGTTAGCACCGCCTGTGTGTCCTATTCAGAAGACCCTCTTCGCCGGAAGCCCTGCGGCATGGAAAAGCAATATATGTTGGCCCGTGACTTTATCCGATCCAATAGTGTCACTCAGAGTAGTAATGCACAGCCGGAGACGGAGGGAAAACCCTTTGAACGGTCCGTATCGCTATTACAGTCACATGTTTTCAAGTCGCCAATGACATTTGGTTCTACAATACAGGAATCTAAAAAATTGGACGACCTGGAGCTTCCGAAACAATCACCACGCATTAAGTTGGCCTGGAAAGGGTTGCCGCGACCAGTTTACAAGCGTTTCGATGGCATCAATCGGGCAGTTGCCGGCCAGGAAGAGGGCATCCACAAGTCGACCAGGAAGCGCATCCAGCCTCCCCGCATCCGCACGACCGTCAACTCACACAATATAAATCGCAAGCGTACACCAATGAATAGTTTCTCCGATCGGCTGGTAGTCAATACGGCTTTTACCCCTCACAGTGAGTACACGGGGTACGGTCGTCAGACTGTATGCGATGCCTGGCATAACTATCATAGTCTGAGTTGAGTTGATCGCACGCTGAAATACAACCTAGCGAATTGTGATGCTTGTTCGGATGAACAAGATACATAAAACAAGCAAATCCATATACGGGCAATAAACAAAAATCTAACAATGGGAAAGAGTCCTTGAAGTACTAACTACTTTATAAAGTTAAATTGTTGAAATTCATAGTACGTAATTATGAACATAAAGGTTACATCTTTTCCCGGAGGACGCGCAGATAAAAATAAAATATGATATATTTAAAAATGTTTCTCGATTTAATAACGAACGAATATAATGGTATTCGTATAATATGGGATACCATTCCTGCGCGTAGGAAAAAAAAACGGATCTTAACAAAGCTTAAATACGGCTAATTTATATATATATACAAATATTTATATAGTTTTTATATTTATATATTTTAATAATATATGTATAGATGGTTGTGAATGCGAGTATCATTTAGTTAGGGAACATATGCAACTCACGCAGAGAAAGAGAGAGATAGAAAGTGAGATCGACTATTGAATTTGATGCTTCAAAAGTTTCTGAGGGTATCTAACGAGACGTTTGATATAAATATATATATATATATAACAATTTTTATAATTTGGCATGTCTCATGTCTCCATTTGATACAATTTGGGATTAATTTAGTTGGCATGATGTAAAAGCCCTGCAACAAATTACCAGCTAATTACGCGAATATGGGACGAAGGTAAACGTTGGCAGGGGCAGGTTGCCTAACTCCTAATGCCATTGTAACTATAGAAATAAGTATAATGAAATCAGATGCATAGCTATTTGAGATAAATTTTGATCGTTTTAGAGATTTGTTTGACGACTGTACGTGTATATTGGTATTTGTGTCAAGGCCGCGTTGGGAAGTAACTGAGGCATCACTTGAGAAATGTTGGTGGAGTTGCGATGATGTTTCGAATTTGTAGTTGAGCTTCATTTGGGGTATTCCATTTTCGATAAACCAATCAAAAGCTGCAAGTTAAATGCACGGTCACGGTCATTTTAATCGATTCGATTTCCAATCGATAAGAGAAAAAACTACGTCCAAATAGTTGAAAGTGAATTGGTCTTTTAATTTCATTAAGTTTCTTTTTTGTTTTTTTTGGCATATTCGGGCTAATTGAAAAGTTTTGTTGGTTTTCGTGATTGCGGCTTTAGATTTAATTATCTAACTAATTTTTGGTCTTATAGGGGCTTAAGAGGGGCGTGTTAAAAGCTTATGACTAACTGATTTGCCAACACTCAACAGCCTTCGCCAACTTTTTAGTTTTCACATATGAAAAGCCCGTCCAAAATTTGATTGCGTCTCAGCTCACTGGCTAATTGACCAATGACTCAGTTATTTTATTTTCTCAAGGCATTTTTAATTTTGACATTGAGATCAGAATTATGTAAGCTCCGATTTCAATGCATTAAATTACCAACTAACATCTTTAACACAGAATAACGCCTCATGCCTCATGCCTCGTGCCGATGATTTTCTACTCCGCACTCTACGACGAATATCCATTTAAGGTTTTAAAACTGGTTTCGTTCCTCACATAGCTCTACGTGTATGTGGACTAGGTCTTGGCCCAGAGAAATCAGCATAATTTTGTCTGACCTAAAGACTCATTATAGATATATCGCTGCGCATTGAGTATATAAAAGAGTCAATGAACTCTGCGACAGACTTTGTTGAAAGTTAAAACAAGAAATTCCTAGAAATATTGAGAATCTATTAAGAAAACACTTTTTTTTGTCGTCGAGCTATTAATTGATGATTGGAAAGCTTAAATTATTATGCTAGATACGAAGTATTGTAACTTTTTCTCTATAATTATATAGAATATATAGAGAAAATTACTTCCAACATATTAATATTTCATATTACTTCCAATTCTAAAAGCGTTTTTTATTTATGGTAGTTGTAAGGCTTGGATAAGAATAAGGTTGGTTCATCTATTGATCTTCAATAGAGAAATCCTAAATTCCAAGAATCATTTATATATTATCTATTTGAATATTATTATAGAATCTGTATGCTTTATTCTGAAGCAGCTGTATATAATATAAAAAATGTTAGAAAAGATTCTCATTTTGAGTGCGTTGATCAGAAAACAAAGCGCAATGAAGCGTAAGGACTGCTTTTGGTCTTCATCAATAGAAGCGTTTGGGGCTGAGTACATACATAGTGCATCTGCCGAACAGGTAGTCATTTATCTATAAATACATATATATATCTTATGTAGGTATATGAGATGAGCACAAGCCTATCTGGCTTGTATATTTTTGAAAATTTGCATAATTTTGCTACGTTTGCGTTTCGCTTGCTAATTTAGCTTTAAGTAAAAAATGGAAGAGCGCGAGTCTGCGAGCTGTGCTTGGAGTTATCTATGGAAATTTGAGAGAGTAAAGCCGTTTATGCATATTAAATCTTTTGAAATTTGTTCATATACTCATATGTAACTGTTTGACCTATTTCGCAATCTAACAGCAACAGCAACAGCAACAACAACAATAACATCATTAAAACAAACAATACACAATAATCGAACACAAACCGTAGGCGAGTTTTGGTGACGTTTTGTAAGGGCTAGCAAAAAGTGGAAAAATAATATAATCTGTGACGAATATAATTATGATAATAATGCCGCGCACACATGTCTTTTTTTTTGGCACTTTCTATTTTACAATATAAGATATCTCTCAGTCAACACGAATCTCTCTTTTGGTCTTTTGTTATAGATTTAATGTATTTTTCCTTATACATATATATATATATATATGAATGTATATACATAAAGTTGACTATATATAGTATATTTTTAATACTATTTGAAACTTCCGCCATAGCAACAAAATATGTAACAATTTGTATTTGTTCATGCACGGCATGTGTTTGCTGAACTTGATAGCCTCTTTTGGGGGGGAGGCAGTCTCCATAAAGAAGAAATAGCAAAATATAAAAATAGGTACTTCAGAGTAATTGCACAGAAGATACCCTGCAAATAAATTTGAGGTATCTCTTCTGCATAAAGTTGAGCTGCAACTCTTCTAGTTTATATTTTCTAACATATTTCAATTCTGATAAAAGTGCGTATATATAATGTATATATAGCTTGATCTGAAACAATTTAATTATATACCAAAGCTAAAGCTATCTCTAAGACGTCTTGACATAGTCGAAGGACATAGCCAGATCGTCATATACTATTTATGTAGTATGTATGTCTATACTCTTATACAATTTATATATATATAACACATAGATTTCCTCAAGTTTATAATACCCCTCCTAGTCATCTGTTAGATACGGGGTATACTTATTTTATATAGTGCGTATTAAGTGCGCGGTGCGATTCATGCGATGTCGCACTTTACTTTTGGGGCTGGGTCTTCTGGCCATTTGTTTTAGCTGTTTGTTGCGTGTTGTTGTTGTTGTTGCGGCTGGAATTTGCATATGCTTGTCAGACCTTAACATTGAAACAACAAGCGGCTGACGGGTTCAATCAAATTGTTGTGTGTGCTCACATAATTGACGCTTTCAATGTCGCGTGCAAAACGTAGACTGATTTTTGTGGCTGAAACGAATGACTTAGGCAACGAACTTGCCGCGCCTAATTGAATAAACCTTCCGCCAAATTGACGACTCATTGGCCTAGGAGTGTAGAGTAGCGGTTCTTTTATTTGCTTGCTACTCGAGCAGTTCGCACTTCTTCGGCATTTTTTCGGGTTTTTTCTTATAGCCAAAAAATAGACAATTGACTTTTGTTGTTTTGGGCTGCTGTCAGGTCGAAAGAAATTATAAATAAAAAAAAAAGACAATTTTATGAACATTTTGACTAACCGGTTTGTGCCATCAATTTATAGCCGTTGGGCACAAATGAAATAAATCATTTAAAATGGACAAAAAAATTGGCCACGCTGTCGAAAATGTCTACAGAAATTTTTGGCTCAAACTGAAAGCTGAAACCAAATATACAGAAACCTTCAAATAAGTAGAAAAAAAGAGAGAAAAAAAACAAATAAAAATAAAAGTCAAACGCAACGTCTTTGAATTTTCCAGCAAGAGCGCAAAAAAAACGGAAAAACGTGAAAAACAAACTTACTCAAATTGTGTGGATTTGCGACGCGAAAAACATTACACACACACACACACACGTACACACTCCAGACACACACCTGTCGCAAAGGTAAAACAAAACACACTCAAAGCAAATGAAATTTGTATTTTTAAAGGCAAAGTGAAAAGGCAAAACGTCAACAGAAAATTCAGAAAAATCAACACATCAAATTTACAATAGATCAACAGATCTATATATATCAGCAAATTTTCCTTTGTGTTCCGTTTGTACACATTGCTTTTAGTTTAAAGAGGGAGTCGCTTTCGTCAGAGCTCTTCCGTTTTTCATTGATTCAATTCAATTCTCGATTCGATTCCGAATACTCGTAGTTTCTAGCACATTTTGTGAACACACAATTTTTCAAGGCTTTATGGCCATAAATACTTGTAGTTACGCGGGTTTCACTTGTTGTTGCACTTGGTTTTAAGAGATTTGAACGGTTTGTGTAGTATATTCTATAAATTGTGGCATAAACTAACCAAAATATATATTTGGATTCAATGAAACCCAAAACAACAAAATTTGTTATGTCGCTAACGCTGTATAGAAAACCGTTGGAGATGTGGTTGCTGCCAATGCCGACGCACGCTCAACTCGAACTGAAACCGAAATTGAAACTGAAACTGACTGAAACTGAGCACAGCGGCATCGACATGAGGAAATTTTAAATACCCACCAAGCAGGCAGCAACAAAAACAGCTAAAAAGCTAAGCCAAAGCGGCCAACAACAATAACAACAACAGAGAAACACGAAGACGTCCGCATGGCAAACGAAACCACGTAATGAAAATCGGAACACTAAATAATCAGCTCAAATGCAGTGTGTGCCAGATAGAGAGGGGGAGTTTCAACTGAGTGACTGAGATAGCAATACAAAAGTCAAAGAAAACCAAAGCCAAAACGCAAACTCAGCAAATATCACAAAATTTGTTAACAGAGACACAAAGAGAGACAACGGCTACAAAAAATAAACCCACTTCAGAGTACCCGTATTATTCGATAGCTGAGAAAGCTCCAAAATTTGTTTGTCTCTGTTGGCGTATCTATTACGAGTCTATCTTTGAGTGACTTGAGCATGTCTCTGAATAGACGGCTTTTTTCTTATATAGAGAGAGAGAGAGAGAGCGAGGGAGAGAGATCCAGAGAGACTTGTTGGCATTATAACATGTTTGAGTCATGCTTTGAGATACTTTTGTAATACTGCATGAAAAATCGTGGAACAAATGAGTTGCTGTCGTACCAAGGCATTTATATATTAGCAACTAAGAATTCTCTAGTCGAGTGAGCTAGACTAACTGATACCCATATATACCTATATATAAAGAAAGCTAACAAAGTTTAGCTCAAGTTCTTCCCTCGCATATCTCAGCTGCAAACAGATTCTTGTATAACTTCTGTGACCAATATAGAAAATAAATTTAGTTAAAAAATTATAGTTTATTTGTATAATATCTTATTGTTATTTTCTTCATATAGAGTATTATATTTGATAAAGAATATTTAAAACTACTAAGATTGAATAAAGATTCATAAATCGATTTAGTTTTATGCACATCAATTTTCATTACACGAACCGAAAGAGATAGTTGAAAACCATTAGACATAATTTCAATCACACTTTTTTAGTCCACAAATGGTTACAGGGTATTAAAGCGCTTTTAATTTGTATGAATCTAGAATTGGGTAATTGAGCAATTTATATGTATATAATTTATAAAAATAAATTTCTGCAGCATTATTTAAATTTTGCAATTATTTTTTAGTTTATTTTCAGCTTGTTCGTGAGCTTTTCGACGGAACTGTTCTAGTACTTGTTTTTTTTTTTAACTTTATTTTGGGGGCTACCCAAACGTAAGGTTCCCTTGAAACATGAGCTGGTGTGGGGTCGTTTTTAATGAAATTACGTTTAGTCTTGGCCACAATTTTGTTAACCATTGCATTTATGCCTCTGGCCATAATTCTTGCTGACACATTGCAAGCAATTTTATTTTTGGGGTCAGTGATATTAAGTTTTATCTAGATTCAATTTGTGTTTTTATGCGCTTTAGGAAGTGTTCAGGTGTCGAATTCATTTCGAAATAATTAGTTTGCCTTTGGATTATATATGAAGTGTCTCTCATATTAGATTGCAGATGCCCTCAAAAACTAAACCCACACAAAATACACAAAATAGAAAAGAAAAACAAACTCATATGGCTGTACACAGTCGTATATCATAATACTCTGACTTAATACTAACAAAAGAAATGCCAAAAAATTGTCAGTAATTTGTGTGACACGCAAAAGGTGTGAAAGTGGGTGGCACAAAGGCGTGTGAGTGGGTGTGAGAGAGAGTGTATGTGTGTGGGTTAAGTGTAGTAATAGGCAGCGTGACATGTCTTTAAAATAGATTTATGAAAGGCCATTCATTATGAAGCTGTGGCCCAACTAAAGTTGAACTTTGTATAAAGAGACAAACTATTATTTTCTCTAGTACAAGTTTAGTTCTAGTATAAGATAAAGTTCGTATGTGAAGCACTTTCAATCTTGCTTTGGATAGAAAACGTTCTATAATTGTTGACAATAAAATCCGCATTTATAATTATACTCGTAGTTAAACAGCGGAATACTGTCTTATTTTTATTTGTTATTTGTTGCTTTCACAAGTCGTATAGTATGAATACAATAAGCATAAATTAAATTGATACCTAGAGAGATATATAGATAATTATTTTCATAGAATCGCCTAACGAAACCAGTAATTATATTCGTGATGTACCGATTACAGCTAATAAAAAGGGAATCTTTTGTAGTGCCAAGAATTGTTATGAGTTAACTGAGAGTCGCAAAGAGCGACACGGATATTAACTCAATATTGTTGTCATATATATTTTTATGTTTCATTCAGATATATCTACATCTTGGTATTAACAATATATTAACAAAAAATATCATAAAATAATTTACATTAATTTACATTTGATTTGAGTCATTTCGAAATGCATTTGCATAAAAAAAAACTAGCCACAAAAAGCTGTTTCAATATAATCGCATTTCCGTCTAGTTCGTCTCATTGTTGATTAGCAGCTCTGACTAACTGGCAGCCACTTGCTGCTTTGGCCTGGCCATTTGCCAAGTCACGTCTCCGAGTGGCACTTGCACTTGGAGTCAGCCAAGATCGCCAGACCGACCCACAGAGCCCTGGTCCCGCGTCATTGTTGCTTCTGACGACGTCACACAATGTGCATGAGTAATGAGTTTGCCATAGTTTTTTTTCTTGTTTGCTGTTTCAGTTGTTCGAGTCTAAGTGAAGATAATTTAAAGTCGATACGTGTTTTTTAATAACTTTGTTAAGACGCTCGCGAATCTTATTTTCATTTCAGAGTTTAGAGAATTTCAATTCTGTTTTCAGATTCAATATTTATTAGAAAAAGTTTAAAATTGAGCCAAAAGGATATTCATCAAATAAATATATTAAGATTATACATGTCAAGCCTATCAATAGGTATTTAATCAAAAGAAGTTTCAATTAATATTATAGCTTAAAAATATAAATATTTAGCTTCAAATTTGCTATAAATAAACCTTTGAAATATAAAATAAAAAAATTGAATTTCTCTAAAATATACAAATCTTTAATATAAGTTCTGAAAGGAAAGTAAACATCGTAAATATATATAATCAAATATTTATAATCAACTTTAAATTATAATATCATTCATATCTAATATTATTCCTTTGATTTTCAGTTGGATTTTTATAATTTCCACATTATTTTAATATTGTTATATGTAAATATTTTCTTTTAATTTTTTAGTCTACTGCTCGTTGTTTATATAGAATAAATAAATAAATAATAAATAATCTACTTTCATTTAATACCTTCTAAGTTTATAGGGTATACAAAGTCTCGCTGTGGAGCTGTTTCGAGTAGCTTTGTTTAGTTTGGCTTTGTTTTAACTAAATGGAAATTGATTATTATGCGATGTGGTCTGCTATGCTGGGTCTCTAAAGAGACAGAGCGATGACAATGCACTTACAATTGCATATGATGCGACCTTCAGCATTATCCAAATATTTATTTGGAGGTTGGTCGCTTTTTATAGTTATACCCGTCGTGTGAGTGCAGTGCTTGAAGCAGATTAATTGAAAAGTGATGACATGTTCATTACTTGAGGTCTTGTTGGGAACCAAATTTGGAGATGGAATTGCGTATATAAATACATACACACGCATACATGCATAGGGAAGAGCTGACTGTGTGGCAACGCTGCGATGTTTGGTAGACGGCAACGCTGGCGGCAGGTAAAATTTGAATCTCAGCATGCGCCAAGTATTTGAAATGTTCAGATACGGGTACTATATATCGTACAAAAAGTCGTAGGCAAAACAAAATTTTTTTTGCTCTCGTATCGTATAATTTTTATGTTCTCTTTTCTCGGACTGCTGAAAAACGCATGCGCTGGCAACAGCAGCAGCAATAGCAACAACAATAGCAGAAGCAGCAACAATAGCAACAACGGCAACAACAACAACAACAACAACAACCACAACAGCGCGAAAAGTGTATTTCATTCAATAGGAAAAACTCATCCGACGGTGGTGGAAATTCAGGCAACGCGAACCCAAAACGGAAGCGACTTCGTGCACTGCGCAAACTGCGACCACGAGGAAAACAAGAGAAAAACTGTAATCAAGAGGACAGCCGAAGGGTGTGTGTGTGAGTGTGTTCGATTGTTGTTGGGCCAAAACTCACCACCGGGGCGCTAAAATAGGGTGGAGTTGCCCTCAGTGTGTGCGTGCGTGTGTGCGTGTGTGCGTATGTCAGTGTGTATGTGCGCGCACTGCCAGCCCCCTGAATTTGTTGGTGAAAATTGCTGGCGGCCCGGTTTTCGGCCAGCAGTTGCCCAGTTGCCCAGTTGCCTGTCGCCAGTCGCTAGTCGCATTCCGAGCTGTGCTGCTCAAGCGCCTGCCGCCATCCAAGTTCAAGCAATTGGCCAACAACAACAACAACAACAACATCAGCAACAACAACAACATCGAATACGCGTCTTTAAGATATTCCCTCGGTACTCCTCCTTATACCCCAAAAAAAAACCTGGGCAGGGTGAAGTGTTCAAAATTCAAATCCGTGCGTCGCGTGTGAACTTTGTGCGTGAGTTTCTCTTCTTCTGAAAGAAAGCAAATAAGAAGCTGTAAAAATCAAGTGAATCCTCATCCACCAATTTATCTCGACCCCTTTCCCCTCACCCAGCGCTATCTTTAGTTCAGTTCAGTTCAGTTGGGTTTCGTTCGGCCTAATACCAGGCAGCATCAGCATCAGCATCATCAGAACCAGCACCAGTACCAGCAGCAGCAGCAGCAGCAGCAGCAGGAGCAGCATCCAGCGACGTTTCCAACCTCAATTTTGTGCCGGTATGTACAACGCCCCTTGCTCCAAACTTTGGCCCACACACGTCTCCCTTGCCACCCCCGTAATACCTATTTACCACTTATGTAGTATTTCTAACATAATTATGTGCCAAGTTTGTTGTCAAATTTGTTGCCAAAAAACCAAAAAGAAAATATTCAAAACTTACAGCAGGCATTTATTTATAGAGGCTCGAGACGCCCCATACAGAGAAACTGAATAAGAATTGAGAAAGAGTGGCAAACGTAGAGGGAGTGAGAAAGGGAGAAAGGGAGAGGGTGAGAGAGAGAGGTGATTCCATAAGATTGAACTAAGGCAGGCGAAATGTATGTCGCTGGGTTTATTATCTCATCGACAATTCTGTCGCTATTGGAGACGGCGGCGGTCGTAAAAAATTTAGCGCAAAATCTGACATTTCCGTTGCTTGTTTCCGCAAACACGCGTAGCAAGTGCAAACAGCAGCCAGAGAGAGAGAGTGAGAGCAAAAAAAAGAGAGTAAGAGAGCGAGAAAGTCTATGAAAGAAATTGAAGGGAAGAAAAAAGAGAGTCTGAGCGTAAATTATGAATAGAAAAATCTGCTCTGTAGTGGAGAACCACATCATAAGAGCGACATCAGCAGCAGCTTCTTCCATCCTCTGTGTGCAGTGTTGCTGTGCGCTCATCGCTCATAGCGGCCTCATCCTAAACGTATGTAACAGAAAATTATTTGAATTTGCACTTTAAAGTGGCGCGTTAAATTGTACTTTTTGAATTGTTAATGCCCATTTCGATCACCACGTTCTATTAGCTTATCTGCAACTGCGATTAGATAAATGTGATGTGCAGATAAGAAATTCAATCAATCAATAGATAGCACATGAGCCAGTATATTATATAACTGACAACTTAGTTGCCACCCTTGTGGCGTACAAAAGCCGGCAGCAAAGGCTGAATGCGAGTACTCATAATTTGGAGTAGACATCACAAACGAAAATAGGAGTAGAAACGGCACAGAAAAAGGTAGCAAATTGCCAGCTGCGCGAGAGCGACTCTCCATGTGGGTGTTTGTTTGTGTGTTTTGTGTGTGTTTAGAGTGTGAGTGTGAGTGCATGTGTTGGTGAGAGCAGGCGCGTGAAAATCTTACAAAGCAAAGGAGCAGTAAAAGAATAAAACAGGCATTTTCCCAATTGATTTTCGAGGCGGTCGTCGTTGTGCAAAAAGTAAAATATATCCCGTTACTGCAGTGCCATCAAAAAATATAAATAAATATTACGAAAAATTCCTAAAAATAATGTTATAAGCTATTAATATTAAAGACAATACTATTTGAATTAAATTCAACAATTACGTGTGACTGAGGAAAATGTTTGCAATTATGCGAGACAAATATTTCGGCAAGCCTTGAGAGCAACGACTCAGGCTGAGTAGCTGACTATTGCATAAATATGTGTGAGTACGCGAACAGAACGACCCACTATCCCACTGCCCCACCAACACATTGTCCCATTGTACCACTGTACCATCGCCTCACCGCCTAATCGACAAATCGACCAACTGACTGCCCGTTAAAGAGTCCAAAAAGTATGCTACGGTGGATGCAGAATACGTTAACATCTTCGAATTTTATTGATTAGTGAGTGGAGTGTTAAAGTGATTAATTGATTGAAACTGAAATGGTACATTGCAAGTGGTTTGATCATCAACAAAGTTAAGCTCTTAACGAACGAGGCGATAACATTTCAAGTGCATTATGTCATTTTCTTCCTTTTTGTTGTCTACCTGCGTTTCTCAGTGTGTGTGTGTGAGAATGATGTGTGCTTATGCGTCCCTGTGTGTGTGTGTGTGTGTGTTTGTTCTAAAGTGTGTGTATGTGTGTGTGGGTTTTTTGCCATTTTGCCAGGCGAGGACGAGGACACAGCGCTCGTTGTCTGTCAACAGGGCGCCATTTAATGCCGTAACTTTGTGTAATTAAAAAAAAAAGAGAACAAGCAACAAGGCGGGGATTATGTCCACCTACACACACCCTCACACATACATACATAGTACATATACTCTCAAGTGTATTATTTGTGTGTGCACGTGGGCATGATGTGAATGTGTGAAGAGTGCCGTTATTAATATATACAATGTGTGTTCAAAAAAAGAAATTGTAATTTCCGCCCCAGCAACCAACAGAAATACCGATGTAAGGCAAAAATTGAAATTTCCGCTAACGTTATTCGAGCTGAGGCGTCATCATATAATGATTTAAACGACTTGACCACACTACCAATGCTTATGTATGTGTGTGTGTGAGTTAAAATATGGCTTGTGTGCTTGCGCTTGACGCTCTGGTGATTGTGGGTTAAAAGGGTCACAGCATGTGGGAGCAAGTGCCGCATTTTATATACATACATATATATAGCTTCCAGTAGATATTAAATTGGCAACATAAATAAGTGAGACAGCGCCAAGGGAGAAGACCCTTGAACAAACTCTATCAATCTATGCCCAACCATGCCGCAAATAACATTCAACGCTCGGCCTACTTCCGGTTTGATTGGAATTTATGAGCACTGCCTGAAAGTAGGCAACGCTTTTTTTTCTGGATACCACCTCGTTTATAGCTACTTGGCAGCGGAGCGATATTAATGTTTATAGCGCTTTGCACTGTACAAAATGTTGTGTGCTTATTGCTTGAAGCACACCTAGAGAGACCCTAAGCGAGTCAATTGGCTAAGCAAACTAAACAGTTACGGGCGATTTCCGTTTTTTGGGCTACGTGTGTGCAAAATCAATTAACAAGTCAAATATTAACTAACAGATTAACAGCGTTCTGGCACGTGTCCGTTCAGACGCTCAGCCCATAGACCCATACTCTGTGGTTCAGTAAAATTACAAAATTTAGTTAACAAATTGGCAAGTTTAACGCTCGTTTGGAGCTTACGTGTCCTTGAGCTGCACTCAACTCAACACATACGGAATCTACGAGTACTCGCACATTGTCGTCAATTCGTCGAACTACTTCGTGTGATTCACGCTTTTAGGTGTGACTGTGACTGTGGCTTTAATTCGAGTTTTCGAGTTGTGGTTGTTGTTGTTTACCAAAGCAGCGGCAAGCTCAACGTTCAAGAATCCTCTGCTAGTTGCTCCTCAGCATCCGCCTTCGCCTTCCCCCGCCCCCTTCAGTTGCCCAATGATCACAATGTGCTCTCATGTCTGAGAGTGTTGTTGTCGTCGCTGTAGATAAATAAGCTATGCAATTGTAGGTCGTCAATTGGTATAAGAGCGAAAAAAATCCAGTGAAAATACCCAAAGTACAGTAGTCGGTTATTATTTGCTTTATGATGAGGTCAGTGTTGTGCGTCTTACAAAAGTTTACACTGGGTCAATATCTGGGATGTTAAGAGATGTCCAAGGGGTTCAAAGAATAGCATGCTTAAATGGCAGCAAATATTTATTTTAAGTTAAGGCTTAGAGATCAAAAAGTGTCATCAGTAATAATACTTAAATGACTTCACGATCAATTACAGTCGACCCTCGGCTAACGATTTTCCTCATTTTTCGCTGTTGACATTGAATATTTTTGAGTCTAACGGTTAAACACAATTTTTTCAAAGTTCGCTTTACGAAATTTCATTCGCTGAGCGAAACGATTTTGTTCGCTATCCGAGGCTTTCGTTAACCGAGGGTCGACTGTATACCTAAAATCGCCCGGTTGCAAGAAGATGATCATAACTGAGTGGATCTTCTCGACAAGGCTCATCTCTAGTATCGCCACTGTTATCGATCACCTGTGGCAGCTCTCTTAGCCATGCAACATTTCCATTGGTTCATTGAACTGTTGCGTCCAACCACAAACTGTGACCGAGTGACTGGGGGATTCTCTTGTCTTTCTTCCTACTCCACCTCCTCCCACATGTGCCATGACTTTTAATTAGACAGCAACACATTTTCGTTGGCTCACAGAGCGACACCGTTACCAAGTGCAAGCATACTCACGCACACACACACACACACACACATAGCCATAAACATATATAAATAAATACTCTTCGGCCGAAAGCTCGTGTGTGTACTTTGACCTCTTTGGACGCCAGCTTTGCTGCCGCGTTATGTTGTTGCGTTGTTGCGTCGTGGTCAATGTCAGTGTTGGCCACTAGCAGCTGGCTAATATCCATTGGCTTTGGACTTGGGCTTGGACTTGGACTTGGACTTGTCGCTCTTTCTCAGTGCAGCAGCAGATTGAATTTCTTTGCATGCCCAGGCAGGTTTTTCCACACACGCTGTGGCGTCTCACATCATTTCCACGACTCGTTTTTCACAGTTCTTTGCGGCATTTTCAATTAAAGCTTGTTGCATGCCACCATCGCCTCGCCAACGTCGTCGTTTACGTGTCGCTCTTCACGACCCAGCTGCCCCCCTGGCCCCCCTCTGGCCCGCCTCTGCCACCCCTGATGCCCCTGATGCCCTGGCTTTCTTTTGTGCGCTTTGTGGCTGCCTTTCTTGTCCATAAAGCGTCGATGTCGCTGTCGCCGCTGCGGCCGCAGTCGCTGTCGCCGCTTCTGCCTCTGTTGTCGTTGCCGTCGCCGTCGACGCCGGCTGACGCTGCATAAAGTCTTTCACTTCTTTGCCATCCAAGTTTAGTTCAGTTCCAGCCGGCGTACGTAACGCACGCGTCTTGCGAGATCGATCCGATTTTCGGGATACATTAAAAGTACCGATTTACTAGCGATAACCGATAAGCAAGCATAGAACGCAACGCGCTCTCTTTCTCTCTCTCTTCTCTCTCTCTCTCTCTACGTTTCTTACGCAGTGTGTGTACGTGTGTGTGAGTGACTGTGCGTGATTCTCTCTCTCTCTCCCCCTCTGTCTTTCTCTCTCTCTCTCTCTCTCTCTTTCTCTCTCTCCATATATTTTTTTCTCTCTTTCGTTCGCATCGTTCGATTTCTTTGCGCATGCGCAGCGCTGAAGACAAACACACGCATGCGCTGCCGTCTCCGTCTCCGTCTGAGACTCCGCGCAAAAGTGAAAATATTTGGAGAAATTTCTTGAGCAGAATTTCAGTCGCAAGTTTTTTGTGTGTCAACTTTATGAGTAACCGAAAAAGCACATACATATATAGTACATATGTTATTCGATTAATCACTACAACAATCTCAATATATCCCAAAGATTGGACAGTGTCAATTTAATCAAAACTCAATCAAATAGTCAGACCACAAACGAAAGTGTTATCAAAAAACCCAAAAATTTGCTCATAAATGTCATTGACCTAAATTTTTAAAAGCGCGCCCTCAAAGCCGGAACAACAACTGCAAGACGAACTTCCAACAACCAACAACCCAACAACCAACAACCAAACAACCAAAAGCCAACAACTTGCAGCTCTGAAGTGAGATTCCACATCTTTAAGCTCGACACATTCGGCGGCGATTCGTGAATTTTATTTTTCTTCTTTTCTTACCTTAGTTTTCTGACAAGTAAGTGTAAGGCCGCCTGCGTGGCTAAAAATATGCAAACGGTGGCAAATATTTGGCTTTTACTCATAGCAGGGGGGAGCGGCGGGGGGGTATTATGCAACGTTGACGTAATATTTAGTCTAAAACTAAAGACGCCGTCAACGAGAAAGTTGCTACAACAACAGATAAATATTTTTCGAAACCTTTATGTATTTGTAATATTAATCACAGCATATTTACAAATAAAATTTGCACACACACACACACACACACACACCTGGACCCACACACACACACACACACACATACATACAACGAAAATGAAGACGCAGCATAATAAATAAACATGGATCACGGTCAGAGCTACAGAGAGCTAGAGACCGTAACAGACACACACATACTTCAAGATACACAGTTACACAGACACATATATATGTATATATATACAAAAGTGGATACACATACCGATGTATCTATGTATTGTAGCCATATAGTTACATACTCATAAATTGCAATTCCGTTTTAAGCAGTTGCGAAAAGGTTTTTTTTTTGTTTCTTGCTTTTTGGAACTCCCCCGTAGTTTCGCTGTCGTCTCAGCTGTCGTCAATACCCTTTTTGGAGGCTGTCGCTGTAAATGCCATTACAACAATTTGAATATATATATATATATATGTATATCGGACAGTGTCTGTAAATATAACAATTACAGGTACTCATTAACCACCGGAGCACATTGACCCACTTAAGCACAGCGCATGCGCAAATGCAGTCGAAATTTTGCGGGCTTTCCAAGTTGGAATTACTTTTAAAGAAAACCTCAGCTCATGCCAAGAAATATATCGGTATAGCATATCTATATATATTGTGTATATAGTATATACAACTCGATTTCGTTGACTATTTCTATTGATTACGTGCAGCGCTTTTTAGATCACTTTAGCGAAATTTCTATTTCAGTTTGTCGCAGCACTTTCGCAATTATGAATACCAAATTTGAATTCTAAGTTGCACTGTGCCAGAATATTTAATAGCCCTTTTAAATGGGTTGGCAGCACTATAAAAGTGGACAGTGCGCATTGGGGGACAACTTGATTTGAATTATTGATGACCTAGTTGAGTACCTGTGACGCACTACAATTTGTTTATAAAGAAAGTTAAAACGAGTCTCTCATAGAGTCTCAAGTCTCTCCTTAATATAAAGAAAGTACTTGGAGAGCATCTGTAAGATATCATTTCTTCAGCCTATTTAAATTGAGATTCACTTCCTGCTAATTTGAATATCTAGTTAAGTCTTGGCACATGGCAGCACATGACATATGACACAACACACAACACCAACACACAACACTCAGCACACAACACATGAGACATTCTTTCTTTCGCAAGATTCCTATCAACTTAATTCTCTTAGTTGATAATTTTCCCCTTGGCTCTTTTATGAGCTATTATGAGTCGTTCGTTCCACGTTGAAGACCCAGTTCCTGTAGTCTAATCAATCTCACGTGCTGTCGCGCAATTCATAAATCTTCATTTTACGAAAATTGCAACGCAGTTCCATAAATCAAAAGAGCCTAAAAGGTTATTTGCCACATGTGGGTACTAACTATAAGTGAACACATTTAAATATATATAATATATATTTCTGTTAATTACTCGCGCTTGTTTTAATTGAGGCTTCAGACATTGTCATTGTCTTTTTTTTTGGGTCTTGCGCAGAATATATATATTATTTGATCTTAGCTCATGCCTGGCTAAAAATAAAAAGTAAATTCTAATTGTAAATTATTTAATATCTAACTTTGAGAGGCCGCGTCAGATAGCTGAGAGAGCTGAATTTAAATTGGGCTGCTGCTTACTTTGAACGGGGCAAATTGGTGGGGAAATTGGGAAGTGGATAGTGCGGAACTGGACAGGGGCAGACGGAGAGGGCAGCAACACAACAGTTTCACTCTGGCGGGGGCCCCATTATACACACTTAAATTTAACTTTTATGCTGTAAACTGCGAAGCGCTTTTGTTTGTTAATCTAAACGCAAATTATGGGCTTAGGCACAGGCAGTGCCGCTCTGCGGCAGAGGCTCAGATATAGAGGTGGAGGTAGAGGCTGAGGCTGAGGCTGAGGCTGAGGCTGAGCCAGAGCCAGAGCCAGAGCCAATGGCAGAGGAAGAGGCACAAGTTGCAGAGATTACTGGGCACTGAGCACACACAGCACTGAGTCCGTTCCAGATTTATTCAATTACACACAAAACATAGATAACTTACGATAACTGTAAAAGCTAATGGACGATGGCCCGGACGATGGACAGGGGTCGAGGTTTTTCGGGTGGTGTGGGGAAGGAGGAGGGCGCACAGCTCGACTAACGAAAGGTTCAATAGAATAGAGGGCACAGACCCATTATGAATTGTGCCCAGCATCCGCTGTGCACTTACATTTACATAATGAGATGTCACCCAGCGTTCATCACATTGTCCATTGTAGAAAAGTGAAAATTGTTATTTGAACTTTCGTTTGTCAACCGAATTGAAACAATCTTTCAAAATTGCCTAAGCAAATAGGCGCAGCGCGAGACAGGTGAATAACATTTGTATCGCAACATCAAGCCAACATCCACATCAGCACAGTCTATGCGAAAAGTGAAGCAACACTTCCGTATGCCTTAAAAACCTCAAGAACTTGTAATCCGAGCGACAACAAGGTCTGTGAGAAAATAAGAAAAAAAAGTAGAAGATAGCTTGAAATGCAATCAGAAAGAAAAATGAAAGAACACGAATTTGGCACACCGAACACTGAATACGCTACAAGTATATATATATATATATATATATAGTTCATTCAGGATGAGATCTTTTAATGTATATATATAATACTTTAGGCAGACTTTATATGTATTATACACAATATATATTTTTTAGTGATATTATAAATATATCTTCTGTATGAGATATCTATATTTTATATTTATTACAATCTATATTAGATCTGGTGTCCAGTATGAGAATCCGTTGGCATTGGGGTTGCGTGTCACAAAGTTGGCTATAAAGTTCTTTTGACCCTATTTTCGCGTAGGGTATTAACCTAAAACGTAACCAGTAATGGTCAGGCAAAGACGGACAGCGTCAAATGAAAGACCAGGGCCAGTTGTCGTTGTCGTTGTCGTTGTTTTTGTTGTTGTTGTTGTTGTGGTGGTTGTTCTTTTTGTTGGTGTTGTTGTTGTTGCTGTCGAAGTCGATGACGATGACGCTGACGTTGATGATGTGCGGCACGATTATAGGAAATGGGTCAGATAATACACAGGCACAACAGTGTAACTACCTTGTCAAGGCAGGTTGAATGTTTACCGTTTAACAGCACTTATACAGACACACACACACACACACACGCACAGACACATAGATACATACAAATACTTATACATACAGAGATGAACGCTGTAGTAACAGATTGGACTTCATGTTTGGTTAACACGCGCAGAGGTGTGGTTCGGCTGGTGGTGCAGTGGTGCGATGGAACCTGGTGGCTCTTTGCTTTGCCTCTGCTTAGGCGCGCGAATTTTTTTCAGAGAGAGAGAAAGAGAGTGAGACAGAGAGAAAGAGTGTGTGCGAGAGAGAGAGGGCGAAGGCAGAAAATCGTTGAATAAAAGTTGATTTTCAAGAAATTTCACTTTAGAATGAGGCGGCACTGCTGCAGCTCCAAAGAAGATGTGGCTGACCGAAAAACTGGATTCCCTGGGAAGCTCCATTGATAAATTTACAGTTACGTGTATTGAGAGCCGCCGTTGGTCAGTTGATGGCGTCGGAGTTGTTTAAACTTTAATTATACCTCAGCTAGTTGCTCCTCGTCGTTTTGATGGCCACTCAAAACAGCGGATATATTCGATAATATCATCAAAGAGCTGTGCCAATTTCGTAGAAACTTTTAACACATTTCTTAAGCCAAAACAACTTACAGCTCGCAAGTGAAAGAAACCTTTAAGAAACACAACAGCAAAAAAGAAGAAATATACATATATATATATATATTAATTGAAATCTTTGTTGTCTCTTTGGACTCTCTTTCGCCAGTTTGCTCTCTGGAAATAGATTTTTGTTGTTCCCCCCTTTTTTTTTGAGATGAAAACGAAAGTTTGAACTTTTTGGTAAACCAAAAAAAAAAAAGAAGAAAGAAAGAAAAAAATTACCAAATTTAAATACGACAAAAAATAACATATTGCGGAATTTAGATATTTAAAAGTGAAAGTCATGGGCTGGCCCCAAGTGACCAAGCTGTGTATCGTAGTGGACGCGTTTCAAGCAGTGTGGTCCAATGTCCGATCATCGAGATGTTCCCCAACAACATCAGACGATCATCGCACTTCCTCGTCTATGAGTATCTTCAAATCTCTTGGCTTTGTTGTGGTTTTTTTCTCTTTAATGGTAATTAGCTGAGGTAACTGGCTAAGCAAAGTGCAAAGTTTGCGACTGGACGGTGTAGGAAGCGTAGTTAATGCTGATGACAAGTGTCAACTTGAACCTTGATCGATATAAATTCACCGCCCCATGAATGTGCTTCTCTTTTTTTTGTAGTCTTGGTGAAAAAAGGGTTAGGGAAAAGTTTTGTTTTTTTAAGGTACACACTTCTAGCGAAATGCCTAATACTAAAATTAGTTTTTTCTTTTATTTGTGCTCATGTATTCACAAAATAAAACAACAATCACTTAGCAACATTTGCATTCACAGTTTAACTTTGTTGTTGCTCTTGTCGACACGTTTGTTGACAAATTTATTCGATATTTTTTTCCTTACAACTTTAACGTGCTGTGAAGATGACGTTTGTTTGCTTAGTAGGTTGTGTGCGCTAAGTTGTTTGGCTGGGCATGTGGGTTGTTAAGGTAACCGAAAGATTTAACAAACTCCTCCACATACAAACAGTCTTATTCCTTTTTGTATACTTGTGTTATTTGACAGTTTTCCCAGCTATCCTTAGGACAATGGAAAAGCTTTTTCCCTGTACATGTTTCCAGTTTGTGTGGCAATGCTTATAAACAGGTGTAGCACATCTGAGAGGCGACCAAGCTCAGTTCGGAAGTGAATCCAAAATTTGTGCCTAGTGTGTTGATGATGATGATGTGATGAAAATCTGTTAGGCATCTCATTGCTTTCAGCAGACTGAAATAATTTGTCAACTCAAACTTGGACATTTCAATATAGAATGCCTAGCCACAAACGGATTAGTGCGCATTCGTCATCCGTCATTGATATCGACAGCAGTGTCCCAGTCGCAGTATCGGTGCTCGTACGTTCTCTGCCTTATTGCTATTGGTTCCTCCCTTGGTTCCTCCCTTTGCTTTGAGGCCTTCTGCTACGCGCTTAAGCCGCTTAAGTATTAGAGAGCTTTGCATAATTTGTTCTATTGTGCGTTAAATTGAATTGCGGTAAAAGCGGTTCAGTGTCCACGCGCGTGTGTGTGTGTGTGTGTGCAAAAGGATATATGCGAGTGTATTCGTTGGAGTGTACGAATTGCATTTGATTTTCAACTGGCTGCAGTCCAAGGACACAGATTGCCAAAGGAAAGACGTCATACGAGTGCCAGTTGCCGAAAATTGATGGTTTCCCACAACGTTGTGGCATCCGTGCTGGGGCTTCCAAAAGCATATGCCATGTCAAAAGGGAACTCTATTTTTAGGCACAGGCTCGTATGGCACTTTGATAGATAGACAGCAGCTGCTGGCACTCTATATCGAGTTGGGTTTGACATCTGTGTGTGTGAGTGTGTGTCGATGTGGGATTGCCCTTCGGACCAGCTCGAAGTTCAACTAAATATAAATGCTTCCAGCTTATTTTCTCGACATATCATTTACGTAACCATTTTCCCAATTAAATTTGCGAGTAGGTCTGAAAATCAATTATTTATCTATTCTTAGTTGAGGGGAAAACGAAATGAGATTGAATATTAATCAAAAATATATACGTTTTCTATGCTGTTTATCTAAATATATCTCTCTATTTCTGTAACTTTTGCCCCTTCCATAAATATATATTTAGTTTTTCGAATTTAAAGACTAATCAAAATAATTTTCGTTTTTCTTATATTTCCAGCTAAGAGACTTAGAGAAACTTAGCAGCTATTCAGCATCTGTCGTCTCCTTCATACTTTTAGAACACATATTCCAAGACAGATTCCTCTTTAATCCTTTACTCTTCAATACCTCTGGGAAACCAAAATTGTGAAACAAAGTGAACTTGGCTGAAATACGAAAATGGCAAAAACGATTATTGGCGACAAGAACATTTTCAGGAAATTACTGTGAATGTTGCAATGTAAAATTATCAAGCCAGAGGTCTTTTAAGTATAAATAGTAACAGAAAACTTCCTCGAACAGTACTTCCAAGAAAAAGTAAAAGAGAAAACTAAAAGAGAAGCAAAGCGAATATATTTTTAAAAATAAAAGCTGAACAGAAAAACTTTTAAAGCGCACATTGCAAATGACAAAACTGCTTCCTAACTAACGTAAGGGTAACAAACCATAAACCATAAAAAAAAGATACAAATAAAAACTAAATAGACGTAACGGCAGCAACAACAACAGGGGAAAGCAACAACAACGCAACGAACATGTCACACGCCGTCGCCATTAAGACAGATACGGAAAACTGCATCAGCAGCACCAACAACAGCAGTAGCCTCAAACAATCGCCACAGCCCGCACAGCAACCGCACAGCAGCAGTAGCAGTAGCATTAGCATCAGCAGCAGCGGCAGCAGCAGCAGCAGCAGCAACAGCAACAGCAACAGCAACAACAATTGCCTCAACAACAACAGCAGCAACAACAGTGATGCACCGTTCGCACTCCTGAATGGCAGCCACACTTCGTCGCATCAGCAGCGCAGCAATGGACTCACTGCAGCGGCGCACGCAGCTGCCAGCTATGCCAACAGCGGCAGCGGAAGTGCCACCGGGAACGCTGCCACTGGAGCAGCTGCTGCTGGTCTCAATGCGGCACTGCTCAACTCTGCGCCGGCCACAGCGCTGCCCAGCAATGGCGGCCTGCAGTCACCCTACGAGCGCTACAGAGCCGACGATACCAGCTATGTGCCCATCGGACATTTCTATGCAGGACGAAGCGTCTTCATTACAGGCGGAACAGGCTTTATGGGCAAGGTGAGTAATCTTATCTAGTTATTCTAGGCATATAAATTTCCCACTCTCCGGCCTCAGCTCGTGTCTCCTAGCCATAAAGTGCAATTCCATGTTAGGATTTTATAATCGCTCTGTAACAAGCGCTCAAAGCCTATTAATACTATGCATAGTCTGGCTGAAGGCAGTTTTTGTTGCCTACTTTTTGGAGGGCACCTGACATCACGCATACGCCACGTGTATTTCCAGCGAATTTTTCTGCATAATTTGCAACATGAACTCTTGAACTCAATGGCAACGCCTAGCAACCGCTTTCGCATGAAATACCTGTTCGGTTCTTCTATCAGGTTAAACATACTCGTATGTATCTGCACAACATCAGTGAAGTTGTCAATGGGGAAACAGCTTGAAATGGCATCTAAGCCGGAAGCTCAGCTGCTCCTGCTGCTTGTTGACTCATCGTCAAGGCATTTACACACACATGCACAAACGTGTGTGTATGCCACATCAGCTTTAATTGTTCGTCAAGTGGGTGAACTCATAACTTCGACATGCCTCTAATACATCCTGCGGCTGTTGTTCCAATTTCTGCCATTGTTTTGCATAAGTCTATACTATATATATATATATATATATGTATTTATATATATGAATGTTACATATGTGTGTGTGTAACTTGCATGCCTCCTGCCTGCGTCATTATGACATGTAATCGCTGGCGCTGGCGCTGGCGCCGCTCAGACTGCGACTCGATATTGCATAGTGAGGCAAGTGTTATTTGTATTGTACACTTGCAATGTTTGCTGTAATTCGAGTGCCCTATGCACTATAATTTGAATGTCATAACCCGCACGTCACAACAGACCACGCCCAGGGCAGCAACCAGCTCGATATGATTGTGCGTGTGTGTAATTTGTGTACAATTGCCACATCGTTTTTGGGGCGTGTCACAATGCGTGCACTTCCTGTCAATGTCCTAGGAATTCACACCTGTGCGTGAATGAATATTCATGAATGGGCATTGATAGCACTCAATTTCTGCTTAACCATTCATATAAATTTGTCCTGATTGACCACCCATAATTATAGGCCACAATAAATATGGGGTTTGTTTACTTAACGGGTAACTGAAATTGACCAATCGTAGTCAAATTATTGAAAGTGTTTTTATAATATGTTAATTATGTTCTATTTTCAGGTGCTTGTGGAAAAACTGCTGCGCTCATGTCCGGATATAAGGAACATATATCTTCTGATACGACCGAAACGCGGCCAAGAAGTTTCAGCGCGTCTCACGGAGCTCCTGAATGCACCGGTAACTACTTCAAGGACTCTCTGAATAAGACGAATACTTAATCAATTATTTTTATCCTTGTGAATAGCTTTTTGAATCATTGCGTCGCGAGAAGCCTAAGGAATTAAGCAAAGTCATACCCATATCCGGCGATATAACATCTGAGGAGCTGGGCATTTCAGAGAGCGATCAGGTATATAACAATATATAATATATCATTTGTGTTTAATACTAATCCGGAATATATCCCTATATGCAGACTCTTCTTTGTCGCAACGTTTCTGTTGTTTTTCATTCAGCTGCCACTGTGAAATTCGATGAGAAGCTCAAATTGTCAGTCACAATCAATATGCTGGGCACGAAACGTTTGGTAGAACTGTGCCATCGCATGATGTCCTTAGACGTAAGTGTGTCCTTATACTTCGAATCCTTGACATAGTCTCCTGATTGTTTGGTTTGGATTATTCATTTCTCTTTATTTGTAGGCACTAATTCACGTTTCCACTGCCTATTGCAATTGCGATAGAACCGATGTATCAGAGGTTATCTATGCACCACCCTATAATCCCGATGATATCATCTCATTAATCAACTGGCTTCCAGAGGACATACTCGATCAGGTCTGATACAAAGATTCTTCTTTTCCTAAGTTACATTAACTGATCTTTCCTATATATTTCTGTTCATAGCTGACACCGCGTCTTATTGGCAAGCGTCCCAATACGTACACATTTACAAAAGCCTTAGCGGAGCATATGTTACTTAAGGAGGCTGGAAATCTGCCCGTTGCCATTGTGAGGCCCTCAATTGGTAGGTTTCAATTCAACGGCAGAGGTCAATAGCGAAATAGCGAAATTAACTTGATGTGCGATCTATTATAGTGACTGCCAGCCTGAACGAGCCATTTGCCGGCTGGGTGGATAATTTTAATGGGCCAACGGGACTTGTCTCGGCGCTGGCCAAGGGCCTATTCCGCACGATGATGTGTGAGAAGAACTACGTGGCCGATATGGTACCTGTCGATATTGTGATTAATCTAATGATTGCCGCTGCCTGGCGCACAGCGACGCGTAAATCCAATAATTTACTAATATACAATTGCTGTACCGGTCAACGTAATCCCATCATATGGTCTGAGTTTGTGAAACATGCCATGACCAGCGTGCGCAAACATCCCCTGGGTATGCTTTTTGAATCGAATAATAGAAGTTTTATAGATTTTAACTGATTTACTTACTTACATAGAGGGCTGTCTGTGGTATCCAACTGGTGATCTGCGCATGAATCGTCCGATGAACACGCTGAATTGTATATTAAAACACTTTCTACCGGCCTACATACTGGATGGAGTGGCGCGCTTAATGGGCAAGAAGCCATTGTAAGTTAATCAGAAGGATTAAAGTGTAGTAAGGATAATGCTAACTGGTTTTCGATATCTTCCATAGTGTTGTCAACGTACAAAACAAAATTGCCAAAGCTGTAGAATGCTTAGAATACTTTGCCACGCGTCAATGGCGTTTCAAGGACGATAATGTCCATGGTCTGCTGCATACGCTCAGTCCCAAGGATCGTGAGATATTTATCTTTGATGTGCGCAACATAAACTGGGATAAATATGTGGAGCGCTACGTTTTGGGTTTTAGGGAGTTTCTGTTCAAGCAGCGTCCCGAATCGTTGCCAGCCAGCAGAAAGCGCATGGTCAGGTGAGTCTCAGCCCAAAGCAGCTCCTACAAATTATTGCATATTAACTTGAACCTAAATCTGTACCGTTTAATGATTGTTCACAGGTTGTACTATCTGCATCAGCTGGTAAAAGTGGTGGCCGTGCTGCTCACCTGGCGTTTTCTTATGTCGCGCTCGAAGCGTCTGAATGATATGTGGAGCGCATTCCTGGAAAATGCGCTGAAAATTGCGCGTTTGATACCATTTTTGTAATCATCATCGGGCGTGTGATGAGCGAGACATTAGCATGAATCTTGTCTGGTGATGTTCTTCTTTGCAATTTCTAAATGCTTTAACATGGCGTACATTTTAGAGGTTTTTAGCAAATAATTATAATCATATTTTTATATATGTTAAACGAGTAAACAAAACCACAGTAACATTGCAATCGGGTTAATAAAATGCCATTTGCGTGCATCCAATACAAATATATACAAACAAACACACACACACTTACACAATACATACATGCAAATGTGCATTGTCAGCCCACAGGTGTGTCGGCTGGCAGGTGTGACGCAATTGTGCAATTTTTGAGATACTTTTATATCTCTATCTCCAGGGTGTCGGTTCTCTCGTTGGCGAGTTGAAGACGTAATTTTTGTAAATTTTGTGCAGTCAACTAAGTAAACGTAAAACTACAACTTAACACTGAAAATAAACCTAAATATAATAAAAGAAATATATAAAAACAACAATGAGCAACAAGGTATATATGTATTATATATATATTACTTATATACAATTTAAAACATATTCCACCTTCGCGTAAAAAGAACAAAATATATAATACAAAGATACAAAACAACAAATCACTTGGGGCGACGATTGGTTCGTACTAAATGTATTATGGATATATGGTTATGTGTGGTTATATATGGTTACATGGTTATATGGATATATACATATATATATATATATATTTATACATATATATGCCTGTGCATATGGTTTATATATAACTATGTGAGGAAAAATAAATTAGTAAATCTGAATACTTTTGCAAAAAAAATGAAAATAAAAACAAAGAAACAAAATCAATAAAAGAAAACACTATTTAACAAATTTAATGATACAAAGAGAAAAACAACAAATGATTAGAGAAAAATGGAAAACCTATAAAAATGGCTTGTTATTGCTTTAAATTACATAAACGTAACGTAAAGTATGCTAATTAATTAATTATAAATATTATTACTAGTTTTAACATTTTTACAATTACAATTAAGTTTTCAATTTATATAAATTACAAAAAACAAAAAACAAACCACAAAGCGACAAAGCGACAAAAGAATAATATATATACATATATATATTTATATATATATATGTGGCAACATGCAGATTATAATTATACAAAATTCAATTTATGTATATGTATATTATATGAAACATATGGCGAACATTGAAACAAGAAAACAAAACAAGAAAAACAAACCAATAATAAATAATTAAACAAACAAAAATAAATAAATATATTTATATATGAACATCAGAACATAATTTCTTAGCATTTGCAGCCTCGAATGAATGCGTATTCAGCAAAAAAGAGAAAACGCAATAAATTCTATATATATATTTATATATATTAAAATAACTGACCGATAGTTTTTCACATGAGATTGTATACAGAACCTAGACAAAAATAAAAATAATTAAAAAATAAAAGCGAAATTAAACTTGAAACACAAAGAGCATATAGTAAGAACATTCCATCCAGTTAGTAGCGAAGAGGGGTATTCGATTCTTCTAGATCTTTCCGCATTCCTCCCCCCCCCACATAAGATCCAAATTTTGTCCGAGCTTTCATGAATTGGGAGACATAGTTATATAGTACTCTTAAGATTTTGGGGTCTATTCAAGACATTTCGTGCAATTAATACTTTTATGTTATACCTAGAATTTATTATATATATTATTTTTTAAACAATTATATAAATACGTTTTGTAAATTGCAGCGCATCAATAAAAGAAAAAATACACATCCAAAATAACTGAAAATTATATTTGTTTTTCTTCCCTAACTATTTGAAATTTATTAAGCTAAAGAGTTTTGTCATAGTTGAATTATTCTTTTTTTTTAGAGCCTAGACAAAATGTTTACCTAAACTATGATAAATAATACAAAAATGAAAGAAACAAACAAAAACTACCAAACTCTATGCAACAAATTGTAAAACGTTATATTAAACGGGTTTAGTTTCTATTGGCATAAACTTGATTGAATTTAGTAATTTTTCCATTAGAGATGAAGAAAACTGAAATAAAGAAAAGAAAATGAAATAAATAAAAACCATTAAGGAAATTGTAATCCAAAATGACTTTAAATGGGTAAATTCTGGGTAAAATAAATTAAACACTTTAGGCTTTTTTTTTTGTACACATGAATTCTCATTTATTATTATTATTTATTTTTCACTTCAGTTTTCACAATACTTGCGCTTACACGCTACCATCATTAAAATTGTCTTTTCTGCTCATGTGATTTTCCATATAAATATCTGTTATATATTTAATTATTTATTGGTATTTTAAGAGCTTTGTCGTCAATGAGATGATCTGTTAATTATTATGGATTAAAAGAGCATCGTCGTTTTAATTGCTTCCATAACAAAATGTCAAATTGAATCTGAGGTGCTGTCTGTGTGTTTCAATTAAATTGATCACAGACAGGGCATGATTTTGAGACGTATATTTAACTTTTATATTCTTGTTAAGTGGTGGTTACATAAGTTGTTATTTATCCCTTCGGCTATAGTTGTAATTTGTACAAATCATAAGCACTTTTTGATTATTTTAACAGATTATTTCTTTTCATTTTTAATGGATCAAGTTGACATTTTTTCAGCAAACCTCCATATCTTATACATAGTATGCATGTATTGTTTATGTTTTTGTTTATGTGCTTCGTTTGCGAATTGTGTAACTTTAGTATATACTAAATGGACTCGTTTGTTATAGTATTCTTAAGTGCGGTATATTTTTAACATTGTATTCGAATTTTTCGCAGTACTCTTTATTAATTTGTCTCATAAAATGCCCCCTCATGTAACAATGCTCAATTTGCACATATATATTTAAACGTTTTATTATAATTATTATTATTTTTATTATTATTTTTAGCACACATTTTAACTAACTGCCTGTCTTCGTCATTTTCTTCAATCAAACTTCGCTTTTCTGTTATGCTTACAAAATGTTTGTTTTTTCTAGTCTTTACGTTTCTGTTTTCTTTTTTATCTTCATATTCATCAAGATCTTTCTTATGTTTTCTTTTGCTTTAAATGTAACAAAATTAATTACCATTTAAATGAAAACCTTCAAATTTACTTCGTTTAATATTTAATATTTTTATAGCTATTTTAATTTTTTTTGTATTTTTGTTTTTTCTTTTTTTGTTTAATATATATGCAATCTTTTTCTTTGAGGTATGCACTAACTTGCATGTAACTGGGTTTTGTTAAGTATATAAAAAATACTATTTATTGATTTAATTTTTTTTTTGTTTTTAATTTTTTTTCATGTATTTTGTTTTACGTACTCATTGTACGTGTCTAGTTAGTATCATATATGTATCATAATATTTCATTAAATAATTCTCATTGTTTAAATATTTGTTGTATATTTTTTTTCATAAATTTCGTTGCGACATCTTATTGTTGAAATGATGAAGTGTATCCAAAAACTACTGATATTGGTTGGCGGCATATGCTATAAAAAGTACCAAAATAATATCCTACTCGATAAATATATATAAATATCGTACGATCTCATTTCTGGGCAGCAGTGGATGGTGTTGCAGTGAAAAACAAACTGATCGAATACTGCGCGCCAACAACAATAATAATAATAATAGTAATAATAATAATAATAATACATGGTATGGTATGGTATGGTTATGTTTGGTATGGTATGGCATGGTACGTGTAAGTGTGATAAATATGTAACTCTTGTCAGGTTCTGGACTTAGGTACACGAGGTGAGTTTTCAGGGTACAATGTGGGTGTTATGTATCGCGATAAATAATAAATAATAAATAAAGAAAATCAATTTGAATGGAATACCACTCGCCAATTGATATTGATGATATAGGTATATAGGTATAGTATTTAATTTCGACCCATCCACTACATCCACTAATTATATAAACAAATCGATTAATAAAGTTTTAATTCGTTAAGATTCGAGTACGATTATTTTCTTACATTTTACGCATATTTGTTAGGTATGTATTTGTTTTGGGGTTCCAAAGTCGCCCTTACATGCCTCGGCACAACCATAATAGATACACATACATATGGTTAAGTACATATTGTATTGTATAAATTTTACTCCGTACACAAAGATACATAGATACATAAGTACATACACGAGTATACATAAGTATGCAATGTACAAGTAGTAGTAGTAGTAGTTGCCTCATCGCAAAGAACTAATGCGAATAATTTGTTGCGATTATCGCATTTGAGCAAAAAGGTAAGTTTTAAGTTAAGATCTAAGTTTTTAGGCTGTGGATGTTGAGATATACCATATATATGTGTATATCTGTATATATATATTATATATTTGAAGCATTACTTGTGAATTACAGTGGAGCATATTTTGTTTCAGTTAATTATTAATTCTTATGTTTGTACACATTATATTTTTGTCTTGTGTTTTTTCTTTGTTTTTGGTTTCTTTTTCTCGCTCTCTCTCCTTCAACAGGTCTTATGTACTCGTATGATGTAATATGTAATAGTATATAATATCTTTACGTTTAAATGTGATTTACATACTCGAATATTATGCTTGGGGTTTTGCGTATTCAGCATTAATTACTGTTTGCTTTAGTTGTACATATTTATTTATGCATGTATATATATGGATATATAAGTTAAGTTCATATATGTATTTATATATATATATGTATATACTAATATATGTATGCGCATATAACTGTAGACTTGTACATAAGCAAAACACATATACATATCGTATAATTTATCATAATCATAAAGTTATTCGTTAATCGTTATTCGGCATTGAGTTTCCTTATTTGTTATTATAGTTTGTAATATATATAGTATCTGGTATATTGTGTATCGTATATATGTATATATGTCGTTTCAAAACATACTCAATATGCTAATATTTAATATACATACATCATATATAAATTAAATATTTCAATAATGTTTTCCATTTACTTTCTTTCTGTTAACTAAGCCTGGCGCACAAATTACCCATGCTCAATGTTTGAGTGATTTTTTTTTGTCAATATTTTTCGTCTTGTGTGTATTGTATAATTTATCAAGTTTTTTTGGTTTTTTGTTTTTTGTTTTTTGGTTTTTGGTTTTTGGTTTTAAATATAAATATGCATTTACTTTTGCCTTGTATATATAATGCCATGTGTATATATATTTTTATAAAAATTATATAATTTAAAGCTTGTTTGTTACGTCTGAACTAAATGTAAAATTTGAATAACCGCGACAACCGACGATCAACGATCATCGATTGCCGTTTATCGACCATCGATCATCGACTATCGACTATCGCCCATCGACCATTGAATGCATTGCAATGTAACACATGCAGAAACAACATTTTCCCTTAACTTTTAATTATTTGAACAAATGCGAGTTGCACAATTAAAGCTGCGGCTGCTCGCTTCGGTTGGTCAACGCAAAAGGTGAAAAATATTTTACAACAATTGTTCTGCACAATCTAATTTTCATTGTTTTCGTTTGACATTTTCTTCTCATTGAAATATCCTTAATATTTTCTCTATTTATGCTTTTAAATTAATTAAATGGCGTCCAACAAAATATGATAAAAAACTTGTTTTTGGTAATTGGTTAATACTAATGTTTTTGGTTTTGTTTTTTAAACATACAACTGAATTTTCATAAAAATCACCCTGTAAATTGTAGTTTCTTCATTTTCATTTTCTTTTTCGATTTTTCTTTATATATATGTTTGTATGTGTGTGTATATTTTACATGCTACATTTGGCTTAGATATAAAATATATGTATGCTACGACGGAAGCATTTATTTACAGGTCAAACTGAAAATCAACACAAGATTGGGATTAAGAAATAAAAAGGTTGGGAAATAAAATTGTACAAGAATTCTGTATGTTTGCTTGTATATATGTGTTTGTATTTATGAGCTACTTTCACGATTATTAAATAAAAATAAATAGTTTAAATAAATGACTTTGCATTGGTAGATAATGTTTTCTGGTTGTTGTTGTTCTTCGTCTTGTCAGTTAGTTTTGTGCAAAAACTAATTGAAAATTGTTATTAGGAATATTGTTTGGCATTTCAGTCAATAGCTTAAAATAAATAAAATTAATGTTAATAATTTGGCAAACTCAAGAAATATAAAACACGAGTACATTTTATATACAACCTCTCGCAAAACTAATGGCTTTCACAAAAAAAAACTAAACTAAACTAAACTATTCTAATTTTTCAACTAATTTATATATTCATTTATATAATTTGTAATTATATATGTGTATTTTGTATGCACACAAATTTAATATTAAATTACAATACATTTTTGTGAACTTCTCACTCGATTTATGTTTTTGCTATAAGTATTTTATAATGGGCTTTAGCTCTCAAACAAATTTTAACTGGGACTGGGCCCCAAATCAGGACATACTTCTAGTCACGTCCAGCTGATGCAACAGTTCATCAATTCACCAATACACCAACTCACAAATTCACCAATACACCTACTACTCGTTTACAGACAGGCCTCTGGTTTTAAGCAAACTTTCAGCTTGCATCCGAGACACCCTGTTGCCAACTGAGAAACGAACACACTCACATGCACAGTCACCCTGTGATTTCCTTTAACAACTGATTTCGGAATGATTGTTGTTGTCCTTGTAGCGCTCTGCATATCCTTGAATGGTAAAGGGTGAATCGTTAGCCGTTGCAATACCTGCAGCCTCCCCATTGACAAGGGCTCCATTGCCAGTTGGCAGGCTTCCGTTCATCTTGCTGAAATCCTTTTCCGGTTCTCCCTTCAGTTGCATCTGCACATTGGCGTACGACTGCTTAATGCCGCCGTTGGGTATTGTTCCATTGGCCAGGCTCTTGGTTAATGCAGCTGGGTCCAGGGTTATGCCGTCGAGCTGGGAGGAGAACGATAGCGGTGGTTGTATGGTTGTCGGAGTGGGCTGTGGTGTATCCAGGCTAATCAGCTTTGCCTCATCGCTGTGCAGCGGCGAACGTAGTATGGGCGTGGCAATAGCAGATCCAGGATTTGATGATGTCGCCTGTAGATTTCGCTGTGAATCGCCGTTGGCCATGGTTGTGGTGGTGCTGGAGCTGAGCAGCGGTTGATCGCTCTTCGAGCTGGGTAGTATGAAGGAAGTTTCCCAGCAATCGACACCGGCTACGGTAGTAACACCATCCAATTGTTCCGGCAACGTGGGCTTGGGTGCGGCGGGCGATGTGACAGCTGGTGGAGTGCATGCGTTTTGTTGGCGTTGAGCAGTGGGCAGATAGGCAGCACCTCCAGCTGCCTGTGCCGCGCGATTTGCGGTCAGTGGTACCAAATAGTCGGGCACGGCCAGGCAGAACTCCTCACCATTGGGCGGGCGGATAACAGTTTCGTCGCGTTCAGAAGCCGTGGGTCCGAGAATGTTGGGTAGCGGTGCAGTCATAATAGCGTCGTCCTGTGAGCAGGCGGTCAGATGTTCCAATAGACTGGTAAAGGTAGGTCGATCTTCAGGTGTGGGATTCCAGCAGTCAGCCATGATCTTGTAAACAGACACCGGGCACTCAGTGGGCGAACCAAGACGTCCGCCACGCACAACCAATTCCATGACCTGTGTATTATGTTGACCAGGATACGGAGAGCGGCCCAAGCTGAAAACTTCCCATAGCAATATGCCAAATGACCAGACATCGGTTTTGGAAGTGAAAATGCCATCAAGAAAAGCCTCTGGCGGCATCCATTTGATCGGTAGCATTGCCTTTCCGCCCTTGCGATAGTAGTCCGATCTGTAGATATCCCGAGACATACCAAAGTCCGCAATCTTCACCACACGTCCCGGTCCCTTGCTGCTCAACAGGCAGTTGCGTGCGGCAATGTCGCGATGAATGAATCGCTTGCTTTCCATGTAACGACAACCCTTGGCCACGTCCAGAGCGCAATACAACAGATCCTTCATGGTCAGCAGCGAGGGACGTTCGGGCGTGTTGCGATTCTCACGTAGAAACTTTTGTAGATCTCCGCCGGCGAGCAGCTCCAGTACAATATAGTAGGGCTGGCGATCGAAGCAGACGCCAATCAGATGCACCATATTAGGATGATTAAACTTGGCCATGATGGCAGCCTCCTTAAGGAAATCCTCCTCCTTTTCACGTTTCGGATCCTCGCGTAGTGTCTTCACCGCCACCGGCATTTCCACGGCATCTCCATCCCGATGACGATACAGTGCCAAGTACACCTCACCAAAGGCTCCCTTACCCAATGCACTGTAAAAGACATAAAAGGATGTGAGAAACGTTACGAGAAGTCCTTTCAGACGCGAGCGTTACTTACTTCACCAGTTGTAGACTTTCTCGTGCCACTTGCGGCAAACTGTTGACGTCGATGTGACCACTGAGGATGCCATCGCAGCCGTAGTTGGGGTTAAAGTTGTTCAGGTTAGAGTCATCAATGTTGTGTCGTAGTCGACTTAGTTGTAGATCCTGCTCCACGAGCATTTTGTGGCGCAGTTTGGCCTGTTTCTTCCTCTGGTATCGATTATCTGTATTTAGATCAGGAATAGTTATAAGCTGATCTCTGATAAGGATTCTATAACTTACATAGCATAAACACGAGTCCGGCAATGCAGAAGAAGAGCACGACTAGGGAGCACATTAGTATAGAGACCAGATACTGGAAGGAAGAGCGGCCAGCCTCCTCTTTGATTTCGCAGGCCGTATTATTGTCACGCTTGAGGGTCCAACCCTCTGGGCAAATGCAGCGCACCTTGGACCTAAACTCATCCAGGGCCACACAGCGGTAGTCACAGCCGCAACCCTCAATTGCTTGTATGATGATAATAGCACCTGGACCGCTGCTGGCACCCGGAAAGATGTCACTGGCGTCTTTCAAACTGCGACTAACACTGATGTAGGAGCTGCCACCTTCGCCATTGGATTCGTTGAGGTAGACATCTCCACCTGCATAGCCGCCACCACCGCCACCTGTGTTACAGCCCCCTCCACCGCCACCGAATCCACCCTGTCCATGTCTGTGTACAGTGGTGCCATTGTCGGCAAGCTCCACATAGCAGGAGTGACCGCCGCGGCCTCCTTGCAGCAGTGCGGCTCCATAGGTTGGACTCAGTGCCTGATCCTCTTGGGCACGCCATCCACCTCCAGGTCCAGCGGTTTTCTTATTCAGTTGTTCGCCATGAATCTGTCCACTCACGGGTAGCTTTAAGAGCCTTGCCTTCTGGCCATGTTGGAAGTCCTCATCTATGTACTGACCTATGCCCAGGCCGCCTCCTCCACCAGCGACCAGTAGAGGCACTGCCTCATTCTTAGCTTGGTTCAGCAGGAAGACAAAAGAGCCACCACCTCCACCACCAGCGCCGTTCTCAATGTAAATATTCTTTACCATATCCTGCTTGGAACGGAAACTAAACTGTCCCAAGTCCAAGTCATCATCTTCTCCACAGCCAGCTTCCTTGTGAATGCCCATTGACTTAATGCACGCATTCTCGCCTTGCTGACCCACCAGAAAGTATAGTTCCTCATTCTTGTGGAGTTCCAAAACCGCAACGGACACAGAACCGCGTGAACTGCCAACGCCACCAGAACCAAGTCCACCACTGGCACCCTTAGCAATGATTCTAAACAAATGAACGCAGGTGTTAGTTGGCGGAAAAACAATGATTGGGATATGGTTACTTACGTGTAATGACCCTCATTGGGCACCTTCCACTTCTGCATGCCTTTGTAGGTGCTCTGATCCTCGACAACATAGACCTCCTTCAAGACATGCGGTTGATTCAGTAACTTGTAGTTGGCCTCGCACTGCGACTGTGTCGGTCCTATCATACCCCGTGTATCGCAAGTAGTTAGTTCTAGGTCTGGAATACAAGAATGGATGATATAGGTTAAGGATCAGAGCGATGTTGGGAGGAGTCAATCTTCAACTTACAGTTAGTATGCTCGAAGTCTTGGTGTATAGGACTCTTCAGATTGTACCGCACATCCCAGTAGTTGTATCCCTTTAGATGTTCCTCAGGTATATTGAGTCCGAAACACTCCGGACTTAACGAAAAGTCGTCAACGGCCACATCCGAGAAGATACGCATGCCCATGCGGGCCTCAAACTGAAGATAGTATCTATAAGGAGATGCCAGTATGAATGGATTGTCAAATGGATTGGAGGATGGAAACTTACTTGGACGTTATGTTGGGTAAAACGTATTCGGCACGCAGCCAGTCGCTGCCCTGATTCTTGGTACTCCACCAGAGAGTTGTGGTTATATTCTCCTTGTCCTTCATTTCCACCACAGAGAGATTGATGCTGCCCGGGTTCTTGCCAAACTGATGGATATAGAAACGCACCACGCAGGAATTTCGATAAGATGATTCTGGATTTCCGTGGACTGAGGGCGGCGGATTGAAGGTCTTGCTTATCATAATGGCGTTGCTGGCGAATCCAATGCTTGAGCTCTTCTCGGAGTCGTTGATGTGCTGGTTCATATTGACGAGCATGTAGTAGCCACCAGTAGTATTAAGAAGATGTTGCTGAGTATGATCTCCATCGGGTCCAGTGTCGTGGGTGGGTGAGGAGCCTGTGTGCCGTGACCAAGTCAGCGTTGTCTTGCCCGAATCGCGCCAGCCGCACCAGTCCTCCTCAAAGTCACACCGTCCTCCATAGGGTATCTTGTCTGCAGGAGAAGATAAGAGTGAACTCATTGAACCCCATAAAGTCATCGAATGGGCACTTACCGCATGATTGCTGTTCGTCTTCGGCATCGTCACAGTCGCGGGTGATGTCACAGATGCGTGGCAGTGGAATACAGACGGGCACTTTGTTCATCATGCACTTGACCTGGGATGTGCTACACTTCTCCGACTTGGTGCCTTCCGGAAAACAGTTGACCAGGCGCAAGTTATCGATTGCCACATGTGCTTTTTGGTTCGGCTTCAGCTCGGGCACAATTTCAAACACAAGACGGAACTCACGTGAGATGCGACCAAGACGATAGATTTTGTGCGTCCACTGGCGAAAGTTGTCACCTTGAATCTCCGCAGGCACCCAGCTTCCTTCCTGGGAATGCAACGGCTCCACTACGACTCGGGATAGTCCATGACTCATGTCACTCTGATGCATATACACCTCCAGGAAGCATTTCTCCAGAGTCACACTAAACGATGGTGAAGTCAGATTCAGTTGCTTTGTCGTGGGTTGCACCCGGGCATATAGAAAGTGTCCATTGGCATCGTCGATGGTATCGGCGGCGGGTCCAGGCATCAGTCCAGTCATATTCTTCTTAGCCAGTTCAGTGCCGGTGATCACCTGGAAACCATCTGCCAGTGGCTCGGTCCACTCCCAAGCGCAAGGGACTTCAAAGTTGCATTTGACACCCAGTAAGTCCTCCATCTCCGAGTAAGCCGCGGACTCCGTATGCGGTGCGTACGTATTCTACATGAAGAGAAGTATTTTATATAAAATGAAGAGGAAGAATGGATGCAGGGTAATCAATACTTACCGGCCTGGGCGCTGTGTCCCGGATGCGGTCCTTGATTTCTTGTATGGGATCGACCTGATCTGCATCGGGGTCGGTGTCGCCCTCCATATTGCCATGGGTAACACCGCCTACTGGCTCGTCGGCCTGGTTGAAGCTCTTCTTTAGTTTCAGCAGCTCGCTGATGGCATTCTTTCGGGGAGTCGAACGCATCGGTAGACCATCCCTGCCGGCATAGAGTGGAGGAAAGCGCGTGGAATATGGTCCGGTTGCGGGATCAGCAGTCATCGCTGCGACTCCATTGGGCTGACGCAGTTTCTCGCCATAGCGATCTGCAGATCCAATGCCGCCCAGGCCGTCAATCTTGCCGATGGATGAAGTGGCCGAGTAGGAGGAGTAGCCAGCACTGCTGCCGGATATGCCACCACCAGGACCACCCACCGACGGCTTCATTAGCACCTTACGCAGCGACTCAATGCCGCGTTGACCGTTCCCACGCTCAGGCCTTGGCTGGCCACCAGCGCCCACCTGTGCCAGATTCTGACGACGTCGAGTGTCCCTGCGACTGCCCGGTGGCGGACGGGATCCAAAAGTGCCTGCACTGGCTTCTCCCTCATAGTCGTCATAGACATGGACGGGGTGAGCTAAGCCTGGCAGAGTGGGCAGAGGCAGTGGCTGCGGCTGCTCGTGGAGGCGTCCATTGCGCAGTTGCTTTCCAGGACCCTGATAGTTGTAGTTGTTGTAGCTGTTGCTCTGGTGCTGCGACATGGGCAGTGAGTTGAAGGTATGATTCAACAGCGGCCGCTGCCCCAGCACCGGCCCACTCATCTGGCTGAGCAGGCAAAGCACCGGCAGCAGCACCACTAGAAGCCGTGGCATGCTGTCCACCCAACTGCTCCACACACAGTGGGTGTCTCGTCCTATGCGCTGTGCTTCGATGAAAATCTCTCGATTCTTTTTTTCGTGGGTGTTTTCTGCTAATAATAAGGATTAGGGATACGCTGCTCGCCCTCGAAAAACTCAATGCGCAATTATCTACTTTAACTTTTGTGATACTTGGCCAATGTCCTTGAGGACCGCTGAGCGGGCACGCGAATCACGGATTTAAAGTTCTTCAGATGCAGGCAGCACATTGCTATTGTTGTTTAAAAATTGTGTAGGTTGTATATGCAGGTGTGTGCCTGTGTGTGTGGCTGTGTGTAGAGATGCTGTTGTAGTGGTTGTTGTTGTTGTTGTTGATGTTGTTTCCGTTGTGTGGCAGCTTTGGCGACAATCTGCAAAGGAGAGAGCAAAATTAATGCAAATTAGCAATACTTAATGACTTTTGACTTTTAATACACACACACACGACAATACACGGATACACACACACACACACACACATGGAAACTGATGTTGTTAATGTAACATGTGCCCACGTAATAATATCTCATACGCAGCTGCCCATATGTACTGTAATCCAATATCGTACACTGTCAATGCTATTCCGCCTCCTCCTTTTGCCTTTCCCTTTCCTTTTCCCTCTCCCCCTCCCTCGCTCGAGCCCTTTGTCATTGTCATTGTTAGTCCTTTAGTCCGTAAGTCACCTACGCGCAACGTTGCAAATAAAATTGGAATTCGCCCACAGCATTGTTATTTCAGGAATTCCAGTGCTGATTTACACTCGACTGCATCGATGATTCCGAATAAATTGCATTTAAAAATAAAATCAGCAACTGTCAAATACCAAAATGTACTTTTAGCCCAGCCCCGGGCAGCGAATGCTTTTTATTCACAATAGTTCACAAAAATGCAATAAGTGTCCCGAGTAAGTAAGCCACATGCCTGAAGCGTCAATTCATGGCCAAGGCCTGTCGACATTTTAATCCTGGCCAAATATCGATTTCGCCACATGTCAGTTAACAAATTAACTTCTGACGTCTCTCCTCGATGAGCCAAGCTTACCCAAAATAGCCCGCTGATGGACGAACTGCTAATTGCAAGCGCAATCCAAAAATATCAAATGACTAATTGACTACCTCCAATTAGATTCACCTTGTGTGCAGAACATCTCTAATAAGCCGCTTGCCAGAGCATATAGTATTTTTGATAACAACGTCTCACTTAATTGGAATTAAAAGGTTTTCTAAGCTTTTATATACATATAATATAATAGTGGTAATGATGAGTTTTTAATATAAATTAAAATAAACACATAATGAAGAGATTAAATAAAGTTCGAATTAAAATGAGCTGTTTCCCAGAATTTCATTGTAATAAGAGAAAAAGTTACGCATTATTCCCAGAAACAGGAAAAGCTGCTCGGTGCACTGATAATAATTGGATGAAAATTCCGCGTAATTTGCCAACACCTATGAGCTCAGCCAGGCTGAGGTAAAGAAACTATTTATATTGTGGGTATAAATCCAGCTAAATTCCATTTTCATTTTTTAATTAACTGGCTGCTTGAATATAATTTCATGTGAAATGGGGCTGAATCCTTTTACAAGGAAATTACTCCACGTGAGGATGCTCTGTATCAGATCTGACCATGATGTATACCAACATACTCCTTAACTCTTAACCTTGATAGACTCATTCAACAGACAAGCTGATGCAGCTTCTGCTGTTCCCCGATGACTACAACTATACAGTACGGAGTATCCTTTTGACTTTCGTTGATTTTATATTCAGAATAAATACGAAATAAATGCAACCAGGCGTTTTGTGTGTGTGTTGTGTGTATGTGCAATCTGCGTAATGAATTTATGTGTTTTCCTAGAAATCATAGCTGCAGGTAATTGAGTTGATTTCCGAGAATTTCATTCGCAAATTTTAATATGCTTTGAGCACGTCAGGAAAAGGTTTTTCATGCAGAAATTCGAGTAGTTAAATAGTTGGTGAAGAAGAATATTTTCCATTATGAAATGCAAATTTGCAATGTAATATTTTATCTATCAATTGAATATTATTTCTCTTGGATACAATTTTATTCGGGCATCTGTAGCTACTCGCTGCAAATACAAATGGACGCACGGTTTCAGGGGCGTTGTAGAATTTCACTTTTAACATTTCGCTTTGGCCGTGTACTATACATACATACAGAGATTGTCATATATATATATATATATATATAATTGTATATATAATACAAATCTAGAATTTTTCTCGCGATTTTCTTTGCTTTTTGTTTGATTGTGGGGAAGCGGGGGGTCGACAGAGGCTTAGACACAAGTGCATTTGTTGTATTTGGAAAAGAAATTCTTTTTTTATTTTTGCTATCATCTTGTTGCTGTACTATATAGGCGTTCGATTGTTCTTGTTGTTGTTTCTGTATTGGCTAACTGTTGTTGTTCGTCCTGTGCTATTCGTTATTTTCGGCGAGAGCAGCTGCTAAGCAGAGAGAGAGAGAGAGAGAGAGAGAGAGAAGAAAGACACCAAACATATACGAAAAGTTGGGAAATTTTCGGCCAGAGGATGCCGAAAATCTGCAAAAAGTATTGCAAACAGCGAATGCCTCTCAGCATACGAGAAAGTGTGTGTATATCAGAAAGCGTGTACATGTGTGTGTGTGTGTGTAACTTTATAGTACGCTAAGTATGGTGTACAAAATGGCTGCCGCAGTTGTACAACTGTCAGCAAGCCGAAAACAACAACAAAACAGAATCGTAAATACACACAAGACTTGCACTCACAACCAAACACACACACACACACACACACACACATACACAGAGACAAGCATACACTTTAGCAAGAGTATCCCGTAAAATAAAAGCGAAAAGTTTAAAAGGAATGCAGGGAATGAAGAAATATGCAAAAACAGCGAGTTAAGGGCCAGGACCTCAGCTCGGTATCACGCTGCGTATACGCAACACGCCAAACACAACGAGTGCAAAACGGAAACGCAACTGAAGCTGAAAGTTGTGAGTTGTGAGTTGAGCTGCAAAACAACATCCAGAAACGGAGTTAAGTCAACTAGCCAAACCAGAACTACTCCTTGCATATGTTATCACAGGAGCAGAAGGAAAACTTGAAGAGATGAAGGATGTAGCGTAGGAGGAATAGGGATAGAGGCAGTCCATTAAGCATGGGTTCAAAATACTTAAAAGTACACATGACTGGGGACACGCTGCTATGGCTGTGGCTGTTGCTGATGCTGAGGTTGATGCTGATGCTGTGAAGTGGAACAGGAGATCATCATCCAGGCCACAGGAACTGCAGCAATATGTCAATTTGTGGTCTCTTGGGGGACTACAGGGTGACTGCTGCTCCTGGTTAGTTGACAGCATCAACTGCAGCGTCAGTTTATCTGAAGCAGCCACTTGGCGCAGATTTCCAGGAAAACTCTCGAGCCCAGCATTTTCGCAACATAATTAAAGTTGATGAAATGTTGTGGGAAAAGGCGACAACAAGCTGTACGGAAAGTTTGTTCCTAGCCACAAACTATCCAGCGTTACACAAGTAAAAGTAGATTTATTTAGATAACCAACAGCAACAGCTATAGTTACAATTTGAAGAACTTGTATATATATAACATATATATATATAGTTATATGTGCATTGAATCGACGTGTTTTAACACTGAGCCACTTCAAACTGTTTGTTTTATAATCTGCTTTTCTGATTTTCAGCTTGGCTTCTTAGTTCAACAGCAATTCACAAATTCATAATAAATCCCATTAAACGATAAAATTAATTGATTGCAGGATCCTATTACTGATTTCCGAGCAATATACTCGAAATATCCTCGAGTGCCGAGTACAATTTGAATTGCACTCGATTTAATCTGCTGCTGCAACAGGAAAGGCATTGATAGAAATTCTTGGAAATGGCATTGAATAGGCCCGACTTGAAGCTGTATCTTTTTGTAGCCAATTATATTGGGATTAACAGTTGGCTGGCAGGTACTTCTACAGATTGCATATATTATATATCTGCCAATTTACCAATTGGAATTGAACGTCGAATCAAACAGGAGGCGAAAGATATTAGAATTTACTTACAAGAGAGGGAAAAATATTAAAATTTAAATTTGATATGAGAATATAAATTGATATTTTTGTTCTTTTTTAATTAAAAACAAACAGAAACTGTTGCAAAATTCAAAGAGCTTAGAAATTATACCCGGTGTGTGCGTGCGTGTGTGTGTGAGCATATTTTTGTAGATACACACACAGCGGCAAGAGAAACAACAACAACAGCAAAGTCGACGAGTTGAAGCTGCGTCAACGCCGCAAATGTTGCGCTACTGCTATTGCCACCGCCGCTGCCGCTGCCTCTGCCGCTGCTGCTACTGCTCCGGCCATGGCTATGGCTACGGCTACGGCTACGGGTACGGCTACTGCTGGCGGTGTTGGTGGTGGTTGTGTCTCCTGTAGGGCTCCAAGGCTCTATCACCATCACCAGCCCCAATATGAAACGCAGCTTCAGTTTCGTTGACGTTGGCGTCGGCTGCTGTGCGCAGGATACACAAATACAATCGCACATCCACGCACACACACACACACACACACACGCACACACACATACACTTGGGGAATGTTCGCTACTAATGGCGCAGACAAATTGTTTTGCGTATCTCACAGATACATATTTACAGGGGCACACAAAAGATACTACACACACACACACACACATACGCATACACACGCAACGTAATGAAATTTTTCTTGGCTACAGCTCTTAGAAATTTCTTCTATATTCATATTTTATAAATTCACATCTTCACATATTTTCTTTTGGCAATCCATAAAATTGTTGTATCCTTTCACTGGGCTCTTTCTCATGTTTTCTTGTTTGCATTCTCTTTATCGAAATTTTCCTGTGTATATTCAAGAATTTCAATTACCATAACGCGCACATTTTGGCCAACATTTTCAGTATTCCCTTAAGATCAAAATTATATAGATTATGCGAGCAAAACTTTTAAGCATTTGGCTATTTTAATTGGTTTTTTGTTTCACTTATTTTTCACTAAGCCAACGGAAAAAAAACTTTTTTCTCTTACAGCTGAAAAGTTTTTTTTCCTGCTGCTGTTGTTGTTTTTGCTATTGCTGTTTGCTGTTTGCTGTTGGTGTTGCTATTGTTGTTGCTGTTGCTGTTGTTGTAAAGGCTGCGCTCTGGCAGTAGGTGTATCCGTATCTTTTGGATACTTGCGCGCACGACGCTTGGCAAACGAAGACTGACTGAAATAGGGAAATTCTCTGTGCGGGCTGCCCAGCATCCAGTGGCAGCAACAAACACGACGACGCCGACGACGACGAGGACTACTCGTCGAAGCCGAAGGGGCAGACAGGTTAACCGAATATCCTGGGCTGTAATCGAGCCACAGGATACTCTGACAGGGCGGGCGAGGAAATTTCATACTCGCCAACAACACGGACAACTCGCTGTTGCCAACGGAAAGGCGGCAAAAGCTGTTGCTGTTGGGTTGCTGCTGGAGGAGTAGGTGCTATGCGTGTGCCTACTGCCAAGCGCCTTGTGTCCTGTGCCCTGTGCCCTGTGAGGGGTAGTATGAGGTGTGGGCGCGCGAAAGCAGGGGTTAGGCTCAGTGGCGCACTCTGTCGGTCGGCGTTTGGGAAATTAATGCAAGCTGCTGGAAATTTAATTTGGCCTCATCGCGACATCGACAGTGAGAGCGGCAATGCCAGTGGGCGGGTGTGTCCCTTCTATGTGGGCATGGCCGTGCGTCAGCTTAGCTTGCATTACGTTTCCTTTTTCAATTTGCGCTGCATCGCGCTCAAGTGCAGCTCGGCCCACAGGCACTTTGGCCCCCTTGGCCTGTTGCCCAGCTGCCTATGGCATCCAGACACGAGTTAGGGATGTACATACATACATACTTATATATATATATATGTATATAGCTACACTCTGGCACTCCATGGAGGCAGCATATTGCTTTCACTTGCATCCTGCGACTGGTGCTGCTCCTCTGCCTTGGCGCGTGCGTCTGTAATTTCATCTAATCAGTTGCACGGATGCGGCGTAAATGCATTTATCACTCGCTCTCAACCAGGCGGATGACGTGCATATGGTTAATCTGTGGCTCTGCCAATTGCTTATAGCAATTTCTGGTTAGTACAGCTTAGCAGCTGCTATATCCTGTTACTTGTGTTCTGCATTTGATTGACTTAGCATTGAATCTTGTTATCCTCCATATGTGTCCTTTGCGGCAATTTAAAGTCATTTTCTATTTCCGCAGGCAACTCTAATGACATTTTATGCAAAACTAATCAAACCGCTCCAATACTCGTTTAATAGTAAGTTCTAGCTTTGAGTGTAGAGTGAAGAACTACATGTATATATTTCTAAACTTAAACTTAACCTATTATAGAGAAATAAAATATCAGAAATGGAATATATATATTTTTTTTAGAAATCAAATAACAAAACTCATTACAAATCTGTCAATAATTAATTATTCGAATTAAATTTTCAATAGTATCAAAATCTACTATCCACAAACTAACTTTATCTATTGCAGTTTTAAGCAATCTCTATTAGTATAACAATTTTATAGTTTAATTCAAGTAAAACAAAAGGCTAAGGGCAAATACTAAATATATATATTTATGATTTGTTTCTAGTGTTTTGCTATTCTCTATGATGATCGATTCAGAGAGACACGCAGATACCAGACATACCATAGTGGTACAGTAGCTGCTATTAGAGGTTCCATAACAAGCATTGGATATATTATATATATATATGTGTGATTGCTACAAAAAGCAAATCTCATTCCAAGTACGCGTAAAAGCAAATTCAAGTGGCAAAGCAATAAGTCAAAATGCAAAAAGAAAAAAAAAACATGATCAACAAGAAGAGCAACAACAGCGATCGCAGCAAACGGAAATGAGAGATATATAAACGTGTATATTTATATAGAATCGCCCATATATATAGTATATATATATATAGCGCCCACATACGTAAATATATTTAGAGACAGTCGCAGACATGAAAAGCGACAAGAAAATCAACAACAAAGTTGTAGGCCGCTCAACGACGACGTCAAAGACCGATCTGAAGGGAAAACTGCTTGTAAAATAATTTTAAGATATTTTCCTGTTTTATTTTTGTTGGTTTTCTTTTAAAGAGTTTTCTTTTTTGTTTTGCTTGCGAAAATTGGCCGTAAAATGTTTAGAGAGATGCGCAAATTGTGCAAAATATATTGTATATAAATTGCAGATTGCACATAAAAGCGTCACTAGTTGAATGCGAGTATCTTACAGATAGATGTGTAGTGTATACAAATGGATAAAAACGGCACACTGTCTTCCATATGATTATTTATAACTTAAGCAGCTAGGAATTATGTAGGAGAGAAGTGAACTCACAGCGGCATACGACGCGTGCCTGGCACGCGCGCCCTTCAATCCGACTTAGAGTCTATTTCCAAATCTCTTCAAAGTATCTGTGTATAAGTATCTGTAGATGTATTCGCAAATGGCGAATGTATCTGGATCTGGTAGCTTGCACTTTCCATTCAATTATAGTCACTTAAATCCACACAAATAGCACGTACTAGTATCTCAATAGCCTCGTCGATAGGCAAAAATATAATACTATATTCCGTATCTGAACTCGCGACAAGACACCGCATCAGAGGCAACTGAGAGATGCGACCGTCCGATGACGACTGACGAGCCGCGCACTCCGAGATCGTCCCAAGACGCGACAAGGCAAATCCAATTGTTGGATTTTCTGCTGCTGCTATCGTTGTTGTTGCTGTATTTTCTTCTTGTGTATTTTCTGTCTTCGGTCTTGGGTCTTCGGTTTTTAGTTTGATTTTTCTCACGACCGCTCGACGCGACGACGCTCATCCTTGTCCCTCTGATTTGTTCCTCTGCCCTCCTTCCAGCTTGTTTATTTGTTTTCACTGGCGTCGCGTCAAGTGTTTTCTATGCAATTGACTTGTGTGCGTCTGTCCACACACAGCGGGTGTGCGGGTGTGCGGGTGTCTGTGTGTGTAGCTACTTGAGTAGACAATGCCATAGTAGCTATGAATATCCTTGCCTCTGGCTACCTGTCGTGGACGCAGGCCTTAAGCTGGATATCCGAGCATTAAATGACAAGCCCCGGACTCCGATCAAAGCATGCCTCAAAGATTTATGTGCAACTGTTGCAGCTACTCGTACCACAGGCTCCGAGTTATTTTTAGCTGCCTGCCTGACTGCGGACAGTATTTCTTGGCGTAGCTGCAAACAAAATTAATGAGCTGTGGCACCAACTTTCCTCTGTGTCACCAACACCGCGCAGTCAAAGCGGAAGTCTGCGTCGACCAAAGATCAGCACTAATTACAGTGGGCTCTGGGCACTATCTGCTTTATGTATATATAAAGGATGGAAATTATAGATAAGGTGCAAGTCTTACAGCTCTTATTATAGATAAAATTATGAACGAGAGACACGGAGAGCTCTTGCTTCATGCCAGACTTCCATATTAGAGAAAAATTTGAAATAGAAATTATTTTGGTTTATTTTTTGTTCTTTTTTCCCTTAATTTATTTATCATCCATAAAAACTTTAGTAAACTATAACTTCAAATGGATACAATGTCCAAGTATTGCAATTAATTGAAAACAATCATCTGCAATTTGTCACATTTTAAAATAAGAATCAGTTTGAAGTATATATACTATATACAAGATCGTAGCAGCTTATGCCTGGTACGCATGTAGAACTAATTTTATTGTTTTTACAGAAAATTTTATTGAATTAACACCCACAGTCTTGAGATCGTTTTTCATATTTGTTGTTTGTGTGGTCTGAAAGCAGAACTAAAAGCGCTAAATTTGACATCTTCCCAGTCCCAGTCCCAGTCCCAGTCCCAAGTCCAGTCACAGTCTCGGTCTCCTCTGGTTGTCCCGCCAATATTTCAAGTAGCTGCAATCTCAAGTGTTGTTTCATTGTTGTCACCAATTTGTTTGTTTTGGTTTTTGAGCCCTGGTTTTGTGTGGTTATCGTTATTCGATGCCCAGGATGCAGCTGTAGGCGCCAGCAGGCGCAGCAGGGCGCATGTCAAGTGCTTCGGTGTCCCAATTTCGATTCCAGTTCCAGTTCTGGCCCGTATCGTTCAGGTTCCAAGGTTCCAGCTACTGTCAGATGTCAACTGTCAAATGGAGCGCTTTGTTTACGTTTGTGGCAACACCTGCGCAGTGGCCACATAAACAAAACGAGCAGGCTGTACTCCACTGGGCCTCGTGGATGCAAACAAGTGGCTGTGTGGCACGTTGTCCTCGCCACAAGCACGCGACAAACTGTTGCCTGAGGTGGGTGCGGGGGATTGGGGCAGGACCTGCCCCTGCCCCTACTGCTCCTCGCTGTTCTCTTGGATATATCGATTGGTGCGGAACATGCGCAATGCCAACTGCTGACTGCTGCCTGACATATCGAAGGAAACTCCTTTTGATGTAGACACAATAATTACGAATTCAACATACACAAACGGGGCATGCCACAGAAAAAGTATCTGCTGCGTGTGCAGAACGTTCCCGTGCTTCGTGCGAAACGGTTCATTACATTTCAGTGCGTCCTAAGACTCTTGTTGTGCCTGTGTCTGACTGTGTGTGTTGCGCTCCTCTATTTGTGTGTGTGTGGTTGAAAAACCTCTTGTTTATCATCATCATTTTTAGTCACTTTTCAGTCCATTGAAATAAAAAAAAATTAACACAAAAACCCAAACGCTTTTTTGCATTTCATTTGCTTGACTGTCTCTGAGTGTGTGTATGTGTGTACTGCAGAGTATAGAGTGTGTCTGTGTATGTGTGTCAATGTGACTGAATATTTCTTTGCTTTAGTTGCTCAACACGCACACGCACAAATACAAACAGACATACAAATACAAATACCAATACAAATACCAATACAAGTACAATTCCAAGTATACACGCATTTGTGAAAAGTGAAAGTGACGCCCTGCCCCATCAAAGGACTCAACCAGCCAGCACTCAGCCCCACGGAGAGAGGAGACTTTTTGAAGAATTTTTATACATCGCAGCGCTCAGCAAAGTAATTTTTAAATTAAACGAGTACAATTTTCCAACAATTTATAGAACAGCTCGTGCCATAATCATTTCTAATCCAATTAAATTCTATGAAGTCAACTCTACATAGTACTCCTCCGCCTTTGCTCTGCTGACATCGCATCCTGCTCGGCGCCCTCTAATTTATGCGTAGCACATACAAATTTTGCACACACTTATACACAGCACATTTTTGACCTACCAATCCACCCACCCTACACCCCAATCCACAGATCCCAACCCCCTAAAGCCACCTCCTTTTCGCATGCTGTAAATTCAATAATTCTTTCTCCTCACATTTTCTTTTAGCTCATTTTTGTACAAAATTTAAAGTTTTCTCCCTCAATACGAATGCGGTCTTGCGATTTTATTTCGAATTTCTTTTTTAATTAAATCCTAAAATCAAAATTTTTCCAGTCAACATGATATAAGATTAAGAGCGTAAACGGATGCCGAAATCCGTTCAAAAAAAAAGCACAAATAATTTAGCATTTTTCAAGTGGGGGCCAGAAAAATATTCACCTTGTCAGAGGTAAGTATAGTTACGTTTTTGATATTATTTTTTAATCTTGAATATATGAGTATACACCCAATCGCATGTGTCTTGTATTTTAAACTCTCCTCATTGATTAATAATTGGTAAAAGTATATCCCAGAGTGTAGAACAGATAAATTCGACGGGGCTTAAGAAGGGAACAGGTAAAATGCAAAACATGAAAGTTTTTAATTAATTCTTTTCTCTCGTAGCTTTGAAAATGTCCTTCATACTGCATGCCTTTAAGTGGGATACAAGCTGAATTTGTACCACAAGCTACCCTTAAAGTATGGAACACTTTCGACCCATGTCATCCCAATCGTGTCCCATCCGAGCCAGAGCCAAGGGCTGACTGTACATTTATCATCTTGTTGTTGTATCCGTTGTATCCTTGTATGCTAGAAATGTGGTTCATATTGCCGTTGTTGTCTTGTTGTAGTCCTTGTCTCGTGTCCTGTTACTCGCCATTGTGATTGTAACTTATTTACCTTGCTCCATTCAAGGACATTGCCATTGCAGGTGGTGCTACACGCACGGATACCCACAGACTGGCACACAGACGCAACCCAGATACACAGCGCAGATACGCAGCATACAACTATGTGTGTCTGTGTGTGTGTGTGTGTGTGTGTGTGTGTATGTGCTAGGATGTTATTGACGTCTGTGTGCCAGAATTACAATTTAATTACATCGAAGTCCTTGCAGTCTTAAAGGATCAACGGCGACCGCAAACGAGTCAGCGCGTATTTATAGCGCTTTTCAATTAAATTTCTTTGGCTTAACCAAAGCCTGACAGTTAAGCTGACCACCCCGGCTCCTAGAGAGCTGACATCCTCATATCCTTGGCCTGTACCATAGACAATCAATGCTTAAATGTCAACTGGCTCTCAACTCGTTACAGTAAAACCAAATGCCCGAAGCCTTGATATTACCAGGCATGGCTGACGCAGAGCCGGATCTATCAACGTTCGAGAACAAAACTGGACTTGCTGAGGACATGAAGTTCCTGGCGTCCATGCCCGAGCTGTGTGATGTTACCTTCCTCGTTGGTGACACCCGTGAACCAGTCTGTGCCGTAAAGGTAGGTCTGCGCGTGTGTATACGTGTACATGTATGTGTGTGTGTGTGTGGCGAGAGAGTAAGTTTGTGGATATAGAATCCATATGTGCATATACTGAAATCAGGTCACTGCGTAATCAACGCAGCATCTATCCACGTAGCTCCAATAATTCTACCTCTTCTCTCTCCTCCTCCTCCCCTCCTCCTCTTTACAGGCTGTACTTGCGTCGCGTTCCCGCGTGTTTGCCAAAATGTTATATGCAGCACCATCGCCACAGCGGAAGAGGGAAACCACCACCAAGGAGAATAAGTTGCGACTCTTCCTCAAACGCTCCTCGGAGCCCCTGTTGAATCTACAGAATGCGGCACAACAGGTTCGTATCCACAATCGATTGGATTAAAGGGTGGAAAAGGGTGGAAAAGGGTGAAAGGTGGAAAGCTGAAAAAGGATGGAAGGGGGGCTTATCGATGTGCGAATGTATTTGCGTTTGTATGTGTGTATGTTTATGTATGTGAGTGTGTATAAGATAATTGGGTCTCATTTTTGATATTTTTGTTTATTTATTTTCTATTATTAGTGTACTTTTTATGTAAATAATTAAATGAAATACAATTTTAATTAATATTCAATTCAATGTAATTTATTCTATGCATTCTCTGTTGTGTCTCCATACTCCTAAACGCCCCCAAAAAACCATCAAAACCGAATCTATTAAATTCAAATAGAGAACTGGTTTCACCCAACAATTAGCTCCGATACCCGAGGTAAACGCCTACTAACCCAAGTGGCCAATGTATGTGTATGTGTATGTGTTGCTGTTTGTGTTTGTGTTTGTTTGTGTGTGTGTGTGTCTCGTTATTGGCATTGTAAATTAATCCATAGCTAACAATTAGATTATACACATAATCGTAATCGTACTAATATCTGTTATATATGTTTGTGCATAGAGAAAGGTAAATTTATGACAGTTGGAAGAGGCAGCTAACAACACAAAAAAAAGAAAAACCCTAAGGAAATTCTACGGAAATTTGTGTAACATACTTATGGACCTTCTACTTAACCTCAATTTCTTTTGTTTTGTTTTTTCCTTAACATCTTAATATCATTTGGTGTAACTATCCCTAAAGTGTGCTAGACATATTTCTATGGAATGGATTCGAAAATGGACTTTCAAAACTCAAGTTTCTTCCTCTGTCTTACGTGTGACGCTTAACTAAATGTTTCCTCAACTAATCTTAACTGATTTTAAATATGTGTATGTTTTAAATAGACCTAACTAACTAACTTAACTTACTTCCTTTAACTGTTCTACCCCCTCATTGTTTGTTGTTTCCCTAAATAACCGAAACATTTCTGTAAATATTATGTAAATTCTCCCAAAATCTTATCCCCTTGCACTTAGTCTTAGTCCTTTCAAAACCTTTTCCTATACTCTGCTTTAAAAGTATTGTGCCCGTAATTGCTAGACTTTATGAGTTTATGAGTTCTCCTGAGTGTTTTGTTAGCCGTAGCCGTATTAGACTATCTCCCTCTCTCTCTCTCTCTTTCTGTCTCTATCGAAGCTAATGTTAATACATCGATCGTTGCCTGAACTTACAGCCTTCAGGTCAACAGCATCAGACATTGATAATAGAGGAGTTCGAACCGGATGTCTTCCGTCAGCTCATCGAGTACATTCACACTGGCTGTGTGACCCTCCAACCACGCACCTTGCTGGGTAAGTCACCTCAGCAGTGCTCCATAAATCTCTGTCTAACTGAACACTCACTTCTCAGGTGTGATGAACGCTGCTGATTATTATGGCTTGGAGGAGCTGCGTCGTGCCTGCGCTGGCTTTGTGCAGTGCTGCATCAATGTGGACACTGTCTGCGCCCTACTGGCATCCGCCGAGCGTTATATTCAATACAAGTGCACCAAGACGCTGGTGCAGAAGGTACTCGAGTTTGTCGACGAACATGGAAATGAGGTATTGAATCTGGGCAGCTTTACGCTATTGCCACAGCATGTGGTGCGTTTGATTCTCGCACGGGAGGAACTGAGAGCCGATGAGTTTACCAAGTTCCAGGCGGCGCTTATGTGGAGCAAGAAGTATTTTGACAACAATCCGGTAGGTTTGGATAACTCTCCTTAAGTTTCTAAGTTGAAACCCTTTTGTTTGTTTACATTAGAATATTGACATCAAGGAGATACTGGGCACATTTGTGGAGTACATACAATTCCATAAGATACCGGCGAATGTGCTGATGCGAGAGATTCATCCATTGAATCTGGTGCCCTATGCGATCATAATGAATGCTCTGGCCTACCAGGTGGGTTGTGTGCTTATCCGCTTTATTGTTGTTGGCTTGTTAGGTGTTTTAACTCAGTATCATTCATGTCGCCTCATTTTGTTTAATTGCCTATCAAACTATCTGTTGTTTTGTTTATCCATTTGTCGCCCGTCACCCATCGTCCATTCACATCCATCCTGTTGTCCCCCTTTATGTCTGATTCTACAACTTGCAGGCAGACCCAGAAAGCATCGACCCCGGAAAGCTGTCTCCCAACTCTAGCAGAGTAAGACGCGCCCGCCAGAATCAGGGCAGATCAATGTCCGTGCAGAGCTCACGGGACCCCTACGGCTCCAACACCACACTCAGCTCCAGCGGCAGCAGCGACCCCACCACTGGGACGCATCACAGCAACTAACATAGGTTGAACGGCCCCTCCTCCTCCTCCTCCTCCCAGAACCAGCACCGACATCGCAACCACCACCAGTCCCTACCCAAAATCCGCAAGGCGAAGTCACAATCCTTCCGCACACGTCGCAGCCCCTCCGAGCGTCGTAGCCCCAATGCACCCACTCTCACCCTGAACACCACCGCTGCAAATGCCGACAAGAAGCGTAGTCCATTGACACCTAAAAGCCCAGTACTGCCGCAACCAGAATCCAAGAGCCCAGGCAGCAGTTCACAGAAGACACCCACAACTCTCTCCCGCCAGGGCACACTGCGTACATCCAGCAGGCGCAAGAACAGTGGCCAGCTGACCATCTCGTTGGGTACACAGAGCCAGGGTAGACGCAGCCCAGTGGGACCCAATGATCGTAGTCCTCAGGGCAGACGTAGCCCACTCTTTCCCAGCAGCGGGCTGAAATCGCCAAATGAGCAACCCAGTCCGACAGCCAGGAGCCCCACAGGTGACTCACAGCGACGTAGTCCAACCTTCAGTACGCAGATACACACACAGGAGCGGCGTTCGCCGATGGGTGCGGTTTCAGCCTCGGACTTTAGCTGCCAGGCGGGTCCATCAAGCACAAGACGCAGTCCCACATCGACGGTGCACGTGCAGGACATGGCCACAGAGCCAGAGGAAGCAGGATTTATTGGCCTGAAGCGTCCCTCAATTAATCTCTTCACGCCCATCTACTTTGCCAGCGATAAGCGCAGCCCAATGGGTCCCATACCGCCAATTACCGTTTCCAATCCCGCCGAGACTTATAAGAGCGCCGAACGGGAACGTGAGGCAGCTGAAGCCTTAGCCCGGGAGCGCGAAAAGGAAGCTGCACAGGCACAGCCACAGCCCGAGAAGAAGAGTGTCATGCGCGAGATTCTGGCCTTCGTCCGGAAGCCCTCGAAACACATATCCACACGCACAAATCGCTTTGCTAACGCTTTTACACGGGCTGAGTCGGGATCTTCGAGTGGGCCACTTATACGGCAGAGCACATTCTCGGCCAGTCCGGCTGCATCATCGACGGCCGCCAAGAGCGCCGTACAGAAACAAATGTCTGAGGTGGGATTTGAGCCAAAGATGTCCCTTAAGTTTGCCAACTACGCGAAAATGTCACTCAAGTTGCGTCGGTCGACGCGTCGTGAGGAGGAGGACAAGGACCGGGATAAGGATAAGGATAAGGATAAGGAAAAGGAGAAGGAGAAAGAAAAGGAGAAGGAGAAACAACAACAGAAAACGCCGACAGTCATCTCGGCGGCTGGTTCAAAGCGTCCCAGCGCGGACTCCAGTGCTGGTACAATGCAGGAACAGGTAGGTGGATCAACAACGGAGGAGGATCTGCCATTCGAGCTGGCGAATGTGCACTTTGAGAAGGTAGGTGAGTCCTATATCAAGCATGAGCGACTCCGTGAATTGGTCGAGCCTGAACTGGAGGTGGAGCCTGTAGCTGAGGATGCCGAGCCAGAGCAGACGGATGCAGCTATGGCCCAATTTGTCGAGGAGGTGACCAATTCACTGAAAGTTGTGGCACTCAATGGAGACACTGGAGTACCAGTCGTACATCACTTTACACGTCGCTCTGAGAGCCGGGAGCCTATTGAGCCAAGGATCAGCGAGGAGCGCGAATCGGACTCCAATGATCTGATTATACCCGAAGAGCTGCGCGCGGAGCTTGTAGAGATTTTGAAGGCCTATCCACCAGAGCCAGTTTATGTTAATCTGCAGGCGCTGCGGCGGGAAATCGAGGAGGCGGAGGCAGTGGCACGTGCCGTGGCGGAGGCAGCTGCTGCTGTGGCTGCCGCTGAAGCCGCACCGCCGCTGCCAGAGAAGCTACCGCTGCAGTGTCCTACTATTGAGTTTGAGCCCCCATCGCGTCGATCGTCCTTCGACCCGCCGCGCTCGCCCTTCCTGGAACAACTGCGCAGCCCTGGCGTCGATACGGACACAGATCTAATCAATCTGCAGCGTCTTGATTCCGGAGGCGACAGTTTCGATGTAATCGATGGCGATCGCAAGTCGAGTCGCGCTGAATCCAGCTTCGACTATCCCTATTCCTCGCGCGACACTAGCTTTGACGTCTCCATCTCGCGGTATCAGTCCACCAGCTACGAGGATCAGACCTCCAGCTTTGAGATTGTAGACACTGACGATCGTCGACGGCATGTGGATCTACGCAAGAGTTCCATTGAGCTGGTCGATGCGGATACCTTTCAGCGGTCAGGCTCGTCCTGCGGCGGAAGGAAATCCTCGCTTGAGACCCACTTTGACTACACGCCTTCGGAGACGAGTGGCATAACGCCCGCCCGATCTCCCAATTTCCCAATGACTAAGAAGCAGAGAACCGAACACTTTCGCCAGCTGCACATTTTGCCCTTCAGTGCCTTCTCGCGTGCACGTAGCCCGCTCTCGCAGCAGACCTCCTCCAATTATAGCTCGCGGGATAGCTACGACTCCAGCTCATCCTATCCGCATGGTCATGAGCCACAGCGAAGCCCCTATGCTGATCCCAGCAAGAAGCACTTCCCGCTGACTATTAAGCAGCGAGAGGAGGAGGTTAAAACCTTCTTGTGCACAGATCTGCGCTGTGCCTCAATCTTTGAGCCACGTCCCAGTTCTGTGCTCACCCAACAGCTCTCCACGGGCTCCATGTCAACGCCATCAGCTTCTGGATACACCAGCTCACCCCGTGTACCCAGTGCTATGGGTGGGCCCAGTGTAGGCTTTGGTGTTAACGTCGCTGGCGTCAGTGGCGGTGGCTCCCATCATCCAAACGCTTCGCTTGGCTCCTGCGGGTTCTCCAGTGGCAGCGAGTTTGAGCCACCTTCACCACGACGTGCGGCCAGTGCCTCCCCCAAGCACACCTTTACATTCCGCATTGTTATGAAGAAGGTCGACAGCTCCCCAGAGGCCCTGTGCCCGGAGCGCCATCGATCTCGCATCATCGATCGCTATCGCCGCCGGGATAGTCGACGCAAGCGCATCCACGAAGCAGGCAAGAGTTTCTAGGCGAGGGTCGAAGGCACGAAATAATTATTATACCATAAAGTATACTCGTATTATAAACAAAGGTAACCAATATTGATCAATCTCTACCTAGGGCCGTAGATATTGAATTGATTGGATTATCTTTTAGATAGCATATTAAATTGAGGGTCAACCTTTAACCAAAGCGAACCTCATTCGTATCTTATGATCATCTATTGAATTTCTGTCAGCAATCCCTGTATATCCTCTTCGATAATATTTTTTCAAGGGGAATACAATTTTTTGACAATCTAAATGTTATGTAATCCAAGGGTTTTCTATATACCACATACCATATACCATATACCATATACCATATACATACGTGTTTCTTTTCTATACAAATTATATGGATAACCGATTTTACATGCCTCTAGTTCTAAGCAATAAGTAAAGCAAGAAAAAAAAAAGATTTAATGTTTAAGATCTTAATGCGAATATCAAACTTTATAAAATGGTTCTGGTTTTAGGCCGTTTCAAAACTCTATTCCAAATAATTGTTATTCTTATGATAAATACTCAACCAAAGAATATTGTCTTTAATACGAGCTAAAGATTTACCATACTCGTATATACCCTTGAAAAAAACTAGTCTAAGGCACATCATATCCATTACACGTGTATCGCGTATATATATATAGATATATCTTCACATTAAACATCATCAAATAATTATGGTCGTATTTCATTTTCAAGGGTAGCCCGAATTAGCTCTAAAGTATTACAAAAATTATACAATACTTAATACTGAAAAAGAAATACAATTTTGGTTCTTGCTTGTAACGTACAAACTAAAATATATACAGAAAAACTGGTAAAGAATGTAAGAAGAAGAAAAATTAATAATCAGATATATTTGGAAAATGGATGGAAAGCCTTCAGAAAATAGCTATGAAAAAAACAGAATATTCTAAAGATCTACAAATATATGTGAAACAATAATTCCTCCCACGATTTACCTGATTACTTATTAAACAATAGAGAAAACATTTATATGCATATATGTACTACTATATAGTATAGTATATAGTACGATATATGATATATCTATGATGTACATTCAAGTTGATAACTAAGTGTTGTAATATTTGTGGTATATTTTAAACAAATATTACGAGTATGTGCGCATTTTACGTGGTTCCTGTTATATAGATATATTATGTATTACAAATTTTTGATGGACTAGCATATGAAAACTTGAAATTTATAGTATATATTGTTACAAAACTAAAAAATGACGCAAATTAATTAAGATAATTAATGATCAATTCTACATGTCAAAATGCTGCTATTGCAATGGACAACGTTTTTTGTTTACTCTTAAGACTTGAAAAACAAAAGAAAAATCTGACAAAAATTTAATTAGCGTATATACATATACATACATACATACATATATACTATCTACTCGTATATATATACATAAATATATATATATATGTGTATGTAAATCTAAAGCTGGATTTGGGGCCGTACTTAAATCTTAAAACAAAACTTTTGTGCCGAAAATAATTCGAAAAGGAATATATTGTATTGTGTTGTATTTAAAAAGATCCATAAAAAAAACAAACTAAGACAAACAAATTATATGATAAATTAATATTTAATGTTGTTCGAGCAGTTTTTTGGACTTCATGTTTGTTCGTTAAAAGATAATCCTTATATATAAGCAATCTATGTGGTGTCTAAAGATCATTAGTTATTAACTATTGCCATCTGTCATCATAATTTAGAAAGTTTTATGAAAGCAAACTCGAAAAGCTAAATAATATCAACATCTTACAGGTATTTACGTGTATTTAAGCATTTAATTATACTTATTATATTGATATTAGTATTAATATTGATGCTATTGTTAATATTAATATTGATGAACATGATCTGTACGTATTTACACAACATTGACAAAGAAAAACAGAACAGAACATATGTTGGTATGACCATCTATATGGCATGCCCACCATATGTGCTCCTAGAACATTTTTGTATGACTAACATGAATGCAAGTAGTTGAAATGTTGCTATTTTGATTTGTAGTTGCTTGTCTTTAAACAAAACTAAAAACCAAACGCTTAAACAAACTCGTAGTACTCGAAAGCGATCAATATCAAATCTTGATTTGCCTGTGAATGCTTGAGAGGATGTCAGGAGAAGGCCACTGATTGATTGAAACATCCAACTACAATTTCATAATGCGACTCTCTTCTATTTACAGACATTTTTATTAGCGGATTTGTTCGAGCTGTTCTGTCTCCTGATCAAGATCCATTGGATGTGGAATGTGCACGTCATGAGCATAAGCATTATATATTATATATTTTATCAAATGAGTAGTAAACCAATAATAATTACACGTATTTATATATCAATTGATAGTATGAAGAGAAGGAGCAGAAACAAAAATAGGATCAGAATCAGAATAAAAGAATTATTTCTTATTGGAATCGTTAAGAATCTAAACCTTAGATCAACCAAATCCAGATTCACTTCCAGTTGCAGTTTATACTTTGCAATTTGTAACGTTTGTGTCGTCGTTATTGTTACCGTTATTCTCGATCTATCGAACTATTGTAAGAATGTATTTATTACGTGTATTTGAAGGGCGCAACATTCGTTTAGCCAAATTATACTTTATATGTGCGTTTTATTGTAATTTGAGAAATAAAAAACCCAAATCAATGTCGTTATTTCAAACAAACTCTTTAGTTTCATTTACAAACGAGCATCTGCATGCAAAGCCAGGACACCATCCAACTCGTGGGTCTCAATGCTGATGTACCCGAAGCCGTTATCATCTACAGTCACGGACTTGCCCGTGCAGGAGCCATCTACCAGGCTGCCCGAGATGACATCGCAGTACGTGCCAGCTGGCAAGCAGGTTTGTAGATGCTTGGACAGATTATACCGATTGTTGTTGAAGGCAATGAAACCTTTGGAGCCACGGCAGAAGGCGATTTGGTTGTCACCATTGTCCCACCAGTTCGAAAGCGTAGTGCCACGCACGGCGTTCTTGAAGCCCACCATGTTGTAGATCTGGCGCCAACGGTGTTCGCAGATCCAACCGTTAGTGCAAGCACCCTCCTCATTGAACTCCGGCGAGATGATATTCTCCTCTGCGTCCTGGGGAGGCGCTTGGTCGCGATCTTCAAAGGCAAAGGAGCTCATTACTTGACTGATGCCGTACGGATGGGCCAAATGGAAGGCTGTGGCCATTTTGTATTCCTTGGGCGATTTGTAGTTCAATTCCAGTCCACCATCACGCTGGTTGTCGTGATTGTCTACAAAGGTCACCGCCATTTCGGATGGCAGGAAACCCCATGCAGTTCCCCAGCTTTGCAGCCATTTCAATGCATTCTGGCCGTGGAAAGCCCTGCCAATTTCCTCAGAGAAACGGAACTCGGTGACGGCACCAAGACTTGTGTACTCATCGCGTGAGACGGTCTCGTGGCCGTGGTCGATTACCTCCTGGTAGATGAAGGGGCGTGCGTTCTTAGGGAAGCCGTGCTCGGTATTAAGATCACGCATGTTGCCGAAAATGTACTATAAAGGCAATGTTAGTCATGTGCTTGAATTAAAAGACTCACTTACTTACCTTCAAGTCCTCAGCAGCCATGTGCTTGGCAGCGTCGACGCGGAAACCAGCAACGCCAAGTGTAATGAGGTGATCCAGGACTTCAACCAGTTCCTTGCGGACATATTCGCTGCCTTGATCCAAATCCTTAAGGCCCACCAGCTCACACTGCTGAACTTGGAAGCGATCGTTCCAGTCGTGAATCTCACAGCTGGGATGGAAATCCTGTGCTGTATAGGGTACAGCCGGGAATGACTTCATACTGGGTATAGCCACAGAGCCACCAGTGCCCTTGGCAGTTCCCGCAAAGTCGCCAGACATATGATTGAGAAGCACATCCACATAGATGCGCACACCCACATCATTACAGCGACGTACCATAGATGCGAACTCCAACTCGTTGCCAGAGCGTGTGATGAGCTTGTAGGAGATGGGCTGATAGCGTTCCCACCATGGTCGACCCTCAGCTATAATGTTTTCAGCAACGGGGCTCACCTGCACGCCGGCATAACCTTGGGGCGCCAGAAACTCCTCGCACTCCCTTGCAATGTCCATCCATTTCCACTCAAACAAATGAACGATGGTGTTGCGATCTCCCCACCACTGAGGATTGTGCTGTGCCAGTGCTGAGCTGGCCAGCAGACAGAGTAGCGTCAACTTGAACATGTCAAATAACAGTGAGGAGCTACCCAACCATGTTCCACTTTTATACAGTCCCCAAATCTAATCATTTCTTGACTGGGGATTTGTGTTCTTCGCGTGGTGCCAATTTATTGTTTAGCCCCGAATTGGGCGGCTTTGGCGAATTTATGATGTATGCTGTTAACTAGAAGACACAACGTAAATAATTGATTACATATTTATTTAATAATTTATTATATTATTGCAATTTTTTAAATTGTATCTTACCATTTTTCCGCCAGTTACGCGGCGAAAAGTCGTTTACGTTTGTTTACACCACACACTACATCCACACAATCCACACACAAGGCAGCTTCCTGAAACTGCCAACCTTTATTCTTGATACCATGGACCGACCATAATTTATTACCTTTAAGGCAACAAACAACAAATTGCCGTTACTCCAAGTTCATTGGAAGAAGAGTAACATTTATACCAGAATATGTTTTGTGACGTCATTTCGCATCTAAATCGGGAAAACGGTACTCGGAGCCAATTTGAGTTTAACAGAGCCGCACTGAGAGTCGTAAAATGACAATGTTAAATAACAGCTGTACTTTTTCAGACCAGCTGCTGGTCCCACAAGGTTAATCATTTTGTATATTAGACACCCGCGAATTTAAATTGCAATCGCGTTGCGGGGGTCAAAAGAACCAATTCGAATAACACAAAATAGACCCATCCATAGTAATCGAACCATAATCTAAAATAGTATTTATACTTCGGTGTTTCGCAATTATTTATTAATTAAGCTGCAATTTATGGCAACATCAGATTCCTTATCATCACCAAACTTATTAGTTACGACCTGAGATATGGAAAACAGATTTCTTTTGAATTTTATTTTTGTCAAGTGTCCGCGCAGTGTTTGCCCAAGCAAATTTTGGTTTTCTATGATCTAATTTTAGCTTCTTCCGTGCCCGGCATTCCTGAACGTAGTTTCTGCGTAGTATTACCGTAAAGTAGTAAATAATCTCAACCAGAGACAACATACTCATGCCCACAAAGAGACTGAAGGCACTGCCCAGATTTGCTGATTATAAACGAATGGATAGAAAAAGAGGATAAGCGAATCAATGTTTACATTGGAACTTACACACTAGGGTGACCATGTTTGAGAGTAGATCCACTCGAACGCGTCGATAAACCTGCGAGTTGACAAATATGTGGACAATGGCATCATTTTGTTCGATTCCTTCGCTAATAATAAGGAAAGCTATATGTCAATGATATATACAATTAAATAGATTTACGCACTAGAAAGGATCCATCACCGGCATGTTCAGCTTTAAGTCGAAGTTTGAGATCTGGACATCGTAGTCGAAGTGCTCACAGGTCAGAGGACAATTGCACTGGGATCTTCGCTTGCGTGTTATAATATCGGCTGTTGGTAAGTGGAAGTAATTGATAAAGTTATCCACTCATTGTATAGCTACTAACGAAAATTATCCACTAGACAGGGTATATCCCGGAAAGAACAGATGCGATCCTTAGTGCGATTGAAGTCGAAGAAATATGTATGACAGCCGCAGAACTTGACCATGTTGGTCACCCGGCAATTGAGTTCACAGTTGGGATAGACGTAGTCGGAAAAATAACGCAATTGAAACTCTTTGCGAAAGACACAGTTCCTCTGCGCGATAGATAGTGCCTTGACAGCCTCCGAGCAGAAGGTTTCCTCGATACGCAAAGCGGCAAATGATTCTGTGTTGAGAGCCAGAAATTTGCTATTAGCATGGGCACTGGGAAAGGCATCCGTATCCTGGATGAGGAGCTTAAAACCAAACGAATAGGATTTCAGTGCGTCATAGTTATCGTCCTTGTAACGCAATATGAGTGAAAGACCAGACTCCAGACCCCCAGCTGCTGCTTGAGCAGTAAAGTTAAGCCTGAAGTTAATCCACAAGGATAGTGAAGAGGCAACACAATTTGGAGACAAGCTGCTTACCCACGTTGTCTCAGATTAAAGGAGCAGCAATGGCCAAAGAATGTTTTGGATAACTGAAAGAGCTGTGTGCAATCCACGATCTCACCACGATAACGACAACGATGCAGTAACTCGTTACAATCCCAGCGCAGATGATCCACAAACTGATGTATAGTCAGATTGTTGACCAGCAGCAATGATTCCAACACCTCGATCTCTTCGGCGGAAAAGCGCTCATCATCTAACATAAATCCATAAAAGATGTGTAAATTTTGGAGAACTTGCGTCACATCAACACCTTGGGTCAAGTTTCTAAAAGATTGGGAATAAAGTAAGTAATCTTTTTATGTTCCTTGTGACTACCCACAACGTTTCGATAAACTCTTTAGAGTTGTCCATGTTGAATAACACCTCGGGACAGATTGTGATGGGCGGGAAGAACAGTGCGCTAACCGGCGTATGGTCACTTTCCACATTCATCCGTGTAGGACTACTGCGATAGTCCGCATAGAAGGTCTGTGCCATGACGATGGCACAAATGAACATGACTACAGAGATGACAATCCATACAAAGTGCACAATCCGATTAGTATCCTTGTCCCTTGTATACTTCAGTCCGTGTATGCTGCTCGTGGCACAAAAATCATTCCAAGTGCGCCTAAGTGCGCCTTCCAAAGGCGATATCTTTGTGTCTATTTGGTCTGGACTAAGTTCCTCCTCGTGACCCATTGTCCATGCAATTGTTTGATTTTATATGCCTGATTCTGCTTTTTATATGGCAGCGCTGTCAATCCTCTTAGAGGTGTGAGGTTCATCATGTTTGACAATCTAATAACTTACCATTATTATCGTATTAGGAGAGGCGTTCCCAGTCAATCCCTACTATCATTAGCAACATTAGTAGGTAGTTTATGTCCAAAATAGTTATTAGAATTTCCAACTAGTTAAAGCTTTAACTTTAGGTTGTAAGTCAGAAATGAGGATACTCGTTGTTAATTGGCTTTTAGCAGTTATAAATTTTATTTGCATACTTTTGATGTCTTTTGTTGTACGTTGAAAGGTTTGCACATTATTTAATTATACTTTTTTCATGGTTTAACAAAATTATCTCTTAACTCATTTCAATTGAATTGACAATCTTTAAAGAACAACTAAACTCTTCGCTATCACAATAAGAAACTACGCATTAAAAATGGTGAAATAATTCACAGAAAGATTTCCACAAATGTGATTTATAATTTTAGGAGTGACTTTAGAGTATATGGATATCATAGGATTTGTTATGGTTAGTGTCTTTTATTTTGGGCTACAAATCTAGTTGGGGTTGAGTTGGGTTGAAGGTGGAAACTAGGTGCAATGCGAGCTAATAACAACTTTTGGCTTAGAGTATCATAAACTAAAACAAATACTTAAACTAGTTATTTTTGTAGTATAGTGTAATGGTAATTGGCGGCAGCTTAATGCCTCGACTCGCTGGCGGTTATTGCCTGCGGCGCCGAATTGCCATTGCTCAGCCTTGCAGGTGGGTTTGTGGTGCTGGCGCTGTTGCCATTCCCTAGACTCGGTTTGTGCTCATCGTTTTCGGGATTGTCCCAGTATTGGCGTTCACCAGAGCCAAAGAAGATGTAGAATGTACCGCAGATGATGTACACAAACGCGGCAATGAAAAACACTATTTGCCATTGTCCCATTGTGGGCTATAAAGGGAAAGAGAAGGAACCATTGAGCAAGCTGTTCGATATTTGAATGGGTTAATTTTCACTCACTTTGCCGTTAATAAGATTACCCGCTGCAATGGGGGCCAAGAGACCAGCCAAATTGGCCAGACAGTTTGTAATGGCCATCAGGAATCCAGCAAAGCGCGGAGTCAGATCCAAGTGATTGATCTTAAAGCCTGAGTAGATGCCACCGTTGAGGCCCACACCAATGGTTAGGATAGCCAGTGTGAGTGCACGATCGCAACCTGTGTAGGAGGCGGCAATGAGAGCTATGCCTGGCCCGAACTGTCCAATGGTGTTGATGATTTTTCTTGTAATTGTCAGGGAGAAGCGTTTTGAGCTGATCATCCAATCTGCCACCACAGAAATGAACATAGAGAAAAGCCACATAGCCAAATAAGGCAGAGCGCTGAGCAGGCCGTTGGACTTCAATGAGAAGCGGAGCACCTGTTTCATGTATGTGGGCAGTTCCGTCATTAGCGTCTCATAGCCGTAGTTGTGTCCCATGTGTGCGAACAGAATTGCGTAGAAAGGCAGCGACTTCATAATGGCCTTGAAAGGAATAGGTGGACTCTGAGAGGAAAAACGAAAGTCGTTGTTAGCAAGTGCTATAAAATATCTCTAGAAGCAAAGTTGCTTACCTTGACCACATCTGTGCCCCACAGGGAGTCATTGATATAACGCTTTTCACGCTCATCGATGCGAGGATGCGATGATGGATCCTCAAAGACGAGAAAGAGAAACGCAATGGACCAGATTGTGCCTACAACACCAAATACATAGAAGATCGACGGCCAGCCGCCGGAGAATCCGTATTCGGCCAACAAGCCAGACAATGGCATAGAGATAATGGTACCAAACTGAGCTCCAGCGTAGACAGCAGCGCCCATGCGGGAACGCTCATCTGGAGGGATCCACTTAGCCAACAGAGCATGAGTGCAGGGAACAATGGGCCCTTCGCCCAAGCCCTGGATGAATCGTACCGCACACAGACCATAAACGCCACCATGTCGAGCAGCGACTGGCACCAGGAAGGCAAACACTGAGTTGATAAGCATACCCCAGCCCAAGAAGCGCAGGGCACCATATTTCTTGGCCAAAATACCGAATGGTATCTGAGTGATCACGTAGCCATAGAAGAATGATGAGAGGATATAACCCTGAAGACTGGTTTTCCACGCAAATTCGCCATCTTCGCCATTGTCCTGCAGGTGAAAGAAATGGTACAAGTTAATTGATATTCCCCATTTAAGAAACCATCGCTAATTAACACTTACAACTACCATTTCGCGATCGCCGCACTCGTCGTCGAGTATCTCATCGCCCTCCTTAATCGCCGTGTGGTTCACCATAGCTACAATAGCCACCGACATATTCGTCCTCATCACATACGCATTGGCCATGCCCAGAAAGAGCATGAATGTGACGAAATAGCGGGTTGTAGCCCAGCCTGCAAAGAGAATAAATCAAGAACGGAAAGAAAACTATTAAGAGATTTCCAAAATGAATCGAATCATCCTCTAATTAAAACTAATTAATGTGTAAAATGTGTCCACAACAATTTGCGTGCTTTTTGCTAGACTATAGAGAAGATCTCTGATCTCCGAACTCTATGAGTAAACAGATTTGAATAAGATACAAGCAAAATGAGGTCACTGTGGGCCGATAAGAGGCACAGCGCTATCTAACAGTTTACCCAGTTATAGGTTCGATGCACGGTCGGATAAGATTACGAATACGATGGAGGCTGAGTCATAATCCAGACCTCTATCGTAGACAGCTGGACAATTTTCAATTGCCTCACGTTTTCTTCGTCTGAAATGTTGGGCAATCATTTACGTTTCAGTTTTAAGATCTATGAGTATATGTTTCCAAGCATTCCATTCCGAGCTCGAGTCATAGCTTTGTGCAAATATAATTATTAGTATTAGGTTTTTCTATATAAAGTGTGTATATATAGAAATAACTGTTTGTTTATTGTGCAGCGTCATTCGATTGTTCGGGCAGGAAACACGTGATATTTTTGTCGGATGTGCCGATTCGTTGCATTTCTCGGGAGTGGAAGTTATTTTTTTTGTTACATTTAGGTGGGGTTACAACAAATACATTAAAGAATGTAAGATAATGTTCAGGAATAGAATCATTACCAACACTTTGCGCAGTTCTGGGCTTTGCCCTTGGCCACCTTACGAGAAGCAACACAGCTGTACTCAAAGAATTCTATACGAAACACGAGGCAGTCGCAATGGAATTTGAACTCAAAACCTTTTAGTGTTGAAGCCCCCGGCCCCTCCATGGTCAGTCCCCTCCTCATAACGGGGAGTAGCGCAACAGACCGGCAAAATTTTGCTTAAATTTCGAATTGTTTTGCTGCTTTTTTCCCTATTATTTTTACACAAAATATGACAGCGGAAAACCACAGCAAAAATTGAGCTATAGAATTGCTGACTCAAAAGCAATTCAAAACAAGAAAAATAAAATATCTGATAAAAATTTTAAACCAAAAAGCAAATAATGTACATTCGCTTTTTTTGATTACTTAAATATGTGCGCACGCAGCGATAAATCGAGCGATTTGCGAACTGCCGGACAATGGCAGAAATCCAATCCCACTTCTGCCCACCTCTCACCTCTCTCGTTCGCATGTTGCAGCATTGCCTTGGTGCCACACTAGTGGTAAAGCTAATGGAAGCACGTGTATGTCGTGCGCAAGCAACAATAGGCAGAACGCGTGAATGCTTTTGACTATTTCTGCTGTGGGCTGTACTTATGAATTTAGCTAAAAATATTACGTATACGCAATGTGTACGCAACCATACAACACGAATTTCAATACTCTCTCTCTAAGTGCTCATCTAAATTGTAGAATGTAAAACCTCTGAAACATGAAGTGGATATTCTGAGTTAAAGATTATGTTAGGAATGGAAGAATTTCGTTTTTTTTATATTCCATTCTGAAATGGTATATTTACACTTAGGTAGAAACCTTTAAATTTGGTTCTCCTGAAGCTTCTTCTTGTTGAACGTATTATGAGATAGTCCTGTAACATAATGATTCTGGATTTGCTTACCCTTTGGTCTGTCATGGAGATTGTTTTGATCCCACACAAGGACATGGCCATCGCGATGGCGATGATTTATCTTGCTGCGTCGAAAAGGCATTTTGATTGGCTGTCTAGTGATTCTTTTCGAGGTTATGGAGTTGTAAAAATATAAATTAAAGTAAACTAAATTCGAATCGGATTCGCTAAGCGATTTTGTAGACAAATTACACGTAAAAACCGACAAAACAGAACGCGACTTGTTGTTGTTGGGGTTTCACTTTGACTTTTTGCGCACTCGTTTGAACCATTTCATTGTCTATCTGTGGATTGGGCCGGGCCTGAACATGACGGGGGTCAAAAATTACAGTTGAGGTAATTAATAATATTTACAGCGTTAGCTATAACACTTCCCTACACGACGATTAGCTCGCGACTGAGCTGTCTATAAACCCACAACCAAACCCAAATCCAAATGGGAATCCGATGTGGTCTGGGGATATGCACTGGCTGCGTTTCGGCCGCGTTCAGCTGTTGCTCGGTTGGCTTTGTGGATGCCAGTGCGACAACTGAGCGCCAACTGTTGCGGTATATAGCTATAACAACAGGGCGAAAACTCTAAATACTCGAGGCGCTTGCGCCGGTAATGGCAGAGACGACGTCAGAGCGAGAGGGAAACAAAATGTAGATTATTCTCTCGTGCGATTACATCAACATTGGGGAACATGGGCAACTTGGCGCTGGGACGACTGGTCGATGATTTGGTTAGAGCATATGGCTGGCATTAACTGAACCATCAACTGCTACAACTGTTGAACTCAGTGCGATTGATGTCAATTTGTGGCTTATATATAGTACTCCTGCATCTATTAATATCACAAAGACGTCAGCATATCCAACATCTCGTGACGAACAGCACATGGAACACAACTTTGAGGGGGGGCGAACAAAAATTACTCAAATTCTAAAACTCAAAGGCATCTGCTAACTGCGTTGCCAGACAATAGGAATGGCAAAAATTATCTAGAAAATGTAAAACATATATGCTGAAACCATAGAAATATGAGTCCGGGAGCAAGACCAGCGAGTGGCACTACAAAGGGGCGTAGACCGGGAGGGGGTGGTTCTGATATTTGGGGTTGTCGCTAACTGCTGTTAAGTGGACTGCACCGTGGCGCTCATATGCCCTACGAGTATTTAATTATCAATTAGCCACACAATTTGTGGCATTATAAAGCGCATTGCAGTCACAGATGCTTGCTAATTTTTCAAAATAGTGCAGGAAATTATAACAGAATTTTGTTATATATAAACACGGTAGAGAACTTCTGTGGTTAGAAATGTGAATACCCTTGACGAATGAACTATATGCAATAAATCTATATTTTTGTAATTTTCACCATTATTAATGATATTCTTTTTGGTAGTGTGTTAACATTAGGCATCTCATCCATTTATCTTTAGTCCCTTCTAAAATTGATACCTCTTACTAATCTACTCCATTAGAAAATCGAAATACAGGCTGTTAGGGTATACAAATCGACAAAGTCACGGTACACACATACACACACAGAGACTTAGTTTATTCATAAGGCCACAAACATATGAGTATAAGCAACACTCAGCCTCAGACACCAGACGACGGCAAGCAAAATGTTCACGTGTTTCTCGCCTGGCTTGACTCGTTTCACAGAGAGCAACTTAAGTCGACTGATTAATGAGCTACTGAGCGTAGAAATTACTTGAGGTGGTGTAGCGCAACAGAGCTGCGTCTTTGGGGAATTGAGTCGATAAAAATGCCGGCAATTGTTATTGTTATTATTGTGGTTGCGTTGGCGACAGCGGTTCGCGGCTGATTTTTTTTTTAAGTCCAGAACTTACCCGAACTTAAGCTATAATGGGTGTAAAAAAAGAGAGAAAAAGAGAGAGAGAGACGGCATAGTACACAACAGTATAGACTTGTTGTGGCATTTTTTTGGCAAGCCCTCAAATGGAAATTGTATTTGGCAGGTACAGTCAACCTGTGAGCAATAAGTCTAAAATACGACACTAAAAGCATTTTGATAAAGCAGCGCTGCTTTGGGCAGCTGCATTTTCATTCTATTTCCGGTCATTAATGAGCCATGCAAAATCAACTAACAAGCTAACAATAGCGATTACAATAACAATTACTATCATTAGTATAGAGCGGCACGTGACTAACTTAAGCTCTATCGACAAACTCTAAAAAAGCTTTAGCAAAGCAAATATAATGTGTGTGATGGTTTGTGTCCCGACTAAAAAGCGTTGCCTACTTTTGGGAGGCGCTTAAAATGGGCGCCAGTAAAGGGCCTGCCTACTACGTGATTAGCGCGCATTACATTACGTAATATGACTACGTTGTTTGGAATAGCGACAATTGATTCTTTATCTTCTCGAGTTGCTGTATGTTTATGGCTATGGGTGGTTGCTATTGATTTTCTCAGATAATTAAACAACAATCTGATTATATTTCAAATACCCTCCCATGTATGGGAAAATATGCGGGGACTTTTGTGTATAAGTGGGCTGATCACACTAAATGTGTTATGTTTATGCCATTTAGTTAAGAATGTAGTAAAAAATAAATGTGTTCAAGTACTTTTTGAAATGTTTACTCCCTTCATTAGATAGTTCAGTGTCTTAAACTTTTTATGTGTTTATAACTAGCTACTTCACCTATTGTTTATATTATTTTAATAAAAGAAGTCTACAGATCACTTGAATCATATAATTCCTGGAAAACGGTATGGAGCATTGAAAGTTGCTAAAGAATTGTACAAATATGATATACGATATTTGCAAGTACTAAAGACTCGTATTCACCTTACTAACTGGTATGTGTGATGATCTTTGTGGGCCAAACAAAGCGCTCAACTCGGGTTGGGTTGACTAGCAGTGATGTCATGATGTGACAATATATATACAAGTACTACTTTATGTATAACAATCACTGGGCTGACAAGTGTAGACAAGCCCGCACATACATATGTTTATTTATTTTCACTTCATATCTGAGTTTCAGTTTTTACGGTTGTTTCCGTTTGATCCGTTGACACTGAGTATAATTCAATTGTTCTACCTTTCTACCTGTAACTCAGCTCTATTTATACCCCCGCACGAAACTCATTCAATTGCCAATCCCTATTCATTTAATATACTAGAGTACGTTTCGTAATTTGCGGTTGCCAAATTGGTTAGAAGCGAATAATAAGTGTGCAAAACATGGTAATAGCTATATATATATATATATATAAAATTACATGCACATTTGAGGCTGAGATGAGTAATTTGCTGACAAAACTAATGCAAACATAAAATAAAAAATAAAACAAAACAAAACAATAAAGAAAAAGCATTTAAGCTCGCATACCTATATAACTATTTGTATTTGTACGTGCCCGCTTCCGTCTAACTCACTTGATCTACCCTGATTTGTTCTTTTGTGTACTAGTATATAGAGAAAAGCAATTTTCTAATTTAACTGTCCAGACTGAGCTGAGCTGTAAATTGCAATTACAGATACGACTATGGCGAAATACTTTGACATGAATGCAGATCGTCAAGAACGACTATAAATTGTGCAGTATATGCCAGGTTCTTTAGAGATCTCTTTGTATACATCTACAATATTATATTATTTATGTGGGCGTCGACTAATTTGTGACTTGAAACGGGTGAAAGCGAAATATTTGCAGTCTGAGTTTGTGTGAAAATTAACGCGCAACTGCGATCTTCGAACTGCAAATTGTGAACTGTGAGTGTGTCAGTGTCGCACATCCAAAAAGAGATATATTTAAAATGCATATAGTATGAATTGAGATGCCGAAAGGAAATTGATCAAAATCAAAAGTCAAAAATGCAATGTCTGTGTCGGGCCCAAGTGCTTGCAATATTCTATTATATATTTGTCAGATTGCCAGATGACAATTTCTGAAAGAATATTATACATGGTTACCCTGTAACAAATCAATAAAGAGGTATACAAATCTTGAACAGATATACGATAGTGAATCGAAATTGGAACACAGAACATATCATATATCATATATAACATAATATATATCAACAACTACAAGATATAACTTTCAAAGTCCTTGCACACTACTATTTCACTATACTGAAAAAACATAGAGTATTTCACAATCAATCACATCCGCTTGCAATTACGTTCTTGCACTTAGCTAACATTTCACTCTTACACATGAAAGTGAAAGATTGCAGTCAGATCTTGGGATAGGTGGAATGCCAAGGTTTTTAACTCTGATTGCGAATTTCCTCATCGTTCTCGACCTTAACCCTGCAACGTTTTCTGACTTATTCCAAAACTAGTTTTCTTATACTATATATTTTGTTTTGTTTTGCCTTTTGTTTTTGTTTCCATTCATTTGCATATCCATAAACATATGGGTACTGGGTATAATTTTCGGCTTCGGCTCGTGTTGCCGGTAACCGGTTTCAACGGCTCTCCAATCGAGGGTACCAAAATTGGCCAGCAAGGAACTGGCCCATAAACTGTGTCATAAGTTCTCGCTAATGATCGATCTGTGGCAATGTAGGAAAAAATAAAGCAAACAACCGCCAAAAACAGGCAACATTTTAACAAATGAGCTATATAAACAGCTGTTGTTGTATTTCTACGAAAATGAGTCCGTCCGTTTTGTGTCAAAAAACTATTCACGGATCTACAAAGCTCGGATACAATTTCGGATCCGTACTTATCCATTCAACGTGTCACGTTAATTGCGAATTTGGCTCACGCGTTGGCGACACAATAAATCGTCTCATTTTATTTTTCAGTTTTATTTATAAATGAAACAACATTTTTTGAGGCATCGCATAACAAATAACTTCCGTTTTGCAAACCGTAAAAGTGCCTGGAGAGGTCGACCGACTTATCGAGTTTATGGATATTATTTAAATCAAGTTGAATTAGCTGAAGTAGTACTCGTATTGTTGAATCAACATAATTGAATCAGCGCCAAGTACGCTAAATTCCAAATTCAATTCTACTTCCATTAATTGTGATTGTTGTTATTTCTTTGGAAATTCGAAACATTTGCAATATGCGCACAAATAACTTAATTTCCACACATCAATGGGAGATGCGGAGAGACCCCAAAACGTGTTCAGGAAATATTAATTCATTTGACAAGAATTATTTTAAATGCATAATTTTGCGTATCAGCTCCATATATTTCAGATGAATTTCAGGTTTTGTTAACAGGCTTGCAGGCAATGGAATATTTTATTTTATATATCTATATAGGTATTATGGTTTTTTTCTACATCCAAATATAATTAAAAACTGTTTGCTTGAGTTCAATAATACTTGACTCCTCTCTTCAACACTTCTCAAACACGTTTTTATCAGAGATTGCAACTAACTTGAGAGTTGATTCTATATCTACCATATGATTATATAGTCTTATCTCAGGCACTTGCACACACGCCTTGTTCTATAATCTTTCCATGTGACACAAACTACTTAAGATCATAATCTTAATATAATCGTTATATAATAATCAATAGATGATATTGTTAGCTTACCCAATTGTGGCTTCTCGGGCTCCTTTTCGAAACTTGTACATATCGCTTCCTTAGATGCAGACATTTTGTGAAGTTTTGAGGTTGAGCAGGTTTGTCTTTTGGCTTATATTACGTTAATAATTAACGGTTCTTTTTTATAACAGACGTTACGGATTAGAGTTGAATTTGCACGAATTGCATAGGAATTATTTGGGGCAAATAGTTTGCCGCTTCGTGTTTCGAATGAAAATCAAATTTTTAATCAAAATATTATTGAACGTTTTACGTCTGGGCAGGCACGTCCCTTGACGGTTTTAAAACATTTTTGCTAAATATTTAAAATTATTTTAATTCTGTTTATTGGATTTGATTGTTATTTTAACTTTTTTTATTGTCGTTCGCTCACTTGAGCTGCCGCACGTTGCGCAGCTTGAAATGTTCTGAACGATTAACGATAAGACGCGTCGCCTTAAATAAGCTGGAGCAGTGGCTGAGCCCGGGGCAGAGATGGAGACAGAGTCTGAGACGTCGCTTCAGCTATTTACACGAATTATTTTGTTTTGTTTGACTTATTAAATTGAGTTGTTGACTCGTTGTTGTGAGATCCGAGATCTGCGCAAGCGTCTCGTTTCCTTTGGATTCAAAAGCAGATCACAGGTTTCTGCAGGTTCCGCTCTTTTTGTCGCTCGGCTGATCGAGATATTTGTACGTTATTCTGTAAATAGAGTAAAAATTCAATTAGTATGATAAATTTAGCAAGATGTCAGTGTCATTGGATGAGTAGATGAACTGGGTTCGGGATTGTGGGATAGGAGCCTAACGCTCACGTTTCCATAGTTAACGCAGCTCGCGATCGACAAATATTTGTGGCAAATGTTTGCGATACGTTGCCAAATATTGTGTGTGGGCGCGTTTCGCTTGTCTATTTTTATAGCGTACTTTGATTTAAATTCGTATAAAATAGATTCACCTGTAGTTTTCTTGGGTACAGTTTACCACACGATTCCTAAGTTGGTGACGCTGGCTTGGAGCATTGTGCGTAATTTGTCACAATATTTGTTCATTAGAACGAGTTTAATTATATCCCACAAATTTATACTATAAATTAGAAGTTACATTATATTTCGATCTTGTACTCAAAGTATTAACTGAACAACGTAAATAGCTAATTAACTCAGCTGTTTTGTTTTGTGATGATGTAATTTTTGTTGATCGCCACAAACAAACTATAAAACATTTCTTTGCTCAATAAGAAAAGAAAGAAAATATAGAGAAAAAACTGGTTACGTTTTCGGGCCCAATCCTAGAGCTTAATCAATTATAATTCGACACTTCTGCTGACGTCTGATTCTATGGAAATAGCTTCAAAGTAAAAGTCTACGAGTATTTATATACTCGAAAATCCATTCAAAAGACACAAAAAATTGTTAGCTCTGAGTTGAATTTCAATTATAATTTTGCGCGTCATTCGAACAGCTCCCAAAATTTTGATTGTTTTTTGATATATTTTTTCTGTTTTAGAAAGTATTGCCCGAGTCTTGAGGCTTAAAGGTGGCCTGCTGTTTGTTGTTTGTTTACCCTGTGCTGTGGGTGTTATTTGTTTTGGCAATTTCTCGGAATGTCGATTTATTTGGAACAGGTTAATTAATGAATACTTATAAAACAACAATATATAGTGGTTCATTATTTTGATTCCTCAAGAAGTAGTTGCTCTTAAGTTTTCCAACTGTAGCGCAATTCATTGTTATTTTTGTCAACAGAATTGTTATGAATTTATACAATTAGCGGGTTTTTTCATTTGATATCGATGCTGATCAAATAATGTCAAAAAAAGCCAGACGTAAAGCTGCTAAACGACAGCACGTTTCAGTCTCAAGTTGTCGATCAGGCGGTCAACAGCATATTTAGGAACTGTTTCCACGCTCTGATGGGAGATGGGAAAAACTCCTTTAAGCTTAAAATGTGGAATAATTCATTTTCCAAATTTTAACATCTAAAATTATCAGTTGGGTATTGAAACTAATTCGTGGAGGTTATTGAGCAATAAACAGTAATAATTGCCACCAATTTGTCGAAGCGTGTTGGCCAAGTTTCGTTTATTAAATTGTCTTTGAAACTCATTTGGACGAAAGACATAAAATAAAAGAAATAAAACGTCAAATGAGTTGTTAATAGATTAATGACAAAGTTCACACCTGGCTAAAACGGCGCAAATTTTGTTGGCCAGTGTATTGTCTAATAGCTTCGGTTGGTCTTATGTAAGAGCCGCAAACACCTGGAAAAGCGCAGTGTTTAATAACTTATTAAACGAGCCCTTGATATGCATCACAAAACAGGCCGCTGAATAAACATTAGAAATTAAATGAAAATAAAATACCTATATAGTACTCAAAAAAAAAGTACCTGACGTGAAAGCCATTGAATTCCGACTAGTACCTGTAACTTCTAGGCACGATGAATTGTCATTAGCACAAGGTATGATACAAGTTGCCTTAAATGGGCTATAAGTACATGTACGAGTATATTGCGCCTGGTCTGAAGTCTCGTATATATGGTTTAATGGGCAGCTTAACTTGGCTAAAAAATACTTGACAAATCGCGAAGTATTCCAAATAAATTAAATAGAAATTGTTTGTACCAAAAATTTATGACCAAATTAGCTAAATTTACAACAGGCTTTTACTTAATAGAATTGAAGAGCTATCATAAAGATACCTATACGAATTGTTAAATAAGTATTTCATTTGCTCAATTCTATTTTCGATTGACTGATTTCTGAGCAAAAGTGTTAGCTGTTCAGTTTCTAGGCTCTTGCAGATTTATAGGCACGTCACAAGACCTGCGAAATTTACGCAGATTGTCATCTGTTAAAAGTGAACTGAATTTCTCGTACTCCTACATTAAACACGCATAAACAATACCTATTAATACAACTAACAATAATTGGGGTTGTCAAGGTGCCGTCTGTGCCTATCAAACTGTTGTAAATCATATACACTTATCTACTCCGAGGGCATCGGATCGAATTGACGTATTTACTATAGATTACACACGCGCTGGACACTGGGAACGGATATACTTATATGGTATTAACTTCAGTCTCTCCTAGACTTATACTTGAACTTGGATTTTGCAAAGTTGGCTTTAAGTGTTTTGGATACATCCAGAAATTTTTGCTAGTCACTTAGTTCATTCATTCAGCAGCAATAAGGCCATAAAGTCTGGGCCATAAATTATATACATAGTCGTATATGGAGGTCGTTTCTTTCGGGTTTGGGGTTTATTCAATTATAAAGCTATCAAGTTTATCGCAGCCTCATAAACGGCCACTTCAGTTTTGTGGTTACAGTTCTGGTTTCTGGCAACTCAAGTTAGTACACGGCATCAGGCTGTCAATAACCGTTAACACTTATGGCCACAACAATAAAACTTAAAAATTTTCCATGTGCTTCAGACAAAGTTTCTCATTCACATGCGTTTCACGTGCAATAATGAATCTCTAAAAAGACTCATATTCTAACTGGATTCGAGACTGTCAACAATTGACTGCTTCTTGTTAGTCAATTAATCTTATTTTTACCGCCATAAATTTTCTATTTTATCAAAGTTAATTTCACAATTTGCACTTTAATTGAAGCCAATCCAATTCTTTACTGGTACAAGTTGGAGAGATTTCCGACGGCGCCTGTTTTGAAGTTCAAGTGCAGCTACGCTCCCAGATACAGTACAGATATATATATCTATATATACATATATATAGGTATATGTATTATGTAGAGCCACAGACCCATAGAAACACATTCGTTATGGCCGAGTGGCTCTTGATGCTCCATTGTCCATAGTCGATTGTTGGCTTTTGTTGAGAGTTGATTAAATTTTGTGTGTTTTTCGTACAGTGGGAAAACGTATGACTTTGAAGTGTATGCGTTGCGTTTCTTGATTAGCTTATCGTGCGGATTTTACTTGTTAATTGTTGTAGTACTTGTTTTTCTTGAGCCGTGCATTACACTGAAAACGACTGCGCACTTTTGCACTTGCGGTGGCCCTAATACGAGTAGTAAGGCTCTTGGCCTGAACCAATTAAATTGCTCACTTGACTTTAAAGCCACGCGCTTAAGATGTTCATAAAAGTCATTTTAATAAACCGAATTTAACTCATTACAAATATAAGCATGCACTTATGCTAGTTAATGAGATTTTTGACCCTCAAATCACAAAGAGAGTGAGAGAGTTTATTTCGAGCGCGATAATTTTAAAGTTTCAAGCTAATTATAATAAATTATTAAAAAGCTGTTATTGGAATGCTAAATGTAAATTTGCATAGACTACGCAATACTTATAAACTCACTCACCTTTGGCAGAAATTAATTAAAAACGAAAGGAAACGAAACTTACGAATCAACATTACGAATCAAACAACCAGCATCAGCTGTTCGCATATGTTTTGTTTTCCTCTTGTTCTTATTCGCTTTTCTGCATTTACTCATACGCCTGAAGGCGGTTTATTGGTTCGCGTCAGCGAAGTTGCGGACAAAAACAGAGAGCAGACTAAAGCTCGGGGTATGAAAAGAACGGAAAAGCGACTGCAACGTTGCAGAATTTTTGCATGTGCAATTAAAATTTCGTTTTTTGTTTTAATATAAGTCTTTGTTTCGATCTAAGTCTTATAAGCAGGCACTCACTAGTTAAGATTTCCAATTGGAAGCACTTTTTTTGATGCTCACGATCGATTTTCACCACGCGTACACTGAAACTTTCTTATTTGCAAGTTTTAGCTGGGAGCTGCTGCTGCTACTCTGCTGCTGTTGCGTCGTCGTCGTCGTTGTTGTCGCCAGTGGCAAAGAAGCGGCCTGGCCAAGCGCTAACGCTGTAATGACTTACTACCTGAGCTAATTGAACGTTTTTATAATTCTGTTTCAGTTTGTGTTTCAGTCGCATTTAAACAGAGGCGCAGGTGGAAGGCAGTAATCAAAAAATACAAAAACAAAAAAAACGACGCCGCTTAACTTGATTCATCACTTGAGCCGAAGGGAGCCGAGCGATGGTGAGTGCTCTTCGTGTTACTCCGTTGTATTGATAATTCGTTATACCTAGTGATAATAACTACGTTTATTGGTCGAGCTATAAACTCTTTAGTGAGGGTTTTATTGCATTTACGGCTTGCGACAATTGCAGTCTAGAACGACAAGCGTTACTTTTACTGTCACTATTCGCACCGCTCAAAGCGGTTAGCACGTGAGCTTCACTCTCTCTACACGTTTTCGCGTTCATCTCATTTTGCAGGTTGCTAATTTGTGAGCGTAGCTTATGAGTGATTGAATCGGTTAAGCAACAACAATATGAACCGGTTGCCGCTCTCAGCTGCTGCAGCATGTGAACTTATATTGCCGTTATTCCGCACTCTACTTGATCTATCTCTCTCACACTCATCTTGGTCCGCATCTTTGCTGTCATTGACATTCTCACGTGCCCAAGAGCAAATACTGAATATGAATGCACACAGTACTAAAGAGGCCGTCGAAGGGAGGCTACACGTTTCGCTTGTGCGATGCAGTGGGCTGTATAAGTTGACGTCAAGTTAAATTGGAACATCGTATTTAATACTTATTTCATTATTACCGTATTTACATAGCCCATAATGTTATTGACATCGGCGTTAACTTATTATCGGCCATGCAAATTTTTCGCTCCGCGCAACAAATTGACTTGAGGCCTTTTGGAATTGTTGGGCATTATATATAGCACCTCTCGGATTTTAGCACTATAAAGCGATACCACGATAAGCGGTTAACTCAATAAAAGCTCAGCACACGCTGACCGTTGGCTGGCGCGCTTCTGCACCTATATATATCGATATCAAAACTGAATTTGCACCATAAATAGGCATATAAAGGTGTAGAAATAACTACCGGACAGTTACCAGTAGCTGCCTTATGGCCTTATGAATGAATTCAAGCGTATCACAGAAGTGTCACATGATTTGCTTTATGGCTCAATTTTTTTAACTCTTTTAGCTTAAAATGTTTAAAATTTTCAGCTAAGCAACAAAACTCCGGCGATGACGATGCTTATCGGTATGATTATTCGTATTGGACAACTTGAAGTGCCTTGTACAGTTATAGAATAGCCCATATCATTTAGATTTGTTAGTGCTCTTGTAGCGCCGTCTTAGACATTGCTTAACTAAATCAATGTAGACATTATCTGTTCTGGATAATCATATTAATTATTTATTGGGATTTCAATTTCCAAAAACTTATGAGAGCCCTTGTAAATGTCAAAATCCTATCTGAATAATCTATTAGGCGATATTACAAATATACTTTAAACTCTACTTGTACTTTCGTACTTTTATAACTGTGCTGACTTATGATTAAACAAACTCATCATGATACTTTTTATTTATATTTACACATAGTGAGATTGGAGATGCTCTCTTCTGCCTGTTGCATACATTTACAGTAGACGTCCGGTTTAACGTACTCTCCGTTTAACGAATTCGTGATTTAAAATACTTGTCAAGTTTACATTGAGTACCTTATATAACGAACTCTTATACTCAACTTAACGAACGAAAAGGGAAATGTATACATACATACACACTCACCCACACTTAGATATACACAAACACATTCACACAAGAAGACACCAAAAAAGCATGGGCTCATATGAGCTTAAGTACTTCATTTGAGAATCGAGGAGAATGGCCGTTGACTCACTTAAAAGGGGTAATACTTAGGATTGTTTGTGATGTCGAAAAGAGAGTAGTAGTAGATAAAGTTGAAGACAAAACGCACTTCTCTTGTGTAAACGATAATTTTGAATAAGGAACTGAACAAGATATGTTCCATATACTATATATAACTAATAATTATATAATAATGATATTTATATGTTTATAATAATGATATTTATAGCAAATAATAATACGGTAGAAGTTTAACGTACACTCCGTTTAACGGATTCGCGACAAGCGTCCTCAGTTAAGTACTCGAAATAACGAACTATTCGATTTAACGTACAGGGTTAAAACAGATTTCTACTGTATAGCATAATATACTTACATAAACTCTATCAGAAAACTCCTTCTTTAAACATTCTTAACAATACTTACAGGGTATAAAAAATATACTTCTGATAGCCCATGTACGCACTTACATGTTACCAATAAAAAGAAACTAACTAATATTCGTGTCATCAGATAAGTTAATTAGTGCTAATTTACCCACAAGTACCCAATTTTCAATGACGCAATGGAATTTAACCAAGACGCCACTGCGGTAACTTCTAATCATCTTTGGGGCTTGTCGTTTGCGCAATTTCTCCGATTGGTCTATTGCTTATAAAGATACTTAATAACATGTTTATACTATATATATATATATATATTGAAGAATCCGTAGCGCCAGTTTAATCATATTTGGGGCCTGTCGTTTGACGCAATTAATTTTTAGGAGGTGTACCGAACCTTGTTGTTTTTCGGTTGTTATTGATAAACAGAATCGTATCTGGTGATATCAGGCTGCAATTCACATGGATAAGGTGATTCTCCGAACGGAGAGTAGCGTTATCAGGGCAGCTTTAAGTCCAATCGATGTTCGCTTATCAAGGGCATTTCCACTGTTCAAGGGCAGCAATCAAACAACTCAAGATTTTAGCTATAGCTGAAAAGTGTTTAGATATTTAAAGTATCTAAAGAAAACACTTGGATATGTGTATATAAATTGATAACATAAAATATATACAGCTATCTGCAATACCTATTATCAGTTTCAAGACTAAAGTGCTTGGAAAATTGTTCAAGGATCTGAGGCGAAAGACATGGAAACATTATAAGATTGAATCACCATTCTGGCATTCAAATTAGAAATATAAACTTGTTTGCGATTACTGGAATGATTTAGGGGTCTGGTTATGAAAGTGAAGTGAGGTGCACTCGATTCGCTTAAGTAAAACTTATGGGAGCCATAAAGGTATAGAGTGCAAACTAATTGAAATAAATCAGTGCATTGCTGGGCCTTACGATGATTTGATGATTCTTTATAATGCCTAGCTAATATTGTAGCAGCAAGTGGGTAAATATGTTTGTGTCCCATAGAATCTAACAGAGACTCAGAGATCGTAAATGTCCCCGTCTAAGTGAGTGACACTTTGTACTCGTCTGCCATAGGCCTAGTCTTTGATAAGGAACGTGCAGTGGATCGGCCGAGTGGAGCGATCACGTTCACGTGAAGTGCACGGCGTTCCAGATATCACAAGAGAGCAGCAATTAAGCCATCAACAATGTGTTGTTTATACCGATTGCTTATCTCATGAATAACATCTAGCCAGGCAACAACTGACTCCCCCCGCCAACCCCTCATATCTACTCGTATCGCTGATAATCATTAAGTTCACACACCTATCACACAATACACAAAGCGACATTTCTAAAAAATCCCTGTATGTAAAATTGTGATACATATCCGCATGTACATATATATTTGTATATATACATGTTGGTACAGTCACCGAGATTTGCTTGACTGGCGCTTTAATCAGTTGGCAAACGCAGTCTGAGCCAAATCATTTCAAATGGCCCAGAGCAATTGTTGCACAAATGCAAATTTACATAGATATATAAATAAATAGCTAGCACATTAAATTTATATAATATATATAATTAGAATCTGTATAAGGAATGAAAATGATATGGCATGTGATGTGTCACCATGTCAACAGAGCGTAACTTGACGTAGCGACAAAAAGTATGCAACAATTTTGTATTGTATATTTCAGTAAAAACAACAACTATTATAATATAGTATGAAACAATAAACACTCAGTATTAAAATACAGTTTTGGAATAAAAAAATATTACCTTTCGATTCTAATCTCGAAGTCCTTGTCAGGCATATTGTGTTTTAACAAGATTTCAGTAGCAAACAAATTCTCAAAGCGACAAGAACACTAACTCAATTTCAATAATACAAAACTAATTTTGATTATTAAATTTTTTATGTAACTCGATTCTTTTTCTTAAAAGGTCCTACAAAAAGTACACGATGCCTTGCACAGTGTCTGCATTTGAATCTGGATCAAATCGTTATCGTTCCAATGTGCGCATTGGCAATTGGTTTGAGGACCACTGCCTGGAGGAGGTAAGTCGAATCTACAATCGTCTCGTTCCATGTGGCTCTATATGATCTTTGAACAGGACAAAATGAACAGCTTCCGTAAGATGCGCGATCGAGGTGAGCTTCTGGTGGAGAAGGCTCGCACGCTGTTCGACAACTTCCAAAAGGAAGTTCAGCTGGCGGCACCCAAGCACGATGTCATGCTCGGTGCTGTGGTTCAGCTGATGCCCGTCTACATGAATATACTCGGCATGGATACATCAGAGCTACATCCAGCCCTATCGGTGGTGATCAATGAGCACGCCATACGCTCTAGTCAAACCATAAACGAGGAATGTGAGCTAACAGTGGCTCCCTCAGAACGTCCCTGTGTCCGCAATGCCTTCCGCATTGTCAGTGGGGATGAGCACGATCGCACCGGAGAGAAGCTTAAGTACGGGCAACGCTTTCGCCTGGAGTGCGTTGAGTCACCCGAGGATCCCATCCTGCTCTACAGCGCACCCAAGCTAACTAATCTCTCGCAGGCCATTAACACCACTTTCAACTCGCAGAAGTACGGCGAGGTCAATTTACCCTTGGGTCTAGTGCATCGCAGCGTAAGTACTGAATGAGTAGAAATTTCACCTTTAACCTAATGGTTTTCCTCTGCAGAAGGTAATGTGTCCAGATGGAGATATACGCAGTGCCTTTACCAACTTCTATTGCATGCATGTCGATCCCCACAAGCGATTCGAAAGCGAGGGCGAACCTTTGCCCGTCAGTATGAAACCTATTCCTAATAATCCAATTTAATCCTAATCTCTCTTTCCTTTTCCATGCAACTAGAGCAACGCACCTTTAGTGATTGTCCATGCGGCCACAAATCGCAATCTGGCCGCCGAGAATGTTGTTACTCAAACCCTTTTTGGACCAGAGTTTCTTGTTTCTGTGCAAAACTATCGCAATGTTTTTAAGCGTGAAATCTGGAAAAATGTTTGGATGATCAGCAATGGCCACCACACACATGCTAAGCCAAACTAAGCCAAAATTAACCCATTGCAAACTTGTGTGTGTATCTGTATGTGTGAGTGAGTGTTACTAGGGAGGTTCTACCTTTCTGCCTTATCTACCAAATACAGAAGGCCATGGTTATAAACTGTTCTCTGAACTTGATTTATTTGTATGTCGCAATTGTTAGAATTTCGCACTTGTTTTTAGGTCAGGCCGAACCCCCTATAGCTACACCCTGATAAAGTAGTCCTCATTATGCGACTAATTAATTATATATATATGTTAGATATATGTATATATATTTTGCCTGATTCAGATTTGGCAAGTGGTGAACGTACATAGCCTAGCCAAGTCTAGCGATGGATCTCTTTATACTCCTTTGCTCTAAGTTCTTTTTTTAAGAATTCGCACCTGGAACTGGGTCAGCCAAGCCCCCGCTGTTGGGCTGATAACCTGGTGGGGTTTTCACTATAAAAAGAACTGGCGTCGGACTATTAGCACAGTCAACTTCTGCAATGTCTTTGGTTAACAAGGTAATGAAGCCACTAGTGCTCTTTTTGCTAGCAATCGTTGGCAGCTGCATCCAAGTCGAGGGTGCCGATGTGTCCCGTATTATTGGAGGGCAGTTTGCAGCCATGGGACAGTTTCCACATCAGGTGTCGCTTCAACTGAATGGGCGTCATCATTGTGGTGGTTCCATGATCTCCGATACGTTTATTGTGACTGCGGCTCATTGCACCATTGGACAGAGTCCTAGTCAAATGAAAGCAATTGTGGGTACCAACGATCTGAGCTCTGGCAATGCTCAGACTCTTGACATAGCCCAGTTGATCGTACATCCGCAGTACAATCCACAAAGCCAGGACTTTGACATATCCCTGATTCGACTAAGTAGCCCCGTGGTGCTGGGCGGAGCTGTTCAAACGATTCAGATGGCGGAGGTGGATGCTAACTATGCAGCCGATACTATGGCCACTATCAGCGGCTTTGGGGCTATCAACCAGAATCTACAATTACCGAATCGTCTCAAGTTTGCCCAAGTACAGCTCTGGAGTCGCGACTTCTGCAATGCTCAGAATATTCCTGGCCTCACGGACCGCATGGTATGCGCTGGACATCCTAGTGGCCAGATTAGCTCTTGCCAGGGTGACTCTGGTGGACCACTGACTGTTGACGGCAAGCTTTTTGGCATTGTCTCCTGGGGCTTCGGATGCGGCGCCAAGGGACGCCCAGCTATGTACACCTACGTGAGTGCCCTGAGACCCTGGATCAAGCAAAACGCAAATGTTTAAAAAAACATTATAAGCTCATGAGATTTCCCTGAAATAAATATTACCAAAAATTGCATTAAATAATCAATCATGTGTTTTATCTTAGTCGACCATATTTGTTGCTCCAATTTAATTTTAGCTGCAGAAATTTTAGTTTCCACAAAACTCACTTTGTATGTGGTGGCGTCTGTTGAGTAACAGGCGCACAGAATCGATAGAAGGGTTACTGGATGTGTGAGCGAGATGCATTTGTCCTGCTTACACATTCAGTAGCCTATTACTAGATTGAACAGCCATTTGCTAAAAGTCCGCCATTTACCAAAAACCTAGAAAAGGTAAAATGAGCACTAGTTGTCCTGCTCACACATTCTGTTATATTTTATTCAAGGGCTACTAGGCTGTTCGCACAGAAGCAGTTCGGCTTAGTCTGCAGCAAGCGCTGCAATATTACACGTCTTATATGGATTCCTACAGTAGATCTAACATTAATGACGTCATCAAATAAAAATATTTACTCAAAATATGAAATTCGCAAGTGTCGCTGATTGCCAAGTAATAGGCGAACAGAATCCTTGGGAGGTCTTTTTAGCAAAGTCAAGACTGTTGAATGTGTAAGCAGGACAGCAACTGTCAACTCATTCTTATTCCTTTTGGCAAGTACAGATTAGGCCTACTCGCAGATCAAAAGCTTCCCGTATGTGCAAGCAGGACAACACTAGCTGTCTTGCTTACAGTTTCTGTTATATTTTATTAAAATGCAGGCTTGTGAGCAACCAATTAGAATCTTTCGCAATTTATAACAGTGCTCTGATGCTCGATTCTGCTCGCCTGGTACTTGGCAGCTGAAACTGCTTGGAAATTTCAGCTACTTCCAACACAAGAAATTAACCAAACCGCATTTTATTTTTTTGGTATGCCTCGAAATCTGTACAGCAACCAAAATAAATCAGTTTTTTGATTATTAATAGTGTTTGGTCGGCCATTTGCTAAGAGTACGCCATAGTCCTTTTTCACAATTAAAGAGATGTCCTGCTCACACATTCTGTTATATTTTCTACAAACTCATGTTTGTAAGCAACCAATTGCAATTGCAAGCGATTAAGAACTGCGAATTCTTGCTCATTTATGTTCGCCTGGTATAGAGCAGTCAAAAACGTTTGATAATTGTAGTTGTTTTCCAACACACTAATTAGCCAACACAGCATCCATTTTCTAGCCAGTACAGCAACCACATGACCAATTCGTATTCATACGGCTTAGCCAATACACATACAAATCAGGGTGACCATATATAAAGTACCCCAAGTAATTTTTATCAGTACACAAAGGTGATTTGTTTATTTAGTATAAGTTTTTCTGTGTTCTTGTAGTACAACGTGTGGAATTGCTTATTTACTAGACATTCACTACGATCTTAGGATATTATTATCATTATCAAAAATTTTTTTATACCACTTTATGGCTTTTGGTTTGTACGCTTAATGTAAATGTCGCCTAGATAGGGTGAAGCCTAAAACCGCAAATCAAACATGTCAAATTCATTATAATAGGATGTGATCTCATCTCTATAATGATATATGTATATATGTATGTAGGTATGGTGATTATTATTTAATTATATAATGTGCTTTTACCATGTTTGATTATTTACATTTGCGATATAAAATTGTACAGTTGATAAAGTATTTACAGTCGTTCTGTTTGTGACTTAAACTTAACCCATTCCAAGTGGAAATGGTTAATTTGTTTTAATTTTTTTTTTTATCTAAATGGAATAAACAATTTAGTAATTAATTTAATGTTCTTAAGTAAGTGGTATCAGTAAAAGTAGAAGGCACTATTGCATATTTGCTTCTTAGATTAAGTACTAGCTCTACGCTTTAGTGATATCCATAAGTCTGTTGGAACTAATGATATACATTGTATCGCACTACAAGCTGGCGTTGTTTAACAAACGGGATATGTTGTCCTTGTTGAGTGTTTATCATAATAACAAAATGCAAAAAGGAAATGTATTCAAATACTCACAAATAAATTATACTCGTACAATTGGCAGGTGAATCTCTAAAAATAATTTGGCATAGCTTTTCTTTAACTTAATTCCGAAATCTGCTGGTCAATCAACAAGTCAACTTAAGATAATTACATAATTTTCATAAATTCATTAATTTAAATATAAAAACAAAATAAACAAAACGATCATTATCGTGCCATATAAATGTATATATGCACAAACATATCCATGTAGGTAAGTAGGTAGGTAATTAGGAATGCTATGGGGATTGGAAATAAGGAGTGAGGGAGGGGCTCAAGAAACTTAGACTATCACCGAACGCTTTCCATAACTACAACAACAATAGACTTAAAGTAAACTTACAGGCTAAACATATATTTGGAACGCGACTTTTGCAAAGTCATTTGATGTCAGGAGAATTCATAAATATTAGACTTAAGCATGTCCGTATGTATGATGTAATTCTGTGCAGTTAAGTGTATTGTACACTGCACTACACACAACTTAGAAATTGCGTACTGTGCAATGCTCGTATGAAAACTGTCAAACACACAAGTCACACACAAAACACACACACACACATAAAGTTTGCCTTGAAAAATTGTGCTAAAAAGTTTATAACATTTAAATGCAAAAATTGCGCTACGACTTGCCGGCTGAATCCGGCTGGAGTTCAACAACTAATCATATATGTATATAATAGTAATCAGTTATATATATATATATATATATATATGGTTCATATAGAAACTACGTCTACCAAGTATGTTTAAAAAGTTCGCTTAGAAAACTTAAGATCTACTGTACAACAGTCGTTCCTTTCGAATGTGCGCTTATCGACTAACTCAATTTTAGTATCTGTGTCTGGGAACACGAATGATTCAATTAAAATCAACATTAAAAACATTAAAAATAATGATATAAATATGTGTGTATCAATATCTAATTACTTTATATATAGATATATATATTTCTTTAGTATATATATGTGTGTCTGTGCGTGTGTGTGATTAGCGCATTTCTTTTGAAAGCCATGGCAAATCTTAGCTAATGCCTATTGCACAACTCTCACGGGCCGTGTCATTTACTTAATTAAAATAAACTATTGGTATCATCTACTGTTATGGGTTGATCCTTTCACTCCTCCACTTCCTTTCCAATCTATGCTATGCGTGCAGGGTTCGCGATGTGGACACCAGAATGGTGCCCTTCGCATAGAAGTAGCCTCACAACTTCGAACTATCATAGTTCTCCATGACCCATTGCTGGCGAGTGAATGTTGAATCGCAGTCCTCCATGATCAGCTTGTCTCGCAGCTCATTAATGGCCAAGCACTTGCCCGAGGAGCCATGATGCAGCTGCTTTGTGTGCTCACGATATGTCCAGAACTGCAAAAGAAAAAGCCCCAATTATATCGGTAATCTCTCCCAGCTGCAGTGCAATCAATGCTTACCTGGTTGCCCTTGCTGCCATGGCAGCCAAAGAGTATCACATCCTTCCCGGCAAAGTCCATGCAGGCAGCATCGCGGCGTATTTCACCAGCCTTGCTCAGCATCCAGTACTAAATTGTCAGGTGCGTAGTGAGGGGGGTAGAAGGGGTTAGAAGGGGGTAAAGAAAGTACACGTTAATACAAATTATAGTTGGCAATTTGAAGAAGACGCTGCATAATATTTTAGCCAGGAGCCGCATTACTTATTATAATTTAATATTAAATTAAATGCCAAAGCTGCTACCAGTCAATGTATGTATGTACGTATGAATGTGTGTGTATACGTCTGTGTGTGTGGGTGTATATTTGTGTGTTTATGTTTGTGTTTGTCTGGGTTTTGTCTGCGGTTTCACTATGATTATTTATAATTTAAGCCATGTCGCTGCCAGCTGGCCTAGCCTGTTGTGTGTGGCCATGGCAAGAACGGTATGTACCGAGGCCGCCATTTTGTTGTGTCGCCAGTTCCGCTTCCGCTCGCCGCAACTGACCACTGTGTTGCCTGCGCGCTTGCTGCTGGCCATGCCTGTTTATTGTTTAGCTGCCAACATTTTGCTGCATGCACATTTATAATGTTGCAACATTATTTCATGGTTGCCATCTGCTTAAGACCTTTAAGCCCTCTCTCTCTCTCTCAAGTAAGTTCAAATTGGTATTAGAGAAATTGAACTTAACTTGAAAAGTAGAAGAAGAAGATAATAGTATCATCTGTTTAATTTAAAGCCCAGATAATATTTAATGGCAGGATAAACTGACATCCTTCAATTTCAGCCCATGTCAGAACTGTGTTCTCTGTGCGCGTATTTACATTAAAAATTTTTACTCGTTTACCGCAGCCATTTCCACACATGACCCAGCGCCCCGTCCTTCGAGCTCACAACGCACACACGCACACCTCTTATCCACTCTGTTGCAAGACCCATTTCTGTCTGTGGCAGGCATTTTCTCGTTTTGCATTTGCATTTCTCTCGTCCTTTAAAACCCTTTGCAAGGAATCGCGTGATGCATTTTTAATTATGTTTTATCCTTTTCAATATTTTCATTTCCTTTACCCATTAAAAGTGTTCAAATAGGCCAAAGAAGGCAGTGCATGCTGTATATCCTGTTGATCTTGGATCTGGTATATAATCATCAATATCCGTTACGCTGTGTATCAGCTCTACAACAGGAAATACTTCAAATTTTCTCTAGGTTATAGTATGCCCTACTCAGGCAAAGTTAGTTCTATATTTTTGAGATAGTTTACTTGAGATCTAGCTAAAGGGTAGCTCCCAGTCGTTCACAGTCGTCTGCAAGTATTCTTATTTACTTTAATTTTTGTTTATGGAACATTTTAATATGCCAGCACAATTTTTTAATGTTTTATAAGCGTTGCTTATATATGTACAATATATATATAATTTTTTTGCTTCAGTGCTCGCATTTCGCTGTATCATTTCGCGCATTTCTATGAAAATGAACATTTTTTCATTATGCTTCGCGAATGTTTGTTCCGCTTTTGCCTGTGCACGGCACGGGACTCGGACAACTGGGAGGATCCTTTGACATGGCAGTAGTCAAAAGAATTGTGCAAACTCTACTCAGCCACATGCTGCATCTACTGTTGCTCCTACTACTCCTACTGCTCCTTACCATCCTCTTCCCATTATTTGCCTACATGCAAATTGTAATTTTTTTGCGCTGTGGAAAATTAAAAATTTGCTACGCCCACATTTGGTAGTCCCCACAAATGTTGATTATTTTATGCTGGCTCGCTTCCATGTCACAGTACTCTACCAGCAAGGTATATTATGCCTAGCTAAAATGCTACTTAAGACTTTAGTCTGTAAAATGAAAAAGCGTTCGACTGAGATCTATATATTCTTAAGTGTGCGTAATGGCTAGCTTCATATTGTACAGGGTATGTCATAGTTCATAGCTTCGTTATATTTGCTTCTTAACAATATTTTCTTTTGACTTAGTGAAGTTTATTGGAAGATCTATTATAAGTTGGACCCAAGATTACACCTTCGCTTAATGAGTATCTTTTAGTCGTTATTTGGTTTACTTGCTTCAATGTTTACTTTTTCGCCGCATGATGACACAGCTTGTTTGGAATGATGGTTCTACAATGTAATTGGGTAAATATTTATCATATCTAGTAGTCCTTAACTTTGCTGAGTTTCGGCAAAAGAGGAAATTAATTTCAAGTTCGTTTCCTTTTCTAATGGGTATCTTTAAGTCGAGCTATGTTTTCTTGCTTATTTCTTTACATTGCTGAGTTTTTTCTGTGTTTCAGTGCAATGTGTTGAGCTGAAGGCGTTGCTAAAGGTTGTCTGCTGTTTATAGATAGAGGCGTCGCGGAGGCGTGGCAAAAATCCTGGCGGTTTTTGTGCGTTTTTTTGTGCAATACGAGCGGAACGAGGTCAACACTTTCCATTTAATGTTGAATACACAATAAGCACACACAAACACACTGACAGCCTCAGACACAGAGAAGTACACAACCGCAGATATATGCAGAGCTCTGTATCTACTATGTATCTTCCGCTGTGTGTGTGTGTGGTGTGGTGTGTGTTGTGTGGTGTGTAGAGGTTCTTTTTGTATGTTTTGCAGTACATTTGTATGCAGTTTTGTTATGCATTTTACATTGTCGAAATGCTTGTTATTAAATGTTGGTAAAATTGTCACAGTTTTTCTTTTAGTTGTTGTTGTGTTGTTGTTGATGTTGCTGTGGTATATGTTGTTGTTGTTGTTGCTGTTGTTATTTGGTTGTAAAAAGTTGCACAGCAACAATAATATGAAACCAGCTAGCAAAAGCCATGGAAATGATTTATCATTTTTGTCATTTTATTTATGATTGCGATTTAATTAATTTTGCAAACGTCGCATAAATCTCAATTCCGCCCAAAAGTGTGTGTGTCTGTGTCTAACTGTCCCTGTGTGTATTTATATGTGTGTGTGTGTCTATGTTTGTGTATGTTCTATGAAATTGTCAATGCATTTTTGGACACACATTTTCTCTGGCAAAATTTAAGCTACAATTGAAATTTTGACATGAAAATACTTTTACTTTTGTTTTTACGGCTAAGAGCTAAATAAATGCGTCACAAGATCAAAAAAAATAATCCACAAACTCCGTGAAATTAGTGCTCAAAACCGCAGGACTATCAAAAAATAGTTCGTCAAACAAATTGTTTTTCATTACGGAATACGATTACATAGTTATACGAGTACGAGATTTACTGGGGATATAGTATACGATGTTACTTATAACTGTTACTGTACCAAAAGGTTTCCAAAAACGTCAGTAATGGAAATAGGAGAATTCGATTTCTAATTGGGGTGCAGGAATCAGAGCAAAAATCAAATTTTTATACATATAAATAGAAGAAAAACCAAGTGAAGCCCAGTTTAGAGCAGAACCTAAATGTAAGCTTGGTAAGATAAAGGTTTGGTTAGGCAGAAGATGGAAGAATATGAAATTTACCAAAGTAGAAGATCAAAGGTTTAAGAGATTAAGGATTGGGATTATCGGAAAATCATATCAATTTAAAAAAGAAACATTTCAATTTAAAAATAGAGTAGACGCAGTAGTATCAGCTTTATACTAAGTTATAGGAACCAAGGTATAGGAATTAAGGTAAAGCAATTTAAGATATTGAATGATATGTTTGAATGACATTTCATTTTGTAGGGAAAAGGATTAAAAAAGTTCCTGATTTAAATCAGTTGAAGCAATTATTAGTTACGTTCGGTGTTTTATATTTTCTTAGGAATTTATATTTAGAACTGCTGGAATTTATATATATTAACTAAACTATGAATAAATAAATTGAAAAAGAGAATCTTGTATTAAATTAGAGTTTTTCCTAGCAATAATATATATCTGTGTACTGAAAGTTCCTTAGAGATATCTTCAGGGCATGACTAAGGTTTGCTCTTTACTTTTCAACTAGATGTTATCGTTTCATAAATAGTTTTCTTCTGGAAGATATTTCATTAAGTTCATATTATATAAATGATATGATAAAGTATAGAAGTATCTGTATTAAGGCTGAAGTATAGCAAAATCTGCAGGAAACATCAGAATTATGTAATAAATAATTGTATTAAATGTTAAGATAAATCAGTCATCATACTTTATATATATACATTTGTGGTCTGGTGTTTTATGGTCAATTGGTTAAACAAGCAGCAAGCAACAAGTTGTAACTACGAGCTGGTTTTTATATTTGTTTTGTGTTGTTAAGCAAAGCTGGAAAAGCAGTCAAAGACCCAAAAATGAAGCCGAAACCAATGGAAAATTATATGATTAGCCCAAGCAAAAGGAGGCAAAGGCACCAGCTGCTGCGAGGGTCAATCGATGGGATGAGAAGGGAGTTGGTAGTTGGATTTTGGAGTTGGGATTGGAGTTGGATACCTGATGTCCTCCTTGGCCGTGGCATCCGTAAACACCGACAGGCGACTCGTCCTCAGACTTTCCTTGAGCATCGATGCACATGTCCGTTGCAATATTTTTAATCTGGAATTTAAGTTCGATTCATCATATATGGGAGAGCGACACATACACACAGAGATTCACAATAACATTGTAAGAACAAGATTAGAGACGAGCAACGACGGTTATTGTTATCGTTATCGGTATCGTTATCGCTATCGCTAGCGTTTTGTGTTGTGTTTTGCTGCTCTGTGAGTAGTTTCAAGTTAAAAGCCCATACCTAAATTAGTGAAATTAGTAAAATCGCAGGGGGACTGAACAATCTGTCTAGGCTCGTAATCATAATTTATATGCATATATATTATATAAAAGGAAAGGGAGAAATCTTAACGGTTTTGTGCTTCAACGGAGTTTGTGGCGGTCGCAGTGCTGCATAGTTATCGTTGTGCTGTTGTAACAAACCTGATTGCCACCCTGCCTGTGGCAGGGATATAGGCCAACGGCCTTCTTCAAGTTCCGCTTTCCTGATGGTGAGTCCAAGCAGGTGCGACCGCCATAACCTAAGTTTCTTATCTGTGAATTGCGAAAGAAATTTGTTTGTAGGCGCGTGTGTGTGTTTGTGTTTTCCACAAAATGGCTCATTAATAGGTTAGTTAGTGGTATTTCGGGAACAGCCAGGAGAGCCACAAACCGGGAACCGTAACTCTCGGGAACAATCACTAGCCACATGCTGCAAACAGATGCAACTTACCTCGCCACTCGCCACTGCATCGCCAGGTATAAAAAGCTCTGGATAAATGTTATCCAAATACCATCTAAAACTTTTGCATTCCAGATCGTCGCTAGAGTTGAGAAACGAGAAAAACAAAATCAAATATGTTAGGGGCATGTGTCTGTATCTAATTTGTCTATACGATGAGTTTGTTGCACATAGTTTCGTTTGGGTTAGTGTGAAGATTGTTAGAATTTTGATTTGATTTTGTTGTATCCAAAAAATAGTTTGCATATTTTGTTTACTTGTGGATTAGCTCTGTTTCGTATCCTTTATTATCAAATGCTTGAATCCTTTTCCCAGTTCTACTTACCGCAACTTCTTGCGTTCGCTAATGTCGCCAAAGTCTCCTTTATCATTGCCGATGCGCTGATAGTAATACTTGGAGTAATCGTCCATCCAGACCTCTGCCAGACGAACTGAGTTCTTTTTCAGGACATTCACACCTGTGCGCCACTGTGGGAGATGAATGAAAATGAATATGAATTAAGACATTAAAAGTGTGCAGCTTGGGGAACTGGTTGCAAGTGCCACAAATAACGAAACGGCGCCAAATGTCAAGGAAAATATTTGGCAAACAACAGCAAAGCTTCCAACAATGGACTTGAATCTGAAACTAAAGCCGGAACTGGATCAGAAGCAAAAGCAGCAGGAGCAGGAGCAGAAGCACAAGCAAAAGCTGGAGTTGGGCTGGCTTTGAGTAGACCAGCCTAATTACCTCAATGAGTCGGTTTACGTCGTGTGTACCAACTTCTGTTGCCTGTTGTCTGTTGTCCACTTGCTGCTGCTCCTGCTCCTGCTCTAGGTCCTGCTCCTCTTTCTGCTCCTGCATCTGGTTGCCATTGTGGTTGGGCTTTGGCTATCTGTCTTTACCCACAGTTGCCCCCCGTACCAGGCGCTTTGTCTGCCCGACGCCCTATGTTTGTCTTTTGTGTATTGTTCGTGTTTATGCATTTACTCTTGGGGTGTGTGTGTGCTGTGTGCACTGTGTGTGGCTGTTGCCATTGCCAACTTTGTGAGGCTTGTGGTAATGCTAATATGAAAATGTCCAATAGGAAGTTAAATTTACACTACACGGCAAAGTTGTCATGGTAACTTTTTGAAATGAATATTATGCTACAAATAATCCATAAATGTGATACATATTCCTATATATCTTTGCCTATTAATCGACATTTCAATCGAGTAGATAGTCGTTAAGTGTATTGGTAATTTTGTGTTTGACTTAAAACCATTGAATTGTACGTTTAGCTGCCAAATGTAAGCACATAATTGATATCGTTTATGGATAGACTCATATCGAATGGGTTCAAATGAATAAGACATTTTACTGATGAACCACCCTAATGGATTGTTTGCCTAACGTCAATCTACTCTTATAGCCCATCAGGTTATACTCGTTTCGTTTTAGCCCTCATTTGATGTGTTATTTGACGTCCATTTCCTGGGTTCAATTTTAGTTGCTTTTCTCTGGCAGCTACGTTGGTCGGTCTATGCAGTTCGTTGCAGCTTATAGCCTCCGCATGCCACATGCCACATGCTACACAGGAGAGCATTCATGCAGTATACAACTCGACTACTCGTAGAACCCGTGACGCCATTGACAACAAAACAGTTGCCAAACTTTTGTCAAGCGTAAACCGTTGATAATTGAGGCAACAGCCAAAGACTGAGACATAGCCACAGGCCCACTGCATGTACATCTCCTGGTATCTCTGTGTATGTGTGTGGGTGTAGCTGTGGGTTTGGTTTTGCGGGTTCAGGTCTGAGTCCATGTACGTGTATCTGCTGTGGATGGCATGTGCGACATGTGCACATCGGGAGACGCATTGGGCCACTGTTGACCAAACACGAACCTCGGGCACCAACTGGTCCTGAGGCTGCCCACACATGGCACATACACAGCACACTTACAGACACACACACATACACTAGCTGTGAGTGTGTATGTGCTCAAATTTTAAATTCTCTAACGGCGTGCAATTGCATTGGCGAAGCGTTAATGAGCAGTGAGTGAAGCAATGAGTGGACCACTGCGCCTGCCACTTATAATATTGAAGATGTTTCGAGGCAAGACGACTGGGTTCTGGCGAAAGACTTACCTTGTAGGGGGAACGCTTGCGGAAGATATGACCCACATGGGAGCAGGGTACAATTTCAAGTGTGCCACCGCACATCCAAGTCTTAAAGGACAGCTCCAGATTCTCACCACCCCAGATGTCGAAGCCGGAATCATAGGTGCCCAGACGCTTGAAAAACTCACGGTCTATGGAAAACAGTCCGCCAGCCATTGTGGGCGAGTAAACAGGCTCGGATGTGCTCTGCAAGTAAACAGGAAAAGCGGAAAATGAGAAAAAGAATATACGAAACATAAACACAAATTGAATGCCAACTGGAGAATAGACAGTAGACACAGCTTGGACAAATATTGTTGACTCAGTTGAGGCGGTTTATTTTTTGTGGTCCGGGTCTGGGTCGGGGTCGGGGTCGAGTCCCTCTTCTAAGTCCCGTAAGAGCATTTAATTTTACTAATTGAATGTCCCGAACGTATGTCAAGCGAATGTGTCGCCTGTTTGGGACTCACAAGTGGCTCACACCTAAACCAAAGTTCCGAACAAGTGTTGAAGGATACACCCTACCCACTCCTACTCCCCGTCCAACCGTCCCACCCGTCCGCCCGTCCAGAAACCAATGTACAGTTAAGTGTATCTTGTACAAGTATCCATCCTCCGGCTGCTACACCCCACTTGCCATCTGGTAGCAATTTTGTTAGCCTGGCTTTTTGGGCATACTGTGTTGAAAATAGCTGCAAAACACTTGAGGCTACATTTTATTTAGTACATATTTTCGTTTGCCTCTTTGCACCATTCTATCTCTTTCTCTCTCTTGCTGCTTCTCTTTTGTATAGCCATCTCTGTCTGGTTTTCTCCACACAAATTTTTGGTTGTAATTGAATATTTTGTACTCTGTATTTGGCTTGCACTCGCTCGCTGTCCAGCTTCAGACTTCCCCTTCAAGTCCAGACTCCTGCAGACTGGAGTTACGCTGCTTGAATCCGAGTGAGCAGAGTCCAACTTGTAGCACAGAATTTGTGCACTGGCAGATTTTGCATTTAATAGGGGAGAATTGCATTTTATTTCAATGCAATTTAATTACAAAATTTGTGCTGTGCTTTTTTTTTCCAGCAGAATTGTTGCAACAGCTGCTGCATGCATCGGTTTTCAGTTTATGGTTCGAGCATACAAAATAATTAAATATAAATAAAGTTTTTCGGTTTATTGTGTGTGGACTAGAGTTAACAAAGATCGCAACAACAACCTTTTGTGCGACTACACGACCTATTGAAAGCCTATATATATATAAATGCAGGTCATGGTATGTTTGAACTCGTTTATAAACACATAAAAGCTAGTCAGTTTCTGCTTTAATAGAGACAACAACTGCTCTGTTAATACTTTTCAGGATTTTAAATACTTTGTACTCCTTCTGGCTACAGCTACTTCAACATTACTCCTTAACCTACTCCATTAAATACAGGGTACAATATACATACAAATTAATTGCGTAATGTTGATAAAAATGAATATAAGTGCGCTTTTAAGGGTAAATTACATTAATATTATGATTTCATAAACAAACAGCAATTTGTCGATGTTCAACATAGAAAGTATGCAAATCTTTATCCAATATAACGTATACGCAGAGTGTGGCGTACAAAACATCTGGCAGGGCAATAAAAAATAAATAAAACAAAAAATTCTACGCTGTGAAACAGAATCCAAGAATTTAAAATGTAATGAAAAGCAAAGAATCTACAAGCCGAAAGTTAAATACACTTGAAAACACAGAGATTCCATTCTGGCTACGAATTCTTATGCTCTCAAGTACTTAAATAAGTCAGTAATATAAGACCTCTTAGGCATCAAAAGAAGTTGAAAGTTTGAAGAGGAACTTTCAGTTAATACTCGGATCGCAATACAGCAAGATGAAGCAGCACTTAAAGTACCTCAATTAGGGTATTCAAGGACTTCAGTAAGCCCGCTGCGTACTATGTAATACTCGTAATTGAGTTTCAAAGACAGGACCTCTACATGCCGGGGCGTAGGATAAAAAATAAATAAAATAAAGGAACGTAAAATCCCAAAGAAGGCAATGTTTGATTTTACAAGTGGCAAACGGAAACGAAAAATAAATGAAATTGTCACTGACTGGAATCCTGTCATCAGGCTGCTTAAAAGAAGGGAAGAGGAGAGGAGGAGAGAAAGGGAAAATGAGAAATTGCGGCAGGAGATCAGCAGCTAGAACAAGGGTATTGCTAAGCAACTAAAATATGTAACTTAAAAACAACAAACAAAAGGAAAAGAAAATATCTGGCGAGCTGAGGCGCAAAAACAAAGGAAAGACACACATACACAAAAAATGAAGCAAATAAACAAGGAGCATGCTCGACTAAAAATTACCCTTTAATTAAAGCAAAGGTGCTCTTAAATTTAAGAAAAGTAAATAATCTTTTCTGCTTCTGTGTCAAACTGTATCCAAAAAGTTATATTAACAAATAAAACATTGTTGCTATCATATTTTAGATATATCCTATAGATAGTTACTATAGATATTTACTATAGACACATAGCTCTCTCACTGTCTTAATAGTTTGTGATAACAGCATTCGCTTATCAACCGGGCTATTGATCCAGCCTAATAATGATTATCTTATGGGATGCTTTTATTGCCTCTTACATATGTTTTCCCAGCTGGCACATAGCGCTTTTTACGCAATTTCAGTTTTTACAGGGTACAACAAGAAAAGAAACAACAAACAGCAAACAGCAGGGCATTGAGTGAAATCTCCAAGCGGGACAAGTGCCATTGTGTTTTGGGGCGACCAACTTGGTAGAGGCTCAGGCCCAGGCGAAGGCCGGAATACCAGACGGATGTTAAATGGGAACTACTGGAGAAAAACCGCCTTCAGCTGCAGCTACAGCTCTGGCTTAAGCTTCAGCTATAGCCTTGTTGGCCGTTGGCAAATTCGCAGTGTGACATTTAATAAACGCTACTAGCACGAGACAACAATGGGTGCGAGTCTACAGAGCAAAGGAATGGCGAACGGGGTAAAAGCAACAACAATGACAACCATAAAAATGTTATAGGCAGAGGCATGCGAGAGCTGCAGACAGTGGGTGGGGGCTGGGTGGTTAGCACAACGGAAGCAGCGTGCGGGAGGCCATTTTCTTTTTTTTTAGCCGCCGGAAGTGACAGAACAAATAGCAAAAGTGAAAGGCAGCATCAACAAAAAAATATATATATATATATGATATATATATACACACGTGCGTGTGTGAGTGTGTGCGTGTGTAAATTATACATGTATGTGTAAAAGGATTTTATTGTTGTAGTTGCGACCAACAGGGGCAGGCGAGCGGAAGTATTTTTTTGTCTTTTTGTTGCCCTTTTTTCATTATTTTATTCGCAGAGAGGAAATGGAAGTAAAATGAAAATAAGTTTCTTGTGAAAAATAAACTAAAATGAAATAAAATTCAGCGCTGAATAAATAAATAAACACCAAAAGATGAGTAAAAATGCGCTACAGTTGCACCACGCCGTTTGCTGTTGCAACTTGCAACTCGCAACTCGCAACTTGCAGCTTTCAACTTGCAGTTTGCAGTGCAAACAATGTAGCGTAACTTTTTTACTTTTGGCATCCGTCGTCAACGAGAGTCGTCCTCATACGAATATAATGCGGCTTAAATGATTCAACAGCGGATAAATATGGGTACTTGCTGGGAGCTGGATATATGTGTCAGGTGGCAGGTGGCAGGTGGCAGCTCGCAGGTAGAAGGGACACACACGCGTGGCAACTGTAAACGATTCATATTGAGCGCAGCATGCGGCATGCGAAATGAGTTTTATTCTGGGCTGTCTTATAAAAAAAGACTCGCAAGGCTCAAAAGCTCAGGCCTTTCGGCACTTCTCAACGAATTTCGTTTGATTTATAAACCCAATCAATCAATTCAATTTGCCGCTAATACTTCTCAACAAAAGGCCTACCCAAACGCGCAGTAAACGCATAAATTCTACCGAATGTTAAGTAGAAAAGCGATAGACCTAGAAATACCCTGTGAAGAGGCAGAGGCAACCTGTCTTAGCTGAGATCAAAAGAACTCCAAGCTACCCTCTAACCTATAAGTATAGATCTTATTTAGACCCAAATCAATACCATTTTAAAAGATCTATAACTGGGCCTTATCAAAAACAGATACTCCCTAAACATTGTACAGGGTATTCTTAATGGTAAAATGTTGGCCTATTTAGATATCACATAAATCTTGCGGTATTTATTATGTTAGACAGTGTGCGGTGCGTTTGACACAATTTAGCTGGAAAAATGATGAGTCCTTTGGCCGCCAAAGCCATTCGTCAAGTGCAGAGCTTAGTAGAGATTCCCTACTCGAAGGGCCTTGCCTCGGCTCGCCTTGTTTCGACTCGACGATGGCAACCGCAAATTAAGCAGGCGCAACGAGAAGTGGCCCCGTTTTAAAGGCATGCGGCAAGCGGCAAGCGGCAAGTGGCAACTGCCGCAATGTGTGCTATGGAAATAATGTGCTAACCAACGGGGCTTCCAGCATCAGCAGCAGCAACAACAACAGCAACAACAAAATCCACATTAATATGAAATAAAACAGTCTCAAAAAGCAGCAGGAGGCGACCAAAAAAAATTATATATATGCTCGGGAATATCCTTAATGTCAGCGTCGCATTATGCAAGGCAGCATTCTAATGTGAGAAGGGGGCGAACACGAATAGAGGGGGATAGGGAAGAGATCGGTTGGCCTCTGGGGGGCGTGTCAGGCACGCATAAGGGCACAAAGTGACAGCGGGCCTTGCCGCCTGCTGCTGCTTGCTTCTTGCCACCTCGCAGCAGCAGTGGGAACAAAATGTGGAAAGAAATTTAAAAGAAGACGTCGAAGGAAGGAAGGAAAAACGCTGCTTGACATAATGTGAAGTTGACTTTTGACAAGTGCTTGCAGACACGCCCATACGCCCACACACCCACATGCGTGTGTATATTTGCATGTATCTGTAGTTTGAAGTGACGCTCAGCGGGGGCAACTTGAGAGTTTTCAGGCCTCTTGGTATAGCATTTGCATGAGTCAAGCGCTAAAAAGTCGCTTCAACCTCTTTTAACGCTCTCAAAGTTAATAGTTGCACAAGTTTGGAGTACAGCTCAAGATCTTTAAGTATGTAGCAAGGATACGGATTGCCTCGAAAAAAGGATACTCTTTCAACTTTGAGCCTGAATTTGCCAAAGGAATAGCCTACATCTTTCAGCCTCAACTTGGCAAAGGTGCCACTGCAATCGAGTGGTGTTTAACCCTCTTAAATGTGAGCTTAAAGCATATTAAAATATTTTTAATGTAACACACACACACACACACACATAGACATATTAATATATAGCACACACACATGCAAAGCTGAGTTTGGCCGGAAAGAAAATGTTACATGAAACGCATCAAATTAGCATAAAAAGTTGCTCGGTGCTTAGCTGATTTTGCTTTGATTACCGGTTCACTGGACCGTTAGCGAGTGCTTAACGTTGGGCAGGACCAGGACCACAGGCGGTGGCAGAGGCAGGGGAGAAAAGCAGAACCTGTATCCTGTATCCAGAACACAGACAAAGAACCAGAATCACAGCCATAACCAGAGCACAACCCAACGGAGGCAGCAGGCGCACTCAGCTCGACTATCTGCGACTAAGCCGCAGGCTAAGGCGTAGTCAAGGCAACTCGAAAAGGGGGTGGGCAGCTCTATTGGCAGGTCTTAACAATAAGTCTATGGCTACGCATAGATAAGCACATCGAGACTTAATTTAATGGGCAGTTGAAGGATTGAAGAGGAGTCCACAAAATCTCTTCAAGTTTTCATAAGAAATTTCATGAGAAATAATACGAGAATATAAATATGTTTATTGAATATATATTGATATTACATATACATAGAAGTAAGTTATAATAAACAATACAAGTTAAGCGCAACTTTGTATGTATCAACCGATGTTCTCCACTTTTTAATAGAAACGTCTCTCTACTGCTTTCTATGCCCCTTTTGTGGGATGCCTCTGTGTGCTCATAAAACGCAGCACAGATTTGCGCGCGTTTTGAAAACTTTGTACGTTTTTACACGCAACGCGTTTCCCTTAAAGTGCAATAAAAGTAAAGTGCAACGCTGCGTATTAAGCAGTAAAATGCGCGCACGTGCAAAACGCCAAAAAATGCTCACCAAAGCGCCAGCAGGGGGAATAAAAGAGAAATACAGGAAGAGCAGCCCAGAAAGCCATAAAAGCGGAGAGAGGGGCGAACGATAGGAGATGAGAAAGTGTGAAAAACTTTATGAAAATTAAAAGAAAATGCGCTGCGTTGGCCTTCCCTGTTTCGTGCGGAAAATGATACTAAATAATGTCATCAAAATGGCGACAGCGGCACGTTTTGACGAGCGGAAGCGCGACCCCTACCCGAAACAGGAAGAGGGACGAGGTCGTGCCAACTTAGACGCTTATTTAATTTGCCCAGCAGTTATTTAAGCTAAGGCCGTCTCAAATTAAGCAAAGTGGGAAGCGCAGGAGAAGACAAGGGGAGGGGATATGCCCCGCTGGACATTACATAATTACCAGAGAAGCGTCGCCGCTGCGCACGTCTACGTACAATGTCCAGCTGTGGCTTTTAAATATCAGCCAGAACGTGTTCCTGCCGTACCTCGCTTCAATCGCATAGCCCATCCCATACCCAATCCCATACCATATCCTATTCCTATACCCATTTTCGTCCCTTTTCGATGGCTCTTCAAATCGCTGAAAATTAAGTTTTTGATTATGCGAAACGCGCACTCAATTTGCATGCCAGATGGAGGTGCCTTGGCGCAGAGTTACGAAAACCGCCTCTCTAGGAGTACGTGCTTATATCTAGTTTATGGCGAATATGGCTAGAACTGAGCCACGTTCTTATATTGGCCTCACAAGAAGCTCATAAATTACTTGAAAAACTTTGCTCAAAATTGATGCCAGAAATTAGAAATATTTGTTCACTTGTAAAGTTGTAAACCTATCAAATTTAATACTCAAAAGTATAAAAAGTTTAACTCAACTGCTTTAACTTGGTTAAAACTAGAACGATTTACTTTGTCGGAAATGCCACTTGGCTGGGAATCGTAACTTGAATTTATGTATAAGGCGAAAGTGTTAGCAACTTTGCTGAACTCATGCAATGTTAGTCTTTATCAACAGTTTCTTTAGACTATTACAATTATTTACAATATAAAGTCTAAGGATTGTTTTTTGCGGGGAAATATTAATATTTTATAGGCTTCCAATTAACTTTCTCTATGTTCCACCTAAAACATAATATTGGGCGGGTTTAACATCTGGTTTCCATGTTTCGTTATAAGCATACGGCAATTACAGTCGTAATAAAGCTGAACGCAATTAACTAATGATTTGCATACACAAAATGCCCCAAAATTAACCCCAAATGGTAGTCTAAGGATTGGCGGGGGAGGGGCAGTTGCAGTGACGCCTCAGCTCCTGGTAATACTACGTATGCAAAGCTGGGCAATTAATAATGGCGACCTGCAGGCAAACGCGTCCAGGCGAATGCAAGCCAAACAGTTGCTCCACATTTTGTGCTGGCATGAAGATGATCATAATGATTATATGAATGCTGATGATGATGATGATGGTGATGATGGTAATGTGGTCTGGCAGGCGCAGGCTTGCAGCTTCAACTTGCGCTGGCATGCAAAAAATGTATAGCCACAGCTATATATATACATACATATATAGCCATCCATCTGCATGTCATGATTGCAGTCTAGTCGAGCGGAGCTCTGGCGGGGTGGGGAATGGGGGAGAGGAGAGGCAGGAGGAAGCTATCCCCATAATGTTGTCTGCCATGCACGAAATATCGGTTTCGAAAATTGCTTAAAAATGAACCAACTGCTGGCAGTTGATGGATGGGCTCGCAAAGTGAGGCCAGCTCCCAGTTCCCAGTTGCCAGTTGCCAGTTGCCAGTTTGCATCTATGCCCCACCAGAGCTCCACCTAAAAAGCCCATCCACTTGAGCCAGAGCCATCATGATGCGGCGCTAAGGACCAGCTGAAGTGCTTCATGGGGCATGAGACGTCAAGGGGCATCAAATTTTGTATATTTCAAGTGTTTGCGACGAGAAAGACTAGACTTTAAAATTTTCATATCTACTTTTATGTAAAGTTGTTTTTTTGTGTTGCTTATTTTCATAGCTATTTCTCATGCATTTTTACTATGCACACACACACACACACTAACGTGTTGTTGTTTTGCTAAGAATGTCGACAAAAAAGAAGAAGCAAACATTTGCAGCTATAAAGAACTCCAGTCTATCGTTGCTTCAAGATGCTATCGTAAGATATATATGGAAATGTCTAATTTTAAACTAAAGAAAGAATCTGGATTTAAAAACTCAACCGAACGTACGCAAAGTAGAAGATTATCCCGTTAATTTTCATTCATTAATGAAGATTCTTTAACCACAAACAATTATATTCGTATAATAATTATTCGCACTTTCAGCAATTTTTCATTATTATCGAATAATGAAAGAGCTTTAATGGGGTTAATTATGACAGATTGTTTCTTTGTTTCATTATGAACTCTACTCAAAAGGGATAATAGGGATTGCTGCTTTAAAATGTTTACTTTCGGCTTTACCCTGTAAGGATTAAATAATAAAGAGGGTATTATACAGAAAGGGTAATAACCTTATGGTACTGTATAAGTGATATAAAAAACGCAACTTTTGGACTTTACACTAAGCAAAGGGTATTTTTCAATCCACCAGTTTCAACTTCAAATATTCTTCCTTGTTTTGGGTTTTGTTTTGTGCTATTTTTTGGCTTTTTTTGGAGTGTTCTGTGCATTTTTACGAGCGCTTTTTAATAAATCATGCGCCACGTAAGCTGACTTTCATACACACCCGAACGGAACAAAAGTGTGTGTGTGTGTGTGTGAGAGGATTTGCGAGTGTGTGTGTAAGGGTTTATTTTGGTGTCGGTTTGCCCCCGTCTACACACACACACACACACACATTCTCTTGAGTGAGTGATTTGCATATGTTGCCGCTGATGCTGTTGCAGCTGCGAAAAAATGGGCAAGCACACAAATCACTTTTTGGGGGTATGTTGGGGCAGCGGCAATGGCTATGACCACACCCACAGACCAACTGTCCAACAGGAACAGCAGCCACCCAACAGCAACCCTTTGAAGTGGTCGTTTGTCTCGGTTACCATTGGAGTTGCCCCCAAAAATTGTTCACAGCCTCATTCAGATCCTGTTTCCAGCACCTGCTCCTGCTCCTCCTCCGTGCGCTGTTTCTCGTTTCCCGCACGTTTACGTCCTCGTTATTGCATTGGGTGCAAATTAATACACTTGCGAGCTGTTGGGATTGCGGCATGATCTTGTTATTGTGCCCGTAGCTATCGTATCGTTCCCATGCCCTCTTTTGCCACCCATTGCTCTCATGTTATCATTGTTGCGGTTTTCGATGGAACAGAAACTGGAGCAGGGGCTGAAGCAGGACGAGTAGCAGAAACATCAGCTGCGGGCTATCCACAAAGTTTGGAGTATTTCCCTGCATAGCTTAATATGCAAAGTTATGAGTGGGTTGTGTCCCAATGACCGTTTGTTATCGTTGTTATGCAATGAAAACTGGTCAGCAGACAGCTCATCCTCCATTCCGCTGGTGCACCAACTCTCCATCGCTTTGTGGTCAGTTTGTGCTTGGAGTACTCGTAGAGATGCAACTCTAATTGGATACTGGACACTGGATCGTTAAAATTGTGAATGGAATCAAAGAAGAACTTCCTTAACTCTTAACAAAGGTCTACATTTTAAACTGCTGACAGCGTTAATACATGTAACTATCGTACCGCCAACTATCGTCTGGGACTGTCATCGCTATTTGGCAACATCAAGTGCCAGTTAAGCGCATTAAATTGGCGTCCATTTTATAATTCTCCGAATAACATAATTTTGCCGTTATTAATGGACGCCGTGTGCTCGTGAAGCTGGTAGCAAGTGCCGTATAGTATGCCACTTGTGTGTGTTTGTGTGTGTGCGAGAGCTGCTCTTTATACGAATATGCAGCATACTTTCAGGCGAGTGTAAAATATCGCTTCAGATTTTCAACGTTTAATTAAACAGCGCCGGGCAGCACATCATACAATATAAAAATGTATGTAAGTGTGTATAGAAAAGAACGAGAAACAGAGAGAAAGGGAGAGAGAGTGCGATGGTGAGAATGTAGGAAGGAGTAAGAGGGGTAGGGCAGGAGATGTAGAATCAATTTGCATTGCTATGGCAGCTGATAAGCATGGAGTTTTGTATGCTGAGTTTCGCCTTTGTTGGGCTCCTCTAACTTCCATTCGTTTCCTCCTCTCATCACCGCACGTCCAACACTTGTTTGAACATTTCAATTAAAAGTTAAACTGCATGTAATTTTCAGAAAATGTGTAAGTAATAACGTTGCGCTCTACTTGAGCCAAATTAATTTATAAAATACAAAAAGGAAGCAAAAAATTGAAAAGTTCCCTACAAAACAAAAAAAAGGCCAGCCGTAAGGATTTTGTTATAGACCCAAACTGGCTTCCCATTAATTATAAAAAGAAGCCAAAGCTTAAAAAAAAGTAACCTCTAAGGCCATAACCGAAGCGAGCAGCCAGGCCAAAAGGCTGTGAGGCTGCGGTGCTTCGGGGCAGGTTTAAAGAGGTATCGGATTTCAGTTCCGTTTCGTAACAAAAAGCGGCTGCCCTTGGCCAGTTTCAGCCCTTTTTTTCATCGCTGGTGTGTGGTTAGCTCGTGCGTATGATTGACTTAATCATAAGGATTAGAGAGGGAAATAAGAAGAGTGGGTAAAAGTAGTGTACAGCATGGAGACGAAACAAAAGGAAGCTGAGGTAAAAGCTAATCCAATTTTGGGGAACTTTTTACACTTTTCGCTTATGTAAATTAACAAGCAGTAGCAATTTCAATTACCGGCCAACACCTACACCCACACACAGACACAGACACAGAAACAGACAGAGGCACAGACACACACCCACCTACACACAGTCACACAGTCGACACACAAATTGGCTCTAATTTTGCAATAAAAGCGACACGCCATAAAAGGCGATAATTGTTTTGCACAAAGTGTGGGGTTAAAAAAGAAATCAACAATAAATGTAACAAAAATTTATTTAAAAATGCAAATTTCACAACCAAATGGAAGACAGAAAGCAAACAACAATCAGCAATAACAAACAACAATAAAAAATAAAAACATTTTTTGTGTGTGCAACTTTCGCATTGACTTTATGTCACAAGGCAATCGACAAACATTTTATGCAAATACCTCGGAAACTGGATACTGAATCTGGGAGCCTGTTCTATTACCTTCCGGTCCTGCGCTCGTGTGCTTGATTGTGCGTGCCAGCTGACAGAGATAAGGGTTAAACTGGGTTCAAGTGCTATCTATCTAACTTTGTCCCTCTCTCATACACTCACTTTGCTCTCCCTCTCTCAAACAATCGATGTGCATGCTCATGAATACTAAAACAGCTGTCACATGTGTGTGTCTAAGTGTGTGTGCGTGTGGGACTCTTGAGATCACAGAGGTCAGCTTAAAGTAAATAAATGGAATAAAACGGCAGTGCAAATGAAATATGGAAGACAAGAAAGAAGTAGAGACAGAGCGAGAGGAGGGGCAGTGTGGGAGAGGAAGACTAGCGGAGCGAGCGGACGGCGAAGACGAGAGCAAAGATGCAAATTGAATCGAAAAGTGATTATGCAAAATAAAAAAAATTGCAGGCTAGAGTACAAAAGAATAGAAGAAGATATAACGGTTCCTGGCTGTCAGATAACAAAAGCTTTTAAGGCTCAGACGAATGACACTAAAACGAAACTACATAAAAACGAAGCAAAGTAAGAAACAGGCAATTAAATGAAATCTATAAATAGAAATCAGTACAACGCCATATCTCGAATGTTCTTTTTTCACTGGATTCGGCAGCCTAGCTCAAATTTCAGCAATTGAAATCAGACTTGTAAGCGACATATACATGTAGAGAGGTAATTACAGTGAACACTCCATTTGACAGCTCAGAGGGGATACATTCTGTGGGCTCAAAAGGTTTTATTTTCTATTAAAAATCAATTTTGATTCATTTCCTGCTATGGTACACAAGTATCATATTTATATATATACAAATATATAATACAAATATGTTATAATTAATTCCATAATTTATATAATAAATAATATTTATTTTAATTTATTTAAATACCTTTTGAGACGCTCATAATGCCATTCTTTATGCTCAGAGCTCACTGTATTTATTAAGACTTTATAATTGAGCTTTCGGTGTCGAGCGATTTGTGCTTTGCTTTGTTTATCAGCTCGCGCTTTACACATCATTCAATAACAATAACAACAAGAACAACGTCTCAACCTTCATCTAAAGCGGCTTCGATCACAGTTTGTAAGCGCACAAAATTCAGTTTCAAGTCGACCGGCAAGCGGCAAACACAGCTTGACGAACCCAACGGGTAACGGAATTCTTGAAAGATGATGAAAATACTGGCATTGCTGGGTCTCTGCCTGGCCACCGTGCTGGCTAACAAGGTGGGACCACAATCAGGCGTCACACAGAAGCATTTGATTTGCTACTATGACTCGTCAAGTTTTACCAAGGAAGGTGAGTTCGAAAATTGGATAACAAATTGGAATCGAGCACTTAACAGAAAAAAGGCTTACGTAATCCCCATAAAACGAGACACTCGATAGTTATTCATTTATGTATGTACATATATTATTTATACATATATGTATATGTATAAAAGCACTTTATGAGTCTAGAAATTGAAGAAACAAAGGCCGAAAATTGTAAGAGATGTGATACTTAGAAACGAAGTGTGGCTAATCTATAGGTCCAAGTACGAGTTCCGAGAAATTAGGTTTATTTGTTTGTTTTTCTCAAGATGGCGCAACGGCGATAACGAGCAAAGCTAACAATGATTTAAGACCCCGCGTACAGATAGAAAAATATAAATGGAGGTCCATTAGGTCATCAACAAATATATATAGAGATGTACGTGAATGACTAACCCAGATTTGATTTGATTTGATTTGATTTACTCTAGAAACACAAAATATAATTAATATAATTAATATTTAAATTTATCTAAAGATCAAACAGACTTGAATTAATTTTAAGTAAACCTGTTAAAGTTTCTGGGAACTGTATGAATTTAATCATGTTTTTCAAATCAAGCTAAATATCAGTGAGGTCAAAGATGATTCCATCTACAGCTAAGTTATCTCATCAAGATGAATAAATATTGGTGCTAATTGCTGTCTAGATTTCTTCAAGTACTACAAGGTTTTTCCCCCCTGTATTTAAATAGGTCTGGGCAAAATGGTTATTGATGAAGTGGAACCTGCGCTACAACTCTGCGATTATCTGATCTATGGTTATGCGGGCATTGAGCGTGGATCAAACAAGGTGCTCAGCCTCAACGAGCAATTGGACTTGGATTTGGGCAAGGGACTTTACCGCACTGTGACCCGCTTGAAGCGCAAGTATCCCAATCTGCGTATCCTCTTGAGCGTGGGCGGTGACAGGGACATTGAGACTGGCGATGATGCTAAGGACTTGCCAAACAAGTATCTGGAGCTGTTGGAGAATCCCACGGGTCGCATACGCTTTGTGAACACCGTTCACACACTGGTGAAGACCTATGGCTTTGATGGTTTGGACATGGCCTGGCAGTTCCCCAAGAACAAGCCAAAGAAGGTGCATGGTGGTTTCGGTAGCTTCTGGAAGGGCTTCAAGAAGGTCTTCAGCGGTGATCACATTGTCGATGAACATGCCGAAGATCACAAAGACCAGTTCACAGGTCTATTGCGCGATGTGAAGAACGCCTTCCGACCAGATAATCTGGTCCTCTCCGTGACTGTTCTACCTAATGTGAACTCTTCCCGTATGTTCTCCTCTGACACTTGTCTAGACTGTAGCTAATTATTCCCATTATCTTCAGTGTTCTATGATGTGCCCGCCGTGGTTAACTATCTGGACTTTGTGAATCTTGCCGCCTTCGACTTCTACACCCCGCAGCGCAATCCCGAGCTGGCCGACTACACTGCGCCCATCTATGCACTGAACGAACGCAATCCCGAATTCAATGTGGATGCTCAGGTCAAGTTCTGGCTGCGTAACAGCTGTCCAGCTAGCAAGATCAATGTGGGTATTGCCACTTATGGACGTCCCTGGAAAATGTCTGAAGATTCGGGTTCAACTGGCGTGCCACCTGTTGCGAAAGTAGAAGATGAAGCACCCGTAGGAGCCAACAGCCAGCAACATGGCCTCTACAGCTGGCCCGAGGTCTGTGCTCTCTTGCCCAACCAGGCCAATAGCCACGCAAAGGGCGCCAGTTCTCCACTCAGAAAGGTCAATGATCCCACCAAGAAGTTCGGTACCTATGCCTATCGTGCCGCTGACAGCAAGGGCGAGCATGGTATCTGGGTGAGCTATGAGGATCCGGATACAGCTGCCGAGAAGGCTGGCTATGTGCGCAACAATAACCTGGGTGGTATTGCTCTTTTCGATCTGTCCAACGATGACTTCCGAGGAATCTGCACCACCGATAAATATCCCATTCTCAGGGCTGTCAAGTATCGTCTTGTTAACTAAAGTTTTCAGCTAGTTGTCATTTCGACCAAGTTTTATAATCGTTTATCAGAGATTTATACAAATATATATGTTTCTTGTGCCTTAAGCTGATTCAAATCCGAAAATATTGAAGAAGATTATATGAATTCCCGATTTATAAAGTTGATCCAATACTAAGTCGGCAATTATTAAACAACTACTTAAAGGGAATGATTGCGTAATCTCCTATCAATAGACCTTCAGGTATCTGTTACCATCAACCCGCTCGATAAGTACTTCTTTATATGCATATATCATCAAGTTAATATTGTATTTATTTCGGTATTTGCGTTGACTTTCCGTATTTCGTATTGTGCTGTGATGGATGCTAAAATCCAATTGACTTTGACATAAAAGCGTAATCGGCTTTAACATTAAAGAAACACAACCGCAAGTTACACCTCCTTCTTCTCCCCCGCTCCTCTTTCATATGCGCCTCCCTTGGTGCGGATGCTGTCTGAATTGACTGCTCAACATTTGTCATTTGAGGCGTAGGGCAGAAAATTTCGCATACGCAGCGTATTACAGAACTCACAAAACACTCGACGCAACGAGGCAAAAATGGTCTAGCTTCATGTTATGCACGATTTCACAACAACAACAATCATCAGCAACAACAACCATCAGCAACAACAACAACAATCAGCAACAAACAACAACATTAGAGAAGGAGAAATGGAAAAAGCTCTCAAAACGCACGCATAGGCAATCAGAATGGAATAAACCTAAAGCGTAAGAAATGAAATGAAACGTGCAATGTGCCTATGTGTGTGTGTCTGTGTGTGCGTGTGTATATGAGTATAGGGTATTAGAAACCATTTACCTATCCACACAGCACCATTACACATGCACATAAGGATAAGAGACGACGACAGCCAAACAATTTTTATAGGTAAACTTTACCTTTTCTTTTTTACTGGTGTGTGTGTGTGTAAGGGTGTAGTGTATGGGCGGATAAAGTCCTTTGTGTGTGTGTGTGTGTGTGTGTGTATCTGTGTGTAAGTGCCACTTGGATCTCACTCTCTCACTCTTTCATCGTCTCTCTCTCTGGTTTAGGTTATGTTTCTGGCATTAGGTCTAGAGACTATGGTGTCTATGTATGTATATTTAAACGGCTGGCCCAACGCTGCGTATGGGTACGCACATTACGTATACGCCATGTACAGCATGGATATACCTTAGTTTTTGTAAATAATTGGATTAGTATTTGTGCGGCTGCAGATAGAACTGAAACACAAACAACACCCAGCCAACTTCGCATCCCATTTTCCCTTTGTAACATTGCACGTTTCTGGGATTTTTATGAAATTGTTCTGTGTAGTTTTATTTTATGCGCTTTGGGTTATTTGAGATTTTTATGCCAACATATGGGTGTGTGTAAATTTCTGTGTGTGTTGTGTGTGTGTGTGCTAACAAACGCGAGCGTATTAGTTGCCAGCTCCAGCATTTTCATTATTTTTAGTTAGTTGCCGAAAGCGCCGACCGAATAAGTTTTTATATGTGTTCGTTTCAGACCAATTTCAGCTATTCAAAGCCAAAGCCAATGCTAAAGCCAAAGCCAAAGCTGAACTCGTTGCTCTGAATGCTGCTACGCCTTTGCATATTTTAAACTCACACTTTGTAGGCCATTTGTTGCGCCCAGAAGTATGCTATAGAAAAATATGGTCGCACTTCAGCAACAGAAAGCGCACAATTTGTACAAAAGTGAATGAAAATTAGGGTGGATAACAAAGTAATAAGAAAAAAATAAAGCATATAAACGGATACTGCATAAAATAAATTAAATGTTGTCAAAAATTTAATAAAAAATTGAAATTTTTTATTGAGTTCAAGGTGGAAAAATACCTAGAAATTTGTTATCTGTTAATTAAATGATTGAAATTTTTTTATATTTTGTTCATTTTATGGATTTAGTTATACATAATAAAAATTGAAAGGAATCCTTAGAACTCTTGATTTAAATTTCGAACGATAAGTGCTCTAAAGACTTGAATAGAATAGAATTCAATGGCTGCCATTAATCAAAATGAACTGAATAGAAAAATTCCATACTTTACTAACTTTGGTTTAGAGGCTGCATCTGACCATTTCATGAAGTAAGTTAACTTTAGTCTACACGTTTTAAGGAATTGATGAAGTTTTTCGATATTTTATAGCAAGCACGAAAAAAATAAGTTGAAAGCGAACATTTTAAAGGATATAAAAACATTTGGTAACAAAAACAACAATGTTAAAGTCAGCTGAAAACCATGTTAAAAGGTTACAAAACACGAGCGCGTGCAGGTGGCAGATGCCAGATGGCAGAGGGCAAGAGGGAGGAGGAAGGTGGAAAAATGTAGAGAGTGGAAGGTGGGAGGATAAAAAGCGAGCAACTGGCACAAATGTGCCGTCAGGTAAGTTGCGGCAGGTGAAAAAATGGTAATAAAAATGTTATGGAAATCTGGCAAGATTCAGGAATACTTGAAATAAAGCAACAAAGGTCGCTGCCTCCCTCTGCCTCGCTCTCATTGTTTAAATATTATTTACGAGAAGGCATTAAAGTCCCACAATTTGCCCAGCGAGTGATTTACTGAAATTTTCCCGCATCACCATCCCCTTGCCCCTTTCTTAAATCGAAATTTGCTGGCAATGGCAAAAGTTGAACATTTTGCCAAATTTTCTCCAACGGTAAAGGGTCAGAGGGGTCAGTAAAGCAAATGGCAGCTGCCAAGTAAATGCCAAATCCATTAGCCGATGGCAATGGCAGCGCTACTCACGTGTAATCAGACAGCTGCCCCTAGACACCATACCTACCCCAAATTTGGACCAGCCTCATACCTGTACACACACGTATACACTCACTCTACACACTCTAACACACACGCATACGCACACTTCACTGTTGTGCTTTTCAACTATATATTGATTCTAAAGCAACGCTTCAGGAAGAACAACCGAAAACACAAACAAACTGACAAAACTTTTGCTGGCACTTGGTCGACGTGGTGTAGCGCGTTGAGGAGTGAAGTGAGTGAAGTTTGAGGGGGGAAGGATTTGCCGTTAACGAATATGTATTTTTGATTCCCCTTGCTATATTTATTATTGTTATTGTTTTGTTGTTGTTGTTGCTATTGTTGTTGGTAGCAGCTCGTTACAAGTTGAGCAACTTTTGGACACACACAGCAAAAGTTGAGAGCAGGCTTTAAGACTGTCGACAGCTGCCAGCCAAGAGGTATCCTGGAAGCGAGGATATACACCGCACTTCAGTTTCAGCTCCAGCTCCAGCTCCAACTCCAGCTTCTTTAACTTTTTCAGCTGCTCCTCCAGGTTGCTTCAGTGCTTTGAGTACATATTTTATGTATTCTAAAAAGGCTTTTCAATTTAACCGTCAGCAGCAACGGAAACTTTCGACTGTCATTTATTGCGTTCTGTCGCACATGCGAAAATCTTCTTTTTTTATAAGCGATTTCTCTTCTTTTTGTGCGAAGCGCCAGCAGCCATTATCATTGTCTACAGACAGACACACACGCACAGACATTCTTATGTAAGAGACAACATTTATGGCTGATTCCCGTTCCGTAGCCGGCAAATTGCCAATGTGGAGCACAGGAAATGCTTTACTTGATTTAGCTGCTAAGTGCAGCTCCAGGCGCAAGTGGAAACAGCAACAGCAATTGCAACAACAACGGCAACGGGAGCTGCAGTAAAAGCAACATAAATGAAAATGTGTCCAACCCGAATCTGGTGTGGATTTTCGGCAACAATGTTCTCATAAATTCTCTTGGCGCTTGTAAAAACAATTATGCCAGATATTTACGCCGCAAAAGGAGACGGCGGTTGCCATTGTTGCAACTGCAACTGCACCAAATACCAGCAGCAACAATAACAACAACAGACGGCGTGAATTTGCTGTTAACATTTTGGCTTTTAATTGCAATTTCGCCTTCCCCTTTCCAAAACCCGCAGCTCCACATTCCACCGTTGTAATTTGCGCAGATTATTTCTGCAGGGTTAACGTGGCGTATGCGTAATATCACTTACATGTTGCTGCGACTGCGACTGTGACTGCAGCCATGGCTTCGACTGTGTCTGCAAATTTATGCACATTTCGCCACTCAAAAGTCAAATGTTGTAATTAAGAACGAAAGCGAATTGTTTTATTAAAAATTGTTAAGCGAAATTTAAAATCCTTAAATTCAGAAAGAGCAATCAAAAGCTGAAGGGAAAGAGCAGCAGCTGTGCCAGACACAGAGACTACGTGCTGTACAAATCTACTCTATTAAATGCAATTTCGGTTGCTAGATAATAGGTGAAAACCATTCAGAATTGAAACACGTGTGCGTGTGTGTGGGTGGCTAAGTGTGTTGTTTAAGCTACCAACTAAAATTTTCATTTCGAGTGTTTGCCAAACTATATTCGTAAACCAGGTATAGCAACTGCTACTATACTAAATACTCATTTATCTTGCGAATAAGCTATGGCATACAAAAGAGGCGTACATGGAATATTTGTGAAGAAGGGTTTGCTATAAGTTTATATTAACTCTGTCTAGAAAACTCGATTTTTTAATCAAAATTCTATGTTTTTGCTTGTCAATTAATGAGAAACTATTTTGATTTTAGAAAAAATGATAAGCCAAACTAGTTTAAGTTTTAAACTTTCATTCATTTATGCGCAATTTTTATAAATTTAATCTAAAATATTATCTAAGCAAACGAAAAGTGAAACATGCAAACTAGAGAGGATAAACTTATGAATAATATTAAAATTTGTAGCTGTCATGAGAACGATATTTAAAGCTGACGTTTCCTTGTCTTGCTAAATACTCTTAAAGAGTGGTTAGACTTAGCCCCTACGGCGTACGCCAGTGGCTGTGTCATAATTGCATGTTTCTACTGTTTCTGTGGGCTGTTTAGCACCTGGCTGGCGACAGGTGTCGGGGCCGAATAAACAGGTAATAAAGATTTATGACGGTGTATGAGAAATGATGCCTCCATAGGCAGTTTCAAGTACAACCTGCATTTCTGCTAACATAGCGAAATACTAAAAAAAAATACATAAAACGAAACGTAACATTTTATGAGAATCGTATAAAACTAAGCAAATATTTGGACAATGTTGTGAGATGCAACCGAAACAACTTGCTGAATAAATTCTCAGTAAATTTATTCAGAACCATATTTCCCAATAGGAAAATGAAAGTTTGCACTTCTATCTACGAGTATAGGGATTTAAGTTGACCCAATTTATAGCTTAAGATTGGTTCTAGTTTTCTATAATCTTTCATTCAAAATACTCTCTGAAATCCGAGCATTTGCTTCCATAATCTCTATGATGATATGCAGCTTACTGACGCATTCAAAGAGCTGCATAGATACTCCCATCTGAACCATTCACTATACCCATATCATAACAAACAGCTATGGTTGTGGTAATGTGTTTTTGTGCGTGTGCATGTGTGTGTGTGTGTGTGTGTGTGTGTGTATTTTGGGCCACTTACGGACACATTCTGTGCACGGCAAATACTCGCATTTTGTAGTCACGTTCGAGCGTTTTAAGCGGTTTCATGCATTCCGTTCTATTTTACAGAACGGATTTTTGGTATACCGGATGAAGGTTTTGGCTGGTACGGCTAACCTATCCTGGCCTAGATAAACATAGACACACACACACACACATATAGATTATATTACGCATACACGCATATAAAGATAATGGCATGCGCTTAAACAAACACGCGCCACACATACCACAAAATCCGTCCCGTTTGAAGTGTTTGAAAATTTCAATGTGGTCGCTGTTTATATAGGAGAGAAGGGTGAGAAATGGGGCGTATAATCAGCCGTAGCCGTTATCAGTTGGTCAAGGTGTTGGGTGGTCTGAATGAGCGTGCTTAATAGATTCGAACTTACATTATGTCGTTTCTTCTCACGTTCCGGCACCGCATGCCAACTGAATTGTAAATTCCAATCAAAGCCACCCACATTGACGCCGCTGGAGTCGCGATAATGGAACTCCAGAGTCGTATCATCGATAACATCAATTACTGGACATACGACGGTTGTCGAATTTCGCGCTATGCGATCCAACAGCGGCTCCAGCCAACCTGCAAGTCAAGACAAAAATCAGCAAAATCAATTATATTTACACTCTTAAGCGTAGGTTTTCGTCTATATATATATATATGTATGTAACATAATGTGAAGATTAGCTATGGTTTAGCTATGATTTATGGCAAGACATCGCAAAACTAATTTTTAAACATCAAGTAGCTTTATTTTGCCTAGTTTATTGCTGGAATTATCGTTGGTTGGATTTAATTGACGTTCTCAAGCGTTCATCCGGCTGCCTATCTATCATTCATCATCATCATCATTATCATTATTACTATCAATGACGACGATGACAACGACAAAGTAAAAGTATAGACACAAATTGTTTTCTTTCAGCTTTTCGACACACAGACACACACAGTACAGATTAATTCCAAGTTCTTTGACTTGAAGTGTTTTGGGCAGATATATATATTTTTTCTGTGCAAGTTTCGTTTTTTCTCTTAGATAGTTTCTCTCTCGGATGCCGTCGATATCGTGAGCAATAAACAAAATTGATTGTATTTTCCCTTTCATCAATTTTAGCCACTAGGCGCCGTCACACACACACACACAGAGTATGAAAAGCTGGCCAAAAAGATGCGAATAGAAAGCAATCAGCGCTATCAACGCTCGAGTGCTGGCCAACAACACTGAAGATTAAGTGATTTACTAGTTGGCTTTGTTTTATTGCCAACAATTCTTGTTTCTCTTTTCTTATTGTTTTTTTTTTGTCCTTGTCTGTGTCGTAATGGATTCCATCTTTGTGCTATGAAATGTAACAGCGCAAATTGATGGGCACGTTCAGAACACGCTTGGGATTTGTGAAATGCGCCTAAAATAGCTTAAATTTTATGTCTCCTTCTTCTATACCCTGTACACATCAGATAATCTTAAGAAGAGGTATAATAATATAATGAAAATCTCAAGATAGGAGACAAAATGGTGCCGCTCTCTACATGTACTTCTATAAGCTTCATCGATATCAGCTAAGGAGACAACAATTTGGCCTATTCATATACCCATAGAAAATTCCTCGCGAATTTCACTTATTAGCATCCCTTCAAGGATACAATGTCTAGATATACAGCTGTACCAGTTCTAGGATAACTACCAGTTGTGTTATTTGATTACATGATTTTAGCATCATTTTAATTCATTTCTGGTCAGCTTTATTGGCTTCAATTAGCATACGCAAATTGTTCGACTGCATTTAAAAATGAATATTTAAATGTTTTGCATAGTTCAATAGTTAATTTGTGCGTTAATGTTGCAGGTCAATGACTATGAAAACTATGCCAACTATTTGACAGTCAATTATAAATGTTGTAAATGGAAAATCTAATTTGCTAACAAATGAAAATGTTGCAACAAACCAGAGTTACAACGCAATCAAAAAGTGCTGCATACTTTTAGGCAACAGGAAAATAATATGATAATCAATACTAACTATGAGATAAATTGGGTTTGGTCTTCCACAGACTTACCTTCGGCACACTCGCAATGTGAGTCCAGATAGGTTATGACCGGTGACTTGGCATATTCAGCGCCCAGAAGACGTGCACGTATAAGACCTTCGCGTTGTGGTCCTCTCACAATCATCACATTGGAATAACTAGCAAAGTAGTCCTCCAGCTGTTTCTTGAGATGCGCTGCAAGTGAAGAAACGGAATAAGTACACATTCATAGAACTCACGAAAGACTTGAACTTACGCATATCGCTGTAATCATCGACCAGAATGATGTTGCCAATGAGTTCAGGCGGGGATCTGTCTAGCACGGAGTGCACTGTGCGCAGCAGTACAGACCACGCCTCGTTGTGGAAGCAAATGATGACATCAGTTTTCGGCAGGTTGCTCAGATATCGCGCCGAGTCCTTGCACCAGGCATCACGTGGATCAGGCAGGGATCGATGCACAGATATCAGATCGGAAACATATTGATTAAAGGCGTTCTTGGCCCAGCCATCGTCAACGGCCTTTTTCATGTCCGTAGACATTTGCTTGGGCAGCAAAACAGGTCTGCCCAATTCCCCAGGATTATCCTCAAGATTGGCCCCTGGCGCATCCAGCACATTTTTGTCTACACAAAGGGAACGAGAAAAAGAGTGATGAGTGTCAGGGTAAAGTTGTAGCTTGATTTGGTTAAAAAATTGCCAGGATATGGGGTGAGGTCGCTTGCAAGGATGCCGCTGCTTTGTTGTGCATGAAATTTACGTCTGGCACAGCATGTGATATGCTGCGAAGATAAATCGCAATGCATCTGACATGAAAAGTTGTCATCATCAGTGTCGTGCATGAAAAATGCTTTGCCCTGCAGATTTTGCATGCCAACGCACACTGGGACAAAGCTTATATAATCAGATATTATGTAAAGCATACATAAGAACATGTGAGCATTGTAAACGGATGAAAAAGGAGAGAAAAACTAGACAATCAACTGAACATTTTATTGTAAATTCGAATAGAATAGAACAAAGTGGCTTTATCCTTGTCTGTCGTACCAATGTGCAACGGTGCGTATGCGTGTTGTTAGTGGCATCTTCCTTACGCTCAATGAGAGTTTTGGCTGGTGTGCGTGTCTGCAAGTGTGTGTGTATGTGTGTATTGCTGTCCCATCTGTGCATTATATTATCTTGTTATTTGCATTTGCATGGAAATATGATTCTGTTCCTGCTGTCACTTGCTGCTTTTTATGAGATTTGTCAGCCAGAAGTGACACTTATTGGCGCCGCTCGTATATGAACAAAATCTCTTTCTATATGTATGTGTGAATGAATAAGTGTGGGTAGTGTGTGTGTTTGTTTTGGGGAGAGCAGAGAGTGTCACACAATGAAAAACATTTCAATTACCACAATCATTTCAATAAACATAAAAAGCTAGCTGCAAAATAAAAAGTCATAAAAGAAAGGACTCCTGCAGCAGGCAAGGCACAGGCGAGACCAGAGCAGGACTGACTGGATCAGCCCAAGGCGGCCACATTATGCTGTGGAATGTTGGTAACAACCAAGAGGCCAATCAGGCAGCGATAAATTGTTGGTCGCACAACCAAAAGCCATTAAAAATGGGCATAGAACCCTAGGAAAAGAAACGTGGGAGTGGGGGACTCGGCACATAAATTTTATGATTTGTCGTAGTTACAACTTCATTGCGGGATATTCACGCGTGTGCCAAGTGCAAAGGCAAAAAGGGAAACCCAAAGAAATAGGGTCCACAAGAAGTAGGAGGAGGAGTAGGAGAAAGGGGAAGGGCTAAACAGAACTCGGCTCAAGAGCTCGTAATGAACTTTTTTGCATGCTGTGCGCGCACAGACACGCATCATATAATAAAAAACAATAAAAGTAGTAGGAGAGGGAAGAGAGAAGGGAGTTGAAAGAGTGAGAGGGAGAGAAGTTGGGCGAGTCAGTTCTTTGGGTTTTACGTGTTTTATTGATTCACTTATTTATGGCACAGCATGGGAATATTATGGCCATAACCTCGAGGCGCATTTCTATTCAACTGAATCCACCTGAGCACAATCCAATTATAGAATGTTAAAATATATATACATATAAACTCCTTGAACTGATAATATTATCAAAAACCATTTCAGGATATACAGTGATACCTGCCTAGAACATACCCAATATAGAAGTTAACTTTCTGAAGAAACCTCTGTAGAATCCAATTCAAGCCCAACTCTCTTAATCTCAATTACAACTCAGACATTTTGTGTTCACAATTGTTGCTTATTTGCGAGTGTTTACTGTAGAGGAGCATATATCATCTATCTGTATATAATTTTCATATCTATCGGCAGCTTATGGACACCAAGCCGCAGAAGCGAGGACACGGTGCACATCAGGGACACGCCTGAGCGTGACAGGAAGCTATAAAGCGTCCGTTATGCCGAGGCCAGAGACAAAGCGGGAGGCGTCCAAGGGAGGATCCAATGCCAATGTGTGGCACAGACAAATGCCTGGGGCACCTACACGCCCCTGCCTGCCTGCCTGTTTTGCTGTACAAGCTGCCCTGGCATGTTGCGACATAAAGCATAAAAAGGAACATAATATGGCAAAGTAGCGTTATTTGCGAAATGAAATGATGGCGGGTGGAGTCAGAGTTGGTTTGCCTAGGGTTCTGAGACAAGGACAATAGACAGGCACACATACACTCGCACAAGCACGGAAAACACACACGCACTTAAATCAGCGTTATGTTATTAACATGGCAAGGGATTAGCATTGATTAAAAACGAGCCTCAGGACACTGAAGTGGTGTGGAGTGTGGAGTGTGGAGGAGAAAGGAGAGGCTATAATGTGGTCTAGGCAATCAAACTGCTGTGGAAGCAGCTGTTCCCAGAGGCGCATGCTGGTTTTTGCTCAGCTGTGGGCGTGGCAATTGCATTGTATGTACAAAATCATTATCGCTGCTAAATTGTAAAAAAAAACGAACAAGAACAGCAACAGCATGCGAGTCACACAAGAGGCAACAAAGTCAAGGTGGAGGGACGCACAGTCTCTGGGTTGGTCGGGTCTGGTCTGGTCTGGGTAAGATCAAGATAGAGCAGCGTATTAAAGACATGGCCAGCAGGCAACTGACTGACTTGGTTGACTAGGTGACTAACTGACTGACAGACTGACTAGTCAGTCCTCTTCTGTCCTGTACTCTCTCGGACAGTCCTATCCTTAGGTGTCCTCTGTTAAGGCCTGCTGCTTGGTTGATGCGTGCGCGCGATAAACGTCATGTTGGCCACGTCTTTTGGTGGTAAGCGCCCCAAGGCCAGGCAATAAGTACAACAACACTAATTACCAGCTATGAACACAACGCAGAGCTAGAGGCACACACACAAACACAAACACACGCACACAATGTGAACATGTGGAACTGTGGGGATCTGTTAAGATCTGTAGAAACTTTGGGATCTGCCCTGTTCGTGTGCGTGGCCGCTGCGAGTGTTGGTAAACGTTGTAGGCTTGCACACAATTTTGACGCCACGGGGCGGCTGCTGCACGACAGGATCAGCAAATAGCAAAATACAACAACAACAACAACAACAACAACAACAGCAACAAAAGCAACAACAACAACTTGTAGCTTTGCCACCTCAATGTTGATGAGGCTCAGCGAGAGATGCAAACATGATATGCGAAATTGCAAATACGTGCACCCAGTGCAGTGCCTAGAGAAGAACCTAAAGAACCTGGAACACCTTTCCTCCTCTTGCTTTAAGATGCCATCTTAAATGCTTGTTCCACATGCAAGGTCTTCCTGCCAGCCAATAGATAGTAGATGCCCCATGCACTTGTTCAACTCAAACTTAACCATGTTACGGCTGACTGCTTCATTGATTTGGCCAAGAACGACAGTCCGACCAGCCCAGTCAGTCAGCCAGTCCGTCAGACCCATTGAGTAAAACCTCAAGCCGAGGGGCCGACGATTGAAGGTTGTGCCTGATTAGTAAGAGAGATGCTATTTTCTGGGCCCCTCTCTTCTTGTTTTTAATATGCTTAATGCGAATGCCTCGCTTGACAGCGGCATGAGTCAAGTTTTGGTCCCGTCCCACCCCCCTCCTCCTGGCCACCCAAACCACCATTCATTTAATACCCTGTAAGTTGCGTGCCATTGAAAATGCTGTTTGGCAACTATTGCCAGTTGTTAACTGCTCCTCCTAAAGATCTGTTGTTGTCGTTGTTGTTGTTGTTGTTGGCATCTCTAAACGTTGTAGTAAAACTTGTTAGAAATTTTCTTAAAGGCAACAACTAAAGCTCAAGGAGTAGGAGTAGGTGGAGCAGGCGGAGAATGAGGACAAGGAGCTGGAATTCTTCGCTTGAGTCAGCATTAGCGGAGTTTTTTTTTATACAAGAAAACAATATGTGTGTTAGCAAGCATTTATATAGTTCGATTTCTGGCTGCTGACCCAAAATGCAAACATGGCCAAGAGGCAAAAAGTAACAGATAAATGGAAAGAGAGCGAGAAGCGCCAATTCGATGGGAATTAGTTGCAGAGATTGCGTGAAAATTAAGTGCGAATTGTCTGAATGGGAACACAGAACTCTTTGAGATTTGCACAAAATGATTACAGGAATAAGACTGAGAACCAAGCACAAGACTCGTACAATAATAACATAAAAAACGAAGCAAAGAGAACCTACTGTGATGGATGAACCAAGAAATGTGGATAATGTGGAACTGATTTCAATATAAATATTAATGTTGCACATTTGTTATGTGAATGTGAGTGCCATGTAAGAAGCGAGTTGGGAGGGAAGGTTGGCTTAAAGTTAATGTCTTGGAATCAAGAAGATAAAACTCAACACACAAACAGGTTATTCTGCTGGAAAAGGGGTCTCTGCGATCTGCATACATACGGGCAAGACCTATAAATTAAGTCAGCAGAACGTGGAAATATAAATATTTAACGATACTAAAAATGTCAATCTCGCAGCTGTTAAAGTAAGTAATAGCATAGACAGAACATATATATATATATATATACTTGAAAAGGCAGCTGGTAAAAAAGAACTTGGTGGTAAATCCACAACACTAATCGCATCATCTGATATATTAAGTGTATTTGTGGATATTCATAGATAAAAGATATAGAAAGTGACAAGGGAGAGCTAAAATTAGTATGCATAATAAACTATCAAAGACCTAAGGCAGATACAGGTTGATAAAACTGAAGGAAATAATATGAATTGAATTTGTATTCAATAAAAAGCAGTTGCTTATGACAATAATATTGCTCGATTGAAGCAACTGTTTTGTGTATTTATTTGCAGCTGCTATTCTGTAAAAATGCTGCAAAAACAGATTGCTTTGAATCCAAATGGGAAAAGCTATTGAGCCCTTTCCTCAGATTTCTTAAGGCGCACTCAGAAACTGTGCTTAGTAGAATTAAACCTTAAATCAATAACATTCCTAAGCTTCTGTCTAAAATATCATCATTTAGTATGTGTCAAATAGATTGGAAAACACTCAATAATCCAGTTTAGGTCAACTTCCTGTCTCACTCAGTGTCTAAGCAGCGACATCCGCTCCAATATCAGTAATTAGTGTGGAAATTAGATTTGTTTAATTATAGCAAATCCTTTGGTTGGATCAAACGTGCAAGTGTCATTAAATATTAATTAAAAATGGCTTTGCTCGACTTACCATCATCTTTGGGTGCCTGGGCCTGGGACTGTGCCAGCTTGTGCTCGGTCTTCTCGGCCGGATGTACGACAACATTGTGCCGTATGGACTCATCGGCTCTTAGACGTGGCAATAATTTTGACCTGGACTTAGGCTTTGCCGTTGGCGGCACATCCGCTTCCTGCGGTACATTACGATCACCGCCGCCATCACCGGGCAACTCTTCACCCGAAATGGGACCATTTTTCAGGGCCAATGCAATTGGATCTCCCACTCCTCCACCGCCAGCACCGTAAGCGCTGCTGCCACTGGTATCCTGTACAGCCCGTCGACGTGTATCGTCCGTATAGATAAGGAAGGCAATGCAGAACCAAATGGCCAGCATTAAGGCCACCAGCTTTACAATTGTCGTGGAGCGACGTCGCCAAATGAATGCCATGATGGGTTCGTTGTGGCTTCCTTTATGATGCTGCAGATGTTCCCTTAGTTACTGTTGTTGCAGTTGTGGGTTTTGGGTCCGGTTGTTAATGTCTTGTGTAAATCGTTGATTGTAGAGTTAAAGGGCGCCACTTGGTTGGCGCACTCTGCGTATGCGTAACATTAATCAATGGGTTCCTCCGCACGATGTGATTTATACACAAGGATATGTGTGCTCAAAGGTTGCTGCTGAATTTCTTTCCAATTCTGACTGCTGATATGTTGTTTTTCTCGTTGTTGCTGTTGATATTGTTGCACATTCCACACGTCTTCACATGGATACAAATTTCAATTTGTTGGCATTTCACTTGAAATGCATTTGCCGTATTCTTTATTCTGTTTTCTATTCTATTTTATTTCTCTTGTGCAGTTTTGGCCTGCAGTCAGTGAGCCAGTTAGTTGAGTGAATTCAGTCTGAAGTTGGATATGAAGAGATGGAAAGGAAGCGAGTGTCCTTTTGTGTGGCACACGTTCTGTTAAGTCAATTTAACAGTTCTCCTCCTCCTTGTGCACTCAGCCTGCAAATGAACCGAATAGAGAAGAGAAACAGAAATAGAATGAGTAATAGAAAGAGAAGGAGGAAGTGTAGGATTAGAATCAAGTTTTGTGTATTGCATTTACTTAATCTAATCTGCACACATTTAAGCCATCTTCGCTTCGTCTTTGAGCTTAATTGAGATAGCATTAAGCCATTAAATTGAAACGCAAATCAAATAATTGCAGCATTAAGGAAAATATTGATTTTTGATTTTTGTCTTGCACTGCAATTAAATTCATCCAGATGTAACCGACCACAGGTCCAGCATGCCAGCATCCCCACATCCCAGCATCAAGATACTCAGTTACCTCAGACATCCAGAGCCAACTCAACCATAAAACGACAGACAGACCGACCAGCAGACAGACAGACAGACAGACGGACAAAACAGACAACATGCAACTAATGTCAATATTATATAATTGCAGCAAAAACCGCACAACTTGCAGAATCTGCGTTGTTGTTGTTAATGCCCCCCGCTCGGGTGCAGCGACGAGGTTGTGGCCGCCAGGTAAATGACACGCCACTTGAGCTACGGCCCCGATGCCCACAGTCTGCCATTTCCTCTCCCCCGACGTTCCCCCCACTGGCTGCACAGACAAGTGGATGCCCCACAGCGAGAAGTTGCGTGCCAGGTTGGCGCATCAGACCAAATGATAATAACCTAACCGACGTAAGAAAAACTTTGTGTTTATCCAACGAATTCTATATACACTGCAGGAAATATCGCTTATTAGCGATAATATAAGGCTCGTTGTGCATTATGAGCTATTAAAACTAGTTCCGTTTAAGTAAGGTTGAGCTTTTTAAAATGAACAAACATTTGTTACGCTCCACTTAAATTTGGTATTTAAAAGTCAATTAAAAGTAAAAAAAAACTTTAATTGGTCCGATTTATGCCATATATCAAATTATAAAGCAAAGCTGTTGAGTTCAGTTAAATATTGAGCTGTGACATTAAGTTTTTGATTTACTCACATCAATCACTACTATTTTTATGAACAGCATAACATCAACGAAAGCAAGGAGATTAGCTAATTAGAGAAAGTAATTATTATTTACTTTCTATTTACAACTTTTACTTAATTCTCCCAGAAACCAAATTTCCAACAAAGTTATTAGACTCTGAGAACCAATCAAGTTGAAGTATGAGCTGGGCCATGTAATGCACAGAGAAGTGGCCAAGATCGGTTGCAGGTACTGACCAGTTAATGCTTAGGTCTTAGTTCCAGTCATGACTAAGCAAAATAGCCACAGTTGAGGCCAAGTAATTGAATGCACATGAAGGCCAGGGCCAAAAGCGGGCCAGAGCCAGCGATCCCCACTCGACTTATCAATTAGAAAAGGCAGCCAAGCCAGCCACCCTAAGGAAGGATCCCCTCTCAGCTTTGCCAACTATACCACACACACAAATGTGTGTGTGTGTGTGTATGTGCATACAATAAATACAAGTTAATTACTTCGTGTGCCTTTTGTTATGGCTCGTTGGCTACAAGTGCCATCGTCGAGCTCACAGCCCACGGAACTGGCCGCCCCTAGTCAACCTCTGTTCGCAATTTCCGCTGTTTATGAATTCAAAGGGGAAGGTATTAAGAGAGGTAGGGGAAGGGGGGTAAACTATGTGTCCCACAACATGTCATGTCCTCAGTCAGCTGTAAAAGTTTGCAAAATGGAGCGATTAGAGTTGCCAACCACTGGAAATACAAGTGGGCCACAGCAATTTGGCAACGCATGCAATATAGAAGTGGATACACTGAAACGATTTGCCATTTAACACCGCTAATTATAAATGAACTCAACCAGGAACTCAAAATTTATATAGACCAACTGACATATTGAATGCTGATCCCAAGTACTCGAACCTCGAAAAGGTTTCCATTCGTGCTGGCAATCTAATTAGGCCGACAGGTTGTCAGTTCAGATAATCAGCGATTGCGAAACTCTCATACTAAGCCCAGTGGCAATCACACAAAACTGTTTTTATACCACAAACACACACTGGCACACACTCACACATATATGTTGCAAAATGTATAATTGATGAGTTGCAACACATTTCCCGAATTCGTTTGGCATTTTTTGGCAATTTTACAATGGTCCGTAAAATGACGCACAGCCCCTTTGGGCCAACTATTCGCAACTGATTGTTGTTCTTGTTACTATTGTGTTCTTTTGCATGGAACATTCCGAAAAATTTCATTTAAATTGTTTGTTAATTAAAAGTCACGACTCGTTGCGAGCTGCCAAGTGCTGGACACGTGGCGTATGCGCAACGCGTGTATGAAACAGACCAATTTTTAAATTAAAAACGATACCATATCATAACAGTTGAAGCGCAAAGTTTAATTGTTCCTTAATGTCTGACACAAAGTAATCATAAATCGTGTTATAAGATATCACAAAGTAAGGCTAAGATCACGTATTGTCAACCTATTCTAATTGTGTGATATTTTCGGCGTAATTGCTTGAAGATAAGAAATTTCTGCGACATGAAGACAGGTATTAATTTTAGGAGATCGTAAAACCAAGGCAAAAAAATGAAACGAACGTTACTCACGATGTGTATATACATGCAGAATATCAAGGCCCAACATTCGATTGCAAAGGTGAAATAATTACACTCTTTTTCTATTTCTAGAACATTTATCGATTGATTGAGTTGAATACTGAAAACATCATTGATATTTTTAAGTTGTTTACCTTTCATTTCGATTCTATTTTTATTTTAGCTTTCTTTGAAAGCCTCATTCATACATTTTTAAAATAATTGCAGATATAAACATTTTTGGCAAACACGAAATTGTTTGTGAAGAGATAGAAAAAAACACAGAAAACAGATAAAATTTACATTTTATCAAAAGTGTAGAATATGATTTCAGAATTAATTGCGAAACAAATAGTTAGTTTAATAATGATTGCACAGAGTAAACACAATGAATTATTTAAAAGCCTTTTAGTCAAAGCTTGAATCAACTTCCATTTCTAATTAAAAACCTGACAATATAATTTCCAACCACAACAGTAGTTGAACAATAGAAAAAGCACGCGAAGGACACAACTGAACAATCATCAACTCTATACAAATTGTAATTTATCTATTGTCTCTATTCTGTTTGATTCAAAATGTATTTACAGATTTTGCGTGATTGTCGCGCTAAATGAGCTGCGGTTTTGATAGGACAATAATAGAACAAGAGCTAAAAATGTTATGAAATAACTATTCAACTATCTATATAACAGGTTATGCACTAGTTTTTCAACCTGGCATAAAGAATTCAAATATGTTTTCCCAAAAAAAAGTTCGGCACATGTCATTAAAGCAATAGAGATTCACAGAGCGACCTAGTTACGTGCTTTGCTTACCTGGGCTTATCAACAGCATGGAACAGAGAGGGGAAGGCGGAGGGGGCGAAAGAAACAACTTGGGAGACTTGGAAGACACTCGAAATTGGAAGATATGCGATGACAGCCGCTGCTCGTAACGCGCCTCGATAAGCAACAACCAAACGAAAGCATTGTTACCTTCTTGAGTTGAGCCAATCTGAAGACAGCCTTAGGGCTGCGCTGTTCTGTTCAGTCAAGTTGCCTCCCTCTCAGCCCCTGTTTTCCCCTGAGCACCCATTTCCATTCCCAACTCATTTGCACTGCTTGTTGTGCCTTATCTCATGGCTAATTGACTGATAAGCAGCGCCACAATAATTTGTGTGTGTTCCAAGAAGAGTTTTCGCATTGGTTTTCTTTTTGTTTGCCTTCTTTCTTGGTGAATGGTTCCCTGAGATAAGATAAAATTGTAATTGAAACGAAGGCAAAGTTGGAATAGCTCCAGATGATCCCCGCACTTGCCCGTTTCCTTCTTGTTTTGGCCCCAGTTGGTTGGCCATTTATCAAAGTCCGAAAATAATTGTTGGCATAATTAGACGCGCATTAAACTTAAAATTAAAAGCCGTCAAGAAAGAGACAGCAAAAAACCAGAACTATTTGAAAGAACGGAGAAAGAATGCGAACAACGCTTGGCAATTTAAGCCAAATGAAATATTACAAAAGCTGTGAAAGTAAAATAAAAAAAATGACAAAGAAAATAAAAACGCAAATTGCGCGCAACAAAGTCCAAGAATTTTCCAAGCAAAGAAAACTTCATTGTCGCACTTTTCTTATATATATATACTATATATTCTTTATTCCCAGCCCAACTGCTACTTTTGCATACTTTATCCCCCTGTGAAACGATACTCGAACCCAGCCAACCAACCAACAACCTCCGATGATCATTTGTCATTTTCTTATGCAAAAAGTTTTCCCCGCTTTTCCGGTAAGTAGTGTAAGGGTATGAGGCAAAAGAGGGGGAGGGGTGGCGTTTGTTAGTTAGTTAGAGGCGTGTCTGCTACGGACTGATGCGCATTTTCATGGCTGGCTCTACAGTTTATTATGAATATTATTTATGCAGACTTAATCCGCAGTTATTAAAACGCAGCCTCAACTCGGCGGTTTAATATTCATTTGCATTTTGGAGCAAAAGTTTCCCTAGACTCCAGACTTGCCGCAAAATTCAGTTCCTAATGAGTTGCGTACGTCCTCTCCAAATGAAGTTTTCCTCCTTCTTAGGCCAATTATAATTTAAGGAAATTTTTGGCTACAGGCAACTGCGTTCAAGCCGCAAACACCAACTATGAGTATGCACTGAAACCAGGGATCGAAACTTCTAAGCTCAAATATCTAAGCTGAAGAACAAGTTGCTTGAGACTATTTTTCTTAATAACACGAGTAAAACTTGTGCATAATTAAGAATTAATACACATGCAAATAAAATAGGTTTCCCAACTTTTTTTAACTACTACAAGAATCAGCCAAGAATACTTTCCCTCTCTTTGAAGAAGTATGATTATCAGTATATAAAGCTTAAAGTTAATCAGCTGTTCATTTCTTACTCAGAAGAAACCTTCTAAGAATAAAAGCATACATATTCTTTTAGCAACAAATCTTATTCGCTTCGATTGAGTTCACAAGATTTGTGCAACGTGTAAATGGTAAAATTGGAAACAATGTTAACTCTGGTTTCAAATAATGCGCCGTGTCAGCAAAGGTCGCCGCAACTTGGCGAAGAGACATGCAACAAAGTGAAGCCACAGCTGATGATGATGGGAAGATGATAATAATGATAATGATAATGATAATGATAATGATAATGATAATGATAATGATCATGATAATGATGATTGTGCTGTGTTGTGAAAACGTGTTTTGTGCAGAAGCAGGAAATGTATTGGTTTACTGCAAAAACCGGCAGCTGCTGCACTCCAGACGCATACAGAACACGCAGGAGCAGCTCTGGCAGCATTGGCTCTGGCACATTGGCTGCCATGAAGAAAGTTGCCATGGAGAAAATTTAATCAAAATATTTGCACATCCGCCAAAGCGAGAAGCTGCCAAGGCGACTAGAATTACCAGTGCAACTCGTACTCGTACTCGTACTCCGTACCACACACAAAAACACATATACCCATGACACGGCAGCAGACAACAGGTCTTCCCAGTCTCCTCTTAGATCTGGAATCAGCCAACATCCAACATTCAACTTCAACTCCATCTCCAATTCCAACAACAGCTCCAACTTGAGCTCTAGCTCCAGCTCCAGCTCCTTTTGGGTATTTGGTGCATGTGCTTGAAACCAGTCAAACCTCATTCGAGCTACTCGTATGGCAATGGCAACAACGGCAACATCTTCACAACTGGCTACTATCAGAGCACGAAATGCTCTTTTGGAGCAGCCTCCTCCAGTCAACTTCAACTTGTTGTCTTTGACATTTATTTACCGTTGGCGCTTAACTGTTAATTTGCCAGGCCAATAGCAGTTCGAGTAGCTGCCGCGCTGAGCTCCCGTTTTCGATTGTAGCTGCAACAATTGCAACAGCAGCTGCAACATGCCACGCATTTTTTATAGCTCTTAATTTGACAATTGATCTGTTCACCTGTCTCTCTCTCACACTCTCCACTCCAATCAGTCCCCCAATCACCCAGTCACCCCAATCTATCAATCGCCACATTCCTCAATTTCCCAGTTCACTTACTCTCTGTTTCCATTACTATCTTCATAGAGGTACTTTCTAGGGTGTAGAAATGAGGAGGCTATAAAATACTATTTTATTGAACAAAAACAAAATATATTTTTTCACTAATGACAAAAGGAAAACCTCTGCTAAGTTTCACATATAACATTATGTTTCCATAGAAATCATCGATTTACTTATCTATTTTTTAGTAACACTTAAATCGCCCCTTTTCAGAATTGTCTTACTACACCCCTGGATACTTAAATATATCTAGTATATATCCCTGGATAGTCACGACTCGATGGCAACCACCGCACAAATGTAATTAAATGTTTTTCTGCACGTTTGTTCGCTCCTGGCTTGAACATTTTTCTTCTTCTCCTTCTCCTTTTTTGCCATCTTCTTGTACGATTTTCACATTTTCCTTAGTTTTTCCAGCGCCTCAACTCTACGTCTATACGCGCTTCTCATTATTAGAAAATAAATTACAGGATGAGCGCACGATTAAACTGCAATTAAATGATTGCAAAAAAAAAAACTGACTGGCAAAACATGTTCCAGAGTAGTTTTCCTTTAGATTTGATGATGATTTATTGTCGACTGTCGCGTTTTTTGTGCTATTTTTCACCGTTCGAGTTGTACGAGTGCGTATTTCCTTTGGGAAAGGAGAAAAATGAATTTCATTGCACGCAGCTGTCGTCTAACCGTAACTATGTTAATTTGATTAGCTATGCGAAAGTTTTCCAAGTTTTGACAACTCTCGGAAAACTCGTTAAAAGTTGCCGACTTTATTGAGTTGCAGTTTCAGTTACCATTAAAGTGTTTAATTTGAAACGAAAAGTTTATAGAAAACAAAAAACTTGACCAGTTCATTAACAGAACTCAAGTCTTTGGCTCAAACTAGGATATTACCGGTTCACTTCTCTCTATGCCAACCTTGCACTTGTTCAACTCAACACAAGGTCAGCCAAAAATCATAAACCCACTTCAGGGTCAGAAAATAGAAATCAACTGGGTGCGGCAGCGCTGAGAGGGAAACGAGTTGGCCACAAGAAATCAATTGTTCATTTACATATGCATGAGTTTTCCACAACAACACACAAAACAACATCACCAATAAGAGGAAGAAATGGGTATCAGGTTTAATCGTCTGATTCCCGAATGGCCAGGTCAGTTGATGGCGGTGCTGGTGGTGCGGCTGGTGCTGGGGCGACGTTTTATAGCGACGACCTCAATATTTATTTGTTTGCTTGTTTGTTTGCGCACCGGCATTCGAGTGATTCATTCAGGCATTCATTTTGGCCATTCGTGTATTCAGGCCTTGCCAACCAGTTGGCCTATGGTTCCAAGTAGTTGCATCTTCGACTCGCTGTTTGCACACTGTTTTTCCGCGTTTTTCCAGCATTCTTCTTCCCTTTTTCCCATTTTTTCCACCTTGGTTTTCGTTCAACTCTGTTAAAAGTTTCATTTCATTTTATTTGCCTCAGAGTCTGAAACTGGCCCTTGGCCAACTGGCCGCCAGCTTTGGCAAATTGAATAAAAAAAACACCAATTGGCCAACTACTCTCTTATTTGGCCAACTAAGAACGAAAAGAATAAATCCCAAAGTTATCAGCGTTAATTTCGTTTATTCTGCTTTCTGCTTTGCGGCGGCAACTTCAACGGCATTTAAAAATTAATAAAATTCCTTCAAAACTTCGTAAGGATCATAAACAGATTTAGATTTAATCAAATGATAGCCCGCAGGCTGGATAATAAAGTCAATATATATTTCAATGTGGTAACTCGATTAAATATGCCAAGAAAGACGCTGGCAGGAAGACGGCGCCAGAGCTGAGAGAGAAGCAGTGCAGCGGGGCAACAGGACGGAAGGACAACGGTTCGACACAGGACATGCCAAAAGGGAGCTTATGGGGAGATTTTCGGGAAAAATGCTTCTGCCACATGAGAAATGGCAACAGAAGGTTGTTTTTGCCGCATTCATGTGAAAATGTGCATGGGTTGGAAAAATGCTTTTGACTCTGTGTAAACTATCATTGTCAGATTCCCAGAGCATGAGGGGAACGAGGAAATCTACACATTTTATGGGACAAACATTCTGTGGGCACCACACACACACACACATACATACATTCTACATTTCCTTCATTTTTTTGTCTGTCTGCCTGTCCCAGCCACGGGTCGAATAAGTTTATGTTCTGCGTTGGTACCACAAATTAGGTAAGGCAAGGGAAGAGGTCAGAGGCTAGGGGGATTGGGTGAGTCGAAAGAGAAATCGAAAATGTAACGCTTGAAAATTGCCTGTCAAATGACAAAAATTGTTTCATTTTTGTGCCCTAATGGCAGTTGGTCATTTATTTTATGCCCAGGCACAAAACATTTCTAGAATTTTTTGGGTTCTTTCGTTGCGTGTTTGCCACACAAGAGATTAAGCCCAATCCCGATCAGCCCTGACCATATATGTATATGTGGATAAACACATTAAATGCGGGGGTGGACTCCACCAGGTTCGGCACATGTCGTGGTCATAATGATGGTACGCACAGCTGGAGCACACACGGCCCACTCGAATGGCTTTGTTTCCTCACAAGGGTTACGCATTGTTAACGATTTGTGTGAATCTGTTGGAGTTTAGAGGTCAAACTTGTAGTTTAGCTGGGCAAGTGCTATGCATAGTGAACTGTCCATTGAACTTGAATTGAAGTTCACTCTAACTCGAACTTGACATTGAATTAACGCTAACATCATTTGTAAAATATATTAAATTTAAATAACTAATAATTTTATAGCAGAAATAAAGAATGAATGGAGCTAAGAGTCTAACAATAAATCAAGCTAAAAGCTCTTTTTAATTATGTGATTAGCTTTGTGATAAGTTATAAAAGAGGATAATTTGTTGAGTACTTGATAAACCTTGACTTTCAGTTTCAAGATGCCATACTTTTTGCTCAAGTTGATGCCACTTCGAATAAAAAGTTTGTTCATAAAGATTGTAAAATATCTGAGTCCACTTAGCGTGCTGCAATTGCAAACTGTAAAGGGCTAGAGAAAAAAGTGTGCAAGTACGAGTATAAATCGCTTCCACCCAATTGCATTGATTGAGGCGATGATAACGAGGTCCTTTTGCCAGTGAAATATAAACATTGCCTGGCTATTTAATGAAGCATAAACAGCATTACGAGTATAGGACGGCGGCGGTTGCTTTTGCCTTTGCGGTTCTGTTCCCCAGCTCGTTATCCTCAATCTTCACCTTGGAGCTGGTGGAGGAGTAGGTGCAGGAGCTGACCAGTGGACAGCGAAAGACATAAAACTGTCAAAAAGTTTCCTATATAAATCGCTAAACTAAATGCCTTTCATAGTTTAATGTCACCTCGGGGGATTTGAGTCACTCACACACAGGCACTCACATACAGAGATCTATAGTTGGCCCAGGATAGGAGCAGACAACGTGTCTCTATCGTTGGGCAGTACTCGTACTCGGACTTGGACTCGCACTCGAACTCTTACTCGTACTCGTAATAGCAAGAAGACGTGGAAAGAAATACAAGCGGAGGAGAAGTGAACATAGCATTGGGTTTGACTTTGGTGTCCTGGTTGTCCGCCTGGTTGTTATTAAAGCCGCATGAATTATGCAGTAGCCCAAGTGAACTAGTTGCACTGTTGGGCTATGTGAAGGGAGATGGGAAGATGGGAAGTGACAAGGGAAGATGGGACAAGGTCTCGGGTTTGTTTGTTGTTTTAATTAACTAATTAAGATTTTTCTATGTCGGTTGTCGCTGCTTGTCGCTCTGCTCTGCCACTGGAGCAGCTGAGGTGACCGCGGAATGTTTGCATTATTTGTTGCAGCCAAGTTGCTAAGGACCCAATTAACCTTTTATGGCCATTTGGCACAATAACGAGAATGGGAACAAGAATGAAGACCGAAACGAAGACAATGCCAAGAAGACAAACGTTAAGCTACTTTGGTGTTTTCCGAGCATCTTAGTAGCCAACTACCAACTGCCAACTACCAGTTACCCACTACCCAACTACCAACTGCCAATTGCAACTGCAACCAGGAGTTAACCAGGTAAACAGCAGACACCAGACAGCAGACAGCAGACCTACCTAAATTGTTGGCCATACTTGGCGCTTATTAGTTTTGCTTTGGCTGCAGCTAACAATGAACTTGTTTACGGCTCCACAATGGATACGTCGGAATCGTATAAATGCCGACTACAAATTGACATTATACAAAAAATTTGTAGAACTTCCAACCGAAAATGGGCAACTTTTTCATTTCAAGTTCGGTTCTTTTTTATGACTGTTTTGGGTACTCACCTCCATACGGCTGGCTATAAATTTGTTGGCTCAGCAAATCTTATCAAACTGACAAAAAGCTGCAATGAAAGAAGAACAAAAAAAACATTAATCATATACCTCAGTATAGAGCTAACCACTATTATTGATGATAAGCTATTATTGGCAACAGCTGATAATGATGATAATGAATGATAGTAAGTGACTGATAAAAGTCGTTATATTTAATTAACTTTTCCACATAATTTCACACAATTTATGACACTGACTCCATATGGATCTGAGCAAGAAATGTGTTATAGTTTCCGTTTGGACACCAACGTAATATAATTAATAAAATTAATGGTTTCTCGTATGGCAAAAATTTCCAATTAAAGTCATTTACATAATAAAACATAACACAACATAATATAATTTATATGTAATTTGTTCTCTTAATAATAATGTAAATTTCCATATCTCAATTTCAATTTATTATAATAGAATTGCAGTTGATTTAGCCTCGGGCTTAATTTGCATAATTGCAAAAGAATTATTTATGTTGCGTGAATTGACACACGTTAAACATAATACGCTCAATAAAATTAAAGAAAAACAGTGTGAGAATTTAAAAAAATAGATAAATAAACCCTGCCTGAGCTACACAATCAAATTGCAGATTCTTGCAAAAAGTTTCCATACAAAAAGATAAACAGCATTCATTTATTCAAATGAGTTGCGTATAGTGTGAAAAAAGCTTTAAATATTTGTTACTATTCATGAAACGAATATAAAATGAAAAGTAAAAAACGCTTTCATTAGTTAAATTAAAAACTTGCTATCATTTCATGATATGCTCTATGCAAAGGCAAATACATTTTTAATTTCTGCCAACCCTTTGCAATTTCTTTTGTCAGTTTCTCAGCATGAAAAGTGACATTTTTCACTTTGACTAATGAATTAAGGACAAATTTCATAGCTTCAACCCAACGAAGAGTCTGCCGTAGAGAAGTTATACTGTACATGCCAGCAGGTTACATAAATTTTACCTTAACTTGTGCTGTGTTTGTTTTTTTCCTCTCTAGTAAAAAAAACAAAAACCTCTTCAACTTTATTTTAATTGATGAGCTCATGTTTGGAACTGGAAAAAGGTGTAAATCTTGTCGGAAATAGATAAAAATTGTTGTCTTCTTTTTATAACTTTGGATACGAATATTATATATTAAACATTCAAGAATGTTGAACCGAACTGTATATATGTTATATGGCTAAAAATATATTATTAGACTCATTATTTATTACAAAATTCTTAACACAAACATGCAATTAGCTGTTTCCTCTATAGTTTCCCCTGCTGAAATTGGTGAGTGTGTTCCTTGTTCTTTAATCCACCCCACATACCTATTATATGAGCAATTGAACACAATGTGGCAGACCAACCGGTTACGTGTTGGTTTTTATGTGCAACGACTTCAAGGTACACCACAACAACAACAAGAACAACAACATCGAACACAACAAATTCTTGTCTCAAGCGAGTGGTAGATTAAAATCGCATGCGATATTAACTTGAAGTGACCGCTGCGGTTGTGTGGGTGTTGTGTGTGTGGAATTTGTACGTGTTCAAGATGACCAACTTTGTCTATAGCAACCACACACACACACACACATGTACACAGAGATGTTACTTCAATAACTAATCAGGTTACACTAATTAGAACTTGGCTCGGATGTTTCTGACAGCCAGAAAAGTCGAATAATATAATTAATAAATGGCCCATCAAGTTTTGTTAATCAAACGAATTAATTAATTTGATTTCGAAGCACAACTGACACAAAGGCAAACTAATTAATGAAGTTTGCACATTTGTTGTTGATGTTGTAGTTCTTTTTGTTGTTGTTGTTGTTAGGCCAGTGGCAATAATTTACATTTGCGAATGTTTTGTTTGTGGAGCAGCAGCAAAAGCAGCAGCAGAAACAGAAGCAGGAACAGCTTCTGTGCCAATTGTTTTGGATCCATTTAAGAGGCTTTAAGACTTGACAACAAATTTCGCACGCTTTGCGTCGCCCACCAACAGAGACAACAACTCAAACAACTATAAAAACAACAACAACAACAACAACTACAACTATAGCAACAACAAGATTGTTAAGATACTTTGGCTTTTCAGGCAGTTCATTAAATAAATGCTGAACCAATAAGTTAAAGCTGCTTACACAAACGATCCGAAAAAAGGGTGCGCTCTCTCTATAATCTAAGAGAAGGGGCATATATACTTTAGAAATACTCTGTTAAAATAGGGAGAGAAGAAGGCAGTAAAGCACTATTATGTAACACTATGAAATGAAATGAAGGGAAGCTTTAAGTGAAGAAATTTGTATAATTGTTGCGGCTTACAATAAGATTTGACTTGAAAAATAAGGATTTTATACCTTGACATCTTTTAACTCATATAATATATAGTATCTGCTATAAATTATGCGATAGTATATGTTAATAGTTTAATTAAGAAACCTGAAGGGTATCAATGGAATGTCGAACTGATCTGTGCTGTTTCAGATAATCCACATCTATACTCTCCACCAACTCCTATTCTGCTCTTACCAGTTCTGTTATAGTGTATATATAAGTTTTTAATACCCAATCAAAATACTATTTCATGCTTATGGCCCGGATTTGTAAATGGCGTAGATTATTTGCTAATGATCGTAGAATGCTGCCTGGCATAAACACCTTAGAAAAGAAAAAAAATTATAAACAAAAGCCTTTAGGCTTTTTGTTTGCTTAAATATTTCGAAAATCGAGTCTTCTATTTTTTGTTTACTTCAAGATTTTTCAGTCTGTTTTATACTCTCGTACGGAGCCCATTAAAATAGCTTCGATTCGGAGATGATTTTTCCAATTTTTTTGCCCCTCGTTTTTTTTTTGTTTCCTCTTTCTTTGCGGTTGGCCACATCGTTCAGCTTGAACGTCTTGATTAAGCGCAATTAATTGCAGCAATTGCTGATTGTTGTAAATCCAATTTATGCCCTTTGCTACTTTGATTGGAGAGCGCATTCGACACGGAATCAATTCCACAGGTCGCCTGCCCATCATCCGGCATGAAGGTCGTATGCATATTAAAGCTTTCTGCTGTGTTTTTTTTTTGTATTTATTTATGTGGTTGTAGTAATCGTACGCACGCAATCGCTTCTTTTTTTGAAATTATTAATAAAAAAAAATTTACATAGTTGGCCAACCAGTTTTGTATCGAGATTCTCTGAGACATCTTCATGCGTCATCGGTTTATGAATTTGGCTAGCCATAAGGCCGTGTAATTTGCCATGATTTTATGTCTATTGATTTTGGGCTAACGCAATTCGACTGCCACTGTCACTGGGTTATAGACTAGGACTTACGCCTACTCGCACCGTCCAGATAAGGCACGCTGCCACTCAAGTGGCATTAACAGTGGTCAAAATCAATACAAAAAAAAAAACACTTAATAATGTCACGCAAAGGAAAACTGATAGCTGAGAGAGAGAACGGATTGTGTAGTAATAAACGCAACAGATTAAAGCCACGTTACTCAGATTATAACTTATAGACTTGCTTTTAAATATGAGTCAGACTTTAATTTGCCAGTCTGGAGTTCGTGGTTACATTTGGCATATTGATTTTAGCCACTGTGCGGCAATTGTACATTTTATGGCCAAAAAGGCAAGTCAAGCAATTTGGCTTGCATTAAGACAAGAGGCAAAGTAAATGAACATTCAGAGACAATTGGTGGAGGAGCTCCCTACGTGCCTATTGATTTTGTGGAATGCCGCATTGTATTGTAGTTGTATGTTGCCGAAAAAAGAACTTAATTACAAAACAATAAAAACAAATGTAAGGCAGGACAATGACAATGCGTCGGAAAATGGCAGCAATAAAAACCAAATAAAAATGCCAAGCAATAATTTTCCTTTTAGTTGGTCGCGACTTGCAACAAAAATGCGAATTATTTACACAACGTACGAATACAACGTGAGGTCCATGTCTGCGTCTTCTACTACGTCTTGGCCAACCAATTCGAATAACAACAACAGGAACAACAACAACAACAACATTAAGAAAAGGAGACTTCTCCTTGTCCTGGGGTATGCTGGACAACAAGTTGGAACAGTCAGTCGTGTCAGCATCCGGGGAATGCAACTGAGTACCATATACCCATACCATACCCATACCCATACCCATAGCTATAGTCATAGCCATTCCATACCATGGCATAGCATACAGAAATTGCAAATCATTGCAATTTGTGCGCACTTCGAATGCAATCAGCCAACTGTTTGATTTATGATCATTTGCAGTTTTCAGTTTTCAGTTTGCACTAATTTTTCAAATAGTATACACAAGGAGAAGAAGCAGACGAAGTACAAGTAGGAGTAGAAGGAGACAAAAGTCTGGACTGAACATAAAATTAATCATACTTTATGCAAGCAGAAGGACCCCAAAACTCGTTACAATCAATAACTCAAATCGATTGCAGAACTGCTGCTGCTGTTTATACGAGTACTCTGAAATAGCTACTTCCTCCCTCCTCAATGCTGGGAGTCGTGAGTGTGTACTTAAGACACGGCAGTATCTCAACAGTCTCGGGATACGAGTACCACAATCTCAACCTCCGGTTGCATAAAACTAGTAATTATACAGACCCCAAATGGGCAGTCCTGTGCCTGTTCCTGTGCCTGTGCCTATAGTTTGACTTGAACCTGTGCCTGGACCTGTCAGCCTCTTGGCTGAACGTTGTGATAAACGAGCGCTGAATTGTGAGGCATCCATTGTCCAAGAGAACAACTTCATTTATGAATTATACTCGTTCTACGACTGCTGGCACAACTTTTGTCTTTATCACCAGCGAGAGGCTGGCAACATGTTGCAGCTAATTGCATAAAGCGATACGTGTAGCACTTTGTAATCTTTTATGGTACAGCTCGAAAATTAGCATGAATTTGCTAATTAGTTTCGATTGTAAGAGTTCCAGCGATGGACGACTTCACCCAGAGCTGTCAACTGCCACTACCACTACCACTACTACTACCCACTCCTATCAAGAGCCGGCTTGAAGCCTGTTATCTCAAGAATGCGTGTGTGTATCTGTATCTGTTAGATACGTTGGCGCAGCGATTGCAAAAACTAGACTAGAAAGCAATTCAAAACATCAATTACAGCTTCAAAGTGCAGTAGAAATCAAAGGTCAGTCGACACAAGAGAAGCTTAAATGAAATTAAATAAATTGTGAGTTGACCTCTATGGAAATCATTAAATTGAAACAATGTAATCCCTTAAGTCCAGCCAGAGACAGCAGCAACTATGATACATATTCAACAAATTGGACAATCTCTCACATGAATTGCATCTGAAGCAGCTTTTTGCTTAGCAGAATTTTAGTTTTACATATTTTACAATAATTTGTGAGAAGTATCTATAAAATAAACTCATAAATTACTCTCACAATTCAAAGACTCTATAAATCATGAGTTTTATTAAATCTAAAAACACTCAATAATATGTACATACGATACATATATACCTGATTTGCATAAGCTGCTTACTTGACTTAGTCGAGATTGTCAAATTGCCTATCGATCACAGCTACAGACAGGTTCTCTCTCCCTCTATCTCTCTCAGATCTCGTTTAATTTCCATATTTAAGAACTGCTCAAGCTATAAACATATTTAGCAGGCAAATTGTAATTAAACCTTGAAAATAGTTTTATTCAAAAAATACATTCAATTCCTTTTCCATAGAAATATTATTTGTAATCTATTCATGGTTTATCAACAAATATTGATTATGTTATCAAAAATTCTTGGAAATAAAGCTAAAAACATATTGTATATATTTTCCAGAATTGCAAACAATAAGTGAAATCTTAAATTTTATACACAAACTTGACTGGAAACACAACGCAACACAACACAAAATAAATAATAGCCCATAAGCCCCACTGTCAACATTAATTCATATAAATATTTGCGTGAATGGATGTTTTTAAACCGCAAAAACATGAATAATCAACAAATTGCTGTTCAATAATTGAATGCACTTCCATGAATACTCGAATGAACGAGTTTATATTTAAATACATTTCATATTACATTTTACAGTTTGTGCAGCTTGCTGACAATTTACTTTTTTACATTATTATTTATCTACCAAACATATGTACAATATATACAATGCTTTTAGTTAACAAATATTTTTCATAGTCTGTCCTATAAATATGACTGATGTTTTGCTTTGTGACAACATCAATTTTTATTCCTACTCTTTTCCTTTCCTCCCCTTTTATTTATTGTTTTTTTGCAACCATTTGTGGCATTTTGTTCGCTTACCAAATTCAAACAAAACGGAACTCAAAACCTGATGGGCAAAACCGAAAAACAAAAAAATAACTAAGACCCAAATTATATTTTTTGTATAATGAAAATATGTTTGCGATATTTGCGTGTTTCCGTTGCTGCCCGATAACAAACTATTATAAACAGAAATAAAAATAATAATAACTCAACTATAAAGTACTCTATAAATAAGCATATTCAAAATAACTTAATAAAAACATATTTCTATGATTCAATTTATAGTTTTTTAGATTGGATTACAGATATTAGATAAATTAACATAAGAGATACACATAGCACCTTCATCTGACTGTTCGTTATACCCTCATTGTAACTATTTCAAAATAGTTACAGGGTATACCATAAATGCAGAGAATTGTGATTGGTTTCATGCTATGCGTAACATAAAACAGAGTTCGTAAACATTTATTGTTTCTATTCATTGCAGTTATGAACTACAACAACCATTCATATGCGAAAACCATATGATATATGTATATTTATATACATCAGTATGAGGTTATTTTGAAAACTAATAATACCCTCACTTACGAGTATTATTATACAACAATAACTAGTGTAACCCATAACTCATGAACATAATCAAAGCAACAAAAGTCTCAATCACCCTGAGGCTGGGGCAAAGCCGCAGATAGTGAAAGTGGCGAACAAATGGTGAATAGTGAAGATGATGGCAATGATGACGTTAGCAATGATGATGATGCTCATAATGATGACTTTGGTAAACATTTTTTAAAATCGAATGGGCAAGTTCACTGAAGAAGACACTGCGCATTGCATAAGTTGCCATGAAATTGGCAACTTAAATAAGATTTATTTTTAACAAATTTTCACAATTCGTTTTCCGCTTTGAAGAGAGAGAGATGATTATGCACAGGGAAATGGTAAAGGCAAATGGTAAAGGGTAACATTAACAGAAAATCCAGGGTTATTACAACGATTTCATACTTTTCACGAAAAACTTAACAAAAGTCCAAGATAATCCACGAGGGGTTACTCTTCAACTTGAACAAGTTTAGCGAAAGTTTCGAAGTAAAACAAACTCAAGTTAAAGACACAAATGAAATGCTTTTAGGATACAAAAACTTCTGTTAAAGAAACAAAAAGAGAAATACTTAGATGTTTCTATTGGGAGTGAATCTAATGTATTTATTTGAGTATACGATTTATAGTCAATATTTGGTCTCGGGCTATGCTTGACCTAATTCAATTTCCTTTAACATATAAAAATCATCTATTTTTTCAGTATTTCATAATCAAGTCTTCAACTTGACGAATTATGACTAGTTCATCGCAAAGAATCCAATCATATCATATAAAATCTAATAAAAAGAACTCATTCGCAATTTTCACAGAAAATGCAATCTCTAGTTTAAGCGAATTGCATTCAATGTCAGAAAACTTTTGGCACTCACTGTTCTGATGCTCAACTCAAATTAAATAAATGAAAGAGCAAAATTTTGTTTTAGAGGTCTCTGCTGCAGCTTCTGAAGCAGATTCTTTTCACTTCTGTTCACTCATTCATGTACTCATTCATTTATTCACAGATTTTATCCATTTTGACTAAACATAAATCGCATTTCCTGCAAAGTTTTGTCTGCAATTTTTGCACATTTTTCTTTTGTTTTTCTAGTTTTGGTTTTTGGTTTTTCTTTTTGTTTGTGTTTATAAACAAATGGTCAAATATAATTAGAGTGCTCGTCAGCAGCAGCTTGAAAAACACAGCAGGTGTCAGCAACAAACGAACAACAAACAAACAAACGAGGCAGACAGAGAGAGACTGAGTGAAAGACAGAGATGGACAGAGACAGCATGGACGACTATGGGCTATGGGTAAATAAATAGCTGTAAAAAAATCTTCAAAAGGCAATCAGACGGTTGTTCACCTGCGCCTCTTTCGACGCGCTCCACCTCGTTTCTTGGCCAACCTTTGGGCCAAGCCCAGTACCAGGTTTTAGCCGTCGTCGGTGTTGTTGTTGCGTCTGTCATTTCAATTGCTACCTCCACTTTTTTTTTACTCTTTTAAATTTATTCTTACTTTTTTTTGTTAGTTTTTAACGTGCCAAGAATTTCGTCCGCCTATTTTCATTTGAATTGACTACCGCACGTTGCGTTCCGATTTTGGATTTAAGCATTTTTTTCTTAAGTACAACTAGGTTTTTGCTTTCTGTTACATTTTCGGGGTGTTAATTTTCATGACGACCCACATAACTAGCCATGCTAGCCAAGTTAACGAAGTTAACCACATTCTGCTGCCCAGGGCGCCAATCAAGCTCACATGCGAGAAATGTTAAAGAGCAGAGAAGTTCCCAACTTACCAGTATTGCAATGCCTAATTACGACTCAATCAAGACTACAACAACACAACTACCATATACAATTTACAATATACCATATAGCATCCCTACCATCTCTACGATCTACCATCTTTCATCTCATGGCTGCAGCTGTGTAGGGCTGTGGATTGCCTCAGCTGGCAGGTTACCTAACTGCAAGTTAATGACTTACTGAAAGTAAAGACAGCAGCAGCCGCAACGGAATCAGCCAACGCGACTCTTTGTGGCATGCCTTAAATATTTGGCGGCACCTGAATGCATTTTACAAATTTTTATGTTGCTGCTGTGGCTGCGGCTGTGGCTGCTGCTGCTGGTGCTATTGCTGTTGCTGCAACATGTGATAAATTGCAGGCATCAACAGCAGCAACAACAACTGAAAGGCGAACTGCCTACTCTTTTAGCAGGCGGAGTTTGCTTTTGTTGCTGACATTTTTGGTTAGCTGATTCATTGCCTGACACTGCACCCTGGCAAGGCAAGGCAAGGCTTGGATTGGATTGCTTTGGTTTGGATCTGTTGTGGGCTCTGTGTATTAAGCATTAACATTACCATTAACATTTCTCTAAGATGAAAAATGCCACATCCCAAAAGGTGAGCCGCAGCTGTCGAAGAAGCAACTCTTGATGACTTTGCATTGGATTCGCTTTCAGGCACCCAAAGTGCCAAAAGTCCATTTGATGCGTTTCTATTGAACGGCTCCAAAAGACAACAATAAGTACGTGTGCCTGCATGTCCGAACCCTGTGTGTATGTGTGTGTGTGTATTAATGATGATGCAACATTTGCCACAATTGTACGGGTATAAAAAGCGCCCGTGGTGAGGCAGAGTCTAATGCCCGAAGGCCAAAAGCGCGCTTTGTATGTGTTTTGCAGCTGCCAGATGATGTTTTCCTATAGACAGATGCCCCTACACACATACACTCACCACACACAGTTACACAGACACATACAAATAGGGTATAATGAATTTGTCATGATGTTGCCACACAAATGGAAACTTGGCATTTACATTGTAGACATTAGATTTAGCGGCATTATGCGAACCATCAAACAGAGTTATAGATATATATGTATATAAGATATATTCTTGCCTTGGCCGGTATTTGTAAATACGTAAATTTCGGATTATTGAACTCTTCCAAGATCTTAAACTTAATTATTATTATTAAGTTTTTTGATTTTATTATGAATTTACAAATTCTTCTTCTTTCATTTCTCATTTGCCTTGATATTAAATTAATTTAAATCATTAATTAACTTTAAAATTAAATCCATACTTGATTTATTGCTTGTTTTTTAATCAATCATACAAAGTTACGTATTCTCTTTACATTTGCTTTTTCATTTTCTTTGCATTCAAATATCCCCCGCAATTTCCGTAACGTAAATTTGATGCTCCACTCCCAGCCTAACCTATTGGTTAACCTTACTTAAAGGGTATTTCAGTGTCTTTGCAGTGATTATAAATGTCACCAAAACATTCACTCGATACTCAGACTTAGCACTTGGTTACGAGTATGAACATTTGCATTGGCATTTCCCGGACAAGTTAACGCTGCTTCGGTTACGGTTTAATAACTATTCAGCCACAAGCCAAGGCAGCTCAGTTCAGTTGAAGTCAGAGCCAACAGTCAGAGAGTCAGAGAGTCTAGAGTCAAGTGGTATTCATAGATATTATGGGTAATAAATAAAAAACTAGTCAAGTGAGCATAGCGCCAAAAACATTGCAACAGGTTTCTTGACTGGCCTTTTGCCTTATTAAATCTTCTGCTTTGCCATTGTTTTAAAGTTTTTGCTGTTGTTGTTGTTGTTCGACTGTCTGTTTTATGTACTATTTGTTGGCTGACATCAATGATTTGTGACAGAAGGTTATATCGCCTCATTAGAGTTTGTCTCAGTTTCCAGTCTCAAGTTTTTTCAAAAGTTGCAGATAATTTTTAAATGCTTGTGAAAACCAATTCGATATAATGAGAAAAACATGTAGAAAAACTAAAAAAAAATCTTGCGAAAATGAGTTGCGACTAACAAGTGTAACTGAAGATATGCCTGGCCAACCAAACGAAGCCATTAAAGTAAACACACACACAGTGACACACAGTCGCACACATAGACACCGAGTAACAACTAACAACCAACAACCAAGAACCACAATGAGACCGGAGACCTATTGTCAAAAGTTGGTTCTGCCATAGAAATTTGTGCTTTCTTCTCGTTTTCCTCTTGATAACAACAAATTCGAGTATAATGCAGAAAAGTTTTTTGGGACTGTCTTTGATATACTCGTTCTTGATATATTTTTTGGCAAATTCTTAAGTTCTTAAGAGACGGAGCCTGCTTGGCTCCCTGCCTTTCATGTTGTTGTACATCTACCCTCGCATATACCCTCTAGCACGTAATTCATTACTTGTTGAGATTTTACTTATACTGGAGCTGCCTTTTGTATGTTGTCTTATCCAAAAATGAAAAGAAAATAATGTAAAAAGACCAAAACAGATAAAACTCAACTTTGAGATACCCTATAGTATCTTTTAGCATTGAGTAGCACACAATTCTATATAAACAAATTCTTTGCTTGATTAAATTCTGCTTATGTTTAATACACAGAGCTTTATCTATTTAATTATTTAATAAGCTCTTCAAGTGTATGTACTTGTGTATATTTGCCTGCATAATACAAATCTCCCTACACACTCATATTGAATGTGTAAAGGGTATACTTAAAAAAGAAATAAAAAAGCGAACGCAACTACAACGAGGAAGTCGCTCAACGCTAGCTGCGCATGTATCCGTCAGATATCGCGCCAACTATATTTGTATTTGCCGAGCTGCTCATATTTTATGGCCCCGCCGCGTAAACAATACACCAGAACATTCAACGCGAGATAAGAGTTTTATTAAATATGCGGAGCGGACCTTAGTTCCACTGGAACCACTCAAAAACTGACCCAAGGCACAACGTAAAAAGTGGAAGACGGGAAAACGGCAAGAGAGAAAACTTGCAGGCAGGAGACGCTTCCCGCGATGGTTATCGGGAGCAACAAGTTGAAGTTGAAGTTGAAATGCGAAGTGAAGTTAAGTCGACTGGAAATTGCGGCGGATTAATGTGACAGTGGAGGATATGTGGTGGGCTTTGCACGTGAGTGCTTTAATACTAGCCGACAATAGAGATAAGGTGCGAAATACTTGCGATGGATATTGAAACTGAAAGATTGATTTATGTAAACAAATAGTATGCAAAAGCAACTGCAGACTCTCAGATACTGAGTAAATATGGAAAACTTTATATACATACAGTATATTCCTTTCCTCTAGTCGCTTGTAAAGGTTGAAAACTTCTTAACAAAGGAGCCTTTTGGGTTTTCTTTTGGCATCCGATCCAGCGATCCTCCTGCCCAACAATTTTGGTCAACATTCTTGTGGGCCGACTGCGTGACATGTGCCAGGCACTCCAATTTATGGCCATCGATACTGAGTACTATAAATTGTGGCTAGCTATTGATTTGATGTTGTTGCTCTTGCTCTGTGCGTGCGTGTTTGTGTGTGTTTGTGTGTGTTTGTGTTGACAGTTGACAGTTGAGTAACAAGGTCATTATGTGCCTGTTTTGTGACTGTTTGCGGCTGTTTGTGGCTATTTGTTTGTTTTTGTCGACCGGCACGGGGCGTGCAAAGGAGCACAACTAGTTTGTGCGTCATGAGATATTAATGTAGCTACTATATACTTATATCTCTATCTATATCTACTATATACGCTTACAAGCGTATATCCGCGTGCATAATTACAGTTACGCGGTCAAAGCTCAAGTCCATTTCCGCTGCTGCCAAAATAAACTCAAATTTCAACTCATAAGCCAAGTAGCTGGTCTTAGATTGAAGTTTGATTGATGTGTCTAGGCAGCTGAGGCAACATCTTTTCGTGTAAATCCATCAACTGTTTGACGGCTAGCGACGAGATACAAAAAACAACATAAAACAACCAAAGTCTGCGCATCGATGATCCCTTTATTCAATTGAGCTGTCTGTGTCCATTTCGGGCCAGTGGATACTACAACAGCTAAAGATACATCAAAAGATACAGATACATTGTATCTTTTGTATAAATATTTTTGCCATTGTTAAGGTTCGTCTTTAAGCTGTCGGACTGAATGCTGTAAGTATATCTGTGTTGTGTGTATATATGTGTGTGCTTAGTAGATTTCCATATTTGTATCTGTCCCCACAGTGATTACCAGGAGCTTAAGACTTTTACCCCAATTAGTATTTTGAATTGTCCAAATATTTAAGCTACTTTGGGTGCAACTTTGACAGTTTTGTGACACACACGAAAAGCCTGGCTTGATATTATCTGATAAGGCACAGCTGGTTCTCGGGACTTAAACTGGATGTGGAAGTGGAAGTGGAAGTGGGTCGTTGTCGTAGTCGTGAAAGATGCGAGGCCAGTTTTATGGACAGGCTATAATACCAATGCGTTGCGCTTTCACCAAACAGCTCTCAAGTGCTATAGAGAAGCAACAGCAAAGAGCACCGAAAGTAACATGATGCAGACACATACATTCACACACACGTTACACACACACACAGATACGGCTTTTGGCTGGATGCGACAAATGCAGATACAAATGCTGACAGCTACTTAATCGAAGTAGCCGCAACAAATCCGGAGACCAGACAGACTCAGAGACTCAGACTCAGACTGAGACAGAGACTAAAACGGAGTCCAAAGTGAAACGCATTGCAAAAGCAGATGATATTATGCACTTGCAATGTTGTTGGTTGACGTCTCTCTTTTTTTTTTAGTTTTGTTTTGAAGTACGATTACTGCTACCAAAGCCAAAAAGCAAAGATGAGTTTCGGTTTCAGTTACAGACTGAATTTGAGTTTCGAGTTTCGAGTTTGTGTTGGTGTTTGTGTCAGCCAAAGCGTTGAAGATGACTGCCGCATTCCATGAGATGCAGGCCAAAAAATAAAGAGACCCTAAGACTATATGGCTATGGTCTGGAATAAATCGCTGTTAATGCTGATGTTGTTCTTGTTGTTGTTGTTGTTCTTGATGTTGTTGTTCTGGCTGTTTGTGGTCGCGCGCTGCAGGAACCAGTTTGGTTTGAATTTTATGTGTATTTGGTTGAAAATTTACGAGTTTGGCGAATAAAGCAGCAAAGAATTCAATGAACTCGTCTTCACAGTCTTCTAAGCCAGCACTATCCAGCCTACATACAATACATACAGCTGTATCTTAAACGCTTCATCCATATCTATATGTATGTATATACATTTATATGTATAGATGTGTGTGTGTGTAATACATGCATCTCTGTATGTCTGGACACATTTAATGGAGGCCTACATGCCGCAGGCTCCTAGTTATGCAAATGTGCACTCTGCCCACCCGCTGCAAGGCTCTAAGCAGAAATTGCTTTCGAATTGGTTTTGCAACGAATTTTTATGCCTTCGACCAACAACTTGCATTGCTTGTTGCCCATTGCTGTTGTTGTTGTTGCTGCTGTTGCTGGTGCTAGTGCTGTTCGTGTTGTTGTTCACTTGTAGCTGCAGGTTGTATCAACATTTGTCTTGTCATTTCAGTTGTAGATCCTTCGGCTGCCTCCTTTATTTCTCCCTCCGTTTGATGCGCCTTGGCAATTAGCTGCAGTCATTGGCCATTTGTCCATCCCAGCTGTGGCCTAGTGCTGTGTCATTTGATAGCCGCTTCATTCAATTTCAATTTTTGGTTCGTTCCTCACACAAGATATTTAACTTTGTGGCACTCGGACTCAGTTTGGACCACTTTAGTTGGTAGTATAATTAAAATGCAGCCAGGGAAACAGAATTTATGGCTAAAAGACTGAGCATTTAAGTATTAGTTGGCCAACATTTCAGACCATTTAAATGCCGAGATGCCACAAAATATACCACAGGTATATAGACAACGAACGAAACCATTGGCCATTAAAAGTCTTGGTTGGGAAAGTTTTGGACGGATAATGGGAAGCATGGGAAATGGCTAGCTTGATGCAAGCTGGCCTCTAATGTGAACCATTCGAGTGATAGAAACCAATACGCAACTTTTGTTTCTAGATAATGAAACACATTTACGAAACAAGTTTCAATACACCACATTACTAACTATCGATTCTATATCGAGTAACCTATTATATATAAGAATGAAGGTGAAAAACATTTTAAATAGATAACGAGTGCAAAATTTGTAGCATACTCGTACATCTTCTAGTTCACATACTTTTGTTTATAGCCGGGTGAAGAAACAGCCTCCACTCAAGTTACACAAAGTTCTTTCACAACTGGACGCAAGTTGAGGTTAAGTCTTGCATAAACAATCGGATACTACGTGCCACCCCTCGTTTCCCTTATCCCTACTGTCAGTTGCAGTTTCCGCTTCGAGCTGCCACTTGAATGCTTCAGTTTATCCACTGCCAACAACAACAACAGGTACACACATACGTGCTGAACGTTTGGGATGACATTAGATTACAATAGAGAGGTAGCGTAGTATGAGATCTTCGCCAAGTATACAATAAGACTAGTATATGCTACAGATATCTACCCTTGAGATATGCAAATTCCTCGATCATGTTACATATCACAGTGAAACGTGAAGAGCAACAATACTCTTTGCCGCATAAACCTTTTTTCCAGTGTATACTAGGTATCACTTCAATAGCAACCGCTGGAGTAGAAGTACATTCTGAGAGCTGGTGGTTTCGGAACGTGACGACGTGCGAAATGGATGAAAGATACGCGCCCATCTCTGCACCTATTTTGCACCTGGGCACATTGTGTGAGTTCAACGTGTGCAGAACATAAATCAGCAGTGTGGTCAGGCCAGTGAAATGATGTAAGCGGCGTCATAATATGTTTGTGATTAATTTATTGAAATTAACATAAATGGCAACAGCTTTACCTTTAACTTTAACTTGAACTGCCTCCTCTTGTCACTGGGCTACAAATGACCCCCCGTTGCTCTTTTTGGCCATGACCAGGCCGACATAAATAATTAAATTTAATTGCCATCGCCGCTTCATAATGATGCTGTCCGAAAGAAAAAAAATGGGAAAAAGAGTAGAAAGAGTCAGCTGGGTCGAACCCGGGCCCAAACCCAAACCCAGACCCAGACCCAGACCCAGACCCAGGGTTCCGGGACAAAAGAAACCCGTTTTCAAAAATGAACATGAAATTAAATGAATGTTGAATTTTATTAAATAAATAAAACAGAATGAAAGAGCTTCAAGAAAAAGACATAATAGACCTGGGCGTCGGCACTTTTACTTCTTGGCTTAATGCGAATTATGAATTGGCCGGGACAGGTTTGAGAGGTGGCAGCTACCAGATCTTGTCAGACGGGTAGATTTACAAAATTTGCGAATACATATGACACATTCATATAATGGAAAAGAGAGATTAATAACGGGAATTCCAGGGCTTGCAGAAATTTGACAAAAGGGATTTCAAAGGGTTTTTGACATAAAAGGGGTTTCTTTATATGAGGTATTAACTAATAGTAGAAGTTCTTTCTTAAATCATTGACTTAGGTCAGTACATTTGATATTGGATTTTATGGTATGTTCTATTGTTTAGATAAACATAATCGTAGATCTGATAAGCGTTCAAACAAATGGATATTATGGGTGCAATAATAATCATCATTTATAACGCAAGATTAATTCATAATGTTTTTCCATACTATAAAATTGTATTCTATAATTGGTTTAAGAACTGGCTATAAGGGCTTTCAGCCACAATATCCACAACCTAACTGGGAGTCAAAGGCAGAGCCGCTCGTGGAATCCCCTAAATTATTGTTCGGCCACTTAATCAACTCGTCCACCATAACATTTGACCTTTTGCATTTGTAAGCTTAATTAATTAAATAATATGTGATACGGTCAGTTGTATTTATCTAAGAAAGCGAAGAAGAGCTAGAATTAAGCTAAAACGGTTTCAAACATAAAAGTAAAGTTCCTAAAAGAGAATGGAAGGTTCTCTTTTATAACAGGAACAGAAACGCTCTGTATACTTTATTTACGTATGGTATCACGTATTCCAGTTTTCAATTAATTATGCAGATTCATAAAACTTAGCCTAATTAGCAGATCATAAAAGACAATACGAGTAAGCTAACTAACTTGCGTATCAATCTATCCATCTAAACCTGTACTGACATATCAGAATATCTGGCCGTCAAGTTGGCTTGCTCCCTTGCGAAAGTGTGTCAACTAACGGCTTGCGGCTTTCACATGAATTGCCCGTGATAATTAATAAATTTGGCTCGATTCTAGGCCAGTTCAGTTCAGTTCAGCTGAGTTCAGTTCAGTTGGGTTCTAATGGTAGTCCAGTTCTAATGGGTAGTCCGGTTCTAATGGGGGTCCAGTAGACAAAGCACGCGAACCCAAACAAACTAAGTCGCAGGGTTGCAACGGAAGAGACAGAAGCCGGCAGCTACCATGGCAAAGGCAAAAACAAAAGGATGCGGTCGATGGGAGAACGCCAAGCGTCAGAACAGGAGCGGGAACGGGAACAGGAACGGGAGGTCACAGCTGTGACTATGGGACATGAAAATACAAATAAAAATGTATTGATTTTTCTATGCCGGCGAAAAAACAAAGACAAGGAAGTGGCCAATAAAAGTAATTTGCAAGCAAATACTACAAAAATAAAACAAGAAGCAACGAAGAAAGGCTAAAAACAAACATGCAAAAACAATGTGCGCTGACAAAGTCAATGCACGCCAAATACAAGACGAGCAAGAACAAGAAGAAATAGCAGAAGCGACAACAAAGAACAGAGAGAGACAGAGGCAGCACACACACACACACACAGAAGCACAAACACGCAAAGTTTTTTGTGGGCTAAGCAAAGAGGGGGAGGGTCAGAGGGAGAGCGAGACGCGCATCGTTTGCAGTGTTGTAAATGTCAGCTCGAGTTAACGGAGCCGCGCGAAACAAACACAACAAAAAGAAATGTTTTGTTGCGGAGCGCCAGCCAGCAACAACAACAACAACAACTGCAGACAGCAGCAGGTGCCGCGTTCTATACCAACCGTTTCATTTCGTTGCGGTCTGTCTGTATGTCCATTTGTTGTTGTTATTGTTGCTGTTGTTGTTGTTGTTGTTGTTGTTACTGCTCCTGGTCGCGTGGCACTTGACGTTCAACTCCGACTTACCCCACTGTCTGCCGCTGTGACCACTTCTGCTTCCACTTCGGGGGCTCTGCTTTGATTTTGCTGTCAAAACGTAGGCTGAGGATTATGAGAAACTGGAACGGACACGTCAGGAACTCCGCGGCAGAAAATACTTTTAAAAAAACCCGCATAAACTACTCGTACGAACGGTGAACACACTCAATTGGTTAATATGGCGCGCGATAAGGAGAGGGGTAGACGATGTTTTTATTGTGCACGCTTTATTTGATTTGCTTAACTTGAAATAACTATAAAATATTCACGCTAATAATTTGTAAATTATGCTTTTTTTATTATTTTTATTTTTAATTTGCATTTATTTTTATTCACACATTTTGCCAACGAAGACGAAGCAAAACTCACAGCTGACTGTGATTGCTGTTCAGCTGCCGCTGCCGTTGCCGCTGCTACTGGTTAACTTGTTGTTGTATTTTCACGCGCCTTTACACTAACACATGTACACTACCAACAAGCGGACACACATGCAATACACCGTACACACACACACACTTGCACCTGTGTATGAGAGTTGTTGTCGTCGTGCAAGTGGAGAAAGAGTAATGCAACGTTATGCTCTACACGCGCCTCACTACCAACTGTTTCAACGGCCAACAATCGACTGACAAGCGAAACGGCTGAAAGGCAACTTGTCTTATGTCGCATTCCTGACCGGCAAACTGATAGTTGGCAACGCGGCAACGCAACATGTTGTAACATATTTCAATGTTTGATGTGAGCTGTGGGTTGGTTGTGAGTGGGTCATTTTTGTGATAAGTACTTACCGATAAGGGCCAATACAGTGCGGTCTTATGGCTCACAAACGTCGTCCAACAACCAATGCGCCCGCATCTGCAAATGGACGATTTTATTATCTTCAATTGAAATAACAAAAATATATATCCAATCGGTATTTTAGTTACTTAAGTGCATATTGGAATACTGCCACTTATACTTACATATATGTTCATTTATTTTTTGCTTCAATTATTATTTATCAGTAGATTTGCCGAGAGTGCTCGTAAAAGGGAAAATAGAGCCAACGCTATTACTTTGCGAGGTCTGTGCCATAAGCGTATATGGCTAATGGATATGAGTTTGCGATAATACTAAACAACCTTGGCATCCATTCTTATCACAGCACACATAAGTTTTTAAGTACAGTACTGTTATTGGCTTTTATCTTTTGTTAGAATTATCAAACCTATGTGTCGTCCCAGGTAAGTTGGCTATGGATAGTAAAATTTACCTAGGTAAGTTACATATATTTTAAATTTCGGCGGAACTAATGATAAACAAAACTATAAATGCTTTAGTCTCTCATATAGTAATAAATTAAAAAAACGAGCACTTATAAGGGCTACAAACTATCCTAAGTCAGATGCCAGTAGCCAATGAACCGCTGCCAAGTTATCGCATTTACTTGTAGCCTGCTGGCAAGTGTTGTTAGCAGCTCGAACCTTATACTCATACATTGTTGGAACATTTAAACAAGACATGTTCGTAGCCGGCATTGGCGTTGCGTCGAACATGTTGGAACTGAAGCACTTGACGCAACTGATGCACGTGGCTTATTTGCATTTGTGGTTGTGTTATGTTTGTGACAGCTGATAAGCTGGGAAGGGGAGGTGAAGACACGTTATATGTAAGTAAATTTAATTAATATCATTAAAATTGTATATAAAACATTAAGTTCAAACTGCTAAAAGAATTAGTTTCGTCTTTAAAAACATTTTAATAGCACAAAGTTAGAGTTTCTTGGCAAAAAAATGGCATTTTATTTGTATTTAAAGTCTTTATATATCATACTTTAAGGATTAATGACTTCAGCTTGTGTCATTCTTCAGCAGAACTAATTTCAACGGAACTAATTTATCATATTTATGAGCTGCTCTGCCCAAATAAATACTCGTTTCACAAAATTCTGAAATTGAATTTTAGTTCTTGGCTATTGGCTTAACCGGCCACAAATTGACAATTTTGAAAGCCATCAGAACTGCATTTCGATTGCTCCAATTTCCGACACTATTTCACTGCCCGTCCAATCCACCACAATGGCCTGACCACCCAACCAGTTTACGGCAGTTGCACTTTTCATTGTGGACTTTTCATTTGTTTGCATTTTTGTTGAAAGACAACCAGGCTAGGAGTCGCAGAAGCGCCGCCGTCCAATGGCAGCACGGAACGAGTCCAAGAGAGCTGCAATCAACTTTTTTCTGCAGCGTAAACTTTTCTAGCAGTAAAAATGAAAAACAGACAACTGGAAAACTTGGCGCACGAGCTAAAACTTTTCCACTGTTTGTTGCCATCTATTGATAAACTGCAATTTTGTGTGCACAAGTGCGACCCCAACCAATATTTGAATGCCAGTATGTATATTCCCTTTGTTTAGGTATGTCTACTATTTGCGCCCCTCCGCCCACGTCTCCAGCTATTACTGCATGATAATGTTCCCAGTTGGCAAGTGAAACCTCGTTTGACAAGAGTTTCACCAAGCTTCATTAGTTTTTGACATCACATCAACAGGTTGCAGGTTAAGAAAAACTCTCTGTTTTAACTTAATTTAGGTCAAGGCACTTAAGCCATACAAAGTCGTCTTAGCTGGGATGCCAAAACAAGTTTAGAATATGTTAAGAAACAAAGTATTGTATTACAAGTTTCCAATAGAAAAATTACTCATAATTCTTATCGATTCTCGATCAAATGCATGTTTATTTCGTGTAAAAATTGTTTCAGCTTCCAATACGTTTTTTTTCTTATAAGATCAGTTTAACCAAACGATGATTTTTCAGCACATGATTTCCATTAGGTAGACTAAACTTTTGTTCGATAACACTTCGATGCGAGGCCTTTTGAGGCAACTGTCTGCCCACCTGGGGCAGTGCTCGATGTTTGCCCTGTTGCTGGGGTGCTGCCAATTTGCTGGCCAATTGAAAATTCAATGCACGCCCCGGACAAAAACTCATTTGCAACACTTCACGCAATGCAGGCGATTTCGATTTAGCCAAGATCAAGGGCGATAATAAGGCCCGCGGCTGCCTCTGCGGCTGGCTCTGCGGCTGCGTCTGCGGCAAGTTGCCCCAAGTTGCAGTTACAGTGTTGAATCGTGTTGCATTGCGTGCAGCGTTGTCCGTCTATAAATAGCAGCCGCCGCAGCACCAACAACCAGAGCCATAACAACAACATTGTCTTATCCCAGCTGGCTGATCTTTACGCAGCAGCAACCACCAGCACCACCAGCACCATCAGCAACATCAGCAACAACGGCAACTAGCAACCTGCAACAACAACAACAGCAACAACATTCCTTTCGACATTTAATTAACGATCGCGATTGCAATCAATGCATCGCGTCTTGCACCCAACTTTATGTACGCCCTCGTCTCGCTCCCTCGCTGCTTGTTGCCCTTCACCCTGCCTCTGACTCCTTAGCCCTCTCAGCACACGGCTTGTTCAGCAGCTGAGCTGAGCGGAGCTTGTGAATGAAGCTGAAAACTGGAGCCGCGTTTGGTGGCCAGTTAGCCACAAAGCTGACAAATACTGTAATTAATTTTAATTGCTGCGATTGGCGCCCGCTTTCCGTCTCATTAAAGTTGCCTCTTGGCTAGCTGTGTGATAAGGACCTGGGCCAAGCCGGATGAGCTGCTAGCTGGAATCATAGCAGCAGACGGTGTCTATCATACTTATTGGAGTGCCGCACCCTAAGGAGGCCAAAAGCAAGCTTTTGGTACGTGTTTTTGCACCTAATTGCAGGCGCGTCGCCTCAGAATGTTGCAGTTGTTGTTACTGTGTTGTTGCTGTCATTGTTGTTGTTGTTGTTGTTGAAGCTGAACTGAAAATTTGTTGACTGCCATTTCGATGCTTAATGCAACATTTTCTGCATAGGTAACAATTGCGTCAATGGAGTGTAGCAAAAGCAATAAAAATGCTCTACAACAGCGGCAATAATAACAACAATGGTAGCACTTGCCACACTTGCAACACTTGCAACAACAAGGACGACTAAGGAACTACGGATTGAGTGACGTTTCTTTGTTCGCTTCTGCCATTTCTCAAGTGCAATAATAATATAAAATACTTTTAGTGTTCAGTTCATTGAACGTGCACAAATCCAATTAGATTTACAGCCCTCACACCAACACACACACACACACAACCAATGCACACAAATAGACACAAATAAAGACCAAATGGCACACACACTCACACACCTAAATATAAATCGTAGCATACTTTTGCGAGCAAGCAAATTTTTGCTACTCAATTTGCCAAGCTGTATAAGTTTCGGCTGCTTGTGAAGGGGTGTGCGTGTGTATGTGCGAGTGTATGTGCGTGTGTGGGTTAGGCAAAAAGTTCGACTTGCCTGGCAATTGCTGTGGCATGTGGCATAAATGTAGTTAATACTGCAATGCCGCATATTGATTTTATAAATTACATTCTGGCATATTTCATTAGTTTATGTTGACTTTATTATACCCTCAAAGACGCTGATTACCTCTAATAATTCACCCAGTTTGCTGCATAGTAAGACCATATATATCTTTATAAATAACTGTTATTTACAACCTACCCTAATATCAAGTAATCCAAAGCTAAACAAAAGTAGACCGAAAAATTATTGATGTAACATTTATAAGAATCTATAAGCGTATTTGTTGTTCGTTGCTTTTGTGTTTTTTCTGCTTGTTGTTGATTTATCAATGAATTCAGCTGAATGCATGCCCAATTAAGCGGCTTAATTATGCGGCATAAGTATGAGTGTGCGTGTGTGTTTGCTGAAGGTTTAAAAAATTAAGTAAATCTGGTTTTCGATTTAATTAGTTAAAAAGAAAACACAACAAACAATAAAGTGTATAAAAATTAATTCCATCGATATGAAAAACATGAAAATGCAATCAATACAGCATATTAATAAATAATAAAGTTAACTGTCAACAAAATAAGGAGCCAAAAAGCCACCGCAGCCGCAAATTCGTTGCGCATTAACGAGACCAAAACAGAAATGGCCAAAACAATAAAAACTAAAAAGCAAAAACAAAGTTGCCAGATTTCGGCGGTAGAAGAAAAACTTTCCGAATACAAGCAGACAATTAAGAAACCATAAACACATGCCGCATAAGGATAGCGGAAACGGAAAAAGCTGGAGGAATCACACTAACACACACACAGACACACACGTACACACACACAAAAACTGACAGCCAAAAAGTTAGGAAGCGCAATTTGAAAAACAGTAAATAAGTCGCCGCGTTTATGGCTGAGGAGTCGAGCGAAGGATGTGTGCTGCCAGGACACGTAGCTGGCTCAGAGTCACGAATGGATTTGCATATGAGCACCATTTGTACTGTTCTTGGTGTTGTTGTTGTTGTTGTGCCAGTATCCTGTGGCAGCAAGGATATATGAGCAGGCAATGACATGACTTGGCAGCAATTTCAATTTTTGTATACGGCTTTCACCTTCCCCCCCATCTGCTTCAGAAACAAAATGGATTGTGACAAATGTACCTTGCTAAAGGCAGAAGACAAACCGAACAGGGGCGTGGCAGTACAGGTGCTTTGCGGTAAACCGTCTAGACCCCAGTAAAGGTAATCGCAATCGTTCTAACTCTAACAGCAGCTGAGTATGACATAAATTTATGGTCCCGACTTGACTGCTTTATTGAATAGTGCGAGAGCTTTACGATCTGTAGTAAAAACAGGATATACAAAGAACATTTTCTATTACATCACTCTTATAGAAAGAAGAAGAAAAGAAAACTTCTTAAAAGTTATAATCTAATTGAATAAAAGTTACTTCAACTCTAATACAATCTCCATGGGCTTAAAAAGTCAATCAGTTTGAGAGCTACGTACAGATACGTATGCATGGGTATAAGCTATACACTATGATACACACACACACACACAGACGCACACAGACTCACATAGGCATGTGCACATATTGTTACCTGTGTTACAGATGCAGAGCTCAGCAGCTGTCATAATGTGCTTGCAATGTCACCACAATCATAATTAGTATCCTGTGCAGACAAGTGAACAATGATGCATGTGTCATTGTTGTTGTTTGTGGCACAAACACACACACACGCACACTCACACATACCAACAGGCATTTCGGTGATGCCGTCTGTTGTTAACCCATGATATATTGGTTTTCAAGCCAACTACGGATTGTTGCAATGTCCTGGACAGTCGCTTTAAGGACATCTGCATCAGTTGAACAATTCTATTCGACTTCCTAGGCGCCAGTTTGGCTCTTTTAGCTGCCCCAAAAAGGACTTCATTATATTGCAAAAATAGACTTGGGAGCAGTGAAACGGCCAGCGTCCCAATGTCGGGAAAGCTTAATTACAGCTTAGACCTCAATTAAAGCGTATATATATGTATATAGAAGAAGAAAAAGCAATAAGGATTTCCAGTTGGTCAAAAGAAAACGGAAAATACAACAACAACAACGAAAAATGGCAACAACATTAATGATGATGATGATGATGGCCATAAAACACCTTGGCTAATTTGCACAAATTGTTTTTAGTTGCTGCTGCTGAGCGAAACAGAATCTACCTGGCCAGAAGAGTAAGAGAGACAGAGAGATAGAGGGAAAGTTAACAGTTTAATTACTATAAAGTAGCTTGATATACGGGCGGATGAAAAGCAAAAAATAGAACAATATATCAAAATGATGTATAATAGTTCTAGTTTTTATGCTAAACGGCGTCAGGTATTTAGTGTGAGAGTTTGATCGTTAAGGTGGACAAAGGATTACTATAAAGCGTACCATATATCAAATTTAGTAGGGAACATGAAAAATATATAGTTTTAAGTCCAGTTACATCGACTTTAATACCCATTAGTTAATCTTGTATTCATTCAGGGCATCTCCCACGCACGTCCTGGCACGTAATCGACAATGTGCAACTGGCAGCTGTTAACAGGGATAATAGCAGAAGGCATGCAGGCTGGCAGGCAGGATTTGCAGTTCCTGGCAGTCACCAACACATGACGCTAATGGAACCGACGAGCTGCCTGCAAGGGGCTCCAGCTCTGTCTGTGCCTCTGCCTCTACTTCTGGTTCTCATGCTAACCAAAATCCCCACGCCCTACCAAAGCTGTCGCAATAAATTTGCAGCGCCAAAGTGATAATGAAAGTGTTTCCTTCCGTTTTGGCCTAAACTCGTTGCCAAGGCACAAGGCAAAGACAAAAACACAGAGAGAAAAAGAAAGGCAGCAAAAGATGAAAGTCCCAAAAGTGCTAAAGGTATTATAAACATAAGCTGAATGCTCTTTCTTTTTTTCTACCCACAAGCAACTAAGAGCATTAAAGCTAGGATAGAGTTCACCATATGGACAGTTGTTGACAGCTAACGAAACATCACAACAACTGCACTTTTGTTTTGTTTTTCCTTTCTCTGAATATAAAACTTTTTCCAGGTAAGTTGGTGCTTAAGTTGGAGGTAATTAAAACCGATTTTGTTCTATTGCAAAATTTCAGAAGAAAACTGCTAAAAGAACTTTTTTATTCATAAATTTAAATTCTTTTTTTTTATATATTTCTCATTTAATATATGCAAGAATTTAAGTGAAATCTTGCCAGTTATTATTACCATATTTAATATGAGTAAGGACTACGTATAACCTTCCACTAGGCCAACAATCTGCAACCTGGACTGGCACTAGAAACCAAGGCTGTAAAGTTTATGTTCCTTATGTAATTACCAGAAAACTGCACTTAGCTCATGACAGAAACACAATACCCAAGCTCAAATGAATGCGAACGCTGAAACTGGTAACTGGCGGCAACGTGGCGTATGCGCAACGCGACAGGCTTCTTGCACCATGAGTCAGGCAGCTCCAGCACACCCATCACTTGGCACTTGGTGTTGCTCCACTTGCCTCACTTGCTGATGCTTGTTCACGTATCGCACCACCGCCTTCGCTATTTCCCATTTCCCATTTTCCATTCGCCAGCTTGTTTATTGTTTTCCGCTCAGCGAGAAATTCAATTTCGGTGGCAAACAAACTAACAAACACACGGCAAACAAATGAAACGCACCAAATGCGCCAATTGCGTTTCGTGTAAATCTTGCAAAGCGTTCCGGCGATTTATGCCGCGGGTGAGCCGATGTATACGTCGCCTCCCGCCCGTCCCGCTGGTCACTTAATTGTGCGCTTAAACTAAACGCTCGGCAGTTGAAAGCAGTTGAAAACAATTAAAGTTTCCCCTCATCCTCTTCTGAGGAGGGGTCAGTGCGAAAAAGAGGTCCTTGAGCAGCGAAATTCTGGCTTTTCTGGGTGTTCTGGCTACGAGTGGAAAATTGCACTCGAGCAACCAACGTCTCAGCCCAAGGGACTGATAACTACGAGTAGTTTGGATGATGGGGAGCTTCCCTGGCGGATGCGACGTCCCTGGGTACAAAATAGCCGTCCTCTAGTTTTAAATTTCCTGTCTCTCTCTTTTGCTTTGCCTCTTTCTTCTGCCCATTCGCAACTTTCTTTGTTGCTTTGTTTGTCTGACATTTTTCGCCCAGCTTCATAAAGTTGCACTTTGCGTGGAAGAAGACCGGTCCCAGACCAAGATAAAGGCGTGGCAAGCAGCGTGGAACCAAAAGCAACTATGACAAAAGATTGCAGTGCCAAAAGTTTGGCGTAACGTTAATTAATTTTGCATGAGCTGAAGCTTGAACTCTACCAAGGACGGGCGAGCAGTGCTAGGAGCAAGGCTGCTGAGGCCAAGTGCTTTTCCAAACTCTTTTCACACTGTTTATAGAATGCAATAAAAGGGAAGCTGCAGGGTAACTCTTAACAGGGGATAATATGTTGTGTGTGGCAAATAATTAAAAACATAGGAAATGTTTTTTGTATATGTTTTAAAGTGTTCTACTTTTTGGTTGCTTATCTAACAAGTTGATGACACGGAAAGTAGCTTCAAATGTAAACTACACAAAGGATTATACGTTTATAAAGTTTACTCAAGAGAAAGTTTTCAGAAAATGCTTAAAATTAAAACCTAAATTTATGGCCATACTAACATTTACAGCAGCTCAAAGATAATTACTTTACACCACACATATCGAATAAGTATGTACGTCTGTGGCAGGGTTTATCCTTTACAATTTACACTAAACCCCAGGCGCTGCAGTTAAATTTAATTGAAATATAATATATTTTAAATAGGTAAATGAGTTACAACTTCATCTTACATAAACTTCACTTTATGTCCCATATCAAAACAGTCCTCTTCTTTCTCCTTCTCTGAGCGATCCGATTCTTTTACAACCTGGAATAAAGCAATCTGCTATAATGAGTTTCATTACCAGGAAACCCCCTGCTACGAAGAGACACAAAAATTAACAACTTGGCTTAAAGCAGGTGGCATAAATTTACAAGCTATGAAAAGCCCTTTCAGCTCAGCTTTATCCTCACAGTTATCCATCGTTGAACCGCTTTAAGAGCAGCCATCGATGCGCCACTCGCTACTTTTCACTCCCTTCCCTAATCCCTTGACTTGTCATGCTGTTAGGCAGGAGCTCAGCTCTGGGTACGATAATGTCCGTCATTAGGATTGTGTTGGTAATTAAGAGCAACATCTGCTTGAGGAACCCCTACAGCGTTTAGAGGATTTTTTTTTTCTATTGTTTGCCCTTATGCTAATGAGAGCAAAGTGAATTGTTTAAATACGTTGCTGTGTCGTATTTGTTGCTTGTTGTTTGTTGTTTGTTACTTTGATGGGTATTCAAGAGCGATAAAAATGGTTGGCCCCTGCCTCTTTATGACATGTTTAGCCAACAGTTTTATGCGCTCAACAGGATACTAGCAACTGGACACTGTCCTATGTCGGCTTTCATTGATTGATGCAGCAGCGACAGCAACAACGACAGCAACAGCGACAGCACCAGCAAAAAGTGCCTGTAAACAACTTTATTTAAAGCGACATTCATGAAATATTCATGTTGCATGTTGAATAGCAGAACAACAACAACAGCGATCACAGTCGGACAGGACAATGGACAAAAGTTGCTCGCAGCATGACCATAACTGTTGAAACTTTTGTTGCTTTTCAAAGCTCATGAAAATTAAATAGAATTAAAGCACATAGAATACCAAATTATAATGTATAGAATGCTAGCTCTTAAAGCACTCACCAACTAATTGTTGTATATTTTACTATATTTTCCAGAAATATAACTAAATATTTTATGATTCTGGCTTAACTTTTCACAGCAAACTTGCTCCAAGGGAAATAATCAGCTTACAGCAAATCAGAAATATATGAACTCGTATATTTAAAAGCAATGTTAGAAGTTGAAACTCACTCTCAACATTTTGAAGGTATATAAAGAGGTGCAATGATTATGTTATACACAATGTTGGTCATCAATCCTGAAAAGGTCAGCTGCCAGCTTCTCCTGTTGGTCTAAACGATTTTTTCTAACTTTTTCAACCTTTCCATTCCTCTTACATATTTTCTGGTACACTTATTACTTTATACAATTTGTTTGCTTGTTAAGTTGTTTTCTTTAATATGCCACATGAGTTGCCAGAGTAGTTGAACCCTTTTCATGTGTCTCGAGTCCTTCACTGCACACTGTCGCCCACCGCCTGATCCACTCGATTGGACTGGCCATTTATTTGGTCAGCTTAAGATTGACCCACATTTGACACAGCTTAGAGTTTCCAATTTTATGAACGTTGTTTTGGCCCAGTCACATGCTGGTCGGGTGTGCTAACTTTAAGAGCAAACCACGTTCCGACCTTGTGGTCATCGGCTTTAAACATTCTCCTACCATGGACGATGGCATGGAGCATTATCGTCACCGGTTTGTGGCATACAAACTATAAATTGGCTTTAGCCTTCTACAGGCTGAAAGGAGCTTGGCTGAAATCGTGTTTGCTACCAAACTCGTGTGTGCACTGAAAGTTGGCTACCAGAAATGCCTCGAACATCGCTTGACACTATTGAACTTTGGGCACTTTCCTGAGTTTGTTGCTTTTGTTGTTTTCGTTGTTGTCTTTGATTGTATCCAAAGTTTATGGGCAATCATGTTTTGCATTTGATTTGCAACAATTTTCCTTCTGGCTAATTTTACATGGCATTCACTTGTCAAGTGCAAGTTTCCCAATGATGGCGCACCTTTGGCCGTCTCATCGTGACTTTTACTCAAGTAACCTTAGACGAAACTTTACGGCCAATGACAACCTGTTTTTTCTTTTTATTTGGGAATTTCTAGTACAAATCTTTATTGATGTCTTTTTGTTGTTGTAACTTTGCTGAAATGTGAATTATTGGGAAGTTGTTTTTAACAGCGTTGCGGGCTCTTTTCGTGGCCAAGACATAATAAACTTTTACTCAGAGTATTAATATTAAAAAGTGAATTAAAGTTTGATTTATCTTTTGATTTCTAAACGCAAGACAAATTTTATTTATCTACAGTTCGTTAGGCTAAACTAAAATAACATTTTGTAGTTGAGTTTATGTTGCAATTATTTAGTAATTATGTTTATTAACGACATGAGAAGCTAATTGTGAACAAAAGAAGAAGCCTTCAATTATCTTAAACACGAAGAAGCTCAAGCTTCTCTTAATTTACAAACATAAAACTAAAGATTTCATCTTGAAATCAAATTAAATTTGGTCTCGTCTTGAACTTGTTCAACAGCCACAGCACATTTGCACACATTTCGCAAAACTTAATCAAAACTCAACTCAAACAGAGACTTGAAACTGAAATACACATTCAATTTCATCTTCATTAGAGACTGAAATGCTCTGCCAACTCAGTGGGAGGGCGCACATTAAAAATTCATTAATAGAGAATTGCGTTGCTTCCATTTTATTCTACTGCTGCGAGTTTTCGACTTGAATTAATAAGTACGTGTATTTGGGTGCGGAATCCACTGGTTGCCCTGTTTCTGTTTTTCTCTTTTTGTTTTGGCATTTTAATGAACGTATTATCGATTTTTTCCAGGTTTATGCTAATCTCCAAATGGACGGCACATGGCGACAACTTGATCAAAGCAAAAGACACGCACTCCCTTCGATTCGGTTTAATTCGCAACTAGCCCTAAGGATTACAGGACTCAGTGTCTGCATCGTTTGCATATTGTAGTTTAAATTATATCGTTAAAGAAACAACAACAAGTCCCAATGATAAAATTGGATTATATATTTAATATATTTACAAAGTAGCTCCATCCTCTCTTTATTCCTTTAACATCCTTGCTCCAAAGACAAGAAGTTGTCTGCAGCTGCTGCGCTGATTTTCATCCATTTCCATTTGCATTTTACTGTCTTGGTTTGTTGTTGCCACTTCCTTCGTCCTTTGCTTATGTAACATATTTCTGATGTGCTTTTGTTTATGATTGCAATTTGCATTTTATTAGTTGAGCCATAAGAAGTTCCCGTACCACGTTAAAGGGAAAATCCTGTTTTCCTATACAATTTTCGAGTCTCAGTCGCATTAGCCACGCCTCCTTTGAACATGCCCTTCATCTAGTTGTCTTATAAATCCCAAAGCAATCCCATACCTCCTCCATGCTGTGTTGCACTAAGAAATTAAGAGCTTTTCTCACTACACCTGCAAAATTTAACAATGCTAATTAGGTCAATTGGCAACGCTTTGGACAAGCCTCTAGAGTCCATCGTCCATTGTCCTCATTAGATACTAAATGATACATTACCTGCTTGCATAGCTAATGGTCCTTTATTGTCAACTAATGCCTGGCTAAGAGCATGAGCTATTAGTAAGTGTAAGTGCTCATCAAAGATATAATCTATCTCCCAATGGAAAGTACTTAAATTAAGGTTCGTTCTGCTTGTGCAGTGCTTTGTTTCTGTGTATATTCTTAGATAATCTCCCAGGAGTAAAAAGTGAATAAATTTTGCGATTATAATTGAGGACGAATCAAAGAGCGCCCGGAAAAGAATATTCAGTCTGAACAATAATTATACAATGTTAAGAAAGCGGCTTAAAATCATAGAGATTAAGTCGATCATCGCCGTTTTTATTAACTGCTTCCTTTATTGGCCAACGACAACGCTTTGGTGGTGGAGCTTGATCCTCGTCGGATGTGTCATTAAACCAACACTTCTTAATCTGGCTGCAACCGCCGTTGTTCAAAACGAGGTAGCCAGCTTCACAGCCACAGTGATTATCGCAATGGTAGATGCACTCGCTGCCCAACTGCCTGCAATTCTTCCCACAGTATTGATAGCAGGATTTATACACGGGTTCGAGACATTGTACTGCGCGTTGTGCCATTGTGGCGTCTGAGATGAGGACAAGCAAGAGGCTTGCCAATATGAGCCGCTCCCACATAACAGCTGCCGGCAATAGTCAACGATAAACTAGTCAGAAATTTGATCTGATTGTAATCCCATTTGTTGCCCATTATAGCGTAAAGAATTGATTCCATAGTACAAACTAATCCATTTATTTAAGTAAGTTACTTTAGCAGATTGACTAATTGCCATTTCTACGCTTTCAGCCTGGAACTTCAACTGTTATCGGTGCAGTTGCCTGCCAGGTAGAGAATATATAGCGCTTGGCTGTCAAGTCACGAGAATTCTGATGCACTGCAGCGATCTGTGCGCTGCCTGCTATCAAGTTATATTGCATCCAACTCAGAGTGGGTCTGAAACTAATCCCTTGGTGGTGGTCCACGTGGACGGAGAACGCTTTCGAGCAGATTAGGACCAGGTTGATTCTTGGGCCTGGGTGTTGGTGTCAAGGAACGCGTGTGTGGTGGTGCATCCTCCTTCTTGTGCACCGCTGAGGTGGCCGCACGACGGGCACGTATCTTCTCCTCCATTTTACTGGGCACCATGAAGCAATTGGACTCCTTGTAGACCGGCTTACGGCGATCGTTCCACGGGAAGGTCCACTGGATGGGTGTGAAGTCACGCTTCCAGGGCTTCCTGGGCTTGAACCAGCAATCGCATGTCCAATCCTCCTCACCAGGTGCATCATCATCACTGAAAAGGCCACACTCAATGAACCAAGCTGAACCAGTCACCACTTGTGATATTTGTTACTTACCCACGCACAAAGACACGCACATAGCGCGAGGACTTGCGAAAGAGCTGCAATGCCTCATTGAAGGTCAGCTCCAAGGCGGGCGTATCATTGATCTGAGTAATCTCATCGCCGATCCGCATGCCACCGCGCTTAGCCAGACCCGTGGGTGAGACATTTACAATGGTCAGCGGCTCGAATTGATCGATGCCGCCAGTTACTTCCATGCCCCACATGGCATCATAAAAGCTCATGATGCGTCTATCCGTCTCCAGGGTGTAGGTCATCTGCAGCTCGTACTCGACATTGTCAAACGCCTCCGAGTCATACTTGGGCACCCTAATCTTCGAGTCGAGCCTCATCTTCTTTAACAATACCTACACCAAGACCCTCTGCAAAATTGAACACTGTGTGGAAACTGACGTGACGAGATCGCGTCCTCTTCACACGTTTTTCTGCCTTTTGTCTACGTTCGCCACTTGCTTTTATAGTCGCCGCCAACGCAGAACTTGGTAACACTTGGCAGCCACCCGAGGGTCCGTCCCCATCATCCTACACACACACATCCCATTGGCAATGTCAATGCCTGCCTAGAATTGTGTCGCTTGCCAAGTAAATTGATTGCCTTCGATTTGCATTTAATTGTTGCTATTTATAGTTGATGCATTGCCGCTTCTATTAAAGCGGAAGCTGACTAGGTGCCGCCTGCTCTTTGGGTATTGGGTTCCGCCATCTCAGCCCCATAGCTTAAGCCAAATCCAATCGCAAACGCATCACCTGCCACATTTGTCCATTGAAAGTTAGCCTCTCGAGCCGAGGGAGCAGCCAAACAAATGCAAGTCCAGTTTTCTCACACGCCGCTGAACATCTGCAGTGGTCAGTAAAAGCAAGAAAACAAAAACACATCGATTGAAAGTGCTGGACTAAATAATAGCCTGTATTTAGCTAAGAATGAAGTGGAAAAGGGAGAATTCTATATGTTAAGTTTGACATAATTAGTGTTAACAAAAAAGTCTCGAAATAAACTTCATATCGATTGGGAAAATCTGCTATTTTTATGCCTTATTATACCCTTTGAAACAATTATGCTTGCTTACAGGGTATAAACAGTTGCCCATTCGCCTGTCTAGCTGTCAGTTCTTAAAGTGCTAACAAGTTGCGAACGTCCAAGCGATTTGATTTCACTGACCTCAATCAGAGAGCCAGTGACAATGCAACAAGCAACAACCATAACAACAACAACAGCAAAACTTGCAACAAGCGAGAGCAAAACTAAATCTCAGACAGCGACTGGAGAGTTAAATGCGGACTTTAAAAGCGACTTCTGACTTCTGGCGACTTTTGAATTATTCATTTTTTCCTGCAGACCCAAAAAGAACAAAACAAAAGGCCCATAAAATACGATGGCCAACTGCAGTAGCAGCAGCAGCAACCAGGTAACTGCAAATACCAAATACCAAAGACTAAATGCCAAATGGCAAATGGCAATGACAAGTTGCCTAATTACAACAGGTCGTACGAGGTAAAAAGAGTCTCTTCTGTCTTTTGCCACATAAACTAGCACCGAGTAAATTTGTCCCGGTGTTCGAGTCTCGGTTCCGACTTATTGTTAACGTTAACAGGCACCGCACTCCGTTGCTACTGCTGTCCCTCCTGTTGTAAGCTTTTTGGATGCAAGCTTAGATCCGTGCACAGTCTGTGATTTGCATTATCCACAATTGCAACGGCTTTGTTCTCGCAATCGGAGCAACTGCTTAAAAGATTTTCAGCGTACCTTGGACGCATTTGCATAACGCATACACACAGTGAGGGACTCTGGGACCTTGCAGCAGCTTTACTAGGACTTAATAAAGCCTTTAAGACTGCTCGAAATAAGAGCTCAGCTATACGAATTTTTTGACATTTAAACAAAAGTTATGCTTTGAACGTCATGTGGGAAATGTTCTACTAAGTTTGGGCTTAAATTTTGTGCTACAACAATAAGTTGGCTATCTTTCATAACTGCAGAATATTTGCTCTATTACCATAATACATATATTCTATATAATAAGTATTTATTCATTCCATTAATTTAAAAGATTATTCAATTATTTTTTTTTCGTTTTTTGACAAAATTTAATTATTTCCTACTCAATCATTCTATCTAATTTCTCTTACTGTAAAAACACCGCTTTGTATTCAAGCAATTTGAATTGCATTTTCGGTTGCTAAATACCCGGCGAACAGAAATGAGCAGAAAAGTGCTGCTATAAAATACTAATAATTCCAATTGGTTGCTTACAAACTTCAAATTTACAAAATATTACAGAATGTGTAAAGGGTACAGCTTTTGTTGTCCTGCTTACACAATCAGTTGCCTATTGATCTATATACGCCATTGCCCAAAATTTGCATTTTACCGTAATACATTAAAAGTGTTATAACTAATTCACACTAGCTTTCCTACTCACACATTCTGTTATAATTCATATAAAATTGAGTGAGTAATAAATGCTGGCAGAGTCAGTATGCAACGAACGCTGCATTGAAATAGGTCAAAGTATGGAGTCTTTTATAAATTTCTTATTTTAAGGATCATCTAAATCCCAACTCACTCCACTTAGTCCAAATAATGCAATAAAAAATGTGGCTAATATTTGCTAAGTAACAGGCGAGCAGAAAAGAGGTGCAACTTGCAAGGTGCAAGCTGTTATAAAATTCTAACAAATCCAATTGGTTGCTTACAAACATAAAAAAGTAAGAAATATAACGGAATGTGTAAGGAGTATAGCTAGTGTTGTCCTCTAGTTACGCCATTGCCCAAAATTTGCTTTTACCGTAATTCCCTAAAAGTGTTATAACTAATGCTCACTAGCTGTCCTGCCCACACATTCTGTTATATTTATATATAAAGAAGTAGCCTGTAAAATGCAAACCGATTTAAGGTGTGGAATCATGATGTGCATCGAATTTTAAAGACGTGAATTAAGGAGCACTTAGTCGAAATATAGCAATAAAATGCCAACGAGTCGTTTTTGTAACAAAAAATTAAAACTTTTCCCAGGTCATCGAGAGCCAAGTAATAGGCGAACAGAATGCTCAATAGCTCTATTTAACGAAAGCCAAGCCTGTTGAATGTGCGAGTGAGACTTGTAAGTCATGCCTATCTCCTTTGGCAGGTGCCATCATAAAATTTAGTACAGATCAAGGGAGAGGTGAACGTGTAAGCAGAATACTATAAGATTCTGTTATACTTTGTATAATTGCAAGCTTATAAGCAACCAATCGCAATCCAATTAAGCAGGTAAAGCTACAACAAGGAGAGTGAGCCTTTCTTTAAATCTGTTTGCCTGTTACTTCGCAGCCGTTGACACTTGCAAATTTCTACCACATTGTTTATCTAATACAGCAACCATATTTTTGTTTATGGCAGGTGTTCGTGCACATTCTAGCATTCTAGTGCAGAAACCAATGAAATGAAATTAAAAGACAAGCAAATTACAGTTTTTATTTAAAGCCGTTTTAATTAATAATATTTTAATAGTGATACGCCTTTGCATCATACATACATATATCATGTTTAAGATTATACATACAGACAGCATAGATATCTTTTTGTTTGTTACTTCCCTAGGGGCTGGGTTATTTTCACATTGATAAAACAAATCTCTGACAATTACCATCGCCCCATTGTTTGTTGTTAACTTTTCTCGAGTTTATGTAATATTTGTATATATATATAATTTTATATGTATATATAGTTATATTGAATTTCAAATATATTTTTAAATATGTACTATATATACTCGTATATGCTTATAAGTGGAGTTTGCTTAATTGTTCATTTGCTCATCCAATAGATTGGCTAATTAATTCAGCTCGGTTTTATCTGCTGCTTTGCATTTACTGGGTGCATTTTGAATTGAGGCTCATTTGAATGATGCCAAAAAAGTATTACAGAAATCAGCGCATAATAATAATAATAATTGGTAGTTATAGGTATGATTATTGTAATTACAATTCTCTAATATGTTACAACTTGAAATTAGTATTAATAATAGTTTAACAAATGTTTACATTTCGCTACAAACTCAAATTCCTTACCCGCCGACCGCTTAACGTTTCCTTTTGACTAAAAGTAAACGAAAGCGAACACATTCAACAATCTGGGCAATTAATTCACTTATCCCTGGGTATAAGTGGCCCCAATGTTCCGACCATACGCTGCCTGTCCCGGCCTAAGCTCGTGCCTAATCCGAAGCAAATGCAAATGAATGTCATAGAAATCTTTGGGAATCACATAAACTACAGTAAATATATATATATGATAGCTATAAGGTTCGATTTGTTAATTGTTGTTATTGCAAGTATTGCGTATATATATGTTACGTATATATATAAATATATATGTATATATTGCATTTGTAAGCGCATTTCATTTGAAAGTTTCTTAGAAATTTACAGGTGGCCTTGCATTTTAGATTAGTATTATCAAAACTACGTTAAATACATATATATTCTCGCTTTAAGCATACTTTGCAGGTGGTTCTTTGAAATCGAAATTGAAATCATAATAAACGTTAGTTCGACGTACATTGAGATAATGATTGAAAGATTTAGGAGAAAGCATAAAATATATCGGAAAGCTTGGATTGACTTTTTTCCATATGCAAAAAGCGTATTTTCATAAATATTTTGATTTTTCATTTCGTTTGTTTGTTCCTTTTTACTCTTCCTCTTTTCTTTTTGAATATTGCAGTGCCATTTACATTGTTCATAACTCGTGTGGCTGGTGTAAAGTTACATAGGTTTTAATTCCGTATTCATATCGGAGTTAGTTAATATGTATATCTCTAAAGTTGATTTAACAAATAAAACATCATCGTAAACGTAATCGGGTTTTTTTACGGAAAATCTTCTGAGCTTACGCTTACATTTTTAACCTCTTTTTTTTTCTTTTTCTCACTACATTCTATATACTGTACGGTCATTCGTTAATACACATATACAAACATGTATCTATTTATATATTGTTAAATATATATATATATATATTATATATGTATTTGTATATGTATATGTAATTGCATTTTCATATGTCTTGCCTTGACGTTCGGTTTGATTCTGTTCTTTGTTTCCATTACTAATTAAACAATAAGTTTTAAATTGTTGAAAATTTGTGTATAAACAGCAAATATATATGTTTTATACATATTTTTGTTATATATATAGATAGATATAGATATCTATATTTATATTTTTGCTTTAGTTGCTCCTTTAAAATGCATATATTATATTTGTTCTTGACGTGTGCTTTCTATATAAGAGTGTCCTATTTGCCTTAGAAGCATTACTGTCATTGTGTAACGTAAAGTTAAACACAGGGTTTATAATACGATTGTGTGTCAACATAATATCACTTGGAATAAATAAAAAATCTGATCTGTAAAATTATTATATAACTTAAGACAATATTTCTACATTTCTGAAACAAAAGCTATTTACAAAACATATGCTCTGTCATACAATATAATATATAATATAATAATCGTAATACCAATTGATGGGCCGATGGGCCATCGACCATGCCATAAAGCATGCCACGGATTTTCTGGTATATTTACTATTGCCTACTTTTTGACTGCCCGGCGAATTGAGGAGACTACAGAAAATTAATTACAATACTCAATAACCATGTTGCACTACTTAATAATTACGTACAATTTGCATTTTGGAGCTTGTGTTCGTTTATGGGCTTTTATGTGGGGTTCAGTGTTTCGATAGTTTTTAAACATGTTCATACAACACCACTTCTCACATTCATTACAAATTACGCGATGGAATCCCGCAGCTATAATTTATTTGCCGACTGCAGATCACGCCGCATTAGCCGTCTGGCTAATCCCAGTCGCTGCAGCCAGCCATAGCCTGCGTCTCAGTAAACCAAAACGGATTCCATCGTAATTGTATCTCATTTATTCACGCTGGTCGGATTTACCGCGCTGCTAACTTGAATCTGTGAGGCGGTCTGCGAGGCTGGCTCCATGGTACGTCGTGCCAGACGGGATCTGTGTTCAAATATAATTGTTAGGTGCGTGATAAAACCAAGCCAAAGATGTTTCACTTACTTGATCTGACCGGCCAGCAGCGGATTGATGGCATAGAGCCAGTCGTGCACTTCCTTGTCTCCGAGAGTTTGGAGCAGATAACCCCTATGTTTGGTCACCACGCTGAAAGTTGATTATAGAATCTATCAGATATATTGTACAACTTTTATATTATTTTGTAACTTACCTAAATGTGTTGGGTATCTTGACCATGGCCGCCTGGTCCTCGCTACACTCCACCTGTGCTGTGGCCAGATTCAAGACAGCGCGCTCAACGGGATCCTTCTCCGAACGGTAGATAAACACGTAGGGACGTCGCACAATCTATTATAATAGAAAACACTGCGTACAGATCCAGCCTAGCCCACATCTCTTTTTTGGTACTTACCACCCAGCGTTTCTTCCAGCCCGAACCACCATGCTCCAGCACATTCAACAGACCCTTGCGTGCGACCACAGGACTCACACGAATCTCCTCCAGCTCTGGGACATACAAACGCAATGGCAACGCTGGTTGGGTAGCCGGTGCTGGTGCTTCCCAGCCATTCGGTGCATCTGAGCGATCCGGTGAGCATAGTCTGTGGATTGTTTAAGATGTTCATATTAGCGAGGTAAAGCATACATCATAAAGACGAATATTGAGTATTAAAATATAAAAGAAAATTACCTGTGGCGAATTACAAATTTGTTGTTTCTAATTGGTGTAAACGGAAATCAAACGAAAACGAAATATCGAAAATTGTTTTTGAGTTTCGCAGTTCAGCTTAATTGTTTGTGAGTATTAATTTGGCGGATGAGTGTTAGGTGAGTGTTAAGTGAGTGTGTGCTCTAAAGGGCAACAACAACAGCGGCAACAGCAGCAGATGTGCCATTGATCTCTTGTTGCCACTGCTGCTGCTGCTGATATAGATATAAGAAATACATATAAAATCGATTCCCAAGCCCAATGCCACAAGAGGCTGTTTAACACATGGTTGGGTGTCATATGTATATGCCTTACGTGCAACGACTACAGCGAAAAGTAGAAAGAGGAACACACTGGATATTTCAATGATAAAATATTACATATATGCCATTGACTAGGCTCAACTTTCTAAGCCCAATAATGATTATAATATCTAAGCAAAAGATACAACATCCGATTGGAGTTCGGATGATTAACTATAATCTCATTTTATAGTATGCAAAGTATCTGTATACAATTCAGAAATATATAATTTACATTTTTGTATGAATCTATGTAAGGCCTTGACTAAGACTTAAATGGGTTACCCCGAGCTAAGCCCAGATTTTCAAATAAAAGTGTTATAGGGCTCTTGCCCAGTTGCACCTATTTTGTCTTGGTTTATTGAGATTTGTGTGCCAATTGGTTGTGTTTAAATAAACCAAGAAAGCAAAGATGGGAAATGAATAAAGCATGCGTGTGATTAGCTATTGTACTTACTCTATTGAGCTGCTGGAGAGGCAGCTAACGGTCATGTCGGCGCAGCCCTCATCGCTGGGTGACACATCTGACTGAGTTTGTGCGTCGCTGGATTCAACTTTGCTATAACGTCCTGCGGATAGAAGGAATAATATCTTTAAGATTTATTTTGATATGATATAGGAGCCCAAACTTGCCTTGCACCAGTTTCACGCATTTAAGCATCAGAGCCTGCTCGCGTTGATTGTACTCCCGGTCGGGTATCATCTGCTGTGGATCTTTAACAGGAGTTTGTGGTGACTGTGGTATAACCATATGAACTGGCGAGGTAGCAGCACGTGCTGCCAGATTGCAGACATCCTTTTCGGTCTTAGTGGTCGGATTGGGATTGGTGTCCATGCCCAAGCGCTCACGCAACAGCAAAAGATGACGCATGCGGCCCACTTCCTCAAGGCGTGTTAGTTTCTCCAGCTCCCACTGATGATCAAAGATGAGTGAGTCACCACGTGGCCGCCAGCCGTGTAGATTTTCTTCACCACGCACATAGGTGGAGCTGGTGTCCAGAACGCGACGCTGGCGACGCTGTACACCTGTGGATGGAGCGTTTAAGAGGTTTATGCGTGATCAGTGTCGGTTCAAAACGGTTTTTCTAGCAAGATACGTGTACAACTACAATGCGAATTGCTACCTGGACTACCTGCTTCGGATGCTCTGCGTAGCGACAGCTCGTAGACACCAGATAGACGATTGGCCTCCGGGTTGCGGTATTGTCCCGAGAACAGATGCTTTAGCGAACGCGGTCCGGTGCGTGCGTCACGTCCATAGATAACCATGCTAAGATCCTTCGTAATGATTGCAGGGCGAGCGCAATTCTCCAGCTGCAAGAAATGATTCGAAAGTTGATGAGCTGCTGAGACACTAAAAGAGGAATAGTTCAAGCTTACCTCCAAATAGGCGCTTAGGGTGATGTAGATAGTTTCGCCGCCTTGCGAGACACGATTAAGGAGAGCCGAGTTGTGCAGACTGGAGTCCCAGGCGGCCTCGAAACGATAGAAAGAACGATCGTCACCAGGCACCTCGAGTACCTCACCAGGAAACAGACCCAGGGAGAGCACACAAGCGTCTTCGTCCTGTTCGTCCGAAGACTCAGGCGTATTGCGAATGCGTCCGACAACCAACTCATTGATGTCCTTCCACTTCACCTCAGGTGTGGGCTCATGCACGATGGTAATGCGAATGCGCCGCTGTATGCCCTGATGCAAGAGGAACAGGCCGCGGCAGGGAAGATCATCGCTGTGCTCAACCACCTGCAGAATAAATTGTGTCATCAATGGGAATTAATCAATAGATTGAAATCTGTTGGGAACTTACCGATGGCACGTACTCTCCATTGGGTGCCAGCTCACAGATCTCGAACCACACCAAGACATCATGCTTCGCCAAGACCGTAGAGGATGGCGGACAGGGCAGCGGTCCAAACTTGGGACTGCGCACTGGCTGACTTATTGGTATGCTTGGTGGCAGCATGCGTCTTGGTGGTGGACGAGAAACGAATTCCTGCTTAGCATCCTTATGCAGCGGATGAGTTTGATAGTGACCAAAGATCTTGAACATAATCGGCTGTGTCTTCAAGTACTCAATGAAAGACTTTGTCACGGGCACAGTTATCTGGAATAAAGATTAATCTTAGATACATTCTCACGATTCCAGAACTGAGAACACTCACATTTTGCACATGGTAGAAGCCGAGTGGAGCACCCGAAGCAGAATTCTTAACTGGCTCCGTGGAGAAAGCCTCCTCATGCCGATGCAAAAAGCTATAAACAGGGCAAGAAAGTTATGTAACAACTATGGAAATATGTGGATATATTTTCACCCACTTGAACTGGCAGAAGATATCCGCATATTCAGCACCAATACCCGTTGCCTGAAGCACAGTAACACGGAAGGTAAACTCCTTGCCAACCTGCAAATGTTCGCCTGGTTCTTCGCTGTTCTCGTGGCACTCTGAGGCAGAGTTAGAATCAATTCCACGACCGGAGTCGGCATCTTCAAGTTCTACAGTCGCCACATAATGAGGAGTTAGGAATAGTTTATAGCTGTAATCTGTTGGCAACCTACCCTCCAGCTTGTTATCCAATGGACCATTGTCAATATAGCGCTGCACATCGTCCTTCTCGTTGAGTGCACGGTATTTGGGCTTGGCATCGTCCTCATTGAAGATAAGTCGTGCCGACTGTTTGACGCCATTGTTGAAATCGATGGACTCCTCGTCCAGAACTGGCTGCACGGCAATGCGTAGATAGCCACGAACATCACCGCGTTCATTCACAATAGCCACCTTATGCACCAGGGGCACAGGATAGAGCAAGTTGCTCAAATAGATGAACGAGCGTCCAACCATACGGAACCAGGGGAAACGATCGTAGAAGGGATCACCCCCAGTCAGGCTCTCCACGTTGTAATCGGGCGAGGTGGGACTCAACTCAGCCTCATTGTGGTACATCTCACGCATAAGTTCCAAGCGTTGTCTGCAATATAAAGTCGGCAATCAAAATAGATTATATAGAATACATTATGTAAGCTTCCCAAAACTGAAAGCACATTCAGTAGCTATAAGCACATCAAGGAGCCAAGTGAATAAGCAAATCATAGCTAATTATTTGATATGCTCGTAAAGAAGATACATGAGGAACACAATGGTATACCATGTACAGAGGGTACAGAGGGATATCAAGGGATATCAGGAAAATCAGGGAGATAGGGAATAAGGGATAGAGGACAGAGCAGAGGAAGAGGCAGCAAGGGAAAGGCAAAGACATGCAAAAAGCGACGACTACAATATACTCGTACATACAAATAAAACCTCAAATGGAAATCAGACCTAGAAGGTATTAGATTAGCCAATGTCAAACGTGATGGAGAAGTGGGCTGCTGGCACTGATTCAGGTTCAGATCTGGCTGCTCCACGTGTAAAAGCTGTGAAGACTGCATTATTGTGAATGGATGTTGTGCCAGGTCACAGGTCACAGGCATTCCATTCCCTCCATTGCCGCATGCCTCAATGCTGGATGTATCGAACAGCATAGACGACGGTGGACTCTCGACATTGTACACTTGTCGCATCAATTCGAGGCGATAGCTTTGTTTTGGGTTAACAATTGTGGGTGGGGATTGTGGATAAGGTTATGGGTAAAGGATTGGGAAACAACATGAATTTTGGTTGGGTTGTAAGAGAACCAAAAAAGTACAAATCAGCATTTTTTAAAGCCTAACTAGTGCTTTTTATGGCAATGTATTTGATGGATTTAAGAGATTTGAGGCGTTAATGGTGGCGGTGAACTCTGCAAGCCGCCAGCGTTTTGGAGCGGCATTTAATGTCAAGTTAAGCAGTTCTATAGCTTTTGAAATGATATGTAGAACTACAACCACCATGCACGTTCCATAAACAATATTAATTATATAAATAAAAATACCAAATTCCAAATCAATTTCAAACGTAACGGTGCAGAGATCAATGAATGTGAGCAACAATTGCCAAAGATCCAGGATCATAGCATTAGTCCTTACCGTAGCTTCTCCAGTGACCAGTAATGTGTGGCACCGTTTTTGGTATCGGTGACCTCGACAGCAACCAGCGTCTTGGATATGGGTGGTGCTCCATATTCGTCCTCCTGCTGCAGGGGCAGCATGCTCGTAGCCAGCTCCGGTGGCAGCGGTGAGTATAAAGTGTCGGTCAAGAGAGTAAACTGGAATTGCACCTGTTAAGTTGAGAAAAAAGAGGGAGAACTTGGTTATAAGAGGAATTCCTTGAAGACAGCATTGCTTACCTTCTTCTTAAGCTCTACCGATATAGCATTTGCTTCCTTAAGGAATATGGCATTGCCCCAGAGATCATCGCGAAGGGATGTGAACTGATGATAGCGCCACTTGCGGAAGGCCCAAGCAGCTAGTCCTGCCTCACGAGCCGACCAGCACGACTCGTACATGGGATTGGCTGTACGTAATGGGTAAAAATATACATAAATTACACACAAAAGTTATCAATAGGGCTTACTATAGACATCCTCCTCCTGATGGAAGTCCTCCGGCGAGTAGCTGCTGTACATCGACATGGTCATCGATTGCTCCTCCACCTGTTTCTGTAGAGCATCGATGCGTGCTTCGTAAGTTTTGCGCTGCTCCTCGAACTGCTGATCGGCCTGCATCTTTTCGCGTTTATATTGCTCCTCCAGATTGTCGAGGCGCTTCTTCATCTCGGCCTTTAGATCAATACCCTGTTTCTCCAGTAGCTCGCACTGAGCAAAGTTCCAATCGACTTGCTGGGTATCTGCCTTCTCCACCTCATTCTCTGCCTCATTCTCGGTAATCTTTTCACGCAATTCACGTGCCTGTTCCGGATTGGTGAAGCGGAACACATGATTCTTGCCCAGAATGACACGCGAACCGGTCTTGAGCACCTCGGGCTCAACCAGTTTACGCCCGTTAATAAAGATGATGGCATCCTTGTGAGGCAACAAAGTGACAGTGCTATTGCGATTCTCAAAAGTGCAGTGCTCCTTCAGGATGTGCGATCCCGACAACTGAATGTCCTGCGGCACATTGGCCTCGTGTGTGCCCAAGCGCGTTAGGCCATCCTTAATGTAGTAGAGCAGACACTCAGACAAATTGGGATCTTCGTTAAGATTAACCAGATGTGGGGTCTTCTTGGGTGAGAACACGCCTACCGTAATGCCATCCTCCTTAACAGCCACACCCATCTCGGCAAAGACCGCCTCGCGTTGTAGGCGTATCTCCTCGGTGCGCTTCAGTTTCTCCTCCCAGGTCTCATTAAGTTCTAGGTGGGATCAAAGCATTAAAGACACCAATCAATATCTTTCCACTAGAGCTTACCTGCAATCAGTTTCTCGCTGGCCTGCAGCTGATCCACGGCCATTTCCGTGGTAGATCCATTGCGATTGCGTCCCTTGCTTGGTGACTTAATCACCGACGACTTTGTTATTTCATCCTCTGCAAGAGTTCAATATGAATTAGTATTAGGGCACTACAATTGGCTGGCCACAAGCGGAGTGATAAGCGTGCTGAGATTAAGATTGGATATTGGATAAGTTTTATATATATTTTTGATATGGATATGTGGAACAAAGCGTTGCCGATTCGATTGGTGACTCTTGGTAGAAATATTCATTATTAACTCTGGCGTGTCCACGTCTACACTTGAAGCAGTGCGGACTGCAAGGAGTACATATGTGCCATACCCTTTTGATCTGGCAACACAAATAAAACTGGACAAATGCACAATCAGTGGGAGAGATGCAGCCACATGAAGAAATTTCGAAAGGATCAGCAAAGATCTTAGATGATTAAGTTTTAAGTATTAAGAATATGATGAAAGGATAATCAGCATAACTTTCTCCCACTGTATTATATAGTTGATTACAATAAAAGGCAACATAAATAGGACTTGAACATTGATTATCATATTATAGTATACAAGTTTATATAATATATATGGATATAGTACGGTTGTTGTTGTCCTGAAGCGAGTTTATGTTACAACAAATTACAAATACACATATAGAGTCCTTGGATAAACTATACTCGTTATATGCATACATATATGTATTACACGTATATTATATATATATATCGAACATAGGAATACAAACAGTTGCATTGTCATACTAAATTAGTATTGCATGTGAAGCCTTTTTGTTGAACAGCTCAGAGTAGTTGGCTTTACTTACTATTCGCATCGCGCTTCTCACACACCACTTTGCCATCGGGTCCTAAATGAAATACGAGTAGGTTTTGGGATTTGAGCATTACTCTAGTTACTTCTAGACTACGACTAACTTATGGTAACATTGTTCTAAAGTCTTGTTTTTGTAGAAATTGTTCTTGATTTTTGTTTTTTTTTTCAAGTGTAGCAAGTGTAAAGTTAGGTTTAAGCTAAGTAAATGGATCTGAACTTAGCAACTAATCATATATACAGTATATATGTATATATAACTGATTGAACTTACCTTCCTGCACCTCAATGCCCTCAGCCTTGAGCAGATCTCGCAGTTTCTGTATCTCCTCCTTGAGCTCTCGAATAAGTTTGGCATTTGCATCCTCGTTGACAACTGCCTTGCAAACAATTTGCTTGGCACGATCCGCATAGCTATAACCATTATATAGGAGTCGTGGAAGCAGTCAATATAATCTCAGTATAATGTAATACTAACCGTAGAGTGCTAAGGGTCTCATCATAATTAATATCGGCTGGAGAAATGGCCGCTATCATAGCTGTCTTTGAGTTGCCACCAAGATTTTCGCGTAGTAACCAGGTCAAGGCCGAGTCACGATACGGTATAAAGTCCTTTTTTGAATTCTTCTTGTTCTTCGATGCCTGAAAGGATGTGCGCAATGAGGCAATGAGAAAATTAGAACCAGATAAATTGTAGGTACACCTTAGAATACTTACAGACTGTCAAATGGAAGGATGGCAAGAAAGGAGAATTCAAATTAATATAATGCTTCATGAAAGGCAATTTGAATACTTACAACCTCTGCCAGAGCGGATATAACTTTACCCAAAGTAGTTAAAGACTTATTAATATTGGCACCCTCCTTCAAGCGAGTGCCTTTAGCTCCAGTTGAGTCAGCACGCTCGGAACCAGCCAAATCGACTAGACTTATCTTGGATACCTTCTCGGTTATCAAATCGGTCATTGTATCATGGCGACGCTGTGTAAAGAATATAGTGAAGACCGCATGGGAGCGGGAGCTTGTTTCGTTCATGTTGGTGGCGGCAACGGTACTAGGGAAGACACAATTAAAGATGAGCATTGATTTGATAGAAAATTTGTTTAATAGTTACTTACCGCGCCTTGTTACCTTCATCAATGAGATCGTGTATGTCCTGATAGTCAGTGACAGCCAACTTGGATAAATCTTCAACATAGGGACCCAAGAGCGGATGTTCACGGACTCTCAAGTTGCCCTTGTTCTTGGGATTCAGCAAATCCCTAACGCGTTCGCAATAGATTTCCATGTAAGAGACCTCAACCGAGTATTTGAGCTCATCATTTTCGGTATCTTGAATACGTCCGAAGAGATCTTTGCATATCATTGGAATAATGCCCTCTTGCTGCTCCTCCTGTCTGCCCATCATGGTGTAGGACTTGCCAGCACCTGTCTGGCCATAGGCAAAGATGCACACATTGTAACCATCAAAGGAGTGCTGCAGCATCTCCTCGCCAATATCCTTATAAACCATGGATTGTGTGGAAAAGTCAGCATCCCGTGGCTGAAAGCAGATATATAATTGATGATATAATTGATGTATGATATATTGTTATAATATTATTGTAATACTTACATCATGTGACCAGTAGGAGTAATCAAAGTTAAAGCGTTTTACGGACTCACTTGTGTTGGGTGGCACCTTCGGATTTGTTATGGCTACACAGAAAACATGGAATGAGTAGGAAACATTTCTGTGGTTTTACTTGAGTGGTGCTTGTGGTTAACTTACCCGTTGTGGCACCGTTCATTTCGATGATGCATTTTGACTCACGTCCAATCTCCCGCGAGTTGAACGGACGCACACGCACCGCTACTTTAACCGACGACATCTTGGGCAACTCTGTGGTGGCCCCGACTCACCAGTGGCTCCTTGGCCTGTCTTGGATTGCGGTTAACTGGAGTAGAAAAAGGAGGCAACAACCACAATGTTTTAGTGCTTGGTGAAACGATATGCAAGACATTTCTGCCACATGGCAATTGGCCCATAAATAAGTCTCAGCCGCAACCCCAGCGTCACTTTATAATTGGCCAAGTTGCAGCATTTGTGGGAGTGGAACTCTATATCTGGGTGTGTGCGTCGTTCTGTATGTGTGTGTGTGTGAACTATGACTCATGCATATTGCTAGGGGCTTGAATCAAATTTATATGATTGCAGTGGGCAAAAGAAGTTGAGCAACAGCAAAGGAAGTTTTTTTTGTGCTACACGTACCTAATGATAGGTCATTACGGATGAGGTAGCTATTTATATTGATGTATTTAATTTGTGGCATAGTTAGAAAAGTCATTAGAGACATATAAACCTATATTCCATTCATTATATCCTATACAATTTTTGAGGTGTGCTGACTATTTTAGCCATATATGTATATATGTATGTTAAAGCTTGCAAATAAGTATGTAAGCGTCTTATAGTACTTTTATCAGTGAAAGTCTGACATACTTAAACTAAGATTATAATCTTCACCTTAAATTCAAATGACTTAAGATCTTTGCTTTTCTTTTTCTTTTCATTTGGACTTAAGAATGTAAATTGTTTTGTCTAACCTGCTAACCCTGCTGACTTACAGCCATGCTGGTTGCCCCAACCTCAGCCAACTCCCCTCACACCACACTCACACACACACAAACCCATGTACAAGTACATACTAGAGGAAAAAAATTTCCACAATCCACACACTTCCAATAAAAGCGCAGCCGAGTGTCAGGCACTCGAATGAGTCATCAGCAAATACAAAAGGGGCAAAAGGAAAATCAACTCCTTACATTCAATTGAGACATAAGAAAGGGAAATAATCAAATGGCAAACACAAATATATATTTTTTGTATATACGTATATAAATATTTAACCTTATTTCTTTACCTCTAGAACACAGCGCTCTTCAAGCGCTGGCTTATAACTTGCAGGTCGGTTATTAGAAGTCCTTAGACTTTGTCATATTATAGGTAATTGGTTTCTTCTCTAAAACTCACTTTTAGTCCGATTATTATGTTTTTTTTATTCTTTATTTTTGTTATATTTGGTTTTGATTTACTAACAGTTTTTATTGTTTAATTCCGAAAAGGTTTTTCACACGTTATACGAAAGTTATTTAGTCGCGAACAGTAGAGTCCTAGAATATTGAGACACAGGATAAAGGGAATAGTTTAGTCACTTCCAATGAATTAGCCTAGAAGCACGAATGAAGTTCGTGTATTCTGCGCAGCAGCGAGGAATTCTTTCACACTCTCTCTTTCTTACATTCTCACTCTTACTCTTCTCTGTCTCCCTCTATCTTTTCCCTGTTTTCTCTTTCTTCTCACTCGACGCTCTCTCTGTTTACCTGGCGAAAAGACTTTTGTTTATATTTTTGACGAGGCTGTCAAAGCTAAAATGCAACAAATGCTTGACTTAAGTCTGGCAAAAAGTCTACAAAAGATATTATTGCGCACACGCAAGTCAGAGAATGAGACAGAGCAAGAGAGACAGGAGAGGAGAGAGTGAGTGAAAGTCAGTGAGAGCGAAATAATTTGTGGAATGTTTATATTTCTAATGCTGTTATGTTTTCTGACGCGATTTGAATGTGCAAGAAATAAAAATATTAAAAACATAAATTAAATGCACAACACAATACTAAAAGAACTTCTGAGTTCTCGGAATTCAACCTATACTCTATAGACTTAACTTAATATCCGAAATTTTATGTACACCAAAGGTAACATGTATAACATACACAAAGTCCTTTTGATAGTTTATGCTAGAAAAGTTTGTTTAATATTTAATAAAATGTAACACTGTTGCTTTACATATAAACTACACATCCTCAACAATTTTATTGCCTCCTTCGGGCAGTTCTTGAACTTTTGTAATTTCTTGGCCGTCTGTTACCCTCGAAGTCCTTCAGACACGTACAACAAGAAAATAATCCTTCACATTACACTACTTTACGAGTACTGCGGTGCGTCATATTGTGTGGCCCTTTTATGGTTTCGAGCACTTCAAGTACCGCGACCACTAAATTCCAAGCTCAAGCTACCAACACACACACTCACACACATATACACACAAATACTCCCTAGCATACTACAATATATCCTTCGCTTGGGTCGTCTTGACCTTTATTAATAAATTTCCATGTTGCCTTCGCCATGGCAAAAAGAAGAACTCTACACAAAGTAAACTCTACACAGAAGCAAGGCACTGTATTTTCGAGGCTACTGTAGAAAATAGTGAAGAAGAAAAAATTATAATATATCTTAAAGAAGAATTATATAAAATAAGCAGAAATTGAAATGAGGTGAGAAATGAGAAATGGGCGTTTTGAATTTTGAAATGTTCCTTGGCGAATTGATGAAATTTGGCAAAATATTTCTAATATATTTTGGAAGCATTTACCAATTGATGGATTGGGTATAAAAACACAATAAAATCACGAAAGAACTTAAAAAGACTTCATCTTGTCGAGCAATTGACGTAGTCGCTGGTTTTCTTCCTCCGTTTCTTGTAGTAATTCCTCCAGTTGTTTATTTACTTCCTGGTGTTCTTCGTATGGGTAATTGAAAACTAATATAAAACTATCCATCATAGATCTTTTCATGGAGGTAGCAAATATGATCGAAAGTACCAAAGCCGTTGTTATAAATAAAGTGAAAAGCAATATATAACCAAATCCGCACATTCGCGTAGCCTTTAACGTCTGATATATATTTATATATATATATATATCAAATTAAGTGTAAATGTATATAACTGTATGTATGTATATAGTTATCTTCTGTATAACAGCGAAAATTTCACACAGTTCAATTCAAAGTTTCTCATATTTGTTTATAGCTTAGAGCAGTCTAGAACATTATATATTGAAAGTAATTTCAATTAAATTCATTTAATTTCTCTTCATTTTTTGCACAATTCTTTGCCACGGACAACCTTTTTTTTGTGATTTTCTGCACAAAATCGATGGCCAACCGAGTCTGGGGCCAGGAAACGCGCACGATACAGAGCAGAACTGCACCCGTTGGGGTTAGACGACGCAGTGAACCAAGATACTGAAATACCAAACCTACCGAGCTGAGCAACACCAACCAAACCTCGGCTAAAGGCGACCAGCCCTCAACTGAAGCGCATGCGCTAATATATTTTGGGGCTAAGGATTGGTGGTTGCTTTGAGGGGATGCGGAGAACGGTGTAAGGGGAGCTTGGAGCAGGGGCACAATTGGCATGACAGCTATGCCAAAAATTTCATAAAGAGCCTTAGCGTAATAATAACAAAACGCATTGCCTGTCAAAGAAAAAAGCATAATGAATTTCATAATACCAGTCTAGCAGTGTTATCTGTTTTTTTGCCGCTACTGTAAAGCCCCTAGAGCGCATATCTTAAATCTTATTAAAACGTTGCCGGTTTAGGTAGCTCGATGACGTAAAATGAAATTTCTATTGATTTCTCATCACATGGCAGTCGCATCGTTGGATACCCCGAGCTCAGCCTGACGCACGACGGATGAGTATTTTTATGGTACAGCCTGGTAGTTTCATTGTTTCCATACGTAATTGCTTTGACATTGAAATTGGAGTCCCCATTTGAGCGGCAGCATATACGATAAGAGAAGAGAACGTAGTAAGGCCAATGTAGAGGTAGGTAACAAAGTCTAATAGGTAGCAAGAAGTAATTGAGTGGGGAAATGGCAAAGCAGACTGTGATGTTGAATAAGTGTCTCAATGAATGATAGATGAGATTATACAAGCAGAAGCGCAAAGAACAAGGTAAAGGTTAAAGAAAACTTTTAGATAAAACCCAGACTGAAAACTTTAAGTAGTCAAGGACCCTGATTAACTATAAAGAACATTCGATTTGTAGTTCTGTTTTTCTATTTATAGTTATCAATGCCATTTTATCTCGTCCTTATCAAAAAGTTAAACAATTTGCAAAGAATTCTTGAGAGAAGTTAATGAAACAAACTACATATGGAAAACTGCGGGTTGAATTATAAAAATTTCAAATGTAATATTTGACCCGGATGAACCCTTTGATGGAAATGTTAAATCATAAGCCCAACATTTATAAAAGTTCAAATATCAAAGATTTAATCGAAGATAACTTTAACTATACAAAAAATTGATGGTTCGTTTAATCCTCTGATTCGAACCCTAGTTTTGTGTGCATACTAAAGGTAAAAGTTGAAAAAAGAAATATTGTTTAAGTTCTTGTCAGAAGTAATAAAAATGATGGATTAAAGTTTTTCAATTTTCGCTATAAAATGTTTTCCACAGAGCCACAGGCAACTACTGCGATGCCCACGCATTGAAACTAGAGAAGAGCTCGTTCCATATATAAAAAGGCGTCGCGTCCAAGGATTATGCGTGGGTGTTTTTGGCATGTGGCATGTGGTATGTGACATGTGTTGTATGTGTGGGTGTGTGTTTGAATTGCGATGGAGAACGGTGAAAACTTGTATTGCTGCGCAGTATAAAAAAACGCAGCACGCGAACACCAGGCGGTAACCAACCCAAATAATATCGAACGGATTTTTAAATACGCAGCGGCAATCGAGGAAAGCGGTGCTGGTCCTGCAGCAGGAGCAGGGACGACTGTCTAGTAGTAGGGTCGTTGACGTATTTTTTCGTGACTTGGCATTGACATCAAGCACATAAAGCACATTTCGCATTCCCATCCCAAATGCTACACACTTTCCGTCAATGTCAATGACAGTTCATCTGCTGAGTACTGGGTCTACGACTGAGATTTTGGGGCATCATGCTGAACCTGGCTAAAAGTTCGCTGACTTTAAGACATTAAAATTGCAAAACTTTGCACTCCGTAGTCGTTATAATGGGTAACAGCCTTAGGCCCAGCTCGAGAGCCGTTTTCAATTGAAATTAATTTCAGTTTGGAGCCTTCAGGCAATTCAATTAATTTGAAGTGCGTCTGTTGGCGGCCCTTAATTAAGCTAAAAATTACAATTTATATAAATTTCTTTAAGTACCCAGTATTTATATATGGATGTGGGTGAGACATCCTACCCAAAAGCGCTCTAGGGTGCACAGTGAGCGGTAATGGTGACGTCTGTGTAGTACATTAAGTCTAGTACATAAACCAAATGCGATTTTGTTATTTAAATTATCGCCGTACGAACAAGAAGCAAACAACACACACATACACAGAGGCGCACACACATAAACACCACACACCACACACAACAACGACAATAACAAAGTTCACATAGTAAACCGGATGACTCATTCAGAGAGTCCTCATACAAAGGCGCATGTTCGTGCCAAGTTCGGTGCTGTGTGTTCCTGTCTCTGTGTGTGTGTATGTGTGTGTGTGTGTGTGTCTGTATTTTGTTGCCACAGTTGCTGCTTGAACTGGCCCCTACCAAGTCAACAGGAGCAGCAGTCAAACTGGTGAATCATCTTTTGAGGCGCACGCGTTTCCTACTCCCTCTCCAAAATCCAAGAAGAAACCAACACTTTGGGCCTTTATGTGAAACACAAGCAAACACCATCTATCGATACACAAAGAAAAATACTTTTCTTGAAGAACAAAAATAATAAAGATAACCTAAGATTCCTATACAACATGAACTCTATATTGTTTGAAAATTAGATTTAATTAACTAATTAATTAATTAACTTCCACACAATTTGCAGTTTTGATTTAATTTTAGCAATAGTTTAATCGAAGACAGTTGCACACGTTTTCTCTCAGTGTAATTGGAACCAATTTGAACCGTCGCTGCTCTAAACAGTGTTTGCTACTTTATACTCTAGATGTGTATAAACTAAGGCAATGGGTATAAAAAAATGTATAAGCCAGACAAATGAAGGTATAACTGACCGCATTAGTTGAAAATATAAAGGATCAGCTTTAGCTATATATGTATTCAGATTTAAGACAATAAAATAGGATACCAAAGATTTGTGTGCGGAATATCTTTGCCTTTATGGCAGTTATTTTCTTCTATTCTATGTATCAGCTCCAGGTTCAAAGTCTGCTTAAGTTTTGCTCTTCTGTTTGTGATTTCGTTTATCGCTAATGTACCCAATGTCTATTTATCCAGCAATGTTGTAACTTTCGGTGCCAAGTTGACGCCGCTGCCCGTTGGCTGAGTCTGTGTGGGCCTGTGTCTGTGTGTGTGTTATACACGCACACTAGCTGGCCAATATAATAAGCATAGTTTTAGGCGCGCGCGTGTCGAGTCAAAGCGAAAGTTGGTCATGCCGGGATACAAAGGTGACTAAGAGGCGCCTGCTGTATAAAGACAGCATGCCACGCCCCATTGGCAGCATGTGGCAGCATTCGCAATGCTGCAACTGCATTTGACAGCAGCCCCAAATAGGCCACCCAAACTAAATTGCCTGCTGCTCACACTGTGGCGCACACTTTGGGAAGAACACTTAAAAGTGCTGGCCACATAAAACTTGCCACAAGCCACGAGCCGTCCAAAATAATGGAACTCAAAAGCCACCACGGCGAAAGGTCGCTTGGAGCAGCTCCCCAAGCGTGGCGCTAATACAATTCTGAAATATTTAAAATGAAGTGACTGCAAAAAAAGCGTCCTCCAGGAAGCCATTATATGTACATACGTCCTTCTGGGCATAAAGTGCACGGCCAGGTGAACCGAACCCAGGCAACTGCGTGCGGTTTGGACGCGACTCCTTTTTTTCTCCTGCCTTTTATTATATTTTATGTCGCGGCGCTTAGCGGAAATTTATGTTTATTGCTTCGCCGTTTGGATTACCCCTAGCACAACCGTGAAAAGTCGAGTGTAGCTGACTACAATATGCCCTTTACCCAAAATACACAAATAAATACAAACAATCTTCCTAGATACTTCTGATTATACTATGAAGAATCCTTTTCGCATTTTGTGTACAATTCTCATTTTCAAGTTTTTTCATCATTTATTTCATCAAATAATACTCGCATGAACTAATCTTACTGATAAATCTAGACGTGTTTATATTTGATCTAAATTATTTATTTCCCGAAACATAAATCGAGATCCGTATCAAGGAAGTAGCAAGTCGTACTTTATTTATTCAGAACATGAAACACAAGCCAGATTGATAGATATTACTAGATCGGTATAATTATTTGGTCTATATATTATAATTTTGATTGCTTTACTGTATAAAAACCCTATTCGAGAACGATCAATGTTCACTCTGAATTGAAAGTGTAACTAAAAGCGAAGAGCTATAAAATGTTTCCGCTCCAAAAAATCGTCGTCTGTTTGATAATCCTGTCTATATTCGGACAAAAATCAAGTGCATTAAAATACCGGGCAGTTTTTGAAAACGAGGAAATATTTTCCAATTGCCCAAACCAACCAAGTAATGTTCTCAGTGCTGACGATCTACTTGACGTATCAGAGCTAAGCCTTGTTCGTGATTTTGGAACAGACATATTGAAGTTTTCGGGCAATATTTCCTATCTTTGGGATGTTCCACCAACTGATCGCATTCAGGTACCATCATCACCACTGTTCTTTCCCCTTTATCCTTATTGCACTCTATTACATTTACATTGCAGTTTAGCTTTCAAGCATATCAGTTTGACCGTGGAGAATGGAGGCATACTGTAATAAGTATGGTAGTATACGACTTCTGTAAGGTGATGTATGAAAAGGAACAATACTGGTATAAGTATTGGACAAAACACATTATTGTTTCGGAAGAAGTCAAAAAGCAATGTATACGTAAGGTAGTTTCTAAAAAAAAGATTTAAAATTTTTTATATTAGCTTTTCCTTTTTTTTCCAGACGAAATTAATTCATGAGCCATTTGAACTGGACGCTGTGTTTGAAGTAGTCGGCACTCCCGTAAGTGGGCGGCATAAGTTAGTCATACAACTTAAATCTTTTGATAAATTAAACAAGGAAAACAAAGAAAGTGTCTGCCTCGAAATTATAGGCGACATCGAAAGGGTAACATAAAACAAAATATAGCTTGAAAGGTGTACTCTAGTGAACCAAGGAAAACAAGAAGAGCTTGGAATACGTCCTTTAAATACGCAAAATCATAAAGCAGCTCAGCGCAGCACTGTTATATAAGTTCTGCGTATATTATCCGCTCGTAATGAAAAAATTAAATATATGTTAAAAATTGATTTTAAAATTGGAAATAAACCTTATGTTGTATAAAAGAAGTTGCATTTCATGTTTGTATCTCTAGCATTCAAACGGACTTAGGTAAGTAAACATAAAATTTAAATATGCTTTGCAGAATTAGAGTTGCTACCTTTTGCCAGCTTTATAAGCCCACTTATTACCCATTTTCAATTGGTTAAGGGTCAATATTAGAATTTTTTTTAGCTTATGTTAAAATGTTTTTTTTTTCCGTTCATGCTGTGGCTATGGATGCAGCTTCTAAGTGGTACTTAAGCTGTGGCATAAAAATTGGCACTGTAAAGCTTCTTGACAAGACTCTGCTGCATTAAATAGCTAAGGTTTAAATAAACAATAGTAATTGTAATGTGTATGTAATTTTTAATATGGTTGCAGTGCTTGCCAACTAAATGATAAACAAATACATTTTTATGCAATTAAAGTTATTTTTAAACTGTAGATATAAGAACTTAAATTTCCATTACATAAATGCTTTCAAATATTGCAATGCTTAAATTGTCTCCAGACACAATACTTGTCAGTTGAATAGCCTTCAGCCCACTCAAGAGTTGCTCTTATGACGCACACAAGGAACGTGTGCACTGCCAACTAATGCGCAAATATGTCGGAAGCAAGTAGCTCCGCCCACACATGGTCGGACAGATGGACATCCTATATGGATGAGGACATTGTTGGTGTCCCACACACGAAATTCGTTATTGCGTTGTGGGTATAAGGTATCGCAGCAGAAGGTCAAAGGTTGATAAATAAATGATTACAAGCAAATATTATGAAAATTAGGTTTCTTCCGATATTTAAAGCAATATTTAAAACAATTTTGAAATTGATAATAAAAAAGATAGCTTTTAAGATTAGGAGGGTATAAAACAAATTAATTACTTTTTTGTATAGAATGCATTATCATTTTATATTAACCCGACATAGTACACATATACTTATGTATATATATTAGTAGAGTTATTTAACTTAACTTTTAATAGGTGAAATGTATGCTTTATAAAATCGTACAGAATTAAGTCGACCTATAATACTGTCAATGTTGAGGATGATTATAAAAAGTAAAGCTTATAGTGAGCAAAACGGAAATGATTTTTCCCTCTGTAATTCTAGCAACGTTAAGTGAATAAGCTACATGTGAAATACCCTACATTTTTCACTGTTTACCTTACAGTTATTAATAGCGTACCATAGATAAACCACAACAGCTAACAGTTAAAGTTACTATATCAATCAAATACTGTGGATGTTTCAATTATAGCTAAACCGTACGAACTCAATTTGCACACACTTGACAGCTCATAAACTCTTTAAATATTTGCTAGCGCCCTGCAACAACTCAATTTTGTTGCTTGACGTCAGTCGTCGGTTCACGCGGTCAATTTGTAATATGATAACGATAACACCCACAACAACAAGAACAACAATAAGATCTGCTGTGTGTCAAGCGTGGGCAGCGCCTGACGGCAGGCAACAGTAAATGTAAAAACGTCTGATGCTGATGACAGGTTGCACCATATGCTCACTCTGGCAATTTGCACAAACAAATATAAGTGGAGTTTATTTTTAGCAATAGAGGAGTCGCCATAAAGGATAGCCAAAGGCGTGGAGGTAGCGGGGAACACTACAACAGCTGGCAACAACAGCAACAGGACAAGTATGTGTGTGTGTACTCAGTGTTTGAGTATGCGCATATAAGGACGCTGTTACAGTCCTGCCCTGGAATATTGATTTTCCACATATTTTTTCGAATACATTTTCACAATTGGCATTAGTCACCGATGACAAATGTGAATTGAAAAGGAATACAAAAACAGAATCGTTTAAATAAATAAAAGCGTTACTCACATATTCAATGTAAATTGGCGGCCGCTGCTTATGCTGCTGCCTCTGCTGCTGCTGCTGCTCGTGCTACCGTTAACTTTTGACCAATTCTTGACAAAGTTATTAAGCCACAGTTTCACAACTTGTATTCACTCGTTTGCGTTTTCTTTTTTATTTTTAAGAAGTTTGCCTTGCACAGCTTTGAGCCTTTTTAAAACTATTGCATTTTAAAGTTGTTCTTGGCCTTTGTTTTATATGCAGCACACTTACATTGCAGTATTCCGTAAAGTCCGACCGAACGCGAGTACACGCTAAGACACTCTGACTCTGGGCATGTTAGATATGTTACGCGTGCTGGAAATTGTTTGCAGTTGCGCACGCGACCGTGGGAAAGCTGGGAAAAGCCGCGCTAAGTGAGTTTTTCGCCCACCCAGGCATCGACCAGCCTGAGTTTGTTTTTGTTGTGGCCAGTTAACAGCTGACACATTGATGACATTGTGAAACAGTGTTGGAAAACATCTGCGCAAAACAGCTGGCCCAGAATACCATGTTATTGATGATTATGTTAATGTAACAGCACGAGCTGTTAGGAAAAACTAAATAGCATTTCTTGATTACCAATTTATTAGCCGAAATATCAGATTATAACACGGGCCTCAGGCTCGTATAAACGTACATTTGCTTGACTCAGAGCTTAGGTTAGCTTTTTAGCTTCTTGGAAACGACACGAAATATCATCCCAGTTTGCAATCTCCCAGATGGCCTCAACGTAAGAGGGGCGCACATTTTTGTACTGCAAGTAGTACGCATGCTCCCAAACATCGATTCCAAACAATGGAATGAGACCGGTTGTGGCCTCCAACGGATCCTGGTTGGGTAGTGCAGCCAACTGCAACTTGCAAGTCTTCTTGTTATAGCCAAGCCAGCCCCAGCCAGATCCTTGAACAGCAACAGTAAGGGCGCTGAGTTCCTTTTTGAATTCATCAAAACTCTTCCACTGGGATTCGATGGCGTTCTTGAGGTCATCACTGGGGGTAGACTTTTTAGGCGAGAGATTCTGCCAAAAAATGGTATGATTAATATGGCCACCACCATTGAAGCGCAGCGCTGGGGCCAGCTGAATAATCTTTGTAGTGTCGTTCTTGCTCTTTGCTTCTTCCAGCTGTTCCTCGGCAGCATTTAAATTATTCACATAGGTCTGATGATGCTTCTGATGATGCAGTTCCATAATTTCGCGGCAAATGATGGGCTCCAATGCAGTGTACTCATACGGCAGCTTCGGCAGTGAATGCTTAGATCGCACTGCGACGCTGCAAACACATAGGAAAACATATAAAAATAGTTATGAAGGTCAGTGCCGCCATTGTCATTGTTGTTGCCATTATTTATGTAATCGCAATTGCGATTTCAGCCGGCTTGACGCTTTTTGATTTATAAGAGTAACTTGCACTTACCGTGCCGTTTGGGTAATGCAACGTGCCAAAAACATTTTTTCAATAGTTGTAGCTAAGTTCAAAATGAAAAGTTAGTTATCTTTCGATAAAAACAAAATTTACAAGTTTAAGGGCTTACAAGACGTTTAGTGTGACAGCACGCGACAAACACTTAAATACCAAAATTATAGATTCAAATACCATAAATGCCCAGCAGAAAAAACTGTTAGTTACCAGAAAACTCCTCCCGCTAACAGAGCTCTACGCACCTTATCAAAATAAGACATTCTGCTTATTTTAACAGAAAATGTCTTAACAGAAATTATATCAACAGTAAGCTGCTGCTGTCGCATTCCTGAATAGCATGGAGTGTTTTTTCCGTTAAAATTTAAAATACGCCACAAAAAAAAATAAATATGTGCAGGACCACAGCAAAATATGTCTCAGTTTCATGTGCCTTCTAAAATTGAAATCGACATATCTGACCCAAGGGCACAAAAAATTCTGTTAAAATCTCTAAAGCATCGTAAGTTATTTGGCACTGGTTTTTACGTTTGCATTTTATTTGAATCCTTTATTGCACCTTCAGCCGTTGCTAAAATGCATGCGGATGATCTGTCCACCGCTGTGGTTATTGATAATGGCTCTGGGATTTGCAAGGCGGGCTTCTCCGGTGACACTTCGCCGCGCATTGTCTTTCCCTCAATTGTGGGTAGGCCGCGCCATCTAAATGTAATTTTGGACTCGGCTATCGAGGACTGCGTCATCGGAGAAGACGCTGTCAGAAAGCGGGGCATTCTAACACTGAAGTATCCCATTGAGCACGGCGTGGTTACCAACTGGGCTGATATGGAGAAGATCTGGAAGCACACATATCAACTGTTGCGTGTCGAGTCCGACGCTCATCCAGTCCTGCTTACCGAGCCGCCACTCAACCCGAAAAAGAATCGTGAAAAGATGACCGAGATTATGTTTGAGAATTTCCGTGTTCCCGCACTCTACGTAGCCATTCAAGCGGTGCTATCCCTTTATGCCACCGGTCGCACCATTGGCATTGTAGTAGACTCGGGGGACGGAGTTACCCACACGGTGCCCATCTACGAAGGCTATGCATTACCGCACGCCTGTAAGCGCTTAGACCTAGCAGGTCGCGATCTCACCACCTATCTGGGAAAACTACTTATGGAACGCGGCCACACATTAAGTACCAGCGCAGAGCGTGAAATCATTAAGGAAATTAAGGAAAAGCTCTGTTATGTAGCCACTAACTTTGACGAGGAGATGCACCAATTCACTAACAGCAACGACAAACTGGATGAATTGTATGAACTACCCGATGGGCGAACAGTTACCGTTGGCAGCGAACGCTTTCGTTGTCCAGAGGCACTGTTTCAACCCGGGATGCTGGGACAAGAGATGCCTGGCCTTCATGAAGTTGTATTTAACTCGATCATTAAATGTGACATGGATCTGCGCAGGGACATGTATGCAAACATTGTCCTCTCGGGCGGCACAACCATGTTCCGCAACATTGAGGTACGCCTTCATCAAGACATCTCAGTTTTGGCGCCCTCAACTATGCGCATTAAGATTGTCGCTAATCCGGAGCGTTTCTTCGCTGTCTGGTCAGGTGGCTCTGTATTGGCCTCTCTCTCCAGTTTTCAAAACATGTGGATTGATTCATCGGAGTACGATGAGGTGGGTCCGAGCATAATACATCGCAAGTGTTTCTAGTTAGGCTTGGGTGCAACAATATCAACAAAAATTTCAAAACAAATAGCGAACGATACATTTTTTTTTTTGGTTGAATTATTTATATATTTTATATGTTTAAATTAATTTAGAAATAAACTCTACACACTGATTACCTTTACCATATCTGCGGAGCGGGTTACCTAAAGTTCGTTATCCTAATTTGTATCTTCCGAGAAAAAGAAGCGTGCAATATTGGCATACTAAACAATGTGATGTTTATATTTAAGTTAATTGAAAACACATCTTTCATTAATCCTTTCGACCTCCCCTATAATTTCCAAGCAGACTTTCTTCTCTCTACGTTTAAAAGATCAAAAGCTCGAAGTATTAGGACAATTATTTCAAAGATGACATCCAGGTCAAATGGCTCGTGTATTAATTTCGTGTTGAAAACTTAGAAAAGTTAATAGAAAATAATTTACCACCTTTTAACAAACTACCTAATGTATACATCTCCTTTTGACTTCCTCCGAAACAATAACGTGCTTTGTCAAAAAGTTGTACCAGTATTGTACTTCGTCATACATAACCATACAGAAATCGGATACTACCATGCTCAATGCGTTAGGCCTCCATTCTCCACAATCAAACTGATATGCTTGAAAGCTAAACTGCATATCAATGTAATAGAGTGCAATAGGGATTCATTTTTTTGATGGTACCTGAGTGCGATCGGTTAATGGAACATCCCAAAGATAGGAAATATTGCCCGAAAACTTGAATACGTCTGTTTCCAAATCACGAACAAGGCTCAGCTCAGATACATTTAGTAGATCCTCAGGATTGAGAACATTACGTGGTTGATTTGGGCATTTGGAAAATATTTCATCGTTTTCAAAAATTGCCCGATATTTTAATGCACTTGATTTTTGTCCGAGTATAGACAGAAGTATAAAATATATGAACATTTTCTGTCGCGGACACATTTCAATGGTTTAGTTTAGTTTAGATACTGTTGCATTCAGAATGGCTTTTGTTCGTTTTTATACAGTAAAATGTTTTGACTAAATAACTAATACCTGCCTTTTTTTCATCGCATTTTATATTCCATACAACCTATTATTCAGATAACTAATTTCATCAGCAACCGGATAAGCATTGGGAGTAACAATTATCTAAAACATTCAATTCGCGTTTTAGTTATCTTGAGAGTCAATCCTTAGAAATTGGCCACAAACGAAATATATTAATAGAGATCTGCTCGTTTAACCGAAAGCTACCATGCTGAATAGTGTTCGATATATTCCTCGACTGCATTGTCTAGTCTTGTCTTCTGCTCAGAAATGTGTATTTAATGTTAATCAATATCATTATATAACGATGACAATTTTTGATTTCAATTAATTGGGAATTTATTAACCCAGGGACGCATACAAATGAGGCGCTTGCCAGTTGCCACCAGTTGCGACACCAGCTATAGTTATAACCTTAACTTCCTTCAATACCAAGATCTTTGTGCCATCTCTGGGACACGTGCAGCGGGCAACAAGCAGAACAAAGGCGAATCCAAATGCGAACGTATGGTACATACTTCTTCTGACAACGCATTTGCCCCCAAACAGTGGCTCACGCTGGCCTCCAAGGAGGGATCAAAAGTTCATCAGATTTGAATGTGGTTGAGTTTAAGCAGCCGTTCTTTCTATCGTCTTATTTTTAACTCTTTTATCAATATACTTATAGAATTAAGGTACTAACACTTAGTGATCTGATTGGATCATAGCCAATCCATTGTATCTAGTCGACTGCTATTAGTTGACTCTAAATAAATAAAACAACACTTGCGTACGCCACTGTATCCAGCATTAACATAATCATTTTTGGCTTCGTCATCATCATCATCATAATTGTTGTTGTTGTTGTTGTTGTTGTTGTTGTTGTTGTTTGCCGTTGTCAGCTGCACTTGAGGCGCTTTTGTTTCTGCACTTCAAAGATACAAAATTTTGATCGCGGATCTGCGAGTGAGTGCAACGCGCGAATCTCGAGGGTCGCGCGTGGCGCACTTCAAGCAATCTTTTGTGGCTGCTACAAAGAAGCATTGGAGGTGCATAAGAAGCATTAGTTTAAGTATTAGCATTAGCATTGGCCCTTCTAAATGCAACAGCAACAACAATCAGCAAGAATTGCAATTAAAGATTTTAATATGAAGTGTAAAGTTCAATAAACTTCCTGTGTTTTTATCATTCGCTCCATTTCGGCCAAATTATTTGCACATTTCAGTTAAGCAGTCTGCTGAGGCCTAAATCAAAGTGGCAGCTGCTGATGCTGTTGCAAAGGGTGTCCCAAACTGTGCCACATTGTGTGCAGTGAATGTATGTGTCACTCGTTTTGATCCAAGGTTGCGTAAATTTATCACCTTCACTTTGCCAGCAGGCGCTTTTCTTGGCCAACTGAAGAGACAGAGAGAGGCTTTGTTCTAGCTTGGAGGCTACTGTAATTTTTAAAATTATTTTTGGTTTTTAGTTAGCCTGGAAGATTGCCAAATGCTTAGCTTAGATTTATATATCAGATAATGTGGCATCTCTTTTAAATAGATACTTGTACATAAATTCAACATCGTGATGCTATAAATTAAAAAGGGACATGCACTCATGTCTTCAACTTGGCCAGGAGGAGGAGGCATCATTGTGTCGTGAAACCAAATCGAAAACTTAAACGAAAACGAAAACAAAAACAAGCTACAAGATGAGCGCATGTCTATTGCATTTTGTCTCCATCTGGTTGTCTGGCTGCTTGTCTGGGCTGTGGATATATATGGATATGTCGCCCAGACACTAATTTTCTATGCATGCAATGAAGCGTATCTGAAAGTGGAGTGTTGGAATCAACAGCTAAGTTTCTTGCCAAAGCTCCGAGCTTTACGTACTAGCTAGCTACAAGGGGCAAGAAGAGCGGACTTCAACTGTCTGTCGCATGACGGGGCATCCAATGGGAAAATTTTTGAGGTTTTTTTTTTTAGTTTAGTTAATTTCCATCGAAAATATGCTACAGGCTTAAGACATAAATGTGATGAAATATGTTAACTTATTTAACAATGTTTTAAAGATTTCCTTTGACTATGACATTGCAAAAGTTTATCATTTAAAACCAAATATTTATTATGTTGCTTGTATTACTTTTTATATTTTCTCTTCTTCTAATTTTATTACCTGTTGTGTTTGTGTCAACAACAATTAATTGAAGCGTGACTACAACTATTTATGCAGCTATAAATACCAATCAAGGCTAAATATCCTGTCGGTCTTACGCCCACCCTTCCTAGCTTGAATACTGCGCAGCTGCCAACAGGACTGCCAAGTACACTTCAGTTTTACTATGAATTCTGTGTAAGATTCGGCGTGTCGAGGGTTCAGCAGTCCACATGTAGCCTGGCAACCCTGAAGACCAACAGGTTGCTTGTTCGCCAGCGGCATCTGAGCTCATTATCATTTTCAGCTTGAAGATGTGCACCAGCAAATTGAGCTGCTCCGAGCTGATAAACAGCAAATCAATTGTTATCACTAACACGCCCACTGCTGGCCGCCTACGTTGGCTGTGCATTTGTGGGCTGCTCATCTCCATCTACTCGTTGTATGTGAAGATTCAACTGGACCACGATGAGAACTACACTGCCATGTGTGATTTGGCCGAGAAAGTGAGCTGTACAGCTGTTTTCAAATCCGAGTGAGTGCATGACGAGATGGGATAGAGAGAGAATTAGTGACTTTACCTTAATCTTTACAGTTATGGACGTGGCTTTGGGCTAAGTAAGTTGGTTTTTGGTGCGACCTCCAATTATCTGAATCCTCCCAATGGCTCTATAGGCGTCGTGTTTTACCTGCTGCTCTTCCTTTCCTGTGAGTATGTTTTAGACTTTAACTACGTCTTGGCCTAATATTCCTTTCCTTTCCCTTAGCCTTTTATGAACATCGTTGGATTTGCAAGCTGCAGCTCCTTGCTGCTATTTTAACCCTGTTGCTATGTGTTTACCTGGGCGGTCTGCTGCTTTTTGTGCTCTACGACTGCTGCGTTGTCTGTGTGCTAATCTATGGAGTTCACACACTGATCCTAATGGAAGTCTATGGTCGCTACCAGCGCCTCTACACAGCCAAAGTAGCTACTGAATAAAATATATATTTAATTGCAATATTATACAGAGACAGTTTAAGATAAATTTTAAAGTTGCTACCAGCCGAATTATGTGGGTCAACGTAGGGTTAAGCTGCCTATGTGGACGTGCTCCTTTAACCAAGATCATAGCTTATTATTGTAATATCTCTGCACTCCGTATCCGTTGTCTATCTTCGAGTATGCCCACAAATCGCTCTCTTTTGACCCCTACTTGACAGTCACCCGGCACGTCTCCACATTAACGACTCCAAGCGGAGGTGGAGCTCCAAGCACGTTGTCGAGCAATTAATTCTCCAACCCGCAACTCTGTTTTGTGTATGTATGTGTGGGAGTTGTTGATACTCAAATCCGGCTAGGCTGGAGGTGAGAATTGAATGCAATTAATTTAACATCAAAAAGTCTGGATAGCATACAAAGTATGGATTAAATAAAGGAATATTTTGGGGCACAGTGGAAGAATATGGTTTAACTTTGCGAAAATAGATTCAGAGATGAAACTCCTTTCCAATGTATCATTAGTGCCTAATAACTTTAACCTCCATATATCATTCTATCCAAAGTAAACAACCAATCTCTTGAAATCAATAAAAATCTCCTCAAGCCCATCTTTTGTGAGGTGTTACAAATTGTTGCCTATGTTTATGCTAAAAATTATTAGTAGAAACCCATTAAACGCATTTCAATTGTGCCTTTATAAATGATTTGAACGATGTGATTGTAATCGGTACACATATCCACACATATGTACAACACACACACTCATATGCCATACTCCCAATTGGGGTCGCATTTGGCACGATCTTCTTCAAATTTGACAAGGCAAACAAAACGCAGAACTGCGAAGACATCAGTTCCAAGCTGCAACTCTGCGACTGTGTGGCAAACATCGAAACATTCACCTAGCGACCGAGTAGACTACTTTGCGCCCAGCGCTTGTATCTCTCTGTGGCAGAGCAGCAGCCTAAAGAGTTGGGAGGTGGGAGGTGGGGTAGCAAAAACACAATCACTCGCCACAGAAGAAGGCGAATCAGCCAGCCGCTTGGCAACCAACTCTACGACGCGTTAGAGTTCGAGTCAAAGCTGGAGCTGAAGCCGGAGCTGAGTTCACGTGCTCACTTGACAAACAATCGCAACGATCCCAGCCAGAGCAGAGCGCGTTGATTGAGATTGAGATTTTGTGGCAGGCGGCGTTCTATCCGCCAACAGCAACAATGGCAACAATAACAACAATGCGGCAACAACTGCAGCTGAGTTGAAGCTTTGAAGATGATCGTATGTGGCAGCAGCTGCTCGCTGCGGTTGCCACACGTAGCTACCAGCCACCAGCCACCTCCGCCGCCCCAAAGTTAAGATTCAAGCGACATCAAGTCATAAGCGACTGTGCCTGCCTCATTTTACGTGCACGTGTGTTTGTGTGTGTGTGTGTGTGTGTGCATCCTAGACTTTCAGTTTCGTTTTCGATTGGAGAGCAACGAGTCAAGCGTTTCATATAAATATGCCTAGAGGCAGCAGCTGGAGATCAGTCAGAATCTGGCGCTGCTCCAAGACAAGGCTTGAAAGCTAAAGGCACTAAGAAATATATATACTTGTACTCGGGACACAGCGCAAAGATCACGTGGATTATGTTCAAGCTACTCGGTTTAACGCTGTTGCTGACAGCGGTGGTACTGGGACGCCCTGAGCCGCCAGTGAACTCCTATCTTCCGCCGTCGCCCTCTGATAGCTACGGCGCACCAGGTCAGGGTCAGGGGCAAGGCGGCTTAGGTGGCAGACCTTCAGATACTTATGGTGCTCCTGGTGCTGGAAACGGAAATGGACGTCCTTCAAGCAGCTATGGTGCTCCTGGTCAAGGACAAGGACAGGGCGGCTTAGGCGGCAGACCATCGGATACTTACGGTGCTCCTGGTGCTGGAAACGGAAATGGACGTCCTTCAAGCAGCTATGGCGCTCCTGGTCAGGGACAAGGTCAAGGTGGATTCGGTGGCAGGCCGTCGAATGGTGCCCCAGGTAATGGAAATGGTCGTCCTTCAAGTAGTTATGGCGCTCCTGGTCAAGGACAAAACGCAGCTGGTGGCAGACCGTCAGATACTTATGGTGCTCCTGGCAGTGGTAATGTAAATGGTCGTCCTTCGAGTAGTTACGGCGCTCCTGGTCAGGGACAAGGTCAAGGCGGATTTGGCGGCAAGCCCTCAGATACTTACGGCGCTCCTGGTAATGGCAACGGTCGTCCTTCCAGCAGCTACGGAGCTCCAGGTCAAGGACAAGGCGGACTTGGAGGCAAGCCTTCAGATACATATGGTGCACCTGGACAGGGGCAAGGTGGCTTCGGTGGCAAGCCCTCAGATACTTATGGTGCTCCTGGTGGCAGCAACGGAAACAGTCGTCCTTCGAGTAGTTATGGTGCTCCTGGTCAAGGACAAGGCGGAAATGCTGGCAGACCTTCAGATACGTATGGTGCTCCTGGCAGCGGCAGCGGCACTGGTAATGGAAATGGTCGTCCCTCGAGTAGCTACGGCGCTCCTGGTCAGGGTCAAGGACAGGGGGGATTTGGTGGCAAGCCCTCTGACTCTTATGGCCCACCTGCATCAGGATCAGGTGCTGGTGGTGCTGGCGGCGCTGGTGGTGCCGGTGGTGGCGACTATGACAACGATGTAAGTAGCATGTTGATTAGCTTGGCCTGGGCTCTTACTTGGCTCCTTCCACACAAGAACAAGATCAGCTCGCCAGCAGTTGAACGCTTCTATGTCAATGCTGCACACAGCACCTAAATACGCTCAGATCTCTTGCACCGCTCCGTATTGCTTGCGCCTTCCTCTTTCTTTCTTTCACTCTCTCTCTTTCTCTCTCTCTCTCTTTCTTTCTATTCTGTTATAACGCTCAAAACTCTATCTTGAACTGTCTCTATCTGTCTCTCTTTCTCTCTCCACACGCTCTCTCGCTACCCTTAAGGAACCCGCTAAGTACGAATTTAATTACCAAGTTGAGGACGCTCCAAGCGGGCTCTCATTCGGGCATTCAGAGATGCGTGACGGTGACTTCACCACCGGCCAGTACAATGTTCTGTTGCCCGATGGAAGGAAGCAAGTAAGCGATGTGCTCTAGCTAAGAGGACGTTGGGGAACCAGGAACTTTCTAATGTCACGGCGAACGTAGCTAATCTCTACTCCTTTCCAATTGCCTTGCAGATCGTTGAATACGAGGCGGATCAGCAAGGATACCGTCCTCAGATCCGTTATGAAGGCGAAGCGAATGCCAATGCTGGAGCTGGTGGTCCCGGTGGCCAGGATTTAGGTCAGAATGGTTACTCCAGCGGTCGTCCAGGAGGACAGGATTTGGGCCAGAACGGCTACTCCGGAGGTCGCCCTGGTGGTCAGGACTTAGGACAGAACGGTTACTCTGGGGGTCGTCCAGGTGGTCAGGACTTAGGTCAGAACGGTTACTCCGGTGGTCGTCCTGGTGGCCAAGACTTGGGCCAAAACGGTTACTCCGGCGGCCGTCCTGGTGGTCAGGACTTGGGCCAGAATGGTTACTCCGGTGGTCGTCCCGGTGGTCAAGATTTGGGCCAGAATGGTTACTCCGGTGGTCGTCCCGGTGGTCAAGACTTAGGCCAAAACGGTTACTCAGGTGGACGCCCGGGTGGTCAGTCTTTGGGACAGAATGGTTATTCAAGTGGCCGTCCCAGTGGTCAGGAGTCAGGCCAAAATGGTTTCTCCGGTGGACGTCCAGGAAGCAACGGTGGCTCTGAAGGTGGCCGCGTGATCATCGGAGGACGCGTAATTGGTCAGGGCACTTCTGATGCCCAGGGTTTCGCAGGTGGTCGACCTGACGGTCAGGATGCCGGTTTTGGTCAGGACAATAATGATGGCCGCGGCTACTCCAGTGGCAAACCTGGCCAGGGACGCAATGGCAACGGTAATGGCTTTGGACCTGGTGGCCAAAATGGTGACAACGACGGCAGTGGCTACAGATATTAATGAATGACGAACAGGCTCCAAATCACACACGTTAGCTAGCACTTCAGACAAGACAATTTGAAGACGTAGATCAATATCTAGACCTTAAGCCATTATAGACGTATGAATTAGTTACCATTACCGTTACCGTTCTACGATCGTTGCGTAGTAGATCCACTTGATCTGTCACTCTTTTCTATACTCTATATGCTCTATACACAGCTCAATCTCTAACTCATACTATCTTCCGACCAAACTCTAATCCCAATTAGCATAAGATCAACTTGTTGTAGATGCAAATGAGAAAAAAAATATTCTGCTCCCAAGCGGCAATGAACCCAAAAAAAAAGGAAAGACAAACAAATCAAGATTTGTTTCAGTGTAAGAATTGCTTGCCAATAAGTAAGTGAAGTAATAAAGTAATATTTTTATATAAAACACTTTTGAATTTAATTCAATGGAATATTTGGTTACCAACCAGGTTCTCATCACATCATATCCTGATATCTAGTCCTGGAATAGGATACATAAGGATAACAATTATATCATATATAATTTTCATATTTTATACAGGGTTCCAAACACAATTCATTATAGAGTTAACAACGTTGCCTATGATATTGTTTCCTGTTTCGGAAACATCACCAAAATTAGTCCACGTATAATTCCATAGGGCAGGTACTCCTCGAGGATCGTCTGGCTTGTTTGATGGTGGCACAGCTGTGGCATTCACCACTCTCAACTCCTTCAACATCAACTCCAGTACTTTAGGATACCTGACAAGAGATTCGAGATAGATACACTCTGATAGCTTGGAGGAAGAAACTTAACTTACTTTTTGGCTAGATTATGTTGCTCGCAGGGATCTTCAATTACGTTGAAGAGGCAGGGCGCCTTAAGAGGATTGCAGCCAGTATCGAGAGTAGTGTCTGTCTTAGATTCCTGGCAATGTACTGAAGCCGCTTTACGGAGTCGCATTTGATCGGTGAGCTTGGGTAGCATTTTAAGTTCCAGCATAGCCTTTCCAGTCACACATTTGGCCACTTGGTCCCATTTGTAGTCGGATGGATCGCGTGCGCCTTCCGGGCCATACCACCCATCCCAGGACCCATTGTAGTTGGTGCCCTTGACAACCTTCCAGTCACCCACAGTGAGTGCAGCACTGCCCCATATGTCGTCGATATTGTGCAGCACAGTCTTACGTGGGGACGTCTCGTTCTTAACCAACGCTTGCCAAATGCTTAGTCCGTCCAGCTTTGACTCACCGAGATTGGCTAGCGCCGCCTCACCGCCAGCAGCTTCCATTAACGTTGGTAACCAGTCCACAATATGCATTGTCTGTTCGGCTATCCGCGGACGTTTCATCAGCCTTGGCGACCAAATAAGACCTGCACCACGCACTCCGCCCTCCCAGAGAGTGTTTTTGACACCTCGAAGCGGATAGTTCGAAGCAAAGTTCAAGTTGAAGCCCTCCACTGCACCTCCGTTGTCCGTTGAGAAGACTATAATGGAGTTCTCCAGCATGTGGGATTTGCGCAATTGGTCCACAATCCTACCCACAGAGTCGTCCAATTCAGAGACCAGGGCTAACAACGAGAATCGACAATGTAATCGGAAGCGTTGGTAGCCGCAACTGTCAACTCGCCTGCATATTTACGCCGCTTATACTTCGGTATGTGATTCAGCTTGAGGACGACGTCATCATTTGCAGGTAGGGGATTATAGGGATTACCTGAATGCACCGCTACATGCGCTACATAAAGGAAGAGTGGACCTTTTGTTGCATTATGGGCAGCAATAACATCGAGGAGTGCCTCGTTATGACATCCGTCGAGTGTTGACCATGCAGATTGTAGGCTACATTGGTTCCATTCCGCATGTCCAGTCCCCAAAATCCGTGCTCCACTGCCGTGTGATCATTGTAATCGTGATGTCCCGACCAGCAACCCACGTGACTGCTAAACCCACGATAAAGTGGCGTATAAACTTTCTTCCAGTGACCCAAATGCCATTTGCCAGCGATATGCGAAGTGTAGCTGCAAGTGGGATAATTACAACACCTTAGGAGCACCTATGATGTTAAGGACCTACCCCAAATCGTTAAGATATTGTGGCAGAATTTTAAGCTCTAAGGGCAATCCACGTGGCTCAGCCGCATAGAGCACTGTATGTTGCATGCCTGGAAAAGGACAAAACTCCTAAGGATAAGAACTCCTAAGGTTAAATAAATGTCATGAACTCACCTGTGTGTATAGGATATTTGCCAGTCATGAGTGCTGAGCGGGAAGGAGTGCATATTGGATTGACATAATACCGGTTAAGTATGAGACCCGAATATGCCAAGGCATCGATATTGGGCGTGGGAATCTGCGCTGAGCCACGGAAACCTACATCATTGAAGCCCTGCAAAGTGAGAGGAATGCATATTAAAAATGCCAACTAGCAATTGGCTTGTTATATTCACATACTAAATCATCCGCCAGAATAAAGATGATATGCGGCCTCTCCGAATTCTGTGATTGGCATAAACCGACGAAGCTGATGAGCAACAGCAGCATCTGCAGCAGTCGCAAGAGCCTCATTTGCATTGTTCTGCAACGTGAAATGATGGATTATGGGATGCTACGATTAGAGCTCATTAGCTCTGCCTAATTGCCGTACAATGTCGAAGATTCGTTACATTTGTAATGTCAACGGCATCAGTGTATTCAGGTCTGTGTCGTCGACGTTCTCGTGTAATTGGAATCGTTGCCAATTGATTGCCTATTGGCTTTTGTCTATCCAACTGACATTGATTTCCATTACAGCAAACTCAAAAAGTGCCGACTCACATCTGGCCTGAAACTGGAACTGGAACTCAACTGAGTCGTGTCTCTCGTTTACCATCTGATGTCAAGTTTGTTGCCTGATCTCAATTTGGCAAATGATTCCACTTCAGCACCACCTTTAACCACTTCATTCATTGCGCAATCATTTTCTATGTCAAATAATACAGATTCCTATGCATTCCAGCCGGCATTCAAATACATACATATGTTTATTACATTATTCATGCAACGCATAAACGTAAGCAACTAATTAGCATGCGAATTGAGCGTCCAGTTTGTCGACCCTTCCCCATTAATGGGTCAACCTACAGACCATCACCATCACCACCAGACCGCTTCAATTGGCTCTGTATTCTGAATGGAACAAAAAACTAATGATTCAATTTTGAGGAAGACAATACCCTATGCACGTGTAAATACAGCATAAAGTCATGTACAACATATAATAGAAATATTACACATATACAAAATTGTATAGCATAGAAGCCTGGTCCTATACAGGTGACGCGCACTGTTCCTATATGTTGTTTTAACATCTTATTTGGTTAACTTACCCCTATATTTGTTTCTCTAAAAGGCGTTTACCATTAACTACGAATTGTTGAACATACATGTACGATAAACAATTCCTGGTCTTTGTTTATGGGCAAACATATACACATATAATATAAATATATGAAAGCACTAAAACACGCGCGTGAAACCAATTGATTTTATTTATGACTACTGCAGTTAATTAACAGGTCTTTTCTTTTTTATCTTTATTCTTAAAATATTTCACATTTCTTTAAATAATAATACCTATGAATATACACAGCTAAAGCAAACTAAGCAAACCGTCCCAAAACACACGCCGAACGACACTGCGAGTGACCAATAGCCAAATTCAAAGCTTTTGCCTCTGTTTAACGCTGCGACGCCTGCGCCGGCGTCTCTGGCTCTCTGCAAACGACATCAGTGAAAGCCGCGTGTGCTGTTAAAATTGATTATGCGCGGGTAGCGCCAGTATCAAGTTCGATATGTAAACAGAGAGCCGTTTACATTTATACATTTGTATATATGTATTGTATACTCAGCTTACAGTAGTACTCACCTCCATATATATATATTTTACTTAGAAAGAAAAACACCTCACCACTTATTTTACTTCTTTGAAATTATAGTTTACTCTTGTTTATTTACTAAATTTTACCTTAAATAATCGTAGAGCTAGTTCAAGGATAGAACAGAACCTACCCAAATCTGAAACAAGGCAGCTAAGTATATATCTGGTATACCAACGATAGAAAGATTGTCAAAATGTCAGTGGTTGAGGTACAGGGTAAAATGTGCACGAGCGAGTGATATACTGTATGGATGCAGCCTTAGCTAAATTACGTTTGAAAAAAAAATAAAATTTGCAACACATAGCTCGCAATTGCTATCCTGCTCCCACTTTTAGATCTGTTGATGGTCTTCATTTGACACCTGCCAAAGCAGATGAGCACTAAAGATTAGATGTCCTGCTCACACATTTTTTCTGACTTTATTGAATATGCCTTTCGAGAGTGCTGTTTCCCTGTTACTTACCAGTCGAAGACTATGGTAAATTAACATTTCTCGTTGACAAGATGACTCTTTGCAATTTAAATCGTTTTCCATTGTCCTTGAATTTTTATATTTGCTCTAAGGCATCCCTAACATTATATCTGCATCAAAACTTTCTATGTTATCCTTTTTCAATACAGCGTTTACTACAGACTACTTGTTATATAAAATATAACAGAATGTGTGGGCAGGACAGATAGTGAGTATTGGTTATAACACTTTTAGTGATTTACTGTAATAGACAAATTTTGGTAAATGGCGTAACTATGGAATATTTATAGATCCATGAGCAAGTGTATGTATAAGCAGGACATCACCATCTGTATTTCTTACATAATCTGTTATATTTTTCACATATAAAAGTTTGTAAGCAACCAATTGCAATTGTCAACATTTTATAACACCGGCTTTTCCATATTTCTGTTCTCCAGGTACTTCGAAGTCAACACCGGATTGGTGTTTGTTGAGTAAAATTTTATGTTTGTTCAGAAATTCACTTTTTTAATGGCATTTAAGTACAACAGTTTTTTCTTTTACGCCGATAAAGCATAACAAATTCTACATGTAATTAATCGCAATTAAGTTTATTGTTTACAATACACGTATATAGCAAGAAGGTTAGGCTAAGGGCTAAAGACTGTTTTCTCAATATTTAGCTGGAACTTGCGCTATTCCATTAATAATAATGCAATTCCTCACTCATATTAAGGTGAACCGCGTATCGAAATAGGAATTATGTACCATACCGTAGAATATTGAGAAAATAAGCCTTAGGCTATATAAACTTTAACAGCTACTACATATTTAAGCTTAATTTACGTTCTTTTTTTACGATTTTCCATTACCTAATCGAAGAACAGCCAGAAAATAATCTTCAATATAGATTTGGACTAAAACCACTATCTGTTGTACACTTTACGTACACACTCAAATAAAAATGTGGAAGCTACACTGAAAATTTTGATTTCAAGCTATAGAAAACACCAATGGAAGAAGTAGGCTTTATAGAATTTCGAGATCTACGTGGCGAATTTCCGGAAATTGTGTCTAAAAAGAAAACCAATAATTGTTTTTATCGATTTGCAACTGTTTTCAATTATACTTACGCGCAAATTCATTTCGATGCGATCAATTTCTCCACCCATGAGATCCACAATACTCTCTCCCTGGACAAGCAAAAAGTTCTCTAGTTCATCCACAGTTTGAAACTCTCGAACAGTCTGCAAATTAAAGCTTTATATCAAGCCATAATATAGATTATTGGATTACCCACCGCCAGTAGCTTATTTAGATCTTGTTTGTCCAGATACGACCGCGTCAGCTCACGTCCATCAAAGTCTAATTCAGCCTGAAAAATTAAATTATCGTGAGCTTATTGAGAACGGTATTGCATGCAACATTTAATATACCTTATAGCGCACTCGGCCATTTCCAATGTCTATGCCCTTAACATCGTAAATAGCGCGAATCATCACATCAGCCTCAAGTGCTGCGTTGATCTTTTCCAAACGCTCCATAGATATGGAGACGCCTACCAACGCATTTGCATTTGTATAGATAATAAAAGAAGCAACAGCACCTAAGAGTGCTCCAATGACTAGCGAGCCAGCAGCATCAAACAATGGCGATCCTGTATAGCTACTCAATCCCATGCAGGTGGCGGCAATCATAACTCCAGCTACTGCTGCCGCATCTTCGCAGAGCACCACATTTACACAGGGATCTTTACCGCTTATTACTGCAATATGATAAGCGTCTAATGTGATTAAACGTTCTTACGTAGTAGAATCTACTTAAATCTTACCATAATCCTTAAAGCTCATGTTGTTCACACGTGCTGATCGCTTTAATTCATTGATAGCAACCACTAGCGTTGCGCCTTCGGAAACAAGCGAACCTGCTAATATACAATAGACCCAGAAGAGCTCACCGACAGGTTGCGGGTGAAGGATGCCCTCAATGCCATGATAAATGGATAGACCGCTACCCACACAGAAGATGCCAACGCCAGAAATAAGTGAAGAGACGTAGCGCATGTTCATATATCCATAAGGATGATCCGTGTCCGGAACTTGTGATGACTTATATATGCCAAAGGCTAATATCAGCTGATTGATCAGATCCGCCAGCGAGTGTATAACTTCCGCAAACATACTGTGGGAGCCGCTGTACAGCCAACCAAACGCCTTAAAAAGCAAATTTGCTGCGTTGCTACGAATGGTTTGTTTTAATTTTAATCTCTCCGTACATTAGATTCACTTACATGGCGATGGCGGTGGCTACCACTTCGCCAGATTTCTCTGCATCCTTTTTATTCTCTAAGATCACTGTAGTGCGTGAACCTACCTCCCGGCGATAGTCACGTAGGCGACGCTTTACCGTAAATACATCTGTGGAGTCGTATACATAAACATCTCATTGTTCCTGACCTGGACAAGCAGAGGCAAACTTACTCTGCTGATACTGTTTGCGCTCCATTTCACGCTTAAGCCGCTCCCGCACTAGACCTTCACGTGAGCCCCATACCTCCAACGCCTTGGCCTCGACATCTCGTCGCCAGTAGACTGTCATGGGTGGCTCCTGTTCGTAGGGCGAACGGCGCTTTATCTTGGGCAGCTTATCCAGATCCGAAATTGTAAGCATGAAATCAGATATGGCTCGCGCGGGCGTAACAAAATTGCGCTCAAGCGAAATTCGGTAATCGAATCGGGGACGCTTTGGCGCTGTTGTCACTGTAGGAGGAGACGTAGTTTGAGGGTCTGAAGATTCCTTTCGTGGCAACAAGGGAGCGGTCTGCGCATTGGATTGCGGCTGGCTGTTTTCCAAACTTGACATCACGTTTTTCACTGGCTCGTTTAGCTTAGCTACCGGCGATAGTTCGGTCTTTTCGAATACAATTTCATTTATCTTCGAGTCCTCGATGGTGGTGGTAATTGATAGTATACCCTTTGACGTTTTCACTTCAAAATTTTTTGTCTGCGCAACATTGGGTAACTGTGCCTCATCCGTCTTATTCTGAGTTGCTGCATCAGCTTTTGAATCAGGCTTCGAGTCGCTGGACCCCTTGTCACCACTAGAATTGGCACGCACCTGCATAAGCACTCCAATTTCCCCTCCGCCTAGTCGACTGCGTGCCTGTAGTCGTAGTGGCGCACATATGTTTCGCTGTAGCCCACTGAACCAAGCATCATTGATTCTCTGTTGAAGTCCCCACTGGCAAGCCGCACGCCTGAATTGTTGTTGACTGCGGTACAACAGCTGAGCACCGCGTACTAACATTTTCAGCGTTGCGACAGCAGCAGCAGGCAAAGCGCTCTACAAATTAACATACAAAGTAAATAGACTGGGTATGGAGTTCATGGCTATGCAACTTACACAGCGCGCAGCTTAGAGATTTATATCAGTTGACGTCGCTTCGTATTGTTGCGGTTTCACTTTTAGATGGACTACGTCATACCAATGAGCAAAGGTGTAATTGTTCTTTTTTGGCACTCGGCTATTCTTGTTGATGATTATATAGAAAGAAATTAATGCCCAATTTTCGCCAGTAGCTGCTGATGTTGAAAAAATACACTTTTAATTTTGTTGATGCGTTTTATTTACAAATATCAGTGGCAAATATATAATTTCAGATAGCCCGGTTGTATTTTTAGCTAAATATGTTAGTCGAGCATTTATGCTAGCCACAATTTATCGTTATCGATTACATCGTACGTGCAATCGTTTACCAGCACTGAGATTGCAGCTGATTTTATACACTTGCAAAGGGTGACTCGTTATGTTATGACTAAATATGATATGAATTGAAAAGACATATTATCTGTTAGACAGCCATATAAATATTTTATGTCAAGTATTTAAGAATCTTGCAATTAAAAATGAATTAATTACAACTAATTCCTATTATATATATCTTAAATAAAATTAGTTCAATTGTTTATTGTTTTAATGTGCTAAAAGAGCATTTAAGCTTCGGCAAGCTCAGAGTGAATAATACTTCTTCTTCTTCGTATTCGCCTTTTGGTTGTTGCTGCCGGTTTTATAATCATTTATTTTCGTTATTTTCACTTGCCATTTGTTTTTGTTATTCAGAGTTAAATATGTCACTACTAATGCAACGCGCTGCTAAACTCATAACGCGGAATACACTGCAACTGACCACAGCAAGCAGATGCTATTCGGCTGACGCGATATTGGGTGATGGCAATGAAGTACTTGTGGAACGTCTGGATGGCAATCAGAAGGGGATAACTGTGCTGGGACTTAATAGGCCAGCAGCAAAGAATTCCTTTAGTCGCGGCCTAGTTAACACTTTTAGCGACATCCTGCAGGACCTAAAACGTGACAACGGTTCTCTAGTGGTTGTTCTGCGCAGTCTCACGCCAGGCATTTTTTGTGCTGGCGCTGATTTGAAAGAACGTAAAGGTAGGGGATGTAGCTCAGTGGTAGAGCGTTCGCTTTGCATGTGAAAGGCCCCGGGTTCAATCCCCGGCATCTCCATCAGCTAATTTTTTTTATTAAAATTTTATTATATTAATCTATTTTTTTAAGGTATGACCACTGAAGAGGCAACTGAGTTTGTGAATCAACTGCGTGCACTACTCATTAGCATTGAGCAGCTGCCGATGCCAGTGATTGCCGCACTCGATGGCGCAGCTTTAGGTGGAGGCTTAGAAATGGCACTTGCCTGTGACATTCGTACAGCTGCATCCAATGCAAAAATGGGCCTGGTAGAGACGCGTCTTGCCATCATACCGGGCGCTGGTGGTACTCAGCGCTTGCCGCGCATTCTATCCCCATCATTGGCCAAGGAGCTTATATTCACAGCTCGTGTGCTCGATGGCACAGAGGCTAAGGAACTGGGCCTGGTTAATCATGTAGTACAGCAGACTGAGTCGAAAGATGCAGCCTATCAAAAGGCTCTAAAATTAGCCGAGGAAATTCTGCCTAATGGCCCAGTGGGCGTCCGCATGGCCAAGATGGCTGTAGACAAGGGCATGCAAGTGGATCTGACCACTGGTTACTCCATTGAGGAGATATGCTACGCTCAGGTCATACCCACCAAGGACCGACTTGAAGGACTCGCAGCTTTCGCTGAGAAACGCAAGCCTGTCTATAAGGGCGAATAGATGTGTCATAGCTAAACACAGTTTTAATTTAAGCTACAAATGTGCATTTATAAGTTGTTGTTTTTCTTTTCCTGTTAATTTTCTAAACAAAAAATGAAACTTAAAAATAACAATCAATGAATAAGAAAAAAATGTATTCAATTTTACAGCATTGTATTAAGCCGTATACCGTATTTATATATATTCTATATTTATACATGCATATATAATGTGATATTAGATGACGAAGCTCCAAATTGTAAGGCACTTAGTCATGTCGAAGCTAATTGCTGCAATTAAAACACTGCTAGCCTGAACACGTGATTTAACTATGTTCCCACAGAGGAAATCAAATTGCATGCAAAATCCACCTCCAACTATGCGGAAATTGAAAATTCTTTAGAACAATAGTTGGATCGACTTGTACAGACTGAAATTAGAAAGTATCATTCACCAATCGCTAAGGTACAGCGTTCCCTAGCTGATATTGTAAATGTAAAACTGACGATTGAATTATTTAATACTCGAATGTATCATTGCTTAGGAACTCAAGTAGTGTAGAAGTATTTTTGGGTGTTCGTCAACAACAAAGAGCTTTTGTTTTACGATTGGGGCTGGAACAAAAGAACAAGTTTTATACAGTGTAGTCAATGAAAGGCGTTAAATGGAAGATAAAACAAAGCTCGGTTCGGATGCGATTTGTCGTTAACAATTGAAGGAGGCAGGCAGGCGTCATCGACTAGCCATCACTTGTCTCCTACATCTGGTGACCCATTTGCAGCATGTCGGTGCCATGCCCGCGGCCACAGATCGCATTGCGCCCATGCAAAATACTGGAAAACAACAAACGCCCATTCAATTAACATGCGACATCATGTTTGACATCACGCAAGGTCAGTAGCCGGGTCTTGACTGGATCGGAGTGTGTTTTAAGTATTTGAGACTTAACAGTGCTGACTCAGTATCGTACATGAGCGGATCTGATGCGACAATCTTAGAGACTGCTAATACCACATTGCGCACTTTGCATACTAATCAATTAATTAATTACGACTCGTAGGCCAGCGGATGATGAACTCGAGATCGAACGAGAACCGTACCCAAAATACATAGATATCATTCTAAAGCCAGTCAGCATAGCCGGAGCGAAGGTAATTCCGGTACCAATTGCGGAAGCATATCGATTTGTTTATACTCACTTGTATATATATATATAGTAGTATATAGTATATGTTTATGTTTTATTAAAAGCATTTACTTTTTTTTAACAATAAGTCAAAGGAATATGACTCGTTGCGGAATTCGCGTTAAACGAAAAACGAGTTTCATGCATTTTAAATGATATTTTGTTCATTTGTTGGGCGAAACATACATTTACATACATATTTACTTTCGCGATTTGCATTGCAATGAAGGAGCATTGGGAGCACCCTGTGCAAGGGTATAACAAATTATACGCATCACAAATAAAACAGCAACGGATTCCCGGTATTTGGATTTTAAAACGAGACATGTCGAGTATGTAAAAATCAATCAAGTTGCAAACACGTAAAAAATCAGCAAACACGACTTGTGGCAAACCCCTTCGGGACTTTATTCAATCGTTACATTTATTTATTTACATAATAATAAGAATTATATCAATCTTATATCAATTGTTAGCCAATGCACGCACAGCTTGACCTTTAAAAATGTTCTCCTGATAAAGAATACTATATTATTGTGTTGTTATTATTTCTTTATCTCATAATAATCGTTAAATATTTCTTACATAAGCTTAATTGGAAGTTCACCTTCTGTCTCCATAGTACACACTGCGTATACGTCATTGGCTATGTGTAGCAGAAATCTGTAATAGATATAAACCATGTAGGTACTTGTATCTGTAGAGTACCAATTAAAGATACACCAGCTAACAACTAATCAATTAAGCCAATTATATCAATTTTCGATATGAGAACTGTGGCGTACGTGGTATTTTGTTCAATGTTCTTAAAAATATCAGCATTAGTTTAAACAACCCCCTGACTATTTGTAACTGAAGGCAAATTGAAAAATTAATGATAGACAGTAACTTTACGTATCCATATATTAGACTACAAAAAGCTGCATTCGAATATTTTAAAATATACAGCACGTGAAAATTGCATTTATATTTGTGTATAAAAATTTTCCACTGCCCCATTGAATGGAACAGCGACAACAATAACAACCTTAACAACAACAGCAAACAATTTGAACGCTTCATATTTTATGGACAGACAACAAATTCGAGTGATTGAGTGCAATATCAACAACAGCAACAATATGAACAACAGCAACTAAGCCCACTTGAAACAAGTTAATCACAAAACTCCATGATCTGACTTTAAAGAGACACCTCAAGGCGACTCCAATAATAACAACAACACCAACAACACCAACAACATCAACAACAACATCAACAACATGGAGCATACACTAAGTAATTGCCATGTTTAAGTACACTCAATTGTTGCAAGCTGCCTTGACAGGGAACCACCAGCACCCAATCATACACAGCCCCATACACAACCAACAACATACGAGTGCAACTATTTAAGGCGCCCGACAAATTCTTAACACACAATGTTCAATGCACTCCAATTCGATCGATCTCCTCTGCAATCTCCCGTCTCCACTCTTAGCCAAATTGGAGAGGCAATGGAAAAGCTGCTGCCGATGTTAATACTGGCAGACACTCTGTCTCTTGTGCATACAGGGTGTTTGACAGTCGGCTATATATAATTGTTTTTCAGTATTTCATTTCAAAATATTCGTGATTTGGTTTAAATCACGTTCTATGTTTTAAAGTCTACCGCGTAAATTTGTAAGTACTATTAAGTTAAAAGAAATCAGCAACAAAAATAACCAAAGAAGTATTTAAATTATTTGGAATGTAAAAATTTCAAAGCAAAAAGTAATACGATATTTAGAACATAAATTATATTATATATAGAAATCACAAAATTTGATACAAAAATAAATTGAGTTTACAGCTTAAGTTATCTGCTACAGAACAACTTATCCTCAAGATATGCGTACATTTTAGTATATATAGATCTCTTAAGACTCTTCTTTGTACAATGCCCCAACGCATCTTATCTTATAAGATGGCATAAGCAGCTACTGTTGCTGGTGTTTCTGACTTTAAGTACCTGGCACCCTGTGTATGTGTTTGCTGCAACGCTGCGTATGAGCAATATGTATGAAGAGCAGACTTGTCTCGATGAAAATGACCAAACTGATTGATATAGAAAGCACACACACACGCACAAGAAAAACTGCGTACGACTTGAGAGAGGCCGACTTCGCCCCAACTACGTCATGGCGTTTATTGTCCACTGCGCTAATTACCCGCCCAGAGTAGCCCCCTCGTATCGCATCAGGCAGGTGTATCTGCGAGTATATCTGTAAGTGTTTGTGTATTTGTGAGTGTCTGTGTGCTTTATAGCCGCGCTCCGCAGTTGCTGCTGCTGCTGCTGCTGTTGCTGTTACCTGTTACCTGTTGCTGTTGTCGCCGGCAGCAGCAGCAGCAACAAATTCAAGCACAAACATTGGCTTAATATCAGTCACTAAATGATCGCCAGAGAGTTAACAACAAAGCCAGGAACCACCGCGTGCGATTTGTAACGCGAGCCGTTTAGGGACTAACTTAAAATAAAGTAACAGTTATCTTAAAGACTAAACAAAAGCCATTAAATCAACATCCCTCTGTGAAATACAATTAGTATTTGGCTAATTGTCGTGGATTCTTTAAGTGATTAAAAGCGCGCGCGATTTCAGCGCGTTTCGTCCAGGCGATTTGCTAGCGATAATTAACGCACAGGTGCCAAAAGTGTGATTCGTGTCAATGTTGAAGACACACAAATTGGCCAACGCCTAAATAAATATACCCATAACTTCCAAATAATATTAGCAACAGATTTGCCAAGGTAATTAGTAGTCCACTTAATCATTATAACCAGCTGCAACTCAATAAACAAAAACTATAGTCAAAATTCCTCTAGAGAGGTCTAAAAGTCGTGTGAAACACATTGTTTAATTAAACAAAATCTGTTATATATTATTATTAGGTCTTATATAAATGACCTGTGAAATCAAATTAGCAGAGTGTTCCGTTCATTTTTATTTTTGTTTTAATAAATTTATCTATGATGCTACGGTTTGCGATTTAATAAACAAAGTAATTATTTATAATTATTGTGTCGCTAAAGTCCCATGATTAATTAGGCTTCTCGTTAATTTGTGTTTACTTTCAATTGAAAGCGAAAAATGCACTCGCCTTTCGAATTTAATTGGATGTTTTAGAATTCCTTTATAATTCTTTGTCGTCTGCCAATCTTAAGTCATAATGCAACTGAAGTTGTTTGAAATCGTTAGATAAGACTCCTAAATACCGCCTCTATAGGCTCAATAAACCTCCAATTCAATCGGATACATTCTCAGAAATTGCATAATCTCTGGGCAAGGCTGGGCCGACATTTTATTATTGATAGCGTGAAGTCCATTAATGTTAAGATATGGAATTGTTAGCATACATGCAACTTGAATATTTCGAGTTCGTCTCCTTGCTAATTTATTATGCAGCGTGCGAGGCATACTCGATTTTTGCATATCGAAAGTGAACCCGTACCTGATGTGGATCGGGCTGGAGACCGGGGACCGGGGATCGGGATGGAAATCGTACTGTGACACTGAGTGTCGAGTAGCTGAATGAAATGGCATTTAATGCCAATTGATGAGAATTGATGAATTGCGTTAATGACAGTCCATCGAAATATCAGGTTTTCAGGTACTGATCCGAAGCACGTGAATCAAACGAGAAGCAAAACAAAAACTGAAACAAGAAATGAGAAAAACATTGAGAAAAAAAATGAGAAACTCTGCGAAAGGAGCGAGGCAAAAAGCGGCTTTTGCTTAATTTGGCATTAATGCAATGCATTGACCCAAAATTCGAAACGATCGACAGATCTTAATTGAAATTCACTTAACAATTAACATTTAACGGTACCACTAATAGTACCTTACCCATAAGTAATAGGGCGTGGCTTAAATATGGTAATACTTGCATATATTGTTGAGCAAAAGGAAGCTCAACAACTCTTTTCCCACAATTATGGGTAATCACATTTAAACTTTAAATGATGCCAGTTTATGTAATACAGAGTATCTTTTATGTATCTCTTATCAGTATTCATTTTATTACGTATCCAAATGATGAACTCTTCCTTTACGAAATGTAGTAATTTTTTCAATTACCAAAGTTGAAAATATACTGACTCAAAATTTTGATAATTTCACGTACATCTACTGTTAAAAATGTGTTAAGTTCTGTTTTATAATTCAAATCGAAAAACTCTTAGCTAAATCCTGGTGGCTGGTTAGAACCAATTGGAAATACTACTGAAAAGATGTCATTGGCATATTAACATAGTCATTAACAATTAACAAGTGACGCACTTTGGTAAAAAATTAATAAAAACACGCATCATCTGCAATGCGATTACCATACCAATCAAATGCTAATAAACATAAATAATTCATCTATATACTCGTATCTGGACAGTAATATGACACGGCAAACTAATCAAATGCCTCATATGATTCATGACCCTGTCGTGCGCGTGATGTCGTATAAATCTAACCGACAATATTATATTGACAGGGTGGACAGAAACTAAGCAGAATGCGAAATACATTATCAAGGCTGTCATGATTTCATAAATTACCAATTGGACAATAAAGATTTACCATCGATACTGCCACAATCGGGTAACTAAACAAAAATAAATAAATTGCAACTGCAAGTTTCATTTGAAATATAGTCGGAAGGGCCCCTAACAACTTAGAATAGTTTGTTAAGCGTGTCAATGTCGTTAAAGACTCATAGATGTGATATGATTTCTATAAACCATATACATATATATATATATATACATACAGTGTAAAATGAAATACTTTGTCTTAATTGCTTAATGCTTTATCTAATCAGTTGAGCTGAACAAAATAAATATATATACTTATATAAAAAAAGAGAATTTCTTAATCGTATTCTTAGCTTTTGTGTACCCCATTTATTTGCAATTATTACAGAATCGTTGTCGAAATCAATTGAAACAATATTTCCAAATATAATCATCAATTAACTTAAATTACCTAAAGTGTAGGGACTTGGTATGGGCCGATCTTTTGGGAGTGGAAGTGAGAGTAGTCCGTATATCGATGGGCTAGTTTGAGGGCACAGCCAGCACCCGCTTATCATTGTTATCAGTTATCAGTACAGTTAGTGTTATAATTGATTTTAAAGGTAGCTTTGAGCGTTTATTACGATTACGAATACTTGTATGTTGTTTGTGGTGTGCGCTTATGCCTCTGCCTGTTCTTTATTAATTAGTGCTGCTTGGCATTTGCTTTTAGCCGTGTTATCATTGGACACTTTCTGACACCTTTTGAGCGTCTTAAACCCCATTCCCGGTATTGGCGCCGGGCTAAATTTCAGTTGCTTTTGGGCCGAGGACGCGTTCGGTTCTACCAATAATATTTGTTCCCGAATAAATTTGCAAAACGAGCATTAACGTTGAAACGTAAGTATTTCGAACTTTGATCAAGTTTTTTAGTGACTCTTATATGACAGGAAGCAAAGGGTTAAACAATAAATTAATAAAGATCAATTTAATGAATGAATTTATACCCATTGTTACGGTAATGCCTAAAGGATTGTTAAACTATAAACAATTTTATGAAGAATGTGCAGCCAAAGAATGATATGTGAAACATTTACGTAGTAAACAAAATAATAATAAATGTGTTTTTTGAGTAGTAAACAAATAACAATAAATATCTTTGTTGGGTCTATATACGGATTCTAAAACAATTTTTAGTATACTAGTATTTTGATGATTATGAACTCTGTTCCGTCTATAATTAACCGAGAAAATATTATTAACTCCAGTTTATATTGGCACGCAAATAACTAGAACGAATAACTATAATTATATATTTTTAACAACTGTTTGAGTGTTAAATGTTAAGTTCAGTTACAAAAACAGAAAAACTTGTTACAATTATTTTAAAAATAATGCTTAAAATATTCAGAACATATTTATAACTTTTGCATATGTTAGTGTGACACGTAATCAACTGCTCGAGTTTTAGATGGTAATAAAGATAGAAATATAAGCATCAAAGTGTACAATTATTATTAGAGTAATGTTAGAAGTATTCAAAGCATATAAATAACTTCAGAAAACATTTATTTGAAACAAATATATTCTTCTCGCGAATAATGTTGCTTTCCGTTATAGCTTAACAATTCAAATAAGTAGATTATCCAAGATGGTATAATGTATAGTATATTTATTGTATATTTCCTGATTTGAACGACTAAAGGATCTGGAAACTCAAGGAAGCCACGTGCTTTGCTAAAGTGTCCAGAATCTTATCAGCTGAAGTATGTAGACCTACAGGGTTGGGAAAGCCACTACACATTACCGATAAATAACATTTTTTTTAGCGATTACCTTGCTAATCGTAATTTGCCTATATCTTGAATGGAAGCACTGGGCTTGTTTTACGATTAATTAACCGACGGTTCGGTCATGAGGACCTATATAATATTGATCATGTGACCAAAAAGTATATTTTTTTATGATTTCGATATTGCCAGCAATTTATATGCCCCACAGGCTGTTTGGTCATCCATGGAATCCGATTTTTGATGGATTTTATTATTGAAGCTCCATATCGAAATTACAACCATTTCACCATAAAAAAAAAGTAGAATAAAATTTATGAATGTTTCCCGATTGTCGAGGGCCGATGGTACACCTTAAAAAATTAGATAAGATTGTGTCCATATGTACCATATGTCAATCTAGAATCTGCCGACATGCGTGTAATATTATAGCAAAGTCTGTACTTGAACTGGATCGATAAGATATGACTGGCATGCGCCATACCAATCTCGAGTGGATTAGCTAAGCAACTTGACCAGCCTGTGCTGATGTCCATTCGTTAAGCCTTTGTATCCAAACTATATCTAATACCAGCTGCTTTTTCTATCCACAGATGACAGATAATAAGGGGTATACTCCGGATTCGGAGGCCACGAGCTCAGCTGCGCCTCCATCCTATGAAACCTCGGTCATTTCTCTTAATGATTTCAGCTCTAAGTAAGTGCATCTGATCTATAACTGCTATTCTATGGTTTTACCAACACATCCTTACCTTTCCAGAGCCAATTTGACGGAGAAGAACCAGCTGTCACAGGAAGAGGGAGAATATGATCCGTTCGACCATCGTGATCCCAAGGGCGCCAGCTCTGGTGGTGCTCTGGCACATTTACTCAAGAGCTCATTGGGCACCGGTATCCTAGCTATGCCGATGGCTTTTCACAATGCCGGTCTGGTTTTTGGCGCCGTCGTGACCCTCATTGTGGGATTTCTCTGCACGCACTGTGTCCACATTTTGGTAAGTAACTAATCTACCAAGTAGTTCATACGTCATGCGCAAGCATTTTCGCACCTTATGCTGCTATTGACGCAATTGATCGTCTGGGATTTTGGGCTTCACTTAGCTACATTTAAATAGTCCAAGGCAAACAATTCCAAGTTGCAGGTGCCACCTCAAATTCAAGTAAACAATTGAGCCAAAACAATGTTTGGTCGCGATTTAAAACGCGTCTTAATCACAAAGCAGAACCGCTAGGAAATTATTAAAGGCGGATATTTATTTAGATTGCCTGAAGGTTTTATTGATCTGCTAACTATTTATGGTCAAGAATCTTGTCCTCCACAAATCTATTTCCTAGAAAAATCTATACCATACGCGTTATCAACGGTTCTCGCTTCGGGAGTACCTAACTCAGAACACTCATCTTCGAAATTATGGCACTACTTGAGTCTTAGATTTATGGCTTAAGATTAAATCAAATTGTTTTGGATTAAAAAAAGTGCAAGTACCTAATGAACTACGTCTGGTACAAAGTAGATAGCGGCGTTATCTAAAGATATGGCTACACATGACCGTACCTAATGAAAGTTATTTATTATGTACAATAGTTTGACTCTTGTTTTCTAAGTTGCCACCCATTCATGAGTGAAGCCTGATAATAGTTGCCATGGATACTAAATAACAACTGAAGTATTTGAATGACATTAAACTGTTAACACCTGAATTCGAGTGAATGGTATATTCGAGTATATAAACACTTAACAAAAGTGTGACTGAGCTTACAATGTAAACTCAATACATCGAGCCCTTACCAGTCTAATCCACAATAAATACAGATTCATTTTGCATTTATTCTTTAGTGACTTTGGTTAAATTATGCTTAAAATTTGTTTCCTTTTATATTTTCTAGGTGCGAACCTCTCACAACATTTGCCGTGATGCCAAAGTTCCGGCTCTGGGATTTGCAGAAACTGCTGAGAAGGTCTTCGAGTATGGTCCAAAAGCGATGCGACCCTACTCCAATTTTGCCAAGTAAGTATAAGTTTGTGACTTCGAAGATGGTCAAGGTTATCGTCAACTATTCTATAAGTATATTATGCTGTTAGTTTCATATCACAAGATTTTCAATTTCCATTTGTCAATTTATAGAAAATTATAAGAAATTTTAACAAAGTCAGCGAAAGATTATATTCACATCAATATGCAATTATTCAAAATATTCACATTAATATCATATTATTTAAAATACTTTATATCATATAAATTCTTTATTGATAAGATAACTGTTTTGAATAAAGATAAAGATAAGAAATTAGGGCGACCTTCTATTCCTATTCAGATAAAGATATCCTCCCCAATGAACTCATAAAAAACCAGTATATAATGGAATACATAAAATTAATTTAAAATTTCCTGATCTGTTAAAACCGTATAATATGCATGTATATGCTAAATATTGAATCCTTTCTAAAAATAACAGGCAATTTGTGGATATTGGACTTATGGCAACTTATTATGCAGCAGCCTGTGTATATATGGTGTTTATAGCAACATCATTCCACGATGTCATCAACTACGACGTGGGTCTCAATTGGGATGTGCGCATCTATGTTGCAATAACGGTGATACCTTGCCTCTTCATTGGCCAAATCAGGAATCTTAGGTGGCTGGTGCCCTTCTCGATGATGGCGAATATATTCATTGTGATCACCTTTGCCATTACCCTCTACTTCATGTTCGATCAACCACTTGTCTACTCTGACAAGCCTCTGATTGCCAAAGCAAGCCAAATACCCTTATTCTTCGCCACTGTTATATTCGCTATGGAAGGAATTGGAGCTGTTATGCCTGTCGAGAATTCGATGAGAAAGCCACAACAGTTCCTCGGCTGCCCTGGCGTACTCAATATTGCCATGATCACAGTAGTCCTCCTTTATGCACTTATTGGATTTTTCGGCTATGTAAGTGTGCACATGTTATTTTCCTTCTTACTCGTATTACATTAATATCTATATCACCAGGTGAGGTACGGCGATGATGTCCGTGGAAGCATTACGCTAAATCTAAAGGAAGGAGACTGGCTGGCTGATACAGCAAAGCTCTTGATGGCAGTGGCTATTCTCTTTACCTATGGTCTGCAGTTTTATGTGTAAGTAGGAGAACGGAATGGCGTATAACTCGTATTTGGCAATTTAATTAACTTTTAATTGTTCTTACCCTTTACAGGCCCAATGAAGTATTGTGGCGCAAAATTCAGCACAAATTCAAGCCGGAGAGACACAACATTACGCAGATTCTGTTGCGCAGTGGCATCATTCTGGTGAGTGGTGGCATTGCAGCGGGCATACCCAATCTGGAGCCGTTTATCAGTCTGGTGGGTGCAGTATTCTTCTCGCTGCTGGGAATCTTTGTTCCCAGCTTTGTGGAAACAGTTTATCTGTGGCCCAACCTTGGCTGGTGCAAGTGGAAGCTTGTAAAGAATGTCTTGCTTGGCGTCTTCGCAATTCTGGCTCTAATTGCCGGTGCTGCAGCCAGTATTGGTGAAATGATTAATCCTAAGGATGACTAGTGGAAACCGCCGCACATTCTGTCAAGACATATTTGAGTAGTATTAATAGAGATGCAGGTGCTCTTCCCTTGAGAGCAAGTAATTAGAGTTCTAATAGCAGCAGCTACACCCTCACACACACACACACACTCACACTCACATCCAAACACATCCAAAATATAAGACAGCTCAATGCCATGTTGAACATGGCAAAGCAGCTGCTGCTGGACTGCATTAAAAGATGATATTAATTCTTAAGCTTTAACATCGATAATGTATATAATCTTATGTGTATCCAATAGGTACATACATGTGTACAAAAAGGTATATATGTATGTATGTATATACACATGCCAAAGTGCATTTGTTATTAAAATTAAATCGCAAATTATAGAATTTATAACATTAAGTCAATGAACATACTTTTTACGCGTTGAGACAATAAAATTGTTAAATGTTACATTTACTTTTTTATTATTACGATATATACCATGTTATATCTATACAATTTGTTTAATAAATCCTGGGGGTGCTACTTATTTAAATTTTTGTACAAAAAACTTTTGGTAGCATACTCTTTGGGGCGCTTCAAATTATAGCATCCAAATCTATCCATACTGTTCATATGACACATACATATACAGTGAGTCAAAAAAGTATTGGCACACTCACTGTTTTAGAAGAAATGTGTAGTTTAGTACCAATTAACTGCTTTTTAAAAACAAAATGTTGATGTAGTAGGTATTATTAGCTTATTTTAAATACAATGCATCAACAAATTTCCCGTTACTTGCAAGGGAAAAAGAAATACAATGCAAAGCAAAATAAATGTGCCTAAAACACATCAAAAAAGTATTGGCACACTCAATGTGTATGGCAGACTTTCGCTAACCTAACGGTAATCTTTGAAGTTTCTGTTGTTTATACCGTTACTATATGCATAGCCATTGGGTAATAGTGCATTTCAAGTTAGTATTGATCTTCACTTTGTGACATGATGAGCAAAATGGGTAAAGGAGCAGAAATCTCACTAGATGTCCGAAAATTGATTATTAGCCTTCATGTCCAGCAAAAATCTTATCGAGAAATTGGCAGTATAGTGCAGAGGTCCTATTCCAGTGTCCGAAACATTATTAAGCACTATATAAACAACGGAAAACTTGAAAAAGAGAGCAGATCTGGAAGACCGAAAATATTTACACCACGCCAGGAGCGAATTGTAGTTGCTGCCGTAGCTCAAAATCCAAAAATTTCTGCTGTCAAGTTGTGTAATGAAATGCAGAAAAGTTTCCGCCAAAAATTTCACCCACAAACACTGAGAAATGCACTATACAGAGCAGGTTTTCATGGACGAGTGGCTCGACGTAAACCCTTAATTTCGAAGGTTAACCAAAAAAAGAGGTTAGAGTTTGCCAAACGCCACGTAAATATGCCGGAATCTTTTTGGAATAATATTATATTTAGTGACGAGTCAAAATATAATCTTTTTGCCTCAGATGGGTCCCAGAAAGTTTGGCGAAAACCAAACAAAGAGCTGCAACATAATAATATTATACGGACAGTAAAACACGGCGGCGGTAATGTTATGGTTTGGGGGTGTTTCGCGGCATCTGGAGTTGGCAATCTTGAGTTCATTGATTACAGAATGGATAAAAGAGCGTACATGGACATTCTAAAAAAAAACTTGGCTCCAAGTGTGCGTAAATTGGGATTAAATGGGCAGCAGTGGCAGTTTAAACAGGAAAACGATCCTAAACACTCATCGTATCTTGTCCAGGAATGGCTTATTTACAACTGCAAACAATTAAAAACACCACCACAATCCCCAGACATAAATCCCATTGAGCATATTTGGTATCTGTTGGAGAAAAAAATTCGAAAGCACCATATTTCATCAAAAGATTCCTTGAAGGTAGCTTTACGCACAGAATGGGAAAAAATATCACCAAGGAGAACGGCTAGGTTAATAAAAAGTATGCCCAGGCGCTTAAAAGCGATTATTAAAGCAAAAGGAGGCTCAACAAAATATTAAACATTAATAATCGGCTAAATACTATTAGTTTTCAACAAGTGTGCCAATACTTTTTTGACGTGAAAATCGTACTTTTTTTAGTTTTTTTATCTTACACCTTAACCAAAAATGAAATATAATTTTTTTTTGTATTAAATATAATATAAAATGTTCCTTATTAAAAATTGTGCTTTTACTTTTGCTGTATGTTGAGTGGGCCAAAGATAATACATGATAAACTTTTAAAACAGAGGTGTGCCAATACTTTTTTGACTCACTGTATGAGAACCGAATTAGTGAGCGATTTGTATGTATGTATGTATATGTTTGTTAGATCATGATATCCCAGAAAGTCTTACATTTGATTATTAAATATTACATGTAGAAAAACTGCAATACATATACCCAATGTTTATGTAAAAGAGCTCTTTCCATACGAAAATAATCTGATAAATTATTCACATTATTCATAATCAAAAGCTTTTAGTAAAAAAAAAAGAAGCTGGTCACACAATAAATAGTGATGAACCTTATGGAGAAAATTGAGAATCGATAACAGCCTATCGAGAATCGAAACACATGTGCGCTCGGAAAGTTGAATAACACTTACACTTCAACAATTTGTTTAAACAGAATCAGAAATTTGATATTTTGAACATTACATTGGTCAAAACATTGAATTAGTTATTAAACAGAATGTCTCTGCGTGCTTTTGGTGTGCTCCGGAAAGCCGGTCAACTGACCCGCTTCAGCAGTTTATGCCGGCAAGCAAATCGCGCGGCTTGTTGGGCATTAAGAACGCAGCAGTTGCAGACGACGGGTAAGATTTAACTATGACGTTTATATGCCGTCTATATGTGATAATTTGTTGCCAGAGCTTTCGCATCGTACGTTTGCCACGGCTGCTAAGGAATTGCCTGGCACTGACAAGCACGAATTTCAGGCAGAGACAAGACAATTGCTGGACATTGTCGCACGTTCGTTGTACTCGGACCATGAGGTGTTCGTGCGCGAGTTGATTTCGAACGCAAGTGATGCACTTGAGAAGTTTCGCTATACGGCGCTGAGCACAACGGCGGATTCAGAGCTCGCGGGCAAGGATCGTGCCCTAGAGATACGCATCACCACTGACAAGCCGCAAATGCAGTTGACAATTGAGGACAGTGGCATTGGAATGACACGAGAGGAATTAATTAGTAATCTGGGTACGATTGCGCGTAGCGGTTCCAAACAGTTTTTGGAACAGCTAAAACAAGATAATCAGGCTGCACAGGCTAGTTCTAATATAATTGGCCAGTTTGGAGTTGGCTTCTACTCAGCGTTTATAGTGGCCCAGCGCGTGGAGGTGTATACACGTGCTGCCACACCCAATGCGCCGGGATTGCGCTGGTCTACGGATGGCAGCGGTTCATATGAGATTGCGGAAGTACCGGACGTCAAGTATGGCACCAAAATTGTCTTACATCTTAAAACCGACTGCCGGGAGTATGCTGACGAGGAGCGCATACGTGCTGTCATTAAGAAATACAGCAATTTTGTGGGCTCGCCCATTCTACTAAATGGTCAACAAGCCAATGAGATAAAGCCGTTGTGGTTGATGGATCCCCAGAGCATTAGCAAAGAGCAACATAACGACTTTTATCGTTTCATCAGTAACAGCTTTGATGCTCCACGTTTCACGCTGCACTACAATGCTGACGTTCCATTGAGCATCCATGCCCTGCTCTACTTCCCGGAGGGCAAGCCCGGCCTCTTTGAGATGTCTCGAGATGGCAGTACGGGCGTTGCGCTCTACACGCGCAAAGTGCTGATACAGTCAAAAACGGAACACCTATTGCCCAAGTGGCTACGCTTTATCAAAGGCGTCGTGGACTCGGAAGACATTCCACTGAATCTAAGTCGTGAGCTGCTGCAAAATAACAACCTTATACGAAAACTATCCAGCGTGATTTCTAGTCGTGTCATTCGCTTTCTGCAAGAGCGTGCCAAGAAGCAGCCTTTGGAATTCGAAGCATTCTATCGTGACTATGGATTATTTTTAAAGGAGGGAATCGTTACTTCTACAGATAGTGCTGAAAAAGAAGAAATCGCCAAGCTTTTGCGTTTCGAATCTTCAAAATCAGAAAAGGATCGCATATCCTTGGATGACTACTACACTTCAGTAAGCATGGATCAGAAGGATATCTACTATCTCGCGGCACCAAATCGTGTACTTGCCGAATCATCTCCCTATTATGAAAGTCTGAAAAAGCGCAACGAACTTGTACTGTTCTGCTACGAGCCATATGATGAGCTGGTATTGATGCAGTTGGGTCAATATAAGAACAAAAAACTGGTGTCCGTTGAGAAGGAGATGCGCAATCAGTCAAAGGATACGGCTGCTATCCAAGACTTTGGCGACGGCAGCCTACATCGCAGTGATTTGGACAACCTCATTCCATGGCTGCAGGATCAGCTTAAAGGTCAAGTTGCCAAGGTAAAAGCCACCTCTCGTTTGGATACACACCCCTGTGTCGTGACTGTCGAAGAGATGGCAGCTGCGCGTCATTTCATACGCACTCAAAGCCATCAACTCCCAGAAGAGAACCGTTTTGCTCTATTGCAGCCGGAACTGGAAATTAATCCAAAGTAAGTACTAGTAATGAGCACAATCCATGAAAGCAAAGTTTCTCTAAATTAACTCCCTGGTATATTTCTTTATAATCTGACATACATCTCTCTCTTGTTGCAGACATCCCATTATAAAAAAATTGAATTCCCTACGTGATAGCGAACCTGAGTTGGCTTTGCTTATCACAAAACAACTTTTCGCCAATGCCATGGTTGGTGCGGGCCTCGCAGAGGATCCACGCATGCTGCTTACCAACATGAACGCATTACTATCAAAAGCTTTAGAAAAATATTAAAATAATTAATCATGCACAAATGAAGGCCGAAACTTTTAACAACCGAACTATGTAATAGTAAATTTAAGTTCTTAATATAATACAAATACCAAAACAAGAAACCAAAATTACAAAAGTCTTTTATTAAACAGATTGATGATAATAATAATTCAATAAAAAATTTGTTTTATCCTGAAGGTTTTTGAAACAAAGGCAAACCTACTTTTAAATTAAATGATAACTAAATTATTAAATGTAAAATACATTATTGATAACCGTTGAGTTATTTAAATACCAAATAAGAAAATACGTTCCTGCTGTTCCTGAGCGGCTGAGTCCAGTGCTGTACAACGGTGAGCAACGTGAATATCGATAAGAAGGAAAAATACAACACTGCTGCAAGCCCGCCCCCGTGACTAAAGTTTATAAAAGAAAACGAAATCACACCGTAGGAGTTCAGTGCCGTATCCAAAAGCAGAGTGTGCTTTAGTCGCCCAGCAGCAGCAGCCAGCAAAAAACCCGAAAGGCCAGCCACAGAAGCGAGTTGCTTTAAATTAGATTTCTAATCACGTGAGTGAAAAAATAACAGAAAAGTCATATGAGGCGCAATCAAATAAGATAAAAAAAAAAAGTAATACAATATTACGATAGCAATGCTGCTGCGACAAATTGCAACGAACTAAGAGCGAATAGAAAAACTTACTAGTACTATTCGCAATAAGAATTTTTTAAATATTTTATGCCACGACATACACACACACACACTCACATACATAGAAGACACGATGGCAATGAGAGACTCATGTATGTATTTGTGTTTGGGAGTGTGCGCGGTGAGCGTAAAATTTGGTTTTAAATCGAATCAGTATAAAAAGACATGAAAAAACTACGAAAACCGCGCAAAAATTGCCAATTGTGTTCCAAATCGAAGTTTTAAATAACTCATGTGACTCTGTGTGTGTTTGTATGTGTAATATTCCAGCGCGTTGTCATTGCCAATTGGACTTTTTTATATGAGCTCATTTCGTCATGCGCTCACACGCACACATGCAGGGGCACATGACATGAACACACAAATACATACATAAGGGCTCTCAGCATTACACTCAAAAGTCAAGATAAAATTCAATAATTTTGAAGCGAGCGGTGAGTGTTTTGCTCTCTGACTCTCGCAACACGTTCACTCACAAATCGTACGTCGTCGTAGCAGCATTGCGGTTCAAAAAGCAGCGCAAGAAAATTTTTTTACATACATATATACACATATATTGTATATGTAATAAAAATACTTTGTTTCATCTTGCAAAAGCAAAGCAAAACGCGCCCATATAACAAAATAAAAATCAAAGTGCAATAAGCGAAATAGAAACAAAAACGAATTCAAATTTCGATTTTCATTTTGTAGCCTAAAACACAACAAAAAACAAAGCAAAATGTCTTCAGATTTGAGCAACGATAACCCCATCTATGGCCCCTTCTTCGGCGTTATGGGCGCAGCGTCCGCCATTATCTTCTCAGGTGAGTTTTCTTATAATTTAATCATACAACCTTCCCGCAAACTCCTTGAATCGTTTACAAAGGAAACACAGCGCTGCATGCGTAGAAAAATCGAACATTTTGTGGCGTAAATGCTAGAAGAAGAAGCAGCAAGCCAAAAAAAAAGTAATCATGTCTGTATGTAGGTACGTTCGTAGGTGGCAGGCAGCGGCAAGTGTACAAAAATTTAACACAGAAGCAGACCAACAAATACATGCGCAAATGTACATGTGTACATATGTTTGCGTTCAGTTTTAAGTTCATTCAAAATGCGCGTGACTAGCAAAAAATTAAATGTTTCATGTTTTAACCAGAACAGTAAATGCCTTACGAAGAGCACCCTTATTACATAAAAATTCAATTATATTTCAAGTTTCTATAGAATTATTGTTCATTTAATTGCCTTTATTGCAAACGCAAATATGGCAGCATCGAAATTAGAAATTTTCTGCCTTTTTTTCTCTTCAACATGCTAAAAACGGCATTACTCATACACACACAAAAGCAAGTGAGCGGCATTTAAAAAGAGAGAGGAAGAAAGAGAGAGATAGCGTTGCGCACAATCTTTTTTCAGGCATTGTCATTGTACTTTTAATGTGTGTGTGAGAGAGCAGAGTTACGGTTTTTGTGAAGTTTATGACGCGAAGCTCGCTTTCCTTTTCACACAGTCACAAGACCAACTTTTGGTGTTGCCATACTGAAGTAATTTTCTTATTTTATGTCTTGACAAATAAAGAATAACTGGTAAACTGCATATATGGGGCTTCCGTTAATTATGCGGGCAGAAAAGTTAGGAAATATAAATTTTAGACTATCTGATTTTTGTATGTGATAAGGGTGTTATAACACATAATATTTATTTTCTTCAAGCACGTGCCACTGATAGGTATTTTTAAAATATATATCATTCAACTGATAATGCGGTTACCTTTATGATTCTCTGTGGTTAAACACATGATTGAGTGCTGCTCATTGTTCCTTATGCCCAATAAAAATTGTAATCACATGCCATTTTTACCTTAACGATCAATCCATTCCAATACCATAACACAGAAAGGTGGCATCACATGTCTACGGTTTTTTCAAATGGCTTATCAGAGACCATACATTTTTACTTACTTACTTTACGTGATAACTGACAGGGTCTTATTTACCAATTGCTTGAGTCTGATAAGATAAAAGCCGCAAAGAAAGCACATACTCAAATAATTAAAAGTAGCACGCGCTATAGAAGAACTCAATGTTAAATGTTTTTACACGAACTCGTGTATTTGTGCATTAACGGGTTTTGCGCTTAACCTGTATTTTCTAATCGGTTCAAAAAATAAACAAATCAATGAAAACTATTATGTCATACATCAACTTTAGTCTTGTGATTTTCTTCACCCGCCCCTCTGAGGAAATTTAAAGTTTGCTCAGCTTTAATATTTACTTTGCCTATTAGCGTCATAGCAGCGAGGCAGTATCAAAGTTTGTAGATAGCGCACGACGTCTTGACATGGCAACAAAGATATCTAAATGCTTATGTAATTTAAGTCAACAACATAATTCATTTTAAACCGTTTCCATCCAAGCATATGCATATGTTTTATATTTACAACCTGCTACTGTCAGCAGAACTGTTTAAATGGATAGCTTACAAGTAAAAAATATATGTGGCAACGCTGCTCACACGATCACATGAGCAAAAGAGAGTATGAGTTTTTGTAATACTCTCAACTCGATGTTAATGCAGTCAACTGACACCGCTCAAAAGCGGTGACTGATTGTGACTCATTGACTGTCAATATCACGACTTCAGCCGCACAATGGGCGTTGCTTTGAGCTATTTTATCAGTGGCCACTGTTTTTGTTCTCGTTATTAATGATTTTCGAAATCCTTCACACGCACACAGAGATGCTTGACATACAAACATATACATACTTTTAACTCCCACATGATGTTGTTGGCCTGCGCAAACTCAGTAGCAAAATAGTAGTAGATACATTTACATATAAAATGATGATAGTAAATTCAACGTATACATAAAGCGTACATTTGTATGTGTAGTAATTATGTAAAATCTGAATGTAAATGTCACGTGCTAGTTTTATGTTTATTTTTCACGCTTTTGGGAACTTGCAATATTGTCTTGGGCATTAGCTAGCAGCTGCTTAAGTAAGAGTAAGAACGACCCTGTAAGTTTGCATGAGTGTTAGAATGTGTTGGTGTGTAAGAGGGGGACAAAATTGAGTGAGTACAAAACGTACGTCTAGGCTTGTGTGGGGAGGAAAAAATATTTAATCTGCTGCATTTCAATTAATTAATAACTTCTAATTAATATAATTTGTACTACATTTATACATTCGCGTAACAACGTGCATTTGCTCACATCCTGTGCTCGCAAATTATCTAATCAAAGGCAAATTAACACGTCACTTGTAATCAGAAATCTACGAGATATATGTGTGTGCAAAGCAGATAGATTATGAGAAATAGCAAACAGACAAAAGCAATGAACAACATAAAATACCTTAAAACAATGTACAATTGGATGTTTTTATTTATTTCCTCTATGTAGATTGTGCATTTCAGCGCCTTTGACTTTTTCACTTGTCTTAAACAACAACAAGCACCCGCAGCAGCAGGAGAGGGAGCAGTATTCGCATCGATATCTTAAATTGAGCAATGTTTGATAAGCTACTGCTGTTCTGCTCTCTTTTGTTTGGTCTCTTGCTCACACGCATGCAGTCTTAGCACTGACTGCTGTACTCACTCAACTGTGACGCTTCAATTTGTTATTGTACATCAATACATATGTATTAACATGTGTACATACATGTGTGTTCAATGAACATGCATACAGGCATATATATGTACATATACTTTTTATTCATTTCGCTTAGCTACTTTCACATATTCTTCAGAATTTATATTTATCTCAAAATGTGCTGGTTGTGTTTGTTTTTGTTCCTATGTTCGCTCTGGCGCTTCCTCTGCCAACAGTTTGTGTATTGTTCGCAACGCCCGCCCACGCCTATGTCTGCCATGCGTCTGACGCTTTAGGGGCAGTTATAGAGCCAAAACCACAAGTCAATGCCATATTTTATAATTCTAATTATTATTTAATGGAAATTTTTGCATTTAAATGCAGCACATCGCTATCGCATCGAAAGTTTGGATTAATTTTTGCTGAGTTGTGTAGACACTGCCAGACCTTAACAGTGAGCGTCCATAATAATGTTGCATGTAGTGCTCAATGCTCAGCTGTTATATACATATGTACATGTTAATGTGTGTATATGGGACGATTACGAAGCACAGCCCAATAAAAGGTGTGACGTCTTTCCTTACGCACAGCACACACACATTTCTATGCATATAATATATACAGATAAATATATAGAGAAGCACGATATTTTATTATCTAGGCGTGCTTATGGCGCTTATAAATATTGCACCTGTTTTTTAGCGATCTTACGTAAAATTCGCTTAAACCAAACAAAACTAGCACAAAATTAAAATGTGTTGTGTTTATCTGCAAATCTCATTCAGAAAAGCTCATACAGTAAAGTAGTTTATTAATTTTTTGTAATATTTGTTATCCATTCAACGAGCTATTGTTGATTAGTTTAATTTCAATGTATGCACATACATATGTACAAAAATAAATGTGGGCCAGATTAAAGCAAGGTTTGATTGGGAATGCTACGACAGTTATGAATGTGTTTTCTTTATACCATCTGTTTGCCTGCCGCCGCCTCCCGCTTACCGCCTGCCGACTGCTAGTGTGCGTACCAGTTTGATTGCCAACTGTATATGTAGATACTGTCTTATTCGTTAGCTAGAAACAAAAAGGGAAAAATAACAAGTACATTCCGGTTTGTGACGCTTTTCTATGTGTGCGTGTAAGACGTATACATATACTCGTATGTATATATGTATGTCTAATAAACATTTGTTACTTAGTGACTAATTAAGCAGCGATCAAAATACATCAATAACTTGTTGCGAATAATGCATAAGATGCTGAGAGAAACATGCACGAGCTGGGAGTTTCACTATTTAAATAATTATGTATATTAGGAAGCTCTTCTTGAAATTTGCACCGACAGAATATAAATTTGGGATAAAAAAAATGTATAGTCGATTAGAATTAAAAAAATCACATGACAACAATTAACGCTGGCGGTGACTGTAGCTGTTACCCTCTCTTCTCTCAAGTGTCATTAACGTAGATACGCTGGATTAATACAGCTGTTTTAAACATACCCGCATTTTGTGGACGTTACTGTATGCGTGTATTAACTCAATTTATTAGTGCTCCACACACTCACACAGCCATACGGAAAGGCAAATTCATGAGCTTTTTTATTTAACAAATACTTTTGACCGTCATATGAAACTGGTTTTATATTTCAATATTGGCTTAGATACATACATACATACATATACTCTGTACAAGCATACACACGTATACAAAGTATTTAGCATTCAGCAGATAGAGCAATTTGGCAACTACAGCAACTTTGGCTTCTCCACATTTACTCGACCTTATCAAAAAGAAAAAATAAAATAAAATAATCGTAACGAGAGCGAATATGAGTGAGAGAGAATAAAAAAACACTCAAACTCTTACTCCCTGCGATGTTTTAACTGCTGAGCCATTGAATGCGTGTGTATGTGTGTGTGTTTATGTACTTCTCGTTGAATGGCAGTCATGTGACTGGAAAAAACTTAACGTACTTTACAGAATTTTTGCGTAATACTCAAATGCTTAATAAAAAGTACATGGGGCACTATAATTTGATAGTTGAAAGTCTCAGGAATGATCGATTATATAATATATTCACCTTATGACCCCAATCAGCAATTAAGTGACTCAATGTGACCTATTAACCGAAACTATAACTATACAGATCTTTAATATGAATCCATCTAATAATTTTTCTCTTACCATTAATTTATACAGCACTCGGCGCAGCTTATGGCACTGCTAAGTCTGGTACCGGTATCGCTGCCATGTCGGTGATGCGTCCTGAACTGATCATGAAATCCATCATTCCTGTGGTCATGGCGGGTATCATTGCCATTTACGGTCTGGTCGTCGCTGTGCTCATTGCCGGCCAACTTGATGCGCCTGCAAAATACCCCCTGTACAAGTGAGTATTTACGTTCAGCCCAGCTGCAATTCAAATCTATGTATACAATATCTATAAACATAATGTTTCTTATTTCTAGGGGTTTCATTCACTTGGGTGCCGGTTTGTCTGTGGGCTTCTCGGGCCTGGCAGCCGGTTTTGCGATCGGTATCGTGGGTGATGCCGGTGTGCGCGGTACAGCACAACAGCCTCGTCTGTTCGTCGGCATGATCCTGATTCTCATCTTCGCCGAAGTGTTGGGTCTCTACGGTTTGATTGTGGCCATCTACCTGTACACGAAATAAATCAATCACACACACAACACACACACAAGTAGACAAACAGCCCAGCAATCAACAAAAAAAACAACAAGCAACAAGAACATCAATCAACCAATGCAAGTAAAAAGTGTATCAAATAGAAAAACCATCCAAGAACAACATCATAGAAGAATAATCAAACGTTATTGTGCCCGCATTTGGTGGCAACTCTGGTGGCCGTTTGTATATAGCAAAATCAAAACAGCAACAACAAATAACAATAACAACACAGGTGCAACTAAAACTGCACCAGTTAATAAGAAGTTGGGCGCCAGCGTTACCATTATCGCGAGTACCGTTCGTTATTGTGTGTACAACAACATTTTATAATTTCTTGTTATTAAAATTTTTACTTTGCTTATTTCTTAAATTGCAAATTGCTGGTTCACTGTTTAGTTTAGTTTATTTTCCGTTCAAATCAATTTTGCAGTTAAGTTCATAAAGTTGTAATACAATATCAAATTTTACTATTTCTTTATCTTTATCTTTATTATTTTCTTTATTTCGCGCTCCACAACGTGTGCTCTTTGTTATTTGTTTTTTCCATTATTATTATTAAATAATGTTTAGTGTATATGTAAAATTCGTTAACGAACTCTGTAAAGAAACAAAACAAAAGTAAACAATTGTAAATTTGCATACAGCTGCAACAAACAAAACAAATTTAGCGAAAGGGCCAAACAACAACAAAATCAAACAAACATCCCAACTACAAAACAACTGCTGCACTCGTTAGGGTAACACTGGCGTCGCGGCCGCGGCAGCAGCTGATTGAGCGCGCGCACAGCGTTGCCACCGCGGTGAGAGATGTTTCGCGCTGTAGCTCACAACTGCGATGCCCGTCGCTGTGGCGCCAAATGTAGTGCATAGCAAATAAGAAAAAGAAAATGTTGTTTTGGGTGTTAAAAACACAGAAAAAAAAACTACTTGGCAATACTTCAACAACAACAACTGCAAGCAACCAACTACATACAATCATAAACACACATACACACACACACGCATACAAAATGTAACTAAGTCCTATGTTTATTTTTAATTATTGTTCAATTCTAAGAATAATATATTAAAATAATAATAAATTATATATATATATAATTATGATTTCTTTGTGATAAGAAAATACATAAAACAAACAAAAAAACAATTGTAATACAAATACAAGAAAAAAACACAATTACGGTATTGATATACATAATATATATACAAATATATATATACATATATATAAATGAGAAATGATAAACAATTATACATATTAACATGAAAAAGTTGTTATAAACAAAAAGAAGCAAGTACGAAACAATACAAATCAAGATAATGCAAAAGCAAAAACCTAAAACCCAAAACACCTAATTTTTCCGCTGTTATTGTATAGTAAAGTAAAAATATTATATATTATATATATTATGTATAAAATATTAACATGAAATTGTAGTAGCAAAATTATAAAAAAAAAAAACAACACAACAACCAACAACAAAAGTCGTGCAAGCAAAAGTCAAAAAACATTTATAGAAACGTAGACTTAAATCATACACAACAACAATGAAAATAAGTCAATGTTAAAAAATGCAACAAAAAAATTGTAAAATCCCAACAAATTAGAAGTTATGCAAAACACAAACAAACACACACACACACATACACAAACCGAAAGACAACATCTCGATTTGTATAATGCATGCAGCTGGCAAATATCAACAACAATTTGTATAGAAAACAACTACAACAACAGCAAGAACAGAAAGCAACTGGCAACGTTACCAACAGTCCTCATGGTCTGTGATGAGGGCGTTGGAGTGAGAGGGATGCGAGGCAACACCTCCCTGCCCGTTGGTCACCGATGCATTCGTGATGCTGAGAACGCGGAGGTAACCAACCTGTGCAGGGCGCCTCGTTTCCTCCATCTCTCTATCTGCCTGGCAACAGCACGGCCCATGTTGCTGCTGGTGATTGCGCCACTTGCGGTTTTTCCTCAACAAAACATGCACAAAAAGACAACAACAACAACAAGAGGAAGAAGAAGAATAACCACTCGACACGTTCTACTACGCCTTCTCAACAACAATTGTATATAATGCTTGGTGCTCTTCGTTTCCACCCCGAACACGCTGTAGCCTCTCCAGCCTCTTCCGCAACGACAGAAGCCTTCAAAGTTGCAGCGCCCGTGTTGCGTTCGCTTTGCTCTTGGCTTTGTGCGCTGGAAGAAGAGGGGGAGGCAGGCGACTGGAGGGTGGCTGCGGAGTGTCAAGGCTAGTTGTGTGTTTGGCGTAGAATTTGTCGCAATTTGTTAGATGTTTACATTTGATGCGAAAAGATTTTGTCACAAATTTTTATTGTTATTTGCGTCTATTCAATAACTCAACATCCTATATAAGACATATATATATATATACAATCGATGAAAGGTTTTGTAAACTGTGTATAACTGTAACTGTGTATAATCGAGAACAACATCAAAAGCAAACAACAACAGACATTGTATGAAATAAATTGTAATTTCTAATTTCCAAAAAAAAAAAACGTTTCTACTTTTATTGAAGGAACCAGCGAAGGGTATCAAACGGGACTATCAATACCCAAAGCACATTTTCGGCACCAAAATTTAAATTTTCCAAGTCGATTATTCTAAGATGACCCATATGTCCTCGAATGCCAATTGATGAGGATGGTCCTTGCTATCATAATGCACATTGTTCTAGCTGAACCAAGAACTTTTAGACTTGAAAAGTTCCGTTAAATTTGTATTTCAATTTGCTAATCGCGTTTCATTTTTGGTTAGTCTTCAACTTAAACTAAGCAAGTTGTGATTTTACAGCCGATGTCCTTTGGTACATATAGTCCTTATTTTCCCCTTAACAGGTAAGCTATAAATACTTTTTCGTAAGTAAAAAACTAGAGCTCTGTCTCAGCTGTATCCGTACGCATTTTGGCAAGTCCTGTGTTAAAGGGGGAACGTAAATGAGGACTATAACCCAGAGACATCGGAATTGTCCTTGTAGCTTTTGAATTATAAACTATTTCAACCGTTTTCTTTCGTCCTTCGCGTGAAAGTCAATCAGGTTCTTAGATGACCACATTAACCTTGTATGCAAATCGATTGACGGGCTTACGTCCAATGTCCTTGAATAAAGTGCAAGAGTTATTTATACACAAGTCCATTGTTTACATAAAATTAAGGCTTAATATTTATCCACACAACTTACCTTTAAGTCATAAGTTTCAGTTGCTATTTTAGATCGAAAGGATAATAAAATACGAAATATTTTCAATATTTCTTGCCTCTATATATTTTCATTTCTCAGCGTTTACATGTTTCTGTTACTTTCTGTTCCACTTGTACATACTAAGTTGTGTATATGTAGAGTTATGTATATATACTTTATATTTTATATGTATATATATAGAATGTTCTTTTGATTACATTAGTTACAATCTGAAGCAGCTGCATAACGGTGGCTGCTGCCCAGAGCTGCTCGATCCGATCAAAACTGAATGTTATATCAATTAATTCATTTGCTTTGCGAGCTCTAAAATTATTCATAAGTTCTGAAATACTTTGTATATAGTACATACTTGTCTACCTCCTCAACCATAAGTATGTTTTGCTAATAATAATGGTTTCTTTATAATTATTAATATTTTGTTGTTTTTGTTTTTTTTTGGGTTTTTGTTTGTTTGTTTAATTTATTAAAGCGGTTGCCATATTAATAATTTATTTGATAATATATATTAATATATAGATATATATATTTATATAGGAATATACACTATCATTATCTATTTACAAACAAAATATAGCAAAGCGTAAAGAAAAAGGCAGTTTTTCGAAAAGTTTCCATTGGAAGTTCAGAATTTTTCTGGCAGTGTTGAAATTGAAATGCAAACTCTTTTAGAAGAACTGGGAGCTTAACTTTTCTAAAAATTGCGCTTACATAATATAAGCAAAATATGCACTTTAACCTATTTACGAGTATCTTTTCATTTCTTATATTTCATTCCTATATTTCTTATACTTTGTTTTCGTTTTTCGTTTTTTGTTTTTGTTTCTGTTTTTGCTTTGTATACTTTTCCCTTGTTCGGCCCAAAATTTGTTCTTGTGCTCCTTGTCGGTGACAGCTTACCATATATTAAATATAGTATTTATCTTCTTTTTTTTGTGTTCTTTTTAGAAAACTTGTCTCGAAAAATTCCTATGTTTATTTTTTATATCTTGTTTTGCTTTAGATTTTGTGTTTCTCTATGCTTGCGAAAAATCTGAGGTAGTTTTTTTTTTAAATTTATTCGAATTTTGTTTGTTTTTTTTTTCTTAGTTTGTGTTACAAAATATCATTCCAAAATGTTGTGTTGTCGAACTCAGAGCGCAAACTAATAGGCGATTGTTTAATGTATTGCTTTCAAATTTTCTCGTGTTTTTTGGTTTAAATATATATATATATATATATCCTATAACATTTACAAAATGCGATTTAACCTCATCTATTAAAAAAATAAAACATTTAGTACATACAATCTGTAATCCGTACGTACAAATAAAGTACGCGTACAATTCAAACTTGAACTATATATATCTATATAATATATATATGAATAATGTCTGATTTGTTATAAACGCATGGTATGCATTTGCTGTATACAGTTAGCAGCTTTAGATGCTTAGAACTAATTTAAGTACTCGAAATACATCGATTTGGTTAAGACATGGAGCTTGGGTTTGCTAACTAAGCGTTACTTAGTCTTCAGAGTATATAGGCGCAGCTACAACACACACAGATATAGAGATATATAGATGTATATATATAGATATATTAAATATATGTGTATATAACTCTTATTGAAATTCATACTCGTATGCATATTTGAATATTGATTGCAACAAATTGATGACTGATGATTGATGAAGCTTTGTGCGCAATGAAAGTTACTTAAAGATTGATTGATGTACCTATATATATATACATATATTTTAGTACGAGTATAATCTATTGATACTTCAATATATCATAATATAGTATCAGTCGTCGTTCTTCTACGATTCAACTTTGTATATATATATTTCTTTTGCATGTGTAACATTTCGCTTTGGCAGTGTTCGAGTTCATTGTAGGGCTAGTATGTTAACTGATCTCATATATCGTATATCATATCTCATATCTCTTATTTATATATATGGTAGCTTAACTTTTACAATGGCTTTCTAAATTATAGATAATTATTCTTTAAGGCGAACTCTCTCTATTAATATATGTATATTTATATTCTTTGATTTTGAACAGAAAACAAATCTATTAAACGAAAACCGAAGTCAACACATATCACAACTAAATTATAAATAAATTAAAGTATATAATTCATAATGAAAACAAAGACAAATAAAAATTGTAAAAAAAACAGCTTGTAATTTTTTTATTATTTTGATTTCTCATTCTTCTTTTTTTGTTTTTCTTTTCTTTTCTTCTCCTCTTGTTGTGTTTCTTGTTTTAAGTATGTGTACGCACTGTTCATACTAAGAGCAAAACTAATTAATATATATTTATAATATTTACATTCATCATTTTTGTTTCACCTCAATAAAAACGAACTAGACGACAAATATATATGTGTATACATAAAATTTTGACTACATTTTAATTTGTTTAATTAATTAACTGCTAATTATTAATTATTTTGTTTGTTGTTTGCCGTTGCTTTGCATTTTGCATTTTGCATTTTGTGTTTTGCATTTGCTGAACGTTAAAAGGAAATATACTTGTATAAAACTTACAACATAAAACATCGTTTGCATTGCTGTTCGAATTGAGTAGAATAACTATTTGTAATTCGTTAATTAATTAATTAATTAGATGCAAATATTAATTATTACTCGTTAATTTAGCGATAAATGCTTCAAGTCTTATACATTTTGTTTGTGCTGCGTGCGATCTTTGCTTCATATATAGAACTCAACTATAATTCAAATCAAACTATAATCATACGATATAAGGCTTACAGCATATAATGAAATATATAATTTTCTGATGATCTGGGAAACAAGTCTTGTCTGCGTCGTTTTCTCTCCCGCCCTTTCTATCTTTCTCCTTTTCTCTCTCTCTCCCTTTTCTCTTTTAGGCAGTTTTCAATTTACATACATAAAATAGTTAAGCTTATAATCATTTAGTTAAAAAACTAGTTAGGATTAAATATATATATTATATATGTATATATAACATTAAAAGTACTAATCATACAAAGGATACGACAACTTAAGCATCAGTTTTCAGCAAATAAACATAAAATAAAGTAAAATTAAAATTAAAATTAAACTTAAACTTAAACATAAAAAACCAAAAACACTCAAGATTTGTTCTCTACGCGTTGAGGATGATATTGAAGCGGTTTCTATATACAGTATATAGCTGGAGGAGCGGGGGAGTGGGGTGTGGGGTGTGGGGAATGGGATGTAGATAATTTATCTAAAACTGCAAGCGGCCTACTCTATAGATGATAATGGTGTTGTATGTGTGTATGATAGATGGTTTGTTTTGGGGGTGGGTTTTCATGGGCGTATGAGGGGGGTTCTTATAAAAACTATAAACTACTTGTCACTGTTTACTCGTTTGTCCTCAGTGCTGACTGCGCTTCAGTAGCAGCAGCAGCAGCTGTGTGTGTGTATATTAATTACTTATAGAAATACTTTCTATATGGGCACCAGTGCATCAGTTGGCACCAGCTGCGGCGTCGTCGTCGCTGGCTTTAACGGCTTCCGTGGATGCTTGCGTCGCTGTTGCATCTGTAGCTTGGCTATCGTGAGCACCTGCTGATAGCTGGAGACAGTGCCGCTGCTAGTGCTTACTGTGCCCGAGACGTTATCGTCCTCTTCATCTTCATCTTCATCTTCTTCCTCATCGTCATTCTCATCCTCATTCTCATCCTCATCATATTCATTCTCATCATCTTCCTCTTCCTCTTCATCTTCATCGTCATTCTCAACCTCAGCCTCAACATCTTCATCTTCATCTTGATTCTCATCCTCTTCATCTTCGTCATCCTCCTCTGCGTCACTGTCCGCACACTCGCTGGCACTCAGTTCGTCGATCAGCTGAGGTTGTTGGTCGTTGATATTGTAATCATCGGCAAAGAGTTGCGCATCGTAGCGCAACTTGAAGGCGGTGCTCAGGAGACTATCGACGCGAGTTTTCTCCGCAGGCGCCATATGCTTGATGTGCAGTACCTTTGTGTGTTGGCGCGTGCCGTGCGGACACTCCGGCATCCACTCATCAGAGATGCTATTTGGATTAGACATAGAATTAGGAAGCTATTCCAATTGTGAATCAATTGCTCAATTTACATTTCTCGCGGTGACCAGCGCACAAAGCACTCATTGCTGCCCTGACCATTGCGTCGTCGCATCAGGCACTGACCCTGGAAGGTGATGGCCTGGGCTCCATTGGTCAAAGTGCTGATCTGACGTAGGCGATGCTGCAGTCCCTCCATGATGCCCGTGTCAAAGAAGTCAAACATGCGAGCTGCAAGAGAGTGAGAAGAGGAGAACTGTTAAGGATCTTATTGCTGATTGGAGTAATCATAGTGTAGTGTTCCTCATCTGTGTGATTAAGCTTTCTGTATGATCTCCGTTTCCTTTTGTACCAATCCTTGTATCACTTACCTGAGAAGGGTTGTCTGCGATACCGCAGTTTCTTTCCATTCTTGCGCAGTTGCTTGGGCACTGGCGGATCGGAGGTGCGTTTGCTGGTGCTCTCCTTGACGTTGTCCGTGGCATTGAAGTGGTTGTTCACATGCTTCTGCAGAGCCAACTAAATTGATGAACAGGAGAATTAGAATCTTGTCTGGAACTGAAAGATTCTTTCCGAATTACCTGTGAGCCAAAGCGCAGGCCACAGCCTTCGACGATGCATTTGAACTGCTTGGAGCCTCCGTGGGAGAGGACGTGGCGCTCTAGCCAGCGACGAGAGCAGGACTCCTTGTTGTACACCTTGCAGCCGACCCAGAGGCAGGCGAAGGGACCCGTCTGTGTGTTCACATGATGTGTCTGCATGTGATCCAATAGCTTGGAGTTGCTCTCGTGCTTCTTGTTGCACTTGTCCCAGTAGCAGACGCCATCGTGACGCTTAGCGCCCTTGGCGCCAGCTCCTGCTCCAGCTGGGAAACGTATCGTCTTAGGCTGTGACAAGATGGGGGAGATGGCTGACTTTGGCAGCGCTTTGCTGGCGCTCTCGGCAAGCGATGTGTCCACACTGGTGCTTGGACTGGGTGCGCTCAATAGAGTAAGGGGTGTGGCGGGTGCGGATGAACTAGAGCAATCATCGGTGCTGGGCGATGCAGGTGAGGGTGAATTGCTGCTTTCAGAAGCGTTGTAGTTGTTGCTGGATAAGATGGGCGGACGACGAACGGAATTTCTGCTTCTGAAAGGAAAACAGAAAAGAAGATTAGATTCTGTCTAGGAGTTGGCGGAAGGATATAACTTACAGGGCTCCCACAAGGAAACTGTTGCTCTCGCTGTTGGTAAGGCTGCCGCCGAGGCCGGATTCGGGCGTGTGACGCTTGTGGCTGGCTGGGGCCTCCGAGGATGCCACCGATTTAACGTCATCCTCCTCATCGTAGTTGCTGCAGCCGCTGCTGCCAGCGCTGTTGATCACAAGTGGAGCTGTTGTCCTTGAGAGTGTTGTTATTGTCGAGGAAGGCCTAGGTATTTCTCCAGGTTGCGGCATCGACGATGACCCTTGGGAGCAATCGTCGGCGCCGCTGGAGTTGCACGATGAGGTGACCAGCTCACTGATCATATCCTGGCTGCTGGCATGTCCTTCCGGCGAGCACATCTGTAAGGTCTGACTGTTGGTGCTACTTGCAGGGGATGGGGCTGAGCTGAGCGACGCTGGCGTTGATGCTTCCAGGGACAGATCTGCCGCAGAGCTGACTGAGTTGCTGGTGAAGCTGCTGTTGGAGTTGCCGCCGGTGCACTCGTTCAACAGTTCGTGCTTGAGCGTCTCATGACGTACGCCTGCCGGCAGCTGTCCGGCAAAGCTCTGCGGCTTGTTGGTAGTCAGCGGAGTGCTGGACAGGGGAGGTGTAGGTGCAGTGACGGCAGATAGGGTCTCCTCCATGGGCTCCGATTTGATGGAGATCAGAGATTTGCCAAAGGCGGACAATGTGGTCGAGGAGTGGGTAGAGAATGCGGGCGAGGCACATTGATATTGCATCGAGTTGCTGTTGCTGCTGCTGCTCGGTGAACCAAATGGCAGTGGTGTTCGTGCAATGGCTACTGGCGAGGCGTTGCCAGTGTTTATGCTTGTGGGCGTGGCAGTGGCAGTGTTTGTTGCTGTGGCAGTGGCAGTGGCAGAGGTTACCTTGCCCACAATGCTAATGGCGCCATTTGAGTTCTTGACCAGATCAAAGAGATCAGTTGAGCTTGACAGCTTGGCAACTGTTGGCGGCAACTGTTGCTGTTGTTGCTGCGGCTGTTGCTGCTGGGGCTGTTGCTGCTGGGACTGTTGCTGCTGGGGCTGTTGCTGCTGGGGCTGTTGTTGCTGTGGCTGCGGCTGTTGCTGCTGTGGCTGTTGCTGCTGCTTGGTAATGGTCAGCGAAGGCATCAGCTTGGCTGGCGCAATGCTGACCAGCGGCGGCGTTGGAGCTGTTGTTATGCATGTGGTGGTCTTACGCAGTTGCTGCAACTCCTTGGCAGCAGCAGCAGCAGCAGCTCCTGTGCTCGTCGGCACCAGTGGAGGTGGCGTTGTGGGCGTCGCTATAGCTGCATACTTCGATTTGGTCATGGGCTGCTGTTGCTGCTGCTGAGCCGTCGGTCGCTTCTGATAGGGTTTGGTCAGACCGGCAGGTAGGACGCGCGACTTGGCAGCTGTTGTGATGGAGGAGGAGGAGATGGAGGCTGAGGAGATGGTTACCAGTGGCGGTGGTCCCTTGATGATGGCACGTTGTTGCTGCTGCTGATGTTGCTGTTGATGATGCTGTTGCTGTTGCTGTTGGTGATGTTGCTGCTGTTGATGATGTTGCTGCTGTTGTGTTAGCAGGGCAGTGTTGCTGTTGTTGCTTAAGTTATTCGAGGCATTGCTGTTGTTGCTGGCAGTGTTGTTGTTGTTGCTATGAGCAGCAGTCAGTGGCGGCGGATGTGTGGCAGTGATAAGCTGTTGCTGCTGCTGGTGTTGCTGTTGTTGCTGCTGATGTGAGAGCAGCAGCTGTGCCAGTTGCTGTTGCTGGAACTGCAACTGTTGCTGCTGTTCTGTTGCTGGCTCAAAGATTGAGCTCAAGGCGGGTATTGGCTGCAGGGCGGGCAGCGCTTGTTGCTGTTGCTGCTGATGTTGCAGCGCCACAGCGGTGGCAACTTTATGTTGTTGTTGTTGTTGCTGCTGCTGCTGCTGCTGCTGCTGACTATTGGCAGCAAGCGCTGCCGCTGCCTGCGCCAACATAGCAGGCAATGTGGCGGCATTCAGCAGCAATCCAGCGGGTGTTGCCATGAACACAGGCTGACCTGCTGCTGCGGCGCCCAGACGCTGCAACTGTTGGTGCTGTTGCTGTTGTTGCTGCTGCTGCTGTTGATGTTGCTGTGCCGCGAGAGCATTCGCGATTTGCTGCTGAAAGAGCTCCTGCAAATTAGCAGTACCATTCGCTGTGGACGTGGTGGTCGTTGCCGCCTTAACAGCGGCTGCCTGCTGCAGCTGCAACTGTTGCTGCTGGTGTTGTTGTTGCTGCTGCTGCTTGATGAGCATCTCCTGCAGCTCATTGGTACTCATCACATTGAACGGATTGACACCGCCAGCTGTTGCTGCTGCTGCCGTTGCAGTTGTTGCCGTCGTCGTTGTTGCTGTCGTCACCTGTTGCAGCTTGAAGACAGTTCCATTGAGGAAATACTGTGCGGCTGCCGCTTGGGCGGCCTGCGCGGAGGCAGCTGCAGCATTGTTGCTGGCGGCAGCAACTGCTGCTTTGGCCACGTTGTTCAGTTGCATGGCGGCTGCCAGCTGGGGGGGAAACTGGACAAGGTTTGGCAGTTGCACTGGGAGTTGGTATAGCGTGGAATTGGGCGTGGCAGTGGGGGCGGTTGATAATTGCAGTTTCTGGCAGGGCTTGGCAGCAACTGTTGCTGTTGATGTGACAGTGCTGTTGGTGCTGTTGCCGTTGTTCGCATTGCTGTTGTTGTGTGGCGTGCGATACGCAGCACCCGACAGCAATGTTTTCGACGATTGCAACTGCAACTGTTGCTGCTGCTTCATCTCCGGCGTGCGCGGTGCAATTGCCACGTGCTTTTTGGCGGGCGATTTGCCATTGCTTGAATGGCCTCCAACGTGCGAGTTGTGGGCGTGGCTATTGCTGCTGGGCGTTTTGCGTAAATTGGGCGCCACTTGGGCTATTTTGGCGGGTTGTTTGCTGCTCCGTTCGATCTTCTTCAGCGCCGGCACGGGGAGTGTTGCTGCAACAACAACAGGAGAACTTGTTGCTACCTTTTGTTGCTGCTGCTGCTGGCGTTGCTGCTGCTCCTGCTGGCGCTGCTGCTGCTGCTCCAGTTGGCGCTGCTGCTGTTCCTGCTGGCGCTGCTTCTCTTGTTGCCGCAGCTCTTGAAGGCGAAGCTGCTCGTGTTGGCGCAGCACCTCCTGTTGCCGCTGCAGTTGCTCCTGTAGCCGCTGGTGCTCTTGAAGCTGCTTCTCGCGATCCTGCTGCTCCTTTTCCTTTTTCTTTTGCTCCTGTTGCTCCTTTTCCTGCTGCTCCTTTAGTTCCTTTTGTTCCTGTTGCTTCTGCTCATTGAGCTGCGACAATATGTTAAAGTATTTGTTAAGCGAGGCAGTTGTTGCTGGTGTGTTCACAGTAAGCGGGTTGATTGATGAGGATGATGGGGGCGGTGGCGATGGCGATGACGATGACAGTTTGCCTGGTGTCGCCTTCATCTGGGACTTGAAGAAACCCGTGATCTTCGTTTGCGACTCCTCCAAGGCGGCTGCTTTCAGTCTTTTGTCACAGCTGTTGCTACTGCTGCTGTTACTGTTGCTTTGATAGTCCGTGCGCAGCTTTTTGGGCGCAACGACAACGCTGGCGTTGTAGTTGGCTTCGTTGAGGCTGGCGATGGCAGCCCGTTTCTTTGTCATGGCGATGGCGACAGCGGAGGCGGAGATGTTGGACGCGGAGGCGGGTACAGCCGTTGAGGTGCTGCCCAGGGTGGTGTTCCAGGGCCATTGCAGTGTTGGCAGTGATGAATTGCCGTGGCGCTGTTGTGAATATGTTGTGTATTTGCCAGTGCTAGTGTGGAGGCTTCTAGGTGTATGATGGTTGATTGTTGCCGCTGCTGCTGCGGCTGCTATTGCTGCTGTTGCTGGAATCGGAACAGGTGGTGTTGCACGGGTGGTGTTGCTATTGTTGGAGTTAGTGCTGTTGCTGCTACTGCCAGCGGCAGTACTGAGTATTTGTGGCGGCATTTTGTTTAGCTGCTGCTGCTCGTCGCTCAATAGCGAGTGCGCACTGTACGGTGAGCCAGGCTCGGATGCATCCTCACTGGAGCCTGTGCAGGAATCGGTGCAGCTTAACGAAGTGAGAACGCCGCTGCAAAATACAACAACAAAAACCATTAGAACATAAACATTTATAATAATGCATAACTACAACAACAACAAAAAGCATTTATAATTATACTCCTATCCAGCTACAGCCACACCTTTTGAGAGATTTGAGGGCACACGCTGTGTGTGCTGCTGCCTTGTGTTTCTGCTGCCCCACAACTGCAGCAATTGGCTTTTAGGCAGCATTCGAATTGTATGCACTTTAATTCATGTTGCTTGTATTAACTGATTGTCAAGAAAAAAACATAATAATCACAATAACAATTAGGTTTTTTTTTTATTGCTCTTGTTTATTTAATGCCTGTTAAGCAAGTGTTAACCAGTATCGAACTGTGAACGCATCGCTAGCGCTCTGTTAAGACACACAATGAACGAACAGCTGTGAAATTTCCCAAACAATCGAAACGTATACAGCGTGCTAACAGCGTCGCACTCAAAAGCTGCTTGTCATGGCTGGTCAAGCAATGGCGCTAGTATTTTGAAATGTTACATTTTGTTGGAGTAGCAATAATATATAATAAAAGCATAAAAGTAACAGCACAAATGAATATTTAAATTATCTTAATGTATCTGCATATATGTATATGTATGTAAGCTATAGAAGTGAGTAAAAAAGTCCTATTGAACTCCTTTGGAGCACTCAACACAAAAACAACAAGAGACAAACTAACTGGGTAAAGAAGAATAAGGCACACACAGAGAGACGAGAAGATACAAAAGCATGCAGCAAGCTGCGATTATGCTGCTGTTGCGAGAGTGGCGCACACGATGAAAAAAGAGACCGAAAGAGCGAAAGAAACGCATATGTAGCACACAAAAACACACAAAACCAAAAACGGGTCGATAAACGAAAGCATAAGGTAAACAAAAAAAAACACAACATAACGAAAGAAGCATCAGCCGAAAAGGAAGAAAAATAAAATCAACTCCCATTCCATGCCCTTTTGCCAGCGTGTTTTTTTTATTTTCTTCTTCTCTCTGTACTGGCCGTCTGCACGTCCGCCTCTGTTTCTCTGTCTATCCGCCTGTCCCGCTGATTGTCTGTCGACGTCGTCCGCATGCAACATAACCAACCAACCAACAAGAAGAACAACAACAACAGGAGAACAGAGCGCAAGCATTCTAATGCGGGAAAATTTCAGTTTCAGGTAGCAGGCCGTAAGGCCGTAAGGCAGTCAGGCAAACAGGCAGAGAACCGTTTGCTTTGGAGGGGAAACGAATTGGAAATGGACTGCGACTGCGACTGCGACTGCGACTGAGACTTGCACGCAGGCAGAAAAGCAGCGCTGTGAGTTGCCTCCCCTCCCACCCGCGTTTGATGTTTGTTTGGAATTCTTGTTTCTTTTTTAGTGTATGTGTGTGTGTCTGTGTGTGTGCATATTTAACAGAATTAATAAAAAGCGTTGAGCGTGAGTCTTTTTCACACACTCACACGCGCAAACATACATACATACAAATACACATACATATGTATGCACTTGTGCTTAGCTCTTTTGCTTATTCGCTTTTCAGGTCGGTTTTTATTTGCTTTAATTTTCGTTTTGTATGCAGTTGCCGTTGTTGTTGTTGTTGTCGTTGTCGTCACTGCTGATTGCACTTGATTTTGAATTTTCATGAAAGATTTTTCGTTATATTTACGACAGCTTTGAATTTATTAAATATTTTATTTCTCTTTTTATGATGTGACCATAGAATTTTCTTCTCCCACTGCATTTATTTTTTCGATTGATGAAACGACAGACAGGTAGAGGTGACATTCCACCTGACTTTGCCTCCGTGACAGCAACATTCCTGTTAAACGCATCGTTAAATGTGGAGATTAATGTTAAACCGCTGTTGGAAGGGTTCGGGCTCAGGGCAGCATTTCGGTTTCGGACATGGCTTCAACTTTGATGAGGTTTCTTCTATTGGGTTTCTGTTTATGTAGCCCTCAACGTACAACGTACAGATAACAAGGTATTATAGCATACAACAAACATATGTACATACATGCATACATTGTTACGTATATGTACATACATATGTATGTGTATATATAAAGACAGACAGATACGTGGTTAATTGACATGGCGACATCGTAGAAAATAATTATGGCTTTTCACAGCTTTTGTAAGAGAACAGAAGAAACTGATGATATGTAGCCAGTGTGACGACGAGTTCAGTAGATTCTCATAAAAAAAGGTTTGTCAAGGCTTCAACCAACTGGGTTACATCTAAGCACCTCAGTTTCTTTGAATAAATATGTTTTAACTTATTTTTATCGGAACATAAACATTTTATAAAGGTTAGCCTACATTTTTAGCATTCGTCCTCAAATTACTGTAAGTTATTAATAAAAATATTTGGTTTATAGTCCATTAAACTCAATCAGCTCAAGCTTTAAATATTATATTGTAAAATAGTGCATTAAAAGTCTTGTTTTTAGTTAAGGTTAAACTATTCCTGAGTTTGTTTTTTTACAGCCAATCATGAAACCTTTTGTAATGTTTGGACATTACATGTGATTTATATTCATATAAAAAATGTGAAGTAAGAAGTATTCAAATTGAAGTTCTACTATTATAACTACACAATCTACATTTGCTACAGGTTTTTTTGTTTTTTAACAACATTTGTGAATTATAAATATTGTTTATATTCCATGTGTAATGCAATAACTACGTTCGATAATTCTTTGAAATGTTGAAGTTTTTGGGTTCAGTTTCTCATGTTAAAGGTTTATTTATAAAATGTATCATATTTTCCCAAATTTCATTTAATGCCCTTATGAGACTCACATTTACACAAAGATTTTTATTGCATTTAAGTTTTAGCGACGGCATTTCACATGTGAAACACATTACTTTTTTTTTGTGGTAGATTTGAGTAACGCCGTTGGGGACCAACATATTGAAGAGGGGCGATTTAAGTAAGATTCATTTGTTTGGAATATTGTACGATATTATAAGCTAATTGCATATTCAACACTCGACACACAGAGATTTATTTAACTGAACTGAAACTTTTGGTTGTACATATAAATTATGCACTCGTTTTTCATTTTTCTGCTATTGTCGCCGTCCACTTTTCACACACTTCATAATAAATTCATAGAAGGCGCCCAGTAAAAACGTCAACAATTTAAATTTTATTAGAAAATCCCATTAGATACATACACACACACACGCATATACTCCCTTACACTTCCACTTCCGCTTATAAGACGCCAGTGTATTTGTATTTTGTAAGTGTACGTGTATGTGTATCCACCACCCAACACAGATTCCAGCCCCGACCTCTTCTAAATTGTGCAGCCACCCACCACCCGCACTCATGTCGCACAATTCAACACGCTTCATTTGCGAGGTATGAATGAAAAACGCGCTGTGAGCGCCTGTGTGGCAGGGTGAGATGAGCGCAGCGTGTGGGGGTTGGGGCGGAGGGGGTGTACGTAGCAAACCGCGGCAAAAAATCATTGCATATTTGCGTGGGCAAACAAAAACAAACGTTAGACGACAGGCGAAGCCAATGTTAACAGTTTATTTAACATATGATGTAAATGTAAGCGCTAGCGTAATAGTTTGACTAAATTGAAGCACAGACACACATCTAACCGCATGGCACATGTACTAATATATATGTACATGTATGCATGTATTTATGTAAGTGTATTTAATACACACACTTCACTACACACAACTACTACTACAAACACATGCGCAGCAGCTGAGAGGGAGCAATGCACGCGACGACAACAGCGACGACGACGTAATCGCTGCCCCCTTTTGATTACTTTTATTTTTAACACACAGGCAAGGCAGGCAGGCGGCCGTCGCATCTTTGCAGACGTTTCATTCCTGATGTTGTATGTGTATACGTATATATATATATATTACACTATGCTATGCTATGATATGCTTGTGTTGGTATACTAACATTTAATGTTAGACAGCAGCTCCAAAAATGCTTGCGGCGACGGCTGCGGCGGCGACTGTCGATGAATATCCAAAGCGCAGCAGCAACGCACGCTGGTTAAAACTTAAGGCTAAAATGTTTCACACGCACATACACTTATACACAATCACAATCACAGCTAACGCACGCACGTTTGTTTTTCTTCTTGACACAGCTTCTTGCTTAACACGCTTAGTGCATTTTTTTTTTTTTTTTGCTATTATGGCATTATAAATAATTTTTTTTAAGCACCTAATGGTATTTGCATTATTATTATGCTAGCATAAACCGCGAAACTGAACACAGAACAATGTTTTAATTAATCCGAAAAAAACCAAATTCCCAAGCGTTGTTCGTGCGCTTGTTGCCCGTTTCAATGCCGTCGTCCGTTTGCAAGCTGCAGACGCGTCCGTCGCGTCAAAGAGAAAATGGCTGAATGATGTGAAAGAGAAAATGAAAGACTGATTTATAGAACTTGAAAAAGGCTAGCAGCAAGAAATTCCCTGTTTTTTGCTGTTTTTCAACTCTGAGCGAAGTTGTAGTGCCTTCGTGTCGACTTATTTTTTGTTTGTTCACTCTTGTTCTCGTTCGTTCTCTCGCTCGTGTTCTCTCTCTATCTGTTCGTCTGTCGTTCGTGTACGATCAGAAATTTCCTGTTTAAAAAGGGCCCATGGGATATTCTAACGGCAACTGTGACTGTGCTGAGCTGCCGAGAGAACGTTAACTGAACCCCAAGCCTGGCGAGGACTACAGCAATGTTGTTCACGACATAGCTTCGACTTCGGCACACGACCACTGCACACACACCCACACACATACAGCTATGCATTTATACATGTTCTCACGCTTATGCTCTCTCTGGCTCTCTCGTCATGCTATGGCTCTCTGAGTGCAGGGCCAGCAACCCTCACGACTCTCTTGCCACATTCTGTTCCCTACATTTTCTGCCCATTATTATTATTATTTTTATTTATATTTCACTTTTTGTAGTTGTTGTTGCAGGCACGTTAAATATTTCCTGTTTGTATGTCGTCGTCATCGTCGTCTTCGTAGTTGTTGTTGTCGTTTCTCCACTTTGAACCCACAAATTGTATATGTATGTGTGTGTTTGTGTCTGTGTGCCATCTGCGGGGGTGGAAAAGGGGGAGCAGTTCATGTTATGGTCACGTACTCTCCGGCCTCTGCCCCTGCTGTCGCTTCAGCTCCTTGCTCCTTGCTCCTACTATCAACATAAACATAAACTCACAGTCCCAGCATTGCCGTTATGCGTCTACTAACGTCGCGTGTTCTTCATCTGCTTCTTCACCCCTCAATCTGCTGCTTGTCACTTTGCTGAAAGGTTGTCGTCTTTTTACTTTTCTTTTCTTGTTTCTTCCTTTGCTCAGCTTAAATGTTTATCTAATTATTTAGACGTTTTCCCGTCAGCTTCATCCGTCAATTGGTTGACACTTTCCACAAAAATTACTTCATTTTCCGCATAAATCTTTACCAAAAATGTTTCTTCCTCATAAATCTTTTTACTAACTTCTTGTAACTTGTTAGTTAGTTTTTACACTTAATGAATTACCCGCCGACTTGTCTTTTGGACAAGCATAGATTTTCCACCAAATACTTCTGCTTTGGAATTTACATCTATATATGTACATAAATAAATATACATATATGCATGTGGGGTTTTCATGTCAAATTCCGTATCCTAAAACGTTTTCCGTAAATTGCCTTAACTTCCGTCAGCGCTTATTGCCTGTCCATAAATTAAAATCCTTCGGAACCACCCCACAGAGAAGCCTGCCAAAAACAAACGTCTAGTTCAAAGCTAAAGCCATTGCTTCCCGCGTAGTATGTAATACTATAGCATCATCCTCCCAATTTCCCCATGCTCCCCACATCACACCATCCTTCATCCTTTGCTCTCCTGGACATTTTTGACTTTGATCAGCGGCAAAACGCACCACTTGGTAATATGCATAAAATTTCTGTTTTTTTCCCGTTTTCCACAATAAATTTGCAATAGAAAAACGTTAGACGATGCTTCTTTCCGTATACCGTGTACCGTATAGGTCCCTTATTCCCTTCTTATATACCATACGTATATGCATATTTGTTTACGCGTCAATTTTGATTTATGTGCGGCATAATTCTAGGCGTTATAAACTGTTTCTGACAACCTCTTTCGATTTGCATCCCCTTTCCCCTACCACTTATTCCCATTCCACTTTTCCGAGTCCCTCAACAAGCCTGTCAAATCGTGGGCTTGGAATCGGCTTCAGACTGGGATTCGGGTTTGGGTTCGGGTTCGGGTTTGGTTGTGGGGCTTGGGGACTCGCACTTGAGGCTTGAATTTTGTCATGTATGTGAATGAATTATGGATAGTACGTGTGTGTTAGTGTGTGTGTGTCCCTATTACTTTACATTTGATTTGGGTCTCGTTCCATTTACTTATGCTAATTAGCTGCAACTAACCGGGAAAACTGTTGCCCGTTTTTCATTTAGAGTTCTACATTTAATTAATTCAAATTACATTACGTTATATTTAATTAAGGACTCGAATCCAAACAAGAACATATGAGAGAAACAAGATTAAGGACCTTTTGGGTTAGAAACCTGAAAGAAATGTAAATTCTGGTGGATGAGACTGAAACATAGCATAATTGATTTCATAGTCTCCGAGCTATAAAATATTACACCCTATATATGTATATTCTTTCCTGAATGAAGAACATGAATATCTTTATTTGTCTTTCTTTTATTTTGATATATTCATATTTTACGTGTAATTTGTGTTCGAACAAATTTAAGATATTCCATAAATCTTTTCAGAAATTCCCTTTTTGGTTTACTTTAAAGATTATCTACGGCTTGATGTTTATAAGTCTATTCAGTATTCTGTATTGAATTGTTGTTGAAATGTTCTATTTTATTTATCACAAGCCAGTCGTATTTCCCCTCGGTGAATGCAAACACGCACAGCATAGAATGTGCCACACACCATCGTGTGTGGCAACAATAACAACACGCAAAGATACACAAAGATATACAAAGATACAATATTTGAAAACCCTTATCAATCGCAATTGCCTCAGGGTTGCCTGCAGATGTGTTGTTGCCGCCTGCAACATGACAAATACGAAAAAATAGAATAAAAGTGCATTTTTCGCACTCGTACTCGTAGTTTTCCCCCTAGCCCGGGCTGCCGGAAAAGCGATGAAAATAAAATGAAAATCGATGTGGAAAGACTTCATCTTAAACTCCAAATGTGAAGTTATTTTTAGAAGGCCAAACGATGCGAGGGTTCTCCATTTCTATGCATCAATAAAGAAGGAAAGTCACATAATCGCATCAATGCGTTTTTATGGACGTTTCTATATAATATAAGTCGGGTTTATGTACAGACTGCTCAGACTTAAGCTGAATTATTTGATATATACATATATATATATATTCAATATATTTGACTTATGAATATAATACAAGATTTGATAGAAATAAGAATATCGAAATAATAGTTTGATATAAAACCGATTAGTCCCCTAGGAGTACTTCTTTCTAGACTTTATTCCGACGGATATTTTAAATGCAATGGACTGAAAGCAATAGTTAAGCTCTCCAGTTTCCATTGGGTTTGGATTGACACTCGATAAAAACTGCCATCGGTTCAGTCATCAGACTCTAGTTCTCAACGATTTGACCAAATAGTGACAAGTGCATGGCAACAGTTTAAAATACTCTTCCACAGAGTATTACAAAATGATCATCAAATATGCAACGTTTTAAAAGTGGAATATTTCAACCACTTTTAAGATATATATTCCTAATCGGAAAGATTGTATACTCTATTTCGAGTGGAATTATTCTTTTGCTTGTAAGATACCATTGCAGAGAGTGCATATATTTTTCGGCATTTTCCTGTTCATCCTGGTAGTTTTTTTTTGTGCTTTTTTCGCGGCACTTCACGAAAAGTTGACAAAAAGCATCGCGCACTTTTGGGGGAAAAATAGGAAAACTTGAAACTAATTTTAAACTTTACACTTGAAGTCTAAAAGAAAGAAAAAAGCGCTGCAAATAACAAACAAACTACAAAAAATTGATAGCTGGACAGATCGACTGAATGGCTGGCTGAATGACGGACTGAATGACAGACAGATGGACAAACGGCGTGGCAATGTCAAAACAAATGTTACAGCAACTAACACAGAGAGAGAGAGCGAGTGAGAGGAAGAGAGATAGAGTGAGCGGGGGGCAGTGAACAAGAGAGAGAGAGAGAGCGAGAGAGACGCAACGGCGGTGCTGTTTTATGTTGAAAGCCGATGCGATGCCCGCTTGCCTGCAGCTGTGATTTGGTTTGTTGTTGTTGTTGCTTTAGTTGTTGTTGTATTTATTTGTTCCCAGCAAACAAAGCGCCGCTAGCATGCTCTCTCTGTCTCGCACAGGCTCTTTCTGTAGCTTCATCTCAGCTGTACACATGCAAGCGCTATCGCTGTGTGCGGCACATGTTGCCTGCGGTTATCAGGCACAGCCTGCCCTGTGTGTGTGCGTGTGTGTGTGTGTGTGTGTGAGTAGTTAATGGAATACTACATTGAATCATTGCCATAAGCGCGTGGAAACTACAACAACAACAACAACGTGAAAAACATATGCAATAGGGTTTTTTTCAGTGTATTTGTTCAGCCAAAAGTTGTGGTACGTCCTGTGTGGCCAGGAGGCGCTTTAGTGTTGCAAATAAGCGCAATTCTTGATAACACGAATAAGTGAATATCGCGGCAGCAGGTTCTTTTCTTCTTCTTTGTCCGCATGTTCTTCGTTGTGCCTAATGAATGTCCATTGCTACTGGTGATAATTCCATTCTGCCTCGCCCCGCTCCCCCCACCCCACACACTCGGCCTTCACCTCTCAACGAACAGATGTAGTCCAACAGTTCCAGGCAAATTGTGTGTGCAAATAGAGGTGAAGAAGATGATGGCAGAAGATGGAGTAGAAGGAGAAGAAGAGCACAAAAGTGCAGCTTCATTAGCGAGGGTTGCTCTTTACATTCATGCACACACGTTATTGGGTTTCCTTTTATAGGTGTGTGTGTGTCTGTGTGTGCGAGAGAGCACTAGAGTTTTATTATTATTTTCTTTATTGTTTAGCGCGTTATAATTGGGGTGCCAAGGGGTCCCTGAGAGGACAGACAATGCATCCACTCGCCTGGAAGACCTAAATTCGTTCTTTTTTTTGTTCCTCTTGCTGCAGCATCGGGTTGCAAGTGAAACTGACGTTATAGAAGGGCCGCCCAACTCTCCTCTCTCTCTCATACACTACACATGTGTGTGCGTGTGGGTGTATGAGTGTGTGTTTGGGATCAGAAGAGCTTAGCTGTTATCATGTGAGGTGAACAAGTACGAGTACACATTTGAGGAAGGGTGGCATGCCACATTTAACTATGGATATAATGGACTGAATAGCTTTTAGGATACATTAGAGTGTTGCATACACAGCGAGAAAGAGTTGCAATCTGTTTCGAATGAAACTGAAATTTGTTTCTCGCCCTTAGAAAATTTCATTATTTTTAGATTTTATAGGAATAATAATGAGAAGAGGCAAATTATACATTTCAAAGGATGCTACACCTCTTCTGTGTGTGGGTGTGTGTGTGTATAGCTCATAGTCCTACTCAAGTCCCTTCATATTATTATCAGCCCAACTTTGCGAGCACCTGTGTCAGCGTCGTCTTCCCTGCTTTCTTTTTTCTACTTTTACCTCTGATTTAACATTAGGCTTTGGCTTTAATTGCGCGGGCTGTTTAGGACAGACTTGCCAGCTCCTTGGGAGATGTGGCAGGCGAAAAGTTTTCACCGTCTGGCCATATTGTGCAGCATTTTACTTGTGGCAAGCACGCCTTGGGGCGCAATAAAATGTTTAATAAATTGCAAAGTGCGCCGAAAGTGGCAACAACGAATGAAGTTAAAGGAAAAGCACAATTGAGAACAGCAGGCGATTGGGCAAGTGGCAAGTGGCAAGAGGGGCAAGTGGACCAAAGGGGAGTTCAGGGAGTGGGGCATGTGGGGGACGATGGCACACGCAGTCAACGACATATTGTGCACACATATTCTAATGAAGCCTAAGTGGAAAGCCAGCCTACGTTGCCCATGGAGGGGCGTGGCTAGCCTTTGGCATGCGACGCACGTAAAATGTATTGAATAATTACAATGGGCCGCCTAACGGCATACAAAATGAGGGGGCCAAACGGGCTATGGGCTATGGGCTATGGGCCATGGGCCACAGGCCGCAGGCACCCAAAAACCTCAAACAAGTGGCAAGTGCTGTCTGCATTGGCCGGACATTGCCCAAAGGTTGCTCCACTCCACCGCTATCACCGATCCGCCATCCGGCGGCATACGCGACGGCCACGCCCACATGAACACCGACTGGCAATGGCGCATAATGAGCGCCAGTTTGTTGCCGCAGGCGTTGAAAATTTGTGCGCCGCAGGAAGTTTTTTGTTTTTTTGTTGTTGCTGCATGCCCCATCGATAAGATTGATGTATTTACACAAAAGCCAGAATGCATTTCGATTGAAAATTGAAATTCGCTGAAAACATTCATCGTCGTCCTCATTAACATCATCATTATCATGATTGTCATTATCATCAGCAGCACGAAATCGAAATTCAATTGGTGTCCAGCTGCCCGGGTTGAGGGTGATTCGATACTCCGCCCGTACTCCGCGCAGAGGCCGATGGCCTTTAAGTAGTGCTAAAGTATCAATCACAATGCGTGCGGCAATAATCATAAAATTACAATGAAATTTACGAATGCAACTCCTCAAGCTGCAAAGGTTATGAAGCGGCAGCTACAAGGCAACAAACACCAGACGGCGGCTCTGAAGAGGCGTTGAAGATGGAAAACGGTTATCCGAAAAGGCAAAAAGAAGAGATATATATAAACCACAAGAAACTCACAAAAAATATGATTTATCACTGCTGCTGCTGCGACAAGGGAAGGAGGGAGAGAGAAGAGGAGAACAGGGGGAGACGAGCTGCAAGTTACCTGAAGCTTCTTACAAATTGGATACTTTTGGGGCAATTTTAACAATCTTTGAGCGGTGGCAGTCCCGAGTGATGCTTCTGCAGTGAAACAAATGTTAATGGATTGATCTTAAGTATGAGGAAAGAAAGACTGAAATGGAGATATTAATTTAAATCTACAAAAAGATGAAGAGAGAGGGCAATAGGGCTTTGAGCAGCTTAAAGAATATTGAAGAATTATGTGCAATTGAGGCGCATATAATAGGATTTGCATAAAAGATCTGCTAAAATTACCAAAAATAAGTAAGGTAAATCACGAAAAATATAATGGAAACATCGAAAATGAGATATACACACGAAAGTAAAAAGTAAGAGTGAGCTGGAGATAGGAATGAAGAGAGACAGAGCAAGGCATAACCGGAAATGCGTTCAGAGGAAAGATTCAAATCTATTTCTACAGTGTATTAGTCTAAGCTGAAGACATGGAAATTGTTTAGGATAGTACAGGAAAATATACAACAAATCTCTTAATGAAGTTAAATATTTTAATTTATTAAATAAGTTCAAAGGTTTTCAATTATTTTAAGATTTAGGCTTCTGAAACAATTTTAGATTTAAAATTTTCTCTTTCGAAAAATCCACTTAAGCTTTTACGAGCATTTCCCACTTGACTAAATGCTAACCTCAGGGGTAATGTTTGCGGAAAATTTGATAGAAATTTTCATTTGCTGTTTCCTTTGACAAATTCTGACAAGTTTCTAGAGCGAGAGAGAGAGAGTGGGATTCGAGAGGCTTTTGAGCATTTAGCACCTGTGACAAGAATATTGTCAATATTTAAGTTTTCATTTATTTTAAAATCAATTTGATGCACAAGACACAAAACCAAAGAAATCCTTCGAGTGAAGGAAGGAAACGCCGGGTCAGCACTAAATCCACAATAAATGCTTCGGTAGCTGAAAAATCCTGCATAATTTAATTGTTTTGCTGTCGGTGTTAGTTAGTCTGTCTATTTGTCTGTCTGTCTGTCTGTCAGACAGACTGTCCAACTTTGTCTGTTGCTTGTCTTGTTGCAGTCCTTGTATGATATTCATTTTCCCATGTTCGTTGTAGTTTCAACTGCATATTGCGTCTTCATTCCCTCTGTGTGCCTAGCTCTATTTAGTCCTGCCCCACGGCTGTGTTGCAACTTGTCTTTGATCCACATGCGACTACCGTTAAGCTCTTCCACTGCCTTGCAGCAGGCAGGTGTCGTTGTCTGGGAGTCTGGGTGTCCATGTCCGGGAGGGTTTTGGAACGAATGAATTGCTTTGGCCATCCCGGTGGCTGGCTGAAGTTTTGTGGTTCATCCTCATCGTTTAGCAACCACAATTACTGTGTTTGCTTAAAGTTTTATTGCTGCTGGTTGTTTTTCGGGTGTTGAACACGGTAGAATGTAAAATGTAAATCGTAAATTCGTAAGAGTTATTTCGTGTTTTGACTAGTTTATTATGATTTCAGGAATTTATCACTTTTACTTCTATCAGTATTAAGAAAGACTTCATCAACGTTGGATTCAAATCAATGAAATTCAAAAAGGATGTTTATATATTTATTTGTATTCTGACTATCATTAAAGTGTCAGCAAGGACAATTATAGAAGTCAATACACAAATGGTCACTGTGAATGAAACGAAGAGAAATGGAAAGTCCATGGAAAAGGGTCACAAAAAGAAGAGAATAATAAATGAGGTGAAGCGTTGAAAGGAAGTAAATGAAGATAACCCCTAAGAACAGAGAAAGAAACAGTGTTTAACCCTAAAGAAAAGCGGTAAAACTAATTTCGTCAGATGTTTAGCGCCATATAAAGGATTGTTACTAATTACAATGATTAGGTTAGAAGTTACTGATACACACATACATAACATATATATGTATGTTTATGTATAGCTGAGGCAGCGGTTTCTATATTTAAAGATTTTATTGTAAATTTATGTGTTATTCAAGACATTCCAGACAATTGAAGCAGTTTTTATATTGTAAGAGATTTGACGACTGTCTGGCAAGATTTGATTGAGGGAGGGCATAGACCCCCTGCTGAAACCCCTTTTTGGAGAAAAGAAATGTTACACACATAAATCCATTAACATTATATTGAATGTGCCACATTAAATGGTAATAAACTCGAACTTGAGAAAGGAGAGATATATTGTATATAGAAATATACTCGTATGTAAGAGTGCACAAGAGAAGAGTTGGAGGCGGAGCTGCAAGAATTTGAATTTACAATGACCCAAATGGGCTGCAGAGTTCTACGAAAATGTCTCAAGTCAAGAAAGAAAAAAATGAAACCAAAAGAACCTCAGACACATGCGATGAACAGGCGATGGTCACAACTGATAAATTCATTAAATGCTTCAACGAAACCGAACCAAAGGTCCCAAAATGGGATTGAGGCAAGGAGGGATTCTTTTTCTTTTTTTCTCTCTTTTTCTTTTTGGAAACCGGACTGAAAGAAAGATATGTATGTTCGAAGTATGCCCTGAAATTCAATACCTATTCTTTGGGGGGATGATGATATTGTTGCTGTAGTTGTTGTTGTTGTTGTACTCAGTAGTTGCTATTATTGATGTTGCCTAGTGTCACCATTGTTGTTGTTGATGTTGTTATGCGGGGTTTCATTACAACTCTCAAAGTTATCGTAGACCTACAAATGATTTTCATTTCATTCCCCTCAAGAACTCAAATTATTTTTTCGGTTAAGCATTGATAGAATCTAAGAATGTTGCCCGAATGGGCGGCTGTCATGTGTGGAGTTTATTGTTACAATGTTCCGTTAATGCACAGCAACGGATACACTAACCAAGGACCAGGAACTATGATTGGTAAGGCCTGCCACAGCTGGTATGGCTGGTACGACTGGTCGGGTGGTAGGTCTGGACTCAGGATAGAGGACGATAAGGGCGAAGGCAGATGGAGGCAAAGAGATGTGGCCAATTCTTTCAATGGACAATGTTTGGCTTCTTTTCAACGAAAACCAAGTAAAAATTGACTAGCCTTGCCGCACGCTGTAAAATCCTTAGAACTCTCTGTTGAATATCCAAGTTAATAAATTCAAAACACTTGAAATTTCATTTTGGAATATTAAATTTGCAAAGGAGATGTACTCGTATGAAAGAAAAGCCTTGGTAAAAATGCCAAGCTAATGGTGGAGGGTGTGAGGCCACACACCACACGCCACACACATACAAAGCAGTAAACCAGAGAAGCACCCACAAGCGCTACTGTGCGGCATGTGGCATGTGGCAAGCAGCCAGCCAGCCAGCCAGGCAGCCAGTCAACCAGCCAGGAGGTGTGCCTTGTAGGCGTGTGTAAAGGAGTCTTTCGCACAGCATTTACATATGAATAGCAGCTGGAAATCGAATGAAAAGCGACGAGCTCAGGCAGGCAGGCACCCAGAACTCACACACTCACACACACACACATACACATATGACGAGTGGCCCCATGAAAATCATAGGAGTACACACTCACACGTACGCATACTTAGTGGCGTCTCCAGTTTGACACCATGCCGCATCCACTGATTTTCATTCTCGACGCTGTCGTTGGCGGAGCATTTGCAATTGCCAGTGAAGTATTAATGGCAGCATTTGAATAACAATGCAGCCACCTACAACCCACCTCCACCCCCATCTCCACATCCGTATCTGCAGCCGCATTCAACTCCTTCTGCACATCCACCTCCAATGTCACTGGCGCCGGGCTACGACAACGACAACGGCAAAGTTTTTAGCTCCAGGTCCAGTCATCAGCTCCAGCAATTGTTGGATTGGTGGTGCAGGCGACGGAGCGGGGGGGGACAACTGCAAGCGACAAGTGGCCCAATGTGGAGAAGCTAGTGAAAGGCCAATTTGTGTAGCATTTTGGTCAGGTGTCAGTAGGGTACCATTTGCCTAGTAGCTCCGTCTACAAGCGGACATTATTAGAAAATGCTTCCGATGTTTAGCTTCTTGATATTATCGCAAGGCGTCTGCAGGTTTCAAAGGACCAGAGAACCAAAGAACCAGAGAACCAGAGAGTCATTCTCTGGGTTTAAGCCCTATTCAGAACAAATGAACTTCTTCTTCTGAACAATTGGATTATTTTCGTATTTCAATTATTAAACGATAATTGAACTTGAAATAAAAATGTTGAGTTATACAACAACTTAATTGACAGATTCACTTTAAATATACAAACACATATATGTATGTATATGTTTGCATAGACATCCAGTGGGAATGCATCTTATTCCCTGTGGAATTTCCGTTAATAGTATCTTTTCTGGTTGCCGCCAGACACCGTCAAAACTTCGCACTCATTTATGGTGCATGTTGCTATTGGCCGTTGGCTGATTTCCTGGAAGATTCAGGACTCCGGGACTGGACGTACCGTTTTACATAATGAGTATACAAAGGAATTCAAGAGAATTTCGATAATCCCAAGAGTGCGTTTCAGGCAAAATCCTCCAGAAAGTGAAGCGAAATATGCTAACGTCATTCGGATGTCGTTAATTATAGTTTCATCTGGTTGAATTAGCTTTGATGTAGTTTAATTTACTTTAGTTAAGCTCCGCTCTCTATATAAAATAACAATTACTTACATCATGGACGTTGTTGTCAATTAAATTAATAATTTTCATAAAAAATTGATCAAAAAATTCAAAAAAAAGTTTTACTTTTCTATGCTTGTTTTAATGACTTTTATATTAGGTAAGTTGTCGCCAACTTAAGGCTATATAAGATCGGCCTGTTGAGGATCTTTAATATCAGCGGTCAAGGGTCAGTGTTATAATTGCGATAAATACTGGAAGGCACCATGTAATGTTACAGGCTGGGGCTACCAATGTTGGGGGCATTTACAATTAAAGAAGGACCATCGGAAATAATACGCGGTGAATGGGACGAATGTACACCGGAGGGAATCACAATAAGTGCGTTTGCTTTTATGTTGATGCTATGTGGTAAATACGATAAATATTATTATATATATTTTTAATTTGCAGATGAAATTGAGGAATTCTGTTGCACATATTCTCCGACACTTGGATGCCAGGTGGCGATAAATCCCAGATCATATAAAGAATCTAAAGGAGACATTGTCAGGAGCGATGTATGTGTAAATCGGGAGCTGAAACGCTCCAGGAGTGTGTCTGGTATGTCCTGTGTGCTATATTTGTTAGTGTTCTGGGTATAGCACAAAGATTTTGACTATAGGAGAGGGAACGAATTGAGATTCCTATATCTAGATAATCATGTAGTAAATTTGTATGTAAAATCTTTTCGATATGTGTCAAATAAAGGGAATATTTTCATTTTGTTCACGAACCTAATATTATAACATTCTCTTAAATATGATGCATGTCCCTGGTATTGTTTTGGCTATAATTGTCATTTTTGTGTCCGGTAAGTATCTAGAGAAATGGAAACCTCTGGCAAATCATTGATTAATATTGGCAAATATTTGGTGAGGTGTAAGATGTCAGTGCATTGATTGTGCCAGAGATATATGGCACACACACTGCGAGACCAATCGTTCGGGGTACTTCTGCGAACGGGGTGCCAGTATTGACGCCTACGATATTACTGTTACGCAAGAGGAATATGAAGCTACCACAGTTCATCCCAGTGTATCCATGTATGGTTCCTGTGTGCCCTATCCTTATCGTCTAAGTGAGTACTCCGATAGGTCATAGATTTCCAACACTTCCAGATTTAATTCTGAATAAACTTGGTGAGTTCCTTGTAGATTCTGTGAAACACTACTGTTGCTTCTGGTCAGCTAAGGTAGGTTGCCAGATGGCAATACCTCCAATTAAATACCATCACAAAAATTTCGAACATTGGTGTAACCTTTGTCGAAAGAAATGCAACTGCGAAAGTGGTGTCCAAGCACATCTGCAGTCCTGGCATTGGAGTAAACTGTGGTGTCTTTTTATATTCGTTTTGCTCCTTGGAATATTGATGTGATCAATTCGAAACTGGAACCGAAACCAGATATTGACGCAAAAGGGTCTTTATGCCAAAGTGATCAATATAGAATTAATGTGGACTTCGCTTAGCAAAGTGATATAAGTGTACATATTTTTGTGGAATGAATACTACCTCTCAAATTCACGTATTATTCATCTGTAACTTCCAACGGAACCACTCGAAGAAGTTATCGATGGACTCGTCGCTCGTCGATATATAAAGTAAAAAGTGAAGTAAACTCGGCTCACAGTTTTTTTTTCAGATCAAAGCTTTAGCTATATACAAATAAAACAGTCTTCAGAAAACTTGAATACACCTCGTAAATCTATTATTTTACTCGTAGGGTTAGGACGAAAAGTTTGAGGCTATGTCGAAGTTTCGCAGAACTGTTTGCGGCACTTTGCATGTGGGAAATAGAACAAAACTAGAGGAAAACGTATCAAGAGATTTGAAAAACGAAGAAAACCTGAATGAAACAATAACCGGAAATGGTTAAACGGTGTGTGTGTGTATATGTATCTGTGTGTGGGTCTGTGTCTGTGTGTGAGTGTGTTAATGCTATAAAAACACCGCAAGAGGCAAGAAAAAACACAGAAAAAAGTGTGGGTGACACTTCTTTACATTGTCAGTGTGTGTTTGCGTGTGTCTGTGTGTGTGTATGTGCATGTGTGTGAACTACATTTGAGTTTATTTCCTATTGTTGTTGTCGTTCTAAGCTGTTGATTTGTATTTCCATTTGTATTTGTATTTGTTTTCAGTTATTTGTTTACGCTCCGCTGTTGTCGGTGGTCAGTTTTCAGTTCTCTTGTCAACGCAGCGTCGTGAGTTGCAAGTTGCCTGTTGCGAGTTGCGAGTTGCAAGTGGCATTGTTTACATTCATACAAGAGTATCAGGGTCTAATATGCAGTACGAAACCAGATGTCAGAGAACACCCTGGTTTATCGGAACTCTCTGCAAAATGGATAAGTCTGGCAATAGGGAAATTGTTTCTGGGGAAAACTACACAAAGCCGGTGGTTTTTTTTTTTTGTTATAGTCTCAACAGATCCAATGAAGTGGAAAAGCTTTGTTTGCTAACAAATGGTTAACGAATGAACAATTGGTAGACCTTTTTTACTATATCGATAAAGACATATGATAATGATTTAATATGACAGGAATATAAATAGTCTAAGCTAAATAGAAATCAAGAACTAACTTTTTACTTCTAGTTCAGGCTTAAGTTAACTTTTTCAGACTTTTTTATATGAATATATATATATATATATATGTCCTTTATTAAATTGAAAACTTTGCATTAAGTGCAGGTAAATAGGAGTCCACCCAGACACACACACACACACCCACCCACAGGAGAGTTATGCCACTTTCCAATTGAAACCTTTAGCTCAACACTATGTCAATCTAGAAGGACAGCGTTAAAGTGGCTCTGTATGAACCTATGGGCCATTGGAGCGATGTCTCCGTTCCAATGACAATTTGTTGTCGTGGGCGCATCTAATGAAATTAAATGTATCAAAGACTGACAGCAGAGCAACAACAACAACAACAGCAACTGGGTACACACATGACTCTGACTGCGTTTCGTATAGGGGGAGGAGAGGGAGTAGCAGACGTAGCGGGTGTAGAGCTAAAATCATTGCTGGCCAATACACTTGAGTGATTGAACATCAAGAGAAGTTGAGGCTCAGTAAACTGGGCTGAGTAATCAGCACGCCGGAGCAATCCTAGGACCAGGCAACTGAAGACTGGCACTGACGATTGAGAATTGGGAGCTTGTGGACAAGAGCGGGGATGGAGGATGGAGAGTGGAGCATGGAGCATGGCAGACTGGGTACTGGACCAGTAAGTGAGAGAATGTCCCAAGACTGTTTGGTACGTGACTAGGAACATTATTGTTTGCTTATCTACACTTAATTGCTTCTGGCTACACTTAATAATATGGTATTGCACACACACACACACACACACACACACACACACACACATACAAACAACATCCACTTGGCAATAGCCACAACGTCATCGTCTTTGGCTCTCGTCATTGTGTTGGTCGTAGCAAAGTTTTCTGTTGCCCATCTAACCGCCCCTGCTAAGCTCCAGGCCCGCCTCCTGCTCCAACTTGTCGTCGTTCGTCTCCTTCTCCGTTCCCGTCTCCGTTGTCGTCGTCGTCACCCTCGTTGCAGGGGCCAAGGGGCAGGGTTGGGGCGCAGAGCCGCCTTGGCCGCATTGTTTGCTCGGTTTTCCACTTTGCGTTGTTCGTCGCCATCGTCGCCGCCGTCGTCGTCGTCGTCGTCAACACCAACACCAACACCAACACCAACACCAACACCAACACTAACATTGAATCCAACAATTCTTTCTCTTCTCTTTTCGTAGCATTTTTATTCAGCATGAGATTTGTTGCACCATAAAAAAAAGGGCTTCTCGGAGATTTCTTGTTGTGGCTTCAGTCCAGTTCCTCTGCTGCCAACCCTCCCCCTATCCCAAACCCATCCAATCCAAGCAAGACAGCCAGTGAGCTGGGCTATTTGTCCATTCGTTCGTTCGCTCGTCTTGTTTTTCAATTTTGTGGCATGAAAAATTTCATTGGAATTGGTTTTTATTGTGGGCTTGTTTTGATGGATTTTCGGTAGGTACAAATTGTTTGCCGCTAATGGAGCATGTGGCACTTGCCCCTGCCACTGCCACTGCCTCTGTCCCTGCCGTTGTGCGAGTGTGTGTGCTTCAAAAATTTGTATGGTTTCAGTTTCAGTTTCATTTCTTGACAAGGATCATTAACTCAAAAAAAGAACCATAGCTAAAGATCTAAGCAACTAGTTGATGTGCCAGTTACGCGTAATCGTCTGTATGTCTTGACCTGCGGGTTCAAAAGGTAACAAAGGTTCTAACAACTTAACAACAGTTTTATACTCTTCTTTCTCCTTGTTTCCCAGCATTCCATAAGTCATAAGGTCGATTTGTATGAGTAATATAGTAATAAAAGGCCTTCAAATGTAATTCTTAGTAGAAATTACTTACAGAAGAAGAGAAGAAGCCGAAGATCTGGGAAAATTGATCAGCAGAAGGTAAAGGTGGCTTTGGGGCTTTAACAGAAACTTAAACGATCTTTAAGCAGACTTTCTAAACTCTTGATTGTATAAAGACTATAGATCAGTCCTAAGGAGATTGAAATTGGCGATCCTTATAACTAATTGTAAGAATCTATTATAACATCATCGTTTGCTTTATCTTATATCTGTTTGTTATTAGTTAAGCGAATCGTTAGAAATAGTAGTTTCCCAAGTTTCTTTTATCGCGATCATCAATCAATCAGCAATCTATATACACTTAAACCATCTGTCGAGCTCAATCCATCATATAACATCACATACAGACGTACCAAATTCAATACACATATATATGTTATGCAATTGCCACGCCTACTTTTTGGTTGCATAGACCGACCCATGTTGATTATTGCATTGTGCGTTGCACACGCACACAAAATTAGACCACACGTCAATCCCCCCAACCCAGAACCCCTCTGAGAATTCACTTTAATTTCACTTCCACTTCTTTCCCTATCTCCCCTCTTGCTTCTCCGGTGTTGAAGTTCCTTGCTTTCTCTGGAGTTTTCTCCCCCTAGTCTCAGTCATCAATCTTGAGTGCTAATTGTTACGAGTTTCCCACCTCCTGCCCCCCTTTTGTTGCCATTGCCCGAATGGTTTGGACAGCTTCCTGCAACGCTTTGGCTTCAGCTGCTCAGCAAAGAGCAATGGGAAAATGAAAATGGAAAATCGAAAATTCCTCACGCTGTGCCAATAGAAGCAAATGACAATTGCTAATTTAACGTTGCTTTGCCTTTAGACAGCCGCTCTCTTTCGTCCTGTCTCTCTTTCTTTCTCTTTGGTTTTATCCCCCTGACTGATGGTAACTGCAATTAGGGGGCGTGTCGCCGCCCGGAAGTGCGTGACTTGCAATGGTTGACGCCCCTGGAGCTAAGACCCAAACATATATCAGTGCGTGTATCAGCTTGTGTCTCTGTCTCTGTGTGTGTTTGAGTTTGTGTGTGTGAGTGTGTGCTAGCACACTATGCGACCAGTGGGAAAATGCTTTTTGGGCAAGAGCAGTAATCAAGCCAATAAACATGGCTCAAAGAGCGGCAACTGCAGATGACCAAAATTATTTCAATGATATCCAAGAAAACATAGATATGCGCTGCCTCTTGCTACCCACACACACGCTTCTACAGCTGTATGTGCGTGTGTATAAATGGACACCCCAGATCCATGTGGATGACTTGGACATCTCGTTTCTATCACTTAATGCCTGTCGTAACATACAGGGGGGATTTCCAGAAATAGACCGGAAATTATTGTGGTTGATCTGATATTTCGAGAATAAATCTGTCTTCAGTTTTCAAATATATAAAAATAAGTTCCGAATAGATCCTGTTTAAATGAATAGGCGGAAGTAAGAGCATAACTCATAGGAAAACGCTGTAAGGAAATATTTGATATATCTTCCAATTATAGCTAGACTTTCACCTTACCAAGTAAAACTTCAGTTGAATAGATTTTCATACCTGAAATAGAAGAGACAGAAATAATATTAGTTTTATCATGTTTCAATACTATATGAGATAAATAGAGATACCCTAACTCAAACTTAATTAAACTGAGAGATCTGAACAAATGGAAAATAGGAAGTTACCCAGAGATATACTTTGTACTCCTTTGCTGTTACTTAGCCTTATTCTCCTCCTGATTACAAATTCAGCTAATGGTAGCCCATATAAAATGTGCGACTGCTCCAAATGAATATTTTGGCTTTGTTATGTTTACCTTTTGAGAGTCGTTTAACGTTCTTTTCATACGGAACTTTCTAGCCGTAACGTGGCCAGACATCAGTGCGTTGCAATCAAAAGCAAGAACAATAAACCGGAGCATACGCCTCCTTCCCGGTCCATATACTCCTTCAATGAATACCCCTACTAATCCCACACAAGCCCAGGCGATTAACCGAGCCGCACTGAAAATTGCAGTCCAAAAAGAACGCAGATAACAATAACAGATATCAGGCAGTGGCAGGGGCAGAAACACAGTCAGAGGCAGCGGTGAAGGGAGGTGAAGTCAGCAGCAGTGGCACCAACAACAACAACAAAAGGAACCGCACGACGATGTGGGCACAAAATGTGAGTAAAAACAATTCCAATTAAAACGATAGGCTCAAAAAAACAGCGTGCAGGGCATAGGGGATAGGGTATAGGAGATACAAACCGGACACAAATACTATATACACGGGTATAAATAAAGGAAATGCACAGATATACAAATATATATGTATATATGTATGTACACATATCCGTACAAGTACCATCAGAAGGCAAAAGGGCAATCCACAAAAGTCAGCGCCACATTCGATGATGTCTGCAGCCCTCAGGGCTGCAGCAGACAAATGCAACTACAGGCTAATGGGCTCATACGGACATACGGACAGACGGACAGACAGACAGACAGGCAGACAGACGGTGAGACAGTCAATAATCTTAAATGAAACATGGGCCAGTTAACATAAGAAGCCCCTTAAAATATGCTAACATTAGTTAAGCTCCCACTACAATTTATATGAATTTCTTTAACATAGTAATAGATAAGTTGAATAAAAATCACCATCAGTTTGATACTGGCGGGCAAGTTGTCAAGACAAATACCTGGATGAGATTAAGGTCTAAAAAACTTGTAATAACACACCACACACAAGTCAAAAAAACGCAGAAAACTTCAGCTTGATCGACCCAGGCTATACCCTACACTGAAACAAGAGAATGATATACGTGAATATGATAAAAATCGAGCGGACTTTGCCTTGAGCTCTAGTGGTACAAACTTTTGTAAAGGATTGAGTTCACTTTCCTCTTTTTCTTTCATGTTTCATCAGTAGCTCTAGATTTATCTTATATGATTTCTAGAAACTGAAACCATAAGGTGAATACTCATTATATTTATAAGAAAGCTCATTGAACTATTCTAATATTTAGATAAAATGCTACAACTTGTGCATAATATTCCCATCTGTGTCGAAAATTATAAGGTATGTAATGGGCGTTTGGTGTACAACGGAAGTCAAAATGCACTAGGAAAATAAAGGGAGAGGTTAGGGGTTTAACAACTGTTAAGCTCCCACGATGTCAATACACTGCGCAAAATTGCGACATGCGAACCAGAACCAACCCTCGAAAAAACATAAACTCAAACACCGAAACTGTAGATCGCCCCGAACACCCTCCTTACCCACCCACTAGGACCTGCCTTTCCGTTCGCAAAAGGCAAACTCAATGATGCTTAAGCCGTAGCTAAATCTATTGAACACCGTCTGGACGTGGTGGGAGGAAGGGTTGGAGTGAGTTGGGGTGCTGCCTTTATTTTGCACGCCAAGCTGGCCAGTCCGCCGTGGCGGTCAATCAGTTTACAACAATAACAATTTTTGAAGGGTTAACACGTGGTCCACATCGACATGCACTTCCAAATGGACCTGGGACGTGGGCACGTGTGTGTGTGCGTGTGTGCGTGTTCCCCCGTTTGGGGAGTGTACATCAACACATCGGCTTTTCGGTTGGGCATATTGTATATTCAATTAGCCTCCTGTTTGTCCCCGTCCTCATCCGCATCCGCATCAACAGCTGCATGCTCATCCTCATCCTTGTCATCGTCCTTGTGCATTTCTGTTAGTTTGCTGGCACGCGGGCTTTGGATTTTAGACGCGATGGCGTTAGGCAGAATGCAGTGGGTGGAGCTTTGTAGGGGGTAGGAACATAGGCGCAGCTTGCGGGGCAACCCACTTGTTTGCATTTCTAATGCAATTTGTGGCTGCAACGCTTTTGTTATAGCCACACACATACACCCATTCAGCCCAGCCCACCTCAACGAGCTGAACTTACCTACCCGGCGAGTGGTCCGAAATTGTGTGGCGTGTCGTGTCGTGTCCATTAACACCTTTGATGGCCATAATACATATTCATTAATTCTGAATACTGAGGGCTACACACTGGCTGCAGGGGAGTACAAGAAGGATATGGATGGAGATATGCTACAGGGGGGTTAACACTGAGAGTTAAACTATGGTAGGGGTGCTGCTGTTTTTGATTGGATACACGGGAATCTATAATTACTTGATTAACTGCCAAAAGATGAATGACGAGATAAGCGTCGATATAGAAGGGGAAAATCACAGAGGAAAATTAATTATTGTAATTCACATTATCAATGGGGACATAATCAAAATTCAACACAGTCATTTCAGAGGTGGAAAAGCTCCTGCCTCTCATCATTGAAAACTAGCTTCTATTCATGGTAAGCCTCCTCCTGTTTCAGTTTACCCCAGAATGTGATGCCACAAACCACATAATGCTGCCACTCATTGTTCACCCCCGAATGGTGAATCCAATGTTACACTTCCCACCTGCTGAAGGTCATATCAACTGATTGACTGTTGTAGTTTGAGCCGAATTCACAAAGGACTAGAACAATGGACTGGCCCGCTCATCATTTTGTCTTACACATTAGTTAAAGCTTGCGGCTGCAACAACAGCAACAACAGCAACAACAACAACAACAAGTGGCAACAACAACAGACAACTGGCAACTGGCAACTGGCAATAACACAACAAAACACTTAAGCGCAACACTTTTAATTTCACAGTTGCCCCGAGAACTCTTCGAGAACCCCTTTATAGAGCGCAGCCATGTCTTGTTCCGCCAGTGTGGAAGTGGAGAGGGAGCAGCGTTGGCGGCGAACTTGAAACTGATGCCCGGCACGTGGACATGACGAGTGAGTACATGACGACGCCCCAGGAATGGAAATGGACGACGGCTTTGCCAAAACAAAGCAACAATTTCGGAACATCTTTGAGTTGGGTTGGGTTGGGCTTTGCTTGGGTCGCAAGTTGGGAAATTTTTTGGACTAGCAAAACATATTCCACACTATTTAAATGTGATTTCGTGTGGGTAAGGGGGGAGAACGAGGTAGGGGTGATGGGGAAGTTGGAGAGGGGTTGGCTGACGCACCCTGTGCTCTGCGATGATGCTGCCTCGTCGGTCGCTGCGGCACGCGCACAAATTAGTGAGCAGCAGATATGAAAGCGAAGCTCGTGCCACTAAGAGCTACAACAAGAACAGCAACAACAATGCGTATTATCAAAATTAACATAACAATGCAACAACAACAACAAGGAGTAGTAGAAGGAGATGGAGAAAGAGAACGGGGAGGAGAGCTACAACAAGTCGGAAAGTGTTTTGTGAGGCAGACGTAAAAAATAAGCCGCACTGAAATGAATTTGTATGGCAAAAGAACTTGAGCTCCTCTGCCTCATCCAACCTACCTCATTTCCCTCATCTCCCTTCTCTCCCTTCTCTGCCTTCTCATCCTCCTCCTTTCATCCGCTTCTCGCACCAAAACAATACGCGTCGCAAGACCAGCCGAGCTACAGAGCTGAGCCCACAATGAAAGGGTAAGCAATGAGCAAAGGGTCTGAGCCAATGCATAGATTGGCTGCTTGGCTGGAGGGAGAGGAGGGAGGTAGAGAAGAGGGGGTTTCGGAGTGGAGGGAGGAGAGTAAACGGATCAGGGACAGCAGCAGCAGCAGCAGCCATGCGAACCCATTAAAACGTGAAAGAGAACCATCAGCGAGTACGCTGCGAGGCCAGCGGTTTTTTAGTTAGGGATTGAGTGTGTTTGTGTTCAGCTAAACACAACATATACACACACTTACACACACACACACACACGTATACGTATGCCCATAGACAGACAGAGGGCTACGCACTTTCGACTACTTTGTGCTCTGTGCGGGGCAAATTCCCAGCGGGCACTTAATTTACTGCCCTGCGTTCATTTTCATGTTCATTTCTCAAACGTTCCCTCCCCCTCCCACTGGAAATGGAATTGAATACACTGTTGCCACACTTCATGTTCCAATTTACTATGTTCCACATACAAATCTCATTACGAACAGATCGTATTAAGTTCTCTAGGGAAAACTTTAAAGTTTTATCTCCGACCAGTTCCGATCTTGATTATTCAAATAACAGAAGAACATTTCCTATAACTCCCTAGATAATGTCATATCCTGTCTATCGAAATGTATATAATTATAATTCATATGTCCTTTTTTTTGCTCCATTCGGGTAAAGTTCATGCAGAATAATTGTAAATGAGTTTTAAATGTCCTTACATATTGCTTTCATCCATGGTTCATTTAACTAGCTGTCAAAGTGATTGGCAACGGTTTGCAACCCTGGAGTTCCAATATTTCCATATTGCGACTATCATTATTATTATTATTATTGTTGTTGTTTCTTTTTCTCCTTGGGTTGTAGGTAAGCGCGTGCCACATAAGCGCAGGCACAGGCACAGGCACCATAATCAACATAATGAAGGCTGCTGAGCATTATGATAATAATAGTGTGCCAAATGCTGTGCACGTCATTGGTTAAGCATAGGGTTGCTGTTGGTTTTGACAAAGGGTTGCCAACGTACAACACGAAACCTAAATGTGACTCCCATTACCATTGCTGTTTTTTATTATATTTTTTTGTTAATTTCGAAAATATTTGCGCTATTCGAAGAACGAAATTTTAATCTTTTTTTTCCTTTCAACTTAAAGCACTTCAGCCGGAGAGAAAAAATAACAACAGAGGGCGAGTCCTGACATGAAATGGCAAAGTCTATAGAATCGGAGTGTCCCTGTGTGTGTGAGTGAGTGTGTGTGCGTGGAATTTGGAGTGTCTGACAAAGGAAAGATGTGGCAGGATGAGCAATGAGCCGTAGGCATCTCGAGTACCCTCTTTATACGAAATTGTGTCCTAGACATTGTCAGGATACGCTTTCGGATAGTGAGCAACAAATATTTAAACAGTTCCGTTAAGTACCCTGAGCTGCTCTATAGACAGCATCGGGTTAAATAATTCCCCTGTACCAGTGTGTAAACGGAAGACAGGACCTTGAAGTGAACATCTTTCTTTGAGTTTGAAAACATGTTGCAATAGTACACTTTGTACTACATGAAGGATATGTAAGAGGATATATGAGAACGCAAATTATGAATAACAATTGAGATACTTCTGATGTTATGGGTAAATATTAATCTAAATAACCCTAACATAATATACACAAATCATAGGAATCAATGTTGACTTCTCGCTTGCAGTTGAATTCAGTTTCTCTCCTGAGCATTAATATCCTGTCGAAAACATAAACAAAATCCTTTCGTACTCATCCTCAGGTAATGCTTCAGCTCCAACATCAACAGCTCAAAACCCCTTCTCACTACACATGACGCATCCTAATTCTATAGGCCCAACTCCCTGGTCACAGTCCACTTTCGATTTGCTTCCACATCAATGGGAATGCAACGAGAGATGAGAATCTTTAGCTTTTGTTTCAGCTGCTGCTGCTGCTGCTGGTGCTTCCTGTGAGGCCTCCATTCAGATTCATTTTCATACGCTTTCATTCAGTTTCATTCAAGAGAAAATCAGAAATTCAACTAATTTGCATTTTCGATTTGCATATTTACACAAAATCTACAGCCTACGTCCATATCCAAAATCTGGAAAGAGGCGAGCAATGAGAGAGGGAGTGGAAATGCATAGAAAAAGCTTCCCTCCATCGATGCAAATTTTGTGTCATTGAAATTAAATTGATTGCAAATACTGAAGATTGACTGAAAAGTGAGGTAGATCGCAGAGTACTTGTACTTTGAGACAAAGGACGAACGAGTTGGGTCTGTTCTCTTGATTTCTGATAACTGCCACTCTAGAGGTAAAACAGAGGCAGCAGCAACACGGAGGCAGCAAAGTCGAAAGTCAGGGCACATAATTGCAGTTTGTGCTTCTAAGGGCTGGGCTGGAACGGTTTAGGGTCGTAGTTGGACCTAAGGCTAAGGGCTGTGCCAAATGCCCTTAATGAAAATCACAAACACAGCAACTCGAACCCCGATCCCTGAGCCCCTGCCACATGGCTCAAAAATGCCACCCTAATTTGATATTAAGCAGAGCATTCGCGGATATGGAACTGGGAAGGGGTTTTGGAATGGGGAAAAAGCATGCCAATCAATATGCATTCTTAGTAACAACCAACCTTCATCCACCCATCTACTCCAGCATCAGTTAAGAGGGCAGTCAGGCTACTCAATGTCCGTCTGAGCTGTTGTTGAACCTGTTAGCTGGCATTTGGGTGCAAAGTTAAATAGAAAAGAAATTATTTGAAGGCACCTACTGAGCCTGAGGCCTACACGAAAAACTTGGCCTAGGCTTATTGGTATCAACTTCTACTGTTGGCCAAACTGAGCAGGGCCAAAAGTTCGGCTACTTTTGGAAATTGGCATTGGCAAATCAGTTGCGAAACAAGTTTATTGAACAATTTATCACAACGGGAAACGGATGTAGGGGAGAAGGGGAGAGAGAGTAGAGCGTGTTCTGTATTCTAAGGGGAGAAGGGAGAGGACAGGGTGTAGGAACATGTCAAAAAAATATGGCAGCACGCGTCTTCAGCAAATCTTCCTTTTATTTCTGTTTCGAGCAAATGATGCTGATGATGATGATGCGAATCATGATGCTGCTTATTGGGTAAGGGTGTCTACACACAGTCCCACACACACACATGCACACTCGCATGTAAACAGTAGCTCAACCCCCCCTTAAGCCGCAGCCCCTGCCTTCTGTTAGACGCACTGTATTTACTTAGCTGGGATTTTCGCTCGATGGTTTCAATGGCTTCAATGGCTGCTTAAATTCAACTAAAACAAATTGGAAAATTTTATAAAAATTGGTTTATGATGTTGACATTTGTAGCGAACGAGCCAGTAAATGTTATTATCCTTGATGTTGTCCTTGTTGTTCTTTCCGAGCAAACAACAAAACAATACGAACGAGCAACGAAAAAGTGCAACGAAGCGAGAGATGGAGAGAGAAATAGAAGGAAAGAAGTAGATTTCTGATATGGATTTAGCAATGGTTGAATTACAACTCACTTGTCAAGGTGCCAAGGGGTTTCTGGGTTTTGAGTTCTAGATGGGTTTTGCATGGGCAATGAGCGTATGGAAGTATAAGGGCTGACAACCTGCTGGGGAGAGCACACGGAGGTGTTTTTTGGATTTACATATCTGGGGCGGGAGTACCAACAGGTGCTGGCTAAGGATTTGCCTGGTCTGGGGGTATAGGGATTGATTTTCGAATTGTCATCAATAAGAAGTTGACAGGCAAATGGATGAGTTCGATGGTAATTCGTTGAAATGGAAAGAGAATTTAATTTTAACACATGCTGCGATGCTCTCTAGACTCTAGAGTTTTTCCTTTGAAATGTTTGTATGTGGGGAAATGGGAGGAAAACCTTTTATAAATGTTTAACTGCTGCAGCTGTTCTCTGCAGGTAAATACTGAAAGTGTCTACAAACTTTATTTACTAACCAAATGCAAAACTCTAATCATCAATTCTATAAAGACAGAATTCAATTGGCTTACTGGACCTTGAATATCTTTATTACATCTTGAAAATTCTTAAATAATAATAAAAAGAGGAAAACTTTAAGCATTAACAGCAATTTCTTCAGCTTAATTCTCAAGTTTTGTGGCTGCCAAATTTTTGCCAAAGTGCTGGGCAAAGTCAAAGTCAAAGTCCAGCCAAAAAGGATATTAATTTTACTTTTATTTTAGAGGCAAGCATTTCAACTTAATTTTGCAATATAAATCCAATCTAAAAAGCTTTAAATTACAACAACAAGTACAACAAGAAGAAGAAGAAGGCACTGGCCAAGTGCAAAGTCATTAAATTGATAAATAACCAAAACTTTGCTCATAATCGCAACGACTGAAGTCTGCCACGTTACGAGTAAATGTCTTCAAGGATATTCCTGAGAACCTTTGCGTGAGGAGGAGCAACAACAACAACAACAACAACATTGGCTGAAACACCAACAGAAACAAGAGGCAAGAGGCAAATCCAAACATTTATCAAAGGCAAACAGAGCCGTAGTATAAAACGGAACGGATCGCATCATCCAAATCCCGAGCTGGGCATGTTTTACTCTGCATTGCCGCTTCAGTACCATCTTTGGTTACGGTAGCTGACAATGTTTGCTTAAACAATTTGTGAATGCCCAGCGGGTAAGCCTCTGTGCGTGTGTGTCTGCCTGTGTGTGTGTGTGTCTGTGTGTCTGTTTGCGAATGGGCACTGCGCCATGGCTGATCCATTTAAATGCCGCACATAAATTAACATACCGTAGTCGTAGCTGCTATGCCAGAAGGTTGAGGTCAAACAAAGCCCCCCTCACACCCACATAGACACATCTATGTATCCACCCACTATCTCACACACACACACACACACACATACTTGTGCATATGTCCAGCAGACACCTTTTGACATACAGCACATTTGGACGCATCATTGAACGACTCACTGAACGACATATTGATGTATTGGCCGAGCTGTATTGAATGATAGACTCGCTAGCAGCGAATCATGTCAGCGTCCAAATGTTACTAATATTGAACAAACGCAGAGAGAGGGAGATAAAGAAAGCAGAAAGGGAGGGATAGAGTGCGTCACCCCGTCAACCCTCCGGCCAAACGGCTGTGCCACCACCCCAACTCTGCCCAGAGGCGCTTCATTACTTTAAATGCTTTACACGTACAACATTTAGGCAGGCGGACAGACGGCGACACTTTGTCTAGGGCGCGTGTTGCTACCGTTATTGTATACCCTCTATACAAAAAGGGTAGCTTGAGTTTGTCGAGTAGCTTGTGACAAGCAAAGCAGTGCAGAATTGGTGGAGTCTAATATTAATAATACTCTGACTTTTACAATTTTATTGATATTTGTATGATATATGAACAAAACTATCTAAATAAGGCTTTTGTTTGTTATCGATATCTCAGATATTATCGATATATTTATAAGATACATAATAAATTGTAAAAAGCTCGTTGAAAGGTATATTCTACATAAATTGAAGGAAAACTATGATATTCGTTCTTTCAAATATCTTGAAATCCTTCCAGCTAAAGTGTATACACAGTTCTTTACGATGTAGAGCTAAAGCGTATACACAATTCGTTGTGCCGTAGGTCTGTCTACTGTACGGAATATTCAAGGGCCTTAGTACTTTATTGGTGCACGTTGTTTCCCCACTCTCTTCCCCTAGCCAAAAAACGCATAGCAAACGCATTTTGCACGCAATTCAATCTATTTTTCTTTTCATTCGGAATCTTTTTGTTATGGATCGTCTGAGGCAGGGAGAGGATACGAGGACAGGATGATACTACTATATATGGATGCCAAAGTGACTGAAGCGAATGGATGATGTCGCTAAAGTTTTTTGAAAGCCAAACTTGTACATTTTGTTGTCTCGCCTCTCGATGACTGACATGGGGTATGGGCTAGGGGTAGGGGATGGAAGAGGGAGGAAGAGGGAGAGCGATATATACAGGGGTAATCCTGTTTGCGATTGCATATAGTGAGTTGAGTTTATTTTTTGCTGATTACAATAGTTGCCACATATTGATTTTATTACACAATTCGAAGAGTTTTACGTCGTAGGCTTTGCAATCAGCATAAAAACAGCAAGACGAAATTGTGCGGCAATACTCGTAAATTGAAGAATCGAAGCATATATATCTTTAATCCTATAAAAGTGAGTGGTTACTATAAAAAATAAAAAAAAGTAATTGCAACTTTCGGAAACTGTAAAATTGGGTGAAAAGCTACTGCAACAAGTGCTGCTACGAGTATTGAACTGTTATTGGAAACGAGTTATAAAATGCCAAAGTAGTTAACGATAGGTTTCTCTGACATTATATTTCTTCTTCTTGTTTTAAGCTGTATAACTAAACTTAAATAGTTAAGGATAGTTTAAACTTCATATGGAAACGCATCTAAACTAAAACAGACAATTTACAGGTCTAATTTCCTTTTCTTTATAGACGTCTTAGCTCTCTTAGCATATATGTATATTTCTTTCCAATCTGAGAAATCTCATTGCATATTAGTAAACTTTAAGTATATTGTTCTGCTATTAACTGTAATAGTTATAGTAAGTACCCATAAAAGGTCAACTTTCAATACTTTTGAGTACTTCCTATAGAGCTTTATAATCACCTTACTAACCGTTTCCTTATAGAGCTAAAATCCTTTAAATAGGCACCGGTTCTTTAATAACTATGCCAGACCCTGCTACAGCTCGTAGTACTTAAAGACTAACAAGACCAACACCAACAACAACACCAACAACACCAACAACAACAACAATAACAATAAGACTTTGGTATACTAGGAGGGGCTATAAAAAAAGTGTTACATGGACAATTAAGTTTTTATGAAACATTTCCGTTAGGTGGCGCTAGTGTGCAAAAACAAGTAAACAACATGCACACACGCACACACACACACACACACACACACATAGAGAAACGATTTGCTGCTGGCGCCAGACGCCATTCGCCTAGCTGTTGCGTTTTGGGGTGGAGTACGGGAGTTTGGGTTGCCTTTTGGGCTATAATAGCAAAAACATACGCTTCACAGCGCATAAAAATAAGTTCGTGTGTGTGTGTGTGTGCGAGAGAGAAAGAAAGTGAGTGTGTGTGTGTGTGTGTATGTAGATTGGGCATGTTCGTGTCTGCATTTGTATTTTAAATACATTTTAATTAGTATTTATTGTTTTTGCAGACGGGCTGCCGTTTGCCATTACCATTTGGTCAACTTTAACCCCTCCTCCAGCGTCCGTGCTGCCCCCCGCTTTGACGAGCACTTAACACTTGCCAAATTAGACATGCAACAACTACAGTGGCAGCGGCAGGCCGAGAAGGGGTTAAGTTAATCAAAAGGCAACACACATGTGTATGCAACCGGTGCGCTCAGTTTCAACTTCAACTCCAACTACAACGCCTAACCCCCTCCCCAGCATTACGGCACTTCCCTTGCCCTTTTCCCTTTGGCCCTTCCCCCTCCTGGGGCAAACACAATCAGTGTCTTTCTTTCGGCTCTTTCGGCAAAGCAATTAACTACGCTTTGATTAACACTCAACGGCGTTGTACGTCGTTGACAATGACGACGACAGCTGGCAGGCAGCAGGCAGCAGCCAGCAGCCAGCAGCCAGCACAGACAACCACAGCCTCCGAGCAACAACAACTAGAGTGAGAAAGAGAAAGAGAATAGAAATTGCTGCGGCAACAGTAGAAATAGCAGCGCTTAGAGGCCGCCTGTTAAGTTAACAGCTGTCAATTACAGTGCCATTGTCGCTGTCGCCGGGTCTGTCGCTGTTTCTGTTTCTGTCGTGATGTCCAGCTTAGCCGCTGAGCTGTTAACCTAATAAGAGCAGCATTCACTTAACATTCGCTATGTGTGTGTGTCTGTGTGGGTGTGTGAGTGACCAGTCGTATCCTGCGCTAAGTTCGCCTGTAATTAAAGTGCACACAGTAATCGAGCTCGTACGTGTGGAGCTTAGTTCGAAACGTTTATGACTTGGCCCCTTGATTAAGCTCTGTTATAGCCAACTTCTGTTACTCTTATTGTCGTTGTTGTTGTTGTTGATGATGTCAATGTTGTTGTTGTTGTTATTGCTGTTCTTGCTAATTCTGGGGTTGCTTGTGTTTAGCAGGCAGACTGTGTAGTTCTGGAACAAGTTATGACAGTTTTAGCACCCACTGTGAGATTTCTATGTGTGTGTTTGTGTGTGTTTAAGCCACCCTCTATTCTTTCGGGCCACAGGCGAAGTTCATTGAAGCGCATAATCGCATGTTAAATGTGTTGTAATTAAAATATTAATTTCTTCGTTTGGGCCGTTCGCCTTGACAGAGTCGACGCCTTCGCCAATGTCTGATCCTGCCCGCCTGCCTGAGTTCCTGCCTGCGTTCCTGCCAACTGCCTGACGTCTGCCTGCTTCCTTGCGGTTTGTCTCCAGTGTAATTATAGTTTTCTTTCGCAGTACTACCCAAACGCACGCACAGGTAAACGTGGTGTGGCACAGAGGTCCTTATGGTGTGCAGTAGTTTTGCGGTAGCTTAAAAGCTCAGCAGGGGTACACAGCACAATAAATATCTAATAAGTTTATGTAAATGTACTAATAATTAAAGCAAAGTTTAAAACAGGTGTTTAAACTGACGCTTAATGCATCTGAATACGAGTAATCTTTAGTACCCCATTTTATTTTCCGTGTTTGTTTTAATTAGTTTGGACATGTTTAGGTTAAGCTCCTTTAATGTGTTATTTAAATTGAAATTTATGCAATTTAAAACTTATCCTTATAATTGAAGCCCCATTAGACAGACAGTCACAATAAAAAAATGAGAGTCAGTCACTCTCAATCACCGGAAACATATATACAAAACTTGTGGTGTTGTAATCGGATATAAGTCGAATTCTCCGGAGAGCAGTCCAACACAGCATAAAGCCATAGACATCATTCCCCAAATTAGATATATGAGTATAAGCCAACCAAAGACAAAAAAAAAGCAAGGACCTTTATATTCAGACCCGGACCGCGATGTCCAACCGTACATGGTCCTGGCAACTAAGCTGCCATGCATAGAGTTTCACATTTGATTTACAAAAAGCCAAAAAAACAGAGAGAAAAGGGAATATAAAAAAGAAATGGAATTAGAAAAGCAACGAATGCTGTATACTCTATACTTAAACTTAAGGTGTCCCATCATTTAAACTTAACATAGGATATCTTAAATTGTTTCCTGTATCATATGTTGTCTATATCTATATATCTATCTATATCTGTCCTGTATAAAGGAAAAAAGAACTCTGTGAAAAGGTAACTTTATGCTCTCTAATTTTATGGAGAAATGAAAATTTTGTTCTAACAAAATGTTTAGTCTAGAAAGCAAAGCTTAGGGCTAACGGTCTAACCCAACAATTCCCCAAGTGACATACGCAACGTGCGTTGATCGGGGTGTTAGAAGGGCGTGTTGCGGGGGCGCTGAGTGACACGGGGGGCGTGTGCCTTGGGGGCGTTATAAACAAAAAATTAAGCGCATACGTGAGCTGCATACAGAGCTTAGCGCTGCTCTGCTCCAGGACCTCACACGAGCCAAATGCATCCGTGTGTGTGTTTGTGTGTTGTTTTGGGTTGTCAGACAGGGTACCGCTCCGTTCGCCGTACACTCCGTCCGCTTGGTGGCTCGTCCGATCCCTTTACCTAAGGCGGCGCATCGTTTTTTGCTCATTATGTGAATAGCAATTTTTTTCTGAAGAACATACCATAAAAAAAGGACTATTGGATAAAAACTACCCTCATATATGGTCTCTGTGTGCGTGTGTGTGTTTGTGTGCTATTTGTTGTTATTAAACGGGTCTGTGACTTGGTTGGACGCACGGGAATCGCATGCGGATTCCACTGCAGACTGACGACTGTCGGGACTGTTGGACATTGTCTGGGCCGCATTCGTGCGTTGCAGCCGGGGCACGCATATTGTAATCGAGACTGACCACAATTATGTTTGATGCCCCGAGGATCTGTTCACCTGTCTCGGCAGACAATGTTACTCATTAGCGGCCCAAGCATACATTCTACGGGTCCCCCAGAGACATACGTAAAGAAAGACAGAGAAAGAGCTATTAATGTGTCTATAAAGCGATGTCAGTCGAAGAGCAAGTGTCAATGTGGCAGCAGGAAGTTGCACCTTAACACCTGCACCCACTCTGAGTGCCCCCTTGCTGTAGCTCCCTCACAGTACAAAGGCGACTTGCCGCAAATTTGTGACAGCTAATCGGGTTCAGCTTTTGCCTATCCTTCTGCCCCTGCCACGCCCTCATCTTGTTCAGTTCATTTCTCTAATTGTCTGTAGCAGAACGAACAACGAGGAAAAAAATTGTATTCCAATTCAATTTCAGATGCTTATCGGAACCAAAGTCGAGGGCTTCATTGCCTTGTTGTCCGGACAACCCCCAGTCCCCCAATCTCCCCCCAGACCATCCTTGCTATCTACCCGCTGGAGACGTTGGTATAAAGAAAGCGGAAAATCTATTTTCATTATGATTCCTTCTATTTGCCTTTTGGTTTGCCGACATCAACTTCTACTACTCCCATCAGGTTCGTCCCAGACTTGCGGCTGATAAGCTTTGAGACATGGCCAGGAGACAAGGGATAAGGAATTCGTTCGGGCTGCAAGCTGGAGATCAAATGGAAATAACAGTAAAACAGCACTAAGCATGGCACAAGCCCCCGTTTCGATTTCGATTGCACGTGACCAAATTATTTTCCCTCATATGTCGTCAATGTAATTTTGGTATGCGATATGTGCGTATCCCACGTATCTTACGGATAGCAGCTCCTAACCGTTACCGTTAGGTAGTTGATATTTTTATGGTTAATACTGTCGTTGCCTAGGCTGACTAACAATTAGCGTTGCTCTGGGAGCGAAAGGGAAGTACGCCGAACGACTTGTCTTGGATTAATCAAAATCTATTGGCCAAAATCGCTTTACCCGTATCCCACAGCAGCTTGCTGTTAGCTCGTAAGTTATGTAAATCGTTATGCATCGTCGGTGAAGGCAGTGAAGGCGGCAGTGGCGGCACCTTTGCTTAGTACATAAATTATGTTAATGGCAATTTGCGGCATTTTGGTCACATTGGGCCACTGCCACACGGCAGTGTTAAGTGTCAACGCAATTGCTGCCTCGATTTGTGGCTTAATAAATATAAATATATATTGCTTTATATTTTATCATTCCCCAGTTAACATACCAAAGCGAGTGGCTCTCACAGATAGAAAATAAAACTACGATTGGATAAACAATGTATGAATTCCCAAGTGTTTCAGCTTGATTAATATATGAAAGAGATTCTTTGATGAACTTATTGTTATCGTATCCACAGATCTCTTAAATAAGTAACATTCCTTAACTATAGGTATGAACTTTAACTTTTAGAAACGTTTCTGTATACAGTTCTCATACATTTTATATAAGAGTAGATTTTTTTCCATTTGAAATGTCAATTAAGTCAATTAAGAATGATTTCAAGAAGCTTGGTACTCTGTAAATATGTCTAGATACAGGACTAATTAAGGCTCTACTTTTGATACTCTACAGACTATACAGTCTATCCTAACATAGATAAATACAAGAGGATACTAATTTAAAAATTTCCCTTTAGAGATATGTAAAAATTAAGAATTAAAGCTCTAAGTGCTAACCTCAGATGAAAAGACTAGGAAAAGTTTTCAGTTACCCACAGAAGATACTGTTGGTATATTTAAGATACACATGATAATCTTTAATAATTCTAGTTTCTATTATATTCAAAATCAGGTATTAATCCTTAAGGAACAGGTTCTGACACATCATTAAGGACTTCCTGCTGATTTGAAGCTTACAGTTTCCCAATTTTACTTTGGACATATAACCGAATATAAGAAAAATTGTATTATCTGCGTGGACAACAGTGTTTGATCCTGTCTTTGTTGGATGGTAATGCGGCGTCCATTTGTATTGGCAACCGAAATGGAAATTGGACTGATTTAATGGCAGCACCCCAAGGTTGTAGGAAGTATCAATGGTCGTATAGTAGTAACGGAACAGTAAGGGACTAATCCTTTTCTAAATGCGCTAGAAATGCCACATGCTGTGCAGCAAATGCAACATTTGTGTTCAAGGACACGCCACAAGGAAGAGAAATGAAAAACCAACTCGATGCAGAAGAACTGAACTGAACCCTGGCTGTAGTTATGAATGCTGGTGTTATTGGTGGTGGCACTGCTAGTGATGCTGCCTGACTGGCTGACTGTCGAGCTGCCTGGCTGATCCCTCATTCCCCAGGGGCTGAGGGGTGTAACAAAAGTCGCGTGGAAATGAACGCACGACGCATGCAATAATTCAAAATAATTTGAGCAAACAATTCAAGTGGTTTAGGGGTTCTATACGTTCACGTCTACATCCACATCCACATCCATGTCCTTCTCCTGCTTCTTCTTCTTCTTACCAACCATGTCAATGTCAACAAAATGACTCGTTGCCACACCGGAACAGGAGTGAGTGGCAAGTAGACACGTGCACATTACCCGAAATTAGAGCCAAGATTCATAGAGTTATCCAGCTGTCACGCGCTTACCTGCAATCAGAATAAGGAAATATATTTTACATTCTTTCATTTTAATTTTGATTCTTTTTTTTAATTAAATCGAGCATAAAAACATTTATATTACAAGTATCCTAACTTTAATGAAGCTTCCATGTGTCGACCAACCGTGGCCAATTACGAGTAGCAAATCGTAAATTACAAAATATACTCGGTATACTCCTGTATGGCCAATGGATTTAATGGCCACAAATTGCAGGAAATACCAAAAAAAAAATGGGAGTTAGATTTCTAGCCGATTGACTACAAGATATCCTGTAATATGTAGCAGAAAATCGACGTAATCTGCGGCAACTTGTTTTTAAGAATCAGCCAAAACATAGGAATATATGTATATATTATAGATATATACAAAATTTGATTGATGATCGGTAGATCAATTATATTTTAAAGACTTGCTCTATATACTTTATTTAGTCTCAGTGTTTTTTCTGTGAGTTAAATAAATTTACTCTTTTTAGATCCATTTTGATGAGGAGACAAAAGTGGATGAGGGCGTGTGGAATATCTCAAATTACCAAAATTCCTTTAAGCTTTTTATGTATAATAATATATCAATCCTTTCAATCGATTTTTCAGAACTTCAGGGTACGGTTAATATACAAATCTGTAATCGAACCGAACAACCGAAAGAATGAACATAAGCTGTTTACCTGTTCCTCAGTAAGTCAGGATCAATGGTTGTACCCTTCTTGTATGATTGGCTACAGGGTATAGGAAATAGGTTTGAAACGAGTCACAACGGCTCCAAATTGTATGACAATTAAAAAAGGGAGCAATCAAATACATTCATTATTTTCCAGCGTTCGTTTTTTATTTTCAATATTGTCGCAACATTGTTGAGCGCTTAATCAACGGCACCCGCCAAATTGCTGTTCCGAGCTTTTGGCACCCAAACATTCAAAAAAAAACGAAGGAAAACAACCAAAAATAAAAAACAAACGCTGGGAAACGAAGCACAAATAAAAATGTAAATATTAATAAGCGTCAATATGCGTTGAAGCGGCAACAACGAGCGCCACACAGAGACAGGCTAAAGAGGCAGGACGCAGGAGGCAGGAGCCCGAGGAAGTGCCTGTGTCGGAGGGAGCAGGGGTAGCTTAAGTTGGTGTGGGAGCGAAATTGGGTGGGTGAACGAAGCCAGCTAAAGGCAGGCAAACAAACAAACAGCCAGAGCCTGAGCCACACAGTGCACATAGCAGCAGCAGCCAGAGGAGGAGGAAAGGATCAGGCGGATGGGCGCGCGGTCGGTCAGACAGATGGGGTGGTAGAAGCAGCAGCAGCAGCAGCCACACCCTAAAGCCAATAGCAGACACTTCGCCCCCACAAACCACCCGAAAAAAGCCGAACTAAAATCCGAAACGGCGTCGTTTACCACTCGGCGGACGCACTGCGGCGGGTCGAGCGGCCAATACGCTAATGTGAGACTAAACACGAGCCGGAGACCAAAACCGATTTCCGTCAAACTGCCGTTAGCGTGCGGTGTCTAAATGTGTGTGTGTGTGTGTGTGTGTGTGTGTGGGTGTGGGTGTGTGTGTGGCTGTGTGCGTTGCATAGTGTGTACATTGGTAGCGTAAATAACTTATACTGACAGGGCCAATTCCCAAGAAGAGACTGTCCAAAGTTGAGACAAGTTAAGACAGAACGAAAAAAGAGTTATCTGCGGGTTGTCAAACTTGAAGCACCCTAACGGATATATGTATGAGCATACTTTAAGTTATAGTAAGCTGATCTTAAGTAAATCTCATGAACTGGAATTGCTATTTGGCAAGTAATGAAATCTAGAGAAGTTAAATGAGGCCAAAGGTAATCTAGAGAGGTTAAATGGGGTTGAAGATTACTTTGCGATGGGAGGATAAATGAAAGGACATTCAAGTAGAAAGTTGATGAGAAGATACGGAAGCATCTAACAGATTCTGGTAGAAAGTATGTTGAGGCATCTGTATATGTTTATGTTTCGCTATGTTATTGTATACTTTGGCACCACTGTGGAGGAACTAGCGTTGCGTCCTTTTTCGGTAGCGTCCTTCACACGCTTGCCACCACCACAAGCCTATGGCATAGTCGTACTTCTGTGTTGAGTTCCGTACCCATTGGCATCGCCATCGCCATCGCCATCGCCATCATCATCATCATCAACATCAAGTCAGGGACTTTTGTGAAATGGAACTTTCAACACCGGAAGCAGCGTGTTGCATGTATTTATGTAGATATTAGCGCAGCGGCTAGCCCAACCCACTAGCCTATGTGGAGTAGCCCTTAGCCTGGCCCGGTCTGGCATAGGCTAACAAGGACTGAGAACGAATCAAACCCAAACTAAAGCCGTAACCATATTCAAGCCGTATGGCATCATGGGGAGTTTGAATGTTGTTGTTTTTTTATAAGCGCGACTATAAACCAGATTTGGCAGAGCTCTTTCTTTCTCTCTCACACACACACATACACACTACCCTAACATATTCAATAGCGATAAAGCAAGGGGGGCAGTAGAGGGGTGCACAATGGACCTGGACATGGAGGACGTATGCGTGAAGGGCTAGAAGGAACACAGCCTGCGTCCCAGTCAAATTATAGTCCGTGTTTGTGTATGCCCCACGGTGGAATATGCAGAAGCAGCAAGCAGCAAGCGGCAAGCGACAAACGGTATTCGAAGAGGGTCGAGAGAGCAAAACCAAAGGAAAGGAAAGAAAAGGCAAAAACGGGAAAGCAGCAGCAATTTTTTGAATGAAATTATGCATTCATAACCATCGACGGGCCATTAAAGAGGGCCCATCCCATTCCATCTCAGCCCATCACATACCATCCCAAAGAAAGAAATCACAAAAGCTATGGAAAGGTAAGTTTTAACTGGGGGCTGTGCTTGAACTTAAGTGAGATTGCGGTTGAAAGAGTTAACCCATCCATAGAGTAGCTTAGGACTAAAGATCCAAGGTTCTAGGGGAAATATCAGACAAAACAGAGGAAATGTTAGCTCTCGATTGTATTATTGTTAAATGAAAGGAATGATCGTTCTTATATGATATATATTTATGATTCTTTATAGCCTGATTGATATTAACACTTTGAAGTCTGTCAGATTCTAGATAGAGTTTATTCAGTTGGTTCGAATTTTCTATAGGGTTGATTGGAACATATTCTGCTTAGGTTCTATTTAGTTATTGGTCACTTGCATGACAAGTTATTAGGAGTTCTGGTCGGCAACAAAGGAGTGGCAACCCTTCCGTTATCTCGTGCTACCCTTAAGCCTTTAATCAAATGCAGCTCAGGCAGCAACCCCTTTTACTCTTGGATTAACCCTAGGCTTCGTCCATAACAACTTGTTATTATTATTTGTTGTTTAATTTAAAAAAAAAAATAATGTCGCGCGGTTTAATATCCAAGCTGTTGTCCCCTTTCAATCACATTGGCTGCACCGTGTGCTTGCGCTTGCCCCGTGTGCGTTGCTACTGGCAGGGGGCATGCATCAGCAACATCAATGAAATGTGTAAGCCTTTGACTTGATGTTACTACCGTAGGACCAAGGGTCGTTTCGGCTGTATGTGTGTAATTGTGTGTGTGTTTGTGTGTGTGTGGCATGCAACTGCAGAAACCTGTTTGACCGAAACTTGTTCTCAAGGGTTTAACCACTGGGCACTGGCCACTCGCCAGTGGACACAGCCCCATGCCATGTGCCGAAAAGAACGAATACCAAAAAAATAAAAAATGAAGCAACTGTTGACCAGTTAGGGGCAGAAATCTCAATATGCATATGACGTTAAAATAAAAAGACAGACCGAGGGAGAGAGAGAGAGGGGGAGAAAGGAGAACTTTGTGTCGCGTGTTTCCTCATAATTTTCTGACCAGGGGTTGAGGTTAAAGTTAAGGGCAGAGTGAAACGGTAAACGTTTTCGTGATAACATCTGCAGCACGCTGTTGCGATTTCCACTTCTTCTTTTTTTACATCTTGCCTCTACCCTGTTCCCCAACACCCACCTTACCAACCCCCCCAGCCGCCAACCCACAGACAGTAAATGAGCTTGCAACGAGGGTTGCTCATTGCAAATAATTATACCATTGTCCAATGAAGTTCGCTGCCACCGATATAATCTAATTTGTTTTATCGTGGGGTATTTCAAAAGCCACACAACAAATTTTTGGGGGTAGTTTGAGCGGGGAAATTTTCAGATAGAAATGAAGATGAAGATGACCCAATAACCCAGATGTGATACACGTCGTCACTTTGTTGTTGTTGTTGAGTTTGAGAAGGCAACGCGCAAATATACAGAAATAATTCACAGCTGTTTATCGCTAAGAAGGAGAATTTGTGGCATGCTAATGCTCTTCAGTTAAAACCCCATCAGGTGCTTGAAGATGTTGGCAATAAAACATCAGCTAAAACCAGCAAATACCACAAAATCCTCAGGCTAAATGTGCACTTCATAACTCATTTGTCGTTGCGACGAACTGAACCGAACGATTCACGTGTCTGACGACATTTTCCCGTGGAGTCAGGTTCAATGCCTGCTCCTCATTCGACCTCACACACACAAAAACATACACACATACATATATATGTATATACATATATATATTACCCCAAGCCACTGATTGTATGTTATGTCTGTTTGTCGGTTAGCTCATCGCGTGTAATGGCAACCGATTTTCACTCTTTTGTATTTGATTTTGAAAATGTTTCGATTTCTGTTGCTGTTTCTGGTTCTATTATGCTCTGGGTTCAGTTTGGGTTTCAGTTTTGGCTGGGAGTGTGACGAATGCGTTACATTTGTCAAATTAGCTAGGGCAGATAAAAGATTGTTGGGTGAAGGGGCGTGGCCAAATCCGAAAAAGCCAGCAGGAGCACCCATACCATATACTATATACTCTGCTATTCGCTGCATGTTTTATGCTGCCAGAACCCGCAGCGAATGCAGTAATCCACTAGCTGCCAATTAAGTATATTTATAGCACTCACTGTATATTGTAAAGCGTGTGAAGATTAGGGAAAGATTCCGACTGCAGACTACGGAAATCCCTCAAATACTTGCGTTGTGTATTGGTACATTGAACCCAATCATCAAATGTGTTGATTATCTAATGTAACGCTTGAAACCATAATCATAATTATATATAATCGTATACATGTATAAAGATAAATATGGTTGAACAGCTGATTATCTGATTATCTTTAATCTATAAGATAGATACTACTATATGTATTCTGTTTCATTGGTTCTTTTCTATTAAATACTAAAAAGGTCAAAGACATTCTTCAAAGTAAAACAAAATTTGAAGCCCAACTGCTAAAATTCCCTCAGAAGTTACGTGTCCTTCAAATTAAACCAATTTTCTCTCTCTCTCTATCATTAAGGACTAAGTTTAATGCAACCAATTTCAGGTTAATTTACTACAAACACAAAATTATATGGCTTATGGGCATTTGCTGCAAGACAATTTGTGGCATGTTGAGGGCATTTACCGCACGACCTCCCAAGGACTCTAATATGCAGCATAGATGACTATAGATAGTTGTCTTGTTTGCGCTATTATTGAACTAAACTTGACATTTTGCACTGACACTGGCACTGGCAGTGGCAGTGGCGTTGGCCAAAAGTCTGGAACTGGTCTGGAGGACGAAGGAAGGAAGAGCGAGCGATGTATACACGCAATAAAAAGGATAATACGACGAGTCGAGCGGCGAATGCGATGAGCTGACCCGACCCCAATTTAAGTTACAAAGGCCGCCAAACAGGAGGCAGCTGCTGTTGCTGTGCTGTTGCTCCTGGTCGGACAATTGAGCTCATACCCTCGTGACTTCATCCTCGTCAGACGAGCCGACGACACGAACAACAAAAGTTCCTCCGCTGTGGGGTTGCTGTTGCTGTAGGCACCATAACGCATCGCACCGCGAATAGCTTCATGCAAAACAGGACGAATGAGGCAGGACACAGCGGTGCGTTTATCAAATGAATTTATTTGTTGGCACTCCCAAAAAAAATATATATAAATAGGATATATGTAATATTCAATAGACTGCCAGAGCTTTTATAGGCAGAGCATAAAAAGTGGAGGGCCTGAGGAAGGATCCTTAGTACTAGTCGTTGTCAAATTTTTATAAAGCTCATTGGCTTTGGCTTATTGAATTGCAAATGATTTGGCCTCGGGGTTGACATTAAAGTTGCTCTCCCTTCAATTACGATTTCAGCCACTTTTTTTAGCTCTTAATAAAATATTAATGCTCAGAGTCAATAAAATCAACACATTTCTATAAAAAAGTTTGTCCAAGAGCGGAGTACGAGCATGAACTTAGTGTCACAGGATAACAGCTGGTAGACGGGCCTTCAAACTGCCAAGGACTCTCTGACTTAAAGTCAAATTAAATTTTAGGCACAGCTCACAGAGATTTTAATTAGATGTAATGTCAGCTTAATGAGTCTGATGTCCTGTCGCTTGAGCCGTTGCCTTAGCCTCAGGGGGGTTGCTATACATTGTGTAAATGGCACAACTGAGCGACTAACTGTGCTTCTGGTCGTGGTGGTGGTTCCTCGGGTGGATAGTGGTCATGGCCAAAGGGCGGAGATTGCCTGTTTTTGATTATTTTTAAAAGCATCTCAATGGAAACAGAAGCAGCACCGCGAAAATAATATTGACATAAGGAATGTAGATTGTAGATTGTAGAACGTAGATGAGATGTGCTTTGACAGTTCTGATTTGATGATATTATAAAGAGTTGAAAATATTGCTTAAGTCAGGATACTAAGGTAAGTCATGAATAGGTAAACACAGCGGATATTGTAAAGCATCTTTTAAAGTAAACTCGCTTTCTAGCTCTTTGACCACAGAAGATCTTGAGCTCTTCGATAGACAAAATCCTTTTATAAATTTAAAGGCTTTCTTTCTTTCTCTTTCCTTAAAGAGTTTTCCTAAACAGTTCTTATTATTATCTTCTTGCTTTAATTGGATTAGATAATCCACGGATAAGCTTCTTCTGGGCTTCTTGCAGCTCCTAGTCCCGTTCCGAACTCTTCGGTTTAATGATTTTTTTACCTTTGTCTCTTCTATTTATGTCATGACTCGCACAAGTCCTTCGGCTAACTTTAGATGTTTTATAGGACTTCTGCTGTATTCTATTCTATACCACATTTAATTGCTAGCTAAGCCCTGCCGGGAAAGGACTCACCTTACACCTTTCCTTCGACTAAACCAGAGAAAATCTTTGCGAGCAACTTGTCGCTTGCTCATTAGCAGCCGCAGCAGTCGCTTGCCTGGCTGGGCATACAAGGATTTCAGAACTTAGTCTGGGTCCTACCTCAAGTTGCAAAAGGACACACACAAGGACACCTAAAAAGGATTATTTACTAGGGGCCAGATCAAAAATGCGTAAGAAGAGGCATAAACACGAGCATTTTACATTTATATACGAGAAGACATTAAAATAATTTTTTATGAATATTAACAGAATTTTTAGAATGCACAGAAGGATAAACGGTGCCTATCTTTATATATGTGTATGTATATGTGTGTGTGTCTTAATTGATGCGCGGAGACCTGTATTCTACATGCATGCATGCATACACACAAATACTTATGTATATACTTATGTGTTAAGGTCCGTCTGTGTGTCTGTCTAACTGTTTGAACTTGGAAACTTGATTTTGCGGAAGAAGACAGAAGTAAGAAGACGGAAGGCATAGCGCCAGGAAAAAGGCAACAGCTAAGAGTAGAACAACAACAACAAGAACAAAAACAGCAACGTGCAACATCTGGCGCTAAGTACAAACTGTGATACACAGAGACTGAGAGACACCCGAAGACAGACCGACGGACACAGAGACAGACAGACAGACAGACTGACAGCCAGGCAAGCAGGCAGGCAGGCAGCACACATACGTGTAGCCTCAGCCTCATCCTGATACGGACGTATGGACGAGTACGAGGACTGCCTTGGCACCGCGTGCGGCGGCTCCTCTTTAAATTGCTGACTGCGCGCGCAGTATGACAGGACCTTTGGCAATGGCTTTAAGCCCGCCCTTCTCTTTCAAGTGCTTCCTGAGAAAAGGAAGTTAGACCAAAAATTAAGTATTTTGTTGGGCTAAAATTGAAAGCGCCGCTTGCGTTCCCAAAAACTTTAAAAGCCATCCCAAATGGCAGCCGAACAGAGAACAAGACTTCGACTGCGACTATGGCTGTGACTGCCACTGCCACTGCGACTTCGACTGCGACTGAGACTGGGACAAGGACAGGAATAGGGATTGCGATTGGGATAGGGATAGGGATAGGGAGCAGGGCCGTAGCGGGCTAACGGGTACGTATAGGAGGCTCTGGCAGCGTGAGAATATTTTTATGCAGGATATTTTAGCGGCTGCTCATCAAGAGTTGAACACACCCTGGTGGGAAGTTTGCTACCCTATCAGACATACACGCTAGCGCACACATACACACGCGTTACACACACTACACACAGACATGCAATCGGCAATACCCACTCTCATATTAAGTCACACGACTCTCACACTCTCGCTCTCTCTCAGAATATCTCTCTTCGTGTGCACTTCTGCAACTTTGTTTTTTTATGAAATTTCCCAGTATTCTTAACACTTCCGTGTTCAATTTGCTCTCGGGCTCTCTCTCTCTCTCTCTCGCGCGCTTACTCTCTCGTGAGCACTGCACATGCGCTGTGGGAGAGCTCCCAAAAAATAAATACTGGGCAATAACTCTGTAGTTGTTGCTGTTGTTTTTGTTGTTGTTGCTGCTGAAGTGCACTTCACTGGCTGGGTAAATATACATGTGTGTGTGTGTATGCATATCTGTATATGTGTATACACATATATACGTATTTTTTTGAGTTGAGCGCTCCTTTCATGGTGCTTGGGTCCGAGTGGTCGGTGGTGTTATGTATTTTTTACAAGTGTTTAGTCAAAATTCGTATGCCGTCGCAACGAAGGGGGAGCTCTCCCTCCCTCTGTAACCCTACTTCTTTTCTTCTTCCAGTTGGGGGTACAGTGGTTGAGTGGCAGTGGGAGGACGGGGAGGGGGAGTTGGGTGGAAGCATTTTGTTTACAAACGTAAGGTAAAAGGTTTCACTGAAAAGACAGAGGAGCATTTTAGCGGGGAAATTGATTTTTGGTGTGACGAACTAAGGCGGTGTAGATAAAAAGCCAAAAAGCAAAGCCCCAACACTATATAGAGTCTATAGACTATAGATAATAGGATGACCCGCCGTGATGGGAAGGCTTGAAACACATATGGAAAGTTGGTTGTAACAAAAAAAGCGTTCAAATGTTTGATGAGAGTTGCTTTGACAGCTTCTAATTGAATACAATTAGAGAGTCAATTGGAAGTTAGTCTGAGCATCAGATGAAGTTAAATGATATGCAAAGGGGCAGAAAAAGTCTTCTTTAATGGACGTGGCAGTAATTTGGTCCTTACTCTACTACATATATATTTGGTTCCTGGTACGGACATGGATATAGAGTCATTTATCGTGTTTCCTTTGCGTTTCAGTAACTGCTCGTTATTTTACCACAAAGTTTTCCCATGCCTCAATAAGTGTTTCGTGGTTCGCCCAAAAATGTAAGGTCTTTAAAAATAACGGTATTCGCATTGCAGTGTGTTATTTTATTCTTTTTGGATCCTCAGCCCATTATAAAATGCTTTAAAAGGGGCCATTAATGTTGTGCAAAAATATGTAACAGTCAGAAGGAAGTACCTCGGACTCCATAAAGTGTATACTTTATCAGCCAAGTCGATATAGCTATGCCCGTCTAACATTCTATTCTAAGGGATAATATAAAACTGAGTTTCCAAATTTTTTTGTTGGTTCTTGGTTAAGGGTTCAAGTTAACGCCTGCTTGTAGCCGGGTACACTCGACTATAGCACTCCTACTTACATTTTTCTTTGTGATAATTTACTAGCTTTTGTTCCGCTTCAATTATTTTGTTATTGCTTCTCTTGCTTGAATGATCGTCCAAGTGGTTTTTGGGTTTACATAGTTGAAGTTCCTTTTGGTTTTACTGCATATTGCACTAGCCCTGAGCCTTGAGAGCTGATCGTAACACACATATGTATATATACCATATATATAGAGCACTTGGTGATTAGCCAATATATTCCAGTTCATGGAACTGGAATATAACTCACTTAGCAGAGTGTATTGTTGCAGATCTCTACAGACTCCTGGGGGCTTTACCACACATCAGTTCTCAGACACATCCTTATGTGCATCTGTGAAACGATCTTAATAGCATTTCAGACAACAGACACACAACAGATGATTGACAATAAGGTTGAATACAGCAAAAAACAAAAAACCAAAAAAACACATGAACGCATAAGAAAAAAAACCGCAAGACAAATTTAAATAACTGTGCACACAAAAGGTCTTCAATATCCGTACACAAACCAATAAAAGAGTTGTCCTCGAAGGCGACAAGACACCACCAGGAGCAACAAACTCAAAACACAGCAAAAACCAGAAAACAGATGATTGCGTACCAAAAAGCAAAACAAAAAACCAAAAAACAATATAAAAGGAAACGCAGAATGAGGATTTGCCCGGAGAAACAGCTGTCGAGAATGAGGACAATCGAACGATCCGGTCGCATGATCGCTTGTGGTACCAAGTACTGCGGTGGCATGCAACAGGAAAGTGCAAGGTGCAAAAAAAACATAACAACACAAAAAGTACTAAAATGGGGGACGCCCAGGCTCAATATTAAACAGAAGCAGAAGCATAATAATAATAAGCGCTCTGTGCGGCTTGTGTGAGTATGAGTAGCCCTCAGATGATTAGTATGTTAAGGAATACCCATACCCATAGCCATGGCTTGTACCAGCATTGAGCTTAGGTCTCTGGGTACCTTTCGGAGCTATGCTGGAGCACACAGGTAGGCAACCTGCATGATCTGCCAGACCAGCCAGAGCAGCCAGAGCTCCGCGACTATTGATCGGCCTGTCTGCCTGTTGAGCAGCTGTCGTTAATGAGCCGTACCGCAGGGTCGAATACCAGGAGTACCATATACAAGCACACCAGTAGGAGGGTTGCTTGCCTTTCAGATGCCAGGCATTATTATATTATTCTTATTTTTTTCATTTTCTTTTTCATTTTTCATTTTATTCTGCTTTATTTGTCAGACTATTTAGAGAGCAAATGCAATCTCCGCTTACGGCACGCATCTAATCTTTATTGACGGCTTTCGGGTACGGTTAATGCTATGGAAATTCTATTTGTCAAACAAACAATCTCACTTTGTGTGTGTCTCTCTCTCTGGCTGTGTGTGTGTGTGTTTGTGTGTGAGTTGTTGCAGGTTGTCCTTAAATATCAGGTAGAGAAGGTGCCACACAAACGATCCTTGACAGCTGAACACACAAGATTCTAAGGAACTCAAGCGAGCAAACTCACACACTCGGCCCTTTGGTCCTGTTAAATGATAAACGATGTACGATTGCTGATAAAAAGGATTTTCATGTTTTTCTTACATTATACAGTACATACATACATACATACAACGTATCTATATAATAATAAGTTGTTGCTTGAGAGCATCTGCTGGGCGGTGTGTCCTTTTTGTGTTTTCATTTTAGAAGTGGATGTAAACGAAAGATTGCATAATTTTACTAAAGATCGTTTAAATTGGATAAACGTTGTCTTCGGCAGTTGTTTCACTTAGGTAGGTTGATGGAACGAAACTTGTTTATTCACAGGTGTGCTAAAGGTGACTTACATAATAAAGGACCAAGTAAGGAAGATCTTCGTGTGAGCTTTTTCTGTATATATTATATATTTCTAGATTATCCGATATGGCAAACAACAGTTTAAAGTTGTACGTTGGAATCAAGATCCTATCTAACATATTTGGTATATTGAAATATGTTGTTTTAATGTTTAATTAATAGCCTTAAAGACTTTCATTTGTTAGAGGGAGAGGAGAGGAGGGAGAAATTGTTATGGATTGGAAGTCTGATTGAGTTTATACGCTTTCTGACTCATACCTTAATATAAAGCAATGTCTACGACGATAAATATCGAAAAAACATTTCATTTCCCATTTAGGATAGCTAAGCCCAAAGCCCAAAGCCCGATATACTATATATTAAGATTGGGCCCCGGCGCTCGTGTCAATTTCCCGTTGATTAGCGCAACGGATACCCAACTCAAGCAGAAATCCAGAAAACCCCCCAAAAAATACGACAACAACAGTACGAACAGAAATGCCAAGCCCTAAGCACACACAGTATACCCAAACACTTATACCACATCTCACCCCAAAGAACTAGCAACACCACCAACACCACCATCAACACCACCAGCCACAACAACAACAACAACAACAACATGCAACAACAACAATCTCCTGTTGCGCCCATCCCCTTTTGGCCAACGCGTCGCTTGCGCATTAAATGCGATTTTAATCACTTTCCGTTTTGTCACTGGCGTGTGACTGGAACTGGAACTGGGGGGAGAACCGGGAGGCAGAGTACCGGGCACTAGAAGGAACTGAAGACTGGAGTTCTCTGTGTTCACTCAAGTCTTGCCGTGTACTCGTAGTACTTTCGAGAGTACAAGTATTTTTTTGTTCTTCTGCCTAAAATAATTTCATTTAAATATCCACACATAAACTTTGTCCCGAGCCCCGAGGCGTAGGTCTCGGCAACTTGGTCTCGGCAACTTCGGTCTACAGAGAGGGATATAGAGGGATTGAGGAGTCGGTCTGTTTCTGGTTATGCTTGTGGCTCTGGCTGTGGCTCTGGCGTTGGCTCCGGTTCTGGTTGTGTGAGCTGTTTGTTAATGTAATTTTTATGCTGATTGCAAATTTCCACATATCCGGGCGCCGTACGCTGTTCATTTCTTTGTCAAGGCATTAAAATAAATAAAATAAAGTAAAAATAAAAAAAAGCCCACATGCGTGCGTACCATAATGGCCCCTGATTATGCTCCATACCCTGAAAATCGTTGGGGTCGTCGCTAGGCTCTCGCCCGGACTTGTGCACCCTTGGCGCTAAAGCTCCGTGTCGGGGTTTCTCCTTCCCTGGGTTAATTTGCCTTTTGTTTTATATTACGCGCTCTTAAATGTCGGCTTTTGTTTATGTTGTCGCGTTACGTTTTAATCAGCGGCATTAATTTAATTTAATTTGATTTAATAACACACATCGCAGCATATGTCAGGACTGCCAGAATGCCCAGGACAGGCAGAACAGCCAGGACTTTGGTGTACAACATGAGTCGCTAAGTATGTCTAAGTGGTTCGGCATTGTAGTCCGAGCACAGTCCGTGTGTGTGTACGAGTTTGTTGTGATCTATTGTATTGTGGTCGAGTGTGTGGTACTACGAGTATATACGTGTATTGTATACGATCTCCTCATTAAAATCCTCTAGTAATTCCCAACTTGTTCATTAAGATTATATTTTACAACAATGCCAAAATGGGTGGGGACCCTAACAGGTTCCTACGCTGAAGCTGAAGTACTTATAGGCTGGCCAAGCACATGGCAACTGAATTGGTTGTAAATTTAATGTAATGATGATTCCTTAAGGCTCTCAAGTGATGCCTAATAGGATATCTCATTATACTCGTACTTGTCGGAAATGAGTTGTTAAGCTTTTAAGCTATCTACATACAATAATCATGCTACCAATTATTTTCTTTGGCTTACACTGAGTCAGAACAGGAGCCAGGTTCCTAGTCAATTTCCTATCTATCAGGTTAAGTATAAGTAACTCTTCTTCTCTTATGCTTCTGTTTATTTCAGGTTCTTATTATTCGTCGATTTTCTTTGAAAGGTTCTGTTGATCTCATCAAAGATTCAGCTTTCATCACCTGAAATATCTTAACTCTATGCTATCAGTGTTTCATTTCTTGGTATCCCCATCAAAGGACCCTTTTGGTTTGACACTTTTAATCGAATTTATTCGAGCCTTATGTAGTTTGTATACAATTTGGAAAGCGTGTAAATCGTCAAATCGTTCACCAATTAAAATCATCAACTTGTTTCGTATTCTTGACTTGATTCATGCTATGAATGAATCGTTGGGGTCCGAAATGGTTTTGAATTCCTTTTGGGCATTAGTTCATAAAACCAATTTCGATAGAGGCCAAGCTGAAAAGGGTATCTCAGCTGAGTAACTGACAAATGCTCGCATTCGAAATTTAAATGAATTTTCATTCTACATTTAAATTTCAAACTAACATTTTACCAACACTTCAAAGGTTTCAATTACAACAACAACAAATTTCAACAGGCCGCCGCCCCCCAAAAACCAATATACCATACTCCTGCGTTGAGATCTGGGTTGGGCAGACGCACACACACACACACTAAACACAAACATTCACACACACAGCAACTCACACCGACATAAAAATAATCAAAAATGGCATATAAACAAACACAACGAGGAGAACTGAACTGGAGAGTTGTTAGCCTGACTTCTCCTCTGTCTGTTCATTCCCTTTTCGGTCCCTGCTCGGGCGCCTGCTGCCTGGGCCTGCTGCCTGCGCCTGCTGCCTGCTGTCGTATACCGTATTCTGCTCTTTCACCCTTGGCCCCCTTGGCGCCATTTACGTGCCGTGTTTTGCTACCTTTTCGCTGCTCTCCTGTGCTCGCTTGCCGAGCTCTGTTGCTCTGTTTCTGTGCTTGTGTGCTTGTGTGTGTGTGTGTGTGTTTGTTCAAAATGTTAAAATCCTGTTTATTGGATTCAATGGTTTGTTAATTGCCAATTTCAACTCGTTCTACCATCGCACAACTTTTTGCAGTCACTGTGCTCGCGACCACCGTCGCCGTCACCATCACCATCACCGTTACCGTCTTTGTCACCCTTCCCTCATCTCTATTTTCTTCAGAGTCTCCGGTCTATGTCTCGGCCTCTAACAAGCGTTTGCCTGGCCTGACTGGGTCTGGCCCATCGATGGCTGCCATAATAATTTCCTGGCTATAAAATTCATTAGACCAACGTTTCAGCTCCGACCACCTGTAAATGTCGTCGTCTCGTATGTCTGGATGTCTGGTTGTCTGGCTCGTGGTTTGGTTAGAGGGTCTAACTGGTAGCTACCGTTATGTACAGGTCGATTTATACGATTGTGTGTGCGTGTATATGTGTACACAAGCGTATAGTGCCATGAAATGTGCCTTGAAATGTCGGTGGTGTCGTTAAATTAGCCTCAAGTTGGCATCAACTTTAATGCCAACGGTCTTAGATACCCGTACCCTCAACCTGGACTGTCGTCCCGTCCTATCCTCGCTTCTTCATACTACACACTTATACATACTTGTGTGTGTGTGTGTGTGTTAGTTTAACGAGCTATGTGCGCAACGTTACGCCATGGATCGTAAATAATCGACATAATCTGGGCAACAGCATCGTTTGCTCTACACTTATATTCAAGATCTTGCCGACTGATTTTATGCTCATTCAAATTAGGAACTTACTTAAGTTTCATTCTCCCTCTCTCTTTCATTCTCTTCCAAAGAACTTGAAAAAGCACTGGAAGAGGCAAAAGCCTCATTAGTATTATATTTTCTTGAAACAGCCTATAGAAAAGTATATAATATTCATTGGAATTTATTGTTATCTGAATTGGTAGCAGTTTCAGCTTATGGCAGGAATGCGTTTCTGATTGAAATTTGAATACTTAGAAAGGTTTTAGAACAAGTTAATCAATGCTAAATATTCTTTCTCTTTCAATATTTGTAGAGATTAAGATCAATTGAAGGATCACCTATAATATCTCTTTCGGTTCAAAAGAAAAGTAAACTAAATTTTCTTTTTTATAGCCAAACAGTTGAAGCTTCAACTTCAACGTAAAACACTTCTGGAAGAGACATCCCCCTTATGGTAGACCCCACCAGATGATTATATTCATAGTATAGCTCGAATCTGCCATCAGTTATCAGCAGCTGTCATCTTGCCGGTTAACAAGCGACACTCTTGAGTCAGAGACACACACGTATCCTAAGTGTTTGTCTGCTTTTGAAAGGGCTGCTCAAGAGGCTCAGGTGGCAATGCCAAACACACAGCTAGACACACACATACACCCGCAAAAAAAACAACAGTAACTGCTGTCTGGTGTCGCATTTAATTCAATTGCACAACAAAAAATAAAAATCAAATGAAAATATCGCAACAATTGCAGAAAAAATTGAGGAGAAGAAAATTTTCTGAGCCTTTTACGCTGACAAACAAAAGCGCAAGCAGCAGCTGCAGCTCCAGCCAAAGAAAAAGTGGGCGGTTGGGATATAGGATGAGGAGAAGGAGGAGGAGGAGGCACCACCCTCGCTGAGGTGGAACAGCAACGGATATGTCACAGAAAAGCAGGATATCAAAGCGTGACAGGAACAGCGACGAGCAGCCATGGGTAGTCAAGAGGAAGATGCTCATCATGATCATCATAATGAGGTTCTTGATAAAGAAGAGGATGAACGAAAGCTCACGCACTCCAAAAGTTTCGCAATGCTTAGAACGTACGAGTATCTACGTCATTTTAGAGGGCGCGTCAAACATACACACACTAATACACACGCATATACACTTGAACAAATTTGAATTGACATCACATTTCCGCATCGATGATACCCGCGTCTTTTGCCACTTGCCACACGCAACACACTCAGAGAAATAAACACTATCATAAATCAAAGATTTTTAAAATCAAAGAACTTTTTTAGACAGTTTCTGATCTCTCCTCTTTAAGAAGAGTCTTACTGATCTTAGGTTTAAGATATACATCAAACAGAGTAGACAGGAACATACCCTAAGAAATATCGTACACATAAAAGGATAAACATAAGAAAGGATACACACACAGATCGGTAAATAGATCGATAAATAGACCTCAGGACTAAGAAAGGGGCGCATTTGCAGGCAAATAAATGAAAGTAACGTGACTGGAGGAAAGAAGTCCGTAGGGATTAAGAATAATAAAGGTAAGGGCTGAACTAGGTTCTGAGAAATGTGAAAATGTAAATTGTGAATATAAATGTAAAAGAGTTAAGAAGGCTTAAGGATACAAAAGTGTAGTACCTAAGGTTCTAATGGGATGTGTCAATATTAGGATTATCCGCTTTTATTCTATTCATTCCTATTATATGTGAACAGTATTCATTAGGGTATTTCTCTGAGTGTATTTGGCATGACTTTAGCTTATTCTGGTCCCTTCTTTTTAGCTCTTATTTTGATCTATTTTCTAATATTTTTTCTTTGCGTATACCATGTGCTGCGGAAATGTCAGGGAAATGCATGGAAAATGCTTTTATACTAGATGAATTCCTTCAATGTCTGACAGCTGTAACAACAGTATAAGCGCTTCCGCTCTTAGCCACAACTAATAGACAACTCCCCTTAGTTTCTTTCTCTCACTCTCTCCCTCTCTCTCTCTCTATTGTCTGTCTGCCTCCCTCGTCCTGCTCAGTGTCTGCCATCAATTGCCGAATAATGTTGGGCTATTAAATATTTAAAATGACTCAATTCGGGTTTGTTTTTCGTTGTGTACTTTTTAAAGTTCCTTCCACCTGTGGCCAAATAGAGGGAGTGGAAGGTGGCCGTGTGGATCAACCGGCATGCGACACAACATGTTGCATTTTTAATATGCATTTTTTATATTCTTGTTCAGGTTTTTTTTGTAAGCAAAAGTATTTTAAAGCATATTTTCAAGCGTTGCAAAACATGTTATGTTTATGTCAAAACAATGGAGCAAAGGTGGAGCGAAGGGGGTTAAAGTGTTAAGCGTTGCGTTGCCTTTAAAATTGCTTTCGAAGGTGTGAAAGTTGCAGAACATAGCAAATATGTCGAACAGTTTAAAAACAGGCGTCTAGCAAATCTCCACATTGACTTTCAAGCCTGCGGCACGTGCAGGAGTTAAAAGAAGGAGTAAAGTGGTTGGAAAATTGGGAATGGGGGTGGTAAATTGGAGTGGGTAAGCTGCTCTGAATACCAAACAGAAGGCAACTGACTTCTGGCCTGCAGCATAGCAGAAGTGGGAGAGGAGGTTAGGTGCGGATAGGAGATACGGTCGACGAATGTGTGAAAGACAAGCGTAGCCTGGGCATAGACAGTCAGGGCCAAGGCAATGTCTGTGCATGTGGCCAACATCCGGACCAATGTATATCAGCTACCATTCATCCACCCACATACGCAAACACACACACACACACACACACACACACACACTTTTGCCTTGAAAGTCAACAAATTTTTTTGCCATGTGTTCCCTCTTTTCGTTTTAATTTCTTTGCCATTTGCCTGCTGCATATTTTCACACTTTATCGTCTCTGTTGCCATTTGCCACCATCCACAACTGCTCCACACACACACACCGTCACCACACACACCCACACGATTCACACTACCACCCTCCGACACTCCGCCCCCCGTTGTTTGTTTGCCTGGCTGTCTGTCAAATGAATTATTTGCATAGTTTTTGGGCGCAACGAGCGACAAATGATAAAAACTCTCCCCCTACATTTTTCTCTCTGGACTCCACTTCATCTATAAAATGTTCATTCATTTTCTCCATTTTCACACAAATTTTCAGCGATTTTCCCTATTTTCTATGCGCGTTTTGTCAGGCTAAGCACGGATTTTACACGCCCAACGGCGAAAACATCGTGTAAATATTTATTTGCTGCCTGAATAAGTTTTAAGTATGTTGACATCAACTGCATAAAAATGCAATTCATGCAGCAATTCAATAGATTTCCTTCGCTTTTCTCTATTTTCCATTTTTCCATCGATGCTAATCTCCTGTGTGATTTGCATATGATATGGATATTCGAGTGGAACCATGGAAACCCCATTGAATCCCATTGAATTCCATTGAACTTCATGCAAAATGCAGAATATCTCTGATAGAAATAAAACTACAAAAAGATTATTAAAATATCTCGAGGGAGAATAAATGCGATTCACAGAAAACTAGAAAATCAGTTTGTCACATCTGAGCTGCTTTAAGTTTTAGCTCGCAGCTAGTTCGACAATCCGTTTAAATGCTTCTTAAACGGAACTCAAAGAGCAGATCATATTTGCAATCTCTTCTATTCATCATCTTTTTAAGGGAACTATTCAAAGGTCGTTTGCAGTTTCAAATATAACATCCGATTCATGTCCGCAGAAGCTGCAGCTGCAGTTAATCTCAATTGCCATGGCTTTTATTATCCTTTGCAATGGGTTTCATCAAAAGCCTTTGCAATACACGAGACTAATCAAAGCCGAAAGCATGCACTTGAAACTTGAATCTGACAGCTGGAAACAGGATTCAGGATTGTTAGGGTGTGTGCATATAGAATCCTTTCATGCAGCAGTCCTTGCCCTTAGACTGACGGCACTTGAGCAACTGACGACCAGCGCGAACTATTTTGCGGCAAGTTGATTAAAAACATTGCCCGGCAATGAACCATGAGAGTTAGCAATGGGAGCAAAAAAGAAAAAATTGTGGAAACGCTTGCCAAAAATAGATGACTTTCATTAAGCGTCCAGCTATGGGTCTGTTACCCAAACAACTATCCAGCAAAAGGAAAGCAAAGCAAAGGAAAGGAAAGGGACAAACTATGGTCGCGCCCCGATTTCAACGAGCAGCCGAAAAACTTTTCAAATAGACATTTTCAGAGGCAAACTTTTTTATCAGCAGCAACAGCAACAGGGAACTATAGCTGGAGCAGGAGGAGCAGCAGGAGCTGGAGCTAGAACCAAAGCTATAGCCACAGACCGTAGTCTGTAGTCCGGTCAACATCGGCCGGAAGTTTAGCTATGCCGGTTGGCGCGCCGCTTGCAGTGGATTGCGGTGTTTCTATGGAATGGCCGAAGCAGGGTGAGAAAGGAAAGGGGAGTATGAGGAACGTTAACGGAAACTGATGTGCTGCTTGTTTCGCACTGTGGCTAAGGACATTTTTAAAAGGGGGGTCGCTGGGTGACTTTACCATGGCACAGCAGCCTGTGCACAATTTATGATGTACGACAATGCAGTACGCGGTTAGAGATGGCATTCAACTCACGACATTGAAAGCAAGTACAGATTGAGCCAAGATTAAGATCTTTGTATAAATATATATGATATAATATATAACTTAAGCTTTTACTAATCTCAGAAGAGTTGTATGTCAAAAGTAGCTTATATATTAATGTCAAGAACCAAAAATCTCTTCAGTTATTTAATTGATTTATTAAAAATCTCAGAGTTTTCCCCCTAAAGCTTACTTATTCCTTGCAAGATAAGTGCTTCAATTTGCTTCGCAGCCAACTTAACAGATTCGTTTCGCTTGTACGATGAAAGCACAGGACACGCGTCCAGCCCATCTCTAGCAGGTCGCTGCATGTGGTGTAGCTTGTTGAGGGCCAGACGGCGGGGTTTGCGTTTGTGACACCCGCATTTATGTGCGACTATTTGGTTTATTTCAAATACAATCACATTTACACACGCCCACACACACAGACGCTCACACACACATTTAGACACTTAGTGGTCTTTATTGGTTTGACTGTTTTTGTAGTTGTTCTTGTTGTTGTTTTTGTTTTATGCTCTGACCGTACAGTGGCACCCACAGCAGCCGCCGCTTGTGCGGTTCTTTGGTCATCTCGTCGTTTTCATTTTCATTTTCTGCTCTGTTCTATTTGGTTTTTCCTCTTTTTGCCCAACAAAACCTTTTCCTGCATTTCATTCAATTTGGCTAGATGGCAATACACACACACACATACGCACACAAACATATATACACGCACACATGTGCCATTATAGTTTATGTAGTTTGCGGTCACATTTGGCCTGGCAATATGGGTTAGGTTAGAAGTGTACTGCAAATGACAAGCCAGTAGATCTCCAACTCTCCTCAAATCCTTGCAATCCCTGTGCTCTCCTCTCCAATGGAGTGCTAATTTTAAATGTATATGGATATTTTATTGCTGCCATTAGAGTTATTAGACAAGAGGCTGCTGCTGTTAGATTTGCTAAGTGGCTTCAGACAGTTAAGGGTCCATCGAGTAGTGCAAAGGGGACACGGCTAGGAAGGCAGGGGAATAAGGACATAGACATTGAACCAATGTAGTTTGCATAAAGACAAATTTATTACTTGAGTTCAGACAAGTAACTTCCTTTACCAAGACTGAGGATAAGCTGGAGGTTATCATAAAGCTCTGAATATGTAGTTAGCTTTTCCTTATAGGGATTATTGTACAGGCCGATTGTGGTTGAATTACGTTTATTAAACGATTGAGAGCTTCTGATAACCATAAAGAACGACTATAGATATTTTCTTTTCCCGTCTTTATAAAGAAAATGAAAGGAAAGTTAAAATATGAAAAGTTCCGATTATCGTAGATAACTTTAACTGTCTGTTAAACTTATATCCAAGTAATAGAGCTCACTTTGAAAGAAACTGGACCGTTTTCAATCTGTGTGCAGGAAGTTTCTGAAGCGTTCAATATGCTGGAAGATAACTTCAATATTGATATATCTCCTGGTTCCAGTGGCTGCGTTGTCAGCCAGACTTAAGGGTCAATCGATGATATACGCATAATTCATTTGATGCCTTTTGTGCGCTATCAGTGCAAAAGGTTATCCCATTTATAACCCAGACCTAGACTTTTCCTACTGGTAGTTATCAATAGCAACACCTTTTTACACACGCACGCACACACACACACACACACACACACACACATACACACACAGACAGAGCAGACAATTTGTTGTAGGGCTTTGAGTGCTTTTTGGGGGCGTTTTGGCGGTTAGAAGTTCTTTGTTGCCTGGGAAAGATTGTCAGGGAGCCGAAACCGGGCTGGCCACGTACATTGCTATTTATTGCCGCTTTTCCTATGGAGTCAGGCACGCATTTGCCATACCAAAGGGAGCTGCTGGAACGCTCGGTGGCAACACCCCTCTTGCAACAATTTCACATAAATCAAAATAACTGTCAGCGGAAGCGCCGTCCATAGTTTTAACGGTACTGAAATGGAACCGGCAACGGGAACGGCAGTGGCAGCAGCAGCAGTTGAAAGCAACAGAAAAAACAGTTCAAAAACTAACCAGTACGCTGTGTACTCAATGGATGTCCTGCTCCTCCTCCTGCTCCGCAACAATCCTCCCAACAATCAGTGCACAGAGTTCAACTTGCGGTGCGTCGCATAATGCATGTGGACAGAAGAGCACAGGACAGGACAGGAAAGGGCAGGAGAGACGAGGAGAGGAACTGCAGCTGGAGTTGGAGACAGGTTGTGGCACCCATAGACGTCGCCGGCTGCCATTTGGTTGTGCAAATTTTTTATTTTTTGCCATTTGTTTAGCCGGCGTCGCCATAATTAATTGTGTAAATTTGTGCGGTCAAATATTGGAAGTTTTATATTCAGGCGGCTTTCAACTGCAGTAAAATCAACATTGAAATATGGCCACTGGCAGTAACGCCCCCAGAACAGACAGACTCATAAGTTAATAAAGTCAATATCTCATGATAAGCAAAATTATCAGTTGAGTTCAGGAAACAAATGTTTTGTCAAGCAAGCCAGTCGTTCAGTTTAATGAACCATTTGCACAGAACCGGGGACACAAGTATTATACTATATATCATTTCGTCAGCAAAGCAAATGAAAACATTAAGGTTAAGCAAATGAACGTCTAAGGTATACCCTATACATAAGAAGGGATAAGGTTTCTTTGGAGGAAATCTGATTTAAGCCAACATTAAGTGGTTTTAAAAATACAAAAGTGTTGTAAATGTATTTTGTTTGATATAATCTTCAGATAAATGTAGCAGCTTTTATTAAGTATGAATACACCTTTTATGTGTGTTATACAGGGTATGCGAGGTAATGAAAACGAAGGACCTGACTGGGCACATCATTAGGTGCTGCCATTTGATGAAGTTTTAATGAAAGAAACAACAAAAGCAGCAACAAAAAGAGCTACACAAACAGCAGCGGCTATAGCAACAACAACAAAAAAAACATCGACAGAGACAGCAGCAACGACAACAACAAAAACAATAAAAAACCATTTTGGCTTCGTAACATCTTTCTCCGTTTGCCTTTTTTGGCCCAATCAAAAATTAATGAGTGCCAAGCGCTTAGAAGTGATAAATCACCTTGACAAAGGCACACGAACAGGACAACTTTGCTAGGGAGAGAAACAGGAAAAGCGAAAGAGAGAGAGATACAGAGAGAGAAAAAGGGAGAGGGAGATAGTGGGACTGTTGTCCAAGGCAACAAATGAAACGGGCATCATAACAATAATAATAATAATAAATGTCGCCTTTTGTAATTTGCTTTAATTGCAGCAAATGTTCAACTCCAAAGTGAATGCATACGACTCCTTCCTGTTGGAATGGTAGGAGAAAGGCCAAGGAAACAGGCTATAAAGTGCAATAGTTGGAGAGGGAGACACAGAGTGGCGTCTTAATTATAACCCACTCGACCAAATGTCAGCTTCATATTTCCAAGCTTGAACTCAGCAACTCCCGCACATAACTCACAACAAACAGCAGCGCCTGAAGTTAATTGCCCGCCAGGCGCCCAAAAATGTATGCTATGCTTTTTTTTACGCCCACACACCTAGCACCTGGCAGGGGTAGCAAAGGGGAGAAGTGGGAGAGAGTGGAGTTGTTACTGAGCACAGCATGACGTGGTATTTATTAATTTCTTTGACAAATCTGTTGCATGCTTCTTTACAGGAAGGCGCTGAGTAGCAACGCGCTTCGTAGCTGCCACCGCGTTGCTGCTGTTGCTGCCTTTTGAAGTACTTTGTCAAACTTTTGCAACAACTTTGCGGTACAGGCGAGTGGGGGGAGTTTTGCTAAATGCCTGGCCATTACACAGACACACACGCGTACAGACTGTAGCATCATGTTGGCACACACAAATACCTACACACATACAGACACAAACACACACTCGTAGCTTGTGCTCTTCGTATTCAGCGTCAGGCACTTGAAAAACGCAAAAGTAATAAACTTAATTGGTTTGTTCGCAGTTACTTTGCCCGCTCGGCTTTGTCACCCCTCTTGCCATCCGCCCTGCGGACGCCCCTGTGTCCAACCACTCTGCAGCCATCGACCCACTCGAGCATTGCGTTGCGTTTTGCGCTTTTAAGTAGCAAAGTTTTCCGAGCTGTTTGTTTTTTTTTTGCCGCTCGCTTTTCAGTCAAAGTGTTGAAGTTTGCTGTTCGAGTGTTTTGAGCTGAGAACATTGAGGAAACAAAAAACAAAAGTAGAGGAAAATGGGAAAAACTTTGACTGCATTTGCAACAAGCTTAACACACAAAAAAGAAAAAAAGGAAAACAGAAAACAAAAAAGTAAAAGAATATGTAGAAACATCGCTCATACGCTGCGTTGCCTCAACTCGACACGGCTTGGCTTCCACTTGACTTTGGCAAGTGCTTATTATTTTATCTAATGAATCTGTTTGGCTAACTCAGAGACCAGCCGCCTGCCTACTTGCCTTCTCTCACACATATATATATATATGTATGTATGTATGAATATGGTCAAAGTTTTTCAAGTGTTTTAGTTGCAGTACTCGTAATACTATAGGAGTCACGAGCACAGGACTCTGCCAGGATACGTTTCTATTACATTTGAGTTTTCAGCTACGCTTTCGCCGCAGTTTATTTTCAAAGTTTTTGCTACTGTTTATTTTCTGTCCTGTACTTTTTATTGCCCACTCTTTATGTGTGTGTGCGAAGTCTGAGTAATGGATATTTTATAATGAATTTTTGAGTGGAACAAAAGCAAAGCTCCAACCAAAATCTCTGCATACGCCAAACTTTTATACACCGAGCATTTTTTGCCACTCCTCCCTATATAAATAATTTATAAAGAAAGACTTAAAAATAACAAAAAAAATGTACTAAAAAAAAGGTGGCAGCATTTATGATATGATATGCGGTGAGACCGAAAGCATTCTGAAATTATATTTTTATGTCAGAAGCTCTGAAATGTTGTCATACTCGTGCATGTGTGACATATGAGCTCTTGTCGCAATGCGAGCTACACGTTTTAATGCTCTGCTAAGTTAAGAGTTGTAGTTAAATATTTGATGCAGTAAGTAAAACATTTTGTTTTGTTGTGATATGAAAAGAAAATTAATGAATAGCCTGCATAGCTGGAAAAGTTATGAAGACTGAATACTGTGAGTTTGTCTTCTGTAAATAAGGAAAGGATTTAAATGGGGAAAAACTTTTTCTGTAGAGGGAAAATGTTTTATATTTAACGCAGTCACACAAACATTCCTTTAAATAAAGTAAACATTAATTCGACACTCGCTGGGAGAATTCAAATGGATAAACAGTTGGTTAAAAGTTACCTGTTATTACATTAAGCTGGTGTTAAGTTAAGAACTGATTGTGTTACTTATTGAGCTACTTATCCCTATATGTTCCTTCTAATTATTGAACTATTTTGATTTCTAATTCAAAGTGTAATTCCAATTTCTCGTACCCTCGTTCATCTACTAATAATACCTAGCGTAGCACGCAAGTAAATATAAATCCACAAGTTACTGGGCGACCTGCCACGCCCAATGTACTCAAGTCACGCCCCTCGAATGCCAGCACATAATTATTGCCTACTTTTCGGTGGCAAAGCGAAGGACGTCAACAACAACAACAACAGAAATAGAGATAACAAACCAAGAGATGCAGCCAAAAACAGCTTCAAAAACAATTTTGGCCACCAGAGACGCGAAGTTTGCCGCGTTCAACGTGTTCCACACACACACAGACAGAAGTGGCAGCACATAAGTTTGCCCAACTTGGTCCAGGATGTTGGCAGCGAGTTGGGCATCCACAAGGATCCACAAGGATAAAGCATAAAATATACGCGAAAAGCGTGCGAAGCTTTGCCGAATGATGTGGTTAAAGGGGAGGAGAAGAAAAGAGAGTGAGAGAGAGGGGAAGTGAAAGAAAGAGATAGTAAAGGGACTGGCAACTATTTCTGCTTTCCCTTTGGCCCAGCACTTACGACTAATTGAAGTTAAGACCTGTCGCCTTCGAGCTGTTTTCGCCTTACCTGTAAAGAAAGAAAAAGAGAAGGAAACGTAAGAAAAGTTAAGTTTTTTGCTTACATATACATATATGTATGTATGTATGTGTGTGAGTGAGTGTAGGTGTGTTTCGCTAGATAAAGTTAGTTAAATCGTGTAAATTATGTCTAATAGATAAAACTGGCTACGAAAGTTGCAGCCAACCGGGTCTAGACCGAGACTCTAGACCCTTTACTAATGAAAGCTAACGATGCCGCTGATGACGTTCCTGCCACATGCCACAATCTGCTTGCCTGCCTGCCTGCCTGACTGCCGCCGGTTGTCTGATGCCAGCCACCTACAACTTGCCACCGCGTCAGGCGTCAAATGAAACTCAAAAGTTTTCTCTGTCATATTGTGTCACAGTGCGTCGAGTAATTGTGCAACGCAGCTGTGGCACGTAGCCAAAGCCCAGCCTCCCCACCCACTCTGGGCAACAAGAACCCCACCAGTACCTGCCTTATAAATAAGAAATGCTTTTGTTGCACTGCCCGCAGGCCAAAGTAATAAAGCAAAGAAACATCAGGCCGAGCCCAGAACAAAGACCCCAATGGAACTTGCAACTGGATGGAGGGAGCAGGCGCATAATGAAGGTGAGTCAGTGACTGCCCACACATACTCGTACATTCATCTTCAGACTACCGTAGCAAGTAGCAAGACCCTGCTCATGACCATATGATGTTGCACGTCCGACTCGAAGCAACTGCTGTTGGGCACTGCCACAAGCTGCAATAGTGCCGCATGTTTACCTGGCAGAAAAAGGCAATAAAAACAAAAGACAAATAAAGCCAAGGCACAGGCAAAAGACGAGACGAAACGAGGACAGAAGAAAAGAAGTAGAAGCAAGAGAGAAGAGCGAAGAGGTCACAAAAGAAGAGATGACTCTTAAAGAACTAATGTGGAAATTCAGGTTAAACAGGGTTTCTCACTCTCTGCACAACCAAGTGGGCAAGTGTAGAAGCCTTGGCTCTAAGGATGCTGCTGCACACACAAAGTCATAACTCAAAAGTCGGGTTGAAGAGACAAACATGTGACTTAATAGTTGCCTGACTGGTAAACTGAGGGAGGAGTTGCAGCGGGAGCTGCAACGGGAGCAAGAGACCTGGAGTCTGTGGCCAGGCAGCAAACAAAAGACGAAGACTAAAGAAGAAGCAGTAGCAGAAGCAGAGAAGAGCCAAAAGGCAAACCAAGATGAGGCAGTAGAGTGCTCCGTAAAGGGTATCAGACGTTTTTAACATGAAATCACAAGCAAACACAACTACACACACACACACACACACTCACTGTAAACATATGTTGCCTGGACTCTGTTGCTGGCTTCATCTCAGCAGGTTGTCTCCCCTTCTTGTCCCTTCACATAACCCTACTCCAAACTTACCACAGCCGCTAGTCAGCAACAGGAGCAGGAGCAGAAGCAGCAGCAGTAGGAGTAGCAGGAGGAGAAGCAGCAGGAGCAGCAGCCGCGTTTAAGTCAAATGCTAAATGGCATTTGGGGACAACAACAAACAGCCGTGGCACAAACAGCTGAGTCCCAACGCTCTGCTGCTGCTGCTGCTGGTTTACCCTCAGAGCTCGTGTATACAAAAATTTCAAATTTCATTTTCTTTCAGCTTGCCTTTCCCAGGCAGAACATGTCTGCGGTTTCTTCTTTTTTTCTCTTTATTTCTTTTCTTCTTTTTTTTGTTTGTTTTTTGCCTGAACTTTTTTCTTTCTTTTTTTTTTGAAAAAGTGTTAAGTAGCATTGGGTTTTGGAGTGGTTTGGAGGCATGTAGAAGGAGGAGGAGACTACCGTTTTGTGTGGGTAGTTTTGACTCGGCTGTCATTCTGTCACTTGCACAACTTTGTCAGCAACAGCAACAACATCGAGAATCAGGCATCAGACAGCAGGCAGCACGTGCAGGCGCTCTGCTGGATGGCATTCATAAGGCAAATCTCCATCTGGTTGATGTTTGGCAGCTGAAGAGCTTAGCTTTTAGCCAGAAGTATTAACAGGTTGAAATAAGCGATTGCTGGAACACGGATGAAGCTCTTTGTGCAGTAATATGCAGGTATTAAGGAAGTGATCTGCTTTATGATGAATCTATATAAGCTTTCTTGTTTATAGTGATTTGTTCTTGATATTTGTCATAGCTGCTAAAAGACCATAAACTATTAAGTTCCAAAACTCACATCCTGCCTCTTTCTTATGTTCTCTTATTATCCTCCCCTTACGTGTTTTACCTTTTAGTTAATTACAATTTTTCATTAATAATGGTATTTAAGTCTGTGATTGTTGCATGCACCCTAAAGCAGCAGGGTCTAATTGCAGGTTCTCTTTGGCTTCCTCTTTTATGGGCTACCCACTTAACCCCTCAAAGGCCTAAACTTCTTGTCCCAGGCGGAGGCTAATTTTTGATTGCCCTCATTCCCCTAACCATATTTGGTGCTAACCATACGGGTCTACTTATGCATGCGTATACGTATGAGGTATGCCACACACTCTATAAACATAATTGCTGTAATGTTGCAACTATTTCGGACCAGACTCGTACACAAAAGACCAAATAGTAGTTTCCTTTTGCGCAAAGTCTGGCCAATCCAAAGTCAAAGTTACTTACACTCATCATGTCATGGGCCGAGCGGCCAGAAAATAAATTTCCTTATGCCACAGACACTGGGATGGATGGGTTGGGGCAGGCAGGATGTCCTGCCGCCGCCATGTGAGGATTGTCAAGGATAGGGGTAAACTCGTAGAAACAAGAAAACTGTGACCAAACACTTTACTTACAGTTGGAATAGGTACAAAAACTTTTTCTAGTCTTAACTTTGAGTGTGTGACTCGAGTGGCACATGCGTCTGCCACAGTGTTGACAAAGGCCATTCTGGGGCAGGAGGCAAGGACATAGGCGTGAGCGTGGGCGTGGCTGGGCAATACTGATAAATGTAAGCGGACAGCATGAAAAAGGAAAGCCAGAGGCAAATTAAGCGCACCAAACTTAAAAGCAGCGACAGTTCAACATTTTAAGGGAACCCTTTTTATTGACGGTATTGCAGAGGACAGGAACAGAGGTAAGAGAATGGGCGGGAGCAGGAATATGAGGAAGGGTGTCGTAAGGGTTTAACTCTTGCTGTTACATTCTTTACCTTTTGGCTGGCAGTTTTAATTAAAATAGGAAAATGATTTTATGATTTACAACGCAAGAACATTTAAAGCAATTTCCTTGTGGTTACTTTAAGTCAACACGAAACGGAAAACCATTTGGCATTTTTCTGTTTTTTATCTCATTTCATGCTAGATCTGAAGGGGGAAACTTTTGGCTTGAAAACTGCCAGGAACACGCGCGAATTTCAAGTGAGGTTTTTCATACTTGTGTTGTGCGCTGAGTGCCAAAAAATTTACATAATCTTAATGCAAAGTCGCTGACTTGTATAGGGGCGTGGCAGGGATACTCAAGGCAAAGGTTGATGCTTCAAAGGCGCAGACAGCGATGCGTCAACAACAACAACAACAACAACAAAAATCACTTCAAGTACGGCGACTGGGAAAGGGCAGAGAACAGAACATGGCATAAACAGCTTCAGTAGACGGAATTGGAAATGGAAATGGAGTTCAAGTCTAACTCGAAGAAGATGTCTAAGTTGAAGCCTCCAAATAGAAGCAATAAACTTTTTGGGGAATTAAAGTTAAAGTGCCTGCAAGTAATGGGCTAAAGCGATCCGTTCCACTAACTTGGCTAACCGCAAACCCGTTGATTCTCCATGTAGTTGCTCGCATGTGAAAAGCTGACAACAAGAAAATAAAAGTTGCCTCTATAAACAACGACTGATAGATAGAGTTGATGGAAAGGGGTCATGGGCATGGGTTAAAAAGGGGTATTAGCAGCAGCAGCAGCAGCAGCATACGCTTAAAGTCAATTGACTGTGAAAAGCCAAAAGCGAGTTTAATTTCCAAATAAAAGGGCCATGATTTGAGGTCTATGCGAATTCAAGGGGCGGCTACTCTCGCGACACGTCTTAGTCCTGAGACAATGTCATAAAGAATAAGGAACAACCCTTCCAAAACCTTAGGTATTGGTCTTGTCCTTGTCTTGAGTTTATCGTGCGGTTTGTATCAATGCCATAGACCACTCTCTATTCAATTTGCACCCCTCACAGTCTCTCTTCTTTGCTTTGGGCCCCTGCAATTGACAGCCGTTAGCATAATTATAACACACGGCTTACTTCAGTGTGTTCTTTGTGAGAGGGTTGTGAGGTTGTGCGGTGGCTGTTAGTTGACGGTTAGGTGGTGAGGGGGGTGAAAATTGTAGTATCACCCGACACGCACACCCTGTGTATAGGTGGTACGGCAAATGTCAACATTTTGCGTCACCCTCTGCGCTGGTCGCGTATTTGTCATTTAATAAAAAACTGTTAAAGAAATTTGAACTGCTTCAATGACTAACTGAAAATGAAGAAGGAGAAAGAGATGGAGGTGGAGGTAGAGGAGGAAAGGTGGGTAAGCTGGAAATGTCGATAGGAAACTGACACTGGGGGGGCGTGGCCCTCAGGGAAATATGCTGAAGGGCGGTAAGTAGTGCTTAACGTTGCTGTGGTTTAGCTTTGCGCATCGCTGCCTCAAACATATGAAGTTAATTTCATGTTTGTTCCTAAGGAAATCGTCATGGCCAAGGAAATACACAGAGATTGATGAAAACTTCAGACGAGGGATGGTATTACAATACTTGTAATATGTGTCTTCAAAAGACTTGGGTGTATTGTTATAAACAAAGCAACAAAAGGAAGGGAAAAGAAAGGGAATCAGAAAGACATAGTCTTTAATGGGCTGTTCCTTTAATAGGGCAACCTTTTTATTAGACAGGTAAGAAATCCAATTTGAAGTAACTTAACATATGGATGTGTTCATCTTTTCACGCTTTAGGATATACTCAATATGATCTTTGATTTATTACCTGGGTAATTTTTAAGTTACAGATGTGTTCATAAAAATAGCAGTGCACTACATCAGACTTTTATTGTGAGCTGGAACTGTTAAATCGTGTCTGTTATCATAAAACATTTGATATCTGATTAGATTTTTGATTACTAGTCCTAGCTTCCCTTCTATTTGTTGTAGTTTCCCATTTAATTTCCATTCCCCCAATTTGCTAAGTAATTGAAATTCCGTTTACATTTCAGATCATTTGGAGGTAAACAACACCAGACTTAAATAAACCCAATAATTAACTACGTATCATCCACACCATGCCAAAGACAAAAACTTCGACTCTCATTTGGTATTTAAAAATTAATTTATTCAAAGACTTGGATAAAACTTTTTGTCTTTTTGTCCCAGCCCAGTCCCCATGTCCTCATATCTCGATAGCCCCTCCCTCTTAGCTAACCATACCCCAATTCTGGTGCCAGCCGGGCGAAGTCAACTCCATTCTAATGACAGTTGATTTAGTTTCCTTTTGGCTAAGGGCTTATGGATAGATTGTGTGCTAGACTGCATCAGATCATTAACTTCGGCGATTCACCGAATGCTAACGGCAAATGAGAATTGGGCACGTGATACAGACGCGAGTACTTCAAGAAATGGATGGAGGAACGGCAACACGCTAGATCTGTAAGTAGTCCGGAAGGGAAGGAGTACACTGTTAGACGATGGACAAGGTTTCCACCGTGGCTAGCTGTTGCCAGTCGCACTCGTTCTAGTCACAATTTGAATTTCACAAGCCATTGATTTTTATTTGATTACCACGACAATGAAAGGACGCGAATTCCACGCTCCCTAGCAAGGACTAGAGCTGATACTTTTAGCTGATTTTCCTACACACTTTTGGGCTTAAAGCAGTCTAAGATAATTGAGAGAACAAATGTCAATATAAGTTTATTTTTATGTTAAAGGAAGTGTTTTCGTATATCATTCAATTATTCGTATTCAAATTATATTATATAAATTTCTATCAAACAATTTGAAGTCTGATTGAAATTTAGCGGCTTTTAGCTTTACTTTTGGCTTGAAAGATCAACCATCACTATCATAGTAGACGGGTATTAAACTCTTTGCATAGCCGTAGGAAAAAGACAAAAAGAAAGGAAAAAAGAAAGGAAGGAAATTTGGAATTATTTTCACCCAAAGTTTTTCAAAACGGGGCGACAAGTTTGCATGTCATTCAAATGCCGTCGCTGTGTCTACCAAATTTTTTGGGGGTTTCGACTGGCCCGGCCTGGCCTGGTCTGAACTGGTGCTACTACGTGAACCCTTTTCTAATGTTCTATGCCCGGCACGAAGCACTCTTGGGCTGTTGCATTTGAACAATTTATTGCAGCAGCACACGATTCCCGATTCCTCGTCCAAATTGGGAGTGCAGGAGTGTAAAGTGAAGTCTATACTGTGTGTCCTGGCTGCAGGATAGTGACAACATGAAATGGGGTTGCTGCTGTCGGTTGCTGCTGTCACGGCGGCTCGAACCCAGCTGTCCTGGTTCTGGTTCTGGTATTGCTCCCAAACCCATTTTGAATCCCAATACCTTTCCCATTCCTGGTGTGAATGTTGCCCCTGTTGCTGTGACTGGGACGCAGCGGGCGGCGTTGGGCTGTCAAAAGCATGTCAAAGGCGTCGTCACCAGCGTGCAACACATTGTTGTATAGTAGATGTACTATATGGATCGCTTGGTTGTTGTAGCGCATCCTTTTTAGCTTGTGCTTCGTACAATTGCAAAAAACTTGAGACAATCGAATCAAACTCATTCGCCTGAAATCATCGACGTGTAAAATTACGAGATAACATTGTTAGCTGCCCTGCTCAGTTCAGTTGAGGTCTGGTCCTAGTTCTTGTCCTTGTCCTGGTGCTTGTGCTTGTCCCATTCGGTGCCCATTCTGTCCCATGCTATGCCATTGCCGCATTTGACATTTTGGGGCGTTGACGATGAGTCCTGAAAGTCAGCCACTCGTGGAAATGTGTTCAGGATTTGAAATTGAATCGCGAGACGCTTAAGCAAGAAATCAACGACACAAAACGACACCCAATGACGACCACATAAATGTCGAAATATGCAGTCATGCCATCAACTTGCCAACTCTACAGGACACAATTCATGGGACTGTCAGGGGTTGCTCTCTACTCTATGCTCTATGCTCTTTGGTCTATGGTATCCGTTCTGTGGGCATTGGCATTAGCTGAGGCATTAGTAGTCATGACTGCACTATGATAGTAGCTGGGAGCAGCAGATTTTTGAGGTTTCCATTGTTGGTTAGTCGAATTTTGTTGTTTGAATTGTCAGACAGTCACATGCGAGTTGTTCCTTGGCATTTACCCGCACTAAGTTCGGACTCTGTTTAATTGGTTTATCCCTTCTGCCAATTCCAATGCTCACCCAGTGCATGTGTTTTGAGCCATTTGATTATTATGGCCATGTGTGTCTATGTGTGTGTATGCGGTGTAATTAAGCCGTATTGTACTACAATGGTTTTTGAGGATTTGACAAGGAAGCCTCATGATGCATCTGTGATATGCAACAAAACAAATTAGACACAGAGAGTGACATCAATGGGACTTTAATTCCCATATTCATGTGGCTGATCCTCAGAGCTGTGCGAGATTGATTCATTCAACGCATAATAAACAGAAATGTCAAAGAAGGAACCCCAAATTCTTTGTACTCATAAATCGCTTATAAGACTCGAAATTTAATTTTATTTCCAGGTCTTAAGTGAGTTTTAATGTCTTTGACTCTAGGGTAGCTGCTTAAGAGGGCTTCCTTTAGTACCAGAATTTACTTTAACATATTTATGTAAATGTTAATAAAAGCAAGCCACAACAGGCTCATTCAATTGACTTTATAGTGGGAATTTCGGAAAGAAAAACATGTGTTTATTAGGAAAACATTTGCAGGAAAGTGAACTTAATTTGAAGTTGTCAAACTTAAAAACAACATCTGCACGTCTGAAAGACCTTTCTGATCTTTCGCTGAAGCACTTAAGTGACAGGAGACAGACAGACAGCGTTATAATCATAGGAATGTCTTTGGTTTATAATTTGTTGTAGCAAGTCGGGCGTGTATTAGTTGCAGACCGAGAAGGAGTACTTATAACGGCTGCAATCACCAGCTCCATTGGCTGCTAGTGCGGCAGTGCGGCAGTGCGGCAGTGCGGCTGGTGCCTGTCCATGTCCATGTCGATGTCCATGGCCAATTTCCAAGAAAGCAACTCAAGAGAATTTTCGAGTTTAACTTTTTACGCTTGAAGCGTCGACGACACAGGTCCCCAGCCCCAGTTTCAGTTCCAATGCCCGTCTCAGTCTCATGCTCAGTCTCATTCCCATTACCCGGCCGTGTCTTGGTCCAATATGAAATGGCCCCAAACCTAATGCCAAACATGGCCTCAGGTTCGTATGGCCATGGCCACTTTACACACTAAGCAGGGCTTGGGGGCAGCGTCTCGTCTGCAATTGCGCCACTTCTTTGTCTCCATCCTTTGCCTCTGCCTCTACTTCTGCATCTGCCTGCTCCTCCAGCTCCTGCTCCTTGCCTGAGCTCCTTGCGGCCACCCAGTTGGTGTGGACTGCGGATGGCTGACTGGTTGGCTGGTTGACTGGCTAGTGAGCAAGTTTCGCCACTTTTTATGCTTCGCTTCAGATTTTTTCCTCTTTTTTTTTTGTTTTTTGCTGAGAAATCTGTTTTTAAGTTTTAGCAATTTAATATTTTAAGTCTACAAATTGTTGTTGCAAAGGATTACTTTTTGGTGTGCATTCTAATAAGCTGCTAATTGGTTGCCAACGCAGACGACGACGACGACGACGTCATCGGCTACCAACTAACGGCATTTCTATATATATATATATATATACACTCTCTATAACTCTGGTCTTCCCCCGCTGTTATACTCTCCTCATAACTGTCTAACCCTGTCTCAAGCAAGCAACTTTCTCGTTTCCTTGTCGCTCCCAGGCGCAAATGCTTTTAGTTTGAAATTTCATTCTGCGAAATCAGAATTTAATAGCTTGTGGATTAGTATTATATTTTTACTTGAAGTTATTTTTTCCTGTCCTTTTCTTTATTTTGATACTTGCTTCTTGAACGCGTTTTTTCTTTATGGCAACTATTAAGCTTTTCCATCATCATAACTGTTCTTGTTGTTGCCGTTTGTGCTGTGTCCCAAGGCTAAAATATCAAGCTTCTTTTCTGGCCCTGAACACTGGAAAATTCTAATTATTGAAATTGATAGCCCAAGAGTTTACCGGGGTGATAATTAGTTTTCGCTCAGCTGCTGTTTATGAGACTCATCTATATATATATATATATATATTTCTTATAAAGCTTCCGCCGGAAGCAGCAGCTCCCACGCCGACAGTGTGAAATATGGCAGCATGTAATTTGACATTCTTGATCGTTTTGTAGAGGGGGGAATAGCTTTCAATACAGACATTTAAGTCTTTAAGACACGTTTGAACTTAGGCAATATTCTTATGATATTTTAATCATTTATAAAAGTTTTCATAGCAACAACTTGTGTGTTTCCAAAGTAAAACATTTGCTTACACTAGTCGAAAGACACTCTTGTATAATGTAAGTACTGAGATAAATTGTCTTATATTTATATTATCGGCAATGGATGACAATCGTATAAGGCTTGCAACACAACAGATTCGACTATCATATATCGATTCGTTCATATGATATTCTGTATAACTATTCTAACAGTTTCTACTACCATTTAAACTAGAGCAGTTTGCAGCTTAAATAAAATTTAATTCAAATTATTTCTTTGACCAAGTTTCATTGACATAAAAGAAGATACGAAAGTATCTGTGCTTGTGCTTCAAACCTTCCTCTTTCTTTGCTTCTAGTATAATATCCTTGCTTACAAAAAATAAATATACTAGTGGACAACTATTCATTTGGTCATTTCGGTCTTGCTTTCTCCTTTCTCTGCCCTTTCTCTGCCCTTTCTCTATTCACTGTTCGCAATCTGGATATGTATATAGTTATATATGTATGTGTACATCCTTTTTCAGGATGCCTGCACAACAAAATGCTGTCTCATCAACATCTGACTTCAAAGGAGTCATTTGCACAATGCTCGTAGATGTTTTCTGCTTCTTTTCTGCTGCACGGAAGTAGCGGAAGTTCTGTTCATTATGTCCTTGGCAAACCGAAAGAAACTGAGACTGAGACTGAGACTGAGTAGGAGGACTTAGATAGATATACAGATAAGGAGAGTCTGAGAAAGAGTTTTTACCATTCCAGTGTCAGCTTGGACATTACCCTGCTCCTTTGACTTCTTTGATAGAAGTTGCATGTAATAGCTGAAGAAATTAAAAAAAAAAAAAACAGGATAGAAAAATGCATGTAATCATTAGGGGAAAATGCCAAGCTAAGTTTTTCCCCCTCAACGTTTTTAGGGGTCGAACAAATTTGAGGGAGAAATGTTTCTTCTGAGTGTTGCATAAAAAATAAACTGAATTGTCAGTGAATACAAATACGAGTAGGAATACTCGTGAATTGGTAATCCGAGGTTTGCCATATGGACAGACACGAAAGGCCAAGGATGGGCTCTGCAATTGACATCCGCTAGAGAATTTCCCTCAACTGGGCAAAACACGGAATACTGTTCACAGGAGCTCCTGGGCCTGCCTGGTACTCATCCTGGGTTCAGGAGTTGGCGGTTTGTCTTTTGGCTGCCACGCTCATTGATGATTGAAATGCGATTAGGGTCTGAGCGCGGCAGCCAGTCAGCCAGGCAGCCAGAGATTTGGGCACTGGCCCATAACAATGCGAATGATGAGGGCAGACAGGCGAACAAAGCGTTTGCTAGGTGAGAGAGGGATGCAGAGTGAGTGCAGGGGCGAAGAGGAAGACCGAGATAATTTGCAGAGCAAGCAAATCAGCTGTGCTATGGATTATATAATGTCCGACCGCTTGTCTGGCCAGTTGCTCGCTTTGTGGTTGTTGTTATTGTTCGCTTTTTCGGTTCAACTTTAATTTGTGAGCTCATTTCGTGAAGTTAATTGGCATTACGTTTCGATATCGGCCATGCAGCATTATAATTATTATGCTTTAATTTGTTTTTTTTTTGATTATATTTCTCTTTGTTGTTATGGGGAATTGAAGCTTATTACGCTTTGTGGAACTGACCTGACCGCCGTTGTCATTGCCATCTAAGCGGTTTTAATTATAATTGAAATGAAAAATTTCGCAAAAGGGGAACCTGAATCGGGCTGATGCACAAGGATTATATATAAAAGCTGTTGAGTGGCAGCTATGAAATTGAAAGTCGCCGAAATACTTAGGGAGAGGCAACGTCATAGGGGAGGGAATTGCACTGAAGGGTTGGCGGTGGCTTAGGGTTGCTACTGAATAAGTTTATTTTAGGCTCAACCTAAAAGAATTAAAACAAATTTATAGATTTTATATTTTAGGAACCTAAAGAAGAATAAGCAATATATAAGCTGGGATTAACAGAAGTGCAAATATTTATAGCTAAGTTTTGTTTGTGGTAAATCTGAGCAACATTTTGACTGATTGATTGTTGCTATTTCTCTTTCCCATACTCTATTTGTTTGGTAGACCCTTCGGGCCACAATAAGCATAGCATGCCAACCATAAGCATAAACTTGTCCAGTCACCTTGACCCTACTCAAGGGTTTAAGCCCTACCCGACTGGGCTAATGACTAGCCATAAAATATATCATCATTAAGCAAAAGGGTCCGCTGGCTCTGCTAAGCAAATTGTATCAACTTACAGAAGTTTCTAAACATCTCTTTCTCTTTTCTCCCTCCCTCCCTCTCTCTCTCTCTTTTGCTCTTTCTTGGCCAGTCAGTTTCTAAGCCAATTAAATGTCAATTTGAAGCACATTTTACATTTCATTGCACAAAAACGCGCCAAAAACCGCCAATTGAACATCATCGCGACCTGCCAGTCAAGTTCATTATCGTTTGCCGATAATCACAGCCCGACTACTACTCCATAGCGTGTGATATTGACAGCCACCACAACGATTGCTCCCCTCTCTATCCCCCTTGCAAGTCAGCCTATTCACTGTCTCCTGTCTTCGACCACAGCCCCGCCATTACCATCGCCACTGCCCCTCACCGTGAATGGTTGCCCCACAGCCAATACATAAATCATTTCCAGTTTGAGGCAGCCGCAAAGGCAGTCACTGAGCCACCGAGTCACCGAGTCGAGACACTGAAGCCATGAAGGAGAGCTCCGATTTGGTTGTGCCGTTCCCCTGCCTTTTCATTTATTTCGCTTTAATTTTCTGATTGAAAATCTGTGCGAGCGCAAAGCGAAACATGTTTGCCAATTAATTGGTTAATCAATATGATTAATTTGCATGAGCCGAGCGCACGCTTTGCCAGTTGCAGCTTAAAAAATAAATAAAACGAATTAAATTTATGTGAAAGAAATTGCGAAGTAAATGTAAATCAAGCTGCACAGTGGTGCGAAACTAAACAAACACAAAGAGCACAGATTTCTGTTAATAGGCGTTGTGAAAATGGAAATAATCGATTTAGTACAAAGGGTTTTAAATCGACTCTTCAAATGGGTTTTGAATCAGACTTGAAACGGTTCTTAAACGGTTTTGTGCTAGAAAAGCAAAAAATGATTTTTATATAAAAATTTTAAATGATTTCAAGGTTTTACTATTTGCAGTGATCGAAATTTAAGTTGTAATTGATCTACATAGAAAACTTATAGTGAAAACTAATCTAAAATTTTCCCATTTAATAGTATTCCATGAACAACAATATCAATTTTCCAGCAATTTAAGCCTAAGCTCTAACCACGGGCAAAAAAATGTCAACGAAACCATAAAAATGTCCAAGTCTGACCGAGTGTACAGCTTGGACTGAGTGGACAACAGCTCAATAAACAGCAAATGTTGCCTTGACTCGACAATGGCTGGAAAAAGGCGAAAAATGTGAGAAATGAAAGGGAGAGGGAGAGGGAGAGAGAGAGAGAGAGAGACAGAGGGAGTGAAAAACGTTGAATAGCTTGACTGTGGGCTTGTGGGTCGCTTGCTGGTGAAACGGAGCGTATGGGTAATATATTTTGAGTCAGTGGGCGGAATTGTTGAACATTATGAGTGTAGTATGTGGACCATTGATGTTGTAGATGTTAACGATAATGATGATAGTCATAATGATGTTCATGATGTTGATTATGTTGATATTTATGATATGCTTTTGTTGCTGTGAAATGTTGTGACAAGTGGTCAAATGGCGGTCAGTTACGTGTAACTAGTTTGACATGTTGAAGGCAAAAATAATATTCTCTGCCATAATATAAGCTGGCTAAGTATTTGAGCTGCTGACAGCCATCTCTCTCGCTCTTTTTCTGCCTCTGTCTCTTTCTTTCATTCTTGCCTTTGCTTGATATCGCTTTATCTGAATCTGTCTACAGTGATAGCTGGCCTTTTGGCAAACGCAATTAAAATATAATTAAATTTAATTAAACTGTTATTAAGTATACGCCATGTCGCCGCGCAGTCAGCACCCAAAGCTACTGCTTCACCTCTCCCTGCGCAGCCTACCAAAGCCAGAAAGCAACAATAGGCTCCATGAATTTTCCGCTTAAGTTCTTCGATGCTGGCAAAATGTACGCCATGAAAAATTCAAAGAGAAACAAGAAAAACAACTGAAGAGCAAATGGCGAAAAGGGCACACAAATTGCGAAAAGAAGTGGGGAAAAAAAGTAAGAGAAAAGCGAAAGGAAAAAGAAACCAGTAAAAATGATTGCGTTCAACTGATACGATAAAAAGAAAAAGAACACTAAGAGGCAGGGAATGGAAATGGCAAGACAAATAAACCCTCGACTAGCAGAGACCCTGTACCCAGAGCCAAAGCATCCAAACATATCCCTAAACATAAAAATATATAAGGAATTCAAGAATCAGTTGCCAGGATATATGAACGCCTTATTAATATCGTTTTTCTTTTATTAAAAGTGAGGCTGTAAACGTTTTCAATATATATTATAGGGTATAAATAAAGTTAGATATACCAGACACTTAGACACTCGCTCTAAACTCAAGTGAATAACTGAGTGAATGAATGAATGTCGGTCTGTCTGTCTGCTTGTCGTCATAAAAGGGGTGTGCGCCTTTTGGGCTTAGGCGTCTGCTTTATAGGCGCAAATGTTATACAAAAATGACACTTCATAAAAATGAAGACAACGATAATGATTATGATGATGATGCTGATGATGACGTTGATGCTGATGCTGATGTTGATGATGACGCCGTAAAGGAGCCCTCAATCATGTTGATAATGCTTCGGATGCTCCGCTCGGCTGCCCGGCTGTCTGTCAGTGATATAATAATGATTTCAAATGCTTCCAATGAGTTGTCGTCCTCCTCCGTCGTTGTCCTTATTGTCGACTGGCAAAATTACTGATGGAGCGAAAGGAGGTGGAGCGAGGGCTACAAAGGGCGGCAGGAGCCAGAGTAAAGTGCAAAATTTGATGTTTTAAATTAAGTCATTTGCATAAAAGGCACCATCACAGTGGGCGTAACTGGAACTGAAACTGGAACTGCGACTACAAATGAGGGTACAACAACAACAACAGCAGGAAACCAAAAGTTTTTCCTCACACACACTGACAAAAATTAAGCACTAAGGGGTGCCAAGGAAAAAAGGAGAGGTGGCGTGGGGGAGAAGGCAGTTGAGAAGAAGCTGTGCACGCAATGCACTCATTTATATGTTAATTTTGACACGAATGAACAAATCTAAGTAGTCTGTGTCTGTTATTTTTTCCTTTGGCGGAAAACTGTTTAACAGTCGTACGATTTGTAGAAAATTTGTGAATCTTATGGAACATTAACTAATTTGAATGTTGACTGAAGTTCCAGACTGTTACGCGTATATAATGACATCATCAAGAAACTGCTAAACTACTTAAAACTACTATTTCCAAAAGCGTTTAAGGCTGCATAATACAGTTTATATAGTTGATACTAACATATGGTTAGCTTTATCCAAAGAATTTTAGTTTAAGTTTACAGTTTTCAGTTCAAGTTAGATTTATTTCTTTATTTCTTTTATTTTTCCTAACAGCTCTTGAAAACTATTAAAAATATATTTAAATTTTATATTAACTCAATTTATATGCTTTGTTTACCATATCTTGTTTTAGTTAAAGGTTTCCTTATACAGTTTTCTCTACAATTTATAATCAGATTTCTCTTTCTTCTAACAGCTGTTAAATATCTTACCAAATGTGGCAGCTCTTAGCTTAATCTCAGTTCGATTAGTTTGGCTTTAATAACACTTTAAATTTGAAGCTGTTAAAAGCTACTTTTTGTTTTCTTTTTGCTTTTAGGGCTAGTCTAAACGTAATCAGGCACCGTCTCAAGTTTCCCGTTGAGTACACACAAATATATCAACTCAATCGCTGCAATTTGCCATCTCAGCGAAACCGGCAAAACTCCAACCCGAATACCTCAAACCATATTCTATTCAATACAATACACTTTATACGAAATAAACCTCTCCTAACTCCCCCCCTCCCGCGTACGTCTATGTTTTAGATTTACTGCTTAACTTTTTTGGTTAGCTGCGGGCTCATTCCGAGGCACGTTTCGACAAAGGCAATGTTCAAGTAGGTGTATTTTCTATGTTCTTGTTGTTGTTGTTGTTGTTGTTGCTGCTGTGAGTTGCTGTTGTGTGTTGCCTGCCATTGCCGCATAATTAAAAAGTCAAGTGAAAAATCACATTTTAACGCAAATGGCAGCAAAGCGAGTGAATGTGAAAATGAATGAATGAAATTCTTGCGCCTGAAAGCAGACTAAAGTAATAAGTTAAACCTTGGCCAGAAGGAGGAGGTTGCCACGAAATGTGGGGCAAGGGCCATCGGGTGGCAGTACCTGGTGCTCTGTTAGACCTCTTTTAGCTTTGGCTTCACGCAAACCACGCCGGATTGCGTCAAATGCAAATGCGTCCATTGTGTGTGTTTGTCGAGAGAGCTACAAACTGCAGGCGCCAGCTGCGAGTGGCGGGGGCGACACTGGGTGGAATGGGTGGAGAGGAGGTGGGGGTGGACTAGGTGGTGGCCGCCGCAAACACTTGAGGCATGTTGCCTCTGCCTGTGCATGTGCCAACTGGCAACTGGAAGCTGATGTCGGCTTTTTGGCGGCAACAAAAGAATATCAAAGCTCCTTTCACAGCAAGTCCTTGTTTTATTCCTTCAAATGGGGAGGACTCTTTTTAAGAGTCTTACGCGGAGGGGAAGATGGGTCTAACAACAATTTGCCGCGCCGCAGCCAAAAAAAGAGCCTTGGCAAAAGGGCTAAAGGGAGAATTACTGGCATTACGTAATTAAATATTTAAAGTGTTGCCAGCGCATGCCAGGCTGAAGAGATTCCGGCCGGAAATTCCTTTAGCCTGTTTCCAATTGCTTAGCACTTTTTTCGTGTGGACTTTAATGTTATTATAACACAATTAAGTTGGAGCTTTGGTGGTAAGCTCAGGAAATCAAAACAAACTCAATGTGACTTAAAGTGGTTAATTTAAGCCAACAAATTGGTTAAATTAAACGTCTGCTTCCAAAACTTAAACTACAATACAAATGAAAATCGATATAAAAAACTATGGAAAAAGGCATCTGGTTCAATCGAAATATAAAAAATCTGCTTGACTTGAATTCAAGGAACTGTTTTCAAATCTCAATACCAAATTTACATCCATAATAAAACCGAATACAGCCCTTGATGCTCACCCTCTTCTATATTGGAGCAGGAGGAGCAATCCTGGCAAGTCAATGCCTCCTGTGTTAAGTACTTGCAAATTTTACTTTTCCGTTTTACGCAACCACCGACAACTGTCCCCCTGTTCCGCCTCTAGCGTCCACCCATACTCTTCTTCCTGTTCTCTTTCCTGTTGTTGTTGCAGTTAAAATATTTTCACTTTTTTAATTTCATGCAAATTTTCTTTTTCAAGATTAATGTCTGTGCCAAGAAAAAGGAGGAAAAGTTTTCAGCCCCGAAAAGAAAATGAAAACAAGGCAACAGAAAACTCCTGAAAAGTGACTCGTTGCCTGTTTCTATTTTTATTTTGGGGGATATTTTCTGCAATTCAATTCTATTTATTTATTTTTTCTTTTTTTTTTGGTAGGCGTAAATTTGGCGCAAAACTTCTAGCAAGTGGGGCGTGTCCACCGAACAGACTAGTACAATTCAACTTTTTTGTCTCTATTCCTCTCTCTTTTTCACTCGCTGCAAGTGCTTGGCTTAAAGACATTTGAAATATACTAAAAAAAACTCATTTGACAACTAAAAAGAGGGTGGAGCAGGCGAGAGAAGCATTGAAATTTAATTAATGCTCATCCATATTCGCATATTGCCAATTTGTCGACCCCTTTTTATGCAAGGAGCTGCCGCTGTTCAACAAGCAGCTCCATTTGGTGTTTGTAATTTAGACGCTTAATTCTTAATCCTTAATCCTGGCAGCGCTCCTCACAGCTTGGCAAAAGTTTTTTAATTGATTTCTCTACTTTTAGCTGCAGTTTTTTTTTGCTTTTGTCTTCTCTTTATCGTCAGTCGAGCGCAAATTTTTGCAGCACGCTTTGGCGCGCTTCGTTTGCCACGTTTTTCAATGGGATGAGAGGGCGGTTGGGCGAAAGGGGTTTAACTGAGAGGTAGGACTTTAAGAGATAGCCAAGAATTGATGGCAATGCAGCTGTAATGAGCATTTGATCTATGTACTAGCTATTAAGTGCCAGGAAATGACGTTCTCGCCAAGAACTTTTCTTAAAGTTGAGACTTTGAAGCACTTTCTGGGGTAAAGAGTATTTTATTGGAGTAGGAAACATACTGGAATAAGAGATTTGCGTCTCTTGAATACCATAGAACTTAGCTTGTGATTTCAATAATTTTCTGATGAACACATGCAATAGACAGGGATGCTTCTCCTAGAGCTAAAATGTATTCAACAGGAAGGAGCCGATTCAAACTACGTGCGAAAAGCATCAATTACCAAGTTCAATAAATGATAACAATGTTGAAATCCTTATCGGGATTACCACAGTCTAATTTATATAGTGTTTACCAGAGCTGTTGAGCTACTGGTATGTAAGCAAATATCTGAACATTCTTTAATCCTAGAAGAGTGCTTGCAAAGCTGCTTAAAGAATGTCAAAAGACTCCAGTTTAAGACTTGTACAACTTAAATTCAATCCCGATTAAAATCTTCATTGAGAGAAACTGCGAAAGCGACTAGGATACAGAAAAGGTGGAAGCTGTTGAAAAAGAAGCAGTATAAACACAACTTCAATGCGACTACAGGTATATAAATATAAAAAAAGCCACAAGCCAACCCACACACACACAGACACACACAATCCCGCCGACACTTAATGATGACAGTAAAATGACTTAAATCGCTGTCAATGTTGACACTTTAACAAATTTTTTCACTTACGGCGAGGAGCGACGAGCTACAAGCAACAAAACAGAAAAAAGCAAAAAAAAAAACATGAAAAATAATTATGCGAAATTTTTCTGCACACTTTTGTACATTGTTGTTGTAGTTCTGTGTGTATGTGTGTGTGTGTCACTCGACATTGGCAAAGTTTGTTAAAATTTTGTTTATTATAAAAAAGGAGGAGGAGAAAAAGTGTGAGTGTATTTTGTTGTTGTTGCCTCTGAAAATCTGATGATGATGATGAAGAAGATAATGAACATTTGTTGTAGCTGTTGTTGTTGTTGTTGTGCCTGGCGGGCGTGTTCATTCAACCGCATATAAATCTGCAACAACAACAACGATTATGGAACGAGACGAACATTAAAAAAAATGCAACGGAAACGCAAAATGCGACGGCGATTCCAACGGTTGGTGGCGTCACCCGAAAAACAATGTGCTCCGTGCAGCGAACCGACCCCGAAACCCTACCCTGCTCTTGCAACAGCCACAATCCACATGGCTGGACTGCAACTTGCAACCAGTTGATTGGCGTCAGGCACGAGTTGCACGCCGACTGGGCCAGTCTGAGGCTGAGACGCAGACGCTGACGCAGAGACAGGCGGAGAAGGAAAAGGAGACGGAGGCCGAGGCATAGGCTGAGGCTGCAGCTTTGGTAGGTGCCTGCAGCTTTTGTTGGGTGACTGAGTGACTGGATGGATGACTCTCTGGCTGGCTGGCTGGCTGCCTGCTGTTGGCTGCCTGCGGTTATCGTTATGCAGGTGAGGCTCTCAGACCCAGTCGCAGAGGCAAACGCATACCCTGGGCTAAGGCCCTGCCCAGCTTTTCGTTTCATTTCGTCTCTTTTTTTTGTGCTTTATCTCATGGTAAAGCGCGACTTGCAACGCGCTGCGTGGTAGAAACTGACGCCCCAGCCACAACTTCACCTCCAAATGCGCCTCGCTGTGGCAGTTATCCAGCCTGTTATGCCTCTTCGCGGTGGCATTATGAGTACACGTTTCATACATAAAAGCGTTTCAGAGGCAATGCAAGAGGAGATGAAGCAGCACAAGAGGCGGGGAAGCGGAGTGGAGCTGCCTGCTGATTTAAATTTTTTACAAACATTGCGCTATAGTCGATTTATGAAGGCATTACGATTTACCCATTAACATTAACATGATGGAACAAGTGTAACTTAAGGTTTACTACCTTATCGATAGGTATGTAAACGATAGCAGATAAAATCTGGGAAGTTGAAAGACGATATTTATATCATATGGATAGATCGATTATAGATCATATAATATCATCATTTCCAATAGTCTTAGTAGCCCACCTAAGCTTAACTACACACACTACTTACTCGACACACCCTAACAAATCACTCAGTGTCGAGCCTTCTTCCGCTTCACCCTTCGTCACACTTTGGAGCCTCCACAGGCTCATAATCTTCTGGAGTGCAGCAGCAGCTTCTTTCAGTGCGCAGCTCTTGTAATTGAATTGTTGCTGTTGTTGTAATTGCTTTGCTACCGTTTTTTAATCAAGCGAGCAAAGAGCAACGGCTACATCCTTCCTTCTCATTTTCCCCATCCTCCCCCTTCTCTGACAACTCCCCATTTTCGGCCCAGGCACTTAACTCCATTAAATATGCCCCTGCCACCGAATGCCGTCCTTTAGCTCGGGTACCTCAACTTAACTGAACCCAACTGAGTGAGTGTCGGCCGCCTGCCTGCCTGCCTGCTTGTCTGTCTGTCTGTTTGTCTGTTTATCGGTCGGTCCGTCGTCTGTCTGGCAATTTCGCGTTTTCAAACTGGTTATTTTTTTCACATAACTCGACGCACATTTCTGCTGTCGGCGCGTATTAATTTCAATGAGCCGCTGTCCTCCCCCACGTGTCCCTTGACAACCACCTTGTCAAGCACCACCTCGCCAACAGCACTACAAGCACCACCACCACCAGCAGCACCACAACACCACGTCTCTGCGCTGGCTAACCGTAGTGACCATCCGCAATCCGTTTTTGGGCAACTGTGCGCGTGCGCTCGCATCCGTAATGAGTGGCCGATGGGGCCGATTTCGCATTACGCATACGCCGCATTTGCCGTCGCGTCGCCTTGCCTCGTGTTGCGCCGCGTCGCGTCGCTTGCACCTGTCCAGTTGAAGCATGCCGAATGCCGCATGCCGCGCACGTCGCTTGTAAATAATTCATGTTGACAACTATTTTAGCTTGTTTTACTCTAGTTGGCTACGGCCTGCCGGCAGCCGATGATGACAAATCGAACGACAAACTGCGACGCGGTTGGTTCGTGTATTAAATTATGATTGACACATTGACTGCTTGGCTGACTGACGGACTGACTGACTGACTGACTGACAGATGGAATCACTGACACTGCTATCGTCAAGTGTACTCTCAAGTATGCAAGTGTGTGTGTGTGTGTTTATATAGCAGAGCTTATCAGTCACATTGATGTTATTGACCCTCGTCTCGCAACGTTTACTTTATTTACTTTTAGCTGTTGACTTATCAAATCAGCGGCTACCTCTGAATCAAAGCGTCAACCCATTCAAAAGTTATATCAGCTCTGAATAAAATACATATATATACGTACTATATACACTTGTAGATTGAATCACTCTGTGTGTGTATATTTCTCTGCAAGTGGCTCTAAAAATAATTTCGAAATGCGAGAATCAGCACAAATTTAAAATCAACTCAAATTTCAAGCCAGAGTTCAAGGAAATCGTTGAAGAACATAAACTAAGTATATATTATATATATATATATGTGTATATACAATATATAGAGTAAATACAGTAAGACTTTGTTATCATTATAAAGCCTGGCTTTGATAGTATATATAGAACTCCCAACAAATACAATCTATCAACTCACCCAAACATTTGTTTTTATTCCTTAACAATTACCTATTTTTATCGAAATCATTGGAAGCACTTTTAGTCCTCTTACCTGGAATGAAAACAAAAAGTCAAGAAAGAAAACATGTTAATTAAAAGAAAACTCTGATACGAAAAAAGCCCGCAAAGGATCCAGCAATTAACAAGTTTATTTGCCAAATGCACAAATCATGTCTGGTTAAAGGCAAAGTCACTCGATGAACCGTAAAAATAAGTGAATGAGGATTTTGGTCGAGGAGAAAGGGGAGAGAGAGTTCATTGAAAGGGTTGGCAAATTGAATAGAAAATTCTATAAGGATTCAACAAAGATTATTTCTATTCTATTTGTAACAATTGGAAGCTGTATAAGGAGGGTAAGCGAGAGTTGTTCAATTGCCTGGAACTGATTTCAGGTACAGTATAAAATATGCTGAAATCTCCAACTGGATTTTGATAGGAGTTATGTTTGGAAATCTTGAATCATCATTCAATTCAGTTATTCCGGTAGCCCTGGCACACACACAACCACAAATTGTCTTCAGTTTCTTGGCAAGAAACAAACATCTGGAAAAAAGGGGCCAGAAAAAAGGGGCATAAAACAAATGCAAAAGTTTTCTAATTAAAATTGCGCTCAAGTTTCTGGCGCCGCTTAATATTTCCCCCGACCCCTTCCATTTCTACTTAACGGAAAAACTCCAACTATTTATGTATGAATATATATAGATATATATATATATATATATATCGGGAGTACGTAGTATCTCAAGTTGAGCAAGTTTCAGTTATATTTTTTGCTTGTTTTCAATAAACTCGTAATTTTTGTAATTGTTTGCTAATGTCTGGGCAAATGAGCGGCTATAAAATAAAAGCGGCAACACAAGAAGCAGCACATGTTTGCCTTGGGGGCACGTGCCACAGTGGCAAGAAGACGTGGAAGTGGCTGAAGAAAAGAGAGAGAGGAAGAGGAAAGGAGGCAGCTGTAACTGTAGCTGTTGCTGGTGAAATGAAATTAAGCGCTTAGCACGCGGAAATCACGCGTGACACGTGGAGACAGCTGTTGCCACAAGACGAGACGAGTTAAGATGTTGCAGCTGAAATGAAGTTGGGCTTCAGCTTGATGATTATTATTTATAGTTACATTCACAGTGGTTGAGCTGATGATAATTATGATGATGATGATGATGAACTTTATGTGGGTAATGAATAAGCCAAGTCGCGACGCGTTGTGGCAAAGACACAGAGCCAAAGAATATCAAGCAGAAGCAGAAGCAAAACCAGGACACAGAGTCCTTACCAGAGTCTAGACGACAAACGACGACAACGAAGAAGCACCAAAAAACAAACATAAAACGAAGCCAGCGAAAGGAAATGAAAGGGCGTGTGTGCTTCTCAGGATGTGTGTGTACGTGTGTGTGTAAGAGTGTGTGTTTGTGGCGGCATTAGAAAGCCGAAAGAAGACGCAGCGTGTAGCCACTTCTTCAGCGAAATAAACTTAACGCCTCTTTAAACTTATGAAACATTGTATCCTGTGAGACGGCGACACTGTCGCCAGACAGACAAGGATCACAGAAGCACGGAGCAGGAGCTGGAGTAGATGCTACTAGGTGACACTGACAGTGTTTGGCGACGCCACAAGGTGCCGCCTGAACGTTTCTATAATTTTATTTCGAACTTTTCAGGTTTTTTCAGAACACACAGCGTTGCCAGATTGCGCGAACTATACACGCAGATGGCAACGCTGTTAAGTGTAATGGATTGTAGCGACGGAACGGGGAAGAAGGGTGGGCGGGAGTTGCCTTATCAGGCGCAACAGCCAAAAAGAAAGTTGAAAAAAAAACGGGAGAAAAAAGTCAAGCAAAAAGGCGAGCATGAAACCGGAAGGAAGCAAGACATACAGACAGAGGGATACACCACATATACACACACACGCACATACAGCCACGTACAGCCACACACAGACACACACATAGAAAGTAAAGTGCCAAGCGAGTTTTACAAGGGTCGACAAATATGAGGCGAGCCAAAACGTTGGCAAAGGACGACGACGTGCGGCAAATGGAAATACATTGAGGCGCTTTAATGTGCTGCCTTTTCGTCCTGTGTCCTCGATCCTTGGTCCTTGGTCCTGTTCGGGGTGCACGCTCTGTAACGCCCTTTAATGCTACCTACACCCCGCACTCCTCTCTCCACATCCCTTGCCGACTCTTTTGCCCGTCGAGCTGTCGCACCCCTCGGGCCAAAGAGCCGCTGTTAACTTAAATATTTTATGGGGTGTCAGCATTGTCGATGTTGGCGCGATTGTCTTTGCGCCCTGGCTCAGACCTTAACCGCTCCCCACTTCCCTTCTTCTTAAACGTTCTATATCTTCTCTATATCGCTCTCTCTTTTCCTCCATTTCACATGTGTGTGTGTGTGTGTGTGTGTTTGCGTGTGTTTGTGTGTGTTTATCGTGTGCGTGGCTTGTCTTTTGTGTTCGAGGCTAAAGTAATTTCAAATTGATAAGCATCGCTCCCTGACTGACGAGTGACTGCCTTGGCTTGGGTTTGGGATTTTGGGTTTTGGTTTGGGTTTTGGCTTAGGACTGTCTTTGAGGGGTGTCGAGTTAGGTAAAGGAAGAGAGAGAGAGAGACAGAGAGAGAAAGAGAGAGAGTAAGGGAGCTGGGTGTTGTATTAAACTGATTTGTTCCATGTCGAAATCGAAGCAGGCAGCCGACTTCAGTTTGCCATACGTCGCGCTTTTCAAAGTCAATTGAAATTAAGTAACAGATTTTTGTGACTTAAATGGAATTTCGGGGTTGGCCTGAGGTGGATGCGAGGTAAAACGGGGAGAGAGTGAGAGTGGGGTGCACGTGGGTTGCACGTTCTGGGACGGCTTGTGGAGAGGATTGGAATAGGCGTGAGCGTCGCGTAATGACAGGACGATTATATAAACCCATACAAAACACTAAAACGTAACGTAATGAGGAATTGCCCTAAAACACGAAAAAAAAGGGAAAGAAGAGTTAAAAGAAAATGCTTTTGTTTAACAGGGAAATTCAGGCAAAATGAAGTACTAATCAAAGCAGGAGCTAATCATCGTATATACATAGCAGAAACACAAGTTGCTTCCTGCTGTTAATTGGAGCAGATATAACAACATAATTCACCAGCTGCTGGCTATCCTCAAGTTGATGAAATTCTTCAGCAACTTTCTTTATACAAATTTTAATTCAATCATTATAATCATCATCCATGCTAACTGCATTCTACAATCTGTACAAATGATATCTTATTCAAAATTCTATTAGCCCAGGCTATAAGAGCCTCAATTCCCCATCCCAATAGAAGCTCATTATGGGTATGCCTGGCCCTGGTCCCAGCCCCGACTCTGGAGCTGTCCCTGTGACGCCAAATGCGCATAATTAATGAAAGTTTATTTGTACAGCTGGCGCGGCTATAATACTCTGCCCGCTCTCTTCAAATTCCACAGGCAGTTTATGGTTAAGTGCTCCCTTCCTAGGGAGTCCAGGCTCCAAAACAAAAACTGATGCCGTCAACACAAACCCACCAAAAACACAAAAGTCTTAACGTTAGTCGCCCAGAAATTTGACTAAACAAATGATATTTATGCAGCAAAGGACTTAGTGCGACTAAAACTTTTCATTCCATCAGGATGGTGGAAGAGGAGGAGCGTCAGTTGTCTGAGGTGGTACACAGAGAGTGAGCGAGAGAGAGAAAGAGAGGGAGATGGGAGGGTGGACGAGTGGGTGGAGTAGTTGTTTAGGTTGCCATATCGCATGCCGCTGATGTTTGTGCAGACAAAAAGCATTTAAATCTTATTTTGACATAATTAATGACAGTTAAAAGCAGTTGGCGGCTTTGCAGGCCAAGTCCCCGACGACGTTGCCACCAATGTCTCCTGCGCTGTTGCACATTTACATGACACTTGGCTTGGCTTTTTTGGGGTAAACGGAAAACGCAGAGCGGGTAAGGGGTATGAGAGGCTTTTGGGGGCATGGAGGTAAAGTTTTCAACTCGACTGCGTTAAATTTATGACATTTTTCGCATTTAGACGCAACGTAACGCAACGCGACGCACACTTGGAAGAAGTAAATGCAAAACGAGTTTTACTTACAGCCAATTTGTGCAGCAGCTGCCTTGTTGGACTGCTGCTCGATGGCCACGCCCCTTTCTTGACAAGCAAAACAGATAGAGAGACAGACAAGAGGCTGCTCCTGCGGCTGCTGGCGCCTTTTGAGTTTCAGTCTCAGTACGAATTGAATGGACTTGCAAGTCGTCGCATGATTAATGCAATTGCCTCTTGTAATTGGCACATAATTTATTGCCCAGGCCTTTTGATAATACGCATACGCAACGTTGTCCAGCTGCAGTTGATGACTCGACAGCTGCTGCGATTGCAAACATAACAGTCTCTTCTGCTGCGTCTGCCATTGTCAGGCAACTTCAAGTCTTCAAATGTTGTCCTGCTGCTCTCTTAAGTGCTTCGACAGACAAAAAGAAAGAGATAGAAGAGAAAGGAATAACAGAAAGACAGAGAGAGAGAGAGAAGGCTCTTCACTCAAAGGACGCCGTGTAGTCTTTCAGAAACGAGGCGTGGCACACTTAATAGAGTTATGTAAATTTCTTTTGACTGGCCTGTCTTTCGTCTGTTGTTGATGTGCTTATCAAGTGGCCAGTGAAAGTTAACAACACATGCTACACACACTAACACACACACACAGAACAATGTGTGTAAATGAGTGTGTCGAGCACTTGAAGTAAAGTTTAAATGGTTGCAACGAAGAGTTGTTGAAGTGTTGTAAGCACTTCAGATGCATTCGGTAAACAACATTCAAAGTTTTTGCACTTCGCAATAAAACAAGAATTCAAGGCTTAGATGTGTAAGCTATATACAGCAGTGCTCAGAAAAATAGTACTACTTTAATTTAAATTAAACTAATTCCCATTTAAAGCTTTAAGGGATTTTTTTTTATAAGAATAACCTCAAACTAGCAAGTTGAAAGCTGTTTCCAAGTCTCTTGAGCACCAACAACTGCTTATTTAATTAGGTCTCATTCTATAGACAAGTCAATTGAGGGAGTGAAGTTCGCTTAGGCACTTCCTCACACAGACAACAGACAACAGTCAATTGTAGAGGCGTTGCAAGCAAGCATAGTTCAACCTATGCCACACCAGGCTTCATTCACGTCCTTGCTGCCTGCATCAAGCGTTGCACACTGCACATTGTCTAGCGCTCAATGGCTAATTTTATCCGATTGCTGGTAGGGTTTCTGCCAATCCTCACTTGGCCTCCCAACGATTTGAGATTCGCTGGTGGCAACAAAACAACAGAGAACAGAATTCAATTGTGGCTGCTGCTGCTGGTGTTTCTACTGATGTAATGCGAAACCCCTGCAAATGGAGCTGGAGTTGAATGACGCTGAGGATGGTAATGGTAATGGAAATGGAAATGGCATAGAGTGGGGTATGGGCTAAAAGGTAGCCGTCGTCATTCCGCCACTTGGTTGGCCACTCAAATGCAACATGGCCAATTAATTACGCAACAGCGTGGCACTGCCAGTCAGTCGACATACAACGAGTACAGCACACACACACACATAGACACAAACAGACTCATACCACAGTGACCGCAACATTCAAGAGTCTAACCCACACACACAACCCTCAGCTCACCTGGTCAATGCGGCGCATACGTAATGTGCTTTAAAGTGTCCCCCATGCCGCCTTACCCTCTCTGTCTTACTGTGTCTTTTTCTCTCTCTCTCTGTGTCTCTCTCTCTCTTCCTGTCACACGCCGCATAGTTAAAGTTCTTTCGCTTTTTTTAACCAAATTAATTTGCATAAATTATGCGCCGACTAAAGGGAATTGTAAGGGCAAAGGGAGAGAGAAAAAGGGAAGAGTTGCTGCAAATTGAAGTGCTTACATTGAAAAGCGCACATCATTAAAATTAAATTAAAAAAGTTCAAATTAAGGCAATGTTTGCGCCGCTGCATTCATTGCCTGCAGCTTTTAACCCTGCCTCCCCTGCCATTGCCATTGCCATTGCCCTCGTTCCTGACACTATCTCTGCCACTGTCCCTGTCTTTGTTTCAATGCCCCTTAGCTCCACCACTATTTGCCCATCTGGTTTGCATAATTACATTGCCCAATTGCAATTGCTGTGCGCATTTAATATCATCGTCGCTGCTGCATTCAGTGCTCTATTCAAATTTGAATGCTCGCTTTTCCGAGTTTGCATTTTAATTTCTATGCCCCATTTCCGGTCGAGGGAACGTGCTAATCAGTATCTGCTTCCGGACTATAGAATGCAGACTGCCCTGACCTCAAGATTTATGCTGTCACTTCGCTGTGTTGACATCTCGTGCGAAATTCACCGCTGCAAAGTCACAGCTGCAACGCCCCCAAATTAGGTTGCAACATATTTTTACTCTTGCACATTTTCGCTTTACATTTTCCTTCGTTTCTTATACTCTACTAAACATGGGGTATTATGATCCTGTAAAGGAACATGGAAAGATTAATTTAATGTCAGATAACCTCAAAAATATCATAAATATCATCTCTTAAGCTTATGTTGCGCCCGAGCATGGACGAATTTAAGGATGTGTGTAACTATCATTTCATAGAGTATTTCGTGTTCGTTGCACTGCGAACTTTGTTTTCTTCTTTTCCTGTTCATTTTTACATTTATTTTCTTTATTTTTTATACACTTTGTTAGCTTTTGAGTAACTCAATTTTGTGTTCACTTTTTGTTTTGGCCATTTGCCAGCCAAAAAAACAAAATTGAAGAAAAAGAAAGAAACTTTGTCCACGCTGTTATCTATTTCACTCTGGCACGACTATTGCCATTCCACTCACACCCTCTCTCGCTAATTGTCCGATTCTCGGCCCATTTATCTTGCTCTTCTCTACGTGTGCACTTTTAATTTAAGCATTTCTTTATTTATAACGTTATACACTTCATTGCACTCCATTTCCCCGCTCTGAGCTCCAATCCTCGATGGCGTCTGCCATGTCCATGGCAGACACTTTGAGGCTTTGTCCATTCCCGTTTAGGGCTTGGGGTTTTGTCTATCCTGCCGTCCTTTAGTTGGCTCCTCTCGTATCATGTCACTAAATCAGCACAAATTGTTCCACTGATTTATAAATTTTGGCCAAATGCCAGCGATATAATCTTATTGCTGTAGTTTTGGCTACAAAGATGCCAAGCCCCCAAACAGGCGACACTCAAACACTCAACCAAACAACCCACCAACCAAACGTTAGTAAAGAAACCCCACTTATCTGTCTCTCTCTCTCTCCCCTCCTCCCTGTCTCTCTGAGGCGTTGTTGCCATTTTCCTTTATATAAATGGTTCCAAATATGTCAACGGGCTGCTCTTTGGGGTTGCCCTAGGCAAAGATTCTATAATGTTCTAGTTTCATGTCGTGGGATAGGTTCAGGCGTCGAATCTTTTAAAATATGCGCAGAAACTAAAGGAAAACAAATCGATTTACATGTCCTTGAGACACTTCTTCAGACTGAAAGCTGGCAGAAACTGCATGACTTATGAATTTTCGCAAAATTTAGCTTAAAACTTACAGATTTATACAAACTATTACGGATTTTCATATCTGTAAGAAATCGAAGTATCATTACCAACCAGTTTTTTCTTAGATTACATAATCAACACTACATAAATTGATTGGAATCTGATATATTTACTTAACTCTTTTACTTCATTAATTAACAAATACTTAAATATTCTTTAAACACTCAAATTAAGTTTAAGATCTTAATTAAAAACTGTTCAATGACTGCGATTTGTTTTGTTGCCAAATTGAAAGAGCTGCGCAAAAGCATTTAAATGCCAGCTTCATAGCCACAAACTCTTTATACAATGCAATCACAATCTATTTTTGTTCATTTTAACTCTATTCCAACCAAAAACCGCATTTTGCAACAATTATGTTTTCGCAACAACATCAACAACAGCAGTAAACAACTTCTAAATGTACTTTCCAAAAATTGTTGGACGACCTTCAGCAAACCAACCGACCAACTGGCAAAACTGGCCAAAAGCAATAGCAAGAGCAACAGCAACAACGGAGACACAAAATTGCATAGGAAATACAACAGAATATTGAGTATATATTCAAGTATATATAAACTGAACAAGCGGACAAAGTTAGAAGTCAACGGCTAAAAGCTAACAGCAACTGGCAAATGAAGTCAACTCCAAACATGGCAATACTGGGAGGGGGTAAAAAATTTATATATGATGGCATTGTAAATTTTTGGTAGTATAAACTCTTAACTGGTCCTTTAGTAACATCGTAAAAGACCCGAGTATACCCACAATTCCGATAGACAGTTTTTAGTGCGTTAGTTTTGAAAAACTTTTTAATTTGAATGGAGGCAGCAGCAGCTGTTGGACCGGAGAGGTCTGCATGTTTATGGTAATTGGGATTGGGATTGGGTTTGTGATTGTGATTTTTTGAGCTTATCGATTGCTGTGCATCAGGCTTTGCCTTGGGTTGTGTTGTGTTTATGCTGTGTTTTGGGTGTTGGGTGGGGCCGAGATGCGATGCCGTTGCATTGATAAGTGGGCCAAAGTGGCCCAACGAAGTGCAGACATGCGGGACAATTGTATCTTTCAATTGAAATAACCTTAACCCCTTTCACCCATCCGTATTTTGAATGGCCATCAAATCATCAACCAGTTGTTGTCCCGAGGGGAACTCGCCGCCTAAAGTCACGCACTCGCCAAATTTCTCGGTTTTTATTTATTTTAATAATTTTTTCGTAGCTTGTCGTACGTTGGGCGCCAAACTTTGCCAATATTCCAGCAACGATCCACGGAACTGAAGTGGCAACCAACTCACCCTCAACATTGCCTGGGGGCATTGGAGGGTGCGGGTGGTGTTGGTCCCGCATTTTTCCACATGGATTGCGGCGACAGGAACGCGACGTATTCAAAGCAGCGTGTGGCGGCTGCCTGTTGAGGTGCCCTTAGGGAGTCGAGGGGTTGACTGGCGAGGAGATGAAGGGGACGGAGGACTTACTACCAGCGATTGTATGTAGCATATAGAGACGCCTGTCACCGGAAAGCAATCAGCAATATAATCGAGTAAAGCTTTGGCCTGCAACAAGAGGAATGAGATTTTGCCTCTGGGGTTGTGACATGTGCATTAATACAACAACAATTTAAGGGGCCAGGGCTTAAAGCCACAGAACATCAGTTCACGAGAGATTACAATATGCTCCGAGCGGTGCTTTAAAGTTTAATTTATTATAGGGGCAAATATCGTATTATTTCGTATGGATTGAATAATTATTTCAGCAAAGCATTAAATAGGATTTTTTTTTCCATTTTATATAATTATATATGAAGTAGTCTATGGAAATACTGGAAACCCACGAGTCGGTACAACCGAAGCTTTCAACTTATAAAAAGTAAAACATTTCTCTTCAACTAAGACATGTTCTTATCCAAAGACTACAACCTAACTGGAAGGTTGCTGACTTATTACAATGGAACTTCTCGTAAATACATTTTCTTACTATAATAAAATACCCTGAAGAGTGCAAAAAAGCAATAAGTTTTCTTCTATACTAAAAAATAGTTCCAAGAAATAATCAATGAATGCGCTATCATGACTCTATCGTGTCCAATCCGACACACCCTATATATATACATATATTCGGTATATCTAAGATATAAGTTTAGCCATTACTCACAGCTCTGCCCACAGACAGAATGACGCTAGCTTTAGGTGTTTTTTTGTGATATTTGTATATTTTTTTGATTTATTATTATTATTATTTCCTCCTGAGTGAATTTGGTTGGTTGCATCTGGCAAAGCTGCTTCAAGGTTAACTAAATTAATTTTGTTTTTCCTCTTTTTTCTTTTTTCTTAGTTTGCCAATTTTGCTATTCTGCGAAACTGAATAAGACACACAATGAAAAAAGCAATCAAAAAGAATAATGCAAAGGTTTGGGGTTTTATATATATAATATATACTAGACGTTGTATATCTTGTTGCAATTGTTGTTAATGTTGTTGCCGTTGCCATTATCTAATTATTATATAGATGCAAAAGTCAAGGTAACTGCACAATTATTCATTTTCGAGTGTGCGAAAATAGAAGCAACAGAGGAAATAATTGCAAACAAAGCAAAAAACGTTTAACTCACTTGGTTTTCAACTTGAATACTAAATTACAAATGTTTATTATTAATGAATACGAAAATAATCAACAAGAGAATAGAAAACGACAATATGCAGAAGATTGAATACCCTTAACAAAATTGTTTTGGATCGCAAAGCAAATGGTATCTTTACAGATAGATATTGTATTTAGTATCTCAATGAAATCTACTTAAAAGATATTATAGGGTGCAGTATCTTGAGCTGGACTATACCTATCATATGACAGATCTTTGCCAAATGATAAACAATAAAAGCAAGCAGGTGGGATATAATATGGAACATATATTCATACACCTTAAGTTAATTAAGATTTCCTCAAAAATAACATTAAATAATCGATTAGGCACGGGGCGAAGTAGTAATACTATAATATGAGTATAACAAACGCCCTGCTTGTATCCAAGTCTTAAATTATGATTAACTTTAATATTCATAAGTAAAAGTACACTATAAGAGTCATACTTAAGTACGGTATGGCTCAACTATGTGGGTCTACTCGTACACTGAACAAAGAGAACACACAGAGGAGAACCGAATCGCAATTGGTATCTGTGTCTGAACGAGGGGGTCGGCCCAGTACTCAAGTGACTCAAGTTGTCGGTTTATGAGCGGCATTTAAGCTGCGATAAATGGTATAATGTGCCCTCATAAACCGTGTGACGAAAACCGGGAACCGGGTACCGAGTCGACCGAATGGGCTGAATGGGTGTATACCAAGGAATTACATGGCATAGTATGCCATGGTATGGATGGATGGCTGGATGGATGACTGGTTGGATGGCTGGATGGTTGGATGGCCACTCCACGCAATTGAAACGTCGGCAATCGCGTTCATGTCCGTGTCATAATAGGCGCAAAAAACTGCACGACAGCAAAAGCAAACAGAAATCGGTGGTAATATGCAGAGTGTACAAGTATGAGTATATATATACATATATACATATAAATACATATGTTAGTACGAGTGCTCGATTGTATAAATATGTGATTGCCAATTTGAAATGTGTGCGTGAGTTGTTAATAAAAAGAAGGAAACTCATGAGAAACTCGCAAGTGCAATTGAAATAGTTGAAATAAGTAAGGCCTATAGTGTATTTTTATAGTTAACATTGCTATACTTAGTGTACCAAATATATATATATATGTAATACTATTATATATACAAAGAGAATCTGTTTGCTCTATGCTATGCAATATGGGAGAATGACTCTGTGAAACTTAATCTCCTCAATTTATAGAATTCAATATCTAATTCTGAAAGTCTTTGAGTAACTCTCCAACTTTTTTTAATAGGAATTTTCGTGATTGAATCTATTGTCACGTGCTCATCTCTAGAATGCGTTTTCGTGTTGTACCTACAGGCAGAGACTGACAGGGAGGAAGCTTATGAAAAATGTGTGGATTTGTCAACAAGAGCAACAACAACATCAGCAACAATTACTTAATGCCCATTGTATTGCATTTCAAGTTGGCAAATGGAACAAATGGAAAACAAGAGGGACGTGAAAGGAAAAGCAAGAAAAGTAAAGCAGGGGTAAGCAGCCAGAGCACAAAGTAAATGCAAAAGAAAGAAGGAACAACAAAAAATTTCCGCACTGTTGGCAGTTAAAGTACAAGAAGCGATTTTAAAATGTGAACACCAGGGGGTAGACAAGAGGTGGGATAAGAGGCAAGTTCCGTACAGGAGTAGAGTGAGAATAGGTCGAATTTATTCTTGTTGCTGGGTTAAAACCGTGTCTGTTAATAAGCGTAGCTTCAGCAGGAGGGGGAGGAGCAGCAGCAAGTGGCAATATTGGTTGATCACTTGAAGGGTGTTAAATCCACAGCTCAGAGGCACAAAGGTGGAGGGAATGTGAACGATGTCGGAAAGGCTGAGTCATACGGAGAGCACAAATCACTCTATCAATCAATCAAAGTCCAAGCGAGAGACATGTTCCATATGATACCTTCTCTCTCTTCACCACAAAAAAAGAGAGAAGACAAAGATAAATGGCAGGGGAAAAAACTCTTCTGAGAGGAGAATTTAATAATGTCAGTCACGTTTCAAATTTTCTTTAATTAAATTGATCCTTTCTTAGTAGATAAAAGACTTTGAATACTATAAATAATATGTTTAATTACTAAAACAATTACTTACAGTATTTGATTTAATTATCCTACGAGAACCTGTGTTTCTACATTAATAGAATTCTTTAAGATTTGATTAGGGAATTCATTAAAAGATACGCTTTTAATTTAAAGCTATTTATTGCTTTGATTTTTTGATTTGTGGCAATAAAAATTTCCTAATTTTTTAATGACATCTTCGACAATCCCTAGTTATAGACACACTCTCCTGACATTCTTAATGAACGCCGCCATAAACACTTATGATGCACCTCCCACTGTGCTCTTTCCCAACTTGATATCCACCCATAAACTAATGATTGACTTTCTTTGACGGACATCGATATGATTGTTGCAGCAACTAAGTCTTCAATTAGGCGTATATGTTATGCTCATAACTTTAACGATGCTCTGCGTTAAAATTTTAACTACACTTTAATTATACTTTGAGCCGAAATTAGGCTAGAAACAAAAAAAATATTATATATTCGAAATGCATTCCATTTGCATTTTGTGCACAGCTCGTAGCCCGTAGCCCGTGGCTCGTACTCTTCGTATGAACAATAAAGCCCTAAAATAGCCGTAAAATAAATTTAATGGCCATAGCGGGGGCAACTCTGGCTATAAAACGACTGTCGTCGCACCCATTTCCCAGACAATGGCAACATGAACAGAACTGAAAAAGTTATGAGTCCGAATGGATGGAAACAAAAAATATAAAAAAAAAAACAACAAATGAAGTTTAATGAACATTTTATGCGGCACAGCATGGGCCAGTTAGAGACACATACGAGAGATACATACTCGTATTTGAAATATAGGAGAAGTATATGAAGTATAGGAATATTTATAGCTTGATTTATTTTATTTTATTTTCAGCACATGAAACTCTGTTGGGGCGTTCTAACGAAGCTGGAGGTGTGTCCGCAGCCAGAGATCTGTTCAAGTGGACCTGGAGGTGGAGGCGGCGGTGAAGGCGGAGCTGCAGGCGACATACAGCTGTTGCTGTGGAAATAATCGGCGGAAGTAAGCACAAAACAGATATACACAGGTATAGATAGAGTTATACGGCGATATAGACATAGAAAAAGATACACAGGACAATTGAAGCTGCTGCTACAAGCTAAAGCTTACGTAATTGCATTGCCAAGAATCAAGCAAAAAAGTTAACAGCATTCGTGCAACATGTTGCCAAAAACCAAGAGAGAGACAGAGAGACAAAGAGGGAGATGCTAGCCAAAAACTAATCCAACAGCATATGCACAGACTGCAATTGGCCAAAAGGAAAAAAACGATATATGTATATAGAAATTATTAAATTCTGTACATTTGGCAAAAACTTTTTTGTCCGCAACAACTTTTGCGTGTGTGGTTGTACCCTATAAAAAAACAAAGTGCAAGAGAAGGTCTGCTGGTTTTCTAGGAAGAGTGATTCAAATTGGCAGGCACTAAAATACAGAGTATAGTATTTAATGCTTTTACCTGTCTTCCCCTCTTTCAGTTTCTTCATAGGGTATACTGAGAGTCGAACCTTTTTTAGCTGTGCAACATTTGTGCTGCTATTTTTGGTTTGTTGCATGCAGCTGCCACTGTTGCTGCCAAGTTGCCAATATGTTGCACAAAGAATTATTATTATTTATAAGCGCATTCGCAATCGCTTGTTGTATACCAAAAGTTGTTGCCAAGCTGGCAAACTGTGCCACTAACTGAATTTATTGCAGCCAAAAAGTTTCATTGCCAATTTCGTGTGTGTGCGTTTGAGAGTAAAAAGCAAATGCAGCTCAGCAATTTATCGGAAGTGCTTAGAACGAACTATTTAGCTACTTATGAAAGATTGTAGAAAAGTGTACAAGCTTGGCGCAAGAGACTCTCAAAAGACACTCAATTGAAAGCTCAAAACTTTTAGATCGAAATATTTATGTTCCACGATGATAATTGCTGCACAGTAAATCAAAGCATGTGCAATAAATCAAGTGAAACTTGAAGCACTGAATATAATGGAAAATCAAATCAAGAAAATCAATAAAGAATATTTTAAAAATATGTTTAGTTTTAAACAAATTGGGAGTAAGAAAGAGTAGGGAGAGGTTATTTATGAGATTAAACTCGTAGAAGTAACAAGGGTCAGCATACACCACAGGACATCTTCATAAATATATGTATCTCCTTTCTAAGCATACTTTAAAGCAATTGGAAACTTAAGTTGAGGCTCCATTCTGTGTCGCTTATTGAAAAAACTTTAAAAAATGTCCAATTAAAGTAGAATATAAATTCAAATATTTCGCTTATCTTCTGGATAGCAGTTAAGACCAGGCACACTCAGTAATCGCCACCATGCTGTGTGTGTGTGTGTGCAGGCAGGTTGTGTCCCAGCTTAACCCTGCCACAGATAACTTCTTAATCACATTGAGGCATTCAGACAAAGTTAGGACCCGGCCAACTTCTCGGACCCAAGACCCAAGTCCGAGGCCAAATGCGACCGCAGTTTGCCCACAAACAAATACCTGCAATCAACGCCATCTAGATAAAAACAAATATAAACAAATAACGGCTTCAGTTTTTTTCTTTACTTTTATCCATCTTTTTCCACATTTTTTTCCATTCTTTTTTTTTCCTTCACATTTTTACATAAAATTCCAACAATTCTTTGAAGCAAGTGGCAAAGGACTTGCGAGGTGCCCGGCAGAGGACAGACACGAAGCAACTTGGAGCGAAGGTCGCGGTGTGGTCAGTTTTATTTTTTATTTTTATTTCATTTCGACCGCAAATTAAAAGCTATGAATAAGAGCAGCAACAGCAGCGGCAACACGGTGCAGGAAAGTAAAAATCGCAAACAATAACAGAAATGCAAATAAAATAAAATAGAATACAAAAAATGAAAAAAAGGAAAAGATATGAAAAAATTACATTAAAAACAGAGAGGAAAACATGCTGAAAAACGGAAGTAAAAGCTTATTAAAGCCAACACACTGAAAGAAAAACATAGTCAGGGAATCGGTAGATGGATCAGAGCTTAGACCAAACGAATGCAGAGAGCTAAAAAACAAACACTAAATCAAACATTACACCCAAACAGTCAGTGAAAAGTGAAATAAGTATAGAAATGTGTAAGGAAAAATTGTGAAAAAATCAGAGGGAAAAAAGAAAGCACAAGGAGAAGGAAAAGCGGAAGGCAAACACAGCAGCCAGAGAAAGCGCTTTTTTATTTGAGAGCATAAAGCAAATGCCAGACTAAAGTAAATATCAGCGGCAGCAATCCCCAGCTCCTTCCCGCTGCTCCAGTCGCAATCCTCTACAGTAAATCCGTACCTTGGATGCCGTGCCATGGCTGAAACCCACGGAAAGTGGGTACCAAGACAAATGTGGGCGCCACCGAGTCGTCGTTGTTGCTGTTGTTGTTGTTGTTGTTGTTGTTGCTCCTGTCGCTGCCGGCATCCTTTTTGCAATATTAAACGTAGCAATGACACCCATGGGTGTTGCCACGCCCCTCATTGGCGTGCTGCCACTGCCAGAGCCGTTGGGTTAAGCTACTGCCTAAACAGAACATTGTATGTGTGTGTCCCTGTGAGTGTGTGAGGATGTGGACTATGCTAGACAACTAAATATATACACCTAGTTATTTGTTGGGTGTCTGTTTGCACGGCGGCGCGCACACAAAGTGAAATATCAAGGGAATTAAAGACATTGTGCGGATTTGCAATGAATGCCTCGCTGGTCATGAATAAGAGCGCCTCCTGTTTGGATCAGCCGCCAAATGAATGAATGAATGAACGAACCAACGAACCAACGTACCAATGAATGAATGAACCAATGAACTGACGGACTGAATGACTGACTGATTGTTGACGGCCATTGAGCCATTGGGAACTGTTGTTGATTGAAGGGCTTCAATTGGATTTTAGCACATTGGCTGCAGCTTTTGCACTTTAAATTCATCACTTTTGAACTCTTAACGAGCTGCGGATAGTTTGTTGAATGAATTTTTTTACAGCCAGAGAAAATTGAATACGCTGAATATGAATGTATCTGAAATTTAAGAATTTAATAATGCTACTGGAATAATAGCAACAAGCTAAGCCCAGGCTACACCTTAAAGTCCTTTCTTTACAGCTACTTTTAATTTAAGCCTTTAAACTAGTACTAACATTTAAGTAGAGACTTAGCTCGGTTGGCGCTTGTATAGAAAGCTTTTCAGCTTATAAAAGATACTCCTTAAGAAGCTTTCTTTACAGTTCCTTTTAAGCCACGATTTCGCTTGTCAAGTTGCTGTTTACTTGGGAGCAACATAATCTTTTTGGGTTAAATGCAATTGGAGGAAAGAAGTTCTTAAGTTTATGCAGTATAATTTCTTGTAAGAACTTTAAATTAAAAGATATCTAAGACGTAAGGCATGATAATTAGTTGAAAATTGTTTCCCTTAGGTATTTCTTGACGTAGTTATTTTTCAATATGAAAATTTAAGACGAGATATTTATATATGAATTGAAATACTTTGCGTTTCATCTAGTAATCCAGTAACCCCTTTTTTACATCACTCAACAGGCACGCAATCCCCCTTCTCTCTTCCTCTCTCCTTCTCTCTTTCACTCACTCAACCTACTGTAAATATCAGACATACCTTAAACCTAATCCGTTGCAAAGTGCTTCTGTTTTTGTATGTAATATGAGCGAGTAATATGTATAACCTACAGGCACACGACAAGCTGGCGTTAAGCACACGCTCGTCGAGGATAAGCCAAAAGGATATGCACTCACATGTACATATACATATGAGTGTACATCTGTATATGTTGATATAGATGAGCTCGTATTCATATACGTGTGCCACACCCTGTGCCAAACCCAGCTGTCAACGCACCCTTTCCTAACCATTCTAATACAATCCTTCCAAGCCACTCCATACACTCATTCAGCTTACAACAATGCCAGCAATCTCACACATACACGCACACACATTCAAACATGCGAGGGAAGATTGGAAGAGGGGAATTGAAAGGCAAAAAGAAAGCAAGAAAGAAAGCGAGTAAAGTTTAGTTTAACACTACGTCAAACGGCGAACGTCGAACGTTGAATGTTGAGCGTCAAGCAGGAGCCGTAGTTCCCATTTGAATTGTGCCAGTTGCTCAGAGGCATTTCCCGGCATCAGCATCTCCTTTGTGTGATTAGGAGGCACACTTTGAAATTGAAGCTTTGCTGCGATGTATGGTGAAAAAGTGGGAATCGGTGTAGATGGGGCAGCAGCTGAGTGAAAAGGATGCCAGGAAGGCGCTTCAAGTGCCTCTTTCAAGTCAAATTAAAGCCATGTGCACCCTTCTATCAGACATTTGATGGGCTCGTCAAGAAAAAAAGGCAGAAAACGAAAGCGAGTTACAACTTAAAGATACCCTGTACTATGAGAGCAATGAGATGTGGTGTGATATGAAGTTTCAGATCTGAGCTTTGATGAAATCGACTTGACGGATATTAAAGCTCCGGCCTATTGCAAGGGCTAAACTGTTTTTGACCCAGTTTATGAGTTTATAGGGTATAAAAAGATATGTAACATATTTACAAAGAGCTCAAGCTGTAAATGGGACTGCCAGCTTGGCTGACTGGTAGTAATCTCAGCAATGGAAAACGACAGTTCAAGTGCTTATCAAATGTCAGGCGTGCGACACCAGGAAATGCTGCGATGCAGCAGCGGGTGTGTTATCAGTTATCGGTTATCTTATCAGGCGACTGCAACACTTCGCGATGACAAATAGTTAGAAGTGCATTTGCTTGATATGGAGACAACGTTTGAAAACAAAAGAGGACATTGACTGCAGTTTACAGAGCATGACACCCAGTGATAAAGAACCCAGAACTCACAACTCAGCACACAAGCAAATGGAACCAACACTACCAATAGCACCAGCAACAGCGCCACCCCAACATCCATACAATCCGCTTGCAGACCATGTGCCCCGGTAATGTGGCGTAGTCAATAAAACAAATATGACAGTCGGAGGAGGAGGTAGAGGTAGACCCGGAGTCAGAGTCGGAGGCAAAGGCAAAGGCAACGTAAGTGTAATGATAATAAAAGTTTATGACAGCAGCTCACGAGCTTGTAAGGCTAATGTCAACGTGCTGTTTTTGGTCAGGCGGAATAGGTGGGAGTGGAGAGGATGGGAGTAAGCGATAGGATACAGTAGAGAAATGCTGCAAGTGTAGGTTGAAGAGGCAACTCACTCGGCAACTCACTTTGGTGGCAAGTGCGAAAAGCGCTTTCATGCTTCAATGAACTTTACCGACGCAATGAAGCAAACATTTTTAGCAGTTCACCGCCTCAAAGTGCAAAAGGTTCTATCTACAACGACTATTCTACCATATACATACATATTTATAAGTACGTCTAAAAGAAAAACGTTGACAGGGCTCAATTTTGTGGATCACAAGTTTACTTTAAGGCAGGTTGATCGGCCCTTTATATGTGAGTATGTGTCTAAACTGTAAAAGTTAAGCTTAAAAAGTTACCAGATTATGAAATAATAATATGATTTTATTAGCGAAAAGTTAACGTAGATAAAGCAAAGTTTTAGTAAGTAGATATTATCTTTAAGTTAGTGTCTAATGTAACAAAGGAAGGTGCCGTAACAAATTCTTAACTAATTTAACTATTCCCAAGTAATTCTAGCTGTAAGTAATTTGTACAGAAACTTTTTATTCTTTTCTTCAACCAGGGCAGTATTACTTTTAGATACTTAGGTTAAACACACATATTATAAAATAGCTCCCATATTGAACCCAGTTCACTTAGTCGTAGTTATTCTAGGCTATCTTTGTTAGCCATGTTCTTAAAACTCTGCGCATTTGGTTAACATAAATGGCTTTAAACAGCCAACCAAACCCTGCTCCCATCCCAAGCGGGAAGTCGACCTGGTGTGCTCCCAATAGCCGTACTTAAACAAACACTAGACCATTCGAGCTATCGAGTTCAACTAATGCCCCTGGATATGCTGGCAAACAGCAATTGTCAGGCGTCTAACAGGCTTATCGAGTTTCCATCAATAATAATAATAATAAAAAAATACTGCGCAGGCAAGGTAAAAGCAAAGTACTCGTAAAATAAGGAGATATAAAAATTTGATCAAATATTTAAACACGTAGAAAGCAGCTCAAACAAGGAAAACCCCAAGGAAAACTCAAGTTGTAACCCAACTCCCCTTGAATATGCTTGTATCTTGACGTTTTCGTGTCTAAATTAATCACTGATGACATGGCCAAGTTGATAAGCAAAACGAACAATGCGAAGCTTTGTCAACATATCGCACCTGTTATCTATTAACTTTTTCTGATATCAGTTATTATCAGTTATTAAGGGGGCTCGTATAGTGTTTCTGGGCTTAGGGTTGCGCCACTTTTATTACCATTTTGTGGCTAACTGCAATAATTACTACAGTTTTCGCAATAGCCGTTTACAGATCGAATACAAAATATATGATTAAAGTTGAATCATAACAATCAAAATGTATATTTATATTTATATATAAATACAGCAATTAATATATATATATATGCATGGAGTCAGATGGAGTCGCGTGCCTCGATTGAATTTCTAATCCAGCTAACCACAAGAAATTCAAACAACACACAAACAAACAACTACAACACTAATGTTCATGTAAAATGGAACAAATGACCGACTGGCTACTAAATAATTCACACACACTGGCCCAAACACACACACACACACACACAATGGAGTTGAACGGTTCATTGCACAAACTAATAATTACATAATGAAGCAAAGCATAAGTTTAACTTTGTCCCAAACAAGGAACCACAAGGCAATGGAAGGAGTCGCAAGGAGTTGAGCAAGTGGCGGGCGTCAGGAGTCGTTAGGAGAAGTTCCAGACAAGGCGCCAGCACAAAACCAATTTGATGATAGTCCAGTTCAGTTACAGAGCAGCCGGAAAGGGCTGTTACCAGACACTGGATACCTTTTTTTGCTGTGTGAGTGCACAACATGGCTAAGGAAGTCTGTTTGGAGGCAGCAGGAGAAAGGAGTATATATATTAGTAGACCTGAAGGAATACTGGGGGCACCAAAGGGTTAGGAAAGACGAGTGTAAGAGCAGGAAGCTAGGAGTATACTACTTAATGGTATTTTAAATGTTTTTTTTTTTGGATTGTCATTTACGACAGGACGTAAGACCCACCTAGGTAGGTCTATCGACCGGGGAAAAGGATAAACTCGTTAAGTATTTCTTTTACAGTTTTAACTCCCACAGAGTTGGAGTACTTTGTATTCCTTTCAAATGCCTATCAGTTATCTAAATATCGTATCTTAGAACCGTTTCTAAGCAACATTTAAAATCAATCTATTGTTTTTCCCACTTGTATCTCCTATAGAAATAATAATCGTTTCTACCCTTGAGCATTGTGGCTTATGTGGCATTCTATTGTCTATCTTTCGATTGCGATTTACCGCTCATTGATTTCGTTAGCTTATCGAGGGCAGCTCCTGCCCCGGTCTGGTAGTCGCCTGGTACTCGATGTAATACGAAAAACCCATTAAAAATAATTCGCTTCATTTGTCTGGAGACTATCGGAATGGAGCTTAATGCCAATCAAACGGCCGGCGACTTGTTTATTGTTGACATGACTACACGAGTCCTCGCGACTCGCGTCGACTCTTTGCTTAGGCATCTTCAATTGGCTGGGGTTTTGCGCCCGAGGATATCCTAAGGACCACTCAAAGATTGCCTACGCCACATGCTCGCTTCTCGTATAATTCGATTGTAAAGTGTTTGCACACACACAACGTCGACTTACTCATATGCCTCGTATTCCAATCCTCTGATATTTAAGCTAGTGCAACATCCACAATACTATTGGCCATTGGCCATTACAAATTCATATTCAATTACGCATGCTGGCCACACCAATGGGTATGAATGTAGACCGGGTTCAGAGGCCGCCACAGCTGGCCGCTGGGTTTGGGGTACAAAATTTTGTTTGCCTTGCGGTGGCGACGGGCCACTCTATGAATGGAGTTAAATTTCGTAGGGGGAGTAGCAACTGACTGCTGCCTAACTGGACGACTGGACGACTGGACAACTGGGCAACTGGATGAGTGTGCGAATGGAAGGCTGGTTGACTGCCTGACTGCATGCATTAATGATAAATGAAATATTTATATAGCTAAAATACGTAATTAACTCAAATTATAATGGGGCGTTGGCCGAACAACGTGACCCCCAACAATAGGCGTTAATATGCCATCGCCAGCACCACAACAACAATAAGAAGACCACTAAATGTGGCGCTGTGGAGCATTGAGGGAGCCTGGTGAACCATGGATGCGGGGAGCACATAGCAGAGAGAGCCAGCATGTTGAAATTCATGCTGAGTGTGATTACAACAACGACGACAACAACAAAGCAACGAGCAACGATACGAGGGTATGGGGGCAGGCAACCCGCACGCCAGCCCAACCCAGGCCAGGCCAGGGCGATCCACCGGTCCCCTACATCACCCGTTGTTTCCCATATCGATGCGCCCTCCTCCAGGTTCGACTTCGCCCCAGTTTGACTACGTTGCGTTGGTCATTATTTACTCATCGATTGCCGTGGAATGCGGTGCATCATGCGGCGCACGGCGCAATGTTACCATCCGTCCCTCCATCCGTCCGTCCGTCCGTCCCGTCTTGCCTCTGTTCCACTTTGCCTCTGCCCCAAGTGCTTCTATGGCATTTGGGTGTCTTTGTCCGTTTGTCTGTCTGTCTGTGCATGGTAGCTGCACAGGCTGCACTGGCAACTGGCAACTGGCAACTAACTGCTAATAAATTCAGCAAAGCCAGCAGGTTGCTAGGCTTAAGGTTCGATTCTGGAGCTCTCTGCGCGGCCCTGGTAGGCGGCTGGTAGCGTCTCGCCTCAACTCGGTGGCTGGCTCTGGGTCTGGGTCTGGGTCTGGGGAGCAACAATAACAAATCGTGTTGTTAACTGGCAGCGTCGTCATTGGCATACGCACGAATGCATTCAGCCAGGGCAGAAGGTGGAGCAGGAGCACATGCTGCGAGGGAGGCAGGGAACAAACACTGGGAGACTGGACGACTGGGAACTGAAGCTCGAGCCGAGTCCAAGTCGCATCGAGCCGAGCCGAGTTAAGTTGAGTTGAGTTGAGTTGAATCGAGCTAAGCTAAGGCTGGTCTCGCCATTGGTCATACATAGCTGCCGCACCACAACTGCACCACACCGCACCACACAGACCCTTCCCTTGCCTTTCCATGATGTGCTTAGTATGCATGCTTCGTTGGATGTTGCTTTGGCTTTGAGTCGAAGTCTTAGGTTTGGTTGGGCCTACGCTTGGAGCTTGGAACTGGACTTGGACCTGGGTCTGGGCTTGTCATTGACCTCCACACATATGCGGCCAATTGTAACTGCAACTCCCGTGCAGCTACGCCTTTGACAGTCAGTAGTCCCCCTTCCCTTCCCCTCAACCTCTTCCCCCACCCAACATGGACATAGACAATGTTGTGTGCGCTTTAATGTTTGGCCTTTTTGAAGTTGTTTTATGTTCGTTGGCCATAAAACTCGACTCAACTTAACTCAACTGAACAGCCAGTGACCAGGCCAATACCCTAAGGATGAAGTGTTGATTATGCGTGTTGCAGTAGACTGCAGTTGTTGTTGTTGTTGTTGCTGTTGTTGTGATTGTTGTGTGGCATCATGCAGCAATTTCAAGGCGACTGGAAGCCGCTTAGAACTTTGTGATACTTATAGTTAGGCATATTGTCAGCTGATCCTATTTTACTTGTGCAATTGTGTGTGTGTTGTAAGTGCTCTTTTGTGTGTGCTGTATGTGGTCTGTTTACGTTATCAACTTGCAAACAAATCGAATATTTCTAGACCAACTCGAACTTATAAGTCGGATTAAAAGTGGCTTCTGTTTAGCAAGCAAGTCATTATTTAGCTAAGATACATTTCTGTACATCTCATAAATTTGGTCAAGAGAGAAAGGCAAGTGGGCTTATACTTTTGGACCTAATCCAAGGTCATTTCTTATTGAGAATCAATGCCAACTGTGTGGGTTTCTATTGAATAAGCTTTAACCTAATTTATTTCCTATAGATAAATCTGTTGAAGTTTAAGAAGCCTCACGTAAGTTCAATTATATCCTCTAAGAGATAATCGATTTGCAATTATAAACCCCTTCCTTCAACTCGATAGACGCACAGCTCATCCGTTTCCTGATAGACTGACAAGTAACAAATATCTAAATTAAAGGAAGTTCCATTGCTTCCATAGTGAAAACTCAATTAACATTAACCTCTGGGCATTTTGAACCCTCCCAGGTAGAGGGGCACCTGCCAGCACAAGGAGTATGCCAGATGCAATACAGAAATAATTCACACGCTTCCAGTTGCAGTTTACAACTTTGGCCCTTAGTCATTAAAACACTGACGGGAGTCCAGTCCAGCCCAAGTAGAGGCAGTCCATTCAAATGCAATACGAGAAATGCTCGAGATAATGTGAAATGCAAATAGTGTGGTTGTTTTTCGGTGTTACCTGTTGATATGGGCCAAAAGGAGGGGCTAAAATGAGCAATGTACAATGAACAATGGACAATAAGCAATGGGCAATGGGCAATGGGCAATGGGTATGGACGACCAAGGAAAACCAGTCCCCTGGGCCACACACTGCCATCGCCCCACGTTAGTCATTAAACAGTAGCCATAGCCGTAGCCATTAGCTGAGTAGGCCGCTAAAGGAACTTGTATCTACTCAGACTCTACCACATTCCCACCAGATTCCCCTAACTGAGATACCCGAGGATTCCGACTGCCTGTGAATGTGACTATTACTGCGTCTTCCTCGACCGCCAGTCTTGCAAATTGGAGCACATTAACGCGTTCAGTCTGAAATATGCCTCATTGTTTGCCCCAATGTTGCACTTACCTGCAAAGAGAGAGAGAGAAAGAAGATGAATAAGAGTGTGCGCCAGATAATTATGTAGATTAGCAAAAGGAAGTTTATATTTGTTCAAGAAATTAGCAAGACGATTGTAACATACACTTATACAAGTACTAAACTAGGTATATATATATATTTATCACTCGTTGTGCAAGTCTATTGTAAGTGATGACTAATTGGAGGCCCTTTGTGACTGAAAAAAGGGCCTCAGAAATGGACGACGAAGACTTCCCAGACAAAACAGCATTTGTTTAACTTTGGTCCCAGTTGAACGAACTGCGATTGTTGGAAAAAGTTGTTAAAGGCAAACCGAAGGAAGTTGTTGAGTTGAAGGACTTACTGTGAATACTCATTCCATTCAAGTGGACACTCAACTAAAGCCTGGGAACAAATGAATTTTCATGAATAATGAGTTGAACCAATAGTATCTTACTTTAGAGCAAAGCTTACTCAATTTCTGCCTTTCTACAGTAGATGTCCAAACATATAATAAAAATATACATCATTATAATCTTGCTAGAGACTTGAATAAAATAATGAAATAATTCTGATATATTATTAAATTTTGCATATCAAAACAGACAACAATCTAATCAAAATCAGTTCGTGGTTATACTTGACTATCGACCTTTGCATGAAACTGGAAAACCTTTAAATAAAACAAAACAAAAACACATTAGCAGCACATTGAAATTGCAAATTTCTACCTTTAAGTTCCCATTGTTTCTGTCAACAAAAGAATATACAAGAATTTGAAACAGCAGGAGATTTCGTCGTATCCGGCTTAAGATCTATGCCCGAAAAGAAACCGAAAACCAAAAGAAAAACTCGACGAACTGTGAAGAAATTTTCTAACCAAAACAAAATTAATTTGTTGCAGATATAAATATCAGTTGAAGCAGCGATAATACGTGAAAAAAAAAACCGGACAGGGAAAATTGGTTGCACGGGGTTTTATGTTACGACTACTTCGTCTTCTATGTGAAGCTCAAACAGAGCTAGGCGCGACCACAAATCTAAATTACAAGGACCGTACACTAAATCAAATGCGTTGAGGTTCCGGATGCAGGGGTGGAACGGGTTGGGGTGGGCTGGGGCTTTGGCTTGGCCAGGGAAACTTGAAAGGGAAACCCAAGAGCAACCACAACGTGCAACAACAACAATAACAATACGGATATAGATAAATGGCAAAGAGCGGGAACGGCAGGGGCAAGGTATAAATTAAGAGCATGCGGCATGCGGCAAACGGCAAAGCCAAGCGAATTTCGACTTGTAACCCTAGAAGTGTGGCCCACCGAGTGGCAAACCGAGTAGACGACGACCGACGACCGGCGACCGCATTATAGCGCCCTAGGGGGATGTTTACTAGGGCCAGGGACGTGGAATTCGGTGTGGACATGGACACAGACGTGAACATGGACGTAGACGTAAACGCAGCGCGTTATGCTTCGCCTCGTTGAGTTTAGTTTCTAGCCAAGTTTTATTGTCTTTTGTTGTTATTGCTGCATTCTTGTTGTATCCTCTTGTTTTCTCTTTTCTTTTTCTTTTTTCGCTTTTGTAATTAGCCATAATTCACTTGCCCAGGCCAAGACAAAATGAAGCATAAAATATTTACGCGCTCTGCCCCGACGGCCACCGGAAATATGCAATTTGACGCAATTTGCATGCGGCACCAACAGTGCCATGAGCGGCGGGAGAGCGGAGGAGGGGGGGTCTACCCGGACCAGCTGGAGCCCCACAACACTGAAGGTATGCAAGTCACTTTTGCGTTGTCTGTGAGTGCCTCAGTGTGGCACGTGGTTGCATTAGGTGATGCAATCATTTCCGCTCTGCAGATTGCAAAATGTGCATACCAGAAATCAATTTCCGTTTTCAAGTCATCTCCTTTATTGGTCAACAAAACGGAATCAGCAGGAATAGCCCCCTGCTATCAATACACGTACATATAGATATAGATATACATATAGATATGTATTTATAAATATGTATAAAGGAAGAGAAAGATATGGAGATAGTACAGCATACGCATATTATCTCAAGGGGCTGTCCGGTAACTAAATGCGGAAGACCCTCTTAGTGCAAAGGAAAGAAAGTAAGTTTAAAGTGAAACTTCGCCAGGATAAAGGTAGGCAAAGAAGTCCTTACAATCGGTAAGCGTTACCAAATGGCTGCAAATTAATCAATATCCTAAGTTTAAGATATTTAAAGAGCAGAATTCTTAACCAACTTAAGTTTTGTTCATAAGTTTTTGTAGTACAATTTTTAATAAATTCTAGAGTTCCTATGAGTAGGTGCTTGGAATTGGGCTTAAATAACCTTCTGGTAGGTGTATTAATCTATATAAATTCATGCAGACTTTATTTAAATCCGCATTTGTATAAGTTACGAAAGGATATTCTACAATATTTTAAGCCGTTTTGATCAACCAAATCCCACTCTTTAGCAACAAGTGGCAATCCTATAAAAACCTATTCATTATATATATAACAGTATTATTATATCTTACGCAGACATATTCTAGAAATCCTTAAACTAATTTACTTTAATCTCTTAGAATTATTCAATATACATTAAATGTTCCTGTGTGAGCTGTCGCCGCTTTTGGCCACAAATTGTTGTAATGAAAACCTGTCTGGACTACAACAGCTCCACACACACACAACGGTAACAGAGGAGGTGGGCAGAGGGGGTGTACAGGCGCAGCTGTTAAATTAAACACTAGGCACACGCATACACACACTCATACTAGCACACACATACACTGGCAAAGAGTTGCCCTGGCAAGATGATTATCGCGAGCCACGTCTCCAGTGGCTCCTCCCGTTGCGGCTTTAACTGCTGTTGCTGCCTGTTGTTGTTCCTGTTAACAACTGTTGTTGCTGTAGTTGTTGTTGGTATAAACATTTTCTTTTCATTAATTCATAAAGCATATTTTTATTGAGTGGTAAACACATGAAACGCAAAGGGGAACAGGAGGCATGAGGCATGCGGCATGAGGCATGGGACATGAGATGGGGCAGCAAAATGTTGCCCCTAACGTTTGTGGGGGCATTAAAAAGTTGCAGTAATGGAAATTGTTTTGTGAAAATTGCAAACTGTCGGCAATGGGCAGCAGCACCAGCGGCAGCGGCAGCAACAGCTACAAACAACGCCAGCTTGTCAGACACAGGGGAGTAGTGTATAGAGGGGACTATGTTGCGGGAAAGCGAGAGGCAGGAGGGGGTGGCTTTTAAAATGTGCGAGAATGTGCACCAAAGTTGTAAGTTGGTTTGGGGCACGCTTCGTTTACCACGGAATATTTTAGAAATATTATAGAATAGAATAGAAAAGTTATTCTTCCTTCACGAATAATTTCATTCTGCGGCTTTTGTTATAAAAATACTTTGGCTGATAAGCGTCGTTAAGAGAGATGCCTTTAAAAAGATAATTTTATATTAAATGATTAGTTGGAATGCCAACAGACAGCAGATTTCCCGTTGTTATGGAGATATTCAGGAAAATGTATGTATATTTGATTAGGGTTGCAAATAAAAACGGTTATCTCTTTGGCTTGTTTACTAAATCATAACGATCTTTTTGTACCTAAGATACGATATAATAAATGTTCTTATAATCCACCCGCATACAGATTGCTTCTCTCTTTGAACATGATATTTAAGATGACATATAGATATGTGCCTTTATACATATGTATATACCTGATATCTACCTTAAATCTTCAATTTTCCTCTTCTATAGAAACTGTGTAAAAGTTCCCCCTCTTGCTTGATTTTTTCCTTAAATCTCTAAGGATTCTATTGACTCCTCCATTCACATTTTTCCCTTTCATATCATCTTAACTTTCAGTTAATAATACACTTAATGATCTCTGTATACAATTTTATACTTTCTTTCATTCCCATAATACTTTGCCTAAGCTAATAGATATGTAAAAGTGTTTCCCTTACAAATCACTTAACTGTTTTTGGCTTGTTTTGAGATATTATAATTGTGCTTAAGTTTACACATTTTCACAATCTTAAAGACTGGAAAGATTCTAAAAGGTTTTACCATAAATATATTTCAAAATGTAAAAGTAACTTTTTATCTCTTTCCCATTTCAAAGTTTAATAGTTTTCACACCTTTTTCGCTTTTTGGTGACTGCTTTTCGATATAGTTTTGAATATTTAATATGACAATTCCCACATAACATTGAATCACTTAAAGCTTTCTCAACATAAGCCTCTGATAGGTTTATTGCTTTGATCTCTGGCCGGCTTACTTCTTCTTCTCAGCACACACACACACACACACACGCAATCTCTCAACACTCTAAATGGTCTGTTGGTCTGTTGTTGATGTTCTTTTTTTCTGTCTATTCTGCACTTATCGCATTTTCTAATCATTATGCAACTCAATGCCCAAGTGTTAAGCTAAACCACAGCAAACATTGCATCCATTGGATCCATTTCCGAGTGTGGCTACGAACGGCAACAATCAAAGAGTTAAGTTAAGGCCAACCAGACACAGCTCTAACCGATTGACCAGTCCAGTCCAAGTCTGTGAGTAAAGACAAAGAGGAAAGTTGGGAGAGAGAGGAGGCAACTGACGGAAATGAATGAAGCATTTACATTGGCAACAACAACAATTATTTAGGGAAAATACTTGCCCGTAGTTTGATGCTCATAGAACTATTTTCAGTTGGGTTGGTAGCCACTCAAGGAGTTAACTTTAGCAGACTAATTATAATCACATTCTAATTAGACAAACTGCGTCAAAGATGCCTCACTGCGTCTTCATCCTTTCCTCTCTCTCTTTGCTGCTGCTGCTCAACTTAATAAGGAAATCAATTAATAACAAACGATGCAGCAAAAGTAACATCAACAGCAACAGAAACAACAACAACAACGGCAAACAACTTTCAGTCTGTCTAATAGATTTTAAATTAAAGTTTGCCGCAGTCAACAGAGTCCAGGCACAACGAACGACATTGACTTGCACAACAAGTTGACTTCAAACTGCAAGAGATACAAAGATACAAGAACGTAGACGATGACGATGACGATGATGAGGATGCAGATGATGATGATGACAATGATGACTACATGGCAATGCACTCGGGGATGACAACAACACTGAACAGCTACAGCGACAACAGTTGCAGAGGGGAAAGAGACACATAAAAAAAAACTTCCGTAAACAACGACGACGATGGAGCCCAAAGCCAAAGAAAAAAGCAAAGGCAAAGGCAAAGACAAAGCTTCACAAGGCCCAGTCAACATTTCGAAGACGATTTTAAAATTAGAAAAAGCAAGCAAAATACATCTAGTATATCCAAAAAAAAAAAAGAAGAAGCATCCAAGAAAAAGAAGAAGACGCAAGAGGACACAAAAAATACCAAATACCAAATGGAAAATGAAAATAAAATTGTCTATCATAGCGTTGTGTAGTATTTGTAGATATAACAAGCAGCATTTGGCTGGGGAATACGCGGCATATAATCTAAGCAAGTACACTATGGGGCAGCGGAGAGGTAAGAGGCGGCAAGAGAAATGGGCGGAGTTTTTGTGGGGGAGATTGGAGCGTACAACGAGGTGAGCTGCCGCCAGGGGCCCAATGCAAGCCGAGCAGAGGCAATCAAACAACTGAAGCATGACAACTTGATGCCAGGAGCTAGGAAAGAAGATGCTACATACTCGTACTATGGATGATAATGATGCTGCTTCATGTTGGCTGTGGCTAAAGAGCTGCTTCCATGTCCAATTCCCCTCACACAGCACCCCTCTGCGCCACAACCAATGCCGCTGCTCAGTTGACGAGCGACGAACGGCACATGACATAAAAATTAAATAAACAAAATTATGAACCACGCCGTATGTGGGCCCCGTTGATAAGTGTAATGTATGAAGAGTTTTAGCTAAGGCGGAGGCGGAGGCGTAGACGGAGACGGGGGTGCGAAGTGGAGGCACAAATCAAAATAAACAATGTGTGTGCTTGTGTGGTGCTACGACTGCTGCTGCTTGATTGGGGCATGCAACGCATGATGTTTTCCGAATTGTTGTATTTGTAAGATAAACAAAGAAGGGAGTTTTTATGCTTGTCTACGACGAACGCCGCAGGCTTTACGTGGGGGTCCAGTTCCACGGGCCGGAGACTAAGCCTACGATTGATATGAAGATGCAAGTGGAGAGAGCACCGAAAGGGGGGATGAAATGGAAGGCACAAGTGCATTCAGCTGTTAAGTGAAAGCACTGTGGAAAGTTCGAAAGTAAACAAAGGACACACGCACGAGGGAAGCATAATGCCAAGGATCTCATTGACAACAAAATGTCCTAAGGATAAAATACAAAATTGGTATGATACCTAAGAGTAGTTTGAGTAGTTAAGACCGCTTATAAATTACAATCGAATATGGCTTTTAAGCAATTGGCGGTTAGCTGTTGAACAATAGAAAAGTCAATACCTTAAACGAGCCTTGTTAATATCTAAAATCAATTAATATGAGTCTATAAATAGGGAAAACAATAGGAATGAATGAAAGTTTTTAGTCCCTACTCTAAATATAACTAAATACATGTTAAAGATTGATTTTCCGCATTATGTAATCAAAACAAAAGTGAATGGAACCAATCAAATTGTCAATTCTCTTTGTTTTAAACTAGCTTCCTCATATATCACATCAAATCTGCAATTTTGTCTCTTGTTTTCAAGTAAAAGCCAATCTCTATTCTACTTGATTTAACTAACAGTTTAAGCAGCTTTCATTCAGTTGTGTATTGTCCTTTTAGATGCTTGTTTGCCTAATTTGAACCCTTTCATGTCCTTTTGGCCATATTATTGCAATAAACAGGAGCTTGCTTACGTTTCGACTTGGCAGCTGCTTGTTGTTTGGGCCCTCAGGCGTTTAATACACTTAATATTATTACAATGGAATCCAATAAAGTACCCAGAGAAGCATGGAAACACAAAGGCATCTAACGGATGCAGCTCACACTCACACACATGCTCACACACAGTCAGACACAGACACATAGGGAGAGATATACATTAATATTTATGTAGTTAGATATAAGTTGGGTTATATATTGTATGCTGCGTTATGTAATGCCTGCTGCACGGCACAATTAAAATTATATTTACAAATTTTATGTACACGATACGAAAGAGCAGCATATTGCATCTTTAATTAAAAACTCATTTCATCTAGATGGCAGATTTTAAAGGCGGGCAGTAAACTAAACTGAATTGTGTAGCGAAGTGCGGAGGAAGTGAATAAAAGTCGAGTCTTCGTTCGTTGAACTTTGCCTTTGATTAATAAATTACTAAAAAAAAATAAAGATACAAAAAAAACAGAAACGATTGCAGTAGGGTGAGAGGTGTGCGTGTGTGTGTGCTTAGAGTGTGTAGGGCGGAGAGAGGCGTGCCTTTCTATACAGAATTATGTATATATGCAATCCACGAACAATTGCCAACTGATTAGCATTTTGTAGCTGCCCCGAGTCATCGCCGTCGTCGTCGTTGCATTGTAATAATAAAAATATTTTTTTGTCTGTTTTTTTTTGTAGCGCATAAAAAATAAAATTTGAAGAGATAAAAAAACACGCGTCAGGCGAAATGCAATTTAAATTTTAATGCGCTGCCTTTTGGCAAACAAAAAAAGGGAAAATAAATAAAAATAAAATATACAAAATTATTATAAAAAAAAATGTGTGCACACACATGGTAAATGCTGCATAGCAGCTGCAGCGGGGGGTGGTTGAAGAGCCTGAGGGTGCACTTTAGGGGGAGGGGGCAGTTGGTTACCGTTTGGGCCAGTGACTCGGCAATTGCATGCAATTGCTGCCACATTGTTGCCGCTGCCCCAAAGCCAGACCTCGAACCAGGCCCAAACGAAATCTCGTTGCGTTGCACGCACAGCCGGAAAGTGTTGCTGCAGTGGCAGCAAGCTTTTTTTAACTGTTTTCGCATTTAATTTACTGTTTCTCTTTTTTTGTGCCTTTTTTGCTGTCCTGGCAAATGTCAAAAGTTGGCACGGCACTCACGGTATGTAACTCATTAAACATGGCCCGGGTCCAGGGCAAAAACTGTATCTACATCTGAGAGTCGCCTTTTAAATCTATATAACAGATAATCAGTTCCAGCGCCGCCTCTAATGTAATGAGGCACGAAACCTTTAAGCCGGCAACCAAATTGCCTTCAAAAGCAAAAAAAAGTATCAACTGTCGCCTCGATGGAGTGTGGACTGTGCCGTATGCAGCATGGACTATAAAGTGTGGAGTGTGGAGTGTGGAGCGTGGAGCGTGGAGCGTGTGTGGAATGGCAGGTTGACAAGCGATGCCAGCGATAGGAGCAGTCTGAGAATTTCAAGGGTGTACGAATGTGTATAGGGTTTCATGGTGTCAACCAGATTGGCATAGACTGAAAATGGGCTGTGCAAGTTTTAATTTTAGGTATTTATTTTTAAATTATTTGAAATCCTTTTTAAATTTAGCTTGTATTTAATTTATTATATAAATTTGACAGAATGCTGTGCAATGCATTGAGTTCCTTTAATACAGACTGATCAAAGATGCCTGCAAAATACATTTATTAACAGATTCATTTAATATTCAAAGCCTCAAGGCCAATTCAATTATTAATACACTCAATGGAAAGTCTATAGTTCAAATGTAGTAAAAAGATTAGGAACAATTTATTGCATCAATAAAAGTCACAACTTGAAGTTAATAACTCAGAATCAATTCGATTAGCTTAACGATTAGCCTTGGCAATGATTGATGATTGAGATTTGAACAGATTAAAAATCAAGCAAAAAATCGCATATCTTATAGAAGATCTGCAATACTTATAGAACAGCTTTGATTAAAGAACTTTGCTGCAAGCCCAATCTCTTTTAAAGTTTAACTCGTACCAATTTTAGCTGTGACAATTTATAGCCATTGCATGTATGGCAAAAACTAAGCTAAGCTCTGCGTTTGATCAAACTAGAAATTCAAGCGTTTCTGACCAACTTCTCGGTTCCTGCTGTTAAAAGCGGCGTCGTTTCGGTTTTTGGTTTGTCTGTCGCTTTGTCTTAAATCTGCTGCCACTTCAGCTGCAGCTTGTGGCACGCATTAATCATGACAACTTTGCCATGTCAACATCATCGTGTTGCAGTGTCGCAGTGTCGCGTTTGTCGCGTTGCCATCCAAATGCAAATCCAACAAACTGTCACTAAATGTGCGACTTTAAGCGCTCTTATCCTTGGCACAGAGATGCTCACACAAGAGGCGAATGTGTCTCGCTTTCAATTTTTTCTTCTCCTAGTCCTCTTATCCTCTTCTATATTTTCCTTTTTCTTTTTTTTTGCTTTATGTCAGGCGCTTCCTGTTCGTAAAATTTCCTGGCCGCATTTCCACACAGCCCGATAGTATCTGTGTGCGTTAGTGTGTGTGTGTGCGTGTGTTGTGTGTATTTGCGAGAGGTTTTTCTCAGAGTCAAAGCCAAACCAAAACGAGTCACATGCAACATCCGTTTTCTTCCCTCTCCACGTCTCTTTCTTTCACTCTCTTTCTCACCCATTTCATTTTTTGCTGTTGCTTTTTTGCATATTTCACACGGCGGCCAAGTGAAAAATAGTGTAATTTGCAGCGCAGCAGCGTCGCAGCGTTGCAGCTCAAATATGCAACACGGAGCCAGCCAAAGTTAATTTGTAGCGACGGCAACACAAGCTATTAGCAGGCTCCAACGGGGGAACAGCACTCACAATCACACACATACGCACATACACACACACACACATGTATATATAGAAAGCAAGCAGGAGGAGGTCAGGGCAGGGGAAGAGTATAAGCCACAGCAGCAGCACCATCGCCATATCAACGGGTCGTCGTTCCTTCTGGGCAGCCACAACTCGTTTTAAGCTGGCCAGTGCTCTGAGGCTTTGTTTGCCTCCGCTGATGAACGTGCACAGGTTGGTGGCTAGTACGCTGCTCACGGACACGGCAAAGCGGAGCAAAACTAAGTTTACCATACGAAATGTAAACGTAAGTTAAGCATGCAAATCACAACCAATTAATATATACACATTGTTCGTAGAATTTAATCTGATAATCTGATTTTCTGTCAGCTAACATTGCATACCGATAATCATTGAAAGCTCAGTGTGACCATATAGAGTAAGACCGCTTTAAATCTGAATATTTAATAGGAAACGTTAGTTAGGCGTAAATAATGATAAGTATTGCAAAGCTGCTTGAATCTGATTAAACAGTAGAAATATGCTGCTAAAACCACATAATATAGTAACCAGAAGAAGCGATTTCAATACAGAATATGGTCACATTAGCGTTGATAAGCTTCACCCTTTTTAACTTGGGTTCCAACCGATCTTAAGCTAAAGATCTTCAATTTAAGATGAAACTGTAAAGATATCTTTGTCGCATGAGAAACTGCGGTCACACTGTCTGATCTATATTTGGTAACTTTGCTGTTGACAAATACTATGACCTGCATACGCTGCCTGACGTTTTAAATGCTCTTTGGAATATCAGAAACTGCAACCCAAAATGTAATGCAGCTACTGTAGCCAGCTACATGCCAACATGCATGTGTGTGCGTGTGTGAGAGCGTGTATTTGTGCATGCGTATCTGTCAGATGCTTTAGCACACACTCTCAAGTGCTGCAAAACTTTGTAAATAATGCTCGAGACAGTGTGTGCGTGTGCGTGTCTAAGTGTGTTAGTGTGCGTGTGTCAGAGTGTGCGTGAGTGCATGCACGAGGTAACTTCGTCAGTTGCCCCTGTCACCGTTTGTCCCTCTTGTCCGGCCTCTGTGTGCATTCAACATGTCATGAATGAATAATTAGCCTGTGTGCCTGGTGTGGATGCCCCTCACACTGAGCACCACCACATAGCACCACACACACACCAGCGCACACACCACCACACACTCCTCTAATCGTCAAGCTCAACTAGGAAGCAACTAACTAGAAATTCAGCCTATGGAAAGACGTAAAAATTTTCTACTTAGCTGCGTTGCTATCCATTAATTTAATTTAGCCTAGTTGAGTTGTCGCTATAAATATCGTCTGGTGCTTCTGCTTCAGCTTTAGCTTCTGGGGCTGCTGGTTCCTCTAGCATTCCCAGTGGATGTTATCTAAATTCATTTGATTACATTTTTATTCATTTAATACATTTCTTTATACTCATTTATATATTCCTAAGAGCTGCATCCCTCGGCCCACCTGGCTGCCAGCAACTTTTGCATATTCATAAGTGCAGCCAATGCCCAGGAGAACAGCATTCAGTCAGGCAGAGGAGGGAAAACTGGGGGATCCATTGGAATCAGGGTAAGCTGGTTAGGTTGTGCCTTTCATTTTGGCCATTAACGCATTCCATTCCATTTATTAACCGGAAATGCAAACGTTTGTTATGCTTTTTGCGCTATCTTCCTTTTAACTTCCATTTTATTTCACTCATAAGTGTGTATAATATATGTGCATACTTTCCATCTACTAACGGACGCAATCGTAAAAACATTTCAAAATGTTCTTCAAATGAAGAATGTTCTCTATATAAATGACTAATAGCTTCCTGTGTGTGTAAATGTGTATGTCTGTGTGTGTGTCTTTTTCTATGCATAATTTAGCACAATCATCGGCTAATTAGCGGATGCAATAGATTTTATTTTACTCTTAGCTAGAAGCTTTGCATATATATAGACAGTCACTTAATTTAACAAGCAGTATTGGCTACTTTTAAAAAGGCGAATATTGAATACCCTTGTGTTTCTTTCTATAAGTTTAGAAAACAATCGGAGGGAGTCCTAACGTCTAATAATGTTTAAATGCTATTGTCTATAGTATTCAAAGACTATTCTTTTAACCATCAACGAAATCGTTGACGCCAGTGAAGTTTAATAATAAGCAAACTATTGTTAGTATCATAAGATTATCAATTTAAATATTTCTATCCAGATATAATACCATATTTTATCACTTCATAGTTAATTTCATAAGCTGTTGTCCCATTGATTGTTTTTATTTCAAACAATCAAAAAATAAATAAATAATAATAAAACTGAAACAAATCTACTGAGACAAAAAGTCAAAAAAAAATAAAAAACGTTTTCGCAAAGTATTTCAAATAATTTCACACGTCTTCGTGTGTCTCCGGACGCCATAAAAAAATAAGCAAAAAAAACTGTCAACTGCTTACATAAATTTGCTTCGTTGTCTATCAATAAATCTTGAGAGAAATACATAAATTTATATCCAATTTGTGTTGTTGCTGGTATTGTTAGAGTTGTGGTGGCTCTCCTCGTGTCGCTCTAACAATTTCCATTTCTATATCGAGGTTTTTTTCATTTGCGTTATTCGCGCTAAATATTCAAGACTACCTCAATACGAGTTTCGTTGCCTAAATTAGAGGAACTTGTATCAGCAGGGGTTGCCGGGGAACCAGGTATAACGAGCGAGTTAAAAGAAAGACGGAGAGGGAGAGATGATGTAGGGAGGGGTAAAGAATCGTTTAGCATATTTTAGCATATATCAACAATAGTGCGAATGAGATGGAAACAAGAAACAACACACACGTAGATACATTTACAGACACAGATACAGATACATTTACAAATACAGATACAGACACAGATACATATACAGATGCAGATACATGTACACACAGATACAGATACAGATACAGATACAGATACATATACAGATGCAGATACAGATCTGTTCTTATCTTTAATTAACTTCAATATTACGAAATACCTGAGTTGTTCTAGATCATTAGCAGTTGACAGTGCCGTTTCCAGCCTGCATACAGCTGATGCCCCTCTTTACCCCTTCATCCCATGTGTCCGGCAATTGTCACAAAGTTTACTGAATGAAATTTTACGTTTGGTTCTGTTATTGTTAATGTTTTTGCCTATTATTTCGTAGCCGTGGTTTGTGTTTCTTTGTACTCTTTGTTTGCATTGCGAAAATGAATTTATAATTAGCTTGATAATTTTTTTTACAGTTTTTTTTATTAATAATTAATGTGGGAAGCTAACGCGTCGATGTTTGAATTCTTTTCTGGTAATAAGTGCTTATAGATTCAGTCAATTAACACCTAAATGGTTCCATTTTATTGCTAAATATAAGATATTATGAAACAGGGTCTATGTCTGGTATGCGATAGGTCAGACATAGTCTAGCATATATTATTAACTAGTTTTTAGTATCATGAATCAGGTATACAACTTCTATAGAAGTTAAATACCTTTTGATAACGATTAAGAGTGTCCTAAGCATTTGTTACGTAGCCTCTAAGCTCAGGAACGTAAGTATATATAAATAAGCTTTTTACTGTTATAGTGATTATTATACAATAGTTACGAGATTGTAAAGAATAATAAGAATTAAGTAGACAATATCATTTAAATGTAAATATGATAAATGGCATTAAAATGTATGAAAAATTACACAAAAAACATTGTCAGCTCTCCCATTCAAAAAGCTTAGCCCACTCAAGGTGAGTAACACTCAGTACTCTCTGACACACATATTCTTTCTCCCCCATCCTTTTCACATACCCACACATACAATTTCTCTCTTTCTCTCACACTTCCACCCACCCAACGACATGCAAAGCCCCCCAGCAAAATGTATGGCAAATATTTTTGTTCTTTATTATAAATTTGTTTTGACTAATTTGTTGTTGTTGCCGTTGTGGATGCGTGTGTGTATATGTAAATATATATATGTGTGGCGTGCGCGTTTTGCTTTTTATTTATACATATTTAATTTGATGTGTCATTTCAAATTGTTGACATACCAGAGGCGGGCAGCAGCAGGCAGCAGGCAGCTTGGAGGGGCGCTTGAAGCAAGAAATTAAGATTTATTGTGGGTGGCTGCACTGACTCGAGGTACGAGCTAAGATGGCAGGCGGAACATGAACATATTTTGGTGCATTACCAAGAGGGGAGGGGGCATAGAGGCGGACCATGAGGGGATTACCCCACCTTATGCATGAGTTGTCAATTTGCCTGAAGGTTGCTGACTATTTGCAAAAAAATATATATATATATCTAAAATCTGTTTGACATCTGAAGGTTCCTTTTCTCTCTCTCTCTCTCTCTCTCTCTCTCTCTCTCTCTCTCTCTCTCTCTCTCTCTCTCTCTCTCTCTCTCTCTCTCTTTCTCTCTCTATCTATCTATCTCTCTCGTCTTGGCTGCATTTGGGCAATGAACTTGAGAGTTTTTCAATTGCGTTGCTGAAAGCAATTTCATTGAATTAATAAAATTGCGAATTATTGCAAACGACACGAGACATTGAATAAAGAACACGATAATGTGTGAATTATTGCGAGTATTCTAGAGTTGAGATGTTTTAATGATATGAGTGTTAATGATTGATTAATCAAGTTTGAGTTGTCCTTTAACATGCCAGACGTTATTATCTTGGATATTCTAAGTTTACACAAAATCTATCTTAAACTATAAATAAATATAGTATATGAAAACTAATCTTCAGCTGAACCAAAAGCCTATACTTAAAATTCACATGTAATCCGTAAAGCGTATATTTAAGCATATTCCATACCTTAGGCCAAGCCAACATCATTTAAGCTAATGACTAAAGCAAATGTTGTAAAAATATATATATTTTGAAATCAACATTATTCAAACAGTAGTTTAAAACGGCTGCAGGGGAAACAAAACGAATTAGTGTTGTATTAGATACACGTTTAAATGAAGTACTGACAAAAGATACATTTTTGTTGGCCGCAAACCAAAAGGGCTTTAAGAGTCATAAATAGTTAAGACAATCAATTATGAATCTTAATGGTCATGCAGAACATTGGGTAACCCCAACTACAAAGGGAAAGAGAGAGAGAGAGAGAGGGAGAGGTAGATAGATATGCAGATAGAGCAGGAAGTAATATTAGTAGCTTTAGAAGCTGACCGAAATGCGAACTCTATCCGCAGTATAGAAGTTACCAAGTATCCAAGAGTATCTCAGTTCGCTGCTCATGTTAATTTCATGCGTTCAACAGGTTTCCACACGAACTCTGAGGGGCGAACACCGTGTACAGTGAACAGTGGACAGTCCAGTCGAGACCATGTGCCATATTTTACGTTAGTTTTAGTAATTTTTTCATTTCGCCACGCAAACTACCGCACAGCGTGCATTTAAGTGTCGCCGTCGCCGTCGCCGTCGCCGTCGCTGCCGCCGCCGCCAGACTTTAAGTGTGTGTAGAAGAATGTGTGTGCGAGTATCCATGTATCCATGCATCTATGTATCCATGTATCCATATATCCATATATCTGTATCTAAGCAGAAGGCAACTTCAACAGCAGCCGTCGCCTTGTCAGACAAACATGCGAACAGAGGCGGAGGCCTCGCTATGTAAGTCTTCAGCCTGTTGGAGCCAAACATTTTGCTTTTTTAATAGGTTTTTCTTCGCCCCAGGCTGACACCAACACACACACACGCACACAGCCACACTCATACACAGTGTAATGTATCTGGTAGATACTTGAGCTGACTTAAACTACGTTATGTTTAATTACAGTACGTACACCATGCGCTTTTGAATTAGTTTTAAATGTTGCAAAAGCTTTGCGGCAACTTAACAAACCCAAAGCCAAAGCCAAAGAGCTGTAAACTTGTACTTGTCATAAATTATATAGACATGCCATTTACCAGCTTTGCCAGTCGACTATCTCTATATCTATTGAGTACTAGATACATGTACATTCTTCAATCTATGCACCTGGTAATTACCCGTTGAGGGCAAGTGGATCGGCTTGCGGCTTTCGTCTTTCGTCTTTCTTGCCACGCCGAGCGTTAAATGTCGAGTGTCTCAAGGGGTATACTTGGTGGTAAAAAAAGGGTCACTTATAGATAATTGGTGTGTAGGAGGGGCGGCACAACAGAAACGCAAACTGAGAAGCTAAACTGAGTTGTCCAAGAGTATGAATATTAAACTTGGTTTGAAATTTCAAGACAGTTTTCACTGACAGCATTTTCACTTGTGGAAAGGTATAGATTATGTATCTCTGCAACAGGCAGAAGTCTCTATAGACAATTTTTAGGTTTACAGATCGCCAATATTAGTTTAGAATTTAAATGCAGACTGTTTTCGCTGTATATACCTAAAATTTATTGTATGGCAAATACGATTATGTTTTATCTTATATACACATATAGGTATATATAGTAAATGCCTCTTGCTGGAGCGCCCTACCCTTTTGAAAGACAGCTCCATCAGTTTATCAATGCGATACATGGGAATTGCATTCTTTGAATGACTCACTCACCCACTGACAGGAATGGGAACCTTTTGGGCTTGGGCTCTCGTTCGATACTCGATACAAGGTTTCCTTTGTTATATGTTGGCTGATTGTTGTCATAAACTTCTGGTTAAGTGTTGTGCATTAAGCCCCGATTTCTGTATATATCACATATCGAAACAGGTATCAACGATTGCCACACTGTATTCGACTTGGACAGAACTCACTGAGTTGTAAACCTGCGTCGACTGAGACTGATCTGCCAGTCCCACAATGCGGATACCAACCTGACTGTATTCGTATCCAGTGTGAATTATAGCGGTTCCAAAGACTTCAAAAGACAACAAAAATTTGCATGGGATGCATTCAAGAGGCCAACCTCTTGTAAGAGCTCAAATATGTTGCTGATTTTGCATATTTTTTTTATTATTTTTCTTCTTTTTGTTTTTTTTAATGTAGCTTCAAACGAAAAAAGCCGACAGCAATAAAAACTGCAGCTCCAACATAATCTAACATGTACATAAGACATCGTTATAGATTGATACTTATGCAAAGGTGTTAATGACTCGTAACAGTTAGGGATATAGGCGTATATTAAGTAAACAAATTAAATGTCTGCAGAAAAGTGAAAAGCAATTATCATTGGGGACAAGCAATTATCAATTACAATTAATAAACAGATATGTACTTCCTTTATGAAAAACAGCAAAGAAAAACATACGATAAACACGATTTGTAATGGATATTTTCTAGCATCTTAACCTCTTAAACTAACTTTAATCTTCGGAAATGTACTTAGCCCATCAGTTTCAACTTGTTAAACGTCCCATTTCATGGACAGTCAAACAAGACCATCTGTCACAGTTCCATATAATACAGTACATATAGCAACTATGGAGTCAGGTTGAAGGTTCTTTTTTCTTTATTGTGTTTTAGTTTATTTTTTGGTATTTTTGTACCACACTCGACAAATTTGATAGCCGTAGATGAAAGCCTTGAGAGACGTCAGAGATTTGGCTTCTCTGATGGCTGCAACAAATAAATTGGATTCCGGTGAATTTGTAATGTGCGCTCAAAACTTCCCCAGAAACAACAGCAACACCAACAAACTGAGTGGCTTTGGCTTTTAGGGTACCCTTGTACAAAAGGGTCTTACATATATGTACATATATGTTTATATGTATTTTCATAAGAAAGACAACACAAGGAATGGAAAGCCAGAAAGACAAGGCGACATATGTAAAGCAAAGTTCTACCAAGAAACTGTCAACAAGCATACAAGATTTGCGCCCAGTTTTGTATACTCCACTTCAGCGCTTCTCTGCCGCCTTGGCTTCACCCTGTGGCTAGCTGTCTGTCTAGATGTCTGTCTGCCTGTCCATTGTGTCAGTTGTTGTAAATCCGCAACAGCAGTGGCAGCAGCAGCTCATACAAAAGTGCTAACTTAATTATTTAGCATGGCAACTTGAGCAAGTTGGTAACAAAGAAAAGCCCTGGCCAAAAATCTTACAGTCGCGAACTTGAAGTTTACATTTTATTTTCTACTCTTGGGTTTTCCCCTCCCTTCATCAACTTTTCAGCTCGCACTTAAGTATATTTTATTTTTTCTTTGTTTTTTTTTCTGCAGCTTTTTGTTGTTGTTAAGTAGATTTATGCACGTCTAGTCTGAAATAATTTGAAACAAGTTTAAAAAAGGCATATGGGCTATCTGCAAGCAAAGATATTCAGGGCTCGATGCCAGGTCCCCAGGTTCAGGCTCAGGCTGTGGTCCAGGTTCATGTTCAGGTTCAGATACTGATTCGGATTTGGATTCGACTTTGGCTTCGGCTTCAACTTCTACTTCAGGTAGGTAGATTGGGCGTTGCAGACGTGAAAACGGGCTGAGAGACAGACCTAAAACCTAAAACCACACAACAGCAAAAGTAACAGCCAGGCCAAGAGCCACAGCAACTGAGACGGCGAGTACATAAAAACGCCATGAAATATACAAAATACTCGTACAACAGCAAACACATGTAGACGTCGTCATCGTTGTCGTTTCTGTTGTTGTTGCCTTTGTAGACGTGCCAAAGATACAGGTAAAAATATACAGATACAAATGTATCTGCCGCTAAAATACCTGACCAACTGCAATGGCCCCCAAAAGTGGCGGCGCTGCTGCTGCCGCTTCTGCTGCTGTTGCTCTTGATGTTGTTGTTATTGTTGAAGTTGTTGCTTCCATGACATTGGCAAAGTTCAAGAACTGCCCGAAATACAAGGCAGATACACACACGCACACACACACATGAGATGCCAGAGCCTGGTAATGTATCTGTATACAACTCACATAAACCCAACACCACACGACTATCATCCCTTCATTCTCTTCCAACTCCAATTCCATCACCATCACCATCTTCGCCTTCATCTCCATCTCCAGCTTGGACTCGGTCGTTTGGCTACTCTTCACGCTGTTTCCACGAATTTCACACTTTTTTGGCTCAGTTGATTATGATGATGAGGGATTAAGATGCGCAGCCGTCGTCGCAGTCTTGAAACATTTATAGGTTGCCAAGCGAATGGAAAAAAGGCAAGCGCATTCATGAGATACATTTGCTACTACTGCATCTTTATGACACAAACTTCTAGGTATATTCCCTCATACGACATGTGTTGAATGTCTTTGCCTTTCGTGCTGCACAACTGTGTGAGTGTGTGTGTGTGTGTGAAAGTCACTTCTTATGTTCTTTTATTCGCTTTGTTCCTTAAATTAAAGGTAATTGAATTTGTGTTAAGCAAAAACCAAAACTAACAGGACTTTTATTCATCAGCTGATTGCTGGATGAAGTAAAAAGTTACCTAAGATTTGTTACGGGTTATCTATCTCAGCTTTATCTTTTTAGCAGAACACCAATTGGTTGTGTTTCTATAGTTTCTTAGATTGTCTATTATGTTCTTTCACAATATCCAATTACAGATATAAACTGAAGACTCTTTAAAGGTTTCAAGGTAAATAAATACTACTATTCTTGTGAACAGCAAATTTATTCAACTATTTTCTTGTAACCAGAGCTGTATGCTTCATTTTTTATAGCTTTTTCTCACTTTTCACTACATTTTCCTCTCTAGAGTTAAAATAGCGTGGCACAGTACTAGTGGCGCCATCTTTCAGCAAACGACTGAACTGTAGCATTGCCTTTAACCCCTAAACGAATTGCCTATCTGTTTGGGACCCCCAAGTGCTAGCACCCTCATCACAGCAAATAGCGCGACAGGAAAACGTGTCTGCAACCCTCCGAGCAGCAAAAAAAACAACAACACGACCTTTCGACTGCCTTTTTTTGACAGTCGTTGTTGTTGTTGTTGTTGTAGTTGTTGTTCGTTTTGTTGCACATTTTTAATCAAGCGTAACGTAGGCGTTGCCACTCTGGCGAGTTGAGCAAATTGAGGAAACCTCCCAGAGGGCAGACAAGTGCACAACCCTTCAAGCAGCACGCAGATACTCGTACTTGCAACACAGCCTGAATAACTGATAATTTAAAACTTTCTACAGCGTCATCATTTATACTCGACTTCAACATCAACTTTAACTTGATATTCATCGGCATCGTCATCGTCATCGTCATTGCTTCAATTGCATTGGTCAACGCCCCTTGGTCAAAACTGAGCACAATTGGACTGCCAGCTGAGCTCACATCTGAGTCCAACCTAAACGCCATTTCTCTGATATTTTTGAGGCTTCGTACTTAATTTTGTTATTTTCCTTTTTCTCTTTTCTTTTTTGGTATTGCGTGACTTGGCAGGAGGTAACTAACGTGGCAACGCCTTCAATGATCTCTTACTGGCTACCAAAGTATTGGCAATTAACTTTACGACTCTTTTAAATTCAACCAAAAAAGAAATCCACAAATAAATATACTCGTAACAAAACAATTCTCAATAAAGAACTCAAACGGAAGTTGGCATTTTTGGTGCGTGCTCATGAAACAGACATGAGACAATTTCTCATAAGTATATTTTGACTTTTTTAAAACCCAACAAAATACAGACTGTCAAACAAGTAGGGCGGCTAACACAGAAATACAAGTATTATGTTAACAATGGTCAAATAACAAAACAGGAAAAAAAAAGTTTTGTAATGTTTTAAGCCCCGGCAATTAAGTGACAGAAATTATCAACTGTGTGAGATCTTTTACATGTGGCAGCCTCGTACGTTTCTGTCTCCGTTTCATTGTTAGCAGCAGCTCGTTTGTTGTCGCCGTTGTCTCTTTGAAACCTCGTTTCTGCCGCTGTATTAGAGGTTATGGGTCAAAGGGGGAAAATGTTTTACTCCTGTACACTCCGGGAACACTTCGTATAGACTACCCCTTGTTGCGCCATGTTCACTGAATATTTCAGTTGACAGTTGCGTGTTTAATGACATTATGATTAAAATCATTTTGTGTCAAAAACAATTGTCGCAAACTCACAAACAAACACTTACCCACACACACACACATTCACATGTGGCAGGCATACGAGTGTGTGGCAGGACACCACTAAATATAAATATAGGTTTGCCTAAGTTGTTGTTATTGTTTTGATGTTGTATTTTTTTGGTTTCCTTTTTTAAATGAAGCGCTAATGAGCCTTTGCCCACGTCATTAAAAGAAGGCTTACAAAGGGTTAACAAGAGTCTTTGAATACGAGTTATTGGGTTCTCAAATTGCAGGACTATAATTGGCTAGATTGTTTGTTGGCCACGTTTCATTTGGGGGATTGTTGTTAAGATAAAAGGCTATTCAATGGCTATAATTATATGGTCAAATCGAAATTTGACACGAGGGGAAAAGCAGTTTAAATTTAAATCTGATATTTATAATAACTTATTTACACAGTAAAATACAAATACAAGTACTTGCCAGATTAGATAATGTATAGAGTAAAGTATATTAAACATACCTGAAAATAGAAAAAAAGGAAAAAATACACAATTAATGAAAAGAATATAAGTATTTTAGAAAATGATAAGAGTAAACTTTGAACCTCGCTGATAATTCACACAAAACCTTTCCCTCTCCCTGTCACTCTGTCTGTCTTTCTCTCTCTCTAAAAACAGATTGGAATTCATAGCAAAAACTTAAGATCAAGTCATAAGCAGAAACCCAATGACTATTAGTCATATTCTTATTCATTATGCTAATACTCGTATGCTAAGATAAATTTCTGTATAAAACCATAACTCGTTTAGCTTTTTTTTCATAAAATTTATTTTCATTTAATAAGTTATTAAATGTGAATAAATTACACAGCTGTGAAAGGTATGGCTAATGTGGGTAGATTGTAAAGATACGAGTTATAAAATAGTTATTTTATCAGAATGTTAATTAATTGAAACCTTAATCTATCTAGATTGACAAAGTATCTAAAGCTGCATTAATTGAACGATTTAAATTACAAATGCACTTTCATTTCTTAATATTGATTTTATTTTTTCTCATTCTAATGAATACATTATAAAGGATACATATAGATATTTCTGCAACACACAGACTATCCTAGACTATTATGAGTGATAAGACAGACAAAGAAAACAAATAAATCAATTTCAAAGTTAAATGGTAATTTCATATTCGTTAAATGAGGTTATCAGGTCGCTTTGCCTTCAGGCTCAAGCTCGTCATTCAATGCCAATGTGTCATTATTAGCAGTTGCCCAACCAACCCAAACCCCATTCATAACTGAATAGCACAATTCTGAGAAATTACATATATACATACTATGTGCACACATGTTATATATATGAATTTAGTACAATATTTTGCCAACAAGCCAGTGCAACAGTGATAAGAATTCCAAGTATGGAACTTCTCATGGTAAAACAACTGTTTCGGTTGAATAGGGAAAGAAGGAAGGGTGTACAGTTCGGCTTCCTGTGTGTATGGTATATCATTGTGTGTTTGCTTTAGTTTTTATGTCTTGGCAAACATTTGATAAACAAGTCAAATAATCAAATATGTATAAAAGCAGGGTAAAAGTTAAGTAAACAAAATAAAATAAATATTTGTTGATTAACTCTATTTATTTCCCTCCCTCTCTTACAGAGCTCGTTGAACCTTTTCGGCATTTGTGTGTCAAATTTAACGAGCATTGTTTAACTATAGAAAGAAAGAAAAACAAGTAAAAAATGTTTAAATACAAAACCGTTGTAAGCTGTAGGCCACAAGGCCAAGTCGAAGGCGTTGACAACTTTTGGCACCTTTGACAAATGGCCAAAATGGGCAAATTTTTGCTGTTGTTATGGGCGTTACGAGATATTTACTTTGATTTACACTAGACATTTATGTTAACAGCAAACACGCCCCCAAAAACACATAAAAAGAAAGAGAAATTTTTAATAAAATACAAAATAAAAACAAAATTCCTACACGCAACAAGGCATTAAATCCTTAAAATGTATCTTTAATTAAATGAAAATGGCAGCAGCAGTTCCTTATGGCATGTGGCATGTGGCATAAGGAATGGGGCTGTCCATTTCTGGTTCAGTTCAGTTTTAGGTCCATCTTCGGCACATCAGCAGTTGAAGAAGCCGCCACAGACCGCCTTCGACAATGCTTTTTATTTTGATATAAAATTAAAGGCATTTGCAAAAACACAAAAAAACTTTAGTTTTCAAAATAAAAGAAATAAAACTTTTGAAACTTTTGCAGTGAACCGGTATTTCTATATAAAAATACATATAAGTAAGTATCGTATATATATAGCCAAATGCAGACAGACAGACAAACGAATGGACAGAAGGATATATGGACAGACGGGGCATACAGACAGACGTAAACGAAGCGGGAGACAGCGTCGCGGATGCAGACCGTCAACCTAAAATGTATCTTACGGATACATAAACATGCCGCGCGTCTTTGTCTACGTAAATGGCCCATGAAAATGAGACAAAAATGTATAGAAACAAACAGCAAACAACGAAGACAGCGACCAGCCAGGACAGACAGACAGGACAAGAACAGGACAAGAACCCAGCGTGATAGTCGCCGTCTTCCATCTACTCCTGACTTTAGTTTCAGTTTCACTTCTGCTTCTTGGCTGTTGCCTGTTGGTTGTTGGTTGTTGCTTCTTGGTTGATGGCGTCAGCAACGCCACCGACGACGACGTCATAAAAAAGTGCCAAAATCGCATGTTGATAAGAGGAGCCGCATCAAGTTTTGTTGCCACATTTGGTTAAGACCAAACAGGCACTGGCGGTGGCAGTAAAAGTCAAGCCGAATCTTTGGTAATTTCAATTTTTGAAGAACATGCAACAGGCAACACTAAGCACGCATCGATTAGCTTGAAGTGTGCGTTTTTATGATGCGCTTGAATGATTTTGAAAATTTATTATGTTTTATGAGACACATAAAGTTACCAAAGAAAAGTCTTTGCCATATAAGTATTCCGGCTAGATGTTTTAACGTTTCCTTTGAAAACAACATTTTTATAGCATACACACCGAATACTTAATCCTTGCTTAAAACACATATATCATCGTATATCTAGTCGTAAAATAAATATATATTAAAGTTTAGTTTTCAACTAAAGAGAACTAAAGCTTTATCGATAGAAAATCAGCAGATAAGCACTATCTATAATCTCAAACTTTACCTTCTCTTTAAAGGTAAGCTGTTTCCTATCAGTTTCAACATTCGTCCTTTGTTTTGCATTTCCATTAAATAGTCAAGCTCATTGTTTCGCTTGATTTGTCTACATCTACTTATTATTTTCGACGCTAATTGTAAGTCACTCCACACACTCTTGATTTCACAGGAATTTTTGCTAATTAGTAGATTTTACTGCCCTTGCTGTAACAATATCCAATCAAAACGTTAACTAATCAGATAAGCATTGCACTGTCAGAGGACGCTTCAATAATTATTTGATTGCAATTATTATTACCAACTTTTAATGCTCAACAGTTTTATTGGTTTTTTCTGTTCTCATTTCGCTTCATTTTTGTTGCTGCTTTTGCAATTTCCACGCCTCGCTGCAATTATGCAACCTTTTTTTATGGTCTGCGATTGTTGTTGTTTTTGCTTGCTGGCAACAGAGCAAATTGAATTGCTAATGAACTAAACATGAAAATTTAATTAAAATGCACTTAATGCCTTTGCAGGCGCAGCAGCAACAAGCAACAAATGCAAATTTGTTCAACTGTTCACGAAATTTTAATATAAACTTTAGCTGTATTTTGATCGGTTTTTCTTTTTGTTAGTCGACTACAAATTAATATTTATTAATAAAGTTGCATGACGAAAGGAGGAGAAACACGTTTATACCCTGTAAAAGCCCACGCAACCCAGTTACAAAATGGGTTTTAAGTGCCCCGAGCTAGTCTGAACATATAGACAAAAAAATAGTACTGGCTATTTTTATATATATAAAATAAATCCAATATCAATGGCAACCGCCGGTCACACAACTCATACGCTTGATTCCCGTATAGAATTCTGATTAATTTCTCATTCCTTAATACTCTTAGCTCAACCCCTATCACCCGTTCTGAATTCGATGAAAAAAAAGAGTTATTTTTATCTCTTATTTATCAACATATCAATTTGATTGATCTTACACATACATATACGGATATTATTTAATATTATCATCAAACACACATTTAATAAACACCCTGTGTAGTGAATGTGGAGTACCCTAGTAAAAGTATGCTTCAATCATATCAAAATAAATCATTTTAAATACAATTATAAGTTGTGTATTTGTTTTGTGGTTGCCGCAGGCCGCGTAATTACTCGTATTTTCAATTCTGATATTTTTGCGTAATTGAGCAAATTGTTTGCGGCGATTTGCATTAAAATGCAACTGTTTCTTTCTGTGTTAATGAGTGCGTGTGTATGAGTAGTGTTAGTGTATGAGTATTAAAATTAATATTATATAAAAAATATTATGATAGTCACACCAAAAGAAAGAGAGAGTGATGCTACACTTAAGGAAGTAGACAAAGCCAATTAAGTTAATAATTATTATTTATTATTATTAATTGTCTCTTTGCGGTGTTAAAATAAAAATATATTTATTTTTATTAAGGAACAAATTAGACTCTTTAAAGATCTATTTTGAGCTGCGAATAAACTTTATAGAATTTCTTCTATCTATTTAAAACCTATTCAAGTTCAAAGCTAATTAGCCACTTTTCTACGCCAATTTTAAAAAGGTTTGAAGTATTAACTAAGGTTTACTGTGTAGTCAACGGATGAATGGTTGGATTGACTGCTTACTTCACGCTAATAGATGCTGCCTGGCTGCCTGGCTGCTTGGCTGCGTTTGGCACATGGCTCAACGTTAATTACATTTCGATGCCGAGCAATTAAAGCAACCGCCGCCTCGACTCCAAACTCTATTGAGAACAACTGTGCACACAAACACTGAAGTTACTATAAAGTGTCTGTGCTTCGGAATAAAGTAGAAGCAACAAAAAATCTGAAAGCACTTCAATGAAAAGTGTGAAGAAGCGAGAGAAAAAATGTATATAAAAAAAAAACATGAATAAAAAAGATAAAGTGTAATCATAAGGAACAACGTCGTCGTTGTCAATTACTCAATCAATGAATGACTCGTACAATAAATAAAAAATATATACGTATATGTATATATATGTAGAGAGCCACTGACAGCAGCACACAGTGGCTTAAAATGCGATTTAAATTTAAATTTAATAGTTTAATTTTATTAAATTTAAATTTAAATAGGATTGGCTCAGTTATAGATGTTTAACTGAAAGTTGTCAGTGTAAAGGTTGTGTGAGTTGAAATCATCCTTAGATATTATATATACTTGTATAGAGACTATAACTTATCAGGCTAAGGATTTCAAAACAGATACCGTTATTCTGTTGAACTAAAATCACTTCAGTAACTAATTTAAAATGAAAAGCGTTGTGTACATTTTTAATAATTTTCCTATGAGTCCAACCCAATGTGCAACGCTTGGAGTCGGCTACTATTATAGTAATTATGCTACTGTTAGAGCTACTATTACTACAACAAGTACGAGTATTGCTCTTGGAACTACTTCAACAAATTGCTGTTTCTTATGACAGGCCAATCGGAAAGCGTGTGAAAAAGGCCGAGCTCGTTGATTTGATATGCGAATAATAAGTAGTACGCGGTGCTTTGTTCTAGAGGGAGGCGTGTTTGAGATAACTATATACAAATACATGTACATATATATATACCGTATACATATATAAATTACATTGAATGAAAGTTTTAAATGACTTGCGAGTAATTACAGAGCTCGATTAGACATTATCTTAAATGAAATTTTAGAAAATATTTCTATTTAAAATATGCTTTTTTGTTTTATGGTAAATTTGCAATTAAACTGTATTCACATTCCATTTTGCATTATTTACGATTTATATGTATGTGTTTTTTGCAAATTAAATTTATGCAAACAATTTGATTATTTTATGTTGGTAATTATAATTTTAGGCTAACTTTGCCCACCGCCCGCATTTGTATGGTTTTGTCCACAAGCCACAAACTAATTTCACGCGCAAATACAATAAATTTGAAACGGTTTTTTGGTCGGTCTGGACAACTAAACATTTAAACACACACACACACACTAACACACACAAGCAATTTATATCTAATCAATGGACACAACACATAACAACAAGAATTACAACAAAAACTTTTCAATTGACAATTCAATTCAATTTTGAGCAAATGTCAAACTGACGCTTTTTAAGCCGATTATAATGGGCTGTTTGGGCCCTCTCAACCGACACATCAACCCTACGCTCTGATAAACCTTTGTTGTTAACTGAGATTGTTTTTATTGTCTTTATTATGTATAACATATATATACAAACATACACACAATATACGTGTGCCTTTTGCTCCTTTCTAAGGGCTTAATGCAGGGTATTATAACATTGTCATAGGTCTTGCGAGAAGCGTTAGTATTTTATACAGTGTTCATAAAAATAGTAGTCTTATGCTATTATAGAATATATATTGATATTGGAAACAATGGCTTTATGTGCGCTTATATACCACCTTATACATCATATATATGGATTTATTCGACTCTGCGTGTCATCTACAGTTTCTTTGTTTTGTCTGAGAACATTCTTGAGTTATTTCTAAAGTATACTACAGGTTTTTAAGAGTGTTTGCAATTCGATTTGCATTCTAACTTGTTTTCAATCCCATTTTACTCAATATAACCGTGTGATTTGTGCTTTTCTTTTGCCCTTTTGATTTTGCAATTTGATTTGGCTTTTCAGTTACACTTTTGATTTTAAAAGCTACTTAGTGTGTGTGTGTGTGTGTGTGTGTATATTGTGTGTCTGTGAGTCTCGGGTGAGCGCGTAAGTAGAACGCGCACCGAGTCAAGGTCAATGTCATGTCGGCTTTGTGCAAACGGTCAAAACAAATTGGGTAACAACGGCCCCTAGAAATTGAAACAGAATTCAAAAAATGTGCGAAAAAAGAAAAAGAATAAAAGAAAAGAAAAAAAAAAAGAATTCTCTCAAGCCATAAAAGTGGCAAACGGAAATGAAACTCAAAAGAAAAGAAAGGAAACGAAAGAAGCAAAACAAATGAAACAAAATGCATTAAATCATATTTAGGTTACGAATCATTTAAGAAAAGTTCAAATAGGAAATGGATTTTTATGGCAGTAAGTATAAAATACGATCCAAAAAGAATATAAGTTGTTCTCTTATCATAGCGTAAAGGATTTCCATGTTTAAAAGGTATATATACATAGGATGTTCTGGCACATTCATACTCATTATTTACCCTACTCCAGCAAATGTTCCAATGGATTTGATGTCTGCACACATAGTAGATTTGTCGTTGAGCAATTAACCTGGTGCACAAGGTCTACGATTATCAGCATTGGCTCATTTTCATGTAACAAACTTAATGATAGCCCCGGGCACGGCACAAAGCATATCCAATGCCTGCCCACAAACAAATGAGAGTCTAACGCACTGCAATTGCAATGGCAATCGCAATCGGAGTTGCAACTGAAATTGCAATGCAACTGCAAATCGGTGGCAACTTCAGATCCACTTGACATAGCTGCAAACATAATTGCCGTATGCTCGCGAATTGCAGTTTGACTGCCTGGATGGACCTTATCGCTGTAGCACACTCAAACACACACACACACACACACATACACTTGTGCATAGACAAATGATAAAGTCAGACAGGAGGGTTGCAGTGCACGGAAATGGTCACAAAGTGCGACCGTCATGCACATCACTCATACGCCATGTTTGTCCAGTCGATGCTTAAAAAGTTAATGACTAATTTTCGCTGGCACTAAAAAAAAACGAAACGACAAAGTGATCTAGTTGAGACAGTGTATACGAATAGCAGATATCCTGTATAAAGAAATAAATACCATATACAGCTGTACAATGTGTACCCATATTCGACAGAAGAACAAAGAACTTAGCTACAAGTGCCTTCGACTCGGAAACAAATATATATTTGCATGAATTATTCATAATTTTTATATATTCCACTAATATTTATATTTGTATATCAAGTTAATGACATGGAATGCCTTCCTTTCTCTTACAGGGTATTTAAAATGGGAGCCTGGCCACGGCTGTCACTTGTCCGGAACGCTTGTCTGGCCACATAGCCGGTCCGTGTCCATGAGGTGGGGCAGGGTATTTGTTGGCTTTACCGCTGCATTGGCAAAAGTCGTTATTGTTGTTGTTTCAGCTGCACGTCATGGCTGACCACAGGGTGGGGGTTGCAGTGGGTAGGGAAGGGAGTTGGCCAGCTGTCTGACCGGGCTAAAATGCAATGGCAATGGTGATGGTGATGGCGCTGACGCTGTCCCGCGAACTGACGTTATAATTAATGAAAAATTTCCAGCATTTTCCGTTGTTGATGTTGGTATTTCCATGTGCGAAAGCCAAAAGCATAACATGGCCAGGACAGCAGCAGAACAAACACATACATATGCTACATACAAACATGTGCATAAGTTGGCTAATATGATTTTGATTTTGGTGGCCAGCATTAGAATGCTATTAGGCGTGTTGGTCAGGCACATTTTGATGAGCATTTTGGTTGGTAATTTGCATAAATCGCAGCGGTGCATAAATTATAATGGCATAAATATCAGGCTTAAACATCAAGAGTTCAAATCACAGTTATAATCAGTGACATAATGCTAACCCTCCATAAATGGATATATTATATAATAAAATGTTTTTAGTGTGCAATGAATCTATCAATAATTTCAATAGATAATATATATCCTAAGAGTATTAAATCATTATCGAAATTTGTTACGTTTCCTGTGTTCATTTTGTTGCATATTTCGTGTATCAAATTGTTTCTAGTATCTAATAAGTTATTATTTAAAACACAATAGAAGCTGTTCTATATGTTTTTCATTGAATTTGTTTACTTCTTTAGCATTTTCTAGGAATCAATTCCACACTTCTCCATCCTTTCTATTGGCTCTACTGAAAATCAAATAAACACAAAACAAAAAATTGCTTTTGCATAAATCTGTGGCACGGCCCTGTGGCGAGTTGCCTATTTGATTTATGGCCCCAAAACGTCGCGCACGTTTTTTCCTCTCTAGCTACCATGAGGCACTCTCGCCTCCCTCCCTTTAACATCACCCCACTTCCCCTACCTTTCGGGCATTGTTTGCACTTTGTTGCAACGGAGACAAAGTAGCGAACGCGAGCAAGAAACACAAAAAAAAAACAAAAAACAAAAACAAATTTCTGCACTTTACAATTGCAAATGCATTTTCCATGGAACGTAAATAGAAGCTATTTAGTAAAATGTGCACGAAAACCAACAACAACAACAACTACAACAGCAACAGCAACATGCAACTGCAGCAACAGCATCCCAAAAACAACAGAAGATACAACAGGGAAACGGTATACCAAGAGGCGTGGCATGCAACAGGAGGGAGGTGCAGCAGCAGCTTTTATTTTTTTTATTCGTTTCTTTTTTGAGGTCAATGTACAAAACAGAGGCAAGGCAGCATTTATTACGACTTAATGTGCTCCTCGAGGGCCTGAGAAAAAAGGGAAGGGGAAAGACATGAGGGAGGGCAGCAGGGAACCGCAGGAGAGGCTCTAATTTCGTGTTTAAACTGCTTTCCACACACACAGACACACAAATGTGCCAACCAGCAGCTGTATTTTTTATATTTTTTATGTTGTTGTGTTAAAAATAATAAAAGATAATAATAAAAAAAAAAAAAGGAATAAGAGAAAATAATAAAGAAAAAAACACAGCCAAAGAATGCGACGCAGTTGGAACAAGTGGAAAAAAGCTAAAAAGAAGACGAAAACCAAAGCAAAGGGCTGACAGCAGGAGGCGCAACCAGCCCAAAAGCACCAGGGCTAGGGGTAGGCGGGGAAGAGGGAAAAGGGGGAAGAGTCTGTGCACTGGGTCGGCTAACACTTGCACGACAGCAACAACAACGAAAGCTGCAAGCTATAAAAAATTACAATGAAAAAAGAAAAGAGAAAAACGAAAATCTATTTGGCAGCAGGCAAAACATTAAATACTCTAAGTGCTTGTAGGTCAGTTAGGTTGGATACCCAGAGACTTCAGTTTTCTATATAGACAACAAAAACTGGATAATATAACTTTAATTATCTAACGATAACCTGCCTTTTAGCGATAGAAGTATAAACATTTTATTATTAGAGCGAATTACCCGAAAGTAGTTCTTCTCTTTCAGTTTCCTTTAAACTTTATGTACTTCTAGTTACACTCACTCACACTCACTCATCCTTATAACATATATATTTATTCGTGTATTATATTTAAGATAAGCCCTCCAATTAAACGTTGGTATTTTCCCAAGGAAAAGGGTATAAGACTGAAGCATATTTTCAATGTGGCCAACTTTGGCGGCTGTGGCCAATGCTGCTGCTGCTGGTCTACTGTGAGGGCGGCTGTGTCTCGTCTAGGGGCTTGGCAGGCAGTTTGGCAACGCGTTGGCATGTTGCAAGTTGCATGCATAGCACAGCAAATTCTCTAGCCTCCCAGTGGGATAGACACGGATAGGGAAGGATCAGAGGAAAACAGAGCACCAAAAGTTGCGCTTGGCTTTTATTTTTCTGTTTTCTTTTTTTCAGCTAGGCGTTTGCATTTTGGCTACTTAGCTGCCTAGTTGCACGCTGTAAGTTGTTGTTGTAAAGTGTTGTTGTTCTTGTTGGAGCAAATTAGTTGGCCACTCAACATATTCATTTTGGTAATCGAGTGTAATCGCCTTCAGCGTAGCCCAGCTTATGGGCGTGCCACTGAAGCAGTCAACTTAAAGCTGCCCACAAGGCAATCAGCTGCAATGTAAGTGCATACAAAATGGAGCAAACATAGAGTAAAGAGGGGAATATAGGTATACAGAGAGATGGAGAGGAGAACAGGCATAGCTGAATATTATATTGGTATGGAGAACAATATTGCCTAAGGTCAGTATAACCCAGTTAAGTTAACTGGAAGGAACAAGCCACATATGCAGAGAAATAGCTTAAGTAGATTTTGAAAATGGATAGAATCAGATTATAGTTATAACTAGAGATTTTACTACCATAAGTTGAATATGTTTACTGTTTAAAGATATGTTAAAAATAGTAGTTCTTAAGTTAAACAAAATATCAGTACATTATGAATATATTTACAAGCATAGCTCAACTGTAATGAGTCTTGATCATGACCACAAAATATAAACTTTACACTGTCCACAGTTAAGTTTAAGCCTTAAATTAACAACTTTTGAGGCAGCTGCATGTTGACAAAAAGTACAAGCAAAAACAACAAGTTGATGTCAAGTTGGGAATATGCCAAACAATGCAACTGCTATGAAAACAATGCCAAATGCAATGCCAAAAATTGCAAATAACATTAAGAAGCAAAATGCAGCACGACTAAATCTACACGAGTAGCCGCAACAGCAGCAACAGCAACAACAGCAACGACAGCAACAGCAACAACAACAACAGAAGAAGCAACAACAAACAGTAAATAAAACTACAAGTAATAAGTCAACAGTAGCCACAACTAGACTATAAATATACCCTGTACACAATCTAACTACCTATCTATATATGTATATCCAATTCTATATCAAATTATATATCTATATATATTTTTCCATACGTTTTTCTATTTATTCATCTATCTAACCATTCAACTGTTTATTAAAATATGTATCTATTCATCAATCCATAAGAATATTCGTTCTATCTTTATCTAATCTTCTATCTATTCATAACTGCAGCAAAGGCAGCTATCATCTTTATCTGTGGAGAGTTAAAATCATTCAATTGCAGGGTATTAAAGCAGGCAATTGCCATTGCAAATTATTGCATTACACTTTCAACGTCATCAGGCCAAGTCGACGTCGTCGCATCGTTTGGAGTCACTTAAACGAGATAAATCAACGTGGGCGATTACACAATATCGCATTTTCAGTGTTACTCTACGAGTAATCGTGTATGTGTGTGTGTATCTGTATCTGCATCTGTATCTTTTGCTGTATCTATATCTACATCTGAATCTGCATCTGTGCCTGAGTATGTGTCGACAATTGAGGCGTGCTTGGCATGACTGGGCAAAAAGAGTAACAACTGCAACAACTCCATGTAAGAAAAAAAAAAAGGAAAAACTAAAGAAGAAAAAAGAAAAACTTCAACAGCAACTGGAAAAGTGCAAAGCGGCAAAGGCGCTCGCGCCATTGGAGCACTGGGTCGCACTTGGACTGTTAAGTGGGGGTCGGGTCGCAATTGTTGGTGCTGCTGGTGGCATGGATGGAAAATGTGGAAAAACCTGTACCCCAAGCGTACCAAGTCAATAGCACACACAAACACACACACACACACACACACACACAGAAATAAAAAGGAAAAAGAAAACGCATAAAAAAACCAAATGCAAACCATTGATTATCGCGCAGTGTATGGTAAATAAACAAAACAAAATACACACAAAACAAATGATCACTGCATACAAGCATACATAAACTGTATTTTAAGTAGTGTGTGTTTGTTTTTGTTGTTGTGTATGTGTGTATGTTGTTAGCTTTATGAGCGATAATTAAAGTTAAATGTTTTGTACAACGAAGCCGCGGATGTGATGTTACGACTGCCTGGTAATAATACTCACACTCACACTCACACTCACACTCACAGTCATACTCATACTCACACTCGTGTCTACAACAAATGAGAAGAACCATTCGAAGATGTTACCACAGCACAAAGATTGCAAATTTTGTTGATGTTTTATTTTCTTGCTATAAGACAAATTAAATTTTAATGACTGTCTTTTATGCTATTGAAGTTCTTGGCAAGTGCAACTGCAACTTCAACTGCAGTTAAAGCTGAAGCTAAGACTAACAAGGCCAGGCCAAGCAACCAAATTGAGGCCAGAAATGTTAAAGTTGAAGTCAAGAAACATTTTGTCATCAATTTTCTTAAATGATTACAAACAACACGAATTTTATTACTCATTCTTTATTCATATTTCATAGAATTCATGCCTACCATATAATTATTTTCTTTATTATAAATAAATTCTTCTCTATTAGAAGAAAAGTTGCTTTCGCTCAGAAGTACCTATGAGTGCCTCTTTATGTATAAATTAAAAACTTTATTAATTAAATTATTAGCATAATTAAGTTAAACGGAAAACTTATTCCCCCTTTATGTTTGCCTAACAAGCACCAAGTGTATCTACGCTCAATTAGTAGGAATTTCAATCTGTTGTTCGATGAAGGCAATCCTGGAATTTCTGGAATTTGAAAGAGCGATTTCAATACCACATTTCTATTGTTTTTTTTCCTCTCATAAGACACACAGCGGGTAACATTCTAACAATGATAAGTACCTTTTGAAATCCACTTAAGGAAATAACTGCTCAATTTCTGAGAAGGCCGATTATATAAATATAAATGCATCTGCCATTTTACAGAAATGAAAACAATTTGAAATATAAAAATTAATCCTCAAAATAAATAAAACACTTTTACTTTTCTCTTATTTTACCAATTTAAAATATATACGTACTAAAATAAAATATCCCCTCAAAACACAACAATTTAGCTGGCCAAAAGATGCGCAATAAAATTAAATGCATCGCAAAAATTGAATAAAAACGAGAAGAAAAATAAGACGGCAAAACCCAAAAACGAAACAAAATAAAAAAAATGTTTTTTATGTTTTGTGACCGAAGTGAAACACAAAAAAATAAATCAAAAACCAAAAACAAAAAAAGGAGAGTTCAACGACCAAAAGTTGAAATTATTTCCAACAGCATCGTTGGGCGCCGAGCGAAGCACGCAAAAACGACGACAAATGACGAACCTTGCCGAACATATCCGAGCAGATATAGAGACAGACAGACGGACAGAGAGAGAAAGAGAGGGAGGGAAAGAGAAAGATATAGGCAATATACTTAATACAACTGGCAGATACATAGATGGCATTTGATATGCGTGCGTTGCGTGTGAAACAGAACAGAAACAAAAACGAGAAGTATATCGTACGGAACACAGAACTTTATCCGACCTTATCGATGATGGTGACGACAACGGGCAAACCGACAACGACTCGTAAATTTATGCATGATTTGCATGCAACAACAGCAGCAACAACAAGAATAAGAACAAAAGCCACACAACTATTAATTATAATGCAAACAAAGTCAAGCAGGCAACTTAGAAGTTGCAACCGCAGATACATCTGTCGATCTGTTCGTCTGCTCGTAAATGTATCTGAGGGATACCCACATGATGCAGGAAACTTGTCTCTCGCCCACAAGCCATAAATTTACAATCGCTGCCGCTGCCTCTGCCTCTGCCTCTGTCTCTGCTGTTGTTGATTTTGCTGTTTCTGATAAATGAACGCATGTTTCTGCGTATCTTTAAGATACAAAATGCGAGCTGTGCACATTGCGCTGCATTTTTAATGAGCGGAAATTAGTTGGCATTGTGCGGCAACAAGACGTTTTCGTTCTCAGCCAGTTAGTGGAATACAACAATACAACAAAATGTATCTGTAAGTCATAAATTCAAAGTACGCGTGCCGTACTGAGCTTCTACTGTGTCTCGTTTTGTTTATAATACTTGCTCACAGATACATATTTATAAAATCACCTTTTAGCACACTTGGCACACTTACTCGTACTCGTACTCGTAGTCGTATCTGTCAGATAAATTAGCAAAAATTATTTAATTGCGCATTTTTATTCGACATTTGGTATTCGGTAACAACTCGTTTCTTGAAATGCTTTAAAACTCAAGTATCTTATACTTTACTACTAAGCTATGCCTGCCCATTTATAGTGCATTCTTTGGCAAAGTATCTCAAAGAGATATATATATATATATAGTTCATCTGTTTTTAGCACAATTTTGGCAAAGCAACTCACTAGCTACATTTTCCACATTTAGATTTCCCCTTTTAGTGCACAGACTCAGACGAAAAGTGCAAGACAATTTAAGAAACTATAAAGTATACTCAAAGCATCCAATATAATGTTTAAGCTCCAATCAATCATATTATAATATCATCATAATAAATAATATTTAACTGGAGTTAAGCATCTTAATATTTGTTTCAAAACAAATTGAAAACACACTTTTTTTCTTGTCGTTAATTTCTTTAAATTAAACGTGTTGACTGCCAGCCAACATCTTAGTTAACACATTAACTGGTTTTTTTTCTTTCTGCCTGAATCATTATCGTTATTGTGTTTAGCAAATTAATTTAAATTGAAATGATTTCATTCAAATAATAAAATTTGAGTTGGAATATTAAAGCAATTTTAATAAATGACTCACTCTTTACTTATTTTGCATAATACTTCCTAAAGCATATGAAAAGATCCACGACTATATCTATTTTTGGTTATTTATAATCCTTTCTCTTATCAATATCTTTACACCCTAGAGCCCTATATTTCCCATAAATAGCAAGCTCTTATTTATAGTCAGATTTAAACAATTTCCTTTCAATTTCAAACCTAAATTCTGATCAATAGGGAGCTTTGAGAATTTTGGGATATGTTTTCATATGTTTCATTTGTAATTGGTAATTTATTAAATATATTTGTATTTTGTAATTATATTCACCTGTCTGATGACTCTGATGAATCGTAACGATGCAGGCAACGTTTGTTTGTTGCGTTTATATTATACCGCAGTCTGTCGGCTCTCACAGTTGCAAGTGCCGCTGTTATTGCTGCTGAAGTTGTTGATGTAGTTGTTATACCGCTACGAAGTGTAGTTGTTGTTGCTGTTGGTATATTTGCAGTCTTTCTGGTGCCCTGATTGAGTTGAGATCGCAATGCGTTGATATCCAATTTAGAAGCTGATGCTGAGGCTGATATTGATGTTGATGCTAACGACGATGACAACGACAACGACGATGTGGTAGTTGCTGCCGATTCCCTGCCCCGTTTGGTGCCCTGTACGATGCCAATGGTACTTGTGGGTGGCAGTAAAATGGGCGTGGTAAAGGGACGTGATACCGTTAATGGTTTTGGAGGCTTCAGCAGTTTGAGCGGTGGCTTTAAGTCAATATTTGGTGGGGCGGCGGGTGGCGCTAGTGTTGCGACAACGGGTGTTGCTGTTATTGTTTTTGTTGTTGTTGTTTTTGTTGCTGCTGTTGTTGTTGTTTTTGTTGTCTTTGTTGTTGTTGCTTCCGTGGCGGCGCCAGCTGTCAAACTGTTCAAATTGACGCCGTTTTTCAGCTGATCAAACAATGACAAAGCCGCATTGGAGGTTAAAGTTTTCTTTGCAATTGTTGTTGTTGCCGCAGCTATTGTTGTTGCTGTTGTTGTGGGTGTTGTTGTCGCTGGCTCGTTAACCGTTGCTTTAGTCTTTGGCGCTGTGTCCTTTGACTGTGTGCCTGACATTTTCTTTGTGTTTTTGTGTTGTATTTTTCTTTTTTAAACTTCTATTTTATGCACTTTTGTTTTTCTGTTTTATATTTTCTTGTTTATTTATTTTTCCTATTAATTTTGTTGTTGCAACTGTTTTGCAACCTTCTTTCTTAATTGCTATCCGTTGTTGTCGTTGTCGTTGTTATTTTTGTAGTTGTTGTTGCCATTTCGTTGGCTTTGCTTTTTGTTTGTTGTAGAAGACACATTATGTTCAAGTTGATGTCAAGTTATTACTTGGAGTATGTTTACACATAAAATAATACATGTTTTTTAGACGAAACTGTTTGAAATAAAAATTGATTAGCTGAAAACTAAATACTAAATAAACTAAATAATTGTAAGCATAAAAGAATACAAATGTCTAAAAACTTGCCCCCCTACCTATAAACCTATACTCTTTTTATTATATATGAGTAAGTATTACACAACAAGAAACCCTTCAAGAATTATACATTCACATATGTTATTCGGCTGATATAACACCTCATGTTGCGCCATGAGGGAAAATGCTGTAAAAACAATAATTTCCTGATATTTCTACAATATGCTTTTATGTTTATTTCCTTATTTGAGAGTAATGATACCATAAATTTTCATATATTAAACAAATCATATCACACAATTTATTTATGCTATATGTTGTATATTTTAAATTTGAGTGAAACTGAGATGATTTTTTTATTTCACTTTACTCCATTTAATTGGTTATAGATAAACTATAAAATATTCACTATTTACGATTTGTTTCGCATTTTGTTTTATCAAACTTAATTATTGCACTCCACTCGATAATATTTTCGATTTATCTGCAGATTTTACACATATTTTTTGTATTTCTTTTAATATCATTTAGATTTTACCTTAGCTTTTGCTCTTTATATTTATTTTGTGATTTAACTGAAAATTTAAATATGTAGATAATGTGTAATAAAAACTTTTATAAATTTACTGAATGTATTTCTCATATGGCATTATGAATGGCAGCTAATTCTTTTTTTCTTATGAGTTTCATTCGTTTCCGGCGCATTTGGCTTTTGTTGTAATTTTTTTTAAGCTTTTTTTTTTGTTATTCTTGCTTTTTCTGCTTTTGCATTTGTGCACACAGTGCACACACAAAAAAGTGATTTTTTGCAAGCTTTGCAAACAGTTAACCGGTTCTCGCGTCTCTTTAGCTTTTGTTTGTCAAAACGGCGAATTGGCGCAACGGAGAAGCAGGAACAGAGGAAACAGAGTCAAAAATCGAGCATTTGTTTAATAACAAAGACAAAGGCAGCCAAACAAATCTAATCAAATGCATTCCAATACACATATATGTACACACATACACGCACATTAATCTATACACAACATAAGCACACACGTGTACACACTCACACCCATACATATAGAGACGTTATCAACGCTGCTTTACTTGGGGCCGACTTGTCTAACAATCTACGGGTATTAATAATAGAAAAGCACACACATTTGTATGTTATTATTATTGCATTCGTTGTTGTTGTTTTTGTTGTTTAATTGCCGCAAATTGTCATGTAAAATGTAAATAAATCGAACTTGCGAACTATTAACTGCAAAAGCTCAAAAAAGTGCGCGATGCCTCTCGTTGCTCGTTGCTTTGGCTGCTGGCCTCTGCCTGCGACTGATTGTCGGGAGTCGTTACGAATACTTTATTGGTGTGGGGCTGAGAGCCGAGCGACAGCACACGAACTGCTTAACCAACTAGAACCGAGCAACAAGCGAGAAACGAGCAAACTAACAAGAACGAACGTGCGAACGAGCAACGACCGGTACTTCGTTTGGGGGCACGAGCGCCAAACGAAAGACGCCGAAGCTCTTTTCTTTCTTTTTTTGGGGTAACGGACAAAGGGACGGGAGAACGACAGACGATGGCAATATGCAAGCGATGCGAAGTTCACTTTTGATTTCTGTGCAGCGACAGCAGGTTTGGCATACTCTGTGAGACCTGTAAAAGGGGGAAGAACGAGTGGTCCCCATAGGGAAGCCGGTTGTGTGTGCATGTCTATGTGTAAGAGTGTGTGTGACTCTGTGGCTGCTTGTTGCGCCACAAGCCCACGCGCCTTTTATTGGGACTCCAAGGGGGAAGTTCAATATTTAGTTTTTCGGGGTACGTCGTAGATTTTATGCTGCTGTGATTTCTCGAGTGGGTGGCAACTAACTGCACATTGATGTTGTATGCTAATGCCCCCTTAGTACCTGTTGATATCCGTGAGAATAAACAATCAATGTTACACTTCACTATCCCCTAAGAAAAGGTAAAATTATCCGTATAATATAAATACGTAGAATTAGTTTCTTTAAGCTTTTTGTAAGAAAGTAATTGTGTGAATATTTCTTATTTGCTATTTTAACAATTTCGGCTCAATTATTTTCTTCTGATTTATTTCTTCTTCTATTTCAGCTTTCAATGCGTCTTTTGTCCTTTTGTATCTTTACTAATTTTGCTTATCTATTTGATTTGCCTTTTCGTATTTTTCATATTTCCGGCCTTTCAAACTTTTGTTGCATTTCTTGTCTTTCTCTGTACGTTCTTTAGGTTAAGTGCTATAAGTTCGTGCCTTTTCTTATTATTTAACACTATTCGTTCAATTAAAGAGATAACATAAGTCGAACAGAGTAAGAAATAGAAAGAAAGGGAGAGAGCTAGTAACAGTTCTACGATTTATATGTAGTTATCCAGTTGATTATGTTTAACGTTATATACATACATATACATACACACATTTATGTATTTACTTAGCAAAGTTCTAATTGCCAACTGTTTATCAAGTTGGCAAACATAATGAATGCATTAGCAACTTTTTGGATTTATCACTGCTTCTTTACTACCTAATGCAGCATTTCCTTAATCATGTACTTAATATGCCCACGCTCGGTTTTTTGTGTGTTGCAGCTTCTGAAGCCCACGCGGACAATATTCGTTTCAATAATTAAGTAAAGCCAATTCAAAGCCAGAAAGCCAAAAAGGCAAACAATAACAAAATCAAGCGAGAGCACTGAACACACAAACACAGGCAGAGCAACTGTTGTTATCAACCACACCCACACAAACACACACACATGTATTCATATATACACAAGCACGCTCATTCAACAACACGCCAAATCACGTCATGAATACAAAAAGCACATGCATACATACACATACACACACATGGTAAGCGAAAAGAAGCAAAGAAAACAAAGTCAACAACAACAACAACCAGAAAGGCAAGCAAAAAAATCAAAGCCAACACGTGCTTTTATTACGTTATACGAGAGGTGTGTGTATGCTTGTGTGTAACTGCTGCTCTGTCGGCCTTTGTGATGCAACTGTTCTGCTACCAAGCAGCTTACGGAAGAGAGAGAGAGAGAAAGAGAGCAAGCATGCATTTGTATTTGTGAGCAGCAGAACTTGTTTTCTAGGTTTGTTTTTTTGTCGCTTTTTGTGCTTTTGTGCTACAATCGCTTATTTTTCATAGAGAATCACCACAAAGCAAACATACCAACAATGCAAGAAATGTTGCTGTTGGCAAGTGCAGAAAATCTCTAAGCACTTAAAACAATGTTGCCCGACACTTTTACACTAGTTTATTGTGTGCAATACGTTTAAACTTTACCAATTTCGAACCTACATAAAGAAACACGAACAATTTTTACACATAACACGAAACCCCGCGAAACGTGACTGCACCGAACGAGCAAAGAAAACGCACTGCATTAGCAAATCCAATTGCAATGTTAAAGTAAGAGAGTAGGATAGTGGGAGTGAGAGGCGAGAAGACAAGATTGCGGTGATTTTTAGTTGATTTGAAAAGCTTTAAATTCTGTTTTCTTTCTCTGGGTGGAAAGATTACTTCATCGTGTCTGATCTTTGAACAATTTTTGAAGTTCGAATTTTTAAATATTTTTCCCTTTCAGACATTACAATAATACGTATCTTGACCAATTATTAAAGCAATAAAAAGCCCTTTTAACTGTAGACCAAATAAATCTGGAATTGGAAAATGTTGACTTAAAAGCAGTCATGACTTTAAAATATACGATTGGATCAAATTCAAACTATAATTGTGTTACTATGTGTACTTTTACATATATTTAATTAAAATGACTTACATTTTTGGAAACCAAACTGAAATGCCTTATATGTACATATATAAATAACTGAGTTAAATATGATTTTGAGTTTTAGATCTGTGAGCTTTACGTTGTGGTGCTGCGCAATTCAGAATATCAGACAAGAAAGATTTTAACAGTCAAGCTGCACTGTTGGTAACAGTGCCCAGATAATAGTAACCTGCTAACAATGGTTTATAGAATCATCAGCCATTTATTTACTTGTGATTTTTATGAAGATATTTATTCTAAGAAGTAAAAGAAAGTAAAAATCATATTTTGGATTTTTATTTTCATTTATATGTCCGCAATACTTTACAGAATTAATTCGTTTGACAGATTTACTTTCAACTCAACGCAACATGTTAACAGCAGTCAGCTTCAGACCGAGCTATAACAGTGAGCAAGTGAGAGCAAGCAGAATTTTTTGTGTGAGGATCATTTGATTGTTATTCTTGAAATTTTCTTTTTTATAACATATACATAGGTAAAAATTTAACATTTATGTGAACGTTTTTATATACTATATTATATGATATATGGTTAATGTGTATTGTACCTTATTTATTCCCATAATATGACTTTTGTTACACTATTGTCTGAGCCAGTGATTTTTTTTATTTCCTATACTAAATTACATGCTGTGAGCTTTCCGTACTTATTTCGCGGTATTGGAACATACAACATATTAAGGAGCAATTTTTATTATTTACTTTGTATGGAATACAACATCCGGATTGAACTTTAAATTTCGTATTGGTTGCTAGATTTTAAACTTATCGATAGTTCTCGATAGAGAGTGGGACGACACAATTACAGGTGGTTCGAGCGAACAAATTCTGTTAAGTCAAACAGCTGCTGCTGTAAAAAACCTTATCGATTGGCACATTGTTATTTCTCTTAGTCCACTGTTAAAAGCCGTCATCTGTTCTGTTAAGTTTATTTATTGTTGTTTTGGACAAAAATGAAAATGAAATTTGGCCAATTTAATTAATGAAGTTTTTCAAACTAGTTTGTATATTGAAAAAGATCTTTATATACACACATTTTAATTAGCTAGTACGAAACAATGGAAACTCGCGTCTACGTAACTTCGGTTATTCGTATAATTAACGCACCTTCAACTGACCGGTTTGAGGACATGGAAGCGCCGCTCATTCCCGAGCGACTAGCTTCTGATACGGGTTTGCCCATAAAGAGCCGAAACGGAATGGAGTTCCAAGCACACGTTGGGTAATTATAAGCAAGGTGCCATTAAGTAGCATTTAAAATAAATAAACATTTAAAATCATTACTTCAGCAAGTTCATTGGGATGAAACCAATTTGTGGCCACAATTTCAGATTGATCGGAAATAACAAATACATTCCGTGAGTGACAATCAAATGGACCAGTTGAGTGTTAAAACGTTCTGGCTGCTAGCCATAATATGCCTTTTAAATGTCGCATATATGGAGGTAAGTAACTAAATTAAGGATATACTCGAAAATATCTTTAACCGTATAAATATATTTCCGGGTAGGGTGTCTTTTTTAGGTACACCAATATTACTTGTAACTGCATTGATAATAACAGTTGTACTGTGGACTATTGCTACGTAAAGCAGTATAACAAGATAAAGAACTCTGTTAATTTACGTTATAACATGAAAATACCCATTCAGAAAGGAGTCATAGTAAGTAGAACTTTGATGTCAGGCGAAACATATGGTAACCATAACTTTCTTCCAGCTACAATCGAGGTTCATGATCAATAACAAGGGCTGGAGAAACTTTATGTTTGCCATTGACATCGACCTGTGCCGCTTCCTGAAGACCCGCTATAATGCTGTAGCAAAAATGTTCTTTACCTTGTTCGATGGCCATTCAAATCTCAACCACAGCTGCCCCTTCACGGTAAGTATTTCATTTAGAATATATATCGGATATAAAATTGGTTTTTGTTTTGTTGAAATAGGGTCCTGTGGTCTTTGATGACATAATCAACACGGAAGTCATGACCAAATTACCAAATTTACCACTAATCAAGGGACAATATGGGATATTTGTCAATTTTTTATGGAAAAATGAAACGGTCTCCGAGACGAATGTATACTTCGAAATTGAGAGCATTTAAGAAGTATTTCAATCAACTACTTTGTAACATTTGTGGTTTTAATAGTAAATCAATTAAATATTAGTGTAACTTTAATTAGTAATACTTAGTGCTAAGATTAAATCCAGATGTCTGTCATCTTACATCCAGACCGCATTGTTGCGACGTCCCTGGTTCTTCAGGCCTGTTAGAAGCATCCAGCCAAAGGCGGCACCAACACCCTGCAATAGAAGTTGGTTATTACGATTTACCAGTTATTTTGGAGCAGAACTTACCTCGCCCACAATGAGCAGCCAGCAGAGAATTTTAAAAACCAAAAGCCTGGCGGCCAAGTATTCCACAAATTTGGCCTTACAGCCCTCTTTGTACACACTGGAACTGTCCACACATTTGAGATCGATACAACAACTCTTCGGCACCGCATGATGTATGACCCAATAGTCCTGTGAATTGTTGACTCCACAGCACTGCAGCCAGGACTCGTAGTAGGCCAAAGCGCCGCTCTCCTTGCGTTCGTCATCCCACAAACGCTCGAAGCCATCGTTTATGCTGCCCGAGAGTCCATCCTGGGTGCCATGTGATACCATACTGAGGAACAGCAGCAGTGTCAGCACCAGCACCACCACAATGAGCACATACTGTACGCAGATGGAATCAATTAAGTAGCACGAGTACCCCCAATAAGCCAAGTTCCACTTACGATTAGCAACTGCCTAGGCGACTCGTGCATGGCAGCCAAGCAGCCAAACACGGCAATTATGACCACAACAACGCCCAGGCCAATGATCAGACCGCCAGCCACATTCTCGCCAATGCTCACCGACGTGACATATACCCTTAAAAATCCAAAAACTGAATTATTGAAAATCAATGCAGCTTCCAATGAGACTTACAGAAAGAAGACCCCAAAACCAATCAGCAGCAAGCCGAGCACCTGCCAGTTGATCAGAGACAGGTGAGCATGAGAAATAAGCAAGACAATAGAATATATTATAATTTACTTACCGTATACACAAAATTCAGTAGCAACAGCACATGCTTCGCTGTAGTCTCCGAGATGCCCATTCTGAAGAAAGAGACCTCCCAGCTGGCGTGAGATTTTGCAGCTGTTTGATCAAATGCCCGAATGACTGACCAACTGACTGACTGACTGACTGACTAACTGACTGATTGACTAAGCAGCTCGTTTTTTTGGTATTCAAATTAGCGAAAATCAGCAGAATGCATTAAGCAAGGTATTACGTATAAGGCGATTGCCAGTTTTGGACAGGTGAGCGTCGACCGTATCCGACTCTGATCTGATCGGATCTGATGTGTTGCTGCTCTGATCTGATCTGACCGCCGCCTTTCAGTGCCGTGAAACAACTGAAACTGTGTATAATTTGATTTTGAAAATGCGCGTAGTATCTACATATATATATTAGACATCTAGAGATCCGATCTGAGAGTATATGTACTCTATAAGAAGCGGGCTGCTCGAGAAAATCAAGAGCGTCGTTGCGCCCACTTAATTGTTGTTACTGGGGAAAAGCGAAGGCGCTCCTCGATGTCTCTCTGTGTGTGTGTGTGTGTGAGAGTGTGTGTGTGTGTTTTGTGTATAGTATAGTTTCGGCTTGTTTTTGTTGCCGTTTCCATCATATTGAAATCCTACTCATTTTCTGATATTTTTCGTTGTATTTATTATATTTATCTTGCAGTCAACAGGTTTTGTTTTTGTTGGCGCGTGGGAGTTTTGTTGGGGCTTACAACGTCTGTTCGCTGGCATTGATATATTTTTATCAATGAATTCAATAAATAGTATACTATAGTATATACTAAATTATAATCACAATAACTAACTATAGAATAATACGTGTGTACAGGAACCAAAACTCAAAAGACTAAAACTTAATTATAGAATCGCACGCGATCTCGATGATTTCGTATGCTGTCCACCAAATAACAGGTGAACACAGAGCCAAAAAACTATAATGTACATATACAAATATATATAGTATATAGAAATCGAGTTATGCAGATGACAATGTCGCTAGTACGCACCTCAGTTATGATAGTTAGCCAGCTGATGGTATGAAAATTTGCCGTCTTTCTGCTCAGATATTCTCTGAACTTGTGCTCACAGCCGTCCATAAAGAGATTCAAAGGCTTCGTGCAATCCCGCTCAAGGCAGCAACTGGAGGGCAGTTCCTTCTCCAGAATTATGTAATCTTCAGCGCTATTGCGTCCACAGCAATGTAGCTAATGAGACGAGCAAACTGAGTGCATATCCTAAGGATCCATTATAGTCAACTTACCCACTCCTCGTAGTGACTAAGGGTCCTGTTGCTCTCGTGCTGGGGTTGGGCATCCCAGAGCTCGTCGAAGCCCTGTCTCAGGCTGTCCGGTAGATCCTCTCCACTGGCCGCATAGCTGATGCTAAACATAACCAGCTGTATGACCAACAGAAGCAGCAGCAGCACAGTGTACTATAATGGGGGAGGAAGAGTATCAGCACTGCCGGAATCGACCGGAAAAGAGTATCAGCACGTACAGTTATCAGCATTTTCTTGCACTCCTTGATCACGCTGACAGTTCCAAAGATGCTGGCCAGGACGATGACACTGCCCAAGAGAATGCAGAGTATGGCGGCAAGTTTCTCGCCATGATCCAAGCTGGCGCTCTCCTGGTCGCCGATGCTGTCATCCAATAGCCAGACGCCATACCAGATGAGCAGACAGCCGCTTAGCTATTTTAGACCAGAGAATTTACATTGAAATTCCTTTGTGAAAAACTCTCAATGTCACAAAAAACAGAGAGTCCGATTGTAAAAGTTCTTAGAACTTACGGCGTAAATCAAATTGATGACACACAGAATGTATCTCAGGAGGCGTGTGGTGCAGTACATGACACAAAAATCCAAAAGACACTCGAAATTAGTTGCGGTTAAACGTTTCGCATACACAGAAAGAAAACACACAAAACGGAAAATATAATTTTATATTTTTCCAACGCGCACCTTAAGCAACGGCAATGCTCGCACGGCAAATACTCGGCGTCGACTCATAATCGAAATTTGCTTAGCCGCATCTTGGGATGCTGCTGTCGTTGGACGATTAATCTACAGTTCTGGCCAACAGTCGACAATGCAATAGCCAAGACATACAAACGTCACCAGAGAGTCTTCTCTAGCGTCTCTGTCTCAATATCAAAAGAAAACTCAGCAGGCCAACAAAGAACTCGCATGAAAATTAGCGTCAAGCGCCCACACATATGCTTCATACAGAAACCGAATATTAGATATATACAATATGTATACATATATATATAGTTATGACATACAGACAGGCGAGTGACTAACAGAAACTGCGGGCTGCCACAGGTGAGGTGAGGTGAGGTGAGGGGGCGGCCATTTGGTCAGTAGAAAACACAAAAAATGATGTCAACAAACAAATTTGGGCTAAGAACAGAAATATTTGGGGCTGTTTAGCATTGAGATTGCCCTACAATGCAGCGGGTGGGCATCTCAGCTTTCATTCAAACTGACCCAAAGTTCTTAACTAAATGATTTAGTAGGAATTTATTGTATTCGTTTAATTTAAATCTACATAAATTGTTTGAAAGTTTTGTTGTGTCGATCATTGTGACGATTCTTATTGTAGAATAAAATATATATATAGTAAATACATGTATATTAACTACTAGACATCGAAATCGGCTTGAACACTGCTTTTTCTACTCTTCTTTTGGCACCTGCTGTTGAGCTCTCCTTGCTAGCTCTGGAACGGATGTGGATGTGGATGTGGTTGGTGGTTCGGGGTGGCTGTGGATGAACATGAGGTAGACTAGCAATTGCCGCAAATACCATAAATGTCCTGGAAGTTCGACTGCTTAGTGTATGATTATTATGTTTATATATGATATTTGCACAGTATTGAGAATTCTTTGGCCTTGAGTAAGTGCATCATGTTGGAAGTGCTGAATATTCAACTCGTGCAAGGTTGCATCTATTTTGAAAAGTACTTGGAGCGTCTCCAACGACTCACAATGCTATTCGCCAGCATATAGGCGAGCAGGCCGCAAATGATCTAAATACCAAGAGATAGAAGTACACATTAAAGATACATCCTGTGGAGTAAATGGATCTTTTACAGACCTCCACGCCTACGAGCACCGCTGCATAGACGTTGAGTACCGTCCAGTGTAAAGCAAAGTAATCCAGGAACTTTTGACGGCAACCATCGTAGTTCAGCTTTCGCGTTTCTCTATTGTAGCAGCTGTCGGGTGGCAGGATGTAGTCCTTGTAGCCGGCGCTGCCGCAGCAATCGAACTGGAATCGATATATATATACAATATATAGAGACATATATATGAACCATATTTTGAAGGGACTCACCCAACGTTCTAGGCTCGCGATTTGGCTGGCATTGCCTGGCCTTATGGGTATGGGCTGATCCCGCCACAGCTCATCGAAGGATTTGTCCACGCTGATGAGCAGCGAGGTATGGAATATCCAGAGGAAACCCACTGCCAGCACTTGTACAATGATCAAAAGTATCAGAATGACCACAAACTGTGTCGAAAACCAATGGAACTTTTAAGTAGGGTATTAAACAATTTGGCGCTGAGCTTTTACCGCTTTGGACATCTGACTGCTCTCTTTAATGGCTCCCCTGATGCCAAATATTGCCGTTAGCTCGATGATGATACCAAATCCGATGATGACAAAGGCGGCAGTTTCGAAATGTTCGAATTTTAGGATAATGAACACCCCTTGGGCAACGATACCCAGACCGAAGAGCTGTAAGCAGTTGAAGTAAGTTTAATGAGTTTTTCTTACGAGCAGAATAAATCAGTTGGAACTTATGATAGTTGCTCGAAAAGTAGATGGACTTTTATGGTACTCGAAAATGTGACTAGAATTTTGAGTGGCGGTTTTATTGATCTCTAAATCATACAGACAGCTAAGCTACGTATACTTAATATGCAAATTCAATGATTATGACTACTATTACGCATACGCAGTGTTAGCTCTAACTAATACTATAAAATAGTGTCCTTCAACCTACAGTTAGTGATTCATGTTGCAATGTAAACATACTCGTATATCTAGTTAGCGTTTATAGTACTTTTCATTTCAATATTTGCAGCTGACATCACTCATACGCAACGTTTTCTCTGTCGTGTTTCCTTTCACTAGTTTTTCGCGTACTTTGTTGTGTTGACTTTTGCTTGCAATTAGCTCAAATTAGTTGCCTGCATCGCTACTTGCAATTGTATTTATAAATTCGCACAAATGAATCATTCAACGATCGCGCACACTGACCAATAATAGTTTACACACACCCCCTGCTTATATTGTACACAAAAAACACTCGCGAATTTGGCACATGGCACACTTGGCAAACCTCTCAGTAGTTGTATTAGTAGTTGCCTTTAAACATCCACCAAGCGGCACACACACTCGAAATACTTTAATAAATGCGCAATTATTATTTTTAAATGTTTATACCCCTTGGAAAATGACCACAAAAGGGTATATCGAATAAGCCAAGTTGAAAGATCAGATAGTAAATTGAGATTGAGGAAACACTTAGCTAAAGGTAGTAGGGTATCTCGTAGTCTGGCGTACTCTTTACATCAACCGTCCCGAGTTGTTTGTTGATGTTTACAAAACGACAAAAACAATTGTGAATTGTGAATTGTGAATAATAAATACTTATTACAATTGTCAGAAACCAGTTGGATTTTTGAGGCACGACAAACTTCCGTCTAACGTTTAACTATGGGATGTCAGACCCCTGCCTTATCGCGTGTCATTCAATGGGCTTATCCTATGCTGACTGATTTGTGTGATATATCATGAAGACTTAGTGTTTTCTCTTTGTGCTTTTGTCATTTGGCTTTTAGTGTAATTTGTGTCCAATAATGTGGCTATAGCCCGCTGCGCCTTTTAAGTCTCAGTATTTGTAATTGAATAAAGGTCGTCGATTAATAAATTACACGACAATATTAGCTGTTGGCAGACAAATGTCTGAGTTACAATTATGCAAATGAATCTACAGCAAATATTAATTGTATCCAGTTAACGTTCGGCATGCAAATGAGGCCTTCAACTATGTGCGAGTACTTAAATGTGGCCAAGACGAGTATTGACTGCCTGTCTAATGGAGTCATCCATAGAGATAGAGTTGTTTGAAATGTTTCCAATTTGCTGCCACTTTTCTGTAAGCAGACAAATGATTAGCAGCACAAACAAACTCATAAATTAAAAGCTGATAAAGTGTGATAACAGCTCAACGCGCACTCGACACGAGCCTCATTTCGGGGCTTTGCGATCCCGACTCAACAGGGACCATATAGACGGCATACCAGACATCTGGCAGTATGTGATGATACAACTCTACTTAATTGTAATTTATTACAGATGGCGCCCAAAAGTATCTGTAGCTCCAGCATTATTTTGGGTATTGTTAAATTGTAAAGCAGACGCCAAAGTTGTGAGTGGGCAGCAAACCGAGCGGAACCCATAGAATCAAAGTGGCAATGACAATGAATCTACGTCACACGGATGCCATATGAATCAATCAAAATCTGCTAGTTCTTAACTAGCTTAATCAAGCATAAGCATCAGATAAGCTGATATGTCACTTTTAATAACTCTGCTAAGTTTCACTTATTAAAAAGATAAGAATTACTATAAAAGGGAAAACATCACGCAGCGAGTGAACAAACAGCCAGATAGAGAGACAAGCAGTGTGACAGATACATATATATATGGACAGACAGATATGGTAACTAAATATCATATTTGAATTTTAATCTATTTGCTCTAATTTGTCTACTACTAATTTGTCACGAACAATTAAGTGCACTTATTGAGTATAAAGCAAACTAAAGCAAGGTCAGTGACAATTTGAAAATACTTATACACAGCTGATAAGCCATTGATTAGAGTATCAGAAACACACACACACGCTCACTCTAGATAGAACCCAGTTCTAATCGGGTCTGTGGAGCACCTATGTAAAACTAGAATAACTACGCGAATGTCATTGAGCCGAGCATTGCTGAGATTTATGTGGGTTTTACGTTAAACCCAAACCCAAAACTCAGACAGCATAAATACTCGTAGTTGTCGCCTCTACACTTTTTGCTTGAATTAAGTTTAGAATGCGCCAGTCGAGTGTTGTGGCTACGGGATACCCTGTAAGTGAAATGATGAAAAATGTATGACTCTTCTAGATCTTCTGCTGTGTAGATCGATCGATAACAAAGAACTTTAGAGAAACTTTATCTGTATTTTTGATATACCAAATGTTGTGCCGACTTCTGCTGCCTCGGAGCATATATATACTTAATAGGTTTCCCTGATTTCCTCCCTTCTTTCTGTTACATACTTATTCCCAATACCAATATACCCGTTTCACCCACATTCTCAGTGTTTTCAGTGTATTTAAAGCGAATATAAAGGTTGTGCCCTACCTCAAATGCACGGGTCAGGCCTATAGACACAGCTGGCATTTAATTAGACGAAACACACGCAATCGCATCAAATTTAAGCTAAAACTCAAAAACAAACCAAAAACAACATAAAATAATAGAAAAAATACCAAAAAAAAAACACAAGAGCTGCTCAGCGGTAAATCAAAGTTTACTCAATTGGAACCAAAGCGGAAAAATTGCGCATACGCCGCATTGTACGCTATTTCTTTTGGCATTTCCTTTCGCTTCGCTTTTTCGGCTCCACACAAGTTTTTCCCTAAGGTTGTTGACGAAATAAAAATATAAGTCGGAAAATGACATCAACAGAATTTGAGCTACTGGAAAAAAGCAAATAGAGGAAAAACTAAAGTAAATATGCGCACACAGAAATTGTAAAATAAACCAAAAATTTTATTTGGCTAAAAGCTTTGACTCGCTTGTATTTATGTTTTTTGACCGCCTTTCTGTTCAGGGCCAAGTTGTTGTTGTTGATATTTTTGTTGCGTTTGGCGTGGGTGACCAAGTTTTAAATGACGCTGTGCAAATAAGCAAGCAAAAGTTTATGTTTTTCAAATAAATATAATACAGTATATATAGATATCAAGAAATAAATCAGAAATTAAGTGAGCTCACTCTCTGCCACATGTTTTTTTTTATATACAATTGAAACTGTGTAGTTGTAAGGGAATAGCTCTGAGTTTTCATTGATTACGGCGACAAATTGTCTAGAAAAGGTAATTAAGCTAGAAACGTGTTTTTTCCTTGTTTCGTTTTGCATTACTAAATATATAGCTTACATACTATATATAATATATATATGGAGCACGCCCAACTTGTCTGTCTTGTAAGCCATAAAAACCAACCCAAAAATTTGCTTAAAGATTTTATGTCTGAATTTGATGAGCAGCGCCCAATTTACAGTACATTTTCTTATACAAAAACGAGACCTTGAAATGTAATTGAAGTGCTGCCGAAACATGCTGAAATACTAACTGTATATGTTAATAACATTCAGTAGTTTATACAATATTAGAGATAAGATTAATTATAGAGATATCATACAAACCACATGCTGATATCAACGCACTTTTACTAAGTAAACATTTAGAATTGTTCTGGAGGGTCAGCTGATGTGCTAAAGAGTTTTATAATAACAAAGTTGTATAACATCATTTTAATTGAGGTTAAACCTGCAATTAGTTAGTATCAAGTAACTGAGAGAGTACAAACTTCATTCAAAAGTAAGCTCAAGGCCTCTCGAAACTAGTAAGACTTAGTGTTAAGTAGAGGTTGCTAAACTCTGGCTTAGACTGAGTTTGGGTTGGGTTTCAGCTCTGGCTAATGAAACTTGTCTTCTTTCTGTAATTACATACGTACATATATAGCTCTTAACGCTATTATAATTATAAGTTTTAATGGGCTTTACAGCACTCTGACAGCTCCCAAGCTGCCTATTTGCTTCTCTCTATAAAGAAGTTATTAACATATTAAGCCTGGTGTGAGGTCTAACACCATTTCCGCCAAGAAACTAAGACTAATCCCATCTCCAGTTTCCACTCAATGAAAAGCATAATCATATTAGCTTTTTGGACTTACCAGATATATTATATCCCAGAGCAGGGCGAATAGTTTCAGGACGCTTGTGGAACACGCCATTTTGTGATTGTATTGCGGTTTGCCAAATATATATACAATATATATATGCAATGATCTGCACTCTTTACAAGCTATTTATAAATAAGTATGTGCATATATATCTTTTTTAACACTCTGCTCTATTGAATTCTATTTTTTGTTTATTTTGTTTTTCGATTTTCGTATTTGTTTTTTTCTCTTTCACTGCTGCACTATGTTGGCCCGAAGCACTTGGCAACGTTAGAAAAAAACACTTGTTAGAAATGATAAATATTTTATTTAACGGTCCCTCTGGAAACCAAAGTCGACATGTTCGCGAACGAATGCTAACTGAATTGTTGATAGCGAAAACTACTTTAGCGAAAAACAAAACAAATTCATTCGAAAACGAAACACTCAGAATGGAACGAAATGGAAACTGGCTCTCAATTCAAAATGAGCGCGCGCGCTTCTTATCGTTAGACATCAGTGTTGCCAGTTCAGCTTATTTAAAGCTGGATATGGCGTATTTTGAAATGAAATTGCTTAAATTAATTTCGGAACTTACATTAACAATTTTAAATACTTTTTTGCCTAGACTCTATTTGCAATTTGATAAATATTATATATATGATCACGAGTAAGTATTTAAAGTAAAACACAAATTACTTTGTATTGTTTGGACATTTGGACTAGTCTTAGTTTTAGCTTATGGCTAGGTTTTTTAGCTTATTTTTTTGTTCAAAAGTTGGCAACACTATGCCAAGTCGGCATAGGCCTCTGACTACGTAGGGGTTTACCTATCGTTCCAGTGACGTCTCTGACGTCATCATACGCGTGGTACAATTTCTAGAAACTAAAAATATAATAAAAAAAATAAATAAAGTTTGCAAGGCGACACATTTTTGTGCTGTGCTATTTTTATATTGTACAAAAAGTAGTTCTTTTTCTCGAACACATTTTTGCCAAGTGTCCGGAATCGCAAAATGCTGCGTGTTGATAAAAAGAGGAAGAGCGAAAGAGTGAGTTAAAGAGAGGAGACGGTACAAATGCTCTCTTAATATCAGGAGTGTTTATGTTGCGACTTGGCACATCCAATTTAAAAAAAAGAAACTGTCTAGACTTAAGAGAGGTAACTCTTGTGCGTATACCAAGATCATTTCAAGGTCTAAGAAATATGTTTTTGCATGTGATTATATCTAAAATGTGTAAGATAGCAACAAGTTTTTATATAATAGATTAAAAATGAAATAAATTTATATTTCTTTAAATACATTCTACAAATCTTTGCGTGTTACTTTATAAACATTATAAAGCACACTATGTACATCAATATCAAGAGAAAAATAACTGTTTACTTGTAGATTATTTTTTTGGTACTTTAAAAGGTTACAAGTTGTAGATTTTATAAAAATAGTTAAATAAATTAGCAACATATTAATAAAAGCTTGAAGCAATTTAAAAATATTAACAAATGCAATTTCCAAAAGAGAAACCTTCTCTCTTGTCTCTAGTAGTGCGAGCGACGGCGATCATTGTGAATACTCCTCCATAGGCCACAGGATACCACGGCCAGGAAAATCTGTAAGAGATATGTTATATGTAATATCCTGTCGATCATATTCATATAAGTATATAGAACTCACCTCAGCGGCAAAGAGCACATAGAGGAAAATATCGAAAATATTCAACAGATTCTGCCAATAGTTTTGGTACTCGACACGGCAACCCCTTTGGATTAGGTTCTCCGCCTTGCTTCTGTCATGGTTACGGAAACAGGTCTCTGGGGGAAGACGTTCGTTGACAATGTAATCCTGAGGACTACCACGACCACAGCATTCGAACTATAAACAATCATAATTAATAGTCTAGACTTAGTCAGTTAGTTTTTGGGGAGCGAGAGTACTTACCCAGTTCTCATACATTGACATGGCGCCAGGGCTTTTTAGCTCTTCCTCCCAGGCAGCATCCAATCGATTAGCCAGATCCGATGCTGGAGTGTCAGCTTCTGCGATGACATTCACAGAGAAAAATATCTGAATAACTATAACCAGGATCAAAACAACGGCGGACTGTGGACAGAATGGATGATGGAATCTTTACCGAAGCTGATGACAGAATATTGGATATGCTCTCAGTTACTTACAGAAACGGTACAGCAGGTATTCTCCCGCCAAGCAGACAGATAACCCCAAATAAAGGCAATAAGTCCGAGACCTCCGACCAAAACATACAGAGCTGCAATGTCGAGACCCTGGTGATAATGGTTGTTTACCAATATATAAGAGCCAAAAGAAAAAAGCACCAGAGCCAGCAGCTATAAATAAATACAGTTATAAATATAGAGCAATACATAAAAAGTTATATATATATATAGATACATATACTGAAAGTATATACAATGACCAGTAAAACAAACAAGTAATTGACCTTTGCTCTAATTATTTGCAGGCCTTTGACCTAACCCAAATGATTTCAATGTAACCAAAAATAGAACAAGTGCCACTTGCTGCACACACACTCATGTAGGCGAAAGTGTGTAAGAGTGTATACTCTGGCGTCCGACAGACTAGTCTCCCTGTCGCCAGGATAAACGAGCGCATCAGCAACCCCGTCTGGATATGTATATTGTATGTCAAATGGTTGTCCTGGACAATTTGCATTTAGATACACAATATTTTCTGGCAGGATGAAGCGTATAAACATGGTTAATTGACTGATAGACACGTTCTAACAACTATTACCCTTTGATGCGTAGGACTGAAAATTGTTTGAGTTCAAAAATGAATAGCTTGAAACCAGTCATGCATAACAATAAATATGCTCATACCATGAAAGATTTTTATGGCAACATTGTCTACAAAAAAATATTGAGTCACGTTCTTAGATCATTGCAAAGTATATAAAATGCCAGTTCTTTATTGGAAAAGCTAATAATTCCTATAACATTTTAATCCAAAAACAAAATGAATTCATCAGTTCAAGGCATTAAACGTTGCTGCTGAAAGCTATTGGATTGATATAAACAATATCTGTGTTGATATTGTAGCCTGGTTAACATGTGTTTGTTCTCAATATTTGTATAAACATCAAATTTTGTTTAACAAAGAACAATCATCAATTGAAAACGATAAATTATTTATAATGTATAATGCAAAATGAGCTTTGGGATAAAATGCTTTGAAAAATTCTTGAAAGAATTGATAAAAGTAATCTCTCGACATTTCTTTTGAAATCTTGATAATGGTCCATATAGTTTTATTCTTAAAAAGTATTGCCTGAAATAAGGTACGATTAGATCATTCCAATGGTGTTATAGAGTATAAAGTCCGATTCAATAATTGACTCAGCTGTCCAATTTAAGTTACTTCTTTCATTTGCACCAAACCAATTGATACACAATTAGAATAATAAAAACTTCAAGAAATACAATAATTTATACAAAGAATTTCACGTACCGTGCATAGGGTGTGCAGAAAGTAGGAGAAAACTTTTAAAGCCGATGTTGATGCCATGCTGAGGCCAGAAGTTCAGTAGCTCTTGACTCTTCAAATTCTTACGTGGAGCAGGATGAATACTTTATGCGCTTAACAAAGATCTCTTGTGTGCTCTCTTCGTTTTTGTATTTGTATCTGTCTGTGACGAGCAACTACAAATAAGTATATACTATATATACATATATATTATATATACAAGCACCTATGAGATCACGAATGCCAGTTCGAATTTTAACTAGTATTCTTTATTGAAAACTTAACACAAATAAACAATTTTTACTCCTCCAGCATATGTTTATAATTGATTAACATACAAGTATACAATATCTGTTGCATATATTTGTACATATATATAAAGATGAATATACACAATAACGTAATTCAAACGCGGCGTCTCCCCAGTGCCAATAACATTCCTGTGCGAAACCTCGCAACTGACTGAGACTCATTTAGACGGAGCGTCACCCGGCTAGCAAGTTTTATTCTCTTGGCTATGTAAGTAGATAGTAACACGAGCGCACACTGCTCCCGAAACAGAACTTGAGAGGAAAGAGAACAACGAACACGAATGCCGCTCGTAAGAATAATTATTCTCACACTCTAGTATACATTGGCAATACTTATTAATAGGCTTGTATCATAGATCGCAACCAAAAGAACAGCATTTTATGGTGAAAGCTTCGTCGAAAAAGCTCAACAATTAGCTTTAAGCCTGAACTCTACCGAAATAAATGCGTATAATTGTTATTTCTCAAGCAACTGAATTTTTTATTGAATGGTTTTTTGCTTGTCGAAAATAATTAAATACGACAATTATAGAGCCGGCGCCGAATACTGTTGAGATAGGAACAATCAATTAAAAACATAACATAGTATATAATTGAATATAATATATATATTCCGACTACTACCTTTGGTAAACACACAAGTAAGCAAGCAATATTTGTCAATGTCGGACGTCTTCTCTATTACAAACCAGATATCCCAACATATGCACAGGGCAATCATAATGCTGGCAATAACCATCCAGATTATTAGCTCGAACTGCATCTAAGTTAAGGAATTAAACAATTACAATGTATTTCCAATTATATATTCTCGATTCATACCTGGATCTTATGACAGACCAATGTTAATCCATAAAATGCATTTACCAATTGTGTAATTGCTTGTTGAATAAACGTAAAGGCAAATTGGGCTGTAATTCGATATATAACTATAAATGCCGCTATAACGATTAGATTAAGTCCTACCTTGCTTTCGCTCTTCATTAATATTATTATATTCAAGCTCAATTATTAGCTCTTTTATGCATATCCATGCGAATACTACATTATAACCCAGATATACCACGAATAACACCTTTAAAATGAACTGACACATCTTCAGTGGAGCAGGTCAAGAGCTCGAATGAGAATATAATAATATTAACTGCATTTCTATAATTATATTCGTGGAAATGTATTAATGTATTAATTCTTGCTGACAGTTACAATTATATATAATTAATAATACTGTCACCACGTTTTGCTGGGAGTATATTTCATATAAGGGTTTATATGAAAAGAATAACAATATTTTGAGAATTTTCATTTCTAACATGAAAGATATTTAAAATATATTCAACGCGTTTCCTTCATTCTTCAAATTAAATATATTTATTTTGAAATATAGAGAGTATAACTATGTTTTCTTATAGATAAACTATGCATGTTTATGTACAACCGATATTAGGCAGTTGATTCCGGTGGATTTGGTGTATCATTTCTTTCAGAAGTACGGCGTATTTGGAAGAGGTGAAAGGCCACGACAACAACTGAAATTACTAGACAAGCTGCAAATGTAATAAATGGATATGTAAATAATTATAGTTATGTAAATTATATTACTATATATTACCGAATCCAAGGATATTAAGAGCGCCATCATAACGTGTATCGAAACGACTATAACAGCTGAATATTAAGTAGCTGAAACACGTGAGGACCACGTGGCAAAAGAGCCACCACTCCAGATAATAGGTGCTCTATATGAGACTCATATCAAATGTATACCTTTAAGTTGTAGTCTTTACTTACACGAAAATCGGCTAATACAATAAATGGAGCAACAACCAGCGTCGGAGTGTAAAATATATATATAGAATTTGTACCGTTACAATCCTCGTCATAATCGCGTGGAACATACAAAGGTAGCTTGATGGAATGCTCTAGTCGGGATTATAGATTACAGATACCCTGCACCCAATCTTAGCAAATATTATTTAAATGTGAGAAAAAACATCACACAGACTGAGCTGATGAGGCTGCGTTTAATTAAGTAATTAGTTAATTAGTTTCCTATACTTTTGGGTACAGGGCACTATCTATGACTGTACCTAATACAACACTATCGCAATCATCGTAGCATCGAAGCACAAACGTTACAACAACGAGGAGCAGTATCAAGTTATAGATTAGGGAAAATACTACTGCTGCCACGCCCACAAATTTCCAAGCCGTGCACATAATAAACCACTTGCGACTAGTGTGCAATTGCTATAAACACTAAATGGAAAGCTCTTCGATCTTTATTTATACATATAGTAGAGCAGAGTGCTAATGCGAGTCCATTAGGTCTAATAATGTGACTGTTTATCAACTTTGCACTCTTCAGATTACTTACCCTATAATAGAATATTATATTATAATATTATATGTATATTTAAATATTGTGGTATGTATAAAGTCAATGACTTATGTATACTTCTCGTATAAAAAGTAAAAGAAATGAGAGCGTTTAATTATTTTGTATAGGTTAAAATACCTTTTAATATTATTCTGTACATTTTTTATAATTAATATTTAATATATTTTATAACTTTTTTAATCGATACTATGAAAACTTTGGTCGACTTTTAATAGTTGACATTAAATGTATAAATATATAAATAAATAAATAAATAAATAATTAAATAAATAAATGAATATAAAATATAAACACATACGCTCCTTTTTAGTATTTTCGAGTTGATTACAATTTAGAAAAATTAGAAAATAAGTTTAACTATGAATTTGTCTGGTTGATTTAGAAGCAATAAGAACACCATCTCCCATTCGACAGATGATGATGATTTCAGATTGTGAAGTTATCGCAATTATGTTTTGCCACTTTGCTGTATTATCTTCAATAGAAACGCCAATATTCATAGTGTTTTTTAAAATAAGATGTTTTTAGTATATTCGATTTGTTTTAATAATTTCTGACTTCTAGAGTATTTGATTGCAATTAAAGAATATAAGTTTACATATAAGTTTATAAATGTCTGTCCGGATTTGTCTGATTAATTTGGAAACGATTTTTTTGCTCTTTTTTCACTAGTAAGATAACTAGTGTTAAAATAAAGCCAATAACCTATACAGAAAATTGAGGAATGTTTTTATATAATTTGATAATTGAAAAACATTAATTAAATCCATTTACCTCCAAGACAATCAATATTATTCCATAGTATACAAGCGTCTCAGAGACTTTCTCCATATAATATAATACATGAGAGGGACAAGTTTTATTGATGTAGGGAAATTCATGTGGACAATAGCTCCCCTCAAAGCCGGTCAATTCCTTTACTTCGAAATTAAAATAATCGGAGACGCCGCAGCATTTCAGCTAATGTACGCGTGTGTACAAATTTAAGCAACTAGAATATATATAGAATTATAGATAGCACATACCGATTGCTGTATGATTTCAAGTTGATCTCCGGCGCGGGGTTCGCGATTGTTCCAGGCATTTTCAAGAGTTTTATCAGACCAATCCTTAATTAGACTCTCGTTAGAAGACAGCAGAATAAACACAAAAAGAGGCATGATTGAAATGCAATAGATAAATAACAATATCGTCGACCCACGTTTTGCAGCAAAAAAGCCCAAAATGGACGTAAATACCAAAATCACACAATAAATGATTGAAATAAGTTTGAAAGTTGATTGTAGTGGGTAGACGAGTTCTCCATATACCAAAATTTTATCAATATATAGTAGCTGGACGACTTCAATGCAAATGCCTATAATACCAATTATCTGGATCAAGAAATGAGAAGATATAGCTTTTAGGGTGGGTATTCGTGTTATATTGGTGTAACGTACCATGCAGCTTATATGAAAGATATAAGTCGATTTCTGAAGACACGATATCATTGTGAAGTCTCACGTTCAAATTTTTCCTTCCCAAAAGTACTTGAGTTCTTCCTTGTTCAGTTCCAAAAGCTTTCTTCAGATTCGCGTATGATTTGTTTTGTTTGTGATACATATAATTTATATATTCAAAATTATATAATAAGATAAATAGTTCTCATTTGTAAGTATTTAACATCATTTACACAAAATTACCAACTGGTGAACACACAGGACATGCGTGTCTATGTGTGTGTTAATAAACAATTAATTTGATACGAAAATTTGCGGAATTCGAATTAAATTTTAATTACCTCGCAGCCACGCGACGGGTGAATGGCTGAAAATACACTAAACAATTGCAGCAAAGTTGGCAAAAAATATGTTTTAGATTAGATGTGAGGTTACCGAATTATTATTAAATATGCGAGAGAGCAAGCTTTCATAGAGAAAAGCTGTGAAGGGAAAGCTAAGGAAATTAAAATGCTTCGTGATCTTGTATCCCTGTTTGAAGCTTTATTATACTAAATTTATTTAAATTTTTTATTTATATTTATTTACATATTATATTATTGATTTAAATATTAATTGAGTGTAAGAGATTAAAATATTCTTAACACAAATTTATTCAAATAAAATTGAAATTATTAAAGGTAAACTGAAATTAATTAAAATCTTAAATCTAAAGTTAAAGTCTGAGCTATTCAAAACAGAAGAAGAAGTGACAAAATGGAATGATAAGCACAAATGTGCTCAATGTAATTAGAGATATCGAATATATAAATCCGATGAAATATCAGAATCTACAGCAATAAGAACACCATCTCCCACATTCGACAGATGATCAAATCTAAAAGAAATATATTTATTACAAAATTAGAAATTTTGGACTTTAAGCAGAAATAGATAATTATATTAAATGTAAAAGAAATACTATTTACTTATTGCTTTAATACTTTCTACAGCATTTGATTGTAATTTATAAAAATAAGAAAATTATATTAACTATGAGTCTGTCCGGATATGTCTAGTTTATTTAGAAGCCATTGATGTTGTGCACATCCTTAGGTAAGCGCGAGGTGATAATTAACCCAGTTATCTATAGAGAAATTTAAAAAAACAATATTTATTATTTAATAACAAATTTCTGAGTAAAACTAACTGCATCTTACCTGCATAACAATCAAAGACAATTCAATATAATAGACTATTAGAAACAAACCAGATAAACTCACGAAAAATCCCTCGCGGCAAAAGTCAAGTTCGGCGCCACCGCAGATCACCTAATACGTGGATCCAAAGTTAAGAAACTGGAAACAGATACAGAGTTGCAGATATCACCTACCTCATTTTTATCCAATAAATCCTTAGCCTCTTTGGAAATCAACATATTATCGAACATTTCATTAGAGACCTTTTTAATAACCCCCTCATTTGGGAAAAGCATCATGGCAATCACATTAAAAGCGATAACCAGCACCCAACAACAAACATAGACCTTAAACAAGAGCGCGGACTTGCGTACTGTCAGACGAAAACCCAGAATCGATGTAACTGCTCCAAACGCGCAACAAGCCAACAATAAATAAAATACATTTCCCTGTTTTGCCATGAATTGTTTACCGGAGCTTGAATCATCAATCACCAGGTTTATTCCCTGATAAATGCCGAAAATGCAAATAATCTGCAAATACAAATAGAAACAGATATAAATAGATGGAAACTGGGATGTTAGTATTGGGTAACTTTTTTTAACATACTAGGGAAATTGCCTGTATGTAATAATTCAAGATCTTAAGACACGATGCCATTCTAAGGCCTCAATTGGAAATTGTCTTTGTCCAAAATGATTTTCAGCCGATTTGATGCGAGGAATGGGATCAGTGAAACGCTTCTTTCTCAGTTCCAAAAATCGTCTTCTGCTTGTCCCTAGAAATACTCAAAAGATGTTAAATCATTGGACAACCTTCATGTTCTATTTTAGTTAAGCAAGTTTTTAATTTTGCAACATAAAAATAAACATATATGTATAAACAATATATATAAATTTAAATATATTGATAGCTAAATGTAAAATTTGAAAAATTTATGTACATATTATTTTATTATATATATATGTATTATATTTATATATGTATATATATAATTATATATATATATATATATAGATAAGAACAATTATATACATATATATACGCATACTCTTAACGCACATAGAACATGCTCATGTCTTTTGATAATTAAAATGTCACCGGGGTGTGTCAATGTGAAGAATGATTATAAAGAGAAATTCATTTATAAAATATTGTAGCTTGCGGAATTTAAGTTCAATTCAAGCTACCACTCTGCCACACGACCCGAGAATTACTGATAGCTAGAAAATTGTTTGCCGGCAACACAGTTTTAAAAAATATATTGCCTAGGAAATGTGACGTCATCAGTATTCGCTGTAGTACTCGCATTTGCGAGAAGCTTTAGCTGAAGAAAGCTTTAAGAGAGAAAAGGTGTGCAGCAAAAGCTAAGGAAACCAACAACTGCAGATCGAACAGGAATGTTTGTGCTCTCATGTCCCTATTTATTACATATAAATATTTATTGAGACAAGATCGTTCAGATTGTGAAGTTATCGCAATTATGTTTTGCCACTTTGCTGTATTATCTTCAATAGAAACGCCAATATTCATAGTGTTTTTTAAAATAAGATGTTTTTAGTATATTCGATTTATTTTAATAATTTCTGACTTCTAGAGTATTTGATTGCAATTAAAGAATATAAGTTTACATATTAGTTTATAGATGTCTGTCCGGATTTGTCTGATTAATTTAGAAGCGATTTTTTCGCACTTTTTTCACTAGTAAGGCAGTTAATATAAAGCCAATAACCTATACAGAAAATTGAGAAAAGTTTTCATATAATTTGATAATTGAAAAACATTAATAAAATCCATTTACCTCCAAGACAATCAATATTATTCCATAGTATACAAGCGTCTCAGAGACTTTCTCCATATAATATAATACATGAGAGGGACAAGTTTTATTGATGTAAGGAAATTCATGTGGACAATAGCTCCCCTCAAAGCCGGTCAAGTCCTTTACTTCGAAATTAAAATAATCGGAGACGCCGCAGCATTTCAGCTAATATACGAGTGTGTACAAATTTAAGCAACTGGAATATATATAGAATTATAGATAGCACATACCGATTGCTGTATGATTTCAAGTTGATCTCCGGCGCGGGGTTCGCGATTGTTCCAGGCATTTTCAAGAGTTTTATCAGACCAATCCTTAATTAGACTCTCGTTAGAAGACACCAGGATAAACACAAAAGGAAACAGGATCAAAATTCCATAGATAATTAATAGTATCTTCGATGCACGTTTTGCAGCAAAACAGCCCAAAATCGACATAAATACCAAAATCACGCAATATATGATTGTAATAAAGTTAAAAGTTGATTGTAGTGGGTAGACGAGTTCTCCATATACCACAATTTTATCAATATATAGTAGCTGGACGACTTCAATGCAAATGCCTATAATACCAATTATCTGGATCAAGAAATGAGAAGATATAGCTTTTAGGGTGGGTATTCGTGTTATCTTGGTGTAACGTACCATGCAGCTTATATGAAAGATATAAGTCGATTTCTGAAGACACGATATCATTGTGAAGTCTCACGTTCAAATTTTTCCTTCCCAAAAGTACTTGAGTTCTTCCTTGTTCAGTTCCAAAAGCTTTCTTCAGATTCCTCTATGATTCGTTCTGTTTGTGATACATATTATTTATATATCCAAAATTATATAAGATAAATAGTTCTCAATTCTTCCAAATTTTCCAGCCTAAGCTCTCATTTGTAAGTATTTAACATCGTTTACATAAAATTACCAACTGGTGAACACACAAGACATGCTCATGTCTTTGGTTAATAAAAAGAAAAGCTGGGTGTGTCAATGTTAGATGTATAAAAAAATTAATTTGACACGAAAATTTGCGGAATTAAAGTTAAATTTTAATTACCTCTCAGCAACACGACGGGTGAATGACTGAAAACACGCTAAACATTTGCCGGCAAGAAAGTTTGCAAAAAATATGTGAGGTCGCCAGTTCAGGCTTTCATATACGGAAGAGCACAGGAAAGCTTTAAGAGAGAAAAGCTGTGTAGCGAATGCTAAAGAATTTATTTACTGCAGATCTTATAGAAACTAATAGAGACCAAAAGCTCTACGTCACAAGTTTTCTCCCACCAGAGCTCAGGAATCGCGTACGGTACTGTATTTGGTTTTGCGTTCCAATAGACGCGCAAATTCGTAGTTTTGGTAAATTGATAAATCAAGAAGCCAGGGTTGTTTGCGAGAGGGGGGAAGGAGGGGGATGGATGACCCCATCGAAGGAATAAAAATAAAAATAATTGTTTTTAATTATTAATTATACATTATTATTAATTATACATACACTTAATAATTCAATTCAATTCAATTTTATTAACTTCAATTTGATATACATATGTGTGTGTTTTATACTTATTAAGAACAGAGTTCAGACCAGATGTTATTTTCTTAGGAATGAAATATATATGGTTAGAAATTAAGAAATATAATTATGATATTAGAATTTGTACAAATTCTTTACTTCAATATTCTCACACTGCTCATATATACATTAAACTTGACATTGAATCAGTGCATTCAAAGATCAATGGAACTCTTAAACAGTGAAATATAAATTTCAATATTTATGTTATTAACATTTCTACTTTAACATACATTTTACATTTTTAAGTTTAGTTTTCATTTATAATAACTCTTTTGTAACTAACCTTTTAACATTCAGTCGCCTGCTTGTAGTCGATTCTAAATTAAATTCAATAAATAAATAATAGAAGTTTATTATGCTTTCATATCAACCCCATAGCCAGCACCAAATTTCAAGTTCAAGCCCCCTCGAACATTCCTGAGCACGCCCATGCAAAGAGCATGAAATAAGAATTGTTTTGTTGTTGTTATTATATTGACAGTTGGCATAAAAGCGATCATCCAACGTGCTATTAGATGCTTCACACAAAAGCTGCAAAGCTGACACAAAAACTGTTTATTATTTGAATTCCGTCTTTGTTTTAAGTATAAGTTTATTTGTTTAATACTAGGTCTCATATAAAGTTCGTCCTAAGGCATATAAACATTGGCCAGCTTAACATAACTTGATATATGAAAATATATGGTAACATGATATATGGTAATATATGATAATTGTATATATAGGGTATTGATTATGTAGAAGATGCTTGTGTACCGACTCTGCTTTTATGGAATGACCTCCTTTAAATAAACATAAAATTGAATATATACAAAATATATAAGGAACACACTTTTAAGTACGCACTTTGGAAAACAGCCACTTGGCGACAAGACTTAAGGCTTTTACCTAAAACATATTAGAAAATATTTTTCCCATTACCAAAATTCACAGTTTATAATTCATTTTACCTACCTGAATACAAACCAATATAGCAAATGATGCTACTACGAATTCAAAAATAGTTTCCAAAAGTGTCAAATACTTTTTGCGACATCCCTCGTAGTGAGGGCAGTTAACATTCAAATAATACCCTCCATAATCTAAAGGGCTGTCGAGACCGCAGCAATCAATCTGAAAAACAGGTGGATCCAAAGACTATCAACTGAAAACAGATACAGAATGTATACAGCACATACCATTTTCTCGATGTTTGCGAACGAATTCTTATACATGCGACTTTTCCAAGCGTTTTCAATGTTTGTATTATAGAAAGCTTTAATGTCAAGTCTTTTAGCGAAAATTACCCCGATAATTAGCAACGAAACACCGATCAGCATACACCCTAAAATGCTGTAGACGATAAACAACCTCCTGGATTTACAGCTTACCGCAAAAGCGCCAAAAATCGCATTAAAAGAGATTAACATCCCAAGTGGGACAAGTACTTCAAAATAAGATGCTTCTATTGGCGTGAGGTGCTCTGGGACATGTATTCCAACGCTTATGCAAAATATTCCTATACCCTAAAGCAAGAATGGGATAATTACTTAAATAATTTTAAATTTAATTAACATACCATTAAAATCATGTGAAGGATGTGAGCAAATATCTTGGAAGAATTTGCCATTCTGAAGAAACAAGTTGAATTTTCGGTTTGCTAAAAACACTTGCAAGTCAATTTACTTTGTAGTTTGATCTGTGCTTGACAAGATATATATATTTAGATAAATATACGATATTGAAATCTATATATATGACATATAATTTTATTATATTATTAACTGTTACACACATTCCTATCACATACACTCTGTAAAGTTACAGCTCGACTCCTACATCTAACAGATTTTGGTTGACACAAGATCCGAGTATACTCGTATATTTATCATACAAATCTAAGAAAAAACATAAATTTGCTCTGAACTTTTGACATAAGTGCAATAATTAATTACATAATTATTTCAATAATATTTATTAATAATTATTAAAATTAATTAAAAAGTATCTAGACATTGTTTCCATCCACAAGAAGTTTGGATACTAAAGGACAACCCAAAATTGAAACACTTTTTAATTAATATGAATAACTATTAAACTATTATTACGAAATGCTAATTCTATAATAAATATACATTGAGTTAGCATTAACGGTAGTTCCCCGAACTATATTCAATCAAAGTCAATGTCAAAAAGAACAGCAACAAAATACCGAAAATAGCACGTTGCAAGTATCGAATATCAGTCAGAATCGTGTCACTACTGTTGTTGATTTAAGTTTTAAGTAGAAATGTGTATGTGAAGAAAGGATATACATGCAGAGAAATTAATTTATATGAAGAATGGATATATATGCAGAGAATTTTAATTTAATTTATATTAATTTATCCCGAAGGATATGCGGAACTCACGAATTCTATTACAGCTCTGCTCCGCGATCGAAGAAAGACTGAGGACTGATTGCAAGCCAATTGCATTTTCTAGCCGGCAACAAACTCGATACAAATGTTCTTTTAAAGTGTGACGTCACATTTGTACACTTACATATAGAAAAGAGCACAATAGGGATCATTTTTGCCATACCTTGAGGCCTGTGGCTGAAATCATCGGATCATCGGAAAAAAAAGATCTGCAACAAAAACCGTTGCCACCCGTGTAAATAAGTGTTTACCGAAAGTAAGTAAAATTATATCAGTTTACAAAAAGTACCTTTTTTTAATGAAAGTAAGGACAATATAATTACAAGCATGTAAAAAATGTACCACTTGTGGTACGAATGAAAATCAAACACCAAAAAAACAGATTAACTCACAAGTAAACAAAGGAATAGATTATTCTTTGGTTCTGTATTTTGTACAAACTAATAATAATATATATAATAATAACAAATAAAATGGCAGAGTATTTATATCTCACATAGTTGTTTTTAAATTTTCATTCATTTAGTTGAGTGCGTTTCCCTTGGTTTTTAGCATATTTTTTGAGGTCGATATTAATTAAATAAAATAGCGACCGCATTTGTTGCATACTTCTAGGAGAATTTGGATACGTACCACAAATTGGGTTGGCGAACCACAAGTTGGGTTGGTTAAAGTAATATGTATTAAAGAATCTGCAAGTAAGTTCAAGGAATCGGCTAGTCTGTGGCAATTTTTCTATATATAATAACCTTAACTGCTTAAAAGATTTTCGACCATTGATATAATAATTATTTTCGAAGCTGCGTCCTTGCAATATCCAAGCTGCACAACGATGTATTTTTTGGTATATTATCTCTTAGTTTGAAGGACCCAAGGCTAACATTATTATAAATACATAGTAATAAAATAGTTTCTCTGTTTTTATTTTTATTTTAGTTTATTTTGTGTATATACGTATATTATCATATATAAATACGTTTTAAATGCATTTTTATGCAATTCGAGTTGTGTTGTTCCTTTCTTTTACATTTTATAAAAATCATTTCAATTGTTAAGACTTCAAGAGATTCAAATTTAAAGTTAAATTAAAAAACAGCATTTCATGTATACATATATAATATTTTTGGACACTTCTTTAAACGCTCCGGTTCAATTTCAGCATTAAGGTTTTAACAGTATGTGTAAAGCTTTGTAGAAAAAAGTGTATTAAGCATTTAAACAAATTTGTGTTTCTTACGTGAGACTAGCTCCTATCAACTCTGTGTATATTTCAGTAACTTCGTTGCTTTATAATATAGATACATATTATAGCAGTGTTTATCTGTTTGTACAACGCCTATAACTAAGTGTTTGTTTTTTCGTCTTGTTCCGTTTTGAAACAGTGTTTTCTTTTTTTTTTAACAAATAACTTAAATATGTTTTCGAACCAAACGGTTTTAATCCTCAAATGTTTTCTTTTTTTTCATTATGTGCGTTCTACGACAATTCAAATTAAACAATTATTGCGAATGTTTGTGTGGGGTATGTATGTATGTTTGTATGTTTGTATGTATGTATGTGTGGATTGTTTTTGTCCTGTTTTAGGTGTGTTGAGTGTTCGTTTGCTTTTTTTAGTAGCCGTTGCGGCGCTTGTAGTTGCGCACATTGTTGGCCAGGCAGCAGGCAAAAATGAAACCAACAAGCTAAAAAAAGGGGCAGAAGGAAACACGATTAAAATTCAAAAATCACAGGCTTAAACTGAGGCAGCAACTCACCTCGACGACAACCAAGCCCAAGCCAACAAATTTGAAAATATCTGAGCTGCCGGACATGAACTTAATAAATTTGTCGTGGCAACCGGAGATGTTAATGTTCAGTGGATTTGCACAGTTGTTTCCGTCGCAGCAGCTGGATGGCAGACTCTTGCCGGTATATATGTCACTTGCATAATCCTGAGGACCATTCAGACCGCAGCATTGGAACTAAAAGACAAAAAGATCCAAAGATTAGTAATTGGCAATGATATAGAATTGAGATTAACACTCACCGATTTCTGTATGGGATCGAAGACACCACCTTGACGTGATTCCCATGCCTTGTCGATAACTTCCCCCATGGTCTTGTCGAACTTTTCCTTGTTAGTGAACAATACAACGATAACCGCCAACTGTAGAATGAGCAGAACCAGCATGCAAACTGCATAGCTCATAGTCATACACACGGATTCGCGAATTGCTCCACAACATCCAAGGAACGATATAAAGACCACAATCGATCCAAGTGTAATCACTATGAGAGGCAGAGCTGCCTGAGGTGGGAAACCGACCTGTCCATTTACCTCAATGGTGCCAATGCTCTGCAGAACGATCACACCGAAAACAATAGCCAATATGCCAATAATCTGAAGAATAAAATAGATGTGATTGATTAGTCTGTTGTATAGTATTATTCAGGTATACGTAATACATAGATATACATAGCTTTTAGATTTTGAACTATATTGATTTCATTACTGATGTACTATTGCACTTCTCATTACTTAATAGTAGTTAAGTTCAAGCTGAATTCTCTTTTTATCTGCACTAAAATCACCTAACATTTCAAATTTTGATGGAAAGTTCCCTCTTAATCATCATTTTATGATTAATGCAACTGTAATACTTTCTTTGCTCAATAGATTAATATTATTTTATGCAAAACATAAGGAAATTCCGCTAGGATTAGATTGGTACTGGATAGTTCTACTTTTCTTTGAACGGAGAGTAAATCATATTCCAGAAATATCTATCTATCTATATTTATCAACATGAACTTTCAACTTCTTGAGAATGGGCGTGGCAACCAATAGAGACCGCAACATGCATAGCTGCATTTACAGCACTATGAATGACAGTTAAATTAAATAAATGAACGTTGTGCTAATTTTGTTTAATTGAAGGATGGAGTGGAAGAGCACAAACATAAATTATAGCAACTCTTAATTACTGCTGGGCCCGCGGACTGACCTCAGGGATACCAAATGGCTGTCAAGAGAACTAAGAGCTTACGTAATGCAAGAACCTTTGTACTTGCTTGCTTTACGTTTCAAATGCAAACTGAGTCGATTAAATATGTTTGCACAAGCTATACACAAATATTTGAGGAAGCATCACCTGGCGGAGATAGGATGCTGATTAGATAAAATTAGAAGCTTCGAATTTTTTATACTTGTGCAGAACAGCTGGCAACAGCTGAGAGCAAATAAAGTTCAAGGAGCAAAGCAATTTGCTCATATATCAAATTTATGGAAATTGTTAAATTTATATTGTCTGTCGACTGGGCAATGATTTGCACACACACACACAGCAAAAACAGCTCTCGCACACACACACACAGCAAGGCAAAAAATAAAAAATGCATGAATCAACAATTTTGATCTGGCTGAGAATAAACAGTGGCAAAACATGCATTGTTCGTTCATTAATTGAATTTACTTGATTTCATTTTGTACACTTGTATTGTGTGTGTATCTGTATCTGTATCTGTATCTGTATCTGTATCTGTATCTGTATCTGTATCTGTATTTGTATTTGTATTTGTATCTGTATCTGTATCTGTATCTACTTGTGTATCTGTGCATCTGTAGGTTAATCTGTTTGTGTTTTCATATCGTATCCCTGTATCTTGGTGTGTGGGCTGCTGCTGCTTTATTTCACTCATTAAAAGTTCAGTGGGCAGCTGAGATTGAATTGAAGCAACGTTTATATAAGCTAAGAACATGATTTGTCAAAAATCTCTTAGCGTTATTGACCCAAATAAGAGGTAATAATAACTTGAGTACTTATGCCTAACAAAAGCAGCATTCGACTATTGTCAAAGATGTAGACAAAAGCGATGACTAATGAAGAAGAAACAAAACATTGTCGGCTAAAACCAATTTATACATTTTGTTTAACCAGAAAGCAAAAAGACAACGAAGCTAACTGAAAGCAGGTCTGGAACAGCCTCTTGTATACCGAAACTATCAATTATTTGCCCTATGACGTGATGCATTTCCTGTTAGAGAGGAAAATAGTACTCATGCTTACATTTGCCACCCTCGACGCTCATTATGAAGAACTAAGTCAACCCTCGAGAGAGATTTGAAACATATTTCTGTAGTAAACAGACGACAAATAGCACAATGGGGACCACACCCAAAAAAAAAAATAGACGAAAAAGAGGTCGACTAGACGGTGCCACTAGAAGTTTGTAGTTTGTATCTTGAAGTACGTTGTTTTTGTATCTTTAATCTCGCAGTTATCGTAGCGAACAACAAGTGTAAATGCGACATATTCATTGGATGTGCAACAGGGCTGTTGTGACTAAAGGAAACGTATCAGATCGTTCAAATGTTCTATACTATATCTTTCATTGTCATTGTGCAAGGAAATCCACAAATTATTGCGCTATGTAGTAATAAAAGTTTCCTAAGCTTTAAAATAAACTAGAACGGAATATTGTTTGAGTCCAATGTCAGCAGTTTGCAAAAAAATGTTTGCACGAGAATTGAGAACAAACACACACAGTTACCGGATACTGTATATAATAATCGTACGTATATGTTTGTATGTTTTTTATAGTATAAAATACTTTTATGAGTTGCCTAAACTTTAAATCTGGAGTTATACTGAGTTTGAAGCTATTATCAAGGGGAAGTCATGTTTCACTGACTGTACTTATACTATACAGATTAAACCCTTCTATATACAATACATGCCCATCGACATATATATGTATGTAATCATTAGACATGAACACCCAGAAACTATGCGGGTTTTCTCCTTTGCCGTGCGACTAGTACAACCCAAGTTCTAACTCGCATTCAATGCTCAAAGGTCCAACGTGTTAGAAATACAAAACAGAAGTCGTGAATGCCAACCGAATGCCGAAGATTGTATACACTCCTAATATCATATACTGATCTTAAGTAATCTATCTAAGATGTCAATAAACAAATTAAGCTAGGCAATAAACTCTTTCATAAAACTTTAATTGAAACAATTGTGATCAAGACTGTTATAAAATATAGTGAACCGATTTGCTATAAACTCAGCCTTTAGTTAGTTGGGTTTATCGAGTAACTTTTCGATCGGGAACTGTCTAAAATATAATAATAACCTGATATAGGCCTATATATCTGCAGTTAGATACATGCGTTATGCGTAGCGTGACAACATAAGGGTATTTTAACTCTGTACTCCAGAGACTAACTGGAAGTGGGTAAAACACACACACACACTCGCACGCATATTTATGTATACTATGTGTGTGTGTGAATGTACCTGTAGTTTCCCTTTTGTATTTAACGAACCGAATTGCACAATGTTTTTGCCGCCGTTGCTGCTTTCTCGAGCGTTGCGCTACGTTTTTTTTTCGTATTTTGTTTTGTTTGGCCGAGCGACGCTCAAAGGCGGCTTTTTGTAGCAGCCTGTTAATTTGCTTGCCTTAACTGTCAAGTATGTTATGTACTTGTATATGTATATCAGTGTGTGTGTATACACAGACACGCACACAGCGTCTGATTCAGAACAATCACCTGAGACAAACTGCACGTGTAAATGTGAGCTAAGTAAATAACTTGTTCTTATTCTACCAGTTGTTCGAGACAGAAGCCAACGCAACAAGTTTTTCTTTTGTTTTTATATGCATATAACTTGCTGACTTGTATACTTTACTCTCTGATTCACAAGGTGTCAAATTTTTATGAATGTTATGCATCACATATCCATAATAAATTTATATATATACAAAGTACATAAGTGTTTCACAAGTACTGCTTATTATTTGTAACGTGTGCTTATTTTTATTATTTTTGTATGCGCAAATATTTGCCTTAATTAATATTTCAACTGCGACATCGTCAAAAGGTATCGAGGCTGTCCAGCCGCAAGGCTGATAACATTGAGTCATCCATTTGTTGATCGGAACAAGCATGCAATATAGCACGTCTCTATATATATAGAGACGTCTATATATTTACATACAAAGTATTTTTAGTACAACGCTATCACATCAATTGTGTTAGAGATATGAGAGTAAGATTTAAAATAAGGCATCTGATTCATTTTACGGCTTACTTCAATGACATCATATACCGGAAAATTTAATTATTCCTTAAGCCCATCAACATATCTATAAGAGTGCCAATTGATGACTTGAAGCTGCGATTAAGTTCTGGATGGAATGAATCTACGCAAAACAAACAATCAAAATAAACTGAGATTAAAATGCTGCCTCATGGAATAATTCTTTTCTTTTCTTAGTTCACACAGTAGCGCGGCTTGACGCATTTGAGATACAGATACAGATACAGATACTATAGAGAGCTGCTCGCACAGACTCACACGTACTCAATGTATGAGTGTGTGTGTTGTCAGTTGAAAGCTGAACACATACATATTATAAAACGATGATGTCATAGCCGCAAAGCAAATACCAAAAGCAAAGCGTAACAAAAAAAACAACTAAGCCTCGATCAAAAGCGGCTTTTTACCAATGCAACAAAAGGGTATATTAAACTTATAAAAGTCCATGTAATTTATACTGATATACTGATATAGTCTAAGATATATACATACATAGTTGTATTTGAATTTTATGCTGAGTTTCATGGAGTTTCATAATCTTATAAGTTTCTAGAATCTTCAGTTTGAGATCGTATTACTTACCGACACAATCGTATTGAATATGAAGAGTATATATTTAGCCATAGACGTGCCACAATCCATTTTGATGCAAGTTTAAGCTGCCTGCAATGAATAAGTATAAAATATGATATAAAAACTATATAGGTATATACATATATATATATAATTTGCTTTGATTAAATACTTTTGCAATCAAACAAGTTCGAGCCACATAAATGCATAAGCAAATTGGTCTTCAATAGATTCATTAAGCGAAACATTTCCAGGTGGACACGTTACGTAAGACAGATCAATGTATATATATAATTAACATAATTTCCATTTGTATTTGTTACAGCCAATTAATTTTGTCTTTTTATAAGATCGTGTTTGGAGTAACAGAAATATATATTGATATACGAGATCGTGCATACCCATTTGTTTTGCATTTCTTTACTGCCTTTTCTGTGTTGCATTTTTTTTCATTTAAATGTCTGAATGATTAAGACAATGTTTTATAACTTGTATTTCCTTATTGCTTAAACACATTTTTGGTTCATTCAGAATACCCCTACTAACCGGTTTGACCTTAGGGGCTTCATACGCTTTAACCATCAAAAAAAAATATGAACAATAAAAGCGTCATTTGGCACTTCGGTTTAAAATTATTGTTTTTCTCTATGAGTTAGACATGAAATTGTAAGTTTTTTAACTAGTATTAAGGTTTTTACTATCTTTTATGTGTCATGCTTAATTTTTATTAAAAATAATACCACATTTTAGTGAGAAGTACTGCATTTTATGTACAGCTACGCATTTAGAATGTTTTGTATTTTTCGATTGTTGTTTTTTTTTGTGTGTTGTAAGAAAATACCGCCCATACGTTGTCACAGTAACCAAAAGAACATCAACAAATTCTGATTCTGAATAAAGGCTAGGGAAGTTCACAAGACGAATCAGAAGCAAAGATAGGGCAACAAAAAGTTCACTGCACTCGTCACAGACAATGGAGCAAGAACAATAACAACAACAACACATTGTCTATTTTATTTTTATACTTGTGTTTTTTATACAGGAGCCACATTTTTAAATGCGTCGTTCGCCTTTGTGTTTACTTTTTTGCTGTGCTTTTTGCACTTTTGGTTTTCAACCACTTTCACATCCGTTATTACAAGCAGCTGCCAGAGCAGCTGCAGCATCCACAGTGGCTCAGGTAATATAAGCGAATGCGACGAGAGCATTAGATATATAAGATATATGTATGTATTTATATTTATATGTATTATTACTAATCGGTTAGCTGAACATTGTCAATTAATACCTAGCATTACCTTTTTGATCACTTTAAGATTATGCACGCACGAGAAACGTCCCACTTGACGAACAACTTTTTCAGATTTGACGCGTAAAACTGAAGAAGCGAAAAAGCAGAGACAGAACTGGTTAACAGTGTGACCTGACTTGGAAACCATTGAAATGTTAGCAGAATATAATGCAGTATATTTTCAGCATGTTATCGATACATACCTGCAGGATCTGAAATCGATTTATATTTGAAATACGCCAAAAACAAAGTAACGTAAACGGTTTATTTAGCAATTAAATAATATATAAAGTTATACTAAATAAGTTTTAATGACTAAATTTATTATATTCTTAGAAAGTTATGAAGAATTCTTGCAGAATTTTTAATATAAATTTCGTTACCACATAAAAGTCAACAAATTGCCAATCCAATTGAAATGAAATTACTTTATGACTGCAATATTTATTTATAAAAATACGATTGCTGTAATTTTACATTTGCAAACAATGATTGTTTCAAAAGAAATGTGTAGATAATAACTCATAGGAGATAGATCTAATTCAAAGGTGAAGTTTAAAAACATAAACTTAGTTTAAAAATTATTGCGTCTTTGATTGTTCCGGGTTTGATTTGCCAAGCAGCAAGCAAATATGAAAGCAACCAACTGATGGGAAATAAAGAAGAAAATGTGCGGTATTAGTTTCAGGAAGTGTCAGTTAACATAGTACTCATTATTACCTCAACAGCAGTGACACCCAGACCAGCATATTTAATAATATTTACATTTTTGTCCCACAAGGATTCTACCGCAGATTTACAACCGGGTCTGAACATCACGCCCGTAATACCACAAGCGCCATTTGTTGGTGTATCACAGCAAGAAGCGGGATAAGTTGTGATGTAATCTGCGAAACCGTGGTATCCGCAACATTTCAGCTATATACAAAAGATATATATAAAAAGAAGGTTTTTTTCAAGGCTGTTCATGTGATAGCTTACAGATTTCTGCAATGTGTCCATAAGGATACCATCCGTCTTTCGCTGATTCCAGATGGTTTGGACAACTTTATCTAGAGATTCTTGTATCTGGGTATGATTTATCCAAACATAAACGATCAAAGCGATTTGACACAAGAACAAACCCAACATGATTATAGAATACTAGGAAAAAAAAGGTTTGTGATATTCATTTTGAAAGGATTACTAGGATAGTCAACACAACGTACCGTATGAAGACCACAGGAGTTCTCGCGAATAGCACTACAGCATCCAATAAATGAGACCAGGAAGATAACACATCCTAGAACCAATATAATAATGGCCACACTATTCGCAGTGAATGCGTCATCAATATTCGAGAAGTCTTTGATCTGAGCGACCATAAGAGAGCCAAATACAATAAGCAATACTCCACATATCTGAAATATAAGTCGGACATTGATTATAAGGAAATACGTATACGATAAGAACTATAGTACGAGTGCAGTCTTTGGAACAGCGGAGAAATAGTATTACTCATCGCATTACATATAATATAGAGGCGGGCTGAAAACATCTGCCTCCAGCTCATTAACCGTAATTACTCTCGACATTGGCATGTAATTCGAGTGTCTGGAAAAATGATGAAAAAATCATGACATTCTTAACCATATTCCCGATAAGAAAAGCTTTTTTTTGTCAACATTAGATAAGATAAACTGCCGAACCACTTTCTCAACATGGAACCCTTACTCGATATAACAATGTGCCGTACTGTATATATCCGTACTTTGTATGCATCATTCCATTGGTATTCATACCTTCTCTTCTCTTCTCTTTAGCTTTGATTTTAATTGTTTATACAATTTACGTAGTAACATTCACTGATCTGATTGGGTTTCTCTGGGTTACCGCAATATAATTATATACTCTTGTACATAAGGTTATATACACTGTAAGGAGTCAAATTACATCAACTAAACACAAACGGCAAGGAACCGGCACTGGCGCAAAACAACACATTAAAAAATCAACATTACAAATTAACATTATACAATAACTTAAAAATAATACACACATACGCACACACGAGGCACAACCACTGAATATAAAATATACATACATATATCGTTTAAAAAATTCTCTAACCATTAATCAGTTAAAATTTAACTGCGTGTTACAAATTGCAAGGGCTTACCACAAATAATATATTAAATATGAATAACACATATTTAACAAACACTCCACCGCAATCCATATTGATATCTATATGTATCTTCAACCTGGCGTCACTTTGATCTGGCTAGCTTGAAGTGCAACGCGTAACTATTATTTTTTGCACTTTCCGTATATATAAATTCTCTCTGTATATAGAAATTATTCCGAGGGTTTTTTTATTGGCTGATAACGTGAGCTTTTTTGAGCTCGGTCAGCTCAAAAAAATCTAGCATACTTTTGGGCTGCAAACAAGAATTCCCTTAAAGCGCTTGATAGACACAAAGAAACCCTGTAATAAGCTAAAAAACTGAATCCAAATATAATAAACATATTATTCGTTATCCAATAAGGTATCTGATTTGTTAAACAATGTTTAATTAGTGATGTGTATAAGCTAAATTTTAGTATCAGAGTCCGAAATTTAGTCTTTATTTTATGCCAAAATTGTGTATTAAATAGACATCGACTTAATAATTTTGTGTGTTTTAGATCAAAAACAAGTACGATTTATTGTTAGAATGAAGCAACTAGGCTGCAATATTTCTACCAGTGCGCATGCAATTGGTCAGGATAGCAGCAAGGATGAAGACAATAAGCTCGTATATGCAAATACCCAGGCCGGCCCAGCGTATGATGTCGGTATTATCGGTCCAGAAGTCGGTGAACTTGGTCCTGCAGCCTTCACGGCTTTGGTAGATGCTTTGTGAGCAGCTCTGCTGGCGATTGGTGTAACCACAGCAGGTGCCGGGCACCGATTGGCCGCTGGCGGCGTAGTCCGTGTAGCCATTGTCACCGCAGCAGTCGAAAGTAAGCTCCAAAGCGCCCATTGGATAGCCATTGGCAGCAGTGTTTTCATCCCAAACGGTGTTCACCAAGTTACTCATATCCGTCAGGAAAGCCTGACGATTGACAGCGATCCAACAGGTAAGCACGAGTTGCAGGACAAAAAGTAGGAACATCATCGAAGCATACTACAATAGAAATTCATTGTATACAATTGACATATCCGTGAAAATATAAGCCAAATTAAGCTGGTACTTACCGTGCCGGTAAGGCAGGCGCTCTGGCGCCATACTCCACAGCAGCCAAAGAAGGAGACAATGAATATGAGCACGCCAAGAACTAGCACACATATGGGTATGGCATTCGTGCTCATCAGCTGTTCTATGCCAGAGAACTGACTAATGTGGGACACCATAATGGAGCCCAGCACAATGAGCAAGATGCCAACGACCTAGGAAGGAGAGGACATGAGGTAAGATATAAATCAACAGGTTGATAAGTACTTAAATTAAATCTGTTTCTTTTACTCTTATCACTCTTAAGACTTAGACATGATCCATCATAGATATGGGTTTTTATCGCGATACATTTATCATAGTAATTTCGAAAAAAAATGTACTTTCCAAATGATTCAGCGCTGACAATGGTAACACTGATAACTGCCGATAAGAACAAACGTAAAAAGATATATCTATAATGGCCATAAATAATCCTTTGAGCTCTGGCGCATGAGCAATCAGTATATAGAGGCACATATATTGTTTATTCTAGGTATTATTTATTGCAATCCTAGGTACTCACTGAATGGAAAAAATATCAAAAATTGTAATAAAAAAAAGAATAAATCTTAATATACTCCTATTTATTAAAAAAAATCTGTATACTTTTTGGATCGAATATTCTTCACATTATAGGAAACCTTATCTAGTATTCATATTATTTAAAAGCTCCTTAAAGTATGGAGTAGAAACTACTATTTATAAAATTGCACGAACTGCGGCAAGATTCAAATTCAAATTAAACCATTTTTATATCACTGAATCCTCCCGTTAATGTTTTTAGATGATATATCAATATATTTAAATATATTTTTCAGCTTTTTATTTTGAGACAAACTCACCAGAAACACGACATTTATAACATAGAGTAGGAAATTGAGTAACCCCGCTAGACAATTCATTTTTAAATTGTTTTTTTTTTTAACTTTTAACCTAATATTTAATGTATTATTATAAGAATAGTTTTCTTCTGTTTGGGTTAGGTTTGTTTTTAAAATGTTTTTGAACTAGTTTTATGGTTTTATCGCGCTTTGTGTACGCGTCGTTTACTGTTGTTCGATTAAACTGGACGCCAAGCAGTGCTACTGTTTTTAAATGATATGGCGGCCCAGTCGTATCTAGATATTTTGATATATCTTATCAAAACGGCTGGACTTTTCTCAGATAACATATTGCACTAGGTCTTCCCAAAAAAAAAAACAATCAAAGTGTGGCCAAAAAGTATAGAGTTTGGCACTTGTGTGTGTGAAACGAGTATTGATTCATTGATAAGGATAATGAGTCATGGCCATTATGACCTAATACGCACCTAAAGCCAAACCTATTTCACAAAAATAAAGTAAAACAGGCGATAAGTAAACATTTCTGGGAACTTTGCTTAAAGTCGTACCTAAAACTGGATGCCTAGTGCGAGTGCGAGTAGAGGACCTAAAAATAATTATACGATAAGATAGTGCGGCTGATATGTGATAGATCATAAATGAAGGATAGCCAGCGAATTTTGTTGTAAGTATTCTAACCTATGTATTTGTTTATTAATGGCAGGTATGATAATATAGACAGGTGATTTAAGAACTTAGAATGAACTTATTTTAATGCCTCTGTAGCTTAACGCGACTTTCTCATGGCGCTCGCCAGGCAGCAGGAGATCACAAAGATGACCAGCTCAAAGAGGGATATCACCAAACTGCTCCAGCTAATGATTTTCGTATTGGATTTCCAGAAATCAGTGAACTCCATACGGCAACCAGGTCGCGCGGCATAAATGGAAGCATCGCAGACCTTCGAGCGATCCGCGTAGCCACAGCAGGAGGCGGGTACATTGCCGTTATAGTCTCCATAACTATTTCTGCCGCAGCATTTGAACTGAAACATAAAAATGGGAAATTTGTTTATTTAAAAGAACCTATTTTATTCTGAATTTACTCACAGATATCTGCAGAACATCCATGGGGTAGCCATTTGAGGAATCATTCTCTTTCCAGGCAGTGTCCACCAAGCCACCCATTTTTCCAACAACTTTATCGCTCTCCACAAAGATCCAAATCGACAGAGCCAATTGCAGTGCGAAGAGTATAAACATGCAAACGGCATACTAAAATCACAATAGATATTTATATTAGTTATACATCCATGGATCAGCCTGTTGTAGCAACTTACGATTGTGGTGCAGCAGGGGTTCTCCCGAATAGTACCACAGCAGCCAAAGAAGGCGACCACAAAGGTCACACTCCCGATGACAACGATGGCGATGGGTATGGTCTTGGGGCTGACCTGATCGTCAAAGGATCCAAAGGTACCCATGTTTGACAGCATAATGGAACCTACCACAATAAGCAGTATACCTCCAGCCTGTAATTACTCCATAGCATTAGAGATTTGTGGTACACTGGACACAGTCAGTACTTACCACAAAGATTACATTGAGCAAGTACAACAAGTACTTGAACATCGCGGATAGACAATTCATTTTGATGAATTGGTTTTTCGTTTATTTTCGATTAAATTAAATTAAAGTCCGTTCGTTACGACTGCTCGAGCCTAATGAAACTACCTCTGCTCAGATCCGGGTATTAATAATGAAATACCCGAGCCAACTATTCCAATTGTTTAACTTATCTTAGAACTTATCACTCAACGCGAGGCCTTCACATAACAACAATTCGCGTGCAATTGATCCATATGAATAACGTACTCGCTATATACTTGTACTCATACTAGGAGCTTATCTATGGACCTTATCGGATCATATAACTGTTGTATATATGTACCTGTTGCTCTGTTGCTCTATGGAGCTCTGTCAATTTTATATGGACACATTTGTTGTTTGCACCTAGAAGTATAACTACGGCAGATTAAAATCCACCTCTGACTCATTGACTACTTGTCCATTGGGGGCGTTTACCTTTTTAATGTACTATAAGTCCACTGATGAGTCACTCGTGTTGTCTACCATATTCTACATAGTATATGACCGATATTTATGGTACTTTAAGTGCATCAGCCGGACCTATAAGAGTTGTCTGTTAATTTTACGATAAAGTCATAAATCGAATTACCATCGATTGCTCAAATAATCTTGCAGAACCTGAAAAATATTGTGCACAGAACTGAAACCCAGATTATCAAGTGGAATTTCTTTGTTTTTGGACAGCTTCGGGGGTCCCCAAACATATCAACTTAATCTATCAGTATATGAAATATCATTTTGTTTTTTATTTTGGGCAAATGGTAATTACTTACTTCTATGACAAGAATAATCAAAGTCATTATTCCTGGAAATAAACTGCTTAACGGTAATATAATATCAGTATGGAAAATAGTAAAAGAAGCACTTGGTCTATCAGTAAATAGTCAGCACAGCAAAAAAACCCACTTTAAAGTCTACTTATAGATCGTATATACCCATAAAATGATAATTAAGACTTTCTGCGTAACTAAAATGACAACACATATAATTAATGTGTTCTATTTAGTTTTATTGCGTTTTATATAAATAAAAAAAATGTTTTATTTGTACAGGAAAAATAGCACAACTACATGGAAAACAGTGCACAATAAGTATATGAATTTCAACAGACAAGGATTATTATAAAAGGTGCGAAAAAGTGAGACGCGCTGTTGATATATGAATGGCCATCTGAATCAATCATAAATATGTACTCGTATGGTGGTGTATGTGGTATATTGGGCAACATAATTCGTACTTTCGGTTTCAATTAAAATTAATAAGGTCTCAATGTCAGGCCTTTGGAGGTCTCAGGCCTCAGAGCTCGGGACCCATGGAGCATATTAATAGTCGGCCCGGCGTCGATAGTTTCGAATGTTGTTCGCCAAGCAGCAGGCAAACACAAAGCCCACAAACTGCAGGGGAATTAAAAAGTGTCAATAAAGATATAGGGAGCTAAAGCTGTTTGAACCTACCTCAATTGCGGCAATGACCAGGCCGGAATACTTAAGAGTATCACTATTACTGTTCCAGAACCTGACAAAGGCATCCTTGCAGCCATCACGATAGACGGTTTCTTGGCGACAATTGTTTGTATCCCTGCAGCATGAGGGGGGTATATATCCTTGGAAGGAATAATCTGTATAGCCAGTACGACCACAGCATTTCATCTAAAGAAGCCATAAGGAAGTTAAGTCGATTTGATTGTTAGGATTAGGATCAAGTCAACTTACACTAATCTGCAGGGCATCCATATAGTCACCACGGCGGGTACGGTTTTCCCATGCCTTCTCAACAACATTGCCCATTTGCTTCAGATACTCGTCCTTTTGCACCCACAGAAAAACAACCCAAGCCAGCTGACCAATCATCAGTATAAACAGCAATATAGAGTACTGAAAATAGACTCATTATTAAGAGATGTTCATATACCAAGTCTCTTGTACTCACCGTCATAGACATGCAGTAGGATTCCCGGATGGCGCCACAGCAACCAAACCATGAGATCAACAATATAACCGTGCCCAGCACAATCATTGTGATAGGCACATGCTGGGTTTGGAGAGCATTCGTGAAGTCATCGATGTTGTGGACGTTGCTGAGGAGCAGGCCACCAAATATAATCAACAAGATGCCGCATATCTAGAATGGAACCAAAGCGAATCAGAAATGAATCGCGTATATAATGTTCATTGGGTTATAACTGATAAAAAAAAAGCTCAAGTAAAAGCTTTGGCTAATATGAAAAGCGCTAAATTCAAATAAATACACTGAAAGAATCCGGATAGCTTTATACTTGTTCAAACAGAATTTGCATGCAATGCAGAGAAACGTTTGCATTAAATTTCAATATAAAATTGTTGAAAAAATCTATACATATAATTATATCCTTAATTGGGTCAGTGACATTTCGAATAGTTGGGGGCTTTGTTTTTGTTTATTTTATATTTATTTGGTTGGCGTTAGTGTGACTTATCTATGATAATATCTAATCAATATATGCATAAACCTATTAAGTAATTTAGATTAAATGATATCTTTAACAAATAAAACAATCCTATCGGCAACTGTTGGCATTGATTTGTCATGAAATACGTCAACAAATGATTTGGCGGTGCAAATTATGAAGATAAAAAAGTCTAAAGATAATACAGTTATCGTACAATGTAGTTAACTTTAAATATAAAGATCAAATAAACGAAACGATTATCCCAATTTGAAAATACTTCCGAATCAATTAACGAGATCTTTGACCCATTTTAATAACTGTTTTTTTTTTCTTTATTCGACTAATTTATGCATAAAATTTAATTGAATGTGCTTGAGACGAGGCACGGACCCATCCCCATTAGAAAAAGTCTTATGAATGAAATAACTATTTATGAGATATACGAGAACGTGTGTACTACTATAACCATCATGGCAAAGCACGTAATCCATAGCGCATTCCAAATGAGTTCAAGTTTGCTGTCAACGTTGCCCACCCAATTTCCATTTAAAAGTCTGCGTCCCACTCCCTTTCGTATGTAAATGCAATGGTTTTCGGCTGAAGTTTTGACTGATTGCCTAACTGACTGACTGAGTGACTGAATGAGTGAGTGACTGACTGAAAGACTCTGCGCCAAGTTCACATTTAATTACGTCTTCTATTTTGGGCGTTGACTCGCCCTCGCCCTCACCCTCACCCTCTTATACCCGTAATTGCGCAATTTCCCATTTGAAATTGCACAATTTCTTGGTGGATGAGTTGCTTTCCCTTGCGTGACTAGACTATAAATTATTATTATAGTAATATATAAAACTACCAGTAGTTACCGCTTTTCATTCTAAAGTTTCCCAAACAATCTTGCCTTGGAATTCAAACTGGTTCTTAGGTACAGTTTTGTATCATATAAATGCAGGCCTTTATGGAAGTCGTAAGAGTTGGAGTTAGATTGCAAAACAAATGAAAATGCCATTGTTAGAACACTCGCAGCAGAAACCTGTTGCACTGGTTAACCTCGTATGGTGGTTCCTATAGAAACCAAAGAATCAAAATAAACAACAGCTCTGCTTCACAGACACGGCTTTTAGGTAGCCCAAATCCAACGAGTTTGCAGTCTGATGATGATGATGATCTCAAGTTGCGCCCCAAAACAAAAAAAAAATTTGATTTGCCACATTTTTGGTAACCGGTTTATACAAGTAGGCCTCTACTTTCGTTTTAAGCGCTACACTAAAATCTCTCCAAGTTGACAGCTGCAACGAATCGAATCATTATAGTAAACTTGACTAACAAAAACTAGAACTAAGCAAAATTGTAAATCTACTTATAGTATTGCTTAACACTTTTGAGGTGATTGCGCTATGTGATTTACTGGTTTTTCCGTACTAGTCGATATGTATGTACTCCTCTACGAAAACCAGTTTTTCCCGTAAGTTGGAAGCTTTGAGTTACTTATGATATCATACAAACAAATTGGGCTGGGCACGCCAATTGGATAAAAACAAAAGTAAAAAATCTTTGGAAAATAATAGTCTTACTCACCGAACACAGCAAATTGAAGATAAATAGTATATATTTGACCATAGATATTCCGCAGCTCATTTTGATGGCTGTTGGAGATTCGTTGAGACGGCTAAAGAACTGCGACTGTTTTTTTATAAGAACGCAGGGGAATGCATACGAGAGAAAATATCAAGTATACGTTATAAATATCTATAATATTGGATCATTTCATTCCGTAGCACCCACACGCAAACGCACACACACATGGATACATACATAGATACAAACTGACACACATACTTGCAACGTATAAGAATAATAAACAGTGGCAAATTCTTTATAAATTCTTTTTCTTTGTTGTTTCAGTTTCATTTATAGCCTTCCAGCGAGAAAGAAACACGTACAGTTCAGTAAAATTTGGGATTTCATTGCGATTAGTGTGCAAATAATTACGGCAACTTAGGATTAAATTAACAATTACGTTCTACGTATCGTTTGCACCGAACTTAGAGACTAAATTTGATGTGGATGTTGTCAAAGTTGAGGCGGGCAGGAACTCAACGCACTAGCTCCGGCAAGAGCTTGTGCTTGGGAAGTAACGATGCCTTTAGCTGATTGAAACGCTGCCATATGTACGGATAACGTGCTGCCCAGGTCAGCCATGCCTCCTTGCTAGCAGTACTGCTCTCCACCTGGCGGAGATGTTTGTAATATTTGTTATTCCTTTTGAGTGCCGCAGCTGCATCCTGTGCATATTGGGCAAATCGCAGCTTGAGCAACGTCTCGGATATATCGAGCAGCTTGTTACCCTTGGGCGGATGCACCAGGCAGAGCTGACATACCACAAAGTCCTGCGAATTGCTTTTGTTAAGTGGCAAGAAAGTTGCATCACGTCCAACAAGACACTGCTGCAACCAGGAATAGCCGTTGGCATTGACACGCACACCTGGCAGCTTGACGGGCAGCAGTCGCTCGCGACTGGTAAAGATTGGTATGAGTGGACGATGTTTGATTAGCAGTAATGTATCCTGATCGCGCTGCTGCACACCACGTATCTGCCCGGTGTGCATAACGCGTTCATTGATGATACGTTCGGGTATGTGCGATGGCTGCTTAAACTGACGCACTAGATATGTTGGCTTGCGCTTAATGTACGCAACCGCCAGCATCAACGTTGAGGTACCGTAGATGGCCAACTCAGTGCCCAGGGTGTCGCGCTCCAAATAATTACATAATCCATTGTAGTTCTCCAAGAGTAAGCTTTTCGTTGCTTCCATTTTGATATTGATATTCTATTAAGTACACTAGCGCCTGGAACTATGCAGGGGAGGGTGGAACGTTGAGTATTTTATGCAATTTTTATGACATCATTTTACTTTAACAAACGGCAGCGGTACCAACACAACGTCCTTCAACGGCCTCGCGTCTTTTGGTTATATATCAACTATATATATATACGTATATATATTTCCGACGCAATGGCTAAATCTATTTGAGATTTTGTTGTCATTCGTTGGTTTGCTTAATGTTTTGCTTGAAGAATAAGAAAGACGAAGCAGCCAACAATTCTCCCGTCAAAAGCCACAATTTTGACATTTACGTTTGCCGGCGACGCCTAAGTGCAAGCGAGATAACGAATGAATACCTAGCGATCTCGCTTTGTTATCCAACACTTGAAAGCTAACGTCTTGCAACACTTACAAGATCTACATACAAGTATACAACATACACATCCACACATCACACATATACAGATGCTAACGGAATTCAAAAAGTCACACACACCTATAGAATTATTTTTTCCGTTGTTTTTTAAGTTTGTTTTGCGCGCGCTACGTTATGAACTGTTGCCGTTGTCGTTGAAGACTGAGATCGACCGCCACAACAACCGCCTGTTGCTTCATTCGGTCGGTTAGTCGGTCGGTCACACAGACTCACACCAACAACACAGCTATAGCCACAGGCACAGTCAGAGGCACGTTGGCGGTTTTGGCATTCGGCTCCCACTTTATACAACCTTGCATATACATACATACATACATACATATGGATATTCTTTACATTATTGGCGCATGGTATTTGTTTTGTTCATGGCTTCCCCAACCCCGACACATTTACATGGCGATGACACCGTTGTTGTGCATTACAATTTCACTAAACTTAGTTGCCTCTTATAATTGTATGCAGATACATATTTATGTATATTTAATTGGTGACTAACTTTTTGTCTGTTTGTTTATTTGAGTATGGAAATGCAATGCGTTTTTACCTGTGGTTGCGCTTATTTTGGCTTTGAACGTGATTTTCTTGTGGCTGCGGTTTGGAATACGAGCCAAGTTTTCAAAACGTGTTTGGATTTCAATTATTGACGGGTAACCTATAGGTTTGATTCCGGCTAACCAATTATACATACCTTGTGTAAAAGACTCAATTACTATGATACCCACACCTTTCGGCATATAATTTCAGCTCGACTTCCGTTTCTAATTACATGAAGCTCCAGCTAGCTTCTGAACTCGAACATGCTGTGTTGAGTATGTTACGTTTGTTAATTTTCCTTGACATAAAAACAACAACAATAGCATTTACGAGTGCAACAACAGCAAATAACAAAATAACAAAACAGGTTTTAAAGCTGCTGTAAGTTACGTAATCCAAACGTAAAAGCGCTGATTTGAAACACATAGGAATACAACAAATGTACGTACATACATATTTTAAAATTACATTCATAACCCTATGTTTGTATCGATATGAACATGTATCCAGAGTTGAGCTCTGCCTTCGCCATCTCTGACGCCTCACAGTCACCAAATCTAATTAACCAGACGTTCTGTACAATTAACCTCGGGCTTACATACATACGCACTCCGTATATTTATATAAGAAATTTCATGACGACCGCAGACGAAACAGAATTATTAACCAATACCATATACTTATATACAGCCAAATCGCGATAATTCGTACCCATATAAATCAAAAGCCATTTTAATTCGTAAGAAACGGTGATCTCTCGAAAAACCTACGTTTTTTCGTAGCTGCTCCATATATTACCCAGACGTCTGCTTATACGAATTATATATTTTATTTTAGCTTAATAACTCAATTCATATAATAAGTAAATAGGAATTTATAAGATACATTTGAAATAATATTAAGAAAATAGAAATTAATTGAAATAAAACTGGTAACTATAATTCATAAGAGGTTTTATGTTCATTGAATTCCAAATCAAAATATGAATTACTGACGGAACCTAAATATAACTTAATTCCATTTTTGTGATTCTGACGAAATGTTCTCGATCTTTTATAGAATTTCTGCTAGGGTTTGTTTAAATCAAAATGACCGTGAGACCCAGTGCAATTTCCCAGCAATTAAATTAAGATTTCCCATCTTATAATGAGCCTTCATCAAATGTGCATCTTGTCGATTCGCTTAATAGGTAAATTGCTTATCAAGTAGGAAATACTGCTTCAAAGTATACGATCCATCTGCAAAATTCTATTCGCATAATAATGTGTACACTGTACAGCTGAACAAACAATTCTGTTGCTATTGCAAAAATAAAAAAAATGTAAATATTTCTTATCTGTCAACATATTATTCAGACCAAAATATATTTTCTGGGACTCTAGAAATTGGCAAGTAAGAAGTAATACTACAGCATTAACGAATTATGTATATTAATTTGTTGTAGAAGCTTTCATCTTAAACTTATCACATTAAGGGCAACTTTCATATACATATATGTACATATGTATATGTATTCCTGGGCGTAAAAAGCTTGTATACACTTTCGTTACGTATCTCCAAACCAAATACACTTGGACAACCGGTTCTCTTGATGATGCTAAAAACTCTGAGAAATGAAGAAAGCAACACACGCATCAATTTTAATTTAATGATGCACCAATACAAGTACAATAACATTAATATATTTTTCGTACCATATACAACAGGGTATATATATTATTGATTTGACCTTAAATGATTGGAAAATAGGGACGCCATAGTTCTGTGCTTTATTCTGTGCTGCAGAAAAGCAGCGTAGTCAAAAATATTAATTATGTTCATGTAAAATCGTAAATTATTTGTGAGCTTAGCAGTTAAGTATTATCGTAATCAATATAAGCGTCTCGTGTATTGCAGCTGTTGGCTGTGAGGCGGCTGCCCGGAAGTCGCGCCAGTGCTTGGCTGTCCGGGCAGCATGGACAGTTGCTGCCTGGCCAATTGCTGATCAAAAGCGTTTGCAGCCCTTCCCGCTGCATATCCTTGCGTAATGCTTCCCGATGCCTTTGAATTCTGCCAAGAAGAATAAATAATTAACATTGTATGGTATTATTGGTGCCCTAAGATCTACTCACCTGCGGTGGAGTGGTGCTTATCTGGAGGACATTGGGATGTAGCGATATCTCGCCCAACAGTGGCTTGTAAATAACAGCTTCAGACAGTAAATGCGGCGGTGGCGGCACATGGGTTTGCGTCGGGCCCTCATGTTTGACCTCGATGTGATAGCGATCCGAAAGTTTCTCCATAGTCACCTGTGGCTTGGACGTTTGCACGGTGAGACCGGTGGTCACTTGCACCAGGTCAGCCTGCGAAATAGGCGGTTGATCCAAATTTATATGCAACACCTGCATAGGCTGTGCTTTAGGTGACGGCGACTGCGAGCCGGGAGCTTTGGTAAGCGTTGCGGTGGTCCCGGTCTGCAGCTCTACATGGTATGTTGGCCGCAGTGGCAGACTATAGTTATATATGGACTGAAGGCGTGTATCCGTCTGATGCTGTGTTGTTGGCGGCGCCGCGGTGGTCTGATAAAACAGGGTACCTGTAGTTGGATACTGCGACGTGGACTCTGCAAAATATAAGAGAAACAGAAGGTATCAGGCCTTAGTCCAGCTAATGATTGTCATAGTTCAACTGAGATCAACTGTTTTAGAATAACTACTTTGGGAATTCAATAAATGATCTTACTGTTCCATGACATTTTAGCATACTCTGCGGCACGACGGTAGTCATCGTGTTCTGCGAATCAATTATAAACAAATAACAAAGTCAAAATGAATAATGAGTCTGTGCAGGTGCAGGTTAGACATATGTGTGCACATTACAATCAAATGAAAGAGGTATATAGGTTAATAAACTTATTACAAATAATAGCTTTAGGGTGAACAAAGCCATATGCCCCTGCATGCCACAGTTTACGCCATAGCTTACTCTGTTGCGGTGTTGCATAGCTGGCCGAAGTCTTATAGAACGCCTGGTTGGGCGGCGAGGGGCTTCGTCCGCGTTTTACTGACGTGGCCTGAGTACCAGGCAGTTGCTGTAATTGCAATAGAACGATTTAAAGAATTTTTTAGGACAATTTTTTATTACTGTCTTGCCTTTTGGAGCAAGGGCAGCTGATGGTGCTGCAGGCGTACGGGCGGTAAAAACACGGGAGTGGCTACGCTAGGTGACACCTGGTGCAAGGCCTGCGACTGCTGAAGAGCAAACAATTCATTCTCCTTGGCCAGCTTTTTGCGTGTCTCGTCATCGTTTAGCACCTTTTTCAGTTGCACCACCAATTGATGCTTTTTGTGATGCAAGTCAGCTAACTGCTCATCAAGTCTAGCTATTTGTCCACGTGTTTCCTCTAGGGATCGATTGTTTTCGCGTTCCCGTCTTTCACGCTCCCTTCGTAAACGCAACTCCTCGCATTGCCTCTCATACTCTGAAATAAACAATAATGTAAATCCTAGACTACTGCTGCGTCGCACTTCGGCATACCGTCCTGTTTGCGCTGGCGGTTTAATAGAATAAAGCCTTTAAGTGACCCTCGTAGTTTCTCTGCTCGCTCGGCAGCTGCCGCTTGTATAGCCGCATTGTTACTGTTTACCGCAGATGCTGGCGGCATCTTTGAGTTCGGCTTTGTTATCTTGCCAATTTTACAAGCTTTTATTAGGCAATAACGCAATACAAAAATAATTCTGAACAAACAAAAAAAAAAGGGCCAAAACGCCAGGGCGATTGGTAAAAACCAAACTAAATTATATTATGTCCGATTTGTTTGGTGTTGTCATGCCATCGAGTGTAAAGTGTTCATGGCGCTTTCCAGGCGGTACAGAAGCAGCCCATAAAAAAATTATGCGATAATTTGGTTTAAAATTGAGTCCATTCTCATGCACTTTTTATATGTTTCATTAGAGTGTCTTACTAAAAGATAAACAATAGGTCATTTGCACGAACGTGTCATGACAACTCTACACGAGATATATTGTATAATACAGTTATCTCGCTTGCTCTTGTGCTAACAACAGATGGTCCACGATGATATGCTAACAAATTTAAGGGCTGACAACTATCGGTTATAACATCGTAGACTGTTTAATTTTTTATTCAACTTTGGTGTGTTGCGTAAACATATATGTAGATATGTGAGGTATTATTGCTGGGTACTATAAAAAATTATAACCAGTACTAATTTTAACAGCATACGGCTCGCTTTAAATGCTGCTCCCTGTTATAAGCTTACAGCGAAATGTTAGTGTTTTGTTTGTCTGAAACTTAACATAACAGAATGTTTCATAAATGAACTAGATGAACGACAAGCAGGGGACTTGGTTCGGTAGTTCATGTAAGTGTTTGATTGAACTTATTCCGAGCGGCTTCATACAACTCCACAGTCGTGTTTTCTTTAGTTCGGTGTTGTTGTCGGTGCGCGATAAGAAATTCGTCAGAAAAGTTTTCTCGAATCAACAAATTGTGTTTAATAATATATTTAAATATTATTATAAATAAAAATATATTTATGATATATAACAAAAACACAGTTGTCGATTTATTCTGTGCATAAACGCGGGCGTTTCGCATATCGTAAACTCAAAATACAAATGCTGTGAAATGTGTTCAGTTTTTTAATTAATCAACATTGCATTGTTTAACAATAACAAAGTGCATTTTACACAACAAAAATCATTTTGTGCCTTCCAATAAGTATTTCATAGTGTCGGCCATTGGAATTAACAACCTAATACAAAAAGGCGGCTAAAATAAGAAGAAGCACACAACACCGCAGCAGCAGCAGCAGCAACCAACAACAACTTCATGGCGAGTGAGTAATAATAGCAATGAAAAAGAAATAAAATTATTCTTAAATTTATATGCACGCGCAGCTCCTTCTGCGACCAGCTTAAGCACAAAAAAACAGTTTGTGGGCAGAGTTCTACAAATATGTTTCGTATACACGTTTATTTCCTTCCTAGTATAAACAAATGCAACTCATGCGTGTCATTGTGTATGTAATGTTTGCCTATTCTGTGTCGGTGAGTGCGTGTTTATGTATATATCTATATACATGTGTGTATGTGTGTGCAATCAAATGTGGCATCTTAGGTATGTGTAGATTTTATGTGCTCCCTAATACACGTATTTTACGAAATGCCCTGAATGCACAGCAGATACTTGGCAACTTCAGACAAGGTGCTTGGAGAGTCTGTCTGTCTGTTTGCCTCACTGTTATGGAAATTGGGAGGCAGGGGCCTTTGTTGTCGCGACTGCATCTGCAGCCGCTATTGCGTCAAGACCTATGTACGGAAAATCAATAACTACGTGCTTTACCATTTGTTGTTTTGGTCTACAAAGGGTTTAACATGACTACGTTTACCTTTGGCCCCAGATCGCCATCTTAAGTATACTTCTTATATTTCCATCTTTAATCAGTTTTACACATTTTATCTTAAACCATGACACTATATACTACAATGGCTTATGGATTTGTCGACTGCGTAACATGGTTACGTGAAGCTCTGACTCATTTCAAGATAAATCTTTTTTGTAGTAGAAGCATTTTTGTGTCCTTGATTAAACTCTTGTAATACTCGTTTTTTGGTAAGACTTAATGTAATACTCAAACGAATGTCAGCTTTAATCAGTTGTCGTAAGTAGACTGCTAGACTTTATTATGCAATCCGTTCAGATTTTCATTATTCAGTCAGAGAGACGCATAAGGATCCATTAACTGACAACCACCTTTCAGCAACCGAATCACCCACCCGACAACGACCCCCATTAATAAATGAATGTGCCTCTGTGCGTCACATGAGGTGCCAGGTTTACCGGCATTACTAACATGCAACCCCCCTGGGTTGGCAAAACAACAACATAACAACAGGAGCGACAACAACCACAACAACAACAACAAACATGACTTGTACGTGCCGGCGCACATTTAAGACAGACGCACCATTCGCTCGGTGCGACCTGGCAGAGCAGCTGCGCCCCAAACCCACTTTAGATTTTAATTGGTCCTTTGTGTCTCGCGTCCTCCGACACTTTGGCCACAACCCCACAGTTACCCTGCACCTTCCCGCATTGGCACACTGATAAGGCATATCGCTTACTGAAACACCCTAGGCCCGAATAACTGCTGTATTTCCTTTTTTCAGGGTTCCCTTCTTTATTGTTATTACTCGTATTATTATTTTCGGGCTTTTCATTCGTTTCACGCAGCTTTTCCCAGATTAGCCTTCAGTTTTTCTAGTTTTGTTGCCCCAAAACGAATTTGTTTATCGTCTGTCTGCCTTTACGCAATGTTTCGACTTGTGACTTTTTTTCTTTTCCCATTTTCTTCTACGATTATTTGACTTGCCCCCACCCCCCCAGCAACTTGAATTTATTTCCTTTACTGCTAATAAGATTTCGGTCTGCTCTTAATGGCCTTGACTATAGCTTGTGGCAGGCAGCTGGGGCACAAGTTTAATTAAGTTCGCTCCCTATTCAAATTGGCATAGAAATTAATTTCAATTAACTCGAGTTTTGACTAGGACGAGGACATATCTCTCTAGAGTTTTAGTTCTACCAAGTTTGAAGCATACTTTTGGGACTCGAGTCCTGCCAGCTGTCAGTTTATTTAGCAAATTTTGCATTCGGCCTTCTTTACTTTTTCAGACATTCGCAGAAACTTATAAAGGTCAAAGTTTATATTACATTTTGTTGGAAATATGTTCAATACTCTATCTTAAATTAATTAAACAACTCGACCGCAAACTAGTTTAGACTCAACTGCTCCTTCTTGTATCCTTTCTTTTCATTTTATATAGATAGATGTATATATAGTTTGCTAGATGAACCTCCTCCCATTGTAAATATTGTACAAAGTCGCATCCTGGCTTTTTTAGATCTCAACTTTAGCAAACCTTTGAAACTTCTCTCTGCCAGAGCATTAAATTTTTATTTAGTTTTATGTAAATGTTATCAAATACAAAAGAAATTATTAAACTGAATATTAAGCATCCTGGATCGAAGGTGCTGGACTCTAGACCTGCAAAATTAAATCTTTGTAGCTATATTCAGCATTAGCCATTGTATGTATATTAAGTCCAAAACTTTGCCTACGCACGCTGCTACAGGACGGCGTCGGAGTCGGAGCGGGAGTCGGAGCAAGGATAACGTGGAGGGCAGTGCAATGGATTTGATCCAGGGTCAGAGGAAACTCCAGATAAGCAGGTGTCTTAAGAATGCCGTCAGCGAGCTTAGTGTGGGCAACTATGAGCTGGCCATGAACCTGATCAACCAGGGCATGATCTGCTGTAGCAGCAACCAAGACGAGGTCACGAGCCTGCTGGAGCTGAAGTATATCATTGCGCGGCTGCGAGTAAAGTGCGAGTCGCCGGATCAGCTGATAGGGCCGACGACCAAATCAAATATATTGCCGGACAGCTTCAGCATTGGAATGCTGGATGTGGTGCAGAAGGTGTTGCGTTGCCGTAACCATTATGAGGTCTTACGTATATCGCATCATGCCACCTACTCGGAGGTGAAAAGGGCATACAAGCGACTAGCCTTGCGGCTGCATCCGGACAAGAATCGGGCGCCCGGTGCTGAGGAGGCCTTTCGACGCATCAATGAGGCAACAGACACGCTGACGGACAACCAGAAGCGGATCGAGTACAATATGCTTACGGCTGTGGGCGACTGCTTCGGCAGTAGAACCAGCCTGTATAAAAATTACAGGAATAATAGTAGTGCGTCTGAGGAGGAGCCGGAGGAGCCCATTAATTTGCCCAGCCGGCGCTCTTATCAGCCGGCCAATCAGCGTGTGCCACAGCGTAAGACACTCTACCAGACCGAACAGCTGGTCATTGGCCTAGTTGCCTCACTAGTGTTTATAGTCATCACGCTGCATTTATTTGCCGCAACCCCCAACTACAGTTTCACACCCACCAGGTGAGTGCCAGCACCTTGTCTAGCACAAACGCACACACACCAATCCAAGTTCCACCAATCGCAGCACCCACAGCGTGCGGCTCGTGAGCCGCATCTTGCATGTTCCCTACTTTGTGACGCCCGAGTTCGCTGACAGCCAAGCCCCAAGAGATCTGGAGCACATGGAGCACAGCATCGAGGAGATCTACTTAACGGACCTCAAGCACAACTGCAAACAGGAGCGCAAGTTGCGTGAGTTCCTGATCTTAATTGTAGTACTTCACTTTCAACCAGTTCCTTTGCCCCTCCCCCCTCCTCCCGCTTCCCTTCCAGGCGACAACTTGCTCTACCGCGCCCGCCAATCCAACAATCGAAATTTGCGTGACAACGCCCTCAGGATGGCAACGCCCGCGTGCCAGGCACTTGTCAGGTTGGATCACTCCAAGTATAGACCACTTCTATTGGAAACCAGTCAACCGAATTCCGAGGATGAAGCCTGCGACTAAACTATACCAACATTGGACTTCTGGAGATCTATTAAAGAAAATGAACCAAAATTTGATGTAAAAACACGTGAAGAAACTCTTTAAAGTCTATTTAGATTAGGATTTTTTTTATATATGGACGGATGGCAGGATAGAATAGAATTCACTCTATGACGCTATTATTTTTAGATATATATAATTATTTTTATATAGTATCTGATAGTTTGTTAAGGAATTATTAAATCTTTCTTCATAAGCAGCAACAATTCAATCATAGATCTATACCTTATACTCTTATCTTCTTTCCTTATATAAATCTATCACGAACAGAAACTCTTTTCAGTTCTACTTCATATTCTTTTCTATATATTACCACAAACTTATAATAAATCGGAGAGGAATGCGGGTATTGACTTCCAATCTTGGGTGAGAACCATTTAGAGGCGGGTCATACGCACCCGCAGTTTAAGTATAATGGAATTTTAGATAAAGATTTAGATTTAAGGAATCTCTATATAATATGAAGTTATTCTGAACAAAAGAGTTGTTTAAGAAAGGTTTTTGTTTTATATAACGATAACGATGCGGCGGTTGGTTGCCATGTGCCAGTTTAGTGTCCTCTGTTGATGTTCGTTTGGTGTAACCCAGTTTTGGTCTAACAACTGTGAAAATTGCACATGAATCCAATATTCAGTATAAGCAACCGGAGGGGAAAACAAACACACGCCCACAACAGAGAAACTGCTGTGAAAGGAAAATGCCGAAAACATAGCTTAAAAGCAATTGCCCCACAAAATTCAAGCATAAAAATTCCTGCAGCCATAGAATGAAGAGACATTTCAGATAGTTCCTCCACCCCCCAACCCCAATCCCTACCATACCCATACCCCACCTCTCCCATATTCCAGCTGCCCTGGTACTAAAGCCAAGTGTAAAGCTAACGAACTTCGAGCACATCGCATGGAGGCATACTCTGAATACCAACGAGTACCAGTTACAGCAAAAATCCAAACAAATACTCGTACCGAGGCACACACGCAAATGATAGAGACACACACACACACATACATACGTATATATATATATATATGTGTGTGTATATGTATGGTCTTAAAAGGAGTTACAGACAGGAGGCAGACAGGTGGAAGGCAAGAGAGAGGTACGAGCAGTTGTTAGCCAGGCGGAAGTGTCGCTGCACCTGTCTGCCATCCCCGCCAACTCCTCCATGTCTGCCATGTCACTCGAATGCTTGTTCCCAGCAACTGTCCAATTTCAAATTGCATTCAACGCCACATTCAGTTGCAACAAATGCAACAATTTCTCTATGAATTGCATTCAGGACAGGAATTGTCGAATAAGGGTAGCATTTCGATGTGCAACAACCTCTTGCTGCACTGTGGCACTGTGACTGCTATGACTGCTATAACTCCTCTGGCTGCTGTTTCTATGCCAAATGGTTGAAGGGTTCCTTTGTTCTCTATCCACATTTGTGTTTTATCCAACATTTATTCATTATTTATGCTCCACAAAGTTGCCTCAATGCTTCTTCGACTGTACAGCTTAGCATCCCGTGTAGTTTTTCCATTTTTTTGTTTTTTTCTTTCCTTTCTACTTTTTCATTTGCTGTCGCCTGTTTGCCAGTTGCCACTTTTCAACTTGGCTCCGGCTCGTGTCTGGCCCTTGCCCTTCGCAACGCTTCAAGAGAGCATATCAGAGTGGCATTAGGATTGGGTCTTAGCCATGTGTTTGCTTTTTTATGAGAGGGTATTTCAAGTCCTAGCAAGCTAAGGGATAATCACTTGTTGAGAGATCCTTCTGCAATTTAGTCCGGACAATAATACCTTCAACAGGGACTTAACTGAGTCGGACGACATTGCGGTTTTATCCGACATGGAAACAGCTAATGCTTGAAGAGATTTGAAAACTTTTTCTAGGTCTGAAATTGTTACAGTTACACACAACATTTTGTGACTCGAAATCACGCAAATAAAATCAATAGATTCTACTTTGTCTTATGTCGTTTTGTGCTTTCACTCGATAAGGAAATTCCAGATGATGTCCTAATAAAAGCTATACGAATTCCCCCCCTAATCTGCATATTAAGAATCTCATCTTTTAAGGGTATATAATATTCGTTTATCGCTTTTCTTGTGCTTTATTTTCTGCTGTGTTGGCATTGTTTTAGCTTTTATTTTTGCCAGCTGCGAGAATTTATGCAAATTGACTGTCCAGCTGTTGCCGCCCGAGGCTGAGGAGTGTTCCCTGTCCTTGCTCAAACAGTATCCTGGCCAGCAGCCAGTGCGAAGCAGAGAGAGCGAGAGAATGAGCATTTAATGTGGCACGCTTTAAGCGTTTGCACATAATTTTTGAGTAAATTACGTTGGCTGACAATTCGCAGATAGATGGGATAACATTTATGGGTGTGGATGTGGATGTGAATCTGGATGTGGATGCGGATGTGGGTGTTGAGTGCTGTCCGTAGTTAGGCGCACGAGCAAGGAAGCAATAACCGGAAAAGGCAGTAATAAATTTGCAAGGCAAACAATGGCCAGGATATGCTATGCCTGTTTACTGCCCAACTCCCCCTTTGACATCGCCCCCGCACCAAGTGGTGCCTTGCGTGCCATTGCGCCGCATGTTAATAGTGTCATTGAGCATAACCCAGATAATGGCCAGAAATAGACACTGTCATTACGGTTTACTGTTTACTGTGAAGTTTAATGGATCAGTTTTGTTTATTGCGTGTATCCTTTACAGCCGAAATTGACGAGCTCATCGAGCAGCTGAAGACAACTAGCGTCAGTCCGGATAATACGACATCGCTTCTTTGTGAGATCTCTGCGACAAAGGATCCGAAGCTCTTCGATAAACACGAGCTGGCTGAGTGCTTCCTCCGGCTTACACAGTGCGATGACACCAACGTGCGCAAGGAGGCGGCCAAGTGCATCGCCGAGATAACCAAGTCGGAGGTGCAGCGCAAGAAGTTCACCAAGCGCGAAATCATTGCTGCCTTTCTCGAGTGCCTGCGTAATGTGCCTTCCGCGGATGGTAGCATGGATCTCCCTATACAGATTTGCCGAGCGCTGGGCAACATTTGCTACCTGAACGACGAAGCGCGTGATCTCATACTGGAGCTGAAAGGTGACGCCGTACTCTTGAATCTGCTCGATATTGCCAACATCGAGGACACAACGAATGCGCCACAGTTCATCAAAGTGCGTGGCGGACTACTCTCCAACTATCTGCTGGGTGGCGAGGGTCTAGCAAAACGTGCTATGGAGCTGGGCATTATGCAGCAGCTGCAGCGCGTTGTGGACACCGGAGCCAGCAATGTGGAGCAGCATGAGGATCTGCTGCTTAACACCTTGCCGCTCCTTAGCATACTCACCGAAAATGTGGCTGATCTGAACTTTGAGTCCCAGCTAAATATTCAACTATCTCGTATTTTGGCTGCCTCCATAAACCCAGATCTGGCTGAGATGTGCCTGGAGCTATTGCATTATCAGGCTGAGAGCGATGAGGTTAAACTGCTCCTGGCCAAGGACGGGCTCTGCGAGACCATCTACAATTTGCTGGAGAAATACAAGACGCTGGCCAGCACCAACGAAGCGCGCGCCCTCATGAAGTTGGCCTGTGAACTTATAGTCCTAATCCTCACAGGGGGTAAGTACTACATACTCCCACAACATAGCTCGATTATTAACTTTTTATTATTCCAGATGAATCCATGCACTATTTGTATACAACGTCGCTGCTAAAGAACATGGTCGACTGGCTGGATTCGACGGATATTGATCTGTTGACCACGGGCGTGCTGGCATTGGGTAACTTTGCCCGAACCGACAGTCACTGCATCTACTTTGTGGAGCAGCAGACGATGAACAAACTACTACAGGTGCTAGCCAAGAACAATGGTGTCAAAGACGACGTGCGTCTGCAGCACGCGCTGCTGAGTGCGTTGCGTAATCTCGTCATACCCAAGCCCAATAAGAATGCAGTCATTCAAGCGGGTCTTGTACAAACCATACTGCCAATGCTGGAGATACACCAGCCACCGGTTGTGTTCAAACTGCTGGGAACCCTGCGAATGACTGTGGATGGTCAGGGTAAGTCCCAGATGCAATTTGCCATAAAACTTACGTGTAACTTGACGCGCTGTGTTTTACAGAGAAACTAGCGTTGGAGCTGCTGAAGAACAAAACACTCATTGAGCAACTTGTGCACTGGAGCAAATCTTCGGACTATGCGGGCGTCACTGGTGAATCGCTGCGCTTAATGGCCTGGCTGATTAAACATGCGTATCTCAGTAAGATTGCCTATGCGCTGCCTCGCAAGGGGGACGCACCGGCCGAGCAAATCGCGGATAAGATACCTCTGTCTAAAGACTACGATCGAAGCAGCTTAACAAGCTTTTTGGCCAACGAGGGCACCGTAGAGGCTATGGTCAGCATGCTTACTGCACAGCACCTGGTCATGCAGAACGAGTCCCTAATAGCTCTCTGCATACTGTCCGTTGTGTATCTCTCGCAGCCCAGTGAAGCGGAACAGGCCCAGCGTTTGCAGGATGAGCTGGTTAAGTGCAACGTGGGCGGTAAACTGGCGGAACTTATTACCAAATCATCGGATACCATGACCAAGGAAATTGTCGAGAACCTGCAGAACTGTGTGAATCTATTGAAGACAGCCGATAAGCTTGTTGCCCACCTCGATCAGCACAACATAAACGAACTACTGAAATCGATACCCATCCTGACGGAGTACTGCACCTTGTAAGCCATGGAGCAGCTTACAAGCATTGCCCATTGCATTCGATACCACGCTGTTCAAGCACCGCCAGTTGCCTATCTCAGCACAGTTATACACAGTTATACAGTTAACGCACAATGATAATATAAAACGTGACCACAGTCGCCAAATGTTTTGGCCCAACAAGTAGTTTCCACCTTAGAGCAACGATTCAGATTTAGACTTGATTGTAGATTTTGTAAGTTTAATGCGCAAATGCCACTTGGGATAGAACACACACACACAGACACACACACAGAAAAGCCGGAAAAGAAAACTCAAAAAGAAACATAAAGAAGTGAAAATATATGAAAGGTATGAAATTAAGAAACGGGAATGTATTTTTTAGACGCAAGCGTATTTTTATTGCATTTACGATAAACGTATAATTAAATTAATTAAATATACATACTTACATACATAATATATGTATATACATACATATATATCTACATATATATATTTAATAATTTAGCATATAAATCTTTTCTGTTAAATGATTTTTAAGAGCACAATAACAACAAAACGAGGTGATATCGCTAAATATTTTAAATGAATGTGTTTATACGTATTGTACTTATAATTTGTTATTAAACATTTTATAAAACATTTGTTGGCACACACCACATAAACAAACAAAAAACAAAAAAGAAAGAAAAAAGAAAAAACGAAAAACACGAGAACTTAAAGAAAATATGTAACAATTTTCGCGCACTTAACAATTGCAATTTTAGCTGTTGCACAATTTAAAATATTTTTATTGTACAACTCACCGAACTTTTCAAAAAGTTGATGGCAAATTTTGAAGCATTTTATGTGTAACAAAACGGTAACTAAATAACAATCAGCAAATATGGCTTAAACACGAACGAAATATGCAAATTTTACAAAGCGTAGTGCTAGAATATAAATACTTATATGTATTTCAAATTTTAACAATTATTATTGTACTCCATTTTGTGGTCACGAAACAACAGCAACAACAACAACAACCACCATAACATTTCTTATAACTACCACATAAGGCAATTTTAAGCACAATTTAAGAAAAATATTTATATAAAACGTTGAAACACACAAATATTTATAAATTCTTAACACAATAATGTACATTTAAATAGTTCAAATACAATTTGAAATGCATGAGAAATAAATGAGAGAAAACCAAAGGAAAAGTTCACTTGGATTTAAATGATCAGTTTTCGGATTAATACGCTTGAGACATGGTCCGAAGAAAGATCGCCAACACAATTATTTTGTTGCATACTTCCAGGCAGTTTTGAAAATCTTGGGAAAATTTCTGTAGAAGTGAAGGCTAGGCCCCAGTCCAGCATGAAACGGGGCCTAGCGATTGTTATGGAAGAGGGACACGTTGCTAATCAATTACAGTAACTAATCAAGTCGTCTGTACAATCTTCAGTATTAAAAGGCTTTTTTGGTCTATTACTTAAAATAAATAGTTTGAAAACTCAGGATAAAGACCAATTACAGGCACCTAGGCAGAATTCAGAGTAAATTCTTCTAGAATAAATCCTTGACGAATTCTTCTACTCTGCAAATCTAGATAAATATATGAAAAAAAAAAAAATACACTGTAAATTAAAAACTCGTTACTCCAGTTCAAAATACATAGAGGAGAAAATAATTTCACCTTCTCCCTCTTACGTCAAACTCCTTATAACACGTAAATATTACATTTTTGGTATTTTGACGTTCGAGTGGGACGGTTACATTGTCTTACAATAAAAGTCAGACGCTAACGCTGCGGAAAGTTTTTTTTATCGTTTTGTTATTTTAACATGCTGAGAAACTCTGTTTATTTATGTGTTTTTGTGTGATACGTGCATGCGCTTTTAAAATCACAAGTTTTGTGCTGGAATAAAATATAAACAAAAATTGTAATGCGAAAAACCCGATCGCAAACTCAGGCGGAAAATGCCGCTTCTATACCACAGCAGCAGTCAACATCGTCAGCACCAATAGCAATAAACACTTTTGATGCGTCAAAATTTAAGGTAATTTTTACTGGTAATGTTTCATTTAGTAATCTATCGCTTAAAAAACCATGAATTTTAATGTTATAAAAAAAACAATTGATAAGTAAATACAATGTGACCGCAGACAAGCCTTGTTTTTAGCGCCACCTAGTGAAACAATAATGAACACTGGGAGAAAGATAAACAATAGTTTTTCAACACTAAAATCCGCCATATTTCCTCCGACAAAACAAAATTTGTGTGATTAAAAAGATAAATGCGGGGATATTAAAATATCAATTTTATTGAATATCATCTTATGATATCGCTAGTTAAAACTTTATTACAAATACAAAGTAATAAGCGAGTTTTAAAATGGGGGCACTCACTTTCAACGCTGTTATTGTCCGTCTGCTTCAAGGTAATGTACAATTTGGGACATGCGATTTTTGTGTCCACTGTGAAGTCGGTGTATTCGTAGAAATCGTTGTACTTTTTTTTTTTGTCTTTGTGAAAGAATTGTTTTACTAACCGGCTGTCATTAAGTAATTACATTTTGGCATCGGTGTATCGAAGAACGCTCATTTACCGTTCGTCTGGACATATACACGAATGTTTTATATACATTTTAGAATATTCACACATACGCACATTTATCCAATGCATACACAATTGTCATTGCCTGCATATGTGTATGTGAGTGCGTACGTGTGCCTGTGTATGTGCGGCGTCGTGGTTTTTGCAGCATTTCAATCGGTTATAAGTTGCTACAAAAAAAATATAAAACAAATTGAATTTTATTTATGTTATTTTTAGGAGTGTGAGCAAATGGTGCAGATGCTTCGAGTTGTAGAGCTGCAAAAAATCTTATCGTTTCTCAACATTTCCTTCGCTGGACGAAAAAACGATCTGCAAGGACGCATCCTATCGTTCCTGCGCACAAATTTGGAGCTGCTCGCACCAAAGGTACAAGAAGTTTACGCTCAATCCGTACAAGAACAAAGCGCCACGCTGCAGTACATAGACCAAACCAGAATGTACTCGCACATGCAGCTGCCGTCTATGCAGCCAAATAATGCGAGTCTTGGTGCACCTTCCCAAGTGCCGCAAGTGGGTGCTGGGAATCCTCAGATGCAGGTGGGTGCAGGCGGAGCGCCTGGCAATATGATGCCCTTCCTCCACACACACAGCATCAATAGCCAAATGCCTATACATCCTGATGTACGCCTGAAAAAGCTTGCTTTCTATGATGTTCTTGGCACACTGATAAAGCCTTCCACGCTGGTGCCTCGTAACACACAGCGTGTTCAAGAGGTGCCTTTCTACTTTACGCTGACGCCACAGCAAGCTACTGAGATCGCTTCAAACCGTGACATACGCAACACTTCGAAAGTGGAACACGCTATACAAGTGCAGCTGCGTTTTTGTCTCGTGGAGACCTCATGCGACCAGGAAGACTGCTTTCCGCCCAACGTAAACGTTAAAGTTAACAACAAACTGTGTCAGTTACCTGTAAGTATAAACACCCCCGCTTTTTAACATATACAGGTTGCAATTCAAGTTATACAAACGGGATGGTAAATCCTTGTTGAAATATAGTTACAATTATTATTATTGCTTTCTTCAGTTTATTATTTATTGATTATCTACAGAATGTCATTCCTACAAATCGACCAAATGTTGAGCCAAAACGTCCGCCTCGACCGGTGAACGTAACCTCAAATGTTAAACTGTCGCCAACAGTGACAAATACAATAATGGTACAATGGTGTCCGGATTACACGCGAAGCTATTGCCTTGCCGTATATTTGGTAAAGAAACTTACCTCAACACAGTTGCTGCAACGCATGAAGACTAAGGGTATCAAGCCTGCGGACTATACGCGAGCTTTAAGTAAGTCATCACAATATTTATACTCTTTATTAAGAATTTTATAATCTCAAGTTCGTTTGGACACATTGCAGTTAAAGAGAAGCTCACAGAGGATGCTGACTGCGAAATAGCAACAACCATGTTAAAAGTATCACTTAACTGCCCCCTGGGTAAAATGAAAATGTCACTGCCTTGTCGTGCATCAACCTGTTCGCACTTGCAGTGTTTTGATGCCAGCCTTTACCTGCAAATGAACGAGCGCAAACCCACCTGGAATTGTCCAGTCTGCGATAGACCAGCCATCTACGACCATTTGGTGATTGACGGGTAAGTTCTTTATTCGCCCATACCTGGAACAATATAAGTAAATTTGACTTTATCTTATTACAGCTATTTCCAAGAAGTATTAGGCTCATCTCTGCTTAGAAGTGATGATACTGAGATTCAACTGCATCAAGACGGGTCGTGGAGCACCCCCGGTCAACGCTACGATCCCCAAATATTAGACACACCATCAAAACCAGTTTCTAAGATTGAAGTTATATCGGATGATGTCGGTGAGTATTGTAAATTTAAACAAAAAAATGTCTATTTAATTATGTAAGGATCAACATGCGAGTCCTATTCCGTGTTTAATAGTTTAACTTAAGAAATTTTACTTCTCATTCCAATTATATTATAAAGAACTGATCACAGATGAAACAAAGCCAATGAAGTCTGATTTACATCTGGACGATATGCCAAGCTCCACATCGAACAGTGAAACGGTTAGTTCTAAAGATTTACCCTGATATATAATATAATTTTCTCTTACTGATTGTTATTTCCATTTATTGCAGGTCGATCTTACCTTAAGTGATTCTGATGATGATATGCCGCTGGCCAAGCGGCGGCCCCCTACAAAGCAAGCAACTTTAACATCCGCACCAAACGGCCTTGGACCCGTTCAACGTGCCTATCCGCCACCGCAACAGCCGCATAAAACTGGTACGTTGGATCCATTTTTGTTATAAGAAACAAAATAATAGGGAACAATAACATGTCGAAAGCTCTAAATAGCAGAAACAAATTTAGTTTACAATATTTATAAATTGCTGAGTAGGTTAATATAAGGCGACATTCATTTGAAAATACAAGCACACACACACACACCCATTCAAGCAATCACACACACAACTGACACGAACCCAACAAAAGATTTAAATTTTGAAGATGTTTTTTTTCTTTGCAATATAATTTTGTTCTTCTTTGCCAATTTTTTGCTTCCATTTTTTTTATACATAAGTTTTCCTTTGTTTTAAGGAACCATTCGCAATTAATTTTACGAAAAGTAAAGTATTGTCCTTGACTGGAAATTAAAACCGCTTAGAAATCCTTAAGGATAGCGTTACAGAAATATAGAATATATTCCAATTGCAAAAGTTAAGCTTTGATTAGATACGATCAGATCTCCAAGATTTTCACAGTTTAAAATCTCTTTGACACTCACTATGAATAGCCTAGTGTTGAGCGTTTTAACCTTGTTACCAAGACAGTATATAAGAAATCGCGCACTGTTCCAATATAACTTGACAATACATTCAAAGTACAAACTGGACTCTATAGATAGAATACAAGAATAGTCTGATATCATTTTTGTGGTCAGAGAAAGTGGGGTTTTTTTTAGTACGTGTCCCCATCGTAATGCGTTTATGTTTTCGATTTTGTGCTGAGGATGGAGTGAAAGCTAATGAAGTTGACCAATGGTTAACATCCATTTTGGTCAGCTTTTTCCTATAGCTTTGATCCTGCTTTGAGCACCTTTATAATGCATTTATTGTGAATACCACACAACATTATTATTTGTATGAATTTATTATAGATTTTTTTGGGGCAAAAGATTCTGCGTCGATTTATAAGCGCGTTATGTGGCGGTCACGGTAGGTTGTCTGGTTGGTCATAATCCATAGATGTTATCTGAATTAATATTAATTGCAGTAAACCAGTTAACAAGGCAAAACCCTGATGTCCTCGTTTCAGTTTATGTTATTATATTTTTGTTCACATTATTGTTCACTTTTCATTTTATTATATTATTTGTATTGTATTTATACTGTCATTATGTACACTCACTTATGAAAATAAATTGCAGCTAATTCTTGTTCAAAGAGGAACATAATTGAAAAATTTACAAAATTTTTAAAAGTAGCAACTAATTGAGACATGTTTAGTTTCTGACCCAATTTGTGAATATAAAGAGAATATACGTTTGATATATAAACAATATTAGTAACTTGTGAATATCTCTTTGTTTCTTTCTCTCTCTCTCTCTTTCTCTATATTTCTCTCTCTACTTTTTCTCTTTTTTCTGTACGTATATATTTATATATATATATATAAATATAAATATATATGTATTTTCTATACTATACTCTTCTCTTCTTTGTGTTTCCTTTGGCAAACGACTGTACGAAAGATTTCCCCGAGCAGCTAGCACATTATCCATCGTTATCTCCTGAAATGCAACATCTGCTACAACAACAGCAACTGCTGCTTGGAGATCAGCCGGCAGCAGCTGTCCATGCCAGTCTATTGGAGACACTGGCTGCTGCGGTGGCGGATCAAAAGCATTTTCAACTATTGGATCTGGCTGCAGTGGCTGCCGCCGCCGCTTCAGCCCAAAATCCAAATGCGGCTTTATAGAATTTATTTTACTACTCGCCCTACACATCATCCTACACACCGCCCTATGACTCACAAATGTAACGAATGTAAACATCATCCCCCCACCCCCACACACACACATACACACACCCACACACACACCAACAACGACAACAACAACATCAATAACAAAAACAAACATAATTTAAGTTTTACATTTGTTAAGCTTCTATTTTGATTTACGTTGGCTTTTACTTTGTTTCTCTCTATTCGTCTATTTTGAGTTTTCGTCTATTCGCGTCTTGCATTTAATTTATCATTCATTTTATTTGCTCAATCTCAGAGGCTATTAAACTCAAATCTCATTACATTTTCATTTAAATTAATATTGCAATAAATTATAAAAGACAACATAAAATATGTTGTTCTTTAATGTGTGGCACGTGGATGCGTTGCTTCTCGGGTTTTGCTGCTGTTTCCTACTTAAATCTTCAGTTAATTTGCTTTTAAGTATAACAACTATTAGATTACGTTTAAGTTTAGTTTTTAATTTCGTTTATTTTATTTCTATTAACACACAAACACACACACACACACACACATACATACTTATCGAACATACATACATACCCATACAGTTCACTTTCATTAGACAGAATTATCAATAGAATTACTTAATTTAACTACAATACAACATATATGGATTAATTTATTGGGTTGTGTGACAACACCCTCTGCGTATCATCTACTATTAAGCAAAGACAAACAAACCGGAAACAATAGAATAATACTTAACTCAAATCACATGTTAATATATAAGTCCTCATATTAATTCGTATTCATAGAAGGCAAACGAGTGGAGAATCGCATCGATTATAGGATATGTTCGATAATAATAATTTAGTTTCTAAGTTGTCCTTATGTATTTATACCATGTCAACGCTCAGTTGAATACGATAAATGTTTGTTTTTTGTTTGCAAAAAACTACAAGCATTTTATCTATAATATTACACATGTATATGTATATGTATAGCCAAAACTTTTTTTGGGAAAAAAAGAAGTAAATCAAATATTATGCAAATGGAAGAGAAATAAGATACAAATTTCAAACAATAAATAAAGCTAAAATAATCGTATATTAAAATGCTTCATCTTTGTAATTATTTATATAGGCACGCCGGATACTGTTTTAAGCCGTTGATTCGTGAAAAATAGGACCATATTATTCCCTTTAAATGCACAATGCACTAATGTACAAAAAAATGAAAATAAAATATTGTCTATGCGAATATCGAAATTAATTAAAACCTAATATTAATAATTTGAAGCTATGTATAATGAAAAACCACGATCTGGCGAAAATGATTTCAAATGCATATATTTAACCTATTTATGAGGGAATATACATATTTTATAAGTCATTGTAATCTGCAAATTAAAGCTAAATATTTTCTATAAACTGTGTTTTATTTCTTTTAGCACAAACGGGAGAGTTGTCGATTGTTTTTATTGTTGTTGTTTTTAAATTTCTATTAACTTTTAGTTATAATCTTTTGTAATTTTACTTTTTTTTTATCATCATTTAATTGAGTTATATACAAAAACTTCCTTTTTTGCAGATGAAGAAGAAGAGGCCATGGATAGGAAAGAAACTTCTGTAATTGAACTTTCAGACTCGCCATAAGCATAATCAACGGGCGAGCAACAAGCTCCAAAGATTTTAATTATGCTAATTAAAATTAAATAATAGTTACTTAGCCTTGAATTTCGCTTATACATATAGTACCTAAATCAAGTTATGTACACATTTAAGTTAGTTAACTACACAGATAATTGCTAATAAAACACTTCACAAATATTTCACATATATTCAGATTTAAATATTGAAGCTATTTCCGTTGCAAAATGCCGCCTAACAAGTGGGCAATGGTGCCACTTTTTCGTAATTAAGTTTGCAACGAGTTGGCAGTCTGGTTACAAGTGTGACCGTGTCTTAAATATATGGTACATACCAGATTTGATATATCCAACCTTTCAGGTCGTATCGTGCAGAAGACGTTGTTACGGCTATCACTGGTGATTAAGAACTTATGAACATATATATAATGCTGTAAAGAGTTGTTTGTTATATACAATAATGTAACTATATTATAATTTAATTATTTTCTTGCATTCCTTGAAGTTGGTGTACAGTTCGATGAGATGATTGAAATAATCCAGTCTGATAATAATATATATAATATATAATAATAATAAAATACTTAAATATATAAAATATATATATATTAAATTAAATTAAAAATGTTATTAAATTGCGAACACCACATTTGACTTGCTTTGTTGCTCATCATCTGTAATAGGAAGTTTTCCTACTTCCCTCGCTAGTTTCGATATCAACAACAACAATATTCGACTTTATGTTGTGTCAGTATGGATTTTATATTCGAATTTATCAATGTAAAAGAGCACTCAGGTTTCACCCCCGTTCAGAGTTATAATGTATATGCCTAAGAGTATGCAACACTTTTTTACAGACCCTAAGTGGAGGTTAAGTAAGAACTGAGTGGACATTTTTATACAAATTTTAGTTCGGCTAGAAATAATGCTAATGAAATCAGAAACTAATGCTTAATCTTAGTTCCTTATATATCTTATGCCATTTTTTAAATTAATTATACTTATTTATTCATACATATTTAGCTTGATACAAAAAAATACTTTAATATGAACATTCAACATTTTTCCGTTACAAAATTGCGCCTATTAGCTATGCTCTGATTAACTTTGTTGACTGAAATTCCCAAAACGTTGGCAGCCTGTTAAAAAAGGTGACCGTTTTGTATAACTAATATGCATTTACAGCGAGTGATTTTGTTGTTTTCACGTCGATCAAGTCTTTATTTTACTAAAAATTGTTCATTTAGTACCAATTCCAGCTTAAAAATGGGACAAAAGCCTGTGTTATATTACGCTTTGTTTAGCCCTCCGGCTAGGGCCTGCATTATTGTTTCCAAGCTTATTGGACTGGACTTGGAACTTAGGTACTCAGAATACACTTATTTCCATTTGATAGAAATTTAAATTCTTTATTCAAAACAGGGCGGTTGATTTTTCAAAAAAGGAGCATTTAAGCGAGGAATTCCTAAAGGTATCTCATTCATGAATACATCTTTTCTTAAATAATCAAGTGATATTTATTTTGCAGCTCAATCCGGAACATCAAATTCCGGTGTTTGTAGACACAGACGATGAGGTGTATATGGACAGGTGTGTATAGAGTTCATATAATTACCTCATTAACATTAAATCATGCTTTAATTAGTCATGCAATTATTTGTTTCATGGTGAGCAAGTATGCTAAAAGCGATCAACTTTATCCGAAAGACCTTAAGCGGCGAGCACATATTGATCATCGCTTGCATTACGAGAACGGAGTGCTCTTCCAGGTGATCAAAGACATTGTGGCACGCAATATCTATGGTGGCGAGGGGGAGCTTAACAAACGCTCTCTGGAACTGTGCCAAAATGCTTACTCATCCCTTGAGCAATTTCTACAAAAAGGCACCTTTGTTGTTGGCAACGAATTAAGTGTGGCGGATGTATCTATGCACACCACACTGATCACCTTGAACTTGCTCATACCCCTGGATCAGCAGCGTTATCCGCAGTTAAGCGCATGGATGGTACGCATGCAACAACTGTTGCCAGATTACGAGGAGGTGAATCTAAAGGGAGCACAGGCTCTGCAGCAGCGCATTCAAAACTGCATGGCTGAAAACAAGGCAAAAGCAACAGCCTAAATATATTGTATATATATATATATATAATGACTTGATAATTATAGATTGTTTGTTGTCATTTTGTTCATTGTATAATATAATTAAATATGAATGTGTTTTTTATTAATCTAAAGTGGATTAAATTCACGCTATGCTAATTTCTCTTATGTCTTTTAATTTGGAAGTCAAATGTAAGTTATTTAATTTGAATTCGAACCAGTTGCTCGCTTCAATTCACTATTCATGCATTTTTGATACAGTTAATATTGACACAAAAGATCTATGTTATTGAATCGGCCAATGAAGCTATAACTAAAATACAACACAATAATGATAATAATAATATTAATAATATTTAAGGTTTTGTCTGGTATCATATGTTATCGCGGGTGAGTTGCCTACATCTACGCCTAGCTATATACAACAGAATCATAAACCTAATCACACTTATTTTGGTATATTTTCAAGCGAAATGCTCTTATTAATCAAATGTCGTCCAATTGTTCATGCGCTTCCCAACGCCAACGCCCACGCTTGCGGTCAGGGCCGGCGTTGCGGAAGCTGTTGGCGCTGTCGTTGCGGTTGGATTCAAGGAAAACTGATCAAGTCCGTATTTACGCAGCAGCTCGAAGTCATCATCCGGTTTGCCAGGCATTGTGCTGCGTTGGATTTGTGGGGGCAGCGGCGTTACGCGGCTCGTCACCGCCGCCACAGTGGCCATATGCTTGGGCGCAAAGTAAGGATAAAGTGGATTGTTGCCACTGTTATTGGCCTGTATCATCATATTGCTGCTATTGACACCAACGGGCAGTGTGCTGGATTTGGATTTGTTGCTGTTAAATTTCTTGCCCAACGGCGGGAGCGGGCGAGCGTTCTGATTAAGCGGATCGAAATCCTCTAGATCAAAGCTGGTGTTGTTGCTATCGTCCAGCGATATCAGATCATTCATGCTATCCTCCTGTTGTGGTTGTACGCTGCTGTTGCTTCGTGGCGACTGAGGGGATGAAAATAGAATTGTGATTAATAAGTTTACTTGGATAAGATTGGATGATTGATATATCTATATATATGTGGATGATATAAATATAGGTAATTTGTTAGACTACTACAATGGCAGGCATATGCAGGCGGGTTAGTAACTGCTTCAACACAACTACAGGGACTAGCCCAATAAAGGGATAATGTTATATTTATAGAAGAAGGGGCAAGATGTGTTAGTATGTGATGTGGGACCGCAACCAGGAAGTCTATTGTATAGTAGTCTCGCAGCTGATGTACCTCTCTCTTGGCCCGCGGAGTTGGTATGGGTGCCGGCTCGGACGCCAGCGGCGAGGAGACATTTAGCTGCGAAAATCTCGATGCGGCCGTTACAAATGAAGCGCCCGAGGAGCAGGACGACGACGACGAGGATGATGTGGACGCTGAAGAGGTGTTTGAGCTGCGCAACGAGTTGTTTGCCTCATCCTGCCAGCAATTGCGCTCAAGTCGATTAATACCAGCGCTGACAGCGGCCGCTGTGGCAGCTACAACAGCATTGGCGCTGCATTGACGTCTTGGCGGTATCGGAGGCGATTGCACATCCGGTGGACTGTCAAAACTTGAGTCTGTGGTAGCTAGTGCTCGCGTCTTTGTCGGCGTTGAGGTATGCGGTGGGGGCTTAGACTCCACTTGCACAGACGCTGAGTTGGGCGCATACGGATGATTGTAGTAGGACACGGGCTGTACAAGCTGCGTGGGCGGCGGTGGGCGTGCAGGCGGTGCTCCATTAGTTGGCATACGCGAGCGTGTGCTGTGGTGCTCGGCGCTTGGTTTTAACTGCGGTGTGGTGCAGTGGCGGTTGCAAGTGGCAATGATTGGTGTTGGTGCAAGTTTCGAGAAGATGGACAAGCAATCAGTTGTACAACAACAACAGACAGACAGACAGACAAAACAGACAACAGACAGGTAGACAGACGCACAAAACGAGACAACACACAAAAGTATACATGAAAGAGGCAATGAAAAGAATGAACGAAACATAAATTTTACAGATATAACAATAACAACAACAACATCAAGAAATGCAATGAGAGAGATATAAAGCTGTGCCACAAGCAAGCGAGGCAACGCTAGAGAAGATGCAGCCGACTCTCATATGCGCGAACCAAGCTACTTACGCTGCGATCAACGATGGGCGTCTTAAAGAGCGGATGGTTTTGTAGCTCCTGCGACAGATTCATTTCCGATGAGCAGATCGAGCTTGCCGAGCTAACTCCAGGAGACGCACCCAAATGATGATCAAAATGAGCAGGAATTGGTGCGCCCAGCGCATAGCCATTCGGCTGTATGTGGCTGCTCGAGCTAGACATGGCCAATGGTGCGGGCCCGCGTCGCGGTTGCGTTGGCTGCAACTGGAGCGATGCTTGCTCCCGATGGACGCCTCCATTCAAATTGATCTCTCGCTCCAGGCGCTTGCTGCACACCGGCGAACTGGGCGCCGAACGGTGTGTGACCTTGTGTCCGTAGCCCAAACTATTGCTTCCGTCTGGCCGATCCGAGTGCTGTGGCGAGCCCAGCCCAAAGTGAAACTGGTGGCTGGGATTGTGGCTGCCGTTGTCACGCCACTTCTTGTAGGCGGTCTTGACGCCGCGCGAACTCTCCTTAACCTTTAGCGGATTATGAAACAGAGTTTAGTTAGTCCCAAACTTAGATTCCTAATCCCAGACAAGTGCACACAGATTTTAACTAATATAACTAAGGCTACCACTCACCGATTTGACTGCAGACTTAACAGCTGGATTAGTCTGCAAAAGTTATGCGCATTTTTTGATAATACAGTAGATAGAAGGATCAATCGAAACCAGAACGAGCATAAAGCACAGAAGCACAACGTGAGTTCCAAGTAGCATATGAAAGAGATACGATTCACGCAATACACAAATATTAATGAAATGTGATGGGACAGCGCTTAAAACAATATTACGTCTAACCATATACGACACAATACACTATTGTTAATTGTTAGGATGGCAATGCTGATAAACGATGATAATGATGATGATGATGATCATGCAGTGAGGCTTGAAGACGTAATTGTATTCATTAAAATGATTTCAGTTGTTAAATTGTTTTGTTAAATACAATGAGGTAAATATGACTAAAGATTAGAGCAGAGTGCATTTAGGATCTGGATTATGATGGTAATTTGTTTTGAATTGTGATATCCTTTTGGTAAAATTTGTGTTTCTTTTGTGTAAGTATATATATACATATGCATCCTTAGACATATGTATGTATATAAGATGCCTAGGATTAGCCAAAAATCTCTAACAAAAACATTAACTACATAAAAAACAAAAATCAAAGAAAAAAAAATCAAAATAAAAATTTAAACACTTTCTCGAAAAAAATTAAAAAAGGGTTTTGTTTTTTAGTTTTGCCGTGTTTACAATTATTATGTGCTATTGTTGGTTAAGAGAGAGGAGAAAGAGATTGAGATTGAGAGTAATTCAAGTTAACTAACATTTTTTTTGTTTTTGCATTTGGTAAAAAGGTGTTTTGTGTGTGTGGAAATATTCTACACGTATTTTGGTGATGGACGGTGGCATTCAGTCTAAATATAGTTCTTGGCAAACACTCGCGAAACACTGCGCTTTCCCAAATAATACTGCGAAATAAATTAAATTAAATTAAAGAAAATACATATTTTAGATAATAAAAAACACGAATCAACAGAAAAAAATATGGCACATTTATCGGGAAGTTGTAGCGGGACAGCGCAGGGGGCCCTCTCCGTGTATGCTCTCCAAACCAAATATACAAGTACAGATAGGTATAGGTATATACAATTTCACCCAAGAATATTGCACAACTAAAGTTGGGAGTGGGTGGGGTGGGGTGAGGAGTGGAGTGGAGTAGAGTTGATGGTTGTTGGTTGGAGCTGAGGGTTAAGGCAATTGGGATACCAGCTATGCCCAAGGCTAACGATAAACAAGGCTTAAGGCTCACCTTGTCCTTGACATGCTTGAGAAAGACATAGTTGCGTCCGCGTTTCTTCATCTTGTCTGCGTAGCGTACAGTTTCTAGCTCAAATTCATCGGAGAAACCCAAGCCGCTGTTCAGCATTTTGAGTCGATCGTCGACAAATTGCGCAAAGATCTGCAGCTCCATCATTTTGGTTAGAAACGGACGCAAATGCGCAGGCCGAGATTCAATAAACTTATCATGATTAAATGTCTTGCAGGTGTCGTGGAATTCAACAGCATCCCGATAGCCGCCAATTAGTTGGACCAGAGCACCTAGAAATATTTTCGATACACGATCACCAATGTGATCCTGTGGGTGGCTCAGATATTTCTTGAGCTGTGACACAATCTCCGGTGGCAGAGCGCGCACATCATCAAAAGGAGTCTCAAACATTTTCGTATCACAGTCTAAGATCACAACCTCGCCAAGCTCATCGGCAGAAACCTGCAAGAAAATAACACAAAGCATTAGGACTTCTTTGGTTCCTTATAATTGATGACAACTTACAGTTTCTAGCACCGGTTTCGGCACACCAATTAGATATGGCATAGGTGCACCCAAATAGTCCTTAAACTCCCAGGGCAGCACCGGTATGAATATGTGCTGCCAGACCATAGGATAGAGAAATGCATTCGCCGCTTGTATGCACGACGACAGGCGGTCCAGGTGACTGGATGTGAATATAATGCGACGTTCAGCCAGCATGGCGGCAAACACGCCAATCATCTCCTTGGAATCCACAAAATTGTAATACAGATTTAGGTTGTGCTGCAAAAGATAGGAAAATTAGTATATGCTCAAGTAAACTTTTGGCCTCCAGGACTTACATTTTCTGGTATGCTAGGAAGCTGGAACTGCAAAGGCCGTTCGAATGTGAAATGCTAAAAATGGAAAATGGAAAAATTATAACATTCAAATGCGATCATCATATCTAATGATTATTTCTTACACTCTGTCCACTGTTATAAAAAACCGTTAGATTGCCGCCCGAGTCGGGGACGCCTCTATTGTAGGTCTCCGAGAGAAACGTGCGAAACCCATTTCGATCGGTTCGCCTTAACTCCGCCAGAACGATTAATAGCTTAAGGAAGGTATCATGCCACGGCAGATAGGTGATCAGCACCATCGCCGTATCCGTTTTTGGATCGTGTCTGCAGAACCCGAAACGCCATTTCGAGTCGCCGGTGGTATGCACAAATGAATAGGATTGCACTGAGCCTCTGTATAAGGTAACAATAGAATTTATATAATATATTCCATTTCATGTCTTTTATCTATCTATTAAGCTAGTTAAGAACTTGTTTCGGTTTATTTACGTCTCTAGTGTAATCATTATCTGTGCCCCACTGGACTGCGGTCAAAATTGGGCGGTTGAGTGCATGATACACATACATATGTATGTATGTGTGCATGTGTGTGTGTGTGTGTAAATTCTTATAAAGATTATCAAAGTGCATCCGGTCGGCGACGACACGAACCGCACGACCTTGACAGAAGCAGATTCGTGTCCCATTGAGTTTCTCAAGAAACGCTTCATCACACATATGGTGCGCATGTGTATGTCTTTGTGTACATATATAAGTGTGTATGTGTGCACGGGTAATATGTAAGCCAAAATTATGAAGACGATCGGCGCGGCTTTCAGCCCCACACATGACTAACGCTGCTTAGTGGCGCGGAAAGTTGACGATCAGGTTGTCTTCTTCTTTGCCTCTTAACCCAAATTAAAAAACCATTTGGCAGACGCTTTAAAAATCTAAAACCTCAGACAAAAAGCAATGTACTTAAGCAAGCGGTGACTCGTCATAACAAGAAATGAACATATGATGCGATGTTCAATCAAAGTTCTTGGCATCTAAGCATATGAAGTATATTCTTTTATAATTTGATATACGTTGTTTACTTGATTTGTTGTGGAAATTGCTTATTAGCAATTTAAAGAAAACAACAACTTGCAGCAATAACAACTACAACAACAGCAACAACAACAATAATAATAATAACTGAGCTTCGCTTTCAATGCGAAGCGACGCTTGGCCTCCATTTTTTTCATGTTATTTTTTTGCAGCTCTTTCGCATTTCGCATTTTGCAGGCACTTTCTTGTTGTTGTCCTATTACAGGCGTCGGATTACGTAAAGTCGTTAGATGCGCGCTTTATTTAATAAAATATGCAAAGCAGCCACTCAACAAAATCTCAGCACTCGCAATTTATGCGGGCGGGCTGGCGTAGCTAAACGAACGACAAGGAAACGGCGTCTCTCTCCAGCTTAACATGTCGGTGCATTGACTTTGGCGATAACTGTTAATTACGACAATGATAGCTACCGAATGGGGATGGAGAGGGACGAAGAGAGAGAGATAGAGAGCGTCAGCATTAAACTTGATAAATTAAGAGAGAACTGAAAGCTGTCTTTTTTTTTGTGACTGTTTTTCATTCGTTGCGTTCCATAACGGGGCTTGGCGTATTGCTTGTATGACCAAATCTTTAGGTAGCATTTAGTGTAGCTTCTGGGCAAATTTCCATATGTGCCGTTATTTTGGGATTTCCGCTTTGGACTAATTTTGCAATTATTATGAATTTTACTTTGAACCAAGTCAACGCATTATTACAACAAATTCATTAGCCCCACGTTTGTTCACTTTCCAAAGCGTGTTTATCAGTTGTTTGCTAAGCGATAATAATGGCAATGGCAATGGCAGTGGTAAAGGTAAAAGTATATGTATCGGTATAGGTATAGTTAAAAGGGAAACCAAAGACAACTTGTTGCCCAGTTTAAGCAGCTGCGAAGATAAAACCAGAAATGTTTTCGGCGTGACTAACAATGCACACACACAAGACAATCCAATTGACGTACTCGTACTTGTTTGTACATACTTGTTTATACATACATATGATACAGTAACAGGAAAAATTTACTATAAAAACAACAAGCGTAAAGTGCGAAAATGAATTGCGTTCAATAACAATGCGTATGAAATAATTCCCAAAGCACATAAAAAGCTGGCGCGTATGTAAACAAACAGAGAACTACAGTTCAGGTTATTCAATTTCATGGACAATCTTGAAGTGGTCACTGCTGTTCGTATGAATCATCTAGCGTTAACGTCAGCGTCGTTGTCGACCATTCACCCATTGAGACAGCAAATAGCAAAGTGAACATCAAACAAAAGTTCTTGGTTCTACATGTTGTTTTTGTTTTCTGTTTGTCTGTTAACGTTTTATATGACTAACTCAGAATAACCGGAAATATGCATCTGTAATGTCAATGTGTAACAGAAAAACGCACCTTTCAAGATCACAGGGAAAGGCAAATGATGGTATTCCAGAGAGCACCTCCTTATCGCGAAAGCCTTCGGGGAAGCTTTCGATAATAACGCCAGGGGGCGTCGCCGCAACTCCTCCATTTCGGTTGATGGTGCCTCGATCGATGCCGCGTGTGGGTTTAACTTCACACCAAAACTCGAAGAGTTTTTTCACGTCGTTTCTGCCAACGACAACAAAAAATAGGTTCAACATATATATGTATATATACACATAAATAAAGCTGATGAAAATTTTACTGAAGTTGCGGTGTTCAGCGAAGCGTTACGCCCACTGCATATAGTTTTTTTTCCCAGCAGCAGATGGAAATCTCGTCAGCAGACAAATAGAAAATACTCACTTGATACGCGAACCCATTTGGATATTTGACTGCGTTCTAGCACATTTTTTAATCAATTTTATGTGTGTTGGTTGATCTGTTTATGCAACTGAATCAGCTATTTTTATAATGTATGTACTTTCAATTTTATTTGTAGTGTCACACAGCAGCACTCCGCATAAACAGCATAAACATATACAGACGGCTGTCTCACTGTCACACTCTGCCCCTTGCTTTTGCTCTTTCTCTTTCCCTTTGTCGATTCACGATTCGGATTCGCGACGTCATTGAATCATATCATTCATTGTTTTTAAATAGGACTTGCGTATGCAAATTTTGAAGACCACTGCACATTAGATTTTTGGCATTATTATTAGCCCAAATAATTAATAATACACTTGGCACACTGATGTCTATGCAAAATAATTCAACAAAAACACTTTCAACGACAAAACACCAGCAACCAACAGCGCAGCAACGCATACGAACCGACCCCGACAGCAGGTTGCACTTGTACTCGATGCCAATTCTTGTCTACTCGATAACCGACTGTAACGGTCAGCTGTGGTGCTTTGGCTCGCGGTATTTTAACATCGATATCGATTTATTTTAGGTATCAATCAACCTCGAATTTTTAACGCGTGTGCGTGTTTTTTGTTGTAATAATTATATAAATAATTATTATATAAACAGAAAAATAAAGCAGCTGCCGTGTAATTATTGTAGCTGTGTATTATTATTGTTGTACTGTGATTTCGGATAAAGTTAACATATGTTAAATTTAAATTCAAAACTTCATTTGCATTTATCTTCTTTAGGACTGCGCTTCTGTTAATAACAGTTCAGCAAACAGTTCAGTTCCACAAACATATGTTCACTCGTGGAAGAACCAAGTGAACTTGCATGTTGTTTTTGTTTACAAATCAGATTCGTTACACTTAAAAAACTAACCAGTGCTGTGATTTTTACATTAGTACAACACAAACTAAACAAATTGCATGAAATGTCTGTTATTGGTGCCGTTATATAATTGAAAATGTTAAATTTTAAAAACTAAAACAGAATTTCTTTCGGACAGACAAAATTAGTCTATAATTTTAAGGCAGTGACAACTTAACCTTCGTTTACTTTACAACAGCTTGTTAAGGCAAGTGAAATTACAAACTTTAATATGCGTGCGTCACAATTGGCGTAGTAATTACACCACCCACCTTTTTTCACCTACTAAAATAGCACAAAAGTTCAAGTCCCAATACCCTTTGGTCAGGGCTATTGATTTTGTTGTTGCACGTGATGCCAAAACAAATGTCAATATTGTGTATGTAAGTATGTTTGTGTGTGTGTGTGGTGTTTTTGTGAGTGTTAGCCATGATTCGACGGCCAATTTTGCCTTTGAACGGGCGACCTGGTGGCCTAGAAGCAGCGCCAGGGCGGTTATTGCCGATTTGTAAGCCATTGGAAATACACATCAAAAAATTTGTTTCACTCGTGTCACACAACAAAATTATCTAAATTTTAATTTCAAATTGTATTATTTTTATTATTACATTTCTTCAAGGTAAGCGCTAAAACAACTTTTATGGAACGTTATAATGCAAGGCAACAATAAAAGTGTCGAACTTTCGTATACCTAGTAGTTAACGATAAAAAAACGAATTTTATTATACTATAGTAACTGGCTAGTGATAAGCGTTAGTTAAGATATTTGCCCCTGCCTCCTGCCACCTGCCCCCTGCTGCGAAATCATGTTGCCCCTCAAGGCGGCCATTCAAAATCAAAGGCCGATTATTGAAATAATAAATTTCGCCCGATTTTCGCAATTGGCTAGTCAGTATGACAGCAGAAGCGCAAGTTCAACCTCCATCCAACAGTTACAACGATTTGCACCACAAAAACAACAACCACAACGATCAGAGCGACGATATCTTCAACTGAAAAAGGATCTGCTGTGAGTGTGAGATAGATAAGCCCATTACAAATAACAACAAAAAAACGTATCTTCTGTGAAATCTACGTAGTTTATTTACGTTTTTTTGTGTGCTGATAACGAGAGCATTACGAAGCTCCCGTTTAAGTGTACGCCATGAGTCCATCTAGTGATCAACGTACTGGTAACCAGCAACAGCACCAGCTGTTAGGTCTCCCCCTCAATCAATATTCAACGTACACACTCATTGTGACTATACTATAGTACATGTTAGCCAGTACGATAAGATATGCCCCCATACGTATAGTACATATACATATCATATCAAGCCGAGTGAATTCCAACAGACAGTTCCATTCACCATTTTGAATTAGCGGGTTCTGTTATAAATTGTAATTTGCACGCTTTCAAATTGCAGCCTTCCTCGGGATCAAAGTATCTTGTTTGCTGTGCGAAGAATACACACGGATTCTGTTTCAGTCACCATGTTGTATTCCATGTACGCGTACCTATCACATCTGCCGCGATTACACGCGCTGGGCTTTGCGATTTTCGCGTATGTAATATATTACCTAATTCAGGTGGTAAAGGTAATTATCGGATTACGTCATTTCCTTTGTGTCTGATTTGTTTAACAAAAAACTTGTTCAATTTCGCTTAGCGCCCAATTATTGCCTGCGCGGAGGGACCATTTAAGCAATACTTGATTAAGAACATGCCCACGCTCGAGAACAAGTACTGGCCAACTTTCTGGTGTGTGGAGAGTCGTGCTCAGACCGTTCTTGCGAGTCTGCTGCGATCCAAGAGTCTACCGCGTGTCAACTACCGCAGGTAAGTTGAAGTCCTATCATGTCCGGTCAACGAGACTCAGCCTAAAGTTAAAAGATAATTTATTATTTATTGTTTTGCTTTATAGAGAAATACTTAGCTTGAAAGATGGCGGTGAGGTGGCGCTGGATTGGATGGAGGAAGGCTGCAAAGAGCATGCACCTTGCGTATTAATATTGCCTGGGCTGACGGGTGAATCCCAGGCGGAGTATATCAAGTGCCTTGTTTTTGCCGCCCAAGAGGCTGGCATGCGCGTGGTTGTCTTCAATAATCGTGGTCTGGGTGGCATTGAGCTGAAAACACCTCGTCTGTACTGTGCGTCCAATTGTGAAGATTTGTGCGAGGTTGTGCAACATGTGCGGCGCACCCTGCCTGCACACTGTAAATTAGGTGCTACTGGAATATCCATGGGTGGCCTAATACTTGGTATGCACAATAAGTTAATGTTATATAATATAATCTAAATCTAATTTATTTGATTATTCAGGTAACTATTTGGCGCGCAAGAGCGACGAGGCACGTATCAATCTGTCGGCTGCCAAGATTATATCTGTGCCTTGGGATGTGCACAAGGGCAGCGCCAGCATTGAGAAGCCGGTCATCAATAACTTGCTAGGACGTCATCTTGCAGGCAGCTTGTGCCGCACACTTCGCAACCATTTGGAGGTCTACAGGGATATCTATCAGGATTCTGAGATTGATATGCAGCGAATTTTGCGTGTAAGTACGAATGATTATTATTTAATGATACCAATTAATAAATAATTTATTATATCTGATAGTGCAAGACGATCAAAGAATTCGACGCACTGTTCACGGCAAAGCAATTTGGCTATGCCCATGTCAATGATTACTATACAGATGCTACGCTGCATAATAAACTTGACCACATATCGGTGCCACTGCTGTGCCTGAGCGCAGCAGATGATCCCTTTCAGCCATTGGACGCCATACCCATTAAGGCGGCAAATCAGTGCACACATGTGGCTATTATAATAACGGCCCGTGGTGGACACATTGGTTTCCTTGAGGGCTGGTGGCCATCTACCAAGGATCAATACATGTGCCGTCTTTTTACCGAGTATTTTAGTAAGGCGCTGTTTGACGACGATGGCGAATTTGTGCGTGCATCCAACAAAATGCACGAGCGGTATCTTGCCAAGAAAACGCTGGAGTTGAGTTCGCATCTCACTACTCCTTCAGAGATGATGCTGCTAGAGAAGCCAGTGGAACAACTGGAGCACAACAAATTGAAGCTGATGTAGATTATTGGCTTTAGCCACTAGTTGTCGAACTGTATAGCATATTGCTGCATATGTATTATGATTACCAGTACTCGACGCCAGCTGGAGACTTGTGATATGAATTTGATCAAAATCCAAAGTGTTATAAACAATTAACTAAATATTCAAAGAAAAAAAAAACAAAAAAAGAAGGAAAAACACTGCGAAAGCTGTTAGAAATGAAAATTTCCGCTAGAACGTATATTAGTCACATATCAAATTGGAAAAGTGAATTAAAAGCTTTAAAAAATTTCGTATTTTGGTAGATAAACTGCAAACTCGCAATTGAAACTATGACACAGTACAATAATCTTAATCAAACTATATATATTTTTTATTAATTCCATATGTTTAACTAATAAAAAATACAACGCTTAACAAAACAAATTAATTATTATTATCATCATTATTTTATGCATTCACTTTCGTAAATTGTAAAATAGCGAGCAGTTGAAAACCGTTTACAGCTAAGCACGTACACATGTAGATAGGGTATATATAAAAATTTGGGGTATTTGGATATAATTATTATCATTTAAGGGGAAGGGTAAGCGGGCTGCCTGCTGCCTAGATGGGCTTGTATAACAATGTGGTAACATATTTCTTACGATAACGATGTGTGGCACTGAGCACCATGACCCCATCTTTGATGGAAAGCGCATACAAGTGGTTCAGCATAACATGGTTCGGTTCAGGCAACAATGTGGGCTCACACTGGGATATAAACAATTGAATTGAAGTTTTATTATAAAAAAAAACAAGTTGCCACTTACCGAGAGCGGTGTATCCTTGTTGAGTATGACCTGAAGAAGATGTGGCGGTAGGACTGGGGGTCCGGACACCTTCTCCCAGGGCTTCGTCTGTGGCACCTCCTGAGAATACTCCCTTTCCGCGTAATTCGGCACGTTCTCGCTATCTTTGGCCAGAGCTTGGAATACCTCAAAATCCGAAGGGCGCACCGATACCAAATTATTTTTGCTGCCCTCATCATTTTCAACGCTTTTCTGTAAGTGGGACGCACAATCAATTGAAATAAGAACGCAAAACAATTAGAGTTATGCGCGTTTAGGGTTGTCAGCCCAATTCGAATGAAGACCTGATGTCTCTCAGCTTTGTTTACAGTCCAGCACCGATTGCACAACACATACACATACGTACATACATATGTACATGAAAAATAGTGTACTGCGTCATAGATTGTAAACATTGAAGACATATCGATTTTCCATTGGAATACTTACTAGTTTTGGATCATGCTTCCACTCGCCGTCCACACAGAACTTGTACTGATGGTCGCCCTCAGGTAGATCAATGATAGTCACAAAATTGCCATGGCTGGGCACCATTTTGATGGGTTTCCAATCGGAGAATGTGCCCGAAATTGTTACATATTTACCACCGTAATCCCAACGTATCACTGTTGGTAGCGCTGTTTTCTTTGGTTCGTCGTCATCATCGTCGCCTGTTGGCAGTGATCCTGCTGCCTGTTCATCATCGATGTTTTCATCCATTGTGTTTTCTCTCTCAACTGCTGCTGTTGCTACTGCTGGTTCGTTATCAACTACTGATGTGCGTTTAGTTGCCGTTGTCGCACCCGCTCCCGCCTTCGTATAATACGGGTCTTCGTCTTCTTGCGACGAACCCTCGTTCAAGACTGCCGTATGTTTTTTATCGAACGAGAAAGCTTGGCCACCACCAGCTCCAATAGCGCCCAAAGCTGCTGCGCCCGCGCTACCGCCCCCGCCGCTTGCTCCAGCACCACCACTTGCCACTGAGTCGCGAAAGTGTGCGGGAGAACTTGGCGTTGAGAGGTCGGTCGACTTATGCCGCTCACGATGCATTTGCACAGTGGAGCTGCCCGCGTTTCCCATATTGCACTTGCAATTATTTTCTCTCTTTTTATTTGGAGGTTACTTAAAGCATTTAAAATTGTTGGACGTTTTTTGTTTTGGCACTTTGTTTTCCTTGAGGCTTGTGTTTTTAATGTATTTTTAAGTCGACTTGTATTCTCGTTTAGGCAGAAACCTTGAATCAGTACTTTTATTTATTTTATAAATTAATTGGCATTAAGTTTTTAACTTTTATTATTTAATAGTTTGTTTTTGTCGTAAAAAAGCTAATTATAATTACAACTATATATGTGTGCATATGTATGTTTGTATACATATGTATTGTATATTCGCAGTTCCAATTGGACTTGACTCATTTGATGAGAACACTACAGAGTTGTATTATTCATTTCATCGACTAGGGCTGCAGCATTCATAAGAGCACAGCTGTTAATCTTCGGAACTGTTTTTGCACCAGTCAATTTATATCCATTTTGGGAATGCAGGACAGACAGCTCTACATATTGAATAATATCAACAGAATAGAGCATAAACTATTGTATGAATTTGCATCTATTGATCTGGTTCGGTTGAACTAATGTTTGCGTTGTGTATGAAGCCCTGCGCAGATGTGCAAGGTTTATATGTGAAAAAGATTAGAAGGCCCGTATAGAAAACTAATTAAGCACTTTTAATACATAATAATGGCCGAATTGGTGAAAGACTGGCTGACTGATTATCAGCGTGCTCGCCGTCAGCCAACGGAGTCTGAAGCTTTTGTCGTGGAGCATGAAACGGATCCAGAAATTGCCGAGGCCATATTTACAATATTTAATGAAAGGCAAAGGAACGAAGACCTAGTGCATGACATTTGCCAGCAGTTGCTGGCCTTCTATCGAGCGCCGGAAGTAACACTACATAAGTTTCCATTGCAATTTTTACCCGTATTGATATACACGTACCTTCATGCGGTGGCAGCAGGTGACAAGAAGGCGTCTCGCGGCGTAGAGACTCTACTCATATGCATTTACAATGGCGAGGTGTCCACCGACGATGGCAACCAAAAAATAGTCGCATTCCGTATGCCAATACTGGCACAAGCATCCGTTTACCATGAAGTAAAGAATCTGCCAATGACCGATCTTCGGCGCTGGGAGGAAAATTGCAATCGTGAGATTAAGTGGGGGCCACATCTGCGCATTGAATCAGTAAATGCTCAAAATAGAATGCGCATCATGACGGCGTTGCTCTTCTGCTACAACCAGCAGGTAAGCTTAACTCAAAAGTCCTCTCTGCTGCATCTTTGCCGCGTGACATCACAGATGGTCAATCAGGGATTTACCACAAAATCTGGACACGGTCATCGGTTGAGCTATGGGTAAGCAAACAATTCGATAAGATTATTATGTTTATACAATTAACATTTTTATAACTTATATTTAGGTCCGATCCAACGACGGTTACTACATTTCCCAAAAATTCCTCACCACGGATACCTCTCTCAGCGATGTTTTTAATAGAACTGGTGCACGCTATCTATTATGCGATGTTCAATGGCTTTGGCACAATCGCCATACAGACCCTGGAGGATATACACAATCGTGCCAGCTATGAGATGTACACGGAACTAATACTGGTTACAAACGCTGTGCGAAATTCACTTCATGCCAATCCATCGGGACAGCCGAATGATGGACCCATGGGCTTGAGTGTGGCGTTGACACCTGCTACGAATACCGTCACGACCTCAGTCTCAAAATCGATGATTACGAATGCTTCATTCCGTACGAAAAAGTTACCTGATGACATACCTATACAAGTGCAGGATCTCACAATGCCACAAGCGCCACAGCAGTTGGCCAGTGTTACGGAGGAAACGGAGCCGGGTGCTAAGGAGTCACCCTCGACCAAGGAGAACAGCGGCACGCGCACTTCTATTATAAGGCCGAGCATGGAGGGTATAAAAGCGCAGGCGCATAAAGCCCTCATTGCTGGTTTTAAGAAGTCCAAGGACAAGGAGAAGGAAAAGGATAAGGAGCCGCCAAAACCACCGCAACGCAAATTTGACAAGCACACCCAGCGCAATTCGCTGCTCCAGCTGCAGACACAAACAACGGAGACAAGTCTGGACTACGAGAAGAATCCGTTGGCAGTCAGCAAGTCGAAAACGTACGATGCCGTTGCGGACTCGCAACCCACCGACATGCTGCCGATGCAAACGTTGTCGCTGATCAATGAAAATGGCAGCAATAACTTCAGCATGGAAAGCGATATGAACGATGGCATTCCCGTCCTGATTGGAACAGGCACCGGAGTTGCACCCAGTACAATGACATCACTGAACAGCAACACAACTTCCATTACCAGCAGTGATATGCTAACCAAAAGCTTCGATTCCAGCGTGGAAATGGCACCTTTGGGTCACAGCAACAGCAATGGTGGAAAACTAGCTGAACACGTGCTGGAATAATGGAAATATGCATCCCATTCCACGTTCAAGTTCAAACCAATTAGCCAAATTCTAAGTATATTTATTATCATTACGCGTACCATATTCGCACGTTACCTTGGGGTATTAACTGACGTACCATACCCAGTTGGGGTTCGTCCAGGCTACACGTTGGGACGTTTGGAACTGTAAATGTACCGCAGCAATACTTAAAACGATTGAATTTTGTTGATTTTTATTGTCACTCTTAGTTGTTCGTATGTATTATTGTACTGTATTCTAATTGTTGGTAAAATGTACATTACTAATTAAATAATTAATTATGTAATTTTTGATTAGGTTTAAGATATAACAGTCCCCCACACATACAAATACCTAAAGGAGAAATATAGCCAAGTAACCCGTTGTCAGTCAGAAAAACTTTACTTATCCAAATGCTAAAAGCATTTAATACTCGTATTGAATTTAATGTGAATATGAAACTATTCCTTATACATAGGTATAAAGCTCTATAGATCGGATAAGAACCTCTCCCTTCCTTCTCTTGGTATTACTGGTCTACATGTTGGTTTATTACGAGTATACGTTAAGCAATATATGAATATAATGTTATTGAAACACTTACAAAACATACATACATATATATACCATGTACCATACGTATACAAATACATATGTAAGCCTATATATACATGCAAATATTTATTGAATGTTATTATTATTGATTTAAAATAAAAGAAAATATATACATAAATGAATTTGATATCATTGATTCTGCTTTTTTCTAAACTTGCTCTGCAGGAAAATTCGTGGCACGTCCACACCTTCCTTCAGATTGAGGGTGCGCCGATGAATATAGTTGTTGGATATCACGTCGAAGCCGTTGTTGCTGAACAACTGTGCCAGCTCCTTTTCAGAGAAGTAATAGCTCCGTGTACCATCTTGTCGCATGTACAGATTCTCAGAGATTTTGTGACCAGGCTTGAAGCGTATCTGTGCCATGTCGTAAAGGCCGTAGTCTCTAAAGAGTACCAGGCCACCAGGTCTTAGTAGCTTCCATATATTTCTGACCACATCAACAAATTTGTCTGGATGAATGGCGGATAACACAAAAATCATGGTACACACATCTAAAGTCTCTTCGGAAATGTGCTTATGCACCTGTTGCGTCGTTATGTCGCACTGGAAGGCTGTCATATGATTTGAGTCGTAGAGCGAGTTGGAACACACAAAGTCCACGGCACGTGGCGAAAAATCACAAGCATAGAAATAGAATCCCAAATTAGATGTGTTCCCATTGTCTTCCTCTTTTAGCTGTTCCTCCAGCAAGGGAAAAACTAAATTGCCAACACCGCAGCCTACCTCCAAAAGTTTACGCCTCTTTTCTGGAGTTTTACACTGTTGGTCTGCAAGGAGTTCTTTGAATTCGCGTGTCGTCCAGTGTCGATCTTTGAAGAAACGTGTTTCATTGCGTTTATAAAATAAATCCCAGTGTCGTTGAGCATCTATTTCAAGTTTGTTTGCTTTAAATTCGGATATTAAACGTTTGTCCTGCTCTTTGAGCTGTAGTAATTCGGAGGCGGAGAGCTGTCTTGTTAGTGTAGTTATTATATCTGGTTCCATGTTGTTTGGCTTCTTTTGTTAATAAGGCACAAATAGTGACAGCGCGTGTTGTATTCAAAACAGATATATTATTGTCTCATGCGATAATATGTGTTCATACAACAGTACAAGGTAGCGCAAGCTATTGGCAAATGATTACCTCACAAGCTCATTTAACTTCGAACATTATCAAATAAATGAAATGATTGATAATTATTATAACTTTGTTACAAGAATTCAGAAATAAACTAATTTAATTATATACATTTTTATAATAAAGTTGCATGAAATTAATTTTTACGCATTGTGTTACCTTGGATATTTCTTCTATAATTAGAGGTATCGAAGGCATAAATTTGTATCGATAACATACAACGTGCAACACTGCATTTGTTATGATACAGGAAAATGGGCGCGTATTTTTAGAACTAAAGCATATTAGCCGTTATGTGAGCTAGTATTGGGAATCAAATTGAACTGATAGGGTGGTTGCTTAGGTGTACGTGAGCAGCTCTTTACAGCTTTTTACAAAGATTAAATATATGAATAAAATTATAGGTAAACAAATAATTTCTTTATTGCATTGAGTTTTGTAGATTATTATAAATCGAAAACTCTTAAATGTATGTATTATTAAGAAGATAACAAATAACAAAAGTTAAACGAATATACCAACCTAGAGATTGGTTGATTGCTTTGGTCTTTGATTGCAGAAGAATGCGGCCCTATCTGCCCATTATGGTGGGCTCGTCGGCCATAGCAATTTCATCAGTGGGTGCTTTGGCACCCTTCTTTTTGCCCGAATACCAGAGGAACATTAAACCGCATACAATATTGCACACAAACGTGAACCATGCCAAAATGACGCCATAGCCATATCTAAAAAGTAGAAAAATAATTAGTCAAAATGAATTTCATCCTTAAGTGAATTACTTACATCAACTCCGCATCATCTGGATAAGAATAGGACAAATTTTTGCTGGTGTAGTCAATGGAAGAGAAGAGCACCTGCAGTACCACAAGCGCTGTAGATGCTGCTACCAGGTGTATGCCGCCGGCCAGTCGCTTAAACATGTAGCGTGGATTCATGAAGGTGTAAAAGGAGAACACAGCGCCCAGGCTCATGACGAAAAGCGTGATGCAAGCAAAGGATGCCTGTGTTCGTATATAGTCTGCAAGTATATACCAAGCCATTATCAATAGAAACCACTTCAACAATGATCTAGGTCAGAAATACAATATTTACCCATTAGTGCGTCATCAAAGCCGGGCTCAGTGCGCAAAGCGTTAGAGTTGGGAAACATGTCAATATACTTGCAACGCGCTGTTTAAGAAATACCAATAGAAATTACATTATGATCATTTCTGTTTGGGCTATCACTTACGGTAGGGAATATAGCTGTAGAACTCGGTCAACCCTCCCTTCTTCGGTGGCAGTGGTGGCACCAGAATTAATATGACCCGCTCCTCATTAAGCACATAGGCTGGTATGCCAATGTCGCGAATGTAGACCCCCAAGAGGCGTACCACTAGCGGATAGTCCGTCCAGTTTTGAAATATTGATAGCTGTGCCACCTCTGGTATAACATAGTGTGACCACGTATTGTTCAACTTCACGCGCTGCAGTGCACCGCCAAAGGTTCGACTTGTAATTATTCCACTTACATCGAGCGGATTGACGGGCTTGGGTTTCGTTGCTGTGGCATTAAGCTTGCGCTGATTCTCCTCCGTTGACATGACCAGCTTATGAAAGGCGCTGCGAAACTTTTGAAACTCCTCCTCCTCCCCACGCGCCCAATGGGCGAACATGCGTCTCCTTGCGGGCTCCGTAAAATTGTCCGTCACATCAAGCCCCTCATTGGCAAAATTCTTGATAAACTCCATTTGGGAGAGATTCCGTTTAGCATCGTTTATGGCTGTCTGGGAGGTGAATGATACGGAGCTAAAGTTGCGCACAACCTGTGCATTGCTAAGCGCATTTGGGACAATCGTGTTGCGACAATGACGCCACAAGCCCGAATGCGAGGACATAAAGAAGCGTCGCGTTTCCGGTATGAAAATTCCTATGCGAACAAAATGAGTAAACAGCAGCCAGAAGGATGATGAGATCAAGCTGTACGTACCCGATTCACCTGATATAATAATCCAGTGATCTGTGGATATGGCAATGATCCAAGTTATTAATGAGATTACCATCATTAGACTGCAACCGAGCAGCATGCGACGCTGGAACATGTAGGCCTCCATTAGCGGTCGTCTGGCCTCATCTCGGCCAATCGTCGAGGTGGAAACGTCTCGCTTCATCCTGGCAATTTGAGTTCACTTTCTACGGGCTCAGCAATTGTGTTGCCGACTGTTGGCGGTCTCCGGGCGATACCAATGGGAAATCCACACGCACATGGGACAAGGCACGTTCCTGTCAAATGATAATGAAAATTAACCACCGCTTATATATATATTTACTATGTCTAGAGGCTAAACAAATGAAGTCACGTTGCGTATACGCATAGTTGTACAAGGCCCACAAATTGTTCTGCCTGCGAGTGAGTGTATTCCCTCACATCATCATAATTATATTATTCAGCAGGTGTCTGGCAGAACTTGCCCAATTCTCAGTTATTATTTATTCGTGGATTTTTGCTTTCGTCTATTTTTATGAGCGGCTCCGATATTCAAAGCAAGATATGCACTCGTGGTATTGATGCACCATTAGTCTGGTTCTGGCCATTAATAATGATGAAATTGTTAATTTGCATGTTGATTTTGGCATCTTTTACGGGTTGAGAGCGAAAACGTTTTCGAAACCGTCCCATGTCCGTCGTATATTTATTTACCATCTCGTTTGACAGATATTAAGCAAATTGGTTTGGAATGTACAAAAAATAATGTGATCTTTTTTTGTTTTCGAAACCATATTTCTTATTTTTTTTATAAGTTTTAATTCTAGTTTATTTTGCAAATATTTTTCGAGAATTGGGTGCGCCCGCGTGTGGGCGTGGGTGGTGTGTGTGTGGTGTGTGTCGTGTGTAAGTTCCATAGCAAAATAGACAAAAGTACGACTACATACAGACATACATAACGAGCACATGACAGGTTTTTCCTTCTTATTTATATATATGTGTTTAATTGCTCTGTTTCACATCATCAAGATAATAAAATATACCCGAAATATGTATATTATGTACGTATATTATATACATTATAATATTTGAAATGCTGCGCATTTGAGTACCAAGAAATGTTGTTTTCATACTTGGGAAATACCACAACAAGTTGCATTTATTCTTTTTTTTATTAGCTCAGAGTTATGGCGAGGATTTGTTTGTGTTTCATTGCCTCCAATCTTTGATCTTTAATATTTGCGCTCATGTTGCATGCAACTTCGTTTCCGTGGTTTATTTTTAAACAAACCGAATGCAATGGTCTTTCTCTGCAGCAGCAGCTGCAGTTGCAGTTGCAGTTGCTTGGAGTTGCATGTGCGTCAGTCGGATGAAGTGCGTCATTTGAAAAGAGAAGGAGACCTCTTTAATGGCAGAGAGTTGTATGCTACGAGTATGTAATACACCCGCCGCAGCAAGTGGCAAGTGCTACATTTTAATACTTTTTCTGTTTATTTTTCTTTTCTCTTTGGTTTATTTTCTCGTTTGTTTTATTTTGCACGGTAGAAAAAAATTTAACTTTACGCATTTGGCGCGCCTGCCATTTGTTTTAAACAAATTTGTCTTGAACATTTCGTATTTTTAGACAAAATGTACAGTTATCAAGCTGTGTCTATATACTCGTACATACACATTCCTAGGTAATGTCTTCGAATATATCTTTCGGACTAACCGACCGACCAACTGACTGACTGACTGACTGACTACTGACCGCATGACAAAATCGCTGAAACGGTAATTTTTCACAGCTCATTGTCTCTTCTTGTATGATATGCGATGCCCCTCAGATAGCACATATTGACATATTTGTCATGGCAGGTTTTCTATATATCATTAACGAATATAACTATATTTTTGTTAGAAAATTTAGAAATATCCACGCAAAACAATGTCTCGTATTTTAAATAAATACATATATAACTTATGAAAAAGATTTTAGTGATTATTTATTTGCTAATGTGGCGGACATTGTATTTTAATTCAGTTTATTAACGTTCCGCGTTCCCTTTTTTCTTTAATTCCCCAGATATTTATTTTAAGTTAATGCCACGCATAAATTAAATCAACGGCACATTAAATCTGTATGACCAACGGAACGTGCCCAATAACTGTCAGATCTTAGCTGGCAGACTATATGATTTATCGTTATATAAGTGCAGAGGATGGTCAAGAAGAGGGTGCATTTACTCGATTTGTTTACCATTAAAGCTTCCGATCTTGCACTAAAGTTATAGTTTACGATCGATTTATTGAATCTGTATTTGTTTTGATTTGAAGGTTTGCGAGGGGCACTCGGTGCCAAAGCCGACGCGAAGCACGCACTGTTCCAAATAGAGTATAGAATTGGCCAAGTGCTACACTCAAAAGTCAATGCGATAACAAAAATATAATTGAATACTATTAGAGCTAAACGAAAGCGTTTAATAATATAAGAGCATGAGTGCCAATAGCGCGCAGACTGCGGCACGGCACGGCACGGATATGGATGCGGACTTCCAATTTCCAACAATACAAATCAAAATGCACACAATACACAAACTTTGAGATCCCCGATCGCAGCACGGACGCTAATTGGTGCTGCTGGCTGATGCAGAGCACAAGCACAGACTGACTGACTACTAGAGGCAGCTAAAGCAACATCAACAGCAAAAGCAGCAACGGCTAAAGCAACGCCAGGCACCAGTGGTTGCCCTGGTCGCGAATCGCGTTGAGGCGTCGATAGTGGGAGCAAGAAAAAGAAAAACCACAAAACAAAAACAAAAGACTGAGTAGAAGTAAGCCCATTGTTGCTTGGCCGGCGCTGATTTGCGAGCGTAAAATGGCCCGCAACATAAACATAATGGTGGCGTTGGCGGCGAGCGTTCTACATACAAGAATTTTCATATACAGACGGGGTGGGATAAAGGCGTGTAGTCATATTGGCACATGTATGCGGTGGCATGGGTATAAAAATAAACATACGCTGTCGCAAGGCAACCAGTGCATGCCACCTGCAGAAACCACCTGGTTCTGGGCCAAGCCCAAGTAAGTTTCCAAGCATGAACTCTGCATTGTCGTGAATCTCTGCGTCATCGTTTTTTAATTGCTCCATAAAAACTGGCTATTGTAGTGGAGCAACTGTGTGTGTGTGCGTGTGTGTCTGTGTGTGAATACGTGCCTGTGTGTGCGTGTGTGTACATAAATTTAGAATTTGTTGAATTTAGGCATCTCTTCTATTTTCTTTTAATGATACAGAGCCATGGGCGGCTATTTATATACATACTCGTACATACATTGCCAGCCAGCCGCATGCCAGCACACAACATCAACAATCCTGCACCCGCACCCGCACCCGCTCCCTAATCTTTGGGCCAAGCGAAAAGCTATTAAACGTTGACAACGAGTTTATGAATGCTGTTAGATCTTCTTGGCATACCATTAACGCATCATTCAGCGGAACGGGGCACACCAGGCAGATGACGTCGTGCGGGACTACAGCTAACCACTTGTTAATGCTTGTTTTGCCAGCCTGTGTGTGGATGTTTGTGTCTATTGCTTTCGATCTGTGATGCGCAGTGCGCCCATATCCAGATTTAGTTCGCTGAGTATATCATTTTGAGCGGTACCCTGCATGGTCAGACCCGCAATGACCTGTTGCGCTTCAGGACAATTTACGCAGGCATTGCGTATGGCTAGAATACTCCACTCACGCATCACTGCAAGTACAGAAATGAAGAAGAGGTCAATAACATAAATTGCAATCAACTCAGAAGAACGTACAAGGATTACGTGCATCCATGACTGTGCAGTCAAGCAGCGCAGGCAACAGCTGCGTGTCAAGGCAGTAACCTCTGTTGGCCGGATTCTCGTATAGCAAATTGGCCGTACAGCGAACTAGTAGCGTTTTAAGTTCAAAGGAAACTTTTGCTTCATACCCCGCGTCCATGTCTGAAGTAAGCGCCACTTCCTCCAGCTTTGTCATCGGTTTATCCACGCTGCCAACGCCATTGGGCTCTTTGCCAGCAGCAACAACGCAACGCAGCAGACTGCTGACATTGATAAACAGTGATTGATCGCTGGCATAGATTGCCGCATACTTTTCAGAGCCACTGGCGCTTGCTATGATGCGCAATAGCGTGTGTACTTCTCGCGGATGCAGTTCATGGCGCAGGTTCATCGTTTCACGTAAGATGCAATCCGATTTCATCCGGAACTCCTTAGCAAAAAACTCCAACAACAATTTACTAAGCTCACCATTTGGACTATTTTCACGCAGGTAGTGGGCCACATAATCTAAAAAGGCTATTCTTTCCTCCACTATTGTTATTCTCTGATAGCAAATAACACAGGTACGTCCATTCTGGACAATGAAATGCTCCAACAGAAAGTGAAGGAATTCAAAATTGTAATTCGATTGCGTCTCGATTATGGACTGCCAAAGGCGCACACAAGTCTGAAACACCAACTGATCGGCGACGACTTGGGCACCTAAGCCCAAATATACGTTATACAAGATCATGAGCAACACATTATTGGAACTGCCCAATGGCGCAGCACATGCCTGCTCTAATATGTGAGCCCCATGGGCCTTCCAAGTCGCTGCCTGTGAGCTTTTATTGTTTACCACGCTATTGGCAAGCACCTGTAACGTCAAATTGTGCACAGTTCGATGCTCTGTTCTCATAATTGGATTGAAAACAACATTTTGAACAAACTGTGCAAATTCACCGTTGCTAGCCAGTGTATTTTGACTTTCATGGCTTTGGGTGAGCAACAGGCGAATGATTTTTAACAATGTCGTGATTTCTGTCCCCTCATCGGTAAGACTTAGTGTACTTATTTTCTGAATAGCTTCGATCGTTTCTTTATGCTAAAAATTATATCCATTAGCAGTATTAAAACAATAAATAAATAAAACCATATATACCGGCTCCACATGTTCCATCTTGTTTCTATCGTCAGAATTGTTTTCGCCTATCGATTTTTATTATTAACATTTCAAGCGAAAAAAGAGGTATTCCCGCAATACTCAAAATATGCTGCATAACAAACTTAATTAAAATTGCGTTGAACTCGTATCACATAATTCTCAAAAATATTTCAGAAACAATTGTATTATTTATTTTAACACAATATACACATAGCAGCAATAAAACATAACTAAAATTGTTCTTATCTCTAACTCATATGACACTCTAATAATATATATATTTCTTTTATATTATAATTTTTTTTTAGGACTCCAGTATTTTGGAGTCAGTTAGCAGCCTTTTAATTTAAATTCGAATCTGGTTTCTCGTTTCCCTTCAAATTGGTTTGGGCCTCTTATAAATTTACATTAACTTAATGTAGTTTCCTGTAACTAAGAACCGGCAGATTTTTTTCAACTAGTTCCCGCTGTTAATAACATTTCAGGATATGTTAAGTTGTGATAGTCGGTATGTTGGCAAAAGAGGCAAAAAGCAACAATTTCTATTTATTTACCTATTTATATAAAAGTACTTACGAAAAGATTGGCAGTTTTTAATTAAAAATGATTATTTTTTAACTTACATAGGTAAAAGTTAACTTTTTAAGAGGCAACCGTGTATATGTCAACCCGTTTTGCTTTTTGTCAAAAACAAACACACTATATATTTCATGCAAAATTCTTGATTCCCGTATTATTATGCTTATTAATCGCGCGCTATGTCAAAGTTGGCAAACTCAGGTGACGTAAGTAAGGACAAAGAGGACCTCCAAGGTCCACAACTCTTAATTGAAATCCAAAAATACAGTTACAGATTTCATGCCAATGTTACGCCGCGGCTTCAAGCATGCCGACACAACCTGCCCACACAGAGGTTGTGGCAGCCACCAGCTCGCCAGTTTCATCCCCACAAACCCCGATACAGTAACATAAAGCCTGTTAGTGAACCGGCGGTGTCTGACGGAAGCACGGTACCCACAATAAACCTAATCAAAGCAATTGCATTTACAGGCGCAGTAAGTTAATTGACATCCTGATGTATCTGTTCACTTATATGATCCGAAACTAACTATTGATTAGTTCAGCGTCGGCTGCTTTGCTGGCGCCACCATCATGGAATACGAGAACACACGTAGCATGATTATTTCTAAAGCAAAACAAGCTCGTTATGGTTGGTGGCAAAGTCGCTCGCTTACGGATCGCGACACTTGGGGACAATTCAAGCAGGACGTACGTCGTTTTTGGGATTCACTTTCGCCCGGTGATAAAACTTTTGCTCCCATATGTTTCTTTAACTTGCTTGCCTTCGCCTTGTGGCGTGTACCCTCTATGCGAAATACCATGTTGACCTTTTTCACATCAAATCCAGCAGCGCGTAAGTTTTATTCATAAATGAATTCATGTTTTCAACTATTGACTTTTGATGATTTTGCAGGAGTCGTTTGCTGGCCCATGTTCCTTTCTACATTCAGTCACTACTCAGTCATGCACATCTTTGCTAATATGTATGTGCTGCATAGCTTTTCTAATGCTGCTGTTCTGTCCATGGGCAAGGAGCAATTCATGGCAGTCTACTTAAGTGCTGGTGTTTTTTCCAGTTTGATGAGTGTGCTCTACAAAGCGGGTACAAAGCAAGCGGGCATGTCGCTGGGAGCGGTACGTTCTATCTTTCACATGTATACATGGCAATACGTTCATTGATTGTTATGCACTTCTTCTAGTCCGGTGCAATCATGACAGTCTTAGCCTACGTGTGCGCACAGTATCCGGATACCCAGTTGAGTATATTATTCTTACCTGCCGTTACGTTTTCTGCCGGTTCCGCTATCAAAGTAATTATGGGCATTGACTTTGCTGGCTGCGTGATGGGCTGGAAGTTCTTTGATCATGCTGCGCATTTGGGCGGTGCAGCTTTTGGCATGTAAGTACCACCGGCTTATCAGTAATAGCCGTTTTAATTTACTTTTCTTCTGCGAACTTTTACAGCTTCTGGGCGCACTATGGTGCGCAATTATGGGCGAAACGCATTAGTTTGCTGAATCATTATCACGAGTTGCGTAGAACGAAACAAAAATAATAGAGATAATGCACAAAAAGAATGACTCGAGCTAAAATTTGCGAGATGTGGACTTTTAAAGGGAAACGTGTGCATAAGAGTATCCTTGGACATAGTTCGGCCTTTGAGGCTCGTGTTATCATGTGTTAGGTTGAATAAAACGACACAAATATAAATTTAGTTATCATTTATTCTTCTTTCGTCTTTTGATTTGGAGGTGGCATCTCACATAGGTTGCGCTGTATGCGATAGACAACCTCTTTACGGCGTTGTAGGAGCTTTTGTCTAAGCTCTTCAAGCGTTTCTCTTTCGGGCGCATAAGATATGTGTAGTATACCACCGTAGAACTGTGTAGCATCCAGTTGCCGTTTAGCTCGTCGAGCTTGCTCCAGACGATCAAAGTGAACTGCAAAGACATCTGTGAAGGCTTCCAATTCCACTGTCAAGATAATCGAAATCAGTAAATAACAGTACAAAGAATAATGTACCAATTCATCCGTACACACTATTTTTTGCCATTTCGGTGGTTACACATGTACAGGACACCAATTTTCCGAAGCCCTGCATCTTGTTTTTAATGTTTGTATGAAGATTTATCTTAGGTACGCCGAAAACCAAAATGTGCCGAGACTCACTGGCAACTGTATAAACCTGAAAGCTAATATAATTACTGAAGTCTGAAGACAACATTAATATAGACGACATACTTTTACGGCTTTTAGTTCCCGTCCTTGTCGATACTGCAATCTTGTAGTACAGTACTCCAAGCGTTTGTGATGTTCTGTCGGACTCGGCTCCATATCGCTATATCTATTTCCACTCTCTACTTAAATTTTATTAATTCCCCGCAAATCCTTTCCAGCTTTAAAATTCTGAATTGCATTTGTACAGTGCTAATAACAAAATGAAGCATTTTTCAACACTTGTTTGGCAATCGCTTGTTGCGTGTACACCAGCTGTTTCCATCAGTGATGGCGGGAAATGAAAACTGTACGCCAGAAATACGCGCCCAGCATATAAGGGAAAACAGCGGTGGTCATTGATTCATTTGTGTTTAAAGAACCGCAACGTGCAGATTTGAGCTTCTTGATTTTGGATTTACTTTTTTTAAACGCGCTCATATTATTTTACCATATTGATTTTGCTTTATAAACAATACATTACAACATGTCTCAACAAACTCAAATTGCCGGCAAAGAAAACATTACTGACAACATGGAAAAGTTCTCACTAAAGGTAATTGACACGTTTATATATAACTTATAAGTATATATATATATATTATAAATGTGTGTATACTATGTAGAATCCTTCGGAACGATATCTTGTGTAAACATTTCGTAACAATGTACAACTTGTTTATTTACCTATACAGAGCCCCAGCAAAAAAATCCTGACGGAGAACGCTAACAACGTTCGCAAAATGTCCATTACTAATGAGGACAATGGCACAAGCAAGGAGGTCAGCAGTGCCACCAAAGCCGCACAAACTATCATAGAGAGTACTTCAACTCCTTTTGATCCGACGATAGAGCCTTTGCTGCGTGAAAATCCGCGTCGTTTTGTAATCTTCCCCATACAGTATCATGACATCTGGCAAATGTACAAGAAGGTATGTCCAATTCACACATACATAGGTACTTCATGTGTACATACATATATATGTATGCCTGCATAAGTGTGTATGTATGCATGTGTATACATATGTAAACAATTACTTGGTAAAATGGGCGGGAATTTCGTGGCAAAGCGCGGCAAAACGGGTCACTTCGCAGACGTGTCATATATCATGAGTTAAACTCGATACAGAAAGAGGGAAAATACATAGAACAATGATGAGATTAGATTATTATTAATGAAGCTTTGTTAACAATATCGTTAAACCAATATGCATACTTTTCATTATTAATTTTTATTTAAAACAATTGCTTTTAATTTGTCGCAGGCCGAAGCATCCTTCTGGACTGTGGAAGAAGTCGATCTATCCAAGGATATGACGGACTGGGTTCGACTGACCGATAATGAGCGTCATTTTATCTCACACGTATTGGCGTTTTTTGCCGCCTCCGATGGCATTGTAAACGAGAATCTGGTCGAGCGTTTTAGCCAGGAAGTACAAATAACAGAGGCACGCTGCTTCTATGGCTTTCAGATTGCCATGGAGAATGTGCACTCAGAAATGTACAGTGTTCTCATCGACACATATATCAGAGACCCACATCAGCGTGACTACCTATTCAATGCCATTGAAACAATGCCAGCAGTGAAGCGCAAGGCAGACTGGGCCCTGTCCTGGATCGCATCTAAGGCTGCAAACTTTGGTGAACGTATTATCGCCTTTGCTGCTGTTGAAGGTATCTTCTTTAGTGGTAGTTTTGCCTCGATCTTCTGGCTTAAGAAGCGTGGCCTTATGCCTGGCCTAACCTTCTCGAATGAGCTGATCTCCCGTGATGAGGGTCTTCATTGCGATTTTGCGGTGCTCATGTTCCAGCATTTGGTACAGCGACCCAGCCGTGAGCGCATTCTTGAGATCATTACGGATGCTGTGACTATTGAGCAGGAGTTCCTTACTGAGGCTCTGCCCGTTAACTTGATTGGCATGAACTGTGGCCTTATGTCGGAGTATATTGAGTTTGTAGCCGATCGTCTGCTGGTAGAGCTTGGCGCTGGCAAGTTTTACAACACCAAAAATCCATTTACTTTCATGGAAATGATTTCATTGGACGGAAAAACAAACTTTTTGAGAAGAAAGTAGGTGAATATCAACGAATGGGTGTAACATCAAATCGTTTGGACAACGTATTTACACTTGATGCGGAATTCTAGAGTTATAATCTTTAGAAATCTAACTGATGCTATTCGCAATCCTCACAGCTGCTGGTTCCGGGTGTTATTTTATCAATTGTACCTAAATTTACTTTTCTCCTTAACTACCATTTTTTAGAGTTTAAGCTGCAAAATTGACGCAATCCCAAATGATCATCATTTTCATTCCTCTTAGACAGCGTTTTAAGTTTTAAGCAATTCAAGTACACTTGACAATTTTAATATAATTTTTCGTTGTCCTTTCATCATTGTACATAACATATAAAATACATCTCTATTAATATACACGCTAAAATACCTTTTTTTCTTTAACTTAATACGTACATGAACATGTATGTAAACAATTATTGCCATGTACGAATATATTAAGATAAGATTCGTAACAAGGTAAGGGATAAGCACAATTATATATGTGACGCATATTTAAATACACCACATATTCCGCATTTCGCTGTGTAGCTATCGATCGACCACCACTAAGATGCACAAAAGCAGAATCGAAAAATTCGCATTTTTATCGATATGCACAGACTATCAGCTGCCACAGCTCTTTGCTCGTCCATAGATAAAGAAGACATGTTATCTGTTTGTTTATTTACGAAAGACAAATAAAAGTCTGATTAGTGTGGACGTGGGCGGATAGGTGCAATCCTGTGATATATTTTTGTAAAAACCATCATAGTATAATAAGAATGTGATTGTAAGATATGGGTTATTATCGGTAAATAGGAAGACAGGATTGCGCCTTGCATGTAAGGACGAACCAACAATGGTTCCCTCTGGCAGCATTTTGCTGTCTGCTGTGAAGGTAAATAATATGTCACTATCAGCACGTGACGTGGGAGACGAGGAGGAAGAGTCATCACTACTTGGAGATTCAAGTGCCGGCTCACTTATCTCCAATGATGTCGCTCAGCCAAATCATAAAATACGTGGCATTAGCAATTGGAATCGGCGGCAACGTAAGCGCTACCACTTGCCTAGAAGCTTGAGAAGATTTAGCTGTTACATAGTAATCGTCATCCTGATGTTTCTGTTTTTATACAACTATCTGCCAAATATCTACTTGACTCCACAAAAACGACATGGTGAGTGTGAGTTTAGAAAACAGTAACATGCTTAACTTGATTCTATGCAGTTTCCTTGTCGGATTGGTCAACTAACACGTCCCTCGACATCAAGGATTATGTGATGCCACAGCAGAAGACTGCTCTAATTGTGCCGCGTGATTTATGTCGCAACAAAACGTTTTTAATTATTGCCGTCTGCACGGACTTGAATAACTTCGTGGAAAGACAAACGATACGTGAAACTTGGGGTAATATTACTGAATTTAACTATGGCTCCTTTGCGAAGTTGCATGGGCACTTGAAAGGTCGCTACCTGCCGATAATGCCTTCCCGTTTGAAACTCTATGCCGACTACGTAAGCGGCGAGGGTCTTACGTTGACGGCAACGGTGCGCGTTTTATTTATTGTGGGTCGAAGCAGCTATGAATCTCATCTAGGAAACGAATCGCTAACACGCTTACATAACGAGGCCGCTATATACAACGACATTATTCAGGAGAATTTTATTGACACCTACAATAATCTTACAATAAAGTCCCTTATGGCACTAAAGCATATCAGCAGCAGTTGTGCCAAAACTTGCGCATACTTTCTCAAATGCGATGACGATACTTTTCTCAATATACCAAACCTCTTACACTTTTTGCTAGGCGGTACGATTCCATTATACAACCATACAGTTGACTACCACGATCGTGGATCCGTCCTAGTCCTGTCACCACAGAACCGCCTGAACGCCACTAGTGGCGTAATGCGGGGTCATCAGTTTTGTAATGCGGTCCCTGTCAGTGATTTGAGTAGCAAATGGTATATGCCTTACTACATGTTTGCAGAAGATGCGTACCCTCAGTATCTATCTGGTGCTGGTTATGTAATGTCCATTGATGTAGTGGAGCGTATATTTGATGCGGCACTGAATACAACGCTTGTCTATTTGGAGGATGTTTATATAACAGGACTCTGCGCAGTGCAGGCGAACATCAAGCGTCAGCATCATCCACTATTTAGTTTTGCGCACTCGCGTCATCTTTGTGCTTTCAAGGGTAGCATAACGCAGCACCAAGTTAAGGAGGAAAGTATGGTCGAGGCGTGGCGTTACGTGTCCAATTATACCATAAAATGTCCGCCACCGGGACGGTACTTAAACAATATGCGACTGCGTAATCGCAACAAATGTTAGAACAAGAGCTGTGAATCCGCCTCCAAATTGTTGGCATCCTCGTATACCCAGGGCTTAAAGAACACGTATACGTAACACACACACTTTTTACGTTTACACACATAATATGATACCCCGTTTTAGGTTGTTCACCGAGCTATATGTCCGTACACATAACTCGATACACTTAATGCAACACAAAATGCTCGCACAGTTTCTACTTATTTTTATACACGTTGGTTTTTCAACTCAATACTTTTTTTTAAATTGTTTTAAGTATGTCTTTATTTAAGTTAATTTATACACCCTTTACCCATTAAAAATGGGTAATATTGTGTCGATTTACTCATGTCTGTCAGGCAACGAAATGTAGTATGAAGGTTTCTACTATATACCAAACACCATATACCAAATGGCTTAAACGTTCTTTAAACAGTTCTTAATAATATATTGGCTTATTCTTTGGCACCTGCTTCATACTTCGTGCTGCACTTTTCCCGAGCAAACGCAGATGATTTCCCTGAAATAATTGCCATTGAGATGTGGCTTAAGGGTATTATGTGAATTGCGGGCACACTCGATTGCACTATTACTACTTGTTTATTTTATTGAAACGATTTACATTTTTTCAGTTTTATGTGTTTACATATTTATGCAGAAGCTGTCTCCTAGATGGAGACATTGAAAAACAAAACACAAAGAAGATTAGTGACAAGTACTCATTCTCCTTTTTACCTTTAGGCTTAAATTATATTAATTTGAAAAGACAAACGCACATAGTACGCACGTGTTGTAATTTTGATATAAGCTATGATGGTAGAAGTAAACCAAATGTACTCGTAGTTTTGGAGGAATAAATGAAGTTCCTCCCGTAGTGCTTTATGAACAAGTTGTCGCTCTATCTTTTGACGATTTACTTATAAGAAAGTGTATCGCTAAGCGTTTCGTTTGATTTGTTTGTCATAATTAAGTGTAATCTATCAATCTCATTGCGCCAATTACTTATTTTTTGTAAATGATAAATAAATCGTTTTATGATTATCATTATTTTATGGAGTTCTTTATTATGATGAATATGTTGAAGATGGGTTTAGTTTTCATGCTTAATGTGTCCTTTAATATTATGAATTATTATATGGATTAGCAAACATCTAAGAACAAAATTGTCTTATCTCTAAGTTTTATCGTTTCTATACAAATTTCATTTTGTATTGGTAAGTATCTTTCGTACGGTCTGATCTCGCTCAAAATACTTTAAAAACTATAATAACAAATTACTTTCGAACTTAAACAAATAATATTGTGCACTTTAGTCCGCTTCGAGTTCGCCTTAGGCATCAATCTCGGCACGATCTCTGTGTATAGCTAAACTAATAAACTAATTAAACTGTTTTGCCGCTTTTGTTTCTGACTGTGGTTCCATACGCCCGGTGCTGTCCACGCGGGTGGTGGCCAACGTGGACAAAGCTCTGCTTGGAGCGCTCTCAGCAAAAATCTCTTCTGGTACCTCAGCTTCGGGCGTCATAATGGACTGTGGTGTGACTTCAATCATAGTTACATCATCATCCTTAACAGCCTGGTGAAGTAATATGGCCTCTGGTAATGTTATTTCAGCTTCAGTTGGGGTAACATAGGCTGCTGCAGTGGGTGTAGTGTCTTTAACAGGTTTGGTAACACTATCAGAATCAGTTTTGCTACTGGCGGCTGTTGCTTCAGTGCCAGTTGTTTCATCCCTTTTATCTGATTGAGTTCCATGAGTATATATATATTTTTTATCAGGGATTTTAGGAATAACATTGAAAGGTTTTTTAAATTCGGTGACTACTTTTATAGTTGTGGAACCTACTGTAGCTATGCTATATTTGGGTTTCTCAATTTCAGTAGTTTTAGCTACAGAGGTTTCAATTTCCATCGCTTCTTCTTGATTTTTATTAAGTATTCCATTATCTGATTCGAAATTACTTTTAGGTGTAATTCCTTCTACATTAGGAGTTGTGTCAGATACAGTGTCGTTATCTGCCAAAGTTTTATTACTTACCATATCTATACCTTCTGTATTCTTGTCAGTGCTTGTCTTTTTTTCACTTTCAATTATTGGCTTATCTTTACTATATTGAGTTGTTAGCGATTTACTGTCGTCTAATGTGTCCATTCGTTCCGTAATCTTATCGTTAGTTTTTGCTGTTTCTGTATTGGCATCAGGCTTTTCTTCTAGTTTATCCAGATTTTCTGGCTTCTTTGGCTGGTCTTCAACCTTCTCTTTTGTAACACTCTCCTGCACTGTATCTACTTTCTCGGAAAGCTGATTTTCTTTTTCGACCCACTTCCGTGCCACTTCAAACTCATCCTCTACGCGTCGCAACTTGACGACCACTTTCATTTTAAGCTTGGCATCATTGCGCTTTGCTTCCGCCATGCGCTGACGATCCAGATGTAACAGAGCTGGATTCGGTTTGTTGGTTGTTTTCTTACGTGGTTGCTTCTTTGGAATAGTCCCGCCAGGTGAGGTGGATTGCTTCTTTTTCCCCTCGGCGTTGCCTTCAGTGATGTCAACTTCCAACAGGCTGGCCAAAATAGATGAACTAAAGGCGGCAACATCCATATCCACAATGGGGTCAATATTCGCGGTCACTGGATCAATCTTAGGTAAATTCACTGGTGTGGCCGTTGATTTAACGGATGTTATCTTCAAGCCTTTGGGTAGACCTTTTGATGTTGAGGGTATATCATCGTCATTATCAGAATCTATGGTAATTGTATCCGTCTCAGGTTCCACAATCTCGATTTCATTGTCTTCATCATCGCTGGCTTGTTTGTCTGCAAAAGCATAATTTTTATAACAATTTTATTATCAGTTTCATAATTATGGAAGAAGAATTTTTAACAATAAAGATTTAAACAAGTTTTCGCTGTTTAGTGCTAACAGCGATAGTTTAGGTTACTCATGTTAAAAGGAACTAGTGGCAACGCACTGCTAATAACAGTTTTGCTAAATGTTACAAGTTAAATGTCATATTTTTTTTTTTTTATTAAATTTGAAGCTTGATTACTTTCAGCAGTATTAAATGTTTTGATAAGAATGTTTAGAAGAATAGTATAAATAAACTTAGCCTATAATAATAATTGCTTATGTATTAAGAAAACGCATTTCCTCGAGGGGAAAATTGGTGCGCAACTTTTGCAGTGTCTTCTCATTCGGCCTTGGCTGCCGTTCCAGTTCGCGGCAATAGCACTCATAGGCAAACTTTGCCATCTGCCATCGAAGTTTACAGGAGTGTGCATCACGTCGGAAGCGGGGTAACCGTCTGGCAACTTCCGACCAGAGTCGTTCACGTGCGGCTACATCACTGTAGTCCACATGGCGCGGATTCCACAGTGTGGGATAGGCTCTCATAGCCAGTATGAGCTGTTGCGCAAACTGTTTATCATCAGGCATGTCCTTCAATTTTCCAGCTGATTCGCCGGGGGTGCCACCGGTTTTACCATGCTGCACACAATCCTGTAATGGCTCGAATTCGTCACGTAAATCCTGCTCGTCAATTTTATAAAGAAAGTATAAGCTGGCCAGATATTTGGAGTATTTTAGCTCGAGATTGGCAAATATGCGCTTGTCCTTGATGGTTTTTAGACGAAAAGATTTGTACATTTCGTACATCTGTTGCCAACGTTCCACTATGTATTCGCAGCGAAAATCTGTGGAAAGGCAATAATAGTTCCATTAGTTGTAATATTTATAAAGGTACTACTGATTGACATACTAGGTGATGATTTCCAGAAATTGAGCCATAGCGACTTGCGCGTTTGGTCATCGATGCTGTTAAATTCTGGATCGGCTGACTTGCGCCAGAGCACGGGATGGCTCTTTGCAAAGTTTATGATGCGCAGGTCAATAGGCCGCACATCAATCGGACGGACGGGCAAACGGCGCTGGGTCCTCGGCGGTGGCTGTTGTTGTTGTCTTACATCTGCTAAATCTTGTTGTTCCTTGTGGATGGTATTCTCAATGGCATCCAGTTGTTTCCGTTCAAATCCATCGCCATCGCCTTCGCCACAGTCTACAGGCAGCCATTCACTGTGTGGCAAGTCTCTGTTAGCCAAATAGTTTGTAGCCTTGTCAAAGTAGCCTTTGAATCGCTTTCCTTGCTTAAGCAATCTCTCAATATGAACGTAACGTTTGCGTACGTTCTTCCAACGCAATCTAATATCATCACCACGTGGAAAGTGGCTGGCAATAACGCGCCACTGCTTGCGCGTTACCTCCATTTTACCATAATCCGGATGACGAGTGCACCAGATAGAGGGATATTCACGCAGTAAGCGTGTCAGCTTGCGATCATACGCATGTGCCTGTTCATTGCGATTCATACTCTCTTCGGTGCCAAGGGCATCGTGTTCGTCATCTAAATCATCACCATTATCTGGAACCTCAGGATCTTCATCTTGATTATCATATGATTGATGATGATCATAGTCATCTGGTTCATCGTTATCATTGTCTACTTCGGCATTGGCGTCCTGCTCGTCCTCTTCGTCTTGGGGATCACCCTCTGCGCGCACGCCTAGCGGCAGTAAGGGAGGCAGCGGCTCGACATTCTCTCCATCCTTGAGATTCGCTTGCAAACTCTTGCGATACTCATAAACCTGATTGTGAAAACTGTTGCAGCCCGTATTGAACAGATCCACATCATCCAGCTGGCCATAGCACACATAATCAACCGCTGTAAAGAGTCAAACATGAGAGAAAGAAAAGCATATTAAACTATAGCGAAAAACTACTGCTGAATTCGATTCCATTGCCATTTTGGATATTTTTCAAACACATGGACCAAGAGCTAAATCATATCAAGTTGCCAATTGAACATACTCATGACTCAATTCAAAAGCCAAGGAAATGGAAATAGCAGAGTTTTTCATAAACACAACACAAAATACTTACATGCTGTTTCATAATTGTATCTATTCGTTCACTCTTTTTTTTTTTTTGATTGTATTTACTTCTTTTTTTTATTTTTTTCTGTTTTTGTTGATAAACACCCGTCCATGTGTTAAAATATTCACAAGACAATGTACACTGAATTATAAAGAACTCTTAACTTAAAGAGGATCACATGCACAGGCACCCGTATGCTATGCAGTGTCACCCGGAACTCACTAAAAGATTTTATTGTATGTTAAAGTGAAGCACAATAAATCGTTCACTTAGTATAAGGGTTATATATGGCACGGATATTTAATATGACAGATATCATGATAAAGTTTAACTGCGTATGACTTGACTTACCGGCAGCCAGCTGACCGTTCTCCAAACTGTTGGCGTCGTTCGTGAAGCCCATTTCACGCATGTCGACCAGGCATTTATCCTGCAGCTGCTTAAACCGTCCAATGGCATAAGTCATTAGATAGGACAGATGTATGTACAGCTCCTTGAGATCCATATAGCTGCGCGCCTGGTTGTACGCATTGGAATGGGTCAACGTTTGCACTTTACCGGTTAGATGTGTGCATATGTCCATGGCACTGAATATCTGTTCCTGCAGTTGTGAGCGCGCAGTTCCAATGGGACTATTGGGAAAAACGTGACGTACCAGTGTCGAATTTTTGGTCGCCGTTGCAGGCGTCACCATTATGGTTGTACCCCCGTTAGTGTTCACAGGCGTTGTCGGCGTCGGCAAGTTCACGGAATGTACTGAGGTGCCACTGTTGACACGCACCACTTGCGGAGCACGCTGCTGTTGATTAGTTAGTGGATTGTAGATGCCCATGTTGCTGCCGTAGGCGGGATTATTCTGCAACATTCGCGGCGATGGTGCTGCTTGTTGACGTATAATAACCTGTGGATTCAATGGAACGGGTGGAGGGGGTGGAGGGGCTGCAGGTGTCACAGTTGTCGCAGTTGTCGTAGTTGTCGTAGGCTGTCCGGGAAGTGGCGCTTGACGCTTAACCTGTGTTGTAAATATGTTTGTTTGTTGTTGTTCGTTATTTCAGAATTGGTTATATGCTTAGATTATTGGATTTACCTGTATTAGTCGGCCATTGGGAAGGCGATATGAGTCCTGCTGTGCTGCACTATTGAGATCGACACGGAAGCCATTTATAGTATGGAAAACCGGACCAGCACTACGTACTACATGGGGCATCATAGCTCGTCGCAACGATGCACTGGGTATCGATTGGCGGTAGCGCATGCCTGAACTGCTAAGCACCAATGGCGGCGGAACACTGCTGCGCGATAGACCTGGGGGGTTACCGTTGGTGCCGCCGATGCTGCTAGTAGAAGGTGTATTGGGACTGGGTCCTCTGTAGTTTTGCTGAACGGTGACAATGCGTGGCGTTGTAGTGATATTCGCTGCCGGCGTTGGACCGCGTGACACCGGCTGAGTTGTAACTGAGATTTGGCAATCTGGTTCCAGCATGCTGAGCAAATCAGGGGTACAGACAACTTCAGCATTTGAGGATTTGGGGCGCTTGGGGGATGGACCATACGATTTGGGCGTTTTTTTGACTGAAACGATGGAGCTGGTATGACTGCGCTTGGAAGCGGTCGACTCTGTGCTTTCCGCCGAGTCTGAAAGGCTACCGGCCTTTGCCCTAGCTAATCGACAGCATTTACTGCCATCCCTTTGCATGTGCTTGCGCAATTCTGTTTCAGATAACTCCATTGATTTTAGGCATCTGTAAAGGATGCAGAAAAAATGATTTATCTAATATTGGTCATGATTTGAAGTTAAGGGTACTTACTCCTTACGCGTTTCGATGTAGTTGATAAGTGCCCAATGCTGGGCGCGCAGCGGCCATAAAATTTTGGAGGTGCATCTAAAGCAGTTCCAATTTTCATTTTGCTCAATGTCGTTAATGACCCCACGGGACAAATTCTTGACGATGCACGACTTGCAGAACACAAATGGGCAGGAGGAGCAGCAGTAAACCTCACCGCCTTGGCCACACCAACGACAATATAGCTCCGACCCATCTTCTCCCTTGGAAAACTCACCACTGTTGTAGAAGTCATGGCATTTGACGCAGTGTGTTACGCGTAGTATAGGATGCATTTTAATGTTGTGATCCGAGCTAGGCGCAGTTCCAATGTGTATACGACAAACAGTGCAGTGTACTTTGCGCTGATTAACTACATCCACTGTACCATACATTTTGAGATAAAATTTCCTCTCCTCCTCTGAAATGCTTTCATCCATTTCATATTTTGTACCTAGAAAACACACATCAATCAGGGCAAACACGAACGAACACGAGTGGGAGTGGGCGTCTAGCCTCCCTCCTCTTACCAGTATAATCACAGTCCAAGATTCTGAGGGACGGCGATGTCAATGCCATTGCAACTGTCGGCGCACCCTCGACGCTTGGAGGTCTGCTCATTTTTGCACTTTACCGGCAACAATTGTTTAAGTATAGCACGTGGAAATTAAATCAATCTTCTTTATCTTTTATAACACACACAATCTTACACTACTGCAAAAACGCTGGCTGAACCAGCATCGATAGCAGCAACGCGTCGCGCTTTTTTTTTTTGCAACAACAATCAACAGCAAATAATACCACACTGAGATTTAACGCACAAAACAAATTGATCGTTCTACAACTATTTAATTATCTATTTGATTTTTTCAATTGCTGAAAATTTCTTCAGTCAGCGTTAAAATAATTTTTTCACTCGACTGCTGGTATACCTTCGCGGTTTTCAATATGGCAGCCACTTCGTGGAAGCCGACGAGCCGAGCGGCGCCCACGAAGTATACATAAAACGATTTGCGTCAACTCTGGACTGATAATGAATTATATTATACATATAATATCTGATAGATATAGATTTATGGTCTTAAAAAGATGAGTTTTTGACTGGAAAAATAGTTTTAATTTGAAAAGGATTAAAATTTAATTTACCGATCGCGTACATCTTCCATACTTCTCTATTTACTAACTAAGCTTATTATAAATAAGGTTTTATTAATAATAAACAGTCTAAGTAGTCATTATTCGATTGTAAATCATATATATGACTATATATTTATGTCTATCTTTTACTTTTTATAAGAACATTCCATAAAATTGCTCTCAGAATTCGGCAATAGTATGTGTGGCAACCCTGTCAGCAGCACGTTGTCTCCTTCCCACTTACACAAAAGAAAGTAACAGTATCTGAGTTGTCAAAGATTGCCATTGTGGAAATCAGATAGAGTTAGTTCGTCCAAAAAGTGCATATGTTTTTGAATGTAATTTTTAAATTTAAGCTAGATAAACGCCTGAATTGTTACAAATTTTACAGCACTGTCAAAGAAATGCAGCACTTAAAATCTCAATTTACAGCACTACATTTATGTTGTTTTCGAAATGTGTACACTTATCAATAGCTAATTAAGCTGATTTTACCAGTTTAAATTTAATATTTAATAAAAAAAAAAGCACAAATAAAGTAGAAAGACCTACCTTCTATTTGATTTAATTTAGAAATAAAGCAGTCGTGCTTATAATAAATATCGTTTGAAATTTTATAAAAATCGATTAGTGGAATACCCCAAATGCCCTTTTTATCATATAGAAAATTTCTTATAAGTGAAAGATTTCGTAATTTTTTCCAGCAGCATTCGTATTCCCCACAGCCTAAGATATTTATTTAACTTTTTTCGGTACTTGGGTAGTGTGACTATAAATAAATTTTCGGAATATATACTAAGTCACAATATGTACTAATTTAAGGCAAATTTTATACTGAAACGGTTGCGAATCTGTGAATTCGATATACTATCGATGACGTCGATTAAATGCAAGTGCGATAACATAATACTGCACTCTTGAGAGTCAAATTAATTTCAATAAAACTTTTGTCTGTCATTATTGTTTTTCCCCAATTTTGACAAACAGACTTTTACTCGTTTGCCCTGTGAAATGTGATTTGTGATCTGTCGCTTAGCAATATCTACAATGGAGCCCGGTACTTCGAACTCGGCATCCGGGACGCTAAATTCTGACTTCTTTTATGGATGGGATTTATTATACAAAACTGTAAATGGTATAATATGTAAGAAGGCAGATGTATTAATGGTGCTAGCTCATTTTTTGCTGACTAAGCATTATAAGTTTCGCTGCGTAGGAATTGGAGATGATGTGAGTGGCTAATGCGTAAGCAGATCTGTTTAACTAAACCTTATATGCACTTCTAGAAAACTCTACCCGAGGGCGAAGTGGGCAGTGAACTGTTGCCAGATGATTGGAACGGCGATAATACCAAGTATTCACTACGCTATGTACACAATAAAGTACTCTACTTGTTGCTTGGACATATTACCGAAGATGCGTTGATTGTCAATCTACTTGACATTAATACTAAAAAAGTGTCCAACATCTGCGTCACACCAGAATCTTTGGTAGTTGAAGTAAAAGGTGGGATTACAAAAACAATGCCAACAGCAACAGATATTGTTGAGCGCTTTCGCAAAGAACTTTGTGACCCGGTAAATAATTTATTTCATTACTGTGTGAAATTATGCCTAAAGCATTTGCAATTGTAGGTATTTTCTGGAAACTCACGGGAAGCAACCACTCAGACACAGATGAACCAGCCACGGTCACAGACTCAAACTACCGATCCCTTGCGCATTGGGGAACCTAGACGCCCGGGGTAAGGCATGGTACCAGTGTAAATTACTCTTATATATAATGTTATGAAATTGTAGATCATATATGCCGCATGGCTTTGAACCAAGACCCTTTGGGTTTCCCGATGTTGGCCGTGGGGATCTAGATCCTCTGGGTCGTGGATCTGGTAATCTATTCCCTTTTAATCCGAATGCTGGCCTGGCACGCTTTGATCCATTCGGACCTATTGGTCCACACGGACCAGGACACATGGGACCGAATCCAGATCACGCGCGCCCACCAAGTTGGAACCCCGATTATTATATGTAAAAGTTAATACAGCCATCCCAAGGAAGTATACGGCTAATTAAATCAACAGTTTAAATGCATTCTCTTGGTTTAACTTATAAAAACTCAAAGCAATAAATAAATCTTCTTATTATGGAAAATGTGAAGAATAAATCAATAAGGGTTTTATTGTAATTAAAATATAATATTATTTTTGTTCATATACAATAGAGAATATTATGATAAGAACATACAAATCAGCCTAAACATGTATAAATGTTATCGATAATAGTATGTAACATTGTATGTACGAATATATATGTGACATTACAAACATACTCTAGCTTTGTGATATCTAGGCTGATCCGGCAAATCAGTTTCGGATCTCGCAATCAGTGCAACAAACATAAACGCGATACAAATTTACAAAAAAACCCTAAAACTACACAATGTAATGGCGTGTTATTGCGCAAGAACTCAATTTTATATTGTACATACATATGTACATATTGATGTATGTATGTATGTAAAATGATAATAAGGTGCGCTTGAAAGTAATTGCATCGTAATCTCAGGAGTAGTTAGCTACGGAAAATACGAATTTTGCGCAGCTATCAATAAAAGTTTCATATATATATATATATATATATAGATATAAGTATATTATAATTAATGTTTTCTTGTTGTATTTAAGTCTAGCCTAATATTATATTATTATAATATTTTGCTAAATTAATTTTTAATTTGTGAACTTGGAAGTTCTTGTTGTTCTGCTGGTTGACTTAAATTATCGCTGCACACACGCAGCAGGGATACAAAGATATAGAAGCTAAAGCTTCCTTCTGTTTCTTGATCTCTTTTTTTAGTTATATATTAAAAATCATTTGTGCCTGGGCTGCTTTTGTGTGGCAATAGGCTTAGGCTTACGCTTAGGCTTAGGCTTATGTAGTGCGTTGTGTTCTAGCGAAGCAATTGCTCTGTTTTTAATCTTAAATCTCCTTTCAGTCCCATTCCCCAATAAACATGCGTGGTGTGGGCACATAGCCGCGTGTTGGCAGCGGTAAATGGCGTCCATAGATGTGATTATATGGTGATTCGACAATTTCGGAATCTACAAGAAGCGTATTTAAAGTGATATTAGCAAATATGCATATAATACATAGGTGTAGATAAATATAGTATATTTACATATATAGAACGTGATAATGATAAATAATGGGTATATGTAATATGAACGGGTGATAAGATATTGTAAGATTGTAATTGTAATTTGTATGTACAATGTAAACTGTTGCTGTCCAGGGTCCAAGCTATAAAATATAGTTAGTAAAAACATCGTACAGTTTAGGTACACCGGGTGCTAGGTAATACAAGTATTAAAATAGGCATATAAACAGCACATTATCCAAATTATCCAAGGGGATAGGATAAGTAACACAAATAAGCCCAAAACAAAGGCTGTCTACCAAAAAAAAAGGTAACCTCATTTTGAAAAACCCATTTTCAATAGTCAAGTATTTGGATTTTCTTCAGGCTGAGACTGCGCGGCTTGCGCGGCTTTAGGTATCCATAAATGGATTCCATGTCGCTGATGTCAAGGCGGCTGGCAGTGCGCCCGGTTCTTTGTGCTTGCGCCTGCAATGGAGGCGGTGCATTGTTTGTTGTTCCTGTTGTCTTTCCTATTGATCCATTGACTGTTGCTGTTGTTGGTGTTGTTGTTGCTGCTGTTGCTGTTGCGGCTGTTGCTGTTGCTGTTGCTAAACTCTTTGTTGCTGCTGTCGCTGTTGTTATGCGACTATTTTTGTTTTTACTATTGAAATTATTTTTGTTTTTCAAGACGTCATCATTGTTTTTCTTCCCATTGCTGTTGTTACTCTTGATGTTGTTCTTCTTGCTGTTGTTGTTGTTGTTGTTCGTTAGCTGTCGCTTATTGTTGTTGCTGTTAGTATTGTCATACAGTTTTTTGTCAGCCCTTTGGAAATGTGTCGCCAGCGGCTGACATGCTGGGTTATCCCTCCGCCAACTTGGTGCAGGCAACGGCAGCTTGTTGTTGCACTCAGCGCGCTTAGAGCGCAGATGGAACTTGCCGCCGTTGTAGACGTGGTTGTTGTTCGAATCTAGAGAGTTGGGCACCCGTTCATATATGTTGATTACTGACGGCGGTTTGGCCACAATGCGCCTGCGCCCACCGTACATATACAGAGAGCCCTCTTCGTTGGGCTGCTCAAAGAAACTCTCTGTGGATTGGGACTTATTGCGCGTGGCAAGCAGCGCGGGTGCCGCCATCTGACGCAGCTGAGCACGATCCACGTACATGTCTGTCTCATCGTTACTGTGAACGGTGCGCTGACGTTGCATGTGCTGCTGCATGTGTTGCATGTAGCTGTTCTCCGTGTTGTCGTCAATGTCAAAGTCCTTGTCGAAGTCATCGTACTCGTTGCTGTCGTAACGCTCGTCCGTGGTCATTGTGGTGGTCAGCTCGTCCTCCTGCACCTGTTCTAGCACTGAAATATCGCTCTCACTGCACCACTTGGCCACTCCAGCGTTCTTGTTCAGCAGCCCGCCGCTCAGACGCTGATGTCGTCGCAGCTGCTGCTGGCTGAGACTGCGCTGCGGCCGTGGAGCTGGCACCTCGCCACAGAGTGGCGCCAGGGCATAGCAGCTGACACAGTTGCAGGCATTCTCAGACAGCAGCTGCGTGCGACGCATGGAAACGCGTCGGGCGCCTTGACGCACAGCCACCGCCTCCAAGTCATCATAGTATTGGGCAGGCGGAAAGTAGCCTGATGCTGGGCCACTTTTGTTCTGGTGGTGCAACCGATGGCAATGGCGGTGCTGATGCCGATGGTGGGCATGTCCATGTCCATTTCCATGTGCAAGTGCATGTGCATGTGCATGTGGTGGGTGTGGTTGCTGGAGTGGGTGCAGGTGCTGCAACTTGTTGTTGCTGCGTGCTTTGTTGCTCTGATGGTGGTGCTGTTGGTGGTGCTTGCCTTGCGGCGCCTGTGCTGTGGTGCTTTGTGTCTTGTTGGTTGTTGCGGTTGCTGTTGTTGTGGTTGTTGTTGCTGTTGCTGTTAGGTCCGTTGGCAGTGATTGTGGTTGCATTTGCATTTGCATTTGCATTTGCATTTGCATTTGCAGAGCGTGCGTTTTGTGTTGATGCAGTTGATGTGGTGGTTGTGGTGGTGGTGGTACAAGTAGTTGTGGCTGATAGCCGCCCTGTTTATAAATACCTATGCCACTCTCATAGCTGCGCGTCTGCCAGATCTGGTGCTGGTGGTGATTTGCCGGCTGCTGCTGCTGTTGGTGGTGTGCGGCATGTGCTGCTGCTGCCGCCGCCATCAGCTGCTGCTGCTGTATGTGGTGCGGATGCATGCCAGCCAGGTGATTGTGTATCATCGATGTCTTCTTCTGACTAAGCGTGCTCATGCCATTCCCAGTGCCATTGCTGTGACCATTCCCGTTGCCATTCAAGCTAATGATATTATTCCCGTTGCCGTCACGCTGATCCTTCGCTCCCGACTTCGATGACTTCACAAAGTTTGGCACACGAGCACGCAGTCCACAGTAATAGGGATCGTCTGTGAATACAGAAAAGCAGCTCAAGTTTTCTTATAGTTATTCTGTGGATGCAATAAGCGAAAGTCTTACCATATTTCTTGTTGTCCTTGCCCTTGTCCGATTTGCCACGGGACAATTTGATTCTGGTTTCCAAATCAATGTCATCATAGTCCGGCTGAGAGGGGGAAGTATATTATTAATTGATTCTTGGAAATATTGTTTCTTACATAATATTAATTTGGGTTCATTATTTAAAGCCAGCAACAATCATTTATTTCAAATATTTATTTTAAAATACCTTTAAAACACATCGAAAAAAAGAAATACAAAACAAAAGACTTAGGCAACGAACGCGTTGGACTCCACTTTGCGCAAGGTGCGCCAGCAATCCGCTGCACACGTCGCTACATCTACCAATCTGTGTCTGTGTATGTGTGAAGCTTACAGTTAGCCATAACTGTGCAGCTTGGGCAAGACAAAGACGAAGCTAGATAGGCACAGCTCGCGGCTCGGTCGTTGGGCCCATTGGCAACCATTGGCAACCATCGGCAACCATTGGCAACATTCCGTGCATATTAATTACACGCGATTCGTTTGCAGTTATTTTTCTTGGGCCGCTGCTGAAATTCGAATATTATTTTATTGAATGCAAGCCAAATGCTTGGTGAAGCTCAACGATGACAACGTGTCCGTTGTCCGAGTCCGACGTTGAACGTCCAAAGCGAAATCGACGTCGTCGCCGCAACAAGTGGCCTAGTATTTTTAGCCACTTGTCTCTGCCTGCCAGAATTCTGGGATGAGGGGCAGCCACCAACAGGGCTAACAGAGACTTCAAGCCAGACTCGTAAACCATTTTGCAAGTGCTCGCGTTGCGCATGTAGCCAAGCATAGCCATAGTTGTTGTTGCCACACTTGTTGCTAGTATGAGTACTATATATATACATATATATATATAGTATATATGTGTCTGTTTGTATGTTTTGGCGCTGCCCCGAAATGAAGTTTATTACGCGTTCGCGCACACCTCCAACAATTGTTCCGACACTTGGCAACAAAACACTTGGGCAACATTTAACAAAGTTGCAACTTTCGGTTAATTGACTCACCTTTGGAATCAGATCGTGCGCATAGACATTATCCCTGGGTGGCAATTTGGGTGGCTTCTCGCTGCGCTTGTGCGCCAATTGCTGCGTCTGCAGCAGCAACTGTTCCCGGGTGGCTGCCACATGACCGCTGTTGCCATTATTCAAATGCTTTCCGTGCTGCTGCTGCTGGTGCTGTTGCAGCTGCTGCTGGTGGCCACTGCCGAACCCAGAGCTGCCCGAGCTACCGTTGCTGCCATTGCCGGCCACGCTATAGGGATCCTCATCCGGTATGGGTATGCGCGGGCGATTCTTTATGTCCACAATGGGACGTTGCACTGCAAGAGGAGAATTGCTACAGTTGATGCTCTGACCAGGCCAATAAATCAATAAATGTCCCACAATTACACACACAGCACACGCACAACAATAGAAACTGCTGCGAGCTACTCAAGTTGCCTTGAAATGCATTTACTATAACTAGAGATGGCACAAGATATGCTCAGAAGATCAGACTAGAATTAGTTGGACATAATCTACAGATAATCTAAATCAGTTGGATATATAGCTAGGTTTATACTTAGGCTGGACTTAATCTTATTTTCCACTATAAATTTGAATAAACTGAAACTATTATCGCCTAGTGCGGATTGTAGAAGCTTGAGGAGATCAGGAGTTGATAGGAATAGGCATATATATGGCATTATCATAACTGATAGATCTTTAAGGCTATGCAAACTTTACCCCACTGTGGGTATCATATTTGTGGCTCATCTCTAGAATCCCATTACGTAGACACACACACACACACCCACAGAGACAGACACTTGTAACTTACCTGGCGGCAGTTTGCTCTTTAGCATATCCATGGCTACCACATTCACAATGAGCACCCAAATGGGGCACTCCAAAATGTCATTCTCCGATTTGACAAAGGCCACCACCGATAGGCATTGCGTCTCCAAGCGTCGACGATCTGGATAGGCACGGCGCAGTTCACGATTTACGTTCGACTGAAACTTCTTCATATCGAAGAGCTGCATGGATGCGATGGCATGGATGGGGGTTAAACAGATGGAGGCGACAACGAATTAGTAAACAATCACACAATTTGCATATACTACTATATACATATATATATATATATGTGTGTATGTAGTAGTAGTTGCTATCTTAGATACTCGATACGAATAGATCTCTTAAATTTACCTTGACTATTTTTTCGCTTTCGAGTGCCTGATTTGGCAGCTTTAAGATTTCGGCACCGATCGAGGTCTCCTCATTGGGATTGCTGGCGGTGCTCTTCACAAAGACATTGCTCTTGGCATAGCGACGTACGAGTATGTTGCCAGCATCATCCATTTTGATCTTGACGCCCTAAAGATAAATAAAAGAGACAAGAATATTAAAAAAAAAGTACTTAACAATGTATTTTTATTTGTGATTATCTCCATATCGGGGGAACAGGTGTCGTGGGGCGCTAATGGGCGTTTCTTGTAGCTGTGGCCCGTCAATTTACAGTTGAAATGTTATCAAAATGCAAATAAATTAAGAAGGCCTACGCCCCCAATAAAACTGTGTCGCGTCACTTTAATGAGCCATAAACTTTATTTCACGCTTACCTGCCCGATGACGCGCTTCATTTCGTCCGTTTTCTGATCTCTCATGGGATTGTCAAAGCCGCACAGACCAATGCTATAATAAAAAGTTCAGATAATTGAAAATATATAAAAAAAGATATAACAACATTATAATCTCAAAAGTAAAATAAGAAATAGCACTTTATTAATTGCAAATCAATCAGCTGCCGCATTAGGTAAAAACAACAAATAACAAATTTATATAAAAGTCGCTGTCGCAGCCTCAGTCGCTGTCTCAGTCGCTGTCAGCGTCGTTTCTTGTGGCACGTTCACTTTCAATGGGGCCACAAGTTCGATTCGATTCGAATGTTGCATGACTCACACAGGCTGCTGCAACATAAGCAGCAGCAGCATTTTGTTACATTAAACGTTTGACAAAACATTTTGGCCAAAAGGCGGTGCAACAGAGGCAGCAGCGGCTGTGGCAGCAACAGCAGAAATGTGCATTCGCCTGCCACAAATTCGCATTGACAGTGATTTATGAGGTTGCCGCAAAGTGTGGCAGCTGCAGCCAAAAAGTTTATAATAAACATTTCATATTTTTCATAGGTTTGTTTAATTGCAGAATTGCCAGACTTCAGCTCTGGCTCTGTCTCGCTTATGACTCATGTTCCTCATGTTAGATAGTTGTCAAGTTTGTTTCCTAAGTCTTTTGTTATACTAGCCTTGCCTTGTCTACAGTAAAACATATATATATCGTACAAATATATATATATATATACATCCTACGGCAGAAGTAGTTAGTTAATAAGCCAGCGAAAAGACTTGTCTCTGTTTTGTTGTGATTAGGGGTATTCGTTTAAGGTCGTCCCAAAATGTCGGCTGAAATGCTAACCAGAAGAAGAAGAAGCTACTGCTGCTGCTGCTGCTGGAGAGGAAGCCGCAAACGGCCAACCGCCAGCAGCAAAGAGAAAAACAAAAACAATGAAACGAAGCTAATTGTAATTGTTGTTCGTAAAAAGGCCATCGCATGGCTGAGGCTGCCACAAAAGTTGCTGCTGTTATTGCAGCGATCATTGTTGCTGTTGTTGTTGTTGTTGTTGTTATCTGCACTGCTCCTGTCTCTGCTGCCAAGCTCACTTGACGCCGCTCTGTCACTATTATGTTTTATGTTAATTTAGATAATGAAGCGCTGCCTCTGCCTCTGCCTGCCAGTCAGCAAAGCGCAACAGCAACAGCAGCAACATTGGCAGCATCAGCAGCAGCAGCAGCAACAGCAGCAGTACAAGTAGCAATAAGAACGGCAACAATTGCCGGTGGCATTTGGCCATGTGCCTTAGTTCTGCGCGTAGCATCTGCCAGCGTCGACGCTAACGTCGCGACTGTTTGGCGTTGATTTATTGGCTAAATGCTTGTAAAAACCGTTGAAATGTGTGTCAAAGTTTTCCATGAAATGAAATCGACATGGACTGTTGCTGCCGCTGCTGCTGCTGTTGTTGTTGTTGGTGTAACTGCTGCTGCTGCTGGTGCTTCTGCTTCTGGGTGATGTGCTGTACATACACCTTTCAAGGTTGCACATACGCGAAGCGGATTTGCAGTTCTTTTCGTTTTTAAATGCTTCGTTTAATTCAAGCTATCAAAAAGTGTTATTAAAATTTAATGCAAGCCAAAGGCAAGAGCAAAGATGCAGTTGCAATTGCTGTTGCTGTTGCCGTTGCCGTTGCCATTGCTGTTGCCAATGCATTGGCAAGAACCCAACCCCAATAACAAGCAACCTACTGCCAATCACATATACATAGTATATATTCAGATACCAATTCATGGCCTGACACAATGTTGCATTCACTTCGATGTGGACACACATAGGCTACTTTTATATACATACATATCGGTTGCAAGGTCGTCCAGTATAAAAAAAAACTGGACCTGACACGCCTAAATGAGTTAAAAATGCGAAAGGCACAAAGGCACTGCACACAGTCTGTGGCTGCATTTTTACGGCTGCTGCCAATGAAAGCGAGAGTCGAAGTCGCAGTCGCAGCGGGTTTCCAGAAAACGAGAAGCTCCACAATTTGGAGTTCAAGTTAAACGTGTGCAGTGGGTCAAACCTTGCAAGGGGAGATGCAGTCGCTGTCGCTTCCTTGAAGAAGCAGCAGCAAAAAAATGCAGTTAACGGCGACTGGTTTGGACTCCGCTGGCGACGCTTTGACCTGTGGCTAGTTTTGCTTTAATATAAAAAAAGTAACGAAAAAGGAAAAACAACAGCAACATTAACCGGTTGAGCTAAAAATAATGCATGGCATAATATAAAATAAAGAGAAACGCAGGCAGGCAGCAGGCAGCAGCCAGGCAACAAGGCGAGTAAAAGCCACAAAACGAAAGACTTAGGCAACGAACGCGCTGCAGAGGTAGCTCAAGCTAGAAGTCTAGTTAGTTTACTCCAATTAGATTTAATTAATTGTCGACAGCTTCTGGTCGCACCTTAAACGCTCTGAAGGCCACCGCTTATTCTCGTTCTTGGCCAGTTTAAATTGGCCCAAAGTGGCACGTGTGCCACGCAAAACAGCAACAGCAGCAGCAGCTAAACAAACAGTTAACATTATTTTTTCGGTTTCTCGTTGAACGTTTCGCAATGAGCCAGTCCCTAAGTCGCCTGGCGGTTTGCGTTCCGTTTCCTATCCGTTTTCTATTGTAAGTAAATCGAATATTGTCTTTTGTGTCTGTCTGGTTGTAAATTAAAGCGTGGCCTTGGCTAGCCTCTGGGTCGCGCCTTATTTGCCTCACTTTTATCCGCACGAAATGAAATGTTGCAATCAAAACGCTTTTTGCACTGCTCCGTTTATATCACGCTGTGCCTCAGCCTGTGTCTCGTACAATATATTGCCGCGGGTATTTATGAGTATGATTTGATTTTCACTGTTGGCCAGCGACATGCAAATTTGATTGGGAACACGCCCACGCGAACAGCAGCAACAACAACTACAATTACAACAACGGCAGCAGCAACAATTGTCATAAGCAGCAAAATTTATATTGGCGCCATTTCAATTGTTGCACAAGTTTAATGGCAGACATGTAAGTGGTCTGGCCCTGAGTGTTTAAGGGTTTGCCATTAATTAAATGCGCTTGTTGTGAAAACTCCAGCTGCAACAGTTGCTGCCGCTGCCGCTGCTGCTGCTGCTGTGTGGTCCTTCTGCTGCGTGTCATTTAACGCAACGCCTCCACAAGAGCCAAACTCTAATTAATTAATTTACATGCAGCAGCAGCAGCAGCAGCAGCTGCAGCTATAGATACTAGGTGTGAAATTTGCAACGAATGTGCAACATGCAACGAGGCAGCTTCATATAAAGAAGGAAAGTCCCAACGAATTGCAGTTACACTCCAATTTGATATGTCTTAACAGGATCTAAAGATTTTTCTAGAAAAAGTTCAGTTTCTAAACGAGTTTTCAATAAGAATTTGTTTAATATATTTAACTTTTAATTTTGAAACTTTTATTTTCGCTTACAAAGCAAAATAAACGAGTTCGACACGCATTAACATAGTTCAGCTTCGGATTGAGATAATTTGTCTGGCAAAAGTAAAATTTTTAATCGAAACTGAAACTCGAAACTGGTTTCTGAAATATATGTATAAATCTGTAACGCTTTGTAATATAATTATACATATTTAAAAGACATGTTAAAACATGTTTTGCTTGCCTTGCCAAAGGCTTTAAGAACTCTGAGAGACTTCAGTTTGCAGCTGAGTTCATTTGCATTTAAGCAGATTTCTAAGGAAAAACATTGCGTGTGGAATGAAAAACTCTAAGCCATAACAACATATGATAACCAAATCTCTATGCAGCAAGAGGCTCTCGTTTTGTTTTCGTTTGACAACAAACAGAAGATGGTAAAAAGCAGCAGAAACTAACAAGGGCTGACAGCAGCAGCGATTGTAGCTAATTAAACAACAAGCTCGAAACGAGTAGTTACACCTAATGGAAAAAAGCAGACAATGACAAGGGCTACACAGACCACACACACACACACACTAACACACATATACACATGCATATGGTTAAGTAAGATTATCTGGGAATTGGCTTTGTTTGATGTCAGCGGCATGCCAATTGATTAACTTGACACTTTCAACTCGAAATCAGAGTTGCTGCTGGCAAGGCATATTTAACCTGCAATTGACATGAACAAGTAGCCAACAGCAATGGCAACAGCAGCAACAACTGGCGGCAATCGTTGTTAGCCGGGTTAAAAGAAAGAGGAGCCACAAGCTGCAGTCAGCCAAAATGACAACTGCAATTTGCTTGGCAATCGTTGATGACCTCGTCACGAATAGATGAATGACTTTCGTTATTATATTTTCAATTTCATTTGGCTTTTTTTTTCCCCCTTTTCATTTTGTTTTTGTTTTCATGCATTTTATCGCCTCAATTGCAGTTGGTTAACGAAATCGAATTAAACTGAAAGGCTGCAGCATAAATTTATTTTATTTTATTTAAGTTTTCCTCCAGCAAGTTGACATTTTACTGGCAGCGTCTTCATTTCTTCACAAAGGAAGCCGCCAGCAGCCACAATGCAATCGTTGCCCTTTTTTGGCCCTGTTATTGTAGTCGCTGTCAACTGTTGTTGGTATTCAGTTGCTGGTTAACCAGATTATGTTTCGAACTTGAATTACTGCTGTGCGTATAATCAGCACATCTATGGGCTAATACATTATGCATTCAGATGAATAAATACTTTGAATAGTCGTTGAAGTGCCCTCTTCATTATGCAGACTTCTTGACATTTGGCTGAACACTGAACACTGAACACTTTAAAAGCCAAAGTGCCTGTGACCGAATGTGTGGGCCGTCACACACAAAATTGGCAACAGCAATTGAGGCAAAAGCGTTTGGCATTTGCAATTTTTGGCACGCAACTATCCTACGAATACTACGAAATCATTTTCAGACGGAATATGTTAATTAGCCCCAACTGCAGCTCGACTGCAACCAAAACTAAAACCCAAACCCAAAACGCAAACCAAAACCTAGCAGCAAGTGCTTAGAGTACAAATCTTTTTGGGGCCGCCAAAAAAACGAAAAAACCTAAGAGAATTCTTGAAAAACAACTTCAATTGCTCCGCAAAACGGAAATCGCTCATTTTATAGAAATACGCGCAATTATTAAAACATTTTCACCTGTTGTTGTTGCCAGTTCGGTTTTTTATAGTTTGTACTGTAGAGAGGTATTTTCACATGCTACAAATTGCCGCAAGTGAGGTCAAAAGATGTCGTAATTTGCATTCGCCATAAGATCCGCAGCTGAAGGTTCTTTTTCTCTGTAGGTATTCCTCTCGTCCGGAGTATCTCTCTTGGCATTATTACAAGTTCAGCTCGGCAATTAAATTGTAATACCCAAAGACCATCAGTTTGATGGGCGTTAGACTGAAGTTTCATTCATCGCTCATTTGAGAGCACATCAGGTGCAATTTAGTAATTTATTATAGCCAAGGGGAAAAACAAAAACAATATAAAACACAACAGAAAAACCTTTAAAAGATCTCCTGGTTTGCTGATTTTTCGTTGCCAGTGGGTCAAGGGCAACGCTTGAAGCCGATTTGCGCAAAAGTTCAAAGGCATCGTTTACGTTTTTTTCTTTCCATTATTTACTATCCTATTAATATTATTATTATTATGGCTTCTTTTTTCTTTCGTTCATATCTGGTGAGTGTTTTTTTCCTCTTAAGTATTTGTTTACTTTGCTCAATGCAGGCAGCAATTATAAACAGAAACGAGCCCTAATTATTTGCATAGTTTGTTTTTATGAAGCAATTGTACTTACCGCATGCCATCGAAGCCATCGTCGGAGCCATTGATGGTCAGCACCGGAGCACGTGCGTACGCCTTGGCCACACGGCGATTGCGCTCGAAGACAATTACTTTGGCCCAAATCTCATCATCGATTTGCGTCCATTTGTCCAGCACTTCCTGTATGTGTTCCTGCAAAAAACAAGAGAAAAGGAAAGATTAAATTGGGAGCAGAGTGAGAAAATTGTTTCAAAATGGCAAATGGAAACAAAAGACTTAAGCGAGCAACTTGCTGCTCGCTGACGCAGCAGAAAAACAAAAATCGTAAAGAAAATGCAACTAAATTCAGCAATTTTCACTTTCCATCTGCGAGTGTCTATCTGTGTGTGTATCGAGTGTATCTAATGGGTACTGCCTGTCTGTCTCTGTGTGTTTGTGTGTACTTTTTGCCAGCCAAAGTGAACGGCCTTGTTGGGCGCTTGCGTTTTGTGCTTTTATTTTTCACGTTGTTTTTTTTTTCACTCACTTTACTTTTACTATTTTTTTCACTCTCCTTTTTGTTGGACTTTGTTGCTGTTGGCTGCCATTATAATCGCTGTTGTTGTTGTATGTTGTTTGTTGTTGTTGTTTGTTAAATAAAAGTTAAAATCAAATCGGAGCAAATGCTGGCACGAAGCGCGTTACTGAGTCGTGGTGCAGTAAGACATATAAAATTATAGACAACGGACTTTACGGCTTTTATTGTTGTTATTTTACCTATATATATTTCAACTTATCTATATATATATGTATGTGTGTGTGTGTGTTTGTGTGTGTTTGTGCACAGTTATTTAAAGTGCTGCAAGGCTTTCGATTGCACTGAGAAATGAAAATGCAACTCGCGCTTGCGTCATGCCTAAGTGCACAGCGCATATTTTACATTTTGATACACTTTTATATAGTATACTTGGACAATAGCATATAGACACAGATATGCACTATAATGGGTAGTCTATTAAATATCAGAATCTCATAAAAGATAAGCCAAACATTGCACAAGTTTTAATAACAGTTTTCCAACTATGTAGAAAATTAATTAAATGATCGCAAAGGATAAGGAAAAATATGTTTAGAGTAACTGAAGTTTGCTTGGAGCAGCATATATAATATAGATTACCATTAAAGGAACTAGTTTTAATCAGCAAATCGAATAATTGAACTGGTTCTTAGCATAAATGTGAGATTTAAAGCGAAGGGAATAGCGTAGATAACTCTCAGAATCTTTTTACTCTCTTGTTAAACTCAGAATACCTCTAAATGAACTGTTTCACTTTTTGAATTTGAGTCTGAATATTTATGAATAAGAAACTAGTTCATTTGATATACTTTAAGTGCAGCTCTCGCATAATCACAAGGCTCTTAATGTGGCGCACAGCTGTTCGTCTAATGGAGGTACATTCCCATATGCTCAGGCGGACAATGAAAAATTATTTATATACATAAAAAAAAAAGAGTTCAATTAACCCGAACAAAGAACAGGGTCGTAAACAAAACCATTAGCCCAGTAACCAACATGCCCACAGTTATAATTTGAGCTTTTTTATTTGTTTTTGGGCAAAGTTCAGCACACAAATTGAAGCGCTGCCATAACAATAAAACTCATACAGAAATATGGAAAGCCAAGCATAGGAATAGGTACTACGGGGTATATATCTAACGTCTCTGTTTGGTTTAGTTCTACATACGAAGATATACAACAGCAGTAGGACAGACATAATCGAGTGGTAAGCTTGTCTAGGCAGCTCGTTGCTGAGAAGCTTTAACTCTGGCTGTGGCTGTGGCTGAAGCTGAGGCCGCACATTAAAAATGCAAATAAATCATGTAGTAAAACTTGTTAACCTTTTCGTATGCTTTGGCTCTATAATATATATATATATATGTGTGTCTATTATATGTATAGTATGTATGTATATAGCTTGGCGCACTTTAGCTTTAATATTTATTTGCTGCTGCTGCTGCTGTATAAAGCACTTTTGATTTCACTTCAAAGTTGCGTTAGGTTCTTTGGCTGTGGCTGTGGCTCGTCTCCGGGCAGATTCACTTTTGTTTTTGTACAGGTTTTCATTAGGAAAGAATCTTGTAGGCTCAAGTGTCGTGTGGCCAAACAAGTTACAAGCACTGATGTTGCTCCATTGCTGATTGCTGATTGCTGATGATGTTGCTGTTGCTGTTGTTCATGTTGCTGATGTTATTCGTATTGTAGTTTTCATTTCTAGGCCGTCTTCTTCGGCCTGTGCAGCCCAAAAAGTTTATGAGACGACCTCAAAATGTCGAAGTTCAGGCTTTCAAGTCAACGCGGTTAGTTTTGCCTTACAAGCCAAAGCTCTTTTAAGCTGTTCTACTTGTTGCTGTTGCTGTTGTTGGTGTTGCTGTTGTTTATGTTGTGGCTGATTTTAATTAGCCCGGTTTAGCATGGGCTGGGCACGCTGCACGGCTGCTCTGGCGCGTGGTTTTTACGTATACGTAATGTTATCTGTGCATGAAAATTAGCACAGCTTTTAAACTTATAAGTGTATGTGTGTATGTGTGTATGTGTGTGTGTGTGTGTGTTTGTTAACCAAAATGCCAATCGATTCTTAAAAAGTAACTGAACTGGTTTTTAAAGCACACATTTATTATGCAAATTATTAACGTGTCTACAGCATGAAATATTTCCAACCAACAAAACTTTTATACAAATTTTGTTTTTTTTTTGTCTCTGACGCAAATCGATAATCAGTCAGCAACAGCTCTAAATATATATATACATATATATCGCACATATCCAATGAAAAGAAACCATAAAGTAATCCAGTTTCTTATAATTAGAATATAGACACAATTCGAATGAAGTACAATAAAAAATTCTGTGCAAATTTAAGACTGAAGCGTAACAAAAATGTTAACAGCAACTGAAACGGGATAGGAATCTGAATCAATATCTGAATCTGATTAAATATATTAATGCCAAAGGTCTGCACATACGATTAGGTAATCTCTACATATATTTTGCTGACTTCGATATTTAAAATTTAAATATTTTATTTTTTGCCCAACTTTTTGTGTGTCAACGAGTTTGCGTCATGTTTTGACAGACAGTTTGGCAAATTCTTCTCATGCAGCTTCGATTTGCGTGCATGCCATGAAATTCATGATTTCATCGAGTTGTGTATACAAAAATTAGTCAGAGATCAAAAGTTAATAAAATTCCTTTCTGAAAAATATGAAAAATACTTAAAAATAGCCAAAATAAATACAGATTTACGTTTGTGTCATAAAACGACAACCAACTTTCAAATAAGTTTTTAGTATTCTGTTTATAGTTCAGTTAACTATACTAGTTATATGAGCTATAAACGAGCTCTAACTAGACAAGATATATATATATATTGCCATTCTATTTTAAAATTTTTGTGTCTTGTTACTGTCATTTATCATTTACTTTTTGTAAAGGGCACAAAGAATCATTAAGGCATAATTAAAGTAGCTTTTTGACGTTGCGACTGCGATGGGCTTTAATAAGTTCTATAATTGACGCCCAGCAGCAACAGTTGTCATGACAACAGCAACACCAACAACAACAACAACTACAATGACAACACGTGCACAAGTGCAGCCAGCACGGAAGTTTGCTCAGGTCCCTCTTTTTTTTTTTGGCACTCTTGAGAATCTTTTTTGTTTTTGTTTCTCGTGTTTTGTTTGTTGTTTATTAAGTTTGCACTTTTTGTGTAAAATGTTGTTGAACTTTTGTAGTCACGATTTTATTGAACGGAGCTAAAGCTGAGACTGAGACTGAGACTGAGACTCAGACTAGAGTTGAGGATGGCAACAGATGCGCCCAGCGTTCAAAGTTGACATTTAATAAAATGATGTTGCTATTTGCTGTTGGCTCGAAGCGAGCGGCAAGCTTTGTTGTAATAGATATAATCATCATTTGAAATTATTATGGACTTGATAGATTTATATTGTGACAGGTTGCAGATGGAAGAAATTGCAATTATGCCAAAAAGAGTTCATTGATATGTTTATTTTACAACAACCGCAAGCGAAGAAGAAGTACTTCAATTGTCGTCTGACCCATTTCCAAAGACGCCAGCTCGATGGCTGAATAAATATTGGCCTAAAGTTATGGTCAAGTGAGCTTTGTTTTGGCTTCAATTTATGCTAATTTTATGCATAGTTTTGCCTCTTTGCCAGGTTAAGAGCTACTCGCATAATAACGATAATAGTAGCTGGCGGTGTCTTCCGTCAGCGGGCACATTTCATCAAATGCAAATCAATCAATAAATTTTCACCGATCAGGAAATTCGAACGTGATTTTCCATGGAAAATGTTTATAAGGTATATTAAAGTGAGTCTTTAATGTGAGCGCCGCCTGATGAAGTGGCATAAAAAGTTGCGGCAAAATTTTCATTGAAATTGTATGCCTCCTTTGTAAAGAGCTGCATTACGCGCCATGTGACATGTGTGCTCGTTGAGTGTGTGTGTGTGTATGTGTGTGTGGTTTTTCCTGCTTGGGCCAACGCGTTTTGGCGGCAACGGCCAATCCTGTTGTACAACTCTGGCGAACGTGCCAGCGAAACCGAAACCGAAACCGAAACCAGGTGAACGGGTGGCCAAACATGCGCATGGAAGTGGAAGTGGGAAAATGGCAAAAGAAACAACAACAACAACAACAACACACACACACACAACAGAAGAGCTTAGCGTAGCGAAAACTTGTCAGCTTGCCGAAAATAAAACTTTCATTTTCATGCTACTTTCGACTGGCTGGAAAAGTGGCTAGAAAAAGAAGAAAATGGTATGGAAAAGCTAACCAGTTAGCTGCGTTTAGCCAACCGCTTAAAGTTCTGCTTGCCATAGAAACAAGTTCGTTGCCTGAGTCTTTCGTTTCAGTCTGTGACTGCATATGTTCAGCTGTTGCACCCAAGTCTTTTGTTGTTTGTAGTATGTCAATTTTGGCTTGGCTTTGTTCCCAGCTAATAAATTTGTAAACAATATTGAAAATAGTACAGGCCCAATAACAACGCCAAACAACAGCAACAACAACAAATTGCTCAATAAATGCCTAGCAGCTATAGAAACAGACAGAAAGAGAGAAAAAATAGGGGAAAAAACGATAGTCAGGGCAATTCAAAGGGCCCCCAAAGCTAAGCAACGACAATAGTAGTAGGAAAATGCTGCCATAATTTGTTTCTGTGTTCAGTTTTTGTTTTTCATGGGAAAAACTAGACGCCTTTTGTATTGCTAAACGGAATTATATAGACGCTCACGCCAATTGCACAATGCAAAGAGTACTACGGTAATTTGACAGCAGAACGCGTGGGCGGTCGCATTTTCCAGCCCAGAAAAGCTAGAAAAGCCAAACAGCAAATCTCATATGAAAACCTTATGACAGAAAGAGTGTCGCGCGGATTTTCACTTTTTGCGTCACTTTTGATGGACTTGGGTGAGGCTTTTGCTCACAATTTATGCAAATCCATTCGGAATAGTCGCATATATATGAGATATAGCATAAATTTGATATTTGATATAAAAGTGTTCCGTTTTGATGCCTTTCAGACGTGTTCACCGGCTACAGTTAACCCAGTTAAATAATAGTTATAATATTTATGACAACAATGGCAATTTGGCTAAATTGTGTGTAGGCAGCAGCGGTATTTTGCCAGGCGACAAGTAATACGTTCATATGTTGGCCTATATTGCGATATATATAAATCTGATATTCAAATTTATAAAACAATCATTTAGGTATCAGATTTCGTCGTTATATAAACATTAATTAAGAAATTGGAAACGATACACTTGATCGTAATGAACTAATAGCCGCGGGTTGCTATTAACAAAAACTCAAGAAAATCAAATAAAGTTTTTATCGCATAATCTGGGAGGGATACCTTTTCTTAAACCCTTTTGTATGGGTTCAGGGTATATCTATTGATAAATGAACATTAATTGCTGTAAACGCTTTTGTGCGAAGAAGTCATGTTGTTCGGGTTTAAAGTCATGTTGTGTACGATATGATATCATGATATGTCTAATGCATAAACCCAACAGAAGTGAGACAAAGCTTCGCAGACAACGTAAGCGTTGATTTTGTTGTCTTGTTTTTGTTGCCTAAACGTCGAAATCAATGAAATGCCCACACACAGAAGGACAGACAGACATACCCAAGCACACACACACACAGACACACATATACACACATGTATACATATAAAATCAAGCTCGTGCTGGGCTTGTACATTAGGGTTACGTTTGCATTTTGTTATTGTTGCTGCTAGTTGCTGTTAGCTGAGCGTCGTCTTCTTTGTTGCTGTTGTTGTTGTTGCGCCAGCTGCCAAATGGCTATAGGCAAATTAAAAATGCACAACGCAATGCGATGGCCTAACGGTAATTAATGCAATTGGTCAATACAACAACTGCTAAAGACAGCAACAACAACAAGTAGCGGCAGCTAAGGTTTAGTGCGTTTTTAGTAGTAAAGCTGACCCCAATGCGACCACTGCACGTGTCGAGAATAAGCCACAGAGCTGGAAAATGGAAACTGGCCACAAATCATAGATAAACCAACTAGCTAAGCGGAAGTCAAAGTCTTGGGCTGTCAGTTGTTCAAATCGTGGTCGTGCTATGGCCTTCATTTGCCTCGTTTACGTATTGTTGTTGCTTCTTGTTTTGTTTTCCTCATTATCCGGTAGCTTCTACTTCTGCTTCTAACTAATTGAACGTTGACACAGACACCATTTAAAACATTCCAAATATCTTGTTCGCTGGCAGTTGCTAATGAATTGCATTTAATTGACTGTTAAATCATTTGGGGATTAGCATCTTACTGTGTTTGTGCACTTACCTTGTAGAGCTTCTCCTTCTGATACCAGACATCTTCCTCCTCCTCCTGCTGGGTAAATGTCTGATCCAGGTTTAGATCATCGCGGGAACGTGATAAAATTTTTCGACGCGATACCATTTTTGCGCCACTGAGTCCCCGGACCAAACGTGTGTGTGTGTGTCTGCGTGTGTGCTTTGTGAGTCTGCAAATAAAAGTCATAAAATGCTGTGAGTACGATATTACTTATGTATATATACAAGTATAACTTTTATGTATGCCGCCTTTTTGGCAGAACATTTTGACGAGTATTTAAACATCGTCTAACTGTACATTGCACGTCGAAAGTTCTTTGGCTAAAGATCTTTTCGCTGACAGGCCTCAAACTGTGCAGCAAAGCAAACAGAGCCCGAAAAACGGACGAGTTCAACGCACCCAAACACAACAATAATAATAACAGATATTGTTTATGACCCGACTTCCTTTTTACAAGTCATCCCAAAGGTGGCTCCAGCTGTGTAAACTTTAAGCCAACTGCTCTTAACCAATATCTGAACTAACATCCAGCAGAGTTGAACCTGCATATGCATAAAATGCACATTGCTGATTGGAAAATACTTTCGACTTCTTAACAGACAATTTATCATTTTATATGTAACACATAATTTATATATAGTTTAACAGATTAATTATATAGTAGAAAGTATAAGAAAATAAAATGAAATATTAGTTTAATATATTTTATAAATGATCAAACATAGTTTAACAGTTTTTATACATAGTTAATTTCTTTTATTCATTATTCAAACTGAGAACATGAAAATGATTAAGAGTGTGAACGCATTGATAGGTTTCTGTGAATGTTAACTAACAGAGGGTGTGTACACACTGTTCTGTTCTTGCCCTGCTTCTGTCTGCTGCTTGGCTTTGGCATTTTTATTGTCAGCCATAGAATTTATGTAAAACATGCAATTTTTATTGAATTACTTGTCATTTTGCTGGCGCAGACTCAGCGTACGCACCGAAGATACAGAAACTGATAGGGAATATCACCTGTAGGCCTGAGGAGCTGACAAAGAGAAAATAATAATAATAAAGCACAGGCAGGTAGAGAGGTAAAACAAAGAAAATGCCAGTCGTTTGTTGTCTTTTTTGTCAAGTTGATGAAAAAACGTTCATTGCATAATAAACACCTTTTGGAGTTTCTTTGGGGGATTTAAAAACTGGCAGACGACGCGTGTAGCGGCAATCTTTCTCAGCTCTCTTTCTGTTTCTCTGTGGTTCCTAAGTCTATTAGTCTCCCTCTACCCATCTCTCTCTAAGTAACTCCCTCTCTCTGTCTCTCTGTCTGTTTGAATGCAAATGTGCGGAGGTTCGCTAACCTGTTGTCATATTTACACGCTTTGTTTGCTGCCGTTGTTGCTGCTATTATTATGATTATTATTAGTGCCTATAATTGTCTGTCAGCTTTCTTTTGCCGAAATGGCTGAGTGCTTGATTGACTGATTGACAGCTTGAGTTGGGGATGCTGGAAGGGCTGTTGTTGCTGCCCATAAATTTCCAACGCCTTTTGCGCAATTCCAGCCGATGCCGGAGTCGATGTCGATACCGATGCCTATGCCATTTGAAATATTCGTACTTGTACTCACACTATGAGTATGTACTCGATTCGTATTGTCAACAATCGCCGCCATTTTGTGCGATAGATTGCAATCGCATAACAAATGTTGCCTGCTGGATTTATGCAACAAAAGCCGTTAAATTGTACGACTGTCTGACAATTTTTTTTTGTTTTTTTCTTGCACCGTTTGTTGTCTCCATCTCCATCTTTAACTCCATCTGCATCTGTATCTTTTTTCTGTTTCTGTTTCTGTCTGTTGTCGCCTGGTTTCTGCTAGTTTATTGAGCTGCACTTTTTGCACCTTTCGATTTTGGCTGCATTGGCTATTGCTATTGTTATTTTGTATCTCTCAGATGAGGCCTGTCCGCAGCCATTGTTATTTATATATCCGACACAAGAGCTACCTACTTACTACTCACATATATAGAACACATTGTATACTCCCGTTTGCTTGTTCTGACATGGCACGTACGCCCTGTACAACTTCTCCGGGCAGACGTGTTCTAGTTTGAGCCGACCAGCAATTACGTGTACAGCTTGCCAATGCCTGCAAAGCGATCATAGATGCATATATTACTATCATACTCTTTGAAATGGATTCCTTGACTTTACTTTATAGATTGCAAACGTTTAGTTAGAGTATTGTTTGTCGCCATATAAGAGATATCCAGCGATCGAATGGAAGAGCGCATTGAAGATGCGGCTTGTAAATTATGTTCCTGGCTTGCCGGTTTCAGCCAAGTCGAAGTCGAAGCAAGTGGCAACATTTGGTTATTACGACCAGACACCGTCAATTAAGTTGCTTGGCAATTTCGGTGCATTTTATACACATTTTTTTATGGCGCTTGTCAAATTAAAAGCCTTATACTACATATTGTTCTTGGAAGGTTTCTGATTATAAAAGTTTTATATGACACACCAAACTGAGAGGAGCTCAACTGCCTGTGGATGTGAGGTTCCAATAACTGAACCTCAAGCAGTTGCTGATGCTGAAGTGGTGCTCACATATCCTGCCGACTCATAGCGGATGCTGTTGGAGTTGGGTGCTCGGCATACATCTGTCAAAAGTACAGCTAAAGGCTGGATGAGCCAGTGTCTTTGCTGCTGAGTTCTAGAGCGACTGTTGTTCTTTGGGCTTCTGTAAATTGTGCCGGGTCGAGTGTTGACGGACACTTGATGAACTCATTAACTACTTTGTGTGTTTACTTTGCTGATTTGTCTGATTTTTTTCATTTGAACTGTTTTGTTTCGCTGATATCGATAAATGCGAAGATTGCAGTCTTTGCAGCTGTCGCATTCACTTTCAAATTTTTTGGTATTTTGCGCACACGCACAACAAACGCACAACGACTTTCACAAAAGTAATAACAATAACAATAACAATAACCTTACTCTTTGATGGCTGCCTGGTAAATTGACATCATTTAAATAATGCCAATTAATCTGTTGATATATAATACTTACGAATAAAACTACCAGTTAGTGTTTTATGGCCAAGCATAACAGCCAGTTGGCAGTTAACAAAACAACAAAAAATATACATTGGTAGCTGCCCAATTTGAATGTAAATTGCTGAACGCCGAATGATGAACTTTCACAATTAGCAGCGAGCGTATTTCAAAATTGTTTATAAAACCAACGATTGCACATAGATACTCTAATAAACACACGTCTTAGCAGAGCTTATGGACATTATTCAATTTCTAATTATTTACTTTTTTTTTTATCTTTCCGTAACGTTCAACGTGCAGAGTTCATTAACATCGACGAGCGAAGATGCCCCAGCAGCAGCAGCAGCTGCTGACATTTTGTCAAGTTGCAAGCAAAAAAAAAATGCTTTCGCTGTTGAAATTTATTTAAGTTTTTTTTTATTTTTGCAACATGAAATTGATGATCATCGAAATAGAAAGTAAACCTGTGTTTATTTATATATGAAATTCGATTTTGGACAACTGTGAAAAATCTTCGAAATTTTCAGCGTAACGAATTTTCGATGGAAAATTTGTTGTGCATGCAAGGCAAGTTCGTCGCTCACGTTGAAGTCTTTCGTTCCACAACAACTTTCGAAAGAACTTTCCTCTGTCTAGGCCTGAAACGTATATAAAAATATACATTAATCATAAGCAGGCAATGCCTAATGCATATTAAATAGTATAACTGCGCGCGTTTTATGAATGAAAGTCGACGTCATTTTAGAATTTTTACGATTACAAACTTAACACGAATACGTGAAGGCACAAGATCAATAAAGAATTTTGATTATGACAAACAGTCAAACAGATATATGGAATCGTAGTTGCAGTCGCAATCGTAGTTGCAGTCACGGCACTTGCATGTTAATTGCAATCGTGTATATATTTACTTAAATGGGTGTGAAGTGGGCTGTCTCCGCCTGTCTCCGGCCTGCTGCTGTTTAGAAATTCTAATCCGTTGTTGTTGTTCGTGTTGTTGTTGTTGTTGTTGCTGTAGTCATTGTTGTTGTTGACTTTGACTGACTGCAATGCGTCGGTCATTGGCTGCAGCAACTGAGCCTGGGGCAGCAGTGTCTATGGAGTCGTCGCTCAGATTATGATGGCCACTTTTTCACTTAACATTTGCCGGCTCCAACTACCGACTACCGACTACGGACAACGGACACCGGACAACAACGGACTACCCGACTACTACTGACTGCTTACTGCAAATAGTTTTCAGTTCGTTTACCCAACGGTTGTCATTGTTTGAACAGAGTTCAAATGCAATGCGAATGCGTCACGAGATTTGCTGTTTTACCCGTAAACAGACAGCACGTGTGTGTGCCTCTCTCATTGTGTGTGTGTGTGATGTGTGTATTTTCTGTGTGTTTTCTGCCAATGTTTTGCAAGCTGCTTTGTTTGTAGCTGATTTGTTTACACTCAACAGATGTGGGTAGCTCAATGGTGAGACTTGTTGTGCGTGTGCGTTTCTGTCTGTTTCTGTGTGTGTGTGTGTGTATGTATGTGTGGTGTGGGTGTGTTAGCTGCATTGAAATCCAGCATATTTGGCAAATGGCAACCACGCTATCAATTTACTCATTAGCTGCAACAGGTTTTTGTCCTATGAACAAAATAGCAAGAAATATGCCAAATCATTTGCCAAAAGCAGATGCTGCCCCAATACGATCTTAAGGTCAACCTAAAGGCCCCAAGTTGGTCTTTGGTAAGGTTAGAAAGTAATTTTTGGTTTTATTTTTATAAACTTTGTCTCTTTTTTGGTTTTTTTGGGAGCTTATTATGTAACCAGAACCGACATAAAAGTCACGCTAATGAAGCGTTTCTTTGGCTGGACGCCGACCGAAAAATTTGATACTTTCGTCTAATTTTTCTCTCTTCTTTTCTTTAGTGACAAGCCTCAAGAATTTGTTATCGTTGCTGTTGTTGTTGTTAGCCGCTCTGGCAGCAACTTGATTGATTGGCCATGGCCAGAAATAAACAAACCTTTTTCTCCCATTTTGGTTTAGAGTTTTGCCGAAAAGCAAAATAACCCAAAACGAAATTGTTTTCACAGTCTGCTCGAAATTCACACTGGGGTCAAGCTGAGAAGTTCAAACCAGAAAAAGATTCACCCGACGCTGAGGAGAGGCCATTGATTTCTTAGCAAATTAAATTAAGCAGTCATTGACTTTAACGCCTAGGTAAATGGGGAAATGTGTTAGACAAAACGCACAACACGCATCGTCATATAATGGAAAAATATCGTATCATAATATTTAGCGCCTTTTGGGGGTACTTGACTTGGCTTTTAGCTGTGGCTAATCAAATGCTTTATCCGTAATTTGCATAACAACGCCGTGAAAGTACTCGGCATCAGCAGCGGCAGAGGCAGAGGCAGAGGCAGAGGCAGAGGCAGAGGCAGAGGCAGAGGCAGAGGCAGAGGCAGAGGCAGAGGCAGAAGCAGCGGCATCGGCATGGTTCAGTTACTCGCATGTCTTTTGTATTCGGGGTTAAGGTTTTCATTATGCAAATTGTATTTTACTATTCGTATATGGAAACATCTGTATAAATAAGTGTTTAAGTGTATCGCGTGTATATATGTATATACTCCTAGGAAGCTAACTAATAGTGCAAAAATCTACCAAAACAATGTGTTGCGGAACTTGAGACTTACGAACTCACTGCTATTTAACACCTGAGCGCCTCGCATATAGCTGGTATAGTTTATCACCTACACGGAAAACGACAGCAACAACCGAATCATATATCATATCATTAAAACATAAACATAAATTATAAATATGCATAAGCATATGCATATTGCATTTCGCAATATTTCCATACAGAAGACACGCACATCTCAGCCAGAGCTGAGCTCCATCATCATTCACGCAATTATTGAATGAATTTAAAGTTTTAACAACAGTTTTTTACTCTGTGGAAGTCATGTAACTGTCAGTGTGAGGCAATCTCTGAGAGAAACAGACGAACTAGTCGAAAATCCAAGACCTAACACAAAAGTTAACATATCAATTTTGAAGATTATTTTGATGTCTGTTCGTTTGTTGTTGTAAATTTGATTGATTTTATTTCCTTTGCTTTTCCTTTCGACTGCTGCTACCGCCGCCGCTGCTGCTGCATTTGCATTTTGAGTCGAGGTGCTCATTAAGCAGACTCTTGAAACAATACTTAAAACCTACAAATTACTTGACATGTTTTAAAAATGCAAATGAGCAACATGAAAATGAACAAAATAACAGATCGGCTTAAATCGAAAGACTTAGGCAACGAACTAGCAGAGCTGCAGCAGCTGCTTGCAAAAGATCGAGTACACAACATGGATTACTCCTCTACAAAGCATAATCCCAACTAGTAAAATTGTTTAAGTTGAAGACTTGCTCAATTAATACCTATCGTTGGGTTACCTAATGAACGAGTAGCTGGCTAATCTCTATGCAAGTCCATAGACTGGAGGCTAACTAGTGCTCCTAGTTGGTGATTGCGAGTTGCAGGTGATATGAATACTGGCTCAGGGCTGTCTGTGAGTACTCGTAACGTTTCCTTTGGCAACGGCAACAAGTTGACACTTTCATTATGGCTGAAAAGTTTTCCGCATTTTTGGCGCGTATTTTAGATTCGTTACGTTTCAACAAAAATACCAAAAACTTGCACTGGCCAAAAGAGACGAGTGCAGCTATTGGTTGGCCAAAAAAACAACATTTGCTGCCAACTGCTTTTATATCAGTTTTGTAGAGTGAAAACCAAAGCATAAACCAAAGCGAAGCACAACAAAAACACACACTCACACATAGAAAATACCAGCAAAAAAAAGAAAAACAGCAACAGCATTTGGCGTCTGCTTTCGTTTTCAGTTTTCATTTAGCCTGCACGCTTCAACTGGCTGGAGGAGCCTGTCTGCGGATGGTCTGCGGCATCTGTGGACCTATGAGTCTTTGGATGAAGAGATGTGGCGTGCAGTCATAGCCCATGGCAATGTAAACGAAGCAATTTGAACGTACCTACAAGACGTCCAAAGACATGCACTAAATTTTCCACGAGCGAGTGAATTTGAAAACGAAACTGATTTCTTTTGGCTTTTTTATTTAGCTGTTTTCAGCTGTTTTTCTCCTCTTTTTTTCGTTCAGCTGTTGAAAAGACAACAATTCATTGCGGCCAGCAGCAAAAGAGATGCAAAGAGAGTGCGAGTTACTCGGGTTACGACGCCGTTGACCATCATTAGTTGGCTTAATAAATGAAGCAAAGCTGAATGAAAGCAGTGGCTGTTCAGGTCTTTGTATCTTTTTTTGATACCATTAACCCGTTAAAAAATAGGTAAAAAGGGTATATTAAACCGTGTGAATGTATGTAACAATTATGTTGAAGCAGCTCCCAGTCCCATTGAGTATATACAGCTGTCCGAAAGATCATTAGATACAAATTAGTATGCTCTCTAAGCTCAAGTCCAGAGAAAATGTGTATCTCACACCAGATATATATACATACATAGATATACATACAGATATGCACATCTATAGAATGCATCACTAAATTCAGTTCTCAATTACTCAAATATTACTAAGTAAGCCCAATATGTTCCACTCAAATGCTCCTGAGCTAATCCATGGATGAAAACACTCGCAAAACACAGACGCACTACCACTTCTAAGAAACCAACTCAGCAGCTGCCTTACTTAAGTACTACTTATGAGAATCAAGGAGAAAGGAGGTAGATGCCTGAGTGAACCTACTAAGTTCTACTCAAATGCACATGAGCTAATCCACACATGGGGAAAAACACTCACAAAATACACTCCCACTACTAAGAAACCCACTCAGCAGCTGCCTTACTTAAGTACTACTTATGAGAATCACGGAGAAAGGAGGTAGATGCCTGAGTGAACCTACTAAGTTCCACTCAAATGCACTTGAGCTAATCCACACATGGGGAAAAACACTCACAAATTACACACCCACTACTAAGAAACCCACTCAGCAGCTGCCTTACTTAAGTACTACTTATGAGAATCACCGAGAAAGGAGGTGCCTGAGTAAACTCGACTCAAATGCTCCTGAGCTAAGCCATGGGTGAAAACACTCACAAAACACAGACACTCTATCACTTCTAAGAAACCAACTCAGCAGCTGCCTTTCTTAAGTACTACTTATGAGAATCACGGAGAAAGGAGGTAGATGCCTGAGTGAAACTACTAAGTTCCACTCAAATGCACCTGAGCTAACCCACATATTGGTAAAAACACTCACAAAATTCACTTCCACTACTAAGAAACCCACTCAGCAGCTGCCTTACTTAAGTACTACTTATGAGAATCACCGAGAAAGGGGGTAGATGCCTAAGTTCCACTCAAATGCTCCTGAGCTAAGCCATGGATGAAAACACTCACAAAACACAGACACACTATCACTTCTAAGAAACCAACTCAGCAGCTGCCTTACTTAAGTACTACTTATGAGAATCGCCGAGAAGGGAGTTGCCTAATGCAATTAACAAAATATATTACAAATACTTAACTAAGCCATCTGTGAATGTATACTAAAGTTTCTTTAGATCTATGTCAGGTACAAGACTCGGGGAAGAGAATGAGTTCAGAAAAAAAGGAGTGCGGCCAATAAAATAGTTGTATTTTAGTACTTTAACAAGTCAAATGTGTATTTCACAAGTATATTAATAGATAGATTAGATAAGAACTACCTAAGTAGAATGTTCAATAAAATAGTAGTGTGTTCAATAAAAAAGCAATGCTAGTACTTCAACAATCGAACTTTATAACTTATACTAATCCCTATATCCTAATCCCTATGTTGTCAATACCTATGAGATCAATAAAAAAATAATGGTGTGTTCAATAAAATAATAGTACTACTACTTTACTACGGCATGTAGGTTAGTTTTCCCTCATAAATACTAGCTATATGCACTCTAAAATAGTACTGTGTTTAGAAAAATAGTAGTAAGAAGAGTAACATATTGAATAAGCAGAAATATGTGTTCATAAAAATAGTAGTGTGTTCAATAACGAGCGTAAGCTTAAACTGTTTGACACAGGTAGCCTAATGGAAAAGCGTTACATGGTTTAATATGTGTGCTTAGGGTATCTTTTAGTCGAGCAGCCTCAAGTAGAGCATTTCAACAAGTTTTTTGTTGTGTTTTTTTTTTGGCAATTTGTGCTTATCACACGCCTGCAATCAACGGGAATCTGGTCAGCTCTGTGGTCTTTTTTCTTGTAGCTGCTTTTCACTCTTTTCACTTTTCAAATGAAAAGGCCCTAAGAAAGCTACGAATGTTGCTTTTATTTATTACACATTGATGCTGCCTTTGCTGCTGTTTGATGTTTGATGATAAAGAGCGGAAATAGTATGAAGTAATATGCCACAGAGATCATAATATTTGTTTGTCAGTGTGTGTGTGTCAGTGTTTGGTCTGGCAACAGCTCAAAAGGCCAACAATCGACAACAAAACAATTTTGTAGCTTTTGTAGCCTACGCGTGCACTTAAAATGCAATTTATATTCAACGAAACAATAACAAATGAAATAATGTTTTAATAAAGATGCCGCTTTAAAGGCTTGGGGCAGAGTAAAAGGGGCTGGGTCCAACTGCGGCTTCAGTTGTAATTGCAAATGTAACTGCGGCTGTGTGTGACTGTGAGCGATAAGTCATTTAAGGCCATCAGCTAACACCGACACTATCTGGCCAATCGTAAACAACAACAATAACAATAACAATAACAACACGTGCTATACAAACTATCTAACTAATGTTACCATCAACAATTTAATTAGCTTTGGGATAAGTTGCGTGCGGGCGATTGACTTCTTTGGTATTTGGATTTGATTGTGGATGTGCTTGAATTAGCATATTCCTGGCATATGATTAACCCATTTTTTTCTGCTGCTTCCACCTAATGACAAACGCCATAAATTGTGCTTTGGCAGTAAAGAATAGCTAAAGAATTGACAGCTGATAAAAATGCGCAGCGCAGAATCCAAAGAAATGGCAAAAAACTAAAATAAATAAAGATGAATATAAAAAGAATGAAAAAGATGCTAAACAAAAGCTTGACACCGTTTGAAAGAAATGAAGAATCTATTGAATATATTTCTGCTATTTTAAGATCCGATCAGAGCTTAAGTGAAGGGAACTTTATCCAGTCGTATCTACAGTCATGCACTTTGACATGGCACAAGCTTGGATTAAAGGCGAACGGAAAAACGGAAAAGAAAAATATGTGTCGATTGTCTGCACATTGGGCACATTGCGCATACGCCGCGTTTGCTGGCGTTTGCTGGCGTTTGCTGGCGTTGCTGTCATTGCGTTTGTAACTTTGCCACGACCTTTTTATGTCGGCGCGCACGAAAACTCATTTGTTCATGCATAAATTGTTGTTGTTTCTGTTATTGTTGCTGTTGTTGAAGTTTTTCTTTTGTTGCTTCTGAGAAAATGAAGTCAACTGTTGTCTGTATGCCTGTGACTGACATTTCCCATTAAATTGCCACGTTATTGTCTAAAGTCGCCGTTGTCTTGTTTTGTTTCTTTTCTACATTCGAAGTTCTTGCAATACACTCAATGGTAGGGATTGGATTATAGAAGGGAGGGAGGCAGGTGGGAGTTCGAGTTGGAGAGGGAGTTACCAAGACTAAATGAACTTTGCATATTTGGTTACTGCATTTTCAACACGTCTCTCTAACTAACCGATTGACTAACTGACTGACTGACTGACTGACTGAATGAGCGAATGTCTGTCTGTCTGCAGCTTCTTCTTCTGCTTGTGCATTTTAAGGTCTTTTATGCGATTGTTTACATTTATGGCTGCATAATTGGGTGCCTCTGCTCTCTGCCACAGAACTGTTGTTGTATTTAAATTTTTACACACTAATTGACTCCCACCAAAAGCTGAAGGCAGCCAAGCTGCAACACACTGCGACTTCCTTCCTCGACAATTGTCGCAACACCTACTGCACTTTTGCACCTCTTTATTTTTTGTTGTTGTTGTTGTTCTTTATATCTTTAGGCACGTCGTTGGTTTATTGACTGCATTTGTTTTGGAGGCGTTCTGACTGCATGCTACGATGACGACTCATCGCCAGATAGTTGAGCTGAGTTTGCTTTTCTTCAGGGCCAACTGGCTAAGTAGATTGAAGCCAGAAGGCACAAGTCATCATAGCTTGACATTGTGTTTCTTTAATTCTGCACTAATAGTTTTAATTAGTCCTAAACATAAATCCAGTTTTGTTTCTGAAACTCATAAATATACATGGAAATAGACTCAGACTCACAATCAGTTCATCAAGTTTATCATTTATACAAATAAAAAACGAAAATTGGACAGCAAACAACAACAGCGACGATATCAACCTTGAGATGAACTCATCTCCGGCTTGGAGCGTATACTTGCTGGCCGCATATTATTTTATATTTAAATGAAAATGAAAACGAAACCAAAACTTAATAATAATAAAGACAAGAAAGAAAAAAACCGTAGCAGGAAGTGCACAACAATACACACACACACACATTGCTGTGGGGCGTGTGAATATGAATGCAATTCGCCTTTAGCTAAATGTTACGCATACGCCATGTATTGCAGGGCGAGGGCTGTGCTGCACGTTGTTGCATGCAGCAGCAGCAGCAGCAGCTGCAGTTGCAGCTACGTTTGTTGCTTTGTTGCATGCGTGTCTGACATGCTACTCACCTTTTGCTCAATTACTTTTGTTGCAGTTGCAGTTGTTGTTGTTGTTGCAGTTACAGTGTCGAAATTGTTGCAAAATTGCTGATATTTTCCCAATGATTACGTTGCAAACGCCCGTCCCGGTGCTCCGCTGCTGCCACGCTGCCGCTTTTTATGCACTTTTAATGCTGTAACAATGATTTTTCTATTATTATTTATATTGATTTTGTAATTTGATTTATATTGTAGGAAGGCGTTGTTGAAGCTTGCAATGGTTTCAATTTCTTTTCTTTTTTAACTCTTTTCTTTACTTTTCACTTTTGCCACTTGTTGCTTTAATTTCACTTTTTGTTATTGTTTTTTTTTTTAAACGGGTTTAAATTTAATTTTTAATATTTAACTTGACATTTACTAAAGAAATTTTGTCTGCGTCTAATAAGCCTTCGTTTATGTTTAAATCATATTTTATTTGACGTGTGTTTGTGTGTCTTTCGCAGAAAATTTCTAATTTCATTCATTAACTTTAAGAGGTTTTCTTACATATTTTTTTTTGTTTATTTATTTATTAATATTTTTGGACGCACTTCATCATTGCATAACGACTGCGCGCACAAAAAAATTTCGTGTATGTGGATGACGATGACGATGCGAACGATGATGTTGATAATGATGATTATGAGGTTGTTTTTCTTTTTTTACTTTTTTGGATTTGTTTGTTATTTACTTTTGGCCACTGTTCCACCACTGGCACCACTGGCTCACAGCTCGCTCTGACGTGTGTATGTGTGTGTGTGTGTGTTTGTGTGTGTGTAGGTATTCACTGTGCCGCACCGACGGCAACCAAAAGCAACTGGCAAGGCAAACGCACTCGACGACTTTCGCGACTCGACTGACGACGGGCGATGACGGCCAAGACGGTCTTGGCTCTGGCTCTGACTCTGTCTCTGACTCCGGATCTGGCTTGAGCTGGGCCTGGCTGGCTGGCTGGTTGGTTGACTGGCTGGTTGACTGGCTTGTTGGCTGTCTGGCTGGCCTTACCGTAAGTTCGGTTACGTTGGCCGTTTGTCGATTTGCTGTTCGGGTTTTTTGTTTTCGTGAATAAAAAAACTTTTGCTTCATGGCTTAACTTGGCTTAATAGCATTTAGCGTATCGAAGCTTGCAGAGCGCCAATGCAGAGCTTTTGCTGAGCGAAGCTTAAGAGTTGGTCATTACCTGTGTTTTTTTTTGCTCTTTGTGCGCCAACTGAGAAACTCTCTTAACTGTTGTCGAGCTGCAACAATAGAAGAATATGCAAAAAAGGCAAAAAGAATTACAGATTTGTTCTTCTTGGAGTGGTCAAAAGAAATAATTTGGAGCCATGGAAAAAAACACCCTGGCTATTTGCATATTTCTATCATAAATCTTTGAAGAAATTATCGACGATAAGCAACAGTCGTAGCTTTCTACGGTGATAATTACATCATCAGCGATGCGATGCGATGTCCACGGCAAAAGTCATCTTCGGCATTTCTTTTTTACAAATTAAGTTGGATTTGTTGTTGTCTTCGGGCCGTGTTGTTATTTAAAAGCTTTTTGCCGGCAGCTCAGAGCAACCAGTTGAAGACGATTTATACAGGTACACACTCACACACACATAGCCGAATAACGGTATTTATATGTCGATGCGCTGTTTATTCTAATGGCAATCTGAAGGTCAGTTGGTTGTTAAACAACGCGAAATGTCAAAATGCTTTTAATTCAATGTTCTTACATAAATTCCACCCACAGTCAGCACACACACGCACACACACATACACACAAAGGTAGACCTATACAAAAGACTTAGGCGACAAACGCGACACCAGAAAAAGTCATAAATCAGAGCAATCAGCGTTTAACCAACGATTTATGTGACAGCAATTAAACGACCTGAGCAATTGCGCTATTGTTGTAATATTAATGAAATATAAATACATAAATGAGAATTTTATATAAAAAAAAACATATAATTAAATATCGCAACAAGTGCAAGACATTTGCATAAAAATTCAAAGAACTGCAACACACTTTGGCTCTGACTCTGGCTTTAACTCTCATGAACCTGTTCAACTGCAAAAAGATATAGAAAAAAATAAAAATATAATTACAAAATCAAAGTAAATATATGCTGGCAGCGCGTCAATTAAAAATGCCAGGCCAAAGAGCCAGCAACTAACAAGTTGCCATAGCTGATCATAGCTGCTGCTGCTGGAGCTGCTGGTGCACTGCACCATTTCATGGGATTAATGAATTTTTGAACCCTGTAACTGTGGCCACAACGGGTATATAAAGCAGGAGTTAGTGTATGGAACAGGTGAAGTCATCTCTCGTTGTTATGGAGATTATCGAGGAATAATGTATCTATCCCTCAAAAGGGAACTCTGTATAATCTAGGAAAGTAATCTCCCAATTGTCACAAGTTATTAGCCGTTTAAATGTTAAAAATGCCGATTTCAATTATATATAAAAAAAATAAAGATCTCATTTAAGTGCTGTCAATATTTAAATAATTAGAACAGGTTTTTAGGTTAAATGCAGTCTAAAAGCTGCTAATACAGCCCAATTATCGTTAGTCGATTTAATACTTAAGGCTACTTAATTATAGCCGAAATGTCATTCTCAATTTGCTGCATTTATAACATAATTTATATCATCTAACAGCTGAGTATCTTTTCGTCAACCCTCGTTAAACAGTCGACTTCTAACTTGTTAACATTTAGTCGCTGTGGCTGGCTTGCACCCAATGCTGCACCCACTGGCCGACATCGCCACATGGGGCAAGCAAAAATAAACCAATGAAAAAACGAAGTTCTAGGCGGCACATGATTGACGCAGCAGCTACAGGTCGAGCCACAACAACAACAACAACAGGAGCAAAGGCAACAATGCTGGGAATGTCTAGAAATCGCAAGCAGAGTTAAATTATAATAATAAATTCATGTGCCGTTGGATGTTGGCTGCTGTGAGTCTGGCCAAGTTCGTTGCCTAAGTCTTTTGTTTTTATTTTGGAATTTTAGCTACCTTTGTCTCTGTCTACGAGCATATCAATAATAAACATGTGTACACAATTTTCACACACATTTAATATGTTTAAATAAATATCAAACACACACACATACACACACACACTCACACTTAAATGACTTCATTTTTGGCTAGCAGATTACCTAATACGAGCAATAATAATAACAGCGCTTCATTCCCAGCTAATGACACTGTTTGTACAGTGTATACAGTTTGTGTTTTGACACCAGCGCACAAAAGCGAACCACTACAACCACTTTATTATCATTTAGTTGGGTGCTAATTATGGCCAACAACAACGAGAAACCTACATCATCTGACCAGGCGATACGCAGAGGGTTTATGCACACTTTTGTCTAGTTTAATTGACGCTATTATCAAATTATAAACCGCGTACACATGATGGCATCATAAACGCTCCGACTAAAGCTCTGCTTGAGTGATGAGTAGTGTGTGGGCGTACTCATAGCATGTCCAGCATACAAATGGCACCACTTTGGCGAAATGACTGCATTTAACTGAAAAAAATTATTATCATTTTAACATGCAACGCATGGTGAAACTGAACATAACTTTGCTCGAAGTTTCTTCATTTTGCACTTGTTACAAACTCATTTTGGAGCTGTGGAACTGTGGGGCTCTGGGCGTGAGCTGTGATGAATTCCACACGTTTGGAATTCACAATAGTCGCATGTATGTTATATAATAACCGAAATCGATTGGACGCGTTAATGAAAATAAAAAGTGAAAGATATGTGGCGGTGTCCAGTGAAAGACACTGAATGTGCCCCAAGCGGCAATCTATTTAGATATAAACGCTTTAAAGAAACAAATAATTGTTTTATTGAAAGCCAATTAAAGTCAAGTTCACCAAGGCGCACCTTTGTGCCATGCCATGCCAAGGCACTGCCACGATAAAAGAGCGCGCAGCCTCGTGTGTTTGTAATTAAAATTGGGCGACCGTTGATAATTTCTTGACCAAAAAGAGATGAAAAAACAGGTACAGTTTGAAAACTCGAACAACGCTTGCGGTCAGCTTGCCAAAAAAGTGTTTTAAACCGTTTAAAATATTATTAATTATTTAGACACCACGTGTAAATTACTAAATGTAAACAAAACCTGCAATTTAAGGCAATGCAAATAAATAATAAATAATAAATAATAAAAATAATAATAAAAATAAATATGCAAAACTCTTGAATTATAATATATTTTTAGTGTTTGTAATTTGAATGTAATTTTTTTTAAGCTGTCAACAGCTGTCATTAGACGTAACTTGAGCCTTGGCTTTACTCATCTTTACTTTATGATTGCATTTTCGTAAAAAAAGAAAAAATAAACTATGGGAAACGAGACAAAAACCCAAAATAAAATAACAAATAAAGAAATATGAATGAATGTACTAAAAGATACCCTGCACACAGTGTAATGGTACCAAATAAGATCTAAAAATTAAATAAGATGAACGTTTCTATGATTTTACATAGTTAGCAGAAGTTTTAACAGCAGCAAATGCACTTAACAGCAATTGATAAGATAATAAGCAGGAAACTGTTAAGGAAATGTTAACTGAAATACACTTAACAGAACTTAAAGCAGCAGCAACTGTAGGTAACAGCTAAGAGTAAATACAATTAACAGCAAACTGTTATTGTAATGTTAACCCAGAAATGCTGTTAAATCTTTGCAGGACTTCTCCCTGATTCCTGTGCGCCTGGCGCTTTTACAGGGACATTAACCGACTATCGATAATCGATAGGCAACCGATAGTAGAGTTTCCACATTAATAAAATATGCACTTGCTGACTTTTTGCTGTTTCACACATTAAGACAGAGCTTTATTATACCTGGTTGATCAATTTTGAATGGGTATTTCGTATATAAAAACATACAAAGTTCAAGTTAAATGAAGATGCTGGTAACATTGACCCGCTACGCTTATCGTCCAAGCAAACATCACGCTGGTCAGTGTAGCCCATTCATAAAGCCACCAATCTTGTGCTCAGCAATGCTCGTTTACTAGATACTTATAGTGTATATATATATTGTATTGTAGTATGTGAGCGCATAGTCAAAGTATGTTTAAAGTTGTAGATACATCAATGCCAAGCCGCACTCAAAAGTGGTTATAATAAATATTATTGTTATTAATTTTTGGCAAATTATTCTTGGTTAGACAAACAAAAGACTTGAGACAGAAACGCGAACTTCCCTTAAGCAATCAGAGATTGGCAAAAACACAATTACAAAACGGAAACACTCCAAGAGTTGAGTTCTGCAAAAGTTCAACAATCAATTTATATTCGTTTGATATATATGACTTGGCTATATAATATACTCGTATACATAATAATAGCCATATTCATAGATTCATAAGCCGCTAATAACTCAAGTGCGTTCTTGTGGGCCGAAAGCCAGAGCCAAAAGCAAAAGCCAAACAGCGCCAGCTGGTAATCAATGTCGCTCGATCAGCGCCACTTGGTCGCCTTTTGTTCAGGGCAGGCTGTGAACTTGACGCCAATATGTCACACACTCGAAAACCACTTGAATCGATTGGCGTTAAACTTAACACACACACTTGTACACACACATGTAGACACATGCACTGCGAGTGTCACACAGTCATAAGGAGTCATGTGTTGGTTAGGGAATACAAATCTTTGCCTGTTTAGCTTAATTAAATCATTTAATGAAATGATTGTGCGCTATTTTGGCATTTGATGTCATTGGCTCAATGCGAAGGCTAACTCCAATAGACCAACAACAGAGCTTTTGGGCCTGGCCAACTACCAGCAGTAAGAGCAAGAGCAGCAGCAGCGGCTCGCATTTTACGATTGCGCAATGGGCTATAAAAACCCTTTGGCTTGGGCTTGGATGTAGGTCAGTTTGGCCAAGTCAGGGGCTAATGTGGTTAAGCATGGAGCACGCCTCATGCAGCTGATTTATGCATGTTTTTCTTCTTTTTTTCTCTCTTCTGTTGGTGGCATGCCACAACAGGAAACCCAGAAACGGGTTTTGCCAGCTGCAGCAAAGACGCAAAAAAAAGGGCAAGGCAACAGCATTGGACGCACTTTCGCTGGGGGAAGACACGACCTTTGACAAGACGCAGCAACTTGTGACCAGAGAGTCGCATCTGGTGAGATTTCAGTTTCAGTTTTTTTGTAGCATGACTTGTGGTGGCTTAATGATTTGTTATGTCAGTGGCTAAGTAGCATTCCATGTAACTGCTCTAGCAAATTCTTGCCATGACAACGCCAAAACATTTGACCAAGTTTGTCGCTTAAGTCTTTCGATTTCAGTTCCTGGCTGCTGCCCCATGCGCTACGGGCTACTGGTATTTGTTTTCCTCTTTTTTTTGTTTTCGTTTTTTTTTGTTACCAAAAATGTTAGGTCCAAAAGTTGCTAACTGATCTACGCTTTGTCGCGTGCATGTTATTTTTTGGCTTTTTATTTATTTTGTCCACTTTTTTTTGCTGTTGTTCCTGTTGCTGTGCCCGTCGCTGTCGTTGCTTTTGTTGCCTGCTGCTGCTGTTGGTTTTTGGGCAATGCGTCTCGAAATGATATCATGTAATTTGAAACAATGTGCTCGAACAATTCATTATAAAACCGCCAACTGGTTGCTGACAGCTGCGCTTGTTAAGTGATATTCAATAGATATATATTTATAGATATATAGATATATATATATATACCATACATAAGTCGGACTTTGTGGTTCGCGCGTGTGCTGCGATTTAGTCTTTTTTATCATGTCGAATCGTTCATTGTTTTCTGTGTTTTTGGCCAAACAGAATTTGTGGCTTATGGAATGTGTTTGAATATTGTTTGAGGCTGCCGCTGCCGCTGTCGCTGCCAGTTGCCTTTCACCTGTACCTGTGCTGCACTTTTGCTGCAGCGTGATGCAGAGTGCTACACTAATTGCACAATCTGGGCCGTTGTCAAGTGCTCAGCATTATTCGGGTGGGCGTTTCTTTTTCTGGACCAATTTCAACGACTCACAAATAAAGTAATGGCCAAAATGAGTTGGCTTTTTGTTTGCTATTTGTTGGTGCAAGTGAAAGGCCTGCGGTCATTACACAACCACCAAATGGGCAAAAACTCGGGCAGCACCTAGCAACCCCAGTCGCACTCGCAGTCGCAGCTTCCATACCAGCCACAGCCCCAGCCCCAGCCCCAGTCTCAGTCACAGCAGCCCCAGCGTGGTGACCCGTGTGCCCAGAGTGCAATTAAAAACAACGTCGGCGCCGGCTACAACAAATTGTTATAGAAAATTATCGTTGAACAATGCGCGACCGCCCGCGCCACAAAAAAAACATATAAAACAAAAACTGAACAACAAAAAAAACGCGAGCAGCTGCGAATCGAATGGAAGCTGAATTCAAAGCTGAAGTTGCAGCCATATGGCACAAAGCACAAGCGCTCCTAAGCCCATATCCATTGACTCTGCACCTCGTTTGCCCAATCACCGTAGCCGCAAAATGTAAGCCAATTAATTTACCTTTATTTCTGTTGTAGTTGTTGCTGTTGTTGTTGTTGTCTGTTGCCAATTTGGCAGGCCATAATTGACCAAAATATGGGCTTTTAATTACATATTGTGCAGCAATTGAATGCCAATCGTTTGCCGCTCTAAATACCTTTAGAAGAGTGGCAAACGAGCAATGTAACAGCTCAGCAGCTCAACAGCTCAACAGGTGGTCATTGTGGCCCTTTTGAAGGGCCAATTCAGTGGTAATTATATCAGGTAAGCACTAACCAATTACCAAGATTTATGTGTGTAACTCTGGCTGCTGCATTCAAGCAACGAAAAATTCAAATCAAATCTCGAGCAGCCGCTAAGAAATTCATTTTGCCCAAGGTTAACACATAGAAAATTATAACCGTCTATTTGTATCTTTATTTCTATTATTTTTTTTTATATATATTTATATATTTGTTATTTTCCTGCTGTCTGAGCAGAATATGGGTTGGGTTGGGGCCAGTAGTAGTATTAGCTGCCATGCAGATATATAAGTAGATTTACGTAGTTAAGCAGCCAAACGGACAGAGAGACAAAGAGACAGTTGAAGTTGAAGCGTCTGGGACTGGCAATGGGGCTGGCTTTGAGACTGGGTGCTGATTGTCCAGGCCAGGTACAAAAGTGGTAGTTGGCTGTGGCTATGGTGCAACCTCTAAGATTTGAGCTCTCGCAGCAGTTGCGGTTAATTTGCTTGTCATTGCCCAGTTGAGTGGCGGCTCGACAAACTCGGCTGCAAACCTGTGGTCTACTATTTGAATACAAACTTAATTTGAAATTGAAACGGCTGCCGCTGTGGCTGCTTTCAGAGATTTCAGATTTTTTGCCTAAGCAGGCACTTTGGGCAGCTGTTTTGCCACTTGGACGTGCTGTAAATTAGCCACAGAATGCAGCACCAACATCAGCACCAGCACCAGCAGCCAGTTAATTGGAAAGTGAGCTCTTGCTCCACATAGCAAACAAGCGAGCGACCTTAAGACTTATAAGCCCAATCGTACTTAGTGGCTCATTACTGAAAGGCTTTTGGCCTTATTCGATTAGCTAGCCGTACTTTTCCGGATTTGCAAAATACGCCTCAATCAATTTATATCAAATTTAACCTGTGTCACCTTTGAACCAAAGTTCACCAGCCAGCCCCCAAAAGTTAAACAATTTTGTTTAATCAACTTTAATTTTTTCGGCCATTGTCTGAGGCATGCGGCACGAACGGTTATGACTGGGCTGCCAGTGCCATAAGTGAGCGGCAGGAACATAGACCTAAAAACCTATGACCAGTACACTGAGCGAAATGTGCTAAGATATTATAGTCCACAGGATGCAAAGAATATACATTCATATATATAATTATCTGTTAAAACTTTGCTCTGAAATGTTATCTGTATGTTATGATAATATCGCAGTTAGTACTTAAAATCCTATGGCCAGTACACTGAGAGAAAACTGCCAGGATAGTACTATTAAGAGAATGAAAAGAATATTTATTCATATATTCAATTATCTATTAAAAGTTTACTCTGAAATGTTTTCTAGCATGTTATGATAATATCGCTGTTATTGATAATGTTAATTGCTGTTGTCATAAGAAAGTTTGGTCACACAATTAACAAAATGGCGGAGCTAGTGTCAAGTACTAGCTAAGGCGTAACGTTTAATACAATTTTTGATTCATTTTGATCAACTTACCCAGCATTTCTCTCTGTGTATTCGTACTTGGACTATGGGTCACTTATCGTTTGTTATGCTACACGCTGATATGGACTGGGCCTGGTCTATGCTCTGCTCTGCTCTAGAGTCGGGTCCAGCCTGTTCTGCTCTACTCTGTTCAGGTCTGGACTATAGTATACTTGTATAATATGTGTTATACTCGCCTTGTTCAGATATTTTTCAACGAGTACGAGTATTTTGCGCAATTATTGTTCAAAGAGCAGTGCACAAGTCCAGTTTTAGTTTTTCTTGTTTGCAGCTTTTCAGTTTTTTGCCAGCTCGAGTTACAGTGCAAATGCTGTCCAGTTTAGTTAGTTGGCAGCCGAGTTTTGCTTTCGCTTCTAGCTGAAAATGTTGATTTGTTGTTGATTTGCAGCACTTTTATTTTCAGCTAGTTACCGTTGTGGTTACTGGTCTTTGGCTGTTGGTGGTTGGGTTGGTGGTTGGCTGGTGGTTAACAGTTAACAGTTAGTGGTTGGCTGTTGGCTGTTGGCAGTGCGCACTTGTGTCTGCTCCAATTTGCCACGCTTGATTTAAGCACTGATTAGAGGCGGCTACAATGTCCACGTCGTCGTCGACATCGACGTCATCTAAACAGGCGTCTAATTTATGTGAGATTGCGTAATCTTTGGCGATTTTTATTATTTGTATCTTTCATGTGAAAATGCCACAAATGCGTTGGCAACTAAAAAGAAGAAGAAGGCATTTCTGTACTACGCGTGGACATTAGGGGCAGGCAGTACAAGTTGCTCCGGCTGCTGTGACTAATTTATGCGCCAAGGTTTAATTTGGGCAGGCGGCATTTCAAATGCGCGACTTTCAGGCCCAGTTGGCAATCTGGCTTTAAATGGGCATTGATGTGTTCATTCAGTGAGCTTGATTGATGCGTGTGACCGTCCCCGACCGTCAGGTTAGATTGTTTGTCTATCTTTTTGCAGCGCTCTCTCAAGTTCGTTGCCCAAGTCTTTCGTTTTTTTTTCGTATATAATATACACACAGACTCTGTCACTTGGCAAACAAATTAGCAAATTAGAGCGACTTGCAGCACACTTTGCCATTTGTTTAGTTGTTTCTTGGGATGCACAGAAAAACACACTCTCAGACCCGCAGGTGGGGCACACGCCCACCCGCTGCCACCCCCAGCGAAAGAAAGAAAAAGAAGCGAGGTGCAAACCTTAATGAAGATGAATTGGTTCAATCTGCTAAAATGTATTTATTTTGGCTTCGTCTCGCTGAGTGTGGCTTAGTGGCTTGTTTTATGCATGTTATTTGAAATTAATCAAGTTTCTGTATAGTTTTATTGATAATTAATACAGATAAGCGGGTAAAGCGACTTAAACTACAACAACAAGTTTAATGAAGAACTTGCCGCCAACGTTGTGCTGTGGCTCTGTATGTGAAACCAGTTTGTTGGCCAAGTGAATGCGGGTGTCACTTAACTCATAAATCTTTCTGCGGCCACAACCATATGGCCTTGGAGCGGCGCACATGCTCCAGCCTGTGTCAGAGTCTTTCGTCTGCGTCGTCGGCCTCAGCTTCAACTTCTTTACAGATGCCGCTGTGTGTCCTGACAAAAGCGTTTCCCTGGAATTTGAGCGTGCTTCATTTCGCATCAAGCAACAAAGCTTCAACTTGATTCTTTATTGTATGTTTGCTGTGATTAATTGCGGACTAATGTCAAATTTCTTGTTCAGGCTAACACTGCATTCCACTCATTCATCAAATTGAAAAGGAAATGATCTTTAATCTGGTAGCCTGCCATGGCGTGGGCCATGTGACTAATCAACACAGATCCCAATCATTCGCGTTGAGATTTGCGCAATCGATGTCTATAGCTCAATAAAAAAAAGCCATTATCAATGTCTGTCAATTAAACTCGCCAGCATGTCGCACACATGTTACAACAACTCGCCACTGGCCAAAGAAACAAGCAAAGCAAACAGTCAGCTCCCATGTTCCGCTGTCAGTCCCATGTCGACGCAACTGTCAAGTTAGGTGAGCTTAGAAAACTCTAATTGAAGCACTGCCTGCTCCATTCCGTTGGCTGCCTTATCAGCATCGCTATTTAAATTATGGCTGCAACTCCATCATCAACATCAGGCAACAGGTAACAACATGAGGAATGCCAACAGGGCGAACAAAGCAAACTGGCTCACACCGGCTCAATTGGCCAATGGAAGTTCAAGGCACACATCATACGAGTGCATACCATACTACTAACTGTATAATTAAGCCAAAGGCAACAATTTGCAATAAATCGCTTGGTCTGTGCCATGTTCCAAACGCTTGGCCATTTAATTAGCATGCGCCACTAAGCAAATATTTCTAGTCAAACATTGTGGCCAAGTTAGCACTGCCACTAACTGAAATTCACTCGCTTGCATTGCAAAACTTGCGCAAAAATTAATATCAATTCGATAATATTAAGGTGTTCATGGGAAATCGAAATAGAAAATGAGACAGAAACAGCAACTACAGTGGGGTATACACGACTTGGAGATACTCTTGAGCCGAAAATCTTCAATTAACCCAGTAGCAGGCGTCCAGAAACCAGCTGAAGGTCGTTGCAAAAATCCATTTGCTGCATATTCTTAGGCGCACAGTTTTAGGGTCACAATGGGGTCATAATTCTTAAAATATCACATTTAGTAGTCGACAAACACCCAGAGATTATCTCAGCTAATCATATTGATTCAGCATACATGTAATTATCAATTGCACTGACGCTTCCCTCTGCCTGTTACAAACATTTGCAGAAATGCAACATGCCCTTTCTGCATATTTTGCATGTCTTTAGGGTATAGCAAGAAACAGGTATTACTAGCCGACTCTTGTCGCTGTCGCTGCCAAAGCGGTGTGGCCAACGGGAACTAAAGCTTCGTTACACACACACACACATGTACACAAAGAGACACACGACGAAGAGTCTTCGTCTTCGGCTGTGGCATTGCAACTGCAGTTGAAAAGTGAGAGTGGTTCGTTTTAGCCTGGCTCTCAGTGCGATCGTTTGGGCCAGAGCTTTTGCAGCTTTCGCGCTCTTCGATGCTCTCTTAAGCTTCGAGCTACAGCGCATTTGCTGTCTTCATTTATGCTTAATTTTTAATTGTTTGCATTCAAAATTAACAGTTGGTCGCGCCCGCTTGTAACGTACCAAAAGCCTTCACCAATTCATTGCATAGTTTTGGGCTGTGAAATATTTGCATTCATTTGAACTGAACCTTGTTTGATTAAACTCAACTTTGATTGCAATTAAATAAAGAATTTCTTTAATTATATCAGACGTTTTAAGGTGACAAATCAGAGATTGGAATCGAGTATTTTCTGTGTACTTAGCGAAAAAAGTTGTTGCTTAGCGCGTGCTTCGATTTTATTGCTTTTATTGTATACCTGAGCTTCAACATAAAACTTGAATGAGAGATTATAATAAAACACACGCAATTAACTCGGACGTAAAATTTGCGTTCCACATCCATTAAAAATTTATATGGAAAATGAAGCGTAACCAGATCAACCAGTTCATAAAAAACATCAGTCTAGACTCTAAAAACGAATGACTTAGGACACAAACTTGGTTCTTATACATTCTTACGTTTGGTATTTTAAGAACTTCTGCAAGAATTTCTCTGAGCTGTCGGCACACCTTGATTCTGTTTCGCTTTCATTGCTGTCGCTTTCTAATAGCCGTTAAGATCGCAAAACAAAAAAGGAATTATCTTCGTAAAGCAGAAGTGTGTCAGCTTATTTTTAAAAGGCCTCCATTTAGCAACGATTCAATTAACACATGACCACCATTAACCATTGGCCCGATCTGCCAGAGTGTTCACATGCTCAACAGCTCACCACGGAGAGGAGGATGTCTTGCACTTCTTGGCGCTTGGCACTCAAGTGGAACTCTTGGAAGTCAAGTCGCTTTGCTTTCGTGTAAACACATGTTCTTGCAACTGATTACAAATTTACGTTTATGCGATTATACGCGAACTGTCGATTTTTGGTGTACATTTTAGCCAGGTCTTAGTGCGATTTTTATTGCAAAATTACTTGCCAGCAAGTGGAACACACAAAAGCCCAAAAGGAACAACTCTGAACAGACCTCAAACACTGAAATCGAAAACCAAAAAGAATGGCATCTGAAATTGCATTTGGTTAGTCATGCGCAAAATAATAATAACACACACAAAACATAATAAATATATATACATATATATATATATGTAATACATAATAATAATAATTATAATTGTTAGGTGCAAAACCACTAGACAATTGCATTGCTGTTGTTGCTGGTGCTGTTGCTGTTGCTGTTGCTGTTGGTGTTGCTGCTGCCTTTGTGTTTGTTACACTTGCCATCAACTTGGCAACAACAGCAACAATTTTTCTTCAGGTGCAATTTTTTTTGGGTTCTCCTTTGTTATTGCCATTTATAATGATTTCATTTCCATTGTTTTCCCGCTAATTCTGCGCAACTGCGTCAAGGACGCGTCCATGCGTCAGCTTCAGCTACAGATTCAGCTTCGGACATGGAATACTGCTGTTGTGGCAGATTTTTGCCTCTGCCAAGGTGCTGCACTGAAATTTTGATGCTGAGTCAATTGACCTCCAACTCAGATACGTATCAGAATGTGACTATCACCCCAGAGTTATTCAGAATCTGTGTCATAGCTTAAAGACTTCATGTAATTGTTATATATGTATATAAAGAACAGAGAAGATGTTTCTACACCTCTGTCCTCATACTATTTACTTATCATTATCAGCTCTGACTAGTCACCTGCTTTCCAGTTTATCACTGTTTAAACTCCACTCCAAATATGTCTCACCTTCTATAGAACTTTCACCAAATGAGGGGTAAGTTCTCATCTTCGCTGATGATTCAGTAATTCAAGTTTTTATATCGAACATAAAAAGCCCCATCAACAACCATCATCATAACATGTACTATAGCGAATATACGGAATATACAAAAACCCAAAGTAAAGGTGGTTTTGTGTGCGGTTAGAACTGTGCCAATGGACTTCCCAGCCGCGAAAGAACTGGGCACTGTTAAAAGTCTGTTTGCAATCGAAAAGCGGGTCAAGTAAGAAAAAAACAAGCGCCGCTGAAATCATTTACATTACACAAAACGTTAACAACAAACAAGGAACAACAACAATGGCGAGATCATGAACAATTTGCTCTAATTCCAGTCCCAGACATTAACCGGGCTAATAGTTGAACGGTCAACGGGACTGGCCCCCGTCGTCTCCAGCTGGCGAAAATCCAGAATTAATAAATCGATTTCTTAATTTACTCGCATGATGCAGCGCATTCCAGAAACCAGCGAGTACTACATTGTGTCCCCTATTTTGGCATCTCTAGTCGTAGTTGTTTGGCTATAATGATTATTCCTGACCTTGCTGATCAGCTAGAAGCAGAAGAAATTTACATAACGGGCCAAATGTGACTTAATTGCTGGCGGTCTATGACACAAATTGTACGATTTGGGCTGATTGCTGATTAGGTAATGCAAACATAGCCCAGAGTCGTGTCCACAGCTAAAGATGTGTTGGTGTGTGTGTGTGTGTGTGTGTGGATGCGGGCGCCAGGAGTTCAATGTCAATAATTGAGCATGGGGCGCACAGCTCATAAATAACGGTTCAGTGTCATTGCCAAATGGCTGGGCAACAAGTAGGACGAAGACGTCGACGACGACGACGACGAATAAAGTTATTAACAATGCGGCAACATGTACGTGGACTCTGAAAATGGACGAACGTGACAAATACCAAAAGCCAGGCATCGGTCCAGGCAGCCACAATCCAAACCCAGCCCAGGTCCAGGCCAGATTAACAACAACATCACATTGTCCATCATCTAGCCAGGCAGCAGCTTCAGCTCCAGCTTCAGCTCCAGCTTCAGCTCCAGCTTCGACTCCAGCTTCGTTGTTCAAGTTGAAAAAGGGCAAGCCACGTTCAACCCGTCAACGCCGCCAACGTTGCTGGCTTTGGCCTTAGCTTTGGCTCTGGCTTTGGGCCAGGCTCCAAACACCGTTACCATTTTATTTGACTAAAATTGCCTTAAATTTATTGCTGACGTGGCAGCATTTGCATGTGGCATGTGGCATGTGCAACTGCTTGTGTCCGACGTGAAGTCTTTGAAATGTTTTCATTGTTGATTTTGTGGAGCATTTCTGCCGCCTGTCAAGTGCCACTTGTTCTAATTTTTTCCATTTCATAACCAATCAGCACATTGCATTGCTGCGTCTTCCACTCGGTTGTTGTTGCTGGAGTTGGTGTTGGGTCAGGGACCCGGATTCAGGGCCATTGCCAGAGCCCAGGCGTTAGGGCCCAGTCTGTAAATCGATGCCTCCTCTGGGCCACGTTTCACATCATAAATAATGCCGAGTCTAGAATTTTTAAATAAATCAATTAAACGGCGCATGGATTGGGCTGCTACTCAAGTTGCCCATCGTTTCTCGCGAATCTACATTTCTCTTTTGACTCTGGGCTGTAGCCAGGAAGTGTGACCGTGGAACAGGTACTCCAGGTACACATCGATGATGCTGACAACAAGCTAAGGACATGCCTGCCCGCAGCACTGCGACTCAGTACAAGGTACTCCAGGAATACACGTGTTCATTGCAAATCTCTTGGCACGTACATAAAAATATTACACGAGATAAGAACAAGCTGCCGCTGTAGCTGTAGCTTGAGCTTTAGCTGTAGCTGCCGGAGCTGCCGTGTGGGTTAGCTGTGGGGTTGGCCCCCGGGATAACATCCGCATAATAATTGCCGTAGAATGCTGAAATTAGAATGCCCTCTGAGCAAATATGCCGTAATTAATGCCGTAGCAAAGCGAGAAACCTGTCAACGCAGCTCACAATCAAAGTGACAACTTGCGGTACATGTACACGCCCACGATCAGAAGCAAGAGCAAGAGCAAGACCACGCCCACGCCCATATGACAACTGGTAACAGTTGACTACAAGGTGGCCAACAGAAAGACACACAAGCAATGCAATTAGCATATTCTCCGGCCGCGACAAGTTTATGCAAAGTTCAATAGCAGCGCTGGAACGCTGCAACTGTCGTTCGATTCGAATCGAGGCAAAAATCCTTTTGAAGAAAAGCAAAACTTGGTCAAAATACTTAAGCACAAGTTGCATTGCTCTTGCCATGTCATCAGAGAGAATCGCCAACTGGCGCTGCTACCCGTTAACTGGGTCAAAGCCGTCAGAAAACGTCAAACTGCCAGATGCGAGTTAAATCTGTGGAGGAGTTTTGCACTCAGCTGGAGTCCAAGTTAAGAGTACCAGTTTCAGTTCCAGGCGCCCATTCAAGTGTTTGACATGCTTTGACAGTTTTACAAGCGCCAATTTGATGCCACCAACCGAATAACCAACAACCCAATCCAAATCGAATCCCCCTGCCGCCTGCAGTCTTTGATGTGCTGAAGGTGTTAAGGCCATTTGCATATTCTGATTTGGCCTCAGCGATTGCTTTTAGCCCGATGAAGGCTAAGGTATGAATGATATGATGCACGTAAACTGACAAATCATCACAGATTTCATCACAATATCAAATACAATAGAATATTTATGCACAGTAATTATAACTACTTACAGTTAAGATCTTAACCTAAATAATTTAAAAAGCAGCTGGAAAATTATCGAAACCAATAAATAATTAATATGAAATATGCATGAGATCTAAGTACAGTTCATACATAGAATATATCAATGGAAAATCGGAGCTTGAATTGAAAAAAACTTAATGAAGAAGAACATTTTAACACTTTTTCAGATACTTCTGATTAGATTTATTATACTATATTTAATCTTTTATAGATTATAGCTTCCGCATAATAAAGTGTTTTCATTTTCATTGAAATTTATTCTTTTGTATATTTAACTTTAATCGAAAGCTTCTAAGATAACTCAGCTATAAATCTTGTCTGTCTACACAAAAGTAAAATAATTCGAAAGATCTCTTCACATCTTTCTTGCTTCTAGATTTCAATCTATAGTTATATACTTGTAAAAGTTGCTTTAACTAGATAAATCACAATAGTATATTTCAGTTTATGCCAACTAATTGAATCCTTGGGTTACATTAAAGTTAAGAATCGTTAGGATAGGCCCTTAAAAGCCGCTCACAGAAGGTACGAGTAGATCGCCTGCAATGAGGCTCTAAATTACCCACAGCCACATTATCGAGTACAAGCAGCCCATTGCCTAAGGACAGAGAACTGGGCAGGAGGTGGAGCTAGAGGCAAAGGCAAAGGCAAAGGCAAAGGCTAACCACGACTAGGAGACTTGGCGTGTACATGGACATGGGCAGCAGTTGCAATCGGGTTGACCTCACAACAAGCTGGCGCTGTCGACGTTGCCGCCTCGTTGGGCTCCCTTTGACGCCTGCGGTTCTCTCTCTCTTTCTGTTTGTGTATATCTATCTCTCTTTGTTTTTGCTTCCTATGCATTTTCGACACTTTCAAGATTTTACTATAAAAATTTGCCATAAATTTGTGCCACAACGGGTGTCTATGTGTACTTTTTTCTCTAAATGTATTTGAGTCTTATTGGTGGTTCTCGACCAGAAGGCTCTGCCCTTGCTTGTTACTCGCAGTTGTTACCATTGATGTTGTTGTTGTTGGGATGTGGAAACCTACACGCATGTCCAGCCTGATGATATGTACTTTCGCAAACATAACTGACATGTTTGCCTAAGAGGCAATAAAATAAATCCCAAGCTAAACACAAAGCCAACCGGACAGCAGCCAGATGCAGCCCCAGACAGGGCAGAGAGACAGGCAGAGCAGAGCAGAGATCGCACGTGTCGGGTGGAGCAAATGAAGTTAACTCAATCATGGAACATAGCCAGGGCAACGTGTCGGCCTGCAATAGTAAAAATGTTAGAATAACTTGTATGAAATTTATCAAGGCTACCATAGGGACTCGCTCTGTGGGCTTGCCACAGACACAAAAGGGCAACAGGCGGCAACAGCAGCAGTTGCAGGAACAGCAGCAGGCAGTAGGAGCAACAGCGTCTGCCACACGCTCAAGGGAGCAGCAAAGTGATATTTATGCCAATTGTTGGCTTATAAAACTGGCCAGCTACATGCGAATGGGAATGGGAATGAGAATGCGTGTGTGGGTCTTAGAAGTGCTAGTAGATGTTTCCAGGGATAGGAATAGGGATAGGGATAGGCACATGATCATCATAGGCAAAAGGGAATCTCTGTAGACGTAGCTCGACTCTGGTCGGATGTCTGTTATGGCCGCTTGCACTTTGGAGCAAATACAAGCGGACACAAAAGGTGAATTCAATTTATTACGAAGGTTGAAGTTGAGTCCATGATGTTCTTGGCTTAGAGGTCTCTCCGGCTTATCAGCTAAACTAATCCTTGGGGCCTTGAGTAAATGCAATTATGTGTAGTTTATGCGCTCGCTGGCTTCATACTTTTGCCTGATTGACATATAAATTAGAGATGCATGCGAGACGATACGTACGAGCATAGCTGGTAGCTACTGCCTTGGACTTGGACTTGGACTTGGACTTGGCTCTGATTTGGTTACTCTAACGAGTTGGAGCACTGAAAGTGTGGCTTCTACCCGCTGCATTGATAAGCACTCACTGATTGTTTTCCATTTCATTGTCATCAGTCAAGGCGGCTAATTAAGCGCCCCACAATGGCAATCAATGTTTTCACTTAAGTGCAAGTACATTCAATACAATCAATGGACTCTTCTTGTTCTCTCGACTTCAACCCATTCATCCACCCATCTACTCTCAATCTGTGCAGCTGTGCCGCACTGGAGCAGGAAGCAGTAGCATTTGTTTCCAGTTAGAAATGTGTCTTCCAGTTGGGACTTCGATTGGTGCTGAAGCTTGGCTGGCATCTGGTCATTAGTAGTTGTCAATGATGGCGTGATTTGTGCAGCACTTCCTGGGCACAACTAGGAGTCCAAGAGTAGACACTGGACAGAGGACATGGGGATAGTAGACAATACCCAAGTTTTCGCCAGTTCTTTTAATTACATTTACATATTTTTGCGTACGCATTGACAACAACAAGTCAAAGTCAAAGCATTTGCCGCCTGCCCACGTAGCTGGGCAAGAATTTATAGACAATGCAACTACTTCAATTATGGCGATAAGCCGCAGGCTCCTATACTCGTAGATCTGCCCCCAGCCCTATCCCAATCCCCAACCCAATCCAATCCAATCCTAATCCAATGTCTTTTGCATAAAAATGTCGAATGTCGTGCGGCGTTTGTTACTTATTACATGCGACTCCAACTGCGACCGATATCGATATTGTTTGCTCCATGGCGATCACTCACACACAGCCACACACACACACAGACACACAGATGGTGTGTGTTATATGGTATACCGTAGCTATAGTACGTGGTCTGACTGGGCTGCTGTCGACCTTCAACTTTGTTTGCAACCTTGTTAGTTAGTTGTATGTTGTATGTTTTCTGTGTGTTCGGTTGCTGTTTCTGTGTTTCTTTTCTTTTTGTACGCTTTTTTTTGGAACGCTGTTTTTCTTTGGAGTTCGGCGCAATCGCGATCACTTCTGGTGATTGTAAGCGGCAAAGGCAACGCCTCCAACGCCTGAACAGCGTTCGACGTCATCGGCACGCAACTGACAGCAACAGCAACAACAACAACAACAACACCCGCAACAATTGCACGACAACTAAACACTGTCACAACTGACTGACAAACAAAACTGGAGCTCGTTGTTCCAGCTTGGAGAGCTTGGATCAGACCCAGCCGGCTCTGGCTGCGTTTTCATTTTCGTTTGCAGCCGCTGAAGTTAAAAATTTGTTGCCTTTGGGCCTTGTCGCAAATGAAGCCAATCAGACGGCAAACAAGACGGTCTTCTAGCCATCATTAAATTGAAAATAAAATAATGCGCTGGCTGCTGCGACTCTGTCACGCCTGCTTTAATAACTTTGTATACCCCGGAGCGGTGATATCGTTGTCCACGCATCTTGAGATCGTCACAGAACTCCATGCTCTGGCCCTATGGAGTCCATGTAGCACATGTGCAACTTATTGCTCTATTTTCGCGCGCTTGCAACAGTTTCGATTTCAGTTTCACTTTCAGCTCATTGTTTGCAGCCCCATTTGCTGCCCATCATGTTAACAAGCAGCAAGGTAGCCAAAGCCGCCAAGTCGCCAAGTCACCAAGTCACCAAGTCACCAAGTGGCCAGGCAGCGTGGCAGCAACGCCAACTCGGACACCACTGGAGGACACATACCCATCAACAATGTAAACGAGACCGCAGGGACACGGATGCCAGACACTGCGACTATATGTAGTTACAACCAAACAATAAACAACTTAAACGACATCGTCTATGAGTGGGCAGTATAACAAATCAGCGCAGATCCCCAACAATCACCACACATTCTGACCCATTCACCAAGGACACATAATATCCATATAAATATCGTTTATATACCGAAAATACCCTCAATTCGCTGGGAATTCTAAAATTTGCGTCATACTCCAATCAAAAATTATAAAAAGTTGCTACAGTTGTCCAATGACTCATCAAGACTAACTTCATCATCATCAGCATGAGCATCAGCTTTAGCTTTAGCCAGCGGCCCGCATGCTGAAGAACAGGTACACCAGAGTAGAGCATCCAACTTGAATATTACTTATGAAATGATCTGATATCCAGTCACAATATCTAGAGATGCTGTGACGTCACAAGGTCGTCTCATGGCATTGCCACTGGCAAGCAACCCAGCATCAGCAGCTATGGAAATTCCTGTGAAGTAACCACACACAACAACATCTCATACAAGCTGTATACCCATAAATACTCCATATATCTTTTATATGGTATATATATTCATATATATAAACGTATACAAACATTTTATTGCACTTGCCAGTTGCTGCGTTGCCGGGGAATCAACTCGTATTCAGCGAGTTTCGTCGAGCAACATTTTTTTCGACTAGCTACAATATCATTCTAAAATTCACAAATTAACTGACCCGATCTGGTTATACTTGTTTTTTTTTCCAATCTCAGTTGGGCTTTCGACTGCATAACGGTAAATCTTAAATACTTTTTGCATACTAATGAAAGCAGTTAAGCTCTTTAATATATTGTTGCAATGACATTTTGGATTATCATTTTGGGACCTGGATGTTTATGACAACGCGTTTAACCCGGCCATAAGTAAATTTTATAATTATTTGTTTTATTCAAGCACCTTTATAAATAGAAGAAGAAAACAAATAAAAGAGATATGTATATATAAACCAAAGAGGATTTGTACTTGTAACTGAAAAATCGAGCATTGAACTTTTGTGCGTGAAACTCGTGTCAAAAATTTAACTTCAGTTTGGCCAAGTTATTGTTTAGTACTTGCCGGTGCCAGTGCCAACAATTGTTGTGCACAACACACCCAGTATATGTATGTATATTGCTGAACTTTTGGCATTTTTCATAAATTGTTGCTAATCGCAAACGGGTTTAAGCAAATAAATAAATAAAATACTAAACACAGCATAAAAGTTAATTATTAAAAATTTTGGTGTTCTGAGCTTTGTGTACGCTGATAATTTATATGTGTTTACGAATACATTTCAAATGTTTCAGTCCGGCTGAAGCCGGATATACGATAAGGTTTGAGTTCACACAGAGACCAGTCTACTGTCTACTATATGGTATTATGTCATACGAGTCTGTACAATAAAACGAATAAAACTAGTTGTCTAAAAGTGAAACCGCTTCAATGTGCGTTCTTTGAGAAGTTAAAAGTGAAATTTGTAGACACAATCGTTGAAATATAATAATGATTGATTACTAAACGTTTATGCAAATTTGTTAAATGCAGCATAATTTTTATAGTTAATTCAATTAATAAATATATGTTTACTTTAAGCCCCTGGGGCCAAGCAATAATATAATTATAGAATATTTCTCAGACATTTCAGACAAAATCTCAAATTCAAATTCAAATGTTTATTTCACCTGCATCAGCGATTTCCTCAAGGAGATTGAGGAGCTTAAGATGAAGATGAGAGCTGAGAGATGTAGCCAAAAATCCGTAAAGACAACTAATGCTACTTGATCAGGCCTACGAGCAATTAATGTCGCGTTGAGTGTGCATAAAAATAATCGACAGCTTCAAATCAATTAAACAATTCAAAAATAATATTCACTGGCGGAAGTAAAAGCGACAAACTGCAGGCTGTCCAAGACAAAGAGACAGATAGACAGACAAATAGATGGAGAGACAGACCATGTTTGAATACCTGGGTGGGTTAAAGCCATTAACATTGGACTCTGACTCCAAGTCTGACTCTGATGGTACAGATATGTACTCGAGTTTCATTAATCTTCCGTTTTGTTTGCTGCCATTTGTTGTTTTTGCTTAATTTGGTGCACACAACAAATAAATATATTTATATTTTGTTTATAAATAAGAATAATCAGAATAGCCAAAACAAAAAAAAATAAAATAAAATAAAGCCAAAAGCACACCCGTTTTAATTTTCTGCATATTAACCAAATAGGAAATCGCGCTAATTGCTTGGCGTCGCTTTGTGTCTTATAAAAGTCGGTTCAATAAGCCCACGCCTAGACTTGGATCGATCATTGTATGTAGATTACGTTTGCCCAAATGATACTTAATCATTTCGAAGAGACTTCAAGACTTATATATATAGAAATATGTATCTAGTTATGTGCTGCATAAAACTTGCTTTAAATAACTCGTGATGGGTCTTACATTTGGATATATTAAATTATACCATTAAACAGTAACAAATTAATAACAATTAAAAGACTCACCCCAGAGCATTTATCAAGCAGTCAAAACAAGTTAATGTCGGTGCCATCAGTTCTGTAAAACAATGAAAGAAATAAGAAGAAAAAAAATCAGAATGAATAAATAAGAAACCAAAAACAAAACACTTTTATTTTCTGTTGCCAACTACGACTACTACTAGACGGAGGCAGCTGGACAGCATTTTGAGGAGAATTAATAATGCCCACAGTTCTGACAATGAGTGCTGTCACGGGGACGATTCCAGTTCCCCACCTGGTTATTTTTAAGCTCTGTGCTCATAAGAAACTAAGAGTTAACCAGGAGTTCAAGTCAGTGATGCCACTGGCCAGTACGCACACACCTTTCGGTTTCATACAAGTATCCATTCTTATGGCTGAACTATAAAGATGGATATCATGCCCCGATGTCAGATAACTAACTAGTTGGTGTACACTTTGACGTAAGCAGGCAAAAAGACACACCAAAAATATAAACTGGTTACAAAAGAAGCCAGATTCTAATTGTAAGATTTGAACATTTTTTGCCTGCTTCTGTGGACGTCATAAAATGTCGCTGATTTTCATAAAATTGGTATTGTATTGTAGTATACATAAGATTTCTTAATATTTATTCAAGGCTACGGCGAAGACTATTTTGGGGCGCACAAAGCTGTTTTGCATACTCACAGAGCGGCTTAGAACAACTTACAAAGTATTAAGCTATCGAATATAAGCACAAGAACATGTTATAGATCAGATTTAGCTACTAGTATGCAGATTAAGCAATCAGCAGCTTAAAACGTGCCAGCAGATTCAGCTCACATGATTTTTACACAGTCAATAGGGTATATACTGGAGCTGCTTTTGGAACCTGGAATCTGAAGTGGAAGCTAAAGCTGAAGCTGGTCGGTCAGTAGTAGCTGCACCTTCATAAATCAACCGTCTATAAATAAGTCAAACTTAATGGTCTAAGCCAATAGCAAAGTCCGAGTTGATAACGCGCCATAATCACTCACATAACTATTTATAGAGAATGCAGTAAAATATTACTTACAGGTTCAAAATGTCCTTGCTCATAATTCCTCCTTCGGCTGTCTGCTGGCTGGGACACCCTAACGCCAGGCAATATACACATACACATCGTTACACTGAAAGCAATATACTGCTTAAAACACTTAAAAAAGAAAAAATACACTTTACAAATAATTTTAAGAAATCACTTTGCATTTTACAGAAACTTCTAGAAACTAGAGATGAACTTACAGATAAAATATTGTTATCGATACTTTCGATGCCAAAGCTTTGCGTGCGATATCACATCAGATAAGCGCGCCTATCGATCGATTGAAGGATATTTTATGTAAAAAAAAAGGACATTAGTATCCATCTGTCTATTTTTACACTTGCAGTATATTACATTTTTATTACACGATTTCTCTAAGTGTAGTAGATATTTATTTATCGTCTGCTACTTGTAATTGTCACAAATTGTATGACATTTTTATGCCATTTGGCCGGCTTGGTGTGCATAATTGATTTACGCGCTGTTTGTGTATTTGCCGGACACGCAATAAATTTACATTTATGTGCAGTAGCCACAACTCCGAGGTGCGTTATCGTTTTCGCTTTCCGTATGCCCTGCACTGGAGGACTCCAAGTGGACACATTAATCAGTGGCCACTATGAAAGTGAGAAAAAAACGCCCACACTTGCCGCGCACACAGATTCCAGACTCCATCGGGATTGGGACGCGCTCTAATGGCGCAGATATATTGCTGCTGCAGTCGGGCGTATAAATCATGGAATCCTCGCTTCAGCTAGACTACTCCTACTTATGATAGTCGCCCCCATCTTTCAATATCGCAAGATGGCAATCGCAGCGCGTTGAAATTGCAATTAGCGCAATCTGTCTGTTTAATCTAAGAACATTAATTACTCGTACTTTATTCAAAGTGACTTCCAGTTGACTCCTAAGTATGCAGCTGACTGCATAGTAGACAACTTAATTGCGTTAATTACGTATTAGCTTACTTACAATGAGATTGCAATATATGAAATACTCAACTGAATGGAAGCTGAATGAATCAAGAACTAGTTCAAATAGATTATCTTTAGTATTATTTTCACATCTCTTAAAGAAAACAATGGAGGTAAAACGACACCAACATATTTTGCAAATTAGCTAATTCGCTTAAAATTTAGTATTATACTATATATCCAAATATTATGACCATTATAAAACAGGTAGCATAAGAAATCATTTTGAACCGGTTCAAATGGTATGAACAAGTTCAGCACTGGCGAGCTGGGTTTGACTTTCTCATTTGCGTTAATTACACATTTAAAGCTGACATTTATTATAATTAAAGTTACAGCAAACTGTGGCTAGACTCGCGGTTCTACGAATATACGAATATCTGTGCTAATTTGCTTGCAACTTGATTAATAAGCCGCAATAAGTTGCTATCACAGAACAGCAGCTACAAACTGGAGTCCATTCATCTTCTGCTCGTAGACAAAAGAGCAGAGCGCCAAGTTCTTAACTTGTTCTGCTCCTCCAGCTTCTGGCAAATCTGAGGTGCTGAAAATGAAATTCATTTGGCTGCAAAGCGGCCTTGAGCATGAATTATGTGTGCAATTACTCTTCAGGTTGTCATGTCGGCTCCAGGTCCCAGCTCGGAGTCCAGCTCCGGTCTGGGTAGCGTAGCTTGTGTCTGTCTGGGATGCTCTGTTTTCAGTCTCTGTTTCAGTTTTTTGTTCTAATGCTGAGTAAAAGTGCAAGTTGCCAGTTACGATTATGGAACTGTGCCACTTGTTGCGTGTGCCGCGCCTGCTGCTGCTGCAAGTTGCAAGATGCTGTCTGTGGCTTCTTTCTAATGGCGCCATAAGGTGCCGTGTGCCTATGGTATATAGAGTTAGCATCGCTGGCACTTAATTACAGCTTGTTGGCCATGTTGCAAGTCAGCGTGTTGCCTGGCACGTTGCTGCAGTTGCTGTGTTGCGGCGTGTGAAATGAATGTTGGCTGTCAGCGCGCTTGCTGCATGTTGTAGATATAATCGAACATCGAGCTGGCCCCGGAGCAACCTCTGGTTGCACTGCACCGATAGCCATCGCGTTCAGTTTGTGATATGCGAAAAGTCGCCGCTGAGTCAGCATCATAATCCCTGGGCAACATATTTGACGGGACTCAAGTCAAGTCAAGGCCGCTCCAAGAGTATCTGAAAGTTTCGTTAGAACACTTGTCAGCCAATTAATACCCATTACTGCAATGCCACACACTTTAATCAATTAGCGTATGAAGCGGCACACATCTAAGACCTAAAATACTTTCAACTTCTGCCACGTCATGCCCCTTCCTTAGGGTGGCCATAAGCAATTGTCTTAACACATTTAGTTAATGTGCAAGCAAATTGTGTTTTAAATTATAACAAGATAGTCTTACACGCGCCCATCGACAATAGTCGAACTAATAAGTACATGTTTAGAAACATATTTGAAGGTTTGGAGGTTTCCCAACTGCCAAGGTTAAGCTCCCAGCTAATAACTTGATTTCCATATCCGGAAATTGCAAATAACTTAAGGCAGCAGAGAGCAAAGTGCTCTCAATCCAGTTCAATTAACGCCCCAAAAATTCTGTTTCCCACCAAAATCAACAAACGCAAATGCTACTGTTTGTGCGTATACCCTGTAAATGAATTGTAAGAGAGGTGTATGAATTGGAAGACGTAACATTTTTTAATAGTCAAATCAAGCAATGAATTCATACAGGTTGCAAGTTCTTAAGATACTCATCCTATGGATTTATTTATATCTTAAGACAGGGTATACATAAAAGACTTTCATATGTGCCCCAGCAGCGATGGCCATAGATATCCCAAATCACACAGGGTATCCCGATGAAGACTACCACTTTTATTCTTGATTTTATTGTAATTGGTCTGTGAATCGAGTATGTACCTGAATTTTTAGGCGTATACAAGCCCATTCCAGCTCAGAAGTGGAATTGCAATGTGTCTTGCATGCCAAAAGACCCAAAATGCAAAATTGTTGTGAAATTGGCAGTATCAAGGTCTTTGGACTGTGGTGACAACCTGTACAAGTAGTCGAATCCAAGCGCTTTGACCTTTACTTTGGTTTCTTTATTTTTGATGGTGTCGTTGACACTCGAATGTTCAGTTTGTATCAAACTCAATGCTTCAGTTATGAATACTGTTACGTCATTGTTGTTGCCATGAATCATGTGAAGTTTCAGTTTCAGTTTCTTTTCACTTCTCTTCTTGAGTCTGCAGTGTAAAATCCATTGAACATTTCCGTTTCAGTGAAGGACTCTGATTGATCGATTGATTGAGCTATAGAAAAAAGGCGGGGCGTGAAAAGGGCCAGCCGTGTTAAATAATAACAATAAAAATGTTTTCTGTGCATGCCCATTCCTTTGTCCATACCCATAAACGTACACATGACGTATACGCAACATGTTCTTCAGACGCCTACTGTAATTTGCTTATCAATCATACGCAGCGTTGTCTACGCTGCCCACACTCTGCACTGCGCACTGCGCACTTGAGTTGGAGAAGAGAAGAAAAGAGAAGAATTTTTGTGTGTCAGCGCCGCACGAATTATGGACTTAAACAAGCAAAAATAGAAACAAGACGAGCAAAGACAATACGAGTACTCCCCGGAGACCAATGCTTAATTGTTGAAGCCGTTCTAGTGCCATGCGGAAATTGCTTGTATATAGTATACATATATATTTGGTATACTATATCGTGTAGAAGTAGTAGTAAAACATGCAATAAAAAAATAACACAAAACAAGCGCCAAACACGCGCAAAGAAGAATATCATCGAACAATTCATTATTATTATTGCGCAAATAATTAAACATAAATCGTCGTTTAAGCTCAGCTCTGCCCAGCGGGCATCGAAACTCACTTGCCGGAGTCAGATTCAAATTCTGAGACGGAGTCAGACTCGGAGTCGAAGTCGATTGAATTATGCATTGGCCTGTCAGCCCAGACACGATGATCAGAATTTACAAATGTTTTCAACTTGTTGCTACAAAATGCCACACAACACGGACAGTCAATCAATCTGAGTCTTCCAATTTGCATAAGATCGCTGCAACATGGACTATTATGAGTACTTTGCGAGAGTAGAGCAAATTTGTCATCGCATTGAAGGAGTCCATTAAATGGTGCATATCTTAGCCAAGTCAAGACTAAACAGATATATTCTGGTCTAGTATCAAAGCTGATACTTAAGATAGATCCCAGACCAAATCAAACTTCTAGTATCCCTTATGTATATTTATCTGTTAGAGCATACAATAGTCGCCAATCCATAAGGTATTTGTTTATGTAGAACGATCTCCAGATCTTCACAAGATCTCTGGGGACAGCTTAGCTCAAATTGGAATGAAGCTTGAAGTTATATGAACGACATTTTTGGGCACAGTTCAGAGATTGAGCTTGATTGACTTATCCCCCTCATGACCGACTTATGGCACTAAGAACATGTAAAGGGTATATAGATTTGGTATGAGTTTCACTTCACCTGACTTCTCGGTTCTTATCTTCTCTGGGAGCTAACATATCACTCAACTTGACGCCCAACGTTGATAATTTGTTGTTTTTGTTTCTTTCTTGGGATTTGTTTCTGTTATTTTTTCTCATTTTTTTGTTCCTCCGCCCATTTCCCAAGCTAAGGGCCGCGTGGTCTTGTAATTTTACGAAATATTTTTTTTCTTTTTGTAGTTTGTTTTGGCTGTCGCAAATTTGTGTCCGTTTCTCTTTCTTTATGTTTATCAAGTTTTTTGTGTAGCAAGGTCGTTCGTTGGTCTGAGGCTGTTGCTGTTGTTGTTGCTGTGCGACGGCAAAGCAATTTGTAATGATTATTAAAACAACGGACCCACTTGGCATGCCCCGGCATAGCCAAGATACATAAGATACCCATGCAAAACGAGGCATATTTGGATAGAAAAATATGTATTTCAGTGCTAACCGTTCACCAACCGCTAAACTGTTGTTGTTACCATTTTAATTGAAAAGAAAAACAGAAAACAGAAAAAAAGATAATAATAACAAAGCAGCACAGCTGAAATTATATTGGATTACAACATGACCAGTTCAACAATGACTCCCTCTCTCTCCCCTTCGCTGTGCCCTGTGCGGGCACGAGCACGAGTATATATTATTCTTGAGCAATTATTACCACATATTCGTATGTTTCTATGATTGAATATCCATGAACATTGATTATGACAGCCGGTCACTTGAGAGGTTCTATTTAAAGCCTTTGGCATGCCAATGCTATTCGCTCACTGAACGAGAACTGTAACACCGAAAAACGATTCGAACTGAACAACTGTATAATGCCAGGTAATATATTTATATATACATGTTCCTTTTGAGAATCTGCAACGGGTAAGAATAAGTTATAACAAAGCTAATAATTAGCATTTGGCTGGGGAATAAAAATAAAGTCCAGAAAAATGAAATTAAAATTAATTTCTTGCTAATGAAATTATAAAACTTAGATTAAGAAATGTGAAACAAAGCTCGGAGAAAATAATCTACATTAAAATCGAATATATTAGGGAACTGGTAAGTTGGAATTGGATTGCTAAATCCTATAAAGAAGTATCTTTATTATGCGAATTGTAAATTTAGATTTGCTTTACTTTATGATATGCAGACCGTTCCCTTGATTGTGCAACTTAATGAGAACTGCTTTCTAAATGTTGCTTAATAATTAATAAGATTTAAATACTGATTATATCAGCTAATGTCTTACATTCAAGACACGTTTTGGTAGTTTCATGAAATTTGAAGAATTCAAACTATTTTGTAGTTTGGTTTCTTTAAATTATCTAATCACAATAGTAAATTGCCACACCTACAGCTTACTTGCACATGAATCATGCAATCATTCAAGATATAGTAGAAGACAACTTTTTGCATGTACTCGTACTCCGTATGGAGTACTGGTATATAGAGTTTCGATTTCGGATTGCATTTACCTGTATGCCTTATAAGCCATATAAGCCAAATGCCATAAACGAACAAAACTAAGCTGAATTATGTCGCTCGTTGAGTTAATCAAAAACAAAAAGCAACTACTGCCAAATAAAGCAGCTTGAAGTGGTCTTTTTGTGGACAGAACTCTTAACCGGGAAATACCCGCAGCAGTAGCTCAACCTCTGGCAGTAGGAGCAGCGGCACATCCGCAAAGCGAGCAACAGAATCCATTTAAATATAAATCAAACTAATTCACACGCCCAAAATAAACCAAAAATATACATAAAAAAAAAGATACAAAATTTTGATGCAAATTGCGGGCCAATTGAACGAGCTGTGAATTATTTATGTTGGACTTTAAAGTGGCGTTACGAGTATAAATTTTGGATGCTTTCGGGGCGTGTTTAGCAAGATTCTTAATGCTCCAGACATTAGCATAAATGCTGAGTTCTCTACGTGCGTCATCGAATGAGAGCTAGAGGAACACAACCACGACGTGGAGCTGTTTTCAATCTTCTGAAACTCAGCTCTAGACAAAAGACAGCTGCAGCAGTGTATTTCGGCTCGGAGCAGCTAGTCTTCGGCTGTGGCTCGTCTGGCGGCTTTTGGCAATCGTCTCGGACTCGGACTCGGACCTGGATTCGGACTCGGCAATCGGCAATCGGTGCTGGTACTGGGTCTGCTGCTGCTGTCTTGTGGCCAGGCACACCGTTACTTGGCCAGTTGAAATACGCAGCTTGGGGCGAACGGTTCTAGCGCGCGCTTCTTCAGAGCTCTCAGAAAGCAGATGCATATACTAAACCACTAACAGAAGACACAACAGCCGTCGTCATTGTCGCGTCGTATTAAACCGTGTTCTAAGCCACGGAGAGTGTTGTGCAAATAAAACTAAAAAAAAAGACAGAGTGCTTAACAAATCGATTTTACATATTCCAACGAAATAAAACACAGTAAAACCCACAATAGATTTAAACAATAAAAAAAAGAAGAAAAACAGTTAAAATTTACAAACAGACGAAACATTGATTGATTGTGGGCGTTAAGCCAAGAACAAATTTCTGAATCAGCAGCCAAAAAAAAAACAAAATTAACTTGACAAAAGTTGAATCTTCAGGGAAGTTTTTATTATTTTGTGTGTGCGAGTTGCTTGTGGATACTCGAAACGTTGCGCATACGCCGCATTGCACACAGATTGCACAGACATCAAGGTAAGTGAACGAGATGTTCTAGCAGCAACCGCCAGACGTAACCTTGACATTTAGGGAAATACCCAATTTGTCATTCCATTGCTAATTAAAATCGCTGCACGTCCCCAGCGCATTTGATTGGCAGCTAAATTGTGCAATAATTTCTGAAATTGTTTAAGACATTTTTTTTTCTTGGCGCTTTGGCGTTTAATTAGCGTTTTGCCGTGGCTTATAAATATACATGTCTGAGCTTTATAGTGCCATGTGTGTGCGCTGTGTGTGCTGTGTGTGTTGTGGATGTGCTAAACGCCAAAGGCCACTATAACAACAATTACAAATGATCTATAAGCTGTTGTTGTTGTTGTGTCCATGAGTATGAAATAAACACTAAGACACAACAACAACAGCAACAACTGTTAGGCTTTGTAGGCATGTAAATTACAAAATCAAGTTCGTTGCTTGAGTCTTTTGTTTGCAAGGGGCCACAAAAGGTTCTTAGACATGAAATAGAAACTAAGCCAACGCATTTAATAAACATAATAACGCTACCATCGCATATTCCATACACCATATCATACCATTCTATACAAAGTGGATTAAAATTGTTGTGCAGCGATTATTATTGTTGTTGCTGTTGCTGTTGCTTGTTTCTTGCAACCTTCAATGTAAGCGAAAAAAAAACAAAACCCGTTTGACATCATCGGCGTGGACTGCGTGTGCTTAATTTACGCCCAGATTAGCATTTACATTAATATAATTTCACATTTTTATTAACAAAATGTCAGCGTAAAGCTGATTTTTTGGCTTACCTTGACAACAAATTTAGCACTTTGCCCAGGTAAACTCTGCGGCCGATGTAATCTGCAGTTCAGCCAACGAATTCCCAAAAACCTAAAAGAAATAATCAAAATAAAGAGCACACAAATCAGATGCGTAATACACATAAACGCGAATCCTAGTGTCATTTTATACCTGTGACAGATCTTTATCATATAATACCCACTCTGGGGTCTTTGGCCTACGTTCGTTTTGTTATAAAATCGCAATCTGAAAAACCACATAAGAAGAAAGCCGACGTCTCCGTGTTCTTTCACTCTCTCCCTCTCTTTCTCTCTCTCTCTCTTTCTATACCGAAGAGATTTCGCCAAATAAATGCATATGTGATACCTTCTGCTCATTTGCATGCGACCCAATTCTAATCTAATATATATATATAATTTATATAACTAATCCGCAATGAATCAAGCTTGAAACTAGCACAGCGATAATTTGCGTTCATTTCAGCACATTTATTTCTTAATTTTCTACTATTATTTTGCTATTTTTTAATAATAATAAAACCAGTTCGTGTGCCTTAAGACTTTTGCCCCTGAATTTTGTTTCTATTATTGATTGCTTGGTAGAATTTTACACCAAATTATCGGAACAATAGTATCTATATACCCGTAGACGTACTCCTACTTGGACACGTACATATGTGCTTTTAATGATACATCTAAATAAATTGCTGGCCATTTCATATCTAATTAGGCACATGATTGTACACAGCTCAATTTGAAATTGAAACTCAAATGAAAATTAATGAACTCCAATTAAGCGTAAAGCAGCAAAAGAAATATCATAGAAAATCATATAAAATATTGTTTGTTGGACCCCTGACCGTATCTAGTTTGCTGTTATTATATTTATTTATAGTATTATATATTCAATAGAGCAGCAGGTGACATCGTCGAACGTCATCTATGATGTAATATCGGATTGTAACTGAACAATCAGGCAGCATAAATCTAATATTACATTATGAATCATGGAGAAGTACGAGTGCGAGTAAATGTCATTAAATTAACATACAGACTGTCTGACTGATTGACTGATTGACTGACTGACAAAATGAATGATGATGAATGACTAATTGAATTGCGATGCTGTCAAATTCTAAGCATAACGCGATACATTTAATTAGCAGCTTCGCTAAGCATCAAATTCACAAAGCAAACATAAGCGAGATCTTCATATATTTGCATTGTTCTTCAGGAGTTCACTTGTTTTTATTCTTTTTGTTCATCTTTTATAGATTCTTTTATTGTTTTGCGGCACTTGTCAAAGCCTAAGAATAGCCACAAAAAAATTGAAGAAAAAGAAAAAGAAAAACCAAGGCCCAAAACGTGAAGGCACATAAAAAATTTGCAAGTAATTTTTTGGTTATATAGTGAAACAATGCCTGTATAAAAAAGTAAAAAAATAATAATAATAATAATCACTCAATAACAATAACAATAACAAATCATAAATACCAAAAATAACAAAAGCGGAAGTCTAAAATCGCATTCGCAGCCACACGAAAGCGCTGTGTAATTTTTGTCTTTTCTTTTTCGCCTCCTTCCTGGCACGAATTTTCAAATACGAAATGCGAATATGGATTTTCTTTTTATCTCTGTTTCTTTGTGAGAATTCTCAACGGTTGCAACAGCGGCAGAGACAGAGACAGAGACAGAGATAGAGACAGAAACAGAGGCGATAATATTATGAAAGCCCGCGTCGAGACGCTATGAAAATGCAAGTGAAAATTGGAATTTATAATTTTTCGTGCCATGCAGCGCAGCCGATTTTTCCAACCGCAATCCATGGATGGATTTGCAGACAGACTGTGGCACTTGTCACTGCAGCTGCCACTGTTGCTGCTGTTGCTGCTACTATTGCTGATGATGATGTAATGAGCGACATGCACATCAAGTGACAGAGCAAATGTTGCACATACGCCGCATTGTACTTCAGCCCGAGTGCAAAGCTCACAGCACTCAACAAGCTGAAAGCAGCACAAAACTAGAGTACCTGGAGACTCAGACACCAGATAAAAGCGACGTGTTGCAGCTTCTGCTTCTGCACCCACAAGAATTGACCCTAAAACCTTTGAACTTAGAAAATAATTCAAGAAATTTCCTTATAAAAAAAGAAGTTTTAGATGAGTGGAAAGACGCTTTGTAACCAGATGATTATTCATTCCATATTCATACTTATTCTTATAAATTGCTTTCCTTTATCATATATATTTATCTAGCTTCTATTTAACTGCTGCTTCTCTCATATAATTTTGGCCAGCTGCTCGTGCTCAAAGCCCTCAGGCAAACTTTTTGCCAGCTATTTACATACAACGCCCATTGCTGCGATCTCTTGAGATGTTGCGTGCCCCTTTTTTGCAGCTTGTTTTAAATGTGATTTCAAGCAGCTGAGAAGTATAAAAAAATATAGTGTCAACTCATAAAGAGATAATGTTAACCACAGCTATTGTTGTAGTTGTCATTGTTGCTGCCACAACAACAATTTCATTGTGCAACACAGTTTCAGTTTTATTTTTGCTCCATTAAAAGGCAATCTTCTTTTTGATATATACATATGAAAATTTGTTTCAGCAGTAGCTGCTGCCGGTTTAAGCTCATATTGTCACCCTAAATCATATATTTAATTAACGTAATTGTATTTAGTGAACACTTTAATTGAAATGCATCAGAAAACATCTGCTTTAACGGCCGCTCTCTTTGCAATATATTTGCGTATTGTTAATAAAATTGATGGGTTCATAAACAACAAGAATAAAACGCCGAAAAGTGAGCGCACTGCATAGAATATTTTGCGAACAAAGACAAAAATTTAATAAAAAAATTCAAACTCGTTTTAGGCGAGCAGCAAGCCGGAGTCACAGCCGGACATGTAAGGCACCCGCAACAACAACAACAAGAACATAAAAATAAGAACACACAACGCATGGGGTATAAATGCGCTCACAGTTCAAGTCATTTAGGTTTCCGCTTTCAAGGTTGCAGATTAAGCCAAGAACAAACAGAACTGAAAGCCAGCTAAGGCCCAGTTGCACTTTTGGGTGTGGGTCTGTCGTACGCCCCACTTTGTCCACTTGAGAGGTTGACAAGTCACTTTACAGACAGACAGCACATTCGAAAGGCGCACAAACCAAATTGCAACTAGTTTGGCTTGTGTGTGTCTGTGTGTGTGTGTGTGTGTGGCTGTGGCACATGCCAAGAGGCAAGCAGTTGCGCAATTTGCGGCATGATTCATAAAACCAATTAAACAAATAAAACAATGCCACTGTTTGTGCCAATTTGTGGCTAGTCAGCAAGTTTTTCACATAAGCCGCTTAAAAGCCACAGACAAAGGCAGCTAGCAAAAGACTTCCTTCTGCGCAGGAACCCAACGGCCTTGGACGGCAATGATGAAGTCAGAGACGTAGTTGCACGCACGCAGAGAACAGTTTCAGAATGCGTTGTGCTATAAATAGACACTAAAAGTGCTGCAGCACGGCCTTGAAAACGAACCAGCTTACATAATTAATTGCCAACAAAGTTGAGGCTAGGCGGTCACATATAGTTACTAAGAGTACATACGTACATATATATATATATAGTATATACGTATTTAAGCTGATATACAAAGCCGTTTAGTTGAATGGAGTGCGATTGCTTTGATTGCTGGCTTGGCATGCGGAAAGGCAAAAAAATAAACGTAAGACTTAAGACACGAACTTGACTGTGACTCTGACTGCGACTGCGACTGCAACTTTGACGCAGATCAATCGACGCGGCGTCTCAATTAACACTTAATGCACTCTTAACAACTCGTAAGAAACATATTGCCAGTTCATTTCTTGGCTTTTAACTGACCGCTAGGCTGTTTGTCCATCTGATTAATAAAGTCAAAAAAACGCTGCTTAAATATTTGTATATACGATTCGTAGTTTCTGCTCACACAGAATAAACGCCATAAGTGCAAATAAATCAGCGTTAAAATAAACAAATTTACTTGTATGTGTGTGTGTATATAGTAATTGGTTAATTTTAATGCAGTTACCTTTTATAAGTATGTTGCCAAAAAAAAGACCACCAAAAGGCCAGCTAGTTAATTAAATTTCATGTATGTATTCATATGTACCTCAATCTCTGTATGTGTGTGTGTTGGTGTGTGTACTAGTATTGCTGTGCCATGTGATCATCGCTAAAAAATGAACAGCACGTTCGGCATAAAAAACTTTTTATACATATTGTATTACCAGGCAAAAGAGCAACAACGAGGCGAAGATTTGGCAGCGAGCTTAAAGCAAAGCGGAGAAAAGAACGAAATGCTATGCGTATTATACAATACAATATATAAAACAGATGAACGGGGTTCGAAGATAAACAAAACACAATCAGCAGAGCAACATTCTGGGGGAACTTAATCACAGCACTCTGAAATAGAAGATGAAACAGACAAAACTCATATATTAACATACTATTCGTACCTTGTGGGTTTTTGGCAGAGGAGGTCACATTTCTGGTGGTTTGACACTGAATGATATTAGCCAAAGATCATTAACAGATATACACATAGAACAGCGTGTTGACTCATGAATGAATATTGGAAGAGCACCAGAGTTCAAGCTATCTGATTAATCTGGCCATAGGTACAACTGTGCCAACATGTACCTTAGAGCTCTTGGTGGGTGTGACAGCATCAGCGTTCTGTTCTATGTTCCAGAAAGAATACATATATATATAGAAAACCAGTTGAAATTAGAAATTCGGCAGGCAGGCAACGGATTTTGGTATTATGCGTGACATATATCAGTTTTATGGCCATTCTGTTTGCTAATTAAACCCCAACGCCAACGCATCAAGCGCAAATAGAAAGCCAAAGGCGATGACTTCAATCGAACTGACCGAATATTTAACATGCTGGACGACCTGGAACCTATTAAATGCCAGCACTTCTGGTTAATTTAGAGAAACACTTAAAACTGGTGCACGACTTGGTTGCCCAATTGGATTGCAGTACGCGTCGTGCCCTTAATTCGTCACTAAATCCCTTGATGTGTGTCATTAGATGTCCGATAAGCAATTCAAAGGTGCTAAACGCTTAAGAATTCATTACATGGGTGGGCAGTTCCACCTAGGAACTCAGATTCTCAGACTCACTTTCAATACCCAATCTTAGCCGTGTGACACACATCGCAGACAACGTACAGACATTTATTGATAAATCGCATTTAGCTAAGCAAATTGAATGCCAATCACGTGCATGACCGTCAATACACCTGCTATCCCCAGGTTGGTAGTTGGTAGTTGGTAGCTGGTAGCTAAGTTTTGTCACAACGCGTTGACAATACGCATAAACAAATCAGGTTGCTGGCTGCCTGACTTTGAAACAGTTTTCAACACATCCAAAAAAAACCAAAGCAAGAAAAACCAAACAGGCAATTGAAATGCAATGCAAGTGTTTGTGTTGACAAAAAATGCAAAATAAAATAAAAAAGTTGAACAAAGTGTTGCCAAGGCGCATATAATTAGAGACGGTGACATTGATAATTTTTTTTTGGAGTCATACAAAACATTTCTATGAAACATCAACAAAACACATTTCAAAATCGAAAGACTTAGACGACAAACTGGGCGAAGAAAGAGCTCTTTCTGGTGGAGTTCATTGGCTTGCAGATTGATTGGCTGATTGCTTAATAATCTTTTTGCCGGATTATATAGCTTCCATATAGACACACACATACTATAATTTGATTCCTTTTCCTCGTCCAAACACGCCAGCAATTTAGTTGGGCCCCAAGCCCAGATCTAATCAAAGTCATTCGCACCAGCAGCACAAGAAATTAATTGTCCAATAACTTCCAGCACCAGCTGTAATTATATTTATATAGAAAAAAAAAAGAAAAAGTAAATAATATAATAATAAAAATAATAATTTGAACAACGCTTCTTTTCAGAACAGAAGAAACACCTACACAAAAATGATTTCACGCCGCAAGATCATATCTCGTTCGTTGGACAATTTGGACGCCATTGGGCAAGACGAGCAAGAGGAGGATGTCTGGCATGATCGTGAAAAGTTGTTCCGCGTAAGTGTCATATATTTATATATATTTATATATATAAAAAGAAAGAAATCAATGATTAATCTATATATCCTTCACAGGATCACATCAACGAGGTACTGGCCAAGTGGGAGCAGATCGATGATGAGATTTGGGCCAAGATCATTGTTTTTGAGAAAAATCGACGTGTGGCAAAGGCCTATGCACGCTCCTCTGTGATAACTATAAACGGTTCCAAGAACGGCTTCGATGGCGTACGGTAAGTAACCAACTCAACCACTTCCGCCTCCATGTAGCTCATCTCTTTATCTCCTATAGTATTGGGCTGAACGGCTTTGACAATCCCATGCGCGATGCAGAAACAAAGGTCATTAAGAAGTCCATTGGCGAAGGGTTCAAGATTAAAATGGACGATACTGGCAACATATTCATTAAGCGTTATGGAAAGAGCAGCATCTATGTGAACAACACTTCTATGGCCAATGAGGAGACAGTCATTGGTGCGGACATCATGCAAATGCCACAAATGTCGATCACAGCGGGCGCCTCGTCTAAGTTATTTGACATGAAGAAGTTCCAGACGAACATCAACCGTGAATGTGCACGTAACTATCCGGAGCGCAGCCGGTTGGAGCGTCAGTGCCTGTCGGCCGTATCTCTGGTGAAGTCAAACAATAATCTAATCAATACACCACTGTGGATAATGGTTGTCAATGTGGTTGCCATGGATATGCTGAAGAATCGATTGCAAACGATGCCCAAGTCAATAGATGCGCTGGGCATGCGTGTGCCACTGATACAGACTAGCGAGGATCCGTACTCCACCATTGAGAGCCAAGTGGGTCTCATTTATCCCACGCCGGCCGCCTCCGATGACTCGCAAAACTCGAGTAATTCCAGCAAAGGCAGACGCAGTGTCTTCAGTGCCGCCTTCCTTAACGATAGTCCTTATGTCCCGAAGGTACGTAGCCCAGTCCAAACTCTATACACATTTGGTACTCACAACTATTGTTTTATCTTCCGTAGCCGGACTACGAAGCAGCTGCCTCCTTGACGCCTGTTTATACAGAAAAAAAGCGCCAAAAGAACACGCCGCAGGAGCGTAAGAAGCAGGACGATCCCTATTACTGCGGCCTATTGGCACGCATACCCAACTTTATTAAGTCATCTAAGCAGCAATGTGCCAGCAAGCCCAAGAAGGAGCCGAAGATCTCGCGAAAGATATCGGCACAGCATCATCAATTTATGCTGGCTGCGCAGCAACAGCCACAGACGACGACACCTATTCCCATTGCCACTTTCCATCATTCGTATTTCCCCTACAAGCTCTATCCACCACAGCATCGACTCTCGCAGTCGCAGATGTCACTCTGGGATGCGCGTAGTCTAATCAGCGCACATGGTAGGTTAACATTAAAGCCACAACCCCAGCAGAACCACATTAAAATTACTTCTATCTCTTTTTCTTTTACAGAATAAGCAATTCAAGCTGGCCTAATTTATTCATCGTCTAGCCTTATTATCGTAAAGTTATTTAGTCAAAGCCAACTTTTATATTTGGTCAGTGGAATGGATTTCGCTCAGTTTTGCATAAAAATGTAGCGAAGTGCAGCCGCCATTTTATGCAGCATACTTTTGGGCGTATCGTAATAATACGCGTTTATACTAATAACACATTAACCGCAGTTCATAATTAGGTACCAGAGAATGAAAAAGATTTAATAATTATGCAATTTGTAATAATTACTTAAAATTTTGCCATAGTTTTTAAATCGTTTAAGACTGAGAACGTCCTAGAGTCGAGTTGTGCACACTAAAAAAAAGAAAAATGCGCAAATTTTGATAGCACAGAAGGAAGAAGGATTGTCATAAGCAAATTATTTGCTACTTTGCTAATTTAGGCAATTAACATTTATTGTTTTATTTCCTGTAAATACATGTCATATGTAAATAAGTTCGAATATTACACATATGTGAACACTATGTAAACATTTATGCATTAAAAGAAAAAGTTCCCAAATTCTTCGTTTTTTATTAATTTGAAAAGTATCCGATACACAAACCAAGTAAGTACTCAAATAAGAATCGATAACAGCTGTATCTAGCAAACTATGTTATCGTGGGTTTCGATACACTGACGTCGATAACAAGATTCATATAACCCTGTAGTCAACGCCAAGCGGCCGCGTAAATGTGAATATTTAGTAATCTTAACAAACAATCAAAAAAAAATAAAGAATACAATATAAATACTTGCAAAGAAGTACCCACTGGTAGAAATGTACTTATAGCTACGGAAACACAACTAAGGTGAATGATTTCCGTTGCCATTCAAAGGCAACGCTTAGAGATACGGCAGGTTAGCTTTGTAATTTTAGATTTACTTTAGTAATTCCAAATTTATAGTACCTTTTAATAAAAAAAAAATCAAATTCATTTTAGAATCTGTAACAATGTGGAAATCTGAACTAGTTGGTGAAAGTGCGTTAAATTGCATTATTTTTCTCATGCCTGACTCACTAAGTACAATGCAATATTACAAACTGGTTATTTCTTGCACTTAACAGAGAGGAACGAGCGTTTCTTGGATTTACGTACCTTAGAAGGATCTGCTGACGTTACAAGGTGTCAATTGACAAGGAGTGATATCGATACTGCACCCGCTATAGCCCACATGATTATGATATCCAAACCTAAGCCCGGAGATATGCCGCATCCAACAAGTCCCTCTGAGCACACGCCAAAACAGGACCCGCTTCGTTTTCGCATACAAAGGGATCTCAACAGCCCCAGCGCTGCTTTACGGATACGAGCCATGCGGGCCTTGAAGTAAGCACTGGTTAATTTTTTTTTTAAAGTAAATCTATATAATACATCTGTTGAAACAGAAGTCCTACCCAAGCCGCCTATAATACGTTTGATGTACCACTTGCGGAACAAAGTATCATTACTGCAGAGGAACGCAATCCCTGCCCACAGCCCACTCTCGCCGAAATCTTGAAAGATGTAATTGTTTACGTTGAGGTGCGCACCGGCAATGACAATCGATCCGAGGGAGTCAAAAGCGTTATTGCCAAAATGGGTGCCCAAGTGAATGATCGCCTTTTGCGGTAAGCGTAGTCATCATTTCTCTGTATGTACCCTGTAGAGATGAACATAATCATTATTTATGTAGAAAACATAGCCAATAGTTCGATTACTCACCATAGATTTAAAAGCTAAATTCCATTTGTATTATAATAATAACAAGTATATGTTATTTGGCAGCAATACTACGCACGTTGTGTTTAAGGACGGTCTTCAATCAACGTATAAGCGTGCTCAGGGCTGGAAAATTCCAATTGTTTCTATATTGTGGATTGAGGCGTGCAAAGTACAACTCCGGCTTTGCGATCCCGAACAATTTCCTATTAGCAATATCCATTTATACGAATATCCGGAATTGTACGGTAAAATTAAGGTGAGTGCTTATATCTTTAAACAAAAAGTAATAACCAATTTGATATAAACCAAGTGCTCTTAAAGCTCTGGATACAAATGCACCCTACGATTTTACAAAAATCAAACAAATTTACGATAATTAGTATAAGAAATCTTTACTCTTCAATGCGTAGCGTAGGTTCTTATTGTTTGGTTGATTGGAAGCAATTATAATGATAGTATAATTGGCTTATTGGCTCCATAAAAACATCATAAAGTTGATTATTTTTCAAGTAGTAGACCTACACTTAGTGATAAGGTCAGTGCAACGCCGCATTATCAAAAGGAACGCAGCTGACTCAGATAAAGCTAGCGACACTACTTGCCCAGTTACGTATATGTGAGCATAGTTCCCAAAGCACAATGAAAGCTAATGAAGTTAAGATTACCTGCATTAAGAGCTTTGGTACGATAATATGTATATACTTGTATATTGTTTATCTATTCATATTAACTGCCGCTGCTCGCTTGATTCTAAATACGTAGAGACTAATTTAGTATCTATACCATATGGTATCTTTAGTCATTATAGATAGCGCCTGTTCAGACTGTTGCATACAATTGTTTACATTCGATATACCCTTTTTGGTTATTATCAAGTACAGGGTACAACCAAAATGGCAAAACAGGTGCCGCCAGTAGTACTACGAAAGGTAGACCCCTGGTTAGTGCCGTCTGCAAGTTCACGTATTTCGTGTAGTACTCGAATAAACTGTTTGGGTTTTCGCTTGACAGATTCTTATCACGGAGGAAAAACAAATGTCAACCACTTTGCTTTGGGTTATCTAATTAAATTTGCGTGTAACTTGTTGGGTTCTTTTTGTCATGTCTTTTGCTTATCGAGAACGCAGGAAGTTGGCAACAGAATAGAGCAGCAAAGGTGAGGTATAGTCCGCAGAAAGAAATTAATGCAATTTTTATATAAATGTTTATACAAGGAAAAACAAAAACATATTTTATTACTTATTATATATTACGACAGTTTTAAAAAGACACGCGATGATCAACGCTGACAACTTAAAACCTATTTCACTTGAACGTCTGTTTACCGTCGCTTCACAAGAATTCATATATAAATATGCATATGCCTTTATATATAGGTAGGCGCCTCTTTCTCATTTACATAATTCGCTAGAAAATTACTTATATTTAAAAAATACTTAGTAAGGGGTTTTTTTTCAGTTTTTATCTATTTTCTGTTTTGGGCTGGCGTTGAACGCGCTATAGAGGCAACGTTTTCTGAGATTGTAACAAACACATACATACAATACATAGACGTATGTACAAAAGATATAGATATATAGAAAATTGCTAGACATTACATAAAATATATATATAATGTATATACGAATATCATATAGAGCCTGTTCTGGTGCTATTTACATAGAAGAAATGCGCATTTTTAAGTACGTCCTAAAATTTTAATTTACACAATTATAATTTGTGAGTCCTCTGCTGGGGCTGGCCTGGAATGCTATCATAGCATAGGAACATGTGTAATGGTTGTAGGAAATCCGCATCACGAGAGTGCTACCTCAAGGCACATCATTATTAAGAAGCCAGAGACTGTGCCCCATGTGGCAATCGTACCATTGCCACTGGCATGTGCCTCCGGCAAAATATCATCGGCCACAATGTAGATCATGGCACCAGCAGCAAAAGAAAGAGCATAGGGTAGTATTAGGTTGGCGAAGGTCACTGCAACGGCACCAAGTACACCGAAGATTGGTTCCACCATTCCAGATAATTGGCCATACCACAGGGCGCGCCCAACGCTGAATCCAGCAGCGTGTAGTGGTAAACTGACGGCCAATCCTTCTGGGAAATTCTGTATGCCAATGCCAATGGCCAGATTGCGTGCACTTTCGAATGTCGATGAGTTTGTTGTGCCCACAGCGCCAAAGCTGACACCCACTGCTAGACCCTCTGGAATATTATGCACTGTTATTGCCACCACCAGCAGCATTATCCGTTTCCATTGCGACAGGGCTTCCTGTGCACGCTGCTGCTCCAGCGCCGTATCCGCTGTATATGTGCATTGCTCCACTTCACTTATGCTGCCCTTCTTTCTGCGTCGCGGTTCACCACTGTGCTGCACACTCAGACAATCCGAGAAGCTATCCAGACTCTTTGATGCATGTCGTGCACTGGCGGCGGCACCATTGCGTTTTAATTCATCAATGGCAATTTCCGCCTTGTCCTTGTTGCTTTGCGTCATTTGTATCATCATGTTGGTGCTATTGAGGCCCAGGTACGACATAAGCTTGTCACAGCCATAAACGAAGATCGAGCCCAGCAGAAATCCACCGGCTACTGGTAAAAATGAATAGATTCCATACAATTTCGAGCTCTCAGCCATTTCAATGGCCGGATTAAGCAGCGACCAAAACGACGCTGCAATCATGACGCCAGCTGCAAATCCCAACGCAGCGTCCAATGAACGTCGCTGGTTGCCGCGCACGAATATGACCAACGACGCTCCGGCGGCCGTCAACCCCCAGGTAAGCAGCGTGCCCAGCAGGGCTTGCGTTACGGGTCCATAACCAGGAATCATCTTTACAATATGTTCTCAGATCTAGTACCTGTCGCTGGCTGGTTCTGATATTTGCAATTGTCTTTTTACGTTCGTGTTTAATGCTTATCTCTAGGCAATGTTAGACTGGTGGAAACAAGTTTTGTTAATTATTTCCAAGCTGCCACTCGTTTTGTTTACTTGCTGCCAAGTGCCACGTTCTTAGTTCTTCTTCGCACTGATTCTGATGCGTCTTCTCTTTATATGCTCTTTTTTGTTTTTGCTATAGTTCAGTTGACAAATAAAGCAAAACAAACAAAACTTTAAGCTAGCCTCCGATTTGTTTGGCTCTCTATTTCTCTCCCTCTCTCTCTCTCTCAGCCAGTGAATTGTGCTTATTTAGTTCAGCTGTCGCGAAGCAAGAGTACACTTGTTGCTTATCACTTGCGGAAACGTGTGGCGGAACAGAGTTTTACATAGTTTAAAGATATTTTTGTACTTTTAGAACGCGTAATACTGTACGTTAATTAATATTTCATAAGGCAGCTAATGGAGCGCGGCGACAAGTAAATGAGTAGGCCGCAGACTGAGGCTGACGACAGTTCTGTGTCAATTTTTATATCACAGCGGGGGTTGCTCTTTCTGCGCTCGCAGCGAGAGCAGTGCATGCGCGTTGAGCGAGACCAGGGTTGCATGTGCACTTGCCAGTGTGTCCACACCTGTTTTGTTAAAAATAAACTACAAATTTAAGGCGCAATTAAATTGACTTTAAAAACTTTGAGATTTAATATTATTCAACTTCTGATTTTATGTTAAAAAATATTTGATTGGTAAAGATTCTTTCCACCCCTTTACGCATTGAGAGACCGCTACATAGATAAGCTAGAGCTTATATCAACATACAGAAGACGGCGCTGTTATCACGTATCTTATAAACAAATAAAACAGTGTTTTTAGCTAAAAGTGACTGACAGAACAGCAACAGCGGCAGCAGCAGCTACTGCCGGTGCTATAACAATAACGGCAATTCTTTATCATTTATCAGTTGACGTTGCGTCTTGTTAAATCATTCTCACTGTTTATTTCAAATCCTTTGCAGCGCGTTCGGTGTTTACAGCCCGGCTTAGCAATCAACCAGTGGCCACCAAAACGGCCACTGACACCCTCAGCGAAGGACAAGAAACGACAGCCACCAGCACCACCATCTACTCCAAAGGTACGTCATTGCTCTAATTCTAAGATTCAATATCTCATGACTTCTTTTTCCATTTATGCAGAATGAGATTACACGCTTTTTCAAGTCCGTAAGCCAGGATAAGCATATTGACGAGGGCACTGAGTCCCCAGGTACCAAGTTACTAAATAGGTAAGTGTAATCCACTGATCCGTTGATAATTGAAATAAGTCAAAACAAAAGAAAACCTATGTTCTACGTCTAATGCTTATCGTCTTTCCAGGATTAGCAACGGCTGTTTCACGCCGATTGCTAGGCCAGCATCCCAATCAGATGTGATTGAGCCCAGTACAGATGCTTACGAAAATTGCATAGGGGACGTCACGAGGGACAAACCCACTCTTGAAAAAAGTTTAAGCTTAACTCAGCGGAAATCAGGTGGAAGGCGCAGGAGCAATTCACTTATTGTGACGCCGACACAAACCCGCACACCTGTACGAGCGAGTCGTCGCCTCAGCTTGATACAGGAGTCCAAAGACAAAGCACAATCGGAGCCGCGACTGACTCGACGACGCAGCTTATATGTATCCAATAAGGAACTTATAGAAGAGAGTACGCCGAAAGGAATTGAACACTCTGAACCACGAGTAACGCGACGTCGAGCATCCTTGCAGCCTACCAAAGGGCCGGTAATGGAAATTACACCAGAACCAACTGCCTCAGCGCGTCGTCGCAGCTTGTGCTCTGCATCTTGTGTGGAACCCAGTACACCAAAATTGCTTAAGAGACCACTGTTTCAAGCTATTGCAGAGGAGCCCACGACGGAGGCATCGCTAGACATGAGCGTCTCTAAAGTTCACAACAAAACCAACTACGTGCAGCTATCGATGGAGATGAGCCCGTGCCAAGCGAAGATTGTTTCAAAGGCAACCGGACGACGCACTATGTACACACCGGGCAGTATGGAAATGAGTGATGTGCAAAATGAAAATATTAACCCATATCTAAGAAGTTATAGTTCTCAGAACTCGATAGCAAATGTAACCACACAAACATCGACATCGATGGACTGCTTTGATGAGCATACGCCAACGCCAGTGTTTAGTTCAACACGTCTGCCAGGCAGCGGCAACTCCACTAATCGCCGGCGTACACTCTTTAACGTTGATGTGGGGCTGATCAATGAGCGCATTAATAATATTAATACCACATCACAGAGACGCTCGCTTGCATTGGCCAATGAGGCTGAGTTGGGCGAGTGTCATCCATTGATGCCACTGCAGGCAGTGGAAACTAATATGATAGACACGGAGAAAAAGTCGTCTGAGACAAAAATGCGACGTTTGTTTACACCAAATGACGAGGTTATCGTAACACCGCCAAAATCGAGCAAAAAATCACGTCGGAGTTTAAGCGTCAGCAGCACTTCTTCAACCGATACATTAAAGCGTCGACGCACTCTCGCGCCAAAGCCGACGGCAGCTGTTGGACCGATTTTACAGATCGAATGTGAATCAAACTTAGAAAGCGATAATTGTAAGGACGTGTTCGTAACACCATTTGGATCTGAAAGTGCATCAGAGTCACAATTAGATTCTGGGGAGGCCTCTGCTAAGCCTGCCTTTGTCCGCACGCTGGTGCATACCAACATGCATAGGGAACAGGTGCAAGTCATCCACAAGGTTGGTAGTATGGCACCACGGCGTTAATACATCTTATATACTCATGTATAAAAGCATTCGATATGTTTCTGATTTAATGTTTCTAAAGAAACTTTACGCAATATTTTTTACATACATATATACCATAGGCCATAAGTAGAACTATAGAACCTTATTTTCCAATAACTAAATCTATATCTTTTATCTTTTGGTGTACTTAATCATGATTATAAACTTAAGGATTGACTCTTAGAGCTAACTTAAAGTGAATGTAATTTTAGATTTGTCCTCTTGGAGCCAATCTCTACGCATAATTATAATCTTGATTAATGGTGCTTCTATGTACGTAACCCTATTTTAGTTTGATTTTCGATTATAATACGCATTACAAATGAAGCAATTATTGATAAAACAGTTAGTTAACACGCAGTAGTCGTATAATACAAGTATATATATAAATTAGGTATTTTTTCCAAAGTTTTATACAAATAAATTACACATCAATATTGCAAAAACACAAAGTTGAGTCGTATTAATTTGTCCTTGATTAGTGGTTGCCATTAATCTTTTATACCTGTCCCATTTTAATTGACCTTCTGTTTTGACACGCAATCCTAGGCGGTACGGAAACTGCGTGGAGTACGCATGGATCCCACGGTCACAAAACGAACGACGCACCTGGTTAGCCTGGAACCGCGTCGCACGCTGAATCTGTTGCGTGGTTTGATGCGCGGTGTTTGGATTGTGAGCTACAGGTGGATTTTGGAATCGATGAGGGCCGGCAAGTGGGTGGACGAGGAAAAATATGAGATGACCTCGTTTTCTCGTGCTGTTGAGGTAAGTTCACCAAACAATTGCATGATTCCAATTTCCCACCAACTTTTTTGTTTTATATCCATTGACAGATTTGTCGCACCGAACGTCAAGCCTTTGGCGCATCCTACCGATGCGAACTATTCCGCTATATGGAAGCCTTCTATGTATCTTCTCTATGTCGTCCCATTACCTTTAATAATATAAAGGAGCTGCTCTTACTTGGCGGCGCGAAGTTAACTGAAAATCGCTACAAGGCAAAGTTTGTTGTTGGTGATAAACGTCGAGCTGAAGATGATCGCATCTATCTACAGCCCACATGGGTTCTGGACAGCATAACAGCAATGCAGATTCAGAAATTTGGAAAATACTTGATGAAATGCGCGATCGTAACGCCGTATGGTATTCGGTACGAGGATCCACCAAATCCAGATGACAAACCGCGCCGAGGTCAAAAAATATGTTTTAAAGACCCGGCGCTCGTGATAAATAAGTAAACGTAAATCTCATCCTCATCTCAACTTATTTTCGTTAAGTTTCGTTAAATTTTTCTAAAATTTTGTACTAACCAAAAGATCAAAGAACGTCTCGTTGCCGAATAATTTATATATAAATATATTTATGAATAAAACGCCAAGTTTCAATGCATCAAATTGCAGTTTTCGCTTTATTCAACTATTTTTTAAATGAGGTATTTTCAGTTGTATTGTTTGCGTTCCTTGTACTTCAAGTGGTTCGTTGCGTTTGTACTTTGAGTTTGCCTTGTGGCTGACGATTTGATTAGGCTAGGCGGCGGCAAATGATAAGAGGCGATGGATAACGGCTGAATTGTAACAAAGAAAATTTGTGCTAGAACAAAAAAAGAAGAAACCCAAAAACACAAAAGGAATAAATACAAAAATGGGGAGTTTTATTTGTTGTAAATAAATTTATCTTTTTCTCTTCTAGTATTGTTTTTGTTTCAAAATAAAGTGTACAAAGTAGTGGTGCAAAAATAAGATAAGAATATATAAAATCAAAACTTTAATTGTAAACGAATAAAGGAATATATGATATATAAATGCTATACGCCTGCGCTACTGCTACGCAATTAATCAAACTAAATATATAATATCATAATAAAATCAATTTATCATGATATTATATATGTGTGTGTGTATACGTGAACTAAAGATTGAGGGTACGGTTTTCGTCTTCTGCTACTGCGGCTGCTGTCGCTGAGTTTTTTGTTCCTCTCAATCGTCTAGGCGGCTTCGATGGCATTTAACATTCGTATCCGACGAAATTCTTTACGATGAAAAAAATTAAACTTTTGCCTTTGCTGGAAAATCATCTTATCATTCATCTTGCCCAGGACAGGTGTTTGTGTTTTACTACTGTTGTGCTTATCATTATTATTGTTGTTGTTTTTGCTGTTGTTGGTGCTGAATTGTTGCTGCTCCATGTTGCTTGCATAATTAGAGTTGTTGAAGGAAGCCAGCTACTTCTTGCCCTTGGTGGCCTTCTCGGCGGCCTTGGTGACCTTGCCACCGGAAAGATCCTTGAAGTTCACGGACTTGATGACACCGACAGCGACAGTCTGTCTCATGTCACGGACAGCGAAACGACCTAGAGGAGGGAACTCCTGGAAGGACTCAACGCACAGAGGCTTGGAGGGCACCAAGTTGACGATGGCAGCATCACCAGACTTGATGAACTTGGGGTTCTCCTCAGTGGTCTTGCCGGAACGACGATCGACCTTCTCCTTGATCTCAGCGAATTTGCAAGCAATGTGAGCGGTGTGGCAATCCAACACTGGAGTGTAGCCGTTGGCAATCTGGCCAGGGTGGTTCAACACGATGACCTGAGCGGTGAAATCGGCAGCACCCTTGGGTGGGTTGGCCTTGGTGTCACCGGCAACGTAGCCACGACGCAGCTCCTTAACGGAGACGTTCTTAACGTTGAAGCCAACGTTGTCGCCGGGAACGGCCTCGACGAGGGCTTCGTGGTGCATCTCCACGGACTTAACTTCAGTGGTGATGTTAGCTGGGGCGAAGACAACAACGGTACCGGGCTTCAGGACACCAGTCTCCACACGACCGACGGGTACTGTTCCAATACCGCCAATTTTGTAGACATCCTGCAGGGGCAGACGCAGGGCCTTGTCGGTGGGGCGGGCAGGTGGGAGGATAGCGTCCAAAGCATCAATGAGGGTCTTGCCATCGGCATTACCATCCTTGCGCTCAACCTTCCATCCCTTGAACCAGCCCATGTTGGTTGATGGTTCCAACATGTTGTCGCCGTGCCAGCCGGAGATGGGCACGAAAGCAACGGCTGCTGGGTTGTAGCCGATCTTCTTGATGTAAGAAGACACTTCCTTCTTGATTTCCTCATAACGGGACTCGCTGTATGGTGGCTCAGAAGAGTCCATCTTGTTCACGCCAACAATCAGTTGCTTCACACCCAGGGTGAAGGCAAGCAGAGCGTGCTCGCGGGTCTGACCGTTCTTGGAGATACCGGCTTCGAACTCACCAGTACCGGCAGCAACAATCAAGACAGCACAATCAGCCTGGGAGGTACCAGTGATCATGTTCTTGATGAAATCTCTGTGGCCGGGGGCATCGATGATGGTCACGTAGTACTTGGCAGTCTCGAACTTCCATAGAGCGATATCGATGGTGATACCACGCTCACGCTCAGCCTTCAATTTATCCAAAACCCATGCGTACTTGAACGAGCCCTTGCCCATTTCCTGAGCTTCCTTCTCGAACTTCTCAATGGTACGCTTGTCGATACCACCGCACTTGTAGATCAAATGACCGGTGGTGGTCGACTTGCCAGAGTCGACGTGTCCAATGACGACAATGTTAATGTGAATCTTTTCCTTGCCCATGTTGGTTTATAGGATAGCTATAGGTTGAGTAGTTTGATGTGTGGGATATGTTGGAGATTCACAACGTGCATCAGGTGTTTGTGTAAATGGGTTCACACAGGTACAAACATCGATAGGGGAAGAAACAGATGGGTAAACAAAATTTGTTAGCAAAAATATTTACGGGAATAAATTAGTACACAACATAAGGGAAATTCTTCTTAATATGCCCTACAATTATTTTTCCGACATTTACATTTTTCATTTTGATTTGCGTGCCAGCAGTTCAACCTAACCTCAAAAGCAAAACGTGTTTGCGTTCGCATTTTCCACACTTTGGCTTCACTGTGTGCCTTCGCTGTTGAGGTTAGGTTCAACCGCGGCCGCATGCTTGGTGGTGGTTGTGTGTGTCTAACATAGCATAAACGAAACTAGCAACAGAAGAGAACGTGCAAAGAGCAAAATAGATTTAATTTTATAAAAATGTCTGCATAATAATTAAAATAGATATTCGATTTTTATCAGAGATTTGGTATTTTTGCTTTCGTCAAAATTCTTCAGTAGCAGAACTGAATATATTTCATCATGAAAAATCGAATACAATTACAATTGTAAAAATATTAATCAGATAAGCTGTATGTGTGTATAGATACATACACACGCGTTTACATATATGTACAAGGAAAATTCCAGCAAATTTAATCTAGGCATGTGGCTGCGTGTGTGAGTGTGCATGTGTGACGCTGTTGCCGGCCGCTTTAATAGCGCAAGAGAGCAAGCGAGAACGTGAAGTAAAATGGCGACTGAGAAATTCGGACAAAGGCTGATGAACGATCAGGCAATGGCTGGTAGAGCAAGCGAGAGAATGATCGAAAAGAATTTAAGTAAATGGAAGTGTGTCTGACCATCTTGAAAAAAAATTATTATTCAAAGATAGAAAATTTCATAAGTATTGAAATCTACAGGTTTCTGAAACTTCTCAATACTGACAACAGATACATTTTCCAGATATGCCACATATGGATTTGAGCATTTGGCACTTTTGGATAATTTGTTGCTGCTGTCACACCATTGCTTTGTGCGCCGCCATCTTGAAATTCAATGCCCATACGTATAGAGAAAGGTGGGCCGGAAATTTTGCGCATGCAAAAAACCACGTTTTCGGCACATGTAAAACTTCAGAGTTTTACGCATTGCAACTTGTTGTTTAACTTTAAAAAACATATTGCACCGATGTTAATTGATTTTCATGCCCACTAATTAGTGCTAATAGATAATAGCCCATGCCACGCACATGAGGGCGTGGCATCTGAACCAATTACACCATGTTGTAGTATACAAAATGATTCATTTGGCTAATAATATATTATAAACAATTTCACATGGTACAATTATCATGATTCGCCGTTTGCCACGTGTTTGCGCTTTAGCCACCGTCATCACCTTTCACTTTGAGCCTAATAGGTTAACTTTGAGTGCACTCTCACAAAACACAGCAATATGCCAACAAAAACGCAACATATTAAAGTTCAATTGCATAATTGTTTATAAACTTATCATTAATTGCACTATGCTAGTTCATTTTCATTGCACATATTTGAACAGGTATTCACTTCAATTTCATTCACACTTGGCAACAAGAACTTACTCTCGAATAAATTGAATGAGAAATCACAGTCTATGCTATTCCGGCGACAGACTTGAACAAAGTGAACGAGTGTTCGGCGAGACAGGAAGCTTGTAGCCTCGTTACTGCAAGCGTGGCGTCTCAGAGTTGCTTCGCAAATATCGAACATAGCAGTGCGACCGTGCTGAATAATTTGTAAGTGCTAATATGACTTGTTACTTAACAGAAAGTAATTATGTTAGGGGTCGAGTCAGGTATGTTAACTAAACATTGTTAGGCGAGAGAGTAATAACAGTGTTATAAAATGTTAATGACGTGGCTGGACAGCATTCACTTAATTCATTCTCGTAAAACGTTTGACCGGCCTGGACGTAGTTTTTTAAGCAGGCGGTATTTAGACAGTATTCATAAAATATATATCTGATTAAAAACAAGTAACTAAATACAATCTAACAAAATGTGGCGGTCAGTAGCTGCAGTGTTTATAATTGGTTGCATCGCAATTTCTTCCGGTGCTGAGGAAGACGTTCTCGAACTCGGTGATGACAATTTTGTATCAACTTTGAAGCAGCATGAAACCACATTGGTTATGTTCTATGCGCCTTGGTAAGAAGAGGGGGTGGGCGTGGCATGGCAAACATGCACATGCAATTCCCAATTAGCATTTAGTTTGCCGCGTCATTTATTTATAATATATATCGTTATTGTTAAGTATTTTACTCGGATTAAAAGTACACGTCAGCGCAAGAAAAAAGCCGCATAGGGATTGACTGTCGGCCATTTTAATATAAGCTTAACTACATACATACATATATGTGTTTGTATGTTTGTGTAGTCTTAAATACGAGTGTGTGTCTGCGCTGATAAGTTAGAAAACTTGTACAACTGTAAACTTGTCTGCTTAAAGCAATGAACTTGCATTGGTGTGTTCATGTGCATAAATAATCATGATATTTCTATGTGTGTGTATGACAAACTAACAGAGAGACCCAAACTTAGACCAAAATGCCGGCCGGCTGCTGTGCGTGGTCCCAAGCTAATTTTAAAAGTTGTTTTCAATGTGTACATAGGACGACAACCTTATCAGCTGGTATATAAACGCATAACAAGCTATTTAATTAAGTCGCTTTCAGCTCTTTCGATAAGACATACAATTGTACAAGTTCGTCGCCTTGATAACACTCGCAATCAAAACTAAATTTCTATTTTATGTTTTTTTTTTTGGAAGTTGTAAGTGTTCTGATAAAAAAAAATAACCATTTTAGAATTGTTGACGTGTCTTTTTAATGGTTTGCTTGATTTTTTAGGTGTGGACATTGCAAACGACTGAAGCCAGAGTATGCCAAAGCTGCTGATATAATTAAGGATGACGATCCGCCAATCAAATTGGCTAAGGTAAGGTCATTCAGGTAATCCGATTGATAATCGTGAAAATAATCATTCCTGTCAACAGGTCGACTGTACTGAGGCCGGCAAAGAGATTTGCAGCAAGTTCTCAGTTAGTGGCTATCCCACGCTGAAAATCTTCCGTCAAGATGAAGTGTCTCAGGATTACAATGGACCACGTGAGGCTGCGGGCATTGCTAAGTACATGCGCGCTCAGGTTGGACCCGCTTCCAAGCATTTGCGCAGCGTTGAGGAGCTGGCCAAATTCCTGGACACCAAGGATACAACAATCTTTGGCTACTTCAGCGATCTTGACTCGAAATTGGCTAAGACCTTCTTCAAGTACGCCGACAAGAGTCGCGAGAAGTATCGTTTCGGACACAGCGACGACAAGGCTGTGCTCAAGCAGCAAGACGTAACGTAAGTGAGGAATGCTTGGGAGGACCTCTATGAACTATTTTCAAGATGGGGAAACTTGAATCACATATCATTTCATTTTTCACGTTATTTGCTTGCATATATATTTTTTCTAAGTATAATAAATTTTTTCTCATTCCTCGTTAAAAGGATTACAATTGCAATATGATTCATATTGCCATATCCAGTTTAGCTCTCTCCTCATTAGCATTTCACCATTGCATCATTCCAGTTCGAGGTTTTAAAAGAGAGAGAGACTTGCCAACAAATTATATTTGATGTTGTCGTTGGCTGTAGTATAAGACATATTTATTTAGATTATATTTAAGATAATTTTCTCGTTTCTTCCATACAGAGATAAGATTGTGTTAATCCGTGCCCCACATTTAAGCAACAAATTTGAGTCTTCCACCATCAAGTTTGAGGGCACCACCGAGACTGAACTGAACACGTTCGTTAAGGACAACTTGTAAGTTACTTGTAGCCTGTGCTCCATGCTCTATGTATTTTAATAATTCACTTTGTAGCCATGGATTGGTTGGACACCGCACCCAAGACACATCACGCGACTTCCAGAACCCTCTGATCACCGCTTACTATGGCGTTGATTACCAGAAGAATCCCAAGGGAACTAACTACTGGCGCAATCGCGTGCTGAAGGTTGCCAAGGAATTTGTCGGCCAAATAAGCTTTGCCATCAGCTCCAAGGATGATTTCCAGCATGAGTTGAATGAGTACGGTTACGATTTTGTTGGTGACAAACCCGTCATTTTGGCTCGCGATGCCAAGAATCTCAAGTATGCTCTGAAGGAAGAGTTCTCTGTGGAGGCCCTTAAAGAGTTTGTTGAGAAGTTGTTGGGCAACGAACTTGAGCCCTATGTGAAGAGCGAGGCTGTGCCTGAATCCAATGATGCCCCCGTCAAGGTGGCCGTCGCCAAGAACTTCGACGATGTGGTTATCAACAACGGCAAGGATACGCTGGTCGAGTTCTATGCACCATGGTGCGGTCATTGCAAGAAACTGACTCCCATCTACGACGAGTTGGCTGAGAAGCTGCAAGGCGAAGAGGTTGCCATTGTCAAAATGGATGCCACTGCCAATGATGTGCCACCAGAGTTCAACGTGCGTGGTTTCCCCACACTCTTCTGGCTGCCAAAGGATTCAAAGAACAAGCCCGTCAGCTACAACGGCGGTCGCGAACTCGATGATTTCCTCAAGTACATTGCCAAGGAGGCGACCACAGAACTGAACGGCTTCGACCGCAGCGGCAAGCCCAAGAAGACCGAGCTCTAAGCCAATCTGCTGCTGCAGGCGCGTACATGTAACTAGCGTGTAACTAATTAGCATTTCCATATTTTTGTAAAATCGAATGCATTCTCAGCAACAACAGGAAACAGCAAACAAAACAAAATGTGTATTTAATTATAAAATAGTGTAATCATTTCATGATAATCAATTAATGCTGTCAATAAACACTTCCTCCTTATCAACTTACATATATCAATATCAGTTGCACGATGGGAATATAAAATCAGCGTTAGGGGGTCTAGTAGGCTCACCCAAAATGTTGCGAAACCAGTCCGGTATAAACGTATATTCATTGCGTCCCTCGATGGCTTGGTAGTTTATGATTCCATCCTTAGCATTATATTCAAATAGATAGACGTCGTTGGGGCTGTTCACGTTTGCCATCAGATTCCGGATGGTGGTCAAAAAACGTGCTGAGAAATTTGCACATACGCAGGCCGACCAAATGTGCTCCTAAAAATTATCATGCAAATTGGGTTAGTAATGTGGTGGAAAATCTACTGTATCATCATACTTACGCACTCCTTCCGTATGTCGCGAGCCATTCTATTTTTGATGCTGTGCACCAGAGCGTCATTATCGTAGGAGGCTATGTAGATGTTCTGGATGCCAACCAAAAAGCACTCGACCCACCACTTGAGAACATCGCTGCGATTGTGGGCTAACCATTCAGCACGATTCATTATACTCGATTGCAGCTGAAGATCCACAAAAGTTTTAGGTGTTCCAATACTAAGAGTAAATAAGTTAAAGGTAATTCTTGGATCCCGAAGGTTCAATACCCTTGCAGACATTTTAACATAAGAAATAAAGCTTTTAAATTGAGAGAAAGACATTACTAGTTACATTTCGTAACTTTAATTATCTCTGCAAGAGTTGTAGGACTAAAACAGACTACAAACTCAATCACGTACAATGGATTAATACTCTGTTCGGCTACGACAGGAGCATCAAATAGCAAACGTATGCCGGCAAAACCCATAGAGAAAACGCAATAATATTGACCATTTTCTACATCTTGCTTATAGGCACCAGGTTGCACAATGTCATCACCTGAAAGTAAAGTTATGGTGATTAATAAAGAGTATATAGTTTTTATCATCAGAAAGTAAGGTTATGTTTAATCAGGATATAACATACCAATGCCCACCAAACAGCGCTTTCGCAGACTTTTGAGCCAAGCTGCTTCTGTTTGTCTCTTCAGATGCTCCGTGTCAAGTGGCGAGTACGTATTTCCCGGGTATTCGACTTGACACATGTAAATAGTATTTCGAAATTTGCTAACGGCAAGCATCCAGTTCTGTTTGTATTCGTATGGAGCGCACATTATTAGCTGCAGGACATTGCGTGCACACACAATATCGGCGTCCACCTGCGGCAGTTGAAGCTCCTTGCATTTTATAAACTTGTCTTCAGCCGATCTCAAAAAGTAGAACATGTTATCCAAGCACTGATCCAATGTATTGGCTGGACCATCATCTATGATGCAGTTTACTTTCAAATTAAGTGGAAACGCACTGGGGTTTAGTTGGGCCAAATAACGAATTCGCGAGCCTGATTCCTCAAAAAAACCCTCAGGACATACACTGAATTCACCCACAGGAGTAGGTTGGGTTACAGAGGGAAATGTTCCCATGTCATTTGCAAAGGATCGAACTTTGATGTCCAAAACATTAAAATTTGAATTCATGGTCCTTTTCGTTAGTCACACGTGGAAAGTTGCAGTTTTATTTGAATATAGCGCAAAACAGTTAATTGCAGTACTCTTCTTCTTCTTTTGCCATTCACAAAATTATTAGCTATTTTTTTTTTTGGTATTTTTATGCTATTTACCGACGGGCACTCAACACCCGGGCGATTGCACTGCACGTGTTTTAAAAATTCGCATTGTTGATACGTCTGTCCAATTGAAAGTGCGTTAAAATATTGTTTTAATGCGCACTAAGAAAAAATTATGGACGTAAATATCAACAAGTTGCAGCGCAGTGCGCAACAACTTTTACAGCTAGTTGACAGTCAGCCCCAGGATGATGTTTTTGTCATAAACATTCAGAAGTTTCTTAAAAAGAAGGTATGCTAAGCACGTTGTTTCCTTAAGTGGTGAATTGTTTTTATTATTTTTATTGAATATAGCGATATGGAGAAAAAGATGTGGAGCAACTGTTCAGCACCCTTAGCCAGTTATTACTGGAACCTGCCTATACCGTGGCATTGGCCGTTTGCTTCGAGGAACAACTGTTGCTGCTGCTAACGATGTCGCTACGGTGTGATGCAGCGGAGCACGTGCAGCAATACAAATTGGAGTGTATTGCTTTGGCCAAGTTGTTAAATCTTTCAATTGATGCTAAAAGGTGAGTTTCTGTTTGATAAACGGAAAAATAATAATAATAATTGTTATTCTTCAACAGATTTGCAAAAAGTTACTTTCGCAATAAGCCGGCTCCGTTTGAGCAGAAACAAAGCAATGAAGATGTTCAAATACCCTGTAAAAAGTCAAAGAAAGCACATACAAATGGATCTGCGGACGCGATAAAGCCCGAATTGGATTTGGAACTCATTAAGTGTTGCTTTCAATTATTAAAAAGTGATGTTGCCTATTATCGGGAGCTGTGGGACTGGTCCCAGTTTCTACCCAATATACGCACAAAAATCTCGACTGCCAGCTGTCACGGCTGTACTGTAATCACATAATGGCCATGCTGACTGATATGACCACCACACAACTGCACACCCTGAATGCAAAAATACCCGCTCAGGTTCAGCTGAAATTTGATGACCAACAGCTGGTGCCAACCAGCACAGACTGCAGCACCTTAACGGATGTGCCTGAACAACAGCTTACGTTTAAGCTGGAAAAGACGAGTCAAACAGTTACTAATATTGAAGGAGTACTCTTACCCATATACAACTCGGAGAATCAGAAGTTCTATGCGGACACAGACGGTTGTTACGATCGCATTGTGAAAGTCGACTCAACCATTGTCAATTTGCGAAGCATTGCGTTAGGTGTGTCTGCTGCGAAACCAATTTGCCTGTCCGGTCCAGTTGGATGTGGCAAAACTACTTTAATAGAGTACCTGGCACGTAAGACTGGACGTATTTGTCCCAAACCAAAAGAGATCGAAACACGTGATAAAGCACAACGGCAGGCACAAGAAGACGATGAATTACTTAAACCGAAACGGAAACCAAAATCAACAAAAAATGTCGGTGATAAACGTAAAACAACAGAAGTAGCAATGGAAGATTTAATGGTTTTAGAGGATGGAGATGCTTTAGCGCAGAGGAATGGTTTCTTGCGCATACAGTTGGGTGATCAGACCGATAGTAAAATGCTATTGGGTCAATATCGCTGCACAGATGTACCCGGAGAGTTTGTTTGGCTGCCTGGCGTGCTGACACAGGTAAGCTAAAGGATAATCCCACTTTTTCACAACTAAATCTTAATCTAAACTTATACAGGCTGTCATGCATGGTTACTGGCTACTCTTGGAGGATCTGGATGCGGCCACACAGGACACTTATACGATATTGAGCAGCCTTCTGGAACGCAACTATCTAAGCGTACCCGGTTTTCGTGACTGTGTCAAAGTAGAACCAGGCTTTCAGCTGTTTGTGACCGTGCGGTAAGTCCACTCAATTCTTCGTTGATTTTCGATTTTAACATTCTTCCATTTTATTTGCCACAGCACCAACAAATCTTCAAGCAACTCCAGCCAGAAATCCTTGTATTCCTTGCTTGAGAAATATTTGTATACCATCAACATTTTGCCACTGTCTCGAAATGAGCTCTGCAAAGTTGTCAGTACAAACTATTCCAAACTGGCTACCGTTGCCAATCGCATTGTGGATGTCTTCTTGACCTTCTCCAGTGGCGACCACTCGGCTGCCGATAATTTGCGTCAACAAGAAAGCAGTGACAAGGCGGATAACACCGAAAAGTACGTGGCATTGCCTTTTGAACAGGTTACACTATCGTCCATGCCTAATTCCGGACGTCTTGTATCCACGCGGGATCTGATTAAACTGTGCCAGCGTTCCAACTCTCAGTTCTCTGTTACCAGCTCAGAATGTGCCTACTTTGTCTTCCAAAATGCTGTAGATGTATTCTGTTCATATCTGCCGCAGAGCAAGGAAAAGACAGCATTGATAACCAGTATTGGCGCCAAGTTGGGCATCATACGATCCCGCTGTGAGCATTTTGCCAACGAATACAAACCCGATGCGGAATTCGGAAAAGAACACTTTAAGATTGGACGTGCGACTCTTTCAACTACATTTTTGGAAGAGGAGTTGAACGCCAATGAAAGTGCAACAAAGCGACAAAAATTAACTGGACAAAAAAAGAAATCAATCTTCAAGACAACAGCCAAGCGTGCGACCTTTTCATTTACACGACTGGCCAGCTGCATCCTGGAACGCATTGCCGTATGTGTTAACCATTCGGAGCCAGTGCTTCTGGTCGGTGAAACCGGTGTGGGCAAGACGTCCTCAGTGCAGTACTTGGCAGAGCGCACAGACCACAAACTGGTGGCAATCAACATGAATAACCAATCCGATGTCTCGGATCTGGTTGGTGGGTTTAAGCCTGTGGAACTGAACTACGTCCTGGCACCTCTCCGATACGAGTTCGAGCATCTATTCAGCGAAACATTCAATGCTGAAAAGAATCAACGGTTTCTGCATATATTCGCCACCCATTTCAATAATGGACGCCACAGCGTCATCATTCGCACCATGCTCAATGTGAGCGAAAGTGTATTTACTAAAGCAGAACACAAGATGAGTCCACTGCTGCCACGCTGGCAGACACTCCAGGAGAAGCTGCAGCGTCTCCAAATTCAGCTGGACAAGAGCATTAATATATCCTTTGCCTTCATACCCGGTTCACTGGTCAACAGCATCAGCAACGGTGACTGGGTGCTCCTGGATGAAATAAATTTAGCCTCAGCCGAGACACTGGAGTGCTTGTCGACAATACTGGAGCCGGAGGGATCCGTAGTGCTACTGGAACGTGGTGATTTTATGCCAGTCAAGCGTCATCCAGACTTTCGTATATTTGCCTGCATGAATCCTAACACGGACATTGGCAAAAAGGATTTGCCTGTGGGCATACGGAATCGCTTCACCGAATTCTTTGTTGACGAACTCACCACAGATGCGGATTTGGGTCTCCTAGTAGGCGATTATCTGGCCAATACGGGCATACAGCGCAAATCTGTGCACAGCATTGTCCAGCTCTACAAATCCCTGAGACGACTCTCGGAGCTACAGCTAAATGATGGTCTCGGCAATCGTCCTGTCTACTCCCTGCGTACCCTCTGCAGAAGTTTACGCATCTGCGCCAGAAATTTATGTGGCTCCATTGAGCGTAACTTGTACGAGAGCTTCTGTTTGAGTTTTCTTACCCAACTGGATCCTGAATCGCATCAGATAGTCCTATTGCTCATACGGGATGCACTGCTTCATAATGCCAAAGCCGTACTCAATCAGTCGCTGCCGAAGCTGGGCGAGAACTATTTGCAATTTGAAGGCTATTGGGTACAGAATGGAAACCTGGAACAGCAGTCCTGCGAGCACTACATACTGACGGACAGCGTTAAGAAGAACCTGCAGGATCTGGCGCGCATCATTTCAATTGGAAAGCTACCCATTCTCCTGCAGGGACCCACCAGTGCCGGCAAGACTAGTCTTATAGATTATGTGGCAAGACGCAGTGGTAATCGCTGCCTGCGTATCAACAACCACGAGCACACGGATCTGCAGGAATACATTGGCACCTATGCGGCGGATGTCACCGGCAAGTTGAGCTTCCGTGAGGGCGTACTGGTGCAGGCCATGCGACATGGCTATTGGATTATATTGGATGAATTGAATTTGGCCTCAACCGATATTCTAGAGGCACTGAATCGCGTGTTGGATGACAACCGGGAGCTGTACATTGCTGAGACACAGACATTGGTCAAGGCGCATCCCAATTTCATGCTCTTTGCTACACAGAATCCTCCGGGTCTTTATGGTGGCCGTAAGACGCTGTCGCGTGCCTTCAAGAATCGTTTCATTGAGCTGCATTTTGCGGACATACCCCGCTCGGAGTTGGAGATTATATTGGAGCAACGTTGCCTCATACCAGCTTCCTACGCCCGCAAAATGGTGCAGTGCATGACGCAGCTGCAGAAGCATCGCAAGAACACATCCAAACAGGTCTTCACACTGCGTGATCTGTTTCGCTGGGGCAATCGCTATACACATGCGGACAAGGCACTGCAGCAGGATACCAAATACGATTGGAATCAGCATCTGATCGAGGAGGGTTACCTTGTGCTCTCCGCCAAGGTGCGCACAGCTGAGGAGCTGCAACTTATCGAGACCACGCTCTATGGCAACTTCAAGAAGCGCGTCGACTTGGAGCTACTCTTCGATATACACACAGAGCGCGCCAGTTCACCTGTGAGTCGCCATATCCTTGATGCCATACGGAATTTCAAGCAGCGTGGCGACATTGTCTGGACACGTAACATGACCAGGATGGCGGTGCTTACGGCCAAGGCGCTGCAGTTTGATGAACCGGTGCTCCTGGTGGGTCCAACGGGTTGTGGCAAGACCACGGTGTGTCAGCTGCTCGCGAAGATTGCAGACGTTCGTCTGCGTATACTCAATTGTCATATGCACACGGAGGGTGCTGATTTCTTGGGCGGATTACGTCCTTGTCGTAGTCAGGACGATGCCCAGAAACTCTTTGAATGGGCCGACGGCCCGCTCATCTATGCCATGCAGGAGGGCTCCTACTTTATGGCCGATGAAATCTCACTGGCTGAGGATTCGGTGCTGGAGCGTCTGAACTGCATATTGGAACCAGAGCGAAGTGTTCTGTTAGCCGAAAAAGGCGGCGTAGTAGAGGAGGATGTTACGAATGATGAAGGCGAATCTAACAACATAAACAAAGACTTTATAGTCCAGGCTAAGGCTGGCTTCCAGTTCCTGGCGACAATGAATCCCGGCGGTGACTTTGGCAAGAAGGAACTGTCGCCAGCGCTGCGCAATCGCTTCACCGAGGTCTGGTGTCTGCCCTCGGACAACAAAGCAGATCTCATTGAGATTGCCTACAACTGCATGCAACGTGGTGGCACAGATTCCACTTCCCTAAAGGATACACGCAAGATTGCAGAATACCTAGTGGAAATTGTCCTCTTCATACGGGACTCCAATGAAAAGTTCAAGTTCTCCGTGCGTGACATACTCGCCTGGGCCAACTATATGGTCAGCAATGCTCATCTCACATTTTCGGAGCAGGCAATCTTTGGACTGGAGACCATATTTCTGGATGCCTTGGAAATGCTACCCTACGAATCCTTGACCCAAATCGAGACCCTCAAGTCAACGATCATCGATTATGCGATTAAACAGGCTGCAAGCATACTCAACGAGAGCTTTGAGCTGTCGGATGTTGCCCTGAAACGTGGTACAGAGGTGCAGCTGGACGAGAAGAGCTTCGGTATTCGCCCGTTCTTCATTGCTGTTAACCAGGATCGCTCGGTGCCCGCCAATGCGGATTTCCTGTTCGATGCACCAACCACAAAGCAGAACCTGTTTCGTCTTCTATCGGCTCTGTCGCTGCAAAAGCCAGTGCTGCTAGAGGGACCACCGGGTGTGGGTAAGACCTCCATTGTGGAAAGCATAGCACATGCCATTGGCTACCAGATTGTGCGTATCAATCTGTGTGAACATACTGATCTGGCTGATCTTTTTGGTACGGATCTACCCGCTGAGGATAACCTGCTGGAGCGCGTCGAGGCCCAGAGTCAACTGGGCAGCTTCGTGTGGCGCGATGGTCCTTTACTAGCGGCGCTGAAGGCACCGAACACTTGGATATTGCTGGACGAACTCAATCTGGCGCCACAATCGGTGCTGGAGGGTCTTAATGCAGTACTGGATCATCGTGGCGAGGTCTACATACCGGAGCTTAACAAGAGCTTCCAGCTGACAGACTCCACACGTATTTTCGCCTGCCAGAATCCACTGAAACAAGGTGGCGGACGCAAGGGATTACCCCAATCCTTCCTTAACCGCTTCAACAAGGTCTATCTGCGCAAGCTGAGCACCGAAGATCTGCTGCACGTGGTGAATGTCAAGTACGCTGATTACTTTGGACAACTGAGTAACCACTTTGGTTCCTTGCTGGATGCAGAGCAGCTGCCGAGAGGCAATCTCTTTGACCTATACAAGGCACAGCCATCAACTGAAACTGCAGATGCATTAAGCTTTGACTTGGCCGAGCGGCTGGTGCGTTTCTCGGAGCTGCTGGATCGCGGTGTTGCTTCCATGGAGTTCGGCTACAAGGGTGGTCCATATGAATTCAACTTACGTGACATCCTACGCTGGTGTGATCTCTTGCACAATCCAGAAACTGGCTACCTAATGCTCTCAAATGCAACCAGCTTCCGTGGTGCCTTCCAAGACTTTCTACTGACGCTCTATGAGCGCATGCAGCTGGTCTACTACCAGCGCATGCGCTGCGACCAGGACAAGCTCTACATACGCAACGCCTTTGGAAGCGTTTTCAACTGCGATGCGGAGCACTTAAATACCATTGCAGAGGATGTGGCGCTCTATTGGACTGCCGATAAGGTGTACCTCAATGATGTGGTGCTGCAGCGTGAGCAGGTGGCTCTGGGTGGAGCACAGCGGCAGGAGCAGGCACCACTGATGTTGTCCACACAGCGACAGCTGCTCAAGCAGATTGTGGAAACGGTGCACATGGAGAAGCCACTGTTACTCTGCGGCGCGACGGACAGCGGAAAAACCAAACTGATCGATGCACTTTGCGTGCTCTCAAATCGTATTTGTAACTCGGACAACATTGATGATTCCGTGACAGGCAGTTTCCAACAGGTAAGCTAGATGCCTCTTAAATGTTATACTGATTCCTAAAGGAGATTCTCTTACGCTTAGATTGATTTGAATCGACACCTGGAGGACATCTACAAAAATGTTCAAACACTTGTCTTTGTCGTTGTTCAACTGGCGTATCTACAGGGGATAGAATTAACTTTTGTCCAGCAGCTCTGGAGCACTTGGAGCAAGTATAACCAACTGGTCAGGCTGACGACAGGTGAGTCGCTATATTCAATATACTTTCCATAATCTCATACTGGATCTCCTCTTCAATCAGAATCCAAACAACACAACGTTTCGGAAGAACTTCAACTGTTCGAGAAGCGTCTGACAGCTCTGGGTGAAATCATCGCCCAGTTGGAGCGAACGCCACCCAAATGTCGCGTCTCGTTGTTCCAGCACCTGCCGCAAAACAAGTTCCAACTGTCCTTGTTACAGGCGTACATCAAATCTGTTGATTCCCTTAATACGGGAGGCTCCTTCGAGTGGGTGGACTCGCGCATTGTCACATCATTGAAATGCGGCCAGTTCATCCTGCTGGAGCATGTCAATTTGTGCTCCTCAGCTGTCCTGGATCGGCTCAATCCGGTGTTTGAACCGAATGGCACCTTGCTGATCGCGGAGAAGGGCATCACTGCCCAGGACACTGCCGAGGTGGTGCGCAAATCTCCAAACTTCCGCGCGTTTCTTACTATTGATCCCAAGAACGGAGAACTGTCACGTGCCATGCGCAATCGCTGTGTGGAACTGTCGCTGTCAGTGGCCAAGGATGCCTACAGCATTGACGACATGCGTGCCATCGTCCATGGCCAGGGCGTGCACCAGATTGCAGCCATAAACTGCATGCTGACCATCCACCGGAACATAACACAGCTGACGGAGTTCAATTCCTATACCATCTCCCATCTGACCCAGTTCGCGTTCCTAAGCGCCGCCTACAAGCGCATTGGATACGAGCTGAAGCGGGCCATCTACGTGGCCGCCATGGAGGTGTACGTCTATGCGGCTAGCATGGATCTGATGGGCTACGGTCTGTCCTACTATCAGAACAAACTGCGTGAAGTGGTGCTCACCCAAACTGAGGCTTATGGACAAGAGGAGGAGGACTCAGTGCATCAGGAGGATTACCTAAATGATGTTATCCTCAGCACCAGCGACCTGAATGCCTTGACGCTCATCAAACTGCAAGCGGCTGTGTTGAAGCTGTTGCTGCAGGCACCAGCTGACGAGCAGCTACCCAAGGATCAATTGGCGTCGCTGTTCCAGCCCATGGCAGCGCTTGATCTGAGTCCGCTGAACGTGCAGCAATTGAGTCGTTACTTTATCTACCTACTGTACGAGGTGTCCGCCTTTGGGGATCTCCAAATGAGGCATCTCTACCTGCAGCAATGGCTCACAAAGCACCCCGAGTTGCAGCAGCTGTCAGAGCAATTATACACCTGTTTGCGGGACCAAGGACAAGGATTCCAGAAAGCTTTAACTGATCTACCCTGGCATAGAAAGCTATTCCCACGTCTGCGGGACTATGCATTGGTGCCGCAGTCTAGTGATGCCAACGATGCCAGTGCCTTGGCTCTCAGTGCGTCCTTGTTGGCCCAACTGCGGCTTGCCAAGATACCCAAAGAACCGCTGACCAAGGTGCAGCAAATGAGTGCATTGCAGTACTCCCAGGCGTTGCTGGGGAAGAAGATAAGTGACAAATATAGTAATGATTTTCTGCGGTATCTGCCCACGTTCCTGGATGAACTGCATCTGAGCTTGCAGCAGCATTTTAGCGCTGCCAAGTTCGATCTGTCGCAATACGCAAAGTTCCTAAACAAGTTAAATTGGTTCAATCGCCTCCTGGCCACGGCACAGCAGAAGCTGCTCCAGAACAACGAACTGCATCTGCCTTTGATGCACAAGCTGGTGCTGCACTTCAAGTGGCTGGATAAACATCTGGTAGAAGGCATCCTAGAGGTGTGGCCCAACTTTCTCAACATCCATAAAACACTACGCGCGAGCCTGGAGCAACTGGCTGCGTACGTGCAGCAGACGAAGCGTCCAATGAATGTATCTTGCAAGATCTATGCCAAACAATTCACACAATTCCAACCCTACTATCTGTATGAACAGGTGAGTCAAGGATCTGGATATATCTGGCCATAACTTAAACCATATCTTTATATATACTATAGATTGCGCTGCATGAGAAGACGGAACAGTTGCAGCAGCTGCTGAATGTTGTACCCCAATATGGCAGCATGGAGTCCAAGTTGTGGCTGAACAAATGGCTGGCTCTGCACTCGGATGAGGCACACAGGTGGCGCGCCTTCCTGCGCGTCAACACGGAGAGCTTCAACCTAAAGCAGTTTGAGCTGAGTGGTTCCATGGCCAGTGAAGCATTGCAAGCAGCGCTTCAAAGACTGCAGACGGCGCTGAAAGAGCGACAAGAACAGGCAGCAAATGCTGTAGATGATGACGTCGAATGGGACATAGATCTGACCCAGATCAGATTGCAACTAAATTGTGGCAAGGAAGAGGAGTCTGATGAGCATGTGGTTGACCTAAACTCTGCCGAGCTTAAGTCCCATCAGCTGCTGTTGCCCGCACTGCAAGAGTACTTCATGGATCGCGTACTAAGCAGAACACTCAATGCGGATTTCGACGAGCAAGTGAACCAGGTTTACAGTGAACAGCTCCTCACGCTGAGTGGTCATCTCTGGCAGTGTCTGAATACGCTGAATACTCCAACGCATGGCAACGTCCTGTTGGCCTGCCGCGAACTGACCAATGCGTGCAATGAGGTCCAGAATGTGGAGGAGTTTGTCTCGTTACTGGAGCAGCTCAGGGGTAGCAGTTGCTATAAGGCTCTGCGCACCTATCAGCGCCAGTATCGGAATGCCGTGCAATGCTATCAGCTGGAGAACCTGGCCACGCGCATTGATTGCGCTCAGATGCCAACGGATGTGGAGCTATCGAGCCGTTACAGCTATCAGGGACCCGCCCTGACCAATGCACTGTTGGCGCTGGTTTGCCAGTCAAATGGGCAGTTGCTATCGGTGCCGCTCAGTGAGCTGCAGCCCTGGCGTCAGACGTTGCAGCAGACGCGTCAATTGCTCTGGCAGAATGCGCAGCTGGTGACCAGCAGACACAATCCAGAGCTCAACAATCTGCAGCTGGCCAAACAGAGCGCCAGCCAGATGCTCAGGGAATTGGAATATGTCGAAAAAATGGAACAGAAGGTGCAGGAAATGGATGCGGACTTCAAGAGCTGCATCGATGAACTGCAGCAAGTGCTGGAGCAGTTGCAGCTGGATGGACAGCTGCCAATGAGTTGTGCCTTCCAAGCATCGCTAGCCAACACGCTGATTGGTGCCTTGGAGCTAAGCTTGCTCACCCATGCGCCACTGATTGATCCTGTGGAGAAGAATCGCCTGAAGAATCAATATATAGCCGAGGACATTGACTCCCTGAACCATTTGAGTGCAGCTTACGACTTCATGAAGATCATCATGAAGTACAAGCACTGGCCAGCACATCTATGAGCAGCTCCAGGAGCGCCTACAGGCTGCACTGCAGCAACAGCAGCAGCTCAATCAGAAGCTCGCGTTACGGCCGGACCAATGCATCTACGCCAGCTTGGTCCAGGATCTGGCACATTTCTTGAAATCCAATTGTGACTGCGCTGCGCTCCACAAAATCATTTCAGCCATTCGACAGAATTGGGCGCACTTTGCGGGTCCAAAGGTGGCCACGGAAGCGCAGCTAAAAAGCGGCTCGGAGTTGATCAACAAGCTGGATCTGTGGCTGGCCAATGCCCAGCGATTTGTGCATCACTCGCTGGCCAGCTATACAGCCTATTACCAGGACTTTGTCCAGCCCATTAAGTGTGCTGTGAACCAAATGCGTTTCGGTCTGGAGCAGCTGAAGGTGCTCTTCACCCGGCTGCTGGGTGCGGGCAGCGTTACTGAGGCACAGAGATTGGAGCAAACGATTAGCAATATTGTCCAGTTTCCATCGCAGCGGCCATTGGCCATCCGGAATAGCCACGTCTATGGACTGCTGGCCAAGCTGCCGCACAGTGAACACGAATACTTCCGTCTGCTCAAGGCGAAGCTTAGCGAGCTGCGCAACTTCATCACCATCGCCTCGACCATTGATGAAACCATCTTCGCCGCCTACGATGATGCGTTGAACATTTGCAACCAGACCTGGCACCAGGAGGAGAAGCGACGTGTTGATCAGCGCGCTGAAGAGGAAAGTCTCTACAAGACTAAGACCTTAGGCGGCGTTGAGGATGATGAGCTGGTGGAACTGCAGGAGATTGAGCACAACTTTCCCACCCACTTGGATGAGGACTTTGCCGAGTTTGTGGACCAACCCACGCTGGAACAGGTGCTCAAGCTGGACAAGAAGGCCCACACCAAAGCAAAACTGGCGGAGATTGTCAACGAACAGGATTACGTGTTCCTGGCACGCAATTTCATCGACATTATGACCAGACATACACCTGTTAGCTATAAGTCCAAGGAGAAGCAGGAGAAGGAAGAGCTTCAGCTGATTATGCCATACCAGGCGCGTCTTCAGGTCTTCGTGCAGCTCCATGGACACTATAAAACGGCACTGGGCACTGGACTGGACGACAACGTCTACAATGCCTTGTCCTTTGCTTTGGCACTGCAGCAGCGTCAGCTCAAGGACATCGAGCTGGAAGAGAACCATGCGAGCAAGCCCTATGATTACTACAAGGACTCCAACATAGCGGAGGTCAGTGGCTGCATGAATGTATTGGAGCGTATAGAGAAACGCGTCTTGGAGCAACTGGAACTCTATCCGGAACACGCTGGACTAGCAGACATTAAGCTAGTCATCTCCCGCATCCGCAAGCTGCCAGCCCACGCTTGTGTGGTGCGCTTCAACACGGGCTTCCAGCTGCTGCGTCAGAAGATGGCGCTATGGAACGAGGTGGCCCACAAGAACAACAATCTGGTCTCCGAGGAAATCGAGGTAGCCGAGTTTGTGCAGCGTTGGACTAAACTGGAGCTCCAGCACTGGCGCAACTGCCTCAATCAGACAGCACAGCAGGTGGAAGTGCACGCCTATCGCTATTGGTTCTTCATCTACAACTTAATGCAAACTGGCGCCGAGTTGCCGGAACTGATACGCACATTGCGTCAATTTGTGGAAGCCTCCAGCTACGGGGACTTCCATGTGCGCCTCCAGCTGCTCCATGGCTTCGAGATGTATCTGCACAACGTGGAGCGTGCCGGCAAGAAGACAGATGTCCAACCACTCATCGCAGCGCTCCACAATCTGCAATTGTACTTTGCCCAGTTCTCCAACGAGGTGGCGGATACAGTGAAGGCTCGTCGCGCGCCCATTGAAAAGAAGCTGCGTGAATTCGTCAAGATCCAAAGCTACAACAAGGATCTCAGCTACTTCAGCATGCGCAACAATGTAGCCAGTGTGCATCGTAATCTGAACAAGTTCCTCAAGGAGTATCGCCTGTTGTTGGAGCAGAAGATAAGCGAGGTGTTCCAGCCCAAAGATGCCACCAAGGACTACAGCATGGATAAAGCAAAGCAAACAAAGAAGCCCCAGGCATACCTCATGGACACCCAACACTTTGTGGCCAACGAGCAGCTGCGCGAGAAGTACAAGGCGCAGGATGTGGGTGACAATGCGCTGCTCCAGAAACTGGGTAAGCATTTTGGCACCGCACGGAACATAGTTCGGCAGACGCTCAGTAACACCAGCTATGGCTCGTTGATCTCCGAACTTGATGAGCTGGTGGATGAGCAACTACAGCGCTGCGAACATCTGCGGAACCTTAACGTAGATCGCACCAAGGAGCGTCCACAACAGAAGCTTCAAGCCAAGCAAATACTCCAGCAGAAACGCAAGGCTCTGATAGATCTCTTCAAGCTCCTCTCCCGCCTGGGCCTCAACTACAAGACCGGCCTGATGGAGCACTCGCTGCGCAGCGAGTTTGAAAATTTCCAGCTGCCTCCATTCTGCATCCAAGCGATGCTTCCGCTCCTGCATGGCAACTGGCGCCAACTTAACCAGCAGCTGGATCTCTACTACATGAAGAGCGTGTTCAAGCTGAAGCTGCTGCAGAACATTATGCTGACGCCGCTATCGGAGCTGGGACCACCGAACATTGAGCGCATCAAGGGCTTTGCTGTGGACATGTTCCTGCTCGTGCAACAGCAGCGGGAAGAGCTCTCAAGGGCCACCGGACAGCTGCATGAGCTGCGTAATGGCCTCAATAAACTGCGCCTCCTGGCGGATATTGTTCTGCCAGAGGGAGCAACTGTTGAGCAACTCAGCTTTTCCCACAATGCGGATCAGTGCGTGCAGCTGAAGCACAAGCTCTGCCAGATACAGTACGTCCTCCAGCAGTGGCAATTGCTGCTCAACTGTGCACCCCTCCAAGAGACTAGCGCGAACAGTGTGCTCCTTACACGTCTCCCACTGCGTAAGACTGAGCTGCTGGATCTCTGCGGCGTCATCCTAAGCAACAGCCAGATACTGCTCCAGCAGCTCGAGAGCTCGAACTTGGAGTTCCTGGATAGCAACAAGCTGCTTCATTACCAGCGTAGCTACCAGAAGATCATAGACAATATTAAACTGGCACTGGCCCAGCTGGACACAGGCCACGATGAGCATTTGCCCCTGGCGCAGCCGCTCTTGATATTGCTAGCGACACTAGGCACCAGCTCAGCCATTGCACCCACAACGGAGCCCGTTGAGCTGACCAATGTGGACGCAGAGCTGGCCAACATTGCTCATGGTGTGCTGCTCGCCTTGCAGAAGATCTACAAGGAGCATGGGGATCAGGACAATAAGGAGAATGAGGAAGAAGAAGCTAACGAGCTGAAGGAACATCATTTAAAGCAGCACTTGACTGGTCAACTGGACGCCGACTGGCAACTGCTGAGCATGCCACGTACTCTGACCAAGCTATCCAATGTCCTCCTGGTGCTGAAGCATGCGGATCCCAGCGAGGAGAAGCTGGTCTGCCTGCGTCGTGCGGTGGCACTGCTGCCTGTGCTGGAGCAGTATCAATTGCTGGCCGATTATATGCTGCTACAGCAACTGGGCACACACAAGGTGTCCGCCAAGATGCTATCGATTATGCTGACCGCTTTTGTGGAGATTGGCAGCAAGGGATTCTGTGTGCCGCCGGATCTGATGCAGGACGAGGAGGGTCAATCAAAACAGGACTCAAAGAACGGTGAGGGCTTTGGACTTGAGGATGGCACCGGTGAAAACGATGCATCGGACAAGATTGAGTCCGAGGATCAGCTGGATGATGCCAAGCGGCCAGAGGATCGCAAGGATGAAGGGGACAAAGAGGAACCCGACTGCAAGGAGGAGAAAGGCATTGAGATGAGCGATGATTTTGATGCCAAAATGCAGGACGTGGAAAAGCCAGAGAAAGAGGAAGATGACAGCGGCGAGTCTGAAGATGAGGATGAGCTCAACAAGGAAATGGGCGAAACGGAGGAAGGTGCCGAGAAGCTGGATGATCAGATTTGGGGAGACGACGAGGAAAAGCAGCCCGAGGAAGAGGAGCCCGATATGAATGAAGAGGATCAAGGCAAGGGTACCAAAGATGAGAAGGATGAGCACAACGATCTGGATACCAAGAACGATGCTGCCAAAGAGGATGGCAAGGATGAGCACGAAAAGGATGGATTGGATGCCACCAATGAGCCAAGCGGCGAAGACAAACGCAAGGAGCAGGCCAATGATATTGATGACATGAAAGAGCCCGAGCTCGATGAGGAGCAAACAAATGCTATGCACAATGAACTGGAGGAGCCGCCAGAGCCGGAGGAAATGGATCTGGGCGAAATGAACATGGACGAAGGTCACGACAACGAAACCGAGCAGCCAAATGATGAGAATCCATTTGATATTGACGCCATGAAGGAGAATATGCAGCCGGCGGAAGAGCCAGAAGCAGATGCTGCAGATGAAGAGGAGAAAAAAGATGAGCAGCCGGAGTCCGATAGCAGCGACTCGGAAGCGGAGGAGGCAGGCACTGAAAAGGAGGAAACCAAATCTGGTAAGGACAACGAAGAAGAGGAAGCGCCTACTGCAGATGAAGATAAAGAGAACACAGAGCCCGAAACGCAAACGCGTGGTGACTTGGAGGAGAAGGAGGAGGAGCAGGAGGAAGCACCTAAAGAGCCAGAGCCACGTGAAGAGAAACCAGAGGAGCATACACAATCTAAGGATAAGTCCAGCAAGGAAGAAAACGTGCAATCTGTGCCCGATACCGAGCAGAACAGCTCAGCGGATCAGGTGCAACAGGAGCAGCAAGATGACAACATCAAGCAGGATCAGAAGATGGACGAGCAGGAAACGGGCGAAGAGAAGGATGGCGTTGGACAGGCTGAAAATGATGTAAGTTACACAATTCAAGGAGTCACTAGATTACATACCTAATCGTCTTCCATTGCAGACAAACGATGGCGGCCATCAAGGCGTAGCTGAGACCAAGGAAACCGTCTCCCAGGAGGATCGAAAGAATGAAAAAGAAACCCAGGAGAAGCGCAAACAAGGACGCACGAATGAGGAACGCTCGCTAGGTAGCTGTCCTACACTTAATTCACTTCCAGTTCCTCTGCTGAACTTCAATTTTTTCTTTAAGGTGAAGCGGAGCAAAACAAATTGAAGCAGCTCAAGACAATCGACCAACTTAAGGAGTCCAAGCAGAATGAAGGTGAGCAGCAGGATCAAAAGGAGCAAGATGTTGAGGCCGAGGAGTATCAGCATGTCAAGGATCCAAAGAATAGCGATAAGACCACCCTGGACAATGCCACAGAGGAGCAATCCAAGCAAATAAAACACCAGGAGGAGGAAGAGCAAAAGGAGGACGAATCTGCGGACGTCGAAAATACAGATGAGCTAATGGAAACCGAAGAGCCAGTCGAGAATCAAGAGGAGGATGCCCAACTGGAGCAGCTAAGCTCAGAAAAAACGGACCAAAAGTCAGACAAACCCTCGAAATCAGAGCAATCCAAGGAACGCGTTGAAAATCCAGAACAAATGGAAATCGAGGGCGAAGTTGTGCCCACAATGACGGTGCCACGCAACACGGAGACCACAGCGCACAGCAAGTAAGTCAATGGCCTCCATTTGCTCTTGCTTTTTTATAAACTAAATTCTAATCTCTTTTGTTTAAAGTACCGAATTACTGCTGGATAAGAGCACACTGGCACAGGATCTGAGCACAGCGGAGCAGATTGAGCTGCGTCAAATGTATCAGCAGCAATTGACCTCCTCCAATGCTGTAAGTTACATCCTATTACACCGTGTGGGTTAACACTAATGAGGCTTCATCTTTCACAGACATTACCCAAGCATGAGGACTATGAAAGTTATTCCAGTATATCCAATCGGATGACGCAAAACGCTCGAGAGCTGTGCGAACAGTTGCGTCTCATATTGGAGCCAACGAAATGCACTCGCCTCAAGGGCGACTATCGCACTGGACGTCGCATCAACATGAAGAAGATTATCCCGTATATTGCGTCACAATTCCGCAAGGATAAGATCTGGTTGCGTCGCACGAAACCAGCTCAGCGTGACTATAAGATTACCATTGCCATTGATGATTCCAAATCGATGCATCACAACAATTCCAAGACACTGACACTCGAGGCCATATCGTTAGTGTCACAGGCGCTGACGCTGCTGGAAAGCGGACGCCTAAGCATTGTTTCGTTTGGAGAAGCGCCCAAAATAATCCTAAACCATACGGAACAGTTTGATGGACCCCGTTTGGTCAGCTCACTGAATTTTGCCCAAGACAAAACGAAAGTTGCTGGACTGCTTGACTTCATACGGACGATAAACATCGAGGAGAGCGGACTTGGTGGTGACAATGGGCTATTCGAGAATCTGCTGCTCGTATTGAGTGATGGACGCAACATATTCAGTGAGGGCAATCAGAAGGTGAAGAATGCCATTAAATTGGCGCGTCTGCAACGCATATTCCTCGTTTACATTATCATCGATAATCCGGATAATAAGGTATGTATATATAATGAATAATAATGATGATTCTAGATAATAATAATCGTGTCTTCTTTGTACTTACAGAACTCAATTCTGGACATACAGCACGTGGAGGTGAATGCTGATGGATCGGTGAAAATAAACTCATACCTGGACAGTTTCCCGTTCCCGTACTATGTGATTGTCCGTGACCTTAATCAACTGCCGCTGGTGCTAAGTGAAGCCATGAGACAATGGTTCGAATTAGTTAATAGTGAATAGTAGTTAATTCTGTTAGTATACTTATAGTAGGCAATGTTTATGGATTTCTTTCTATATTCCAGTCCATCCAACTTGTATAAACTATATTTTAGTTTTAAGTTAACATATTGGAAATTTTCTTCAGTTGGAAACAATGTTTAATTTTTACATCCCTGAGGCGAACTTTAGTTATATATTTTAAAATGTTTCAACTGAAACTATTGTATATTGTATATAAATATATATAAATATATATATATATATATATATATATATGGTTGACTTATTTTCAATAAAAATTTAGTATTGATTTAATATGCTTTACGTAGTCGTCAGTGTAGTTCCAATTGCAACTCGAATGGGTATTCCTTTGAATTGAGGCTCTGTCTAAAGAGCTGTGTATGCTGCCAGGCCACGTCGCCCTTGCCGCCAGTTAGCTTGGCCACAATTTGGAATTCAGTTGCATTCTCGATGGAGGGATTGCCATCACAAGTTTCTAAGCTCACATTAATCTTACCTTCACCAAATGTTTTAGTCTCAAAAATAAAATTGCACGATTTGACCTTAAGATTGGATTTGGTTAAATTAAATTTCCAAACGATTTCTGCGCTATCCGTATCCTCTGTAAAATATATATATTGGAAGTCTCCTTATCGCGCTTATCGTCCAACGACTTACCTAACCGCGCCAAATAGGCCATTTTCCAGTCCTGTTCCACCTTGCGAAATATATTCTTTGAGGAGAACTGCGCACTCTGCCATGTCTTGTGGGTTTCGGTTATCTCCACTCGGTTGCCGTCTACAAAAATAATTTAATCGATCATCAGTATAATTGATTGAACTTCTCCATCCCTGCCCCGTAGTACCGTACCTTTGATATATCGCTCATACGTATCGCTGGCACAGCTGTAGCGTAGATTGAACTGACGACTCTGTAGCTCACTGTCGCTCGGGGTAAATACAAAAATCTGCAATTAAATAATGCACAAATCGTCCGATCATATAGACAAAGGCAATTAACAGCATTGTTGGTTGACTCACATTGGTGAATGTGTGCTCGCCACGCGACTGCCGCCACGACAGACTGCCGGAGCTTCTGCCCTTCAGCTCGTTCTCAGTAGGCGTGCTGCGTAGTTGCGAAAATTTAAAAGCAGTTTAGAAAATTAATAAAAACAAAACAATCTATAAGTATTTTAATGCATACCGCTCCAGGGTCATTGCGATGACCTCAAACATGTTCCGCTGACTGAGAAACTTTTTGCGTTCAGCACTTGAAGATTGCTGGCGCTTTGCTCTTATTGCATTCAGTGTTGCGATAAGCTCCTTTTCGGTGCAGAGTTTGCGGAGCTGGAGTATTTTCTGATGGTTGTTCGTGTAACGCCAGGTTACGTCCTGTGCATCGTCCCGGGAGTAGGCGAATATATAATCGATGTCGCGTTTCCAGCCATGCTGATACATCAGCGGCGAGTCGATCACATTGTCTGAGGGATCTACATGCAGCCAACGCATTTGCGTCTCGGAATACACCTCGGTCCACACATGATCAAAGTGCGAGTGCACCAGTCGTGCATCGAAATCCAGACAACGACATAGGAATGTAAAACAATTGGCGAACTCACCACAGCGTCCCCTTCGCGATACCAAAAGCTGTGCAATGTCATTGTACCGGTAGAATTTAGATTCTTGACCACAACAAACGGTGACCTCAACACGCACATCGCCTTCTGTTTGGGTACGACGCAGTTTACCGTCCTCACTGCCACATACCTGGCAAGGTGTATTATTGACCCACTCGAAAAATTGCGTTTTAAACCAATTGACCAGTTCAACAAGTAACAAATCGCGTATGCAAGGTTCCTTCTCTTTGGACTCGCCTGAGGCAATCAGTTCCTGCATGGAAACAAGCTTTTCACTGGCGCTTATTGTTAAGTCATCAACCGGTATTAGGTTACGGCCGCTGGCCAGCAGCGCCTCATCCTCATATTGCATAACTGCATCGCTGTACAATTCCAGGGATTGTAGAAAGCGGTTGGGTGTGCTCTGGAATTTAAATTCATCCTTAAGAATGTTTCTGATTAAACCCTCTACTCAGTTCAATCAAACTTTTGACTCTTCAAGTGGATTGCCTTGATAACGCAGGGTATCTGGTAGTCTGAACTTTTGATCAGAGTATCTATCTATATTATCTATACTAACCAGCACGCGCGGAAAGGCAATGCGTTGGCGGTAGGGAACCGATGGTTTTATAAACAAAGGCGTTGCACAGACGGGAGCCATTTCTGGTTGTGATGTGGATGCGGGCTTTGCATGAGCATTAATTGAACCTAAAAAGTAAACATATTTATTATAATTCTAAGGAATATAACTTAGGGACTTACTTTTTGGTATAGACCCACTTAGCCACGCCTTGCGTCGATCGCTCAGTACGTCCCGGTACTTTTGAATATGCTGCAGCGGCACTTCACTGGGCAATGTGTAGGCATTGGAGCTTGGCGTGTGTTTGAACCCGATCGCATAAAGCAACCGCTCACAGCCAGGCAGTGAGAGCAGCTTCTCCTTGATCGCTTTGTTCTCCAGACGTATAGTACGGAACTTTAAGTTATTTGGCTGACTAATCACATTCTCCAGCAACACAAGCAAAACTCGAGCCGCCTCTAGATACTGCTGCTGCTGTTGCTCTGTGGAAGATGAAGCTTGTGGCTCAATTAATTCCACGCATTCCATGTTAACGTCAACCATATTTATAAATACGCGGTGTTAGCAGTAAGTCGCAATGCCGCTGTGGGTGCTATGGCAGTATGGGTGGGTGTTAACTTCTTCTTCTCCTGGTGGTAAAAACGGTAACAGCGACCATCTTTATATTTCTCTGTTAACTAACAGTGTGTAATATATTTTACCGTAATATGGCACCTCGTTTACTTTTTCAGTCGTTTAAATTATCATTTTATATGCAATTTGCTTTTATACAACTATTTAATTAAATAAATGTTCCATTTAGTAGAAATTACTTCTTTATAACGTAGAAACACAAACTTAAAACATAACAGTTGCTAATTTTTTCTTTGGTGTAGCAATTACTGTTAATTTTCTGATTCGGATTTCTATTAATTGGTTTTGAGAGATTGACTTGTGCTGGTCGTGTAATTTTTGCAATTTAAGTTAAGTAAACTATTTCAATAAACAAAAACATGCTCGCAATTTTAAATCAAATTATTTATTTTGACCAGAACAATATCAAGCGTTTACCGGCTAGAGGAACAGCTGCGCTTTTGCGGTTATCGATAATTCAGGCATTTTGTGTGGATTATCTGCTTGGGTATTTTTGGTATATTTAAGAAGAGTGGCAGCGCTGTAGACTCGGCGAGTTTCAACCACTTTTGAATAAAGTAGGCGTCGGTTCAATTGTGAAGCGTCGTTCATTGTGCAAAGTTTGCCCAGCGGTAGATTTAGAGAACCTAAAAACTTCATTCGTCTCTTATATTTCCTTAAAAGGTAATAAAATCAGTCTTTCGTTGTGCGTGTGCGTTGTGCGCGCTGTCTGTCTCAGTCTGAGTCTGAGTCTGGGAAGAGGCAGTCTGAGTTGGCAATTTAAGTGTACATATTTGGCGTCTTCTTTTTTTTCAATTGCAGAAACTAAAACTAATTTACAGCAAAATGTGTGACGAAGAGGTTGCCGCTTTGGTTGTCGATAATGGTTCCGGCATGTGCAAGGCCGGCTTTGCCGGTGATGACGCACCACGCGCCGTTTTTCCATCAATTGTCGGCCGTCCACGCCATCAGGGCGTAATGGTTGGTATGGGCCAGAAGGACTCGTATGTGGGTGATGAGGCGCAGTCTAAGCGTGGTATCCTGACTCTCAAGTACCCAATTGAGCACGGTATTGTGACCAACTGGGACGATATGGAGAAGATTTGGCATCACACCTTCTATAATGAGCTGCGTGTGGCCCCCGAAGAGCACCCAGTCCTTTTGACTGAAGCCCCCCTGAATCCAAAGGCTAACCGTGAGAAGATGACTCAAATTATGTTTGAAACATTCAATACGCCAGCAATGTACGTCGCCATTCAGGCTGTGCTCTCCTTGTACGCATCCGGTCGTACAACTGGCATCGTTTTGGACTCAGGGGATGGTGTCTCTCACACCGTACCCATCTATGAGGGTTACGCCTTGCCTCACGCAATTTTGCGTCTGGACTTGGCTGGTCGCGATTTGACCGACTATCTGATGAAAATCCTTACCGAGCGTGGCTATTCGTTCACCACTAGTGCTGAGCGTGAAATTGTCCGTGACATTAAGGAAAAACTGTGCTATGTTGCTCTAGATTTTGAGCAAGAAATGGCCACCGCCGCATCCAGCTCATCACTGGAAAAGTCTTATGAGTTGCCCGATGGACAAGTCATCACCATCGGCAACGAGCGTTTCCGCTGTCCCGAGTCCCTATTCCAACCATCATTCCTGGGTATGGAAGCATGTGGCATTCATGAGACAACCTACAACTCGATCATGAAGTGCGATGTCGATATCCGTAAGGATTTGTATGCCAATACGGTGTTGTCTGGTGGCACCACAATGTACCCAGGCATTGCTGACCGTATGCAGAAGGAGATTACTGCCTTGGCTCCGTCCACCATGAAGATCAAGATTGTGGCACCACCAGAGCGTAAATACTCTGTCTGGATCGGTGGCTCCATTTTGGCCTCACTTTCCACATTCCAGCAGATGTGGATCTCCAAACAGGAGTACGACGAATCTGGACCATCCATTGTTCATCGCAAGTGCTTCTAAGCAGCCGTTGCGACAGCTGACGCTGGGCGTGGCCCTGTCTGTGTTACGCCTCATACTCACAGACCCTTCATTGATTTCCTTTCACAAAAGAACGGGACAGATAAGAGCAAGAACAATGTGAGACGGCGACACCCACACAAACATGCATACACAGGGCACACGGACCAACAACAGCTACAAGAACAAAGATATAAACTACATTTTTTTAAACAATTTTATACAAAATGCATACCACATACATATTACACATAAGCAATTAGCCCATTTTGTGTTCTATCGAAATTCACGAGTTCATACGCACATTGGTATTATAATAATATTCATATTCGGCATTAAACATTAACACATTTCTCAAGCATTCCTACATATATATGTATAACGCATACCCACACAAAAAAACCAAAACTGAAAGTATTCGTAACCGCTTCAAATCAATAAACAAGCGATGAAGAACTGAAAAAACGTCTTTTAATATAATGATTATTATTTTAATTATTATTATTGTTGTTTTTTGCTGTTTCTGGTTCTGTTTCTGTTTTCAATTTATGCTTTTTACGTATCACCCATATATTATAAATAAAATGAGTAAGAAGACAAAATCTCATGGAAATGCAGTTCGTCATCATTTTGTGCGGCACGATAAGACGCTTACTAATGCCTCTTAGTACGGCCACAAAGCAGCGGTTTGATTTCTACCAAAAATAAACAATCAGCGAACAGTCATTTGGCAGGAAGTGTTTGATAAAGAAAACAAATGTTTCATTCCTTATGGGAAACCGCTGGCTGGGTGGCTAATGGTTTGATGGTTGCTGCACATGCGGGACATGATTCGGTTGGCTTATCAGGCGGCATAGAAGACCGCGCCCCGCTTGCCGGCATTCAACTCTGGTTGATCGATTCCAAACGAAAAGCCGCAAACAGCTGTTGGACAGCCGTTTACCTTATAAGGTAGCATTATTGCCACTTGCTACGTGTACGCACGCACACACATACATCTATGCTTGTCTGGCTGCATATGTGTTGTAGCTTCAGGTGTATTGTATAGAGGATAGAGTATAGAGTACTCGAAATTTATGCCCGAATTAATCAACGAGTGCAAAACTAAAATCGAGAGACAATAGCCAAGCGCTCTGGTCTACTGACTCACCCACAAAATGTTTGAAATCGGAATTGGAATTGGAATCAGAATCGTCATCAAATGCCATTGTATTTGCTTGCCCCTGATTGCCCACTTGCCACCATTTTAGGGGAGGCGCACCCAATGTCATGGGGAAGAGCGGTGCACGCCAGACAGACAACAAACACAAACACAAACAGACGACATTTTAGGCAGGGCTTTCAATGCGTTTAATTTTCTGTTTTGGTCCACAAAAATAAAAAAAAAAACAATACAGAAACTCGTATTGACCAAATTCAATCAACTTTTGACCACTTTCGGCTTCACACACCCAAATCTGGACTGACGACCAGCTCAATATAGTATATATGTATGTACATGTACATATCAAAGATCAAAAGCTGTCGCCTTTTAAAAAATACATATACTTATATATATGTTTGCTTTATTATGTGATCAAATATTGTTTCGTATATATATTTTGTTTGTTTATTGCAATCGTTATACATGATTATTGGACAAGCCTTCTTACTGGATGTCCTCTCTAGTTATTTGTTTACATACATATTTTATATGACAGTTTTTCTAATTACAAATGCAAATGCAAAATTGCCCATATCTTGTGGGTTCTTTACAATTATATTCTCTCGTTTATCTTCAAATTTTAGATTTGTTAAATAATATCAGCATTGAATATATTGAATAGTATCATAGAAAATAGTTTTGATTACAGTTGCCTTTATAGGGGTATCATATCAGTTTTGTGCATTATAATAAGTATGTATTACAAGTAGAAGCAAAACGATTTTGGAACGCAATTATGTAGATAGTACACACTAGTTAAGAACTCATAGATACTAAGTTTAGCATTATAAAATCAGCCTTCAATTCATACTTTCTGGATTTAAATGTACGTAGAATAGGTATTTCAATCATTTGGAGTTTCTCTACGAATGATTTATTATTGCACTTCTTTAATGTAATGTCGAAATCAAATTGTGTTTTGAAATGAAACATGAATAGAGACAGTCTCCCATTCGTCTGATACTCACCAAAAATAAAAATCAAATCAACTGAAAGAACCAAAGAAAAATTAACTGGAGGTGATGAACATTTTGCAAATACTTCGAAACATACTTTAAATATTATTCATTTGCTTGTTTTTTTTTTTTTTATAAATTACGATAATAAATTTTATTATGATGTTTTTGTTCTAAATGTACATGAAATCGTGTGTGTATGTGTGTGTTTGTGTATACTTTTTAAATATATAATTTAATGGTTAAAAATTACAATTAAAATGTATAACATTAATAATATATGGAGTTTATCGTGTTGCATTGCATTTTTAACTTTTTTTTTCCATCTTTCTAGCACTTTTTCATGTTTTTCTTCCATAGTTTTTGATTGCGTTTTACGATTATACGATAAAGATAAAGCATATATGTCGTTGATTATGTTGAGTGTGTGTGGGTTGAATATAAGGTATAAGGTAAGACACGTAATGTTTTAACTAAAAGCATAAATATGTATATATGTATTTAAATATCGTTTATGCATGATGGCTATTAACTAAAAGAAATATATATTTTGAAGATCCTATATATATATATATTTGTATATATATAAACTGTGACTTTATGCGTTTCTTTGTATATATAAATATATATGTGTGTGTGTTGCATGTATGTGCCATAGTAATACATATGTGTATGATATAATATATATATATATGTGTGTGTTGTGTGTGTGTGTTTGTGTATAATATTAATATTAATCAGCATTCAATACAAGCGACTGATTTGAAACACATAAACGTAAATCATTTTCAATAGAACACTGTCGATATACATGTATTTAAATAAACAAAGAATATGTTTTGTTATCGAAAATACAAAATACAAAATAGAAAATAGAAAATAGAAAAATTATTAATTATTACACATACGCTACGCTGCCACCCTCATTCTACACCCTGCAGCCGTTTTACGCCCTATTCACTAAAAAGTTTTCCTGCTTAAACGCTAGTAACATGTAATTCCTATACGTATTGATACCTAGACGTACACTCACCCCATGAAGGAGTATGGGTTTCATTCTGTTTGTTTGTTTGTTTCTTTTCTGCTTTATAATGCGGTAGAAAAATCTGTGCAAAACACAAGTAAGTAAGTAACTGAAGAAGTGTCCGTGATGGTATGGGATTGGTGACATTGCTTATGCTTCGCTTTTGACATAATTGCTCTGGTCCGCGTAGCCGACAGCAGCTCCTGGTGTCACTTTATTGCAGCTGCTGCGTTTGCTAGCGGGCGCATAAAGCATTTATCAGTAAGCCTGCGCCTCCTTATAGTCGCTCTGGTCGGATGTGTAGAAGTCCTCGAGCTTCCATTGCAGTGTCTCGAATGTCGGTCTGCGCATGGGATCCTTGTGCCAGCACTCCAGCATTATCTCATACAGCCGTTGCTCACAATTGGGTGGCATGGGCATGCGATAGCCATGCTCCACTTGGGTTAATACTTCGGCGTTGGTCATGCCTGCAATAGAGATGGGTATAGGATTAGCATACTGATAACCTATACAATGGGTAATGTGTATGACGCACCTGGATATGGTATGCGACCATAGGTGACCAGTTCGGTGAGTAAAATGCCAAAGCTCCACACGTCCGACTTGATGGAGAACTTGCTATAGTTGGCCGCCTCCGGTGCAGTCCATTTAATTGGGAAGCGTGCGCCAACACGTGCCTCGTATTCATCCTCCTTGATGAGCCTGTTCATGACAAAGCAAAGATTAATGAGTAAGGAACAATTCAAAAACAAAGAGCATGACAATTCAGAACTTACCGAGCCAAACCGAAATCGGCAATCTTCACAATGTTTCCATCTCCGACGAGCACATTACGCGCTGCCAAATCTCTGTGGATGTAATTTTGGGACTCCAAATAGGCCATGCCAGCGGCTATTTGGGCAGCCATATCGATGAGCGTCTGCATCTTGATACTACGACCTTTGCCTGCAATGGCTACAAGATATTACAAAAAACACATAAATCAGCAAAATTTTAATGACATGGTTGATGTGGGCGGATTTGGAAGTAGCTTTCGATTGTATCAGATGTATACACATATATTAGTCGATGAAAGCGTTGAATACACTTATTTATAAGTACACACAAACATTTATATATATATATATATATATAACTATATATATACCTTGCAGATATTCCAGTAGGGAGCCGTGCTTCATAAGCTCTGTGATAATGAAGATGGGCTCCTCCACGGTGCAGACCGCATACAGCTGTATGAGTTTGGTGTGACGCAGTTTCTTCATGATTTGTGCCTCGGCCAAGAAGTCCTTGGGATCCATTGTGCCTGTCGAACAAATAGAGTACATATTAGATAAATTTATAAGAATCGTATTATCCTTCGACTTACCTGATTTTAGCGTTTTAATAGCCACCGGCGTCGTATTGTTCCACAGACCCTCCCAGACATCTCCAAACTGTCCAGAGCCGAGTTTGCGAACGAATTTCAACGATGTTCTGTCGATTTCCCATTGATCGCGGGTTCGATGCGATAATCCTTCAGTAACAGGTTTCTCGATCTTTCGTTTTAGAAAAGTAATATATCAATTAGTCAATTGGTAAATAATTAGAGATTATATAGAAAGTAATAAAGGCTTTGTGTTTAGTGTATTTTGTGTGTGTATTTCTAGGCTTTGTTTCAATATTTGCGCCAATCGAGTAATGGATATGTTTGTGGCATACGTTTAGGCATTATGTACAATATATAAATACATATATATTATTTTTGGTTGTTATGTGTTTGGTTGGTTAAATAGAGAATAGGTGTGTTAAGAGAAACAACTAAGTTTGCTATTTATAAATTTGGCTATTAATTTACTTGGCCTTACGTCAAAGTCAAAGTGCAACTCGTTGGAATTTGTTTTTGCTTTAAAGTCTCTGACTCACAGAGCGATCTTTGATATTTGAAAGTGCATCGTTTGCCCTTCACGGAAAAGGTGTTGCTCGAATTAGACACGCGATTCGGCAGATACATAAATGAAGTGGGTTTTAGTGCATAAACACGACATGAAGTAATATTCAATTCAAAAAGGTTTCTATGTACATGGTTAAGTATATTTATGGGTAATTATGGAAAGTTTTTGCGCTATCAAAACAAATTATTCAAAATAACAATCAAATTAAACACGAGCTGGCAGTAATATATCAACTCAGAATGATATAAGACTAACAGATACCCTTCAGAGTCTCTTATATGTGATATGATATAATATATAGCTTTTAGCCAAATCTGTTCAGATATATAGCTTGCCTTTTATTGTTGTAATTTTAACTGATAATCTTACCGAATACTATAACCGTTCATTACTCTTTCCATTCAGCCCATAAACAAGTGAACAATTATAATCATTTTGATTACTTTTAATGACAACATTATTTTCTCTGGTTCTGAATGGCTACACGCGCTTTGGATGAAAGTAATTTTTATGAATAATCTCTCTAGAAAAGTTATGAAACTAATTTTGAATAATTTGCTTTTGGTACTCATTCGGCTGCACTTTGTACTTTGACTAGTTGCTAAGGCATTTGCTTGGAAGTGAATAAAATGAATGGATTCGTTAATTGGTTAATAGAATATGTAAATTTGTATTTTGCGTGATTGTGGTAACTAGCAAAAGGTAAACACACACAGAGATTAACGGTAACGTTTAATACTAAAATCCTACCTCAAAAATACCCGAAAATGAATTAGTCTTTTATTTGTTAGTATTTTGGTATTTGTTTTTATATAATTTCATTAGTCAGTACAGAATTAAAATAAAAGAAAAAATATAAGAAATATATATCAAAAAACAATTTAAAATCATTTGTTTTTAGTATTAATGAAATAAAACATAACCATAACAATGTAATGTTAATGTTAATGTAAATGTCAATGCGAATGTTAATGCAAATGTTAATGTAATGCGTAATGTGAAATGTTAATGTAAATGCCATGTTAATGCTGTTGATGTCAGCGAAAGCAAGCTGTTATGTTAAACAGCATGTAAAGCGCATGTTAAATGTATGTTAGGTGCATGTTAAATGCTTGTACGAGTAAACAATAAGGCATACAATGAGTTTAGTTAGAGCTTTGATCAAATTATACGCTTACCTGTACACAGGGTTTGCAGAGATTGACACACAGGCCATCCGAGTCCTTGGAATAGTGCTCGACAAGCTCTTGTAGGGTTCTGTTAAACGTATAGAAACATAGATTAGCTATTATCTCGAGAGAGATTCATTGATAAACTCACCTGAATGTTGTGCGTCTGGCAATGAAAAAGCCGCCTTCATCCAATTGTCGGATGCGGTAATGTTTAACCGTATCGCCATCGCGTACTGCAAACAAAAACATTTAGATTTATATTCCCATTTACATTTACACTTATATCCATATTCATATTTATTATAATGGCATTCGTTTAGCACCCACCTGATAGCGAATAGTCATTGTGACGGCTCTCGGAATCGCGTATTAAAAATGCACCGTGCTCATTCTCCGGCAGTAGCAGTTTTTTCTCAGCCTCAATGCGTTTGATTTTGCGGAAGTACCAGCTGCAAAACAGATGTAAAAAAAAGGAAATTGTCAGTTAAATTTATACTATATACGATTAGCTATATAATAAAACGTTTGGCATTATCCATTAAACTGTAGGTTTTATTAAGGAAACTGTAATATGCAAGGCTATGAAATTTCATTTCAATCGGGTACTACTACTCCCAGAAGGAGGCACGTGCTCGGGTCCCACCTCCCCCACATACCTGTACCTCAATTAATAGCACCTAAATTTGAGTCATTTTCTCAGGTATAAACATTTTAGGAACGTGTTTTTTTCTCAATTTATTATTAAATAATTTTTTGTTTATTTTAAGCATTTAATTTTTTATTTTATTTCAAGTTTCGATGCGTAATTAAATCATTATACTATTAGTTTTCATACATGAACTGTGCACAATTTACACAAATTAACTTTTTTCTTTAATTATTCAACTTTTGCATGAAATTAAAAATATACATTTATAATTTATGCACCTCGTTTATATACAGTGTGCACCAAGAGCTTCGGGCATTGTTTTTCTCTCACTTTTTTTTGGAGGGGGTAAATTTATTTTCATATATGCAACTTTAAATATACATTTTAATTGCAGTTCCTAAACGAAAATAGCGGAAATTGTTTCATATTTATTTATTCAAACACTCTTAACACATAAATAAACGGGTAAAGAGGATATTCTAAAAGTTATATAACACACAAAGCGATGAAATTCAAAGCCAAACAAAAGTATCTCAACATGTCTAGAATATATCTTTTTGCTGTCAAATGTATCTCATAAATGTCAATTATATGGTTATTAAAGAAAGAGATTGCTCAAGTTCGGCAACTGTCGTAATATCAATGGAATTTCTCTGGGAGCATTAACATTGACCTGAATAGAAGTGAAGCTAAGCTTCTTTGATTCGTTCTACTTCTTTCTATATAGCGATTTCTTGCCTACGAGTATTTCTTTTTATGCTGTTGTTTTCGGAGAAAACTGTAAATACAATCAATTGAGAGTATGAAAGAGATTATATAACAGTCTTGTTGAGGGTTCGTGACGGATAACAGATGAAAGATGATGACAAAAGCATTTCCAAAGCGTTTCTTCATATCGAGAGGCGAGAGTACCATCATAATAGATGCATGTAAAAATGTGTTGTAAAGCACGAAATTTGTTTGATAATCTTTAAGACTTGCATTCGAATAATTGACACATTTGCATATAAGTATGTGGATATACACACACCACACACACTAATACACACACATAGATATTGTCAACTTTTATGTGGGTTATGTAGAAACGAAACCATTTGCGCGCTTTTGTCTAAAAACATTCAATGTGGTTTTTTTTAATGCGCCCCTCACGACGCGACCAGCAGATGGCGTCAATGCGATAAAAAGGAAACTCATCAGCGGCAGCATCCAGTGAAAAAAGATTTTCCGGGCGAAAAATAGAAAAGAGGCTATGGCAAAAACTTTTCATTTCAATGGATTCAACGACAGCAACAACAAGCCGACAACTCGACAGCTGGGGGCGTGTTAAAAGTCTTGAAATGTGACCAAAGTGGGGGCTTGAGGATGAAGAAAAAAGTGAAAACAAAAAATTTGTGAACAAGGACATGCCCGCACACACCCAGACACACACACTATACATACTCAAGCATCGAGTTGACAGCTCTTGTTGGACTCTTGTGCATGCACAGAGAAATAACCAAATGCCTGGAATACCCCCAGAAACGAGGCAGATAAAACCTCTTCTACTCCGGCTCCCTTCTAAAGATTTGCATAAAAAACTTGCAAGCTTCCACTTGGCTTCAGCATAATCCTCGGCTTAGTCTCTGGGCTGAGGCCCACAAAGTGCACCAGGTGAGTGGTTATAGCTGTGTCTATCTCTGCCAGTTACAGCTGCATAGGAATACAGGTAAGAACGTTTGAAAGATAAGCCCAAGGAATACCCTGTAAACATTCAGTATTAGATTACAGGATGATCCTATTTCTTAGTCAGGATTCGTTTGCGATTAGTTGACCACAGCTGTGGTTTATGCTATATACCCTATATGTATTAGGCTCAAACAAGGTATACAAAAGAAGCACAGCAATTGGCAAGACAGGATGCAATGGTAGAGCTGGATCTGGCTTCATGGCATGCACAGCTTGCAAATGGCATTTGCCAGTTCTATTGAATTTCACTTTAGCTTAGAATGCAAGCAGCAGGGAGGGGACAGAGGAGGGGGAACGAGTTGAGTGCATCTTTTTTATCCGCTTTGTGATGACTCCCTGGCTAAAGAAGAAGCAGAGAGAAGCTGGCGAAGAAGAGCCATTTAGTTAGCTGGAATTCAACGGGGCAAACCTGCAAGTAATCTGATTGTGCAAAAGCCATTTAAAGCTATTATTAAAAGAACTTGTGACTCGAAAGCGGACGCGGACGCAGACATGGACGTTGGAGTACGACTTGGCTTCAATTCAACTAAACACAGCGCAGGCGACTGTTAACTTGGCTGGCACTTTTAATTGGCTGTCTGCTTGTTTTTTGAATGAGAGGGCGGCAACGTTGGGGAGTTGTCTATCTGTGTGTGTGTGTGTGTGTGTGTGTGTTGTTGTTGTGGTTGTCTTCGTTGATTTGTTGATTTGCACATGCTGCGGTTGTCATCAACAAACGGTTGTCTGCTGCCACCACCAACAGCAATCGTCATCATCAGATTTTGCAACAAAGTTGCTGCAGAGCTGACCAGCAATTTGCTCGTCAGCCATCAGAGCAACCATTAAGAGCCAACAGGATGGAAGCAGTTTCAGCTTATGAATGGAACCCCAAGCACATACAATTTGATTGATTGATATAAAATTTGATTGAATGCTGCCATTGCCAGCACGTGTCTATTACATCAATGAGCCTTTATTAGACGCCATTAAATCACTGTAAACTGCGCTTATTTTCTTCTTTTTTGCACACGATTGTCCCATTATATTTAGCCTATTTATAGCCACATCGACTGCTGGCCAAGTATTAGTGAGTGTGTGTGTGTGTGCATGACTTTCATAAATATGCAACACTTTAATTGCACACACTCAGAGAGAAGACTGCATCCTTTGGCCAAAGCAGCCTCAGGCGTGCTTCGAGTCTGTTAGGCGGCTAATGTGAAACCAAAGCAAAGCAAATGGCCAACAACCAGTCGCTCGGATCGATCGGATGCGGCCATAGACGACTATAGACTGAGCTACGACTCTCATGGACTCTAAGCACGCAAAGATGTTTGTTATAGGACAATAAATAGACTAGGAAAACTACTCCTTGGAAATAGTATTTATACTCTAAATAGTAACAGTAAGTCACCTTGTGTAGCGCATACTTGGTCTAAGCATTCTCTCAGTGTACGAAGAACTTTACTCTATTCGATATCAATATCAAATTATATTATGTTCTGCACATATTTGCAGAGCATTTGGAGTGCATATAATATGGAAAATTGTTCTAGAAAGATCGCAGCGTTATTTATAGATGCAAGAGACCAAATGGTCGGAGGTTGGGGCTATAACTATAACGAGTACGTGTATGTCTATATGTCTATAGAGAGCACGCATGGCAAGTATCTTATACAAAGCCAAAATCAAATGCCATGCAAGGCGCAGTCGCAGCCTCAAATGGTTTGCCACAGCGGCTCCTCTTGGGGCTGCTCTTGGTGCCAAACTGCGTCCAACTATTTATAAACAACGTAAACGCAACGTAATGTCTAAAAATATCCACAAGCTGCTGCTGCTGTTGGTGCAACAACGAGTCAAAGATACTTGCTACATGTTGTTGTTGTTGTTTTTGCTGCTGTTTTTTGTCTTCTTTCCACTTATTTTTTTCTACAATTTTTCTACGTCAAGCATAGTTTAGTGGCTAGTTTTGTATGTTGGTTTTTGGCCATGGTTACTGGAACGACGACGACGACGACGGCCATCAACGGCGATGCTGCTGCCACAAGTACTAGTGGTAGTACTAGTATCTTTGGGGCTAACATGTTTAGCTTGTTTTGGCTGTTAACTTAATTGCGGCGTTGCATTTCATGGAGGCAACCAACGCGGCGCTTGGACATGCACTTTTCAGTTAAAATTAGATTAGATTCAAGCCAAAAGCGAGACATGTCCGGTCCGGCGGCCAACGATTTGGCTTTAGTTTTGCATATATATTGGCCAGAAGTGTTTAACGGCTGGTAACTAACATCTTCATTGCCAATTTGGCTATGGAATGCACCAATTCGCCTAGTTATGTTGACGAGCCCACTCGATCGTTCCCTGGTTCTCGATCTGGGTTCCAGTCCCAGCCCCGTCTCACAATTGATTGACACTTTCACAGTGTGTGTGTTCGTGTGTGTTTGTGTTTCTGGTGTGTGCCTGCCTCTCTGGTTGTTGTTTTCACCGTGCCCAATTCTACTCAATTGAGGCAAATTGTGGCAGCCTGGTCAGCTAGTCAATTGGCTAAAACTAATCCAAGCAACGGTTCAGACGTTCCCACTGTCAATTGTTCGCGACTGGCCCCAAATCGTCAATTGGCAACGTTCACAATTGCTTTGGATTTGGGATTTATTGAAGCAGGTCATGATGTTGCTGTCTCGTCTCGTTGCATTGTTTTATGCAATTAGCCATATATATATATGTATATATAATAAGCCAAACATATGTATGTAAATTGTTTATACACACAGTGAGTGTATGCAATTTGCGATTTCAGTTAGCGAGTGTGTCGGGTAAACAAGTTTACGAAAACGTCACGCATGATTCAGAGTCTGTGAATTAACTTGGATTACCTCAGAAGATTGCTGACAGATGGACAGATGGACAGACGGACAGTCAGCAAGTACGTAAGAGTTGATCAGGTGTTTTGGCCAGGCCTCAAGCGAACGGCCAAAAGCCATTTATTTACATCTGTTAATTTTCGCTGTTCAAACTTTTCCTCGAACAGCTCGAGTTTTGGACGAGGCCAATTTAATTATTGTGTATTGAATAAACACATATTTTCATCAGCGAATCGTTCAGTTGAGTTGAGCTTTAATTCCTGATTTGATTTTCCACTTTGCCAGCGGTTTCTGTGCATATTAATTGGAGTATTTTCTGTTGAATTTTTTTCCTTTATTTCTCTCACTCGCCGTTCAATAATTTTGCATTTGTCGAGCAACTCACGAATTGCAGCCAAAGTCGGCAACTGCGCCTGTCACTTTCTCTATAATTGTTGTCTTGGTCATGTTTTTGATTTTATTTACATATATATAAATGTATATATATAAACATTTACTGCTTTGTTTTAGCGACATACGCTGCTTGACACATGCATAAAATGTATTTTTAAATATTTAATTAGAAACATTTAAAAACGCATTGCACAAAACAATTTTACAGTCAGACAAAATGCAAACAACCATTTGGGCAAACGCTGCGTATGTGTAATATAAATAAAGCATTCGAATGATAAGCTATAGGATCTCTTAAAGCTGCCTAAATCTTTGTCAATCACTCAATGTTTAAGAATAGTAAAGGACACTTTCTAAGCAAAGAATTTCCAGCTGAATCTAACTTAATATCTTATATTTTTTATACTTATCCGACAGGTATTTATTGCATCAAGTTTGCACTTACCTGTAAAGAAACGAAAGGAAATAATTAATATATGATATCTGAGATATTTTATAATACAAATAATATTTCAACTTATTTTTTATGGTTGGGAAATACTTTGGATCACTTTTGACACGCGACAATAACAATGCAAACAAATAAGGAATTAATTTCTTATCACATGAATTATTTATACATTTAAGATATTCCCCGCTGGTCAATTACAGCGCAGTTGTCTAGCAAAAACATTAATGATAAATATCTAATATATATGTTGATTCATATAAGGCGATATGCAAATAAGACTGGCTCGTATCCCCAGCATCAATGAACTTGTTTGCTATCATCGACGGGTGACAAACTAAACCAACAGCTATGCAAATAGCTAGAAAACAACGTCAGAAATGCACTTGAAATAAACAGTCATCGTAGATAAACAGAGCAACTAACTAACTAACTAACTAAATATGTGGTAAGACTTACTAAAAGTGTAAAAACCCAGTAATATACACATTTAAATAGGGCAATGTCAACAAAAGATGACAATTTATTAAGGTCGCCTCCATGTATTTTCTCCTAAAGCAAACAAATTTTCAAAATAAAGAAATACTGTTTTAAAGTATATAAAACTTGAAGTATATTAATGATAATTATGCTTAAAGGCAGTCATAACAATCATGTTGAAAGACTCAATCAACAAGTTTGCTTGAAAAGTCTTGAAGCTAAACAATAAGCAATAAATATTTAATTTTTATTGATATTTTAGAACTTTTTTATAGATAGTACAAGCGTATATCAAGTGGCCTGGTCTAGAATTGAAGTTAATACTCGGTAATTGACAATTACAGTTTAATTAAACACAATTTGTATATTGCAATTGGGTCACGTTACAGATTTGTATTAACAACAATTTTTGTCCTTATGCAACGGCTGCTCAAATAACAGTTGTAAGGAGGAAAAAACGAAAAACAAAAGAAAAACTTGATTTCTATATAAATCTATAACTAACAAAACTTGTATTCTGAATTCAATAAACGCTGTCTATCGATTCATTTCCTGCTTTGGCAATCACAGTACTTTTAAATCCAATCATCACAAGACTTGCGATTGGACACGCACCACACACACTTGACAGTTGTAGACCACAATGGGAGCACCAGCAGCAGCAGCAGCAGCTCTGTATCTATTTTTATAGTTTAACTCAAAGCAAACACTGTGCCACACACACATAATTGTTGCTGGCGCCAATGCAATTTTATTCCAGAGCAGAGCCGGAGGAGCAGCAACTGGAGGAAAGCAGCAAATGCTGGTTAAATAAGCGCTGCAGAGCAAAAAAAAATTGGAATAATAATAACAAACTGGCAATGGGCAATGCTGTTTTTCTAGTTATTATTTGATGGTGGTGCTGAAGCTAGTGGTGGTGCAGAGCTTGTGATCACCACACTTAACAACAATGTGAACGCATTGCCGGCGTTTATTTAATTGTTATGTTGTGACCATAGGCTGGACAGGACTGGACAGGATGCCTGCAGGCCTTTTGGCTGGCTGGCTAGCTACTAACGTGGCTAACATAAGTTGGCGGCGTTGCATTAAATTAAACACTTGTTTATTTTAGGCCCCAAAGGAAGCTTTGGCCAGGTTAGGAGTGCGTATATGAGTGTATACATACGGACATATAAGTGGCTATCGGAGCATACGGATTTCGTGCGAAACAAATTTCAAATCAATGCAGAGACAGAGAGACAGCTGGACAGGCAGACGGTGGGTAATGGGAAAATTGCTATGGAGCTGAAGTAATCTAAAAATAGGCATATACCAAAGCAACTACCAAACAACCAGCAAGCAGCCAACTAGCAACTAGCAACTAGCAGCTACCATTTACCATCCACTACCATCTACCATCCTGCTGCTGGTCCAGGCGTGTCTTGGTCCAAGCACAATTTTATGCAGAAATAATTTGTTAATGCCAGGCTAAGGCTTTCGATTTTGCCCCACCTGCAATGGACTCGTGCGACTCTGGACTCTGATCTCTGGTCGCAGTCGGGTCTCTAGTCTGTAGAGTGCAGTCTCTAGTCTCTCTCTTGTCTGAGACCTGAGCTAATGTTGCTAATGCGTCGAACAAATGTTTTAGAATTTAGCCCGCTTGCAGCAAGCAGCAGCAGCAGCAGCAGCAGCAGCAGGCAGGTTGCATCTTTGAGTGCTTGCAACATGCACTTGCACCGCGTTTGGACGCAGTGAAAATGTGCAAATAGAAACTGCCACAGGCCATAAAATGCATTGTAAGTAAAAGGCTAACCAAGAAATTATCAAGTTCCGGCAGCAGGCACCGTTTGCTGAACATTTGCTGAACATTTTCTAACCATTTTTCTGACCATTTTCTCATGTATTTTGAGTGAGCGTAAAAAATGCACTTTCCAGATAACATCACAAAAAATGAAATAAAAATGCAGTCAACGTAGTTGCATGACCATTCCCATTCCCATTGCCATTACCAATTTCCCAATTCCAATCTAAGAGCAAGCGAGAGAACACGCAAATGTAATTTGAGAATCAACTGTGGAAATCTCTGTGCCTGATAGGGGCTCAGATACAATTTGGCCAGAAAATTATAGCTGGAGAATGTCAGCAAATGATATTTATAAGCAATTTTTATATTCATTTAAGATGAATATCAAGCACAGTACACACAAGTCTCTACCATGACTACGACTATAGAACAGATCGGGCTCCAAGCTCAGCTGGGCTGGTTCAATGTCAATTGGCCATTGTTCGGGCCGCTTTTGCTATTGCTTGGGTTCGATAGAAAGGCAAAGTCATGAGTTTATTGTATTGTATATTGTATATTTAATGCAAAGTTTATTGTTCTATGCATGCGAAGTAAACAGTAAACAAACAGAGTTCAAGTCGAAAGTTGTGACTAACTAATACCCTGTAATCAATATGGAAACAATACTCACTCAATGGTACTTTAAGTCAGTAAGTAGAGAGTGGTTCTATGGGATCCTCTACCAGTTACTTTAACTATCGGCATAATAGTTTAGAATAAACGATAGTCACAAGAGATTTAAACAAGGATGAGAAGCAGAGAATAGTTTGGAATTCAATAGGAACTTCAATGCTTTTGAACTGTTTATCTAAGACCAAAGATATATACTTTCTTTCCAATATCCAAATCATATTTCTATATCTAATATTCCCTAGGCGTATCTCTCAACAGTTGGTGTATATATCCACGACAATTGTTGAGTAACAAAAGTCAATCTAATAATGGATTCTATCATGCATTTACATTGACAATCTCGACTTTATTTGGACAGTTCCGAATGAAGCGAATTATTATGGTTATCGTAAGAATTAAGTGCAGTCCAAATATAATTGCTAAGTAGGTACTATATATAAATACTTATCATATATATAGTATTTATTGTCTCAATGGAATTATTGCCGTGCTGCACGTTGCATTTGGCGCTCTTATATAAACACTACAAAAGGCAGACGCCCAAACTAATGATAAACATTTGGATGAAAAGGCGTTACGATGCCATGTGGACTACTCGACCTAAACACACGCTCATACACACACAGTATACACACACACACACACACACACACAAAGACAATGACTTCCAACCACACCCTGGTAATTTGCAGTTAGCTGCAAATTAACGGTTTGACATAGAAGCAAAGAGACAACCACAATGGAAGCTACTGAATACAGCGCTTAGATATACTTATAGACTATAGACTATAGACTATATATATATCTATCTATATATATATATATATATATATAAATTGTCTGGCAGAAAATTGTCAACAAATTAGTGAGTGGCATGTCTAGAATTGTGGGTTTTCAATGCAATTTCAGCTTTTTATAAATGAGTTTTTAATTTGTGGGGCCCAAAGTACTAGAATGTAAATAAATTGCGGGTGCCAGAAGTCATTTTGGTCAATTAGAGGCTAAAATATGCAGTTGACCGTATATAAATTAATATATTTTATGGAAGTTTAGCTTACAGAAAGGAAAACCTAAACGTGAAGTTGAAGATGAGGTCATCTTGACAACAAAACTGTTACAAAAGTGCACTTGATGAATTGGCAATAAGCGTCGCACCTAATCAGGCCACAAGTCCCATTCTGCTGGAGAGACCCCAAACACAGCTGTGAGGTCTTTTTTTATTATAATATTTATTATTATTTTTATTTTTTACTGTTGTTTTTTCATGCCACAAATGTGTTGCCCAAAAACGTATGTAAAAATCTATTTATGATATGACTTTCATTCTGTAGAAAATCAACAATGACTAATCGAAACGCCATTAGCCATAACAATGCACTTGGCCATACAAAAAGTTGGGAGTAATAGAAAAAAACCGAATGATTGAAATGGAAAATTCAATTCGATGAATGGAAAATGTAAATGTTACAATCAAGTTCAGAGTAATTATAAGACAGATCGATCTATACTATATATCTCTGTCTTCTTCCTGTTGTCTGCCTTCTCATTCTCACGTTATTTACAGACTTTGATCTTGCGATAAGATTATTCATAGGGCTCTGAGTGTTATTAACCCTATTATATATATGCATATAGTAAATATCTTTCTTCCCCTCTTTCGTCTCTGTCTACGTTTGATGCTGTGATAGACTTAATCATTGTTATAATCAATGAATAATCACATTATATTATCCTGTACTTAATGACAGATATGTTTCCTTCTCTCTTTCCTTTCTCCTACCCCGTCTCTCAACCCTTTCCTTACTTGTTTTGTGATGTTGTAATCGGTCTCAACGTCACGTCTTTCTTGTTATTAACCTGCCAATTATTTGTCTATCAAATATAAATGCACATATCGTCAGCTGTGTGTGTATATGTGTGTGTGTGTGGTACGTGTTGGCCCAAAGAGAGCTCCTCCTCGGTGTATACCTTGAGGGTATATATTAGTGCCGTTTCTCTGACTTTTTGCCATACCCAAATATGTTCATTAGCCATACGATGATTGCAGCAAAAAAAGGCAAAAGAGAAGAAAAAAAAGAGCACGAGTCGTGACAATTTTATGACACGATAGTTTTAATGAAATGTTTAACGAAACGAAACATTCGCTCGACACATTTTGAATATTGTTTCTTTTTTGATTTTGTGTCAAGTTTTACATTTTGAGTTTAACGAAAAGTTTGTTTCTTTTTTTCGATGTCTTTTATTTTGTATTTTGATTGTCGGGTTGTCTGGCGCTTGTCTCTGGGATTTGGAATCGGTTTGGGTTTTGCTCAAGTGGATAGCACGTGTGGTGCTCCAAGTACAACAATAACTATTGATATGCAAATTTGTAGTGAACCAATTTGAAATGTTATGGCCTTGAAGTTGAGTTGAATTGATTCGAATTGAATTCAAGTTGTTTCAACGAGTGCAGCTCGAACACTTTTTTTCTGTGGCATAATAAACCAGAAGAGAGTCTTCAAGAGAAATCAAGGGATAGTTTCTAAGATAACCATCTGTCTACGAAAGAGCTCATAAAATCTTAAATAATATCCAATATATGTACCATTTCTATAACTATCGTGAACTTTCCATAGTTCGCTTTGAATGAAGCCCATTCAATTCGCAAGGTAGTCCATAAAAACTACAATAGTATATGGAATGCTCTAATCATAAATTAATGAAGCTAAAATAAAACTTACGATTTTTCATTTAAAAATTCACCACGCGTAAATTCCGAAAGTCGACGCGATTTGCCTTTCTTGATCGTTGTTGACGTTGTCGTTGTTGTTGTTGTTACACTTGTTGCTGTTGCTGCTTTGCTGTTAGACTTGGACGCATCGCAGCCGGCAACGGCGGCCATTAAATTGAGACACGTATGAGAGCAGGCGGCGGGCAGCGAGCGGCACTTCTCAATGACGGACAGTGCAGTGCTGTGCGCTGCGTGTGGAGGCAGGTGTGGGGGTGGCTGTTGGTGTTGGTGTTGGTGTGAGTGTGGGTGTGTGGGCGGTGGGCAAGTGCAATGGCTGGGACGGCATGAGGCCGTTGTTGTTGTGCTATCCTCCATCATATGGCAGGTGCACTTGAGAATCGTTTGATTGGACCAACGACGCAGCGGCTGCTTGGGCGCCAGGCAATTGTCCAGCGAATGCTTCTTCATGAGCGGCGGCTGTTGTTGCGGCTGCAGCTGCAACTGTTGCTGCTGCTGCTGCTGTTGCAGCAGGCATTTGTGCTGCTTGAGGCTACGACGTGGACGTGGCGGCGATGGTGTTGAGGGTGGCGATATGGCCACAGACATTGAGATGGCATCCAATGAATTGGACTTCATCAACGCCATGTGACAGTCCACATCGCTGCCGGAATTGCTGCTGGAGCTGCCCTCACGCCGCTGCTGGGCAATGATTCTGGTGTAGAGCTCCTCGGAGTCTAGGGGCAGCAGCAGATTGGTAACTCCAACGCGTCGCTTGGCCTGGCTGCGTTTTGTCTGCTGTTGCTGCTTGGCATTGCTATCGCTGATGTCATTGCTGGATGCCTCCTGTGGTGCATTGCTGCCTGATTTACTATAGCTAAGAATATTAGACAAGCGTCGCATTTTGCTACATTTACTGGCCTGCTGGGTTTCAGTGGGAGCAGTGGCAGCGGCAGCTACCGGTGCTGCAGCAGCCAGAGGTAGTGCAGCGTTCAACATGTTGCTGTCATCTGGGCTGATCTGCTGGTGTTGCTCATCCACATGGCTGACCACGAACCGTGTCGCTGCTGGAGCAACTGGTTTGGATTCATTGGCTAACACATCGACGGCATCCAATTTCTCTCCTTGTAGGATGTCATAAATTGTGCCATATTTGTGCGTGACATGCGTGCCCAAATTTGTAGAATCACTTGCATCCTGTTGATGTTGCTGTTGCTTGTTCTGTTGCTGTTTCTCCTTAGCCTTCTCCTTCTCCCTTTGCCGTTCTCGCTCCTTCTGACGTTCCTTTTCACGCTTCTGCTGTTGCTTTTGTATTATATCATAAATCACATCATTTGATTTATGCATTTTAACTGCTGTTGTCGCTGTTGCTGCCGCTGCTGTGGCTGTTGTTGCCTCACGTTCCAGAATTGAGCTAAGACTTTTGCGCTGCCATTTGTCGGCACTGCCACTGGTAAGGGAGGCGCTGTTGCCCTGAGTTGGCGTCGATTTTCTATGCAGTATCTCATAGATGGTGCCATAGGTCATGTACTTGTCATACCTCTGGTATGTCAACTGATAGATATCGTTCTTGCGCTGGATTATATCGTAGATGGTGCCATAGACCAACTTATCGTAGATCTTAAAGTTGCGCTTGTAGCTGGCACTTGAACTGACGCTGGAGCTGTAACTGTTGTTCCTGGTTGCCAATTTGGCGTATGCCAGCAACTGTTGTTGCTCCATCTCTGAAGTGTTGTTGCTGCTGTTGTTGCTGGCCACCGAGTCAAGCTCAGTCTTGGGCTCTTTGGTCGAGTTGCGACGCGGCAAGAAATAGGAGGCAAAACTCTTACGTTGTCTTGAATTCTGACGCTTAAGTGGCGATGTTGGTCCTGGTGCAGCTGTTCCTGTTGCTAAGGCTGATGTTATTGATGTGGCTGTGGCTGCTGCCGCTGGTTCTGCTGTGGGTGTGTCCAGCGCACATTCCAATGTATACTGTTCCACACTCCCTACAACGCCTCCATCAATTTCGCGCACCAGACGCTTGAACTCCTCATACGATGTGCGTCGCTTGTGCGCCTTGGCCCGCTGCTCCTCCTTGGCCGCCAATTGATGATCAAGTATTTGCGATAGAAAATCGGAATTCTTGCGCATTGCTTCTGTGGTGGTGCTGCTGTTGTTGGTGGTGGCGACGGCGGTGCCAGTGGTGCCGGTGTTGCTAGTGGCGTTGGCAAATTCTGTGGCCGTGGCCAAAGCTGTTGTTGTTGTTGTTAGATCGTCGCCGGTATCCATTTCATCCGTTGATGTCGCAGTAAACTCGTTTGCGCAATCCGGTTTGATTTTGCGGCTGTTGTTGTTAGTTGTGGTTTCTTGTTCTGATATTGAGGCGAGCGTTGTCATCACAGTGTTATTGCTGCTGTTATTACTATTGCTGCTGTTTGTAGTTGCTGCTGCTGCTGCAGTAGTTGTTGTTGTTGTTGCGTCATCTGCTGTAGGTGGCATGGCTGCTGCCACCTCAACAACAACATTGTGCAGCTCCGGCAACGTGCCACAACGTCGTCGCGTCAAACGTGCCGCCGCAGCCGCTTCCGGCTGCTGATCGGCAAACATGGCTTTAAACTCTTCATAGGATTTGCGACGATTGCGCGACTGCGTCAAGCATTCCTTGTAATTGCGTCTGGCAATCTTTTCGCATTTCGTGCTGGCCGCTGCGGCGGCTGCCAGAGCATCCAATTTGATCTGCATCTCCATGAAACCCGAGTCCATGGAGCTAATGGTGCAGGTGGAATCAAAGCTGGTCTTGCGACTCGAATTATTGCTGCCCGGCGAATTGGGCTTGGGCGGTGTGGGTGGTGGTGTCACTAGCAGCGCCAGCAAGGCCGTATCCTCATGCAGATCATTGGGAGCACACAGCAGATCCACATGACTGTTGTTGTCCATGGCCTGGCTATGGCTATCACAGGTGTTTCCTGCTCCTGTTCCAGTTGCAGTTGCAGTTGCAGTTCCATTTGCATTGGCTAAGCTGGCATGTTGATCATTATTATTATTGCTATTATCATCATCATCTTCGAAGCTGATTAGATCCTGCACCGTGGCTGCTGTTGTCAGCGGTGTAGGCTCCTCGGGCACAGCGGCTAACATAATGTTGCTGTTGTTGCTGCTGCTGCTGTTGTTGTTGTTGGCCGTTGCGGTTGGCTCAGTCTTTTCAACGTACGCGTCACGCTTTTTGCTCACAATCGCATAGAGAGGCGTTCCGCTGGGGAGCAGCGATGTTGATGTTGACAGTGCCGCTGTCACCGACAAACTGGACGCCTCAATGCTAGCGCTCGTGCTAGTCGCTGCTGTCGCTGTCGTTGCAGTCGCTATAGTCGCTGCGGCTACTGTTATTAGGGAACTGGCACTGGCACTGGCACTGGTACTGGAACTAGTGGGGGGCACGCCCACACCCACGCTCGCAGTACACGCGCCACTGAGCGGAGTGTAACTGCTGCGATTATGAAAGATTTTCACACTGTGCATGGGTAATTTGCCATGATGACGAGTGTTGGATCGATGATTACGTGCAATGCCCATTGAGACGGTGCTCTGCTGCTTGTGACGCAGCTGCTGCTGGCGCTTTGCATATTTGCTGGCAATGCTGCACACAGGATCGTCCAGACCCAGACCCAAAGGCAGAGGCGGCGGCAGCAGTTCATTGACCTGTGGCTCGTGGCCGCCGTTGCCGCTGCCATTGCCGCTGCCGCTGCTGATGCTACAGTGCCTCAGAAAGCGCTGCAGACGCTTACTGGCACAAGTGCCGTTATGACCGGCACGCTGCTCATTCATGCACTTGGCACAGCACAAAAACTCGTACAATATCTCACTACCATCGCCATCACCCTCGGCCCCAGCCTCCTCCCCCGCCTCCGTGTCTACCAGCGAACTGGGTGGCGAGTTTGGCGGTGTGAATGTTGAGTACTTTGGCTCCAGCAGAAATTCCAGCTGTGCTGCAGCGGCTGCTATAGCCGCCGGCGTGCACTGACCACCATTGGATGCCCCATTCGTTGTTGCATTTAACGCCGATGCTGCCTTGTTGCCATTGCTGTTGCTGCTGCTGCTGCTGCTGCTCACCGGCATCAGAATGTATGTGTTCTTGGGCATTTTGTTGCCGGTGTGCGGCTCCACCATTGCCGCTTGGCTGGTGTCGTTGCCGCTGTGGCCCGACGTCTCCTTACCAGCATTGGCCAGTATGGAGCTCTCAATGCTGAGGCCGCTATCGAGCAGCATAAATGTGCCATCTGAGGGCAAGATAAGACGTCCCTCGGCAGCTGCGTTAACCAGCTCACGTAATGCATGAACCTGCTTCTCTGTCACATTCCCCTGCAGCTGTATTCCATGGAGGGCAAATGCTGTGGGCTTGTTGTTCACCGAGTTCGGATCGGTGCACCATACCACTGGCATGGTGGTCATCTTGGATTACACAACGACAACGACAACGACAGGTCAATGTTCGCACTGGACAAGTGTTTAGTTAATCGGCAATTGTCTCTCTGCTTGAAGTCGGAGAGAGAGCGTTTAAGCGGGCAAAAAACTGTTAGAAGGGAGAAAAAATCACTTCAGTATTTTAACACTTTTTTTCCTCCTTTTTTTTGTTTTGACTTTCTCGCTTGGCTCTTGAACTTTGCTGGTTTTTGCTTTTAGACTCTTTTTCGTGTGGTTTTTACTTGTGTACAAACTGTTAACAATAATTGCAATATTTTGGCCAAGACGCCCACAGAAATACATAACAGTTTCAAGGCTATGGCTAATGGCGTCATATCTTAGCTACTGCGTCTGCTGCTAATGAAAACGAAATTCCAGAACAAACTACTTTTAAACTCAACTATCAAGCAGAAAGTTACCCTCTAAGCAGAGTAACTGCAATTGCATGATTGACTCTGTTCTTGGAATTTTACACCTGAATCACTGCCAGATAATTTCCCATGTAAAATTTCCATTTGACGATTGATTAAATGGTATTTAATTAATGTTTTAAGCGGTAATCATCGACACCTTCTGTTGTAGCTCTTGAAAAATACCAGATATGTATCAATTTACCTTATTAAAATGTTCGATTTGCAGAAAATGGAAACAACTGTGACAACAGCCCAATTGAGTCACCAAACACACAATGAAGACGGCTTTTATTAGCATCGAATCGATAATTTGAGCTCAGTTCAGATATACTCCAAAATCTGTGCCCTTTGAGTACAGGGTATGAACCGCTTAATGGCAAAGTGTTGTGGCTAATCTGCTGATTTATAGCACATTTTCTGGCTCACAAAACCTGGTGATAAGTGAACTAATACCGTCTAAATAAATGCAGCTCACACGCGCCGAAATCATTTAAAAAAAACCTCTGCTCCGATTTCAGTCGTTTATTTAATTTCATTGTTTTTTGCAACATTTCTGTTAAAATTTTATTTACATTTGAGCTTTATTCGCTTCTTTCGCTTTTTAGTTTGCACTCGCATGAAATTCAATTCAATTCCTCTAGAGACAACCTTGATTTGTAAATAAAGCAACAACAATTGCAGTGAATGCACGGGAGAAACAATTTACAGTGTGCGACAAATATTGTTTTGTTTTTCTATTTTGTTTCAATTTGAATACGGAATAAATTTGAAATCAAAATCGAATTCAAATTTTACGCGCCGTGTGGAAGCCATTCGAAATGATGGCTTTTATATCCATTTATTGAATATTTTATGCGATTTGCATGTGTTGCAATTGAGAGTGCTATAAAAAGAAGCCTTTTTATATTGAAAGAACAATTGTAATTTATGTACGAGCAGCCAAAATTTATTCAAATAGAATCAATAAGCGAAGGAAGAGTATTTTACGAAGATGATTGGGAATATAAAGTACAAGTATAAAGCAAGTCAGTTTCAAGATAAGTTGATATAAGAACATTTGTGTATCATTAAATGTTAACTGGATTCTGAGATTGCAATTGAATAGATTTAATTAAAAAGTTTCTTCGAAAAAGAGGCTTTTCTTTACGAAGAATCGAAGACTGCAAATTGAGGTAAATAAATCGAATTGTATATAACTTAGCATTTGTTTTATTTATGACAATTAGTTAAGATATAAATATCTTGCTGTTCAATGGTGTCAATTGATAGATGTCACAGTCGAAAGTCTGGCTTTGATTTCGAGCCGAGTAAACAAGTTTTAATTAATGTTCTCAAAAAGCAAATAGAATACTATCAATTCTGTCTGAGATTTATGGGTATGACAAATTGTTGAAGCAGTAATACATATAGTAGTATCGGTTGTGGGCAGTTTGAGCTTGAACTGATTGGTAACTATTATGTCAGAGCTGTTCGGAATAAGCTTATTCGGCCAATAACTTAAGCGTCAAGTGTATCCAAGAGCTCTGAAGGTGGCTTCATTAGCTGACCATTGAACTTTTTTAATGCCATGTAAGTGCATAAGATTGACTACACGCACACATATACATATACATACATATAGATTCATATGTGTGTATGTAAATAAGTGTGACTTCAAGGCTGTAAAGCCGCAAATGGAAATGGAAACAACTTGGACTTGGCAGCAGTCGCAGAGCAGTTCAAGTTTACGGTGACTGACTGACTGACAACTTGCCGACAAAGCAAACAACACACAAGGGGACAAAGAGGAGGATGGCAAGATGAATGGTGGAGGAGGGAGGGGAGGGATAGTGGTATGGTGAAAGGGTCAGGCACTTGAGACAAAACGATTTGGAGAACCCACAGGGAGCAATACATGCATTGAAGTGGACATCCTGGAGACAGGCTGGAGACAAATGGCTTTAGTTACATATCCATGTCCATTCCACACATTCGCCCAACTTCTGTTGGTCATAAAAAACTATATAAACAGTACTCTGAAGCGACTCAACACATCAGCATCAATATCAACATCAACATCAGCAAATGTCAATGTCAGGCCATAAAGAAACCGAAAACAGCAAACAGTAAAAATAAAAATAAAAGTACAAATATAATAAAAAGCAACTGCAGCAAGGCGTCTCTGGGTAATAAATTGAGAATCATCTGATTCCATTATCAACATTTGAGAACTTATCTGAAAGCTGATAAAACTTGCTACATTTACATTTGCTCTATGAATCATTTGAGAGTACAAAAACTCAAGTAAAAAAAAGGCAAGACAAAGTCTTTCTACACTTCAAGTGATCATTTTTAGAGTTTAAGTTCAGATCGATTAATCATTCCTGTACATCCATTAGTTATGTTTGTGGTACATCTTCGATCAAACATAATCATTAAAATGATTGATTCAACTGATCGTTTTGAAAAGATATTCAAATTGCAGACGTTCTTTCAGATTCAGATTCTTCATTTACATAAACTCCGATCAGTTAAGCGAAAACCGCTAGAAAACATGTGACCAATATTAATATTCCAGATATTATAGTCTTTCAAAAGCTAAAGATCAGCCATTATATAATGCTATACAAACTGATTGAGATAATATCAAAACTCCATTTACAGGCAGGGTATATTGAAACATGAAGTTCACTAATTGAAATAATAAAACATCTGTTTTCGAAAGAATAACATCATTATAATATACTATATAGTATATCTACATATAAAGTACGCATAAACCTGTCGAACCAGACCCCCAACACAAGGTGTGTGTGTGTGTGTACTTGTGTGTGCTTAAGCTGTATATTATCTGAAGAACTTGAATACGAGAACTTGTAGGTATGCATATATATCTTGAACATATTGCACATTGGGCCCGATTATTGCGAATACCGTTCCAAAAAAGGAAGGCTAATGCCACACACAACACAGTAGCTAATCATTTGAGCTGTGAGTATGCAAAATGACCGTTAATAGATATTTAATAAACGATTTGTTTCTAGGTTTTTTTTGCATGTTTCTGTTCGACATTGCTAAATGGTTTCTATTGGAATGCCAAAGCTTTTGGCATTAGAAGCATTACCCAGCAAGGTTAGTGCAGAAGGCCTTAAAGGGTCTATGTGTTAGAGACAGAAACTGAGACTGGGACTGAGACCGAAAGACTGACCTATGCTAACCGAATCCGAAATACGTTACAAAACCATTGAATTCAATGTGTAGGTGTCTCTATATAGCGCGTGCCAAGACTGAACAAGACTGAAACAAGACCAACATAATAACCATCATAATGAGCCAAAGACAAACGAGTGGAGTCAATTGTTGCTGCCGCTGCTCAAAGGTAACGATTGCACTCAAAAGTACTACGACCCAATTTGAACCGGTTTGTTTTTTTGGTTTTTTTCTTGTAATTTTTGTCTTTTTTTCTCGTATTGTGTTTTGAGTGTTGTGAGCCAAGTCAAAGACAGCGTTTGGCCGTTGTTTGTATTGTTGGCAACATTGTTGCCAAGCATTTGTTGCCCAGCAAATTATGAAACGGAACGAACGAACAAACATAGAAACATAAACTTGGCCTGGACAATGACTGCAACACGCCCCATTCAAATCCATTTAAATAATCTAATAACTTAGAGACAGTCGAGCATTTGTAGTCAACTGGAGATTTACTGGTACACATACTTTCTCTCTCTCCCAAAACAGAGATACAAAAAAAAACAGTTTTTGGTTATTTTTATAGCCCATGGAAACCCGCAGCGTCCAAGTCCAAGTCGAAGCCCATTTAATGTGCAAATTAATACTAAGCTCAGGGCTTAAAAATAAAATGTAAAATAAAAAAAACGTTGCCAAAAATAAAACACAAAACACATAGGCAAAAAACCAAAATGAGTTTGGCTTTTGATTTGGGTCATTGCACAATGGTAACGAGAGCGTCGACTAAATTTAGTAGCGCCAAATAACTTTGGGCCACGCGAAGCGAGTTCATCAGACCCCAACCCTAGCCCCACACCCACCTCTCCCCCTAAAAGTCAAACATCTGCGCACACCCAAAAAATATCCAAAAAAAGACAAAGGCAGAAAAAATCAGCAGTAGACACTCTGACAACCATTTTGGCAGCTTCGGATGTAATTATTGCAAATGGCTTGGAAACCATTTCGGCTTTTAAAAAATACCAGCAGTATTTTTGCCTAAACTATGCTAAAAGATACCCTACAAATCAGGCATGAAAAAAAATCTAACTATAACTGTGATGATCAAATAGTTCAGTTCCTAGAAATTGTTGTGCTTAATCGGTTTTGGTAGAAAACAAATGTGAAATTTGTAGAATAAAACTTGTTTCGTCTATGGCTTGAACACCTTTCGGGTAGTTCTGGAGAATCATCCTACGCTTGGTTATATTATGAAATACCCTGTAATAAAGACGGGAACCTGCAAAGTAACCTTCGTATCTTCAGCTTGTAAACTCAACCTTTTTATAGAGAACAACCTGTCTAGATTTATTTGCCCATAACAATATAGAATCAGCTGATTTCTGGCAACAGTTATATATGACATATGACATAACTAAAGTTCCCTTTTTATATGTTGTAACTTGTAATGGCTGCATAGGGTATAAACAAAAGCAGCAGAGACTGTTGCCTAAAGTATTGAATAAAAATTGAAGCTCCTTCGAGCAACCAGTTTGAAGTTGTTTTCAAGCACGAAATACCGAAAATCAACCAAGAAAAAAATAAAATTCATATGTATTTATTGCTATGGAATTCCAAGAAGTAAGCGTCATTGTGGGGAAACTTCCACTCCGAAGATCCGCAGCAGATCTACAGCCAAAAAATTCGTATTAATTTAAAAACGAAACAAAAAAACGCAATCAATAAAGCCTATAAGCTTATTTTCTATACCATCAAAGTCAAGTCTTATATAACTCGAACCTAGAATGCTTTTAACGTCAATCTTGCATACTCATGGTAATTGTTTGTCTATAATAAAATAAAACCTATATGATCTACAACAAGAATACTCCAATAATTATTAACAGAATTCATTCCTGCTTGTCATTAACAAAAAATAAAACAAAACTTTTGCCTTGTCAACTTCATTTAACTACAAATTCTGCAGCCACTTACTGATAAACCTGAATGCTACTCCAAACGTCAACAAAACAATTGTAAAACTCCCTTTGTTTTCTTCTTTTTTTATATATATATTTTCCGTATTCTTTTTTGTTCTCTTTTTATTTTGCTTTTAACCCTTTTGTGCCCTACGCGAGTTGAAAGCAATTTTCATGCAAAAATATACAGCTCTATGTGTATGTATCTGTATCTCTGTATCTGTATCTTTGCCATTTTCGCTGACAACTGTCGGCTGGCTGACGGAACGTATGACTCATGTACAGGAAACTTACAGGCCAAAGAGAAGAGACAGACAACAGAGCAACCGAGCAGCCACAGCAGCAACTGTGACGCAAATTAGCTAAGAAAACAGACACAAAAGAGATCAAAAGGAGCAAACATGCAACGCCATGGAAAATAAATCAAAATTTTAACGTGGGGCTTAAGAACTGCACTACAAGAATATAATCTGCTGCTGTCTGCAAGCTAGACAAAAGAGATAGAAAGAGATATGTTAAAACCAAAAACAAGAACTAGCTTTTAATTATTATAATATAAAGGTTAATTCCCTAAGCTTTCATACAATATTTCCCTAAAATTCTGAGCTCTTTCGAACGTTCGTTTTCAGCAAAGTGAAATCAACCTAGCAACTATGATAGACATTAACTATACCAATCAGTATATAAAATTGATAATGAATACAAGAACTATTTCGAGATCAATGATAATGAACATCTGGAAAGAAACTGATTGAAAAGTGAGCACAAGGCAACAGCTTTTATAGCTGTTATACACGTAAGTCACGTAAGTTCAAAATTTGATATGGAGCAAAAATATTGAAGCACAAAAACAGAGACCTATTCGAAAAGTTGAGTTAAAACTGAAACTGAGTAATAAACGACCTGCGACAAGTGCCCCAAGTGCAGCAAGTGTCATTAACTAAGTATTTATATCGCTTAGGTTGAGTTTTTTGCCATTGTCAAGTCATACTATATATGGCAGGCACAGTCGCTGCTCTTCCATGGGCGATGGCTAAAAGGTAGAAATTTGCATTTTAGCACATAGCCAGCGATAAAGAGTGTTTCATTTTGGCTTATTGGAGGATGTGAATGAGCCGAAAAGACATGTTTTTGGTATTATGTGCGTGTACGAGTATTATGTAAAGGTGAACTGCGTAGCTCAAACTTATTCTTAGCAGGCTTCTTCTTTTCTTGTCTTCTCTAAACGGTAAACGTATGCACAGACGGGTAATTTCTTATGAAATTCACTCATTGAAATTCTAACGGGTAATCGCTAACAGAAAATATACTCGAACATGTTCAGATACACACACAGATACATAAGGCATAAGCATATATATCTGAATATATTTATATATATATATGAATATCTGTCAGATATGGGTTGTACAAGTAAAAACCACAGCGCGAAACAGCAAAGAAAATAGAAAGTTCTGCGCCAGCGACCAACAACTTGACAAAGCGGCAATAACAACAACAACTATGATAAACATCTTGTTGCACATCGGATTGTTGTTGTTGTGTTCTGTGGCTTTTGCCTCTTTGTTAAGTTGTTAAGTTATGTGCCTTTAAGCCACATTCATGTGTTGTACCTTTTGTTGTATGTTGCAGCAACATGTAGCTATAAAGTGCTGTGAAATGTTGCTGATGTCGCCTAATGCTGCTCCATATCACATTGTAAATACACACACATAAACACACACACGTAAGCACATATATAGTAGTAGCACTGCAGCGAAATGTTGAACAAAGAAAACAGTCGCTGCTAAAAGTATGCCAACATGCCGCGCACGCGTGCAACAAGTTTGTATATATATTCGTATTCGTATTCGTATTTGTATTTGTATTTATATATTGCTATTTGTATTTCTTGTTTGTTGCCAGGGCCTCGAAAACCAAGTCGATACGCGACTCGACTCGATTTGAAGTTGAAGTTGAGTTGTTCAAAAAATCAAACAAATCAATTTAAAATTTTCCAAAAAAAAAAAACCGCAAACGAAACACACACGAAAGTGGGAAATACACGAATGAGACTTTGAAAATTTCGATTTCCTATATATATGTTATATGTTATACTATATTGTTACAATATAGCGTCAAGCAAAGAGGTGTTAAATCACGATATCGAATTTGATTTTTTGAATTTTTTATATAGAGCGTTTTGCCACCTTCCGTTTAACGTCCGTTTTGTTCACCGCTTCGCAGACAACTGATACGTTTATGAAATTTTTATAGAAAGGTTTTAACCGCACGACAAACGAACGAAACGGCGGTGTGTCTTACACACACACACACACGCACACGTGAGTCTCTCTGTGTGTGCGTGTGTATCTATGTGGCATTTGAGCCAAGCTTTTTAGCTTTGTATGCGTAAAGCCAACGCTACGTCTGCTCTTTGGTAAGCTCTTTTACCAATGGCTCTTATACAACGCCAATTGGTAAGAAGTTGCCCAGCCATGGTACGAATACAGGTAGATCATTGTTATAAGAAACAGCTGATTGTCTTCTCTTACACAAAAGAAAAGAGTCTCAGGTGATTACAATTTGAGTCTCTTTTGACTGTTTTCTCTTAAGAGGTGTTGACAAGATTAATGATTTTACTTAACTTAACAATTACGACAACAATTAGTCATAAAGTGCGTTCGCTGATTGTAAAGATCAGTCAGAGTTTAATATAATTAACTCGTTATTATTGTTGTTTGACATTTTCGCAAATACTCGCACTTGTTTCTGTTACTTAAATACCAAAAAACAAAACAAGTGCGCTTAAATGCAGTCTGCTCGACTAGGAGACACCCTAAGTCCAGCTCAGGAGTAGACTTACATTAATAATATGCTTAAATTAGTATAATATATATATATATGTATTAGTAGAATATATCGGTTATAGAAAATCTGCCTTCTTTAGGTCAGGATAAACTCTGGCATCGTTTTATATAGAACAATGAACAGACATGACTTGAACAACTGGACTACTGATATTGATTAAGAACATACTCGTATATAGTTCATGAATGATGCTTCCTTCTGTCTATTAGACACATATTATATAATTATAACCTATGTAGACATTTGAAATGGGTTCAGCGCATAATAACATGACACACTCATCGCTGAAATCAAATTATATGTGCTTTAAATGCCAACTGTTGAGTTCTTGTGAACGCTATTGAACTCGTAATTGATAAAGAATGCTTAAAACACAAAGCTGAAGAGTGTTTGGATGCCCTCAGGCATATTAATCGATCCACGTTCAGCCGAAAATTTATACTCGCTGAAATTATTCATAAATCGCATGAGACAATTGTAACATACGCATAAATCACATGCAGTAACAGTTTTGGGCTAATGAGATCTGTTTTTTCCTTTCCGTTTTAACCCACAAACAGGAAGCAAGTGCTTTACGTTTATAAATTACCCATTTTAACAACAAAACACGCATCAAAAGTGTTCCAGATAGTGAAACTTTCCCAATTTTAGAGAGTAGTTTACGGTAGGCAGTTTACTTACCTAGAATGAAAGAAAAAAAGAACAAAATGCATATTATTAAATAGGCGTTTAGAAAAAGATCCAAAAGTATGTGAAAAAAAGAGATTGTTTAGATTTTTTTTTATAAAAGCTTTTATAAGCTTAATTATCTAAATCTATAAAAGATAAAATTCCCTTTAAAGTATTTAATTTCTGGTAAGAAGAACAATTTCTTCTGAGAGGCAATTCAAGTATATAGTAGGTTATATTATCTCTAATATTTAAATCTAAACCTAAAGTGTTACCATCGTTTAGCTTATTCGGACTGTAGCATAATTATTGTTTTGGAATAGTTAAGACTATCATTAAGACGGCTTTGGCGACCATAAAACCAGTAGGCTTGAAACCAGTATAACTGTATCTAGGCTAGAACGAAAACAATCATCGTAAAAATACAGCTTATTGACACTATTAGATTCGCCAAGATAATTGGCTAAGTGCGTTTAGAGGCCATCAGGATGCAATAAACTGCTTAATTTAAAGCCAAAAGTTAATGCAAATCGATTGACAAACAAATTTAATCGAAATTGTAACGGGAACTGACAAATTTGATATCTAAATCCCAATTGTTAGTTGCTAAAAAGTGAATTTCATTATTAGAAGCTCATAAAGAAATAAATGGGTGATTTGTTAATTACTCGAGCAGTAAAAGCGGAAGTTTATTTACTTCCGAACTACCTGTGCCAAATTTATAGAAATTTACCTCAAATTAACTGTTAAAAACTGTTGAAGCTGTAAAAAATGTTTCCTTTTGAATATTATTCATAAAAAACACTCGCTGACCTTCTTGAAGAGCATTGCCCGTTGCGCTGTGCGTATCTTCAGCTACAACTGACAGAATTATTTAAACAATTGTTTTCTGATTTTAATTTTTTATTTTTTTTTGTATAAAAACACTTCTATTGAATTTTGTTAACATGCCACATAATAATTGAGCATTTCGCTGTCTGACATCAACGTCATCAACGTTGACGAATACAAAACAGCGCAACATGAATCGAAAAGAAACAAAATTGAATTAAAACGTATTTATTAAGTATGTGAATCAATGTTTGTATATATATACTATAGGTAGGTATGTAGGTATATAGAAAATATGAAAAAGGCAGACACGCAATGCATAACCAACCTGAACAACACAACAACAACTACAACAGCTGTCCAACAGTTCAATGACACTTTGTTTCATGTTCAATAACAATTGCAACTGACAACACAAAATTGTAAACAAACCAAATAAGTTTTAATTGACTTAAGCCAAGAAACTGCGAGAATCAATATAGAATTTATCAAGAAATTATATAATATCTTTGATATTTAATTATAGTGATTTATTAGTAACAGGTGGATTAAAAACTAATTTGTAGTTTCGGGAAATGAATCTATTTTAACAAGTGAGGATATTTTACCATCATTTGATACTTTCAGTCGAAGTTCTTGAGACAAAATGGTATATTTTCTCAGCTGATATTATGTTATCAGAAATTATAAGAAGTGATAAAATGTGGTAATATCAAGATATTATCTAGTTCCAAGTTTCTCTACACGTCAAAGCCTAAAATAACTACTATGTTATACAAATAACTATCGAGAAAGTAAACTGCGTCGTACAGAAAGCAACATCGCTTTCTAATTTAAGAACCTCCTACGTAGGAAATTTTAGTTCAATAAACTGTAGACAATATGATAGAAATGAAGTAACTTTGTTGACCAACTAATTAGCTAATCGTACAGTCAAGGTTGTTCTATATGAAATATAGCACAAAAGTTATGAGTACCAATTATAGTTTTATTTATCACACATTAATCATACATTTCTATCATTAGTCATGAGTCATGAGTGTATTAGAATAACACAATGTATTAAAAGATTTTAAAAATAAACTATTACCTATAGTATTTATTAACTATGTTTGTAGGTTCGCCAATTGAAATAGTATCCCAATTGAATGGACTAAGACAATTAAATAAGCCCATTAATATGCGTATCATAGTTTAGTGCCACTGACATTGAAATTTGCCAAGCAAAAATCGCGAAAACACAAACAAAATTTCGCTGCGACAATTTCAAAGCAACTGCGATTAGCAGCTGGCAGCAATTTGTAGCGTCGTCTTCCGTGTCGGAAGATGATGTTGGCTCATCAATACACATAAACATAAATCAGTATATAAGACTAACAACACAAACACCATAGCACACTGAACACATCGCCGTCTAACTGGGCACCTATCAAGTAGCCATACAATCGCTACTTCTACTCAAACTGATAGATCTGAATATAAACTTGCACTCGCGTAAGTTTCGCATTTCAATTGAAACGTTTGCAGCTTACAAAATCAGCAAAGAAAATAAAAGCTACGCAGAGTTATTCATACAATTCAAACGAGTGCTTTATATCGTACAATGAATACAGTATTTAGTTTATAGTTTAATTTTATTATGATATAAAAGTTAATTTTATTGTTTTTTTTGTTATAGTGGTGCAAATTGCAAACTGTTGATTTATGATTGATTTACTCAAGCGAATCAATATTTATAATACCCCGTACCCATAAAACCACAGAAAATTTACTATTTTTAACATAAAGGCTGCTAGTATATCACTTGGGATACCTTTGTACTAAATGTGAGCACCTAATGAGAGCTCCTTGACTCCTGGCTTTTCCCTGGGAGACTCTGTGCTAGCTACCTCAATCCTAATTACAGGATGTCTTATAGTCGTTCACTTGCTTTTTTTTTTGAAGAATTTGGACTAATTTTAAAGTGATTATTGCGCCTGTTCCAGTTTTATAACTCTTGGAAATAATTATAATAATTTTTACGCAGTTTGAAGCGTTGAGTTCAATGAGCTGCGTTGTAGAACTTCCGACATGGTTTCGTCGGATGCGCCTGGTTAGCAGCTCATTGGCAGTCAACTGGGACATCATATTATTAGCGATTTATGTGGCCCGATAATGGCCATTTGCGATTTTACGGCTAACACGCTGAGCAAATTGGCAAATAGTTTGCATTCACCACAACAGTTTTTCCCACCAACGGAAGTTAACCGAAAATTAATACATACATACGAATAAACACAAAACAAACACAATTAACAACTACCAGGTATTTCCCCCAAAAAATGTCAGGCCAAACAGCTAAAAAAAAACAGCAGCAAAATAATTCACTGGAATTATAAAAAAAAGCCTGTTTTAACCTCGTCTCTTGAAATCGATGACAGCCATTGACGTCATTCGATGCGGTGCATTCAATTCCATTCCCTGGGCGCCTCCGACTGTCATCGACCATCTGCCGTGGACCATCTGTGTGTGACCTACATACACTTCACTTGCTTTGCCCTGGAACTGCAGTTTGGAGAGCTGGCAGGTCATCTATCGCTATCGAATGCATACGAATTATGGCCAATTGGCTGTTGAAATGAACAACTTTTTAGCCATTATCTACATAAGAGTAACTCTTTGTCCAGTAAAAGTTTATTTAGTATTTATTCAGTTATATATATCAGACATTTAACGGTCTATATTCATAGCTATGAATCACTCCTTTATTATATATATTCATTAAGTAGTTTCCGTTCAATGCTCGTTAAATCCGAAGGTGACTCATGAATATATACTAAATACTTTCCCGTTAGCCCTAGATACTTTTCTTCCACAGAATTTAACTTTTCTTTACGCTATCTGAATAAACAATACAAAATTTATTAATCACATAGAGAAAACTTATATTCAATACGGTTCGGGTGGTTCTCACTTTTTCTTTCTTTCATTAGAGATTTAAGATTACAACATTGAGTCCAAATAGGTTTTTGTTTTATTTATAGATTGACTTTATAGCTGGATAACCGCTGCGTTTGCAATAGATTTCCCAATGAATGTTATATGTTATTTATGCATAGATAAACCCAGTTTTCCTGGCATGTAAAAGGTCTCGTGACTATGCGGAAGTAGACGCATTACAAATATTTCATTTGCATAAAGATGTCTCATAAGAAACTGATCAAAGATATACAGATATCCAAAAAATTGCTTGAACATTTTCAACTCCATAACATCAACGAAAAAGCTCCTAAATTATGCAATGACAATGACAAGCAAAAATTAAAGATATATATACAAAAATATATATACGATATAAGAAGCGTGAGCTTCCCAGAAGTTTCACAGCTCTTAATGTAAATTGCTGTACGATTGCTAAAAAACCAAAAAAGAAAAACAGAAAGAGAAAAGAATGCTCTAGTCTCGTGGAAGCGACTACGAAATACCCTGTAGGGTATCATATTGTCGTATAATATATTACAAAATAACGAATCTATACAATTCTTAAGATCTACAGACACCAATAGACACCTGATCGAAGCAGGTGTTCATAATCAATAAGAGGTGTACTTCAGACTGCTTAAGCTGTTAACTTCAGCAAGTATATTACCCCAATTTAGATTGTGACCAGGGTATAGGCCAATACAAGGCGGACTGAAATTGGTTAAGGATCATTAACAAGAAGAAAGCTCGTATCGGGTACAGTTATATGCAATTTATTGCATTGCAAATAAATAAAAGAAATTACCTCAAGATTCGATGTGAGGACCGAAGTTAATGCTGAGTTATGCATACAATTAAATGACGACAAAAAGCACAAGAGTCACAACGGCAACAAACAATTGGGCCACAATTAGGCCAAAATAATATTAACCGGCTATGAGGCTTGAAGTCGGCCTTGAAATACTTAAGAAATGCTACATGAAATGCATAAAACTAAACTAATGCAACTAATGCGGGAATTTCAGATATATCGTATATTATCATATACACAAAAGTGAGATTACAAGTGTGTTCCTTGATTTGAGTAAACACACACAACACACACTAGAAGGCACAACAAATATTGAAACTGAACTCAAATTCAGCTCCTGCATTTCAATTGAAGTGCTTGGATTGTTTGCTGCTGTTAACCGAGTTGGTGGACACTAAGTTTACAGTTATGCACAACACAGAAGGTAGCCAAAATTCCAAGATAAATTTAATTAATGATGATTTTTGTTGTATTTTTCATACGATTTACCGGTTTTTGAACTTTTCCCTACGCCCAGACCTCTCGCTCTGTTTCACTTAATTTATGCAGCTGTTTTTAATTTTCATTCGTTTCGATTTCGGATTTTTGTAAAATAATTTCTCTGATCATCTGGAGGTCTCGATACGCCTCGCCTCACAGTACGAGTATGTGTGTCAAAAGGGTCTAAGCAAGTAATCCTTAAACATATTTGCATATCATATAAAGCCCTTTATTCAGACCTCAAAATTTAGGTCAAGTCTAGACAATTTTTATGAGCACTTTGCGCTTGACACTGACATGCGTTTAATTGTCAAGCAGAACATTTGAGTCGAGGAAACAAGACAAAAATAATAAAAATAATAGTAAAACAAATAAACTATCGACTAGAGGAGCAGCTGAGTATTATTGTAATTGTAATTGTAATTGTAATTGAATTCAATGTTTACATTTCGGCTAAACAACAATTGATATGTGACTCTGAGCGTCTGTCCATAAGGTTGGTCATCAAATCTTAATTGCTTTGGCATACAAATTACATGCGAGGGTCGTTCAATGAAAATATGTTAAATTATGATATATATATTGTCTATATAACCCTTTAACTGCTTGTGTATATGCCTTTAAATGGTTTTGGAATGTTTGAATAGAAGTCTTACACTAAGCCTTCGAAAAGGGACACTTTATTTACAGATAATCGTGTAAGTACGAAACAAATTGAGAAAGAAAATAGATTATAGCATTCAATTGGATTAAGTTTAAATAAATTTCAGAGGCCAAGCACATTAAAATGTATTAATGACATCCCAGTCAACGCGCTGCTGGACTGACTAATTTTTATTTGTATAACCCTGAACTGTTCTAAAAAATTAGGCAATGTCACAAAATTGCGAGTATATAAACATTTGCCTGATGATCTTAAACACAGATAGTTTGACATAGTTTGTCTTTGAAAAGGAAATCTCCAAATTAATATTGATATTCAGCTAAATATCAAAGGCAGCAGCTGTTGTCTGACTGTCTGTTGTTTCGGTATAACATACAGCTTTTTATGATTGTTGATATGAATATGCATGCAATAAAATCATATAAACAATTTGGCGCCATAGACAACCTTTGTTGTTGCTATAGAAACCATAAAACTAACAAAATTGCCAACAATTGCCCAGCAGCAAAAATAACAAACAATAAAAGATAAATGCAAATTAAATACAAAATTCAAATCAAATTTTCTACAAATTCCAAACGTGTTGTAATAAAACATTGCCTACTTTCAGGCTGCAAGTACTTTTAATGTTAGCGATGACACCAACCATAACAAACTCTTAACTATATGGAATAATTGGATTACTTACGGTTCTGCTTCAATGGATTTCAATTTGGCCACATAATTGGATGGTATATAGCCCTCCTGACGCGTTTTCTTGCTGCGCGCTAGCCACCAGTCACCCTGTAAATGGGATAAAATAATGTATGATAAAAAAAGAGGTTTTATATGGAGACTATACTTTATTATAAAAAGCATTTATAATGTAGAAAAACAATGAGATAAGCTGTTTGATGTTTGCTGTTGAGTACTTGCTTATCAAAGGAACTGGGTAACATCATTTAATTGTGTGATAGCAACAACGACTGTATTGTTTTTACTTATAGATACTATCAGAATTACTGCCAACCATAACAAATTAACTGACTCATTCAACGTGCAGAGAAGTCTATTAAAGTTAAACGCAGTTGCTTATACATACATATATATTAAATCGCAACTAGAATTGAAGACGATTAAAATGTTGTACAGATACTGAAGATTAATACATTTGTTTTTTGAAATCTATTTAAGGCAATTTAAATGGTTTCAAAACTATCATTTGATATATGGATCTGTCTGCTTTTGAAAAATGTCTGCGATTGGCGAATCGAACTCGACGTCAAGAAATATTTCACAAGAAAACGTATTTACTGTGTTTATTTGTTGAAATTTAACAATTTTGCGATTAATTAACTAACAACTCGACTGTTGATTGGCTGCCGGCTTTGTTTTGATTACTGTTTTTGTAGATTATTGTTGTTGCTGTATCATTGAACAACAGTTTACACACGAAGCTTTAACTATAATTAATTTAGCTGTCGTCAAGGGAAATAAAAGCGAATGCGAAACCCAAATGAATTTTATATTCGTGCAAATTCATTTCTCGTCGCTTCAAATCTAAGAGTAGCTCTGGCCGCAAATGTGAAACGTGTTTCGCAGTCTTTTGATGGAGCCAAACCAACCAGTAAGCCAGACAGACAGCCAAGTGGCCAACTATGCATAGTTCGAGTAGGTTTTGGATCTATGGAACGCAACTCTCATTGAATTGACTCAGCTGTAGCTATCAGTACGGCACTTGCCATTCCCAGTAGTCACTTGGACATACTCGCACATAGTTCATATTTGTATGGGTAGGTAATAAAAATTTTCTTGATTGTTGACTATCAATTTGCAGTGGGCGACAGCACAGCTGTTAAAAAAAAAAAAGAAAAAAATTCGCACACACACGCAACCTGTGCCCAGAAATAACAACTAACAATCAACAACAACCACAGCAGCAACAACAAAAGCAATTTAGACACGCCAAGCTATAGTTTTTGGCTATACCCCGTTAAGAAAGCAAGTATTGGGTATATACTCTTGGAAGCCCTTCAGGAAAAGAGAAAATCTTTGCATTCAGCAAGGGATTTAGGTAAGACACACAAAATTGGTAGTAGATATGAAACAGTTGTCATATAGAAAACTGATTTAATAATAAAATTTTATAGTCATGTTTTTTTTTAAATGAAATATTTAGTTCGTCTCCTAACTAAAAAAGCTATAGCTTAAATAATTTATAATATATTTTCTGATTTTTTCTTACAGACAAGAAAAGTGAAAAAATGATTGAACGATCATTAACATTGATCGATAATTATAAATGCTCATAATTATAACATTCTCATACTTTTTAACAAATTACAGATCATATCTGCAAACTAACTAAATCTATTTACTATACAATAGGGTATCTTTGAGTCGATCAACTCCATTTTGTTTTTATGTATTTACTAGATTTTTCTGCTGAAATTTTTATTACATGTTGTGCTTTATTTTCGTGTAATTTACCATTCACGCATTGGCTTCGCTACGTTACAATTTGCGAAAAAGAGAGAAGAAAAATACGAAATAAAAGTTGAAAAAATAAAAAACGAAAATTAAATTAAAAACTTTATTCATTCGGTGGTTAGATTGCTTGGTTTGCTTACGCGCTTTCCATGTCTGATATTTTTATTATTTAATTTTATAAATATATATATGTATATATATATTTTCAGCTCTTTGTTGAAGCTCTGCAAATAGCAATAAAAGCAAAAAACTAACAACCCAGCAACAAGGCGAAACTGGCTTTTGCCAAATTTGTACAACGCTTTTGACTTGTTTGGATAAAAGAAGAGATACAGTTAGATATTCAAACGAGTTTATCTAATATTATTAACGATAATTGCAATTGATGTATAGCATCTATCTCTCTTTCTCTGTAGATAGACAATAACACATCCAATGTCTATTCCCGTAACGTCTACCCCGACTCCTCTATTCAGCGGGTGCTCAGAGTCAAGTGCTTGGCTATCATTAGCCTGGGATACGATAATGTCTGTGGAAAGGTCAATGAACAGACATTTTAGGGTTCATTGTTTATTTGTTATTTTGTTGCTTTTGATTTTTTTCTTTTTCTTCTTCCATCTCTTTCGGCATTCATCTCTGTCTCTCTCTCTCTCTACAACTCCCTTGTACAATGTTTTCTAAAAAGTGCATTTCATAATCGCGTGCCATAGCATGTTTACTTTGCTTTTGGGGAACTGCTTCTATATACGATTATAAGAAAAACATATATACAAATCTTTGTTTATGTATGCTCTGATACCATTGAAAATTAAACTGATTTTTTTCTTATACACGCTGGATTTTGATGTTGAAAGTGAAATACAAGTCTTAATTCAGAGGAACTTAAGACTTTGTCTATTATCAGAGACTTTAGATTTTATGATTACTTATGTACAAGCTAGATTATGATACCTTCTCTGAGCTGTTGACCCCAATACAGAGGTTCACTTAGTTTAAACTTTATTCCCATCTTATCTTAATTGGCCTATACAATTTCTATGACAGATATTTAGAAGTAGTTCCTAAAGTTCTTTTTACGGCTATCGAAAAGTTTACTTTGTATTATTATTGAAATTCTTTAAGATAACATTTTAACAGAAGTTTCTTTAAGTGCTTGAAATATTTTTCTAGGCTTAGAGCAACAATCCAGAACTGAGTCAGGGTAATAAAATTCTTTACATATGAAATACAACAAGAAAATTATATAGCCCTAAAAGCAGAGGCATGCAACTAACAAAAGCATTTTGCAGCTGCAGGGAAGAGAGGTAATCTCTTCAGCTGTGGGGCATCTTGAAGGAGTTTCATTTAGCTTCCTACTGCCAAAGAGCCCTGCCCCAATGCGTCAGGCGACTTCTTTAGTGCTAAATATGAATGCAACTTCTTTTTCTTTCCATTCTTCCTTCGCAAACTAAGCAAGAGAGAGACGCTAAGAATGCAATAAGAGTGTGTGTAGTATGCGTCAGATGAGAGTATGTGTGTGTGTGTGTGAGTGTGCGTATGTAATATGGTGTGTATTTATGCGATGTTTGTTGGCAAATGACAATGAACAGAAGAGAAGACAACCGACAAGCGACAAAGCTGACGAAGCGACACACCCATAAAATATTTTAACATACAATTTTGATTTCTATGCATCACGTTGAGCTCAACGGAGTTGCCGTTGTAGAAAAGTTTATAAAAGGAAGTCCCGGCACTTTTTATAATGCCCTATACCCATTAAAAAAATGTACAAAGGGTCTAATAGAGTTGTGCAAAATCATATAATAGGCCAAAGGAGGCAACTTTTTCTTAGGAATGATACGATCTATGGATGGATCTGTAAGTGGGACAGACTATAGAGTAGATCGCGGCAGTGTGTACATCAGAAGAAATAAATTTTTCCAGGGTATCATCTAGTGGTACACACTCTGCTAGAAGAGTATAGCACGTTTTCTTTTTTTGGTTGTGGCAAGCTGAAACTCTTATTGTAAAAGTTACTCTTGTTGTACTTGTACTTTAATTAAACGCTGCTGTCCCCGCACAGCCACCGGAAATGGCAGAGAGCTGCTGTTACTCTACTCTGTTGGTGACAGTTGACAGAGATAGAGAGAGAGAGAAAAAATGGAAGATATAATGGAGAGAAGCACATCTTAATGGATGCTATGCGCTCAATTATAAGGGTAAAAAAATATTGCTGCACATTTCATAAGACTCGCAGCGAATTGGATATTAAATCGGATTCTTATTCCGTTATGTGTGCGCAATTCTTGGCCCATAGCCAGAGGTGGACGTCATGCTTTTAGGCGCCGCCACTTGTCTGAGCAATCAGCAAGGCAGTCGCAGTCAGGCAGCCAAGCGGTCAGCCCTACCCCTACTGCCTCATCCTCTGTGCTCTTTGGCCTGATCATCCCGTTCCCATTCCTAGCCGTAAGGTGGTCATGGCTCTTCTGACGTAAACTCTTTAAATATGCTTGATGAATACATATATAAAGTGTGTTCTGCAAGAGTTGAATGCGCCTTATGGCCACTTATGTCACAATAGAAATATCCCCTAGTGGTCGGGGGTCTGACCTCCATGGGGCTAATCATAGAATTTCTACAAATATGCCAGCTATGTGAGTATTGCTCTGTTCAATGGCCGTGCTATAAGCGATTGTCTGGTCGATCAAGTTCTGTTTTGTTTTTTTTCTTTTGGAGTTGCAGTTGTTCGTTTAATTGCAACCGAATTTACAGGTAACTGTTGATAGTAAACGTTTATACTCTTTACATTTTCAACTTTACAAGGCATCAACAACGAAATGCTAAACAATTCTCATTTGACTCACAGATCTATAACCATTGAATGAGTCTTTTAACATTAATTTACATATAAAATATTAAGCAGCTAATGTTAACATTTTTATGTTATGTAAAGTAACTGTTATAATAACATAACCGGCATGCCTTTGACGGCTTTCTTAGGAATTCCCACATTTTTGAGCTCAGATAATAAGTATTTGTATGTTTGATTAAATTATTTAAACAGCTACTGCTTCCTTTTCGCCAAATAAACATTATGCTAAGGTAGGGTATTTGCACAATTTTAAAGGCAGTCAACACAAAAATGCAGTTTAACTTAGAGTTGAAATATTTTATGCAGTTTTTTTTGTTGGTTTGTTTTTGAGTTGTTTCAAGTGGCAACGAGCGAGCAAAGAGTTGGCCACAATTACATCCTCTGTTCTGTGGAAGCTCGAAGACGGTGACATTGAAATAAACTTCAAATGCAAACATAATAAAAAGTTGCAAATAAGAGTTATGATTATGATTAAGTCTCATGACGCATAGTTAAATATTGTTGTAATTGTAGTTGGAAATTTTATATGAAATACTTGCGATCAATAAATAAATAAAACGATAAAATATAACGAGCCATATCAAATGATGACTTTTACTTGAAATTAAGAGTCTGAGATTGATTAATGTGGAATCACTTGTTTGGATTGAACTTGAATTGAGAAAACAACTTTTATCGAACAATTAGCTAATTAATATCGATAAATTGGTAAATAATCAACAAGCTTTCGAGGCAAGCTAAAAATTCCGTAAGTTAAAACATGATTTTCGCATGACGAAAACTCTTTCACGATTAAACATAAATTGCATGAGGCGTACTCTGCTTCAATGAATCGAATAATTAAAGCTCTCACGAACTTTTGATTAAATATGTAATTTATGCATCGAAAAATACACAGAAAATCCAATTGGACAATGCCGCATATACTTTTTCGATAAGATATACGATTGGCAGTTGTTATCAATGCTTCGACACCTCTATTTTTTCATTTTTTGACTCTCTCAGACACTCTTCCAGCTCATTTGGCATATGATTCACTCACCTGTGTGTCATTCAATATTTCCAAGTGCTCACCCTTACGGAAGCTCAAGTCCTCATCTGTGCGCGCATCGTAATCATAGAGGGCGACAAATATCTTGGCATTAGCATTGGCAGCATCGCTTTCGGGTATTTGTGGCACCGGACGTATTTGTTCCGTTGGTTGTCCGGGCATGGGCATCGTTATTTGCGGTACACCCACACCCACTCCGACGACACCAATGCTGGCGCCTGGATCGTCGAGGGGATTGCGTACATCGCCTGCGTGAGGTTTGTCGTTGTCCGGTTTCTGTGTGCGTAGGCAGTTGCCCATTGTGAGGAAGGTTTGCAAGCTGGAGCCAAAAACAGCTTCTCAGTGCGACACTTGTGACGTATTAAATGCAATGAATGGAAGCCAAGTTGTTGTAGTTGTAAATGTCTTTTGTTGTTGTTGTTGTGGAGTTACTGTTACTTTCACTCACACACAAACACAGACGAATGCACGCCAATTACAATTCAATTGCACTCGTTTGTTTATACTGAGGACGAAACACACGCACACACACATACGCGATATAAACACACTATACTATCTGTTGTTGTTTCTTTGCTCACTCGCGATCAACATGGGGTGTTGGCACTTATCTCTCTCGCTCTTTTTACAATGTTTGTTGCGCTTGAACGTCGCGCGTCGTCAGTTTAATAATTAATTTGTGATGCTTTTGTTGCTGTGCATTTATGTCAATGCATAACTGCTCCACTATATTTAGCGATTATGATTTATTGAAGCACTCTAAACTAAATTAAATGCTTACACACACGGCTACCACTGTTGTGACTGCGTTTGTATGTATTTTCTGACTTTTTGCATGTGTATATGTATGTAGTGTATATAGATGTGATGCTGGTGGCCAAACAACAAGACGGACGCGACCAAAAAAACAATTTAAAAACACTGATAAACTATTGAAGCACATGCACACATTATTATTGAATTCTTCTTCACCGATTGTTGCATTTATTTTACATTTTTAAGTTATTTAATTCGCTTTTTTCCAGCTGCAGCGAAAATGGCTCCTCGATGAAAACCTGCGCGACAGTCGATAGCACTGTTAAAGCAATGGCATCGATGCGTTCGAAGTGATAGTCTATTGAGCAGGTATGCAAAACGATTTATTCTAGGGCTGCACCATATATGTAGTCTGGCAACGCCTGCAATTAACATTAACATCCCGCATCGATAATATAATGTAAAAGGGCTGTTAACTATTATATTATCATATGTTTATTCAAATCATAATCTTATTATGGCGATTAATAACCATTTTTATTATAGATTATATTAAAAATAATTACCAAATGAAATGCTGTCTGGTATTATGTTTATTATATTGTAAAATTCAAATATAAGCACCGGTGTGCACAGAACCTTCTGCTACATTGTGCCTGAGACATAACTTATCGAACTAGCTAGCTCAGTTTAAATGATTCATATAATCGAACATATCTGATGGACCTAAATTTTGACACTTTTCGTTTATTAATTTGAGAAAAAGTCTTAGCGAGTACAGAGCTCTTCTAATAATTCGTAAAAAGCATTTGTAATTATAAAATCTGTGCAAAATGGATATTAAATCGTTTTTGTATTCATATTGTGCTAAGAATCAAATAGAACCCAAGTTTGAAGTGCGCCCAACCGGTAAATACATGCACACACTCACAGCGCCTCTTAATTTTCATACCACCCTATCGATTTTTAGGACCAAAACACCGACAGCGTTTTTTGTGTGAAGTACGCGTTGAACCATTTTCTTATATTGCTGTGGGAAACTCTGCCAACAAAAAGGATGCCGAAAAGAATGCCTCACGTGATTTCATTAACTATTTGGTACGTATTGGCAAAATGAATATCATCGATGTGCCACAGGATCCACACGAAGCTGCTCTCGGGGAAGGCGTAATCTATGACGTAGGCAATGACAACAATCGTGGTGGTGGCCAACAACGTCACGTGTTTGCCAACCAAGCGGGGCCACAGGATCTGGGTGAGGCCTACCGCCCACTTGATCATCAGGGTGGGGACAAGCACCGCTTCAACATCATTGATCATGTCCAAGAGCAAAAAGACATGAACGAGGCGGAATCAATTGATGTAAATGCCGCCATACACGGTAATTGGACCATCGAGAATGCCAAGGATCGCTTAAATATCTACAAGCAATCCAATAACATACGCGATGATTACAAATATACGCCCGTGGGCCCAGATCATGCCAGGTATGTATGCGGCATGCATAAAACTGTTATTTTTTTGGTTTTTTTTATAAGGAAAGCTGCGTTCTGGATTTAGCTTTAATTGGCCTAAATCTGGAGCGAAGCTCGTAGTTCTTTGACAATTACCTGCTGTGTGCAATCTGTGAACAAACACCTACATCTTAACGCATACATGATTACAGTACACACTCGATACACCAAACGAAGCTCTTTATTTTTTACCATTTGAAGATAGAGACAGCACTTATTTTGAGTGAAATATTAACATACTAACAATTGATTGAGTTCATTTAAATACAGGGTACACATTAAGAGTAGTTAACACTTTGCTGCCTACTAACCCTTTTAACCAGTAATCGTATAAAGCCAAGTAATAAATTTTTGACTGTTAATTAATTATAAACAACTCTTTGTATTTTCCAATTTCTCTATCTATATGCATATAAAGTAGTCCATATATTTTGAAAGAGCAATTAGTCTATTGAATGTGTACTGTATATATGGTACATATGAAAAGATCAGCAGTATGTGCAGCTGGGCTTTCAGAGCTACGTGGCACAGAGTACAAAAAGACACATCCTCACCTGGAAGGCACCAACGACTACACAACAAATACACAGATTAGCGGCCACCAGACAATTGGCTTTAATAAAATTATGTGCACACTGTGCTCTGAAAGTCTGGCATTACGATTATTAATAGTTCCATCAGATGTGCACAGCAGGTTGAGATTTGATGTCTTGACCGCTATGGTAAGTGTGGCTAGTTTAACGAGACAATTAACAATTTAATTATGTTTGATAACAATTTAGGAGCTTTATGGCAGAGCTGTCCATATATGTGCCCGCCCTGAAGCGTAAGGTGACCGCACGTGAAACGGGTTCCAATAAAAAATCAGCCAGTAAATCTTGTGCTCTCTCACTGGTGCGTCAATTGTTCCATCTCAAAGTAGTTGAGGCGTTTAGCGGCACACTTAAAAAGAAAAAGGATGAAGACCTTAAGCCGTACCCGGTTAAACTGGATCAAAGGTTGATCGATAGCGTGGATGAAGTCATAAAGGATTTGGATCTACCCGTTGTTAGTCCACACAATATTAAAGTGGAAAAGGAAGGCCCTCCCATGTCTCTAATTGTAAGAAACTGAATTAAACTATTGTGTATTCAATCTTTCTCTAACCTTTTGATGTCATCCTCAACCAGGTAAATCCGAGTCGCTATGACACACATCAGGAAAGTGATAAGCGTCCGGAATGTAGCGCTGTTATACCGTGGGCACCACCACAGCCCAACTGGAATGCCTGGCATGCTTGTAATATAGATGAGGGTGAATTGGCCACTGCATCCATTGATTCTCTATCCGTTGAATTTGAACGTGAAATGAGGGATCGACGTCAGAATGATGCCGAGTACCGACAGTTCCTAGAATTCCGTGACAAGCTGCCAATTGCAGCTATGCGCGCCGAAATTATGACTGCCATTAACGAGAATCCAGTGGTTATAATCCGTGGTAACACTGGCTGTGGCAAGACCACACAGATAGCTCAATATATTCTGGACGACTACGTGTCATCTGGGATGGGTGCTTATGCCAACATTTATGTAACCCAACCCCGTCGCATTTCGGCTATTTCGGTGGCCGAACGTGTTGCGCGCGAACGCTGCGAACAGCTGGGTGAAACTGTTGGTTACTCAGTGCGCTTTGAGTCAACCTTCCCACGTCCGTACGGCGCCATCCTCTTCTGTACGGTCGGTGTGTTATTGCGCAAACTGGAGGCGGGCATGCGAGGCATATCGCATATAATTGTGGATGAGATACACGAACGCGATGTAAACAGTGACTTTCTATTGGTCATATTGCGTGACATGGTGGCAACTTATCCGGATTTGCACAGTATGTTCATTAAGTCAAATAGTGTCCAGGTGCCCAAATTAATAATCTTTCGTTTTCCCAATGTTTTCAGTCATTTTGATGTCGGCCACCATTGATACAACTCTGTTTTCGCAATATTTTGGAGATTGCCCTGTGCTAGAGGTGCCTGGTCGTGCTTACCCAGTGCAGCAATTCTTCTTGGAGGATATCATACAGATGACACAGTTTGTACCATCGGCAGAGTCACGTCGCAAGCGCAAAGAAGCTGATGATGAGTTGTGTATAGCATCCACTGAAGAAAAGGATGACAATGAACAAAATCTAAATAAGATTTGCGAGGACAAATACACGGAGCAGACACAAAATGCAATGGCACAGCTATCCGAATCGGATGTTAGTTTTGAGCTACTCGAAGCTCTGCTAATTCACATCAGATCAAAGAACATTCCCGGTGCAATTTTGGTCTTTTTGCCTGGTTGGAATCTGATCTTTGCATTGATGAAGTATTTGCAGAGCTCCAGTAACTTCGGAGGCTCAGAGTATTGTATATTGCCTTGCCATTCGCAAATACCACGTGATGAACAGCGGAAGGTCTTTGATCCTGTGCCCGAAGGGGTCACCAAGATTATTTTATCCACCAACATTGCAGAGACCTCCATTACCATCGATGACATTGTGTTTGTCGTGGACATTTGCAAGGCGCGAATGAAGCTCTTCACGTCCCATAACAATTTGACAAGCTATGCCACTGTTTGGGCCAGTAAAACCAATTTGGAACAGCGTAAGGGTCGTGCTGGTCGTGTACGTCCTGGATTTTGCTTTACGCTGTGCTCAAGAGCACGCTTTGCCCAACTGGAGGAGAACTTGACGCCGGAAATGTTCCGCACACCTCTGCATGAAATAGCTTTGACGGTGAAGCTGCTGCGCCTTGGAGCCATACATCATTTTCTATCCAAGGCACTGGAACCGCCGCCCGTTGATGCTGTGATCGAGGCTGAGGTACTGTTGCGCGACATGCGCTGTCTGGATTCCAATGATGAGTTGACACCGCTGGGCCGCTTACTGGCACGTCTACCTATTGAGCCACGTCTGGGCAAGATGCTGGTGCTGGGCACAGTATTTGGTTGTGCTGATCTTGTGGCTGCCATGGCCTCATATTCCAGTACGTTTTCCGAGGTGTTTGCTCTGGACATTGGACAACGACGTTTGGCCAATCATCAGAAGGCTTTAAGTGGACGCAAGTGCTCCGATCATGTAGCTATGATTGTAGCTGCACAAATGTGGAGAAGTGCCAAAAATCGTGGTGATGATGAGGAGGCACGTTTCTGCGAATGGAAAGGACTGCAAATGTCAACGATGAATGTCATGTTCGATGCCAAGATGCAGCTGCTCGATCTTCTTCAGCAAGCTGGCTTCCCAGAGGAGTGCATGCTGCCACACAATGTTGATGCCAATGTGGATGATCCAGTGCTTGATATTTCCCTAGCGCTGCTCTGTCAAGGCCTCTATCCGAATATTTGTGTGCACAAGGAGAAACGCAAGGTCCTCACCACCGAATCGAAAGCAGCGCTGCTTCACAAGACTTCGGTGAACTGTAGCAATTTGTCTGTAAGCTTTCCATATCCATTCTTCGTGTTTGGCGAAAAGATTCGCACTCGCGCAGTGTCCTGTAAGCAAATGTCCATGGTATCGCCGATTCAGGTAATGATTTTTGGATCCCGCAAAGTCGATTTGGCTCACAATAATATTGTACGCATTGATAACTGGCTAAACTTCCAAATGGATCCAGAACATGCGGCTAAAATTGGTGCCCTTAAGCCGGCTTTGGAGGATCTGATTACCATTGCATGTGATAATCCCGGTAGTGTGCTGCAGCTAGATGAGCCCTATGCCAAACTTGTGAGAGTGGTCAAGGATTTGTGCATTATGAATGCGGGCGACTATCAGCTGCAGCGTGACTCTGGGATACTGCCGTTTATGTCTCGCGAGTCGAACAGTGGCGGAGGACCAAGTAAGCGTGGCCGCTTTGATGGAGGCGGATTCGGTAGAAACGAAGGAAGAGGAGGAGGAGGTGGTGGTTATGGTAGGGGCAGCGGCAGGGGTGGAGGAGGTAACTTTGGCAATCGAAGTGGCAGCAATTATGGCAACTTTGGCGGCAACGGCGGCGGTGGAGGTGGCGGTGGCGGCGGCTATAATAATGGAGGAGGCGGTTATAATAATGGAGGAGGCGGTTTTAACAATGGAGGAGGTGGTTTTAACAATAGAGGAGGCGGTTATAATAATAGAGGAGGAGGAGGTTATAATAATAGAAGCGGTTTTAACAATAGAGATGGATTAGAAGGATTCATTGGTAATTACACAAATAGTGGTAACTTTGGATCTGGAAACAACTCTGATAGCGGCTCCTGGGGTCACTTTTCAAATCGTAGGTCCAGACGCTTTTAATCCAAAAGACTATTATGTTTAGTTATTTTATCTTTAATACATTCGCTACGACTGATTCGTATGCACAACAAATATAAATAAATAAATAATAAATAGAAAATGTGTAGTCATAAAAAAAATGTTTTGTTTCTGATTATAATCTATTGTAATATTCATATATATATATAATATAATAATTAATTAAGAAAATATAATACAGTAGACGTCCGGCTTAACGTACCTCGATTTAAAGTACTTGTCTAATTTTTACATTGAGTACAAGAAGCCAACAAAAAAACATGGCCTTATATGAGCTTAAGTACTTCATTTGAAAATCGAGGAGAAGGGCCGTTGACTCACTTAAAAGGGGTAATTCTTAGGATTGTTTGTGATGTCGAAAAAAATTGACAAAGTTGAAGACAAAACGCATTTCTGTTGTGTAAAAGATAATTTTGAATAAAGAACTGGTCAAGATATGTTCCATATAATATATATACCTAATAATTATATGTATATAATATTGATATTTATAGAAAATAATAATACGGTAAAAGTTAATTTTTACACTCCGTTTAACGCATTCGCGACAAGGGTTCTCAGTTGAGTACTCGAAATAACGAACTATTCGATCTAACGTACAGGGGCTTGCATTTAATGGTTCGTTAAACCGAACTTAGAATCACTTCTCATTTGTAATTTAAAAATAACGTCGATATGTTTTTGTTATCGAAACAAAGAATATAATGTTAGTCGCTGCTTGAGAAAATTTTGCACCGTACCCGGCTTTTTGTTTTGCTATATAAGAAATCTATCGATATTGTCACCGATAAGTTTTTGACTATGCAAAAGCAGCGCCGCCATTCAATTATAGCGTCTCTTGTAATATCGCGCGGTTTTGTGTTTTGTGTTTTATTTTTATTGAAAGTTATTTATTCCATGGAAAGCTATGGGTTCTATTAAAGTGATAAATTGAAAGAAACAATGGATTTTGATAATGCCAAGGAAAATATACAGCCTTTGGCTAGTGGTCGCAACGTCAGCCTGTTGCAGGCATCTCTTTGTCAAGATGCTTCGCAAGAGTTGAGCAACCAGCGAAAGCAACTGGAGCTGGAAATAAAGAATTATAAGGGCGATGATCCACTGGAGGCTTGGTACGCTTACATATGCTGGATTGAGCAGAGTTATCCGGCAGGTGGCACCAACTCCGGACTACAGAAGGTCCTTCACAAATGTCTAACGCGCTTCGAGCAGGACGTGCGCTACAACCAAGATCGTCGACTAATTAAGCTCTTTATAAAATTCGTAAGTGCCTGCCAAAACTCGTGTACGATAATCTGTTACATGATTCTTTTACGTTTTGCAGATGGGCAACCAGGGTGATCAAATTGAGTGCTATCAGCAAATGTACAACAGTGGCATTGGTACCATGTTGGCCGATTTCTACATTGCCTGGGCCTATAGCTACGATCTGAGCGGTAACATGCGCAAGGCGAATGAAATATTTCGTCTTGGTATTGACTGTCGTGCTGAGCCCCTGGAGGATCTCAAGGAGGCACAACAACATTTCGGGTATACCATTTCCCAGCGCATGTTATACAGCGAAGGCGAGGAGACAGCAGCAGCCACTCAGGAGCTCAATGATCGCCGCCTAGCATTACGCTCACTGCATGGACAGAAACACAAGAAGTCTGTGATCATGGGAAGTGTTCGAACAGGGGCGGCAATCAAAAGTAATATGCCAGGGGTTGTCCAGGTGAGTTGAAGTGTAAAAAGTTGTGAGAAATTTATTTATAATCAAAAACTTATGATTAACAGAGCGATGCACCCAGCACGAGTCGAGCGGGTCGTAATGCGAATCGCCAAGTCGACGTATTTAATGATGAGAACGCCGATCTTAATGTGCCGCCGCCTATAAGTGATCCCCAGCCGGTAGCAGAGGGAAAGTCAAGTTTGCGTTCCATTATTGATGCAGCACGTCAACAGGAAAATCTTAAAGAACCGATTGCCTGGAGCAAGCCACATAAGCACGGAAAGATCTTTGGCACTGATGCACATGATCCAGCTTTTGCCATTCATGTGGACGAGAATTCACTGCCTCCCATTACTAACTACGAGCGCAACATTGACAAGCCCTTCAAGTATCCACCTAATTTTGTGGCAAAGAGCCTGCCGCAGAAGCCTTGGGTGACGCCTGTGACAATTGAAGATGAACCCGAGTCCCGCTCCCTGCCATGCTATAACAAATGCATGCAATATCCACGTCCTAACCTGGAGTTTTCACCGGAGGAGTATCGTGCCTATTGCTGGTTCAAGCGTCGCAACGCTAAGCATCCCTATTTGCTGCGTAACGACGCTTGGTGGGGTAATGGAAGTGCCCTGGGCGTGCGTCGTTATCCAAACTTTGCCACCGTTTCCAGGCCACAGACACGCGATGAGCTAGATGCATATTATAAACCGCCAATCAGTTTGCCGGCGGAGTCGCTTTTAAAACCGTTGCTAGAGAAGATCTACAATGATGAGGAGCAACAGGAGTATCAGCTGGAAGAGCTGCTAGCCGCAAAGTGGCGCCTAGCACGTAACACCACAGTGCATGGACCGATGGATATGGAGGAGACGGTGTGTCTGCCAGGTGAGCAGATGCCGAGACGCAAGAGTTTCTTTCCATCCATGCAGCCAGGCTCAAGCAGGAAATCCGTCATGCCACGTATATCCTGCGTCATGGAGGAAAAGGAAGAAAGCTTAGAGGAAGAGCCGCAGAAGGAGGCTGAAGTTGAGAAGCCGAAGTCACCAGAGAAACCTGCAATACAAGTATGGGTAGATCCGGAACCAGAACCAGAACCAGAACCTATTGTTGCTCCACGGGATCCACGGGAAGATAATAAGTTTGTGGTGCCTGCGCCACCGACACGTAAAATTGAGATCTACGAAGATGACCCAACGCCACCACCAACTACAGCCAAGCCCACGCCTAGCGTCTTCTTCGACGCTGATGAAACATGTTCCACACAAACATTCAACATATTCCTCAAATCACAAGCTGTCAGTACGCCCAAGGCGGCACAGAAACAAGCACCAGCTCGTCAATTTGGCACAATACTCAAGGAGACGCCGGTTTCACCGCCATCACCGCCAATTGCTAGTGAGGATCACGTCGAGCCGGAAGCTGCGGCATTGGGAGCTGCAGGTGCACAGCCGGTTTCACCAATTCTGCGCAAACAGCTTTCTACCATCCTGGAGACATCGGAACATGGCACGCAAGGCAGTGGTAATGGCACTACTAAATCCACACTGATATACGGCTCCACATCGCCCGGCTCGCAGACATCAGCCCTCGGCGAGTGCACGCCAGGACCGACGCGACTGCTGCGTCAAAGAGTTGGCGAATTGTCCATTGTGGGTGAAGAGCCAGCTGCAGGCAATTTCGAGCGTCTGGAGCTGTGGGAGCCAAATGCACTCAGTGTGCCGCTAATGAAATCGTTGCGTTTTCAAGAGGACAAAACGGAAACGGTACCCAGGCCTCTGATGGCCTGCTACCAGGAGGATAAAACAGAAACATTGCCTCGGATGCCAGTGATAATCTCAGACTCACCGGTGCGCCAACATACGGAGAATACTTCAAAGCTGCTGCAGCCGTCGGTGCCTCAAATGCCACAGATGCCTCAGATACCAACTCAGAATTATGACGACGATTTGTGCGACTTGTTTGCCAAGTCGCCTCCAAGGTCAAAGGCATTTGGCTCGCCTTTGTTTCCAAGCACTTCCAAGAGGATGTGCAATCAACGGTCTCCTGATCTTTTAAGCAGGTCCATAAAACAACCGCAACATCCTGTCAAGACCTCCTTTGAAGTCTTTCAGGATGAGGTTTACTCGCTACCAGCGCCAAAGCAAAGCAGCAAGCCTATTCCTAGCATTAATAAATTGGTGGATTCCTTTATAACTGATTTATCGTTTGTCCCGGAGACGCAGGAGCAGGTGCCAACGTCAACTGTGAGTCAAACGGCAGTTCAAAAGAAATTCGAAATATTCCTCGATGAGAGCATGCCGCCGCCGCCAGCTCCAGCAATTCCACCCATGCAGGACTGTACTCTGCCCGAGACACAGCCGGAGGTAGTGCCAAAGAGCCTTCAGACCAGCGCTGTATTCGTGGATACCGTTGGACCGGCACATTTGACCGCTTCGTTTATGAACGATTGCACCGATCTGAGCAAGTGCTCCTCCAAGCTGCCCTTGCCAGATAAACCTGCACATCCGAAGTGTCAAACGCCTGGACCGAAAAAGAATTTTGATATATTTCTTGATGAGTCGCTGCCACCGCCATTGCCTCCCGTCATGATGGACTGTACTTTGCCTGAGACGCAGCCGGAGCTTCCACCCAAGAGCCTACAGGCCAGCATGGCTGTCCTCGAGAAGATGGAAACCATTGGACCAGCCCACTTAACCGCTTCGTTTATGAAAGATTGCACCGAGTTGAGCAAGTACGCTTCACCCATGCCGCCTAAGCAGAGCACAGGTGCCATACCGAAGCTCAAGTTCCTACGCGATTCCCTGGACAAATTGGATAAGTGTGAACCCGCACCGTTGGACTCTGGCAAACAGTCAAGTGATTTCTTTGAGCTAAATGCAGCCACCGAAATGTTTGCCAGCAACATAAGCATGATCAAGAACTCGACACTGCTCCCAGAGGCGTGCAAGCGCAGCAAATCACCGCTCAACCACATGGAACCAGCAGCATTAGAGGTTCCATCGACGGGATCCCAGCAAAGCGACGCTATACCCACGGTTCTCATCGATAGTTGCGATGATGAGAAGAGTATTTATTATAAGACTACGCCACTGACACCAAAGCAGTCGCATCATTCCTGGAATGAATCCAAATTGAGTACGCCACCCAAGCAGCACTATGAGCACCGCAAGGCCAATATGGATGAAACGGCACTGAACAGGACGCTGGCCTGCGATAATGTGAATCCCTTTAATGCCGATATTATTACCTCGCTGCTCGACTCCATTGAGTTCTCTCTGTACATCGAGAAGCTGCCCACTTGCCAGCTCCAGGGTCATGTCCAACGATTGGTGCCACAGACGACGGTGACAGTGCACGACGATAAGTTCGATGTGAAGAAACTAATAGGTAAAGGAGCTTACGGTTCCATTTACAACGGTGTTCATCGAAAATCTGGCAAAAAGATCGCCCTGAAGCAGGAGAAGCCAACCAACTACTGGGAGTACTACATTTGCCTGGAAGTTCATTCCCGTCTTGCCACCGAAAAGATGGTAACTAAGCAAGCCTAATCTGTAGCCTGCTCGATACTAAATCCATTTATTTACAGATCCCCGCTTATATGCAAATTGATTACGCACTGGTGGGCAACAACAGCAGCATCTATATATCGGAGTTCTCCGAATACGGCTCACTGATTTCCATTTGCAACATGTTCAAGAAGCAAACCAACAAGAATATAGATGAGTATGTGGTGATGCACTTGTGCTGCCAGCTCCTGGAGATTATGGATCACTTGCATGCGATAGGCATTATACATGCCGATATAAAGGCTGATAACTTTTTGCTTATGAAACCGTAAGTCTGCTCTGGATTGGTTCCATAAGGGAACTATAAAGATATTTACTTACAGTTTGAGCCTGCATTCCAATGAGATCAGTGTGCAGCTGATAGACTTTGGCGTGGCCATTGACACCAAGCTCTTTGCGCCCAATCAGACGTTCGACTATGTGCACAACGACGAAGCCTTCAAGTGTATTGAGATGCGCACGGGGCGTCGCTGGACATATCAATTGGATCTGTATGGCCTGGTTGGAGTGATGCATGTTCTGCTCTTTGGACGTTACATGGAAGTAACGCAGCGTCAGGCGGGCGGGCTCTGGATGCCAAAGACGACATTTCCACGTTATATCAATCGCCAGACATGGGAGTCCATATTCCGTTCGCTGCTGAATGTGCGCGATTGTCGGAATATGCCCAATTTGCAGGAGCTGCGTACACTGCTCAAGTCGGAGCTGGCCGAGAAGGAGAAATATGCGGAGGCGGCCATAGCCAAGTTTAATATGATATTGCAGCGACAGAAATAACTACGACTAGATTGGATTACCAACAACTAAGTCTATATATATTGTTAAAGTAATTGTATATATATAAAGAGTCAGCGTCCGCTTTGTTTAACATAATACTTAAACCGACGAACACGAAAGTCCTTTTAAAAAGTTTGCGTAACTTTTCTTGTCGGTGAACCACAAAGTTTATACGAGAAGGATATATATAGGGATAATATAATATAAATTTATGGAAATTCAATAGTTGAAGCTAAAATTAAAATTGTTTTATCTTTAAGATTTTAATAGGACTCGTTTTGGGACCATCACTTTGCATATGTTCTGTATCCTATAAATACATTTACAAGTATGGAATATATATATATATATACATATGTGTGCATATCTGATTGCAACAACATTAAAATCCTTGAATAACCACAATTGCAACGCTTTGTGCCGTTACAGCCGCGGTCGCTTTAAACTTTCAGTCGGTTTACGAGAAACGTGCGTATAAACAAAATAATTTCGACCCAATTAAGCGGTTTTACGTACATTTTACAGTGCGGCGTCCGTGCATTAACCCAATCGAATCCAAAACCGGAAAATACCGCGTGGCCACCCGCTCGAATCGAGTGCAATGCTATTTTTGGTGAATCAAATAATTTCGGTTATAGCGTTGGGTATTTTGTGGGCATTGCTGGGGATGCTGATGGTGGTTCACGTGGTGGTAATGGTGGTGCTGGTGCCGGCGCCATTTAAAATTTTTCCCATTTTACAGGCATTTGTCGTTCGGCTGGCCAACTCTGGCAACGCCAGCCGTTGCTATATTCGTATCCGGTCATGTCGTTGATGTTGTTGCGTGCGCGTCCATGCCGGCACACAATTGTCCTGGCCACTGTGGTCGTGCATATGTACAGCATTGGGGTATAAATCAAAGTCAAAACAGCTAGACATGATTCACAAATGATCAAAACAGACGACCCTCCCTTCTAACCGCCATCGCCGTCGCCGTCGCTATCGCCAGCGTCGCCATATGAAAGTCTTATAAATCAACTTGTGTTTGTGCTGGAACTGCATCCAGTTGTAGTTCTGCCTCAGCTGGTGTGGACCAACTGCTGCTAGTCATAACCATTGCAGACGGTTGACTTTTTGACTGCCAGGTTGCCATCAAATTTCTGTGCCCCGTCAGTTTATCAAAAATTTTGATTGGCAAACCAAACTGGGCATTGCGTATACGCCCTGTGCACATTCGCTTAATACAGTACGAAAAGGAAAAGGAAAATAATGGTACGACAATGCTTTGGCTTTTGGGCTAAAATATAATACGTTAGATTATATCCTTAGGTAAATACCTATGTATATGTGTACAATATAAATTTGGAATATTCCGGGCAACTGCCTGGTTAAGTTGTCTGTAGGTTTATTTACCAAGCAATTGTTGTGGTTTTATTTTGAGAGCACAGGAAGGAGCAGCAGCCCGGTTCCACATGGACATACATGATTTATGCAAATTGAAAATGACCTTAGACCCTAACACACACACACACACACTAACACACATGTGAACATGAACACTGTCCATTTACCATGTCATGGCTGTTGTCCTGTGTATACGTACATGTGTACTTGTATGAGAGCATTTTTGTGCTCCTGTTGACTTGATTGTGGCAGCTGCTTGCCGCTTAGCTGCTGTTAGGAGCACTTCCACTTCCACTTCCACAGCCACATCCATTTGCAGATGCACAGCTTAGCAGCATGCAAGAGTAAACCTCAACAAAAAAACCTCAACCTTTTTGGGCTATTTGGGCCGCCGCCTTGCATTTTGCATCCCAGCATATCCTTGCGCCATTATTTCATGAAATTCACATTTATTTTGCAGCTGCTCATGGCAAAAAGCGCCTCTCCCGGCATCCACAATGCCTCATTGGTTAGATGTTCACTTGTATAAGGCTTTGATATACGGTTTATACTACTCTTCCCATTTTTTTTTTAAATAAACTTAAGATTGGATATCTATGCACACTTTAAGGCTCCTAAGCTTTAGACTACTGTTTTTGTTGACTTCATTTGAAAATTTGTATTTAAAGAAACTTGTTTTCTACTCATTTTGTAAATAAATTGATGATTGTTTATTAAACATTTATGTCCTAACCGGTCTGGTAAGTTCTATTCACATTACAAATCTTAATTTTTGTTTTTATTTTATATTCCTGAACTTATAATGAAATTAGCTTAAATGTTTTAAGTACTGTTATTGCCATATGTTACCAGAGTCTTAAGAGAAAGATATTCAATTATTTTAGCTCTATAAGAGAGTATCTCTCTCGCTCTGTTATAATTCTAATTATGCAGATTGATGCTATTTGATATTATAAAGCTCAAAAAGCTGTTTGGCTTATTTAGCTAAGAACGATCTAAGATACTTTCTTCTCAGAAGCACCTGAGATACGGATACGAGAGGACGATCTGAAGACTTTAAAAATAAAGTCTGACTACTTAAAAATACAATTTTTTTATTTATTTAATTTGGAGGCGACTAAAAACAGTCGACTAGCATTGATAGCTTTGCATTACAGTTTTATAGTTGAAAATCAAAGTAAGTGATTACAATTTTAGTTTTTCTAGTGAATGAAAATCTTACTGCTGTGCATACTAAAACTAGTTATATAAAAATATAAAATGATGTGACTTCTGTATTTATTGTCTTTAGATTTATGAAGAATTGTACAGAATGGAATTTAAATATTCTTTGCCTATCAATTTGAAATCTGAGATTAATTACAGACACGTGTAAATGCTTTGTATAAATTTCATGTATTTGGACCATAAAATAAAATGTATTTAATGAATATAAGTTCGGATAGATCCCTTGAAATATAAAGACCTCTGCAAATGCTTAGATCTGCTTTGATAGATTCATGTGCATTTAATTCTAGAACAGCCTTTAATCGGAATACGACATCTATACAGGAGTATGGTGTCTCCTCTGGCTGTTCCTGGGATGCGACAATGCGCCCAGCTCTCTACTAATTGGACAACATGAGTAGGATTAGAAAGAGCGATCACTGAAGATTCCATGTCTATTACGATGATGACAGTTTATAATTACTGTCGGTGTATTCTCCGGACTGATTCACGAACTCTGAAGGCAATCTCTTTCCCCTGTTAACTCAGTTTGTGTTGGGAGTCGTAGTCACAGATACCGTGAGTAGAGGTTTCCTTCTCAAGGAAATGTTTTGAATTAATTCTCTTCTTACAGACCTCACGGAGTCAGACTTGGTGTACTATCATAGTATATCATTTGGAGCACAACTGAGCTACTTTCTTGGGATGATCTAGACTTTCTGCAGAAGAATCAGCATCAAAAGAGAGAGAGAGAGAGCAGAGATCAACCTTGCTAAGTCACTTAAGGGCGCAAAAAATGGGAAATTGAAAATAGAATCACAACAGAAGAAACTATAGTCGAGATTAGAACTAAAATTCGTAAATATAATTTCCGATACAATAAATAGACACGGGTAAACAGATTTTGATAAGGTCAGAAAAGATCCCTTGAAAACAAATGCTCTTTGCAATGGTGTTAATGTGCCTTAATGAATATTAATTTCAATCACATGAATTCAAGAAATGAGTAAAGAATTTCAATTAATAATAAAAACAAATTAAATATGCAGCTTAAATATTGATTTGATTGAAGTACAAATGTTTTTGACTCCCTTGCGATTGATAAAGAACCAGTTTTTAACTTCTAATGCCGTAAAATAAACAAACGTCATCGGCCACATAAAAATGAGTTTTTCATTAAGTATCATTTAATCTACAAGTATCACAATTAGTTTTGATTTAATAATAACTTTTTGATTCTTGTGAATGAAACCCGTCCAGCGAGGCCTAAACGGTTTGCATACCAAATTTTTGCGAAGCGACCCAAATCTTTGCTCTATTCGAATTAACATTCAAAAGCGATTCAATTTGTATTCATGTAAAGCAAATAAAACCGAATTACTATTTACTATTCAAAACCGGCTTGTGGATAAACTGATATTGACTTTTTTCTATGAAACTCACTTCTGCAGCTACTAATTTTGATCTCAAAAGAAACTGAGTTCGGTATGGGAAGAAGAATTTATGAAGAAGTTCGATCTGAAGCCATTCCTTAGGGTAACAATAATAAAAACTAAAAGGAAAACATTTTAGGCGAGATTTCGCGTATCTAAGCCATAAATACCACAATATTATTTTGCAATGTTTCGATATCTAGTTCTAATATCAGACTATAAATATGAATAGAAATTTAAGTCAATTATAATACTAGGTATAATTATAAATGAAGAAACTCATTTCTCATATGGCAAATGAACTAAAAATCTGCTAATTTTATTAATCTATCGTCGAAAGTTAGCCTTTGGCAGGACTGAAGTTCATTTGTAGCAGACGATTACTGAATGGAAATCGTGATTAGAGCTGCTGTGATGTAATGCATAAGTAGCGTTTTTATATAAGGGCTAATAACTCTGTTGTGAGACAGTCTGTAAAAATCGTGATATGAGTTTTGGAATTCGAATGCAACAAGTGCTAAAAGGTAGCTGCTGCTATCGCACATTTTTAATCAACAGAACCCATACTATAAAACTAATTAGAGAACAAAACAGAACCGAACAGAACCCAACGTCTGATGACAGTCATAAACGCTTAGTAATGCCTGCTACAGGGCATATGGCATATGGCATATGGTATTCGGTATATGGCATATGGCACCTGTTATATAGTATAGGCCCAGGCACAGTTATCGAAAACTCTCAGACGTATTTCAGATACCGCGAAGCGTGGACGTCCGCGCTTCTCGTCTGCCGGCTGTGAGCTTCAAGCAGGTTCTCGTAATCTCGTGTAATAATTGCTAAACAATAAAATAATTTACAAAAAGAAAATACAAAACAAACTTTAGTACTGTGAACATATAATAAAATAAACTGAATTCAAATAAAAGCAATGGGTGTTGGTGTTGAAAAACCAGGTGAATTTTTTGGGCGTTGACCTTGGCGTGGGAAAAGTTTAATTAAATTCAAAATAAATAATAATTAAATATTCAAAATAAACCTATCACAAACAATATTCGTGCATAGCTGAAAATGATACACAAATGAATGATAAAATGCAATTTTCCTTGAATTCTAATAAATTAATGAACATTAATTAAATGCATTTTACTTTAATGGAATGCGAAATTTGTTTATTGAATTAAGTTTTAGGCGAAAATAAATAACACAATAAATTATCAAAATATTTTATCGGTATTTAATAATAGCTCTGTTAAAGTTTGAAGCTCTCAATCAAATTGAGATGGAAATCTGGGATGAAATCTCAAATGTGTTTTAAAATCTTCTGATACCTTCAACTTATATCTAGTATGAGATAATGAACTTTTCTAAGATTTTTAAACATTTCTTCAATTGAATTTAAAATTCTTTTGAGTTTTCTTTTCGAATATCTCCAAAAGTTACCTTGACACACAATTGCAGCCGGCTGAGCGATATTTTAATCTCTAAGTATCGCTGCTGATAGGCCCTAGATTCGGTTGGATTGATTGGACATAATACAATGTTAAGATAAAGAATTTTACACATGATAACATTGAAATTTATAATCTACGACCAAATCATAATCATAAACTTTAGTTTTTGGAGTCGCATTGCAATTATAACTATTGATTTGTGGTCAGAAAATGCATAAAAAGCAAATTTACATACGAAATTTGCATCGATTCAAGCGTAACACGTAACCCTCAAGGCCAGACAAAATGTGAAACCGCTTTAACCACTCTGGCCAAAATATTAAACTCCCAATTTGCGTACAGATCAACCACCTGCCATAGGCATACGGCATCTACAGGCTGGCCTCCTCTTCTTGGCAATTGTGGTCAACTATGTCGCCCGGCTCAATGTCGCCGTCGCCGTTGTGGCCATGACAGATGCGGCCACTTCTAATCCTGATTTTCCGGTATTTATTATATATTATTAACATGCAAATGAATCTCAATAACCACCAACTATTTCTTATAGGAGTATGACTGGACAGAGGCTCAAAGATCATATATACTCTCCAGCTTCTACTGGGGATACATTATAACCCAGTTCCCAGCCGGCTTCTTGGTGCGACGCTTTGGTGCCAAGACCATCCTCTTTATACCCACCTTTGCCACAGCCGTGCTGAGTGCTCTGACACCCTATTCAATCAGCTGGGGTGGTTGGGTGGCCTTCTGCGTACTCCGCATAGTACAAGGTCTGTTCCAGGGCTTAGTGTTTCCTTGCATACACGAACATCTGGCTAAATGGTCTCCTCCCAAGGAGCGCAATCGCATGGGTGTCCTTGCCTACTCAGGAGCGGAGTGCGGCTCAGTCTTGTCCATGGGTATTAGCGGTTTGATAGCCCATAGCTCCATGGGCTGGCCGGGCATATCGTATGTCTCGGCGGTCATGTGTACAATATTCTGTATCCTCTGGCTGCTCCTGGGTGCCAACAATGCGCCCAGCTCTAGTTTGATAAGTGAACGTGAGCGGGATTACATAGAGCGATCAATGGAGCGGAAGGACGGCTTTCACGAGCAGAAGATACCTGTTCCTTGGCGCGCCATTTGGACCTCGGTGCCATTCTACGCGTTGCTGATAGTCCGATGTGCTCAAGGTTGGGCCAACTCCACAATGCAGCTGCAGACTCCGGCGTATATGCACGGCGTACTCGAGATGGACATCAAGAGCAATGCTTTGTACTCGGCGCTGCCTTTCCTGGCTATGTGGATTATGGCCTATGTATACTTGGTCTTCGCGGATGTGGCCATGTCGCGTCAGTGGATGTCTTTGACTACGCTGCGGAAATCCATCAACACGATAGCTTATTGGGGTCCGGCAGCGGCACTGGTTGGGATTGGTTTTCTGGATAAGAGCCAGACAGGCTTGGCCGTTGCGCTGATGACCATTAATGCTGGCCTGAATGCTGGCTCGGGAATCGGCAGCATTTTAACCATCATCGACATGTCACCGAATCATTCGGGAATGCTCATGGCAATCACAAACGCTGTGGGCAATCTCTTTCCACTGCTGACTCCGCTGCTAGTTGGAGTCATTGTCACCGATCCCGTGAGTAGAGGATAACTTAAAGTACTTCCATGGGCATATTTTGATTGGTTTTATATCTTGCAGAGTTCACGGAGTCAGTGGCAGATTGTGTTTGGCTTGACCGCCATCATCTTCTTCATTGGTAACTTGGTGTACATCATTTGGGGCACGACTGACCAACAGCCTTGGGATGCAGCAGGTTTCCTGAAGAAGCACGATCCAGAGCTCAGCCCAGGTGTAACGGAGGTTGCACAACAGAAAAAAGAGACTGAACATATAGAAATGAAACCACAAACAGAATCAACAAAAAATGAACACGGAAAACAATAAAGGTTGACATTAAGCCAAATCTCAATATGCGTGGCACGTGGCGTATGCGTAATGTATGTTTTACCAAGGGAATATTAGCCTAGAATAACTATGATTAGACTTTTGACTACTGTAAGATGTAAAATGGGTACAATATGACTAACTGTCATCTGCAGTATAGTCTTTGATATATATTATCTATTATGATTCACTTTTTCTGTCTGAGAATAACTGCTCGAAAAAAAGACTGTGCGCAATCAGATGCAAAAAAGTTGACAAAATGTGTGAATCAAAATGCCGGTTAGCATGTTGTTGCAGCATGTTTTTAATCTTTTATATAATAGTTAAAGAACGTTGCTATAAAGAATGCTATTAGTCTTCATTAAGTCTGTTTACTATGTACCTATAACAAGTCTGATATGAAATTTGGTCTTCGACTGCAGCTGAAAAATGCTGAAAAAAGAAAGCAATTGCTGCGCGTTTAATCAGCGGTACTCCAGAACTAATTAAAGAACAGAGACCGGGACCGAGACCGCGACCGAGACCGAGACCTCCAATGACAGTCACAAGCACTTACTAATAATACTTGTTATATGGCCAGGCACAGCTTTGAAATGCGCTCAGAAGCATTTCAGATATCGAAAAGAGTGGACGCTCGCATTTTTGTCTGTCTGAGAACGAAAAAGCTGGTTTTTTATTATCATAAACCAACAAAAGTACAACGGCTGTGAAACAATTTAAGCACATATATACTATAATTTAATTATATATATATATATATAGTAGATTTATGTTGTACAGCTGCTAATTAGTTTGTGAACAGATAATCTGATAATTGAAACAATGAGTGCTGAAAAATCAGGTGAATTCGAGCTGTGACCTTGGCGTGAAATGTGCAATTGAAAATATGTTTCTGAACAATTGTTTAACTGTGCTTTTACTATAAAAACTGAAAATGTTATAAAAACAAATAATTATACTTAATAACTTCGCTTGATTTCTCTTATAGACCCGTAGTTTAAACCCAGCATACGGGAACGAAAATTAAGTTTAATTAGTTCTCTATAAAGAGCTTCTACCTTCGTGCCAAAAGTACATTCGGTATATAATTATTTATTCAACTGCTTAACAAAATTATACATACAGTGATTGCTGGATAAAACGACCAAAACAAAAACTCCAACCAGAATAATAATAAATGCAAATAAATAATAAAAACAATTAAAAATTCATTTCCATTTACTTAATTTTAATCTCTTTAACTAAGTTCAAGTTGAAGAAAAACGTTAATACGATAAGATAAAATGCAATCATAACCATAAAGTTGATTTGATTGGAATTATAACAGTTGATTGCTAACTGAATTGGGTATTAAATGCAGTTCAGTTCAGGCCAAGTTCGTCGAACGCATTATAAACTTTATTTCCAGTTAACATAAAAATTATATAGATTTATGCATTGACTGATTTCTTATTACTGCATACATATTCTCACTCACAATCTGCGTCTTTTGATATATACCAAAGCACCTGTTATCGGAATACGTCATCTACAGGCTGGCCTCCTCTTCTTGGCAATTGTGGTTAACTTTGTGGCTCGGCTCAATGTCGCCGTCTCCGTTGTGGCCATAACAGATGCGGCCACCTCCAATCCTGATTTTCCGGTATTTAAATAAAAACTAATCATATGTTAATGAATCTTAGTAACCACCAACTGTTTCTTATAGGAGTATGACTGGACAGAGGCACAAAGATCATATATACTCTCCAGCTTCTACTGGGGTTACATTTTAACCCAGTTTCCAGCCGGCTTCTTGGTGCGACGTTTTGGCGCCAAGGCCATCCTCTTTATACCCACCTTTGTCACAGCCGTGTTGAGTGCTCTGACACCCTATTTCATTAACAAGGGTGGATGGCTGGCTTTCAGCATAGTGCGTCTGGCACTGGGTCTGTTCCAGGGACTGATATTTCCCTGTATACACGAACATCTGGCCAAATGGTCGCATCCCAACGAGCGCAATCGCATGGGTGTCCTTGCCTACTCAGGAGCAGATTGCGGCTCAGTGATGGCTATGGGTATTGGATTGATAGCCCACAGCTCCATGGGCTGGCCGGGCATATCGTATGTCTCGGCATTCATGTGTGGAGTGTGGTGTATCCTCTGGCTGCTCCTGGGTGCTAACAATGCGCCCAGCTCTAGTTTGATAAGTGAACGTGAGAAGGATTACATAGAGAAGGCGCTGGAGCGCACAGATGGATTCCATGCTCAGGACATACCCATTCCTTGGCGCGCGATTTGGACCTCGGTACCTTTCTACGCGCTGCTTATTGTGCGCTGCGCCGAGGGCTGGGCCAGCTCCAATATGCAGCTGCAGACCCCGGCGTATATGCACGGCGTGCTGGAGATGGACATCAAGAGCAATGCTTTGTACTCCGCGCTGCCGTTTGTGGTTATGTGGTGTATGGCTTATGTGTACTTGGGATTCGCGGATGTATCTATATCGCGTCAGTGGATGTCGCTGACGACGTTGCGCAAGTTCATCAATACGTTGGCTTCTTGGGGACCGGCGTTCTTGCTAATAGCCATTGGATTTCTGGATAAGAGTCAGGCTAGCTTGGCCATTGCGATGATGACTATCAATGCGGGTCTAAGTGCGGGTTCGGGCATTGGCAGTGTGTTAACCATCATCGACATGTCGCCGAATCACTCGGGAATGCTCATGGCTATTATAAATTCCGTAGGCAATCTCTTTCCACTGCTGACGCCGCTGCTGGTGGGAGTCGTTGTCACCGATACTGTAAGAACTGTTTTAAGGGGTTGCAACTGGACATCTTTTGATTGGTTTCTCTTTTGCAGAGCTCTCGCGGTCAGTGGCAGATTATCTTTGGATTGATTGGCGTTGTCTACTTCTTCGGCAACTTGGTTTATGTAATTTGGGGCACGACTGACCTACAGCCTTGGGATGCAGCGGACTTTCTGAAGAAGAAAGATCTGGAAACCAACCCAGAGGCTCCAGCACATTGGCGAGCGATGACAAAAGACGAACTGGAGAACAAAACACAACAAAGAGAACAACATTCTAGGCAAGATTAGACCGGTACCCAATAAACAAGTAAATGAATGAAGCTCACTCGCAAACTGCGTATTTATATCAATTGTTTTCTACAGGTTTTGTTAAATTAATTTAAGTAGGGTTTAAAATTGTTCTGACATATAATTTTTGTGCATATAATTAAATAAAATTACTTTTATAAACTGAACTCCTAAAGTTCTCAGGGAATAATAATAAAACTGCCAGGCAAGTTATGTAAAATATAATATACTCCAACGGTTAATACCTATTTGATCAACATTGTTATTGGACACACATAAATAACGTGTAATTGCAGCTATAGCTACTTAGTTTAAGTTAATTATAGTTCAGACACATTTAATAAATTGACAAGCGAGAGCTTTCGACTTGGAACGTACTTAAGTGTTTGCCATACAGAATTATATAATGCTGCGAGCAAGTTGATTGCCAGCATAATACGATAATAATAAACGATTTCTTCCAGCTTGCGCAATAAATAAAAAACCGGATTCCCTTTGTTGGAAATAAATAAATGTTTATTTAAATATTGCGAATTCGAAGAAAACTAATGAATTTTATATAGCCGAAAGTGCTTACAGCGAAGCGGCTAATTGATTCAGGTTTTCAAAAGGTCAAAGTTCTTTCAGTACTTCCTAAAAGGTTTATTGGCTAAATGATTCTATAATTACATAATATCTGTGCAAATGACTTGTACTTATTTCACTTATTACTTAATTATTTCTTCAAAGCAGAATACACTGAAAGAACACAAGTACATAAGACTACTATATAACTGATATCAGACTAGTCTCTTCTGGTTTGTATATATATTCAGGATTTGTTAGAATGAAGTCAGTTTTCTTCTGCAGCCCCAAGTGTGCTGTCAATTGTGAAGACAGAATATCTTTTTAATAGGTTTATCCTTTCATAACAGATTGTGCTTGGATTGACCGCCATCATCTATTTGGAACGCAGCAGGTTTACTGCAGAGCAACGATCTAGAGCAGCAATCTACCAAGAATGTGGAAATGACACCAGAATCCATAAAACAGGGGAGATAATAAGCGTTGAGCGATTAAGCGCAAATTTCAACATGCGTGACACGCGGCGTATGCGTAATATAATAAGCCATGCATCAATATGGACCTTTTGATAAGACGCGGATCTTGTTTTGTGATTCTGCAATCAGACTGTCTACAATCTTGCTGTACTAGTACCTGATTATCTTGTTCTGGACATTTTGACGCAGTTAACTGATAATCTCTTATTCGATCTTTTGTTACCAATCGCAAATGTCTCTTACTTTTTGTCATAAGCTTGTATTTAGCTTATGCAGATGATAATACACTTATTAGCTGATACTTATAGTTCAATGAAAATCGTTTAAGATAAACCAGTTTATTTGGAAACTCCCTAGAAAGACTGTGATAAGTACTTTAAGTTGTGCCGCAGACAAATCAAATGATATCAAAAAACTTGCAATAAAATGTACAAAAATAGGAACGAAAAAATTAAAAATTCTACTTTATCTAAACGTAGTTTCAATCTGCTTTATAATACTAAATTAGTGTTATAAAGATCTCTCAGTCCGTTTACTATGTACCATAAAATAAGTCTGACATGGTGAGTAGCCAGAGTTGCCCGTTTAATCAGCAGTACTCCAGAACTTATAGAGGAAAATATACTAAGACGTCTGATAACTTGGCCTAGGTTTCAAGAATCTTTTAAACGTAGTTCAGACATGGGCAAGATAGTTCGTTCGGGTAAAAGGTAGATCGTGGTTTCTTTTTTGGTAACTTGGCTAACACCATTTGAGGCACGACTGAGCAACAGTCTTGGGATGCAGCACCCATTCTGAGGGAGCTTTATGTTGAATGTATCAACGATATTCCAGCAGGTGGGCGGGCAGAAAATAATTTAAGCAACAATAAGTTAAACGAGATTAGCCCGGAACTGAGAATAAGTAGAAATTAAGAAGAACTTAATATGCTGGTGGGTACGCGGCGTATGCGCAATGTATATACACGTACATATATATAGCTTAGGGAACATTGGCCGCAAGTGTCTTGCCACAAAATTTGGTTATGCGTTGATTAAACGAATTGTGAGAATTTTTGTTACTGGACCAGCGTTGATTTTAATTAAAAATTCTTAAAACGTTTTTGCGTGTATTTTAATTTCTTGTTTGCGCGCATTTCTTTTTGGCCGCAAAATGTAATAGAAAATTCTTACTACTATTTCTTTGAATGAATTCATTTTCTATTTTTGGCCGGATTTGTATGGCCAGCAGCAAGCAACAAGGCAACTAGCCTTCTAGTCAGTCAACGCCAGGCGGCGGGAAAGAGAAATACAGAAGTACACAAAAAAAAACGAAGGAAAAACCAAAAAAAGAAGAAAAACTTTGCACACAAATCAGAAAAATGGACACTTGGCGGAATTTATGCACGAACGCGTGCGCACAGTACATCGGTCCGGGAATTGTTTGCCAGCAGGCGGCAGCAGACAGAAGACAGGAAGACAGCAGACCAACAAGGCCAAGCCACAGCATCAGAAGCAGCTTCGGGCACAGACACAAACCCAAACTGAAACCGAAACGAAACCAAAACAAAAATGGTTTTCAATTAAAATCGTTGAGCTGCGCCCAGAAATTCAATTCAATTGCCCACACTGGACACTGTCAGCCAAACACGACTCATAACTGGGCAGCCGCCACGCCCCAAAGTCGCCCACTCAACGATATCCCGGATGTGTGCGAGGGTACTGTTCTGCAATATTGTCAACTCCAAAGTGCAACGAAAAAACAAATTTCAGAAGAAACGCATCAAACTCATTAAAAAAAACTTAATTTACTTCCCCTTGGGAATTGCAAAATATGCAGAAGGTAGCCGTTGTGAGAGCTGGTCACACTGAGCATGGCGTGTTGCCTGAGTCTCTCTGATATCGATTCTAGAAATGATCGATTATCGCCTGTTCACTTTCATCTGATTCACATGAATTACTTTTTTGGAGAGTCTAGTTCCTTGGAGAGTTTCATTTAAGAATGAGTCTAGTGTGTTGGAGAGCAAAGTTATTTGGAGAATATAGCTGCTTCCTTATAGAGTTTAGCTCGTTGGAGACTTGGAGAGTTTCATTTGTGAAGAACTGAAGTTTGTTAAAGAGCTGAGTTAATTGGAGAATTTAGTTGGTTCGACTGTTTAGTTGGTTGGAGAGTTCAGTGCAGATACACTTATTTGCCAATTTATAAACTGTTTGCAATAATTATTTAAATTTGAAACAAATTTAATCAAAATAACCTCAGATCTAGGAGTAGAACAAACAGCTAGAGTACGAAAATTAATTATATTACTTGGTTTACATTGGATATTGCCTGGGCTAAGGTTGTATTCCAATTGCCAAATCTAATTTGCAATGTTAAGAACGAAGTGCAATAGTGAATAGTATTTGAACATAAATGAATTAAGTAATTTAGTACACAGAAAAGTTACATTAATATATAAGGTCCTGCAGTACACTGAACCTCTAGAGCCAAGGCAACAAACGAATACACACAAGTGAATACTCATACGAGCACGAGGAGGAGTACGAGTATCTGTAAATAGAGCTGTTCAAATATAATATATTGGTAAACTGATTTTCAATAGACGTTCAAAATGAGTTGAAACTCATATTAATTACTTGACCACAAGAGTTTCAATTTAGATGCACATTATGTGCACTTCATTAGATGCTAAAAGGGTATGAAGCAAGCTCCAAAACGACTGTGGCAAGCAAATTCTTAGTTCGTTAAACATCATTATGATTATAATCATCATCACCATCATCATCATCGTTATTTGTATGCATATGCATATGTGTTAAGTCATAGCTTGTTGGTCAATGTTGCCTCCGGCACATAAGTTAGTGGTTTATATTGATGCATGTTATTCGATACGAGCATTGTATAATAGTTAGAGTTGTTCTTGTTTCTACTACTATTATAAAGTGAGACTTGCATTTGTGCAAGGCGTAAATTTGCAAATTATAATTGAGGCAACTGCAGCAACAATGGATGTAGCAACGTTGATGGCCATGGGTTTCATTGTGTTGCCACTGGCAGGAGTCAGAGATAGTGACAGAGTCGGAGGCAGACTCAGACTCAGGGTCAGAGCCAGAGCCAGGGACAGAGCCGGAGCCAGCATCAGCAACCACATGGACAGATAAAGTGGTGCAAGTGGTTCAAGTGCCGTCAAGCACAGCAATTGCTTGAAATTTAATTTATGCCCAGCGCTTTCAATTGAGGCATGGCCGGGCAGGCAACAATAGCTGGAAATTAACAGGGCACAAAAGAGACATGCGCCCCCGGGTTGGTCCCTCGTCTCTTCGATGGCTCGAGCTAAAGCTTGTACTATGTGTCCAGCCTTTCGTCTGGAGCGGCACAATAAGTCAATGCCATACTGTAATGTTGGTCCCCAAATAAGAATGGCCATTGCTTTTCTTTCAGTTTCGGGCATACTTAATTAATATTGCATAAGCGCAGGCGCAGGCACAGGCACAGGCAACACGCATCAACTCAATCATCGAGGACATGCAGCAGTTGTTGTCCTTCGCACGTTGCACTGAACATAATTACGGCCAGGCCTGTCAGGATCTTGCGTCCAAGCAAATTTATGCAATGCGTTTCTTTTATGGTCTACAATGAGTGACGCTCCGATGTCCTTATATCCATTTTTCCACTTCAGATCCGCGTGAAAGCACACTGGACATATTTGGATGCAAGTATTGTCACTCAATTGCAGTCTATTGTTCAAATGGGCTTTCTGCGTGTCCTGCATGCCACTGCATTAATTTGAAATGAATGTCAAGCAGTCTTCTTTATGAGTTGCGAGTAAAAAAATGTTAAGTTTCTGCTCAACACAAGAGAAAAAGGATAATCAAGTGCACAGAAGAAAAGGCAACAACTTTAACTTAAGGGGAAGAACTTAACAGAGTTTGTGGTTTAAGTATTTGATATGGAGTATATTCAGGACATGGAAGGATGTAACTTTGACATATATTGCCTTCATTTTGTTAAAAGTACTTGCAAAGTTTTAATTGATACAGATATTTGCTGGAAGAGTATAAAATTAATGAAGGGTTTTATTGCAATTTGCAGTCAATTTTCAACAATGCAGCCTACCACATTTGCATTTTCCTTTCCATTTCCATTTCCATTTCCATTCACATATTCTTAGCACTTTTACTGCCTGTATCTTACGGTTTGACCTTGTTTCCAGAGCTGCCACGTACTTCACACGTCCTGAATAAATGAGTGCAGATCAGGGAGAAGCAGCAGCTACAACAGAATGTGGCGCCACATTATATTGTTAATGCGATGACTACCAACTACCAAAGCTGTCGAGTTGTCGTTTGGGCCAAGTGCAACAGCCAACAAAATGCAATGCCAAACGGCGGTGGAGCTGCGAGAGAATTTTTAGAATTCATTGAATTTTAAAGCATAACAATAAAGCACTCAAGATTTGCAATGTGCCAAACGGAGCCAAAGGTGCCAGCAGACACACACACACACACACACAACATGTATCAGAGTGTGTGTGAGTGTTGTGTAGCCAACGAGCTTGAAAATTGCGCTGAAAATTCAGTAAAGTTTTTCGCGTTGCTGGAAAATAACATTTGTAATGAATCGCAGCTGTTGCTCTGACGAAGCTGAAGCTGGAGCTGGAGCTGGAGCTGGCAGCAGTTGCTGAACGGATTTGCAATTCATTGGCAGCTGGAGCTGGTTCTGTTTTCAATTTATACAAATTTAAATTACGAATCGTGACATTAAATACATTAACAACTGGGCAAACCAAGCCACACATATACACATACAAGTTGATACGAGTATCCTGGCAATAAGATTCGAGCACTCGACGACATTTCAGTTAACTGCTCCACACGACATCGCTGAAAGAGGAGGTGAGAGTGGGAGTCAAATACGTTTACAGCAATAAACGTGTTGATTTATTGATTTTGCACGTCGCATAATTTACTTTGCCTGCATGACAGCAACAACAACAACAAGAACAACAAAGAAAAAAAATACTGCAATAACAACAGCAACAACAATTGCTGGAAGATTCTCCTCAACAGCAACACCGACTCCGACGCCGACGCCCACAAGCAAAGCAAATGAAATCCTGTGCTCCTGTTTATTTCTCAACCTGCACGAACGGGCGTTGTTTGTTGTTTTTCCCTTTTCCATTCTTTTTATACCCTCAGCCCATTACCTATGTCTATACAGGGTATAACAGAGCTGTGGGAGAGTATGTCACAAGCAGACAGATTAAAGGCTCTTTGATAGTTACAAGATCTCTTTAAGAGAGAGTTTCGCCTTAAGATTTGATCTATAAATATTTGAGGCCTTATCCTAAGCTCACCAAAACTCAGATCATATACAAATGGAACTTACCTGCACTTATCCTTCTTGCGAAAACTGTCCTCAAATAGACTCCAGAAATTTCAGTTTCACTTAGGTACTACTTTTGAGAATCACAGAGAAACAAAAGAATAAAATAAACTATGTTTCAATGCTAAAACTTAGCCAAGGCAAGGAACGTGCTCTGTATATTTGTCTGATCTGTATAATAGTCCTTCTATAGGTTACTCAAGAGATCAGGTAAAGCTTGTGAAGAGCTACTTAAAGTGTAAGGCTATGTTTTAGTCCATTTCATCCGTAAGTTAAGGGGTATCTAAGAGTCTAACAAACTCGTTGAAAGCTTTTCACTTGCTGTTTTTATTCACTTCTCGCCATTGCCGACTCGTACTGTCTGCCTGATTGTCATCTCGTATCCTTGTTGTGCGGACTACATAGAGTCACAGTTGCCACTTTTTTGCACCTATCCCTATCTGATGGCTGCAGCAGCAGCAGCAGCAACAACAACAGCAACAAGAACAGAAACCAACAGACGCCATGTCGTGCGCCATTTTCAAGTTGTTTCTTGAAACGGAAACGAAAGCGGTTTTCATATGCATGTGCGCGTCCACTAATACAAACAGAGCGATATATATGCGCATGTATGTGTGTGCATCTGCATGCCGAACTATCGTTAGGCGTCTTCTCTGTCTGTGTGCGTGTGTGTGTGAACGTGTGAGAGACTGCACACACCTTCTAGGTGCCGACAATATGAAATAGGGCTGCAGCTCTAACAGATTTCTTGTTGCCTCCTAACGCCAGCTTTGCTTACCGTATGCCAACTGCTTGCGACACTGAGCCTCAGAAGTATGCGTACAGCACGCAGAAGAGCGTCTTTAAATCTTAAATCCAAATCGAATTAATATATAGATATAACAGATGCAGTTGAAGATGCTTTAATTAAATTAGAAATAAATATTGGGTTGACCGAAAAGAAACCGGAAAATAAAAATATAAAAAATATTTATAAAGTATTTTATGATGTTGTAAAAATATAAAAATAATAAGCAATCCTGTAGATAAATTTATAATTTAAGGTTGGAAAGATATATAAATATTTTAATGTATTTTTTATAGATTGTAAATAGGTATGGGAGAGTATTTATAGGAGACCGGAAAGGTGTGTGATAATATTATTACCTACGGTAAATATCAATTATTGAGAGTAAAATTTATTGTAAATAAATAGTATAAAAAAAGAAAAGTATAACTTTAAATATTCGTGTGGATTGCTTTTTGTGGGGCAGTGTTCAGTTTCAGCATTGTGTTCGGTTGATTGTTTATTGTGCATGGAGCTGCATATATTTGGGGCAGCCAGCACCCACCGCCCACTCCGGCTTGACTCCTTGCAGCACGGGCTCTGGTTCCGTTCATGCCTCACACTCTCTGTGTGAGGATGTTAAATAAATTTGCATATTTTAGTTCATCGTTAGTTTGGCAAAAGCTCAATTTTCTATGCAAAAATTCAACTGCGATGACAAAAAGTGAACGAATTACAATGCAAAAAACGAACGAGGCGAGACGAGACGACACAGAAAAAAAAAGCGAGAGATGAAAGAAAAAACTAAGAGAGAAACAACAAAAGACAATTTTACTTTGTGACTTTTCAGTTCAAAACGTTTTGCATGTGTCCTGAACTGTTCTGGGGACATGCTAATGAGGCATTTGTTATGCAGCATATTTGTAGCTCCTCTCTCTGCTTCCAATGAATGATTTGCAGACAAAAAGGACTCGCATTCCCATTTGATTTATAAAGCTGCATTTTGGACATTCCCTTCTTTCCTTTTTACAGCGCAAATCTAAGCGTTTTCGCTTTGTTTTCCCTTCTTTTTGGTACTTTAATAATGCATTTAAGCTCAACCGCAGGCCGTGACAGCAACGAGTGTGTGTGCGGTGTGTGTGAGTGTGTGTGGCTTGCATGTGTGTGTGCATTTTATATACTATGCATGTCTCCCATTGGATGAGTGTGCGGTGCGGCTTGTTCGCAGCGTTTGCCGCGAGTCGCGGCTGCTCGTGTTGTTGCCTTTGGCCCAAAACCGTTGGTTAAAATGCCGAGACACACGCTTGCGCGAAATTTTATGATAGTATTTTGGTGTAATGGCGTACCGCAGTGTAGCAGCAACAACAACAACAACAGCTGCTGCTGCTGCTGCTGCTATGGCTACAACCACGGCATTGCCTGTTTGTGTAATCTAGTGTTGAAATATGGTTTTAAGGTAGATTCAAGGCAATTTACCATATTGGCCGCAATACAATTTCCGCTCAGCGGCAGCAGCAACTGCCGCATAAAGCCACATAAATAGCCAGCAGCAACAGCAACAACAATAAGACTAAGAAACAACAAGAGCAGCTGCAACACCAGCGACATGTGTATTTAAATTTGCTGCGGCTTATGTTATTTGTGCCCCTTGGATAAATGTTGTTATTATTTTGGATCTGCCGCTGCCGCTGCTGCTGTTGCTGCAACAACGACAACAATCTTACATGCTTCAGAAATGTTCGCATATCTATTATATTCAGCCAAACATATACATATAAACATATATATTCATGTAATGCCATAATCCCTGCGGCTAATTTAAGTTCGCGTTTAAATCAAGTTAAGCAAAGGCAAGAAAAATAGAAATATTTTATACAATTTTATGGCTCTCAATTTAGCTAGATTGAAGGAGATTGAATTTTACTCCAGGTAACACTCTATTCTAGCTTAAGGAAACACTTTGTCTTCCTAATTATATTCTCTTTGACCTTGAGTTATCATTTAAGACTCTGCACTATGACATTGAAAGCCTACGAAGAGATTCAATGGGAAAACGATGAGATCCAAGATCTGAAACTAAGTACTGACTGGAAGCAGAGTCATAGTTCTATACTATTCCAACTAATATATTAACTATTCATTCATAGCTCTCTATATCTATAACCATTATAGATATCTTTTCAATCAAATTTAAAATGAAATGGTATCTTTCTTGTAGGAACCTAAACATCCTTTCATTGGCAAAATAATCAAAATAAATTTGTAAAAACCAAAATAAAAAATGAAATCACATAATCCTGAATCCTTACTTAATGTATAGTATACATTATCCATAGACTCCTAAGTGTTATATAGAGCTATAAAAGAAAAGCAAATAGTTGGAGTTCTCAGGCTAATTCCTTTCGAGTTGCTTGCAAATAGCCTCGTAGAGTGGTGCATGCCATTAGCGAGGAGTGTGGCACATAGAGAAAAAGAAAGAAAAATGCCATGAAAGGAGGACTGGAACTTAAAAGATGATGGCATCTAGAGGGAATGGGAGCTGGGTGGCGAGTATCTTTTGGCACTTCCCTCATGGCTGGACGGCAATTCATTTGGGCGTGCTGCTCCGGCATTATTGCCACCCCCCGTATAACGAGGAGTCCGCATAGTCAGTTGCAAGCCACAACTAGATTTTTGGTTGCCACTCTGCCTCGTTGCTGTGTGGTGCTAGGCAATTTGTTTGTCATTGCAATGCACACACATGTGTGTGGGTGTGGGTGTGTGTATATATATGTCGGCATTTTCTTTTAGCCACCACGTTCCGTCTGTACGAGCTGCCTCCCTCGTCGCATCCACATCCACATCCAAAACTCTTGGGGCAATCGTCAGCGCTGTTCGCCGTGCCCAGACACAAGATTTATGCGCTTGCCAAGCTGCAAGCAAGCAAACGGACAGCAATTAATTTGCATTCTGGTAATTAATTTTGCATTGCTGTAGTCGCCCTTCGTTTGCTTCTGGTGCTTCTTTTTGTTGCACCCTCTTTTTATATTTTTTAGATACGCTTTTTCTTTGTCTTTTCACTTGTCATTTGCCAAATTGCTGATTGCGTTTTAAAGGGGTCCCCTTAAAGCCAATCAACTGCGGCTGCTCTCTCTTAACTGCTTTTACTGCCGTTACCGCTCTTACCTGTTACCTGTTGCCTGTTGCAGTCCGGCCAAATCAATCAGCTGCCATTGCGTGCCATTAATTATGCAGTCTGCCAGGGTCCAAACTACCCTAATGCCAACTTTTCGATTGTTAACAACTAGACAACTAACTCAAGCCTCGTTCACTCGTTCACTTGTTCACTGTTTAACCCCCCACACACACACACATACACACAGACACACCTTACACCCGCAGAACAGCAGCGACTCCAGAGAATGTTTGTATTGCCATTTACAAGCAAAATACAGCAATTGAAATTGTCATCGTTTAACGCAAATGGCACACCAAATACAATGCGAGTGCGAGTGTGCATGGCCTGCCTTAAGTAGATGGTAGAATAGTATGGGACACAAGGACGCGGACGAGGACGAGGACGAGCAGAAGTCTGCTGCCAAGTGCACTTTGCGAGACCAGTTTCGGTCTTGAAGTTGAAGCACACGCCCACTCGCGCCTTATTATGGCGGCCAAAAGACAATTGTTGCAGTTGTTGTTCCTCTCAAGCTGCCAGTTGCTGCAGGAATTCGTGTTCCTCTTGTTCATGTTTATGTGCCACAAAATGAGGCATAAACAGAGCATGTTAGTGGCATCCAGGCGTTTGTTGCATTGTGATCTGAGTTTCATCTTTCTTTCTTCTTTCAATTTTGAATCAATTTGGATTCTGCTTGTATTTTATTTATTTGATTTATTTGATTTGTTTGATTTATTTGATTTATTTGATTTATTTGATTTATTTTATTTATTTTATTTATTTTATTTGTTTTATTTATTTTATTTATTTTATTTATTTTATTTATTTTATTTATTTTATTTATTTTATTTGTTTTATTTATTTTATTTATTTTATTTATTTTATTTATTTTATTTATTTTATTTATTTTATTTATTTTATTTATTTTATTTATTTTATTTATTTTATTTATTTTATTTATTTTATTTATTTTATTTATTTTATTTATTTTATTTATTTTATTTATTTTATTTATTTTATTTATTTTATTTATTTTATTTATTTTATTTATATTATTTATTTTATTTATTTTATTTATTTTATTTATTTTATTTATTTTATTTATTTTATTTATTTTATTTATTTTATTTATTTTATTTATTTTATTTATTTTATTTATTTTATTTATTTTATTTATTTTATTTATTTTATTTATTTTATTTATATTATTTATTTTATTTATTTTATTTATTTTATTTATTTTATTTATTTTATTTATTTTATTTATTTTATTTATTATCGATGATTTCTATCAGATTTCTTTTTACTTTTCCACCTGTCTTTGCCTTTGCTTGCACCTTATGAACTTCTGCACTGCTTTCAACTATTTGTAGGGTATCTGCTAGTCGATCATTTATATCTAAGACTTGCTGTGGCTGCGTGTAGTTCAGAAATGCACTTGTCGCTTTGTTGTTTGTTGTCCTGGCAAACTGCAGGCTGTCTTCGGAACGCGGTTCATAAAGCCTTTAGTAGCAGCTGTGAATATGAACTCATTTGGGTGTGTACGTGTCTATTTGTGTGTACCTCTGTGTGTGTGTGTGTCTTTATGCAGTTCATTATTTTGCTCATTTCCTCTTAATGACAATATCAATTGCTATTTTACGCCATTGTCTTGCGTTTCTATTGTCTGCGTTTGCTTTTCATTTTATTTGATTTTCAATTACGTTTAATTAATTAAGTGTAAAAGCGTTGACATACACTCACAACACACACACACACATACACACAAACAACACCAGCAGCGGGTCAATGACAATGCGCCCCTGTCCAGTGGGAGGTGGACGTGGAGCTATGGGTGGAGTCAGAGCTTCAAGGGAAGCAGTTGCAGCAAATGGAGCGTATTGGAATTGTGCAATGTTTCGTTAGATCATTTAAAATCATTAAAGTTGAGCGTGGAATTCGTTCCATGTATGCATGTAAATATTAAGTATACGCATGTGATGAGATGAAACCAAGAGGAGCTCGGATCAAAGAGACGATATCAGAAAGTTTCATTAAGCGAATTATGCTCTGAGCAAGAGTTAAGAATTATATATAACAAGTTGAATAATATATGGAGTTTAAATTGGCTTTTGGCTGCAGCAAAAATTAGCATTGCTCGACGCAAAAAAAAGGCGAAAATTTCAAATGGGAAAGTCCACTCGTATATACCCTTAAGGGATTTAAATAAATCGAGAATAAATTGGGAATAATTTATGCTATAATTGTGACTTATTTATCATCGCCAGAGTTAATTTCCTTAAAATATATTTGCCGCTCTATAACTTCTGTATAAATTGCAAAGTTGTTAATAAATTCGTTATGCTCGGTGTTATGCAAAAACTGCGTTCAAAAAGTTGTGCGTAGTTGGTTACTTGACAAATTTCTGGGGAAATATGGTATCGTATCGTCGGCACCCCCTACCCCTAGAGAGTCGTATGTGTGTGGCCCATTGGCCCCATTTCCCTTAGCAGTAACTCCTTTATGCAGGCCGCGTCCTTCGGCAATGCATTGCAAGTTAATTTAAGTTTATTTTCAACAGTTGCTGCTTTATTTTTTCTCTGCTCTATGTGAAGCTCATGCCTTGGTTTATGCATAACCCTTGCAGCATGGCACAGTAATAAATTCATTACAAAATTGTCGCTCTATAAAAAGATAAACAAATGCTAAAGCATGGGACTGGATGAGTCGAGGGTGGGGAGTGGAAGGAAGTTCTGGTGGAAATGTTGGCTGAAAAACATTTTTATTCGCTTGCAAAAGGGAAGTCAAAAGTTTGGCCCAACGGGAAAATGCACTCAAAATATAAAACAGCAACAGCAACAGCAACAGCAACAACAACAACAGAAACGTACAGACAAGTGAGAAGAAAACTCTGCAAATTTTCGGAAAATGCGCACAAAATGAGTGTGCAGAAATAATTTTAAAACTTCTGCTATTCGTATTGCAAACGAGCCAAAGTCTTTGCGATGTCATTGCACGAGCTCAACGATATCTACGGAGTTAATGTTATTTATGAATCATTTTACGGTTCATACGTGGCGTATGAGTAATTTATGGTATCTGGCGGTCGCAGGACACCAACAATCCGGCACATGTCAGGCAAAAGTAAGTCAAGAAAACTCGAATGAAATTCTTGAAATTCAGTTTTAATAAACAGCTCTGGCCACAAAAGCCTTTTCCGCTTTCCACAACTCCAGCTGAAATCCAACAATTTCCCACTTTTTACAAACTCATTCTTGTTCAAAGCGAAACCCAGAACCAACTGCAAACGAGAATTACAACAAAATTTGTGGAAAAGCAATAGCAAAATTTGTCTTTGACTAACCCAGCATGAACCCGTACACGTATGGCTTAACATTTTAGAACGCCTTTTAAGCTTCGTTTCGCTATCCTTGCGCTGCATTTTAAGCTGCTCGGCAATAAGAAGAAAAAAGGAGAGGAAACTGGCAAGAAAAATAAATGGAAAATATAAAGAGAAGAATAAATATGCAACTCCCTCTGGGAAGTGTTGGCTGCATATGAAAGACAAAAGCAGCAAAAAATTCGCATATGCTTCAAACATAATCACATATATTAAGTAAAAACAGAAAGAAAAGCACCGAAAAGGATTCGCAGCTGCTGCTGTTCCTTTTTTTTTGCAGATCCTTGTGTAGTGACTAAATTCGTCTAAGTACACGACTCGCCGTTAACTCAGCGAGGGCAACTTCTGATTGCGCTACTTTGGCGTTGAGTTGTATGAATAGTTGGGAATAGTGGGAAAAGTTTCGAGAAAAGGTTGAAAAGGTCCTTTAACACTTACACTTTATCTGCCACAACAAACAAGCAAACACTTAGCTGAACTATGTGTGTGTGGCAGATGGAAATCACAAATAGTTGTAGCTAACCAGACGAAACGGGTTAGCCTAGGAGCAGCAGTAGGCCTGTCTATGGGGCAGTCAACTGTCTTTTAATTATACGAGTTACTCGCAAACTTCAAATTCATGGAAGCGCATTTAATATGGAGTTCTATGTGCCCCTTGACACTCCCTCGCTCAGAGTTTGGTCATATGCCATCAGCAGCAGCAGCAGCAGCTTTTTCAGTTTGTTTTATTGTCTGTACAACTAGACGTATACTTAACGTGTGAGCGCATTGTTTTCGGAGGGTATGAGTATCGTAATGGGTTTAGAGCTTTAGGGCACGTATGGGGTAGGGGGTAGGGGGTAGGGGGTATGGGTTATGGGGTTATGGCAGAGCGCACAATTCGTTTATAGAAAATATGCCAACGGCTCTATTATGACTTCTTCAAAAATTTACAGTCTGTTGCTTGGCGCAAAATGGGAGAAGCGTTTTTATATTGCGCACACACACACAATTTTTCACTCGGTTTTTCTCTAGTTTTTCGCTCGATGCTTTTTTTTTCTACATTTTTCCCTTTTTTCTTTTCTGTGTGTTGTGTTTGTGGCAAACCGGAGCCAAGTTTGCACTGCAATTATGATTACTGCACGCCCACCCGCAGCTATAACCAAAACCGTATAGCTTCTACTCCTCTCTATTCCTCATCTTTACTTTCTCTCCCTTTCCCCCTCTTCTCTGCTCCATTCTGTACTCTGCGGCCGTTTACATGCCTTCTTCGCTCTTTTAATGTATTTCGCAAGTTTTTTTTCTTCTGTTTTTCTGTCTTGCAGCTGGCGCTTTTTGTTCAGCAGTCGCCGCAGTCGCTGTCGCGGTCGACGTCACTGTTGCAGCGCTTTTGTTTTTTAGCCGGAAGTTGCTCAAGTGTTAATAATTTCATTATTTCCGCTACGCTGCACCCACACACACACCTATACAGAGGCACACACATATGTGTGCACGTTACAACTGTGGCTTGCCGACTTTGCTCTTCTGACATCGGACTTTGCCCGGCTCAGTTTAAATACTCTACCCAAAGGATCGTATCAAACCTGTGATGTCCTTTGAGTCGATTAAGTTGAAAGCTGTCAAACAAGGTGAAAGCTCTCAGATGAGAGGGTTACGTATCGAAAAAGGATTGTAGTTTAAAGCAAGCCAATTCGCTATAGGATTGTATCCTTATAGACGGGATACAGATACATTCTGAGGTTTCGGCTTTGTAGAATTGATGTACTTCTTATTTTGACCAACTTTTTAGACTTAATCGATCACAGTTTAACTAGAAGTACTAAACTAAAAGTAAATTTGATTTATTCTCTGTGTTTATTAAAAAGCTTTACGAGACGCAAAAGAAATCTTATAAGTGTGCCTATTATTTTGACCACTAGTGTAGCTTTAGATAGCAGCAGCAGCAGCTACCCTTTACAATTAGAAAAGTAGTTAAAGTTTCTTCGAAGAATCGGAGTATGTTGACTATTCTGAGGCTCCTTTGGCTCCCCTTTTAGGGTATCCAATCTTCGGTGTATTTCCTGCTTCTTCTGCCTACTTTTTTCTTGGTTTTGTCTATAAAAAGGCCAGAAAAGTGCTGCATGTGTAATTTTTACGCTTTTCGTGTATGTCCTAGGCGGCATTTAGTGTATGTTTTTTTTGTTGTCTTTCATTTTCTTATGTGGAAAAAATGTAATTACATACGCCAAAAGTAGTTGCGTGGGTGGGTTGGTGGGTGGCGGGCTGTCTAAGCACAGCAGCAACAACAATTGTCGGAGAGAGAGAAAAAAGTTGGCGAAAGGCAAAGAAATATATGCTCTACATCAAAGGATATAATTTAAGGGTCTTAAATAAATTAATACGACGCTTGGTTTAAATTTGAAACTTTTTTAATCTGCTTGCAATGTCTATCTGTCTCTGTGTGTGTGTGAGTGTGTGTGTGTGTGTGTTGCTGGCAGATAACAAGCGAGCATTGGGCTTGAGGCTAAAGGACTTAGTTAACGTATTTTAGGCTCATGTCAAAGGCGCCGGTTAAAAAGTTTTTCGAGTAGTTACAAATTAGTTTTCCTCTCCGGGTTGGCCTTTATTTTTAGGTTTTCGGTATTTCGACTATGATAAGCTCTTTTTCTGTTGGAAACTAATGAGAAGTCTAGGCGATAAATCAACTTGTTTCAAATTATATATAAATATTATAATTGGACAGGTTCTAAATATAACTTTGTTATTCAAACTGTTCATTTAGAGCTTAACACGTGCTTGTTAATAAATGGAATTATGTATTTTCAATTAAATAGTCACATAATTAAATATTATCAAACAAATTAAATTCTCTATTTCAGCTTAAATGGACAGCACTGGCTGCAGTTGCTTCAATCGTAAATATTATATAAGCCGGACTATTCACATGTCACACAACTGCCTCAAAAAATAATAATCTATGCAAAAAAGATGCTCGCACGTGCTGCATGTCAGTCAATATGATATTTGCTCAACTTTTTGCCTGGCTTTAAACGTGTTTTCTGTTAGCCATCAGCGGTTACAAAAACAATGTCAATACTCCAATGGAAATGGATATATATATGGGGCAGCTCCACCTCATATGATATGCTCTCAAATGCATGATTTTTATATATGTTTGTGCCCACAACAAAAGCCAATATATATATGTGTGTGTGTGCGTGTGTGTGTGTATAAAGTACCGTTGCTTAAATTTGAGCGGTGGGCGCATAACTACCATATGAACATGATGAATTCATAAATATAAATAAACCTTTCATTCCATATGCAATCAGGCGTGTTCCTTTCCTCCTCCTCTCTCGCTGTGGCCATTGTGAAAAATGGCATGTAGTTGACCCAGGACCAGGACCAGGACCAGGCAAAAGCGGCCCAGGACCAGGCTGAGCCATAGCTTAGCTTACACTGCTGCCCCCTCTCCCCCCTCCCGCTCATCATCGAAAGCAAACGAAGCAATCAAAATAATGGCGGCAAATGCATACAATGAAAATAATTGCCGGTAATCCTTGGTTACTAATTTCTGCACGCTTGGTTGCTAGTGTTGGATCCATTGTTGTTGTTGTTGTTGATGTTGCTGATGTGCTCATTGGTGTTGCTGTTGCTCATTACAAGCGCTGAAAGTTTTAGCGCCCCTCGCTCTGCCACTTTTCATTATTTATGAAAGCTTATTTGGTATGAAAACAGCGCGAGTTGTTACACACCGTAGAACCACAACTAGCACACACACCCACACACACACACACACACACACACACACATTAGTTGTTACATTTTCACATATATTTAACTGCAGGTTTGTTTATATTTATTTATGTCCTGTGTGTTTGTTCTCCATCTGTTTGTGAGTGCGTGCGATTAAATTCGTATTTGTTTTATTGTCTCTAATTTAGCTAAAATTCATCATGTGTCGCATTAGGCGCTCTTTGATTAAAGATTTATGCGGACATTACCCTGTACTGGATATAATTTATATAGGATACCTATTAAAGCAAATATTATGTACCTACTATACTCTATAACTCTTTGCTTGAATATCTACTATAGATCTTAAGCTGAAAGTACGGATTGGACTATAATTCATATGTACAAATATTAACAAACACTTAGAGAAACACCAACCATAAAAAAGATATGTATATATGTGATATCATGTCAGTTTTTAAATTAATGTAGTGCTACTTAATTACGAAGCAAATATAAACAGAACCCTTTTAAAAAATATACTTCTCTCTTATTTATTTTGAACTTTTTTCCAGTTGCCTTGTAACGTCACGGCATGTCACGTCCGAATGGCGTTGCCCATTTGCAGTTTTTCTGCAGATTTTAAATGGGCTAAGTGTATAATTATGGTCTGAGTTTTTTTTTACTTGAAACTAGCACAAGTTGTATATTTTATTTAATAATTTATGTTATGAGTTCTCTTGTAAGTAAGTGAAACATTAAATGAAAATCTGATTATATTATTCACCTTTTTTGTTGAGCTTCAGTTCTTTTAAGTAGGCTTAACTTATCTATTCCTTATACAGCTACTAGGAACTATCTTCCTATATATCTTTCTATATGATTTGCACAATCCTTTTCACATTTTATGTTCACTTTTTAACTCTCATTTCTATAGATTTTCATCTTAAGATTCTCTTCGTTCAACCAAACTTTCGCCTTTCTATCATCTTTGGTGATAACTATTGTACATATACCTATATTATACCTTATATTGTAAACACTAATACTAATACTAATTGTTCTGATTGGGTTTACCTGAGTTCTCCCCAATCCTTGCAACAAATGTTGGAACAATTCTTTTTACTTTTTACCTTTTTAATGTACAGATTCCTCTTAAAATTTAGTATTATACAATTTATATTAAACTTTTATCGACTGTTGGTCGTCTCTAGATTAAATTACTTAAATAAATGAAGAATTTCTTTAACGTCAATTTGATTATGGAGCATATTTCAATGGGTGTCTAATTAAATTTTATCGCCACATGACTTTTAAATTGCCTGTTGTCGTCGGACATGTTAAATTTAATTACTAAATATGTGTCGCCTGAACAAGTTGCCAAAGAGTTGCAAATGAAAACAGTTGGCCAGCAGGGACACAACAACAACTAACAACAACAACAACTAACAACAACAATCTGACAACCGCAGCGACTACAAGCGACTAATTTTAAATGCAAGCTAGGAACAGGCGAACACAAAAAGGAGCAGTTTACAATTTTAGCCAAAAAAAGAAGGAGGAAACGGAAAAAATTAAATCAGAAATTGCGGTCCAGCGCAAAACATGCAAGATTCACCCAAAAACACACGCACACACCCAAACACACACACACACACACACACACACACATGATAGCTGCAACTTTGGGATGTGCAGAGTGAAAGTTGCTCGAATTTCATATGCACTACAACAAGTTTGTAGAAACTTGCACTGTGGGTAAATATGGCTAAACAGCTCTCAAAAACAGCTAAATACAGCGAGAGTTTAAGAAAAGAAACAAAGATTTTTCATTTTAAAGTTTATTAAAAGCTTTCAGAACTTGCGAAAGCGTATTAAAAGCTTCTACCTGGATAGATAGATCCTACTCCAAGCAGCTGCCTTTCTCCTTGCTTTCCTGATAGCTTCTTGCATAGGCTAGAATAATATTGTATATATATATATATATATATATATATATAGTATATCTGGCAAGTTTCGAAAACAGCTGAATCCAGCGAGAATTTAAAGTTTATTGAAAGCTTGCAGAAAGCGTATTAAAAGATTCCACTAAGAAAGAAGATCTTTTGCCTCAACTGAAGCACCTTCCCTTCTCTTTGCTGACCCTTTTCTGATAGCTTCTTGGATATGTCATAATAATATAGTATATAGTATATAGTCCGAGCATATCTTATGCTCATCTGCCATATTCCTATCGAATATGCTCTTTAATCGTTTTGGGTACATGGCATAAATGTTTATAAACACCCGATACAAAAAGCGAAACTAGCGCAGATAACAAAAACTTGTTTAGCAACCATTTTCGGTGTGTGGTGTAGTTACACTCGTTGTTGTTGTGTTTGTTGTTCTTGTTGCTGTTTCGTTTGGTGTTTTATCGTTTGGCAACGCTACATGCAGAGCATATAGAGGCGGCAGCCTGCCGACAGGACTCTCGACTGTCCAGAGCCGGAGCTGGACCAGAGCCGGCGCCATGCCGAGCTACTGTCTAAAGCTGTTTACATATACATAAATATATATATATGTGTGTGTGTGTGTGTATACTCTATGGGGCATGCATGCTGTGTTATGTCTGGCATTTTCTTGTGGGCAGCTTTTGTCGCCAGTTGGCGAAATACATTTATCGCACGTCAACTGGACCCTGCGTGTTGCTAATGATTTCAGCTTCAGGTTAAAGTCAACTCGAGGCAGAGCGACTCACTGGTTTTTGGGGTTAGTTGGACTGATGCTGCTCTCATTTCAATGGTCCCAAACCACAAAGCCAAATACATAATTCTCAAAATATATAACATAAATTTGCACCAGTCGCCTTTGAGTATGCGCCGACTGCGACTGCTGCTGGTCCTTCTGCTTCTGCTGTGGCAGCAAAAACTGTGCTGGAACTGCGCTTTCACTTTTCGCGCTTAAATTAATCCTTGGAGTGTTGCTTGCTTTTGCTTTTGCCTTTTCAAATTATCGTTCCCAAGTTGTATAGACAAATGTGCCAAGTCTCTAAACTACTTGGCGTGAAAATTGCTTTGCGTGGTTCCATTTTGCTCCTCCTCCTTCTCCCTCCTCCCTCCTCCTCTTCCTCCTGTTGTTGCTGTTTCTATTGCTGTTGCCATTGTCGTTGCTGCAAGTGATTTGAACAGTTGCATCCACAATGGCAACAAAAAATTGAAAATCCTGCAAATATACGTAACAATGCTGAGCATTTTAAGCTATGCATTTTAACTAAGCATTGTCTGGGGGATTATTCTATATACTATATACACTCGTACGTACTATTAAATTGTCCTGAATAGCTTTTGCTTTTAAGCTCTTTCAGTCTGTTTCAACTTCATTGCGCTAATCGCATTGATTGACACACGATTTTATCAATGAAATTCGATCGAATTTAAATTTCGCATATAAATTTCATTTAAACTGAATTTAAGCTCTAATTAAAAGCCAAAGTTTTTATTTACTTAATTAGTATAAAGCGTTTGACATTAATTTGACTTATGGACTAATGACACCAGCCAAAATTGATATCAGTAGCTAACCTTAAATATTTTTGTTAGTTTATAATCCAAGTTTAAATCTCTTTAACTATTTCCAAACTTGAGTTCAGTCAGAAATTGTTCCTTGAAGTTTGCTTTAATCTCTCTCGAAACTTTAGTTTTTCCATGGAATTTGTTATTCAAAATATATTTCTGAGAATCTCAAAGTAGTTTGATCCGATGAAACTTAAACTACGTTGAAATGGCTCTAGCTTTGACTCGAAATTTGAAGCTAATTTCCAAGAAAACTGAACGCTTTCCCTTGCCCCAAATATATATTCAGCTGCTCTCTTCGACTGAAGTTATAGTTGGCCATTATGCAGCTGTGGCGCAGTTGACCCAATTGCAGTGCCAGAATTGGGATACATACATATATATACCTATTACATACATACAGACAGTTGCTCACGTCTTTGTATCCTGCTGCGTTCTGCGACTTTCTAATTAAGCCAGTTGCTAAAAGTGGCTAAATGTGTCTCCATTGTGTGATTAGCGCATAACTTCACATGTATCTATATAGATATATATGTATCTGAATATTTGTGTTGGCGTCAATAAAAGTCAATTACGAGCTTGCAATTTGCTAATGTAAATTAATTAGCAGCTGTAACCGAGGAGTCGGTTACTGTGGCGACCAGTTCATTAAGCGCGAAACTATTTTTTATGTTTCGGTTCGTTTTTTTTCGTTCTATTTTATTTTATTTTGTTTTGTGGCTAGCACTGAAAGTTGCTTGGGGCTGGCATACATTGAAATTAGTTTTATATCCCAGCAGTAAATACAAAAACCGACAAAAAATACAACTCATTAACGCGCGTCACAGGTAGAAATCACAAAAATATATCGCATTAAGTATACGACGCGTGGGCGAATAAACAAAAGGAAGAGAGAGTCAGAGAGAGAGAGTGAGGGGGGGGGGAAGGAAATGCAAATAACATTTGGACCGGGAGAGCAATAACAAGACCATAAGAACAACATCAGGTCCATTGTACTCGAAAAAGGGTTAAGGACATGAATAATTTTGTTGCTGTTGTTTTTCGGTTTTTCTGTTTTTCTGTTGTGTTTCGCTTGTTGTTATTGTCGTCGTTTCCCGTTTTAAGTGACACTTGCGTAATTTCGACAGGTGCTAAGAAAGCAAAAGACGACACTTTACACAAAGCGTTAAGGAAAACAAAGGTGCGACATGGAAAACCGAAACCAAAAACGAAATCCTTGCCACAGCAGCAACAGCAGCCAACAGCAGCAGCAAAAACGGAAAAAGGAAAAGTTCGTTGAGCAACAATTACACTGAGCGGATGTGGGTGGTTGGGCGCAACGGACATTGTGCAGCTGTTTGTATTGTTCGAAGAAGAAAGAGGGGCAGAAAAAATACTTTTCTTATTACACAATACAATGAAAATAATAATAAAAATAATAATAATAATGTCCATAATAATAGTAACAAGCGTGGCGCACAATGACAGATTTGTCTTCCTTTTCTTTTCGCTGGCGCAACACGTGCGGAAATAAATTGCGACTTTGCCACAAAAGATACAAAAGAGGAAGCACTTGCTGTAACTTGCAACAGCAGCAGCAGCAACAACTGACAGCAATGCAAATTTTTGCAAATTAGTTGCACTTTAGTGTTATTTAGTGCATAAAGCGTCGCGACTCGCGACTCGCAACTGCATGACAAATTAGCAGCTAAATAAAGTGGTCCACTCTGCTATTATAAGAAAAATACGCAACATTTCAGGGTTTATATTCAGTATTATATACCAAATAAAAAAGGATAGACAAAAAAATACCAACAACTGCCTAACATGTGCGCAGATTTACAGAGTGCGATCCATTTATGTTGCAGTTGCTTTTTTCAGTTGCTGTTTCTATTTCAGTTCCTATACTGCATGGCAGACACATTGACACTACTCCCAGTGTGTGTGCGAGTGCGAGTGTGTGTGCGTGTGTGTATGCTGTTATATTTCCAGTTTGCGGCAGTCCGCAGTCGTTAGTCGTGAGCCGTTTTGTGTTTTTTTTGTTCATTTCCATTGTGTTGTTGCTGGGTTTTGCTGCGTTTTTGAGTTTGCCACACAGTTGGCTGCCTGGCAATTGTTTGGCCTAAAAGTATGCTACTTGTTTCAGTGATTTCGCACACACACACACACACACACACACACACACGCTCATATCCATACACAAACAAACACACATGCTTGCTGCACAAACCGCATACAGCTCAAAAAATAACAACTACAACGACATGCAAGTGAGCAACCGTCCGCAGTTGTCGACGTCGAAGTTGCCAACGCAACCGCAGGGCTCCCTTAACAACAACAACAGCAACAACACTAAAAACATGAGCAACACCAACATCAACAACATCAGCAACTGGCAGGGTAGTAGCAAAGTCGTGTACACAAAAGTTTAACAAAGTTGCAGGCGTACACACACGCACACACCTACAACATCCACACCCACACCCACACACACGCACACACACTAACATAGAACTGTACAGATTTTGTTGTAAGTATTCTTGTTAAATATTAATTAAAATATGTGCATTTGTTTATACCTTACAATCTGCCTATACCCTACGCTATTGCCTGCCCGCCGCCCCACAAAGAACTTTGATTATTTACCAGAAATAGTTTTGTACTTATACGAGATTGTACCCTACTTGAATTTAGTTGATTCCATTGGAACGTGAAGACAATTTGATAAATGCCTGCGATAGGATGTGCAGGCTTCGGTATTTGGGACGCATTCTTTTCGGACTTTTCTTCTTCTCAACATTTTTGTGTGTTCTCTCACATGGATCAGTGTCCGTGCGTGGGCTTAAGTGCGTGCGTGTGTGTGTGTGTGTGTGTGGGTGGGTGTGTCTTCACTGTTAGCTTGTCACATAGTTTATTGGACAGCATTGCCAAACACTGGCAAAAACATGGACACTTCCGGCTCTGCCTAGGAGCAAAGCAAGCCACAAGCTGGAAGAGAAAAAAATCATTGCATACTTTTGGGCTGCAAATTGTATTTGCCAATCAAATTGAAATATTTAATATAGATATACATAAATTTGTGGGTTTTTCATATATTTATTTATTTATTTAGAGTTTTTAAGCTTACATAATAGCATATATAACTTTTAGTTTATTTTACTAAATTACATTTTGTTGTGTTTTTGTGTTGTGTGTAGCCAAAATTTGACGCACTTTCTGATTGCATTTGCATTCGCAGCCAATTTATTTAACTTTTCCTTTCCTCTTTCGTTTTATGTTTTTCGTTATTCGGTTTTTTGTTTTCCCTTTTAAACTTATTTATTTTGTTTGTCGTTGTTTGGGACGCGTTGCGATTTCAACAATAAAAATAAAAAAAGGAAATTATGAAAAGAAATTGTAATGCAAATAAAATGCAAGCCAAAACAATTGAAAATAGTTTTTCTGCAAAATTGCAAACTGCATTTAAAATACATATTTGGATATTGTGCGTGTGTATGTGTGTGTGTGTGTATGATAAAGTTGAGCATAGAAAAAAAATGCAAAGTTTTTCTGAATGTTATTTAAAGGTTTTTGTTTAATTTTGTTTCGTTTTTTGTTTTTTCTCTCTGTTTGCTGCACATCAATCTCATATCGCAATCTCGGACAAAGGACAAAGGGATTAAGGCACAGCAATGGGCATTAATAATAAAATTAACTTAATTGCAGGGTATTTTGCGTCGGGGCAAAATAAATTCACTATTAATTGCTCTGACGGCGGTGCGTCAAAGAAGATTTAACAAAAATTTCTTCAATTTCTTTTTGTATACGAGTAGTCGCTATTTTGGCTTACTTAAGGTCGAGGATGATTCATGGTGATTTCATGGCAGCAGGCGGGGATTGAAGCGGCCCATGAAGAGTATCATGCCCGTCGGGTTGTGGCGCACAAAGTAGAGGAACGGCTTGTCGAAACGCAGCCGCGGCGCATCTGGCACACGCGCCTGGCGCGGACGCAGCGGCAGTGGCAGCTCCAGATACTTCGGATCCAGCAGATCGTCGTAGAAGCCGCGTCCTAGTGCCGACTCCTGCACGATGGAACCAAAGTCTACAATGGCCTCGGACGAATCGTAGGCATCATCATCGGTGGCATCCACATCCTTGTTGCGTTTACGCAAAGGCGGCGCCGGATACATCTCCACATGATGGTGATCCGATATCTTCTCCTCGCCACAAGTGCTGAACGTATTGATCTGTATCATGTCGGACAGGAAGATGTCCTTATTGCCGGCACCCGTGAGTCCACGCAAGTCGGCGAAGTCCGACTTGAACAGACCCTTCAGACCCATCTTCTGCAGACCCAGTGAGGCGTTGACGAACGAACGGTGCGAGAAGCGTGGCAGCTGCACCTCCATGCCTGGACGATCCATGAGCGAGGTGAGCAGATTGCTCCAGGCGTTATCCTTGCTGAATGCCAGCTCCACCAGGTTGCGCTCCAATCTGTCCAAGTTGTCTGTGGGCGACACCGAACTCTGATGTCCGGGCATAACATAAATTGTGCTCACCGTATCCTGAATGCGTCCAAAGGCGACAACAGTGGCGTCCAGATTGGGTTCATAGCCAGCCGTGAAGCCGGAGCGATAGAGGACCGCGGGTATGGGCACCAGACGCCGCTGACGCACTGTCGGATGCACCTGGAAGAACATCTCCCCATCGCGATCTGTTGTCGAGCCTCGCGTGCAATCTGTCTGGAAGAGATTGGCGGATATTGTGGCCAGTGGACCATTAACCCAAACGCTGTTGGTGCGCAAGTACTCCAAGACTTTGCCCATGGTGTGACGCTTGACCAGCAGATTGGTGCGTCGACGCACAATATCATTGACCACATGGAAGTTGACCTCCTCCACGTGCCCAGCATACAGTTGTTGGGTCTTCTCCTTGAAGAAGGGCAGAATCTTGCCATTGGCGCGGTCGCTGAAGATCTCCCGCACGAAAGCGGCTGTGGCGATGTCTCCTTCCATGGACTGTTCCACGGAGTTGGTTATGTTCTTGAAGATCAGGTGAGGATTGAAGGTAACCATGTCGTCCAGCTTGAGTATCTCGTTCATTTCGCCCGAAGTGCTGCCGCGTGCGCCCAGGAATACCATGGACAGCATGGAGGTCAGAGCGAATGGTGAGATGACCAGACTTCTGGCCGAGCTGATCTTCTCCGAGGTGATGGCCTTCCAGTAGCTGAACGCCAGCTCATTGCAGAGTCGCGCAAACGACTGCACATCCTCATCCAGTAGCTGTGTGGATGCTTCCAAGCCCTGCGAGCTCTGCGGACTCGGCTCCAGTTTGACTGGAGGACGCGTAGCCTGCGTGGAGGCGGCCATCAGGTTGGTCAGCGAGGCGGGACGCTGCATGGGTCGCTGCTGGGACTGGGACAGGCCATTCGCATTGTAGGGCAGACCCTTCGGTGGCTGTGGTTCCAGCTGGTTGTAGCCGCCGAGGAGCGAGGGCTGGACATAGTAGGAGACGGGTTTCAGGGTGTGCAGGCGCTTGGTTGTGGGCGGAGGCGTTGCTGTCGTCGTGGTGGTCCTAGCTGTGGTGGTGCTCGTAGTGGTTGTGGTGGTTGTTGTGCTGCTGCTGGGCTGTTGATAGCTTCCTTGATCCTCCTCGTCCTCCTCGTCTGGCTGGTCAGCTGACTGAGTGCCATAGCTGGCCAATGGCAGCGTCACCTTGTAGTTCTCCTCCTCCTCGTGCTGCTCCTCCGACTGCTTCACTTCAGTGGACTTTATTGTGCTCTTGTCCTCATTATATTCAGCCTGTTGTGGCTTAACAACACTGGCCGTCGTCTCACCCAGTTTTATGTAGGGATCCTCATCGTCCAGGTCATATTTTTGCGAAATTGTGGTATCCTCTTCCGTTAGAGTTGCCGTCAGCTCTTCGGATATATCTTCGAGGGAATCCTCATTTAATTCTAAAGCTTTTACAGTGCTCACTTCGAGCTGTTCCGTGACCTGCTCCGAATTGAGGGACACATCCGAGTCAGATGATACGACGGACATATCGTCGTGCACTTCCGTCGCTGACTCCCCGCTGGCTATCGTCGTCGACAGCTCCTTGCTGTCAGTTGCTGTCTGCTGCTCCGCCTCTGCCTCCTCTGCCTCCCCGGCTGGCTGTGCGGTATATTGTGGCTGCAGTTGGGCAGCATTGGCTGCATTATCCTCAACACTTTGTTGCACCAGTTCCTCTGTTTGCGTTTCTTCACTTTTCTCCGTTTGTTTTTCCAGCTCCTGCTCCTGCTCCTGTTCGGTTGATGTTTGCTCTTGTGCGTCCTGGTAAACATTCGTTGACGCAGCTGTTTCTGCAGCTCCTGCTGTTGTTCCTGGCTGCTCCTCGGTGGCTGGCACCTGCGTTTGGGCTGCCAGCTCTGGCTCGCCGGCTACCTCGGACCTGTCTGTCGAGGACATTTCGCTGGCTTCCGCCAGAGCTTGTTCGTTGTAACCATTTGTCAACATTTCGGGCATTTGGTCCTCGCTGTCCCGTTCCGTGTAGTTGTTGCTGTTGCTGTTGGTGTTGGTGTTGTACTCCGGCGCTTCGGGCTTTTCGCTGTTCAGCTGCTCGTCGTAGCCGATGATGGAGCCTGTTGAGGCTGTCTCCTCGCTAGCCGTGGTGTCTTTGTTCTCCTCATATTGCTGCAGCTGCTCAGTGGTTGCTGCCTCTTCGCTAGCAGCTGCCTCCGTTGGGTATGTTGGTGCCACAGTCTCCTGCAGCTCCTCCTTCTTCTCCTCTTCGATGACTTCCTGTTTGAGCGGAGCTTCAGTTGGTTTTATTAGCGGCTGCTGCTCCAGTCTCTCCCGCTCATACACTTGCTGCGCCTCATCCTCGTTCTGCTGCTGCTGTGCATAAATTTGCGACAGCGATAGCACTGGCACCCTGAAGGTGCTGCTCTCCACCTGACTTGGCGCCAGATTACTGAGGTAAGCAGCTTCCTGTTTGATGAGCTCCTCTTTGCTGGGTATTATGGTTGTGATTTCCTGCTCACCTCCTGTCAGCTGTTCGACTTTCTGTTGCTGCGCCGGCTTCTGCGCTGCCTGCAGAAATGATGTGTTGAGCTGCGCGTAGTTGGTCAGACGATGTGCGTCATCTGGCTGGGCTGGTGGCTTGTAGGACTCCTCTTCGGTTATTTGCTGTATGACATCGGACATGAGGAAGTCGAGCTCATCCTTCGTTTCGTTGGAGCTCATAAATACGTCGGAGACGAGCGTGTTGCTGCCATCGACCAATGTGGAGGCAACTGTTGCCGCCTGTGTCTGGAAATTGGCCATAGAGATTTGATCCGTCGGCTTCAGCACCTCCAGATTGAGCTGTTGCACGAGGTTGGCTATCATTGGGGTCACCTCGGTGCTGTCGTCGTCATCCGCCGCTGTGGTGCTCTCAGACACAGGCAGACGTGCCACAACCTCTGTGGTTGCCTCCGTGCTCACCTGCTGCAGCTGCTGCTGCTGATAGTTATCATTGGTGACGGTTGTCATCTCCGGCTCCTCGGCCAGATCGGTAACTACAGCTTCCGGCACATCGGCGTAGAGTGGCTCAAATTTGACTACGTGATTAGCCTCGGCTGCGGTTGGCTTCGTTGTGGTTACCTCGGCCTCGCCCTCGATTTCGGTCTCGTCATAGGGAGCCATTGGCGTGGTCATCAGGAACTGCGTGTGGTTGGGCAGTTCTGTGGTCTCTGGCTCCTCGTATGGGTTCTCTGTCTTCTCGGTGGGCAGTGGCTCGTACGTTGGCGGTTCCTTGGTGACGGCGAAGTATTGCGGCCTTGCGGTTATCAGGACGACGGGTGTTTGCTCGTCGGGATTAGCCTCGATGCTGCTGTGCGTCGTATCCATTTGCACCCTCTTTATGCTCGAGGACTCCGTCGAGTCGCCGAACTCATCGCTTGTGCTCTTGTCCTCCTCATCCAACATGGTCGCCAGTGTGCTGCCTCCGTAGTGAGCGGTCAGCGGCCTGATGGTCGTCACAATTGTCGTCAGCTTGGGCGGAGTTGTCGATGTGGTTGTCGTTGTGGTTGTGCTTGTTGTTGAGGTTGAACTGGATGTGGATGTGGATGTGGATGTTGTTGCTGAGCTGGTGACGGGTATCTTCTTCTTGTTGGCCAACGTTTCTATCTGCTCCTCGCTAACCGCGCTGTCGTACTTAACGGGTCCAATAGTTAAGATCGGACGCTCGTCCTTCTTGTCGCTGGCCTGCAGACTCTGGGTGAGACTCTGCACGATCTGATCCATGGAGAGTATCTGATCCGGCGAGAGCTGTGGTGCAGGCGAGGGGGAACTCTGTTGCAGCTGCTGCTGCATGAGAGCCAGGGACAATAGAGGCTGCTGCTTGAGCTGCATCGTCTCCTCCTGGGGAATGCTTGTGGGCAGGTGCTCAGTGGCCTCCGCGTTGTAGCTGGGCACAGGATAAACCGGAGCGTGGGTGGTGCTAGTTGTGGTTGTCGTTGTGGTGGTTGTTGTTGTTGGTGCTGGTGTGGGCTTTGGTGGCAAAGCATTGACATGGCCATAGCTTTCGACGGAGTAGCCCGGCAGCTTGGAGGATTCGGTAGTTGGAGCATTGTGCACGGGTTTGCCATGGATCCTGTTGTGGTGCTGCGTTGTGGGTCGCTTGCTGGTGCCAGTGGTGCTCGCTTGTGGTTTGGGGTTCAGTTTCTGGTGATGCAGTGCTGGCGATCGTCTGGTGGTGGTCACCGGAGCAGCAGTTGTAGCTGCAGTGGTTGAAGGCTCCGCTGTTGTTGTGCTTGGCTCAGGATATGCTGAGCTACTCGCAGGATCTTCCACAGGATCGTACACGGGTTCAGGCTCAGCAGCGGCTGTTGTTGGGGCTGGTGGCGCCTCTGTGGTTGTTGTGGTTGTGCTGGTTGTTGTCGTTGTTGTTGTGGCAGTGGGTTTGGGCTTCTTGTTGGGACGCTGTGGACGCGGCGGCTTCTTTGTGGCCACTTCGTGTATCTGTGGTGCGGAGCCCTCGGCTATGGGCTCAGTGGGTGGCTGCACGGGCTTCGGCTTGGTCGTGGGCTTGCGCTTTGGCTTATTCGGCTTGTTGCCGCCGGTGGTGCCCGCTTGGCCAGGTGCGCGTGTGGGCTTGCGCTTCTTCTTCTTCTGGGTGGTGGGCACAGGCTGGAGTATGACTGTTGTCGTTGTCTCTGCGGGTGGTGCGGCCTCAGTAGTTGGGCTGGGTTCGACTGTGGTGGTTGCTTGAGTAGTTGTGGTGCTGGTGGTGCTTGCTGGCTTCCTCTTGTTCTTGTGCTTGTTGCCAGTGGCATGGGCGGTGGTGCTGCTTGAGCTGGTGCCGTTGCCAGTTCCGCCGTTTGGTTTCTTGACGCGATGCGGCTGCGACGGCTTGCGCTGCACATGGCCCGGTTTCTTGCCAAGCGGATGGGAGACGTTCTTCTCTGTGGTGCCTGTATAGCTGCTGCTGAGGCTGCCTGCACTCGTTGAGGATGTGGGCGTGTGTATGATCTCCTGGTTGTTGTAGAAGACGCGGCGCGTTGTCGTCTCGGGCTTGCCTGTGGTGCTGGGCAGCTTCGGGTAGAGCGGCTGCATGTCCATATCGAAGTCCTGCATGTTGGCAGCCGCCTGTTGGTATTGTTGTATGCCCGTGTATACCGACTCCATGGGATCCAGTTCCTCCTGCACCACCTGGGGTGTCATTTCCGTGGTGCTTGTCGTGGTGCTGGGTCTGCGCTTGCTGCCCGGCTTGCGCTTGGCGGGCTTTGGTTTCTTGGTGGCTCTTTGGGGAGCAGGCGCTGCTCGTGTGGAGGTCTCCACTAGCTCCGATTCGGGTGTCATGACAATCTGCTGGGGCTTTTGCTGTAGGAAGAGGTCGCCGCCAGTGTTGCCAAAGATGGCGGGCAGTATGAGCGACCAGGAGGAGGACACATCGGGCGTGTCCAGCACAGGCAGCAGCTCGCCAGAGCTGTTCTTCGAGGAGCTGCTGGCCACCTCCTTGTTCAAGACATTCTGCACGCTGTTCACAATATCCTGCAGCTTCTTCTCCGGCTCCTGCTGCTGGTTGGGCGCTGTGTGTATAATCGAAGGTCCTTCGCCGTCTCCATTGGCCACAATACTCTGAATCTCCTGCATTGTCATCAGGCGCTTGATGAGCTCGCCGTGCTCATCGAAGGTATAGAACTCGTAGCGGTCCGGGTTGAGCAGGTCTATGGGGCTGGCCACCTGCAGTGAGGGCTGTGGCTTGGGCACCTTCTGGCCCAAGGCATCCGTGAACTGCGGCTCATTGCCGTCAAGTACAACAGACACGGAGGAAACCACGCTAAATGTCAGAAAGTGAGAGAAACGAGAAATGTGGAAATGAGAAATCGGAATGAACATCGGTTCACATATCGAGTGCCAGCCAATGATTGATGGCAAATATATATATATATATATATATAGAAAGTCAATGCGATTAAGTTTTTACTCGATAAAAATAAATGATACTCGTCGTTTGGCTGCTTTGTTGAGCTGCAAGTCATGCTGCATACTTTGCGGCGCATTCGCTGGCATTTTAATGGAAATTGAATGCAATCGCTGCAGAAAGTCACACAGTCACGCTCCAATGATGCACTGCCTCCGGCCCGGAGTGTAGTTAGTTAACATACCCACACGTACAGAGCAGCTAGTCATCTATACATAACTTATATATGCAGATAGTTCTAAAACATTTTACATGTATGACAGCGAGCACATCATTAACATTTTAGCACGTGGGCCTGACGTGCTTCATCATATGCAGCTGCAGCTGCAGCTCTGCTCTCTGTCTAATATCTGGTTACATGTCGGTTGTCTGTCCATATATCTGTCTATATATGTCTGGCTGTCGTTTTATCTCCCTCTCAAATGAATGTTCGACTTGAAATTCACTTTGCGAAATATTTGAAATAATTTATCAGCAACTGCTGCCGAATATTTAATCGAGAAATATTCAAAACTATTAAATGTTTTCTCGATTTGAAATTCTATCTATAATTAGTTTGCGAACACAATTAATGTAAAGCATTTAAAGTATTTGATTACGCAATTACTTTAGTATCATTCGATTTGGGCATAATAAAATATGCAAAATATGCCTCAATAACAATGGAAATAATTAATTTGACGTTTTTCTATCAATATTTATTTATAACATAATTTAATTATTGAATTTCCCGTTGCCTCTCGAAAGCAAATAAAACATTTGTATTAAAAATATTTCAATAAAATTAAAAGAACAATTTATGTATATTATTTTTCGCCCGCCCCAACAACAACGACAACTGACAATGGATATATACAAATAAATTGAAAAATGAATTAAAATACTTTTTGCTTTGCCTACATGAAATATACATTATATCCAAATGGATGAAATGACCGAAAGGAATAAAAACGCCAATGAAATCGCTGAATGTGCAACAACTTCATTAATGCATTGCCAGAGCAGATAACCGCAGGCCAATTGCCAAGGATAAGAGTTCACAGATTTCTTGCATCCCCATCAAGTGTATCTCAACAGCGATATCATCGCCACGATACCCATTATCAACGACAGCAGCTGCTCGTTATCATTATCAACCAACAGACCGACAGACCGACAGACCGAGAGACCGTGAGACCGACAGACCCCTGAGTGCCATATGCCGCGGGCTGTGAATTTGTTTACGCGTGGAATTAATACGAAACCGAGGAAAGCAGCCTGAATATGCCCTAAAGGACTAAAACGGGAACGTCGGGAAGCTGCAAGGGAGGAAAACGAAAACGAACACGAAATTTGTGCTGCGCGGCATAAGAACAACATAATATTAATTTTAATTTCGCTTTTGCACTTTAATAATTATACCCTGTAACCATTTAGTGGATAAGAAAATTGCAAAAATTGAGTGTTAAAGCAGAGGGAAGAAAGTCCTTGACTCCACATAAGTAATATAAAGTTTCAGCTCCAGATTCCATAAGAGTTAAGAGCCACAATCTGCCATATACTACCATCTGATGCTAGTGAAAGATAAAGAAAGCAGCTGCCTTCAAGTATGTGAATGTGTGAAAGGATTCAGTAAAAGGATAATACTGTTCCTTCACCATATCTGAGTAGAGGTTCATGTATATTTAAAGAGTTGCCGCTGATTGAGTTGCAGCATTTGCCAACTGTAAAACCATTCAAAGTCAACAGTGCGTATGCGTAATAAACTTTTTTAAGCATTGATTTACCTTTAAACTACTATTTGAACTAGTATTTGAACTACTATTTGAACTAGTATTTGAACTACTATTTGAACTACTATTTGAACTACTATTTGAACTACTATAACTACTATTTGAACTACTATTTGAACTACTATTTGAACTACTATTTGAACTACTATTTGAACTACTATTTGAACTACTATTACTACTATTTGAACTACTATTTGAACTACTATTACTACTAATATTACTACTACTATTACTACTACTATTACTACTACTATTACTACTACTATTACTATTACTATTACTACTACTATTACTACTACTATTACTATTACTATTACTACTACTATTACTACTACTATTACTACTACTATTATTACTACTAATACTACTATTACTAATACTACTTTTACTACTTCTACCACTATTGCAACTATTACAACTATAACTACTATAGCTACTATTACTATTATTTATACTATTACTACTTTTACTACTCTTACTACTTTTACTACTTTTACTACTTTTACTACTTTTACTACTCTTACTACTTTTACTACTTTTACTACTTTTACTACTTTTACTACTTTTACTACTTTTACTACTATTGCTTCTATTATTAATATAACTACTACTACTATTTCTACTACTACTATTTGTGTTGTAGCTACTACTATTTCTACTATTAGATCAGGTTTCAAATGCTTTATGACCAATTAGCTGAGACTACGAGGCAACCCTAAGGACATACTTAGAGGGTGGCTACCCTGCATAACTTAACTTCGGCAAACCACTCAAAATGAAGCAAAATTGCCCTACAAAAAGCCAACTGATTAGCATTGATTTGAAGTTAATGAGCACTTAATTTGTGCCTTGGCAGTTGTTGTTGTCGTCCTTTCTTGTTGTTGTTGTTGCTTTTTTGCATTTTTTTTTAAACGAAATGCCGCAAGGTATGCCACGTGTTGTATTGGGTTCCGTCAAGTGCGCGCTGTGGCGCCTGTTGAGCAAATTAATTAAAATACTAAGGCATTTGAGAGCTGACCAGAGCCGCAGCCGGAGCCGGAGCCGGAGCCAGAGCTGGGCCTTCGCCTTCTAAGCTCGTGGAGGTGCCCTCATCTACACCCGGACTTTTGACGCAGCGCAACAAGGGCAACAACAAAGAGGAAATTCTATTTCAATTAGTGGAAAAAATTGCAAAAAGCTGTACAAACAAAAGACTTTGCCTAACAACAGCGACAATAGCAGCAGCAGCGGCAACAAACGCAAAGGCAAAAGCAAACAAAGGCCAAGTAAACGGGTGTGGCTGTGGGTGGTAGATGTGGGTGAGTGGGTGGGTGCTTTGTTGGGTGGTTGGGTGAATGTATTGGGGCAACTGATTTCCTGTCCATAAAAGTTAAAATCGCGTACATCAGCCAAAGAGGCTGTGCACTCACCTGGAACCGATGACTTTCTTTGATGCGCCACCCGGCGACATGGACGTAGATGTTGATGCGGATGCGGAGGTGGGGGAGGATGTGGTTGCGGATGTCGATGGTGAATTCTCATAGCGCTTCACGTCCTCCTGCTTTGGCACAGCCGCCTCATACACAATGGCTGGCTGCATGGCCGGAGCGTCATTCCTCTGACTGGACGTACTTGACGTGGTCAGATAGGAGTAGTTAGGTTGCTTCAACTGCTGTGGATTGTTACTGTTGTGGTGGCTATTGGCGTTGGCGTTGGTGTTGGGTTTGGTGCTGCTGTTGGTGTTGGTGTTCGTGTTGGTGTTGGCATTGGGATAGGCCGCGACAACGGCGGCGCCCAGCGTGAGGCACAGCCAAAGCAGCTGTAAGCTGCGCAGGGAACGCATTGTTTCCTGCCTAGTCGTCCTTATGTTGACTTTGTTGTTTGGAGCGTTGTTTTTATTTGAGCTTCGGACTTATCTAAAAATTCTTCTTGGCTGTGTGACCTTTTGGTCCTTTGGCACTGTGTTGTTGTCCTTGTTCTTGTTATTATTGTTGCTGTTTAATGTTGAAGCGCGGACGGCGTCTGTTGCGTAAACATGAAGCGAAGCAAAGCTGCAAAGTAAAATGAAAAACTAATTAATGCAATGTTAATGAAAATGCTCTAGAAAAGCAGATAGCAAAAAGTAAGCAAGTGTTTCAGCAGAAAAAATAAAACTCTTCTCCTGCATATACATATATATATATATTCAAGTGAATATATATTTAAATTAACATAAAGTTGTGAACATTTTCGCAATTTTTATGCTGCTTTAAAGTGGCCAAGCGTACACGGGATACACGGGGTAGACGAGCGTATTCCCCGAAGTTGCATCACTCCTGTGGCACACTTTTAGGCTGTAATAATCAGGCAACCAAGCAAATTGCCCGAGCACCTAAAGCCCAAGCCACAGCACGCTAATGCGCCTCTAATTATGCTAATAATAACAAGCCGCCGCATGGCTGCCACCTGTGTGTGTCCATGTGTGTGTGTGTTTGTGGCCAATGTGTGGGTATCTGTGTGTTTGTCCAACGTACGTGTGTGTATTAGTCAGCTTAGATTGCCTTTGGTGGCAGCTGCAGTCGTCGCCGCGTCTTTACAGCTAAGTAGGCTTTCAGTGTTGCAACTGAAGTGCACAGCAATTTAGACATAAGACGTTAAGGATATGCATATGCTACTCCATACCCAGATATTACCTTATATGTTACTCTTGCAGCTGCTGCACTCATCCTTAAATCCTTTAGACTTTGTCCTTAATCATGCAACATGGCGCAACACTTGTCTCTATCTGTCTGTCTGGGCTTTATCATTTCCACAAAATCTCCAGTTGACAGCAAAGTTTTTACCTGCCAAATACTAATACTTATTATACGCATTTCTATACCCTATAATTAGACAGCAGAGCTGGCATATTAGCTGTGAGTGTAGGCAATGACAGCTAGAACTGGGTTGATGAAAGTTTGGCATCATTAAAAGATACTAAATATGGAATGGAAGGCTTTAAATAACAAAATATCAACTCTTAACATGATTCTGTTAACTTAACAGCGCATTTGTGACTTAACAGTAAGAGTCACAAATAGTTGTCTGTTAACAGAAGCTGCTTTATTCTGCGTGTAGATCCTTAAATAACCAAATATCAGCTCTTAATATGATTCTGTTAACTTAACAGCGCGTTTGTAACTTAACATAAGAGTCTCAAAAAGTTGTCTGTTAACAGAAGCTGGTTATAGGTCATCTCTTTAGTCTTTACTTTCGATAACTTTTGGCGGAAAATATTGGCGCTTGTTTTTGGCTTTTTCCCGCTAAGCTTACGTGATAACAAAATGAATTGTCAATCGCGCGACATGTGGAAAACAGCAATATGTTAATAAGCGAAGCCGCTAACAACAGGGCCAATAGTGAAATGGCTAAAGAACGCTGTGACAACTTAAAGCCTTTGCTGTCAAAACGTTAACAGTAAGCCGGGCCAACAAAACACACATTTAGTATGTGTGGGTGTGAATGTGTGTGAGCCTGTGTTTATGTGTGTGTGTGTGCAATGAACCCCAAAAGTTTTGCCACAGCACGTACCCTCCTCATATGTATCCAGATTGCGTACTATAAGGAGCTAAACAATTTCTGTCCAATGCGAAAAGAATCGCGCATAAATATTGAAGAAGGAGGCTATAAAAATATGTTGGCTGGTTGGGTATTTGGCCGGGTCTGATTCTTTTATGGCTAAACTGTGGCTAAATTAACATAAATTGTGCGTAAAATATATTTGAACATAACGTTTAAGTATTTCTGGTTGGGCAACGGATGTTTGTTGCTTCTATGGGGCATTTCAAGGATATCAACGGATTGACACGCGCTACCGAAAAGGGCGTCGAAGGACATGCCAGTCACGGCCATAACTTGACAATTGATTTGTAACGGTAAATTACGAATGTCAGCAATCTAAAGCAGCAGCAGCCACTGTATCCAGAGCATCTCCATCCTCACCTGACATTGAAAATGTAAATGAAATGCAAGACCCAAAAAGTAGCTGCCACCTCCCGGCGGAGAGAGAGACAGATAGAGGCAGATTGACGACTGGCTGCCTGGCATTGTCTGCATGACAATGACGTTGAGTGACATGACAAGTGGACGACACACACATACGTACAGATACACACACATTCAGTGTTAAAAACCAGAGCAAACACTAGAAGAAAGTGTGGTCGTTCAGGTTTTGGTTAAGGGCACAACGAGCAGAAGATTGAACCTGACAGCTGTAGAGACAAGCAAAGGCAACATACTCTCGGGACGTTTGTTTAAACAAATCAGCCAGACATTTACATACTATACACTCCACACACAAACACACATACACACATATACACACATACTAACACACAGATACAAACGCAAATACATTCGGCCAAACAATAAATCAAACGACAAAAGGTAAAGGTATATTTAGTCGTAATGACATTTTGGACCATGTGTTTGACAGCTTTTTGTTAGGTAAAAGAGCCGATATTCTATATACGAGGGTTGCTTCTAGAGTTATCAATGTGATTAATTAATTTGAAAGTATTCTCGATATCTATTCTAAGCCAGTTATATCTGATTCCTGTTGCTTTGTGTTGTTTTTCATATGCAAACCAGACAATGTTAATTGGTCGAAATGAAAGCCTTTGTAACAAAGCGTAACCCGAAAACAAATTTGTTATTAGCTACTTAAGATATTGGCCAGAAGTCGGCACTTTGGTAACCTGAAAACAAGCAAGTTACCAATTCCTATATTGCGTGTGACAGAAATACAAAAGAAATTGCTTTTGAGGCTAACCCATTCTGAACCAATTGAACCATTCACGCTTCTATACAAAAATAGTCCTGTTCCTGGTTAAGTGTGTGTGTGTGTGCGTGTCTGTGTGTGTAAAGTTTGCCTCTGTGCAGCCAAAATGTGTCACGTGCCTGTTGTGGAAAATTAAGATTTTGCCCGAACTTATTTCGGCTTGTTTTTGCTTGTTAGCCATTGATTTTTCAGTAAGCGTACGAGAGGGAAAATTCATTTTTATTGGATTTTCTTCAGCTCGAACTTGGACTTGGACTTGGACTTGGGACTGGGCTTGGAGTTGGACTTGTGTGCCCAATCAGTCTTCGTTTGCGGCTGGAAATTAAAGCAAATTGCATTAAACTTCTTCGGTCAAAGATTCTTAATCAGAGCCGCTTTTCTCTCGTGCTTTAAATAGTTGAAATCACAACAATAAAACACACTCGTAATTCACACTTTGGCAGCAGGACGACTTTCCCCTCCTCCTCCCCCTCTATGTCCTGCCCATACTCCTTCAATTGAGTCTCAGTAACACATAAGCAAGCTGTTGAGTATGTTCCGTGTGATTTCTTTGCTTTTTTCTTATTTTTTTTGCACCGTTTTCTTTTCTTTTTTTTTTGTCTACCGACAGGAAACGCAGCCAAGTGTTAGCCGACATTTACACGCTGCTGCTGCTGCTGGGGCTGCTGGTGGGGCTGCTGCTGCGCTGCTTCCGTTTGGAACTGTTTTTGCTTAAGTCTTAGACGGAGAAGCCAGAAGGCAACAGAACTTGGACTCCGCTGGCTTGCGAGTTCTCCTACTAAGGGCGCACTGCTGCTCGCACTTTCGCACTTTTACGCTCTCGCGGGCCTCGAGTGTGGATTGGCGCTCTACACTAACAAAAGTTTATCGCTTTGTTTCCGTTTCCGTTACGCTGCCGTTACGTTACGTATACGCCGAGTTGCCTCGCTGCTGCCGGGCGGCGCTCCCTAAAGCGTAACCTCCAGACGCTCATAAGATGTAATTTCAGCGCTTTGTGTAGGTGTGTGTGTGTGCTGCTCTATAAGTGTGCCTGTCTGTGTGTGTGTGTGTGTGTGTGTGGGTGGGTGCTTTACCTAAGTTAGCCCGCCGAAGCCAAAGTTTTTCCACAGAACATTTGATTTTATTTATTTATTTCGATTTGTACGCTCCTGCGCTTTTCTTTTTCAAACTTGTTGTTGTTGTTCCTGTTGTTCCCGTTGTTGTTGTTGTTGTTGTGCTGCTCCTTTTGCGCCTTGGCCTACGTAACAATTTCCTTCCTTTTGGTTTTGCCGGCGGCATTTGTGCCTTTTGGGCCCGCTGCCTGTGCTAATGTGCATTTCATTTTCCGTTTTGCCACTGCCACTGCCACTCAATTCGATGGCCATTTTTGTGTCTTGGCCCAGCCAACAGCCAACTGCCAACAGCCAACAGGCAGCAGCCAACAAGGAAAGGAAGAGCCAACAAGGAACAGAGTGTTGTGTATGACATATATTGTTTTGCAAAGATTTCTTTTGGTTTCCTCTGGCGCCGCAAGGAGCCACTTAATTTTCGGAGTTATATTCCAATCACGTGCATATCTATGCCAATCTTTATTTTGTTTCTGTAACTTTTCAGCTCGTTGCTCAGCTCCCTGTCTATTATTCCACTATATACTTATATATATATATATATATATATAATATGATGTGATATGTGTGTGTTGGCTTTTTCATATATATTTTATGTCTTTGAAGCCTTATTATTGTTTTGCGCGTCAACGCAGCGTACGTGTAGCATGTCTATTATAATATCTATCAGTTTTTGGTTTATTCTTCTTTTTTGTTATCCTCTGCCATATGTGTGAGTATTTTATGGATGCCGAGTCTGATTGTGAGTCAAATGTTGTAGGCGTCGCCAGTTCGCGTCGTTGCCAATTGCTGAGTTGCCTTGGCTTGGCTTGGCATCATGGCCAACTTGGCAGACTCCGGCTTTGGTTTGGCTTCCAGGCTCGCATTGGTATTTGTAATTTTGCTGGCCTGCAACTGACACCTAAACTGTGGCCACAAAAGCGCACACTTCATACATACTCACACTCATACCCGCCCTCGTCCTTGTAAATCCTTGCTGAGTTGCCTGAGCTTTATATTTGGGTTTTGAACTTTGTTTTCGTAACAATAAATGCTGTGAAATCGTATTATTTGCCAAGTCAAACTTAAATGTGAAATACTTTCAGCTTCAATATTGTCGCAAGTCCAAACACGTTTCGACTAGGACTAAGCACCAGGATACCAGGAGGAGCAGCAGCAGCAGTGACGAAAGTTATGCGGCTGAAGCGTGCAGGGGATTAAGCATTAAACACGTGGCATGGACTTGAATGCAACGATTTAATATATAACATTTTGACATTAATTAGCAAAAAGTTACCACGTCTTAGCCACGTCTTAGCCTGGCTCCAATGTGCCGTATACGTGATCTGTGCAACAACTTTGCTGCGACTTGCACAGCATGCAACGCATTAAGCAGCGGCATGCAACTTTTTGATTGCCATCATTTGTCAAAATGGCGCGTGCGCTGCTCATTTGCATTTTCAATTCTTGCTACAAGTTCTCGACACGGACATGGACTCGGCTCCACGGATTTGACACACATTCCAAATGGAGTTTACCACGTAGTAAAGAAATTCAATAATATCACAATTTTAATTAATGTCGCAGTTGCAGCAGTAGCAGCTGCAGCTGCAATCAATGCCACAGTGCAGGCGCATTAAAAAATTAATAAATCGCTTCAAATTAAGTAAAAATGCAAACAGTCGTCGCTGCTCCCAGGGGCCTGTCGAGGCGTCCTCTCCAGCATCCACTCCGCTCCTGCGGTGGCCTTGTGCATCATGTGGCATTCGCGGTTGCGTTTGCATTCGCATTCGCATTGATAAAGGCTTAAATAAAACGACAAACAGCAAATGTCAACGGCATCCACACATCGCACATTGCCATCGCCATCGCCAATGGCATCCATATCCACAGCCAGAGGCCAGCACTTAATCCATTATGCAATCGATGCCATTATCACTTTTGTAATATATTTATTGTACCCGTAAAAATATGATGAAAAATTGCATCGTTGACAGCTACAACAACGTGGCTTTATTTTGATATAAATGCATAAGTATTACCATTAAGCTTAAGTATATAAACCAAACCCTCTTCGCTGATTTATACTATATATATATATAGATGCACTCAATCGTATATGGATTAAGTTCCTGAGCAGATCGCTAAAGTTCAAGCAAGAACTCAAGCTAAAAAACAAGGTTAAGGTAAGTTTCAACGGTGGTAAAAGATTATATATAGCATATATAATCTGATATATAAATCCATAAGACTAAGAAGTATATATCATTATAATGGATGGAGATTGGCAAGCAAGTATAAATCTATGAATATATTATAAATAAATGCAATTGTTTAATGAGCAATAAGTTCATGTGTCAGAGATTTAGATAGAATCACATATGGTAAAATATTAAAAGTATCTTTAAAAATACTTGGAGTATTATAAATTTTGATTTTTGTTTGCTGGTGGGGATGGCATTCTCTCAGATCTTAGTGATCTGGGAGATAGGATAGCTTTTCGCTGAGCTCCATTTGCGTCTTTATGATCGTGGACAGGGTAATGCTCATCAGCATGTCGCGCACATTGGCATTGAACATCAGACGAAAGCTGTCGGCATCCATTAGCGGCACAGAAGTTAGCACATCGTGCAGAGAGCGTCCTACATTATTGTCGGGACGCCGTTTGCGATCGAGTACATCGTTGATGTAGCGTAGAACAAGTTCTAGTTTCTGCTCTAGCTCCCGTGTGGCCTCGACGACGTGCACAAGCTCAGGCAGCATGCGACCCAGCTGCTTGGTCGGATGCAAGGCGTTTCTCTCCATGAAGCGTAAAGCCACAGCCTCATTGCTCTCAGGATCCACCTTCAGTAGCGGCAGCGCAGTAAACAACAGGCCCTTGGTACCGCCAGGCACGCCAATTGTCACGGCACAGAAGAGATTCGTATTGAAGTGCCCACCACGGAGTGTTGTGTCCACAAGCAAGTGCAGTGGCTGGAAATCGCCGCACTCACGTGCATAATACGAGTGCAAGGCACCTGCCGAGCGAGAGAGTGACTTGCCGGTGCAGTACCAGCCAATAATCCGCTCCTGCGGATAGGTGATCAGATTCAGCTCGTACATTTCACTGGCGTACTGGGTGTCAAGCTTGAATTGTTCGACCTCGCCAATTTGCTGCTCCTTGTGATGCACTGTGAAGCTGTTTGTGATCTCAATGGTGTCTGTGCACTTGTCCCGGCGGCCCAGCAATGTGCCCACTGACATTTTGGAGGCCATGGGACGGCGTTCATAGGCGGAGATAATTTGGAACAGCACTAGTGGCTGTATGTAGACCTTGGAATGCAGTTTATAGTTTGAAATCGACATCCTGCACCTATCTTAGCGTGAGTTGCAAAAAACAGTTGGAGAAATTTTAAGTCTATCGCGCTAAGTTGGCTGCGGGCTATTAAAAGCCGTTGAAGTGTTGTAAAACGTATAAAAAGGGGCCACAGGGTTAGCCTATGCATTTAAATGCTATGTTTAAATATGCAAGAATAGCTTCAACTGGGAAAAAGAACAAGCAAACAGATAATACAAATTAACATAAATTTTAAATTTGTAGTTGCATTGCGGTTAAGCCCGCGACGCCTGCGCTTTCCAGTAATCGAGTGTCATAGCAATCAGCTTATCGATAACCTTGAAAATGGCTGAACGTGCCAATATAGGTAATAAAAATCGTGCCAAAGTTAGGAAAAACTCGTTTTGTGCTATTTTTTTGTTGTGTTGTGTTATTTTTTGTTGTGATACGTGAAAAGTGAAGTGATTATTCAAGAGCATTACTAACGACATAGTTTTCCACGCGAAGCTTATGTATTTGTAAGTATGTTATGCGATGATGTGGGAACATTGTGAAAGTGTGAAAACTTTTGTTGCCTTTTGTGTATACGAATGTCATTGTTGCAAATTTGGTTACTAACAAGCATATCCTTTATGTGTTTTGAACTGCCCGCTTGAACGCCTTTGACTACAACTTCCACTTCCACTTGGACGGGCGCCCCTTGCGCTTGACCGCCTATCCGGGTTGCGACATATGGAAATGTCAAAAAAAGAGAAGCCCGTGTCAGAGCAAGCACAGGGGAAAAATCTTCGAAAATTTCATGCAAACACTTTGATTTTGCAGAAAAATTTGCACAACAGCAAATTTTTCAATTTATAATCAAAACAAGAAGGGCACAGGAAGGCTACCAAATGTCTACGGCGACTGGCTGATTAGTACTTTGACCCTAACACACACACGCACACGCACACATGCTTACACACAAAAGTTTTTCTATTTTTTCATTCAGTTTTTTGAAGACCTTGGCCATGGCACATCTATTCATTCAATCATCATGCATTCATGCATTCACTCGAGAGCTGCCACAGCTCGGACTTTATAGTTAACAAAAAAAAGAAAGAAAAAGTTGTAAAAAAGGGATTTGAAAGGTGGGCAAAATCCTTTTTACGTATTCAGCAAACAGCAGCAATAACAAAATAGTCGTCGTATCCTTTCATGCTTAAATGCGTTTCTTTGGTTAGAGAGTGTGACTGTGTGTGTGTATGTGAAAAAGGATTAGGTTCACCAGCATTTTTATGATTATACTCATCCCTTTCTGCGGGGCTGCGTTGAAACCTCTGAATGATGGCCATAATGCAGACACGCGCAACTCTCGTGTAGGTCATATAGCACCTTATCCGCACGCTGACGAGTCCTTTTGAGTTATGACTAGCACAATTTCTCTTCAGGCTTATCAGCTGGGCGTGTGGTGTGTGTGTCCTGCTGCCCTCTAAATTAGTTTAACGCTTTGTAGGCGTAGCTGGACTAGGCATAGGGATATGTTTCACTGATTAGCCACTAGCTCATTAGTTGGCGGTTAGCTTAGTTTTTATTTTGTGCGTTTAACTGTGACTCAGCTGCTGTTTCTGGTGCATTAGTCATACTAATTAACCGAATAGGGAAAAGGTTTATCACAGGGAGTTTGGAAGGGGTCAAATTAAGTACATTAGAGACGCCCAAGTTGAGTTAAATCTATATTAAATTGCATTTTAAATTTGTAATTTCAGTTACCAGAAGGCAACAAGAGAGGATCTGGAGCAGCGAGGACAGCATCATCACTTAACAGTAAAAAATATGCTACACTTGGCCCAGAGGCAGTTAGTTTACTTATACACTGTATATATATACAGTACACACTCGTGTATATAGAATTTGGTGCTCAGCTACGCAGAGGCACACACACAACGCAGGATAAAGTGAAAGGTAGGTGCTGATGCGGATGTGTGTGCGGGTGCGGGTGCGGATGCGGGTGTGAATGTGGGTGCGGGCTATGCCTAAAGAGCTGCTTCCTTTTGCACTCCCCTACATACATATAGTATACACATACATATATATACACATGGCTATCAAGACAGCAAACAAAACCAATGCAAAGGAGCGTTATACAAGGCAGCACCAGCACCGGCACATCCACATCCTGGCGCCTTATACCCGGTCCGCTGTCGACTAACAGACCAGTTGCCAGCGACCAAGCGACCAAGCGAGCGAGCGACCGTGTGAACAGTCAGCAGATTTTAAGCCAAAGGCGAAAAAGGTATGTGCGAACATTTTTCATGTGAATCTGTGGCGACTATCACCAGTTTCGCCTTAGCATTTGGCTAACTTGGCCAAAAACCTGCTGCTGCTGCTTCCGCTTCTCCTGCTCCCACCGCTTGTGGTGGTGGTGGTGGTGCTGCTGCTGCTTCTGGTCACTGAGCCCTGGCAATGGTAGTTGAACGCTTGCTCCGCAGATAAGATTCTATTTGCTGTCACAATTGCCACTGCCACAGCTGCTGCTGGTGTTAGTGCTGCCTCAGTTGACGTCGCCGTCGCCGTCGCAGTCGCTTTCAACTGTTGACAAATACCCACGGGGAACGTTTTCCCGCATATCATTTCTGACACAGATATAGCATATAAACGATGCCAAAGTTTGCGGACAGTTATGAAGATTTGTGCATCAGGCAGACGAGTAACTAAACCTGGCCTAATGCTGACCTTAATGTGGTTTAAATATGTCTCTTTAAACGTTTCGAAAGTTGTCTTCGATATGTTTTCTTTTAATTATGCATAAATTAAACTTTCCTCTTCGGTTATGTTTTGATCAATTAGTCTCAAATATCTGGAGTAACTACGATTCTATATCTAAACTATATGCATCAGATCATTTACTGATAGTTGCTGCTGTCTATCAAAGTCGGTTGATAAACCTGACCAAAGGCTGCAGGTCTAGGACCCTGTGTCCTAGTTTGTTGAATTCAACAGTAATTTCTGATGTTGACTCGACACTGCTGCTGCTGCTGCTGTTGCTGCTGACCCGCATTGACATTGCCGTTTAGTGAGATGGCCAAAAGCAGCAGCAACACGGCCAACAGCACCTAACACCACAGAGCCAACCCACTCATAATTTAGTGCTTGCAGTTGAGTTTCAGTTTCGTGAAAGCTGCTTTACCTATTTAGCATAATTTTTGTTATTTTCTCTGCTGTTGCTGACGTCCATCGCAAGTGCAGCAGCAACATCAGCAGCAGCAACAGCAGCAGCAGCTGCCTGTGTCCTTTAGCCTGTGGCACATTTTTGGCCACTTTTGTGCATCTTTTTGGACATTAGCCTGCTGTTTAACATTTTACGTGCAGGTGGAGAGGTTTTTCTTTACTTTTTTCATCTATTTTTTTGTTGCATGCAAAATTTGTGTATAGAATTGCAACGCAGAGGCTGCCACTGCTGCTGCTGCTGTTGACACAGTTAAACGCTGCCCATTTATTATGCGAATTTATTGTGGCTGACAAAATGCAGTTCCGTTGGCCGCAATTTTGGCTTCAAGTTTTGAGCCAAAATGTCTTGATAACTTAATTAAGGCATCTAAGCCAAGAGTCTGTCTGTGTGTGTGTTAAGTGTGCATAGGTGAGTGTACAAGTTTATGAACTCTGAGTAGACATACACACACACACACACAGAGCTTGTTAGGCAAACAGCAACGCATTTTCGCACTCGCGTAAATTACCAAATAAGCAACGTGAGAATTTGCATGAGTGTTAGAATTCATACACTCACACAAACACCTACATATATATGTGTATATGTATATGTATATGTATATGTATGTGTGTGTGGCAGGTAAATGTCCGCCAGTGGCGTTCAAAGTTTACCTTTGGTTTTTGGTGCAAATTTGATTTGGTTGCGCCTGTAAGGAACTTTTACTTCACATTTTGGTGTTCCATGCGTGATTTTCGACCACGTGTATGTGTCTGTGTGTGTGTGTGTATGCTCTGCAGGTGTATGTTCCGTATGTACATATGTCTTGTATATCTTCCACACATACATAGATATATGTATGTTGTTAATTTGCGCAACAATGCAGCTCTGCTGCTGCTTGGGCTGCTGTTCCTATGCCTCTGCCTATGATGCTGGTCGAACGACATATATACACTTGTAAATATATATATGTATATTGTGTGGTGTGTTTCTCTGTGTGTGTGTGTGGATTGCCTATGTGCTTTTGAGTGTGTGTGCGCATCTTTGCCACTAAGTGCCGCAAAGAGCTGGTGTGGCACCGCTAACAGCTACTAAAAACTCAATTACCAGCCAACTCATTTTCCAGCACACACACATGCCACACACTCACACACACACACACACATAGAACTCAAGTGTGCATTAGGTGTAAATTGAATCTTCGGTTGAGAAATCTAAAACATTTAACATATATTAAGCATAATTACTCTGCCTGACAACCGACTTTGCCTCACTTCACTTTAAAGCAACTGGATAAATGTGCAATTTGATTAAAATTTTAATTCAGAAAACATTTCGGCTTTAAATACATTTTCTTTAAATTTAAGTTAATTGTCAAATAGAAGCAGGTATATAGGTCTATATAGGATAGGAGTTTCCCTTTAAAGATCTTCTTGCTTACAGGATATGTCAGAGTCAGGCACTCTTGTCTGGAGTTGCCCTGAATGTTTTCTGTTTTCGCATAAGATTTAATATTTTGGCATATCTTTCTATATATTTTCTGTTGAATTATATATTCTGTGCACTTTTCTCTCTATCCCTTGGCCTAACCCCAAAAGTAACTGCGATTACGAGGCCAAAAGTTTCCATCATGGCAGCCCGCACGTATTATGAATTGTGGGCTGCATCAACAGCGGGTGGCAAAGGGAAGCAAAGGATGCGATAGAAGGAGTAGAAGAAGTTGCAGCTGCGCCAGCTGATACAACGTCCATTCTACACCTTTGTGTGTGTGTGTTTGGGTGTGTTGCCTGTAACTAATTGCAAATTAGTGCCACCCACAAAGTATGTGTGTGTGTGCGTGTGGCATTAAAATCTGTTGGATAAACTTTTTTGTGAGTGGCGCCCAAGGCTGATGTGCAATTGCATTTCAAATTCATATGGCTAAAAGTTAGCGCATGCTTAACTAAAATTTCAAACAGAGGCGCTTTAAATCGCTATTAAAACGCGCACAACCAACTGACCCGCTCACACACACTAACACACACACACACATGCCACACCCACGAGCAAGAGCAGCGGATCCTCTGCCGCCTCCTTCTGCCATGATTCTCTTATAAGTTGGAAGCATATTTTGGCAACATTTTGTGCGCACATTAATTTATGCAAATAGTTGAAAAATATTAATGGCCGGCTGGCAGCTGGTCTGGTGTGTGAGCTTTATGAGCAGAGGGGTCTGAGGGGACTGAGGGAACCAGTAGAACCAGTAGCCAGGAGGAGATGTGGCACTTGTGTTCAAAGTTCAAACAGTAAATTGAACAAGAACAGCAACAGTTTTGGTCTTTGTTTGCCTCAAATTTGAAATGGGTTCCGCAGCGGGGAACTGGGGACGGCAGGCGGAGGGCGGAAGGCTTGGGAATTAGGTGGAGTAAAGCGACATTTGAATTAAATATTTATATCTTTAAAAAGTTGAACAATTTCCGTTACATTATGACGCATAAAGAGCCAATAAGGTCCACAAAAATACAAACTGAACTTAGCTTAGCTCGCCGCCAACTGTCGAGCGCAAAACTAAATGCCAAGCACCATATAACTGTGTGTGTGTGTGTATATGTATATAATATGTATTTATGTAAGTAAACAGAAAATGGCGCACAAGTAGAAATAAACTTATGGCGCACTTCCGCCAATAGTCAAACATTTTATTTTATTTCATTTCATTTTATTCCATTTGATTTCGCTTTACATTCTCGGCGTGCCAACAGAATTGGTCAAAGCTGCAAAAGGACTTTCAATGCGAGGACGAGTATGAAAATTAAAATAAAACACAACGGAAAATGCTACAGAACTCAACCAACTGGCATAAACTTTTTGTACTTTTGGCTACTCTCTGAACCAACTTTCAACTTTTGGCAATATTCTTGTTGTGTTTTCGTATCGATCAGCGTCCTCGCAAATCAAGCAACAAAAAAAAAACAAAAAGAAAAACACTTCCCGTTGTTGTTGTTGTTGTTGCGGGCTGCGGAAAATGGGAATTTCCCGTGGCAGTTGGTCGAATCGTACGAATCGCTCCCAAAAAACTACAGCCCGAACGTGGTGAATGGTCAATAACAAGGCCAACCCTAATAGCTTCATTAGCCGCAATGGCAACGATACACGGTTTAAGCATGAATACACTCAGAGAAACGCAAAAAGGTGGAAACTTCTCAACTTGGACACTTTTCGAAAGCTTTATATCTTTAAATGTAAGTTCTTCACATAAGATTGTTAGCAACTTTAGTTTATTATTGATTATTTTCGGCAAACTTTTGTCTAAGTTTCTAAATCAGTTTCTTTTGAGAAGATTATTTGGGATTTCTTATTGTAGTTCTGCATATAAATTGTCTTTGTTTTTATAATCTTTACTAATACTTCTACATGCCATTGTAATTATTATGTTAAAGAAAATTCTTAAACAAAGAAGAGTTTTTCTGCTGTGGTCTCCGATTTTTCTTAACACTGTCTCTGATCTAGCTTAGATTTATCTCAGAATTTTCTCAGATTTATTTTAAATTTTACTTAAAGTTGTTTCATATTTTACTCAAATTTTTATTCAGATTTTCCTTAGCTTTTTTTTAATCATATTTTTCTCTAATGTATCTCTAGTTTTTCTTACAAGTTTTGTCAGATTTTTGTTCAGTTTTTTCTCATTTTTATCTCAGATTTCCTGCGTTTTTTTTAAGATTCTTTCTTCGCAGATTTTACTCATATTTATCTCAAATTTTCTAGATATTTTAAATTAACTTTGATTTCATTAAACTCACTTTATTAACTGTGTTTTTTTCTGAGTGCAATTCATATTTTTTTCCTGCTAAATCTCTTTTTTTCTCAGTTTTTCTCGCATATCTGGAAATGTAAATCTAACGGTTCGTTAGTAGATTTCTGTATTTATGGGAAACACATTTTTTTTGTTCCCTGTTTTACATCGAGCATCGACTATGAGTACTCGTACTCGTACGTCCTATGTCAATATGGAGTTGGCCACAAATGCTTAAATATGCATACAAAATTCCATTGATTTGTTGAATTAGCTTTTGCATGGAACGACCAACCGCAATATTTGCCAATATGCACTGAAATATTTGATAGAGAATTCAAAATTCAGAGAACTGTAACATTCATCGAGTGAAATAGCTCAAATATTCTAAAAATTCATACAAATCAGGCAACTGAATGGCCAAAAGTAAACTGAAAAATGTTTAATGGATTGCATGAGAGGCAGGACTACGTGCATTGAATTCCTGCCAAATTGAGGACCTGCAATCGTATTGTTTAATTGTGTTTTGAATTATGATTATATTCTATTACATTTATAAGCCATATGATGTTCGATGTTATGCTCTAAATATATTCCATTCCACCCCGCATATTGATTACACGGTTCTTTTGTCGGTGTTTCACTCTGTAAGCCGCATTCTAGAGGGCTGAAAACATATCTATGAATGGGCCATTGATAGCCAACATTTGGTGTATTTATTTTGGCCCATCGCACATCGAGTTAAATCAACTTAAAAATGACATGTGCTCAGTTCTCTGTACACAGTACTCAATACTCAGTACTCAGTATTCAATACTCAGTACTCAATACTCACTGTGCAGTACTCAGTTTTCAGCTCTTAGCGGCTTAAAAGCTCAATGAGCGTATATTGTTTGATTTTGTTCAACATTTTGCTTGCCATCGTTTTTCTCTATGCGCTGGGCTTTGCTATGTGTATTACCAATACCCTAGAAACACTAAGAAGGGAGTGTTAAATAGACTTCTACATAAGGTTTGTAACAGACAGAGAAGGGCTACTACCAAAGTTGTATTCCTGGGGCAAACTGCTTTCCTATTAAACTGCTTGGAATTCATGTAATTTTCTGCTTAGAACTTTTCCAGGTTATCTCTTAGTCGTTCACAATTTGCATTTTAACATTTGCTACTTGTTTTATTTGCATTTGATAGGACGTTTTCTGGCTGCTTGTTTTGGCCCACTGACATTCCAAAATAATTTCGTTGCTTTTCAATAAAAATATCCCAAAAATTGTTGGCAAACGAAGCGCAACTATCAATAGAAATCGAAATAGAAATAGAAATAGCAATGGAATTTGGCATGTGCTATAAACCGGAGCCAGAGGCTCAACCCAGAGTCCAGCACAGGCTGCACATTTCGTGCTATATGGATGTCTAAGTATGTTTTCTGTGTGTAAAACCATCAAAAGGGCTAAATGGAAATCCTCTTAACATCTGGCATATCGATATGTGCGCAAGCTTAAAGAACAGAAGAAAATCATTAAGGTTCAATTAAGTTCCCTTCCTTCTTTTTATACTCTAAAACTGAAAATCTACTCTTTCTATCAATTGAACAATAACTTCTGAATAATTAAGCATAATTAGAGCATTCGTTAGTCGTTTATTGAGCTTTGTCTATAACCTTTATCCTTAGCTATAATCTTCAATGGATTTGCATTCAATAAAATTTTAATATTCATTAGAACTGTATTCAGATTTGGCAAATATTCAACATTCACAATGCCAAATGATTTTCATAGATGTGGCCTGGCCAAAATATCTAGTATTTGGCCAACATTTGTTGGTTGTCGTGGTTTAAGTTTATTGTCTATGGTACTTACCAAGTTAGCAGGCTAATTGATCAATAGGGCAAAACATTTCGTGCATCTATAATTGAAAAGAGACAAAGGGAGAAATGTAATTTCAATTTCAATTTCAATTGTTTAAATTTTAACACATAAAAGCAATTTGGCGAAAAGACTAACTACATTTTTGTCACTCAACGCTGACCGCTGCCCCATCAAAAGGCAATTAATTTCTCTAATTGCGACACTTTCGAATAAAAAACGCGGAAATGCGACTGTGGCTAATTGAAGTTCAATCGCAGCAAAAAAAAAGAAGTGGCCAAAAGTTAATGATGACATTTAAGACTGCTCCAAAAGATACGCAGCCAACAAATCAACACAACAACTCACAAAAACCGAAGGCACAACACAAAAGGTAGGCGTTAATAAAATTGTTCGCCTTCGGCATTTTAGCTAAAATGAAAGCGTCAAATGTTTTATTTAAAATTCCAGCCGGGTATGCGTCAAAATAAAAAACAGAATCGCAACCAAAAAACAATGAGAAAACAAAGAATATTGCGATTAGACCAAGAGATACCCTGTATATTATATATAGGAAGTATGTATAAAAGAGGTCGTAGGTAGGAGAATACTTTATTTGACAAGAGAGACCAAATGAATGAGGGTCTTATCTGTTTAAGATATATCTTAACATACACATACTTAAGGATATATATATATATATACCACACAGACACACACATACACTTAAAAGTTCTGTTTGTTGCTTTCGCTACTTTTCATCCATTTCGACTTGAACCTTTACCAGAGGTAAACAGCAGCTTGAGCTTTACCATATGCTCATAGTGCATGTTATATCTTTCAAGCTATATATATGTATAGGGTATATATACGAATAGTTTAATAGATATAGTTCTATATCAACCTGATCTTTATTACCTACAAACTATGTAGGATGTTTCCTAGATTCTTGTAGACTCTGAGACGGAAGCGATTGCTTCTGAGATAGAACCGATCGTTGCTGAGTTAGAAGTTTATTTAAAAGTTGATCTTTATTTCTGAATCATAATTTACAGTATATATATCTTTAATTCATGATTTGATTCTTCATTTTTAAAGCCTTCGCTACCAATTTCATACCACACACAGGGTATAAATGAAGGGGAAAAAGGAGGAATTGAAATACTCAAATTTGGGCAGCGCCAGCAAAGAATGACGGGGAGAAGAGTTCCAACTGGAGCTTAAACACGAACTTGTACTCAAAAAAACGGGAACGGGGAATTGTGAATGGGCAAAAAGATTGATTTCATGCCAAAAAATGAAAAAAAAACTTTTATAAAAGAAGAGAATCAACAGAAAAAAAGCAACTCCCGTCGCTGTTGAGGCATATAAAAACTGGATGCCCGCTTAATCTGTAGTTGTTGTTGTGGTTGTTTGTTGTTTTTATGTTGCTTTGGCTTGCTGTTTCTTGGTTAACAACATCGACGTTTTCGGCCAAATGTCCAAAAGCCAAATAACTGACGAGCGGCGCAGAACATGCCAATGGCAAATACCAAAACAAGCCAAACAAGCAGCTGCTGCCGCTGCTGCTGGATCTGCTGCTTCTGACCAAATGTGGGTCACCTGAATGCGTAGCTTTCAATTTTTATAACGCTAACCAAAAAAAAGAAAAAGCAAAAGAACAGAATCATCATCTTGAGGCTGTTTGAAGTCGGCCTAGCTCCTTGCTTTAAGATCTTTTATTGAACTTTCCGTCTTCATCTCCAACTCCGTTTTTGAATTCTGTTTGTCAAGAGTTCTTGATGAGCCACGAGTTGCCTGTTGCTGAGTCCCTGGTCAAAAGCTAATCCCTGTTGAATGAGCAACAGCAGCTGCAACAACAGCAACTTGCATCATTGTGGCATCTGTCTTTGCTCTTGTAATTGCCACACTTCAGACACTGCCACACTTGAGCAGGCACTCCAAAGCGCGCGTCAGAATACACCACACAACACACTACACATCACAGCTTAAGAACAGCAAACAGAACAATTACTTGGCGATTCTATAGATATAGATATATAGATGTAGATATGGATACAGATAAAGACGATGAGTGGTAGGTGTTGGGGGCACGAGTCAAGTGCACAAAGCGGATTAGATAAAGTGCCATAGAAAATACGAGAAAAGGCACTCAGATATGGTAATAGTCAGTGTTCAAGCATATATCATATGATGTACTTATTCTACAGGTAGCAAAAATGAAAGTTGCTTGGCTAGAAATAAATGACAACAACTTATAGACTCATAAATCGTGTTGAAGAGATTTTCATACATTGGTCACGCATACGCCAAGTCGAAGTCGAAGTCTGAGTCCAAGTCTGAGTCTAAGTCGCCAGACACTAGCCGGAGGCTGTTCATCTGGTCATCTGGTCAAGTTGGCCTCAGGTGAAATGAAGTTAATGCCAAAAATTGCAATATCATGATATTGTCACAGGCGTTTTATTGTCTAAAGTGAGAGCAGTGTTGTGCGTGTGTGTGTGTGTGTGTGTGTTGTTGTGTCTGATGTCTGGTGCTAATGAAGGCAACTGACGTCAACCTACTGACACTTTGACCGATTTTAAGCATACTAAATATAGTAATTTTGTCATTATAGTTTATTATGCGCGCCTTTCGCTGTCGAGTCATTCAATTTCACACAACAAACGCGCACACACACATACACACACACACACCTGTATACACCCATGCGTGCTCATTTCCAGCTGCATGCCTCACACCTTTGTTTGGCTTTAATTAGTTTGTTCTTGTGTGTTTGAACTAAATTTTTTGAGTGTGAATTTCACGAAAGAGTCGGAAACTTTTAGCCAATTCCGTATGGAAATTTATGAGCAGTGAAATGGGTTCGATTAAGATTAAGATAGCGATTAACTACCTAAAAGATAGTAAGAGATAGTCACACATAGTTTTATCTTGAGAATCAGCGATGTGTTAATGAAACCAAATTTCCTATCAATGGGAAACATTTTGACCCATTTTCTCTTTTGTCAAATCTTAACAGAACTTAAGCAATCCAATAAACTGGTTTCATATCGTTTTTTTCGTTTTTTGTGTATTTCTTTCTGCGTTCTGGGTTCTGATTTTGGTGCTAACTAAGCGTATGCTAATGACACCTGCTTGAGTATTGCGGTCAAAGTTATTAACTAAAGTGCCGCAGCGCCAGACAGAACTGTAAATAATCCAATGAGCGATTTGAATGAAATGAAATGGTTCACTCAGTGGTTGCAGCATGCATATCGAAATGGCTTTAAATTGAAGGAGGAGAAGGAGAAGAGACTTGGCCTAATTAGGTGCTCATTAGGCGTAAACAAAAATAATAATAATAGTTAATAACAACAACAAAAAGAATGAAGAAATAAACAAACGAAGGCAAACACCAACAATTACTCAGGCGTATAATTGAGCCATCAGCAGCGAGTGACCTCAGATTTAATGATGATTTTTGTGTCATAAATAGAGCATTAATTGGGCCATGTTGAGATCTTGGCTAGGCCAAGTTATCAATACAAAACGTTGCGTATACTTCATTTAAGAGCTTCAGTCGGCCGCAACGCATCAAAAGCACCAAAAAAGAAAAAGAAATGAAAAGTTTGGTTTTTTTTTCGTTTTATGCCATAAATAAGTTGCCATTACAAGAGTTTTACATTTTCGCATAGCACTTAGGGAGTTTCCTTTTTTCTACTAATTTTTAAGCTATTGCTGTATGTGTGTGTGTGTGTGTGTTTGTGGGTGTTGTGCGATACTTTGCACTCAGAGCGCTGCATACTTTGCAGCGCACATTTTTGCGGCGTTTCATGAATTTTGTGCAATAAATCATAATTTGCTACTTTTTCTAATGGATTATGGACAGCAGACTCTACAATATAGAGCTGAAGCATATTGTTGCTGCCGGACATGGTCAGAAAGTGCTCTCAAGTGCTGATTGAGCTGATACCATGAATACCACGAGGATGATGATGATGTGGATGATGATGATGATGATGATGATGATGGGGATGGTTGGTTGGTTGGTTTTCTGCTTAAAAGCACTTTGAGTATGATGATTAAATGGGTTCAACAAATTAATCATTTTGCTGAGTATTTATGTTATCTGTGACACACACAAGGCACACACTCAGCACACACTCGGCAGACACACACTCTGCATACACTTATTAATTAACTGGCAAATTGGAAATTGTTAATGAATGTTTTAAAGCGGAGCTTTTTGATAATTACTGTTATAATAAGTAAGTGTAGTGAAGCGCTTAAACACAATTTTAACATTGACAACAACAATGCCAAATCAATTACAATGATTAATTGTATTTAGCAATGGAAATTCAATTTGGAATATATATTCGATTTACCAGGCCCTTTTGATGGATTGTGAAAGTGATTGCATAAAATGTCATACACAAAAAAAGAAGTGCAAAAATAATAGAGTATCCATATATAATGTATATATTTATCAACTGCTTGCAGCATATTGTTCGCATTTATTTTTTCACAAAAAAAAAGTATTATTTGTAAAGGCAATAAAAAAGAAGTAAATAAACGTTAAGTTAATGGCCAAGCAGCTTCATTTAATTTAAAATCAATTGTTGCTTGTCATTTGTCAGTTTGTCAGTCATCGCCCCACGTGCTGATCATATTAATGATCGACGTAATGATGATGGTAAAGATGATGATGTACAATAATCATCAGTCAGTAATACCTGAAGGTCAGGGCAGCTAAAGTTATTACAAGAAGCAGCAGCAGCAGAGTCAGCGTCAGTTTGGGACCAACTCATAACTTAAGGCATAAAGTATTTATAAGGTAAAGGCTGCAGGGCTCTCGTTTCCGGCAATATACAAAACGGCGGCCCAATTGGGCATAGGTATACTCTTAGTAGTAGTAGTTGTAGTAGTAGTAGTATGTATTCCCGTGTGACCTATTAGCCCTGTTGGCAAACTATGACAGGCAACTGCCAAATGTGTCAAAAGTTCAAAGTCATGTGCCTACAATTTCCGACAAGAACTGACCCAGCTCCATGTCTGGTTAAACTCTTGGATAACTTGAATGTCTTGGATGTCTTGTTAGGGAAAAAAAGGGTTAAGTTGTCTGACAGCGGGCAAAAACAGCATATTATTAACACAGATGCGCATGAATTATTTTGTATATACTTGTGCTAAATGATATTACATATTCGCATTGCGTATACGCCACGTTTTGCAAACAAAGGAGTTCAGCTTCTACTGTCTTTCTAGTTGAATAAAGCTGATGCTGCTGCTGCCATGTTACTCTCTGAGTGGCCAAAAAGAATAGACAAGTTGGCAAGGCACGCGAATAGAAAATTGCAACAAGAACTGTTCAGAGCTGAGCTTCGTGTCTTGAGCCAAATGCAATATATAAATTAAATTAAAAATTCCTCAGTTGCAAGTGCAATGTTGCTGCTGCTGCTGCTGTTGCTACTATCTATTGCTGTTGTTGCTGCTGCATGCAAACATTTTTTAGCTGGACGAATAAAAATCTTTATTAATAAATGTGCAATGAACAAAGTAAAATATTTCACTCCCATGATTTCACAAGTTTCTGGCTGGAAAAAACTATTTGAGCGTTTCGCGGCGTCTAAAAGTTCCCATGACATGTGGCACGTTGAGTGACTTCTTCGCTATACGTACGTACGTATGTGTGTGTGTGTGTTTGTGTGTGTCAGCGGCATGGCCACAAGTCAACGTCAGGCAGCGGTGCAGCAGCTTTTTAGCTGTTTTTAGTCTTTGGCAGACATCGCCCCAACCAACCGACCGACCGAAAGACACACCGACAGACTGCATGCAGCACATCAAAAACTTAGATGCTTTCAAATTAACCTGTGCCCAAAACTCACTCTATATATATATATATATATATATATATATATATATATATATATATGTGTGTTTGTGTGTGGCTGTGCAACAACATACTTTCATTGCTGTTGCTACCACACAGTTGCTGCCACTGACAGGCAATGAAAATTTTTGCAGTCAGCCAGTTCTGATGCCTGACTGAGAATATGAAAGAGTTTTGATTAAACTACCATGAAAAATGGTATTTCAATATGAAACAAAAGAGGAAATCTCCCTCCGTATCAACAGCAGATGAAGATGATATTATATTTGACAGATTTCAAATAAAAATCCAAGGTTACTTTATCATAAAAGCTGAACGATAGCCTTCAAAGATATTGCAAACTTTTATATCTAATATGGAACAGAATTTTCATGTGCTTTTTTCGAGTTTTAGATATGAAAAGTTGCCAAGACTTTAGATTTTGTTATTATAGAGTTTATGCTCTGACAAGCTGAGAGGCTTTTCAGCTTTGGAGAGCTCGACGAGCTGAGTTAAGACATTGTTCATTGCATAAGCAGCTGATAAGCTGGCGCATAACAAGCTTATGGCAAATGTGCACGCTTCGTGCAAGCAGCACTCGACGCTATTAAAATCTGTTGCATTTTAATTAATCAAGTTAACAAACAGCGGCAGAGTCTAGTGTAGAGTGGCAACAGAAGGAAAATTTCAGCCTCATACTCATCTGTCAACAACAATGCGCGCCACAAATTAATTACATGGCACTCAGCAGCGTGCAGCGGGTGGCAATAATTTGGGGCAAGCAGCAAAGAAGCATCAAAACCAGAAAACCAGAAACCAGAAACCAGAAAACCAACAAACGACGCAACAAGATCTGCTCTGCATCATCATTGTTCCAATGCCTTGAATATATATGTAGTATATGTATGCAGAGCTTGCGATTGCCAAATTAGATTTTGCCTAATTATGGCATTGGAAATGCAACAATAGTTGAAGAACTTGCAACCAAATAAACAGCTGAAAAGATGGCTAAAGACAGTTATAAACAGCCAAGTAAAACTTTTGCGCAAAAGACAGCAAACAAATGAATGAAATACGAAATAAAAACCAAGAAACAAAACAAAACTTATTTAAGCCAAAGCCAGTCAAAGTTGTCCGAAGCTGAGAGACTCTAGAGACACAGCCAGAGACAGTTCTGCATAGCTCTTAGCTCTTCTCTGGCTCCGGCTCCGGCTCTGGCTCCGGCTCAGGCTCTGGCTCTGTCTTGGGGGAGAAACAGCACTTTATAATAATTAAATAATTTTCACCAATTATAGAGCCAGCACATCGCCATCTAGACGAACTGAGCTTCAGACAGTCTCTCTCTCTGGCCAGGGACTTGGTCTTTGGCTCGAATTGTATCTGTGCAACTGGGTGTGCGTGTGTGTGTTACAACACTAATAAATAGAATTGCGTTTAATTAACAAAAAGAAAATTGTTGCTGCTGCTGCTGCCATCGAAGTTGAAGTTGCACAAACTTGCTCCATTTGACTTGCCAGAGATGCAACGACAACAACTTCAACTTGCAGCATAATATTTAACTTGGCTCAGATAATGCAGTGGAAGTTGCCAAGACATGCAAATGACTCACATTATTTGTAGGCCTTTTCATTTACAATTCTCAAAATGCAATCTATATTCATTTGATTATAATTTATATCTTTCCTGCTATTTTCTATCTATGCAGATGAGAAATAAATAACAGCATTTGAAGTTTTACATTTGGAATAAATAAAAGTGAATGGTTATTTGTTTAGTAACTGAGAGATGACAATGCTGCAGCTATCAATTTAATATATTCTATCGAGAGTTGGGTTAAAATAGATGTGATTTCTAATGAATTGTCTATAGCTATAATCATTAACTCTTGACTAAGACAAGGCATGGGTTAAGTTCTAGTTGAAGAGACTACTTAGACCTGGCTTAGTCTAAAGATGCAACTTAGACTATCTTTGATATTCCTTTTCTAATTTTCAACAATCAAATTTGTATCTAGATACTTCTAACTTTGGACCTGTGAGTGATATTTAATGTGAATTTGATGCGTTAAAATTACAATAAAATTTCCTAAGCTTTTTAGATATATAAGAAAAGTGAAATATCTATGTATCTAGATACTTGTAATTATGTTATGTTATGTCTGAATGTAATTTATAAAAGATTAACTGTAGCTACAGGACCATTGACTCTAGTTTTACTTCAAGTGATTACTTAGACCTGACTTACTTTGTGTATAAAATCTCTCTCTGCGATGTGTTTGTGGATTCACAAGTATCAAAAGTGTATCTAGATACTTGTATCTTTAGCTATGTAAGTGATATCTTAATATGAATTTCACTTTGCGCTAGACTTAAGATACTATTTCGCAAGCTTATCAGATATATTTATGTATATGAATATTGAAATATTCGCAAACCATTCACAATGGAAGCTCAGCTTAAGGATGAGCTAGCAGCGCACTAGGCAGCTGCAACGTTGATAACTTTGACCTATCTAAAGCAGCTGTAAGTAACTGGTTATTATGTCACGAACTGGGAATGCACCAGCAGCTGAGTATGGAGTACTGAGTACTGAGTACTGAGTAGTTAGATTTTGCGTGGTCAGTTGGCTGGAATAGTCTGGCATTTTGGTGTATGCAGAAAGCAACTTGGCTAAATATCTGTTTTGGGGCCAAGCCTCGAAAACACTTAAATTGTGTTTGCTGTGAAAAGTTGCACGTTTCTTTTGTAGCCAAGATGGGATCACTCTGGGATGTTGGGTGGGGCGTGGGGAGTGGGGAGTGTGAGGGGGATTACTCAAATTACAGATGAGCTGCAATGTTGTTGCGGTCATTACATGTGTTTGATTGCAGTTTGAGTAGATTAAAGCGTTGCAAATTTACTCGCTGGCAGTTATTAACAGCGGTAAGAAGCAGTTGGATGAAGCAAAATAGCAGCAATATCATTTAGTGCGAAGCAGAAGCAGAAGCAGAAGCAGAAGCAGAAGCAGAAACAGAGAAAGGAAGTGGGCTGGGAAAGCGAACAGAACGCATCTATAATTTCATTTCGTTTGTGCAAGTCACAGCAACAGTTGCAGTTGCAGTTGCAGCAGCAGCAGTTTCAGCAACAGCAGCAATGCAATTTCTTATTTGCTGAGCTGTGGCAAACTATGAGCACGTCGTTGCCTTATTTATTTATCCGCAACATCAACCGCAATAAGAACAACTGCAGATGGAAGACTCCAGCCTGAAAGAGTAAAATGGTAAAACTGCACTAATCTCGGTGGCAGGCGAACGTAAATGCTATTTAGAAAGTAACTCAAGCCGGGTACTGCCGCTGTCAGCTTAGGTTTGTAACCATAATACCCCAACGGAGCTCTGAGCACTTGGCCAAAAGGAGAGCTAGAAATCCGGCAAGACAGAAAGGCAGAAAGACAGTTAGTCTCAGGCTTTGGTCTGTTAATGCTTGCATAAATATTGCGCATTGTTTTCCCCTGCTCCGATTATATAAACTCTATTCTATTTTCTGTATTTGTTATATTTTGGGTTTTTATTCTTTCGTTTTTTTTTGGCTTTTTTGGGTAGTTAACTGAAAAGAAAAGAACGGTAAGCAGCATAATAGAATATTATGGCCAAAAGCCAAGCTAGTTTATGCTTTGACGACTGGTTGAGCTAGGGTTTGGTTTTGGCTGGTTAGCTGCTGCTAGTTTGCCAAGCTTCTTAGTAGGTTCATTAAAATCACATTGCCGCCACACAACACAACACACACACACACACACATGTATAGAGAGCACAACAAAGCAACTGGAACCTGGTGTTGGGTTTGGTTCTGTTTAGTTCTGTTCTGGTCAGGCTTTGGTAAGTCGTGTAAACTTGACCAAATGTAGCTGAGGCATTTTAACTTGTTTCCAGTTACAGTGTGTGTTCGTGTATGTGTGTGTGTGTGTGTGTGTGTTGCGTCGTACTTGTTTTTGCTGCACTTGTTATTGTTGCTGCGTTTTTATGCTGCTGCTTGGCTTTGCTTTGCTCCTTTTCTTTAATTAAAGACAAGTTTTCATTTCATTCTTTTCACCTGTGTGTGTGTGTGTGTGTGTGTGTGTGTGTGTGTGTTGAGTGTGTTGCTGCTGTGGCTGCTGGTCTTTAACCATTTAGTATTGGGCTACAAAAAACCTACATTGTTGCCAGGCATTGATTGCCGCACAGCTGCTGCTGTTGCTGTTGCCTAGAATGCACTTAACGTGGCCCTGCGGCAGCTTGGCTTATTTCAATATAGATATCAGCAGCAGGACAACACACACACACTCCGACACCCAGCATATATGTGTGCATACGCGCTAATAATTTAAGGCTTGTAAATATTTTTATAGTAATCCGCTTTGTCGACACTCAAATGCGCCACATGGCCAAGTTGTGGCCCTGGCATTGGCCCTGTTTGTGTGTGATTGCCGGACTTTGGTTTTGGCTTTAGCTTTGGTTTTTCCTTTTTTTGATGGAAGTGGAAATGGATGGTTGGGGCAGGGGGAGGGGGAGGGTGGCTAGCTGTTGTCTGGCTGTCGCTTTAGTTGTTTCAACAGTTTTAAGCAAAGTTAATCCTTGCTGAATGCGAGGCTTACCTGTTGACGCGTCGCGGTCCGTGCAGCAGCTCCTCGTGTGCTACGTGTTAGAGCGGAAATGCATAAAATATGTACGTATATATATATTGTATATAGTGTAAAAAGCGAGCAGAATCCATAAACAATAACTGGCGACAATTGCAACGTGCAACGTGCAGCGTGCAACTGCAACAGGGAACAGAACTCGCGAGCAATCTGCAATCAGCAATCAGCAAACGTGCTGTATATTATTTTTCCCGTTCGATTTAACTGTTTCAGGTATTTCATATATATTTCTCTCTCTCTCTCTCTCTGTGTTGTATTATTTTTTAATTTTTATTCAATTATTGTTGGTTTTAATTAAAAATCGTGTTACATTCTCTCATTGCACGCACTTTGCATGTCACAATTAACTCGTTGTATGAAATAGTATATCAATATCGTTATCCTTTACGTATTTGGATACGGATTGGGATTGGGATTGGGTTTTGTGTTAACACAGTTCCGTTACAACGTACCAAACGCTTGCAGCGCACAAAGCAAACTGAATGTTCACTTGGCGCTTCCAAAAGACTTTTAAACATGTTGGCAAGAAAGTCCAAGAAGAAGTTAGCCAAGAAAGAAAAGTTGAAGCTTCAAGCCGAAGAGTCACACACACACAAATGGTCAAGATGATCATCATCATTATGAACGTGATCATTATTAACGAAGACGTGTAACCGGCACTCAGAGAGCGCCCAACAAACAAACAGAGAGAGGGAGAGCTTTACCAACAGAGAGCGAGAGAGAGAGAGAGAGCGATCGTAAGAGCTGCTTTGCCGGCTGCGCATGCGCGGCAGCTTTTGCTCTTAAGAGCTAAGAGCGTGAGGCAGAACCAGAGGCAGACTTTGTGGCAGTGTTGCACAATTCTTTCAGAAGAAGTGTTGCTCAATCGCTGACGTATTGTCAATGTTAACTAATGAAGCTTCTGCCGGTGTCATAGAATGATGACCTGCAACAAATGACCCAATCTCAAGCACAGTATTAATTAGCGGCAAGTTAGAAAAACGTTATGCAACCTGCAACGAACTTTGACATCCAGAAGTGGCAACATCATCGACAGTTTAAATATCAACAACATTATCTCTGTGCATTGAGCAATAAACATGAGACGCCAACAACTGCCAACTGCCAACTACCAACTGCCAACTGCCAACTGGCCAATTGAGAAATGAAAGCACACCACGGGCCGCATAATTGTGCCCGGGAGAAATCTAGAATCATGTAAGCCAATCGAAGCATTTCAGCCAGCTCTGTGGAGCACTTTCTTTGCCATTTTCAATTTAATGCATAGTTACAGGAAGAAAACACTTGGCTGAAGCGCACACACACTCTACACACACACACACACTCTACACACACACACACACTCAAACTGTAGACGGACATTGTCGGTATGTGGCGTATGTGTATCTTATAGATACATTTCATTGCATTGCATCTCAACTACTTCTTGTTGTTCTTTGCTGCACGTTGTGAGAGCTGTATATTTGTATTGCGACAACAATTGAGCCCATGTGCTTAAACGTCTGGCACGTCTCTGGCTGGCAATGTAGTTACAAAAAGGATGCAGATACAGATACAGATACAGCTAAGGAAATAGATACAAATAGTGCGGAGCAGCAGGGAGACTTCTGGAAATACTACATGGCTTTGCTAAATTACTGCCAACTTAAGCGCATCTGCGGTAAATTCAATTAAACAATTTAGCATTGCTGTTGATTTTGTTACCATACCCTGACGTATCCCCCCCCTGACATCCCCCCTGACATCACCACCCATCGTTTCTATCTGATGGAAATAAGCAACATTTAGCAGATTGCTGATATGGCTGCTGCTTCTGTTGCAGTTGTTGTTGCAACTTTTGGCCACATTAAGTAAGAGCACATTTGTGTGGTTGAATATATGTATCTGTGTGTGTGTTGGGGTGTGTGTGGGGGAGTGTGTTTTATATATATGGCATGTGTGTTGCTTTGGCATTTGCTAAACATGAAGTGTTATGCAAATATTTGTGCATCAGCTTTTTTTATTTGGCTTTGTTTTAATTTGCTTAGTGCTAGATGAAATTTTCCACATCATTTTCACATTTTCTCGAATCCTTTAGTCTGCTTGGCGTACTATTTGCCCAGAGTACGGATAACAGGTGCAGTGCTTTCTATCCATGGGAACCAGTCAGCTTTTTTGAGCATATCTCTTCACTTAATTAAATAAAATACAAACATGTGAGAGAAAAATGCAAGACACATTTTGTGTGTTTCGCTACGGGGCGTCAATTGAGGTAGAAGTAAAAATGCAAACTCACTAATTACGGCAAAGACTTTAGCTTAAAGTGTGCATCAGATTTAGATTGTACTTGCAACATGTTAACGTCCTTGTGACCCACAGTCAAAAACGTTTGTCAAGATAAAAGTTACGAAATTTTTGGCAGCAACTTTTTGAATATAATTAATTGCAACATCTGAAAAACACGAACTCAAAATACTCTGTACAGATTTTAATCAGCAAACGTGTTTCTATTGACTAGCATCTTCTGATAAAGTATCTTTTTAAAGAGCTCGCAGATACTTTGAAGTATCTCAAAGCACTTTTTCCATCGTGCAACATGTGTGAACAGAGCTACTCGGCGTCCGCTTTTCTGTAGGGCATATTTAAACTATGCTATTTGGCAATAGTACTCAATTAATTTGTCATTTATCAAGTGGTTATGGCCGAAACAACAGCAACAAACACGAGAACGGCGGCAAGTTAACTGCAACACAAGCGGCAACAACAAGTGGCATACAAAATGTTGACAGTGGCAGGCGGCAGCCGCATTCAAATGTCGCGTCGAGTGTCCATTGACGACAGACAACGCCACCAACGTTGTTGATGTTGCTAGTGTTCGTGTTGGTGTTGGTGTTGTTGCAGCGCCTTTTAGTGTTGGCCAGTGTCAATTTTTGTTGCCTGTTTTTCTCGCGCAACTTTTGTTACATTCTCTGTTTTTTGGGGAATGTCGACGCAGAGGAGGCGAAATACTTCAGCTGCAGCTCCAGCTCTATTACTCCCATATTTCTCTCCATTTTCCAGCAATATGATGCTTGTTTTTGGCCATTACCTCGAGCTGCTGCTGCTGCTGCTACTGCAGCAACTGTTGCCACTGGGTGCGCGAATTTTGACATTTTCAATTGTCATTTGAGTTGTTTTTGGTAGCCGCCGCTATTTTTCGCTGTTGATTTTCAGTTAATTTTTCATTTTGACATTTCCATTTGTCAATAATAACATGGTTGACCTGACCAAAATGCTTGCCCAATAACGTTGATGGGTTCTGATGATGACCAGTTGCCAGTGCCTGTGGCTGATAATTGGATTTGCAGCCGAAGGACATTTCCACTATTCGTTTTGGATGTGCATTTTATATGGAAATGTAGTTGCGACAAATGAATTCGGTTTTAGATATCATAAAGTCAGGTTGGGAAATCTCCTTCAACACCCACGACCCATGTCTGTGCCCCCGCATGTGAACAGTAGTGACATTTCAATTACGCACCGTTGCATGCACCGTTATATAGTAGTATTTAGAGAATGCCATGCAACATGCAACAAACCGAGTGCTGTCTGTTCTCTGTTCTCTGTTCTCTCTTTCCTGTTGACTGCTGACGGTGCAGCTTATGTTTATTATTATGATAGAACGGCAAGTTCTAAGGAACACTACACACACACACACACAAAACAGCTTGGTCATCATTATCAGTGGCTGCCACATCTTGCGGCCAGCATAATTGACCAGGGCACACAGCACCCACATGCTAATGAGACGCACAAACAGACAAAGAGTCTGACAGAGATTTGGTTTTGGGAGACTTGCTTCGAACTCTCACATAAATTGTAAATCGGCTTAAGTTAAATGCTGGTTAAACACTGGCAGCAACCAACAGCAGCAGCAACCAACAACAGCAACAGGAACGGCAGCAACCATCAACGTCAACAACAACATTATCAATGCCTCGGGGTAAATGTTGAATGGATTTAATTTCCTGCCAGAATAAGCGTTGAAGTAGAAGTGAAATGCACTTGTATCGATGCTACACTTCAATCACTATAACAACAGAAAGACGGACGGACAGACGGACAGACAGACAGACAGACTGACACACGCAGAGACAAATAGAGAGATAGAGACAGAAAGAGAGATGCACAGAAACTGTGCTCGAGAAGTTAAAGTCGAAGTCAGTTAACAATCTGCTTAACAATCTCAAGCTACAGTTAAAGCGGGCAACGTTGTTCTGCTTCTTCTTATGCATCTTATTGTTGTTGTTGGTGTTGCACTTGCAACGCTTTTGTGTTACAGTAAACTACTGAGATTGAGAGACGCGAAGACCGTTCCGAATCTTTGACTGGGATTGAGACTCAGACTGTGGCACTTGCCATTGACAGTTAAAAATGAAAAGCTGTTACCTGTTGTTCTTACCTCTTGCTGTTGTTGTTGTTGCTGTTGTTGTTGCGGCTGTTGCAGCACATCTGCTGCCTGTTCTAAGTGGCAATAAGCAAACCAAAAGATGCGGCTTTTTGTTGTATGCATAAAGAAACAGAAACAGTTAAATAAGCAAAAGTTCCCAACTGTCCCGCTTAAATGACTCGATTTCTTCAAGAACTCATACATGGTCTGAACACACACACACACACACACGCGCACACAACAAATATACAGAATCCAATTCCCCAGCCCAAGCTGGAGCTGGACCCCATGCGAGCACGCATTTTACCGTTTGGAGAATTGTTGCGTGTTTGGGCCAGGCCTTAAACATTCTCACATGGCTCTTTAGGCTCTTGTTTTTACTCGTACTGTTCTTTTTTTTTTTTTCCATCTTTCTTTCTTTCTGATTGTTGCTGTTGCTGTTACTGTTGTTGCCGCATGTTTAACTGCAATCTGTAAGTGCAACAGAACAGAAAGAAATATGCCAACATATCATACTCGTACTCGTACATAAGCATAAAATGCGCAACAATTGCAGACGAGTTGTTGCTGCTGTTTATTGTACAACACTTTTCAGAGCCAGACAGACAGGGAGATGCCACAAAAAGTGTGTCATGAGAAGGAAACATTTGCCACAAGCTCAAGTGTGAGGCATTTAACACTTCTGATTAAGCTTAAGCTTTCCAGTTATTCCAACTTAAAGAAACTCTAAAGAAAACTGCTTGAAAAGTCTCTGATCGACGAGCTCAGTTAACAAAGTATTTGTGATCCTTTCAGAGAAAGGATATTACTTTATTTCTGATATTAAAATCGATCTGAGAAAGAATATTCCAGCCTCATTTCAAAGGGTATTTTTGGGTGCAGTTTGGCTGCTGCAGTTTCAGCCAAATCATTTGATTTATCGTTGAGCATTTGCTTTGTAAACATTTTATGTATTTAGCGCTGAAAATTTATTGGCAATGGCAGCACAACAAACAGCAACAACAGCAACACGAACACCAACAACAACAATCAATGATGCATCGTTGCAATTGTCAACATTGGCGCCTATAATAATTGTATTGATGAACAACTGGGAAGGACGCTGGACGCTGGACGATGGACGAAGGACGTTTAACAGCCAAATTGAATCGAACAACAAGCATTACAAACAGATTTATATGCGAAACATAATGGTCAATAACCTTTTGACCAATAAATCAAATCTTTGGCGTTTGGTTAAACTATAAATTAAATAGCAAAGCGAGTGCTGCCTGTGGCATTGTTTTTTGGGCCGAAGCTATTGGATATGGCCATAATCACTGGACTGGCATAGGCCAAGCAGCCAGCAACGATAAACAACGTCAACAACAACAACAACAACAACAACAACAACAATAATAACAATAACAGCAACGACAGGCAACATCATTGACCATAAAAACCAACAACTAAAATAATCGCTCGTAAATGCCTAGTGACAATAAAATTGATGATAAACCAAATCAACAGAGCAGAGAAGAAGAAGAGAGGAAAAAAAGTAGAATAGGCATAGAAATAGGTATAGAGCAGTAGAAGAATAGAATAAGAATAAGAATGGAAATAGGAATCGGAATAAGAAAGAGCAGGACAGAAATCCAAATCGAACCAAAACGAAACCAAATAATGCAAATCGAATTTTCGTTTCAGCCTCAGCGGTGGCTGTTGCTGCTGCTGTCATTTTTAAGGCTGTAATTCCGTTAAGTAGTTGTTGTTAATACCCTGTAATGTGGGCTTATAGGAGTCTCTCATCCAGAAGGCAGAACTACCCAAACTTCTAGATTTGATTTGTGTCTTGTGTAGAAAGTATCATAAACTGTAGCTCTTTCCATTAGCTTGGCCAGCTGCCAAGTTAAGAAGTTCTTGTTAATACCCTGTAATCTCAGCTTAGGGTTGGAGTCTGCTGTCTTAGCCCTATTCAGCAGGCAACACAACCCAATCTTCCCTCTCCCAACTCCAACGCAAAGTCTTCTGTATTATTTGTGTTTGTGCGCCGCAAATAAAGAGTATCATTAACTCTGGCAACTTATAGTTGTTTCTAACTGATTTCCATTAGCCTGGCCAGCATCCAAAGTTACCAAGTTTGCTTTTGTTGTTGTGTATAATGCTACTTGAACGTTAAATGAAATTAAGCTGACGTTCGGCTTGATTGGTTCTCTAGAGGCCAAGAAACGTCGCTTCACAATTGACTTTGTCTTTTTCACTTAATCATTTATAGTACCAACTGTTACACACACACACGCACACACCACACCACAAACACACACACTTGCACACAACCTCTTCTCTATCCATCATGTAATCAAGCTGCTTCTAATGACACTGCAAGTTCTGAGAGTTAAAGAGGAGAGACGCCCCCATCCTCCAACGGTTTCCCGTTTGAGCCCAACAACAGCAACAGCAACAACAACAACAACAACTACACAAATCAACTGCAATTATGCTGAAAACTCAAAACTGTACTTAATTTTCAATTTTCAATTTTCAATGGTAATCAATTTTGTAATTGAACATTCGGTTAGAGGTTTTCATTGCCGTTCGTTCTTGCAGCTGCCAGCTGAAACGACGAAAGAGCAGAAGGAGGAGCAGTAGGAGGAAGTAGAAGGAGGAGGAGTCTGTCAGTATTGATGAGTACGAGGAGTATTGTCCCTGGAGTGGCCAGTACTGAAAAGTTCGTTAAATGGACAAATGGAATACGAAATATTCTATATATATACTCACTACGGAATACTCCGAACGGACTACGGACTACCGACTACAGGGCACGGCGTAGATGCAGACCTCTCTCTATCTATCGCCTTTTCCCTGGCCTGGTTCTGGGTCTGGGACTGGGTCTGGGCTGGTTCTGGCCTGGCATGGTCTTCGTTTTAACAGTTTTGTGCTTTTAATTCTTATTTAAAATTGCATGCTCATCTCTTAAGTGGCCATTGCTGCATTTTATTTTATTTATTCATTTTTTTCTTTCTTTTTTATCGTTTTTATTTTATTTTTATTTTATCTTTGTTGTTTTGTTTTTGTGTGTCTTCTGTCGGACTTAAAAGCCAAGCGGCTTTGGACATTTTCCGCTTTTCCTTTACTTCCAAGCAGAAAATATGCTTCTATTAGTAGTTCCTTTTTCCTTTCTCTTATTGCGACACAAATGAAGACAGAGACAGGCGACTGCAACGCCTGAATGCGCTCCGAGGCTATTATTTAATTATTTTGTCAATGTGTTTTTCTACCCTGGAATCTGGATTGAAAACAGCTAAAAGGGGTATCGATGATAGTATAAAGTGTATATATCCTATATCAGCATTAATCTAGTCAATCAATCGTATTCCTAATCAATCTTCGATCTAGCTTTGATTATCTCTCAGATTAAATGCTTCCATCTTAGACACTAAATGCGGTGTTTGGTTTTCTATAAGACAATCTGGGGTCGGGGTTTATTTAAGACTTAGCTAAGAGTATCTTTTAGTCTGTTTCGATCCCAAAAAGGTCATCTCTGAGTCAATGCAGCACGGCCTGGCACTTATTTCCACACTTGTTCTTTCACTTCATATCGATTCTGATAGATTCTCTCTAGAGCTTAACATATTTCGATTCGATACGCTGTGATCTGATTTAGTTGATATTCTTTTATTTGCTATTAATTTAAGAACTTGGCATTAATCGCGCTCAAATCTGTCAAAGTTTTCTTTACCAATTCTACTGGTATCTTTTTGTTAACTCTTTTCAATGTAGAAGAAAGACAGACGAACAGACAAAGTTAATTATTGCAAAAGTCTTTGCTCGTGTTTCTGGTCTTTTATGCATAGTTTTCTTTTCATTTTATTCTCTCTATAGTATAGTACACACAGTACAAATAGTAGCCCATAGTGTAGCATAGTTGTTTGACAAAGAAAGTCCGCGAAAAATGTATAAAAACATAATAAATAATGTGTTCAGAAAAGCCGCTAACAAAGGCGCCCAACAAAATGCTCTCTATGACGATCCATGGGATTGTTTGTGTTTTGTGTGTGTCTTTTGTGTGTGCTGTGTGTGTGTTGGCTACTGGAACTACTAGCGAGTCTGGGGCTCTGGTCTCTGGTCTCACAGTGTGTGCAAACACACAAAAAGCCAAAAGTGGAAAAAGTTAATTCTGGTCAAACTGCTTCCGTCTGCGGAATTGACCTAGAAAACATAAAATTAATAAAAAATCGCAACCGAATCCAAGACAGGCGACAACGGCAATGGCAATGGCGATGGCGTTCGAGATGGAGATGGAAATGGAAATGGAGATGGAGGCAACATCGCAGCTTAAAGTGTCACCGAGCAATAACAAAATAATCAGGAAAAATAGTTAAAGCCAAACAACGAAGCTTGAATACTCTAGGGAAAACTACAGTCATAGGCACATAGAAGCACATGAAGAGGACATTCGGTAACCTGTTTACATAGAAACTTCTATTATTTTCGTAACTTTTTTACAACTGTCTTCTAAAAGTACTTGAACCAGCTCAGAACCCGGCTGGACTTCGAAGTTTAAGACTATTTCTGTGCGGTCTTAAAAATAGATGCGGAATCTTTTCAGGTTTAATAATAAACACTGTGACGAAACCTTTTAGGAACAACTTTTTTTGTTCAATTGAATGGAAAAATATTTAATACTCTTTAAAGCGAAATTAAATAGTAATAAAATAAAGCATAAGTAATGTTGGTAGCATAGAAATAGCTACCAAAATAGCTACCGAAATGTGTTGGCCAAAATGAAAGACAACAAAAAAAACACAAAAAACAACGGAGAAAATCTAAACCGCACGAAAGCTGACGAAAATTTTGGCTATTTCACTGAGTTTATACCCTGTAATTGGTAGAAATTGTCAAAGGATGGAGTAAGACAGTCTGGCATGTGTCTGTAAGATAAGAAAAAGGATATATTTTATCCTTTGAAGTGGCCTCGCTGTCAATCTGTATTCATAGGCAGCTGCTGACGTCTATTGGAGCTTGTTTGTCATAGAAGCTGGACACCATTTTTGGTATAGGGAATGAATCTATACTCTACTATAGTCTTAGCATTAGCTTATAGAATACTATATTATATATATATCCTATATTCTATACTCTTGTATATATACCCTCTCCTATACGTTAAGACTATATATAAATCATAATCAGAACCAGAACAGCTTGAAACGACTTGAAGCAGCTGTGTCGATAGGTCTTAAAGACATTGTGCCTTGGGATATAGTTTCCGACTACTATAAAGAGTATCTTTTAGTCAGGTTGTACTCTCTGTGTAGATTGTTCTAACTTTATAGAGCTGTTGCTGTTGCTAAAGTTGTTATTGTTGCTGCTGTTTTACGCGGTTTTTAGCCAAGTTTTGTCGCCGGCCTGCGAAATTTTGTTACTGTTAAATAAATCTTCTTTTAGTTAAGCTTTTTTTTCTTTATGTCTTCATGGGGCTTTAATGAAAAGCAACCAACGCCATGTCGTCTCGTCGTGCAGAGCCAGTCACCGGTTGCCGTTCTCCAAGCTGGACAACCTGGTGGACAATTGGATGAGGTGAAGACTTTGCCGCGGGCTGTTGACATGTCTCGCTTTTATTTCATATTATTTTTTTTCTCTTCTTTGGATTTGGCAATTTGAGAATGTTGTTGTTGTTTGTTGTTACTTCTCTGTTGTTGTTGTTGTTGTTGTTGTTGTTGTTGTGTGGAGAGTGAATGTGCGACGGCATCTTTTGGCCATGTAATTATGTTTTTCATTTTAGCAGCAAACTCAAAGTTAATAGGCAAGCATAGAACTACTTTCGTTTTGTTGGAATGCCTGAGCCTCTAAAAGTTTGATTTTGATGGAGTAGCACTTATAAAGCACTTTTCTTAATACACACCACACCACACACACACACACACAGAGAGAGAGACACATAATTTATTTGCACACTGCGCGTGGGCAAAAAGACACCAAATAAAGATACCAAAAACTCAAGTTGTTAGCCACATAAATTGTCAATATTGCTGTTTACCGTTTGGTTGTTTGGCTGTTTGACTCTGATTTGATTTCATTCTGACCACTGGCTTTTCCTCCAGCTCAGTTTATGGCCAAAACTGTTATTTTGCAGGCCAAAATGTCACTTCTTTTTATTGTCTTTTTATGAGCGCAGCGTGTCGTTTTGGCCTGGCCCGCACGGAGTTGTTAAACGTGCGACGTCGCAACTTTCGATTAACCAAAATTATTTCACTACATTAGTCTTACAATATGTGTGTGTATGTGTGTGTGTGTGTGTTAGTGTTGAGTGTGAGAGCTTTGGCAAAATTAGGATTTTATTTTTATTGAGTTATTTTCGTTTTTATGACAGGCTCTCTAAGTTATATAGTATGCATCTGCTGATCCGACCAAATTATATAGTTTTTATACCCTCTGCTCAACATGAAACGGGTCAAAATAAGTTCAGAACGTAATTGTTAGTATGGAATATAAAATATATCTCTTAATACTACATTAGGTATGAAGTGTTTTATATAGATCAGATCTGTTTAGGTTCAACTATAAATAACTACGACAACAATCAGTTGGGATCTCAGAATTGAAAGTAGAATCTTATTATTGAGCTTGTGAAATTATTCGATTATATAGATATCTATACCTATCTATCTTTTTATCTTTATATATATATTTATATCTTTCTATCTATCTATATATCTATCTTTCAATCTATCTATTATCTATCTATCTATCTATCTATCTTATTATCTATTAATCTATATTTCTATCTATCTATCTATCTGTCTGTCTGTGTCTGTCTATCTATCTATCTATCTATTAATCTATCTATCTATTATCTATCTATCTATCTATCTATATATAAATCTATCTTTCTATCTATCTATCTATCTATCCATATCTATGCAGTCTTTTCCTTTTCCTCTGTTAGTCGGATATACATAAGAATTGAAGTCGCTCAACTTTTTCCAAGGGTATTTGATAGTCTTGCTCTTTGTTGGCTTGCATTTTTTGTGACTTGCTTTAGTTATGCGTAGTAGTTTTCTAAGCCAAAATGCGTTGGGCATTTCAATTGCAGCTTTTTGATAAATGGCCAACAGCAATTGAGCGTCAGCACTTTCATCGCTTAAACCACTCTCCGAGCAGCACTACACATTTGACGACCGTGGGTGAAAATAACCAAAAAAAAAAAAAAGGTAAAGAAAAAAGGAAAAAAATGGCATTCAGCTTTCGCCCATTTGGTTAAAATCCCCACACACAAAAGCAACAGAAGCCAGTGGAGCCACTGGAGCCGGAGAAGCCGTCAGCGAAGAAAGAGTTTGGAACACATCGCAAAGACTTTTCTAGCACAAGGTCAGCGCATAGTTCTTCCACACACACACGCACGCACACACACAAACACACTCATATTCATAACCAACAACACTCGCTTTTTGGAGCTTGGTTCCGTTGTTGTTGTTAGGCTTGACGGGCTTCAGGTCTGCTCAGGTCCGCTCCGGCGACACAAATTACGTGCTCGACGCGTTTGTCATGCGCGTTGTTTCAACTTGCCGCATGCTAAAGCCAAAGTTGTTAGTCACTCGGCGTTCATTATGCTACAAAATGCTGCACGCTCCAGACTCAGCTCCTTTCTTTACACCCCTTCCCCTCCCTCTGTCCTTTTTCCCACCCATTATACATATACATAAACACTTTGGGGCTGCACAATTTTCACGCCTCTTTTCTTGCAGCTAATTTTACTTTCGGCGAACAGCAACAACTTGGGCCCAGACGCAGATTCTCGAACCCAACTCTGGACCCCCAGACGCATGCGCATGCCTCTCACGTACCCCAGCTGTTTCTTTGTGTCTCAGTCTGTCTGTCTGTCTGTGTGTCCCTTTGTCTTTCTGGCTGTTGTGGTTGCTGCTGTTAACTTTCTGTGAAAGTTCTGTGGCTGCTCTGCTGACTGCATAAATCTTCCAACTAGCTACACACATATATACATATATATATATATATATATATCATCGCATTGTGTGTGTATCTTGTAGATACAATCTTTTATTTTAGTTATGTTTTTATTTTTTTGACTACTTAGCGACTTTTCTCGTAGTTTTCCCACACCGCAATTCGCATTGTTCTGAATATGAAAAACGACCACATAATTATAATGATAATAAGTATATGAAATATTCGTACACTGCGCGAAATTCTCTCGCGCGATTATCAACGCTGCTCAGACCTAATGGCCCCAACGATTAACTATGTATTTCAATTGTTTCAGACTTTCATTTAGTATTTACCATTTAATTAGTATGTAGTAATAAAATGTATGTATGTATTATGAATTATGAATTATTTAAACACAAATCTGGCAGGGCAGCATTTTTCTGACCACTTAGTGACCATTTGAAAGTAAAATCTGTAGTTTCTTCTTAAGGTTTCGATTGTTGTTGTCGATCTGCAGCTGCTACACATCTTTATGGCTAATTTGTTTATTTTATAACAGTTTTTTTTGCCGGATTTATGAGATACCTTCACACATCTGTGGCAAACTGTGACTTCTACAGCGTTCGACTCACATAATGATAATGCCACATTATGAACTACGTGACTAATTATGTTGATATCAAACATGTTAAATACCCTACACTTATTAAAAAGTCTGCAGAGAGAGTGTCTTAGGGTCGAGTCAATGGTTGACACAGAGGAAGGAAAGGAAATCCGTACTCTAAAAGAAGGTTTCTGGATCTGATATAGATCCTTCTGTGTGTCCAGTTTGTTGAACCTACAGAGAAATATATATTTATAGGTATACTTAGGTACTCTGTGTATCCAGTTTTATTACCCTTATCTGTAAAATATAATATAAAATAAAGTATGAATAATCTATGTACATTTTAAGCAGTCACAGGAAAGATCTTCAGATTGAATCTGTCAGTCCAGAAAACTGAAGCCTGGTTCTACAGCTTCTCATGTGGATGAAAGCTGATCCCAATCAACATCTGGCAACACTTCAAACTTCTATAACTGTAACTGTACTTCGATTTTTGATATATCCATAGACCATATATTTAGCATATCTGACAGATCGGCAAAGGATCACAGAAGATATTCAATAAATCTTAAAAAGAGATGCAAAAACTACTCAGCAGCTGCTTGAAATGTTTCTCTAGAAATAAGTCTAAGGCCACTTCAGAACTGTCTCTATCGCAGGGTATCTCCTGGTCGTGTATGCCCATTTCATATATTCTTACTTGTTTTCTTTTACGCTATTAAAGTTGGCTAAGTGTGTGCGTGAAAGAAAGTGAAATTAATGTTAAGTGCGCATATAACATAGCGATAGCCTCATGTGTTTAAGTATTGCGAGGGTTTTAAGTCATGTTTTTTGCCATATTTTAGTCTGTCAGCAAATGCTGTGCATCATTAATATAAATTAAGAAACTGCTGTGAAACTAACAATGTAAAAGTATCTGGTTATGAGTCTAGTATGAAAACCAATATAAACTGATTTGAGAACACAACTTTACCGTGTGTTGACCCTTCAATGGAGTCAAAGGTTCATTGGCCTCGGGCTGCGCTGGTCAAGTTGTAAAATTGCATTGAAGCTTTCCATTTCTATGGGCAATTTATTGCCTCAACATTTTTATATATGGTTTTTTTTTGTTGGAACCCATTCAAATGAAAGTGATAAATTTCATATGATACGAATACGAGGTGAGAATTTTCACCAAAAACAAAACAGAAACAGAAACCGAAACAGAAACAAAATAAACATTAAAAATAGTTGCACGTAATTTAGTACAAAAGACAATAACTTAAATAGAAACAGAAACTTGCTACCTGAAAGGTAAATGTGACCAGACAATGAAAAAAAATAACTGAAGAGAGGGAGAAGAGTGAAAAACTTAATGCAAATGCGTTTTTGCTGCCAAGTGCATGAGAAATGTATAAAAAACACCAAAAATTAGAGACTACGAAAATGGTAAACAACAAATGGAAACTGAAAGTGCATAATAAATTTCGCTTTTTGTTTTTTTCACTCATGTTTTTCTCTCTTTTTCTGTTGAAGCACCCTAATGAGAAATGCTAAACATGCGTCCCCTTTCATTAGCACGTTGCGTTTTTGATTGTCATTAAAGGTTGTGTTTTTTTTTGGCGATATGAAAAAACACTTAATGGGCGGTCAACCTGCGTGTTTGTGTGTGTGTTGGTGTGTTGGTGTGTGTGGGTGTGCGTGTGTGTATTGTTTTTTTTGTCTAAAAATACTTTGCACAAGTGCTAGATTGAATAAAAATCGTATATTTCAAGCTGTCAAAGGCAATTTAAGCTGAAACACAAACAGACACGCACACCCAAACAAACACCCACACACACTCGACAGGCACAACAACAACAACAACAACAACAAGATAAAGAGGAGCAACTACAACTGATGTGCGGTTTTGGTTTCATGGCTTACGGTTTTGATTGCTGCCATCGCTCAATTGATTTTCCACTAATGCCATCGATTGGCACAGCCGGAATAAAAGTGAAATGCAAAGTATTAAAAAACATATGCACACACACACACACAGACACACACATATAAAAATACACAATTTGTCATGCGTTCTCGATGTGTGTATAAAAGATATAGCCAATCGGGCGTTGTTTGACACAATAAATAGAATCGCATCGGATATAAAGAATATATATGCATATATTCAGGGCACACATTGAAAACTTAAATAGGATTAGTTGCGGCTGTGCCTAATTTCACACTGTGATAAATGACCCATCAGAGATTTTAGTTCAGTTTAGCGAAAAGTGAAAATCAGCATAAACAGCCGCAAAAGATTTAAATTAATCGCAAACCAACAAAAAAAAATCCACAGAATAACAAAGTTTTATATTGAATCAGGGGGAAATGTATCTAAAAATAAATTGAAAATAGTGCAACAAATGTAAAGCTTTCATATTTTAGAAAACTGTCAGAAATGTTTGCTGATTGCTTTCAATCCCATACACTGTCATACATATTGCCATACCATATACCATACTATATAGTCTATGTCCGAGTGCGACACATAAATCTTTCCTGTTGACTCACCTTGAATGGGTGTTTTCTGTTTTCTGTCTTTTTTTCTATTTTTATGAACGACTACGTCCAATTTCATTTTGTATTTGTATCTGACGCCCACATATTTAGTGTAACTCTGCTCTGGTCCATTTTGTGGGCGTGTCTCCCGCGCGGAAGGACCTGCGAGTCGCCGGCTCCACCTCAAAGTACATAAATGTCAACTGCAAGAACCACAATAATTTATTTCACTGCAAAACCGGCTGCATTTGATCTATGCAGTGTGGCATATACATAGATACATAGATACATACATACAAACATACATACATACATACATATCTATATAGTAGTATCTGCCACCCCCGGTTGAACCCACTTTAAGCTGACTCTCTGACCTGCTGCTCTTACGTAATGACCAGCACAAATTTGTATACCCTGTTTTAAATGCCTAATGCATAAATAGGGTATATATTTATGAAAATGTTTCTATCTCTTTCTATAAGGCTGTTAAGATATTGCAAATCTGATAGCTTAACTGCAGTTCTAGGACAACTTAAATTCACCTTTTGAACTATCAGGAAAATCAGGAGCTTAATGCAAAAGGTTTCGAAAGATTGATTCAGTTCAGAACTAATCGGTAGCTCCGATATTTACTTACTTAATTTATTTATTTAATTAATATTTTATTTATTTATTTTATCCATTTAATCACATATTTATTTATTAATTTATCACTATTATTATTTATTTAAATTTTTATTTATTATCTTACTATTAAACTATTTTCTTATGGATGTACTTTTTTTTATATTGTAATAGTGTAAAGTAATTTATTTATTTTTTATTTAATTATATTTTCATTAATTTATTCATTTATTAATTTATTTATTATACATTTATTTACTCAATTATTTATTTATTTCTTTATTTTTCTATATATTTACCTTTTCCTATCGTTATGTCTATTTTGTTCATTTAAATACCTATTACAGGGTATCTTGTGGTCGACCAAAGCAACTGCTTAATAGAAGTTAAAGCTCCAGTTCTGTTATAACATCAGCATCAAAGCCTGTTAAACAATTATTAATAATCAGATTTATAAACAATTCATTATCACATATACTCGTAGGTTGAAGCTGGAGCCTTAAATATTTTATCACGTCGATTTAATTGTTCATTTTGAGAATTTCTGTTAAATTGCCACATAAATATATTATGCTCGTTTACGTAGTATTTTATTTTTAAATACTTAAATTTGTCAGTCGAGGCCGAGCTTATTCTATTCCTTAATTAAAAATTCTAAACACAACCAAAATAAGTACGTGACGTACGACTCTTTGAAAAATCTATTATTATATATGCTCGAAGTTAGTTTGGTGGCTCGTTCCAATGAAACTTTTACTCAATGCTTTTTGTTATTTAACAATCTTTCAGTCTTAAGTAGCTGGCATTACAATTACGAGTACTTGGACTCGTACTTGGACTCCTACTTCTGCTTCTCTCCTGGCTAATTAGCGTTAGTCAACATTGGGAAACCTCAAACAGACGTGCGCCGTTTGCCGTTGCCGTTTGCCGTGTGAAAAATTAACGCAATAAAAAAATAAGAAGAATCTGCGCTAATTTGAAGCTTGAAATCACGACTAATGAAGATTTAAGCTTCTGCATCTGTGTTTGAGTATCTGTGTGTGTGTGTGCGTGTGTGTGTCTGTGGTTCTGGCTCTGACTGTGGTCGGAGCAGTTGCTGCTGCAAATCTCAAATGAAAACAAAACGTACCCGAAGCGGAGTTCCAAGGCAGCACAAAGGCGCCTCCAGTGGCAAATGCATTATTAATAAATGAAAACGCTGCGCGTGTGGAATGCAATTTATGCATGTGCGTGTGCTCTGTAAATCTGAGTGTGTGTGTGTGTGAGTGTGTGTTTGCTTTGTGTCCCAGTGCAGAGCACAGTTCGTGGACAATACTGTCTTCAATAAGATGTTCTGTGTGTGTGTGTGTTTGGTATCCAGCGCGTTGCTTTTCCGGTGTGAATTAGCGTCGAGTGCCACATGCAATTTCCTGTTGTTGTAAATTGCAGAAGCAGCAGCAACACCAACAGCAACAGCAGCAACAAATTCAGTGCTGTCTTTAATTGCTGAACATGGCGCTGGTTTATGGCAAGCGCTTTTAATCGAACGCAAAGCGAGCACTTAACACACATCCAGCTGCAGTTTTGGCCAACTCTTCATCAGTATCAATATCGGCCTCAGTTTCTGTTTCAGCCTTGTTTGAGTACCATATCCTATACGCTGATGTTGATGCTGGTGCATCAGCATTCAATTTACTTGGTTCTTAGCAGCAGTAAAACAGCAACGGCAACGGGAAAGGCAACGGCAACGGGAGCTGAAACTGCAGCAGCACAAAGCTCAACTAGCTGCGGAAATTTGCTCAGTTACTTTTGTGCAATCCCCAAATCCCAGTTCAATTTTATCTATGTATCTATCTGAAACTACTTGGCAAATAGCACCAACTAGCTAGTTGCTGCTTCTGCTCCCGCTCCTGGTCCTGGTCCTGGTCCTTTTTCTGCTTCTGCTGCTGCTTCTGCTTCGACTGACTTGGCCCGCAACACTCACATCTGTAAATGCAGTCGTGTGTGTGTCTGTGTGTAGCTTCAATGAAATTGTTGACGTAAATGGACAACAAAGCTCGGCACTCAGCTGCGTTTTCCTTTGCCCTTGCATTGGCTTCCACCCTCCCGCCTCCCTTATTGGGTTCACCCCGTGCTGAGCTATGCTGTAACTGGCTCTGGCCGCTGCACAAAAATGCATACTTCGTTTAATGGCAACGGGTACTGAAATTCATCTTTATTGCATTTTGCATGCTGGCAAATAAACGCCGTCCCACTTTGATTGTAGAAAATACATATAAAAAGCTGAAAAAAAATATAAAATAAAATGGATTGCGAAGAATATGCGCTCAACTGTCGAAGGCGAGGCTCAATTCAAAGCCAGCGTTTGCTTAATTTTTGCTTCATTTTTTTTGCTCCTCTTCCGATTTTTCGTTATATTTCTTTCTGGCTTTTTTTTTTTTGCTGCGCTCCCCTGAAGAGTCTGCTGACCACAAAGCCGCAGCTGCAATGCCTTGAAATGTACCTTTAGTTGGGCAAACAGACTTGATTGGCTGCTGGACGTGCAGCAGCAGCACTGGAGGTGACCTCAACGCTCAACGCTCAATGGCAATGGCATCATAGTCCTCGTAATTAGTGCATGGCATATGCCATTCAATGTGGTTATGAAGGGGTGAGAGGGTAAGGGGGAAGAGGACTCGCATTGCTTCCAGATGAGCTGGATGAATGTGTATGTGCCAGCAGCGCGCTTTTGTTGCGCTCAGATTGATGTGAGACACATGGAGAACCGAGTGGATGGACGAAGCAAGAGGTGAGCTGATGCATTCATGCAGCTATTTTTTCTATATATATATACTATATATGTTTATATACTGTGACCAGACCGCATGCAAATATGCATTGCATCAGGACTAAAAAAAGGTAAATGCTAAAGCTGATTTGCACTAGGGGGCGTATACGCAATGCGTCTATATATGGCCGCCAATTAAGCCTGCTTGTGCTATATATTGGTAGCTGGTAGCTGGTAACTGGTAACTAGAAACTGGCAACTGGCAACTGGTAAATGTCTAATGCAGCTTACAGGCAATCGAATTGTATCCGTGCTACGATAAGCAATTTGATCCAACTGCAAGCAAACTATTTGCATGCATTTCGTCTTCTTCGTCTGCGTTTTACTCACTTCATCATCATCAGGGACATCATTATGATGTTCATCATTGAGGCTGTCGTTTTTCTCGAGCTGCGCTTTGTGTGTGCGCATTGAATGCACATTTCCAGGCCATCTCCAGGGACAAAATATTTCACAAAGCGAACATTTCTCGCACAGTTTGCTTTATTCACTCCACACACTTTCCGAGAACGAGATAATAAGTGTGTGTGCATGAATGTGTGTGTGTCTGTGTGTGTGTGTGTGCTGGTGCCAGCAAATTTATTTGAAAATTTGTTGAATTTTTCAGCAGTTAGGATCTTACAGTCATATCAATCATATATTTTGCATAATCCACTCCCACAAAAGGTGCTTTTCTCTTTGCGCTAAGCTAAGCTACAGAGATGCTAATTTAGCTATTTTAAAGCCAAAACTTCCTTTCGCAACTTACAATATAAAATATTACGTATTTCCCTTGTGATTTTTCTCGATTTTCATCTCATCTCCGTCTGCTGAAGTCAGAGCTTAAACAATTCATGATGTTTTGAGTTGTGCAGGTGAGTAAATATGATTTTCAGGTGCTGTTCGAATATGAATACTGAATGGGTAATCAGCTTTTATTTGTCTTTTCATTTAAGCTTGGGCCAGAGTAGTTTCAGATCCTAGCAATTCATCAAAGGACTTAATGGACCTGCCATTGCTTGCTTCAACCGATAAATGTATGCTGCCTGCTTGGGTTTAACTATTAATTATTTGGTCCTGGGAAATACGAGAGTTGGTGCCAGACATTTACACATTTCATTTTACAATTACTTTTGATTAAAGGAAGGGAAAATGTTGTGCGTTTCCTTCGCACAGCAGCAGCAACACAATTAAGTACAAAGGATACTGTAAGGATATATGGTGCATACTGGAGAGTACATTGAATGACAATTATAAACTTGGCCTGGACGAAGAGTTCAACTTGCTTAAGATTGTTATCCTTAAGCCAAGAATATCGTAAAATATTAAGAGAGTAGAGCGAAATGTTAACAAGGGATAAGTTGGTATGGAAATTAACTTATTTGATGAGTCTGAGGCCATTAAGCATTCGGTTTTATGTATATTATAATTTAGAATTTTACGACTTGGTTTTGGCATTAAAACATGCTTAATCAGAGCGTTAAGGGATATGGCCAAGAGATAAAAACGAGGCAAGGCCAAAATGGAAATGAAAATGAAAACGAAAATGAAAATGAATGAAAAGAAATTTGGCATCGGAAATAGTTTTTGAATAGTCTAAGGTCCTCCCATTATTTCTCTGGCATAAACTATCAAATTTTGTAAGCTAATTTATAAAATAGAAGATAGAGAGGGATAGCTGCAAGCTGCTAGCTGCAGTTTTGCAGATAAATTCATTCAATGCCAAGAAATAACTCAATAAAAAAGGCATTGCACGAATGACAAGAACTTGGCAAACTTTAAGATATAAATGCCCTTAGATTTCAGGACAATAAATTAAGAGGACGAAGCAGAAAAGCGCAGAACAAAGACGGCAAAAATGCAGAGGCAAAAGCGCAGTAAAGGAATTTAATTTAAGTTGTCATTAAATGACGCACGAACAGAGACAAAGCTAAAGCATATCCTGTAGTATAGAAATAATGTTCTTGAGGCAGTTTTATATACCCAACTTGGAATTTAATTAGAGGGTATACAAAATGCATTCGATAATAATTGAAGTTTGTGTGTTCGTTCTGAGATTTATCAAAGACTTTTGTGTTTTCAATGAAGTCGAACAAGCAAATAAATGTTGATGTGCTCCCAAAAAGAAAAAGAAAAAGAAAAAGAAAGAGAAATGAAAACTGTAAAAAAAAGCTTTCAATCAGTTCTCGAGAGTTCAGAGGCTGCAGTTTACAGCCGAAGCTGAGTGGCGACTCCGGAGTGGCAGCTAGTGAACAGTTAAAAGTCAAATGGCGCGCACAAGAGCCATAACAATGAGAAGTGACGGGAACAGCAACAGCAACAACAAGGAGCAGCTGTCCAGTCCTGGCCCATACTCCTCCTGCCTAGTTAGTCCTTTGGCCCCGTTGGGGACATTACACAAAATCGCTTGCAATCAATCAACAAGAAATTAAATTTCCCAGCGCCAGCGCAGATTAAGTATGAAATTGCAGTCCCCAATGCATCAAAGTATGTGTGTATGTGTGTGTGTGTGTGTTAGTTAGTAGTAATTCTTCTTATTTTTGTTGTTGCTCGCAGCCAACGAACATCTAAATACCGTCGAGTAGTACGCCTCATTTAACGCATCCAAATTCAGCTAGCGAAATTAATAACCTTAGGCAGCCAACGTGCTCCGGCAGCCATTTCTCACAGTGCCCATAGATGTCAGTGACTGTGTGTGTGTGTGTGTGTGTGCGTGAGCTGAAAAATTTTTATTGCATACATTTCGGCAGTCAGCATAATTTCTCACTTCTCTCTCGCGCGCGCGCCACAAGCTGTGCGTGAAGTTTATTACGCGGCAGCACGAACCCAGCTCAATTCTGACAAATTTCACATGAGACAGACACTATTATAAGCGGGAATACCCTGCTTATTATGTGGCAAATTAATAGTGTTTAAACAGAATGTTAGTTTTTTGTCTTTGGCTAAGACTCACACCTGGATATAATGTCTATAGGGTCTGGCCTAGTCGAGCACTTGCCACGCTTCTCTGGCCAGATCACAGTCTCCAGTTTTGGTTTTACTTGATTTTGTCTGGGGGTTTCCAGCGCGCGTGCCTGTGCCTCTTTCAGCGTTTTATACTGTAGCATAAACAGTTTATCTTAATGCTGTTTTTTCTTCCCTTTTTCTTGGTAACACGCCCACGCAACGCCCATAATAAAGTGGTCTGTACTCTACTGAGATGATGAATTGTGCTGATGACTCATTTGGGAGTCTTCTATTTCTTTTGGCTTTTCTCTATAATCTATTCCCCTTCTTGTACGTGTGTGTGTGTGTGTTGTCTTTTACAGTTTTGCTAAATTTTTGTGTGTTTGCTGTTTGTTATCCGTTTTGTTTTAAGCACTCGCCTTCAGCTGGCGGACAGTTTATTGGCTAATTAGTCTAATTAACGCGGAGTTTTAAAAAAGGCTTCAAAGCAAACGGTCTCATGTTTCGCACTCCGCTAATTAAACTTTGTATCAGTGCCTTTGTTTTGTATCCATCCCTTTGCTTTGCTCGATGAATTCCCAAAAGCTCTCTTTTAATTTGTAATACCCCACGGGCAACTTTCCCCCTCCCTTTCAATTCTCCTGGTTGGGCACTGTCTGCGTCGGCATTTTAAGCTTAATCAAAGGAGATGGGGCGACGGGCCACTTGAACTGTTCTCTGATCTTTATGACACTACAAGGCAATGCGACACACGGGCTCGGACGATGAGTAATATAAAGCGAAGGGGTTTGATTTCTTTGAAAATAGTTGAGCTGAACTTCAGTTGGATGCACTTGAAACACGGAGACTTGCCTGAACAATGCAGAAACTAATAAAACTTTGTTTGCAGGGACACACACACACACAGAGCAACAATAAAAAGGCAAGAAGTACTCGTAAAATGTCGTAGAACTGCAACTTAAACTCCAACCCGACACTAAATCAAAAGTTAAAGAAAGCAGCTCAATGTCCAGGGCCAGTGGTTTGCTCCTTCACTTGCGACTGCTGCAGTGTGTACGTGAGAAAGTGGTGCTTCAAATTTATGCACTCGCCGCATGCCAAGACACCGAAACGGAAGCACACACATACACACAAACACACACACACACACAGGTAGTTGAAGCGGAAGTTCGTGGCCCATAATGGCTCAAAATCTGAATTATGCGGCAAAATGCAAAGAAAACGAGTGAAGGGCGCTTAAGGGAATCTCAGGCTGGTCTGCTCGGTCGGCCAAAGCAATGGGAATGACATGCGGACATCCGACATAGGTCAGAAATCAGCATGCTAAGCACTCTGGCGCCAGCGTCAGCTCCTGCTTGGACAGTTTAAGGCCTGTCTCAATGTCTACAGAGCCCCCACCTGTGCCCCTCTCTCCCCATCATCAACTTTATCAATTATGCAAATGGCAAATTTAACACCTCAGCAACGTGCCACCACATACGAGTAGGCTGCTCCTCCGCTTGCCCCTCCCCGTTTTGGGTGGCCATAAATCTTGGAGAAGTGACTGCAATGCCAGCAAAAGCTACTGCAATGAATTTAAACTACTTTGAAGCCCGCGAATTTTTAAGTGCAGACGAAGCGAAGCGTTGGTGCTGTTTAATTTAACGGCGCCTCTCCGGATATCACGGCAAAGTGGATTTTTCCGTCAAACATGAAAGCAAATTTTTTGCACACGTAATTATGGTAAAGGGCAGGACAGAACAGGACAGGACAACTGCAGTATATATTTGATGCGAAAATGAAACACAAATGCCCAGCGGCCTATTAATTTAAATGTGAAAACGGCAGAGAAAATGCGCAAAAAACAACAAGAACTTTGGCTGGCAGCAAAACGAGCTTCAAGCAACACATTTTTTTCCATAATTCTTCAACGCTTTTGCTTGCATAAGCATTTGTTTTACATTACATATATAAATGTGCCTGTGTTTGTGTGCAGAGCTGGCCAAAACCCGTACACATGCGATTTCCTTGGCAAATGACAGACTCCGACTCCGACTCCAAGTCGGACTCTGAACGCCGTCAGCTGCTGCTGCGCTCAGCATAAAATTCCTTTGCTTATAATATTAAAATAGCCGGAAGCGGAAATTCGAAACGCCATTGCATGTCTCTCTCTCTCTCTCTGTGTGTGTGTGTGTATTTTATTGTATCTCTGTGTGTGTGCTTATGTGTTCTTGCATATTTGATTTTGTATGTGCGAGAGAGAGGGACGTTCCTTGCATGTTGCAAAGTATTTGATAAAGTTGCATGCAACCGCCGCTGGCTACTCTGGACTGTGTCCACCACTCAACTTTAACAGTCTGTAACTCATACATCACACACACACACACCAGCACACCCTCACAATCAGTGTTATTGTTGCTTATTTGCACGGACCGTAACAAATTATAAGTGCCGCATGTCGAAGGCTTCCTGTCGTGTGTGTGCGGTGGCTCAGCTTAAATGATGCCAACTTGTTTGCATAACAAACACGTGCAAAGCCGGAAAACAACAACAACGAGTATCAACAAAAAACCAACAAAAATATGAAATTTAAATATGAAAAACCTTTCGAACAGCTCCAAGCCCTTGTTTGTTTAGTATAATGAGCACAAGTTAGCACTCAGCATGCAGCAGTTGCCACAAGATGAAAGCCCCCCAGCAACAGCAGCAGCAGCAGCAGGTTCAATGACTGTTAATTGGCTGGCCAGACGGGAAGCACAAGGTGTAAGTTGCAAGTAGCAAGTAGCAAATTGCTAGTGTGTGTTTAGCTAGTCAGGATCATGCCTTCAGCTGGCCACTTTGCATATCCGAACAGCTTTCGGGCCAAGGCAAGGTCATTACAAATGTTACGCTTACGCTTAACTGATCAGCTTTGCTCTGCGCTCTGACATTGATGTTGAATTGATGCCGAACCGCTTCAATTATGTTCCGCTGCGACTTCCAATCTGCAAATGTATGCCACACACGCACACGCACACGCACACGCACACACACACACTCACATCCGCACACATAACTACACACAACGGCTGCACCCAGGAGACGCTCATTAGTTGGCGACATGTATCAGTGTATGTGTGTGTGTGTGTGTGTGTGTGGTTGTCTGTGTGTGGGTTCAACTTGGAATTGCGCTGCATATTCCCAATGTGATGCACCTAGCGTACAATATCCTGTTCATTAAAATTAATGATTTCGATTTAACCTACGCATATCCATACTTCCATATCCTGCACTTCCACTTCCACTTCGACTTCCAAGGACTACACACAGCTCTCTAAACTTAGCCCTAATGAGAATTGGATATTAGGCAGCAAATACGAGTGCATAAATGTACATCCGGTGCACGCAAATATTTACTCATAATATCATGTGGAACGACCCCTCCCCCACATCTTTCTCTATAACCTGATTATTCAAATTATTTTCAGGTTTATTATTTGCGCTTTTACTTGAGATATGTATGATATTGGTTTAGGAGCTAGACCAGACCTGGTTTGACTGGAGCTGCAGTCAGTTTTCTTTTTCAATTGGGAACAAATTTCAGCAAAACGAGTATCAAAAGTGACAGCAACATTTTGGGCAAATATCAAAATGAATTGTTGCAGCCAGCAGCATCTCCTTCAAGCAGAGTGGCAACTGCTTCAAGGGGCAGGAGGCAGGTTCTTGTTAAGTCTTTGCAAGTTCGTTCTGAACAATGATGAATTTTTTAATAAACATCAGGATCTCAGACAGCTGGAACTCGGCGTTTAACTTGGGCTTTGTAAACACTTTTCTTTCACTATATATTCTCTCCGTTATCATCAGAGTTTAAGACTATTTTGACTGAAATGTGACTTAAGATTGTAAATATGTCTTATATAGTATAAGGAACTGCCTTTTTAAACATCAAAACTCCCAGAGAAATGTCCTGCAACATCTGAAAATCACATTTATCATCTGACATCGACTCTAAGAGTCTTTCTGCAACAAAGTTCTAGACACGAATTCATCTCTAGGCTTCTATAGCTTTCATCATATATACATTAATGATTTACGTACCATATAGAGCAAATCGTCTTAAGTCCTTGCAATGTTTTAAATACCTTTCGGCTTGTTTCGGATGTAAGGTAAAAGATTTTATCGGATTTGTGTATACTCTGAGCGCTATTTTCCACCTCAAGTTATGTGGGGAATAAAAAAATTATAAGCTTTATTCTATAAGTGCCTTTGCTGGTTGCAGGTTGTTTTTGTTGTTGTTGTTAAAAGTTTTAATCAAATTAAAGAATACTTTTAACTTTTCAGCTCTGCTTGAAATTAAAAAACTGCTCTCCGCATTTCAACAGTTAAGTCAAAGTCAAAGTCAAAGCCCTCCACGTTGCACATATGGCCAACTTTTTTAATTATGCCAGGAAATGTGTTCGTTTTTTTTCTCTCTGTAACTTAAACTTGCATTTTTTTATATATATTTTTATTTTATTTTCCTGCGACCTTCTCTTAGCTCTTGTACCTGTGTCCGAGTGTGTGAAAATCCGTGTAAATGAGTCTGTATGTGTGTGTGTGTGTGTGTGTGTGTGAAGTATGCCCTTTGGTTAGGACTGGGACATGATGATGCACTTGTGCAATTTCTGTTTTGTTAGCCACAAAACCCATCGATGATAACTTCCCTTCTTCGTTTTTTCAGCACTTGCGCTCAATACACAAATGTGCTATGAAATATGTGGAAAAATATTTCTTCTTTAACTAAAGGGAAGCAAAAGGGCCGACACGTAAATGGCTTTTGGCTTTATTTTATGGCGTGCAACTGTTCCTCTTGTTGTTGTTGTTTGGGTTGTTGTTGTTGGTGTTGCCTTGGCCAATGCTGTGCACGGTTGCATCATCAATTATGCTTATCAAAGCACAGTTAAAGGGGTTACAACTTTTGCCACTGACCAGCAGCGCTGCCCTTTGGCTTTCAGCCCACAAACCCTCCCCCTCTCCCTCCCCCTTGCAACAGCGAGTGCAACTGATTTGAGTGCACTCGACAGGTAATAAATATGAAGTGCTAAACACGAGATACGCGCATTTTTCTGCCGCAAAACTTTTGCGCCACAGCGAATATTGTAGCGTATTGCGAAAGCTTTTAAACAATTGCCACAATCTGCGAGCTGTGGAGGCGATATTTTCCAATCAATTACCACAACTGTGCAGCACTGTGTAATGACACGCCCCCTTAACTACACCCACACCAGTTACCGCCCTTCATTTGGCATAGATTCTACTCAAAATGCACACAATAATTTCTGGCAGCAAAGAACATGACAGCGACAGCTTAATGCCACCTTTAGCTCATTTGAGCAAGCGCCACGTGACTATAACTGTGACTGTGAAGGTGACTGTGAAAGTGACTCTGTGATTGTGTGTGTGTGTTGTGTGTGTGTGTGTGGGATGTGTGCGCCATTTGAATGATTGTTTTGCGTTCTGTTTGTTTGCTCGACCCGCTCGCTTGTATTTCTACATTGTCTGTGTATGGGTGGGTGTCTGGTGTTGTGTGTGTGTGTGTGTTGATTACAGTTATTGCAAGTTATTTACAATTTATTGTGTGCACTTTTGGCCTTACAACTTTGATTGATGTTACCAGGCTATGGCAATTGGTAATCGAATGTTACGCTCGCTGTTCGCTCCCAGCGACTCGCAGCGATTCCAATGGCAGTTATATAAGATTGAACAGGATTTCACACTGATATAACTATAAATAGCAGTACACATTGAATGGTCAGTAAAACTCCAACTGTGATTGCATTCAATTGACTCTACAAAGGCATCAATTGTGTACTTTGTCCTGTCCCACAGCCCCTTTTCTATCTCTTTGTGCAAAGTGCATTTGGTTTGAATAGAACTGCACCCCCTGGGGGCATTAGCTTTGTGTATCATTGAAACAGGGACAATGGCATTGTCCTTCTTTGACTAGAGCATACTTAAACACACAATAAAAATTGCGTAGGCAAATTCCTACTTTGCCAACAAATTTTATTACAAAAATCCAATCAAATGAGGCAATTTCTGTGCTTAAACCAAATTGCGGCTGCATTTCCATTTTCATTCAAATTGTTTTACTAATTTGTAAATTTTGTCAAAAATGTTGCTGGGAAAATGGAAGTTTATGAATTTTCATAATCATTTTCGACGTGCACAAAGTACTTTGGCTTTCAGCTTAAATCATTAAAGTTAATGCATTGGAAAATTCGATTATCGAAACATTGTTTTTAATAACCTCACATAAAGTCGAGAGCTGGAAATTTTGCTGTGTCTTCTTGAGGCTCTGTTGATTTATTTATTGTTCAGTTTGAGTGATGCCTAAAATTAGGCAGCGCTTATGCGTTTCCTTTATGTGCTCAACTTTTTAATCAGAGTGGGAAAAATAAACCTGATTGAAAATGCGAGTGGAAATGTTTAAGCTTTCAATCTCTCAAATGTCGAACTATTTCGACACACTCGACCCGAGGCTGTCAACAGCCAATTTCGCCATTTTGCGCTAGTTCGTAGGAAAAAAACTTAAAGGGAGTTGACTAAGCGGCTTGTCTACGACTGCCAGATACCCTATACATGCCTTAGAGTCTTTGAGCCTTTTTGAGTCAGAGGCAGACTACTCCAAAGCAACACTTACCCTTCAGGTCAGAGCTCATAGTCTGATTTCAGTTAGAATAGATTGTTGCTGCTTCCCAGGGAAGTCGCCTTCTTGGAGCTACAGCTATATATTATATACCTTTTCGATCAAACTTGATCTGGGATACTACCTACATACAAACCTTACTTCTCATTAATCTGATCTCTCTCATTTCCTCAGACAGCTGCTTGGGCCTATAGTTCTCCCCAGATCTTCTCGTCTGTTCCTACAGTTCAAGATCTTAGATATCATATAGGCTCAGAGTTGTCACCTACAGCGTTTTACTCTAGGGTATACAGAGCAAAGTTTCCTGCCAAAGCTAAGGCTCGTTTCGTGTCCGTTTGAACCGTATGCGAGGCGTAACGCTCCACTGCGTGTGTGTTAGTGTGTGTCTTTGACTGGGTGTGTGTGTGTGTGTGTACAATAATTTCTTGTTGAAATTTCTCCATTACTTTTGCAGTTCAATGTTTTACTTTTACGCTCTTTGCAGGCTGCTGGCATCGCCTTTGCCGTAGCCTTCGCCTGGAACTTGTGCATGGAAAATTTACTCGACGTTCATTTGATTTGGCCCAAAAACTTTGCCGGCCACAAAAGTTTCGCTTCTTGGGCGTTCAATGCATTTGATTTTTGTACGCGATCCAAAAGTTTTCCCTTTAAGAAATTCCAATTGAAATGAACGTGTGTGTGCGTGTGTGTGTGTGTGGAGGGTGTTTGTGTGTGTGCTTAAGTGCAACATGTTTGCTGCCGAAATGAACGGCGGCTCGTTGAATAAAATGTTGACAGAAAGCAAACTGCCAAAGCTCTTGCGAAGAACGTTGAAATATAATTGGCGCGCCAACTGAAAAGTACTAGTGTGTGTGTATAGGTGTGTGTGTGTGTGAGTGTGTGGGTGGGTGTGTACGAGTGTGTCTGGGCTATGCCAACAATGACGTCCAATTATGGCGCGCGACTTACACAATGGCCGTCGATTTGATGTTATTTCGAGAGTTTCAATTGCCGCCAGCTCCTGGCTGATTGGGCAAGTCCTCCAGACATCCTCGTGGCTGTAGCCCAAATAAGAAAAGCTTTGGAGGAAAAGCGCCCACCCATAAATAAAACACTTTCTTTGTTTTTTAGTTATTATTTAAATTACATTTATTTTTCTCATGATAATCACTTTGTTTTTTTGTTTTTTGTTTTTGTTTGTATTTATTTTTATTTCAATGCATTCACCATATTTGGCTGCAATGCAATGACTATTCCTTTTTTTTGCTGGTTTTTCCTCATGGTTTTCCGCATGTGGCAAGAGAGAACAAAGTGTTTAATGTAATTATTAAATTCATATCCATCAAATGTTGTTTTTTAAGTGAAATTTTACAATAATGCGCGCTGGAGCGTTTCTTTTTATGATTTTTCTCTCTTTTTTTTGGATTTTCTTTTTTGTGTTATATTTCATTTTCCATATCGAATTCTTGTACAGTACATACTCTTTTTTATTCTTGCATAATTTCCATTAATTAGTTAATGGCCATTACAATTATTATTATTATTATTATTATTATTTTTATTGGCCATTTCATATGCTTTAATTAAAATATTTACAGTGGAGAAATGCTTAACAGTGGAAACCAAAGGAAATATTTATATATTTTTTTCAATATTTTATTTAATTTTATTATTTTTGTTCTTTTAATGAAATTAGGAGTTTCGGCTTTAAATGGGCTTAAACGCGATACACACACACATAAATATCAAGGAAATAATGAGAATCTTTTTTTGATTGGATTTCGGCTTTTGCTTCAATTATTTATAATTTATTTTTGTTTCTTTTTCGCTTTGCATTAATATTATATATTAATTCGGTTTGTTTTTTTCTTTCATACTAATGAATCTATTCAAAATTTCATGAAATTTTTAACAGTTGTTTATTATTCTATTAGTATTCGTATTTATTTGTATTATTATTATAGTTATGGCAATGTATGTATGTGTTTTTCTTCTTATTTTTTTGGTTAAATTTCATAATACGATACAATTATATTCGGCTTCTCGTGTACACTGGAAAAAACGAGTCGAGAGTTGTACAATTTTAATTACGTAGATGAATTTCAGGTGAGTTTTTCTTTTCGAGAAGTTCGACTAAAGGGAAAAGTTATGTCTGATCTCTGGACTCCTGAGTGAGTCTGAAATCTGTTCTATATGATTTTTTGATTAATTTTATTATGAATTCTGCTCTTCTTCTTCTTCTTCTTCAATAAGTTATGGAATTTTGTGTTTATGTTTTATTCTATGCTTTAAGTATGATTTACTATAGTTTTAGTTAGTTTAAGCAGCAACATCTAAGGAAAGCCTGTTCAATATGTTTCCTATGGTTTATGTTTCTATCTGTAATCCCCCTTCTCGATTTTGGCTCTTTGTCAGTATTAAGTATTACACTATACTACTAGATTCGTGGCTGAGATCTAACTGTCTGCAGAAGTGTTTGCTTCAAGCTGAAATGTCGCGTTGCTGTTGTTGACAATTTCAATTGTTGTTTTATTTATTTTTGTCCAACTCATTTGCTGTGTGTGCATTTAATTACAACTTGTTTTTCTGACAGCTGATCCTTCACACCCTTCACACACAAGCACCTAATACCACCCTGACACACACACACACACAGCTGCTGCTTCTCACACTTTTTATTCGGAATTACAACAATGCGGCGTTTTTTCAGTCATTTGTTGTATTAAATTTTCTGTATTTTCATGTAATGTCCTCTTTTATTTACACTTGAAATTGATGTTGTGTGCGTACATGTGTGTGCGTGCGTGTGTGTGTGTGTGTTTGCCATTTGCAATACATTTTATTTACAAACTTAATCATGCAATTAATTATTATAGGTTCTCGTTGAAGTTGCTCATTTTTATCCCTCTCTTTCTCATCTCGTCCCCCCACCCTCTCTCTCTCTCTCACTCTCTTAACTTCGCTTTTCAATTAGTAATTAGTAACAGTTATTATAACGCTTGGGTTTCTTATCTGATTTCAACTCGTATTTTGTTTTCTATATGGACTGAAATTGGCTACTTATGCGAATTGGTTTTATCTTTTCTTCAATGACATTAATATGTATGTATGTATTTGTTTATATATGTATGCAGTAGTTTTTAGGTTTGAGATTAAGATTCAGATTGTATCTGTGACTGTTATCCTACATTGTACCTAACATATATATATATATGTATATATTTCATTATTTATATTCATATCGATGCAGAGAACGGTCAATGATTGTTTTTTGGCAAGGCAAAAAATGTTTGACTATAAACTGATGGAAAACTTAACTTTTCTTTTTGTTTCTTTTTCTTTTCTTTTTGAAAACTGCTCAGCATTTTTGTATAACAAATGATAACCGAAACTAAATGTTACACTTAAAGTTTAACTAATTCACAAACTTTTACATATTACACACACATAACATACTGTACACATTGGAAATGAATCAAAAGTAAACATATACTGACTTATAGAGTATCTAAATTTGTTTGTAAATGCCTTGCATGAACACACACACTCACAGATAGTGTGTGCGTGTGTGTGTTTTTGGTTTTGAAATATGATTTTTACACTTGAATGCACAAAGTTTTCCATTGAACTTAACTTAAGTTTAACGCTAGATTTTCTTTTGTTTTTTCTGATTTTTTTTCGTTTTCGATTTTCTTTATTTGTGTTATTTATATATATGTATGTATAGGTATATTTATATATATATATATGTATTTGTTTTTTGGTTTTGTTAAAGTCTAACACTGAAATAGCTTAAATAGGATTTCCTTTCTTTTCTCTTTATGCAACTGTACTTTAACTATTTTCCATTTTACGATTTGCGCTGTGTTTATTTCTGTTTCAATCTCTTGTAGGTTCTTAGGTCAAGAAAATGCGTCTGCAGCAGGAAATTAAGTGGGAAACCATATAAATTATAGATTGATTACTTGTCAGTAATACTCCTGGGTTGATACTCACCTCACAACGACCGTATTGAGTAGGAGACAGGGCGCCAACATTGACCTAAATATGTGCGTAATGCGATCGGCCGAGGAGGTTTTGCGACGTGAAATTGCCGCCATGTTGTCGCCTGAAATTGTCATTCGCGTTGGGAAAGTAAATTTGAATTAGAATTGGAATTAGTATTAGAAAATTGTATATGTTGAGGAGAGCAGCAGCAGCAGACGCCGACGACGACGACGCTGGAAACGGTGCATTTTCATTATCATTTTAATAAGGTTGCAAGGCGCTGCGCCGCTTACACAATTTGCATATTTTCATTTACACTTCTTATCGCTTTGGTATCTCAGCTCGGGGAGCGCGTGCGATGGCTATTTAAATGCTAAAATCACAAGAAATTCAATTTGGCCGCGAGGCAGACATGCAAATTGCATGCAACTGTAACGTGCAACGTGCAACGTGCCCCCTGCCCTCTCTCCGTTGCCCCAATTTAAGTTTTATTCTCAACATCATCAAGTTGACAGCAGCTGGAGCTGCATTTGCAGCTTGGAGCAGCTGTTAAGTCTTTGCCAGTGGCAGCAGCTTTGGCTTAGCCCGGCTCAGTTAGCATCCTGAGGTACTCACCTTTTGATACAAAGACATAAATGCTAGCTGGCTCGGTGTTGCTGGCGGAGCAGGTGTAGTTGCCAGAGTCGGTGATTTGGGGTTCCCGTATGATGAGACGGCTCTGAGTCCTTGGGCCCGGTGTGGTCTCAATCGAGATATCTCGCCTGGCGTCATAATAGTTGATTAAACGATCGTTTTTCTGCCAGTACACGTACTGCGGTGGTGTCGGACTCTGTGCCACAAAAAGTGAAAGAAGTAAAAGGGGTCAAATACAAATATCAAGTATACGCCATGTAATTTCTGAGTATTTGAAAAAGTCTTTGATTGATTGCACTCACCTTCTCAATAATGCAAACCAAATTGATTGTTGAGCCCATGTCAACATGCAGTTCACCGGAACCAAGTATGAATGCCTCCGGCACAACCACTTGAAGATTCACAAAATGCGAAATGATGCCAGTCGGTGTCGAGACCTATATAACATTTTTTTTTGTTTTTTTGTGATGAAAACGAGCAAATTGAGTAAATTCAGCAAATTCAGTGGCAATCCGAGTTGAGTTGAAGTACGAGTTTTATTCATAGAACTCGTCGTAATCAACTCGAATGTTAATGCATCAGTTAACTCTGCCCACCCCCTCCCCTACCCCTTTCTCTTGGCGGCTTCCAGTGAAACGTTTTGAGTGCAAGAAATGTTGCACTCATTGAAATGCAAATCAAACAATTTCAATTTGGCACGCAAAATAAAACAAAAACGAGCATTTTCTCTATAAGTGGAAAAGTGCTGGCGCATTTCCTTCAACCAGAGACGTTTTCATACCCTTAAAATATCCCATGGACAGCAGCAGCAGCAGCAGCTCAGCCATTGCACAAGCCAAAAATAATCATTTTGGCATATTTGCATGCAGTGCTCGTACCTCGAAGACTACCATCTGCTCTGTTATCCTGGACAGATAGACTACTACACAGACCTCTCTCTCTTTGGTATGTGGAGGTTTCTGTCTTATATTGAAATTGCATGCAAACAATTTTGAAATTGAAGCTACGTTTTTGGTTTCGACTTTAACTGCAGCCCCTCAACAATTTTCTGAGTTTGTTTCAATCTGCCCAGCTGGAAGAGTCTATGGGAGCGGCCCTTGAGTAGCGCACTTGTTCGGCTGCACACACACCCAGAGAGAGAGAGAGGAGTTACTGTCAAGTGTCCATTTCAGACGTGTCCAATTCTGTTGCTTTTCGGTTAGTTGGGACTTTCTTGTGATTGTTTTTTCTTCGGTTTTTTTTGGCAGCTCCTTACCATATATATTCGTATCTGCATGACTTTCGCCTTTGTCTGCTGAGTTACTTTCGCATTACTTTGGGGCTGCATGTCAGTCCACACACACATACACACACACAAAGAGTCACATGACAAGCACTGGGGCGTGTGTGTGCAAGTCACTGGCTAAATTTGTCAATGTCCAGTTTATCTGGCAGCCGCCTCAGCTTCAGCGTTTGCGCTTGACAGCCACATGGTTTCGGCTGGCCTGGCGAGCCATTGGCCTGTCAACGTCAGCGGGCAGACAGGACATGAACATGCATGCATGCGGGCTACACTCGCCCGCCGGTTGTCTTAAATCGAACTTTTGCATATATAACTGGCATTTGCATATAACAATTAAATCAAGCGGCAGCGTGTAAAAATCGACGGCGCTGTGAAATCAGCGTAAACCCAAAAGCGAAATAAAATAAAAAATTCTCCCAAAAAAACGAAACGAAAGGAAACTCCTTTCAATATTGCGGTGTACAAATCGCCCCGAAAACGAAGCATATGCAAATGCACTTTAGTTCATTCCAACTGCATCGCATGCATAAAATATGAGTCCCCTCTCTCCCGTCCGTCGACTCACCTGGCACTCGTACATGCCGTGATCCCGGCGCTGCACAAACTTTATCTGGAGCGTCCACATGTTGGAGCCGGGCGTGTGCAATATCGCAAAACGCTCATCGTTTGTGTAGAGCTGGGCGCCCGAGGATAATATGTGCCAGTCCCTGCGGCGTATCCAAGATATTTGATTCTGTTGTTTCAAATAAAATGAAATATATATATATGTAGATATATTATGTACATATTTAAGGCTATTATCGATTCCAAAGCAGTTCGCTTTCAGCATACAAACAACACGTAAAATGTTAATTGGGACAACAAGCGCACAAAAGTATACAACATATAATTTTACTTCGACATGCGCATGCAATTAGTGCCACATATTGTCTGTCTCTGTGTGTGTGGGGTGTGTGTGTGGGGGTGTGTGACCACAGGTTTTATAGAGAACAAATTAAAATGCCGCATAACTTATGTTGAACTTAAAATGCAAACAGGTGGTTGCCTTTTTTTTAATTGAATTTTAATTGTTGTCAACGAGACTCGATTTCATATAATTTGAAACATAATTTAAGTATTTATTTTATATTGTTTGTGGCTTTTGGTCAGAACTGAGCTCAGGCTCTGATTAATTGATATTTTGGCACATGCTCGAGTCCAATTATGTCTCCTCTGGCGGCTTTTGTGGCCTCTGTTGCGTGTCCCATTTACCATTTAATTGCTTGTTAGCTGAAAACGCTGAAAACGTTGAAAACGTCAAACAAAGTGTAGAAAATGTCATGGCAAACGTTTTCTGGCTTTCAACTGCAAATTAAGCTCGTATTTGTACTACAACTTCGTGCTCAACGTGCCAAACAAATTGGACTTTTGCGTGCCCGATTCCATGAGAGAGAAACAAAGTACAAATAAGGTTAGTACTACTATATAGTATATACTATATATAAAAAGAGAAACCCTAACGCTAAATGCCATATAATTAAAAACAGCAAATGAAAATCAACTAAGAATATGCACTTAAATATGCAGCAGCAGCTGGAGCTGCAGCTAAACAGAAATAAAATTCAATTTGGAGCGACTAAACAAAATGGTGGAAGGAGCATATACAGGATTGTGTGGTGTAACATGGCATGCATGGTAGGAACTACTTAAGCTATATGGAGGAGTTCAAGGACTACGATTACTAATTGTATGAGTATATGGTAGAGCGTAAAGTATGCGGCACAATTAGAGAGACAAAAACAAACCCAATTTACACCCACTCTATCCACGCCGGAGACCTTGCAGACGAGAAAGGCGGTGCCACCCAGCTGGACGGTTGTATTATGCGCCATCAGCTGTTTGAAAAGAAAGAAAGAGAGAGAGGGAGAGGTGGGAAGAGAAGAAAAGAACAAGACAAAAAGTTAAAAGTTCATTTTTTATGTGTTGCCTGTAAAAGAAATGGAAGAGAATACCCAAATGGCAGCCACGTCGCACAATTAGTCAGCGGAATGGAGTAAAACACAACACAAGGACACAAAGAATATATATAAAATACATATATATGTGTGTGTTTGTGTGTGTTTGTGTGTGTTTGTGTGTGTGTGTGTATCAGGATACGCTCGATCTGTGTCTGTAGGTGGTCGAGGGCAATTGCGGTTGTGGCTTGCTATTTGGATAATTAGATTCGAATGAAATATAAATAAGCACTAAAGATTAATTAGACTTGGCTTGGCTCGTCTTCATGCTTTATGGTAATTAGCCATATCTACTGACCCACTGCTGGTCGTATTTGCATGTCCTTGTTGCGTTTTTTGTGCCATCAAATTAACATATTGATAAACGTAAAGTAAAGTCAAGTAAAGTTTCTTCATTTTCTGCTTCTCTGACCAAATTGTTCTACTTGACTGACACTCGATACGAGTGCAGCAGTGGCAGTGGCAGTGGCATCTGCTTTGAACTCAATTCAATTTGAATTTAAAACACACTTCATTGCACTTCATCGATGTTGCAGTTCCAGTTCCAGTTTGAGGGATTTGAGGGGCGGATAACTGTCTGAGCAATCTGTCTTTGGGTCGACTTACCTCGCTGTCCTCGAACATTGGGCTGTCGCTGGAATCAAGATTATTATCCAATTTTGAGTCGGCATTTATACCGCCGCGCATCCATAGCTTCTTCCAATCGTTATCTGTGAGTATTGACTTTTGGTCTGTAAAGAAGAACCCAGAAAACAAAGCATTAGACAAAAGACTCACAAATCAGTTCCAAAGTGGAGCAACTGCACAAATTGCGTTAAAGGTCAATTCGACCACTCGCTGCAATTTGAGATTGGCAATCAGCAAATGCTCCTTTATAGTTATATGTAAGTAAGACTGCTGCAATTGCCAGATAAGTATCAATCGGCGTTACCTCTTAGCCCACTTCACCTGCTCTTTGTCGAAAATCAGATATTGTTGAAATAATAAAGCACTTGATTGACATCTAAGCTCAGCATGTTATTTATGATTATTGCTCTCAGGTTGGCATTTATTGATTTCCCTTGTCTCTTGTCTATTTTCTCGCATGTCACACACACACACACTCACACACACACACTTACACACACACAATGGAAACATAATGCTTTTCATTGTCCTTGTCTAATTTTGAGCACGCAATGTCCTTGGGTCTAACTTAATTACAACAATATAGGGGGAAAAACTTTTGAAAAATTGATAATCAACTGAACTGTTTGTAAGTCAAAAGTTTTCTCGGAAAACTTCTATTGATAGACAGTTGTTTTTCTACTATGATTATTTCTGTTCCCCGAAACTTATTAAGGGTTGACTTTTTTTGGTAAAAGACCAACAGCTCCCACCCTTTATTAACTATTCAAATTAAGCATATTATAGACAATGATTCATAAAAGTGTGGACTAAGGCTAGTTATATTTGTTTAGCGCTCCTTTATTACGAATAGAATCAATTTAAGACAAAGAAAAGTGCGACTAATTAAATTAGTCTGGGTAAACAGAATAACTGAAATAACCAGGACATTATATTAGCCAGAGAGACACACCCAGAAAGTAAATTGAAGGACTTCCATTACGTGAACATCAGACAAGATGTAAATCGCATTAACTACTTCCTTAACTCGTTTGATAATATCCGTTGAGTGAAACATGGCCCAGAGCTAATGCCCTTAGGCCTTAATAGAAGTTAATTATGAACTTTAATACACTTAATCCCATCTAATATTTAAAATGCTTTCACATTAAGTGTCAAATTCGTATTGGAATTTCATTTGAACTCTCACTGAAAACTATATTAAAAATTATTATTGTTAGACCTATTTTTAGTATATTAATTATACCTTCGATTAAGTCTAATTTTGTCTTGAATTTCTGAGAATTTCCTTTAATATTTAATACACGTATTTAAAAAGGAACTTCCGAACTTTGAGCCAAAGCTGCAAAATTAAACTTAATTGGTTTGTCATGGAAACATTTTGTTGCCTCTAAAAAGAAATGAATACCTGTGGCTGTTGCCACAGAATGTGGTACATACCCATTCTTAAGAGATATAGAGTATCCATCATTGGAGGTTATGAGTAGGGCGATTAATTTGCAATTAAAAACTGTAGGACTTAGACAATTTATTAAGTATACGCCCCCCTGCTCTCACTTTAATGCTAATTTTAATCAGGCAGGAGCCCAACTGGGCAACTGGGCAGCAACTACAATTCTCGAGTTGATGTGTACTTTAATTAGCAAACTTTTATCACCCTGGCAACAGTGGGTATCCTGGGAAATGTCTGACCTGCGGCCAAATTAAGTTTCCGCCACGTTGCGTTCAGTTCTCTCGCTTATTCTTTTTTATTTTTATACTTGATATTGAGTCGATTTTGTGCTGTGTTTTTAATACGCTGCGTGCTCAAGCAGCTGGAATATGACCAACGAAAAGACTGGCTCTTCATCATCAGGGAAAGTATTATGCTCGTAAGCTATAATGCTGCAGCTGTGCTGTAAACTCGAAATTTAATCAATCAATCAATCAACGATGCGTAATACAGGAAAAACTTTCAAGCAAACCCAGAGCCAGAACCAGAGCCAGAGTCACTCATCCAGTCAGGCAGCACATGAGCTTGGCCTTGGCCGCACCTACCGTCTACTTGGGCAATTTGTTGTGTGAAAAATCGAAGTGAATAGTAGCAACAACAGAAAGTCCTTTTGCCTGCCCCTCCCCCCCTTCCCTTCCCTTCCCCCTGTAAGCCATAAAACACAGCGAAGCGAGTTCGCACTTTTATTGCCTCGTAAATTTTTATAGTTCATACTTTAGCTATGCGTATGCAATCCCTACACACACACACACACACTGCTCATGTGTGTGAGCGTCTTTACACTCGACCTGCATTTGTATTTGTTATTGAATTTATATACGTATTTGTATTTTGTATTTGTATTTGTATTCGTTGAGTACATTGCGCATTGTCCTTTTGTGAGCGTCCTGTAATTTATGCGGCTCTTTTGCTTTGACGTCAACATCTTTTTTTCTGTTTGTTGTCGGTCGCGTTGCATTGAATTTAAAATGTTGTATATACACACAGGAGTAGACGGGCTGTATTTATAGGCTAGCTGTAAAGATATTAAATGCCTGCAGACAATAACAGCTCCGCCATTAATAATAACACAAAATATGCCCAGCGGCACAACAAAAGGCAGCGGACTTTATGGACGGGTCAGGTTCTCGATTTGCTGTGGTCAACAGCCAGATATATGTGCATATATATCCAAGTATTTAGCTGAGGAGCCAAAAAATGAAATATATATAAATTTCTTTATCTTTACATTTGTATGCATGACAGCAACACACACACACTCACACACAGATACACACACACTGACAACTCGGAATATATTGCGCATGTTAAGAGGAATGTAAATGCTCAGACACAACACACACACAACAAAAAGCAGCTTCTTAGGTCAAGTGCCAGCACCACCCACACACTATCTGTATGTGTGTGTCTGTGTGTGTGTTGGTGTGTGTTTGTTTGAACCAAAATGCGATAATAGTAAAAAAACACGCACTGCTAATAAAATGGCTAAAGTCGCGTATTTCAACGCGTTGCTTTCTTTCTTTGACGTTGCTTTCAGCTGCCTCCAGCTCCAGCTCCCACTCCCACTCCCACTCCAGTTCCAGCTCCATCTTAGGATTCAGCTCTACGTGCGCATGTCAGCTGGCAGCGGCTTAGGCGTGTGAATTATATTACGCTTGAATGTAGGCAACTGTAATAAAACTTACGCAAGAGCGCAATAGAATTGGCGACCGTCTTTGCCTCAAAGCGAGGCAAGTGGCAAGGCGACCACCCGCAACCGGATGTATTGAAAAAATAGTAAAAGCCGCAGCGGCGGCAACGCCGGCAGCTAAGAGGAATTATGAAGCGGAGTTTACACACACACAGCGTTTCCTTATTTTCGCGTTTTTCATTCCGTTTTCCAACGCCGCCACTAAAAAGCGATAAATAATGAAGTCAGCAAGTGCCACTGGCGTGTGGCGTTGCATGTTTATTATTAATAATAAATATTTCTTGTCAATCCTCAGAGCGTTTAAGTTCTATGGCCTCATGGCACGACATACGATACATTGCTTACAACGAGCTCTCTTCTTGTTGTTGTTGTTGTTGTGCGCACTTGTCATGTTTTAAAAGATGATTATTTATCTGTCTTTTACTTGGCCGCAAACACTCTATCACTTTTGGTGCCCCCTGCCTCCCCTTCCCATGGCTTTTCTCATTCGCACCCATGGCGTATGCGTAATATGTATTTTAATGCCCTACCAATATGTTGGCGTTGTCTGCCGCCAGCTAAGCTCGAAAGCCGCTTAAGTCTTTGCTCCTTGGCAGCGTGGCCAAAGTGCTTAGCAGTTTTTAAGCCGGCTGTTCCCCACCTCCCACCTAACGGTTGTCTGCCAAGCAGCAGCCACCATGCGATATAACCTGATTTAACCTGTGCTCAACCCCGTAAGCTAAAGATCGTGCTTCTAGCATTACAAATGCCGTGAGCTTAATATGAAAACCACTAAGAAAATTTGCGAGAATAGCTGAAATTTCAGGACACATTAGAAGAGCATCTTAAGGCAAACTCATTTGCACTTGAAACATGAAGAGTGAGTGCCAACAAAGCCAAAGGGGCGAATGAGTAACATAACATAACATAACAGAAAAGGAAACATTGCAAATGTACACTGTGTGTGTGAGTGTGTGTATGTGTGTTGTGCACATGTGAAGCTGCCCTGACGACCTTGACGCTGGCATTATATGCGAGACAGACAGAGACTCTGACAGAGAGTCAGACAGAAGCTGACACGTGTATTTCTACTGCTACTGCTACTGTTGCCAGTTGCCAGTTGCCAGCTACCAGTTACCGACGACTGACAGCTGGAAGTCCTAAGCTAACTTTTTGGATTGTTGCCATAACTCTGTGATATACTGTATAGAACGCTACTCCTAAGGCTTCCAAGAGTAAAGAAAACGCTTTTGTATTAGACACAACAGCTCATTGCCATTGTTACGTTACTTTGCTTCAAGAAGTCATACACTTATAATGGAGGAGCTGTTACATTTCCCAAAAGTGAAAGTTAAACACATTTAGTTCACAGTTCTGTATCACATTTCCATTTCCTGTAAGCTCCCCGCGAGGACAATTGCTGAAGATTTTATTTGCATATTTCGCAATTTTCATTTGTTTCTACTCTCCTTTAAAAGTCAATTTCAAAAAAGTTTTCTTTGTTTGTATGTATGACGTTTTTTTCTGCTGTTTTTGCAAAAAGATTTTCGGGGGTGGAGCAGAAGGCGTGGCAATAAATTTTCAATTATTGCGCTGTCACGCGAGTTGCTGTTGCGGTGTCCGCTGCCAGTGGCTCCCGGAGGCTGCGTAATGAGCGGCCCGCGACCCGATAAGGTGTCGCTGTTTGTTGCTACGTTGATAATTTATGCGTTACGCGTTTGGCCAGCCAAAAAAAAAGAAAAAAACGAAGAAAATATGAAAAAAAGAGCAGCAACACACAAAAAAGAAGGAAAGTGCGAGCACTCCACGTGGAGCTTTTAGGTCAAAACCAAAGCCACAAGGGCAACAGTAACAGTAACACTAATGGGAATGGTAACAAGAGTGTGGTAGAGGCAGCAACAAAAACAACAACAACAGCGAATGGCGGGTCGCCCCTTAACGCTAATCTCTCCCCTGTGTATTTTTCATTATCCTTATTATTTGTGAATGTTACGTGTTGGTCATAACTTAGAGGGGCTAACGATGCGTATACGTGACGTCCCACCATGCCCACCCACCTATATATACACACATACCCACACACACACACATACGTAGGTGCTGGGGTGTGGCTGACTGGCTTTTAGGCTTCCTGCGTCCATTTAAAGCAAATTAGCAAAAGGTCAAAAACTGCGTTGACCCCCTGCAAGAAGCAAGCCGCGAGCTGCGAGCCGTGAGCCGTGAGCTGTCAGCCGTAAACCTTGAGCTTGATGAAAAATTAATAATTGTTTGCCAAGCAATTGCCGAGTCGAGTCTTTAAAATGTTTACCTGCATTGTGTGGCACCTGTTTGGCCATAAATGGCAAAAGTTTTGTGCCCAAATAAAAAGATACTCCAAAGCTCGCAGAGCTCTAAAAAACCAAGGCATTGCCACTAGAGCCCCCGCTGGTCCTACTACCCTGCTGCCTTGTGTCTATCTTTTATGTTATTTCGCATTCCATTTGGAAAATGAATGGCAAACATTAAAGTATTCAACGATTTTTCAACGTCTTCGTTTTTGCCAGCCAACAGCCAACAGCCAACAGCCAACAGCCAACATCAACGTCAACGTCAACTTCAACGTCGCATTGAGTCGCATTTGAGTCGCTTTGAGGCAAGTCCGCGTCGCTTTTTCCTATTAATGAAAATATTTTGAGTGAATGTTTTAGCCGCAGGTGTATACTTAGCGCTCAAGTACTGGAATTTAACGCTCTGCCAGCATAATCAAATTTCCTAGCATAATAAATCCGTAAATTGGCAAAGTTGCTGCCATCATCCGACTGCGGCTGTGGGTGGAGCAAGTTGGCTGAGGCTTTTAATTGTGGGGCGTGGCAGTGGCCCATTGAGTTTATTTAGCAAACAGTTTCGCTTTATGCAAATAATAAAATAAACTGCTGCTGCATACTTTGAGGCGGGGAAGGCAGGGAAAATGGTAAAATTTTCATTTAAATTCAATTGTCAGGCCACTAAAACCTGAAACTCAACTCGTTTTTGGCAAACGTCTCTAAACGTTTCTTAACGCTTTTTAACGCTTTTCGACTGGCTGTTAAAAACACAGTCGAAAATTGGCTGCATTAATTAATTAAGTGTATTTCTGTGCGTGTGTGTGTGTGTTTCAACACTCACCTGGCTCCAATGTTGTGGCCAGAAGCAGCGTGGGCAGGCAGAGCAATAGAATGCTGAGTTCCATTAAATGCAGCGGCACACGCAGCAGCCGCACACGCAGCAGCCGTGGCAGCAACATTTGTGGCAGCTTCCTCTGCTTTCCTTTTTCTGTGTTGTGGCAACGATTTCTTCTCCTTAACGCTCGCAACGCCTTCAACAACTACAACAGACAATGGCACATCGATGCCATACGTTGTTGTCGATGTTGTCGCTGTTGCTGTTGCTCGTGTTTGTGTTGGTGTTGCTCCTTCTGTACTATTGCTATTGCTCTTGTGTTGCTTACTTATTAGGGTTAATGGCTTTTTGAATGAATGCGCTGTTTCCTTTCAGCACGGGTGGCACAATGGCACAGCACCCTAACACACATATGTTCTATGCTTGGCTTCTTGTTGCTGTTGTTGTTGGAGTTGTTGTCGGAGTGATGCGCTGATAAATGATGCTACTAGTCGATGTGCAGTGCCGTATACTTATTTTTGTTGTCTTCTTTCCGCTTTGTTGTCGCTTGTCAATGCGTTGCCAGTTGTTGTGCTGGTTTCTGCGCCTGTGACAACGCCAGCAACAAGGATATAAACACACACACGCACAACAACAAACAACAGATTCTGTGGGTGTGTGTGTGTGTGCGTTGGTATGTATCAAATTTGCTACTTGTTGTTCGCCTCTTTCTTTACTATAAGTTGGCTAGTTTGTTCCTTCTGCTGGGCGACAGGGCAAAACTTGCATGTTCTCCATCATTTTTCATGTCACTGCGCATTAGCACATTAAGCCACGAGTATGTATTGTATTCTATTGGTGTTGGTGTTGGTGTTGGTGTTGGTATTTCTCCTGCTGCTATTGTGTGTCCTGGCAATGGCAGCGGCAAAAAATTAACACCCGCTTTTTATGAAATTACATTCAATTTGCTGTAGTGCCTGTTTTTGCTTTGCTTTTTGTTTTGCCACCAACAATAACAATGCGAACTGTGCAACGCTACAAAACAACAACAATGACAACAAGAAACAATAACAACAATGCTGTCACGTCGATGATGAATCGCTTTTAATGTAATGTCTTCTGAAGTACCAACTTTTTACGTCTGCTGCCCTCCGGGTTGCTTTTTTGCTCTGCTCTCAATAACTTTTCGTTGTCCGAATGCATTAAAAGCAATCTGTAAGTAAAAGAAAAACGAATGCACACAGTATAAGTATAAGTATATTAAATATGATTTTGAGTTGGACTCAAAATGTTAGACATGAATACAGAATTGAGAGCTTTTTTATGCATAATAATATTAAGGGATCAGATGTTTAAAAAAGGAATTGCAAATAATAATATGAAATATACTTTTATTATTATTTTCATTATCCATTAACATATTGTTTAAGTCTACGTTTTCATTCAAGAAGTTGCGTTTTTGTCCTTAACATAGCTAAAGCACTGACTAACAGAAGTTATCGCTTGATCTATCGATCAGAATTCTGTTAAATGCATATCGTGCTGTTGTTACTCAGCTGAGCAACTGCTGCTCAATTGAGCTGTTATCAGTAAGCTGAGCGCTGAGCGTTGGCAACAGACGCTCTGACGACTGTTGCCAACTCTGTCTTAAATTCCCAATATAAATAAACTATTCACAACATTTAATGCCAAGTTAAATTAAGCATTTGCATAAACTTAAAGTGTAGTATGAATTATTTGCCTTAGTCCTTTATATCATTTAACATTTTGATAACAGCCCTGTTCCCTTTTTCTCGATCGGAGCTCTGTTAAGTCTGCACGTTCTGCTGTTACTCAGCTCCTGCTTTTTGTTTTAGCTACTTCGAGTAGACTGGGCGGCGTTGCCAGACATTTTAATACCTTGTTAGCTGCATGAAAAGGCATTGGCAAACTTTCAAAGGAATATTTACACTGGCAAGGCTAAACAGCTTTCGTGTAGTATTTTGTTGTTGTTTATGAGTGATTTTAATTAAATGAAATTTAAAATTTCTATTTATTTGTTCATTTTGTGTGTAATTTGCCAATTAACCCAATTAGACTATACCAATAAAACTGTTTGCGTGTGTGTTTGGGTGTGTGTGTTCTGTTTTGATGTTTATGGAAGAAGCGTTGAGCGGATTTGTTTTAGTTACAACAAATTGTTAGTTTAGCAAACATTTTGTATTGTAATTGGGCATCTTTCCGCTATATACCTTACAATCAACCCAATTGTGTAGACGTCAAGTGTAGAAGCTGTGAGCTTTTCCCATTCATTTGCATAGAGAATGAAATTTATTTATTGTAGCAGCAAATTTGCCACATTATTTATAGGTCAAACAAGAGCAAGTTGCTCCACTTTATGCAAAATGGTCGCCAAAGGCAACAATTCTGTGTTGACCTACAAGTAATGAATTGGCCAAAAATTGCTTGGCTCCAAGGAAGAAGGATACCATATCCTTATATACGAGATATCGCCGGGTCCGTCCACTGTGTGGCCGTTAGTTGTTTTCCATAAATTTTTATTTATTTGTCCATACGCACGACTGACTTTAGAGCTTGGGAATATTTTCATTTTTGTTCTTGTTTTTTATGTTAAGACCCATAAAAAGAAAACAAAATAAAATTGGAAATTTTTTGCTTCAAAGTTTTTGAGCATCTCTCATAATTTTTATTTGCGGCTCACTTTTTATATTATTTTTACACGTTCCACTTTACATTTATCTTCCCCCAAAAGCATATCTAGCCTTTGTACCCAGCTTTTTATATCATATTATATATGGGCTATTATATATCTGTTGAGCTCCGGTGGGTGTGTCGAGCCGCTAAGCAAATAAAGTTAATGAATTTATAAATTAAAATTGAAATTTTTACCGCAAAATTGCAAAAAGCGGTCGTAGCAACTCATTTTAATTACAAAACAATGTGGTAAGCTCAGAGTAATAACAGTCTGTGTGTGTGGGTGTATGTGTGTGTGTGTGAGTGCTGGTTTGCCTAAAAGTATGCTATGATATTTAATTAAGCTGCGTCCATGGCAACTTATTTGCACAAACATTAGCAAATGTCATGTGGCATGAATTTATGACACACTCGTGTGCAATTCATTTAAATTGATAAAAGCAGCTAATGCTAGGTGGCACTTGGTGGGTGGGTGGTGCGGTGGTGCGGTAGTTCCATCGTTTCTGATAGTTGTTTGTAGTTATTTGCCACTTTTGCTTCTTTCGTATCAAATGCTGCAGTTTAGAGTAATTCGCTGGCAAATGTCATGCAAGAGGAATGCCATTTTATGTGCCGATCTCTCTGTCTGTGTGTGTGTACTTCTCTCTGTTTGTGTACAACACAACTATGCACTTAAATGCAGTCACGTACACACACACACACACACACACACACGTATATATACGCACACTCATACTCTCATGTACAGCGAAACGTAGTCGTACATATTATTATCTTGACACAATGGTGCCATAAAACTTAAAGACCCCCACAGCAGTTGCTGCCATCGCCTCTGCCAGTGCCTTTTACCCTGTCGGGCACTGGGCGACAAGGGCAAATGCTTAAAGCACACACACATAAGACAGAGACAGAGAGAGAGAGGGAGACAGAGAGAGAGAGAGAACGCTTTGAAGGACATGGCATTTGCACTGTGGACTGCCTTCCACTTGCTGCTGGCTCTGATGTCCTGGCTCTGGCTCTGGTTCTGGTTCTGGTTGTGCTTCTGGTTCTGGTTCTGGTTCTTGTTCTGTACTTGTGCTCATTGTTGCCTTTCCTTTCATAGCACTCGCAGTGCATATGCACATTTGTTTGCACATTTTGCTGAAAGGAAGGGGGAGTGAGACTTACTCATGTCCTGCTGCAGGCTCCTCGGGCGCGTTGGAGGTTATATGGAAATTGTAATAAGTTGAAAACCAAAAAGCTGATGTCATGAGGTTAGTTGCTGTGGCTCAACTTTCAAGCGACAATCATGTGCTTTTCTTTTGTGTTTCTGTTTTGTTATTGTTTTTTTTTTCTTTCTTCTCTTGCTTTTCGTTTACTGTTGCGTTGTTGTTGTTGTTGCTGCTGCTGCTGCTGACCTCATACTTCATTTCGTAGCTTTTGTTTGTCAGGACATGCGAGTATTATTGTTGCTGTTGCTGTTGTTGCATAATGCACTGAGCCTGGGACGTTGTCGTTGCTGCTGTCGGAAATGTAACAGCATGCCACAAGGCGCACACACTCATACACACACACACACACACCCATACTAAGTCAGTCATAAATATTTCATATGCAACTGTGCGCCGTATTATTGTTGACAGTAATTGAGAGGCCGTAGTAAATTATTTAAATGTTTATTTGGGGATTTGCAGATACATTTTGGTCTGCACATAAGAAACCGGAAACTGGACCACAGTGCGTATGATGGATGCCCAAATTGCATTGGGGAGTCGTTAGCCTTAAGCCAAACAAATAGCTTTGCCTTATTTATATTTATTTCGACGGCTTTCCCAACAAATGCCGTTGATTAAACGCGTTTTGTTGTAAATCCTCTTATGGCTCTCGTTCTTGTTGTTGTTGTTGCTGTTGCTGTTGTTGCTGCCAGACAGCCAACATTTTGTGGCACATTGTGTGGCTCTTATGGCTTTGCTACATGTGCGTCAGTGGGCGTGGTAACAAGTCCCACACACACACACGCATGTATTGTAAAAAGTTTATTTTTTATTGTTATTTGTTTAAAACTTGTTGTTGTTTTTTCCTGTTAAAGTTGTTATTGTTATCAATTTGAGACCCGCAGACCTTGGCCTTTTAATTAGTGCATGTAATTGACGTAATTTGATCAGATTATGTAACTATTGTATTGTATGTATTATGCACACGTTACGTATACGCCCTGCAGGCGCTGAGACCGTGTCATTAGCCATAAGTTGAACGCGGGCTGCATTTCAATTGTAACCCGTCGAACAATCGCCAATAGCCAATAGCCATAAATACACGCATGGGCATAACAATGTCCATTTTGTGGCCTGTATTGTGGATGCAGCTCATCTCCTCCCCAACTGCCGCCCTTCCATCTCCTCCCCTACCACCCGCCCTGAGCTGTGGCCATGCAAATGTAAATGGAAATTGCGCGTAACGCATTTTGATTGCACTTGAGTGCCAGCATAAAAATGCGCATTATATAAATTTCTCTTTAAGTGCTGACCAGTTGTAGTTGCTAGTGTGTGTGTGTGTGTGTGTGTGTGTGAGCTGCATGTAGGCCTCTACCTCTGCCTCCCGCTCGCACGTAATTGTTTTGCGCACATTTCCGTTTCCGCCTCGCTGCACTTGAATGACTTTAATTTGCGCTATTTTTATTTACAGTCTTGTGGTCTTTTTGCCAACTTCAATAATTGAGCGATTGTATGTTTGTGTGTGTGTGGCTGCAACACAACAATTTTAGCATACAATTCGAAGGAATTGAAGTATACTTTAAAAGAGCAGAAAAAGTATTTTGAAATCTGTTTTCAGCTGTTGAAAGTTGTCAGGGATTTCTGTAAAGTTGGCAATTGATTGAGAAACTATATACAATATATATATAAATATATTCGAAAGTTTATTTTAAAACTTCAGCTCCTAATTGTAAGCCGAACCTCAAACAAATTGATTTTCATTTACACTTTGCTGGCTGACTGCAATGTTAAGTATACGCACTGTGGCCGCTTTTCAAAGAAGCTTAAGCTGTTTCAAAGCGTCTGCTGTGCACATGTGTGTGTGTGTGTGTGTGTGTGCGTGACCTGTTTATTTGCCCGGCTGGCTGGTTGGCTGGCTGCAATGAATCCCAGTCAAGTTGTTGGCAACATACAGCAGAAAGGAGTAGAAGCGGAAGAAAAAAAATGCTAAATGAATCAAGAAACTTGCAAGTTGCAAAAGTTTTTCAATTTAATCCGCTCGGCCCAGTGCAGCGCCTTCTACACCCTTGTCTCAGCTTACACACAGACTCTCTCTCTCTCTCTGTGTGTGTGCGTGTGTGTGCGTCACCAGGCGACGCTTGTTAATTTACTACTAAAAAGTACAATGGCATTTGAGTTATTTCGTGTCATTGCATGCCGCCATTGTCGCCATCGTTGCCGTCGAATCCGCTTCCGCCGGTTTGTTGAACTTGAGTTGAGTTCTGAGCCCAAAAATGTGGCGTGTGAGCGATTTTAATTCAGCCATTAGCTGTAGACGGCTTTAATTACAAGTGGAATGGCCAAAATGTCAACAGCTCATTAAGTTTGCAGTTTCCACGAAAGGCGTCCCAAAACTATTTTCCGCCAAATATCTCAAGACGTCATTCGTTTGAGCTCAGCTCTCGTTACAAGAGTGTGTGTACTGTGTGTGTGTGTGTGTGTATTTGTATTAAGTGAAATGGTGGCAGTTATAATAAAAATAAAACCATTCTCGGTGTTTATTTAAGTTTAGAAATTGTACAAATTTTCGTAAATTGTTTTGTGCTTTGCCACGCTTGTTACAGCTCCAGCTCCAGCTCCAGCCCCTAAAAAGGAAACTTTTACACACACACACACACACAGAGTCGTCAAGGTAAATGTGTGTGTGTGTGTGTAGCAGTATTTATCCTAGTATCCCACCCCAGTCATAGCTGAGTTCGTTTTCCTATACGTTTTTTTCCGTGACTGCAGCAAAGTTTTAGTTTGGCAATTTTGCTTTTCCGTTCGTTTCGTTGGATATTTTTCTTTTTCAATTTTTTTATTTTTAGTTTTTTATTTGCTCCGCTTTTTCTCTAGTTTTCTCTTTTTGTTTTTTGTTTTTTATGTGGGAATTTGTTTTGTTTTTTGCCTGCTCGTTTTGTGCTTTGTTAGTTCCGTTTCCGTACGGCACTGGCACCACCAGCACCACCTACTCTAGCTCCACCTGCACCACTCGCATGCCCATTGTCCCATTTTAGGTTCCTGGGGTGGCTCAGTCGCTCGCTCGCTCGCTCGCAGTTCGCTTTTATTTCATGTGGTGTTGTCAACTTATTTCGGGGTTCGTTGATTTATTTTCTAAACAATTAAAGAAAAACAAAAACAGGGACAAGCGTGCAGGACAGGACATTCAGTACATTCAGGACATGAAAGATAGTAGCCGAATAGAGTAGTAGAACGTGGCGCAGCTTTATGAATTTTTCAGTTGAATTATTTACAGGAAAACACTGGATAACAGTTTGCACGCCTGCCGTTGCCGCTGTTGCTGCCGCTGCCTCTGCCGCAGTTGAATTGAATAAAAACCCAAAAATTCTAACAAAACTTGCAACGTGCAACATGAAAAATGTTTGCTAAATGGTACCACATTTATACGTTGCCAGATTCAGTGGCAGCAGCAACAACACCAGCTGCTCTATAGAAACCGAAAATATAGAAAATAAATGTCACCTGGATTACAGGTTAGCGAAACAGAGTTTGCAGCTGATGTTGATATTTGTGCATCATTTGACCAAAGCCAAACTACCAGCCGGATTCAAAGGCTTAACATTTTCTGAGTTTGTGTCATTTATTATACCCTGCAGCACTTAAAAGTGGGTATATTAAAGGTAGCCTAAGTTACAGCTGTGGGTAACTAATTAGAAACGCATGACATCTCTCTGTAATTTCTAGTTTGCAGCAGCAGCTATAAAAGAGTCGATGGAGCTCTGGTTGCCTCTCTATCTGCCTGGTTGATCACTTTGATCTTAGGGTACAACAGTTATCGGTACCAAATATGATATTTTGGTATATATAGATATATGTTTTATATGTTAAACCATACACATATCTAAGCTGAAAGTATCACAGATATCAAAGCTCAAACATAGAATGAATAAAGCATAGATCAGAGCAGAGGCAAGCCGCAGCTCAATTGCAATTCGCAAGTATTCCCTATGCTCGCATACACATATACATGTGTGTGTTTGTGTGTGTGTGGCATACCGTTAGACCGTCTATTATTCATATCAGGACATGTGCTCAGTCTGCTCTTCCACTCAAGCAGCTTTTTGCTGGGTCTTTAGTGGAATTTTTTGCTTGGAACTATTTAAATGAAATGCTCTTAAACTTCGTTAAGCAGCTGCCTGTCTAACGCAGCATGACTAATAGTGTGGGATGCCACTGTGTTTTTATACAAAATTAATTTATCCATTTTCACAGAGTTTTCTGGCGCTCTGGCACATAAATCGTGGCAGGTATTTCATTAAACTTGCGTCAGGCGATGTCACAGCGCATCGCTGCTCATAAATATACACATGCCGACATCTACACACACTACACACACACACTAACACGCCCACGTCATGTTGTATAGTCACCTATAAAGTCATGTAATCGTCTTCATAATTCCCCCCTAAGACAAACCATCCAGCTGGCATAATATTTAACGCGACGCTGTGAACAATAAAGCACAGCAGCAAGAGAATATAACACACACGCACACCACACACCTCACACACACGCACATACACATGCAGAACCGGAACATTTTTGCTGCACTACTTGAAGAAAAACTACTGAAATTATGCGCATTTATCAAAGCAACAGCGGTGCAGGGGCAGACGCTGTGGCAGGGGCAAGTAAATGTGCACAACTACAAGCGCAATTACATGCACACCAGCGCACACACACACACACACACACATGCAATTTTGTGTCAGAAATTGCAAAACTTTACACACGCACACACACACAGAGAGAGAGTGAGAGTCCGAGGTGCTAGAGTTGTAGTTGCGACTTTAGAATCCAACTCTGAGTTGCAGTGGCAGTTGCAGTTGCAGTTGCAGCAGCAGCTGAATAATAATAATAATAATAACAAGCGGAACAATTCTCGCGTGGTAAATAAATCAGTGCAACAGCACATTGCGATTGTTACGGTTGCCGTGGCGTATACTTGATATTCTTTAGCTCCTTTTTGGGGTTATTCTCAGTGATTTAGCACGATAAACTGTGCGCCGCTTTATGGAAATTGTCGCCTTTCCTTCACTTTTCGTATGTGTCATAAATGCATGAAATTAATTTTAGAACGCAAAAAGGGACTTTTCCATTTCCCATTTCCCCATTTTCTCGGCTTTGCAGATTCCCATTTCCATTTCCTTGGCGCCCAGGCCATATGCATATTTTGATTGATTGTTTTCACTTTGCGGTAAAAGCTTTGGGCCAAAGTTTTTAACTTGATTTCGACTGAGGTGCAAGGAGAAAGGAAAAGTGTGAGAGGGGAAGGGGTAAGCGAAGGCCGAGCTGAGTCACAGCTGCCAGAGAAATGCATTTGAATTTACAATGTGTCAGCTTCAAGCACCATTAATATACCAATGTCTGTGTGCGTGTGTGTAGATTGTTGTGCGTAGAGTGCGTGTGTGTTCTTGGGCCTAAATGATGCTACGGCTTTTGGCCTTTCGCCGCATATTTATGACGCTCCGAGGCCAGAAGTTTGGCAATGCATAAATATACTCGTATATATTTTCACACGCCCGGCCAGATAATAATGCTCGGAATTTACGATAAACGCTTTGCCCGGCGGATTTCTTACTCCGGCTATTGTTTTTTTTATGTTGTTGCTGCCGCTGTTTATGCGTAATATTTTTCAAGGACAATACGCAGCACGCATAATGTGAACCGGTTGCCGGTTACCATTAAAAAGGGTCCAGAAACCTTCAGAAGAAACTTCAGAAAAGCGTCTGTCCGTCCGTTTGTCGGTTCGTCGGTCTGTCGGTTCGTCCTGGCTGTCTCCTCTGTCTGACCGCAAATGTTTCTCTTTCGTTTTCGATTAAGCGGCGGAAGTCTGTGGCAGCAACAGCGCCGGTTGTGGCAGGACTCCCGGCCTCTGCTTTGGTGGACATCATTGCCGCCATTACGGCCCTAATGACCGTAATAAATAATAATTTATTTCACCTGCAGGGCCCAAACTTGCCACGCCGCCACGCTGCCCCGCCGCCTCACTGCCTCACTGCCACAGTGCCCCACGCTGCATGCATGCGGATTTGAAGTGGCTCGCGGCCAACGGGAATGGCGGCCACTAAAAACAAAAGGTTATTGTTGCATACGGCCTCATTTAATTGTTTTTCTTTCGCTGTCCCGACAAAGGATTCAGCTCGAGATTCAGCTCGGGATTCAGCTCGGGATTTAAGTGCCGTTTTATAGCCGCTGAGCCGCCAAGGACGTGCCTGGATTTGCCAAGTGGCCAGCAAAATCGGCCAAACCAAACCGAAAACTCGCTCATTTAGATAAACTAAAGTCGACTTTCTGCCGCTCTTTGCGGTAATTACACACACAAACACACACGCACAACAAATGTTTTGGCTTTGGCCCTAATGCACATGCTTATTAAAATTTTTGCTGTCATTAAAATGAACGGAAATTGGCTGCTCCCGGGAAAAGGATATCAAAGAGGGAAGTGTGAGAAAAAGCCCACCTGGTTGCGTGCAGGTGTTGAACCGTTTGGTCATTTAATTGCACGCTCGACTTGGCCTTTGCCTTCGGCTCTGGCTCTGGCTCTGGCTTTGGCTTTGGCAAATTAAATTTGATGGCCATTTGACATGGCCAAATCATTTAATGAGCCGCAATATCAGTTTCTGGCCAGTTGCTTCCGCGTGTGAAATCAATAAACGGACATCAACTAGGCCCAATGTGGTGGCCACCAGTGTCATCTGTGTCATGTCCACCACAGTTGATTTAATCTGAAGTGTGAAATTTAATTAAACTGCACAAAGCCAGAACTTATTCGCTTTCAGCATGCAAAAAAACGATGCACAAAGAAAAATCTGAAAGCAAACAGGAAAAAATAAGAGAAGTGCTTTGAACTGTTGGTAGGTCGCTTTGGTTTTAGCTCAGCTCGAAATATGGCTAACAAAAAACGAAGAAGCAGTGCAAAATCAATAGAAGCAGCAGGCAGAACGTTGCCAAAATAAAAAAATAAAGGCAACATATGCGGCGGCCTCGTGCAATAAACATGGGCGTGAAAACCACAAAATTTTATGCAAACTCATAAAATGATTTTTACAGCGTTCGCGAGCGCTCTGAAAAATGCCCAAAGCTATTGTTGCTGTGGTTGGTTGTTGCTGCTGGTGGCAGGCAGCTTACATAGACAACAACAACATCATCAAAACAGGCCAGCGATGTGTGTGCCACATAAAACTCCAAACAAAAACTGCACTAAAACATGCTCTGTGTGTGTTGTGTGTTGGTTTCAGCTTTGCTTTTGCTATTGAGTTTTGGATATTGGGTTTGGGTTGGGCTTGGGCTTTGGCTTGGGCAGAAAGCCGCCGGCATCAATATATTTCTCTAAGGCGATTTCCTCGGCAAGCAGAACCAAAAAACCAAATACCGTTCGACCAGCGACCAAAGCCCAAAACAAAAATAGCAGCCAAATCAGTGGAAACCCATAAAGTGGCCTCCATATGCATTGCGGCTGAACCGAAGCTGAACTGAAGCTGAAGTTGTGGTTCCAGTTGTAGAAGTGCGCTTCAAATAATAGAAACTGAAGTTGACTGTGTGTGCGTGTGTGTGTGCATGTGTGTGTGTGTGTTGCGGCTGGTAAAAAGTTTTAGCCAGCATTTTGGCTGACCTCAAAGGATTCGGGCGAGTGTCTGGCTCGAAAGCCATCGTACATTGTGCGGTCTATTGAACTAATATTGAGGCACATTTCAGCTTGAGCATTCCGAATTTTTAGTATTGGAATTCCGTTTGTGTCTCTCTGTGTGTGTGTGTGCGTGTGTGTGGGTGTGTACAAAGTGCTCCCCCAGCGACACAAATTTGTGCACTTTATGAGTGGGCTTTAGCTTTGGCAGCATTTCTTTTTCTGTTTGTCTGTTACTGCCTATTAGCCAAAGGCTGTTACAGTGGGCGTGGCTTTGGCCATAGCATAACTTTAACCAAAATAAGTCAGAGATTAGGCAACATCAGCAGATTCCACTCGAACTAATTGTAACTGGAAATAACAATCATAGAGGAGTTGCGCTCAGATTCAGATTCATCAGTCTGTAATTCAAGCATTTGCTGGCCACATTGTCGGGCATTTCAAATGACTTCCAAACATGCAGACAGCTAGGCGAGAGAGAGAGAGAGAGAGAGAGAGAGAGAGAGAGAAAGAGGAGGAAGGAGGAGGACGATCATCAAAGCAATTTGTGGCACACACATCAAACACAACTGACACATAAGCATTCGGGCCAAGTGTGGATGGATGTGTGTTTTAAGGGATATTTGTGTGTGTGTGTGTGTGTCTGGGTGTGTGTTGTGAGCTATGTGGGGCACACACCCACACACTTGGGTACAGCTGTTGCGCTGAGGCATTTGAGTGCCAGTTTATTGGAGTTGTCATTGAATTTTGTGAAGTGTTTATGCAGAGCTTTGAAGTTCAAAGCAACGACGGCGGCTCTCATTGTGTGGCATGTGGCAAATGCGGAAAATGTGGCAAATGTGGAAAACAATGCTAAGGAAAGTGACAAATATTTGCATTTTATTGATTGACTGACAAGTGGCCGCATTCGCCATTTGCATCTGCCAAAGGTTCAACGCCAACGCCAATGAAAATGAAAATGAAAATGAAAATCAAAGCGCTTTAACAATGCTCTAAGAAACGTTGCGCATACGACGCGTGTGACGCAATTCCCCAGGTGGCCATAAGCTGCGTTGAAAGTAGGAGCAAACGAGAATTGGAAGATTGGGTTGGAGTAGATGTGGGAGCAGGTGTTAAGGAGAGGGATGGAGTGAGAGCAGGACTGAGACCTGGGATAAGAGCAGGAATGGCAGCATAGCATGTTGAGACGTGGTAGTAAAATTAAACAAATCCCAGCTAAGCAATTCTTGGCAGCATGCAAGCATTCATGAGCCAAGGGTGAACAGCAAGGGATCGGGTGGAGTGGGTGAGAGGTGCAAAGGATATTCATAGTGCTTTTATTCCTTTGGCGTGCAAGGCAAAGTTCATTAAACTCCCTCCTTGCACACACGCACGCAGGATTCAATTACGCTCACCTGCTACCAGCATAAGGATCTTGCAGCAAATACTTGTAAAACATTACACACTACACACACGCACACACACACTCTCACACACACACACGTCTGGCTGCTTAAGCAAATGCAAAGTTTGAAATTGCATTTGCCTGCGCATTGGAATCTGCTGTCAATGCATCGCTTCAGGATTCCCTTTTTCTAAATTTATAATTATTGCCTGACAATAAAATAGCAGGCACTCGGCACTTGGCACTCGACTTGGCAAATAGTTGGCCCAGTTAAAGTCAGTTGGTATTAGCGGCAATGAACGTCATCTGAGCATAAATGCAGTTGGCATACAAATGAGGCTGGGGAACTAGTTTCAGCTTCATTGCGAACTTCAACTCTCTTTGTACCCGCTGCTCTTTTCATTTTATTTTCCATTTACATGCTTATTACACATGCAACATGCTCATATTGGATGTCTGGGGGAGGGAGGGGGGTCGCAAAATATTACAATTCTGCTCGTCATTGCCGCAACATTATTTTCTTGAGTTAATTGCGACTGGGATCATCATGAGCACAATGGCTCTGGCAGAGAGAGAGACAAACACACACACAAGACCCGAACCCGGAGCCAAACCCAGACCCGGACCCGGGCACAAAGCGAGAGTTTCATTTAAAAAATAATGAGTTTTCCGGCAAGGGCGCAGGCAAAACAACGCTCTTCTGCGGGTCCACACTATGACACAGTCGAAAGCAAGAAAAAAGAAAGAAAAAATTAACTTTTGCTTTAATTATAAAGCTGACAAAACGCTCGGGAGCAGCGCATGGAAAATTGCGAGCGAGTGAGCCAAAGGGTTAGCCCAAAAGTCAGGCACTTGTCAGCAGTACGTACTGCTTAATGCCAGTGGAAGAGATGAGATGAGATGAGTTAAGTGTGAGAGAGGCTACCAGAGGGAGACAGACAGCGAAAAAGGACTCGCAAGACTAAGACTGACAGGATAACAAACAGGCTTTATGCCAGTGCCAAATATTCTTGTGAAGAAGTCATTTTCATGATAAACTCCAAAGGGTCAGGCAATGCGAGTTGAGTGCTGCCCCCTGGGAGCTTGGAGCTGGGATCGAGCAATGCCACCAGGGCTCGACACCCCGTGTAGGCCGCGTTACGCATACGCCCCGCTGACCTTTGAATATTTTAATTAATTATGAACCCGCACCGCAATCACAGTCACAATCGCCAACGCAATGCAAATGTCTAAACAAACACACAGCGCCAAAGAAAGGCAACAGAATAAAAGCAAAACTGTGTAATTATTCAAATGCAGGCCACAAATGGCAGGAGGAGGAGATTGGAGATTGGGAAGCCGCCAATGCCAAAAGTAGGGGAAAAAATGGGGGAAAAAGAACCAAATTTAAATCTGAAAGCAAACAATTATTTTGAAAACTGCTCAAATTGCAGCGATGCGAGGCGGTTGTCAATGCCAACGCTCAATGCAATCTACGATAAATAATAATAAGAAATTACACTGAAAAAAATGAATGGATGAACGAATGAGCGCATGTAGAAAATAAATAAATGTGCAGAGTGGATAATTTGTTGTTATGACAACTGCAAAAATATTGCACGAGCAGCTTGAATTGGCACAAGCTGTGTGTCTGTGTGTGTGTGTGTGTGTGTGTGTGTGTGTGTGTGTGTGTGTGTGTGTGGTGTGTGGTGTATCCTGCTGGCAAGGATACGCAACATGATGCAGCCAAAAAAAAAGAAGCAACTATCATAAACGGAAATAATCACAAGTCAGTTGTGTTTATTTAGCGGAAATTAAATATGTGATTTTTGTTGCTTTTCGTTGGCTTCATTGTTATTGCTGCTGTTTTGTATGAAGTCTGCTTGTTTTCCCTTTGGTTTTGTATTTAAATTTTCGCATTTTCCTCTCATTTTTTTGCTTAGCTTAAATTTAAATGCCAATTGCTTTCTGGTTGCTTTGGCATTTTATCTGAGGCTTATTTTCCCATTCGAATGCTTCGCTCGTTTTTATGAGCTTTTAAACGTAACTGCGTCACATTATGCAGATGTTCCTATACACATATATATATATATCGGATATATATATATATATATACTATATATATATTTAGTTATTTGCATGCCATAAATATACAGAGAAGCAATAAATGAATTGCCATTTCATTTGCAGCGTAAGTTTACTCGATCTTCTAATGCCCATTTAGCGTGTGTGTGTGTGTGTGTGTATTTGTTCACATTTGTAAATTTATCTTTGTGCATCGTAAATCTTGCTGCCTTTTCAGCATTTTCACAGAATTTATTTCGTTATTAAAACTTTTTTATTTGATTTAATTCCAGGCGCATGTGCAGAGGCGCGTTTCAATCCCCGAATTCGACTTCTGCCAAAGGCTTTGGCATATGTTTTAGGTAAGCGCAGACACACACACACACAAAGTGTGATATATGTAACGAGAGTTTGAATTGGTATTTGTGTGTGCGTGTGTGTGTGTTTGGCAGCGTCTACCCTTTGCTCAAAGTCAAATAGTTTTTCGAAAAAGCATTCAACTTTATCGTGCGTTTCCTGGGAAATTAACATGCTGCTGTCTCTGTGTGTGTGTGGATATCGTTGCTGGTTCGTTTACCTCATCGACAGACCCACACACACACACACACACACACCAATATAAAGATATCGTTTGTGTCTGTGTGTGTACGCACTAAACTTTTATTTTAGATTAAGTCAATTTGCCCAACCCACGAAAGTATTTTTCATTTGCCGGAGACTGGCCTTTTTATTAACAAGCTCGTGTCCAGGAGATGTGGAGCTACGGGTTTTTGGGGTTGTGCCATTACGTTACGTATACGCAACGGTTTCCTCGGTCTCAACGGTGTAATCGGTAAAGTTAAATTTTCGCACTTTTGCAGCGAACTTTTGTGTTGGTTTTGATTCAGCCCCAGCCGCAATATTATCATCATTGTGTGCCTTCTATCCACTTCATTTGAGCAACCGACAAAGAGAGATGGAACTTTAAAGCACTTGCCATAAATTATATGTTCACTCCGAGCTGTCGACACACACACACACACACACACTCGCACACACGCACAACCTCAGCCCTTTTTCGCTGTTTCGCTCTGATTGCTTGATTTATCCGCTGTCTTTAGGCTAAAGACTTTATTGGAAAAGTTTGATTGGGAACTGATGCTGCTGCCTCCTCCTCCAGCCACTTTTTTATATCTACCCTTATTACTTCATTTCGTTATTTCTCACTATGGCTGCCATCCCCAAGCCCTGATGGACGTCAATTCACTGTGCCAATAAATCAAAAATGCATACGTCAAAAAAAAAGGCGCAATTTGAAAGTGTTTAAAAATTAATGGGCCTGCGCTTCGAGTGTGCTCAATCAATAACTGATATGCCCTGAACTGGAAAGAGTAAAAAAGCAAAGAAAAAACCAGAATCTGAAATAAAAATTGCCTTTTAATAACCGAACACGTGCTCGAGTATGTCAAGCCTGCCAGACCTCCACTGAGCTCCGTGTTATAGTTGATAATTGCATTTGTAATGGCAACAGACCAAACTGATTAAATTGCTTATACCCTGCACTAAGGGGCATATCGATTGGGGAAAATCTAATAAACTTAAGAAGCGGTTAAGGTGAAGGTTTTTCTATAAATTGTTGAGCATTTTTTATATTTTATTTGAGACTCTTTCGATCAACATGAGCTGCAGTCAGAAGTGGTTTGAAACTTTACATTGAATGGCTTCCTTTTCTTTCAATCTATATATTTACTATATATCTATTCCTATTCTGTCTCTGCTTAATTCGATATGCTTTATGCCATATGGAACTACCAAAAAGATGCTGGGACAGCCTAAAAATATCAGTTTGAAGTCTCATTTAACATCGCCAAATCCTTTCTCGAAGTTGTTTATATTCCAGACTAGATCTTGCTTAGCTCTTGATGCTGATCAAGAATATATTATATATAGTAATAACAAATCTCTCATCTCCTGCTGCTTATTGTGTAACCACGACTACTTTTTATACCCTACTAAATATAAACAAAGTTTTGCAGGCAGAAAAAACTTGTTCAGAAATTTGATGTCTTCTTTTTACAGCTTTAAATTAAAAATAAACAGATTTAAACTTAAAATATATAACAAATAATATAAATAAAATATATATAGAACAAAATCCATTAAATATTTAAGACATCTATTATAAAAAGAGCATTAAATGTTCGGTCCTTAACTGATTATCAGCAGCGACTTTTTTGCCCTGCGGCAAAGCACAAAATGGCAAATTTAATCAATGTTCAAAAAAAATATGGTTGTGTGGGCGTGTGTGTGTTTGCTGATGTGTATTGTGGTGTGTGTGTGTGTGTGTGTGTGTGTGTGTGTGTGTGCAGAAGCGCAAGAAATTGGTTTATTAAAAATGCTTTTAAGCATCGTTATCGGAACCGGCGATAAAATATAAATACAACGCATAAAAAGCGCGACACATGCCCCGAAAAATGCCGATGATAATGTTGAAAGGCAGCGTGCAACGCCGTGTGGCATTGTTAAATTTATTATCTGTTGCATAAATCAACGTTTTAATTATGTGGCAGGCAGAGAAAGGGAGAGAAGCAGGAGCCATCCAGGCGCTGGACTGAAAAAAGTACATAAAAATGTTAATTACCTGCAGACAACGATGCTACAGTGCCTGCGCGTTGTATTCGCACTCATCAAAAGTGAGTGGTAAACAAATGCCCAGACAGACAGCATGCTGCAAGGGGGAGTGGCACAAAGGAGCCGTTTTAATTAGAGACGCAGAAAAAAGTAAAATAAAATAAAATAAAAACATAAACAAATCCTTAAAGTGAAGGCGAAAGGAGAGGAGAACCAGCAGAAGCTTTGCTGCTAAATCTTTTTAATTCTAGCACAATTATCAACGCTTCTGGCATATGCAATTGAAAGTCTTCGTCTTGGTCTGCTTCTTCTCATCTGGTTGTGGGCGTGGCAGGCAACAGCTACAAGACATTTTGGCCTTTGGGTTGCGGTTGCCACCGCACAACGGCAACGCGGGGCAGAAGCAGACTGTTTGTGCTTGTTACGGCTCTTGTTTTTGTTTGTTTACGGTCTTTTGTTGCTAATGATTGCCGACAGTCGACACCCAAGTGCCACACACACACACACACACACACACACACACTTACCCCCACCTACTGAATGTGTGTGTGAGGCAGTTAGCATGTAGATTTCGGTCTATGCCGTGTGGCTTTTATATGAGATTTGTAAATTGCCTTTTATAATATTTAATACCTTAACCCAGGCATGTGTAGAAGGAGAGAGCTAGAGTGTGAGAGCGAGACAGAGGGAGTCTGCACAGTTTTGTACTTTCATTTTATGATTTTTACAACACTTTTATTACTTAATATGGCAAAGCAAATACCCAAATTGTCGCCAGCTCCTTGGAATGTTTTCCTGTTTCTGGTGGGAAAACGCTTTTAGGGAATTTTCATTGCGTCTTTTCTTTCGAAAGATAGTGTAGGTCTAGGCTAATGTTTCCTTAATGCGTTTTAATATGCAATTAATGTTCTCTTCTGTGCGCCTCTAATGACAGCCTGTCATATTTATATATTTGTTCGTATGCAGTGACAGTTGTGATATAAATCATACGCCCCGTGTACACTCCCATGCCAAAAATATACTCGTATGTCCCAGAAGATGCATAAATCAACATGAATGTCACTGTCAACCCAATTGCGTCCAGCGTCTCAGCCTGCTAAGTTATCATTATCACGGCCGGACGCCTTTCCGCCTTTCCATATGTGTCCACAACTTTACTTCAAGTGTTCCACTCATTTCCTTTGCCTGCGCCTGCCCCCTATGATTGAAGGTCCTTTTTTTCCTTTGCCTGCTCTTTTTATCCCTTCCGCTGGCTGGCGCCTGTGTGCGTTACTTTCGTGTAGTTGACACATTAATACAGGCAACAAGGACTAAAGATTTATGGTTTGTCCTGCTGCCCCCAAACTAAACAAACTCATATAAATAATAGCTCGCCGACAGCTGTTGCCAGACCAGGCCGAAAGCTCAAAGCCAAATTGCTTTATCAGGCGACCTATCAATACCAAATTGCAGTCACTTAAAATATGCGCCAACTTATGAAATTTGCTGTTGCCTTTTAAAAGAAAAAATATCATTTATATAAAGTACAATCCATATATATATAGATATATATAGAGGGACAGCTTGATTATCCCGACAAATTGAGGTGCCTTTAATGCCAAACTTGAGCTAATGTGCACTCATTAGAGCCAGGCGCTGTTGTCCTTTATTCTCTCTCGGAGAGAAAACATAAAATTAAAGAAAATATATGTAAAAATAGCAGTGAAAAAGCGAACAGAGTAGAGGAATAAAAATAAATTTCAAAACAGACAGCAAATTATGCAGCGATGCGTATAATTAATCTGTTAGCATTAATTGCGGCAAAGGCTGCAAAACCGCAATGAAAAGCAAAAGAAAAGCAAAAGAAAAGCCTGAAATTATTTTAATGTTCTCAGCCTCAGCCTCAGTCTCAGATAAACTAAAAACCGAAGAGGGAATCCTCCCAGCCAGCGGTTTTTGTTCTGTTCTGTTGTTCCCTTTTTGCCAGCTCTCATTTGTAGCCAGTGAAGCGTGGCAGCCAAATATAAATCTGCGGCAAGGACAACGCAGCTTATTGAGAGATCAGGCGGAGAGCTCGCAGCGGAGCCAATGCGCATCCCATTGAGCCAACTGAATGTGGCACTTAAATGCGCTTTTAAAGTTCTCTCTTGGACGCCTCTGATGAACTGCCAGTCTGACTAACTGACTGCCCGTCGTTTTGTGTGTGTAATTAATTGCTGACCAACTTGAGCGCACAACAACAACACACACACACACACACAGGTATAGTGTATATATAGAGAGACAAGCAGACAGGCAGACAGGTCACAGTTGAGGCCAGGTAAGAAGAAAAACGACTGCACAATTTATAAAAGTCAACACTTAAGCACGTTTCGGCATTTGAGATAGATAGAGACTCAAAGAGAGAAGGAGGAGAGGGCGATGGAAGGGCAGAACTCACTTCATTTTATTATCAAGCGTATTTCTCTTTGCACGTAATTGTTTTGCCGTCACTTTGCAAATTGTCCTTTTTATATTTTATCTGCGTCACGGCCGTGTCATGACCTCCCCTCGGCGATTCTCACACTCAAATGGGAATGGCTGAACTCTTGAGCTCTAGCTGTAGCTTCTGCTAGTTGCAATTAATTGCAATATGCCACACCTAACGCCAAACTGAAAGTTAGACAAATAGATCACAGGATGCAGGCAAATGACTGCTTGACACGCATCTGTCTAGACTTAACAGGCGGCAACGCGGCGTATGCGCAATATTTGCAAAGAAGAATGCCAAAAATCATTCAAGCGATAACTTTCTATTGACGATTCGGCTTTAATCAAGGCTTAGACATATTCCTGACTTACCCGCACATTAATAAAGCATTCAAGCCAGAGTTGTCATCAGAAATCTGCAAAATAAATAAATATTCAAGGAATTAGTCGAGATTTTTGAAAAGGTTTTTCACTCTCTTAAAGAACCTTCAGCATATATAAATAAAAATGCCGCAGTATCCAATTTGTTGTTGTTGTCTGTCTGTTGCTGGCTCCAACAGTTGTTGTGCTCACATGCAAAGCAAACAACTGACACACACACACACACACACACTCATTCGCACACTCGCACACACACATGCAAGGGACACACATGAATTGACATTGAACTAAGCGCAGGCAGAAGAAAACAGCTCGTTGATTGCCGCCTGCTGAGTCAGCCAAGTTAACAGCAGCAGCAGTTCGCTTGTTATTGACATTCGAGTCTGAATCGCAATCTGAATTTGAATCTGATTCAGAGAGTCTCAATCTGAATCTGAATCAGAATCAGAATCAGAATCTGTCGAGGCTTAAGTGCAATCAACGCTGTTAAAGTCAGCGAAAGCCAGTGCGTCGGCATTTAGCGTCTAAATCAAACCCGTCCTGCTCTGCCCATTATATCCATCAGTATCAGCATCAGCCTCAGCCTCAGCCTCAGCCTCATCTCAATCCTCATCATTATCATCATCACGAAGAGCCCAACGGCAGTTGAGTGGAGTTTTTGCCTAGTCAGCGGCTTTTCTCTGTGGATGGGAAGCATCGTCAAGAGGGAGCGCTTAATCCTTTTGCCAGTTATTAGAGAACGCACAGAGATCTTATGAGTTTCGCTATATTCGCACTTTTAATTAAATATTAACATTTGCGACTGTTTCAATTAATTATTGGGAATCTTCTAGGCCCACAAACAGCAGCAACAATAAATCGTGTGAAGCAAAATGAAATAAATTAATTATGCTCGCTCGCAATGGAAGTTTTAGCGACAAGCCTTGCAAATAATTAAAAAGGGACGCGAGGCTGGTCAAATCTGAAATCTGAAAAAGTAATTATTTGAGGCAGAACTCCCTCCCTCCTCACCCCTCCCTTTGTGTGTGTGTGTGTCGATTTGAGGGGGTGAAACGCAAAACTTTTGCAGCGAATTAAAATTAATGAAAATAAATTTTCAAAATTGTTTTCGCAACCCCTTTTTTTGCATAGAAGCTGCCGCTGCCGCTGCTGCTGCGGCCAAGTTGACTCTTCAAAAATGATTCGAGTGTAATAAAGCAAAGCAAGAAAGGACGAAGGGTTCGTCTTAGGCCACTGAGAGGCTGAGAGACGCACCCAAGGAGCAATCAGGATGCAGGGTTCAGGCTACTTGGCACATGAAAGCACTTAAGAAATTTCCCAGTTCTTGTTCTCAATCTTGTTTTTTTGAGGTCATTTTCGGTGAAGGGAAGGTTTTAATGGCTTTCAGTTGCCTTTTTTACTTTATTTGTTTCCACGATCAGAGATCTTAACTGCCAATTGAATTAAACTTATTAAATATTCGATTAACAAAGCAACAAAAGTCAAAGCCCCACTTAAACCTAATGACAAATTCCGAATCCATTATAATATTATATATACTCTTACCTTTCGATTTGTTATGTTTATTCGTTCGCCTAATCTCTGCTCAGATTCTCTGTGTACTCCTGTGTGTGTGTGTGTGTGTGTGTGTGTGTATTACATGTGTATTAGTTTATATTTCATGAACTTTTAATGCGAGCTTGGCTAAAACTCGCTGCCATTTGTTTATTTAATTAAGCTCATTAAACGTCCAAAAGCTGCGAGAGTGCTTCGATTTTGTTGTGTGTACGGTGTGTGGGTGTATGGGTGTATGGGTGTGTGTCTGTCCATATGTTAACAACACACACATGCATAATTAATGGCAGACTCTTGTCTGCGTCCGTCTGTCCCTCCATATGAACATATTGAGCTCTGGCCTAACCATATTGTAACTGGAATCCCTGGCTTAATCTTTGGGTTCTTTGGCCTTGGCCAACACCCTGCAGCATATGTTTTTTACCAGATTTCAGCAGATTTTCATCTTCTTCTTCTTTTTTTGGCTGTGTTTTTTCGGCTTTGTATCTCTCGTTGACATTTAAAACGCCTAATTAGCTGCAAGGACCCTCTGACGCTGTCATTGTAATGAAATTATTGGAGCGTGAGCTTTACGCTCACCCCAAGAGCAGCCTCAGCCATCCATGGACAGGCGTGGGATTGGGTGCTGGAAGTGCTTATTATGCCAAGCTGCAGACAAATTTAATTTATTCAAAATAACACACACACACTCCCGCACACACACACACACATTGTGTGTGGGAACATGTCCTTGCCAAAGTTTGACCATACGCAGAGCGGTCCACAATGTGTGCCCCATCTAACTGTATATTGGTAGCTGTATGTGTGTGTGTGTGTGTGTGTGGCGAAGGCAAGCTTCTAATTTTCACGCATGGGCGCACACTTTTTGAGTATACTGTTATTTAAAAAAGGAGCAGCTCCCCGTAACAGATCCTTGACCAATTCATATCAACGGCATGCTCAATTTAATTTGAATTGTGCTGCCATCGTCTCAACGATAACTTTGCCCCTCTCCCCTCTGGCATGTGATTACTTTATTTATGTCACCCACAGCCACGCCCACACCCAGGACCAAAAGGTCAGCTCGGATTGCTTTGGGCCAGGCCTTCGCATTGAGCCATAAATTAGTGCACTTCCTGCATGAAATTTTGGACAGCTCAAAATTATTGTAGCCCAACAACAGCCGAGGCGCCGCTAATCCTCTCAAGTTTATTGAACTTTATGAGCTCTTGGATTACAATTCGCCAGGATGAGTTCCAGCCCCTCCCACAGGCGACAAGTCCTGGCAAATGGAGAAGAGCCCCTACTTAATTTATGTGCCTACGTGTGACTGACAAGTTTATACTTTCGTTTCTTGGAGATTTTTAAACTCAGTTCTTAAAATGAGTCCCACTGAAGTGGGTTACATACGCCTTACGTGACTGGACTTAAGGACTTAAGGACCTTTTCTGGTCATCCTTCTCCATCTATCTATCTATCTATCTCTTTCTCTCTGATAAGTTACATATGCTTGCGGTGTTTTAAGTTGTGAATACCGAACTGAATTATGAGATTGTGAATCCGTTGGGGCTATTGAAAAATGCATGGGAAATTAAAACACACACACACGCAGACACAGAGAGAAGGGGGTGTGGCGGCACGCCCACTTTGTGCTATTTATATGTAATCAGCATCGAGTTAGCTTTCACATTTTATGCTCCTTTCTGTGCTCTGTCTCTTTGAAAATTGTTTGTAATGGCATTATGTACACTTGGCTGAATGTAGCCAAAGCTCTGGCTAAAGCTGAACCCACCATTGATTTTCCATGTGTGCACATGTGTGTGTGTTGGTTAGTATGTGTGCTTAAGTGTGTGTATGAGTGTTAATATTGCTGTTGCTTTAATTTCTGTTTATTTTAGAGCAATTTTTATTTTCCGCACAATGCGCAATGTTTACTTAACGTTACAGCCATTAAATGAATTAATGTGTGGCTCTCTCAATCACACACGCTCTCTGCTAGTGTGTGTGTATAAGTGTGTGCGTGTGTGTGTGTGCTTGGCACACTAGTTCCAGACGGAATCAACACCGGAACGTGGCCGAAATGGCCGCGTTAATAGCAGCATTTCTTTGACTTATGTATATGTATGTGTGTGTGTGTGTGTGTGTGTGTGTTGTTTTAAAAACTTTTCTGTTTTTTGTCTAAACAAGCGGCAGACAGCAGCCGGAAAGAGCAACCGGCGAGAGAGTTAAGTAAAAAGTGGAAAACGTGGAAAGTGCGAGTGTGTTTTGCTTAGGCAACTTTACTTAACTTTACTTTACTTTTGCCTTTACTTAACTTAACTTCCAAATACACACTCACTCCTTAGGTGTATGTGTGTGTATGTTATATGCATGTGTGTGTTAAGTGAACGGCTTTTAGCGCCGGAGCCTCTCTTTAAGTCAGAAAAGGGGCACAGGAATTGAATCCTGCAAGTTTTTGTTTTTGTTTTTTTGCTTCCTGGCTTGCACTTTGGTAACATTTATCGTTGCCGGCTGCCAAGTTGCTTTGCTCATTGTGCCGGAATGACCAATTTTTGTGATTTTCAATTAAGTTAACTGGCCAACAGAAAGAGAGGGAGAGAGCGTCTGTGTCCTGGCGTGCTACGTATTTTTGTAACAGTTTAAACAGCTGCCGGCTGCATTTGCCATTCAAGCCCTGCATCCTCTGGGCTCCTCTGGGCTCCCTCCTGCTGGTAGTAACTATAACCCCAAGTGCCCAGTCCAGATGCAAACCCAATCACAGCTACTGCTCGTGTCCAGTGCCACGTTTCTTTGCGGCTAGCCAAGCGCTCGGCACCATTAGCTTGGAAATTTATCTACATGGACTTGACAGGTGGCCAGCAGCAGCAGCAGTTGAAGCAGCAGCAGGAGAAGCAGCAACAACAGCTTGATTTAGTTGGATTTTGAGACTGGGCAGCGAGCGAGAGCTAGGACTCCCTCCGGCAGCTGCCACATTAAATTGGGGCGCAACAAACGTCGGCGCCACTTGACGTGCCCTCGTCCTTCTGCAACGTTTGCACAAGGATATGCAGTTTACACATAGCTTAAGGCTAATTTGCCCCTGCACTCTCTCTGTGTGTGGTGTGTGGTGTGTGTGTGTGTGTGGCTGAGTGTGTGATCAGCTAAGTGCCGTGTTGCTAAATTGGCTTAAATTCAATAAGTTAATGTTGCCCTCTGTGGAGCACGAAGACAACTGATTGACAGCTGCAGGCCGAGGACATGCCCCACCTGTCTCGGCTTGCAGTTAATTTCATTTTGCATCTGTTCTTTGCTTTCGACTGCCATCAGCTTTGATTACATTAAACATTTAGACGACTTTAAGTAGTAGATATATAAATAGTAGTAGCAGCAGTCGTTGTTCGCGTTTTGGTAATAAAAATAGAAAAATAATGGAACAGGTTCCACTTCATTTGCCACAATCGGCAGCAAATAAAATCGACTTCAAATGCCATTTGTCCTTGTCAGCACACAATTTACGATTGACAAACGATTGCAACAGCTCCAGCTCCAGTTCGGCTACCAGTTTGAGTTCCAGCTTCAGTATGAGGTAATGTGTGCAATAGTAATTCAATGCCAGCTGTGGAGGACCGGAGGAGCAGCAGCAGCAACAGAAATAATACAAATTATGCGCGTGACACACAGCAACAGGGCCAAGAACCTCGAAGGGAATGGGTAAAGGTATGAGAAGGGAGCAAGGAAATGTTGCTCTATGATGAGGCCTGGCATAATTCACGTCAGGCTGACACACAGACAGAGACAGAGACACTTGTGCATCAATTCATCAGCAGCCACGTTGGGTTACACGTAAATTTGACACACGTGTTATCGAGGTGGGAAAGAATGAAACCCTTTTAAGCTGTCAAATGGCATTTCTGTTTCCGGCCGCGTCTAATGAACGATGACACTGATTCGCAGGCAGAACACACACACACACACACACACACACACACATACAGTCGCACGTACAGGCTGTGCATGAAATAAGAGCAGGAGCAGGACCTGGACCTCATCTACTTCTGGTCTTTGCTGCGTGCGGCTGGAGCTGCTTTCTTTTTGCAATCTTCTGCTTGTTTTCATACTCAATTAGCTCTGACAGTGATTAATATTGACTGTAATTTCATTAAATCGCCTTTTGATATGCCACCCCGCAGCCCTCCCCCTTCCTTTGAAGTTCATACTGCCTGCTCCATTGCTCAGCTCCGCTCAGCTCAGCCTGGCTCAGCCCTGCTTGAGTTTCCCTCGCTGCTCGAGGATGTTGACCACGCCTGTAGGCCTGTGCCATGACATAATTTCATTACAATTTGCTGCCTTTGTTGTTTAAATGTGAATATGTACGAGTGTGTGTGTGTGTGTGAGATATATGGCAGGGCATTCTCATTTTGGGTCCTGGCTTTTGCCTGTGGTCATCATTAATACGCATTGCATGCGCCTCAGTTGCTCTCTGAATCCTTATTAATGGAACGGCCTAATTGTTTAAACTCGAATCAAAACTTGTGCTCTTCAAGCCAAAATGCTTAAGAACTTGGCTAGGTTCAGTTGGTAGCAGCACACACATGTCCTTTAAGTTAATGTTATACAATTATATTTAGATAAAGTACTTTCATTTGTATGAAACATTCATTTGGAATGTCCTGGCTTAGATGAGATTTCCAGGTGCTTTGCCCTTGTTAGCTGTCAAAATAATTGACATAAAGTGGCATGTGGCTTCCACTCTCGTTATTTACGAGCACACAACACACACCTCACACACTCCACACACACACACGTTGAAGAGGGCTGCGTGAAAAAGGACACGCCCACAACTATAAATAAATGACAAAGGTGCTGACTGACGGAACCCCAAAGCCGAGATGTCCTGGCATTTTTTTGTGGCACCTTTTTTGGCTAATGCTTTGTCTCCCACCCTAGGCACACACATACACAACTAGTCACACACACAGACAACGCACACACACAATTTATTTGGGCTCTGCTTAATGCCGTTAAGCAGCAATTGAAATATGTTGCATACTTCTGGGCGCCTGCATAATAAAACACCACATAAAATATAGACTAATTTGCCAGATATTTTCGCTATTCGCACACAAATTTGTTGCCTCGAATAAACCCTCTTGAATTATGCAGCTATATATATATATATATATATATGGATATATCTTTTTCGAACATAAATTATATAAAACACGAACTGAAATATTTATTAATGAAATTGCTTGGAGCTCTCTCTGTTCAATATTTAGCTTCTGCTGTCGCAACGTAAACAAAGAGGGGTCTTTGACAGGTGTGACCTTGCTTAACTTTCATTATGCTTAGAAGCAGGTACGGAAGCGTTTGTTATGAAATTCCCACAGTTCAATGTCATCGGCAATTTGGAGTTCATCAAAAATTTAACGGCAAACGCAGCTCCCGGAGATGCCAAAGATTCCACGTTAATGGCCAGAAATGTGGCACGGCAGGCGCTGGCAACGACAGCAGAATGAAGTTTAATGTGCGCAAACAGCAGCTGTAAGTCCTTTCGATTACACACACACACACAATGATACACACATGTGTGTGTTTTAGTGAAACGTAATGCACTTAAAAAAAGAGAAAAACTTAATTGATTCTGTTTCTGTTTCGGATTCGTTTTGAAATTCTATTTAGAAAGGTTCCAAATCAGCTTTTCAGTAAGAAGAGATTGAAGTACTTAAGCCCAAAACTGTCGTCAAGTCTTCTCTTTGATTTTGTCACTCATTTTCCTTCTGTCTGTACGCATTTTCTTTGAGTGTAATGTTGCTCTGTGCTCTCTGCTCTTCATGTTACGTCAACCACTTGGGGGCTTCATCTTTTGCCGCTTACGAGCGTAGTGAAGCTCCTCCTTACAGGCATTATTAATAAGTACAGCGGCAACGTTGCGTATACGTGACATTTACGGAAATTTGATTGAAAAATATATATCGAACATACTTTTCGCCACACTCTCTCTCTCTCTCTCTGTCTTTCCTCAACTCGACGCGTAACATTTTCATTTGATCCGTAAAAATTTTGCGACGCGATATGCCAATTTTTGTTGAAAGAAGAAAGAGAGAGAGAGAGAGAGAAGGTAAAGGATGCTACGTGTCACGAGTCCTGTTGCTGCTGTTGTTGTATTATGTCATATTTCAGGACACACCTTTTCTCCTTGTATTAACAAATGTCATTGATATGTGTGTGTGTGTGTGCTGGTGTGCGTGTGTGCCAAATTACGTGCTCCAAAAGCCGGTAAATATGAACCCCAAATAAAGGGGTAGCCACTCAACCAATTCGTTAACCCCACCTCCCCTCTCTCACCCCTCTCTCTCACTCTTTGGCCAACTGACATTGACAGCGAGTGAGTGGCCTTTGTTTGGCCAACAAGAGGCGTTTGTGGTCGCCTTCAAATGCGCTGACAGTTCACAGATTTGCAGCAGTAGTTGACATTGATTCATCAAAAATTAATCGAATTCCCTCTGGCCAAAGCATCCACCTGTCACGCATGATGTGTGTGTGCGTGAGTGTGTGTGAGTGTGTGTGTGGCACCTGAGTCCAAAGCATTTCCATTGCATAATCCGTTTAAACGACAATTCGTAATGGAATTGACAGGCAGCCAAAGCAAATGCATCTGCATACCAATAGAACTTGCAGCACCATGAGCTCTGTGGTTGGTGGCGCCACTGCCTGATGTGCATCATTATGATGCATGCAGTTGCTTCTATGTGCTGGCCTGGTCGGATCTGATCCCGGCTCAGGAGACGATAGCTGCTATGCAATTAATTGCATGCGCTGCTTTGTGCAACATTTCAGTGTTGCCATGTTGCATTGTTGCCTCCGCTGACAGCTGCAACAACCTATTGCCACAGCCTACTGCGCTGCCTGACATTCTGACAGCATATATATATACGATATATACTCGCATTCGCATTCGCATTATGCCAAGTTTAACTGTGCCTTTGTAATTTCACTTGTATGCAAAGTCTTCCTTCTGGCCCTGGCCAGCTGCCAGGCAACTGACAAGCAGCTTTTCACACTGCAATTTCCACGCCCCACCCCTCTCTTATGTTTCCCCCTGCAGTCAACACTCTCATATATCATCAAAGTACTGCAATTTATGACACATCAGTTGACACGATGTTCTCTTTGGCAATCAAATTCGATGCAGAATTTTAACACCAGGCGAAATCTGCTGTAGACAGGACGAGTTATAAAAACCGCAGTTATAGTTGATAATAAACGTATCCTGGCAAGGATTTCGCTTGGTTTTAAAGCTGCCACAGGACTCACAAATTAGCCAGCCATGGCGAATGAGGTTTATGGTCTATTTATTGGTGAATTGCCAAAGTTTGCACTTTGCCTCTATTAATTTCCAAAGAAAGATAGCAAGGGTATCTGTGTGTGTGTGTGTGCGGCTGCCATCCATTTGATAAGGTGTGTCCTTGAGCAAGGCTCGTAAATATTTGTCAAGCTCATCCAATGGTCGCGGCTAGCAGCTATCCACATGGCGTATGAGTGTTGCCAGCGCGTCGTCCTGGCGTCGCTCGTAAATTTTTGTCATAAATCCTTCACACTTTGCGGCCGCCACATTCACACTTTTAGCTGGTGAGAAACTGGAGGTAACTGTGTATAAGTGGCCAGGTGTGTGTGTGGAGTAGATGGTACTGAATGGTCAGAGCGAGTGGCGCGAAGTCTGAGGAAGCACCGCAAATGAGCTGTCAGAGCTAACAGTCGTGTCTCTGTCGGATTTATGCATGCAAAACTTTTCCTAAATGAGAGAGAAAGATAGATAGATAGATAGAGGCAGAGAGTGTGTCCTTCGGCTAGGCCCACATTATCCTTTGTGCGTGTCAATAAATGAAGCGTGATTGATTACGTGGTAAAGTTTTGGCTGAATTCCATTCCATGTTTATGACAACGCAGCCGAAGCCTGCCAAAAAGATACAAAAAAACACAACAACAGGCTTCTTGTTAAGCCAGTCGACTGGCTGACAAGCCCCCAGGTGTGTGTGTAGGTGTGTGTGGTGTGTGTAGGTGTGTTTGGTGTGCTGCGATTCTCTGTTAACGTTTTCGTGTATCTCTTTTTTGTTTTCCCTCTACGCTCGCCTCGGCTATTGTTTGGGCAGAGCTCTTCCTGGTTCTGGCCCTGTTTCTGTTGCTGTTGCCTGGTTGCTGCCACTGGCCGTTGCCTGTCAAAACATTTTGTCAGCCATTTTTATGCAAATGAAATAAATTTTGCATAAAAAGTCAAACATCAACAGAGATTTATGACTTGTTGAAACTTTGGCATAATTTCATAAATATTTAAACCTTTCCCTGGGCCGCATTCCCCTCCTTCTACCCAAAAAAAAAGGAAAGGATGATTATGATTATGTGCAAATATTTGCGCTTATTACGCAGCCTGACAGGACATCAAATTGTAAATGCTACACCCAACACACACACACACCTACACACACACTCATTAGCAGAAGGGGTCAAAGAAGATTTGCGTATAATCCAAAGCAAGCGCCTAATTAATGGTCAACAGAGAGAAAGGCAAATCCGCTTACAGCTTACAAATTTACAGGTAGAAGCGCATAATAATAATCCAATCTAATTACACATAACTGCAGTGGGTCAATCATCAATCGGAAGTCCTTAGTATCAATTTGCCATTACCGGAAATTCAACTCAGGATAATGAGAAGGAAGCGTAATCCTTCATCTGCCCCTTTTTTGGTATCACGTTTTACCTCGGAATTCCACAAAGAATAGTCCTCATCCTTCGCAGAAGTCCTTACACTTTCGGCTCTCTCATTGTGACTAAGCCCAATTCGAATAGCGATATTAGAGTAATTGTGTCTTGGGACTATCGGTCTGGCCCAGTTGCGAGCTACAAAACGATTAGCCACGTTAACGGCGGCTGAGCTGAAGTTTGCATGTTGACCACGAGTAATGAAGTCAATTAAAAATGCGTTTACGTTGGGTAAAACTTATTCCGCTGAGTAATAAATACAATTATCCTGCGTATTTGCATACGAAATTGATTTAAATATTATATATAGTGGAACAGGACCTTCTCTTCCAATGAACATGTCATCAATTACAGGACATCATGCAATATTCCAATTGAAAAGTTTGAGCTAACTCGCATTTGGTTATCATACGATTTGCATAGGTCAGTTGCAGTTGCAGTTGGTAGTTGGTAGGACACGCCAAGGACATGCCACAGGAACAGCAGCTGCTGCTGTGACACGCATTTAAGCTGCCACAGCTTTGGTTGGTGGCACTGCCGATAAGCGCCACGAAATGTTGCCACAAGCTCGTCGCTTATCGGCTGCGCGTTTATCGCTTTCAGCAATTTGAAGTTAATTTATTTTGTTACTTTGATCCTGGGAATCCTTGCAAAAACGAGAAACCGAACCAGCCAAATAACTTTTCATATAAATTTCACAATTTGAGCGACAAGCAACAGCAGCAACAGACGTCAACAACAAAAGGCAAACAATACAAAGAAATTTATCTGTCTAATAAATTGCCAACTTGTGATTCAAAATATTTTACCAAAAACTGTCAGGTTACCAGAAAAAAGGAAGCCAAAAGGATGACTCTTCCTTCTACCCTATACTTGTATATGTATTTAAGTGTATGAGTGTGTGTGGGTGTGTGTGTGTGTGTGTGTTGTGTAAGCGACAAAGCAATAACTGCCGAGTGTTTACAAATAAGCAAAACGCGCTGAGTAGGACACAGCCCGATGATAGTGTCGAGGAGCTGGAGGAGCAACCAGCGGCTGGTCAGAGCTTAGCTGCCTGACAAGTGATTACACGATTGCCGGCTGGCAGCTCCCCTTGGCAACCACAAGGACAAAGTTACTCCATATCCCTGGCCAGTTGAGAGCAACTGGAGAAGCCTTTGCTCCTCCCATTGTTGTTGCCGATGTGCTTTTTGCTGGAGCAGCAACAGCAGCAACAGCCACTTGACATGAAACGTCAAGATAAGCGTCAGGGGTAACTACGACAACGACAACATGAATAATTCGAGAGTATGACTACGTACATATATATATATATATATATAGAGTAGGGGAATGCCTATAAGAACTTCCTTTGAATACACTTCTAGCACACACACTCTACACTCGCACACACATAATCTCTTATTAAATTAACATTAATGATTCAAAGACAATGCGTGTGCAGATTTCATTATATGCAGATTATGTTTGGATAGAAAGAAGAAAATCTTTAAAGGAAAAACCCACTTAACCTGCTTCTGCTGCCGACTTCAAGTCGGAAAATTATCAAAATTATCAAATTTAATTTTAGATATTTTTCTGGCTTCGCTGAGCTCCACTTAATAATCTCATTAAGAAACACTTTTTAAAGGCATTGCTACCATTTGCCCAGTTTAACTGCGTGTGTACAAGTGTACGAGTGTGCGAGTGTGTGTGTGTGTGTGTGTGTGTGTGAGTGTACTTGCAGCATTTGCCATTGGCAGACACTGCTCGACTCGCTTATGCTACAAATACAAATAAGCAGCACTCAGAGCAGTCGTCGCCATTACCAAGGCATTCCACTGCCACTTGCCTCCCCTCCCCACCTCTCTCCCACTCCGTTTTACCCCCTTTGTGCGCCTCTGGCACTGCTCTTTGTTGCTGTTGAGATTTTATGGCTTGCATTTGTTTCACGCTCACTCGACGTCAATGGCATTGACACACATACAAACAAATACAAATGCCAACATTTATGTTACACTCTTACGCTTACACACAACACTTCACACACACACACACACACACACACACTCAGACACTCATATGTGTATTCAATTTACGATGCGCTGCAAATGAAATTTTGTTTGTTCGTTTGTCGTCGACATTTCTGAACTTTCGCTTTGGCCCCTTCCTTCAATTTCTATCCGGAGCTCCGCCTCTGCTTGCCACTGGCTGCTGCCGCTGGATGTTGCTGTTGCAGTTGCAATTGCAATTACAATTTGCGCTGCACTTTGCCCGGGTGCTTGGAATCTTATGCATTATTGTTATGTTGCCCTCCGAATGGCGCTAATGCAATTTTATGGCTCAGACGAAGAAGACAACAACAAAAATTATATTGCAAATTGTTTATGCCAGAGATTGGTTCATTAGTTTGCACTTAACTGGGCAACAAACTAACCAAATTGCATTCTATATGCCGCAAGGAGTGAGAAGCATAGCGAGAAGCATAGAGAGAAGCATTCAACGGGCTAAAAGCTACTTTTATTTCCAAACTGAAAGCAATGAGGAAAATGTATAAAAAGTTGTTCCAAACTTTTCACTTGTTCTGCCATTTCTCTAATAATAAGATAAGTTAAGCTAAGTTAAGATAAGTTTTCCTATGCTTCTCTAATGGTGCCAAGTGTCTGTCTGACTAACAATTAACTTAACTTATTTCTCATTTGCATTTTCTTTTTCAATTGTTTACTTTCCGTCTCAAGTTTCTTGCTTTGCTTCTTGCTTAGCTGCTCGCTTTGTTAGGGATACTCTGGGGTCCTTTATATACTTTTATGAACATTGCTGAACTTTGACATTCTGTCAAACACTTAGAGGCAGGTTTCTTGGCGAACTGCAAGTGAAATGTCATGAATAAATTTCAATAAAATGCATAAATTAAGTAAATTGTCTCAGATGTTGCTTTCTTTTTATTTGTCATATTTTATGGTGCTGCGGCTGGCACTTTATGGCAACTCTGGTCACACTTTAACGGCCGCAGCGCTTTAATTTATTGCTGCACGTCGTCTCCTCACGTTGGTCCCAATCCCCGTTTGCCATCATCATTTTTAGTGGCAACAAAATGCTGACGATGCCCACGACCAGCCCCAGATCCATTCCCAGGCTAAGGCTCAGGCTCAGGCTCGGGTCCAGGTACAGGTCCAGGCAACAGGCAACATAATTGATGCCAATGCCAATCCCCATCCAATACCTATGCATCTACACGGATCTGGTCCCTGTCCGTTAGACACTTGATATATGCGCTCTGGCGTCGTGCTGTAATAGAGACGATGTCTTCTATTTATACTCCTGCTCCTTGTGGCTTGTCTCTTCTTACAGTCCCTTGGCATCATTCCCAGCGGAAGCAGCTCATTGGCCTCGCGTACGCATTAATCGCATAATTTACGTAAAGTGTTTGTCGCCTGTTTAACCCGCTAACTGGTAACTGGCAACTGGCAACTGGCAAACACAAATTCAATTAAAGCTGCGCACCAGCTGCTGCCAGTTGGAGTCCTTCGTGTTGTTGCTACATGTCAGTGTCAACCGCAAGGATGTTGATAAATTAAGTACGCTGCAACGAAAGCCATTAGCAAATCCGAAGGCCTTTTTCCGGTGCCCCCCTCCCCCGTACCCTGCCTCTGCCCCACACCAAAGGCTGCCATGGCAACTTTAATACTTGCATACTTTTACTTTTCCTTGTCAGCGACACCTGCTGTGGCTCCCTCTCCCTCTCCCTCTCCCTCTCGCTCTCGCTCACTCTGTCTGTGTTTGGCTTTGGCCAAAAATAAACTCAACAAACTAAAAGCACAAATAATTGCCTGTCTACAATTCTTTTGGCCCTACTTAGACGCAGAAGTCATCACGTGAGGGTCCAAGACAAATGCGAAGTCACATGCGATGCGTATTCGAGTAGCACTTCCAGAGGAGGGACAAATAAACAATATACACTCGCTTTCGTTTGTTGTGCTTGATGTGGCTGTTGGCTGGTGGCAGCACATCAAAACAATAAATATAATAAATATAATGACAACCATTAGGAGACAGCACAAATATTTGTTAACATTGTGGCAGGAACAGAACTTTCAATTCTCCACGCAAAACGCACAATTTATTTATTTATGCTTTCTGCTTTTGCTGTCTTTGTTCTTCATCAGGAATGAACTTTATCAAATATGCAAATGGACACATTTTCGGTAGGTGAAGGGTTTCAGGGGCGAGGAGTCAGTGACAGAAATTAAGCATCATAAAAACAACACACACAACACACACACACACACACAGGGCACAGAGAGAAAGCGGCACGCGGAAAAATTAAACAAAAGTTGACATGCGACAAGCATGAGAGCAGCACGCCATCTATCGGCCGTTTTGCAGTGACAAGGTGTGTGCGTGTGTGTGCGTGACGAAATGCCTGAAATCAGTAGCGTACGCAAAGGGGGTTCCCTCTCCTTCTTTGTTGAGGATGCCTAAGGAAAAGCTTGCGTGGCATGGAAATATCCAAATGGAATGCCTATGAAATGCCTCCCCCTCCGCCTCCGCCTCCGCCTCATCCTCATTCCACCTGCGTTCGCCGCTGACTTAACTACATATAAAAAGGAGTGTATGTGTGGGTGTAGCAGCTACAGCGCCCTTTGCTCACATAATTGCCGTCGGTTGGGTTTCCGAAATTGATCAAAGGAATGTGTGTGGCACGCGGCAGGCTTGTTGTTTCCTTGCAGCTTCAGCTTCGGCTTCGGCTCCGGCTTGAGCTATGCTGCATAGTCTCAGCTTCCTTGTGGCGATGCTGTGGCCTCTTGAATTAGGTCTGTGTGTGTGTGTGTGAATGAGTAGCAGCTGCTTTAAGCTTAAACTTTAAGACTCATCCACACACACACACACACACGATAACACACACGTGCCCAGGACTTCATTTTGCTGCTGGCCAATGTTCGATATTCCCTGAGCGTCGCTCCTGCTGCTGCTGAGAGGAGGGCTGCTGCTCTTGGAAGCTGTACGAGTATAATCAATGGCGTATAAATAATTTCCGCCCCAGTTTTTGGGTAAAATTTTTCAAATCACAACAAGCAACGCAGCAAAACTCCAAAGGATATGCCGCACTCTGTGTGTGTGTGTTTGTGTGTGTTGTGCGGGCGCCTGCGGCCATTTTTATTGCAAAATTTTGTACTCTGCATTTGGACAAGTATTTTGTAAAGAAGAAGTTGCCGCTGCTGCTGCTGCTTTTCCTTGGAATTCAATTTTGGCCAAGAAAATTTTATAGAACATATTTTTGGACGTCCTTTCTTTGTCCTGGCGCATTTTCAATATTTGAGCTGTCAAAATCATGCAAACAAATAAATGAAATCTTCAGGCAAGGACGAACTGCTGCCCGCAGCACAACCCCTCTATAACTCTATACACATGAGTGTGTGTGTGTGTGTATGTGTGTGTGTGAAGACTTAAAATCAAGATTACATGCGAGTTTAATGAACGCACTCAAACGTGGCACAATTGGTATTAAATAAAAGGACATTCCGCCGCTTTATGGCCACGCCGCATAAAATCCTATTGTGGCATTTCAATAAATAACACTTTATGTTCAGGTTGTTTTCCAGCGCGAAAAGTGAGACAAAAAGCGCGCGGAAATTGCTTAATAAGCGCGTTGACAGCCACCAAAAAATAAAGGAAAAAAACATATCCAGCAGTTGAATCTCACGGCCATCAAAAGTAATGGTCCATCTCCAGCTCCAGCTCCCGCTCCTCATCCTCTCATGCATTGCTATCAATTTCTAGTTGACTGATCTAAGCAGAAGTGCTCACAGAGTGGCTATAAACAATGAGAATGGCCGGAAAATAAAGCGCCAACTTCATGGAGCTGGACATGGAGTGGGAGTAGGAGTGGGAGTAGGAGCAGGAGCTGGAGTAGGAGCTGGAGCTGGAGCTGGAGTAGAAAGGAGCACTTAAAATGACCAAAAATCAAGGTGAAATGAATTTATTTCTGCTGCTGGCAGGCGGCAAATTAATTTCAAGCTCTCGCTCATGCCACATGCCGCATGGCAGCTCATGCTGCCTCATGCCTGAGGCGACTATGCCAAGGATCTTGATGGCACTGGACTTTTGTATTATCGCCAACGCAATTTGCGCCTCATGGAACTCTCATGGAAATTGAATGGCAGCAGAGGTACGCAACGCGCACGAGCGTTTCGTTTATGTGTCCGCAAATTGCAGCTGCCGCCTCGGGTTTTGACAATAATCAAAACACAAACAGCAACAACAACAACAACAACAATAAGGACTAGCTTTAGCTGTACGGAGGACATGCTGGGTGAAAACTGAAAGCTGACTGTGGCCGTAACTGAAGTCGTGTCAGCTTGATGTCATTTCTCCGGGTCGGGTGGGTCTCTCTCATACTAATTGCTTTCAATTTAATGAAAATTTTAATAGAAAAGCGCTTTGGCTGCCAAAAATTGTCAACGTTGTGTTTGTCGCACGCTCGAGTTTCCACTTGCCGCCTCAAGTTTCCCCTCCCCTCTCATGTTTCCCCCCACCCCTCGCTGCTGTCCTGTTGCCTGCCAAGTCTCTGGCTCTAAGCTTTTGTCGTCTCCATCTCTGTTGCCGTGCATAAAATATATAAAAGACGCAAACCACACACACACACACACCACACACACACGTAAGTTGTATACACACACACACACACACACACATAGAAAGATAGAAAGGAATGGAAAATCAACAACAATTGCGCCAAAACAATTTGCACTTAATATTGTGCATGGAATTTATTTGGCATACACACAACAACAAAACAAACGCTTACACACACCAGCACACACACACATGTTTGCACACACTCAAAGTTGATAATCAAAAAGTTTACATTTTCGGGCATGTGCCCGAACTGCATTTCATTTAAGTTTCGTATTTGCATTTTGCGCACAAAACTTTTAGTCTTGCCAAAATGCCTTAAAGCGGCACCAAATACCGAATACAACTGCAACAAGGACAAAGGACAACGACAACGACAACTCGAAGGACTTCAATTTGGAGCTTATGTCGCACGAGTGTCACACAGTCTCGTAGTGTCTACTTTTTGGGCGCTTAAGCGTCTGAATAAGAGCTCCACTTTCAGTGCAGATCCTGGCGCTAAGTTACTTTACCGAGCAGGAGAAAAGCGCCTGAGAAGTGCTTTCAGATTGATTCCAATAGTGGGAAAGAAAAGAAAAAGGAAAAACTTTTACCTTACCAGGTAAAGACACGTGTGCTATCAAAGTTATGTGCGAGCTGTTTCAAATTACGCTGCAGATGCGCAGGTGGCAGGGTGGCAGCTGCAAACGCCGCCATCAATTGCAGCGCTTAAAGCCCTCAAAAGTAGGCAACAAAAAATGTGTTAAAGGAAAACTTCAAGTGGCCAATCAGCTAATGAATACACAACAACAACAACAACAAAGAGGAGACTGATAATTCTGATTTGTTGTTGTTGATTCGCTTTTTTGATGGAGTGAAAATGGAGCGGGGGCTTGCAGCAGGATAAGGCACTGGGCGGGGGGCGGGGGCAGCCGAAATTGTCAGCCATAATTCTTTGGCACGGCTCATTCACGCTTCGATGAAGCCAATAAACAATGACGAATCACTTATAAATTGTTGCCATATTTCTGAAAATGACGCAAAATATTTACTACACCCCCCCAGAGCCACCCAACCACCCCACCAGCCAGCCACCCACTCAGTCAACCCAGACGCCTGTCTACACGCTGCGTGGCAAGTGTAAAAATTGAAATTGATGTTGTTGCTGCTTCGACAGCTTCGACTTTGACTTTGCCTTTAACTGCGACTGCCGCTGTCTGCGACTTGTCGCTAACGCTAAATGGGCGCTACCCGTACATTTGGCCACGCCCACTGGGACTGAGCCAGCCCCTCATTGTGGTTGTTTATTTCCGAACATTAACAATATAAATGACATGCAAATAACAAAAAGTAACTAAAATAAAATAAAAAAAACCCTCCAACTGCTGCCCAAGCAAAGGGAAAAAAGTTAAAATAGACAAATTATTGTGCTGCCGCCCAAAGGGTGGGAGAAGGTGCCAAGGGGGAGGGACTACGTCTCGAAGGCGACTAATGATATTGGGCCTGGTCGTCTTGGGCGCCGACAATTGACAAAACGCTAAACGCAATTCATTCTCAATTTGGTTCGTGACGCCAAGAAATTGGCTTTTCGAGGTATTTTTAATTTTGCACCCAAATGGGTCGAGATTCTTGTTTAATTTTGTGTTGATTGGTTTTTCCCCCATTTTCTCTCTCATTCGCACTCACTGAGTCGCTCGGTGGGTCAGTCAGTCAGTCAGTCAGTGAGTTTGTCAGTGGTTCTGGTTCATTTCCTATTGGATATTGGTCACGTAATTAACGACAAGTTTATTAATCGCCGTTTGTTGCTGGCTGCTGATCCTTCAACTGATGCTTCAACCTGGCTAATTAGGTCAAATTAGCCGCACAATTCGAACTGTTATTAAATGAGTTTTTTAAACGAATTCTCTGGAACAACGCTATCCATGGCTAAAAATCAACACTCAAAGTGAGAATGTGGCAAGTGTGCCCTGGCTGGCAGGCGGCAGGTGGCAGCTGGCTTGTGTGTGTGCTGGCAAAGGGCTGTAGCAGCTTGATACTTGCCACTTGGAGCTTGGAGCTTGCGGCTCCAGCTCTCAATGTTGCCTTTTGGCATTTGGCTTTGTGGTAAAAGTGTTGAAGGCCTGCCGCGCTGCCGTTGACAGCAAAGTTCTGGGTTGGCCCAAGCATTTTCAAAATTTCGTAATAATTATAATTTTGTGTGTGTATTTGCATGTTTAGCAGCGGCTGCCATCTCAGAGCGGCCCAACCTGTGGGTGGTGGGCTTGCAGCCTGGCTTTGAGGTGGAATCCTGGTTGCCTGGTTGCTTAGTTCGTTGCGGGCTGCTGGTGGGTTGTGGCAGCTGCGCGTCTCACATGGCAAAAGTTGCGTTTCGGGCAAAAAGTAAAACGCGTTTTATGAAATATTTGTGGCACGATGTGTGGCAGGTACCAACTCTCTATCTCTCTCACTCTGCCTTCTGATCATTTTCTTTGGCAACGTCATTAAACTGCATGTTGAACAAGTTTAATGAAAATTAAAACAATTTCTGCTCGACATGCTCGATAATCGTACCCCCCACTCACACACATAAGCACACACACACACACACACTAATTTTGTGGTTTACTTATATCTTTAGGTATTTACCGCTGGCAGCTGGTATAGAGGAAATTATAACCTCGACTGGGATATCGTATTTCACAAGGATATGTGTATATTTATGTGCGTTTAATTATCAAAAGCTTTCTTACAATTTAATTAGAATTTTCTTCAGGAAATGCATACGACTGTGTACGTGCGTGTGTGTGTGTGTGAGTGTGTGTTGCTTTGACCTAATGCACGTACGCATTAGGAAGATTATGCGAGATGCACACAAAATACTAAGTAATACGGCAGTAGCTTAGCAGCATTACAACTATTTAGATAAGCGCCTGTAACTTGTATAAATCATGTTTAATACTATATATATATATATATATATATAGTATATGTATACATAAATAATAGGGACAACAATTTCAGCTGCAGTAAAACTTTATGAAAACACATTTGGATATGAGCGCAGGCATGCGTGTGCCTAAGATAAAAATTAATCGGCTTGTTTGCTGCTGCTTAATGTTCGGTTGTGTGTATGTGTGTGTGGGTGTGTGTGCGAGTGTGGATAAGAGTTTTAAGCTGTGAAGGGATTTAAAAGTGCAACAGAAAAGCTTTTAAGCGGCCTTAAATTAGTTTCTTCATGAGCGTAAAAGAATTAATCTGCACTTAATGCCAACTGAGTAAGAGGAAGAGACGCAGCAACTAATTGCACGATGGTCACCCTAACAGCTGTTTTTGCATACTAAGCAGCGTTTATCCCTTGCAAATGCTAATTTCTATCACACTTGCTGTTAACTAACACTAACAGAGGATCATGCTGAAGTGAGAGGAGTTGAGCATATGTTATCGGTTCATTTGGCAGCAGTTCAATTGAGAAGTAGTTCAGTTCTCTATAAACTAACATGAATTGAATTTCTTTTTGAATGCAGCCTCAAGTATATTTCTCGTTCTGAATTCAAATGCTAGAAATTAGCATTAGCATTCACACTTGCTGTTAGACATAACACTTTCTGCTGCTAATTAACATTAACATAAGATCAGTCTAAGTTATGCTGTCGCTGCAAGAAGCAGAGCATATGTTATCGGTTCATTTGGTAGCAGTTCAGCTCTGAACTCACATTTCTAACAGAAATAGCTTTGGCAAGTCAAGCATCAATAACACTCACATCTTATCATAGAATATGGCAAATTCAATTGTTTCAATTGCAGTAGAACTACTATTTCATTGCATTGTATGTTCTCGTTTCTTCTATGAACTACTCTTCTATACGTATATGTTTCGATAAAGTGATTTGCGATTCACTTTGAACCAGTGTATCGCTCGATACTTTGCCATTGCAAGCGGCATTTTGTCAAAGAGCAAGACAATGAGCCGAAGTGCCAGAGTACACAGATGTATTATAAGTAGGGTGCTAGGGTATAGGAACTAGTGTATCGCTTTCATGTACATATGCGATATACGAGCAGGGAGTTAGAGGTTCTTTACTAGGTTTTTCCTTAATGCTGCGCAATAAATTGAAAAGTAAGCAAGCGTAAAACACACCCAAAAGCAGCAACAAGCTACAAATAAACAACAACAACAACAACAAGTCGAACAATAGAAGCAACTTTGTAGGCAATGCCAAGGCGACTATCAGTTGCAGACAGTCGTAAATGGGTAAGTTTACAATGGCATCTGGTGAAATACAATGGGAGTATAGGAAAATCCTTGGTCTCACATTTGCCAGTGCCTTTCTTATTGTGGGCAGCTGCGATTGAAAAATTCTCTCATTTTGTTTCGTTTTGTTACTTTCGGTTACATTTTGTTTTGTTTCGTTTTGTTTCGTTTCGATTCGTTTTGTCTGGTTTTGCACATAACCCGCCCATACGCACATTTTTATTTTGTGTGTAGCTCCGAATACAACAACAATGTCAATACTTGGGTAGTCGGGATGTAGTACTTTTCATTCAATTTTGAACATCTTTACGATTTGTTAGTTGCCACAGACACACACACACACACTCGATACACACACCCATGCTGTGCCTGTTTAATGTCACGTATTTGATCAGAAAATTAAGGATCAAAAAGGCATTTGTGTAAGCATCTGAAAATGTTGTGATTTATTGCGCCAAAGCGTTTGCAAGTAACTCCTGGTCGCAGGATTTTCTTGGCAGCCTGAATCCTGGACAACTTGCCTGGTTATACATGTGTGTGTGTGTGTGATTCCCTGCAAGCTGGCCTGTCCTTATGATGTACGACTACAAAGCAGCTGCTGGCTTGAGCTCTTCTTTTGCTGTTTAAAACTGGGACATGTACAATTTAATTTAATCTTTGGATTTTCTTTTGTGCATCCTGCCACCCCACTTTTCCTCCCCGCCTTCCAACTCCTCTCTCCGCTCGGCTTTTCTTTGCTTAGGCGCCACATAAATTTTGTCACATGTCTGAGACCCCAAAAACATATATTAAAACAAGCAAATCCTCTACCTTTTGTAAGATTTGCGGTTTATTAGAATATTTTAATAAACAAAAGAATAATTACTTACTGTGGGGTAACTTTTATCGCGCACTGTGTGTGTGTGACAGGAAATTACATCGTGAACTTACCTGATAAAACGGAGATAAACATTTGCAATTGAGCAGAAACAAATGAAAATTGTGTGGAAAACTGTTCAAAGCGTATGTCAACATATTAATAATAAAATCAATTTATATATATATATATATATAAATCGAGTGTATATATACGATCTTTGAAGGCTGAAATGTCAATTTAATTTGGCTAAAAGCGATTGCCTTGCAGGGCACGTAACGCAATTTGGACTGAGACACGTTGAAACAAGAACAACTGTTGGTTAAATATTATTAAATTTTCTACGTGCGTTCTACACACACACACACACACACGCACACACATATGGTCTATATGACGATATGTAACTGTATCGTTAGCTTATTAAGGTCATCTGTCGGCCAGACTCTCTCTCTCTGTGTAAGTGATAGCTCGCAAAGTGCTTGGCTAAAGCGACGTTTGTTAATGAATTTTCAGAGTATGTGGAGAATTTTCACTCCATGCAAATTAGAGAATCAACTGCAATAAAAATCCAAGTTAATCTGATAAAAAACGTTGCTGTTAATTGGGCTTAACTTTTAAGCCAAATGCAAATCAAATCATATTACTGATTATACCCGGTATATATAATATATTCAAATGGATTATTCGTGCACTCTTATGGGCATTCCATAAACACGCCTCAGTTCACAATGCGTGTTATAATCTAAGTGCGAAATGATGTTTTGTTGCGTATTTGCCGGTATAATTTCAACTTTGATTGCAGATTATGCACATTATTATTACTGACCACATTTCAGCGCACATTCTGAAATGCCGGAGCGAATGTGTAGGAGCCGCAGAGCCTATGCGTTATAATATGTATATACAAAACAAATACGGGGCGTATACTTAATCTGGGCAACGGTCCACACTGCGTGGCGCTGGCCACAGCGGCACAAAAGCGCTGGCGGTTATTTTTGCTCTTTATGTCAAATGAAGCGTGCAAATGCCGCAAACGCCCCCGAAAACTGGGCGCACATTAAATGCGCAGCCCCAAAAACATGCGCTGCAGGCAGCTTGCCAAGGATCAGCGGCAGGACGGAATTGAACACGAGCCGGGACCAGCAGCAGGAGCATGACCAAAACTGTCGTCTGTTTGCTCTTTAGCTTGGCCTTCCTTCAGCTTATGTGTATGCGTGTGTGTGTTTGTTTATGGGTGTGAGCGCTTAACAAGTGACCAGGCAGCGAAAAGGACAAACGCTCATTGATAAAGTCATCAGCAGCCGCGCTGTGGGGCCAAATCGATGAACAAAATGAAAGCGTGGAAAAGCGGAAAAGAAAAACAACAAAAGTTTTTATATATATAATTTTGGGAGAAGCAGAGACAAATCGCTGGCAAAGCTCAAGAATAAAATTCCCAATGAGTACCATACAAAACGAGGTCCTTTTATTAGCGGGAGACCAGCAGCAATGCGATTTCCGACTCATTTGCCAGCTTCGAAATGTAAAATTAATTTACGTTGCTTTTGTGGGCAGCGCTCACAGCTGTGCAGGACTATGCTTAATTAATTAGAGGAGAGGCACGTGACGTCATTCTTTTTATATATTTTATGGAAATCAATTTAAGTTTTATTCGTGCGCCACTCAGCACCACTTAAATGTGGGCAGCGGTCGAAATTGATGGGCCGCAAAATAATAATAAAACCATAAATCAGAGTTCCAGCGCAATATTTAACAGTAATAATGCGCCTCGACTAGTTATTTTTTAATAGTTTTCACGCACACTTGCAACATGCAAATGAACACAGTGTCAACAGGCTGGAGGATAAAACGAGTGAGAAGAGAGAGAGGGAGGGAAGAGAGAGATGAAACAAAGGACAAACGTCAAGCTGTTTTGTTGTTTAGCATGGAACTGTGGGCGGTCCCATGGAATCCAATGTGATCCGGTGGCAACTTATAATCGAATTAGTTGCAATAAAGCACAAAATTAATTTCCGCACTGCGTGTGTCTCTATGTGTGTGTGTGTGTGTGTGCCACAAGCCGCAGACAGCAAAACAAAATGAGCGCGCCGAAAACTTTGGTAGAGTGGACGAAATCAGCGAATGATTTATGCAGACGTCGAATTGAAAATGTGCTCTGAACCCTGAACTGAACTGACCATTTAACAATTTAGAGATTGCGCCTCTATCTGCGCTCTGCACGGCCTTTTCCTTCCAGTACATAAAACCAGGCCTAGACGGTCCACTTTAATGGCAGTTGGCGCTGGCGCTGGCGTTGGGCGTCGAAAGTGAAAGAGATGATAATAAAATGAAAGCATAAAGAATGCAGCATAAAAGGATAACGGCATAAGCACATGATATACTATACGCTTTTATCTTGAATGAAGTTATGCCTGCAAATATGGCTATACCCACAAATGTCCGACGAGTCAGGAGACACTCGGACAGCGGACAGCGGACAGCCGTTGTAGGCCGACAGGCAAACAAACAAACCGTTGCCAGATAAAACCGATTGCCTGGCGATATCCCAGCTGGCATACTAAAAATACACACACACACACACACAGGATGTCGTCTTGTGGTCTGGGACTAGACCAAAACAATGCTGACAGCACTTGGAGCAAGCTAGGGAACAGCAGGAACAGGAGGATGACTGGGAGCAGGAGGAAAAGGAAGATGTAACATGCATACATAAGTTTTCAGTTGGCGAAGGCGAAGGGCGACACACACACAAATTCAATTTTCTTGCTCTCTGGCAAACGCATATGGGATAGCGTTTGTCTAAGTGGGATCTCACAGGATATATGTGTGTATGTACATGTGGTTTATATATGTATCTATCAGTGTCTGTGTGTGTGTGTGGAAAGATTCTGTGCATTATGTGGCAGCGTATTTATGCGAAAAAGCTTTGGCATGCCTCGCATACGCTCAATAGCATCTTTATGCCAATGCCAACGCTTCTCAGCCACCGTTCGCATATTTGCAAATTTCCATGGCATACTTTCCATGGCAGAAGCAACAGCAGCAGCAACCGAAGCAGCAGCAGCAGGAGTTGGCATTAAGGACATGGCAAATCCGGCGCAGAGCATCGGCACATCGGCAAGTCGAGACTTGTTGTTGAATTTTGAAAAATTTCACCGATTGCACCTAAAGTTCAGTTGAGTGTATAACGCACTGTGTTGATGTGTTCATATTGCCTGGCTGAGTGTATTTCTGCCATTCTCTTTCACCCCAACCCCCAACCCCCCTCCCCTTCCGCTAGTCTCCACCCTGACCCAGGCCGGAGGCACTCAGATGTATTGCCAACACAGTAGACAGTAATGTTTTCTATTGCCTTGGCTTAATAGCCAAAGCCCCAGCGGGCAGCTATTTGCCATATTTCTTAAGCCTTTTGTGTGTGTGTGTTTGTGTCTGCGTGTGTGTGTGTGTCTGATAGACATATCAGCACCCAGTACCATACTCGATCAGCCAGCAATCCACACACAGTCAGTCTCAGTTGCCTGGCAATTGCCCAGTGCCAAAGGCGCTAACATACTTTAAAAATCCACCAGGCAGCAGTTAAAAACTTTGGGCCAAAGGGGTCTCTTTTAAGCTGCCCCCCACCCTACCCCTACCCCTACCCCTTCTCATCTCTCATCTACATCTTCAGCGCCTCTATACAAATCCCACATGCCCCGAAGTGCTATTACTGAAATTGAAGACATCTATAAGTTTGCTGCCAGCTCTCATTCCGTTTGCTTTCTTTTCATTTTTTTCTTTGCGTTTTCCTTTCTGTGTTTTCCTTTTTTTCTTGGCCTACCATGAACCGTTCATATGTGCGTGCTTTTCACGCTGTCAGTCGACAGCGACAGTCGACGCACTCAGTCGACGCTTTTATGGTAATGAGTTCACATTACAAGCGGCAGCAGGAGCCAAGGCAGTGCCGGAATTGGCCAAAAAGCGCAAAGATACTTTTTTGGCATGACGTCGTTTTGATAGACGCACAAAAAGTGTCAAGGAGAGAGTCCTTTAATATGTTTCCAGTACTGTTCCTGCTGCTTAGGTCATAGCACCAGCAGCTTATAGAGCCATTATCTCAAACTAGAACAGGGAGTCGAGAGTTTGAGAGGAACGCTTCAAGAAAGGATTAGATGGAAGCAGATTGTTTCAATGAGGAAAAGATGTATGTGGATTGCTTAGCAACAGTCTGAAGGATATCTTAAGAAATGCAAAGAATAACTTATAACTTAATGAGCACACCTCGTTGGCAGAGCTACCCTCGCTCGTTGTCCTTTTCAGTCTTATCTCATAACAGAAAATGAATCGTCGTAGTAGGAGTACGAATCATCCATATTAAAGGCGCTGCAGCGTGCGAAATGTTTATTTCCGTAATTTAACTTGAGCATCAAGGATGTAACTCCTTGTTTCAATGGGAGGATAGAGGGAAGGGTGGGGTGGTAGTGGGTAGAAAGGACATTCTTGGCGTACTTCTGCCTCTGACTGTATTCATATCCTTTTCTCTCAGACAGACACGCCCACATACTCTTACCTCCCACTCACACCTGGCTTCTCAAGTGGCCTTTTCTAGTTTCACCTCCTTCTCCTCTTTGTCCTCCTTCGTTTGTGCAATTCATTTGCGCCACTTCATGAGCATTTTTCTTAGACGCGTTTTGTCGCCTCGCTTTGGTCTGACAAAAATTTAAAATCTTGATGTCTTGTGCTCGTTTTGGCTTGGCATTGTTTTTATTCTTGTTGTGGCACTTCGTGTGTGTGTGTGTGTGTGTGTGTGTGCGTGGTGTAGTGCGCACAACTTGATCCTTGCGGCACAGGACCTTGAACTCAGCAGCGTCGCTAACGAGTTACAAGAGCAAAACAAAAAGCAGACCATAAAAAGTGTGGGCTGAAAAATATTTTATATTTATTTCTCCCTTTCTCTTTCTCTGTGAGTGCCCCATAAAAAGAGTGTATAAGTGTGTGTGCGAGTGTGTGTTGAAGTATTGCATTATGCGTGATTTACTTTGTAAGTTTTAATTGAATTTTTGTTAAACTTTAAATGCAAAATGCGAATAGTTCAACAAATACGAATAATTGTTGAGTGTTCCGTAAATTTGAATTGAAAATTCGAAATTTTAAATCGTTTTTTTGTGTACTTTATGCAAAGCAGACAAAGCACAACAAAATATATAAAACTAGAACAAGACACGCACGAGTAAGCAGCATCTATATACATATTGATATATATATAATACGTAATGATCAGATATGTCTGTATATATCTCTATATAAGGGACCATTATGCGTGTGCGCTTGACGAATCAAAAATATTTATAAAAACAAATGCCAAAATAAAATCAGCGTCAATCAGAGCGCACAACACATATACAGATATCTATTATATATATATCTAACTATAAGTAGGAGTATATAGATATATATAGTATATATATATAGGAGTATAAACATCTTTATAAGTATCTGCTTCAGTGAACTGGACTCGGAAAACACAATCCAAGACACATTTGTATGTAAAGCGTAGCAGAAGTCCACAAAGCAGCGAAAGATACATAGAATAAATGACTGAAAGAGGAAGCCAGAAGTAATTGGAGAGAGAAAGGGAGAGGGGGAGAGGGAGAGGGAATTTGAGTTGTGTTCTGCTTTTGGCGAAAATAGCTTCAATAAAAATACAAAGTATAACAAAATGCAAAGACAAACTCGCATCGCCTCTTGGCCAAAAGTGGCCGAAAGTACGAGTCAAAGACAGAAGCAGTCTAAGTGTCAGGGACTGGGGCCCAGAAACAAGGAGGAGCTGGAAGACGTTTGGGTAATTCTTAGTTAACGAGCAAGCACAACGTATTCACGCTTTGCTTAATCCCCAGGGAATCCAGGACTCAGAACTCAGGACTCTATATTGTCTCCTGTGTTATTTTTTGTTGTGTGTGTGTTGTGTGTGTTATTTGTGTGTATACTTAGGACAAGGCAATGCAGTTAGAGCTGTCTCTCTATGACCATACAGTTTAAGCCCTAATTGTGGGCAATTACTTTTTGCTCGGCTAATAAAAACGTTAGAGATATTTGCGTATTTTAACTAATGATTTTCTGCTTAAGCGCCGAGCTCAACACCCCGAAACACCAGCAACACCAACACCACAAGCTTCAGCGCCTAAACAAACAAAAGCAAAAGTTTTAGTACCTGTCTTCTGTGTGTATACTGCGTGTGTGTGTGTGTGTGTGTGTGTGTGTGTGTGTACAAGGTAAGCCCCAAGTTGTACTGTTGTTTCTATTTTCATGTCTGTCAAAGGTTTTAATGACTTTGCACAGCTTGTATACACACACAGATACATAGACAACAACAAGGATTATATGTGTGTATTACACATACGCACCTTTTATCTGCCTTGTCGATGCGCACACACACCCACACACACACACACACCTAGTTTGTTTGCCAAAACCGCATTGGCACACTTATTAATAATTCATTTTGTGCTTTTAGAATATGAGGATTTCAAGGTAGAACAGACTCATCCCTATATATGTATATATATATATATATATAAATATGTGTGTGTGTGTATAGTATATATGTTTGACCTAATCGGATATAGCAGAGAGATCTTGAGGCTGTTGGAGCCCAGCTTTTAGCATAATTAGTTGATATGTTCAATAATTAAACACGAGTTGAAAACGAAACGAAATTCGATTGTCAAAGTAGCTTTGGATATGTGTCAAATGAATGATTACATGTTCATATGTGTGTGTGTGTGTGTGACCATGTGCAACATTCTAACCAGGTCTCAGGTGAACTTTGATCTTGATTGATGACCTGCATCGCTCGAAGGGTCTTTATGTCTTTTGCTCAGAACACAGAAACCCCATCGATTAGGTGTCAACTGCTGTCTCTCTACATCTTTGCAACTGTATTCAAATGTATCCTTAAGTACCTACCATTGTATGTGTGCGTGTGTGTGTGTGTGTGTGATGGGTAATGTGAGACATCTTTGATTATGCAAAGTCCTCAATTAGCAGCTTAATTTGTTAAACGCACTCGAAGCGATGTGAATTTAATTAGCAAATTTTATGCATTCGACGAGTGCGAATATAAATGTTTATGGCACATGCTCGAAAAGGACTTCAAGGAGTCATAAAGCTGGAGGGCAGTGTTGGCTTTGCGACTTATGCACAGCTTGTAGAAATTTGTGACTCGAACATTAAGTATACGCCTCGTTTTACTATGGAATATTTATAGGGTAGAGAGCTGCAATGATAACTTTAACGTTCACGCTCAATAGCTTTGGCAAAATTAAATAAAAAGGAATAAGAGGAGCAACCAATCAAATGGAAAGCATTAAAGGATACGATATATATCTGCAAAGGGAGCGCGGCTACACAATGCGGGCAGCCCGCTGAACCCAGCTGCAGCAGCAGCAGCAGACAATGGGAAAAAAACATTGTGAAATTGTGAAATTGGTGAAATGCTTGGAGAGAATGCAGAAGCAGCAACCAGCAGGAGCAGCAGCATGAGTAGCAACAGGACCAGGATTCAGATAAGCCAGCACCAGCTTTGGGTAAAAGTCACAAAAATAAATGGAAATTAAAAGCTGGCAATCACGAGGAAAGCTGCAACAGTCGCCAAATATGCAGCAAGCTATGCATATGAAATTTAAACAGAAATTGAAATAGAAATTGAAAGGACAACAGAGGCTCAGCCTGACCATGAGCCTAGAAGTATGCTAATCAAATCAAAGCAAGGACCACCAGCAGCAGCAGCTGACAATCCTTACAGAATCTCGCTACTTAAAGTTGATTGTATGGGAATACGATATGAAAACACACTTGAAATTCATACATGTTGGCCATGATGACTTTATGTCTAAGCCCTGCCTGAGACAGTCGAGATTGTGCAGAGCCCGCAAAGCTGTAGACCCTGCACACATATGCTTAGCATAATAACTGAAAGGACGTGCAAACAGACTCAACTCGACTCAACTCGACTCGGCTCGAGCTGCGATGCGATGTTAACATGACATCATCGTGCAATAAGCGAACAGAGTCTAATGAATAAAAATGAATTTTAAATAAAAACAAAAGATTTCGAAAGAGACACAATATAAAACAGCATAAGCAAAGGGACAGACAGTACACTGGAACAGGACTCCGAGACAGGACTCTGAGACAGATAGATAGACAGGACGCAGCAGGCTGCCAGCCAGTCTACGCACTGGCTCTGACGCTCGTATTTCTAGTTTAGAGCGTCCTGCCAGGCGGCAGACAGCCAAGAATAGACACACACACACACACACACACACACGCATACACAGACAGTTACAAGCAATGGCCCAACGAGTTTCCCATTTTCATGTTTTTCTTCTATTGTTGCTGTTGCTGCAGGCCAAGCTAGTTGGCCTGCTGTCTTGATAATCCTTTATTTAAATATTGTTTGCTTTTTATTTGTCGTCCATATTATGCTTGTAGATATTTTGCATAAATAACTAGACATGCCAGCACACACACACACACACACACACACACGCACACACACTCGAATCAAGACAGCAAAATCTGTGCGCAAGAGAAAAAAGTGCTGCATGTTTATTTTCTTTTTACAGCAGTCTAATTTAAATATTTACCCTGAGATGTTTAGCCAGTCTCGAAGTTGACTTTCTGGCGTACGCGCGCTGCGTATGAGTAATATTACGCATACGCCTCGTTGGCCCCCGCTCATTAGCAATTACATGCGACAGGGCTGTGCGTATAGCCAGAATATGCCAGCTGAAATTTGTGTCAACGTCCAGACAGAGCGAACGTGTTGCCAACTTTCAGCTAGCTGAAGCTACTACCACTACTGCTGCCACGATCTGGCCCAAAGGCTTTGCCATATTTAGCATGTTAACGTGAGGCCTCAAGGTGCTGAAACGGTTTTGTCTGTGCGGCGTTGCCCATTTCAATGAAATGCGGCTTGGATGGCCTCGTTAAATGGCTGACAGCCCAAGCGTTGACATTGCTGGGCATCTTGACAGTCAGCCAGCCACGCCCAGACATGTCCCAAGCCCATCACATGTGTGTGTGCGGGTGTGTGAGCTGTACGTGTGTGTGTGCGTGCGCGCTTTCAAATATCAAATTCACATTAATTTTGACATCGAAGCGGAAATATATTTAATTGCTTTCTTGCCACACCGTTGACTTGTCACACACACCGCACACACACACACACACACACACACCACGCACACTTGGCTGATTTCCTCAACATAATCGCTGTCTGTGACCGCCGCCGTTCGAGTCGCACGTAGTCGCAGCCGACGCCGCAGAAGTTGCCGTTGCCGTCGCCAGGACGACTTCTGCCATCAGCGTTTGGGATGTCCCCAAGGCAAAAGCAAATATTTGGATTTTCCTAGCAATTTTCCCGTGTTTTCATTTTGTCATTTCATTAAGAAGCCGCCATTCGCTTTAGATGTGTATTTCATCTGCATATTCAAAAACTCAGGGCCCCCATCTAAATAACGTTTATTCGTGCGGCTGTTTTGCGTTAAGTTGGCATAATCGCATTGGCCTTGTTAATGGCACGTTTCAGCCAAAATAATTAAACAGCCACAGCAAAACTCAACCCAATTCGAGTAAACTAAATTTAATACAAACACTTCCCATGTTTTCTCTATGCATAAAAACAGTTTTCAACGAAATTCATTTAGCATAAAATATACAGAGGAAACGCTTCAATGGATTTAATAGGCTTTAAAATATAATAGATACATTCAATCAATCTTTAGTCTGATTAGAATATAACAGTTATAAGGAAATACTTAAGAAAAAGTCTAAGAATAATGTATCTTTATGTGTAAGAAAGTATCTTTATGGTAGTTTATACAAATCAGCGGGAAATATCTATAACTTCTAAGAGGTTTGAAGAGGAAAAACTAGATAACATGCAGAACAATTTAAAGTAGGAACAGATTGATTGATGTCTGCGTGTGTGTGTGTGTATAAATGTCAGTTGGATATTCGTGACTAGCGTACTATTTATATCTAACTACTTTTGTATCTACGGGATATAAGGAAGACATCAATTATTCTGTTGCTATTTCTGATATCAAATTAATTGGATTCCACGGAAGACGCTTTCAGCTCTTTCTATATATATTTCTCTAGAAAGCAACTCTCTAAGATATATACTATATATCAGGAACTATATAAATATATCTACTATATATAGCATAAGATTAACTGGAAACTAATCTAAGCTAGACAAATAGAGAGATCCTTTTGCATACTTTTATTTCCAATAAGGAAACATTTTGTGACTTGATCATTGGTACTCAATCTATATAAGAAACACTATATGCTATATATATTATATATACTATCAGGGACTATAAAGATATATCTATTATATTTAATATAAGATTAACTGAAAGCTAAGCTAAGCTAGACAAATTGCTTCAAAGATCCTTTCAGCTTTAGCTGCGCAACTTTTACAATCAGAAAACTAATCGAAACATTTAATGACTCGATCATTAGTACTCAATCTATATCAATCTATCCATCAGATACATCTAATGCTACTTCAATATGCTGGATAATAAATGATCATAAAATAGTTCAATTGCAGATAAATCAAAGTATATATGACCCCAGCGAACTTTGGCCTAATGATTGCAGGACATAACTTTTTGTTTGCAGGAAATGAATATAAATGATAATAAACGATATGCTAAGCCTACTTGCAGCTCGTATCCTTTGTAAGGACACTCTCTGCTTTTATGTTTTAGCGGCGCGAAATGCGCCCCAGCCGCTGGTCATAAACTAACGAATCTCAAACTTTCAAATCTGTCGTAAATATGCAAACGAATGAGCTCCTTTCGCAGAGTCCTTCGCCAGCTTCCGAGTATATTAATAAAAGTGCAAATAAACGTGAACGTAATAATAAAAGTTGCGCATTTTATGGATGTTTGTTTGCGACTTACATGTGTGTAAAGCTGCTAACAACGGGGCCTGAATCCGTGGCAAGTTGCAAGTGGCGAGTGGCAACTGTTGACTCCTTTGTGGCGCCTCAGAATGCACTTAAGTAGCGTGTGAAAAGTTTCTGTTGGATTTTGTTTATATCCTTGGTATCCTTTAGTCTAGTTTCTGGTTCTTATCTATTTGATTACACGGCAATGACACCTGCGCTTATCGCTCATGCATTTAACACACACTCAGCGGCTGGCACACACACTCGTGGTGTGAGACACACACGTGCAACTAACACTAACTAAGACACACGAGCGTTCCATGTGATTTGGGTCAAAGTGCTAACAAAACAACAATGCAGCATTGCAGTTGCAGTTGCAGTTGCCGTTGCCGTTGCCGCTTTGCTTTTAGTGTCCCTCGTCGGCTCTTGCCTCACTTCTGGTCCCCTTTGGCTTCCTTCCGTTTCCGGTGATGCGTTTGCATTCGCTTTTTGCTTTCACTTTTTACTTTGTTTCTTTTTTCATCTGTTTCTCTGTGTAGTTGCCCAAGTTTTTAGTTGCGCTCTAGCTCTAGCTTGATGCTGTGTGCGGCATGTGGCATGTGGCAGGTGGCAGTTGGCACGCACATTGACATAGACGTTCGCTAACTGAACGAAATTTTCCGCCTTTTGCACTCGCACAGTAATCTTTCACGCGCGTGGAAATGCGTTTTCAAGGATAAGCAAGGATATGCGACAAACAAACAAACAAACACACGCACACACAGAAAGTTACACACACGCGTGCCGCCTCTTCTTGTTTTGAACTTGAGGCATGAACTTTTTGGCGGCTCTTTTTACTTTTCTATAAATATTTCTGACAATTTTCCTTCTATTGAGTCGAAATTTACTCAAAAAGCGCACTTAACATTTGCCGGCGGCAACAACTGTTGTTATTGTTTCGGACAACTTTAGTCGTTGTCGTTGTTGTTGTTGTTGTGTGTTTGGGCTAATAGCTACCGTTTTTTTAATGGGCTAAGAAACGCCGTCACCGTCCGCAACATGAACAGCTTTCAACGAGTGTACGAAGTAAACTGAAAGCGACCCATTGCCGCCGTGTGTGGCCAGCACACGATGTCCTTAAGGATAACGAAGATGACGCCGATCGAAACGACGACGCCGAGGACTACGAGGACCAACACGACGTCCCAGTCGTTGTCGTAGTCGCTGTCGGCTCTCGATGACGGTGCACGCCCGTTAGCCAAGTGAAGCTTCGTGACAGCTGGAAGCGAGCGAGTGCCAGGCCTGCGCAGTGTCCTTAGAGTAAAAGAGAGAGAGAGAGAGAGGCGGAAAAGCTTTGCGAGCTTTGCAGGTCAGTTACGCGCCTTTGCGTGATTTCGTTTTCATTTGACAGCTGATGTGTCCCTTGCCCCATGCCCTGCCCCAAGAACAGACTTCCAGTGCGCACAGAATTTAAGAGCATAAAACTCTCTTTGGGTTTCTCTTAAGTTGCACAAATGCAAATAGATTTCAGTCTGTGGCACAACTCAAAAATGCGTTTACCGTTTACTTTGCTAATGTCACGTGCTTATTGCTTTACCCATTTAATTAAGCCGAGCGAGCAGACAGCTTGACGACTGCAGCAGCAGCAGCAGCTGGAGCAATGGTTGGCCACACAATTAAAGCGGAACATTAATGACAGATTTCGATCCGAACCGCAGCAGGAGGCGGATGGATGGGGGGGGAGCCTTCAGCCATCAGCAAGTATCATCATCAGCAACTGTGTGGCATGGACAGCAAATCAGTGCTCAAAAGAAATTGATCCTGTAATGCTGCAGGCGGCAGTCAAGTAGGAGCACGCACCAGGCCAGGCCATGGCAGGCCATGCCATGCCAGGACGAAAGGACTACGGACTACGGACTACGGACTATGGACGATGGAATGACAGGGCCATTGCCGCAACTAGCAGCTAAACTTTTGCGGTGACCAAACCCAAACGTGAAGTAAACTTCAACCGCACAGCCCACAGAGCTGACAACGACAACGACAACTATCGCTCGGGCAACATCCGGCTACGTGCGAGGAGTAGCTCCTAACTACGACTGGGTATGGGTACAGGGGTACAATATGAGACTAAGGAGATTGCAACTATGGAGGATTCACAGGGCGGAGGGGGAGGGTGGTGGGAAGGGTCCGCAAAACGTTTGCCCACATGCCGCTTGTCGTATTCCATTAGTGTGGCGACCAACCTCAATGATTTCTTACTTACAGCGCGCAATTTGTAAGCTTGAGTATGCGCGCAGGATGCGGCACATCATTCGCACACACACACACACACACACACACACACACACGTACACTCGTATAGCCGCATAATCGCAGTCGTATTGGTTTTCGAATGCCTGTCGAGTGTCGTGCAGGCAGCGCCTTCATCCAACTTGGCCAATGCGTTTTGAGTGAGGTCGCGTCCTGCGTGCGTGCCACTGTCTGTGTTTCTATGTGTGTGTGTGTGTGTGAGTGTGTGTGTGGGGTAAAAACTTCAGGAAATTGCTTTTGCATGAGCGCTTTGGCGACTACAGGAGACTCCGAGCAGCAGCACAAAGTAGTCGTAAAAGGAAGCTGCGGCGATTGCAAAAGGAATTGTGCCAAAGACGCAAAATGTATTATAAGCCTGCAACATTGATCGTTCCGACATAATTGAGCGATTTCAATGGGCCACATAAATATATATATATGTATATTGTATGATAATGAGACTGCAATTTGCCAGTCATTGAGATGCATTTATAATTCGTTTTATTGAAATTTAATCATTGCCGCTGCTCAATAAATAATGCAAACAAACACAATCAAACACAAATTCACAGATACAAATCACACTCATCAACACACACACTCACACACACACACACACACAGCTTTTGGTTTTTGTATTGGCGATTGTCGGCTCGCATGTTTGCCAGCCATTCAGTCAACGGTCAATATGCTCGAATCGGATTCATACACTTTGACCTCGTTTAACTTTTGTCGTCAGCCACGTTCGAAATGATTTCGTGTCTGTCGCCCTCCTTTCCTTTTGTGCCCATCTCCAACCTGTTAACTTCACCCTCTATACACACCCACCACACACACACCACACGCCCACACTACAACCCATTCAACACTATCAGTGTAATGTTTTTGTTGTAACTGAATGTAGTTTTTCTTTTCAATTGAAAAATGTTGCCTACTTTTTGTTGTTTTCCCTTTTCTTTTTTTATTCCCTCATGCCAACGAAACAGCTGAAAAAAAAACAAAAAGAAAACAGAAAATAGAAGAAATAATACTGAAAGCAATTGTGTATAAACGTGTTACTGGACGGGAAACAAACTGTCAACCTTTAAGCAATCCCGGCACCAACTTCACCCATGTATAACTAGCTCTACTCGTACTCGTATGTCCTCTCTCAACGGAGGACAAGCACAAAAAATATAAACCAAATACATATAAAAGGCTCGTGTGTTAATTAAAAGAGGTAAATGGACTGTGCCTTCAACATTAACTGAAAACAAAATTGAAGCTACTTCCAATTAACTTTAAGGTCGCTCTCAGTCTGACTTTAGTTATATGCCTTAAAGGGTTCTAGTTTGGTGATAGTTTTATGCTTTAAAGTTCAATCGGGCTGAGTAGAGATCAAAAGGACCTCAAAGGCTGTCAGTTCTCTTTAAATCTTTATGAGTATTTCGAATTTATTAGAGAAACTATTAGAACTAATCGCAGAATTCAAGGCAATTATTGACCGATAGGATATAGAATTATGATAGATAGATCGATAGCATAGGGTTGATAGGATGGGCAGGATAGATGGGACAGGTAGGATGTATAAGAAAGATGTGATAAACAGGAGTAATGGAATCAATAGAATAGATAGGATAGAATAAGATACATAAGATAGATATGATGGGATGGGATGGGATAGATAGATAGATAGTATGCCTATAGATGGGATGAGATAGAATAAGATACAATGAGATAAGATAGATAGGATTGGATTGTATATATAGGTTCGATAGGATATATAGGATAGATATCTATCTACCATTTTATAGGATCGATAGATGTGATGAATAGCTCGGATAGACAGACAGAGATGGAATAGATTGAATAGATAGAAGGAATAGGATGGATAGGTATAGATTGGATAACATAGGATAGAAAGGATACATAGATAGTATAGATGGATAGATAGATAGGCTGGAAAGGATATATGGGCTAGATAAGATAGATAGGATAGATTCGATTAGATAGTTAGGATGGACAGACATAGATAGGATTCCTAGTATTGATGGGATAGATATAGTAGATGGGATGAGATAGTCTGTAGAAATCAGAGATAAACGTGTCTTAAGTACTAGAGGAACAGCATTTAAATTAATATTCTGCAACTAAAAGTATCCTTAGACAAAGACTGAGCTTTTACTCAATTGCAATCATATTCTATTCGAAAAGTATCTATTAAAGTACTTACTTGATATAGATATAGAGATATATCATCTATAATATAAACCAACCTATTTCCATAACTTTAACTAAACTCAAATGAATTCTGAATCAATTCAAATGTGTAAATCGTATCAATCCTTTGTCGGCAATAAACGGTTAGGTTCTGCTTGTAATTAAGGATAATAGGATATGCGCTATTGTTATACAAATATGATTAAACCAGAGCCTCTACCTCTCTGTCTCTCTCTCTCTCTCACTCTCTTTGTTTCTTTCTCTTTCAGTTTTAGCTGTGAGTTTGTTGAACATGCAGAAACTCTATTGACAGGTTGAACGATGAATTTGAAATGCTTTCCACACACATGATGTTGCTCCACTTAAGTGTGTGTGTTGGTGTGTGTGTGTGTGTGTGTGCATTGGGGGTTAGTCTATTAAATCAATTTCGGTTGTTGCTCTTTTCTGGTCTAAAAGCCTACTAACTGACTGACTGAGTGACTGAGTGAGTGGCTGATTGGCAACATGAAACACGAACTACACACATATTCATTTAAGCATGCAATATTTGCTTTGGCCCTAGGCTGAATCAAAGCCAAACTGGAGGTGTCCTGTTACTCAATGTCTGTGTGTGTGTGTGTGTGGTTTTAATAACTTAGAAAATCGTTTGTGAACTTCAAATATGCGCTGGCTCTTGTGTAAATATTGACAGTGCGAAACAAATTACCTGATTACATTTGGGTCAAGCCATTTCTGGCTGTACCACAGCGACACTAAATGTAAATGTTCTGACTTGTACTCTGTGTGCGTGTGTGTGTGCACACACCCACAGCATAGATTCAGAAACGCATACGTACACTCGCGGGTCGCAGCAGACGCAAATTAATTAAAAGTTTTGTGTGTTGTCTAGCATAATGTTTCTTTTTTTTTCAGTACTTTATATGAACAAGTGTTTGTTTGTTGTTGTTTGTTTACTTTTTCTATATAGAAATGTGTGTGTGTGTGTGTGTGTGTGTGCTCATATGCACGACCTTGTAGCAAAAGTTAACAATTTGGGGCACTCGCAATGTCGCAATGTTTACAAATAATAATGGCATTTATGACCCTGGGTCTACGCTCGCGCACATCTCTATCTACATGTGTTGTGCCCCGAGTGTGTGCGTGTGTGTGTTGGGTGTGTGTGAGCTCAGGGCCGCTTGTTGCTTTGGGGAATTTCGTTCATCATCATTCTATTTGCGGCACACACACATGCACACGTTTTTTTTTTGTTTCCTGCCGTTTAGCAGAAAAATACAAAAATTTCATTTAATGCTTGGCTGCGAAATGATTCTAAGCAAAGTATTTTATGCTACTTTTTGCCTTATGTAACACATTTTATTTAAACTTTTACGTTTTTTCTCCCTATTTATTTTTATTCTTATTTTCCTCCTCTATTCTCAGTCACATCTCAGTTGCACGCTCGAGATTTTTGTATAATTTGCAGCAGCAACTGGGACAGAGCGGCACAGAGTGGCACCCACATATCACGAGTTGAGCAGCAGCATTGTGGCAAGGATGAGCTTGAGCTACTTTGGCTTGCTTTCAATTCGGTCTTAAAGCATTTTCCTTTACTTTTGAAAGAAAACTCGGGAAATTGCAATCGAATTTGCTTGAGTTTACTTCAATTTGGATGGGATTCCATCTTTGGCCCCAAATGATCTCTAATGATAAACAAATTGTTTATATGTGCAGTGATATGTGAAAAACACATCCAGAGTGCAAATCCTTGGAGAAGGTGGCAGCCCTGTCAAGCAAAGTACCAATCTTAGTACTAGTCTTAGTCCCAGTCCCAGAGCTAGCGGAGCCCACTCGATGGGTAACTCCATTAATTTGGAACATATCAAAAACAGATTGACACTCGTGTATATGTCTGTCTCCCTCCCTCCCTGTGTGTGTGTGTGTGTGTTTGGGTGTTGTTCTCTCTCTGAACAAACACCAGCTAGTGTATACAAAGACATCCTTTTAGAGGCTGTGCGTCCTGTGTGCGTTCATGTGTGAGCCTGTCGTCAGGCAGGTGTTTACCAGAAGACAGCAGCCAGGAGCAGGAGCAGGAGCAGCCAGCAGCCAGGAGACAGGAGCTGGAGCTGGAGCAGCCAGGCCGAAATGGGTGTAAGCAACTGCAAACATGTTCGCACAGCTGCGCAGTGTGGCATTAATTTCCGTTAATTAAAATAAATACGTCAAGCGATAATAAATGACTCGTTGATGATATTAAATGCAGGCAGGACTCACGACGCAGGACTCGCAGCACAGCACGTGCCACCTAGAACGTATCATCATATGAGCTTAAAAAAAAAGACTGCAATTAGTTGACAGAACTTGTGCCCTTTGTGCCGAGCGCAGACGAAGTGCATCCTTCAAATTCCTGGCTGGTTTTTGGCTCCTTTCGGCTCAAATGTCACACACACAATTTGCGCTACATTAAATGACTTAATTGATTTGCCGCAACTTCGTCTCTGCGAGCTGCGAGACTCCTCCGATAGTGTGGCAACAACTGTTAGCCAGGCTCTGGCCAGGGCCAGAAGCAACTTGCTTTATTACACTGCATAAATTCTGTTCAAAATTCTATAACACGTCAGCACGTAAGCTGCCCTGTCAGGCATAATACTATCTACCTTACACCACGTATGACTGTGTGTATGGGTGAGCAAATAGCTGAAGCAAAACACAAATATGTTGTGCCCGAAATGGCAGCTTACGTGTGTGCGAGTGTGTGTGTGTGCGAGTGTGTGTTAACCTGCAACACAATGAGAAAGAACTGAAGTGTGAGCTGTACAATGGCAAACAAAAGATTATCCTTGCCCTTGCTTCACGCGCTGCTTTTGGTCACAACACACTTACGTACACACACACACACACTAACACACACACACATGCCAAGCAGCTGGCTGCTGTTGCTTCTATTGAAACGTTGAAGTAATGAAAAAAAATGTCAAGTTGTACACAGAGACAGAAGCAGCAGCAGCAGCAGGAGAAGGAAAAGCTGGAACAGTAACAGGAGCGGACACCAGGAGCCAGGATCAGGAACAGCAGCCGAGCGGAGAAGCAGCACTAGAGGTACTACAAGGACAACAACAACAACAACAAGAAGGAGAACAACAAGCAACAAGGACAGTGACAACAAAACATGTGTCAAACGCCAGACATTCTGAGGAATATTAATAACACTCTGCGAACATATTTTTCATTAAAGCTGCACAGAAATGTCAAGCAGCCAGAGATACACACACACACAGAACACAACACATGCCACTCATACACACTCACACACACACGTACAATCATACTGCTACTAAGTAGCTTTAAAACTGATTATGCAAAATGTGCTCGTTATCAGGCAACAAATTTAATAAATGCATTTGGAATACAAAGATATTGTCCTGGGCCTTAAGAAGCGATTAGCTGCTGCTTTGTTCTTACTCCTCAGTTTTCCCCCAAGGATAACGAGAGATAAGCAGAGCCTTGAATTTTAGATGGCTGCTAATGATAAATACGAGCTGGAACCTTGGGCAGGAAAGTTTATTGGCCGCACATGTAAATGAATTGGCCCCCAAGCGACGTCTCAGAGCCTCAAATTGAAAACTTATTAGATGCATATCGCTTGGCCTGTCGCACGCTGCGTATGAGTAATGTTCTCTTCATAACAAAAACAAAGGTCGCAGACAAGTTCAACCTGTTCCTCCCCTCGTTTTTATCATTTATGCAGGCCGAAAAGTGACATGTGGCACTGTTAGTCTGAGAGTTGTCTCCTAATGAAACTAGATTCCTTCAGGAGCTGCAGGTGCACTTGAGGGATCCAACTGGAAGTTTCCCAACTGAATAATTGAATAGGAACTGAAAGTTTTAGAAACTTATTGAATACTTTTCCAACAAAAACTCCTTCTAATAGAAAAAAATCATTTCTGATATGAAGCAACTCTCTTCTATAAATATTTCATATTTGAATATCATCTAGGAGATACTCCCGGATTACCTATTCGATCGTTATCCTGCCATACCTGTACCTCATGACGTGCTTCACAAACATTTCAAAGGATTTGCTTCACCCTTTCTCTCGTCTCTTAGATAACCATCTATGTGCAGCTGCTTCACCCTGATTAGAGCCCCATTATTACTCCTGCTCCCGCTGATTGCTGTTAGTCCTTACGCTCATCAATTTCTCCTTTATACCCGGACACTTATTCATGTTTGCCAATCCCAATTCAACTCGAAGGGGAATGGCTCCCTCCTGATTTGCTGCTACACCTGCAATCTCATTATAGATGACTGCGTCGCCATCTGTCAGAGCAACCGGCTCCAACTATTGTTGTACCCTCCCACGCTCTGTCCCCAATCTGCAGCAGTTCAACGCTTTTATTGCCGGTGGCATCTTCCGATATCATTGAGCTGGACATAAGTATTAGTTGTATAAAGGAATTCCATAAATGCGACAATGGCGACAGCTGACAGGCACTGCATTCAACGCTAACTTCTTCTATTATAACTATTATCATTGTTGTTATAATTCTGTTATTATTATCACTTCCACTCACATATTAAAACGCTTTAAGTTTTATTTGTATTGTAAGGCTTCGATTCATGTCAATAAACAGAGGTGAAACTGATTCTGGTAAAGTTATTCAAAAGATTTAGAGAAGTAAAAAAACCAGCTTAAGTCTTAGTTAACACAAACAAAGCCAGTTATAAGGACACTCGACTGCGCTTCTCTCTATCTAATCCTGACTGTGTAGAGCATTTGAAAGTACTTTAAGACCTACAACTTTTAAGAGGCTGTTTATTGTCATGTAGCGTTTAGTGTTAAGTAAGAGCCAACACTTGTCTGCAAATAATTGATGAGACGCGTTTGTACTGCTCCACAGGCTGTGACCTCCTCGGAGCTTCACTTTCCCACTTTCGCTTTTCCCCATTAACTAACTGAGCCATCAAAATGCAATTTTGAATTAGTGCGAAAATTTATGAGCTTTCCCTTTGCAGCTTAAATTGCAATAAAATGTAAGTAAGAGCCGCGAATATCCTTTAAAGTGCTTTAATCGCACTTAAAGTGAATGTGAATGGCAGATTTTTAAAGGATTAAATAAAAATCATTTGTTATATTTTAAATATGATAAATTCGTTTCACATCTGCAGTTTCTTCTTCTCTTCAGTTAATAAAAAGAGCGCTTATAACTGAAGCTAAAAAGTATTTTAACCAAGTTTTTGTTTGCTTGAAAGTTTCGTTTCATATTATTATTTTATTTAAATGTATGAATTATTAAAATTAAAAGCTTTTATAAAATATACAAAGTCTGCGTTAGTACAATGTATTATTTGGTTTCAATCAAAAGCATCTGCCACAGTCAGCGCTTGTTTCGAATAACACAAACAATATGAAAAACGGAATCAATTGTCGCGTTGCTTGAGCACATCAACTGTTAATTACATACACATAACATATGTATGTAAAAGATTATGAATGTTTGATTATGTTGCATTTGAATTCATTAAAAGTGAAATAACCAACTTTAAGTTAATTCTCATAGACTCGTGTGGTTCAAACATGTTCGATGCGTGGACCAGCGCAGGCACGCAATGCAATCGAACATGTTCGAAGCTCATCGCTTAAGCTGGCGCGTGTGAGCAAGAGAGTAAGAGAAGTTCCCCTTGTTGTTTACAATTATAACCGAAAAGTGGAAATTTCCATCGCACAAACAAAGCGCAACTTCATTTAATAAGCAATATTTGTATACTTCCCCGTGGTTTTCCAGGAAATGCATAAAATATACTTGTTTATTTCTTATTAGAAAATGCATCAATTTTTACTTAATGTACTCTGATTGGAACTTCGCACAGCGAGACACATGTCATAAGCTTTACTTCTAATTTGCAGCTGCTGAATGTTTTCACTGTCTGTGACATTATTCCGATATCAATAGGAATCTGTACAATCGCTTCTAAGGAATTCATCGGTGATATGTTATTTCATTTATTGCTGGATTCTGATATCATATAATACCTTTAACAGGTTCACCTATCGTACCCAAACCCCATTTTGTTATAAAATACAACTGTATATGTATATTTGTAATATTTTTAATGATAAAAACGAAAAAAGTCTTATTATAAAATAATTGATTAAATTATTTGCAATTATCTTTATTAAAGTGTAATATTTCAGTAAAAAAATTGAATAAAATTGATTACATATTTGTTGCTTTGCTCTTTGATAAACTAGTTTTCGCCTGATATAATTGATAATTGTTTGCTGTGAGAGAAAAAGCGATTTTCATAATTTAATTCACTCCTTTTCCCACATTTATTGCTACTTCAAATGCTAATCACATCGCAAATTGAAAACGTTTAAACCTAAATGACATTTCTAATTAAGTGATGGATATTCGTGGAATTGAAACAATTTCAACTTTTGCTTTTAAATAGTTTTTTGATATTTGATATAACATTCTTAAAATTGTTAAACTGTTTATGTATCAAAATCAACTCTGGCTTCTCACTTCTAGATAGTTCTGTGCTCATGGGAAACACCATTGTACTTGCTTCTCGTTCCATTATAGTTTTGATACTCAACTTTTATCGGATTATCAAGGAATCTATAGGAGATGTCAATAATTTCTTATTTACCCAACGCCTTCGGCTACACTTATGTCTGGACATCAGACGAGGATATTATAAAATGCTTTTATTAGTATTAAAGAATTCTGGGAAACGTAAAATCTCTTCTATTTGTGGGTGCTAGAAATTCAAATATTTATTAAAAATACAGTTCAATGTGTTGCGTAAGCTGTGAATTAAATTTTAGCTTCATAATGTTTAATATGTGTGGATCTACCTCCAGTTCCTTTGTTTTTCGAGCCTAGATATATCTCTATCAGATTCTATTCAAAATGATTTCATATTAAATATGACAATCGCAGATTTTAGTAAATAAAAAGGTAGTAAATACATTCTAATCGGTTTGTTTTGGTGATGTGAGTCGCTCGACTATATTCATCTCCTTAACCAAAGTGAACACGGAAAATGAAAACTTTATAGCCTGCAAAACAAAAGAGATAAATAGTAGATAAGATTTGAAAACCAGAGCCTAGACTTACCGTAATGTTTGTGGCCATGGTAATAGTAAACATGTTTCCAGCCATGAATATAATGGGCTTCTGGAGATTCTGCAGAAACTGTAAAACAGTTTTCTTGTACCTTTGCTCCTGATCAATCCAATTGGACTGGAAGAGATAATCTGCCTGAGTATAACAGTCGTACATGAGGTAAGTACAGACCACGCAGAGAGGCGTTGTCTCCAGGAATATAACGCCAAAGTACGAGAAGGATGCCAATATGTTGCCGAAGGTGGGAAAGAGCATAATATTTATCATGGTAATGCCTAAAATGATGCCCAGAACCAAGAGCTGCACAAAGATTGTGCCTGAGATGACAGGACGCAAAGCATCACAGAAGCTGGAATATAAATAAGAGACATATCGAACTGGATCGAATGCATGTCATAGAGATTACCCACCGCAGGATGACTCTGTGATCCTCAATGCATTCCACAAGCTTCTTATAACGCACCTTTGGCGATTCTCTGGCATCGTTGCCCAGCTCTATTAGACGATCCGCAAAGAGCTTCATGTGGACTCTCAAGGGCAGCATGAAGTTAATTGGATAGAAATCCACACAGACATCCTGGATGCAGGCGCCCATGGTGATAGTGTACTCCAGAAAGGCTTGGAGAGTGAAGTGCCAGACACTGGCCTGCCAGTCCAGGTATGGAAAATAGTTCTGATACGGCGGTTTCCCATTGGCCACGGAGTACATCAGCGTCGAGGTGGCGTAGATGACATAGACTATCGTATAGATGAAGAATATGCCATTGCAGAGGGAGACAGTCTTATGGACCATCCTGCGCTCGGAGTCCTTCGTCAGGCGCTTGTCCATCTCGCCGAAGATTTGATTAGCTTCATCGAAGTTCTTCACCAGCAGCCACACCACGGTTATCTTCGTGGAGCAGGAGAACACGTTGAAGGCCACTTGCACCGAGGTGAGCAACTCTCGGGGAGAATACATAGATATATTGATGAAGTAGGGAGCCACAAAGCCGAAGGGCTGATAGATGGTTCTTATGGCCATTATAATGGACCATATGGAGTAGCGCACGTAAATTCTCTCCGGCGGCTTGCGAAAGCCCATGTAATACATGCATCTCATGAGGTACTTCGTCGCATCGCTGGACACAGCCGGAGCACTGTCCGGTTCTGTATACATGCTCGGAAAATACTTGCGTAGCGACATGGTTCGAGCTCTGAATGAACATTGATGTGACCCCTGGCCAGGTACCATGTTTTATACCTCTGGCCAATGCCAAATCCTGTTATTATAAACTCATCAAAGCAGAAACTCTGCAATATTGATGAATGACCTTATGGGAAGCGTTCGCAATGACTTAGTTAACGCAATCAAAGTCAAATCATGTTGTAAGGACATTCGACTGCGCTTTCCCTTAGCCAAATCCTGAGCTTGTAGAGGAGTTCAAAGTACCCAAAGGCCTGCAACTTCCGACAGGATGTTTATTGTCATGTTACGTTTGGTGTCAAGCTAAACACGCAAATAATTGATGAGACCTCTCCACAGGCTGTGACCTTCTCAGAGTGTCCCCCATTTTCCGTTTTTCACTTTTCCCTGAGTCATCAAAGTGCAATTTTGAAATAAGTGCGAGAATTTAAGAGCTTAAAATCTAAGCAAAGGAAACTATTCAAAGGATTAAATACAAATAATTATTTTTGCTATTAAAAAGGATAATTGTTACATTTAAAGTTTGTGTTAAACTGTTCAGTTGCACAGTGGAAAGTCAAAAAGTATTTAAAACATTAAATATTTGTGCTGTGAGTAAATTTCGCTTAAATTCCGAGCATCTGCCATGATAAAGCGTAATAAAAACAGTTGACAGCTCGCAATTAATTAATTGCTTGAGGCAATAAACATTTAAATCAACAGAAAATTGACGAAATAAATTCAATTATAAAAGTTAGAATTGTCAGCAGGTTTCGTATACCCTTTTCTCTCAGTGTCCTGCTGAGATAGAGACCATATGGAGGCAATACTATGCGAGTCAGGGGCCAGTTTTATTATTTTATAGGTAAAGTTAGTAAACAGGCACTTGAGGTGCTTAAATTGCGTATACGCAGAGTGCGACAGGTGTGGCCGGGAATTGATTGAAAAAGCCCACAACAGACGCAGCTGCATTTTGCTACATTTAATTAACAAACTGTGACACATTTTGACCAGGCCCATAGCAAAAAGCTGTTTGACTTTGATAGGAAAACTTTTTAATTAATCGCTTTAAGTGCGCGGACTTCAATTCCAGCGAATAACAGTTATGCTTAAGGTGTTATAAGGCCAGTAAAAAGCCAACTTCAGCCAAATTTTCTTTTATTTTCAACTTTTAAGCCAGCAACATCAAAATGTCCTGTCCAGAGCTTCCTCCATGACAAAATTTGAAGCGTCGATGCGCGAAGAGCGCAAGTCACGGCGTGAAAATTGTGACATTTGGATATTTACATTATGGCAACTGCTGGTGCCACACAAAAAAGCGACTTTAATTGTAGCTACAGGGCACAATATGTGGCAGGAATACCCTAGACGGAGTCTCATACGAGGCAGTCTTTGTTTTTGGAGGAAGGCCTTGGCAACTGGCTGAAAGCTGAACTCATTCTGGTGGGGAATGCATTTTAATATATTCCCCTTTTGGTAACCGAATACAGGGTATCATGTTGACAAACACACACCCGCACACCCACACACACAGACACTCGCACACTCGCACACACGGTCTGGTTTTTTGAGGTTGGGCAATGAGCAATCAAGAGCAAGCGGGTTGTCTGACGCGCAAATATTTAATTTCAGTTGACTGTTATTCTAGATGTGGCGGCTCCGTCTCCTGCTCTCTGCACTGGTTCCTGTTTATTGCTTTTAGTGCTGTGCTGCCTCAACCCGTGGCAAGTCCTGTCTGGCAACAGGTGCCGCATTTTATTGCCAAAAGCAAACTCATTTGCACTTGAAACCTCTGCAACAAGTCAGAGGAGCAGCTAGCCAAATGTTGATATTAGCCACCCGAGTTGGCCTCAAATCAACAGTTGGCCTTGGGGTCAACTTCAAAACGGCAAACAGTACACCCCTCTCCCTCCCTCTCCCCTCACTCTGTCTCTCTGTCTTTCTACCTCGACTTTGACTTCAAAGTAAATAAACATTGAATCGCATTTCACTTTGCATCTGTCGGATTGGTGGAGGACAAGGAGCAGCAGCTGACCATGATACTGAGCTGGTTTACTGTATACCCGAGCTTTGTGCTGGAGATGAACGTTTTACTGATGGCAGTGGGTGTCCTCTTCCTGCTGGACCTCTACAATCACATCATGGTGAAGAAGAATATGATGCCACACGGTTTGACCTCCGTCTATGTACAGGGCCTGGATGCACGGCTCTTCTGGATACGTGGCTTGACCCTGGGCTGCTATATGCTCAATGGATTCCTAGGCATACGCATGGCCAAGCATCCGACAATCTTCAAGTATGCCGGCTACCTCCTGGCGAGCATCATAGTCCTGCTGACCACATTCTCCATTGGAATCTCCCGCTTTACGTACGGAGATGACTTCAAGTACTTTACGAACATGATGCTGCACGATTTGTGGGTGCAGAATCGCATAGACACCTTGGAGGCGGAGTTCGATTGTTGTGGCAAGAATGGTGCCATCGATTATGTCATAGTGAATCGCACCTGGTCGAAGACATCCTGCTGTGATCTGAAGGATTGCTACGGCTGTCAGGATATGTTTTATGAATTTCTGCATAACATCGAGATGGAAATCGCACGAGATAATATTATATTGTTTATATTCCTGGCACTTGCTTTGATCCTGATGATATTGTTCTACAAGGATGTGGCCCTGGTCAAGGATCCGTATCAGTCGGAGTCATCAGAAGACGAGGAGGAAGAGCGCGAGAGGCTGAAATAAATGCCGAGATACGCACAATTAACTTTGATCCCAGATTAAATAAATGCAGCTGCTTACAATTCTTATCCATCGTCCTGTCGTCCTGTCGTCCTGTCGTCCTGCCAACCAGTTCAATGGACGTGGACCCTATTAGTAGCTTTATTAACGACCCTTGGCGTGCTTTGGCCAATTGAACTTTAATTCAATGTTGATGCCACGCCTTTCAACCTGGTGTGTGTGTGAGTGTGTGTGGGTGTGAGTGTGTGTTAGGTTGCTTGTTGCGCCTCATTAATCGAACTTAGATCCAAGCTGGTTGCCAGTGCTGCCACGCTTAATGGCCGCACTTAATTAGCTTTCAAAATAAAATGCTCTCAAAATATATTTTAATGGTTTCGATTTCACTCGAGGAGTAGACAAACGATTATGGTATTCCTTGGCTTAAGCTTAGAGCATTATTTACGACTATCCCTTAGATTCTTAGCCCTGGCCCACGTTGCGTATGATTAATGCGCTGAACTGCAGGCGAGGCCAGTAAACGCTTCATTTGACACAACCATTAGGTGCTTTAATCGACTTGTTATGGCATAAACAGTCGAAACTTTCAACTGCCAGCCACATCTGAGGAAGGACGAAGGACGAAGGACGAAGCAGCCTTAATGCCTTCAATAAAAATGCAACTGCGACTATTTTCATACAGAATGAAATTTTCATGAACTGAGCAGAAGACTCTGTCTGTTTGTCTTTCTCTCTCTCTCTTCCTCTCGAAGGGGAAATAGTTTTTACCAACTTGCTTTGTCATCCCACTGGCCCTAGATTGTAAAGGGTGAAAGTTGCTGTTGCTGTTGTTGGTGGTGGTGCCGTGTCCTGGTGGAGGCGATGCATCCGCAGCGGTTTGTCTAAAGGAAGCGCCGCCACAAAAATAAACAGCCAAAAAACGGAGGATGCGAAATGTAACGGAAGTGCGCGAAATTTTTGCACATTTTTGCAAGCGTCTCCCCATCTACTTACCAGGTTCTTCTGTATTGTTGCTGCCTCTTGTTAGCCAAGTCGAGGGTGGGCCCAGAAGCTGGGCTGGGCCACCCACCAAAACTTTATGACATTTTAATGATGTCGACATTTATGACAGTTGGCTTGAAGATTTCGCAATGCTTTGACAGTTTGGCCTTTTGGTAACCGAGCAGCGTACCAAATGCAGTCGTAAATTGTGGCACTGCCACTGACACTGCCACTGCCACAGCCGCTGCCACTGCCACTGCCACTGCCACTGCCACCAAAGATGAAAATTGAAAGCGAACATAAATTGAATTTATTCGAGACAATTGACAAGTGCAGCGGCAACAGCTAAAAATTTAATAACTACATAAATCCAATCGTTAGTCCTTTTAGCCCCAACGCCTGTCACAAAATGTGACTCACACACACTCTCACACACACACACACACACACAGCTTGACTTGTTACTGTGATTTGCAAAGGGTCAGCCTCAGGCTGTGCCATGTTACCACAGGATTGCAATGATTTTCCTGGCTAAAATTGTGACATAAATCAATCAGCTCGTCCTGTTCGCAGGACCTTTATTAAAATTCGTGTGAATTTGTGTGCGATTCTGGGAAAATGTCCACATTTGATGAGTTCCTTTGAGTGAAAAGTTAATTGGAAAATGGCACTAGATATATGCTATGAAATCCTTTATGATAACTTTTCTTTAAGGCTTTTCTTGTGCTTAATTTCAAGGTCGGCTTTGGGTGCTTTGTCCTTGAGAACTGCGCCAAATGACAAATGTTTGCTGCGTTCTGCTACAAAATAGCAACTGCCTTTGGCTTTTAATTAAGTTTTGTCACGAAAATTGGACAACATGCAACATTGACACACACACACACACACACGCAGAGGGGGGACGTCGAGTAGGACTAAGTTTTTGCTGCCTTTTGCACATTTGCATATTTGCCGAGCTGCGTTCTGCTACTCGTTTGAATTATGTACCGCACACGGCATTAAATAACGACTATTGCAGTGGCCCCAACAACAACAACAACAACAACGAACAACAACGAATACAGCAGAAATAATTATTTTTATTCTACAGTAAAATACAACATAATTGTGCAACTTTGCACATAAATAAAACAGCTAACAATGTGGTGTGATAAAAGGACTCTGAGAGAGAGAAAAAACGGCAAGAACGGGGTACAAGGGTCATCAAGGAGCCAACTTTGCTCTTGCCTGACAGCAATTTGTCCTCTTTTAGATGCCTTTTACCTAACGGGGCCAACAATTTGCCGCACATTTGAGTTTCAGTTAAAGATCCTAAAAAGAAAGAGAATATCATAAATTTAAAGCAACACAAAATGTCCCTTAGAATACTCTACCTTAAATCTCGTTCTCTTTTATATCTTTTACTTCTTTAGTGTATATCTGTCTGTCTTATCCATTTCGAAGACAAATTCATTTGCAATTTTCTTGCCTTTTCCCAGCCAGGGGAAACTGAAGCCTCGAAAATGCTAAGCACTTTGGCAGTTTGTTGGTTTGGGACCCCAAAAAAGGAAACTGAGCAGCGAATGCGTAAAAGCAAAGTTCGTCGGTGGCAAAAGTCGATTAGATGATAAGATTTGCATGTGCGGCATGTTAAACGTATTAACAGCAAGTATCAAACACACACACACACACACACACACGCACAACAAACTGTATCAGGTGGCAGCAGTCGAGCTGCCTGCAATCGCTGCTTGATTTGTTTGCTTCTTTCGACAGCTGCAAAATTTGAAACTTTAAACTAAACGATCTCATTCTAACTTAAAGAAAAGGCCAAAAGTGGATTGAATATTTATATATATAAACTAATTAAATATGTTTTCAATATAAATATTTCCAAAGACTAACCAAACCTCTCAGTGAAATTATTATTTTATTTTTCTCTCTATCAATTTTTAGGCTAAACTTAGACAAAAATCTTTTATTTGTTACTTTTATTAGATACTCCCTGTTATATATAATATTTATAGTTGATTTCATGCTGAACTTAGGCAAAATCTTTATTTGCTACTTTATTTGCTTAAAAGCAACTTTTGAAGCTTGTTTTGTATCTCCGCTTTGAGCATCGAATCGATGCTCCGCCTCAATCAGAATGAAGTCGTCTCGATGTTTGCTGAAGCAGTTCCAATTTGACAGTAAATAAATATGTAATTTATGTACAGTGTATCCTTGTACATAGTACGATGAAAGTTAGACATGTTCCACCTGGCCTGGGGGCCAGCAGCAACGTGGCGTATGCGCAATATTTGCATAAGCAGACGCTTAAGCGTTTCCCGGCTGCTCTTTTGCATTCAGCTTTTTATGTTTATAATTTGAGGAAAGTTCGACTCGAGTTTATTTGAACCGAGACCACATAAAGTTAAATTATTGCCTGGTCTGAGGTTACACTCGCACACACACACACACACACAACATTACTCTCCTCTCTGTTTTTTGTCGTTTTCAATTACACTTGAAGTTTAAGTGTTTGCCATTTGTTCCATGTTCCTCTTGTTCTTGTTCTTGTTGTTGATCCTGTTTTTAAATAATCAACTTTTGCTTCGGCGCTTCATAATTTTATTAAGCAAGATTTCGGCTGGGATCCTTGCCACATGATGCCGCTTCGTTGTGGTATTTAGCGTTATTATGTGTTAAGGCTTTTGCACAGCAATTTCTCTCTTGGCTCTGCCATGTGAGTTCTGCTTCTATGCGAAAAGAAAAGCGTCGTGTATAGGCCCACTTTTCATATCCTTTGAAACGTGGCTGGCATTTAAATGCTGTTTTCACTTTCTTTTCATGCTTCTTTTTTGTTGCGACTTTTGTAGAAAGTTTTTGCATTTGTTGTGCTTCTTTTGGGGGTTTCAGTTCATATAGCGCTGGTTAATTTAGTTTCAGACAGAGCTCAGAGTTTTTGTGGGACTCGTCTGGGTGAGTAATTTATCAGGAGACGTGCTAGTTTAGCCCTTCTTCTCCATACACTTTCTCTCTTCTGTCTCTTCTTCTGGCTAACTAGTTTTTAATTTGAGCAGCATTTGGCAAAAGTTCTAATCCACTTAACTTGTCTGGCTCTTACTCTGGCTCTGGCTGTGGGCTAAGACCAGCGTAACTGTAAGCTATTAGGTGCAAATCAATTTCAGTTTACTCTCACTCACCCACTGAACTGCTTTGTGGCTTTTGCGTTAATTTATACCCCAGTTCCCCTCCTGCTCCTGGTCCTGCTCCTATGGCATATATCCTGACCAGTCACGTTAAGTTTGTCAGCTGCGGCTTTGCGCACAAATCCCTCCACAAATCACAAATTGAGCGCTTGATTAAACGTTGAGCATCGGACTTAAATGGCCTCAGCTCGAGATATGAGTGCGGCTGGCATAAATTATCCACACGCCACTTTGCATTGATTGATTGATTGATTGAGCCGCAAAATGAGCAGCTCACACGCCGAGTGGCTCCCCAGGGCAAAGAGCAAACATTTCTTTCTGTCAAGAGAATAACTAAGGAAATACTCAAAACATTTGCATAGGCTTAAACTGCACTGAAATCGCGTTTATATATATGATACTACAGAGTGTGGAGATATATATATTATATCTGGGCAAACATTTACTTTGTCCACCTGTGCAGCTGCCCTCGGGCTGTGTTGACAAAGGGGAAAAAACGAGGCTGGAAATTCGCAATAATAAACTAAAATATCTGCAGCTGGAATTCACAATAAACGTGCGCATTTTCTATGGAAAACAGACGAGGAATTTGCCAAAAATATCAAATGACATCGGGCAGAGAATTTCCACAATTTTCTATATGAAAACAGAAATGTAATAAAACGAATTGAAACTGGGAACAGATTCTTAAACTGATGTTTTGCCTTAGATCCGATGGATTCTATATAGGAACAACTATTCAGATCGGTTTTCCTCTTTCCGATTAGCGAAAACAAGTCACCTGCACAGCTGCTGGTCAAAGGAGAGTAAGAACAGAAGCGGAAAAAGCAATACATTGTTGGGGTCTTAAACCTGTTGTCAGATTGTCAGGTTGTCAGGCGAGTTGGCTGTGAGCTGCGAACAAATGGCAGACAAATCGAGAAACGATTTCGAGAGTGTTCAAATGCTAAACACAAAATGCTTAACTTGACCAATAAAAAGTAAATGCCAAACACGCATACAACACACACACACACACACAGACGGACAGACAGAGCGCCCACAATGCCACAAGCTGGCCGCAAGTTAAACACACACACACACACACTCGCACACACTCGCACAACTATACGATGAGTCTGAATGAATGGCAATGGCTTCTGCTAAAAGCGGGTCGACAAAAGTATAAAAGGAGAAATCAGTCGAAAGCAAGCCACCAGCAGGAACAGGAGCAGCAGCAGGATCCAACCAAGCTATTTGCATAGCACTTAAAATAGAAAGACACAGTGGAAAAATAACACAGAAAAACGAAAAAGAAAACGAGAAGCGAAAAAACCGCCAGTCGAAGGTAAAAAGGATGTGGAAATCTGCTGCAGAGGCAGATGCTGAGTGATAATTCGACATGAGGCTCGTGTGTACAGGCGCTGGTAATTGACATTGTTGGGCACAGGCATAGGACAGGACATCACAGGACAGGCCATTCTGAGGCAACCTACTGCAAGGCTGTTTATCAGCAGATTGTCCGTTTGCCGTTTTCCCTTTACCCTTTTCCGTTTCCCGTTCTCCTTTGTCCATTTGCCTCCTCTCTAACGTACTCGCATCGTCAAGAGGCAAAGCCTGCATGTGTATGGCCTGACACTGGACACAGGACGCAGGACAAAGGACGCAGGACAGAGGACGTCCTAATAACGTGCTTGTCAACGCAGTAGCTGCACACGAAAAAAAGCAGCAGCAAATGACCAAGATGTGTTCTCCGTCGCTGACAATGACATTTGGAGCCAAAAGTGTCTGCCTCTGCCTCTGCCTGGCCAGAAACTGTTTGTCAACGAGAGGCTGCCGTCTATCGAGCATGTCCATATCTCATTGGCAACGAGGATGCGCCACCTCAGCCGATGCACAAATACCGGACCGTTAGGCCCAACCACACACACACACACACACACACACACACAGCACTGACCTAATTGCCTCAGGGACCAGCCTAGCGCACACCTGACGTATGCGTAATTTGTCGTGTAACAGAAACTGTAATTTAACAGCTGCGACAACAACAAATTAACTCTGACAACAATACTAAATCAAGCTACGACTTTAACAACTTATTCCAAATGCATTTAAAACAGGCAACAGCTGCTTAAAGCCAGGCTAAGCAGACTCTCAGCTGCTGTCAGAGCGCAGTTGCCATATTTCAAGCAAATCCTTGCGTTGATTGCTGCTGCCTGTGTTACCTTTAGCAGGAGTAATTAGCGGTTTGGGCAGCACAAACACACGCACAATGCCAATCATAGTCAGCCCTATAATAGCCTATGCACAAAAGCAATCACACACACACACACACACGCACACACATGGCATGTCTAGGCAGAGCTCGGCTTACATTGAATTTATGATTAGCTTCGATTTCGCTTCGATTTCGCTCCTTTTTCTGGCATCTGCTGCATATTAGCCAGCTAACCGATTGCAGCACGCCTGTGTCTGTGTGTGTGTGTGTCTGACTGTGTGTCTCTGAGTATGTTTGTATGCTTGTAGAAGTGTTCCACTTGCGTTTTGATGCTGCTGCTGTGTTTGCTCGTCTTCTGTTGCATACTTTTGAGCGCACTTATTTATTTTCGCGTTACGCATACGACGCGTACGCCGGCGTTTGTTTCAGCACTGCTGTCTAGCTCTATGTGTGTGCTGGTGTGCGGTTGTGTGTGCATTTGTGAGTTAGAGCTGATGATTCTCGTTGTGTTTGCGCAATGAAAACGACGCGTGCTGTGGCCATGCTGTATATTATTTTGTCTGCACACACATATTTTTTGGTGTGCGCGTGTGTGTGTGTTGTATTCTGAATTCCTTGTGTATGAGTGTTTTCTTTTTATTTGTTTCATTTTGCGTAAAATACGCGCCACGCCTTGATGTACGATCCACGAACAGAGACCGACAATCCGCTGGGCAGGGGGCAATATCTGCATTTTATACTTTCTACTCCGTGGCAATCGTCCTGCTGGTGCTTCTTCTTTTCGGTTTGTGTGTGTGTGTGTGTGTGTTGTGTTTTTTTTGCTCTTTCGTCAGTTTCCGCTCGTCGGCGGCGGCATCCGCCATCATCATTGCTGCCATTTTGTGCGCACTGACCCGCTTTTTGCGCTTTTCCCATTACATTTGGTTTGCTATTTCGCTTTATTTTGTTTGTCTTGGTTTATTTTTGTTCCTTTTGCCCTCTTGCTTACTTATTTATAGTATAACTGTTTCATTGTTGCCTCCCAGGCATGAACTATCTGTGTGTACGATGTGTGTGTGTGGTGTGTGTGTGTGTTGAGTGTGTGGCCAGTGTTTGTATAGGGTGCACGAAATCAGTTGTGCCATGTAGTTTTCATGTTAAACGCGCTCAAAATTAATGGTCACACATAGATACACACACACACACAGAGTGTGTGTCGCACACTCATAGTTTGAAATAGAAACGAAACGTTATCGTTACAAATGTGCTTTCCGCTGCCTGTCAGCGTGGCAACCACTTGCAACCGCGGCCTGGCTGGAAGTCGCCTTCTGCCGCTCTCTCAATGATTTTGATGTTGTCCCGCTGGAACGCAGCAAGGACTCGGTCCATGTCCATGTGGTCTCTCAGTCTCTCAGTCAGCACATGCATTTAATATTTGCCTGCAGCTAAATCAAATTGTTTTTCTGTGTTCTTTTCTGTTGTTTCTGTTGTTGCCACCAGGCTTACAGCTTGCCCCTTTTATTTGCTGCTTCTGGTCCTTTTTTTCCTCTGTTTTGTTTTTGTTGTTGTTTCTCTGCGTTGGTCGCATAAAAAATTGAAGATAAATGTCGGTGAATGTAATTTTTAAAAGCTCTAATATCCTGCGTCCATTTGTTTGTTCTGCGGCCTTAGAATTTTGATTGCATGTTGCAGCAATTAACGGCCAGAAGTCAATTTGGCTAATAGAATTCATTGGCCAATACGAAAGAGTATCCGAAAGTCAAACAGAACTCTAAGTGATTGAAACACTCCAGTGTTTAACTTATTATTCAATTTAGTTGTAAAAAACGAATCAGCCGCACTCTCTGTAATCGAAAGACCGCCTCGAGTTGAAGTCCGACATTGGCATTAATATTTAAAAGTCAGCTTTGCGAGCTGTTTGACAGGCTGTCAGGACATGTTTACCAGCAAAGGGTAGCGCATGTTACATCCAGCTGACGTCAAATTGGAATCATGTGGGCCCACATATGACAGACAGAAAGTGCCGAGCTGAACGCTTTAAAGCCTCTAAATATTCAATGGGAGCACGTCTCGGCTATACGACTATGAATGCTCTGCCAGCCAGACAATGTCAAATGAAGGGGGGCACATAGCTTCGACTCGAGTCTAGTCCTAAAGGGACATCCCTGCACACACAGACAATAGTTGGAGAGAGAGAGAGACGATAACAATCTCGGTTCATATTTTAATATTTTTATATTTTGATATTTTGATATTTTGCATAAATACGAAAACGTTTTCTCCTTTGTCAGCAATTTTAAATTAATTTTATTTTTTCTTCGTGCCAAGCAAACAAGCTTCTCATGTGAGCCGCAGCCGCCGAAACTGTGGCAGGAGATGCCATCGGAAGATGGAGACGTAGTCAGGGACGGAGACTGGCTGGGGCCGCGTCACTTAGACATCAACTCAGGTCGTTTTTCCCCCCCCTTCTACCTCTTCTCCCTCTTCTCCCTCGACAGACCGCAATCTAGACATGTTTCAGGCTTTTATATACACAATGTTTGATGCGACTTTTGATTTTTTGCTCTTTATGCAGATGGATTCGCTTTGCCACACACACACACACAGAAAAAAAGGGAATAAAGAGACACACACACACACACACACGCACGACCACACACACAAACATATTCTAAATCACAATCTTCGTGCAAGAAGCATATGAAAATTGCGTTTTGTGTAATAAAAAGTCGAGTTTATCTGCGTTGCGTTCGCTCAGAAAACTGATTTACTTTGCAATTTTATGACTTTATTAAGAATTATGCGCTGTTTTGTATATATTTACAATATACAACACACACTCCACACACACACACACCCACATAAACCGCACACACACACACTGCACACGCAGTCTGCCTGAGAGTCAGAATTGTTAAAGTAGCAGCAGGAAACTAAACTTAACACACACACACGCAGAGAATGTTTAGTATGTGTGTGTGTGTGTGGGTGTGCTCAGTGACTCACTTGACCTCTAGTAAATGACATGAAAATCCTTTGATAGAGTTGCACACATCCATTCATATCAAGCCAAGCCAAGCCAAAGCCAAGCCAAGCCCTGGACACAAGTTATGAATGCATATTTTTATGCAACAAAATTGTACATCGACTTTGCGATGGAAGCACACTCGCATTACGTATGGAGCTCTGTACTCCTGTGCACTGCTGATGTCCTGCTCCTGCTCCTGCTCCTGCTCCTGCTCAGCTGCAGCTGCTGCACTTGCTGCTGCCTCGGGTATTTACCCCCAGCATATTTGAATGCAAGCTATGGCACTCAGAGACGAACTCACAGTCGCATCGTATCCTGGCGACTCACACACAATAAGCACAAAATTTGCTTCACTGATGAGCAGAAATAACTAAAAAGAAGAAGAGCAAGAGTGAAGCGTATAAAGGACTCCCCAAGCGTAGGAGTAGCACTGACAAATGATAATGTTGTGCGATATGTTTGGCATGTAAGTTGCCGGATAATGCGCTGTATTTATGTGCAGCCATTGCGTAAATCAACATTAGGTCTGACAGACCAGCAGACCGACAGACCAGCAGACAGACAAGCTGCAGTCCTAGATAGCAGCTGCAGCAAATTACACCTTTAACCTTCGACCTTTGTCATAGACTCTTATCGCCAGCGACCCATCTGGCATTGTGTAATTTAATTAATTTTTTCACAATTCGCTCACATAAATTTCAGCGCTTTATTGGATTGTTAATTGTGTTGATAAGAGGTCCTGGCGCGGACAGGTTGGAGGCAGCTCAATTGAAACGCAGCTACGCTTATGTTCATAGTCTTTTTGTCTGTACTTCAGCTTTAGTCAGAGTACATGGGTTTTAGGATATAGGTTTGAGCTTAAGTCTAGAGCTTGGCGTTGACGTGGATGGCCAGGACACCGTCTTCGGCGTGTCGGGCAATTGAGATGTGTGCGCGGCCATCGGAGCCGACGACAACGGACTTGCCGGTGCAGCCGGAAGAGCCCTTTGTGCCGGAGATGACGTCACAGTAGGTGCCGGCGGGCAGACCCGTCTGCAGGGAGCTGTTCAGGTCGTAGTTGTCGTTGTTGAAGGCGACGAAGCCTCGGTTGCCGCGGCTGAAGGCGATCTGGTTGCTGCCGTTGTCCCACCAGTTCTGCACCTGAGTGTTGCCGACGGCGTTCCTAAAGCCGACCATGTTGTAGATCTGTCGCCAGCGGTGCTCGCACACCCAGCCGCCGCTGCAGGACTTGTCGCCATTGAATCGGGGCGAGGCAATGTTCTGGCCATCGCTGGTCGGCGGTCCCTGGTCGGTGTCGTCAAAGGCAAAGGATGACATTATGCGTGGCACGCCGAAGGGATGGGCCAGCATGAAGGCGGAGGCCATCTTGTACTGCTTGCCCTGCTTGTAGGTGAGCACATCGGCGCCACCGGCGCCATGTCCGCGCTGGTTGTCATGGTTATCGACGAAGACGAGCGAGTGCTCGGAGGCAGCGAAGCCCCAGGCGGTGCCCCAGTTCCTCACATAGCGCAGCTGATCCTTGCCGCGGAACACTTTGCCAATGGAGTCCGAGTGACGGAACTCTGTGACGGCGCCCAAGCCAGTGTACTCTGACTTCTTGATGCCCTCGCCGCCCAGGTCGATGACTTCCTGGACGATGTAGGGCTTGGCGCCATGGTTGAAGCCATGTGCGGTGTTCAGGTTCTTGAGGCGCTTGTAGATGACGGCCAGATCTGCGGGCCACATGTGCTTGGCGGCGTCCACGCGGAAACCGGCGACACCCAGATCGATCAGCTTGTTCAGGAACTCGACGATCTTGTCACGCACCCAGGAGTTGCCCTGGTTGAGATCGCGCAGACCGACCAGCTCGCAGTTGCGCACCTGGTAGGGATCGTTGTAGTTGTAGATGGAGCAGGTGGGGTTGAAGTCCAGCGAGGAGAAGGGCACAGCCGGGAAGCTCTTGGCGCCCGGATTGGCTGAGCTGCCGCCAGTTCCCATGCTGTTGCCACTGGCTGACATGTGATTGAAGACCACATCCACGTAGGTGCGCACACCCGCGTTGTTGCAGCGCCTCACCATGTTGGCGAACTGCTGCTCGTTGCCGGAGCGAGTGGTCAGCTTGTAGGAGATGGGCTGATAGCGTTCCCACCAGGGACGGCCGCCAATCACAGCGTTCTCGTTGACAGGCGATACCTGAAACCGAAACGTCCATGAGTTTCATCCTTTCAACCGCAGTTGGCTTAGCTTACCTGCAGTCCAGCGAATCCCTGGGGGCCCAGGAAGTTCTCGCACTCGGCGGCAATGTCATCCCACTTCCATTCAAACAGATGCACCATGCCATTGCGGCCAGACACGTAGTTGGGGTTGTACTGGGCAGAGGCCAGGGCCACGAAGGCGAAACAGAGAAGTCCTTTCATCAGGAACATGATGTTGCTGCTATGCACAAACCAAGTTCCACACTGAACCCAACGAAGACGCTGCACGATCTTTTATAGTCCGGAGCCACCTGCGAAGGCAAATAGGCACGAGTCTCTCCATCAAATGGTCAATGAGTCGAATGATTTGTGATGCAAATGACACGCTTATCACATATCGCTAAGTCAACAGCGGCACAGTGGGGTCTACAGGTTTGATTAGATATGACGGCTGGCGTGTGCTCCCCAGCCCATCGACCTACCGGCCTATCAGCCAATCGGGCTATCAGCTTATCAGCTGTCGTCTGCTAATGTTTTCCGCTTTTACATAGAACTCACGCATATTGAATATTATTGTAAATCAAGTCTCGAGTATCGCTGCGATTTACACAGATTGGAGCCAATTTGTCTTGGCTAAAAAGAGTATTGGTAGCAGTCCCAAAATAATCACAAGTTTTTAGAATTCAAATCAGCGGATGGCGTTAAATCGCTTTTGGCAGCTCGTTCAACTTGTTTTACAACCTGCGATTGTATTGAAACACAGACAGATTAACATGATACTCCCATATGGCCAGCCATATATTTGACTTATTTCACGAGTATTTTGGCCAACTCGAACTGGCCAAAACATTGGGCCTTATCACTGGTCAAGTTTATTTGGAAAATGTTCAGCATTTGATTTCTGATTTTGATAGCTGACGCACAAAATTAATTATAGTTTGTGTACGTTATTAATTAAAGCTGATTAACTGTAAACGTAAATAAAGCTCATAAATTGACAGTCAAATGACAAATTTATTGAATACTAAAACGATTTCACCTTTGCCCATCGAAATGAAGTTAAATTTAGCTGCTCCCTGTGAGTAGCTTAAGTCAAATTGCTTCGTCTTGCCAAAAACTAAACTGCAGATAAGTACAGAAGCAGATAAAGAGAGAGATATGTTTAATATATAGTGAGAGAGAGAGATGGAAACAGAAAGACTGCCTGAGAAGAAAACATCTTAGAACAGAGGCAGCTCTTGTAGGAGAACTCTCAAATAGTTGTTGGATTTGAAGTGAAATTGGGTACAATGCATTGGGTACAGTTTCTTTCTTAACACAGAGCTGGACACACTTCAAGAAGTAGATGTCAGTTTAGAGAGATATATGTATATATATATATATATATATATAGAGAAAGAGATAGGGGAACAAGAAGATACCCTGGTAGTTGAGACAGTTCTTAAATAAGAACTCTTAAACAGAAGTTAGATTTAAGCTGAAGTCTCGCTGCATTGGGTACAGTATTCGTCTCAACAAAGAGCTGGTCCCTACTGAATATATACACATATATCTATATATCAAAGATATATCTATATATAGACAAAGGGAGACAGAGAGACTGCATAAGAATAATATATCCTGTAGCAAAAGAAGCTCTTGAAGAAGAAGTTTCAAATAGCTATAAGATTTACAGGGTACAGACTTTTTCGCAACAAAGAATTTTTTCACTTCAAAAAGTAGATGTCGGCTCAAAGATATATATAGTTCATTTATATAGTACAGTTCAAAGATATATACATCTTTCTTTACACAAAGAAAGTTCTTTTCGTTGCCAAAGAGAAAAAGATGCCCTGTAGCAGAGGCAACTAAAGATCTCTCAAATAGTTGTTTGATTTGAAGTAAAACTTTCACTACATTGGGTACAGTTTCTGTCTCAATACAGACCTTTTTCAGGTAGTAGACGTCGGATTAAAGATATATATATATATATATCTTTATATAGAGAAAGAAAGACAGAAAGTTTTCTTACGAATAAGATAGCCTGCAGATGAAGCAATTCTTAGAGAAGAACTTTCAAATAGCTGTTCGAAGTCAAGTGAAATTGGGTACAGTTTCTTTCTACCTCAACAAAAAGCTCTTCCCAGTCCAAGAAGTAGTTGTCAGTTGAACATAATCAGTTCTTAGTTCTCAATGAATATCTTTAACGTAGGATACCCTACAAATACTCAACAGAAATCGAATGAAAAGAGAGAAAACTTTGACGTTACCTTTCTTAGGCTGTTACAAATTTCTTTCAGCTGGCAATATGCCCTACTCCAGTTTATTTTTGCATATAGAGTATTATAAGTTGAAGTTGCTTGCAGTGGAAGAGATATGCACGCTGCAGTGAACACATTTTTAACAATTTATTTGAATTAATTATAATTTTTATCTTTGAACTCAAATGGAATTCAAAGTGTGCACTCCGAGTGGAAAATGTTTGATAAGTTTTCAATTAGATCTAACAAAGCATATAAAAAAATTGTGTTATTGTTTATATTTGCCAAGTAAAACAGCTTGCAAGTGCTACAAAAGTTGAGAATATATGTACATGAGTGTGTGTGTGTGTGTGTGTGTGTGTGTGTGTGTGTTTATGTTCAAAGTACGAATAACTATATAATCTATATGACAGCAGTTTCCTACAAAATTTTGCATTGTTCGGAGACGAACAATGGATAGGCAAGTGATGTTTTTACAACTGAACAAATTTCTTCTCGGACAAAACATCAAAACAATCTTTTTTCCTATGAAATTCGTTATATATGTAAGTGTGTGTGGTGTGTGTGGTGTGTGTGCGCGTGTGTATGCACAACCAAATTATATAAGTCGGTGTTGCAGCGGTGCAAAAAGTGACACTTGTGCTGAGGCATATTGATTTGCATGCGAAGCAAATTTTCATTTGCATACAGACCAGCAGAGAGACAGGTTAAGGGACAGAGAAAGAGACAGAGAGGGAGACAGGAGAGCGACAGGGATGGAGAGTTTTAGACAAGCTGTCGAAAAGTCAGTGAGAATGTACAAATATTTACTTTAAAGTACGTAAACTTAGCCAAAGACTGAATGTGAGCATTTCCATACACAAACGCCTTACACCTGCAGTTGAGAACTTTTGCTGCAGCCAAAACTTACACACACACACACACACACACGCACACACACTAACTGAGAAGCCAATTTGAATTGTAAGCAAATGCCGGATATGGCAAAGTTCAAAACGGAAACGTTTGCTGCACTTTCAATGCCAAAAAGCCAAACAGAAATGCCGTTGCCAACTGACAGCAATAACTTTGTGGGCCAGGCTCAAAAGGTGTGGCAGGTTCCCTGAGGGTCTGTGGCAATTGCCTAACATAAACCCAAGTTGCGATCTATAACTGAAACCACAGAGACAGACTCACACAGGGCAAACGTTGAGAGACTTTTCAAATATAGTTAGCATAAGTAAGCTTATAACTTCAAACACACACACACACACAGAGAGAGAAAGAAAAATTAATTTACATTTAAATGAAATTTATGACATTGGCCAAAAGTTGTTGATTTTCCACACGGAGCAAGTGACACATGACGAAACAATTGCAAAACTAACTTATAATTACAAATTTTTTCATTATTATTTTAAATGAAATTGAAACACCTGACACACACCCACCCACTCACACACTCACACACACAAACACAGAAATGCACAATTTTATTTTGACTGGCGTAGAAGTTGGGCTTTTCTATTCTGATCAGGGACCATTAGAGACGTTTGCAGTCAAAGCAAATTTAATGTGCGCTTTGCAACAGTTTGCAGGTGGCAAACGAATTACAGAGGAGTCAAACTGAATAATAACAAAAAGAAAGTGTTGCATGCAACACAACGCAAACCCCTTTACACACATATAGCACTTAACTGTGCTGCCACCCATCGACAGACATAACATATGCAGCATCTGGCTGAGTGTCTGCCCTGCCCTGCCCAGCCCTGCCGCCTGTCAGCCACGTAATGCGTTTTACGTAACTATGTTACATTTTCCATTTTGATTGCAATATGCTAAGCATTTTACGACACACACACACGCACACACAGACAGATGCAGCTGCACTTCAACGAATGCGTCACTCTCGTTGCTGTGTGTGTTCACCGTTTAACACGTTGCACACAACTTTTTATAGCATACTTTCAGGCGGCGCAAGGAATTTGTCATTGGAATGCGAGCAGCGACTTAAAGTCATTTAATAACATAAATTTGCCAACACAGCTAATAAAATATAATACACTGTCATCTACAACAAAGATGCTGTTGCTGCTGCTGTAAATGTGCAGCGAAATGACCAAGAGGAATGCAGCAGAGAGAGAGAGAGAGAGACGGCTGGGGCGGGGCAGGGGCAGCCAAAAGAAAGGCGAGCTAATAAAAACCAACTTTGCCGCTGCAGCAGCAGCAGACTTTGACTTTTCGCTTCCCTTTTTAGTGTCACACGAAAATAAAACTGAGAATAACGAGAGGCAGTCGAAATGGGATGAGGGCGGGAGGTGGTAGTTGGTACCGGCTCCGGGCCACGCCCCCGTCGCCAAACGCCAACGCCCTCGCACAGTTGCACAATGAAATGTAGTTGAAAATTATGAAAATTATCTGCCACGCCATTTTTATGCCAGAAACTTTGCATCTAAATGTCCATAAAAGCGGAAGCGTCGCGTCGCGTCGCCAAATGGCAAAAGGAGCAAAAAAAAAAAAGGAGGAAGAAAAAGGGAAATAGTCGCAGAAGGAGGAAGAAAAAAGGACTCCAACGCGTCGCGGTATAAAAATAAAATGGAAAACTGCATCGGCGGCAGAGTCAAAGCAGAAGTAGAAGCAACGGCAACGGCAACGGTATTCGTGTGCTGCTATATATGGCTGCTACGTGTGGGCGTGAGGGCGTGTCAGTCGCGCGCTGGCCAGCCTCGAGCTGCGACTGCCTTGCAGACGGCATGTCATCATTATAATAGAAATTAAGTGCAGTTCCAGTTCCAGCTCGAACAGCACGAGCATCAACAGCCACTGCTTTAGAACGTGGCTCCTTTCTGCAGCATTTGCTCTTGTAATGGGTAATAGAATTAAAATTACTTGGACGCATGCCACCCAGAGGCAGAGGCAGAGTCAGAGGCAATGACAACGGCAAAAGCCAAACAATAGCGACGAGTCATTAAAAACAAAGGGCCAAAGGCAGCGCCAAGTTCTTTTACTTTCTGCTCCATCGCTTTAAAGCCAATTCCCTTCGAAATCCTTTTTCATTTTAAACGCACAATTTATTGAAAACGGAAATGTTTATTCCTTTGGTTCCGATCCCTGGATGAATCTCTTACCTTAACTGTAGTCTAGACAGTTTGATTTTACTATATTATCTCTATAAATTCAGTTATTTATCAAACGGAATTCGGGTTTATAACGGACTTATGTGATATATAGTATAGGGCAGTGTTCAAAAAAATAGTAATGCAAATTCAGTTATTTAACAAACGTAATTCGGGTTTATTAAGGAATTATATGATATATAGTATACGGATGTGTTCAGAAAAATAGTAGTGCAGTTGAGTTGCAACATTAAGTAGCATTTTTTACTTCTTTTGTAGACTATCAAACACTAGTTCGCGAATGTAATTTCACTGCTACTATTTTAATGAACACTACTTTATATACCTCATAGAGTTAAGTAAGCAGGTTAACATAAAGACAACAGACAAAAGAAAACAACAGTCATATAAATTATATACTATATGATGTCCTCCTTTCTCCTAGAAGATAAACAAAAGAGATGTAAAGCATTCAGTTTATAGCATAAAGTTTTATTCCATATTGTCTATTGAAGACTTGGGATTAACTATTCAAATTATAGTTCCAGCTTAACCTAAATCTAACTGTCTCTTCGACGCAATTCCATTGACAATCTTCCTCTTAAATCATACAAATTTCATTCAGAATTCATCGAGAACAACTGTTAGTCCATGGAAATTGAACTCAACTGACTCCGACTTTAGCTATATAATAAACTATATGAGATCGAAAATTCCTCTTTTAGAAAGTAACAAGCAACAATTTTCATAACCCGATTTAAAGCAACCCATAAAAGAGTATATATAAAAATATTCCACAGCGATTGCAATTTGCTTCAGTTAACTGACGCGCTCAAAAGTATGCAACACGTCAAATTGAACTGTTCCCACTCCCGATGCGATCCGATAAAACAGACAGTGTGGACAGGACGCTGGTTCGGACGCACATCAGAGATTACCACAACAAAAATACATTGCAATGTTGCAATTTTGCATTTATGTGAAAACATTTGACAGATGATTTTCCACATTTCACATTCCGCTGCATTTATTTCTACCTACCTCCCTCCCTCCCCCTATATTCAGTGCGTTTTCCACTTGCCAACCATTTGGCACAAATTGTATATGCAATTTATTCGAATAAATTAAAACAAATAATAAAAAAAAGGCGAAGGTATTTTGTTTATACAGCATTAAATGTGAAAAGGACCACAACACAAACGCAAAAGTTCCCATAAAATTGGATACAATTAAGTTTGGAATTAATATCAAGTAGACATGGGATACTCTTACATAGAGAAACGATCTTTCTGGATATTATATTATGTTTCTTAACATATCTTTACAGAACTTCAAACTTAACTTGAAGCCAGTTTAATTTTACTTTCCACGAATAGTTGAAGTAGTTTGTGCGTAATTGCATTTAATCCTTCAAGGATCGCTATCATTATCTGTATAACCTTCTATATGGACGTAAATTGTGCCATAATAGTGTTAAGCTTTCCCATTGAGAGTGCAATTCAGTAAAGAGACTGACCTGTGACCGCAGCAATGAAAGCTGGTTACCCACTCGCTCATATGGCCGGCCATGTCAAGAGAAAGAGCAAGCAGTGGGCAGACAGCTGGTCAGGTGAGGTTATGGTGAAGTGGGAGGAGCCATCATCGCGCTGATGATGACCATAAAACATGAAAAACATTTTGCAGCAACAAAAGCACTTGGAAACCCAAATGTGGAAATAACAGCGAAAAATTGTATTTACGCACAACAGAAAATTGAAATTTGAGGTGAACCGTTCGCTTTCTGCAATTTACCAGTGTTAGTGGAAAATACGTGTGTGTCTGCGTGTGAGTGAGTGTACGTGTGTGTGTGTGGTAAAAGTTGCACAGGAAGTACGTGAATGAAGGAGTCTCCAATCGTTTTGGGTTTCCATTTTTGAGTAAAGTGCGTGTAATTGAAAGCATGTTGCAAGCTGCAACAACTCGCTCAGGTTTGTTCCGGCCACACAGTGGGGGCATGGCCAGAGCAGGCGCCATCCTGCGTTTGTGGCCAATGATAGCAGCAATGCCGTAAGCATTCAATTTGTCTTAATATCAAATCCAATTGCATGTCATAAGTACAATTCTGGCAACGAACGGCAATTTCAGTCCCGAAAAAAGAAGAAAATATCAAAATGGAACTGCAGCCGCCGGCTGATGTACACAAGGATAACAGGGACAAAAATCATTGGAGGGACAATAGCAAATCCGGAATTGAACGCCTGTCGCCGCAGCAGGACAATCAATTTTATGGCAAAATCCGAACGCAACTGAAACAAGCAATGCGATCCAATCGCGTTATGAGCATCAGCATCAAATAAACATAAAGCCACGCTCGTTGCCCGATTTAGGTTTATGGGTCACACAGTAACATCAACTAGTTACGACTATATACCACCTCTCTCCCTCTCTCTCTCTCTCTCTCACTCGATATCGTTGTCTCGCTCTATTGTTCTATGCTGTCTGGCGTTATCCATTGATATACTTCTTCCTTGTCATTTTTTGCCGTGTTTCATCAGCTTTTTGGTTGACACGTGGCCGCCATTTTCAATTTATGGCACACTATTTGCCTGGGTCACCCTGTCGTCACCCTGTGGGCTGGACTGGAGGGAAGTTCTGCGATGAGACGTGCAGTTCGGTAAATAAATCAAATCAAATCAAATAAAATCGAATCGAATCGAATGATTTGTGATTTCTATGTGTGTCTCTGTGTGTGTGTGTGTGTGTGTGTGTGTGTCCAGGAAATTGTCACTAAAAATAATAATAGATAAATGTAATTTCCTGCAAGTGCTTTGAATTTCTTTTCAATGCAGACAAAAAACTAAGAGATTTAAATTAGTTTCACATAAAACGACAAACGTTTAGCCTATTTTCATTTGTTGAAATCGAATATATATTTCCGGATCTTCCGAGGTGTCAATAAATCAATTTAAATGACACTTAAATGATTGTTCAGATAATTGCCAGCATTTAAATGGAAATCCAGTTTAAGGATTATGTAAAGGAGCATTTCATGCTGTGTCCTTTGCATAAACCGAAGAGAAGTCAAACAGAATCGAGTATAAGAATTTTATCTGAGGTTGGCGCCGATTTAATGCTATTTGTCTATAGTCCTATATGATCTTAGATCAGGTTATATAGCTCTGCATTGAAATGCAATAGTTTTTTATCTGTTGGAGGAGCTATTCATCATTTGAGTGTAAATTTCGGTGGAATAATCAAAAAGTCGTGCTGAAGCTGCTGCACTTCCTTTACGACTTGCAACAACCAACTACAAAGCGCACTCAAGCAAAAGCATATACACACACACACACACACACTTAGTACACACACACACATCGTAAGAGGAATTTGATATCAGCTTTGCAGCATACTGATACGAGTATTTGAAGTTAACCGCATTAGAAACCAAGCCATGGGAATGCACATTGCCATAGACCCGGACAGCTGCCGGGACAGCGACCCGGACAGCGTCCCGGACAGCTGTCCTGACGGATGAGCTGAGCATTTATCAATATAATTTTTTACGGACTTTCGCAACGATTCGAGTTGTTTTGCTCTGCGAAACTCAAATTATCTACCCCCAGCTGGCTGATGGCTATCATTGTGTGTAGATGTAATATGAACTCGGTTTAATACCATCGGCTGCGTATATATGTGCTATATATATATATATAGCTGGTATATAGCCTGGGCAGCATTTGTCTGTCAATAGAGTCCGATTTATGCATTGGCAGAACGGGTAAAAGCCGCTTGCATGCAAATCACTGAAAATGCTCAAACACTGTGCAAAACGAATTATCAAAGAATGAACACACACACATACGCACACACACACACACACACGGGACTTATGTAGGGGTATTTCCTAACTGGCAATCACTAACCGCCGACTCATTTTTAAACGCAATTGGTCACCACACCGGGGCAGGCAGCAGACGTGACAGCTGGAGGAGAGCTGGAGGCGGAGAGCTGGCAACTTGGGCAGTTAGGCAGCTGGTCAGGCGGGCAGGCTGGCAGGCAACGCTTCATGAATAAAGCATGAGCGTCAACACCAGTTAGCAAAAACAACAGTTGAAGCAAGGACATAGAGGAGCCGCAGCAGAGAAGGTGCAGCCGAAGGAACAGGAGCAGGCAGACAGCCTGCCAGCTGCCAGCTGCATTCGCATTCGCATCCGCATCCGCATCCTTGCAGCACATTGAGCCTGAGCCTATACCACACTCTGGCAATGAGAGTCCTGTGCAGGAGCAGCCCACCGCCTCCTGCAGTGTTTGTGCTCGAAAGTGCTTAGCATATTTTGCACTGATGGCGGTTTTTGGCACGTAATGGCCAACAGGGCACTGTGTTGCACACAGCCTGCGAGGACGTTGCAACACCGAAAGTCTTAATTATTTCGAAGGTATTTGTGCTTCATGTCCAAACGTAGGATCTCTCCTAATGTCCTTGTCCTGGCCAAAAGTTTCAGCCACAATCTTAAAACAGTTTCTACTTAGTTTAAGCTTCTCCAGCTGCAATGACACATCCTCATAAGAGTATCGCTCTGTTGCAGCTATCAAACAGTTGCACGCATGGCTGCAACATCATTGAAACTATATAAACTAATATATCCTATATCTTATTATGAGGGAAGAGAGAGCGAGCGATATAATGGAAGTTGCAGCATTTACAGCTTATCTGCGCAGCAGCACTGCAAGTGGCAAGTGGCAAGTGGCAAGTTGCGAGTTGCAAGCACAAAGTAAACAGAGCGCACAAAGGGTAAAAAACAAATTTTTGGTTAGTTTCTGAGCAGCAGCAGCTTATCCGCTTCAAACATGCAGCAAGTGGCAGCTTGATATGGATTTGACTTCAAATTTGAGCACAAATTAAAATTAAATGGACAATCGACAGCAGCAGCAACAACAGCAACAGCAACAGAAACAGGAGCAACAGCTGCAGCTGCATAGCTGCAATTTTTGTTGGTTTTCACAATTTGCAAAACAGTTTTAAGTGAAATGCCTCAACGCTCATACGCCGTGTGGGGCCATAGAAAAGAAAGTGGGAGAGAGAGAAGTAAGAGCAAATACACAAATGCGGCCAATTTTCAAGTCTCGAGTGGCAGCTCCATTCAAGACTCGTCTCAACTTGCCGCGTGCTGCATTTTGTGTGTGCTAAAAAGTTGATCGTTAGCAGGAAATTTCTGCTTAAAACTTCTACACCAAAAACTTTGCACAGTCTTTTTATGCGCCGTTATAGTTTATCGTTAAAAAGTTCCACTTTCAGCGCGCTAAAAATAAACCAGAAATATATTTATATATAAAACTTGTATTGGGATTTACGCAGTAGCCCCTGTCCCTGCCCCTCTCCCCTCTCCCTTCACCCTGCTTTCCCACCTGCTTTTCACAGGTTTAACTCCCGCCTCCAGCCGCAGGTGAGTAGCCAATACTTTCTACTTGGACTTGTTCTCAAATGCTGATGATGACGCTGAGCCCTTCTGCTTTTATTTTCTTCCATATTTTTTATTATATTTTTTATTTTCGTTTGATTTACCCCCCTCACTCGCCTCCCCCCGAAAAAAACTTCTACACAAAATTTCGCTCTCATTGTGCGGTGCTGAAGTGTTAATAATGCACTTTGCTAAAGAGATGAAAGTTCTGCCGGAGCAGGAGATTCACAGGTAGCTCCAGGACGCACGCACAGTTTTAGTTTTATAAGCCTACTTAGCGTGGTGTGTGTAGGTGTGTGTGTGGGTGTGTGTGTGTGTGTTCGACCTGTATTCGACCTTGGTTGCTGTTGTCGTGCATTAATTTCAAATAGATTTAAGATTGAAGCACCGTCTAACTGGGTTCGTGTGCAATTTATAAGAACGTGCTTCAGCCACACACTCACACACACACACAGAGACACATGTATAGAGACACACACACAGATTCACATTCGCATATCATTCATTCTAACGTTTCCAGTGCTGTCTAAGCTACCTTTCAACTAGTCGAGAGTTCCAAGTTTCGTCGATTTCCCAACACACACACCCCACGTACACACGCACACACACGCACACACACGCATACGCACACCCACACACACCTTGGTATTTATCTGTGCCAGGAAAACGTTTAATTAAGTCACTTGAATGCGCACCCAGTTGCTGTGGCATTTATTCTCAATGATGTTGCTAATGCTGATGACGTTGATGGCAGCTCCAACTGCTCTGGCACCAGGGACTGGGGCATCCCTATGATAGAGATGAGGCAAACAACATTCCGGGAGTGTGTACCTATGTGTGTGTGTGCGTTCAGTGTGTTGATGTTGATGTTGATGTTTTGTTTTGTTTGCTTGTTCCATGCCAGTTACCTGGTGACCTTATCAACCATGTAAAGTTCTCACATTTCTTCAGCTATTTCAAAGTGCGCATTGTGATTTTATTAGTACTCATTATGTACGTATGTGTGTGTGTGTGTGTGAGCTATTCATTTAGTTGAAGCATGAAATCGGGTTAGTGCTGAATATGAAGATGTCTTTGATAACTTCTGAAATAGTCCAGGTGACGCACTCCGAGCATGACCAGCACTAAAAGATGAGTAAGCAGGTGTTGTCTATACATTTTTAGTAGTTAAAGCTCTGCTATAAGGAAGTAATAATAAAAGGAAGCCCAGTTAAGAGACTTTAATGAGCCGGAAGTGGAAATTGTAGAGTAAAATGGAATCTAACTAAGAGGAAAGAGATCAAAGTTGAGGGAAAATCAAAGATGAGAATAGACTTCAGCAGAACAGCCTCAAAGGGGTTTGTTATTTATACAACAATGTATAAGTTATATATAAAATATAGTAAAAATACGATGAAAGTTATATATATATATATGCTCATAACCCAAATCAGTTAAAGTTATAGAGAAAAACTGACTGGTTTCTCAGGAATTTACAAGTTTTCAACTTAAATGCAGTTCTTTGGCCAGCGCACTGCAGTTGTTCTTTTATCTAACCAACACTTCCTTAATGAAAACCATAACTGACTGTATATATATATCTGTATTACATACGTACTCTACAGTTTATGTATGTATATAATTTAGTACTCATTTCGGAACTATTTTGCAGCTGGAAACCACAAAAAGACAAGCAACCGCAGAAGCACATAAGTAAAATGCTTTTTGTGGTCTTTGTATCATGTCAGAGGAAGAAGAGAACTATTGTTGTTGTGGTTGTTGTTGTTGTTGTTGTTGTTGTTGTTGTTGTTGTTGGAGTCATGGTTGTTGCTTAGGTTTAACATTATTTATGCCAGCACCGATAATTCCCATGATTAATGCGCAACCTGCAATTCTGCTCAGTTTGTAATTAGTGCAGGCAAATGTTTAGATAAGTACACACAGTTGCCAAAAGATCTGTGTGTGTGTGTGTCTGTTTTTGTATCTCTATGTGTGTGCTTTAGGTTTATTTATTTTTTGCTATGCGCCATTTATTTACTGCGGCTGCTTAGATCCAACGGACACTCAAATATGCTTAAGCCAACAGTGGAAGGAGCCAAACACAAATACAAACACATTATGTTTAGATAGTGTTACATAATTAAACATCAACTGACATTTAAGTAAATACAAACAGCCTCGGACACCACTCGGACACTTAACCACTATCAAAAAGGGGGTCGAACCCTCCTCTCAAAAGAGAGACCCAAAAAAATAGACAAGCAGCAATTGCATATACGTTTCCGTGTGTCAACAACTGTCAACTAGTGCCACAAAGTGTGGCAGAGACAGCTTGTCACCTCGCAGGGAGAAGAAGAGGGGACAGAGGGAGGGGTGAACTACCCTTGTACTTCCATTAGGGCAGGGGGTGGGGGTGGTCTACTACCCTTGTTTCTTTTGCCTAATTCACATTGGACGCGTATCCAGCGCAAGCCCCCAAACGGAAATGTATTTCAACTATTTATTTTATTGAATCTAATGGACAAAGCTTATGACCAACTGACCAATTGACCAATTCACCAATTGACCAATTGACCAACTGCCCAGCTGACCAACAATTATGTGAAACGCATTGTGACAGTTCAATTAAATGAAACTATTGAAGCCAAAACCGCGAGAGTAATTGTTTTGCGCTAAAATTTTGGTTAAAACAATTAGTTTCGCATTTACACACTCATTAGGCCAACTCACAAATCGAATGCTATTTCCCATCCCATTTCCCTTTCAGCTGCGCTTCCCCCCTCCTCCATTTTCCTTCTGGCCGCAGCCTGCCGCGCTTTAAAGTGTTTAATGAATTCACTTTGAGCCACGTGGGGCCTGGGGACAACAATGCCAGCAACAATGGCAACAGTTTCTCTACTGGGGCAGCGGGAGTGGGAGTGGGGGGCGGTTACAGTAGCGGGGGGCGTGGCAGGGCCAACAAGTCAATTTGTCAATTTTAAAACAAACTACAAGGGGAAAAAGAATCAAGAGTGCGAACCCGCTGCGAGGGCTGTTGATAAACGAAAAAGCCGAAAAAAAACAGCGAGGTGTAAAAATATATGTGGGAAAAGCACACTCACACCACGTACACACACTCGTCTGTGTCTGTGTGTGTGTGTGTGGGTGGGTGTGAGAGTGTTTGTGTTTGTATATGTCTCACGTTGTGCAAAAATCCAACGTGCCAAAAGCCGCACACAAACAATCAGGCAGCCAACTTCCCAGTCAGCCAGCCAGTCCTTCACTCAGTTAGTCATTCACTCAGTGAGTCATTCACTCAGTGAGTCATTCAGTCATTCACTCAATCAGCCAGTGAGCCATGGCAGAGTCGACGACGCTGGAGTTCGAGTGCTGCTTCCGCCGAAAACAAAATCAAAGTTAAGCACTCAATTTTCAATTAAGCTCACAAAATGCACACGAACGCAACACACACCTCTACACACACACACCACACTCACACACACACACTCCCACATTTAAACTAAGGCACAAAGCTAAGGTCTGACGTCCTATATCAGCCAGCGCCGAGCTGAGCTGTCGCAGAAAAGAAAGCAAGAAAAAAAATAAAAGTGAAAATAAAATTGTTTGGTGTCAATGAAACACCCGCAGCAGCTGGAGGAGGAGATCAGGTAAGCTGGAGAGCTGGAGAGGAGCCGTAGTACCCGCAGGAGCAGCAGGCGGAACATCATCCGGGCATGCCCCTTAGGCTTGCTCTATCAAAGCGGGATATATCAGGTTTGTGATGTCATTAGAGAGCACTCACTGCGTTTCGAGGAGCATCGAAAAAAGAATCCAAACAGGAGAAGCAGCAGCGTAATCCTTTGATTTCTCCTTAAAGTATTCGTTTAAGAGCTGGTCTCACATTATCTAAAGGTTCTCTTCAGGCAATTGGAAATGAACTCAAAACGAAAGTGAATTCGATATATATATCTATATTAAAAAGCGGATGCCAGAAGCAACTCGAAATCGTCGCAAATTCTCACAAATTTCTTAAGTTCCGGCTAAATAAATGTCATTGGCAGAACGTGCCAGGATACTCATACTCATAAAGGGCAACCAGGTCTCGTAATGTGTGCCTAGGATGAGTTTCCATTATTTCCTTGAGGGCAAAAACAAACACACACCCACCTACACACACACACACACTGGCACACACAGGGACAAAGGCGCAGCCTCAGCGATTCGCAGTCATTGAAATGCTCAAGGCACTTTGTATTAAATTCACTTTGCCTGTCACCTGCCAATGCTCCGGCCGCAACACCTGTACACCTGTACACCTATTACCCACTTTTGTACGGTCTTCGGTCTTCAGTCTGTCCAAGCCAGAGTTACCTTTAGCCCTAGTGTCTGGCCCGGCACAACGAGGACCCATTCGATATTTTCACCATTTTTATCCAGTTTTTCTGTGAAGTAGCTTCTTGATTTTGTTCGTTATGCGGCTCGATGATGTTTCCGTTTGTATTTGTGTTACGGCCTTCTCTCTGCCTGTCTATGTGTGTGTGTGTGTGTGTGTGTGAGCCGGGCTTTTGAATTCCCACTCAGCGCAGGATGTGAAACTGGATAGCTGCTTGCTGAAATTCTGTTGCTGAGTTCTGTGTGGGTTAAGTGCCAGTCCTACCTTCGACTTAATTTGTTTGCTTTTCTAATTACGCGCTTTTACGGTACGGTTTAAGTATATATATATAGATATATAGAGGTATGTGTGTGGGTGTGTCAATGCTTTTGATAGCAGCTGCCATTTGCTCATGCGATTAGGCTCAGAAGTTAAATGTTTAATGTTTAATCTGTGCTTCATGTTTGTCAGTTATCGTTAACCTGCTGCAAAAAACTCAAATTGTTGCTTAGCAATCAGTAAATACGCCCACACACACACACACACACACACATAGCCAGACGGGGCAAAAGCAAAAGCAAAAAGTTGATCCAGCCTCCAAACAAACGCAATCAACAACATCATCAATGGTAACTGCGGCGTCAATAGTTCAGAGGAAGGCACGAATAGGCGGACAGGCGGACAGACAGGCGGACAGACAGGCAGACAGACAGGCAGACAGACAGGCTGTCAAGGGGGGCAGCGGGAGAGGCAGGAAGAAAGCCCAGGAGCAGACACTAGATGCCTAAGATTATTCAAAATGGTTGGCAACGCTTCTAAACACGCAAGGACATACATATATTTAGATAGCGAGGGAGACACGGAGAGAGGGAGACAGCGTGACAGAGTTCCACTTTGTCTAGCATCAGGTTGCGTCAATGGGGGCGTATACGCAACGTTAAATGTGGAAGCCGTTTGTGTTTACCGTTCAGGGCTTTCGTCTTAACAACTTGCACAAAAATTCCAAGAAATTTAATTTATATTTTCTATTTATTTTTCTGAAAAATTTCACTTGCGGTTTAGATTCACCAAGGTGTAACATAGACACACGCAACACAAACAACTTACTTACATCCCCACAGCGGGTCTATATGCTCAGTGGCATGTGGCAACTGGCAACTGGCTACTGGGAGGCATTCTGTGCTTACCTCTTAAGTTGTACTTTTCATGCTGGAAACAATTTTAGAGCCCCAACCTTCAGGCCCTAAGTAGCTATTTTCAAGTATTGCAACTGCCTGTCTGTAACTTAATACCTATCTCTCTATCTATTATATATATATATATATGTCTTTATATATATATGTAGTACATCTTTGGCTGACATCGGCGTTTAAGCTACTCTCGTATATTAATTGAAATCCTATCGTTTTAGGGCAGACGTGAAGCGTAAACGTTTCACATAAATAGAGCCGTTTATGGCTCAGTAAAATTCTCTTACGACAGTCTGTGTGTGTGCTTGTGTGTGTGTGAATCTTATGTGAAATTGCCAATGAAGAAAATAATATCAATTTCAACAGCGCCAAAAATGAAAATCTACCTTTCAAGTGAACATAATTGCTTTTTTATTCCTACCGCAGGTTAATTCTCTCGCTTTTATTGCAAATAGAAAATTTAACTGATATTTTCTCCCATTTCCCAGGGCCATAAATCGTGCGGACTTCAGTGACAGGAAAAGCCTCTACACTCAATATATATTTCATATACCAGGAATGAGTCTAAACAACATTTATTTAATCTCTTTAAAATAAATATAAACAGCAAAGAAAAACCAAATTTTTCCCAGACATTTTTAAACGGTCTAATGACTTCTCAAAGTGTTTCCATTTCCATCATTTTCCCAAAATCAATGCTGAATTTTCTTTGTTCTCTTGTTATTCTTTGATATTCTTAGGCAATTCTTGTCGAGACTTTTAAAGACTTTTATATATTCACTCGAAAAAAGGTTGCTCTAAAGTAAAGTTACATTTTCAGCCGATAATTTGTATATAAACGATATTTGCGTATAAGCAGATTCTTTAATTTCCCACAAGGACCTTTCGTTGAGTATAAATATTCCTTTAAAGACGTCGAATGCTTGACAGAGGTCAGCAACTCGAGTGGAGCCCGCCTGGAGGCAACTTGGAGAGACGTCTCAATTTGGGCAGTTGCAGACGAGATCAGGTTTTATACAATGCTGGGCTCCAGGCATTCGCTGCAATTGTCGTTGGTCGTGATACCGTAATAAACAGCTCATCCGGCAGACAAAGACCGGACAAAGTAGCCCAAGTCCAATCTTCGAAAATGACAACAGAATTTGAACACATTGAAATCGACTGTTGACAGTCGTTGTTGTTTTTCTTGTTGTAAATGCAATTTGCGGTGACACGCAAACAATATACATACACACACATACATATATATGTATATGCGATAATGTATAGCGTACATATATGTACATATGAAAGTACTTAGCTATTGTAAAAACTCAACACACTTGACACAATGCAGAAATTACGAATTGTAAATTAAATGTCGACGGCTTTGTCATTGCTGTCCAATGTTGTTCATGCATGAAGAGGACCACAGCATTAAGTACATACATACATAGGTATATAACCGATAAGCATGTATACAAGTAAAACATTAACAGCGCAGTAGAATTAACTGAATTACGATCTATAGCCCAAGCTTATATATAATATTTACCGATCGTTATATGTGTTTCACTATCTATGAACTTGGACAGAATGCAACACTTTTGTTTACAGTAGTCCGATGCACACTGATCCGCTCTGATCTTCAGCAGAGAAGACCCTCGAGTTGAGCGATAACGCAAAAGCACTCAAAGACGAAGCACTCAAAGTGTTAACTGAGCACTGGGCGCGTGTCTGGATAAAGGGGGATAGGGGAAGGAATACATGTAATCAACGGCGGCTACAAGTGTACAAGATGACGTATCCGTTATAGGCACGTACATTCATGCACACAAATGCTACTAATTTGTAGCACCCGGCGCTCACTATCGCTCTCTCACTCCCTTTCTCCCTCTCTCTTGCTCGCTCAGCTGGTGCTGCTGCCGCCGTTCTGTGGCTTTGCCGTTGCCGCCGTCAGTTGAACTTCATGCGTCGCTGGTGACGAGCGGGCAGCGCGTGTGCATCGGTGGAAAAACGAAGAGAAAAGAAATCAAAGTAAAAAACAAACGCCGTGTTAATGATCTACATAGCTTCTACACGTAAATTAATATATTAGCCCAATAAAATAAATCAAATAAATGCGCATTTATATTTGTCAAGGAAATATACAAAATTAAGGCACAAATCAATATAAACAAAGTTCTATGTGAAATACCAAAAGTGTTAAAGCAATAAAAACACAAAAGTTATACAATTGAATATATTATGTGTGTACATACAAACAAATTATATATGTGCATATTAGCCAAAGAATTGCTCGTGTTGCGTGACAAAATCAACACTATAAATTAAACAGTATAATTAAAATTGCATGAAAATCCCAGAAAATGGAAAAACAAACAGCAACAACAATTATTCGACGCTGAACCTAGTGAAATTGTGGGAATTAACATTAAAAAAAGACTGCATAAACTTTACTTATGAGAAAATATCAGAAATCACGTGGAGTAGGCGATCTTTCTAAGTGTAGACGGCTCTATTTCAATTCCGTTATTATTGTTTCTTTTTATCTTGCTGCTTACTCCGATCGCTGATAACGAATTCATATCTCGTTCTCTCTCTCGCTTTGTCACCCTCTCTGCGAACGCAGCAGATGAGTCAAAAGCTTCTCTCACACTCTCTTTGCATATTTTACTCTCTCTCCCGCTGGTTTGACCGGCTTCACGTGCTTTGCAGCGTCCGCTTGAAGCGCAGCTTCTGTTAAAACAACAACAAACTAGTCCAACACATTAACAGCAGCCGAACAGAGGCTGTACAGAGGCTGAACAGCAACAACAACATACGCGAAAACCTGTTGATAAGGTCATTGTACAGACATAATATAGAAATTGCAATAAGAGTTGTTGCCTTCTGTTTTTACTTTGTAAATAAAAACAAAAGCGGGTATAATGAGGTTATGCAATGGTGTTAAACAATCAGAAGAAGCCAACGGTAAATCTACGGTGTGTATATATATAATTTCGATCAACCATCAATTTCTGTATGTATGTTATAATAGGGTACGTCGGCTGTCGAACATTCTGACTTCTGCTGTTTATTAATATCCGATTCGGTGGGAGAAAACACAGAAAAGCATTTAAAATCAATTTAACATTTTTGTAAACATCTAAATTGATTTCTTCCACTTTAATGGCAAAAGTAAATACGGCTAAATTTAGCCGCGATTCTAAAACAGAAGACGCCAAAAGAGGAAGATGATGGGACCGATGGGCCCGCCCATGCCCATACGTGCTGGCAGTGCGTTGGGCCATAAATAAACTGTTATAAATGGAAATCACATGAAATCGAATTGGAATGAAATAATAATAGCCAGAAGAGGAAGAAGAATAACTTAGTCCAATTCCAATTGCCGAAATGTTGCCCCGTGCTGCTGTCAACAATAAATTCTTTTCAAATCAGATTCCTAGACCCATTCAGAGACCCACGTACTGCACGTACATTTTATCAATACTTGGCGGGTATTATGTAGCCTCACAAAGTATTTGTGCATCCATAAAAAGTATAAATATATACATCACAAATACATATATATAAATTATAGTATAGTATACCTATTCCGTTGTGCTGACAGCTCATTAAAGCAAACGACAGCAATTATTAGCCTCAGACTGTTCTACACTGTGTTCCCTCGATTGGAACAGACGAAGAACTTAAAGATAAGCGAAATGTTTCTCTTTCTGTTTTTTCTGCTATTGTTTTGAATATTCTTACATGAAATACGAGCAGTTATACAATCGAAAAGTATTTGATCTTTGGCGCGAAATTTGTGTTTATTTCACACACACAAAATGTACACAAGCTGCCACAAAGTCCTCACAACATGTCAAATGTTTATGATTCGAGTGCTAATTGTTATGCAGTCATTGGCAAGCTGCGAAGTAAATCAATTGTAAAGGGTGTGAAATGTGTGTGCTTGGCTCTGTCTCACTGCGGGTGTGTGTGTGTGTGTATTTGACACATCTGCGACAGGCTAATCATAGCCGCCACCGCAGCACCGCAGAGACACTTTCATGGGAAATGTGGCGCTTATCGCAACTTGAAAGTCCCCAAGGCAACCACACGATAAATGCGTTTGGCAATGCAAAGCAAACGAATCGAGATAACAACCAAGAAAGCTGTTTCAGAGAGTGCTCGACTAGGCAATACCCTTTACTAAATGTGTGTGAGTCACATCAAGTAAATTAACTTGTAGTTTCCGACCTCTTTTGATAACATCGCAATGATTTGCTACCTCTATCTGTTACATACTTTCCCTCTCACTATATACACCCAACTTTAGACCAATTTTAAGTACAGGGTACAATAACAAACAGAACTAATAAACACACATACTGACATAACTACTACTGTTAATGACAAAGCAAAGCAGTTTGAAAGTTGACGCAGTTACCTAAAGGCAACAGGTGCGTAGATGCGACGATAGACTTGAGCACAGACAGAAAATAATAATAATAAGGTCATTAAAGTCAAATTAAGGTTGGGAATATATATATATATATATATATATTCGAGTACATCAAAAAATATAAAAAAGAAAGTATTCTGGCTTATACATACACTTAAATATGATAGATGAAAACTTTGCTTAGAAAAATCTTTCTCATTCTATTTACGCTTGCATTTTTTACGATATACTGCTGATATACTACTATTTTTATGTACACATCTGAACGATGTCATATAATAGACATATAATATCATGTATACGCCTTTTCGTTGATAGCGCCACACGCAACTTGCTTAGATGGTTTATAAGAACCTTTTCAAAGTCCACTGCAGTCGCGATAAGTTGAACTAATTCAAGTCAACGAATTGTTCGAGTTATCGCGACTGCACTGTTGAACCACAAAGCCCTTCTCGGCGATTCTCAAATGTAGTACTTAAGCTACGGCCATTCAATGGAAATGCAACTGAAGTGGTGTGTGGGTGTGTGTTTGTGATGTATAGGTGATGCATAGGTGATGTTTAGGTGATGTTTAGGTGATGCATAGGTGATGTTTAGGTGATGTATAAGTGATGTTTAGGTGATGTATAAGTGATGTATAGGTGATGTATACGTGAAATATAGGTGATGTAAATGTGATGTATATGTGATGTATAATTGGTGATGTATAGGTGATGTATATGTGATGAATAGGTGATTTATAGGTGATGTTTATGTGATGTATAGGTGATATATAGGTGATGTATATGTGATGTATAATTGGTGATGTATAGGTGATGTATATGTGATGAATAGGTGATTTATAGGTGATGTTTATGTAATGTATAGGTGATATATAGGTGATGTATATGTGATGTTTATGTGATGTATAGGTGATGTTTATGTGATGTATAGGTGATGTATAGGTGATGTATAGGTGAAGTATAATTGATGTATAGGAGATGTATAGGTCATGTATATGTGATGTATAATTGATGATGTATAGGTAAAGTATAGGTGATGTATGTGAGATGTATATGTGATGTATAGGTGATGTATAGGTGATGTATAGGTGATGTATAATTGATGTTTTAAGGTGATGTATAGGTGAAGTATAGGTGATGTATAGGTGAAGGATAGGTTCTGTATAAGTGATGTATAGGTGATATATGTATGATGTATGTATGTATGTTTGTATGTATGTATAGGTGAATATGTGTTTATATGTGTGTATAGACGGAGATACATATGAAGAGAGCTGACAAATCATACTGATGGTGATTAAATATGTTAGTGTTAAAAATGCTTTATTCTGCCTGTTACATACTTCTGCATAACCTTAACATACCCGTTTTTACCTATTTGAGGGCTAAGGGTATAAGAATAACAAAAAATCAAACTCATTAACTCTGTAATCACAGAAATTAAAGCACACAAAAACTGAGTATGCTCAAAGTACACACTCATCCAAACACACACACAAACACACATATATATACGTATATCTATGGATATAAACATATATGGTATATATTTCGATAACAATAGAAACACACCCGAACACTCGCAGTCGTATGAAAGGAACCATAAATAATCTTTAGCGATTCTTGAGTTCTCGCATTACGCAGACAGACACGACACTTGTTTAAATAGAAATTTCAGTTACCACTAGATAGTCGAAGTCGTCGTACCACGTAATACTCCATGGCGATGATGCACCAGCAACAACAGCAGCAGCAACATTAATAATAATGATGATGACGATAATGACGAGGATGAACCATGACAGTGCACCCGCACACTAATTATGATAAATGCAATGTAGATAAGCGTCATAAGTGCCAACAACGGAAGCTTAAATCAACTACACACAGACACACACACAACCACACGCACACACAGTTACATACATACGCAAAGAACCACAAAGAGCTCGGTGAAAGAGTACAATAGAGGAAGAGAGAGAGACAGAGCGAGAAGCAGAAAAAGAGGAGGAAAAAAGCCAAAACAATGTCAAAATATCAAAAACTTGACAATGCGCTGGCACCCACAATGCACGACGATGATTACGATGAGAGTTTTACACTTTATTCGGTTGATAATCATCATCATGATCATCATCATCACCAGCACCAGCAGCAGCAGCATAAGAACCAGTACCACCAGCAGCAGCAGCAGCAGCAGCAGCAGATGAAGCTGGAGCAGCAGGACCATAACCATATAAGACTGAATTTTGCGGGTGAAAATCGCAGCACTCACATGTCAAATGGTAATCCCAAATACCACTACACAAGCAACAACAATGCCCGCAACAACACCAACAACAACAACATACACATAGAAACAACAAGAACAACAAATGGAGCCTTGGAGCTGGAGGAGCACACGTGGGAGGTTCCTTTGCTGAGGAGCAGCAGCAACAATAGTTGCAATAATTTGGTAAGTTTTAAATAGATCATCTAGTATATATAAACATATTACATATATGCATATATATAGTATATATATATCTCTATCTGTACAACTTTAATTGTTCAATTAGAGCAGAACTCTCCCTACTCTCCGTTTCTCCTGCTGTTGTCGACACCCAGTTTAATGCTATGAAAATTGCAGAGCAGCAGCTATTTATATGCAAACACACACACACACACAGAGAGTCTAGCACACATAGATAGACATATTTATAAGGCAATTATTATGTTACTTGCAGCACTTGGAACATATAGCAGGATCTGGAACAGGAGCTGGAGCTGGAGCTGGAGCTGGAGCTGGAGCTGGCTGCGATGGTTGTCGCAGCCTGCAACCGGGTTTCGGGGCGAACCTTAAGAGCAAATCAGCGCAGGAGGCGAAATTTAAAATTCTGCTCGCAATTTCACTCTGTTGCATATTTATGGTAAGTACACACACACACACACATAGGGACACACACAAAGTTGTGTGCGTGTGCATGCTTGATTTAATTATGATAAATTTGGAACAAGAACAACATGAACATTTGTCGCGTAACCGCAGATCATTGAATTCCTTGGCGGGTATATGGCCGGAAGCCTCGCCATTATGGCAGATGCCGCACATTTAGCGTCTGATTGCATTAGTTTCGTCATTGGACTGGTTGCAATATGGTTGGGTAGTCGACCGCCGGACGCACGCATGTCCTTTGGCTACAAACGCTTCGGTAAGTACCCAATTATGGCCGACACTATGCTAATGACTCTACAGGCAAGTTGACAGCCATCCACTTACCCACCCACAAAGCACACACACATACTTAACATACACACACACACACATACTTAACGTACACAGAGTCGCAACGTAATTGCATTTATTCCAAGCACACTGCCTGCGAGTTATCAGCCAGTCCATTATTAGGCCATGTCCTGCGCTAACTACTCCTCCCGATCCTTCACCCACTCCTAGATACGTGTCATTTACCTTGTCATTAGACTCAACTCTTTTTCCTTGTTGTTGTTTCTGTTTCTGTTGCAGAGGTCCTTGGTGCCTTGGCCTCCATCCTGGGCATTTGGCTGCTCACTGCGATGCTTGTTGTGGTTGCCATCGAGCGCATCTTTTCGCAGCACTTTGAACTGGATGCCGATGGCATGATGTTCATCTCGGCTATTGGCATTGCCATTAACATCATGTAAGTAAACGACCCCAAGGACAATCTTCCACAGAGAGAGACAGAACGAGAGACAGAGAGAAAGATCTATGAGTTGATATGCAAAGCTTTAATCTAATCTTGATTCGTATTTTCAAGTGCTACTCGAGTGACCTCGTCTAAAACAGCTTAAGGGCTTTTCAAAAGATTCATTTTATTGATTCTTTCAGCACTTGACACACTTTAGCTATCGTATACTCTACTGCCATATACCCTAACCTTTTATATGCGAACAACTAATTAAAACTAATTATCCTAAATGGTTGTTTTGTCGCACGCAGCATGGTGTTCGTATTACACGGTTCCTGGTTCATGGGCAACAACGGCCATGGACACAGTCACAGTCATGGACACAGTCATAGTCACAGCTTTGGACATGGGCATGGTCACGCCCACGCGACTATTGGCAGTGGCAGCGATGAAGGTCATAATGTTGTTATAACAAATGGCTTAAAGCCAGCTCAACAAAACGGGTAGGTGGATTGTGGACAAAGTGTGGGTGAGGCTTTTATGTTGTACACAAAGCACACACACACGTGTATATGTATAGGTGTATTTATGTATGTGTATTGATTCGAGTGGCCTGTTGCAACTTTATGGCCTGCGGCTAAAGTACTCATGAATTTGCAGCAAACATGAGGCAGGAAAAAACAACAACAAGACACAGCAGCTGTGCTCTGACTGCGGGCAATTGTTTGTTTGATGATATGTAATTGGAATTTAATTTAGTCATATATATATATATACTATACATGTGTGTGTGTGTGTGTATGTAGTAGTAGGACTGGGAGCAGAATTAGTTATGCTTGAATTGCAGTTACATATTAATTTGTGTCCTCTTGTATGCCTCAAGTTAATATTGGTTTATGTTGTTTACCGCCTGTTCCTATGCCTCACCTGACCCCTTTCCTCCTTTCCCCTTTCCAGTGCACCCAGCGCCTGCCACATGGAGCCTAATTTGAATCTGCGCGCTGCCATGATACACGTCATCGGCGATCTGGTGCAGAGCATTGGCGTCTTTCTGGCCGCCGTTCTAATCAAATTCTATGTGAGTCTTGGCCCAGTCTAGACAAGTCAATTAATAAAAAACACAGTTCTAATTCAATTTTATTGACCCCCTGACACCACACACACACACACACACACACACACAGCCCGGTGCCAAGTATGCGGACCCGTTATGCACGCTGCTCTTCTCAGTGATTGTGATTATGACGACGGTGCAACTGTTCAAAGAGTCGGTGTCCATATTGCTGGATGCAGTGCCAGGGAACTTCAGCCTGGCGGCGCTGCAACATGAGCTGGCCACCATCGATGGAGTCAAGTAAGTCAATGAACCAACCCCCCCCCACACACATACTATAACCCTTTTGTTGTTCCACAGATCGGTGCATCATCTGAACGTCTGGCAGCACACGAGCGAGCATAACGTGCTTATGGCTCATCTGGTTGTGGGTGAGTAGAGTTTATACTTTGCAGCTATATAAATTATCTGTATTATACTCCAATTATGTTCTATCCTCAGACCCGCTTAGCGACTCGGAGGTGGTGCTGGAGCAGGCGACCCAATTGGCCTGTGGCAGCAAGTTCAATATCAAACATGCGACCATACAAATCGAACGTTTGACTGAGTAAATTCGATTACGATATAAAAAACAATTATACAAAATGAAAGAAAAATAGCTTAATTAAGTTTTATATAAAACCCCCATCCCCTCTAGACTTAAGCAACAACAAATATTCTGAACGACCAAAGTCTGTGTGTGCTTCATTATTATCAATCAGCACCATTTATGTGATTGTATTTGTATTTCTACTTCTATTATTGTATTTGTATATAGAACACTAAGTGCCCAGTTTTAAACACACATTTTTATTGTAGACTATTAAGATATGGACGTAATAATGTTTTGTTTTATCGATTTCTTGTACGTAGAGCCCAATTGTGTAATTCCCAAAAATTATAGGGTCCAATTACCTCATGAATTGCCGAATGGCAATAACAATGTTTTGACTTGCAAATGGAATTAAGAGTGAGAAAAATGTTTATGAGTAATACATAGAGTAATAAATTGTGAGGTACGACAAATTTTGATTAATTGCCGCCTGTTCCTCCCATGTGGAGTAAAAAGCCTACAAACAATCCTAATTACTTATGACGGGCCCAGCCCAAACTGGGAATATTTCATAATAATAATTAGAATTTCAATTAGCTGAAGACAAATGTAAACATTTTTAGTTGTAAAAAAAAATAATATAAATTTGTAACGAAAGCAAACTCAAATATGTGAGTCCGCCTTGTGTGTGTGTGTGTGTGTGTTAGCTCTGTGGTGTAAGTCATATGACTGTGTAATTAATTAGAATCTGCAACATCAGCGCGAGAGAGAGAGCCGGAATCTGATGGGTGCTTGAATAAGCAAGCTGCCAGCTGATAGCTGTTAGCTGGAAGCAAAAAGTGTGAGCACAGTGTAATTGATGTCTTTATCTTTGGCTCTCATTTTAATTAGGAACTCACTTTTTGAGTACCCCTAACTAACAGCAGGTGCAGCGAAAAGCGCAAAGGAAAAAATCCATTTACAAATTAATTGAAACGATTGCAAAAGCAAATTTATATCGAAAGCTTTACAAGAAAATGTAAAATGCTTGAGCTCACGTGGCGTATACTTAATATAAATTAGTATCTTATATTGTTCATACTCTAATCTATTATTAACATAATAATATTATTTAGACATGTTTGTGCAATTAATATTTATTTATGTATTCCCATTTAACGACACAATTTAGGTGCATTTATGCAGACTCTACAGCTTATACAGCTACCCGCATGAAGTTTGAACTATATATTTTGGTGCTGCTAATTGTTGTTTTAATAATTCATTCACACACATCAAATATATATATGTGTGTGCGTGTGTGTGTGTATATATAATGAACAACATTCGTTGCACAACTTGGCCGCATAATTCATATATTGGACAAACACACAAATCCGATTAGAATATCGCTGCTCAACACATTCGGACACTCACACATGCCAAACGGATTTCAATGAACCGGAAATGAGCAAATCAAGCATGGCAGACACACACACACACACACATTTATATATATATATATATTATATATAATATAAACACCGGCTAACCAGCTAATATCGCTGTATAATGTTAACACATGAATGAAGTCAACTCTAAGCATCTTAATCAACGAAAAAACACACTCAACCACACACACAAACACACACACACACACAATACACACACACACATGATACGTATATATATAGTATGTATTTAGTTGAATGATGCCTGTGCATTTATCAGCTCTTAAGCCGCCTCAACTTGAACAAACTTCTCGATCCTTGAGCCCCTTTATTTCCTTACTTCCTTCCTCCTCTCTCACTCTCTCTATCTCTCTCCCTCTCCCTGGGGACCACACACAGTTCAATACGCTCGGACACGATTAAGTTATTTATAATTTATGAAGTAAGAAAAAAAAAAGTCAAAATGAAATGGAAATTTCCATTTCACTGCCAAGGAAATTGCGTTAAAATGATGAAGCTGTAAGCTCTGTATGTGAGTGTCTGTTGTGCGTGCGTGTGTGTGTGTGTGTTGTGTACTGAGCTGTGCAGCAGGCGGAAAAACTCTCAATCCCGGCAAACACACACACACACACAAACTTATACACATATGCATACACTTACATATCAGCCTTATCCCGCAAGTTAAATTACAACCAACTGACTGCGTGTCTGCCCATAAAGGTTAATAAATCAAGCAGATCGGGTGCACTTCTCTTCTCATTCCTTCACTCTTTCAATCCTTCACTCTATGCCCTCTCCTCGTCCTTACCATCATCATTAAATATGCAAAATGTATCGAACGCGGGTCTCAACTAATTTTATTGTTGACCCAATTGCCAGCTACAGAAGCTCTGTTTTAAAAACTAATTAATAACAAAAAGGAAGCAAACTTAGATAACGACCAGGAGATACCCTGAACGTACGTACCCTGAACGTCTTAGCTAAACTAACTAGTAATCTATAGTAAGTATATCTTACATACAGACAGTCCATGCCTTGTTGCTTTGAGAAAATTCTGAAAGAACGAAAAATGATCAAACTGTCGAGTTATAAGACCCTTTTTGTATAAAATATATCAGCCCAGTTTAAGCGTATCCTGAGGAGTCCAGTGTCAAATGTCTTGGGTCATTAGGGACTATCAACTGACTAAAGGATACCTTAATCGTCCTTGTAGCTTTTATCTTATCTGCGCGCGCCATTTCCTGCAAAAATCGGCAAGGAAATAGTCGAGTTACAGCTTGTATTTTGCTGATACTGCGACTCCTGAAAGTATGCTACAAATATTTTCACTCAATGCTGATTTCTGATCCACAATCAACCTCGAAAAGTGGCAAAAATACCAGGCGAACAGAATCGACGAAAAGCAACTGGAGGAAAAATTCAAAAATGTCCGTTAAATTTTTGCTCAGAACGAAATTCCCCATGTAAGAAAATAGCGTATAACTCGGCCATTTGTTATCCTATTTCGATGAAATTTGGCATACCGATAGACCGTATGCTCTAGAAAATACTCCCCAAAGGACGAAGGTCCTTTCACCCGGTTTAAGGATATAGGCAATAAAAAAGCAGGCATTCGTTTCATTGGTAATTGTTTCTTTATTCACGTGATATTTAATAGATTTAACAATAAAGTCTGAGATGTACATTTGTGCAAGTGCAGTATACCCTGTTTAAGCCAGTTAAAATAGGTTAAGGGTATTAACAAGAACAAAAATATAAAAGTATTTGAAGTACGCTTGGTAAGCAGCACAAGAATGGGCTGGGAAATGGAGAAAGAACCACGTGCCACGCACTCGAAGTGCAGTCAAGCACTAGCCCATTTTTCAAGTAGGCGTGGCACACTTCAAATGCGCAAATGTAAAATTAATGGCATACTTGACTTGATGCTTTTCTAATTAGAAATGCATATAACAAAAATCGTACCATACACACCAGTAGGAACCAGCAGGAGCTCAGCGCTTAAAAATGAGAGCTCGAGGACTCGGATTGCACTTAACACTTTGGAAGCTTTGGCACGCTGGCACACAGAGACAGAGAAGCAGCCAAAGTAATTGAAGTGCCATTGCACGTGCGCTGCACAGCCACTCGCGGAGCCAGCGTCCGTCTCTTATCCTCTCCTTCCCCTGCGCAGCTCCAATCCCTGCCACAAAAGTAGCTACGGGAATAATTTACATTCACGTAATTCTTTTCCTCTTAATTACAAAATAGAGTTCAGCTTATAATTTAATATTTAACAAGATTTACAAATGTGTTTTTTCATTAGCCTTAGCAGAGGTTTAAATAAATAATTAATCGTTGCAATCAATCAAATAATCCAGACAGTTACCCTTAACTTAATACCTAACCATTGGGTTGCCACGAAAGTCATGCAGGATATCTTTGACAGCCTGGCTGGGAACGATGCGATAAGTGACTCCGGCGTGACTTTCCTGCCAGCCCAATACTTAAAACTGTAATACCTATGAATATGTTATATACACGCTTCTAAACCTATGCAAAAGTCATTATAAACGTTATGTGTTAGTATTGAACAAAGAAAAACGGAACGAGGGATCCTGTCTTTAAGCCCACTCGAGACTATTTGAAACTCAGTTAATTGTATCTGAGTTAGTTTTAAACCTGAGTTAATTGTATCTTAATGTCTAAGGTTTTCCATCTAGCGGTATGTTTTTTTTGAGTAGAGTCAACTGCGTTAGTTTTACATTTAAAGGATACGCCGGGGTCTCCTCCGACTATATATCTACCCTAGGCCTGCCTTGCTTATAAAATCAGTTCTGCAGCATTTGCATTCACGTTTACAATAAACACGGTTAATTCATGCGACGGAAAGTATCAATTCTCTTCGGGCTGTTCAGATGCGGATGGCCATAGATAAAGGACTCGTCCTGCGACGGGGATAGCGTGCGACGTCCTTGAGAGCGGTTTAAGGAATCTGCGAATAAAGCACATTAACCAAAGCCAGTCGCATGGGTTTATGGTTCAAGCTTACCATTAATTGAGGCGTTCGGCGAGCGTCTGAAGGTAGGTGACATGTGAGCGTCTGAAACGCGCGAGCTGCTGTTCAGGAACACTGTAAAAAGAGGGAGAGAGATAATGTTAAAGAAGGGTAAGTTTTAGATAGTTAAACTAATCTTTCAAGTATTGTTTGTCTCCGAGTTCTGTCTGCCCTTTCAGCTATCATCCCAGCACTCGCTGTGACAGAAAGTTAAACAAGTTAACACAAACTCATTTAAAGTTTGCTTTAACTGTAAAAATAACATTTTTTATAACTAAATATAAACCTAAAGTCAACAAAATTCACATCAAAGCCGCAGCAGACTTCAACACACGCAGGTTATATTTTATTTTATGATAATTCTTTTTCTGTTTGGGTTAAAAATATGTAATTAATTTTAACTGAAGCTCTGTTCCTCATTATGTTTGACCCTAAAGAGATATTTCGCTTTAAACGCTGGACAAGGTAAAAATAATTTAATATATTTGTGCTCAGCCACTGGGGAGTACGCCTTAAACAGGAGGTAAATAGTAAGTAATTAGTAAAGCGGTCCTAAGACATGAAAAATGAGCTGGCAATAACAAAAAACAGGTAACGTTTTTTGGCAACACACAACAAATAATATAGCTATTAAAATTAGTGTAAAAATTACGTGCGGATAGCCAAGAGGCGAAGGGCCAGCAGGAGGAGCTTTGCTTCCATGGGCGTTGGACAACTAGCTGACCTCGCAATTTGCTCATTAGAGGGAAAGAAAGGAGGAGTAAGTGTTGGACGGAGGGACCACAAATCTTAAGTAATTATACTAATTTTGTAATTAAGGTAATTTGACTGTTGGCAAGTTGTGGCCCATTGCTGATAAAATGCTAAACACACTTTGAGCCAGAAACTGAGACTGAGACTGAGACACGTGCGCTTATCGCAGTCGCCAAGGGCCAAGCAAAAGTGCTAAAAACTTGAAGAGTTTCTTCGCCTGAGATTTAAGTTATAGTTGTGTATAGTTCAGTTGAAGGATCGAATATGTATTGGCTAACATGTTATTTATGGTTTCTCGACAAAATGCATTTTATTGGCTCCTTTGAGCGGACGGCGACACTTAGTGGACGCCCCCTGGTCGAAGCGTGCAACCAATCTGCTGCCGCTGATGTCCTTGACTGCTTTTCCATGTTTATGCGGCGTCTGGCAAGTGGACGTGCTGCTCGCTACTCGCTACTCTTTTCATTGCATTTCAAAAGGAAATTGATTTGCTTTGGCACTGGCCATTCAAGTTGTTATTTATGATGCTGATTAGCATACAGAGGCCAATGGGTCAGCTGTGGCGTTTAATAGAGCTAACCACCAGCAATACTATAAGGATACAGCAGCAGCAGCAGAACAAAATATCAAGTTAAAGAAAAAAGCTGGAAAATCAAAGTTTAAGTCATAAATAAGAAATTTTGTGAGCGCTGCTGCTGCTGCTGCCGCTGCTGCTGCTTTAGCTGATGATGATAGTGCAAAGAAGACTGCGGCCTGTTATCGCTCGAAAAGTTTTTTGGTATTCATGCACGAAATGACTAAAAACTTAAAACTAATAGAGAGAAGTGTAGCAAAAGTTGTGCGTGGCCTCGGGGAGCTGCTGCTTCTCTAGCTTCTGTTGCTTCTGTCCTTCTGCCACGCCCCCCTTCTGGTGTGCACTCAAAATTATTAATTAAACTTACTCTCTGAGTTGACTTGCGTGACGCCCTGCGTCTGGAAGAAGGATATGTACACTGTAAAATAGATAAAGAAGAACGAAATAAAAATACTGCAGGCGATATATTCCTATACATACACATACATATATACATCTATATCTCACATACACACATACATATATTCTAGCGTGTGGCACATGCATGTAGAAGGTTGAAGGAGTTGGCTGCAATTAATCAAGTTGCATTCGCTTCCCTTTTATTGTTGTTGTTCTTGTTGTTGTTTATGTTTTTTTTTTTGTTTGTGTCTACGCAGGATGTCAGCAGGGTCACCAGGATGTGGGGTCTGTTGTTAGGGGTATGCACGTAGCAACAGCCAGAAGAGCATACAACAAATACGGTAAACTTCTTATCAGTTTGCGGTTGGCATGCGAACAAGGTAAACCCTGGTTAAGTTTACTTGGATACAGTTTGGGGTTTCTCTTCTTTTTTTTCGCTTTTTATTGGGTGTAAAGTGTTTTCGAACCGATAACACTTCTGCTCCGCCCGAGCACAAAACGAATAGACAAGAGAACATTGAAAAATGGCAAACACAGGCGACGCTCGTCCTTAAAAAGTAAAACTTTCCCCACAAAACAACTACAACTACTGACTGGGAGGAGCAGGAGAGAGAGAGTCAACTCGACAAGGTTTGGCTTCAGGTTTGGTTAACCTACAGGTGCGCGCTTTAGCTTCAGCTTGGGCTCGGGCTGTGTGTTAAAATGCAAGAAAATGGCAAAGTTTAACGAAGCGTTGTCCTAAAACGCAGGTCGCATGAAGCGTCACTAAAAAGGTCTGCGTCAAAGGATAACGCCAAGGATGCTGCCTGCCAGACAGCCAGCCAGCCTGGACTCGACTCCTGACTGCATAGCGCGTGCTCTGGGCACAGGTAAAAAAGCAGCTCAGAGCTCACAAGTTCACAGCTCGCACTTCTCGCGCTTGGGTTGATTAAAAATTCATGGAATTTGCGATTAACTGCAAACATAACAACAACAACAACAACACCAGCAACAAGGACTAAGGACGAAAGAGTGAGAACACTGTCAGGGTCGCAAGCACTTATGATTTATGAGCCTTTGGCACTAACAATGTTCTGGACAAGTTACGTTCCTTTTTACCCTCTTTACTTTGCATGATTTATGCGCCAATAGAATACATTAATATATGAATATACTCAGAATTATGAATAGTATGAATAGTAGTAGTACTCACCCCAGATCGAGAACACGACTATGAACGTCGTTGTCACAATGAAGCCCAGGTTAGCGATCAGATTCTGTAGCAGGGATCCTCCAACGCCACCGGAGCACTTCAGCGAGGTATTTCCAATGATGGGCAGCTGCAAGGATACAAGAAAAAGGAGAGAGGATAAAGAGATTAGGCTTTAAATTCTTAAGTCCGATTGCAAACAGACTTTCTGCAAAAAGTTCGTCTTTCCATAAGGTGTCCTTGGCATACAGTTTGAGCTGAACTCTGACTCTGTGGCACGCACACTCAAATTGAATAAATAAAAGGCAGGCAGAGAGCAGGAGCAGCTCGAGAGTTTTGACCAAAAACCGAAGAATCGCAACAAACGCACAGAAATCAATTATAAGAATTGGTCAAAAGTTTTGTCCCTCTTACCAAACAGCAGCTGGCAAACTGGCAAGCTGGCAACTGGTAACTGGCAACTGGCAAACTGGCAAACTGGCAATGCAATTGGCATTCAAAGTATAAATTCACTTGCAATTTCGATATATTTTCTTAAGCGAATAACGTCCTTATGCCAAGTGCTCGCATTGCACAAGGCCAAGACGAATATTAAATTCAGCAAAAACAATTCAAAAATAATGTCGTGAGACTTTCGAATACCCTTTAGGTGACACAACAACTTTCAGTTCTCGTATATGTTGCATACCCTTTACCAGTCTATATATACAGATGTGTTCAAAAAAATAGTAGTACAGTTGAGTTGTAACATAGAGTCACATTTTGTAGCTCTCTAAATTTATTAAAAAAATAGTTTAAAAAATTAAAATTTCAATACTACTATTTTAATGAACACCAATGCGTATAACTCAAAAAGTTGTGCAAAAGCAGCTATAGCAATATAAAGACAACAGACGCAAGAAAACAACTGGCAATCATATAAATTACATATATATACTTGATCCGCATCAAAAGTCAGGTATATCCCCTGGCTGCCTAGAAGAACCAACGAAACTATATAGTCTAAAGTTTGTTGTAGATCAAGTTTCGATAAACTTTTCAACTTATTTCAGGGTATTCACAAATAAATATGCCCCTTGTGTTCAGAATTCTTATGAAAGACGAAGTTTAAATAGACTTGAGGGGAAGGTTCTTAAAAACGGTGATAAAAAGTTATTTAAAGGCTGCATGAAGTGGGTTTATATGGAAGAGTTTGCAGGTCGGGAGAGCAAAGAGATTAATTTCCATTAATATGGCGGAGACTTGCACAGCGGGCAAATTGAGCAATTAAAAGCGTATGGAAAAAGATTTGTTGTTCTTTTATTGGCCAAGTTAAGCAAACAGAATTGAAGCAGAAGTGCAGGCAGGCGCGAGACAATTACAGTCGTGTGAGCCAGGCCAAGACAACAAACAGAAACGAAACTGGCCCGTGTTGGTAATAGTCGTAGTCGCAGTCGTAGTCGTAGTCGTAGTGTTGCTGGAGGCTTTGGCTAATAAATGAGCAGTCCGAGATTGGGCGACGGCGTACAAGCGATCGACTTATGTGGCAAAATTTATTGACATGATGTGTGTGTCCCCAAGCGTTGGGATGAACAGAGCATGCCACAGATGAAACAATAGCCATAAGGAGAGGCTGGGTGTGAGCATGGGGAAAGGGAATGGATATGGGGTTGGGGTTGGGATTGGGGGCCAGCACATACTTAACGACTTTTCCTTTGTTTATGTGCCAGCTGTAGTCGAGATAGCGTTTATAGATGAAGCCTGGCCTGGTCAGGAGCGAGGCTTCTTCCTTTCCCTTCCTCCACCCAATTCTTGCACGCACACTCTCAATCTCATTTTCCGAGCAGAAATTTATGCAATTTGGCTACGGAACGGCAACCGGGTGGAGTATTTGGACAGGGACAGGGAATGGGAACTGAGCAAGATATACGCCATTTTGTTGTTCCACACTGACCGTGCAGCTAGCGACTGGACAGTGGACAACTGACCAAAGCGGGCAAGAGGAGCCCCACAACAAGTACAACTACATAAACGAAACTTATTTATGCAATTCCGTTGGCGCTTTTATATGTACGGCAATTTTTATATTTCGGCTACTTGGTTGCCCTTTTGGCTGCCTTAAATGCAACAAACAGCTGCCACTGCTGCAACATGAGCAACATCGCTGGCCGGAAGTTGCAAGGGGGAAGCCGGAGCGGAGGAGCTAGCCTTCAGGGTGTGCCAGGAAATGGTGAACCTCTAGCAACAAATTGATACGCGCCTCGGCTTCTGGTTGGATATCAGTCTCTCTGTTTGCACTATCTAATGGCATCAGGTAACCGAATGAAAAATGGCAATGGAAGCGTATTTACATTTGCGCTTATTGCCGTTGCAGTTGCATTCATTTGTTGTTGTTGTTGCAGGTGCAACATGAAAATAAACAAAATTTGGTGAAATTGAAAACGCAGCCGAAATTGCGCACAACCAGAAAAAAAAGGAGGAAGCTTCCATACGAATTTCGGTAAAATATTACAGAATAACGTGCAGCAACTGAGGACCAACAACAACAGCATTTAAAATAGATAAAATCAGTTAAGGATGTGCCAGGCGAGTAAGATACCCTTTTAAACTTTATTTCTATAAGGAAATGTAGACAATATTTGAGTGACTCTTGGTGTTCTCTCTAGGATCGGACAGACAGGATTAAGAATAGCATATGAAGTGCACTTCCTGTCTACCTTTTGCTTCTGTTTACAGGGTATTCAAATTTCTCACGAATATTCATTTTGTTTGCTTAAATTTCACAATTGATAAACAGCAACATTGGCCACAAATTGAATTTATGGAGATGCGCAGAACTTGAAGTTAATTGCATAACAATTTAACTCTAATGGATGTTAATTATGGTCTCTCTCTATATATAGATATAAATTTCTGTAGGACTTACCTCAATGCTCTGATTTGTATCCGGCGAGGTGACTAGCAGATAAAGAGTCTCATTCAATGGGAACTCCCGATGGAAACGCACACGATATTTGCGCAAGCCGTGCGATTGCTCGAGGAACTCGACGGAAAAGTAGCTCGAATCGGAGGGTTTCACCTGTGGTAAGAAATTAAATTAAGCAAAGCAAATTTTAATTCAATTTTAATCAATACTATAACAGCAACGTGTGCAAATAAGTACAGCTCTATATGTACTTATGTGCAACGGCAACATGACGTCGTATATATAATTATTTTCTCATTTTGCGAAGCGGAATTTTGGACAAAAGTCTCTCAGAAATTCTAAAAGCGCTCATTAGCAGTGCCAGAGGATGCCCGAGGAAGATTGGGGAATTGGGTTATGGGTTATGGGTTATGCTATATGGTGTATGGAGTATGGTTTATAGTTTATGTACTATGTTGCAGTTGGAGAACTGGCAACGGCTGCAACATTGCAACACATTTGCAATTTCCTTGAACAATGCATTTTGTTATTCTGTGTGGCAGAGACTCAAGCTGTGTGTGTGTGCGAGTGTGTGTGTGTGCTGCAAATGCATTTAATTAAAATGTATAAACTCAAATGCATTTTAGTGTGTCATAACAACAACTACACACAATCAAACACACACACACAATCAAACACACACACACAACACACGTTTTGCAATCACATAAGATTCTGTAGAAATCATGAAATTTTAAAGTGTTTGTCAAATTTGCTGTTGATTTTTATTGCATTCGAGAAAATTTTTGATTTGAAAATTGCAATTTTCTCGCATTGTCAACTTTGCAGACAGCAGCTCGTGCTCTTCCTCTTCCTCTAAAATATATTATACATTTTACGAATATAAATCTAAATCTGTGTGTAGTTTTGTTATTATTTGTTTAACACTTCGCTCTGAAGAGAGAAGGACGAATTTAACACAGACTTTTATGAGGAAACCACTGAACCAATTGATTAGCTACTTAAAAGTAGAAACGAATTGAAATTTTATTTGCAAATTTATAATAAAAAAAAACAAGAGGAAAAAGAAACAATTCCCATTAATAATTTGATTCAAATGAAACAATTGATGCGTTTGGGAAATGTGCGAACTGCACTCAGAAAAAAAAGAGACAAACAATTAAAGTTTTACATAACAAAGTGTAGTTTAGACTAGGAGTCATCTGGGGATATATAAATATTAATTTTTATAACTGAAAAGTTACTTTTCATTAAATTTCCCATTACATTTGGTTATTCAATAATTTACAATCATAATTGATTTATTAGAGTCGTGCATGCTCGATGAACAAGTTCTTAACTATTTTATAAATTGTTTTTCAGTTTTGTTTGCAAAATTAATGTGAATAAATGAAAAAGAGAAAAAACAACAACAAATTATTATTGCACAGGATGTGCACTGCGAGAGCAACTGCTGACACATCCGAACAATTCATAGATATACGATATATATAAATATAGTATGAATGAACGACTAGAAGATACCCTAAGACTGTCAATATAAGTCTGATTGATGCTGCGTGATCCTCTTAGAGGAACTTCTTTTGGGAACAAAGTTGAAGGACAAGTAGAAGATACTCTAAACTCTAATCGAATAGATAGAGCTCATCTCTAAGTATTCCTCAGAAATATATTGTTACACTTGGGTATCTCTTTTTATGCTTATGAGTGGCATATACAGCCCTTGATGATACTCGTTTAATAAGCATTTAATAGAGGATATTTTAAATAACAATATTTAATATGTAATATTGAATGCTTGGAGGAACAAAACAGACCAAAATAACATCAACAATGTTAACAAACGGAAGTGCAGTCATATCAACAGCAGCAGCAGCAGCAGAAACAGAATTCTTATTAGTCCATCGATAAAACATGAAGAATATTTAATAATTAATTGAAAATTATGCAGACCAATGCGCTTTTAACCAGGCCCAAAGAGTTTGCACAATTAAATTACATACAAATATGTAAGCTATATAAAGATTAATATGAAATACAAATATATATATATATATATTTTATATATTGGTAGACAAAGATATGTATTAATATGTATCTGCTCTGCGGTTGACGACGCAGTTGTTGCCTGTTGGAAAATGTGAATTTTAATAAAATTTGCCGAATGCACTGAAATTGACAGCCGCATAATTTGCCTTTTTGTGGTCTCCTGTGAGAGTTTGTCCAACAACTTTAAATGATTAATTGATAATCAACAATAAAACAATATATGTGCACTATATATATGGTATAATAATACTTTAATAATGAATTTATAATACAGAGTGAAGTTAGTTGTGTCCGAAGTTATGGAATGGCATTTAAAGCTTGACTTAAGTGCATTAATAGGAAATGCCTTTTGGCATTGAAAACAATTCGAGAGACTGTCAAGAGTTTCCAATAAATCGACAATAAACAACAACAACAACAATAACAACAACAAACAATGAAAAGGATAATGGCCACTTTACACACTTGACACTTTGAAGTTGCATCGATACCATTTGTAATGGCTACGAGTGGCATGTACTATTGAATTGAGCAATCAAGTGTCATGTCCTGTTCATGCCGAATGTTCAGTATTCAGTGTTCAGTGTTCAATGTCCATGTCCTGCGGGTAACCAGGGTAGCATCGTTCCATCGCCGAAGCGTGTTAGCGTACTATTCAACTTGACGGCGGGCATGCTTTAAGCACCATTCAGTTGACAATGCAGCCACGAACTTGGACAGTCGACCGCATTAATGCAGTGGCATGTCAGCCAAACTGGGGGAAATTTGCATCTAATGCAAATTATGCGGCATATTTCAAACGGGCACTTAACTGTAATTAGAGTTGCTGAAATGCAGCTAATATTTTACTGAGAGCAAAAGCAAATAATGCCTCAAGCTAGCCGGAAACGGAAGTCAAGCAAAATGCTGTCATTTTGCATTTTTCCAACCGGCGACGGCGACGTCGACGTCGAACTCGATGGCAACGAGGAGCGAACAACGAGGAACGAGGAACGAACAACGAGCAACTGGGTAGTACACATCATCTTAAGACCGCAGGGAGAGAGAGCGAGAGATAGACCCGAGGGTGGACATTGACATTGCAACTGCTGCTGATGGTGCTGCTGCTGGTGCTGCTGCTGGTGGTGCTACTACTTGAGCTGCTGTTGTTGCCACTGTAGCAGAAGAAGCCGCAACTACTTGCGGTAGCTCTTGCGGCAATGGCAGCAACAACAACAACGTTTGCAATAATAGCTGACTCACTGGCTGTCTGGCTGTGAGGCTGTGTGGCTGGCTGAGTGACTGGCCGACTGGCCAACTAGCCGACTGTCTGACTACTGCTGCTTGGCAAGGACAAAGGAAGAGTCCATAAGGAAGAAACTTTCGAATTCATGGAATACTCTTAGTCTGTCCGGCGGGCACAGCGCACTCTCAACACTTGTCGCACATAATATTGTACTTTCGAGTAGCCGCCATTGGCAATGCCAATGGCACTGGCACTGGCACTGGCTCAAGAAGAAGTACATGTAGAAGCACTGGCAGTGGCTGGAAACAGGAGCGTACATTGTAAAGCAATTTCCTGTATTTTATTACCACATAAAATGTGCGTCCTTCTGTTTTTCCAACTGCCACTGCTACTGCTGCTGGTCCTTCTTATGATTGTTTCTCAAGGCCTGCGAATATATATATACATAGGTACAAGTCTGATGTCTGAAGTCTGCAGTCTGAAGATGACTTTAAAAACGGAAATCCTTGAAGCACATGAACCATGAACAAGCACAAAATAAAAGGACTTATGTACCCATGTACATATTGAGTTCATCGTTGCTCATCAATCTTCAAGCAGCAGTTGAATAGTTTTGCTCGAAATGTGCCAACTCACCTGCAGCTTATGGAGTGCCGAGTCCAATCCATTTATGTGCACCTCCTGCGGTTCCATATCTTTCACCTGCAACGACTCCACCGACACCTTAACGCCAGGCACCAGTTTCAAGGACATCGTATCCAAATTTCCATTAGGCACCGAAGCCTACAATTAAAGCGAAGCTCTTAGTCCACTCACTGATTATATCCTTCTCACACTTTGCACTTACCTCTAGTTCCAGGTACACAGTGGTTGACTTCACAATGGAAAGCAGCTCATTGAAGCTGGACATCAGCGACAACTTGCAGGCGTATTGTCCGCTGGCCGCATCGAATATGGCTCCGACCTCGTAGTATTTCAGTAGCTTTTTCCCCAAGTCATCCTTGGCAACGAGGCGACAGTTGAACGCATCTGCGGCCACATTGTGCACCTGATTTGTGCACTTGGTTACGTTCTGGGTAATCTGTGATATATATCCAGTATTAGTATGCATCTCTTGGAAATTGCACAAACAAATAACTCACCAGGTTGCTGAACTTATCGGTTTGCATGTGATTACGCAGCACCAGGTGGGCACGATACTCGGATCCACCGAAGATGTCCAACGATTTGCTAAACACAATCTAATGAAGGGAAGGTGTCATGATATGGAGTTGAAGTTGAAAGCTGTGGAATTACTTACCACATCCGATTCACGCAATTCCATATCGTACTTGAGGTAACCACTGCGACGATACTTATCCCCACATGTGACAAAGATCTTCTCGCCCAGCTTGTTCTGGTTATGACTCAGCACTCGGGCAACGCCTGAAATGGGTCAAAAGGACACCTCATTCAACACTTTTGAACCAAAAACTAATTACATTTGTTAAAGCGAAATTTAATTACCGTCCCAGACGAACTTTGATTATGCTCGGCAGGAGGATGAGTCGACTAAGCGACGGGTCAAAGGAAATTCATCATTTAAAATGATATAATTAAACTTTTAACTCTGGAGTTTATTAAAGCAAGTTCTCAGACAGGAAGGAGCTTTAAGACAGGACAGTTTCTCATCGAGATTAAAGATAATTTGAAGCAGCAAATTTCCATTAGCAGCTGAAATACTGTGTGAAAGTCTCCAACTAGTAGAAGCATTTGGTATTTGAACTAATTGAAGAGACACCACAAGCCAAACCCAGAGTTAACTTTGAACACAATTTGATTGATGGGGAAGGGGGCACGAAGGAGGTTTAAGGATCAAATATGATTTAAATTGAACGACCATCGTGTGGCCTGCTACTCGTTTCTCTCCCAAGGCAGCTTAACCATTTTTTTTGTCATGCTAAAGGGAAATTCGAAAAAATCCTTGAGATAGTAAGGAGCAGCAGGATACCCAAAATGTCTACGCAGAAGGCCTAAAATATGCAAGCGATGTCGTCGACTTTGCGCGACGTTGTCAAACAAACAACAAACGAACGATATTAATATTTGATGGCATTAAATATGCTTCAATGATTTTTTACCTGTGCTCCTCCCATCCTTAAACCGACTCCTCCTACTCCCAGTCTCCCCCTCCTCTCTCTCTCTCTCTCTCACACAGTTGCTGGCTTGTCAATGCAAATGGTGCGCCGCATTGAATAGTAAATAACAACGCTCAGCGAAGCATAAATACTGCTCAAATATCTATAGTATAGACGACTAGAGGCGCTGCAGTGGGAGTTGAGTCGGATGAGGACTTTCTCTGGGTACAGAAGCATCTCAAAATGGGTCAACTGGCTACTCAAATGTAGCATAAATGATAAGCGCCTGTGCTTGAATGAATGTTTCAGGGATCCATCGGGATGCGATTGGGTTCGGATTGGGGTTGGGCTGGAGGCTAGAGGCTAGGGGATTGGGGATTGAGTTCACTTTTAAATTCGATCCTGTGACACGACAAAGCATTTATATTGTTATGGTGACTGTTGCAGCAGGACATGGAACATTTGCTTTTTAATGGTATTGTGCGTTTAATTAATTTATTCGACAACATGACATGGCACTTTTGGAAGGACCAAAGGATAATTATCAGTACGCTGCACAAACAATACACACACTCACACACATACATACACCCACATGCTATTGTTGCTTTCAACTCCACTGTTCAATTACTGAATGTAGTTGAATTAAGTTTTGAAGCACTGCAGACGACACGAAGCTAATTGTTTTGGGAGTCTTGTTTCCTTTGGTTTTCCATGACAGAAAACAGCTTTGATTTTCCACTTTTCCTTTGCCCTCGGCAACAACAAAAGAAGACAACAAGCAACAGCAGTAAGTAAAACTAATCTGCAGCTGTAAGGAATATTGGCTGTATAAATTGGGGATTTCTTGTTGCTCGCACAATAAGGACAATGCCAATTGAAAAATAAATACAAAAAATAACTGTTATCTATATTATCTTTGTCAAATCGAAGAATATATACCCTAACATTGGTCCAAGCTGACCATAGGATAAGTCTGGATACAGTTTTCAGACAACTGAGTTCTAAATCAATTCTTCCTGGGGACAGACTGTGTCTAATATCTATATCCTATCCTATGATATACCCTATTCCAATCTATATGCTGGCTGCAGTGAAATGGAGGATTCCTACAGGAGCAACTTATGCATAGAACTGACAGGACATAGGAATATGATTATATCAAAAATCAACTTATTTCTTCAGATTTATCCTTTACAATACAAACTGGATAACAAAACTAATACACCCCAAAGGAAGTGTATATATGTTTTGTTAGATAAAGTCTAAAAGGGAAACATAAAAGTCAAAGAGTAAAGGTAAAACTTACAACTTAAGTTATTTATTTTGAAAAGGGGTCAAAAATTGTTAGATCAATTTTAAATTATTTGCAGAGTTGAAGGACATTTATGAGGAACACTCTCAGCATGTGCAGAAAAGGCTATTGATAGGAGTATTTGTGTGAGAATCAGGATAAATGATAAATCAGTCTCATAAATGTTCAAGGATGTTCCCAGGAAATGCCTTAACTCTTGCTGAATTGGGCCTCAGTCGCTTTTGCTGTCTCTAATAAACATTCAACTTTGGGAAATTAACAAGCAAAAAGTTCAGACTGGTCTGAAGTAAAGGAAAACTGTTTGAAAAGGCTTTTATATTTGGAACAAGAACATGTGCTGTTCAACAAAATTTAGTTTTCAGATCAGAATTTCAATTTTAATTGCTATTTCTGTGGATGCAAGAAGCTTATGGAGCTGATGCCACAGCTACCAGTTGCAATTGCCTTATAGATCTCTATCTACAGTTGTGCTGCTTGACATAATATTTTCATTTTCCATCAACAGCATCAGAATTTGAACAATGCTGACACCGACAGCTAGTATAAAGTCTGTGGTCTGTAGTCCCAAACAAACAGAGGCACACACAAAGAAGAAGAAGTACTCGAAGGATACACAATGCGATATGTCTGTCAGCCTATTTGAATTCCCAGAAGAGTAGATACAGTTATGCCAGCTTGTACTTATTTTTGGTCACACACATCAAACCAAAGCACACACACACGTACAGAGTCCATATTGAGATATGGCAGATACAAGGATACTATATCTTTTATGAACGGTTGCAGTTCGCCAGTTAAAAGCAGCGACAAACAGAGCTACAAGACTTGCATAAACGCGTTTGCCTGTTTGCTGTTTGGCAGTTTGCCGCCTGTATCCTGCCTTTATTTGCGTTATCCTTTTGCCAGCGACGTGCAAAGTGTGAAAAATTGTTTCTCCCGAAAAATTCCTATCCACGAGCATGAGGATGAGGTTGGGTAAGTGGGATTTGAATGCGGAACATGGTGGCTGCCACGAGTACTTTATGAATAATGTATAACGCTTAGTTGCGTTGTGTTGTGAATTGCGTTAGAAGTTTATTTTGCAATTGCTCAGCTCACAAGTGTGTGTGTGTGTGAGTGTGCAGTGTGTGTGTGGTGTGTGTACTTTGCCATAAGGATATAAAGATATAACCATAAGATATACTATGTTCTGTTAGAGACTTTTCGGTGATGATTCTTATCACAAATGTGAGCAATTTACTTAACTTGAGATCTACTTTTATCACATACAGGAATACCCCAACTGCTGCTTCTAGGACAACTGTTACATATCCTTGTACAAGTTAAGTTAGTCCTTTTAATCCAATTGAATGCTTACAGGGTGTAAAGAAGCCACAACAAATACAACACTCGCTAAAGTTTCTACAACAATGTTGAACTTAGCCTATTTCCACTGTACTTAATGCGTGTCAACGTTTGCTCAACACTTTACATGCCACTCAGAGGCACAAGGGATACACACACACACACACACATGGATAGAGCACACACACTACACTACACTAGACTACACACTGGCAAACAAAGAGGCAAATGTTTTTGAAAGTTGAAAGCTCAAAACGTTAGCAAAAGGTGCATAAATTATGCATTATTTATAGCTCGAATAGTGTCCTTTATCCCTGTCATTGTCCTTGTCTGTGGCCTGTTTACTGAAAGCCAAAAAAACGTCAAGCCTAATTGGGTTATCAATAAATCGTACGTTAAATATCTATATACGTTTATAGGCCAATTTAGAGTATTTGTAAACTGTGAATACACACAGACACACACACACACACACACATAGAAAACGTGGGTGTAAACAACAGCGCCGATTGTCAAACAAAACGTCCGGCGTTGAAATTTGCGAAATGCACAGCGCATAAATTTGAATAAAAACATAGAAACAGAGAATTGTTTGGCCCTGGGTATTAGCACTCGACTAGGCGGGGATTTGGAAACTGTGGTCGAGAAATCAAATTAAAAGCAATAATAAATATGCATAAAAATGAAGAGCGCAGAGCAGGTGGAGGGGGAGGTAGGTAGTTAGAAATCACAGCAAATGCAAATATTGTTCATAAAATTTCATTACATGGAAATTAGAAAACCTTTTGGGAGTTTTCCCATCTCCCACAGAGATAAAAAAAACCTCTTTACACATGCAGTAAAAGTTTTAAAAAAAAGTGCGCTGCGACCTTGTGGTAAACTACTCACCTGTGTTTTTATTAATCGTCACCATCTGCTCATTGGAGCTGCTCCAAATCGATGACAATGTTAGCGGTGAATCGAAGCAAATGATGTCACCCACAGAGAAAATTGTCTGTTGTTGGCGTTTGGTGGGTGGGTTGCAGATTGGTTGGGATCAGGCGGACATATATGCGGTTTGTTTTTTAGCGTTGTGTTGACGAATTCACAAAAATAGTGACGCAGTTTTCCATGTTAACAGTCATTCATTTCGGTTTGGTACATGCAAAGAATCGAAAGGCAAGAAAATGATTGATGAGAAATGACAAAAACACAAACTAAAAGTGCTCCTTAAATCCTTTATATATATCCATAAAGTGTCGCTGATTATCTTGCTCCGATTAGAGGTGTATATCTACTTTAAGCACAAAGCTAGTTGCACTTGTGGACACAAGCTGATAGACTTAACTATGAGCATTAAGCTATATATATAACTCACCTTCGTGGGGTAAATGAGCTTGGACTCAGCCACAGACAATTTGATGTAATCCTCAGCGTGCTTTACTCCTGTGGCATCCTTTAAGCTGATGGCAATCATGTTGCTCGTCTCGCGTGGCAAGCTCAACTGTGTGCGAAATGAAAACCACATTTAAATTTGAGAATTTTAGGTTTGTTGGAGTTTTCAGTTCAGAGTTCCCGTTTTATTTCAACATTTGAATTTTAATGCATGTTCCTGTCCTTCTATATATAAACCTGACACTACTCCCGCGGGAACAGCTTTAAGAGTTCCCTGTTTGCGGTCTGCGATCACAGGACAGCCGCAATTTTTAAGAACCAAAAGCTGCAGCATGTGCGACAACGCATCGTTGCATTTTTATGTGGTGACATCAACTTGCCACACTCGAGTGAAATAAAGAAAAAAGAAAATACAACAAAAAAAAAAGAGGGATAAAAAACGAAAATAGTACTGGACAAGCCAAGCGACGTGCCATGCGGCTGGACGCTGAGATTCTTTTCGTTCTTTTTCACTTTTTTTACACCTGTTTTTTTTGTCATTCTTTTTGTTAGAGTACAGCTCAGGTGCCAAAGCAGCTCTTTGTGAGTGCATTAAAATGCAGCGGTTTTGTTGTTAGGCGGCAGGCGGCAGGCGGCAGGCGCGCAAAAATGAAATTGAAATAACTTGCTCAAAGTTTAAAGTTCAAATTTACATATAAACGAGCCGCAGCATGATGAGGTCAAGGAATAGTACAGAACACGAAGTAGCTGTACTATGCCCATAGACACACACACAGAGCTTTTAGTCAGTGTCCGGCAAAATATGACAGGCGAAAAGTTTTTAAGTATTCATGCTGAGACTTTGAGTTGGGCATATAAAAATGGCAAAATGTTGCCAAATGGATACTAACCGCAATTGTCAGATTATTGCCAATCTGTGCATCGACCACATCCTTGGTGGCCAAATCGTATCGCAATCCATTCACATCCTCAATATTGTGAGAGAACTCGTTACCCAGATTATCGTGCAGCGACACTTTAAATACGAAATTCATGCCGCGTGGTACTTTATGCTCCAGCTGCTTCATTTTCACATCCGTCACCAAAGTCACCAGAATGTATTGCACATTCTTCACTTCGATGCCAATGGGCAGCGTCTGGTCGACAGTTTTGGCCTGGATAACGAGAATATACGAGTTTATGCTATAACAAAAGGTATCAAATCGAAAGCCGCTTTGGGCACAAACTCCCAACACACAAACACACACACACATATACAGACACGAACTATGCACACACACTTACAATTATCAGATCACGACCGAAGGTATCGTTTGTGTGGACAAAGCCATCTGGCGTCACACTGACAATGCCGCTGCTCTGGGCATCCAACTTATAGACAGCATCATCCATATTACATTTCAACTGAAGCGTACTCCTCGGTGCTGCCAAAATCCAGTCCATTGTTATAGGCTTTGGTGCCAGCAATTCCAGTGTTTTGAAAACTGCGATAACAATTTCAATTTACGGTTAGTTCTCCTGATGTTCCACCTCCACCGCCTGCGTCAGTCACTGCTGCCTACTATCCACTTACCAATTAGCTCCACGCTCGACGATGGCAGCCTGACACCATCTGCCAATTCCACTGCGGCTGTAATGGTTACCTTGCCCGGATTGAGAGCGCGTATCCGTACTGAAATTAAGTCGCTACTCTGGTATTCAATGCCTGTGGGTGACATGGAAGGAACAGTTGACATATACATTGCGACATAGACATGTTGAGTTGGTTGCTCAACGGAAACAATTAACCGTTTGCATACAAGATTTATGTTTAAGTTTTGTTTGTTCCGTATCTGTTCCGGCACTGGAACTCAACCGTACCAGCTCATCGGAGAACAATTGATATGCGTGCTATTGGTGGGCATTGAGCTATAATCTCTACGCAACAATGCGGTATCTAAGCACACCTCAAATAGCATTTCAACCACGAGTAAACCGTGTCAACTCACCCGCTGTTGTAAACACATTAAAGATCTCGACAACATCCGCTTGATTGAATGTCCAAGTGATGCGTATATTTGCCAGTGTACCCAAGACCATGGGCGAAAGATCCGGTTGACCCCACAGAGTGGCGGGCATGACAGCGCCGCTGCGTATACGCATAAGTGGGGTACGTATTTGCACATTGGTGAGTGCCACGACGCGCACTTCCACAGTATCCTCAGAGACGACCTCGTCCTTGCCACTGATGGGGTTCTTGAGGAAACTTTTGCCAGTGATTTTGGTTGTGCCAAGTTTATGGGCAGAAATAATAGCTGAGCTCATGGCTGTGGGAATGTGTTATATTGGATTAGAAAGCTTTTAAATATGGAGCAGATCTTTTAACTTACTGGCCACTTGCTCCTTCTGCACGCTGTAGACGATGTTGCTGTTCGGTTGTGGTCCGCCCTGGTAGTAGATTTGTATGCTGGAGCCCACGATGAGCGTTGAGTTACGCGGATAGAGGCGCAGAGGGGCAAAGACCTGCACGTTAAGCGTCTCGCTGGTCACCTGGTGATCCTTATTGCCGGTTTGGAATATGATTTTGGTTTCGCCAACGTTGTTGCCAGTTATCTTGTAGCGTATTTCGCCTAGACCCAAGTTATGCTGGTCATCTAGCTTCACGCTCAGAATGCTTGGATCGAACACCAAGGATGACAGCTGGTAGACACTCAGCATGTTGGGATCAATGTGCAAAAGGTTCTCATTGGTGTCGTATAGCCGAACAATAGCCTCAAGGGAATGGGTTCGCTCTACGCGATCTAGTGCCAGCACGGAGATGGCGCCGATACCCACAACAGAGATGGATAAATGTGCCGGCTCGTTCATCAAGCAACGATCGGTTATCTCCAGACGCACATGACCCAGACGCAACGGTGTCAACAGCAAATATTGCTGCTTCTCATCATGCACCACCTGCACGATTCCCTGTTCCGACAGCTCCAATTGGAAGAAGCCGCTGCCCTGGACCGTTGGTATACGCTCACTGTGGGAAGGTGCCATAAAAATACTAACGTGATCGTATGGCAGCAAGGTACTGTTCACCGTATGGAAGCGTATCTCGTTCTCGATTACAGGTTTGATTTTTTCACCCGTCTTAGGCTAACAATAAAGGAAGATCCATTAGTTTCATCAAATAACAATAATCCTTTAACTACTCACGTTCTTTACACCAAAAGGTGGACGCTCTGCGTAGATGCCCAGCTGAGCCAGCAACTTGTCTTTGTAATCAGCTACTGTGCCCTTGACGCGGAAGTTGTCTGCGACTTCCCTTAGGGTCAGAAGGAGAACATTGCGTCCCGGCAGACGGACACCATGGTAGATCTCTACTTCGTTTTGCTGCTGGTGGGGTATGCTGTCTGTTTGGTACCGTTCATCGCCAGCCGCAAATTCCCATTCCAGATGCAAAGAGCTGATGTTCATCAGCTTGCGATTCTTAACATCCTGCACCTCGATTTCAATACCGAACTCGCTTTCCTCCTCCTTCAAATATAGCAGGGATGAGCGCAACTCAACTGGACAGGATTGACGCAATTGTTGACGCGCATAGAGCTTTAGGAAACGTGGACGAACACAATGCACCTTGGTCGTAACTTCGGCATTGTAAGCGGCAAATTTGGATGTGGCCAATGCGTTATGCACCCGGTACGTAAACTCTGTTGTGCCCAGTTCCTGGCACAGCACGTTAAAGGCAGTGAGTGCATTTTGCGTATCAAATTCAATTTCGTTCACACGAATTATTTTGGCACTGTAATTACTGAATTTGGTGAGCTCCGCCTCCAGCGTAAATATGCGTTGAGGTCCATGTGAGTAGATAACATTGCGCGATGCGCCAATGGGCAATACCAATTCATTCTCCAGGGGATTAAGTACAGTTAAAGGCTCAAAGACATGTAGATCGACTGTATCCTGCAGCACCTTATCCTGGAAGGTGTATGAAATGCGAAGCGAGGTGCTACCGACAGCTGTGCTGCGTAGTCGCAGCATATGGCATGCCTCAGGGAATAGCGTATCCTGAAATTCAGGACCACCGTTGTCCAGTTGAAGTATTTGATGTGAGAAATCCAATTGGAAATGCAAATTATCGCACTTGGTATAAGGCACATATGTGTCATTGATATAAGCATAGATGGCCACATGCAGGCATACATAATCCCTCAATGCCGTCTCAAAATTGTACAGCTTGATTTCAAGTTTCTGTGGTGGCAAGAAGTAGATCTGTGCCTGGCGCGACACCTTCTGGTTTTTGGCCAAAGCCACCCTGACGGTGGTGTGCGCGGCCATTTGTATGCCTCCATCCAGGTCCTGGGTGTTGCCTGACAAATAGACATTACGAATGTCCATCGTTGCCAGACCCTGACCATCGATTTCCAGTACTTGTGGATTGCCTGAGAACCACTCGTAGTTATAATCTCCACCAGCTGCATAAAATTGAAGTTTTTGCGGCTTGTTAGTGTTCGGATCATAGGGCAAAATTACTTTGCTGGGCCGCAGAACCAGATTCTCATATATAAACATCTTTTCTTGCACGGAAAGCTGCAAAGATTTAAAAAATAACAATTAATTTAGAGTCCAATGGAATACTTCTCCAACTTACATCTTTGTAGGAGCCATAGACTGCTGTCACGCCCTCCCTGACTGCTTCTCCATATAGCCGGCTGCCATTGCTGGTCTTCTTGATGATGTTAAATAGCAGTTCGTCCAGTTCATAGCTAATAGCATAGCGCGTACCCAGTGTGATTTTTTGTCCATCGGCGGTCAAGAGATCTAAAGCCACCTCATGATGTTCGCCTCGCACAGTTACCCAGTTGTAGTGTGGCAAAAGGTTGACTTCTAATTTTTGGGGTTCAGCAACAGTCAGCAATGCGCTGGGACCCTTGGGCTTATCGATTGCAGTCTCCTGTGGCATGTTTCGATCCCGCAGGAAAACCTGAGTTCGACCCAAACGCGAGCCTGTTGCGCTGCTCTGCTTTAAGTAAGCAATATCTGTGTTCTCAATCTCTAGGTAGTATTGATTATTGTCCGTTATGTCGTACAGTTTGTCCATCTTGAGTTGTAAAATCCGGAAGTTGATTGTGTCGCCAGCCAGAATGGTCACCTCGGAAGGCTCAATGATAATGTTGGCCAACACGCTGATGTAGACCTCAATAGGCGGCACATGGCGGTATTCGGGCTGCGGCATACTTACTGCCACCTTGGAAGTGCCCGTGTTGATACCCTCCAGCAGTATCATGTATCCCTTGAGGCCAGCCGCTTCGAATTTCTCTAGTGAAGGGGGTACTACATGAAATGGACTGTCTGAGAAGGTAAGAAAACGCATAGCTGGCGGCATTTTGTTGCTCGACGAGGATATATCCCAATTAAACTCAATGCCCTCCAGTGTGAAGAACTCATTGCCTTGGGAATCAAACGCGTGCAACTCAAATGTGGCAGGAGCCTCCTCAAGGTACAGTTGGCGTGTCGCGGTGCGCACATTCAGTCGATCAATTGTATCGACTATCACATCACAGCGAAGTGTTGCTCCAGTGGCCAGCTCCTCGGCGAATACAATCGCAGTGTTGCGGCGTTCTTCGCGCGTTTGAACGGTGACAACAGCCTGACTCGCGCATTCGCTGAATCCTTTGTATATTGGCGTTACACTTATTAAGTCCTGACGTGACGAAGTCCTAGAAAATGACGAATAAACAAATTAACAATGCATTTTAGGTTAGAAGCCGGCACCGGCTGTCTCAGTCAACAGACGCACCATTTGTAGCAATTGGGATCGACAACTTCTAAGGTAAAATTAACACTTTTCTCTTTAAATATTGGTAGCAGCACACGCGGGTGATTTAACTTAGCCGAATTAACGGCATTTGTTAATATAAAAAACAGAAAAAACAAGTAAAATGCGCTACCCATTTTGGCAAATGTAGTAGCTTCGGTGGGTAATGCTTGGCTTGTGAAATAGTTCAATCGAACCAGTCCGATTAATTTCGACCGATAACTAATCAAATAAAAGGCGCCATTCATTTTGGCACGTGGTATGTTTGCTGTGAACTTGTGCTATCGAACTAGACGTTTGTCATTAGTCCGATTAATTTATACCGCAATCGATAGACCAAGATATGTTGGCGCCAAAATTAAACAAAGAAACGCGTATATGTTAAATAAAACGCAACATAAATATGGAGTATGATATGGTATATATTACCCTTTATACAAAAAAACATAACAAAATATGTAATAAGCACCGATCACAATTTTCCGAATGGACCTTCGTCATCCAAAAAGACATCCAATTCCAATTTGTGCATGTTTTCTGGATAGCATGCATATTTGCTAAAATCCTTAACACCAACATCTAACAAAACTTCATCGTCAATGAAGAAGTTTCCTGTATATTCTTTAGAATCGCGACAGAAAATTGCGTATGCTGCGTCTGCCATTATGTCCGGTTTACGTGAATACAATGCACCTTCTGGACCGCGCAACATATCGACTGCTGCAGTGTTAATAGTCGTCCGAGGCCATAAAGCATTGACGGCTACACCCTGATCTCGGAACTCCGCGGCCATGCCCAACACACACATGGACATGCCATATTTAGCTATGGTGTAAGCCGTATGATTGGCAAACCAATGAGGTTTCATGCTCAGCGGGGGCGACAAGTTCAAGATGTGTGGATTATCACTTTTCAACAAATATGGTAAGCAAACTTTGGACCTGTTGAATGTAGTCAAATAGTCACGATACAATTCTATGTAAAATATCAGATTTACTTACACTAAGAATGTGCCTCTGGTGTTAATGTTTTGCATCAGGTCATAACGTTTCATCTCCGTATCGAGAGTCGAAGTTATAGATATTGCACTAGCATTGTTCACCACAATATCGATGCCACCAAACTTGGCCACAGCAGCTTCCACTGCTTGTTTAATTTGTTTCTCATCTCGAACATCAACAATACAGGCCAGCGCCCTGCCACCAGCCTTTTCGACTAAAGGTTAAAACCGAGATAAGAAAAGTTCTTAATGTCACATTGGAGGTGCAAACTCCAACGTAATTTAGAATACAAAGGGCAATACTTACTCTCTTCGGCGGCCGTATAGATAGTACCGGGTAGCTTTGGATGTGGCTCAGCTGTTTTAGCAGCTATAACGACATTTGCACCATCCCGCGCCGCTTTCAAAGCAATTGCTTTCCCAATGCCACGCGATGCGCCCGTAATAAAAAGTGTTTTTCCCTTCAATTTCCTTTACAAATACAAATCGTTGTCACCATTTTACACGTAAGCTAGTTAAATCTTACCCATTGTTCCTCATCGTGTTATTTTGGTTGTATCAGGATGATGAAGCAAACGATAACTGCAGACAAGATTGGAGTCAAAACAAACAAGGTCCAATTGCTGCCAGCTAGTGTAGCCACATACTACAAAGTAAACAGTGTGGTATCACTGGTCATACTTAACAAGCCACTTAACATTTGTCTGAACTGTTATTAACAGCGGACTTTGTGTTTGTTTTTAACCGATTTGTTTTGTAGTAAAATTTATTTATTTTTTTCAAATAAAATAATGGTAATAAAACTTAATGTATAGCCAACACAATTATTACAGCCCAAGCTATAAAACAGGCGTTTGCAAAGCATTCCTGAATTTAAATTTGTTAAATTAATGTTCATATCACGTTCGATAGCACGACATGCACCTGTTGAAATGTTATCGTTAAAAAATATTATTAATACTAGTATCGGCATGAAAGTGACTGATATTCGTAAATAATATCGTTTAACAATATTTTTAAGTTTTAAATCATAAATGTCACTCATTCTAAAATATTATTATTTTAATTGTTACCCAATTTTAAAATTGTTTTACATCACTTTTCACAATGTCTAGTCAAAAGGTTTATATTCTGTATTCTGTGACTCGTTAATTTTAGTCCATCTCTAGAAAAATTAATAACATTCGCAGCACTATAGAAAAAACATTTGTTACCGGTTGGGTGTGTGTTACGGATCAGGACGTAAAGGACGCCACCCAGTTTTTTTCAAACAATTTATGAAGAAATAAGTTGTTATAAGACAATGACAATAAAAGAACGAACAATAAAAGAAAGGACGTTCTTCAAGAAGTATTTGGCAATAGAAACGGCACACCTAAAGGATTAATTACAAACAATGGCTTCCACGGAATCCGATGCCCAACAGGCATCCGCAGGAGATGTTTCTGCACACGATTATATAGAGCTGAAATCCATGGAAGATGTAGAGGCTCTAGAGAAAAAACAGCTTTACACGTACATTGAAAAGTTACACGGGATTATAAGAAAATACGACACCAAGATTGCAAGCTATAAACAAAAACTAAAACACTTTGTGAGGCGCAAGTATTTATTTACCCCGTATTACACATAGGCTAATCTGATCAACCTTTGTACTTGCAGCTAAACAAGGATACAAAAGTCTATGGAGAGAAGTGCACACAAGTGGCAAACGGCGACTTACAAGATGCATCCAACGAGGAGAGCAATGATTATGAGAATGGCGAGGATAAGGAAGAGGCCGCCAAAGAACGTGAGTTTAAATTAAAACAATTTATTAAGACTATTAAATTCTACAAGGGCATATTATGTGAAAGATTTGCTAAATGCTGATTAGATCCTTTACTTAGTTTTGCTAGCCACTGCAGCGACTAGCGCTGCGCCACGTCCAGATCCGTCCTCTGACAACATAATGTCAAACGTCTTGTCAGACATTACTAGTCTTTGCAATGTTTGCCGTATGTAAGCGTCGAAGAATGGATGGTATCGGTACACAGATCCATCAATGCCGACTACGACCTTGTGGTCACTGATTCTATTGATTAGTCCACTGATTCCAATGCCAACCAAGTTGGCGGCCCGTTTGGACACGCACTCGCATATGTATTTGATCTTCTGGCAGTCCTCATATGATGCCTTTTCTACTCCAAACATCTCTTTCACAATGCGTCTTGTGTTTGAAAACTCAGGAAATGAATCGCTTTCCACTTCGGATATGTGTTTCGTCTCAAAGATATTAGGTTTGCTCCGCAGAATGGTTATAAACTCCTCACGTTTCGTGCTCTGCTTAAACACTATGTTACGTTCCAATGCACGTAGGAGCACCAGTCGCACGAGATCGCCCAAATACATACCAGAGGTCATTTTCTCGAAGATTTGCTCGGAACGGTTAATCGATTTCTGATCCACCTCGTAATCGTAGTCTGTGCGCACTAAATCCAGTTGGCCGCTCTCACCGAAAGCGCCCCACTCTATATTAACAAGAACTTGCTTTTGCTTGAGCTTAAAATCGTTTTCGAGCAGGTCCACGTTATCCACATGCTCCACGTAGCAGGCATTACATCCTGTGCCCACAATGACGCCCACACGGCATTCGGGATTGCGATGAGCGCAGGACATAAGCGTTCCTGTGGTGTCGTTCAGTATGGCCACCACAGCAATTTCCACGTCGTTGCGTCGCTGGATAGCCTCATGCAGCAAACGGCCTACGTCCTCGCCTTCGACGCCTGGACATTTAAATCCCTTGGTCCAACGTGCCAGCAGTGCCTCCTTGAGACCCACCTGCACGCAAGGAAACGAGAACGTAAATCCCAGCGGCAGATAAGATTTGCGCATGTTGTGCTTCTCCACAAACTTGGCTAAGCACTCAGCTATGTGATCGAACAGGTCCACTCCGGGTCCAATCATCAGATCTTTAGGTATTGCGTAGATCTCTGACTCGACCGTGGCATCGTGGTGACCTTTAAGTGAGACAAGCAGCACACGGAAGTTGGTGCCGCCCAAGTCCAATGCCAAATACTTTCCAATCTCATCTCCAGTGGGCAAATCCTGCACATATGTGGGAAAACATTTCGTGTTGGCCTTTCCATGCGTGGAACGCCTTAATCCCTTGCTAATCTCACTGCAGAAACCACTGTAGACCTCTTGCACCTGATAATCGCTAAGCACAAACGCTTGCATAAGTTCTCGCAACTCAACGTCCACCATTTTCCTATGGTTAACTTTCAGCTATTGGATTCTAACCGTCTGGTTCGAGGGTTGAGTATCGACTAACCAGGCACCTGCCTGTATCGCCGGGAACGCCGTGTGCTCCGTCGGTAACTTGCGCCGCAGCTGATAAGAGTTTGCTCAAAATTCGCATTTGCAATTGCCCCCAGACGCAGTAACAACTGTGCAATCTTTGCATCAATTTAACACAAAAAACACCTAAACACAGCTAAAGCGAAATCTGCTGGAACTAAATGGAAATACGCAACGTATGCTAAACGTCAGAGAGTGTTGATAACTAGTGTGACAATTAGAGCTGAGTCTAACACCCTTCTTATTTACAGCGCCTTACGTAGGAGGCATACAGATTTCGTTTCGGATCTTGTTGACAAATGGAAAGCCTAATCAATAATCTGCTTCCTCTCGAGATTTTATAATCTTATACATAAAATAGTTTCATGAAGAAGTTCACTTACTTCCTGCTTATAAGTTTTTGGTAGCACCGATTTAGTTCCAGATTGTTTATTAATCTGATCCCCTTTACTTATTTTCATATTAAATAACACCCAGAATTTCACTTTAATAGCATTCTCTGTGTGCTGCGACTTGATAGTGCTATAAATTCTCGTCTTTCAATTAGTTTATTGGCAGCACTCGTACACCTGCTATAAACGATCGCCCGAGGGCGTATTTCTCTGTATCGCTAAGAAGTCTGTTAGGTCCGCTGAGCGCTAATTTATTTTATTGCTATTTATTTTTGTTTTTAAAAATCATAAACCTCTGCGTCAAACATTGAGGCTTCTACTTAATGCGACAGATAAGGCGTTAGTTTACTTCCCCGACAGGCTGGGGGACATCATTATATAACGAACTTGACATTCGCCCAAGGCATATTTAAGTACAGATGTGGGGGTTTCCAATAGCTCAATATCGATCATCAGATTGGAGCTAGTTAATGAGCAAGTTTTTCATTTTACAGTCTCGGCCACAGATGCTTTCAGCTTTGTGGATGAAATGCGGCAGGCAGCGAAGCACGCAGAGAACCTGAACAACTTCGTCTACGAGCCCACATCGGGCATGTACTATGATCCCAAGACTGGCTACTACTACAATGCGGTAAATAATTTATAACAACCTAATCTTTATGACGTGCAATGCATCGTAGTGCACTGCATTACATTTACGCTGTGGTCTTGTGGCAGTTGTTGTATGACTTTTGGAGGTTATCACTAATGATGAACCTACATCAACGCCCCTGCACACAGATAGTTATTGTAATCATCTACTATTTAACATACATAACAAACTATCTATCTTTTCGTGTGATGACAGGAATATGGGCTCTATTATGACGGCAATACGGGCTGTTATTATAGCTACGATCAGGCGAAAGATTCGTACGAGTTTCACTCACAGGCGCAGGTACAGGTGAGTTGACGTGGCCGCTTCAATGACTCCACACGATTAACCAAGATCATTTTCTACCCTCCTCGTATTTGCAAGTGTGCGCAGCGCGAGAGCCTCCATTACTGCGATGATAGTAGTAGACTCTTAACACGTTTTCGCAAACTAAGCATAGACCAAATGCGTAGCAATGCATTAGGTAAGAGCCGTACCCCAGAATGTGCGATAAAAACGTGGATTTCTTTTTTCTCACTGGTTTCAGGCAAACAGCGCTGCTGCCAAGGGCGAGTCATCCACCGAGCAGCAACAGCAGCAGCTCCAGGCTGACGATGACAATCAGGATGATGATGTTGAGTTCGACGAATACGGCGGCGTCATAACGGATAGGGAGACCCTGCAGGAGATCAAAGCCGAGAAACTAAAGATCAAAGAGAAAGCTGCGAAAAGCAAACGCAAGGCCAAAAAGCATAAGAAAAAGCAGAAGAAGGAGCATCGCCACAAGTCCAAGAAGCGTCATAAGCATCGTGACAGCGATGAGGATGACGATAAGGAGTACAGCCGCAAGAGGGGACGCAAAGCACAAGATGTGGAAGACGGCGAACTCTCGCAATCCTCAAGCAGTTCCAGCTCCGACTCCAGCGGCGACGAGAGCGGCAAAAGCGACAGCAGTGTGCCTGTCTTCAAAGCTGGTGGCCGTTTCCAAGGTGTTTAAGAAGTTCGCGTTTTTATCCTGCACCTCACACAATTTGTTCCATACTCTAATCTTCCTTTATAACTGTATAACTGTAGACATCGCCAAGAAGTATCCACCTTCGCTGCGCATCATTGTCCAAGAAACCAATGTCCAGGAGCTGAAAGTGGGCAGCCTGCATCTGATTACGTACAAGGGCGGCTCGCTGGGACGCGAGGGTGCACACGATGTCATCATACCCGATGTGAATGTCAGCAAATGCCACCTGAACTTCTACTATGACACTAAGCAGGCCATATACAAGTGCCGCGATCTGGGCTCCCGCAACGGCACCATACTTAACGGCACCCGCATGTCCGAGTCTAAGGAGGCCAGTGAGACGCAGGATCTGGTACACGGCAGTGTCATTACCATAGGGCAGACCAAGTTGCTCTGCCATGTGCACGAAGGCAACAGCACGTGTGGCTTATGTGAGCCCGGCTTGCTAATTGAGACACCGGCGCCTGGAGCAACAACAACGGCGCCCACTGCCAACTTACTGTCCCACAAGGAACAGCTAAAGAAGCTGCAGAAGAAGTACGGCCTGGAGAACGAAAGTAAGTAATAATAGTATGAATTATAAGATGGAAATTAACTCCAACTTTTTCTATCCCTTTAGAATTCGTGGAGGCTAGCGGCAACTCGAATCCCAACTATAACGATCGCAGTGCACAGAGACGCATCAAAGTGGGCAGCAGCACGGACAAGGAGAAAACCGAGGTCGCCTGTGTCAACACGTGAGTGAAACGCCCAGAGCGCAGCTTCAATGTGTTTAACTTAATTCTTGATTTGCAGTGAGATCGCAAGCTCCAACAAGGGCTTCAAGATGCTGAGCAAGCTGGGCTGGCAGAAGGGCGATACCTTGGGCAAAAGCAATCAGGGTCTACTAGCGCCTGTAAGTCACTGCTGGAACCTAAGCAGGTTCCACTGTTAATTATACACCTGGTATTAATTCACTTATCGCTAGATCAACGTTGTGGCCAATGAGGGGACCACCGGCTTGGGCAGCAGTGAGCCCCAGGGGACCAGCGGCTCTCGCCCGATGGACAAACGGAAACTGGCCAATCTGAAGATAACGCAGGCACGATATCAGCGCGCCAAGGATATATTTGTGCTGTCCGACGAAAGCGATTAAGACGAGTATAAAGAAAAATTCGTAATTAAGTTTGAAACACATTTAATTAACAATTACTCATACATTTTATGGTCATAAGTGTAATACATACAAGTCTATTATATGTAGATATCGAGCATACAAACGTATAAATATATATATATATATATTATGTAATTAAAAAATCTTTCTATATAAGGTTAAGCTATCAGTCAATTAATTAATTTTGCTTCGCCCATAAACTCAATAATAATATTATTTATAATTAGAACTAAAAGCGAAAAAAAACATGAAAAAATCATAAAAAAAGTATAATGTAAAGTAAATATAAACATAAATATAAATATAAACTAATCGTGGGCGAAAGTGCGCGTGCCAACCAATTTATAAATTAATTATTAATTAGTTTAAATGTTTAATTTAATTTAATACAAAAGCCTCTTAAGATATGTGGTTTTCTCTTGTCATGGATGTTACATAAGAATTGTTGCTGGAGTTGGTGTGGATAACGAAATGCGCTAATACTTTGCCAAGTGCATATACGAATATATCTATGTATTGGTTATTTCTTTATGTATACGTATGTATGTGTGTGTGTGGTGTAAGTGTGTGTGTTTATAATATGTATATAGTGGAAAGTTGGCGGCAGCCTAAGGCCCTTGCACCGTTGACAACACAAACAAAACGCACAACGAGAATCTTTGGATGTTGGAACTACACAGAAATGCGCTATATACGCTCTATATGTAAGTATATATATATACTTTATACTATATCCATATGCTATCGGGATCTATATATATTTCGCTAATTTGATCTAACAAACGCCCGCTGATCGAACGCCTATGAAATAGCCTGTGGCACACGAATCCTTGCGCATCTCACACCACGAATTGTACGTGTGATTATTGTGGCCACAGATTTTGTCCACCCGGAATGGCTATAAACGAAATTTATAAGTTAAATGTAAATTCTTCTTCTGCGGTTTATGTGTCTTACGTACCGTTCGCTGCTGCTTGCGGGGGCATTTGTAGCGACAGGAGACGCAGCGCGGCATGTGCGTTTGGAGGTCCACCAGGCAAGTATCCTTTGGGCCGCAGTTGATGTCTGCACAGGTGACGCGGTCCGCTGCAAGAGAAAAGAGAGAAGAATACGTTTTACGAGTCATACATTTAAAGCAGCTCCACTCCAAGTTAAGTTTAAGTTTTTGCATTCTTTTTATGTCTGGCAATTTCGGGTTCGTTTTAATGGCCCCTCGCGCATATCCTGGCCAAAAATCATGTGAACTCTGGCAGGTGTTGTTCGCTGCCTGACTGGGATTTCTTGTCTGGAACAGGCAGCTGGAATACCCACGAAACAAACATATATATATATATATATACGAGAAGATACTCAAAGTATAAGGAATAAGATACTTTTCCTAAAGTTAAGATTAACTTTGGGCTCGACTTGGAGAGGAGCATATTAAGTCGAGGCAATCTTTGCTAAACAAATGAGTTTTTCTAAGTGCAGATAACTCTACATAAATAAATGATAAATCAAATATTTATGCTAATAAACTGTTCCTTCCAAGTTCCTGGGACAAGTTTTCAGAGCACTTCTTCTACCAATATTCTCGTTTGCTGGCAGCGCTTCTGGCCATGATTCAAACCGCTTACAGCTGTTTTGGCTTTTTAAATTGGGTGTTTCTGGTTGCTTGGTCTGTCGGTCTGTCCGTCTGTCCGTCTCTAGAGCGCACACTGCAATTTTCATCGCTGCCACATTATTTACACCACAGGCTCTGGCTGCGGCTCGTACTTGCTACATACAATGTATCGAGGAGCCCGCCCCATTCCTGACATGCGCAAGACGGTAGCCAAGTCAAGGCAGCCAAGCGGCGCAGTCGCAAACGTCGTTTCCACACACACACACACACACACCTGTCGTTCACATGGTCTTCGACTTGGGACTTGGCAACAATGTTGCAAAACGCCCTGGGGTAATGTTGTGAGCAATTGCTTAGCGCAACTTGCACCGTGTTGCAGCGGCAGATGTATAATCAGATATCTGCATAGCTCCTGGAGGATGGCGACGGTGCGTGAAAGGTTGACCGCCTGGCGATTCGTAACAGTTAAAGTTTATTAATTTCAACTGCCAACTTTAGCCGCAGGCTGCAACGTCCTTTGCAAGGGTACCACCAACCAGCCTCCCCCCCTACTGCGGCCCGCCCCGACGCACTTGTACTTGTACTTGTTGATTGTGATGGATATGTCGGGCTTGGCGGCGTGGCTGCGCCGGCTGATAATGCCGTCACAATGCAGCCCAACTGTAATTTGTTATGTCGTCGTGGTTTAATCAACGCCAGCGGCACCCAGAGTCCCGTCCATCCCTCCATCCGTCCATCCGGTTTTTGTCGAAGCAGACGCTGCTGCTGCTGTTGCTGCTGTTGGCTGGCGGAACTTATTGCAACATTGTGTGGCATGGCTAAAGATTCGTCGTGGTCGTGGGTCATATGTGCGTTTGTCAGTGTTTCTGTTTGCCTGTATGTGTTTGTGTGTGTGTGTGTGTGAGTGTTGGCCATTGGCCATTGGCCATTACCCATTGCCCATTGCCGTAGCTGGGCTGTCTGGCCATTTTGGCATTGCGTGTTGTTTAAGGTGATTTTAATACGATCGTAAACTTCAGCCGGCCCAGACGCAGCAGACGCTGAGCCAGACAAAAGTGACGTCGTGGACGTTGGATTGTGAACGTTCAACGGTGAACAGTGGATGGGGGTACAGGGACAGGGACAGAGGACAGGAGACAGGAGAGAGAGAACAGGGAACGAGGAACGAGGAACTGAGCCGGACCGGACAGGCAGTTGCAATCACAGAACCTGCGTCGCCCCTCATCTCATCCTCATCCTCATCCTCGACGTCCTCGTCGTCGTCGTCGTCGTCGCGAAAATGGCGTTTTTAATGGCTTGTACGTGTAGTCATATTTCTTGGGGCAAGTTTCCGTGGCTGCGGCTCAGACCGCTCAAATCGCTCAGACCGTGGCTGGTCGTTTTTGGGGTCTTATAGGCTCTCGATCGCGACGCAGCAAATATTTATGTGAAAGCACACAAACACACGAAAACCATAAACTTACTAACCATAAAGATAAAATGCTCAAAAACCAACAAATAACACACACACACACACACACACACACACACACATACTTAGAACAAGTGTGTGTATGCATTATTTTATCGGCTGACGATCAACATAAAGTCACAGACAGAGCAGCAGGCGCAGGAACAGAAGCTGCCCCAAGGAGCAGAAGAAGCCTTTGCACGCCAAGATCATCAGTAAGCCAAAAAAACAAACTGCACGCACACACGCACACACACACACACACACATTTGTGTTAAAAGCAAAAGTGAATAATTGTTAATGATCTTAATTTATTTTAATATCCGGCTACCGTGCAACTTGCAACGTGCAACTGGCTCTAGACTGGCCACCGGAGGAGGGGGCTGCCGCGAAAGGTGCGCAAAATTTATGAGTTTCTTTGCGCAGACAGCAAAACTAATGACGAGGTTAGGACAACAACCTTGACGAGTCCGACTCCGACTCCAACTCCGACTCAAACTCCGAATGAATGAATGGATGAATGCTAGCACATACTATGAATTCAGTGAGCTGCCACATGAATAGCATTTATGAATATTGCATTTACAACATCGAATTCCAGTTACTGAATAGACTCGAAACCAGCTTTTGGATAATGAATACTCAAAGATTCGGATGAATGCGGAAATGTGAATCTGCATAGAGATTCAGAAGGGGATCTAAAGTTGAGCAACTGCTCAATTGAATGGGAGTGGTAATGGGTAACAGATAACTGATTGGTCTGATTTACTTAAAGAAATGATCCTTCTGTGATATGAGATATCTATTTGGAGATATTAACCACAGAGTTTGAAAGAACAGATGCCATAAGGAAGGACATGTCCTTAGTAATAAGTTCAGGTGGCAGGTTTCAAGAGTCAATTTTCCTGAGAAGCTTCCTCAGAGCAAAGCTGAGCTGAGCTGTAGGTTTCATATCTAGCCTGACTATAATAATAGTTATATAACTGATAAATATTCAATTTGAATCTTAATTCACACAAGTTCTACTAAACAGCTGAAACCCATTCAGATGGCTATTAAAATGAATGTCGTTTAATGGATTATATTAATATCTGATTCAATTCACACACAGACAAAACAAAGACTAAAGAAACTCATTAAGAATCGCATTGAACTTGTCGGAACGCCCCACTTATTCAAAGCTGCACTCGTAAATATGAAAAGTATTCAAAACTAATGAAATATTCATATCGAAATCAAAGAATATCTATTGGATATTGGGTGGACAATGGACAAGAGCAGCTTTTAACAGTGTTTTATAATTGCCGGACTTGTAAGAGGAGAATTTTGGTCAGCAGCAGCAGCTGTTGCTGGTGTTATTGGTGTTGTTGCTGTTGTCGTGGAGTTGGTTACGTTTTGTTTTAAATACAAGTATGTGTTTTCAACATTAATTACAAGCTGTAATTTGCAACAAAACACTGCAATTAGCACGCAATTGCAGCCGGCAGCCGCCTCTGACACACTAAACCAGTTTGGGCAGTCGTCTGACAGTCTGTCTGTCCGTCTGTCTGTCAGTCGCCCAGATACAGATATGGCGCGCGAGAATGCAACACCCGCCACGCCTTTAATTGGTGTTGCTGAGACTGACACCAAGCAGGAGGTTGGTGGAGGCTGAGATGCAGCAGCAACAGCCACAGCAGCAACATCCCATTGTAGGCGGCCAGCGGCAACTGTTTGCATGTAATTAATTGGAAATCGGAGCCGATCAATCGCATTGTAACCACAAAATTAATAAGTATGAATTATGCCGAGTACAATGTTGCTGTTGTGGATGCGCAGCAGATAAAGTAGAGCAATGCTGACAGTGACAACAACAACATAAGTAACAGCAACAGCAACAGCCACAGCAACAGCAACTGGCTAATCAAATTGCTGGCAATCATGGAGCCGTATAAGCAAATGTAGCAATTTCAGCCAACAAACACCGAGAGCAACTTGATATGGCTCGGCAGTTGCAGACGACAGCGCGACAACTAAAACGACAACGGCAACAAGACAGCAACAGCAACAGCAGAAGCAACAACAACAACAACAACAAGTTGTGGTTGTGAGTCGAGTTGAAACCTCAGTCAAGTCAAGTCAATCAAATGCAAAATTGCGGTTCTGCGTTGATTGTTGTTAAATTTGCACAGCGGCCATCGTTACCAACATCAACCAAGAAGCAACAGCAACAGCAGCAACAACAATTGCCACAAGCACTGCAATTGCAGGCAATAAAACGAGAAGAAAACTGCGCGCAGAGTTTCAATTAATTTGATTGAATTTTAAAGCTTATCAATCATCAATACGCAAAATTACATCAATTGTTGGCAATAAAACGCCACTAACCACCGGCTTTCAATCATTTCTGATTGAGTTTTAAGCCCTACCCGGTGTCAATCACTACGAACATACCTCGACACGGTCCCGGATACGCAACAGCAATTGATCGTCCAATTTTGCAAATCATACGATTTATATCACAAGTGCTCCTGTAGGTCTTGCCGTCCACACCGCAAACCGCACGCTCCTCATCGATTGCGGGCTCATCCACTTGGCCATCGCCATCCAGATCGTACACCCCGTCATCATCGTCCCAGGGACACTCGATTCTGCATGGTATGCAATGCGGCATCATGTACTGATCCTCCACACAGGTCAGATTGTTTACACACTGGACGCCATTGCAGCTGGCTATTAAAGAGGGAAGTTATATATTAATTAGATAAAACATCTTTCGAGTTCATCTCAGCCGCTTTAACCTTCAGCTCGAGTGAGAGGAAATGCATCTTTTGGCAGCTTCTGCAAGTTTAACCCTGCCAAAAGCTGTCATTCCCAGCCAAAAATACTTACGACTTACTCGCAACACTCATAACAGATATAGAAACATATTCAGCAATTAGTTTCAGCTCTGTTTCTATGAAAATCTGCTGATTATCCTATAAATAAACTGTTTGCCAATTTCTATGATTAGCACATATACATATGGTATATATATATGGATATATACTTGTATGTATACATAGCTATAGATAGGCAGCTGTGTATGGCAGAGCTATAAACTGTCAAATTTATCATTGCACATGGGCCGCTGAAACGCCTTGGCGCCAACTCGGTGACACTCGCAAAAAATTGCATTCATTTTTCTGCACAAAATTACGAGTAAGTATTATTGAAGGGGATTGTTGTAGGGGGGTGGGGCGTGGAGCGGGGCAAGAGGGGGTGAGATCTGCATTGCATAGCCATTGCCAGATCGCCAGATTGCCGATTGCACATTCCAAAGAACTGAAGTTGAAGCTGGAGCTCGAGCTGGTCGTCATCGGCACGCGCCAACGTTAGATTGTTGGTTGCTGCTGCTGCTGCCACTGCCGTTTAATGTCTTGGAACAGCAAGAACATGCGACAGGACTGCAACTGCTGCTGCTTGCGGCTAATCCAACAAGTTCTTATGGCCTCGCAAACAGTTGGCTCCTCATCGTTCTTGTACGTTTTTATTGATCATTTGAGCATGTTTGCGAGTGCTTCCTGTATCATTAAATTATTACACAACATTGGCGCAACGCAGAGAGAGAGACGCAAAGGAAGGGGATTGCCGGTGGGGATTTGTGATGCTGGAATGGCCGATCGATTGTGGCTTCATCGTGCCTGTCTGGCCACTAGCGACCAGTGGACAGTGGCCAGTTGATTTCACCACTGGCGACAAGTTGTTGGCCGTAATTGAAATGTGCAATAATTTGTCATCTAATCTAATTGTGACGCTGCTGCGTTTTGGCACGCGAGCACACACACTACTCACTCTCCAACTGAATACATACTCACACACTCACATACTATTACTCATACTCACTCTTGCAGTGGCCGCGATAGGCGACCTCCAGTTGGGCGTTGTTGGTGCGGCAGGCGCGTTTGCGCAGCTGGCACTCCGTATTGTAGGTGCGTTCATCGGTGCCGCAAACCGGATTCGTATGTTGCTGCTGGGAATGGGAAAGAAAAGCATTTGCAAAATGCCGCCCCAAAGAGTATGCAATGGAAATTACTTACCACAGGCGCTGCTGGCTCATAAATTCCAGGCAGAAATGCTAAATCATCGGCATTAGCCAAGTGGCCGTGGCCGCTGCTGCCGCCGCTGCTGCTGCTGCTGGCCGATGACGCAGCCGTTTCACTTCCGTGTTCAGTCAGATACAGACGACGTCGTCCGCCAGACCCAGACCCAGACCCAGACCCAGACCCAGACATTGTGGTATTCGCTGCTGCTGGTGTGCGCTGCTGATCCTTGTGGTTGTGCTTATGCTTACGCCTGCGCTGCTGCCATCCATTGTCGTATTGTTGCTCGTGATTTGGAGCATGTTGCTGATGTTGGTGTCTGACTCGAGCTGGAGCATTGTCTTGAGACTGCGACTGCGACTGCGAGAGCGACAGCGACTGTCTATTAATGTCGTTGGCGGGTTCATTAGCATTTGCCAACTTGTGTCTAGACTGAGCCGTCTGCGCAGGCGTCGTGGACGAGTCATTGGCTCCTGTTGCTGCCGTCGTCGTCGTCGTCGTCGTCGTCATTGATCTTGTTAAGTGTTTGCCATTGTTGTTGCTGTTGCTGTTATTTTTTCTATGTCTGCGCCGCTCGTAGCCCGCTGGCGCTGGCGGCAATCTCTCCATCTCAACCTTCATTTGCATCTTCACCTTACCCCCCTTGCCCCCCTTACCCCCATTGCCCTCCATCTGCAATCGTCTCGTTGTGGGCTGCTCTTGCAATTTGCTGCTGTCTAGAATCAAAAGTCTTCTATGCTTCGTCTCGCCCTGCCCTGTTCCCCTTCTATGACTCGCTCGCTTTGGCATTGCTCTCTCTTGTTGCAGTTGTTGCTGTTGTTTTCTTTGGTTATCAGTGACGTTGCTGCTGCTGTTGCTGTCGCTTTGTTTATGCTGGCGTTTGGCGCCATCTAAACCTAAATTGGTGTTTGTAATTCCACTACTTAGACTACGTGAACCCCGCGGCGGCATTGCCGACATCGACGACGATGACTTCGCCCACGACATTTGCTGTTGCTCCGGTGCATTGTGATGTTGCTGCTGCTGCTGTTGATGCTTCCGGCGCAACGTTGCTCCACACTCGGGCGCACAGACACATTTGGGCCTTCCCTTGCGCTTCACGCACTTCTTGTTTGGCCCACATTTAAAGCCCTTGCAACTCTCTGCGAATTTCACATGGAAATATTTCAAAATTGCATCATTAATTCAGCAGCTGTTGCTGCTGTTGGTGTCACCTCAGCCAAAGGCATACTCGATTCTATGTCTACTTCACTCACCTAGGCACGGCGCACACTCAACCCCGCCTCCAATCGCCGTCGCAAAGAAGTACTCCACACTGCTCAGCTCTCGATCCGTGTAGGAGAAGGCCTGACTGGCGCCACAGCATTTGGATCTGGTGATGTTTGTCGAGAAGATTTGGTTGCATTTGCCACTGCTAAGATGCGGCTGCCAGCAGGTGCCAGCTGCAAGAGATCGATACAAATAATATAAATAATGTAATAAATGTTAAAGAAAACGAAGCGATTTCTATGAAAAGTCAATACAAAAAGATACAAAAACAGAGAGATGAAGCTACTTCAGTTAGAAGTTATATATCCATATTCATATCTTAAGGTATATACAAAGTAATATTCCTATACTTTATATATCTAATCTGATATGCACATCTTTAAATAGTTTTAATTGTCAAATGCAATTACAGATAATCCAGTTTAACCAGACTCAAGTTTATTGATCGTTTTCTATAATTAGAATTTCTGCTCTCTGAATTTCTATATATAAAAGTTTAACTAGACTTTAGTTGATTATCTTTTTTTATAATTGGAACTTGTTCTATCTCATTTTCTATATATAAAGATGTTTGTTTATAATAATTATAGTAGTTAATCTTAGTAGAAACTAGTATGAAAGGCTGGGAATACCCGCAACTTCTCTCTGAGATTCCTCTACCTACACATCTCAATTGGAATATGAATATATATAATATATCAATAAGGTCAGCAGAATATTAATACTGTCCATTAATCGAAATGTTGTACACAGATCAATTAACTAATCATTAATTGATTTATCAGAATGTTTACGTTTTATCTGAGCTTAAACACAATCGACGCATGTGTTTGCAATTTTTTAATTACACTTTTTTTATTTTTGGTTTTGGTTGAACGACTCTGAAAGTCGTAAGTCGTATGCAAATTTAACAAATTGACTAAATATTATTTCTAATCGCTGACAGCATACTCCTAATAGTACTATCCACACATGGCCAGAGTTATTTGTGGCACTGTCAGAGAGAAGAGAGTCGAGAGGGATAAGTAATAAGAAAATAGGAACGCAAATATTTTATTTTGCCGGGTGCTAATAGATGCGAGGCGAGGTCGAATATTTGTTTTGAATTTATATCTTTATTCGCAACTTCTTAAGTTGTTTTTTGTCTCAGATAAACAAACAGAAGATTGTTGTGAGAAATTGCGTCATATTTGGGATAATGTGTCACATTTAGTCGTTCAATCACGTCGAGGCGAACGAACGCACACAAAAGATACAAACGATGCGCAAAGATACAAAATGTAACCGAAATGTATGCTAAAAAGATACTGAGAACTGGCGCCACTTTAATGGGTTGTGCACATGTGCGTGTGTGTGGCTCTTAACTCTGATTTTGGGTCAAAGCCGGATGAGTGAAATGTATCTGAAAGATACACGCTGCGGCCAGCTACTTACCCGACGCGAGGCGCATGCTCAGCAGCAATGCAATTAACAGAGTCATCAATGGCAGTCCAGACTTGGCTACCGGCAACATCATTGCTCCTCTGCATGTTGTTGTTGTTGTCGATGTTCTTGATGTTGCTGTCGTGCAACGGCTGCTCTGCTGTGGACTAGAACTAGATAAATGTTGCTGCTGCTGTTGTTCACGTGCCGTTGACACCTCGTCATTAGCGTCATTGTCGTCGTCGTGCGTAGCAGTGCGTGGATATGGATGTGGCTGTGGATGTGGATGTCTCACTGCGGCCGCATTGACGTCATGGTCATGGCCAGCATTCTCATCGAGAGCGGCATTGGCAATTATGCGGCCAGCATAGCGCAAGCAATTGGCCATTGCCTGCAGAGCCTTCCATGTGATTACTATAAATAAACTTAGAATTGTGCTACATTTGCGGCCAGTTCTTGTTGTTGTTGCTGCTACTATTGCTGCTGCTGCTGACGTATGCGTCTTTGACAATGTTGTTGCCGCTAATTGGTTTGGTTTACGCGCCTCGACAGGAAGTGCGCGCATTGTCCGCATGTCTCTGCGTTTGTATTTGTAATTTGATTTTAGAAATGTCAAATTGTTCTGACTGTTTGTTGTATGTTGCTGCTGTTGTTGCTGTTGTTGCTGTTGCTGCTGCTGCTTTTGCTGCATGACCAGGCGAAGAAGGGGCAACAGCTATGGATGAATGCTGCAACGAAATTAAAGAGAACGTAAGAAATTTCAATTAAATAAAGCACAAATATTTAAGTATTTTAGACGCAATGTTAGGAGTCAGACCATAGAGCCAAGACCGTGGGCAGCCACTTGAATGAAGCGCATGCTTCAAGCAACAACATGATGCAACAGCAACAACAACACAAAGAATGTTTTTTGTAAACAACAAAAAAAAGACTGCAAAGAGGCAACAATTAAGTCTCAAACGTTGAGTTGACATTGAGCAGGCGGTTTTAAAAATGCGACTACTAAAAATAAAGAACCTGTTGCTGTTGCTGTTGTTGTCGTCGTCGTCGTCGTCTCCGCTGTCATCGTTGTTGTCTGCAATGTGCCCCGGCAGCGGCAGCGGCGGCGGCTGAGGCAGACTGCGGCTGCGGCTGAGGCAGGTGCGCGAGCTTTGGGTAGCTTTGCCGCATAATGCAGTCGCGTTTGTCTCCATCTCCGTCTTAGTCTCAGTCTCAGTCTCAGTCTCAGTCTCAGTCTCAGTCTCAGTCTTCTCGTCCGTCTCTCAGTCTGTCTGACTGTGCGTGTGTGTGTGTGTGTGTGTGAGTGTGTGTGCTTGTGACTTGCAGTTTGTTTGGCGCGCTAGTTTGGCATTTGTTTTATTTTGGCTGCTGCCGTCATCGTCATGACATTAAGGACGTGCTCAAGCCAACATATGCAGACAGGGGCCCGGGACGGACAGACGGACAGAGGGACTGAAAGACGGACAGACAGTGGCACAACCAGACATGCAACAATTGCATTGAGGCAACGAGGCACCGAGGCAACGAGGCATTCAGGAGGACAAAACGAAACGTGACTGGAGTGTGACTTGTGCAGCATGCGGCTGTTAGTTAACTCAAGCATCCTAATTTGGCCAACTTGGCAACGTCCTTGAGCCCCAAACGACAATTGTCAATGTCTTTTCATCCCAGCAACAAGAGAGCGAAAGAGAGGGAGAGAGAGAGAGAGAGAGAGGGGGACAGCCTGAAGGCAGCAACGCTAGCTATCAAATTATTAGCCTCATCCACGTTGGGCACAACCAACTTGAGAAATGTCTTCAAGCCCACCGCTTGCAGTCTGCCTGCATTTGCCTTACCCGCTTTCAGTGTGTGTGTGTGTGTTGGGTGTGTGTGTGTTTGTGTGTGTGGTGGCTTGTTTCATGTGCCTTGTGCACCGCCAGACATTTCCAGCACATTTCCTCGTAAACAATTAATGACCTACTGCGTCATGGTTCATGTTCATGACCAGGCACCAGGCACCAGTCACTGGCAACTGGCAACTGGCAACTGGCAACTGGTCAGCGGGCAGCGGGGCACCAAAAATTATTGCGTTAACATGCGTTGCGACATTTTATATGACGGTCGGTCGGCTTGGGCGGATGGTTGGACAGGTGGACAGTTGGACGATGGGCCGCTGGTCGCTTACCAGGTTAACCCGGCGTGCAATCCCCAAGCCAGCCAGACGCTGTCTGCACACCCAACCACAGGCACATCCCCATGCAGCTCCTCAGACGGAGCGCGGACCAGGTCCAAGAGAGAGAGAGAGAGAGCAGCACACGCACTTGCATTGGAGCTGCATTCCTGTCGTGCCTCGTGCAAGACGCTTGGCTATTTTTAGACCTGGCGCAGTCAGTGGGTTTATAATTCACGTTGTTGTTGTTGTTGTTCCTATGGTTGTTGTTGTTGTTGTTGCTGATAGTAGTAGTAGTTGCTGTTGTGCGTCTCGAGCCGGCTCGTCTGTTATTATTGATTTAGTTTTTCCATATCATATGGTGCAGCCCGAACTCGAAGGCTTTCCGCTTTCCGCTTTCGGTTGCAGCTGGAGCACAATATTTCGAGTGTTTACTGTACTCAAAGGTTGTTTTGAGCTCGAATGCTTGAAATTCCTCAGTGTTTACAAAACAAAAACGCCAGCAACAGCAGCAACAGCAGCAGCAAAAATTGGGTTTGAAGGAGCAAAATAAACGACGAGAGCAACAGCCGCAGCAACAACGAAAAATGCAAGGAGCAACAGCAGCAACAACACCAACAACAACAACAGCAGCAGCAGCAACAACAACAAGAGGAACGGCATAAAATGCATTCACCGCAGCAGGCAAAGCTTAGCAACTGCATTGCCAAGCCCCAATAACAACACACACACACACACACATTGGTACACACACCTTTATATACATACAGACACGTATATATATCTTATATATACTATATATATATATATGTGTGTATGTTCTTATATAGCCTGCCTTTTTCTTAATGCAGTTTGACCGTTGGCCGACGCCGCTTTAAAGACCTGTTTTCATGTTTTTTGGGCATTTATTCTGGATTTTCGCAAAATACTTTTTTTCTCTCTTATTTGTATTGAATTGCATCCTCTGCTCTGCCTCTTGTTATTGTAGTTGCGTCTGCTGCTGCCGCTGCCGCTGCTGCTGCCGTTGCTGCTGCTGCACTTCAGCAACAAGTGCATTATATTCTACAAAAAAGCGCTCAAAATAAAACTTTTTAATGTGTTTTAAATTCAACTTCAAGTGCGGTGCTAAGTTTCAGCCCAGCTCATGTGTTGCACGTAGCTCAGAGATACATTGCATCTCATTAGGTTGCACGTTGCACGTTGCTTATTAGATGGATTCACCTGCCGCCGCCTCTATGGCCCCATGCGTATCAAGTTAACGTGTTTCCCTCTTGGCCAGGCCAAGCTCATTAGCACGTGCTCAGCCTGAACTCTAGTAAGCCGATCTAAAACTAAACTAGGGAGAGATTTATGGCTGGAGGGTAACAATAGTATATAATGAAACTAGATACATAAATAGTAATACATTATAAATATGTTTGTCCATAAAACTGCTCTCTAGTTCTTTGAGTATTCTCTGTGTATCTTCTACCTTTCCGGTATAGAGATAGCTTTACGAGTGTTGATACCCTTTGCATGACTAATAAAAAGTGCAAAGGCTGTTTATATATAGTATTATAAGATATAAGTTACTCTTATTAATATTCATCTTATTATGAAAAGGTGTAGCAAATTCAAACTATAACTCTATGTGGACTTTAGCTTCGATATGAACCATACTCATATCTAACGCTGAGATTCTGGTTCGAGATTGTTCGTTCAGTTGCCTAAAAAGCGCTTTGGGATGAGGTTATAACATGGATTAACGTTAAGTGAATCAATAAGTTAATAATTAGTATAAAACAGTCAAAGATTTATAAGGATAAGCTTGAAGTAATCATACTCTTTGATATAACAAACGCAAAGGGATCCCCAGATAAGGAAATGAGTTTCACAGAAACATTCTTTCCCTATGTAAAGAGTAAAGTATAGTATATAGTCAATAGTAGTAAGTATATATATAATATATAGTAAGTAGTAGCAGGTATATACTATATAGTATATACTATTCATATACTATAGTTCCAATCTAGTTTAATCCAATCCAAGCCATAGTCACATTCCAATGTGAATTATTATCCAAACTTGATGAAACTCATCATTCAACGAGATCTGAAATGTTCTGAGTCACATTTCCTTATAACTATTATAATCTTTTTCGCATTTCTGTATAACTATTATAATCTTTTGGCATAGCCTATCTATTAATGTAATCTATCTACGCATCCGAAGCAGAAACCGAATTGAAGTCACCATTCCTTGTGCTCAATTGAGTTAACCCCGAGCCCGAGTCAGGTCTGTGAGCAGTTTTGTGTGCCGCTTCCTGCTTCTGCCACGGAGACGGCGACGTCTGGTGTGGCAACAAAGTTGCCGCGATTGCGCAATAAGTGAGGACGCGGCTGGAGCAGAAAGACGCCAACGTCTGCGACGTCTCCGAATGTCGACCTGAGTTTATTTTTAGCGCACCTCGCAGATTCGCGTCTGAGTCTGGGTCTGGGTCTCAGACTGAGTCTGAGTCTGAGTCTCTCGCTCTTTCTCTTTCTCTCTGAGTATATCTATCTTCTGAGCTGTGTAACTGTGTTTGCTGCGTGTTGGAGCAACTCCAAGGAGAAAGATTCAAGCAAAAAGGGTTAACCTCGTTTTTGGTTTCATAAATAACAAAAAAGAGAGAAGCAGCAGCAGCAGCGCTTCTTCGGAAATATTTTTGTCATTTGCCAGGAACAACAGGAAATTCCTTTCAGCAAACTCATCAAGCTTAAGTAAACGGCGTGTCAAACTGAAAGTCTCACAGTTTTGGCGCGAGATTAATGACATTTGGATAGTGTCTCCCACACCCCCCTCCATAATCCTCCATCAGCCGCTCGCATCTGTCATCCAATGCCGCCCACTTACGCATACGATATTTGCATATTCCAGCAGCAGCAGCAGCGTCGTCGTCGTCGTCGTTTGTTATGCAAGCAGTAAATTTTCAATAAATATACATAAACCAACAAACAAATCAAATCAAATTGACGACCGCAGAGCCATAGCCATAGCCATAGCCAGATCCAGAGCCACACGACGACGGTCATCCGACAGAGCTGCCGGGCAGCCAAAGTGACGCTGCCGCCGGTGGACAGTGCCGGCTGTAAACTGACAACTGCCGGCACTCACATTCTCTCTGTGTGTGTGTGTGTGTTTGTGTGTGTCAGGCGAGCCTCCCACAGCAGCCAGATACAGATACAGATACAGATACGGCTACAGATATGGATAGAGATACATTTACGGAGTAGCCGGCCGCATCATGTGATTCTCTGTGAAGCTCTGTGATCCATTCGATGCTTGTTTGTTTTCTCAGCGCTCGAACGTCACGCGTTCGTTTGCATTGCACATACGCAACGTTGCCCGAAAACCGACACTCTTAAAGTGCTGGGCACATATTTGTTGTTTTTGCTGCTGCTGCTGCTGCTGCTGCTGTTGTGATCTAATGCACATAGAGGATGACGACGATGACGCCTCATTAACACAAACACCAACAGCAGCAGCCCAAGTAAACAGGAAATCTAAAGGATTCCAAGTTTAAGAAAGAAAAGAAAAAGCGCGCGTCTTTTGCTTTTCTCCCTCTATTTTCTTCTTTTCTTTTTTAGTTGCGTTAAATTGTTGTTTACTTCGACTTCAACATTTGTGTTTGACAATTGCTGTTGTTGTGTCTTCTATTAGATTTTCACTGTCTGCTCCCAGAGAGCAGCATAATACATAAAAGAAATAAACCATCTCATCGTTGTCGTTGTCGTCGTCGTCGCAGCAAATGAAAATAAATATTGTCGCACATGAAATTGGATCTGTTATTGAGTCTTTCGATAATTTTGTTGACAACTATGCAAGAATTTTGTTATTGTCTGCGTCTTGCAACTATACGTGGAAATATTTTATTATTACATTTATTATTACTATTATTTTATTATGTCTTGCCTTTGCTCTAAATGGGAAATGAAACTAAACTTTTCTTTGCAGCTGCAAATAGACTTAAAATAAAAGAAAACATGCAAAGTTTGCAGACTGTTTTCTGCAAAAGCCAAACAAAACAATTCTTCACACCTTTTCGCTGTTGACTTAAGGTGATAACAGTGTTAAGTTAAGGCCAGACTAGTTTTATATATAAGCCAGCTCCATTATGCGTTTACTATCTCTGTTTAAGCAGAAACTTGCAGTGGGAAAACTTATCTAACATTCAAATGGAGTCAGCTCTTCTATGATTGATCTTGTTTGTCTTGGAATGCATACAGAATGATTTAAGGATTTGCAGAGTAGGTTATAGTTATAACATAACTTATAAAACTTATCTGCTCTTACTGCATGTAAGCAGCTTTTATCGGAGTGAAATGAGAACACTTTCTTAGCCATAATTCGGCTGGAATACTTTGAGTCCATATCCCAGTAGGGAATCGATGCCAGGACTTAGTGCCAGCTTGACCACTGAGTTAACTGGTCTGCCAGGATCGATAAATCATAATAAGATGCTATAAAGTTATATATTTTATTATATATATAATTTTTAAGCCGAAGTCTTAGAACAATCGAAAGATCGACAGCTCATTTGAGCTCAGACTTATCAAAAAAAAAAACATATAATTCCACTTAAAAATTATTGATTGAAATGAAGTAATAATAATTATTAATATAAATATTAACTTAAGTAAATATTATATTAAATATTATTGACATCAAACTCACCTTTTGCAGTTGTTGAAAATTTGGAAACTTCTTTTTTATTGCAATGTTTTTTGTTATTTGAAATTTCCGTCGTTAGTTTTTCGCTTCAAACTTTCGTCACATATTTTATATAACTTTATCAACTGTTTTTTTTGATTACATTCAAAATTTACAAATAATAAACTTAATTAAACATAAATATATAAAAAAACTGCATAGCTAAACAATAAATTGCGTGTTTTAGTTGTCGCCTCTTTAAAAATTTAAACAGACATTTTAGCGCGTGTTTTTGCTTAGCTTTACATTTCACTTGAAAAGAAAAGTGAAGAAACACACAGAAAATGATAAATTACCAATTGAAACTAATTAAAAAATAATTGTGTTCATCAATTGTGAACTGTTGTCATTCAGTAGTAACACTTTTGGTAGCGCGACACAGAAACATTGAATAACATTTGAGGCTCCTCGAGTCTCCGCCTTGTGGCAAATGGGAAACGTGCGACCCAACTGATGGTCGAATGCCGACTGAATTTTGAAAACCAAAGTTCTCGTTTAGGTAGTAAAAGAGTCAGCACACAGCGGAAGAGAAAGACAGAGAGAGGGAGAGAGAGAGAAAGAGAGGGAGGGAGAGTGTGTGTGTGTGTGCGAGAGAGGGAGTGAGAGAGAGAGAACTTGGCAACATTTTGGTTTCAAACGTTTTGAGATTTTCGAGAATTTGAGATGTTTACTTGTTGCTTCTGACCTTTTTTTTTTTGTTAAGGACTAACAGTGTATATTTTAGGCCTACACTGAAAGAAATAATTATCGTTTAATATGTTAACTCATTTCCGCTGCAATTAGCAAGAGAATAGAGAGAGAGAGAGAGGAGCGAGAGTCTTTGGCTTAGCCTGTCGTTGCGGCTGCTGCTGCTGCAGTTGCAGTTGCAGTTGTTGTTGTTGTTGCTGTTGCAGTTGCAGTTGCAGTTGACTTGCTAAACAGCTGATGTTGCCCCTGGCTCTTATTTCTACTTCTTTTTTCAAATGTTTCTCCCTCTCTCTCTCTCTCTCTTCTAAGTGTGTGTGTGTGCATTTCCGGCTGTGTTGCGAGCAACATTTTGGGTTGTTAGCTGCATGCGGCATGTTGCCAAGCTGCAACTGCAACTGCTGCTGCTGCTGCTGTTTGGCTCATTAAATGCAGCAGCAAGTGCCTTCTTGCAGCCATATAGTATGCATAAACATAAAAATACATATCTCTCTCGCTCTATCTCTTTCTTTGCCTGGCTTTAACTGTCTATTGTTTGCAAGCAACAAGCGACCGCCAATTGGCAACTAGCAACTAGCAACTTGCAACTGGCAACTGGCAACCTGCAACTGGCAACTGGCATTTGCTAACTCTGGCATCTGGCAGACCGAGAAAAAGCGATTTCTTTATGGCGCAAACAGCGTCATAATTTAGATCTAATTGCCAGATATTTGCAAAAAAACAAACTGCACGTCGTGCACTGGGCTAAAATGTGTGCGCCGTGGCAGCAATGGCAGCAGCGGCAGCGGCAGAGGCAGTGCCAGTGGCAGCGGCCAGTTGTAGCTTCCGTAGCAGCATTACGGCAAAAATTAAGAAATTTTGATGTGCAACGAAAGACGACGAGTCGCCGCCGCTGCCGAGGCACATTCAATAAGACAGCGCAATGTTAGCCCTGGCCCTCTGCGATGTTGCGATGTTTCGACGTCAATTACGCTGAGCGTTTTATTGGCCAATGGCGTGCCGGGCGGGCATTAAGTTTGGCCCGAAGTTAGCCTTAACTAATGACATCAACAATGCATGTGTCTGCCACATTTTGGTGCAAGTGCACTGCACAGTTTGGAGTCTGCAGCATTGCGTGTGCAACAATTTAGATACCAACCGATGCAAGGGTTAGTTATAAGCGTGTACCACATGACGTATACGCAATCAACTGGCCATAGACAACAGGAGCACCACAGGACGCTGGCTATTTATTCAAATATTTCGATTAGCTGATTTCTGATTTTCCGATTGAAATATGTGAGTCAATGCGTTGTCCGCCCACCCGGATTTACTATATAGCAGATCAATTGCATGGAAATGCTGCCATGAGATTGAAAATTTTGTGCATTTTCATTGCCAGCACACACAGAGGATTTTATTTATACTATGCGCAATGCAAATTAAAATCAAAATCAAATTTATGAATGAAATTCCATAATTGAAAATGCATATTCTTCTGTGTTTGTTTTGATTTCCGGCCGTCAAAATAAATCTAAATTTCACATCAAAGTGCAATATTTATCATAGACTATGACATTCGAGCTGCCGCAGGAAATGAATCAGATCTATAACTTATCAGGGAAACATATAGTATATAAATTACTTGGAAATTTGAATTTATAGACTGAGGCTGGACAGTCTTTGGGTCAGGCGGAGCGTATGCGTGATATCGTTCTGGACAGGAGGGAAATGCAATTGGCGGACCTCAGGCCAGACAACATACGAGTACGACTGACTGAAGAGGGCGTCCATGTCACGTGCGTGTGTCCAGTGTATCCGTATCCAGTGTATCCGATATCAAATGAAACGGATGACCAAACAAACCCGATTATGGGGTAAACATCAAAGTGACGCGGATTGTATGTTATTGACATTTAAACGGACGTTCTCTGTTGAAATATGAAGTCGTAAGTCGAATGCAACTTATATCCGTTTGAAGAGACATTTCTCACGCTAATTAGTACACTGCAACTTGCACCATGAGTAGGCGTGGTCACCGGGGTGGGCGTAGGGGGCAGCTTAAGTGGCGGCAATTTGCGGTACCTCAAGGATATTCGATGACAAAAAGAAATTGCTTTGCGTTAAGCTGTCTGCCAGTTGTCTCGTCTAGACTGATTTGTGTGTAAGAGTATGTAGATGTGTGTTTCTGTGTGTGTGAGTGTGTGTGGTTGTGTGTATTTGTGTATTAGTCCGCTTAGGCTTGTTTCTGCTGTCGGCACTTTACATCAAAGCAAAAGCCATTGCAATTGGCTAGACAGCGTCATTATAATCCTCGTTAGTCGGTTTGCAGTTGGACAGTCAATGTATGTGCCGTGTGTGTGTGTATCTCAGTGTGTGTGTGTGCGTGCGTTGCATATGTTTGTTTCAGTGTGCGTTGTGTACGTGTGTGCAACATTGTTGATGTGCACATCTGCATAAATTAATAGTTTCGGCAATTGCAATCTTGAATTATGCAGGTAATTCTCGTGTGCATGCATAATTGAGCGTTACGTATTAATTATGTGAAATGTGGTACAAAATCTTATTTTATATACATATTTATAGAATTAAATTGTCTCATAATTCAAACGGGCAGCTTTCATTTCCACGTTTCGCTTGCTTCGGGCATGGTTAAGGAATTTACTAATTAGGCGAATTGAATTCTCTGGATTTTGGGTAAGTTCAAAAGAATTTCTTAATATTATTCAACTTGATTTTAAGTTATTTATTGCATTTAAATTTAAATTCAATTTATTAGCTTGGCCTTAAAATTAGACGTGAACAATAGTTTCTATTGCAGCTTCAAAGTATGCTATGCATTTTTATTTGTAAACTGCTTGCGTGGGAAAAGCACTGCTTGCAGAAGCACTGCACTCTGCAACCCATGTGTGCTATGCACTGCTTGTTAATGTTAGTTGGCTGGTTTATAACTTTGCTGAATGTTGTTTTGCTGCCAGTTGGTAACGCAGGCTATTAAATTTGATCCCAAAGAAACAAAAATAAATTCAATTCTTATTTATTTAGTTAAGGAGTCACAGTTTTGGAGTCTGAAATGTGATTAAAGCGCAGTTTAAGAGCCTGAGTTAGAGATCTAAGTGGCGATTTGGAAATCAATATAAGTTTTTATGGTGTTTATAACCCCAGAGTTATCCAATGGATAATGGAATTTTATGAATACCATGGAGGAGTGTGTTAGCCAAGTTTGCAGCTCCATTAATTGGTAGCTATGGCTATTAGCTGAGTACTTTTAATTGCAGACTCTTATTATTTTTATTGTTTTATTTTAACAGTTCAATAAAACTGACAATTTTTTATGAATATTATTATTTTTTTGTATTTATTCCAAATCGAATGTGAAGAAGAAGCAGCTGCTCCCTTCCATTTCCCTCCGCTGGCACTTGAGGCGTACGTCGTTTGCCTGATTTGAATTTTAATTGCAACGGCAGTCACAACTTTTATGTGAAGTGTAAAGAGCATTTAAGAGATAGTTTGATAATTTTATGATGACAACGTGCCAAACCCGACGGATGACTGGCAATCCACTCGAAGCATTCAATTGAACCGCATCAACAACTACAAAACACTCATAAAATGACAACTGAAACACTTTTTCGGGGGGAAATGTAAGAAACAATCATTCGGCTCGACGATAACTCAAAAGTGTTGAAAAGCGAATAATAAATCTAGCTTGTCATTTGTAATTTTCTCGAGAATATAAAACTCTCGTTTGACCATGACTCAAATATTATATTCTGCATAGCTCGTACAATAAGTAATGCCAGCTACTGATTGAAAAAGTTAGCTGAATTGATTCAATGGCTAAAAATATCAACTAAAATTGAAATTGGGAGTCTTCTTGGTGCCTTTGGACAAGGATGCTAATACTATATGAAGTGGCCGAGGGAAGCGGAAGTGAATCCAGGAGCACAAACACCTGTAGAAAGCAGCTTTAAAAGGTATAAATTATATATAAAGAACTGATATTCACAAATGATATAGGATAGGTATAAGAGAAGCTCTACATTGTAGAAGATTATCCTAACTCAGCTTGCCTGAAGGTTACTTCGAAAGGCAGTTTTCTCCCTGAAAGGCTGTATCTTCTTCCGCTTTTAGATTCTCTTATAGAAGAAAAGTAAATTATCAACCAGATCTGGCTTGAAAGCAGCTATATTGGCAACACTGTTAAGTACTGCCATATAGTTATCATATATGACAAGTGCAGTTCTGTAGGATTGATCGCCTGTCTCCAATTACACACTTGATTATGTCTTTGACACAATTCGCTGGGAGACCGGAAAGAAAACTGAAATGCGAAAGGGAATTGATATGTAAATTAAATGTGATTGTCTTGTCTTTCATTAATTTGAATACCCTGTACCCCATAAGAGACAGTTAAAGGGGTGTAGTTGACTATATATATATACATATATCGATTCCAGGGTATCTTATTGTTATTATTATTTTGTTTTTACTGCCAGAGAGCGAAAGTGAAAGATTTGTCTGATATTTCGCTTGAAAGGTGACATTAGGTAGGCGTCTGCTGTTTGTCTTGCCTTGGCCAACTGATTTGCCTAACATTAAGAGATCACACACTCACACACACATACAGACACATACACCTGCGCCTGCTACACTTTCTGTTTCAATTAGTGCAACGACAATGGCAACGGTCGCTTGTCTTTTGCTTTTCGATATTTGTATTTTTATAGAAAGAGTTGTAAAGAGCTGGCAACGGCGCCTGGCCATAAAGGGGTTGGCCTTTTGGCCATTTGGTTTTATGGCAAGGGTTACAGACTGTCTGACATTGATTGGCATTCCGTTCAGTTAGCCCAAATTGCAGTGGTTTATTTATGAACTGCAAACACAATATTCAGACGACCAACTCAACCGAAACCGTGACTCAATAAAGGGCTATGAAATATTTATATATATATTTTATACTTAAACTGAATCACTTTTATATGGTGCTCGGAAAATCAACACGTGCTTCAGGTTCTGATCGAAACAAAGCTTGAATGTAGTTTATATATTTTATATGGCGTATGATTGGACCGGAAGCAGAAATAGTCTGAAAATCAACTGAAGCATTCTTTAGGTTCTCTCTGGAATGTGCCTTTGAGTCGATCTCATATACTTCTTTCTTCGCCTGCCAATTCTCACTTGGATTCAATTCGTGACTCAGTTTCTTGGCAATTCACTTGGGATTCAATTGAAAGATAATCAGAGTTGAGCTTCCGAATGTTTATAGGTTTGTTATAGCCTTTAATCCATACTTAACATATGAAGGAGTTGAATCTGATCAGATGATTGCAGTCAGTTAATGTCAGAGGTCACACTGTGAGACTTATGTAATTTCCTTTGTATGTATATAAGTTATGTATATAATATATTGAAAATATTGTAACTCGATGCGCTTTCTTCCGAGCTGCAGCTGGCACACAGTATCAAAATCGAAGCTCAGGGGTGCGATCGCACACCTGCATTGATTTAGCCTTTATATGAATATAAGTAAATGGCACTTCCTTTAGCCAGTTGAACTTGCCCCACCCCTCGCCCCTCGTCAAGCTGTGCGATGACCAAATAAGGCGCCGCTTCACAATATTTTCACAGCTGCAACAAAAGGCGACAGCGACAACAGCAGAAAGCGACTTCAGTCAATTCACGTAGTGCGCTGCTATTCCATAGTTATTATTGAATCAACTATATAGTATATGGGCACAGCATATACACACACACACACATATACATATATACTATATGTTTGCTTGTGTGCATGTTGATAAATTGATAAATGGTTTTCTATAAACACGAACTGAAACATCCAAGAAAAGTTGTAAATGTGCATAAAAACTTCCGCTGCGCAGGGCGACAGATAATTATGAGAGCGCATAAATGGCCATTCGAGGGGGGCTGATAAGGAGGCAGGCAAACAGAACAGAAGAGAAACAGCAACATCAACAGCGATTAATATGGCGGCAGTTGTAGAGGGGGGGGGGGGTATGAGATCAGCTCAAGGGCAACTAGAAGTGATCCAATCCAACTTCCAGTCGCCTCCAACACATTTTCAACAGTTCAATTTTCGCCTGTTTTCTCGTTCGCCTTCAAGTGCAACACCAGTCGAAGCAGCAGATGAATGGAAGCGGAACACACTCACACACACACACACACACACACACACACACACACACTCAGACACACATAAGAAAAGACGCGTGCGAGGGTGATCGCTGGGTCATGAACTTCAATTATAAACCACAATATTGTTACCCCCCAGTGCCTGCATCCAGCAGCAGGTGCAGTTGTTTTTGTTTTCGTTGTTGCAACTGCCACATGGGAAATGCCACTGCCACTGCCACAGCCACAGCCAGTGGCACATAATTGCCTTGAAATCAGCTAGCAACCGCATAATTATGCGTTACATTATGATTTTCAACAAAGCCGCCCCCTTGGCAATTAGCTTCTTCTTCTGTTAGGGGGCGCCTCATGGGGGCGTGGCCAGGCAATCGACACTTTGTGCGTGTTTCCAATTTTCTAGGTTCGTCGTTGCATTTGCGTCAATCAATGTTTACTTTAGAACTTTTAAATTGCTTTTCAAACTCCAAACAGGAAAATAAATGTGCAACAGGCTGTGGCAAGCCACGGGATACCCTTTAAATATAGATCATTACCTATAGATATATCTATATATATGATGTATGTTATACAGATATAGATAGCTGTTATCTGTATAGAAGTATAACCGCAAACTCAGAGAAGCAAAAGAAAATCAGAAAGAACAAAGAGACTCTCTTTTCTCTTTCAAAAAGAAAATTCAGTATTTACTTTATATTGCTATAGTGCTATTTATGTGACCATGGCTGTATATTATGTTATATATTCTCTGAAATTTATGAAATTATACTAATTTTGAATTGCAGTTTATATACACATACATTTTGATATTATAAAACTTGCAGATACAAATCTATCTCTCACTCCGACTCTCCCCTTCAGTTCTCTCCTCGAAGCAGGGTATAAAAAAGGAAACACACGCAGGGTCTGGGGTTTGGGGTGTGTTGCACCCCAGGGAAAATAAACACAGATGTTTATGAGTTACAACTATTAAGTAGTTTTAAGGCTTTTAACAGGAATCTTATTTATTCGAGAAACGTGTGCGTTGACTTGAGAATTTCTTTTAAACAATCTGAGAATCCCCAAGCTGAGAATTGATATTTATGGGGCGATTGAATTGGCTTATCAGCACGGCTGACTGCGCTGAACTTTCATAGTTTTTATTGCTGTACAATTGCACTTGATAAACTGCATACTAATTCAATTACACACACACGAACACACACGCACACACACACACAGACACACACAGACATGAGTGCCCAAGACAAATAAGTAAAGTACACAAATGCAGCGGCTTGCGGCTTATCAGCTACTGAGGCAGCTCCCGGAGTTTCAACGAGAGTTTGTATGTGTTGTGTGTGTGTGTGTGTGTGTGTAATGTGTGTGTTCGAGTGTAGTCGAGTGCTCGAGAAGCGACCCTCTGCAAGTCAAACAGTTTTCATAAACATTCTCGTAATTTGGTTCAATTTCATGTCACGGCACCATTTACTGCGGTCAGCGGAACCTACCCCAACAAATTGCTCGGCGTTTCTCCCCATATCGCACCCAGTTGATAAGCACTTTCTACGAGTATATATATACATATTAATATCTGTTTGTATATATATATATATGTGATGGCTTATTTGGTCTATAGGTTCAATGACTGCAGGCACGTAATACCGAAGACTTCGGCGATGTAAGCCATATGTCCAATGCACCAAAATATATATATACAGTACATACATATATATATATATACGATATATACATACATGAGTAATAAGAAGTTCCCAATGTTCATCTTTATGTGCGACATGTGCTCTTCATTTGCATGTCCATTGAATGTTTCAGTTGCCTGCGGGCATTCCGAATGCTTTGTACTTAATTATGAGCAAATATTTATGCAAATCTTGAAATAAAAGCTGACAAATCCGTCCAGTCCAAGTCCGTCCAGAGCGAGTTACTCCTTATAATCACAAGGAGCAACTCGCAGCCGAAACGTGCAGCGTTGTTGTCATGTGCATTTGGTTGTGCCTCTGTGTGCGTGTGTGTGTGTGTGTGATAGTGCGAGGGTGTGTGGCTGTCTTTTCGTGTGTGCCTGCAACTGAGGGTGGTGTGTACTCAAAAGAATAACAGAGCAGGCGACAAAAATTCTATATAATATATTGTATATAGATACTATTATATAGATACTACTTCATATAAAGGTTGTATCTGATAGATGGTATATGGTAAATGACTTCTATAGGATATATGTATAAAACTATGTAATGTATAGATGGTATATATGGTATGTTATTATACTATACTATATAATACATAATATGTATATAGATAATATATGATATAAAGATACTATACAAAAGATATTTTCCCTATGACATATAGATACTATTTCATATAAAGGTTCTATATGATATAAAGATGTAATATATGAAGGATACTTTAGTATATAGAACTAGTTATCATGTGCTACTATATGGTATGTATATATATAATATATAGAAATTAAATGATCTGTAGATTGTATAAATGGTATGAAGATACTATAGAATACATAATATATAGATACTATATAGTATACAGATATATTGTATATGGATATGCCTAGATATATGATAGATAGTTGTCATATGATATATAGAAATATATATAGATACATACAAACCAAAGAAGTTTTTCTTATTTCGAGACCATTTCTGGATAATTTAAATGCATTCTTTTAAATTTAAATAAGTTTTAACTGGTTTATTCTATGTTTATTTAAATAGAATTTAAAGTTAACTGCCTTTTAAATAAGTCTTCCAGCTCTTCTATCCATAATTATAAACAATTTCATAGGATAGACTTGAGCATAGCGCTATCAACAGCTGACGCATTGGTTTCTGGCTTTAAATAGTTTGTCGGGTGTACCGCATACACACACACACACATACATGTATACATATAAACATGCTTGCATACAGACAGACGCACACATGCATGCGGAAACAAACCAAAGCACGGACCAGCGAAAGAGAGAGAAAAACAAGAGGAGGAAAGAGACGGAGACGGAGGCGAAAGACCAGAGGCCGGAGGGAGACCAATTGAGCTGGCAGCGTTTCATTTCGTTTCGAGCTGTCGCCGAGTAAAGTAATCCGGGCAGAGATACATGTAAACACACTTGAAGATACACAAGAATACAAGATACATAGTCGTAGTCCGAATATCTGAATCCGAATCCGAATCTGAATCCGAATGATCAACGTATGCGGCAACGGCGCTTGCAAAACGCGAGAAAAATAAAAATAAAACGAATTTAATGTAATTTTTTATATAAGTGCAATTAAAGTGAAGCGGTTGAAGCGTGTCTCGTAATCGTACTTCAACTTGACGACAGGCGGTGACAACAAATTAAAACAAAGCCGGACAAGTTGCGACTTGTTGTGTTTTGTTTTTTTTGTAAAAGTTGCGCAGAAACTGCAAAAATGCGTGCTAAATCGGCAATTAAATTCAATAAATTATAAATAATAATAATCCTGTGCTCAATTGTAATTGTGATTTATTAGCTTAATCAAGCTACAGCTGTACATATATATGTGTGTGTGTGTATGTGTGTGTGTGAACACACAATAAATTCAATTTAAGATATAATTCAAGCGAAATTACGCATGCGCAAATTAAGTTTGTTTTGTCTTTCAATTCAAATTGAGTTCTCTTAACCGACCGCAAACAAAAGACAACTGATCAAAGAAGAGGAAGATGATGTGCCGCTTGTTGCTGCCGCTGCTGCTGGCGATGTGGCTGCCACAACAGCCACGCCCACATGGCGGCGCAGACGCCTTCAACTACTCGCCACGCGCCTCTTCAGTAATTCACGCGCCGCAGCACCTGAAATTCCATTTGCCCCAAAGGCGCAGCTCCTACTTTGGCTACACGCTGGTCATCCGCTCCACCAGGTGAGTGTGTGTGAATGAATATGAATATGTGCTTAGGTATTCGTAGTCGCAAATATTTGTAGTGCAAACATTGTCACCAAAAATGTGACAGAAGTTTGACAAAAATGTGTTTCAACCGAAGACAAGCAAAAGCCTTTCAGCTCCGATATCGAGTCAGATATCTATCTGGGTTTCTGTTTAGGGGTATTGCTACACCTCTGTCAATATGAGACACACTCATGGAAATTGAGCAATCAAAGAGACTTCTCGGGATCACAGAAATATATCGGAGTAGCACTCGAGGCAATTAGCATGTGCCGGGATGGGCCTCTGTGCATTTAACACCCTGACGACCGCCTTTATTTGCCCCATAATTATGTGTTTGCTTTTGGCTATTGCCAAATAATAGCGATAGTTGGAGCCCACACGAGAAACTCGTTTCCCAGACATCAATTTCAGCTTGGCAGCTGCATAAATAAAACAACCAAAAAAGAAAAAACAAAAAATAACAATAATAAAAGTAGAAAAATGTTCGGCTCAGAAACCACTTTAAGAAACCTCCAAAAAAAAAAGAAGAAAAAACACTTTAAGCAGCAATTTCTAAAAAAAACAAACTTCAACTACAATTGCCATCAATTCCAATTGCCACAGATCGCAGATCTAAGATCTCAGCTCGTAGTAGCTGCCAGAGCAATTGACAAAACCAAAACTCTCACTTCAGCCGAAACTGGCGCGACCCACATACGTTATGGATATGCCCGTAGTATACTCCGTGTTTACTCTGCGCTCGAAGACCTTACGGCGTCCACTTTTGTTTAGAATACGGGCCCCAACAATGACATCACATCGAGCTGCAAGTAAAGTCGCAAATCAAAGCAAATCGAGCTCCGAAATCTGCCAAGCAAAAGATCTCAAACGAAAGTTGCCGCTGAGATACACTTCAGAAGATATAGAAATCTCTGGTAAATAATGCGTAAGTCTCTCTGTATCGGTGTGAGTCACGGAACAACTGAAATTTTAGATCCCATTTCCCCAACAAGGGAACTTTTTGATATCAAATTAAGTCACAGTGGCAAAATTCAGATATGTAATATATAATAAGCATTCCAGATAGGAATTGAAATGAAGTTGACACATATATCTCTTATTATATATTTTACACAATTAAAATAACTTAAATAGTTCTTTCTAGAGTTCCCTTGCGATAAACTTGATGATAAGTCAGTCAGTCGCTCCTTAAGTAAAATTTTATTGCGGAAAATTATTTGAAAAAGTTCCTAAAATTTACTTTAATTTATTAATTCAACAATTATCGATCATTAAAGATTTTCCCTGATATTTGCAACAGATGTTCCCTCAGCTTAATTTAAAATTTAAATTAAGTTTAATTAAAAATCATTAGCTTTTATTTCGTAGAGCCCCAAGACTTTTTATATATATTTTTGGCTGTTTACTTTGACTATTTTTTATTTTCTTAATTGCTTCATATTTAAGTTAATACATAAGTGTATTTAATTAAATTATACAAAATATTTCTTTTTAAAAGATCATAACTAATATATGAAACATGTCGCAACACTCTTCACACACCCAATAAGCTCTTTCGTTAGAGTATAAGAATTGTTCGCCAAATTTAGGCCACAGATTCAGATGACAAAGCATCAAATTTCCTTATTCATTTCGCGGGTAATAATTTCATTTTATTTTTTAAAACTTGTTCATGCACATATATATGTGTGTGTATATATATCGCATATAGTACACATATTCGCATGTTTATATCTTTTTGGGCAATTGACAATCTTGTTTGAGTGTACGAGTACTCAAGAGTACGTGATCATAACGAGTTTTGGTATTTGCCCGCTGCAGTCCCCGATTTACATAGATAATCGTACCACTAATTGGGATACATCCAGTACGAGTACCAACACTTCCTCTCTCAGTTGCCGGTTCCCGGTTTTTAATGCAATGGTTGTTATTATTGTTGTTATTAGCCTCGAAATAGTTGTACTCTTTCTGGGCCCAGCTAATAGCTCGGACTGGGCCTAATTATTTACGGAAATTACGCGTAAAATCACGACAGCCCGTAATTTATTTCACATCAATTGAAGTTGGTTAAAACAAAAACTGGCACACAGAACATGTGGGAAGCAGCCCCACTTTAAACGAGTGTTCACGACTGCGAGGTACTCTTTAACCAGCTCTAAAGTTCGTTTTCGTCTCCGCACATACATCGATCCAGAATATATATAAACTACTATGAGAACTATGAGTTTACCCAATGGCTTGTCAAAGAGTAAAACGAATATATTAAGAATGCAAGCTGCAAACCATTGAAACGTTGCGTATCGACTTCTTTTTTGATTAGTAAATTCCTTGGAAAATTTGTAGTTGATTTGGTCGAAAACGATAACGTTTTATACGTGCACCAGCAGTTTTTGAAGGCTAAGAAACTCTTTGGAGCGCTGAAGTTGCCAGTTCAGGGAACAAACATTGCTAGGTACCATTTGTAGCAGAGGTTAATGAATCCAAATGCAAAAGCGATGAAAGTATGAGTGTCTCTTGAATAACATTATGATTCACTTCACATGAAGAAGCATCAAATTGTAAAGTGAGCAGCTAAGGCAAGCGCGCAATAAGTTGTCGCGGGCAACTTGCGGCAATTGCTGGTGACGTCTGACTGCAACAACCATGCCAACAGCAACAACAACAGCAACAGCAACGACAGCAGCTGCATATTATAATGCAGTAAGCGCTGTCTACAACTCCGGCGCCATATTCGTAGTCCGCACATCGCAGACGCCCCCGCGTCGCCAGCGATTCGATTGCGCCACACCGCACAAATACTTTTGGCTGCTTTCCTCTTGGTCATTAAACCCAATCCGAGCAACAAGAACAACAGCAACTGTTGCTGCGGCTGCTTTTGTTCTTAAACATTTGTTGACCACAAGCTGCGGCTGATGTTGCTGCTGCTGCTGTTGATGGAGATGGCAGCAATCACAGCGCGAACGAAAGAAGATTTGTGTGGTCCTCGACTTGGCTTATTGTTATTGTCCATTTACATGCTCACATCTCCAGATACAGTTCCAGTCTTACACTTCCAAACAAAGACACAAGATAAATACTCGTATTCATACGCATCCACACCAAAAGGTGCCCTGAAATCCTGGAGCTGCCCATACAAAGGCCAAATCAAAAAGAAACACTTCGAGTCACAACTATAGAAACAGTTAACAATTACTTACATATGTGCACTACTTATTAATTGAACCTATAGTAATTATATATAATTAGACCCAAATCCAACTAAAGATATTTATTATTGCACTTAGAAATCAACTTCAATCTAAATGAATAAATTTAGTATTCAACTTGAACTGATTTTATTCGAATCATATGTAACACGAGTAGCTGAAGCAAGGCCCATAAACTATTGCTGATACTATAAAAATGATAAGTTGTGTGTGTGTAATTTGTGGATGCCTTTATGTCTGTATGTTTGTGTATCTGGGTGACACATTACACAGCGAGTGAGTCATTTGGGAAATACTCGAGCTGAAGCTTTGACTTGGCTTGAAGACGGTCAGTTACGTGTACTCAGACTTCATACATGAACATAACCGTATCTTAACTCATATTTGTACTTGAATTTCTGTTTTTATGTTGTTTTGCTTTTGACTTTTGGCTTTTGGCTTTTGTTGTCGCTTAAGTGACAATAAATATTTGTTGATTGTTTTGCATAAACATAACGGGTAGGTAGCTGCCTGACATGTGCTTGTTACCTGGCCCGAAACGCTGACAATTTAATTACGTCTGTAAGTATATTTATAGAGCTTCAATTGGGGCTTGCATTGGCTTTGGACACGCGTAAACTTGCAGCGCTGTGATTCATCCCAACGATGACTAAGCACCTTATGTGTGGCCTTAAATGGCAACTTAAATGTTTTCGACTGTTTTTCTTTATGTTTTATTTTGTCGTATTATAATTAAAGTGTCTAAGTTTTTAATAATTCGCTTTTCTTTTAAAGAATTTTGTTAGTTTTCATAAAGAGGGAAACTTTACATAATTCCTGAAAGCTGATTAACCGGTTGTAGTCGCTTTGTTATTTTCTTCTCTCAATCTGTTTTCTTATCAGCGCTTGATATGTGTGTGTGTTTGCTTGTTTGTATGAAAGCTGCTTAGCTTTCTGATATCCTGTAATTTGCATAAGACGGGATTGTATATACGTATATATCATCTGAAGGTTAACCAGTTAACAGCTTGACTTCTTACAAATATGGTAATAGCCATAAATGGTTCGCTTTTTTTCTCAAAACACTTTCTACTCCCACATCGATAGACAACGGTAAAATGAGTAACTCACTCTTTGAGTGCAAGAGCATAGAGAGCGAGGTGAGAGAGCCAGAGAGATGCTCACTCTCAAAAGCTACCTGTCGGCAGCGGTAGAGAGCTTCTGAGAGCGCGTAACTCGTTCAGTTTTCCAGTCGTGTTTGGACGTTCGTCTGAGACGGTTGCGATCAGAAGACGTTTTGTTTGTAGCTCGTCGCATTCCGCGTGTGTGTTTCGCTGTGTTTAGTTGCGGTGATAAAAATTTAATCAAAACTTATTTAGTGGCTTTAAGCGAAACCAGTTTATTATTAATAATAAGAAGCTTTTCTGTACATAACAACGAAAATGGTGGGGCAAGGTCGCTTGTCAATGGCCTCCTCTGCGTGTGTGATCCTGTTGGCCTGCTTGACCTGCAGCATTTGTGCGTACAACTTATCACCACGTCCGAACAGAGAGATCAAAGATCCACAATTTGCCACTTCCATGCCTAAAATGCGTGCGTCATATTTCGGTTATAGCATCAACTTAAGACCCAACGGGTAAGTGCCGTTTCCAAGATCAGACTTTGATTTTCGTAGTTTGAGGCGCGTCTCCGTCTCCAGCTCCGACAGCGCCTCCGTTAGAGCAAACAGGTTGTGCGGAGTTGTAGTGTCTGATGATTCATACAAATTGAAATCGAACTGGAGATGTGGATGTGGATGTGGAGAGGTGATGGCCCCTCTCAATGCTCAATAGGGGGACCAGCACAATAAAAGTGAATGAAATAAACGCAAAAACAGAGAAAACTGAACACACACTTAATAAGTTGTGCACATGATGAAGTCATTACCTACTATCAATTGACATGGGCGGGGAGTTGATACCGCAACTGAACTGGAGTGCAAAGGGGGGAGGTGAAAGGGGTTTAAACATATATATCGAGCATTGGCAATGACATTCACCGCGCGCTCTCTGTTAAACTGAAGTTATGCAAATATTTAAACATTCCAAACAATGCACGTTCACTTCCATCTTTCTGGGTTTCTCCATATTTATTTTCTTATAAATACTATATAAAATATATAATATTAAATAAGACATATTCTATTTCGAGCAATTGAAAGTATTTTAGCTCACATTTCCAGCTAAAACTTAGTCAATGCCAATCTGTTTTTCTTTTTTTTCTGTTTCTGTTTATCAGCGACGTTCGTCGATTCTTCTGATAAGATAACCGGCATGTGCAAAGGTGTGTGTGTGTGTGTGTATGACTAGTCTACTATTGTTGCAAAATGGCAAGTAAAGTCTTGACAATATATTACGAGTAAGCAATGATCCATTGCAAATGGAAACATATAGGACAAAAAAAAAGATTTTCAAGCCAAAAGCAAAGAAAAAGAGCTACGCCTCACAGCGATACTTAAATTGAATCGAATTGTGGATATATACATATATATACTATACATATATACTTGCACAAATATAACGAGGCATATGGTGTACACAATTCTACGGAATATGATCGATACTTTGGAGACTCTATAATACTTTGGGGGAAAGTGTATCTTAGGAGACTTTGTCTATATAACTTTATGGGAATGTGCTGGAACCTTAGTCTATAATACCCTATGAGGAAGTGTATCTTTGGAGGCTTAGTCTATAATATTTTATGGGCTCTTAGAAGAGTTAGTCTATAAAACTTTATGGGAAATATCTTGGGAGCTTAGTCTATAATACTTTATGGTGTATCTTTGCAGTTTCTATATTCAAGGGTTCAATTAACTTCATGTAAAAGATAGTTAGAAATAATATAAAGAAAACCATTTAGAGTAAAGCTTTCTGTATAATCAACATAAAGATAACCCTTGGACTTAGTAGTATTTGTTGCTTACATTTGCTTCGCCCATATACATTTCCAAGCGATATCTCAAGTGCTGCAACTGCTGCTTGGCTGCATATTGCGTATACGTCAGCTAAGCCCAGAGATAATGCCTTTATCTGGTGTGGATACCGTTCCTAACGAAACTGAACAACACAGCTAGTTATGTCAACATGTCTCCTATATGTTATATTTAACTGGAAGAGTCAACAATTTACAGTTGCTGAATCGATTGCTTGATGAGGCATAGACAATTGGGTTTTATTGTCTGACTAATTGGGCTGAGCTTCAGTTTCGGATTTTTTACTTGTTTTCTCTTTCAATTTTCCATGCAAATGATCCAATTCTTAACATTTCCTCTCTCTCTCTGCTTCTTGTAGTATTATTGTGGGTGCACCACAGGCGCAATCCACACTGGAGGCTCAGCGCAAGATCGACGAGCCGGGCGCCATCTACAAGTGTTCCCTCCAGAATGGCACCTGCAGTCCATATGTCTTCGATGCGCATGGAAATCGTAACTTCGAGAAGAGCGAGTACACATGGGACTCGGAGCGAAGGGATAACCAGTGGCTGGGCGGTTCCATGGACGGCGGCACCCGGGACACGGACAAGCTGCTCGTCTGTGCACCCAGATTTATAGCGCCCTCTCTGAAAGATTACCATATGCACGGCATATGCTACTGGGTGGCCGATACGCTCGATGAGCAGCCGCAGAATATAACCAAGATATCGCCGCTGCGTCTGAAAACGGATCAAGTGAAGATGGACAACGATCATAGATACTTCTTCTATATATTGGGCGAACAGGGCTTGAGTGCCCATGTCTCCGATGACAATGAGCAGTTCCTGATCGGCGCACCTGGCATCTATACCTGGCGCGGCTCCGTCATACGCTATCGCAAGGTCTCCCTGGTGGACGATCCCTCGGCGAGTCGCCGCGATACCAGCAGTCAGCTGAGCCGCAAGCCGCGTGGCGGCGGCGATTACATTGATTACGAACCGGAAGCCACATATGAGACGGACATACCCAATCCGGCTCTCTGGAAGCAAGCCGATGACTCATACTTTGGCTATGCTGTCAGCTCTGGTCACTTCGATAGCAATGATCTCAAGCGTCTGCTCTATGTGGCCACTGCTCCTCAGGCCGATGCCCAATCGGGCGAAGCCTATATCTACGATGTCCGTGGCAAGGACATCAATAAGTTCCACGTCTTCCGTGGCGAGCAGTTCGGTGAATACTTTGGCTATGCTGTCATCGCCGAGGATCTCAACGGCGACAACCTCACCGATCTGATCATATCCGCGCCCCTGCACTCATACGAAGACTCCAACGATAACGGCGCCATTTACGTCTACCTCAACAAGGGACGGGTGAGTAACATCTGTCCAAGTCTCCAAGAGAGCCGCTGACTAATGTGCTGCAATCAATTCCAGTTCAATTTCGAGTCCAAGCTGATACGCTGCCCATTGCCCGTTGCGGCCATGTCACGTTTCGGCACAACGCTGACAAGATTGGGCGACATTAATCACGACGGCTTCAACGGTAAGTGACCTTCCCCCGCTCCCTGATCCCTGCTTGCACCTAGCAATCCCCTTTTGCTTACAACTGTTTGCGTTTCTTATGAAGAATCCGGATTTTGATTGCAATTAACACGAGCTCCCAAACTGGGTGTGGTGCAACTGGGGAGTGACTGATTGCTTCCATTGTCCATTCGATTCCTTGTCTTCTTCTTTGTTATTGACTTTCGCTTTTCGTATATTATATATTCCAGACATTGCCGTAGGAGCACCCTATGCCGGCAATGGCTCTGTCTTTGTATACCTAGGCAGTCCGCAGGGACTGCGGGATCAGCCCAGTCAGCGTCTGGACTCGCCACTGAAACTGCCAACCAAGTATGGCCAACACACGTTTGGCCACGGCCTCTCACGTGGTTCCGACATTGATGGAAATGGCTTCAATGACTTTGCAGTTGGTGCGCCCAATGCGGAAGCTGTGTTCCTGTATCGCGCCTATCCGGTGGTCAAGTTACAGGCCACTGTGCGATCACAGAACCGTGAGATTAAGCCGGACCAGAATCGCGTACAGATCACTGCCTGCTATGGACTGAAGACTACGGCCAAGGCAGCCTCCGCCCAGCAGCAGGAGATGGCCATGAAACTAGTCATCGATGCGCAACTGAAGCGCGCCAAGTTCATCCAGTCGCAGTCCAACGAGCTGAGCTTCACTGCCACCGCCGGCACGACGCAGCAGTGTCGCGTCTTTGAGGTTGAGGTGCGCTACAGCGAGAAGGAGATATTCCAGCCGATAGAGCTGGAGATGCACTACGAGCTGACCAAGAAGGTGCCCGACTCCGAGGGTAAGTCCATCTGACAGACACCATTTGATCTGCCAACTAATCCAACTTTCATCCATCCAATCTTCATAGAGTTCTGCGAGACTTGTGTAGCCGTGGATCCAGAGGATGCCAAGGTCTACACCGAGAAGATCATCTTCAGCACGGGCTGTGCCACTGATATCTGCATAGCCGATCTCAAGCTGACCGCCAAGGATGTGAGGTAAGTCCAAACTTAAACCCAATCTTGAATTTTCCTTCTTAATATGGATTATTCAATCTTGCAGCTCCAGCTACATTCTGGGCAGTGCCAAGACGCTGCGCATGAACTACGAGGTCACCAACCGTGGAGAAACCGCCTATTTGCCCCAGCTGAATGTGACCAGTTCCAGTCGCTTGAACTTTGCGCAGATCCCTGGCAACTGCAAGGTCACCGAAGAGGTCATGGTCTGCGATCTGAACCGTGGACGACCCTTGGGCAACGGAGACAGTGATAGCATAACCATTAGCTTCGATGTCAGCAGCCTGACTGGCTCCGCTCTGACCATCAGTGCTGAAGTCTCTAGTACGGGCTCTGAGAAGAATCCCAGCGACAACAGGCTGGACAGCTTGATTGCCCTCAAGGAGTACACAGAGATCGATGCTTCGGGGTAAGTCTTAAAGGCAACTCCTGATGAGCAACATATTAATCTCAATTCAATCCTCTTCTAGTGGCCAAACCAGCGAACAGATCAACTTGGAGCACTTCAAGGACTCTGCGAACATAATTAACAATTATGAGATCAAGAGCAACGGTCCCAGCACTGTGGACGCCCTGGAGGTAGTCTTCCACATACCCGTCGCATACAAGTTTCCCGGCTCCACTGCCACCATTCCAATCATCAATGTCGGCAGCCTGAACCTGCAGGCCACCTACGACTCCCAGCTGCTGTCCATCGAGCTGCTCGACCAGAATAACACACAGATCATCTTGAATACCATTGAGATCTCGACAACCCGCACCAGTCAGCACACGGCGATAATGGAGTTCGGTCAGAACGGGGATAGCTACGACATCAGCACCAGCGGACATGTGCTCGAAAGCTTGCAGGGATTAGAATTGGATTCGGATTCCGTAGCGACTGCTTCCATGACGCGCAAGCGACGCGAGCTCAAGGCATTGACTGCCAACAGGGAACAATATGCGCGCATATCGAACATAAAGGCTCACGACCTGCTCTCGGAGGACTTAAAGGGCAAGTTGCCGGTGAATCGCACCATTGTGTTCAACTGCAGGGATCCCGAGATGACCATTTGCCTCCGTGCCGTGATGCGCGTCTACAACTTCAAGCCGGAGAAGCCACTCAACTTGAATATGCGCTACACCGTCGATCTGAACGAGATCAACGCCATCCTCATTGATCCCTGGGAGTTCTTTGCCATTCTCATTGACCTGAGTATGCGTAAGGAGGGCGATCCCGCGGGCACCAGCCTGGCCATCAAGCGCAAGATTGAACCGAATGTCATATCGAAGCATCTGGTGAGATCTCTGCCCATCTGGATCATCATCTTAGCCGTGCTGGGTGGCCTCTTACTGCTGGCCATCACAGTCTATGCTTTGTATAAGGTGAGTACTTGGATTCTTTTACATTATAGAAATTTATTAGTAATATTTATATTTCATTTGGACACAGTTCGGGTTCTTCAAGCGCGCGAAGAAGGAGGAGCTGGACAAACTGGTGCAACAAAGTCCAGTGGAGCCCGAGGCTGAGACCCTTAACAGTGGCAATAACTAAGCTCAACATTGTGATCCCCATTGCAGCACAAAGCAATGTCCTTAAGCTATATATATATATATACTATATAATATATAGAAGTTCCAAGTAGAAATCACATCACATTTTAAATGCGAAACGAAATGGAGAAATACCAAATGTTAATTTGATAAACGATAAAAGAAGGGATAAAGATATATATATATCAATATATATAACAGAGTGTGTTCGAGTACTATATATACTATATATAATAATGATAACCAGATAAGCTAGTGCAACTTGTAGCATCGAATGTTCTTGTGGATACGATACGATCTTTAGATGGAAAGAGAGAAGGAAGGAGGAAGGAGTGGAAGAGTGGAAGAGCCTTGTAATTTATGTACAGCTTAGTTTGGACCTAAAGTCCAGAGCCATATTGCCATTAATTGTAAAATATTTATAAAATATTTGTTTTTATAGTGTTCTTTCTTAGAGTTAAGCTGAACCCACAACGTAAAGACTTGAAATTTTGTATACAAACAACAAAAGTAACTAAAAACAAACAATACAATAATTCATCCTAGTGTAATATATATAAGAGAAAGACAAACGATAGAACGAAAGAGAGAGAGAGAGAGAGAGAGAAAAGTATTAAATAAATAATTATATAGTTCATCTTTTTGTTGTGTTTTTGACATTTTATCCTTGTTTTATAATATAATTAAATTTTATTTCTTATAATCAATAAGTACATCGTTTAACTCTAATAAAATGCATAAATTTTCTTAAGGTTTTCTGAACATTTTTTTTTAAAACTAATCACGAAATTTCTCGCACTGCGGCATTTTTAACACACGAAGCAAAACGTTAACAATTTCTTTTATTTTAGAATCGAATATATTGGAAAATATCTAATGATACATATATATATAAAACATATATATATATATACGTATATGTATATACAATCTGATTTCTGCTTTGACATAAACACATGCATACATAAATCTATATATAAATAAGTAAAATGGACTAACTATAACTATTCGCACTACACACATATACATATACACATACACATACAGATATCCATTATATATACACACGAATATAGATATAATTGCAACATTTTGAAGACACACGTAAGTAGATTATGTTGCATATAATAGTTTGATTTGTGGCAAGTTTCTAGATAAGTTCATAATAGATTTGGATATGTGAAATTGCTAGTTAGATTTCCTATATAAGTACTATGACTAAGTCTAGGGGGATTGTAAAGATATATATATGTATATATTAGGGATAAGTATATAAACATATGCTTGAAGAATAGCTTTGCTTTGGTGGTTCCTTAGGGTTCCAGTGATATAAGTTAAAAGAGTTTATATAGACGTTATGTTATATATGTACCATACATGTAAGGGAAATGCTTGCATTTGTTGTGTGTGTGTGTGTGTGTGAGTTCTATTAATTTGTACATATAATAACAACAATAAAACGACAAATTTGTAAATAAATACATCCTATAAAAATACAGAGAATCTGTGTACTATATATTGTCAGAAAATCATTAAATTGCGTTGCCTCCATCAACATTTGCTAGGCCGATCTTTGATCTATTTCTCTAACGTTTTGATATGCGACGCCCACCCCCCAGCCCCAGTCCCACCCACTGCCCTCTCATCTAATCCCTCTGGTACTATCTATCCCCGTATAAGTTTGAGGCCGTTTTGATTATGAATAATATATCGTACTGCTACTCAATTGTTATCGTTGACTAGTTATGCTATTGAGCACAAGGTGGATGCACTTACTCCTTTACATACATACATACTAACTATAATACTTACTAACTAACTGTGCGGGAGTCTGCGTAATCGGAACGGCAACTGGGACATACACATACACATGCAACATTATACTATGTAGGGGTTAAACTATTTAACACATTGTTTCGTTATATGGCGGATCCTTTTCCGATTCTGTGCTGCTTTTTATGTTGGAGGAGAGCTTGGCCAGCTCATCCTGGACCAAGTGTGTGCTGATCTGTGGTATGGCCAGAGCCACATGGCTGCTCTTGCCGGAAGACGTGGCCGATAGGGCATCGCCGTCTCGCGACTCCTCTGTGCTGGAGCTGCTCTCCTTGAGCACATTCATGCCCAGTTTGCTGGTGTAGGGCGGCTTGAGCGTGGAAATCAGTTTGGCGCCAACCTGTGCGGGCAAGTTAGCGGCAGTGGCAGCTGCAGCTGCTGAGGTGCCGGCACCTGCCTCTGCTGCACTTGTCTCAGAGCTCGTCTGGGCTGACAGTGGCTTGCCCTGGTCCATGCTAAACTGTTTCTTAAGCTGCATCGGTCGCGTTGGCAGTGCTGGCGCTGCCTGCGACATTACTGGCGCTGAGCTCAGATCCAGGGAGCTGGAGCTATCGTCACGCAGGCGTCTACTGTCGGCAGCGCCAACGGACGCCGTGCGCTTCGGCTGGTAACGCGCCGTGGCAGCGCCGCCAGCAGCGCCAACGCTCATGCTTATTCCGGTCGCCGATTGTGAGTCGCCGGCATCCAGGGATGGCTCTGCCGTCAACGAGGGCGTATCCACATTGTAGGATCCCGTAAGCGAGGTGTTCGTCTCATTCGAGCTTTGCTTGATGAAGCGATACGGATGCGCCGAGTAGTCCGTGTCCGTGCTGGAGTTCTTCTGCAGGCTTTCGCTGGATTTCTTAAACAGACGTCCGGTGCTGTCGTAGGGAGCATTCAGGAAATCGCTAGTGGCACGCGTTGGCACCAGCGGCGACTGATACGCCTGCTGTTCCATGGAAGAGTTACGTTGCCAGGGCCGCTCGTGCTTCAACTGGTAGCCGCTAGTCATAGCCTGATTGTTGCTGCCGGCACCGCTGGTATCACTGCTGTCGCCGGCGCCACTAGCGCCCATGAGTCCACCCTCCGCAGATGGCTTCGAGGGCGACAATTCAATGGCTGTTTCCCTACGCAGCGGATAGCGATGACTATAGTCCACGGAGACACCAATCTATGAACACAAAAGTAAATTAGAATAGTCTGTGAGAAGAGTGGAAGAGGGTTACCTCATAGGGTTGTACGCTGGCATCGATGGAACCACGTGCCTCGAATAGACCTTCCAGTATTCTGTAGTCCTGCTCCTCGCACTCCTTCAAATGCTGCTTCTCCTGCAGCGCAGCGGCCTCGGCACGTGACATTTCCGTCTTGGGACGATCCAGGGAAACTGTGAAGAGCAAGTAGAAGGATTAGTTGAGTATTCAGCCAGCGAATGGAGTTGGAGGCAGGCGCAGCGTTTTGATTGGCGGCGGATAGGCACAAGCACGAGGCAATTAATATTACGCATACGCCCGGTTAGCTATATACAGATAATAGTATTGAGTATTTGAGGCTCGTTTTGATGGTTGGACTATACTATCTATATTAGTGGATAACCCTGGATAACGCGTGGATGCCTTGGATGCTTGGGAAGTGGTGCTGTGCTGGTGGCAGTGGTGACCTGTCAGCCTGGTGGTGTGTCTACTGTGTGTCTACCCCAAAACACATGGAGCAACACGTACTTACCTTTGTTGCTCGGCAGCGAGACGGTCGGTGAGCCAATCAAGTGGCAGACGCTCTCCAGTTCATCCGTTATCGATGTGTACTCGCTGTGCAGTTTCAGCAAGATATTTCTGGAGGGTTTCGCATGCAATACTGATTTACCTAAAGTTCGTGGTTAGGTTGAGAATGCGTCAGAGATCAGAATCGTATGAGGCGATAGAAAGTAAACCAGATACGAAATAAAACCAAAAAAAAAAACGTAACACAAATTCGAAATAAGAAACGCAGATGCAGAGTACAAGAACATTATGGGCTGATAAATGCTAATTGATTGGCCAATTTGGTAGCTGGATTGGTCGTCTTGGATAATGGAGTTAGTTTGGGTGTGTCATGTGGGTGGGGGTGGGTGGTGGGTGGTATTAGTAACCAGAATTTTGAGCGCATTTCATTGCAATCTGCCGCAGTCTTCACTCTATCATCTTCCAAGTTTGTCAATCGTTTTACGTACCCGTGTGCAAGGCAGAGGTGGGTCCTGGTATGTCCTTGTCACTGTCCGGCTCAGACTGTGTGAGGCTCATCTGGCGGCGTGAGAGAGATGCCAGCTGATTGAGGCTTATGTGGGAGCGGTTTATGTCGACGCCGGTCAGCGAGTACGTCTCCGAGTTGCGGCGACAGAGCGAGACGGTGCGCTGGCGCATCGCTCGGTGCCGGGCAGCTGTTTGCGAAGAAGTATACATTTATAGAGGTTCAAACAAGGCGGCGATTGATGCGGCTGATGTGCGGCATAGAAGCGAGAAACAGAAACACACACACACACACAGAGAAAATAACGAAATGCAACGTAATAGAACAATACAGGAAATCAAAAAGTAACGTAACGTAACGTAACGTAAGGTGGAAGCAGTAGATTAGTTGCCGCAATGCTTTACGCAAGCAAATTACCCTCAAATGTCATATCCGGGGCCGCATCATCGGAGTTCTCGCCGCCAACAAGCGTCTGATCATCATCGTTATTGCCCATCGGCGTTAGGGTGTCCTTGCTTTCGGTGCTGGCCCCCGTGTCCTGGCGCACGGTGACATACGGCGTACGCTTGACCGTTTCACACGTAGAGGGACGCTGGGACAGGGGCAAATATATGTCGGAGTCTGCCTCCGATTGCATGGAGGATTTGCGCACCACCTGCTCGTTGAGTGCCTCACGCGACTTGACCACCTCGTCGGGCTCCTCGGGCAGTGGCACCACCTCAAAGTGTGTGCCCTCATCCAAGATGTACGCGTCCGGACGCACTTCGGTCAGCGAGCGATTGAAACGTCGTCGATTGTTTACCTGCAATGCGATGCGTATGAATCAACAATGGAATCACACAGCGCAACAGGCACCAAATGAACTCGAACCTACCTGCAACGAATTTAAATTAAGTGCAGCGCCTAGCCCGAGGCTGGGGGGAGGAGCAATTCCCACACCGATACCGCCACCGCCACCGCCTCCGGCGCCGCCACTGCCGCTGCCAGCGCCACCCTCATTGTCAGACATTGAGATGGTGCGCATACGATGCATTTCCCCTGGAATGTTCATCACGGAGCCTCGCAAATCCTCACTGCCGGCCGTGTGTGCGGACATGAAGCGATGTATGACGCCCAGATGCGACAGTATCTGCTCGGATGACTCTTCCATTTTGCGCAAACGGAATTCAATGTTCTGCAAACAGAGAGAGATATAGGAATGTGAGCTGATGTCCTTGAGGTAACACCAGCAGCAGGAGCAGCAGCATACAAATGAGCTACAGTTCAGCTCTGCGACAATTGTGGACATATTCAATTCAATTCAACAACTGCTGCTGCTGCTCCAGGTGTCTCTCGATTCGTATTAAACCCAAATCAATGTGCCACAATGGAAAAATAACATGAAATGTGTGTGAAATTTGCATAACAAACACTAAAACTCCACAGAGAGAGCTGAGGATTGAGATTACGCACCTGGACGGTGGCCGTCTGGATGTTCTCCTTTTGATTGATATCCTCGATTTTCTGTGACATCGTCTCGACACGCTCCGTTGTGTTCTTGACACGCTCATCGGTTGACTGATTCAATATGTGCTCCTGCTCATGGAAGAAGCCCTCGACGCACTCCTCCTCGAAGTCGTACAGCCGCTCCAGATCATCCTTCTCCAGGAAGAGTTTGAGACCATTGTCCCGTTGCACCTCCAATCCTACACACAAGCACACACACGCACAGAGATACAGATTAATAAGAGAATTTCCACAAGAGGATAGAGAGATAATTCAATAGTTGAGAATACAATTATTATTGTTGGTTGGTTTTGTTATGAGTTTTGGTCAGAGTCAGCAGAAGGCATAACGTTGGCATTGCAGCAGGAAAGATAAAAGTTAGAGATTGGTACATTAATGCTGTTCGATTGCGATGGGAGCAGTGCTCGGTTGTTAGAGACTCACAGGGAATGAAGCTAAACTTGCTCATGCCGGGCTCACCTTTCGCTTTGCGTACGCAATATTTGAGCAAGGAATAGAAATGGCAAAAGGCGATGAACGGGGGCGGCAATACGGGCTTCTGCTGGTATTCCATGACCACAGTGAATCGTTGGAACATCCACACCTACCGGAGAAATAATCAATAAGCAACAAAACTTAATATCATCCGCTGTCAGATGGGACTCACCTGATGTGAAACCGAATTCACTTCATTGAAAATGTTATTGAAGACGGCAATAAGCAGATTGATAAGCAAAATATTCGCTATCAATAGGTACATGGACATCGTTATGGGCGTGACCCAATGACCTGAGAGAGGAAAGAAACGAGCATGTATCTGAGTGTTCCAGTGTACCACCAGAGACTTACCCGTAACACAGGCCGGCTGACGTGGATCCTCTCCACAGGGTGGATCAATATCGTCCGCGAATACCTCGCCGTACAACATGAAGTAGGGCTGATAGGTGACCTGCGGAACGATAAATTAGGGGAGAGAAAAGAACGGGAGAATCATTAAAAGGCATCTGGTGCAGCTGCTGTGGCAAAAAGAACACCAAGGGTAATTCAATTTGGGCCTTTACCGGCCACCCGACTGGGTCAACATATTTATGCAAGATTTTTTTACACACATCAACACAGAGAGTTGCTAGGGTTTCTGTCAGGCGTGTGTAATGAATGTAGCTGTGTGTGTGCTATGTCTGTGTGTGTGTGTGTGTAGCTCAGAGTGAGACTGAGCGTGAGCCAGTTGCCACTGTAGTAAAATTGTTCATTAAAACGTGGCTGCCCCATTTCATTAGCATTCTGTAAACTTGGCCAGCTTAATGGCCCTGTGATTAAACTGCGGGGCAGAGGCGCCGGCCAGGCTGAGAAATTCCAATAGATTTCAAATAAGTCAACAATTTCAAGCTGCTTCAGATACTCGTAAATAAAACAGTTGGACACTTGATAGAAACTTAATTGAAAGTGCGCAGATTCCAAAACTGATTAAAGTAAGCTCCACGGGAGAGTTTTCATTCGCAATATGCAAAAGCGATGTATAAGGACTAGATTGATATTTCAGTTTATAGAAACATATTAGAATATTGTTAGAGAGGGATCTTTGAGTACTCAAGACTGACTGAAGGACCTTTTAAATACCTTTAGTTGAGCCTTCGCTGAATGGAAACTGCATTGGGTTTCCCTTGAACCCGGACTATCGATGACTATCAATGGCAACAAAGATGCGACAGGACATCAAATTAATTGATATGCAGTTTTGGCTGCGCACAAATTTGCATATTGCATACAAAGTACTGCGAAAATGTTTGCAGTGTAGAGCTAAAAGTTGCGCGAAATGTCGCTAAGTATCAGAGCTGAATGTTTTTTGGACGACTGTAGAGGAGTCTGCACCCGTTCCAGGGTGAAACCTCTAACCCGTGGCCCCTCCACAGCCAAGCTCAGCTCAGTCTGTGTGAGGAGCGATGGGTGGGGTGGTGTGTGGGTGTGGGTGTGGGCGAATCCTTGTCGTGTCCATGAGAAGCCATGAGAGAAGCATCGTGAGGTTGTGTTTAACAGCAAAAGCATTTTGCATGCAAAAATAATATACACTGACTCATAGCCAAAGGTATTAAATGAAAATTTATATGAAAAAGAAAATGTTGCTTAAAGAACAAAAAGGGAGGATCAAAAGGAAAATTGTAATTAAGTTAAGTTAAGTATTTTTTATTTTACAGTAAGAGGAAACTGAGTACACACATTTACTTCTGAGAGATGCAGACACTTAAAGTTGCTGCAAAAATGCTATTGACATGCAACACTTAGATACTTAATATATAGAAAATAAACATATATATAGATATAAGGTACATAAATATGGGTATATGATGCAATAAAGCACAACGTAGTCTGTCAGCGAGCAGGAAACGGAAGTACAGTCTCTTTGCAGGAGTCAAAGAGGCAACGCAGCGGGGAGAAAGTTGAAAGTTGACAGAGAGAAAGAGAAAGAGAAAAGGAGAAACAGAAAGAGAGAGAAACGGAGTAGACGAGCAAGAGGAGCAAGAGGGATAGACAGCTAGTGAGTGGGGGTGGTAGTACGCAAAGAGAGGGCTACAGGGGGGTTGGGGGTAAACATAGATACTCAAAAACATTATTAAAAATAAGCAAAAGAATTTAAGACACATTTAACAACATTTATAGACAGTGTTCCGTTTATATATATACACATATATATAGTATAGGTATAAGGTATAGCTATATATCATATCATATCATATCATATCACATATCGGACATCGGGCACGCCAGCTAGGATTCAATTCTACACACAGTTTCTCTCTAAATATCAAACCAATTTTCTTGTTGTACATTTGTCAGATTTCCGTTTAAGAAATTCTCAATTTCTGGATTATCAGCTTTATGTTCTGTTGTTGTTGTTGTTGTTGTGGTGCTTGATGTTGTTGTTGTTGTTGTTGTTGGCGTCATTGTGGGTGTGCCGGTGCTGGCCGGAGGCTCAAAGCTTGAGGGCATCCGTGTAGTTGCTGCCGCCGCTGCTTGCGCTGCTTGTGCTGCTGCTGCCGCTGCCTGTGCCGCTGCCCCGTAACTGCGATGATGGCCAGCAAATCCACCCAAGGATCCGAAGCCAGCGCCGATACGTGTATTATGTGAACGAGTATTGTGGCTAAGAGCTCCTTGAAATCCAGGAGCAACTATTGAGCCGGCGATTACCTGCCAGCCATTTTGAGCGTATTCATTCATCAAAAAGGATTTGCGATTGTGAATAGTGAACAGTGAATGGGTGAATAGTTGAATAGTGCGGTTAATGTTAGGTACGAGCGTTAGTTTTGCGGATTGTTCAGTTCAGTTTTATCAGTATTATCGGTGGGGTGAAAGGTGAAGGTGAGTCGAGGTTTAGAGAACAAATGAAAGAAGAATACAATACAAGACACAATGGAAAATAGCGGTTAGTCAATTGAGTTCGAATGCTTACAATATTGGAAGTATCTGTCTCATCAGTTTGGGAACTACTTAACAAAATATATATAATGTATATATAATCTTATATATTAACTCGATCTGTAAGCTACTTATATGCGAATGTACTACAAGAAATTGAGTAGAAAAAACGTTTAAGTAAATGCATGTACTCCGTTTCATCGACAAGACACAAGCTGCAATTGAAAACTGTCAGTGTACACATATATATAAGCACACACACACACGCACACACACGCACACATATATCACAATTGAAATACACACTGAACAATTAATTAAATGAATTCCATGTTCGGTATTTACACAATGTGAAATTATTCACTTTTATTTTACACAATTGTTTATATAACTGCACGATAAATATACACACTTTCACACACACACCCGCACACACACACACACAAACTGTATATATTATACATACTCTACTTAGTTAGCGCTTACCTCTCTGATAAGCCGCCAGGTTGGCTCATTGTTTGGATAGAGTATTGCCTGGCGACTGACACCGAAACTCATAAGGACAACAGCCAAAAGGACCACAAAATATATCATGTTCTTCACCATTTTACCCATCATCGTGACCAGAGGACCTGCAGCAAATGATCATTGAAATTATACGACTGCCACTCTATATATATATATATAAATAAAAAGTAATAACTTGCCCAAATACTTGTTGACGCCGAGTATGTTCAATATGCGCAAATACCAGTAGATGCTGTCCACACAGTAGATGACACGCCCAATGTCCATGGTGGCGGGACGGAATCGGAAGGCGAGGCCAATAAGGAAGAGTGTTATGGCAGCGCCGTCGCAAGGATTCCACATGTTCCACGCCCACACCGAGAATTTATGCCTGCAACAAAAGCAAAAGCCGCAACAGAGACACAATTAATGACGAGGCAAAGGCTTCAATCGAATTCCGTAAATCAAGTGTGAATAAACCCAAGAGTAACCAGGATACGAGTCGTATCCTGTTACAGATATGAAGCCAAGTCAAAATACAGAAAGGCGTTAAGTATGTTAAGGAAAGGAGCTCGTTTATAATCATTAAATTAAATACAATTAAACGAGGGTACCGAAAAGTATCTGTTCGTCTGAAAAAGTATCTGAGGGATTGGATATGTACTTACGTAATGGCAACCGGCTCGGAGGATACAATCTCGCGCACCTTCTCGAAACCCAATGTGGTAATATAAGCTATCGAATACCATTCCTGCCAGCGCGGCATGGGACCCATTTTGACGAGCACCGTAAAGGAGAACATTATCAGAAAGAACATGTACGCAATCTGGAAGCGAAGGAAGGGAAGAGAGGATGGAAAAAGGACCGCAAAATTAATTAAATAACTAAGTGAAAATTACTACTACAGTTATAGACATAAGTCAGCGCACATACAAATGCGGAAATTAAACACTACCTGCTAATTTCCGTTGGCTTAAACACTCGTAAAAACTAAGTCCGAAAAAAATGGGAACAGTTTTAAGTACTTACGGAATCTGCCCAGAATTTTGTGATAGGCGCCGTGTAAAACTCGTAAAATTTCTTCTTTAATCTCAGCGGTTGGTGTTGTTTAATCTCATTTGAGAACTCGGATAGATGAAAGAATTCGCGGAACTGCGAGGGATCCGAATCTGTCAGGGAAACCTGTATCCAAAATAGGTTGAAAGAGGTTAAAAGCTATTTCATTCGGAGCATGCGTCGAATGCGAATAATGTGAATAAGTTAAAGTTGAATTGAATCATTCAATTGTCATTAGCCGAAATGAAGAAAACATTCTAAACTTGTGTGAGTGATACGATTAGAAAGAGAATATATATATCTGTGCATAGTACTGTGCGTCTATATATATATAATATATAATGTATAGTTAGAGTAAACTAATTGAAATCGGAATTGAAGTGTGTGCAATGTGTTTGTGACTGAATCGAAATAGGTTAAGACTACTGCCAATTGGGTGTCTAAGCCTCTCCCTTTAAAGTTAAGCGTGTTTTTGGTAGCATGCAGCAAAATGTGGCAACGAATTTGAGTTAGTTGGTTGTGTGGTGGCAGTGCACTACTTGCAGCTTGCCGCTTAACTCTAGTATACAAAGCGATTGAAAAGCAAACCAACTTTGATTTGAGCTAAGAATATATATAGAAATTTATATATATACATGTACATCTATCGATTGATAAAAGATAATGTGAGCTTGATATAAAAACAAAGAGAAGAAAATAAGTAAAAATAAATAGGAGAGATTCTTTGTCTACTGGTTAAGCCATAACGAGGGTTTCAACTAACTTTGGAGGGTGCTTCATCCGCTCCAGCAGTGAGATTAACCTGTAAAATTGATACGATACGTAGTACGAGTACGAGTACGAGTACGGGTTATACATATACATATACGAGTACGAGTACGAGTACGATTGGGAGTACGATTTTGGGAGTCAAGGACACGCCAGGTGAGAGATCAATAGAATTGTGTTAAAATGTGATTGAATCGTATATCAAATGCTTAGTTAGAACGATATAAGAGTAAATAGATGGTCGTATGTTTCTAGTACTTTTCTCAGCTATGTGTCTATATGTCTGTATGTGTGTGTGTGTGTGAGTATGTGTGTGGGTTGGGGTCTACGGGACGTATGCGTAACGGCGCATGTCATACAATGTTTTTGCTATTGAATGATGACAACTGCTGCTAAAGATTTGATGTAATTCATATTATTCATATTATATAAATGTTTCGAATCATGTGCTAATCATTGTTGTAGTACGAATAAAGTCACACAAGTTAAATTATACGAAAACTGTTGTTGGATTGTTGTACGAAAATGTGTAGAAAAATAGATGTAAGAGTATGTTCTGAGCGCATTCAATCAAAGTTCTCAAATGAAATGAATAGTAGTTGTTTCTTTGTATACGTAAGTGTCTCTGTTTTTGTGTGTGTGTGTGTGTTTGTATTTGGGTGTATTCATGGGTAGTTGTGAATTTACTCACTTTGCCATTTTCGTGTACTTTTGTATCGCGCACCGAATACGTATCCGCCAATAGAGCCTGCAACGGTTTGGGGTTTTTTCACATGTTTCGCATTTTAAAAGATAACAATTTACGATTTTACGATCTTATATGTTACATCAGCTAAATGGAGTCTACTAAGTATATATATGCAATGCTACAAATAATACGAGTATGTGTATGAAACTTAATATACAATTGATTGATTGTCTGTTGAAACTATCTGAAGTTTTGTACTGAGAAATTGAACTCAAAAGTTAAACCAAATCGAGATTCAGATACAATCAACAGGCTGTATGTAGAATATATATATACAAATGAATATGTACATTTATACAGGTGAGTGTAGGACTAAGTACAACAGAAAACAGAAACAGAAATAGAAACAGAAACAGTAAGAAGAAGCGAGGGGATGTGGTAAAATCTAATCAATGGCAAAGCCCTTCGCCCAGCAAAGTTCAATGGATTTTAATTTGATTTTCTGATTATCAGGATATTCAACGGCTAATATGAAAACCTCTGTATACACACACACATGTGTGTGTATATACAGCCATGTATTGGTGTGCTTGAGTGTGAGTGTATGTGGGTTGAAAAAACAATATTTGCACAACTGCAGAGGAGCCTCTTGAAGGCTGCGAGCGGAATACAAACACAAGCACAAAAACAAACAATGCTGTGTGTGAGTGTGTGTGATTGTGTGTGATTGTGGGTGTGTGTGTATGCTCATAATGGTTATTACTTAATTGAACTTTAAATTAAGCCTTAAGCCACAAGGGGACACCGACCATAAAAAGGATTATCATAAGACAGCTTACAGCCATTGGCACTTAATACAAGAACTTAATTCTTAACTCTAAAATCTAATAAGCACAGGCGAGATGTGTGTGCACTGAAAGCCTGAGCATGTTATGAAGCAGATTAAATCCATGTATACACATATATAGATATGTATAGTATAGTGTCAGATATATGTGTGAAGCTTGTTGCAATGAAAGACTTACTTCTGTTGAGTTAGTTAGACTGTGAAACGAAGGCGAGATCTTTTCAACTGGTAAAACTTTGCACTTTAACGCGATTAGAAACAAGGTTAGGGAGAAAGTAGGAAAAAGAAAGTAAGAAAAAGATTCCTAGACTAGAAAATAATAAAAAAAACATTATACAGGACACGTATTTGTTTCGAGCTGACTAAAAACATCTGGCAGGGCATAAAGAACTTAAGAAAAACCAACCAAATACAAAAATGAGTTACCAAATTTGATGTTATGTAATGAATATATATGTTAAATAGTATATATATATAGTATAGGTAACATATAGAGAGTGTACAGATATATACAAACACAAAGAGATATATACGACTTGTAGAAAAGACAATCAGACAACAAGTGTAGTACATAAGGAGCAGTAAATAACTAACAAAAACATAAACATATAGAGTATAAATATATAGAAAGATTTGGAAAACAAATGTTGTTAAGTATTTTTTGAATAGTTCTGTTTCTTCTGTTAAGTTTTACTACCTTGTCGCGAGTACTAGTGCCCGCGCTCATCCTATATCTCAAGGAAATGGATCTTTTGGCTTTTAAAAGGGCATTCTAAAACAAACAGAGCGGAGGTAGATGGTTTGGTTGGGCATTGGTTAGGCGTGATAGGATCGATTTATAGTTAAGTACATAAGTATTTATATATAAGGTATATGATAAATGTATATTAGCTTAGCTGAAAATGGAATAGTTACGATTTCCAAGGACTGGCACGAAACAATAAAACAATTTAACAAAAAACCAAATGAAAATCACAAAACATAAACAGAAACTTTTGTTAGCTTTAGGTACATAGGAATACGCAGGGTAGCTTCGTTAGCATCACTAGCATCATCGTCGGCAGTTGCGGGAGCAGGAGCTGGAGCAGCTTGTGCGACAGGTTGAAGTATGGGTTAACTTACCTCTGCATCGGGTTGTGAACGGTCGGAGTCATCGTTGTCCAAGTTCTGATTCTCCAAATGCTCCTCCTCGGTCTGCGGCATTTGTTGTAGCTCTTCCTTTGATTTGAAATCCAATTGTCTGATATAAAAGGGCATTATTAAGCCCAGGATGACCTGTAATCAAGTAAGCCATTTTTATGAGTTAACTGAATAAGTCAACAGTTCCTTTGCGTTCACCTTGAAGTTGGTATTCTTGCGCGTACGCAAGCCTCCCATCCAGAGATCGGCCAGAATGACCTGACTACAGGGATGGGCTAGAAGTGCACGATGATTGGCTGCCACGGCTAATGAAAGGCAGCTCTGATTGGACCACGAGTGCAGCTCGCAGGTAAGTAAACGTTGAGCCTTCTCCGCATCCTGACGATAGCTAAAGTCCAACAGTTTGTTGCCTGCCATAACCAGAGCCACAGTGAGAACCAGAACAAGAAGGAGAAACAACAATCAAACCACAAAGCAAAAGGCAATTAGTTAACCACAAAAGGTCAGGCTCGTTAATTAGATGCCACGCGCTTGATTGACAAATGCCACAAAATGCGGTGGCACGAACTCAATTAAATTAAGCATTTCCACAATTAACCTTTCAATTGAGCAGCATTCACTCACCTTTGCTCTCAAACTCTTTGGCATAGGAACGCAATTCCTCATAAATTTCCGTGTCCAGATCATCCTCGGCGGCCTCATGTGCCATCGCCTTGTACAGCTTGCAGGCAACCAGCGATTTGGCCAACGCCTCCTCCCCATGTGTCCACATGAGCAGTGCCATTTGTTGTCGTTTCGTCAGAACTGCCCAAATCTGCAAGGCAGAGCAGCGCCTCAATTGAGTATACAGTTTGTGAAATGGGCCAAGAGGCGATTTCATTACTCACCAGCAGCTCGTTGAATGGAAACTCGAAGAGGGCCATTTCGGTGGTGAATGGCAACAGTCCAGTGACGAGGCTAAGAGAATTGGCGCCGGCATAGCGTTGATATTGATACGTCGAGGACTTGCGGCAGGCATTTGCATAGCTGTTCATCACCTTTGCATAGATGGGACGAAACTTGCGGCGCGTGTAATAGGATCTGCAATAACGTAACGATACGATACTCTAGCAATGAGTTGTCCTGCCACAAAGTAAAACAATTTTCTACCGCATTTGCATTTAAGTACAATTTATTTAGGCATCACCACGGACAGCGGCCACAAAAAAATTTTTATATAAAATATAAATAACGATTGGGGAGAAATGTTTCGGTTTCCCTTTTAGGATTTTTTATTTGCTAAGCTCTGAATTGCCATTTGGGTATGCTCTTTGTCTTCGCAGGGAGAGGTTCTTGGCGATTATCCCTTTGTTTGTTTATTCTGTGCTCTCCGAACAGGCAAAGGCACACGCGGAGGCGCAGGCAGCGGCAGAAGCCGCTTAAGTGATTTTCATTCTCGCAAATAACTGCGTTTGTTTTCCAATTGAATATATTTCACACTATGCGAATATCTGCCGACAATTTACAAAGTACTTACCCTAACAAAGGGTATTACAATTTCAACATAAATTGTGTAACGCATCGCAAGAAACATATATACAATTCCTAAAAGGGACTCAATTTAACTGTTACTATTGCGAGTACATTTCATATAACATGCAGCATCGATATGTGAGCAGAAATGGTCACCTTAACATCAGCTCTCTTTGCTTTGAGTATGCAACGTTTATCTCTTTTCAGCTTCTATATGTATGTTCATCTCTTTTGCACTAGTGGTTACACATACGATAACAGAATCTGCTAATTGTCTGTTAAGCAGCAACTTTAACAGCAGACGCGCTGTAGATCATTTCAGATCCTGCTTTCGTAAGAAGAAGCACAGTTTGCATACGTTTAAGCGTTGTTTATATAAGTACTTACATTTTTTGTACGTTTTGTAAGCAATTTCTGTTCGTATATTTCGTTAAGATGCTATCGGTAATGTTTTATGAGCGCCCGCTTAAATATGGGCATTTAAGAAACAATTGCCGTAAATAATTTATGGTGCATAAACGTGCGACAATTGTGCTTGGGCAGCCGTTTGGTAAATCAACTCAAATTTTATGCAAAGGCAAATCAAAAACTTTAAAGCGTTTAATTACGCACAAATTGGCAGCAGTTTAGGGCCAGGCTTTTAGCCTGCCCGCTAACCAGCTAGCCTGTTGCTAACGATGGCATTCAAATGTCTAGACAATGGTAACCAACAGCCGCAGCAGCAGCAGCAACAACAATAGCAAAAATAACAACAGTTATTGCTTTTAGGCAAACCAAATGGTAAACAAATACGAGTAAGTCCTGGCCCACTCCCACTCCTTGGCCCGGCAGCAAAATAAACAGCCCAAAGGTATTTCGGCCAGCCAACCGAGAAAAGGCCAAAAGCAGAAGAAGAACCGTAATTTAATCTAAACAACAGTTTCGTTCAGCGGCGTTTAGATAGGCATTTGCCAGATAACTTGCGACCTTTTGATTGAAGCACAAAAGCCAAAAGGACGCAGGACAAAGGCCATCGCAAGTAGTGTTGTAGTGTTAAATTAAGTAGTTTGTCTAGCTGAACGACCTCAATGAGCTGTTGTCTATCCAGATATCAAATACTCGTTCAACACCAGCAGCGGCAGCAGTAGCCGAAGGTCAAAAGGACCAAAAGAGTTGAAAATGAAAGTGCCAAAAACAGCAGGCAATTTATTTTTAGTTTCAAATTTATTTACATTAAGTCCGAATCGAATTTTTCCCAGCCAAGTTCAAAAAGTTCGTACAAAAGCCGTTTAAAAGGCTCCAATCCTTTTTTTCTCCTACAATGCATTTGAGTTTTAATTAAATTGACTGATTTGATACATTTGCCACGTTTCGTTATGGGTTTTGGGCCAGAACAAAAGAAACACGTAAAGGTTATTAAAGCTGGCAGAAAGAGACCCCAAAAGCCGCGTTAACCAAATTTAAGCCACAGCATTTTTCGCCTCACTGGCCAAAATTTTAATGCGAAATAATTACAGAGCGGGTCCTTTTTCTCTTTTTCTCCTCCTCCATGGGAAACGAGCTCAAACAAGATATATATATATACAAGATGGGCGCAAACTTATTACATTTTCATAAACAAATTTTCGAGCATCGTCGACCTCATCAAATTTAATCCGGCAACAAGTTAAAGGCGCCACGCCAGGACGCAACCCAATGGCCACGTCCACGTCCACCTCCACGTGAGGAAGTCAAAGTTCTGGCAACATTTTTTATGCTCGGGTCAAAGTTAAAAACACAGACGTCAACTGGAAAGGTAACTGTGATAAACTAATTTGTGTGTACACCTCGCACACCACGCTCCTACGCGTCTGCCACAGTCTTCAAGGACTTCCTTGGACAGCTTGGACACCACCCACTCGGCACTTAAGCCATTCCCTTTTGCTTTTAATTGCAGAACGTTTTTATATCTACTTTACCAAAATATCATCATTATAACTTTGTTCTAAAGTTTTTCACGACAATTCCAAGTGTTTCTATCAACTTTACGACAAGCTACTCGCTCTGCGTTTTGTAGTTTTCCGCTTTCCGTTTTTCGCTTTTCATTTTCCCTGTCAGCACAAAAACTTTTCCTTTTAATCTTTCAGCTCCAGTTGCTTAGAGACTTTCGTTTTTATAGGCGTTTAAATGTTGTCGAGGGTATGCACACTTCGGTTTGAGTAGAGGCCGCACTAAATAGTGAGTGTAAATATGAACACAAGCCGACTATTAAGTGCCCTTTAAAAATAAGAGCTGAGAGAATCTTTCGAAAGAAGAGAGAAAGTGTAGGTTAAGTGGTGGCTTTAAGGCGTAGCTGTTGACACTAGTCGACTGGTCAATACCCTATAGAGACTAACGGAGCATTTAAGTCTGAACTTAGAACTTGTTTGAAGTGTATCTCTGCGTCGTTGTGTGAGTAGAATTGGGCCTGCGGTTATCATCCCTTCCGGTTAACATCCGTCGCAGTTGCCCTCAGGCGTGCTCCACACAAGTTTCTGGCCTTTGTCAAGCCTTAAGTGGTTTTCAAAGATTATGAACACACATCACTTGATCTATGTGTGGGTTCCAGCAACATTTTAGCCCAACTTTAGGCAAATTGAATACAATTTGAATTAAAGTTCTGCGGCTGGATCAATATCACTCGAAGGAAATGTCAAAAGTGAACCCTTTATCCTATCAATCAGGAAATGGACCTCCTCCTTACTTCTCACATTTGACCTTTGTCATGCCTCACTTCGTCTTAGTTTACAGGGTATTTGAAAAGGACTTTGAAAAAGTGTGGCATACTTTTAAGCGCTGCCTGCCTGGATGCATGTTTACTTACCGATAGGCGCCTCCCATTAGTTTATTGATTACAAGGCCAATGTCGTGGAGCGTGTAAATGTAGCCCTTGGGTATATGTGGGCGCACATCGCGCAATATGTAGCTGCAATTGGAAGGGGAGGTGGGAGATGTCAGATGAGAGGGAGTGTCGCAAGAAGGTTGCCAAAAGGAAATAGAGAAGAAAAATAAGCAGGAAGTATATAAAAATTTAAGATTTTGGCTGATGCTGCTTCAGTTCTCACTTACCCCAAGGTATTGGCTGGACCGTGTTTGGTGTTGTAGAGCTCCTCGAGGCGCGGTATTGTTAAAAATTTCTTCATGGAAACACCATTCTCGAGGAGTAATTTGACAAAATCGATTCTATCATGTTCGAGTGCCTGCATCATGGCCTCATCCAGAGCCCCTGCGGGAATACACGCACACAAACAAACACAGAAATTAGAATAAAATGAATGGAAATTCTTGTGGGAGCAGCTTAGTCCAAGGCCCAGGGGGATTGGATGTACTGGTAACCGTCACTATCTAGTCGACTACCTACCATTTGGCCATTCCTGGCCGTACACAAATATCTCGCTACGCGCTATGTCCACACGATTCCATGTCAATGCCAAGCTCAATTGCTCCGGCGGACTGAGATGCTGCGACTTAAAGAGCGCCGTCAGGATGGTCTGATCCAGTTCCTGTGCCTCGCCTTCGGGCTTTTCCTGTATGCGAAAGACGGTAATCTGCAAGAAGCAAGGAGCAATATGTATTATGGGAGCAAAGGAAACAAAAATAATAATAATAATAATAATAATAAGGAACCTTAAATACCGCTTAATGTACCAAACGTTCCCCTAGGAATAAGGCGGAAGGCAAAGGACGTTGGCGCCTCATTCGAAAACCAATTAAAATCTTAATAACGGCAATGGCATTGACGAAATGCCATTTGGCCCGGCGACACCGACGACGACGACGACGACGACGAGGTCGACGACGAGGCTGACGACTTCTCGAGGAGATTCATCAAAATTCTGGCCTAGAAATAGCTAAATGTCTGCACGTGCGGTGATTTAAAATTCATTACACGTTCAATTGAATTGCGTTGGCTAATTATTTTTGCCGTTACTTTCTGCCGTTAACTGGGCCAACACACACACACACCCACACACACACACAGAGAGGAGTATACTAATTAAATATTTAAATCTCAGCGTGTAAAAGTCTTAAGTGATTGAAAAGTTTAACTCGTATTTGAATGAGGAAGCTGAAAAAGGTGCACGCTCCTTCCGTGTGTTTACTTTATGCGCTTTTAATTGCCGCAAGTCCTTGAAAGGAATCCCCTGGGTGCGCTCTGTGAACTCACTTTGTTATTAATGATTTGCTTAGGCTTCTTCTGCAAGTACATAAAACTAACTCAACATGCCTAATGTTTTTTTCTTTACCCTCTCTCTTGCCTAACTTAAATATGCATCAGTAAGTCCTTTCATAAAATTATTATCCTGCCGAGTCATCAACCTTTAGCATGCAAAAGTGAAAAGTAAAAAGTGGAAAGTGAATTCTTAACTCAGGTAGAAACTGCTGAGGTAGTCGTAAAACACTTAAAACAAAAGCTCGTCCCAAGATTATCTAAAGAAACGCTGAATACTTATGCAAGTCGGCATGAACCCGGCGTATTTCTATAATCCTTATAGCTCATATATCATATATCATCTGTTATCTTACCAAGTTCTTGTTGCGTGTACACTGCAGCAGTTCCTGGTAGAGTTTCTCGGCCTGGTCCACGCCCACCTCGAAGGTCTTCTGTATGGTGCCAATGAGATAATCCCGCATGGACTCCAGCACGGGTTGTTCCTCACCATCGGATGCGTATCTATTAAAGGACACATGAAGACATACAAGTTAAGGCCAATTCCAGTTTTCAGCAGCAGCTGTTACTGCTACAATTATGACGTCTAATTAGACACATTAAATGTAAACGTCGCATTCCAAAAAGGGATGCGAAATTGTTAGGTAAACAGCAGCAGCAACACAAACAGATAGAGAGAGAGCGTGAGGTAACACTGCGTATGCGTAATTTTGTGGCCCAGTTTTCTGTCTCTGGCTCTGCATTTAAATAATTTGCCAAATGTCGTATACTTAATGAACTTGAAGATGTCTGCTCCGTTGCCTGGCTGCCTGGCAACACTAGTAGCAATAGCAAGGCAACAGCACCGCAAATTAAATAGAAAAGGACCTGCCAAACAGCAGCATCAGCATTGACAGGGGTTCGGGTTGGGGCTGGGGCTGGGGCTGGAGCAGACACCTAGCGACCTGCATGACAGCACGTTTCTAATTAAATTTATACAAACTGCGGTTACTCATTAATTGCGTTGATAAATTACGAGTACACGCAGTAGGCCACATCGCTCAAAGTATCTCCCAAAGCATTGGCAAAGGCAAATTGCCTGGTTGGTAATTCCGTTTTTGTTGGCCTATAGAAATCATGGACGTAAAAGCGTATAAAAACTTACTTGTGCACAAAGGCCAGCAGATCGGCAGCACGCCCGGAGCCATCGCAGACAACGACCGGCACCGGGGGAGAGTCCGTCACGTATTCCAGGACAGCACGTATTGTGTTTGTGCCGCCCTCAATCACCAGGCAGACGACGGGTGTACTGGAATGTGTGACTGCAGCAGGTTGCAAAAATGATGAATGAAATGGGAGAGAGAGTGAGACAGAAAGAAGAGAAGAAAGAAAGAAAAAAACCATCAATAAGTACATAAGTATAAATAAATTATGTTAAGCGTGTGATAAAGGTGAAGGAAAGTCAATAAGTAATATAAGTTGCCAGCTGGCATGGCCCCTAACGAGGGCTCAACTGTATTGAGGTTGATGCCTGCAATCCTAATAGTTATAACAGTCATAATAATAATCATCGTAATAGTAATAACAATCGTAATAATGTCAGAGGCCAGCAAAGCCAGCGCACTCGGCATTCTTCTATTTTCCTACTTATGCTACCTACAACTCTCACAGGACAGGTACTTCAGCTCTGAGAACAATACAAATCCCGTTCCCATCTGTCGCAGGCTCCTATGACATTAGCTGAACGTGGCAGCTGCTGAATGTCAGCAGCAACGAGTGCGATTTGCCTGCTTGCAAAACTCATAAATGCTTGAAGTGGCATTAAAGCTTTATTCATGACAAATACTTGATGATTGCCATTTATGGCTGAAACTAGGTTTTATCTGCTGGACAGGCTCTACGATAATCCATGACGTTAGCTGTGAAAACTACTTGAAAAGTTGATTGTAGCTTTAAGCTAGATTAAAGCTTGAGGCTAATGTTCTTTGGCTAAACTTATTTTCATCTGTTGTATAAGCTTTATCATAATCCATGACGTTAGTTGTGAAAAATACTTGTAAATCTCGAAAAAGTTGCAAGTTAGATTAATATGAAAACTTGTAGAGTTGTTCAAGCTTTTGATCATTATTTGTCTCTCGTTTGAACATGTTTTCAACTGCTTTTCAGGTTTCTTTAAAGGCTTTCCAGCTGTTTCAGAAAGCTGCCTAGAAAGCTCATGAAAGCATGATGAAAGCTAGATTAAATTCTATGAATAAATACAAGCTACTTTCCTTCTACTCTCTCAGTTTTGTTATAAGTTTCATAAAGCAACTTTCAAAGTTGATAAAAGCTTTCAATAATTTAATTTATATCGACTATATTCAAAGCTTCTCTTCTCTTTCAATATCTGCTGCTGTAACAAGTTAAGTATAACCTTTCGATGCAATTCTGATTATTTCTAGCAGGTTCAGCCTGTGTCATTGGTACTTAATCTGATTTAAGTTCTATAACAATGCACACTGACAATGAAAGAATGAATAGTGGGAGCGACTAAGCTGTGGCACAATGGTTAGCCGAACGTTTTGAATGGAATCTTCAAGCCCGGTTGCACATTTATCTATGCCACATTTCTGTTTCTATTGGTAACAAATGGAAAACGAAAGAATTCTGACAAAAACTGATTGTATTTGGTTAGAGAAGCTGACTTTGGTTCGATTTCAATTGAAACTCACATGGATGCAGCTTTAAATTCGATATGAATTTCTCCAGTTTGCGCCGCAATATCAACTCGGCACCATATTTGGCCTGTGTACCGTTGTCCACCAGGAGGAAGTAGGCGTGCCGATTGTTGAGGACGGCCAATTTAGATCTGAAATCAAATGTGAGAGGCAAGAGAGAAACGAAAGAAAGAAAACAATTTAAAAAAACAAGCTCGTTCGTATTTAAAATTCAAACAATGCCACTGGGAATAACGACAAGTGGCATCCACTTGTGCACTCATAAATATTTGAAATTAAACCCAATCAATGTTGCAACGCTTGACAAAGTTGAAGCAGCACGTTGCAACAGGCCTTACACAACACGCCACAACAGGTGCGAGTTAAGGCAAACAATTTTAACTTTACTCTTTACCCTTATCAAATATGCATTAAAGGCTCTTCTGTGGCAATTTGCACTCACCTGGGCGAGCTAATGCTGTGGCAGGGCACCTCACGGTTGTGCCCCAACAGCTCATGATTGCGCTCCACAATGCCCCAGGGTGCGATGCCGATGCTGACCACACGTCCGGTGCGTTGTTGACCCTCCAGTAGCAGCGCATCTCCGACCTGCTTGGTGACGCCTAAAAGTAGACAACAAAAAATGAACAATACCAAAAACAATGAAGGACCACAGTCAAAAAGTAAATAAGTTTTCTTCTGTCCGCTTTTATTTCCTTTTTTCGGGTGGCACCTTGACTTTGACTTTCATTTTAGTTTCTTATGTATATAATATATATTATATATATGTATAATATATATGTAATAAGCACGGGCTTGTCTGTGTGTATGAGAGCAGTCTGAGGCGGCCAAGCAGCGTGTCTAAAATTTAATAACAGTTCGGGCACAAAAGAGAGACGACAAAAAAGGACTATAAATGAAGCGTTAATACTGCCAATACGCACTTTAAGTACCCTAACAAAAGTCGTATAAGGTCAGTTAACTTATGTTTCTTAGATCAGAGATAGTTGCTGTCCAAGAGGCAAGCAGCCTGTCAGGAATCGCTAGAGAAGTGTTCTTAGTTTTCATGTCCTTCCTTGTCGTTACAAAGTGTTTGCATATATCAAAGCTGCTGACCTGTTGTGCAGGGTATTTAAATATGTTTGGCCACAGTTTGATACTGGAGTGTGTGCAATCACTTGACTGCGCGATTTCCGCTGGGGATTCTTATTTATTTCATTTTCGACCCACTGTCCCGACTCGCTTTCAGTTTCGGTTTCAGTTTTTGTTACAGTTTCAGCATTTTTTTCATTTGTTAAACTTATTTAACTTTTCGTCCTGCTGAATGTATTTTAACTTACTTTTAATGGTCAGGCATAAAAATTGTAGCGTCTGACATAAAACTTAAATGAAACTTACCCGTGTTTGTGCCGCCTGTGAATATCCAAGCGCCTGTCGTTTTGGCCGCCTTCAGGAGTCCTTTACGTATTTCCTGTGTGCCGCGAGAGGGAAATTATTTTTAGCTCGAAATGTCAAATCCATTCAATTAGCGTGTGAAAAACGACACTCGTAGGTGAAAAGGTTGACTAGAAGGGAAAATGTACTCTCACCTTCTTCAGTTTGGCCTGCAAATCAAAGTTGGCTTTGCCTCCCTGCACGGTGATCAAAAGTTTTGGCAATTCCAGATTCCATTCCTTGGTGAATAGCTGCACCAGTAGCTCCGGCCGCGTATCAAATGACAGGCGTACGTACTACAAGAGGAAGGAGAAGAGGGAAACACACACATGTGTGTGATGTGTGTGGGTGTGGGTTAGTCAAAGTTATTGCCAAAAGTCAGGAGAGGCAACGGCTCGAGAGACACCAGCGCGCCAAACAACAAATATTCCTTTAAACGGACGTGGCACGTGGCACGTGGCAGGCGTAAGATGCCCCAAGGAAGCGAGTGCGATGAGTGTTTACAGTTACCGAACTAATGAACTCACCTGCGCCTTTGTGGGATGTGCGCCACCTTGAAATTCAATGGTGCCATAGGCATCGGTGGGCTGAGGACGTGTGTGCTTCGTGGGCAGCCACAGATCTCCCGGCGAGCCGCTCTCGATGCCGGCTATCAACTGATGTGTAATCTGTGCCTGGCCGCAGCAGCATCTGCGAAGGAAAGAAAGAGAGAGAGAAAGGAGAAGGGAAATGCAATTTCCAGTCAGATTAAGTATACGCAATGTTATCTCATTAGCTAGCCAATAAATCTAAAAGATACTTGACAAATTTTAGCTGCAGCAGTGCAAAGAGTATAAAGGATGCAGGATGCAGGAAAAAGGATATAGGAAACAGGATATACTATAGAAAGAACACATTGTAGGCAAATTAGTAGGCGACCTGTTTTGTACGTGTTGATTTATAGCCAATATGCGTTACATGCGCAGACACAACACACACACAACACACACACAGACGGAGACAGATACACACTCCCTAATGCACGGCGGCAGACACACGCACATTAAGTGAAACCACACGTGTAAAATGAACTGTTATTTATGCATGTGAGGCTCTTTTGTGCCGCTTGTTGTGGCTGCTGACTGGTGGCTGGTGGGTGATGTCCTGCGTCCTTGTGCCTGTTACCCATTTCATTTCATTTCAGCTCTGTCTGTTGTTGTTTGTGCATAAGTGAAAAGCTGTCACAATTCTCAGTGTATACGTGTGTGTGTGTGTGTGTGTGTGTGTCAGAGTGTGTTAGCCTGGTTGTCTGTCTGCTTCAAGCGTTTTACTTGCCAGCTGCTCAAAACGTTCTCTCGACTCTGCTAAATAATAAATTTCAATTACAACCAACTAATAGAAGCCACGCAAATTCATCAGTCAAACACAATTGCCTACTAAATAAGTCAATTGCAGCTCATCGTGTTAGCAAATAAGCAAGTCATTTCGATTGTAGGGTATGCGACTTGAAAGATGCCTGCAACTAAATGCAGATGAGCTGCAAAGAAGTGTTGCAAGTTCTTTGGAAACTGTCGATTCTGTTTCCATCAGAAAACTACTTGAAAGTATCAGATATATATATATATATATATATTGCAGGTCTATTCTATATAGGTATCTCAATCTGCTACAAAAGATCTTTCACCTTTCCTATCTTCAACTCCTTATCTTAAGCTCTTTCTTAGGAACTTTTCTTTATACAGTTCTAAAACTATTAGCAACATTTTCTTATCTGTTTCGTCTGATAAGCGACAGATTGTAGATAGTTTATCAAGCTATCAGAAAACAGCTGATTCTACACGTCTCTCAAGGGTCTCGTATATACTCTATGCAATATGGTAAGTGGGTGAAGAGAAATCTGCAAAATTTGCTGAGAACATGCAACATGCAACACGTGTTGCCAATCTACCAATTGAGCAAATGTGGCACGCTAAGCCATGAATAATGTTTAACATACACTCAAACACACACACACACACACACACACACTATGACATATAAGCATGTGTAAATAAAAGCAATTTATACTGTCGGCAAGCGATAGGAAGGGCAGAAGAAGGAACAGGACCAGTGGCAGCAGTTGGTGGAAGCTTAGCCACAGTGGCCCGTTGGGTTTGCAGCGTTAATGGATTTGCCTAACAACAACAACAGTAACAACAATTGTAAACATTGCAATGGGCCAACAACAGCTGGCTGGCTGGCTGACTGGTTGACTGGTTGGCAAAGGCAAAGCTCGAAAGTTTGTGATAACGGGTTAAAATACTGAAACAACTGTTAACCGAAATCAAATATTTGTGGCAACAAAAAGCCAGATAAGGCTGTGAATAACGTCAGAGACGTCGTAAAACCATCATAAACTGTAAGAGAACACAGCCTGTGTACGTAACTGAAGAAACTTTCACCCAAATAAGTCACGTTAAGCACAAGACGCAGACAGCCAGCCAAGTTTATAACGCATTTATCTCAATTGGTAAGGGAGCAGCTACCGCTGGACCCGGAGGGGGGCTGCTGCTGCTGCGGGGTCTACCGCCTGTCATAATAATAAACAATAAAATGCCAACGCCAAAAAAGAAAAAAAAAAAGAAGAAAACAGAAACTAAATACACAAAACGCCACGGGAACTAGGGCAAAATAGTAGAGGCGTCCCACGGCAGAAAGTCGCTTTAAACTGGGTCAAAACTTTGCCTGCAACACGCTGCGGCAGTGGCAGAGGCGATAAGGGATGGATGGGTAGCAGGAGGAGCAGATGCACTTTGCTGCCTTAATTAGTAAACGAATCCAATTGGATTTTGAAGCATAGATATAACAGGAGTAGTAGTGATAGTTACTTACTTTGTTTCGTCCTTTGGGCATGGTATAAACTTGATGCATTCCCGTTTCTGGAAGTTCGTCTCGATCCAACTGCGCGGCTGATGCTATATTATTTCATTTGGTTTACACAAAGAAATCACACACAGAATATAAAGAAAAGTTAACAAAAAACAATCAGTGTAAATTGTATTTTCTTGCAATTGGCCCAAAAGGAAAGCTAATTACATTTTATGGTACATCTCAAACATATTTCAATGTTCTCTGCCTAAGTTGATCTTAAACAATCTCAAGTTATATACCACTTATACATAGAGATACAGCTAGAGTTGAAAAGATAACTCAAATAATATATAGTACATAAAAATATATAGATCAAAGTTGAAGTACAGCATAGGAAATATCATATAATAAAAGTCAAGTCTATAAGTAAAATTGTCTTCAAGCTGTTGTTGCAAGTTTGAGTGTCTCTAAGAACTTAGCACCAAGTGAGAGAAACAAAGTGATTTACGCTACAAATCAGAAAATAATCCTAGAATAGAATTCATTATATAGAAAATATATAAAAGATATATAAAAACAGTTCAATTGCGTCCATTAGAAGATAGTTTTACATATAAATATACATTATACTAAATAGTTTTCGTTTGAAAACAACAAACAACATCTAGATTCTAGACTTAAGGCTAATTTCATATGTCGAACTGTTTACAGATATATATACAAAATTTAGATACAATTTGGATATTTTCATATAAGCAACTTATCATTCAGCTGATATACAAAAGAAAATGTTACTGTTAAATATAAACTTTAAATTAACTTTAAAAAAGGAAGAAAAACTTAAAAAGCTGCTGGGTAGAAGTCCTTATCAAAGCCAAGAGACGAGCTACTCTACCTATTTCTGGATTATTCATAGTAGTATCCTTCAACTTGGAACTGCAATGAGTCAAAACCCACTTATATTGCCATAAAGATCCCTTCATGAATTCAGTTAAACCCAGTTCTATCTCTGACTGGATCCTTCATCCACTTGAACTAGCATAAGCCCTGACCATCATCCTCTTAATTGCAACTGCATCAAAAAGCGACACTCGAAAAGCCAATTGAAATCTTTACAATTTATTTATTTTTGCAACTAAAAAGGATTTAAGCTCATGCTGTTTTTCCATTTAACTTTTTGGCTTCTCTTCAAAAAACATCTAGATTTATTATGTTTAAGGTTTGCATAGAAAATATCTATGTTGCATCCTTTTGACTCGAGTTAATCTCTACAAATCTCTGCTCTACGTTCGAAAATAGCTAAGCAAATAATCGGCTTTGCTTTTTTCCAAGAATTTCTCCTGCTGCATCATAAATTGATGCACTTCCTTTAAGCACTAAACGCAGTTCTAGTGAAAGCAAAAATAAACTAAAATTGTGTGGAAATTCATTTAAATTACTCTTAAGCTGCTTTTGTATAGTTTTCCACGTAATTTTCTATTGCCAGCTCAACTCAGCTGGAAGGCTTTAAAGCAGATAGAAGTATGGATACGATTTTGTATGGGGTAAGAGCATGCTGGGGGTGGAGTCTATAGACTTTGGACTCTTGGCCATATCAAATTGAAAGTTTACGCAACTGCAGATGCAACTTTAACTATAAACGTTCAGTTAAACAAAGTAAAACAAAACTTAAGGAAACTAAAACAAAATAAAGCCATGCAAAATAGTTTCCAAAGAACAACAAGAAACGAGAGGAAAGCCCTATAAAAAAAAAGGAAACTTGGCCAAAAGCGAAAACTATCTACGGAATCTCAATCGAAACGCGAATCGTTCCGAATGCAACAGTTACCCAGAAAGGGACAATTGCTGGCAGGACTGAGAGCTGGCAGAGATTAGGGCTGTGGGTCTGGTTCTGGTTACGCTGCTGGAGTACCTCTTGTGGCGGAACGTTGTTTGCATGCGCCTTCAGCAAATCACGCACGTTGAGTACCAAAACTTTGGAGAGCGTCGATGAGACCGAGGAGCGTTTACGCATCCGCTGGCGCTTGCGAATGCCGCGCGGTGTCCCGGGCAGGTCTTCGGCAGTAAATGCCACAGAGCTGGTGGCAGGCCCAGGCCCAGAGGCGGAGGCGGAGGCACTGCCAGACGACTGCGGCACTGACAGAGTTATGGCCGGAGTGTTGCTGTAGCGACGCACAGTTGAGAAATCTTTGGAGATGCGTCGCAAATATTTGTTTGCCGCAAGCGGCGAATCGATAACCACCATTGCGATATGTTGCACAAATATCTCTCAGTTAATTATTATTAATTATTTTGCCTTTATTAATATTGCTTTTCACTTGAACGCGCTAATTAATTGAACAGCAGCCGCTGCAGCTGCAACCGCGCAGTGGCATTCACATTTACCGAGCACTTTTTTCTTGCAGTGCTCTCCGTGTAACGGGCAAATCTCAACTGACACGCACCTGGCGAAGCTGAGCAGCAGCCGGAGGAAGCGGAGAACAGCGTCATCCACATTGATAAACCTCCAGTTATGTGCACACCGAGAGACAGAGAGAGCGGTCCACGCTCAAATTAGATAAGCCTCAGCTTGTTACACTGCTAAAAATAGTCGTGCAACAACCGTTAAGGGCCTATCGAAAGTCTACGCTTTTTTCTGCAGTGTAACTGCGATGCAGTCGAGTGCATCAAATTCGCTTAGACCGTGTCCCCAGCCGGAGGTCATATAATATCTAGTTTAAAATTTACATTTCATGCCCTTTTCAATTTCAGCCAATTTCAATTTCGATCGGAAGTATCTTGGCCAAGACGCTCAGTGAACCAGCTGCCAGATGGCCAACTGCATGCGAAGATTGTCTCAGCCATAATTATTATCCCATGTCAGTTGGGTATTTGGTGATAATGCAATGTACGTGCCACACAGCTGGGTGGATGCAACTGCCACATGCAACGGCATTTCAATCAAAACTCAGCATTTAATTAATGAAATTTCTTGGACATTAATTAATAAACTTGCATTGTTCGCATTGTTGTTTGACATGAATTCAGCTTTGGCTGTCAATTTAATCAGCTTAACGAACAGCATTTGGCTTTAACTACCGAAGGATAAAGCAATTGATTGCAAATATAATATAGAAATGAGAATATTATCTAGGTTATGGTGGGATTTGGTATGGAATGAAAGGTAGAAGCACGTTTTGATTGGCACTTTGCAGTTTGAGTTATTGAGAAGGCTTAAAGTGATTACTGCTGCATTTATTTAGGCCAAATTGACAAGGGATTAGAATTGATACAGTCTCTGGTTACCAATAATAAAGCAAATCTGGCTTAAAATCGCAATTGATGAGGTAATTTGACTAAAGGAATTGCATCTTTGCTATGGATTAAACAGCTCAAGGTCTAACCAGAAGATTAGGAATCTATCCTTAAGCTCTATCTATACTCAAGCTGATACCGAAGCTGGAAGGATTCAACATTGGTTTGAACAAACTTAAAACTTTAACTGAGGACTAGACTAACTGCCAGCAGTATCTCATTTCTAATTCTATCTCTCAGTCAGCTCTCAATCAGAATTACTAAAACTAAAGCAAAAGGATAATTAAAACTGATTCGGAGAAGGCAAAAGCAATCACCTAAGTAACTGGAAAAGCAAGCAGAAGCAATGTGAAAGTAATTATAAGTAAAAGCAAGTTCTATTTTTGCCAAACAACTATTAAATATGGATAATATTTACAAGGAAAAACAAGTTAAAGCAAAGCCAATTTCCACAGCCTCATTTGATCCTTGGCATATTGTAAATGTCTAAAAAAAGAAGCTTTAAAGGAAAATAATTTGTACAAAATGAAAATTCGAAAATTGTTGGAGAACAAGGGAAATGTTTTGTTGTGTGTTAGAGTGTAAATGCCAAGGATAAATATACAAATATAAAAGGAGACAGCAACAAGTGGAACAAACAACATAAAAACATTAAAAACATTTACAAAAATTGCACAAATAAAAGTTAAAATTTGATTGTTGATAGCTTACCCTGGGCACAGTTATATTTATCAGACCCCAACAGATTTTTTTCAGTCCCCATGGTATCTTTAATGGTATTTGTACGTATGTTTACGTGTGTGTGTGTGTGTGTGTGTGACATATACAGTTATAATGGAATTTGTGTGTGTTTTGTGTGCAACACACACACACATATACACACACACACACAGAGTGAGTTGTGTTTCAAATATAAAATCATCATTTTTTGATGATTTGCAATATTATTTTTGTGATTTTCATAGTTTTTTTTTGGGTGTGGGAAAAGTGTAAAAAAATTAAAAAAAAAATTAAGTTAAAATTAAAAGTTGGTAAGGAAAATGAGTTGATTTGCAACCAATTTTCGTGTGCAAAATATATATGTATATAGTTTAGAGATCAGATATAGAGCATAGATTATAAAGCAAAGATAGATCAAAAGAGAGTGTATTTAATTTCGGTTTGTTTTCGTTTAGTTTCGTGTTTTCGTTTGTGTTGTGCAAAGCAAATTGTAAATAGAAGAAAAATATCGTTGTAAAATTAGTTAAAAGAGAGTTATTTGCTTTTGTCTTTTGATATTTTATTGTTATAATCGATTTATTGTTTTAGTTTCAACTATAAAATGATCTTCTGATCCGATTTGTTAGGCATTTTGGGGGACGCTTTTGACCGACTTACTACCAGACCACTTTGCAGGAGGAGCTCAAGCTATCGACTTGTCTTTCGTTTTCAGAATGGATAATTAAGCAAACTTAATTCAAATTAGTTACTTTAATTAAGCGTTAAATACAAACTAAAGTTAGCCACTGACCAGCCTCAAAGCAACCACGGCTAAAACTATATTCGGTGCATTCGACAATATGAGAACTTGACCAAAAGGGGAAACCTTCACACACACACACACAGAGACAGTCTGTGGCATGTGCCGTTATTCAAAGTTAAATTCTAAGTGGGTGTGTCGACTGTACGCCCACAACTGTCAACAAGTTTACGTTTCATTGCCACAGCTGAAATACTTCTGTGGGGCAGCTACAGGTACCTCTGTGCCACCTGCCCCCCGCCCACTGAATACCCCGATAAGTGCCCTCTGCACAAGAGTTGCAGCTGCAGCATCTGCCACTGCCACTGCCACAAACTAACAAACACAGTCACACACACTCACACTCATTCACAGTTTCGGGTGACCGCAAGGAAGCTCTGTGGGGGATGGGGCATGCCACAATTGCTATAGCTCGGTTGGTGCCACCTTTTTCGGTGTGTCTGTGCAACCGATGCAACCGTTGCAAATGGGAAACCAACCAACCACACACAACAACTGCCAACAGTAATTAAATATTTGTAATTCAATCAAATCGTATAAAGTTTCTTTGTATGAGTTAAAAATTTTGTCGAAAAATATATTTTCCAGTAGTTGTTGTGGAAATTCCTGTACTTGACATCAAGGGAAAACAAGACTTACATGAAAAGCCATATGAAAAACTCTACAGAAGTATTAAAAGTAATTAAAACTGTAACTATGGACAGCTTTTATATGTTTCTGAAAGCAAATTGCAAATGACAACTTGCAAAATAATTATAAGAGCACGAAATTGAAAACGGAGAAAAACAACTTTTCCAGCCACAACTGTCTGTATATATGTATATATAAATATACAAACATATATATCATATACATATTTAATTAGGAATAAGAGTAAACAGACCACAGAGAACAAACAAATGTAAGTGAATTAGGAAAATGCCTTCGGGGTGAACAGAAAACATAAGGATACCTTTACGTAATGTACTCGCACGTTGAATACTTATGGCTGTGACTGTAATTCAATTTGAAGCTAGGAGTTCACATGGGAAAAGCAATTTATTGTGAACATAAAGTGAAACTAGCAAAACATTTATACAAGACTGATGAAACAATCATTTGAAAGCGGCATATTAAAAATTAAAATATCATTTCATACCAAAAGAAAAGCCATTAAACTAAGAGTTTTGGCCATTTCATATGCCTGCCTGAGGCATGAATGTGTGGGACATACTCGGAGAGAAAAGAAAAACCTGGGAAATTGGCAATTCGAGCGCATAAAATGTCAATTTTTGGACATTAATTGAGACCGATGCGGAATGCAAATTGGAAAATGCGAATTATAATTGGAAAATATTGCATAATGGTATTAACAACATGAAAGTTGATTAACGCTGCGCAGTGCATTTGCCACAACGATGGATCTAATTAAAAGGCAATAATACTCAATGTCAATCAGAATTGTTGATTTCTACGAACTCGAATTTAGTCGGAATCACAAAAGCCAATTAGCCAGACTTTTGTCCTACCAAAAGTCCCACTCGAAAGCAACGCCTGAAATTGTGCAATATAATTTTGTTGCGTGCTGGAAAATAATGCATCCTACGCATAAAACCACGCGCGTGTGCGTAGGTAGGTGTATGTGTGTGTGTATGTGTGTGCTGTGTTCAAGGACAAATAAATTTGTAAGTCCAGTGTCCACGTGCCAGTGAATCTAAATGACATTTGAATTCATGTTCATATCAAATTACATTTAATGAAATACTCATCCGAATAACATGAATAATCAACTTTCATCTCAAACTACACACAAAAACAACGGTAAACCGAAGGCTTATACAGCACATTTACTAATCAACGCCAGCTGAATCTGAAGCTATGAAAGTTTTGGCATTTACCTAGGGACAAACACATTAATTGGCAGTTTGCAGTTTGCAGTTTGCGTCTTTCTAGAGATACATTTATGACAGAAGTTTACTTTGAGTCTTTGGTGGGCGTTGAAGGCTTTGTGTGATGCGTAGATTGAGCACCTGCTTTATCTCACCTGTTTGCCGCATATGGCAGAGCGAAAATAAATGTACATATAAACTCAAGGCAAGTGGCAGGATCCAATTTGTCAGACTTGTTGGCAGTTGCCAGTTGCCTGGCAACGACACACGCAAGCCAAAGATACAGGACTCACGGCAGAAAGTGTGTGTGTGTGTGTGCGGTTTTTAGTACCCTCTCTCTCTCTTCTTCAGCCTTTTCTGCATATCCTTGGCTCAAAGCATAAACATAGTTTTCTATTGAACTGAACTGGCAAGATGGAAACATGGCAACTCAATAAAAGTTACGCACCAGCATATAAACTCCACTTAATATCAACTTTATCAAATGGCTCAGTTCGTGCATAATGTAAATCAACCTTTGACACACTCTAACAGCCCTGCCCAGGCACCTGCCTGCAGCATCAACAACAGTTAAAGCAACAGCAACAGCCACACCAACAGCAACAACAACAAGAAGCTGTTGCTGCTGCTGCTGCTGCTGTTGTCGACTTCTTTACAACTCGGCAATGTGGAAAATTGAATCTGAAGCTGGCGTAGCTGATGCAGCAGAGCATCCATTCAATTCTGATAGCTTTGTGAGTGGCACCTGCATTGAATACACCAGGTACACAGGTACAGGCAAGGGCACTGCTGCGCTTTGAAGCTCTTTATTTTCATTTGATAACAAGTTCCAAACGTTGCTGTCAAAGAGAAGCCCATTCAAAAGAGAGTTGACACTCACAATTAACAGATGCTCGCTAAGTACGTAAGAGTAAAAGAGTCTGCGAGAGTGAGCGTGAATGAGTGAGATCGCAATAAACAGCTGCTAAATGATGCCAATAGCAAACTGCGCGGCAGTAACAACTACAACAACAACAAAGAAGACCGCAGCAAATAATAACTGAATGCAGCTTGACTTCAACTCAAACTATTGATTGTTATTGAACGAGCCAATGGAATTCAATCAGCAGAATTTCCCACTCCACCACAAATCACTAATTACCAATTAAAATTGAATGCATTTTAAGGTTTTACTTACAAACACCCATTTGGTCTGAAAGAACATTGAAGAGCCGCAGTAGTAGTACTTCTGTGGGCACTGTACCGCTAATTAGCGCCAGCAAAGTAACCCGTATTTATTTAAAAGCACTTAACGTAAACATAAAATAAAGCGAATCGAATAGCAAAACAAAAACAAAAATATTATTTTTTTTTTTACTGATTGAAATACTTCACGCGCTCCGCTAAAAAACCCGCAACTCACATGGCGCTTTCAAAGTCGCGTCGAACACTGAGTAAAGTTCTATACAAAGCGCTCAAACTGTGTCAATTAAAAGCACAAGTAACGGTGTATTATGCACAAATACGTTTACATCTAAAATCGAATGTCAATCGAACATAGACAACGCAGATAATAACTCTCGCGAGAGAGCAGATAAGCAATTAAGAGCGCCTCAGCAAGTGACAGAGCGTAAACAGTCTCTCTTTTGCGATCGCTGTGCGGGCAGAACTTAGTTCATTAAAAAACTTTCGAGTTGTGGGCGCACTCAGAGAAAAGTTTTTAATGCAGAGCATTAAAGTTTGAAAAAGTAATCATAATCTGTATATTATGAGTAATATTTTTGCATTAAAAAACTTAATGCAGATGCTTCAAGTTTAATTAATTTCGCGATGATGTCATAGCTGCAGCACAACCACACGCCAGCTGATAACTTTCCGCAGTCAAAAGAGAGAAACAATTATCAAGTACACACACCCACGCACACTCAACTCAAATATATAAATGTATAGCATACTTTCAGGCATATCAGTTAAGGCTTAACTTTGAGTTTTCAATTAATTAAGAAGATTTAAATGTTATTTAAAGTAATTGAAGTACTTATCGTAAAAGCAAACTACTAAACAAGGCAGGCAGCCAACAACTAGTTAAAATAACTAAACTACAATTGGCAAAATAGTTTCTACTACTTAAGACTATATCATTAGAAAGTTTTCAAGGCCAAATGCCAAAGTTGGGCGCAACCATAGATTGAAATGGAAAAGTACCAAATGCTAAACAAAAAAAAAAAAAAACAGACAAAAGAAAGGAAAATATTATAGGAAGTGGCTTCCTTTACGTAAGTTTTTATAGTTTTAATTTTAGCTTTCACAACAAAGCAGTTTGGCAGTCAGTCAATATAGCAATTAGCAGAGAAAGTTTCTCGGAAGGAAGCAGGAAAATGAAGCGAAAAATAATGGAAATTATGCGCCATATCATTGGGGGAATAGAATAGATAGTTAGTTAGACAAGTAGAGAGAGCTACTGGATAGAAAGATTAGTATAGATTATGGAAAATAAAAATAAATAAATTAAACTTCTGTTTGGTTGTTTATCGGGAAACTTTTAAATGAGGATAACTTATAGATAGTATTTTTATGGTTGTGCTTACCGGTTTTGCTTTGGGCTTCTGCTTGGTTAAACGTTTCGGTTTCAACATAGTCCGCTATGGACGCACAAGGAGACACATACATACACAGAGATAGACAGAGGGAGACAGATAGAATGAGAGAGAGAGAGAGAGAGAGAGAAGATGGTTAAAGTAGAGCGAAACGGATGGATTTGGCACCACACTTCGAGTGCTCTCACGTTGTTGCGCTGATGACGATGACGTTGCTCCTATTTAGAGATAGACTTTCAATCCACTTCGATTCGATTTGTTTAATTAATGAGCTCAATTTGCAAACGAGTTTGCCTGCACAGGAAAATTCGCGAGGGGGTTGTGTGGAAGAGAAAGAAAAACATAATTATCAGTTTATCACTTATCAGAGTTTATAGTTTCGTATATTGATTTTGGCCATGCAAGCGTGCAGAATTAATCCGAAGGAAACTTGTGCAGTGTTTGGAAAGCGTTTCAACTAAATATCAATAAAGTCTCAATGACACGAGCTGAAAGTGTTTCCTCATAGTAGGATTAATCCTTCCTTAATACTTCTTACTTTCTGTTTATATCTTAAAGTTTTCCAAGCTAAACAGTTTCTTCTGCTTATTCAAGCAGCCACTTTAAGCTCGTGTCATTGTGCTGGGCACCTACAAATTATCACAATTAGCACAGAGCCCGGAAAAGCAACTAAAAACGTAGCTGAAAATATTATTTAAAGCGTGAAGCGTTGTGAATCACAAGACAAATACAAAAGAACAAACAGAAAAACACAGAAAAAGTCCGGAAAATCCAGCACCCAATTATGAAAGACAAATGAGGGAAAAGCATATACAGAAAAAAAGGAGGACCGGAAAAGTACATCATGTAAATGAAATATGAAATGGTTATTTTATAGGATTTGAACCCTTGATGGCATTACCTAATGCATGCCATGTTAATTGTGTTTACTTAGGGAACAGAATAAACAAATCCCGCTATAAAATATGCAAGCAGAAGAGCAACAAAGGAAAAGGAGGAAGAACGGGAAAGTGGATATTCGAGGCAAGGAGGCGGGTCCTTGACTTACCTTGACGGGCTTCTTCACGGACACTGTGCGCGAGTATTGTTGATAGACCTGGACATGGTTCGATGTAAATTTCCCCAACATGTGTAGCTATTCGGCTGGCAAAGTGCAGGCAAGTCCTTCCGTAGCTTCCTTCGCGCTGGAAAATAGAAAACAAAAGAGAGAGAACTCAGCTCAAGTTACAAAATTGTTGTTTAAAGTGTTCGGCTTGGAATTAAAGTTTCAAGCAAAGAAAAAACAAGCAGCAATTTGTATTTAAATTCTTTGAAGTTTTTGCAGCCCATTGAGCAGCGCAAGCAGGAGCAGGAGCAGCAGTTAACAGGACGTATACGCAATGGCCCCAAGGGACCTGAAAGCGGCCAATTAGAAAGTGTTCTATTAAAGAGAATTGTAAGGCAAAACGACTTTGTTAAATATAGATTAATATCTCACATTACGTTTTCTGTTGCAAAGTGTAAAATAAAACACTTGCCATGCAAATTGAGCTCACACCCAGACACACACACACACTAAGCGTATTGTTGTGTTGCTGTCTGCTGCCAGCTGAACCCTTGTTGATCTCAAAATGTGGAAAAACAGCCAAAAGACGTTGACGACAGCAAATGTTGCCGCCATCAGACAGACAGACGGACAGACAGACAGACAGAGATGGCCAGTCAACGGCTCAAGTGGCCCACGCTCAGCTTCATTTACAGTGGAATACAAGTAATCCGAACAGAGAACAGACCAAGTCCAGTCCAGAGCAGAGCAGAGATGTGGCCTAGTCTGTGACAAGGCCAAGAGCAAATACAGGCAGTGGCGACAACGACAAATGTTATCCGCCTGCCTAGAGAGCGAAAACTTGAAATAAAAGAAAGATTTTCGCCTCGACTTGGGAAAACCAGCTAAGAGCCAAGAGACACAAGCAGTCATCAGGGAACAGCAAAAGTTATGCGAAGCATTTCAACAGCTTAGCTAGAACCAAAAGCCAAAACATGAACAGAGTGCAAGAAACAAGCCGAAAGAAAGTATTGAATGGAAGGCTAAGAGATACTCTAGAAGAGAGGAAAACTGATGTAGAATCGAACGAAAATTAAAGACAAATCAAACTTATGAAGCAAGAAAGAGGCAAAGGATGTGAAGCTGTTGGAAGAAAGGCTCGTGGATACTACCAGAACTTCCCTTTAAATTGACTACAGAATCAGCTTACTATATATGACTTTATATATCATAAACTAAGCATCAGTTAAGCTCTCATGCTGCAGCTCCAATCAAAGCCATTAACTCTTTAGATAGATAGTTTAATGGCACAAGGAGTTTGCCCTTTAATAAACTTTCTGCAAGCAGACACCCAAAGGAAAAGCTCTTGCAGGATATTTAATAGAAAAAGAAAAGTCAAAGAAAATGCCAAGTTTTCTAGTGTTGCTGAGTTGCTGCCGAGTTGCTGCCTTAATTTGTGGAATTCAAGACATTCGCTTTCATTTGAGATTATGTGCGCATTATAATCTGCTCTCCATGCGTTTCAAGGATACACACACACAAATATGAGTAGAGTTGTAGTCCTAGCAGGAGGCAGAACACGATTATATTCCTTAACTAAAATCAATAGCCTAAGACGCATCTGAAGCATCGGCGTATGTGATTAACTTCTGTGCAGACAGTTAGGCCCAAGCTCGTCCGGGAGAATTGAGATAACGCGCCATTAAATTTATGCATGAACAAAGGACATTTTAATACATTGTGGAGGTCCTGTTTGCCATCTCCTTTTCTGTTCTCGTCCTGATTGCCCCCAAAAGTTCTAATTTGACTTTAATAAGCAATTGCGTGCCCGGCGATGTGTGAGCCTCGAGGCTGAAGGCTGGAGTCAGGATATCTGCTTAGCGCCAAACAAAGTTAACTTAATTCAAAGCTTTTTCTTTCCGCCAGGTGAATGGCACTTCAATGAGCCACGAGGCGGAGCATGTGGTCGAAAGAAACCGCCAAATAGAAGTAGAAACACATATGTGTAACTAGTAGGGGTACTCATAATATGTTGTGTACTTAAAAGTGAAAGCTCGTCTATTATTTAAATTCAGCCGAGTAAGGAATCATTCATTGAAGAGGTGCTCGGAAAACCGCATCAAAAGCAAGCGGAAAGTGCCGCTGGCGAAGCGTGAAAGAAAACCGAAAAACCAAAACACACGCACTTAAAGGGAAAACTTGGGAAAAGTTCAAGTTAACTTCCAGTGGCTTTTTCATCGGTGATTTGCAATGCAATGCCACAGAGCCTTTTCTCACTTGACACTGCTCCAGTTTGAGTAGTTAGCGCAATCAGTCAATGGTGGAAACACTGGGACAGGGCCAGGGCCAGGGCCAGGGCCTGGGCCAGGACAAGGAGCAGAGCTGAGGCAAGGACTGCCAGAGTGTGAAATTTATATGGGAGCATATGACAAGAGAGAGCCCGCATTTACGTCACGTTTTTCCTCTTTTTTTTTTTGCTCTGTGCCCAGATTTCGCCATGACAACAGGACCGGGGGAAAAGGACGAGCTGACAATCAGTCAGACCAGAGCTGGCGACATGTGTGCGTCCCGAGTACCAAGCTGGGAGACAGGCGAGCACAATGATGGTGAGGCAAACGTCATCAGCTGTCAAGTGCGTTCAGCTGTCTGTATGAATGAATTCCTAATTGAGATAAGACTCTGGCAGCCTCTGGCTAAAATGAAAAATGAGCCAACAACAATGCAAACACACACACACACTTAAGTTGAGTGTGTGTACTTGGTTTTTATCGTGGGTTATACGAAAACCGCTTAGCAGCAAATTAGTGGAGCCAAACAAAGGCCAATGGTTAGATATACGAGTAAGTGTGTATTGCCTGGAGAGACTTGATTATTGGCAAAGGACAAAAGCACAACTGACCCACATGACACACACACACACACATACATGTATAGTGTGGGTGTTGGATGCAATCATTCAAGCGCAGACAAATGCCTTGGTGTTTGTTTATGTCAACAAAGTGTCCTTTGCAATTTCCACACTCATGTTGTCACTTGAATATCAGATTTTGCCACTTCAGCCAGGAGTATCCTGTGCAGGAAGTGCTCAAAAGGGGCTATGCAACTACGAACTAACTGTGACCACTTATCCCGAAGGTATCTTAAGAGGAGACCAGCTAAAGTGGCGCTTCCTTTGCTAATCTCCAGTCTCCTTTTAAGTTTCAGTTTGTTCAGAAAAAGTTGACCTTAAGTTCTATAACTAAAGGATATGTCCTAACTCGAGCATCGCTGCCAGCCTTAATAGCATTCATCAGCTCGAAACATGCTGCTAATCTAACATCGCAACAGGACGAGAACAGCGACAGGACGAGAGGGGAGGAGCAGCACTCAGAATTGATGCTCGTTTAGCCTCAGGCCGGGCTGATACATTGATTTTGTTAGAACGTGGACAACATCCGGCCTTGGTTGCCACGTGCAACATGGGGCAGCAGCCAGACGAGACGTGTGACATTCAAATGCCAGGAAGTTCAATAAAATGTGAGCAGCAAGGATATTGGCGAGTCCTCCTGGCTGCAAACAGGTGGCCTGGCGGCAACCAATCAATATGCAATTCAAAAGCAATTTATTGGGCAAACACACGGCACAACACACACACCCACACACAGCCAGCTAAGGCCTAGCAATTCTTGGCATATTTCAGTATGCGCTCCTCAAGGATTGGAGTAAACTGCTCCAAGAGACTATGCACCGCATTGGCTTGACCCTCGGCCAGGGTGCAGATGGTGTTCTTTTGCATCGACTTCTTGATTCTTTCCACAAACTGCAGCATGTGCGGAGCTGAGGCACCCTTGGTGAAGTCCTTGAAGATGCCTGGCAGCCACTCGGCTCCATCGCGACAGGGTGTGCACTGCTTGCAGGTCTGCGTCTTATAGAACTCGATGGTGCGCTGCATCACAAGGAGAGGATCACAATCCTTATTTAAGACAATGATGGCACCGGTGCCCAACTGGCTGCCCGCCGAGGCCAGGCAATCGAAGTCCATGAGCACCTCGTTGGCCTCCATCTTGCCGATCAGTCGAGTGGACAGTCCGCCGGGAAAGACGGCCAAGAGATTGTCCCAGCCACCGCAGACACCGCCGGCATGCATCTCGATGATGTCCCTCATGGGCATGGACATCTCCTCCTCGACCACGCAGGGCGTGTTCACGTGTCCTGAAATACTGAAGAGCTTCGTGCCGGCGTTCTGGTTGCGTCCCAGGCCGGTGAACCACTTGGCCCCGCGGCGCAGGATGGTGGGCACCACGGAAACGGATTCCGTATTCATAACCAAGCAGGGATGGTCAAAGTAACCCTTCTCATGGAGAAATGGGGGACGCTTGCGCGGCCTGCCCATCTTACCCATAAGACAGTTTACCAAGGCCGTCTCCTCCCCCGTTAAGTAACGATCTCCACGCTGCACTTGGATGTCGAAGGCGATGTCCATGTCGCAGGCGTTCTTGCCCAGCAGTCCATAGCGATACGCCTCGGCCAGGGCGTACTGCAGGTTGCATGCCTCATTGTAGAAGCGATTCCGCACATAGACAATGCACCTGTTGCAGCCCATGGCATAGCCGGCCAGCAGGCAGCCCTCGATGATCTTGTGCGGCTCGTGGCGCAGGATTTCCCGATCCTTGCACGTGCCCGGCTCACCCTCGGCACAGTTGAGGATGAGCATTTTGTTGTCGGCCTTCACCTTGAGCAACGCATCCCATTTGTTGCCACAGTAGTAGCCACCGCCGCCGCGTCCACGCAGCCCACTCTTCTTCACCTCATCCATAATCCAGGTGGGTCCCAGGTCCAGCAGATCCGCCGTGCGATACCAGTCGCCACGTGCACAGGCGCCCTTCAAGCGCCAGTCGTGGCGTCCATACAGATTCTGGAAGATGCGATCGGTGTCATCGAGTGGCCCGAAGTCCGTCTTTATATTCGTCAGCATCCCTTTGGGTGGTGTGTTCTTGTGTGTTGCGTATTCGCCTGTTTTGGCCAGCTGCTTGGCATCTTTCGGAACCTCCTTCTTGGCATCTTTCGGAGCTTCCTTCTTGGCCTCCCCTTTAGGAACTTCCTTCGTGCTCTTGGGATCCGCTTTATCAGCAGGCTTGGGAGCATCCTTTTTTGCATCCGGCTCTGGCAGCGTTGGCAGGCTGGTCGAGGATGAGCCACATCTGGGTTTGGTGTCTGGTTTTGGCTGCTGAGCATCCGAAGGACACATGACATTGCCTGCATCCTCCTTGCCTGCATCCTTGCTCATCTCCTTAATCTGTTTAACGGCATTCTCCTTGGACAACAAACCGTTCTTAGACACCTGCAAGCGTCTGAGCAGGCCCAAACCTTTCAGTGGTAAAACTTGTGCAAGCATTTTCTTTGTATTTTCGATTGAGTATTGTTCTGTGTGTGTATAGATATATATTATGTATGTATAGTATATGTATGTGTGTATACATATGTTTTGAGTACTATCTCATAGTATTTTGAAACCCTTATGGAAAATTTCCACTGACAGTTGCAGCAGCTTCACTTTGTTGTAATTGGATTTTCCTTTGTGCGGTTTTTCGTTTCAGCTTCATAATTCCTAAATAATACTGTTTAAATTAAGATAAGCACACACTCGCACACATACTCTCACACACATGTATGTGTAGAGGGTATAATCCTTGTGGAATACCGAAACGATAAAGGGAAAAATATATCACAAAAATGCTCATAAAACAGGACGAGGACAAATTGAAGCCTGTGCTTCTAATGTTCAGCAAATGCTACTCAAGCCCAGAGTACAAAAACTTTTCCCACATTCAAAGCACACACACACACGCACACGCACAGACACACACACACACACATAGAGTTTGGGCCAGAGAGTTATCCTGCTGCGTTCACATGTACAAATGCGTATACGTAATTTTATCTGAATCGACGTTTGCTGCCACTGCATGAGAGTCCTTTAAGGGCGTATGGGCGTGCCCAGAGATTTACTGAAGCAGCACGAACAACAGGAACAAGCAGGAACAACAATAACATCAGCTAATTTAATTTATGCGCCCATGCGGCAGAGACATTCGCCTTTAATAAGCAACAAAGGCATCTCTTTTGGTAGACTGAATGCAGAAGGCCAAGGCGAGTGGCTCCCAATAAGCAGAGGAGTATCACATATGGTGTGTGCGTGACAGGTGCACACACACATACAGAGATACAGAGCCAAGGGCAGCACTTCGCTCCAGACCCTCAAGTGGTGCTCAATTAGAAGACATTGTCGTTGTTCACATGGAGAGTGTACCTTGGCTTCTGGCCCGGAGTCACATTGTGGCATTGCAGAACTTTAAGAGCCCACTTTGTACATGGCTTAAATTATTCTGGGCAAAGTTCATAATTTCATTTGCCCCACGGCTCCACCAACCTCGTTAACATAATGGCAACGCAGTGGCCCTTCTCCCGCTGAGTTCCTCAGTGTTGCACAACCATTAGCCGGGCTGTTGCTTGCAACTGCAACTTCTGACTCTGTCGCATTCAATTAAACAATTTATTTTTCTCCCTCCGGCTGACTTTGAGTAGCCGAAGCTAATAGCTCCAGGCTGTGCTGCAATTACAGAGTCTGTTTCAAATGTTTGGTAGGTGACATCGGAACAAGCTGAGAGTTGCTTGAAACTAGGAAGTGGCTAGCCTGAGACTTGGCTGAGACTATGATGAAGTTGGGATTAGACTTGGCTGAAATGAGTCTGAGTCTTAATTGAAACTAAGCTGAGATTTGGCTGAGATCAAGCAGAGACTGAACGACACTTGGATGACACTTTCCTGAAGCTAGACTGAGACCAGGCTGAGACTAGGCTGAGACTAGCCTGAGACTTGGCTGAGACTATGCTGAAGTTGGGATGAGAAATCAGTCTGAGACTTAATTGAAACTAAGCTGAGATTTGGCTGAGACCAAGCAGAGACTTGAAGGACACTTGGATGAGACTCTCCTGAAGCTAGACTGAGACCACGCTGAGACTAGGCTGAGACTTGGCTGAAATCAGACTGAGACCAGGCTGAGACTTCACTGAAACTTAGCTGAAATCAGACAAAGATAAGGTTGAGACTAGGCAGAAACCAAGCTGAAATTTGGCTGAGATCAAGCTGAGACTTGGATTAGACTAGACTAAGACTAAGCTGACTCCAGGCTGAAAGCAGACTGAGACCAGGCTCAAATGTAGCTGAGACTTGGCTTAAACATACTGAGACCAGGCTAAGACAAGGCTGGAATTAGGTTGGAACTAGGCTGAGATTTGGATAACACTAAGCTGAGACTTAGCTAAAGCTAGGCTCAAAGTAGTAATGCCCATCTATAAGTACAACCTGACTTTTCTCAGTGTACTCAAAAGCTGTCTGAGAATTGTCTCGATTGTGGAATCTCCGGGTGTATTGACCGCACTCTACTCTATTTTTGGCCAAGTCAACTAAAGTGCCCTAACAAGTGTTTTGTTGTTGCTTTGGCGACAATTTTTTCGACGCTTTTCTTCCTATTTTCGTATCTAATTTATGACGCGTTGTGTAGACAATAAACTGTCTGGGAGCAGACGGTGAGAAAATTTATACCATATATACAATTTACTTTGCGGATTTGTCTGTTCTGGCAGGGATAGCATGTTTATATTGGCAACAAGCATTCCTCCTGCCCCCTCCTCCTCTGGTCTAGCCTCTGGCTTTAGTATAAATTGTAGTTGGTGTTCCATGGTGTTTACTTTATGACCCCATCGGACACGTTTGTTTGGTTTTTGTTGATTTCATTATTATTATTATTATTTTATGGTCGGTTTGTGGTGTTTTATGCTATGTTTTTTGGCTGTTCATGCTGCTCTATACCCTGCTCTGTCACTCTTTAAAAGCTAGAAAGAGAGAGAGAGAGAGAAAGACTACTCAACCTTTACTTTCTCATTGGCACAGCTGCCATTACAAGCGTGTAGCTGACATAAAAAATAGCATTGCATACTTCTCTGCGCGCCATGACCGGGACAGCAACAAGACCAGAAAAACAACAACAACACCAGCAACAACAACTAAAACAACAACAACAACGCTGCCACTGCACAGAGATTACGTCTAATGGATTGGCCTGTGCAATAAGCACTAAAAAGGTGGCTTAATCTTTTACTTTATAAAGGGTCCAACCCCATGTACACATGTATGCTCATTTAATACACTGAGAGAAACAAATGGTAGACATAAATTCACATAAAGCAAATCACACTTTAAGCTGAGCATATGTTTCCACTACTGTTTTTCTCTCAGTGCATTTGGTGTTTTTGCTGCGGGCAGCGCTTTAAATCAGTGTAAAATTTATGATAATTAAGTGCTTTCATTTTGTATAGCGACAGATTTTTATACCACCGTCTGTTCGGCTTTCTCCTGAGAGCGAGAGAGAGAGAAGGATAGTGAGAAAGAGAAGCGTATATTAAGCTTATAACACACAGAAAGCATTCGTCAATCCCAATGTTTATATCATGTTGGGTAAACCAAAGTGAGTCCTTAGTAAATCCTGGCGCTAAGCTCCTCAAAGGAATACCTACAGGGTATTCTATGGCCTCAACAATCACGTGTCAAGTATCAGGAACACCCTTCACGCTTATTTATTTATCATTCGGTAACTAAACAATCAGATATTAATCGCAGTGTCTTTTTTTTATAGGTTTTCTGTGTTGAATCCTATTGTCTGGCAACACGAAATGGCTAACAGCTAATGGCTGAGAGAGCTGGCCCATGGCTGGCCTTAGTTTCAGCCAAGTTTATCGTTGAATAAACTTGCGACTATTTTTACGTGGGTAAAAGCTAATGATAGTCGGGACGAAAGGACATTAGTGGAACAAGGGAAAAAAACTTGATGACAATTTAAATGCGAGAAAATAGAATAATAAAACTAAAAGGGGCCAGCAGCAGGCAGCAAGGACATTCAAGGCTAGCCAAATGCTGATGGAGCAGCACCATATTGATCCAGCTGATTACCGAGCTCAGCTGGAGAGGATTCCATCTGCAAATGGGATTCTAACAGCAGGACCAGCACTCAAGTAGGTCGCATAATTGAGGATGCTTATAACAAAGGATGGCAATAAATAGCTGAAACCCGTTTCCGATGGCGATGGAAACTTAACTGCATTTCCTAAACGCATCGTCAACACTTGATTTACTACGTGGGTGTATAAGTGTGTGTATAAGTGTGTGTATAAGTGTGTGTGTGAGTGTGTGTGTGAGTGTGTGCTGCTCCTTTGCAAAGCGTCGCCCGTTAACGCGTTGAACAGCAATCAATAGACGCGTGCGACGCCTCAAGGACCCAACACGAGGCAACGCGTCGCCTTTAAATAAGCTAATTTACATGCACACATGGCGCACAACAAACACACACACCCACAACCACACTAACAACAACAACAAAGATCAGGCGAAGACAGCAATGCCAACAATTTTTCCCAGTTGCCACAGGCAAACAAGCCGCAGCATCAAGTAATTGTTCTGGGTGTGCCTCTGTGTGTGTTTCTGTGTGTATGTGTGGCAGCTGCACATTAATGGTCAGCTCCTAAGCGTTTTGCTCTCTTAAAAGCACAACCTTTGCACCAGCAACAACGCCCCACCCCACCCCCAGCCCCACCAGCAGCAGCAGCTCGACGGGCACCACTTAACCCACCGCAAAATGTTTTCAATTGGCTCGCAACTGTTGCAAAGGGCTTAATGTGACATTGTTTGCCTCATCTATTACGGCTGTTTACAAGCACTAAACAGAAACAAAGCAGAGCTAAGAGATACCCTGTAATAAGTAGACGAGAAAGTACTCAGCTTGAAACCTTCGATAGAAGTTAAAACTTTTAACTTTACTTACAAATAACTAATACTAAATGTTAGTCAAAGTTTCTATATGTAGGCATATACCCTACTTCCACTTATTTACAGGGTACTCATGCGCATTGCCAACCCATTTGAAGAGCTAAGCAAATGCGATACAAAAGTGTTGCCTGCTTTCAGGCGCTGCGCAATAAACGCCAGCAACAAGCAGCGAGACGACAAAAGCATATGAAAAATTGGTGATATAAAAAAAGGAAAAGCTAGAAAAACATGAGAAAATATAGAAAATGTGCTTTAACAGGGTATGCTCGACTAGGAGTTGAGCTGTAATCGAATAAATGAGTATATATATGATGAAGATGAACTCCAGCCTTTGTTTCTGAGTATTTTTATGGCTTCAATGTTAGATATCATATCATAAACTGATTTGGATCAGGATCTGCTAACTATAGCACATACATATCTTTAATAGTCTTAAGTATAAGCAGATCTACATATGATATGTAATAATGTTGATATAATTATGCCCAGATTCAGTTGGTTTTCTCTTCGTTTTCCAACTTCTTATGCTAAACAGGATGCTGCATCTTTCTGTCTGTCACATAGTTAATCTCACTTCCAGCTGTACCCCATTTAATCAATTTAATGCTTAAAGGGTATTTAGAAAAAAAGGACGAGTTTCAACAGTTTTGCAATCTCAGTTATGAAACTATGAGGTGAAAGACGAACGCTCGCAGGTGAAAAGCGTTAAACTCGCATTCACGCAGAGTCGCGCACACCTGTGTATGTGTGTTACGCGTGTGTGTGTGTGTTGTTATAATTGGTGTGTGTGTAAGAGCGCGCGAGTGTAATGTGCAAGTTGTTGGAGAGCCATAAACAAAACTGAAAGTATTTAAAACATGCAAACACGCGGCGCATTGGTCTCACGACTGGACTTGCTCCTCTGGCCAGGCCAAGTCATGGTCATTTACATATGGCAAGGCACATCACACACACACACAGATATACACACACACATACATATGCAGAGAAATGGGCGCAGCTCTGACATTAAGAGCCATGCAAGTTAATCACGTGGCATGAAAAGTCACGCATAGCAGCTGACCTCCGGCTGCTGCAAGTTCAGCGAAAACTATAAAAAGGGGTGGAAAGAGGACGAGGGGTGGGGAGGGGAAAACATGCAAATAAAGCGCACGAATATGTTTTTGTTTCCTCCCCCTACAAATAAACAGCTCAACAACAATAATAAGGTATACAAGCAGAAACGAGTTCCAAAACTTTTGAAGGTTGCCAAACAAATCGACCAAAAAACGAGGCAAAAACAAAGCAAAAGGAGGCAAAAACAAAATTTGAATTTTTATGAAAATTTATGAGACAGTGGCATTAAATGTGATTTGTGCTGAGAGATCCGAAGTCTGACAAATTGTACGAATAATTATGCGATGTAATTTAAGATTTGTGGTACTTAAAAAGAAGACCACAAAATAATTTGATACCGTCTACTGAGGATTGCTTGGAAAGTAAGCAAAATAAATACTTGTTGAGTGGAGACAATGTATTCAGAGCAGAAATATGGCAAACAGATATGGAAAATGAAGTCAATTAAAACTAATTGAGCTCTTTTTTTACATTCATTGTCTACATAACATTTTTTAATCATTTTAAATCCCTGATTATGTGCTGCAGTCATTAAAAAGCGTCAAAGGGTAAAGCGTGTAAATCAAGGCTATGAAAGTGTAACCTGCTGTTGGAAATGACCCCGAAGAATGCACACACGTAACAAGAAGTGACCCCACAAAGTATGTATAGTCCATATACAGTAGAAGTCCGCTTTAACGAACCATTAAATGCAAACCCCTGTACGTCAAATCGACTAGTTCGTTACTTCGAGTACTCAACTGTTAAACGGAGTGTACGTTAAGCTTGACTTCTACCGCTTGCTATAAATATCATGATTATATACATATAATTATCAGTTATATATAGTATATGGAACATATCTTGATCAGCTCTTTAATCAAAATTATCTTTTACACAGCAGAAGTGCGTTTTGCCTTCAACTTTAACTACTTCTACTATTCTTTTCGACATCACAAACAATCCTAAGAATTAACCTTTTTAAGTGAGTCAACGGCCCTTCTCCGCGATTCTCAAATGTAGTACTTAAGCTCATATGAGGCCATGCTTTTTTTGATGTTTTCTTGTGCGATATTCGTTAAATTGAGCATAAGAGTTCGTTATATAAGGTACTCCATGTAAAAATTTGACAAGTACTTTAGATCGCGAATTCGTTAAACCGAGAGGACGTTAAACCGGACGTCTACTGTGTATAAGAAGTGACCGTATAAGGTAAATATATGTAACATATGTTACGCTATATACAATATAAGTAGGATCAATTAAACCTATCATATCTGTATGTCTGTCCTACTCTATTATATCAGCAAGTTTCTGTAACAGAGAGCAAAAAGTAGCCCATAATCTATAACCGTTAGTAGTAATCTCATTAAGTACATATATACGTATTACCATATAAAGCAAATATTGTGTATATATAACATATATATGCCATATACAATATAAACAGTAGGATCAATCAGACATTGTCTATTTCTCTGCCTGTCTGACTATTCAATCTATTTAATCTGTAAATTTATCTAACAGAAAGCAGAATGAAGCGCAGACTTTCTTCTAAGTCTTAGTAGGGACCCCACAAAGTTTATATGAAACATATATATTCTATATTATATTCTATATTCTATATAGTATACAAATAGTAGAAGAATCAATCAAGACTGGTCTACCATATCGATTTGCCTAAATGACTATTCATTCTTGCCTTTGTCTATTCAATCTGTGAATTTCTTTAGTAGAAAGCAGAAAGTAGCCCAGTTTCTATATATATATTAGTAAACCTATATAAGATCAGGCAATAAGTATATATCCAGCCAAGTGCATTCCTGCTTTTCACTATTGATTTGACTATCTTTGCATCACTTTTACTATTTATATTCTCTATTTACCCTATGCTCTATGTATCCCAAGCACTAAAAGCAGAGTTTAATGTGCTCGACTTTACTGCTGATGAAAGCTCATGTCTACCTATATACATAACCTTTTTCAGATCAGAGTTGACTGAGAAAAGCCAAGTTATTTGATTTGAAATCAGCTTTGTCAGTTTGCAGAAAGAGCTTTCATTTCTTTTTGGTTATTTGACGCCTTTAAAGTCTGTTCAAATTTGCACTTTTATTGCCACTAAAAGGCAAAAAAAAGAAAGAGAGAGAGAGAGAGAGAGAGAGATAGAGAGAAAAAACATCTGTTTAACTTGAGTCTTAAAAATGTAAATGCAATTCGAGTATTTGGTTATTTCGGCCCCAGTGTCTATTTGTCTGTATTTGCAGTGTTCATTGAGGCACGTGCATAAATAAATTTCAAAATTTCATTTTGACCTCATTCGGTTGCACACTGCCAATGGCAAGTCAAAGATGAGGACGAGGACATGGACATGTACATGGACTTGGACGTGGACTTGGACGTGGACGTCGACGATGTGCAATAAGACGGTGTCAGCTTTTATTTTGTGGGTTTCCTTCTTGTTGTCGTCTTATGCTTTTTTTTCGGTTGCAGCAAAAAAAGGAAAACTTTTGCACTTTCCTTTAGCCAGCACGTAAATGGGCTGCCTGTGAACTTCTTGAAAGGGAATTTTTCACATTTGGTGCGGTTTGTCGTGACGACTGCTTAATGGTTGTGCACAGCTCTGAAATTCCAAATTCCAAACACTCTCACACACATACAGACAGCTCGTAATGCCATAAGCTATAAGCGGCTTATAAAGGCTGAAGGACCTTCAAATTACTCACATATGCTTAAAGGGAAAAGCAAAACAGATTCGATATTCTGTTGGAATTTTATACTTTTGATCAAATGCTGGCAAAGTTTTAAATTAATTTCATATTTTCTGTTGTGTTTCCTAACAAAAATTTAGGCCGGATTAAAGGCCAAGAGGCAATTGGCAAAGCGAAAGCGAGGGCAAACGGCACCCAAAGGGGCTGCCAATACCCAAAACACAATGAGCCAATTTACCCATTGTAAAAGTGGGCGTGACTAGGAGTTAAATGCTCCCAAGCTGGTGTGAGTGTGTGTGTGTGTGTGTGTGCGAGGATACAAGGATTTGCAGTCATATTTACAGCAGATATTCAGCACTGGACGCTTACAGCTACTCGAAACGTTCCACACGCACACCCAACCCACCACACACACATATGAGTGAAAGTGTGAGTGTGTGGCTTGAAAGCCATTACAAAATATGTTTGTGTTTCATTAAAAATTTAAGAATCGCCTCTGCAACGAGCATTACACAAAAAATTGTGCAAAATCAACGCTCGTGTTTATGACATGCGACAAATTTTTCTTTTTTTTTTATTTATTTTTTATATTTGTCTCTCATGTTTCACATGGAAAATGATTCAATGAAAAATGATGAAGTTGTAAACATTTGTTGCCACTCGTAAAGCTAAAATAGAGCAAATATGCGGAACGGAATCTATAAATTGTTAATTTGACAAAAAATATACAACAGAATCAACATTCGACAGCCTTTTTTTGATACTACTTTTCTCTACTCAGGGCAGATGAGCTGTCTAAGTGACCTAGTCAATTAAATAACTGTACAAAGGGGTGCTAATTTTAATATAAAATGATACATTAGGGGTATTCCGATGTATCTTCTAATACTTTCATTAGCATAAACAGTAAGAAACTTAACGAGATAATAATCATTGCTGATTTCTCAATAAATATAAATGTTTGCAAAGTAGTCTCTGTTAAAATTCAAGCTTAGCAGATTGTCTAACGGAATGTCTTACAATATATTTAACAGATATTTCAACTGAATTTAATAATCTAATACTTCCATTACTGTAAAGTTTAGTATAAGACACAGTTGAAGGATATTTTAGCATAGAAAACTTGAAGAGATTATAATAATTTCTGATATCTCAGGAAAACAGGATCTAGAAATGCGAGCAACGTGTTCTCTGTTATAGTTCAAGCTTAACAGAATATCTAACAGAATATTTAACATATGCTTCAATTGAAGTTTTTTCTAGTACTTTCATTATTGTTAACAGTTTGGGCTTCAGGCTAGTTAATTTCAGGGATAATTTAAGATATAATATAAAAATTCTAAAAATGTGTTCAGCGTCGTCTCTGTTATACTCAAAGCTTAACAGAAACTTAACAGAATGTCTAACAGATGCTTCAATTGAAAGTTTCTTCTAATTGTTTCAATATTGTAGACAGTTTTTGGTAAACGACAAACGTTATTTTAGCATAGAACTTTAAGTCATAAAAACGAAGTTTCTGTTATTGTTTAACAGAAGCTTAACAGTATGTCTAATAGAATAGAATAACAGATACTTTGTCACATACAGAAAAGAGAAGCAAAATTTCTAGCCTCTTTTATCACTAAGTGCAGCAACTTTTCCATATAAAAAGAAAACCAACCGACACATTATATAATTTAAGAGAGTATACAGTCAAATTGAAAGAATTTAACCTTGTGATAAATGCATTTTGTGGCAGTGAAGTTGATATTATGCGCTGTGTTGTGGTTAAATGAAGCTCGGACAGACAATTTATAGTATAGTTTTGAGCGGCAAGTGTTGGCATAACGTTAGCCTCCCCAAGTTGGCCTTCAAGCGACTAAAACGCATTTGCCTATAATGTAGGAAACTTGGCTGCAACTCAAAATCGATACAAACATAAACTCGGCACAGACACAGGAGCAGCAGATGGTACGAAAAAGTTGCCACATAAGTTTGAGTTAAAAGTAACATTTTGACTAGCACCTTGCAGCTTGTGGCCAACTTGCAACATGTACTTCGAAATGTCAACAAAAAGCAACTTGCCACTTGCCACTTTCCACTTCCCAGTTGCCACTTGCCAGTTGCCAGATGGTTGTTGCATGCATAGTTTCGGTTTTCCATTTCCTCAAAAAGCAGAAATTTTGTCATTTGTTTTCCTTGACCACAATTCAAATGAGAGTTGTGCATGTTGTTTCAACCAGAATCTACTTTCTATTTCAATCTCCTGCGCCTTGTTGCAGCCGTTAACAACAAGGGGAGAAAGCATCGATGTTTATGTAAAGCGACCAGGAGGCAGGCACTCCAGCTTTATTAGCAATTCATGTTTGTTTGCGGTCAGCAGTACGTATACTTTATATGCAAATTTTTCTACCATAATCAAATTACGCAATCAAATAGATAATTCTCTTGTTTTTTTGTATATTCTCTTTTTTTCATTTCTCTGTGGCAAGCGGCGCACGTGTCGCTACCATTTGGGGGAAAATGCTATTAATATTGCACACATAATTTATTATTTATTTGCAAATTGTAATTTGCCGAATGAAATCTGCTTCAACAATAAGTAATTGTTTGGTAAATATTTCTTTTTATATTGCCTGGGATAAACGAACTCAACGCGTGCGGCTCCATAAACAAGCTTTATGCCATACATAGCAGTATGAGTACACTCTCAACATTCACGAGTACTCGAATGTGAATTCATCGCAATGCAATTGGCCATGCATCATCATATGCGATGCGATGCGATGAGTTGCGATGCTCTTAAGCAGAAAGTCAAACGAGAAATTTAGTTTATGTCTCGTGCATATATCAAAAGTTTCCCTTTGCACGTCAACAGTGTGTAATAAATTTGATTTATTACGCATACGCCATGAGTACAGTGAGTACAGTGAGTACTCGAGTAGAGTAAGAACAGTATTAACAGATCGTTTTCCGCTTGTGCAAAGCTTTTGGTTCTTTTTCATTCGATTTTAAATGATATTCAGCGAGTAGTTTGTAAATATTTCAATAAACACAAGTATTCTTGCAATGTAAACAGTCTACTGACTTTTGGTATGCACTGTTTAACAGAAATGAAAAGTTTCATCCGCTGCGCACTGCGTTAGATGTGATTGCACTAAAAACAAATAGAGCTATACTCATACGCTCCACTTATTCCATTCTTACTATAACAGATCTGATTATTATTCGTTTCTTTCCTTTTTTTCTCTAGAGTTTTTATCTAAATCACAAAAGTGACTTAAGTTGACATTGAGACGAGAGGTGTACCTTGAAATTTCTCGCTGTTTGCTCTGTCAGCGATGCTGCTCTTACCACACAACTCACTCCCTCCACCTCCTCCCTGCCTCCTCGCACCTATGCTACTGTTTCCAGCTGTCTGTCTTCGTGTTTATCTGTTTGTTTTTATTGCGCCTTGTTGTCGTTTAGTTGTCGTTGTCTCAGCATTATCAGCTTGCATAGCAATGAGTTGATATGAAAATACGTGTGTGTTCTCTCCATAAGTGTGTGCGGCACTTGGCTTAAATGCAGAACGGTGTGTGTGTGTGTGTGTGTGTGTGTGTGTGTGTGTGTGTGTGTGTGTGAAGGTAACAATTGATAGTCAATGCGTCAGAGAAGAAAGTTCAACTTAAATGTGCGATTCATGCAGACGACGAAAAGACTAAAGCAGACTCCATGCTCTAAGCTTTAAGCCTCAAGTCGAAAGCTGCTGACATTATCATTAGAGGAAACTTAAGAGTTGGATTAATCTAAATCTTTAACTATTTTCAGCCTATATATTAACCCTTTAAAAGTAAATTGGATCTCTTATCCAGTTTTTCTTGTTAAAAGTATCTTTAAAGCCATAAAACTTGGAAGATACTTTTCCTTAAGTGGCTTTTCCTTTCCTTTTTCTACACTTTTGAAAAGAATCTGCACCTTCGTTTTAAGATGCAACTACTATTTACTCATACGTCTTCTACCTTAAAGTTTTCTATTAATCTTGCAGAATTTTTCCTCTAAAGCAACAAAGTTTCTTTAAAAACCTAAAAGCTTACTTTTAAGCACTCTCTTCAAACTGAAGTCTATCGAATAGGAGCGCAGTTCGTAAGCTTTTATAGCTTAATTAATCTTATGGTTAAACACAATTTATAGCTAGTGTCATTGGCTGATAATAAAAAGAAAAGTTGATGGATTCGTGGCAACGATTTGCCATTTCATTTTTAATATATTCCTTCGATTCTGCGAGTTAAAAAGCTGACAGTGTTTACAGCGAACGCCTGTCATAATTTTCAATATTATGTTGGCCGTTGTTATTTTTACCTATCTGAAGTTTATACCGCCAACATAAACGTACAGATTTTGTGACAATGACGTGGGCAAGCACACACCTGCACACACACACTCACACACACATAAGTAGCACATAAGCTGCAAATGTTTGCTTTACGTGGCTTGCTGACAACACGAGTACGTTGAGTGTTTCTGTATTTGCCCATCCCACGCGTATCTCCACTCTACGTGGGAGTCTCACATATACATACATATATATACATGTATGTGCTGCTCCTTGTGAAGATTCTGCTCCTGCTGCTGCTTCTTCTAGTCTATTGCATTAAGTTGATTTCGCGCTTCAATGGATTTTGTTGCCGCCACAACTTTGACTTTGGTTTTTTGGCCAAGGCTCTCAGGACTCGCTTGCTAAGCCACTTTTACACGCTCAATCAAATACTTTCGCCTTTCAGACATTCTCTTAAATCCACACGCAGGAAACTATATACATATATATATATGTATAACACATATATATATATAAATTAGTGTTCGGGAAATCATTCGATCGTTAATAAAATGGGCACTTTGATTAAATGTGCATAAGTGACTTTTATATCTATTATTTTTGCGTTATACGAGATTATTTATAAGGGGATTTACCCAGCACTTTAACTGGATATGCAGAGAATTCCTGAATTCATAATTAACTTTCAGCCGCCTCTTTAAATTTCCATTTAATTGTTAACCTTTGTCGCCTATTGACGTCCTTGCGCCCCGCGACCTTTACAATAATGTGAACTAATTAACTTTGGCAACAAAAAATTGTTGAAATAAATCGAAAGCAATAACAAACTCTCTCTCTCTCTCTCTGAAGTAGAATAGAGTCCCACTGCTAGGAGAAGCTATTTCAAAAGTCAAAAGTCAAACTAAATGAACTTCCAAAAAACATTTCTGGGGGCACTTTATAAAGCAATTAAAACCCTTTCCCAGACCCCTCGGTACCTTTCAGGCTGTGCAGAGTGACGAGTCTTGGCCATTTCTCAGTTTTCAGGCCCAAACAACAAGTTTTTTCTTGACTTGATTTTAGGTTATTGTACTGCCTGATTAGGGCTACAAATAAGAAACTGTCAGCACAATGAATACAAAAAAAAAGGAACTTTCTTCTTTCTTCAAGAAGGTCCTTAACAAGTCGCACACACACACACACACAAAGACAACTGCTAATTTATGTAAATATTTTCAGCAGGACCTTGAATAATGCCGTCTGAAAAGTTTGAGCGCCTCAAACAGGCAGCAATAAATCACATACGAGGGTCGTTTATCAACGTTATAGTTAATATAGACATAACTTTACTTTAAAGCAGAGTTAAGATCTCAATAATATCCTTCACTTTCTACCTATGCAAACATCCTAACATAACAAAAACTTAGGAGAACTTTATGATTATAAAAACTACAAATTCGGATATATATTTATATTCCATTCCATACTTTTAACTACTCATCAAACTCTGATATGAATAAGTGGTTAATATTGCATCTGTTTTAACTTTTTTAAAGCCAGAAGATAACTTCCATAAGCCATGGATTAAGTAGCCCTCAGAGTTTTCGCAACTTCACTTAAAACAGATTTTCTCAGACTGCCCTTTCGTAACTTTTGAGCCCGCCCTCTGGTAACTATTATAGCCATAACCCACATACATTTCTTATGTTTAAAACGTTGCCTGCTGCTTTTATTCAATTTGTGCCGCTTGTTGAATGCAACACAAAAACAAGCAAACACTTCCTTAACTATTTATCTACTTCTCGGAAAACGGTTTTTATAGATTAAAAATTAATAAAAAGAAATATGAATAAGTTTTCTTGGGTATCTCAAAAGGTTAACCCTACCATAAAAGTTAATTAAGAACTATAAACTGTAGTATCTCATATAGTCTAACTATTCCTTTTAGTTTTATCATGTCTGCTGATTGTCACTTGATTTTTATAAGAGTTTTGCATGGTTTCTGCGTGACATGTTGCTCTTTATTAACGTTAATTAGTGTCTTTGAGCCATAAGATCATTATCCTTTGTAAGCCACAACAACATTTTCGAGTTTGGCAACAAACTTCAAGTCCAATTTCGGTAAATCCACGAGGTGTAGACCACACGCACACACACACACGCACACACATGGTTTGGGGTATGTTGGGAGAGGTCGTGAAACTTTTATATTTCGGATGCTTCAAGCAGCTCTCATCGCGTGTGTGTGTGTGTGTGTGTGGATGGGTGTATCTCGTGCGCCTAATTGTATGCAGTAATTTATGTTGAAAGTTTTGCAAATTTCTCATTTCATGCACCGTTGGGTGTATATGTGTGTGCGTGTGTGTTTGTGTGTGCGCGCGCTCAACACTTTCGAGTTATTAGAAAATTCCGCAAGGTGAGAGATTTATGCCACAGCCATTAGGCTGCCAATTGCACAAATGGAACGCTGCCTCCGCCCACGTCTCTATCTATAAGCCCAAGGAATTTGTACGTTTAATTTCATTTAAGAGTCTTAAGACTCTTGAGACTCACCTTTAAGATCTGGCAGGCATTTAGTTAAATGGAAATGGCCGGGAAAAGCTGAAAAGGCAATTTTCTGTTGTTTTAGCTGTTTCTTGTTGTCGTTGTTGTTGTTGCTGTTTTTCTTCAATTTGTTTATAATTGTAATTGTAATTATTGTTATGGTTAATTTTGCGCATTTTCAATTAAACTAGAGATGCTATAAACAAACTATTATGTTCTTACAACATTGCTTAGTCTATATTGAAAAACACTTCAAAAGTTTATATTATTATTTCATTTCAAAGTTGTGTTCTATATACGAGTATATATATATTTTTGATTTTCAATTTCCAATTTTCGATTTTCGATTTTGGGAATTTCAATTCGATTTAATTAGTATTTATTTAGCCTTGTTTTATCGCATATTATTTTATTTATTTTTCTTTCGACTCGAGTGTTCTTTTTGCTCCATCATGAAAGGTACTTTTTTAGCTTCGTCTCAGAAGCACATAACACACGCACACAGACACAACCGTCCCCCTCCCTCCACACCCCCACACACACACACAGACAGAAAGAAAGTCCACTTGGACCGGATGAATTGCCACTGGCATTGGACCCGGAAGAACTTTTTCTGCTCCCAAAATAATTTATCTCGTCTTTCTGCGCAAATTGCGATTATACTCAGTGCAATATATATATATATATATATATAGTATAAGGAATATACATAGTTATATACTTAGGACTTTACGTACTGTTTCATAATAATAATAAACAAGTAGAATTTTCATTTGCTTTTTCGATCTTGTTTTTTTTGTTTGGATTTGTTTGGTTTACGATCTTAGAGATTTACGAGATTAGTTGACGTGCTTCACGGTGTCTGTGTTCTATGATCTTGGCCTTGTACCTACGTCTGTTTCTTACCAAACTAACGGTAAAAAGCGTTTATACAACGTTAAAAAGCAACAGCACCCAGTTGACTCCCACAAAAAACACTTGAGAAACCTAACACGTACTAAAGTGGTTAATTTACGAGACTTTCAATGGTTTATTTTAGCCTTCAGCCTTTGAATACTTTGTATATACTTAGAACATATTCATGTTTCTGCTCGTATGCCAACACTATTCATAATATTCGCAATCAATTAGAAGCATTCGTTTAACCGCAGTGTTAATTTGCCAACATTTATTCATTTTTAATTTCAAGCACTCTTTGCGGTCATAAATAACAATCCCATATAAATTTTCAGAACGTTTTTTGGAATCATAACTAAAAACTTGCTACAATTTGTTTTCAAACTAAAAAACAATAGTTCACAGCTAAATTATACCCTGCGCTTGAATTACACACTGTGCAGACGCAAGAAAGTCTGTTTCTTACATATCATACCATGGCTGATAAGTACAGGGTATACGAGAAAACAATAGCCAATAAATTTTTAATGCAACACCCCCACCCCCGTTTATGTCGTTCGAACTGCATTAATTTCTATAAAATAAAAGCGTTACGTGAGCACAAAGAGAGCGCGTGGGTGAACGCGCAAAATAGAGACACAGAGAGCGAGAGCGTAAGAAAGGAATCAAGATGAAAATGCAATGACAGATCAAACAAATTGAGAGGCACGCGCAAAGTTCACGAAGAGCAATTGAGAAATGAGTCGTCCTCAGGGTAGGCAAAACACTTTGACGATCACCGCTAGGGTCAGCTGGCGAAAGGGCGAGCAAGGAGGAGAGGAGAACACGCACTGAGTACTCGGAGATGCGAAGATGAAAGACAAGGTAACTTTTTAAGAATGTAAACCAAACAAAACACAAAAATAAATGCCGTGCGTCTGTATTTTCTACAAAAATAAACCATAAACCAAATATATATATATATATTGAATATTTTGCAACACAAAAGAAATACATATGTTAATAGCCGTATGTGTGCGTCTGTGTATGCATATATATGCATATATCTTTATACTATTAGCATTTTTTAATTGTTGTCAAGTTCAATGCACACGCACGGAAATCACAAGGCACCTACATATGCGAAGACGCGTATGCACAAATTTCTTTATAGCGCTAAAAATTATGAATTCTCATTAGCGGACTGTATTTGATAGTTTCTAATTATTCGTAGAGTTTGTAAGTTTTGCGTAATGCTCGCATAGAGCTGCGTACTTTGCTTAATTAAAATGTATTCTTTACTTTGTTCTGGACACAAGACACACACTTATTGGTCATAAAAAAATACAAGCACTGCACAAATAACACAACGTCGGCATAAGGTTTTAATTGATTTGAAATATTTTTTTACAATGCCTCCTCAAGCGCAATATAAACCGAACACGTTGGGACCGCAAACACAAATAAGCACAACAAATGCGACGCTAATGTTCTGAGCGCCAACGTTTTGTCTTTGCGTTTTGCTTTTGCACAGAACAGCTGTTGATCGAAACTGGGGAAAGAGCCAGTGTTACCACACCAAATTCTAAATACAAAAGCGTTAGCATTTTGAATTTATCGTTTTTTGGAATGTTACTTCCACAATTCTAAATTAATTTTTTAAGTAAAGATAATTATTAAAATTAAAGTTTTCCATTTACCTAGTGCACGCTGCTTGTTGACCTTCGTTACAGCACAACTTTTACTTTCTGTTAATTACGTAGTGGAGTTGAACTTTTTAACACGCAAACGTTGTGATTTACTTTTTGTAGAGCACAGCAGCAGTCGCAGGAGCAACACGTCTAAACACAGTCACAGTCCGAACGCGACTGAGTGTCGAATTCGAAAACGTCCTTTATATATCAGCAGGATATTCATCGGTTTTAAGGGGTTAAGCTGGCAGTGCGCCGGCGCAAAGCGAAAACGATGTCAACTCAGTGTTTCAGGACGAAAGGGGAGGGGGGTCGTGCAACAGCTTTCGCTTTCGCAACTTCAAGCCAAACTTCGCGACCAAAAATGGCCCTTCCTCCCCATCCCTTTGCCCGCCCACCTTTGCTAGTGGCCGCAATGGCCAATGGTTTTGTCGTCTGTGCCAATAGCAAATTTAGGTAACTCGGCTCAGCGTAAGAGGTCAGCGTTGCCAAGAACCGTTGCCACGTGCCATTTGCCATAAATGCTGCAAGTGTTTGGGTGTCTATGTTTGTTTGCTCTGTCAATGTGTGTGTGCGTGTCTTAATTTCATGACCTATCCAACCGCAAACTTGTTAGGTTTTAAACGTTTACCGAAATACATAAATACAAAATCAATTTAAATCGTAATTAGTTTCTCTTGTTTGTTAATTAAAAAATATGTACTTATAATAATGTATTTTTAACACAGTTAGTTAGCTCAATTCATTACGCAGGCGACGCTCCCGCTTCCATTCGCGCACCTTCTCCCGTCTCATGTCGTTACGCGTTCGATGCCGCTCTTGCGGCAAGGGATTCCTGTAGCGGTGCTTGGTGGCATTTGTGTCAAAGGCTTTAAAATGTGTCACACGCGCGGGGGGTTGCTCAATTCCCAGCCCGGTGCGTTGTTTGCGCAACACTGTCTTTACCGGATACAGGCGTCCGCTTTGGGTTGGGCCCAGGCCGTGCTCACGGTCCCAGCCTTGTTTAACCATAAGCTGTAGGCCACGATTCCTCGCTGAAATGTTGAACTTATGTAGCTTGTTAGCAGGCAACGATTTCATGTTAAACCGATGCACAGTAGAGGTTTGATGGGCTCGCCACGTGGACTCATTATAGTCTCGTTGACACACTTCACAGTAGAATGGCGTAACACCTGCTTCTATTTGTTCTTCCTCCACCAGATCTGCTGCAATGTCATTACCTGCCCTTTCAAGCAGTTCTACAATTGCAGCATGACGTTTTCTCTTTGCTAGCACCAAGGCCGTGCTGCCACTTTTATCTGCAATCTCAATATCTGCGCCGATTTGCAGCAACCACGCCACAGTATCTTCGGCACCCTCACAGGCAGCCATCATTAGAGCAGTCCATCCATAGATATCACAAGCATTCAGCTCCTCCTCGTCAGTGATGCGCATTCGGGATAACTCCTCCACATTGTTGCTTGTTGCTAGGCGAAAGAATCTGTTCCTATCATATGGCAGCTCTGGCTTTTCTTTCTCAGGACTTGGTATGCGGGCTCTGCTGGTATTGATGGGCTGGGTTGATGTTGCTGGGGTGCTCAGTATTTTCTGGTAGAACTGCTGAACTTCGACTCCACTGATTCCATCTATTGTCTGCTTTTCCGCTTTGCCCTTCTCTTGTGCGGCAGCTCCAGCGCGAACAAAGCGTTTGAGTGGTACATGTAGTGTAGTTAGTGCACGCCAGTTTGGATGCAGTTCGTCACCATTGGAATTCATTTACAATAAATTAAGTAAACAACTACCATGCAGTGCTGCAAATTGTATAAAACATTAGTGATGCGTAGGTTATGCGATATTTGCTTAAAATTGTACGTGTGGTCACACTTTTCCATCGTTAACATTAATCGAGCCAAAATCTTCCTGTGAAAAGCGCCAACAGCCAATGTTTAAATCAAATCTTATTTTGCCTCTGCTTAGTAGTACATCAGATTTTTAGCAAGCATAAGCATAATATACCTTAATAAGCAATCCATAAGTTATTTAGTCAATATTTAACAACATTAACTCCAATGTAATAAAATTCAGCATTCGGAAAAATTAACATTTCGATACTACAATCCTTATCAATATATCGCTCAGTGCTATTAATCGAAAATCTATCGTTGTGGCCAAGCCAACGCCAATCTACGGCGGGAATGTGAATTTCGCAAATTTGTTTAAATCTAAGTTAAAAAAGAAAAGAAAATTTTGTAAATTACTGAGGAAGTAGTAGAGAATTCAATAAAACCAATGGAAATCAATTAAACTTCGGTTGTGCACTAGCTGAAGAGACGGAAGCATTCCAAAACTGCGCAGTAAAAATCAATAACTGTAAGTGGCACACGCTCACACACATACACAAATACACATGTAAAACGCACAGCCTGTGAGCAACAAGCACCCACACAATGTCGGACGAAGAAGAAGAATCCCTGACCGAAGGGTTTTCTGCAAGCGAAGAGGACGAGTGGAAGCCCGCAAAAAATACGCGTGGTGGCGAATCTTCAGATGATGATGATAGCGACTATGAGGGGGTGCCAGGAGCTGCGGCGGGTGCAACAGGCAGCAGCAGCAGTCGTGCAACATTGGCAAACCCAGTTAAAAAGAGGCAAGTCATCAATCATTTCAATAGGTGATCCATCATATATTTATTAATTCTTTTTGCTTGTATTATAGGGAACAAAAGCCGCCGAGCGGTATAAGAGGTGCATCTGTTAAGAAACGCAAACCTGGCGGACAATCGCTGCGTTCCAAGCTATACAATAAGTATAGGCCGCCACCTAAGACATTGCCCACATCGCCAACATCGCCAACACAGAACTCGCCTTCGGCATCTGGTTCGGCTGGCCGAGTAACGGCCTCAAAAAACGCTAAGACGCCCAATGAAAGCAAGAACGCTGACTCCAGCAGCGAATCCAGTGTTGAGGATTATTTGGTTAATCCCGCAGATATTGACTTCCGCTCCGATTTCTTCATGGCCAACAAAGAGAAATCGCCGGTGCCTCAATTCGATTGCAATGCGGGACTTACAATTCTCTCCAACTCTGGATCAGGTTCCGAGGACAACAACGATAGCAGCCTGGATGACAATGCCAGCACCAAGGCATTCGATTTCCGAGACTTGCTCGAGAATGCCAACAGTCTGGAACGGACCAAGGAAGCTTTGCTCACCAAGCGCAACGTCACCGCCACACCACCGGCCAGCCAGGTGAGCCGCACCAAGAGCGCTGCTTCAATGGATGTCAATGCATTGCTTGCATTGGGCGAAAATCAGAACTATGTGGAGGGGCCCGAAGACCAACACGAGCCCGAGGGTCGTCGACGTCCAGGGACAGCTGCTGCTATGCAGCCACCGCCACTGGATGGTCCTTCGCGTCTGAGCAAGACCAAGTCAACGCGCATTAAACGGCACACAAAAACGCGTCCAACGTCCACTGTTGTGGCTGCCGGCGACACCGACGACTCCGACTTTGAGGAAGTTGCAGGTAGGAAACGAAAGTAGATTGCGATGATAATGATGTAGTTGAAGCTGTAGCAGGGATTATCAAGTTGGTTGTGGCATCGATTACTCGCTGCTCATTGTTGATGGTAGTTAGAAAAAATTCTGGTATCTGATAAAAAAAAAATAGCTTCCAAATTGCTCCGTTTGAGACTGCGTAGTATTTTTTCCGTGTGTTTTGTGCGAGCAGCGAAAGAAATGCTTGAAAGAAGATATATACAAGTACATATATATATATACTTATATACACACTACTAAATTACCTAACTTTACTATATATAATACTGTTAAGTGAAGTTCCAATGGTTTGCATGACTCTTCGAATCTCGAAAACATTCCATATACTTGTTATGCAAACCCTGTGGAACTGAGTCTTATGGTCTCTTCGACTGAAATAGCGTAGAAGCAGCCATATAGCACAATGTAGAAGGCTTTAGTTGAAGCGCTTTTAACTTCCCCTTCCTCCGGCCTAACTAATACTAAACTGCAATAAAAAATAACGTATTTAGGCATATACTAACTACCCGAAACTGGTAAATCTCATAGACGAATGCTCAAAAATGCTTTTTAAAATCGTTTAAAATACTAAAACAAAAAAAAAAGAAAACAAAAAATTTTAAAAAACACTTCTCAATGTCCACTTTAATCAAAATAGATGTTTGTGTGTGGAAAAATATATAAAATAATACAAAAAAAAGCTTCAATGATTCTGCGTGTGGTTGAAAAATATTTGCACACAATAATAATAAAGTTCAAGGCATAAATTAACCGATAAAAATCATTTGCATAACACATAAAAATCGATTGAGATTAAGGATCACGTTTTTATATTTCGAGATGCATTTATTTAATTGTTTTAGTGACTTAAATTTTTATTTGCTAAACGAAGAAGACTAGAGAACAAAACGAAACCAAAAATAGACAAAACCAAATGCAGTTTTTAAAATAAAAATATTAAATAAAAAATAACAATACATAATTATTATGTACTTACTTTATGGCAATTTCAAGTGTTTCAAAAACGAAAGAACAAAAAAAGCGAAACACGATGAAAATTAAAAGAAAATTTAGAACTGATGTTAAACGAATTTACTTTATCAAAATTGTATTCATTTCATAAAAGATACATTAAAGAAAATAGAAAAAATACAAATATGAATAATAAAAATAAATGCATAATTTTAGCGCAATTTTAGTGAATGTTAAATGTATTTAATTCAAATATTAAAATTTAATACGCACTTCAAATGAAATAAATAAATGCAAAGTGTTTAAATGAAATACAAATAAATAGAGGAAACCAATTAAACCCGCTTTCTTTGCCTGGCTACTACACACACACACACGCACATTCATACATACCTACACACTCCTTTGTCGCCTCATTCAACCCCCCACTCCCCACTTCCATTCACAGACGCGCAACTTAGCAGCGACAACGAAGACGCCACACCAAATGTCTCTGGCGATCTGGAAATACACGTGGGCTTGCCCACACGCATGACCAAGGAGCAGAAGACACAGCACGAACTGGAGCTGGCTCTGAAGCGTCGTATGAACCGTGACATCAAGGACCGCCAGTTGCTCATGCACAAGGTTAGCCTGCTGGCGTTGCTAGCACGGAGCATCAAGTACAATCGCCTGATCAGCGATAGTGGATTGATGCAGGCCGCGCTGAAGCTGTTGCCCAGCAAGAACGCTTATCCCACCGAGCGTGGCGTTGAATTGAAGTACCTTCAGTCCTTTGTTACCTGGTTTAAGACGGCCATTAAGCTGCTTAGCCAAGATTTGTATCCTGCAAAGTCGGCCAGCTCAAAAAAGGCTATTGTCGAGGAGCTTCTGGCGCTGATTAAGCGCAAGGAAGCACGCTGCAAACAGGATATGATCTTCATGTTCATTGTACTTGCGCGTGGCATGGGCATGAACTGTCGCCTCATTGTCAATCTGCAGCCAATGGCTCTGCGTCCACAGGCTTCTGATCTGATACCCATCAAACTAAAGCCCGATGAGCCAAATAAAAGCCAAACCTTGAAAACCGAGGAGGATGCTGAAGATGAGGACGAGTCTGATACTAAAACCAGTAAGTCCAAGAAGGCAAAGATTACTAAGATCAACCCAAAAGCCACAGATGATAAGCACCTCGCAACCAAATCCAAAGAAGCCGCTAAAAGTTCAAGCATAAAGAGCGAAGCCAAGTCCAGCTCCAGTTCAAAAGCCATCAAAACAGAAACCAAGTCGAGTTCCCAAACAAAGACTGCCAAGAAAGTTAGTGATGATGTTCCGTCTACTTCCAGGATTAGTTCCAGATCCAAAGCGGAATCTGCGCACAAATCGAAAATCTCGCCCAAGATCGAAGTTAAAGTAAGTCCACGCACAACCAGCCAACGGATAGAAATCATTTCGGACGCTGATGCCAAGCCGAGCACGTCAAGGTCAGCCCAGAAAGCAAGTGGAGGCAGCAGCAGCGCTGAAAGCAAAGATAAGCCTCAGCTGACCCGGCTCAAGCGTGGTGGACCCGCCACGGAAATAGATGGCCCCAAGAAACTAAAGATGAGTCTAAAGATTGAGTCAACACCTGTGGCCCGACGCACGCGGAAAGCGTCCGCTGACAAGGAAAGGGTATCAGAAAAAACGAGTGAGTTTCCGGCGTCGAAGATCGGCTCACCCGTCATACCAAAGCTAGTGCTGCCCAGCGGCAAGGATAAGAATGCCAAGCACAGTGATGCAGAGAATGCCAATCCCAAAGAAACTCTACTTGGACTGCGTGTGACACGTTCACGTAGCAAATCACCCAAGGTGCACATATCTCCAACGTTTCTAAAAGGCAAAAGCAATGCGGCACAGGGGCCACCAACACAGGAGCGAGTGGCTGCGCCGAGAAAGAGTCAGGATGCAAAGGCAAAGATATCGCCCACGTTTCTCAAACAGGCTGAGCCCGTGCGAGAGCTGCGCACCCGCCAGCAGAAAGCCAAGACCTTGGGTATACCGCAGCTGGATGGCGCCGATGATATGCCCATGCCCAAGAAGCGGCCGAAGCTTGAGAAGTTACAAAAATCACACAGCCAGGGCACGGATGATACCGATGAGTCCACGCCCACCAAGCAGATAAAGAAGGCACCGGTTCTGCCCAAGTCAGTGGCAAATTTACGCAAGGATCGTCGCGTGCTCTCCACAGATGATGAGGGCGTCAAGGACAAACGCAAGACAACAGCCTCAGATATGTGGGTGGAGGTTTGGTCTGAGGTGGAGGAGCAATGGATTTGCATTGATCTATTCAAGGGCAAGCTACACTGCGTTGATACCATAAGGGTAAGAACAACTTTTATAACATGACGGGAGGGACTCTGCCTAGAATCCGGGGATACTCCTGATGAGATAGCTTCTTAGTTCTTTGAGCCACAATTCTAACCTGTTTGAGCTTACAGAGAAACGCTACCTCGAATCTGGCCTATGTATTTGCGTTCCAAGACGATCTCAGTCTGAAAGATGTGACCGCGCGATACTGTCCCACCTGGACAACCACAGTGCGCAAGTCGCGCGTCGAGAAGTCCTGGCTGGATGAGACTATAGCGCCTTATTTGGGCAGACGCACCAAGCGGGATATACAAGAGGATGACCAGCTGCGTCGCATACACTCCGATAAGCCGCTGCCCAAGTCCATATCCGAGTTCAAGGATCATCCGTTGTATGTGCTGGAACGTCATCTGCTCAAATTCCAGGGCCTATATCCGCCCGATGCTCCCACCTTGGGCTTTATACGTGGCGAGGCAGTCTACTCACGTGACTGTGTGCATCTGATGCATTCCAGAGATATTTGGCTGAAGAGCGCGCGTGTGGTGAAGCTGGGTGAACAGCCCTACAAGATTGTCAAGGCGCGTCCCAAGTGGGATAAGGTAAGAGAATACACCATCTCATGATTAGAACAGATCTTAACTGATATATACTTTATCCAGCTAACGCGCACAGTCATCAAGGATCAGCCCCTGGAGATATTTGGCTATTGGCAGACGCAGGACTATGAGCCACCCACAGCTGAAAACGGTCTTGTGCCGCGCAATGCCTACGGAAATGTGGAGCTCTTCAAGGAGTGCATGTTACCCAAGAAAACAGTCCATCTCCGACGTAAGTAAACCGATAGAGATTGAGATTAACTGTGTTCCTAATGTATCCTTTGTCTTAACTGCCAACAGTGCCCGGTTTGATGAGGGTCTGTAAGAAATTAAACATCGATTGCGCCAATGCGGTGGTTGGCTTTGACTTCCACCAAGGCGCCTGTCATCCCATGTACGATGGCTTTGTTGTTTGTGAGGAGTTCGGCGAGATTGTAACTGCTGCCTGGGAGGAGGATCAGCAGGAGCAGGCACGCAAGGAGCAGGAGAAATATGAGGCACGCGTCTACGGAAATTGGAAGCAGCTTATCAAAGGTCTGCTCATCCGCGAGCGCCTCAAGAAAAAGTATAACTTCTAAAGGATTTTTCTATTTTTTTCATTCCTCTTTTTTTTTTGTATTTTTATCGTCCAAAACGAGTTAAGTTTTTTTTTTGTATTTCCGTGGATTGTCATCAATTTATCAATGTGGAGAGCATCAATCAACCAATCCTTGTTACCTTTTCTGTATTACGTTTATTAAGCGATTGTTTAAAATTGAACTTTCGTTAACTTTACCATAAGTACATAGTATGAGAGACAGTACATAAAGTGAAAAAATAAACTTAGTTTCAGTAAAAATATATGTATAAAAAACACACACAACTTATTTCAATTGAACAAGAGAGTTTAAGAGGACAATAATATATAAAGTGATTAAAATTTGAGTTATTAAGTACGTTCTTTGTGTTGCTTAAATTGTAGAACTGTTTGGCGTGTAGTTTGTGTATATAGGGTATAGCATATTCGTATATTAACTGGAAAGAAGAAAGTGGAATGCAAAGTAAACCAAAAGCAAACTTCAATTTGGCCTCTTCAGACTAGCAAATGGCTAACAACAAATGGAATAAATAAATAATACTAAATCTATATCCTAAACTTTGGTTTTACAATTTACGTAGACAAAATGCCTTTTGTTTTAGTGCATTTTGAGCAAAAATTCAGTTCCGAAACTGAATGCAATTCCCAACAACTTATAGACAGTCGTCATATACATAACAAGGCTTATTCTCCAGATTTCTCCATTTGGTGATTCAGTTCTTCAGCTTCTTAGGCTATGTGTGAGGCTTCTGTGGTGCTTGTCGTGGCTGTGCTGGAGCTGGAGCTGGTGCTGGGCATTTTACGCTGCGCCTGCAGATATTCAAAGTACATACGTCTGGCCTGATTGAGGACGCGGGTCACATCGTGCTTGCGGACCATCTTGTCGAAGTGCATTGCTATCTCGTTGTAGTCCATAGAAGCTTTAATGATTGTGTTGCGATGCTGCAGCAGCAGCGTTAGGCAGAGAAACATGAGGAAGGCATTGCCGCCTCCAAATTCACTGGGCGGTGGCAGTGCTGCAGCCGTGCTGTTGAGTCCATTGCTCAACGGATTGGAAGTGGAGCGCTGTGGCGAACGCGTATAGGTATAAGCACTCTCGTCATCTGCATTGGTTCCGATCTCGACGAGAGTTGGCGCCTCAACTCGATTGGGCTCCGTTGAAATGGGCATTATAACCTCTGGCAGGCTGCTGCTGCTGCGCATGTTGCCACCGCCAGTTTCCAGCAGCTGGTTCTCCTCCATAAAGGGATTAAAAGTGTGCGTCTCAGTGGGCTGAACGCTATTGCTCTTGGCGGCGGCTAAACGCTGACGGCGTCGCATGTGTAGTTCACTGACATCGGGACAGGTAATGATCTCATTCTCCTTCAGATCTTCCACCATATCTAATGTGTCCTTGTCGAGTTTTTCATACTCGATGTCATCCACGACGACAGCGACAGAGTTTTGCTTTTCCGTAAAGGGCAACCCAAAGACCTGACGATCCAAGTTCTCAGACTCAAGACGTAGCTCGCGTGTTATGGCGTTCGTCATGGGATAATACTCCTGATCCTGATCCTGATCGGGTGAGGTCTCCTCTCGCTGTTGCTCCACCTTCTGTGGCTTCTCCGGCGTACGCACTGGCGATACCGTATTCAAATCCAATTGCAAACTATAGCTACTCAGGTCTTGTGCCTGCTGTATGGCCGTGGCCGCAGTCGAGGCACTCCAGCTGGTCTCTGGAATGGAAGAAGAATCGGATTCCTCAAAGGAGCTACCCAGCTGCTCGATCTTTGTCAGCTGCACCAATGGCTTGCTGACCTGCTGCTGTTGTTGCGGCTTCTCGTTCACCTGCAGCTGGTTGGCCAAACGATCCGAGATGCGATTCTTGTTAATCGTCGCAAAGTTGAGAAACTCATTAAAATTCTTTACGAGCTTTGGTGGCATCTTGTTGTCTGAGTCATCCCCATCGAAGGTTATGCCCATGCGACTGGTGGCCGCAATTTTCTCCTTGAGATCCTTAAAGTGCCCTCCACTGCTGATGCTGACGCGTTTAACGCTTTCAGTTACACTGCTGGCATTGGATGCCAATTGCTTGGCAATAATATTGCTTACGTTCATAATGTTCTTCTGCTGCACCTTGGCCATGCTCTGGGCCTTCTGATCAGTCATGCTACTTTGCTTATCCTCATCCACAATGGATGATGTAGAGCTGCACAGAAAGGCCCGTGCAGGTGATGCAACATTATTGTTATTGTTCGGTTGCCGCGCATCATCCTTGAAGGGATTCGTTTCAAGAAACTGTGGAGGCGACCCTGAACTCAGTTCCTTTCGATCAAAGACATCGTCGTCGGTATCCTCACTGGCAGATAGTTTCAAAACGGATTTTGTATTATTGTCTCCGACGCCACCTTCGATAAGCGCCAACATCTTCGACTCATCCAGACTTTGATGCGCCTTGGGGCGTCTCTGACGACGTGCCGCATGCCGTGACATATTGTCGTCCAGACTATGATTCAGACGCTTTGAATTGTCCAAAGCATTAGTGCTGGCGGCACCCACCGAGGAGCTCAACGAACTCAGAGATGCCGAGGAGCTTTGACGTCGCAACGCACACACCTTAGTGTAGGGATTCTCGCGTGGTTTGGTCAGCAGATACGAAGGACTCGTCGGTGTGGCACTGTACGAGGTAGAAAAGGTACTGGCACTGTTCGGTGCCGAGGTATCCGGAATGGGCACGAATTCCTGCAATACAAAGATATTCATTATACGTATATTCATTGAAACAGTAAGCGATAATGGAAATTTCAGATAAATTCTAAAAGAAAATAAAATAAAAAAAATTTCAGTGCTCGTATATGGCGCATATTATCAGAGTGACATCTTTACAGTGATTGAGAGAGAATGCAGGAATGAATTGAAACCTCTTCAGAAGGTAGGATCAATATACAACATATACCCGCTTCACAGTTAAATCGATTACAAATTATATAACGTCATGCAAAGAGCGAGGGAATTAAGTTACTCATCAAATGAAAATAGTTTATAGTAAATATAAATTTAGCATTTAGTTCTAACCTTTTCGTAGAGAGGCAGCTCTTTTGAGCCATTATTGTCATAGCACAGTGAACTCCACTGAACCTCCAGCATGCGCAGCGCATCCTCGAAGGGGAACTCACGCTTCAGCTCCAGCAGCAGCCAGCGGTAGCAGAATAATAAATCATCCGCCTGCTGCGACTTCAGGTATTCCCAAAATTCGGGGTCATAAAAGCTTAAGGCCTCTGTAAGATGGGCAAACTTCTGGGTCATGGCAATGCCATCGAGCATAAAGTTGCCACGCACTCGCGCCATTATGGCACAGAAGCATATGTAGGCTTGCGCCTCGTCATTCATCGTCACGAGGAGCGGTGACGCGATATCCGACATGCCCTGGCAGTAGCTGACTACTGGATGATTCAGGGCATACGTGGTTAGTATATTAAAGAGTGAGGCAATGTTCTGATTGTCATCGCTGCCTGCATAAAATGGATGCAGGCGATCCGTACGTAGCACGTCCTTTTTAACCATGCTCGTCACATAGGCCAGCTCACCGGCAACACAGCCATGCTGAACAGCTGTTTTCCAGGTGTCTCGCAGTTTACAATATTGCTCTGATTTGCGACGCATAAACTCCATACGCTGATGCCCATCCATGGCCAGACCGTGCAAGCCGCTTGGATAAACATTTAATAAATGCTTCCACACAACGCGACGCAAGCTGGGCTCTATGCCGCCCAAGAAGATGACTTTTCGCAGCTCATCGTGCCGCTGGATTTGTCCCAAGGCATCCAAAAATAAACGGAATTCACTATCGCACATGGGCGGACGCGGCGGCAGATTCGCCATATGTTCATCAGACAGATTGAAGGCCTTCTGCACAATTGAAAATGTCTTCTCCATATGGTTCATGATCAAGCCAGGCAGCTTTGTCTGCATGTGCTGTACGTACTTCTGCGAGACACCCAGCGATTGCAGCGGAGATATGCTGGCAGATAGCGTCGGAATGTTGCTTATGTTGCCCCGAGAAGTCGATGTGGACTCCGTTTCGCACTCTCGTACAACGGTGAAAGGCTTGACATCGATTTGGAGTATTAGACAAGGCTCAGAGGCTGTTTGTATAGATATATTGTGAATTCGAAGGAATGCAGCGTCCAGGTCCCAGTCAGAGAGAACAGCTAAATAGATTTCATTACCAGCTGGGTCGAAGGCCTTGTATTTAATAGAAAAGTCGGATTTGATGTCGAAGGCCTTGGCGAGCAACGAATAAAGAACTTCCAGGGTCGTAATTTGCGGGTCCACGGAGAATTTGCGCCATTCGGTCGGTCTGGTTGCCTCGCATTTCTATGATGAGTGGGAGACGACAGAGGAATGGGGTAAATTTGTTGTCTGGCTTTTCTAGACAGCGTACTTACCTTCACCTTGACGCGGACGGCCTCCCTCGGATAAATACCAGCCATGTTGTATTATATGCACAATAATTTACTAACTTAATTCCATTATTTTAATATATTTTATAATTATTATTTCCATTGAGCAAGTTACTAATGCTCTTTGTTGTTACGCCATCTATGGGATGCAGTGCTGCATAGCGAATAAACTGGATTTACGCGGTAGGCAACACTTAATAGGGTACTGCCATATTGATATGTGCCAGTGTGCACTTATCGTTTTCTGTGTATGCGCGTGTGGCAACACTGAATGCAAGAAAACATCAGCGCATACAAATATGAGAACATTAGTGCAAAATTTGTTGTTGTTATAGTTTATATTTTTTAATAGTTTTCGTTATTGCAAATGCATTGTTTGAACAAATTAAAAACGACGTGTTAACGCTTAATGGTAAACCATATTAAGCGCGCGTCGAACGAACCAGAGTAAACTCATCATCATCCACTGTCGTCTAGAATTTGGGTGTGTATGCATGTATGTGTGACTCGGGCGTGTATGTGACGTGTTCGGCGGGGCAAATACACGCTCATCCTCAGCTCAAAGGCGAATGCTCCAAGGATCAACAGAAACTCGGCGCCTAACTCTAACTATACAGCTGCAATAATCCACTCAATGAAAGCTCTTATCCAATTGTAGAGGCCATTGAGATAACTTCTGTTTAATTTATGATCACTCGCTTATGTACTGTTTATGTGCTGTATGCGTGCCCAATTGTACTTGAGTTTATGTGCCAGTGTGTGTGAGAGTATGAGTATGTTCTGTGGTTACAAGTGTGTGTGTGTATATGTGTAGTGACAGCGATAAAGTATCGCTGAACTTAACGTAGTTGTAGCTTCTCTTATTGTAGTTGTGCACACAACAATGTAAGTTAAATTATTATGCAAAATAATGCTCTTAACTTCCGTTCATATCTGTGTGTACAATATCCAATAGTTGTAATTGTATATGTGTATATTTGTTGTATGCCTCTCTCTATGTGTGTTTTGTTTGTGAGCATGTGTGTGCGTGTGTGTGTGTGCGCGCGCCTTATAGCGGCGTGCTTATATCACAAAAAATTGATACGATAACTCCTCCGGCTGGGCAGTTTTATTACAATGGCATACATTATCATGAAATTCGAAGAGAATTGGATGAATGCTCAGTTTCAGTTCAGTCATTATCATTTATCATTTCTCGTTTTACAGTTTGGCCAGCGTTTAATGGATGACACATCATCATGGGAAAGCTATTATCAAAAATTTTCGGCAACAAAGAAATGCGAATTCTTATGCTCGGCTTGGACGCAGCAGGCAAAACAAGTATTTACAACTTCTCCTTCTTTATACATACTCGATCGAAGCTTACTCATTTCCGTTTCTTTGGTATTATTTTTACAGCGATCCTTTATAAACTGAAACTGGGACAATCTGTGACAACGATACCAACGGTCGGTTTCAATGTTGAAACTGTCACGTATAAGAACGTAAAGTTCAATGTTTGGGATGTTGGTGGGCAGGACAAAATTCGACCGCTTTGGCGGCACTACTACACAGGTGAGTCAACATTGAGGTCAAGATTAATGAGCTTAACCTAATCATTTACTTATTTACAGGTACACAGGGTCTTATATTTGTTGTGGATTGTGCGGATCGAGATAGAATAGACGAAGCTCGCACTGAACTGCATAGGATAATTAATGATAGAGAAATGCGAGACGCCATTATACTGATATTTGCTAATAAACAGGATTTACCTGATGGTAACTGCGCTTTGATCGCTTTAATTGAATGTCCTCTATTGTATTATCGTTTGTTTTTCTTGTTGCAGCAATGAAACCCCATGAAATCCAGGAAAAACTAGGTTTAACTAGAATAAGAGATCGCAATTGGTATGTTCAACCCTCATGTGCCACAAGCGGCGATGGCCTCTACGAAGGCCTTACGTGGTTAACGTCGAACCACAAGTTATGAGAATCATAAAACGAACATTATTCAATTTGTATGGCATGTATTATTCGAAGCGAAACAAAAATATTATATTTTTTATTTATACAAACCGCAAGACGCGTAGTGAAAAGGCCCAACAAAATCGAACAGAAATTAACAGAGTTGAAAACAATATATAGAAAAGTCGATATATATTATGCTGATAATGATAATGATCATAATGATGATGATGCTGATGATGATGATAATGAAACTGATTATATATATATACAATACATATGTATACATAATTAATCAATCAATATTCTCACTAGTAAAAATACACATAATAAACGATGCAAAATCAATTAATAAGTTTAAAAACAAAACGAACCTAAAGCACAGTCAAAAAAAAGTTAAACAAAAAGAAAATAATAAAAATCAGTATAACACCAACAGCAAATCTAGAATTAAGTAAGTTTTTCTTGTAAATTATATTGATGAGCCACGTAAGCAATTAAGTTGAATGCTTGTTTATTGCAACTGTTATTTGACTTGAAACGAGAAAGTCGTAAATAAAATAAATAAATTGTAAATAAAAAAATATTCTAATTAAAGCGCAAAACAGCCGAAAAACAGAAACAAAACAAAAACTAAAATGATAATGAAAATGAAAACACTCCGACAAATAGAACAAACCAATTATTGCAATAGATTAAACAAAATAGTCTGCAACAAATATAACGATTAGTAACTGTGCCTTCTTGAATTCATTTGTGTCGCCTTTAAGGACTCTTTAATTACATTTGCCTTTCTTTTCAGGGGTTGTGCTGGGGGTTACCTGGATATATATATATACCTGACAGAAGCCTGTTCCTCAATTCCTTTATGTTTGCTGAGAGAATTAGAGAAATCACTTTCATATTTACCTCGATCCAATTTGTGTTGTCTTTCTCTTTTTTATTGTATGAAGCGATTCTAGACTATGGAGAAAACCATCCTGTGTGTCCATTTCCAACCCCTCGATGTCCTGTCAATCAAGGATTGTTTCAGCTTGACTTCAGTAGCAGTTGAGTTCAATTGTTAAGTTGAAAAGTAAATATGCCAAATTCAGGACCGCAACTTATGAAGAAGGGAGGGAGGGAGGCTTCTGAGGGAATTAAGCAATGAATATTAATTGCTAAACGAGGCGTTTAAAATTTATCTTTGTTGGTTTGTTTTGTTTCGCAAACCGGTTTCGTACGTGTATAAGCGATAGAAACACGAATTTACCTGGAAACGGCACGTGTCATTGACTTTTATTTGTATTTGCTTACCTCATAAGAATCTGCTGTTTTCGGCATGAGAATCCATCCGAGTCATGTGCAGATATTCCAAAATTGTGGCAAATCTTATTGTTTACATCATCAGCAGAAGATACTCGAGCACATTCACATGGGCTGGAACGAAAAATCTACTTTATTTATTTACGGAATACAATAAACTTGCCAATAGGAATATATAATGGAAAATCTGTTGATCTAAGTTTGCTTTTTGTGATTTATGCATCTAATTTTCCACCCTCATAAAAGTGATTCATTCTAAATACCTGACTTTTGATATAAAACATTGTTGAAGAGTTTTATAGATATTCAAATATTCCAATTGGTCATGTGGAACCAACAGGTAAAGTCTGAAAAAGATAGAGATATAGATATATATATGATAAATACATTAAGTATTATAATATCAGATATCAGTTAAAGGAAACAGCAGTTGGTAAATTGTTGATATATACTTGTGTAGTAAAAATAATAATGAACTACTGTAGGAGTATAGGAAAATAGATCTGTATATAGTATGTGCATATTGTGTCTATAGTATTTTGATTTGTATTCCCTCAGCAACCTTATCAAAATGTGTAGATTTACCTCTTACCAAGAAGTAGATCCTTTACTTGGATTACAGTTTTTGTTTCAGTTAATTTCAATCAGTAATTTCTCTATAGGAAACGCAAAAGATACATTTTGTATCTGTGCCAGAAATCCTTTGAATTTATCCACTTTAAAGAATCAAAGTACAGTAAAGTACCTTCAGGATCTAAAAAGAAGCAATAATCCACACAAAAAGCTTAAAATATAATCTAAGATACATGAAAGTCTCTGATAACTTAATTATTATTGGGTTTAAGTAAGATTATTAGGATATATTCTATATTTACCGTTTACAGACATCAACAAGATATCAGATAAATAAAAAACAAACCCTTCATATTCCATCACAGTTCATAAGGATATATTTTATATGCCAGGGATAAGAACTTATGAATAATCGTTGTAATGTGGAGTCTGAGTGCGAGTTTTGATTGATTAAATAAAGTGCACCGCACTTGATAATACGAGTAAAAGGACATTAAGGAAAAAAAGACGGACTAAATCAACTCTTATTCGCACCCATACAATTGTGTATGTGTGCGTGTGTGTGTGTGTGTGTGTGTGTGCTTGTATCCTGGCAGAGAAGAGATGTCGCCCGTTCAAATGTCAAGAACCAACCCTCTCAACAATGTTTGTCTCGCTCGCACAGTTACAGCCAGCTCGCTTGCACACAATACTCGGCTCTCAAAGTATTTGCTGTTGTTGTTGTTGTTGACGGGCATTTTTGATGCAAGGATATTACAGGATAACGCTCTCGCTCGCTCCTCCTACAGCATGGGCGTGGCCAGCGCATAGCAAAGCGCTTTGACTTTTGCGTTTGTTTCACTTTTGTCCTAGGCATAAACTTCGGCTAGCATCAGCTGCCACCCCTCCCTTCCGCCCCCACACAACCTCTCTCTCTCGCTCTCACTTTCTCTGTATCCATCTCTCTCTATCTATTTCTATTTCTCTGCCCTTTATGCAAAGAGAGAGGCTGCATGAGTATGAGAAAGCTGTGTTGTGCTTTGGTCTGTTTGTGGGTGGTGCGGTGGGGTCTGTGTGACTGTGTGTGTGTGTGTGTGTGTGTGGGGCTGGGGGAGGGTGAACCGATGGCATTGGGAGTGTAGGAGCTGGTAGGTGATTGTTGTATTCCGACATCTCATTTGTTACAAAGTTAATGTCGGCGTATTAAGCGCAGCAAAAGCCTCAACAACAAAGGGGCCACAGCAAAAAAGGACACGTCAAGAGGATGTGGCTGGGAGAACTTTTATCGATTATTGGATTTGCCACTCTGTGTGCTTCAGTATAATGCAATTGGGGCAGCTATCTTTGAACATTGAATACATTCCGCTTCGCTTTGCTTCTCCCGAAATATCGCCACTGAACCGGAAGTAATGATGTCATGCTACTAGGAAAAAATCTATATATATAATATATATATATATAAATATTTGCATATATAATATATACTTATCACAGCTCAAATGTATGTGTGAGGTTTGCTCGTTAAATATATATTTATTGCCACACTCATGCCACAAAATTAATGAGTTGCTCATTAATCATAACTAAAATTGCCACCGTTTAATTTGCATATTTAAATTTCATCAAATTAACACCTGTAGCTCTTTTTGGTTTCCTCTTTCTCTTCACTAACTTATTTCTTTTGCCAGACGCCATTCATATTCATTCATATTCATTCATATTCATATATAATCATAAGTAGGTGTCTACTATAGTTAGTATTACCTATGCTAGAGGTATCATTATGAACTTTCTTCTACAAACAAGATATGATTCAGCATTGATTGGGTTCTTCTAGGTTTTCCTCTTTCCATGCAACAAATGTTGTATCAATTTTAATCAACTTTTATTCATTATATACATTCTATTAATTTTTTTCAATTTATTTATAAAGTATTTACAGTTAAACAATATATAAATTTATAGTAATTTAATATTGTAAATATATTTTATTTATTTTAATATTTTATATAGTCGACTCTTAATAAATAAATATATAAATAAATAAAGATAATAGTCAGAAAGAGTTTCTTTAGATATAAGAATTTTAATCTAATACTTTAAATGTATAGATATAAAGGAGAAGGTATCCTTTCTGTTTAAGTATTCCTTCCAATAGAAGTAGCAATTTGCGGATAAGTAATCCTTTCCACATTCATTCCAACTTTGCAGGATTTGAAAGCATCTTTCTTCTTTCAAGTTGGGAGCGTATGAGAGATTTTTCCTTATTTTTTGATAGTATTATCAAATGTGTTTCTTTTGAAAGTAATATTATCTTGTAATAGTATCTGGTTATAGTGTTAAGTAGTATTATCTAGTAATAGTATCTTACAATAGTATCCAGTAAAAGTATTTAGTATTTCTATATAGTAATAGTATCTGGTAATAGTCTCTGGTAATAGTATCTGGTAATAATATAAATATAATAATACTATGTATTAATTCTAACTAGTAATAGTATGTAGTAATACTTTCTAGTAGAATTAGTATATAGCAATAGCATCCAGAAATAATCCTTTGTTTCAGTATCTAGTGATAGTCAAGGTATCTAGTAATAGGATCCAGTAATATTATCGATTATATTATATTATCAAAAGCCTCCAGTGTTGTTATGAAATAGTCATAATCCGTAATATTGTTCATGATGTAATCCATTTAGTTGCAACAGGGACACTCTGATTGTGCCCTTTTTGGTGTATATTCATAATGGTTCAGCCCGTAAATCAGAGATACTCAAAGACTTAGCATTAAAATAGTAGTAAACCGTAGCAGGAACAACAAGAAGCAGTGGCAGCAGCAGCAACTCCTTCAACGAGCTGCTTTCAATTCAATTACAGTTAACTGGAAGCATCGGGTGTTCAAAGCTCCAGAGTTGGGGGTGCGGGGGTACGGGATGCGGGTACGGAGTTGAGGCCAAGGATGACGACGCCTCTGCCGCAAAAACATCGAGCGAAGGAGGGAGCTAACTCGGAAGCACTAACATCACGGAAGGTATTACAAAACAAAAACAAAATGTCAAAACCCAAGACGATTATGTGAGCGAGCACCCCGCGCAGCTGCGTCGCAGTCTGAGAAGGAGGAGGAGTAGGGGGGCAGAGGGGCATCTATACACAGCTCCAACCTTCCATTGCTGCTTCTTCTTCCGCTAGTCATGATGGCGGCCAACATTCCTGTTCTATGTGTGTGTGTGCGTGTGTGTGTGTGCAAGAGCAAGAGCGCAGAGAGCGCAGCTCTGGTGTTTATTGGAGATTGAGATTGCGGCTTGGCTTACCTACACTCAAACAGCAGCCAGCTTCAGCCTCAGCCTCAGCGTCAGCTTCAGCGTCAGCGTCAGCGTCGGCTCTGGAGTCGCCGCAGCATCAAGAAGGAACGAATCAAAGCAAGCCAACAAGCAAATGCGCCACCAGAGTTGCCACTAAAAGTCTTCGTCCCACACACACACACACACTGTGAGTGTGCCAGTGGGCGCTGGCTGGACTCATGGGCTGGTTCTGCTTGGGTTTGGGTCCTTGGGGTGGTTGGGTGGTGTTGCGGGTGCGGTTATCCTTGTTGCCGCTCGCTGCTCGCTGCTCGATGCTCGATGCTCGATGCTCTCTGCTCTTATTGCTCTTGGTGGGTGGCATTGGTATGGTGTATACTCCTCTAGCTGGTGGTGTGCTTTTTGTTATGCCACACACACACACACACACACTTACACTTACACACAGATACAGACACATGGCCGACCTCTGCCCACTCACCGAGCGCGGATTATATCTACAGTTCTTTTTTTCCTATTTCGGGGTTGGCTGACTGGCTGGCTGGTTGGCTGACGGGCTGGCTCCTGGCTGCTGGCTGCTGGAGTGGACACATCAGTGTTTAGCTTCTGTCATGGTTTTATGATAAATCTGAAATCGTACATCGAGACGTTAACATCATCATCGCCGTTATCGTTGCCGTTGCCGTCGCCGTCGGACCAGCACGCGCCTGCAACCGAGTCCTGCCTGGTTCGTCCTAGATTCTCATTCGTGAATTCATTCATTCCGGCCGTGCACTTTGCCGTCGCTAAGCTTACGGAATTCTATCGCGGTTAACTCAATAAAAATATTAGCCAAAATAATGCTAAAAAATCATAATTCTAAAACCAAATCAAGTAGCTCATAAAACCGGAAAACTCAGTTGTTTAAGTTTGAATTAAAAGAGTTTTCTCAGTGATTGTTCAGTTATTTGTGTTATTAATCATTGTTATAATCCTTTGGCAACAAGGACTTCAACAAGTTAATTATGAATAAGGAAGAAAGCTTATCGGACACGCGTCCATCCTCGCAAGGTAAATTTCGAGCGGGTTTAATCTCTGGTGTATTATAGGATTATAATGTCTAGGAATCTGATGAGACTTGTCAACAACGTGTGGTATATAAAAGTGAGCAAAGGATGTGTAAAAAAAGGATTCTATTCCTGGATATATAAAGGATATAGCCTATAGATTCTGTGCATATCTATTTGGTTAAACTAACTGCAAGATGTAAAGTGAAAAACTATATCTGAATCTGATAAATCAAATAATATCTGTGAAAACTTTAAGTTCTATATCCAAATTCAAAAAGAACCTGCCTACGGAATACCACAGATTTATATAGATAAATGATGAATAAGCTTCTATATATATAAAGTTGAAACCCCAAACTGGTAGATCAAATATAAGTGCTCCTTTCTGTGCTCCTTAAGGAAACTTCCATAAAAAAGAAGAGCAAATTTATATAAAAAATCTATTAATATTCCAAAATGCACGCAAGGAAATTGTTTGTGAAAATACGTATAATTATCCTTTGTCCTTCTCAGAAAAAAAGAAATGAAAAGCGCAGATTAATTAGTCCCTTTTTTATAAGGTCTGCCTTAATTAATTAAATTACAATGGGGATTTGCATAAAGCGACGAATGTGCATAAAAAAGCGAATGTCTCTCTTTAGGGATATATAAAACAGATTTGTCCCAAATAAAAATCTATTGAACCTTTGCAAATTTGGAAAGTTCAAAAGAAAAACAGAAATCAAATCAAATGAAATCCTCTCCAGAATGGAAACACGCACGAAAGGAGCAAACAAATTGAATTCAATTTATGATAATCACAAAATTGAATTAGACTTCGAGTCAGGCTGCCAAAATTTCAAAATTCATAACACAAACCGAGGGCAGACCTTTAACACTTTCGGTGGAAGAAGGATACAAAAATAAGGATACGGTAAAGTGAATTTCAACGAGCTCATAAAATTAACAAAGACGAGTCCCGGAGTGCCGGAAAATGCAAGCATATGACGCTAATCCGCTGGCATTAGACCGCAGTTGGTGTACCAGGAGCTGGTCAGAGATTGAATGGAGCTGGAACAGACTGCATGAAAGCCAAGCCAGAGAACGCTCGAGCGGATTGCCAAGTGGCGAGTGTAACAAATGTTGTCTGGCTGTCGAGGGTTAAGTGCATCAAGGAATCACTGCCGAAGGACTACAATCAAATTAGGGTGTGATGGCAAAACAATTGTCCCCCGAGGCAAATCTCTAGCAGAGCGAGTCCTTTGACTCGTCCTTCGTTTGGCTTAATGGCACCCTAATTGAATGTGTAAATATATTTGCGGATTACAGGGCGTCAATGTCGGCACGCAGGGATAAGATCAGCAGGTCCTGCCGCCTTCCAACCCCCAGAAACTACTTCTGACAAATTGCAATTTAATTTAAATGAACTACATAAGTGATTTTTTATTGCATATCCTTCTTGCAGAGCTGCACAGTCCGTCGCGTCATTGCTATACACCGCCACATGGCCCACAGCAGTCAGTGCTACCAGCTGGTCAGGCAGGAGCAGCAGGTCCAGCGAGTCGCCTCCTGGGCTGGAATCACAGCGCTGCAGCGGCCGCAGCAGCCGCCGCGGCGGCAGTCGCCTCCAATCATCAGGCAGCCGTCGCGTCCAGTCAATCGTCGGGGGATCAATCGCTGCCGCGGCTCAAGGGTCAGAATCTGGGCCTCATCTGCGTGGTGTGTGGCGACACCAGTTCCGGCAAGCACTACGGCATACTGGCCTGCAACGGTTGCTCCGGCTTCTTCAAGCGCAGTGTCCGAAGGAAGCTCATTTATCGGTAGGTACAAAAGTCTAATCCTTGGGCCGAGCTACCCCGACTCCTGCCCAGAGCCAAGGCCATAAAATGTCGCTTACCATTTGCAACATTTAGCAAGTGGCTGGCACAGGGGCCAAGGGATTGGTGGGTGGGTGGTTGGGTGGTTGGTTGTGCCTCATCCGCTGTCTGGCGGATTACCAAATGTTTCCAAATTTATTACAATTATTCAAATCTTTGGGATTTGAGCGTCAACTTTTGAATGCGCACATTTGCCGTCGTTGACTTCGGTCTCTGCTCGCAGTAAATCCCGTCGAGCCTCATCTGCACCAGCCGGCAGATCCATTTGCTGGCTTTTTCTTTTGTACAGGAAAACTCCGGCCGGAGGCACAAAATGTAATTGAATTTAAAGTGTGGATTTAATTTAATGTTTGTTTTTTACTTTTTTGCCATTGCTTTTTTCGAAATTGAGTTTTGTTTTTTGGGTCGCCATTTTGGGGACTCTCTTTGTATATATATATATATATATATATATGTGTGTGTGTGTGTGTATAGATTCATTTAATTTGCTAATTTTTGCCATAGTCTTTGTCTTTGTTATTTGTGTGTCGTTTTATTGCCCATTGCGGATAATAATCCTATATTTTATGGCACTTGTTTCGCTTCCATTTTCAATTATCATTAAATCAACGTCTCCTGGCTCCCGTCTTCCGTCTCCTCGTATCCTGCGCAAATAACTTTGGCGACAAAATCTTTGCCAGTCAACATAAAATTATGATATTGTAATGTATATATTCCGTTTCGTTTTGTGCACGGTAAATCACAAATGTCGAAATCTCTATATCCCCGAGGTCCCATGAGATTGATATGGAGGGCTTAAGCGCAAAACACTTGGCCAAATGTGACCGCATCCCCGCGCCACTCAAAAACACCCAAAACAGACCCTTACACATCCTCCACCCACAGGAATCTGGCTAAGCCAAATCGCAACAAAGTCTGGGTAAAAGAAAAAGAAAAAAAAGAGAGATGGAAGAGGGCGGCTCCCTGAAATAGAGCAAAGTTTGTGTCAGAGTATTCTGCACAGGACGAGGGTATGACATGAACCTGTCTACCATTCATACATCTGGGGCAGGCGCCAGGACCCTCAGCAACAGACGTACCAGCAGGAGCCCTAGCAGGAGCAGGAGCAGGAGCAGAAGGAGGAGCAGGAGCAGGACTTGTGAACGAGTATATTTTTTTTTGCTACGTGACGTGTTTTTCGATAGTCAGCGAAGTCAATGTGCCGTCAGAAGGTTCTGCTTCATATACGTAGGTGAATCTATAAATATATTCCTCCCCCTGGTGGCTGCATTAAGGCGATTTCAATTATAATCAATTGCCTCCAATCAGAACTATCAGATGGAGTAGTCCTGCCAAAAGGTTTGGGTTGTTTTCAATGTTCTGCGTTTAGTTTGAATAGACTTGGTTTTAGTGCTTTAAGGGGGAAAGGTGGGAAGAAAGGGAGGAAGAAAGGAAGGGAGAAAGAAAGGGATAAAGGAAGGAAGAAAGCAAGGTAGAAGGGAGGAATAGAAGGTAGAAACTATGAAGGTTGAACTGTTATTAAAATCAACTTTTCTAAAAGAGCAAAATCATATTTATATATATTTGAGATACTTTTTGTATCTTTAAGATACAGATATAAATTCAGAAAGATTCAGAAACCTTTGTAATCCATTTTGATACCAATTCAATAGATTTCTCTTGGCTTCGATAGTCGCTCTGCGATGTTCATCTGTTTGACCAGAGTAAAGACAGAGAATGAGAACTTGGTAGCCTGAAAATTCATAAGAATAGTAGTTCAACTTGGGTTAAGATAGTTAAGATAGTTCCACTTACATTGAGATTTGTTGCCACAGAAATGTTGAAGACGTTGCCAGCCATGAAGACGATGGGTTTTTGCAGATTCTGCAGGAACTGGAGCATTGTTTTCTTGTATCTCTGCTCCTGCTCGATCCAGTTGGACTCGAAGAGTGCATCCGCCAGGTTGTAGCAGTCGTCTGTCAGATAGTTGCAGATTATGCAGAAGGGCGTGGTCTCCATTACGACAGCTGTGACGAAGATGAGAGCCGCTATGCGAGATCCGAAATCAGCGAAGAAGACAATGTTGATGATGGTCAGGCCCAGGACGAGGCCCACCAGCAGCAGCTGCACGAAGATTGTGCCTGAGATCATGGGACGAATTGCATCACAAAAGCTGCAAGGAAAGGGAAACTCTGGATATAAGTATTCCTCTCCATCTCAGTTGATACCCACCGCAAGATGACTTTGTGATCCTGTATGCATTCGACGAGCTTGTCGTAGCGCTCCTCGGGACTCTCGTCGGGATCTCTGCCCAGTTCACGCAGACGATCCGCAAAGATGCCCATATGAATCCTCAGTGGCACCACGTAGTTTATGGGATAGCAATCCACACAGACGTCCTGGAAACAGATGCCCAACATGGCCAGGTACTCCAGACCCGACTGCAGAATCAGCTCCCAGCTGCTGGAGCGCCAGTTCAGCTTGGGATAATAGTTCTGGTACATCGGTCTGGCATTGGTGACGGTGCTCAGGAACGTCATCGTCGCGTACGCCATGTAGACGGTCATGTACCAGAAGAAGATGAAGTTGCTCCTAGCGACTCCTTTATGGATTTTGCTCCGTTCGCTGACCTTCGTCAGCCGCTTGTCCATCTGGTCGAAGATCTGATTGGCCTGGTCGAAGTGCTTCACCAGCACCCAGACAATGATCACCTTGATGGAGCAGGACCAGACGTTCAGGGCCACCTGCAGCGATGTCAGAAACTCACCCGGTGAGTACTCAGACAGATGCATGATGTAACCAGTCAGAAAGCTGATCGGCTGGAACACCGTTATGCTCAGATTCATCAGCAAGGACCACAGGCAGTAGATCACAAAATATGCCTGCGGCGGCTTCCTTATGCCCAGCAAGAAGACGCAGCGCAGCAGATAAATCGATGCATCCCGGGACCGAGCCGGCGCACTGTCCGGTGCGGGATACATGTACGGAAACATTTTACGGAACACCATTGTGCAGTCAGCAGCTTTCACTTGGACATTAATGTGGGAACTGGTGTTGTGGCTCCTTATATATCAAAGGATCTGCTCACATGGCGTGTTAATAGACTCATCAAATGTGCTGCTTAAAATATTCACGAGCTTCGAAAACTATTATGGAAGTTTATATCAGAAACCAAGGACATTCCACAGTGATATCCTGTCTGAAAAGTAACTGAAAGCCTGCACCTAATCAATTCTGTTGATGTCCTTGTCACGTAATGCCCAAAGAAGTGTCAAACTTTACACTTGCCTATAAATAAATGATATCTCGGACTGCTTTATAGCCCAGGGACACATATTTAGGATCTGCTCTTTAAGTTTGTGGGAAATAATAAAATATATTCGGAAATAGAATAAAACACTTTATAGGGGACTTGAAGGGAAAGGATTTAAGTGGAAGATATTTAAAATTAAAGTTTGTATTTATTTTTATATTTATTTAATTTTATTTAGAGTCGACAAAACAGTCGAATAAAAGAAAATAAATATTATTTTTTATGTAATATAATTATTTTGAAAATTACACTGGAAATTTAAAAAGAAAAAAGTCTGGGGGTATTAAAAAATATCAAGGATTCTATAATGCCTTTATATTATATTTTGTTTAATAATAAATAAAGTCGACTACTTAGAGATTTCCATCAGGAGCTTAAGTATACCTGAAAGAAAACTCAAGTATACCTTAAATAGACTTCAGATATCAATCTCTATATAACAGCTTCACCTAAATTTATTTTCCATAATATCAAATGAGAGTTATTTAAAAACAATCCCCAGACTTTATTATTTAATCATTAATTTTTCCATTTTTTATATTATATCTGTTTTTTTTTTTTTAATTATTTTTTGTATTTTATTTTATTTTTATATTTATATATTTAAAGTTAAACTTTATTTTGTTTTAACTGCAATAAGTTGAGTCTGAATGAATAAATAAAATATTTGTATATAAATTCAACATCAATCAATCTATAATCGATCAGATATATCACCTCTCTTTATATATTCAACCATTATTCTATCAAATAACTCATCGCAACACGTTCAGTTATTTCCTTAGATTATCTCTGATATTATTATAAATTAACATATTTATTCGCGTTTGCTATAAATATATAAAGTCATTTATAAGCAAGCCCATAAAAAGCGATAATCAAATTATTTTAGTGATGTTGTTCAGATACATACAAATATTTATAACTCAAAGGAAGCGCGCCGAACGTGTGGCCATATAATCGACTTGAGGCTGCCCCGGACCCAGAGCCCAGAACCCAGAAGCAAAGGCAGCATTCAATTTACGTGATTTGTTTTCAAAAACAAGAAATTTGCATATACACACACACACAGAGAGAGACAGAGTAGTGTGTGTCTATACACACATGCCTGGAATGTAACTCAAAGATACATTTAGTTAAGTGCTTTGTTAGTTAGTCAAACTTCAGCAGCGGCGCCACAGAACACATTAAATGCGATAGATACTTGAAGGCAGTCCTGCTGTTCCTCCTCCTCATCTTTATCCTCTTGCAACTCCTCTTCCTTCTCGTCCATCACCAGCTAAGAACCTTTGCCATTTTGTGCTTTGAGTTTTGGCGCAGGCTTAGAGTGTGAAAGAGACGCAGAATAAAGCAGCTCTGACTAGAAGGATGACGATGACTAGGCACTAAGCTAAAGTGGAAGTGGCAGTGGCAGTGGCAGTGGCTTAGTTTCGGCATGGGTACTCCTGGGGTAGGAGGACATGATTTCATGTACGCCACTCAGACTGTGCCGTGATTTGATTAAAATGCCACAAGTGCACAGCAGCAGGAGCACAGAGCATGAGCCCAGAACAAAGGCCAATGGATTGCCAGATACTCGGATACTTTTTGGTGCAGAGAGAGTCTGAAGTGCTTTTGTATTGAGCTGTGGCTGAGGCTTGTTTACGGTTCGTTGGCGCTTCTGTCTGTTCTACGCCGGATTTGACAAATGTTGCAATTCTTGACACGACAAATCTTGTTAAGGAATAACTTGATTATAGCCCTGCAACTGGGCCAACATTGAGTTCAACTTCAATTAATTGAAAAATGTTTCCATTATCCTTCCGATTTTGCAGCTGCCAGGCGGGCACTGGACGCTGTGTCGTGGACAAGGCGCACCGGAACCAATGCCAGGCCTGCAGGCTCAAGAAGTGCCTTCAAATGGGAATGAACAAAGACGGTAAGTAGAACAGTTACCACTTAATCTAACTATCTTTCTCCACAATATATCTGAGATATATTCATAATCCCAGCAATCGCTCTAATGAACTGAAGCACGTTTAATTGGTCTTTAACATGGCCTCAGAAAAAAAGACCTGGGGACACGTGCACGTCCTATGCAAATACCCATCTGTGTGTCCTCCATGTCCTTGCCTACCCCCCGCCAACCCTTTCCCAGGCGACCCAAAATAACGAATGAGCAGCGTCAACAGCAACAGACGCGGTTTGTCCTTCTGAGGGTTGAATCACCTTGAAGTGGATGCCCTCGCTGATGCTGTTGCTGCTGCTGCTGCTGCGGTTGGTGGGTGGGTGGTGCACCTTATTTACATATTGTTCACTCAATTGATTTGTTACCTGGCGGCTTGTTGTCTTTGACAGATTTTTAAGCAGCCTCAGAGCACCCGAATGAGCACCCGTGGTGCACCCTTCACTTGTCTATAGATCTGTCTCTTCCAACCAGTAAATAACAACTGGCTGTCAGCTTTTCGAATGCTTCTCCAATGCTTTTCAAATAATCGACAATAGTTTAAGCTGAATAGCAAACTGAATACTTAACTTAAGTAACTTCTCTTCATAGTAACTTGTGTTCAGAAAAGGCCAAAGACAAAGCTAATCAACAATTGATTGTTCACTTAGTGAGAGACTGTTTCCTACAGTGTTTTGTATCTGTATCTACAGCTGTATCTCTGTATCTGTATCTTAAGCTACAATAGCTAAAAGTTATGACATAAGATCTGATTCAGGCTGCAGCTTTGAACAGCTTCTATACATTATGATGGCTGCAAAGAATGTTATAAAGTGGAAGCTTGACATTTAAAATGAGTTAAGAATCTATTGTAATAAATTGTATAACAATTATTCGAAGGACACATAACTTCTATAGATGCAATGTAGGTCACATATATTTGAAGCATTTACTTATTTATGTATAATAAATTTATATATTCGTTGATTTATGTATCTACATATTTATTTATCTATTTCTTCTTCTTCTGTATATTTATCTTTCTATATATTTATTTATTGATGTATTCATTATTTTAGTATTAAATATTATTTTTGCTGTCTATTTATTTATTTCTTAAAATCTTTTTTTATTGATATATCTATTTATTTTCTTATTGATTCAATTATATTAAATATTATAATATTTAATTCATTAATTTTTTATTTTTATTTTTAACTTATTTCTTTATTTATTGATTTATTTAATTATTCGATTTATGGCAATTTACTTATTTTTGTTTTTATTTATTTATTTAATTTATTTCAGTATCTAAGTCTAATTTTGTTGATTATAAAACTAATTAATATTAGCGCCAACTTTTATATATATATATGTGTATATCAATTGAGACTTATCTGTATCTACACCTATATGAATTATAGCTATAGTATAGCTAGTCCAGAACTAAATCGTTTCGCATTGAGTTAAGTTCTCAGTCGCTTCAAGTTTCTATTCAAAATGCAGCCTAAAATTTCGTTATAAATTTGCTTGCGTCAAATCAAAATCAGATCGAATATGATACCCAAAGCCCTTAAGAGTTCCGTTAGATTGCTTACCCTTATAATTATTTAACATATATATATATATATATATGATAATGGGTCTCATTTAGCTAACCTCCTTTAAATTGAGATGAAATTCTCTTGGCCTTCATACTGCGCGTTTAGTTTGCAACGTTTATTAACAAGTTTTTCAAAGAGGAAAGTCGCACTTCATTATGGGTATTCCCGCGCTCTAATTTGAGCATAAATTATGCGAGGGAGAACGCAAAATGGCAACAGTTCCCGGTTTGACTGGGGTCAGAGCCATCTCACGATCCCATTCAGGCTGATTGTGTGGTAAAATTGCATCAACAAATGGGAAAACAATTTGTAGGCGTGAGCGGCACGTGACCACAAAACCAATTTACCATGTTGGGTTGGGCAATCGCTGAGAGAGCGAAAGAGAGAGGGAGACAGAAAGAGAGACGGCACGCGTGCTAGCCTATCGAGTAACCCAGTGCTACCTGGTGGCAAATGAAATATTTGGCGAGGCGTCAAGCTATTTTGTCACTGTCGACAGCTTCTCATTATGCGTACGGACAGATTGGGCGTTGCTTCTCGCTCTGGGCTAGATTTGCTTTGCGGATACGGGTTACGGGTTACGGCTGCTTTGTGGTATTTGCGTGTGTGTGGTGCGATTTACTTATGTTAGTTGCATTTGTTTTCCAATTACAGCGGTGCAAAATGAGCGACAGCCACGGAACACGGCCACTATAAGGCCGGAGACACTGCGGGAGATGGAGCACGGACGTGCGTTGCGCGAGGCGGCCGTGGCCGTTGGTGTTTTCGGGTAAGTGCGTCAAGCTGTCATTTGCATAACTATCAGACACACGCATACTAATACACTTCCTTCATTCTGCAGACCTCCTGTGCTACTATCTCCGCCCTGCTACGGCTCCGGCCTGCTGCCTCCGCCCTGTGAGTAAAATTGCCTTTTAGTTTGTGTGAAAATAGAAACTTACGGTTTTTCCTTTTGATTGTACCGCTTGGACAGCGCTGGGCAGCCTGCCGGCGGGACGTCTGTTGCATCATAACCACCTCAGCTCATCCATGCAGCTGGCCACGAATCACATGACGCACGCCAGCGGCTTTCCCATGTTCACTGCCGCCGGGCTGCATCATTCGCCCAAGGAGAAGACAGCCTACGGCGTCGCGATGGAGCTCTCCAGCAGCGGCAACGTGTCGCATTCCACCAACTCGAGCAGCAATCATTCCATCGATCCCAACTCGCCGGCGCCGGATGCAGCCAACGAGAAGAACAACGCCGGCGGCAGCGTCTCCTCCATCAGCTCCTCCAGTCCCACGCCGGATAATGATAATGATGGTGGGTATTGATACCTTGGTCCGTTATCCGTTATCCATTTACATTGACCAGCTTGCCTATGCCTTGCAGACGACTCCATTGATGTGACCAACGACGAGGAACCCAACACGGGCAGCAGATCCGACTCCAGCTTTATTATGCCTCAGTTCATGTCCCCCAATCTCTATGCCCACCAGCACGAAACGGTCTATGAGACCAGTGCCAGGTTACTCTTTATGGCCGTCAAGTGGGCCAAGAATCTGCCGAGCTTTGCCAGGCTGTCCTTCAGGGATCAGGTCATACTGCTGGAGGAATCCTGGTCCGAACTATTCCTACTGAACGCCATACAATGGTGCATCCCTCTGGATCCCACGGGCTGTGCGCTCTTCTCCGTTGCCGAGCACTGCAACAACCTGGAGAACAATGCAAGTGGCGACCACTGTGTCTCCAAGGAAGAGGTAAGAGGCAACTGAAGCTATTGAAGCACCCATGTAAAGCATCTCCCACAGCTGGCAGCAGATGTGCGCACTCTCCATGAGATCTTCTGCAAGTATAAGGCTGTTCTAGTGGATCCGGCTGAGTTCGCTTGCCTCAAGGCGATCGTGCTCTTCCGACCCGAAACCCGTGGCCTTAAGGACCCGGCGCAAATCGAGAACCTGCAGGATCAGGCTCATGTATGTATCCTGTCTGTTTTCTTCTTGAACTTCTCTTAATCTGCTCCTCTCCTCCAGGTGATGCTGTCGCAGCACACGAAGACGCAGTTCACCGCACAAATCGCCCGCTTTGGAAGGCTGTTGCTTATGTTGCCGCTCCTCCGGATGATCAACTCCCACAAAATCGAGTCGATCTTCTTTCAACGCACCATCGGCAACACGCCCATGGAGAAGGTCCTCTGCGACATGTACAAGAATTAGTTAATTTGTGGCTTAAGTTTTATTGTAATTTAAATGAATATATAAACATTTGTTTTCTGTCTTGGATGTTAAACGGACGCTATATTAATATTATATTGAAAAGAACTTGGATAATCTGCATAAGAACAAGTGCAAAAAGTGTTATCTTTGGGGTGTCGACAGTTATTAACTGATGCAGTCATATAAATAGTATTTTGAGAGATAAGGGAGATGACTGCAATTCAATTGGCCAGTTTAGTTGATAAAACAGCTGAAATCATAACTTTATACTCATTGGATAATATCTGTGATATCTTTATGATATAGTTATTAGAATTTGAGATGTTTGCCTCGATAGGTTAAAGGTTAAATGCAAAGTGATAAGCGGAACTGCGTGAACTGAGCAAGCAAATTGAGTCAGCTGAAAAAGATACAGAAATCGGTCTATTTTTTCGATATGTGTACGCATGTATTAACGCTATATATATATATTTATATTTATAAGCATATAAACATACTCATTTACTTTCAATTTACATACTTTTAGTAGTAAAAGACTCCCTAAGGGGTTTGACTAATCAAATTTAATTTTAAGTACTGTGTGAGGGCTGTGTCTGTGCTAAATAGGGTAGGCAACTTGGCTAAGTAAACAAAATTTAAAATCCAACGAAAAGTATGCACTTAACGAATTAATCACGGAACCAGCTTGACGAATTTATCGACTTCTGCAACAACTTATCGAACTATCGTTGCTGCGTGCACAAAGCTGGCTGCTATGATGCAGCTGTTGACAAGCTCTAACACCAGATGACGCTTTGCAGGCTTTTTTCGTATCAGTTGGATGCTGTTAACTTCAGGAGCAGGTTCTGACTGGAGTCGCGGCTGCTGAGTTATGGCATTGGAATGCAATTGGAAACAACAGTAAAAGAATTAACAATTAAAAATATAGGAAAAACAATAAAACAATTGAGTGCAATTAAATTTGTTGTATTTGCTGCTGCTAAGAAATTGCTTACGCCAAAAAAAGTGGAAAAAACTGCAGACAGACAAAAAAACTCCTGTTTGTAGGTGTGTTTGTTAGTTTTGGTGCGTACGTATGTGTGTGTGTGTGTGTTTGTGGGTGCGCGCACAACAAAAATATAAATAAAAAACACACAAGCAGCGCCCCATCGTCAATGTCAATGAAATGAAGTTGATAAAAAGTGAAATAAAAGGCCTTTAATTGCCGCTGCAGTCAATAAATCATCAAACGAAAATATGAAAATATCTTCGGAATTTCGAGTGTAAAATTAGAATCACAGGAAAAACGCTACAAAATAGCAATGCCAAAGAGGCATACGTCGTAAAGTGCGTCCATCGTTAGTCCACGATGGAGGAGAGCATCAGCATCAGCAGCACAGTTCCCCACAGCTCCCCAATTCCACTTCCTGCACATATGCCAGCTCCGCCAACAACAATAACAAAACGTGCTCCTGCTACTGGGGATGCTGGCGCTGCTGCGCCAACTTCAATACTCAGCACAAAGAGCGCTACGTAATATGGAGAGAGAGAGAGAGAGAGTAACACACACACACCGAGAGAGCGAGGTATTGTGAGTATATCCCAATGATATGTGCATGTGGTGGCTGGTGCTACAAGTGAGCTGAGAGCGAATTCATTTCGATTCGTAACGTCAACGCAATCGCACGTATCGCGCAATCGGCGCGCAACAACAACAACTCGACGAATTTGAACGCGCCAAACGGGAATCAACGAAAGAATAACGAAGATCGAAGATCGAAGGAAGGCAGAGATCGTGATTGAAGTTTTATATGCGGGAAACTGAACGTAAAATTTGACAGATAGCTAAAGTGTCTCTGTGTTATTTAAGTGTGTGCGTGAGTGAGTGTGTATGTGTGTATATTGCCGACAGCATCAACAACAATAAGTACAATAACAATAACAATAACAATGCTGCACTGCTGAGATAATTATGATGCTGATGCTGATGATGATGATTATGATGATGTTATGATGTTGTTATTGTGAGAGCACCAGCAGGATATTTGAAACGGTGTGTGCTCGCGTGTGTGTGCGTGCACTGCGGCAACATTATGTGAAGTGTTCAATTTAATGAATAAATGTATATGTATATATAGATAAATATGTATATGTATAAGTATAAACACACACACATATACAGCTGGCAGCAACTATGAAATATTGACAAGCAGGATACGAACACAGGAACGTACGCAGTGCAAACAAAAAACTGAGACTCAAAGTGTATAGCGATAAGGTTACAGATGTCCTAAACAGTCACACACACACAAACACACAAACACACACACACACGCATATATATTGTGGAGGGACAGGCTCGAAAGGATACAACGCTGTAACTGGATACATGTTTACCCATAAGAAGGCGCTCTGTCTTCGCACGACGCTGACGCTGCCGCACTGCAGCAGACAACAAACAACACCAACGCGTAAGTAGCTACCATGCTTAACTATAATAAGACTCTGCCTGGACTTGGACATTTTGTGGCCAAGACAAAAGGCAACAAAGTAGGGAGTAGAATTGCAGCTGAAGAGGGGATGGGGGGGGGGGGGGGAAGCATATGCATGTTGACAAGGGCCGCTTCCTGCGCCGCTAAGTATGCAATTCTATTTTAAGCTCACTGCAAAGTGCGACCGAAGTAGGTGAAGTGCAGTGTATGGCACAGCGAGTGGCGAGTTCTGAGTGGCGACTACCGAAACCCACACACACATAACACACACGACACACACTTACACCCACACACAGAGTCGGACACAGAAAACGTATTCAAGTGTAACTAAAGACGACCAATTCACAAACAAACAAACAAACGAACTGCAGAACGGACGCCAGCGAACCATGAGACCAGCGACAAGGGCAGGGAGGAGACCTACAGGCGCAAGGTGAGGGAGTAAGAGGAGGCAGGCAGTCGGGTCGCACGGATCGCTTGTGTCACTGCGGCAAACAGACAGACTGACAGACGGACCGCCTGACGGTTTGTCGCCACGCTAATGTTTATTATGAAAAGCGTGCCCTTTTGAACGCCATCGTGTATTTTGGTTTTTATTTATTTTTTGTTTTATTTTATGATTTTATGCTGCCTTTCGTATTTGTATATTTCTGTTTTTTCTCTTCCCTCTGCCTGTCAGAGGGTAGCTGGGTGAAAGGGAGGGAGAAAGCCCTCATAATGAGTGCGGCAGTGGCAGCGGCAGCGGCACTTAATGCATTGATAAAAGATGCAACAACAAGCGTCTACATGCCGCAACGAGACCAGGCGACACTCGCGCAATTACATTTATAATTTCGACATGTAACCGTTATTCAAATTCAAATTCAAATTCAAATGTGTTTTGCAATTACCAACCCCCAGTGCGAGGGAAGTTCAATGCATTCGAAAGCACTAAATGATGGCCACATCAATCCATCAATCTATTTCTATACCCAGCACCAAGATGCGAGTGAATCACCTTCAGGTGTTCCAAATTTGGTGATCGTAAAATTGAGTCTCCATAAAATTGAAAATGAGACGTCAAAAGTCAGTGGGATACAAATTTTCATTTTCTTATGACATTTCCAAAATGAATATTTGTCGCGCTAATGGAATTTTAACGTATGAGAAAATGAAGTCATTAGGAAAATTAGAAAATTAGTGAATGATATACACTATAGATATAGTCTCTATAGACGCTCTGGTTCGGTATGCGCATTTCCTCTAAAATTTATGCTTTTAATTCCCTTTGAATTGCAGTTGTTAAATCTATGGCTGTAGTTAAAAAACTATAAAAGAAGACTCGCAAAATATTTATAAAAACTGGAACACATATTAATATTATAAGATATGTGTTATGCAGGCTGATTCTTTAATAAATGTTCAGTTTTTATGTCTTTCATCGTTTCCCTCTCTGTTGCTGTCCATCAATTATTATTATATAGTAAATCCCTCCACAATCTTTTTTGGCAATTTATGATGTATTTTGCCTGGAATATAATGGATTTTAGCTGAAATTTATAGATATAGTCAGAAATTGTTTAGGAAGTTGCATGAAAACAGACATTAGTATTATACTCTAGGGTGAATTTTAATGAAATGTTCCTATAATTTCAATTTTAATATGAAGTTGTTAAACTTCTTTTATCGTTTTATATCTCATTTCCCATTGATCAATTATTTAATTGTAAATCCTTGTTGAGGGATCTATCTGCAACTTATGATGTATTCTGCGTGGAGTAATATATTCTGCTAAGGAATTTAACTGAAATCTATAGAAGATGCATAAAATCTGGGACAGACATAAATTTAATACCCTATTGAGGGTGATTCCTAATGAAATGTTCCCAAAACTATTATTTTTCTTCCATAATGAGAAGTTTTCTTTGATCTCTTTCTATCTCTGCTTTTGCTTCCCAGCAATTGCTTAATTGCAAATCCCTACACAATATTATATAATTTATCAGCAATCTATGATATAATTTTAAGTAATTGTTTGGGATAATATATCCTGGTAAGGGCTTTAGCCGGGAAGCGGGTACTAATTTGGCAGCCCTCGTTTGTAACGAGTCGTCGACGAGTGGGCAACAAACAATCGCCAATTGGCATATAATGATCCCCTTTCGAATAGCTGACTGACTGAGTGAGTGAGTGAGTGAGTGAGTGACAGAGAGATGGACTGAGAGACTGAGAGATTGACAGACTGACAAAAGCAGCAGCGACATTCAAAATAATTCTCAGGCCTTGACAAATGCATAATAATAATTTGGACCTCTCACACTTTTCCTATTTGGTTGCTTTTTTTTTAACAATTTACGTTAGCTGTTACCCTTTCCCAAGTCACACGCTCTCACACACACACACACACACATACAATCCAATACACGAGTGCAACCCAAGTACAACCCATACATACGAACATATACATATCTATATAATACACATGATACTTGAAGAACTGGCAGCTAGTCATAATTTTAGGGGTTGTATTGAGGCAACCTACGGCTTACAGCTGTTGTTCGACGGGGTCCTGTGTTTCTGGCATGGCAAACAAGGGTTTGGTCTAAGGACAGGCAGCGTCTATTGGCATGGGAACGGGCATGGGACCCGGAATGCTAAATGGGTATGAGAATGTGAACATGAACCATCGAACATCTTTGACTCCTGCGGTGATTAATTGTCATTCGAGCTCAGCCCCAAGCGCATGTTACAACGGGCCCTAAATTTAAGCCTAAGACAAAGTCAGAGATAGAGTAAGAGACAGAGACAGAGATAGAGATGTTCTACCTACAACAGCGATCTGAAGATCTTGCGTAGGGGCTATTCATGGGTTCACTGGGCTGCGACTTAACATTGGATTAGATGTCGATCATCGATACGCACAGCGACGGATCGTCGGACTCATGGAAATAGATTCATCGGCAACTTCCTTTGTGAAAAACGTTGAAAGCCGCAAGTAGGTAGCTGATAGCCGAACGGAAAGAAACAAAAACTGAACATAAATTCTGGCCTTACCTTTCGATGGGCTACATAAATGTATCTAAGAGTAAGAGTTAGGGTTATCGGAGGGAAAGCGATGAAAAATATGTTGCATTAACTAAAAGGTAAGCGTCTTAGGGGTAGAAAGTTTGAGGAAAACGGTTGAAAGAGGGTCAATTGGAAGTGAAGATCAAATGTGGGCTTAACTTCTTTGTAGTTCAGATATGCTTTAATCAGGATACGTCGGCTAATTTATCATAACTAAGGATTGTTTTTCTATTGTCACTTTGTAGATACATTTCGATATTCTTCTCTTCTACTTCCCTCTAGGGAAGGCATATTTGTTTCTGCTTATACCTTTACCTTGTTGTCCAGTGTAGGCTTGGTAGCGTAACAGCTTGACATTGAGCCGAGGCATCATCAGTTGGTCGCCATCGATTGCTTTCGGTTGCTGGGCATCATAAATTAGCTCTGACCCAAGTGTGTGCCAAATAACTTTCGCTGCTCCTGCTCCTGCCTCCCTCTACGACTAATGTTGGGCCTGCTGCCTGGTCAGCAGCAACTTTGAGCTAGATTGAAACTTTTCTAATGAGATACAAATGATAAGAGTCATCAGTTGTTCAGCTGCTCAGCTGCTCAGTTTGTGCCACTTATTTAACTGATGGCATAATAAATAATTTGCTTATTGCATGCACATGGCCTGGCTTCATCTAATCTATTGTATTGTATCTTTGTATCTTGTAACTACATATGTCTGTGCGGCAGATACAACGATACAACGATACGACGAGTATACGGGACACACACATAACTCATGTCTGAAACTTTTGTTTCTAATTCAACAACAATTACGCTTAATTAATTTAAAGATGTTTTCTACTGTTTGCCTCTATCTGTCCTCCAGCCTCGAATCATCCCTGCACGCATTCTATTCCCTGCTCATCGTTTAACAGTCATATATCGTATATGAGTGTGTATATTTTTGAGCAGTTATGAAGGCGTTGGGGGTGGAGGGAAGGGGATTTCCGACCCAATGTCGTCGCTCATAAATAGATTAATTAAAATCATCTTTAATTGTTTGATTACAAGACAAGCCAGCATTGGCCCGAAATGAATTAAAAGGCAGAGCACACACAGAACGAGCTTACAATAGCTGGGCATTAAGAGACTCAACTTTGCAGTTTGTTGTGCGTGTGTTGTGTGTGTGTTGTGTGTGGGCAAAATGCGCAACATGTGAAATACACATGCGGCAACGATTGCTACAGAAACCAAGAGCAGAAACAGCAGCAGAAGCAGAAGCACAGCACGGTCCCTTGAGTTTTGAAGATTTCATTTGTGCTACAGATGTTCAGAGATTGTACAACATAACTACACACACTCGCACACACGCACGCACACACTCTCCCATTGAGCACAAAAGTCACACGCAATTGAAGCAGCGGCATCTGCCAGATACACTTCAGCTTCAGCTTCATCTTCATCTTCAGGCAGTTGCGTAGTAACTGCCGCTGAATTTCGAGTGGCATTTGATTTTAGTGTGTAGTGTGTGCACACAAGTGTGTGTACGTGTGTGTATGCGAGTGTGTGGGTAAGTGCTTTGAAGGCATAAAAATGATTGCTGCCAAGCAAGAAAGCGACTGACTCAGTCAGTCATCAATTATTTTATAGAATGTTCACTTGTTTTCTGCCTCTTGTAGTACTACGCGCATTGTATGACCCTCTGTTCCATCTGTCTGTCTCTCTGTCGGTCTGTCCATCTGTTCGTCTGTCAACGGAGCCCCCGCAAATGCGAAGTTTGAAAGTTCTTTTTCTTCGGGACACAGGAAGGGCTTCGCGGCAGCCGCAATAGTTGTGAAATTAAATTGAATGCGACGCCGATTATCCCACGCAATCTTTCATTCATTCATACGGATGCTCAGTTTATGCTCTGGATGCTAGGAAGCATCCATGCCCTACTCCGTACTCCGTACTCCTCCGCCAAAGTTGAGAAATCATCAAAAGTTCGGGCGGAACTGCTGCCGCTTCTATGCACAACTTTCCCCCCCTCCCTCACCCCTCACATATTCGGATTCTGATTCGGATTCGGAGTACATCCATCTTTGTGCCAAACAATATAAGATGATTATATGCACACGCAATCTCTTTCACTCTACGGCACTCGTATCTGCCCATAAATCTAAAGCTCTTGTCTGTCAGACACTCCGTCCGTCTGTCTCTCCGTCTGTCTGTCTGTCAGTCAGTTAGTCTCCCCCAGCATTTGCTTGCGTGCCAAAATCAATGCAAAACTGCGTTCCATCTCCTCCCATCTTCTTGCGGGGAGCACGGGCTGTGTCTTTGGGTTCCAATAAATAAAATCCATTCGATTATAAAGTGCACACACAATGAAATGCCGCTGATAAGCGCTTCGTACAAACCATTTGGCCTACTTCACTTCATTAAAAATCTATTAAAAAAACAACTTGGAATGGTGCAGTTGAGTTTGATGGACTATGAGATACCCTAAGTATAGATTTGAGTTACTTTTCCAGGAGTATCTAAAAGGTGATTGACAATCTCTAATGGAAGCAAAGATCTGAGAAAGAAGCTGACATAAGTTAAGAATACCTGAGTATCTATGTTTGGAGTTTAAGATGATTGATCTATGGTTAAGTCTGTGGTACCCTTAGGAAAGATCTATGATATAGTGAGTTATATAAGCTGTATCTGAGTATCTTATCCTGAAGTATCTCCAAGGTGATTGATACTGATTTTGATTGATATTGATTGAAATAGATCTGCCGCTAAGGTCTTTATACTACGATACACTTAGGTAAGATCTGTGATATACTGACAAAGTTAGAGGACATCCTTTCCTGGAGTATCTTTGAGGTGATCCAATAGATCTGCGGTTGAGTCTGATATACCACGAGGTACCTTAGAGAATCATCTGAGATACTTTGGCATAAGTGTATCTTAGCATCTTTTTCTGGAGTATCTGAGCCACTTTACGTGAAGTATCTTCAAGGTTTAGTGGCTGATTGGAGGGTGCCATATATATAAGGCTTACTTGGACATATGTGTATATAGGAAGTCCTTAACTTAGAGCAAACTTTGATCCTTCTTTGGAACTCTTCTTGTATCCCCAGCTGCTAAAGTTCCACATTTCGCAGTTCTCTAAGTTTGCATAGACACTTACAGAAACATATCTAGATACCTTCGACTACAGATTCTGGTTGGAAATTTATATTTTATCCAACTGTTACATACCTCTCCCTAATGTGTGTACACCCCTTTTACACATATTGATTGCCTGGCAGGGTATTGAAATGTGCAAACATGCAGCAATACACAAAAGTACATGATATGTGGGCTTGATAGGGCAGCTTCGTTGTCAGCTACGGGTTGAAGGGTGGGAGCTCTGGGTGTGTGTGTGTGTGCGTGTGTGTTGGGAACTTAACGGTTTTATGTGGCACATTTTGATTAATCTCTCAGAGCAGCGGCAGGTTGCCGACAAATTTAATGGCCAATGATGCCTGAATGCCCGATTCCTGATGTCTGATTCCTGATTCGTGATAAATATGAAAATTATTGTCATAAATTTGCCATAAAATTGCGTCTGTAGAAAGTTGAAACAATACGCAAAGTTATTGTAAACGAGGTGCTGAAGGAGGGGAGGGTGAAAATTAACTCGAATTTCAATTGGAACGCATTGGCATAAAAGCCAATCATAGAGAGACAATCGTGGTCTATGATAGTGATAGTCGTAGCAGAGATTTCAGCTATCGATTTCCGGATGTTGCCTCCGGCCGAAATGTAATTTCGTTAAGCAGCCTAGCAAATATGATAGAAACATATAGACACACACATATGATACACATATATACATATAGATACGTGTGTGTGTGTGTGTAATACACAGAGCTTTGACTCTCTGGCCATAAGCCTCGTCAAACAAGAGTCTAGACAAATCGAAAACAAAACCAACTTCAATATTCAGCTATAATTGAATGCACACAAACAAGTAAAAGGCGTGCGAGTGTGTGTGTGTGTGTGTGTGTGTGTGTGGGTATTACCATGGGGAATACTATTATAATCTGGTCAGTTACACACGCACACACCCAGAGAGAATATTGACAGACACTCAAGTGTCCACAAGCACCCTGTAAATCCAATTGAATTACGCATAAAAGGCGCTTAAACCAAAAGAAATGACTCTCGTGACGAAGACGACGCGGATGAAGTGGAACCAGGTTCGAAGCTGATGCCTCCCATCCTATGTTCGACTATTATTATTTCCTTTTAATTTCTTATTACCCGATATTTTATAGCTACTGTAAGCGTGGCTCACGCATCATAATGATCATCATCATCGTCATGATTGGAGCTCTAATCAAATCCGTAATCACATTTCAAATATCGGCGTTTCCGCAATATTTACATATACTCCTAGACGCGCTTCAAACTTTACTCTATGCGCCTTTTAATGGCCACTTCTTTGTAGTCATATCGTCGTCATGTCATTAAAAAAACGACTGTGGAGCGGCTTCAAGTAGGAGTTGGAGTTGGAGTCGGAGTTGGAGTTTAAACTTATGCATGATTAATACATAATTACTAAGGCAAACACATAAACTGAAAGTTGAGGCACAGCCCCTGCTGAGGCATGTCCCATAGACTGATAGACGGCTCGCAGCGCAGCAGTTGGGCATTTTAATGCTTTAAGCCAACTCAACAACTAACATAATAACGTTTATAAGAGACAAAAGGCACAAAAGACACCAAAGCCACAACAAGCCAGAGACAAAAGACAAAAGACAAACTGCATGGTTCCCACACACGGCACGTCCTGACTGACTGACTGCCTGACTACCTAGAGGAGTAGCAAAGAATTCAAGAGCTGGTCATGGTACACACACACACACACACATTTATATATGTATATATACGATAGCTGTTATTAATATTTCGATTAGGTACCAGCGATTCGTAGAACTTGACACATGACTTGCATAAGTAATATGAAAATTTTGTAACTTGTGGGCAATTGTATTGCCCTACACTTCGGCTTTCAGTGTGGGGCATATCGCTTGATTGATGATGACAAACTTGACTCCATCAAAAGGAAATCAAGCTAGTAACAGGATGTACGAACAGGCACTCGCTTAAGACCAAGTTCCCTAAAAGGGAAGCACTGAAAAGTATCTCTGATACGCTGAAGTATCTCGAGGTGGGGGTATCTTTGACTCGATTGATATATCATTTGTGAGGCACAAAAAGATGTCTACTAATGGTGCTCAAATCACATATCATTCTTCAAGTTCAATCTAACCTTAAAGTATAACATTATCTACGGGTTGCACTTAGAGAATGTTTTGAGATACTTTTTTATGGGTACAAACTCTTGTGTCTTTATCAATTGGGAAATGTCTTTGGGGCTGTTATAGACAGAGGTGCTTAAAGTGCTTATGTGTACCTGATCAGGCGGATATATATAATATATCCTATAGGTATTTGAGTGGCATTTCCTGTCTCTGTTGTAGGTGACTAGCAAGTCGCATTGACTGCTCGTATTCAAGCCTTTGGCATAATGATTATTAATGCATCACTGTACGCATGTGTGTGTGTTTGTGTGTGCGTGTGTGTGTATGAGTTAGTGAGTGTGTGTCACTGGAAGATATGAACACTTTAGTCCATTCATAGACACTTTTAGTGGCTTGACAAACCGCTGCGGCACTCGTTGATTGCCAAGTGGGCAAATTGCATGCCAGGGGCCTAAGGCCTAGAGCTTAGTGGAACCAGGAGCTGGGAGCTGGGAGCTGGGAGCTAGGAGCAGGGATCAGGGAAGCAGCAGCTAAGACCTAACTGACGTATGAGGATGGAATGCAAGTGAGGCACGAGCAAAAGCCATTTAAATGTATTTCTTATCTGACTTTTCAGATCTTCTTTGCGACAAGAACGCAATCCATGTGCAGCTAATGCCAGCATACCGCAGCAGCAGCAGCAACAACAACAACCACAACAACAACAGCAACAACAAGGACAGGAGCAGCAGCAGCAGGTGCAGTTGTTGGTGCACAGGAAACGCAGGACAAGACAGCAACAACAACAGCAACAACAACGAGAACTTCAGTGATAAAAACTGACAACGAAATATTAACGACGAGTCAAGAGAAGAGCAACAGCAACAACAACAACAACCGGAACAACAACGAAAAGAAACAACGACAACAACAACAACAACAACGACGAAGCATGACGTCGACGTCTGTGTCAACGGTGATTAATAAAGCCGGAAATGTGATTGTAGTTTTAGTAAGCCTACAGCTAATATGGCTAACATTGGCCGCGGGCCGAGAGCTGCCGCTTGGCAGCGATTATGGCAGCATGTCCGCCTCGGTGGAGGATGTGGACGTCATCGATACGCAGGTGACCGAGGAGAGTGTGCCGCATAGAAGCAACATTGAGGCGACACTCAGCAACAGCTCCGAGGATGCAAAGGCCACAGGATCGGGCATAGTTTCTGTGGCAGCAGCTGGAGGATCGGGCACCTTGCTGGAAGAGTTCAATGGCGGCAAGCTGAGTCCGGCGGAGGCCAGCAATACGCTGCCCATATTCCTCAGCGAACCGGAGAGCGTCTTTGTGGTCAAGAACCGACCGGCGGTGCTCAAGTGCAAAGCGTCTCATGCGCTGCAGCTGCACTTCAAATGCAGCGGCAGCTCCCAGCCGCCGCCGTCGACGCACGACAAGCACGTGGATCCGCACACAGGCGTGCACATGGAGGAGGTGACTGCCACCATACATCGCGATCTCGTCGACGAGTACTTCGGCAAGGGACCCTTCAAGTGCGAGTGCCAGGCCTGGTCCTCCCGCGGCGTGGTCAAAAGCCAAGCGGCGACAGTGCATATCGCATGTGAGTATCCGCCTGGGGGAGGAACTTAACCTGGTGGTGGTTTCGAAAGCTTCCCCTACTCACATTCTCTCTCTCTCTCTCTCTTTTAGACATTCGCAAGTCCTTTGGTCAGTCGCCTACCTCGCTGCGCCTCGAGCTGGGCAGCCGAGCGGAACTGCATTGCGAACCGCCCGGTGGCTTTCCGGAACCGAAGCTCAGCTGGCACAAGAACAATGCGGTCATAACCGCCGACACGGAACCAGGGATCACCGTCGCAGGCAGCAGTCTCACCTTTCGCCAGGTAGCGCTCCAGCATATGGCAAATTATAGCTGCAGTGCGGAGAACATTGCCGGCAAACGCGTCTCCGATTCGGCCGTTCTCATTGTCTATGGTCAGTACACCTCAAATATTTCCTCCTCACACACACACACACACGCAACACACACACACTCACCCCTCTTGTTCTTGTTTAACCACAGTTAACGGTGGCTGGAGCGCCTGGAGCCCCTGGCGCGAGTGTAAATGCAGTGGCAAACCGAGTCAGGGCCGCAAGCGGACGCGCACCTGCACCAATCCGATGCCCTTGAATGGTGGCGCCCAGTGTGCTGGTCCCCAGATACAGAAGTCCGCCGACTGTGCTGCCTGTCCAGGTATGAAAGCTTTCCTCTTTCTGGTTACCCACAAATTTGTGGCCCTCCCCCTTTGCCCCATGGCCTCCCACTTTACCGTTTTTGGCAACTTTAAACTGTAACCGTAATTGAAGTGCCAACAACAAAATTGTCAATTTAAATGGCAGCCAGGCAACCTGGCAGCCTGGCAGCTCTGCCCGCCCTTGGGCGGCGCCACTGCCACCTGGGTCTCGCCCCAACTCCACCAACTCCACCAACTCCACACCAATTCAAATATATATCTGCCCCCATCCCCTAAAGCGTCGACGTACGACGCACATTTTTCACACCAGAAAACGAGGAGCAGCAGCGGCAAAACAGAGTCCAATACAGAATTCACTGCGGCGCAAAAGTTCAAGGGGCGTTCCAAAAAAAGATACAACAAAAGCGATTTGGGTGGAGAGAGTTACAACGAATGTGGAATACACTTTCTATGGAGGAGTGGGAGGTAGAAAAGGAGAACTTCGATTAGAAACTGATAGGAAAAAGCAGACGAAGAGATGAAAATCTAGTTTTGGTTTAGATTTGAACTGATATTAGGTATACTCTATATGGGAAAGGGTTGTATAACTTAGTTATCAGTTACTAGATAGTATATAGCTCAGATATGGGTAGGGAAATTAAGAGAGAATCTAAAAGATACGCATTCATAAAGTAAAAGATACTTTTTTGGCTTAGCTAGAAATTGCCTAAGAAATCCTTTCAATCCTTTGATGGAACCAGTTTCTACCCTAATTAAAGTTAGTACATCCTTTGGCAAACTGCTTCACCTAGTCGTTATACCCAGTTGGAAGGAATACTATAATAAATTTTTGAGTGAGCGCTGAGTATTTCATTTTAAACACGCATTCGACGATTGCGGCTGCCGCTTGTGGCAATGGATGTTGTACGTGGAGTAGCTGCTGCTGCTGCTGGTGCTGCCTTTGAACCGACGACAGATATCTCCACATGCACACATATAGATCTGGATAGATTGGACTTGGATGGGCTGCGTGTGTACTATGGGTACTACAGGCAATGGACCCGGGGGCGTCTGCTGGCGGCATACCAGCCAGAAGCAGAAGCAGCACCAGAGCCGGAGCCGGAGGCACAGTCGCAGGCATTGACTAAATGGTGACAAAGGCATTGACGCAGGAAGGGCAGGGCAGGGCAGGGTAGAGCTGTGTGTATGGAGGACAGGAACACACGGGGGGGGTGTGTCATGGGGCTGGAGGAGTGGAATGCACAACGGGATTGAGAATTGAGATTGGGATGCAGAAGCATCGGTCGGTTTGGGGCGTTCTTTTTGACAGACGCACGGGCGGCATGTGTTTGAGACTCTTCACTTTTATTCATGTAAATTTATTGTATTGCACATTGTATTGTAGTGCTCACACACACACACACACGCACACACACACACACAGCTATAGAGTGATATTCTGGCAGGCGCACAGCGGGCACAGCAATGAGCAATTGTTGACAGACAAGCGAGGCAAATGGAGCGGCTTGGACTGGGTTGGGGGTGAGGGCTAGGAAGAGTCCATTGCTGCTGAAGAAGCAATAGCAATACACTTCAAGTGGGTGGCTGTGGGTGGAGAGATGTGGCTGGGGTTGGGGTTGGGGGTTGGCTCTTTTCTATGAAAAGTGTGTCATAAAATTAATTTTAAATTTCGCTTCGGTTTCGCTTTTTTTTGCGCTCTCTTCCTTTTCTCATCTCGTGTTTTTTTCCTCCATCTTATGACTTTTCATCCCCATGGAATCGTGTCAACCTTATGGTGCTTCATCTGCTGCTGCCACGCCCACCGACAACCGACTACCGCCTGCCACCTAACGCCTGTGATTACGTTGACGCTGCCGACAACAGAGGACACTCAAATTGTGAGCGCTGATGGATTTGACATATCGTCGAGTAAGCGCAGTAAGTTGAAATGAAAGCCTGACAATGTGCATCTCATTCAAAAGGTTATCCCGCAGCCCCCACCCTCCATCTTTGGGTGGGATTGGGTCTGGGGCTGGGGCTCTCGATAGGGGTATTCCTTCAATGTGACATTGTGTGCGAGCCGTTAAAGTTGAATGCTTAACGAGCCGAGCTTGTGGAATTGTTGTTAGTAGTGGAACTGTGAATTGGGCAGAGTATGGGGGAGGGATCGGGAGTGGTAGGTTGAGCTTTACAATTCAATAAACAATTGTGTTAAACTGAGCCGAAGGCCGTTATAACAGGCATCCGGATCCAACTCTGTCTCTCGACTCCAGCGAGCCATGGACTCATTCATATCATTCAAAAGCTGTTGCTGTTTCTGTTTGTGATTCTGATTCTGGGCGAGCTCTTCTTCCTCTTTCCATACTCCTGCCAAGCAGTGACGTCAGCGGACAGCAACTTAAAAATCACTTACCACGATTTACGCTGTCTGATTCATGCAACAGTCTGGCGACGACCCTTCGAGCAGGGAGCAGGAAGCAGGATGCCAATGCTGTAGTGGGTGGGCTAACACGCACACACACACACACACACATACGTATACAACTAACTGCTAGTCTGGGTAGAGTGGAAGTGATGATGGGGACGACGAGTGTCGACTTTCTTGTCGCCTTTCTAAGGGTGGTTTTTGGGCTTCTCGTCCAAAACAGGAAGTGCCAAATGCCGATATATATATGAGTTTGGCATAGGCATACATCTTACCATACCAACAACAACAACAACAACAACAACAACAACAGCAGCAACAACAACGATGACAACAACGACATGCACATTTTGCGCTTTTTGTTTAGTTTTCGGACTTTCCCCCCGAACAAACAAAAGCAAGGAAAAAATTGAAATAAACGAAGCAAATGCGAAAATAGAAAAGCATTAAAATGACAATCACTTTTACTCACACACCAAATCAGAGACAAGGGGGCTGACACATCGGGGTAGGATGTGCTCTGGGCAGATTCCTCCTCCTAAAGTGCCTCCCTCTGGGATGGAGGGGATGGAGGCGCTCACTTAAAACGTAGCCATAAATTTTGGAGCTGCATTCAGTTCAAAAGGTGGCATAATTGCGGCGCATCTATTAGCTGAAGCAATGCTATAAAATGTAATGTGAGGCCATCATCCGGTTTCTCCCTTTATTCCCATGATCTGGAGCTCAACATCTCTATCCCTAGACCCTGCTCCTCCAGGGAGCTGCCTTTGATAAATGACACTTGGGCATGTTTCTGTCGGGAATGTGTGCTAAATCATGTTAATATGACTTTTGATTTCTAAACTGGCTTTCTCCTTCTCCTTCTTTTAGTTGCCCGCTGGTCTGCTTGGAGCGAGTGGAGCATCTGTTCCGCGGAATGCATACAAGTGCGTCGCAGAAAGTGCCTGACACACGGCGTGGCAACAGTTGCTGATGTGGCAGATGAAGCCGGGGAACTGCTGCCGCTGGGCGGCGTCGGAGCGGCGGCACTCAGCGCCGGCAGCACTGGCACTGGCATTGGCGCTGGCAGCAACGACGGCGCCACCAATGGCAACAGCAACGATGACGCTGATGGCCCAGGATATGGCAAATCATTGTGCGCCGGAAAAGACATACAAACGGCCGAATGCCGTGGAGAGCAGTGTCAGATTGGCAAGGATGGTAAGTGTGTTTATGACAACAACAGGCCCCCCCTCTCTCTGTCAGTTGCGAGTCGACAGTCAGCAACAAAGTAGACAGTTAGACAACAATAACAATCACAGTGGGCACAACAGACACAATCCAGACCAGACCAGACCAGACCAGACCGTCACAGACTCCACACAAAAGCCCAAGCACTCAGCGCTGATTGTCACAATGGGAAATTAACCAAGTGCATTTTGTTTGTGCAGCCACCCAACCCCTCTGCCCTCTGCTGCCCCCTCCTTAAGTATAAAAATGGTAAAATAAATCACCCACCACTAGAAGATTGCTGTGGAAGCAGAAGAAAGGCCACTCAATCCGCACTTGTTTGCAATATAAATCCCAGAGCATTGAGTGCCTGCCCAGAAAGGGTCGCAAATCAATCGCAGACCCAAAGCTGGGCGCCATCGAGATTGATATTTAAGCATGGGTTGCAATGTTTATGTGCTTTGCCAGATAATTAGGCGTGTGGCAAAGACGACGACAGGATAACATCATCCAAACGGGAACCCTTCCCCCACTTTCCAAGCTTTTTACGTGTCATTGTTGCCGCTTGGAATTCGATTGGTAACCCGATGCGATTGAACCCAACTCAAACATAGTTTGGGGGTACTGACTCCGGTCCATGGGGATCAATTATACGACTGTCACAGTGTGTAATTGAAAGGATCAGGGCAGGGATCCGCCCCCTCACCCTCTCACATTCTCACATAATTTTTGGTCTATTTTTGGATCCCTTTTCTCTGGTTCCCCTTATTTGATTGCTGTTGAAAAGTTTATGCGAATGAAGAGTGACACTTTGTTGGTCCTGGGCTGATCCTTTGGCTTATTTTCCATTTTATTACATTCAGTTGAGTTCCGGCTCCAGCTAATATTCCCACAGGGCCGTTCCCAGTAGGCAACAGTTGAAGCTAAGACTGTGGGTTTATTATGTGGCCATTGTACCGGCCATTGTGCTCTGGGCAGGAGTAGTCAGTGCTCCCTTCCTAATCTCTTAGCATGACAAATACGCTTTTGATGTCCCAGGCAGAACTTGAAAAAATCAGCATGCAAAATGCACACAGGAAGAAGAAAAAAGTGAAAAAACTGAAAAACACTAAGAGAAAAAAGGAGATGGGAAAACGAAAGCGCAAGAAACGAATCTAAAGTTGGGATTGGAAGGGTTTGTGGGAGAGAAAGAGGACTCTTCCGATGCTGCTGCTGATTTACAGCGAATATAATTGCTCATTTCATACATTGTATAATGCGTTGTGTGTCTGTATGTGTGTGTGTGTGCGTGTGTGTGTGTAATAATCATAATATATATACAGAGTAATTCCTTGCGCTGCAGCGATTCAGCGAGGATTCCTTTTTACCCGGCACAGCGCCAACCAGTCACCGCCAGCGCCACCAACAATGACGACAACAATCACAGCAACGGAAACATGCAGCGCAACAATGGCGCTGGGGGATTGGGATAGGGATTGGGATTGGGATTGGACAGGGGAAGTAGATGGAGAGTGGCAGCGGGGGGCCGCTCGACAGCACACAATAATGCGAAATAGACGCCGGACTGGGTGTATGTGAACTGTGAATGGCACTGAAACTGGGGAAAGGGGAGGGGTCTGGGTCTGGGTCTGGGAATGGGAGTGGAGTGGGAGTGGGAGTGGGGTCTGGGGATGAGCATACAAACATAAAACATTAAATACAGACATATACAGAGAGCAGGCAGAAGGCAGCAGATACGGATACGCATGGCTGCTTTGGATTGATGGCAACTTTTGGCGTGGCTGCGACCGCGTTTGGTTCGGTTTGGTTTCTGGTTTGGTTCGCCTCAGCTTTCGGTGCTCGGTTTGGTTTGGTTTGGTTGACTCAACATTTGCGAATGTGTGGGATGCGCATTTTTGCATGGGCCCAAGGAAATGGGGGTGCGGATTTACGCAGAAACATGAGCAACTTTTTCTTTTATAATACAAAAGACAAAGATTGAGATTGGCATGCAGGACAGCAGGACAACCAGACAGAGGGACAGAGGGGAGGGTGACCCCCATCCTCGTCGAGAGTGTATATTAAAAAACCAGAAATCAGCAGTTTTACTTATCCTTCATCTCGCTTACAGACTTCGATTGGACACTCTACTTGGGTCTGGCGTTCATCACGGCCGTTTGCTTCGCCTTTGGCGCCGCCCTCATCTGCTGTGCCCGGCGCGGCATACGCAGCAATCCGCACTACAACATGGCCCGTTCAGGTGAGTCGATTGCCGTGCGGCAGCAATTGAATCTGTGCTCAACCTGCGCTTCCGTTTTGCAGTTATGGACGCGGATTACATGCCCGGCGTTGTCGATAAAAAGGAGATGCGCATGCACATCGAGGCAGCCAATTTGGGATACGATTATGTCAATCCCGGACATCGTTATTTGCCCGGCGAGCACATCGTCGGCCTGGGCATGGGCATCGGTGGAGGCGTCGGCATTGGCTGCGGAGGCGTCACGGAGCACCACTACGATGTGCCCAACCTGGCGGCAAAGTAAGTTGCAATTTCCCAGACAGTTCCCTGAACTTTAAGCTGCAAAATCCGCTTACAGCTGATTCCTAATCGAAATGGTTTGAGTTCTCATAACAAATATGCAATCCTTAAGATACACAAAAGGATATGCGAGCTCTCCCTCTGAATAGACAGAAAATATATATGAGTTCTGTTTCAAAAACATCCTTAAAGACTTTAAAGAAGTTTCTCAGAAGGATTTCCTTTTCCTTTCTATGTGGCTTGTTGATTAACCCCAGCCTTCCCTCTCTCTCCTCTAGCTACACGAATCCTATTGACGATCTGAGCGCGGACTATCTATCAGAAACAGGCGACTCCTCCACAGCAGATACCTGTAAGTATCTCCTATGACATCTCACGCTTCTCAGCTAATCCTCTTATAACCATTCCTCAGCCAACTCCACGTTCGATATGAATGCCAAGCTCTCAATCCTCAACGCCTCGAAGAGCAGCAGCTACGAGCTGCTGGGCAGCAATGGTGGACGACTGCGTCTCTATGGCGGAGAGCTGCTGCTCTTCGTGCCGGAGCTGGCCATCAGCAAACACCTGAAGAAGCACGTCTCCCTGATGCTGCTCAGTGATGAGTGCAGTCGCATTGCCTGCGCCACTGAGAGCTCCATCCTGTGCAGCAGCGTGGTGCATTGTGCTCCAAGGAACTATAGCTTTGTGAAGCCGGTGATACTGAAGATACCGCACTGTCTGCTGGCGCCGGAGCAGTGGCATGTGCACATTTACCACGCGGACAGCGAGCACGATGATCTCAATGTGAGCTGGCGGCGTGCGGTCTCGGTGGGCGAGGAGACGATCAACACGCCGATGTTTGTGCAGCTGGAGCCGACGCATGTGTACATCATGACGGAGCAGCTGGGTCACTTCGCCGTTGTCGCCGAGCCGCGCATCCAGCAGCCGGCCATCAAGATGAAGCTGCTCGCCTTCAGCCAGCACACGCCGCCCAGCAGCGCCAACTGCAGCCTGCGCATCTATGTGGTCAAGGACTTCCCCAACAGCCGGGACATCTGCGCCAATGTCGAGTGCAAGCTGGGTGGCAGCTACCTGGGCGAGAGCCAAGTCTTTGGCTTCGTGCTGAACAGCCTCAACCTGAACATACGCGTGCGCTGCACGGATGCGGATGCGGCGCCCTACGAGCATGCGATTCCCTACCAGCACATCCTGAGCAACAACTCCATATTGCACTGCGAGTTCAGTGTGCGGCGGCAGGAGCAGCACGCGCTCTGCGTGGACTTTGGACAGGGCGAGGACTACGATATGTATACGTTCAGCATACCAGGACAGCCGCTGGGCGGCTCGGCGGAGGAGCTGGCCTCAACGACCAATACAACGATTTCGGTGGATCGCCAGGGCAACTATGTGAACGAGAGCTGTGTGCTGGACTTTGTGCAGCTGCCACATGCCACAAAGCGCATGATTTGCGCCGCCTTGGACCCACCGCGTCCCGACGAGCGCGACTGGCGGCTGCTGGCCAAGAAACTTAGCACGGATCGGTACATTGCATACTTTGCCACTAAACCCTCGCCCACCGAGCAGATACTCAACCTGTGGGAGTGTCGCGCCAACAGCTTGAACGGTAACAGTTCCAACAGTTCCATCTCACACGCCAACACGATTATGGCGCTGCTGTTGACGCTCAAGGAGATGGGCCGCCAGGATGTGATGGACATCATAGTGGAGACCATTGGTCCGCTGTGGATCTAAGTTGTTGAAAACAAATCGAAAACTTCATGAGTTGCCTTTTATTTGAAAAATGTTTCCCGGAGAGCGCCGAGAAATTACACATCGAATTACACAGAATTATTTATAATATTGGAATCAAAGCTTAGACGTAGAGTATAGAGTATAGAGTATATAGTCATAGTCATAGTCTGTAGTAGTTATATAGATCCTAAGCTATATTTGTAGTGTGTTGTGTTCAATGTGTTTAACTTGAACTCTGCTCAACGAACTCTGTTCCCCATGGGTGCCATGCATTTTTGATACTAGATATTAGACACTACCTAGATGTATGTACTATATGTTATAAGGACGATTACGATTACCGTAGCGTAAAGTTATCTGTGGCTTAGCAAACTTATAGTTTTAAACACTAACTTTTATTTATGATATATATATATATCTATTACTCGTATGTATGTTAAGTTCTGAAGTTTCTAGGCAAAGAATCGTTGCAATACTGCAATTTGTCAATCCCCCATCAGAGGATAAACTCCATCATATATGGCCAAGGACTATATGTGTACTGGCAGTTGATAACTGTTTGCCAAATCGTTGAATTTCTCAACTGACTCTAGTTATATATTTATATATAAAGTATATGAAACGAATCGTAGCATACCTATATACACTCACCCATACATACATAGCGCATATATATAAAGCGCATATGAATTTAGTTGGTAGTACGAACCGTAAAGAGAAACATCCGAGTAGCTTGTTAGAAATACTCAAGTGATAACCTTTGTATTTGTCTTTAGTTGTTAAGTCGAAAAAAACTGTCGTTTGAATCGTTAATCTAACAGATAATAATAATAAATATTTAATGGAACGAATACTACAACTTCAACTGAAATAACCAATATACAAGTACCACAATAAATACCAGTACGAGTATGCATACAATTTAGTCACAAAAGGTAGTTAAAGATATTTCAGATACAAATTGAAACACAGTTCCCGTTGCGTTGTATAAGAAACAGACAGAGAACCTTTTTTAAACGCTGTAGTTCTTATGTATTTATATATATTTATATTGAATAAAAAACACAAAATGAAATTAAATAAAGACGTTACTTAATGTATTTACTTGTTTTCTTTAATTAAAGTCGCTTAATTATGCCTAATTAATTAGTTATAATAGGCCAACAGCATAATCAAATGGAAAACTGCCAGATTTGTGTTTTGAATTAAAGTGCAGCATACTTTTAGGGATGTACATTTAAATTTCATCTGTGGCACTCAGTGCAGCTCCTGCAGGCTACTTGCTGTATCAATTTGTATTCTCTCATTAAAGCCGGTTAATTATGGCTCATTAATCAGACATATTAGGCCAACAGCAGACATCAAATCGAAAGCAGCAAAATTTGCTTGCATTGCGAGTTGAATAAAGAGTGCAGCATACTTTTAGGTGCGCACATTTAAATCTCAGCTGGCTCTCGCTGCAGCTGTGGGAGGTTCAGTGTCCGAGCTGTGCCACGGCCTGTGCGCAACTAAAAGTATGCCGCAGTTGTTATTCAACTCTCATTTCTGCAACCTTCTGCCGCTTCTGTTCGCCTGGTGCTTGGTCATTTTCGACCCCGTCAATTTCGGCATTTCCATTGCAAATTCAACTCAGCACACACACTCAGACACACTCACACCCCCTCAAACGCGCACACTCGTGCCAATTCAACCGAACAGCTGCAATTGTGTAAATACAAATAAGCAATAATTCATTGTAAATGCTTAAATTAGGCAAAATTTGATTGTTAATATTTTTGAATAAAATTATAATTATTTTAATTTAAATAAATACATAAATATAGCTCTACATATTTTATATCATATATTATTTTTTAATAATAATTATTATATTGTACATAACGTTCTACTCTTTAATTAATCTATAGCATAATATAATAAACTTTATTCTCTATTAGGCGTTTAATCTATTGGTTCGATCGGATATGGTTCAAACAACGTCTATTTAGTTATTCCTCTATATGGGTATGCTGCCACCCAAGAAAAAATAATTAAATTCATCATATATCAGCTTTTATTTGATGCAGCTGAAACAATATTAAATCGTATTAAGAAATCGGAATAATAAAAAATGGGCTGTGGCACGCCCATATCTTACATAACATTTTATGCAGAAGAATAAAACCACACGACTTCAAGAATAGTTCTAATTGATGCGATGCACATGTAGTCCCAGGGCAACGACATGTTGAAACGCAGTCCACTATTTTACCTTATTATTATTTAAGAAGAACGTAAATAATTATTAATTAATCATAATTAACGATTTTCTACATTTTTCAAACATGCATTTGTACAATTTTTATTTTGAAATTTGAATTATTGTTTACTTTAAATATTGCAAATGGTTCCAATACAAATGGAGTGTGTCTCAGCTAAGTTCAACCAAGCTGCAAACCATATGCAGCTCGCACTGACTTTTGCTTGAAGTGTACTAAAAACACATATTGAACCATAGAAAGCGCCACAGTGCTGTACAGCTAATAGCGTTGCCAGCTTGCTGCTTTTGTGCAGTGCTGCCAATTTAGCTATTTTCTGGTCAGATAAGGCTAAATAAAGACATCTTAGGCGGTAAATATGCCTATTGGCAGGCGAAAAGTACGTGTTAGGGAATAAAATAAATGTGTATGAGTGTGAATATGTAAATAACGAACGTAACACACAAACAGATATTTCTACGCAGCATAAATAGGTTTATTAATATGCCCAGATCAACTTTATTTTTAATTTTTTGTGCATATTTATCAATAGTTTTTGATTTTCCATTAATTTATTTGGCTGTTTGTATGCAAATTTAACTTTTTTCATAGTGGCATCACTATATCAGAAATATATCGATGACATTTTGTTCATGTGACACTTTTGGCGGAAAGAATATTAATTTGAAATTTGAGTTTCTTAAAAGGAAAGTCCTTCCTCAAATAACTTTCTCTTTATTATGATATTTCTCTGATAGAAGTAAGAAGCAGATTTAGGTAACTGATCATAGATGTTAACCTTATACTATGTTTATCGTTTAATCGCGATTAAAAAAGAGCTGCAAATTGAGCTGTTGAGTCATCAAAATGACTAAATCCAAACACTTGCAACAGCATTTTTTGTGGCACCGCACAGCAATTGGCAACTGGCAATTGGCAATTGGCATTAATAAAACAAAATTAAGATACAATTATTAGTTTAGGCAATCAGCAGCAGCAACAGCAGTTGTTGTTGTTGTTGTTGTTGTTGCAACAACACAGCACACAAACATTTTAACAAGCTGCGCGGCAAACGATGCAACAAATAACAAATCAATAATTTCATGCAATACAAAATGATTGCCGCTGCTTGTTGCTGCCGCTTGTTGCTGTTGTTGTTGTTGTTGCTGCTGCTGCTGCTGCAGTTGGCGGCGCCTTTTATATTCGACAGCAGCGAACGTATAAATAAATTTAAACGATTTCGGTTTCTTATATGTTGTGCTGGCAAATAGAAATCTACGAAGGCCACTTACAATACTCCAATACTCGGGCTCGGTACGTGCAGAGGACAAAAAAGCGTGCAGCGGCGCTGGCGAATCGATGCCCCATTCCCGATGCCTGTCCACAAATCCAAAAGGAATAAGGAAAAAAGTATTGCTCCCTGCACCCTGGACCCTGGAACCAGCTGCCGGCAACGACTTTGTCGATTATTGGCCACAATGTTGCTGCCACAAACGACGTTGACTGCGACGCTGACTGCGACTGAGACAGCGACAGCGACTGCGACTGCTGTCATCGTCAATTAGTTTTCTCACCGCAGACATAACAATATATTTTATGTATCGCCCGATTGTTGCTTCGATTTTTGGTGTCCGTGTTTGTCGCATCCTTGACCAATGCGAAGGTTTTGCATTTTTCCGCAGAAAGGGAAGCAACAGCAACAGCAACAGCAGCGGCAGCAGCTAGTTGCCACAAGAAGCAGCAGCAGCCGCCTCAATGTTTGAGAAATTTCCTAATTGGGTCGAAATTCCAATCTAACAACGATTTCAAATCGCTTGACAATTTCTTGGCTGCTGTTTTTTGTTGCTGTTGCTGCTGCTGATGTTGTTGCTGTTGCTGCTGATGTTGTTGCTGCTGTTGTTGCTGCTGCTGTTGTTGCTGCTGCCAACTTATTTTGACAGCCATAAAATTGTGGGCCTTGATAAGGTCGTTGGCGTTGTGTCTGCTGCTGTTCCTGCTGCTGCTGTTCCTGCTGATGCAACTGCTGCTGGTGCTGCTGCTGCGACTGTTGCTGCTACATGTGGCAGCTGCAAGGTGCAATTCGAGTATTTGCTGTGCTTTGCATATTGCGTGCTTTTCAGCGCACTTCAATTGATTTTATTGCTGCTACTTGCAACCAGCTCGAGATCTGCACAAATATGCGACAGGCGGAAATGTCCCCTTACACACACACACACACACACACACACACACACACACAGGCACACTCGAAGTAATGAGCAAATACCAAAAACAAAAGCGGAAGTTGACACGCCACCAGGCGGCAACACACACACACCGCAGACTCAATCTTAACACAGTTAATCGCACTCAATCTGCATTTTGAGTTTCGTGTTGCAACACTTTGCGAAGGTATCAATCTGGGCAGAGAGCCAAGCAGCTGTGGTTGCAACAAATTTTTGGTTGCATGCCACAAATCGCTGGCTGCGATGCATGTAATTTTTGTGGAAAAACAAATCCACAAATCGAACCTTTGATTAAAAACTCCACTGCCAATAATTGTGAGGCAGCTGCTGCTGCTGCTGCTGTTGCTGCCATTTTGAATTTGTCTGAACTTGCAACTGCTGGGGCAATGGCAACGGCGTGAAACATGAATTATGCTGAGGGACTTGCTGCTAACCTGGCCAATTGGACGGACAGACAGAGCGAGCCGTTGATCGCGAGGCGTTGAAAGCGCTGGATAAGCCACAAAACACAAAACAATACAAAATGCTCCAAAGAAGCAGCCACAAAAAAAGGAGGCGAAACAAAAACAAGCAGAAGAAGAAACGAAACGAAACGAAAATGCGCCACTGCTGCAACATGCCCCATGTCCAGACTTCAGACTAAACCTGGACAATGGACAAGATGCTGCTGCTGCTGCTGCTGTTGTTGTTGCTGCTGTTGCAGTGGCCAAGAGGCAGCCCCAAGTTTGCAGACAGCCGCAGTTGTAGTATTACGAATTTATCTACCTGAGCAGCAACCATCGTCAATCGTCCATCGAGATGTTGTTGTTGTCGATGCTAGTGGTTCCACAGGTCCCAAAGGAGCAGCTACACATAATGGCCACCGCACGTCAACTGCTGCTGCTTCTGCTGCTGCTGCCACTGTGCAACGTTGCGACCTCCAGCAACAGGCAACAGGCAAACTGGCAACAATGTTTTGCAGTTTTGCAGTTTTCAGTGGAAAAAAAGGCCTGGCCAGGTCTGGACCTGCATCTGAACCTGGACCTGGGACTGGGCCTGGGCCTGGGCCTGGAGTCGCAGTCTGAGTCTGGGCCAGAGCAGGCTCTGCTTATCAATACATTTGATATCTGCGCTGGCTTCGCAGACGTCGTTCGAGGAGGCATCCAATTGGTACGCTGCACATCCTCACATACAAACCACATCATGTCCTCTGCCCCTCTCTTTCCCCCTCCCTCTCCCTCTCCCTCTGTCTGTTGTTGGTGGCAGACATTTGTGCTGCCTTTAAAGATTGGCTGCGTTTGCGTAGGACTCACGTATGTACTTTGATGTGGATTGGACTGGCCATTGTTGTTGTTGTTGTTGTTGCGGTTTGTGTTGCAACTTTGGCTGCTGCTGCTGCTGCTGCTGCTGGAGGAGCCGCTGGCAGTTAACATTTCGAATGCCATACAAATCGACTAGCGGACATTGGAAATGGCAACACACATATCTGCAACGTCTGCTGTCACTGTATGTTGCTGCTGCTGCTGCTGATGTTGCTCAGTGGCATTGTTGTATTGAATTGTAGCTGCTGCTGCTTGTGTTTGTCTGTTCAATGTTTCAATTCGATTCCCGTGAAATACTACAAAAAAAGAAAGAAGAGAACGCTTTAAGTAACATTTGCTACAGTTGCAAAAAAGTCTCGCAAATCCTTTCATTACTTGCAACTTTCCAGCAGCTGAAGAGGCAACGCAACGTATACGCAATGTGAGATTCTAAGCGCATCTCTTAAGTGGCTTATGGCCTAAGCCGATTGCCAAAGAGCCATGCCACACTTCTTTTCTGGCAGTGTACCGAGTATGTTCCTACGGATGCGAGTATGTTGCTTGTCTCCACGGCTCCGTCTTCGTCTTCGTCTTGAGTTGCTGTTGTTGTTGTTGTTGTTGTTTCTGTTTTAGTTGTAGTCACGCCGCAACATTGGTGCTATTGTCGGCAACGTTGCATTAGCATGGAGCATGGGGCATGCAGCAGACAACAGACAGCGGACAACAGACAACAGACTCCAGCCAGGGCATAATCAAATTTTCAATTTCGTTTCCTTTTGCCATTTGCATAATTCCTGCAAATCGCATAAGAAATAGTCGTTACATGCGCTTCCCAAACGGTCATGAAATGGCAGCCCCAGCAACTGAAATTATACAACTTCGATCCGGGAGTATGGGAAGATTACACCCAAGCTGCAAGCTGGAAGCTGCACAATATATAATATCATATGATATGAAGAGCTTCAATTAAATATTTGTTGCACAGGCTTAAGCTTCTTACGTGTCTATCATCCTGTCTAGAACAGCACAAAGACTTCAGCAACAGTTGCTGCAAACGGATAATAAAATATATGAATATATATATATATATGATTGATAGTTTATGTCCAGCTATTGTTCTGGCCAAAGCGTAACCTAATACCAATTGCATCTTCATTACATTTCAGAGGAATGTCCAAAATATTCAGGCTGAGCTGCCAGCTTAATGATCGCCAGCACAGGTTTAGGCCCAGTTTGTGCACTGGCCAAAAGTGGACCTGTCTGCGCTGTCTCTCAGATACAGATAGGAGTACTGAGTGGACATGGCTCTGCTCGGCTTCAACTTTGGATTGCGATTGCCATTGCCATAGCCATTGCCATAGCCATTGGCCAAGTTGGCGCTGTCATGTTGCGTATTCTATTCATTTATTTATGTATTTATTTCTAGTTGTTGGCAGCATTTCAGCTTTTTTTTTGCTGCCTTTCTTTCTCTATAGTTGCTGCGTCGCTGCGTTTGGCAGCTGCGTTTGCCTCGTCTGCCAAATGTCATGAGTTATGTTTTGCCGCAAAATAGAGGAAAAACTTTGTGTGCCCCTGCTGCTTGCTGCTTGCGACTTGCTACTTGCTGCTTGCTGCTTGCTACTTGCTACGAACAGATCCCAAAACCCGATGAGGATGAGGATGATGTCTTTTATTTGCTGTTTGGCGGCCATTTCTTCTGCACTGCGCCTGTGCGCAAAAATGTTTTGGTATAAGTAACTGTCACAGTGTGTATTCTGTATGTGTGTGTGTGTGTGTGCGAGTTGGTGTGTCGCCATGGGAGCACAAGAGTTGGCAATGTATTGTTGTTGCTGCTGCTGCTGCTGGCACAACCACTGTCAGCAGCAGCTTCACCAGCAGCAGCAGCAGCAGCAGCCATTGTTTGCCCCAACCACGCACCCCACAACAACTGAAAACACAACCCAGTTGAACCATTCAACTGCTTTTTTGTCACCACTTTTAGTTTAAGCGCATATAACAGTTATATTTTTTGCCATAAACATGGTAAATCTGCTTGTTTTTGGTTAAAAAATAACTCAAAATCTATCCTAGAAATTAAAGACTAAATTTAAAATGAGAATTAAATTGTTAAGTGTTTATATAGATAGAGATAGATACAGATATAGATATAGATATAGCTAAATATATATCTTATATTCAGTTACCAATCTAGCTTCGATAGTAACTCTTTCTCTTTCAGGTCAGTTTCTACTTTTTATAGCTTTTTCGTACCAAAGGAACTTAAAATCTACCTCAGAAATTAAAGCTTGAATATGAAATGAGAAGTAAATTGTTAAGTGTTTATATAGATATAGATAGATATAGATAAGATATATCCTCTATTCATATAACATTCATGGTAGCAACTCAGTTTCTACTGGGATCTCAATCATTTTATGGCTTCTTTCGTACAAAAGAACTTAAAATCTACCTTTGAAATTAAAGACTACATTTAAAATGAGAAGTAAATTGTTAAGTATTATAGATATAGATAGATGTAGATACAGATATAGCTAAAGATATATCCTATATTCATACAGTATTCCGGCTTAGGTAGTATCTCCTTCTGTTTCTCCTCAGTTTCTACTGGGGTCTCAACCGTCTTAAGGCTTTTATCGTAGCCCATATTCGATATGCGTATGTGATTGCGTTCGAGTACTCGTTCAACGTTCGTTTCTTTTCCTTCATTTTTTTCTTCTTCTTCTTATTGTTGTGATTTCCATTTCCATTTGCAATTCCTTTTGTGTTTTCCTTTTGGGTTTTTCGAGTCGTTCGTGGCTCGTTTGTTTGCTCGGCTGCTGGAATTTATTTTGCCATTTTGCGCATGTTTTATTCATAACTTGCAATATTTGGCATACAATGACTGTCCCGAGTTAAGTTTATGTAAATATCACGAGCAGAGCTACATATTTACCCCGAACAAACTGCATACACAACAGCAGCAGCAACAGCAGCAACAATCAGTTGGAACAACCAATCAACAAGATATAAAACAGTCAACGTCAACAGTTTTTGCGTTTTTCATTGCTAAATTGCATAATTTAGCATTATTCAGAGCATATTTTCCATATTTGCCATAAATATTATGGCGGCCATTTTAAAGAGTTGCCATTTTTTCTTTCTTTTATGCAATCGATAAGTGCGCCGCGCCCCCCGCCTCCTTAGAAAAGTTCGTTGAACTGAAAAAGCTTTGGACGTGATTCTGGTCTGGTCTCTGGCCTTTTCAATTGACTATTTTGCATTCGTAAATGCATTTGGCTGTGTGTGTGTGTGCGTGTGTGTGGGTGTTTGTCTGCAATTCAAGTGCAGCACTCAGACGCATATAGAAGAGCGAAAGAGAAGGAGAGAGAGAGTAAGAGTGAGATGATAAGAGAGAGCACTGGACTAGACTAGCTGGAGTGAGCGAGTGAGAGCGACGTCTAATGCTCTTGAAAATTTCAAGTGTTAATTACTCGCAATTGCCACAGAAACACACGCACACTAACACACACACACACCCAACCACACAGACACTGAGCATGTAGGTATATGGAACATTCATGGATATGGATACGCCAGACCTGGACCCAGACACCGACACTGAACGCCCGAGCCTAATTGTTCAAGGTCACAGACATGCGCATTTCTTCGGCAATGTATTCAAAATTAATTAAAAACAACTACAACAACAAACAAGCACACAAACAATGCGCCGAAATGGAGCAACAAACAGCAGCAGCAGAAGCGACGGCGGTGGCGGTGGCGATGGCGGCAGCGGTGGCAGCAGCAGTCGCCAGCCACAGTGCCGAGAGCCCGACGACCACAATTACAGCAAAAACACTCGGTTACTAAACTTGGACAACGATGACGTCGAGGAGGCTGCAACGTGCAAATTAGCTCAATGGCCGCAAATGCTGCGTGAATGTGGCTGTTGCTGTTGGTGTTGCTGTTGCAGCTACTGTAAAGATTTCACTTTTAACATAATTGCGAACGCCTGCTGCCTGCCTGCCTGCCCGCCTGTTAAACTTGGGTTGTTGCGGCGAAAGTGTCAGTTGATGTAATTGCAGCGCCTTTAAAGATCCAGCGACAGAGACAGAAATAGCAACACAGTCAATGCCAAAACGAACTATATAATTACAGACAGCAAAAAACAAAGCTCTTAATTCGCCATCTCGCTCTAACTTCGCTGCTGGTCAGTTGGCGTTTTAATCGCCGTCGCAGCGAAATTTACCCAAACGTTCTTTTTTTTACTAAGTCAGGCGAAAAACACTGTTTTTATCTGAGTGTCAATTAGTGGGATGAGAGGCAGAGAGAGTGTGAGAGCGTGTTCCCGTGTGGGTGTATGTGTGTGTGTGAGTAAAGATTTGCGTTTACTTTAATTGAGTACTTTAAATTTATTCTATTTTATGCACTAAGATTGTTCGCTGTGTTTGTCATTTGACGCCCAATTCGCCGCCGCAAAGGTAATTTACTCACGGTAAACATGTGTTTGTAATTAAATGTCAGAAAGTTAATACCGCCAATTGCATTGATTGGTGGACAAAGAGTTCATGTATATGTGTTCCGGATTAATACAATTAGTCGCAATTTACGTTTCGTTTAGTTATCATATGGCGCACGCTGCTGTCGTTGACACTTGTAAAACGCAATGAATTTGTTCGCCTTTGCAATTTGCCTTTTGCCCCCCTTTTTGTGGCTCACTTATTGCTCATTCATTGGCGTGATTTACGCTCTCCGTGGCCCGCTCTTGCCCAATCCCACCCCACAGCACCTCAGTGGAAACACTTATACGTCTGTCTGGCGGTTAGCGTGCCGCCACTGTCGCAGCGCCAAAATCTCAATGCTCACTCACTCGCCTGTCCTCTCTCCAGCCCTTTCCTGCACATGCGCCGCAAATGTTTATTCATTTTCATTTACATTTACATTGCAAATTGCTTTTCATTCGCCATTCGCCATTCCCCGTTTTAATCGCGTGCGTTGAACGATTGTGCGAATAAAACGCAGTCAGCGCTTATAAAACTTTTGCATGTTTATTTTCTTTTATTTGTTTTTGTTCTCTTGTTTAGTTTTGTTTTGTTATTCTTCTTCTTGCATTTGTATTTGCATTGTCAACACTTACAGCGCTTACACTACATACACCCTTACACACATATTTACATATTTACATACTTACATATTCATAGCCTTGCAGGTGTATAAATTAAGGCGTTTGCTGAATACTGCAACAAAATTACACAATTAACAACTTTGTTGCACGCACTTTTTAACCTAATCAAAACATTAACTTGAGGTTTTAACTCCCCTTTTTAATTACAACTAACACTTAAGTATATTTATTGATAACAAAACTTGTAACTTTTAACGCTTAATTACATATGTATATGATATTCGTCTGAGTATCGAGTTGGATATAAATTAATTTATACAAAAGGATTGTGGTTAACAATTCAATGGAAAGCTCTATACATAAGCTACTTTTGAGGTGTGGAAAATTTAATATAAATATTTACTTTAATAAACTATTCAAATTAAGTAATAGAATTCGATTTAACCTCAACATTTTAACATATCCTATTTACAAAATATTTTACAACGATTTGTGCCCTGATTTAAGCCATAAAGCTAACTGCACTCTAAGCGGCAATAGAGTCAGTTAAATGAAAAGGATTTTTTATTTAACTGCCATAAAATTGATTGAGCTCAAACTATTGAGGTAAAAGTGTAACTACACGTGATAGCATATAACACGTAATCCGGGGATTAGCGCTGAATCAAAATGAATTCAATGTAAAAAGCGGAATTACAGTTCAGCACAGACTCTATGCAATGGCATTCAGAGCACTCTCCTGGCCATAATTCATGCTCGCAATCAATGCACTTCAATCAGTGTTGCCCTCGGTTGGCTCTGCCTCGACCTACCTACGTAGCTATCGAAGCTATCGTAGGTATCGTAGGTATCGTGGGGACGCCCAACCACTGAAGGCTCTCCAATAAATGTAAATACTTGAGATTTCAGGGAATTGGAGTGCAGAGGCAGCCAACAATAAACAAAATTCCAAGTAAGGCGCACCTTAGCCTGGCCATAAGAACAATGGGCGCACATAAACAACATTTCGCCAAGTTGGGAGGAACTGCGACGGCGACTGTGACGACAACTGAAGATGCTTGTTGGTAGTTGTTTGTGGGAGGGGGTGGTGTGGGTTGTGGGGGGAAGTGGGTTGGAATGAGAGCTGCACAATTGTGTCGCCGTGTTGCTGTCAAACGAAAAGTCCTTGCTGCAAGGGGCAAGCATTTTAATCGATGCCATCGCTTGCCACCTTCGCTCTTTTGCTATTAGTTACTTTCTGTCGCCCAAGCGCCGCCAGCGCCCGTTGGTTTCAGCTGTCACTGCGCAGCACAGCGCACATGACACCCTGTACGAGTGCACAGCTCAGTTGTAGTCATAGTTGCTGTTGTTGTTGCTGTTGTTGTTGTTGCTGCCGCTGCTTCCTGCCCCACGGGCTGCCATTCGCACGCGTACTTCACACGTCGCCGTCGTCCCCCTGTCAAATGTGTCCGTGTCGCATGCTCGCTCTCATATTCCGATCATTTTTTCACACGCAAATTCTTATGCTTATTCTTTTCTACACGCCGCAAGGACCAATCGCATAATGGGGCGTGGTGACGACGACAACAACAACAACAACAGCAACAACAACAACGCCGAGAAGGCACAGCTCCCTGCCTGCTGAATGCCTGCTTGCCCGACTGTGCAACAACATCGTCGTCGTCTCTCCACTTGATGTTGCTGCTGTTGCTGTTTATGTTTCGTTTTGCGCAGCAACAACAACAACAACAACAACAACAACAGCAACAGCAACAGTAACAACAGCAACAGCAGGGAGTAGCAGCTGGAGCAGCTTTTTCTCAAGCAGCAACATAGTTTTTCCTTCTGCTCACGCGTGCATCCAGACGCAGACTTTTGGCCTCCCTTCGTCGCTTCGTCTCTTCGTCCCGCGGCATTTGGTCTTTCGTTTTGTCTTCGTTTATTTTTCTTTATTCTTTTTTTACTTTTTTGGCAGCCATTTTCCGTTTGCGTGGCTTTGGCTTTGGCTTTGGCTTTGCCGTTTGGCACTGCTTCCTATCAGCAGCAACAACATCATTATCATCTTCCACTTCCCCATCGTCATCATCATGCGAATCATTATCCACTTCACTGGCTCTGCTACCTCAATGGGGAAAATGCCGCTGTGAAGCGTAGCGCGTGGAAAATCAATGTGTTCTCCATAAGAAGCAGCAACAGCAGCAACAAAAACTTCGTCACAAGAGACATTGCGCATACGCCGCGTGGGGCATATAAAAAGCGGCAACATCGAGTAGTGGCCGCGTCTTGGCATCGACGTTGGCTACCAACGTTGGCATCAGCAAGGCCCAGACAATGGGCTTAACATTTGTTAAGCTGCTGCCTTTAAATCTGCCATTTTGCACGCCCAACAACTGTAAATGCTGCGCCAGTTGCCAGTTGCCAGTTGCCAGTTTGTTCAAAGCGAAACCAATGGCAACAATTCAGCTACAACGATGACGATGACGATGATGCTTGCCACTACGACTACGATTACAAGCACACACAAAGCTTCACATATATATTTGTATGGTAAATACATTTCACACACACACACACACACGCACACACACTGAATATCGTGCACACTTTACACCAATTGCCACGTTTTGTCTGTGAAGTTCACGTGACAGAAAAACAAAAGCGAAATTTAAAACGCACACAAACAATCGCACGCATCGACAGAATTCAGCAGTCAAAAAGGGAAAAACTGAAACCAAAAAACGAAGAAGAAGAAGAAACAGCAACCAGAAGGTAGCACATCCAACGATAATTGGGATAATCCGTGATGTCTTCTTTCCACTCACAATGGCAGCCAGCGCTCTATAAAACGCTCAAAATGTTACGATAGCTCCCAAAAGTCACATGACAAATATATATATAAAAGCTTAATCCAGCCTTTGTCCAATTTTATACACATAATATATATATATATATCCAACTTTAACTAGGTTTGGCTTCCTAGAAAAAATGATTATATTTTTTTACGCTTTTATCCACTGTGCATGAGGCTTGTTGCTGTTGCACAATCCCAATCCCAGCTCCAATCCTTCGACTTTGCGTGTCCATATTGTTCGTGTGCGTGGGTTGTGTGCCTCTTCCTCTGCCGCTTCCACTGCCTCTGTGGCAGCGGCTGCTGGGTGTAAAATGCCAGGCTTTGTTTGCAGCCTGGTTACAAACTGATTTTTCAAGTGATTTCACGCCACTTGCACTGGGGGCACCCTACACACACAGCGAGCTAGCCGGGTCCATCGATACGGGCAGTCAGCATAAAAATTATGAATAGCGAAGGGTGCACCAGTTGGCTTTTGTGTTTTTTTCTGTGTATGTTCCTGGACAAAGGAGCAGTTGGAGACGGGGTGGAAGGTTAGTTGTGTTGCCGGGGATCGCATTATTTGCCATGGTATTCATTTGCATCGCAATTGGTTACAACACTGCAGTTAAGTCCTGCCAAATCAGACGCACAAACAAAACGCGTGGGGGTCACACTGGCAGTCAGAGTAGTTACAGTTACAGTTACAGTTACAGCTACAACAATTACAGCAAGCGACAGGTTGCCATATTAACTTTTGAGCGGCCATTTTTGATTTGCATTTGCGTTTTAAGTATGATAAAGGAGGAGGAGGGGGAGGATAAAGGGGCGACAAGGACAGTTGCAGCACGTGGATTGTTTGCTCATTGGATTATCCCTTTGCTGTCAGCTGAGGTCACTTTTCAGCTGCCAGTTGCCAGTTGCCAGTCGCCAGTTGAAAGTTGGCCGTGCGCATTATCATTAACATAAATTCCGAATGGGTTGCGGATGGGAGTATGCGGCGTTGCCTTTTGAAGGGTTATCTCTTCACTTGCACCTGTCACAAGTGTCTTCTTTACTCCCTAAGTAGATGTACACACACGTGTGTGTGTGTGTGTGTGTGTAAGTACTGACCCCATTCATTGCAGACGCCTTTTTAAATGATTTATTTTAATTTAATCATCTGCCAAACAGAGCAATGATAAGCACCAAACGACGAGTAGGCAAAGCCACAGCCACAGCCATATCCAAAGCCATATCCAAACCCATATCCAAAGCCATATCCATATCCATAGCCATAGCCATAGCCGTAGCTATAGCTCGAGTCAAAGCAGCTCCAATTATAGCGTGCAAATCGGCAGCAAAAGCCATGAAGCAAACACAGACATATGTTGCACTCATTTCACAAAGCTGCTGGCACACGCGGGCCAGGAGGGGGTGTAAGAGGGAGGGCGTGCTGGGTCGGTCATGTCGGCAATGGCCACATAATTGAGGGTTCAAGTAGCGTAGCTCAATTTGTGGGAGCGTTTCGCTTTATTACACACTTTCGACACGGCAATGACGACGACGACGACGACGACGACACGGGAGCAGCTGTAAATAGTACCCCCGATGGAGTTCCCAGAGTACCCAGAGCTCAGTACCAAGAAGCAAGTGCCCGGCACATACATATATGAGAGCTATATGGCTAGTAGCGCTAGTACCAGTGCCAGTGCTCATCAGCCAGTCGCTCTTGGGTTATGAGCAAGCGAAGCGTATACCAGGCCAGTCGCTAAGTGAGAGCTCTGAGATGGTTGCTCCTGCCTGCTTCTACTCTTCTGCTCTAATGACTGCCTAATAGCAAAATTTGCTCGCTGCCAGGAGGAGGTGCAGCAGCAGCAGCAGCAGCTTTACTTGGTCTCGTTTGCTTCCTTTGACTTGACGTGCGCACGTTTCTTACTGAGGATTGTCGTAATAGACTTGTGTAATAGAATAAACGCCACACGGCACAAACAAACTCCCGTTGGGTTTCCTTTGCTTGAGTGGGTGTTACGGGGTATGGCATACTCAAGGATTGTGGAGTGGGCAATGGGTGTTCTTTGGTTTTGGGTAGCAGTCATACACGTGCAGCTTGTGTTCGTCATTGGAAAAATCTTTGCTTTGAGCACGTGCACGGGATTTTACATAATCAAGCACCGACAACTGCAATGCATCAGTGCTATGTCAGCTATACATATATATGTATATATGTATGGGTAAAGCTATAGCCATAGGGTAAAATATCATGCTTTGTACAATGCACAGAGCCACAAGGCAACCCGCTGGGAGCGGCTCAACCTCAACCCACCTGAGCTGAACGTCAGTCAGCTTCTGTTCAGCTTCTGTTTGCTCAAAAGATAGATTTTGACTTTTACAAATTTTCGCACAAGTTGCCAGTAACAGCCACCACCAGTGGCAGCAGTGGCAGCAGTGGCCACCACCCCAGAGCAGCACCACCCAGGACAGACGCAGCATGTGACCGGTATAATAGCCTTGGTGGGGTTGCCAGCACCGCCGCAGGTATTTGCACGGATTAAAGCACGCAAACCGTGTCATTTGACACCACTTGGGTAATCTGAAATGCCGCAGCAGCCACCACGACAACGATGTCGATGTCGACGTCGACGTCGACGGTTGTCGCCTCCGCCTCCACCTCCATGCAGTCCTTCGCCTGGGCTGGTCGGCCCCCAATTACATTTTCGATTCGAAATCCCTTCCCTCCCTCTCCCACCCTTCCGTAGACAAATTGAAAGCAGATTTGCTTTTAATGACGCAAATTCTCAGTAGCAATATGTGTTATAGAATTTACTTAAACACAATACAATTTGCCTAATCCTCTGTGAGTGGGCGGGTCTGGGAAGGAGGCCAAGTTGCTGCCTATTGCTGTTGTCCTTATTGTTCATATTCAATTAAACGTTGAACAATATACCTCAGAATCTGAGGTAAGCCTGGGAATTGATTGAGCGCAATTTGATACCTTTCAAATTGGGGCAAATTTTCATTTCACTTGAAGTATCGATACCGAAAGTTTAAAGTTTATACTAGAGAAAGGAAGTAGGTGTAAGGTATAGCTTAGAGCGTTAAGTTCTAGTTAAGATTAAATGAGGATAGTTTCAATGGAAGAGTTATCTGTGAATAGGTTCCTACTACAGAGTCTCTCTTATGGATAAACTCGACTATTTAATGCAGAATCTGTTTAGATACTCCCAACTATCGTTAAGAATAGCATAAGAGTTCGTCCTTTTGTTCGTTTTTAGTATATAAGTTAAAGGTTATATTAGATAAAGGGAAGATCTGACATATATTAGAGCTTTCATTATGCTTAGGATTAGGTTTAAGTAATTCATGACTAACTTCCCCTTCAGACAGATCCTATCCTATATAGAGATGAGTCTTTCTTTTAGCGTCTCCTACAGATAAACAGGACTTTTGGGAACAGCATAAGAGTTCCTCCCTTTCTTCATTTTTCCTATAAGCAATAAAACTTTGATAGCTTTTGACTCCTTATGGAATCATTTGAGTAAATCATGAAACATATTTGGATATCCAAGATTTGGGTACACAGAGAGAGAAGTGGGTTGAGTTCCTTTTAAACTCTTGCGGCAATAATAAAATAATCAATAGCAAAGGTAAATTAGAAGCCAATCGTTTAACATCGACCTACTCGGAGTAGTCTCTGATGATCAAAGTGTTTCACACCTCGAACCGAACTAAACCGTTAATGTGCTGTGTAAACCGCCTCCCCGCCCCCAGAGGCACAGTGAGAGCCGAAAGTACGCCTCCAATCAAGTGGCCAGAGACTACCGAACTACACGCTGCGTTGGCGTTGGCGTTGGCTACGACGATGCCATTGCACCTACCCACAGATCCAATCTGGGCTGAGCCGGTAGAGACGCCATTGGCAAACAATGTGAGGCTGAAACTGGTACTGGCACTGGGATTGTGGCTAAGGCTGTAGCCGATGACCAAAAGTCGCACCTACGCCTGACTATGGACAGGCATATAATCAATATAAACAAAGCAGAGCCCGATCTATGTGCCCAATCTATTAGAGCTGTAATCTTAAATACATTTTATGAACTCGCACAGCCAAATAAAAGTCAACCGAGCGCAGGGCAAACAAATGGTTAAATACACACAAAAACAAAGAAATATAAACATATATATATATGATACTCTTCCTTTGAAGTGTGTTCGAGTGTGTGTGTGTGTGTGTGTGTGATGCTGGCTGTGTTCTCAGTCCCAGGCTACAGGTCCAGAACGAGGCTTAGATATTTTTAAGCAGAACAATGTGAACGTATCGCTTCCGTTTGTCAGCAAATATGCGAAAGGGATTTCTTCGAGATTTCCAAACTGAGAGAGAACTGAAATGATCGAAGATCGAAGAATTGGGCCAGTCAGAGCCAGAGACGCCAAAATGATAAAAATTACCACTTAATTGGATTGCCATTGGCCCCAAGCCACCCAGAGACATCGCCAAAGTTGTTTTCTGTTCCCTCTCTGCGTCCTCCTCCTCCGCCTCCTCCTCCATTCAGCCTTCAGTCGAGATAAGCATCTAATTTATGGCAGCGCCTATTCCGTGTGATCATCTGAGTGTCCTACAGCACGCAGGTAGCATCACTCGCCTTGGGCCCTCTCGACAACTCAGAAGATGCCCCAATGAAATATTTTTCCCGAATAATACCATATATTTTTTAATAAACGGCTACCGAATTTCGCATTTCCTGTCCTCGTATTGTGTCTTCGATTTGCCTAAATTATGCTATAATTTGGCTGGCAATTTGGTTAACGCATTGTGTCATTACGACGCCCTCCGAATCAGCTACACATTCATACTCATACTATATTCATATTCATATTTATATTCAGAATCGCCCCGAATTGTTGGTGTTTGAGTCAATTTCTATAATTTTAGGCGTACGTGCCGGCATTTGTTCAGAAAAAGAGGTAGACTTATGGTGTGTGTGTATCTGTGTGTGTGAGTGAGTGTGTGTTGTGTGTTGGACTAAGGCAAATCCCACGACAAGTGATAGGAAATGCCCATGAAATCAAAAGCCGGCAATGATCATGCAAAAATTGTTACCGAACAATCAATAAAATAAAATGTTGACGATTTAATTTTACGCTGACGCATTCATTGACTCGGGGGTGAGGGGAGCACATACAATCCCCGACATGGCTATAAGGCCATACTATGTACTACCAACAACTGACCGTTGACCGATGATGAACACACACACACACACACACACATACACACGCGGAAGCAGCAACTGGTTTCGATCTACTCTGGCCACTGCGGTCTCTCTTTCTTTTCTTTTCTTTTCTTTTCAGTTTTTTCGGTTGCCCCCAAGACCAGTAGCAAACGGAAGGAGGCCTGTCAGCTGGCTATAAAGTAACTTAATTTACACTACCGATGCCCCAGAAAGTGCCCAGCAATTGTTACATATACCCTCTATATAATGAATTCCAAATGGGGTGTTTCAAATGGGAAGTGTTAAAAAGGGAAAGGGACAGGAAAGGCCTTTCGATATGAGGCTATCAAACTGAATGTAGCTAAATATGAATCGGAATGTAACTTAATCGATAGATTATCAACTTAATGAGTTTCCTGGGTTAAAATAGAAGAGCTGATATATAAGTTTCTATATATCTATCTATAGATCAAACTCTTTCCAACTAGATTCTAATCAGATCTTCGCAGATTCTATACAGAAATCATCAAGCATCAATCGATCTCTTGCAGTGGATTTCCATACCTGATTCTATATTCTACTCAAAGATAAACTTAACCAAAACTTAGTTAAATTACATACTCTATATACCCTTAGTCATAACTGAACACTTAGAAACCAAACTTAACTTTATATTATATACTTACATACAATTCTTTACAGAGTATTCTCAAAGTAAGTTCTTCTTTTTTTAGAGTTCTTTAGTTTAGGTATTGATAGTTTTTCTAGGTTATGGGCTGACGTGCTCATGACGTGGTCACAATTATTATTACGATTTCTTCATTTTCATTATAGGAGCACTACTATTTCATTGTTGTTAGTATCCATTGTTGTTAATCATTGTGCGCGACTTTATTCACACTTTCTTTCGCCTTTTCTGGCTATCTCTGTTTCTGCTTCTGTTTCTGTTTGTGTTTGTGTTTATTGTGATTTACTTTTCTTTGGCTGCTTTATCAGTCCGTAATCACAACAAAGTTGGACAAATACACACAGATACCCAGATACCCAGGGCCCAGGGCTCAGGGCTCAAACCGCGCACAATGCAATGGGCCAAAATAAAATAAAATAATATTTTTTGTGGTCAGCGAGAGTTGTGGACAGCTGTTGGGCGTCCCAGGCGTGGCTAGAAAGTGAACTGGAGCTGCGTCCGTATGAATGTATTGGTGACCACGTGACGTCATTGTGGAAGGCAAAAGCCTCAAAAGTCAGCGGCTCCAAAGCCCACAAGTGGCGGTCGCCGGTGCAGTTATTTAAGCCCAACTAATTACAATTACCTCTTGTTTACCATAAACAAACCGAAATATGCTCAAGAGTCTGGCGGTAAACAGAAAATTGAAAAACCCGCATACCCCTGCCACTTACACCCTCTGCTCGTACCCCTAATACCCCTTTGCCAGTGCGATTCATTGGGACATCAAAAACTGTTTGAGTTTGACGAGAAGCGAGTCTGACGTTTATTTAATTCGAAGTAATGATTTCATCGCGCGCTCTGTGTAATCGATAAGCATCTACAAACACAAACATATAAACAATACACAAGCACACACACACACACACACACACACACATACACACAGAGAGTAGAACACAGCTTGTCCTCATTGCATACTTTACGGGCCGGGCGAACACTTGAGATAATCGCCTTAGGGTTGTTTTTAGGTCGACTACGGGTACCCGTTGCCACGTTCCATAAACGATCCTGTAATTTTCGTTGCTCGCGAATGTCCTGCGGCAAATAAGGAGAGCAGGGAAGGGAGCGAGCGGCAGGGGGAGGGGTTGCACCCTGATATACACAATACAGAGGACAAAGGCCATTGTTGTTCATGTCGATTATTATCGCGGCAATGAGCAAAACTATTGCCGACACATGTATCCGTTTATTTGTCATGACTTTGTACCCCCTGAAACAGAGCGAGTCCTTCGAGAGTGTCCCACAGGACCTGCACACTACCCCCTTATAGATGCGTGTGCGTGCACCCAAGCCTTTTGACATATTGTCTGCTAATCAGTTCCGCCGCAAAAGGTTCGCTGCCAAGTTGATAAAATCCTTTAGCGCTCCCCTGACGATACTCGCGCCTAAACGAGCAATCGCTGCAAGGACATGCCGCATAATTTCAATTAGGGTTGTTTGCAACTTGTTCGAATCACGAATCACGAATCACCCACCCCACACCAGCTCGAATCTCAGTGCCACATTGCAGGGGCGTACTCGACACGCTTAACAGCGCCTTATCGCAGTCATAACTCAATTTGAATCTCCCCCTTCCAGCCACCCAGCCAGGAGGCAGCTCCGAGGCCGAGTGACCACTTCATTAAGATAACCCGTTGAAGTTGCTAATCAAATCAAATACTCAAAACTCAGAGGAGAGCATATGTCTGGCCATATAAAATCAGTTAAACGACCCTAAACTATGAACCCGCCGCTACCCTCATCCCAACTGTCGTATACCTTCCTCGAGCGGTGGCAACGTGTGCAGCAATGGAATCATTTCATTTGATGTTTTTTCTTATTTTATATGACAACGCCGCAAGAATTATGGCAGCTCGCAATCGGCATGTGCCTTGGGGACACATAAAAGTTGTCGTCTCTCTCCTGTTATTGCTGTTGTCGCTGTGTACACGGATCTCGTGCCATAAGGACAAAGAGTCAATCTGCTACTGCTGCAGCAAATGGCAATCGACATGGACATCGTGTTTCACAATACACAGCGCAGCTCACAAATTAGGACCCAGGGGATCAAATTATTTAAAAAGCACCGCGCACTAACAGTAACCATAGACCGAAGATGTTCGCTAGGAGCAGGCACCAGCCAGCCAAGACATGGTCACACATTTCACTGGACATTATTGTAATGGCTCGCATGCGTCTCCCATTTTTATGGCCAGCTCCAGAAGAAAAATTGGCAACCTTATTTGGCCCCCACATCTCACATCTTACACATATAACGGGTCCCGGGTCCCAGGTCCCACTGATTCAGCGATTCGGCTTGGACATTTGGACATTGCCATCGGGCTCGCCATAAGAAATCTTGACAAATGTTTGATTCTAATTTGGCATCTCGACAGGAAGCCAACGCGGATCCAGTCAGTGGCAGCTCTCAGGTGCGTCCACCGAAGGCTGATTTGATTTGCACACAAAATATTGCATAGTTTGTTTTAAGTTCGTGGTTAAACAGGGAAGAAAACTTAATAAAAATGTGTAAAGTGAAAGAAATATAATGAAATCGGAATAAGACATTCACATTCCGGATAGGAGCTTCACCTAGGCAGCTTTTCTTATAGAATTGAATGAGCTTTTAAATATTATTATAATATTATCATAATTTTCATTCATTTTATTAATTTTAACGTTTCTATGATTATTATTATTATTACTTTAATTTTTATTTCTATTTACTAAATTATTAATTTTTAAATTTTTATTTGATTTATTTTATTATTATTATTTTTATTTCAATAACTTATTTATTTTTTAAATAATTTATTAATATAAATATTTTTCTTATTAATTTATCAATTATTATTTTTTTTTATTTATTTATTATTATTTGTTTTTTATTTATAATATAATTTTTTTTTGTACATTTATTTATATAGTTATTTTTTTAATTTTTTATTTCATTTATTATATTATTATTTTTTTTATTTTAATAATTTATTTATTATTTAAATAATGTATTAATATATTTTTTTATTAATTTATCATTTTTATATATTTATACATATACTCTTTTATTATTTAAAAATTTATTATTTATTTTTATTAGTTATTTATTATTATTATATTTATTTATCTATTAATTTGTTTGGTTATTGATTTATTTTTTTTTTTTATTGAATTTACTTATTTGTTTATTAATTTATCTATTTATTTATTTATGTTTTTTTTTTCTATATGGGATCCAATTTACACTTTTTCGATTGCATATATCGTCGAGTATAGAATGTTACCTTGAACTAACTAATTTATTCATTAATTTCTTTCTTTATTATTTTTATATTCCACTAGTTATTCCTTTCCATCTCACATATTCAATAATTCTATCCAGTCTATCCATAATAACTTCCTTTTCAGCTTATCAATTTCAAGTCAAAAGTATAAAACAAGTAATCAAAGTATGTTTGACATTCTACTTATCATATTATAATTTAATCTACCAAGTTATTTTTCTGCTTTTCAGATCAATCAAGCAGCCCTGTCAGCCTGTCTATAATCATTTCCTCTTCAGCTTAGATCAATTCGTCTACTTAATATTCATATTCTCATTTCCCAGACTCTTTCCTCTGCTTTAGAAGTTGAGCGTTAGGCAAATATTATGATTAACCCCTGTCTATATCTGATTAAGTTGGAAGCATATGCAAAGGGTTAATGCAGCGAAACACTCGACTCTGTTTGTGCCCGCACGCGTTTATTGATAGCATCAAAGAGATTGGCCAATGGGCAATGGCAAAAGTTAAAACCAGAGCGGGACAATGGCTGAAGCATCTTCGAGTTTGTTGCCTCTGTTCGGCCACTGATTACATTCAGCTGATAATTACGATACGCTTATGAGCGTTAAATGCAAATGATGAACCCAGTTGCCGGAGTGCTGGCTGCTGGCTGCTGGGTGCTGCGTGCCGGCTGCCTTGTGCCTTGTGCAACATGTGAAGAACAAAACCCAAACAAACAAGCGACCAGGCGAGTGCCACCGCCGCCCAACGCCCAACGCCCACCGCAAAGCTCATTGCAGCATTGTAGTTGTTGATATCAGACGCTGGCGTCGCACACGCATCCGCGTCCGCGTCCGCACTCGCATCCGCACTCGCATCCGCATGTTAGCCAAGCTAACAGGCAGCCAGCGACCGACGGAGTGGAAGTTTAACGAGACCGACACGTGCACGCCTTTAATTTGTTTACAAATCACTTCAGATGCGTTACACGCACGAGTACACGGCCCACGGGCCACGACGACGAACGACGGACAGCGGGCGGCGGGCTGTGAGGGGGCGTGGCATGGCGACTCGCATTGTGGAAGGTAGCAAGTTATAGGTAGCTGTTACGCGTCGGGTTCGCACGCATGCCACGCCCGCTCGCAACGCTCTGAATCTCATCACAATTGAATTTGTCTATTAAAGAAGTTCAACCGAAATGACCGGCACACGCTCGCTAAAAATACACACACACCCACAAACACACACACACACACACATCATCATTGACACTGCATTAATGAGTGCGACTTATGCGGCATTTTGTGGCAGCAACTCGGCCTGCAACTGGTTGCGGGTTCAGTTCTTGTTGTGTTTTGTTATCGAACCGCTTGGGTTGATCAACGATTACGTGGCACACGCGTTGCCAGGAGCTTATTGGCCAGGTCCTTTGACATGGCTTTATATCAGAAATCAGGATATTCATATAAATCGTTTTATGTGTCAAAAAATCTATGAAAAAACTGAGCCGATTTTAACGAGCTGATAAAGTAGATAGGCAAATATCCTTAAGAGCTAAACAAAGGATATACTGAATATGAGATTTATCGTGTTAGATATATATCCATCTATCTATCTATCTATCATATATGAGTGCTATATCCATGTGGAGTTGATTGAAGCTTATACCAAGGGACTCAAATAACAGAGCTGGTAACCAGATCCTTGCCAGCTCAAGTAACCCACTTTCAGACTAAGAAGCCAAAGGGTGTTCCCATAGCTAAAGGGATTTAAAATAATATAATACAGAACCGAAAGATTAATAATAATATAATAAAGAATCTAAAAGAAGAGTTCTTAAGTCATCTTATAGATCCAATCCTGAGGACACTTCATAGCAAGTTGGAGAAGGATCAAAATACACATATTTTTAATGATTGATTTGTAAGTTTTGTCAGACGAAAAGTTATCTGCAGGTTTCGGCGTAGTTTCGTTAGCAAAATAAATAAGCAAACGTTGAAAAGCTATCAATTTTCGTACATTTCCCAGTGCGAAAGTTTTCACGAAAACTTTTCTTTTGGGAAAACAATCACAAACTCACTTGGCACGCCCATCACACAGTCGTGTGAGTACCCCAAAAGAATTCCCATTTGAATCCACCATCTTACCAGTTATTTGTGCACATACCCTTTCCCATGGTCCCTTACCCTTGCCTCTGCCCTCCTTGGTGCCTGCCTTGCTCCTTGCCGGGCTCCTGCTGTGAGTGTGGCATGGAAGCGACCGCCTGTCCCTTTGTGAATGCTTGTGGTGCGCGGCTTTCAACGCAGCCAAGGCGGGGATCAAAAAGGAAATAAAATAAATAGGATATGGGAAGAGACAGAGAGGGGGCTTGTGAGAAAGAGAGATGGGAGTAAAACAACATACGCTATGCTCTTTGCTTTCAGAGTCTTTCAGCAGTCAATGATGCTAGGCAACGAATTGAAAAATCCGAAGCTCACAAAATTGTACACAATTTTCTGTCTATTTAACTTTGATGCTTGTGGGTTAGACGAAGACGATGGGGGGGAGGCTGCGGATGCGGGTGGAGTCAACATGGCGGCTGTTGAATATCCTTTTTGCCCGGCGCCCACATAAAGAAACATAAAAACCATTTTGCTTTTTGAAACTTGGGCAAAAACACAACACGGACGATGCCGATGTAGTTGCCTCCAAAGGAATTGAGAGGTGGTTCCGTTCCCAGGTGCTGCAGCAATGGCTCCAGGCGGAAGAGTCAAATAGGGTCCATGCCCAATGCTGAGTCTACAGCAAAGGCAACAACATCCTCCCGATGAGGATGGTTGTCAAAGTTTACGTTTCACTTCGAGTGCGGTTCGCTGCTGTTTTGTTTGTTGTTGCTGCTGTTGCTTTGTGTGTGTGTGTGTGTGTGTGCGTTGGGCGAGGCGGAGGCAGTTGGGATCGCAGCCCAGGCCAAGTGAGTATCTGTAAGTGTATATATGTATATGTGTGTGTGTATGTACGTGTGTGAGCTGTGAGTGGGCATGCCCTACAAAAGCAACCTTTTGGTGTTTCCAAAGTACATAGAAAGCAGCAACAAAAACTACTGCGACGGCAACGGCGACTCTTTGTGTGTGTGTGTGTGTGTGTGTGTGTGTGGTGGAACCACAGTTACGTAAATACGAAAATCCGATATTACGTTTCCACTTCTCGACCCCTTGCTGTTAAGTGTGTGTGTGTGTGTGTGTGTGAGCGCTTGTTACACAAGTGCTGCGCTTTGGCGTTGCACTCAAAAAACGACAGAAACAGCAACTGCAACAGCAACAAAAAGTTTGCACGCAAAACCAAAGCCCTCGTTTCGAATCCTTTTAGAAAATATTATGTTATATGTACGTTTGTTCTATTGCAAACCAAAAAAGCCCCAAACGTGGGAGCTGCTTCCAAACAAAAAGTTCAAATGGGCAAAATTCAACGGCAAAAGACAAGTAAACTCAAGTCTCGGTTTTTCGGCGGATAGTCATACATATGTACGTACGTATGTGTGTGTGTGTTAGTGTGTGTAAGTGTGGATGTGAGTGCGCCAGCCACACCCTATACAATAAGTGCCAGGAAACTGCCTATGAATACCAGAAGCCCAGCAAGAAATGACTACAAAATAAGGAATCCTCCTATCGGCAGTGCTCGCTTTGAAGATACCCTAACAGCTGAGGTAGAAGGTTGCCTGGGAAATGGAAGATCAGCAGGGAAATGTAGGAAATACAATACAGATATGAGATCTTAAAATAACAACTGATCGATATAGTTAATAAATAATATATTCCAGCGGATATGTAAGTCAATTGCGAGTTGTATCTTCCCTAGACTGCAAAGCTGAACCCAAGCAGGATCAGAGTTTCCACAGGAAGCCAAGCCCCAAGCTACCCAAACTATCATAACATACAACATTATTATTATAACCATTTACAAGTTATATATAAAACGAGTAGAAGACAATCTCGATAAAGTTCTGATCAGTTAAGTTTCCTTCTTATAAGCAATCCACACCAGAGATCCAAGTCTTCCATTTGATCAACTGCAGATAGAAAGAAAGATGCAATAGGAGAGAGAAAATGGTATTATAATATCCTGTATACTAATACAGGACATCAATTCCATTCGAGAAGAACCTAATCAAGCTTAGATAAGAAGCATATATACCCTGTTAGATAAGTGCTTGTAGGGTATAACAAAAATGCAAACTTCATGTACTGCAAAACGGCACAGAAAATGTTGAAGAGCGCGCCCCGGGCCCGTGCCTGGGCCAAGTACTACAGCAGCAATGGCTGAAGCTAAAGCTAAAGCTGAATCTGTGTCTGTGGATGTGGATGGGGATGTGGATGTGACTGTATGGCATGGGTATAGGGATGCGGATAGAGAGATGGAGGGTAGCGACGTCGCCGACGACGACACCACCTTTGTAACTTTCCGCAGACATTCAACACTTTCGAGGAACAAGAGGAGCAGCGGCGGAGGCGGAGGCGGCAGCAATACAAGAAAATGTACTACAGAGCTTGGAAATAAAATAAAAAATAAATAAAAATATAAAAAAAAAGGAAAACAAAAAAATAAAAATATAAAAAAGAATACGAAAATAAAAAAATAAAAAGCAAATACGTGTGAGAGGCAACTGCGTTGAGTTAAATAAAAGAAAAGAAAAGAAAAACAGAAGAGCGACAGCAACAACAACAACTGGCAAAAGATTTCAGCATATTGTTGTTTTACGCTCTTATTGTTGTTGCAATTGTTGTTGTTGTTGTTGTTGTTGTTGTTGTTGTTGCTGCTGTTGTTATTCACAATTGCAAGCGCACACAACAAGCTCAAAAGTCTTCTCTTTCTCTATAGGTTGGTCTGTTTGTTTATTTGTTATATGCGCGTTGATGTACAAACATGCCACACACACACATGTATACACACTCACACACACACACTCATACAGTCGACAAGCAGGTGTATGTCTGCGTGTGTGTGTTACCCCCTTTTGAAACGGCTGCACATGCCCAGCACTTTTGAATTTTTATTCTGAAATGCGAAACTCAATGACAGCCATCGACAACGACAGCGACAACAGCAGCAACAACAACAGCAACAGCGAACGACAACGACAACTTCAACAGCAGGAACTGAAGCTGGAGATGGAGCTGGAACTGGGAGCTGGAACATCCTACCGGTTGGAGCTGATGCAACAGCAGCAGCAGCAGCCATTGTGGCATAAAAATCACATTGTCAACTTGAGAGCATCTATCAATTCTTTTAATTGATCCTTTTCTGCTTTGAGGTCGCCTTCACATTCGTGAATAAATTCATATGGATATATATGAATAGCTGAATAATTGCTAAGTCTTCCATTTCCATTTCCATTTAACCAAACAAAAAGTTACTTAATGGAATCTCTCACAAGGATTCTTGTCTACAAATTGAAGCAGTTGTCTCAATTTGATTGAATTGCTGTGGAATATCAGACGAAAGACTCCAATTAACACCCGAAATGCTGTTAATTGTGTTATAATTAAACAATTATGTTTACTTATCCGACAATTAAAGGTGTTAACACTTGTTTTGACTCAATTCGAATGAACAATGCACAAACACAAAAGGCGAAGATAAATTCACAATATTTAACCCTAATTTTGATTTGTTCTAGCAAATTTTCCCCTCAATTATTCAAGTTGCATTCAATGCGAAAAGCCTCAAATTACCATTACAATCATGAATAGAATTTGTTTTGGATACATTTGATGCACATGTCAGTTTTAGAAATTCATGACTAAATACCACATGGCGTATACGGTATGTGGCCTAGAGCTTTTGTTGTTGCAACATTATCCTAACTGATTTTCCCAGTTAAGCAGCAAAGTTTATTAAACTTGTTAGTTAAGTTGCCACAGGGAATTCTGAACATTTAACAGAGCACTTGGAGAACATTTAACTTAAAGTCAAACAACTAGGCGAAGCGTGTTCAAAACTTCTACATAAGCCGGGACTTATACATATATACTGCCCAATACATAAGCATATATACATATAGGTATTTTTTTTAAGTATAAGAAAAGCTGACAATGCGAATCCGATACTTATGGCCAAAAAACGCTTCAGCCTCAAACCCTTGACTGTTTTTTCTTCCTTTTGCCATAAGCCCTCAAAGCAACAACAACAACAATGCAGAAGAGGTAACAGAAAAGAAATCGACATCAACAAAAAATAAAAAAATTTTAAAGCCACGCAAAAAAAAAAAGAAAGAAAAAAATATAAAATGATAAAAAGTAAAAAGTAAATGTGTAAAAAAGAAAAGAAATATAAAATCATAAAATGCCCAAAGAAAAAAATCTAAATAAATAAGACCTGCTCGATTTTCTTCAAACTTTTTGCCTTTTACAGCAGCAACAACGAAGCAGGGCAGCCATAGAGATCCCAAGGCAAACGCACACACAACCCCCAACAACAACAACAACAACAACAACAACAACATCAGCAGCAACAACGACAAGCAACGTCTTCTTAGTTGTATGTAGCAAAGCTGCCAGCAGCGAACATCTTTTGCCAGCGAGCGCAAAATTCCTGTCATGGGGTCCAAGTGATGCCACAATCGGCGGCTGCTGCCACCGCCACTGCTGCTGCTGCTGTTGCATTATTCATGTTTGGCAGCCAGCCATCGAGCCCCCAAACTCTCCACCCGGCGGGGGCAGCACACACAGAGTCAATATGCTGACTCTGACAACAACAACAGCAACGACGACAACACCACGCCCTCAAACGGCACACGTTGTGTGCGTGCGAGCGAGAAAGTCATACAAACACAAATCAGCTGAGAGCGCCGCCATTTGCTGCGTACAACTGTGAGAGAGCAGCAGCCGAACGAGCGAGAGAGCCAATGCTAGCGAGCGACGCTCTGTGCATGTGCCAAAGCGAGAGGCAAAGCAAAGGTGGTTGCTGCTCTGTTCGGAAAGAGCGTACATTTTGAGTTGAGCTTGGTGAATTCGAAAGAAACGCCGCCGAATAGGCACAAACACACAGTAATACGCCGCTACGCTGACTGGTTGTCTGCGCGGAAGTTTCGTTGAATCGCATCGCATCGCATCGAGTCGCATCAAGTCGCATCGAGTCGAGTCGCGTCGAGTCGAGTTTTCATTTCGCTGTCGTCGTCGCTCAGTGTCAAAACGCGTGGCAACAACAACAGTCGCAGCCGTCGCTGTCGCAATCGCTGATACGTCGTCGCATCGGTTCGGCAAACTTTTTCGTTTGTTTTTCCACAAATCTCGTACTACTACAACAACAACACATTTATATATATATATAAGAAAAAAAAAAACCCATAAAGAAGCAGAAATTTCAATTGAGTCTCTGTGCGGCCATCGTTTGAGTTTGCCGCGGGCGTAACCTCTAACCTCGCTGATTACGAAGCCAGCGCAGAGCTCTGTTCGCCGTCGGATTTTTTGGCTGCTTCTCGTTTTTTTGTTCATATCTTCACCTTATTCTTTAATGAATTCGTTGCCAAAACTACAGAACCTGAACGCAGCTGCTGCAGGATTGTCAGACTGTCAGACCGCCAGACCGTCCAGCGTCTTATTTAGTTATCAGACAGAACTCTAAATAGAATCGGTAATAAACACAGAGGATCGGCGGAGAAGTAGAGAAGAACGAGCGCATCCGCCTCTGCCTGAGCGCTCTCTAATGCCTTATCAGCAGCACGCATCTCTGGGGCTGCCGTAGGAACACACAGAGACTGACCACTGACCACTTGCGACCCTCCTTGTATACCACTCAATTTCGGAGTGCCATTCTCGCGCTGTCTCGTAAATTAATGTCATAAATTAATTTCGGGAACCTGGGACTCTCGTTGACATTGCAACCGGTGCCGGCTACAAAATAGAAAAAGAAGAGAAAAACCCACAGACTCACAGTATCCGTCGTAGTCGTAGTCCGTGTCGGTTACTACTACAACTACCTTAAACAGAAGCGTGTGTCGGAGCGGCCTGTAAAAAGTCAAAAGGGCAACTTTACCTGCCGCCTAATAAGTCAACTAAAGTGTCTGTGTACTGTGCGTGTGTGTGCTGTGTGTGTGTGTGTGTATCACCTAAAACCCAAATGTTCCTTAAATTACCTTCAAGCTGAAGTATATTACGAAAAATGCCAACAAATATTTAGTGAAATATATAAATTAATAAGAAGAAGCTTCCTTGCTGACGTCATCGGATCTGCTGCCTCCTCTGGCAAAAAAAGAATCTAAACGAATAAAAAATGCTCATAAAAAGTTAAACCTATAAATCGATGTTCAAAGTGATTTCTTGTTTAGCAAACTCGCTCGTAAATTGAGTTGTCTCTTGGCATTGAGATACAGCCGCAGCAGCAACAGCAGCAGCCGCAGCAGAGAGCAGTGTCAAGTGTACCAATAGCATCGACTACATATATATATATATATATATATACATAATCCGATAAGTCAAACGCACAAAAGGATTACTGGACCAAAGCGCTTAGTCGCCGAAGAACCGCATAACCAATCAGGATACCAGCAACAACAACAACAGCAACAACATTTTACAACGAGGGCAACAGCAACAACAACAATAACAACCACAGCAACAACAACAATAGCAAAAATATACCAGACAGACATCATCATCGTTGGAAATAGACCTCGTGTCATTCCAAAAGACGCACATGGGCGTCTGCACCGAGGAGCGCCCTGTGATGCATTGGGTAAGTATCGAAAATAGCTATTCGTTTCGATTCTTAGAGTCTTTCCAAGACAATCGTAAATCTCTTCCTGAAGCGCCTTGAAAGTATCGATAAGCCTATCAATCGATATCAATAACACTTCTTAGACTGACCCCAACAATCGATTGTACTCCAAACAACCAAATCATCTTCTCTAAAATGCCTGAAGAGTATTCATAGTTCTATAGATCAAATCTGACCCCAACTATCATGACAAATTTATGAAACATTTCACTTTTGTGTGTTGTAACTCGTGTTCCAATCTGCCAGATTTATATAGAATTTGAGTCAGCATCAGCATCAGGTCTATGGGTGCTGATTAATTTGTGATTTATCTCTGCGTCGGGTTACAAATGTTATCAATGCCAGACCAAAAGCTGCTCCTCTCCCCTCCATCTCCCACTCCCCATCCTCCTGCTTTCAGCTACACGAGTACTACCATAAAGTCAGAGAGATAAGAGAGACAACGGAGCGTAGAGTTCGATTGGCCTAGGGGGCTGTGGGCTGTGGGCTGTGGGCGATAAGGAAAACCCCGTTGTGTATTTTATTTGCTTTTATCGCTTCAGAGAATTCACAGATCTTGACTTTTGGCTGTGTTGTTTTCATGAATCGCTGCTAGCTGAGGCGATCAGGAACGGGATCTGATCAGAGGAGCTTCTGAACTATGAGTATATGGTGTATATATAGCTTAGAGATAGGCCACATGGAAACTGACTTGTCAAATGTTCAAAGTCTAATTGTTTTCTGAACTTTGCGTATAATCGCATATAATGCCAAGTCGGAATTCCAATTCAAAGTCAAATCTATACAGATTAAGTATACGCACAGTGGGCGGCTCAACATTTGTATATATCTTTTGTATAAATACATAAATGTTTATACCCCAAGCGACGTCGACACGGCTTAAATTAATGTTTTCCGTTTGCTTTGCATAAACTCTAGACAAGTTTATTTGCATTTTCATATCAATTTGTGATTTACTAACTGAAGTATAGTTGTTCTACAAAGTTAAGATAATTGAGAGCGTTTCTTGGAATTAGCTGTAGCTGGAAAACTTATGGCAGACTACGAGAGGATAAAAGAGATACTTGAAGGAATTTGCAATTAACATTTCCTACGTAAAGCCAAAGTTAGCAGAGTTCTAGGAAGAGATTGATATGTGAGAGATGCCAAAAGATATATCCTTAATCTGTATAGAAATTCATATATATAAAACATAATCTTGATATGCTTAATAAAAGTGGAAACTCTAGTTTAAGTCTTCTGTTTGTCTGGTATGTCTGACGCTTCTTTTATATGATAGCAATTCATCTTTTTATTTCGCATAATATAGAAAGAGAAATCAATCAAGTAAAGTTTACTTTTAGATATATAGCCAGAGATATATCACTTAATAGAAAAGAAACTGATTGATTTGAGTTTTATGACCATTATTATTTGAGCCATAAGCAACAGCTAGTAAATATGAGTTGTCAGCATTTGAAAGCAATATGCTAATTGGATAATATCTGGTCTCGGCTTTAACTACCAGTTTTTAATGATATATCATTAAAAAAATAGCAGCTGCTGCGAACGACTTCTAAACGTATAATTGAACTTTGCAATCGACTTGTGGACATTTGATAACAATTCAGTGCAATTTAATCGCTATTTATGCCTTAGTTCTGGCTTTTATTCACAGATCTGTAAAATCAACATTTAAAGGAATAAATTCAGCCTAAATCCTTTTCAATCTCGTTGTCTAAACTGTCTGAAAAGGATTGCATTCAATTTCATAATTTCATATGAATTTCGCCATTTAAATGCAACTCAAATGGAAAAAAAGCTGCCATAAAATGTCGAAAGAAGCATTTGGATTTGGATTTGTGTTATGTGTGTGTTTTGGCTGTGTTGCATGGTGTTTATTTTCGTTTTGGTTTTGTTGCAACTGAATCAAGCCATCATGCTGCACAAAAAGGAAGCCATAAAATGCAGTTTTGCCTCAATCGGGATTTTGTCTACGGCCAAAGAAAAAATAAAAACAAAAACTGTTAAAACAAAACCGAAAAATGTTGACATATCGCACAAAAATGGTAGACAGAAATGTGATTTTTGTTTTTTCTCATTTTTTGGCATGGACTTCGTATTTGTATTGCCCCCTAAAGGTAACAGCCTGTTACCAAAAGCAGAGGAAAAACACACAAAACACAAAACACATCCCAAAAAATAAGACAGCAAAATTGTTGTAAACGTAACCTGAAGTTTTCGCATCTTATTTTTATTTTCGTATCTGTTTCTTTTCGAAGGAAAAGCTGTCATCCTTGCAGCAGCAGCAGTTGAAATCTATTTTCAACTAATTAATCAAAAATAAGTAAACTGGAGCATCGATGATACGTAGCAAGTCGCAACACGAGATAAACATAGATATATATCTCAGTCTCTCTGTGCTTCGTTTCGTACTCGAAATAATATTCCTACATACTTATATATATAGTACATATATATATATGGATCTCTCTTGTTCTTCAATGAATGTCTGGGGCTGTTGCCTTTGGGGTATCTGTCGTCTGTTCGCATGGTAGGGGGAGGAGTTCAGGTTGGGGCTGGGGGCAACCCTCACATGTTCATGGTCTTCAAATGTCGCGCAACGTATTCGTGGAAAAGTTTCCTTAATTGAAATTAACTTTTGCTCTTGCCGCCATTGAAAATTTAATGCATCATTTGCTGCTCAGGCACATCCTTTGCGATTTGTGAAAGATTTCAGAGCTGAGTGCCACAGCAATGAGCCGACTCCGACTCCGTCTCGGACTCTCAACTCTGACTCCAAACTCTGTTTCCACTCTCTCGTCTTTAGGTTTGCCTTATTAAACAGAAATAAATGTTAATTTTCCAAATTGTTTTAATTGAAATTACAGCAGCAGAGCGCAAGATTTCTTGGGCCCGGCGCAAGGGAGAAAAGTCCAACACCACCTGTAGCACATCAAGGGAGCAATCAATGCGGCAGTGCTGCAGGTGCAAATAACAATCATCCATTGTTTCGCACATGCTCCACATCCTCGTGTCCAGATATTTGTGATCACAGTACAAAGCCATTTGGCAATGCATACGGCAGCGAGTCATATAGAAGGTGAGTTCGAAATCCCAGCCCTGAACTGATCCCCAACTAAAATCCCTTTTGGAATATGTTTCTGTTTCAGCTATGAAACCGCCGATCGCGCTACATTCGAGGACTCCGCGGCGAAATTCTCAATTAGCCGCAGTCGCACGGATTGCACGGAGGTCAGCGATGAGACCACATCGGGCATATCCTTTAAGACGGAGCCCTTTGGACCACCCAGCAGCCCCGAATCCACCAACGATAGCAAACTAACCCGCAATCCCGAGGATTGCGCTGGCTGTGGCCGACCAATACAGGTAAACAATCGTTATCCTTGCGCAAAGGACATGCCGACGGCAAATGAAAATGTTGAGAATTTGTAGGAAAAGGAAAAAGTAGAGCTGCCTCTTAGAAGGGAATATTAAAAGAAAGGAGAGGGTATCTATTACTAGGTGGAATGTTATATGGAAAGTAGAATCCTGGAATCGTTGAGAATTTATAGGAAAAGGGAAAAGTTGAGATCTCTTTTTGGATGTGGATATTAAAGGAAGAGAAAGGGGAGCTAGTATTAGGTGGAAATTTATATCCTGGCAGAGATCCTTAAGACAAGTTTGAAGTGCTTTAAACCTTAGGGAAATCGCTGTATTTATATTCTTCTTCTATCAAATAGAGAAATCTGCAGTTAAGGCCAACTTTAGACTAGAAATTAAAGTTGTATTTCAGACAATAAGCTGCAATTATTTTGCAGTAACCCCAAGTAAACTTTAATGTTACCAATTGCAGAACTATTAACTGAGTTTTGCCTTTGAATTATGTATTCCACGATTCAGTCTATAGCTCGAGGGGTTTCATTCGCATTTCCCTAGTTCTTAAGGTGTTCGAGCATAAATTAAGAATTACTTGTTTGCATATTTGATATTGAGGTAAGAACTATTGTTATTATTATATAGACAAGGCAATTATAATGAGACTTCATTCAGCAAATATCTCGTAGAACCCTTTAACATTATTTCCTATAATATATGCTGAATGTTTTAGAGTAGACTTTTTGCTCTCTTGAAATGTTCTCAAACGATTATTCGAATAGTTTATAGGCATTATTGAATCTGTCGCTTAAGAGTCTTGTATTGAATCGGTTGTGTTTAATTTAATTGTAGGATCGCTTCTACCTCTCCGCTGTGGAAAAACGCTGGCATGCCAGCTGCCTGCAGTGCTATGCATGTCGTCAGCCGCTGGAACGGGAGTCCTCATGTTACTCACGTGATGGCAACATTTATTGCAAAAACGATTATTATAGGTAAGTCGATGTTGTTGTGGTTTCAGTTGCTGCGACTAACTCCGGGGGAGTGCCAATTGCAAGGGACTATAATGTGCAGGGCTTGTGGGAAGCGGTCAGGGCTTTTGGCTCTGAGATGGTCTCAGAGATTTCGACGGGGGTCTCTGATGAATCAGATAAAGCCTCGAACTAACTGCATGCCAAGACATTGACTAGAAAATGATTGCCAAACACGCAAATGAAAATATTTATGCATGCATTGTTTTGCACCACTGTGCGAAGGCTGCGGCGACTCTTGGAGAAGCAGACCGAGACCGCAAACGAAGACAGAGAGAGAGAGAGAGAGAGACCACAGTGCCAAAGCCAAAGCCAGTGTAGAAACACCTCTTAATCCTTCCCCCAGCCCCCTCCCAGTTCAAGTCGAGTCTCTATCGGAGCTTGTGGTGCCGCTGCGGAGCTCCGCCTGGCTGAATGGGCCTGCGTGTGGTTCTGCTGCTTGCATTCCCAATCCGTGGTGTTTCTCAAGAACGCGACTTCAACGCTCGCTACAACCTTGCCGCACGCTAGACGTTGTGTGTGTTGCCAGTTGCCACTTGCAGGTTGCAGTTGCAGCACAGTCGCACTCACAGAATCAAAGCCACGACGTAGACGTAACGTGACGTCGACGCAGCCACCAGCAATCGCTTTCAGGTTGACACTCTGCGCTTGGGTGGGTGCCACTGGTGCCGCTGGTGCCGCTGGTGTTGCCTCCGCTTGCCAGGAAGCTGCACTGCAATCCGATTTCACGCGCCGCACCAACATGCAACGAACACGCGAGATTACTGCAACAGCAGCAACAACAAAACGAAAACAGGTTATAATTATGCCAAATTTATACACAAACAAACAGACATAATGATATATCTGTATGTATCTGAATAATCTGTGTATATATATAAAAGTTTATACAGAGAAGCGTTTCTTTCAATTGCGCAGAGCGACGCCTACAATTTGTTGCGCGAACTGTTCGAGCGGCAATTAAAAGCTGCCACTGCCACTGCCACCGCCACCGCCTGTTGCAAGTTGCAAGTTGCAAGTTGCCAGTTGCCAGTTGCTGTTGCTGGCAGTCAAAAGTTTTAGTCTAGCAGCAACAACACCTGCCAGAGCCGCTGCGTAAATCAAAAAACTTTATCATTCATGCGTTGCCCCTTGCCCTTGCCCCACCCGCAACAAGAGCAACAACAATAAAAACAGAAACAACAACAATGGAAGCAAGAAGGGAAATACCAGAAATTTTCAACTTTCTGCTCATCGCACCATAAATCCAATGCAAGTCACGCTCGTCACTCGTATTTCCTCTCAAATGATTCTTGTGACATTTATTACCGCTCCATATTTCAAAATATATACATGCTTGTGTGTGTGTGTGTGTGTGTGTGTGTGTGTAGGCAGTCACCGGGTCCGGGTTCGGGTTCGGGTACAGGGAGCTGGAGATCGTAGATCGGAGATGGCAGTGATGCTGCTGCTGCTGCTGCTGCATGCGGCATGCTGCCTTCAGTATGTTGATCCCCTCCATCGCAAGCAGCGCAACCGCTTCGCTTCGCTTCCAAACGCACACACACACACACTAATACACATATAGAAGACATGGGTCGAACTGTCATCTTTGGGGGCATGGGGATGCGCTTGGTGGCCGCCATGTCATGTCCCATACACACACACACACACACACATACACACGCACACACAGAGTCCAATCCACAATCCATTCCGCCGTAATGTTTCATTTCGTTTCATTCCGGCGGCTTTTTGCTCGCCGCCTGTTAGCTGCTTGGCATTATCAATCAAATTGTTGTTGCCCCCTGGACCCCAGACCCTGCACCTCGCACCCTGCCTCCTTGCCGCTGCCTCTGCCCCCAGCCATGCCCCTAGTCGCTATGACAACGACATTCTTTGTTGATTTATTTAGCTGATGTCAAATATGACAACGCCGAGTCGACAAAAGTCGTCGCGTTTTCGGAGGGGGCCCGTCAGGGGGGCGGGAGTCAACCAGGCAAAATTTATGCCCTACGCCAAACGTTAACTCTACGGAAATATTGTGGGTGTTTCGGGAGTTCCTCCAGAGACAAAGAGAGAGGGAGGACAGGAGATGCTATGAATAAGCATCAACGCATCAATGCAATAAATTCATGTTTTGTTAAATTAAAAACAAGACATTTTTCACTTAAGGCAGGGAAAACCACACACACACACACACAACAAGCACTCTACACTCTACATATGTTTCATAAATATCGAGAGATGTTAAATGCATTTCGAATTATAATTGGCATCGATGTCCAATCGAACTCACCTCAAGTTAATTTGGGTTAAGTAATTTGCCTTTAGGCCATAAGTATTTGCTCTTAATAAGAATTTTTGGTTTACATTTTCCGACTTCAATTGAAGCGGCAGCTTATTGTGTTTGGAAAACAGTTTACAACATTTTCTTTGTCTGACATTTTTCTATAGAATTCCCACAACTTCTGTGTGTAATTATTAAAATATATAGAATACATTTTATATAGAGACACGTGTCATGGATTAAATGTTATTTGCAGGAAAAACATTTCAATTAAAATCGAACAAATAAATGTTTACAACTTGAACTCTAATAGATCATAAAAATAGCAGTGAACTGTGATTAAACATTATAATACCAGCATACAGGTCTTTAAGACGTAATATAAATAAATAGACGCTATTTAAATAATTGAATTAATTGCCAATCGATTAAATATCCATTTAATTACGAGAGTGCATATAATTTTCCTAATTGATTTAATATATAGAACGTCTAGACAGCACTCTATATATGGTGATATATATAGTATATGTAACTATTTCATTAGATTCTATTTTATTTAGAATTTTAAAGGGGGTTTTGGCTATAAAATGTATCTCACAAATTCATATGAAAAGCTGCATGTAAAAAAAATAAACTACAGTTTTTATGATCTGATATATAAATTATAATTTGTGATTTTATTTTCTTATGAATTTTTATAATTCGACTGTCCTATCCACATATATATTACACACTTTTATAGATTTTATATATTTTTTTATTTATTTTTTTATTTGTTTTAAGGCGACTATATAGAAAATTTCTGTTTCTAATTTCCGAAAGAAGTTTCATATTTCATATTAATAAAAAAAATAGTAGCATAGTTAAATACTAATCAGAAGTTGAAAGAACATCAAGCTAATAATATTGACTTTAGATAAAAATTATAATCCCTCGACTAAATCAAGATTTTCTCAGCTCCATTCACTTTTCTTGTGGTCAGTTCTAAATAATATTCTTACATTTAATCTCTCCCGCTCCCTCTCTTTTCCTCTCTCTATCTCTGGCTGTGTCCAATCTAAATGACCTTCAGTTGTCGATAAAGAAGCAGAACCAGAATCAGAGCTTATAAAGCAAAGCTCAACAAATTTTGTGGTATGCAACAGACATAAACTCGTACGTATATTTAGAGGCAAATAAGCCGAAAACTCAAAACATGTCATCTGATAGGCAGCAAAAACACATGTCACAGCGGCTACTGTGAGAGGAGTGGGATTGGGAGGGGCAGGGGGAGGGAACTGCATGTGCACGGGCATAACCAGCTTAGATCTTAGATCGCATATACATATATGTATATATATTCAGTTTTTGTCGCACTAATCTGGTCATCAAAACATATGTTCGCCACCGTCGATTGCGGCGTTAACAGCCGCCTCTTTTTAGCCCGCTCTAAATCGCCCTCTCTTTCTGTCTCCCCTCTCTCTCTCTCTCTCTCTGTCTCTCTGTGGGCCTGGTCATAATTTTGTTGTTTAGGTTTTAAGCTCGCAAAGCAAATAATTGGATTGTTGTGGATTACACGACAGACCGCGACCCGTTGCCAGTTGCCAGTTGCCAGTTGTAGTTGCTCCGCTGCTTCGTTGTTGTTGTTGTTGTTTGTGGCTCGTTGACATTTTACAATCAGGCAATGTACCTGTTTCTCTCTCTCTTGGCAACAAAATTCTTGTTTTCTTGGCCAGAAAAAACACCAGCAAACGGGCAGAAATAATAAAAATTGTTGGCTGTCACCTCGTTTCTGCATATTCCGTGGACGATTCCTGCAGCGACAGCGTCATAAAAGGCCAGAGCCAAGAGCCAGTCCCAGTGGACGAGCTCAACTCAACTCAATCCTGAAGAGCTGAGCGCTTATCTATCATGATGATGTTGTGCTGATGGCATAACGGATAAGCCAGGGCGAGGTGGACCTCGAATAGGGGTAGTCAAGCTGCAGATGCCACTTTATCGGCAAAGCATCTTTATACACCACACACACACACACACACACACACACATGGACAGACAGCCTGGGGCTTCTTCTTGTGCGACAGAGTGTCATAATTTTTATGTGGCTCCAAGTCGGAGCTGGAGCTGTGGAGTCTTAGACATCTCATTCATGAGCAGCTGCAGCAACCGGGGGCAGAAATTATTGCTGATTGGCTTCGTTATCAGAGCGCAGTGCAAGGCCCAGGGAAAATATCACGTATAAGAAAAAGACACAGAAAATCATAAAATAAAAGGAAAATAAAAAGAAAATAATATCAAAAAGAAAAATGAAAGAAAGAAAGAAATGCGTTTCGCCGCTTGCCGCGAAATGTCTTAATCAGCACGATTCGAGTAGAGGAACGCGGCTAAAAGGGGTGACCAGAGTGCGGCCCATTGGGGTGACCAGAGCAGAGCAGAGCAGAGCAGATAGAAAAAGTTTACAGTTTCGAAAGTCAGCGAAGCGCGTCCATTTAATTGTGGCCAAGATACTCGAGCACCGAATTTATGGCCGGCCTCAAATCGCGCGTTATGCAATAAAATAATTTCTCGTGTCTCGTTTCTCGTTTCTTGCCTCAAAGAAGCGCACCCCAATGCGAATAGAAAATCTACAGAATTCATTAAGCAGACTGGCCACAGAGAAGAACCCAACTTAAAAGAAATAAAATTAAATAAAAAGAAAATGAAAATGAAAAAGGGAAAACCAAAGCAAAAAAACGCATTGCGAATTAGATTGAAAAATCCACAAAAAATAAAAAACAAGAAGAAACGAGCCGTAGAAGAGTTAAACAACAACTGAACAGTTTAACGATTCTATCTCACGACGTTTTTTATGTTCTAGCCACCAGGTTGGCTCCCTTCCCCCTCCCGATTCCCTTCCAAATCCTCTCATCAAAAGCCATTCCGAAACACCAAGAAAACAGCGCCAGGCACTTCAGTCTGTGGCGTCATCAAAAAAAAACCTTGAGCAATCCCAGCGCGAGGGGAGGGACAGACACAGGAGGAGCTCACAAAAAAGAAAGAGAAAAAAGTTCAGAAAAAGGCTGAGAAAAAAGCGCAGTATTTATTTTTTATGAGCACTTGTCAGCGATCCCATGTAGCGCCATCGTCAGCACCCGGCACCAAGCACAGAGCACCCAGTGCCCATCACCCAAGCCGCGGCTGAGCCGAGACAAAACTCACGGCATTAAATCCATCAGACAATGGCTGAGAATTGGGTATAATGTGACCAGAAATTATGAGCTTACATTGAATACCTATTATCCAGGGGTTAACATATGCATACAATCAGATGGTGATATAATCATAATATATATAAAGATATCTGGAGAGCTTAGACTAAACTCTGCCTTACATAAAGGGACAGGTACTTGATGAGTGTTGCGGAAATATAGGGAAGATCTAGGAACAGGAACAGACAGAAACATTTCAATCTGTATAAAGACTTTTAGTCTAAGCTCTAATAGAGAGTGCCTCAGCCTAAAGGAAAGGTACTTGCTGGATGTTGGAGTAATATAGGGAAGTCTTTCAAAGGGTTTCAAGGGGTGACCCTAAGATCTATGGAAAGAAATTGATAGAAACTTTTCAATCTGCTTGGAGACTTTTAGTCTTGTCTGTACTATATGCCTCAGATACCTTAGGGAAAGATACTTAATGATAGTTGGGAAATCATAGGAACCTCTGCAAAGGGTTTCCCTAAGATGTAGAGAAAGGAATTGATAGATACTCTTCAACCTGCATAAGGATCTTTAGTCTAAGCTTTACTAGAGAATGCCTCAAGTAAAAGAAAAGGTACATATTGAATACTAGGGAAACATAGAGAAGTCTTCAAAAGGTATCCCAAAGATCCTAAGACCCTAAGAATAGGAACTGATAGAAACTCTTTCAAGTAAAAGCAAGCACTCTGTTAATTGAGGACAAGCTATTAGATGTCCCTCTTCAGAAGATTTCCATTATACTCCCAATTAATTGTCAGTTGGATCCTGGAGTAAGCCTTCTACTGTTGATTCCCTACATCTTTCACTCTGATTGAGTACTTGCCCGATATAATTTACACATTAATGAGCTGATTTTCCAGAATCGTTTAAGATTTTCCAACTTCCTCTAACGATTCCCTCATAAAAACCTCAGCGTATGTAAATCATTACCAGGTATTCCTTCATAGTTTTCACTCTTTAGCATTAAGCCAGCCAATTACCACTTAATTTATCACCTAAATCTAGAATTTATACCACTGTAAGCCACGTGAAGTTGGTGGTGGTTGCAGCCACCAGCTGCCAGCCGGCAGCCGCAGGTCGCTCGGTTCGCTGGACAATGGGTTAACCTTTATTGAGTCCGTCTCTAGTATTTCCCCGCCCCTTTGCATCGCTCAAGAGACTTGGCCAGAACAAATATATACTATATAAAAGAGAGACTCGCAGCGCGATAATTAAAATGTTTAATGGCCATCTTAAAAAATCATTTTACGCCGAATTTATGCGAGATAGAGAAAGAACCAAAGAGAGGGAAAGGGAGGGATAGTCGCCACAGGAACTAAAGTAAGACCAAAGACACAGCAGCTGACTAACAATGGGGCGCTAATCTAATCAGCTAAACTATAAAAAAAATTATACATGCAAGTTCAGTGGGCATGGGGATTCATGGATTCATGGATTCTTGGATGGGATTCTTGGAAACCGGAAGATTCCTATTAAAGAACGTTTAAAACGAATTTAAATTCAAATGTAAATGAAACTAAACGAAACAATTAAAACACTTTGAGGAACCCTCAGCGGACCTCAGCGAACACACACACACACACACACGCACACACATCATAATCATTGGGTGTTGAGGCAATGCATCAATGTGGTTTAACGCTAATCCCCTCCAGAAACAACAGCAATACAAACTAATTTTCCAGCGCATTTAACACGTAAAAAGAGGAAAAACAAATCTCTGCAACAAAAACAACAAACTTGTCGCTCTTCAATCTTTTTAGGATCGGAGTCATAACACAACCAAAACACACACACACGGCACAACAAAATGCAAATAATTATTGTATATGTTTAGGCAGGGCTCGGGTCTGCCCCTGGGTAGAGCCTAGGAACGTATTATCGCCATGGGACGTCCTCCGTCCTCGTCGGAGTTTGGAACTTTTTGGACTTGCGTTTCGCTCTCACGAAATCCCTAGGAGTATTTTTGTTTATGTTTTATTTTGTTGTTTTTTTTTTTTGTAGTTTTCGCAACCGGCGAACGGGGTGGCGTCTCTGGGAAATCCGTTGCACAGGCACTTCTCCTGGTTGTTGCATGTAATCGGAAGAGCCGGCCACAGCGGGTGGCACTTGAGATTTCAGCGCCAGGGCGCAAATACCCAAAACGCAATCCCTCAATGCGTTACAAATGCTCTCACGTTACAAAACGTGGCCGCCGCCATGTACCCCGATATTCATACCCAGAAGGGAACTGCTGCACTAACCAGTGCCCCTTTCAGTGGCAGTGGCAGTGCCAGTGGCAGCAACAACAGTCGCGCCACACGTCGGTTTACACTTCAACGTGCATAGCGCATAGCCGATGTCACGCCGTATGCGTTTCCGCCTTCCAAACAGAGGCCCTATTCGGGTTCAGGTTTTTCTGATGGAAGCCAGGCTGCATCATCATCATCGAGCGGCAGCAGCAGCTATCCATAGAGTGGCCACGAGTGGCCCAAGTGGAAACGCCGTGCGCCACTTAACCACGATTTCGATGTCTCTTATCAGCCTCGTCTAAGTTGCAATCCGTCCCCCCTAGAATCCAGTTCGCTCCGAGCCGCCACCCCAGCCTCTCGAACTTATCTACTTGCGTAATCAGAGGCCGAAAAACTTGACTTTTTACTGCCTCTTTTTGTTGTGCTCAGGCAAGGTGTGTGTAACTGAGTGTGTGTGTGTGTGTTTGGTCATAGTCATGGCTATCATGTGAGATGCATCTACTGATGATGATGCGGATGCTGTTGCTCTTGCTCACATGTGTCGTAGCTTCGCACGCTTCAAGTGGGCAACGCCTCCGAAACAAGTGCACAGGACACAAATAACAGCAACAACTGCAGCCCCAACAACAACAACAACTGGCTGAACGATGTGGTTAACCAAGTCAGTCAACCGGCTCGAGGTTTTCGGAATCTGTGTATAGAGTATGCAACGGTATAGGTGTAGGTCGGGTACGGGTCGGTTCGGTTACGGGTCGGGTTCGGGTTCGGTTGCGGGTCGGGATTGATGTGCGCTATGCGGTGGGAAATAGTCGTACTGTGGCAAGCTGTCCAACAGCCAGAAGCCAAAACAGCGACAACGACAACAACAACAACAACACATCACAAAACTGACATTCAGGCTCTGGTTATGGATGTGGATGTGGATGAGGCTGTGGCTCTGCCGGCTGCGGTTGAAGCTGGGAGCAGCGACCATATCACAAAGTGTCCACAGTATATATGTGTGTATCTCTCTGAGAGTGTGTGTGTGTGTGTGAGTATCAGATTTCGAGCGCTCGAAAACATAATCATATATTAGGCGTTGTCACTTTGACATTTCGCCTGCTCTTTTACATGGCAATAATCATAATTCATTTTTCTCTCGCTCTCGCGCTGCTTCTGGCTCTGGCGCTGGCTGTGGCTCTGCCTCTGGTTTTTGGTGGTTTGCATGTACCCAAAAGGGGGCGTGGCAGGTGGCGGGAGACCCTCTTTCTGGTGGAAATAAAGTGCCACGAAATGAAGGCATCGCCTGGTGTATAGTCCGTACCCTCACCCTCACCCCAAACCCTCAGCCGTAGTCTTGTTTTGTAGTCTGAAACAGTTTTATGAGTTGGTAGCAGGCACTGGGACGCCGTCGTTGCCCGTCGCATGATGTTGACGCTGCCTGCTGCATCCATGTTTAATATTATTTATGGGTCTTACTCGTCTTGCCTCTTGCCGCTGCCAGAAGATACCTTAACATACTCCGCAGAGATAGAGAAAGAAGATCGGGTGAGAGTCACGGCACTGGGGATCTCGTACTTGAGTGTTGCCGCCAAGACAAGATGTGCGACAAGCGAATGTGAATGTGACTCTGAATGTGACAAAAATCTCGGCGTCACATCCCAAATAATTTTCAACGAAATGCAAAAGGAAAATTTGAAATGAAAATGGAGCCGGAGCCGGAGCTGGAGGTGGCACGGGCACGGGTATGGGATCGGTTTCTGGTTCAGGGAATGGGAATGGGAACGCGTCTTGAAAGTGCGCTATATAAATATGATAAATTTATATGGAATTGTTTTCGTGTGTGTCTGTTGTGTGTGTGTTGTGTGTGTGTTGTCTCTGCCTGTTTTATTTTTGCCCAAGTTCGACGACAAAATGTGCGAATGAGTCTGTTGAGCGAAGTTGAAGTGAAATGCGCCAATTATTTTGATTAATGTCAAAGAAATCGCGTGTCTCGTGCATTTGATGTTTCGTTGTGCCCCTCAGGAAAAGTGGCTACCCTACCCCTTACCCCCTATCCCCTCTCCCTACCCAACTGCTTATCTACCAGAGCCCGTACAGGGTCATCATTATTTGGCACGAATACGAAAAACTCCCCAATGATTATATGACGGTTTGCTGGTAATCTTTGATCTGTCATTTGCGAAAGTGAAAACAGTAGCCAACGCACAGCTTCTCCAGACGCTGATCATTATGACGATCGACTGATGATCATGATGACGATGAGTGGGCGTTTTGTTAACCCATCCATTGTCTGACTCTAGACTCAACACACAGATCTCGTTTCCTCTTGGCGATGATTGCCGCTGCTCCAAGCTGTAGACAGTAGCTTCCTGCCCCAAACATATTATTAGTTGAGAGTCCGTAATTTTGCTCTGGGTTAGCCAAAGCCTGCCCAGATTATTATTATTGCCTTCACACAGAGCTCCCATACAAATATTGTATAAGTCCATCGACTTTTATTACTATCATCCCATATAATTGTGCATAATCGTACTCTTAAGTAGTTGAAGGCAACTCAAGTTGCAAGAAAGGTCTGGAATGTGCTTGTCTATGAGTAGGAGAAGATGTAGGGAGAGTAGAAACAAGGCTAAGGATATGCTAAGGGTTTGTCAGAGAATATAGTATAGCTCCCACTAGATGCAAGTATTCTGCTGAGGATTGCTTCTAAGTTTAGCTTCGATTTCTATCTATACATCCTATCTAAATGTATCTTTATCATTTTTACTTACAGTTTTTTTGGTACTCGCCGCTGTTCCCGCTGCCTGGCCTCCATTAGCTCCAACGAGCTGGTGATGCGCGCCCGGAACCTGGTCTTTCACGTGAACTGCTTCTGCTGCACGGTCTGCCACACGCCGCTCACCAAGGGGGATCAGTATGGCATTATCGATGCGCTTATCTACTGCAGGTGCGTTGCACACTTAATCCCGTTATTCTTCACCTGAACTAATCATAACTATATATATTTTCTTTATGTAGAACTCACTATAGCATAGCGAGAGAGGGAGATGCCGCCTCGTCGAGCATGAGCGCCACATATCCGTATAGCACGCAATTTGGTTCACCGCACAATGACTCGTCGAGTCCACACTCGGATCCCAGTCGTAGTATTGTTCCTACGGGCATCTTTGTGCCCACATCGCATGTCATCACCGGACTGCCCCAGCCGGCGCGTCAAAAGGGCAGACCGCGCAAGCGCAAGCCCAAGGATATTGAGGCGTTCACCGCGAATATAGGTAGGTTCTCGGTTCTCGGTTCTTCGCTTTCGGTTTTTGGTTTTAAGGTTGTTGGTTGTAAATACCAATATGTAGCTATAAAACGAAGAAGTAGCTTCGACTGCTGGCTGAACTGCTGGCGTCTTTATGGTCTGGAAACCCGAACCAAACCTGATCCGGACTGGCGCCAGTGGAGCGCTTTTATGTGCAGCCAAGACCCTGGTGCGCATAAAAACCGCATGTTGGCGTCGTAAAACTTCTGCAGAGCTGTAAAAGTCATGAGGCAAAAAGCAAAGAAACACCAGCAAGAACAACAACAACTCATCTGGGATCTTGGATCTCTCTTTTGCAGATCTCAACACCGAATACGTGGACTTTGGGCGCGGCTCCCACATGAGCGCCTCATCGCGCACCAAACGCATGCGCACCTCGTTCAAGCACCATCAGCTGCGCACCATGAAGTCCTATTTTGCAATCAATCACAATCCCGATGCCAAGGATCTGAAGCAATTGTCACAGAAAACGGGTTTACCAAAGAGAGTCCTACAGGTGAGACACATTCCTGATCAGCATCCCAAATCGTAACTCACCCAATTTGATGTTCCTCTCTCCTGTGACAGGTTTGGTTTCAAAATGCACGCGCCAAATGGCGTCGCATGATGATGAAGCAAGATGGCAGCGGCATGCTGGAGAAGGGAGATGGTACACTGGACCTGGACAGCATTTCGGTGCATAGTCCGTCCTCGTTTATGTTAGGCGGTTCGAATAGCACGCCACCGCATAATCTCGACTAACAGCTGCTCAGGGAGAGGGACTCTCAACGTCACAACTCCCAAACCACAGTCGCCGCCAACGCCGCTGCTGCTGCCGCCGCCGCAGCCGCAGCCGCCGCCGCTGCAGCCTATGCAATTGAGTTGCAACTGTTGCATTCAAGTGGGAACGGACGTGCCTCTCCGACGCTGCTCTCGTTGGCGGACCTGTTGAATGGCAGTGACGATTAGCTTGTACTTGAATCAAATACTCAAAACTCCACTCACACACACTCAGACACACTCACACACCATACACCATACACACATACATATAGAGCGCCTAGAGAGAATGTTGTTAGACAAGCTGCCCCCATGTGGCAGCGGACGTTGCATTAAGTATTTTTGTAGTTGCTTCTAGCCCATAACAAGCCAACCTGTCAATCTGTCAATCTGTCGGAAAGCCAGCACTTTAGACTTGAGACTATGTTTATTTGACCTTGATGGAGCTCTAGATATCTTCCAACTCCTCCAAGGCTCAGCCGTTGCATTGACAGAGATGCAAATCTCCTAATCCTCCCTCTCCTACTACCCAAAAAAAAAACGTTGTTTCTATTTCTATCGTTCATTTGTAAATATGTACTAGATCCTTAGTAATTGCTTACGAGAATATTGTTAATACTTATTATACATATATATAAAGATATATATACATATATATGAATATATATATATCTATCATACGCATTAAATAAACAAATCTAATATATAAATTTAATATTTATTGCCCAAATTATATAGTTAGAGATGAATTTAGTTTAACGAAACGCACTATATATATAACATATATATACATATATATAAATATATATATATTGTATCTGTCGTAGTATTACGGTATTATTTAATTGCTTCGCAAACAAAAATATAAACATAATGAGACATGATGAGCTAACGAATTGGTCTACTTTAAATGAGCAATGGATATTGACAATTGAAGCAAAGTGAATATCAGAAATTTGTACTTACAAATAGTTTAACCATAAGTCGTACCATAGAAGCCAAATAAAAATTATTAAAAAAACAACAACAAACCATAAAATATACTATATATATGCGATATTTTATTGTCCACCAAGGAACTGAGCACTCAAAGGGGAATCTTTTCCTTATTATAAAAGTCACAGATCATGGCGATACCTTTCTATATGGTGTTTGGTTCCAGACTACATCCATGTGTGATGGGAGCACCTCGTTGATGACATACCAGAATGACAATGATACCATCTATCAACTTATATTATATACCCACATACAAATGATTGAATGGTATAGAATATATTGCTATAGCTTCTGAGATCATCAAGATGCACCCAGATATACTTGTACAGACATATGACCGATATACCATACATATGCATAATTGACATATAAATTGATTTGACTATAGACAGACAAATATATACAAATAGATGGATACATATATAGATATCTACATAGTATATAGATAGAAAGATATGGACATGTGGAAATTTAGATGGATTTACAGATACATTTCAACTTAAAGATTGTTAGGTACGTAGATTACTGGATATAATCGCCTGTTAACTGATTAATCAGGGACCGCTGGTTGCAAACTTATCCTAAATAACCTGGTTAAGACCTCTACATGGATCTGTAAAACCAACTTTATTCATTCTAGACTTAAAATCTGCTTTAAGTTGGATAAGAACAAAAGCTGAGTACAGATTGCTACAATATACATTAAGTAAAGCCTAATTTTCTTTTTATAGTAGATACCTTCTAAGTTTTCCCAAATGGATATCTCTTAAAGGTCGTGGATGAAGTGCTTATAGCTAATTTTATAACTACGTTTACCCAAGGGATTATCAGAAATGATTACAAAATCGTTTCCAATTCATTTCCCTTTTAGTAGTATTTAATTAAAATAACAATTGTCGAGGTAAGTGAAAAATAATTTATTACAAAATATTATAAATTAATTGAGAGTGAGACTTTTTTCATTCTAAAATCTGTTTGTTTTTCTTTTCTCATTTAAAAGTGTTGATTTTCTTTCATTCCAGTTGCAACTAGTTAGCTTAAAAATTAATAAATCTCAATACATGCCAAAAATACACATATCTGATATCAGTATAAAAGATATACATACAATATATTTTCATTTTAAATCATTAACGTGTTGCATTTTCACAAAATATAATCTTTATGTAGTACAAAATGTTTACAGTATTCGTTTAGTTTGTTTTTGTTATATTTGTTGTTTTACCTAAATTGCTAAATACACTTACACAAAAATAAATGTCTTTTATAAATAGTGTTTTGTCTGTGTTTAGTTTGTGTGTGTGTGTGTTGTTTGTGTGTGTACAAAACCATGTATAAAAAATTATCAATATTATTAAAAACAAATTCACGTTCTTTAGAGTGCACAGCAAAATGATTTGTAACGAGCAAAAAACACGTAGATAAGGCAAACTTTATTAACAATTTACGACGAGCAGCTAAAACTTTGATAACTCTGCAGTGTTTCTATATATCTATATGTGTGTGTGTTTATATGTTTATGCAATTGTTTATGTTGTATATTTGTTTGTTTATTTATGTGTTATATATGTTTGTTTGTTTGTCTGTGTCGATGATAAGTGATACTGCAGCTGCTGCTGCTTGTTGTTCTTGTTGTTGTGACAGGTGACACCTTGTGACACATTTTCGATAGAATTATTGAAATATTACTCTTACTGTTATTGTTATTATTATTATTATTAGGCAATGGTTATATATTAAAAGCTCCACACCGTGTGAATAATATAATATTCACATAGATATATATATGTATAATTTTTAGTTGGGGGACTAGTTAAGGATTAATTCAACTAGGAATTTCTAAGTATTTTCTTCTTTTGTTGATGTGAGTGTATGTGTGTGTGCATGAGTGTAGGTATGTGTATATTATGCGTGTGTATGTGTGTGTGTGTGTGTTGTGAGTGAGTTAATGTTTAATAATATATAGATATAACTAGAGAGCATGTTTTATGTGTATTGCTTATAGGGCAGACAAACGCTGTCAGCACGATTCAGCTGCTGTTTTTAACGGCAATGTTATTCGTATCACCGATTGTTGCCTGCAGCTCTGCAGCAGCAACATCAGCACCAGCAGCAGCAGCACACTCATTCTCATTCTCCTGACCATCACCAACACCATCACAATCTGTTTGATTCTTTGCTGCGGAGGCGGCAGCCAGTGCTTCCTTACGCAGACGCTTCATTTCCAGCAATTGCTTCCGTTGCGCCTCACGTTTCATTGCAGCCACCGAATTGGATGCAGGTGGCTTGGAGCTGGCATTGTTACTGCCTGCTGTTTTCGTTTTAAGAATGCTCTTTGAGGTTCTCGACGATTTATTGACCACTGTCTCCGCCTTGGGCGGCTCGCTAGTGCGCTGGATGAAACAAAACAAAAAACAATATAACACATTGAACAAATGTTCATAGTGATTTCATGACATGACTCACAATCCAATCATTGGCCTTCAGTTCCTCAATGTCGGCGAATATGAAATCAACCTGCGTCACCTGCAAGTAAACCATATCCCAGAAGCCTTGTAAATCATCGAGTGTTGTGGGAAACGCATCCTCCGGCGAACGATTCAAGTTGTTGTGACAGAGACCTGTATACATAAAAGGGTGGTGTAAGATTGGGTTTTCATAGACAGGGTATGAGTTGTAGTTACCTTCGAACTGCTTCATCTTCTGAGAGACCAATAGACGCGCCTTGCCTGAGGCTGCGCGCAATAATCCGAAAGTGTCCTCTGTGATATCAGGATTGTTCTGCAAAAGTTTTAGTTTATGTTAGGAGGAGGCCAATTTCCATTTTAGAGTTTACTTACAGTCAAGGCATCGATATACTTCTCTGCTACGGCGGCCAGCGCGAGCAGACGAATCTGTTCCTCTTTGAGAATTTTCAAGAAGTAATTTCCATCCTTCTCCACAGGAGCAACAGCGACAGCAACAGGTGTTACGTCAAAAGTCTCGGGTGCAGGCTTGGGAACAGTCTCTAGGGTTGCCGAAATTGTTGTGGTGCTGTCGTACTTCTCGAGGCGCAGTGGCTCATGATCAACCACATCCAACGCGGCACCATTGATCAGTGGCAGCGGCACCTCAGGCGCTGGCGAAGTACGCGGCACGTTGCGCTTGGGCGAAACAGTTGGCAGCTGGGCCCGGAATTCGTGACTCAGGTGCCTAAATACGGGCAAATCCACATCCCCATTGTGGGCAGTCCTCGGCTGCTCCGTCTGTGAGCGAATGGTGGCCGTTTGCGTGCAGTTATTATGCAATTTCTTACGAAACTCGCAGTAGTCTTTGCTGGGTGAGAGTTGCTTAAATTTGCGGGACAGCTCCGTGCTCTGGGAGGATGGGACATCGAGCTCGTCCTGTTGCGATTTCTTTTGATGCCTGGGTACGGGCGACAAGCTTGTGCTATGCTTCTTGGGACTATAGAAACCTTGCGCCAGTGCGCCGGGTCCATAGAGACGCTCCACACGCTGCTGTATAAAGCTGCTGGTTGCTCCACCTTGAGATTTGTCACCTGTGCTGCCATTGCAATACAAATGATCACCATTCTCCAGGTGACCATTTTTACTGTTGTTATTGTTATTGTTCGTCTCGTTGATGATCATTGTGTACTTGGTGGCCGTGGCCGTCGCGGGCTGCTTGGTGAGCGGCATGCTGTGCAGCACTGGCGCTGCCAACGAGTTGTTGCGCTTACAATACTGGAGACTGCTTGTGGATGGGCGTATGGGCGATACCTCGCGCGACTTGTTGATGTCCTGCCGTATCTTGGAGTCGTAGGTGGTTAGGTTTGAGTAACCGTTGACACAGCAGGCTAAATTTAAATAGCTCGGCTTCTTCTCGACGGAATACGCGTCGCGGCTATTGCTGCTTATATTGTGCTGTGAATGCAACTCATCGGCTACGTCACTTGCGGCCGGCGGCGGTGACAGCACCATATGCACCCCACTCGCCTGCGGATCCAGATTGATGTAGGCGGTTGTCTTGATCGTACGCTGCGCCTGTGGTTGCAGCGGGGAGCGTAGCGTGCAACGCTCACGTATGTTTGCCGTGAACTCTCGTGTAATATCCTTCACGGAGATGGGCGTTGGGAAGTTTAAGCTGCCGCTGGTATCTAAAAATGTAAAGTGGAAATTTTCTATTAATGCGGAATACTAAAATTAAAGAGGAAACTCAACTGTAAAATGGAAACAAAAAGAAAATGAAAATAAAATCAAAAAAGTTTTTGTACATTAAACAAAAAACAGAAAACAATAAAAAATAATAAAGAGACGGGCACAGCATTGAGGTTAGGTGCAACACAACACAGTGTACACACTATTATAATATTTATATATACATATATATAGGTATATATAGGTGTTGGGTGTGCGTGTAGGAAGTGCTTGGTATACCTGATATATCGGATGAATCGGCGTCAACATCTAGTGAACAGCTGCCAATGGAATCCAAGCTGCGATCCATGAGAAGAACTTTCGGCTGCTAGAGACGATTTGTTAAAAGTATTTTTTGTTGTTACCTTTTGTATTATAAGTTTGAATTGTTTTCATTTAGTTTTTTGTTTTTGTAAATCTCAAAACAAGTTCAATCTCGACATTTTATGCAAAGCTTTAAACTTGCTATCTGCGATCCAAACTAACGCCCACTTCGGCTTCTGTTGTTGCTGCTGCTGGCTGCTGCCTGCTGCCTGTTGGTGCTGTTGCGTTTGGCTGTGCACTTGGAACGACGTGCGAAAGAGTAATGCAATAATTTGTAATCGTGAAAAAGAAGGAAAACGAAAACAAAAACAAAATCAAATGGGCGATGGCTTAACAAAATAAAATTTGCCATTTAAGCAAAGCGGAAACTCTGGGGGAAACAGATGGCGCCGGAGGAGAATGGAAGGGAGCCGATCACAGATCGTTTCGTTCGCTCGTTTTGGATAACGTCAAGGCGACAAATGAATAACTGTGAACATATGCGGGTGGGAGGCAAGGCAAAAATGTCTGCCAAAGCAGACGGCAAATAAACATGAACAACAACAGCAAGAACAACATGAGGAAGCACAGCAGACAAGCAGAAAGCTGAAAGCTTTTAAGCTGCGCACTATTGGAGATCATTTTTTCTCTTCTTTTGAAATCGTTTTGCTTATTTTTCTTCTATGCGCCATATTTGTTGTAGCTGTATCTATTATTGTTCTTGTTGTTGCTATTCTTGGTGCTCAGTCGGCAGCTTAAAAGCTGGGAGCAGCTATAACGGCACCGACTGACGTCCACATTTCCAGTTCCGCTTTGCTAACTTTCGCCGTTGGTTAACGTGTATTTGTTTTTGGTTCCTTTTGTTGCTCTTACTGTTGGTGTTGTTGTTGTTGTTGCTGGTGGTCCGCTGCTGGTGTTCGTCTTGAACCAAGTTTGTTCTTTCCACGTCTAATTCCCATAACATGACACAACTTGGAACTAATTACACAAACGAATAATTGGCATCAACAGAACGCCCCGGGCAGCAAAACTCCGGCACAACGGCAATAGCACCAGCAACAAAAACGCCAACTATTTATAATCCGGGCACAGTGGAACACCAAAGGGGAGAAAAGCGAATGAACAACAACCAAGAGACACGTTAAACGGCAAGAAGTCTCAGCCACAGAAAACATGACTATGTCGCTCAGTAGCGGCAGAAACAGCGGCATCGGCCGCTGGTATTTGGAGTCAACAGCCACACACAACCACAGCGACACGCAATATGTTCTATTTTAGTCACTGAAATTTATTATAATGACTTTAGAAAACGAATACAATGAGGCCGTCCCATTGCCTGACACAGAAAGGACAATTCCTTTGACATGAATGTGCTGTTACCGTTCAGGAAGTATGCAAATTTATCACAAATAATTTAGTGATACAAACACAAACACAAACACAGATACAGATACAGATTTACAAATGCAAACGCCACACATACACAAAGATGACAGCGCTGCAGCTCACGTACATGTACCGAAAACAGTACACGCATACAACTACTAATTAATTAATAAACAAGCTACACCCACACACCTCCAGCGCTCCTTCTTCTTCCAGTTGATGTTGTATGATTATTGAAGCGAATATCAGCTTTGTGACATAATTATAATTGCAATTAACTCGCGAATGTCTTTACTACTGCAGCGTTTGCGTTATTATCTTAACTGCGGCGATAGACGACCGATAAATTGTGGTGGTCGGTCGAGGAGAACTTTACGACAATAGAGATGGTACTTTCCAGTATCGATACCCCAAAAGTATCGCTTTTGTAAAATAAATATAAAGAATTAGTAACAAAGAATTTTATGTATCATAAATTTTCCCACGAAGTCAGCTTATCAAGCGAGTAACCACAAGTAATCAGTAAATAATTTGGATCATGAATAAATACTTTATGCGATAAGAATACCGGCGAACAAGTGCATTCGTTTCAAACTTGTTGAACAGCAGTAGCAGTATACGACTGGTCTGTATAAATACATGTGTATGTGCATGCATGGCGCTCATAGCTATTCTCTCTTGCTAAACGTTCCGTTCTCACTTGAATTTCAGATTTGAAACCGGTACGACGTACTCGTTCTTGCAAATTTATTCTGAAGGAATTGTTTACCGAACTGTTAGTTTTTGATACTCAATTGTTATTCCGCAGGCAATACTAAATTATTAAAATGGCATCGATTCCCAGTGAAATGAAACAGCTATTCGAGTAAGTAAAAAGCCGCAAATTAATTTTTATATTTTATCTGAGTGTAAGTTCGTCTACGTCTGCTTGTGTGGGGTTATGAATGCGGGGTGACGATGCCAATTTGCATGCATACATACATGTATCATACATGTATCCTGCTTATCTTCCTATTGTCTGAGTCTTTTTGCGATATGGCTATAGCACAACAAATGAAAGTGCACGCCCATAAAGCACAAACGTTTTAATTGATACTCATACTAATAAAATGTCAACGAGTGCACAAAAGAGTCTATTTGAGACGATGTTCACTTTATCGGCCGGTGAAAACAAACACCTTAGAAAATGTTGCAAAAGCAAAGTCGCAGTCTGCTGCTCTTTTTTTCAATCATAAAAAGTCAAAAAAAAGATAAAAGTCTGTAAATCTTTTTTCGGCGTGTCGAAGTCCAAATGCTCTTCCAGGCACGTAATGTCTCTGTCTTACATATTATATTTTATCTACGGGATATAAATAAATCTATAATATAAATTCAAAGATATATAAAATCATATATAGACGTTGTAAGAGTTCATTCTTTTTATCAGAGAAGAAATTCTTGGTTCGTTTCAAGATAGAAAGAAACAAGAATTATCAATCTTGTAAACCACAACTTATCAAGTAGTGACAAAGTTCCCACTATAGATTAGCAGTGAATTTTTTATGTCTATATATTATAAAACCTAATCTTATTTTTCGGTGTAGGTTTGTTGAGAGCAAAAAAGGCGATTACATTGAAACCCTGCGAGCTGCAGTGGCGATACAATCGGTCTCCGCCTGGCCAGAGAAGCGTGGGGAGATTGACCACATGGTTAATTGGACAGCTGACAAGTTGAAGGCACTCGGCACTGAAATCGAACTGGTTGACTTGGGTAAACAAACGCTGCCCTCGGGACAGGAGTTGCCATTGCCCAAACTTTTGCTGGGCACTTTGGGCAAGGATAATTCCAAGAAGACTGTGCTAGTCTACGGTCACTTGGATGTGCAGCCTGCTCTGATAGAGGATGGCTGGGATACGAAGCCTTTCGAGCTTACTGAGGTTGATGGCAAGCTCTATGGTCGTGGTGCGTCTGATGACAAGGGACCCGTCCTGTGCTGGATCCATGCTATCGAAGCGTACCAGAAGTTGAACATTCCACTGCCATTAAATATTAAGTTCGTCTTTGAAGGCATGGAGGAGTCCGGCAGCGAGGGTCTGGACGAATTGTTGATGGCACGTAAGAATGATTTTCTGGCCGATGTGGACTACGTGTGTATCTCAGACAACTACTGGCTGGGCAAGAATCGTCCTTGCCTGACCTATGGCCTGCGTGGTCTGGTCTACTTCGAGTTGCAGGTTGAGTGCGCTTCCAAGGATCTGCACAGCGGCCTTTATGGTGGCACTGTGCACGAGGCAATGTCCGATCTCTGCTATCTTCTTAACACCTTGGTCGACAAGGATACTAAAATTTTGATCCCCGGAATTGAACGTGATGTAGGTATTCCTTTTAATTTTGAGTGCTTCTGTTGCTAAGGCCTCAGATCTTTCTCCCAATAGGTTGCTCCCCTGTTGAAGAACGAGGAGGATTTCTATAAAAATATCGACTTTGAAGTGGCTGACTATAAGTAAGTTTGTTAATCTTATCTAAGGCTGCATCGTAAATCATAAACTTGCTGGCCTAATCTCCACTCACTATGTCTCTCTCTCTTCTATCTTCAAGGAAAGACGTTGGCGTCGACCACCTGCCCCACCAAGGCGACAAGACTAAATTGCTCCAGGCCAAATGGCGTTACCCCAGTTTATCCATTCATGGCGTTGAAGGTGCTTTCTATGAGCCGGGAGCAAAGACGGTTATACCAAAGAAAGTCATTGGCAAGTTCTCGATTCGCCTGGTGCCCAACCAGGATCCCAAGCACATCGAGGAATGCGTTGTCAAGTATATCAATGACAAGTGGACCGAGCGTGGCTCACCCAACAAGATGAAGGTTTGCGAGATTAAAATTTTTATATCTGTAACTATTTTAAAGGCTTTTGATTTTCCATCCAGGTGACACTGTTGTCAGCTGGCAAACCATGGACTGAGGATCCCACTCATCCCCACTACGAGGCCGCCAAGCGTGCAGTGAAACATGTTTTCAATGTCGAACCAGACATGACACGCGAAGGTGGTTCCATTCCAGTTACACTGACGCTACAGGAGACCACTGGCAAGAACGTGATTCTCATTCCCGTGGGCGCCTGCGACGATGGTGCACACTCTCAGAACGAGAAGATCGACATCTACAATTACATTGAAGGCGTAAGTTTTGGACTCTTTCAGATTCTCTTCATATTTCTCTACAACTCGATTATCCTTGTAGACCAAATTGCTGGGCGCCTATTTACACGAGGTTGGCAAATTGTAAAGCCTCTATTGGGGACAGAATCCTTAACGTGGTGGACCATCACGTGCATTTTTAACGAATATATATCATATATATATATACGCATGCCAAAATCCACAATAAACCATTTATCTTTTGTAAACGTCTTGTATTCAACAACGAATTAAAAATTAACTAGTGCTTGTGCATCCTTGGTTTTAATCAGTCCAGGCATCGCCATATTTGTTCTTTCTACCAGGGGTTATTCCAATTGATTCGTTTGGTGTCTCCATTGGACGCTGCTGTTGCTGAGGTGGTGCCTCGTATGGTTTTGAGTAGGTGCTCTGTTGACGTTTCATGTACTCCTCCCGATTCTTTCTGCGCAAATCTTCATAGGACTCGCCTGGCTTGGCCGGTTCCAGCGGCAATTCAGGGTCAATCAATGTGGTGGTAGCTGTGGAATAGTAACAAATGTTTCAATGAAATGAATCCATATAAATATTGTATATACATACAATCCAAGGTAGGCCTATAAATGTCGTCCAGGCCTGACATCGTCGGCCGCGATTCGGTATCCAAGTTGAGTGCTGTGTTGCGTTTCGGTTGGTAAGCCTCATCGGTGTACATATCGGTAGAGCTGGGCGTAAAGGGAGCCAGTGTGAAGGCACGTCCTAGATTCTCATCTGGTGTTATGGAACTTATGACACCGCCTCCATGCCGACGTTGGCGAAGTATTTCACCCAATCGTGAATTCGGCAATCGCATTATTTTTTCAGCACACTTTTGCTGGTAGCTGAACTTTCCCACAAAATAGCCCAGAATGACACCCATGACGACTTTGGGTATTGCTCCATACTGGCCATTTCCTCGTAGGTATCCATTCTTTACACCAAAGTACGCCAATAGCCCCAAACCAGTACCAAAAGGCAACGACCGCTGGAAAAATGATTCCTGATTGCATTCACGTAACGCCTTCAGCTCCTCCGCACTAAAATGGTAATCTGTCTGAAAAATTATTGATTTATCAATAACTGTTAAACAAATGGAGGTTATGTTAAGGACTTACCAGTGGATGCTGGTTGCCTGGCAGCTGCTTGTTATCTTCACTTAGCGGTAGATCCATAATTCGAAAATATACAAAAAGTCATGAAATTACACCTGAAAAACAGCAAACAACTCTGTTCACGAAACCCGCCGGTCCCAACAATTGTTGATAGCCTATCGATACATCGGTATAAAAGATATTTTGAACGATACGATAATAACGGCTATCGGAAGACTTTGTTCATGCCTGTGGGCTCGGTTAACGTGCTATGATTTTGTTTATTGTTTGAAATGTTATGCTTTATTGAAGAATAAAAGAAAAATATATCAAAGAAACATTATACCGATTAATTTCTTTCTCTGCAATACTGGTAGGGAAAGTTTTTTTGTTTCTTAAATTTAAATTTCCCACTATTTTAAAATTTTAGCGCTTGTTTAAACTATGCAGCAGAAATTTGTAGAGTACTTTTAGGATATTCAGAAATAGAATTACTCAGGTCCTTAACCTGTTCCAGACACTAACTTCTAAGCTGTATATTATATTTAATATAAGAGATGATGCTGCAAGTATTTACAACTAGTTATTGCTTAAAAAAAGGGAATTTTTTAAATAGTGTAAATAGAAGACTTTCTCATGGGAGAATACAGATTAAAAAAAGGAAATCGATTCGTTTATAGGTCCTGCAGCATTACTAAGGCTGCAACAATTACCAAAGTTATTTAACTGATTTAATCGTTAATGAAACAAAAGACTTTCAGAATAGCTGTAAATCGATGGAGACGAGTGAATAATATTGGGATTGCATTAAAATACCCTTTTTGCGAACAATCAACAAGTTGCCAGCGAGCAAAACAATAAATGAAAGTCTGGTTACCAAAATTGGTAACTGGTTGAAGTCAAAGCAATGTCAAGCCAGACGTCAGTTAGCCAGTCCCAGTCCCAGTCGCTGGACAATTGACAAAACATGAACCAGCGCCTGCGCCTTATTCGCCTTCACATGGATAATTTCTTGTGAAAAATCTCAGCTTCGTGTACTCCAACTGACTGCGTCTCTTGCATGAATAAAATCAAAACAAAGCAAAAGGAACGCGGCTCCCAAAGCCAGCGCCAAATGCAGTTAACAGATTGCAGCTTGGCTTAGCTTGGGTGATGCATCGATGCATCGTCAGTTGGTGGCAAGTTGCCTGTGTTTGTGTGCGCGTGCCTGGCATGCGAAGCGAGGCCAGAGGCCTAGAGACTCCTTGGGTTGCACCTCATAGACAGTAATAGCAGTAATGGACGAAAGCGAAACACCAGCCAGGTGTCACTCATCACAGTCTGACCTTGACCCAGCTAAGCGTCATCTTGCATCTTAAAGCAAACGGTAAAATCAGGTTCATTACACGTTGCCAGCAAAACCGGACAGCTACCAGTCTGTCCTCTTCATTGGCTAGAACTCATGGATCATGGCACATGCCACATGCCACATGCTACTGCAACTGCCGCAGTTGCTGTGTCTGCTGCCAAGTTAATTTATTCTTGGCCTGATTACAATGTGCAGCTTTGCGTATGGCTAACGATGCATGTACAATGCCCGTTGATTAGCGACCACCTGCAAAACTCATTTGCATCTGGCGACGGCTTATTGCAGGTGATTGCGGAACTCCTCAAAGCCTAACAAATTGATCAATAAACGGAAGAGATTTGTTAGTCCCGATTTATCTAGGAACCATTTGATACTAGCGCCAGTGACTGTTCCAGTGGTCACGTTTTGGTCATAGATATTTGGTGCAAGGCGAACCCAATCTATTCTAGGAATGGGCCCAAAAGTGAAACTACAGTTATCAGTTGTTACCTACTAATTTTACAAGCTATCATAATTACATTTTGGTAAGACGATGCGTCAAGTCTCATTTGAGGCAAACATCGCTTTGTAACTGTATTCACCGCCAAAAGGGGCCAAACCCTAAATGGGGATCACGTCGCACATATGCGAGTAGATCAAAATTTCATGGAGGAGTCCCACCGAGGAGAGGCCTGAACAAGCTGTTATAGAACACCACGTAGAAACAATTAATGTTTCTCCACTTCTGTTTTTACTTTTTCTCTTTTTTGTCGTTTTGTTTTTCTTGAGTAACTGAAGAAGGCATCGGAGTATAACACCTATGCCTAAATGTCCAGTGCCCAATGAGGCGGAACACGCACGTTTCTGTATCTCCAATTTGGCGCTTTCCATATTAAAAATTTTCGGCTTGACGACTGCACCCCAAAGGCTGGGAATGGGTCTGGGTCTGGGTCTGGGTATGGGCTCATGTCTTTGGACGATCGGATTGGATTGAAAGCGATTTGGATGCAATTGGTTATGAAACATAGCTGGGGATTGACGGTTAATTGTAAGTTTCCGGTTCAGTGCAACTCATTTGCCTAACTCGTCACTGGCTTCAGCTACTCCATTGTGACTCTCTATGTCAGTCTGGCAGTCTGTCACTTTGTCAGTAGTTCAATGAATCCCAGATGAAAATGAAAACCGGGAGAGTCAATGAAAAACTTTTATTTAGGTTAACTGCCTTGTCGCATACGGCAGATGCGGAAATTAGCAAACTGGACGCACATCATCAAAGCTCATCTTGAGCGGAATCGTAAGCGTTAATTGCTGGCCACAAAATGTGGTAATATGAGGAAGAATGATTATATCATAACGTTAACTTTCCATACTAAACATTCCAATTGGGAATGTTATTAAATATGATTTTAATGAAATTGATAATACACACAGCGTTGGCGGTCCGATATCATATCGGAACGTATATCAATATTGACTGAAATTAACTTTAATCTCACTGTCAACACTTGTCAACAAAATAAGGTAAGCCTATCATATGCAAGTCGCTAAAAATGTTAGTCATGTGTTTAGATAGATTGTGCAAACTTTTGTTATACTTCAATACATATTCAGCAGATGATTGAGCAGACTTTGGAGTTCGAATGAAAAACTCAAGGAGTAGCTATATCATATATACATTTTCAATAGAATATCTAAAACAACCTGTCTGCCACATGTTGCACTTACTCCAATTGGAATGGATATATGCCTCATAAGAAGTTCTATCCATTTGTTATTCCTTCGCAATTGCACTTGACATCTGGCACAAAGTAAATAAATGAATATATAACATTCGACAAGAAAGATAGAGTTCCCGTGATTAATCATCATATCGATAATTGAAAGAGGTTTGTGTTAATATTTGTTTGTCCTAAGTGACAAATTTATTTGTCACTCAAAGTTAAGCTAATGGCATTAATAAATATCATGACTATCTAATCGAGACCCAAATCAGCTGAGTATACTTCAGTTTTTGGGAAGAGAAAGGAACTTTTTCTTGACTCCCAAATTTATGTCCATATTAATTAATGTTTACATTTGGAAAACTAAAAATAACTTAAGTAATTAATTTAATTTATCTAATCATAAATTGGTTTCTTTATTTTAAACTCAAATTTCTATATTTCAAACAGAGCCAGAGCTATAAGTTATTTATTTAATTGGATGTGAATAGTAAGTGGAAACCAGTAAATAATTCTGAGCTTGACTGTGTTTATTAATTGTATCCTATATCTTGGTATATATACTATATATACCGTATTGACTGAGAACAAACAGTTTGTACAGGGTGTTACGCAAGTTATCGGCTGGAAGTGGAATATAGTTACACACAAATATCTCTATATAAACAATCATCTGATACATGACGAACAATCGATCTATTATAGACTGCTTCACCCCAATACAGATCTTATCAATACGTATATATATTTATAGGTAATCTAACTGAAAACATTTCTTTCACTCGTATGTATACATCATCGTTTTTAATGACGACAACTTCTGATTGTTGCTGAATATGAATATATATATATATATATATATATGTATGGTATTTAAACTTGTTTGTGAAATTGGGCAAACTTTCGGCTGGGATCTGTTTTCGCACTGACGTCAGGTTTATTCAAGGTTATGGCAATTTGCAATTAAAATTTTGGGTATTTCTCAACCGAAATTCATTCAGTCTGAGTTTTGTTTCTTCTGCGTTTATCAGACCTGTTTTCGCCATTGGACACTTCCGATACAATTGACGTATACAAGCCGAAGACTCGCACTCCGATGGGGCAGGTGAGGCGTCTTCTACTGGATTTGCCTTTCGCAAGTATTAACAGCAGTAAGATAAACAAAGCGCTAAGATATAAATATAAAAGGCAGAAAGCTAAAAGAAAATACACTACTGTGGGGTATATTAGTTTAAAGAACTAAAAAGTATAAATGAAAATGGGAAGTAAATAATTTGCACATAAGAAATTAATATATATAAACTTTGCATTGCTTTGTTTTTGTTATGCAAAGTTAGGGTATTCGAGAGTCTGTTATACCCTACATTTGTTTGTCAACATCTTCGTGCTCAGGCGATTCTTTCTAATCATGCAAGGTTAAAGGCAAACAAACACACGCCATGCCTTATACATATAGTATACATATATGAATAGTATATAGTATATAGTATAGTATTTCGGCTAATACTTATGATTAAATAATATAAGAATATTTCGTTGATGAGATAAGCTATTTTTTAGCCAGACAACATTATGAGAGCTGGCAAATTGAAATCTGTTTAATTAAAGACCGACTAAATCTGAGTGGCAAATATATTAAAAATAGCTTTGGATTGACGCGTGCCCAACTGAAAATGTAGATAAAGCTCGTCGATCCCATGTAAAGAATGAAAATACTGTTACGATTTGAAGTTTTGCTGGTGATATCACCAGGTACACCCTATATAATAAATACTGACTGTGCGGAATTATTAAATGTTGTTTCTGACTCGAATTGTGCGCGAGAAATGGCGATAAGATAAATTCTAAGTCAAATATTTAACATTGGTATTAACACAACTTTTGCCGCTCAGCAATCGTTAAGACCTAAAATTTAATATATTCGTATACCCCACACGCATTATAAGTACGTGAGTATGTGTGAGCATTTGAAACAATGATAGAACTTACGTTGACCATTAACTTTGACCCAGAAACCCACTAAAACGTAAACAAAGCCCACCCCCACACACAACAGGTATACAGAATTCTGCGACTTCTATTATTCCAACGACAATAAGCTATGCTTTGATCATAATTGGCCAGACGACAATATGAACACGCAACTGTCCCCATAATACTTTCAGTTAAAACGGCAAACGAATTGAACCGAAGGTATACAAATTTGGAAACAAGTAAGCCCCAAACTGCAGCACATCCGTGTTTTATCAGCAATACGAGATACGCCATTGATAAGATAGTACGATTGGGTGTTGGCTGCAAGCAACACTCAAAAAAGTTATTCATACGTATGTTATTTATGTAAGGTGTGGGGAATTGGGAAAAACGCACAGTTCTGCGAACCTCACATCATTGATAAGAATATCGCTAAAAGTTCACCTATTGACAGTTCTCCACATTTCGCTCTCAAAGCCTGAGTCAATTTTTCAATTCTCTCAATTGATAACGCAGCGTTAGTTTTTTTGCTACACTTGTAATGTGCGAGCTTACAGTAGATCGCAAAAACAATTCAAAATTAACTCAATGTAGCGAATCTATTACTTCTTTGCATAATTGTCGCTGTGTGAGTGTGTATCTGTTTTCGCTTCCACGTGGTTCTACTAGGAATATTAGGTGAGAAAGCAGCTACCACCACTAACAAACTATACCGGTGCAGAGGTACGAGAACAAATAATTCTGCTCAATGAGCAATTAAACGAAACTCACTCCAGCTCCAACTCTCCACGTAGTCATGAGGTGATAATGACAACAGCAACACCAACAACAACTGTTAGTGTATTGGCAAGCACAGGCAGTTTTTCGCTCAGTTTTCAGCGATCGAAAATTCGCTCATTATGAGCTCACTCCAGCTCCAGCGCGCCGTTTGATTTCGCCACAGCTCTCTCTCTCTCTGCCGGTGGACGTGCGCTCCCATGTGTATTTATATGTGTGCGAACCGGTGGTGAAGTTTCATTTCGGTTTACTCAGTGTCGCATTGTGCGAAGGTTTTAACATTGCGTTTATTCGGCGTTAAGCTTTCTAACCGAACGGTCGTGTGTCTCCGCTCTGCTACGCTCCGGCCAGCCAGGCATTAAGTTTCGCCGCGATTCACAGTTGCGACCATCAACGCGGTTCAACTGAATTGAAATCTTTTTGGCTACGATCGCGCTACTTCACCTCACTCCACTCCGAACACATATAGGAACATACGAACACCTCGTGGAGTGCGTATGCAAAGCCAGCCGTGTGTCACAGCCGAGTGAGAGACAGATCCCAATCCCTCCCGAATCTTCATCGTCACTGCCGCTTTAGGTAATTAAAAAAACAGAAATAAAAAAAAAAACAGAAACAACAACCACAACAAACAAGTGCAAACATAATCAAAGTACCAGATATTTAGATATAATTTATGGCTGCAGTTAGCTTGCATGTTCATTCATTCTCCCCTCTCTCTCTCTTTCTCTGAGTATCTCTGTGTGTGTGTGTTTGGTGCTCGCTTTTGCTTAGCTTTTCGGTGACATTTATCGGCTGTTTGGGGCATTTCGTTTGCGCCTCTTTCAGTCTCGTTTTCGAAATTCTTTTTGTTGTGTCTTTTGTGTGAATCTTTTTTTGCGCCGAAACCAAAATTGATAGCGTACACAGCCGACAGCCGCCAGTCGCAGCGCAGCCAGCCAGGTCGGAAGATCTTCAAACTTGAAGATCGCAATAAACGCGTTGAAGGACTTTCTGTGAAAAAGATTTAAGCAAAAAATACAAAAACAAAAAACAAAGAAATAAATAACAAAAATTTTTAAATTGTGCCGGCGCAACGTAAAACAAAAGTGCAAACCGAAGAAAAGACAAAAACATAACGTATATATATAGACATACATACATATATACATACTTTTATATATATAGAAAATATAGCCAGCAGATTAAAAGATGTGTGTATAAGAAGTGCTACTGCATACTAAATAGTCTAAGCCAAAAAATCAAAAACGTGCTAAAACAATCTGAAAATTGTTCAAGTTCAAATTGTGGCGTGAGAAAAGCTTCCAATAGCTTCTGTTATCTAAGTTCAAGGCCTAGGCCTAGGCTTACTAGAGGACCATCAGTAGCCCCGCCCCAGAGCTAGAGCAGTGTATTTCTAAGTGATAAGGGAATACACTTGTTGAGTGAGTGATAGTCGACTTATACTATAGGGTATAGATATATATTCAGTGTAAATGCGAGTGTACGATTGTAATACATGGAAAAACAAGATGTTATGAGTCGGGGATGAAATCAGAGCATTTATGCAATTTCCAGTTCGAGTTGAAGTTGCAGTTGGATCGTTTTTTATTACCTATAATTTTACCTGTGTGTGCGTACTTTTTTGCGGTTGGCGCTGATCTGCGGCAAACTTGACCCTCTTTCTCAACCGTCTGAGCGGTCTGAGCAGTCTGAACAGTCTCAGGCGTCTCGACAGTTATTGTTATATAATTGCCTAAAGCCACGAAACATACGTCGACACGAGTAAACCTTAATAAAAATAAAAACGAAAAAAAAAGTGGTTACTTTAACCCCCCTTTGGCAAAACGGGCACTTAAAATAACTAAAAATTACTTAACAAAAGTCGAAAAAAATATAACTGAAAACCTTTTTTTACCCAGCAAAGATCTTGGCGATTACAAAGCTAAAAAAGTTGAAAAAAAAGGAAAAACATGAAATGATATTGTGAAAACGCACTGACGCATTTTACGTTCATGTGAATTGTTAATGAGTGCGATACCAAAATAATGAGTACTTGCCTCAGTTAGTACTCAGATTGTACTCGTAGGTGCTAGATATGGTTATTTATCTGGCTATCTCTTTATCTATTTGCCTTTCATTTCTTGCATTCTCCCGACTTTTACGCAATCGGCAAATGAATCTATGTAATTTGTTTGTTTACTTTTTACTAGAAGCGATTACAGATATGGCAACAGATCTTGCCACTTCTCGAGTGTCTCAACACTTGCAGTTAAAGCCAATTGAGAATTCCTCAAACAACATAGAGATACTTGAGGTTGAAGAGGGTGTTTAGATATTACGCAACAGTTGTCGTTCTCTGGAAGCTGCTATGCAAATATATATATCATATGGTAAATACTCGATACTCAACTCAGACTCGATACCCAGAGCCCGGACAGGTGCTAATTTGTAGCGCATAATTCACAGAAATGTGTGAGTTCGCCTCCAACGTTTCAACGAAACAACTTTTTATGGCCCATAACTCATCGAGCGAGTCCGCAAAAAATAGCAAAAGAAAAAGGAAATAGCATATAATAAACTCTATATAACACGCCTTTGGTCCCCGGAGATGTTGTTGCCTGTGACGCTCGCACCCTTATCGAAAATATATATAGTACCAGCTATAATATCAGATTCTATTTTTGAACAACATTTCGACTTTCGACTCCAACTGCCAACTGCCAACTGCCAACTGATGTTTCTTTCTACCGGTTGCCATGTCACAGGCTGTGACGTCACGCAAGTGTTTCAAACAAAAGTAGAAGTAGATCTCTATTAAGCCTCTTGGATACGGTTATCTTGGGTCGTCGAACAGGTTTCGCCTTGCCGAATTGCTAATTTATGGCCAAGTTGATGCCCTCACTTAGGCTTTTATGTGTCTGTCACGTTACGATCAATGTAAGAGTTCTTAGCATATCTCTTAATAGATATAATATATTACATAATCGTCTCCAGTTTTGGATGAAGTTGAGCTGGGATCACGCGTTTATATAAAGTTCAATATAATAGCAGTTCAGCTAGAGGAAATACTGATCGTATGAGAAACTTTTTGCACTATAGTACTTATCATTGGATACATACATATATATATATATATATATATGTATATGGATTATCGCACAGGCTGGCGTCCAGAGTCTGGAGTTTCGGTTTTCCAGCGTAATTTTGGTGTACGCTTTCGTCTTTGCAACTTGAGGAAACGATAAAAGAAACCACAGAAATTGTGTAAACATGGAAAGAGGCCCATTTCGGGTGATATGTGCCAACCTTGTCCCTATTAGATAGAAGTCGCTTTGGTTTGTGGGATGAGTCAAATCATTCTGTTGTCGATAAGCAACAACACGCACTTATCAAAGCCCAATCAAAACAAAGTGAACTCGTCGAGTTGCCCCAAGAACAACAATAGAGAGAAGCATTTAAAGCTCAAGAGCTCAAGAGCTCTTTCAATCGCCTTTCCTAGTGCATTTTGTCATTTGGAATAGACGCCAACAAATCCAGGGGCTCAGCGTGAAGTGCACATGACTGTTGGGTAGCTGGTTGGCCAGGGTTGCCAGGCCTGTTTATAATAGCAATCGCTTTGCGCGCTTCCCCCTTGACGATAAGATAAGCGACGTCTCCGATAAAGCCATATATACTGTATACTATATACAATATACATTGTATTTGGCCTCGAGGCACGACTATTAGTTTTTATTTATAAGAGTGAAAAACCTAACTGTAGATAGAATTTCCTTTCCGTTTATTAAATTGTTAATACTTTTCCGAGGAATCCGCTTTTATGGCTTGTTTATAAACAAATGCGAGATGCTTGCTTTGACGTAGGGATAGTTAACATCTGGATTTACTAACAGGTGGCTTCACATTCCGTGCGAGGTGAAAGGAATATTCTGGCAACGCTGTCGCTTTGTTTTTCTTTCCTTCTCTCTTTTTTTCATCAATGAATATAAATTTTTGCATTTGAGGAGGATTTATTTATAGCGCACGCCAAACAATTTGGTCAATTGGCAAAGGCAAATCAAAGGCAGACGCGAACGAACATGCACGATAACATATATAATAATAATAGTTTTTGTGTCTATATTTTTATATAGTTTTTGTGACTATTTTTTAGTTTTAAGTGGCATCAAATTTAGAAGGCTGCGACCTCGGCTGCTGCTGCTGCTGCTGTTGCTACTGTTGCATCCAACGCAGTCGGATGATAATAAACTGAGCTCGCCCCCAGCTCGGATCGATTGCACAGAGTTGCCAGCAGGCAGTTGGGCTGCGGTGGCGTATGAGTAATCTGCAGGCCACAGAGTCGGCCGCCAGTTGGGGAGCGTCGGGTTACGTGACAATATGTTGGACACGTTCGACGCATATTAATCAACTGGTCGCAGCACAAATTCGCTTGACACTCTCTAAGTGGGAGGAGGTGGAAAGGGGGGGCGAGAGGGAGGGAGGGAGACAGATAGGCAGCTCATTAGGCTGGTGATTTGTATGGGAAATGGAAAATGCATTGTGTGTAGATTTTGTAGCTTTGTAAATAGTCGCTGACCACGCACAGTGTAGACGCTTTGTCTGGCTAAAAGGCGGCAACACTTAACGGCTTGCGAGTTGGCTAAAACTGTTTGGGAATTATAAAGCTGAATAACACTTTTTGTTCCTATATTTTCCTAGAGTCACTTTCACAGTTCATTGCCAAAAGTGATTGCCAGTAATTGAGATTTGCATGGAATAGGAATGGGAAGCTGCGGCGGCAATGACAAAGTTCGTTAAAAATGAATTTAGAGACTCGCAATTAAAGTGCTAATTATGAACAATTAAAATCAAAGTCAGTGGCGGTCGCAAAAATAGTAGTTAAATATGAAAGAAAATAAACACACTTAACTTTTTCCGCAAGTCACTCGATTTGAAATTGCCCCTGTCTCATGTCTAATGACTGTCTATATAGTATACAGATATATACATGTATATATATATAGATATATATATATAGTTGCACTTTCGATTTGAATTGAAAATTGTAGAAAAAAACAAATTTAACTTTTGTTTTTGGCTTTATTTTTCAGCTCTGGAACGGATTGGCATCCATTTATGTCTTTTAAAAGGTAATCAGCTCACACATTAGCATGCCAAGCGATCAGAGATCAGAGAAACAGCCTTACACACACACGCACACACACACACGCACACGCACACGCACACCAAATTGAGCTGTATACGAGTCGTAGCATTGGCATTCCCAAATTCGCGAACAGTTCCAAGCCGTTGAGATCTCCCAATTTAGTGGCGACTGACTTCAACTTTGAATCGCATCGTTAGTCGGGCTCCCATCTCAGCCAACATCATCATCATCATCATCATCATTATGATAATCATGAAACCAGTTCAGAAAACCCGCCAGAAAAGTTGCCAAGACTTGCCTTGTCCGCCCCCTCCCCCCGCAACTATTACCACGTTGCAGCCGCTTCTTTTTTGCTGCTGTTGTTGTTACCAAACGGTGGGTGCCGGCCGGCAAGTCGGCCTGGTCTAAAAGCAAAACAACAAGTGGTCATAACTGTCAAATGCTCTCTGCTTCTGCCTCCGCCTCCGCCTTAGCCTCAATGCCTCGGTGCTACGGTCTTGTGCCTCTGTCTGCATTCAAGCGTTCGGCAGCCACTGCCAATGGCCAACGGCAAGTGGCGTCGCTGTTGCCAATACTCAGCCACTTTAATGGCCAACAATCGTGCGTGCTCTTAACGTGTCAACTGCCAAGTGGCCGGCGATGGCTGTGGCTATGGCTATGGCTGTGGCTATGCTACCAGTAGCTTCACCAGCACCAACAGATCTCTGATCATGCGATCTTCAGCTCTTCCACTATTCTGCCCATCGACCCAGCCGTATAGATATATTTATACATAGTTTATTAAACTGCTACCAAAACCTAACCGCGGGCTAATTTGTCCACAGGACCATGTACACTTATGATTGTTACTTCGTGAGTGTGAGTGTGTGTGTGTGTGTGTGTGAGTCGAGGTGTGTGTGTGTTTGATGCTGTTGTTATTCTTAAGCATTTGGCGGGTCTTCCACTTCTGTGCCGCAGCAGTGGCCTAGCCTGAGGGCTGTCTGCACGTGTCTTTGGCAACACTGTGCTACAAAATATAGTAAGAGCCACAGGGAACTAATTGAACTTGGCTCTTGAGTCGTTCAAATGAACCAGCTCAACTTGAACTGTTGCTCTTTTTCATATCAAATGTTTGTAAGCTAATCAGAAAGAAGTTTGCAATTAGTTTGAGGTTTAGACTTGGAACCAGTTCGTTAAACGAACTTAGGGCTGAACTAGTTCTAGTTATTATACTCTCTATTCCCTTTATATTCTTTATAGAGTTTTTGTTCGTTTTCACACTTCGCTTCTCAAGTTGATTTCTATTGTTTACACGCAGCTTTGTGTACTCAGTCAATTCTCGTGTTGCCTAGTGTAAACACTGTGCGACTCGACTCGATCCCACATAGTTATCCACATATGTTGCAATTGTATCTGTAACTATGTATCTATGTATCTGTATCTTTGTATCTATGCGGCTAACGACTGAGAACGAAACGCATTGGCAGGTGCAATTGGCCAATAATTTCACGCAGCTGTAGGAATATTTACGGCATGCTGTTAACTTTTATTGTTGGCCACAAATTGCCGAGCCCGAAATCGATTTAGAATATTGAAATCGAAATGTTATGCAAAAAAGTTAATGAAATTTAATGCCAATTCTTGCTGACTTTCGGCAATTGCAATTAATCATTCCAAAGTGTTTTAGCCATTGTTTTGATTCAATGCAGTTGGCCTCGAGGCTCTTCTGACCCGCTTCGACTTTCAGTTAGAGCTAATCACACGCCTCAAATCGGAAGCAGCTGAAGTGTTAATGAATGTAATTCATTGTTGTTTCTATCTGAATTTGTGACAAGGTCTTCACTTCTAGTCGCTTTTAGTCAGTTTTAGCTTCAACTCAAGCTATTAATAGAGGCTACGCAATCGAATGGATACACACCCAGAACTTCTAGCAAAGAAACCCACGCGAATGAGAGAAGCGAGGATCCCCTTTTGGTCAGAATCCAATTAAGTTGTTATTCCAAAATGTCACCCAGCCGATTCGGCTGTTTCCCGGAAAGCAGCAGGGCACATGTGTGCGATCATCCAGCATTCTGCAGCCTGTTCGTTATACGCCAATTATCGCAGCAGCACATACTAATTTAACCTAACTATATATATACTTATATATATATATATATACAGATCTGCTTCTGTATCAGTTTCTCTCAATATCTCGCTAAAACGAGTACGTCTGCTGCCTTACAAATTGCGGGTACGTGGCTCAAGTCTAATCCGTAAAAAACTCGTTGCAGGTGCAAACAATTATTAGGCATTGATTAACTGAATAGCTGTTGCCTCTAACGTGATTCTAATTAAAAACTTGGTTCAATGAAATGTCAAATGTGTTTCCTTCAAGCACACATCGGGAGCTAGAGGCTAAGTTAACACTCGCTTAGATATTTCTATATAAATACTCAATAATTATATGGCTAATTGTCGCTTAATTTGTTACTTGATAGAGATCAGTTCAAAGACAAATCTGAGCAATCATAATAGAGATATCTGCGATATATTATTAACTTAATCAAATAAAGATCAAGAGAAGGAAATGCATTTCTGCGGCTCAAAGATCAATCACACTTAGCACTGAGACTCCAATTATAATCCAATGATCTATCTCTAGGAGGAAGTGCAGCTGATCTAATAACAGATCAAAGTTTAGATCTATAGAACTCTACTTTATAATCTTAAAGCTGATCTATCAAACAGAATATCATATTAGAAGATCGTTAGAAGGAAGTGAAAACTGAAACTAATATTTAATCTCTCCGATTATCAGAGTTCTCCTATACAAATATTATGTCAATCTTTCAGATATGAATCTACTCTTAAAGTTCAGTTTAAACATAGACAGATTTATCATATTGGTTAAGTGCACTCAAGATTAGCAGAGAATAGCAATTGGTTTCAATAAGATAGTGTATATAAATATTAAAGAGTAAACCAGATATCATATTATATATTCTTTGTTCTTTGATAAGACTCTATAGACTATAATAGAACACAACTGCTGTTGCTTCAGCCAGTTAGTCGTACATTCTAGTAGTTTTAATCTTCCGTATTACGTTGTTTCTGGCTGCCACTTAGAGTAGCGCCTCTGGGTGGGATTACGACACCAGGAAGAGGGACAGAGGCGACGTTTGATTTCTCGCAGTGCACTAGACCTGTGCGGCTGGCGCCCATTTGGGTTGACTTTCATTGAAAAGTGTCGACAAAGTGCACTAATCAGCGTTCTGTTGTCTGCATGTAAATCATCATCAGCTGCGTCTACATCTACGGCAGTCGCAGTCTCATCTGTGTCTATAGATACAAATGTATCTTGTATCTTGTATCTGTGCCAATGACAATGATTTACGTTGGCGTTTTCTGTCACTGCGACTAACTTAGGCGTGGGTGTTCGTGTCGCCTGTTGATTTCTGTGAGCCGTGTGAGATTTGCACATACTCTCACACACTCACACACACGTACAGGTAGCCATAACCGGACTCACTGTCAAAACTGAATTAATAAGAAATAATCAAAGTTTTTTTCGAATTGAATTGTTGCTGGACACTGGTCACCGGCTGCCTTTCTCTTTGCTGCTGCTGCACTGCATCCAATTGCATGTCATTGTGCTTCCAGTGCAGCAAAGATTTTCCATGCCGTGCAGCTTTATGAAATGTGTCGCAGCCATCTCCATACGAAGTCGGACTAGCCTCACGTGTGGATCGTTAAGATATTTTCAGTTTCTCAACATGCAAACAAAGCAAAATACAAAACAAACAAACTTTCAACTGTTGCCCCAAAGAATGTTGCACACTTGAAAATGCTTTTCAGATATTTTTGCCACAATTTACAAACACAACAGTGGCAGTCATAAGTATGTAAACGGTTGAGTGAGCCAGCGGGAAAGAACTGTGCTAGGGGAATGCTTTGTAGTTTGATTGATTCATGGTTTAAAATAAGAATGATCAAATGGTATTTCTTATGAAATTTAATTGAAATAATCTATATAAAAGGCAGCGGAAATATATGGTAGAACTATAATGTATTTATATAGAATTTATCTATGATATAGTGGGACAATCAAAGAGGCTGCATAGGTATAAGGTAGAGTTAAGGAGGGATGCATAAAGCGATCTTCCTTTCATTCATAGATCGAAGGCTCTCATACTATATGCTATACTCTCCTTATATTACACCTTATATACTAAATCATACTATAAATATGCTATACCTGAGTATACTATAACTTACTCTATTGTATAGAGTCTATACTATCCCTTCTAAGGACTATCCTCTACACTTTTCTTTACCCTACCTTATACACCCCTTTATAAATCTCATCACAGGGCTCTTATTTTTTGCTTATTTTTGTGAAATGTGAGGTGTAAACTGCAAAGTTTACTTTTCCTTTCCTTTCTAATTACTCTCTCTGACTTTCTCTATATGAAATAGTTAATAATCCCAGACGAATATGTAATTATGTTAATGGGGGTTTTTCCTACGAGCTAATCATAATTCCAGCTAAATGCGTATTCACACTTTGCCTTTCAATACATTTCCTATGGGGATTTTCTTAATGAGTCATTAATCCCTATAGCACAGCGTTTTTCCAGGTCTCTCACAGTTTTGTTTACATCTCGTAGATAGTTCGCATAGATAGACGTAAGAAAAGTCGAGTGTGAATCAGTTTTTTCCGCGTACTGTCAATATACGAGCAACTGCTGGCAAGTTGCCAGGGCATCAGCAGCGGAAGATGGATGAGATTTTGGTGGCGTCTCTTGGCCGGGTTCAGGTTCAATGGAAATGGCCAATGACAATAGGTAGCGGGGCGCTCTCAATTCAATTGCGAGTGGGCAACTTATGCGCTTGGCAACGCGTCGTATGCGTAATGTGAGCTGCAGCTGAGCTTTTTTTGTCTTTCGGCTGTCCCACTTGGTCAGCTCGGGCTAGCTCGGAGCTGCACGTTGGTGCATTGACTCCAGTCTGCTGGCTACACCTTTTTTTGGATATACAATTTGCATAATTCACATAATTTTCGCTTATGCCTTGCGCTTTTCCCTCGAGACTCACATTTTAGTTACGTATTTTACAGATTGTTTTTGCTTTTCTGTTTCTTGTTTTCTTCGTTTTCGTGGAAATCAATAAAACACTCGCCTGGCAATTACCTTTTTTCTGTGTGTGTGTGCCGCTTATTAATAAAAAGGTTTTAAATGAGGCTCATTTGCACTCGCCTGGCGTTGCCAGACTCCACACAGACTTCTCGTTCTCAAGCTCGAAAACTGCTTAATTGGCAAATTGAAGCCGACTTTTGCGAAATTTTTATACTGATAATGCTCGAGCTTGTAGGTTGATACCGCTAAACACATCGAATTGGGTCATTAGACCCCCAGACAAAGCGCCCCCTCCCTCCTCCCTTCCTTCTCCTCCTCCTCCTCCTCCTTCTTCTGTTTTAAGTGGGAAAGCCAACTGCAGCTGCCTCTATGGCTGGGTAATGAGCTCAGTGCCAGGCTAGAGATCGACAATACAAAATTAGAATATGCTAATTATCTTTGGCTTGCTGCTATACAAGTGTGTGTGTGTGTGTGTGTGTGTGTCTGTGTGTGTCTACCTGCCCACAAGCTGTCTATGACGACATGACATGACTCTGTGTTAAATTCATTCGCAAGTTTGCCTTGAATGAACTGCTGCGGCTCGTTGTGTTTATTTTATTTTGTTATTTATATTCTCTTATATATATTCACACTTTTATATATATATATATATATATATATATATATATATATATAGCATATAGATATATATAGTTTCAGATATATATAGTTTCAGATATTTCGCATTGTGAGTGGCCGCATTTGAGCCCAAAACTGGAGGCGCTTAGACTGAGTCATAGAGCGCGCTTCACTCGATGCTTAGACGTCATCTTGGCAACAAAAGCTGCCACTTTTGTCTCTGCTAATGTGTGTGTATAGAGTGTGTGTGTGTGTGTGCGTGTGTGTGTAACGGCGTGTGTGCATAACTGTGTATGATTTTATACATTTGCTGGCAGGTAAGACAACGAAATCACCTGATGTTTTAATTGCTGCGCGTCATCAATTCGACTGCGTAAAGCGGTCAAATGAAAAGTAAAAGAAACAGCGAATGTAACAGAAAGACAGAGAGAGAGAGAGAGAGAGGGGAGAGAGGGACAGAGAGAAAACGAAAGCAAAGCGTAGAAGAAAGGCACAGACTCTATGTAGAATTCACCTGAACAGTTCAATAAACCACAGAATCGACCCCAAAACTTAACTGTATTCCGCTGACTCGCTGTCCATTACCCCACCCTTTCCCTTCCCCTTCCCCTCCCCCTTCCCCTACCCCTTCTCGTACGCATATCCAATTGGAAGTCGCCGCTAAGTATGATCCATAAGTAAGTCTATTTGCATATCCAATTGGAAATACGACAATCTCTAAATTGAGCTTTGGGCTGGGTAATCTTTATCTTTATCTTTATCTTTCTTTCAATCTATTTTTATACATAATACCGTTAGACGTTTGTATAAAAAAGAAAAAGAATCGCAAAAAGCTTTTCTTCTTTCGCATTTATTGCGTTTTTATGGAGGCAACACACTCCGAGCACGGGCACAATTCAAATGTGCCTATAAAAAACAGATTTGCACAGATTCAAATAAACACACAGCAGACACACCACACACACACACTTACACACACACACACAGCAGACACACAACATTTCGCAAATCTCTCATTGCGATATATTGCGATTCTTCGCAAGTGTTTTCTGCTTTTTTTAATGCTTTATGACACTCAATTTTACCCACCAGATGATATACCCAGACTATATATATATATAGTACTGTTTATATATATATATATATGATATATATATATGGCAGATGTGATTAAGTATAGCATCCACATAAGTGCAAATGATATGACGAATCTGTTGTTATACATTTCTGTCCACGGATCATGAGGCATCAAATGGCCGCCGACAAGCGGCTCCGACTAAATAATTAGATAAACAGAATTCCCCCTTTGATATACCCTGTAACTAGTTGGGCGTAATGTCTATATAGATACCTGATATATTGCGACTGAATAGATCGCTTAATCCCTCTACCCTTTACTCTGAGATGCCTGAGATACTTTTTCTACGTTTACTGCGCTTAGAGTACAGCTATAGATAGATCGTTCGAAGATTGGAAATGTATATATAGAATTGTAGTTCGATCCACAATGATAACCTGTAACTAGCTGGGAATAATGTCGGTGGATTGTTATATCAAATTATATATATAAACCTCATATGTTCCGACTGATTAATTCGTTAGATTCTGCTTCCTTTTACTCTTAGAAGTCTTTACCTAAAGTGTTCGTATATCGATGAAGTATGTAGAAGTCTTCTTCCTTAGGATAACCCTAGTAGTACCCAGAGTACAGGTAGATATATTATGAAAGTCTGGAGAATCCCTCTCTTAAATATTTCTATATAAAATAAAATGATAGCCTGCATTTCCGATATGTAATATATAACTCTTCTCTGATGATTTCTGTCACTTTGCCAATATCCGAAGCGTGTTCAGTAATAAAATATCCATCAATAACCATCAATATATACTATATATTATATATGTATATATAAAAATTCCCATATCGTTTCTTGACATCAATTCAATTTGATTTATATCTGCCCAAAATTAATTTATTCCGAATATATATTCAATAACTCCGAAGCCTGTCGTCGCCAGAGACTGAGAAACCAGTTAAAAACGGACTTAAATTCAGAATATGAAACAATATCAATTAAAGTTGTTTATATTTGGGTTTTTCGCTCGATAATTATATATATAATTATAAATAAATAATTATATAAACTGAACTTAATGTAAACAAAACACAAAAACTCAATTAAACTGAATATTTTATGTGGATTTTGTGTTTGAATAAGAGACACAAACTCAGGAAGTTGTTAAGTATTTCTTTTGTTTATATCCTGATCCTTAACGTTCCTTTATTCTGAGGTTATTCTCTTTTTATGCAGGGTATCTTTTAAGTCGACTATAGCTTAACTTGTGCTTTCTCTAGACTCATGTGGCTGGTTCTTCATTTGATTTTTGGACGCACTGAGTCAAGGTTGGGCACATTTGTCATTGTTTAACGTTTCGTCTTGTTGTTGTCGCTGATTTCGTTCAATTTGCAAAGTGTTTGTTCTAAGTTGTTTTGCCATTAAGTGGCATTTGGCAGTCCATTGCCTGCCCCCAGTTGCCGCAGTTGCCGCAACCCGTATCCAAATCCAATAATGAGAGGAGGCGGAGTCCGTTGGCCAACGCCTCCGTCTGCTCAATGGCTAATTTCAGCTTCCTGTCGCCATTTGTGGACTTCCGAGCGCGCACGTGTCAGAACTGAGAACTGAGGGATGAAAGATGAAAGATGAAGTATTCAAGATGAAAGATGAGAAGGCAGTCACTTAAGTGAAATCACGATCAAATTATGATAAGAAACAGAGATTTGTAAATGCAATTAAGCGCATTAATTGCAATTTGTTATGGCCAACTGGTTAAACAGGTGGCCAAAATTGGCGAAAACATTGAAATTCATCAATTGACAGATTTTGATAAATGCCTCCGCCAACTGAGTTGCACCTCCCCTCCCTCCCTCCCCTCCCCTCCCCTCTCTCTTTCGATCTGTGGCAAGTTTGGCTTTTGCATTTTCGCGCTTTGCCAATGCAAGAGAAAGTCTCAGCCAACAATCTTGGCCAACAGCGGCAATTTGTCAACACCAGCCCATTTGAAGAAGACATTTGTGACGTTGCTGTTACTATTACTACTATTACTACTATTACTATTACTGTTGTTGTTACTGTCGTTGCTGTTAACGCTTGTATTTGGCTGTGTTTAACCAAAACGCAATGACACAATTTGTTAAGACCACTTTTCACATGTCAACTCGATTCATCATCAACTGTGGCAGCCAACTGTTGACAGTTGTGTTGACCTTGAGGCAGCCCCAACTTCAACTCTCTCCCTCTTTCTGTCTCCCCTTCTCAGATAAATTTGTATCTTGTATCTCAGTCGCAGTCTGAGTCTGAGTCTGGGCAGATTTGCATATGTGTGCCGCCTCATTTCCAGTTGGCATTTCGTGGCTCGTCGCGCTGCCTTAGCCCGCATCATTATACGGCTGTTGCGCCTCAATTATGTGCCACCAATTGCGGCCCTTGCAACGCGCAAACAGCAGCAGCAGCTGCTGCACATGCCGCCGCATCTCTGGAATATTGAAAGCAAATTGGCGCGCCGCTGCGCACAGTTTGTCCAAAAATCTCAGCGTCCTTGGGTGGTGGCAAGCACTCGCGGTACTTGCAACATAATCAAATCCTGTTGTTGTCTCAGTCTACTGCAATTATATACTTGATTCACATATATATATATATATATATGTATAGGTAGAGCAGCAAGTTTATGACAATCTTCAGGTAGAGCTGCAAATGAACAGCTTTAAGTGGCAGCTGGAAACAGCTGTGGCAAGCGTTGAATTATTCAAAGTGCAACTCGTTGCAAGCTTCAGTTAACTGCCAGTTTAGATGGATGCACTTGTCTTGTCGATTAGATTGGGCCTATATCTATATCTATATCTCTATTTATGAGAGAGTCAGAGCTGAGTCTTAGCAGAGAGGGAGAGAGAGAGGAGCAAGGCGAAGAGAAGCTGCGCTGAGCGCGTGAGTTGCGCTTAAATTGCATCCACGAGGCAGACGTCAATCACTTTGCGTTGCTCAAGTAATAAAAGCCTAGCACACACACACACAGATACACACAGTGAGACACACAGATACACAGATAGATTAAGAAAAGTTTGAGATTAAAAGCGAGCCGCTTGTTTGTCTTTATAAACGACGTAGCAGCTGCACACAGACCTCAACCCCGTAACCTATCGAGTCGCACACTAAATGGACTTGATCTATATCTCTAAGTATGTGTGTGTGAGTGGTGTGTGCGTGTGTGTGTGTGGGTAGAGAAGACAAATGCTGACAGGTGATTAACTCTATTAAGAGCAGTAACAGTCACAGAGCAATGGATAATTTGATTTGACTAAAATAAGCAACTACTTGTTGCTATCTCTCTCACTCCCTTTCCCCTCTCTCTTCTATTGAATCACATTTCTGCGTCAGGTGCTTCAGTTGCCGCTGATGTCACAATCCTATTCGAAATAGCAAAAATGTCGCGGAATACTTAAAAACTTATCAATAAAATGGCAAAATAAATATTAATTACCAAAGTTCAGATAACGTCGCGTATACCCTACGCTTTACCCTATCTACAAGCTAACCACAAGATAACACTTCACGATAGCAGATAGAAAGAGAGAGAGATAGGTAGAGAGAGGGAGTGCGGAATGACGTAAGGTTCTTTGTAATCGATGCGATCAAAGCTCATGGAACATCCTAGACATGTTTAGCTATCATTACGTGTCCGTCTTTATGCCTCATCGGTTTGCTCCGGAAGTTCTTTCAGTAATCCATTATTGGTCTTGGACTCTTTCCAGATAGAAGTGCAGCCAGCAAGTAGTTCCACCCACCCATCCCATGGCGCGCCTGAATCTGCCAGCTCTGCTGGCCTTGTTGCTCTGCGTCTTTGCAGCAGCTTCGCCCGCTTTTGACTGCCCGGAGGATTGCCTCTGCACGCTGTCCCAGAACACACACAAGCCCTTGGTGCATGCCAAGTGCAACAGCACGAAGGGATTGAAGGCATCGGAGCAGCCGTTGGTCGCCTCCATACCGATACATTCCATTGATCTGTCCCACACGGGTCTGACGCGCCTGGGCCATATCCTGGATGTGCTGCCCAATCTGACCTCAGTGGATCTGTCGCACAACGAACTCCATGACATTGGACACCTGAGCAAGCGCATCAAGAAGCTCAACCTGAAGCACAACCGCTTGACATCCGCCAAGCTGCTGAAGCTGCCGCAGCATCTGCAGGTGCTCAATCTCCAGCACAATGACATAACCAATCTGCCCATGGAGCTGACCCACCTGCAGCATTTGCAGCACCTGGAACTGAGCCACAATGAGCTCAACTGCTCCTGCAGCACTTTGGAGGTGCGCAACTGGCTCCAGGAGCGCCGCGTCTTCATGGATAACCCTGTGATCTGTAGTCATCCGCTGGAGATGCGCGGCAAGCCCTGGTTGCAGCTCAAGCAGTCGGAGATCTGCGAGAAGGAGCAGCGTGGCTGGTACGGACCCGACATGGAGGAGAACGAGATGATGGGTGACCAGCCGGCGCCCGACTCCGCAGAGCACGACGCCGAGGAGGAGGAACTGGGTAAGGACTACATCATCGTCGATGGCAAGAAGCGAAGAGCAGCTGTCACCGCAGAGCCCGCTCCGCTGATAGAGAACGAGGTGGAAGGCTCCGGCGACTTGTCCGAACCGAACATGGAAGTAGTCGCTTCCAAGCAGGCATCGGAGCATATGGCTCTGCTCGCAGATGAGCCCAAGGCAGAAACAGCCACTCAGTCACCAGTCGAAGACGACAGCGACGTCGAAGGCTCCGGCAGTGGTGGCGGCACCCTGGTTCTGCCACATCTGCACCAAGGTTCCGTAAACCCAGACGACTTCGAGGCGGTAGAACCCGCAGACGACGCAGAAGACAACGACGACACCTACGACAACAAGCCTGTGGAGCAACCCGAGACACCTTCTCCTGACATCTTCCACAACATGGGCATCTTCAGTGGATCCAACGGCAGCGACGCGCAACCCGAACCCGTCACCGAGGGCGAGATTGTGCCTGTGGTGGTGCATAAGCTCGGCGAGTCTGCGGATGTGGTCACGAGCGGTCCACTGGACCCCAAGAACCCCTCCGAAGATATTCTGGCAGCCAAGATCGGCAAGAAGGACGACAGCCCCGCCATCTACTACCTGCTGGGCATCATTGGCCTCGTCGTCCTGGGTCTCATCATGTTTGTGGCCATCAAACGCTGCAAGTACAACAGCAACACGGCTGCACGTGACGCTGAGGCCCAGCGCCAGACGGAACTGCTGGACATGGACAAGAAGAACCTGGGCAAGCCGCTGGCACGCAACGGACACGAGCACGCTCCACTGATCGGCGAGAAGACCAAGCTGGACGATGCCCAGATTGTCAATGGCAACGGCAAGAAGCCCTACGACAGCAAGGACGGCGTTGGCCAGCAGCCGCTGCTGAATGGCAACGGCACCGCCAATGGAGATGCCAAGGATGTGCCGACTATTAACGAACCCGCCGGGGAGCCGGCAACACATGAATACTATCCCATCACACCACGCTATCCCACACCACAGTCGCCGCGTGCCTCGAAGTATGCACAGCATCCACAGGGCGATGGAGCCGAGCAGAACAACAACGAACCGGATGCCGCCTATCTGCCCTCGTCTCCAAAATCTGGTCGCTACTCGCCTGTCTATTCCCCAGAGACTGGTCGCGTCAAGATCAAGCTGACCGAGACGCCCAAGCCGAAGACTCCCATGCTGGTCACACGCAGCAAGTCCAATGCCGGCGACATAATAACAACGCCCGTCCAGGGCGGCACCTACCTGGAGCCGACGCATCAGCTGACAGCCGTTGCCGGAGGAGGAGCCAATGGCATTGCTGGACACTGAGGGTTGACGCGATTTGGGTTAACCCAAATCTAATGGCTGACTCTATAGGTCAGGCGGAGAGATAGACAAGTGCCAAGCTAGCAGTGACAAGAACCACAACAACAGCAACAGCAACGACAACAACCACACAGCAGCAGCCTTTCATTGAGCTTAGCTTTGATCGGAGCCGTCGATCGGTGCTTATGATTCAGCATAAATTCAAAAGAAACAGCAAACTATTCGTTTTTAAGGTCCCGCTCCCCTCCTAAATATATATGTACGCGTATGCGTAACCATTTGTAGTCTAGCGTTAAGTAAATTAATTATACTTAAGCATAAATCTAGTTTAATACCAAAGTTTAAAAATATCTTAATGATAATGATGAAACACTTTGCGAAACTACTTTTCTACTGGCCAGAACAGCCTCTGAACCGCCCCCTCCCTCTCCCCCTCCCCTCCTGCATCAGCATGTGATGTACACACCGACACACACATATATACACTACATTACTTACTGTACTACAAGAAAATATACAACTACGTATACTATACGTATACATACATAAATGTATGTATGTATTTTTATATACTGTTATATCTAAGCTCCAGTCTATTGTGAAATTATATTGTGTTACTCTTCATGTGAACGACTTTTTAATTGAAATTAAGCCTATCAATAAAAATAAATAAAAATATTATAGGAAAACCGAAATGTGTTCGAATTATCAACTATTAATTCCCTCAGTGTATCGCCTTAGTCAAGTTACCAACCTACTCGCTTGTGTGTGCGGCTGCTGACTGTGCTATGGCGTGTGTCTTGGCTGTGCGACAGTGCTGTCTGTTGCCATAGTGCTGTGCGATAAAGTTACAGTGGAGGCCAAGTTAAGGTGTCAGCTCTCAATTGCATTTTGAAGGGCAGCTTCGTTACGCACGTAAAGGGTTTGTTCACAGGGTGTTCCGTTAATACTTGGGAAGATTTTTCTGCTTAGCAAGTACAGAAACAGGGTGGTGATTAAAAGGCGATTAACTAGAAACTTGCACAACTCTTAAATTAAGAATAAAAACTAAGAATCTCTTAATTTTTGTCTTATTATGCACTGTGCAGTAGTTAAAGAGCATTGTTCCTTCTCTCTCTTTAATTGATCTGTTTGTTTGCATGCACATATAGGGGATAACTCTCTCTTCCACTCTCTATCTCCTTTTCACACTATTGCACACATTTGCTGCTGCTGCTGAGCTTAAGCGGGCGTCTAGAAGTTAGTCACGTGTTAGCTTTCTGCACAATCGGTCGAAGGCAGCTTCGTTATCGATTTAAGCAATCTGTTTACAGTTAAGAGTGACAAAGAAGTTCATAAGGATTAATATGACTTTATACAGGGTGGGCCATCTATTGGTACGTTTTTGAATTTTGTCGTATGACAACACCAAACGAGCTACAGACCCGAAATTTCGACAGTTTATTAGTTATACCGTCCGTGGCGCGAAACAATATGTTTTCTTTAGAAGAGCGTTTTGAAATTTTAAAAACTTATTTTCAAAGTCAGTGCTGTGTCGCCGAAACTGTACGAATTTTGAAAAGAAATATGGGTCGTGATAAAGCACCCACCGAAGGAGCTATACGCAAATTGGTGAGGAAAGTTCGTCAGAAAGGGATGTTAGTGGATGACAGAAGTGGTCCCAGAGCTCGGACAGTGCGCATACCCAAGAATATTGAGGCTGTGGCCCAAAGTGTGAGACAGAATCCGACGACCTCAACTCGACGCCGATCGCAGCAACTGAGCATTAGTCGCACCAGCCTGAGGAGAATAGTGCACAAAGACCTCGGATTATTCGCCTACAAGATCCAGATGACTCAGGAGTTGAAAGCAAATGACCATCCGCTTCGATATCAGTTTGCCGTGTGGGCTATAGACCAGCTCAATAACGACGTCGATTTTGGTCGAAAAATCATCTTTTCGGACGAAGCTCATTTCCATCTCGGCGGATATGTGAACAAGCAAAATTGCCGGATTTGGGGATCGGAACATCCACACACAATCGTAGAGAGACCAATGCATCCTCCAAGAGTCACAGTTTGGTGTGGATTTTGGAGTGGTGGCATAATTGGCCTATTTTTCTTCGAAAATGATGCTGGAAACGCCGTTACCGTCAATGGCGAACGCTACAGAGCCATGTTGACCAACTTTTTATGGCCTCAAATCGACACTATGAATGTGGACGACCTTTGGTTTCAACAAGATGGCGCCACATGCCATACAAGCCGACTTACGATCGAACTTCTGCGCAGCAAGTTCAACAACCGCATAATCAGCCGTTCAGGAGATGTCAATTGGCCTGCGCGTAGCTGCGATTTGACACCGCTGGACTTTTTCCTGTGGGGTGCGGTTAAAGACCGATGTTATGCGGATAATCCAGAGACAATTCCAGCTTTAAAAAACAATATTACGACTGTTTTGAGTGAAATTGGCGCCGAGATAGTCCAAAATGTCATTGATAATTGGGGTAACCGAATGGCATACTGTAAGGCCAGTAGAGGGAGCCACATGAACGAAATCGTTTTTCATTCTTGAAGCGGATACTTTTAGCTTCACAACAAAAAAAAAATTAATAAAAAATATAAATGTATGCTCATTTGATCGCATTTTTAAAAACGTACCAATAGATGGCCCACCCTGTATATACGAACATTTAAGTTCTCGTTCGAATGGTTTGTGTTTAGGCTAAAAGTGCGATCGGTACATGAACTATAAGTAAGTCTTAGGGGCTATATACAAAGTGTGTGGTTAAAGTGGAAAAGTATTCAGTGTGTTTTTTGTCCGTTGTGGATTGAGTGCCTAGAATAGAGTCTCTCGCATGGGCTTATGGACTTGGTTATTGCGTTCGCCGTCGCTGGAGGAGGATGAGTCGTTGGCAACGGCGGCACTGAAGTTGCCGCTGACTCTGCGACTGGCGGAGTTCTTGCGCTTCTTGCGTTTGCCGCGCTCCAGGTCGAGTTCTGCGCCGGATGTGGAGACATTTGATCGGTTCTCGTCTGGCAGGGAGGCAATGTCCGGTTCCGCGAGTTCCTGAAATTCGCTGGCAATGGTGGACGAGGATGCCGCCTTCTGCTGTGCCTTGCTGAAGTAGTCTTCTATGGCCGGATCCAGCTGAGCCATGTGAATGGGCTCCAATGTGTAGACCTGGGCGTTGACCTTCATGCTGATTGGGGTCTTGGGCTTGCGTTTGGCAAAGGGACTGCCCGGCTTGCTGCCCAGGTCCTCGTACTCGGGATCCGTGAGGAACTCAACGCTCTGAGCCATCATGTTGACTCGCTTGAAGGGCGGAATCTCGGCAATCTTCGGCTTGCGCTTGGTATACGGACTATTCTCGTAGCTCTGGAAGTTGCCGATTTGCTCGGCGCTCTGCAGGTTCTGCGTCTTCAGATGAGCAGCCGGAAAACGGGAGTCCTCGATACTGAAGCGTCGACTGCCCGACTGCGTGCTGTACTCCATGCGCCCAGTGCGCCTGTGGGGTCCATACTGAGCTGTGCGCTCCTTGTCGCGGTTCGATAGCATCTCCACGCTGCGGAACCTTTGCCGCGTGTCCAGCTGCAGCTCCTCTTCCCCAACGGACGGCTCACCATCCTGCTGCGTCTGAGAGCGACGCAGCTGCTTCCGTGAGCGTCCCATGGCTGTCAGGTCGAGCATTGACTTCGCCGGACGTTCCAGCTTCGGCATGAGCAGTGCATCTTCATAGGAGGGCAGCAGGCTAATTTCCTGCGCCTGCTGCAGGCTCGCTGGGGGCTCCTCCCGCAACAGCTGCTCGTTCAGATGACGTCTATAAGTATGGAACACCCTAAGGTAAGACCTAACACTCTCCTTCTTCTTCTTCTTTTACTCACATGCGCTGTTGCTCCTCATAGTTCTCCTCGTACTCCCTGCGATTGCTGCGCGTCTTCTGCTTACGGAGCCACTTCTGGCCGCAACTGTAGATAACAACCAGTATCCCGATGGCCAAGATGGTCAGCATTATGATGGACCAAGCCTTCTCCCCGCCTCCACTGCGCTGAATCAGTGTCCAGTCAGTCATGCAGGCGGACTCCCACAGCATGCCATAGTGCGCGGCGGGCGAGGCACAGCGCAGATGATAGCGATCCTTGATCTGTGGAACAGAGAATACCAAGTGAGTGCTCCGATCTTTATGTAGACTCTGTAGATCTCACCTTTGTGGGTTTGGCTGTGAGGTAGTCGTAGAACTCGACGAACAGGGGATCCTTGCAGTCGCATATCCAGGGATTGTCTCCCAGCCAGATTTGATCCAGGAACTTGTTCGAACGGAAGTAGACTGGGGGTATGGGATTGGTCAGTCGGTTGCCACTCAAGTGCAGATCGGCCAGCTCCGGGAAACCACTGAAACTGCCGTTTCTTATGGTCGACAGCCTGTGGAAGAGGTTGCATTATCTCAGAGTTCTTCCAAGTGAAGGTTAATCCTCACCTGCAGTTGGCTAGATTCAGATACTGGAGGGATTCGGAGTGCATTTGATTGGGAATATCGCTGATCAGATTGTGGGACAGATCCAGTTGCTGTATAACCGACAGACCGGACAGAGCCGTGCTCTCAATGGAGGCGATTTCACACCAGCTCATGTTGATGACACGCACCGAGTTGGAGACAATCTTCGTCAGCTTCTGTATGATATTGCGGCTGAGGTTGAGTTCCGTTAGGACATCATTGCCACGGATCAGGTTGCGGTCCAGATAGGCGATCTCATTGTAAGCGAGATTCAGCAGCTTGAGTCTCTTCAGCGGGCTGAAGGCTTCGTTTCCAATCAGACGCAGCACGTTCTCGGACAGATCCACCAGCTCCAGCATTGTGTTCTTGGCAAAGGTGCGTGCGTCGATGAAGCGCAAGAGGTTGCCCCGCAGACGCACCTCCATCAGCACGGGCAGCCCACTGAGATCAATCTGGTCCAGGTTGCAGTGGGAGGCGTCCAGTCGGCGGAGCTCGTAGGCCAGTATGGGATTCTCCTCGAAGCTGCCAAACTGCAGCGCCGTGTTGCGGGATACATTCAGCACCTCCAGATCGGCCAGACTATCGAAGAAGGAGGAGCTGAGCCGCTGCAGGCTGCAGTTGCTCAGGTCCAGATCCCGCAGACTCCTGGAGGGCAGAGACGTCAACTGTGTCAGCTGATTATTGGCCAGAGACAGGCGCTGCAGGTTGGGCAGCTGATTAACTAAAACATCTCCACCCACAACTGTGATCTGAGCCGAGGACAGATCCAGCTCTGTCAAGGATTGGCTGTTCAGCTGCTGGTTGAACTCGTCGCCGCCAAAGCTGCCCAGCTGATTGCCACTCAGACTCAGATGCTTCAGACTGGGCGCATACTTGAACGCCTGGCTGGGATTGATGTCCATCCAGTTGACAATGGAGTTGCTGGCCAGGAGCAAGGTCCGCAGCGAAGTGAATCCAATGAGCGCATTCGCATCCAGGCCATCTATTTGATTGTGGGACAGATCCAGATACAGCAGCGAGTCGATATCTGCGTACTGCCGCGGGAACTCCACAAACCTGTTGCCGGACAGGTCCAAGTGCTCCACGGGCACATTGTCGAAGCTGGGATATGTGCTCAGCCCGCGGCGGGAGCAGTTCGCATAGAGGCTATCAACGACCCAGTTGCACTGACAGGAGGCCGGACAGTCCACAGCAGCACAGCCAGCCAGCCAGCCCAGCCCGAGGATTAGGATCAGCTGCAGCTGCATCGCAGTCCGTCTCATGCCTAGAAAGAGAGAGTAGAATGAGCACAAGTTGGGTTAGGATAGGGTCTAGACCCTATTGATTTATCGGTAGCTTTCAGTCTCTTTATTGCGCATGCATTTTATTGGGGCCTTATCTTTATCAGCAATCGCTGTCCACAGGGGAGGTCTAAGGCCTGGGATACACCTATATATACCTCTAGGTATAATTAGACGCAATTGCGAAGATCTGGCTGCAATTGGCCAACTTGATACTGTTCCATGACGTCACTGGAGCGATTTATTCACCTGTTCCGATGTTGTTTTGATTTCGTAGATCCGCGCTGCGCTTCGGACTGTGCGGGGCTTATCTTATCAGCAGCTGGTCGAGGGGGAGGAGGGGGTGTGGCTGGAATCGGGAGCACCAAACACTGAGCACAAGTTTTATTTGTAGTTTAGTTTTTCTTTAAAAGTTTTCACGGAAAACTGCAAGTTTAAGCACCGACATGTGGGCCGCTGCTACTTTTCTTCATTTTTCAGAAGAAAATGTGAGGAAAAGTTGTGCGCGATTAACGGGAAATGCTGCTTTAATGTCGCCTAATACTGACTGAATGAAAATTACTCACCTGCCGCTGCTAAACGAAACGCTGAAACGGTGAAACTGATAAGATAACCCACTGATAAGGCTCGTGCTCCAGTGTTGCACAGCGACAGCAGCGTCTGCCCTGCCAGAAGTGTTGTATAGTTGCCCGAAGATCTGGCACTTTATAATCTAACAAAAATACTGTAGACTATACAAATATATATATATATATATACTCTATATATTGCTAGCAACTGGGTCAAGTTTGAATCAAACGGTCAATCTATAAGCTATAAGGAAAGCTACAGTCGTGTCTAGTTATAGTTAACTGACTATTGCCAGGCCTGTTCACAGTATTGAGGTTGTTCATTGTATCAAGTTCGAAACTGTTGCTCAGAAAACTCCTTTTATTTGCTCAAAATACACTTTGTGTATAAAAATTCAAGATATCATTAAAAATAAGAGAAGGAAAACAAAATTTGGGTGTTCACTATATCAAGGTGTTCACTCTATCAAGGTGTTCACTCTATCGAGGTGTTCACTATATCGAGGTGCAGCTCACTATATCAAAGTATTCACTATACCCAAACACGACTGTATTCTATGATTAGTTTCTATAATTTATAATCATTTTTATGATTCAGTTTTCGTTCTATAAATTTTCCCTCTTTCCACTTTTTCATGTGCAGTTTTTCCCTTTTTTAAGCGCACCAAATAGTTGCTCATTGACAGCATACTCTGGGATATATATATATATCCCTTGAATTGCAGTTAAAATCTCTGTAAGGATTTGCTCCACCAAGTTGAGACTCCCATTCAGTTTCCACTTATTGCTGAGCTCCAAAAAATACAAAAGAAAAAGCGAATTTGGGGCTGTCATCGTTTAATGTTGACTCCACTTGGCGTGTGATGAAGTGCAACTGCAGTTGTGCTTACACATATACACACACACACACTCACTCGACTGATAGAGCATTAATATTACCCAAACCCAGGATGCAGCCCAAGCTCAGGGTGAACAGATGCCAGACACCTTCTAACCGGATTTATTGTAATGAAGCGTGCGCAAAACAGAAACGACAATTTTTTCGTCTCAGACACCGCGATAAAGATGCAATGGCAATGGCAATGGGAAAAGTGAAAATCCGAACACCCAAAAAGCAGAACAACAACCCAACAAACCACAAAACAACAACAACAACAACAACTGACGTGTTGACAGCAACATATTTGGGCTGTCGGGGTTAGGGGAGGAATCAGAGGAAATGTCACAGGAAAAATCTAAGGTGACAAGGAGCAGAGCATAGTCCTTATTAGACTGCACTTTAGATACCCTAACTGAGTGTTGATGGACTCGATTATATATGAAATCAGCGATATATAGTCACCATATCGTCATCAATAATCTATACTCCATTCAGCTGAGAAAATTGTAATGAAATTTATATGAATTCCATTTTAGGAAAACGACAAAAAGCAACTGGACAGATTATCTATTAAAAGGATAAGCTTATCCAGATATAAAATTAAATATATATATATATATATTTTATAGTTTCTTCAACTTCGGACTGTATTTTCTATATTCATCTAGTAAATAGTTGAATTTGTCTGCATTACTTGAGTTTGAGCAAACGATTTATTGCCTGAAGCAGATTTGCTATAAAAACTAAAAGCTTATCAAAATCTCGGCATAAATTTATATATATTATATTATCTGTGGCTGTTTTCACTCTCGATTTATATATATTTTATATTCCTTTTAATTTTAGGCTGCACTTTTTAAATATACTTCCATATTGTGAAATATGTAGACGAATTTATAAGGATTGCTTTACTTTCGGATTCATCCAAGACAAAAAGGGACTAAGGTAAATTTGCTATAAAAAGTGAAACTAATCAAAGTCTCAACAAAAAACTAAATATTTTCTATACTTAATTTGTTTTCCTTCAATTTCGATTTATATATATATTATCTCTATTGTGAAATAGATAAGTTTATAAGGATTACTTTGAGTTTCAGCAAAGGATTCATCAGTTCCTTCGTATAGTTCAACTTATCAAAATCTCAGCTATATTCTCTGTGCTCAATTTGTTTTTTTTCAATTTTGATAACTTGCCGTTCCTTTCTGTTAGTATTGTAACAAGTTGATAGACTGAGCTGAGCTACCCGTGAGGTTATCAATATTTGGTGAGAGTATCGAGAGAGAGAAAATGATTTTAAAAGCGTAACAACGATAGAAAAGTGGAAATGGGAATAGAAATAGAAAAGCGAGCACAATAAATAAGTTGACGCTTCGCTTTGAGGGCAATCAAGAGGAGCGAAATCGTCGAAGTAGAATGCAGGAGTCAGCGTAACGCCAGGCTGATAAGCTCGACAGGATGTGCCCTGGCAGACCAGCATGGAGGTAGAGTAAGATCTTCCTCCCTGCTTTGGCATTGGAATTGGAATTGGAACTATTGAATGCGCTTATGCGGTCTGTCAGGCTCGTCAAGCGATGAACTCTGTTGCCTGGGCAGCAGCCACGCGCTCGCGGATAACTTCACAGATAATGAGCAGCATCTGGGGAGGAGTAGGTATAAGCAGGAGAAGGAGGAGGAGGAGCGGCAGGACAACGCTTTAATGAAGCGCAACGGCTTTGTTGGCGCGCTGCCTGCGACGGGATAATTAGCGGCTCGGGGCATGCAAAGTCAGCGCGTTGTCCTTTCGCCTTGGGCGTTGGGAATTCGCGCAGTTGGAATCACAAGTTAATGCCTTGCTCCTTGCTCCTTGCTCCTTGCTCCTTGGCCCTTTTACAGTGTGTGTGTGTGTGTGTGTGCTTTTGTTAATGGATTGATTTTGAATTTTCTCTCGTCTAATCTGGGTGACTTGATATTTAAGACCAGACTTTTGCCTTTGCTGTGTCCTTGCCTCGTCCTGGCCAGCTTTTATGGGCAATTTCTCGCTGCTTTTTAATAAGAAAAGAAGTGCTTTTTATTTATTTTTCGGTTTTTATAGCGCCACTTACTTAGCAAAAGCCCCGACCCACCACACACCCACCACACACCCACCCAGCACCACCTCACACCCAGTGCAGGATGCGAAGTGCAGCCAAAGTTTTGGTCGCGTTGAATGACAGCTGCGTCGTCCAGAGATAAGCGCCTGCCCGTTCCTGGTGCCCACAGCTGCCACAGGCTCTGACACAGCGAAGCGATAAAGCCAATTGTGAGTTGCTGTCCAGCTCCAGTTGGAGAACCAGGTGAGTCTTCGCCTCCAGCGGAAGCCGCCTGGCAATATAATTTCTCGCTGACTTGCTGCTGTCCAGAACTTCTGATAGCTTAACTGAAACACACACACACACACACCACACACACACACACACAGATAGACATTCGCATGTCTTGTGCCGATGCCATAAAGATAACACTCAGGCCACATTATGGAACTTCTAATCGGCCGCAATGCCAATCGTCATCAGGAGTGGGGCGCAACGACTTCGTTTTGGAGGTTATGATTATTTTTATGCCTTAACGCCTTGCAGCAGGCCCCAAATTAGGTTTTTATTCTGAGTACTGGGGGCGTGGCAGGGGCAGAAGGCGGGCACTAAAAACAATTTGCGTCTATCTGCAGGACGATACGTCACAAGCGGCACACATAAACATAAAGGCGATAAAGTACACACACACACACACACCCAGACACACATTTGAATTTGCATACAGCGTTGCCAACTTCCTGTGATTTGTGCTGGGCACACTTAAAGTAACAATTGTTACTTTAATTAGAAGCATCTCAGGGATTTGAGCTATGCCCAGGCGAAGGCGATATCAAAGCGTCTTCTTAGCAAATATCTTAAATAGCAATAAATTTCGATTTTTGTCCATTTAAATGCTTTGTGAATTATAAGCTTAAAAGCAGCTCCACCTCCGCAGCTCACCCCATTCGTGCCTCACTCCCACCAAAGGGGGAATGTGGCATGCAGCGTGCACCTTAAGCATTTTCAACGTGCCAGCAAAAGTTTTCCTCCCTTCCTTTCGTTTAATTCCCCCGACCCCTGATACAATATGACAGCATAGCAAAGATTTAGACAAAGACTCCAGCTACTGTTACTGTTCCTGTTCCTGTTACCCGCACTGATAGCAAGAAGCTGAGTAGCTGCCTCCAACCCAAACCCAAACCCAACCCCTGCCCAGCCAGAGAGACAATCAGTGCGGCGGCTGGGGCAGGGCTCAGCGATTTAACCGAGCACGCTGAATGGTATTTTAGCATTTTTAAGACGCGCACCAAGAAAGTGCCCCCAACTTATGGACCTTACCTCCAGCGCCAGCTCCTCCTGCTCCTCCTTCTCTTTCTACTGCCGCCTCAGCCACCCGCCGCAAGCCTTTCGCTTTGCCAGCAGAGGCGCAACCTCATAAATCAATTCGTATTAGTTTTATGAAATGTGTACCTGCGGCGTACAATCACACACACACACACACACACACATACAATGAAACTGTACTAGAATCCTATGTTCATGGGGGGAATATCGTGATTATCGCTCAATGTGCAGCTTGTGGATTAAATGATAATAAACTACACACAAGTAAAGTTTATATACTTCAGCTGTCCAGAAACTTCATTTTGTGTTACCAAAAGTACAACTTAACTCACAATTATTGGGACCTCTTTTCATAGTGTAAACGTATATATAATAATACTGTTATAAGTATAAGTAGGATCACTTCTATGTCTGCCTTTAGCAACTATCTTTAGTTAAGATTTATAGAAGAGAGTTTATCCTGATAAGCTTCATCGCATAAACGTCGCTTCGGTCCTGTTGGCGGTTTAATGAGCAAATCTTTTAGCAGCGACTGCTCGGCATCAGCAGAAAAACGGCAGCAGGACTTGCCAATTAAGAGCGAGACAGCCAAAGGAACTCGGCATAATTCATGTCCTTGAGCCCGAATCTGACACACACACACACACACGTATACACACACGTATACACACCTCGAATACACATGCATATTCATTGCATAGCTGAAGGCTGAGCATTTTTCGACTGTCGGCATTTCTTTTCGCACTTCTTGGAGCAGAGTTAAGTGGCAGAGTTTTTGGGACTGGAATTTGCATAAATCTTGGCAAGAATTACAATATTTCTTGGTTATTTTTAACTGGGTGGCAACTTGTTGGCTGGTGTGCGGTCAGGAGTCAGTAGTCAGGAGTCCAGCTTGGACTGCATCTTTAATGGAACTTTTGAATTATCGCCTGACAATGGGATTATCATTTTTACATTGGCTGCACGGCAGGACACGGCCAGCGATGGCCAAGGACAATGGGACTGGAGTAGGACACACTCCTTACGAGTAAAAGGAAGCTAAGCCAGAGAGTCGGAGTCGGAGCTGGAGCTGACGCCGCTGCGCTCCCCTGGGGGTAATTCGCAGTTGCCATAATTATCATCGTAAATTATGCGTGGCAAGGAAAAGTTTTCCGGATTTTATGAAAATGAATTGAGATTGAGCCAAAAATGAAATGTGAATTTACAATTGATTTAAATAGTCGCGCCTGCAACTGCTGCTTCTCCTGCTTTGAGCTAGTAAATCAAAGCATCTTCCAATCTACATGCCACCTCTCCTCTCTCCTCTCTCCACACCGCTCCAGCCTTCCCGCTTTTGGGGCAATAATCTGCAGCGCCGAGTGTCATAAATAATAATTAAACAACTCGCGTTGTTAAGTCTTTTTATTACGGCCAAAGCGCGCCCAAGACAAACGACAGTTGACAGCGGGGGTGAGGGCGGTACGTTCGTCGGTGGGTGGTGTGGGCGTGTGGGCGTGCCAGCGGGATAATATGCTGCGCCCTGGCACGGAAAAACGTTGCCCAACTCCAGCGAGCAGGGAAGGCTTACAGAGCTGGGAGCATGTGCGAGCTCAGACGCTTCACTCTAGACTCTAGACTCTAGACTCGGCGAAGACGCACAATTTTCCACGCGGAGACTTTTCCATGTATCGTCTAGCACATGAGCCATGCGACATGGTCCTGGACTCCCACACACACACACACACACACGTATACACAGGTGCAAGTGTGTGCTATTTGCCTGTCCCACTTCATGGGAGGATGTTAAGACGTAATTAAGAAAATAAATAATAATCGCCCGATGCCAGAGCAGCCGACAAGCAAATGCGGACATGGGCAACAGGATGTGGGCTCTGCTAGGGATCGTGCCTGCTACCCTCTGTATGTGTGTGTGTGTGTGTGTGTGTGGGAGTGTGGGAGTGTGTGTATGTCTGTGTCAGCTGGCGTCTTTAACTTAAGCCCACGTTGTCATACACTTATAAAATATCTTAACTAGAACAGCAAGCGGCTTTGGGCTTGGACCAGTGGACGCCAGCCGGAGTTGGAGGCGGAGTTTGTTTTGCGTAAATCTTAGCAAAGTCGAAGGCTGCCTCCGATGTGTCTTGCTAACAAGAATTATTATCATTTGATGGTACATCCTGCCAAAGGTTTAATACCTTTTGCCGAGGGGTTGACCCAACTGTTCCCCCCTCCCTCCCACACAGATATGCTGCTGCTCTCTTTCATATTTGGTCTAAGTGCAGCTCAAAGGACATTCAATGCGAGATCTTAAACAAAAGGCCGATTCACAAGGACTCCACTTGCAACACACTTCTGGCCATGTACTCATTAACTAATTTGGCCAAAGAGCTCGTCAGTGCACTGTGGTATCAGGGGGTGGTGGGTGGTGGCTTGGTGCCATAGAAAATCGGCGTGGAAAGCGAATGTCACAAATCAAAGCGGAATTATTATTACTTATGACCATTTAATTGGACTTGCGTTTATTTCATTTGAGTTTCGTGGAGACCCTCGTTTGTTTTTGTCCTGTTTTCAGTTGTTCTGTTTGGTTTTGTTTGCACAGTCAATTTGCCAAATGACTGTGCTCTGCCCTGTGCATTGGTATCTGCCACAGACGCGGATACCGTGCAACATCCACCCAGTGGCTGCCACCACCACCAACTATTTGGCTCGCACGCTCATTAGTTTTATTGCCCCGCATATCAGTCAAAGCCGCAAAACTATTTATGCGGCAAAAGCAGCGACCACGACTGCGACCCCACGTCCAGTCTGTGATGCTGCTCCTGCTCCTGGTCGTAGCTCTGACTCTGATTCCAGCTCTGTCGCGGACCATTTACGTTTGTCCTTTCTGTCAGCTGCAATTCCTTTTGGCATTGCTTGCTCTGAGCTTCCTTTGCGCACTCGTTTTGTGTGTGTTTGCCAGGACATTAATTGCCAAAAAGAATTTTGTCTTCGTTTCGCTCGTCTTAGTTCTGCTACAAGCACAAAAGTCCTCTGTCCTCCTAATGAATTGGCAGCTATCCATAGATGGAGCATAACATTTGCTCACTTGCAGCTGAAGAAATCCTCTAATAACTCACAGGAGCAATAAAATATACAATATGAACCTGATACTGTCCTTAATTTATTAAAATTGTATAAAAAGATTTTATTTAACAGATAAAACAATATGTTTCAGATCATTTCATCCTTTTAGTTTTCTAGAATCATCAATTCCCTTTAACATTCAAGGAGTCCGATCTGAAGGAATCGTGCGAGCACAAAGTGGCATAACTATTAAGTCTCTTGGAGTCTCTTAAGTTGATAGGAAGTACTTAGATGCCGGAATCATCGTGGATTGGATTGGTTTTAATTTACTACAATTACGATATGTTCCTTAAGAAATGCATACTTATACGATAAGAATTTTATCTATAATAAAATTAAATAATTATTATAAAACACAATTTTGTAGTATAAAGTCTGATACTACAAAATGTTACATATATTTGCATTTTTCATATTAAAATTATTCGTTTTAATACTCCCCTCGATATCACAGAGGCCAATCAATTGCAGTCGACGCCAACAACCAGCCTGCAGCAATTGTTGTTGTTGTTACTGGAATTTCTACAGAAACATCCACATAAAGCCATGTCTTGTAGGCTACCAATTACCAGGTGAACAGAATCAGTAGATGGAGTTTAGTAGCTTCAGGCACAGGCAATGCTTTTAATTGACAATTTAGATTAAAAGTGTTGCATACTTTTAGTTGCTGATTAAAGAGGCGAGTGTAGATATTTATTTAATTTGTATGTACGTCATCCACTTTATTGTTGTCGTCAATTGTTGTTGTCAATTGTTGTTGTTGTTGGTGATAATAGTATATTTTTGTTTGTTGTCACAGAACTTTTCCATAAAAATCAACGTAAATCTGTATTTTGTAGGCTACCAGCTACTAGGCGAACAGAATTAGTAGATGCACCAAAAATTTCATACTCTGAGTGGCTGAATTGGCTGACTTTGAATTGTCGAATTAAAAGTGTAGCATACTTTTAGGTGCTCGTTTTTAGTGGCGATTGGAACCTGCTGTAGACTTTTATCAAATTAATACACAGCGCTTTCTGCTGATTCTGTTCGCCTGGTAACTGGTCGTCAACGGAAACGGGATTTATACGGGTTTTTATGCCTAACTAATCCAGTGACGTCAGCAAATTTGACAGCCTTGTTCTAGACTGTTTGTTGTTGGAATTGTTGATGGCGAGGGGAATATTATAAGTTTTTTATAGTTTGTATAGAGAAGAAACTATTCGATCGATTGAAAAAAAGATTGTCAACATAGACAGAATAAATATATTGTTATATTGCATTATCTAACTGTACAAATCGTTGATATTTCATATATTTGTTGCACATTTAGTTGCCATATTCCTTAATCGTCTCAAGGTGTATGACGACTCGTGCCGCACATTCTCCTTGTGGAGCACTTTTTCCTTGTAGCGCACCGTCATCTTAAGGTGTGCCGTCATCTTCAGACGCATCACCTGAAGGAAGCGCTAAGATTAAAGATTAGTTGAAACTGCGATGGAAATATCTGCAAGAGTAAATACCTCAACAAGATTTATACCAAAACTGCACCGTTAATCAAACTTAAGCTACTTTACCCAAAGTTTCCCAAGACGCGGAACACCTCATCTCCTGTGTGAGTTTCACTTAATTACGATTACATTACTCAGATTTATTTGCCATTAAACATCATTATAGTATCAAGTATGAAAAAGTTTTGTGAAAGCACGATTTATGCGGCGTACTTGCAAATACGAGTACTTCCACGGGCAGAAGAAATTATAAGGATTTTTTTAAGTACGCAACTTGCTGAAACGGCCACAGGAACGCACCACAAGTGCGAGGTAGTTGGCTATGTAAATGTTTTTGCAGCTGTTTATATATTTACTTTTAATACCCCTCGAAATAGCGGGAGCCTGTAAGCAGCCTGGTGCCTAGTCCTTGTTGGCTGCTCCTGCTGCCTGCTGCCTGCGGCCTGGCATCTGGGCGGTGCACGGGCGGACGAAGTAAACAGAGGTGAGCTGCAATTTCATACAGCAGCCAACCACAGTGCGCTGAGGAAAATGCTAACAATTTTAATTAATGGATAAAGTTCTGGGAAATTCCACTTGCTCCACCTCTAGCCTCACACTCACAGTTCTGGCCAAATTTTGAGTGGTCGAGCAAAGCAGGCAGCAGCAGATTGGGATTGGTTAGTGGTAAATTTACAGGTGTACAATGGGTGTACACCTTGTCTAAACATTTCTGCACTGCCAACAGGATGCGTCGTACCCAAAGGAAATATTCGAATTTTCCTGTTGTTTAATTTCTTTCATTTCGCTTTGAATATTTCATAACAATGCGAACTGATCTGCGAACTATTTATGGTGCTTGGAACTAGTTTGCATTATGAACTCTGAGTAGCTCATGTAATGCTCTGCCACAGTTTCTATATGAGATTCATAAATAAAAGCCCAGTTAATATGGAAGCCTAAAAATACGCTCATAAATTGCGTGACGCCGCTGCTTTCCCATATCCTTTCTTCCGCTTGAATTTTTAATTTAAAAGTTTGCGATAACAAATGATGCACATCCCAGCGAACACACACACACACACACACACACACACACAGAGAGATACACCCACTCTCACACTGAGATATGTACTTAAAATAAGAAATAATGTTGACTGCTGATTTAGTAACCGCATTGCGAGGACCTCACACATGCCTGAATACTTATAGCCATACCTATCTATAGGAGCCTGTAAGCATGTGCGCAGGATGTGCCAAGGCGAAGGAAGTTACAAAAAAAAGAGAAGAATACAGAATAAAGAAATAAGAAATAAAGAATGAAAAGCAGCAAACTTTGGCGCTAATAAATTGTTTCATATCTTCCTTCAAGGCAATGCTAATATGCTCCTCCTTGCCCGGGCAGATAACTCATACGCCGCGTGGCCAACCGAGTCGAAGCGAGAAAGGGAAGAGTCCTGCCACTTCTTCATATGCATATTTATTTCCCCTTTGCTTATCAGCGACTAACAAAACCAAAAGAAATAAAGCAAAGCAGGTCCTGCCATATGAGAAATTGCCAAACACATTAGCCACAGCGCCAACTCCAACTCCAGCGCCACTGCCAAAGGCAACGATGGAATGAAGGCAACACCCCAAACATCTGCTGGCAGGACAACTGCATGGCAGAGTCCTTTTTTATTCTAGGTAATAATGTAAGATGCACACAGAGAAAAATACGATTTTCCATAGAATTTCTTATCAGAATAACAAGCTGAAAATAGCCTTCACAGGGCAATTAGGAATTGCTTTCAGTTTACTCAGCGAACATTCAAAGAGAGAGTTTATTCAATGTTCTGAGTAGTCCTTTCGTTTTCTATATTTATATTTTAGTATGCATAATAAGTACTCAATACTCAGAAGTAGTTACATAGGATTTCAGGGAACTAAATAAAGCTGATTGAATGCAATTGTTATAAATTCTTGACTCTTTTTATGAAGCTTTTGCTTAGCTTGGAACCATCACATTTAAACCAAAAAGGATCTCCAAACAGACTGCAGAAGACCTCAAAGCATCAAATACTAAACTTAGGACTGTTATAACTCTTAGTCACAATAATTTTGATAACTAACCCATTTAAGTTAACAATCTAAAGCTGGCCAATAAAAAGTGTCTGTATCCATAATCTCCGCTGGTTGCAAATACTTTCAATCAAGTCTTTTTGGTGTAGTATAAAGAGCTTCGATTCTTATAGCCAGTATATATTATAGTGTCTATTCGCTACAATGTTGTATCTAAAACTAGGTCATAATAGGTAAGACTCTATAAGCTGGCACAAATCCACACAAGTTTCACCTGAGCCAATGGCTGTTTCCCTTATCTTTCGACATTTTTTAAGTAATTTAATTACGTGTTCAACGCCACGCAGCAAAGTCTATACTATATCTTATAGTATATTATATATAGGGTACTATCTGACTAACTATGTTCTATATCAGACTAATAAAAATAGTCCGTCTTTAGAAGAAATTAGTTTCAGTTAGAGATCCTGCGCCATGAAATGTTTAAGGATAGAATATGATATTCATCTTTGTGTTTATTCTAGATACAAATTTGTATCTCAGGCGATTACCTCGCAGCCTTTAGTCAACATTTAAGATCCTTCGTACTGAATCAATGCAATCCTTAAGGACATTATGTCTTACTTCCCTTTTATCATTATCCTAGATGAAAGTTGAAGAAAAAACACAGAGTTTTGGCTCTAACATTTGACATTTAAAATTGTATTTATTTAATCATTTAATAATTGCTGGGAATACATATTATATGTTTAATGTATGTGTGTGTGTGTTGATTACTTTTAATGTATGTGTGTGTGTGTGGATGCATTTAATAAATTACAAGTATTCGTAAATGTAGTTGTATGTTTATATATTCTTTTCGATTTGTAGTACGCTTATGGATCTAGTGGAACAATTGATGAAACATTTTAAAGTTTATTTCTATAATTATTTTGGATCTACTTTTAATTTTTGTTGTCAAACTTGAAGATTGAAATCTTTTTTTTTGTTAAAAAACACACGAAATGAGTCCAACTAAATGTTCATTATTGAATACTTAAAACAAACGCTGAATATCATCCAAAAATTGTATCGTCCTTAGGTATTAGATACCAAGATATAAAGATATAAAACGCAACCCAAAGATACATTTACTTTATGTTTTAATGCAAGATATGTGCTAGGCTGCAAAACGATCTAAAATAAGGCAAAACGTTTATAGGAAACAAGTCAAAGAATTTTAAAACGAAATATTCCCAATATATATAGTATATAGTATATAGTATATATATATATATATATAGAAGTAGTAGTATAACATACATATTTACATATCGGATTAGCTTTCTTTGGTTACACTCCTGCTACTACTGGCAATTGAAATAGTTAAACTTATTTAGATAAAGAGTTGTATATATACGTTATATATATATCTGGTTATTATATATATATAGTTGATAAGGTTTCATTCTATAAGCTACTGCCGAAATCTGCGATAAATTAAAGTACTATCGACTATCCATAGTTCATCTAGGTTTTATCTAATTTTTGCTAAATACACCGCGGCGATTGCCTGGCTAACTGGGTCGGAAACTGGTTATGGTTACTGCTAATGGTAACTGGTTAATGGTTACTGGGATTGGGGATTAGGGAGTACATCTCTTGCTATAATACTTGGAGAGTTGGCTTAACTAGGTCGATTAACTTGTCATAGCTGCATAAGGGTTAATTCTAAAAGAGCTTTTTCTTTACTTTAGTTTTAGTTTAGATTTTAGTTGGTAACCAAATATTTACACTTGACATTGGGAGAGAGAGAGAGAGAGAGATAGAGAGAGGAGCCTCTGATTTTGATTTCATACTCCGAAGGATGCTGTCTAGTCGTTTAGTCGCGTTCCTCGTACTTGGGCACGAAGGAGCTGAGGCCGCCCAGCTGGCCGCACTGGCTGTTGTCGTAGAGGGACATCTTGAGGCGCTTGCACTTGGCCCGTCGGTTCTTGAACCAGAACTGGACGTTCTTGCTCTCCAGCCGGGGAAACTTTTGGCTACAAAGAGAGAACGAAAGAACAGGGAACCATTCCGATTAGTCTACTAAAGATTATAGCGATGGGTGGGCTTAACTTACCGATAGGGCATTGTGTTGAGATCCTCGGTGTACTTGAGGATTAGATTGTGCGAGGGATGTGTGTTCATGGCAAACCACTGCTCCAGCTTGGGCACCTCGGTGACCGGATCGATGAAGGTGCGATTCCGCTTGCGACGCTCCTCGTTGGAGATGCTCGACAGGTTGAGGCCAGCCCCGCCCATCAGCGCATTGGGTTGCATCCCGGCGGCGGCAGCAGCGGCTGCGGCATGGTGAGCATGTGGATGGGCAGCGGCCGCCTGGCCAAAGGCCGGTATGTAGTGGCTCATGTACATGAACGACTGGGAGAACATCGAGTTGGGCACCATGGGAAAAGGCAGCTGATCCTTGTGCGGCACCACGCTGCCCGAGAGGTCGGGCGAGGGCGAGCGGAACTCGTCCAGGTGGCTGATATCGTTCTCGTTGTCCTCGTCATCCTCATCCATGTCCAGGTCCTCCTCCTCCATCTTGGGTGAGGTGCGCTTGGGCGTGCCTCCTGCCTCCTGCTCATTGCTGCTCTGGTTGTGAGAGATGTTGTTGTTGTTGTTGTTGCTGCTGCTGTTGTTGGCGCTGGCCTCGTCGCCGAGTGCGTGGCCCGGATCCGCATGGGCACTGACATTGGCATTGGAGTTGGAGCTTGAGTTGTCGTTGTCATGGGTCTCGGATTCATCGCCTGTCTTGAGGACCAGAGGCTTCTCCTCGCGCTCATCGACGCCGTTGGCAATGTCGCTGTTGGCGCTCTTGGAGCGCTGCGGCTGCTGCAGCTGCTGCTGCGGCATCTGCTGCTCGCTGCGCTCCTCGTCCTCCTCATCCTCCAGCATGGGCGAGCTGCGATGACGCTCGTGCGTGGTCAGCGACAGCGGCAGCTGTGGCGTACTCGGCCTGCTGGGCTCCTCGTCCATCTCGTCCGAGTGCTGCGACATGGTGTCTATGTCCTCGGACTTGAGGCTCATCGGGCTCTTCAGATAGTCGTGCGACATGGACAGATTGCCCATGCTCAGCGGCTGGCTGCCAGCGCTGCTGCTCGAGTTCTGGCCCAGCGGCGCATGCTGGCTCAGATATCCGTTCATGGCGGCATGCCCCAGGGCGCTCATGGCGCTGCCCAGGCTGCCGCCGCGCATCTCGGCGCGCTTCTGGGCGGCGCGAGCGTTCTTGAACCAGTAGACGACGTTGTTGACGTCGAGGGGCTTGCGGCCGCGGCGCGACTCGAGAGCGTTCAGCTGGACCACGTAGGTCTGGATCTGCTGGCGCGAGGGATGGGGGTTCTCCTGGAACCACTTCTGCAGCTTGGGCAGCTCCATTTCGGGATCAAAGCTGGTGCGCATGCGTGTCTTCTGGTTGGGATACTGGCCGCCATGGGAGGCGGCGTGGTGATGGTGGTGCATGGAGGCGTGCATCGGGTGCACCAGCATGCTGCCATGATGGGCGGCCGCCTGGGCCTGGCCCACGCCCGCATTGGGATGATGTGCAGCGGCCGCGACGGCGGCCTCGTTGGCCAGCAGCAGCGACTCCCGGCTGCCCATGGCGCCCAGTGGATTGGCAGCGGCGCCAGCGCCTGCTGCAGCAGCGTGAGCCGCGGCCGCGGCGGCTGCTGCCATGGCGGTGCCCACCGGAAAATCCATGTCGCTGGGCACCACCGGCACGGCAGATGGGCCCGTCATGAAGGGCAGCATCTTGGGCGTCATGGCGGCCTGCGGCGAGAGCTGGTTGGACCACCACTGGTCGAACTTGCGACGCAGATCATCCGAGATCTCCCCGCCGGGCAGAGCGTATGTGTTCTGGTGCGAGCTGCGGCAAATCTGCGAGAGCGTCACCTGGAAAGGGGTAAGAACACATGGACAGGGATTAGAGAGGCGGGCCTTGAGACATGGAGACATGTGGACATGTGGACGGGTGTCGCCAGCGCAGTTAGCCGGACTAAGCCCTGTCGGCTGTCATAAAAATCACAGTTAGTTGGCGCGTTCGGTTCAGGCCCTGAAGTGGCGGGATTTACTTAGCCATAAATGTGCAGACTGGCTCTGATTGCTGCTCCGAACCGAATATCGAACACTGATAATGCTGATAATGCTGTCGGCGCGGGGCGATAAATAGATACACCCTAGTCCCGGGTCTCTGATAGGCGACGACATCGCAGCTTATGCGATTAAAATTGAATTTAATGTTCACAAATAGAAACGAATTTCTGGGCCTCTGTCCAGGTGCGAGACGGTTCGGTTCGGTTCGGTAGCTGGTTATCGAATAAGTTTCGTAAGTTGTGGGTATTTCGAATTAAAAGCTCACACTTAACTGTCTCTATCTAACACTCTATCTCTCTCTCGCTCTGGCCCAGTGGGTAATCAATACGTGTCCGTGAGCAGACGACACATCGAGGAATAGATAATGTCTGTCGCTATCAGCTAAGGAGGCGCCCCAAATCACTTAAGCTACACGAACCGCGTTTTCCTCGGGATCTGGTTAAGGTGGAGTCGGAGGTGGAGGTGGAGGGGCAGGGGGAGCAGCTGTTATAGACAACTAATTGTAAATAAAATTGGGTTGATGAGTCTTACAGGGGCGATGCGGCAATTATTTAATTGATTTTCATATCGCTTTTCCTACCCCCTCCCCTTTCCCCCATTACGGTGCGACTAGACCACGAGACCAGGGACTACTGCTATTTGTCAGAGCTCTATACACACTCACACACACGCACACACAGACTTCTCACAATCATAGGGAATTATGGAAAATGCTTATCATGTGATTAGAGAAACTTTTGCTTTGCTTTTTGCTAATATTAATCAGAGGGCCCATAAAATGAAATCACTCGCAATATCAATTGAAGGATATTTGAGGGGTCTCTGTGATTTGCTGACGATGGTGTCAGATATATATGTACAGTTACAGCTATAAAGGAGACAGTGATTTATGGCAGGGATCACCAGGTGAGTTCCTATGTGGGTCATGGGACCGAGAGTCTATCTGTTTTTTGTCTATTTAAAAAGTTGTTTTAGTAGTCAATTGCCATGGCTTCAGATACTCTATGGAGAGCAGTCCTTAGACAGCTGCTTGATAAGCGCAAAAGCTGATTAAAAATGAAAACTATTGCGAAAAGGGATTAGTTAAGTGAACCAAAGTAAATGAACTCGGCTTAACAACATTTCTTTGTAGTCATTATCAAAACATTTTCAATGAATTTCATATGCAGCAGCAGACAGACAGACAAACTGAGAGAGGGAGAGGGGAGGCAGGACTAAGGACACGGGCAATGGCAATGGCAATGGCATTGGCTGAATCTGGTTCAAGTACTGGTTCTGGTTCTTGTTCTGGTTTGGGTCTTTCGACTCGAGCAACGCCTCAATAAAGTGGGCGGAGGATACGCAAAAACTTTTGTTGCCAACAGTTGGCTCTTTTCATATGTGTGTCTGTATGTGTCTGTGTGTGTGTGTGCGTGTGTGTTTATGCCTCAATTCACGCAAATTAGCGGTTTGGGTTTTTGAATTCGCTTTTTGGCCCCGGCTCCCATGCAAGCTTCGGCTTAGTTTCGCACTGTCTAGGCAAGATAAATGAGTGGGAAGAGTGGGTCCTGTTTCTAGACAGGATGCGGGGCAGAAGTTTTTGGGAACTCTTGAAGACAGGATAATAGCCAGGCAGTGTGTCGTCGTAAACCGCTTATGAATCATTATAGAATTTTCGTCGTCTTAGTGCACAATTTTTTAGTTGAAAGTTCAAAGCGAATGTCTAATTAGCTGCCAGAGTACTCACCTCATCCAGGGGGCAGCCGGTGGAGCGGAGCAGGGCATGTGACTGGAGCACAAGCAGCTTGAGCAGCTTATCCTTGATCTCGCCAAAGGGCGATGTCTTCGGACGCAATATGACAATGCGCAATGTGATGACTGAGGTCAGTTCTCCCACAATATCGCTGACCGGCACAGCCGGATTATCCGAGATCTGTTCCAGCGGTATGGGCTTCCAGTGCTTGATGATCAGAGATCCTAGCGAAGGGAGAGGAGAAAAGAAAAGTAGATCGTTTAACAAGCTGTCAGACTCGTTGTCGTCCTCGTTGCTTACCTCTGGCCGTATTGGCCACCTCTTGGGAGTAGCCCAGACGCTGCAGCGCCGTTTGGACAATCTCGCTCCAGGGCGTGGCTGCTGCAATGATCACGTAGCTGTCTGTCTCAATGTTGGGTCGCCGCTTCCACGGCTGACGCGTGTCTATGGTGAGCGAGGCGTGCAGCGAGTGCACAGACTCCACCACGCAGTGCAATGGAAGCGATTTCGCTGTAAAAGCAGAAAAGAGGGGACAGAAAAAGGAGGCGTTTAGTTATTTCATAATTTCACTCTACTCTGAGGATCTGCTGATGGGGCCAGCTCCAAGCACCACTTGGCAGCAGCAGAACCAGACAAAACACTCCAGTTGGGTGGCCAAAGCCATACATATAAATTAGCTGCACTCTTGATACCCTATGTGAGGGTATAGATGGGGTATAGGCTGCCCCTCGAAAAGACTCTGTCTATCGCAAGCTCAACCAGGATTATACTAGGGATACCAGAGATATACCTGATGGGAGTCTATACCTTCTATATAACTTCTTTATACATCAGCCTATACCTTCTCTATACTAGGAAGAGTTTAGATGGGGTATAAACTGCAGTAAAGACGAGACTCTATCTATCCAGAGCTTATGCTGGGTTATACTACAGATACCACAGATATATCTAAGCGGAGTCTATAGCTTCACTATACTAGGAACTTATACCTTCTCTATACTAGGAAGAGTAGCCTAGAAGTCACTTTATCTCTCCAATATTATACTACAGATACCAGAGATATGCCTAAGGGGAGTCTATACCTACTCTATACAAGAGCTTATACCTTCTCTTTGTATAGTAGGAAGAGTAGAGAGGGTAGAGAAGTCACTTTATCTATCCTGAGCGTATGCTGGATTATACTAGGGATACCACAGATATATCTAAAGGGAGTCTATACCTTCTATATAGCTTCTCTATACAGTAGCTTAAAGCTTCTTATCCAGGATTATGCCAGAGATACCACAGATATATAGACAGGAGCTTATACCTTCTCTATACTAGGAAGAGGAGCTGCAGCATAGACTCTATTTATGCAAGCTCAACTAGGATTATACAAGAGATACCACAGATATACCTAAGGGGAATTTAGGAAGGGTACAACTGCAGCCTAGAAGAGACTCTATCTATCCTAAGCTTATCCTGGATCTAGTATAAGAGATACCAGAGATATGCCTAAGGGAAGTCTTTAGCTTCTCTAGACAGCAGACCTTTTCATACACTCTACTTTATCTCCAGCCAGTTCTATGTATATTCTGTCTATCTTCAGCTAGTTCCAGGGTATTTGCCAGTCATCTAACCTCTATATATTCTTGCTGCAACTTAATTGCAGTGCCACCCCGCTGGCTGCCCCAGCAACCGATGGCTGCCACTGCCTGCTGCTAATCGGTTTAGTTTGCCGTTTGGAACGCTTCAAATGGCGGCAAGTGCAAATCGGGCAAATTAAAATTAAAATAAGCAATTAAAACATATTTTACAACTATTTGGACGACCCTCACGCGAACGCATAGGAAATGCATTTAAATAAATTATTGCATGCTGCGGTTAGCCGCAAAATGGTTTTAGCCGCTTAGTTAGAGCCGGTGAACAGGGCCCAAACCCCAGGCCAAGATTATGCAGAGACCACTCTGCGAGTGAGTATATTATTATGGCTAACAAGCCAAATTATTATTAATAAATGATGGTTAGTTATCAATATCTATCTACCTATCTGTCTATATCTATATTTAGTATATATTTCCATCAGTTTGGGGCCTAATGGCATTGCAACATTTTGGCGGCTGGTGGAAATGATTGGCAACTATTTTATGACCAATTATGGACAGCTTAAAAATAATTTACCAAAATTCACCCAATGCCAATGGGAATTGTGTAATGCAGGACCAAAAGGACCCAAAGGACGATGCCCAATCCAAATGCAGTTTTGAGTGCAGATTGGACATTGTGTGGGTGTTTGTAAGGACACCAGAAGCAAATAGGCTTAACGCACGCTGACCAGCAGCCATTATGGTATTATTAATTATTCCAATTATAAAAATTGTAAGCAGCAGCGCCGACAGCAGCGTCAGCAGAGGCAGAGACAGAGACAGAGGCAGAGCAGAGCTGGCCGATTGGCGTTTGGGCGCATTTTAAAAGGGGCCAAAAGAACGCGACCAAAGGTTCAGCACAATTATCACAGATACTCAACTACATATATATATATATGATGTATATATATCTGATATATATGTACACTGATGTGAGGCTGGCAAATCTTTTAATTGCCATAAAATCCGCATTGCGTATTAAAAATGAATATGTCAATTGTATGAAACATATTCGTGAAAAATGTGAGTAAAAGTTATGGCAAAAAAAGGAATAAAGAATCAAACGTGGACAAGGACTTCTCTAAAGATATGTACACTGTAATAAGATTAAAATAAGGGTATTCTTTTTTACCAAAAAGCAGGACAAATTAAGACCTTAAACGAAGTTTCAATAAAAGTTTTAAAAATCAACAAATGATTCCCTAGAGGGAAACTCTTTAACAGACAAACCTTAAAGGAAGTTGTAGATATATAGAAAGGATATCGGCTAACTATATCTATAAAGTTAACTCCGATTATTTCCTAGCCCTGTGCAGCTCATTTCAACGCTGAATCCTCCACATCCTTTCTATGTTGTATGAATCAATGACTCCCTAAGGGAAATCTCATACAACAGACAAACCTTAAAGATAACTGCAGATATAGCCAAAGATATCAGATATAGAATATAGATATATATATATATAGCTGCTAGGAAAGATGCAGATATCTATATCCTACATCTGATATCCAACTCTGCCTCTTTCCTAGCAGCTATATATATATATATGTGTTTCCCTAGAGGAAATCTCATATAACAGACAAACCTTAAGGGAAGCTGTATTTATAGCCAAAGGATATCAGATATAGATATCTATATAGCTGCTAGGAAAGATGCAGATATCCTATCCTATATCTGATAACTGATATCCTACTCTGCCTCTTTCCTAACAGCTCATTTAAGCACTGAAGCCTCCACATCCTTTCTATGTTGTATGAATCAATGACTCCCTAGAGGAAATCTCATATAACAGACAAACCTTAAGGGAAGCTGTAGTTATAGCCAAAGGATATAGGATATAGATATATATAGATGCAGATATCCTATCCTATATCTGATATCCTACTCTGCCTCTTTCCTAGCAGCTCATTTAAGCGCCGAATCCTCCACATCCTTTCCATATGCTATACTCCAATTAAGTATATTAAAGCCAGAATCCTCTTTTGTTGTGTTTTTGCAGTTATATGCGAAATTATGACTTCCACATAGGAAAAGCCGTTGGGTTTGGGTTCCGAATCCATTTGGGATGGACCCGAGTGGTGCATTATGTAAAAGTGATTTGGGTTGGGGTTCCAGTTTGGGTTTGGGTATTATGTATACGCAGCATAAATGGCGGATTGAATGGCCAGAGGACGTGTCCATTGGAAAGGTGGCATGTGCGTGTCTGCGTGTTGCATGCATGTGGTATGCAGCATGTGGCATATGTAGGTGCATTCTGTGGCAGTGGCTGCATGCTGCGGCCGTGGCCAAAGAACAATGGGCAAACTGCGTGGAGCAACCTAATAATAAACTCATTAAATCCATTATCCTGGCCCCCATCATGATTTGGGGGCTAACGCAAAAGCGGATTTGCTGTCTATGCACATAGTGTGTGTGCGAGTGTGTGTGTGTGTGTGGAAGCACTCGAACGGTGACCACAGCAAGCATGCTAATTGTTGTGTTGCCCTGTCCAAAAACTTGGCTTTCCGCAATCGAATGCAAAGAGGAATAGAAAGAGAGGAGGTGGAGGCGGAGGAGGAGTTATCCTGGACGGCATTCAAATATGGCCGCGTCTCTGTTTTGAGCAAGGAGCTGGGGGCTGGCATAAAGGAGGATTCATAAATTCGTCTGCAGGCAGTGCAGCGCTTAAGTAGCCGCCGCCTCTCTCGCAGGACGACGGCGCTGCCAGGCGGCGCTTATCCTTATTAGCATTATCAGTGGAAAAATAATCGAGACAGCGGGCGAACAGGCCAAACAAATTGAATTAAAAACGTTTGAGGCATTAAATCTCAGCCAGGCAGACAGATAGACCCAGGCCAGAGGAGGACAGACCAGCCCAGACCAGACCACCACCCACCAGCCTTAAGCTGACAAACGATTTGTAATGAACTCTACTTGCATAGGCTTAGACCCTGTCGTCGTCGACTTCAGCTTCTCATCGTCGTTGTCGACGTCTCCAGCGAGTTTTCCAATTCCTTTTCCCTGTGTCACGGCTTAAGATTTATTAACCTGCTCCAGAGCCGCAATCAGAGCCAACGTTCATGTCGATACGACGTCGCTCTCTCTATCCCCCTCCCTTTTTCCCTTTAAGCAGAAATTATAATGAAGTTGCCCCCGTATCGATTGCTTATGATGGGTGTCTGTGCCGCGTGCAGCGTTTCGATCCAGGTTACAAGTATTCAACAGTTTTTAAAGCGGAAACCAGAGCGGGGCTAATAACTCAAGGAATTTAAAAGTAGCAAACGCAAATCAATAAAGGATCAATTGCCAGTTCCTACGATATTCAAAAGATCAGAAGGGGAAGGCAAAAGGATGTGAAAAGCTAGGAACTATTATGAAAGCGATGCCAGGAGAGTCTTCTATAACTTCTGTAGAGCTCATTACATGGTATTCCGGTGTCCTGGAAGCAGCAGACGCTTCATTATACTCGATTACCCCATGGCCTCAGCTGGAGAATGGAGAGTGACGCCTTGGCTTATCGCAATCTGAATTGAAAGTTCAAATAAATGGATATTTTTTGATTCGTTTTACTTGTTAGACGTACTCCAAACACTGAGCTAAGCTCCTTGGAGCATGCTATCTTAGGCTATGGTTTGTATGCGGATGCGGATGTGGATGCTTTAAGGATGATTACCCAATGCCAAAGGCGGCCAATTAGCAGCAGGAGCAGCTCCTCCCAAATCAAAACTTAAATCTTTGAAAGTTTTCGTGTGCATAAAGGCATAAAATTCCTTTGTGGAATGGTGTAAAGCCTCAATAGGTGTATTCTATACGTGTGTGTGTGTGTGTGTGTGTGTAAAGGATGTGCTTGAGTTGATTCTAAGAAATTGACCAATTGGCTGACCACAAGAAGCGGCAATGACTGCAACAAGGCCAACAATAATTATGAATCGCCTACGCACAACATCAAAACGACTTAATCCCTACGTAAGAAACACACACACACACACACGTGTGTGTAAGTGGGGTGGCAGGAGGAGAGATGCTGAGCAATTTAAGTGACTGCTGGCAAGGATTATATAAGTTTACGGTTTAGTTTTGCCCTGAAAATAACTTGGCAACAAATATTTGTACTTCTGCTTTTTTGTGCCTTGCAGTGGTTGAAGTTGACCTGAGAGTCCTTAGAACAAGGATTGGCTTGACCCAGTGGGTGGTTGGAAGGGTGAACTTGATCGGGCATGGACTTTCTGGGGTGGACGAATAAATTGTGTATTGTTTATTTATAAGGAAAATGTTCATAATTTACTTATTAAAATGATTTGAGTGATTTGGGTATGAAAATTAAAATTTTACAGGGCAAAGTTTTAATAACCGTAAAGGATATTTGCCTAATGTGTAAAGGACATCGTGGAGGACCAAGGGGTCCTGGGGGGTCCTGCTTAAGCCAAGTGAACTGTTGGCAATTTGCTTATCATTCGTTGACCAGTGGAAGATGTCTTACAAAAATCTCAAGGATTTTAAAGGACTTAACAGCCAGGCACGTGTGTGTGTGCGTGCGAGCGTGCGTGTGTGTGTGTAAAAGTAAGAGTGACCGGAAATTAAGCAATAGTCTTAAGGAAATTGCCACAAGTTTTTTGGGTGCCACGAAGCAGGCAATTTGATGTCTTTTCCCCAGACTCCTGAATCGCTTAAGTGTATATGTGTATGTGTGTGTGTGTGTGTGTGTGTGTGTGTATGCATTTTTATTTACACTTCAGCTTAAGTCCTACTTAATTGAAAACTCTTTTCAGTAGAATTTTTAATGTATGCATTTTAATTTATAATGCCGAGCCATGCCAGCATTGAGGCTACTTACAAAAGTTTTCAACAACAACCCACACACACACACACACACACACACACACACACACACACACACACACACACACACACATCGTCTTACGCATCGCTGCCTGCGTCTCACACCTCTGCTGTTGCATATCCCTGTCTAAGCCCTGCCACCCGCCTGCGTCTTGCAACACGCTGCAAAAAGAAAACATATTAAGAAACACAATAAAATGAAAATCGACTTGTAGCCTGGAGCCTTTGCCTGGTGCCGCAGGAGATCAAGGATGAAAGTGGAAAATGTTGCAAGCATAAAGGAAAAACTAAAGACTCGCAGACAACAAAACGTATATACTCTTTATACACTCTCCATACCCTATAGACTATATGTACTCTATATACTCTATAAAGTCAAATCGAAATGCAGCTCAAAGCAACTTTCAAAGGATTCACTCCCTAGTTGATCCTTAAGCTTAACATATATACTCTATATACTCTATTTACTCTATATACTTTATTTACTCTATATACTCTCTATACTCTCTATACTCTATATACTCTATATACTCTATATACTCTATATACTCTCTATACTCTATAAAAGTCAGATCGAAATTCAGTTTGCAGCAACTTTCAAAGGATTCACTCCTAGTTGATCCTTTAGCTATATCTTTCCCCTGGATTTCCACTCTTTATACATCTCCTGTTTACTGACATATAGTAGATCCCTTACCTATAGCTTTTCCCTTCATTTTCCATGCCTTAAGCAGCTCCTGTTAGCTGTCAGATTCGAGCGACCCTCTGCATAGTTTGAAAACTTTGGCAACTTCTTTGGGCCTGGAAAGTGCAGCTTGAGGGTAATTTTAATGCGATTTAAAAAGTTTTCCCAGTGAAAACTGCAATTTTCCAGAACTAATCGAATAAGTTGAAACAGATAAAGCGCTTTCACACCGATTTCTGATCTGCTTTAACTATAAGATATTGATTATATTTTGAGCTAATTTGCAGGCGCTAATCTCTCTTCCCCCTTTTCCTATGGGATTTAGTATGTTTATTTGGTATATTTTTTTGTTTGGTATTTTTGTATTTTTGTATTTTTGCATTTGTCAAGCTGCGGCGTATTTGTATTTTCGATTGGGGGCTTTCTTTGGAAAACATGTTGAAACTTTTAAGCGGATTATAATTAATGCCGCTAGGCATTTTCTTTCTCTTAACGTTTTCGCTTTCGCGTTTATCGCCACGCCCACTGCAAGACCCTGCCCCTGCCCAAAGGTGTGTGAGTGTGTTTAGAGACTTGTTTCTGTGTCAGTAACAAGAGCACACATAACCGGAAATCAGGGGATCTAAGACAACCCACAGCAAGTGGCAAGTCCGAGCTGAGAGTTAAGTGACTCCTCGACCAGCAAATGGATTCATGCAACATCTTCGTTAGCTGCCTCCTGCCTCGTGCCTCGTGCCTCCTGCCTGGCTGGAAAGTCGAAATAATCCTAATGAAATAAGCATGGCCCGTAGCGGTAATTTATTTAAACCCTTCGGCTTGTCCCACTCTCCGGGTCACAGCTGCGGAATTGGCCCAGGACTTCTTTCCATTTAAATTGTCTCAACTTTTGTTTTGTTGTGTAATAAATTCATTTTTTGTCCTTAGACATGTAAAACTATGCATGTGTGTCTCCAGTGTGTGGGTGTGCGAGTGTGCTGTCTTAGATTTAATCCTTTTTTGTTGTTGGCCGAAACAACAACAAGCACAAAGCCCTCATCTTACGGTGCTGCCTCTGCCTCTGCCTCTGCTGAGATATGTTGATTTGGGCGGCGGCATCATCAGGTGAGGTTTGTTGCCGGAAAAAGTAAACTAGCCTGGCCAGAATCAGTTGGAGGAGGAGGTAAGCAGGCCAGTCCAGTGTCCAGAGTCCTCTGAATGGATTTTCTTAAGTGGTTCTAAGCTTTGTCTGTGAAGCAAACCAGAAAACATGCTTATACATGCGGCCAAGTGGCCTGCCGAGTTCAAGTGCAGGAACTGCCCGGAGCTTTGGCAACGGCAACGGCAACGGCAACGAGAGCTACGGCTCTGACTCCGGCTCTAGTGGCATTAGCAGCTGCTTAAGGCACTGCAGCACTTCATTAGTTCCGAGTTCGAAGACGACAGCCTTCTACAAGGACATCCGTCCTGAGACAATGGCCAACTGTGCACGATAATTGAATGCAAGCCAAGCTAAAAACCTATTCCAAATCTCTTTCCGCCTCTTGAGCTCCACGTCGACAGAAAAAGCCATGTGCAACGAAACATGGCAACATGGTTAGAAGGTAAGAAGGAGGGTAAGAACTTGCCCAAATCCTTACAAAAGGATTATGATGTGTACTTTTTGGTCAAAGCACGTTGATGAGTGCCAAACGACTTTGTTGAGTGCTGAGATTTTTATCTCAGACCCAAACTAAACATTGAAAATCGAAATCGAAATGGAAATGGAAAATCTATTGGCAAGCACTAAAAATTCCTGCATGACAGACTAATGCATAAAGTATCAATGAATTCTATTCATTAATTTATAGCAAATTCCACTAAAGAGCTTACACAACTTTCAGATACTCTGCATTGAGGCTTATTATCCTTGAAGCATTCAGTAGATACAAATGTTGGATACAAATTTAGTTGCAGCTTTTGACTTGTTTCGTCTAATCCCACAAGGATATTACATTAATCGCATAGAGTTATTAACGAGAATGGGAATGGTCCTTAAAGGACACGAAGCAAAGTTATTCAAGTGCTTTGAACAAATATGAAAATGTCATGAATGCAAATAAACATTCGAGTGTAGAAAAGGATTAAAATTATGAACTAAGGATAAGGCAAACAGACATTGCAGGCTGTATGCACTCATGTGTGATCACACACACACAGACAGTCACACACACTTAGCCACAGAGTGCAGGCCGCACAAAAGAAATACTCGGCAAAGGCGGTCGCACAAAAGGATTTTCAATTTGTCAAATATTATCAAGTGGAGGACAAGGCAATGGAATACCCTTACCCCTACCCTTACTCCTTGGCAGTCGCTTGTGTTTAGAGCTCGTGGCAGCTCCGAGAGGGATTTAAATGTCGATAATATGTCTGCAAACACCAAACGGAGAAGGAAATGGACTCCGACTCCAAGTTCGAATCGGAGTTTGAGTCGGAGTTGAAAATGTTTGCACAGAATGTCAAAAATCGACTTGAAGTGCTATTGAACCAGAAATAAGCGCAGCAAACAAATGTCATTGACTGGCCTAACCAATGAGCATAGGAAAAAACACACACACACCGCACACACACACACAGACGGAGGCACAACCAACCCATAAATGTCAATTCACATTATCACACTTGCATACGCTTCAAGCTGTGAGTCCGAGAGCTGTTTGCCAGCTGCTCAAATATTGAAGGGTATCTAAGACCAGGCTATTGTTTTACCCAGGAAACGGTCAATAAGGAATTTAATACACTGAGAGAAATTTGAAGCTAACTATATGAATCTTATAATCAAACTAAGTTAAGCTCTAAAGTAAACTGAAACTTCCTCTTCAGAAGAATCTAAGAATTATATCTCTTGCCTCAATAAATATCTGAGTTTTATATAAGATACTCCCAGTTATATATATATATATCTTAAATATATATCTTTTCTTTATCTGTATTAACATTTTGAGTAAAGGTTGAGGCGTCTTTTGCGCATTTTGACTTATATTTTTGCTTGTTTTACAGCGCTGACCATTTCAGACCCGGCCAGCTACAGTCACCGCCAGCAGTCAGCGGCCACAGTTGCAGTCGCATTCGGAGTCATCGTCGTCGTCGTCGTCGTCGTCGTCGTCGTCGTGGTCGTCATCGTTGGTGCCACACATGGCGGCAACCTTAATCACTTTAGTTATCAATATTACTTATTTACGTTGCTCCTACTTAACGCTTAAGACGCTTTGCCTTTTATACCCGCACACACTGTGTGTGTATACGACTGTGTGTGTGTGTGTGTGTGGAAGTGAATTATAGGCATATGTACGTACATATATATGCACTATATATAATATGCATATGTGCATATAGATATGAGTTGCACTGGGCGGCCCTGGCGTTGCTCTAGCATTACGTTTTGCGTTTAAATCTTCCTGCTTAAAGCCAAACAAAGTCTTGGGAACGGGTCGTGGGAGGGGACAGGGGAGCAGGGGGCAGGGGGCAGGTGTGAAAGGAGCACAACATGCGATCTGGCCCATTGATTCAATTAAGAGAGCAGCGCGGAGCAGCAACGGCAAAACAAAGGCTGAGTATAATGCATGCTATATATACACATAAGTTGTGCTGGATTTTAAAGAGGAAACAGAATACGCATACGCCTAGTTGGACGGAGACAGAGACAGGGACAGAGACAGAGACAGCGGCATTGATTAATATAATCCGCTTGAAGACGCTCCACGCTTGTGGCCCAACTGCGAATTAAGTTACACCCAAGAGACGACATCGTCGTCGACGTCGATTTTAAGTACAAGTTAATGGTGCTTATGCATATTACCCTTACCCAATCCCTCGCCCCGCCCCCGCACCCGCACCCGCTGCCCCATTCCAATTCCACATCGAGGCAATTAATACCCACAACTGATTTTTCTTTATACATCATATTTTTTTGTTCCTTCTTCATTTGTTCATCGTCGTTGTTAAGTATTTCGCTGTATTTTAAATCGATCCAATGGCAAAATCGTCTTTGTGTCGCTCGCTGCGAGTGCGCGGCGGCTTAATCCGCTGCCAATGAACTGCGATTGCGACGGAGACGCCACAGTTGCTGCCGCTGAGGTCGCCAGATGAGCGGCTTTGAATGCTTCTCAGTTTATGCTGGGCTTTTGGGGGCGTGGCAGATTGGGTTGTATGAGTCAGTTACCGCTGCTGCCTGGTTTATTAGTATGCCAGCTCCTTGAGGAGCAACAGAAGGATGTCGGATGTTGGTGACGGTGTCGCATTTGCCATCGCCATCGCCTTTGCCTTTCGCATTGGTATTTTGGTATTTGGGCTTTGTCTGCCGGGGATGAAATTTGATCCTCTGCGCGGCAGCGGCGTATTTGCATTAAGCGTAACCTTTTGCTGCTGTTGCTGCGACAATAACAGCAGCAGCAACAGTACCAGCAGCAGCAGCAGCAACAACAACAACCAAAGGGTGCGCTGGCAGCGCTGCCGCCGATACGCGACTGCCAAGGAGCTTAATTTGAGGAGGGATTTACGCTGTGGCATTATAATTCTTTTCTTTCTTTTTCCAAGTTTCTTTCTTCATTGTTGTTGCTGCTGTTGTTGGTGTTGGTGTTGTGCTGTAGCATCTTATTGTTGGCCTTCTTGTTGTCGAGTTGATTTGGAGCTCGATTTTTGTTGCGCTTCAAAGGGGATTAAGCAAATTTCTGAACAGATTTCCCAGCTGGTGCGTCAAAGTTGTGCAGCTTGTGATTAGTTTGTTGCCGCGGATTAGATGCATCGGGTTACGTTGCTTTTTAGCTCGCAAAAGGTGCTCACATTCGCATCTCTTTGCCGCAAAGCCAAACCACAACAATACACACACGCAGACACACAACCACAGAAAGGCAGACAACACACACAGCACACAACAGCTGACAGCTTAAGTCCAAACAGTAACAAAAACTAAAGCCCGCAAAAGATACTGCGACCCGTTGGTTTCTCCACTTATGTTGCTGCTGCCGTTGTCGTTGTTGCTGTTGCTGTTGTTGAATCCACCAACGCGGCAGCAACTTAAAATCTTAAACATTTATCCGCGCGTATTATGTGGCAACTCTGGCTAATTGCCAGGCCGCATTAAGCGTGGCCAACACCAAACACACACACACAGAAGACACAGAGATACAACAGCAACAGCTACAGATACAGCTACATAGCTAGAGATACAGATACAGATACAGATACATTTACGGATACGGATACGTAACATTTGTTTTCGTTGTGTTGTGGTGGGTCGAGTGGGTCGGGTTGGGGGCTGGTTGTAATAGTTATTTCAGTGTGTGCGAATCGTGTGTGTTGTTGCTGTTGTTTTTATCCTATTTTTTGCAACAATTGTTGCTGGTGTTGTTGCTCTTTGTCACTGCCATCAACATCAACACCAACACCATCTGCGGTATTCAATTTAAGGGGATTAACTGCTAATTTTTTGCGATTTCATTCAATGCCACTGGATTTTTTATCGCATCTATATGTGTGTGTGTGTGTGTGTGTGACAGTTTACTCTCATGGCAGGAACCAGTTGATAGCTCGAACAACCGCCTGTAGAGTCAACAATCTGGCACACTCGCCGAAGCGAGTCCCTTAAAACAGACGCCATCAGTCGGGATTAAGTGGGCGCTTGTCAATTGAATAGTTAGACGAGTGCCACAATGGGTGGATAACCGTGTTCCTCGTGCAACTGTGCAACAACTGTGCGATGTTAAAAAGGTACTCGGCAGCTCTCGAGTGTGGAAGAGGAGGAATTGCTAAGTAATTGAAATGTTCTTCAAAATAAACTGAAGATGAAGCACTCGTTGAGGCCATGCAAAAGGGGGTTCAACCAATAGAAGGACAAAAAAGACGATTGATGCCTTTTCTGCAGCTTATGTAGGAAGTCTGTTAAGGATTAAAATAGATATATATATATATATATATTATATGCATGCACAGGGTAGTTGAATACTAATAGGACTATAAGTAGACTAAGACAAATAATGATGCATAAATGCGCCTTCAATCTGTGACTATTGATTTGACATTCATATTCAATAAAGAATCTCATCCACTAACACCTAGAATATGTATATATATTCACCCCGATATCAAATGTTAAGGTACCCTGCCCCTTGGGAACCAATTTAATTAAGTGATTCACTTTTCAAATGAAATCTTTTCATAGAACTTACACCTAATTCTGTTAAGATAAGATAGGAACAAATATCTAAAGATGACATCAATAGTATGAATAATGCTAGTTTATAGTATAATATACTAATTATAGTATGTAATATTATATGGAATCAACGAATATATATTTAAATCAGATCAGATCAGATCAAAAGATTAGTTAAAGTAGCTTAAAACCTAATTCAAACTAAGAAGTAAGCTTAGTCTTAATCCTAGCTACTATCTTTTAAGGCAGTTACTGCATATAATCATAAGCTGTGGTAAGGTACCCAATAAGTTAAATGACTGTCAGTTAATAGGGGTAGTCGTGGAATTTTAATCGCAGCATCGCGTTAACTCTAGTTCTATTCACAGCCCCGTCAGCTGCTTTCACTTATCATTTTATCCTTTATTTTATTTTCACAGCCTTATTCCTGTTGAGCTCTACGTGAGTTTCATATTGTTGTTGTTATTCTTGTTGTTGTGTTTGTTGTTATGGCTTAGGATGTGCCGTTGGTAAGGCGCAAGGATGAGCGCACTTGCCACTGTTCGGAGTGCAAAAGCGCGACGGCATTGTTGTTGCTGCCACATGCATTGTTGTGATTGTTGTTGTTGTTGTTGTTGCTGTTGTGCCATCTCTCGTCTGCCAGCTTTAGACTTGCTTAGTGTATGTCTCTCTATGCGTGTGTGTGTGGCTATGCGACTGTATGGCTGTGTGTCTGTGTGTGTCTCCACTGGGACGCCAAACAGTGGCACAAAACAAAATCTAGTGAACTTCATAGGGATTAGCCTGCACGAAAGCAACAGATTTAAAAGCTTTCGCTCTGCTTTTTAAGTTCATTTGAGCGCTTTGTCTGTATGTGTGTGTGTGTTGTTTTGTGTGTGGCATTGTTGCTGTTAGTGTCCCTGCTGCTACTATTGCCATTGTTGACAAATGCGACTTGACAGTGGTGTGGCAAATCTCGTCTGGCAACAGCAGTGCACAAACACATCCAAGACTTCAACTCTTGCTACTCTTTGCTCTTAATCTCACACACAATTATGCTGTGTGTTTATGTTTGTCTGTGTGTGTGTGTGTGTGTGTGTGTGTGTGTGTGTGTGTGAGATTGCACATGCCGGCTCCACATGGTCTTAGTCTTAGAGTTAGTCTCGGACTTTGGTTCACTTGGCGTAGGTCACTTTTATAGCACTTCCTTGACACTTTCTTCGGGTAAAACACTCGCGTTTGATTCATTCAATGAGCACACTTGATTCACAATGTATTCAATGGATATTCGTTTACAGTTCTGCTTTAATTTCTACTACCCATGCGCGCACGTTTAATCCCCTTGCCCTTAAAATAATCCAATTGCACACAACAAGAACAACAACAACAACAAGAACAATAACAAGAAGAAGAGCTATAACAATAACAACAACAACAATAAGAACGTTTAACCGGCGCGATTTGAAAGACGGCACGAAATATTTCATAGAGATAAAGAGCAAAAAGAGAGACCAACCTTCTTCCAGCATGTTTGGCACGATACTGAAGCGAAATGCTGAGCGCACGTCTCGTTTTGGCGCCCCATGCGATGAAAACAACCACAGCCACAGGCACAGACACACACACAGGCGCAAGCACAGCGCTGAGCATACACACATATATGCACACACACAGGCCCATTGCTGTCACACAGATAGCAACATGTGGCTCAACTCTCTGTAAACTGCGTGAGTTACTCTCCCAACAGCGCTCTCTCAATCGCATGCCTGCCCACTCACTCTCTTCGCTTCGCTCTGCGTGTTCGCCGCTCTCCCCTACGCTACACTTTTGCTGCTATACGTTGAGCCTGGGCCGCATTACGCTTATCAAAGTATATCTCTGGGATTATACGAAATGAATGGAATTAAGGATTAATTTCCAAGGGATGTCATTTCGTTTTGGGATAATTCTGTCTGTGTGTGTTTGTGTGTGTTAAGTGTATGTTATATATGTGTGTGTGTTTGTGCCAGTGTTTGGTACTGCCAACAGCTTACGCTATAATGGATTCAGGTTCGCGTTGCTGCCACAGTCACCGTCGCCGTGGGGTTTGCGCTATAAAAATACGCCCAGGTTTATAATGCCAAAGCGGGTTATTAGACAGAGGCGTCGAATTTAATGGAATACACTGAAGATGCTGAGGATAAAGATTAGGATGAGGATAAGGATACCCAAGGTATTGCAGTAAAACGCAAAATTGATTCAACTGAAATCTGCTCGAATATAGTTTCTATTTATATCAATATCTTTAATCTTGAGGATTAAGTTCCCCACAAATATTTAGTTCATTTTAAAGTCCCCAACGTTCTCATTAGTATTCTATATAATCGTATATTAGCGACACATTGGGGTCCCCCAAAGCAACATGTGCTCTATTTAGTTCACGCCTGAAATTTCATCTTATTAAGTTTACCCCCGGGTTACGTTAATGGCGTGCCAACTACGCCACTGCTCATTATAATACCAAGCGATCCATAAAACGAAGAGTTAAATCCGAAATAATAATCCCGCACGAAATTAAATCCCTCGCCCACGCGGCCACCAAGCACAAACTCAAACCCCAAACCCAAAGCCCAAAGCCCAAGCCCAAGCCCAAAAACCGAATACCACCATCGCCTCGGTCTCCAGTTCGCTGTTTGCCTGGAAAAAAGTTAATCCCCCAGCAGCAGCCGGCGACGGCAACGGCAACAGCAACGACAACGGTGACGGTGACGTCGACGTCATCTCATCCGCCAACTCCAAATGGCAACGCTACACACTGGCACAGCCACTGGGGGCTGTCACTGTGCGTCGCACTGTGTGTGGCGCCTCCCCCACTGCCTCAGTCCCCTCACAGCGCGTCCATCCGCCTTCAATTCTCCACATGCTTTTGGGCCTCTAGTTGCAGCTGGCTGAGCTACTGGCAGCGCTGCCGGTTTAAGGATTAACACAGACGCAAACATTGCCGGCATGCAAACACACACACACACAAATACTCACCAACGCACACACACACACACACATGGAGAACTACAGCACGCAATGGGCAGAGCACAAAATCGTTGGGATTAATGCGGGATCTACTTTATTGCGAAAATATGCTCAACCCCGTCGCCCCCGCTCCCTCTCCTGCTCCCTCTCCTCCGCTACGTGCCTGATTCTGTCCAATTCAGTTTGGGTGAGAGGCACGGCATATAATTTGGTCCTGCGATGGACCAGCGGCTGGTGGATGGTGGTCGATGGAGGATGATGGCTAGCGGCCGGCAGCTGGTGGCTAGCGGCTGGTGGCGATGCCACTGGACGCGTTGGCGTTGGCATGGATTGTTGCGACTTAAACGAATTGGGATTACGTTGCGTATGATTCATATGAAGGCTAAAACAACAAGCAGCCACTGGCTTTAAACAACAACAACAACAACAACAACAGCAGCAGCAACCATGTGGCCATGTGCGTTTCCATTTATGCATGCTGCATTGGGGCATTCAAACGGATTACAGCAGAGCCAAAGCTGATGCCACAACCCACATCCCGCGTCCTTCTCTATCTGCGGCTGTGTGTGTGTGTGTGTGGAGCACAAATTGAAAACGAGCGACGGAGCGATGAGTCGACTGTCCAATATGCTGGGCGCTCTGGATAATCCTCTGGGCGATCAATAAAGCGCCGCCAGCCAGGGCCATCAGTCAGACAGGCGGACGGACAATCGGACAGATAGAGACAGACAGATTGTACTTGTAGTGGTGTGGGCTGTTTGGCATGTGATGGGATTGGCATTGGGATTAGCAGCCCAGTCTCAGGGCCACACTCAGAGTCAGACTCAGCTCCAGCTTCAGCCTTAGTCTTTGCCTGGCTCCATCCAGGCATGCACCTGGCGGGCACAGACACACAAGCACACACACACACTCACACTCACACTCACACACACACATTACTAAGCTGGCGGCCTAATCCCAACTGCTGTGCTGTGCCACTCTTCCCAAGCACTTCAAAAGCAAACAGGGACGAAAACAAAAGCTTAACTCGCCGGCAATGGCAAAGGAGCAGCAGCAGCAGAGCCATAGCAGAGCAGCAGCAGCGCAGCAGCAGCAGCTTCGAATTGGCAGCGTCTGCGAAACGTGAAACTTCTCTTCATTTGTGTCTGATGGGATTAGGGCTAAAGCCAGATAAAGGGATAAAGGATTTCAAATTCCAAATGCGTGCCCTTCGCTGTGCCCTGTGCCACACTCAAACAAAAGTTTCAGGCCACTCTCTCCCTCTCCCTCTCTCTCTCTCTATATGTCTCTCTTTTACTCCCTCTCTATCCTTTTCGCTCTTGTGGAAACTACCTCGGAACTTTTGGCGCCAAATTCGCATGCAAAGCAGGCGACACACACAGACAGGACATGCACACCCATACAGCGACAGATATGTCAGTTAGTCAGGAGTTGCCACACACAGACACACAGACACAGCGCAGACATACAGTCACAGACAGAAACAGGAAGCCCGTGGTGCTACCCTTTTGGGCCTTCGCCTTCGGCAAATACACAGAGCGTCGGGTTGAGGCTCAGGTCGAGGATAAGTCGAAAACTTGATGCTTTCGGCTAATGTCCTTGGTTTTGTGGTGGTTCGTTTTGATTTCGCTGTAGTTGTTGTAGCTAATGATGATGCTGATTACAATGCTGATGATGATGATGATGATTATGTTTGCGCTTACGGATTAAAAACATCCTTGCGCCCCATCGCATCCCAAACCCATTCAAAGGACTTCAGCAACGAGCTCAGGGATTTTCCTAATGCTCTTAATAACCCTTATAGCTGCATGTACTTCTGACTGACTCATAATTAAGGACTTTAAACTGAACTTTCGCGAGGGTTAAATAAATGAATAATACCCAGTTGTATATCTTCATCATCGTATCTAAATCGGTTCGCATATCTATTAAAAACAATCTTTTACTGACAAATCCATTAAGCTTATCGTACGGCAAAGATAACTGAATAGTAAAACTTAAATGGAAATTCCAGAAAGTGATTCACTTCAGGCCCAAATCGTATGTTAAGTACATTCATTCCATATCAAAATCTTATCTTATAAACCCCCCTTTAACGATCATTCATTCAGCTGAAAGATAAAACTTAAAGAAATTCGAGCAAACTTTAGAACTTAAATGAAAGTTCGATTCGTGCCAAATGCCAAAATGCGTCTTCATCTGGTTAATATCTCGAAATAAACACTAACACACATATGTAGACTTTATGCAATTATATAACCTGGCCGTAACCCAAGCTGCCTCTTGGCCTAAACTAAAGCTTAAGCATGCAACAGTGGCAGCAGCAGAAGCAGCAGCAGCTCCTAATTACAAGTATATGCCGAAACATGCTTAAGAAACCCAAAATGTAATTCCACTTGTGTATTAATACATTAAACACAAGCACACACACACACACATACATATATGCAGTCTTAAGCACACCCAATCTCAAACACACACACACACACCCACAGACACAACCAAACACGTAGCCAAGCAAAGTTATCGTTAGTGATTTATCATTGTTATTGTTTTTGTTGTCAAACTACAGTAGACTTGGCATTGCTATATTCCATATTAAAGGGTATAGCATAATGAATATACATATATAAAAGTATACTTCAGATATTATATAGGATATAGAGGACATATCAAGCTGATCAGATGAATATATCTAGATCTGTTTGTATGAGGAAGTCTGGTTGGAAAAAAGGTCAGAAACAATAGCAGGAAACCAGCTTAAGAAATCTCCCAAGAAACCAAGCTATATTCTGACTATTCAGATACAGATATATATATATACCATATATGATATATAATAGTTAATTATAGCTCATATTTCATATATCTTTATAGGATTTAATAAGCTCTTCTTAAGGCTTTTCTGCCTAGCTTTCTCCTAGTCTATTTCCTTCTCTAAGCAGCTCACATTCTGTTTCATCCTTCGCCTGCTGCCTCACCCACATAATACAGGGTATCCTTGGGCTGTGCATAGCCTGCCCTAACTAGTTATTGTTTGCTGGCTGCGACTTGAAAGTGTCTTGATAATCACGTGGCAGAGAATGTGGCAGTGGCTATGCTCGTTTATGCGTATGCGATGGATGCCAGCTACCAGGAGTATTTATTTGATTATAAGTCAGTGGCTGCCGGGTGGTTGCAGGGGGAGGCGGGCAGCGGGTGGGAGTAGGCAATGGGGGTCATGGACAGTGTTGGAACTGGTCACATGCGTCGCTGAAGACTTTAAGCCGTTCGTAATGCGCACTGTCGAGTTTATGCACAACACAAAAGGTGCCCAAAGGATGCGGATGTGGATGTGGATGTGGATGGGATGCGGATGTGGGTGCCATATATGCTCGGCTCGGCTCAGTTCAGCTGAAGTTTCTGTATCTGTTTGTTGTTGTTGTGTTGGCTTTAGTCCCGATACGTTCGGATTCCATTCGATTCGTTTCGATTCGATTTGCTTGGCACAACATTTAAATCCTTAAAATTTGTAGTTTGAGTTTCCCTAGGTCCCCTTCCCCCACCCCTTTGCTCTGCTCTGCTCTGCTCCTGGCTACGCCTGTTGGCTGAACCGGAAGCTGTCGCATGCGTTTCCCCCAAATGCGTAGTCCTGCAAGCAGATAAGGATTAACTGACTGCTGTACGTACTCATAGCACTCCTTCCTACTCGTACTCCTCTCTCCAGATGGAACAAGAGACTGCGACAACTGCAAATTCAGTCTATCTAAGCGAGAGCTGGGCCCAGGACAGCACAGCAGATGCTACTGAGTGGAGTACATGATGTTGGCTTAACTCAATCAGAAGCACCTGCAACAAGAGCAGAAACATCAGCAGCAGCAGCAGCAGCAACAGCATTTGCAATCAGTTGTGTCCTGGTTTTTGTCTCCACGTTTGCTGGTCGAGGACGAGTCGAGTCTTTTTTGTTTCACAAATCCCTTTTTGCTTATAATTCGAAAATGTTGCTCCTCCTGTTGCTTTTGGCATTTATTTGAATATGTATCTGAATCTATGTGTGCCCCGGCGAGTGCGATGCGAATGCGACTGCAACTGGAGGACATTTTGTGCGTCTATATCATGGGGTTATGGCTTTGGGGGTGGCGCAAATCCTCTGGAACACAACTTGGAATCTGTGACAGCCTGCACATGGGCCAAATCGGGAATCGACTAATACTGAACAGACTCTCCTCCTCCTCCTCCTGCTGCTGCTGCTGGTACTGGATTCTCTGGTCTGTGCATAACGCTTAACACTTAAGCTGCAACCGCGCTGCAACCCCTCAGTCAAACCCGGACTAAGTCCCTACTCCTGTATATATCTGTATCTGTATCTGTCTGTATTGTATCTATAAGTATACATTTGCTGGAGCCCAAGTCCGAGCATCGCCTCCACCCAATCCTTAAACCACTCCCAATCGATTGCTTCTGTATTGGTTGATTACTGTGCGACACTTTTGATGATTTAACACAGACGGAAAGCAGTCCTGGTAGCAGTCCCAGCACCAGCCCAATCACCCTTTCCTCTAGCAGGGGTTGTGCCTTCTCTGGAGGAGTGGGAGGCAGCGTTGTCCTGGATTATCGAGACGTTATGTAGCATGTCCGGTTAGGTAAAGTGCCTCTCGATGAACACCTTCAAGTCATTTGGCTTAGGGACTGCCTTAAAGCTACAGCCGGAAGAGCCTTAACAATAAAGCAAAAGTGCTTAAAAGGAAGTGCAAACTAGCAAAAGGCTCTTTAAACTGGAGTCCACCTCAAATAGATGCATTGATAGGTCCATTTGCCCAGTTTTAGTTCCATTCGCAGGACTCGAACTTTAAATTGAAACAGACTCAGAGAGACAGAGATCCTTTAGGCAGGAGTATATGCATATTTTGAGGCTTGCTGGTCGCGTATTTTTGAATCCCGAATCCTCCTTATGTATACAGAAAGAGCTGCCTGGCTTATGATAGCTGGCGCTGGCGACGCAACAGCTTCTGTGGATGCCACATGAGTGCAGCAAATGGATGCTGACCCCGGCAACTGCAACACCCAGCGACAAGTGAAAACAACAACGGAGCTTTGCCCAAACAACAATGGTCGAGTGGAGGTCAATTGCTGACTAGTGTGTGTGTGTGTAGGGGTGTGTGTGGGGTGTGTGTGTATGGGGATGGGGGCTGTTCTGGTGAACGCGTTGATCCGCAAACGTGTCGTTAACTAAGGCGCAGTGATTTTCAATTGCAGAACGCGACACGAATCTCTTTCTGGCTCTCTGATTCTGTTTCTGTGTGTGTGTGTGTGTGTGTGTGTTTGAGAGGTTGTGGCACGTGTGTATATGTGTGTGCATAAGCTTATAGGTGCCATTACCATGCGCATCTGTTGCAACAGGGACCATGGGGCATGCGGCATGTGGCATGGGGCATGGGGCAGAATGGCTGCCTGCATATTGACAAGTGCGGCCGTTGGGGATTTATTAAGGCTAACGTATGAAAATTTTGCATACTAAACGCTGCATAAATCGAATCGAAATGTGAGAATAAAAATTTTCCAAATATGAAAGCTCTGTTTGCAAATGTAACATCTGTGTGTGTGTGTGTGTGTGTGTGTGTGTGTGTGGAGTGTGTGTTGTGGGTGCGTTGGGTGGATAAATATCGTGTTGCATCGCTGAGCAGCTTAGGCGCAATAAACACGCACACGCACAACCAGCCAACACACACACACACAAACAGACAAACAAAGAAACAGATTTACATATCAACTCACACACACACACACACACACACGCACACACACACAGCTGCAAATGTTTGGACTGGCAATGTTAAATGACAATAATAACAACAACAACAACAATAACAATTCCATCGAATATTCGCTTGATGCCGTTTTGCTGTGCAAATCCTCAAAATACACTACAATACACATTACACACACACACACACACACACTCAGACACAGTCAGACAGATGCATATTCATATTTCGAGTGAGCCATTCACAAATTCAAACAAAATTCAAATCTAATGCACGTTTCTATCCAACTATCATGCACGTTTCTCCGCCCCCTTTTCCCCCACTCTCAGGTAAGTCCTTCAGGTGTCCTTTCAATTCGAACTGCCACCCACAAGGCAACGATTTAGCCAGCAGCTTAACAGCAACAGAAGGGACAGTCAGCCAGGACAAAACTAAAGTCCTTTCACGCAGTTGTTGGCGAGAATTCAATGCAAATCGGAGCGAAAATTTCCAAAATTTGTGAACACGATAAACACGAAATCGAATTAATTAAACGGATATAGAAATATGAAGCGCATCAAATGGAGGGATTAAAAAGCAAATACAACTAAGTTTATTCTGAATCGGATTATATACATATATATATACCTATATATTCATATATGTTAGTTCCATTGGAGTATAACAAGATTCCTATCGAAAGCTGCGAGAGATTTTTTAAGGAAGTTCTTCAGTCTTCTCCAATTGTATCTAAGAGCTAGTTCATTCCTTACCAGACTATAAATATATATATCTATATATATAGCTGATATCTCAAGTTTGTAAACATTGAAACCATAAATTGGCCTTAATACGGCGCAACCGGAGCAACCTGTTGAGGCCAGAACCTGGTCAGAGTCAGCGCCAGAGCCAAAGGCAAACAGTCAAAAACAGGCAAGCGCATGCATTGCGTATACGCCGCGAGTGCCCGCAAAAAGGAGCCAAGGAACAAGCTGAAATTGTCACGCCTCTGCTGGCACTGCCCTGCCCGCCTCTACTCCCCGTCTTGCCACCGTTGCTGCTGCCTCTTGTGCCACATGGCCGAATAGCTCCACAAGTGTCCTGCTGTTCATTTGTTGCCCGACCCTTGTGTGTGTGTGTGTGTGTGTGTGTGTGTGTGTGTGTGTGTGGGGTACTCTACCCAGGCAACACGTATGTTTGCTTTGCACTGTGACGCACACACACACACACACACAGAGAGAATATACACAGAGCAAGTTGAAACGTAAAATAAACGTTATGAATGCTTCATATGCTTAATCCAGGGGATTTGGATGCATATACGATGAGTGTGTTGTGTGTTGTGTGTGTGTATTATGTTGTGTTGTGTCAAGCTGAAGCTGAATGGATCCTCACAGTTCGCCAGTCGATTTATCTGTGTGTGTGTGTGCGTTGGAATGCAAAAGGCTTGTGAGGCTCCTGCAAACGACAATCCCTGAGTATCTGACAGATACACACAGTCCATAGATGCAGCAGCTCTTGCGTAAGCATATGCACTTCTATCTGTATCTGTGGATGCAACTGTATAGGTATGCGTGTGTTTGTGAATGGAGACAGGTTCAGCCTTTGTCCATGGCTAAACTAGTATTGATGAACCAAACAAGATTACCGCAGCAGCAGGAGGAGGAGGAGCGGGAGGAGGAGCTGCGGGGTTGCTCTAAAGATGCGTCAGAAGCAACGGATGCATGTTAAATGGATGGCGAATCAGAGTCGTATGAATAACCACGTTGTATAACCCTGTGGTAGTCGTAGCTCGGTTAAAGTTACACAAATCCTTAAAGCTGCTCACACACTCACACACACACACACGCACACGCACACACACAGGGGAAGCCATTGGCAGTGGCATTTTTATAATGATGCGGTCGCCGCAATTATTGAACGGTCCACAGAGGCCGTTGATCAGACTCCGGGCACAGGGCATACGGATTAAGGGTATTTGTGCGACGATACGGAAATACCAGAGCATTTCGCTTTCCCCTTTCCTTTGTCCCACCTCGTTGAGTTGCCCTCGCCTGGGCGGGATTAGGGATTTGATTTATGCAACTGCTGTTTCGGTTTAGGCTAAATTTGATTATATTCCAATGGAGAAACAGTTGCCGGAGCAGCGGGTAACCAACCACATTGGGACTAGTTTCATTTCAATTTGTAATAATAGGATATGGAATCTATATAGTATCTGTAGGATGTACTTACGATTCACTTTGCTGACATCGAAGTCGCGTCGGGACTCCAGAGCTGGATGGCTGAGCAGCTTCTCGGCCTGCTGCTGTGCCTGGACGCCCACGGCCATGCCCAGCGCTGCGGGCGGCAGGCAGGAGATGCTGCCGCGCTCCTCACGCTCACTCTTCGGCGTGGCGGCTAGTGAGGCGTTCTGACTAGAGCTTGTGGATGAGGACAAGGCGTTGCCGCTGCCACCGTCGGAGCTGTGGCTCAGCTGTTGCTGCTGTGACTGTTGCTGCTGCTGTTGGTGCTGATGCTGATGCTGCTGGTGATGCTGGTGCTGGTGCTGCAGCTGATGCTGGCCAAGCGCCAGTGGACTGCCCTCTGTGGAGCGTCGCCCAGCAGTGGTCACTGCCTCAGAGCCTGCCTGCTGTTGCAGCTGCTGTTGTTGCTGCTGTTGCTGCTGCTGCTGCTGGTGTTGGTGTTGGTGATGTTGCATCTGCAGCTGGGTGAGCTTCTCCTGCACACCCTGGAGCGAGGAGCGTCTGTGCTGCAACTGGCCAAGGCCAGCGCCAACCTCCTCGGGGACCACGCTGTGGGGCGGCGACAGCGAGTGCTCCTTCTTGACGGCCATGTCCATGAGGCTAGCGGCTGCCGAGGGCGACTTGGCGTTGGCGCTGGCGCTGGCTGCGGCCACAACAGCTGCCGCATTGGCTGCTCGGGTGAGGGCCAAGGCCTGGCTCTGTGGAGTAGAACGAAAAGGGGTATCCAATGTTACTAAATGAATCTATTTAACTGTCTGTTTGTCTGTCTGTTTGTCTGTCTCTTTGTCTGTTTGTTTGTTTGGCTAAGTTGGATGCGAGTTTCACTTGGAATAGAGTCAACATTCCGCTGCAAAAGAAAACAACCCAAATTTTCTGTATTGATTAAGTCGACAATGGCCAAGGTCTCATCGATACTGGCAGCTCAGCGAAAGATTGAGAAAGAGCCAAGCTCCAAGCTGATAGACCAGGCCAGACGAGACGAGACCAAGCCGCGTCTGACAGGCGTTGATTTCTATTGATTTGTGTGTGGAGCTCGTTTGTTTGCTTTCTATAATTTAGCAAGTAATTTGGCGAATCACGAAATTGTCTTTAATGACGCGAAGCCCAGAAGAAACCCGCCAATCCGTGCCCCCTGCCCCTTGCCCCAGCACCGCAAACCGATCTCTTCACATTTTTTTTAACACCAGCTTTGGCGTTCGACGGAGCGTAACTAAATTAATGTTTCTGCCCGTCGCTCTCATCGGCCATTAGGAGGCTTTTTTCTTCTTCAATTCATTTCTTACAATACACCAATACATCAATTTGGCAATTTGGCAATACTCCAACAGCTATTAATAAGCAGCGACTGCATTGAAATCAAATGGCAAATGGCATCGAGAAATTAGCGACGGCTTTCGTTGTTAGTCAATCTCCGGCTCAGGGCCAACTCCAACTCCAACTCGAAGTCCGAATCGAGGTCCTCCACTCTTGGGTACCCTAATTATAGCGGTGCTACCGTTTACCATTTACCGTATGCGACTCTCATAGCATTTCTTCTGCTCTTCTGATCTTCTCGAGGCACGCAAGGAATTCCAACAGCCTACACAAAGTTTTTGCTTGGATTTGGGCTCCTTTTTTTGGCCAAATCTCTGGCCCAAAACCCGAAATTATGGAATGCGCCTTCATTTTTAGGATCTGCACTGATCGTGCGGATAAACTTAAATCAAGCCGAAGGTTGCCTAAGCACCAGAACCATAACCTCTCCCGACTGCTGCTGCTTCTGCTTTGCCTCTGGCGACTTTGTCAAATGCCAGACGAGAAAAAAGGACCCCAAAATGTTGCCAGAAGACTGAACGACTAGGGAATACCCTAGCTGAAGAGGGAGCTAAGAGTCAAGAAGTTGAAACAAGTTAATCAACTTTGCCTAAGATCAATCTGTTTTATCTAAAGATATGCCCTTCATCTCTTGAGTAATGCCTGGGCTTACAGGGTATTCACCTGCCTGGAGACCCAATAAAGACTACCTCTAGCATCCACATCCACTGCCATATCATCATCCTGCACATCCACATCGATGTCGACGGCGTCTGCTTTCTACAGTAGCCGCGTCGAGTTAGCGATCAGCGACAGCAGCAATCGATCTTATGTTATAATCATCGTCGGGCTGGAGGAGCACAAAATTCATTTACGCTTTAATCAATTTCATTCAGAGGCAGCCTCCAACGGTTGCCAGGGCCCACAGAGACAGAGACAGAAAGATATAAACAGAGACAGAGCGAGTGCAAGTTGCTTTTAAATTAGCCTAAGGCAACCGCCGACAATTTCAGCTTACATTGATCTGTGCTACATACGGACTGGAACTTGGCCGTGTCCGGCTATGGTGGACACGCCCATATTGTTGGCTTCTGTTGGCCACATGTCAAAAAATTGACGAAAATTCGATCAAAATTTTAATTGATCGCCCTGCAGTGATTCGGTGCAGCAAAAATTGATCTGGCTCTGCGTAATTTTCGGTTGGAGAGACTGGAGGATCTCTGGAGGATCTCGAAGAAGACTCGCAGAAGACTCGTGTTGTGATTATGTTAATAGAGGTAGCCCCCTGATTGCGAGCGCACTTCACCAGCAGCCACCAGCCAGCAGCCAGCCCGGATCCTGCCCCCCAGTGCAGGAGGCAACGAAAAGGAGGAGGAGGCACAGGAACGACAAGTCGCAGTGATGCGTTGGCGCTCGTGGAGCAGCCGGAAACTGATTCGCCAGCGGCACAAATGACCAACAATCAGACACACAGAGGATAGTATAGAGTATCTTTAGCTAATGGGCAGTCCGGGCACTGCCATTGATCCTGGAATGCGGCGTAAATCAGAGCAAGTGCAGAGCATAAAATGCTAATCTTAGATATCAGCGTGCTCCAGATCTTAAGTCCCCACATCGCATCCACTTATCCTGGTAGCTGACATTGCCATCATTTTAATATTAACCTGTCAAAGGCCGTAATTGACAACGATTAACTTTGTCTTTTGTTCGCCAAGCAGCAGAAAATTTACATTTTTATGGTTCAATAAAATAAATCAACGCGAAAAAGAATAAGAAAAAGAAAGAGAGAGAGAGAGAGAGAGACGTGGCTGCACAGTGGCTGCGAAAAGTAATTGCAGCACATAATAATCTCGCATTTAATAATCCTCATTAAAGCGCAAAGTCACGTCCCAAGCTCCCCGCCTGCCCAGACCCCAAGTCCCCAAGTCCCCCAAGAACGAGGAGCAACGAAATATGCTTAACCAAAGTTGTTGTTGTTGTTGTTGTTGTTGGAATCTTGTAGAAGAAATATCACCACCTCAGAAGGGTCTGGTCTCTGACTCTGGCCTGTCCAAAATTAGAGGGCTCCCAACATATTTCGACAAAATTCCAAACAACCAGCCGAACAAGCCAAAGCGCAGCTTCTGTTTCTGTTCAAAAAAAAAAGAGGAATATAAACTGGAAGCAGGAGAGGACGAGGGGAAGCGGGCAGAGGAGCACTCGCATCAATCGATGATATGATGAGCTGACGTTTGGGTTGACGTTTGCTTGTCGTCAATACGTCGCCCTAATAACACGTCGCAACAGGTAGTCCCCGGCCATCAAGTTGGGACAGACGGACTGAATCCCTGATTGCGACACAGATACTCGCAGCGAAAGAGTCCAGAGATCTTGGATGAGGCTGCCCCTTTGAGCCGAGTTTTTGAGGCTTTTCGGGGGTCTAAGGAATTTCAGCAATTGCATGAAAAATATGAAATTAGCTGTCCGTGTGGAAAAAGTCGTCAAACCGAAGCTACCAGCTACCAGCTCCAACTTCAACTCCAACTCCAACTCCAAGTTCCAAACTCCAGACCAAAACCAAAACCAAAGTCAAAGTCAAAGTCTTCAATCTGAGCTCGTCTTGCGAGTTGAAGTCGAAGCTGTCTGCGTCTGGGCTACGGCTACTGGATTTTTAATGTGTTTTAATCATCAGCAGTTTGCCTGGTGGTGGTACACCCTACCCTGCCCCGTCTGGCATACCCCTACTCTGTCGCAATGTGCGGACTAAATTGTTTTTTATTATCGCTCGCCGCGTTCGCTGCGCCGATTTTCATCTGATCCTTCAGCGTCGTGGCACATTCCGTTGGGCTATAAATCGTTTGCCCTGGCACCATGGCGCTGATGTCCTCCTGTCCTCCTGTCCCGATGTCCTTGTCCTTGGCAATATCATTTGATTTACCAGCCATAGGCATTAATTGTTTTTTGTGTCATTTAATCAGTTTTTAGCTTGAGTTTCGTGCCTGGAATAATAATATATAGTTTCTGATAGACTTCTGCGATCTGACCTGAACATATATCCCATATCTAGCAGGAGATTAGCCTCTGTGTGGGTTCTGCCAATTATCTGCCATAGCTTAGATCCATTCTAATTGAACAACAGTTGCTGTCACGTAACGTGTTGCTGTCGTGTCGTCTGTCAGTTGCTGTCTTTCTCCTCTACCCACAGAGTAGGCGTTGATCGTCGATCGTCGATCGTCGAGTCTTCAGATCGCCCCACGAATCTTTTGTGATCTTAATCGCTGGCCAGTCTGAAGACTTCCAGTTCCATATGACATTCCTGCTTGTCTGAGATTATGTCTGCTTTAGACTTGTCTCTGACTTTGGCTCTGTCTCTGCTTTTTTATTCGTCAGCAGCCAACGTTGCGATACGGGTATTGGCCATTACCATTACCATTGGCTGGCTGGTTTAGGCCTTTTGTCGTTGTGGCGTTTTTGTGATTGGGTGTTGGCCGTTTTTATGCTCTTTGCTGGCTGCCTGTTATTAATTATCAACAGAGACCAGCGACCAGACCACAAAACAGACGCGATCATCGTCTTCGTCATCGTCTCTGAGCCAGCAGAAATTCCCAAGCGGGAGCCTGGCAGACTTGCTGAACCTGGGGCAAGCACCAGAATGTGGCATTGTATTTGGGCTCGAATTCGATTTTGGGTATGTGGCATTGTGGAAATATCATTTTCGTTTCTTTTGCCTCAGTTTGAGAATCAGTTTCGAGCGCTCACTTGCTGTTGTTGTCGTTGTCAGCTTTGCCTTTTGGTAATTTGTATGAGATATTTGGAATTTCTTAACTTTTGCCATTTATGTGCATATGCAGGCAGCCAGAGCACAGCACAGCAGATCACTGTTCCTCCTCTGTAGAGGAGGAGAGCCTCTCCTTGGCATGCCCTTAACGAAATTGTGATTAAGTGTTTCAATATTGAAGTGACGAAAGGCCCAGCTCGCTGATTGCCATGGACAACGACATGGACGAGGTCGATTCCAGCGGCTGGAACCGACTGCGATACCAATTGCAGTGTCTAAAAACTCTGAAGCTCTGGAGCATTCCCAACGATGGCGAACATCGTGCAAAATAATTAAAAATCAGCGAGCGTTTTCTGCTGCTGCTGCTGTTGCTGCTGTTGTTGCTGCTGTTGTTGCTGCACGGCGCCCCTCGCCAATGCCCGACGCCCGCGCGTCTGTGAGTGCGAAAAAACGCCATTTAAAGATGCCACAAAGCCGCAGATAAGCAAAGCCACAGAAACAGAGACAGCAAGCGCAAGATAAAGACAGGTATAGTGAGCGAAAGAGAGGGAAAGAGACGATAACCGGTTGACAAAATGCGTCGCTGTCGCTTGGTATGCGATCTGAGCCGAACGATAGCCAGACGCGTCTTCCAGTTCCATCTCCATCTCAGCCAGAAGAATGTTTACCAAATTACGAGCGCTACCAACTACGCAGCAGCAACAGTTGCCGCTGCAGCAGCAACAGCAACAGCGACATTTAATTATATTTCATTCGATTTTATTTTACTGCCGGGTTTTTGGTAATGCTGCACTCGACGCATTAATGATGACTTGGCCTGAATTGCAGGCATACACTCAATAATAACAATAATCATAAAGGCTGCGCACAAGGGAGCCAGGCATGCCCATACCCAATGCACCATGTCCAACTCTATGTCCATGTCCATGTCCAGCCATGTCCATGTCCAGCGCTGTCCAACTCCATGATGAACCTGAAGCCCATGTTCAAGCCTTGATTATGCGCGCGTTCGTCGCACGTCGCCAGCTCCAATTGCTGTTTGCTGCTGCCTCTTCTCTGTCTCTTCTCCTGCTCCTTCTTCTGCTTCATCCTCATCCTCATCGTCTTGCTCTTGCTCATCTCCCAATTGCTGGCATGCCCGCTCCAGGCTCATTATTTCTACTCGCCAGCGTTGGGCATTAATTTGAGATCATTGCTACTGGTCCTGCTGCAACTGCCACAGCTACTGCGCTTGCAACTGCCACAACTGCCACAACTGTTGCAAGTGCGATCGGTTGCCAGGCAACAACTGAGGTGTCGAGTGCTTGAAATGTTTTAAATACAAAAATTAATAAAGCTCTCTCGTGCCATAGCACAATGTCTGCTGGCATTTTTCAATTACGCTTATTCCCGGACCGAGAGCAACCTGGCAAATTATTAACTTAACACTTTGTCACATCAGAAGAGAGCCAGAAAGCGAAAGTAACTATCGCAAAGGGAGTTAGATCTTTAGAATAATAACTTAATTTATGCGAAACTGGAAGCTAAACTTAAGTCTTTGATTTGTTTCTTTCGACTGGAAACCTTAAAAATACTCATCAATAACAAACTCTTAACTGAAGATGGAATATCTTTATAAGTTTCATCAGCTTAAGAGCTTATAAACTGTATAATGATATATAGAAAACATAAGCTTCAGTTCTGCTTGAGTTTATATTTCAATATACAATAATATATTTCAATCCTGTTGAAGTCGGAATATTGTTTATCATAAAGTTTTCTTTAAGTTTCTAAGATACAAAGACTTAAGCAAGACTTGCTCTAAGCTTTGTCTCTATATCCCTAACTAAAGATAGAATAATAAAGCTTATAAACTGTATATTTGATATATATATATATATAACATAAGCTTCAGTTCCGCCTATGACTATATATTATAATCCTGTTGAAGTCTGAATATCTTTATCGAAAAGTTTTCCATAAATTTCTCAGATACAAAAACTTAAGCAAGACTTGGTCTACGATATCTCTGCCTATATGCTTAAGTTGCATATGATGTATATATCTTCTCATACTTATATATATTCTCATTCTCTTATATATCCCTAGTTTGCTTCAGTTCTGCTTAAGACTTTATATTAATCCCGTTGAAGTCTGAATATCTTTATCGAAAAGTTTTCTATAAATTTCTCAAATACAAAAGACTTAAGCAAGACTTGGTCTAAGATATGTCTGCTTATCCTCATGTTGTATATATATTCTCATACTTATCGTACTTATATATATCCCTAGTTTGTATACAACTTGCAACTTTTGAATCATAATCATCATAATTGAGCATAATGAGAGTGACTTGGCGCTGATCGTGCTCAATGTTTGCGTTTAGTCACAATATTTGTGTGTAAGAGTAACAGCTGACAGAGGACACAGCTTAGACCCTCACAGGACGCCAGGTAGCGGCATGGTGGTTGCTTCGGCAGCGAAGCTACCTTCTACCTGGCTCTGGGCACTTTGTCAACCTCTGGTCTCTGGCATATGTAGGTGCCCTTGTGAATGCCAATTGTAATTTCAAGTTCAAACATGGCGGGCGGCATAATTTGCTCTGTGCACCCTTTCTACACACATACATACACATACATACACATATATATATATATATATATATATTCTGAAGTCTGTTCTATATTCCCGTTTGCATTTCCATTCTCATTTCCATTCACATTCCCATTTGAAATTGGCTTCCTCGGGCGAAAGCGAAAAGTGAAACAGAAACTCGTTCAACTGTAACTTTTGACGGCCGCTGCATTTGCGCGCCGCTAACTTTTCACATGTGATTGTGATCCTGCCGACTACCTCAGAGCACCACCAGTGTCCCTTCCCTCTCCTCCCTCCTGGCCAAGTCCATCTACGAAGCCAGCCGCGTCCCTTTAGCTGCCACATTTGGCCGTGTTGCGCTTGAGGAATTCCTTGCAACAAAATTATTAGTTCTACATATGCTGGTGCCAGCTTCTCTACCTCTCTCCCTCTCTCTATCTATCTCTGTCTCTTTCTGTTTGCACATGAGTGTGGGTTCCTCCAATTATAAGTCAATTAAATAGGTTAACATTTATAAAAGTTAGAAACAAAAGACTGAGAAAAAAGGGACACATTTTGTCAAGCCCGAATGGGCAGCATATAATTTATGAAGTTAACTTCTCAGGATCAACAGTGAAGCATCCTGGACGCGAACTCACCCCTAAACAACAGTTGAAAGGACACTTTCAATAATAAGCTGGGAATTGTTTAGCAACTCAAAAGGCAACGACTTTCAAATGAAACAGAAAGTGCCTAGGATAATCGTCTATAATCTTTATAAATCGATTTCTACCTGTCTGATGATAGTTAGTAACTATGTACGATGGTTATTCAATCGACCGATATATAAATTGATAGATATATATATATATATATATCTGTACTTGAACGTCTGATAAATTTATTTATTAATCAATAAAGAAAATGTGCACTGATTGCCCAACATCAAAAACGCGCTGGGGGACGATCTCACGGCGCTTCTCTACGAGATTTCATGCAAATTCTAAACTCTGGCGTCTCCCTGGGATCGCGCATTCTGACAATTGTCTCATTGATCGATCATTTAACTATAACCACAACCAGAAGCAATACCAGTAGCAATAGCAGTAGCCGAGACAGACACAGACTCAGAGACAGAGACAGAGACAGAGACAGAGACAGAGCCAGAGATACAATGGCAAAGCAATCAAGTGATCTGTGAGCCTAATCGACACCCAGAACAGAAAAGTACGTAATATATGTAGGGGTAGGGGTAGGGGATAGTGGGTACAGGGTACAGGGTAGGGTGTAAAGAGATACGCATCTGGGTAGGGGGCCCACAAGTGGCAGCAAACGATTTTAATTCAATCGGACCAATTAAGCTTTGGGTTAGTCAAGAAATCTATCGCATTGAAGGCGCCACCAAGCGCCCTGGCATTGGGCAATTAACACAAGATATATACTCTATATACATATATGCTACATTATATATACACATATATCTCTATGAAAATCGTGAAAAGCGATCAAAAACAATGCGAGCAAATAAATAAACGCAAAAAGTTGGCAATTTGCGTCACGAAAAGTTTCAGGCGACACACACAAAAAATGGCCTCAGATGCAGATAAAGAGCATCAAAAGCGTAGAAAGAGTCGAAAGAGAAGAAAGAGTGGGATGAGAAGAAAGAGTAGAAAGAGTGTAAAGATTGAAAAGAATGTTGGTATGCTGGCCAGTTCAGTTGGTCCACTAATCTGTTGGGGTCAATCGATGTTAAGTAGAATCACGAATACCAAATTAATTGATGCTGATATATGCAACTGCTCGGACTGCTACTGGGTGTACTCCGGAGTACTCGGAGTGCTCCCGGAGCACACACACACACAGACACCCATGGACGCCTCTCAGTGTGATGTCGTGAGAGCTATAAAACAGTTGATCTTCTCTCCTGCTCCCAGCCCAGAACTCCCCTTGACCCCAAGTCTTCGATGTGTGTCAATCTGTGGTCTGGCATATTTCTAATACACACTCTGAGTGTGTGTGTGTGTGTGAGAGTGTCAAACGGGTAAATAATACCCAGTTCATGTTTTGAATTAATTTTAATTGAGATTCATTTGTAGGCAATCAGTTAGATTGTTCGGTTGACGCGCTTAAGATGACGATTCTGATTCTGTTTAGCATTCAGCTATAAAAAGGGAGAGGGAGGGGATAGAGGAGGGGAGGTTGGATTGAAGATTCTTTTATGGGTTTGTCCTTGCGGCAAAGACACACACACACACACACACGCACACACACTTGTCATAGTTGGGTAGCTGCTAAAATTGGCTAAGACCCATTTGAAATGTCCTTTTTATGGTTCACGGATTGCGGCATGTGAACAGAACCTGCAGCTATTTGCAACGTGCAACCTGCAACCTTCTACGTGCAACGTCAAATGAAATGCGCAATTAAACACATCTCAAGAGGCAGGAGGCACTAAGCGATTGCTCTGTAAATGCCCAAGTAAGTGGCATGCTTGATACTGGTAATTAATAAAACACGACAACAATCATAATTGAAACATGTCTTTTAGCGCCGAAGGAGCACTCGTTGTGGCAAGTGCAGCGCAACAGCTTAGAAGCACTGTGCCACATCAAACAATCTTAAACTTAACAAGCCACACAACACACCTGGAACCGCCTCACTAGCTGCAACAGCAACATCAACACCAACGCCAGCGCCCTCCCCCAAAGCGCCAGGCAAGTACTTTGTGGCAAGTACTCTGAGGCAATTGTTTGTCTTTGGGCAATGTTGCAGGCCCAAGGGGCACCTCCACTCTCTCTCTGTGTGTGTGTGCTGCGTCTATTAGCCATTTTGCAGCTATGGAAATACCAGTTGCACGTTGCACGTGAGGCAAACGCCACAAGGCAAACAATTGGCCCCGACAACCAGTGGAACGTGCGGCCAGCCAATGCAATTAAGCTAAAAATGTGAAAAATACGAGTAACTCAACAACGACAACGATGACAACGACAACACAGCTGGCAACATGAAGAGGGAGGAGGCAAGTGGCAAGCGGCAAGTCGCGTCTGTGGCAAGCTGCAGTCTAGGCTGCCACAAGCTGCACTTGAGCAAACGAAAGTGTCAGAGAAGTTAAACAGCAGATGAAGCTGAGATAGAACTGAACGTATATATATATATAGTAGACCGATATCTTAGGCATTTCTCTCAGTGTAGCTGCCTCTTGCGACTTGACATTGATCGATGTTCTATTAAAAGATTCTGCATAAGAAATGAGTTTGGGAAGATCATTTTTATTAATTCAGATCTAATTTTATTAATTAAAAAAACATTTTCGAGCTGCGTTTCAGAATTTAAATTTAAATTTTAACTTAAAAACAGGAAAAGAGATTGAGATTTCATTCTTATGCAAATGCTGTCAGGACTTGCCTGAGATTAGCTAAGGTTTCCTTCCTATTTTTATCAATTGTGCAACAACAGCTGTGCGCGGGTGCAGGCACTTTGTCTTCCTGTGTTGCATGCAACTGCAGCACATGTAAGACAAACAATGAGAAAAAACAGGAAACAGTCTGAAGCAGAGACGGCGCTGCCACACGACACAAACATTTGCAGTGGCAGGGGCAGACCCTGTGGCAGTGGCAGGTTTGTAACTGCAGTGTGCAAGCGATAACCGAGAGCCCTACATAGATAAGAGCTGCAGTTGCAAGTTGCAAGTTGCCAAGACAGCGGAGGGCAGAGCCGCAGGACATCGTTCGAGTGGAAAGGAGCCGCGATATGTGTCAAGGACAGGCGCCAACAGGCGTCCCAGCTGTTACGGGAGCTCTAACTTGCAGACGAAGTCCAGCCCACACACAAACACACACACACACACACACAACACACACCCACAGAAGAAATTGCGCAGAAGGAAAAAGGGAGAAAATCGAACTGAAACCGCAAAGCCACTTGGTCAAAAAGTGAACCGGAAGCTCTTATTAATTTGCTATTAGCGATAGACAGACAGGAAGTTAACTTAATTTGTGTGTGGCTAACAACAGGAGGAAAAAAAACGGAGCCCAAATGAAACAAGTTGCGGACGGCGGGCAAAAAGCATTTCTAAACAGCGCAGGATACACACAGGATGTGGAGGCAGACCGTCTGGTCTAGAAACAGGACCAGGACTAGCAGCACAAAGGACCAGAGGACATATGTGTGACATCAAAGGCGTTCTATGGCTCATTTGTTTTTTGCTGTTTTTCCGAAATTGGCAATGAAACGAAGCCTTTTACCGTTAGCATTAGAGGGTCCATTGATTAGATCAGACGCCGCGTCTGGCACTCTCTCCGGCCTTTTGGCCAGAACAAAGCTTGCCAATTAAAATATTTACCATCTTTCGGGCCACCAATTGTGATAGGTCACTTCCTGCAACAACTGGCCGCCCTCTCTCGTGCCCCACATTGCTGTTGCAGTTGCAGTTGGGGAATAAGTTCGAGGCGAATGTTGAAGTTGAGGCACAAGTGGCTAATGCAAAGTACTTGTACTTCATTTGTAGGCCTATTGTTTTCACTTTTTATAAAGCAGCAGGAGCATGGGGGAGGGCGAGGGTGCGGGTGAGGGGAAGACGACGCTGGCAACGGTCGCAGATCGCAGGCGGGTGATAAAGGTCACAAAGGAAGAAACGGAGGAGGAGGAGGAGAGAGAGAAAAACACAACAAAAGTCGTTAATGATAAGGCCAAATGACGAGCAGAGGGAGAGGGACATATCTGCACCTTAGTATGTGTGTGTGTGTTGGTGTGTGTGTTGTATATTATTCCCGTTTTTATTGCCGGCAGACAGGAAACACTCGGGCAGAATGAGATGCCGCTGCCCCTTGCTTAAATGAGGTGCGAGCTCTCGATTTTCGAGATTATCATATCAGAACATATCGGAGCACATCTCGGGATGTGGCTCACTCCCCCTCCCCCCTGACCCTGCGCTCACCCTCCCTTCCTCTAGAGCGGCACCCTCAACGCGCCAGCAACAGCAGGCTGATTGTGGCCTACTTCTGACAAGAGACGTCCTGCGACTGCTCCTGCCTCAGCTCCTGCTTCTCCTGCTTCAACCTCTGCCCCTGCTCCTGCTCCTTCTCCTTCTTCCTCCACCTTTGCTGCTTCTGTTGAAAGTGAAACCCCGTGGCAGGAAACGACGTGTGCCATTGGCGGAATCATCTGTTTGCCTTTCAGCACGTGCTCCGTCTCCAAGTGCCCAGAGCCATTATTGTCACCAGAGTTAGACGCAACTATTCCAATATATATATATATATATATGTATATTATATTGTGAGTAATTACTAGACACTTCCGTTGTGCGTTTGTCAAACAATTTGCCAATTTTCTTCTTAAAAATAAAGACATTTTCCGCATTTTCCTGCCATTTTTTTCCATTTCGACAAATTTCCCAAAAACAAATATTCATTTCAAAATATTATTTCCAAAACAATCTCTCGTTAAATGTGAGAGCTCTGTGGCCGGAGGGAGAGCAGGAGGGGGGGCTGGCTGGCTGGGATGCCTTAAAAGATGCCCATAAAGCTACATAGTTGGGCGCGGAGTTGGGCGTGCGCCTCTTTAAAATGCGCTTAATAGTTTCAGCATGTGCCGCAGACAGACAATTAGGCAATAAAATTAATTCACACCAAGAAACGCATTAAACGACGACGACGAGGTTGAGGCACAGAACACAACTGGCAGCAAGGTGCCACTTGCCACTTGCCAGTTGCAACATATTCGCACGCATAACTCGCAACTTGCAACTTACAACTTGCAACCTGGCACTTGGTACTTCGCCGTTGACGCCCATTTCATGGCGCGTGCCTCATTGACAGTTGCCTCTAGCTGCAGCAGCTCCCCATAATCGTCAAGCACTTGTCGCACTCTCCACACTTGGAATTAGTTGCGTTTTGTGGCATGCAACGCGACGTGTATCAACATCGACAAAAACTGCCTTTTAATTGCCACGTTTTATGCCACTTCTGGCGTCGCATATGCCACATATCTCCACACACTTCTACGCCTAATGCCTTGCACTTGAATCGTCTACTGACCCCCAACCAGGTCTACATGCCACAGCAACATGCCACAGCTAACAGCCGAAATACAGGCAATTAAGCCAATCAATTGTGAGTCGAAAGTGTCTGCTATTCGCCTGCTGCAACTGTCAACAAATGCATAAAACCGTTATTCGCAACTGCAGATACAAGCTACAGATACAGATACATCTATAGATACAGATACATTTGCATTCGCAGATACATTGAAAGTGCCCTTTAAAATGGCATCGCAGTTTACGAGTTCAGGAAGTTTGACGCCAGCGGAAAATGGGAAAATGTGCACTGATCCCCAGAGCTGCTGATGAATAGCTCTCATCTAGTCAGAAACGAGTTAAGGTCCACCTAATGTTAACTGCTATTTGTCATAACGTTTCTAGAGTGAGAGCTCTCAACCCTAACCTTCGGTCAGAAGGTTCCATATCTAACGAGCTGCCAACCCTTAAGGGGCTTATAGGGGTACTCATGTTATTTTTATCGAGCATTACCCTAACTCGACAATTAATTTAATAACTGATTACGAGTTATCGATAACAGATATTTATCCGCTGATAACGATAGCCCAATTAATGCCTAATAAGCGCAAATTCGACGATAAAAGCTAAGCTAAAAGTGAAGAGTGGAGGCTTAAGATGAAGGATAGGTAAAGGATTAAAAAGGGGTGGATTTGGGTTGAGGGGTGTATAAAGAGAGAGTGGGGGAGGGAGAGAGAGTTGAAGTGAGAGGGAAATAGTAGAGGAACATTTTGAGTCGGATTGCAACTACAATCACACACACTTTCATGTGTATGTATGATGTATGTATGATGTACGTATGATGTATGTATGTATGATGTATGTATGATGTATGTATGATGTATGTATGTATATATGTATGTATATATGTATGTATGCATAATGTATGTATGATGTATGTATGAATGATGTATATATGATGTATGTATGTATGTATGATGTAGCTATGTATGTATATATGTATGTATGTATGTATGTATATATGCATGGATGTATGTATGATGTATATATATATGTAATATGTATGTATGATGTATGTAATATGTATGTATGATGTATGTAATATGTATGTATGATGTATGTATGATGTATATATGATGTATGTCTGATGTATGTATGATTTATGTATGAAGTGTGTATGATGTATGTATGTAAGTATGTATGTATAATATATGTATGATATATGTATGTATGTAGGAATGTATGTATGATGTATGTATGTCCACATTTCCCTTTTCGTGAAGTGAAACTCTTAACTGGAATAGAGAGATATTTTCCAGCATAAAAGTATCTCTAAGATACTTTTGGCTTATTAGCTGTCGTCTATCTATATTCCCGTTAATTTGCTGTTAGCTCTTGTTACTTGCAACCGAGTCTATTAATAAGCACCCATAAACCTTGTGGCGTAGGTCAGTTGAACCCTATCGCTAGGGTTTTCCCTTCCAGTCAACTTATCTCATCTTATCGAGCTGCAAATCGCTATCAGCTGCGATAAGATGTGCTGTGCGTCTCCTTTGGAGGATCAGGTACTGGGTTCACCTGTTGTAACTAGTCCTAGGCTAGACAGACAGTTGGTAAACAAATTTCCAGAGCCAGTTTTATTAATTGCACGTGGTGTTTCCCCTCTTTTAGCTACTGATGGTTTTTTCTTCGCGTTTTTTCTTCTACCTTCATTTAAGCCACAGCCATTTGGCCAAGTTAACGTTCGTTTTTCAGTTGCTGCTGCTGTTGACTGAATTTCCTCATGGCGTTTTTCCTCAACTCGCTTCCCGCTCTTTTTCTGCTTCTTACTTGCGTTTTTTCTGTAGTTGTTTTCGTACAATGGGTTAACGTTAACCCACACACACGCACATTGCTCACTTCCCCGGCTGTGTGTCCGTTTAGCTCGATTACGCTTCCGGTTGATGGGCCCCCTTACCTTACGTTACCTCTTCTCCTTGCCCTGTCTTCGCCTTCGTCTTCGCCTTTGCCTTTGCCTTTTTCCCCCCGTTTTTTTTCGGCCAAATGTTATTTGCTTCCTACTTTTTTGCCGTGTGTCTCCCTGGCAGCGATCCTGCGTCCACTGCAGACAGAATGACACAATTCTGTTTTGTCATCTGCCTCCTACCCCTGACCTACCGATTGTACTCCTAACCCCTGCTCCTGCTCCTGCTCCCGCTCCCGCTCCTCTAACCGAAGACAAAACACTCGCAGCAATTGCGAGTTGCCGACGTTTCCTCTCTCTTATTGCAGCACATTGTCATTAGTGTGTGTCTGTGTGTGTGTGTGTGTGTGTGTAATGATCATGGCAATTAGCTGCATGTGTGTGTGTGCTGTGTGTGTGTTTGTCAGCTGAAGGCGAATCCATTGTGATTGCAGTACGCTGCAAACATAAATTACGGGATAATCCGACATAAGCGCATTTCCATGATCTGCTCTGGATGCGAGTGTGTGTGTCTCAGTGTGTGTGTGTGTGTGTTGAATGAATGAATGAGTAAGTGAGTGTGTCAAGCACTCATTTAACGCTGACAACTTCCTGCCAAAGCAATGGGAATCAGTTTCAGACTCAGACTCAGATTCAGAGTGGAAATGGAAATGGGAGTGGGCATCGACCTGAACTGAAACTAATTTGTTTTTCCTTGTGTAATTTGCAACCGCGCGCGGATTTTCCAGCCAAAATGGCACAACAACAGCTGGGATTATCTGGTAGTCACACACACTTGACATGCACACACAGCAATAGACCCGTAGCACCCACTGGATTAGGTTTAGTTAACACGCAAGGGTTTAGACGACATCGCTAAGCCGCTCCAGAGTCGCGCCTGACATGCAACATGCCACAAAATAACGCCGAGTGCCCCTCTCAGAGGTCTTGCACATGGCAAAGGAATTGATTTGTTGTCAAACACGCAACGACGTCGACGACGATGATGGCATTTATGCAATGAGGCGTTGGTGTTGGAGGCCAATGGGCTTCCAAGTGGCCACTTAACTTGGCCCGAACAGAATGACCCTTAGACACAATATAGAAACCCATTTTGAATTGTGTCAAGCAGGAAATTCAAACGGATAAGTGCTCACTTCTATGTTGGATATACCCAATTTCGCCTTGTGACAATCGGAGACTACTCCAGCTCCTCCTGCTGCTCCTCCGCCTCCCTTGGAAGGTGATACGATAATTGTGTTGAATCAATCAAGCGCTGCCTGTTTGTTTGTTTATTTGTCGGGTACACAGCATATTAAGGCACTTCATTAAGATAAAATGTAATTTATCGAAATTCGATTTGTTGATAAAACCTAGGCCAAGCTGCCGCCGTATACCAAATACCCGTATCCGTACCCGTTCCGGTTATCTTCCCCCTGGTCAACCAACAGACGCGTAATTCTCAGTCGAAGTCGATTAGATTAACCCAAATGTCGTTGGTTACCAGAGCCCGAAACAACATACTTACATATAGAGCACATATATCTATATATATGAACAATTATATATATATATAAGATATGGGGGTTCGATCAGTCGATCGTTCACTTGGTCAAAGCATATCATAATCGTATAGGGGCCAGTTGAAAGGTCTTTGATAAAAACGCAAACACATGCTACAAATTTTAGATACAGCTGCCCCTCCTCCTCCGCCTCCATCTCCTCCTGGCACTGGAATTGATTAGATTTGGATAAAAGGCGGCCCATTATATAGATTAAAGTTGAGTTATTAACGATTTTGTTACTCGTTTTCAGTTTACGACTGTGATTAACGGACCCCAAAAATAAAGAAAGAAACGCTTTATGGCAGTCTGGGATATTGGAAAATTGGAAGAACTGCTGATACGAAAGAGAGAGAAATAGAGAGAGAGGGAGATGGAGAGTGGCAGGTGGATTAGCGACAGTAGCTAGAGATCGCTGCTCGTGGAGCGCAATGGCCTTCAATGGCCAATAAATCGCTGGTAATTTAAACCAATTTACTTATTGACAAGCTGCTCCCGCCAAGAATTAGCTGACTCCCCTTCCCCCTCCTCCTCCCCCTTCTGCTCTAACGTGGAGTTGGCTTATTGAGCATTCTGCTTTGACCTGCAAATTCGAACTAATCCGCTGTAAAATGTCTACACAGAGGCGGATCGAGCGCAGATCGCTTCCTCCCAGCTGGTTGAGGCGACAAGTACGAGTTCCAGTCTGTTTCATAATGGAGCCAGAGATCGTGGGTAATCGCTGTGGAGCGACTTCCTGAGCGTCACCAAGTCACCCAGTCGCAGCCGCAGCCGCAGTCGGCGTTAATGTGTGACTTTTGCTGTGTTTTTTCAACGACATTAATTTTGTGTCGGATCTTAAGCCGGATTTAGTTAAGCAGCTCAACGATCGCCACGTAGCAGCGCGTAGCGATCACTGCGCATTAGTCCGTTCCACACACCTAAACACACACACTAACACACATTCTGAGAGAGAGAGACTCTGCGAGAGAGACAGAAAGACATTTTGTTGAACGCGCTTAGGAAATATAATCTCTTTTGTCGCTGCTCGCATGATCAGCGCTTCATCAGCTCCAGAAGCAGCTCCAGCTCCGTCTCGAACATCACCTGTTTTGGCATTGGAAATTGCCAGGTAGCGCCTCGTGTGGCAGTGGCCATAACCGGGACGTCTATGTGGACACCAGAACATAGCTGTGCCCAGTCTGGTTATTGATATCAAACAGCATAGATTACTCGCAAATACCCTTTCAAAGGGGGAGAAAGGGTATGCTAGAAGCGACTTAAGTGCTAGGCATATTCTATATAAGATAAGTATAGAATCTATATAGTATATATACAACATTATCTGTATAATATATAGATATACTGCATTCCTTTTAGGACAGAGACTTGTGAATCTTTTTACAATCTGAAGAGTTGTTTATGGATTCTCTATGAAAGGGAAACCTATGGGACATATTGGAACCTAGGATCTTATAGTATCTTGAGGCTCGTTTCATGTATCTTAAAGATACTTTTTATAATCTTAAGATATGTATAGTTATCTTTTCCTTTCAGTTCAACATAGTCTCTTCCCCTCAACAAGAACTATTTCCATAAATATATTTTCTATTTCTGCCTAAGTTTCTCGCTGTCCTTCGCCAAGTAAAGGGTATCTCTGAGTCGTGCAATCGATCTGTACCTCTCTCCAGTTGGATTTGTGATTCGCTCGTTATAATGTGTCGCACATTAGTTAGCAGTTAATACTTTAAATAAGACGAGGTTACCGACATTTTTCCATCATTGGCTGCTATTAACGAAAATATGTTGAGACCGCGTTGCCAAAGGCAGAGGCGTTGCTTTGGGAGGGTGGGGCTAGGGTAAAGGAGGGAGGGGGTTGGGGGGAGTTGAGTATTAGTTTAAGCCGATTGCCGCTGTGACTTGTAGAAATCGTTTGTTGCCTGGCGGCTTATGATTTTCAACGGGACGTATTAGTAATATGCGCCGGCGACTTAGTCGAGCCCCTTTTCGAAATTAACGAAATGAAATGTTATAAATCTTTTCTTCTTCTCTAGCTTTTGAAATATCATACATATATATATATATATATATAGTATATATGAAATAATAAGTAACGCGGCTTATGTAAGTTGCCGAGACTTCACAAGGCTTCAACAATCTCTCGGTCTTTGGGATCCCCTCGAGACGCTAAAAAAAACTAACCCAAAAATGATTTGCGATATGAAAACATTGGATATGCGAGTGGAGCAGGGAAAATGGGAAAAGCAGGGGCAGCATTTCCACGCGATTCGGTTCGTTTTGGATCTATTTTCACTTGTCTTTGGGAAATTTTCGGGAAAATACTTTATGTAGTCCAATAATAATATTCAGCCAACTTGTCATAATTTTAAAACAAAATTAAGTCAAATTTATATATGGTGTGTATGTGTGTGTGAGTGTGTGCTTCTGTGTGTGAGTGTGCGTGTTATATATGACGCAGTGTTGGATTTGGATGCGATATATAAATAAATACGAGTGATAAACGAGGGGTTGGTAGAAAGAGAGGAACTACGTCTGTATATATAAATACGATATACGATATACGATATATATATATCTATATGAACAGGGCAAATCCACTAATTAAGCGCCTAAGGTGACAATCTGAGGAGGGAGGAAATATTGTAAATGTTATTCATGTTTCGTTTTCGTGTTTTTTGTTTGTCTTTTTGAACTGAATTTTTTCTGTTTTCCGATTATCAGAGCTTAATAAATGAGTTTAAAAATACATAATGTCAGAGGTGACAGTTCCAGATGGGAATTGATGTGATTGCTATAGTCTATAAAGAATATAGGAACGTGTCTCATCAATGATTCCCTAGAAAATTTATCATCCAAAGATACCATAAGTATCTACGCGACTCTCTTTCATTTCCCTTAAAACACGTCACGTTGCGAATCGATCTGAGTCTACCTTAAGCTACTTTATGTACTATATAGTATATCGTCTAAATATATATATATAGTTATAGGAGTAGTTGAAAGCCTGAACCGCACTTATCGCAATGTCTTACAAATCGTTTTATCAATGTGTCATTAGCTTCGAAACAAAATGTGTTTTACGATAGCTGCTGCAACAGCCAAAAAACAGTAAAATAGGTAAAGACTCTTCAGGCTGATACACCTGGATAGGTGGATAGGTGTATAAATGGATAGGGGTGGGCACAAAACACACACACACATTCGTGTTGATTATCACTGGGCGGCACATTTCAAATAGACTCAGTGCCTCCTCAGCGGAATAGAGAATAGAGTATCAAAAAAAACATGCCACGAAATTGATTTAAAGCCATTTCATTTGAGCCGCCAACTGCCAAACTTACAGACAAGTTGACAACTTGTAATTAACTTAAAGCGTTTCCCCCCTCCACCCTTTACCACTCTCCTCTCCTCCTCTCTCTGCTCTACACAACTCTCTTCGATCGGTGACAACCTTCGATATCAATTTGACTTGCAATCAATAAACACAAAACAAATTGATACCCCGTAAAGTTTTAGACCAAAGAAAATCTCTCATCGAATTTTGATAAAATTTGAAAATTAGTAAATATAATTTACTTGTTTCAAAACTAAGCAAAAATCTATATAAACTTTGATAAAATTATAAATAAATTTTAATATTCTACTTAAAGCCAAAGAGATACCTTTTATCTGTATCTAAAGTAAGGCCTAAAGCTGCAACTGAAATATGTTTTTTCTATAACGATTCAGGGTTAAATTCCTATACAATATATAAGGAAAATATCGCATATTGCATACTATTCAGTTATATATATAATATATAGTATCCAAGCTCCTCTCTACCATCTGTCACACACAATCCCTTAACACTTTTCCCACCCTACGGACACCTCTCTTAAAAACAGGGTATAAAACGCAAGAGAACTTTTGTTGGTATCAGGAATTTGGTTCTATCTATTTTCGATTCTATTTAAAATGATTAAAAATTAATTTAGAATATGGAACCATCGCAATTGAGTCTATTTCAATTGATAATAATTCATTATTATCATATAAATTTCGTAATTATCATTTAAATTTAATCAGCCGCTGCGATAATCGTTTCCATAGAAGTCGCGACTACTTTACAGGGTATATTATATACTATATATGATAGTTACAGGCCCTGCCCAGTTTGGATGGTGGTCAAGAGATCGGAGTTAAAGTCCAGTTTTGTAGTTCCAGTTGGAATTCCGAGGCAACAACGGCTTATGGTAATAATGATTATAAATTATTATAATCCAATCGGCTTTGAATAATTAATATATATTTTTTTTAAATCGCATACGCCAAACTCGACATCGCATAATCGGACCGTAAAAAGGCGCTGAACCCGGGAGTGCGCTGTACGGGAGTGCGCTGGCCAGGAGAGAAGACAGAGACAGAGGAGGAGATAAGCAGAAGGAGGTAGAAAAGAGGCAGCTAAACGAGTGTGGAGAGCGAGAAAGCGTTGAATGAAATGCTAAAAATGTGTTACAATAAAAAGAAAAGCAAAAGCGGCTAAAAGATCTGTGTCTCAGCCTCATTGTCTGTCTGTCTCAATGTCTGTCTGGCAGTCTGTCTGTCTGTCTGTGTGTGTGTGTGTGTGTGTCAGTCTGTGTGTGTGAAAGGAACACGCCTAAGCCCTGATAAATGCTCTATGCACATACAGAAACGAAGTCAATGCGGCAGCAGAAAAGAGTTTAAAAAGGTGTTAGAGACACACAGAGACACACACACCTGTGGAAAAGAAAGCCAAGCTAACAATAAGGTGTGTGATAGAGCCAGATTGAAAGGCGGAGGCGTGCCATAAGACTGCCACACAATGAAGGCCCCCACCGAACGCAGCGGAGATGACAAACAGTTTGGACATTTATGAGCAGCATTTAATGGACATTTGACTACCGGAATTTACCCAAAGGGGCTGGAGATGTGCTGGGGCAGGGTCACCCATTCATGTCCAGATTCGATGCGCAGTCAATTATTGATTAGCTATCGTCCGATTGAGGCGGAAACGATGAGCTCTAAGCAGGAAGTGCAAGGAGTTAGTCAGAGTTAGGATCAGAAGATTTGATATGTCATCGTCTTTCGGATCGAGTTTCTATAGTCGTTCGAGAGAAGAGAAATTATCACAACAATAAGAACTTAATGTTTTATAATTAATCGAAGTATCAAAAGAAGCAACACAACAAGAAGAAGAAGAACAAATACTATAGTTAAACCAAAATAGAAAATGATTTGTTATAGTTTTCATTATTATTTCTCGATGTTTTTGTCGCTTTTTGTGTGCGCGGCTTTAGCCATAGTTATTTATATGCCGCGATTGGAACGGGGCAGCCAGACTTGGCACAAAGACCCACATACCTAAAGCTTCATTATCTGCCCATATGGACGACTCCAACTTAGTCTTATCTTAATCCCATTCACGATTCGCTAAGCGTATGCGCCGACACATAAAACTGTCAAAAGCATAAAAAAAGAACCAAAATTCTTGCCGAGCTTTGTCTAGTGCACACACACACACACACACACATAGGCATGGTTTGGGCAAGAAGACAATGCCGATAAGTTTTATATATATATATATATATATCTGTGTGTGTGTTGATATTGGAACATTCAGTTAATGCGTTGATTTATTTAGTATAAGTTTTTTCTTGTGGTTTTTTCTGCTGGAAAAGACAAAAATATTTTGGTTACGCACTTGTAAATCCATCGCAGAGACTTACTGATTAAACTAGACATACTACCCATATGCTGTGTGTATATACACACACACACACACACACACACACTCGCACACACACCCGCAGTTAAGAAAGTGTTGAATGTTTAGTGAAACCCTCGACCAGATAAATAATAATTACACTTACACGACATAATCAATTATGCCTGCTAATAAACGCCTGGACATATGTACTCTGAGTATATGTGTGTGTGTGGTGTGTGTGTGTTTGATCCAACAATGTGCGTTGCACTAATCACGCCAGCATGTTCATAATCAATTTTATCGCACTTATTTGGATTAATTGCGATATCAATGACAGGCTGACGGAACGGCGACAACCTCGCAGCCAAAAGCAACCAGTACCCAGAGCCAGTTCCCATTGATGACACGCAGCTACCCGTTCCCGTTCCATGAGCCATTCCCAATCCGATAAAAGAAATTGATGACGCTTTGCGAGCAAGAGTTAAGCATACTTCCACACAGTTACATCGTGTTATCACAGTTATCGTTTCATATCTAAGTGTAGCTGTGATAGTTTGTGTGTGTGTGTGGGCGGGAGTGGGCCACTCTAGAGTTGGCGTCATCATCACCTTATGCCCAAATTAGCAATAGGCGGCAAGTCGCACTCGCAACAGAGGGATTATCTTATCTGGCCAGAGCCGTAGCTGAAAGCATTTTTTGGCCTAACGACGCCTCACACACAGAGCTACACTGGATATCGGCCAGAGAGAGATTGGGATTTGAGGTGTGCCGGAGCACAAGGCAAGGCAGGCAAGGCAAGGCAAGGCAGACAACAAACAAGACCTGGCCAAGACGCATTACAAGGCAATTAGCCAACATTGGGAATGGGCAAATACGAAGCCAAAAGCCAAACAATGTTTACACCCTGACACTCAGCTGCGCCACCGACGACGTTCGTCGTCCCACCCAGTGCTTATCGCCTGCTCCAATCTCAACTCTAAACACCGATAAGGATTATCTCTTAATCTGCATAAATAGCAAAAAGAAATATAAAGAGTATAATCATCATATCTACAATTACATATGGCTTTTATCACAATGAACCCGTTCAGGGTCCATTCACCGTCTCCCTTACAGACGTTTAGTAGAGATCATATCTAGGAGAATTCTTCGCATTCGCTGCCTTGATCTTTCTATAAATCACTAGAGAATCTTCAGTAGAATCCTCCTATTAATCTTCATTTACCGAAACGATCTTCATTCTTACATTTACGATCTAGGAACCTTCTGACAGATCACATAATAACCCTGTCTATATCTCTTCCTATCTGAAATTCCTATGTGAAACTTGAGTATCTGACGTTAGGGTATTCGAGCTTCGGCACTTGACATTCTCTCGGCTTGCTTCTATTTACACTAATTCCAAGGCAGGTTGCCTTTGAAGTTGAACGGTGACTAACGTGTTTACAAAAGCCATTGAAATTCTTCACGGCTGATCGAGAGCTGAGGATTCGGTGTACGTTAAGGTCTAGACGTATTAGCGACGGCTTTTCGATCATTTGCGATCATTTTAGATAGTGAGGATCGGTGACAGTAAGGATTAGGACTCACCTGCTGTCCAGCATTGGCAGCCACCCAGGCTTCGGCAAATGTTTCCATAGCACTTTGAAAGTCCATCATGGACGAGTGGAACGATGGGATCGTTCGATTGTTATCGAGTTCTGTAGCTTCACTCAGGTCTTTCGTTTTGGACCCTTTTAGTTTTATACTCGCATGCGTTAACTTAGTGTTGATTGTTTGGCATTAATTGGTCTTGGTCGGTTTGCGATCGAAACGTATCAATTATATATGTTATATGTACTTGCACTACGTGAGTTCGAGTGTATTGTAACTTGCGATAAGACTAAAGCACGCTTTGATTTCGATTATGGCCAGTGTATCGCCAGAGACCGGCAATTCTCACAGTTTTCTTCTTGGTCAACTTTATTGCCACGACGGAGACGCAAATTAGACACAATCATCCGAACCGGCACAATACATACACGCACACACACACATGCAAACAAACGCGAAACCTGGTCTGGATGTTACTGGGAAGGGAACTGCAACTGGGCTTGGCGGAACGGATTCGATGACGCTGCCGCTCTATGTTGCACTTCTTCTTGACGCGACATCATTAGCACTGGCGGCACGGGCACGCCATAAAATCGCAGTAAATTCTAAATATCGGTAAGTACGATAACACTAGGTATCGACTGCTACTGGTTACTGGTTGCTGGTTACTGAGCTGCTGCAGTTGCGCGTCGCTGCGCCTGCTGAGAAGAAGAGGCGGCTGTGTGGCAGCGTGTCAAAAGTCGAGCACCGACGGCGATAAGAGGTATAACCCGGCTATAGCTTTGGCAGATCCTCGAAGACTGAGTGCAGACTGAACGCGACAGAACCCCACGGGCCACCAATGACGACTGACAGCAAAACTAACGGCGCGTTTTGTAATTCTGTTATCGATATCGACAATATGACATGCCCTATGCCAGATTCTCTGATTGACTGATTGCCAGCTGCTCTGAGTGCTCGTTGTTCTTCTTCTTCGTGTTGTTGTTGTTAGTGTTAGAACTGTTGTTGTTGTTGTTGTTATTGTCTTTGTGATAAGCGCGGCCTGTTGTGATTTTTTTTGTTTACTTGCTCGCTCAATTTCGATAAGTTTTCTCTTCTTTATTTCTTATTGTTTTTTATGAGTATATTAAAGAGTTGTAGGCACTCGTCGTACTGTGTTCATTATTCTGATTGTCAATAGCTAATAATATTAGCACGGCGTAAAATTGGCTCTTTCACTACTGTTGCTGCTGCTGCTAATACTGCTACTGTTTGCACTGCTGAACGGACGCGCGTCAAGACATCCTTCCACAGCACAAGTTGTCGCACAACTGACAAATTCTTTCGCATTCGCACTGCCAGCGCCGGACCGCCCCGGCCGGCATTCGGGCCTCAGCGGCAATCGTTCGTTTTCGTCTCTGTTCATTTGCTGCTTGCCTTTTTGCATTTGTGTGAGTCACACAAGCTACTCTCTCTCTCTCTCTGTCTGTCTCTTTCTCGCTCTCGCTTACTTGTGGGGTTGATCTCTCTCTTCCTCCTTCGCTCATTCAATGTGCTATCCCAAATAGTAGCAGAATTATAAATAGTGCGAAATGCTTCGTCTTTGAATACAATTTGTCTTAACATTGTTAAACATGCACACAATAATTAAGTATAGAGGCAGATAATAATCAGATATTAATCAATAAATATATTTAAAGGAAATTATTTTGCTTACTTATTATATTATATTGTATATCATAGGAATTATCCGAATGATTCCAGTAAACACAGTGTCTGCACTTATTAGATCACTTTTAAAAGAAACATATCGCTTAAGTTTTTCTACACTTCGAGAGAAGAGAATCACTTATAAATTCTATATCTGTATTATAAAACTTATCCTGCATTTTATTTAATACAGTAAATATAATATTCCAATTCGAAATTGTTTCAAAAACCCTCAAAAACAATTTCTACTACAGCCTTAACAAAGTTTAACAATATGCAATAAAAGGTAGTAGAAAAAGTACTTTTTCAATTTCAGAGAGCCACGATGTCTTTGGTAGTGTGTGTGCGTGTGACCAAAACAAAACACGCACACATTGACAGCAACGAGAGGGAGAGAAAGAGAGAGCCAATTGCTTACAGAGAGCGCTAACTCAGCACACACACACACACACACAGAAACTGGGGTAAACCTGTTCCGGCGCAGAATTGCACTTGTCTCGCGACAGGCTCGTCGACAACATGTTAACCACCCCCTGCCCCAACCCAACGACTGGTGTTCGGGTGCGCGTTTCTTTTACTTTTTGTGCGCTGTGGCGAAATTCAATGGATTTGCAGCAAATTCGGGTGGAATTATGCCACACACACAATGATACCTCCGATTGAGCTGTTGTAGAGAGTGGGCGTGGGCGTGGGCCATTCGTACGACGACGGCTAAGCGGGTAGCGAGTGCGAGCAATGCGGGAATATATTCGCGCCTGTGCCTGGGATGAAAGAGTAAATCGGCAGCGCTTATTATTATTATGTCGTTATGGGGAGCCGAGCCGAGAGGCAGGGGCACAAGAAGAAGCACCAAAAGCAACACCCACTCCGCATTTAGCACCTCGACGAATGGAAATGAATGGCGACTGTCGTTGCGATTGTCGCTTCTCGGTATGGGTGTCCGCATTTAGTTCCCTGACAGCGCTCGTGCCTTTGCACGAAGTGACCACTTGGCGGAGACGGAGACCTGACGCAGATAAGAGCACAGATAATGCGCGCGCATTACATGTGATTAGGTGTTCGGCGAGCTGGGTTTAGCCAACCGCCGCGAAGGAAGCCGACGCTAGTATATGGTATATAGACATTCGCCCAGGATACATACGAGATACATGGGTCGTCCTCCACTGGGTGGAGTTTCCACAACTAGGCGAACAGTTATTGCGCTGTAATTACTCAAACCTTCATTAAGAGCACAAAGCCTTAACGAATCCTATGCCACAACTAAGCTCTTTCTATGGAATTCATCTAAATTTTCAGTACATGTGCACGCTATCCAAACACGCATAAACTTGTTAAAAATAGAGTGAAAAATGGATTAGCTAAATATCGATAATTGGCGCAGATTATTATCAATTATATTATTATTATTCAGACATTTATTCTATCATCTGCTTTATCCGCTTTGCTACTAAAAACATTATGTGAAATGCTCTTCCACTCACTGCCTCGCTCTCTCTCTTCGTTGCTCTTTTTTTGTAGCACTCTCGCTCACTCACACTTAGATACCGACACGTACACACGCACGCACATGCACTCACATATTCGGGCAGCTCTCGCTCTCTCCCTTTCGCTCTTGCACGTCGAGCCAGAGCGAGATAACCCATGAAAAAAATTTGAGCAAGGCAAAGATGAGCAAAGTGTAAACGTAAACGAAAAACGCAAAGAATACAACAACGGCAACATCAGCAAAAATACATGAAATAAACATAAAAAGCGCCGGCAAAACCAGTTTGGATAGACTCCGCCCTCGGCGTACGCTGATTGGCTAAGCTTTGCCTTTGCCCAAGACTTCATCTTTTTTTTTCCTTCGTTTTTTGTTTTTACTGTGTTATTGCCCCGAGTGCTTGCGCTGCTTTCCTAAGTTGTTGTTCCTTAGTTGGCTGCGGTTTTATCGCCTCCGACGACGTCGACGTCTTTCCACTTAGTTAACAGCCTCACTGAACTCCCCCGCCCCCGCCGAATAACACCACAGACAAACGGTCGGCGTTGAGCGTCGCTTCTGCTCTTGGGGAGGGCTTTCTATGCTCAATAACTATGCTGTTCCTAGAGTCTTATACAAGTACATATTTATGTATGTATAAATATGTATTTACATATGCAATTCTGCTATATATAAATATGTACATAGGTAATTATTCATAGGTACTTTAGAGATTGGGAGAAATTATCTTATGCTGCATATAAATATATATTTGTATGTTCCTATAATGGGTATAGAATAATAGAGGACTGGGATGTAGCAGAGACTAGGCTAATCCTTGTTGATATCAACTTCAAGTTCTCCTTTGACTTCTCTGGTCAAAATCGCAAGTTCTTATAAGAAATACACTTTTTAATAAAACTTAGACTTAAAACTTTAACAGTTGGAAGTCCTTTATACCTATTTATACCTGAATAGATTCCCTTAAGCATCAGAGCCATTCGCACATCGTTCAGTTAAATATAAAAATGAGGCAAAAGCACTTCACATGCTGCGCGACTCGAGGGAAAATCAATAATTTTATTAAAGTTCTTTTAGCGGCTGCTGGTTCCAGTTCCATTTTTATATTTTTCTTTTCATTTCGCTGGCGCGAGACAGCAGCAAACAGAAGGATATCGAGGAGGCGACAACTGGCAGGGACAGGGACAGGCAGAGGGACACCAACCGCGACACAGAATCCGTGTTGACGAGAGCCGAGTAGGTGGAGGCGACATTTGTGGGTAACGTGTGGAAATTTTCAACTTCAAGCAAACGGCAAGCCCACATGGTAGACGGACCGGACTGTGGTACTGAAGGCTGTTCCGTGGCTGACCCGTTTCCCATGCTGCTAGTTAAGTGTCCAGTTGGGTGGGCCTAACTACATTGCTGGCGTGTCCTCCACTTATTATTGTTATTACTCAATGGTGGCACATCAGCCGCGTAAACGGTCGTTGCCGTCAACCTCGTCATCATCGTCGTCATCATCAGCGTCAGCGCCAGCGCCAGCGTCCACAGCCCGGACACTTTCAAACGGTGATGCGGTGGTTACAATAATGCCGTCAACACTGCCACTCGGGTGAGCCCTCTACAGTTTGGCTCGAGCACTCTGCTCATCGTCATCATCATCATTGTCATTGCTGGCATAATGACAAAAGGACATTCATTAAGTTTTTGATTTCTGATTTTATTGTTGATTAAACGCATAACGTAGCCCCAGACGTGGGTAATGTGGGTAATGTTGGGTAATGCTGAGAAGGATACGCCAGCGCCAACGCCAGCACTAACAGACGGGACGAAGCTCTCATTGTCCTCTCTATCGTGCTGAGCACTTCCGGCGAGAGCGTCAACTTGACGTTTCCGTTTTTTCGGCTGATGTTTCGCACCCCGTGCCCTCTTCTCCTCTCTCTCGCTCAGACAGTATCCCAGTGATGGTCCTGGCTTATCACCCATCACCCTACAGCGGGTTTGAGTAACTAATGACACTACAAATACCCTGCACTAGTCTATATATACTGTATATATATATACTGAATAGTTTTCTATGTATTTGGCAACTAAAACATGCATGTGTTTCGGCTCTTGGCCAACAGCCAACCAACTCGTGTTGCCAGCATTTTGATTAAGGCCAAACTCACAAAGTGTGTACGTGTGTGTGTGTGTCTGTGCGTGTGTGTGTGTGCTGGCAGCATTATCCTTGCATGGGATCTGCTCCAATGTGTGCATATGTACATAGCAGAACTGAAGTGCTGCCATTCGCTTGACTCAAGTATTGACATTGCCAATGTTGCCCCGGAAAAGCACCGGGTGAGTGCTCCGTGTGGGGTGGGATGGCTCGAGGGGGCATAACGCCTGGCGGTGCCATTGGAGCACTCACCAGGCCCGTTGCAAGCGCCCAAATGCGCCTGCGCTAATTTAGGGTTTTACTTGATTTTTATACTCGTATATTCCTTTATTTATTTTTCTGTCTCTGTATTCCACTCGTATATTCGAAGGTTCTATATATGTACATATGTATAAGGCAGGACTTTACGAGTATTTAAGTATGTGAACTCGAGACTCTCGAAATTTTTCAATTGTAAATAAGAGTTAAGGTATTCGCTTGTAGTTCAACTATTTGGCATATAAAGAAAGGGATTAAGAAAGCATATGAACTACTATTATATAAGGATTATATTGGGATATTACGACTATAACTCAATGTTAAATTTGATACTTATACATAAGAAAAGCATAAGTAAGGTATACATTGGGAAATAAGTCTGATAATTGACAACTTTTTAGAAAGAAATACCTGTTAAGAGTTGTTAAAAGTAAATGATAACCAAGTGATTTGTTCTTAAAGGACAAACCAAGGATCAGATGAAAGTTGAAAGGGTGGAAGCTAAAGCAGCTTGACTCTTCAGTCAAATTTGGCAGCTTTCAGTCCACAATTGTATATGATATACTATACTTTACTATATATATAATATATTCCAGCGTCAGGCCGATACTGATATAATATTGTTATTTATTTTACTTTTATTTTTTACTTTTGAAATTTATGTTTATTATTTGAAATTTGTATATTATTATAATAAATTTGTAGTCTACTTTAATTAAAATAATTGTATAATATGCCGATAGTAATATCGCATAGTTAGAGAGTAAGAGATCGAGATATCGAGATTAGTTCAAAGAGTAAATAAGAAAATGAGAAGTTTGCCTACTACTCTTTATATATATATATATATATATTTATGCTATATATGACTGATGCTTATATTATCTTAAACTATAAGAATCTTATCCATAACTAGTGCATAATTTTGCTGGAAATCAGTTTTATGCGCTTAACTTTTATATCAGAAAATAATATTCAGAATTTTCCTTTAGTAATTTAAAAATTATATTTAGTTGAAGTAAATTTTAATACTTAATTGGCTAATCGTTCATATTTAACTACTTTTACTTCTAGTATATTTAAGTATATTATGAAGACCTTAATATATTTTAGAATTTTCTGTTTTCAGTTAAAGTTAAGGTTGTAGTTGGAGTTGCAGTCATATGTGGGGGCAACCTTGAGGTTGGAAGGTTGTGGAGGCACTTCAATTAGTTTATTTTCTTTTGTACTGAAGTGAGACATTAGCTGACAGTGTTTGGTTTGGGGTCTGGTGCTCCGCTCAGTTGTTGGCCCACCCACTGATTAAATGGAATAACCACATTTACCACTTGAAATAATTGAAAGCGACTAAAGAACACGGCGGAACACGCACACCCAGACGTAAGCGATATCAACACCGATATTGAGAACCGAATAGAGAATAGAGAATACCGATACCGATATTAGAGCTAACACAGACCCCATAACATTGGTTAGCATGTCGCACGGCGATCGGCAAAAAGTTCCACTTGAAAGCCTTAATTGATTTAACTGATTGCTGAGGCCCAACAAAGCGAAAGAAACACTCAACAAATCAATAGATAAATTCCATTCTTCTATCCCTCTCTCACTCTCACACTCTCTCTATCTGCCTATTTATATCGCGTCGGTATCTGCATCGGATGTGACACTGATTGTCCCACTGATGCCCATCCCATCCCATCCCATCCCCATGTCCCATCTCCATGTCCTACCTGTCCCCTGTTAACCACAATTTGAAAGCAGCCAAACGCCTCCCCAGGCGAACCACATTCGCCAGCCGAAACCCACCACGCGTCACGGCATCTTCAAACGCTTCAGAGCCCGTGGAAAACACAACAGCCACAGAACAAGATACGTGTATCGATTTGTAAATTTTCCAATGATAAGAGATAAGAGAGCGCAGCGCTTGACTTTCAGGCTCGCGTTTTGACAATGAAAATATGAAATCGATGCCTCATCATCAGGTGAGAGCCCAGATTGGGGCTGGGAAGGGGGCAGAGCGGTTGTGTGTGAAGACCCAACGATAGACTTAAATAGAATATCTTGTTGCTCTCTTACTCCTCAGTCATAGCCGCAGCTCATAGCCTTAACCGGAGTCTTTAATGATGCCGCCGTACAATGTTGACAGACCTGTTCGCCTTATCGCCGCGATCGCAATTGGCGATGGGCTGCGATGTGCTGCGATGAGGTTGTCCGGTGTTTGCCGACATTGTCGTCGATTTTGTTTGACAAATCCCCTAATTAAAAAAGATACCAACTACTACTATATATATACATCTCGCATTATCAGCTAATCAGGTCTCCTCATTACCTGCTGTTGATCTCTCAGGCATGTGGATTCTCTTAAACACTTGACTTTGTTTGCCAGACCATTGAGTAGCCTGTGTGCCCTGTTCCTCTTCCTGATTTCTATCCATCTCTGATGCTCTCTCATCTGTGTCCTTCGCCTGCTCCCAGGAGACCCAAGCGGCGTTTGAAGGTTGCGTGTGTCTCGCTTTGCAATCTGTTTACCCAATTTGAATAATATTTAACTTTAAACACAGCGAGAATTTAATCAAATAAAACTCAAGGACATCTTTTCAAGGATAGCAGCAAGTTGACTTTAACAGAAAGTTGATTGATACTCAAATTTAACTACTTGAAAGATGAGATTGAGGATTTTAGCTAAATTTTAATCCTGTTTCAACTTTGATTCCATAAAACATATAAACACGTTTCCAATCAAGGAAATTCCTATTAACTTGCACTAGTTTTAAGTCTCATTGGGTAACTTTTCTATGCCCGTCTGTACCTCTCCATACCCCTCTCCCATAGCCCCTCTCTTCAACCTCTCTTAGATATGATAACCTATTTATAAAGTTAGTTTTAATATATAACTTTAACAAAAACGAAAAGAGTTGACAACTCAATTTTAACATTTTCATTTAGCGCTAAAAGCATTTAATTTCGACTAGTGCACAAGTTTGTACTCCAACGACAGGGACAACGGCTAATGAGGATGTGGCAGCTCATTGGGTGGTCAGGACACAGAGGTTCTGCCTACCATTACCATTACCATTACCACTTAGCATAGTTTGATGTGACCACGTAATTAAATTAATTGCATGAAAAGCGGAAACAGGTGAAGCAGCACCCGGAAAGCGGAAAGAGCTGGACAGGTGGGTGGTGGGTTGCCTTTTTGCGGGCACATGAAAATTTTTAGAACAACCGCAATGCAAATATTGGTCAGCCGAAACGTTGAAATCAAACGGGCTGACGAGCAGCACCGGAACCAGGACAGAAACTGGGAACCGGGAACAGGGTGGAGACTGAATAAACAGGCAGAAGTCAAACAAAGTTTTAACTGAAAATATATGCCTACCTATACATCCTCCGCTTTATCCTCCCCTCTTTCCCCCTCTGTTTGCCACCCACAAAGCCAAATATGAAACATTTGAAAATCAAAACAAATTGCGATAAAAATCCAAGCAAACAATTTCATTAAATGTGCGCTTTATTTATCTCTGAAACCGAACAATCTATCTATCAATCTTTGGACACTGACTTTACTTGCGACCTTAGAGCAGGAGCAGGGGGAAGTCGCTGCGATCCTTGGAACGATCGCGCTGCCGATCTGGCGATAAGTTAACGCGCTGCGATTTGATTAATATTGACTTGGGTTCGATTCTATTTGCTCAGCTATTGTGTTCAGCTGTTGTTGGTGAACCATTTGATTAATTTGAGGCGATAAACCTTAATTGGATTTCGCTTAGATAGTGCCCCTCCCCCCTCGACTCCACAAAACGAATCACGAATCTCAATTCTCAATTGCCGCCTCAAGTGCCGCCGGAGTGCAAACAGTACCAGAAAACACACACAGCACCTTTGTCTATGGATATTTACGATTCGTATATATAGTATTATATATAAGTCAGAGCTGGAAATCGCAGCTAATCAATAAGAAGACAAACAAATGCAATAACTAAGTAGCTGAAGACCTGAAGCGACTTACAAGTGGGGTTACGACGAGTGGACTTAATCGGGAATATACTAGTAAATACTTTCAGTGGAATGTCACATGGTGCACGTATTACTGATAAGTTAATCAAAACTTAAGCAGGTTTTACACTAAATTAAACTGGTGCTTAGGCTCTTATATGATAATTAAACATTACATCGTTTTGGGTGAATCTTTTTAGCACATTAAAGTTGGTTTTACATGGGCTTAAAGACAATATGAGAAGTAAAAGAATAATTTGAATATAACAACTCATATTTCAATATCGATTAAAGTTAAAGCTGGCTTCATAGCAGCAGTCTCTAAGGTCTGTTGATTAGATATTACAATATATCCCATATCCATATCCATATCCTAGGCTGCACTTAGAAGCCGAACAGTCTCTTTGTATCGATATCTTAGCTAACTCTTCCCCCGAAACATCTTTATATGAAATACCTATAGTCATAGTTAGCTACCTACAGATTCCCTTAGCTAACTCTTACCCGGAGAGATCTATATATGAAATATCTATAGTTATAGCTCAGGCAACATCTATTCCTCTCAAGAAAGTATTAAGCAGAAAATATGAAGTAGATCTGGCAGAAAGTGAAAAAATCTTAAGAGGTTTTAAAGACAGTCCTTGAAGAACAAACTAAGTGGTGTTGAAGTTAGTTGTAAGCCTGGAAAGTCCATGACGAAAGTACCTAACTACATTCTCTAGTTTCGAAAGGATTACGAAGTCCTGTCCAAGGCAATGAAACGTTTATCTGTGCCAACTATAAGTCCAGCTAATTACGCAGTCCACAACTGGAGCACAACTATAATCAAGTGAGTGTCCAAAGCATGATTAGCCCGTATCCAGTCGGTGCACGTATAACGGGATATACGGCCAGGAAGGGTCCCAAGTCGGAGCAATCTTAAGTCGATGTCCACTTAACTGAAATAAATGTGCAGTTATGGGACGGCGAGTGGAATTCATACGAGCTACTTATTGTCATATTTGTGGCTCATATCTGGGACGACACGCCCGGCCGTGCTGGTCGAGGGTTAGAAACGGAGCTGGAGATGGGAGATTGGGGCAGGAGCGAGCTCTCCCTCAATCCTCCTAAAAGGCAATAAAGTTTATCATGCAATTAAGAACGAATTACGCTGCTAATAGAATAATTAATGCAATTTCCCACAACATTAGGCAGAGAGCTGCTAGCCTCGCCGCAGGCATAGAGCACATCGCACATCGCAAAGAGGAGAGAGAGAGAGAGAGAGCAGGGAGCTGAGGGCTGAGGGTGAAATCAAGATGCGAGCTAGTCCTTGTCACTTGGACTGGCAACGGGAATAGCAACAGGGGCGTTGTGTGATTCTTTCCTCCGACTCAGTGACAACTCAACTGTCGACGGGGGACGCTGTGTTTTTGTTCTGCAAACCCCAATAATAAGCCATTCCGAATGGGTTTATGTGTGGTGTGTGTGTGGGTGTGTGTGGTGTGTGGAAGCGGGCTGGTTACGACTATGCCAGGGCCACCCACTGAATCCTTGCCAGCTTGCTATTGCTATTGCTATTTTTATTTCTGCATCAAACCGCAAACATCGCGTCTGTCTGTGTCTGCTAAAGTGACTCGGGCTCGGTCTTCGCTCCGACTAACTACGTCTCTGCCTACAGCTCCGGCTCCAGCTCCAGCTCTGGCTCGTGGCTGGCTGGCAAAGTGTTTGTGGCTGTGCCACACTAATGAAAATGTCAAGTAAATTCCTGCTTTCGGACGGAAACTGCTGCTGCGATATCGACTTAACTATCTGCTGCCTTTTAAGTGCTGAAGAGCTGAAATGCATTTCGTGCCGGCTTCAACTTAGTTTCCGTTTCATGTCCTCCCACACACAAACAGCCTCATAGTTTGCGGGTTTGGCAACATTCGTTGCTGTCTTTTGCCCCAACTCAGCCCACCCACTGGCACACACTCCCAAGGATGAAGGAAGCAGCAGCACTTATTTATTCATACGTTACGTATACGCAGCGTATACCCAGCACTTATTTGGCTCCTAATTTACTTAACTTTTTTCGCTTCTTCCTAACGCTCGACGATTTTACATTATTTTTGCCAGTTTCTCGTAGTTATTTTTATTTATTTTCCCGCAGCTTTGCTTCAAATTTATCTATGTGGAAATTGCTTGTCAACCGGAAAGTAGTTGTCAAGATTGTTAAGTCCTTATTTCTTTCTACTCCTCTGGCAGCCAGCTAATAGCTGTTGCTTTCAGGTGTTTGCCTCACACACATACAGTTATGTGTTGATGAGGGCAAAATGTTGCTGTACCTTAAGCGTAGACTACGCCAAAACCCAAACTGTTTCCGCTTCCCCCTCCGCTCACACTCACCTTTTCAACATTCACGAATTTGTTTTTGGGTCTGGTTGCTCCTCGAGATCGTTGTTGTTGCTGTTATCCTGGAGTCGTGGTGATGGCACATGTTCACAAGGTAATGTGCAAATTTGGTTTTACATTTTATATATGTTTGCAAAATCTTTTGGTCTTTGCGACGACGAATGAGAATCACAGTGGAAAACAACTTTCCATCAGCATCAGTTCTAAGAAGAAAATGAATGCAGCATAAGAGTTAGTTGGGAGATAAATTTACGATATAATTCACAGAGTGGAAATGAGTTTTTCCAACTTACAGTTGACTATTTCGATTATTTTTCTAACAAATTTTCAAAGCAATCGAATTCCACTGTAAGCGGCTTTCAGACGTCTCTCTCATTTTTAATGCAAATACTCAATGACTGCCACTTTGCAAGGAAAACTAAAAGTAGGAATTCAACTACGACTCCAACTGCAATTGGGACACAGTTTCCTTAAGACTTATTTTGTGGTTTTAATTTGTATGTGCTTCCTCCCTCTCTCTAGTTCTACGTATGTATGTGGAAGATATGCCTGGGAAATCAAAGCAACCAGAAGCTCTAATAGAGAAGAACAGCTAATTAAAGGCCGCAGCCAAAAAGTATGCAGAAACACAAAAGAAAATCAGGTAAAACTAAAAGCCATAATCATATTGAAAGAGTGTGGGAAGGATTCCTTCTTTGAAAAGGCAACTCTTAATGGCAAGTTCTTAGTGCTGTCAACGTCTCTCTCTCTCTCTCTCTCTCTCTCTGAGATGGCGCTTTCCTTTACGCTATTCCCATATAATTACGCATAAATCCTTTTTACACGCCAAGCATATTTTCTTCTGCTTTGTGCTTTCTGCTTTGTGCCGCAGAGTATTTTATGAAAATTTGATTAATCTTATCAAGATACTGGCAACGCCATCTTACGCACCCAAGCACCCTACCCTCCCCCTGCCCCCTGCTCCTAACCAGATACTCATAGAAAGGGTTGTGCGTAGAACATCATCAGGAGGAACAACATCATCAACACCATCATCATCAGCTCAGCGTCGCCGTCTTGTCAGCAGCCGTTGACGTTGACGTCAAACTTATTCTAAACAATAGGCAGCACGTCTCCTTCCCACAACGCACTTTATATACCCTAACAGAAGGAAGAAGATAAAAAAGCTGATGAGAAAAAAACTGTTTATAAACATGAACTTCTTTGGGCTGGGATTATACAGAAAGTTATCAGTATCAGAAGGGAAATTGTGTACTATACATTATATACGATATACAATAGAATACACAATGGAATATACGATGAGATATACGATAGAACATAGGATATTACATGTGATATAATTAACATTATAATACACAAAAAAACATACGATATAGTATGCAATACACAATATACGATATAGTATGCAAATCCGATACGCGATATACAATATACGATATAATAAACTAATATGTGCGATATAAAATACGATATAATAAACGATTGAATATAGATATAGTATCCGGTAGAATATACAATATCATATACGAAACAATATACGATATTATATATGATACAATTTACGATACACTGCAAGATACAAAGTATTATACAATGCATGATATAAAATGGGATATAAAATACGCGTTCACTACTCGATATAAGATGCCACATGGTATACGGTTTAATACACGATAAAATATAAGTGATATTATGTACGACATTGTATACGGTATAACAAATGAAGTAACATAAGACATGGTATTCGACACGATACAATATCATTTACGATATTATATTCTATACTATATTATATACGATAAGCGATACGAAATAGTAAATGATATAATACACAGTCTTAAATACGATAAAAGAGACGATACAAATTTTATACATTATTAGATTATGCCACCATTTCGTTTGTCTTAAGCCAGTTATACCCTTTGTTAGTGTATCGAAAATGAATTATCAAGAATTTTTGCCTTCTTTATTGGTTCTGGTGCTGGTTCTGGTGGCGGGTGTGGGCCATGTGCCTGCTTAGAAACATGAAGTCATCCCAGCTCCAGCTCCAGCTCCAGATCGAGCAGCAGCTTCGGCTTCAGCTTCAGTTTGCCTTTGTTCTAATTGAGTTACAAACAGTTTGAAGTGCTCCATTGCTGCCATGAATGGAATTTTATTAAAAGCCAAATGTCTTGAAGTTGCAGCCGGCAATCAGCTCAAAGCTCGACCTGATTGAACCAATGGGCGTGGCAGCACTCAAGCTGAAGCTTACAGCTATATACAAGACTACCCTCTCTATAAGCAGGCTATTAGTAGCAACAATCAAGAGCTGCCATAAACTAATGCTAACATATTCATAGCGTAATTTGAAAATCTTGGCAACAGCTCTGCATCCTTTCGACCCCTGCCCCTGCCCCTGCCCCGCCCTTCATCTACTTAAGAAGGTAGTCGAATGGTCAACATTAAAGCCTGATAAGGAAATAAACGATTGAATGTCCCAGGAGGAGCAGCAGCAGGAACAGCAACAGCAACGCTTGACCAATTGATAAAAATAGGTATTAGTATATATATTTTTTATTTCTGCAGCTGCAACTTACTCCGGCATTTGGTCTCTTGGTGTCCTGCTGCTGCCTTTGCTCCGGGGACAAGCATAAGCAGCATCCTTTCAACGTAAGCTGCTTGTATCAATAAAAATTCGATTATATACAATGTACTCAAACAAGGATGTGCCGCCCTTCCCCTTGTTGTGTTTCCTTTTCTCTTTCTTGCTCTTTTTATAAATATTATAGCAATGATTTATCATTGTGCTGACTTTATCGTATAAGACACACACCCACACACACATAGACACTCGATATATATGTTACGCATACGCCTAGTTAAGCTTGAGGCCTTCTTTTTTTATCAGCTTATGTGTCCTAGAAGCGCTGTCTGCTTTTCCTGGCAGCTTTTCTTATTTTCATAAATATTTTAAGCATGTGCTTTGACCGATTCAAATTTTGACTGGCAAATTTGGCATTCTCCTTCAATCGCTTTTGCTCAAGTAGCTTATCAGACTGACTTACTATATATATATATATATATATATTTATATATGATTGTCCCATAGGAGGAACAATGACCAGTCTGACCTGTGGACTCGGACTTGCTGCCTGTTAAGCGTATCAAGTATCAACTGCCAGCAAATTGGCAACCTTTTCGCATGTCCTTTTCTATTTTTTGTCCAGCTTAACGGCACAACTCTAACTCCAGCTCCAGCTCGAACTCCTGCTCCAGCTCCTGCTTCAATTCCTGCTCCAACTAAAACATATCATATATGCTGCTCCGTTTATATATTCCATAAACGTAATCGACTTGATATGCGCCCTGCTCTGTGTGAAGTTTGTACAAAAGTTTGCTGCTCTTTGAGTTTTTATGGCCACAAGGACATGTCCTGGGGAAGCTTGTGACCAAATATTGAGACGCTCCGCGTGCTGATTCCTTTTTTGTCTCATCAAGCCAAAAGTCCTAATTGGTTATGTAATTGTTGGCATTAAGTGATTTCTTGTTTATTTCACGAACGACTGCACCCAAATTGAAATTAGTTTTCAGCATAATACTTCTAGTAATTCATTCGAAACGAAATTATTTTCACTTGTTTCCTTTGGCAGCCGACAGAAGGATATGAGAGGAAGCGATAGAGCTGGGAAAGGGTTTCAGGACAATACAAAATTCTAAACTTGAGACCAACTTCAGCTGTTTAAGGATATCAGAAATGAATCCAGAGATACAAATTTGCGTTCTTCGTTTCTGATATGGAGGGATCTAGGATCTATATATCTGATATAAGAAGTATCTGGATATAATGTAAGGAAACTCTACATATTTCTTATAAGAATAGTTTATTGTCTAGAATTCACTGGAAGCTGCAGCACAACTTGATGGAAATTGCATCTGAAACATATCAGAGATATAAAATATAAGAATTTACTAACTTTTGCTCTTTTAGTTTCTGATATGGAGGGATCTAGGATCTATATAGATGATATAAGGATTACCTAGATACAATATAAAGAAACTCTAGATATTTCTTATAAACTTTTCCCTGGGAGCTCCAGCAAAACTTGATGGAAATTTAAAGATATCTGAAACATATCAGAGATATAAAATATAAAAATTAACTGAATTTTGCTCTTTTAGTTTCTGATATAGAGAGATAATCGATCCTTATAGATGATATAAGGATTAAGTAGATACTATATAAAGTAGATCTAGATATTTCTTATACGAATACTTCATAATTCGAGAATTTTCTGGCAGCTGCAGCAAAACTTGATGGGAACTGCAACAGATCTGAAATTATTTTCTTTCTTTGTAAAAAATCAACAATTAATTTTATTTTTTCATTTGCTAAGAAAAAAAGTATTTATTTAAGAAGTTTTCCAGGATATTAAGCGCACTGAGGAGCTAATTAAAAACATAAGCTCTTCGAATATGTTTTTTTTCTACGTTTCGTGTACAAATTGGTAAACACGTTGAAAATAAAAAGTGAAAAGTTTAAACATCAAAGAAAACTTACGGGAAATTAAAAGGCAGATTAAAAAGAGAAGAAGAAAAAATAAGAAGGAATCTCGATGTGTATTTGTCAAAGAAAATGTTCATAATTAAACAAACACAAAAAGGAATATTCAATAAATGTCCACCTTATTTCACAAGGAGCGATGCCGACTCGCAGGACTTATATGTAAATGGGAAGCAGGACAACGATAATCGCGTCTCTAACATTTCCTTACTTTCTTTTTTTGTTGTATATTCTTTTTATAATAAGAAGATGTTTTTTTACGGGGGGTGCACAGGACATTATTAAGGACCCTCTGGAATAGCGAAAGAAAGAAAGGAAGAAGGAAAAAAAAGTCAGGGAAGCCGCAGTTGGGCAAAAGCCGACCATTAAAAGTTTCGAATTAATAGACAGCGGCGCATTCTAATCCAATAAGCTCCGGATGGGAGCGAGCCAGGACTCATACCAGTCGACCTTTCCCTTTGCCTTCAAATCGAAATCCTACCCCTTTTCGAATGGAAACGCATCGTTGGGCGCGGACATCGACGGCGCGCATAAAATCCTAGCAAAAACAAAAATTATCCTTGTTGACTCGCAGCGTAAAAACAATATAAAATGTCCGTGCGACAATAAGGACAACTCGCGGCGCACTTAATTAGAAAACGTTTAATGCCTCCTGCGATTCGGCAATTCGACGATTCGGCGATTTCGGCGACGTCATGGAACCCTCTCAACCGGAAGGACAACGCCAAAGTCCTGTGTGCCACTCACCAGCCAAAGAAGCCATTGAAAACATTTCTTCCCCTCTTCCCACTCAGTCGGCGCCTCTGTCAATCGTCCTGAAATTTATATGCTTTTAAACTTTCGCATTCTCGCTTTGGTCCTGGTTCAGGCTTAGGGCCCACCATCTAAATATTCTGCGGTTTTCCCTTGGCCAAAAACTTGCAATTGTCTTTTAGTCGACGGAATGAGCCCTGGCAATTTCTTAGAACATGTAATTTTCCGTCTAATTTAGTTTCAGCGCTCAATAGTTGACTTACGGCTGCAGACAGCTACAATAATAATTTACTTTTAAGTGGCCAGGACTCTAAACTAAGAGCTGGAAATAGAATTATTATAATATCGAAATTGGTTTCTGACTAAAACTGAGAGTCTGATTGAGAACCCTTCATGGGGTAATACTGAATGTTTAGGCATAACTTATAGGAATCTGATTGTTTCTTGAAGGGAAATAAATCATAGACAAACCTTAATAAGTTTCCAAGAAAGAAATGTCCTGGACGTTTTCTTTATGGGATATGAGAACAGCTAAATATTCTGAAGTATTGAAAAGCCTTTGCAACTAGACTAAGACTTCGATAGGAACTAGTTAAACTGGGAATAAAGAATATCCTTTATATAGGAAACTGATTATTATTTTTTGCCAGAATATAAATCATAGACAAGCCTTAATAAGCTTCCAGGAAAGAAATGTCCTGGACTTTACCTTGAAGTGCTATGAAAACATCAACATTCAGGAACTAGCTAAGACTTTGGTTAGAAACTATTTAAGCTTTGTATAAAGAATATCCTTCTAATAGTAATCTGATTGTTATTTGCCAGGAAATGATTTATAGACAAACCTTATTAAGTTACCAAGAAAGAACTTTCCTTTAAGTGATATGAGAACAGCGAGAAACTACCTAAGACTTTGGTTAGAAACTAGTTAAACTGGGAATAAGGAATATCTTTCTCTCCTTCTCTTTCTTTTTTTAGACAACATCGATAGAAAGATATCCCTTACCATAAAGTGAATCCTCCTCGAGATTGGACAAGCTTCGCATGACAGTCCAGAGATGAGATCAAAATCATAACAGAACAAGCGTGTCAAACCGCAAAAAATGCGTCGCATGAATATATTAAATGACAAAATTCTGAGGGGGAAGTATGCCGGAAACAGGCCAATCCTGGGCAGACAGAGAGAGAGTCGAATGGAACTGGTTACTGGGTGGATGTGGCAACAATGTGACGAAGCGCAAGAAAAATTAAAAGGGTCACTTTACAGGGACTTAAATGCTTTTTAAACAGAAAGAAAAGAAAAACACAACACAAAAAATGAGATGAAAAGTAAGGAAAATAAATTCATATTTGAGACCATTTGCTTTTGGAAGAGGGATGACTACGAGGAGGAGGAGTAGGAGGGGGGTTACTCAACGGCTGCTACAATGTTTGCTCATGATAAAAGCGCACCGTGGAGACAGGCGCCGGGTACGCCCAATGCTAACCGGGTATATGTATTCTCCGGACAGCTCTCGGGCTCTCAGCGCTGTTTACAGACATAATCGCTGAGAAATTAAGTTTTTGAAATTGCTTTTTAAATTAGCTGCTTATGCAGATATGAAATATTGTCGAGGACTCTCTAAGGATACTGCCCAGCGTAACCAAACTATATGATATATGATAGCCCAGTCGAACTCAAGGATCACTTTTGATATGTAGAGAAAATAGACCAAAAAGTGGAGCAGCTGCAGCGCATCTTGGTTTCAGATATGAAATATTGTCGAGAGACTTTGCACATCAGGACTCTCTAAGGATACTGCCCAAAGTATTTGATAACTGAAGGAACGAACTGAAGGATCACTTTTGATATAGAGAAATCATAGATCAAAAAGTGAAGCAGCTGCAGCGATTCTTGGTTTCATTTGGAAGAAAAAGTTCTAAAAATGTCCTTCATCCTTTGAGCAGAGAAATTAAAGCAATTACATTAGAAACAATTGAGAACGTGCTGATTTCGTGTTGGGAGAAGGTCAACCCAGTGCTGGATTAAGCTATGAGCTTAGGATGCTTAAGTGGGGGCAGAGACAGCAATACTTATAGTCCTTTCGGTGGAGTGGGAGGCAAACAATCAGAAAAACGCCTAAGCCCTATCCCAAGGAAAGGAGCGAAAGAAAGAAAGAAACATGGAGAAAAAAGGGGATTCCCAATGTAATGGAGAATGGCCATTGAAATGAATCGGTCTGCGGGTCACGCTCTCTATGGAGACGGGGCTCCTGGGGAAGGACTGGGCACGTCTCTAATTGAGTGAATGCGAATGCGAATGGGAATGCGATGGAGATGGAGATGGAGTCGGCAAGGACTCGCGTAAAAAGTAGAATTAAAATCAGAAAAAATACTACCACAATGGACAAAGGACTCAAGCGGTTTGTTGTTCCGCTCTTAAGCTTATTTTTCAGAGCGGCTTTCGGCAAGTGCCGCCATAAGATGCGTAAAAATTGTAAAAAGAATCAGGAAAAAGCATTGGAATTAAAACAGAGCTCCGGAGTGGGACTTGGGGATGAGGTTAGGACTCAGCTAAACAAAACAAACGACCCGCAGCGGTAGAATTTCCAATGTTTGGCTTAATCCTTTCAACTTTCAACTCCTGCAGCTCATTATGCACGCCCAAATGCCAATTTTAATGGCCCAAATCCGGGCCGGAGTATTGTGTGGAAAAACTACGTAGCTTTTTTTGATTAATTATGTGCCGCCCGAATATATGAATAGCCCTGTTTATAGAGCATTATGGGCACTTGCCCTGGTAATCGCTGCATTGTCTGTTTTGACATTTGCTCTCCTCCCCCAGCTCCTGCCCAGGAGTTTGGGTGATTAAGTTGGACGCACCTTTCCACCTTTCTACGGGCAGGCAGCTTCATGCTAAATTTATCAAATGCGTAATGAGCGCACGTGAGTTGCATGCCACATGGTCCTGTGGTCCAGGTCGAGGCCAAGGGTCAGAGCTTATTCTTTTTAAGAGTCTATTCTCTTCTCTTTTTTTTGGCCACTATTTCACTTTTGGCCACGTTTAGCAGCCGACGGCTCGCCTGTTAATTACAACTTAAATTGACAGCAAAATTGGACTTCTAAATTGTGGGTTTCCCATGCGGTCGGCATATTAAGCGGCAGGTCGGAGTATGTCCCAAATATATATATATATATATATATATATATGTTCAGTTCAGACAAATGAAGACTTAAGACCTACTTAAGGCGACGGAGCAGCCAAGTATGAAAAGAAGTAAGAGCTCCATAAAAAAGAAGAACCAAGGAATATATTCACGCACTGAAAATCAGCAACATCAAATTAGCTAAGAAGCTCATCATCCTTAGGCCAACTGACAGATTCCTGGAGGGGGTTGGAGTCGGGGAGTGGGAGCTGGCGGCAGTCAGCATTTAACCCCAATTTGACACAGGAAGTCAGAAATAAATACATGTACGGTTATCAAGGGTTACGCTACGAAAAAAGAATGTGGACCGAGACGTATGCTAAATGCCGTTATACGAACAATATCAATAAGCGAACGGGGTGACAAGTGGAGTGGGCGGAGCTGAGGCCGACGGCAGCGGCGGCGGAAACGGAAATCACAACAAAGTGCTGACATGTGCCGCGGTTGGCAGACGCTTTCACACATGCTCGCTCGTGTGTGATATGTGCGTGTGTGTGTGAGTGTGTGAGTGTGTGGGTGTCAAGTTCCTTTTCACGCGCAAATTGAGTGCTTAAGCGGTTTAGTTGGCACGTCTCTTTGGGCAGAGGACGACGCTCAAGTGGAGGCCAACGGGGTTAAGGGGCCACTGCCAGGGAAATTGAGGCGTCAGTAAGCCGCAGCATTCGTCTTGGCATAACTTAGACAGCAGTTACAGCTCCCACTCGAGCACAGGACGAGCAACCCACTAAACGATAAGCACTGGGATATAGGCTGAACCACGCCCTCCTCTTTATCGCGGCTTGCAAATTTTTACTGCTCCTTGGCAATTCCTGGCGATTCACTTGATTTGCAAATATTATTTATTGTCAACGCTTGTTGTTGTTCTGGTTGTGGTTGTGGTTGTGGTTGTGGTTGTGCCTCCCCTTTGGCTTTTCATGTGTGTGGCAGCGATAAGGCCGCCCAGGGGGTGGGACAGAGGCTGGGACAGAGGCTGGTGCCCGCGAAATGTCATTTGCAACAAAAGGAACAGCGTCAAGGAAATAAAATCTCTACCAAATGGCAATATGAATATGGAATCGCGTAATAATACCCACGGAGTACTCCTCCTGCTCCGCCGTAGCAGCAGCAGCAGCAGCAGCAGGTCGCGTGCCGGCAGCATAATTTCCAGTTGATATTTGTAGCATACTTACAGGCTGTGCTCGAAAGTACGCACACACACACAAAGAGATAAAGATGCCAGCCTCAGTCTCAACCGCAGTTCCAGTCTCATTTGTTGTTATTTATGCTGAGCCTTGCTCAGTGTCCTGGCATTGAAATCAGCCTCCTCCCTCCTCCTCCTTCCCCTTCTTCCCCTGGAAACGCGACCACATTTGCTTCTTTGCATACTGCAATTACCACAGTGTGTGTGTGAGTGTGTGTGACACACAGCTGTGCGCAATGAAACGGAAACGGCAGAAATGCCTTTCGCCTTGTGGCTGGCAAATAAAAATGTGTGTGTACACACACTCACACACACACACACACGCAGGCACAACATAAGTACAATAATAATAAACATGCTGGGCGAAACTTTTTATTGCCGCTCAATTGATACAAGAAATTATGTTTTTGATTTTTATTGCCCTAACAAACATATGATGTTCACACACGCACACCACACACACACACCACTCACACACACACTCGTCACACACAAAGTTGGCCAATTATAGAGCGGCTTTTTCTTGCATACATTGGGATTATATTCGCGCGATTTTAGCTGCTATTTCAAATGGAAACTCATCCTTCCACCCACATATGTGACCTTAGCTTGTGATTATACAATACAGGATATAAGTAGCAGCAGAAGCAGCAGGCAGCAGGGTCCATTCGGTCCTCGTAAGACCCAATTACCGGGCTAAGAACTGTTCAATAACATTTCGATTTCAGCTCAAACCGAATTTGCATACAGACAAATAGATTTATAATATACATAGATGAAACAGATATAAAGAGAGATATAGGGTATCTTAAAGCCTAACAATCGTAGTTTATATAAGCATAAGATATGATATAGGATATAATATATAATAATTAAAGATATACATAAGATATAAGATATATATTGCCTATGAGATACTCTCATTCTTTGAATGGAAATCAGCTTTTACAGGGTATCTTACAGTCCACCTGTCACTTGCCGCTCTCAATTCAATTAAAGGTAGCTATAAAAAGCTCACCAGCGCGTATATCGTTTACGATCTCAATCTGGATCGAGGCTCAGCTTTAAATCGTAGACAGCAGTCTGAGAGCAGAAACCAAACTAGATTTGGTTTTGGAGCTGGATTGTCTAATCGTCTAACCGCAATTCTGTTAAGGGAGTGGGTTACAATGAAATCAACACTATTGATTAGGTTGGGAGGGAAGGGAAGAGTATTTAAAAGTCTATAATATCCGCAGTTTCAATTTATATGATAGATCCACCGCAATTGATTCAAGTAGAACGTCAGAAGGTTGAACTTAACTCAACTATTTCTAGGCAATATTTCCGTATTGATAAACGATAATAGAAGCTGTCAATTAAATGCAACGAATGTCTGATACTCTTCCATTTATCAAATATGTATATATAATTATATATATCCCAATCTCAATATAATCTATACCTCAATATACATATATCTCAATATATAAATCTCAAGAGTCTTAAGAGCTGCCACGCTTTATGCACTATTAAAATACTTATAATTGTTTTTACACCCTTAACCTATTGCAAAATGGAAAATGGGGTGTATTAAGTCTGTCCAAATGTATGTAACAGGCAAACAGAAGCATCACCTAACTTATAAACTGTATATATTACTGATCAGCATCAATAGCCAAGACGATATATACATCCGCCTGTTTGTCTATGAGAATTCTTAAATCTTAGAGTATAAGAGCTAGACTGTAAGCGTATTTCGTATGCTGATCAAGTTTAGTTTAAACTTCCTCCCTCCAAACCCCCTACAAATCGATAAAACATGATTACTAACTACATTTATCAACCGATAGCTTCCATTCAAGGCATAATGATACATTGCAAATTTCATAGAGATCGAATAATAATCACAGAAGTTATTAAAGAACTTGTTTAACATGAGGCTGGGCAGCTCTGCTGGCAGCGCTGCCGGCAGCGACGTCGCTGCAGAATTCATACGAGCGCAAGCAGAGACTGCGTGTGTATATGAGTAAATGAGGGCATATACCCCCTGGGTTAAGGGTTTGCCCAGGTCTGATATACTCGCATTTTCACTTGCTTTCCTTATCAGCTGGAAAGACACACGTGAAGTGAAGTATTTCGATTGATAGAGCAGCAAATAGCAAACGAAGTGCATAAAAATAGAAAGAATTGGAGTACATGAGATTGAGACCAGGCCAAGGCCAGACTCTACTAGCTTGGCGGCAGAAAGCACAAAAGAGATAGTTGGAAAGCATGTAAAGAGGGGATCGGTACAAAAATGGAGCGTAGTGTCGCACGTCGGAGATCATAAAGAAGGATTTGTTATACCAAATGGAATCCGTCAAGGGACAACGACATATTTTAGCCTGTGATTGACTTATACTAATGAAAGTGGGATGAGACATGATGCACTCGCATATATGTGAAGTTTTCTATCATCTCCTATCAGTGGCCATCTCTTATCAGGAACGGAGCGTATGGAGGATTATTCCAGATCGAAAACATGAGCACGGGAAGTCAGACGATCAGTGACAGAGTCACAACAGGATTATCTTCTGTCTATTATAAATTCCTAAGTAAGTACAGACTGTGACCTGCTGAGGCATTCCCCAGCAGCGGCTCTGCTTTACACTACTATTTAGATGAAAAGCATTAAGTATCACCTTGGTTCCTCTAGAGAGAAATCGTGTTCATGTGTTTGTTACAATTTTAAATTTATATGTGAGTCCAAGTGCAGGCATCTAATAAAGAATATGCACACACAGACACACACGTTCACAGCTTGGTTTGGAATTGATGTCAGTGACACACTCACACACACACACACACACACACACACACACACATACAGCCTGTGGATATGTGAGATCTCAGCTCGGAGCACTCGCCGATCAACGCTGAATTGGAATTAGCTGCTCAGCTCAGATCCACTCCCAGCTTTGAGGCACTAGTAGTCATTCGTCTTGGGTCTCTATCCGAGATAGTCAGAGTTTAGTACGGTTACGGTTACGGTTACGGATACGTTATCTACTCGTCACGTCTCTTTATCGGTAGATTTTAGCTTGAGCTCCGGATACGATCTCGGATTAGTATGGTCTTCAGTTGGAAATTACAAGCAATTTGCTTGCAAACAGATTAAGTCACAAGTGAAATTAATAAACAAAGCTTCAATGATTGAATAATTGACAAATTGATAAACTGATAGATTGATTAACGAACTGTTTGAAGCAAATTCAAAACGGTTTTCAGCCCAAAAGGTGACAAATATGCAATTGAGGCCTTCTGTATTATAATACTTCAATTAAGTGCGAATATTATAATTTATATAGATATATATATAGTACAGATATACATATACATATAGTATATATATTCCGATTCAGGCAGAACATAATCAAGATAAAGTTCATGTGATAAGCAGCGCATAAATTTAAATACGTTAAGTGAATTGTGGCGACGGCGACACTCACACAATGAGCACATTTGAATAGACTTACAAGTAGTACACACACACGCACACACATACTATATATACTTAACTTGATGTATATACTTACATTAAATAATAGAACACGTTGAGCACACACACACCCACACACACACACAGAAAGACACAGCGAGGCACCTCGAAAAATCAAAATAGTAGCGAAAGATGGAACCAAAAGAGAAAAAAGCAAAAGGCTTTTGTCAACGACAAAGTTTATATACCCTAAGTATAGGTACAATTTGGATCTAGATAGGAATTATAATACATTATAATACTAGATACTGGGAACTGAAACTCAAATATAGTTACAGAAGACGTAAATTGATTACATTATTCCAAGAAATTCTATCCTAGTTTCATCTTTAAATAGTAGCAGCAAATAGAGAATTCACTCTAAGTATATATAGGTACATATATATTTATATGTATGTATATATTATATAGGAGAGTATAAGTTGGTTTTCTTCAGATTAGAAGACTATCTTCTTTAGCTAATCTTAGACCTTCGACAATGATAGATATAATATCATAAGCCAAATGACATCAAACCTAAAAATACAAAAACTAATAAAGAAACTGCCTGACTCTGGGTTACCTTTAACTCACAGCTCATACAGACAATACGTAGTAGTTATACCCACAACTTTTATCTACCTGCCTACCCATTTTAAATGGTTTAAGGGCATGCAAAAACTGAGGCATAACAATGATAGTGCAAGAAATGCCTATCAAGTTGTCTGCTAAGCAGGGGGTAAACTCGTCTCTCCCTGTGTGTGTGTGTGTGTGTGTGTATACATATACCTAAAGAAAGTTATGTGCACTCTGTTATCAGGCAGAAAGTTGAGTTAATGAGTAGTTAATAAGTATATTGTTTGCAAACAAGTTGTAAATTTGCCAGTCATTAACAGAAGCTATAAATGATAAGGGGTCTGTCGTTTTTTGATGCTAGGCTGCAACTTACAAGACTGGAGGCGAGTGATAAGCCGTGCTAAAGTAACATTCATCCAACTACGTAGGAGTAGAAGAAAGAGGAAGAGCGGAAGATCAGAGGAGGTGCAGGAGGAGGAGGAGTGGACAGCGCGCTGCGTGTAATCTTCTTGATAGACAGATAGAATCGCTGTCAGCCAGAGTCAACAGCGCTCAACTCTGGATAGACACATACAGATCGGCGTAGATCCATCCAGAGATATAACTAGAGATATAACATACATGTGTAGATCCCAATGTACGGTTAAGATCGTTCGTAAATTTGGCACATCATGCCACTCGATCCGCACATGGTGACGCGTGCGGTTGTTCTACAGCATCAGCATCAACATCAACATCCACATCTACATCTACATCAGCAGCAGCAGCAGCAGCAGATCCAGATCCAGATCCATATCCGGCAACAGCAACAGCAACAGCACTTCGATCGCAGCACAGGCCGAGGTTATTAGAAGCAGCAGTCCATCCTCAACCCCAGCTAATTGCTCGTGAAAGATCTGAAAATTAAGAATTACTGCGCACATCTATTTACTACAACAAAACTAAGCTCTCTCTCTCTATCTGTGTGTGTGTGTGTGTGTGTGTGTGTGGGGGGGTCTGTCCAAAGCCGGAAGAGACCAATGTGCCAGTGAAACATTCGTCACACACCCACAACGAGCGCTGTTTCGAGCACATTTATCCAACATGGTGCAGAACGAGGAGCATGCGAATGCCAGCAATGTGGAGCTTGAGGCGGAGCCGACGCAGGACGTCGAGGCGGCATTGCCCCCAGTGTCAACTACTGAGCCGCAGGAGGAGGAAGACGAGGAACCTCACGTGACCGCCAAACTGCTGGACAATGGCAATGCACATGGCGCCACAGGCGACAAAAGTGCCGAGGCCAGAAAGAAGGCCAAGTTAAAGAAGGAGAAATCTGAACAGGATCGATTGATAACGGAGGAGATCAACAAGCTGCTCGCCGATACGCCGCTGGAGAAGAATGTCACCTGCGGGTTCTGGCTCTTCAGAGGCGCTTTCTTTCAGCGGTAAGTGTGAAGTGGCACGTGGCACGTGGCAAGTGGCAATTGTTATTCTTTTCCATCTCTAGCTTTGCCAATCAAACTGCCTACGTTATGCTCTACGGGATTGTGGGCTGCATCTTCTCCATGACGTACGCCTACTTCAATGGTACCATTACCACCATTGAGAAACGCTTTAAGATACCCTCAAAGAACACGGGCATCATCTCAGTGGGCAACGATATCAGCCAGACCCTCGCCTCCGCCGTGCTGGCCTACTACGCCGGCAAGGGGCATCGACCACGTTGGATTGGCTTCGGTAAGAAACGAATCTCTAGTTTTATGCCTATATAATATCAACTCCTTTTCCAGGACTACTAACAATTGTCGTCTTCTGTTTGATGACAACATCGCCACACTTCCTCTACGGACCCGGCGAGGATGCCCTGGCCTTAACTCAGGAGTTCGGCGCCATTTCCGATGAGAACGCCACAATGGAAGCCATCGAGGAGCAGCGCTCAAAGACCCTCTGCCGCCTCAATGGCGGCGGTGCCGAGTGCGAGATGGGCGAGGGCAACTTTGCACCCCAGGTGCTGCTCTTCGTAGCCCAGTTCATATCTGGCATCGGCGGCTCCCTCTACTACACACTTGGTGTCTCCTACATGGACGACAATACAAAGAAATCGAAGACTCCAGCACTACTGAGTGAGTGTCGACTCTAACTATTCCCTTATCATTAACTAACACGCATCGAAACTAGAAAGAGTCTCTTGAAGATCATATAGATAGTGCCCCATCTGATAAGATCGGCTGGGATCGTGTTTACTTTAATGACTATCGTTTTTATCAGTTGTTGGCCCAAAATGATTCAGCATCTTTTAAGATCGTGACCATGAGGATGAGATAAAGATCTGGAGAATATATATCTCATTGATTTCCCCAACTCTTCTTCAGGTCTCTCGTACTTTCTGCGTATGCTTGGCCCGGCTATAGGCTATGCTCTGGCCTCCTTCTGTCTGCGCCTGTACATAGCTCCACAGCTGCATCCGGTGATCAACAACAAGGATCCGCGCTGGCTGGGCGCCTGGTGGCTGGGCTGGCTGGTCATGGGCGTGCTGCTGGCCTTCTCGGGTGTCTTTCTGGCGATGTTTCCCAAGGAGCTGCCACGAGCTGTGGCCAGACGCATGGTGGAGGATAAACGTCGCAGAGAGCGACTCTCGTTGAAGCAGAAGGAAAGCTCAGAGAAGGAGAAACTGACCATCGAACTGGACCCTCAGTCGCCAGCCGAACCCAAGGCCTCCCTTAAAGATATGATGGTCACCTTCAAGCGGCTGACCACCAACAAGACGTACATGTGCAACACCCTGTCGAACATCTTCTATCTGATAGGCTATACGCCCTTCTGGATATTCACGCCCAAGTACATCGAGGTGCAGTACAGACAGTCGGCGGCCACCTCCAGCATGGTCACTGGCACAGTAGCCCTTGCCTTCTCCGCCGTGGGCGTGCTGCTCTCCGGCTTCATCATCTCCAGATATAAGCCGCGTGCCCGCTACATGGCCGCCTGGAACGTGATCAGTGCCTGGCTGGTCGTCGCCGGTGTGGTCACCTATGCCTTCATCGGTTGTCCCGACAACGAGCGCTCCATGATCGTGAACATCCACAACAGCGAGATCAGCAATAGCACCACCTGCAACTCGGCCTGTGCCTGCGACTATGTGCGCTATTCCCCTGTCTGCGGGGAAAACAACATGACCTACATCTCGGCCTGCCATGCGGGCTGCAACATGGTTCAGGTCACACCCGATGGCAGAAAGGTAGGTTCCTCTCAATAGATTCATCCACCGGATACTCAACTCCTAGTGATCCTTGCAGATATTCTATGACTGCTCCTGCATACCAGGAGCCAGCAGCAATGCAACCACTCAGCCCGCTTTCAAGCGCCTCACAGAACTCGACTTGGTCACAGAGGAAAGCACTTTGGATCTGCTGGGTAGCACACCATCTAAGGCCCTATCGGTGACCACCACGCCCTACTTGGAGGTAGCTACTATATATAACTTTCTGATTCATTTCTGATCCATATTCTGTTCGCTCCACAGATGCTTGCGGCTGGTCAGGCGATGCCTGGAGCTTGTCCTGTGAACTGCTGGACGCAGTTCATCACGTTCTTATCCGTTATGTGCTTCCTGAAGTTTATTGGCGCTGCGGGCAGAGCATCCAACTTCCTGGTCTCCGTGCGCTGTGTACCCGAGAAGGATAAGACCGCCGCCATGGGCTTTGGCATGATGCTCTGCTCCATGTTTGCCTTTATACCAGGACCCATATTCTTTGGCTGGATCTTTGACCGCATGTGCTTGGTCTGGGGCAAGACCTGCACCAACAAAGGCAACTGTTGGCTCTACGATCCGCAGTCCATGAGGTGAGCTCCTAATCTCGACTCTCCCATCACCTTTAATATAACTCGATCTTCGTTTAGGTATACGCTGAACTTTACGGCTGCCGTGTTCATAAGCCTTGGAGCTATATTCGATCTGGGTGTCTGGTACTACGTTAAGGATCTTAAGATATTCGACGAGGAAGTAAAGGAAGTCGAGATGAAAGTCGTGCAGCACGAGGAGGAAATCAGCGCGGAAAAGAATACCGAAATATAAGCTAAGCTAATTCTGTAATCCTTAAGTGTATGTGAGTGATTGTGGTGCCTATTGTACATATATACAGATATATATACAGATATACAGATATACATATATATTACGTATACGTACTGGATATGTGATTTTAATGATACGGGTCGTCAGTGCACTAAACTGCATTATGGCGGTAAGATCGTGTGATAAATCCAACCGTCAGGGCTCTCATTTCACTACAAACTATTACAGGCATATATATAGTACAGTATGTGTATGTGTGTATGTAAATGGATGCCTAGGTATACGATATATATATATATAATAAAAATATCATACGCATGTCTATATTTGAACAATCTAAAATAAAGTACACAAATCTGCCTGCCCAGGTTATATGCCCGTTACTATTTCTCATCTTTAACTGACTTCTACCTAATGTTAGTCAAACCGACTTATCTGGAATAAGGCTACATTGTATTATAATCTATGAGATTTATATATCCACACTTAGTGGCTAAGCAGATCAGCACTGTCTAGTCTAACTTTCAGTTTGGCTAAGCACTTCGGGCCAACAAAATGGCAGATGTGGCGGATGAGACTGAAGCATCCAAATTCCTGAATGATTCCAATACGAAAACGGTCGAGAAGGAAGCGGATTCTGATTCAGATTCAGATTCAGATTCAGATACTTCATGTGGATTTTGGATATTCAAAGGGGCACGACTCCAAAGGTATAACTACTTATCCCAATCTTCGATTTCCCCTCTAAAGAACTGCTTCCTAGTCTGGCCACAGAATATACGTACGTGGTGCTGTACGGGATCGCAGGTGCCATTATAGCCACGGCCTTTTGCTATTCGAATGGAACGCTTACCACCTTGGAGAAGCGCTTCAAGATACCCACTAAAATATCTGGACTAATCTCGGTGGGCAACGATATGAGCACTGTCCTATCATCTGCATTTCTGGGCTACTATGGCGGCAGGGGACATCGACCACGTTGGATAGGCTTTGGTATGCATAGAAAGAGAGCGAATGGATACAAAGTGATAATCCTTTCCTTTAGGTCTTTTGAATGTGGCTGTCTTCTGTCTACTGATGGCCTCTCCACATTTCATATACGGACCCGGCGAGGAGGCCTTAAAGTTAACCCGTGAGTTCGTGAACGCGCAGTACCTAAACGCTTCGCAGGAGGAGGATCGCACACTCTGCAACAGCAATGATCCTGCCTGTGTGAAGGTTGCAAGCTCCTGGACACCCATTTTTATGTTATTCGTGGCACAGTTTATATCTGGCATCGGCTGTTCCCTATTCTTTACACTGGGCCTCTCCTACATGGACGACAATGCAACTAAATCCAGGTCACCCGCCATGCTAAGTATGTACCCAATCTGGATCTCTTGACCTGGATCTTATGCTCCTTTCCATACCCCAAGGTTGGTCCTCTTTCCTACGCATGCTTGGCCCAAGTATTGGCTACTCCCTAGCCTCGGTTTGCCTACGCTTGTATATATCTCCAGAGCTGGAGCCACTCATAACGAACGAGGACACGCGTTGGCTGGGCGCCTGGTGGCTCGGTTGGCTAATCCTAGCTGTCATAACGCTCTGCTCAGCCATGTTCATGTATCTCTTTCCCAAGGAACTGCCCAGCACCAGGAGTAGGAGATTAAGGGCAATGAGAAACGCGACCAAAGCAGGTGAAACAAAGGATATAGCGGTTCTCTCAATGAAGGATATGATGCAGTGCATCAAGCGCTTGGCGCGGAACAAGGTCTATGTCTATGACAACATCGCCTCGATTCTCTACTTCTTCGGATATACTCCCTATTGGATATTTACACCCAAGTATATCGAGACCCAATATCGACAGAGTGCATCCATGGCGACCATGGTGACAGGAACAGTGGCTCTGGGCTTCTCCGCATCGGGCATCCTACTCTCCGGCTTCGTAATCTCCAAATTCAAGCCAAGTGCTCGGGCAATAGCCGCTTGGAATGGCATCGTTGAAATATTAACAGTGGCTGGCATTTTGTGCTATGTGTTCATTGGCTGTGATGACAGCGATAAGGCCACCTCCATGTCGCCGATAGCTGACAGCTGCACTACGTCTTGTCATTGTGAATATGTATACTATGCTCCCATCTGCAGTCCAGATAATGTTACCTACATATCAGCCTGTCATGCTGGCTGCACCGGGAAAGAAACCGATGAACTCGGACGGATCATGTACACCGGCTGTAAATGTATTACAGCACTGGACGTGTCCAATGCCACCCAGGTGGGAACTACTCTTGGTTGTCCTGGTAGATATTATAAGAGAGTTAATTTCAGAGCCAGTATGCAATGCAGGGACCCTGCCCGGTGGACTGCTACAACCAGTTTCTCATCTTCTTGGCGGTCATGTGCTTCCTGCAGTTCGTCGGTGCCTCTAGCAGATCCGCCAGCGTGCTCCTGTCTTTGCGCTGTGTGCCGCCCGAGGACAAGAGCTTTGCCCTGGGTTTCGGCAGTACGATAGTGTCTATACTCAGCTTCATACCCAGTCCCATTGTATTCGGCTGGATCCTGGACTCCTACTGTCTGGTTTGGGGTAAAACCTGCAGCAGCAAGGGCAACTGCTGGTTATATGACACCAAGTCGTTGCGGTAAGTAATCTTCCCTAAGACGCTGCCTGCAATCCCTTAACCTGCTCCATTTCATCCAGATACACGATGAATCTGCTGTCTGCCGCTTGCGTATTCGCTGCCAGCTTCTGGAACATCGCCGTCTGGTACCATGCCAAAGATGTCAAGATCTTCGACGAGGAAGAGACGATCGCTCCAGGCGAGGAAGAGATTCAATTGACGGAAAAGTCCACAGAGATAGACAAGAATTAATTACGATCCTATCAAGCCTATCCAAACCTGCTTGTCTCTGTATATTATGGACTGTTTACCTTCTTAACTTCTGTTTGTTTGCCTTTATCACTGTGGCCCGGGATAAGATTCATAATGAATATATATACTCATTATTATCTTCTAGCTCTGAATGAATACGTAAGACATAAAGGGAACTACAACTATGTTACTATCATTATATGTGTCTGAATAGTTAAAGTTCATAACTGTTAACTACTTGTAATATATGATTAATTGGTAAAACTGTTAGATTAGATAAAGAATTTAAAATAAATACTTTAAGCCAAAAACTAGAGAATCTCTGTTTTAATACAAAGTATTTTGGATAATTATGATGCTAAACATATATATATATATATATATATATATATTTATATATATATATAAAGTGAAGTATATATATATATATATATATGTATATATATATATATCGCTCGCAAATTTTACACTTGGCAAATCTTACAATCTCCATCCAGCTCCAGATAACATTTTATGATTTAAGTACAGAATCTGAGATAGATCTTTATATGCAAATCATGCACACTTATAATATGACTTCATTAAATCTTGGAATCAGTCTGCTTTGGGTTTTGGCTGGAACACGTTCAACATGAGCGTGGACAAAAAGGAAGAGGGCAAAGACACTGAGGTGTCTCCGTTTATAAGTGCAACTGTTTATCATGGAACTACGTTGAAAAAAGAGAGAGCGTTTAGGGAGAAGCCGCACAAGGATGTTTCTTGTGGCTTCTGGATATTCAAGGGACGTTTCCTCCAAAGGTAGTTGTTCGACTTTAACCAATCTTTCAATACCTACAATCCGGATCTATTCCAGGTTGGCTACTGAAAAGATGTACGTTTTTATCTATGGGATTGGAGGATGTGTCATGTCCATGTGTTTCGCTTACTTTAATGGCACCATAACGACCTTGGAGAAACGCTATAAGATACCCACAAAAACGTCTGGAATGATAATAGTTGGAAATGACATAAGTGCCTTACTAGCTTCTGTGTTGGCGGGCTATTACATACGGAAAGTGCATCGGCCACGCTGGATAGGATTTGGTAACTGAAAAACTAGAATTATCTCCGTTCCGTAATCTCATTCACACTCTTCCCAGGTTTTTTCACGGTTTTCATATTCTGTGTGCTCACTTGTTCACTTCACTTTATGTACGGAGCTGGTGAAGATGCCTTGAAGCTCACCCGGGAATACGGGGACTTTAATCTAACCTATTCGCAAGTGGACAAGAAAATTTGCATGAACGAGGAGCCGACATGTGTCAAGGAGGAAGGTATCACCTGGGTGCCTCAGGTGGTTTTGTTTGTCGGACAGTTTATAGTTGGTATTGGACTCTCGCTATTCTGGACTGTGGGCATTGCCTATATGGACGATAATACCACCAAATCAGACACCCCTGCCATGCTCAGTAAGTGAATTGGTTACATTTCCCAGTGCATCAGTTTTCTTCCAACTTTCCAATTTAGGTATAACTGCTTTCATGCGCATGTTGGGACCTGCCATTGGGTATTCCCTGGTCGCTGTGTGCCTACGCTGGTATATAGAGCCGAGTCTGGAACCCATGATACGGCCTGGAGACCCCAGATGGATGGGTGCCTGGTGGCTTGGTTGGATAATACTGGCTGCGGTTACATTAGTAGTCGCCTTTATAACGTTTTTGTTCCCAAAGGAACTTCCAAGCACGCAAGAAAGACGTTTAAAATTGGAAGCAAGTAGTACTCAAGATTCAAGCCAGCATAAGGATCTATCACTGAGCGACATGTGGATATCTGCCAAGCGACTGGCATCCAACAAGATCTTCGTGTACAACATGTTCGCTTCAAACTGTTACTTTTTCGGATACATAGCCTATTGGATATATACCCCGAAGTACATTGAGACCCAATATCGACAGAGTGCTTCCATGGCAACAATGGCCGCTGGTACCATAGCTCTTGGATTCTCGGCTGCGGGAGTCCTCCTCTCCGGCTACGTCGTATCCAAATTCAAGCCCAGTGGTCGCTCAATGGCTGCCTGGAATGCCATAGTTGATTTCTTGACGGTAGCTGGAATCCTATGTTATGTGATGATTGGCTGTGACGATAGCGACAAGCTAGGATCAATGGCGATCAGTACCAGCTGCAGTACCTCGTGTCATTGTGAATACGTACACTATTCCCCGATCTGCAGTCCAGACAATATTACCTACATATCCGCCTGTCACGGTGGCTGCACAGGTAAAACAATGGACCCACTTGGAAAAGCTATGTACACCGGTTGTAAGTGCCTAAATGCGTCAAACCTCACAGATGTATCCGATGTAAGCGTTATTTTTGGGTTCAATCGAAACAGATAAATCAATTGACTTTTACAGATGCAGGTTGCCGTTGATGGTGCCTGTCCAGTGGATTGCACTAACCAGTTTCTCATTTTCCTGGTGGTCATGTGTTTCTTAAAATTCATAGGCTCCTCGAGTAAATCAACCAACTTGCTGATTTCATTACGTTGTATATTGCCAGAAGACAAGAGCTTTGCCTTAGGACTCGGTGGCACGTTAGCCTCTTTGCTAGCTTTTCTTCCTAGTCCAGTTTTCTTTGGATGGCTGCTGGATAAATACTGTTTGGTGTGGGGCAAAACATGCAGTACCAAAGGAAATTGTTGGCTGTATGATACGCAGTCATTAAGGTAAAGAACTTTATATATAAGACTATACATATAGTTTTTATCATACTGACTTATATTTCAGATATGCTTTCAACTTAACGGCAGCGTTTTTCATATTTATGGGTGGTATCTTGAATATTGGAGTCTGGTATCATGCTAAGCATCTTAAGATATTTGATGACGATGAGCTGGACAATAGCAAAAGCGACAGTAAAGATGAAACCTTGATATTAACCACAATTACCGAAGTAGATAAAAAGCCAGAGAAACAAGAAAAGCTTTAAGTGAAAGTGCGTAAAGTATTTCTTGCATTCTCAACACTAATGAGATCTAAACAGTAGTATTAAGAATAGAAAAATACTAATAAAAACAATCTCGGGTTCATCTGAATCCTGTCCTGCTGCCAAATTAAATACTTCTACCAGCAATTGCCTCTTTTTAATATATATATATATATATTATTTCGAAGATTGGTTACGGGTATTGCCAATCGGACAAATTCAAATCCAATAAGCAATAGCTATTGTAATCGAATAATAAACAGATGATGGCGGCGGGTCGATTAAAACCAGTGCTGTAAGTTGCAATCGGGAAGTGTTGACAAGTGCGCGCCTGTTGTAAATTTGAAATCGATAGACGATATATCTACTCTATTGGGAATATGTTGTTTGCCGGTAAAATTACTCTCTGCAGAAATATATTCTAATCTGAACTCAAAATGGAAATGAGAGAGAAATGAGAGCAATAACGTTACATGAAGTGTTTTAAGATAATGGTTCCGGCTATTATTTATTTTATATTTATACATCACGACGAACTATACAGCTAACCTCTCTGAAAGCTATTCGTCTGAAATTAAGCTAATTTAATATTCAAAATTCCGTTATGATCGTACAGTGAGTATAAATTATTTATTAACGTAAAACTATTCCTAGTATGCTCTATCTAACATACAATCACCACGCGAGATAACACGTTCACTGTGTGTGCTCTCGGTTTATCTTGAGTAATTTTTTATTGCCAAAACATGCTCAGATATGCTATACTAGTGTTCACAGTAGGTAAATATAATCAGTCTGGTCAAACTTCTTGATGAGGAAAGTTTAAAATGAGCGTTGAAAAAGAGGAAGAATGCCAAGATACTGAGGTTTCGCCATTTATTCGACCATTTGTTGACAATGGTTCATCGAAACATGAGCAAATTGGTAAGGAGGAGTCCGACAAGGATACATCTTGTGGATTTTGGATATTTAAAAGTCATTTCCTGCAAAGGTAAGTATTTGCGATCGTCTTATCCGTCACAAAAATATCTTTATATCTATAAACAACCAATTTAGATTCGCAACGGAAAAAATGTTCGTGATTATCTCTGGGTTAGGCATATGTCTTGAGTCAATGACCTACACTTACTTTAATGGAACTCTAACGACATTGGAGAAGAGATTTAAGATACCAACAGAGATCTCAGGAATAATTGTAATTGCAGCTGATATAAGCTCTATAGTAGCATCATTGCTTGCGGGCTATTTCTCACAGAGAGTTCATCGACCACGCTGCCTGGGATTTGGTAAGTCAATTAATCGAAACCATTTACTTGCAAGCTAACTCTCAAACGTATTTCCAGGTTTTTTCACGATTGTCATTTTCTGTGTACTAAATTTATCACTGCACTTGATGTATGGACCTGGTGACGATGCCTTGAAACTGACCAGTGAATACGGTGATTTTAGATACGCCAGCGAAAACCTAACTAGTTCGGACGCAGACAATAAGTTTTGTATGAATGAGGAATCGGCATGTGTGAAGGAGGGAGCTGGTACCTGGGTGCCCCCGGTTATTTTGTTCCTCGGACACTTTATAGGTGGTTGTGCATATGCGCTGTATTGGTCAGTGGGTATTGCCTATATAGACGATAATACCTCAAAGTCAACAGCGCCCGCACTGCTGAGTAAGTGAATTAATTACCGTAAATAATCAAAATGTATGGATCATAAAGTATGGATTTCTTTTTCAGGTATTTCCGCATTCCTTTCCACGTTGGGTCCAGCCCTAGGATATTCGCTGGCCTCTATATGCTTGCGCTGGTATATAGCACCGAGCCTGGAACCCCTTATAAAGCCTGGAGACCCAAGATGGACAGGTGCATGGTGGATTGGATTTATAATACTGGCTGTTATCACACTGATAATATCATGTATAACGTTTTTGTTTCCAAAGGAGCTGCCAAGCACGAAAGAGAGGCGCTCGAAATTGGATATAAATGGTAAACAAGAACAAAGTGAACAGAATGATCTACCACTGAGTGAAATATGGAACGCTACGAAGCGCTTGGCATCCAATAAGGTCTACGTGTACAACAATCTCGCAAACATTTTTCTCTGGTTAGGACTTACAGCCTTTTGGATATTTGCACCAAAGTACATTGAGATCCAATATCGACAGTCCGCATCTATGGCGACAATGGCCACAGGTGCAATAGATCTGGCATTCGCTTCTGCGGGAGTCCTTCTCTCTGGGTTCATCATTTCCACGTACAAGCCCAGTGGTCAATTAATAGCTGCTTGGAATGTCCTTGTGCATTGCTTGATAGTAGCTGGAGTCTTGTGCTTCATGGTAGTTGGCTGTGACGACAGCGACAAGTTAGGATCGATGGCGATCAGTACCAGCTGCAGTACCTCCTGTCATTGTGAATACGTGAGCTATTCCCCCATATGCAGTCCAGATAATGTTACCTACATATCAGCCTGTCACGGTGGCTGCACAGATAAGAGCACGGACCCACTTGGACGAGCAATGTTTACCGGCTGTAAATGCTTGAGTGCATCAAATACCACAGATGTATCCGATGTAAGTGCCATTATTCAGCACAATCAAGAGATAATATAATTGATTTACTTTCAGATGCAATATGCGGTTGATGGTGCCTGTCCAGTGAATTGCACCAATCAGTTTATCATTTTCCTGGTGGTCATGTGTCTCCTAAAACTAATAGGTTCCTCCATCACGTCAAATACCTTGCTAATATCACTACGCTGTATTCTACCAAAGGACAAGAGCTTCGCTTTGGGAGTCAGTGGGACGGCAACAGCTGTACTGGCTTTTATTCCTAGTCCAATTTTCTTTGGATGGCTTTTGGATAAATACTGTTTGGTGTGGGGCAAAACGTGCAGTACTAATGGAAATTGTTGGCTGTATGATACGAAACCATCGAGGTAAAGGACTTGACTATAAAATCTATTTATGTAGTATATATATAACATTGATCTTAATTTCAGATATGCGTTTAACCTTGCGGTAGCTGTACTCATGTTTTTGGGTGGTATCTTTCACTTTGGAGTTTGGTTTCATTCAAAAAATCTAAAAATATTTGATGAGGAGCAGGTGGAAAATATTAAACTCGACAATAAAGACGAAACTCTGAAATTAACCTTAATTGACGTAGTCTCTAAGAAGATAAATGAACAAGAAAAGTCATAAGAATATACATGTATATGTAATATAAATATAATTGTATATACGAAGTAAATCTAAATCTCAAATACACAAATCCAATCAACAGATTATTTTGGCTGAACCGAAAATCTTCGGCTAGTCCCAAGATAACTTTTAGCTGTTGCTAACAACAAAAAATTGAACATCAGATTAGATTATATTTTGTCAAACATTCACGAGTGCCTCCAGTTAAACGACCCTAGAGCGGCCCTGTACAAATAAACAAATTGTAGATAAAGTTCTACTATCAGATATTATTTCGGGCTTGCGTTTTGAATAAAACACATCAAAATTTGCAGATAAGAGTAATCAGTCATTTTTGACACAGTTTAGAGACTTACCATTAATTTATACATTTAATAGAGGCAACCAATCATCTGGGAAAGACGGATCGAGCGTAGGTTTAGAAAAGTCCTCTTCTACTTCATATCCATCGCAAAGGCACCACAATGCATCAAAGAGAATCAATTGCAATAGGCCTCCGCCGGCAGTGCACTCCTCATATGAAATAGGAGGGAAATCATTTTGAGCTTGAGCGCAGTACACATTGAGCCTGTCATTATTCAACCACGCCAAGGATATAGGTTTGTCTCGGTGCTCCTCAATCTTCCACATGGAAATCAATACTTTTGGTAGGGACGTCACATACTGTCTTAATAGACCATCTGCATCAAAGTTTTGTGTATAATTACTTTCAATTCTGGCCAACTGATCCGCGTACATGCGCTCTAGATACAGTTCATGTTCCAAACTAGATAGACAGCGTGAAGATTTGGAACAGAACATGTTTTCAAAGGACTGATGGAGATTGCAAGCATCTAAGACTATTTGTGGAAGCTTCTTTCCGCTAACCAATTTAACTTCCGTCAAAGCTTTTATGTTAGTCTTATGATTATCTGTAATAATGGCGACATAATTCTCCAGTCCGTTGTTCTCGATTTCAAGCAATATGTTTGTTATGACTCTGCCGATTTCCTCGCTTGTGAAAAGCTGTAAGAATTAATATCTTGGAAATAGTTTCAATTAAAGGAATAGGTCAACAGCTTACAGGTGTGTTTATCTTGTCCATGTGTAAATCTTTGCTACGCAACCTTGCCAAGCTCCTGGCATAACAAAGACGGTGTTCCTCGCCGTTTGTGCGCATTACAAATACAATAAAAATCTGTGGGTGAATTTAATATTATTAATGCGAACTTGTGTTTGTTTAAAGTTATTCTAGTACCTTGTGGATGTACGGCTCGCGTCGTACCCAAAACTCACCCATATTGAGTGTATACGTCTTGGACCGGTCAATTCGATGAAGGACGCCCGGATGATAGTATTCCAATCCATCGCGATTGTATGTTTTGTGTATGCGGCGCAGTCTCCAAAGCACTTTATTCGTGAATACTTCATACTCATCATCGGTCATAGATTCAATCTCAGCAAATTCATCTGGCTGCACACTTGCTCCAAACTTGGTGATAGGCGGCCTTCCAGGTCGTGCAATGCCCTGTGCTTGAGCCTCGGCTTTTTCATGGCGAGCTGCTAGTAAACGTTCATGGAGCTCCTGTTTTGTACCTTCGGTGCTTACCGCACGGCCACAAAGTTCACGGTAGAAGTCCCGTAGGTTGAAATCCGTCAGGGGTAATTCCATTCTAAGATTTTAAAGCAAAACTCTGCTCACTCAAAATATTAAGCGGTCGAGCGATAGACGCTAGATAATCACAGGTGGTCGGCCGATAAACAGCCGGTGTGATAAATTATTATATTATTATTATTATATATAGTAAATAGTGTTGAAAAGTGTTGCGCGTTAATTGTACATTTGCAATCGATATATCGATATTTACATATTTGAATATATAAAAACGCTTCAGTTGGACTAGTTAACTAAATGGCAAATTATAAATAATTTTCAGGATATTTCCTAAAGTACTATTAATATGCCATATACCATTCAGTTAAACAATATTTCAATATTTGTTATTTGGAATCTCTGATGCTTTGCAAAGAGCGTGTGAAGTTTAGTGTGAGTTTAAATTTTGTGCTGTTCGTATTTGTAAGCCTTGAAACAGTCACACTCCAAATTATCAATATTCAAATGCAATAGTTTCTTCCATCCATTCCTTTTCCATGGCAGGAGCGGGCAATAGTTGCTGTAAATGGAAAACCATAATCAGTAAGGACCTACCAAGAAAATGTGGCAACTGCTTTGAACCGTTAAATGGACAATGTGCCGACTATAGAATCGTGACTAACCCTGTGCCAATTAATGCCACCGCACAACCCGAATCTGTACCTGGTCTTCAACCAAATCCTGAACCCATAAATGAAAAACCCATATTTGAGCCTGAACCGCGTGTCCGACGTCTATTAGATACGGACACACCATGCTCCAAGTGCTACGATAGAAGGGAAAAGTGCTGTACTTTATGTGATGCCCAAAACGCAACCCATCGAAATAACTTTTGCTCGGAAAAATGCAGACCGCAAAGCACGTACCTGCATTTAAGTGAGGTATTTTACAACTCATTAAGATACCTTCCTTATCACTGAACTAAACTTTAATTTTAAAAACAGTATACAAAGCGACCTCGCCCCAAACCATTTTATAAGCACAGTGTTTTTTTGGATCATGAAACTTTGGCTGGTCGAGTGTTTCCTGTAAAGTTTCGTATACGTAGAGAAAAGAACCGTTGTGTCGATTGTAAAAGGGACCTTTTAATTCGTGACCCCATTACGGACAATACAAACGTGCTTGTGATTACCAACTGCTGCGATATTAAAGTCTATCACAGCGATTATATTGACAACTGGCATCGGGTACCCATCTTATCAATAACCGGCCCAAAAACAATAAAAAAGAGAACAATATCAGAGACATGTCAACTGGAAAAACCAAAGCCACCAGTGGTAGTGGAACAGCCAATAGTAATTCCTCCTCCAATAGAAGAGATACCACCAAAAGGAAAAGGAAAGAAAAAATGAAAGAAATATTTCATTTGCATAAACTTGTTAATTAAAAAAGTAATATTGGTATTTTAAATTTGGGTTAAGGGAATATGAAACGCGGTCTATATGAGTTGATAAATAGTATCTTATTCGTCCTTCGGGGCTATAGCTCCATTTTAACAATCACAATCTATAGGTATTTATGGTTGACTTTTTGTTGATAATTTACAATTTGAACATATTTAAATTCTTTTAAATATCATTTGCAGCAACTGAAAGAAGTTAATTTCTTTTCTTTTTTTGTTTGTTTTCAATTTGTTTAATTAATTTATATTCAGTCGCATAAGCATACTTAGCGTAATCCTAAAAACTAAAATGTATACTTCAGCTTAATATGAGAACAGCGCTGCCAATCTACAATACGTAGAGAAAGAGAAATATAATTTAAATTCTCAGGGATTCCTTTTTGTATCTTTTTTTTATGGGAAGTTGCTATTACAGATAAGAATACTTGGATTTTCTTTGTTTGTTGCTTTTTTTTAATATAGTTTTTGTTCAGCTAAAAATTCAGCTACAATACGTTAATACGGATTAAAAGTTGAGACTGAATCTTGATTAATTCCAGAAATCATCTAAACAATTACATAAACCCTAAACGCTCAACTTTCAACTTTCAATATGAATTTATCATTGTTAATAGTTTATTGTTATATAAGTTGAATCTGGTAAAATTGAAATAGAAGAAAACTATGCTGAATTATGAGGTAAATTGAGTTAGTAAAGTTTTTGGAAAACTGTTGGGGACCAATTGCTTGGGTCCCCTATGTTATTCTCTATTGTTCTGCGCAAGGCGTTGTATTGCAGTTAAATCGATTTTTGTGTGATTTCGAATTTCACAACTATATAATAATTATAGATAGTTTTAAGTTATAGAAACTAGATTATAACTACATATGCACTTGAAAATTAATTTAATAATTAGCTACAAATTGTTAAAACTACTTCTATATGGATTAATATATAAGCGTCTCCTATACTGTTAGATGCTAGTCCCTAATAAAAATGAATCTTGTGCTAATCATTCATCTTATTTTGATTTTGGGAGAAAGCCTATGCCTTTCCAAGTAGAGGAAAGAAGTCTTTGAGAAGAGTGGTACGACGTTTTTCAGCAATATCCATTTGATTCTCGAGATCACCCAGGTCTGTAGTTTCGGCCCGTTCAATTTTCCACGATAAGTTCTCAATTTCCGCCTCCAGTTGCGCCTGAAAAATACAGGAATACAAAAATATAATATATAATAATATAATATAATAAATGGAAAGGATTAATAATAGACAACTAACCTGCTGGTACTCAAAGAGATTCTTTCGCGAGCCACCCTCCATGTAGTAAGCGTAGGGATAGGTGTACTGAAGTGTATATCGACACTTGGCAAGCAGCGCCGCTGCATTAAAAAGATACTGCCAGTCGATCCAGGTACCACTGCCATTCATTACCTTCGTATTGATGCGTTGTCTCAAGCGATCAAGCGTTTGCTGCTCCAGCTTAAGCGACTTGGAGTGGTTCTCCCAACGCTCGTAGTAATGCAGATACTTTTTGAGTGCCTCGCGCGCCTGCACGTGCACCGATTCGTTGGCAATGTTGGGATTGTCCTTGTAGCGGGAGCACTCGTAATACTCAGAGCCGTGCGTCTTCCAGTCGCCCAGGCACATCCAGCAAAAGTCGTGCTTGCAGTTAAAACACTGCATGTGATTGCAGCCACCGTTCTTCTCGATGCAAATGTGACACTTGGGGCAGTCTTTGGTGTGTGCGCTTATGTAATTGGCGGTTTCGCTGTCATCGGCGCACTTTGTTAGCCATTTCTTGATGATCTGGCAGTCCGTGGGCGCGTGATAGTCCATGCCGCACTTAAAACAAAAGCACGTATGACAAGCCTTGCAGATGGCACGCTTAGCGCAGATGTCCGATGATTGCACAATGATTTGGCAATTGGGTCCTGGGCAGAAACGTAATTCGGGATGCGATTTTACATAGTCCTTGAACGCAAACTGCTGATACTTATCCCGCATAACGGGACGCGTGACCAGCGTCAACACCAAATCCTCTGGCACCCGCACATTGCACTGCTGCGCCATGCAACCAATTTGTATAGAAATACCCTGAAAGATCTGCGTCTCAAAGTAAATGGTCCAACAATCCTTGCAGAATGAGTGACTACACGCCAAACTGTAGAATTTATCACTCGGCTGCGAGCTCGCACAGACCGGACACATCCTGCGGTACTGCGATGTGCTGGTGCTATTACTAGATGAGGGAGATGTCGCCGACGATCTATAGGCATTGCTGCCCATTCTCATTAGCTGTGCGCTGGCGGCAGCAGCAGCTGCACTGGTCGAGGCTGAATCGGTGGCACTTGTCGGTGGTTTGATGCGTGCCGTCACCAGCAACGCGTTCGCATCCTGACGATACTTTTCCACCACAGCATTGTTGTTCCACTGGTGTTCCAGCAGCAGCACCTTCGCCAATGATGGTGTTATCTGCAATATATTGCTCAGTTTTTCCACCAGTTCGTTAAGCAGCTTCTCAATGTCCTCCACCGTTAGGCAGTCGTAGTCAAAATACTCGGGATCAGCACGCTTTGGATCTAGTCTCTCGACATCGCAGTCTTCGCCTAGAAGTATGCATAAAATAAACCAATCAGCAACTATTTTTCGAAAGAAGTACCCTGTATCTATGAAAATATATACACAGGGTATCATAAGCTAGTATGTGTATGTGTGATGTCCAAGCTAAAGAAACCTGTTCCCAATCGAACCTTATCTATAAATAATAATAGAATCCCATTCTGACCATGTTTTGTCAGCTGCATTTTGAGGTCTTTACAAAAAAAAGAACATATTTTATCCTATTCTTAGAACAGAATTACATTTAATTTCCCTGTCCGACAAATCCCAACTGGGTATTGTGCCCGAGGTGCAATCAATAAATGATTTGATTGAATCGATTCCCTACCTGAATCTGTGCGCAGGGGGAAATGGAAAAACCCAAGTCCAGCAGAGATGGGCTAAGCCATGCCTTAATTTCATCCAGAAACCAAACAAAGAGAAATGAAAGCGAAAATCAATTGCCTCTCGCTGATGGATGGTGGGATTGATTGCTATTTTAACGACTGATGGGAATGAATTGAAGGCCAAATATTACGTCGTCGGCTTACAAATGGGATTTAGCCATGTCGTCACTGTGGGCTCAAAACGTGAGTGAGCGCAAAGATGGCGAGAGAGAACGAGAGAGTGAGAGAGTGGGAAAGGGAGAAGACAGGTCAAAAACAGAAAGCAGTAGACGGAAGAAAATGCACGTAAACCGCAGAACAACGAATTCAGACGGACACTTGAGCACGCATAACGCTTTGACTTAAAGTCTGTGCGTAGGTAAGAAAGACGCAAACAGCAGGTAGAAACACATGAGACAAGAGTAATCGTACAAAGAAGAGGTGGCAATAACAAAAAATAACAAATAATACAGCGCCGCGTTTTGGCCCCTCATGCTTTGCTGCTGGCTGAACGAACGATCGGCGATTTCAAGTTCAATTTCATAATTTAAGCTTCATGGTCAAAAAGTAAAACTTAACGAAACGAACATTGCGCCGATATTATGTTCATTAAAATTGTATTCGTAGTTGTGGCGGCGTCGCGGGAAGAGACGGCAATGGACAAGGGCAATGGGCAATACAAATGCGAGGCCCGCACGCTGGCTTTATGAAAGAAGGAGGAGAACAAGGGAGGAGTAATAGTTGGTGGCAGGCAAATAAACTCAAAAGGCGAATGTCAAGAGCCAACCTACGTGCATGCGAGTCTAAAGAAGGTTAAATGCTAGGCCGTTTGTTTGTGTTTGGCTGGGTGTATGTTTGTGTGTGTGTGTTAACGACACAAAGGTGAATAACCAAAGCGCATGCAAGCTTCACACAGTTACCAAAGGCTGTGTGCCAATAAGAATAAGAATAAGAATAAGAATAAAAACGTTTCTGCAAGTGTGTGTGTTTCTTCGAGCTTAAGTTGAATCGATTCACGTATGTAATCGATAAACTGCACAAAGCGTCCTTGGGACACCCCCCCTTACCTGTATTGTAGTAATCATAATCGTCATCAAATTCCCCATCGTTGTCCGATTCCATTTCCATTTCAATGTCCGAGTCCATTGCAACTCTGTCAGGAGATGTGCCAGAATATGGGGGACAAGGAAACCTTGTTGTTCAATGTGTATGTGCGTGTGCAAGTTTCTCGGTTGGCTGCCGTTGCTCGTTCCCGTTCCCTTTGTGGTTGCCGTGCCTTGCCGTGCCTTGCTGACGACTGAAGGGCGAGTGAGGCAAAAACGTAAAAATACTTCTTTACAAGGCTATTGCACGAGCGAGGGGGTTGGCGGGCTTCCTTGTATTGTCGCTATATTTGTAACAGTTGCTGCTGTTGTTGGTGGTGGCGTTGCTGGTGACTGTGGTGGTGGTGGTGGTGGAAGATTTAGTTATTGTTGTTGCCGTGGGGTACGATGCAATTCTCGTTACGTTGTTCCGCTCGCACTCCCCATTTACATTTACACATTTAGACGCTGCCTGGAAGAGCTTTGGCTTAGCGGGGTGGCAAAGGTGCTGTCAATAGATCCCGGAACACAATCCGTTTTATTTTCGTTTCACACATACACTCACACACACACATACACGACTGTTGGTTTTGCTGCTGCTGGTGCTGCATTTAATTTTGTGCGTTTAATTTTCTTATAAATAGACACATGCACCGCGACGATGACAATGCACGGCGATAATTCTCTTTGCTGATTCGCTTTTGGTCAATACAATCAGATGCAATGACTTTTACTGGGAACATTCAGTTCCTTTGTCTTTTGAGCTTTCGTAGTGCCTACTTTGCACTCGCACTCGCACTCGCGCACTAGCTTCGTACTCTTAACTCCCGTCTCTTTTTACCCCCCGCTTACATTACTTACATACAAACACTTGCACACACGCACACACACGAAGAGCAACACCCACACTCTAGCAAACAAGCCCAGGCTACAAGTACGAGTACGAGTAGGGCACACAGTGGACGTCAATTGCAAATTGCGCAGTTTAATTCATTTGCTTATGCACATTTACGTTTATTAGTATCACATAAATCACGGCAAAAAATAAACGCTTCGCGACGCAGAGCAACGAAACAAACAGTGTGACCGTAGCTAATGATATTATAAATGCCCAACAGCTGATTGTGGTAATCGAGCGATGGGCAATAATTGCGCTTACGTGACTCTTCTTGCGTCAGCGCATTTTGCGTAAGGCATACGTTATTTGATTAGATTAGCCTTATATCGATAACTTATCGACGGCAACTTGTTACTCAGCCCTGACCCGCAAAGACCGGGTAAAACTGCGTCATTACTAGGCAATATAAAATTGTTTGAAACACATTTCACAATAAAATGTCTACAATTGAAAAACTGTCCGTTCAGGGCGTGCGTAGTTTCGGATCCAATGCCGAAGACGTTCAGGTAATATTCAGTCGCCAGGCTATAGCCACATAGTTGACAATTAATTAAATATACCTACATTAGAGCATAACATTTTCATCACCCATTACACTGATTCTTGGTCAAAATGGTTGTGGTAAGACGACTATAATCGAGTGTTTGAAGTATGCACTCACTGGTGAGTGTCCGCCGGGCAGCGACAGCGGTAAAAGTTTTGTTCACGATCCAAAGATTTTTGGCCGTAATGAATCCCTCGCTCAAGTCAAAATGCAAGTGCGCGATAAACGAGATGCGCGCCTTTCCATTTGTCGGAGCATGAAAGTTTCTATAATCCGCGGTAAAGCCACATTCAAAACGATAGACTCCACTCTTAACTTTCTGGGCACCGCCGAGGACAAAGCAAAGAATCGGAGTCAGGAATCTATGAGCTTTCGTGGTGTAAACACAGATTTAGCCGTCAGCGATTTTATGGGTGTCTCCAAGGCGATCATTAACAGTGTTCTGTTTTGCCATCAAGAGGACTCCAGCTGGCCTCTGGACGAGGCCAAGAAACTGAAGGAGAAATTCGATGCCATTTTTGGAATTACAGAGTACAACAAAGCGCTCGATAAGATTATTAAGTTGCGCAAAACCGCATCTGAGGAACTTAAAGTTATGGGTAGGTTAGCTATGAGTAGATGGAAGTAATTGCATCTAACGTAACGTACCTTAAGAGGCCAACATGAAGCTATTGGCGCATTTGAAGCAGGAGATGGATGGGAAGACGCTGAGCCTGGAAAAAGCTGAACAAAAATGTCGAGACATCAAGGATCAGTGTGATATATGCGACGAGGAGGTGAAACCAATTGATGCACGACTACAAGAAATTCGGGACATCGAATACGAGATTGGCAAATATCAGGCGCAAAAAGTCGAAATGGATACAAAGTAAAGTGCCTTTAATAATTCCATGACAGAAATTAAGTTAAATTCAACTCTTCATTTCAGGCACAAAAACTGCGTTGAACAGATATCAAAACTTTCAAAGAATATCAAAACCCGGTTTGATGGATCTCTGGCTGAATTGGATTTGGAAATACGCCGATTTAATCAACGTATGTCCGAAGTGAGATCTCAGCGGTCCGATGTGGAGGAGCAGCTGGCACAAATGAAGGGCTCCAATGCAGAAATACAAAAAAACTAATCGGACAGGACAAAAAACGCTGCATTGCCCAGCAGGAGCTTAAAAGCGAACAGGAATGCAAGTTGCAGCTAGCGGAACGCATTAATTCTTTGTGTGCACAATTACAAATTACGGTGGAAGAGCATTCTATCAAAGATCCTGAGCTTCTGGTTGATTTACTACATGATGTGGAGGCTATGCTTATGACCAAACAGTGTGAGATTACGGAGTTTAGCGCAGAAAACGACCAGGCGGATCAGGCTCGTCAGTCGAAAATCGACGAGCTGCGCACCGAAATAACCAAGTCCGAGCAGAGTGTCAGCACGCAGGAGAAGCAGAAGGAATCTAGCGAACGGGAAAGCGAGTCCCTTGAATTAAAAATTAAGCAAATTGAAACCTCTTTGCATCAGCTCAAAATTCTGGAGAAGCAAATAGCTGACACGGATGAGAAGTACGAGCGGACTACGCGCAGTTTCAATCAGGAAGCTTGTCGCCAGATAATTGCCAATAAGAAGGCCAGTATTGCCGAGAAACAGGCACGCTTCAAGAAGCTGGATGAACAACTTACTTTTTTGAGTTCCATCGCTAAGCTGATGGCAGAGATTAATCTCAAAGGGAAGGACCTGGAGAAGAGGAATCAGGAAATACATCGCGTGCGCAGCAAGCACAGCGATAACTTTGGCAAATTCTTCAATGAGCCCTTAAGCAACAATTATCGTCGCTCCATGCAAAATGCTTATGATAAGCTTCGTCGTGAGATCCAAGATCTAAACGAGAAGGCTAATGCACAGAAGCTCAAGGAACAATCCTACGAGATCAAACGCAAGAATCTTATTGGTGATACAACACGCATGGAGAAGGAACTGCAGGATTTTGAAGATCGCATATACCAGAAGTGCCATTCCACCCCATATGATGAATTGCTGCTGCGTAGCAAGGCATCCATTTCCAAGCTCCAGCTGGAACATGGTGCCCTAAAGTCTGCTGAAGCCATGTACAAGAAGTAAGTGCTCCATGAATATTGTAATTTGAGCTAACCTGAGTTATATTTATCGCAGGTATATACAAAAGATCGACGAGGAGCCAAGCTGCCCCTTGTGTCATCACAACATGTCAGGAGATGAGGTTCGTATGCTTGGATCTTCCATCAACTATCAACAATTTATAATTTAATTTTGTAGGCCTGTGATTTGACTACAGAGCTGACAGATGAAATCCAGAAGCTGCCCGATAACATCAGCAGAGCTGAAAAGTCCTTGAAGGCGGAACAATTGAAGTACGAAAATCTGTTGCAAATTAAACCAGCCATTGATAAGGTTAAAGAACTCAAGGAAACCTTGCCCCAGAAGAAGGATGAGTTGCGCAAAGTTGAGCACCTGCTGGGTGAAACAGTCGCCGAATACGAGACACTAATGGCCCTGCTCGGCGAGCCCACGAGCAACATGGACCTGGCCAATTCCATGCTAGGCGACATGACGCTGCTAGACGAGGCGCTCAAGGAGTCTGTCCGTGTCAAAAAGGATTTGGAACAGCTCAAAGTTTGTTACTCCACCATCTGCTAAAGAAACTCTGTTAATGTCTCTTCTTTACTTCAATTTAGCTCAAATTACCAGATAACTATGATTCTAGCGTATCTACTGAGAACTTACAAGCGGAGAAAACTCAGGTGTCCAATGAATTGGAAACCGAGGCCAAGGCATTGGAGACGAGTCAGCAAGTTTTCGAGCAGCAAATGGAGGCCCTGAATCGCCTGCGTGAATTCAGAAATGGGTAACATCTAACTTCATACATAAGCCATATAGATAGATCATTGAATGTCTTATTTTCAGCTTGAAGGACAAGAGAATCAAGCTACAGGAAGGCGTCCAGAGTTTGCCGCAATTGAAGGAACGTCTTGATGAACTCACGCGATTGCTCATCACAATAACAACAGAGATAACCGAGCTAAAGGCCAAGATTCAGCCGCTTAAGCAGCGGTTGACTTCCGCTATAACCGAAAAGGCGCGTCTGAAGGAAAGCGAGCGAGTCAAGTTGACTGAACTGACCCGTAAATACAATAGCTACACGAGCACTGATCAGGATATACAAAGGTAGCTTGTTGAAAATACCAGAAGAATCCATCTAACAATAAGGTTTCAATTACAGATTACATAGGCAGTCACAGGACTTTGCCAAGCTGAATCTGGCAAATGAAATAAAAACACTTGATGCCCTCATAGCCGGAATTAAAGAAGAGCTTAACGAATTGGTAAGTAATTGGACCACATGTTACTCTAAACACATCTATATTATTTTCGATCTTGCAGAATAGTCAAATTCAAGCAACTACCGAGAAACTGGAATCCATTAAAACCGAGTGTCTTAACCAGCAGAGTCTGGAGCGTGATCTTAGGGACAATCGCGAACTTAAGCAGCTGCAACAGAAGGAAAGCGAATTAGGCGAGAGCTGTAAGACTCTGTCCAAGCAGTTGGGCAATTTGGACTTTCGCAGTGTCAGCAAAGAGAAGAACGAACTCATGACCAAAAGAGATGCAGCTTCAGTGCGTCGCGGTGAGCTGCTTGGTCAGCTGGGGGAGGTAAACAACCAGGTGAAAAAGTTTAAGAGCGAAATCAACGAACCGAAGTATAAGGAATCGCTAAAGAATTATCGACGTGCCCAATTTGAAGTGGCCGTGAAGCGTCGTGGCATCGACGATCTGGGCCAGCATCGTGTTGCCTTGGAATGGGCTCTTATTCAGTTCCACTCCGAGAAAATGAGCAATATTAATAGCCTAATTCGGGAGTACTGGCGCATGATCTATAGAGGCAACGATATTGATTACATACAGATCAAAACCGATGAGATCAGCAAGGAGTCATCAGCAGATCGACGCAAAAACTATAACTACCGGGTTGTCCAATCCAAGAACAACTCGGAGATTGAAATGCGTGGACGCTGCAGTGCCGGTCAACGTGTGCTGGGTTCCCTCATTATCCGCATGGCCTTGGCGGAGACATTTAGCAGCAACTGTGGGGTACTAGCACTGGATGAGCCGACAACGAATCTGGATCGAGATAACATTATGTCCTTGTGTGACGCTCTTAATCGCATTGTAGAGAATCGTCAAACTATGTCCAACTTCATGTTGATTATCATTACCCATGACGAGAACTTCATATCGTCCTTGGGTAGAATTACCAGCTATCATCGAGTGACGCGCAACTCCCAATGCAAATCAGTTATACAAAAGGTGCGCGTGAACGAGAAATAGTACTCGGTTCCTTTCCATAAGCAGGAAAGTATTTTTGTACACATTTCCCAGAATATTTTTGATATTTTTGATTCCTTGTTAATCATTGAAATAATAAATATATTAATATGTTTTTATATGCTCCATCTTGAATATCAATTGTACTTAACTTCATTAATGCAACCAAATCAGATAGGAGGATTTCCAGAAACAAATACTTAATACTAGGCTTTCTTTTATTTATCATATTCAAGCTTTCGATACCTATCCAAATTCAATAATTTCATTCAATTTGAGGTTTGAGGTTTGAGGCCGCATGGCGGGAGCAAAAACTAGCTGTCGCCGATGGCAAGATATTATAAAAGATCAACTTCAGGGTAGATCCTGTCAAAAAAATTGCTTCCTGCCATCAAATGAGGAATGTGGCAACTACAAGGTCGTAGACGTGGTGAAGCATAAATCCACTGTTGTCATAGAATCGCATCTAGAACCCGAATATCCTGTTCGGCGTGAATTTGACATAAATAAAGAATGTGCAGAGTGCACAGTCAAGATACCGGAGCAGTGCACTTTATGTAAGCTACAAAATGACGAGAATCCCAAGAATCTTTGTGCAGCGAAATGCAGTCCGCTGAAGACGAACATGCATAAGAGTGAGGTATTTGTGCTCCAAATATTTCCATCCCTTTATCCTTATTTGTCTATATTGCCAACAGTTCAGAAAAAGACCCCCGGATAAGCCAATATTTGATCAGACTTGTATGCTGGATGATGGAACTATGGTTGGTCGAGTATTTCCTATCAAATATCGCATACGTAGGGAAAAGGCCCAATGTCCAAACTGCGGTAGAGGCCTATATGTCCGTGAAACTCTGACGGACACCAATAATTTGGTATTACTTTCGAATTGCTGCAATGTCGAGATCTATCCACAAAAGAAAATAGATAACTGGCATCGTGTACCTGTTGCTACAATAACTGGCAAGGATAAGTTTTCTAAGAAAATAATAATTTCAGAATTATGTCCAGTGGAACTTCCAAAACCACCCAAACCACCGGTAGAGGTTAAAATTGAAGAGCCACCTATAAAAAATAAGAAGAAAAAGAAGAAAAAGAAAAAGGGGAAAAAAGGAAATAAGGATAAGAAGGATAAGAAAGATAAGGGCAAAAATAAAAAATCCAAAACGTAGTTTAAATACATTGCGTGGCTCTTGAATAAATGGAATCTATACTTATTCAATTGCCTCGCAGCGTATTTAAAATACCTTTTGATGATGTTTAAACAGACGTAAAACTTTTTTTAAAACTGTGCTTAGATAAAACCAAAAACCTCAGAAAATTGAATGAAAGCGTTGTTAACTAAAATTAAAAGTGTTTATTAAATGGAAAAACTTTATTGAATAGTTATTTATCAAACACTTAAACACAATGATAACGGTATGTACCCAAACGTGTCGTGAAATATTGTTTAAATTTGCAGTATGGGTGTGCTTGTATTAAAATGAAAGACGTAAAACAAAATGTATCGATAGTGAGATAAACTATCGATGCTGACTGCGAAGATAACATATCGATAGTAACGTTGTGCCGTCGATTCTTTTCGCAGCAATCATTCGGCTACCAAATCGTCCAACAACAACAACGTGTCGCGTAATTAATTATTTTCTTCTATCCCCCTTGCTTATAAAAACAATTGAAAACAGCGTAAAACTTTGTAAATAATTTGTTTCCTTTTGTTATTAAACAAGTGCCGACACATACACTAACGCAAAGTGATACACACGGACGACTAGAACAGCAACAATAATAACAATAACAAGCACTGCAGCCGCCAAGGACACGAACTGTATGAAAGTTGTGCAGCTAGGAGCATGAAACGGCATTAAATAGTTAAAACCAACTAAAGTACAAAAAATATAAAAATATTTATCAAAAAATAACCTATTGTTATACTATTAAATTGGATAAAACTCTACATTAAACATACACCTCAAGTGTATAAAAACGAAAGTATTTAAAACTCAACTCAAGTGCAAGTGACGAAAAGAGGCGACAATTGAACCTTACTTAACTTTTGGAATGGCGGCCAACAACTTGCGACAGATTCCATTGACCTGTAGTGGACATACCCGACCTGTGGTACATTTGGATTTTAGTGATATCTCTGATAGCGGCTATTTTCTTATATCGGCTTGCAAAGGTAAGACAAATCCCATGCGATAACATCGTGTCCTTGTGTTATTTTTATCTATGTATCTAATTATTTATATGAGTATACATACTTTTATATGTATACATTTATGCTTAAAGATACACATATGCTAGGCTGAAGCTATGTCTAGCCTGGTTGCAACCTTGACCCAAATGCAAACAAATTATTAAAATGAAACCAGTTTAAGCGAACCCTTTGCAAAATACTCGCATGCGATATGATTATTTTACGTTCTTTACCTTGATGAAGCCTCACATACATACATGCATGCATATGCATATGTAAAGCTTTATGTATATACATTTTTGCTTTCAAAAAATCTTAAATACATACAGACATATGCGGAAAGCAAATTTCCATTGCAAGTTCAAGTAAATTTTATATCGCCATTTAATGCACTGCTTCCCCCTTGTTTAGCAACTTTTTAAAACTTTGTTCAGTTACGCGCTTGTTGCTGCTCGCAGGAAGCACCTTGAAACTTCTATATTTATTTGTGTATGCACTGCCGCTGACAAGTATAAAAACAAAAACAAGCTAACATAAAGGAAAAAAAAAAACAAAGTGATAACCGTTTAACTTGTAAGCAAAAACTAAAAGCTCTGATGATTGAGTGATTTGATTTGCGTCCTTGCACACTCACAACCTGCCTCAAACTTGTGCTCTCTCCTCTCTCATTCCATCTCACTATCACATGTGCTCTTTCTCTCCCTCTCTCTCTCTCTCTCTATCTGTCTGTCTGTCGATCGGATTGCAATGGAAATGACGTGAACTTGGCGGCTAGCTGCCCATTTGCGTGCACGAATCGCCAGTCGCTGCGTCAGGTCGTTGGCATTGAATGTATTCATTGAGTCAAGGTGGCTTCCGCCGCTCACACAACGCATACACATACACAGATTTATACATACACTTGCACATACATCACGTTGTATTTCGGCGAATGCAATTCTTGACTTGTCATTACTTTTGCAGATGGAAGCCCGATGTTGCGTCATGGCGACACCGGTGACTGGGTAGGTACCTTTGAGGGGCACAAGGGTGCCGTCTGGGGCGTTGCACTCAATGGGAATGCATCGCTGGCAGCTTCTGGTGCTGCCGATTTTACCGGGAAAGTGTGGAACGCCGTAAGCGGCGCCGAGATTCACAGTTTTCAGCATAAGCACATTGTAAAGAGTGTGGCATTCGACAACAGCTGGGAGAATATTGTAACGGGCAGCAATGAGAAGCTTGTTCGCGTCTTCAATTTGGAACAGCCCGAGGCGGAACCAGAGCTCTACGTTGGTCATGGAGGCGCCATAAAGCGTGCACTGTTCTGCCGTAACGATAAGTGCATCATTTCGGCGGCCGAAGACAAGACGGTCCGTTTGTGGGACCGCATGAGCGGAATGGAGGTGCAGCGACTTCAGTTTACCCACAATCCCAACAGCTTGGAGATCTCACGTGACAACCATGTGCTGACCATCACACATGGCTCAACAATTAGTTTCTGGGAGATAGACACACTCAAGAAGCTAAAGGAAGTTAAAGTGCCGACGAATGTTGCGTCGGCCAGTTTGCATCCTGACAAAAACGTTTTTGTCTGTGGCGGCGAGGACTTTAAGATGTATAAATTTGACTACATAACAGGCAATGAAATTGGTAATTAATAACTATTATTATGTATCTACTTTTGTCTAATGCGTTTGCTTAACAGAATCCTTCAAGGGCCATTTTGGACCAGTGCATTCGGTTAAGTTTAGCCCCGATGGCGAACTCTATGCAAGTGGCTCCGAAGATGGTACGTTGCGTCTGTGGCAGACGACCGTGGGTAAAACGTACGGCCTATGGAAATGCACCGAACCTAATGAGATGAACAACTCAATGAATTCTATGCGTGAGGTGCAAGCTAACTGATGTTGGAGAAGCACGAGTCGGTGCTACTCGCCGCAAGAACCGCAGGAGTATGAAAATTGATGAGCACCAGCTACAAGCAACAACATGCAGATCGAATCAACAGAATTTGTAATTATATTTCTCAAATGGCTACAATACCGGTATTTTAGATTCCAACGCTTAACCCATTGGCATTATATAATCATACACTCGCATACACACAATTTAAATTTGTATATATTTATGTTGTGAATTTCAATAGAAATAAATAATTTAAGTTTTTCAGTGCGATTTGAATATAATCAGCAGCCTCTTAAATGTGTGTACCAGTGGCCCAGTTATGCAGATAAATGGTGGTAAAATTCATCATGGGCTCACCTTGATGAATATCCGGACGTTGCTGCAAATGATCAAACCACCTGGACAAATTCAAATAGTTTTCCTTGTCCACTGGGGACAGAGATTTCTAAAAAAGGAAACATATTTATTAATATGAATATTTTGTTTACTAACAAACAAACTTACCACAAGACCATTAATTGCATAATACACAGCCAGATCAGCTAGCGTTAATGAGTGTCCCACCAAATAGGATTTGCTAGCAAACAGTTTGTTAAAATCGGCCAAAAGCTGTTTAGCTACATGTTTGTCTTTTGAGCCAGGTGCTACGTACAGCACAGCGAATTCAATCCACTGGTAAACCTGAGCCTGCACCTCCCTTGTGACGGTGCTGTTTTGTGCTGTTTCCGACTTTGATTCCCGAGCCAAGCTCTCCAGTATAGTAGCAAATCCGGAGACAGTTTTGTTTTGTTCGTTAGTGCGGGTTACGACCTTGGCAATAGAAATTTAATTAGAGTCACATTTACTACCGCTGTGTGGTGTGCATTATTTACCTGTTCCTCATTAAGCCGAACATTGCCTGGCATAACATTCAGGCAATTAGCAATTTTCTGCACAGTTGCAACGTCACACATAATTGTTTATATTGTGTATTAATAGAGAAATTCAAGGGCAAAATTGCAAACGTGCTAAAAGTTTTGTAGTCTGCACAATACAGGTGATTACCAGGGCTGCATAGTAATCGTTGGTAGCGAGAGTGCGTGCGATAACAATTAAATGCGATTAATATCGATAGGTTTAACGCGCGAAATTAAATATATCTTGTTTCGTTGAGGGGATGTGACAAAGCTTGGTACGTAATGTCATATTGGAGAAGAAATATAAACATATTCACGGTGGTCATCATCAGCTGCAAGAAAAATATATATAAATAACTAACAACTTATGGAATTAAAAGTAATTACCGCTGTTATAAGCTTAAAGTCCAATACAATGAGGCCACATGCAACGTGTGCCCGCACATTGGCCTGCAGCTGTAGCACAAAGTGATTGACCGTTTCAATTAGATCCTTGGAATCAGTTCGCACCTTACTCAACAGCGTCAAGCAATTTGCTTGCTAAAATGTAGGATAACGATATTTATTTATTATCTTAGCTCAGTCCAGCTTACCTCCAGCTGCACGCAATGGTTGAAGTAGAGCACAGCAAACATCTTCCACAAGTGCATTGTAAACCACAATATGAGATACACCCACCAGGCCCAAGACGGTACCTCTTCTCTATCTTCAAAGGGGTTTTTGTAAGTGAGAAACAGATTTACATTGAATGTTATGGCCAAGCCCACATAGATGAACAGTACAGATATACCAAAGGTTTGGTTAACAGCTTTCGTAAATTGCAGAAGTTTCGTGTGCTGGCAACGCAGTTGTTGGAGTACTCCACGGCGAATCAATGGCCCCTGCTGAAGCTCCTCTTGCAGTGATTCCTTCAGGTCATGAAGTCGCTGACAAATGCCGTGAAGCAGCGTGAAATAAAGCACAAAGGATATGCCCGTTAGGACATTCGGTAGAACGTAAGTGCTAAAGTTGCACACAGCCTTGAAAACTTGATATTCCCAGAAGCGGATGATAGCGATCATACAGCTGATGCTAAATACTAGGACCGATAACAGATTGTAACGTACAAACTGCCTGATCTGTCGACGATCGAGAACGTATCCACTTGCCATATCAAACTGTGCAATTCTCTCGAATATCACTTCGATTTTGTACTTCCAGCGCACACTTAGTACCATCACGCAGCTCACATGGATTAGGTATGAGCAGGTCTCAAATATGTAAAACTTATACTCAAGAGCATTCTCGACATCTGTAACCACCATCAATTCCCAGTAGGCAGCAAAACACAGCCAACAGTACAACACAATCAACCAGCACCGCTGCACTGCATCGTAGAATCTGTTCCGAAAGCGTGGTAGCACAGCAATCGGCGCACAGCCACAGAGGACACAGACAATCAGGAGCGGCTGCAGCTCCTTCTGCAGGTGGTCACATCTGGATTTGTAGAACTGCTGTGTCAAATTATTGTCCCTAGAACCAAAGTTGTAATGATATCAAAAGGAAACTGGAGTTATCCTTAACAAACCTTTTCAGTACTAATTGAGTGGGCTGTCCTTCAGCTCCTGGCTCCGGCTGTGGCTTGGTCAACCAAGGAGCTATCCGACGCTTCTTGCGAGATGCCTGCTTCGACTTTGGCTTCCACATGGCGTATGATTAATAAACGCTCCTTCAAATTTCAATTACCAATTAATGATGCCTGACAAACGATGTCCTGACACCTGCCAATCTGCAATCATTAATCAACATCCTTAAATGATTCGCCATCGACATTTACAGTTAGTTTTCTGCTGACGTCCACATGTATAATTTGAGTATCAAAGTCAACGGCTCGCGCTGGGTGCGTCTCGTCCTGGCCATAGGCCGGTTGCTGGCCGTCTCGCCGTTCAAGGAGGATCTACGTTATCTGCAGTTGGCCTGGTCCCTGCTGGTGGTGGGCTGTGTGTGGACGTTTTCCATTATAAGAATGGTCACGATAAAGTTCCAAGTATCCATTTTACGCATAGAGAAGTTCCTTTATCTCATAGAGCAACCATCGAATATGTGCATCACCGCACTCTTTTCGTTCAGTGTTTTCCTCAGTGAAGGCTTCTATAGACGTCTCTGGATTGAACAAATGCGCGTGCGGGCAGTGCTCTTCGAAAATGCTTGGCTGGCACACAGACTCGATACCAGACTCGGTTGGCATGCACTGAAGCTATTGCTTATCGTACTGGCATACCATGGCATCTGCATTGGGATTGATCTCTACTGGCAAAAGTTTGACTGGCGTGAGACGATTCCCAGCAACTGCACCCACAATCTTCCCAGCTTGATGATCAGCTTGGGTTTGTTGCAATATGTCGTGGCACTGCGCGGTCTCTGCCTGCTGCATCGCCAACTCAACAAGCGCCTGGAGCAACTGCAGCCGCGTCAAGACAGCATCTTCATTTTGACAACGGGCGTGGAACTCAAGCTGGAGCAGCTGCACTCGGCTAGCATCGCCTTAGACGACTTGCAATCGGAGTTGTTAAACAAATTCGGACTGGCGCTGCTTCTTAACTTCGGCAATTCCCTGTTGAGCTTCTGCTACGAGCTGTTTATAGTATTTAGATTCCTGATGCAACCCGATTGGAGCGACTGGCAGCTCTTCCTCTATCGCTTGCTTTGGCTGCTGATGCACGGAGCAAGAATTTTCATTGTACTCTACGCTAATGAGCGCATCGCCGAGCAGGTAAGTCGTCGATATTAAGCCTATTCCTTGGATCATGTAACCTCATCCCTTATACAGAAATGCCAACTGTGTTTGCTGCTCAACAAGCTGGAAGCCAGCGATTCGCATCTGGAACGTGCGGTCAATCGTTTTCTACTCCAACTCCAGGCGAACGATAGTCAGCCCATGGCTGTCTGCGGCATAGTCGAACTGGACACCCTCGAGCTGGGCGGGGTAAGTAGACGACCATTGACTGTGCCAAACGCAATCATAAAATGTCCAATTCTTTTGTTCCACCACAGTTTGTCGGCGCTTTGGTGACCATTGTTATATTCCTTATACAAATCGACCTTGGCAACAAATCACTAAACGGTTTATCCTTCTGAAAGGAAACCAACCCATAAAAAGCTTGACAAAATCCACTTTTACTTTCACTTTCGAGACACGCAAGCGGTCGGAACAGTGGGTTTACTCCAGGTCACATGATAGAGCCATAAGCGAAGTATTCGGAAGAGATTACTCAATGTGCGTGCGATTAATATTAAGTGAGATTAATGAATATATATTGTACATCCGAAATTTAATGTTTAGTTTCGTTGAGAGGATGTGACAGAGCTTGGTACGTAATGTCATATTGGAGTAGGATGATAAACATGTTTGCGGTGGTCATCAGCAGCTGGAAAGGAATATATATCAATAACTTAGTTATAACTCATAAAATGACAACTACTCACCGCCGGTATAAGCTTTAAGTCCAAGACAATAAGGCCACACGCAACATGAGCCCTCACATTGGCTTGCAGCTGCAGCAGAAAGTGTTTGACAGTTTCAGTTAAGTCTTCCGAATCCGTCTGTACCTTGCTCAACGGCGTCAAGCAATTACCTTGCTAAAACGTAGGAATCAGGATTAATTGTGCTTCTTTTTATAACTCATTCCGGCTTACCTCTTGCTGCACGCAATGATTGAAGTAGAGTACAGCAAGCATCTTCCACAGGTGCAACATAAGCCACAAAGTGTTGTACGCCCACCAGGGCCAGTTGGTCAGATCAGGGGTTTCGATGTTCTTGTACGTAAGAAAGAGATTCGAATTGAAGGTTATGGTCGAGGTGATGTACATCATCATAATGGATACACCAAAAGTTTGGTTAACCACTTTCGTGAATTGCAGAAGTGTCGTGTGTTGGCAACGCAGTTGTTGGAGTACTCCACGGCGAGTCGCTTGTCCCCGCTGTAGCTCCACTTCCAACGAATTAGTTAAGCCTTCCAATCGCCGGAAAATCCCATGCAGCAGCGTATAATACGGCACAAAGGCTATACCAGTTATGGTATTCGGTAACACGTTTGTGGTAATGTTCAACAGAGAGTTCCAAAACTGATATTTACAGTAGCAGAATATAACGGGGATGCAGGCGATGGTAAACACTAGCACCAATAGCAGATGGTAACAGGCAAACCGCCTCAAGTGCCGACGATCGAGAACGTATCCACTGGCCACATCAAACCGAGCAACTCTCTCGAATACCAAATCGATTTTGTGCTTCCCGCGCACACTTAGTACCATAATACAGCCCACATGGATGAGGTATGCACAGGACTCAAACAGATAGAAGTTGTACTCAAGATCATTCACGATTTCTGTACTGTGCACCAGTTCACACCAGGCAGCTGAGCAGAGTAGAAAGTACAAAGTAATCAACCAGCAGAGCTGCACTGCATCATAGAATCTTGTACGAAAGCGTGGAAATACTGCAATCGGTGCACAGCCACTCAGCACACAGACAATCAGGAGCAGCTGCACCTCATCCCGCAGTTGGTCACTCCTTGATTTGTTGAGCTTCTGTGTTAGTTTGATGGCCCTAGAAACAAAGTTGAAACCATTAAAAGGGAAACTCTAGAAGTTTTCCTTAACAAACCTTTTCTGAAATAATTGAATGGGCTGTCCTTCAGGAGGAAGTGTATCCCCCGGTTCCAGCTGTGGCTTAGGCAGCCAAGCAGCTACTTGACGCTTCTCCCGTGTTGACTGCTGCGACTTTAGCTTCCACATGGCGTATGATTGACAAACGCTCCTTCTAATTTCAATTACCGATTAATGATGCCTGCCAAGCGCATATCCTGACAGCTGCCAGTCCGCAATCATTAATCAACATCCTTAAATGATTCACCATCAACACTTGCAGTCTTTTACCGGCTCCTGCTGGTGACATCTGTGCGCTCTTCTTGCAGTCCAAATGGAGCGACTGCTTTGACTGCACTAGAGCAGGTGAGTCGTCGATATCAACCCTTTCATATAGCGATTAGCGTCTGGGGCGGGGTAATTGGTTACCATTTAGTGTCCCATTTATTCTTTTGTTCACCGACAATGTATCAATGACCATTGTTAGATTCCTTATACAAATCGATCTGGGTAATAAATCCCTAATGGAGTTCCCTTTCTGAAAAGTATCCAATAAAAAGCTTGACATAATCCATTTTGACTTTCATTTCGAACATGAAGCGCACTTGTTTGGAGCTGTGGTGCAGGATAAAGCGGTATGCCGTATGGACACAGCACAAGCTGATGGTCATTCTGGGTGTTCTGTTTAGGATTATCTCGGTTGTTTCTGATCGTGTCAGGGATATTACGGCGCAAGCTGGCGCCGAGACTAGTTTGTTAGCCATTAGCTTGACGGTCAACCGGCAGCTTCACATCACAGAGAGGTAAGATTTCAGATGTGGAATAATTGACTCATCTCATTGGTCAATTCCTTAAGATTGCTCTGGTTGTTTGTACTTTTGTCGAGCATCTTTGCCGTCTACATGCTGAGCGAGCTACAACTGGCACGTTATGCTACCTCGCCCACGGTTATCTCCGTGGATCGTGACTTCCGTGGGTGGAATGGGACATTGCCAGCGGTTACGTTGTGCTATTACGACCATATCGACTCGTTCAAGGCCAACGAGCTTATACAAAACGAATGGAACGTCTCCATTATCGATGAAGATTACTTTTACATCATGGACTTTCTCTATGCGGTGGTCAATGCGACTGCCAGCAATTACGCGGAGCTCGCGAAGTTCGCCAGCGATGAGCGTTTCGAGCGGTTGGATCTCTACGAGATTATACAAATTGTTAATCGTCCCTTCGAGCAAGTAATTAGCAGCTTTGACGCTAACTTCAAGGTTAATGTCCACATGGTAATGACGGAGCGTGGGTCCTGCTACGCCATTAACTCCCCCATGTCCGCGTTGTTGGGTAAAGAGTGAGTGTGAATGGAGGGGATTGATTTATATGAAGTACTCCTTTACTTATTGTGTTTCCAGACCCGTCCAGTACGAGAGTCTCGCTCAACCGCTAACCTGTCAGTTTGGCAAGCAGCAATGCTACATACGAATGGATCTCTACGAGAGCACAGGCGTGGTAGGCAATCTGTTAGATAAGCTAACTTCATTGGTTTAATTTTGTATCCATTCCTACAGCTGGATGTGCACTCACCCTTCGAGGTCTCAGCATCGGAAGCAAATATTGTTGCGCTGCACAAGTCCGATGAAATAACGGCCTCATTCAAAGTACTCGAAACGGTGTAAGAAGACAATCATCACTTGGCTATATATAATATATTAAATACAAGATCCTTTATCATAGAGCATCAAAGAATCTTCGGGAGCTGAGCGTAGAGCAGCGTAAGTGTCTCTTCAACGATGAGGAAAGCTCCAGTTTGAAGGTAGTTACTTTACTCCAGCCGTTTACTTCAGTTTAAAAAATTTTATTTCTTTCCAAGATCTATAGTAAATCTCTGTGTTTGGCGCGTTGCCGTGCCATTATGGCCTTGGAAATGTGCAATTGTGTGCCCTTTTTCTATCCATTTGTCGAGGGTCCCAGTTGCAATCCGGCTGGTTTTGAGTGCTTGCTCGACTTTAAGTGGCCCATTTGGGCCTTGCACATTTGCAAATGCCCATCGACCTGTACCGAAATTGAGTACACCATGCAGACAGTGAAAAGGAGTTCCTGGGGCACGAAGAGCAACGATGAAGCGGTAAGCCTAGAAACCGCCACCTCGAGCTTCCGTTGGGATCTGATACCACCCAAAGTAAGATTCCGACGCGATGTGGTATTCAGTTTTGAGGATCTCATTGGTAAGCACATCTCTCCGTATGCGCCAAGTAAAACACTTCTCTTAAAGGTTTATATCCCTGCAGTATCCTTTGGTGGTACCTTGGCTCTGTTCGTAGGCGTCAGTGTGATGAGTTTGGTCCAAATGGCATACGTTATAATCTATAACGTTTTACTGGATATATTCAAGCTACTGCGCCTCGTCCATTCATGTCTCCGTGTAAGGTTTCAACAAAGACAGCCTCCGAGCTCTAATCTTAGTCAGGATAACTTTTCACGGGCGGAGACAGCGGAAGTTCCCTTATTTGAATATGTGAATTAAGTTGATATTTTCCAAAAAATTTAATTATATGACTATTTGATTATGTAGATAATTAGGAAACTAATTGTCTTAACTTTTTAGATATCATAAATACTAATTAAATTATACTGATAAATTAATTTCTAGATTTGTAATTGTCATATATTAATCGAAAAATCAAATGATTTGTCTCTTAATTGTCGTCATCCGACGAAGACAATTCTTGTGCCTTCTGCACCTCATTGTGTGATTTGATTTGCTTAAGCACATTCAAATCGGCGACCAGATGGTTAGGCTGGATGTAGGTCTTACTGGCGCAACCAACCACCGGACAGCGTACACTCAGGTTGTCTTTAATAACTCCTTGCACGGATTCTCGATCGTAATGATGACCACATATAATGTTGCGAACCGGGTTTACCATTAATACCTTTGACCAAGGATCATACATTGATAAAGCATTCCGTCCGGTTTCCACGATTTCGCTCACACTTGTATCACCATCTTCAGCGACATGAGGAACAATTTTTTTTAAACTGCTTGTATTCGAGTGTTTGTTTAACATTGATGCGCTTATTTACATCAGTTATCTGCGCAAGTCTTGCTTCTAATTCCACCACTGAAGGATTATCAGCAGCTACTTGGCTCAAAGCGGCATCGAGTCTCTTCTGCTTGGTCTTTAAGATTAAAATCCTTGCCCCAAGTTCCAAACGGTTCGCTGCATTGTCATCACCTAACATTTTAAGTTGGCCTTGAAAAACGTCCTCAAAACCTTAAAGACAAAACTATTATTTACTACTTGATAGAAACAACATACGCAAGCTTACCAGCTTCCAATGAATTTATATATTCTGTGTTCTCTATAAGAGTTCCCAAAGCATCATCCAGAGCTTGTTCATAGTCCATTGTATTGTTTGAAAATTTAATATGTTCAATAAGGATGTCCCTTACTTGCTTCTAAGTTTTTAATTGCAATGCCTTTAATAACAAACGTTTGTTGGTTTTAAAGCAGTAGCTCTATCAGTGCAAATAATCCAGATGTGTACTATCGATATAGTCGCATGTGCTATCGTTACATTCCGATACTTTGAACCTCTCTAGAGTAATCGATATTTGTATAGTACAATAAGCCAGCCCTAGTTCAAAACACACGTGCGGTACAACATTTCCTCGAATTTCTATTACTGACTGGTAAATTAAATAAATTGAGTAATTCTACCGACATATTTCAATAATAATGCTTTTTACCTTATCTTAGATTGCCAAAATGAGTGACGAGGAGTCAGATGGCTTCGAGGAGCTACAAGAGCTGATGGCTTTATATGCCAAAGACGACGATAAGGTGCAAACAACTAGGAGGCGGCCAGAAAAACCAGCGGAGCCTAGCTATGTGGAGGTGCCAATGGAAAAGGTAGTTTTTGGCGACAAGCAAGCCTTCTTAGCAAACTTGGCTAAATCAGTTGGCAAGAAACGACCCAAAACTGACAGTGAAAGCCAAACTGCTGCGGATGATGATGATGACGACAATGATGATAAAGAAAAAGGTGCAAAAAAACAGAAACCAGCATGGACGGATTCTGACGATGAAGATATTGAACTGGGTGAAGTAAAGAAACGCTCACGGCATACGGGACCATTGACACATTTGCGCAAAGACAAATCTTACAAGGAATATTTGACAGCTCGTTTTCAACGCACTGTCAACCAACCAAAATGGGCATCAATGGATCAAAATAAAAAAGAACTCGATTCTGCTGACTCCGAAGAGGAACCGTTACTGAAAACCGTGGGTTTTATTGACCATAAGGCAAGGGCGCGCGAGCTTACGCCCAAGACCTTAAACTTTAAACGGGTGAGAGATCTAAACCGTGCCACCTACAGCGAAGGCGTCGTTACGAGTGTTCAGTTCCATCCAACAAGCACTGCTGCATTGGTGGCTGGCGAAAGCCGCCTGGCAACCATTTATAGCGTTGATGGGCAAAAGAACGAGAAGTTACACAACATTCGCTTCAAACAATTTCCAGTTACCTGTGCCCGCATAACGCCCTGCGGCACTAAGGCTATCTTTGGTTCGATAAGGCCGTACTACTATCATTACGACCTGCTTGAAGCAAGGGACACCAAATTGAACTTACCTGGTAAAATGAAAGGTTTGAGTCTCTTTGAGGTTTCACCCTGCGGCAAGTATATTGCTGCAGCCGGCAAATTTGGGGCCATTCATTTGATAACCACCAATACGAATGAGCTGCTGCACAGCTTCAAACAGGAGGGTGTGTTGCGTGGCATGTGCTTTACGGCCGACTCACAGCGGCTTTTGTGCACCGGATCCAGTTGTAATGTGAATGTTCTGTCGCTGCGTCAGAACTGCATTGAGCACACCTTTATCGACGATGGCTGCGTCAATGGGCACTCAATTCAGCTGGCACCCAACCAACGGCTCCTGGCTACCGGCAGCAATGAAGGTGTTGTCAATGTATACGAATACGAGAACATTTATAAGTCGGTCACACCGCAGCCAGAGAAACGTTTCTTACATCTGCGTACAGCTATCACAGGCCTTCAATTTAATCACTCATCTGAATTGCTGGCTATGAGTTCAAACCTGGTGCCAAATGCCATCAAGCTAGCACATTTTCCCAGTGCAACGATCTATTCCAACTTTCCCGGCCAGCAAGAAAGTGTGGGACGCGTTAACACAATGGCATTCTCGCCAAACAGCGGTTTCCTGGCATTCGGCAACAGAGGCAACAAAGTGCCACTCTTTAGACTTAAGTACTTCAAGAATTATTAATGATGTTTTTATATGTGAATTAAAAAATATAAAAGTTTTATATTCAAAGAATTGAGACTCATTTTCTAGGGTATTAGACACCAAGAAAGTCGTAATCCATTTCCAGAACTATTCATTAAAATGAGATTCAAACAATAGAGTGACTTTTTCGCATCATGTTCCTTGTGAATACTTAAAAATTTACAATACAATTACAAACGTTATTTTATTCAACAAACTAATCCGTGGATTATAATTAATAAGGAGCTCGGAAGATGTCGCGCTTTTGGGTCTCGTGCACTTTGGATATGTCATCGAGTTTTTTGCTGATGTGTGTGGATTGTGAATCGATCCACTGCAGGGAGTTCATGTGTGCGTTGAGTATTTTGCCAATCTGTATGATGGGATCTGTGCTATCCTGTCCCTTATTGGCTTCATTCAAATTGTCAATGATCTCTTTCAGGTCCTCTGACATTTGCTTAAGTTGGGTATCCAAATTTTCAACCATTAGATAGGTCTGGCTACGCTCTTGGTCCACGCGGGGCAAGTTGGTAAATTCTTTTTCCAACGGCGCCAGGCTTTCCTCTAGCTCTTTGTGTTGTGTCGCTATGAATTCGAGCTCTTGGTCAAGCACCTGTTGGTCGTTCTTCACCTTTTGAACGGCATCGTTAAGCTCAATGATCTTTTGATTATTACCGATTAGCAGCTTGTCCCAGGCATTTATCTGGGTAGCCTGTTCGTTGAACACCTTCTCCTGCTCCTCAAACTCCAGCGTCCATTTGTTGATGTGGTCCTCCAGTTGATTATACGATAGTTGTGAAACATTGACAACTGCTGACGAATCGGTTGTCTTCGTTGCTGTAGACAAGTTGGCAAAAGCGCTACCAGCGGTACCAGTGACTGGTGCTGCGCTGGCAAGTGGTGCAACAGCGGCAGACACGGGCGCTGGTGTACTCTTAGGAGCTGTGGCCAATCCTAGGGTAATTCCGCCGCCAAGTGGAGCCGCGGCTGTGGCTGCCGTAGTTGTCGCTGCTGGCGCAGCTGCTGCGGCCGGCTGAGACATAAATCCAGCAAAAGCTGGAGGTGCTACTGTGGCCGGTGCAGCTGCAGTTGCTACTGGCGCTGCTGATCCAAGAGTGGCCCCAAGTCCACCAAGTGGGTTTGTAATTTCAGGCGCCGAAGTTGTTGCAGTTAACGAAAAGGCCCCAAATGGTGGTGGTGCCGCTTTTGTAGCATCTGCATCTCCACCGCCTAAGGTAGCAGCCGACCCAGGAGTGGGAAATGAAAATGTTGGTTTGGCGGGAACTGCGGCGCCGGGATTAGCTGTTGCAGCTGGTGCAGCGTTCAATCCAAATGAAAATGGAGTTGCACCGGCTGCAGTTGTCGTAGGCAGTTGGAATGCCATTTTTCTATGTATTTAATAAGCAAACAAAACAGATTAAAATAATAATAATGCACGCTTAACAAGCAAACGAACTCACATACTTCATTGAAAAGTTATCGATAGCTTAAGTCAAATGATCAGTGTTGAAAAACGCGTAGCAATATATTTGGTATTTTTTAGTTGTATTTTTATGGGAATTAATAATAACAAATCTTACTGCAAATTAAACCGCCCGCGCAAAGCTTGGCATAATTAAAATTTATTTAATTATAGTACTGCTTATTTAAGTGTTTAGTAAAAAATATATAAATACTTTGAACTCGTGTTAGTAGAAGCAGCTAATTGTGTTTATGTATGCCACTGCGAAAATATTTTTATTGATCCTTGTAAAATGTTTTGATTTGTCAATACGCAAAAGATATGTTGGTATCTACAAGTGGATGATAAATAACCATTTGGGTCAAGAGCTTAATTTCATATTTTTAATAACTTGAACCGACAGTTAAGTGGTGCTGTTGAACTCTGATTTAAGTACATACATATCTATGCTCGTCGCAATAGCTACACTGTTTAACAAAACAAAAGTCGTCGTTAACAGTAAATATCTTCTGGGTTCACTTTACATATAGAAATCATAGCGGGTTTGTTGTATAGTGTAAGAGCTAGCTTCGTTCCTGCAAAACACTCAACGTGATAACCTGCTTGTGAACCTGTGAGCTACTAGTAGTGCTGATAAGGTGCCTCCAAACAAAGGCGGACTCCCTACTGTGCTCAAAGTTTAGGTTGAACTGAATGCCCAGTCAATGTGTGTTCTTCAATTGCAATTAACAAATGCCGATTGTCTGCATGTTTGCGCAAGGTGCTTGGTAAATACAGTTATCTGAAGATTGTCTGCGGCACAAACACTACGCACCATCGAGTACTATAAATTGAAAACTAGGCACAGCCAGGACGCATACCGTGTACGCAGCTCATCAAAGCATGATTAAAACACCGTACGTTGTCGCCGTGTTGCTGCTGCTGCAGTTGCTCGATGGAGGACTTGCGCTTGAGAATGGATTGGCTCGCACGTAAAGTTTAATTGATCCAAAGTGATTTTTATGTGTTCACAACCATATTTATTTACAGACCACCAATGGGATGGATGTCCTGGCAGCGGTAAGCTTATAACAAAAAAGAATCTAAAGGACACGTACATTATTAAATCTATATTTTATCAACAGGTTTCGCTGCATAACGGACTGCAAGACCTATCCTAATGAGTGCATAAGGTGCTTTATACTACGTTTTGGTAATGTTCATTGCTAATCCTACTCCATATATATTTATATAGTGAGGAATTGTTCCGGCGGCATGCGGACCTAATGGCTTCCGAGGGTTATGCCGACGCTGGCTATGAATACATTATCATTGATGATTGTTGGTTGGAGAAGAACCGCGATAGTATGACAAATAAACTAGTGGCAGATCGCAAGCGTTTCCCCAGTGGATTAAACTCGCTGGCCAACCATGTGAGTTAGCGAATCCTTTAGTCGTGTTCCAAAGTAATTCTGTTTTTATTTTTATTTTATAGATACATAATAGAGGTCTTAAGTTTGGATTATACCAGGACTTCGGCACGAATACATGTGCAGGGTATCCTGGTGTAATCAATAACATGGAACTCGATGCTCAAACATTTGCCAACTGGGATGTTGACTATGTCAAACTGGATGGTTGCTTTGCTAACATAAGCGACATGGCCACAGGTTATCCAGAATTCGGTCGTCTACTTAATGCCACTGGTCGACCAATGGTCTATTCCTGTAGTTGGTAACATTTCACATAAATATAATTTTTTTATGGTACTAAGAGCTGGTTTTGTGTGTGATGCAGGCCTGCCTATCAGGAGGATTCCGGAGAAGTGCCAGACTACGAATCCTTGAAGCAGCATTGTAATTTATGGCGTAACTGGGATGATATTGATGATTCGCTGGAGTCGGTCATGCAGATCATTGATTATTTTGGCAAAAACCAGGACCGCATAGCGCCACATAGTGGGCCAGGACATTGGAATGACCCAGACATGTTGCTGCTGGGCAACTATGGACTGAGCTACGATCAAAGTAAACTACAAATGGCAATGTGGGCTGTGCTGGCGGCTCCGCTAATCATGTCCAATGATTTGGCCTCGGTGAAACCTGATGTTAAGGATATTTTACAGAACCGGTTAGATATGCGAAGTGTATACCAAGGATGGGGTGTTAATAATCCCTTTTTTTATCAGAGAAGTGATTGCTGTGAATCAGGATCCATTGGGCATACAAGGACGTCGTCTACTGGTGAAAAATAACATCGAGGTGACTGTTTTACATACTTAATGGAAGATGTGATAAAATGTCTAACTCTGTTCTGCAGGTCTGGCGACGTCCCATTACGCCACAGACTAGCGATGGAGAATACTCCTACGCTGTGGCCTTCCTCAGTCGTCGTACAGATGGTGCACCCTATGCTCTAAATTTCACGCTTAAAGATGTAAGTATATGAAGTCTTAAACATACCACAAATCTCTCTAATATATATTATTTAATTACCTTTCGCAGCTGTCCTTGAAGAACGGAAAAGGCTACTTCGTGCAGGTAAGACGTTTTGTGTTATATTCTGATATCGAATAGATATAAACGATTCTGTCTTCTTTCAGGATTTGTTTGTGGCGAATAGTAACTTGGGTGAACTACGATCGGATGCCCACTTCAAAACACGTGTGATTCCAAACGGTATTTGACCTGATTCTTAAGCTTATCTTTCCATCAAAACATCTGAAATTTGGGTGTGTTTCTGTTCGTTTCAGGTATCACTTTCTACAAGTTTACAGCGCTGTAAAGCCGTAGTAGCTAATTGGATGGTTATATGCGAGCTGAGGAGCTGTTAAGTGCTAGTTATATACTTCGAATCTATGTATACCCATATCTCTTTATAAGATTGAAATTCCAACTATTGTAATAAAAGACAGAATTGTCGTGTTGAATTTTGCTGTTTATTTAGCACTATAATTATACACTAGGTATATTGTATAAATACAGTTAAATATTGTACATTTTATAGGCATAGATTCGAATTCCGACACTAGTTAAAAAATATGTTTGCTGATTTCAGGCATGATACGAATATAAATAAAAGCGGACTTCATGAAATGAAAATATTGCAGAAAGACGACCGTAAAACCTATTAACATGCTATTTTTTCTTTTTTTTTTAGTTGAGAGAACTCTCTCAAGCAGATTTTATACATCAGATGTATGCAGTATGTTGTTATGTGTGTGTATATAGTTAGCAGCTACTGTTACAGTGATTTTTGATCGTTTATTGTCAAGTTAAGTAGTTGTTTTGGTTGCCACCGAAAAAAGAAGCAATTTATTGAAGTGTGGCAGCCACTGAAGTTAGTAGAAACCTTTGGCTAGTGCACGCCATTGCTTATGGTGGGCGTGCGTTCGTAGGTGCGCCTGTGCAGCGCGTCCACATCCTTCAGGTAATACGTGCCCGGGAACAATGCACTGATGCTGCCAGTGGGCGTGTAGGGCGCCGCATGGTTGTTCTTCTCCCGCACCTCCATAAGCTCTGAGAACTGCTCGGGCGCAACTTTCTCGCGTGAATTTAACAGTGGCAGCACATAGTCTAGTTTGGCCACAAACTTCTCGAACACGGACGCATCCTCAGTTACTTTAATGGAATACATTGAGGCAGCTAGGCCGGAGCCATATGAGAAGACACCAATTCGTTTGCCCACAAGCTGCGCAGCAGGCACACCAATTAGGAGCGAAACGAGTCCGGAGTAAACTGAAGGCGTGTACATGTTGCCCACCTGGTTGGCAAGCAGCAGTGACTTCTTGGTCTTGGACTCGAACACTTCGGAAGACTGTGTGAGGAAGGCCTTTTCTACATCGCGATCGAAGTAGGTGCCCTCCAGGGTGGAGCTATTGAATCGTTCCAGACCGGCAAACTTTTCGGCACGCTTCTGCTCGCTGGTGAGCAGAAAATCGTTAAAGCTGAGGCGACCCACTGACTTTTGGACCAGTTTGCAGAATGGCGTGTGAAACAGAATGGCATCAAAGTTGTCCAAATCCGCCGATTTCTGTGGTTGCTGCTTCTCAAACTTCTTGCGATAGAGGCGATAGCAGGTGTCCAATGCCGACAGGTAGCACTGTATCGAGAGCTTGCCATCTACCGTTGGGTACTCGGAACTCAGGTCGGGCTTGTAGAAATCGTAGGCGTGCTCCATGTGAGTGGCGCGCAGTCCACGTTCAAACACCAGCGGTGCATATGGTCCCACCAGCATTGCTATGGCGCCAGCACCACCTGTTGGACGCGCCGCACCCTTCGCATAGACAGCGATGTCGGCGCACACGGCCAGCGCGTATCGTCCATCCCAGCTGGACGATTCAATCCAATTAAGTGCATTAAACAACGCCGCTGTGCCCCCGTAGCAGGCATTTGTGGTATCAATGCCCTCAATGTCAGTATTGCCACTGTCGGCAAATAGTTGCATTAGCACCGATTTCACCGATTTCGATTTGTCGACAATTGTTTCCGTGCCAACCTCAAGTCGTCCGATTTCCGTATGCTTAATGTGATGCCGTTCAAGCAGACGGCTGACCACTGTCAGGCAGAGCGAGTTGACATCCTCACGATCCGAGCAGAAACCCATTTTCGCCTGTCCCAGGCCGATTGTGTATTTGCCCGCAGAGGCGCCATCGAATTGCTCCAGTTCGGTTTGGTCCACATATTGGGAAGGGAAGAGCACCTCAATTGCGCGTATTCCGACGTTTTCGGGCCAACTGCTTGCCATGGCTAAGTTAAGTTTCTAATTGGTCGTTTATAATGGCTTAAAGCTGCGCGCGTCCTGTTCCTGTCCCTGTTCCTGAGCTCTGCAATACGAAGAAAAGGTTTAATAACATGTTTACGCGTTGTAAATAGCACTTAAGACAAACAATAACACACACTCAACACACACACACACACACACTAGCTGTGTGTCATCACAACTTTCACCTCTTGATATTCTGCGCAATCGGAAAACAAAAATCGTCTTTAAGTTATGCATATTGCTTGTAATACCTTGTGCGACGCACAAATTACTTGGGTTGGGAAACACTAGAGTCAACAGTACGGCAATGCGAATGGAGAAGCACCTGTTGCACGCTCGAGCTACTGCGGCCGTGTGCCGAAAGAGCGCGACTCCAAAAAACAGTTTCAACTGAGGAAGCAGCGGCGCACACGCATGCGACGTAAGCGCTGACAGAGGCGCTGCATCGACCATGGAGCCCAATGATTTCGATTTCGATTTCGATTTCGCTGTGAGCTCTTCAGACACGCCAGCTTTGTGTGCTGCCAACATCGAAGGCAGACAGAGAGACGGCTATTATAACTACTGCCAACAGCAACAACAACAACTACAATCAGAAGCATTTAAAATCGGGCGGAGAAACTTTCTCCGAACTTAACTAAAGAGAACAGGGGCATACAAAAGGGGCACAACTACTACAAATCGGACCGATTCTATTGATTGATATCTTAGAATAATTTAAAGTTATAGTAAAGATTACCCTAGAGCAACGACTCCTAGTGCCATATCTGTATAATCTAATAGAAAAAACCCAATCTGTAATTCATTCTATGTGATTTTTCCGAGAACTGTTTATCTTTTCCTGCTAAAATTAATTCTTATTCAAATATAAATAAATATTACCCTAGAGAAGTACTCGTCATGCCAAGGTCAGCTATATGTTTATTTCAATATTTCTAAGGAAATCAAATGTATAATTCTGAGAAGTATTTTCCTATTCCTTCTATTATTAAGTCATATTCATGCTATCCACTATGGACTTTCTACACATTCTTGGTCTCATATCATAGTATCGGATTCATTCATACTGAAATTTGTACCACTTTACGCGTATAAACATAAAAAACTTGTTAAGTGGTCGTCGCTCGGAATAAATTTTGGATGGGACGTGTCAATAAACTTGAATTTGTTTTTTGGTTTTCTTTTTTTTTGTTGAGTTTTTGGGACTGGGTCAGGCCGGGAGGTTGAGAGTTTCGAGTTTGCGCAGTGGCAGCGAATGTCTCGGTTTATTGGGGTCGGCGTCTAACGGGAAATATTGTATAACTGATAAGAAGCGCAGTGTGGTAGAATGGACATTCCCCACTCCCAATCAGTGTGATGTTTACCGTTACTATTAACACCTGCCACACAAAAAACAAAATACCGAAACGTTTCTTATGTCTGTATTGGAGTTTTCACTTTTAACGTTAATATTTGATGATCACTTTTATTTGGTTGGTTTCTTTTTGTTGCCCGTGGAACGCGTTGCACACTCGAGCGGATCTCTTGGCAGACTGAATAGCGAACAGCCGACAGCACCGGAATATGACCAAAAAGACGACTTCAACGAAGACAACGACGACGACGAATACAACGGCAACGGCAACAGCTACGTCAACGTTAACGTCGACAGAGAGCAAAACAACGCTTGGGGCGTTGTAAGCCAATGTCAATGGTTTTGGATGTCTCTTAGAGATCTACATATGTCGAACAAGAGTAGAGGGGTATTGCCAGAAAAAAAATACTTATCACATGGATACAAGACCACGTACTCTTTTTGAAGGAACGTGTTACTATGGCCTGCGATAAGATCAAAGAGGTGATCGCCCAATTGGTAGACCCACTGATAAGGTGGCTTTATGGCGACGACTGCCGGTAAGTGAACAAAGCAATATCCGCACTTTTATTCCCGTTCAATAGTACTTGAGCTTTATTGTACGGATACTTGGTGTATTCCGAGTTGCTGTTGTGTTAGAGTTCAATGTTATGGAAATGCATTCCTTGTTTATGCAATGAGGAGGAGGAGGAGGAGGTACACACAATTGAGTTCGCTTATTTATAGCCCGTGGAGATTTGAATAAACAGACTAATTGCGGCGTATTATACGGTGTATTTGTTGCGCTGTATACACAATCCATTTGGTTAATTGTTTGACTTTGTTTCACTGAAAACTACTTGAGTCATCGAGTCATCAACATCGTGCAATTTCACAAATCGCTCGATTTACATACCAGCCACAAGAGGCTTTGTTTCAAAGGTTAAACGGTTATGCATAATGATAGCGCACGTGTGCGGCAGAACACTTTGTTATGTACTTTTTGGTGCAATTGTTCTTATTATGAAACAGAAGAGAGAGAGGAAAAAGATACACTGTTTTGTCAAACGGTATGGTAAATTGGCAGCCTTTTTTGAATTGAATGTAAGACAGAAGGTTTGTTGTTGTTTAGAATAATAGGGATTTGGCATTAGTATACATTTACTTACATACTTAATACATATGTTTAGGGAAAAACACACTTAGAACCGATAGATTTAAATAAATTGTATATAGTTATCACAATGTTTATAACAGGGGAACAACAAATTTGAAATTGTGGTTTGCACTGCTTAAAAAACAATCACATGCACTTACAAATTTTGCTATGCTAGTGCCACCCTAATTGTGCCAAATAATAGGATTAACTAAACTAAACTTTAATAATTAGGCACGTAGCGGAGGCGCCTACATAGAGACCGAGCAGTGTGTACACACAACTGGTGTGGCACCAGCTGTTCGACAGTGTGTACTCATCCTTGCCAATTTGAGTTTAAATTCGATAGGTTATTGTTATCGTAGTTTATCACGTGAATCTCATGTGGATTGTGAATTGTCATTTTTGTGTTGAGTTTCCACCAGAGACTTGTGCTCCGTTCGTACGTACATTGTGGGTGGTGCGGTCGTGTTGCTTGATTTTTAATATTTTCAACGCACAAATTGTTAAGCAGTGATTTTCTTTCTACGTGTTGACGTGTAGTAGTGCCGTTAAAATGTAAGTGATTGCAGCAGCAAAGCCAACTTAATTTATTCATCCATAAACGACAACGCAGCAATTGCGCGCATGAGAAAAAAAAAACAATTGGATCGGTACAGGTCTGCTGACCTGTTATCAAACGTTCGACTGTGTTATGGGCAAATAATAGTTCATCAAGTGCTTAAAAAATACAGTTGGGGCACGAAAAACGCCTAATGGATGTGTATATGTGCAAATCTAATGACCCTGAAAAACTGTTGCCTGTCTGGTTTTGATGAGTATTTTTGGGTGCAACGTAAAAGAGACATTTCGCGTGGCAGGTTGAAGCAAACATTATGAAAAGGCGGGCAAATGTGGGCGGCGTATAATGGAAAATATGTTTGCAAAATTCAAGTTGGTTTGTTTTTGAGCTGCAAATCCCGTGAGCAAGAAAAAATATCGATCGAAAAGCTGTCATGTGACTGTCACGAACAGCTGACTGGCCAGTAACTCACCAAAATTTTGTGTCATTGTGTGAGTGAGTGTGGTGAATTTCTGTCCCACTATTTCTCTCACTTTTCTTAAGTAAAACTCTCTTCCCTCTCTCTCTCTCACTGTCTTACGCTCTGCGTAAACAAAATATCAAGCTGATAAATTTAAAGAAGATTCTAAAATGTAATATCATAAAACAGCATTATTAAATTTTGCTTATTTCCTAAATGCGATGACAAGTGCTTGAACTAGAACAAGCTTGTACAATGTTTATTTGCCAGCATGACCGTTACAAGGACTACAAACTACACACAAATAGTAATATTGCGTGCCGCAAAGGCCTTGACTGCGTTGACCAGATATAAACTTGAAATGAAAAGTCAAATAAGCTTACACAATTGTACAAACTAGATATTTGCCCAGCCAATAAAAGTAAAAGGCCACAGAACAGCTGCTGGACTTACACACTTTGGCAAGGAAATTGCCTCTTCTTTATGGATAATCATTATTAATTAATTTTGGGCGCCCACCCCCTGCCGGCATATGATAGATACTTGTGTGCGTATGTATCTTTATATAAACACACATATATATGTATGCATTTATATATTTGTGTGCGCCATTAAAATCATCACAGTTATTCTCGTTAGTTTTTGTTTTCGTCATCACATCAGCGCACATTGCAATTTCCTGTGTGTTCTCCTTTGTGGGCAACGACTCAGAGCTACTTCCTCTACTCCTCGCTGTTCCCTGCTCGTCGCTTCTGCCTTTACTATACCCATTAGCGACAGCCGTTGGCCAGTCTGACTGGCGACATGTTTCCTCGTTGCTGTTGCTTTCCGACGCTTTTCTTTTATGTCAACATCATTTACGAGTGTTTGTTGTTTGTTTTCAGTTGGGGCTTATCTGCCAGTGTTGCCAATACTCTTACCCTTTCTCCCACAAAATTTGAGCGTTAAACTGTTCTGGGGTACTATTTCTGGAATAGAATGCAATTTCGAATATATCTCTATTAATATAGGGATTCACCCGACGGAACAGTAACTCATTAATTGTGGTTAGGTTCAACCTTAACCAGTAATTGATATTATGTATTAACAGGTTGATAGTTCGATATTAATCACACACTTAATTGCTAAGTGATTAATTATGTTAGGGTTAATCAAATAGTTTGAGTGAATGATGAATACAATCATAGCTTGTACATTCACCTAACTTTCAAGCAGAATATATTCAGAGGAACAAGTTTTTAAGTGGTTCTATAGAACGATGATAAGGTTGGCAACTCTGGGGGCGATTCACTTGCTTTCATTTTGGAACTTGTAAAGCGCTTTCGCTCTTTTTTCGCCTCCCACTCCCACTCCCCAGTGAATGATATGCAGAATGCGTCATAGCTACCAAAAAGCATATCTACATAGATATGAATACATACATATGTACATACAATGTACATATAAGCATAACTGACAACCCCCTCGGTTGCCACCCATGCCTACTGATTTGTAGGAAAGCAATTTAGATTTCATGGCTAAAAATAGAAATGTTTTGTTGTTGTTTCTGTTGGGTTTTCCATGCGGTTGCCAGGCTCACATTGCTGGTTGTCAGTATTCGTTTCCTGGTTAAGGACAATGCACTCCCTCGACTGGGATATGTGGCGGCGTAGATAAGCCCGGAGGATAGCTGAGGGTGTTATTGGGGTTGGTCAGCGCTCGATTCCAGCGTGTGTTTTTCCTTTATTTATTTCCTATTTATTATCTCTACATTTATTTTTTGGTGCTCTTTGAAGGCCATCTATAGTTATGTAATAATAGTGACTACTAAAACGAAATTGACCAACGTTAGATTTGTATCTTCTGATGATTACTCATACGCCTCTGTCCACACAAAGTGGGGGGCATAACAACAACATCAGAAGAAGCAGAAACAACAACGACTACGGCGACACTTACCAAATTGAACAGGCAGCTTGCGTGACGCTGCTTCGTCATCGATTCCTTCGTGGCTGCGCCTTTTCGGCACCATTTCAACTTAAACGCCATATGGAAGCAGCAGCACCAACAGCAGTAGCCGTAGCCGTAGCCGTAGCAGCAGCGTCAGCAGCAACGCCAGCGTCAGCAACAACGACCCCCGGCGCCGACTTTGGAGCTCACTTCGCGTCGAGCCTTGGACGAGTGCGCACGGTTTTCGGTCATGTTGTACGTTCGACGAGTACATACGTGGTAGTCTCTCTGCTCTGTCGTATTTAGCAAGTTATAGTTCATAATTATACTATATATTCAGGCGACTCGGGCTGATAAAATGCCTGATAATTTCCTGCATCCTAACTTATCTCCTGAAACGCAAGCATTGTTAGGAATGTAAGTGTCAAAATTATACTGAATCCTTATCGCATACATATTGCGTATACGCATTACGACAGGACACAAGTCTGCCTGGCGCCAACTATCTACGCTTTGTTGTCTGTCTGTCGCCTGCAACCAAATTCTCATATCCTGTGACCAACACACACACACAGAGACAGTCACACACACGTGTCGAAGTTGTCAGGGCCAATGAAAGTGCAATTGGTTGGTCGATCGCATCTAAAAACTGAAGTGGACAACAAATTGAAGGACAGTAATGAAATTTTAAAGCGTATTTCTATACTCTAGAAGGTGATTTGACTACGTGGCAAATGGGAATCAATATTGTCTCAAATTACATAATGGAAAAGTCTTTCGTCCTTGTTTGGAATTGAACTTAGTTTGTATTCCTGAATAGAAATCTAAGAATGATTGAATGTTCCAATCAATATAAATCTAATGTATATTTCTGTCTCTGATCCGAGCAGCTATCAAAATGATGTCCGAATATTGGATTATCTCGGCGCCTGGCGACAAGACGTGCCAACAAACCTACGAGACGATGAATAACCTCACCAGCAAACAACATAATCTATGCATTAACCACAAGTTCCATATACCCGATCTGAAGGTGAGTTATAGATAATCCCTTATTATCCCTTATTAATATGCAATTGTTCTCTTTAAAAGGTGGGCACATTGGATCAGCTTGTCGGTCTGTCCGATGATCTCGGCAAACTGGACACGTATGTTGAGCAAATCACACGCAAGGTTGCCATGTACCTGGGTGAAGTGCTGGAGGATCAGCGTGACAGGCTACATGAGAACCTACTGGCCAACAATAGTAAGTGCAAGTTTTGTTATTAAAGTTAAAACGATTATTAGATAAAACTTAGTTTAGTTTAGTTCGACGTTCGCAGTGATCCATCTATCCTTTCTTTAGTTAATTTCTAAGATGTTTTTGATCTAACGGTAGCATATATACTCTACATCTATATATATATACATATTTTTGAAACGGAATGCTCTGAATATTTACAAAAACATAAAAAAAGAAACAATACTCGTACACTTATCTATTGTTTTTACCACAAAACTGTACTAACATCAACAACAACAACAACAACGAATGAAACCCCTTTCTAGATATTACCTATAAGATCTACCTATATACACCTACATACAGTACCAATCAATCCCCGCCCTCATTTCCCCCTCCCCCTTGAGACTTGAGTATCGGCAAACTCTGCTAAATTCAAAAGATACAAAAGCAACGACTAATTGAATATGGAATGTTTTGGTTGGATGCTGCAATGCAATGCAAGATTATAGTACTCGTATATACGTATGTCTCCTGACAACTCCAGTTTCCAGTTCTCTAAACCAACTAACACCCAACAACTAGCCTCAACAACAACAACAACAACAACAGCAACAGCAACAAATAATTTATATACTACTTACAAATGGATTCGTTTTAGATTTAAAAACTAATCGATTTTCAGCTGAAAACTTTGAGGTTTTCTTTTGATTATTTGTTGTTGTTTCTTTTCTTTTTTTTTTTTTTTGGTTTTTATATAAACTCCTCTTTAAGTCTTTTGTTCAGTTCAATTATCTCTTTGGATTTTCCTTTTGTTTGTTAATTTTTTATTATTTCTTTTATTTTTGTTTGTTTTTTGAGTTTTCTTTTACGTTTTTCTCTCTTATGTTTAAACTCATGCGCACAAATCATCAATCACAAAAAAAAATAATATGAAAATTGAAAATACAAAGATGATAAATGTTTTTGAAACTAGCAACAACAATGGAACTAAAGTCTAGATCTGAAAGAATTTACCATATGCCACGATAAGAAAAAATCTCTATAGAAATTTGCGTTGTTTATTTTTGTGTTGCGTTTGTTGTACATTTCCCTAATAACTATACTATACTATACTATCTACATGTACACACACACACAACAACTACATACATACATACATGCAATATACTTTGAAACGAGACACACACACACTGACATACTCACAACAACACGCACACTCACACACATCTTGAATGGAAAACCAACTCCAAGAAAAACTGCTACAACACTTCGCTGGGCCTTGAACCAGTTCCAACACTTTGTATATTTTACATAAATTACTTAAATATTGTTGTAAATTTTCTTATGATTTTTAAATTTGATTTGAAACTAAATTCTTCTAACTCGAAAACCCATTAGTTTTTAAATCATTCACCCAAAAAAAAGAAAAAACGGTCTAAAAAACACAAAAAAATTCCTTAAAGTTGAAAACCTTTTCGAAATATTTGAGTTACATATAAGGAATATACATATCGTATGTGTATATTTAAATATTATTTTCGAAACTTTTCCAAAGAAAAGCGCGTTTGTTCATTTCCCCCTCTTAAGTTTTTCCTTTCGGAACTTTATTATTTTCGTTTTTGTCTTTAAACTTTGATTTACGAATAATTTAAGTGCGTGAAAAGAAACGAAAACCTAAACATATTGTGTATGTATATGTGTGTGTGTGTGCTTGTTGTGTCTGTGTGTGTGTGTGTATTGTCTAAGTCTTAACCATCGCATCCATTGATTTCTGTGATCTGTGCTCCTAAACCCCGCATTAACCATCTAATATTATCCTAGGAATGTACATTTTATAACCTTTAGCCTTTTTCTCATACTTCTCCAGCACTTGATACTCATTTCACTGTGTGTGTGTGTGTGTGTGTGTACTTTGTTTGTGTGTGTGCGCGCTGTCGTCTTCTGCCATTCACATGTTAACGTCGCTTCTTAGCATCCATCCATATTGCAGTAGTTGATTGCGTTAGAGAACAAGAAACCAATTTGAACGAAAACACATTGAACAAAAAACAATAATATATAACGCTTTTACACTGTAAAAAATTTGATTTAATTTCTATGATATTACACATATATATATAATTATATATGACTATATATATAAAAACCCAATTTGTTCGCCCATTCATTAAAACCAATACAAAAAATATACAAAAAGAATTCATATAACATTTGCCGCAACATTTCTTTCCACTGTTGTTCATGATATATAAACACATATATATATATAATTTATACACAATTCTATATCATATTTATACTTGCTGTCAAAATCCACACATGAGTTTGAATATATATATCTTTCCATATATATATATATAAATACATTTGTTTCTTTTTTTCCGTTTGTTTGTTGTAATTTTAGTTTATCTCTTGATTTTGTTTTTCTTATTTCGTTTTATATCAAGTATAATTATAATTTTGTTTCCTTTTTGGCTTTGGTTCATTAACGGAATCGAGTATTGAGACAAACGAAAAACCAATCTGTCTTTTTATATAGGCTTATCGTATAATTATGATATATCTCATACGGCATTGCCCCAAAATGTATGCTATAGCTTTTAAGTTCATGATTCAATTGAATACGTTTTTTTTTTGCTGCCGAACTCTCCGCCTCGACTATAATCTGACACCAAATCTTTATCAAAAATTGTGTTGTTATTATCTATAAACTGTACAAAACAAAACAAAAAAACAAAAAACAATCCCAAAATGCAATCAAAATCGGTCCACAACAAAAATAATGCCATCAACTCCCATCGCACGACGAACCTTTGATGAATCCTTTGTGCAGGTCCTGGCCCACCCGACGACAGCATGCCGTGTCGACACCACCAGCGCCTGAAGCATCTCAGTCTGCGGCACCAGCGTAAGCACCAGCACACGCACCACCAAAACAAGCCCCAACACTACCATCAGCATCATCATCACCAGCTGCCCACGGATATAAAGGGTAAATCGAACAATCTATCAATTAGTCATGAAACAACAACAAACAAACCAACAAATGCTACTACTACCACAACGCATGCCGCATACGTATCTGGTTCTGGTTCAGGCTCAGGCTCAGGCTCGGTCTCTGTCTCAACAACATCTGCTCGAGCCAGTGCATCCAGCTGTGCCGCCGTTGCCGTGGCCGGCGCTTGTCCCGGCTGCCATCTGAGCGGCGGCAGCTTAAACAATTTATCCTCAACGCCAACGCACGATGAGTCCGAGCGCGAATTTGACTTTGTGATACCGCCTGGTTGTGCCTGCGATGAATGCTATGCCCTCAGCAGCAGCAGCGTCTTTAGCCCGGCCAGCGCCAGTGCCACGGCCAGCACGCTGGTGGCCGATGAATGTTACTCCCAGACAGCTTCCTCAATGTTTAATGCCACGCGCTGTGCCATCTCCACGGTGACAGCCATTGCCACCAGCAGCATGAGCAGCACGAGTGTAAGTGCAAGTGCAAGTGCAGCTGCCGCTGCACATGATGCCGCCACAGATGCCGCCGCCGCCGCCGCCGCTGCTGCAACAGCGCCCGCAAAGAACAGCTCCGCCTCCACACTCTGCTCGTCGGCTTATTTCTCGACATCGGCGCCCACAGCCAGCAGCTCGGTGCACAGCATGTCGCGCTCTAACAGCAAAAAGCTGAATAACAACACTTGCAGCATAAACAATAACAAGCTGAGCTTTCGTAGCAGCAGCAGCCATGTGAGTCAATTCCATTTGCCCGCGCCACAGTCACCCCAGTCGCCACAACAGAAGCAGCCATCGCAGTGCAAGCAGCAACTACAGCACTTGCAGCAGCTGCAGCTGTTGCAACAGGGTGCGGTGTCGCCGCCATTGCAATCGCCGACAGAAAAGTCCTGCTGCGACACGGACGAGGATGAGGAGCTGGACGATCCAAAGAGTCCCAATAGCGCCTCCTCACTCTCCGAAACCTTCGACTGGTGGTTCAATAAGCCGAAGCGTAACTCTAAGAAGTGCAGGTATCTTTATCATCGCATTAACCTATTTGTAGAAAACAGTTGCCAATCGCAAAAGCACAACACCAAATGCCAAATGCCAATGCCAAACGCCAATCGCCTCCACCCACTCTCTCGCAGTCATCAAAACCCACCCACCCAGTCAGTCAGTCAGCCAGTCAGTCAGCCAGTCAGTCAGTTAGTCGATCTGTCAGTCAGTCAATCCAGCTGACTCGGGCATGCAACAGAGCTGCAGTCACGCACACACACACACAGACAACACACACAGACAACACACACACACACAATACACTCAGCTGACAAATACACAAAGAAACACACACACAGAAAAGATGAAATATACTTGACATGCACCTGCTTTGCCTGCTCTATCTCTATCTCTTTCACTCTCTCTCTCTCTCTGTCTACCCTCCTCTGTCTCTGTCATCCATTAATATATTTGATTTCATTAAGATTGAAGATGAACAATAAAATGCAATAATAATGTATTTCTTTTTTTTTAAATCATTCACTTCATTTCACCCATAAAAAATGACAACCACACACACCCACAAAATGCACCACACACACACACTCACACCACAGTGCACACGATTCAAGATCACAGACACAGAGTCAACCTCAATCTCAATCACAAACACCAAGCAAATCCACAACACACACACACCCACACCCACACCCACACACATCCACATCCACCACAACCACAACCAAACCAATGACATTTTGGCATCAGACATCGCCCACACCGCGCTCTAGTTATCGCTCTTTCTTCAATTCTCTTGCCGATCAAATTTATAGCAAACGTTCTTCTACATCGAGTCAATTAAATATAAACAATGGATTTAATTTAACACCAACTCATAGATCGTCTCCAGTGAGTAGTTGTTGTGGCAGTAGTAGCCAGGGGCGTTCCAGTCCAGACACGGATCATGCTGAGCCGCCCGAGTTTCCGCTGAGTCCAGGTTAGCATGCCTGGGCCCTATATATGCATCTCATGTATTAGCCCTTGGACGTTGCTCTTCTAAACTTACGTTTCGTTTTCGTTTACGTTTTCTCTCTTCATTTTCTTTTCAAATTTTCATTTCCCTTTACTTTTTATATTTGAACCACTTGATGTACCTGTTCGTATTTCACACCTGACTTCTTATTGTCCACCACTTTATGCCTAGTCGAGCTCAACACACGAGCAACTACTAGTTACCAAGTGCAATATACAATATATATATATATACCTATTATATACCTATATATATATGTATATGTGTATGTGTATAGTTATATGATTTTTCGCTTTCTTTTGATGGAAAAGTTTGAATTGCTTGAACTGTTTTACACCTGTCCACAGTTCAACTCCAACTTGAAGTCTCTTTTTGTCTATTTTGTTTTCGTGTCCACTCTTTAGTCTTGAGTTTTATCCAACTTCTTCTTTATCTATATTCTATATTCTGTATTCCATATACTATATTCAATTCTTATTTGCAGTTTTTTAGTTATAAAGCACAGACATGTGTTATGTGCTCTCTCTATAAATCTATAAATCTCTCTCTGTAATTGATTTTCTTATCTCAATTTATAAATACACCAAATTATTTGTAACAGTGTAAAAGCGAATATGTTGTTCTTTCAGTGTACTGCTCACCAAATGTTGTTCTGCTGCGCAATATCATAGCCACGATTAACGCCGATTTCCATTAAGCTAAATACAATATATGTTATATATATATATAAAAACAGAACAAAACACACACACACACAGATACTTTTGATTTTATATTATTATTTATATATTTATTTATTAATACAGAATAAAAACTACACTTACTTCTATATTTAATTCTAATTTGCCATTAAGTGTCTAAACATAAGCTTAATTATAAATTATAAACCAAATTTTTACACTAGACATAAAAACACTCTGCTCACAATTTGTGCCGTTTCAAATGTATTACTCGTACGCAAGGTACTCCTACTATTCCTCCTTCTATATAGTATATAGTATGTACTACACCTAATACCAACACACACACACTAGTTGTTCTAGCACAGGTCTTAACAGACCCAAAGTTTATACTTAGACTTCTGCCTCGTAGTATTTATAGTGCATCTAATTGTTCTTTAGTTTTCCTTTTTATATATACCCTATATACGATACACACTATATCTTAATAAGTTAATTGTGAAGTCAATTATATATATGAGTGTATACCATACTCCTAACCAGGCTCTAACCAGTCTCTAATGAATCTCTCTCTTAAGTCTAAAAGAAATTCCAGAAAAAGACCCTAAAAATAAAACTTGGTTAGAAGTCAGCTGCTAGACCTTCATTTTTATATACTTCAATGTGGAACTAGGTTGATGAATAAGAAGTAATATATGCACCTAACACTTACGTATTACATATATATTCAGATTCAGTATAAAATATTCAGATTTAGTATATAATATTCAGATTCAGCCTATAATATTCCCAAAGAGAAGCTTGTGCCAGTTTCAGGTTAATCCTTCTGTGATTCACGTAGCCTTTTGACTATTAAATGAACTACGAACTGGGTCAGTAAAGCTAATCCGCTAATTAATCGAATATATATATATGAAATGTCTATATAATGGGGTCATATATGCCTGTAGGCTACAATTATATACTATATATACCACCGACTATTAAAATATACAAAAATTAACATGGCACGAGCTCCAGTTCCAGTTCCTTCTAACTAGTTCAGCGATGATTATATTCCATAGAAACTGAATGATACGGGCTTATTCGAGTTTATTGGGGTCACATTTGTTCGTCCAGTGAACAATAGGGAAAAGCCGAGCGGAAAATCAAATCATTTCCCATGCAGGCAGGCTTCAGCTGAAAGGCACTAAGAAATTGCTTGCGACTAACTAATTAAGATAATTGCTATTATAAATGTTTAACTAACATAATTTTAACTGCTAATTGCCCACTTTTCTCTAGCTTTTTCTTATATAGTATATAGTTTATATATATATCGTTTTGTATATATGTTTGATTGTAGTTCTAGTAGATGTGTTTTTTATCATATTCGTACGTAACTGCTAAATGTGAATTTGATTTTTGAACTTATCTGCATTCATGTGTGTGTGTGTGCGAGTGTGTGTGTATGTATGTATGTTTGTGTTCGTATCTGTGTGTCTATATCTAAATACTAAAGAGCAATATTTATTAACTTATTTTCTTGTTATGTTCATTTCAACTATAAATAACTCAGTTTTTTCTATACTAAAATATAAAAAAAATATATAAAATTTTTAGATGAATTACAGCAATTATTTTTATTATTTATTTCTGTACTTAAACATTAATTTGTCGATGAACTAGTTTTGCCAGTGAACTAAGTAAAGTGGAAAGGATTAACTCTTGCAATATCTAACTAATACCCAATTCTATTCCCGATCGACAAACAGCCGAATTGCCGCTGTATTTGACCCGTTTCCAATGGGACATGGCCAAATATCCGATCAAGCAGTCGCTGAGGAACATCGCCGATATCATTTCCAAACAAATCGGTCAGATCGATGGGGACTTGAAGACGAAATCGCAGGCCTACAATAACCTGAAGGGTAATCTCCAGAACTTGGAGAAGAAGAAAACGTAAGCACCCACACCCAAACCCAATGGAAGTGACATAATTGATTATATTAAATATATATGAAAGTGAAAAAAAACTAAACTTAACTCACGCATACTCTTCCCAAACAGTGGAAGTTTGCTGACACGCAACCTGGCGGATTTGGTCAAGAAGGAGCACTTCATTTTGGACTCGGAGTACTTGACCACGCTGCTGGTGATTGTGCCAAAGTAAGTCGGGTGCTTATGTCATAAACTACTCCTCGCATATAAATATATTAATGTCATACATTCATCCTTTAGAGCCATGGCCAACGACTGGCTGGCCAACTATGAGAAAATCACGGACATGATTGTGCCACGCTCGTCGCAGCTCATCAAGGAGGACGCCGACTACTGCCTCTTCAATGTGACACTCTTTAAGAAGGTCACCGAGGAGTTCAAGCTGCACGCACGTGAGCGCAAGTTCATCGTGCGCGACTTCGTCTACAACGAGGAGGAGCTGGCGGCAGGCAGGAACGAGATGACCAAACTGATGACAGACAAGAAGAAGCAGTTTGTATGTGATAACCATTATTAGAGCTTCAAGCAGATAGTTAACTATATAATCTCTCTATTGTCGTTTTATAGGGCCCATTGGTACGCTGGCTGAAGGTGAACTTCAGTGAGGCTTTCTGCGCCCTGATACACGTCAAGGCATTGCGTGTGTTTGTTGAGTCGGTGCTAAGGTGTGTGTGTGTGTGTGCTTTGGACGCCAAGGTCAACTATCTGTATGAATTAATCACCTAAAATGTTCCACAGGTACGGCCTGCCAGTCAACTTCCAGGCCATATTGATTGAGCCCAACAAGAAGAGTGTGAAGCGTTTGCGCGATGTGCTGAACCAGCTGTACGGCCATTTGGATGGTGCATCCGCTGGTGGAAATGTCAGCAGTGCTGATGTAAGATCTCAACTCAGCTCTTACACCACACAATCACTAACATATTTATTTCTTTCATTCACTTAGAATGTCGACATACCCGGCCTGGGTTTCGGTCAATCCGAATATTATCCCTATGTGTTCTATAAGGTGAACATCGATATGGTTGAGCAAACCAAGCTTTAAAGAGGTGCACTTCCTCCTGCCTCAGCATCGCACACACCCACAAAACCCACAAAATCCAACCAATTAAATATATAAACAAATATAAAACAAAAAAAATACAAATTGAAGCGAAACCCGCTGACAATTCTGATTAGCCTCAACAACAACAACAAGTCTATCACGCTCATGCCAGAGAAATTCATAGTTAGAGTCAAACAATAGATAACACGCAAAAATTAATAGTTTACTATAAATAATTTTAGTCATTGTTATATAATTATTGTTGTTATTTATGTTACGCGTTCACAGAATTCCGTTTCAAGTTCAACTTACTTCCAAACATGATGAGCAAACTTATCTTCAAAAAAAAGTTGCCGCGCGTAAAAGAAGCAAAACAAAAAAAAAACACTAATAAAACTTTCAAACATTTCTTCAACCCGCGTCCTTAAAGATTTACACAAAAAAAAAATAATGGATATGCACACATAAAAGATTGTCATTTTATGTTGTGTGTATGGAAATCTTTTGTTATTATTATTATTATTATTATTTGTATACATATTTTTTGTTCTGCTTCAGTTTTAAACAGTATTTTGTGTTTATTTTCCTCTTTGTTTAGAAACATTATTAGTTGTGCTTTGTTCTTACCTAAATACAAACAGTTAGATGATGATGAGTTAAACACGTAGCTAAAATTTACATACCTTGTCACTAAATGAGCCGAAACTTCATTTGTTTTAGTAGCACTACAATTACATTATTAATTATTAATACAATAAATATTTGATTTAAATACGTTTTGAAAACATACAAAAAATTCTTGTCTTGTTTTTGTGCCCCATTCGCTTACACTTCTGGTATTTGTGACTAACCCAAACGACTAAAACTATAACTAAAACTAAAACTAAAACATAATCGTAAACTAAACCTTTAACTATCTTAAACGTATAAATAGTTGTGTCGCAAATAGTTCGATTAAAACAAAATAACAAAACGATGCAATGAAATTTCCTCGGAAATACAAACAAACCACTAAAACAAAAGTATTGTATTTATAAATGTTGCCTAGATATTGAAGATGTTTATTAAAATAAATTAAATAAAATACGCGCATGTTTCGCATACAAATATATAATTGAAAGAATGCTATGATAAAGCAGAGAAACTGTTTAAACCACAATCCTCGAATTGTGGAACCTCTCTCAAAACCGAACAGAAATCAGAACGTGTAACTTTGATGCTACTTAACTATAGCTCTAGCAGCTGAGTTATAAACAAACATACTATATATTCATACTTATATATATATAACCAACTTGTTCTGATTTGTTTTTTGTTTCTTTTTTTTTGATTTAAAGGAGAACTTAATGCACTAGAAAATGAGAGAAAGAACAATAATATTTGTATGTAAAGTAAAACTAAATGTTAATTTTCAATGTTTGCTACTTGCTACAAAAAATCTAAATGTTTAACAAAATAAGAGAGAAACCAAAACCAAAACGAAAAGAATTATAAAAGTGAGACAATTGCAGTATCTTATAAAAACTATATTTTAAATTTATGCATTATACAAATATGTAAATGTCAATGCGTTATATAAGGTGCAGTTAAGCCATCCTTGTAAATAATTATAAAGAAAGAAAGACATTCCAACTTTGTTTGTTTTCAATTGTCAACAGACTGGACATCGCAACTAGCTGAATCTGGATATGACTTCATCTGATCCTGTGTGAAACAGAAGTGAATACATAACAGATTGACTAATGGTATGTACTGCTTATTTTTTATTTCTATAAACTTTAGCTTGGACTCCATAATGATGCTTATCCCAATCAAACAGAGTGCGTCTACATTTACATCTTTTTATTGTTTTTTTCTTTAGCATAACGTTAAAAAACTTTAGGGTAAACTATATATATATTTCTATAGTTATACACATACTTAAGATTAGGGTCTAGAAATGCTTTAGCTCCGTTTCTATATTAGCTGCAGTTGAATTCTGCATTAGTTTGATTTTCATGGCCGCCGTGGCGCCCACTGCCTGCTGCAATATGTTGGGAGGCTTTGGCTGATTCTTGTCCGCCTCATATTGTGCACGATGCAAACGTTGCCGATGCTTGTACATGTTGGCACTGCAGAAGAATGTCATCGGACAATTGGGGCAGGTATATAGAACTTCACCGGTGTGCGTGGATGTGTGCTCCTGCAGAACAGACGATTGCTTTATTATATCAGCATAGTTAAGTGATGGTTGTGAATAGCTTACCTTGAGTTCCTGGGGTCGTTTGAAGGCCTTGTCGCACATGGTACATTTGAATTTGCGCTCGCACTCGTGGCTGCATTGAGAGAAGCATAAGTTAATAATAGTTACTATTATAATATATCATGTCTTACTTGTGATAGATATGACGCCGTAGGGCGCGAGCATTTGGTGAAATCTTATTGCACACATGGCAACGATGCTCTCCGGCACTCTCAACGTGGATGCTCTTCATGTGCTGCTTCAGACCGGTCATGCCTTTGAGCCAGGCACCGCACAGTTGGCACTGCTTTAACTCAGGTTCCGGTCGCGGGGTGTTAGAGTGCATCAGCTCCTGATGTTTCTTCAGAATGATCTTGGTGCGCATCTGCTTGCCACACTTGTCGCATATAATTATGCTTTCCGGATCGTGCATGGAGCTCATATGGTTCTTCAGTTTACGCTCAGTAAGGAATCTGTAACATGAAAGTTGTTATTCGATCAATTATACAATATGCGGGTGTTAGCTTACTTCTTGGGGCACTCTGTGCACGAGAATTTGAACTCTGACTTGGGCATATGTTTATTTAGTTTATGATAATCAATGGCCGTTTTGCTAAGGAAGACCTTCGAGCAGAGATCACACTGGAAGGTGATCTTTGCCACATGCACCTGTTGATGCGACTCCAAGTGTCGTGAGTTTTGGAATGACTTTTCGCAGGTTGGGCACTTAAAGTGTTCGGGGTTCCAGTGTACCAGCACGTGTTCGGCGAGCACTTTACGTTGCGTAAACTTTCGACCACAGCAGATCATATAGCCCGGATCCACTTGATGTGTGAGACGATGGTGGCGTTGCATTTCCGTAAAGTTGTGCACTAGCAGATTACAAATGGAGCAGGGCAACGCCCCACTGAAGAACTTTGCAATGATTTTATCGTACTCTTCCTGCTGCTTCTTGCGCTGGTCTAATAGTTCACGTGACATTCGCACTTTCGGTTCGGTGGGCTTCGAGCGCTTTTTATATTTTTTTGGTCGCACAGGAGTTCGCTTTGGAATGATAGCAAATGCGACCTCCTTGGGTTTTTCTACTTCAAAATCGGAATCATCATCGGTCTCATCGGTGCTATCATCGTTACTGTCGTCGCTTTGAGCTAGACCTTCACCAAGATTGCACGTAAAGTCTTGATCATCGTCGCTAAATTCTGTGGGCATTTCAGATTTGAGATTCGCCTCTAAATCAAAAGGTTGTTCAGATTTCTCATCAAGAATTTCTTTAGGTATGTCGGTTTTGCGAGGTCGTCCACGACGCTTCTTCGGCGCGACAGGCATCGTATTGGCAACGGCAATTTCAGAATTAATGTCATCGTTTAACTCGATGCTGGAATTTAGAAAATCAGCTTCAGCCTTCACGCGCCTACGTAAACGTCTGCCAGGCGAGGGATCGAGGTTAACAGTTGTTAGGCCTGAGGTGCTCTCAAGCACCTCAATCTTCGGCAACTGTTCTAGTTCATGCTCCTCTATTTTAACTTCCGGGTAGAAGAAATTTCGTTCACTTAGAGCGTCTTGATCCTGATTTTTATTATCCGCACACTCTTTGGGCGCTTCGCTGATGTTCCCCTGTGTCAAAGGGTCATCCTCCATCATCAACACTTTCGTCTCCCGCAATGAGCTCTGTGCTGCACTGACGAACTCGTGCAGCGAATGAAAACTGGTCACGGTCTTCCAGCAAAGTGTACATACTTTACGCATCGTCTCACAGCTTTCTTTTAACTGAAGTGGAAAGTGCTTGTTGATTATGTTCACCATGTTGAGCTCTGCACCCTTTGCGGAATAGATGTCAAGGTATTCCTCCAGTGTCAGAGGATTTTCCTCTAGACAGAGTAAGCAACTTTCTGGCACATCTATAATAATCAGAAAAGAACAAACATTATATGTCTTAATTTATAATATTTAGCTTGCGTCTCTTATCTTACCCATATTTCATTAAAAAACCTTTATATACATATGTATTGTTCCATTAACAATTATCAAAGTACGCTCTTTAATTATTAATAAATAAACGTTTCCTGCTCATTTATTCATTACGTTGAATTGGTTTAAGAAGCACTTCGGATTAAAAATTCCTGCACAAATCGCAATGTGTTTACATTTGGTTTCTTTAAATTATGTGTAATTTAATGTTTTCTTGTTGAGACAAATTGTGGAGGAAGACCGATAGACCGATGACTAAAATTAAATGATCGGCACTGGCCGATTGACTCTTAGCACAACAGTGTTGCACAACAAAAAATAAACGACAAATACATTCACAATGGATAAATCTATCGTTATCGGCATAAGTCTCGATAAAACTGCAGCATAGTTAACATCAACAAAGTACAATTAATGCATGAAAAAACAAAGATTTCGCGATTATCAATTTTTTTTTTGCCGGCAACTCGTGACGCGATGTGATAATTATTGCATGATATTTTTGCATGTGAAACTGACTTATGCGGCTGGCATAGGCTACGTGAGATCAAGCTGAGAGTACTGGACCTGTTGGTGTTACCAAAACGAAGCTGTAGTTTTGATCGTGAGCATACACCGTGTCCTATTTCGTACTCCCAAAACAATGTCTGACAAAGAGGAAGTAATAGTAAGTTTGCTATGAAGTACATACGCTTAAACATAATAATCTTTCTTTCTGTGTACATTACAGGCCTCAAACAGCAAGGCGCACTCATTGCACGATAGAAAAACATATTGGTACACGCTTCAAGATATTGCTAAAGAAGGTACTTGTCCTAGCTGTGGCAAGGTGTTGGACAACGTTAGAAATATAACTGCGCATTGTAAAAGGTGTTTTAGTATAAAGAAACTCGGACCTACGTACAGACTACATGGATACGTAGAATGCAAATGTGGACTCTTAATAGCTAACAACTCCAAGGCACACAAGCTACATATGTGTATGGTAAGTAGACACTGATTAACTTATGAGAAGCACTACAATCTTTCTTATTTAGGGTGAGGTACCTGCGTTTGAACCAGATTTGTCCTACATCCGAAAGAAAACTCCACCACCAATACCTGCGCCAACAAATCGGTCGACAGCTAAGAGGATGCCACTGAGCACTCCCATAGATAGAAATATCCGGAAACCCAAGCCGTGGATAAGAAACTTTGTAACACCATTTAAATTAGATATAAAGGAAGCAGTGGATATCCCAAAACCGGAACCGCGCGTACGTAATTTTGATTTTCCTCTCAGTAAATTAGAGCCAGAGAATGTGAGTGTATATACAATAAACTCAAACAATGGCGCAATCTTAGTGACCGGCCAGTCGCCAAGATCAGCTAAAAAGAATATAATTCTGGTAACCAAAGGAAAGCTTCGATTACCACGACTTAACGGTGACAAATGTAGCTGATACGAGTCAGAGTCTTCCAACTATTTATTGGTGTTTAAGTCTCATTTTCCTCCCTATTAAATAATAAAACGAGACAAGTTTTTATATGTAATAAATAAAAAAATCATTTATATTATACTTGTAAAATTTGTTTACAACTTATATTGCTTAGCTTTTTAATGAAATACAATTAATTGCACAATTACGAAAAAACATCAAATGCGATAATATGTTTGTAAATTGTTTGTTTGTTTTTTTGTTTTTCTTTTGGATGTATATAAAGTTTATGTATTATAAAGTCTAGGTAGAATATTGAATAAATTTTCGGGTGTACAAATTGTATATAAGTATATAGTAATATAAAAAGTGTCTAGAAAACTACTAAAAACTGGCTAAGAATTCAGCTGAATATATTTTGATTCCATTGATTTATTGGTAGTTTCCTAAGCTTGGTCTGGGCTGGGCGGTCCTATAGTTGCTATCCTGTATCCTTGTTTGTTTGTTTGTATATATATACTATATATGTCTGTGTATCCACCATGTATATAAGTAATTAAACTGTCTTCTTGAAGGTCAGCAACAAGAGGCTTACGCCTGTTGCCATGAGATTCCTATAACTATACATCTACTTAGCAGAGAAATATTGGCATTTTGAATGAAAAAGAGCTAATTTTGATTTATCTATATAGTCGATAAAGAGATTTTGATTTGGCATATATGTATGGGTGTATATATGTGTGTGTGTTTGTTTGTTAATGTATAGAATGATCTTTATGTAAGTGTTTGTTGTGTTATGTAGAGAATGCATAGAGAAGCGTGTTTTACGTTTGCGCTAAGACAACAAAGATTTGATTTATCAAATTTATACTCATAATTGCGTAGGCTACATATATGCACTAAGTGTTTAAGAGGACAAAACATAAGCCTTTGAATTGCACTGGCTGTGGGTGGCTTCGGCGTAGCTGTGGCATATTGAACCATCATCATCACCATCTAAATGCGTTCGGTGACATAGACTTTGGCAGAGGCAGGTGCGTTGGTCCTTCGCACGGCGAAGGTAACGATGATGCCAATGACAACTAGGGTGACGCCTATCGCGCTCGTTATATAATGTTCGATGAGTCTGTTCTCCGAGCTGTACATATATAGAGATTAGTTAATATATATTAAGATAGTTTGGCACAACAAAAGGTTACCTCAAGTTTTGATCTGTGGCCGTTTCGCGTTCCTTCTCAATTAATCCAGTGACTGATGTGGCAATGGCCAGCCAGAAATTGGCCAATCCGAGGCTAGCGTGTATGGGCACCATGGCAGATCGGCAGCTATACGTCTTGTTTTCGCAGCAGAGCATCACCAGAAAGCTAACGAAAGGAATGAATTGACAAAGAAACTAACTAATTAGCGCCCAACCAGACAGACACACAGACGCGACACCCACCTGAAGAAGCCAATTACAAACTGTAGCACAAACATGCCCAGAGTCACGAAACCCAGCCACGAGTGGAGACTGTAGAAGTTCTGCTTTTGCAATGCATTGTGCGAATCAAAGACGGAGAGGAAGCCGAGGGCAATGCAGGGTATCGCCACGGCATGAAAGAACATATGAATCAGTTTCACATAGATGTGCTTCATGCAACGGCACAGTCGATAAATTAAGATAGCTGCAATTAAAAGAGTATTAAATAACTGCCAATTCATAATTGCAATTCTTGGCAGGCACTTACAAAATCCGGATAGTGTTATGAAGCCAGCTACCATAAGTATGGGATGTAGATTGAATTGCTGGGTGGGTCTGTCTGACCAGGCGAAGCCGCCACGATAGAACATAACCCAGAAGAGAGTTAGGATTAAAACACCCACTAGGAGTACAGTAGATAGTATGACAATCAGCATGTATTCACACCAGGAACAGGCGTTCCAGGCATTATCCGGATCCTCCTCATAGCGCCTGCAATCAAAGGAAAGATAAATAATAATGAAAGGTTGGAGTATGAAGAAAAGTTACTTTTTTTGTTTAGTTTGTCGAAAAAGCACACTATTCATTTGGTCAATAAAGTTGCCATCAACGAAATCCATTTCGTATATTCTTTATACCTGACTACAGATTGTATGAGTATATATATGCATATATCTTCCTATTCGCGGTGCTAATTCAATTACTTAAGAGGTTGCTTTTTATTGCATAATTGAAACTCAAGCAAGGCAATTGCTGGAAAGGTCTATAAGTCTAGGTTTCGGTCGTAACTCTGAACTATGCAGAGACACTCGCATAATTAGAGAAAATTTCCCTGTTGCAATGCTGCTGCCTGCTGCCTGCCACTCTGCCACTTTGCCACTAATTGTGGGTTGAATGCGCTGCTAATCGGCTTAATTGATTTACAAAGAAAATATTTACAGAGCCAGCATAGAGTCTGAGCAGTTAAATCTCTGTGCCTCTGCGAGACTAAGAAAGTTCGCAATTATCTAATTACCAGAGTGCTCTCTGTCCTCTGGCTTTTATTACAATCTGTGGCAAGAGTCGCTTGCAACTTAATCTACATGAAGTCATTGAAGTAGCACCGCAAGCTGAAAAACTTTATACTTTTTCTTATCCAAATTTATGCCTTTGCCCTTTGTCTGTCTGCCTAGGATTCTGGCTAGGATATTGTCCATTGGGAGCTAGTCACAATAATTTGAAACTTATTTTTTTTTAATATTTAATTCTTATTAAATTTTATTTGACACTTGTGAAACACGTAATGAAACTGAAACTGGGTTTACTTGACAGAAGCTGCTGCTGAGTCTATCTTATATCTGATGGAATTTTCAATTAAATTGCAAAATATAGTTCAGTTGATGTATCTCATTCATTGCGTGAGCTTGAGATCGAATGACAAGCATCTCAGTGCCGAAACAGCATCCATCATCATCCGGTGGGTGCCAATAGCTGTGGGATTTCTCACAGTGCTGCTGCAAGCAGATGTGGCACTGCCGCACAATGCTTTTTTAATCCAAAGAGCAGCTGTCAAAAGTAAACAGATAGACTGAGAGATAAAGGGAGGAGGCTGGGAGTCTGTGGACAGTCCCTGGAGCTGTGGTAATTAGGCGCATTGGGGGCTGCCAACGAGGCGCTTAATCATTTCCAAATCCAACACGCAGCGGCTGCGGTTGCGGTTGCACTTGAAATGACAGCAATCATTTCAGAGGAAAGCAAACAATATTATTATTTGAATTAATAGTGCGCAGAGCAAAGAAATCGCTCTCCGGTTGATAATTGAAAGCAAAATTAAAAAGCAAAAGCCAAAACACTTATAATAATAAATAATATGGTATACTTAATTATGCTTGGTCCGATCAGACGCACTTTCTCAGCGCCGGGGCACTATGTGAGTCGTCGGACAAGTAATTGAAATTGGACTGGGAGTGGGAATGGGGGACTTGGACTGAGACGGCGACTGAGACTGGGTTGTATCACTTGCATCATTCTATGATCCACTCGTAATAAGCGCTTTAATTAACATGCGCTGGGGCATCCGCAAGAGTCTGACCGATCGCCCCACAATGCCCCACTGACGTTGCGGTTGTTATGGTTGTTGTTGGTCTGACAATTTCATTAGGCGCGGGCAGTCGATGTGCAAGTCTCGTAGTGCAGCCAGTCGAGATGTCAATGAACGGCAACTTTGCAACAACAGAAACAACACATACATATATATATAATATACCATATATATGATATATGTGGTTGTGTTTAGGTTTGTGTTTGTGTGGCAGCCACTTGGCTGTGCGGCAACAGCGGTTAGCGGGCTGTGGGTTGGGGCAAGTAGCAAGCAGCAAGCGCAGGCATTTAGCTTTCAACACATTTCTTTCGGTGCCGCAGACCGCCACAGGCTGCCAATCGTATGGGGAGCTGAAGTACCCATTTGCTTTAACACACATTTCACTTGCCGCTTTGGCCCAAGTGCAACAGCCACAGCCACAGCAACGCACAACGACCACAAATTGTTGAAAATATAAACAGCAAACAGGCTGCAGGCATAGGCTGCGACTATACGTTGTATGCTACATGCTGCATGCAGCTGTATCTGTATCTGTATCTGCATCTGCATCTGTATCTGCATCTGCATCTGTGGCTGTGCCTCTGCCTGTAGCATTTGTATCTCTTTCACTTTTTAACTGGCTGCTGCTGTTGTTGCTGCTGCGGCATGGGAAAATTTCGCTATTCGCTAAAAGCTTTTGCTTTTCGCCTTGTGCACAAAATTTTTGTGCAATAACTTGTTTCCATAGTTGTGCACCCACCAGTTTAGAGACTGTGTGTGCCCCTGGCTGAACCTGAACCTGAACCTCCAGTTGGAGCAGTTGCTGATTTAACGCCATTTCTTGCTAATGGGTCAGCGACAATCTGAGGCTGTTGACACCAGGCGCCCACAACCTGCAGCAGCTCCAACGGAGACAGTCTGCCGCCTGTTGTTGGTAATGGAAGAAAGCGTCACTCCTAAGCTGGCAGTTCTTTAACCGCATCAGCGCCACAACATCATCATCTTCGAGTGCCTGGCGAAAGCCAAAATCTCAAATGAATGCTAGACACCTATTCCAAATGCTTCACAGGCAATTTAATTAACAAAATTCATTTTTTATGTTGGGTCTTAAGTTTTTATGTTTTTTCCTCTTATTTTGGTCAACCGGAGAGAAGAAACAAATTAAAGGTTGTCTGAAACAAGTTAGCCAGCATAATCCTATGATAAGCTCATAAGATACAAATTTATCTCAAGTCAAGCGGCAGCCAAACAAGAAATCCATAAGAAGAACCCAGATATGACTTACAAGTCTGCATCTCTCTCAGTATCTCTGTTTCTACATAAAAGCGGGCTAATTATGGTTAAAACAGCTGATGGATGGCACACAAAACTGGAGCACGGCTTGTTTAAACCAACTACGCACAGAGAACGATCATCACTTGTCAATTGAGGCGGCATAGATACTTCTGTATGCTATATAGATACAGTATCTGCGAGTAGGAAACTTGGGCACATTTCGATTAAAGATAATGTAGGACGCTATAAATTATAATGAACAATTAAAATGATGTATGTAACTAAATTGAAACAACGTTTCCTGACATGCTTCGCTGCAAGTTATAAATACGACGACTACGATTAACATTCCCTGCTCATAAAATTGTGCATCCTGCGGGTTAATTATGATGAAGTGCGCGTAACGCACAGACAAACATATAACAATAGAGTAGAGTATACAACATAACACGATACTACAGTGACATCCATAAGTACTCGCATGGGCGGTATATATATAACGGTGTTATTTTACAATGGGCGACAATTGTTTACTGACAACGAAGTCTCGGGGAGTTTCAATTGAAACATTTTGTGCGACTTCTGCCTCGTTTTTGTTTAAATTGCATGCACAACGCTTCGACAACGATTGCGGCTTCTGTTTCTTTGTGTGTGTGTGTGTGTGTGTGTGTGTGTGTCTACTCGTGTGTGCTTGTAATTGTATCTTTAAGATAAAATCAAATTCGCAGTACTACAACTCGACACGAAACATATGCGACACTGTGACAGTTACCCCGCAATTGCTTCATTGAATTAATATATTTACTTTTTTATGAAATAAACAATAATTTTCGCTCGAATTGGTATTAAAAGGCAAACATACTGCCAGGCAGTATATATAAATATAAGTTTAAATATACATGAGTATATATATAATAAAAAGCACTGAATTTTTCTAAGTAGCACAAAATTGATCAATTTAAATGAATGCACACAAATTTCTTAATAGAGGGCGGTTCTTTGAATAGAAAGATTTTTCCTAGAACTATTTAAGTCAATTTAGAATATAGAGATGATATTTTTGTCCTCCATCTATCATGATATCATAGATCTAATCTTGAATATGAAGAGTTCATTCTATTCTCTATAGGAATTTTTTATCATCAAAGTACGAAATGTGTCAAACATGCTCTAATTAGTTGGAAAAAACCTTGAAACTCTGATGAACTTTCCTAGATAGCTTAATACTAATTTTGTGTAATTTGTTGTTTAAATATAGGGTTTATAGTTTATGGTATATGTTATACTTGTTTTATGGCTTTATATCATGAACTACCCTCGTCGTGTTGGACTTACGCTGTTGTTGTACCTCCACGCGGCATTTTGCCCAAATGACGATCACGCATTTAGGCGAATTTAGTCGAATTTGCGTTGAATTTTAGTTTGTTTTAGTTTTTTTTGTTTCGCACGGAGTGCACACGGCGTATACGCGTTCTTTTATGCGCTGCGAATACGTCACTGATCTATTTTCTATAGACTCTTTATGTAAAGCTTTTAGGTTTTCCCCACAACAAATGAAAAGCCAAATTACAATTGGATGCGAACTAAGCGAATACTCTGAAATCGAAATTGGAAAATTAATCGTCGGATTTGCAAACTACGGCAGAGCTTGACACTGAGATTGATTGATTTAGCTACGTAATTAATACATATAAATATATATATATATATCAATCGGACGTATCAAGAATCGACTTGCTAATCAGCGCGTTAATTTGTCAGTTAAGTGGAAGCGATACGAAGATGCAAAAGATTTCGTTCAGTTCAGCTCCCGACCATTCAGTTGCAAATACCGTACAGCTGTCTATTCAAATTTGCCGTGGAGTTCACGCTCTGTCAGTATTTAATTAATGTGATTGATATGTATGCAAATGCGATTCTTCTTCAACAGAAACTTTCGATCTCTTAATTGTAAGACAATAGTGGGCATCATGTAACAAGCGATGATGTGCTTAGGTGTTCCTATTAGAAACCGTAAAAAACCGAAAAATAGTTGTAAAAGCGATCCATCAGATAAACACAGACTAAACACAGACTAAACACTTTCTTTATGGTACAGTTTTAGCGCAAGGTTGTTGTTTATATCGCTTCCTTTTGTTCTCTGTTGGAACACACAACACTTAAATTAACACACACATTTGTTTTCCATTCGAATTCAAATAATGCCCGGAACCAATGCCGCAACCTATGTCCAATAGCGATCAGCAACGAATGAACAACTTCAACCAACTGAAATCGCTGGCGATTCTCATGAATCTCCCGCCCAGAGAGCGAGAAGCGTTTCTGCTTCTTCTTGAGCTTTTGTATGTTTTTTTCAAGGGATGATAATTCTGTTTGTTAACAATAAATTCGCAACGCATAATAGATTAACATTGTATTCATACAATTTGTGTTAGTTTCATAAAAGTTATATAAGTTATAAGTTATTAAATAAATATATAAAAGTAAAAGAATAGATTTTAGTTAAATGTTTAAACGAAAATCCAACGTTTACAGACTGTTTAACAGTGATATTTAAGCAAGCACTGTTGTACTCAAAATGGCAGTGTTAAACTTTGACTGAGCATGTTAAAATCGAAAAGCTTGTCTGATCGAGTGAAGACACGAACCATTAACGGCTGTTAAAATTCAAAAGAAAATGCGAATTTTGTTAGAGTCTGTTAAAGATCTTATATTTCCTGGATTTATATGAAATTTGAGCCAAATATTTAGTAAAAATAATGTTTATTCTATACACATTAGAATAATTTATTATTCGGAATGTACTTCCTTATCATTTCTTAGATAGTCAAGAAAAATAGTGATGTGACCTTGTAGTGAGAACTTGAAGAGTCTTTTGGGTAAACATTCATTCATATCAAGCTGAATCTTTGTAAATATTATAAATGAGTTTAGTTGACAGTTTAATACCACTGCAAAGCATGTGTAATATTTTTTATTAGGATTATGTTTACACTTAACTATTTATAGAAACTTATTCTATAAATATGGGAATACTTTGTGCGTAGTTGGTAATTGTGAACATGAACATCAATCAAAACATCTGTTGACGAGTTGGGAACTAATCAAACATATGAATTATAAATGAAGTTTGTTAATGCTAAACGAAACTGGGACAAATCGAGTGGGTCGGTAATTATACTCGCAGTCAGTGTGCTGGAAGAGATACAAACACACCCAGCTAATGTGCGGCCATAACACATGGAAGGGTTCATGAGACGGCAACTCCTTGAAAGTTAGTTATTTTCGGCTCAGCGCGCCCAGAAATTACTTAAAATCGAATGAAATGAGCAAAGGTTCAAGTAAAGGCCACAAAATATGTTGGATAATTACATGAGAGTGTGGGGCTGGCAAGTGTGCGCCAAAAAACAACAAAGGATACGGATAAGGATGGTGACCAATGGTTGGCGCCAACAGCAGGCACGCACGCGATCAACTGTTGAATGTATTCGTGAGTGTGTGTGTGTGTCAGACAGGGATGCGCCCACATTGTGTGTGATTTGCGAGTTGGTCGCATTAAAATAGAATTTACGACCTTAAGGGTACATGGATTAGGAAATTGGCGCGTTAAAACCAAACGGAGTACGCGAGTCTAATCCAGTTTTCCCAATCCCAATCCCAATCCCGTTCCCATTTGCCCTCATTGGCCAGTTAAGGGCGTAGTCCGTAGTTTGCGGCTCTGCATTAATTACGCGTCGTATACGCAACTGAATGGAATCCTATTGAAATGTAAATGTTACACTTACGTCCAGAAATGCCATTAGGGAGCGATTAATGTGCACAGTTTTAACGAGCTTTTCCCTAGTTGACGACTAGGTCAAGTCACAGTTTCAATGTTTCCATGTTATCCGGTTACCCGCTGAAACTGTCAGCTGAGCAATCGCTAGATGAAATAACTCGCCATGCCAATTCCCGGCTAGACAACGCGAATTGCTTCTCTCACATGGTTTCAAATTTTGCTTCTGTTTTGTTCAATTTATTTAAATGCGTGTCTGCCTCGAACTGGGAATTGTGTTGATTAGATTAGATGGAGCGCTTATTGGACAGACCCAGAAGCAGCAGCTGAAAGCGAGCAATGCCACAGCAAGTGCCTCCTTCTTAATTCTGAAGACTAAGACAAATGGAGCTTAAAGTAATTGTACGAAGGGAAGTAGTTAAACATACGTCTGATCGAATTAATCTCATACCCTTTAAATCTACCAAATAGAGTATATATAGTATATATTAGATTTGAACTTACTTTTCATCCGGTGGCGGTGGCATCTCAGTACCACTCGGTGTGCCTGGTGGCGTCTTCCCATTCTCCATAACGGCCAGTGGCGGCAACGGACTCACCGAGTTGCTATCCATGTGAAGGCAATGAATTTTGATAGTTCTGCCTGTAGCCTGTCAAAGAGTATAAAATGATATTATGTTAGAGTGTTTCATTTATTTGCTATGGATATCAGAATCCCTGTTTCCATTATGATGATCTTCCACTTCGCCGCCTGCACAATCAGCTTCTTCTTTTTTCATTTGCTGCTCATAAAAATGTTTTTTCCATAATATTTAGTGGCAACAGCAGAGGCAGCAGCAACTGTTGCTGACAGACGCGGACACGGATGTGAATGTGGATGCGGCTGTATCTGTGTCTGTATCTGTGGCAGTTGCAGTTGCAGATGGGCTGCCCATCATGGGGAGGCACTGGCAACAGCTCTGCCTGTGGTTAATGTGTGGGGGCGTAAATCTCAGCCTGGCTGCTGCTGCTGCTCCCTCAGCCTGATGCCTGGTGATGAATAGCGGCGCCGTTATATGCCACTTTTCATTACGTAGCTGCCATGTACATAAATAAGTACGAGTCTGCATTAATGTGAGTGTGTATCTCTGTGTGTGTGTGTGTGTGCATTAGAGCTGAATGACAGTCCAATCTCCTGCACATTGTTATGAGTGCTCGTGGTTATACTTTATGCGCAAATGAATTGTGCAGCGAATGCCAATTTCTGATCCAATTTTTCCTTATTTTCGTTTTCCCTTCGCTTTTCCCATTTCGTCGACATCTTGTGAAGCGCAATAGCTACTCGCATTTATGCTTGGAAATGGAAATTGAGTTTTATTTTCGGAAATTGTGGGGCGACATGCACAAATACGCGTCATACGACCATGTGAGCTGAAGGTAAAAATGCAGCATCAACATTTTTACCAGGGTGCATTGCACTTCCAACTTCCATTCATGCCAGCCAACAGAGGGTATCATAACTATTCAAAGCAGTTTGTAATAGTCAGATAAAAGTGTAAGCTATACTCTTATAGAAGTATATATAATATATATAAGTTCATCTGCTTCAGTAGCAAATCTTTCTGTATAAGAAGGTTTCTCATTTTGCTGGCCAGAAGTTACCTTATACTCTTCACCTTAGATTATAGAGTATACAATGTTCGGTGCTATTGAGTGCGAATACTTTTTTCTTTTGTTTGTTATTGTGGCCAGTGCCAGACGGGCGACGTGTAAAATTGACTATCATACGTCCGATTGCGTTCTGCAGAATCGAAGAGAGCGCCAATTTCCGACATGGATGTCGTCTCTGCCGTAGATTGAGCGACTGCGTCCCCTGTACCCAGCCTGTTATCCTCCCACCAATGCAAAACCAATAATTATACGTTCCCTTACTCTATGCGAGTTTGTTCCATTTATTGTCAGTTCATTGCACTCAAGCAGGAGACACTTGATGGACACCTCAATACATGGGAAATGTTGTTTCTAACTTCCTTTTAATTGACGCGTACTTTTCTCCTGCTGCTCCGCTGCCCAACGGAGTGGATACGCCCTGCGATTGGTTTGCATAATCGACATGTGTCCATTTCTCACGGTTGACTTGGCCAATGGCTATTGCCATTCAGAGCGTACAAATGTCCATTTCAATCGAACTTGTTTGCAGTCCCTATTTTCCATTTTACTCTCTAGACGCGGACACTTTCCTGACATACAAATTGCTATTGACCAACTGGCCGCCTCCCACTGCCCACCCCCAACCCTTCTGCTCCTAACTTAGGTGTAACACCTTAGATTTATGTATACATAAAACACAAATTACTGGAATTTATGGAAGCTATTTGTTTATATAACAACGACTCGGAGTTATTCTAACTGGAATCCAGAGCGCGCACATTCCTCTCTTATAAGAAAAAGGAGAAATAAAAGTTATTTCAGTTGAAATTCAAAAAGATCTTTAGTTCTACAGATCAACAGATTCAGAGAGGAAACATATAGTACATAAGCCTCAATTGATAATTATGAGTTTGTCTCTGTGTCGCTGCATTGCGTGTGAGAATGTTCTTATTGGACGTTCTTATTGGACGATGCCCTGATTGTGCAGCTTTTAGTTGGAATTGGAATCGGAATTGGAATTGTGTAGCGCCCACATAAGGTCTTATCAGAAAGAGACACAGGGCAGACCCAATTTGTAAAGGAAACTGCATATTATGCAATCCCGCGTCGCTTTATCCGTATCCGTGTCTCAAAAAAGAGCATCAGTTCCGCCGGATACGCACTTAAAGTATCTTTTATCTTTTGTTGGAAAACAGTTCTCACTAAATGAAATATGGTAATAGGCGGAACTAGACAAGGAACTGGCGCTCTCGAGTGGTTGAGTGAAAAGTTTATAATCCGATTAAAGGTTGTTGAATTTCGGTTTTCAGCCTTTATCGTCAGATACTTAAGCACAGCTTTCACACCCATCAACCCGATACACACACACATTTATATTCATATAGAGCAGCGTTTGCTGTTTGCTGTTTGCTGTTTGCCGGAAACGGATGGAGGTCCAGGGAATTGCAGTTGTTGTTGGATGATGCTGATGCTGTTGTTGTCACTCTCCTGCCAAACAATACAAATAAGCATTCGCAGCATAACTATAACCTACCCCAAGTTATTATCGAGTGCGCAATGCAATATTTCCGATTTGAAAACTTTTCCTATTTTTCCTATTTCACAGTTAATTTCACGTTGTTTAACAATTCATTCACGCAATGTGCAAATGTGATTCACTTCGATTAGCTCTCTAATTGCAGTTTATTTATCATATCATTTAAAGCCTAATATGCGTCCAAAAACACAAGACTCTCTACGAATTCGATACCCAAACACAGCTCCGCTCCGTCCACTCGCCACGAATGCTGTAACCGAACTAAATTGGCTGCCGCCTGCCGGCTGCCGGCGGTGCACGACGAACCGGGAACGCTTTCGGAGTTCCGACGTCGCGTCTGTGCGTTACAGTGGGACCAAAGTGATTGCGAAATGGTGGAAAATAGTTAATGGCGCATTTGTCGCGATTGAAAGCGATTTGTTTAGTTCAACGAATCGGAAAATTTTTCTATTGTTTTTATTAATTTGCAAGCTCGAAGCAAATGGAGTTTATGCAGGGAAAGGGGAAGGGATTTCTATGGATTCCTAGGTGGATCTACTGAATTAAGTATCTCTTCTATCTACTTAAGTTGTTTCCCAGTTGGATCTACTACTTTCAGCATCTCTTGTGTCCATTATGTCTGTCCCTAAGGCGATTTCTGCTTTCTCTTTATCATTGTTTCTGCTCTTCCTCTCTTTATCGATTCCTCAGGTCTTGACGTTCTGTGTTCCTTCTGATAATGTATAGTAAGGGTTCCCAGGTATCTTAAACTGACGATTTGGCTACATGTAGTTATACTTCTCCAACTGATGAACGCCTTTCCAAGCACAATCTCTCATATTATATATAAATAGACACTACACAATAAAGTTTCGATAAGTTTTATTTGCATCAGTTTAAACATGTATATATGGTATATATAGTATATATATTATATCAAAGTTTAATAAACAAACAAAGACTCATAAGGAACTAAAACACAAAGATCTAAAACTTGTAGATACTTTCAATTGACAATACAATTAGATTTTATATATAAATTCACGAGTGAATGGACTAAACACGCATATAAAGAAGTATATATAAATATGTATATATACGATATATAATATAGCTCTGTGGGATTTACTTGATATTCAAGAGATTTATTGTCATTATTTAAATATCTGAATCTAAGTACAGATCTCCTCGAATGGTTTATCTCTATGCTACAAGTACAAGTATGCCGCACTCTAGCTTCAGCTTTACCCGAAGGATAATAAGTATGTCTTGTATAATTATATGGTATGGATAGTATGGATAGATAGTATGGTATATGGTATATGGTATATGCTATATGGTATGTTGGGCTTATCAGAGACATAGACATCGCAAGCTAAGAACTCAATTATATATTAACTATATATAAAATAATAATTTAAGCGAGATTCTACAGGTATGTATAATTCTGGCCAAAACGGCTTCTTCAGCTAATCCAGCTTCTAATCCTGATTCCTTAGAGGCCTGGCTTGGTCTTGTCCACGCTGGTAAAACTGGCTGTGCTGCCCGCCTCGGAGGACACTGGGCTGCCGCTCCTGGGTGTGGTCTCCGATGGTACGGGACTCGCTGTGCCGCTTGGAATATCCAGACTAGTTGTGGTATTGCAGGGAATCTCCTACATAGCGATAGATTATATTAGAAACGTTTAGTCTTTAGGGAATGTAATCCAAACTAACCTCATCGGCAGCTGTCTTGGTGGTGACAGCCTCTGTGATGCACTCCTCGGGTGCATCCTTGGCGTTCTCGGCCCAGCACTTTAGGAACTCGACAACGTCCGCATGGCAAAAGTTTTCGGCCTCGTCTATGGGCAGGTTGCCCCAACGATCTTTGGGATTGTGCGGCACCTGGCACTGCTCCAACAGGAACTTGACACACTCCAAGTGACCCTCAGAAGCGGCCAAATGCAGAGCAGTGCGTCCATCATAGTCGGCCAGGGTGATGTCCATGCCAGAGAGGCGATGACGACGCAGGGCTGTGACATCACCGCTGGCAGCAGAGAAGAGTAGATTGACAATGGAGAGACCTTTGGTCTCATAGCGGTGCTTGCGGGGATCCTTCTTGCTGGACAGATGCTTCAGGTTGTCGTAGCGATGGAAATTGAATATGTTGACCAGCTCCTCACAGAACTGCAGACCGCGCACGGTATTGCCCAGCTGATCCAGAGGCGGTGACCAGGCAAAGATGCCCATCACATTGGGTATGACCAGCATGATGCCACCGCTGACGCCCGACTTGGCTGGCAGACCCACCTTGAAGGCAAACTGTCCGGAGTAGTCATATGTGCCGCAGGAATGCATGATGGAGAGCACGTCGCGAATGACTTCGGGCCGGAAGACCTTCTCCTCTGTGGTTGGACAGATGCCGCCGTTGGCCAGGCTGGCAGCTATCACAGACATGGCCTCGCAGTTGGTCTCCATGGAGCAGCACTGGAAGTAGTAGTCCATCACTTCCTTCAAGTTGGTGCGCTTGGGGAAACACTTGTTCTCTCGCATATAGAAACCCAGGGCGTAGTTACGATCCGCTGCCTCCCGCTCGGAGAGGAAGACGGCGTTGTTGAAGCCGATGTACTCGCCGCCGGACAAGCGCTTGAACCAGGACATGGTGTAGTCGAAGATCTCCGCAGAGGTCATGTCGGGTTTGACCAGTGCGTTCATCAGCGAGCAGGTGAGTATAGCACCAGCATTGATCATGGGATTGTGCGGTTTCTCTGTGGAAGATTAAGGATTAGCTGATGATTAGCACTTGTGGGTGTTCACTTACTGTTCTGATCCAAGATGAGTTCGTTGAAATTGCGACCACTTGGCTCCTGTCCCACATATGAATGCACCACCTTTGGTCCAATCTTCTCCAGAGCTATGGCATAGGTCAAAGGCTTGCTGCAACTCTGAAGTGTGAAGGGTTCCTCGACATCGCCAATGGAGTAGCGCTGCCCGTCCACAGTGCAGATGCTGACGCCCCAGAAGTTGGGGCTATAGCGAGACAATTGGGGAATGTAGTCGGCTATTTTGCCCAGTGTATTGGTCTTGCAGCGGCAGTAGATTTCCTCAATGTCCTTGACGAAGCTCGAGAAGTCTGGGATTACGAATTGTTGTCGGAATGCTTTTGCGATCAGCACAATATTCGGCGAGACGACACTGGAAAGCAACAAGGATTAGCTCTATGTGGGATTAGGATTAGCTGAAACTTACGCCTTGAATGTCTCCCGATTCAAGTGTTGCGTCTCTGCAGAAGAGCCTGTCTCATAGTTGTTCAGCTTGTGCACCTTCTTAAGGTTGTCCATCAGCTCACGTACACGCGGATCATTACGGCGTATGCCAGTGGTCTTCAGTCCGGCCAGGAACTTGCCCATCGAAATGAGTCCAGTCTCCTCACTGGCGAACATATCAAAGAGCACATCCTCCGCATTTCGTTGCTCCTGTTCCCGGTGACTGTGAAATTTCAAAACAATCTTCTCAATTAGCGAAATATTTCCCAAAATCCCAAAATAAACCAAATACGAGCATCAAAGCTGGTTTAGAGCATTGTTAATTGATGGTAGGGGTAGCCAACTTTGAGGTTTACAAATATTTAGCATGCGTATGTGGATAAAAAAGCGAAAATCTACAGATCTACAGTAAAAAATCGAAATCTATATAAACGCAGGGAAAATAATAAAAACAAGTTCTGCGGAGGTGGTAATTGTTTTACGGCCCGGACTTATTTTGGATGAACTCCCAAAGAGTGGACTAAAAATAGTCTGGCACGTTTCTTGAGTCAGAGATTGGGTTGCTGTGTGTGCAGGATTGATGAGGTTGACCGTGTCAAATTGATCAAATTTTAGACTGCGATTCGTCAAGCTCTCAATTATCAATGAAATATAACTATATATAGATAATATTTTGTCAGATTTCAATTGATTTCAATTGGAGTGTTTGTATATCTATAATATATATATATATATATATGTGTGAGTGTGTGTGTGTGTGTGTGTGTTGGGGAGATACTATACTATATATAAAGAAAAAGCTACGGAAACAAAGAAATTTACTCACGGCCTTATTGAATAGTTGCGTCGTTGAATTCTAAGGGAATAATAAATACATATAGAGTATATATATACAGATATATATATATATATATATATGGGTGTATAATTGGTGATTAAACGTGCCGATTTACATGTTTCCATATGTCGTGTAATAAACGCTAAATCAACGCAATTTCGTAATCAAACACATCATATTTCAGGGGGCGTGTCTAACTGTCTGACTCCCTATCTGTCTGCCCCTCTCAGTACTATTTTTATGGTTAATATCGCCCATAAATATGCAATACACTCGAATTACACTCGCTTTACCTGATAATTGCGGATATGGTGCGTACTATGGTGCCCCGACGATTCTGCAGGGAGATGCCTTCGATGATCTCCTCGATCATGGCGGCCGTCTCTGTGGTCTCCTGCTCTTTGCCCCGCCTATAGGTCTCCTCGCGGTTCTTCGCCTCTGCATCTTCGCTCTGGCGCTTCAATGCATCGATTTCCTCAGTCAGCACCATGGCGTATACGTTATATTTCTCTATATATGTGTATTGGTTGTATATCTGGATTGAGTCTGTGTCTAGCGCTCAACTGTTGCAAGTTTAATGAAAACAACGCTCAGCGGGCCGGCATTTTTATACATTATCCGAATGTGTGACTTTTTTTTATTGTTGTTGTTGTTGTGAGACGGAGCACACATCCCACAGAGAGAGAGAGAGCAAGAGTGTGAGAGAGAGGGACTGGAGTGTAGAGACAGTATGGGACTGGGATGTGCTAATTTCTAAATCATGTTATTGCCAATAAAATAAATTAATTAACTCCCTTTTCTATACGGGTTCGAGTTCGAGCTCGGGCCAGGTAAACACATGAAGCTATTTGTATTTGTAAGTACGGGCATTATAATACCATTATATGTACGCCACGGGTGAATAGGTGTGATTTTATAGCCTGTCAGAGCTCTTTTATGGAGGACGCACACACAATGGAACCCTAACTGTTGCCTGGTGGAGCACCTTGGCCTGATAAGCGCTGCCCACGTCAGCCTAAGAACTTTGTAGCCAGCCGATAAAGAGGCCACTGAGTCACTTCACCCACTTCACATAGTTTCCGCAATTACCTGATATATTTGGTAATCACTTTGATGAAGGTCGCCTTTTGGCTCTTCGTGCAGATTCCCGCTACCATTTCGGCTATGATGCCCGCATCGATGAGATCCGCATCATCCTGTACGCGATCTCTTTTCGCATCCGCCTGGTGTTCCTCCTCCTCCTCGTCGTCTGCCTTGGCGCCATGCTGCTTGACCAGTTGGATGAGCTCCTCGTTGGTCATCGACTTCAGATCATCGAGTATCTTCTGCCGAATGCTGTCCTTGAACTGCGCCGCCTCCTCCGGCGTGTAAGCATCTAGAGGCAGTGGCGCCTTCTCCGTCGCATACTGCAACAAGCTCAAACTGCGTTCACCCATCTTCGATCCCATTTGCAAACAGTTCGTAATCTTTTTTGGCAATCTCTATCAGTATTTCACTGCTCTTAAGCACTTGTAGCCTGTGGCACGTCGTAGCCGAAATGAGCGCCCGATTGGCCGGGCAACAGTTTTATATGTGTAGTTGGCAGAGCATGCGGACCATATAACCATATAACCAGACCAGACCAGAGCAACAGACCATCCAACCATGTTGTACTCGCAATTGAGCGAATTTCGATTTTATCTTCATTTAATAAACGTATGTTAATTTATTTTTATGCCCCGAGATTGATATCAATTAACGCGTATGGCGCATAGCCCAACCCTCAAAACAGACACATTAAAAATGGCAAATTGAGAGCAGTTGCTGGCTGGGAGTATAGGGAAGGAATTGGCAGTTAAGCCCGATTTGAATATATGAGTTGAATCAGACCTGAATCGGGGTAGAACTATAGGCAAGATGTATTTACTGGGTAAAGTTTTAATAGGAATTTATATCTTCCACTCAATCTGTCATTGACTGCATTTACAGGGTATGAGATAGTCTTAGATACCCCGAATCGAAGCTAAATCATAGACAGAACCTATAGGTAAAGTTTAAATATAAATGTATATGTTTTACTCAATCTCTTATTGTGTGATTTTCCAGGGTATGAGATAGTCTTCTACTCCGAATACTCCGAATCGATGTTAAATGATAAGCAAGACATATAGAAATGATCAATTTGAAACCTACTCTCTGTTAAGTATCAATCTTAATAGTCTTCACTCCCCTCTATATTCAATTATAGGGTATCTTATAGTCTAATATTGTAACTGAGCGTCCTTGCACCTAAGGTTTAGTTTGGTTAGCAGAAAGCAGCGAAACAAAAACAGATCCAATGATGTTTGGCATGCATCCCAGAAACAAAAAGCAAGAATATTGTGCATAAAAATACGCAGCGAACAAGGTAAATATTTTTGTGAAGAAAAAAACAATATTTATTTATGAATAATATAAATATAAATATGTAAATACTTTGTTTCAAAACAGAACGCTAATTGTGCGAGTCAACGATTGCGGGTGGATTTGGATGCGATTATAAATAGCTCTGTCAATGGAGAAAAGTTTCTATAAATGCAGCAACTAATTGTTTGTGTTACAGTTGGTGACCAGCACCAAGTGCAATGTGGATTCGATACCGTATCCAGTCTAGTTCCAGTTCTATATTGATACTATTCATTTAAGCCCTGTGGCGTGTGTCTTGATGCCCCCAAAGGAAGTGCAGAGAGGAGGCAGAAAGGGAGCGGTGATGGATCAGTGAGGGATCAGTGAGGGAGCAGTGAGGTATCAGTGATAGATCAGTAGGGGATGCAGAGAGGGAGCAGTGAGGGAGCAGTATGAGATCAGTAAGGGAGCAGTGATAGATCAGAGTCCACCAGAGCAGAGTGCTAGGTGCCAATGAAAGGCTCAAATATTTTGCAATTATATTGTTAATTATTGAATGCATATTGCGAAAGTGCGTTGTTAGTGTGAAAATTTCTAAAAATTGTGCAATACTCGCATGTTTATGATATCTAAGATCTATATAGAGATTCATCTCTCTCTCTACTTACAGTTTGGCATCCTCGCAGGGTTTGGTTCCAGTGCTTGTGTCATAGAACGACAATTTGCGATTGGCAAAAACCAAATTCAACAACGGTGGCGTTCGCAGTTTCTTCTGGAATGTTGAATATATATATGGAAAAGGTAAGAGAATTTAGATATATTTCAGTTAACAAATTTTAGGCACGTTTCATACAAATATTTCAAAAGAAAGATTTCACAACATTTTTTGGCTTGACACACGTACAATCATTCTGAAGCGTTGTGACATTTTTCACCTTCGATCTATCCACTGAGACTATATAAATCAAAGTACTTAACAATTTGCATATTGACCGACTTTATATAGTCTTGTATTACAGTTAAATTGCATTTATATACACACACATATACATACATATAGTATATTCTTATAAGAAACCCCTAAAACGCTGCAATACGAGCAGACTCTTATGCTCAATTATTACCTGAACGAACCGGGTGAACAATGTGGTGAGCACCATATTTTGTTAAATTTTAAAAGCTACAATTTTATTTAAAAAAAGGTTTAGTCTGTCAAGGTTTTCTGTAGGCTTACTTCGATGTGCATACGATAAACTGAATAGCATCAGTAGAATCTTAACTTGGGTTACCTTCACTTGGACTTTAGACCAAGTTTTGCTAGAAGTCTCAGTATAACTCTAACATAGGTAACTTCTTCAAGGAGTTGTCAATAGGTTTGTTCAGATATGGCTTTATTTCTGGATAGTGGATCATCTATTATTGGCAGCATTTATGTAGAGGTAGATAGATATTATATCTCCCAGATAGATCTATAATTTTGTAGCCTTCTTTCTTCTATAAAAGCTGAGACTTGATGAATTTGCCATATATCTATCTGTATTCATCGCATTTGTATATAATGTATTCATGGATAAGAGGCATATCTATTATTGGGAGTATGTATCTAACAGATAAAAGACATATAGAGACGCATATCACAAATCATTTCTTCAATTGATAATGTATCTCTCAGATACATCTATAGTTTGGTAGACCTCTCTTAAAGCTTAGACATGATGAATTTGCCTTACAGCCACACTCATCGCATTTATACATAATATGTACATATATACATATATAGACCTTATCAACAGGTGAATCAATCACAGGTATGATGGATAACCATAGATATCTGTGTATATACTTCAACTAAGAGGGTTCCATTGTTTAACTTTTGTCGATCAACTTAAGTGAATCAACTTTTCAGTAGTAATGACTACATATTCTAGTAAGAGATAGTATACCCATTATCTAATCCAATCATTGGGCTTAATGTATTGGGAATTTGCAGTGCAAATGAAGCACCTGGGACAAGAGATATTGGATTACTCGTTCCCCCAGTGTCCGTCCGCATGACATCAACTTGGCGCCTGACAACAGGCGGGAAGTCAATTTGTTAATTGAACGGTTAAATAATTGGGAATAGATTTCGTATGCGGGCCCAATGTCAGTGGAATATTTTGGCATTATCTATCTCTAAAACTGAACACGTGCATTTGCATACTAACTTAATAAGCTTTACGACGGCCCAAGATAAAAATATGCCAGACTGCAAACAAAGTCATGTGAATAATAGAAGATAGCAGCAGCTGTGTCGCCTTACACTTCGTTGAAGTGAATTATAATTAAATATATTCATTTAAATATCGGAGTAGACTATGGCATAGTCAACAGTTCGATGTGATCTATAGATAATGCTCCAGTTGAGGATTTCTGACTATGATAAAGCCGAAAGGCATAACTAAGAGATAACTAGAGAGAGTATCTTTTACACCGTGACTTACCAGTATATATTTATAAACTTATTTAAAATGGATCAAAATATATATAAAATAATGAAAATATATATATACCTATATAGGTATCATATATACTATATAAGCTTTCGTTTAATATATAAAATTCCAAATGTTAAATAAACTTGATCTGCGTATGATAATTCTAGCTGCTATTGTCTCTGAGTTCGACTCGTTTATTCGGACAAAAGTACAGATTGAACTGATTGAATCAACTCATCTCTTTTCTCTCTCCGTTACATATTAATCCTCAACTTTAATGTACCATTTATATGCAATTATGTAAGGGTATTAAAACGTTTCTTTTGGTACTTAATGTTTCTGCAGCTTTCACAAATGACGCACGATTTGCGAATACTTTAACAATTGATCTTCAAAAATATCGAAGACAGCAAAACATCAAGACAACAACAATTAAATAAGTACATACTTAGACGATATATACTATACACATACATATCTATGTATATATATCTTGTTGTTGTCTCTGTTGCATCTGTTTATTTGACGATTTGCGCGCAACAAAGCGCCCACGTGATCTGCGAGCTGTGAGGGGCTGGTTTTGACAGTCAAATTAGTAATACATATATCAAATATACACATACATATATACCTATATATATATATATAGTATATGTCCATATGTATATAAACATAGAAATATTATTTTCTTCCATGGCAACGACCGTCTAACTGCAAAATCGTTTGATGCCAGGTGATAAAATTAGCGATGGACATCGAAAGAATTTCTCAAATAAGGCATACTAAAATCTGAATAACATATATATATATATATATACATATGATCTTTATGCAGATCTTTCTGGAATTGAAAGTATCGAAACAGGTTTCGTTTTCTTTGGGTATTATAACAGTTTTATTCATACTACTATTCATTCGAACGATAGTTCCCAGTTCTGATAAAAATTGCTAATTTTAAGAGCAGAGCCAAATATTTATATATGTACATATCTAGACTTTTTATGTACACACACACACACACATAGTGTATGTATATATATGTATATGTATTCACGTTCGTTTGGATTTCTTTTGCGCTATTTTTCTCGTGACTTTGACATGCTGAGAGATCTGTACACATGTATTATAAATATATATATATATATGTATGGTACATGATTCAGTTATTAGAACCTGTGTTTGGGTAAATATTTTGGATATACCTCGTATAGGATTATATGCGCAGTTATTCATTCAGAAATTCACAGATTTTCAATGTCATGGAACATATTCTTATCAGACATTTTTCATATTAGATTTATTAAATTTGCCAATTGAACTTTGAAACCGATTTATTATATAGATAGTCACGACGTCATAATTAACATCCCAATCTGATTTGCAGTAGTCACGGCGTGATTAATCCCTCGATAAGATAACGATGAAAGCTCTGATAAAAAGAGATTCCTCGGGCACATAAATTTTGGATGAATTATCTAATGAACGAGTATATCATTCACAAGATAAGTACTACTATTTACACGTCTCACGAAATAGAGCATTTTTCTAGTGTAACCTTGTTCCAGACATACGGGTATATACAATGGGTCAACTAGGAACTTTATCTGGTAAATGTGGATCGGGTTCGTTCCGCCGAATATTTCTATTTTTAGTTTCTTCGTTTGTTTTCTGCTGTTTACTCGTTTGCATAAATATTCAAGAACCGAATTCAAATGAGGTAAAATAATGTTTATTATAATCGTGTGTGTGCACTCACATAAGATACACACACACACACACTCACACACTCATATAGGAAGCACTCTTGTTTGCCCATGTAAAAATCAATAATAACGTGATGTAAAATTTTCGTGGCCCAAACGAATTAACGTCTCTTGTGGGATTAGGGCAAAACATCCCCTATAGAATCAGCTGTGCGTCCGGAGTAGTAGTTACTCACCTCAGCTTTGATTTTCTCCTGCACGTCTTTGCCAGTGTGTCCGAATCGTGTGCGCTTCAAGAGCTCCTCCCGGCTGTAGACATCTACGTTAATCTTGCTGGTTTTGGCGTCCGCATCGACTAGATCCAAGTCTGTTGCCGTTGCCTTGGTTCTCCCTTGGATCAGCACTAGGCCATTGACTAAGGCGATTCGATTGCTGCCCTTGACCGTGTGGCTCCTTAACAAACGGAGATTCAGATTCGCAAGCGTTGGAACACCTTTAAACATTATCACAAATAAGCTTTTGGCTAATGACTTTTGGCCTAATGACGTAGTCTCAGTCGCTTTCTCAATGCTCGATGAACGTGTTAAGAGTGAAAGACCTTTCGTATTCGCCTGCTAACTGGTGTATCTTGTATCTCGTACTCGTAGTTTTTAGTTTGTATCTCGTATCTCGTGGTTTTGTGCGTGGTCGCGTTTCTGCACATGCGTTCTCTTTGGCTACTCACAAGGTACTGGTGCGACTGTCGTGCAAAGTTATAATCAGCTCGGCACGCCGGTTGCGACCACACCAGAAAACAGCACCAGCACCAGCACCAGCAAGAGCAACAACAACAACATAGACGAGGGCGACGGCGTCACCAATGCCAACAAGCAGCAACAGCAGCAGTTGAGACTTCTTTCAGCTCTTGCGTGGCATTCGCTTGTGACTTGTGAGTAAGCGTTCTGCCCGGCAACGGAAATGCGAAACTCGCTGAGCGAAAACGAAAACGAGAGAGAGGGAGAGGTAGAGAGGTAAAGAGAGAGATTGCTCATGCGGGTGGTTGCTTTTTGGCTACTTGGCAACGTGGGTGGAATATCCAGCGCTCTCAGCTGACCACTCGCACTGCCAATCCTCTAGGGGGCTCGACCAGTGACATCACTTCCAATGCTTATGTAAAATACAAAGTTTATTTTATAATATCTTTCGCTTATGCTAAACAATCTTCACACTGAACGATAGGAACAAATCGTTCAGTCGTGCTCAGTCGCTGTGCGGAATAACAAGAAACAGGGCAGACATTAGCTGCAGGTAATCCTCCTCGACCAGCTGCACCTGGGACAGCTCACAGTAGCCGGGCTCCGTTGCTGGAGGGAAGTATTGGATGTCAGACAGCTCCTCCTCAGTTGGCGGAGCAATATGCAGACGCCTTCTGGTTTCTATGTGCGTGCGTGGTGTCTCCTCCATGTCGTCTTGGCTTGTGGCCATATTATAGGAACCACTCGGCGCTGCAATGGGACTCAGCATACTGGAGGTGGAAGGTGCAATCTGCTGCTGCTGCAAATGTAGACGCCGCACGACGTTGACGCGCAACTCGTTTGTTGTGCTGCTGCTGCGACGCACTACGTCAGTGTTGCTGCGCTGGACGTTTGCCACTGCGTTCGAGGAGCGTTCTGCATCTGGCTGCTTGAATTTCATAAGGCCGTGCTTGCGACGCACCCAGCGGCAACGGGAGTCGCGATAGTCTACGATCACTTTACGCTTCACAAGCTCATGAAAACTAAGCAGCTCGCTGCCGATATCGCGGCGTACAATTTGCTTCCAGCGTGGTTCCAGATCTGGCAGGCGAATCACGTAAATGCTCTGCGTTGCCACCAGCATAAGCAGATGTTCCAGAGCCACAAGGCACAGCTGGCCATCTAGATTAGACAGCAGCTCGTTCGAGGGACACGCAACTGATGAAATCGAATTAGCTGACAAGGATTTCATAAAGCTGCGATCGCTTTGACTCCTGTCGCCTGCAGTGGATACGTTGTTCGAGACGTCACCATCCTCCTTCCTTGGGAGTACGTTAAGCGGAGCCTCATTGAAGACGTGGTTTTGCTGCAAAGAAGATTAGACATGGAATTCAATGACATCACATTTTGGGAATCCTCAAGAAGCAAATTTAATAAGCGATGAATATGCCATACGCTTATTAGCCATCAATTAACACCAGTTGACCAACTTGACAATCGTTTCTCCATCAATTATCACCTTGGACTCTCTCATCATAATATTCACAGTCGAATAACATCTACATACCATGTTAAGGGCTTTCACGTAGATGGTGATCATGGTAAAGACCATATCGAAGGTTAGCGTAACATTAGTCTCGTTGAGCTTGGGAGCACCAAATTTGACGTCCAGTATGGCCTGCCACTTGTGTGGCTCGTAGTAGCTACAGCACAGGAGATCCAAGAGATCAGGGCTGAATCTTTGCAAGGCCTTCACACAGTAGATGATGATGTCTGTAAGACTATGAGAGATGATTAGTATTAAAAGATTCGTTGTGCTTGGCAATGGGGTAACTTACTTATTGTAGGCGTTGATGATCTCATCGTCAATGACAATGGGATCCATGTTGCGCAGCATTTCCAGCTGAGAGCGTCTGCCGGCAAGCAGGCACTTTAGATTCCTCTGCTGATGAAACATGGACATGGAGTGGCACATTAAGCCCTGGACTGCGTTCTGCGTAGTTAAAGAGATTGGATTGGTTGATAGATCTAAGATTAGGTTCTCTTTATGCTCACCATGACATTGAAAAGAGATGAGGAATGATCCTGGCTCCACTCCTTGTGATGCTCTGTGAGACAGGCGACTAATGAAATGGCTGCCTTGATCAGCAGCATGGCCGCAGGCTCCAGCGACTGCTTGCCCAGCAGCAAAGAGTCCATCAGGTACACCTCATGTATGCCCACAAACTGCAACGCCTCCTGCAGGAAGCATTTCTTGTGCTTGTCATAGATTATGTTGACCAGTTCAATGCCACGTGCATAAATGGGCCACCACTGCTCCATGGTCCAGGCATCGTTGCCGGTCTTCGTGAAGTCGTATCTGTTTTGCAATAGCTCACGTGGTGGCAGCAGCTTAAGCCAGAGATGCTCCCCAACATCACAGTGGAGGAACTCTATCGAGCAGTTGCTCTTGGCGAAGACGATCAGCACATCCAACAGCTGCATGCTGAGCACCTGCTTGTGGTACAGTGGCAGTGTGTAGGCGATGCAGCGCAGAAGACGCTGGAATAGGCGTGCAGAGACAAAGGGCAGATCCCAGTTGCCTGGTCCGTCGACATTGAATATGGTGGCCACTGCCTTAAGCAGGTTTAGGCACATAACCAACGAATTGGATGATATACTGGCAGTAGAATCCTCTGTCGCTGGCTGCGTTAAAGATCGCTGATACAAATTGATGGCCTTCTCCATATCATGTAGCTCCGTACCGATGATGCTGACCACCGAGTTAAGGAAGCGTAGGGCAATCGATGAGTCTTTAATAAGCAAATCTGTGTAGAGATGGGCACATTTCGTGATGATGGCCAGGCAGGCTTCCTTGGCGCGCACATGCAGATCTTCGTAGCAGGAACAGATGCGGCTCATCAGTTGCAGCAGCTGCTCCATAAGTTCCTGCTCCTCCTCGGCATTGCTCGTGTACGCGTGCTTAAACCTCAACAATATGAAGATGTACAGCTCAGCCAGCATGATAAACGGACGCATATCATCCAAGTAGTTAGCTCGGTCGACGAGCACTGTCAGACACTTCTGGGCCAGCAGCTTGAACTGTGCATCGGGTATGGTTATAAACGTTGGCTGCTTCTTCAGCAGTATTATAATTAAGTCCTTAAATGATTGCAGGCAGCATATCCAATCCGGTAGATCATCTGTCGGGTTCTGCGCAGCCGGTACCTTAGGCATATTGAAGACGTAGTTCAGCCACGGCTTAAAGCAGTCGGGCTCAAAGAACTTTTTGAGCACCTCAAGTAATTTGGGGTTCTTGTTGTTGCCCGTGCAGTAGACCTCAATGGAAACAATGTTGATCAGTTGCGTGTAGACGCGAACTTGCGGCTGAGTAGTGTGTTTACTGAAGAGGGGACTGCATAGCTTTGTCCAGAAGTCCGGCTGCTTGAGCAGCTCGTCCACCAGCATTTGCAAATTATGCTTCCAGAGGGAGTAGAAGATGTTCATTATTTTGCAGGGCAGCATCTGGTGTATGGTCAATGGCTCGGCCTCGAGTGCATCGAGAAACTCCCTCATGTAGGTGACAATGCTATCGCCTATGCTTGGGGCACATTCCTTGCCAAAGAAGGATCGCTTGTCGTTTGCGTAGTTCACTTTGAAGAACGCCTCTGTGACACCAGGCTGCTTCGCTATGCACGCATCCACCAGTTCCAGTATGGCTATTTTAACCGAATCGCTCTCTAGGTCATCGGGCAGCTTCTGCATGAACGTCAGCCGTATCTGGTCGGCCTCCATGTCCAGGCAGGCCAGCAACGACATATCAAACTCCAACGCAATGCGCTTTAGCAGTCGGCACGATACAATAGGCAGCCAGCGGTCAAATATGTTGCTCATGTAGCTGCACACAGTCGGTATAATCCGAAGATTGTCCCTTTGCTTCGGTTGCGTATAGATGAGTGCTTCCAGGGGTGACAGGGTGTTGTTTGAATAGACGTGACTCTTCAGGCACAGCAGCTGCATGAGTATGCGCATAGACAGTCGCACTAGCATCATCATACCATGCGGCTGCTGCTGCATCCAGTTTGTTTCCAGTTCCATTGTGTACTGTACAAAGGCATTGCCCACGCCAACAAATCTAAGGAAAATAAGACAATCAAAAAGAGCTCTGGGTATAAGTAATAGCCGAATCAATATACCTTAACAATATCAATCCGTTGTCCAGATTTAGCAGGGAGTAGACACAAACATTGCGTAGTAGCTGTTGCTGCTCACATACTGTTTCGCTGGAGGCGGTTATGTCGAAGATGTCGCAAATAAAGCTGAGCACCTCGAAGTAGATCTTATTCTTTTCCAGGTTCGATCTAAAATACCAGGTGTGTAGATGCGGGAACACGTCGCGCAGCAGAAATATTAATCCTGGGATCTCTACTTGCAGGTAGCGCTTTCGCTTCAGTTTTGTGTAGGTGCGCAGGAAGCTGAGGTAGGCCAATAGAAAGTCGTAACGTTCCTGTTTCCTCTCCACATTATCAATAACAGAACCCAGAAATCGTGACTCAAAGTACACGGCACTGGCGTATAGCTTGTAGTCCTTGAGCGATCCTTTGCTAATGCTGGGCAGTATGCAGAGATTACTGACACGCGTAAAGATCTCCTCGTCGACCAAGGGTAGCAGTGCCGTGCACACGTTTAGGCAGCTGGACAGCAAACCAACTGGTGGGCACTGAACGCTCTTGAACTTGCTCAGCAGATCAATGCACATTTCCGTTGGGTGAACCATCTCAGCGGTGATGCCGGCAATAGTCTTGGTGCGTTGTACAGCCACTACCATGTATTTAAGACCAGCTTCCACTCGAAGTATGCGCTCATTTGAATCAAAGTCACCATGAAGGTGCGCCGTTTCGCGGAGCAGGCAGTTTATTTCGTGATGGAGGGCATTAAAAAAGTTGACATTGCAGCGAAAATGCATGTAGAATCCGTTTGGATGCCTTACAGCTCTGCAGCTAGTGCCAGCAGGAATAGTGTAATCGATGCGCGGAAATGGGTTCACCGGGCTGGTCAGTTCATATTCATCTGAACCCATTTCATTAAGCTTGTGCTCTTGTTCATCATACAAAAGCGCCAGCATGGGCAAAGATTCTAGCTGAGTTTTGATCTGTGGAAAAACGCAGACGATTAGAAAAGTTTGTATAATCTGTATAATGTTAACTTACATAGTTGCCTTGCGATCCTTTGGCCAGGGCCAGAGCCATTTTAGCCAGGTTGGTGAATTGCAGCGGAAAGTTTTCTAGAAGCGTATTGTACAGTGATCGTACGCCGTCGTCTGAAAATTATAAAGAATGGGTATAACATACACATTGTTAAGCAAAAGAGCAACAAACCTTCTCGTTTGCAGAAGTCTTTGGCCAACTGTGGCCAGGACAACAGCTCGCAGAGCAACTCGTAAATACCCTCATAGCGTGCGCAGCTGCCATCGCCGTCAAAAAGGTCGCATAGATTACACAATTGATTGTAAATAGTTTTTCGTACAATGCGGGACAAGAGGCTGTCATCGGTGAACATCGGATGAGTGACAATTTCGTGAAGTTCGACAAAGCATTTTAGTTCCACTGCGCGTTTGGCCAATTGCCGACAACGCAGCAGACTGGTTGCATCTTCTGCGTCGTTGGTGCCTCGCAGGCGCAAGAGCATCCATGCAAGCAGCAATGGTCCGTGCTCTGCTCGATGGTGCATTCTGGATATTTCATCTTGTAGATCTTCAATGATGTGCTCAATAAGTTGTGCATTGTCGTTTGGCTGTTCAAAGTCCAAACACTTTAGCAGCAAAACCAATTCCGAGTAGGTTAGATTCTTAATCAGCTCCTGATGGTACACATTGTCCTCGTCCAGGTAATTTTGTATGCGACCAAACGAGTGTTGCTTAATCGTCGAAAACAGTCGCTTGATGTGCACCCGGCCAAACTGCATGTGCTGGCTAAGGAGCAGCAGGATATGCAGCACTTCATTTGTTTCGCGTGCATTGCGCTCCGACCAGCTGGTCAGTTTTTCTGTGAAGTGAAAGCATTCTCCAGCCAGAAGCTTGCGCGGCGGCAGCTCGTTGATCAGGCTGTCAAGCTGATTGAGATATGAATCTAAAAGACGCGGCAGAGTCAATTTTTCCAGTACTTCTTTGTACTCGTTTTGATATGGATGATTGGGTACTTTATAGAATACTAGTAAGTTTTTCATAATCTTCAGCACAATCATACGTTCCAGAGAATAGTAATGCCTTATGTCTTCCAATAGTTTGGCCATGTTTGTCTCGGTAGCAATGAGTTGTGTGAGCATGCTGGCGGAGCCACGGTACTCCTTGGTTAAGTAGTAGCATAATATTTCCCAGCACTGTGCCGACTCCAAATTAAGCAGCTCCTGCACACGCTCTGTAAAGGGAAGCAGTTTCTCCTGTTTCTTCTCTTTCAGCATTGTTTCCAGCTGCACACTTGATGCGTTTTTTGGCTTAAATTGAAGCACGCCAGCTTCAAGTTCTGGCAACACATCCAATAGCGCTCCCCGTACTGTGGCCTTAGGAGTCTCATAGTGTATTCCAGACACCATTTGCCATAGACGCTTCCAATCATAGCTAAGAAACAAAATAATCACTTGTAGCTCTTTTCAAAGAATTAGTTTCTCTACTTACATGGCAGATTTCTCGGCTGTAGGCATTTTACGGAGCTTAACAACTACACAACAAATTAAATTTTAGGTAAATCCGAGACTTTTGACTATCTAATATATTTAACAACAGTTCAACACGCGCAATTTCGCTGCATCGTAGACTGCCAACTTGGCGAAATTAGCCGGCAAACGGTTATGCATGTGGCAACGCTAACAGCAGTCCACTCAGCTGATCATTTGCAGCGTTGCCAGACAAAACGTTGAGATTTGAAATGCGCGTAACATTTAGATTACTTACGTACTAAATGTTCTCAGACGGATGCTTATAGTGTGAGTTATTGATTGAAATATGTTTATTATATATATTGTAATGAAAATAATAAATAAACACTAAGCAGTATACGAGATCTTTGTACCTATTTACATATTTATTATGAAATTTATAAAATTTCACTTATAAAATTAAAAAATGTTGTAAAAACAGCGCCTAGAAAAATAAAAAGGTTTATCTAGTTGTCTTTTCATAAAAAGAAATCAACGTTTGGATAGTTAATATTAATTTAAATGCAAATCCATGACTAGACAATTATGATAGGAAATTCTATTATGATTAGAAATGTTATCTTATAATCACAAGGGTGATTTAAGACCTTACAATAACGTAAACAGTGCGCAGATGCTAAATGCCCCCCAACCAACTATTGCAGCTTAAGTACATTGTTCGTTCTAGATACTTCACTACTATGGACTAGCCGCAGTGCAGTCACAGCTTCCCGCAGATCTGAGCCCAGAGAGCAGTCAAGAGAGAGTTTTCTACAAAGTTTGAGAGCAGTGGCGCACGAAGTTTGGCTCGTTGCCTGACAGCTTGTGCTGCAGTCAGCAAAACGTCCTCATTAGTAATAGAAAACTATTGACAGCAGGAAGGTCTAGAGTGGAAGCTGGGCAAGCCTTTATACTATAATAATAATTAAAGTCAAAAGCTAATAGTTGAACCAAAAGCAATACAAATAAGATGGAAAATCCGACTGTAATACCAAATGGTGCGAATCCAGCGATAAATGGAAGCATTGAAGAAAATGAACGTAAGTCTATCATTAACAGTTATACTATACACGATGAAATGATACATACAGAATGTATGTATGTATGTATGTTTATGTATATATGTACATATACATATTAAATCAGCTACAATCATTGATTGAGGTCTTACACATTTGGGCTTAGTTAAACAAAATGTGTATCTGCTCTAGGCTGCTAAAGCTGCGTCTGCGGCCTTGACTGTGGCTTTAGCTTCAGCTTCAGCTGCAGCTACTATGATGATACGTCAGCAGCAGCGCTAGCATCCTTGCAGCCGCGGGCGTTATCTAGACCGTGGGTTAGTGGTGGGTGGTAAGCCAAACACTCGTGAGAGTCTGAGCCCGAGAGAGCAAATACGAGAGCGAGTGAGAGCGGCTATTGAAGCGAGAGAGCGTGCTTAAAATGTCGAAGGACGCGAGAGAATTTCAGATTTGTTTACTGTTTGAGGATGCAACAAGTGTTATAGCTGCCGTTCTAATTTTAGCCTTTCAAATCAGCGATGATGATTTGGATGACCTCGACGATGATTGCCTACTGGAGGAAGCTGAACTGCCTGGGGGCGTTAATAGTATTGGACGCGGTCCGTATGAGCGCGCCTGGACCACAGAGGCCACCAGAGCTCTAATACACATACGTGGTCCCATGGAGGGTAGCTTCACCGAGGGCAGACAGAAGCGTACTGCTCTATGGTTACATTGCACACGGCAGCTGCAGCGCCTCGGCTTTCGCTACAGCGCTGCCAAAGTGCAGAAGAAGTGGCACAACATACTCATCACCTACAACAAGAATCTGAACAAGAAGTACGTCTCCGGCTATGTGCACTGGGAGTTCTTCGAGGAGATGTTTAAGTATTTGCAGGGCAAGAAAGCAGACTTTGATATGCAGCTGCCGCCGGCCGCCGTGCAGCCACAACAGCAGCAGCCGCAACAGCAGCAGCAGCAGCCACAACAGCAGCAGCAACAGCAGCAGCAACAGCAGCAACAGCAACAGCAGCTGCAACAGCTACAGCTGCAGCATCCAGAAGAGCAACAACAACAGCCGCTTCAACAGCAGTTGCAGATGCAGCCACAACAGGAACTTGGTCAATACCAAATGAAGCCACCAACGCCGCAATTACAGCCACCACCAGTGCAATCCCAGCAACCACGACAAGATGGCCAGCCCTATTTGACGCCCGTGGATCAGGTGTTGCTACAGCCGCAGGTGCAGATGGAAATCAAGTCGAATGACGAGTTCGACGAAGATAGCAACAGTTTGTCGGAGATGCGGCAGCCCAAGCTGGAATATGATGTGGAGCCGACTGCCATTCCGCCACAGGAACAGACCGATAGCAACCAGATGGCCATAGCTAAGAACGAAAAGATATACGAATCACTGTCGGATGATATATGGTGGAAGGATTACTTCGAGCGTAAGCTGGATTTAGAGCGTGAGAAGATGGAGCTAAATCGTCACCAGCAGCGTGAGCAGCTCCAAATCCAGAAGATGTCCCTGGTACAACAAGAGCGTATCGAGCGCATGAAGATCGATGCCATCAACAGTCTGACGGCCACCTTGCAGAAACTAGTCGAAGCCAAGTGCCGGCGCGCCTAATCCGGCAAAGATAAAAGCAATTCGAACCAAGGAATGCACTTTAATCCTTTAATCTTTAAGTTCCCTGTATTTAATCTGTGTCTTTGTAAATATAATTTGGACAACTCTTTGGAAATCAATCAATCCTGGATCATATAGAACGTAATTATTTGTGGAATCTGTTTAAGTTTTATTTCAATAAATATTTTTCTGAGACTAACTACAGCTCCCAGTTTACTTCAAATAGCGTCGCAATCGAACTCTGGCTAGGATCTTGTTTACGCAGACCATAGCTGAGCCGCCACAGATCCGTGGAGAACACCATACACTCACCAGCATTTAGCCGTAGACTAAGACTTGGGCAGATGCCCTCGTTGCAAGGTTTTTTCGGGCGCAGACGAAACTCAAAGTGGCCACTGAGCTGCTGCACAAAGATTAGTCCACGCACGAAGATATCCGTGTGTGGACGATGTATATTGTGCGACATCAACAGCCAGCTGGAGTAGTAGGGCTCCAGATGCATGGGATAGAAATAGGGTCGTTCAGCGTAAAGCCTTGAGGCCTTTACGGCTCTTGATTCGCAGTTCCGAAACTGAAGATGCCAAGGGGACTTAAGCACACGGATCTTCTGTAGGGCAGCGTCTATGTTGAACAGTTTCCGCAGCATAATATTGCTGGAGACATCACATGGCTCGCTGGCCAGCAGCTCCGGTGCTTTTTCCCTTATGCGCCGTAGCAGGCCTTCCAGATTCAATCGAAGCTGACAATCAGTAACAATTACGGGCAGACCACGTTCCAAGTACTCCGATTCCAGCATCGAGTAGGTAACATTTGAGGCTGTTGGGATGCCCTCTGCGTGGAATGGAATAGTCGGTATAGTTTAAGAAAAGGATATCCTTATGCCTGCTCACCCAATGACTCGCATAAGCCACAGTTCTCCCACAATGTCTCCTGCCTGCGCTCCACGCGCTGCACTGCCGTTTGGTCAGCTCGTTCAATCAGGCACTTGGCGTTGTAGTAAGGTGTCCAGTTCCAGTAGGGCAACACCTGTATAAGCAGCAGTCGCCCCACAGCGCTGACTGTCCAAGCACATGAGTCGCAGTAGCTCCACAGCAGATAAACCAGCAACCCGGGCAGCAGGAACCACAGCGTACACCTTCTCAGATTCATAAGACGCATATGCCAGACCAGTGGTTGACATATGGTGCGCATTTCCGCCTCACTGAATCTCTGCTTCCTGCACTGCTCCAGGAACACCTGCAAGTCGCTCTCAACGCTCTCCATATGCACGTCCTTGTCGCTAGACTGCCAGGAAACGAATGAGCCAGCCACAGGCCTTACGCCTGAGCCTGGACGGCACATGCGCCCGATAAGCAATTTCAATGTGAAAATCTAATTTTCTAACTCAATGCGCGCCCAGACGTGCAATCCTGCGATAAGAGCCACAAAGGATGCTCGAACCAGGACCAATTTCAAAGGGAAAACGCATTACTTATATTAAATTACAGAAGGAGTAGACAAATGTGGCTTAAAAAAAGAGTTTAAATAGGATTGAGTGTTACTTTCCGTTAAGGAAAGGGAATATTTAATATGCAGGATATTTTTTAGGATCCTTTTACTATAACATAAAGCTGCCATAGTAGAGATTAATTTGATTTGGATTCAAAGATCTGAAGTATATGTTCGCTCCCTAGTTCTCATCTGTTGAGGGACGACGATATGTGGGCTTGCAATTGGTGATGCGTTCCCGGGCATCGTTACAATCCTCTGAATCGTTCCAGAGTGAGGCTGGGCATCTCCTGAAGATGGTCTTGAAGACGCAACTCTTCAAGAAGGCTGGCTGATGTGGGCATAGAGGTAAGCCAGGTGGTGGAGGGCGTGGTCGGTCGCCCATCTTTTCCTTGAACTCCGCCATCTTATCGAGACATGTGGTAAAGGCTTCGGTAGCCAAAGTCTGTAGCTCGACATTATCCTCGTAGACGAGGCGCAGATAGTCCCTCAGCTTGTTCCTATCCAGATTGTTGTTCTCATAGATGCCCGTCTCATTGAATACGCAGGACATGAAGCACTAGAACATAATACTATCCATGGTGACAGGTGTCTACATTGAAACTACTTTACTTACTGGTGATGGATGCGGATGATGGAGACGATTTCTTCTGCCTTCGCTACTTTGCTCACCCGACATGGGTGTGGGCAACGTTGAGGTTATATTATATTGCTGGCATGTATCCTTCAAAACTGGAGTCACAAACTCTGGCAGAGTACAACAAGTTTTAAGCTTCCAAACATTCTCCCGCCTGGCACAGTCCACATCCGCACTAGCCACGCTCTGTGTCATGTTATACGAATCAGATATATATACTATATATATATATATCTTATGGATATATGTATCCCATCTTCTAGTACTCACCAAACAGAGCCCAATGACAATTGACAATTGTTGGATTTTAGATAACATTTTTGTTAGCGTTTCTACTCCGGTTCCAATGGAGCACAGACTGAAGCTTCACCTAGCAGGGCTTCCATTATATAGGAACTGTTGCTGGAACTCTATTATATTACGTAATTACAAACACAGATTTGTTTTTATATTTAACGGATGCTTATCATTTTTTGTTGTTTACTAATTTTTAAATTAATTTCAGCAGACTATATAATTATGTCAATTGCACAAATCGGTTTTTTTTTGTATTTAATACGAGATACCCATTAGGAGTGGGTTAAAGGGGTATACTAAGTTCTTAAAAATTGTATATTTAAAAAGCTGAAGCTAAAGCTAAAGCAGCATCAATCCAGCCAAGTCCGTCTGTAGAAGATTTAGGGTATCTTCTAGCCGAGCTTCCTATCCCATTTGTTATTTTTTAGGCCCATATGATTAAGCCATAGGCTGAATTGGGATTTTTTCGAGGACAACTAAGTTAATCAGAGCAATTACTTCTAGTCTGGTCAATTGATAATATTAAGTACAACTAATTCATTCCACTTACAGGTTAACTTGATACAATATGAAACAATATATTAAAGTCGAATTATAATAATCTAATCAAATCCTTTAAAATGTCAGCTCAGCTGTCATTAGCACCAAATAAAAAAAAAGACTTTAAGCATCTAAAGTCCCAGATTTGGGTTAACATTCAAAGTTGTTTTGTGCAGTTTGTAAACAAATTATATGTAACTGAATGAAATTATTGGGCATGACTAATGGATAATCACTTTAATTTTAATACACACAATTTTCATAATTACCGCCTAAAAATTGGGTAATTCAAGTTAAATTTCCATACGTAAACAAATTCATTAAAAAATTGCGCTTCATGTAGTTAGTTTCGACTCTAGTTTAGTTTCGTTATTCTATACAATAAAAATTAATATCAAAAATAATAAATTACAATTTGCCAATTCGTAGAAAGCTACAATCATATTTGGTTTCTGTGCATCTCCTTGTTTATTTGCCTACCACCTCTGCGATAGCATCCTTGGCAGTGGGGTACTTAAACTTGTAGCCGGAGGAGATCGCTCTCTTGGGTTGAATTTTAGCTCCTTCCAATAGAATTGCAGCACGCTCTTTGCCAAAGATTGTTTTAACAACAAATTCGGGCACGCTGAACAAACAGGGTCGATTGAGGGCGCTAGCAAAAGCCTGTTCCGATATAAAGAGAATGGAAGATTAGATAATGGATAACTTATGACAAGCTACTTGCCTGTGAGAAGCCTTTGTTGGTGACAATATCAGGTGCAACACCGTTGAAAACGCCTCGTTCGCCCTTTTCAATTATGTGCTTAATGAGGCTGCACAGGTCTTCCATGTGTATCCAAGGCATTATTTGATTGCCACTGCCCATCGGGCCACCTAATCCCAGTTTAAAGGGCAACCATATACCTTGAATCATGCCGCCATTGCGTCCAACAACAGCTCCAGTGCGCACTATGGCCTAAAAAGTATGTTTCATTAAATTGATGCACAACTGTATACATTGTACTTACACATTTAGGGTTCTGCTCTGTACTGTCACCCAATTGAGCTGCCTTTTCCCAGGCTTGGCACAGGCGAGACATGTAATCATAAACCTCGCCCTTGTCATCCTCGGTGTACACCTTTGTGTCCGAGGGTCGATAGAGGCTAACACCGCAGAGGTTCACAAAGGAAGTGACTTGCGGTGACGCTTTGACTGCGTTACTGAGCGTCTTGGATGAATTGACGCGTGAATTCCAAACATTCTGCTGGAATCCAGCCGTCCAACGTCTGCTCGGATCCAGAACATTTTGACCGGTGGCATTCACAACGGAATTAACACTGCTCGGTATGCCATTCTTCTCCAACTCATGCCAGGTGATGCGCTTCACTCCGGGCATACGGGAAATAATGGTGACTTCATATCCATTCTTGGACAAGAGCTTCGCCAAATGACTGCCAATGAATCCAGTACCGCCGCCTGCCAGCGAGAACCGCGATTAAGTGACGTTTCCAGATATGACGCCCATATTGAACGTACCTATTAAAGCGTGCTTAGACATTTGCACAATTTCTTATTTTGATCAAACTAAAAGTTGTTTTATAAGCCTTGCGTCTTCCTCTTGTTTTAAATGACTAGACGGGCTGCCAACTTGTAGTAAAGCATCTGTTTTTTGCAGTCCGGCAACGCTTTTTTGATGTTAGATGATAGACAACACTGGCTTTGCTTAAAAATGAGCGCGAAGCTTTCTCATTACTTGCAGTTGAGTAAATACACACACACACACACACACACACACACAAAAACACACACACCTGTAAGGCAACAAAACAGATCAAAACAAACGTAAAATTGGATCGACCATGGGGGCTTTTAGTGTCAACGCGAAGTGGCTTTTAAAGAACGATAAGCAAGTGAAAAAAAGGGCATGCATGCATTAATCGGAAATTACTACGTCCTTATCTTATTGCGCTGAGCGTTTAAAGTTCGAAAAGACACAAGGGACATGCTGCATACGCCGCAGTAAAAGTGCAAATTTCGCATAAAATGCTAGTGGTATAATACAAGCAACGCTTTCTTTGCACATGACACATACACGCACAGATAATGGCACCCGCAAGCGACAGCGACAGGGCTAGCCCAGCCGGGGCCGAAGCCAAGTTCAAGTGCAGCAGACGTCATCCTTGGTGTTGTGCGGTGTTTTGTTTTCGGACCAAGTCATTGGAAACTCATTTGCATACACATTGCCAGTATTAACAGACGCCAAGGTAAGGGGTAATAGACGGGCCAATGGGTTGACAGTCGTCTAGATGCGGCAACCATGGTGCGAGCGTATGAGTGGGCGAGACATGGGCGTGCTCCGGTCATGTGCCGCCTTTTGTGCAGTCAAATTTTATGCCTTTGAAGCGTTAGAAGAATTTGCATTAATCGTAGCAATTATTGCGCTTCATTGAGTGAAAATGAAATAAAAAGCGCTACCCAGCCATAATTATACAGTCTGCGCCGTTATATCTATTCTTGCAATCAGCACCCAAACACGTACACATAGACACAGAAACTGAATAACTGTAAAAGAGCGTGTAATATTCAAAACGGACAAAGATAGCTGCCAGGAAGCTGCAACATGGCTTCTCAGCAACTAAATGAGTACATAAAATTTATAGTAATTGCGATGTAAGCTTAAAGTTTTAAAGCCTTTCAAATACTTGAAATTTAACAGTAATCGATAAGTATCGGAATTAATGTGATCGTATATTATCGAAATTTCGTATCTGGCTGTTATCCAACGCTGTTCAGACTGCGAATAAATAAGTGGCATTCAGTTAAATAGCTTTTTACACTAAAGCGGTTTTACATACAAAATTGTCATCCGCTTTTAAAGTATTCGCTGAGATAAGGCTCTCATAAAAGCGTCAAACTTTCCAGACAAAAGAAAATATGATTGCCGAATGCAAACATTGTCAAACTACCGGACCAACACCGATATCACCAGCAGTAGCAGTAGCAGTAGTGGTAGTGGTAGGAGGAGTAGCAAAAGAAGGAGGATGAGGATCCTCCTCTTGCAACGAAGACAAATGCCACGCTTTTGAGTGGCACTGACTGAAACGAAGAACTTTTTTGCTTTGTATATTCCATCCAGCAGGCGGTTTCCAATGGGTGTTGTGTTGCTGTTTGAGTTGCACTTCCGGTGGCGATACTGTGCAGTAGAGTGATGCTGTGTGATGCCAATACAAGTGGCAACACAAAACTGCAGACTGTCTCGTAACTTATGCTAAAGTGTAAATATGTATGATGACAAACTTCTTTGTTTGCCCCATCGTCAGGCTGACAGAAGTGTCTTCTCATCACTCGCCAGTTTACAAAGTTGCAAAGTCAATGGCACACAGCGTCAACAAACATACAAAATTCTGCATATGCGAATTCATATTTATGTGCCCCTATGTACGTATATATACATATATCTTTATGCATCTAAATCTAACATCTAATAAATGCAATGCATTCCTCTATTGTTAGCTTGATTTGTGCAACATGCAACTTGCCACTGACATGTGGGCGGCGGCAGCTCCGACAGTTGCAGCCTCAACAAGCTCACAAAAAAAAACGGAGCAAATATAAAAATGAATTGTGTTTTCATCACAGTGTCTGCGAACAGTAAGCGTACTTCAATATGGTAAGCTGAAACTAAAAAGAACATAAATACATTTATTTATACTAACTACTAAATAAGTTAGAGTCATATCCCATGAGCTTCCCCTTAAAGTCTTACATCAATGTTCTTTCTAGACAATTTAGTAGGCTCCAATGTGCATATGTATCTCTACTTTTCTTATGCACTGTATTTTCATTCGCTTACAACTTTGACAGTTTTATGTGCGGCTGCTGGTGCTCTGTTTCTTGTGGTTGCGTTGTGGGGATTAGCAGTTTCAGCAGCTCTTCATCTTCGACTCCCATGTATGTTGACATGAGCAACGTTGTGGCATTGTGGCTGCCCGTCTCGTGCCTTGTCTCGTGGTGTACGCTCCTCACCCGGTTGGTGGTCACTTCAGTAACTTCAGATGCATTTTTGACATTTCACTGCATTGCGAGTGATGGCAAATTTTGAGTTGGTCTTTTAGCCATATGAGTAGGAGTACGAATGCATAAAGCTTAATTCTGTCTTAATTACGATGCGGCTAACAAGTTTTGCATGTTTTGTGGCTGTTATAAAAGCCAACAGACTGCACTAATCCTTGACACCAAATAGCTGTGAATTGTGTAATTTCGGATGTAACCAGAGAGACAGAGAGAAAGGTACTGGGAGAGAGTTGGCCTTTGGTTTGTAACCGTTTAGGAAAGCCCAAAATTGAAAAGAAAAACCCATTGATGCATGAAAAATGTGGTCAAATAGGTGGAAAACTAATTTGCAGACAACAAAGCATTAGGTTTAGCTCCTTAACAGTTGTCAAGGGTTAGGTGACTTTTCACCCAAATCAACGATAATTGAATCTACGGAACACATGCTCAAAATCCATTTGCCACTTTCATATCCAGTTTCATATGCCACCAGGCACTGACATAGTCACAGTCCCAGTCACAGTTGGGACCAATTTGGTCGTCAAGTAAAGTTTTTGCGTTTTACTGGTTAATGGCAAATTCTCCAACCAAAGTGCCACATTCGATGAAGACGAGGATGACGTCTCCGATTGGAGTTTTTTTGCGACTTCTTTTTCGCACTTTAAAGCAAAGTTCAAAAGCATCATAAACAATCTGTGGGGCTGAACATATCGCGCAGACAATTTGTCTGCCATAAGGCCAAAACTGGGTCAGACTTAGTGGCGACGCGTCCGCCAAGATGCCGTCGTCGTGGTGGTCGCACAGTCATCCACAGTCCCCAGCTCCAGACTCAGCCCAGCCCTAGTCCCAGACCCCGTCCCAGTCACATTCACATTTATACAACCACGCGTTGCCATTGATGAAGCGAACCCAAAGACTTCTCTCTTGTTGCTGCGATTGCTCTGATTGCTGACTCTGCTTAGGTAACGAAAACAAACAATGTGACAGCGCCAGGAGACGGACGCCAAGGAAGTCGCCATCGCCATCGCCATCGCCATCATTGCCATCTACATGTGGGTCAAAAGTCGCGCACCAGCCGAAAACAATTTGTCACATCAATTTTTACAACTTTGCCCCAAGAAAAGCCAAGTTAATGTGCAGCAAAATAGTTTTTCTTTTAATTTTGTTTGCTACTTTTACTCCAGGCATCCTCCGCATCCTGTGTACTAATGATCTCTGCCAGCCACTTTGGCCAACCAAAGTGCACATTTACTCTAAAATTAGAGCCTCAGGAAATTATGGAATGAATATATGTACATATATATTTACTGGGTAATTCCCTGCTCTTTCTTTCCATCTGAAAAACAACTTCATTTGTGCACTTCAAAGTGCCGACGATGTGGTTAATGGATTGAGCAAAGAGGGGCGAATTTACTTACTCGTATTTGGCCAACGGATACAGTCGACAGATTTAAAGGATCTGCTGTCTGTCAGTTGGAGATTGGAATTAGTCAAACGGCACTGCAGATCAAAGACTTGACAAGTTGATTAACTATCAATTTGGGGAGCAGAAAAACTGGAAAACTTGGAAGTAATTCCCTTAGAAACTTATTCTCCTGCCGGGAAGTAGACTAAGACTAAGATTCTACCTTAGAAATCCAAGAGGTTGTACTTTAAATCGATTTCTGGTTGCTCTTGAAAAGCTTTTCAGCTTTCCAGAAACGTTGCTGATTTATGATCTTCAATCTTAGATTGGAAACGGATTTGTTTAGTTATTTCAAATAAACGTATCCGATACAAGGAACGAGTTGTTCAGCGATTTTAGCTCCGATTTGAATACCATTAAATTAATGTTCTCGCCGGAGAGTTCGTTTATCCATCAATAACACTTAGTAAAAGGTGGAAAATTGTGATAACTGACTTGGCAACAATTTTCATTCAGTGCTTTCACTCAAGCGGTAAACAGAAAATGCATTTTAATGCACGTTTAACAATTAATTTAAGCACAAAGCAATTTCCTCATTACTATTCATGAGTCATGGATATGTACCCATAATATGAGTACTCGTTGTTGTATTCACAATTGAGCAGCGAACTCTTCAAATGCATCCAACCACTCGTGCAACTCGACCAACTCACCTACTTTCCAAGTGCTAAGCGGCAAACTTGTTATCCATCAATATCGTTAAGCATATGAACATGACCGGCGCAGTAACAGCTCCACAAGCTCCACCACCAGCATCAGCTCCAGCTTCAGCTGCAGCAATAGCAGCACCAGCAGCAATGGAGCAACATCAAAATGAGGCATCATAAAAAGAAGGAAAAGTTTTAAACGGCAAGCCGAAGATTATATACACTAAAGACTTCAATTTCCCAGGTACTCCAGGGTGCATGGGATTAAGATAAGATGCAGTCAGAAGAGTAACCAATTGACCTATAGAAATCTTATATTTGTGTTCCAAACCTCAGTAGTTAGCTAATGCTGCTTAGACTATCCGATAGAGTATAGTTTGGTGAATGGCTAGTAGCTTGTGCCATACACAAGTTGAGACTCGTATAGCACCTGCAGCTCCATGAAACTAAGAGTACAACTGGCCAGTGGCGATGTCGATATGGATATGGATATGGTTAATGCATTGATTGCTCCTGGCCGGCTGCCAGTCATTGTGCACAAACTGGACGAGCTACTTTTACTTACTCCTAACTTAAAACACAAAACTTAAAAAACAAAACAAGCTTTTCAACAGAATCAGCACCTTCCGGCTGAAAATGGAAAACAGAGGAAGGTAAAATGTGATTTATCGATAGACAGAACCAATTAAAGATGATGGATTAAGATTAGGTTTTAGACCAGCTCTTTATTGAACCAAAAGCAGTTAATCTCAAGGGAATCCATGATACGTTCCGCAAATTATCGGTAACTAATCGATAACCAAACTGAAGCTCTGTCTAGGTTTCAATTTAGACTTGGTTGCAGAACTTTTTGGGGTAAGGTTTCTACTGACTTCCTCTTCAGAATGAAAACGTTACCAAGTTTCCGATTGGGTTTGGGGTACTGCCACTCACAGCTTGCAATGAAAATGCATTTTTCAACGTGGCCAACTCGTATCTTGGCCATTAATCATTTAGCCCAGTGTAAGACGTGGCAATTGCAGCGGCTGCAACTGGTAACCAGACGGCTGTAAGAGTTTCTACATCTGTTGGAGCAGAGTTCTTATCAACTTGATATGCAGCCGTGCTAATTGCCAGGGATGCTGAACTGTAGTACTTGAGCTGGTGACAGGCTGACAGTGGAACCACAGGCTTGGCATGTCCTGCTGCAGTTAGTCGTCTGTAAAAGGAGGTTGAAAAACATGTCTCGTGCAGCTGGCAGGTTACACAAGCAAATCCTTGTACATTTTTACCTTAATTATTTAATATAATTTCATATAAAATGACAAACTTGGGAGCTGGAGTTGCGTGTCCTGGTTGGTGGCAGCTGTGGGGCAGCAGACAAAAGGACCTTAAAATCGAGTAAATATTTCACACCTGCTGCGCCTGCGCTACAATTATTGGCAACGAAATGTAATAAATACAATAAACTGGAATGCCGGGTTAAATTAATTAGGCCTTAAATATTTATGCATTCAATACCCTTACCCAAAAGTATCAGTAGGGCATATACAGCTGGTGTAAGGAACAGCTGAAGTTAATTTGTAAGTCCAGCCTTCCTTTCCCGTTCAGATAGAGGTGCGGGTATTTTCTAGTCCAGTGTTGTATCCTAGCTCAACTGCTATGATTTGCATTTGGCGACGACAAGTATTAAAACCCACCAAGGACAAGGCACAGGACCCGTTCCAAGGTTCGTGAGCCCAAGCAATTAATAAAGCGAAAAGGTGACCGTAAATTTCCCGAGTTGACATTAAGTCGCTGCTGCTGGTGCAAAAGAGGCTACAAAAAATAAAAAAAAACTAGCCGAAGCCGGCTCCTGGCAAAGCCTCCTGCAAAGGGTGCAGGATAATTATAAGCATGTATTATGAATTGTCAATGGCGAGCACAAAATTAAATGTTCCCAGACATGTGACGCGGCTGCCAACAGCCTGACAAATGGCTTCCAACTCCTAAACTCTGCCAGTCCTTGTACAAACTGAAAGTGTGTTTTAGTTTGGTTGCGTGGCAGGATAATATTTTGGATTTGCCGGTTTATGTTTAGACCAAGCAGGATAACGGCAATCAGATCCCATTTTTACATAGCAACAGGCTGAACCAACGCTTGGACTCCTTACTCCTAATAGAAACTTTGCAGACCAGAGATGGAATATTAAGCGATTCTAGATATGAGTTATATAGTACGCGTGACTAATGTTATATTTGATCTGGCAACGCTGGTAGTGCTTACTCTGCAAATATAGGTGACAACTCCCTTTGAAGATAATATCGCAGTGAAGGTTATGAGAGGCTTCTTATAGTACGCGTGACAAATGTCATATTTGATCTGGCAACGCTGGTAGTGCTTACTCTGCAAATATAGGTGACAACTCCCTTTGAAGATAATATCGCAGTGAAGGTTATGATAGGCTTCTTATAGTACGCGCGACAAATGACAAATTTGATCTGGCAACACTTGTTCTGAATATATAGTTGGCAGCACCCATAGAAGATAATATTAAAGTAAATGGTTTTGATAGGCTTCAAATTGTAAACAGTTCAATAAAAAAGATTAGCAGTAGGAATAGTACATATATCGAATATAGCTAGGAATATATATAGACATATATACAATATATAAATTAATATATGTCGACTAAATCTGTAGCTTAGATCCTATTAAACATTCCTCAACCCAGCCTCGAAATGCATTCAAGACAGATTAAGTTAGCCTAAGAAATACTTATTCTGATGATGTTTCATTATGAATATTGCCTCTTGAATATGAATGGTATTCAGACAGCATTAAAACTGAGAGATTAAACAATGTTTTGGCAACAATTTGTGTGCGTAATGCCACAAGTAACCCAATTCCCAAGGCATTTTATCCAAAAAGCCAAGGAAAATCTAGTGTTTTCCCAATGCGCACAGTCTGCATTTGTTTTTGTGTTCTTATAGACAAAACATTTGCTCACAATGCGAATTTCTGATTGCGTTTGCTAAATATAAAAGTAAATAAAATGATGATAGACTGATGTACCCTGTAATAGTTGGAGGACATTCTATAAGCTTGAAGTTAGAACGGTAACATCGGCTGTCTTCTAGGTGGTCAGAGTCTGGCTTTGGTATGAATATTCTGAGTCGCATCACTTGCCCCTATTTTGAGGTTATGCCACACGTTGCACCCTTTGCTTTTACAGGGTATAGACAATACTTAAAATCCAAATGCTCTTTGATTGACATATTGATGTCAACAGTGAGGATTATGCATTATGACTCTGTAATTTGTGTTCTTCTTTTTGCATTTTTCGGATTCCCATTCTTTCGCCTACACAGAGAGTCGCAGGGAGGAGGCATGTGGCCTGAGGTTGTTGCATGCAAGGAGACTTTCACCATTGTTATCGGCGAACAGCAATCGGGCAATTGACTTGGTTGCAACTCCCAACTGGCAACTGGCAACTGGCAGCTGGTAACAGGCAACATAAGAATTAGCGAACCGTTAAGATGTTGCACTCACATTGAATGGAATCAGATACGAGCCCAAAGTCTGGGTAACACTGGGTATTACTCTATACAAATTTGGGGAGAAGGCAATCATAACAAATGTAAAGGGTATCAATTACAATCGACAGTTGATTCGCTGGACGCTTGATTGGTTTGGATTGGATCTGGATCCGAATCCTATGTACACGTTCCTTTTGCCGGGGCAGAAGAAGTAAAAGTTGTAAATCAAAGCGAGTTTTAGGCCTGTGAATTATGCGTTATATTGTGCTTGTGGCCCGCTTGGCAACTGCAGCTGCAACGAGCCGAACATCCGCAGCATGTTCCATGTCCAATGCCCAATCCCCAGTCCCAGACATGGCACACTTCCAACGTGGCATAAAACTGCGACATAATTAAAATGCAACATAAATAAACACACACAACGCGTTGATGAATTGGCCAGATGGGATGCAGGGAGGAGCAGAGGAGCAGAGGAACTGGGTAGAGCTGAAGGCGGAGTCGGAAATGTGCGTTAATCCAATTAAATGCGCAATTTGCCTGTGCAACAACAAAATGTTGTTAATTAAAATTGGAAGCACCGAAATGCAATTAAGTTTAATTTTTATTTTAATTTAATACAACAAATGCTCTAACGAGCGACTGCCTCCTACGCTGGGGGAATGGCATGGAACCCTTTTGTAATTGGCAATTGCCAGAAACAGAATCACTCCAATTGGAGGCCATTATGCAGCTGAAGCGGGAGCTGAATGCAGCTCGCTTGCTCAGTCAAACTCTCTGCATTTGGGACAATGTCCTGGAAGAGACTTTGTTCGAGTTTGTTTTGGCTGCTCCGTTTCCTAGTTTGTTTGTCCGTTTCTCCATCCGTCTGTTTGTTTGTTTGTTTGGACTCTTGTTTAGGTTGTTCAACCCGCAGGCAGTTTCCTTGTGCACAGTGGCAACTGCCTACGACGGATATTCCTCTTTCTTCTTCTGGCTCTGCATCTGGGTTTGGGTCAGACCAGCAGGCATTCAGCGGCCTCTTCCTCTTGTGCGAACAAATCAAAGCTAAACAGCAGCTCCAGCGGCGACACGTGCCGCGCCTGATGATAACATGGAAATCCTTGCAAATAAACTGCAGTGTAATGTGCCCGTTCTACAAGCACTCTATACACTGAGAGAAACGTAAGACCTAACAAGAAGTGTCATAGAAAACAAAGCTGAAGAGTTTCCTTTGGTTTACAAATGGAGGAACTGAATATGTGGGAAATATAAAGATATACACTTTACTGTACAGATATAAGCTATATATAAAGATAATATATGGTTTCGATAAGTATAGACTACTCCAGCTATCGTTGAGTATTGATTAGTTGGCTTCTATGCAACTAAAAAGTGGAGCACAGTGATTATCTTTAACATTTAATGCGGAATTTCTCTCAGTGCATATGCACACACACAATCGTAAAGCACACAGCAGTGTAGCAGTTCCCTGGGGGGCAATTTCGGACAGCAGTAAGGCCCATAACACGAGCCATCATTTATGAACAGAGGACAGAGGGACAGAGAGGGAGAGAGAACGATAGAAAGAGAGGGGAAGAAACCATTTTCAAATTTTTAACTTGTTCAATTTGCATGAGCCGCAAGTAAAAGTAAAAACGATACTTTTGGCCCAACTTTGGCCATAAAGCAGCAACAAATACAACACACACACACACACACACACACACACACAATACACACAACGAAACACAACAAATGAACGACAGACAAAACACATGCGCCAAAGGCAGCGACAGAGGCAACAACAATGGGAATTGCAGGAATAATAAGCACGCGTCCTTTGTCCTCCGCACGACACACATTCAGGGAGTGTTGTTGTTGTTGTGCTTGTTGTTGCTGTGCTTATTGTTGTTGTCTGGCTGTCGTCTAAGCTGGCAGCAGTGCAAACAGACACGGACACGTGCAACACCCACGCACTGGGAAAGTGTTTGCATGTGTTAATGATGGATTGTTTACAAGAATTTGAGTCCTTTGGAAACGGTTTCTAATAGCCGCTGAGTGTGGCCAACCCCTGCCCCTTCCTCTCCCCTCTCTTCTGCTTTGCAGTGGCTTCCTTAAGTTGTGCTACCCTTTTTGCAGTGCTGGAAATTTGCATAAACAACTTTGTGTATTCTCACAGGTACTCGAACTCGTACTCGTACTCGTACTCGATACTTTAGTAAATAAACGCATCCCACCTTCAGTTTGATTATGGCCATTTCCGGCAGTTAAATAGCGACATTGCCGGGATATTGTGGCCATGGCATTTTTGGGGCATCCTCCGGGGCACGTGATTTCATTGCGACAATTAATTTTGTGCAGCTCATTAAGCAAACATCTTCCATTTTGGGAGCAGCAGCAGAGAATCCTTTGTTCCTCCGCCAGACTGAAAATTCCTATTTGAAAATATCCATTTTGGCTTTATGCGCCAACAAATTGAAGTTAATGGTTTGGGGGAGTTCCCAATGGCTGACTGCCTGACTGGGTTTGTAAAAGTTAATGGCCTCGCTAGATAGCTAATGTGCCCCATGGACCAGCGTCCCTTTCGCAGTTGGGGTTAACGCTTAAGGCTAAGGATACGCTTTGCTACGAACTTATTTTATATGATAAAAGCAGGTGTCTTATATCAACAATTTTATCTCGATTTAACTAAAGGGAGCGGGGACACACCCCTAAAATTAGCTACCCTATGACGTCACGGCTGGAAAGCAATCTTCAAGACGGAACTGTGAACTTTGTTTAACTTAGAATTAGGATAAGATAAAGCAGTTCAGAGTTAACTGAGTTACTGACGCAACTATTACCTAGACTGACTTTGGATTCCTTAGCTTTCCCAACACTGACAGACGAATCGATACACAACTCTGGCCATGACAGCTCGTTGGAAAATCATAAAAAGTATCGTTGAAGTCCGAGTGAATCTGCTGAAATCATAAAATTCAGACATGGATCATGCTAAGAGCGATATGGAAGAGGATAAGGCAGAGCCTGAGGAAGAGGTGGTCTCCACATCGTCGAGTGATGACAGCGACGATGATGCGGATGTCGATGCGGAGGAGAGTCTGCGAGGACGCAAGAGTGTCAGCTCCATAATCGCTGAAATGGTCATAAAGAATGAACAGGAGGCGGCCAGCAGCATCAGCAATGCTGAATCCAGAAAGGAGGACGAACAAAAGAGATTGGGTAAGGCGAACAAAGCAGACACAGACCGTACTCAGTTTCATGTTGTGCCTCGACAGAACTGAGACGCCTATCGCCGGTAGCAATGGCTGCCTACATACATGAGCTGGAAGCGGAGCTGTATGAGCTGAGTCAGCGTGAGGCACGGGAGCTCTCGCGTACCAAACACCTGCGCATCTTTGGCAACAATCGGCGACGCCTGAGCAAGTAGATGGGAAGAGAGCAGGGAGCGGGTTTATAGCTGACATGTAAATGTGCTTGGGCTGTGTCCATTGATGGGTTGAATGATATCGAATAAATGGCCATCAATGAAAGTGAACATAACTTGCCAGTCTTAAGTAGCTGCCATGACAGAGGAGAGCAACTAAATCCGCTTACAGGGCTTAATTTCCTGGCTTGGACAGATGGCCAGTATGTCTATTTGGCCAACGGACATTACACATCCGCCTACAATCCGGACCGGACCGGACCGGGTCTTATTTACTAGCTGGCCAAACACGCAAATGCACAACTAATGGGAAATAGTCTCGTCTCGTGTCGACTCGTCTCGCCTCGTCTGGGGCTGGGACTGGGACTGGGACTGGGACTGGGACTGGGACTGGGACTGGGACTGGGACTGGGACTGGGACTGGGACTGGGACTGGGCGCATTAAGGTCCGGACCGGGAAGAGCTCATGTGTGTGACGGCATTCGGTAAGCGGCCAGGGAGACGCATTGCGTCAACGGTTGGCTTAGTGGCGTTTTTGCTTTTGTCTTCCTGTTTGTCCATCCCATCCACAGGCGAGTGCGAGTGAGTGCGAGTATCCCATTAGTAACTCGATTCAAAGCAAATAGTCGCAACTTTATTACATGGATTTGTGCTAATTTTCCATTTCCTGATATCGCATTCCAATTCTGGAGCTCAATCTCCGGGGAGTTGCCACTGGAATCCCCTCCAGGCGAAGTGTTCTTAAGTTGATTAAATTTCACGCGCTTTGATTCGATTTTCAATTATGTGAAACCACAGTTCTAAGTGCATTAACTCCATTATGCTAAACAAATACCCCAAAATGTCATCCTTCCATCCTTTCCTCACTTTTCCGTATCATTTATCAGTCCCCCCCAAAAAAAAAAGAAAGTAAGAGAAGCAACTGCACGGCGCTTTCAGTCCGTATCTTTGGGGTTGTGCTGGCATTTTCAGCTCTGACTACTAACCCTTTGTGGCAGCTTGTTTAGGTGAATGCAGTCAGTCAGTGCTTGGCAGCCTGTGCCACTGTTGATGGAGTCCTCGAGGAGTACGAGTCGTAACATAGATGTTGTCACTTGGTGGTTGCGGCGGGTGCAAATGGTTGTCATCTTCAAAAGGATTTCTCATCGTCAGTTTTGGTGATTTGGGGTTTGTCAAAACATGGCATTACCCATACCTTTACCCATAAGGACATTTGAATGCAACATGTGTCCAGGATTTGCTTTGTTAATTTCCAGCCAGCCAACCCCCAAAAACCCAGAAGCAACATCTAAGGGTAACTCACCCACAGACGCTAAGGGTAACTTTTCCCTAATAGAATATACTCATTATGGCAGCCTGAGTGTCTTTCAATGTACGGAGTACATAACTCAAACTAAATGATAATAAATGAATTCATAATCCAAACATTGTTATAACGAATACACTCACATATTCCTGAATATTCAAATCCGAACCGTGAAAGGATTTAATTTCGTTGAGTGCCCTGCCGCTGATTTGCGTCTTCAGCTGTGGTTGGGAGTTGGAGTAGGAAATGGATATGGAGCTGGAGATGTGGGTAGGAAACAAAGTTGGAACTGGAGCTGGTTAAGTGCGCAGCAGTTTCTCTATTCACAGTGAATGCAAATGAATCAGTGAATGAATGAAACTTCGTGTTGTTCTCATGTCGCCCGAACAACAACAGCAACGAAAATTTGTGAGAAGCGCAGAAATGTTTGCCACATGAGCTGCAATTTACAGTTACTTTCTCTCACGTTGCCACATTCACATTCACATTCACAATTGCATCTAATGAGTGTGAAGACCTTAGACCAAAAGGGGCTTACTTCACTCGAAGATACCCTACAAAAGCTAAAGCAAAGGTTCAGGTTGATTGGGGATATAAATCGTATTAAACTAGCGCTGATTAAGATTCCCAGAAGAGACTTCAAGCAAAGACTGTTAAGCATATTTAAGCTTATACTTATATATGTTCTTATACCCTAGGAGTGAGCTAAGCTACCCCATCTTAGCTAGAAGCTAGGGTATATCAACTAATTGTCTGTAGCTGCAATCAATTTTGAGGCTCTGGCAAAGTTCAGTTCGTGGTCGCAGCACTTCCCCCTCCCCCTGGAGCAACTATGTGTGTGGTATGTGTGTGTGTGTGTGTGTGTGTGGTGTGCGTGTGTGTATGTGATTAATGTGTGTACTTATTTAGTAGTCAGTTCATGGTGTACTTACTTTAGGCAGCAGCAGTCGCCGCTTCAGGTGCACTTTTCATTGTTGTTCACGAGGCTCGTAATTAAATACCTTTCCGAGGAGGAAGAAGAAGCCGAGATGGCCAACTAATTATGGCTAAAAGCGACGACTGCTGCACATTGTATGTTAATTCACTAATGTTAAATTTATGCTAATTTTGACATAACTCTTACGCCAGATATGAATAGTGTTATATATTGTAGGAATTGCAATGCTGGGGAGCATAAACATAAATTTAGAAACTGTTTTGAGTAAATGGCCAATCCCCAACCCGATGGAATGGAGCATAAGATTTATGAGAAGGGCATCGCCTTTTGGAATGGATTCTTAAAGAGCTTCGGACATGGCATAAACATTGCGCAGGATTCAACGCATTTGTTTCCATTGTCTGGCCTGGCCGCCTGGCAGACACAAAGAACACAACTGCGTCTGGGTCTTCGACTCCAACTCCGAGTTCAACTCCTGCTCCCACTCCGACTGCAACTAGGACACCGACACCAGCATTGACTCCGACTGGAGTTCGGGTTCGCTAAACTTCCAAAAACTAAACCAAGTTGTTGCAAAACAAGCGACAATAACAACAATAGCAACAATAGCTGGCAAAGGTTAAGTTACGAGCATGCCAGACGGGGAATACCCTTAACTAAACTCCTATGTGATGGCTTATAATATATAAGTAAGATTCCAATTTAGTTCGTAAGCTTGAAACACATCTGCAAATCCAAAGAAAACACTTCTATAGTTGCTCTCGTCTCTTCGATCAAGAGTATATATATCTTTAAACCGGGGAATACCCTTAACTAAACTCCTATGTGATATAAAGCTGATATAAGATAATATATGTTAAGCTTAGCTTCCAATTTAGTTCGTCACCTTGAACCACATCTGCAAGTCCAAAGAAAACACTTTTCTATACCTGCTTTCATCTCTTTGATCAAGACTTTATATATCCTTAAAGCCTCTGCCTGAGGCAGGACTGTATTATACCCTTTCTATATAGCTTAAAGCTAGAGGGTATGTCAACAGCAACAACAGCAGAGAAAACGACAAGGCAAAAGCATAAAGCATTTGCAACCTTTTGCATCCTTTCAGCTGTTTATCATATGCTCTGTCTCTGCCCTTGCTCCGCCTCCCCCTCCCACTCCCCCTCTCTCTTTGTGTCTGTCTACTTGCCGAGGCAGTTAAATTGTCCTGGGAGCTAACCAGTTGCCTGGGCATCGTTAGTGTTAATGTTGTTGTTGCTGCTGCTGCTGATACTCTCACCTGCCACCTGCCACCTGTGTTAGTCAGTCATTTGACATTTTATTATGCAGTCAGCACATTGAGAGCGCTGTCTATTCAGATATTCCATTTGAAGTTGGCTCAACTCGAACGGCTCACTTGGGCGCGATTAGACGATGCCTTGCCAGCATCTTCATTGCCCATACGCAGCGTTGGCCCAGCTTTCGCTGGAGGAGGGGCAGAGAGTAGGAAAAATGCTCGCATTTTCTTGGGTAGGTTAAAAAACTCATTAGGTCCTTTTGGGGGGCAGTAGAAGAGTAGCGGGGGAAAGCTGGTAGCGGAAATTAAACGAAATCCTATTAGACGCTCTATTTGCTCGGCAGTTTCCACACTTAATTTATGTGCACGCATTTCATTTCATTCAAAAGAGTCGCGTCGAGCACATTTCAGCACATTTGTTGGGGTCTTCCCGAAATGAATTCTAATTATGATAGATAGTCGAGAGACAAGTCGTCCCATGGCTGGGAGACGCCTGTGGAGTGGTTGGAGTCGACATGCAGGTGCATTCCGTCAGTTGGCCGGGTGTCAACTCAAATCCGCTTAATAAAGCAGTCCCCCATAAAAATAGCCACCGGAATAGTTCTGCGTTCTGCCTTTGGGCTTTATGGATCTTGTGGGCCTGTGAGGGCGTCAGTTTATCTTTTAACACATTGCTGATCAAAAAGACGGCAAAAATGCTTTGATTTTGCCACATTTTTGGGCTTAGCCAACCAAGTTGACTTCCGTGTTAGGGGGAACTTGCACCATGCTTCCTGCCACAAGCACACACACTCTCCTCCTCGCCGTCTCTCTGGAGACAAGATTTGGCAAACAAATATGTAACGCAAATGAAATTTCACCCAACACCAACAATTTGGTAAATGTTAACTTGGCTAATTTGCATAAACCGCAACAACCGCCATGGCTGAAAAGTTAAGCGGACCGACCCATTACAATCCTCCCTCAAAAAAAGAAGAGGATATAAAAATGCTGGCAAAAGCAAGTTTTGAGTAAGAGTTAACTTTCGACAGGCTGACGCGACTGTCAGAATACCCCTACTAAGTTCAACTCTTCGAATTCTGACTACCTAAACAATATCCTTTTCTTTTATTGAAAGTTACTTTCAAGGCTGACTTCTGCACAGCTTTATAAGTCTGGCATACCCTTTGAAGCTCAATCTAAGGGCGGGTATTAAACCACGACCAACTGACTGAGTGCCTTGCTGGCTTGCCTGGTAGTCTGTCTAGCAGTCTTTCAGCCTGCCAGTCACCCAGGCGGCCTGTCTGTGCCCGTATACTCCGTATATCCTTACACTTCCATGCGCCTCACTTTCAGTTTCACAGCGTGGCGTCGCGTCGCGTCAAGCCGCTGCCCCGTCTGACTGGCTGCCCGGCTGCCCGGCTGTAGTCCTGACTGAACTGGCCCCTTAGTAATCCCCAACAAACGCTGTCAGACACGTGCGCCACGTAGCAATTTGTGTGTCCTTGTGTGAGTGCAGACAAACGGCCACGCGGACTCCCAAAAGCAGCAGCAGGAACAGCAGCGGCAGCGGAGCAGCAGAGCAGCCGCAAATTGTAATGCAATGTTGGCACTCCCTTTGGTTCCTTGTGGCGCTGATGTTGCTGTAGCTGCGTTTCCTGCGCCGGATGTCTATGCGATAATGATGGATTGTTTACAACAATGCAAAGGTCCTTTTTAGAATAAACTTCGCCCAAGGATCTGCTAGCTGCTGCTGTTCCTGCTGTTGCTCTGCCCGATGGTGTGCAGTTAAGCGTATACCCCCGTTTTTATATGAATTTTGAATAAGTTTTTGGCTAAATGATTTGATTATGGGAAACCCAGCAGTCGGGTGTATGAATAGTAAATACCAAAGACTAAAATTTAGTTAGATGGTAGGGCTAATGGATTTAACAAATTGAATACCTTTAGAAAGTGCATGTGCTTTGATTCGATAACAGAGATCAATTGAAGTCTTTTGTATGCGACTTCTAACAGAAGGAATCATGTACTTTGTATGGTATGGAATATAGATTATAATAATTAATTTGAGTAGCTTAAACTTCCTTTATATATTTACAATATTTATACCAATAAATAACATTAGCATTGCACTGCATAACTATAACTAATGCCGTCTTATATGCACTTCATTTACTCTTATACGACCCACCACCACTAACAAGCACAAGCAGCAAAAAGCCGGCAACAACAGCCAAGACAGCTGTTTAGCGACGGCGAATTGAGCACCGATGTTACTGCTCTGTTAACGTTAACCGCGTATAAGAGTTGCTGTCGCTGTGCGCGATGCTAACGCAGCAAATGCAGCTGACTTGCTGCTAACTTTAACATTTTCTATTATACTTCAGTTTCTCTTGAGTGTTCGCCGCGTGCGGTTCGTTCTTGTGCGTGTTCTGCCGCCGCCGTATTTGGCGCTGTTTCGAATCGACTTGACGAGTGAATGTGTGCGTAAAGTGAATGAGCCACTGATTCTGTTCGTGGCATCAGAAATATTTTAGCTGCAGTTGCTGCCACTGCAACTACCACTGCCGCCTGCCAGTGTATTACAATTATGCGATAATTTAGCTGCGTGCTGATCAAAAAAGAAATATAAATTAAGAAAAAACTGCAGCCGTCGCCGCCATTCGCCGCCGTTCACCGTTGCTCGCGTTGTGTTGACAGCTGCCGTTCGCTTTGGCTGCGTCTTCGTCTTCATCTTCATCAGCGTCTTTGGCTTCGCCTTTTAGTTTTCTGGCTGTGAACGTTGCACAAAAGCCAGAGACAAATAAATAAACAACAAAAGACAAATACACCACACACCAAACACACCTGCTGCCGTCTATTGAGCCTAGCGTGAGTGTGTGTGAGTGTCTGAGAGAGTTTTGTGCATTCATTCACATAATTTTTTTTGCCGGTTTCGCGAACATTTAAAGAAAAAATAAACGTGCTAATTTTCGCCGAATAAGTGTCAAATTTTGTGCTCTGTTGCAGAAACTAAATAAAATCTTTAAAAGCTGATCACAACGGATTGAAGCACAAAACGTAAGTTCAAAGGCCAATATGAAGATTATATTGTAATCGTTATGCCGTAGACTATGTTGTCCAAGTTCAATGACTGTGGAGCCGGAGCTAATGGGTTGTAGCCACCTGATAAGACAGCCAGGCGACAAGAGCTCATTTACATATAATTATTTGAACGGTTTGACTGCTAATATGTTAATTTGACAACATTATCAACTAACAGCAGCTGCTGTTACACTCTCTCTATCACACACACACACACACACCCAATAACATAAAGATCTCAATATGTGCTCGTGTGTTTGTGTGTGAGGCTATACAAATTTAAATTTGGTTGTAGGGCGTCTGGACAGACCTTATGAAAAGTGTCGCAGTTCCCAAATGAACTTGTCAATTGCTCAATGATTGTTGTCGTTTCTTGCTGCGATACCCTAGAGTGTCTATATTAGAGAGTGTATTGGTTTTTGCAAGTGTATACCAGAGCTTGAAGCTAAGTAATTACTCATTGAAGTAAAAGTCCAGTGAAGAATTCCAGCTTCTGTTGCCAAAATGTAAAAATACGAAAGCAATTCATTCTTATCCCCATCAACTTTGTTAAGAATCCCTTCCCCTTAACTGCATGCAGGGTAATCCTATAGTCGATCTACATTTACCATTCGATTCCCTAGTTATTATTGGACGCCCTGCGGCGTCTGTTTGAGACACACAATTTTTGCTTGGGCTGTGACTCTGGCGCCGTTGTTGTCGTCGTCATCGTTATCAGAGCTTGTTGTCAGCACAGCGGCATCGACGTAGTCGCTTCCGATATCAATTGCTGATAGTGTCTAGGCATTGGCAATAGCAACCAGCAACAGTTTTTCCTCTTATCGTACCTCAACCTGATGAATGCTTCTGACGTTTCCCTAACGTTGCATACAAAGTAAGGGAGAAAACCTTTGGAATTGTACAACGAATCGGTACACTCACTGGTCAAATATACACTCAGAGAAAGAATCGAAGACCGGAAGTGGACGTTGATATGAAATGATTAAAGCTTCTGGGAAATGACAAAACATATTTCACAAATATTTCCCAACTTATTGAAACTGACTTTGCTTAAAGCGTATCCAACCCAAGCGATATTTAAGTAGAGACTATTAAAAATAATAATTTTAGCTACTACATTATACAGTTAGATAAATACTGTTAGTTTTGCTTCGATAAGAAAGAAATAGCTTAGAAAAAACATTCATCTTCATGTTCCCATCAATGTTTTATCTTTAATTCCAAAGTGCTTTATGTAAATGCATTTCCCATTTCCATTTTAGATGCGAAGCAGCTACATTATGTTTTTCCCTCAGTGTATAGATATTATTATAGTGCTCTACTATTAATAATTCTTTTGTTGGGGTTTTGTTGTTTATTGCGAAAATGCCTCAAATTTGTTATTTGCCTTCCACTCGGCGCTTGCACAATTTCTCTTAGGGGTCGTATCGGTCGTATGGGTAATAATATTGCGCATACGCCACATGGCGCCATGCTGATAACACGATTTTGGAATAGGTTTTACTCTTCGTGTGTGTGTGTGTTCACACTGAGTGTGTGCTTTTGGATTGAATTTCATTTTGTCATTGATTCAATTAATAACAATGCAATGGCCCTTCGGCTGCCGCTTTCATTTTCCATTTCGCAATTCCAGCGTCATGAGTAATGGAAATTGTAATTGTAATGGAAGTTGGTAAGGCCCGAGGTCCGAAAGTATTCTGATAAGATTAAGTGCGTCCATTAGATTCAGTGGAAAATATTAATGAATTCTGGGCAATCATGGGAAAGAAAAAATAACAAATGTTTCGCTTTTATGGATGATTTTGTTTCCTGGTCTTTGAACACATCAAAATTCGATTAAAATTCGTCAAAAAATTTCCCTGCCAATTCATAATATATCAACGTCAAACGCTTCCTGAAGTCTTTAGCATAAAGCTCCCTTAAGATTCTTGTGGTATTTCGTTTATGGATATACAACTTGAATGCCTTCTTCTTTTATTGTTTTTATGGCACCCGTTTGGTTATTGCATTTGATTGCCTTTAGCTGTTTCACCACTTACACTTTCCATCATTAAAGCCATGCCAAAAAACCGTCCGCGCAAACGACCAGCGCAGAGGCCCTGTCGATGTGGTTGTACGTAATTATGCAACTTCTGACGTCGATTTCTAAACGTAAAATAATGATAAATGAAAAAGAAAGAAAAAACTACGAGTAAAAAGACGACATAGAACAGCGTCGACTCTAATTTCCAACATTTTGGCGTCTAATTATGGTTGCCACAACAATCATAATGACCCCAAGTGGGGGTGGGGTAGTATTCGGGTACGGCTTGGTGAAAAGGTAGGACTGAGGACAGATTTTCACGCACGTGCTGCGACCCCGGTTGGAAAATATGAGCATTAGCAATGAAAATGCGAAATGCGCCTAGAATACGAATGTTATCAAATAGGCGAGTCAAGTGTTGCATATGCAACGACTTTCCTATACTCTGTAACTACATGTTATGGAAATTTTAGGGTATCTACATACTTAACTTCAATATAATAAAGTTTCAAAAGTTAAAGTATAAAGTAAGCTTTATATCATATGTGTTTGACCTTTTCCAGATTTCAAATAGTACTCATAAAAATTGAAATTCTCATAGAGCTAAGTATACCCCACTTAATAGTCTGTTAGGGTATCTGTTGTTCACACAAAGACATAACAACAAAACGTCGAGGCAATTGACAAAACGTAGAGTGACCCCTCGAGCGGTACCGGATGTAAGGTGCGCCTGGGTTAGCGTCGACGTCGACGCCGGCGTCAGCGTTGACTGCGTGCGTGCGAGCCAAAGTGAACATTAAAATGTTGCTACATGTGTATTGGGTGGGGGGAGGAGGGTAAGGGGTATATATATGGTATATACATATATTTATGAAATTTGCATAATAAATAAAGACATTTGCAGCAGATACAAAAACATAATTAAATGACCGAAATCAAATTAAACGCCGGCGGTTGTTAAAAGTTTGAAGCCAATTAGCGGCTTGGCTGGAACTGGCCAAAAAGTTTTATGAGTTTCATGCGTTAACTGACGGCAAAAAGCAGCCTAATCTCTGAGCCACATCCAGAATCAACTGACAAACTATGAGAAGATGACAAAGTTGGAAGTCAACTCCAATGAATGAATTTTCAGGCTACGTGGGAACCCAAAAGGGGCGGAGGAACTAACTGTACGGGTAATCGGGGCAGAAAACTTCTCGTGTCGCTGGCAAATAAATAAACTTTTTAGATAGGTTGAAGCCCATTCCCAGCTCATACGAGCCTCTATGCCTGCCCGTGCTACTATTTGCATAGAGTTCTCCCTAAATTGAATGGGGTCTCCTTCTATGATTAGCCCCAAACGTATGAATATATAACTGCCTGGGACAACATTTCCGTGTGTGTGCCTGCGTGTGTATGGTGTGTGTGTGGTGTATGGAGTTTCTGTTTCAGTTTCAGTTTCAGTTGACAGTATAAACACATCAACCATAACCATATCTCATAGGGCTGCTCGTAAATTGTGTAGACCTCCAACCCCATAAACTGGCTTGGGAAGTCTCTCTCTCTCTCTCTCTCTGTCTTTGGCAACTTTATTGTTGTTGTTGTTGTTTGTCTTTTGGCCCAAAACCCATTTGGAGACACGCACTAATTTTGATATTCAAAGCCATAGAGTCAAGTGTGCAAGTTTTGTTTGTTGGCCAACTGTCTTCTTTTTCGCTTTTGTTGTCGTCACCGGGGCACGTTTCGCATTTTATGGTAATTTCTTTACATTTTATTCATTTAAATTTAAACACAGTGAGTCTCGGCAACCACAAGGTTAATTTAACACCTTTTCTAGGCCCAGCCCCCACCCCAAAATGACATAAAACTCAGTAATTTAACGCCTATTTTATACGAGCCTCAATTGAAATCAACACTTCTTTGTTTTCTTTTGTCTTGTTTGCAGCAAACTTCATGAAGTTTTCTTGAGAGCTATAACTAACTAGCACTCTTGTTAGTGTGTGTGTGTGTGTGTTTGTAGGTGTAGGTGTGTGTAGGTGTTACACCGTGCGTAATTTAAGCAAATAAATAAAAGAAAACAACTTGTCCAACTGGTTTCCATACAGCCAAATACCATTAATACAAGACACAAACATCATCATCATCAACAACAACAATCATCATCATGATGATAATCAGCTTGTTTTTGTGTGTGCATGAAAATGATTTTTGCCAAGAACATTTGTCGCCTTCAGATTCAGTTGGCCCAAAAAAGCTGTCCGACTGGTTACTGTCTTCCAACTGATTTTGTCAATGATACTCACTCACTCAGTATCGAGTCTTAGACGTTTGATTTCTGTTTGTTTTGTGTGTGTCTTGTGGTGCCATTTGATGGCGTTTTGCTGTCCATTTTTGGCAACGGATCTGTCTTGCCTCTTTATGGACAGCAACTTCCGCGTCTGATTGCCCTGGGATCAACAACGCACTCATAAAGCTTACAATCTAAGACCTGTCTATAGTCTCTAACATTTTGTCTGTAGGCTGTAATTTGATGGAATGCGTGCAATTTAATTAGCTCACTTGTAATTAGTTTTTCGAGCTCCATCCATTAGCCAACTCTTAGTCTTTGATACTATTTATATTAATCAAAGTGGAGTAGTCGGAATGTCTAGTTTAACATGTCGTAGACAAACTTGTCTTAAAGACCACAAGCTGAACATAGCTTAGGTTATTTGTCGCTTACTTAACAGATCGATAACAGCTGCTGTTAAAAGCTTAGAGCATTCTGCGAACGACCTAATTAATGCAGCAAATGTTGCAGCGTTGCCACATTTTAAAAAGTTGTTTGTTTTAAGTGGATCGTTATCGTATCTTAAGCTTATTAACTTTAATGCCAAATTCTTTCTCATAACCAGATAATTTAATATTCCATCTTAAATTTTGTTGCTAGCCCAAAATATCTCTCCCACCTCCTCCCCCACTTCCAGCAGCTGTGCCGTGTCTACTTAAATAGACTGCGACCTGCCAATCAACAAGCAACGGGGCGCAGACAGCAACTCAGCAAACGTCGAGTCTCAGTTTGAGCCAGTTTATGGTCGTCGTATTAACGTTAATTACTTAGACAAACTGCGCTGCTTTGAGAGCTTTTGGTATAGTAACGCTTCAGCAACTAATTCTTAATATGTATAAAACAACAGCAGCAGCAGCAGCAGCATCGAAATTTTATGACTGGCAAATAAATACGGATTTCAATGTTAAGCCAATGGCCGAGAGCACTTGGTGGCTCCCGGGCTGCCTCGTTATCCGGCAATCTTCATGCGCAGCTTTCGTGGATACGCTTTGTATACTTAAGTGTATATACTGTGGCAAGTCTGGTGGTACAAAAGTTCAGTGGTTTGGTGGCTCGGTGGCTGTCGCCTTGGCATAGTTTCATAGCTGACTGGCGCGCTTTATCGGCAAAGTAAAAAAGCATTTACTCTAGATAAGGCCAGACTGATTTATAACAATGGGAACGCAGCATGATGATGTTTTTTTGGTATGCTCTGGCATACTACTACTATATGTGTGTATGTGGTAAGTGGTATGGGAGTGCCTCTGCTTAGGTTCGACTAGCTTTGATTGCGCCTGCCACAAAATTTACATTGCTAATATACCATTTAAGCGCCAGTCAACAAATCAGTCCCTGGATTAAGGCCAGTCAATTAAACCTACCCAGTGGATTTAGCCATGACTACATATATCATTGTTCTACAGGCAGCAGAGCTCTGGCGCTCTGGAGTGCACACCTGTCGTTAAGTGTGGATTACAGTTCCCAGTTCGATTGAAACTTGACAACATGAATGAAGTTTAAATTGAGCTCACACCGAGTTTTTACTTAGTTATAGTTGAGCACACGCCATTTTATTGGCAGTTATGGGTTTTTTTCTGGCCACTAGCTGGTACTGAACTGAACTCTCCTGGTAGTCCTGGCTGTTGGTTAGTCAAAAAGTTTCCTTGTTATTTGGGCTGAATGTAAATTTGATTGCAGTTGAGCAAAGTTTTGCATATGAAATATGAAGTTGAACATTCGATTAAGAGCCAATTTGTAAAGCAAACAAAGCTAACTTTTATAGTGTGTGTGCGTGTGTTGAAGTGTGTGTGGTTTAAGTGTAGTTTTGCATTCGGAACACACCTGCAATTGCCAAATGTGTTTCACTAATTGAATACATCATAAACATGAACATAAAATCCCCAGAACAGAATCTCACAGAAATTAACCCAAATGACACTTCAAATAAAGCGCTGACAACTTTTGCGGCTTTTTGATGGCTCCGACAAATGCCAAAAGCAAATCTGTATATATATATATATACTTCGATATATATGTATGAACATATATCTGAGACACATACAACATCTTTTGGGTGGTCGTGTGGTCGCAGGGCGAACTCACAACTCAAACATTTCCCAGATTTATGATTTGTTTATTTTGCGTTCTCATTTTCAATATTCGCTGCGATCGTTTTTATACCCGGTAGCCAATAGAAAGTAGAGGGTATATCTGTTCTATGAGAAACTATGAGAAGCTTGAAACAAGATGTAGATTAAAGCATATGTTGTTAACATTTGGATTAAACTGAAGCAAAAGAACAAAAGAGATGGAAGAACTTCAGATAAACCTATCAAGATCAATATACTACATGCAAAGTGACCATGGAGGTGTTTAATAGTCTGTAATAGCCAGAGATTGGGTTATAACAGACGAATTTATCGGCTAGTAATCAACATTAGTATTAAGTGCGGGCTTATCAGACTTACGACAGACTTGTAATCTTATCACGATCAAGTGACCATGGAGGTGTGTAATTGGGCAATAACGAGTCTAATACCCTTCCAGTCTGTATAAGTGCGGGTATATCAAAAGTCGAGCAGCTTGCGACAACTTTCTAACTTGTTGACTTTGAGTCACGCGGCTTGTGGCATGGGGCAACGATTTGTTTACTAGCGACGCGCGTTTACTTGGCGACACATTCACAGCAGCTGAGTGGGTATACACACTCGCACACACACACTCACACACGCAGCAACACTCACTGATTCGCATTTAAAATCGCTGTCAGCAGCATCACAACTGCATCGGCAGCTGGGCTAAACTTGGGGCTGAGGATGAAGCTGACGCTGCGGTTGGGGCAAGGGACCCAGAGTCGCTTTTAATAACCAACTACAGTTGGGGATTTTGTGTGTGCTCTGCTTATTGGCAAAATTCATAAATGGTCTACATACAATACAAGGCGAGTGTGCGTGGAGTACATTTATGTTTAATTATAAACCCAACGGACCAAATGCCAGACGCAACAAGATGTCAGAGACTGGCGGGCGCGCCACTGCTGCTACCCGGAGATATGAGATATATGAGAGGAGATGCGGAGTCTGAGGGTTCTGGTTATGAGTTCAGACTGCCGAAACCAAAACCAAAGGCAAAGACGAGCAGCTGCCTCATTTATGATCCAACCAGAGCAGCTCTATACCCAATAGTCATCCATCAGTTGGATGTGTGAATGGATATGAAAAGATACCCTGTATGCTTTAGGGCTGTAATAAGAGGGTGTATCAGGATGAGCTTACACAAGCAGCAGCTGCTTAAGTTTCTGTGCAGGGTATCTGCTAGTCGAGTGCTTCTCTTGGTTGATTCTTTCGTCTTCGACGTGCCCAAATTGCATTTGCATCCAAGTTATTTGCGCTAATTTCACGTTATGAAATTTGTATTTCGCACATTTGTGCGTCGCGATTTTCTTGGCTCGTTTTTCGTTGATTTTCAGTTATTCGGTTTGCATTTTCCGTTTGATTCGCTCGAGTTTTTTTCACTTTTCCCTGCTGTAATTAAAAACAAACTAAAACTTTTACCCGCTGCCTGAGATTTACTTGTAATTAAATCTTTTGCAGACTTGCCAGTTCCTAGAAGGCAACAAAGACAGCAGGGAGCTTGGCTATGTTGTCGGATCTGTTGGGTCAATGGCTTGAACTTGAACATTGTTTGGGGAGGGGGTTTCCCCCATATGAAACCAGAAACTACAAACCAAAAAGTTAAGTTTTTCTTTGGCAATTAGCGCACGCAGCAGGCAAAACTTCTCCACCAAAACTATTTCATTTTCTTTGTGTGTAGCTTTAAAAGAAAACATTTTGAAACAATGAAAAATTTAATGGAAAACCCAAAGAAAATCCTAAGAAAAACAAATTGCGCAAAGAAAGAAATACAAAAGTTCAACTTAAATTAATCCAAAATGAGATTCCAATCAAATTTATACTTAATCCTATTATTCAAAGATCTTTTTGTATACTAATTCTATATATATATAAGCTTAATCTTCGTAGAATATGTCGCTTAGTAATTGAATTAAGGAATCCTTTGTGGAATTAGATATTCATGGGGTTGACTGGAGTTCAGTTTTCACTTCTTTTGTGTGCATTGTATGGGAATTACTAGAAGTTCTGTCACAAATTTGATTAAAATACACAAATTCAGTTGTGGACTTGCAGTATGAATAGCATTAAACTGATTCCATGCGAATTCCAGTGCCATTTAAGCGAGTTGTGCCCTAATCTTTGGATAGGCCACCCGGAGATGGGACAATTGACGCCGTCAGCTACGAAATGATGCCCAGTGCTTTGTTATTCAATCGTCGACGTCAAATTGTGGCATGAGATTGCAGTGTAATCAAAATGGGGCAAGAAACAAGCATTATGGTTGCGTCTATAGTTGGAACTACTTCCACTGGCTGTCTGGCACTTGTAAGCCAAATCCTCAAAGAGCTTCGCTGGAATTACGTCAAGAGAACATTTGTATCTTTCGCTTGGCATAAGTTATTGTTCTGTGCTATTATGCCACTATTTTCGATGGAGCACTTGAATTACACTTTGTCATAGGCAGAGCAATAGAAAGAGAGAGAGAGAGAGAGAGAGAGCGAGCGAGGTGCAGCCGCCCCCAACAAATGGACTACTCCCACTGCCATGTCGTACTCCTCTACGTCCAACAGCTCCTCTCCAGCTGCAGTCGTCGTTGTTTTGCGGTGGTAATTGCACGCGCGCTGAAGCATATCGTATGTTGCAGGTTTCCGTTTGGAAACCGGGAGAAACGACCTAAAATAGCGGCACAACAACCAAATGCGGAACATGAACCATGAACACGATGGGAAACCAGGGCGGAGGGAAGACAACAAAGGAGTAACAGCAACTAGGCGGGGGTAGGGGAATGGGGAAGGGGGACTAGGCCTCGTCAATATTGCTCAGCGACAGCACGAATTGTACGTGTTGCAATCTCTAATAGATACAAACTCGCACAACAGATACATTTACAACTACAACTATAGATACAGATACAGACAGAGATACAATTGCGTGTGTTGTTGCGTTTGTTCTTCTTTCACGCTTGCTGCACCGGCCGTGGTAGCCAGCTCCAAATCTGATTTAGATTCCAATTCCGACCGTGAATACGGCTCTGTCTCTCAGTCATGTTAAAACATGTTCTTTGTCATGCTTCGCTGTTGTTCGCTGTATCTGTGTATCTGTGTATCTTTGTATCTCAATGCGTAGCTGTATCTGAGCCAAGTGCATGGCCTCTGTGCGGTTGCCCTTTGACCCGTTTCTGCTAAAGAAATGCGCCATTAGGGCGCAGCGTGCATAATTACCTCGTAGCTGCCACTGCCTCTGTATCTGTATCTGTATCTTTTATGCTTTGTATCTATGTATCTGCGCCCTTTATTTTTTGGTTAATTTGGACTCGAACAACATGCGCTATGATTGATGTTTCTTTAGCGTTTCCCAATTATGTTCTGGCCTCGCCTTTTGCTTCTCTGACCAACTTATCAGCTGCATCCAGTTAAAGTTTCAGTTTCATTTCCAGTTTTTATTTCCTAATATTTTGTTGTGAAGAATTCTTTGCGAATGAATTCCAGAAGCGGCGGCAAAAGCAGCTGCAGTCACGAATTTCGCTTGTTTTACTTACAACACATTTAAAGCTCATAAATTAAACTGCATTTTACAAAAACACACACTTACACACACGCTCACACACACCACAGCCATTCCATGCCCATTCCGACCCATTTTAATTTGTCACTCGACACGTCAATTATATAAATCGCTTATATATGCTGCCTTGGCTCTCAGCGGTTCCCAAACATCAATAGGAACCCAAGAAAAGCTGCTTATCTTCCATATGACGCTTCTTTAACACCCTAACTGATAGTGGGACTAACTATATATAATAGGAGATAGTAAAACAAACATAAAGCTCTCTAATTATAGCAATTATTGCAGGTATTAACTACTGTTTCAATATCTATATTTAACTCTTATCTTACAGTTGCTAAGATATGAACAAAGTGTCTTATATAATAAAGAAACATCATTAATATATTACGCATCTCTTGAAATAATCCAAAGTAAGCATAAAATAGGAAAATCTTAAAAAAAACCAGCAAAAATTAATCTACTCTTCTGCAATATTGCCTAATTTATTATTATAGTATTTAATATTTAATATTTTTTATTTATTTATTTATTTTTTTTATTTATTTTATTTATTTTATTTATTTTATTTATTTTTTTATTTGTTTATTTATTTATTTATTTAATATTAAAATTTTTTATTTTATTTATTTTATATTTTATATGAAATAATAATAAATAATAAAGGCAAACAAATTTATTGTTTATTGTTTATTATTTATTATTTTTAGTTTTTATATTTATTATCAATTATTTATTATTATTTATATATATATATATTATTATTTATTATATTTATTTTTTATTAATTATTATATTATTATTTATTTTATTAATTTATTTATTTTTTATTATTTATTATATAATATTTTTTATATTTTATTAAATAGTTGTTATTTATTATTTATTTTAATATATTTTATTAGTTTTTTTTATTAAAATATAATTTTAATGCAAGTCCATTGCCCTAATAGGCATACCCTCTGCTGGCAGTGTATTAAACGATATTTCAACAAGCAACAGAATTTTGTTTTAGTCGCTTTTATTTCCCCTTCTGTTTTCCCCCCAATTTGATGAAATGCACACACAAAAAATAAATTTGAAAATAATGTGTGAATTTTCTTTTGGATCGTTTCAGCGCCAGCAGCTCCAATAAATAAAAACTGGACCTCCCAAAGGGCAAGTCACTCAATAGATGCGGCGAGAGAGAGAGAGAAAGCAGGAAATATTGTCAAAGAGTTGAACCCAACGGAAACACACACATATAGTATATTTATATATATGTATTTGTGAAGTGAAATTCCAGGTGATTTGATGAGAAAAGTGAGGAATTGCTACTGGTGGATTATTGATTTGTTGTACTGAATACTGGAAGTGTTTCTCAATGGATAAACACAGAAAATAATCTTGTGATTGCGACAACAATTCAAAAAAGGCGTCAAAACAGTTGCAGCTGTGCTGTGTTGCCGTCGTGCATGTGGATGTGGATGTTGCTGGCGTCGTGAATGTTGCTGCCGTTGCGGCTACTTTGGTTAATTGATTTCTGTTGCTGCTGTGTCTTGGGCCAATGCCAATGCAATGAGGCGTTCAATAGCTGCTGCCAATGCCAACAATATCAGTAACAGCAATAACAACAGCTACAACAACAACAACAACAACACAAACAACAACAACTATTTACAAGAACAACAAAAACTCAGCGACAATTGCGTGCGCGTTTCGGGCGCGTTTTTAGCCGCTGTTTTGCGCGCGCGCGTTTTTTATTAATTAATTTAAAGTGTTGTTTCGCTCGTTTTTGTTGTATACGCGCGTGTGTGCCTGTGTGTCTGTGTGTGTGTGTCCAGCCGGAAATCAGCAATTTAATTTACAATAAGACGATTTAAAGGAGCCCCCAAGAAAACACATTAAAAAAGGATCCAACACAAAGCAAAAATATAAAAACCCAAAAGGGAAACGCAAAGTAAATCGAGGAGCAGCCAAAATGTTCGCGGGCATAAGAAAACGACTGGCACGCAAGTAAGTAGAGACCTCTTTAAGATTACGCTTCTCCACTCTTTTTTTCCTTTCTTTTTTTTGTTGTGTCAACCATTCCGACCGACATTTATACCCATTCTATAAGATGTCCTTAGTATACCATAACTGAACTATATAATTGATGCGATTAGTGGGGTTCCAGCGAATAGACAGAGCTTAATATCAATCCTTTTCAATTGAATACTTACAGTAAGGGTACTAGATATTCTATATAATATTTGATTTAGATTTCTGTCAGATATTTCAATTAGTTTTATGGGAAATATAAGCAACATTCAACAACATTCGAATGCTGACCTTGGCAGGACTTTCTGGGAAAGAATTTCTAAGTATCTTTGAGATTTTCTCTAAGTTCTACAGGCTTCCATTAATGATAGAGCTGAGCTGTTCCCATTTGGTAGGGTATAAAAATGTCGTTTTGAATGGCATTCTTTGCTTGGGTGTTTCCTCTTTTATCCGATGTTGTCCTTTCTGTTTTCATGGCCCAATTCCCTTTGTTAATGACTTTCGCGATAAACTTCAATGGACAGGGCAGGGTTTGAGAGGAGCAGGGGGAGAGACAACCTGCTGGGCTCTGGGCTCTATTCAATTTACAAAATGCGCCAAATCGTTGAAAATGTTTACCAAAAAATGCTGTGAGAAGCCTCTTCTGCTATTTGTCTAATTAATTTTGCTGCCCAGCTGGAGATGGAGCTTCAGCTGGAGTTGGAGCTGGAGCTGGAGATGACTTCAACTGGAACTAGAACTGAAATTGAAACTGAAACTCAAAGAACTGAGCTCATTTGCACAGCACTTGAGACGCATCAAAACTCGAACTCGAACTCCACCTCCAACTTTCAACTTCAACTTCATTCATGCCAGTCAGCATCATCAAGCTAGACTGTGCCCCCGTCCACAATCTTTGGGTCTCTTCATTTGACATTGGAGCTCATGGAATTTTGCTGATTTGTGCAAATGTTGCACGTTTCGACAGCCATCATCGTCATCATTATAATAATGATTTTTAGAAAATGTTTTTGTTGTGTTTCTTTCTTATATTTGTTAAATGAGCCAATTAGCTTAAAATCTTTATTATTAGCCGATTGCTGTGTGTATCGAACCGGTTTCGTTTATCCATAAAACAAAATTGAATTATACCACAAATTGGCTCTTAACTGCCTTACGGCAACGCGTGTTGTTTTGGCCACTTCAACTGATTTCTAGCCTCTTTTCAGAGCCTTTAACAGTCTACAATCAAAACAACATCTGCCAAATACCCAAAAACAATTATGCCTATCCCAGTGCGTGTCATTATGAGCATCTATGTTCGTGGGAAATCCGTGGAAAGATGTGAGCCTCTAATGACACCTATAGAAAGTTTTCACGCCGAAGAATAGACCACTAATTGTACGGAGTGTGAAACTGTTTGAAACGCAAAGATCATTACAGATGGGTTTTGAGAAGGAAAACTAGGGATTAGTTTATCGATAGACAAACTGTGTTATCTGTGTCCAACTCTCTCGAAGATGCTCTGAATAAGCTGCTGAACTTTGCCAAACTGAAAGCAAACTTCAACTCCAACCAACTTAGGGCTTACTTTGTGACCCTTTGGCCTAAGGAAATCCGTGACAGCCTTGGGACCATCTACCTTGAAAAACCTTTCCTCTCTTTATTTGTGTGCTCCACTTCGTTTCGCCGTTATCGTCCAGCACATGCTCCAGTTTAGTAGGAGTATCCGTTACGCCCATGTCAGCTCACATCCACTTTGGACATAAATTTAAAAGCCCGAGTTTTATGTGGAAGTTGACAATGGTTTCGGTTTTGGTTAGGTGCCACTTTTCACAAGATGTGTTCATGATGTGCTAATTATTATGGAAAAGTGCAGCCAAATGCCTTTTAGCACTTAACGTTGACTGTTCAGGTTCCAGGGGCTGGGGCTGGGCATGGATAGTATAAGAAAATGCCCCCGAAACGAATAACAACAACAACAACAACGTTCACTTTGGGTGCCCAGGTGCTAAAAACACCTGTGCAAATAGAAACCGAGACCTGAGAGACCCCGAGACCAAAACCGAGGCCTAAACTCTAACTCCAAGCACTTTGTAGGTGGGCATGGAACATGGCATGGGATGTACCTAAGATACATGTAGAGACGGCATGTTTTGGGCTTAAGATCTTTTGGGGCCCACACACAAAATTCATTGGAATTAAACGCTTAGAGAGACAAAAGAGAGAGTGAGGGTGGGAGTCAGGGCAAGACGCCACGGATGGGGCACGGCACGGAAAATGTGGCAATCAAGCGCGACTAAAGTTAAAAATAATTACACAATAAAAGACATAACACAATTCTTAATAGACATTAAACATAATTTTATATGTGGGCAAGCATTAAAGTTTCCAGGCCAAACCAAGTGCACTCCAACCCACAGACCATGGGATCCAAGATAAAAGAATCTTCAGAAAGAACATTAGAAATTCAACAGCGAAAATATGATGAATTCTCACGCACATGAAAGCCAAATGCCCATTAGATTGTGTTCCATGGAACAGCAGGGGGGGAGGGGGTAGCAAACTGGGTACATCTTCAGCCCAAGTCACGCTGCAGCGACTACACACGTATCCATATCATATAATTAGAAGCATCCAAGTATAATACTCGTACTCAAGAACTTACATTTATTGCAGGCCTTATAATAATTATGATTGATACGGGAACAAGCAGAATATCTTAACAGCGACTATTGTATACTCTGCTGCTAGCTGATGAGGTTGCTTTTAGATGGGAATCAAATGATAATAATCTTATGGATATCTTATAACAGGAATGTGGTAATAGTAGTATGACATGAGCTCAGTTTCAGGAAGATTCTTCTTAGATTCAAAAGTATCTACAGCCAATTGGGTAACCAACTTTATATCCTCCTAACTTACACCCTAAGTTTGACAGGACTTAGATGACTGTAAGCAAATCCATTCTTCTCCCTATACCCTATTCTCTATTCTCACATCAGAGATATAGTTCATTCCATTTCCATCTTCAACTAATGCAATCCCCATTCGTTAGACGTAACCCTGCATAAGTTTATAGCCCCTAGAATACCCTGCAGGGTTATGAATTTGGTTGCACAGCAAAGAAGAACAATAGCGGTAGTTTGACGCCATTGTTGTTAGCAAGTGGGGCTCCAACGGCGTTGCTCCATTTTGTGCCCATTTCGGCTTGTTCCCCATTGTTCTGGGGCTTATCAAATGTATCTTTTACACATCTCTGACAAGAAGCTCTGACGCTGCGCATGTGCCACTTACATCTGCCTTCAGTTTATATGCTGTATGCTATTTGGAGTATGGGTTAAAGGAAATGTGATGCAACAAAGCGTGAGGCGGTGGCAACTAACAGTTACACGCCACTGTGCGCTACTTGCTACGTAACATGTTATGATTGTGAATGTGTGTGTGTGTGTGTGTAATACAAATGTATCTGAATCTGTATCTGTTGCAGTGGAAGTAACAGTTGATAGCCTCGCGCTAATTTCGAGCTTAGATTACGAGCAACGAAGCCCTGGGAAACTGGGCCTGCCCCATTGCAATTACCGGATATGCGCAGTTCTTGATAAAAGCCCATTATGTGCCACGAACCATTTTACGATACGGCACATCGTAATTTCGGGGGTTTTTGTCTAATTGCTGTGAACATATTCGATTCGCTTTGAAGCGTAAGACATCCGATAGGCTTGAGGGAAACATTGACCCATTATATTGTCATATTTGCTTAGAGTATATCTAAAGTATCTAAAGTTCAAAGTTTTTCACCCTAGTCAATGCAAAGCACAAGAACATCGTTTGTTTTGGGGCGTGTGCCTTCAAACAGGCACTTGATCGATAGAGATAGAGATAGAGCACACTCCATGATATACTCCCTCTATATAGAGTCTACACAATGAGCTCGTTCTTTGCCCAGGAGCTGCTTTGTTAGTTATCGCTTCCCTCTAAGTTTCTCCCTCTCTCTCTCTCTCTTGTGTATCCCTCGCTTCAAGGGCTGTCATAAATGCGCCATTAGTGCTAACAACGCATATTCAACTTCACTTAGAAAACGCACCCACAAATCCACAACCATCCATCCATCCATCCACCCACCCACTAAACAAAACTCCACTCCCAATCTCCAACCCCTCCTTTTGACGCATTCATTGCACAAAAGAAATGCCATTTTATGATGCATTTCAAGTGCGTCGCCGCCTCCGATGCCGTCTGTGCACTATCTCACATCTGTCTGAATGTATTCTGTGTGTCTGTTGGAGATAGGAATGGGTATGGAGCAACCTCCACTGTCTGTCTGCCTGTCTGTCATAGCAACTGAAGTGTCAATTCCATCATAAGCCAAAGTGGCGCACATATCGCATAACGTTTCACTAAAGGGGCCAAATCAAAAGAAAATTATTGAACAATTTCACAAAAAGCAAACGAAAACAAATATGAAAAATTACATGACAAATGCAGCAAACCGAATCTTTTATACACTAACAAAGAGGGATGTTTGCATTGTAATCGAAGATATTATTTATAGAAAGTGAAAAGAACTTGAAAACAATATCTGTAGAGTGGGAATCTAATTGAAGTTGATGATATTTGATGTATCTTTGATCAACCTGTATCTCTTTATTATCAGTTTGTCCTCTACCAACTGTTTGACAAATTGCAATTACCCTCGCGTAGAGTATACGAAATGAAAGCGTCAAAATGGGCGACAGTCTTCTTTAGATTTTGACAGCAAACACGCTGCACATGGAGCAACGGCACAGCTTCAATTCCAAAGATGCAGATACAACGTACAGCGTACAAGGTACACCGATACACATTCAATTTGGGTGTGACAATTGGAGCCGGAGCCGGAGACGTGCGACGCCTTGTGTCGCGACTCGCGAGTCGCCATAATGATGAATACCTTTTTAATGAGCAGCTGACATATGAATATGCATTGAGGGGAATATCAGCCAAGAGATTTATCATCGCTCTCCAGCGGCAGACAGCCCAGACCAGGCAACGCATTCCACTCTGAGCCGGAGGAGAACCTCAATTACGCGTCTTTTTTCTGCCTCAAACTTGAGCCATAAATTTTCCACCTTTAACGCCTGGAATGACCCTAACCTACCCAAATAGTTGCTCAGTTTTGTTATGTTTATTGAAGTTTGACATGCAAAGTGCGTTTTTTTAGTATATGTACTATATACATACATACATACATACATATATACATATTTATATGTATAACGATATAAGTTTACTCAACTTTATATATAGAATTTGGCCACAACTCGTTTGGCCTTTTTTCAGCTGTTTCGTACTTGTTTTCTAATTAAAAGTTTACCCTTAACGTTGGCTTTAAACGCAAACTTGTTTTCTGTATAGGTGCTGGTTAGAGGTTGGGGCAGTTCGGGCTGACTACACCCAGCCACGCCCTGTTCCCAACGACCCACTAAGAGCTGAGGGCGACGCATTTTACAGCCGCTCAGCGCCACCAGCAACTATTGTTGTGCGGCTCCAAGGGGCAAATGTTTGTTGATAAATAAAATTTATATCTAGATATGCGTGTATATGTTTATGGCTTGGTGTGGCAGGTGGCCTACACACACTCACACACCACACACACACACACACGAACACAACAATAAGCAGATTGTGCTATCTATTTGAATGAGGAAATGGCATATTGAGCCTGTGTTTATGGGTCATTAGGGTGCTCCGACCGCATTTGGTTGCCACAAACATTTGGCCAAATTGTGGCCGCGTTGCGCCTGTTCCCAAAATAATTAGCATGCCATTGTCCTTGAATAGGCGACCGATAGCTGATAATTGATAACAGGAACTGATGTTATTATATCCGTTTGGCCAGTTGCCAATTTAAGTATATAATCTGCATTCAGGTCTGTCGCAATGTGGCTATGCAAATAACTTTCTAAACTGATGGCTGCACCTTGACGGCTTCCTTTGAGCCGGAGACGCGCACAAGCCAAACATACACACAGACATAGTATGTATTCTATGCATGTGTATATGTCTCTACATGCTTGTAGATATGACAGAGCAAGGTTTGGTTCGGGAGCTTGAGCTCGCCCGTCAATCAGTTGACTCTTGAAGTGTTTGGCCAGGTAAACACAAAGTGTCCACTTGACTTCCGTTTCGTGATTGCTTCGCCTTTGCGCCTGCTGCTCGATTCCCGGAATACCAACTGGCAACCAGCAACTCACAACTAGCAACTCGCAACGCGCAACTTGCAACTCGAAACGTGACATGTGCTGACATCAATGTTTTCTATAGTATACGAGTAGTTTCTGCGGTTTTATTCATTGCATTTGCATAGGCATTGGCATTTGTATTGTGTGGTATTTACATGGCGGGCCCCCTTTCTTGTTGTTTATATTTGCATAAATATTTACAAATGCGAGCGCCAATCGTTCCAAATGCCGTTCATTTCACTTTGGCGCCCCATTTGAGTGTCAATTGACTGGGCAGGGCTGTCAGAGCATTTGCAGGCCAATAAAGTTCACCATATAACGATATCGATACCATCTGCAGGACATATATACTCAAATTGACAGCATGATATATTGCACGAAATCTTGTCAACTTGCCAACCAATAAATATCGAATATCGATAACATACACGTAGTTTGAAGACAGACCCACAAATATACTCAAATTGGCACCTGGAGCTAAGGGAAAGTTGAAGAAGGTAGCAGATTGTTTAATCGACAAATATGAAATTCGTCAATTAGTTTAATACATATATCAGTATCGATAGCTCTCTATATTAATGTAATGCGCACGTCCATATCGATAACTCTACATATACATATTAAAGTAACCTACACTGCGATATCGATAAGTTTTCAAGCTCATCTACTCAAATTGCCAGCTCGATTAATTTGTCAAACTATCAGAAAAGTTACAATGCATCAACCTATCGATATTGATAACACATCCTGAAACTCAACTCTGATTGGCAGCGCGAATCGCAGCCAACTTAACTGCACAACGGAAACTCTTTGATTTCTTGAATTTATTGCCACAATTTACAATTGTTGCTTTGCCTTGCGGTCACAGAGATCTCATTACGATGCGATCCGGTGCCGTTGCTCACGTCGCACTCAATTATGTTGATGTAACGTTGTAAGTAGATGATTTCCTGTTGAAGTCAATTGGCCCAAACCGCATAAGACAATTATATGATGGTTATCAGATCGGCTTTACCCGTATGTGCAGAGCGTGCCCATAATAAATCTCACAGATATTTTGGTTGCTCTCAACGCAACATTCGTGTCATGTCGTCAAATTATGCAAATTTCGAGTGTGGGCTCAAAATCAGTTATAACCCGAGGGCACCAGCGAAAAGAGATGGCGATAGAGAGAAAGAGAGAATGCGCGAAAGAGATGCCCTGGAGATTTGGGTCATTGATATATCTTCGATATCAACACATTGTCAAAGACAAAAGGAGTGTTGAAATGAGATACACACAGATGCAGCAAATGGCAACAACTACTCAAATTTCTCATTACATTAATCACACCCACGGCCCCAGCAGCAGAAAGAACAATGATACTACATACCCCTATGGTACTTAACAACATGGATGGGTGGTTCAGCAGCAGCAGAAGGATGAGGAGGTGGGTTGAGTGCCCAACTTAACATGGGCCTTGACGCGACTTCTAAGCAGCAACTGCAGCTGCAACTGCATCTGTAGAGATCCTTTCAGCTGACGCGCTGTGTTTGCCACTTGGTTCGCTTGTTTGACTTTGCTTCTTCACACTTTTACACTTGGCCAACGCACACGTAGAAAGAGGTGGAGGGAGACCCCATTTGAATTGTAAACAGACTTGGACACGCCTATTTGGGTTATGCTGCTGTAATGGATGAGTACCCGCCCCATAAACATGCGAGTAGTTGCAACTAGCACAGTGGAAGCTCCACTTGACGAGTGGGCCCTGAGGCTGAGGCAGCTTCCGTAAGCAAACAAACTTAGCTCCAACTTTGTGACTTGGTTTCCGGCATTTGAGGATGCGTTCAACCCGTTGATTCACCCACTTTACGAGTAATCACATAGAACAGGCTTATTCCAGCCAGGATATTGAACTGAATCGATATATCCAACTTCCTGCAGATGGGATCAATCTATGTATATCTATCAGGTGTAGTTCAGAGCATTGCGCCGTAGGCAGTATTTACTGTATTCAAATGCATTTCGGATTTTGTTTCAAGTCTGCGAAATGGGTTACTCTGAAACGTGGCCCTTTTGAATGTGCAACGGAGCATGCAACGTGCAGCGTGGATTTATAACGGAAGCTTAGCCCGTTCGGGGCTCGCTCATGAATAAATTAACAATTGCTGCAAATTTGCATACGACTTCTATATATATAAACATTTGTACATATTCCCAATATATATATATTTTATACTAAACGAATGTATTTATATATGTGGATGCACATGTTTATCTATATATAGTAGTACCTTCTATATGTTTGGATGTGTGTGTGTGTCTCTGTGCATTGTTTCGTGGCGCCTTATCAATTACCATAAAAGGCCAATACCCTGGAATAATACCCATTAATCGATCTCCTCTTTAGTCGCATAAATTATGCAATTTACAAATCAAAATTCCGACTCCAACTTCAGACAGTAGCACAGAGTCGCCGCGTGACTTGGCTGCACATTGGACAATTTCTTGGAAATACTTTTGCCCTCCGGATGCTGGCCTTAAATCTCTATATGCTACTATGTGTCTATGTGACTGGATCTGCGTGTGGCCAGAGCGAGGGGCCACTGGCTTTAAGCCTTGGTACGTTGCGGCGGCGCCCACGCCTCTTGTCTTCGCTTGTGCACCCACAAGAGCTGCGGATACTGTAGCTCTGGCCCGGTCTGACAGCTGGACACATGGACAACGGGACAGTTGAACAGAGTTGGACAGTTGAACAGTTGGACAGTTGGGCGTTTCAACTTCGATTTTCAATATGCATGACATGAGGCGGGGGCGGAGGCAGCTTTCGAATTGCAGTCAAAAATTATTGCAGAACTGTAAATTATTTGCACTGTCGACCTCATTGTCAGCGCTTTAAAACTTAAACACACACACACACAAACACACGCACAACAGAAACACACACACAATACACACATTCAATCGAAGCGACATGGGCGTTTGAGACTTTTCATGACAGTCGAATTAATTCAACGCGTTTTATGCAAATTTAGCATTTTGTATGGGAACAGTAGGTGTAAATGCTCTAAAATAGCCAGTAATTATGTGTGTGCGTGTGTGTGTATGTGTGTGTGTGATGGTACTTAACTTAAATTACAAGTGACTGAAAATGCATACAACTTCGATCAGTGCGAGACCAGAAGATGCCCTGTAAAAGCATGAAAGTAAAGGAAACCTTCTGAAAGAAGATATTCAATTTGATATCTCCAGCTCTTAGAATCTTCCATTTAAACATTAATTTCCATAGATATATCGAGTCTTGTATTGATCTTCATTGAGAACATGTATAGATAGTTTATCATACCCTTCTATTAGCTATTTTCACTGGGTATTTGCATTTTGAAAACCAGTCTACACTTTGTATGTTTTCTGAGTCTGCTATTAATGTACCTTTTAATTAGTTTTCTGACTGCATTTAGCTGTAAATATATATCTATATATATACATATATGTGAATGCAAATGATATGAATGAATATTCAGTCATAAATCAAGAGTTTTGCAGTTGATTCGTTGCAATATTTATTTCTGTGACTTTTAACATTTTCAGTTTTCAATCTCGTGTCAAGTATTCGCTTTGAGCAGTTTCTCCACAGTCGATGGACATATTTAAAAGCCGCTTAGTATAAGCTTCACCTAGTGCCATATCAGTGGCATCCCAGTGGTAACCCAGAGGCATCTCAGTGGTCTCCCAGTTGAGTAGTCGAAAAGAAATAAGAAATGGAGCAATAATTATATATCCCAGCTTATCGGTAGAGCCTCTCCACAATTACTGCAGAAGCCAAAAGTTCCAGAAGACGTAATTACTTTCCATAAATCGCTCTTAAGGGTCGGGTCAGGGTCCAGTCCGGGAATCGCTCTTTTGGTACGGAATATAGCGACTTCTGTGGCTTATTTGTAGGTCGTATAAAAAAAAATGGCCATTAAATGCAAGCCAAAGTGTTGCTTGCTACTTTTTCTGTTTCTGTTGTTGTTCTTTTCTGTGCAATATTTATTTTTATGCCAACTGCAATGCCCATTGATAAGGAACTGGACAGCCAAGGGGAATGAGGGGTAGGAGGAGCTGGCGCTGAAGCCGGGACTGGCGTATGGCGTATGAGAGCCGGACGACAACAGCGACAGCGGAAATTTATGGTCGTCACATAAAACGCATAATCAGTAAACGAATGTGCCACAAAAGACTGGCGGATTAACCGAATGACCGAACAGACCGACAGACGAACGGACGCACCTCCTCCTGCTCCTCCTGCTTCTCTGACTGTCGCTTCCCCTCCAGCAGTTAAAATGATTGTCTGCTTGACGAATGTGCAACATTCGACGCTGCTATCAGAAGTAAACAGCAAACATAAATATATACTATATATTTACCCCACATATTTACTACACACAAACATGCATGTGTGTGTGTGTGTGTCTGTTCCTTAACCAATTCCATTCAGGGTATATTAGTTACGAGTGGCATAAAACATTTTCATGTTTTAATATTCATTGGATATATTAATGCAGCTTTCAAGGATAAGTTGTCCTTTCTGGGGAATCATCAGGGTAGGGGTTGGGGTAGGAGTAGGGGTCTGCTGTCCATTGGCTAAAGTGAAACAAACATTTATAGGAATCCAGTCTATCCAAAGGACTCTTAAGGACAGCCCTAGAACCTGCCTCTCAATTTTAATCTAGAAGAAAGTTACTGAAACTTAAGTTGGGAACGGAACTTGGTAACTTAATCATATCTTATAACTTTTAACTTTTTCCATATGTGTCCAGCCGTATAGTTTATATAGATTCTTACCTGCCATCCAACGGGTATATAAGAGTCGAGCATTGCTATATATGGCCTGGAAGTCGTCGCATATGTGTATTCTTTATGGTTTATGTGCCAACGGAAGCCGAGTTGATGGGAATGCAAATGCTTCGCTAGTTGCCTGGGAGCGGTGCCCACCTTAAAAGGGACGCCTGGAGACAGAGCGAGAGGATGAGTCATGGTGCTAAATTAGATTCCTAAAGTGCAACGTTTGCACTTTGCACCTTGCACAACAATTGCGCTGTCAATTGGTTGAATGATCCAAGCGAAATGGTTGGCATAGGTGGAGCGGTGAGTGGTGAATCCAGGGAGGGAGAGGGGAAGAAGGCATTGGGAATTTAATGTCGTATCGCTGGCTGTTAATTAAAGCCCTGTAGTGTCATTAGTTGGCCTTTTGACTTGCCATTGATGGCGCAGCGTTGGCTCGCTAATTAAGTTTGCATCTATCGTGGCGGATGGAGGCGAATCGTGTGTGACTCATGTGACAGGCGAAAGAGAGAAGTCGAAGTCCAACTGGGTCTTGGAAGTTGGTGTGTAAAGTCTTAATAGGCTCAACCAGTTGCTATTGGCGAGCTTGATAACAGTTAAATTGATTTTGATTGCTTTATTTGATGACCATAAATCAAAGGCGCATGAAAATTCTGGCCAGGCAGCACGTGGGCAGCATTGAAAAGCAAAGTGAAAAACTTGCCACAGATGGCCACAGATTGGCCGAGTGCATGAAATCCGAATCGACGAGTCCGAAATCCGAGTACTGGGTATAACTCAGTTAGCGTTTTGGCCACTGCCCACTTGGTTGGACAGTGTCACAGCTACAGCTACAGCTCCAGCTCCAGACATTGGACACTGCGACAGCATCCAAACACGAAACGAAACATTTTGTGCGATTAGCTTGTAAGATTGTTTTTCAGCTTTGTATGTCCATTTATTTGACTCTAGTTTGTTGCAGTCGCCGCTAAAAGAGTTAGAGCCAGAGTTGTCCAAACTGGATTGCCAGTTACCACGAACGGACGGAAGGACAGACGGACGGACGGACGGACAGATGGAGATGGAGCGGGGCATGAACATGTGGTTGAATGGACGCAGCCAAGTCAAGGCATTTGGCCACAGTCAAAGCTAAAGTTAAAGCTGGAACTGAAGCTGAAGCTGAGGCTGGAGCTGTAGTTGCTGGTGTCTTGGCATTTGCCCACTCAAAAATGCCTTCAAGTGCCAATTTTATCAAATTATTTGCACTTAACTCGCAAATTCAATTTGAAATAACGAGCGAATTGTTGCTGTTGTTTCTGTTTGTTGTTAGCAATCGGGTTATGGTCGACATGTGTGCACGCTAACTGAACTGTTCCCCCCCTCCCAACCAACCCACCGCCCCCTATTGAAATGACATGCAAACAAGCGACCAAAGTGTTCCCATTATTGCGCATATTCCTTAGACTCTGCAGGGCATTCGCAGGTGCAATAATCGATATCTTTGTCAGCCATATTGGGTCATGTCAATAGGTGCCGCAAGGTGGCAACGCTGCATTGCTCTCAAAGTGGCAATGCTCCGAAAATCTTATTGGATCTCGCTAACAGGGCACAGTGGAAATGTATGAGTGAAAATGTGATGAAAAGTTATTAAAAATATAAATAAAAAATGAATTATTCACTTAAAAATTGTAAATTCATAAACATATTTATTATTATATAAATAATTTATATATTTGTAAGTAAATAATTCCCTATTATTTTATTTATATTTAAAAAATTGTAATCGTATATAATAAATAATTAAATATAAAATTATTTATTAATTTAATTTAATTATTATTAATTCAATTAATTTATTTATATATCAAATAATCTTATATACAAAATTTAATATTTAATTAATAAATAATTTATTTAAATATTTATTATTATAATACCTATAAATAAATTATTTATTTATCTTTTTATTTGTAAATAAATAAATAAATAATTAAATATTTATTTATATTTTACAAAATTAATTGTATCTTACGAAGATTGCACAGTGGTAGCACATGCTCTGATATTTGATGCAAATTCATTATAAATCAAATGAAATATTAATTAGTAATTAAATAATATTTTATTCAAATAAATTTATACCGTTAAGTTGGTATTTCAAATTGAAATCTCTTTAAATTCATTGAATTATCATAGAAAACGCATTCAATGTGCGGCAAACTTTGATTGCATGATTGTGTGTGTACTTAGCGTTGCTTATTGTGGACTTGTGTGTGTTGTTTCTGTTGCTGTTGCCGTGTTGCAACATTGAGTTCGAGATTAACTGGACGGCCAGCTGGCTGGTAGCTGGGACAAAACACAATAATTTCTGACACTTCTTGGGGGTGCCAGAGCGATTATGGGCATTGGGAAATACGTTTGAGCAATGCAGCAATGCACCGATACGATCTCCATTTCCACTCTATCGACCCACGCGCGCTCTCCACCAGCTTCACACCAGCTGGAGCTGGTCGAGCAAGTTTCCGCCGCAGACATAGCGGCTGCATGAAATATGCATAGAGCGACAACCACGTTGAAGTCTGTCAGTTTGTGTTAATCTTTGTTATTTTTTGTGTACTTTGCAGACAAAACGAGAAGGATTGCGATGAGGACGACAAGGACGATGTGCACGATATTATGCCGCCGGCCAATTACATACAAATCTCGCAGGGCAAGATTCAACTGGTGCACCAGGCGCGCTCGCTGGAACTCGAGACGGGCAGTCGGAGTCCCGCGTCATTGACCTTGGAACGCAGCGATAAGGTAAGTCGTGTAGCTCTGCCCCGCCCCCAAGAACCTCCTTCTGGTGCTTCTGGTGCTGGTTCAATTACTCACGAACCTTCGCTTGCTTTGGGTAATCGGTTGATGTAGTGCTTTGGTAGCAGACCCATCCAATTAAAGTCGATAATCGTATTATAGCCCCCCCCCTCCACATATGTATCCCTCATCATTGTCATTTGGATAACCCAGCAAACTGCAACTAACCCCACATCCACACATTCTCTTACCAAATGCTGCACCATGTGGCTTGTTAACCGAATTTTAACCCACTTTTCCACGGGCTCCTTCCTGGAGAAGAAGGAGGAGCAGTGGAAAAGCGCAGAAAAGCGCAGCGCATACAAATTTGCTGATGCCTCTTCGTGAGGCATGCAAAACCCTGTGAACAAACACCTTTGAACCCTCCCACCTGAGAGGCACAAACACACACACGTAGAGAGAGAGAGAGAGGGCACTTGAACTCGTTAACGTGGCATTTAAGACACATCACGCCAGCGGCACAGAGATTGATGAACCCCCAAATGGAATAGGCAAATGCACTCTTGACATGCAGATTCCATGCCAAAGTTCAACTCCTTGATCTGGAGATTAGACCCGGACTTCTAATATAGAGAGCGGTAACTAGCTTTCATCTCTGGCTTTTTGTTACCCCAGAAACAGTCAAAGATTTATGATTGAGCTCCAACTGGGCAAAGATTTAATATGAATCTTTGGCTTGGAGCGGCATCAGTGTCATTCGCGAGATTCTCAGGCAGTTCTACCTTCGGTTTCCAGGTATATATTTAATGTTTAACTTCTGTTCCTTGGAGAATGCTTAGCCAACTGTCTGTTTTCCCATGCTGACTAGTGTTTTAGTTAAGCGTTCCCATAATTTGATGCCCAGTGTATTTACTGCCACTGCCGCTGCCGCTGCCGTTCACTGATCACGTTCGGACTTCCGTGACGGTTTAATAGCGCTAAGTATGGCGCATGCGCGGTCTGCTCTGTGGAGCACTTGATTTATGGTGGCCAGAAACACGTCTGGCCTGGCCTGGCCATGGTCCATAAGCAGCTGCAAATGAGTGGAGCTCGGCTTTGGTAAATCTTCTATGTAAATGCTTGGAACCGATGTTGTAATGTTTCCCAGAATTCCCTCTCGCATTTTGTGTCGTGGTCGTGGAGGACTCAGCTCAGCCCAGCTCAGCTCTGACTCGACACACGCTAATTGAAGCTTCTCCAAGGCAAGTGCGCAGCTGTTGCCTGTCAGGGATTGAGTTTTACCCAAGCCAGCTGGAGCCTATTCGCAGTGGAATCACGACACGACACGACAGTAGGGAAACCACTGCGTGTATCGATTACCAAGCATAATAGTTGTACCCGGGGCTGCTCAGCCACACACACGCTAGGCTCTAAAACTGAGATCTGAGAACTGAGAACTGGGCGATCTCATCCGCAAATGGCCAAGAAACAAACACAGACACCCACACACATAGCTCCATAGCTCCATGGGTCTCCAACTGGCTGCAGTTGCTCGTCAGCTCGCAAATTCGCTAAATGGCATCTTGATTATTGCACAAACATGCCGGCTGGCTAGCCGGCTGACAGACGTCGCATACAATAGACCTGATGCGGCTGCGGCTGCGGCTGCACTGCATCCCAGCCCTGTCATCAGAACCCAGTCACGTTCTCCACGTCCAATGCGTGGATGCCTGCCGCACTAATGTCGCTGCTGCTGTTGCTGCCTCTGTTGCAGTTGCAGTTGCGCGACGTCTGATTGAAAAAGTTCATTGAACGTTGTGCAATTTATTTGCAACGTTTTCTCTTCCTCTGCTCCGCCTCCTACTCCGCCTCTTACCCGGCTCCCATTCTACCCATTCCATGCTGCTTTTTGTTGTTTGTTTATTTCTCTGCCCTCTCCACTCATTTGGTATCGGAGTTCTATACGGTTTCGGTTTCAGCCTCAACTGCAACATCAGCAGCAACAGCTTTGGGTTCACATGCGCTCAGCTGTTGCAGTTGCACATGCGCAACACACACAACGCACACACACACATATACACACGCAAACTTTTTACACAGGAGTCATTACAATCAGTTGCTCTTTTTGTTGTTGTTGTGTCTATCTTTGAGTGTGCCTGCGTGTGTGTGTGTGTGTGTGTATCTGTGAGTGGCCATAAAGCGAGAATTGTAGCTTTGCTTTGTTTACACCCAGTGTGTTTAAGGCAAAGGGTATGCCTGAATAAGGCAGATAGAAGTGGATATTATATATAGCAGAAGTTAAACAACAAATATCGCGGATATAGCTGAAGTTATACAACACTGTCGGATATATATCTAAAGTTATGCAACACTATGTGAGAGCCTTAAGGCTTCTGCTTTGCTCTTAAGGAAAGTTTACAGTAGATGAGATTGAGAGAGTTTCTTGATATTTCTATTACTTTTTAAGAGTCAAGTGATACATCCCTTTATTCAGATATTATCTTTATTATATATTCAATATCAAAAATCGTATAACATATATATTTTATATATCATCTCAAACTATGTCCCGCACTCAAACAAATGCAGACTAGTAAAATTTGTAGTAGCTTTTCTGTCCTGTGGCGCGGGTATATGAAAGTCGACTACAGGTGTGAGCTGACATGTTATTCAGATTTGCATAGACTATACATATATATATATAAATATATATGTATCACTCTTAAGCTGCAAATAGGTTAGGCTCGCATTTGTATTTATCATCAAAGCATTTAAAAAAGGAAAAACAATATTATTGTTTATGTGTAAGTGGCCGTAACATCTGTGACATACATAGCTTATGTCTGTATGTATTCCCCCGACTCGAATATATATATATAACTATATATATATATGTAGATATGTGGGGACATTCATAAGTTTGCCTGTGCCCGGAGTAATGGACGGCACTTTACCCACTCTGCGCCTGCGTCTGCGTAATTTCCTGCCACAAATCATGGCATTCATTCTTATAGCCAGGCTCAGAGTCGGAGTCGGAGTTGAGTTTAAGTGTTGCCTGCCCCATGGTTGCAGCGAGTCATAGGCAATATTCTTATGCACTCGTTGCATGCATTTGCCTCTGGCATTTATTAATTTCTGTAGCACCAAATGTGGCGCTGCAACAACAGAAACCAATTTGTCTATTGCGCAAAAAACTGAAACTATATGAAAAATATCAAATAGGTTTTCAGTTTTTAGTTTTTAGCTTTCAGTTTTTCACTTTTTGTTGTTGTTTTATAAGCTATAACAATAATTTTTACAACTTCCCTAACTAATTTTTTAAGTGTTTAAAGAAAATGTTTTACGAGCCGCGTTTGTTGCTTGTTTTTCTGTTGTTTTTAGCATTTGTTTTTACGATCCCCACTTAAAATTGTTGGGGCTCTTTTTGCTGTCGCAACTTTGTGAAGCGCCTCCACCCCCACCGGGACTGAGACTGGGTCTGGGGCTGGACTTTGGGTCTCTAATAAGCCGGCAGTTCTGGTCTAGTCTCTGGCCTGGCGACAACTGCCCGTAAAATATCTCCAACTCCAATTATGAAACTGTCATTGCCACTTCCTGCTTACCGCCATAGCGCCCACACACCCCAACACACACTCCATATACGGCATCCCATTGTGGAGCTAGCAACACCAAATTCAGGCTAGATACTCGTATCCAAGTGCCACACAAAAGATCTCTTTGTTCCTCTTTTCTTTCTCTTTTTGTTTGTGCCTTTTCTCTGGCTGTTGCTGGCTGGCAAGTGATTCGGTTGTATATTGCACATGTTCGTGCCACAGTTTGTTGCACGCTCGCAGACCTGGTGAATTATTGGCTCCGCACACCTGCAACAAGATTGCAACGCCTGCCACCCTCCTCCGTCCCACACAGACTCGCGTGTGGATTAGGCCAGCTTTGTTCTACTCCTCCTACCAACTCAGTCACTTTTTGGCCAAAAACTGTTCAATCAGCTGGTATTAAATGTATTTATTAGTCGACCTTTAAGCTGGCAACATGTTCCAATTGGATTTTCTATATACTTTATGGTTCTATTTGCCATTCCATGTCCAGACTTTTCCATGTTCCAGATAAATTTATCGTGCGCTTAAGTTTCGTTTCGTGTTTCCTGCGATAAGGATAGAGGTAATGAAAATATTGTGTTTAATTGCGGCTGCACCTGTGATTAGTCGCAGAGCGCTGCCAGACTCATAAATAATCACTCACCATTTACATAAGCAATGAAATGTGACAGGCTGGCAACGCTCTGAAGCTATTTCCATTGCATTTGCTGCACTGCAGCGGAAACTCGTGTGGAAGCTCTTAGTATTTATCATGTAGCTAATGTATAGGATAACTTTTGAAAGGTGGAACCAGCTACTGTGTTTGTTAATTAAGCAAACTATAGTTTAACTGGAGGTTAAAGTGAAGTTTAAGTTAAAAGTAACTTACTTTAAGCCTAGAAGTCAAATTTTAATGCCTACTTTTATCTCTACATTTCAATGTTTAATCCTTCTTGGATCTACCCAGTTTTTGTATATTATTGTATATATATTGCATATTTGGTTGTTCATAGAACCTGCTTATCTCGCACTAGCACACACACACACTCACACCCACACACACACAACTACACACACCGGCACACACACACTTATTTTGCATAGAACGCTTTGGTTCATTGGTCATTTTGCTGTACATTCACGCCTCACTTACACCCCACACACACACACACACATGCACACACTTATACTTTAGCACATTGAGATACATATAGTATGCACCGCTAACTATAGCCATGAGATCTGAGCGATCTATCGTAGCTTTAGCTATATGCATTTGTTCTTTAGTTTGCGTTTCTTCTTTTTGTTGTTTTTTTCAGGATGTGTTGGAAAAGCGCTTGATTGAAGTTGAAGGCGCGCTGCTGCGTTTGCAGGAGCAGTTCCAAAAAGTGAGTATTCCATGTATACAGAAGTCACAACGGATGTTGTCCTGGCCATCTTACCTTACGAATATGTCCAGAGCCGCCCCAGAACCCAGAACCGAAAATCCCAAACAAAAACCGACCGAAGCGATTTTAATTTCCTGTCTGCTGATGGTGCTGGTGGTCACTGGCCACGTATGTGCTGGAGTATTAGGTTCCCAACCATGTGTATGTGTCCCTGGAATGGGCCCTGCCTCTAAGTGCTATTGTTGGGTTCCACAGGCCCTGCCCAGAGGGTCATTAATCGTGCCGTTGGCATTTCAGCTCACAGTCGTTTGAGCTCTGCGGTTTATGTGTGGTCGGCCAGTCAGCCGCATACCGAGCTGGGATCAGACCACAGGGAAGGGCTTTGCATATGGAGAGCAACAACTGTGGACACAACAAGGTCGCCTCGCCTGAACTGTAATTAAGAGTTACAAGTTTTAATTACACGAATTGAGGTTCTGCTACCAAAAACAGAAATGAAATTATCCAAAACATGTCACTTGGGTGTGTGTAGACTCAGTTCTTGGTTCCCTTCAATGAACTAGTTCTTAGCTATCCAAGCTTCCTTCACACCTTAGGTGTAAGACCATCATCTTCAAAATCTCAATCTAAACTGCCCATCTTAAGACTTCCTAGCAGTTAACCCAAGTTTTATGACCGGACCTGGACGTTAAGCATATCCCATGTCCCATAACCCGTAGCCCATACGCATACGCATTTCCGTTGCCGGCTTTAGGTAATTGAATTTGATAACAGCCAAAAATTCTGAGCTACTGACTGTTCGTCGTTGAGGAGGAGGAGGAGGAGGAGATGCTTCTACCCAACCCACCCACACAAATAAATGGGCAACGAGTTAAACGCACAGAGTTTATGGTGTGAAAAGGCGCAGCGTGCGGCCCAAGAAATGGTCCAAATGGAGCCAGGAGTCTTCAGTCTGTCGTCTGCTCCTGGCCAATGATTTCCGCAACGAAATTGCTGACGCCCGGCTGCCACAGGAAGCAACGGAGACAAAAAAACATGGAAAGCGTTTGAGCCCAAAAATATACCAGAGTCCATGCCAGGCCAGACCAGGCCATATCCATACGAGGGAGTGGCTCTTACCAGCCTGATTTTTCTATTCTCTGGCAGGCAAAAGCGCAAATTTACGAGCCTGGCAATGGCAATGGCCGTGGCAATGGGCCCACCCGCCAGTTGGCTTCCTTTCTTGCAGCTCCAGCAACAACTCCATCTCCATCTCCTGCTCTTACTCTCGTTATCACTGTACCACGCGTCCCGCCTCCGCTCTTGGCTCATGCATGGGAATCCGATTACTTTGGCCGTATGCGCATTATTTCCTTCGTTTTCTCGTTCAGCTTTTTTCTTCCATTTTTGCTCCGACTTTTACTTCGACATTTGGTGGTCGCCTGGAGATACATGAGCTACCGTTGCCTCCTCCTCCTCCACCTCATTTGCTCCTCGACAATATTTCTGCACTTTATCTGTCTGTAAATAACGATTAACTATGTTGCTGCCAACTTCAGCTCCGTCCTCATCTTCGACGTTGTCGCCCATTGCCACTGTCCTTTGGTTTCACTTAGACAAACTTGACGTCGGCGTCGGTGTTGGCGTCGGCGTCGGCGTCTGCCTCCTGCCGCCTTGCGGCCTGTGGCACGCCCGCTGGGTGTGTGCTTTATTGTTATTGGCATATCAGTAGCTGTTCTTCCAGTTTGGTTAGGAGGCAGGGGAACAGCAGCAATGACAAGTCAGCCAAAAGTGTGAATGTTGCAAAATGTTGAAGCCTCCTCTGCCACACATTGTGTGGGGCACGGACAGCCAATACCAGGAGCATAACCAAGACAGCTTGCCGGCCATGTGGCAAGGCAATGCAATAAATGGCACGATTCAATGAATATCCATCTCTACGATTCGCCATGCTCTTATCATCATCATCATCATCATCTCTATCCAGAACCTCATCATCATCTGTTTCTAATTTGGGCAACTTGCAGCGCTGGAGGGGAATCTGCTCTCGTATATGGTTAAAGCACTTTGTGCTACTCGGATTACTTCTATCTGTTATGTAATTGATTCGCATCTGATTACACCTCGTAGCCAACCCACTTATTACCCATATTAATCTATCAGAATATATATATATCAATAGATATATATATGGATTGTTTACTTATTATGCATATGGCCAATTGACTGTCTCTATTCACCGCAGGCTAGACCACAATGTTTCCAAAACAAATGATGATCTATTGATGACTTACAGCAGTATCAATATCCGTCAATTGATATAGGAATCATATTTATATATACTGGATACTTAAAGGTTTACCTATACAAAACTAAGATTCAAAGTTCCTTTAGATTTCCACTCGAATTTGTCTTGTTTAAGCGCCACCTGCGCCTCGAACTGGCACCAAGACAGCTTCTAGCTTTATGTCTATATATCTAATCCCTGTTTAAGTTATATATAAACTAGATATGTATCACAATAATCTGAACTTTAACCCCTAACCATTGAACTTTCCCTCATTTCTTTGTCTGCATTCCTTTGATTCCTTTTCTAATCTCAACTAAAGCCTTAGTCTCTCCATTGAATTACAAATTTCTATCTTAATTTTCTATCTTTATTCTGCTTGCAATTCGAGTATCTGAAGGACTTAAGTAATTGCATTGATTGGATACATTGGACACAGTGGATACAACATGTCCTGTCGTCCTTTGCAATGACCCCTTAACCCGCAGCAGCTTCAAGTGATTTTGCTCTCTTTGTATGGAAGTGCATTGTGATCATCTTCCATTGTTTGTCCGTTTGGCTGAAGATGCTCCGACTGGAGGTTTGTTTCATGGACCACTCGAAGTTTGCTACTCCATGCTCCAAGCAACTGGCACTTGACGGGACGAGCTCTTAACCCTACTCAAATTGCTGACAGCTGTTGTTATACTTCTATTTAACTATTTTGTTACAACAGCTGAGCCGAGCTGAAGACAAGGGAACTGGAAACTGGGAACTGGGAACTGGGAACTGGGCAACTGGAAACTGAGAACTCGGAACTGAAAGCTGGTCTTCAAAAGATTTAAAGTGGTTCATGTGACATTTAATCCCTTTTGGTGTGCACAGAGGAACGACTCCTGCGGTGTACGGCACATGGAAATCTCTCAAATATTTAGCTATGAAATTAGAAGTGCTTGGACGGCACAAAAAACGAGGGTAAACATTGTCCAAATGGGTGTCAAAAAGAGATTCGGATTTGTCTTTGCTGTTTGCGTTTTTCTCTCTTTGTGTACTTTTCATCAGTGATAAATCAACAAGCCGAACCGAAAACAAGCGTAAAATGCAAACTTTGCATATAATCCCAGTTCTATTTGAATGCGGATGAGGATATGGACATAGATGTAGATGTGGATGTGGATGTGGATGTAGATGGGTTGGTTATGCGTCCATTTGCTAATGAAGTTGAAGAGCGTTTTGCAAATTTGTCAGCTTATTTATTAGTCGTAAACCTTCGGTTCAGTGCACTGCCCACAGACTGGCACACCTCCTGCTCCTCCGGCTTAGACTTCTATACCAGCTCATGCGCCAGCACGCCTCCCGCTTCGCATGAGGATTCAAGCAAGTTCCGACGCCAACAGCACGTGCTCAATTTTTAATTCCATTGCTAGCCCCTGCTCCATGCAAAATCTGCGTCCTAATAAGCTTCGTTGCAATCAGCTTCAAAAGAAAAGGGCCAAAACTATAAGAAATAGTCGACTAACAGATACTCTTCTTAGAGCAACTCAATCAATACTCAGATAACATTCAATAGAGTAGATATCATTCTTTATCTATTCTACATATGGAACCAACTTGAGCTTGGATTCATCATACCCTTCTTGGTTGCTCCTCATGTGTACAGGGTATAAGAAACACAGCATGAAAGCAAGAATTGAAAAGAATATCAAACTCTCAGTGTCAAGGCGACCTATGGGTCGTTCCCTTGGACGACCAAGTGCTGGCGCTGACGCTGACGCAGACGTTGGTCGCCGGTCGCTGGGCGGTTCGACGTGGAGTTTGACGTCGACGTTGAGTCGAGTGGCACTTGGTCGTTTACAAGAGCTTTGACTGGGCGCAATGCAAGAGTCGCAACATGAGCACTTTTTATTATCAACATTGTGGCCCAGCCTCGTCTTCATCATCATCATCATCATCATCATCATCATCATGAGCTTGATTATGATTACGAGGATGTACGCAACGTCCAACGTTGAATTGCTAATAATTTTTGTCACAAACGTTTGATGGCTCACTCACTCGGAAATGAAGGCGCCGTTGCCATCAGCGACCACATCGTCGCCCCGGCTCCAACTTCAACATCAACTTATCTGTGCTCAAGGGCAGACGCCCCATGGAGTGTGCCACTTGATTGAATGCTCCGAGACAAGCAACCAAGTCGAGTCGGGAGCGTTTATAGCGTGCTTCCCCTGCCCAATTAAACAGCATTTTTATCCTCCTCCCCCTCTACCTCAAGGGAAGACTTCCCCCAGGCACTTAAATGGCAATTAGCTAAAGGCTAAATATATCGCATAATTCAATATCTCCATTGACTCTTAAAAGTTCTAGTTAGTAGATATATATGCGACTTTGGAATAAGATTTGATTGGAGAAAGAATTGCTTTAAGCTGAACAATGAACGATTAGTGAAGATCCTTAAAAGGTTTAAAGAACGCTCCAGATAATCCAAGGTACGGGTACTCCGGGTAGGCACAGGTCTCTACTACTTTAAGAATATCATTTGATTAGAGAAACAATTGACTTCCAGAGATCCTTAATACTTGTAAAGAACGAAGAGTTCTTAGGTACTCCTCGGATAGTTCGGGTAGGTCTCGATGGTTAAAAATGCAAATAAAACTATAAAACTGCACATGGAAATGGAAATGATATGTAGCATAGGGTAACCTGAAGTACCTGCAATTGATTTACATATCTTATACAGTTCTTAGTATATATCTGGAATATAAGGAATCATTGGTAGATTTCGCAGAACTGATAACTAAGAACCCTTATGTATCATAGTCGTAAATTTAAGGGCCTTTAGGGTAGGTCGTAGTATGTGTTGCACACATCCTTCAAGTTGAAAGCTCTTTTCGTAACACTGTTGCACATTCGTTAATGTCCCCTTTGTACTTAAAAACCACCCTATGTCCGCATTATACATGCATATATATAATATATATTATATACGAGTATTACCCGAACCTTCTCGTACCTTTTCCTGAGACCTTGGCTGTTTTTTTAACAAGCGGCGACTGATGATTCATACGCCCACTCAACCCATCCGAAATATGAATGCTAAAAACTACCACCACTATATATTGTATATAGTATATGGTAAGTCGTATATAGTACATATATGCTTACATAGGACTTATGTCCGCTCGATTCCCCCTAAAAAGTGAAAACCCCTTGACAAAAAAGTGCAATGCAATTAATTTTGCGCTTATGTAGAAGAGAATTTCGCGATTCGATGGGGGAAAACGAACGCCGTTCCAGTTGCTGCTCAAGTGACGTTTAGTGTTTGTTTGAGAACTTTGAGGCAGTCCGTGGTCCGGACTGAGGAGGACGCGGTTGCTCTATAGATCATCCCTAGGCGCAGTCAACCCTGTGTGGCACATCTGCAAAATGTTTGCTTGTTTTTTCTGCTGTTCTGTTTACCCAGCACAAAAACCCTTCGGCCAGGGGCTGCTGCTAGTATCTGTCCATCTCCAGTTTCTAGTGCCGCTTCCTGGTCCCGCTCCCTGGTCCCATTCCAGTTCCAGCTTCTGCTGCGTCCACTGCTCACACCAACTGCTGCTGTCGCCGTGTCAACGTTTTGATGTTGCTGCCGTCGCGGTTCATTAAATTAAAAACAGCCAATTCGTTGGCAAAGTAATACATCAAAAACCATTGCAATAGCTGAAGAAGGAGAAGAAGCAGGAGGAGAAGGTGGAGGAGGAGGAGAACTGGCTCAGCTGATGCTGATCCGCACATGGTGTGTGAAACAGAGAGAGAGAGAGGAAACGTTCGCTTTGTATGGCAGCTGCTAGATGACAATTTTACGCTCTCGCTCCGTTTCGCTCTCTCAATTCTGTTACCGCCTGCGGCGAATTCGCGCACTGTTGCTCTCTCCCATTCTGCCGCGGCGAGGGTTGTTTTCCTTTACCCGTTTTTCAGTGTTCCGCCGGCTGTTGTTGGCAACGTCTGCCCTTCAGTTTCTATCGGTCGCGCGCCGTCTGCTATTTCATTCTTCTTTTTTATTTTCTACATAGAAATTATAACTTTACCTCTAATTTAAGTTACTTTTTTTTGGGTGGGTTTCTCGGTTTCTCGGTTTGTTGTCGTTGTTATTTTTTTTGGGTGCCGCATAACTCCCCGAAAGCATTATGCAGCTTGGGGACAGAGCCCGAGGCTAGCCAGCGCCACATTGTGTGTTGTCTGTATACCCCGGCTCCGATTTCGCCGTCGCCTTTGTGCCGATGTTTGTGACTGTTTGGCTTTCTGCTTATACTACATACATCTAACACACACTAACACACACACACTGACATACACATAGGCAAACACAAAGAACATTTTCTGCTACCGGTTGCTATTCATGTTGTGTTTGTGTGTGTCGCTGTGCCCTTTGACCGCTTGTTATTTTTACGGTCTTGTGGTTCCAAAAGCTGAGAACTTTCAACAAATTACACCGAAAAGATAAACAACAATAGAAGCCCCATTGATATCGAAGCTATTGGGATATTGATATGGTAAGAATTCGTTATAAATTGGATAAGTTTTTATAGCCCCTGCCACAAATACAATTCGTATTAGTCTCTGTCTAAGTGACCGACACGAGACTGGAATTACTGCAATCAATTGAGTTATTATCTATAAAATGCAGCTGGAAATAAGATTATAGTTATCCGATTACTGGAAACGAGTTCCATCTTAAACTGGCTTTGTATTTATAAGCAGCGCTAAGCTGAGACACTCACTCTTATACAATTTAAAGTGAAGTCTTATACGCGAATTTACAATAAGTTTTACGAGTTGTTCCCCCATTTGAAGTCCTGCAATTGCCACCCGCTGCTCAATCTGCATGTTAATTAATAATAAGCATGTTCATATTTTGTATAGAATCTTCCTCTGCCTCTTCCTCCATCCCATAAATTGTAGCCAAATCTATCAGTGGAGTAAGCCCTGCCGGATCGCCAATCATCCAAAAACGAAGGTACTCCCTCCCCCTTTTAATATACTCCCCCATTGAGAGGATTTGCTTGTGACCAGGTTCTGATTGTTGTTTTGGTTATGTGCCTGGCCTGGCCTGGGGTTGCTGCTCGTCCGTGGATTACAAACTGCCGACGGATGTGAGTTGCGGGTGCAAATGGTCCTGTGATCTGTGATGCAACCCTCCTGATGAATTTTTTATGCCCAGCCTCCGCCCACAGACATTGTTTTGGCATTGTGCTTTAAGCCTGACACGAGTGCAACATGTTGCCAGGATTTATTTTTGTTAATTTTCTTCACCCTTAAATCATTTTTCATTTTCTGGTCCAACCCAAAGTATGAGCTTGGGTCAGCCCGTTCCATGTCCCATGCTAATTGAAACTTATGGAAATTTTCGTGTTGGCCAACTCAATGCGGTGGCTCTTTGGGTTTCTTTATTAATTAATTGGAAAGTCCTGTTCGATTTTATGGCTTTATCAATGTGGACTCGGACACGGACTTGGTAAGGATTTGAGATTTAGCCGGAAGCCTGCCAAAGTCAGCCTCAGCCTCTGTGTCGACCTCATTTTGGACTGGGTCTCGTTTTATGGCCAAAATTCACAATGAATATTTATGCGCGTCTCATTGAATGGGACATGGGCATGTGGCATGTGGCACAAGACTCAAGACTGTGCATGCAGCGAGCCCCTTAGCCCAACAGCTGTTGGCAGCCGCACCAGTTGCCCAAAATAGCATTGCGGGTGGACATGGAGCAGGAGGAGGAGGAGGATGGATGGATGGAGGGTCCGCTTGTGTGTTGTGTTTGGCTGTAATTTTATTAACACGTTCATCATTCCATTCAACAACTGCCACTGCCTCTGGCATACACACAAGTGGCGCCACCGAGCCCCACACCCCAAGCATTCCAGCTCCCAGGCAGCACCCATCACCACCCACTTGTCTGCCTCCATGGGACGGCAATCAGTCTGCCACAGCAGGCTCTTGGTTAGTCATTTGGCGCCTGATTTTTGGCTCAATGTGACGCGAATGACGACGCGGATGATGACTAGAAGCAGAAGGAGAAGGCGGAGGAGATTGACGGCTGTTGCCTGCTGCTCTTTCCATACTTTTTTTGTAGTACTTCTCCTCCTCCACCTCCGCCTCCTCCACCTCCTGGTCGTATACGCGCATGTTTGCCTGATGCCAAGCGAATTAATAAAAATTATTGCATATATTTGTAATGCTCCAAGGGTGGAGGAGCGTTTGGGGGCTGCTACATTGAGGGGAAGTCACCCAATCTCCCAGTCGCGCAGCGTCCAAGTCTTACGAGGCGCGTGCTTCTGAGTTTTATTGTCGTTTTACTTGTGCCTTGCCCCCAGCCCCTGCCACTGCTTCCCCAAAGGAAACATAGGGTATACTTTGTTTGTTATAATAAAAGCAGACATGGTCCTCCATTTTTGATTAGCATAGAAAGTGGACCTGGAGCGTATAAACGGTTAGAACTTGGATGCTTTAAGGGAATTATGAATATCTAGTAGGAGTACTTAAAGACTGCAAGTAGAAGCGGAAAAGTAGGGGAGTATAAGAAGGGGAGGAGAGTTGAAGAGGGGAAGTGTGAGCAGGAGTTTATAAGAGGGGAAGTAGCAGAACGAGATCAGCAGTAGAAGAGGGGATTCAGAGTAGTTAAAGTAGAAGAGTGGAAGTATAAGAGTTGAAATATCATGTTAAAAGTAGGGGAAAGATCTTTAGCAACACTTTTATACAAAGTGTGTTGCCCCGTAAAGGAAATTCTCGATGCATACAGCTAAGGATATACCCAATATATGGTCACACCCATTTCCAGGGTATTTTAACTTCCACGCTAAAACAATTATCAAAAATTTTGTTTACTTTTTAGCCTCGTCTAGGCTTTTACTGCCTCAAGTTGAGTGCCTGCAACGTTGCGAGATGAAAGCATTCTAGAGATATTTCTGAAGCCTCTTTTGTAGTTTAATTTGAAATTTTATAACTCCACCCCAGGGAATGGAATGAAGCGTGAGCCAAGGAATCTCTTTATCGAGTGAGCTATGAAATTCCATTCAGCTAAGGGAAGTTCGCTTTGTCGTGATATTTAATGCATAATTACCCAATGATCTTCAACTACTTGTTATATTTGCATATTTATATGATGTATATGAATAGAAATACATGTCTGTATAGCTTATTTGTAGCTAATCTCAGTCATGGTCGTGCCTGATGCTCAGTTTCATTTGCACTTCGAAGCTGTTGTCATTCATTATATTTACACTAAGCCAAACGATTTATTGCAAGTGCTTGTTGCCAGTCTATAAGCAGATAGTGTAGATGTATCTGTATCTGTGTCTGTGTCTGCGTCGTCACGTCACACAGAGATGGAATCGTCGTGATGTAACTTTTTATCGATTACATTTCACACCAAACCAGCTGAAGCTGAAGGATGGGATTGGTAGCCAGGAGCTGGAGCTGGAGCTGGGTAACAGACAGCAGTAGTTGAGGCTGCCTTTGCCTTGGCGGTTGTTGACTCTGGTGATTTATTGTTGCATGCAACTGAGCAGACGCTGCCACCCGCCGCCTCTACTCCTCGCTCCTCCTCCTCTGCCCGCAGCCAGTTGTTGTCGCCGTTGTTCCGCATTCTCTGGCGCAACTGAATGTATTCAAGTGTCGTCGTCTACGACGGCTTGGTTCTGCGACTGATACCTCCCCCTCTCCCCCAGCCACACCTCATGCCTCTAATCAATTACAGTTAACCCAAGTACCCAACTACCTGCCGCTACCTCCCTCGACTCCTCCACTCCCACGCCTGCTCACTTTTGTCACTTTTCACCATCAGCTGGCGCGTTGAGCGTCGCCGTTGCTGATTGCCTTCGTGATATCGTGGCAATTAAATTGTCGCTTTCAATCATCATCATCGTCAGCCTCATCATCAGCTCCGTCATGATCCTCCTCGAAGTGCACTAATTTATTGTGTTTAATTCCCTTTTCGCATTTCATTTAATGTTTTCTTCTCTTCATTTTTATTTGTGGCCCCTTTTCATATATCACTTTTCCAGAGCCAATGCGGGTCACCAACGTTCGAGAAGGAATTGCGAGAACAAATCGAGAAGTAAGTGATAAAAACATTTTCATTCATTTATTCTACACATGTGTGTGTGTTTAGTGTGTGTGTGTGTGCGTGTTTTGTGTGTGTTTAAAGCATGTTTCAATCATTTATTTTCATTTAAAACAACATCAAAACAAAGTCTATAAGAGAAACCATTAGCTCCCTCACCTCCATGGTCACTTTATTATACAATTAGCTTTTCATTAATGTCTACACGATTTCTGTTAGCTCTCATTGTCACTTTGCCCTCCATTGTCACTTGACTTATACTATAAACTGCCTGCAACAAGGCAGCTTGCGACTTGCATTAAAGTTCAAGTATAAATACTAGAATCTCAAGTGATTGTTGTCGGATCATATCACTATATATACTAGCTATACCTATCTGTAATCTAGACCGATTGTTACTAGGTGTAATACCTATCTTATCCGACTATATTTCAGCTATCTGTTAGCTAATCTATCTCATAGTTTCAAACTGGAGCAGACAAACACTTGAAGCTACTCATAAAACCTATTAATCTGTTACCAGGAAGCATCTCTGACTATATATAGTATATATATATTCGATCAGTAGTATTAAACTCTCACTAGACACAAATCCGAGCAGTTAAAGATAGATCAATGGATGGATAGATAGATAGAAAGGCAGGCAGAAGTTGTATAAGACTTTTTTCATTGTATCGAAAAGGTTAGAAGATGCTTTTCAGTCGCTCAGTTCGCATCCTTGGGAACTTCATTCCTGGGAGCACAATAAAGGATAATTATAATACTGCTTGTAGTAAACGTTAGGAAGCCTCTCTGCCTATATAATATATATAATATCGATCAGCAAAATCAAACTTTCATTAGACACAAATCTTAACAGTTGAACAGAAGTTGTATAAGACTTTGTTTCATTGCCTCAAACAGGATAAAAGCTGCCTCCCAGTCGCTCAGTACGCATCCTTAGTTTAATTCCAAGGAGCACAATAAGCAGCAGGAAAGGATTATTATAATACTCGTTGCATAAATCGTTAGTATGCAAATGATATGGTGGCAGGAACTTAAATATTTACGAGCTTTCGAATCGCCTTATGTTTTATGCAGACCATTAGGAAAGGAGAACAAATATACGTATAAACAGTTTCTCTCTGTTCTTTTTCTTTCTTTTCAATTTTCCGGTTTGCTTTTCCAACCTACTCCCCTCCCCTCCCCTTTTCGCAGCGAACAACACACATAATTATGCAATTTTGGCAGAGTTTTCGCGCTCAACGTAAATATTTTTCATACAAATTCGTGACTGAAAACGCCTTCGCCTGCGCCTTTGCCTCGAACTTCATCTTCTACTGGAGCTCCAGCTCCAACTCCAGCTCCATTACGCACTCGTCAGGTCTGGAGAGAAGCAAGTTAACGGCACATGAATGCAATTTTCCAAATTACTGAGCCAAAAGCCGAAGCGAAGCGAAGCTGATGGCCAAGCAGGCCGAGACCCAAGTGAATGGCTTGGAAGGCACCTTCTGATGGCTGGAGAAGCAGCAGCAGGAGGAGGCATTTATTTGCAGTCAGGCGCAGTATTGGCCATTAGAAACATGCTCCGCGAACGGCCATCAATCAAGCCGTGAATTGTGTATTGTGTCCGGACTCCACGCCGAAAAACCTAATTACGGCAATTCGAAATTCGCGCATAGTTTTTTTTTCATACCCAATTTTCCTGCTTCCTTTCGCCTGACGCACTTTTCCAGCTCCCTCAAAGTAGTCATCATACGCCATGTTAAGTTTATATCAACACACACACACACACACACACACATAGAACACAATGATTTTTCAACTTGTTTTCATTTTGATTTTGTCTTCTTCTCCGTTCGCTCCACTCGGTCCACGTCCTCATCCGCTTTCAGCATGAATCGCATTATGAAATCCAAAGAACGCAAGCAACTGCAGACATGTCGGGATTATAAGGCACTCCAGGTATGTATAACTCCATATTGGATGTGGTGCTGCTGCTGCTGGTGGTGTTGGTGTTGGTGTTGGGTGGTGCCACCGCTTGCCGCATCTATCTGCAGTTTATGTGCTGCGAGGGTGGCACCAACACTTCTTTATAACTAAGAGATGCGTGTACTAGAGTCTATAATTTGGACTCAATAGATGCTTTATATATACATGTAGTATAAGACATTAATCAGCGCTGATTCTAGCTCCGATTTGTCAAGGTTCTATATATTATAAGAGCTATATCTGGATATCAAAGAGTTTTACTTTCCCTTTGGAATACCCCAAGAAACTCAGCACTTTTCCTTGAATAAACCCTAAGCAACCCTTGAATAACTTTAATAGAACTTGTTTATAAACACACAAACTCCTTGATCCACCCTCGCTGACAGACAGCACACAGCATGAGGAAAAACAATTTACACTGTGCCAGCGTCTCTCGCGCTTTGCCAAAGAGTTTTCAGTTGCCTTTTTTTCTGTTTTCTGTTTTTCATGCGCCGTGCAGGAATTAGAGTTTGTGCTGGAGTTGGGCTTGGACTGCGTCTTCGTCTGGGTCTTCGTCTTGGAGTCGCTATCGAAGACAAAGAAGAAGTAGTGGAAAATGTAGAAGTCTCAACAAAGTCATAAATAAACTCATAAATTCATTTTTAAGAACAATGTTTCCCCTCGCTCGCATTCAGCGCATACAAATTGTCGCTTATCTGCGCCGAGACTGAAACCAGAAGAAGCTGGGGAGGATGGGGCTGAGGCTGAGGGTAGGCTGAAGTTGAAATTGTTTTTGCCTGGCACATTGTAATTTTTTCCGTCTTCGTTGCTTTCCTCGTCGTTTTGTGAAATTGATTGAGCGTTGGCATTAGACGCGCTTCGCTGCGCCGACAGCGGCATCTTTTCATTACCCACAGAGAGGGATTCCCGGAGACTTTTTATCCACGTATCCACACACAGTGGGTGGCACTTTGGTAATGGAAGAGTAGGAGCTGCCAATGGCTTCCAAATTGAATGGATGGCCTTTTGGGTAAAGGCAACTAATTTTCTAAAGCGACTCTAATGAATCCCAAGGTCTTCCCAGCAATTCGAATGCCTCAGCCGCAGCGGCAGTTGCATTGGATTGGCCTTCGGCCCAGTTAACAAGTTGCCTGTCAGTTGTTTACCCGATCAATTGATGGGGAATTTTCTTGGATGGATTGGAGGGTTGGGGGGTTAGGGGCAACTCCATATAACATCTAACTACTCACTTAGCACTTCAGCTCGAAGTGCGAGTCAGACGTTGTGTGATAAATGAGTCGGAGACGGAGTCGCTGGGGCGACCCTCGTCAACTGCAGCTGTCAATGGGATTGACCCACTGCAGTCACCTGAAGGTCTCCAACTGATAGATCTCTCTTCCATCTCTCTCTCTCCCCCGTCTAGACACGCTTTGCGCGCCAGGAGAGTCTGCTCCATTCCATGCAGCAGGAGAACCGCGCGCTCCTGACACGCATCCGCCAGTATGAGCACTGCCTGGACGATGTCATGCGCAAGGTGGTGGACGCCATTGTGGCGGAGGATAACCTGCGCGAGGAGGTCAGCATGCTGAAGAGCCGTGTGCGGGATCTGGAGGCGCAGAACGCGGCGCTCTCAGCGAGTCCGGTGAAGGGCCGCGACGAGGGCTACTGCACGATGAGCAGCGGCCAGCCGCAGCCCTCGAATGGGCATCTGGAGGATCTGCCCGAGGAGCCGGAACAGTGGCTGCTGCCGGCGGAGCCCTGTTCGACTGAGATGGAGGACTGGAGCATGTCGCAGGAGGAGCTGGCTGTGATAACCTTCGATGATGAGCGCGACCACCAGCACCTCCAGCAGCAGCTCCAGTTGCAGCGCCGCAAGCGGGAGCACGACTGGCTCTGGCCCTCCAGTGACTTCATCAATTCGACAACCGTAGAGACTGACTCCGTGGCCGATGGCATCGCTCAGCTGCTGCAGCAGAAGGTAAGATTAGCTTTCATCATATAAACTCCCCACTAATTCTTCTTCCATTGCAGATTGTCTACTCGGAGGATGAGGAGGTGGCCTGCACGGACTTTACCAATGACTTTTACAAGCTGGTCAACATACGCTCCAACTCGTCGCGCAGCCTCTTCTCCTACATTGAGGGTGAGACAGACGACGAGGATGAGGACGACGATGACGATGAGCAGGACTCCAGCATGTCTGAGAGCCAGGCGAAGGCGCGTGTGAGTCCTACGCCCAGCGAGGCAGGTCGTGCCCAGCTCACCAGCTGCTCCTCCAGCGAAACCGATGAGCACTCCATCGCCCATCCCCAACTGCCACTGCCACTGCCCCTCAAGGAGCCACATGTGGAGCTGGCGGAGGAGCAGGAGGAGGAGGAGCACGACTATGCGGTCATTGACGAGTGTCGCCGTCGCGTCAGCGAAATCGAAATCGAGGATGTGCCGCTGGTGATCAATCTGCCAGTGGCGGCGCCTCTCAACGAACAGCAATGCATAGCACAAATCATTAAGAGCGAACTGCGTCGCCCGCCCCACGTCCTGGTCAAGTCGAAGTCTGTGCTGGAGGATCAGGAGCCCAGCTGCATCTTGCGGCATAATCAGCGACGCGAACTGGAGTCCAGCGTGGTGCGTAGCGACAGCATTAGCTGTTCCTTGATGGCCAAAATGGCCAAGGAGCCGCCACCATCGCCAGCGATTGTCTCCAAGCTGAAGGAGCGCATGCTTCAGCGGCATGCGCCACCTCCGGCCAACTCCTGGCGCAGAAGCAACGGCTGGAAGCGTGTCACGTCGCCGGTGCAAGCGGCAGCGCTTGTTGTTTCACCAAAGAAGGTATGTCCCTGTCCACATCCTCCAGATTAAGGATTAATTTAAGTTCTCTTGCAGGAAACAAAGTCATCGGAGTTGCCAAAGAGTTGCCAAAAGGCGCCGCCCACCAGAATTCCAACGTGCATACACACATCCTCCTCCTCATCAACCTCCTCAACCTCCTCGACACCATCGTCACCCTCACCGCAGACGCCACAGAAACTGCCAGCGCACCACAACCAGCAGCAGGAGAAGCAGCAGCCACAACGCAAATCCAAGATTCCACCGCCAGTTCCCGTGCGTCGCTCCTACGCCAGTTAAAAGAGGAGCAGCCCGTATCCAAGGAGCAACTGCATCGCATAATCTCATCAAGAAACAATTCAAAATACAAGCGACAAAACAAAACGAACCGTTAACCGTTAACCGTTAACCGTTAACCTTAGCTTAAGTAATAGCCGGAGGATGATGTTCCCCGCCCCACACAATATATAGATATATATTTAAAGATTTAAAAAGACTAAATTGTGATATATTCAAACTAAAAGAGAGAAGATGAAGAAGGAAAAATTATAGAGTATGCACAAGTACATCATATTTATATTGTATATTGTAAGATTTATAAGATGTTTTGAAATTGTTTTTATATGATTTTTGTGTCAATTGTTTCAATTGTATTCGGCAAAGGCTCTCGACGCGCTCTATACGCTTTTGTAGAGGGTCGATCGAAGAGTTGCGAGTATATAAAATAATATATTGTGTTCGAAAAATTGCATTTCCAACTGAACTTATAAATCTCTCCTCAACGATGTATAACTATATATAATCTGTATACAAAGCATTAAAATAATATATATATACATATATAGATATATATAGAAGTTTATTTGGAATAGCCTGAATAGCTCTGTTCAACACTGGATCGGAGTACTATAACCTACTATATAACTACTATTAACTCTTCAACCTATTAGCTATTGTACATGATAAAGTAAAACGAAAAATTGTAGTCTTCCGCACAAAATCGAGTGTACGGGTAATTAGATCATATAACTAGAATATGATAGTCAGTTATCTTCACACACACACACACAACCAGTTGGATACATTTATAGAAATAACGGTGAAATGATTTAGAAGTCTTTACAAAACAATATAATATGATACGATATGAAATGCATATACTACAGTTAGTATAGATACTATGTATGGTTTCGAAAGCGAACATTAAACAAACGATAACAATAATTTCTATATATATATATAGATATATATATATACAGTATATATAGAAGATACATTTCGTACATTTCGTACATTTCGTCTTCTACTCTAGTTTTAGTTCCCGTTTAAGTAGCAACGATGTGAGACTAAAGAGCAACCAAGCAGAACCACTTGGTTCTATTCTGTTGCATCACATCAGATCCTAAGTACGAGTTACATACTTACATAAGCAGTACATATATATACATACATAAGTACCATACATACCCATACATACATGCATAGACATACACATACACCTACACACTCATAGCAAACGCACTACTACGCTCCACAAATGAGAAATTATAAATTTTAGGCTCGTATAAACATTATAAATGTATTTTCTTAGCGTAGCAAGTACAAAATGAAAAACAGTTACGACAAATAAATTATTAAACCAACAGCAATCCATCTTTTATATATCTATATATCATATATTCTGATCTCTTCTATATATCTATACTTATATACATATTCTTAGCTATAATATTTACTTCTATTTTGAACAGATTCAAAAATCTCTAACGACAAGCTTGCAAGCTTTATGGGCACATCTAAGCTCAAAAGGTGCCTAAAAGTATGCAACACTTTTTTGCATTTGCCAATTAACATTTTGTCGCGACCCATTTAAGTGCAGCTTCCATCTGCTGATTCTGTTCGCCTGATAACTGGGCGAAGATTTTACTTGAATTCGGTTGGATTTTCATGCAAAAATCAGACCGTGAGAACAAATTGTTGTTGTTGTTGTCAACGCTGATGATAACGAGGGAAGTATGATAAGTTCGTATAAAAATGAAAAAGTGAAAAAAGAAGTAAATTGTTTTTTTTTTTCAGATTTTTATTTTTTTGTTTAATTGGACTATTCTTACAAATATTAATGCCATATTTGTATTATTAATATAATCCCATGCACATATCTATATAACATTATATTGCTATATCTATTTGTGTATATTAGAGCCAAAAATACAAAATCAGAAAGTAAGGAATGAGTATCTATCATTGTTACAGCTATGACCAAAAGGATATCCGTATTAATTTAATGTAATTCTTAAATTTAATATATTTACTCGAATTTCTTACAGGAATAAAACCAATTAACATAAAGATTTACAAAGAACTAAAAGTAAAATAATTACAAACATATAAAACCGTTAACATTTTAAAACAATTAATAACTAAAATTAATTTCACATATGACGCTACTTGCTGGAGAAGCACTTGACCAACATCAGTTCAAGACGTTTTTGTAGCTGTAAAGCGCTTACACGTAATTCCGGTTGGCTGAGCCAGCAGCTTTTATATAGATCGCCGTAAGCATTTTCTACACACGTACCCGGATCTATTGATAGATTATCGAAAAAATGCGCTAATCTTGGTTGCTTGCGTTGCTTATGTCGCTTGTGTACGCGGCCATGCGTGCCCTCGAAGTTAAGATTACGACGAGCCAATATATTTGGTTTTTTATACAAATCACTTGATAACACGACATCCACTTGAGGATTTATTCTATTGATATAGTTGTATATCAGGTCCATGGAGTTGTACTTGGTGCTCTGGTCAAGCTCGATACAACAGCAGCTATCTAAAGTAGTTACATTGGCCTGGTCGGTGCCCAACTTGAGTGACTCAAGAAACGCATAGTTATCTGGCCTCAATTCGTGCTTGACCACTTGATACGCAATTGACTCATTGCAGGTGAGCGTATGATAGGGCAAGCGACGCTCTTGCAGCTGCCACATGGTAATACCCAAGGAGTAAATATCAGAGGCGCCAGTCAGCGGCGCTGAACGCAAGGCTTCTGGCGACATGTACCGCAGTGTACCCTTTGCGCTGGTCTGATTAGCACAAGCCTCTCCCAACTTGATGGATGATCCAAAGTCACATAGCTTGCAAATGTAGCTACGTTTATATTGGCATATCTTTCCAATGGTTGTTGATTTTGTACCCAAAGCAATTAGAATATTCGGTGGCTTGACATCCAGATGCAATACATTCTGACAATGACAATAACGTAAGGCTGCAAGTATGTCGAGCGTTATGCTGTGTAAGGATATGAATATTATTAGACATGAGAATGGCTTGAAAAGGACATCGCATACAGAACTCTGTGCACAAGTGGGAGGGCGATCGTGTCCACAACACGTTGTAGACATAGTCCGCTAGGACGTTCCATGATGATCAGTCCAAACTCTGGTGTTGATTCAAGCTTTATTAAACGCACAATATTCTTGTGTTTCCAGTTCAAGACATGGGACTCATTGTGCAACGTTGAAACGGAATTGTTTTTGATGATTTTTAGGGCCACAGCATGTTCTAAAAATAAATAAATGTTAAGGAATATGAAGGAACAGTATATGAAATAAATATATTACCACGATATATGGCCTTAAAAACTGTTCCATAGGCTCCACGACCCAAAATATGCAGTTTGGAGTTAGCTTCAGGTGGGCCATCTTTAAGCAACTCATTGCGCTTTGGCGTAGTTAAAACTAGCGCACTCTCTTTGTTGGCAACCTTGAGAAAGGACCTGTAATTGGATTACAAAACGCCAATAATTTTTTTTTGTTGTAAAGGTATTAATTTATTTATTTTATAACACGTTTTCCTTACATTTTAACATGCCGAGTAACGGTGCTTTCCTTGACAGCTGGGTATGCTAGCCTTGCCACCCTTTTAAAATAAATACTTAAAAATACCAAAAATACTTCACTGGCCGCGTAGGCGGGAAATTCAAATATTTTTCTGAGTTTCTACTTAGTATATTTACACTTATTATTGTTTACCTTAGAGTAAACCTCGACAAAATTCATTTTCTAGTGTAGTTACAACAATCCATGATAATAATTAATTCTTCCCAGCAGCAAACAGCATCAATTCCCTTACAGTGTAGAAAAAATGCTAAATACAGTTAATATGGATAACATACTATCGAGGCTTCATTTTGGGCTTAATACTAAAGTAATAAATAAGCATTATGTATGTCTTCCGTTTGAATAGAGTCCATTCTTCAGCTGCTAGGCACGCTCTCCATGCAGCCTCTCGGTCTCATTTCGCAGGTCCTGCAATCAATACATATTATAAACGATTCTCTACAAATACCTGATTTGAACTTACCCGAAAAGCATCCTGTATTTTGTCAGTGATAAGTTTTCGCGCAATAGGTTCAGGCACTTGTTGTTGTTTTAGATTTTGCACGAAATCATTGAGGTCTAATGGTTGTCCAATATTAATAGTGACTCTTTTCCGCCATTTTAAAATGTAAGGTTCAACATTGGGTAGCACGCTGTCCATGCCCTCATGCCACATTGGAAGAATAATAGGCATTTTGGGCGATTCATAAATGATGCGACCTACGCCCCACTTAAGACGCATCTCCTCCTTCGACATGTTTACCTTACCCTCCGGAAATACATGCACCCAGTGCCCCAACGCGCACTTTTCAATGCAGAGGTTGATAGCTTCTTGGTAGACGCCACTACCTCGCACAACTGGTATACATTTTCCTGTACCATAAATAATAAACGAAGTTAGAAGCCAATAACAACTTTATAAGAGGGACTAACTTACCGAACATAAAGAACATCGCATGCAGCTTTTTGGTGAAGCAAATGTCATGAGCAGCCATGGACCATCTTATACGGAAAGTGTTGCATGAATAGCGTAATGGCAACAAACCCCACAAACCGGGATCGTCGAAGCAGGAATAATGATTGGAGACAGTGACTAATGGTACGCCTTTGGGACGCCTGGCGACGGCTTTGACTAGACGTTCCTTGTTGTAGACCCGAGATTTGTTCATAAGCACTACAAAAAGTAAAATAGGTTAATATAACATAAACAAAGATATAAAAATAATATAAATCAATACGACGCGTAAAGAAAATAATGAAATTTTTGGTCTATTGGTCAAAACATAAATTCTATATATATATATATGTACAAAAGTACATAATATCTATAAGAAATATATAAGAACATATAGATATGTAGAATTATAGAGAACAGAATGTATAAATGGCATTTATCAGCTGAACGTGCAAGCGTCATGGCCATGGGCCTATACGAATCTTGCGCTCTTTCACATAACCAAGTAGCACACACAGACACACGTAGGCCCAGAAAGAGTCGCGCCAAAAATAAATAGGTGTCTATAAGCAAATATGCAAATTCTGAAAGTTGAGTTAATTGTAAAATTGTTTTGCTGAGTGTGGCGCAAAGGTCATTGCCGTGGCGTACGTTGAGTGAGGTCGGGCTCCAGGTTTCCGGCGCAGTTGGGCGTGGAGTCGCTGTGGGTGATCGTTGGTGTATGTGTTCGGATCGGTAGCACTCACCTAGGACGAATTTGCTGAAGAGACCAACGAGACTGATCACAATTTGACTGGTGATATACCAAAGCTTGGAGGGAGCTCGCAGCTTAGGAAATATCCAACTGATGTCGTAGGGTATATTAACGCCCGTTGACATGTTCGATGATGATGAGTTCCTGCCTTGGGACTGGTTGTCCTTATTTTGTAATCCCTTTTCCGTTGTTGATGACCTTATGCTATGGGAAGACAGCTGAATCTGTAGATGCTCCTGTTGATTGGATTGTTCCTTTTGCTGCTGATGCTGTTGATGCTGCTGATGCTGATGCTGCTGATGCTGCTGCTGCTGCTGCTGCGGCTGCTGTTGCTGCTGCTGCTGCAGTCCTGGCGGAGATTTATCATCTGGTAATGGGCGAGCCTCTGGGGCTTGAACGTAATTCTGCGAGTTGGTAAAATTCGAGTTTAACATTGCACAAAAACAATATCAAATGCTACCCATTGGGCGGCGTCAACCTTATCATATTTATGGAGGATCTAAGACTACTTTTCTTTGTATTTCGTTCGTTCATAAGTGCTACACATTTCAAAAATTTCAATCTGACAACAACTGAATGATTCGTTAGAAAATGCTTAACATAGTTTTTGAGCATTCAGTGCACCCAAAGGACCTTAGTGCTCATCGCATGTGCGCAGCTTGATGTGCGCTGCAAAAAAGAGAGCGAGCGAAAAATACGTGAGAGACTGAGTGAGAGAAACAAATCGAGAGAGCAAAAACGAGAGACTGAGAGAGAGAGAGAGAGAGATGTGAAGAGAGCGTCTTTTCGCGTCTTGTCGAGTCGCGTCGCGTTGTCATGAAACTGCATGTTCTTTGTGAAAACGAAAGAAAAAACAAAAAACAACAAAAAGGCAAATATGAAATAAAAAGAATGCGATTTAAATACGCAGTTTAATACACAAAAACAAATACTCACAGATACGACCTTTACGCGCTTTTGTAAGGCACTATTTAATGTTCAATCAGAGAAATTCATCTGTAGGTATATCAAATTGACTCGCTGCCTTCAATTAATGCAAAATGCTTGTGCGTTCTCAGCTATTCTCAATTAGATTAAATGTAGATATTGTTGTCGCACATGAGAAGACAATTTGGCGTTTGTTAAAAGATTTCGGTGCGGAAGACATATGTATACACAACCATGCGGTGGGAACTTAGATTTGTAACTGATGTTAGTCTTGAGAATTTTTCAAGTACAAATGCAATGTTACGTGCGTACAAGGGTGGGCGAGCGCAAAGAGAGTTCCCAGAGAGGTTGGGCAACAGTCAAAGTACCAGGCAGCTCTAGCGCTGCGCACGCTATCAGTAAACGTTTATCAGTTGGAGTAAAGTGTTGCAGTGAAAGCACGTTTTTCTGCTGATTCTTATGTATGTTTTACCTTGTATACTATTTAAAGAGATAATAAAAAACAAATATTATTTTAAAAAGCCCGCCAATGCCAATGCAGTGTAGCCCTGGCACCTATGGTGGTTTACACCGTGGTGAGATTTGTATGTGCGTGGGCTTAATACGTGGCTTTCATCTACATACATACATTGTATGCAAAGCCGAGTCAAAAAATCAATGACATACATTTTGCATTTTTGTTAGACATTAAGGATAACAACTCGGTCTTACCCTTGCCCCCAATTTGTATGCTTGCTGGCCATAAATACTCCGTTGCATGTTATCCAAATGCCAGTGCCAAAAGCGATTGGAAATTGAGTTCACGTGATTTGGCCGCATGAGCCTTAAACTTGTATAAATAGCCATCCACATGATGAACACTCAATTTGATCGATATGTAACTTTGATAATATTTGCTGGCTAATTTTGAGTATTGGACCGCTTTTTTACATAACCGTAATTTATCTTAACAATACACTTGAAAATTTTGGTCTCGCGCTGCAGCCGCCGACGTCCCGGATTGCTTTTCAGCTGGCCACTGTTTGGAAGCGCTTTCAGGCCCGTAAATTTCGTTTGGTGCCTACCGCGCACTTTGGCTGAAGCGCGCATGTCTGGTAGAATTGTTGTTGCAAAGCAAGATTTAAAAGCAGTTTTGAGCCAAAATAAATTCTGAAATAATTTATAATTTTCGTTGTAAACAAGGCTGAAACAGCTGAGCGATTTTGCCATTCACAGGTCGCAGTTACATAAGACAGTGCTGCCATCTGATTACTAAAAACTCGACATATAAAAATATATCGACATAAAGTCGGTAAGAATTATTAATCTTGGTTTAAAACTCTAAAGCGTGTTAAGTGTAGAAAGAATGTCAAGAAGTGCACGTCCTCTTACATCAGCCCGCGTGCTCCACAAAATAAAGGAGTTGTCCGCGCCGACAGGTGAAGGAAACTTTGTGATCAACCGTAACCCACGCAATCTGGAGAGGTTACGCATTGCATACAAGCCCACTGGATATCACTTGGAAAAACCTGGACGTTCATACTGGCACACACTTGAAATCAACACGAGTGCACGCTATGTTAGTGCCGATGTAAAACATTTTGAAAACGGCGTTGTTTTAAGTGCTAGCACCTCGGAATGGGCCATCAAACAGCAATTGTACAAAACCAATGATACCTCTGCATTTGTGAATCTGGGACGTGTTCTGGCGCAACGTTGCCTCCAGGCTGGGATTACCGAAATGACTTGTAATACCGAGGCAGTTGCCGGCAGCAAATTGGAAAAGTTACTGCAAGCCGTTCGGATGAACGGAGTCAGCTTTAAAGAACCAACCAGGTTGCCGAACACCCAGCCATGGGATGCCTTCAGACATGAAAAGCCATGGGAGATATCTGAACAGACTGCAACCACACAAAGTAAACAGAAATAAAAACAGAAACAATCTTTTTCATTTCGTTTAGAATAAACGTTGATTTTTATGCTAAATACAATGAATCATCACTGTTTTTATTAAATCTAGCTGAAGTCTTGTAAACTTCTTGTCTATTCGTATTTGGCCTTGATGTCCTTCCATTGTTTCTGCAACAAGAAATATAGATTCTCAGTTTAACTACTTAAGTCTTACATAAGCAAAAATATACACTTACGCCTTTGTTAACGCTATCAAAGATCAAGTTGGAGCTGACATCGACAGCGCGTTCAAAGAAGAACACTGAAGCCATGATAGCCACTGCGTAGGTGGACGTACGCTTGAACAAAGTATTGTAGATAACCTTCATTTTGCAAAAGTTACGCAGAAATTTTAGTTTTCTAGTAAATTTTCAATCACCTCGCACGCCAATGAACAGCTGTAACAAACAACAGTGTACAACAACGACAAATATTAAACTTGGAGACTTGTCAGCACTGACAGTTGAAAGTTTTTGTACATGGCAACCCTCTAAGTTTCGAGATAGGTGGCAAGGTTAGAAAATTATTTTCATCTGAGTCGAGTTTCGGCGATTCCTGAGATAAACTTAAAAGTGTGACGACAACAGAACGGCCCACATAAGTTTTTTTAGTGTTTCAGTTAAAAGAAGCTATTTGACATTATACATTTTTACACGATGGTTGATTTAACTGATGCCGGCTCACCGTTCCAGCAATCAATTCCAAATCTCGCATTTTATGTGCCGGCTGTTGTTGTTTTTGGATTAGCAGGTGAGTCTGGGACGCATCCCATAGGGATGTGTTACATTGCGTCATGCATGAAATAAACCCCTTATATATACACACACATAATTTTAATCCCATGATACACACTGCAAACGACAACAATGCTGCAATGCTATTGGGGTCAGAAGAAACTTTCTCCACACAAATGAACTAGAATTCATTTGCCTCTTACCCCTGCCGTTTGCCACTGCCATTCAAAAGCTGGTTTTAACGCCGTTATCTTACTTTAGAACAAAATCCCTATCTCTTTTTGATTTGAAAAACATTGGGGCTCTTTAGTTTGTTTGTAGCGCATACGTGTACTTAGTGTACGCACCAAATCATCAATTTCGTTTTTATTCTTATTTTGCGTACGTATTCAACTTTTCTTGTATTAAATTATTGCCGCTCGAAAATGTAGTGATAAGTGCGAAGCGATAAGAGGCCGGTCGACCAGCAAACATCATTCAGCACTCTAAAATGTTTGCTTCCCATTGACTTTGAGCACGTGCCAAAAGTTGTTCGCTAGGTTACAAATTGTTTATTACTTAGCTATAACCTATAGATGCATGTTCTATCCAAATCCGTCGTTGGGTCTTCTGCATTCATTCATCCTATCTTTTTAATATTTGTATTAGTGTCCAACTGATAAGCGTGCTATGAAAGTATCTTATCGGTTGGTCTTTTATTTTTATTTATTATTTACTGACTTCTTCGAACTACCTTTGAAATATGCTGACGCTTGCGCCGGACACCGACAAAAAAAATACTTAGCACAGCGAAATGAAATAGGCAACAACTAAAAGCGTACATATCTCAACAAATAATGAAATCAAATCGCACCTGATTACAAATAAGTGTCAATTTATATTTTAGAATTGATTCAACGCATTCAGTTTGCTAAAGCAGCAGTCCCTGCTGCACGTTTCTAGTGCTAGCGGTCAATAGTGAAAATTAATAGTTTAAACCGTGAGTTTTTGTTTGTTTAATATGAAGAGTAGTATTTTTTTTTTCAAAAAGGTAGTTTCTAAATTATTAGCCTTAAAATAAATTTAAAAAAAGTTGTAGATAAATTCGCAGCCGGTAGGATTCGAACCTACGCTCCCAGAGGGAATCTGATTTCGAGTCAGACGCCTTAACCACTCGGCCACGACTGCTTTTGACGTGGAGCGCCTAAAACGCTACATGAGATCAAGTGGGAAGTGCTAGTTGAACATTTTGCCACGTTGAGTTTTTGATAGAATTGAATTTTATTATTTAGTTTCGTTTTAAATTTAAATATTAACCAATTAAAAGGCTTTAGAACAATTTTAGTAACATAATAATGTAATTCAAACTCGAAGTAAAGGTTCTGCATGTTAAAAGTAGTTTTTAATCACGTAAAAATTGATAGTATTTTTTATAAATATAATTATAATGGAGGCTCCGACTCAATTACAAGATTTTAAATCTTCCACCCAACGCAGACACAATAAACCGTTAAGCAAGCCTGTCTACATAAGTTAAGTACGAATATCGTCGTTAGGCATAATCCGTAATTTGAAGTAAAAAATGGCAGAAGATCCAATAAATCAGCAAGCATTCGCCGACGATGTGGCTGCTGCAGCAGCAGCAGGTGGAGATCAGGGTTTCGCAATGCCGCCAGGTGGCGGACCTGGCAGTCCTGATTTCAAAATGCCCAGCGCTGAGGAAATCTGGAAAATGGTCGAATCAATGGATGGCATTTCGGATGATGAACGTGCTGAGCTACGTGAGAGCATATTCAATCCAAAAGCCCCATCCCCAGACGATTTCATGAAACAATACGGACATCCCGGCCACAGCTCAAGAGAGTATATGATATTCTTTGTGATGATAGCGCTCATATTGCTCGTCTTTGGTAAGCAGAGTTCCCTTCAAAAAATACCCAGCAAATTCACTAACCGCCCTCGCCAAAACTGACACTTATCAGTCGGTATTCAATTTGGAAACATACATAAGGGCAATGTATGTAGCCATACAAGCATATGTTCAACCATTGGGTTACTCGAAAAGGTAGTGTGCTCTGTTAAAACACTCATACGTACACATTCAAAACAATGTTGGTTTATGGGTGTTCGATTTTCGATAAGATAGGAGAAATCCACCACAAAAATTGTAAAAACGGCAAATTCTAACAATATCTGAAACTTTTGACCACAGAAGTGTGCACGTTGAGAACGGTGGGCTATGCCGATCGCAAATTGTCCAAAGATTCGTATCAAAATTTCTAAGTATACAAAATGAGCTCGATTGACAGTGTCGGCGATGAAGCCATTATTGAGCAGCTAAAGCACTCGGTAGCAGCCATTGTGGCAAAGACTGGTCCCAATAGCAAGTTTGCGGAAGATCTGATCCAAAAGATTGGTAAACTGCAGGAAAAAATGGAATCGCTTACCGAAACCGATAGGCACCAGTTCGTAAGCGAAATGAAAGGCTCGTTTCAGGAGGCCATTGCGCGCATTGAACGGCGGTTGACGCAGCATACAAACTTTGCCCAGACCTATTCCACCTCTATACTGGTAGCTGTGATATTTCTTATCGTCTCAGTATTCGGTCAATTTAACATAAAGCTGTAAAAGTGAATATATCTAATAACGCCTATTTATTTTCTTGATTACAGCACTCTTTGGCTTCAAGCTCTACAAATCGTTGACGGAGAAGGAGCTCAGGAAACAGGAGAAGCTTAAGAGCAAGCAACAGAAGAAGTCAAAGAAGTCCAACTAAACTTGCTTCCAGCCTATGGCTGTAGTTTCTAATACTTCCAAATGCTTGCAATAAGATAAAGTGGAGCGCAGACCCTGTGCAATAGACTTTTGAAATTTATATTAAATTAAAACTCTTGCATCTTTCTAAATGTTAATCAAACAAAATTCCTTGTAAATGAATATAATATATTATACACAATATATATCTCCGTATATGTAGACATAATACAATTGTTTAACCTTTATTGGATTGAATTTTAAGTGCGTGTTTATAACCGCATGTAATGCCATTAAATCAACATCATCCACGACATGTCGTGACTGTGTAGAAGTAATGGTTAAACTTGTTGCTGCCCCCTAACCGCGCTGGGCATGCAGATATAGGACCTGTCAGCACCCAATATACTGACTGCCATGTCGCCGTTGCCATGACAAATAAATAAATCGTTTTGTCGAAGCTCCTTTCGTCAGATTTACTATTCACACAATTCAGTTGTTTCTAGAATCTGTTTCTGTCATCGTCTTATTATGTCTTATGCGAATCGTAAGTTATTTTTCTGTTTAACGTAAAGATCTTATCTGTCTAATGGTATTTTGTTAAGGTTTCGGCTTTGATTTTCATCTGCCGGATGGTGGATGGTGCAATCCAAAAAATGACATGTACTTCCGTCGCAGTGTGGAATGGGTGCCAGTTCGAAGCGCTGGTGTAGGGCGATCGTTTGCAGAAACAAATGGTGTCATTTATCCTCGCGTTATTGGCATGCTACCACGCTATGGTGGACATGTACCTGGTGAGATCTATAATGTTGGCCACTCCTTTGGGCGTTCTACAATCGATGCCAAACGCTGGCTAGCTCTGCACCGTGGATAGAATCTATTGCACCATCTTTGAATAAATATTATAAATTTCCTGTTATGCCTAACACGTAATAAATTATATTGTTATCTTAAATTCACCAATAAAAAGAAAATGAGTTTGACTTTAAACCAGGTAATCAGCAAAAAGAAAATCTTTATCGCAGCCAATCAAATTTGGCGCCTACCAAATAACTAGTGTTGCCACACTATCCACTTAATATTGAACGGTCACATTGCGCGCTTGTTTTGGTTTTCTTCTATCTATATTTGCTAGACTTTCTATTTACTTGCACAAATATGAGTTTCACTCGCAATTTTATTTATTTTAGGAGTAAATTGATAAATAATTATAGCAATAGTTTTAGTACAAGTGCAATTAGATCGCAAAATGTGCCACAGGTTACAACAACTAAGCGAATTTGCATTGTTGGCGCTGGGCCCGCCGGATTCTATGCGGCACAATATTTACTGAAACAGCTGAGTGATTGTGCCGTGGACATTGTTGAAAAACTGCCTGTGCCTTTTGGATTGGTACGGTAAGTGGACAGACATTCTAATTGGTTTTGGTGCTATTATTGTCACCGTTCTCCCCTCCAAGAAGCGGTTCAACAACGGATCGAAAGATGCCATTAACGTAATCTATCAAGGGAAATAAAACGCTCAATAAAAGATAACAAAAAAGCAACAGGTGCTGGTACTTACTGCCTACTTGATCCAGACCCCATATGGGTTCAGGTGCGGCTGTAACACACAAAGCATGGCACAGAACCCACAAGCAAACGAGCAAAGAAACGATTGTCCACATCTTGAGCTAAGCGATGTATATAAATTGCCGCAGACGCGCTGGGGTTTATATATCTACGGATTGCGTGTGCATGTTAAACTGCCTGAAACTTATCAACTAATGACTTCTCTCATTATGCAAATCAACATTCCAGCTTTGGAGTTGCGCCTGATCATCCGGAAGTCAAGAACGTCATCAACTCGTTTACGAAAATTGCGGAACATCCGCGACTACGTTTTTTCGGCAACGTTTCTCTTGGCACAGATGTAAGTCTGCAGGAGTTGCGAGATCGTTACCATGCTGTGCTGCTCACATATGGAGCAGACCAGGATCGTGAGCTAGAGTTGGATAACGAGCAGCAGGCGCATGTTATATCCGCCCGTAAATTTGTAGCCTGGTACAATGGCCTACCCGGCGCAGAGCAACTGCAGCCAGACTTGAGCGGCCGGGACGTGACAATTGTGGGTCAAGGCAACGTTGCCATCGATGTAGCTCGCATGCTGCTAAGTTCGCTTGACACGTTAAAGGTTTGTGAGAAAAAGCGTTTGAAGAAACCCGTTAAACTCATCTTGTTTCTTACAGCTTACAGATACGACAGAGTATGCTTTGGAGGCACTCGCCCGCAGTAAAGTGGAACGCGTTCATTTGGTAGGACGTCGCAGTCCGTTGCAAGCCGCCTTCACCATTAAAGAGCTGCGCGAGATGCTCAAATTACCAAATGTGGAAACATCTTGGCGCTCAAGTGATTTTACAGGTAGTAAATAGAAACTAGAAATATTTTCCTGCCTATTTCTACCCAATTTTATCCACAGGCATTGCCGCACAGGTGGACAATCTTCAGCGACCACGCAAGAGGCTAACTGAACTGATGTTAAAGAGTCTTGGCGAACAGACAAGCCGTAAGAATAGCGCTGGCACCAAACAATTTCTGCCAGTTTTTCTGCGTGCACCTAAATCCATTGTGGAACGTGAAATGGAGTTTTCCGTTACGGAACTACAGAATAACGCTGCAGTGGCCACAAAAGAAACGGAACGCCTACCAGCTGATTTAGTACTACGCAGCATTGGCTATAAATCCAGTTGCGTAGATGCTGGAATCAATTTTGATATGCACCGCGGTCATGTGTGCAATCAGAATGGCCGTGTTCTAAGGGACAATGAGACGAAAACGGTGGACCCAGGTCTATATGTAGCCGGTTGGTTGGGCAGTGGACCAACAGGTGTCATACTGACCACCATGAATGGTGCCTTTGTGGTAGCTAACACAATTTGTGATGACATTCTGGCCAATGCCTATGACACAACGTCACTCAAACCTGGTCTTGAGCTGGGCAACAAGCGCATCGTTACTTGGGACGGCTGGCGACGTATTGATCAATACGAAAGTGAAGCGGGCAAGTCGAAGGGCAAACCCCGCGAGAAAATTGTCAGTATTCCGGAAATGCTGCGCATAGCTGGGCTCTGATTAAATCTTTCTACTTAGTTTGAAAATTTTTAGTCTGTTCTGAATTCCGCAAACTTTTTAATCCAAATCTTAACATTTTATCAAATTGTGTTTCATCCACTGAATTACGAACTTAAACATACTGAAGAATTCCTATCTAGTAAAGTCTTAAATGAAACAGGGTGAATTTTGTTTATTTGTCATGTTGACCAGAGACTTTGGTGTTGTTAATTATTGTAAATATGTTTTAATAAGAAAACAGTAAACAAGTAAAAAATAAAATCAAAATTTTCTGTGTTTTTTTAATTTGCAAAAATGGAACAGACCACAACGCCTGAGCCACATTTGGTGCCTGGGTAAGCTTTACAACCAAAATAAGCACAAAACATAATAAAAGAGCAATAAAATCGACAGGTATACCGGTCACTGTGCCCAGAATCGTGATCGAGTGGGAAAATCCTACGGAATACAGACGCATAAGCTGCTGCTTGATCCGTGCATTAATCATGCACCAGAACTTATTGTCGCTCCCATTCACGCTAAGCCCGATCTCAAGGACTATCCAACACAAAATGAACTAAAGATTTTACGTGATCGGGAGCAGTTTACAGACTCCGTTTACAAACATCCTATAATACCAGGGTATGGTGGATTCGTGCCGAACATGTTTAAACAGACTGGTAAACGTTACGTGGCCGCCGCAGCCGCAGGAGTGGCTCAGCACGAGACGCTGATGCAATTGTACCGCTGTGACAAGCACACACTAAGACATAGGGATCTGCTTGAGAGCGGTAATGGTTTATTCGAACAAAAGTTGAATGAACGTTTGGTAAGCTTAACATTTTTGGACTCTATGTAGGTTTTATGTATAGCTATTTATAACCAATTAACCAATATTAGCTACCGAGCACCCATTATCGGTCACCATTAATACCAGTTACTGGAAGATCTAAAGGTATCAAAGAGGAAACGTGTCAACCCATATCAGATAAGCTACGCTACAGTAAATTCACAACACCTCACTTCCTGGATGATGACGACAAGGATAAGTTCATCATTAAAGGTTACGCCGCCCATATACCAATGGCTGTGACGCGGTTTGGTGAACCTAGCAAGGTGCTGACGCATAATGCGCTCTGCAGCTTCTCGGATTATATGTATAAAAAGAAGCGTGACACATGGTGCTGTGGCCAGGACTTGGCCACACCCGCCATCAAATGTCCGCCTGTTGGACATTTCGTTCTATATCATAATGACAACGGTATGATACCTAGCTATGCTGGTCATGTACCAGGGCATATGTACAAGTACGGACGAACTTACGGAAAGACTACGTATCACGCTAAGCGTTGGCTGGAAATTCATAAGGACCTCACCCTTCTTCCAGAGATTGCAAATTTAGATTATGAATACTAAAAGAAACCGTTTGGATTCCGTTTCTTTCTTTTAAGTAACATACTGTTATGCCCCTTTCATAAACTGTATTGGGATCAGAAAATAAATATGCATATGTAAACAAACAAAATATATAATAGTTTTCATATTAAAAAGTTAGTTATGTATGTTTAAATAATAAAAATTTCAATAATGAACTTACACGATAAATGATCGTTGATGTCGCGCGATTCATATTTTTTGACTTTGTACAATTTGGTCACACCAACAAAACTCGTAACATTCAACAAGCCATTTCTGTACAATAATCGATGACATTTATATGTGGCTCGTTTTTCAATTGTTGAGAACTGTGATTTAAAAACTGATCCAACTTTAATTACAATTTCAATTACAAGTTTTTATACTAAAGAAAACTTTATTTAACTTTAATTAACACCGTTTTGCTTTAAATTGTGTTTGCATTGAAGATGTACTAAATCTTTTGCAGCTTTTCCAGGAAAACAGTCTTGATTGCTGTTAATAACAGCTCAGGGATATGTTAGGGTTTTGAATGCAAACGACAACACAATATAGTTGGCAACATCGCTAGTTGGCAACACTGACGACAACACAACATATAGCTTCTACGTCGTTGCAGTTGGCTAAATTAAATAAGTTTTCGTTATATTGTGCTTGTATCTTTATCAATGCCGTGATAAATAAGTGTTCAGTGCCTCAAGTGCCTCTAATGTTTCGTGAAAATGTAAAAACTACAAATTCGACATGAAAACTCTTAAATAAATTCCATAAACGCTAAATGAAAAAATCTTCCGAATCGAACAATTCAAACACACACATAGTGCCGCACTATTCTTACCGTGGTGGTGATATAGTACCGCAGTAAGTGCGAGCGAAAGCAACAGCAGTGTTCAGAGATAACATACATTTGTGTACCTACCTCTCTTCAAGTGGTGAGTTGAATGCCGATTATTGCGCCCTGCACACAATTGTAGCGCGCGGCATATAAGTGCAGCATTTGGCTGGCAATAAAAAATCCACATGTATCTTTAATGTGTGCACATACGAAACTCAGTTTCTTGATCTTTCTTATCAGCATGCGATAAGATAGTTTACAGAGCTTGGTTCAGTGTAAGAACACTGTGTATGCCAGAGGTGAACGTACAGGCAGGTCATAGTGATGTCGGTGTGACCCTATCACAACTTGTTTATTAAAAGCGAACAAACGAATAAAAATAAAAACAAAAAAATATATATGTATCTTGTTGTAGAAGGTGAGATTTACGACTGCATGTTGAGTTGCTGTGTTGTTAAGAGAGCGCTCAAGAATGAGAACGAATAAAGAACTAGGAAAAACCGCCAAAATGGGTTGAGTTTGTTTTGCATCGATTTTCCTGCCGCAATGATATGGACGCGAGTATTTACTGTGTTATTTATACTGTTTTTAATTGCAGAAAAGTCTTACCGAATTTGAAATGAGTGAAACACCAGGCAGCGAGAAGGAGAGTTCTCCTCAAAAAGAAACAAAAAAGGAAGAGCAGCAAGTGGATGCTGCCCCTTTGGCAAGTGTTAAAGAATCCAAAGATAGCGAGTCCGAAGCAACACCAATGGATATAAATAATGTGCAGGCACAAAGTGAAGACTGCTTGACCGTTAAGCAGATGAATTCCAGTACAGTAGACATTAACACGCTGACTCCGTCGACACCTTCACAAACGCCACCTCAGCTGCTGGCGGCTGAAACGACAACAGCCACGCTAAGTGCAACAATTGCAGGAGCAGCTGTAGCGGCAGCTATACCAGAGAACATTCTATCGCCACCCAAGTCGGAAATACAAACAGATGAGACAAATACGGCTACATCGACTTCATGCTCGCCAGCATCGGAAGGCCAACGCTCACCCATTGACGAAACGGACCGACAACAGTCATCAGCGCCAACAACTCCAAAACAAGAGCAAGAACAGGCAGCAGGAGCTGTGAATGGCACCATACCAAAGTCGGGCAAACCGCTGGTAACGGCGCTCAATAAAAAACTTAACAAATCGGCTTCCACTTCACCACGAGCATCCCGTGCTAGAAAGCCAAAAGCTTTGCCTATGTACGAGAGCGAAATAAGTGACAATAAAGTTGGAATTAAACTGTGTATCAAAAAGTCAGATGCAGTGTCTCCAGCGGCAGAGTTGTTGAGTGGTACTACAGTACCAGCTACGCCCGTAGCTCTGACTCAGAGACCGCCAGCTGCATCCAAACCAGTTCGTAAGCGCGTTCGCAAGCCGAAGCAACAGGACAGTGATGAGAGTGAGTATGAGCCGCGCAAAAAAAAAGGCGGAGGAGGAACTGGTGGCGGCGCAGGCAATAGTAACAATGGGGAACGGCAAAAAAAACTATCGACTAGCGGCGCTACAGGAGATGCTGATGCGGAACCAGTCAAGCAGAGTCCGTGGGGGCAAACGTTACCTGAGGATGTTCTCTTTTATGTATGACAAGCAGAGAAATGGTTTTGCCGGATACTCAATTTATTAATGATTTTAAATATTTGTAGATTTTTGAACATGTGGTCGATAGGGAGGGCTGTCTACCCTCATTATCTCGGCTGGGGCGCGTCTGCTCACTTTGGCGACAGGTTTCGCTAAGGCCAACACTGTGGCGTAAAATGGATTTGACAACGTCGATCAAAGAAAAGTTTCGTACGGAACTCAAACTGAAATGGTTTGTGGATAATCGTTGCAGTGCTTGTACCGAATTGAATGTTTGTAAGTGGGCTATGTTAGCTTTGTAGAATAATAATTCCAAACTAATCGAAACCTTTGATTTATAGCTAACTGGAAGATATCTGACATTAATTGCTTTCTGGAGAAATTATCAAACGGCTGTCCAAACCTAGAGGGGATTACGTTATCTGGCTGGAAAGGTTTCACATCAGATCACTTGACATTTCTGGTCGACAATTTAAAAAAACTACAGCGATTAGACTTAAGCTCTATCAACGTAAGAATAATCAAATACTACCCTTTGCTGATACTCAAATGGTTTTTAACGTACTGTATAACTTTCTAGGTCGAGATGAATGCTAGTAAGAGCGCTGTTGGCGTTAACTCGCTCTGCAATGCGCTGCAAACGATGGGCAGTCGTATGACCCACCTTTACTTGGCGCACAACCGTCTAGCGGGTATACCCAATATTGTCAGCGTACTTGCGGTCAGTAACAAATTCCTTTAAAAAACTTATAAAGCCTATTAACTGAATTCATATTGTTTATAGAAACACTGTCCAAATTTGAAACTATTAGATCTCTCGAATGTGACTACACAGGCTACATCACACGGCGTGCTGCACATTGAAAAGCTGCAAGCTGGATGTCAGCAGCTAAAGGTGCTTCGTGTAACCAACTCACACATAACGCCGAGCACAGCTAGCATGCAGGAAATTGTAAGTGCTAAAATTTATTCAGAATTCTTGGTCTGCATTAAGATATTTTTCTTTTCAGATGGACTCGCCTGGTTTTCCCAATCTCGAAGAGCTATCTGTAGCAGCTTTAACTGAATCCCGTATTATAAGCGATGACCACTTACAACGTATTTTAAAGAGCAGCTCAAAGTTAAAGCTATTAGATGTGCGCAATTGTACGCGTCTGACCCATGAGAGTCTTATACGCTTGCCAGCATGGGATATCAAGCATTTATTCCTCTCAGGGTGCTCAGTAACCCGTGATGTTGGGTAAGATTCAATTCTAGAAGCCACAGAATTGTTAAATTATATATTGTTTTATATTTGTATTAAAGATCGGGTCTGGAACTGATAGCGTCAAAATGGGCGCATAGTCTTATTGAACTGGATCTAGCCTGGGCCAATGTGCAGCAACCAATAGATAATGCTTTGCGAGCACTGGCAGAAAAGGGAAGCGAGTCTCCATTGGCGTAAGTAATTAATAAAATTATTATTTTTAAATGCTCAGAGCAACAACAATAATCTGTGCTTTCTATAGTCATTTGAATCTGTGCGGCTCATCCGTTTCCGAGGAGGCGGTTAAAGAAATACTCACGAATTGTGTGCACATGAGCTCAATTAATCTAGCATCATGCCGCGGACTGCCACGCGGTGTTAAGCGCCTTATGCAGGAACCACAGGAGCTACACGAACTGCGTGAAGTACTGGGAGTGCAATTGAAAGTGCAGTAGATTAGGAACTTATTGGAGTGGAGCAACTATTGAAATTCGAAACTGACACGGTTGCAATTTTCCAGTCAGTTGTTTCTGAAAAAGTGGAATCAACGGATACTGTGTTTTGGTGTTGCGGACCGTCGATTGACTTCATGGTAAAACTGCTGCACGTTCATGGCGGCAGTTTAAATGTAATTTAAATTGTTGCATCCTTCATTAGATGAAAGGCGTTTTTATTTTGTGGATCTTAGCTATGTACATAGACCACAATATTGCAATAGTCGAAATCGCTTCACATCTTCCAACTATCCTTATATGGTTTCTAGACCGCACCCCTGTGTTTTGTAAATGCAATATGTATTTATAATTTAGTTGTTTAAAATTTTGGGCGCGAAAATTATTTTGATTTACGTTACGAAATCTTAAATATTAACAATAATTTTAGATGATTTTCATTCGTAAATGGAATGTAACGTAGTTAAGACGCATTGTATGTTTGTAAAGTATGTGTGCATATATAAGGATAAGTTAAAAGATAATTTGTATTTTTTTTGCAATACAAAAATTATTACCATAAAAACAAAATTAGTCGTCAATTCAAAGTCGCTAAGGCAATTTGTAGAATGTTTTAACCATATAAATTTGTAAATAAGTATTGGCGCTTAAGAAACTTTTTTATTGAGATCGAAAATATACATAATGATTGATTTCACCGACACGTACATTATATATAAATATATATTTATATATATAACACAATTCAATTGTTAAGCATTATTAGCAGGTAAGGGAAGGCAATTAAAGATACATTTAAAATAAAAGAAATTTTACTATTATAACTTTCCAATTCAAGCTGTCGGTACAAATCTTTTACTTAAGGAATTACTTACTTTGAGCTAACAGATTTCTAAAATCTAGAAATGTGATGTGATGGGTTGAGGAAACAGAGTTTACTCCTAATTTAATTTTCCGTCATGATTGGAAAATGTAGCCAATTGATCAAATGAAATACTCTAATTTTTATTTTTCACTATTTAATTTTTTATTATATTTGTGTATTTCTCGACACATTTTATATTAGAAGCAATTTACGTACATGAAGAAGCTCCATAACTTTACAAAACTAATGTACAACACAGATCGCCGTTACGATTTTGATTTCGTGCATCTTAGTTCTTCAACTTGTCGATATCCTGAATGTAATCTGTGCCGACCTTGACAATCACGGCTCCAGTGCCTAAGCCAGCCAAGGTAGCGAGCAGAGCGTTGTCCTTGGGCAATGCAGACTTGATCAACGCCCAAGCGAGCACTGAACCCATGGTGAAAAGAGTACCACCAAGTACGGAGTACATTCCGCGCTTGCTGTTTTGAATATCTTTTAAGTGTGGACGACCGTAAATGTAGAAAGAACTGCCAACGACCGCGGAAATCAGAAACACATTCGTCAGATCCCTCTTGGGCAACATCTTCATTACTATTTGGGGATTCATAACGTTCACACTAAGGGCTCCATAGCTAACGAGACCGTGCAACGGTATGTAATAGTTGAAAACGTTTTCTTTGGTGAAGGGCTTCAAACCAACTTTTTCGCAAATTGTGCAGGCGTCTTTCTTTTGTGTGTTTGCCATTGTTTGTTAATTTTTGGTTGCTTACAAATGCAAAAAGTGATGCTCTCTCAAGTTATATAAATGACAGTGTTGTCAAATGTAGAATATAAAAAAAATTGTGCCGGTTGTCTTTTATGCTGTAACGATTCGCTGTAATGAATATTTTTTTTTGTGTGAATGTATTAGTGTAATTTTTTTTTTTAGACTTGTGTACTTTGTTCGTTTTAGTTATACTTATTTTTAGATTTGTTTACTTCATGTGATTATTTCAACAACGCAACTGTCAAAAGCAACACTATTTTATTATAATGTGTAACCACTGATATCCGGCATTAACAATAATTGTGGCAGATTACGTTAACCGCCACAATCCGAATGAATTTTAAAATATATATATATATTTATGTCTATGTTTCCCATATTAAAATTGCTTTGCATTATACCGGTCTTTATTTAAATTTAAATATTTTAAATTTCACGGCTTTAAAGCAGTAGCGTTGCCACATAGTCGACTAAAATTGACATGTATTTATATCAAAGAACTCGATAGCGCTTTATCGCTTAGACAAAATATCGTGTATTAGTCGAAAGGCATATTAAGTGTTAAATTTTTGCAGCTAGATTAGGAAAACAATTAATTTGCGTGTTTAATGTGCAACAGAACACATACGCCCCGTGAAGAAAATCCACTACACACGCAACAACGACAGCTGCAGCTCGGCCCGTGTAAGAAATGTTGACGCACAAAACTTGCCAGGCACGAAAAAAAATGCAGGTGAGCTAATGCGGAAACCCCAATAAGAAAAACACCGGGTGTGGAATAAAGGTGCTGCTAATAAATTCCTTTTGGAATTTACCTAAAATTTACAGGCTATAATTGAATTATAACACAATGAGTTGTTTTAAACATTTTTTATCGCTTACCGGCTTAATTCAGGTTTCCTTTGTGATACGAGACGCGGAGGAAAAACAGCATCGGAATGGTATCAACTCTCTGCAACTGGATCCCAACAATGGCAAGTTGTACTCGGCGGGTCGCGATGCCATTATTCGTGTGTGGAATACACGATCGGACTCCAATGAGAAATATATTCAGTCTATGGAGCACCACAACGATTGGGTCAACGACATTGTCCTCTGCTGTAACGGCAGAAATTGTACGTTTTTGCATTGGGTTTTTTTTTTAACATCTATTACTAATCCAACTACTTCTCATAGTAATCAGTGCCAGCTGTGATACAACTGTAAAAGTGTGGAACGCACATAAAGGTTTTTGTATGTCCACACTTCGGACGCACAGAGACTATGTGCAGGCACTGGCATATGCTAAGGATCGTGAACAGGTTGCCAGTGCCGGACTGGATAAAGCAATATTTCTATGGGATGTGAATACGCTTACGGCGTTAACTGCCAGCAACAACACCGTCACAACCTCTAGTCTCACAGGCTCGAAGGACTCCATCTACAGCCTGGCCATGAATCCCTCCGGAACTGTTATTGTGAGTGGCTCAACGGAAAACATATTGCGTATATGGGATCCGCGGACATGTATGCGAAGCATGAAGCTCCGAGGCCACACCGAAAATGTACGCTGCCTGGTTGTCTCACCTGACGGCAATCAGGTGGTCTCTGGCAGCTCAGACGGCACTATCAAGGTGTGGAACCTGGGCCAACAACGTTGCATACAGACAATACACGTACACAAGGAGGGAGTTTGGTCGTTGCTGATGAGTGATAACTTTCAATATATTATATCGGGTAGTAGGGATAAAAATATTATTGTTACGGAAATGCGAAATCCAAGCAACAAAATGTTAATCTGCGAGGAGAAGGCCCCAGTGCTAAGCTTGTGCTATAACATCGATAAAACCGGTGTTTGGGCAACTACTTGGAACTCCAGTATTCGCTGTTGGAAGCTGCCAATGTACGACAGGGTAACGCTCAGCTCTGGTGCCTGCATGGATGCGCAGTGGACACAGTGTGGTACGGAATTGGCATGTATTAAAGGAGGAGCAGCCATCAAGGAGTGTACTGTGCTTAACGATAAACGATATATAATAACTAAGGATACCCAGGATCAAGTTGTTGTCTACGATGTCCTGCGGGTAGTTAAGAAAGAAGAACTGGGTCAAGTGGACTTTGAGGAAGAAGTCAAAAAGCGTAATAAACAAGTCTACATTCCAAATTGGTTTACAGTTGATTTAAAAACCGGCGTAAGTTTTTTTCGTAAACGTTTCTTCTCCATTAACTAATGTAATTTGTTTTTGGTTTTGCAGATGCCAACGATTGTCTTGGGACAAGAGGAAGTTGATTGCTTTTCGGCTTGGGTATCCATAGAAGCCGGTCTGCCCGAATGTGATGATCCGACGACAGAGATCAAGGTAGGTGTTGTCAACATGCTTTGTTTAAACATTAATAATTTCTAATTACTCCGTAGATAAATTATGGAAAGCTGCTTCTTGAGGCGCTACTTGAGTATTGGACACCTCCGCATAGTATACCGCCGAATGATATCGAGCCTGATGTGCGCGGTAACAGCTACTTTCAAGTGCCAAAGCACACGCCAGTCATATTTAGGTAGGTGTTATAACAAAGGTGGAAAAATTATACGAATATAATATATTTCATTTTACAGTGAGGTAGGAGGCCGCACAGTATGTCGGCTGTTAGTGCGTGACGCTGCGGGCGATAGTGAAAGTACACTTCTACACGAGACAGCACCAAATTGGGTGACGGACGTTGTGATCGAAAGGAATATACCAAAATTCCTTAAAATACCGTTCTTCTTGCAGCCTCATCCACAAATGACCAAGCCGGAGCGTACTAAAAAGGTATAATAATCCGCATCCGCAGTCTTTAAAAATGTGAGCTTATATAAACTGTTTATGTTTGGCAGGATCGTTTAGTGGCCAATGAGTTCATACAGTGCCGTAAGGTATGCGAACATGTGCTCGAGAAGGTGCTTAATGCGGAAACAACTCCCAGCGGCGGCAATGCAAATAACTCGTTGCAAAATAGTCAAAGTGATGCCAACTCGGAGGGATCTCAGCTTCCAGCCGAGGAGCGTATAGAGCTGTGGTGCAACGATGTTGTAAGTAAAAGCAAAACACTCTTGTGTAACATTAACAATCATTCAATATTTTCCTATCTATCTGCGTTTAGGTCGTTGATCCTAATATGGATCTGCGTACAGTGCGTCATTTTATATGGAAGCAATCGACTGATCTTACATTTCAATATAAGACCAAGCAGAACTTTAACTTTGATGGTAAATAACACATATTACCCGTCAAACACATTATACACATTGCACAGAAACAGAACACCCCACACACATCCACACATAGATTTTTGATAACTGATAGTCTAATTGTTAGTTGTATTTATTCACCCAATAGGTTCAATCGGGGATAGTTTGGAGCGCGTTACTCGCAAGTATTGAACTCGAACAGTTACCAGAGTATTGTGCTTTACGTATGGCGTTGCTTTCAACAGACGCATGTGATTTTTCGTTATTAAATGAGCTATAAATTGATCAACCCTTTTTTTTTGTACGCAATTATGTATGTTCCACTATGTATATGTTCTGTCCCTTGGACTAAGATTATTTTTAGTTGTTCAAATGCCGTTCAATTTGTGTTTTTTTTAAGATTAAACAGAGTTCATATTAGAAGTATAACGAGGTTTGCAGAGTATTTAGTTAATATTTGAATATATAATTAACGAAGTTTGCAGCAGTAAATTGATTATACCTGTATTCACACTTATATACATACCATTTACATAGTAGGTACATACATATATAAACGCCTGGACACATACATATTTCAACAATATACAACAATACACAAGAACACAACACAGTCGAGAAACAGTTTTAGAGAGCAGCTAGAGAATCCCGCAAATGAAATATTTATTATGTATGTTTGTCAAATGTTAGGCGCTCCGGCGATACTCAGTTGTTTACTTAGATCCATATACATATATACATATAAGTACTCTGTTATATGATAAATTAAAAATGAAAACAATGCAATTGTAGAAACATATACATGCATATATGCAAGCCAATTTGTACATAAGAGAAAAAAAATCAAAATCTTATTAAATTATTTGGAAATCAAGCCTGGCTTTTCTTTCCGTAATACAATAATAGCACTTCTTATCACTAAAATAGTAACTGATACTTAACAACGACTGGTAAATATACATCCAGGTAGAGCAGTATCAAGCAGCTGCAACGGCGACATTCATAAATTCTCTTCACCTGAGTTCCAAGTTGCGTTGCATATTGTGCGATCTTCGAAGGTGGGCCTGATTGTAGTAGGATTCGATACTGCTTAAGAGCACAAGCAACTGTTGCTTTAGTGTTGCGGGTATAGAATAATTTTGAATATATTCTCTCGGAGCATTGCAGGTACGTTTAAGCCATCTAACAACCAACCACAAGCAGGTATCCTTCAGTGTCCGCAGAGGGAAGTGTATTAGCACTTGAGTGCGCACATCGGTTAGTTCCTCCGGACACTGCGGATTTCTTGGGATGCGTATACGCCGAGGATGAAAGAATCGACTGGACCGAACATGCATTCGTTCTCCTGTATAATAATCGCGAAAGAACCAAATATGTGTATTGTATGTATTTACACGCACTACTTCCATTGGCTTTAAGGTCAATTGAATGTGTTCCATCTCGCGGTCACGTATCCAACACAGATCTACAGTGCGATTTGTTGTGTTAACAAACAGCACGTAAACTTCAACTTCTTCAATAAGGCGTTCATCAGCTATATCACCCATATTATGTGCAACTGGCATCGCCATCCCCAGGTTTTTTAAAAATAATAATCAATATTCTAACTTTTCATTTGGTCTTTTAAATTATTTACGTTTTTTTCTTTTCCTTTATAAATAATTTAAAGCGTTCTTCGCCTTAACACCGCTTGCTAGCATGAGAAAATGTACATATGCTATCGCCCAGGAAAATAAATGTTAAGCTCAAATTGGCACAGGGGCCGAATGAAAATTGACGTCACAAAACAGAGATTTTCAACATTCGATTAACGAAATTTTATGAACCATGAAAAAGAGGGTTGCTTTAACATAGCTCAAGTACATGGTTTCGAATAAGAGGTTGTTCGATGTTTCATAGAGGGCTGGCAATTGTTGGTTTGAGTTATATTTATGTTATCGAAATTTATGACATCGCACGAAATAAGAAAATAAAATAATATTCTGTAAAATAATGGCATTTTGCATTGCTGTTATTGGCAAAGGCGTAAGTTGAACGTAACTTAAAGGTATACAATTTTTAATAAAACAACTTTCAGAATGCGCCCTTGTACTTGACTACAACTGACATGGAGCGGGAATTGGACTTGCAATATCAAGTGCACGCAGCGCTTGACGTTGTCGAAGAAAAGTGTTTAATAGGCAAGGGAGCACCCGACTCCAAGGAACTCTATCTAGGACTGCTCTATGCCACAGAGAATCACAAAATGTAGTGGTACCCATCTGATACATTTGTTTACTTTCATTTGAAAGCTATTTACGGTATTTCAGATACGGCTTCGTCACCAATTCTAAAGTGAAATTCATAGTCGTCATTGATTCCAGTAATATCGCATTGCGGGAGAACGAAGTGCGAGTGGTATGTACAGATTTGAGGGCTGATTTGGTATATCATAAAGATAATTTATTATTCGATCCCAGATGTTTCGGAATTTGCACATGCTTTATACTGATGCTGTTTGCAATCCATTTTACATTCCGGGCGAACAGCTGACCTCAAAGTGAGCAACTTAACACGTAAACCATGAAATATATTTTTACTATATATTTGTTTCATTTCATTTAGGAAATTTGATCGAGCTGTTCAAAAATTAATGAACGGAAATGCCTAATGTACCTAATACTTACAAAAATGTAAATACCTAAAAATAATTTATATATGTCAAATAAATAGATCTAGTTTAACCCAAGCTTGTCAGAATTTGTTTTGATGTTGAGTTTAGAAATTTGAGAGCTTTCGAAACATATTAATAAATAACTTAGATAATCTCCGCGAAGCTATTGTCTCTATCCCAAACGTGATTAATCCAGACATATGTATGTTTGCAGGCCGGTTACTAATTAAATTTGGCTTATGCAGCTCACAAAAAAGATATCGAAATTAACATTGAATATTTAAATATAAATTCTCTCCGATTTCAAATGCCAAGGTCATTTATTGTGTATGCAATATAAATTTAAAAAAAAATTATATTCTCATCAATACTCGAAGCAGGCAATACTAGCAAACAAATGTATTGTGCCTGGGGCTTCTTAGATGAACTGAAACCTTTGATTTTGGCCCTTTGACTACTGCCCCACAAATCGTCTGCATAATCACAGAAATCTTAGTCAGAGGTGAGACGCATCTTATAGTGATGATATTGGACCATGTTGAGTCCGCGGAGATGGGGGAATGTCTTGCCACTACAGATTTAGTGGAGTCCGAGCTCATCCTCTGATATTCTGATATATTCTTTAAATTTTCTCCTTTATAAAAACTAGGGTAAAAGTATTTATCGTTATATATATATTAATCGAAGATTTGTGCATAGCAACAACAAATCTATAAACTCTAATAACAAGTCAGAATACCTAATATTATTTGCATAATTATGACTACTTCGATGTTTACGATTTGACAGATAATATCTGTCTTGGACATGAATTTCCGCTTGTTATTTTCGAACAACTGCGAACTTGTTATGTTTATAACCTGAACGAGTGAAATAAAGATGAAGTTAAAAAAGCAAAACCCAAAATATATTTATATAAATAGAAAAAAAAAATAATTTTTTTCAATTCATTTGCACTGATAATAAAATATTTACATAATTAACGATTATCAAATATTCCTAACCAATCGGACAACTTTGCATTAGCATCGCGTATAAAAGGCTTGAGACCGCAATCTCTGGCCATCAGTAAATCTTCTGAAGTCTCTAAACAAACAGCATGAAGTTCATTGTGAGTTATCAATGAGTGACATCCTTCGAAAAGGATAATAAGAATAACTGAATTCCTTTTCGTTACAGATTGCTATCGCTTGTCTTGTCGTCTTGGCCTACGCCAATGAGGATGCTGAGGTCCTTAAAGCAGAGCAACAGGTCAATGTTGAAGATTTCAAATATGCCTATGAATTGGGTAACGGTGTCCACGCCGAGCAGTCTGGTCAACTAGGTGGTGATCACGAATGGTCTGTATCAGGAAAACACTCACATACCTCCCCGAAGGCGAACATATCGCCGTCGAGTACAAAGCTGACGCACTTGGCTACCATGTCCTGAGCGCTGAACCCCCTCTACCAACACCCCACCCAATTCCCGAGGCAATTCTCCGTGCTATTGAATACATCAAAGCCCATCCCTCACAGGAAGACCAGCACTAAGTGAACTTTTCTAATACAATAAATGCATCAAACTTAAAAATATTCGATTTATTGAATTCATTAGGAAAGTTTTATAGTTTATATTCCAGCATGTTGTGATCTGATCCAGTCTAAACATGAAAAGAGAGGAATAGAAAGCACCGATTTACGTGCAGTTGTGTGTATTGTGTACGCCGATTGCCAGCAACCGGGATCCTTAATCCCGCCTCGGATAAAATGCATGCACGGATAATATTCATACACTCGTTCGCAGGGGCGGATTTAAGCGGAGGCAAAGCCTGCTCGTAAATTTTGAAGTGCGCCAAGTAGCTGCTCCTAGGGCGCCAAGTTTAGAAATGAGATTTTGGCTGCACCCTAAACCATCGTTAATCCGCCGCTGCTGGGGCCATCCTATATGTAAAGCACTGTGTGTGCCAAGGTTATACGGCAGTCTACAACAATATCTACAGCAAATGATTTGTCAGCCAAAGAAATTCCTCAAAATATTTGCACTGAGAGAAATAAGTGAAAGAAGAAGTATATATTGCAACATCGCTGAAAACCCAAAGAAAACTATCGAAGCATATTCGTTTTTTTGATTGAAAAATGGGTTAAAGGTTTCGGGTATACGCGACTATATCGTTCTGATTCCAATCATTATACTTAACCTAGCTACTTGCTCTCGAGCTCTGCAGGTATAGTTTTCTGGTTTTGCAGATGTTATGGTGATAACGATCTTTTATGCAAATATATAAACTAAAAGATATAGCCGCATAGTTCATGTATTGTTTCCGTTTCGTTTGATAGATTCGTAGTGGCAGCCAAACTAGTTTTAACATATTTATTAGCCGCAATGCAAATGAGGGTCAATGCAGATACCCAGATACCCTACGGCAATAAATACATATATATTCCGTGACGTAGGCCCGCCTGACCCTGTCTATGGTCACGCAGCTCAGAAGATCACATAGTCTTCTGGAAATAGCGCCTCACTTTAGATTTCTTTGGGAATTCAGGCTTCGCATTTATGATTTGGATTCTGACTTTTGCTTTCACTATTTTGTTTTGTATATTTTACTGGGATTGATTCTTTCCACTTTTTATCTTGTTAGGGAGAAGCTATTGCGTTTCCTAATATGCATTTTCATTTAGCTTTTCTTTGTTCTTGTCTTAACTGAAGAGTAGCCCTGGAGAACGATGGCTATTGATTCATCTAGGGATCGTCTAGCATTTGACACCGTTATTTTAACGACTTACAAAGTGAATGCCGCCTGCAGTGAATGTTGCCATCATCAGTTACCCAGCATGCTGACAAGAAAGAGATAGAGAGAGAGAGGGAAGGAGAGATAGAGAGAGAGACACGCTTGAGCTGTAAAAGTGATCTTAACGACGATCAAGGTAATATCTTCTTGTAACTTGAGCTCGCCAGCGCCAAATGTCAAAACAACATCATTGAATCCATTGAACTGCCTGCTTGTTCTGCTTTTCAGAGACAAATAGCAAATAGCAGCTAATCGTATCACAAGCTGAGCATAAAAAATGTTGACAGAGTGTAAGCGAAAACAAATTTTCATCGTCAAGTTGCCAGCTGGCAGTTCCCAACCTGCCAAGAAGATGACGAAGCTGTCCATCAAACAATTTGTATCGATAGACTCCGAAAAATATAAGTGATCAGCTATGAAATACTTGAGAATTCAATTAAAAGTGTTCTCGTAGCTTTAAAAGATTCTTAAAGGATGAGAGTTGGTATACAGAGGGATAAATAGTAACGGACTAGGAAAAGTTATCAACAACCATTAAAGAAACTATCTTCCTCAATAGCTTCCGGTATGCGTGTCTGATTATGCTCTGCACAATCCTTTTCGCATTTTGTGTGTTTTCTTACAACTCTCATTTTCATGCTTTTCCTTCTGAACATTCTCTTCGTTCAATCTAACTTTCGCTTTTCTATCACCTTCGCTGATACCTATAGTTTATGCTAGCACTAATGCTCATTGTTCTGATTGGGTTTTTCTGGGGTTTTCCCAATCCTCGCAAGGAATGTTGGGACAACTTAAATTTCAATTAAAATTTAAAAAAGACTCTACTTTTTTACTTATAAGCTTTAAATTGTTATAGCTTCATATTCTATGATTTATATACAACATTTTATTGACGAATGTTCTTAGTCGTCTCTCTGAAAGAAAATTAAATAAGTAAAGAACACCTTTGGAACAAATCGAATTTCTGACATCTCAAAGAGTATTTGCAGCATGATATAAATATAAAGATTAAGATCCAAAAGAACTGTAAGAAAATATGAAAAAAACAACATAATCGGCCAGGAAGGCTTTATATATGTATATATAGTGTACCCTATGCACTTCAAATAGTATTGGTAGAACGACACTTGTGGCTGCAGTTTTCATGGCCAATGCTAGAGCATGTACTGGTTGGAATCTGAGTCTGTTTGTCCATTGGTCAGCAGCTGTTGGCCATAATTAATTTGTAGCAGGATAAGTAATTGGCCTACTTATTTATAACATATACTCGAATACTGTATACAAGCATAATACTATTAAGAAGAAATAAAACAAATGAGCAATATGTCAAACTGACGTCAAAATTTTGTCTCGTTTGTGCCGCGATCATAACTCATATTCGAAACATTAAGTTGTTGTGTCTATTTTAAATTTCGAAAACAAACTCGTCCAATATATCCGATTAGCATATAAATGTGGCTTGTATATCGAGCACGCTTTAATTTGCGCATATATATATGCTTTTAGTGGTCAATATAAATCAATTAATGCACATAAAACTTAACGGACTGTTAAATCGAGTAATATTACCGATTAGAATTTAAATAAGGTTCCGGCCGCCAAAGAGAAAAACAAATAATTCGAATCGTTTATAAAAATTTCTAGCGTTTTATTGCCTCGCCAAAAAAAATGTGTGGGCTGCCGGTAAATGTGTGTGCGTGTGCGTGTGTGTGTGTGTGTGTTTGTGTGTGGGTACCGAAATATTTATACCTAATTAATAAATTAATTTGTTAGATTTTTAATAATTTGATCAAATTATGATACTTACAGGCGCCAATGATTGATAATCCCAATAAATAAATAAACAAGTATTCAACCTGTGAAATGTTCTAATTGTAATTTAATTAGCAAAGCGTACACTGCAATAAATTTCTGTGTGCTTTGTAGCAAATTCAATTTAATAAGGTGTGAGGTAAAAACGAATCTGATTTTAAATCATAACAACACATCACAAGTAAAAATAAATTAATTTTTACAACTTTTTATATATATAAATTGTTGTATATATTGTCTGCAACTTCAGGGTAAGATTTCTCACAGTGCTGTATAAAAATATAATCATTGTTCTCCACACTGTTAAGCTTAGCAAACGACTACAAAAGATGATGTTACTCTTGCTGGTGAACCGCTGGCCGGCTGAGTATAGGAAACTTGGCCAAATGCTCAATGATTTTACAGTGTGTTTCGAAAATTAAATTCAAAATCAAGAAATGTTTCTATTCAAGCGTGTGTGTGTGAGTGTTTGTGCGTGTGTGTGTGTGAGTGCTGGGGGTTGTTGTTTGTTTTTCCTGCTTTTATTTTCGAAGTGCTGTTGAAAACCATAAATTAGCTTGTTACTTTTGGAATGCAGCGTTCACTGACGTGACTGTATGTGTGCCCGTGTGTGATTGTGTGTGTGTGAGTGTGGGTGGCTGGGTGTGCGAGTGTTTAGAAGATATCAAAAAATAGGGAACTAATTCAGTCGTTAGCGGTGATCTTTCTGGTGAACAACGAGCAGCACACAAAACTCAAACATGGACATTGTAAGTTGGAACTGTTGAATGATTCTTGGAATTTGTTTTGAGATCGTTCTTATGCTTGGATATGTTTCAGGATGAGGATCTGACCCCCGAGCAAATTGCTGTGCTCCAGAAGGCATTCAACAGCTTTGATCACCAAAAGACCGGCAGCATTTCCATTGAAATGGTGGCCGATATTCTGCGTCTGATGGGTCAGCCCTTCGACCATAAGATCCTAGAGGAGATGATTGACGAGGTCGATGAGGACAGTAAGTAGCTACAGAATATATATATGGAGTTCCAATTTTGATATATATCTCACTCAGAATCGGGTCGCCTGGAATTCGAGGAATTCGTGCAACTGGCCGCCAAATTCATCGTGGAGGAAGATGATGAAGCCATGCAGAAGGAACTGCGTGAGGCTTTCCGCCTGTACGACAAACAGGGCAATGGCTACATTCCAACCTCCTGTCTGCGTGAGATTCTGCGTGAGTTGGACGACCAGCTGACCGATCCCGAGCTGGACATCATGATCGAGGAAATCGATTCTGATGGCTCCGGCACCGTGGACTTTGATGGTAAGCATTCAGACCAATTAGCATACGTACCATCTAACAAAATACTCAGACGTTCAAGACTTTGGCCCGGAGCCAAAACCAAACCAACAAAATTGTCTCCTCCTTTTTCTTTAATGGCTCGCTATTCTTTTCATTCTTCTCCACGCAGAACAATAGTTTCTGTATCTGCCCTTGTTTAATCTAATTTTAGGCTCATATATTTTCTGTATATATATATTTATGTATATGTATATGTATATCTAACTGTAATTTTATACTATATATATATCTTTTTCTTTTACAGAATTCATGGAAATGATGACTGGCGAATAAGAAATTTGTTTTTTAAGTAAACATTTATTTTTCTATGAACTTTGACGATTCGTCTCCAACGCTTTAATAAAAAAATACAGTAGATTTTTGTAATTCCGTATTTAAAAACCTGCTGTTCTTATTATGTCAAAGCATTTTCATTAACCAAGCTATCACTGGGCGATGCTAAGGCTATTCATCTACGATTTACAATTTACAATAATTGTGTTTAAAATAATCTATTCTCTAGATGAAAATAGCAGCATCAAACAGGAACTGATTGAGCTGTAGGAGAAACCCAAGAGCCAGACACACGCAGCATACGAGTGCGGCAAACAGTTGCCTCATTCATTGCATCAGAGTTGGGGGCTCTGTGTTGGAGTCTGAGTCACGGGTTAATTGATATCCGTAACCATCAATTATTTGTACTTGAATCTGATTGGAATATCTATGCATATTGCATATTGCATGAGTGGAGCCTATTTATGTGATAATTTTTCGTCAATTCGGCAAGGCCAATGTGACGTATGATTAACTTCTGCATATGCACCCTGCAGATCGCTCATACGCACTGTTGTCTGCTGCCTGTCCATTGTGTGCCAGCAGGTTTTTATCTCACTTTGGGTACGTGCAAATTCCTTGCCACATGGCTGACCTTCTGGGTCCACAGCTGAGCCAGACCCAAGCACATCTGGCCGTTGCCAAGATAAAAATTCTTTTCTGCTCTCAAGTATCTCACAGCTTGTTGCCTCGGTAATTGAATAGAGCAAGAACAATTGGCCAGTACAATTGGATGCACCTCATTAGATTTGTGCCATTGCTTGGGCGTGAGTGAGCGCAGAGCCAAAGAATACTTGACGCAAGATGAGTAGCTTGTAGGTTCCCCTCGAGAAGTGTGTGGAATGGTAAAAAAAAGATTTAAAGATGACAAATCTGCAAGCCCAAAAGCGTTGACAATGTACGTAAAATGCTCGTCTTCAGTTGCTTGCTGGCAGTTACCTTTCTAAATCACAACAGCCACCAAAATAACAATTCTTCAAATGTCAATGTGCATTCCCTAACAGTACATACTCATAGTATATATATATGCATTTTTGTGTCTTCTTGTTTTTGGCTAAAACATTTTGCACTTGGCCATAGAAATGCTAAAGGAAAAACTCGTCGCCAAAACTAAACATAAAAACGAGTGCAACTGCCCTTTTTACTCGTGTTCCTATTGCTGTTGCAGTTTTAACTGCTGTTGTTGTTGTTGCTGGACAGCGCAAAGGGGTCAATCGTCGACTGCAATGGCGCCCTGAGGCCACTGGGTGTCGCTGCTGATATTAATGGTATTTATGACCAGAGCCTGATGAAAAGGTCAAACTCTGTGTAATATCTCTATTGCCAAACGATTGAGCTAAGGCGATGAAAGAATTTCATTGCACGCCTCGAAGGGTCGGCTCGAGATTTATTGACATCCGTTTCATAATGAAGCTGTTAGCTGTAAAAATTCTTGCCGGCACCTCAACACAATTTCATTGGAAGCTCATCCGAATTGTTAGGCAAACGTGCAATCGAATGTGATGAGATGCGCCGTTCAGCTTCGATTGGGATTCAATTTACGAGTACAAAACCCAAGCACTTGCTATTGGCAACTGCTATTGCTAGTTGCAACTACCAGTACATAGCTCAACTTGAAGATATGCTAGAGAGCGAGGAGAGTGCTCAGAGCGCCTGTTTTAGATCTACCAAAGCAGCACATTGAGCAAACGCCAACACAATGGATATAGCCAGAGTCGGAGCTGTCGTGTCTGTCTCCCTTTTGGCATGCAATTCTTTTTGCCAGCTGCGGCACACACACATACACAGACTGCATACGATTGCAATAAATGCCATAAAGTATCAAAATCTCAGCACAGCCGCTCCGCTCAGTCTCAGCCGCAGCTTCAGCCTAGGCTTGGGCAGCGTTTTCGTTCATTCCATTCCATTCGATTGCATTTGGCGCCAAGCGATCTCGCCATGGAGTGCAATTTGTATATAAACTGGAGAGCTGCAGCTCCAATCCGCACACAAGTTCCGTGACAATAGACGAGGTCACAACTCGCGACAGAACCCACCTATCGTTAAAAGAGTTACTCCGAATAATTGTGCTCAAAGGATTCCATAGATGAGATAACAACTTTTGTGATTTGTGCGTGTTTCAAGTGTTGTGTACTTAATCCGAGTACTTAGACTGATATCTATTAAAAGAAAGCAGATATGGATTTTAAATTGGTAAGTCAGAAGGATTCCTTCAATCAATGTCAACTGATTGATGGAATATTGTTTTAGACATAAGTGATAGATCGATGGCAATATTTTTTTTAGATGCTGACGATAGTTGTAATTAAAACATACAATACCAGTTTTAAAAAGTCATTAAATAAATAACAATAACAATAACAATAACAATTGAATTACCTGTAACTATCCATAAAGTTAAGTCATAAACACAACATTTCTATATGTTCTCATGGCATTACATCACACGCTTGAAGTTCTAAACAAGTTCCATTGATGAAAATAATGTTTCTACAGTTAGACGAGGTTGAATCAATTTACTTTCTAAACATGAACTAGGATTGCCTTAAGGATAACTAGAATGAAAGGTCGATTAGGCCTAATCTTTAAGGTATTGACTAAGAATACTGATACAATACATAAACTCCTTTCTGTTAGACTAGTGAGAAATCTATATATAAAAGTTGCTTCATACCGAAGAATATATACATATATATATATAACTTCCACGGAAGCTTTGGCATTAAATAACCTGAGAGTCTCTCATTTATTTGAATTCTTTTAATTGGGCTGAGAGCAAACAATTACAAAATCGTCTTCAATATTTCTCAATTTGAGTCAAATACCAAGCATTATTTCCGTTCTTTGCCACACACGCAATGCAGAAACACAAAAGCCTCAAAGTTGCTGCAACATGTTGGCTTCCACGGCAGCAACAGAAACGTGGCAAAAAGACTTATCCAAAACGCATAAATTAAAACCCCATTAGAAAATCAGAGAAACAATCAGAGAAGCCAAACGTCTGCTGGTTCATTGATGAAAAATTTCGAACAGCGGCATCACGCAAAGTTGCCCAAGAGCAGCTGCAGCCCATCGTGGGGCATCGTGCGCTATTCCGCCCCCAAGAAGATCAACATCGTTAGATTTATGCAGCAGCGACCCAATTGTCAGCCTATTTGAAATTACCACAATTATATTTGTGGCAAACAAAATTAGCAATCGACAAGAAGACCAGTCGCTGGGTGGACTCTGCTGGCTTTAAAGCTTCGGATGATTACAAGTACCAGTATAAGTAGACACTCCGGGTAGAAGGGAGCTGCAATCAAAAAAGTTGGTCACGAACTGGCGACCAGAATGGATGCCCATGGGCGCAGGCGTTGCATGGAACACACATGCAATCGATGACTCAAGTTGGCAAACATTTAAGCCTTTAAATGTCAAATATTTCATTATTGAACATCTCAGGCAGCAGGTGAGGTATCTTCCAGTTTGGTGACTACGACTATGATTGGGGCTGTCTATAAAGCTGTTATGTTTATGGCCAATTAACTAAACGCTTTAAACTTCAACTTGACACTTAGATACCTTAGTAGCAGTTGCTCGCCGCCTGCCACTCGCCACTCGTACGCTTACTTAACCTTCTGTGGCCAGACACATTCGCAAGCGACATAGCATCAATGCCTTCTCAATTGTTCACACGCTGTTGGCGCGCAGCAAATGTTGCTGCTGCAACTGCCACAGCATCAGCAACAACTCCCAGGCGCATCCACAAATATCAGAGTTCGTTGCAGGCTGAAGTTCCCTGCCGAAAGGTTTTATATTGCCGCAATGACAAAGATGCTGCGGCTGCTGCCGATAGTCTAATAGTTGTATTTAGCATTTCCAGCAACAGTAATAAGAGCGCCATTAGCATCTATAAAATGGAAAACGTGAGTGCAATATAAGAATGCCAAAGTTTTTCATATTTCAATAAATCGTAAACTTACTCGTGCTATCCATAAATAAGTTTTAGATTTTCATTCATAAGCCGCGAGCTACCTGTTCTTGTCATCTGCCATGTTTGCATGAACTCCAAAAGCTGTAGACAATTGAATGAGTGATTCATGATCTTACCCAAAGTTACTCCGTCTAAATTCAGTTAGCAAATAGTTTTGAGCACTATTTCTTGACATTAACTACCGTAGAAGATTCAGTCTTTTACTGAACTGCCAGTTTTTACAACCATTTCTGGGAACTCTACATGAAAATGTCATAGCCAAAAGTCATGGTTATCTTTTGCCTATACTTGGTAACTTGATGTACAAATATTTATGTATATTGATTAAGTTAGTCTTAAACACTGTCTTTGCATTAATGGCGTTAATTCAGATTTAACATTATATTTTTAAACATCAAAGAGTGTTAACATATTCTTATACAACAATCGATAATATTATTGCACTAAAATACCTTATGCTATGTTATGTAAAGTTAATAATTCTGTTATTGATCCTGTCAAAATCATTTTGGTATTAAATGTTATTTACATTTTTGGTCACACAATTAAAAATGGCGGACTCGAGGCCATTTTTTTGAAAAAATCCTTGAAGAAAGTATGCTATGCTGAAGACGAGCCTATGCTAAAATTAGGTAATCTTTAAAGTTTGATTACCTGGCCAACATGTATGAAATTGGCTTTATAGTCATAACACACCTTAAACGTAAGATTATTTATTTACTTGGCCGGTCAAAGCGTGCATCATGATGGTATAATGGGAAGCAGTCTACGTTGCAGACTCTCGACTGCATCTGCTAGCATACAGCTAACCTAGTCGTAGTAACATTGTCTGCCCGCATCACTGAACCGCCGAGTATTCGGAATAAATTAGTAATGCCACTTGCGTGGGCTGTTTATCTTTTTCAGGGGCTGCTGACAGCTCTGTTGACGCTGACGCAGGCAGCAAAGCTGGACAACAATTACCTGCCACCAGCAAATGCAGCAAGTGCAGGTGGTGGGGCTGGAGCGGGCTTGCAGGGTCCCGGAGGTGGGTTTGGAGGCAGCAATAATGGGCTTGGCGGCATCAATAATGGTCTAGGTGGCTTTTCGGGTGGTGGTGGACCCAGTAGACCCATTGCACCCAGGCCAGGAGCTCCCTCTCCTCCACGTGCTCCATCGGCACCAGCACCTCCTGGCGGCCCACCAATTCCCATATTGTCCTTTGTGAATGAGAACGATGGCGACGGTAATTATCGGTTCAGCTACGAGACAGGTAATGGCATCAAGGCACAGGAGGAAGGGACTGTAAAGAAGAAGGGCTCTGAGAACGAGATACCCTCAGTAATGGGCTCATACTCGTATACAAACCCTGAGGGCGAAGTTGTTGAGATTAGTTACACTGCAGATGAAAATGGATTCGTGCCGTCTGGTGCGGCTCTACCAACACCCCCGCCTATACCGGAAGCCATCGCAAAGGCATTAGCAGCTCAAGGCATTTCTCCCCTGCCGGGTGGTGGATACAGTGGCGGTCCTGGTGCCACTGGTGAGTTAATAAATGCATTTATTGAATTGTATGAACGGATTGTAACTTTTCTTTTTAGGAGGCGGTGGAGCATCAGGTGGTGCAGGGGGATATGGCGGTGGTGCTGGCCGTGGTGGCGCCCCAGGAGGCGGTGGCGGTGCCGGTCGTGGTGGTGCTGGAGGATTCGGTGGAGGGGGCGCTGGAGCAGGCGGATACGGTGGCGCCGGGGGTGGTGCTGGAGCTGGAGGATTCGGTGGCGGCGCTGGCGCTGGTGGTGCCGGAGGATTCGGTGGCGGCGCAGGTGCTGGTGGAGCCGGAGGACGTGGAGGTGCACCTGGAGGAGGTGGTGGCGCAGGTGCAGGAGGTTTCGGTGGCGGCGCAGGCGCTGGTGGAGCCGGAGGATTCGGTGGCGGTGGAGGACGTGGAGGCGCGCCTGGAGGTGGCGGTGGCGCAGGTACAGGTGGATATGGTGGTGGTGCTGGAGCCGGAGGGGCTGGTGGTGCCGGTGCAGGAGGATACGGTGGCGGCGCTGGTGGTGCCGGAGCCGGAGGTTTCGGTGGCGGTGCTGGTGGTGCAGGAGCCGGAGGTTTCGGTGGCGGCGCTGGTCGAGGAGGCGGCGTTGGTGCTGGAGGATTCGGTGGAGGTGCCGGTGGTGCTGGAGCCGGAGGATTTGGAGGCGGTGCTGGTAGGGGAGGCGCGGCGGGAGGCGGCGGTGGTGCTGGAGCCGGAGGATTTGGAGGCGGTGCTGGTAGGGGAGGCGCAGCGGGAGGCGGCGGTGCAGCGGGTGCAGGTGGATATGGTGGAGGCGCTGGTGGTGCTGGAGCAGGAGGGGCTGGTGGTGCCGGTGCAGGAGGATACGGTGGCGGTGCTGGAGCCGGAGGATTCGGTGGCGGCGCAGGTCGAGGTGGCGGCGGTGGTGCGGGAGGCTTCGGTGGAGCTGCCGGTGGCGCTGGAGGCGGTGCTGGTAGGGGAGGCGCGGCGGGAGGCGGCGGTGCCGCGGGTGCAGGTGGATATGGTGGAGGCGCTGGTGGTGCTGGAGGAGGAGGGGCTGGTGGTGCCGGTGCAGGAGGATACGGTGGCGGTGCTGGTGGTGCTGGAGCCGGAGGATTCGGTGGCGGCGCAGGTCGAGGAGGCGGCGGTGGTGCGGGAGGCTTCGGTGGAGCTGCCGGTGGCGCTGGAGGCGGTGCTGGTAGGGGAGGCGCGGCGGGAGGCGGCGGTGCCGCGGGTGCAGGTGGATATGGTGGAGGCGCTGGTGGAGCTGGAGGATTCGGTGGAGGTGCCGGTGGTGCAGGTGGTGCTGGAGCCGGAGGATTTGGAGGCGGTGCTGGTCGGGGAGGCGCCCCAGGAGGCGGCGGTGCTCCCGGATTTGGTGGTGGAGCCGGTGGTGCAGGAGGTGCCGGTGGTGCTGGGGCCGGTGGATTCGGTGGCGGTGCAGGTCGAGGAGGCGCGCCAGGAGGAGGTGGTGCTGGTGGTGCTGGACGAGGTGGTGGTGCTGGTGGTCCCGGCTCTCAATATATTCCTCCCGCTCCTGGTAGTCCTGGTGGCGGACGAGGTAACGGTGAATTTGATCCACAAACGGGCTACAGCTACTAGATGACATAAGATGAATCGATATAACCTCAATGCAACGCATTCTGCCGTAAAATACTCGTAGTTTATAGCTCCATAAAAGAGTTCTCCGATTTCCGATGGTATTATATTACTGTATAAAATAAATATAATAAGTTACCTGAATGATAAGTGGGCTAGCTACGTCCTCCAAAATTACTACCTGTATGTGTATTAGATGATAAGAGATGCAAGAGATTCTTTAGTTGTTCGAATTTATAAAAATTGTTTCTTATTTAAATAATAAATAAATAATTGCTTGAAATTAAATCTTTTTGCTTTTAATTATTTTAATATTCATTTCATTCATTCAGTCATTCAGTCATTCAGTCATTCATTCATTCATTCATTCATTCATTCATTCATTCATTCATTCATTCATTCATTGATTCATTTATGCATTCTCCCATCGATAGATAAAGTTTATTTGAATGGAAGCTTTTCATACTGCTGTCCGTGAATTTTCTCGATAATGTTTAAGGATTACTACTATTCTTTTGAATATTTAAATCTTAGGTAGATGTTCTTGTTTAGAATTGGCCATGTTTCAGTTATCGGTAATTAGATTAATGTGATTTATTGCTCTGCCAGGTAACATCGCATGCAACGATATATCGCTATGCATAAGCTTCCATACCTAGTGGCAGCTGCGCTTTATCAACAACGCAAACGCAGCAAAACACGAAGGAATGAAAAAACGAAAGAAAACGACGACGTCGAACGAAAAGCTTACAACGAAACTTAAACGCATTTATTAGTTTCCGCTGCACAAATTACTTGCTCGGGGATCGATACTAGACACTGTATCCAAAAAAAAAAAACAAACCAAAGAAATAATAGATTTATAAGTAATATAAACGAACGCCACCGCAATGAAAATCACAGTGACCACCACCGATGATCTGGTTTTCGTCTTGGATGTCACCGAAGACCTGGAGCTGGAGAACCTAAAGGCGCTGTGTGCCATGGAACTCGGTATTGAGGTTGCCCAAGTCATGCTGCTCTTTAATGGCGACGAGCTTATCAATGACAAGAAATCATTGAGACAGTTTGGTGTGGCTGACGGCGACTGCGTTATGCTGCATTATGTACCATCAATTACTCATTTGGACTTTAGCAGCATTGCTGTGCCGACTACGTGTGCAAGAGGGGGTAGTCCAAGGCCACAGACCGCCGAACCGCCAGCTACCACAAGTTTGCAGCAACAGGATCAGATTAGCGATATGCCCGTGTCCCATGACTTCGATTTAATTTTACAGCGTGATCCGGCTGCAGTGCGTCAAATGTTCCTGTCCAATCCCGAGAAGATGGCGTTATTGCGTCAATGTAACATGGAACTTGCGGAGGCGCTGGATTCGGGTGACCTTGAAAGATTTTCTACGGTGCTTCGTGAGAATTTAGCGGCGCGGGCTCGTCGCAACGAACAGCAAAGGAGAATGTTAACTGCAAATCCGTTTGATACGGAGGCGCAGCGGCTCATTGCCGAGCAGATCAAGCAGAATAACATTAAGCACAATATATCAGCAGCAATAGAATTCAATCCGGAAATCTTTGGCTCGGTCATAATGCTTTACATTAACTGCAAGGTAAACGGTGTTCCGGTCAAGGCGTATGTGGATTCCGGTGCACAGTCGACGATAATTAGTAAGGACTGCGCGGAGCGCTGTAATGTTTTTCGCCTAATCGATACACGCTATAAGGGCTTGGCCACGGGTATCGGGACACAGCCCATTTTGGGCCGTATTCATATGATACAGTTGCAAATCGAAAACGATCACTTAGCGTCCAGCTTTGCAGTGTTGGCTTACCAGCCCATGGACATGCTGTTGGGTCTGGACATGCTCAAGCGTCATCAATGCACTATTGACTTGCAACGCAACCTTTTGGTTATTGGCACCACAGGCACAACAACGCCGTTTTTGCCAGAGGGTGAACTGCAACCTTGTGCCCGCCTTACTGGTAATCCTGAGGGGGATCCAATGTAAAAACTTCGCGTGGAGACTATGCAATGGCGTTAAAGCAGTCGCCAGCTCAATGCTGCGGGACACCCAATGGCGCCACCTTTCACTGTTCTGGTATCAATCAAAACCTTTTCCCAATATAAAGATGAACTCTATATCAATATCTCCATGATGCCGATACCCATACAGATACCTTTACCAATAACGATACCAATATACATGGTCTAAGCTTAAAAGCTAACAATGGAACAATGAACGATTTTAATTTATCTAAAAATTTTCATGAAATGATTCTTTTTATAACATTAGAGAAGAAAGAGATAGAGAGAGATAGAAAGATATAGAGAGAGATAGTCTTTCTTATGATGAATATTATTCAAAGCCCATTACTAACTAATTACTTATCAACAATTATATAATCTCCTGTCTGAAGCCAACTACTATATACGGTTGCAGAAAGTATTATAAAGTATACGAATTATCCGCTGCAATGAAAACAAAAAAAAATTTAAATTAAATAACGTATTGCAAAAAATATATGACTACACACAAACACACTCATACACACACACACACACAATATATATATATATATATATATATATATATATATATATGTAGTAAATATGCTATATAGACCTATTCGCACATATATACAATATGATCATATTATGACTACATCTATGAAATGTAAGTATTTTTTTTTTAATTTTTAATGACAACTTAAATTAAATTTGTACTGAATATTCGAATACAACTTACTCAATAAAAGCTAAATGATGCTAAAGTATTATATGTATGGAATTAAACGAGAATTGTTTCTTTTTTGGATTGGAAAAGGTGATTTTTTGGCTAAGCTTGAAGGACCGCAGGATATCGCTCTTGTTTTACTTAATTAAGTGAAGCTTTAACTTTTCACTGAAATCCGTCATGCAATTTTTAAATGTGCCTGAAAGTATGCAACAAAAATTTAATAACAATCTTGCCTGACATTGAATTCGCAGGATACAATCTTTTTTAGTTATTTATTTTATTAAGGTATATCGGGATATCTTCATCCGTTTGATAACTTTATAATCAATGCTTTCAGCCCAAGGGACCGCGCCGCCCTAATGGGTAATTATTAAGCAAATTATAATATACACATTAAATATACTGGTGAAGTCTTCTTGAAGTTACAATTGATATATATTTCGGACGAAAATAATTGTCAATTTGCGTAATAAGCTTTTACCCGCGTATATCCTGCCAGAATGACTAAGGACTAAGGTCTCGCGGAAACAAACAGATTATGTCGTTTGTGCAATATTTATTTTATTAAAGAAAATAATTGAAAACGGCAACAAAGTTGTATAGAAAAGTATAGGATCTTCTAAGTTTGAACTTACAAGTAACAACATTAGCAGAATAACTAGCATGTTGATTATGTTAGTAAATTCCTATTAGCTATTTTTGGGCGCAGCATACGTATATATAGAACGTATACATTATATAAGGAAGTGCTTCGAGATATGTAAATTCCATTTAAATTTGAGTGATAGTAAGACTTTTAACATAATTCAGTGAGATATATTCAGCTATTTCCATATTATTGATCCTATTTTGTGTGTATTCAGTGTAAACATTTTTCAATTCCAATTCAGTTTAGTTAAATTAAGAACATTTCGTTCGTGTGCTTGAACCTATGAAAATAACTTAGTTTTAACTTAAAGTATACATTTTAGGTATACTACATATAGCAAGCAGATGGCTTATTAAAGTTAGTTATAGGCCTATGACTATTAAGTTCAAAACGTTAAACAAATGGCAAACAATTTAAAATCAGTTTTTAAGCCTATCTCTTCCGTTAGCCTAGTTTTGTTGTACTGGGTGTTCTTTAGGGATGCTTAACCATATTAATTTGTATACACCCAAGTTGTACGGACTGATATCAAACTAAATCATAATATATATATATAAATAGTATAGGACACTGACATCTAGCTTAGATATAATCTTTATATAGAAATATATATATATATATGTATAAGTATATACAAATTCTTCTTAAAATGCTATAGACACTATTTTCCCTTAAGGTATTGTAAGTAGTTTGTTTGTTGTTCTTCATCTTGTAAGTATTGTAGATTTGTATCCTTTCTAAGGCACGGACATTATGTACACCTGATTGAACTGTATGAACCTTACGAACTAAGGAGGATTTTGAGGATCTATGTAGCTGGGGGCTTGCCGTGGACACGGAAACGATATAGACACGTGTAAGTTGGCTGTCCATGATTCGTCTCGATGCGCAGTTCGACAATCTCATAAGGCCGCTTAATATCCAGACTTTGTACTGCGAAGTATTGCAGCGAGGCGTTGTTATCCTGATACTCATACTCGCCAAATAGCACGGGATCCTGATCCTTTTCGTGCTCCAGACCCTGCAGACAAGCAATTAAAGATTAAGGTAAAACGTTTCATCAATCGTTTTTGGTTGAAACCTTACCCAGACAGTAAAGTTGCGCGGCGCTGAGTCAATGCGTCCCGTCGGTGACAAGGTCTTGGGTATGTGCTCCAGGGTGAAGCCGGTGACATAGACCAACGAGTTAAGCTTCAGCACTGCGTATGATAAAAGTTGCAAGTGATTTTCCATTCATCAACTTAATTTACCTACCCAGAAAACCAGGGAATCCTTGGAAAGCCCAGCATTCGCCAGGCTGCACATTCGGGGATATAGCCACCCTGGGCGTATTGGTGGGATACCACAGTGGTATTCCAAAGACAGAGATTTGCGCTGACTTCGTCTGATAGCTTTCCGTGCAACGCGTTGAGAGTATTTGACCACCCGCTGACTCCAGTGCGAAATCCACGAGTCCTGTTTTATCTGCATCGTAAATAGCCAGCACAGACTTGACGATGTTGTGCACCTCCTTCTCCTGCATGTGTATCTTCTGCAAGCGGATGGTCTCATTGTGCTTGGTCTCCACACTCAAAAGAATCTCGCGCTTTAGCCGCTCGCTAATGTCGTTCATCAGCAAAATGCTGGAGCGTTCAATCTCTTCACGTATGTTGTTGTCGCCGCGTTTGTTTAGCTCCAGCAGCTGTTGCTCCAGGTAATCCTTGGCCACAAACGTGCTGCGGACCCAGTTCTGTAGATCTATATCATCGAGCTTGCCATTTGCACCAGATGTTTGCTTAAAGCCCAGAATCTCCACCAACGTCAGCTTCACCTGCTTGTTGAGCAGCGTAAACTGGGTATCATTCAGTGCAGCCAACTTGCTCTCAATCTCGGCCAGCAAACCGCTAAACCGCTGATCCTGGGCCAGCACATGCTGCTGCATGCGTGCCAGCAAATCGTCCTGCGTAAGCTTTAAACTGCTTATAGACTGATGCAGGTCCGCATTCTCTGCGCGCTTCTCCGATAAGGCCAACTTAATAAAGGCTATTTCCCGATTTAGTTGATCGATTTGCTGTTCTGATGGTGGCCGAGCAGAGCCCTCCACTGACTGTTGCTGCTGCTCCCGCTGCTGCAACGATAGATTGATGCGTCCGTCTACAAACTCGGCCAGCTCTGGCGTAGCCAAGAGACGTGTCAGCAGTGCCGTCAAATCAATCCTCTCCAGCAGCAGCGTGTAGTGTGTTTCCTCCAGCTTCGCGTCCGCCTTAATCAAGCGTGTAACCTCCTCGATCTGCTCTGGCGTTAGCCTCACATTCTGTGCCGGCCATTCAATGGACTCCTGGAGCTGCAGCTTCAAGCGCAAGACCAAATCTGCCAGCTGCTCCTCGCTAAGCTGTGCTTTTTGCTCTGCGAATTGCTGCAGGTTCTCCCGCATCAATTGGACAATGATATGAACCTGTTGGGGCGACAGTTGCTGCTGTTGTGTCTTGTGCTGTTGCTGCAGCTTCAGCTCCACCAGGTTCTGCACATAGCTATTCACATGATTCAGTATATTCTCATATTCCTCCGGCGTCAGCGACTTTTGCATGTTTTGCTGCATCTGTTCCATCTGCAGCTTAATGGCAGCAGCATCCTGCACGGGCTCGTCGATTACAGGCGGTTGAAACAGCCCCTTGAAGCTTGATCCAGCCTGAGACAGCTGAGCGCGAAATGCGGCGAAGAACGTCAAAGGCAGCGGTAGCAGCGCCTCGGTGCGGCTCACATACGCCAAACGCTGATCCTCCGGCAGCAGTAGCCAAGCTAGAAATAAGCAAACTTTACTAGGCGAATCAACAGGTAAGTAATACACACAACAGAATATCCTTCTACATTTGCAACTTGTTCTTTTTTATAAGTCTTTGGGAACTGGTCTAAAGGGAATTTGCTGAATCTCGGATTTGGACGCCAATGAGCACAAATGCAGAAGGATAGAGTTCTGTGCGGTTCGGTTCTGTTCTGGGCAACTAGTAACAGTTATTATCATTTTACTTACCATTTCATGTCGCATTTCGTGGCACAATTCAATAAAATGGCAAATAAAACAAATCATATTCTTTCTATTTCTTACATTTCTCATATTTATTTATAAATATAAAAATGTTTGCGATTTTTATTTTAATTATTATTTTCATTACAGACAATTGCAGATCAAACAAATGAAGGATTACAAATTGAACGTTGTTGGACAACGCGAGAAAAAGATGAAAATGTTGCACATAAGGATTTTGAGTTAGGATTAACAGCTGCAACCTGGGATGTGCATTTATCAATCAGTTTCTATAGATTATAATTGCAAATCTCATTTCTGATTTTTCAACTGTTAATTGAGACTCAAAAGAAACAAAAACAAATCTACAAATATAATATGATTATTAACTTTAATCTATTGAATTCTGCACATTTGAACAGCGATGCGATCGATCTCTATCCTTCTCCATATTGCGTCATTAAGTGGGTGTGGGTTGAGGAGGTGGAGGGGAGGGGGATGCGTGGGATGGGGTTGTGTGATGTGTAAATGTAGTTATGCTTGTATAGGTGGGTTGGGACGATTAACAAAACTATATATCTATATATAGATCATACATTTATATAATGTACTAAATGTAACATAAATTTGAACTCGAACTGAAAAAAAATATATATATAAACGAAACGTGACACGAAATGCGAAAAGTTTGTACTAGAAATTGTTCATAGGGAAATAAAGGTATTTTGAACTGGTTCTCAGAGGAGCAGCTGTTGCAGCAGCTCGAACCCAAAACGATAGCAAAACAGCTGAAAGTATTCGTTAGACACGCTCGAAATGGACCTCATTGTTGCTCTGAAATAATTGACGGCCTCTGTTGGCCACATTCTGGCCGATAGTTTTCATATAGAGCAGATAATCATCGGCCCAGTCACGCACGCGTACCGCCTGCTCAATGGCCTGGGTGCGCATGGATTCATATTCAGCCGGATTAAAGAAGGAACTAACATTAATCTTGGGAAATTCGGGTAGTGTGAATGTGTTTAGGGTTAGGGATTTGGGTGGGAAACTCTCATTGGGATGGAGATAATAGAACAGACCTGTAAAGTTGGAAGTTGCAATTAGGATTGAGGGCTAAGCGTTGATGATTCCATCATGGAATGTAACTTAACTAAGTAATGGAACACTGTGGTGGAATGACACTTGGCAAGCATAAATCGAAAATCATCAAGTGTCATTCCAACATAAAGTAAAATATATTAACGTAACATTGAAATTTTCATACAAATTATCAACAGATTTTTCATATAACAACAACAACAACGGCAACCGACGGCTGACGTCATCCACTGTCAACAACCAGTGGACGGGTTTTTATTAATACACCCAGCTAGAGGTGAACTATATATGCATAGAGACATAGCCCAAGGTCCGCCTCATTGTCAAGGCGCACACGTTAATATATTTTATTTTAATTGAATTTTTATGCTCTGAAATCTATTTTCACTTACCCGTTAGAAGTAGAAGAGGGAGAAGGATGAGTAGAAAGAGGAGGAAACGTTTCTTTGACTTGCTATCCGAATTTCCCGATCTAAGCAGCCAAGTGTCCAGACTCAGCACAGATGCAATGCCAAGGTAAATATATCGGAAGAAGCTTAGGAAGCTGCTAGCCAGGAGACTATGCTGCTGCTGACGCTGCTGTTTGGCGTAGTAGTTGTGATATGCATTTGTTTCCGTCTCAGATGTGTTTGATATGCGCGTCCAAACGGTGGTCACGCTGCTGACAATAAGGCTGATAAGGCGGATGAACCACCAGGATTGCTGCTGCTGCTGACCAAAGTGGGTTACGTCCACCTCATCGCTGGAGTCATAGTTGTAGTGCTTCGCATGATAGCGACGGCGAATGAACTCCTCCTGGGCAGGATTCTGATTTACCATGAGTTTGACGCGCTCATTATGATTCTCCAGGCTGCGTCGTGACATATTAGGCATGGCGATTATACCAGGCGCCAGCTGGCGGCGATGAGGCGACAATTCCGAGTACGTGTAATCCGTTTTAGGTGTTTTACTGAAGGAGAAATCATAGTTAGTAAGGGATCAACTAGGATAAAGTTGTGTACTCACTTCCAATACTCGCCCGCATCTCTGTATTCAATGTAGGCTAAATGATCCTGGCTTAAGTTGCCTTTACCATTGGCGGATTTATGAACACTGCGTTGCTCCTGTGCTGAATTAAGCTCATTTTGTGAGGTCTCCACCTGGCTACGCGGCGTCGATGTATACGCGGTTAGGCTGTGGAGAGCATTGCCCAGTCGCTTGCCGGTGCTGCTGAGCATGCTGGTCATTGCAGAAGAGGACGATGTGGTTATTGTCTGGCTGGACATTTGCTTGCGCTTTAAATATGGCGTCGCATCATCGCTAGAATAATCGGATGTTATCTGGGCCATTGTCTTGGAGCGCGCTGCTTTATTGTTGTTAATGGGACTGCTGCTGGTGATCTTGGTCTCCACCACGTGCTCCTCCACAATGGTTCTACAAATGGAAAAGCAAATAAGTTAATATATGTATGTAAGATACCAACTTACGAAAATACGCATAATAAACACAAATTGTGAATCAAAACAAACTACAAAATATGCTCAAAAGCGAACTACAAATAGAAACGCGTCTGACCTTCATTCAACACAACGCACGGCTACAAAAACCAGCAAACGGCATTTTGTGGCTTTAAAACGAAAACGTGAAAACAAATCTCTCATGGTCAAATGGTCTCCCACTCTCGCACGATGTCGTCATCAACATTAAACAGTGATCCATTATAAAAATCAACAAGCCCCAAAGCTTTCGGCGTTTGACTTAAGTTACGCGCCAAAAAATATCAGTAAGAGCTGCGGCGCAAGCGGTCTGGGACAGGAAGTTCGTTAGAATTCAAATCTTCTAGATATTAACAAGGGAAGCTATATATCAAGACTACTTTAAGCTGCAGTCAACCAATCATTGAGCACTGGATTCAGTGGTGGTCACACTGCTCCTCATTCACTGGCTAACCCAGTCACAGTTTGCTCATCTCTAATTAGATTGCGATTTCAGCTCTCTTTGATATTAAAATTTCGCGTCGAGTGTGAATAACAACTAGATGACGTCATGGTCACACACACACACACGCACTAAACGGGCATGAGTTGCCACCGAAATTGTAGTTGTGTGAGTTACATTTATTTATTTATATTTGGGTTGAACTCGCGTGCTGTACACATGGAAACTCTCAATTTCTCATTAATTAAAGGGAACTTCACGTAGTTTTCTTGCTTTCTGCTACTTCTGTTCGCTGATAGCGGTGACTTGGCCAAGGGTCCAAGAGATAAGCAGAATGTTGCAAGTAATTGGATTGTAATTTGGGGCAGATGTGAGAGATATGTTGGTTCTTAAGTACTTACTGCACATTTGGTGTAGTGGAGGGCTTCTTTTTCTTGTGGTGCATATGTCCGTCCTCTCCCGCATGCTCGCAATTCTCATGATCGCAGCTGGAGCGCAGGAAGGGCGTCTTCGAGCGCGAACGCCGGCGTGTCTCTATTTGGTAGGTTTCTTCGCTCATGGCTATTTTTTAAAGGGATTACTGCAAATGAAAAGAGTACACAAAAACAATTAAGAATGTAGTGAGTCGCCGGGTGGGGGGTAAGGGGTATACGCAATAAATCCCAAGCATTTCTTGTTGTCTGTTTGTTTATGTGTGCGTGTGTTTGGGGCGTGGGTTGTTTACACTACGGAATGTTGATGTGGGAGGGGGGTAAACGGGTATTTCACTTGGTAATGAAACAGTTTCTGACTAACGTCTGGGTACACATGCATATGCGTTTGTATGTATGTAGGTACATGTATAATGCCCGATTTGTTTAACGCTCGAGTGCTCCACAAATCGTTCAGTTGGGCCTCAAACATTAACATTAGAAATTATGCAATGCGTGTGGAAATGAGCGCAGATGCTCGAGTTTTAATTAGATTACAATGAGAGCGCAACAGATGCTAAAAATAATTAAATGCAACTGCAGCTGGCAGTCTGCACGCAAAACGCATTGCCGGTGGGCCCTGCGGATTTCGCCAAAGCGAAGTTCCGCAAATATCTCTAGGGGGACTCCATGGGAGCTATAGCATAAACATTCTTATTGCTAAGGCAACACAATATTAACATAAAGGGCACTCGTGTTAAAAGCTGCCACGCCATAAACAAACGAACCCGCAAGTGTTAATCGATAATATGCGTCGCGTCACTTCTTTTTTTGCAAGACCAAACCACAAGAATACATTTTTGGAAAAATGTGTGAAAATCCAAACAAGTTTTCCGGCCCGCAACTGCGTCACCAATCGCCGCCGCGTTTTTATTCTAGATTGCTAGGGGGATGGCACACACACATACACACATTCTCATAGATGCATATACACGCAAGCGTTAGAGAAATCTTACTTTTTATACATTCAATATACTTTGCACAAGTATATACTTTTCTTTTATGTGCTTTTGCACACCTAGTAATTCACGATCGTCCGTTGCGCGTTAAAAATACACTTTGCGCACGCAGAAAATCGCGTCCGATTCCACTGACAAAAATATTACTAATGATTCGATAATCCTACAAAACACTCTCGATTTATATTGCGATATTTTGTGAACTCACAATTATTGACCATACGATATATCGATATACCAGCTTTTTGGTTTGGTATGCAGCTCATTTTTATTTAATTGCACACATGCGAGATTAAATTTGAATCATTTAAATGCAATTTACACGATTTTCATTTATATTCCTTAGGTAAAGATTATACATCAGTGTTAAATATTTAAGTAATATTTAAACGCCAAGCTTTACAAATAACCAAACTAACCAAACTATCCATTATTACTTGTTGTTTTACTTATCGTAGGTGTACGAACATGAATTTTTCAAATAAAAAGACTTTGTATATGTTTACATCTATAATATTACAAAATAGCAGACAGTAGAAAAGATTTTATGTATATGATCATTGATCAACCGATTTTTATGGTCAGAAGTCTATTGGTAGTACAGTTCCAGATTCATACCGTCGTGGATCTCATCTGCAAATGCCGCATTAGGCAACTCGTTAGAGTGATGTTATTAACAATATATATGAAATAAATACTTACAATCGGATAGGCGAATAGGGTCCTTGTAGATGGTATACCACTTTTTCAGGATAATCTTCTCGGGTTTTGTGCCAGTTTGGGCCGCAATGAGTTTCTTCAGGTCGCTTATTGTGTCGTCGGGATTACATTTCACGCGCACCTGTAAGCACAATGCAAGTCATTGCTAGTTGAGCACTTATATGCACGAATTAATTACCTTTTTCCCAAGACGATCGTTGCAAGTTATTTCTATCATGTTTCTATGTTTTATTGTTCAACTTTCAACGCAACAACAAATTTATTTCGATTGCTAAATGCCGTAAATTTATCGATATACATAAATTTTTGTATAGGCAAGCGTTGCCAGCCTTTCATATAGTTTGTTGCTCAGAAAACTATAAACAACGCACAGGATAAATTGCTTAGGAAAATCTTTAAGTTCCATGAACATGCCTATGATACCATTTTTTCCAATTATGCAACCTTCGATTGGTAACCGGTTTTTAATTGATGCACCATCCGATGATGAGCTACAAACGAAACGCTATGAGGACGAGCGCAGAACTTGGGTATGTTTGATATATTAATATATAATTTAATCAATAACGTATACGATTGCAACCCACCATAGCGCGAGTCCTTGAAAACAGTCGCCTCAGATCTGCAGCCACTGGGCAGAGTGCTAACCGTACCCGGCATTGAAACCGACGACGAAGATGGTAAGTGCCTTTGGAAATAAACAATAATGTTCCATAACACGATTTACGATTTCTATAGCTAACGACGATAGCGAGGACACTGACAGTCATGACGAGGAGGATGATGAGACCAACGATCGAGTCATTCCAGTTACACAGGATTTCTACTCTGCTGATGACATACAAATGAATGATGAAACTTCACCCACAGCTCCCTAAACAATCGCACTTAATGGTACTTCTTTTGATTAGTTATTTTTCGATTACGAAGTTCCCTTTACAAACTGTAATAACAAATATCGTTTACTTTAACCTTAAATAAATTATAAACATAATAAGCAAAAATAGTTGAAAGGGTTATCAATATATAAAGTCTGCTGCTACAGTTTACATCCAGAGACAAAGTCTGGACAAGCGGGTAGCGGATGCACAAACAGTTTATAGGTTAATAATTTTCTACTTGTGCAGAGCTGCCGTCTCCAATTTGGGTTCTGGCTTCGAGGCTAGACCGGAAAGCAATTTCTTGATTTCGGCAATGGCTCTGCCAGGATTAAGACCCTTGGGACAAGTACGCGTGCAATTCATGATGGTATGGCAACGATAAACGCTGAAGGGATCCTTTAGCTTGCTTAGGCGCTCCACAGAGTTCTCATCGCGTGAATCAATGATCCAGCGATATGCCTGCATCAAAACAGCTGGGCCCAAATATTTCTCGGCATTCCACCAGTACGATGGGCACGATGTAGAGCAGCAAGCGCACAGAATGCACTCGTACAGACCATCCAACTTGGAGCGGTCCTCCACAGATTGCAAGTACTGTGCCTTACCCTTCTTCTCACCGGCTTCGTTTCTAGAAGAATTAAAATTTTACAAGAAATGTACGCCAAGTTTAAGAAACACATGACTCACTTGCGCTGCAGCCAGGGTTGAATGTTCTTATACTGCTCATAGAAGTTGGTCATATCCGGCACCAGATCACGCACAACATACATGTGTGGCAAAGGATACACCTTCAAGGGCTTGGAGCTGTTCGTATCGACCTTGCTAATGCAGGCCAGGGTGTTGGTGCCACCAATATTCATGGCGCATGAACCACAAATACCCTCGCGACAGGAGCGACGGAACGTCAGGGTCGGATCCATTTCGTTCTTAATCTTAATTAGTGCGTCCAACACCATTGGACCGCACTCCCGCATGTTGACTTCATAAGTTTGCATGTGGGGCTTCTCCCCGGCCTTATCTGGGCTCCATCGGTAAATTTCAAATTTCTTGATTTGTGGCTCCTTAGCTTCCTTGGACTGAGCTTGCTGCTCCACCTGAGTTGTGTTGCTGATAGCGCGGAGCTGAAATATACGTAATATTGTTTAGTTAAATCTTCTGGAAACTTGGTTATAATGTAAGTGTATGCCATAATTGAGGAAATGTTTGTCTTGCCTATTTTTTATACAGACTACTCTGTGGTAACTAAGGACATACTTGTACATTTCACCATAGACTGCAATGAGAAAACTTTTGCAATATTGCACTATGGCTTCTCCACTCCCATTCCCATCAGCTGATTCAGTCGCAGCTATATGTACATGGTGCTGGCATTTGATTTTATCACGCTATGGCAATTTACCAATTTTTGCCTAGTGCACAAGTGTTTACATAATCGATTTTTGCAATATTCTTGCGACGCATTTGGTTTGATATTTATCTAATACTAATGTAGTTTTACTAATATTGTGTTTATTCTTATATAATGTCGCCGCCTAAACAGTCATCACACATGTTTCACGCCCCCCTCGAGCCTTAAGGCCGTTTATCTTAACCGTTGGTGCGGCTACAGTGTCTCACCTGGTGACGTGCTGTCAAGGAGCTGGCACGGCTCAGTATTTGTCTAGCTTCGTTAACCAACATTTTCACTGGTAATTGAATTTAAATTGAAACGGCACTGCGTTTGCAATTATTACTTGTTTTAGGAAAATAATACGTTGTTTTCCCTATGGAAGTTTAAGATGCAATCAAGGTGCTCGAAGAAGAGTTGTGAATCAGGGTTGCCAGGCTATCATCATTGCTACCCGCGAAAGGGTGGACAAAAAAAATACCAAAACTAACCAACTTATACTTTTATACACATATATTTGTAATTTAACTATAATGAGTGTAGATTTTATATATATATTTGAATTAAATCTAGTTGTCAAGCTTTACTTTTTAAATGTGTAGAAATTTTTAAGCAAATAATTTCAATTTATGCAAATCGAGATTAGTTAGCGTAGAGTTGCTATAGTATCGATATACGCTATCGATAGCTCGCCAGCTGACAGAAAGTGTGACCATCTGCAACTGCTTAAAGCGCGTAAATGTTTTCAAATATTTACTATAAAAGTCGTTGAGTTAATGCATCGTATATTTTTATGCCAATTGATAAAACAAAAACAATGTTGGAAGTGTCTAAATTTGGCTAACTGTTTCTACTGCACCTTGGTGGGTTTGCTGCGTGGCCTGCCTGTTATAACTGGCTGGAAGGACGCTTATTTCCGCAGCAGGCGTGACGCTATCATTGCCAGGAGGATTCATTTCACGCTGATAGGTGGGGGGATATATGTTTTGCCCGCTAAAATTAGCTTTTTTATATGAAAAGCAATAACATATTTTCTATAGTTGAACTTACCCAGGCGGTGGGCCTTGCATTCCTCCCATCTGCATTGGCATCTGTACTGTTGGGGCTTGTCCTGGATAGCCTGGTGGTGGGTAATATGCACCTTGCGGTGGCGGTAGCATCGTAGTTTGGTAACCTGGCGGTGGATAGTGTGATCCCGGGGGTGGATATTGTGAGCCCGGAGGTGGATAGTGTGTAACTGGGGGTGGATAGTGTGAAACTGGTACACCACCAGGTGCTGTGTGTGTGGCTGAGGTAACTGTCACAGGAGCTGTGAAATTGTAAAATATAGTAAAGAACAATGATATTTCAAAACAACAACTATCGCAACTCAGCTGATTACTTATCAGTTGAAATTAATTACGAGATGGAAGAACTCACCTCCGCCACCGCTGCTGATGGTGTAGCCCACACTTTGAGTTGCCCGTCTTCTGCGTTTAAAATAGACCGCAACTGACATTATAGTAAATACTGTCAGTCCAATTATTAATCCGATCACAAATGGTTGCATTTTGGTAGTTTATTGAAATGCATAAAGTATTAAGTGTTCCCTCTGAAATTCTAAACCAAACTAAACCGTAGCTCTACAATTCCGCTGGGTTAGCACCCATTCATGTCTAATCAACAGGCTATAATGTCATAGATAAGCGCTGATATCTGTGCTCTGCTGGCGTCTGATTGTAAGTATGAACGAATATAGCAGTAACAAAGTAAAAAATTAGTCATAAATAGTATAAATATCCCAAAATCAAACTGTGTATAAAAATATGATTAAAACAAAGTTAGAAATCTTATGTCAATAAGCTGAACTTTTAAGTTATAAGTACTTATTAATTGACCTTGTAATTATAGAATGAAACCCTATCTAGCTTTTCTGTAGTGCAAAAGTATCTAAAAAGAAGAAAATGAGTGCCCAAGAGTTTAATAGCACTTCCCCAAGTCCTGACAAACTATCATAAAAAACTTTTTAAATGGCATTTATGCAGCCAAGTCAACAGCAGCGCGACTTTTTCAATTGTTCATTGACCTTTTGTTGAGGATAGTACAATATACATTATATACAATACATACATACGAATATATATATATAAATATATAAGGAAGGAAAGTAGGGAAAGAAAGCGAAAACGAAACTTTAGTCCTCATTCTCACCTAGGCGGCAAAGGGAATGTGTTTAAACTGAGATGAATAAAAACCTCAGTGGAAAAGTTGAAAAGCTCGTTGAATGTTCGAGTCCGAACCCAAAGAAACTTTTTCAATGTTAAAGCAAACAAAAGTTGAGGTTGAATATTACCAGCACTCAGTATTTAAGGCAAATATATAAACAATGCAAAAACTTAAATAAAACGTTGGGACAGGTGAATTGCTCCCTCCACTCCTCGCCCAATCCCAATCCCAATCCCTATCCCGAGCACTGTACGTGCCATCAACTGTTGGCAGACGAAAAACACACAGAAACGGCAACAACAAGGCCCCGAGATATGGCCCTAACAAAGGCCTAAGGACAAGTGGGGCTGGGCTGGGAATTTCTTAGATTGTTTTGATTGAAATTCGAAGTTTAAGTATTGTTAGTGCATGTAAATGACGTCAATCAAGAGTGCTGCTTAATTAGCGGAGCGTGCCAAGGAGCCTTTAAATCGAATCCAGGCAATGGACCTAAAAGTGAGCCACATTTGCCTGGAGGCATCAAAAAACTGGAGCATACTTTCGAAAACCACTTGGGGCGAAAAGTTGGCAAAAGTTAATATAAAACGAAATGCTGAAACCGACTCAAATGAATAGCTCCATAGACGTTTGGATTTGGCAAATTGAGCGAACCACTTGATAAATGTTTGCGGGTACGTCAAATACACTTTTACGTCTGCCTCTGGATCTCCTCCCCGCCCCCGCCCCCGCACTCGCTTCTCCACACCCACAAACATACCACAACAGTTTTGCGTGTGCCATTTCTGGCATGACGCAGGCACACATACTCGCCCTCATACCCAGACTCACACTCACACTCATACCCACACTCATATCTGTAACTGTATGAATATAGACGCTGCTACTACGTACGTAACCAGCACTGACTCCGCCCGCGCTTCTCCAGTCTATCAATAGACACAAGCGTCACAAAAATAGCATTCGGATTTCTGTAACTGCCTGACAATATTGTCAAAGTTTTTGTATACGAGTATTAAAACGGCATTCACAAGGCGTCATTTCCCCGGGGTGCTATAAACGTACATAGACATAGACACGAGCACAGACACTGGACAGACACACAGTCGGGGAGTCAGGACGTCAAGCAGCAGGGGAGTCTGACCAAGTGTGGGCTATATGTGTAATCGAATACTCCGTCCAATAACTGAACTGAATTATTAATACGTGCTCGGTGACCGTGGGTGGATATTGTAAACATCTACGGGTATTGTTGCTCCAGCACATAACATATCATTAAAACTGCACACACTTAATCTCAGTCGAGGTTCCCCCTCGGATTAAGTACTTGTCAATTGCCACAAATAGGCAACAAATTTGGAGGCAACTCAATCATTACGCATACGCCATGTGGGACATCACGATAAAGGCTGAGTGGGTGGTTACGTCAGGGCTATCAACAGCTACGCGTAATTGGTTAAGTTTTACGTGACACTAGCTGAAACGAATCCATGTTAAGGATTACCTTATGGCACTTGACAGCCATTGAAAGCTAAATTTAGAAATTATAAATCTGCTTTGAATATAAACTAAAGATTAAATTGTAAGCCTGACATTATATTTCGCTCATTTTGCCCCACAAGTCTGAGCCCAAGAAATGTCAAGTGCCACTTTCAGCCTGCGTCATTGGGGCATAGGAAAGGCGCTCTGTGAGCTCCACCTTCTTTCTATGGGTGACAGGTGTCCCTCTCGTAAATGCCGGTAAGCGCAGTGAGTGTAAAATCTTGTTGTAATTTTCAACGAGAGCATTTTATGTGCGCTGCTGTTTGATGTTCATTTTCATTACCTGCTCTGGAGTGCATCAAATTTTATGGGCGAAACAGAATAAAAACTTTAATAGCTTGGAGCAACAATTTTAAAGCCCAGACACAAAAAAAACGGAGGAAATTTATCAACAGCAGCGCGTGGGAAGTTTCACACCTGCATTCAAGTGCTATGTGGGTGATATGTGTGTGTTGGTGTGTGTGTGTGGTGGAAAAATAAAAATGCACACACAAGTGTGACAGCTGCGTTGAAGTGTCTCGTATCTCGCCCGTAGAATCGCTGAGCTTGTTTTTAATTTCAATCAACTTACGGGACAGACAGGCGCGTGTAATTCAAGGATTTCGTATTCCTTATGCGAGTACCTTACCTTACGTACAGCTCAGAAACTATTTATCAACCTGATGGCGGCAACTTGTCGCCAAGTCACGCAGCATGCCTCACGTTGACGGCGGCAACAACAACCAGTTACAACTGAAAGACGTCAGTTACCAGCACACAAACAAGTTATCAAAAGCGCATCAGGCGCAACTGTCCAAGCGACCCAAAGGCGTTGTTGTAACTGTACTTGTTCCTATACCCTGTAGGAGGGTCCTATGCCTCTGGACATGCTCCATAAACTATTGTACATGTTTTTCTCAGGAATCAGAATCATAACTTAAGCTGCAGCTACACGCATATTATGTTCCACAAACTTTCTTGGAGTGAAGTTTCAAGCTTCTTTCGTGCTGCTTGCCTGCGGCTTGAGTGCAGGGTATCATTGCTGCTCATTGATTTTTCTTGAAGTTTGTTGGAACTACTATATATACTCGTCCATTGAGGAATGCTATGGTCACGCACACAGCCCGGATAGCAGCACGTACAGAACTTAATACAACTCGTAGCATTTTGTTGCCCGTATCCAGAACACGGACATCATAATGAAGCCATGCACTGTCTCTGTGTCTTAAAGGCGGCAGACTAGTCCAGAGGACAATATCAGATGGTGTCAACGTTAATCTCATGTTCACAGTTCGCAAAAGTTGGGACTGCTTAAATATGCCAGGAATCTGCATAATATCTGACATTTTATGGCTGTCTATAGGGTCAGACAAAACAATGCGCTGAAATTGCTTTTAAAAATGTCCTTTTCGCCTTAACCAAATGCATTACGATTTAAATTCCTGGCTTAACTTTGCTTAACTTTAGTCCAGCTTGAGGTTGCTGTCCATAAAATAAGCTTAGAACTCAATTACCCGCTTTAGCTTTTATTTTCCGAGCATCATAAACTTCATATGGCTTTGCAACTGAATGTTGACTCTGGCTTTAAAGAGTTAAAATATTTTGGAATAGGAGTAGTTAAAGTAGTCACCATCTGATCATTATGATATAAACTATTAGATGAACTTCTTTAGTTATAGAATTTGGCTATTAATAATCACTTTGCTGCTCGTAAAAAGACAAACTTTATTGCTTTATAACTATCGCAGAGAAAGGCAATAAAAATACATTGTAGATTATTGTAATTTTCTCCCAGTTCGCTTAATTGATTATCTAACTACTGGTCGTAAAATTTTTATGAAAATTATAGCGTTATTTACAATTACTACGACTATTATAGAGGCGACAATCATAAAGGAAATCTCTGTCATAAAAGTTTTCTTGTTTTCTTTCAACAACATTTTTATGACAGCATTTAGGGCACACACACACACAGACATAAAAAGTGTGTGTAGGTAGCGGAATCTGAGAGCTAGTAGAAACGCTCAAGCTATGCTAGTAAATAATTCAAAGGAATTTACATATTTTTGTTCGAAGGTTTCATTAAATTCTTATAAATAAATGAAGCTGCAAGTAGGTCAAAAAGATAAGCACAAGACAAACAGTGGCCAAAACGTCAACTTAACTTATGCAAATAAGAGCTGAAGCCAACTGACCTTGTGTATAATAATATATTTTGTCTATAGGTTTATCTATTGTATATAGAATATAGAATAATATACTTAACGGATGTTTGCCGCCTTGATTTTATCGCCAAACACACAAAATGAGTGAAATTTGTAAGCCAAACATTTCGGATGGGTCCATACTCATATTTACTTGTGTGACATGCCTGACCGGGCTAATCAAACAGTTGCCAACAAAACAGTTAAGCAAGGCTAACAGACACTTACACACATACAAACAGACACATAGTGCGAGCTATGTAAATAGCTTAGGAGTGGCAAAAACTGAGGTTTCACCCACGCACAAGGCGTCTACTTTATGAAGGAAGCCGCTCTCCGTGGAGCAGTTCTAATGCGATTTTCATGCGAATGCGATAAGCGTCACATAAACGCAATAAGCTGCAAATAATCAGCAGCAAAGACAAGAAATCTAGACACTTACATACTCACACACACACACACACACACGCACAATCTTACACCCACACACACCCCGGCACCTGCCTAAAGTGGCCATAAAAGTTGGGCGCATTTGCGTCTCGTACGCAGAAAAGTATGCTACACTTTACTTGGCGTCGGGCAACGCTTTAATGGCTTAACGCTTCAGTTGCTCCATTTGTTGCTGGTTCAGTCACCAGCGTGTTTTGGGCTCTTTGGAGGTCGTTTGTTAAAGCGTTGACTTGAGTTTGTGTTTCGCTGGTGTTGTTTGTTGTTATCTTTGTGTATGCAAATGTATGTAAAGTGTTAAAGCGATGCCAAACAATTTACTCGAAGCCCTAAATGAAGTGAGAAAAATAAAATTAAAAGTCTACCTTCCGCACACAACTAACTCTACAGCTCTAACTACAGGTGCAAATACAGGTATCTACATCTTCTATCTGTTCGTTAAGCGTTCAACTCACACTCAATCAAAGGCAGTTCGAGTCACAAAAAATGTACCACGTTCACAAAAAAAGGCTGGTTTGCTAAGTAAAGGTAAACAAAATGTAAATTGCTTTTGCGTTTTTTCTTGCTGGCATTTTTTTGTTGCTGTTTTGTTCTGTTTGTTTCAATGCCAATAGCTGATAATACGGCAAACGGCCAATGCACCCCAATATGAATGGCCGTTTGGGTTTTTATGCCCAGTCGAAGAACCCATTAAAGCCGCAGGTCGAACGCTATTGAACCTGCCAGCAGATTTTGTCTGCCAAATTAGAACCAGGTGGCGTATACGCAATGTGTGGGTAACCAGCGATCCCAGCAGGCAGGCGCGTTTTTAGTCGGAAGCGCACTTCACAATTTTATTGCCATTTTATGCAGTTTACGTTAATAAATGTGAATTGAAATAAAGTAAGATTTATCGCACAATTCAATTCTAAATGTAAAACTATTCAATTCCCCGAAAAAGGTTAAGGCTTAAATCAAAAGGCATACAATTATTTGGCTCAGTTTGGCTTATAAAGCTTACTTGAAACTGAAATAAATTTCAGTCCATTGCTTATCCTTTGAGATTCGAAATCTTTGTAAATCAAATGTAAATAAACGCAATGTTTTTCAGTCATTTGAATAAGCCAAGAGTTGGCGTCCTTTGGGGCGCATACTTAATGAGCTCAACGAAATGTGTTTTAAGATTAACTCTTGTCGAGCAATATAACTGAGTCGCGTCGCATCCTTCGCTCCATTCTGTGGCTAATTGTTCTAGTTGTTGTCGTAGTTATTGTCCTTGGCAGCTGTTGCTCAGTGAACAACATGCTCATAATTGCGTATATAATTTGGCAAACAGATTAAGCTGGCAGAATGCGAGTCCTTTTCCAAAGGAAATGGAATGGGAAAGGCACGTAGTCGGAGACAGAGGACCGGCGATTACTTTAAATATTAAGGCACTCAAATTCAAGACTTTCGTGTAGCGCAGCAGCCACGCACACGTAGAAAGACAGAGGGGGAGAGAGAGAGAGAGAGGGGAGAGAGAGAGAGAGAGGGGGAACAGTAGCCTGACAGGCTGATTCAAAGACCAATGACAATGTCATGAAAACCATTCAGGACATTGTGCATTCAGACACACACACACACACACACACACACACATAGAAGGGAAAGAGAGAAAATAGCAAATTTCGTCATCTGCATGCAGCCGGCAAACATTGGCGGCGCCTGTCGCTTCTCGTTTATATTTGCACAAGGACTGTGCTGGGTGGCTGTGCAGTGAGGATATAGGCGTGGCTCGCAGTAGCCAGCAGGACACTTGACACCGCTGACAGCGCAAATGTTGCTACTAAAAAACTAATTTCACACTCTGTTGCGCATAATTTTATGCAATTGTTTTTTATATTGAATTGCTGAAAAAGAGACTGAAAACTGAAAACTCAAAAACTTTCAAGCGCAACCACACGCCCACTTAAGGAAGGCTCTGTGCATTCATAAAATATTCCAATTTAAATTTACTTAATTGCATTTGCATTTTTCCGATGCTGCTCCATTATTTATTACTGATGTAGTGGAATGCATGAATATCACAATTAATTAGCTCATATCGCATCGTCTTATTGCCAATTTAAGCAATTATTGACAGTTAATTACTGCCGACTGTGCACAGGCGTCGCCTGCTCCGTATGTCTTCTGCCTTATGCGATTTTAATTAAATTTATGAATTAATGACGAGACATGCTTATGAGCTCGCACACGAGCTCAACGTACGCTTCCATGTCCTGAGGGAGATACGCATTCGAAATAGTTTAACCAAACATTTATCGGTACATAAGCTAAGAAGCAGCGCACCAAGCCTGGCTAATATGTTATCGCTAGATTAAAAAGTTATCGATAAATTGTAGTTTTCGCATATACAGCATACTTTGCTTCAGTGAGTAGCGATCCATCAGCAGCATACCCTATCGTCAATAACATAAGTTATCGCACACTTTCTAAGTTATCGATAAATTAGTTTAGTAACAGCTGCATAAGAGCCGCCATTATTCTAAATCTTAAACGAGGTGAGAAGTAAATGTAAATAGACAAAATGAAATTTGTATTCAAAATGTAAATGAAATTTATTTTTTTATTAAATTTTAAGCATCAAAACAATTAAACTAAACCGCTTTCTTCTTAAGTACCTTTCGCATAGACCCATTAAAAATACCTTAAATATGCATAGCAAAAATATTCTTTTTGCATTTTTCCAACTTATTCCATTAGAAGAGCGCGCAAATTCTCGTCATACTTGGTGAGGGTTTTAAACACTTCGTAAAGTATTTGCCACGTGCAAAGCCATCCGAAGCCAGTTAAATACTTTAACAAGTATGTTTCAAAAAGTTCCGCTGAACGTATAAAATCAGATTACAAATGTAAAACGGACTTTTTCCAAAAATAAAACAGAACTTTGCACAGCCAGAAACCATTGAAAGTTGAGCGCTGTGCAAATAAAAGTAATTGTTGTAAAGCTGCTCTTTAAATTTTAGTCACTTTAATCCAACTGTTGTTGACATTTCATATGAGAATTTTTGGAATATTTCTGCCTCTGGATTAAATTGTTATTTATTTTAATTAAATAAAAGCAAAATAAATTTTACGATGCGCACAAAATTATGCTATGAAAATAAACATGGGAGTTGTGCGGGCTACGCAGCTGCGTTGCAAGATGATTTATAATTTTGGAACGGGCTTCAATTTGTCGACTGTGAGTGTGAGTGGCATATATAAAGTGCCCAATTCCTTGCTGCCACACACAGGTGTCTGTGTGTGTGTTTGTGTGTGATTATTCGAAGCTGGAGCTGATTTATCAACGACGCTTACTGGCTAATCAAATTACATGGCCATATTTGGACTCCGTTTAATAGGCAATTTGCTTTACACGTTGATTGAATAAGCATTGAGTTAAGTGTTATGGCTAAAATGCACACACGTTTGGACACACACAAAGGGCAGACACATGCACAGTGCACACTTACTTACGGGCAGCATGACATCAACTGGCAATCAGGCTATGAACACGTGCAACGGTAACTGACTCATCTATTGACTACTTAACTATCCTCTCTAGAGTTGTGCACACCTGGACACGTATCGAGCTGCAACGCCTTTATGGCCACGACAACAATGTCATTTGATCAACGTGCAACAGCAACAACTAACGTAATTTTGTGTACTAATGGCCAGTTGAACAGGAAATGCCATTAGCAGAGAGTTTTCACGCCAAGAAAATGCATTAACGTGTCTCGGAAGTCGGCTTAGACTGGCAGTTACCAAACATTGTCATGACCTTATTATGACAGGCAGCGACTGAGTCTTGCAGAGTATATTATAAGCACATTTATCATAATTAACGACGCACACCCAGTCCCAGTCCATACCAGACGTAAGAACATCATAATCTATACGGATCCCAACTTGCATGCGACCCAAACGACAAATACCCAAAATTCAACAGGCAAAATTCAGGCCGTAAAATGTTTGGAATTTCATTGTTAAAGCTGCCGAAATACCAATCCCAGCGCCAGCTCCAGCTCCAGCTCCAACTTCACCCAGGGCCAATGCTAGTGCCGAGTGGGCCATGTAGGATCAAAACGACGGCGACAGCTCATAAAAAAATGTTACAGACACGCACAGGACACGCATTTGGCAAGGACCACAATGACTGCCTACGAGTGTCAAGTGGAGCGAGCAAAAAAGAAAAAAGCACAAGTCAGCGGGATATATTTGAGAATGATAGACGAATCGATATCCTATATAGGTGGAAAGAGTCAAAACTATTGTCTCGAAATTGAAAGCTAATTGGATGAGCTGGAATCCTCTTAGGCAAACTGGTTCTCTAATAGACATAGACATAAGAGAAGGTATAGAAGGATATAAAGATTATTAGAGATGGCTGCATCGACTTGGCTTTACATGCTGATCAAGAATATATATCCATTTTGGAGGTTTGGAAAAGCCAGCCTCACTTTCCCACAACTTCAATTCATATCTTCAATGGGCTTAAGATACAAATACCATGTAAACCTGCTCCTAACCACATTTCTTGACTGGAACACACCCTGTATCCAGGTCTGAAGTGACCTGCCACATTTACAACATCGCTATACCCCATAGGGTTCATCTTTAGGGTACAGGGTGTAAAAAAGCGCAAACTAAAAACGAGGAATTTATACGCACAGTGCCGAATGATTCATGCGGAAATAAAGGCACTCGTGAGTGTTGTAAATATTCGAGTTGTTGCAGGAACCACAGGACACAAACGTGGCTGAGGCAACTACAAAAAAACCCTCTTTTTTCGCACCTTTTGCCATTGGGCAGACGACATGCACATGAGTCCAGTTCCGGTAGCATCTTTTAACAGCCAGCGGCAATTTGATTGATGGATCAAAGAGTGTGACCGTATTTAGGATACAACTTCCGATTTCCGTTCTTGTTCTTGCTCTTCTCACTGATATTGTGAGTATTATAATTGACGCGTTGATTGTTTCGAATCGCGATTTCATTTAATGCGGAATTTACGCATACGATGGATTGCCAGGTGCCGATGAGGAGCAAGAAAGTGGGTGGAGTAAAGCACTGGTACGGTGTGAGTGGGCAGGCAACTGTTGAAGTGCCGCGCTATGCGTCGACTCACCAAATCAACGCTCAACAGTTTGTTGCACAGCAGCGTCATGAGTGAGTCTTACGAAGTGAGAGACGAAGCGAGGACGCAGCGGAGACATGGTATAGCAACACGCTGATGTTGCTGCAACATGTTGCCAAGCATGTAGAAAGTCTCAAGTAAACATAAAGATGAATCTGAAGAACTATATAAAAGAGCTATCATAGAAGAGGTTTGTAAAAACTTTGAAGAAACAAGTTACTCGGCAATAGGAATTGAAAGAAGTTTATTTACTTGCAGATGTCCACTTGTTATCATTAAAGTTGACCAAATGAGAAAAGTTGATACTGCAAAGATTTACATAGAAGGAAGTAAATTTGTTATGTGTAAGTATTGGATTGCTCTAAAAACAGAGTATTGATCACTTTATGATCAACCCACAATAATTGAAATATATTCACTAATCCCCGTCATAAGTTATATTTAATTTATGAATAAATAATCAAACGACTCAGGAACTTGCAAACGACACTCAGCTTTGCATTCGAATACATTTTTTTTGCGTCGACCGAATGAGTTTTAGAACACTGTGGCAAGCGCCAAACTTGTTGCTAAAAACGCGCCAAAATGTAAAGAAAAACCCACATAAAAAACGATGGGAAAACACACACGCAAAGTACACAAAAAAAGCGACCAAAATGCGCACCACAGCAGTCAACACTGCAGTCATCGCAATGAGTAATTTTCACCACCCAAAACGGCCACAGACAAAGCCAAAGCACCCAGCGCGCTGCACGCAGCCCGCAACCCCCCACACCCACAACCCACCACTGCTCTGTCACGCACGCACACCCCTCAGCTGTCAGCAGAAAAACTCACCTGTTAGGCGCAGGATGGCAGGCCAGAAGCTGCTGCTACTGCTGCTTCTTCTTTTCCTTTAACGATGGTGAATTTAGCAAGTTTCGCGTTTCTCTCTCGCGGATATTCGGATGTTCGGCCGAAGGCAGTTGCGACGCGACTAAGTAACATAACGGACGTGCGAGCGCATTCAAAAACTCAACGAAAAACTTTCTGAAATAATACAGAGGAATTTTTCAAATAAAGGAATTTTTAAAAAAATTATTCGGTGTGTAAAAAAATTAATAAAATCTTAAAAAATCGGTAAAAATAAATAAAAAGTAATAGGAATTCCAATAAAATAAAATTCGAAACGTGTGTTGTGTTTTCCGTTAGTCAGAGCCTTTTTGAGATTAGTTCGTCGCTAACTAGCGAAACCAACGAACTTTTGAGGGATTGTTAATCAAAGTGTTTTATAAACATAATAAATAATATCAGAACTCAGTCAATCGGTAAACAATAGTAGAGAGTAACTGTAAATAACAGCATTACACTTAACTTTAACCCATCCAAAAACCATATAGAAGTATATTAGTAATAACTACTCTGCACGCACTTTTTAACATATCTGCATTATTATCCACGTACTAACCCGAACAGAATTATTAACATAACCCTTTTATTAGATCAACAATTAAAGAATATATATTAGTTCGTAGTTCATAGTTCTCAATCACATTTCATTAATGTTGGAAGAAGTGATCAACCACATTCTAAACGATTTGAGTTTTCGGCTTTGTTGCTTTTCAATCCTGATTATCATTTTTACTGTATATTACACCTGCCGCCTCTGGCCAATGATCAGTCGCAAATTAACCAGGATCCAGCCAGTGCCACGTAAGTATCCAACAAAGTGTTATAGCAATTATCTTCGATTTGTTGCGTTAGTATCTGTCTGCAGTTCAAAGTTAAATTACAGAAGTTTTGATTGAACTTACCTCAATGTTCAGGGGAAGCGAAAGTTATATAAATCAGCTTCTATGCTGATACTAATTGCATTTCGCTATAACAAGTTAAGCTACGAACAAAAAACCAACACACACAAGAAAAAAAGAAAGTAATAAAGCAAATCCACTAACAACATGTCAGCCATTTCTGTAGTTTCTGTTTCCGTTGTTTCCGTATCTAACCATGCAGAGAACACTCTCGATAAGGCTATTATCATGGTTGGTACACCCACACACCACACACTGATAAGGAAACACGCTGCAGTGCACACATCGATAACCAATCAAATAAAAACAAATATCCAATACCAAATCAAAAGCTACATATGTATATATATATATATACACAGGTCTAAGTAATAGTTTCTCTTCAATATTGAATGACGAGTAATCAAACGGGGTCCCAATTTGTCATAGCATACAAAACGACGCACTAGGCTACTCATTACTGGATAATTATAGGGAACTGATATTAAAAAGTAGTAGTAAAATTTGGACACAACAACTCAATTCGGTCTGGATGGTGCAAATAAAATAATTTGCAAATGGTTTTACACAACGTTCAATTAACAGAAATTCCAATTTGAATTTACAGTAAGATGAGGATAGAAGCTATACTCTGTTATTGTGCAGCGCTGTTACGATCCACAGCTATGCTAAGCCTTGCGTGTTCGTCATGTTAACATTATTATGTAAATATCGATAACAACTGATACTCTACATGTAAAATATATCGATTTATTAGAGTAACTAAGAAACTGAAGTGGAAAGCACTTAAAAAACAGTTTTATCTTAGCTTTTGTTCTCTAATAATTTACTTATATAATATCATTATATATGTTATATTATAATCCATCTACATATGAAGCGCTTGCAATAGGAGCTTTGTACGCAAGATTAAGTATACGCAGCTTTGACAAACAACGTCATATGAGCAGACGTCAGCGCTTTTATTTGAATAACTTTATACATATTCATACATTTGTGACAACGTGCACTCATACTCTAACTTATACTCATACCCATACACACTCTCTCTCTCTCTCTCTCTTATACACACGCACACGCTCACACTCTCGGGAACAGACAAGCGAAGCATTTGCTTTGTTTAGGACCAACATGCATTAAGCCTCCTGGGCAGCTGTCAGCAGAAGGCAACAAGGCACATTAGCACACACGCACACACACACTCACACACATGAAAAGAAAGTAGCTTGGAACCCTTTGAATCCTGTGAAGCATCACCAACAATAACAATGAGCATTGGTTTGGTTTTCATTTGTACCAAACGAACTACAACTATGTTAAGTAAACGCATTAAAAAAAAAGAAACACGCACAGACACATGTATAGTTGGCTCGGACTTAAGTCCTTTAAATGTCAACCCTTTTGCCTAAAGCTTTAGCCTTTCTATTAGCCTAGCTTGTAATATATTTAGAATTTCTTTGTTATTATAATTTTTACAATCATTAAATCTTTCTTTGATTTCTCAGTACTCACTCTTAACTGATTCCTTTTTGAACTTCATTTGCAGCACGAAGACGCGAAAACCACTTGGGAAGATGTGTGTGCGGCAAGTTTAAGCCGAATTATGAGATCCTCCACGAAAAACAAGGCAACAAGAGAATAAAACGAATCGAAGTGCAATCTGCTGCTTAACGTTACACTTTCGTTTACTGCAAACATTAAAATATTTGTTTAAGTTGCTTATTTGAGTTTCCACCTTGATTTGAAATACTTTCCTGAGAATCTGGCGCGGACTTTATAACAAAAGGATACAAGGGATGCAACAACTATAATCTTCTACGTTTTCTTCTATGAAATATTCAATGGAATTCTAAATTGAAAGCAACAGCTCTCTGAGTGCAAAGTGCTTACGAACAGCTTTTAAGAGGGCCACAACTTTTCTCTTTGTGTTCACTTTTTACCGGGCATTGAAATGCAACATTTATTTGACAATTTGACAAACGATTTAATAGCTCCTTGGCCAAGGATAAACATTTCGGGCTCCTTACCTTTGTGTTAATCGTAGAAAGTTGTGGCGTGGTCGTGTAGAAATTTCTTTTCAATTCTTCTTAATTCAAAATCGAAATCAAAATTGAAAACATTATCAAAATCATAATTAAACAAAATATATAAAAATATACAAATATAAACGATAATCGCATAATCCATATATTAATATTAACGAAATAATAACTTAAAACAAATATATCAAAATGGCGATGGAATGGATAACAGCGATGGACAAACGGTGAGTTTTGTGTAATTTATGCTAAAAGTTTTTAATTTTATGAAATAAATCTACCAAAAAGTTTGCTACTTTTCAGATTTTTTCATGCACAACAAAAATTTTATTATTCTTCGAGTAGGATAAGCTGTATAGCATGACAGCAACTTTAACTCAAAGTTGAAGAACTGCAAACTACCAAATAAAATAACATTTAAAAAGAAGTTAGAAAAGCAAAAGAATAAATCCTGCTTTAAATTTTAAGTATTTACCTAATTGGAATATAAAATTCAAAGCTAACCACAAATGCTTTCACTCTGACAGCCCCTTACAAAGCATTCAACCTGTTCAACGAATGTTGTTCCTCGTACTCCCGCTGCCCATACATCCCTACGCCACCCCTCGTATTTCAACCTTACCTCTCCCCGCTTTTTCCAGACATAAATACACATACAGAGCACAAGGGAGCCAGCTTGTGAGTTAAATTTAAAATGTTTATATCATGTCCCGACATTCATCCGTCAAAAGGCAACACCTGTAACCTTCATTAATTCAACCTTCAGCATGGCAGCAAATCCACATCCTCATCTAAATCCAAATCCAAATGCAGGACACGGCTTGCTACAAATTATACGCTTTATTAAATTACAATGTCGAAAATGTTAAGCTCTCTATTCTTGGCCTGAATGCAATTATAATTCAAAGCTGCTGGACACTTTTGAAGTACGACCCACACCTCACAGCTCAACCAGCAGCAGCAATAGCAAACACTGAAGGACCTGTTAAGGTCCTTTCCAGTTGATTAGCGCAGTGGAGTCAGCAAATAGCTCGAATAGAAATTGGAGGGATTCAATATTCAAGGGCCGCACTTGAGGCAAAAAAAAATTGTTGCTACTTGAAAGCTGTTTGCATTGAAGTACCATAAGGATACACGTTGTTTACGAGTCCATGTAATATATGGATAAGTGTAGCATTTATATTTCTAGGAGCAGACAGCATCATTAGGCCAAGTGGCAGGGCACATTAATCGTTTTGGGTCTATTATACTTATATTTCTGAGGGCCAGCCGCTACTTGTGTTTCACTAAAAAAACTGAAAGAAAATCGATTGCAGCACTCAAAAGAGCTGCAACAAAATGATATCTGGGGCGTGGCTGCCCCACGCCTACGCAATCAATCAGAAATTGCCTCCGGCGGCTTAAATGAACAGCGACTGCTCCACGGCAACCTGCCAAAAATACAGGCAACAGGGTCAGATAGACAAAAAAGGTCAAGAGCAAAGGCTCTCTAAGCACACAGACAAACAGTACGAACACACATAGTCAAAAAAGCACACACTGCAAACACACACACCCACACACACGCACAACCATTCGTCAAATTGTTTGCTCTGTGATTCTGTCACGCTTTCTCTATTTCCCGCAAATATTTGTGTTTTCCTCCCATTCTCCCATCTGTTTACCCCAACGTGTTGCAGTTTTTTATTTTGTTTTCTCAGTACTTAAAACAATAAAAGCGTTCAGTGACTACTTAAGGCAGCTGCAGATTGCAAGTAGCAGCTGCGTAAGTCAAGTATGCTTGACTAGCTGGTGCCCTTAACTCAACTGTCAAGTATTCGAATACAAATCAAGGGTAGACAGTGTGAGACTAGAAGGGTTAAGCTTCTCAGCTTTGCTTATGGTAGAGTACCTAATGCTTATAGAGAGACACAGGATGGATACAAGCAAGGATAGGCAAGGACATGGCTGTTTAAGGATATGTTTACTAAGTTGAATTGAATATCCCTGCTTTCGTCTGCTCCCCCCATCTGTATCATTCTATCTCAATTAAATTATAGATACTGATTATCCATTAGACTTTATAATTATATAAACCTTCCTTTTTGTTATCCTTCCTCCATCTACCAGCTGATTATATGGCATACTTTATGCCATTCATTTATCTTTGCCACCCGTTTATTATCTTCTACCTTCTCTTATGTTATCCTTCAACACATTATTGTTTTTATTATATACTATATATTCCATTATTCATATATTTTCATGGCGGCGCCTCGCTTGTTCGCGCTGCATACCACACATTTGCCACAAATTACATTATCCTGCTGCCTTTTATTGTCTATTATTCTTCTTCAGCCATTTGTTGGCTGTTGAAAATGAACGAATATATCTTATAGGGATTTTAGGGATAATTGAGCGCATTTTTCTTTTTCGTCTGTTAACTTCATTTGCATTTCGCGCTTCAAGTAAAAAGGACTGGCAATAAAGCAATGTCAGAGTGTCGAAATTGTCGCACCGCAATTGCACACATAATAAATGATTTAATTTAGAGAAAATTAATGGGGGAAACTGCTGCAAAAGTGCCGCAGGGAAATCCCTAGCTGGTAGCTGGATTCTAATATGGCTTATCTAGAGCGATCACAGCAAGTTAAGAGTGCATTCTGGAGCAGGTGAAACCAGACAGCTGAGTCAGCTCAGAGCTCAGAGCACAGAGGACAGTCAAGTCAAGGTAGGAATAGGAAATTGATATTGATGATGTTGGCTCTGGAAGTTAGTCCTTGTTACTCGACTGTCTAGTCCTGAGTTATGCATCGTTGTGTTTGAGTTGGCGCAGATTTATCATATGTGCAGTCATCGTAAATAACTTTATGCATATTTTAACTTGATGTTATTTACACTGTCTGACAATTTTGGGCAATGTCCTTACTTGACAATTATAAAAAAAACGACAGCTTTACGTTTTGGTTAAAAACCACAAAATGCTATTATAATAAACAACAACCGACCGCGAGTGTGCGCCTCAACGCGCTTCCGGCATTTCCAGTCCAACAACTACAAGTACAATATGTATGCATATCCGTGTATATATATGTATATATGTAAAAGTATATATAACATTCGCCACTCTCCATATAGACATGGCACTTAGCCGTGCCGCTGTTTGGTTAACGACAACAACCAACGCCCAGTCGCTGAGGGGCCCTACAGTGCCATGGCCTATAAATTATGTATGAGGAGGGCAAAGACAGACTTTTAGCTTACCTTACCTTCTGCGTCGGCAACAGAAGGTCGGCCCAACTCCAGGGCCAGCGCCGAAAAGTAGGCACTACAATATTAAAGTTACTTCCTGCCAGACAAACTCACACACACACACAGATATTGGACACCTACATTCAACACATGTAAAGAGGCTTTGTTGGTTTTTATTTATTACAGATTTTGCCTGGTTTGCGTCTGCCAATTTTATGGAATTTTTAATTAGCCAACGAACACAAAGATTCCAGTTAGAATATTTTCCCGTTTACCCCTTCATAAATATTCTATTTAAATAAAATGCAGCTGATCCCTTACGGAAACATTGTTGAAGCAGAGAAACAATAAAAAGAAAACCATTAAAATTCTGACAAACTTTATAAAATAGAGGCAAAGTAAATAAAGAGAGGTCTAGCTTTAAGGTAATAGAAAGTCAAGCAAATGGCTAAAAGTAATGCTTTCATAAGAACTCAAACAAACAGCTTAAAGTGAAGCCTTCAATTTCTAATGCTGCTTTTAATGGTATTATATTTCCATTTAGAAATTTTAAGCTAGTGTCATTGAGACTTCTTAACAAGCACGCAAATAACTTCTTTTATTTGAGAACAGCAGATTGGACTCTCATAATGGTCCAAGTGCCCGGACTGGACATTTATAAGCTGCAAGAAACACTTGCCCGACTCATAAGTTGAAGGAACGTTTCGAAGAGTACCACTTGTTAGAGAGTATTGAAGAAGGCTAAGAACAAGGGCTGAAAGCAAACTTGTCTAAAGTTGAACGTTGGCAATTAGTTGTTGGCTTTTCCTTTTTCTGTTTCTTTTACTTTAAGCCAGGTTTCCGTTTCCGGCTACGTGGTTACCCACAGTCCACAGTCCATTCCTATGCCCGTATATATTTATTCATTTTTTATTTTACAAATATTACCTTAGAGCGAGAAAAGAACAGAAGTATTATTTGCATATTTAATTCGAGCACAAGCCATGACCAAATGGCATTCAAATGTCTTAATTCAAGCATTGTTGTAATTCAATTTCATTCCTCCTCCTTCCACTGCCCCCCACTCCCCCATTTTTCATTTTCTATTTGCATTTCTTTCGATGGTATTTTTTCATATTTCCTTGTCACTATTGCGTGTGGCCTTGTCCATTCGCAGTTCCAAAACAAATACAACAGTTTCCCTTTGAATGGCACTGATTTAAAAAAACTGCAAACACTCATTTTAGTCCTTTGTCATTTGTGCTTAGTCCTTGCTCGTGTATATTTTATGTGCTATTTATTAGGCTCTATTGTTCGGCCGATCGCACGTGTATCCCTTTCTATTTGTTAAGAGCTCTTAAATAGTTTTTAAACTTTTATTTCCCATGAATTGCTTGTGCTTATTAGGCACTAGTAAAAAAGTGAGTTAAAAAATGTTACAAAAAGGAATTCCTATATAAATATTTGCACTGATTAAAAAGGTAAATGTAATTTGATAGTAAAAATAAAATGGCGTTCAACAGTGGATTAATTAAACTAATTAAATGGAATTCAGTGAAATTTTTAAATGAGCAGAATAAATAACAAATAAATAGTTTCGAATATCAAATTGCAAACATGCAGGTCATCGACATCGCACAGTGGATATCGATATCAATCTATCGCAAATTCTTCTGTTAACAGTGGGGGAAAGAAGAAGCTTTGGAAATATATTAAATAATCCCTTATTTTGGTATTTTCTTTTAAATATTGCTTTGGTTTATTTCTCAGTCCTTGTGATCGAAACTTACGTGATGTGGAACTGATTTCGTGCCGCTTGCGTCGCGTGGAGCCGCTGTGTCGCCTACCAGGGTCGGCGCTGCAGCAGTTGGCCATGTGCGGCTTCTACGAGGACTTGGAGAAGGGTGTTACACGTAAGTGGAATTATTACATTAATTATTTACAGCACTGGCCAACAAGTTAATTAAAGCTTAATTTTCTGCTTCTTGTACTTTTGTAATAATAATATCAAACATATTTTTTTAATTTTCTGCTTGTGCAGTTTTTCGTGCTGGGGAACAAGGACGGTTCTGGTATGCGGTGCTGGGTGGCTCTCTGGAGGTGCGCTACCATGCACATTCCGATGCTGATGGAAAGGTAAGTGCAGCTACACCTATTGTGGGAGTAGGGGAGGGGGGTTGATGAAGCCATAAACATGGTCTTTGCTCGTATTCGTATCGAGGATACTGTCAGACATTGTCAAGCGGTTTACAGGCGGCGAAACTGCTGTCATGTCATGTGAAAACAATGCACAGTTTGAACAATATAATTGATGGCGATTATACGGCCAGGATACCGGGTATGGTAATGCACGAATGAATTGGCAGTGGCAACGCTTTTGGTAACGTCAACGTCAACGGCAACGGCAATGCCACCGGCATTGTTGGGGCATGAGGTGAGCCTTGCATGTTCAATATGTCGAATCGATTGCCAAGTGGGGATACCGCTGGGTGCGGTAAAGGGGATGTGCTCTGTAAGGATGTATATAGGATATGGGTATTGGACTGGGTATTGCGGCTTGCCTTTTATCTGTCCCATCCGTCCCCAAAACTGCTGACATCGCTATTGTGCATCTAAATCCTTGGCATGCGCCACTGCCATCCCATATGCTTTTCTTTTTTTTATTTCACGAGCTCTTTTTTTCCTGCTATTTTCCTGTTATATTTTTTTCTTCTACTATTGTGCTGGCCGCACACAGCCACAGCACATTAATTTCCGCACGGATATTGGCCAGTCGTTTTACCGCCTCTCGATGCCATTTTGCTAGCCCTCAACATGGTACATGGTCGAGTTCATTTTTTGCATGGTCTCTCCCAGAGTGTGGGACCCCAAAAGGTGTTGGCTAATTGAAATGGGCTCGCTGAAAGTGCTTCAGTGTGTATATATGTATGTGTGTGTGTGCTTGTAGTGTATGCAATAGAAATTTGAGGATTATAAATAAGTGGCCATGAAGGCCTTCTATGGGAACACGAGCTGAAAGCTAATCAAAGATGTGGCTACCGTTGCGTCGGTACTAAAGTGAAATTAACTTATTTGCTGAGGCCTATACGAGAATTATGTGATTACCCATTGGATTTATGTTAGCGCAGTCTAATTAATGCTTATTACATTTATCGATAACTCATCGGCTATCGATGTTCCTCCTTGAGCAGTGTCACCACCCTAAACAAATGCTATAAATATTTATTGCAAATTTATGTTTAGTTTTCATGGAATTTGTATAATAAACTGGAGGATTTTTCAAGGTTTGGGTGCCCCACCTTCAACTGCCGCCAATCAGTGTCTAGATTCATCTGATGACCTAATTTTGTACAGATATTTACATAAATTTTCACTTGATTTATTTAGGCAAAAACATTAGACAAAATTTTGCCAGTGGCAAACGCCCGCAATTACAGCACCATAAATTATGCATAATTTTTTTGCTTGGGGCTATGTTCTGGGTTTTTGACTGGTAATTTGATAGAGCTGGAGGAGTAGAAGAAACTCTATATGACACTTTATAGGAGAGAAGAAGGAAAGAAAACAAAAAAAAAACAAGACGTACTTAAAACAAGGCAAATTTAATGAACAAGCGGCGCGCGTTAAAGTTGAAGTTTTAGATGGGAACGTAGCGTGCGACACGCAAAACCCAATTTCATTTCTCGTTTTGAACAGAAACGAAAAAAAAGCTGAATAAAAAGATAAATATAAATGCAAGGGAAAAGCCAAAAACCTGGGCAGAACAAACAAAGACGAACCCGAGACAACGGACCTATCAATAGCGATACAATTAATCCCAAGAAGTGCAGAAGAGCATGGAGTTGCCAGAGGGGGAGGAGAAGGAGGGGAACTCATCAAAAAATAGACATTCATAAAAGTTGAAATATTTTCGAAATAAGAGGAAAAATTTATGTGCGACTTGCAGTGAGCAGCGGCCATTTGGTGTGAGTTCCGTTCGACCGGATTTCCCTTCCCATCTCACGTGACAGAGACCAAAGAAGCGGCATTGGCTCGAGGGGTAACAGCCGGGTAGGGTGTTCCAGCTGATTATTTGGAATCACGACATAGCCAAATTGCAGCTAATTTGGAGGTAATGAAATATGAGCAACGGCTAGAAATAGTAACAGATACAAATTGCAATTCATTAATAAAAGTCTGAATAAAGTCAAGGGCTGCATGGACATGGGCTTAAGCGTGGGCGTGGCACTAATTAAATGCACCTATTTACCGTTATAATTGAATAATATGCGAGTTAGTTGCAGCTGCCCCAACCACAATATATTTGCGGCATACAACTAAGTTGCTTAAGATCGTGTATCTTGTATCTTGTATCGTGTATCTTGTATCTTCTATCTATTAGTAGCTTGTAACGCTGTCTCTCAAGTTGTTGATGTTGCCTTGAATTACACAATTAATCTTCACCTATTAAAAGCTCTCATATAAAAGGGTATACTAGGATTGTGGAAGGGTATGTAACAGCTAGGTGGGAGACAGCTGTTATGTACTTATGATATAGTCAACAGATCTAGAACTTCACTCTCTGTTCAAGCATGTAGATACTTTGAGATTCAAAAGGTAAATAGTCACTTTAAGATTTCCCTATACCATATGCAGATCCAGTTGGATTGGAGGTATATATATATATAGAACTTCCACAGTCTTTAAACTATGCCCAAAGAAGTTTTCCCATCGATTGAAGTACAGCAAGTCTCCTGAAAATGTGAAAAGAAAAGTTATTACACATAATATAAGGCATAATATTAGCTTAGAGATAATTACCATTATGTTAGAGACTCTCCCTAGAGCCAAGTAGAGGGTATCCTAGACTTCAGCTGAGGTGATGGCTACATTTTGAGTTGTTGTCTGTTGATGTTGACGCCGACAGCGCGGGCTCCAATTAAAATTATGATATAATTATAGCCGGCACGCCTGGCCATCAAATTAGCTGGGCTGTGTTTTTCCTAAACTCATCAAACTAATGAAAATATTTTAACAAAAAAGAAAAACGTTGCAGAAGAAGAGCTAGAAACTATAACCCACATATAATTAGAAGCCATTAGGCAGGTAACTTCCTCTGTCTGTGCTGATGGTGCAAGTTTCAAGTTTGATACGGCTGGAGGCCACCCAGCAGCACGTAGAGGGAACATCAATTTTCAAGTTCAAATACTTTGGTCGTAGGTGTTAAAAGTGGCAGTTTTACGAGTTTTTATATTGGAGAAAGCATAAAATGTCAACGAAACATTGTTTATGTTAAGCGTTTTGTGGGCCACAAGGTTCAGTTGGTCGATGAGAGTAGAGAGAAATTGAAAATGAAAATACATTTGATGAATACACGAAAATGGAGCAAAGGCAAAGAACCTTATTAAATATGTATCTGTGCGCAGAGCAGCTGGTAATTTCCGTCTTTCACAAAAGCCGGAAGCATTCCGCTTTTAGCCAAAAACCGCATACCACAATGAACAAGCCAAGCACAAATCAAAGATACAAAGATACAAAACAGGTACAACAAAGATACACAGAAACACAGATACTTTGGCCTCTTTTGAGGCATTCGGCATTCCGTCTGGCCCCATTTGGAAATGTTTTATTAGTTAATAAGTCGAGCTGTGAGAACGGCTGCTTAACCAAACTTGGTCAATTTGATTTCCAACATTTGCATAGATTGTTGCCATATGAGGAAAACCAGTAACTCGGGATTTTGTCTTAAATCGAATCGCAATGGCAAAGATTGAAAGTTGTTAATCAAAAGCTATTTACAGACACAGCTACCTGAAGGCACGTCAAGCGTCAATCAGTTCGTTAGCAGCAGAAGAGAAAGAATCAAGAATCTGGTAATTTCCTTTGGGTCTATCTAATCATTTGCCTTAATTAAACGCATTTACACACACTAACTGCCAATTAATCGCTTTGCAAAAACTTCAACTGAAGGGAAAAAGCAGCCAAATGAGTTGTCAGACAATCAAAGACAATCAGTAGAAGAGAATCAACACAATGACACGAGCTGAAAGTGGCAGGAAACAGCTCAACAAGCAGTTAAGATACTGGAGGATTAATCCAGTTACTTTCAGCTGGTGTCATTGACTTTGAGTGCAGAGATTATGCACATCAAAAGTACAAGCAAAAACAGACAGTTCCATCTAGGGGCTACTTGAGACAGCAATGACAACAATTTGTCACAGACAGCCCAACTATATATGCATATAGATATATATATTTATATATTATGTGTATCTTATATGTATCTCGCCCTGCTTAACTGTTTGGGAAATGTAAATGTAAACAAGAGACGGCAATCAGAGCAATATGCTCACGTTTTGTGTGCGTCGCTGAGTTTCTGTCAAACAAGTTGGGCCGCTAATCTCATAGCGATCGTAGACGAAGTAGCCCACATACAGGCAGACAGTGAGATACACACAGATATACAGACAGACCGAATGTATCTTTCGGATACTTTTGCTGCCGCCACAGAAATTAATACGTGCTGAACACTTCAACAGCGCACACACAACTCGCTCGTCGAGTTTTGACTCTGGGCGCCGGCGCGAACTTCTTTCTTTGCACGTTATAAGCGTTATCGGTTATATATCGAGTATAGTGCCATATACTCACATATAAGCCATAGGCTTATCTTATTCAACCTTTCATAACAAGCGAAGTTTACGACTCGAACCGCATCGAAGGTGTCGTCGTCGTCGTCTGTTATTCCCATTTTCGACGTGGGCGGCGTTCAAGCCGAGTGCGGGCGATTCGAGTTCTCTCTCTGTGTGTGTGTGTGTGTAAATATTTACTTTTCGCCAATATAATTACAAGTATAAGAAACGAAATTAAATTAATTTGACTGCAAAAGCTATCGAAATACTCGTACCAGTTGCAGAAATCCACAAGTGTAAATAAAAATTCGACAAGTTTTGCAATTGTTTATGCAACAACAACAACAACAACAACAACAACAAAAGCAACAACAAAGTTTAATTATATTTAACAATTTGTGGCCTCAATAAAGAAAGATACACATATATATATATATATATATGTTTATGTATTCGAATAATTACTTGTTTTTTGCTGATTCACAACGCACAATTTGTATGAAATGCAAGTGAAATATTTACGAGTGCAATTCTCCATTCATTATTCCTAGAGAAACTACAGAAAATCGGATAAGAATAAAACAGTTAAATAACAGCTGTATAAACCTATGGATTTATTGGACTATTTCAACGATTTTTAGGTCAGTATCTTTTGTTTTCCTAATGCGCACGAGAAAAAAGAATTTCCTTTTAACAAAACAATAACCAATTGCTCTAAAGATAAGAAGTCTCTCTACTTAAAGAGTACCAGGTATACTCAGTACACCATTAGCTTTACTTTACTTTAGATCTTAACAATTGTAAGGCCCGTGGGTAGTTTAAGAACTTGTCTGCCAACCAAATGATCTTCAACTTGGCTCTCAAGTGTTTGTGCTCTGACTCCGACTGTGGGCAGACGTCAAGGAATTTAACAACACTTCCGGCTAAATGAGTAAATAACTAAATAAAAACACATTGAACGAAGTTTAAGCACAGCTTTCGAAATATATTATATAAAATTATCGAATATAAAACGATAATTTCCCCTTTCCCCCTCGGCTTTTCCATCAGCAAAATATGCACAAATTATGCAAATGGAGTTTAATATGATATTAAAATCAACATATGTCACATTCATTTAAAACTTATTTGCATATATTCGCAATGAATACATTGCGAACCCATGAATGAATAAGTGAGCAAATGAATCAACTGTCAGTTTTGACATTTATGCACTTGTAACCGATGAAATAGTTAGCAACATGAAGACGTAACAGGTTAGAGACGAGTGTGTTGGACTATGGGATACTCTGTAAACAGAAGACTGAATAATGGAAGCACTCATGTGATTCACATCAAAGGGACAAGTTAGAGTCGAGTGTGGTTGACTAAGTGATACCCTGTAAACAGCAGACTGAATTATGGAAGCAGTCATATGAACAGAACAGATTAGAGTCGAAATTGATTGAACAAGTGATAAGTATTCAAGCTCTCAATTGATTCATATGCATAGAACTTGACTAGGTGATACCCTGTGAAGTATTCAAGCACTCACTTGATTCATATGAATATGACTTGACTTAATGATACTCTGTGAACACTCTGTGAAGTATTCAAGCACGTTTCTTCTGCAATAGAACTAGTTAGAATCGAGTGTGCTTGACTAAGTTATACCCTGTAAGCACCCTATTCAAGCACTCATATGAGTCATATGAATATAATTTAACTAAATGATAGCCTGTATACTGAAGTCAAAGTCTTCAAGCACTCATCTGATTCACTTTTTCCTACTTCTAACTTTAAGTAACTCTCATATAGAACAGGTAAAACCCACCAATTATAGCTTTCTCTTTCACTCTTTGCTTTGCATATGTTATACCCATTTAAACACCTCTTTTAATGGGTATAAAAGGTTGTAGCAAGTGGCCTTTTGCTGCTCAAATGATTGATGAACCTTGAAGGTCGCTAATCGAAATGCTAAGCAGTCGATAAAACTGCATAGATGAATGAATAAACAAATGGGCAAGAAGATGAATGGATTCAGGAGCATAACGTTATTTTTACAGGGGAGTATAAAAAAGCCATAAAAGATGAAATGAAAATGCAGCTCGAATATATGTAAAGATGATATATGATTATTAAGCTGATCAGTAGCTAAATCGTATGGAAACTTGCGATATCAAAATATTGAGATTTATGTGAATTTCTTAATTGAAATTAATGATGGCTAATTGAGAAAAAAAGCTGAGAGATTGGTATTTGGTATTTTCTCAAGAGTTTGCTTTGGGTGCGTTGCAAGCGTTGTGTATGTTGCAATAACCTTGGTAAAGGTCAAAGGTGCGTCGCGGCATGCCACAGCATCCAACGGTTGCACATTTGCCTCGCAGCATAAACCCTGTTGAGTGGATGATGCTGCTCACTCAGGCACATCAAATACTAATAATGCTCATGTTTTATATTTTTTATGGATCAATAAGTTTGCGTGCGTGCAGCAGGGCGCCCAGCGGAGGCAACACGGGGGGTGGGGCACAAGGAGGTGTAGTCAAGAGCCAGCGCTGAGGAGCAGCAGAGCAGAGCAACACCATCTGAGATCAAGGCGCTTTTAATAATCTTTAATAGGCTATATGCATGCCAGAGTATGTGTGTCTGCTGTATGTATGTGTGTGTGTGTGTGTGTGTGTATGCTGTGTGCCTGTTGTGTGTGCGTGGGCGTGCTACAATAAAATTTCCACATGCCCCACACAGCTTGTGGCTAGGTAATGTTTATGCCACGCTTATCAAAATAACAGCACTTTTTTATTATTTATCTTACAATAAAAACACACACAACACACACAACACACACAACACACACAACACACACATTACACACACGCACACACATACAGCATTTATCTTTATACTTTTATCTGTTTTTATCATTATTAATTTTATTCTCAAAACTTCTAAAAAAGCAACAGACAAACGTCCGACGTCTGACATTTCTATTTTCTACACCCCAACACATTTTCCATTTTCCATTTCCCACACCCAAAATAATCGTCAGTGAAGAAAAACTTTATTTATCCTTTTGTTTCATTCGAAAAAGCAACACCTGTGTCTGTCTGTGTTGCTGCTCTCCATTTGATTTCGAGTTTTGTTTTACAATTTAAAAAGTTTGTTAATTGCTCAAGGAACAAAAAATAACGGAGAGAAAAAAGGGGAAGTTTGAATTGAATTTTAAAGGAAAATTTAATAAGTTGGAAAATGGAAAATTAACATAAAATTCAAATGAAAATATACGGATAAAAGTTTAACAAAACATTAAAATAAAGTTAAACAAACAATAATTAAAAAGGTCAGAACGAAGAGTTGAAGAGGTAAAAAGGTGCACAAGTTTAGGGTATATCCTTTGATATACAGAAAAATAGGTATACAATCTTCTATATAGAAATCGGAAGGTATATATGTATATGTCTATAATCCTAGAATAGATTTTTGGTATAGCAAAAGAAGTTGATCAAAAAATGTGCTTTGTTTTATTTGTTACTTGCTTCACTTCTATTTTGATTTAGATTTGATCCATTAACATTCTATTCTATTTTTATATAGACACACGATCCTCTAGTTTTTAGATAAATAGGTATTCTAAGCTATATAGATATATATCTTTGAACCGATTTTTGGTATATCAAAGGAGCTGAAGATAAACTGAAACTTTGGTTTGTTTGATTTGTTACTTGCTTCACTTCTATTTTGATTTAGATTTGATCCATTAACATTCTATTCTATTTTTATATAAACACACGATAGATAAATATGTATCTTAAGGTATTTAGATATATATTTTCGAACCGATTTTTGGTATATCAAAAAAGCTGAAGTTAAACTGAAACTTTGCTTTTTTTGATTTGTTACTTGCTTCACTTCTATTTTGATATAGATTTCATCCATTAACATTCTATTCTATTTTTATATAGACACACGATCCTCCAGCTTATAGATAACTCAGGTAGCTTATCAGCTTAGCTGATTTAAGCAAATTTCCCATGTTTTATTTATTAGATAGGGCTCATCAAATGTGCTAAAAGCTCAGCAAATCTAGCACAAAATGTTTGTTTTTTTATCAGACCTTCGGAATATCGTTCATTAGATAACTGTTAACTTATCACATGGCCAATAAAACCTTCAATGTGATATATATTTTATATATATGTGCGTATTATATATACAAGAAAAACAGCTCCAAATTAGGCGCAAAAATGTGTCAAATAAATACGCAAATTTTGCTTTTTGGTCTAGCTAAATTATATTATATATTTCGCTCTAAAACAAACAAATTAGAGTTGATCCCCAAAATAAATAAAACAAAATAAAGAAAAACATAAAATAAAATAAAATATGAAACGTGCTGCTCATAAATTTCCGCACGTTTAGATTCAAAACGTGCCAAATTGTTGCCAAATATGAAAAGCCGCCTACAAAACACATGCAAATTTTCAAAGTCTACAATAATTCTGCTGTTATGCGTGTGTATGTGTGTGTGTGTGTGTGTGTGTGTGTACTTTCGAGGCCTGCAAACACGTTAAGCATAACAACAACAATAATCGAAGTATGAAAACATTTATAAAAGCGTCTCTGGCTGCTTTCCATGCCAATAAGCTTGATGCCAGCATTTGATGCCAATTACCATATTTACCGGAAAAAAAACATAAAAACAAGGCATCAAATATATATATAACGAATATTGAATACCCCTGCTGTCACTAAGTTATTGATAAACTAGTCTTAAAACACTTTTATGTGCTTTAGCTTGGGGCATAAAGTTTGCACTTGAATTTATCGACTTGACTTCACTTCACTTCCCTATCAATTACTTAAGTGGTTTTTTTCTCAGTGTAGGGATATAGGGATCCTGTAAAGTTTTGATATATATATATGGACTACATGTACCTGAAATATAATATATATACTAAGTTGGTTTGACTAAGAGAGCTTTAAGATACGGACTATAGTTGCCAAAAGAGAGTTGCAGATGGATTCATAGAGTCAGCAGATACATCTGCATATTCCAGATATTCTATCTTTCTTCCTCTATCTCATTCTCCATCTGTCTCTGTCTTTCCTTCTTATGAGTAACACAATTCCTACTCGAATCGTAATACCCTTGGAAAGTGTATTAAACTAAGTAATAATATGCAACATGGCATAATAAACGGGGGCGTTGAATGTCGCAACTTAAACTAAAGCGAGAAAGAGAGAGAGAGAGGTACAGCGGACGAGAGGGAGAGAGCGACATTTGAGGCTTATATGTATTCCGTAGAATTACTCGTAATACCCGCCGCATCGCATGGTTAGCCTTGTCCGGACAGTTGTCAAGTTCAGTGCCATTTGTGAGCTGTTTTTGTGACGCGTTTGTTGTAAATTTAAGAAAATCCGCTAAAGCGCTGAACTTTTTGCTTGGCTGCTGCAAATTGGGAAAGCAAATTTTATAAGCGGTAAAAGGAAAATTGGGAAAACTTTATGCAGCGCAAAATCAATATTTGTACAATGAGGAATTTAAAATTTATTCGCCTGCAAGAAGGAAAACGAAAATAATAAAAACAACAACAAAAAAATTTATCAAATAAAAATTTTTGTAGCTTTCCCTGTGCGTTGAATTGATTTAAACAATATTTGTTTTTGGCCATTGAAAAAGTTTCTTTTTAACCCCTCTGACTGCTTTTTCCATTTGCATTTGCAATTTGGCCAAAAAGTCTCACAGCATGAAGAGTCCTCACAGCAGAAGAGTCCAGCGACAACTTCAAAAGGTTAAAAGGCAAACAAGAAGCCAATTCCACAATTGCTTCTATCAAATATAAATATTTTGTCAGAAACAGACACAATTTTTGTTTAGAATTTGAAAATTTAACTCAAACTTAAGTAAAATAATTGAAAGCCGCTTGAAATATTAAAAAAAATGTATATAAATGCTGCTCTAACTTTATCCACGCTTTTAATAATTCAAAGTAACTCAATTTGTTTTCAGCTGCCAAAGATTCTTGAAATTCAAAGCAAGGCTTAAGCTGACTCATAAATACCCTGTAATTTTGACTAGAGTTGAAGGATATATCGATATTCATCGCGTGATTTCAGTCTTTGTCATTCTCAACTATGAAACAAGCTTTGCTTCTATCCCCTTCTCATCTCGTTTCCCCTCCAGTTTAACCCTTTAATGCCCCTTCAGTCTATCCCATGTCTAGAGGGTATAAAAATGGCATTTTTATGCAGCAAAGAATCAAAATTTATTGTTAACGGCTCCGACCTGGACACGCGTTGATCCAGAAATCAGAGGATGTGTGTCTGCTCTCGAGTCTCGAGACTCCATATTGATTTTCTGCTGGCCAAGAAGCCTCCCAACGTGGCCATAATCATATGTGTAGAAATATGTTTAGGGTTTTTAGGTTATGCCTATGCAGGACATGTTTATGTGTCCGCAGCGGCGCAACGTGGCCTAATAAAATTTCAGTTAACGAAAATAAACGCGTTGAGTTATGCAGCGGCCATTGAGCTGATGATAAGAGGGCAGCAGGCGGCTCTGAGCCTTGTGAGAATTGCTGGCCAAATGGCAACACCAGACAGAACTCAACTGCTGGAAACATTTAATAAAAATTATGTTGATTTCAGCAGGCAATTTGAAGCAGGCTCCTTGTACTCTTACAAGGATTTCACTTAAGGAAATAAATTCCAAAATGTATATGAAATGTCAATTAATTAACTGGAAACATAAATTACAAATTAGGTAGAAGAAATTTGATATCAGTGAAGTTTAGTCCAACTAATTTCATGTCCAGTTCTGTTAGAGTATCTCAGGTTCTTCATTCTCCCATTTCTTCCCTCATATGTGCAAATAATTCATTTAAAATGACTGCAACTATTTGTTTTAGACTTTTGCGGAACCTTTTTGTGCGTGCGGCACTCTGCCACTTCTTTCCAGTTCTTTCCACTTTTCCACTTCAGTGTGCGTTTACTTTTTATGGAGGCTTTCACTTTTCTTTGCAGACAATTTAAAATCGAGCAGTTTATCACCCAATAACCCAGAAATCTGCATTCACTGGGCTTCTGCCTCATCTTTTTGCCTCAAGTCTCCCAGATATATGGCAAGCTCGTAAATCATCATTTGTCAAGCTAATGTCCGGTCTCTGAGTTTGTCATGGTTAAGGGAAAACTCGTCGTCACACTAGGTCGACTTCACAGTTTATGTGGTAGTCTATCAGTTGACCCTGAACTTAGCCTGGAGTCCATCATTCATCGCAAGTTGTATCTGCCACGTTTGAGTTTTATTGCACTTGTCGAATCGGGAGTTCAGTTAATAAATAATATGTATATATATCTACTTTATCATATGTTGCCAGTCGTGCTTCAATGGCTCTGCAAGTTTTATTGTTACTCGTACAAATTGTAGCAAATTGAAGCGAAAGCGAAATCAATATTAAGTAGCCGCCGCATTGGCTGCCAGGCAGCTTCCTTCTGCTCCGCTGCCGTCGTCCTCGTGACTGTCTCCATGTCAAACAATCAGAACACAACGCATATGTCACAAGGAAAGTCAATCAGCATTCATGCGATGAACTTGTCAGGCAACAAGTTGAAAGAGTGTCACATGCTGCTGCTCCTGCTGCCGTATTCGTGCGATATCCTGACAATCTCCAGCCACATATTTGACAGCGTGTCCTTTTTTCTTCTCTCTCTCTCTCTCTCTCTCACTCTCTCTCTGATGTTGTCAATAACCATTGGCAGCTAATTATTTGGTCTGTCAAGCAGCGTTTAAGATAAACACTTTCAAATTTCCTGCGCCTGGAACTGACATTGATGGGCTGACAATCAAAGCGGGAACCTTTGGGCAGGTGGACTCTAAGGAGGAGGCAAAACAAAGGTAAACAGTAGGTTTAACCTTAGGGTGGCTCAGCTTTTCCTAGGTTTCATTCAAAAGGCTTTCAAACTGAAGCTTTTACTTAATCAAACGTTTATTCAAAGCAGCTGAGGTTTGTTCACCTTTTTCTAGAATTAACATTTTATTTAAAGCAGCTTTTGACTTATGTAAGGTTCAAGGAGGAACCAAAGCAAAGGCAAACAGAAGCTTTAAGCTTAGTAGTTCATATTTTGCATTAATTAATCATTTATTCAAAGCAGCTTTTGATTTAAGTAAGCCTTAAGCAAGAACCTAAGCAAAGGCAAGCATGAGTTCAACTTCTTCTAGGTTTCATTTGAAGTGCTTTCAAACTGAAGCTTTTACTTAATTAAAAGTTTATTCAGAGCAGCTTTCGACTGCATTCTGAATACCCTATAAAACTTGTGGTTAATTAAATGTGGAGCACACAAGCTGATTATAATTTTATCAGTGATTGCTGGGCCTGCGGCAGCGGAAACCGGAAGGAAGGCAACTTCAATTTGGCTGCCTGTCGGGCGCATGCAATTGACAAAATAAAGCACACAATACACACACACACATGCACACAATACACACACTCACACACGCAAACATACAGCACATTTTCAATCTTTTTTTGGTTCGTTTTATTATTGTTATTGCCGATGCCAACGCCATCCAATTTGAGCAACAATTGCTTCGACTTGACTTGGCCTTACCTTTCGCCCTTTAGCCCCTTCCTGATCCACCTCTAACCCCTTATGGTATTTTTTTTGCCTGCGAGCAGCTGCACTCGTTCCTTGTCAAATGCGTGAGTGTGTATTTATTTATATATCCACATAAACATATAAACATACAACAGATATATATATATATCGTATAGTCGTAAAAGGTATGGCCTGCCCTTGAGCGATGCCTTTTGAAGACACGTCTTGGGAGTCAAAATGGGTAATCACTGCTTCTTACATGATGCGGATTTCTTATTGTGATTTTGCTTTGAAAATTTACATAATGTGGCACTGTCTTCGTCTTTTTGTCAACACACACAGCGCACAACATACAGGAAATGCGCACTACTCCCTCTTTCATTCACAATTTACAATTTGTTTAAAGTGACGACTCGAGGGTAGCTGCCAGACACAAACAAAACTAATTTATGCAATGCACAAACAGTCAGACAAACAGACAGACAGACAGACAGCAAGACAGATAGACAGACAGGCACACACACCTTGAGCTGAAGATGTTGGACCCTTTTTCTGGCATTTGCATTTAAAAGAGCTGTCTTCGCAGCGAGCTTAACACCTTCCAGCCAACGCAGCGCCCTCTTAACCCTCTGCTGCCCTTGTGCCAAACAATTAGCTGACTGTTTACATAAATTCATGAAAGATGCTGGAGCCTGCGTTTGCGTAATTAGCAACGCTGTCCAGGTCAACAGGAAGGGAAGAGGGGAATCCCCTCCAGACTAGTTGTTGTGTCTCTTTGACTGTGGCACCTTGGCAGCAACTAAGTCAACAATCAAATCAGCTGCAGTCGCAGCTGCAATTGAAGATGCAGATGCACATGTGCACACACAGATACACACACACACACACACACACACAGATGTTTGTATGTCTTTCTTAGGTACTCTCGAGGTTTTCTTTTGTAGCCCCCGCCTGGTTTTTCATACCTCGCTCTTATGTTACATTTAGATTTGCATTTTTATTTAGCGCATAAGTGCAGCAGTTTCTCCCCCATTTCTTGTTTGTTCTTCTTCACCTTCTATACTATATATATATATATGTATATACAGATGTATCTGTATCTTGAAGAATGCATTCTTTTTGTTTAAGTTATGCATTCATTACGAGTTTGGATAAGAGCGTCGCATTCTCTTGCTTGGCTGGGTTCTTTTTTTCCTGCTTTGTTAGCCAGCCAGATTCACATGACTTGGCAATGATTATGTGTGCCCCGAGTAAGTTTATGGCCAGAACTGGGTCGAGAGGGGGGTTAGCCAGCTCAAGGTCAGCTTTAAGGGCGTACCATATAAGGCATTTTATGGAAGAACATTTAATGAGCCGCCTCTTAAATGTCATCATCTATAATTGAAAGCTTTTCACACGCGCTTTCCCAATGAATATCCATTCGAGCAGCTGCGAGAAAAACACACCAAGCTCCCATAATTAAATAAACGTCAAGTGGAAAATGTTTGTTCGCAAACCGAGTCCTTGTTTAAGCCCCACACGCTGGGCTGCTGTCACTTGTGGGCGGCGCAAGGACACAAAGGAAAGGACTCTGCGCAGCGAAGCAACTGTCATGCACTTTGCTGCAATAGCTTAAAGAAAATGCACTGCCACTGACTGAGAGCTAAATAAAGTGTAATCCATTGGACTATATGACACATTGCAGAGTGCAGTCAAACGTTATTGATGCAGTAATACCTTAAAGGAGCAGCAGGATTTACGACCACGTTGCAAATGGTCAATTGAAAACTGTCCCAGACGCTGCTGCAGTTGTGCTTTGAGCTGTAGCTAAGTCCAAATTGATTTCTATTCCACATGCTTATCGATTGTCTAATCGAAAGCAAGGACTAAACTTCCACAGTTGATTAACAATCCATCTCTAGTTCGATTTGGATGCACTGTTGCGTTTCCACTGCCTTTGCGTCCACACGTTGAAAGTTCAACTTTAGTTTGCTTAAATATATGTGATTCCTTTTTAGATCTATTATATATAACTTTGACAGATCCTTCAGGCAAACACCTTTATTTCAATTCGTTCGCACTTTTCTTAGACAGTTTCGTTGCTGCTGTTTTATTTTTGGCTAAAACCAACAAACGGCTTTCTTGGCTGACCAAGCAAAACGCTCAACGTCAACTGGCCATTTATAACAGTAGTTGGCTTCGCTAGTTACACGCTTCGCTCAGCTGTGGAATATATTTAAAGCAGTTGCAAGTCTTCAAACTATTGAGAGCTAAGAGCTTAAATGACTTTCGACAAGCTGCCACTGAACCGCTTGACAGATGCTGAGGTAAAGGTTTTAAGTAGCTTGAAATGCAAATTACGCGGTTATCAAATACGTTAAAAAAGACAGTTGATAAATGATAAAAGACAGTTGGCAGAAATGCCAAGTTAATTGATTCAATTGGAGAAATCGAAATGGCAGCGTGGATCAAATCGTATTTTGAGGTAACTTCGAGAGATATTTCAATGAGTTTTGAAATTGCATTTGGCAGTTTTTCTGTACGAAAAGTTGATGCAAGTATATTTAGTAGTTCTATCTTCTCTCTCTATATAGTTATATATGCTCTCTCTCTCTTTCTCTCTCTGTTTTTAACAAGGCAGTTCTTGTCTTGAATATGCTTTTATCCAGTAGAAACGCTTGTTAACTCTCTCAGACGCAAAGAGAGTTCTTCATGCCAAAATGTTTTATGAGGAAAAGTTGATTGGCCCTCTGAACATACTTCATGTTGCGATCTTACCAACTGATGAAATCGTTAGAACTTTGATGAAAAACGTTAACGTTAAGAAAGGTTAGGATTGTCTGATAAAACTATCTGTTAGTTTACAATAGCTATCAGTTTTTGAAGTACTCTTCGAATTGTCTGCTGAAACAGTCTAAACTAGAGAGAGAACTGCGAAGTGTGTTTGGAACCGGTTCATAATAAATACAACTGTTATCAGAGCTTATGCGATTCATATATACACATGTCTACGGCATGAGATTACCTGATAGCGCGACTGTCCTTATCTGCGGCAAAATTCTCGCTGATTCGCGTTCTCCCAAACTTGTTAGCAACGCTGAAAAAAAGCTGCTGACTCACGCTGATATTCACATCGAATCATGTTTCGTTGCTTCGTCGATTTGAGAGCATTAAATACCCGCTGGCTGAATCGTTCTGGTTCAGTATAGGCCGAAAAGTGGCAGAAAGCTGATCAGAGAATGTTCTTTTTAATATATTTGCTGGCCGCTGTGGCAGCTTTGCTGGCGTATTATGTGCACCGGAACATGAACTACTGGCGGAATCGTGGCATTCCCCAGGAACCGCCACATCCGATATTTGGCAACCTGGTCGGATTCAGGAAGACGCGCACTATACACGCCATTTTCGGGGAATACTACAACATGTTCCGTAAGAGTGGCTATCCGTTTGTGGGCTTTAACTTTCTGAACAAACGCGCTGCGTTTATTATGGACATAAAACTGGCCAAGAATATTTTGATAAAGGATTTCAACAACTTTGCGGATCGAGGACAGTTTCACAATGAGCGGGATGATCCTCTAACGGGACACCTTTTCAATTTGGATGGCAAGCGCTGGCGGGAGATGAGGCAGAAACTGTCGCCCACTTTTACTTCTGGAAAAATGAAGTTCATGTTTCCCACTGTGATCCGAGTATCCGAGGAGTTCGTCAAGGTCTTGATGGAGAACATTCCCGCTGAAGGATCTATCGTAGAAGTCAAGGATCTTAATGCCAGATTCACCACCGACGTCATAGGCACCTGCGCCTTTGGCATTGAATGCAGCACATTGCGCAATCCCAATACGGATTTCCGTAAGATGGGACAAAAGGTCTTCACCGACATGCGACATGGTATACTGATAACGGCACTCCAAATCAGCTTTCCGGATATGGCCAGGAAGCTGCGTACCCGCATTACGCCACAGGACGTACACGAGTTCTTCATGGGATTGGTGGACGAAACAATCTCCTACAGGGAAAGGGAGAAGATCAAACGCAATGACTTCATGGAGATGCTCATTGAGCTGAAGCAGAAGGGCAGCTTCACCATGGATAACGGAGAAGTGGTCAAAGGCATGGACGTAGGTGAACTGGCCGCCCAAGTGTTTGTCTTCTACTTGGCCGGCTTCGAGACCTCCTCCTCCACCATGAGCTACTGTCTATATGAACTGGCACAGCACACGGATATACAGGATAGACTCCGGGCAGATATCAAGGATGTGCTGGAGCAGCACGATGGGAAAATTACCTACGAAAGTATCAAAGCCATGCGCTACTTGAACCAGGTCATTTCAGGTGAGTTAGGAAGCAGCCAAGGACCAACTCGGATTCTAATTTCAAGTTCCAAACCCAACAGAGACTCTCCGGCTGTACACAATTGTGCCTATTCTGGAACGTAAAACTTTAAATGATTACGTTGTGGATGATAATCCCAAGTATCTGATAGAGGCGGGCACACAGATTATGCTGCCGGCGGCTGCCTATCATCGGGATGAAGATTTCTATCCGGAGCCAGACAAGTTCGATCCGGAGCGCTTCTCAGCCGAGCAAGTGGCAGCTCGTGACTCCGTCGAGTGGCTGCCCTTCGGCGATGGTCCCAGAAACTGTATTGGCATGCGTTTTGGCCAAATGCAAACACGCATTGGCCTGGCCCAAATGATAAGCAACTTTAAGTTTACAGTTTGTGATAAGACGGATATACCACTCAACTTTGATCCCAAATCCTTCGTCATGGGCACAATTGGTGGCATTTATCTGCGCGCAGAACGTGTTTAGAATTCAAATCTTTTAACTGATATAAAAGGTAGTCGATTCGATCGAGTTTGTCGTTGTTGTCTCTCGATGTTGTCATAGCTGTTTTGCCATATAAAATGCGAGTGGAATACAATATGACAATCATACATATGATTATATATATATAATACGTGTTTGCCTTTGTGTATACCTATTTGTATACATCCAGAAACAATCATTGTGTATATAAAACAAGTGTTTAACACGCCATGAAGTATGATTGATGGTGCTTATTTTTTCAATAGGGTAATTAAAATAATCCAATAATAAATGACCTTTTGTTATAATTATATATACACGCTTTGATATTATTTCAAATTGAACAGAATTCGTTTGTTCCGGAGAATAATACTGAAATTATATATAATTTTGTGTGGTATTGGAAACAGATCTAATCGGGTTGTTTATGGGCAATAAAACTATTGTAAAGTATAGATAAACAGAAGATATCTTTTAGGTTATTAAAAGCATTTTGAATCGGTTTTAGTTATAGATTAGATACGAAATGGAATAAGGGGTCAAAAGTTCAATTAGATTTCGAATTGAATGATATTCGGACTTAAGTGGCACCGATTGTCTTAAATAAATGATAATTAGTATAATTATAATTAATAGTTATTACCACAGGAAATCCTTTTATTCTGTTCGCCAAACAAGACGAACTTCTATCAAAAATTATAAACTGGGTTTTCCTTTAAGAAGTCTTAAATTGAGAGCTATATATAAGACTATTTCCTCAGCTATAAATGTATTTATGTTTCCGGTGCGTTTCTAGTTTTTTCTATCAGACATTTTCCTTGTTTTTCTGCTCACCTATATTAAATTATCATTCTGTACGGTAGTTTTTCTATTTGTTTTTCCTGTGGCAGTTTCAATCGGGCTTAAAACTTTTTGCCAAACATAAAAACAATCTTTTTCTTATGCCAGTTTATCTGCTCATCGTTTAACGCTTGAACAATTTTTACTTATTTACATTCGAACTGATTTAAAAAGAAAAGCTGCAGAACTATTTCCTCAATTTCCTCTGCCAAAAGAAAACCTTGCACCCCTCTCTTATATATGCATAGTTCCTGGCCGCATTAAATTCCAGAGGTTTTCCACTTTTTTCTTATTTTTCAATCAATACCCGTATAATACGCACAGAGTTGAGGTTTCTCTTATGGCGTGTGTTTTCTGCTGAATTCAAGAAAATTCTTTGCTGCATTTGTTTTCCCTTGGAAATTCACAGAACACAACATCAATTCTATGGGAATCTATATACACAGACAAAATGTGTGCGTAAACTAAATTTAACGATTTTAATTTCTGTTTTAATTATGTGAGAGAAAACATGGAAAAAGTTTATTTTCTGGTTTTTATCTAATGCCATCAGCACATGCAACTCGTGGAAAATGAGGCATGTGCAACAACAACAGCGGCAACAAAGTTCGCTGACATTTCCCTAAAGGTGTGCAATTTCCTATTTACTGTTCACCTTTTTTTCTAACGGTGCATTAGAGATACGTCATTAAAAATAATTTACACACATTTTGCGGTCTGCGCTCATAAAAAGAATTTTCTGAATTAAAAGTTTCGAAAAGCCGCAAATTTTTTAATTACAAAAGTTATTTAATACTCGAACGTTGACAATGTAACAGAAACAGTAAAAATTAAAAAGGTTTTCATGGAGTTTGCTGCACTAAAAGTTACCCTGTACTTAGCTCTACAGGAAGCACAGTCTGATTGACTTTTATGAATGAGATATTCAGAACTGAAATGCTGCCTATAAATCTAACCCTAACACTAACCCTTTTCAGTATCTTTATCAACATTATCACATCTATATTTATTATATACTATATATCAAGAATACCAGAAGCTATATCCCAAATTTCATATCTCTATCTCTTATAAGCTCTGAGATACAGAGAGGAATAGGGAAAGACAGATAAGACTCGACAATTGCTACTGGGAATATATATATCAAAAATATACATAATATATACTCTATAGTATCTTCTACCTGTTGCAAACATCTTTGTATATTTAATACACCTTCTTTTCAGATATTTATAGGGTATATTAATAACTTAATACGCAAACCACATGTCACTCAATAAGCAACATTTGCCTGCATTTGTGTAAAAAATCAAATTAAAAAAACAATAAAAATTGTTTCGTTTTGAATAAAAGTGAATAATTTATACGAATAACTGATGAATAGCCGTAAATTATTGGTAGCTTCATCTGGTCCATTGTCAGCAGTCGTTGACTTCTTTTGTGGAGCACCTTCACCAAAACTTGGCTAAAACAAAATTAATTACGGCTCTCAAGCTGAACTCATAAAGTGAAATATGTTAAAGGGAAATACATCAAATTTTTTGTTAATCAGGCAGAGGCTATATATATGTATATATAACACTTTATATTTATATATATATATATAATATATATATATAAAGTGTTAAGGTTGTTCAACTCGAGCATTGGGAATGCTTTTGATGATGCAATTTTAATAAGCCCAAATGCCAGGCAAATACCAGAAGAGTTGGTTAATTAAAGGCAGGCTTTTACTTTGAGATTTACCCAATTTGCAGAAAGTTCATTCCATCTGAGTGAAAAATCTCTGAAATTCAGTGCACTGTGAGAAAAATTTGAAGATGTTAACCAGCTTCCCACAATTTCCAATTTTAAACTACTTTTATTCGATGAAAATCAATTTCTCTAAGCTTCAGAATATTTGCAACTGTTTTTATTCATAAGTGTAAAGTACACTGCTTTTTTCTCGCAGTGCATGCAGTTTGTCCCAATCACATTTCATATTCAATTTGCCATCAGGGCAGAGGCATGGAGGATCAACAATCAGGAGCATTCCCATAGCCTGCAACTACACCCACTGCACCCATTAGCTGCCATTACACACGCACACACACGCATGAGAGCAGCAACATAAGCCTACGACATTTCGGCAACTGGAAATGCAATTGCTGTAGCAACAGCAACGGCAGCTGCCGCAACAGCAACAGTTGCAGCCAGAAACGGAAGCATTTTCTCGTTTTTGCGTATAATATTCTTCGACATTTGATTATTTTGTAAGCATGTGCGGGGGCGGAGTAGCCGAAAGAGAATGAGGGTGGGGTGGGGGTTGGGTGGTGGGTGGTGGAAGAGAGTCTCTGCCAGTGGATTAATTGCATTTGGTTGGATGTTGCCAGTGCAAAGCCAGTGAAAGCACACACGAGCATGAACATGAAAGCAAAAACCAAACAGAGCTGAAACTTTGTTGACAACTTTGCTTGGCATTTTTTTTATGAGTTTGTTTGTTTGTTTTGGTCTTTTTTTTATATATGTTTTGCCAGAGATCCGCTGACCATTGAAGACATGAGATATATCTCATATATGAGATATGAGATATGCGTATTTTGCATGCCTGATTGAGGCTGTTGCTGCTGTTTGTTGCTGCTGTTGCTGCTCCAATTTGCGACACGCCAGCGGCTGTTGTTGCCGCTATTGTTGCTGCCACACTTCAGCAACTTCCACTAGCGTTGCACAAAGAGTTATACACTCATACACAGAGTACCACTCCATACACACACACACACACACACAGTTAGAGCTGGGGTGCTGCTGTGTTATGTCGCTAATTTAAACTCTGCCGTGTGACGGCGGCAATTCCAACTTCAGTTCACTTTACGACGCGTCGCCGCGCGGTTGCACAACTCAAAGCGACTTTAAGAGCACATCTCGTAGACCATCTGTATATACTTAAATGTATATATATACACAATATAAAGGTTATAAATCAAAAGTGTTACTTTAACAAGAATTGCCAAAAGGAATACAAAAAAACTTTAAGCCAAAATGTGTGTTACCCTGTGCTGACCATATGTGGTCCAAGTCGTAGTGTTTGCCAATAGTTGAACGCATTGGCCATAAACTTTTGTGGCACTGGACACGCGCCTGCTGGTCATTTATCATTTGGTCAAAAGAAAAGAGAAAAAAAAACATTAAGCCAATTTCCATTTTGCTTTTGACCCATAAACAGCAAACGAGCACAAAAAAGCAGCCCCAAAAAACATTTACATGTTGCGTTTTTTATCTAGATTTTAATAATTTAAACCATTTGAAATATGCAAAGGTAAAAGACTCATAAAAATATAAAGAAATAAATAAATAAACAAAATGTTATTTCGTCGCGGTTGTACGTATAATGTGGAGCAATCGACGCGACATTATGCAAAGGTAAAACATTGCATTGCATTTACGAGTATGAAAAGTATTTAAAATGTACGTGCCCCAACCAAAAAGACACAAGCAAACATATATACATATATATATATATATCTTATAGTGTGTGTGTGTTTGAGTATGTGCCGCAAATCGTTGGCAGATGGAAAGTATTGAAAGAGTACAAAGAGATGCAAATATCTTTGAACACTTTCGTCTGTTGTTGAATAAACTATAATTATATATACATTTATAAGTGGATTTTCTTTCATTATAAATAAAGCCTAAGTACTTAAGTGTTATAATGGCTTTATAACAACCAGTTCCACCTTTCTGAGCAAAACAGATTGCGGCTTATCCCTCTGCATATGTGTCCATTAAGGAAAAGAAAAGGATAGAATTTGTACAAAGTTAAGTCCCAATTATTTCACAATAACTTAAGTCTACAGACGTCTTAACCCAGTCTAAGCTGACAGTTGAGAAACTTTGCAAATTTGCTGAATTTTGAGATGTTTTATTCATTTTAAAGCAAAATTCAGCAGCATATGTTAAGCAGGTTTCAATTAACATGCTCCAGCTCTCGCTTATATAGAAATCAACTACGAGTAATCTCTTCAATTAGTCATAAAGGGATTACAGAGGCTTTTCAGCGGGACTTAAGCCTATGCTGCTCACATCCTTTATGCTAGATTTCAATTAAAATTTGCACAATGCCCACATCGTAATACGACTAATACCCTCACAAAAGGAACCAAAATTTCCATGGAAAATGCAATCAGTATTGGATCAATAAGCGTACCGCAACAATCAATGGGATTTAAGCGTTGCAGGTACAAAGAAGCTTGCAGAGGATAAACAGAACGAAAAGGGGAACAGAGCAGAGAGAAAATACAATAAAAATAAAGCACATAAAGAAAACTTAAACATTAACTTGAAACTTGGCAGACTAATTTACTAAATATTTAAAATTAATTTATAAATAAATGGAAAACCAAATGAAAAACTTTTAAAAAAAACTTCAAACAAATTCGAACAGAAAAGTTCAGCAATCAATTTCATTGATAAAAAAAGAAATTTCAATAAAATTGCCTTCTTAGCTTAACTTTAATGATTTGTTTACGTTACGCGGTTTGTATTGAATAAACACCAGAAGAAAATTGTCTAAATATTTGGCCAGGGAACATGCCCAGAACTCAACAAATTAGAAAGCAATCAGATTTATGTTCTTTCACACCGACCAAAAGAGAACCGGAGAAATACTTTTAGATTGTCAAAAACAAAAACCCCCATAAATCAAATCAAGTAAATGAAATCTTTTAAATGGGTCGCGTGAAATTTAACTTCACTCTTGACCGGACCAACAACACTAACAACAACAACAGCAACAATAACAGTAGCAACAATTGTAATTACACAGCGCAGAAATAATTAAATTATGTTTTATAGCGGATCTTAAGACTTTGTTGCTGTTGTGGCAGCCACTATAAGCATGTACTTGCCTCCGTCCCACTGCATGTGTAATAACTGTAAAGAAAACTCAAGCACAAGCATTAACCCACACACACACACGCACAAACCTAGAGCTACAGCCAACTACACACACCGTCAACTAATGCGAGTTTAACAATTTTGTGGTCGTGTGTAAGTCTTGTTAAGCCAATTACATGCGCTGCCTCAGACCCAGTCCCAGACCCAGACCCAGAGACAAAACCCAGAGTCAGAGCCACAACCAGACTTAAGCCAAACAGAAATGAGGCTGGGCCCTCGGGTGCTGCCAAGAAGTTGTCTGCTGGGAAAGCAAAACAAACAGCAACTAACAGCGGCACAAACAAAACAAACCAAGATGCAAACTTAGAATCATCTTGATAGACACTAAGCACTGCTCGACTTGGTTATACTCTATCTATAGTTTTTCATGCAGAGATACAAATAAATTACTTACTTTTTATTGTTATATCACTGTTGAAAACTTTTTAACGATTCCTTTTAACGAACTCGATAGAAACACTGTCTATCGACTTGCCACCACTGAGCCGATAACCTACCTGTTACTGAAGCTTGACTTTAACATCCTTATTACATGAATTCACATCTCTAGTTTACATATGAAATGTCCTAACTCGATAACGAACTCGATAGGTACGTTGCGTATCGTTTTGCCACCACTGACCCGATATACCTATAAAGTTAACATCCTTCTTACATAAATTCTTCCACTGTACATATCTACATTATGTAGAAAATCAACCATAATCTACATATACCCTAGGCGAACTTTGAATTACAGAGTATTGAAGCGCAGCAGGGCAGAAAAACTGAAATTAAATGTCATTTCAATGTTGCGGCTAGAGATCTCCTTGGTTCAAAGTTATTGTATTTGGGTAAGATTGTCAACGAAATTGCATTTTTGGGTGGCAGCTGGCAGTTGGCTGTCAAGCAGCAGCCATTTCCGGTTTCAGAGCTTGGCAGCTTCCGTTGCAATAATGAAAATGATTGAAAAATTGTGTGCAATGAAGTGATTACAGCTTGTAAGCAAATGTTTGCTAACAATCTGCCACAAGACATTGAAACAAATTGTGGCATATTGAGCAATTAGCACACACAAACACAAAATGCTCGCTTTAAAATGTAAACACATCCACCCAAAAATGTTTTGGCTTCTGTGTGTGTTCTGTGTACGAATATCTTTGTATCTGTGTGTGTGTATCTGGGAGTGAACGGTTACCGCAGAATGTTTAATCTACAACCACAACTAAACTTTAGCAGCTTTTAACTTGAGCTGGCATTTTCCCCTCTTATACCATCGCCATCTCTCACCCAATTTTCATTATGTGATTCTCACTCTTTGCAGAGCTCCGTCACTTTGTGTAATCTTGGTGTGGGTGCCACATTTGGTGAATCAATACTACACGACCTGCCACGAGACAGCACCGTGGTGACGAAGACAACCTGTGAGCTGCTGCGCGTCGAACAACAGGATTTTCGACTCATCTGGGAGGTAAGTAGACGAGTACAGGTGTGTATATATATAGTATATACATTAACTTAAGGACACTACAATTCAAGTACATTGTATTCTGTAAGCTCAAATGACACTAGCTTAAATTGAAACTTTGATTAAAAACAACATTGAGGGGAACTATCAATAAAGTTGTCAGTGATTTGGAATCATAAAAGCTTTGACTCACTTGAAGTTGCATTTAGTTTAATTAAACCGACTTAAGCAATAAAGGCTTTACTAAACACTTGCTTTAACCTTTCCTTGGAGCTTTTATGGCTGTACTCCTTATTAAAAACATAATCCACCTTCAGCTAGTGTCATGACCTGGCGAAGGCGTTGAAAGCGTTGCTTATCTTAAGAATTTGTTGGGATGCTCATTAAAATTAAGACCCACCCTTACACACACACACGCATCCGCACACACACACCGAGTCATGTTAATGAGCAGCTGTGTGCTTTGAAGCAGGAGTTTCTTGTCTTCTTGACTTGGTCGAGACCATTTGCGGTATTTGCGTCATTGTCAAAATATTTAATTAAAATTTCAATTAACAATTAATGATGCAACCGCTGACTAGGTACAATATATTGCCTCCTCATATACCCTTAAATGAACTCAAAGGACCCAGAACCTGTCCTTCCCTCGAAAGTGTCTTAAAGGGAAAGAAAACTGCTGACTAATTGGGCCAACTTGTGCTTATTTATTGGCGCTTTTTTCTGTCAAAGGCAATTACCAAATTGAATTAAAGTCTAATGACAAGTCGGACAGGCTAATCGATTGGTTCGGGCACTGTGTGTACAGGTTGTACTCCAATGAAAGGACACATCAATATAATTAGAATGTGGGTATAACTATAAGTGTATTGATATTCAACAAAGTTAATTAAATTGAATGCGGTGGGAGAGAGTGAGAGAGAGACTATGGAAATTTACTTACTTGAAACTAGCTTTCAGCTTCAGAACCCAATTCAATCTTCTACAATCAGAGACCATTATATTTGCATTAGATTTGGCTTGTGAGCAGAACCCCAATGAAAGCCACAGAAATTTGGCAACAAAGTTTTCAATCCCAATGACAATATACCAAAATGTTTGATAGACAAGCCCACAAAAGGAATACACACACACCACACACCACACACACACACACACACACATGGCTTAACATAGTTGTGAGTTTATAAAAGAAATTTCCTTTTGTGTGTGTGTGTGGGGTCTGACTGCTACACAGAAAGATATATAGAAACGAACTTGCCTCTTGGGAGCAACAATACTCGCACATTGAATGCGAGCACGCACAAAAGGTATAAACCACACACACACACAGGATGAATGAATGCATATTTACCTTTTGGGTAAAAAAAAAGATACTTCCAGAATGTGTGGAGTAGAGGGATGAGAGGGCAGGAGTAACCTCAAATTGTGGCAACATTGGCTAACCCACTAAGAAAGAGAGAGAGGGAGGGAGTAAGTTGCGTCAGTGCAGCTGGTTAAAGGGTAGCAATAACAAAGTAGCTGCAACACGCAGCGCAAACATACTCCAACCAGACGTATACGCAATGTGCAACAATGAAGCTAAGCGCTTGCCACTGCCACTTCCACAACCAATTCCAGCATCCAAAGCTTGTGCCATAAAACGTTGCAATCGTCTCAGTTGCCGCAACGGGTGCCACTGCCACTGGTGGCGCCGCTGCTGTTGGTAAATGCGATAAAATCAGTTTAAATTGAAAATATATAACACGAAGAGCTGTCACTGCAAATTTTCGCACTCAACTTGTCCCGTGTTGTGTGTGTGTTGAATTTGTTGTGTGTGCTGTAAATGCCACGGTATAGTTTGATTTGTGCGAAGAAATGTACTCTTATTGAAAATTTGCTAGTAATAGGAAATAATAGTTAACTGCAGATGCCACAGGGTTAGGCTCAGCTGAGCCACAGAGTAATCGCCTGATCTGATGAGGTTAGCCTAACCTAATACAAAATAGCAATATATATATACTCGATTCGATTAAGAAACGAGTGCTTTAGCATTAGGCAACTCTGATTTCTTGGAAATTTATATGCAGGCATTGCCAAAATCCCACTCCCAATTGAATTTGGTTTGCGGCGCTTTGAAAATTCGCTAAAATGCCTGAAATTTGCGTGGAAACGCAATTATTTCAATTTGGGAAAACACTCACACACACAGACAGGAGGTAGCTGTCAGTGGAAATTAGAGGCCCCACGAAATGTGGTAGATTGCAATGGAAATTTGAGAATCTATACGCGTGCCGACTGCATTTACCCGGCGGCTAACTCAATTACAAATTTTACTTCAACCGAAAGCTTTAATTCTGATTTTAAGGCCAATCGATATTTAGCTGAGGCTTGGCGAATTTCATAAGTTTGATATACCGAATAGAGTTGAAAAATGACCCTGTTGCATGGCAAACATGTGGTATACGTAATGCACAGTCCATAAATAATAGAAAAGCGCAAAGGAATTTCGTATGCAACACATGCAACACGCTGCCCCAAACAGACCTTGCGACGGCGAGTCCAGGGACCAGCCACATGTGGTTATTTATTTATGCACAAACGCAGGTTGCACATCTGCAACTGTACTCATAAATTAGAACAAGATGTGCACACACACGCACACACAGCCCAATACATTAACACGGCAATTAAAAAATAATGTTGTGCATTTACAATGCAGGTAAAATATATAGAAACAGCAGCGCGAAACAAAGTAAATTGAGATATAATTACATACAATTAATTTTGTAGGAAACTTGCGTAATTGATAATAATTAAAAGGAATACTTGAGTTTTTGATTTGATTGAGTCGAAAGTTGTAAATAATTAAAGGAGTGCTATTTAGACAATTATATGCTTAATTATTTGTGCAACTTCAAGAGTTTTTCTTGAGTGTTTCAACTGAGATTGCGATTGAATAATTGAAACTACTTTGAGAAATGCATAAAAATAAGTTTATTGAGATATGGCATAGTATGATTTGAGCTCTAAATAAGACTCAAAATAGTATTTGTAATTATAATATCTATTAAAGCAATTGTAAATGTTTCGTATGATTAATTATTAGTGAAATTTCTTGAGTTCTTATTAAGAACTGTTCATTGATTGCAATGGAATAATTGAAGAGCATACAAATAAATTTATTGGGATATGGCCTCTTATGATTTGAGCTCTAATTAAGACTCAGAGTAGAATTTGCAATATTAATTGCTGTTGAACTAATAACAGCTACTTGAGTTTAGCTTTGTATTGTAGTTATTAATAAGGCCAACCCGCTGCGCTGTTCCAATCTTACTCAAAGGTTGAAAACACTTCTCATAGTCAGACAATGCAGTGAATTGAAATTCTCAATACTTAATTAAAACGTCGTCCTTTGTGTCGAGGATTATGAAGCTAATAAGCTGTAACACCTCTAGTATACAAACAAAGGCTTCGCACACAGCCGGCTTTTAATTAAGCAGCCTTACCACATGGCTTATTGCATGGACAAATGGCCAATAGGGCCAAATGAATAGTTCCATTAACCAGGCAGAGGCGTCAGTGCTCTCCTCAGGGTTCGAGTACAGTTCGAATATTGTTCTGAGTGTTCTCTATTGTTTTCAAGGCGAAGGCGAAAACCAATTGAAATTTCCCCTTCTCTCACTCTCTCACACACACTTTGATATCTAACGTCTATTCGAGTGGCCTGCTGTGCGTTTGATAAGCGAACTGAGTTTAATTAGCGTAGACGGCAGCGTCGCAGTCCGCGTCCGCGTCCACGTCGACGTCAACCGCTACGTCGCTGCTTTGTGCTTATCAAAGCACAAGTGTTGCCAGGCTTTATGGCGGAACGTGGCAAACATTCTTGTCATGCGGGTAGAAGTCTGCCCTTGCCCTTGCCCACTTTGAGCGTTGATTGTTTTATTATTAAAATGGTAACCGTAATGAGACAGCAAATGTGTGTAAATGGGCTGTAAATAGCAAACGATTTGCGTGCACTTTGGCAACCCTAACAAAGTTGTTGCTGATAAGACGGCGCTTACCGCACAATAATAAAATAAAAACAATGAAACTTTTGCAGTGACAAAACGCTCGTCAAGTGCGACCCAAGTTTCCACTCAGCTTATCACAAGTTACCTGTGCCAATAAAGCAACAAAAACTAAACAATGTCCAAAGATTAAAGAGAAAGTTGTGATAAGAAATAGTAGACAAAAAGAAGATAGAAAACGTGCAAATGTCAGCTGTCGATTTGAGACAGAAGCAGCGGCTACAGCGCCAATTCCAGCGTCGTTCTGGCCAAATTGTGGCCAGCGATGAGGCAACCTTGTGCACGTTGTTGCGCTATCGGCGGCACAGTGATAGTGACCAGCAGCTGTTGGCAACCGCAGCAGCAACTGCAACAGCAACTGTTGCCACTACAATAGCTAGATCTGGCGCCACTTCCGCCGCCGTCAAGCTGCGCCGTTGCATGCAACGCCGCGAACAGCGCCCACAATCAACAGCCTTTGAAATGAGCAATGTACGTGTCTAGTGTGAAATGAACAAATTGCAATCAGCCATAGAAACAGCAACAATTAGAAGAAGAATAATGAAAAAACTACAGAAACAACAACAATAACTATTGCTATAATTAATTCCTATAAATAACTACAGCTAATTATCAAACAATCGATTTTGAATTGCAGAAAAACAAGGAGTTGATGAATGACCTTATAACCAATTGCAAATTGAAGAATGGTGAGTAAAAGAGCAGCAAAACAAGCAAAAAAAGGACCTCGCACATTATTTGCATTCAATTAACACAAAAGCAAATCAATTAAACGCTTATGAAAACCTATTATAAATGCATTTATCAGCGAAAAGTAAATACAAATTATTTGCCTACCCGCAGGCGACTGGCGATTTAATAAACTTTCGTTAATTAAACAATTATTGAATCTGATTTCATTTGTTCTAGGTTTTGGTCCTGGCATCCAACCCGCAGTTGCCACATCCCCCACGAAACGTCCACTGAGTCCGGATCATCCAAATCCAGCACTACCTATAACCGAGGTGAGTATACAGAGTGTGTGTGTGAGGGGGGTGTGCGTGTGTAACTACCGTAAATCAAACGTATCTTAAGCCCGCTTAAGATTTTACTTTGATTTCGTGCCTTGGAAGTCGATTAATTTATCGATATCACTTTTATAGTACTATAAACTTTGGTTTCTTATGTTCATTTCAGAATCCGAGTCCTGCTATGAACCGCATGGGCTGGGCCCTAAGAACATTGTTGGTAGTCGATAACTCAAGCTGTTTGAAGGATCGTAAGGTTTGTTTTCACATTAACTTAGTTTAAAGTAATTTGCTCACAATCTCTTTATTTACTTTGCAGGTCTCTGGCAAGTTAATCCGCAAATGTGCGCCAGGAACTGAGCTAGTGGATTGGCTGGTGAACCTAGCGCCCATTGTGCACACACGCGCCCAGGCGGCGGGCATGTGGCAGGCTCTGCTCGAGGAAGGTGTACTGACACATGGTGAGTGACATGCCCAAGTGGAGGCGTGCCAGGAGGATGAGGGAGTGTTGCAATAAGTGCAGTAATTAACACATTATACAAACAACTTTAACACATTGTTGCACTTTGTTGTCTTTGCAGTGAACAAGGAGCAGCCATTCAAGGATAAATGCTTTCTCTATCGATTTCGCTTAGATGAGGAGGGCGGCGCACCTACTTTGGGCGTACCTTCAACTGAGGATCTCAATACAGCTAATGACCACGTACGCGAGGCATTAAGCGCACTCTTTCAACGTGGTCCAGATGCCACTTTGCGCATGATATTGCGAAAACCGTAAGTCCAATATTTATTGTATTAAACGCATTATATAACAAATCCCAAAAGTATGCAACAAATATTTTATTATTGTGTTGCACTGTGCATGGAAATTCATTCAAACTAATGAATTTCTATGCGGTTTATAAGAAAAACTTATGAGTCATCAAACTTATGCGATAGAAATGTTTACAGAGCTAAGTGCTGTTAAGTTAACAGCAACGCCTTAAGGAATATATTTCATGAGAGGAACCATTGAAACTGTTAAGTGGTGCGATAGAACTGCTAACAGAGCCAAGTGCTGTTAAGTTAGCAGCAGCGCTTTAAGGAATATATTTTATAAGAGGAACTTATGATATTGATATGGGATGCGACAGATATTTTAAAAGTTTAGTTAACAGTGACGCATTAAGAAATATATATTATATATTTTAAATTTTACAAGAAAAGCTTATGAATTGTTTAGCTTATGCGACAGAAATGTTAACAGAGGCAAGATCTGTAAAGTGAACAGCAGCAGAACCTATGAAACTGTTAAGTGATGCGATAGAACTGTTAACAGACCCAAGAGCTGCTAAGTTAACATTATCGCTATAAGGAATATATTGTATAGCAAACTTTATCACAGAAGCTGATCTCTTACGACTATTTGCAGAAGCCTTCTATATCTCTTATATCGAACGTATCGTCAATTTATGTATTTTCTATATTTGAACAGTATTTAACTTGCATTTTATTAAGAGCTTATGGTTGTTATTCATTTATGCCTCTAGTTAGCTTTTATATTGAGTTTTCTACACAATCTGCATACTGCATCAATGTCAGTCATAAAATATGTCAATGGATTTTCCATTACTGCAGAGGGAAAAGCACATGTCAAGCAGGCAGACGCACTGAGCGTATGATTGATAGATGTCTGGCTTGGGCTGCCAATTAGTTGCATTGTCGAATTCAAAATCAAGCTACAATTGTATCTACATGTTTGTTTTTAATCAATTCACACACACACCCACACACACACACAGCTCACATGAACGCACACCCGAGGAACTGGAATTGGTATTTGAGGAACTCGTACACATAGCCGCCCTCTCGCATCTATCGACCAGCATTAAACGAGAATTATCCTCGATAATTGTATTCGAAGCCCACGCACAGGCGGGCACCATATGTAAGTACATACATACATACATAGATATATATATATATATATATATGTAGTACCCCACCATGTAATCAGTTCTCAAATTGAAAAACCGAAAAACCATTATCATTAATTAACTGGCAATTGGTTAGCAATAATTAAGCAAACTTTGTACAAGTTTTTAATTCAATTTCATTTGAAAGCATTTCAAGCTAATTACGCAACAATTAATGAGCTACAAAAATATTTTGCTAAACTCTTTTTAAACCTTTTTTCCTACTCTTTTTATATACTCTCTTTTACGCTCCATTATATAAATGTCAACAATACGAATTATAGTATTCAATCAAGGCGACGAGGGCCGCTCCTGGTACATATTACTCAAAGGATCTGTGGACGTTGTGATACATGGCAAAGGGACCGTTGCCACTCTGAAGACTGGCGATGATTTTGGCAAATTGGCTTTGATAAACGACGCACCCAGGTAAGACTTGAACTCTTTGAAGAAAAATTACCTAAAATAAGTAAAAAATTGCCAAAAACAAGTCCTTGCGGAGCCATTAGAAAATTGTACCCTTAAAACATTTTAAGCTGTCAGTTTCGTTGAGCTAAAAGAAACTTTTTTTAGCCAAAACTTTCTAGACGGCAAAGCAGCAGCCATCAACAATTCTCTTTATATCGTTTTCATATCTTTGCACAGAGTTAGGCAGCCTCAGCATCAGCCTTGAGCCTTTACACGAAAGAGAGTACAATAATAGTTTATACTGGTATATCACAAACGATGGCCAGAGGACACAATGGACCAACATCTAACAAGTGCGCCGAGTAATAGCGTTAGACACTTTGTTGCAGATGCAACAAAGATAGCACCAATACAACAATAAAAGGGCCAGCAACAACTATGACAGATAACAACCAGCTATTGTGTGGCATTTATTGCCAACAATTGAAAATTGAAACAAAATATTGGCCGCAGAAAATATGCTACAATTTGCTTAGAATTTCTTACATATATTTTATTGTGTGTGCGTGTGTAAGTGTGTGTCTGTGTGTGTCTAACGGAGTGTTTAAAGTTTAGAAAGAGGTGTTAAGCAATTGTCAGTTTTAGATACTTTAGAAGCAATTTAAGTTTCCAGTTCATATTTCCAATTAAGTAAATAATTGGAATTGGCTAAACAAAAGGCATTTCACAAGATATTTTCCGTGTTTTTCGACATTTTCCTTTTCCAACACTTTAATTAACTCAACAAACAAGTGCGAAGGTTTATTAAATCTTTAAGGTTGATTAAAAGCTGAAAATATAGCATAATGTTAGCTATAATTCGAAACGGTTATGAATCGGTTATGCGTTGTTTCGACTAGTTTTTATGCCATTTATAAGTTGGTTTAATTACCTTAGTTAAATATAGAATTTATTGTAGTTGTCTGGAAACATTAAAGATTAAAATAATTACTAAATAATCAGATTAGAGAATTCAATATTTACCCAAGCTTAGAGAATTCAGAACTATAAAAAAAGCTGGTGAAATTATAAACTCTTTGCAATTAAAAATGAGCTTGTGGGTATTAAATACAGCACTTTAATTATTCATAAAAGCACTTTATATTCATGTTGAATATCAAGTGAAAAAAGGCAAAAAGTGCATTTCCCTGCAACGTTAATTATTATCAAAATATATACAATATATAAAAAAAGGCGTGCATATATTTTGCGGATATTTGCATTGAGTGTGTTAAAAAATTAAAACGCACACAAAAACCATTGTGGGCTTTAAAAGCCACGCCCCCATCGTCAGTTGGGAAGTGTGTAAACAGAAGTAATTTGCATTGATTATCAGGCAGAGTTCGATTAAGTTTAATTGAATACAGGAAAATGCTTTTCAATCTACGTGAAAAGCAAAAAGATGTCAATTTGTCAATTTGACTTTATGCAAATCTCAAAACTATATTCAATTTATGTGCAGCAGCAGGATACGAAGTACAAAACGAGTGAAAGAGTGAAAGAGACAGGCGTTGGCGAGAAGAAGTTGTGAAAATTGTGTCAAAACTTTGACAAACTGTAATTAACAAAATGCATTAGGGCAAAACATAATTTGCAAGAAAATTTGTGGAAACTTTGTTTGTAAACTCGACTGGCAGCAAATTTTGTTGCAACTTTTCGTTAATCTAATCTTAGACTGTGCATAATTGGAATATTAAGTATACGTAATAAGGATTTCATGCTATTTACAGAGCTGCCACAATCGTCCTGAAGGAGAACAATTGCCATCTACTGCGCGTGGATAAGGAGCACTTTAATCGCATCCTGCGTGATGTCGAAGCCAACACACTGAGATTGCAGGAGCACGGCAAGGATGTTTTAGTGCTCGAGCGTGTGGCCAAACAACGTGGACAACATTCGGCATTCAAGTGAGTGGCAATTACCCTATAGCTCCCCCCTCCCCTAATCCTCATCAATTTTGAATGTCTCGCAACAAAAATTTTAATTGAATTCGAATAAGAAAACGCTTAAATTTAATTGCCATTTTAAGGCCTAGTTAGACGTGACTGAAATTTAATATTATGCAAAAAACGCACAAAATAAAAACCTTTCTCAGATACACCGTGATGTCGGGCACACCAGCCAAGATGCTGGAACATTTGCTGGAGACGCGTCTGGGGCAGACGGTCAGCGGCATGGATCCCTTCCTCGACGACTTCCTGCTTACACATATCGTATTTATGCCTGTGGTTCAGCTCGTCGACGAACTGGCTAACTAATATCCTTTTTCAAAACAAAATTTACAAAGTATATCAACTTTGATATGTCCTTTAAAGGGTTACACTCTTATAACTCTAATAGAACTTAAGAATCCAATCAGAATTCAATCCTTGAGGAAAATCCATCCATAGTTCCATCCAAAATACTTGTATGGAGGAATCTTTCATGGGGTTAGAAGCTGATAATACCAGTATAACTTAAGAGTATATCGAAAAGAGTCCTTCAGGAAGACCAGGGTTACTCGTTGATAGCTCTAATAGAACTGAAGAATCTTTTAACAAAGGAAACTCAAAGAAAGTCTTCATAGAATAGTTCCATGGAGATATTCTTCATGGCGTAACACGAACCTAAGAACATACCTCAAAGAGTCCTTTAGGAAGGACTATCAGACACTTCTCCCAAACTGAAACCTCTCTCATAGGTGTACACACAAGTAGCTCCCTAATTGAAACGTCCTCCATAGGGATACACGCTTTTAGCACCCAAATGAAGATGTCCTGCGTAAGGCACACGCTCTTAGAATTCCCATAGAACTTAAAGACAGATTCCTTCTGAAGGGTTAAGCAGCCTTCCTACACAGGACACACGCCCACAATTCCCAAAGTTGGTCTGTTAACACACCTAAACATCGCTGATTAGGGTTCTGCTCCTTGCTTCCTTTGGGACTGCCCCTGATTTGGTTATAAATCAAGGCGAAAAAACGAAAAAATTATGCTAGATTTAATTGAATTTCTTTAGGCCGCGTTTTATGCATGCGTGCCACGTGGCAGAGCTTAACTGTAACTTGAAGCTGCCACCAATGCCACTTAAAAGACTTCAGTTCAAAAATGCAAACGCTTCTCTGCCCAGTTGCCAGTTCGAGTTGCCAGTTGCCAGTTGCCCGTTCGAGGCGCAGTTTAAAGGTTGCCACAGGAGTCACGTTCGCTCTGGAGGGCGCAGGGCTACAAACATATCCACAGCGACAGTTTAAGTGTTGGCAGCATGCAAACCGCACACACACCACACACACAGCCCAACAACACACACCACACACACAACACATATGGTCACGCCCACACATGAGGGAAGCATGAAGTCAGGTTCGTGACTTGAAGATGTCAAGATGAGAAGGAAAAAAAAAGAAGTGAAATGAAAAAAGGGAAAAAATGTAACTGCTAACGAGTAGCACTTCTCTGCGGGAGGGTGGTTAAAGTAACTGTTAAACTTTCTCTCTGTTGCTCTGAATTTGGCAAAACAAAAGCCACAATGAAGTTCAAACTGGTCCACACACACACTCACACACAGACACACACGCAGCCATAATACGAAGGTCCTTGGGCATTGGGTCAACAATTTGGTTATATGTATGTATGGGTGGAGTATGAGCTGGGTTTCACTTGTAGCCGTTTCAATGATGCTTGAAACTAATCTCCAATCTGCATTGGAATACGTGATGTGCTTAATAAGCAGTCCGAATCCAGCCAGGAGCCGGCTGCCAGTCAGCAGCAATCCTCTGCCCAATTTCAGTTGTTGTGCGTGCCAAAGCGACAGATTTTTGTTTCTAAGGATCTGCTTAATAATTCCAATTGGTTGGGTATCCTTAACTGCTCTGCACCTTTCATTGTGATGCGCATGAAGAGGCACAGACACCCGAGGATCGGGAGTACATTATCAACTTCAAGAAGCGGGTCATCCAGTTCATGCAGAAGTGGGTCATGGCGGTGCGTCATGCGGCCTTTGAGGAGCCCAGCGTCTGCGATTTCATAGAGGATCTGGCCGCCGAGGTGGAATCGGATCCCGATTTGAATGAGGAGACCAGCATTATACACAATGTGCTCACCCAGATGGCACGCTACCAGGACGATCGCAACCAGAATGCTGGACAGAAGTGGAAGTTGCCCACAAATGGCCAACCCATTTGCCTGTTCAGCGGCAATGCGACACCCTCAAAGACGGTCATACGACCCGATGATGACAGTAAGTGCCAGATGCAAATGAGTTTCTAATGGAGCAGCTACTGACCCGCCCACTTTACAGTAATCTTTCGTGTCTACTGTGCGGACCACACCTACTGCACACTCCGCTTTCCCATGCACACCACCGCGGAGCTAGTCAAGGCCTGTGCCGCGGACAAGCTGCAATTGAATCGTGGACCAGATGACTTGTGCCTCGTCGAGGTCAAGTCCAATGGCGAGCGTTCCGTATTCAAGGACAACGATGTTAGCATACCAACAGGCCTAACACTCAATGGACGTTTGTTCGTGTCCGTCAAGGATCATTTGGATGCTTTGGTGAGTCCCAGCTCCAAGTCCCACCCACACAATTGCCTAACTTGCGTTCATTTAGACACCATTGCCGGAGCAGGAATGCCACACAGAGGGTGTGGACATTGATTTGGAAATCCTGAGCACCAAAGAGCTGGCCTATCACATCACAATCTTCGAATGGGATTTATTCTGGGCAGTTCACGAGTACGAGCTGCTCTACCACACCTTTGGACGGCATCATTTTGGCAAGGTACACTTAAAGAAAATATGTAGAGTTTCCCTCTTAAGTATCGGCTATAAAAACTAACGCAGAGACACTTCAGAAGCCTAATTTCTCTAAGTGTAATTATGATTGAGTGTGGGAGAGGGCGAGAGCTGGAGCAATCTTTAGGCATTGTTGTGGCAGAAGTTTTAAAAGCCTTTCGGCTAATTAAGCTCATACTGCATACAGCTCCCAGTAGACTTCTCCGGCATTCTTGGCCCAAAAGTTTTGGCTTGAACTATTTACAAGGTTGGCATTTGTCGTGCAGCTGCAAATTAAGTTTTGGCTAGAGTTGCGAAGCTGAAGGCTCAAGGACTCTCTTAAGCAATTAGGGCTTGCCAAAATGTGTTTGCTAACTTGGCTCTTCCCTTCCTATTTCCCTCCCTCCATCCACACAGATAACTGCCAATTTGGATGTATTCCTGCGACGCTTCAATGAGGTGCAGTACTGGATTGTCACCGAGCTCGTCTCCACGCCCAGCCTGAGCAAACGTGTCGGTCTCGTGCGCAAATTCATCAAGCTGGCTGCTTAGTAAGTGTGCAAAAGCCCCTTAAGTGCACCCTAAATACTCATTAATTTGCTTGATTTTCTCTTGATTTTTGTGAACAGCTGCAAGGAGTATCAGAATTTGAATGCCTTCTTTGCCATTGTCATGGGATTGTCGAATATGGCCGTAACGCGATTGCATCAGACCTGGGAGAAGATACCATCGAAATTTCGTAAAATCTTTCAAGAGTTTGAAGCTCTCATCGATCCCAGTCGCAATCATCGCGCCTATCGTGTGTTTGTCGGTAAACTGCAGCCACCATTGATTCCATTCATGCCGCTGCTCCTCAAGGATATGACCTTCGCACACGAAGGCAACAAGACGAGCCTTGACGGACTCGTTAACTTTGAGAAGATGCACATGATGGCCCAAACCATGCGCACCATACGCTTCTGTCGTTCAAGGAGTTTGGGTAAGTTCAAAAGACTTTTGAGAAGTGTAATTATACGAGCTGATGAATGGTAAAGGATTAATCTTCCGATGAGAGTTTATCGTGAAGGATTCCAGGCAGAAGCACATGTAAACTATAATCGAAAAGGTCTCTCTACAAGCAACTTCCATTTCGAAAAGGTCACTACAAGCATCTTCCATTTCTGTATAATTCTAGAGCAAAGACTTTTATTCGATGTATGAGAAAGCTCCTGAAAGCTTCAACTAGCTATACTTAATATCAAAGCTTGTGCTCCATTAATTTAGATAATCAGCTTGAAATGAGAATCCAACGTTAAAGATTTGAAGCAGTAAAGATGAAAGCACATGAAAGTTTTCAACCAGATTTAATGAACATCTAGAATTATGATCTAGGATTATGAATCCAACGTAAAGCAGTAAAGGGGAAAGCTCATGCAAATCTTTAAACGAGCTTTGATTAATTTCCAAGCTTATTTCCTATTTAACTGGATTTTAAACTTACAATGAGAATGCAACGTAAAGGATTTGAAGCAGTAAAACGAATCATAAATAAGCTATTCATTCATATTCATTTTATGTCATTTTATGATATAATCCAATTATTAAGAGCCACTTTCAGCTAGTGTCATTGCCACTTTATTAGCATTATAAATTGCAAAACTTACTATCTGTCTTTTACAGGTCTGGAACCACCATCCCCAAAGAGCGAGGGCGAGGTACGCACATACATAAGCTGCTTTCGAGTGGTTGATAATCAGCGGGTCTTAACCGCCATGTCACAGAAGGTGGAGCCCACAAGGAAGCTTAACTGAAGTCCAAAGGATAGTCGTCGCATAGTTAGTTCTCTTAAAGTAGCGCCTATTTAGTGTCTATATATAAACGGGGAGGGTATCATACTATATTAAAAACCCCCTCGATAAACGTAAACGTAAACGTAAACTGTAATTAGATGCACAATTGTATCTATGAGCTTAGCTGAGTTGTTAGAGCAGCCAGTGCATTCGATAACCCATAACAAGCCCTAATAAGCATGAAATTAATCACATTAGTCAGAAACTAAGTAATAATTATGTAAGCTCTAGCGAAAAGCACAAAATTTATATACTATATACTATATGAACTATCTCAACTTTTAAATGAACTGAAACACTAAAAACCAACTGCAAACCCTGTTAGCAAACCAAAACTTTTGGCCACCAAAATTTCCCATTTCAATGGATGTCTAAAGGGATGGAGTAAAGGGGCGTGTGTGTGATACTAAACATTTAGAGACAGCAACAACAAGAACAAGAAAAGCTGCAAAAAGAAAATTAAGAAGAGGATGAAGAAAAGTCTACTAAACCATTTCCTAAAAAACTTTACCACTTTACTATAAATATTCAATTTTATTAGTCATGGGCTATGAAGCTCTCCAAATAATGGAGCAGGATTAAGAAGGAGGAGAAGCAGATGAGTGGAATTTATTTTTTTAAACAAAAATATGGCTTATGACACATATTTCGACAAACTATATAATCAAATCTAGTTACAGCTAGTTATTAATATCTAAGTTATATATTAGTTCTAAGTCATTTATTTAAATCTTTGTTTTCTCTTTTATTTCATAAATAAAACACATCCACACATATTTATAATCATCTATTTTCAGTTGTTTCAATTTTTATACAAATTTTCATTTGCATTTTCATTAGAATCCCATTTTAAGATCCATCAAAATTAATATTAAATATGCAAATAATATGCATTAAAAATTTAGGAAAAAAACACTGGAGAGGGACCTTATTAGTTGTAGAATATGTGCAAATGAATTGACTTCATTTTGTACATATTATATTTAATTACTTTAAATAAGAACCAAAAAAAAACATAAAGTTCTTAAGATTTAAGTGTGACTTTTATGGGGCCTGCCAGCCGAGAAGCTGGGAAAACTTTCTTTCAAATATTGTAATCTTCTTCAAAGACTTTGTAACTTTATCTCCTTTAAGGGTCTCAAAAGGAACAACACGTCATAATATATATATATAATTATATATTCTACTTAACGTAGTTACATATTATCGTATACAACTTAGATATATGGTATTGTAGTATGAAATCAACCAACTCCTCTCCCAGAAAAGGTCTCTCAAACAACGACATAACTACCACTTAGACATGAACCTTTACGTAGGTTACTTATCGGTTATCCGTTACAATACCATAGAATACCAGACTATATAATGTAGTTTTAAATGCGTACTTAAATGATCTATCTATGATCTATCTATCTTCAAGCAAAGTAATAAATCCCACTTAATACAAATAAATAGTATCATCCAGAGGTTTCTCCCGGCAACACGTATAATCACAGACGAACGAATTTTGAATGGAACTTTTATATGCGAATACTTTGAAACGATTGTTTAATTTAATTAAGTAATTAATCAATTTTGAATTGATTTACATACAACGCAAACACCAATGTTTTTTAAGTATGAAAACAGTTTATAAGAAATTTAAAGCCTTTTAATTACTTTATCTACCAAAAACAACCAAAGACAACAAATGGGTCACAATCGTCCATTTTAAATTCTAATTAACAATAATTAAAGAAATATCTCTTTATGGTAAAGACGTAAACCTCTAGACAACTTTCCGTAAAGAAAACTCTTCTAAATATTTAGATTAAGTGTTTATTTACGAGTAGCTTTAGACCGAGGTGTTTTTTTTAGTATAAAAGTAATGCCTACATATATATATATATATATGAATATATAAGTATAAAATCTTTTATATGTAAGAAACCTTTCCAAACATTTTGTGTCAAATATTTAGATATACAGCTATATACTATATATATATTTTGTAGCATTTCTATGTTTGAACAAGTCTTATATACAATCCTGTTGGGCTCTTTCAGAACGGAACAAAAACCAAACAGAAATACCAACATCTATATTAGAAAATATTCTAACAAACCAAAATTGATAAAATTCCAAATTTTGAATTGTGATTCGATTTGACAATCTTAAAAGAATCTCTACAACTTTTATTTATTACACATTTTCCTTTGACACTTTGCATAAATTTGTCTAAACGTGGTATATTCATCTACACGTAATATACCTCCGTATAACCAACCCACTAAATATTCAACCCAAAATTATGAAACAATATTTAAAGCAGTAAATATAAAAATAATATTTAAAAACGCATCTAAATGTTCAAATCAATGTTTACATGTCTAACGAATACAATCTTGACAATTTTACTTACATACTTACTACAATTACATATAACTTATATATGTATAGAATATTAGCTAAAATAGACTAGTTTTAAATAAGAAAAACGCTCAGAAATGGAGCTCACAGTAAGAGTAAAACACCAAACAAAACAATTAACAGCCAACAAACAGGCAATATAACTAATATTTAATGAAATATCTTAACGAAATAGCAAATATACTCTACAATGATTACTCGTATTAATCAATTTCACACAACTTTTAACCGTTTTTCTAACCCAAATATAAAAATAATAACGAAATACCAAAAAAATGCAAGTAATGCAAAGAAATTTATGCAAAGCTACAAACATATTTTAAACAATAATCTCTAAATGTTACAAACAATAAGTATATAAAGCATGTAACTTTAAATGTCTAACATTTTCAACTTTAACTAATATTCAAATAAAACTTTTATGTGTTAGCAAAAAAAAAATGGATTCATCAATTTAAATTTTAATTTATGCGCGCCAAAAAGCTCGTGAGCAAAAGCTGTGCAAGGGAAAAAACCAATTCGTGTCGTGCTGTGTGAGCTCATCGCATGAGTCAACAGAGCCAGAGAGAGTTTTTATGGGAAGGCGACTAGAAAATACCCTGTAAAAGTTAGGAGTATATATAGAGCTGTATATAAAACTCAAATCAGTTCCCATTACTTATTCAAACTATTCTAAAAATCCAATTAGATATTAAGTATTGGAAGCAGACAAGCTCAGCTGTACCCACACATATAGCTATGCACCCAACACTTGAGGCAGTCAGTATACCCTTCCGGTCAAGTGTACATTTTTGGAGCATAAAAGAGATGCGGGCTAGCTGCTGAATCACATAGTGAAACCGGCTGAGTAACTGTGTTAGTTTCTCACCAAACATCGAACGGACTAGAACAGATTACGCTGCCGATCGCAAAACAGTTTGAAACGCGTCAAAAAAAATCAAAGTTTAATTTGCATTTAATTATCAACAAAATGGCCAAGCAAGCGCCCATGATTAAGTTGAACAATGGCCAGGAGATGCCTGTACTGGGTCTGGGCACCTGGAGATCATTCGAATCGGAAGCCCATGAGGCGACACGTAATGCCATCGATGCTGGCTACAGGCACATAGACACCGCTTTCGTCTATGAGAATGAGCATGAGGTGGGCAAAGCCATACGCGAGAAAATAGCAGAGGGTGTCATCAAGCGGGAGGATATCTTTGTGACCACTAAGCTGGGCGGCATTCACCATGACCCGGAATTGGTGGAGCGCGCCTTTAGATTGAGTCTGAGCAACTTGGGCTTGGATTACATTGATTTGTATCTGATGCACATGCCGGTTGGCCAGAAATTTTACGACGACAGAAATGTACATGGCACTTTAGACCTGACCGATGTGGATTATGTAGATACTTGGCGGGAGATGGAGAAACTAGTGGATTTGGGACTCACCCGCAGTATTGGACTTTCCAATTTCAATGCTGCGCAAACGGAGCGCGTCCTCAAGAACTGCCGCATTAAGCCTGTGGTCAATCAGGTGGAGTGCCATCCTGCATTCCAACAAAAGAAGCTGCGTGCTCATGCCAAGCAACATGGTCTGGTTATATGCGCGTACTGCCCGCTGGCACGGCCACAGCCCGCGCGTCACTGGCCACCATTTTTGTACGATGCACATGCGCAGCAGCTGGCCAAGAAGTACGGCCGAACATCGGCTCAAGTCTGTTTAAGGTATCTCATACAGATTGGCGTTGTGCCATTGCCGAAGTCATCGAATAAGGCGCGCATTGCCGAGAACTTTAATGTATTCGATTTCGAACTGAGTTCCGAGGATGTTGAGTCCATGGATAAATATCACACAGGTATACGTACGGTCCCGTTCAGCGGCATGTCCGGACACAAGTACTACCCATTTCACGACGAGTTTTAAACTTAAGTTTCTCTTATACTCAACAAATGTGGCTTAGTATTTTTAATAAACACAATGCACAGGGTTGTTATAATCAAAACTGGGCTAATCAGCTTGTTCACGGCGTCATTTGATAAACAATTTTCCAGCTATCATCTTATCTTAAGTACATATCTTACGTAAACTGTATTTAATTCTAGGTCTAAAAACCCGAATGATTGCATCTAGCGATAAAGCGCCCAAGTTAACTTTTGCACCGTTCACGTTTCACTTTTTGTATTCTAGACATCACGAAATCATATCTGCTGTTCGTTGTCATATTGTCGCCTGCGATTTGATGTGTCTGTCTTATCAGTCCATAGATTTCCATTCATTGCGAAGTCTAATAGCTGTTGTGGGCCAACGACCTTGACTATAGAAAATATATATAAATAATGGTAATAATAATGTAAATAATAGCCAAATCATTTGATATTAATTACTGATCACATAACTGTAATATATATAATACAGTGTTCATATATTGTACATGAAGCAGGGTATTAAAAAGTGTATATTCCCAATGTAACTCGCCAGTCTAGTATTAAAATACCACGCTCAATGGGTACACACTGATCTGACTTTAGAGTTACCATAACACGAGCATGAGCTTTTGTAATAGGGACACACTTGCACTGCGAACAGCTGTTTACTTCCGCCTTTCGCTTTTACTGTAGTTAAATCTCAATTTGAAAATGTCCATTATATTAAGACGGAATCTAAACGCACCCTGGCTTTTAAAGGTATCTAATGGAATATTTATATTCTTTTGCCTATTATAAACTCTATTATATTGTTTATACAGCAAATCTGCTATAGCTCAAGCGCCAAGTCGAGTGCTGAGGCTGCTGCCCCCGCCAAAACAATACCCAAGAATTTGCTTGAAGATAAGCAAACGGCGGTTTTGCAGAAGGAAAATGGCGCTATATTCGACAAGAAACCTTTTAAACTCCGTCTGGATAAAGGTAAGTTGTAGAGATCGGAGCGAAATTGAAATATTGTAAATGTTTACATAATCAACAACAAACACACTTGCTGCACGCCCCACAGATAAAACCTACACCTGGTGCCTATGCGGCAAGTCGAAGTCTCAGCCGCTGTGCGATGGCACACATAGAAATACATTTTTGAAAATAAAACAGAGGTAAGTATAACCCTCTGCAAGTGGTAATCTCCATTCACAACATTATTTCATTGTGCATAGGCCCATTCGCTTCAAAGTGGAGAAGACCGGCGACTATTGGCTGTGCAACTGCAAGCAATCCACACACCGACCCTTCTGCGATGGTACTCACAAGCAGCCACACATCCAGGCGGCCGTTAAATAGTTGCATTTATCATTAAGTTATAATTTTGTTTAATAGAAAGCATTTTATAGAAAATGTAGTGTGTATATTCAATGAGAAATGCATGAGAAACAATTTTGAATCAAGCAACATATGTTTTATTCTAGTTTATCGAACGTTTTATTATACAGCTCAATATAAATATGATTATAAAGTCCAATATCGTACATTATATGTATGCCTCTATATTGTGTGTATACATATATGAATTTTCAATTATAGTTATGATATTAGTATAAGCTTCAACAAAATATATACAGCGGCGGTTTGAAGTCCATAGAAATAAAATCTAAGGTTAAAGGTCAAGTAAAAAAGGAAAACAAACCCATCTGGAAAAATGAGAAATGATAAGACAAATCAAGTGATTTGTTTTAAAAATTAGAAAGTTGCTTTTTTTTATTTAGATTTTTTAACGCTCGGATTTTTACACATAAATATAGAACTAAAAAAGAATTGAGAGCAAAAATGGCTTAAATACTACAATATTCATAATGTTGTTAATATATTTAGAAATTTTAGAAAAAAATCCAAAATATATATACCATATATTATGAATGCAATGCCATCATCTATCTTCTCGATATTAATACATCTCTCCACATACTACAACTTCGGACTCGGGACTCATTTGCCACACACAACATTCAAAACGATGAATCTCAGTTAAAAGTAAAGTTAAATAATAATAAATTCTTCAGGGAAAAGTACAGGAACAACAAATAATGTATAAAATTTAAAGTTATTTTTTCTTATTTCTTTCTTGATTTTTTTTTTAACATTTTCGTGTGTGCTCACAAAACTACGGTCCGACTTTAAGTTTATTTGTGTACAGTGCAACTACTACAAACAAATTTAGATACAAATAGTCTTAATGTTCGCTAAACCGCAACAGCAGCAACCAAATGAACATGAATGATTTGTCTTGACATTTGTGATGACAAGTTTCATGAATAGATAGATATACATACATTTATATATATATAAGATACTTTTAATGTTGAAGCTGAGTTTACTTCATCAAATTATTTAATGCCAGGTAACATAACACAGCTTTGTCTTAGAAACAAAATTGAGCAGTTTTAACGTTTTTTATTTAATTTTTTTTCTTTATAAAATGCGTTTTGAATATTTCATGTTCAATCGGTTGCTGCCTGTTGTCATTTAGCAAACACTTCCGCCGTTACACAATATATTGTTACTATTATTTTATCCAAATTTAGTTGATGTTTGTTTTGATTTGTTGTGTTTCGTATCGTTTTGATTATTGTTTTTTTAAATTGTTTATAACTAATGTACATTAGCAATGTAAATGTGTATTACTCTTGTTATACAATACTTTTCCAATATTTGTAGTATTCCTTTGTCTCAAGCTGTGTGTGTGTGTGTGTGTATTAAGTGTATGTGTATGCGTATCTGGGTAGTGTTGTTGTTGATTTATTTATTTATCTCGTTGATTAATTGGTTCCGTTTTCAATTTACGCGTGTTGTTTTTTTCTGCAGCATTTCAACTTAAATGTAATTCGATTTTTTTAAATCTTTATGCAGCAAACAACTAATCGTCGGCTGTTGGCTGTTGGCTGGTGGCTCTACACTATTTAGTACTCCTCATCCTCTGGTGGTGCATCGTCTGGTGGCGCAAAGCCATCCTGTGGTGTCAAAACAGAAAGTGCTTATGCTATCCACAAACATTTATATGGATGCTTTCTCGCTTACCTCAGTTGCATAGAGTATGTCTAATATCTTTTGGATTAGCTGACTTGGATCAGCGTCATCGGCTTCCTGGCAACTGTGTATGTAAAAACAAAGATTAGATTAGTCTTGGACTTTGGTTAAATTTTTGATTATTACATACAGAATTTCAATATCGCGCAGCTTGGAGAAGTAGAAATCGCGTTCCTTCTCCAATCCCTCAAGGTTCAAACGCATGTCCATAACCTAAACAAGGTGACATGAACAAACGGAGCGAAATAAATGCTGCAATTGTTAAGTAGTTGTACCTCTGGACCGACCTGATTGGACAGCTCTTCAACTTGCTGATTAGACGCTGCATCATTCTTCTTAACAGCTCCCGTTGAACCTGCCGCAATTCTATTTGGCGGCGTCGCGTTATTTGTGCGTGGCGGCACCTTTGAGACTGCTTCGACACGACATAAAAAAAGGGAAGAGGTCTACGTTAATCTTTATGTACCTTATATATAAACATATCTTCGATCCCGACACATAAGAATATTTAACAAACGTGAAGCACGTCAAATGGCTTTTTATATATCGCTCTGTAGTGTTTCATTTTTGTAGTTTGTGCATTCAGTTTTGTTAAATCAAAGTTGAAATATGAACAAAAGATATGAAACAAATTAAGCATAAATCTAAATGTTGATGATTCTGTATATGTATACATGTGTTCGTGTGTATGTGTGTGTGTGTGTGGAGTGCAAACGAAACCAAACCAAGAGAACCTACTGGGCTTTGAGGCTGTCGTTGCGGGTGTTCGTGTCGTTGCCGCCGTTGGCACACGCCTGTAGGTGCTGGCTACTCCGCCGCCGCTGCTTGTACCGGGCAGAGATTTACCTGCACCAGAGCCAAAGCCCATTGGTGCACCTTCGCGGACGGCACTGGCATCATAATCTCTGCCATCGTAATTGGCGTCGAAGAACTTTTTGAACCATTGCAAAAATTCGAAATTATCTTGGAATCGACCCTTTATCAATTTGTCAATGGGTATTATCTAAAAGTAGAGTGTGTGAAAAGAGAGAATAGAGAGGATAATATGCAGTGTTCATAAGTGAGGTGAAGAAAACAAGAAAACAAAACTAAAACAAACAGAGACAAATGCGATAGTTACGATTATAAAGAAACAAGAAATAAAAATCCAAATAAACAATAAATATGAGAAATGTGCACACAAAACTAAAAAAAAAAAGACACTGAAAAACAATTCAAAACGAGTGTAAGTGCGTGGTGTGTGTGTGTGTGTGTGTGTATCTGAGTGGTGCTGGGATGTGGTTGGTACTTGGTTGGTGGGTGGGTGTTTGGTGCTCAGCCGCAATCCTTGTTTGGGTGTATGTTTGATATATGTTCATGTTGTATATCGGTATGCGGTTTTTGCCGGCCTGTGCTTCACGTTCGTTTCTTGCCCACATATAACAATATAAACATATATAGAAATGTATATAACATACATAATGTACATATACATATATATGGATATATAATAATAGAGGACAAATCATTGGCATACAACGATTATCACCGTCACCAGCTTGGTCTTGCATATCGTCACCTATATCAACTTCTTTCGTAATACTCTTCAATGAGCCCGTACCAGTTTGGCTGCGTAAGGATGCACTGGATGCCAGGCGGGAGACCTGGTGTGGTAACGGATGGTGCACCACCGGCTGATGGTGCTGCTGCTGCTGCTGGGGTCGACGGTGTGCCATATGCAAATCATTGTTGCTGCTGCCAACACCACTGCCGATATGACTGCCGCCGCCGCTTCCGTTGCCCAGCTTGACTCCGCCACGCTGGACCATTGGATCGTACTCACGTCCATCATAATTGGCATCGAAAAACTTCTTGAACCATTGCAGAAATTCAAAATTATCTTGAAAACGTCCCTTAATAAGCTTATCAACTGGTATTATCTGTGGTTGTCATTGTGGTTGTTGTGGTTGTAGTTGTTGTTTGCCATTTGAGTTGTAGTTGTAGTAGTAGTAGTTGTTGTTGTTGTTGTTGTTGATTTGTAACGGAAATGTCAGTTAGTTACACACATATCAAAGTTAAAGAGTAAATATGTGTATCTGTGTGGTGTACATAAGAAAATCTCTCTCATGCTTCTTTGCGTAAATCTCTTCAATCTGTTTTAAGTCTTAAATTAAACTAAACGTGGGCTGATATATGGATAAGCCACTGATCTTAAAGAGACATCTGCCAGTTAAAGCCAAGGTAATTAAATATTGTTTATAAACAACATAAGACAGACAAGTTATTTGATATATAATTATATATAATATGATACTTTGATTAGACTTATATAGTATCAGAATCAGTTCGACTGAATGATCATGGCTTGTGAATACTACGATAAACGCTCTAAGAGATTATAAAAGGGTTTGGGATATACTAAATTATGGCATCTAATAGACTTTCATATGTGTGATATATTATATATATAGTTTATATAATTAATAACTGTGCGATAGATCGTACCAAAACACACACAGCTGATCTATTAACAATATTGAATAATTATATAAACAAGTGTGCAAATTTGTGTCGTTAATAAAAAACAAAATTTGGATAATTTTAAATTTAAATCAAATCGAATAAATTATAAACTGAAAAAGATAAAGAAAGTCGTGTGTATATAGCAGATAAATTACCTTATCGACGGACATCTTTTTGAAGCCTGCCTGCAAGATCTTAAAGTTCTGTATGTATTCATGCTCCAGATTTGTACGGAATTTGACACGCTTGACAGGCACTGAATTTGGGAACAACATGTCCATGAACTGGCAATAGGCGGCACCTAGAAACAATATAGATGGAAGCGAAGCGTTTAATAATAACGAGCCAAACGATCAATATCTGAAGGTGGAGCTTACCCGTGCACAGTTCCTCAATTTTCGAGAATTGCGATTGCAGGCAATCATTCACCCAGGCCAGCATATCATGTCGCGACAGATTCTCTGACGTCACATTTGTGGAGTATACGTTAACAGCCATATCTTTATAGTCAGCTCTCTTGTTGCTCGTAGCTGGAAGAGTTTTGAAATAAAAAATTAATGAAATAACTAAATTCACGTAGGAACATGCATACACATATATGGACAAGGTGTGTGGGAGCGGCAAATGCTCTTAATTACGGTCCGCGGACTTATAATTGTTTATTGCTATTATTTTTTGTGTGTGTGTGTGTTCATTGAAGCGACGCGGAATACGTGTGCGTGCCTCAATATCAAGATCATGATAATCATAAAACAACAATCGAATGCAACTAGCAGCTACTGTGGCATGCGGCATGTGGCATGTAACATGTGCTGCTTGCTTATTATTGGCACGGACATACACGATAGATAGATGAAAGCGGTCCGCTACTTTTCCTTTTAATTGCTCAACTACTGAGTTACTTTTTTTATACACCGTTTGGTCATTTCGACGACTTTCCTAACGTATTTTCATAGTTTCTTATCAATGTGCAGCATATTTGATATGATTAATTTTTACATTCGGTACATACATTTTCCTTAGTTTCTTGTTTTTTCATCTGTTCATGAAATATTATTTAAAATTTCGTCTGTTTACTGATTTAAATAAATTTAAATGAAACCTTCTAATGACCAAAAGGAAGCATAAATCTGAGCCTACTCGAAAACCCACCCACCGACACGACTTGGCAAATGAGCATAAGACGAATCGAGTCGTAGAGAGACGGCTCCTAAAGTTCATTATAATTTAAGCAACAACAAATGATGGATGTAAATATTATTATAATTTAACTGATTTGATGCGAGTTAACAAATTGATTGTAATTAATGGAAAGAAACCACCCGGAGGTTATCGCAGAATTGCAGTAAAGCTCGGGCTGACATCATATTGTACGGAATGTATAAATATTTATGCACCATAGAGAATTATCTTGTCTTTATAAATTGTTGAGCACAATCAGGTTTATAAATGAAACGCACTTTTTCATACAAACCGAGAGAAGTTTGTAAAACTTACGAGAGCGTAAAATGCAGCAAGTTCAGCGCAAACGCTCGCTCCGCACAGGGAACACAATCAACAAAATTAAAATTGGAATATAAAAAATGAAGGAAAACAAGAAGAAAAAGAAGCAACGAGCAAAATGCTGTGGCGATAGCGGCGTAATCCGTGCGAGACTGGAGCCAACGAACAATGAACTTGGACTGCGGCTGCTCAGCTGGCTTTGGCTCTGGCTATGGCGATGCTGGGCGGGTTGTTGTCAACGCTTCGTTGACGCCGCTTTGGACGATGTCGATGTCGTTGTCGATGCTTCTTGAACAGCAGCAGAAGCAGCAGCAGCATTTTCCAATCTTAGTCATTGTGCGGTGCCTGGCTGCCAGCCTGCAGCTGCGTCAGCGTTTTTATAGGCATTTGGCATTATCAGGAGCAGAGATGAAAAACATGACCAACTCGAAACGTGGGCAAGAACACGCAGAACACACGTTGATAAAGAATTGAAATTAGCCGGCATTTGGGTAGACGACGCCCGAAATGTGCCTATAAATATCAGGCCATACTGCTATGAGTGTGCTCTATGTATGCGCCTCTATCTGTGTGTGTGTGTCTAAAGTTTTGCCACGTTGTAGCTTAGTGGCAAGTGCATTGAACCCAGAAAAAAGGGCGGGCTATGCGATGTAAACTGAAGTTGGGGCATAGCCGGAACTTAATACAAACGCGAGTTTTTCTTTTTTTTTCTCCTACATTTTCTGCTGTTGCGTATTGTTGCAGTTGTTGTTGTGGTTATTGTTCTTTTTGTTGTGGCAGTGCTTGTTTATTGATTGAAGTGCGCCAACTGTGTGTGAGTGTGTGTGTGTGTGTGGGGCAAGCAAAGTGCCCCAAATACAACAAGTTGAAAACTCATTACGCGGCGATTTGTTCTGTTTGCCGTGTCGATGGTCGATGATTAGTGTGCGCTGTGGGGGCGTGTGCCACTATATGCGTATGTGTGTGCATGAGTTGCAACGGAAGTTGTGGCAAGCGGCACGTCGTTCGCAAACCAATTAAGCGGAACTAGAGTAGAGGGCGAACTCCTCATAATGACACACGACGCTTCAATAATATACAGTTTTTGCGGTTAGAGCATTTTTTCGCTATAAGCCGCTAAATTACTCCTATTAGCTATGATACATTTATCGATATCGGTCATCTGATTCGACATCGCAGTCGTCATAATGCCAAATATCGATCGTACTAAAGAAAAAAAAAAAAAGAAGATAATTTTTATGAGCTGCACATCCCACACAAGTTTGTCTCTGCTTTAGCTGATCTGTGTGAATGTGTGAAGAAACCGGCAAGTTTTGAGAGAGTGTCGGCGTCGGCGTCAACGCCAGCGTCAGCTTGTCGGCTCAGCAATTTTTATGAAGCCAATAAAAATAGTAGCTGACTAAAAGAAAACAAGCCAAGGCGTCCAAAGGTTTGATTGTTAGCCGACAGAACACCTATCAATAGCCCATATATACACACACACATGTGTAGCAATTGATTGGATAACAATGTGCGGGGGTTGTTGGACAGATAGGCCACATAATAAGTTGACATACCAGCGATGACGTCATTCACATAAATTGGGTTTCGCTGAAATTGAAACTCAAGCGAAAACAATGCGAACCAAACACCTGAGCACAGGAAATGAATAAATATGGTAGCCCTCAAACTGCATTTGTGTGCGTGCTTCAGTGTATGTGTGTGGCAGGTAGACATGTAAGCGGTAAAAGGTAACGGTAACGAAATTGACGTAGCAGATTAGCAGCAAAAGGCCTCACGAATTGCAATTGCAATGCGGCAGTGGAATTTTTATGGCTGTTCCTGTTGCAAGCCGCGCAGCAACCAGAAGCCACACAGACACTTGCACACATTTTATTTTTGGGCGCAAACACACACACACACACACATACGCTCGCTCAAACCACAGAAAGACGCCTGCAACACGGGCGACATTTAAATGCGTACAACAGCGAGTCACACACGCACGCACACACACTGATGCATCATTGCGCAGCATGTACAGATATTTTCTCCTACTTTGCGCTCAAGTGTGCACTTGAAGTTTTCGGCAAGGCTATTTTAAAATCGCCACATACACGCAAAACTCTCGCATTTTTGCCGTTGAACTTTCTTTTCTGCTGACGCTACTTCTAGATTTTGCCATGCACACACTCAAGATAGATGAAGCAAAAAAAAGCCGCAGCCGCAACATTCACCACACGCACACACACATGTACACTTTTCACAAATTCACATATACACTTGGAGACAGGCTCTTTCGCTGATGCCGACTTTTCCCTGACTGTCATTTATGCACTCACCTATTTAAATGAATTTATTGTAGTCTTTGATTTAAGTTAAGCCGTACTTTTTATATTTCGTCGTTATTTATGACAAAGGAATCCCAAATACTATGACGAACCGTTTTCAGGTAGTGTTGTCGACTGCTAGTGCTAGTGTTGTGCAAACTATAGGCTTAGTGTTGACAACGCATGCAGCTTAACATTAACATGCTGTTAACAATGCGTAGGTCGCGCACTTATGTTATTTTTTCGATAACAATCTGTAACTACCTATCGATATTTAGTTCAGATCAAAAATTTATTTAAATTTAAAGTTTTACGGGTCGTACCCTAAAATTCTTTAGAAAAAAAGGACAGTCAATGACAACAACATTTCACTTAACACTAATAAATGCAACAGTTTCAACAGTTTGAACATTAAATGTTCATAAAATGCACGAATCTCCCTTTCCATTATCAATTTTACATTCGGAACACTCCGAATTTGGTGTCATGGCCAGCATTATTCAGAGCCGCTTTCAGACTGAGGCCCAGCACTTGTCGTGTGTTTGCCGGATCGATGATACCATCATCCCACAGACGAGCTGTGCTGTAGTAGGGTGAGCCCTCCCTCTCAAACATTTCAACTATAGGCTTCTTGATTTTCTGTGCCTCTTCTTCGGTGAATTCTTTGCCAGCACGTTTGCGCTGATCCTCCGTAATCTGGGCTAAGACATTGGCAGCCTGGGTTCCACCCATCACTGAGATGCGGGAATTGGGCCACATATAGAGGAATCTTGGCGAGTAGGCGCGTCCACACATGCCATAGTTTCCAGCTCCATATGAACCACCAATAATCACAGTGAATTTGGGTACATTAGCACAGGCCACAGCAGTGACCATCTTGGCGCCGTTCTTAGCAATGCCATTCGCCTCCGCGTCGCGACCCACCATGAAGCCTGAAAATAATCAACATGAGTCATAATCAGATCAAATTGTACCCAATTGCTTACCTGTTATATTCTGTAGGAAGACGAGTGGAATCTTGCGCTGAGCGCAGAGCTGAATGAAATGGGCTCCCTTGAGGGCACTTTCAGAGAAGAGGACACCATTGTTGCCCACAATTCCGACTGTGCGGCCATAGAGCTTAGCAAAGCCACAAACCAAACTTTCGCCGTAGAGTTTCTTGAATTCCGTGAATCGGCTGCCATCCACAATGCGGGCAATCACCTCCCGCACATCGAAGCTTTTGGTCAGATTTGGACCCACAATGCCATACAGTTCGCGTGGATCGTAGTGCGGTTCCTCCACAGCAAGTGCATCAGCTGAAGTCACTCTGAAGGTGTGCTGGCTGGAGTGGAGCAGCTGATCGTTGTAGGCGTTAGTCGCATCCAGATTTAAATTACTGACCACCTGGCGTGCCAAGTACAGAGCATGTTCATCGTCAACAGCATAATGATCCGTCACTCCGGAGGTCTTGCAATGCAGATCAGCACCACCCAAGTCCTCAGCAGAAACCTCTTCTCCTGTAGCTGCCTTTACCAGTGGTGGTCCCGCCAGGAAAATGGTGCCCTGTCGCTTCACAATAATGCTCTCATCTGCCATGGCGGGCACATAGGCGCCTCCAGCAGTGCAGCTGCCCATGACGACAGCAATCTGTGGTATACCCTGGGCCGACATATTTGCCTGGTTGTAGAAAATGCGTCCAAAATGCAGTTTGTCAGGGAACACATCTGCCTGGCGAGGCAAATTGGCGCCACCAGAGTCTACCAAGTAAATGCAGGGCAAATGATTCTCCATTGCGATTTCCTGTGCTCTTAAATGCTTCTTCACCGTTATGGGATAGTAGGAGCCTCCCTTGACAGTAGCATCATTGGCTACCACCACACACTCGGTGCTGGTGAGGATTTAATTTGATCAAGTTTTGGTCTCTGTAGCTTAAGGGAAAAGTCACTTACCCACAGACACGTCCCACACCGGTGACAATGCCACCTGAATTGACCACCTCTTCGCCATACAGCTCGTGTCCAGCCAGTGCGCTGAGCTCCAGGAATGGAGATCCCTTGTCCAGCAATAGATTTATGCGCTCACGGGCCAGCAGCTTACCGCGGGATGTGTGTCGCTCGATGGCCTTAGACCCACCACCTGTTAACACCTGGCTGGTGAGGTTACGCAGCTGTGAAACCAATTTACCCATTTCGCTGGCATTTTCCTGTCGAAGATAAAACCATACAATTAAAATCCTGCGTATGTGTATGTGATCTATATGTAAATTGTTTATACCTTGAACTCGGGTGATTGCTTATCAATCTCACTGCTCAGGATGTTCGCATCGCCCACGTGCATTAACCGTGTTTGGCTGCGGATAAGCTGTGTGGCTAGGGAATGCCTCAGCAGTTGGCCCAGGTGAAGCTTTAGCATGGCGGCAATGTAGTAATTAAATGGAATTAAAACGAAAAAATCACAGAAATGGCAAACGCTGTTACGTCAGGTGTGGCGGTGTGTGTGTAAGGTCTGGCCACACTTAAAACACGATCAGCTGGCGAAACACAAGCGCCATCTATTGTTGAAGGTTGGCTAACGTGTAGATCCCACAGAAATCAAACTCGTTTCTTTTCAAATTCAAATTTTAAGCTCTCTTTTTATATTGAACTGTTATTTATAAATTTATTATCGTATTTTTACTTTATATTTTAGAGATTGTTGAATGTGAATATAATATTATATTAAATTATATACAACATAATATAATATGAATATAATAAACAGCAAACACTGTTTTCAACCGAAAAAAGATACATTTATTATGAACGAGTTCTTTGCATATGTTTTTTAATTGATAATTCCAATAACTCTTAGTTCGTCTACAACTATAAAAACAGCATAGAATACACGAAAAATAATATATAGTTTTAATCCGTACATAAGTTCTGCGAACATTTTAAACGTGATTGTGCACGACGTTCTAATATCTAATCGATACGTCTATATTGTATATATGTATACATATAAATATAGGATTTTATTAAACATTAGTAGTAAGTAATAGGTAGTGATGTAGGAGTAAAATTAATAATAATTTTAGTTAACGCTCGCTAAAGAATCACATGAGACAAACATAAACATTGGCTTACTTAATTTATTACTATGAAAAGTTAAAAATAATGTGTATAAACTATATGTAGGTGATTTGGATATTGTGGAGTTTTCTTAAAGCATTCCAAAAAATTGTACTACAAAAATATAACTTCATTCCACCTTACCGATCCCGTGTCTGATACCTATCCCATCGCTTTCTATCCGGTTTTTCTTTTCTTTTTTTTTATGTATGGCTTACTTAATTTTAATTTTGTGTAGCTTTAATTTAAAGCCCAGCACCTCACTCAGAACACCCGAGAGTGCCGATAGGATGACCACCTTGATGGTTGTGAACAGATATGGATTGGCACTGAGACCAGAGATCTTGAATGGCGTTTCGAGTTCCTTAAGCAGATCAGCGGCCAACTTCAGTACACTATTTGAGACCATTAATTCCTCCTTCTTCTTAGGTTTTTGTTCGATTTGCAAATACAAATTGATTTGTTCGGTTATCAGAACCGAAACGCTACGATACTTGTGTTGGATCTTTTGACCCAGCGTCATAAAGCGCAGTAAATAGATGCCAATGGTGACAGACCAGATGAGCGCCTCCAGTGTCAAGTGTGTGTGCAAGTGCACTGAATCCTTCAGCCACTCCACACTTAGAAAGGCCAGCAACAGCAATGTGACTATAAATGCGGCCGATACAATAATGTCCACAGAGCGCTGAGGACCTCGTTTCTGAAAATGAGTAAGTATTATTAACTATGTATTAAATATGGGTATGTCAAGTTACCTTGAGATAAGAGCGTACACTCAGCCAAGTCTTTATGTTGCGCACTTTGTTCAGGCGAAAATGCGGTAGATTCGATTTGCGCGCACGACGCGATGAAGTCAGATGCGAAAATAGCTTGGCATACAGAAAACTAGAATGGGAACAAACAATTATGAAAAATATGCGGGAGATATTAAATGATTCGGATTACCGCTGCTTGAAGGTGCGCTCCGCCACAGCAAATACGATGAAGAGTATGAGCGTGAGGCAGAGGCGCTGCACAAAGCCCAAGGCCAGCACTGCGCGCTCCCACTGCGCCTCGCCGAAGGCAAAGCCCAAGAGCGTAAAAAATGAGGACGATGACTTCTCCCACAGTAACTGCGGCATACTAAAGTAGCTTATCTCGCTAGCTTTATCCGCATCAATTGTGATCTGAAAGTAAGCGTTTAATCAAACAAATCGCACGATTGTTTACCAATCCGGACACGTACCTCGCACAGTCGACAGAAAGTGGGTATCAGCGACAGCAGAAAAGAGAAAACGACGCCAATGTATATGTAGTCATTGGTTACGCCCAGCGAGTCGACGCGCTCAATGATGCAGGAGGCAATCTCGAGAACTGACATTTGCGCCTTCTTCGTATCGCGCTGGTCCCAAATGGTGCAACTAACTGAATGGGTGAATTCCATTAAAATAAGATGGATAATATATAATATCTGACAACTTACTGCGATCCATGCTGCTGTGCGGGTTTAGTATGGTTGTGGGTGTTATGTCCAAATCTGGTAGCTCCTCATCGCTGCACGGCTGATGTTTGTAGCCGTTATCCGATTGATCCAACTCGGATGTATAGCTGCAATCTTCACTGTTGGTCGTCACACCTAACCAGTCGGTGGCGGATGTATTGCAATCTTGGGTGCCCGCAGAGGCGGGACTCGACATGATATCTGCATCATCGCATTCATCTGACTCAGCACAGCTGCTGGTGGAGTCCCGCGATGTTTTGTCAGTTGCAGGCACATTGCTGCTGCTTCCAATGGAGGTGGTGCTGCTGGTGACATTGAGACGCAATCGCAGTTGATTGGGTTGTGGACTAGGTGCTGATGGACTTCCACCACCGCTGGCAACGATGGGCGAGTGATTGTTGTCCTCGCCGCTAGAGCTTTTGCCATTCAGACTTTCGAAGCCATCGTCCTCGCCAATGCTGCGACGCGCCCGATAATTGGGCTCCAGACGTGCACCACTTGGTGGTGTTGGCACATTGCACAGCTCAATGCTGGATGAGGGCAGCTCATGCTGATCGAAGGTGGCATAGATCTGTATTGGCGTGTGCCAATTGACATTGCGCTTCTTATGGGGACTTTCAGGCGCATCAGTTGCTACCTGTCTGAGATCATAGAGAGGCTCTGTGATGGTTGTGCTGTCAGCAGCTGCTGCTTGATGATGAACGGTAATGGCAGTTGTGGTGAGGAAATTCTCCTCGCTGGGCACTGGGGAGCAATTGCAGGGCTTATGTTCTGTTGTGCTAGCTGTGGGTGGTACTGATTCAAGGCCAATGGAGGCCAATTTGGCACGTCGCGTACTTAATGAGAGAGTGCTGCTGGTTTGTGACATGTCCGCCTCCGCCTGACGCAAGCTGTGGATACTATTGAGGATGATTAAAGGATCATATCATAATTGAACTCTTTCCTTACCGCACAAATTTCTTGCGACGACGCAGACGCTGTTCTCTTGGCGCATTAGCTTTATCGCTAACAGTTGTCATGGAAAAGCGGCGCAATTTGCTTTTGTTGCTGCTACCAGGCGGAGTATTCGTCGCAACAATTTGTGAGTGTATCAAACTAATCAATAGACTCAGCGCGCAGGGTATGAGCAAAGCACTAAGCAAATCGGCATTCTCCTCTGAATGCGGCTTATCAGCAGTTGCCGCTCCATCTCCGACGAGCGTTGCATTCGCTTCCTGGTCGTAAACTAGCGGCCCAAGGCGATTGCTGTGCAGGAAGTAAATGGCGCAGTTCATCAATTGTGTTATGTAGAGGCAGAGGATGAACCCAAAGGCATTTGGCGTTGTCTGCTTCACCCACCATTGTGCATACAGTGGCAACAACAGATACCGCAAAATGGCCAAACGTATGACAGTCAGAAGAGTTTGTTTTGGCTTTGCCTTGGGAAATGTGGAGCCTGTGGGTGGTAATACACTGATTAATAAAAGTATTTATATAGTTAAGTTATGGTTTACTTACCTCGCACCAGATCCACATCAATGAGCTCAGTTTTTAGCTTGGTGTTCTTTAAGTTGACGCTATTGAAGCCATCCAAAATACGCTGCTCGACGGTCTTCTCCCATTCTTGTTTATCATAGGTGCCGATCTTTTTCTGGTACCTAAGCAGAAAACCCACAAGCGGAACTCAAATAAATCAAACATGTAAATTAATTTCAATAATGCAATTGCTTACCATGCGACAATTTCATCCAATTTCATAGTAAAAATGACATAAAACCCGCTAAATTGTCACGCGCCCTGCTGGGAAATTCAAGCTGTTAATTAAATGAAAACGAAAATTACGAAAAGCGGCTTTTACTGGCTTCAATTGAAGCGGAGCCAAGTAAAGGCCAGTCTTATCATAAAAGCTGTGATTACTTGCATGGAGCTGCAATGGGTTATTTCCCTGGATAGAGCTGTATCTGTCTAGCTTAATGAACAGCTGCATTGCTATTGCTTTAAATAAAACTTGTTTTTGACTAAACAAACCGGATATAATGTACATATGTTTTGCTAAAAAATAAAGACTTGAGATAAACCGTTGAACGCAACAGAAACCAATTGGAAGAGTAAATACCCTTGACTAATCAAACAAGATAAATATATATATAAAAGTATATTGATTATTTTACTTCAATGATAATAATATCGTTAAAGCCTGATGTTAATTGTGTGATAATCAAAGTAATCAGCAACAGTGATAGTTATGTACCAAGAACCAAATACCCTTACCATACTTTTAGAACTGTTAAACCCACTTTCTATATAGAATCATAATGATACAGCAGTTTATTCTCAATGGAGTTGTTTCAAATTTATAGTATGTTTCACATAAGTTTATTTACTGACCAAATCTAAAAGAAATGTCTTTCTCAGGTTCCATCAGCGGAAAGAGTATATAAATTTCGTGTAAACAAACTAAATTCGCAACTGTCATAGCGATCGAAGCAGCTGATAACTTTCACCTTCACATTGAAACGCGATAAAAGCGCAATAAAGCTGCAGAGTGTAAGTGGACAAGCAATGTCACTTTTCTCGGTCAGTTGACAAAAAAACAAGAAATGTTTTCACTTGTTTGCAACACTTCAAAATTGAGAAAGCACAAAAGTTGCATGTCTTATATATATTTAATGCCTCGGTATGTATGGCTGTCGTTGGGGGACCTCTGCAATGCACAGAGTTCAAGGTGAACAAATTTTATCAGTGTATTTGACAAGGGTTTTATTCAAATTATATTGGGGACACAAAATCAATGTACATTACATTCATCGATTTGTAGTTTACCTGAAAGTTTCTCGAACACAAATCGATTTTTATATATTTCCAAGGGGCGCGCGATTTCCTGGTTTATGTTCTTAATAATGAGTTGGGAGTTAAAACATGGAGTTAAAATTTGGAACTGTTAATTTAGTATGCACTACGCATACCACCGTCTATTTTTTGGTGGTTTGAACTTGCATTTACACGGCCGAAACAACTTATTGACGGAATAGATCACGACGGAACGTCCTCCTACTGCTAAAATTTTTAGTTATGTCTGCAGTGTGACCGAATATTAAAAGCGACAACATCTCGCAGGCAAATTATTTGGTATTTTTACGTTTAGTATTTATAGAATGTTATATCAAGTGTATCGTTATCTTTAATCTTCGCAATAAATCGATAATATTCATTTAAATACATGCTGTTATCAACAGAATGCACTGCAAATATTTATTCAGCTATGCGAAAATATTAATATGACCAAAATTGGAAGTATTAATAAATTAGAAGACACAAACAAAAATACATATTTATATTTTTAGTATTCTTGAAAACCTGTTATGTAAGTTATTAAGATTTTAATAATTAAACTTAATTTTTTAAATGATTTATAATTAACATAAATATAACAGATCATATTATTTGTTACTGAATATAATTGTTAGACGCCATATTCGATTTTGTTTTGCTTCAATGCCGCCATGTGCTCGCAGCTGTTGTGATTTGGATACATTTACGCATTTCACAATTGCTCTTTACACTTTCATTCTTGTTATATATAGACGCACACACGTACATGCAGAGTGTGTATTTATTTGTGTTTTGTTTTTACAGGAAGTTTCGTAAGACCACCGAGCATCTTTATAGATATATAAGTGTCGAGATGCATAAACAAAGAATTGCAATGCAAAGCGGAGGACGTAACTCTCGCTCATTATCCAAAAATTTCACCATACTTTTTAAATGATCTTGCAGCGGCCCGTATCTCGCTCTATCGCTCATTCGAAAAGCTATACCAAAAAGCTATAGACAAAAAGCCCGAAATACAAGATCCCTAAAGCTTGACTAGGCCTCTTGATTGGCACATAATGTTCACCTAAAGATTTTCAGTTGCGAGCGGACCTCTGCACGGAGTGGAACAAAATTTTAAAACTAAAAAAGAGTACAGTCCGCGGAAAACATTCAAATAATAGAAAAATATATATATATATATATATTTATATATATATATATATAAATTTCTCATATATACCCTATATATATATATATTTGCCTGTATATATATGCGCACAAAATATATGTATTAGTGTACGCGAAAGAAATAAGATTTTCAACTAAAAATAGTGCCTTAGTTTTGAAATTTATAATTTTTTAATAACGACAAGCTACTAAACGACGAATTTTTTCACTTCTAAAATATATATATAATTAAATAAAATCACACACACACACACGTACGCATGTTCGAGTTAAGAGTTTAATATAATCGTATATATACAAAATATAAATCGCAACGGCCAAATCAAAATAAATTGGAATTGAAAAAGCGTTTTGAAAGGAATTGAAAAATGACTTTCACGCGATTAAAAACTCTGCAATTGCTCGTGTGTACTGTGTTACTGGCACTGAGTTTTCCCGGATATGTGAATTGCGCTAACAAGAAAGGATCACAGACAGCGGCGGCGCCGCCGCCACTTGAACCAGAGGCCGTCATCGAGGAGGTCAATGCCAAGCAGTTGGAGAAACTATTGGCCGACAAGGATTACGTTGCCGTCTTTTGGTGTAAGTACACAGAAATATAAATCAACATCTATTCGTACATATCCAAGATATGTTGGGTCTGGTCTGGTGTATAGTAATGGGCGAGATCCGAGATCCGGGCAATAGCATTCGACTTAATCTTTAACGCACCCGATGGCCGTGCGACTCGAAATAGTAACAGAAGCCATATTATATAAATTTTCTCTAGTGAAAATTCTAAAAATTCGCATACAAGTGAAAATATGTGAAAAATTTCGTTGTACGAAATGTCTTGGGATTTTCATTCGGTTTAGTTTTTTTTTCCTCTTTTTTCTTTTCTTTTCAATTTTATTTTTATTTTTTTTTCGTTTTTGTTTCTATTTTTCCCCTGCGCTATCTTTGCGTTCTGTTTATGAGTCGAAATCGCTTTGGCTCTGAGAAATTGCCTCGTCTCTTCTTATTTTAGTGCTTTTGCAATATTGTATGTGGTTGTGTGTCTGCATGTGTGTGTGTGTGTGTGTGTGTGTGTGTGTGCGTGTGTGTGTGCGTGTGTGTCGCCAGAGAATTTTTCTGTTGGTTTTGCTGATTTGGCGCAAACTCTTCGCTAAGAAATTGGCCAAAATATAAGACAGCTAATGAGCCCTCCAGTTACTGCAATTAGCTTTTAGCTATAGAAAGACAGCCGATCGGATATTTATATATATCTTCCTTATATCTTTCTCTATAAAAGAAAACATTTCATTTTTTATAGATAGTCATTAAATATTTTTAATTGAAAAATTTGTTAGCACATAAACAAAGCCCTCGCACGATTATAATTTATCAGCATAAAAATAGCTTCCAAGAAAACAAAGTATTTATAAATTATTTGAACGTTAATCACCTTCCAATGTTGGATATTGTTTCGCCGATCTATACGAAGGTTAGGAACATATTCTATATATACTCTTTTGTGTATAATTGAATCAATGCCACAAGTTAATAAAAATCAACTTGAAATTATCTTGGAAATTATAAAATGCATTAGCTGATCTGATGTAGCGAAAATAAATATTTCATTGGCATTGACTGTTTTTAAATGAACGAATTTTACAATTTCCAAAATGTGTTTGTATTCTCCGCTGACTTTGACATTATATTTATGCATAAGAAATATCCAACTCAATGATTAATAAACACACAAAGAGATAAAAAGTCTAATATATACGGGCCAAGTCTACGCAAATGGCAGATCATTGAAACTGTCATATATACAATATGTGTGTGAATGTGTGTGTGTGTGTGTGTGTGTGTGTGTGTGTGTGTGTGTTGTCTCAAGTAAATAACGTGTTGTTGAAACATTGTTGAATTATATTAATATCATACGATATCATCAACCTGTAGCAGAAACAAATTAAAAGCGATCATACGAGGCGTATACGTAATATATTGCAGAGAGCATCTGTTCCATGTACTTTGTTGGCCATAAAAAACCATAAAAGCCAAGTACAGACTTGCGGGCGCTTTCAAAATAAAAGTAATTCTAATTGAAAACCCCCAGTTCGATCTTCAAGTTCGATTTTCAAGTATTTAGACTAAATGAAACCAGTACAAACCAACATTAACCGCAAGAAAAAATTTACTTTTGTCTAACAAAATGCAAAATAATGTAGTATGTTTATATATATATGTGTGTCTGATGGATTGTATAATGTATAATGGGCGTGCAACCACCCAAAACTGTAGAAGGTAGAAGAAAGATGACGAGGAAAACGCCAACACACACAACTTTTCTTGGTACAATTCATTTCCCTAATAGTGGCTGAATACAATTTTTATGAATTAATTTAGCCAAGTTGTTGTTGTTGTTTGTGTTGGCAGTTGTGCACACATTAATAGCTAACCATATACCGTATATATACCATATATAAACGATGCATAGTACACGTACTTATAACCCAATGCAGATCTCTGCTGCTGCTGTCATTTCATTCACTAGCCTGGGGACTAGGCCCAAAATGCCATTAGCGGTTCTTGCTCTCTGCATAAGAGGAGGGGTGGGCAGGGGGTTGGAGGGCTAGGGAATCGGGGCATTATCGATGATGCATCCTGAATAGCTATGAATAATCGCAGCGGCATTTGGCGTCACAGGCGACAGTTGCTAGCTGTCAATTCATGTTGCTATCTTTATGTTCATATATCTGAGAATCGTTTTTTTTATATTTTTACCTCTTATAATTGAACTGACAGATAGAATTATTATGAGTATTTTGCAGTATTTTTAGTATTTTGTAATGAGCAATTGTTGAAAATGTTTACAGATGCGCGTAGCTGTGTGACCTGTGATAAGGTTTTAGCGGAACTCGAAAAGATTGACGATGACACCGATTCCTTCGGTGTGGACTTTGTGAAAATAAACGACAAACGACTAGCCAAGCAATATGGCATCAAGACCTTCCCAGCGCTCACCTACTTCAGGTAATACAGAGATGGAATATATAATGAAAACTTCTATACATCATTCATCACTCATCAGGAAAAGGAACCCATCATCTATGATGGTGATCTTATGGACGAGGAGGGCGTACTCGATTTTCTCACCTCGCTTGAGGCCATGGATCTGCCCGATCGCATCGAGGAGGTAAACGCAAAGATTTTGCATAAGATTATCGAGGATACCGATTTTGTTGCCGTGCTGTTCTGTGAGTACAAACCATTTATACTCTCTCTTTGTCTCTATTATCTTTATCTATCTTTCAATTTATATATTTATCTATTTTATCTTATTGGTGGAATATTTTGATTATGTTTACTTCAAAGCAGTTGCAGTTTTTAGCGTACCAAATTACAAAAACAAAAAAAGCAAAAGCAAAAAACCGTTAAGCTCTCTTGTGACTAAAATTCATACAACTTAGGTACAAACTACAATATTACCTAATTATGTACATATGCAAACATATGTGCAGATATCTATAACTTAACTGTAATATCTTTGTAACTAACCTAAGCTAAATACAACGGCGGCCTATATACTCTATATATATCTATGTACTTACTTAATATACACAATATACACACACACACTCTCGTAACGGTGGTTGACCTTTCTAAGCATATCTTACATAAGCCAGTTATATATATGCGTTGTATTCTATTCAAATCGACTACAGGTCCTGATCATGAAACATGCCCACCCAGGGTAATGGGTAAGTTTGTGCATATGTTATTGGGTTGTTCTTTAATCTGACTTCTCCCAGTCCCTAATAAACCAACTTTTGATTAAAACCTTATCCCAAACCCCAATAATTTCCCATCTATATCCGATTTCCACCAACAACACAACAGTAAACTACATATGCACAAAAAAGCCTCACAAGCCATGCCGAACTAGAATCTATCCCTCAATGTACCATATCTATCTGTACATAAGTATAACCTGCCTGTATATATATATATATATCTATCTGCTACTTAACCTTTATTATGTGTTAAAGAGCGCCTATAACTCTTTAATAAGAGAATGATATATGATATAAAGGTACAGCCAGCTTTGGGTAGCTGAAAGTGCCCAGAGGAATACCTGGAGATGATTAGGAAACGCATTACCTGAGTTTGAAATAATTTAAGTTTGTTTTTTATTGGAAAATTGATAAAATATCTGGTTTTATGGGCTTTAGGAAAGTTTTGTTTAGACTTTGTTTAGATTGGAAAAGAATATATATAAAGAAAGATTGATGGATAAGCGTTTATAGGAAAAACAAAGAAGATATATACAAAATAAAAGAGCACATATATATATCGTATATATATATATATCTATATATATGTTGCTTGCTTAGGATATCCGGAAATGAAAGTTCTTCGGCTCGAAAGATGTTTATATAAACAGAAGACTTAGCATAAATAGTCCAAAAAGACATAAAGATATAGAGTTTATATCTTTTCTATATATATTACTGCATATATATACTGTTTATACATAGCTCAACTCGTATGATTTAGGGCTGCCAGAGAATAGATAATGAACACTTAACTGGCAAACAAATTGCCATACAGACAGCCAAACATACAAAATAGAAAAATAGAAAAAAAAAAATGTTACGTATACGTATAAAAATAAGATTACAAGAACAACAACAAGAACAACAATGAGAGGAGAGGAATAGGAACAACAACACAAATGTCTGGGCTCTACGCCAGACCATGTTTGTGGCCCGGCGGGCGCAACCAGCCCCAATCCCAAGCCCCAAACCCAAACCAAATGATATAGAAAACACATCAAAAGCAGAAATCAAATTTCGAAACCCACTGACTGTTTGTCTGTCCGTCCGTCTGTCTGTCTGTCTGTCCGTCCGTCTTTCTATCAATTTGTAAAACAGCATAGTTTTGGCATATTAAGAATAAATAACATTACACTGCATGATATAAGACCAGAGATATATCTATATATACATCGAGATTGTTGGCCACAGTTTATGGAACAAAGGCAATGGGCAATTCTATAATAAAAACATTAACTAAACTGGCTATTTATCCAATATGTATTGTCTTTATAGAATACGTTGGGACTACAACAAATTTCTCACAGTTTTTATTTATTTGTTGTTGTTTTTGTTTCTTGTTTTTTGTATTTTGTATTTTGTATTTTTCAACACATCGGAGCCACCTACAATTTTTGGTTTATAAATAGGAACTCAAGCAGTTGGTTGGCCAACAAAATGATTTTTTCGCTGCTGCTGTTATTTTTGCTCATTTTTCAAACAACTAACTGTATACGCGCGTGTATATCCACATATATATAAACATATATATATGTATATATGTTTTTATATATATATCAATACTACGTGTATTTTTATCAAACGCAGACAGTGCGCGCACAAAGGTCTTCGTCTTTGCATAGATGATCAGCATGTAGGTGAGACATGAACATATATACAGATATGCGATTTGCGTGTGTGTTTCTACGTATGTGCGTGTGTGTGTGTGTCAGATCTTCCTCTTCTTCAGCATCCATTGTTCTGTCTGTCTGTCAGTCGTTTTGTCATCGAATGTTCTTTCTAAGCGCATCGACAAACGCACATGAGTTTTTTTTGGGAATCTTTCAACAGTTCTAGGGATTAGTTTTTTATACCCTACAATATTAAATATTATATATAAAAATATATAAATTTCTATGACAGATTCTCCTGTATATAATAAAAATGTGGGTGTGGCGCAGCTTGAAAGAAAATCAGTTGAGATTTGATAAGTTTATGCGGACTATTAAGTCAGCAGAAGCAAAAGAAGTAATATAACTTTTTGCTAGACAAAGGAGTACCAGCATCCTTTTACAGGGTATCTTAAGTATACCACTCTATAAGATATTCTATTATATATTATATTTTGTATTCTTTTTGCCTACAACTGCAGACAGACAGCAGTTTTAATTGCTTTTGCATACAGCAATAGATCAAGATGCTGGCACACACGAGCCGGCATGGATGTCATTATGGGCAGCTCTTTAGTTGCAGCCAAATGCAAATTTACATAATAAATATATATGTACTTAAATATATATATATATATATAACATATATTATATATATATAGTATTGGTATGTGTGTGTGTGTAGCTAGCCGACTGACTTGCACTATTTTTAGTATTTTGCCAAGTCTGCGGTAGAATTCATTAATGCATTTTGCATACTAAATGCGCGAGAGAGGGATAAAACAGAACTGTCAAAACTATAAACATAAACAATTTTAGTCACTGCCGTTCTACAGTAATTTATGCACAACATATGTGTGTGCCTTGCGTGTGTGTGTGTGTGGCCTTGCCACCTTGGCGACACCCACTCACCCGGTAAAAATAGCTTCCATTGAAAAATATTGCATTAAACTATTTAACGATTTTTTATACCGCAAAATATGAGAGTAAATTGTTTAAGATTCCATTAATTAATAAGTATTTAAATAAAGTTTAAGTTAAAAATAAAACACATATCATGTTAGCATCCGCTAGAGAAAACCACTCAATAAAATAACTAACTAAAGTTTGCGGTATAAAATATTACGTATACGCAGCGTTGGGCCAGAGCGAAAGCTTGATGAATGTAGAAAGCGCAATATAAATGACAAAAGAGAGAGCTTTTTTTTATAGAGAGTCAGAGAAGGGGGTAAGCATACGAGGGGTATGCAATACGCAAAGATCTAAAGGAACTTTCTTAAGCAGCAACTTTTCTATTATGTTTTCTTTGAGCTCTGCGGCACTTTGAACAATTTCCTTTGTTCAACAGGTTGTATACAAAGAATATTATTACAGATTCTCATTTTACTTTTTTCTCGAACTGTAAACAATTTGTATAAATAAACGATTTTCATTCGATTGGGTAATGCGATTTTCAACACCATTGCTGGCTGACCAAATGGTCTAATACGATTTCCAATTGCTTTTAACTTTGAGTCTATACCTTTCTATATCTTCTATTCTTTTCTTGCATGCACATTTATCTTTTGTTGTCTTCTGTTAACCTTAACCTTATATAGATAATACCATAAACCAATATCAACACAATTTATACTTATGTACCCAGCGTGTAATACTTACTTGTATGAACCCAACACCAAAACCAAAACCAAATCTTAGCACGCAGAGAAAACACTAAAAAATGTATAATATATCGTTGTGCTAGTGTCCAAGCCAAACCTAATGTGAACCCTTCAAGGAATCGAGTTGTTGAATATGATATCTAATCTTTGACCATATTCCATATGTTACAATCGTCTCGTCTACCAATCAGATAAGCAGCAATGCCGCAAGTGCGCCAAGGCGTTGCAAGAATTGGAGAATATCGACGATGAGGCGGATCAGCTGGGAATTGGATTTGTGAAAATACACGACGAGGCATTGGCCGATGAATATAACCTGGGCAATCTGCCGGCATTGGTCTACTATCGTCACCAGACTCCGATCATCTATGAAGGTATAGATAGTTATCCCTACGATCGTATCGCACGATCCATATCCAAATATCCAGAAGCAACAGTTTGATCCTTGTTCTTATTATTATCGTTCTTCGAACTGTGTCTGTGCCGCAGGTGAACTGCAGCGGGAGGAGGATGTCTTGGAGTGGTTGGTGCAAAATAAATCGACCGGCGACGAGGATGATGTTATCGAGGATGTTACCTCCAAGACGCTGTCGACGCTGATCAGCAATATTGATAATTTGGTTGTGCTTTTCTGTATGTATATCGATAGCGATATATAACGATATGTATCGATTTAAATATGATGAAATCAAATCAAATCTACAGATGATCATGGCAATGATGATTCGATGACCGTGTTGGAAGAGCTAGAACAAATCGACGATGACTGCGATAAGCATGGCATTCAGTTTGTTAAAATAGACGATGCCAAGGCCGCAGCCGACTATGGAATCGATTCGGTACGCAATACAAAACATCCCATCTAGATCTTATAGGAATCCAATTGGAATTGTACGTGATCTTTTCTGTAGATTCCGGCAATTGTATACTTTGAAAAAGAAATTCCAAATGTTTACGATGGCGATCTCATGGATGAGGAACAAATACTCAAATGGTTGTTGGGACAGTTGGAACGTGATGAGATCGAGGATGTCACCGATGAAATGCTCGATACAATGATCAAAGAAGGACGCGTCATTGCAGTGCTGTTCTGTAAATATATATCCAAAAATTAAAACAATTCAATTAAAATAGCAACAAAGAATGGAGCATAATGATCATAAGCTGTTTTCCAGACGACAACAACGACAAGAAATCCCAAAAGGTCCTTGAAGAACTTGAGAACATTGACGACGAATGCGACGCTTTGGGCATTACTTTCGTGAAAATCGACAATCCCGAGGAGGCCGTTGAATATGGCATCAATAAAGTTCCTAAACTGATATACTTTGAAAAAGGCATTCCAACTATATACGAAGGCAATCTGGAGGATGAGGAGAAGCTATTAAAGTGGCTCGAAGAACAAACGAGTTCCGATCAAATCGAAGACATCACCGACGAAATGTTGGATTTGATCATTGAGAAAATGCCACATGTTGCTGTGCTCTTCTGTAAGTGATTTCAATCCCAAAACAAAACCTCTGGCGGATATACCACATACCAACGCAATTGTATATAATGTATAGATCGTATACCTATATGTTGTAATTGTATAATCGGGGTGTGTCTGAGTGTCTGCCATAATCGCTGCCTTCTGCTAATCTCTGCTTGTATAATAATCTACTCTAAAAACGCTTCGACTAATCCTAAAACTAAAACGGAGAATCTTTTATGATATCGGATTCGAACGAACATTGGATAGTTAGTATGAAAGCAGTTACAAGTTGAGAGCTTTTCAGTAGTAGGGTCTGAATCTTTAGAAGGCCTGTAGTGCGTTTTCCTTCATCCATGGATTATCATCAGAGATCAGCATAATAATCGTTTATAATCTTTCACAGATGATAAAGATCAAAAGAAATCTCAGAAAATCCTCGCAGAATTGGAAAACATTGACGATGAGTGCGATCAGAACGATATTGCTTTTGTCAAGATCGATGACGATAAGGAAGCTAAAGAATGGGGTATCGATGAGATACCATCAATTGTACTCTTTGAACGTGGTATTCCACATATCTACGAGGGTGATCTGATGAAAGAAGACGAACTACTCGGCTGGCTGGTGCATCAGAAGCGTTATTCTGAGATTCCCGAAGTCACCGACGAGATGAAGGACAAACTGATCGAGAACACTGAGCACTTAGCGGTTATCTTCTGTAAGCATGGATTAATCTCTTTAGTTCGTTTGATATCCACTTAACCACATCCTTTACAGATGACAAGGAGGACAAACAGGATATGCGCATTCTGAACGAACTGGAGAACATTGATGATGAGCTCGAGAAGGAGGGCATCGTCATTGTGCGCATCGATAATGCCGCTGAAGCTAAGGAATATGGTCTCGATCATTTGCCCGCTCTGATCTACTTCGAGAACAAGATCCCAGCCTTGTATGAGGGTGATCTGATGAACGAGGATGAGGTCCTTGAATGGCTGCTGGTGCAGAAGAAGACTGCGACCATTGAGGAGGTTACCGATGAGATTCTAGTCAATCTGATCAATGAGCATGAATATGTTGTTGTATTCTTTACGGGTCCCTGCGAACCGGGTGAGACCTGTGACCATACACTGAACGCCCTGGAAAGCATCGACGATGAGTTGGACGAGGCTGGCATAATATTTGTTACCACTGAGGATACCGGCATCGCTAAGAAATATAATGTCAAAAGCTATCCACGATTGGTATTCTTCAGGAATCGTGATCCACTGCATTTCACTGGTGACTTGGATGACGAGGACGAAGTATTGGCCTGGATCACCGATGAAGAAACACTTGAGATTCCCGGCAAAATCGAGGAGGTTAACGTGAAAATGCTGGATAAAATTTTGTCCGAAAACGATCATGTTGTCGTGTTCTTCTGTAAGAATATAAAATAATACAAATTAAATGTTATAATAATAATAATAATAATAATACTTAACAGACGCCGAGGGGGATAAGAGGGCACAGAAGATCCTCAACGAATTGGAGAACATCGATGACGAGTGCGAGGAAAAAGACATCGACTTTGTAAAGACATCCGACGACGATATTGATAAGGAATACGATCTGCCCGGTCTGCCGGCGCTTGCATTTTATAGACATAAGTTTAGAACAATTTACACCGGTAAGTCTAGACTTAGATATAGAAAATCTGATATATATCTTTATACATACTTTCATCTCAGGTGATCTGATGAAGGAGGAGGAAATTCTGGAATGGGTTATCGATTTGCATGAGTCAACGGCTGATGTCATTGAGTCGGTGGATCGTAAGACGCTGCAAGTGTTGATCAACGATGTGGAACATCTCGCTGTCTACTTCTGTGGGTTAAAATAGATCTTTAGAATCAGAGAATGTGATTTATGAATGTTATCTTTACCTTTAACTGATAGATGATGACGAATGTGAATCATGTGCTGGCATTCTGGAGGAATTGGAGAACATCGATGACGATACCGATAAACATGGCATACAATTTGTCAAATCGAACGATGTGAAGTTGGCTCATGAAATCGGCATTTTCGCATTCCCAGCCTTGGTCTACTACGAGACAGGCGTTCCGATCATGTATGATGGTAAGTCTTCTGTTAATATATATATGATTTATATGTTTAATACTATATATTCGTTTTCTTTATAGGTAATCTCAAAAATGAAAATCGTGTGCTGCAGTGGTTAATCAATCAAAAGAGTAAGCGTTCTTGTTTCAAATGTTTTCTCTGCTTTCTAACTCACGCTCATAAGCCAAACATTCAATACAAAATCAGTTGAGCCCACAATATCTTGGCCAAACTATTAAAAAAAAAGAGATTGCATATCGAGTCCCATGCAATTCGGATATATACTCGATATCTGGTATATATAAAATCAAATATATATACATATATACAAAATCATTCTACCCGTTTATAGCCATTCATAAAATGCAAAACGTAATGAATACTTTCGATATATGATATACTATATACTAGGCAACGATGACGATGGAAGTGATGAGAAAATTGTTAAGTTGAACTATCCGAAAGATAATGATGCGGATAAAAGACAAAGATTAAAGCGTCTGCAGCAATCGATCCGAAAGCAAAGATTACGAAAACATTCGCGCGTTGACGACGACGACGACGAAGATGGCGATGACGATGACGATGACAATAACGATAACGATGATGACGATGATGATAACGATGATGATAACGATGATAATGACGATGACGATAATAATGACGATGACGATAATGATGACGATAACGATAACGATAACGATGATAATGACGATAATGAAGACAATGACGATGATGATGACAATGACGATGACGATGACGATAAGGATAATGATGACGATGACGATGACGATAATGACAACGATAACAATGACGATGACGATGACGACGACGACGACGATAACAACGGCGATAACAATGACGACGACGATGACGATGAAAACGATGACGATAATGATGACGATGACGATGACGATGAAAACGACGACGATAACGATAATGAAGACGACGAAGACAATGATGACGAAGACGATAATGATAAGAATGACGACGACGATGATGAGGATAACGATGACGATGACGAAAATGACGACAATGACGATAATGACGACGATAACGAAGATGATGACGAAGACGATGACGAAAATGGTGACATTAACGATAACGACGACGAAGATGAAGACGATAATGATAACGAAGACGATGACGATGATAACGACAATGATAACGATAACGATGACGATGACGATGACGATGACGATGATAATGGCAACGACGACGATGAAGAAGAACAAGATATCAGCAAGCCAATATATAAGCACAGAGCTAAAGGCAGAACGATACATCGACTTTCTGATCTATGCTCGGGTGATCTTATTGATGAATTAGGTAATACGTGAATGTGAGTTGCCATTGCCGCACTAACTAAAGTTGTTTTTGTTGTTGCGATCTCCTCCCTGACCCACCAAAGCCAACAAATATCCAAATATGAAACAACTCCACAGACATTCAAAACTAATTACACCCACACTACAGTTATTTAAATTGTCTATCTACAGACTTGGGTAAAAGGATATCAAAGAATGCATTTCCCAAAGGTAACAAACATCCATCAATACTCCAAAAAAAATGTATCTCTATGTGATGCGCATAGCTTCTGTGCTAAAGAAATTCATTCATGATAAATTGGAGATATATAAACATATACACAAAACATATACTAAAAGCCACGTCAATGTTTGCCCTCGTGAATGTTAAAGACCCATCCAAAGCTTCGATCTACCTACAATGTTGTATGAAGTTCCCAATCCCTTAACTTCTCTCTCTCTAAAATAAAAAGTGAACAAATTTGGTTCAAAAAATTAAATAAATAATGCAAAAATCATAGCTGACACAATGTTTGAAAATAAATATATATAATATATATATATAGTATATATTTATACAAAAAAATATGATAAAAAAAGAAATTAATTTTTTTATACTATGAAAAGCTCCTTAATTTATATATAAAATTTAAAAAAAAACAACAACAAAGAAATTGTTAATAACTTCATTGTTTTGACTATTGATAATAATTATATTCTTCTTTAATAATTAAGTAAACGTTTTTATTTGTTAATTATAATTAATAACGAACCCGCTCTGTAAAAAGCAACCAAAACCATCTCTTGAGCAACGTGTTAAATTAGGGTACAAAAAACCAAAAAACGATCCTATATAGAACCAACTTTGGAATATTAGACTCAATACCTGTACAGTCAGCATCAAAAGCATTTTGTCAGTTATTAGTAAAATAGCAAAAAAATATAAATTGAATTATAAAACGATTTAAATTTTGTTCATTCATAAAGCACGCTTTTATACTTTAGAATTTTTGAACAAGAAATCAAACTATAAAAATGAAAAAAATGAAAAAAAGAAAAATATATAGAAAAGAAAACTATATGAAAATCGTACTAACTGCTCTTTGTGGTAACTTTGAAAGGTGTTGATAAAATAAAAGCAACTTTACGACTTTTATTTTTGTAATTTCTCGCCTACTCTTTTTTATGCACTTTTGTTTACTTTTTGAACTTTCTTGTTAGTGATTTCTTAAAAAAAAACCAAAAAAACAAAAAAAAAAACAATTACAAAAAAAAAACAAAAAAAAAAACAAAATTTAAGAACTAAACAATCTGACAAAATGTTTTTGTTTGTTTGCTCACACAGATGACGAATGTTTCTATGTTGGATTGGGTCACGACGGCCATTCAGCAGCTAAGCGCGGCAACAGTTATGTGCCCAACGATTACAAACCATTCCAATGCTGTCCAACCAAATTGGAGAAGTCAACCAAAGTTCCTAAAATGACGGCCCAGCGCATCGGACACAGCGACAGTGAGTCGAGCAAGCGTCCAGCCGGCAACTTTAAGTTTGCCTCCACCTCGAGCACTCCAAGCAAACCAGCAGCCAAGCCAGTGCCGGCCAAGAAGCAGACCAAGACCATTGATCACCACGACGATGACAACGATAATGATGATGATGACAATGATGATGATGATGATGATGATAAGCCATTGGTGAAGGTCTCATACGCCAACAAGCGATCAGCTCAAGCAGGCAAGAAGCCAATCCCCAAGCTCCAGCAGGATGACGATGAATCCCTCGAGGTCGAGAAACCAAAAAAGACGTCGAAGAAGTCCGGCAATAAGCTGAACGTTAAAACCGGTACGTCGCGTTCCTAAATCTAGATCAAATATTATTATTTGTCAAAATTTGTAAGACACAAAACATACAGACTATATATACGTACAATATACAGATTGTTCAGTTTTGTACTTTGTTAATTTCGTTTAATAATTGTAATGAATGTTGTGCACATACACACACATACACTTAGATACATATATACATATATATATACAATCATACAGAGACATATCTGGTTGTAATTTGATTTGTTTATTTCTCTCTCTTTTTGTGTCTTGCAGGCATTAATTTTTTCCAAAATCGACTAAAAAATTTGTATGACCTCATTTTTCAGGATATCTCACTGTGGGAGTAAGGCAACATGTTTAAAAACAATTAAAACTCAATTAAATTCAAATGATTTGTATGACTCACTGATATGAAATACTTAAAGTAGCACGTATACGCACTGTTGTCATGTTGCCAAAGGCAAAATAATAATACAGATACAGAGATATCAACAAGAACAGCAAATAGCACGCATAATCCTTAAGAACTATTAAGTAAATAAGTATCTATATATCTATAAGCATCTATGGTATATATGCGATATACTCCATCTGAACTAAACATTGTAATGTGTGTGATTTTGATTGTGATTGTAGGCGCAACATGCAACCCAAAAGACAACAAACAACAACAAATTGAAGTAACTTTACTTAACACAATCTTCTGCGTCGTCACTTTAATATTAAATATTACTCATACTCGATCGCCGCGATCTGATCAAGAAAATAACTCAAAACATATTCGATATCTTTTCGAGCCAACCGCAAAATATCTTAATACAAAATTTGTTCCACACGTGCTGCAGCGGTTAGCGCCTAGAGAAGGGATAATTAATTAACAACTGGGCCAGCATTATTATTAATTGTAAATTAATTGATTCTAAATTATAATTTTATGTTAATAATAATGCTGGGACGCAACTCAAAACTACATCAAACTCAAACTCAAACTAATTAAATACATAACTTGGTACTTTTGCACTACTTTTTGACTATTCTGTTGAGGCTGCCTGTCTGTAAACTAAAACTAAAAACTAAAACTAAACTTAACTAAAACTAAAACTTAACCAAAATTTGTTGCATTTTGTCAATGGATTTCAATTGCGCCAAAGAAACAAACTTTGTTCAAATTTAAAGCAATTACTGCAACAACAAAAAACTTACTATTAACAAAAAAAAAAATATATCAAAACTTTCTGAACTTTCAGGTATATATATTAACAATTCATACTACAAAAAAACAAAAACAAAATCAATGTCAACAATAACTGAGCATAAACTTTTTTGATACTACTTACGACTATTTTTTGTTACAATATACAATTTACATTTATGTAGTTAGTATAAAAAGGAAAAGAAAAATATTTTTTAAACAATTTTACATATTTGAAAGAGCGCGCAAACTACTATTTACATACATAGCTAACTGTAAAGAGCCTTATATACATATATACATACATACGAGTACTTATACATTTTATAACTAAACAAATCTCTTTGTTGTTGTGGCAATTAATGAAACACACAAAAGCGCATACAATATTTAAACAAAAAATATATATATATTTATAAAAATGACACAAAAAAAACTCGCTTCATCGTAATACAGTTCGTATACTTAATATTATGAAAGGCTGGCAAATCTCTCACTAGGTTTGTACGCAATGGCCTCGCAAATAACGCTCGCCATACTCTATAATTTGTTTAATTTGTTTTATCTTTTGGAAATTGGTTGGTTTTTCGGCCAACTGTTGATTTGTTATCGATATTTACAAAATATCGAATTTCACTTTTATTTTTCATTTGATAGTTTCCTAAGCCTTTTGTCACATGTTTCCTTCTCTTTTCTTTTGTAAGAATTTATGAAAACTGAAAAATGAAAAATGTTGTTGAACAGCAGCCGTAGAAATCAAGCGATGTATTTTGTTAAAGTTTTATTTATGAACTATTTATATACGATATAGTATATAGTAAAAGAAAAAAAACTAAAAAGATAAACACCAATTTTTGTAAAACCTAAAAAACTCAACTCAATCAATTGTAAATTTCACATAATTAAAAAAACAAAGAAAAAAAAAACTAAACCAATTAGGTCTCTTTTCTCTTCTAATATTAATAATTTTTTAAGCGTTCGAAAAAAAAAATACAAAAGGAAATTCTAAAATAAAAAGAAACTATGTTTTGGTTGGTTCTGTTGCAAGCATAAAATGATTTTAAATACTTTCAAGCGGTTCGAATTCTCAGCTATGATTTTATTATATTTTTATAAGATATATACACATATATATTTTAGAGACATTTTTAAACATTGTCAGCCAAATGTTTGCAATTAATTATCAGGGCTCCAAAAAACAATACAAAAAATGTTGGCAACCCGCCCAATGCCATAAGATACGCCTAATACTTTGCGGGGGTTGGGGGGAAAAGACATTGAAAACAGAACAAAAGTTCATTAATTTCGTTTAAAAATACTCATGATTGATTGACAAACTGCAGCCAACAGGTATGTGAAAAGAAAACCAAAGAAAATATATAAATAACTCTTAACCACACCATAAGCTCTCGAATATTAAAAGCATTATGTTTGATATACAGGAAATCTTGAGAAGAATCAAGAAGTTTTCAATTGGATACTGGAGCAAAAGGCCGATCAGAGCATTGAGCTTATTAATCGGGAGCAACTAATTGAATATATTGCCAACAAAGACTTTTTAGCGGTTGTTTTTTGTAAGTATGCAAACTTTCAGGTAGCTCTTAAGAAACAAAAATAAATAAATATGTTCTTCAAAGTAAAAGTAAAAGTTTATGCGTGCCCACTAAAAACTGTAACTGCCCAAAAAAAATGCAAATTTCAAAAAAGTCTATATAAAATGTGTTCAAAAAAATATATATACAACAGAAATAACTTAGAGATCTCTAACTTATACTTGCAGACAAGGAGGACGACCCCGACTCGCCTCGAGTCCTGAGACACATTGAACTTATCGACGATGAGGCTACCGAATATGGCATTTATATAGTCAAGATGAACGACAAGTTAATGGCAAAGAAGTATGGCTTTAGGAATCCACCGGGCATCACCTATTTCCGTAAGGGCAAGTATATTAACTACGACGGCGATATTGATGACGAGGAGGAGGTACTCGACTGGCTAACCAGTCCGGCCAACATGGAGATGACAGATCACATTGAGCAGGTGAATCGCAAGATGTTCGAGAAGATACGCAAGAATTCCGACTATGTGGCTGTCATATTCTGTAAGTATCCAAAAGTATTATCATATATATATATACTGATATCTAATATACTTACAGACAGCGAGGAGTGCAAGCAGTGTCCACGTGTGCTGGCCGAGGTGGAGCACATCGACGATGAGGCGGACAAGGCGGGCATTGACTTTGTCAAGATCGATGATAAACAAATGGCCAAGGAGTACGGCGTCTTTGCACTGCCAGCGATTGTGTTCTTTAAGCCCACATCAAAGGAGCCAGTTATATACGCCGGTCAGTGGGAGTTACCAATATCTGTTACAAGTTCTGAAACTCATAGAGTATATTTAAATAGGTGATCTTTATGAAGAAGAACAGATCTTAGCTTGGCTACTTACGCAAAAGGATCCAAGTGGAGATGTTATTGAAGATCTCGAAGGCGATAGGCTGGTAACACTGATCGAAGAATCCGGCTCCATTGCGGTGTATTTCTGTAAGTTCAATAAAACCAAAACGTCTGATATATTTAACAAATAATTTCCATAAGGATTTGTTAAGTCTATCAAACGGTTTATCAGCTGCAATCGGTTTGGTGACATGAAACTATATCAAGTGAATCAGAAAATAGTATAGCATACTTTGCTGCGCCTTCAAATGTTTTGTCTAAGCTCATTTCCAACCTCTTGTTACATCTTTTATATATATACTTGATATACTTTGTGTTCACTCTTTTGCGCAAACAGTTTGCAGAATCTATTTTATTCTAGGATTCTTTTGTAACATCAAGAACTTAATTTTAAGCTATATTTATCAGCGCTCAAATGTATCTAACCAAAAAGACTTTTTACCACATTTATATTTCTATTTAAAAAAAAATGATTTAAACAAAAAAAACTACACCTAAAAAACGCACTAAACAACAAACTTAGGGAACAAAACGAAGTGCGATATTTGCACCTCGAAAGCGGCGCGAAAGGCGCGTCTGAAAAAGGAACGCGAACAGCATCAACAGGAAGGTGGCACCGCCAGTGCTGCCGCCGCATTTGGCAGTGATCCAGAGGCTGCGGCTACTGCCGCCGGCGACGCTGGTGGTGCTGGTGGCGATGGTGGAGCAACGGATGCCACAGCTGCAGCCAGCAAACATGATGATGGTAGCGCAAATACGTGAACATTTAATAACATATTGTATAGCCACACCACATGGAATGAGTCCAAGAATGTTTAACCACACCACAAACCACATACGCACACACCCACACACACATACCTGCAATTGTATGAGAATGTCTAGCGCACCTTCAGAGTCCCCCACCACCTTCACTCTCTTCTCTCTCTCTCTCTCTCTCTTTCTATCTTTATCAGTCTTTATTTGTACTTGTTCTTTGCCAAGTTAAAGCTGTGCCGTTTTACCTTCTTCTGTTTTATATACTCTGCTAAACTATATACTATATACACACAAGTTTCCAAACTGTTCCCAACTGTTGTGCTTAGTTTACATATGTGTAGTGCTTGCTCGTAGTACGTTCTAAATGCCCCACTCTTACCCTGTGCTCCTACGTCCCTGTCTAGTGTGCACTCTTTGTTATAATATGCAATGTTATTCCCATTCCCCCAAATCACGAATTTCTCTTAGATGCGGATGGCTGTGATCAATGTAGCAAGGTGCTGGAGGAGCTCGAGAATATCGACGATGATTGCGATAAACATGGCATAACATTTGTGAAGACGCGTGACTTCTCTGTTGCTGACGGCTACGGCGTACACGAATATCCGGCTCTGGTCTACTTCGAGGGCGGCATACCGAACGTTTTTGAAGGTAAATTGGTTGAAGACTCTTTTGAAAGTCCTTTCTAAATCTTTTTTTGAATATACAGGTGAACTTAGCGAGGAGGAGGAAGTGCTGCAGTGGCTGATTACGCAGAAAACCGAAGATCGCATTGAACTGATCACACGTCAAATGCTCGAAACGATGGTCGAGGAAACCCAATACCTGGCCGTATACTTCTGTAAGTTGTACAATGAAAATCAAATTAATCACTTTTCATAATATCATACAAACTATATCAATTATATCCCACCCATGCACCACCGCACGACACAAATATCTCTCTGCACCAACACCAACCACAACCAAAACCAAAAAACAAACCAATTTCCTTCCACAACACACCAAAAAAAAAACAAAAACCAAATACCGCAGTACCGGCAGAGCGTCAGGGCAAGCCACCCGCTTACTGCCGAAGTTTCTGCTCCCCCTCTAGTCTTAAAGAAAGCAACCTGACCACCACCACCACCACCAAACACTCATCCAGTAAATTCGTACAAAGCTACATTTCACGTAAAAAAAAACGTATCCAAAAACAAGGTATTCCCGTGTGTAACTATAATCTACGTACAATTCGCAACTTCGCGCATGTTTTGAGCTCTAACAAGATATGCCTTATACAATATATACTATGTTTCTATCTTCTGCGAATCTTCTTACTAAAACAAAAAGCTTCTTAACGTATTATCGACCAAACTAAATTCTTCCATATGTCTAAATGAAATCATTTTAACTGAAAGTTTTTGGCCTCAAAAGAAAAACGTTGCGAAATTGTTGTAACACAAATAATTTAGTTTGGACGCGAATACCTATTGTTTTTTGGCGTTTTCTATACTATCTACATTATCTACTATATATCTGCGCAGCCTCCTAAAACTTCTCTAATCCTATATCTTACTATACAGCGTACGCTTCACATTATTATACATATGATATGATTATTATCTGGGTTTAAACTCAAACTGATTTATTGCCTTGTATTGCCAGACAAAATCAACTGTAATATCTGTGATCAGATATTGGAGGGCCTGGAACTGATTGATGACGAATGTGATGTCTTTGGCATACATATGGTTAAGATACAAGATCCTCAACTGGCCAAACGCTATTCCATCAAGACCTTCCCAGCTTTGGTATACTTCCGGTATGTTTTACTATATGATAAATCTTAAAATGTAGCTATAATTTCTTAACTTTTTCTAGTAACGGCAATCCCCTGCTCTTTGAGGGTGATCTACAGAATGAACAGTCTGTGCTGGAGTGGCTGATAGATGATGATAACCGCGAGTTGGCTGATGAGATCGAGGAAGTCAATGAACGCATGTTGGATCGCCTGATGGCTGAATCCACTCTACTGGTTGTCTTCTTCTGTAAGTACATAGAATATTATTCCCAGTCTTGAGATACATAAACTTTTACCTTAGATGATGAGGACTGTGCTGAATGCGAGGAAATCCTGGAGGAGCTTGAGGAGATTGATGGCGAGGCTGATATGTTTGGCATTGATTTTGTCAAGATTGCCAGTGTTGAGGCCGCCAAGAAATACGAAGTCGTTAATATACCATCTCTGGTTTACTTCCGGTGAGTTAAGAACCTACAAAATAATCGTATCATTATTATAATCAAATATATTTCTATTTATAGAAAACAAGTGCCTGTGCTGTACGACGGCGATATGCATCAGCATGACAAGGTCATCACCTGGCTGACATCCCAGGATGTATTCGAGATTAAAAACGAAATTGAAGAAGTTAATCGCAAAATGCTTGACAAACTACTCGAAGAAAACGAATTTATATCTGTGTTCTTCTGTAAGTAGAAGTATCTCTCCATATGAATCTTTATCTATAGCATCTCTTTAATCCCAAGATGAGCACAATCAGCTGGATAGCACAGCGGCACTGGAGAAACTGGAGAACATTGACAGCGAAACGGATAACCTGGATATCACATTTGTCAAAATGGCCGATTCGCGATATGCCAAGAAATGGGGCGTAACCAAACTGCCCGCCATGGTATATTTCCGCCGACGTTTCCCTAGCATATATAGAGGCAAGTATTAGTGGAGGTCTTAATCTTGTAAAGCACTTACCTTGTATATCTCTGTTATGCAGGTGACTTACTGTCCGAGGATGAGGTGCTCGAATGGCTGCGCAAGAATCGCTTCCGTCAGCCGGAACTGAACATATTTATGTACGCTCTGATAGCTCTGGGTGTGGCATTCCTTGTCTATACCGCGTTCTTGCTGCAGTGCTTCAAGCCAGCGCCACCGCCGCCCGTGCTGCATCCCAAGCAGTCTTGATGAGACTCCAGTGGGTGAAAATTGGATGCTCTATGGCTCTATTTCTGCTGCTGTGTAACTGAAAAACTGTTAAAGAACAAACGAATTATTACAATTACTACGTATTCTGTGCGTAGAGCGAATGAAAGAGGATTAAGAAAAGGAGAGAGGAAAGAGGAGAGAGACAGAGCAAATGAGGAAATAAAAAATCAAAACGACACACAAACACACACAAGACACAACAAACACCACACACACATACACACACATTCATCATACATACTATATCGAACTATCATCATGCAAGAATCAACAATCGTCTAAATTAGACGAGGTTAAGAATTGACTTTATAACGACAGTGCCAAAATGCTGCCCCGAAGTATTGTGCGAGAGAGTCCCTGGCGACAAAACATTGCAAATATGATATAATAATGACAATCCGTTGGTAATGAGAACACCTTTGGGAGGCAGTTGAAAGGAGTCAACTTTCTGGCTGCTTCCATATACATAACAATAAAAATAATCATTTGACTTCACTTAAATAAATAATACAAATAATTAAATCAACACAACACTCAAGTCATAGTAATTACGTTTAAAATTAAATTTAAATACAATTACAATAATATTATAATGATAAAAGCGAAATAATCATTTTTACAGTCAACTATTACGGATTAATAAAAATAATTTAAATTCTTGAATAATATCTATATCTCTCTATGGGTAACTATAATGGGTACTACTTGAAGCTAGCAGTCTGAAATTTGTGGAGGACAGACTTTGTATCTTCGTTAGCAACAGGTGAAATTTCAGGGTGATATCCCTTGTGGGCCGTATATCATTGACATTGTTATCTCTATCAGATATCAATGTTGAACTATGTACATAAAGACAGCGTGAAGTTATCAGTCTGAATTTTCAACAGGCTTTGGAGCTCACTTTTTAGCCACATGACCCAATGACGTGAAGTCTCTGCACCGGTAAAAGCCAGCTATCTCTGGTGAAATTTCAGTCTGATATCTCCTAGGGAGTGTGACTATCAACTATAGTGATGGTTCGCGAAAACAAACTGTCTAACTAAAATGATTGAGCTAATTTTAGAACTTTTTATGACATTTTCCATAAAACTTAAAATATAATTCTTATTTGAAAGAAAATTGATATAAGAGAGACTTTCATACATCCTCTGAAGGCAGTTATTAACAAGCGATTCTTAATACCTCTCCTTCGAAGCTTTACTGTAAAGTAAGTAAGTGGGGTTTTAAAATCAAATTAAGCAATACTTAAGAGCTTTAAAGGATATTCAACACTTACCAAAAAAATGTCTTAGGTTCTAGTGAGATACTAAATGGTATATAAAGTCTGCTGGGATATCAATTTAAATAACAATTAGTTTCCATTGCCACCATGAACGATCACACATTGCTGGTGGCCAAAATTGTGGTTATTGTGGTGCTGCTGGTAGTCACATTAATCTTTTGCTTTATTCCATATGTGCTGAATCATTGGTTCAAATGGACCAGGCGGGTGCAGAGCAATGCACGAGAATTTCTGGCTGTTCTTTGCCTGCTGAACTTTGGAGGTGGCGTCCTAATTGCCACCGCATTCATCCACATTCTGCCCGCAGTAATTAGCATTGTGGATGCCTTGCAACATTGCAACATGTTGGCAGTCACTCCATTTGCTCTGCCGCAGATGTTTATGTGTACGGGCTTCTTCTTAATGTATGCCATTGAGGAAGTCATGTACTTTGTGGTAGGACGAAGGCAGCGGCAAAAACAGAAGGCACTGCTGCAGGCCTTAGAGCAGGCAATGGAACAAGCCCCAGAGAAGATACAAGGTCAACAGCTATCGAGATTAGAGCAGCTTGAAATGGAACAGCCAAACTGGTTGCGTGGCCTGGGCATTATAGTAGCTCTGTCCCTGCACGAGCTCTTTGGGGGCATGGCCATTGGTCTGGAGGAGAGCGTTGATACAGTTTGGTTTATGTGTGGTGCGATTGCGGCCCATAAACTTGTCCTGGCCTTCTGCATAGGAATGGAGATTATGATGGCACACACTCGTTGGCTAATTGCCGTTATTTACTTGGTAGTGTTTTCGATCGTTACTCCCATTGGTGTGGGTATTGGCATTGCGGTCAGCGAGACATCCACCGCGAATCAACCAAGTATCCCAGCTGGTGTGCTACAGGGCATTGCCTGTGGCACTCTGCTCTATGTGGTATTCTTTGAGATTGTTTCGAAGAATCACGCTGGTTGGAAGATATTCCTATGTTCCCTTGGAGGTTTTCTGCTTATGTTTGGATTGCAAATTGCTGGTGAGTATAAAATTATAGCTCAAATATTGCAAGCTTACCTGTTCCCACTTTTCAGTTGACGAAGCCAAGGGAAAAGGCTCGTTTGAATGCCCCTACACTGAGGGAAATGTTGCCTTATTAACCCAAATGCAAAATGTTTAATATTAACTTTAAAAGTTAAAGTTAAATTGCTTCTCGAGATCAAAAATAATCTAGTAAACTTAAGCATAAAAATTTAGTACACAAAAATTTAAACTAACTGTTCAATATGCAAGCTGAGTGTGACCAAACGTCGTCTAAATCAACCCTGGTAATCGATAGATTCTGTACATTTTATCGACATGAATATTAAACGATAAGCAGCGGGTTAATTTGGTTAAAACTGAGAATGTACCAAAATATTAATTAAAATTAGTTTTAAATCAGTTAAAAACCTAACAGTGTTCAAGCTACGTATCTCGGCACTTAAGATTGTATAAACATTGCTTATAGATAACCATAAATACTATTATATTACAACAATTTTATTTTAATATATGTTTATTTTAAATAATCTAAAATGTTTACCGATCAAATATAGTAAATAATAGCGTTATCTAAACTGATTGAATGTTACATATAATTTTCAGCAATCAAAATAAAATTTCATTCAACATCAGTAAAACTTACCAGAGTCTAAAATCACAATGAACTCCGGCCGAACAATCTGATTTCGAGACATTGGGTGTTTGGCCTGCCAATCAGTTTTCAGATATAAAACTGATATGAATAGTATAAGTACCAGCTCCAGTGGCAATTGGTTCGCACTTGTGGATTGCATTTGATAGTGCCAAGATGTACGGAAAACAAATACCGCAGGCAATGACGTTGCTAACAGAAAATGCCGTAAAAGCTGTTAAAGAGAAGGAAACCGAATCGGCATCGGAGGATCAGCATGCACTGCTCGTAGCCAAAATTGTGGCCATTGTGGTACTCACTGCGGTGACTGTTATTTGTGGAAGTTTGCCCTACTTGTTGGATCGCTATCTGAAATGGACTAAAAAGAATCCAGACGAGACGCGCTCGTCACCTGTTGTGCGATGCCTTATCTATTTTGGCGGTGGCGTGCTAGTCTGCACGACATTCCTGCATATGCTGCCAGAGGTTATTGAGGTGGTTGAGCAACTGCAACATTGCGGGATTTTGGACTCCACACCTTTTGCTTTGCCCGAGATGCTGCTCTGCACAGGCTTCTTTCTTATGTACGCTCTGGATGAAGTAATGCACTCGTTTTTTAAACGTAGTCAACGGAAACTGAGCCGCAAGGAGTCAGAAGCTAGTGAAGCCTTTGAACGTGGTCACAGTATAAGACACAGTGTCCTTTTGCGCAGTACCAGGCGCAAGCAAGAAACACCAAATGATGAACTGCCTCAAGCGCAACATGAACATTGCGTTCATGAAATTCATGCAGTGGGTGGACACGGACACAGCCATATGCCTGTGGATAACGATGGCTCCTCTATGCGTGGCCTGGGAATTGTATTGGCGTTATCCCTGCACGAAATCTTCGAGGGCATGGCCATCGGACTGGAAGGCACCGTTGGAACTGTGTGGTTCATGTTTGCCGCTGTAGCCGCTCACAAACTAGTGCTGGCTTTCTGTGTGGGCATGGAGCTGCTGGTGGCTCGCACTCGGACCTCACTGGCCATTATCTATCTCATAACATTTTCGATTGTGACGCCGATTGGCATTGGTGTGGGCATAGCCATTAGCCATCAGGCGGATGCGAATCAACCGAGTGTCCCCTTTGGCATACTACAAGGAATCGCCTCTGGAACTCTGCTCTATGTAGTATTCTTTGAGATCCTCACACAGAACCACGCTGGCTGGCGTGCCTATATTTCTGCAGTCGCTGGCTTCTCTCTAATGTTCGGACTGCAAATACTTTGTAAGTATTGATATACGATAGATATGCCACTATTGGTTTTGATTGACACACGCATACCTTAAGTTATCAAAGGGCATTTGATTGACGTGAACTAAACCATAGGCATTATTAATAGAAACACGTTATGACGGACCTACTCTAATACCTATTATTTTTTTATCTATTACAGCAGACGAAGCGGAAGGTCCCGATAATAAAACTTGTACATAGTATAAAACAAATTAGCTACAATAGATTTATTAATATAGTTGCACCTAAAACAATTTGTAAATATTAATCTAGGAACTATGTTATGTGCTTATTAATATAAGTATAATAAAACTGACAACTAATGTGTATAATGTGCCATAAAATTCGTATTATTTTCTATATTTAATTTTAATTTTAAATTGCGCGCGCATTGCTAGTGTACAAGCTGATGTGTACACACTGTTTGTCAGCTGTTAAGTTAGCAGAATGCGAGAGACGACTGTTGATATACACTTAAAGTAAATTTACTAGTAATAATTTTTGATTATTAAGTTAACGTCAACATAATTTTGATTATATTGACTTCTTTACAGTGTTTTTTTTTACATATATTATTCAATGATAAGTTCACACAAGCTTATATTATTTGGCATCTACGCCACTGACTCGATGTAACATTACCGACTCTCAGAGAGAACGATATGTTAACAGTTCTCTTGAGCGCAACAACATGGCAATAACAGATGCATACCCGCATAGCAGCAAATTAACATCGCCAGCGTCATAACAGTTACAGTTGTGGAATCCGAGAGTCGAGCGGGTAGTGTGTGCGGAATATTGAAAAAAAAAATTAAAAATTATTCGAAACAACCAATAAGTAGTCGTCTTTGTGTCATTATCGTGTGTGTGAACGTGCTAAATTATAAATTAAACTTAAATCGGACGATTTGTTTACACCAATTTAACGTAGTCTTCTTGTCAATTTCTTAATTTAACCGCGTACACAGGCGTCTCTTTTCCACACAGTGTATGAGTATGTGTGAGTGTGTTTGTGGGTGCATTTGTTTATTACAATCTTCAAATAACAGCAGAACTTCTCGTTGAACTTGCGTTGTTGGGCGGTGCTGTTATTACACGCCCCCCCTTTCCCCCTACAGAAACAGTGCGAAAAAATCGAAACTCCGGCACGTTGGGCGAATAGGCAGAAGAAACTGTTACAAAAACCGAAGAACACACGTAAAAGGGAATGTGGAATAAATGCGTAAACCACATGTAAAAAATAAATTATTCCTCTATGCTAATATATAAAAATAGAAAAAAAACATTTGCTAATTATTAAAAATAGACCTGAAATTTTGTATACTATTTTATATAACGAAATCGCGTAACACGCCCGACAATAACTCTTTAACAAATAGCTGTGCTCTTTTTTACAAACAGCAAAAGAAAAAAAACCAAAAAATAAGGCAACCGTAAAATACATAGTTAAGTATTACCGACAAAACAAAACAAAAGATAACTTGAACAATCCCAACAGAGCTTTAAATCACTGCTGAATACGTTTTCTGTGAGTGTGCGTTTTTTGTCGTTTTGTGCCCACTGTGCAAGCCGTAAGCAGAATAAGGAGAAAAAAACATTGTTTATTTAAAGACTGGTCCCAAAAAAAACACAATATAAAGCGAACAAAATAAATAAATTGTTGTCATTCGACTTAAAATGTAAACTGTTTAATTTAACGAATCGAAATTTTGATACAAAAATCTACCATTCCGCACAAAATGAAAGTAATTTAGCTGAACTTTAACTTGATGATACGGAAACCACTTGGAAATAGCCCTACATTAGACAGGTAAGAACGTTATCATAAGTACTTGAGCTGAGTAGAAGATTGTTCATTTTATTTCTGATATATTTACACCGGAGGCTCATTGACCTTGTTTTTCGTATGTGCTCAATCCCATTTCTTCATAAAACACGCTTATATATAACAAACATGTGCGTAAGAAAGATATAATATAATATTTATATATGTGCATATAGACAAGTCGCATGATAAACGCTTTGTGTGTTTTTTCTGGTTTGGTCACCGACCGACCCATTTGTTATTATTTTGTCGTTTGAAATAAAATGAAATCTATTTCTGTTTACTGATGAAAGTTCCCCAAAGTTATTATATTATATTTTTCAATATTTTGCGTCATTCTCCCTCTATTCCGAATAAACATAATTCTTTACGACGCAGATAGGAAAGTCATTAAAAAAAATAGTAATAAAAATAGATTTCAGCTATTTTTTGAACTGTGCACTACACATTTCTGTCAGGCCTATATGCAATGCATCAAGTTTTTAAAGTGAAATGCAACTGATAAGGAAACAGCTGTACATATACACATACCTACAGTTATTATAAGGAAAAATGCCACTCGATAAAGATAATTAAGTCTAGAGTCTAGACTTCGATATGAACACGTGGATTTTAGTACCCAGAGACATTGTAAGTGGAATTAAAGGGTATAATAAAGTTGTGTAAGACGTAGACCAGTTTTACTCTGTCTTTATATCATATAGGATATATGTCTTGTTCAGCAACAAAAACTGTGTCTGACTAAATCTACAAGCTAAAATTTGGTATGTACTTTTCTTTGTACCATGCGCAGATCCGATATATATATATAATCTCGTATATGTATTTCCTGAACTCTTTCATTCGTGGAAGCTTAAGCATAGTTATTAATTGGAAACGGTTATTGGAAGCGCTTGCAGCGTTGGCTGTAACTCAAGCCAAATTTCGCCAATTAATACAGCAGAGTTACGCAACGTAATTGATTATACTCATACCGTTAAATTAGCGGCTTGATATTATGACCTTGGGTGAAAGAGAATTCGCGACAAAGTGTCTGCTGTGTCGATGGGTTTCTTTGGGCCATCTTATTTGCATAAGCCGAACGGAAAACCGCATTGAGAGTCAGGGCGTAGCACAGTTTTTGGCAACGTATTTTCTCGATTGTTACGCACACACACACACACATACGCAAGTGCGTACACACACACACGCATAAAAAGTCAACACACGCGCCGCCATTTTGTTGTTTTTCCTTTTGCCCACCATTTAAGTTTTTATTGGTTTTGTCTGCAAAAAACCAACATCGCCTCCACAACTCGCCCCATCTCCCATCTGCAATCCTCCTCCGTCCTCCCCCCCAAGCTGAGTGTCAAGTGCCAAAATTCGCAGAGATGAGATGGATTTATGTTGGCTGTTCTTCGCTTTGGCTTTGGGATAAGCGTAAGACAGACACTTCGATGGTTTCGGGCCATTGCTATACGATATTTTCCTTTATTGCCACAAATTTGATTTAACGTCATCGAACACTTGTACCATTCCCAGGTCGGTGTCCTTGGCCAAAGTTTTGGTATTGCGTAATGCACTCAACTAGAAGCCAAACATAGTAAAAAAAAAACTGGCTCTGGCTCCAAGTAATTTTATTAACTTAAGTTCTTAAGCTTGAAACTTGTTTAAGCCAAAGAACATTCTTGTACTTGATACTTGAGCAAATGACATTAATGACTTTGTACATTAAAGATAGCAAAAGCTATTTCAGTGTATAAATAATCATTTATTTATATTAAATATTCATTCATTTGCTTAAGTGAAATTAGAAAATAAATATTTTTATTTAGATTTCAAGTGAATACACTAAAAACAGCTGCACAGCTGATGGTGAAACCGGTAGGAGCTCTGTGACTTCCATTGCTCACAATGTGTGTCAGTGCTAAGAGCTCGAACAGCTGATTGGAGTCTGAATAAAATACACACATGCTATGAATACACCTCACACTCAGCACTCACACTCATACTTGTATACCTACAAAAATGATATGAAAATCAATATAAATATAGCCCCCAAACCGGTTCTGAGCGGCTGCGTGACTCGCATTCGAATGTCTTTGTTAATGATTATAATGTTCATGCAAATGATTATGATGATGATGATGATGATGTTGGTGATGATGATGATGTTGGTGGTGATAATGACGTTTGTAAAGGCTATGCACGCGACAGACCCACAGACCTAAATGTTATTTTAATCTCTCTCACCTTTAAATCTGTACAGACAAATCGAACAGCTGATGAGTTGTTTAAGGCATAAGGAAACCTTTTGTTCGAGGCATTTCCATAAATTGAATACCCTGCAGCTTCAGCGCACAGCAGGGTATTCACTAATGAAGTTCAATGCACCAACAGACGACTCTCATTAGTATTCATTCACGTTGCGTTTGATTCCAAACCTGCTCTGCAATGAGAGAGCTAATCAACTTATTCAAACGACTTGTGCTCGTATAATAGAGTAGGGTATATAGAATTCTACCATGAAAACTCTGTGAGATACAAAGGGAGACAGCAGGACATAGACTCATCTGTCTGAAGTTAATCAAGAATGTTTATATATTACCTTATAGGGCTTTTGCTTTTCTTTTGTCTGTTATGGAACTTTAATATGCCCTTATATAAAAGGTGTAGGGTATAAGAACTTATCTTATCTTATGCGTCAACCTTGCGTACATTTCATATGTTGAACGCATATTAAGTTAGCTTAGGATTACGTCTGCCGCATCAGTTAATCAACCGTTTAGCAAACAATAGAACAGAATACTCGGAACTATAGAACAATATAATCCATATATTATACTTAGCCAATATCCATTTAAGTGATAGTTGCGGGCGGCAAAACAAAGAGGGAAAATTCATTTATATTGCAATTAGTTACAAGCAGCAAAGTAAATTCATCAATTATAGTTTATAAGCCACAAGCTCGTCATTTAATATGTGAATTATAGCATGTGCATGTTAATATTATCCAGCTAGCCGAGTTTAGCATGCAATTTGTGCATAAATCCATTTGCCCTTTGAACCCAACCCAACCTTTCACACTGCGAACGGAACACGCACACGAATTTCAACCCAGATTTTGCGAAAATTAAAACTTTTGATGGGAGGGGGAGCGCTTTGTAATCGCATGACCGTTAAGTTCTCATTTGCATAAAATAATAGTTAATGGAAGGGCGGGCACAAAGGGGAAGGGACAGAGGAAACGAAATTCAAAACGGAATTACGTGTTTTTTTCTTTCCTTCTTATCAAATGTGCAAAATGAACAAAGTTCACTCGCAAAACGTCATTCGCATGCACATTAACATGTCAATAAAGAGTTCGAGAATTTTCTTCTATGTGCAGCTAACTATTATATATGGAAATGTAGATATACATATCTATATACATATCTATATACATATTGTGAAATATTGTCTTGATATATTGTCATTTTCACACCTATTTCATAATAAAGTCGCAACGCGAGCTTCAACACTTTTCTTGTGACTGAGACTTATGCAATACTTCAGGCTGATTCTATGAATCAACTTTTGTATACATAAAAGTATATATAAATATATATGTTTTGACTTAAACAAAAAATTTGCTCATTAAGTTCGTACTGTAATTTGACTCTATGAAGACCTATAACTGTGATTCATCCCTTATCGAAAAAGGTACTTTTGTTACTGAATTCTATTCCTGTTTTTTCTAGCTGGTTTTCTATTTCGGTAAAATTTCCCATTAAGTTGGCTAAGAAAAAAGTGGAACATGAAAAATGCTACGTAATTGCTTCCCTCTTTCTTTCTCTCTCTCTCTCTTGGGTTACTTTCCATTGTTTTCCCTTGCTTTTCGTGCTGAATTTCGTATAATCATTCTATATATAATAGTTGGATAATACATTTATTATGTTTAGTCCGAATCTGTTATATCATGTTGTAATGTGTTGATATGCTGCCTGGATACCCTTCGTTTTAAGCTTAAAACTGCGCAATAATAGATAATTTTTGTATAGTTTTGTTGTTGGCTTCGAACGTGACATGTCCACGCCGGATGAGTGTGCACACACACGCATGTTGAGACACGCACACACGCATACACACATTATGTCAACTGGTAAATTTCCACTGGTCTTGGAAAAAGGGAACACAAAGAAACTATACAACAAATAGTGTTAATAGTGGTGGAAATTGCTCCAAAGCACTTAGAAAATTAAAGAGCTCCGCATTATAAAAGCAAACAAAGCGAGATACGCGCTGGGTGAGGGAGCGGAAACACAAAGAAAGAGATGCAGAGAGGATGGGAGAGAGAGTGACCCACAAGACAATGCCTTCAATGATGCATTCATATCTCAATCAGGCTGCTCCTCCGCCCGAGTCTCAGCTACCATCTCAGCCCAGAAGCTCAGTTGTAATTCGATTCGGAGGCGCGATGGCTGCTGCTCGACCTATAGAAAACTTTGAGAAAACAATCAGAAAACTTCATTTCAATTGAGTTTTGCATTTGTTTTTCTCTGTTTTGAATCAAAACAAAGCAAAATTATCGCAAGCGGATACATTCAGTCGACTAAGTGGAACAATTGAGTGTGTGGATAACAAGTAAACAAATGGATGGAAAACTTGCTCATCTGATCATTGAAGGTCCTCGCAAGATTTACACTCTTTGACTTTTGAGTGTCTAAAATTGTTCTTGTTGTTGTTGTAATTACATCATGTCGCATCGCGTCCTTGTCGCAGGGCGTCTCCTTGGCACTTAGTCCTTGGAACGCTGATGGGTTTTGTCTACCCCTAATGCTTATCTAGAGATTGTCTGTGTGTGTGCGTGTGTTTGTGTGTGTTTGTCATGACATGAAATCATCAGCGCGTTTTAAATTTTATATTAAATGTGACCTTAAAATGTTCGTCTTAATTTTGATTCTATCTTTTGCCTGACACTCATTAAATTTGCACCGTTAGCAAGACGTTTCTACCAGTTTTATTAATTAAATTTAATTTCTAATTCAATTTTGTTAATGACATTGCAAACTGTATAAATTATTTATGAATGCAATCGAAACTCAATTTACTACACAAATGCAAATTTAATGGAATTATTGGAATTATAATATATTATTGTATTCTATTAATTGACAGCAGCTATAAATTACAGTTACTGCAAATGTGATTGCTACAATGTTAAATGTAAGAGCTATAGAACTATAGAAACTGTTTGTGATCTTATAGAGGTTGTGAGGGAGGAGCTATATAGAGATTCCCTAGTGAAAGGATTAAGATTAAGATTAACAACAAGATAAGAAAAGTGGGTGCAAGCGGCTTAGTACAACTCGTCTGAATTGTGTTATATATATGATTGAGATAGTATGTTAATTATACTTTTAATACGTTTAATATATAGGTACAGTAGGCCCTCGTTTAAGGCAACACTCGAGTTCTTATCATTTGTTAACCTTGTCAACGCAACTTGAGAAAAATGTCTCATCTTTTAACGGAAGGTTCTTGGGAAATCGCGTGTTTTTACTTTATGTTGAACAGATTTACTTAGTTCCTCTATATATATTAATATATATATATAAATTATAGCAATGTGCAGACAAAATATTCATAATTTTCCACTTCAATAAAGATAAACCTCTACTCCAACATTAGAGTTAAAAGCAAGCAAATTTGAACTCAGTTTCAGTTTCGAGTCGGATCCTTCAATGCGTTCCGCTTAGCGAGGTCGTACTGTATTCTTTTTATACATCTGATATATCGTTACTTATATATTCCATTAGCTAAGTCTGACTTTTATACTTTCCCTGATGGACGTATTCAAATTATGCACTTGAGGCTAATGGGAAATGGAAATATGTAAATTTTCCTAGTCGTAGACACACTTCGCTTATATAATATACTATACAGGGTATTTGAATAGGTTTAATTTGCAATTATCAAGATTTCACAAAAACAGTTGTGCACATTTGCATTTAAGCTAATTGTAATTTAAATTTTAACCTTTTTTCTTTTCTCTGTTGCCCTTTTGCGTGTTCCAAGGGAAAAAGGAAAAACGACCTTGAGCTTCTTTTGGCCCTAAAAAATATACATAAAAACGGCAGCCAAAAGCTATAACAATCACTGAATTGCTTTTGTTTAATGGAATCCTAATGAAGTGCTAAAAATTGTCTACAAAAAGTTATTAAAAATATATACGTACCTTGTATATAAACCTGTCCAGCGCGAAGTTTGATGAACTTCCAGGCAAACTGAATTCACTTTTTTAACTTATATCTTCAATATATATATTCTATACATATAACTCTATATTCAAATTACCCAAGCATATTTATATTCTTAAAGATTTCTAGTCGATTAATCTATATTTTTCGCTCGATTAACTATCGAAACAGTCGTAACATTCAAACGATAACTTTAAACATTTTTTTCACTTTTAGTTCAGAAAACACGTGCGAGATTTGAAAAGACCTAAGGAAGAATATGTAATACAATAACAGTTTTTGATTGTTAAAGAACTGCAAGGAAAACATAATGTAAAGTTTATGAAAAGCTATTCAAAGAATTTCCATGAAAACTCAACACAAAGCTGAAAGGGAACTTTTCTTTCGAACCAGTTTTCGTTTAGTTATGAGCAACTGAGGCCACAATGGAGAAATATCAGAGCAGCAAATCTCATTTGATATGCACAGGATATACACATGAATGAGTACAAACTATACACACTTACACACACATATATATATGTTGATATACAGATGAACAGTTATATATACCCGCTACATATAGAAAAAAATCGATAATAACCGCCTTTTGCATGTGACCGCAAGCTTTGTCAAGTTTAAGGCAAAAAGCATATATAATCCTTTAACACTCACACGTTCCGGGCCATGTTTATGTGTGTGTGTGTGTGTGTGTGTGTGTGTGTGTGTGTGTGTGTGTGTGTGTGTGTGCTGCTGTGCATGCAGAAAAAAAATGGCTAAAATGTGCAAATGCAGACGCTATATTCGCTATATAAAATATGAATAAAAAATGGTCTCCCGCTGCGCTTTATTGTTGCACCTCGTCCAAGGGGCAACACGCGGCGGCAAGTAAAAACACAGTACACATCAAAGCATACCGCTAGTAAGTCTATGTGTGTGTGTGTGTGTAAAGTGTGTGTATTTTTATTTGTTGTGTGCATTTGACTTTGCCACAGTGACACCTTTTTTGCATGCACTTGTTCGCCTGTCACACACTTTTTACTCAACAAACCTTCGAGGAGAACAACTACAAAAGTTGTTAGCTTTTGCTTGGCTGAAGGAGAACTAAGTACGTAGCATGTGCCATGTGCCATGTGCCGTGTCCCAAGTGGCAAGTGGCATGTGGCATGTGGCATGGCAGGTGACGTCCAAACGCCCTGAATGAAACCTAAAACGTGTGCTTGACGTAATAAAAAGCAAATAAACTCTTGATATTTATAGGGGGCTTATCAAATGTATGAAACTGCCGCTACTCAAGACGATTTCCTGATTAACTTAGACATTATATATATATACCTAACGGTAATTGATTGAATTTATATAGAGAATTGCTTTTAAATTAGATTTGAAGCTGAAAGAGAGCTTCATAGTATTTGTGGTAAGCACTGGAGTTGGGTTTATATCCTCACACAGCACACAAAATGGACTTGGGGGAAAGTTCAGAGTATAAATATTATAGTTTATCTAGTGTTATAGTACTGTTAGCTGCATTTCTATATTGTTTTACCATGTTGGTAGTTAAATGTAGTTGAAAAGTTAATATAGACACTGCTTAAACAAGAAATAATTGTAGAATCGCTGTTGTTAGGCAATTCTGTTAGACACGCAAAGCTTAAACCGCAAATCAATTAAACGGCTAACAGCATTTGCCCAACACTTAGAGCCAAGTTGTAAACAGTTGTTGTATGCGGTCAGACGGACCATCAATTACTGTTAGTTTTACGGGTAAGCATAGCTGCAGCAATTAAGTTGTGGGCGAAAGAGAATCAAATAGTGACAGCTTAGAAGACAAACAAGCCCAATATAAACTGAATCCATTCATAATCCATTCAGTTAAGGTGTGTGTACAGCTTAACCTGACAGCTGCTCGAACGGATTATGCACAGTCCTTGACTCTGGCATTTTCCATCCACAACACGTTCAATCGACCGATATATGTACGTGTATATGTCATGAGTTGAAGCTGTATCAGCTTACGCACAACAACAAATAAACAGGCAAGGATAATAATAATAATAACAAGGGAAATGTTCAACAAGGACAGAAATCTTGGCAATCTCGTTTAAACGAGAAAAGTCACCAGAGAAAATTGCTTTTAATTGTGCCATATGAGAGTTTTCTAACGTATCTATAGAATCGTTTCGCACAATTGATTCAATTAGATCCTAATTGCTTACACTGAAAACAAACAATTGACTCAACAATAAACATTCACTATAATCAGCCTCTGTCCTCCGAACGACAATTGACACTTATTGAAAACTTTGTAAATCAAAGCCTATGCCTCATATTTTGTTTAATGGAGACGTCTCTCTTTATGAATATGGCCTTTTTTATGATTGCAGCTGGAAGCGATTGGCCCCAACAATAAAGACTCAATGACTGAAATGCCAAGAAGTTTATTGCATTGGCCTAATTCTGAGAGACTGAGACCATATATAGTTAGCAGATATCACAATTAACCAGCAAAAACTGAAACTTAACTGGTGTAGGTCAGTCATCAGAGAGTGTCTTCGATAGCCATAAGAACTAGTATAGCTCTGGTATTTAAAGCTATAAACTAATGAAAATATATATACTTATCAGGCAGATTAGGGCTTATCAAAGCTGAGCTATAAAGCAATATCAATTAAGTGCTTAAAACAATGATTAACTGGATTAATCGGCTGAATGTCAGCTGAGCAAACAAATAAATTCGCTTCACAGAAAAGCATATATAACTATGATTTAACAAGCACATTACTAGTAGTTAATCTCTACTAAGAAGTACTTCAGTTTGTCTGTTAATAAGCTATGTTAAGCTAGGCTATGTTATGCTAAGTTCTGTTAATGTAATGTTACGTGATTTATCAAGTAAATTACTAATAGTTAATCTCTACTAAGAAGTACTTAAAGTTCTTGTCTGTTAATAAGCTATGTTAAGTTAGGCTATGTTATGCTAAGTTCTGTTAATGTAATGTTACGTGATTTATCAAGTAAATTACTAATAGTCAATCTCTACTAAGAAGTACTTAAGGTTCCTCAGATTGTCTGTTAATAAGCTATGTTAAGTTAGGCTATGTTATGCTAAGTTCTGTTAATGTAATGTTACGCGCTCTTCTCTTGCTGCTTTTATATGTGCTGTAAGTGCTTAAACTGTTTGGGAATTATAAAGTCATATGTTAAGTAAAATGATAAAAATGCTAAATTTACCTTCAAATCTCTCAATATTTATGGATAACTTCCATTTCAAGGCCTTTAAACTTGCTGCATGACATTTGGCCCTTCGGGAGAAACCTGTTTTTCTCAAAATGAGGCCTGCAAATTTATTTTTTGCAGTGTATGCAAATGTCGTTATTAATTAGGTTTCTGTTTTCTTATGTTAATGAACAAGCTTGCCGCCAGACGGCTTTGATTAAAAACTATCTCGATTGTTATTGTTATAATAAGATTAGCCCGCATGACATGTAATATACTATAATTAAGATTATATGTTTCTACACTTGTACTATATTATATATTATACATATATATGTATATTTTTATGTATTTATGTGATATGTTTGACATTATAATTTACGCACAAGTCAACAAACGAAATCTGTTAGTTTGATGGAAAAGGCACGACTGGAAAATACTCAGTACTTGGATGAAAATGTGTGGCTCGAAAAGATGCTTGGCTAACTTGGATATAAGCAGAGAGTATAAGAGTATATGGAAGATCTATATATATATCCAATTCTTCTGGAATTATTGATAGTTAGCAATGTAGTAGAATAGCACTTGATGTGCCTAGTATTAAATCTCTAAAGATGTTTGGATAAAGTTGGGCTAAGAAATCACATCCCTATTGAGAGATTATCATAGTATATAGTATACCCTACCCCCAATTTAAAGGGTATATATGTATGTTATAAAAAGAAACCCATCACAAAAGCCTGGCAACTTGACAGCTTTCAAGCGCTGAGGATATCAAGTGGACGCGTGTGGGGCAGGTGGTCCGATAAGTATATGGTTATACTCGTTCAGCAATACCTATATTTACCATATATATATATATATAAATATATAAATATATATAAGTACTCGTTATGTAGCACTCGTACTCGTATTCGTATACGCTTTGCTGATAAGAAATTTATTAGATTAAAGCATACGATTACCACGATTACAGACTGCGTCCGCGGCGTCTCGTTTGTTCGGCTTGTTGGCTTTTTGTTCGGTTCACTTTATTCTGTTTTATTCTGTTTCGGTTCTGTTTCTGTTCCGATTCGTTGTGCCTTTCTTGAGGGGTTTTTGTCGCCGAATCTTCAGACACATTTATTAGTCTACCCGAATCTTTCGGTCTGACCGGTACCAAGATGATGAACGTTGACTCTATCGCGTGTCGTTCCTAAAACTGGATAATCAGCCATGTGGCCTCCAGATCTATAAATTACGACTGTAAATCTATGTCAAATTAATAAATCATAAAGTTTTAAATGTGGTTCATAAAGTGAAAGTGCTGGACAAAATGTGTTGCATACAAACGGGCAAAGGTAGGACTTGCTCTAAGCCATAGTTCAAAGTTAAAAGCTGAAAAATAAATCAAAAAAAGAAAATTAAACAAATTTATATTAAACTTTGTAAAGGTTACAAAACTGTAAGTTAAAAGTGCTTGCAATTTTGTCACACTTGTTGATAACGTCACGTGTAAACTTTACTTTGTCTGGCTGACAATATTTGAAGTGTGCTCAACTCGTGCTTCTCCAGACTTAATCCCACCGAGACAATCTTGAGATAACCCAAGTGATGTCTTCTATTATGTATACAATGAATCCCGATTAGTTCTCAGTACTTAAGAATACATTACAATGGCTCGTGCTGCGACTTAGACTTAGTATTGTTAGAGACAAGGTTCTGTTATCGCTTTAGACATTGTTTTCAAGATAATGATCACATAATGGACACTCGATATATTGATACTATGTGTATATAGAATAGATTAAGGCTCAAATTTATATTTGATAAGCTACGTTTAAGTGGTTAGTTTGAAGAGTTTGCGCCTCGCGCTGTTTACTTTTCTATATAGTATACTGTATTTACTTATACTTGATTCGTGCTTTATATAGAATTGAATGCAATTATTGAAAATGTGCTTTAATCGCATCCGCCTATCGAGCATTGACCTTGGCAATGTGCAAGGCGTTTTAATCAATTAATGGTACTCGACCCCTAACAGCTTTCAACCTGATTAAAATCTGCGAAAAGTTGGGCTGAAATTGTAAATAAAAAGTATGATTATCTTATTTGATTGACAACTGCGTAATAAATTAGACTAATAATACTATTTATATTCAATTTTCAGAGAAAGTCAAGACAAGCAACTTAAGAAGCTTTTAAAAAGCTTTATATGCTAGCAAATAAGTTCATCCTTACAGTAATTAGCTTTCTGGCAATACAATTATAAATGAGTTTAAGTCTTAATGAACTTTTAAAGCTCTTGGAAAGTAAACAGTGAAAGCGATAATCAGTGTATAGTTTCTCTCAGTGTATAAAGTAGATCACACTCACAGGTTAAGGTCGAAGACACTTGAAGCTCTTCAACCAATTTTAGCTCACAATCTTCCTTTCAGTGCAAACCTTTACCTTTGAAGGAGCGTCATAGGTAAAGGTCGAAATGTCTTATTAGATGCCAAGAGTCCAAGCTCATAAGAGCACATTTCTCGCAGTGTATGTGTGCACGCCCACACAGTTTAGTCAACTGGTGCAAAAACAAGGCTTAGGCTAACAATAAAAACACAATTGTTTTCTGCTCTTATGGCTTTTATGGCCAATGGGCGTCTGTTGTGTGTGTGTCATGTGTGTGTAGCTGGTGTGCTGCAATTGGATCTGCAACAAAGTGTAGCTATCTGCTATGAGGTACACGTACTATATACTATATAGATAAATGTGTATCTGGAAAATGAATAAAACGTATTTCACATTGTTTGCCAATTCACAAAAGAAGAAGCAAAAAAGCTACTCAACATAAATTGGCATTTATTTATAGTGCTGGCGCCTATTGTTAATACAATTTAGAGATATCTCTCTTAATGCTATAACATATATATTATATAATATGATGTGATAAATGGAGGTGTACTACAATTTGATATCATTTATTAAACGGATCGCCACTAATTTGTTTATTTTTCTTCTCTTTGCAGCAGCAGCAGCAACATTGAAAGAGACAACAGCATCAGCTGCTAATCGACGACAACAAAAACAATCATAAATCATCATCAACACGCATCAGAAACAACAACAACAACCAACAATAGCATCTGCGATTGAGAAGAACGTTTATACACATTAATCATACGCCGCGTAAGCCGCATCGAGAAATTAGTCCGTGTCGAAATCTCACGTCGAAATGTTTGGCAAAAAGCCGCACAATGCACCGCATACTTGACACGCGTTGAGCTCCACACAGTCAATCAGAATATTGTCATTTAATCCATATTTTATATCAATATCCCCATATACGTTTTAGTTTCTTCTTCTTTTGTTTCATTTTAATTTTAATCTTCGTTCGTTTCGCGTCGCGTTCGTAAACGGGTAAAAGTGTTCAAAGTGCCGCATGTGGGTGTCGGGGTTAAAAACGTTTATTGGCAGCAACAACTGCAACTGCAACGAAAAATTGCAGCCAAAGAAAAGTATTGCTCAAATAAAATTGATTTTTTGTTGGTCAGTGTTAAATACGTTAACGTTCTTAATGAATGACTTTCGGTTAAAGTCACTTTATTGTGCCACAAAAGCAACAGCGCCAACAACAACACTAAGTAACACGACAACAACAACATCTGTTAGTAGCTCCACAAAAAAGGACAAGGAAAAGGAAAAGGAGAAGGAGAAGAGCAATCGCAACAACAACAACAATAAGAACAAGAACAAGAACAACAAGAAGAGAAGCTTCGATAGTTGCAACAAGAGCAACAATCCACGTACTTACAACAACAGCAGCAAATCGAACAAAGTGTTTCTATATTATATTCCACGCGATCCTCGTCTAAGAATTTTCAATAAAACGGCCACACTGAATAAACACTTGTCACATCCGCAACGCACATTAAGCGAGTTTCATATAACTGAAGATCTGTGTAATCATGGTGAATTAATTGGCGGCATTTGTGACTGTGAAATCAACTACAATAATAATAATCATACTCTTTGTTATAATAATAATTATAAACAATTGAATTTAAAACTCGAACAATTCGTGTAAACGTTTAACGTTCTCATTTTTCCCCAAATTGTGTTCACTTTGCGCACACTTTTCCTTGTGTTCGATTGGAGCTCCTGAAGAGCTGACGATTACAATAAACTGCGTACTGGATATCGCTGTGAAATAAAGGTAAGTCTGTCTATAAAACCAATATACAATATCTATATTCTATATCATATCATATCATCATTTGATTAATTCCATTGAAAGACAATGAAAGTAGAGCTTTTTTTTATATATATTTAACTGGTTTTAGCTCGTGTCTAGCCATAGATCTTTATATGTCATAATTTTATGATTAATCGAATAATTAATTACAGAAAACTATCGTTTAATTATGGAAATACATTTTATCATTCGTTTGATTTATTCAATTGACACAATTACTCGTTAACAAAGAAATTTTCTTTTTATTTTGTTTTTAATTTCCAACGATTTTTTAAAGAAAACACTCTGAAGTGTGCGAGAAGTTCAAACTAATCGAATTCGAATCACTTGAACGATAAAAACTTGAATAATTTGTATTGAATGATTATGGTACCTGACACATTGAAAGGTTATGGAAATCACATTAAAGAAAACAATGGAAATGTAACTAGTTTTGCAGAGTGTAAAGTGTAGTAAAGTATAGTATAATATGGTGGTAGAGTAGGAGAGTATTTAGTATATATAGTGTATGATATAGTATAGTATTTAGTATAGTAGTAGTATAGTATAGAATATAGTAGTATAACACAGAATACTAGTATGGTATAGAATAGTAGTAAAGAATAGAATAGTAGCATAGTATAATAGTATAGTATAGTATAGTATAGTATAGAATAGTAGTAAAGAATAGAATAGTAGCATAGTATATAATAGTAGTATAGTATAGTAGTATAGAATAGTAGTATGGAATAGTAGTATAGAATAGTAGTATAGAATAGTAGTATAGAATAGTAGTATAGAATAGTAGTATAGAATAGTAGTATAGAATAGTAATATAAAATAGTAGTATAGAATAGTAATATAAAATAGTAGTATAGAATAGTAGTATAGAATAGAAGTATAGAATAGTAGTATAGAATAGAAGTATAGAATAGTAGTATAGAATAGAAGTATAGAATAGAAGTATAGAATAGTACAATAGTATAGAATAGTAGTATAGAATAGTAGTATAGGGATTAGGAATAAATCCACCCTATCCTGAGTGTTCTCACTTCTAGAGCTCTTTCTTTACTTAAACAATGTCCAAGTAAAAGATATCCTATCACATATTTATCATAGTAAAGTAGTATAGTATAGTAGTATAGAAAAGTACTAGAGTATACTACTAAAGCGTAGTCTATTATGCATTATATATTGTATAAGAATAGGATAGGATAGATTCCACTCTAACTGAATATTCACACTTAAAGAGCTCTTTCCTAAACTCAAACACTTTCCAAGTGAAAGATAAATCCAAGCACATAGTTGGCATTCCAATTAAATTCATTTTCATTTCCTAAATTCAAATATTTACACTGGTAATTGGCAAGCGAATTTCACAAGAAAAAGAAATGGAAAATTTTCACAATTAGCTGGTCTTCAGTTTTATGATTGTTTTGGGTCGAAAAGCACAAGTCACTTGGGGTCCCATTATAAACTTAGGGTCTATAAATAAATGCAGACAGGCGATTTCAGTGCCAAAACTTGAAATCAACGTAAACAACGAGAAGAAGCAGAGATTGAGAGAGAGAGAGAGAGAGAGAGGAAAGAAAACTCAATTCAAATGAAAATATCATTTATAAAAACTAAACAAATTTCGAATCAGCTGTTGGCACGTTGTGACGCATTTGCAACTAGGGAGAGAATTTATTGGTCGCATAGAGAGAAATTTTTACTCGTAGCGCTGCAGTTTTCAGCTATTTTTATGAGGTCAAGTTGAAGGCGATTTGCGATATAATTTTCTTCAGCGGAAAATGTTGAAAATGCCAACTCGAGAAACAGTTTCAGCGCGAATTTCTAATCGAAATGTTTTCTAATTGTTGTTGTTATTGTTGTGATTCACCTGAAAACAAACAAGAAAACAACAACAAATGCTCAACAAATTCTTGCCTGGAAGATTTTACTTCTGATTGCGATTTCTTCATATGTTTTGCCCAATTCGTTGCGTTTCGTAAGTGTAACTTTGATTATTTTTATCACAACTTTATTATTTAAGTGGAACTTTTAATAGATGAAAGTATCACAACACCAGTCATAAGCTGCAGTTTTATTAGTGTTGTGTCAAAACAATTGGCTTACTTTCTTTACTAACAGTTAATCAATATAGTTTGGGAGCTTTGAAAGCACATTAAAGTTGCTTGTAAGGAACTCAGAAGACTCCTTGAGAGCTTTTAAAGCACTTAAAAGAGGCACAAATCAGGGATTTGTATCAATAAGAAGTACTTGGATTAGGTTTAACTACACTTAAACAAACTATAGCTTGAAAGCTTTCAAAGCACATTAAAGCTGTACTTAGAAATATCTTTCTATAGAGCAGTGCCTAAAAAGTGTTGTGTCACTCTAAACAAAAAGGTATAATCAAATATAAAAAGCTTCTTAAAGCTCAGCTTAATTAGAATAGACTCTTTAGACACCTTTTCATTACGTTCTACTCAAATCTCTTTAAGATTAATCCAAAAGCTCATATCATTAATCATCAAATACTAAACCCTCTATATAATTTGCTTTCTCTTCTTGTCCCCTTTTACAGTGTTTTCTAGTACTATTACGACTTCGGATTAGGGCTAACGGAAGCAATCCAAATCCATTAATAGCTAATCTCTAGCTATAGTTACCTGGAAGAGAGGAGAGAGAGGGAAATCCTTTGCTGAATTCTGAATGAAATTGTGTTCACAACCTGCAAATATTTACAAGTCGAAAGAGAGAGAGAGAGAGAGAGAGAAGGAGTATTGTTAGAGCCTAAAAGACAAAATGGCCAAGCCAGCGGGTAAGCCCAGTGACAGCGGTAGAAACACCAGCAACACAAACACCAACAACAACAACAGCAGCAGCAACAATAACAACAACAACAACATTAATAATAGTAGTACTAAATTGAATGGAAGCATTTGCCAGCCAACGTTGCCAGCGCCGGCGAACACTCCACTCCATAAGGCCATCAAGCATGATCTGTTCCCTGAGGTTACCTTCGTCAATCTGTCGGTGGAGGAGCTGCGCGCTGGAGCACCTGGTCACAGTCGCATGGTGCGGAATAGCATTATAGCCATCGATAGCACCGTTGCTGGGGAGAGTGCTTTGAGCACGAGCCTCCTGAATGGCGGCGGCGTGAAGAAGCGCAAGCGTTTGATATCGAATGAATCGGGTGACTCGATAGATTCGAGCAGCACCGAGAAGAAGACACCCAAGATGCCGGATGGCGGCTATGGTTGGGTTGTGGTATTCGCCTCGCTGATGGTATCCCTCATCTGGGATGGGCTGTCCTTTTCGTTTGGACTGATCAACACGCAGCTGCTGGACTACTTTGGAGAGTCGCCGTCGAAGACTGCTTGGATTAGTTCCTTGTTCTTCTCGGTGCCGCTGCTCATGGGTCCCATTTGGTCGAACCTGGTGGATAGGTATGGCTGCCGCAAGATGACCATACTTGGTGGCGTCATCTCAGCGTTCGGCTTTGCCGTCTCCTCCTTCTGCAACTCCATTGAAATGCTGATGATCACATTTGGCATCATCAGTGGCCTGGGATTGGGCATTGGCTATGTCACGGCTGTGGTATCGATTGCCTTCTGGTTCGACAAGAAGCGCAGCTTGGCCACCGGCATTGGCGCCTCCGGCACAGGCATTGGCACTTTTGTTTACGCCCGGCTCACTCAATATCTGATCGATTCCTATGGATGGCGTGGAGCAACTCTAATCCTAGGTGGCACCATGCTGAACGCCTGCGTCTGTGGTGCGCTAATGCGCGATCCTGACTGGCTGATAGAGGAGAATCGCCTGGAGAGCCGCTCGCAGAGTGTGACCACGTTTTCCAACTCAAGCGTCTGCCTGGAGGAGATCAAGAAGCTGCTGGACACCGGCATCACCAAGGAGGCAGTTCTGGATACGCTGGTTACCAAGAACAACACCGAGGCCAATCAGCAAATTGATGATCCGCTGGATACGGGCCTCAAGCGCTATCGCAGTGAACTCTTCCTGCCCACCTACCTCAGCGTCCAGGAGCTGGACAGCATCTGTGAGGTGAAGAGTCTGAGCAGGCGCTCGCTGCGGCACAAGGAAGGAGCTGAGGCGCCATCCCGCGAGAACCTAATGTCCATGTCTTCGGGTGCAGCTGCCTATGTGGCCACGGTGCCTATTTTAGATTCGCCAGATGATACCCTTATGGGTGGCATTCCACCGGAGGTGCTGGAGATGGCTAAGAAGAGCTATCTGGCCTCCATAGAGACGCTGTCGCCATCGGAGAAACGCTCCACAGCCGCTGGCACACCGAATGGATCGATGCGCTCCTCGGATGAGGGCTACCTCACACAGAAGCACAACGAGGGAAACTATGCGAGCTCAAGGTATTCCCTCAATGAAAATCTCTTCATGGCCAAACACAATGCAGAGTCCTCCAATCTGATGGTCAACGGGCTGCGTCACAACTCTGTCGATATACTGAGCGATGATATGCACAGCTATTACATGTCCATGAAGGACGAGTCCTTTGCTCTGCTCGACCAACATCCCAGGCAACATCCACACATTTCCTCCGCTGCTCCATCAACTGTGATTGCGATACCCGACCAAATGGAGAGCAGCGAACTGGCTTTGCGACGCTCTCGCCTGGACAGCATAACGGGTCTTCGCCGTCTATCCAAGTCCAAGAAACCCAATCAGTATCGCTCGAATCTGCGACGCAACATCTCCATCAGGAACTCCAACTTTCTCAAGGACATGCGCATCCATCGCAACTCGATACACTATCGCGGCGCCATGCTGAACACCCATCGATATCGCTTGCGTGCCTCCTCCTGCCCCAATATCTATCGCAACTCGATGACCACCATAGCCAAGGAGGAGGAAGATGTAAGTAGTTGTAATAGGAATCTTTGATCAGGGATAGCAACTTTTTTAAACCAAAGCTAGAAACTTGGAGGAGGTGTCCTCTCCGATTGAAACTAATCCCATAAGATTCAATGGGGTTAATAATCTCTTAATTTTTAATTATTTAATTTATAAAAATTTCACATTTTAAATATTTTGTCTACTCGCACGACCTCAAGTTCAATTTTAGACATAGCCAGAGATAATAACTTTCCCCTTCCAAAATATTTACTTGTACTTTCAACTGTACACACAAAATGTATATTTATATATGGAACAGCTAGAAGATTACTCTGGTTCTAGTCAATAATTGATCCCCTCCCTTCTCCCATCTGCCATGACACTTATCAAGCGATTCCGTGTCCAAGTCCAAGTAACAAGTGCTTGACGACAGCTGCTTTGTATTTAGCCCAAGGCACGCTTATCGATGCTATATAAATACTATATGTGCATATATATATAGTATATATGAGTACTTCTGGTTATACACACATGGGTGTGTGTGTGTGTGTTGTGTGTGTACTAGCATACATTTAACTGATAAGGGACCATCCAGACAACGAGTCGTTTCCGTATTGCCCAATTCTGAAACCAATATATGAATCATTATACAAATATACCTATATATATATATATTCTATATAAATATTATCTCTTATTTTTATAGACCTGGTATGATAGCTTTATGGACACGATGAAATCGATCTTTGATTTCTCACTCTTTGCGGATAAGAAGTTTTCACTCTTCAATCTATCCACATTGTTTTTATTCATTTGGTAAGTACTATTTCAATGCACACTATGTCTATATCTCATACACAGCGAAGGTCTCAATCTGCGCAATTATGAATATGTATCTTATAGATGCTATAGTTGGAGATCTGAGTATTATTAATAGATGCCAACGGCCATAACGAGTCGCAAATTGTCAAAATGTACAAAAAGCAGCAGCAAATTGGCAACAGATCAAAATTTATTATACCGCATACATATATTATAGTACCCTGAATATAGGGTATATACTTCTCATATGGATGTAAAATTTTCCATTTACGTAATACCCAAGGTCGAAAGAGTCGGTCAAATCTGCTGAACATTCCAACTTTCAGTCCGTTTGTCTGCCAGGAAACTATAATAAATATATTTCCATCGATTAGAAAAATATGTTTCCACCGATTAGGAACCCCAAAAATGCAGTTATAATCAGTTCTAATCTTGACAAGCTCTTGACTCTTATCTTGTAATAAAACTAACGCACAATTTACAGGTTCATCATACCCTATCTATATCTGCCGGAATACACAAAGCAATATAACTACGATGTGAGTGTTAGTGCCGTACTGATATCGGCCATAGGCATAGCTCAAACGGTGGGCATGATTGGTCTGGGCTATCTGGGCGATTTGCCCTGGATGAACATTAATATATGCTACTCCCTATGCATGTTGGGTAAGTGTTGACCATATATTTAACTAGTTTATATACTAATCTTCCGCTTTACTTTCACAGTGTGTGGTGCTTCGGTGTTCTTTATGCCCATGTTGATAACCAGCTACAATGGATTGATGCTGATGTGCATCATCTTTGGGTTCACGTTTGCCAGCTCGTTTTCTTTTACGCCCAGCATACTGGTCAATATTGTTGATATGGATGATTTCACTTGTGCCTACGGATTGGTGCTGCTGGTGCAGGGTGTTGGCATGATTGCTGGTCCGCCCATAGCGGGTGCTATATATGAGTTTACGGGCAGGTATGTATAACAGTTCGATGCGAAATCGAAGATATTTATAGCTTGTATACTTTGCTTTCAGATGGGACGACTCCTTCTACTTTGCGGGCATATTTATTGCACTCTCCGGCGTCTGTTCGTATATGATTGAGTTCTGCGAAAAGAAAACACCTAAGGAGAGTGATAGTGATGTCTCAGAGACTAAAAAAGCTCAACTTTTACATTAGTTTAACTTCTAAACAAAAAAGAAAAACACAAAACAAATGTCACTAAAGGAATGATAAACAAAAACAGAAAACATACAAAAAACATACAAACAAATTAAGGGTACTAAAATACAAACTTCTGTGCAATTTAGCAGCACTGCAGCCTAATCAATGGACTAGCATTAAATGTTATCAAGTTTCTTATGTCAAATGCTGTTGCAGCTGGAAACACAAAAACAAGAAAAACTCAGAGCAAATTAGTAGATAAATAATTAATATACAGGATATATAAAACATATATAAACAAATTGTTCACAGCCTAAGCCTATATATTGACTTGAGAACTTATTATGTAATAATACATATAGTATATAATTAAAGTATATAGTTAACGCACTAGGAACAATACAATACAACAGCAACAATTATAAAGTTGATCTAAGTAAATATATATATACATATATCAATGCAGTGCATCACTGCCATGCGCAAACGGGTTCCCCAAATTGTCTTCTTTATAAACGAATAATAGTTATTACTCGTATTATTATGAACTAGTTATAAAAACCTCAATTTTAAAGAGAATGCCTCAATATATAATACATATACAAGAAACACCAATACCAACACAATGCCTAATACCAATTTATGTAACGTATGCAATAACTACATATAAAGATAATTTTGCAATCAACTTAAACTCACAACAAGAATGTCTTCAAATCTGATAGATTAAACAGATCGCCTAATTAAGCAATACCTACATTTAATGATTATGATAACGATTACGAGTACTATACAGTTTATTATATACATATACCCGAGTTGCAAGTGGTTGATCAGCTGTCAGCAGTTAAACAATTTTTACAATTTACATACAGTTGAAGTATTATTAATAGTTTAAAATCGAGAAGAGAATCGGGATAAAGTTCACTTAGCGCACTGAATTCAAACTTAGCCTATGCTAAACACCATCTACAAATATAGACGATATATGGAAACGTAGAATATATATATATATATATATGAAGCACTTCAATTTAGGATAAATCCAAAAAAGATCACTATTGCCTAGAGACACATCCTCTATATACAACTGTAGCCTAAACATATATAGTTGTTGTTTCAAAAAAAAAAAAAAGAAAAAACCAATTTTTAAGAAAATATTAGAGAAATGCAATTCTAAAATGTTTACAAAAATCAATTAATTAAAAATAAATATATACATGCATACATATAAATTAAACATTATTCGAAAATTAAAAATATATATAAAATTTTGATTTAATAGAAAAGAGTTTTATTGTACACAATGGGGGCTCATTTAACTGAGATGAAATGTGGCGGGCTATTAATATTGCTGTTAAGTAATTTATTATATATAAAATAAAATATATTTAAATTATATTTTCCTTCCCACATCGGTAAAACAATAAAATTATAGCAGTATTTCAATTATTTATCCGGCTGCATAAAGTTTGCTTACATTAACATTTAAATTCAACCGTCGTCGTAACAGTCAAACAGAGATTAACAGAGGCTCGCAAATTTTTGCATTACTGCAAAGTCTGCAGACGTTTACTGCTAAGTTAACAACAGCGCCTGCATACTGTTACTGCTAAGCTCACTACAGCTTCTGTTAGTGTTAACTGCCCCTTAATGATATGCAGCAAATTTAAGAAAATTTTAGTGCAGCTGCCGTCTGCTTGTTCTGTTCGCCTGGTACTCAACTGTGTACGAAAACTGAAATTTCATGAAATTCGTAGAGAACCTCGAATGACATTGCTGAAGCGAAACGGACTGCAAACATAAAATTGATGAAGGGCAACTAACTAATTGCAGTATTTGACAGATTTTTATATAATTGATAGATGATTGGACCACGATGATTTTGACAGGACTAGTTACTTTATAAATCGCCAGGATAATAACTTAAGGACATCACATATTTCGACATTATTGTTCACTTTATATATGTTTACACGATTTCAAGAAATTCTACCATTAGAATGGTTTGCTCACCCGTATGTGTATACTAAAAGGTATCCTTGGGATACTCTGGCTACAGAAAATTCTCAAGTCCCATGCATTTTGATCATAATAGGGTTCCCATAACAATAATAAATATAGGTTTAATGTAATTTGTAATATTTATTGTGTATATTATTATATTTTACGGCTTTGGGGTCTGGCAAATACAAATGTTTATAAATAATTTGATTTGATTTTCTTTATTTTGGTTATCGTTTCGTTTAAATTTAAATATTTATATAAACTTCGTAATTGTCGGCGACATAATCGAATTGATTTAGCATTATCACCACGATTTGTTGTTTTTGTTTATCTTTTTTTATCCATGTCGTTTGTATAATAATTATGTATATAACTTAGAAATTATTTACTTGATTTATGCAGTGTCTATATATATATATATATATAGCGTTATGTTTATCAAATGGGACAAAAACAAAGCAAATGCGTTGATAATAAACAAAGACAGAAGCCACCATAAGTGGTTGTAATTGGAGGAAGGATTCATCGGATAATAAAAGGAATCACAATGAGAGCAAAACTCGCTTAGTGTGTTTATATATATGTATATGTATACATAGTTTATATGAACTATATTAATACATATATATATATATATATTACACGCCTCATCCAATGTGTATAAACTCACTTTACACAAAATGTAACTAGCAAACTAACTAAATGTACACAAAAATATTAATATATTGTTTTAGTGTTTAGTTTTTCTTTATACCTTTATATACCATTGTATTATGTTTAAAGTTTACAAAATTTAGAAATCACGCACGACACATTTTACATATATCTCATACATTTCATGACCTTTAGTTAATCGTTTTTTAAAATTGGCTTTTATCTCCATATATTTTTATTTCTACTACATGAACTGTTATTTTCAGTGAATAAATTATTAGTAACACTTAGTTAGTGCGTATGTATGTGTGTATGTATTTGTTGTTGTTTTTCTTCTTTTTTTGTTTAAACATTACGCTTAGTGTTCAAAATGGTTTCACTTAATGCGTTTCGCTAGTTTTGCAGCTAAGTTTATTACGGTTAAATGTTTGCTTGAATTGAGAAGGAAAATAAAAATTCTGCTTCCACTACCTTCTAGGAGTTACTCACTAGCAGCTTGTACAGAAGCAGCTAGACGGCTACGACTACGGCTACAGCTACAGTTATCCCAGGGTATTCAGCAATTGTTTTCTTTTAACTCCTAGCAACAACCGCTATTTGCTGCACCGCCCGCACCGCCGGAGCCGGGCAACGCCGGATTTGTGGGCGTTGCCTGTTGCCCGATTTTAATGCCATTTGCCTAGAATGCAAAAAAAAATCATTAATCAAAAATAATAACAATAGTTAAAACGATAAACGTATTTGAGATTGGGTATCGTATCTTACATGCCGCATTTGTTTTATTTATCATACCTCGTTATTAATGTCGAAGACACCCTCTTGAATCTTTTCGTAAATCTCTTTGGCTGTGTTTATGAAAGCCTCCTCCACATTGGCTGCTGTGCGCGCCGAAGTCTCCATGAAGACAAGGCCATGCTCGCGTGCGAATGCATCACCCTCCTCCTTCTTAACCTCACGCCTTGAGTCCAAATCGCTCTTGTTGCCAATGAGCATAATCACCATGTTTGAGTTCGAGTGTTGACGCGCATCCTCCAACCATGTGGTCAGATGATTGAATGTCTCGCGTCTTGTAATGTCATAGACTAGCAGTGCACCAGCTGCACCACGATAATACGAGCGAGTAATTGATCTATTGAGGATTATGATTATAGAATCTTATTAGATTGGGAACACGTTCTGTTTTCGCTTGCACCATATACCTGAATGCTTCCTGGCCTGCAGTATCCCAGATTTGAAGTTTGATTTGTTTACCATCGATGGTTATCATGCGAGCACCAAACTCCACGCCAATAGTCAGGTCGTGCACCGGCTGGAATCGCTTGTCCGTGAACTGCAGCAACAGACATGATTTGCCAACGCCTAGCAAAATACGCAGAAAACAAAAGAGAAAAACTAATTTAGTAATTGCTAATTACAAAATGTACAGTAAGGAGAAAGTTTAGCTTAAAAAAAATAAGAAAGAAACAGCAAAACAACAGAGAAATAAATGAAATAATTAACCACTATGTTCAGACTTTGCTCGAACAAATCAAAACTATGACGAACATGTCTATTAGTTAACCTGATAGAGATGTATAGAGACAAAGGGAAATAGTGTTTTAGAGATTTCTACAAATGATAAAAATAATGTTGAAGAAATGTAGAATAAGCCCTGTTCAGATTATCACATAGAGTATAATTTTCAAGGACTCATTAAAAACTGTCCAATTGAACGCAAGATTTAATTTTCTTTCAACGCAACAGCTGTTCAAAGAATGAAAATCAAAAGTGCGTGTGTATCTGCGTATATGTGTATGTATATGCATAATTTACATTTCTGATAAGGAAAATCACCATCAATGGGTCGATAATATAAACTCGTTTACGTTAAAGCTTGCCCGGTATCAAAATTCATGCTACAATACGCTCTAGTGCGTGTTTGGGTGGGGATGCGCGTTGTTGGGGGTTGGTGGGGGTCAAACAGCCGTTGACTCAGCAAGCAGGCAACAGTTACAGCAGGGCTCTAACATACGGGTATTTTCTGCAAAGCCCCCAAAGGCCCCTGTTAACTTCAACAGTGCGGAGTAACATCCGCGCACCTCTCCCTCTCGCTCTTTATAAAGGCGTTGTTATGGTTTTATTGATTTTTCCTTGCTGCGTAGGCTGGCCACAGCCAACAGATGAAAATATTGTAAGCCAACTGGGCACCTTATCTCCATTTGCAGCGAAAGGGTTATTACAATAACAACACAACGCAGTTTGCTTTCTTTTGCCTTTGTTTTGATATTACTGCACAATATGTGTGACAATCATACAAAATTTTCACACTCATGGCAATCGCAAAAAGTGATAGCAACAACAACAGCTTCCACTCACCAGTATCTCCAATGATAATATATTTGAACAGATACGCGTAGGACATTATTGCAGCTAGTTAGATAATAAAGTCTTTAATATGCTTCTTAACTAATTATCACTGTAGTGTATCAACAATAATACGCAATTACAATCTGTGTAAGAGATTTGCAAGTTGACTGATGATGATGACTGGATCTGATAAACGATAACGATAACTACAGGGCTGCAGTAAATGATAAATACACAGGGCTGCCACCAACTGCAACAGTCTAATTGGGAAATTTAAAGATAACCCAGCCCTGTTTGTAAATAACTAGAGTGTTGTACACTGCAGTTCATTTGAAGAAATAAGTTCAAGTGTATAAAAAGATAAAAAGAAACTTGTTTTTTCTTTTTATAAATTGGCTGACAAATTTTAAGAAACATCTAAACGAAAATTGCAGATGCAATTTGCATAGAAAATAGCGCAGAGAAGTGCTAATGCTAGAAACAGATGTTTGACCAAAAGAACTAAATGAACGATAATCAGTTCGTTTCTTCCGATTGATGAATGGTTCGATTAAACTTATTCTGAACGATTCGATACAACTCTAGTAGCCAGTTTTGTCAGAAATTTTCTCGCACAAAGCGAAGTGCTATTAGATCAATTTATAATTAATTTAATGTGAAATGTGTAAAAGAAAGTAGTTGATAGTGTATAGTGTTAACCCTTAAAGCTGCATTTGGTTAGCCACGAATATTTTTGTCTGTTTCGTTGTATACACAACTGGGTCCTAAAGGCGTAGGCAAAGGTGTGTGCGAGTGTGTTTGTGTGTGTATGTTGTGTTTTGCTCCTTCCGGCTAAGGCAAGGTGAAACATGAAGATGGCTGACGGATCGACAATACTGCGTAGGAACCGACCAGGCACAAAATCTAAGGTAAGATTTCACAGACAACATATCCCATAGCAAAGTACTTAAGCCACTTTCCCCTTACTCAATTGCAATACAGGATTTCTGTCGCTGGCCCGATGAACCGCTCGAGGAGATGGACAGCACTTTGGCCGTGCAGCAATATATACAGCAATTAATCAAAAGAGATCCATCAAATGTGGAGCTTATTCTAACAATGCCAGAAGCACAGGATGAAGGTGTGTGGAAGTATGAGCATTTGCGTCAGTTCTGTATGGAATTGAACGGTCTGGCTGTGCGTCTCCAGCGACAATGCTCACCCTCAACGTGCACGCAAATGACGGCTACGGACCAATGGATATTTTTGTGTGCGGCACATAAAACACCTAAAGAGTGCCCCGCCATTGACTATACACGTCACACCCTCGACGGAGCCGCTTGTCTGCTCAATAGCAACAAATACTTTCCAAGCAGGTAAGTCTTACATTAGATTCAACCAAAGCAACTGGTCAACTAATGAATCAAGTGTTTGTGATACCATCCACAGGGTGTCCATCAAGGAATCTTCAGTGACCAAGCTGGGCTCGGTGTGTCGGCGTGTATATCGCATATTCTCTCATGCATATTTCCATCATCGTCGCATATTTGATGAGTTTGAGGCTGAAACGTATCTATGCCACCGATTTACGCATTTTGTCACAAAATACAATCTTATGTCCAAGGAGAATCTAATTGTGCCCATCAATGAGGAGGAGAATGCTGCACCCGGCGAGAGTGAAGCCTAAACAACAACAGCATCCGGCAGCAACAGCAGCAGCAGCAATAAAATCAACAATAATAAGAACAACACACAAACATACAGCATAAGAAATTATTGACGGACAAATTGCGGTCATTCATAAAACAACCAACTCACTTTAACATACATATTTATAATATATATTTACTAATAGCTTGCATTAGAATGATGGCCAATTGAAGGCAGAATCTTGTTTTTTGGGTCAAACACCACACACACAATTATACAAAACACACACACACACAACCAGAAAGCGTAAGGGAACGAGTGTGCAAGGTTTTAACAGGGTGCAGCACCTTATTTGCTAAATTTTTGTTTGTAGTTCAATCGACAAATATATAAAAAGAAAACTATATAAAGAAAAGAAATAAAAATCCAACAAAAGGAAAACCAGACAAGTAAACAGGTTCCCCGTAATTCCGTAAAGTTATAATTATGATTATGTTTAAACTCTTATTTAAAATAAATTATATGTAGACACACTCATACACACACACAGAGAACACTACAACCACATACATACACACACACACACACACACACACAAGCAAATATGAAATTTCGATTGCCAAAAGCATCTGTAAGAGAACTTATAAAAGAACTTTACTATCAAAAACTATATGCAACAAGAAGAGTTACAATAAATCGAAACGGCAAATCACTCAGTAGATCTATGGATAATACACGCAGGATATCTAGAGTCTAGACGATATTTACCTCCAGCATGCGCTGCTGTGAGACCAGTCGCTCAAAGCTCAAGCGACTTAGATCCAATGTCTTGTATTGACCGTTCAGTATTAGCTCCGAAATGGCACGACCCACCGCTGGCGTCTGTTGTATACCATGTCCACTGAAGCCTGCGGCTATGTAGAGGTTCTTGTAGTGCGGATGTCGGCCAATGATGCCGTTGGCATCGAAGGTGTTGTACTCGTAGTAGCCAGCCCAGCTGCTTTGAACCTTCACCGATTCAAAGGCGGGCACACGGGTGGCCAAAGTGGGCCAAACATGGGATTCAAAGTAGCTATGATCCACGTCCAGGGTATCGCATTCGGGCTCCTCATCATCGTTGGGGCTGCGACCGCCCAGGAAGTTGCCACCAAGACCGTCGCGTCGGAAGTACGTGCCATTGGGATCGATGGTTAGAGGTGTAGCTATTCCAGGACAATTGCTGCCCTGTGTGCTGAATACGTAGACATAACGCTTGCGCGGCTCTACGGGCAAGGCGACGCGCAGTAATTCCTCTCCAGTGCCAATCTTGGCTAGGCGTGCGACCTTGCCGGACTGTGCACCCGCAGCCAGGACGCAGGAATCGAAATGCACGGTGCGCTGAGTACCATCGCCACAGGACACAACGGCGCCACATAGTTCTCCAGCTGGATTCCACTCAAAACCAATCACCTCGCCATTCGCAAACTTTGCGCCATAGGCGCGTGCCTGCTTCTTGAAGCCCATGAGCAGGGCCCAAGGATCGAACCAGCCCTCCTTATCAACTCCATAGCAGCCCAACTCAATGTCATCGGTGGATATCCAGGGAAAGCGTTTGCGCAAGGCCTCCGGACCAAGCAGTTCGTTGCGTGCGCCCAGCTCATTTTGCAGCTTGGAGTTGCGGCTCAAAATTTCGGCGCCTTTGGCGCTAGACAATACGAGGTAGCCATGCGGCTGGAAACACAGATCCACATCGCCCAAATAGCTCTGACAGTTGGAAATGAAATCGAAGCCAAATAGCGACATGTTTATATTCTCCGCCAAGGAAAACTGCTGACGCACGCCGCCCACTGATAAAACTGTAGAGGCGCTCGTGTACTAGAGAACAGAAGTTAGTTTAATCTTTAGATGCTATCTTTGATTAACTTACGCCTGAATCCCGCTCCACAACCAGCACATTGAGATCCTCCCGCTGTTGACGCTTCAGCCAAAAGGCTGACGAGGCGCCCATGCCGCCGCCACCAATGATGAGCACATCACAGCGCTCCGGTAGTACATCTCCGCCAGCAGAACGATTCTGACTGTCGCTACTCAGACATCTGAGACGCAATTGCTGCACTGCAGCCGAACGCAAAACACGACTCAATCGCAACATTTTCTACACTGAGCGCGCTCACTTGTTGAAGCTGATAAATTGATAGACTTCCCGGTGCGGCTTATCTAAGTGGTTGTTCTAAGTGTTATAATAATACTAGCTTAATAGTACGAATAATACAACAATTTAACCCACATGGGGCTATCTTATCAGCAGTAGAAGGCAGCGATAGGCAGCGTCTCTCTACGTAATCATTGTTTGCTTTCGGAATGCACAATTGAAGAGGTACTTGAACTACTTGGAACGCTTTGTGCGTAGAAATATACAAAGAGCGACCAAAGACGGAATAGTACATGATTACAAAGATCTTAAGTTAGACAAGGAATCGTAATGAAACAGAGTTACAAATGGAGATTAAACTTCTAGAAATGTATTATAAAAGATCTCAGACCGAATCTTATTATAAAATCGGTTACTTGTTGACGAAAGTTCAACCCGGAAAGGGATTCCTATCTAAGGCACGTATTATGCCAATTAGTAAACCAATTTTACAGTTTTTGTAGGGTATTCGAAGTTCGTCTAACCTCTAAAACAATTTGTGGTCTTGTTTGAGTAGCCCGTAAAAATAATCTTAAATTGTAGTGTGTCGGTTTTATTAGATTAGATCAGGTGAGTAAAGTGTAGTTAGTCAGGTCCACCGCTGACAATGTCAATGTTGGGCTTCGGCTGGACATCCTTATGGGATCTCGGGCGTTTGTTGCGTCTCGCATTTGGGGCCGTTGACCTGGAGGCGGGCTCCTCATCTTGTTGCCAGAAATCGCTGGTTGTGTTGGGTTTTTGCAAACTAAAAGAAAATAATTATAAGTAGGAGCTATCAGATGGTATCACAGTAGCGTCTAACCCTTCAATGCTATCCGGCAGCTCGTCCAGACTCATGAGTATGTGTAACGCGGGTATTTGGCGCTTGGCAATGATTTCCTCGAGGCCATCCATCTGTGGCTTCCAGTGCTCCTCGACGCTAAATGAGACGAAACGCTACATTAGATAAAAATCATATCACAGTAGAGTAACCTCTCACCTGGTATAGCACATGCGCGTCACCTGGTACAGCGGATGTGTGCGCTTGAGCATCTCCGCACAGGATATGGTCTTGCCCACGCCGCCACCGGAGCCACTCCAGACCAGGCTACGATATTCACCCTTGTCCAGCGCCGCCTTGGCATACTCAATCACATTGTGCACCTTGGTGCCGCCCTTGACCTGTTGTTTATAGTTAGAGATTAATCGGGATCAGGATTAGATCTGATTGATGGATTACTTACGTGCATCCAGAGAAAGTCTTTGTGTGTCTGTGGCAGGCAATCTTCGAAGGGTAAATCCGTTTTGCTCAGCTCCTGCTCCACATTCTCCGCCTTGCGATAGTGCATCATCTTACGGAGGAGCTGCAATCATTTAACGAAACCATTAACTATGAAACTTGATTAGTGTACGAATTTTTCGTCTGCCCCTGGCGATAACCTTGAACCACAATTGGATAACAACAACCAGAACCAGTAGAGGAATAGCACCAGTACTTTCAATGTTCCCGCTAAAGAGGACGCTTCAGAGTACCCCATCTGCCAGCCAAGCAACCACTCGTAAACTGTCCTGCGCAGTTATTGCCACGACAGACTCCGCAAATTGAATAATTGCCGCTTTATGAGACGAGAGTGTCCTCCCCAGTTGGTGCCCCAACTGGTCCAACAAGACACGCGCTAAAAAGAACTCTATCCCGCCCACGCACAAAGCTTCGGCTATAACGAACTGGGCTTAACCTGCTTTTTATGTAAATAGATATAGGATCATATAGTATTTATATAGTATGTGAGTTCCATCTTTAGATTACGATATGGAATCTGTAGGATTAGGATGTAGTAGGCTGATCTCTTCTGTAGGATTGAAGCAAGAAAAGAGCAGCTTCTGCAGCAAGTTTCACCCAACTTTTCTACCTAAGACTCTGGTTTACATATATATTATTAGGTGGGATTAAAGATTCCTCAAGATTGCTCAAGATTCCATAGGATTCCATTCAGATACCTCAGGATTCCTCAGGTGCTATCAGGCTCCCATCAAACTACTAATAACTCGCGATTGTAGAAGCTTTCATGAGATTCACCTAACTCTTGAGTCTCTCCCCTTCTCCGCTCTCTTCTTTTACACCAGATCCAAAGTTATATCCCAACTGATGTACCCCACCGTTTGGAGCGTGTAGGAATTGCGCTTGAAGTGGAGATTCAAGTAAAAGTCAATAAAAAAGCATTTTCTACAGCAATTAAATGCGCGCGGCTGCATCAGAAATTTTCCATTAAATAAAATTCTGGTGGTGTCGTGCTCTAGACAACAAGGAGGACAACAAGGATGACAACCAGAAGAAGGACAGCATACACAATTCCACTCCATACCCCCGCCTCCTCATGCAGTATAGGGAAACGAAGCATGCCACTTGTTGAAGCTAAACAACATCCCAGTTGCACGAGGGGCAGGAGGGGCACAGAGAGACCTCTGAATTCGACAGCACCAATGAAAGTTTATTAATGAACTTTTCACAAAACTGTGTGACTGTGGGTGGCATGGCATGCCATGACCCAGTCACACACCCACACGTACACACACACACACTCACACACACACACACAAGAGGCACATAATAAGCGTGTATGGGCCATAGAAAGATGTTAACGCAGACAATTCCAAGACTCAATGCAGCACAAATAGGAAAATAAGAAGAAAAATAAAACTTGCTTGGGGCGTTGTTTTGGAATGTTACGAGGAATGCCTTCAAAATACCAAATGACAGGCGCTGCTCCGGCTCTGGTGTCTCATTGAGAACGTCATCTTCATCTCCAGCCTCCTCATCGGTGCAGGAACCGAAACGAAAACGGAAGCATCATTATTATCTATGGCATCGCCGCCATTCCTATACGACACGTTTTTCGTTCAACTACACTAAGCAACAGGTAAACAGATTCTTTCGGACCTAATACCATTAATTACCAAAATTACAACCAATTAATTGAGTAATTAAACTGGAAGTAAAGGAATTACAACTTGCAGGCAGAAGAAATCACATTTTTACACTGTATCTATAGCATGATATTAATAGCAAAAGATCTCTACAGATATCTATATATATATTTCCATATATTTCCATAAAGTTCAAACTTGCACCCGTTTTTGTTGTCCAGTGTTATTGTATGTGTTGCGGAAGTTATTAATAAAACGAGTGTGGCATAAAAGTAAAAGGACAAGATGCCAACAAAGTGTGGGGGCAACTGCTTCAAGTGTGAGTCTGCGTGTGTGTGTGTGTGAGTGTGTGTGAAAGGGAGTGTGACTTGTTGGACTTCTGGTGGTGTGAACGAGCATAAAAAAGCACGTACTTAAGATGTACGTTAAATTAGTTAAATGCATTACGTAAATAGCTACAAAAGGCGGGCCAAGCTTTAAATTAGATTCAACAATTGCTGCGAATTTAATTTGCGTATACGTAATATGCGTATACGTAATCCCAACTTGGGGTCGACATATAGCTGCCACGCTGGACTGAGAAGCTGCATATTTTCACGCACTCACACCCACACACACACACACACAGGCACACACAGGATTGTGAGATGAATGATATGCTTTGTGCCTCATTGTGGCTCAATGTTCAATATTTACGATCATAATAGATGTCAGATGCCAGTGGTATCAGAGCTGCTGAATAGATAATGAAAGTTATATATATATATATAGCTAAATTAACTAATAAAAAAGTAAACTAAATAGTTAAACTATCTTCTGGATAACATTATTTACACACAATATAATATTTCCCTGCCTAAGCTCAGCCTTTTCTTTCTTAACTAAAAATCATTTTCATTTTTTCACTTCGATTTTTTTGTTTTGAGTTTCTTCTGCTGCTTCCACTGTGTGTCACAAATATTTCATTTATTTGCGCCTTAACCTCCATAGCTGCACCCCACACACACACACAGTAAGACTACACCCTCTCTTGTCCAATATCCCTGCTCCTTGCCCGCCCGCCCAGGACTGCTGAAGTATGCATTCATTAGACATGCCAAGGCAGCAATTGTGGTGGCAGCCGCAGCAGCCGCAGCGACCGAGCTTAGCTCCTGGCCAAATCGCGGAATCAGGATCATTTGAGGTTTGCAAGCCGTGGCCAGCGGTTCTCAGCAGTCGCGGCTATTAAACAGTAAGTGGCAAGTGGCAAGTGGCAACAACTGTTGTTGCCACACACACACACATTAAAAGAAAGAAAACTAATAAACTAACAAAGTAGCAAATAGTAGAAAATAATCGACAAATGGTTTCGCGTTGCGCTTAATTAAAATCCCATTTTAATTACAAACAAAATAAATCTACTATAAATTCTGTTTATATCAAAAAATTTAATGCTAAACATTGTAAAAATATATACAAAAAGAGTATAAAAATCGGAGCAACTGTAAATGAAAGACAAATCACAAAGTAATCTATATAAATCTGTGCAGCAAATGTAAAAAATGTTTACAGAACGAAGTGCGATAAAAAGAAGATTATCAAAGTGTTAATTGGATAAATCGAATAAATATATATCAGAGATATATAAGATAAACTGTTTATATATTTATGTAAATTGCTTTTATATATCTATAATTTATCAGAAGTTTCTTGGGAATATATAAAAATTCAGTATACCGAAACAATTGATGAACTTGCGGCTAAATAATTCTACAATTTTTCTATACTATTTCTAGAAAAGAAAACGCGCTATATATATATTGAAATTTCTGAATAATAAGCAAAGAAACACTATAAAAATGGATAGCACCGAGTTTCGTAAACGTGGCATGGAAATGGTCGAGTACATTTGCAATTATCTGGAAACTTTGGGCGAACGTCGAGTTACGCCCATGGTGGAGCCTGGCTATCTGAGGCATCTGTTGCCAAGTAAGTTTCTATATAATATCTGGTATATATATCTTTATATACCTAACTAACGTATATATACCTAATAAGATCAGGTCATATCGGAATGTACATAATATTTGTTTTAATGGAATAATCGTGAACAGTTCTTAGCTCTTTTTATATCTTTTATCGGGGCTCATAAAAACAACTTCAAGTGTTGACAGATCATATTCGGAGTCATGGATATATATTCTATATTTCTATGATAACCAGAATTTGTATGATATTATATATATTTATATATATAAAGTCTAAAAATATATCTATAATTCATTTAAGTCCAAGTTAAATTGTAGTTCCCAAACTTTTTATTCAAACTAAAACTCTTTCATCCTTTCGGACTTTCGGAGTTGAATATTGCTCTGTTATTCCTTCGCTTATTCAGTTTCTTTTCCTTAGCTTAAAACATAAATCTGATTCATCCAAAACTCTTCCCTTTCTACTGCTCCTTCTCTATCTGTTTAACTATATACATATATCCCGACTTCAATCACAGCTGAAGCGCCGCATGAGCCAGAGGATTGGGATCAGATAATGGTTGATGTGGAGGATAAAATAATGCCAGGGGTGACGCACTGGCAGCATCCGAGATTCCATGCATATTTTCCGGCGGGAAACTCATTTCCCTCCATACTCGGCGATATGCTGGGCGATGGCATCGGCTGCATTGGCTTCTCGTGGGCGGCCAGTCCCGCCTGCACCGAGCTGGAGACCATAGTGCTCGACTGGCTGGGCAAGGCCATCGGGCTGCCGGATCACTTTCTGGCTCTGAAGGAGGGCAGCACCGGCGGAGGTGTCATTCAGGTAAACAATATATATATTTATTTATAGCAGCCCGGTGGAGGGGACTTATAATTGACATTATGACATGGCCCAGACATCTGCGTCGGAGTGCGTGCTGGTGACGATGCTGGCGGCACGTGCACAGGCGTTAAAGCGTCTTAAGGCGCAGCATCCATTCGTGGAGGAGGGCCACCTGCTGTCCAAGCTGATGGCATACTGCTCGAAGGAGGCGCACAGCTGTGTGGAGAAGGCGGCCATGATTTGCTTTGTGAAGCTGCGTATTCTGGAGCCGGACGAGAATGCCAGTCTGCGTGGCCAGACCATTGGGGAGGCCATGGAGGAGGATGAGCTGCAGGGACTGGTGCCGTTCTTTGTGTCCACCACTCTGGGCACCACTGGCTCCTGTGCCTTTGATAATCTGCCCGAGATAGGCAACGAGCTGAAGAAGTTTCCATGCGTCTGGCTGCATGTGGATGCCGCCTATGCGGGCAATAGCTTCATCTGTCCCGAGCTGAAGCCGCTGCTCAAGGTAAACACAACTCATCATCCAAAGAGTATGCTAATCAAAGCGCTAATAATCCCACAAACAGGGCATCGAATATGCCGACTCATTCAATACCAATCCCAACAAGTGGCTACTGACCAACTTCGACTGCTCGACGCTCTGGGTCCGCGACCGCATCCGTCTGACATCAGCTCTTGTCGTGGATCCGCTATATCTCAAGCACGGCTACTCGGATGCGGCCATCGACTATCGCCATTGGGGTGTTCCACTCAGTCGTCGCTTTCGTTCACTGAAACTTTGGTATGTGCCATCCAAACACCCAAACACCCAAGCATCCATTCATCCACAACACACACACACACACACACACACACACACACAGAAAACCCTTAAGACTCAAGCGTGAACCACTCTGTTGACCATTGTCAAATATTTCTCCTTCTTCTTTACTTTTTTTGGGTTCCAAACTTGTTGCTTAGCTTTAAGTATACTCGACTTGACTTCAAGTGCCTGTGTCTCTTTCTATTATTTGCATGCGATTTAGTTGTAAAAACATCAAAACATACGATATACAAGTGTGTGTGAATAACTATATCAAGCTGAAGAGACACACCTTACCATATGTCAGGGTCCATCCTCAAGCAATACTCGCCAACAGCCAAGGTTACACTTATATGGCATCAATTCATCAGAAGTTGCTTACGTAACTTGGTTTATGATTATGATAGATGGGAGTTAGAGTTCTGAATTTTGATATATGTCTAGCTTAGACTGTTCCCAATATTTCAGATAAAATATATACATTGAAGTAATATTTCCTACAGTCTTGTAGAACTGCTTTAGAACTGTTCCCAATATTAAATGAGATCCCACAACAATCTGTAGACTTATGCTAGGAATAGTATATAGATTGTCTATTGTTTATACAAAATCAAAGATAAAGATTACAGTTATAATGCTTTACTTTGGTATACGCCTAGTAGGAACTGTTCTTACCTAAGAATATATTTTCTGTTCCCAATATTTCATGAATAAGTTGAGGTAGAAAAAGTGTTATGTCTTCTTTTTCCAGATAAAAGTCATAGATTGTAGTTGTAGTTCTTAAATTTGGTATGAAAAGTGTTCTAAAACTGTTCTCAATATTATACATAGAGATAGTTTACAGAATATGTATTGCTTTTCCCAGATGAAAGATATAGATTAAAGTTATATATCTGAAAATTGATATATGAAACTAATCAAGAGTGTTCTTAAACTATTCCCAATATAACATTAAGATCCCAGAACAAGCAACAGAGTTCAAGTAGAAATAGTATATGGTCCAGATAATAAATATAGATTGTACCCACAGTTCTGAGATGGGGTATACGTCTAGTGTAAAAAGTGTTCTCAAACTGTTCTCAATATTTTATTAAGGTACAAATAGTTTGAAGATTATCTCTGACTATTCCCAGATAAAAGATGTAGATTGATGTTAAACTGTTCCCAATATTTCATGAAGAAATTCAAGTAGAAATAGTACAATGATTATCCATTGTTTATATCAGATATGCGACCTGAACTTCCACTCAAAATATTATTCCTAATTACACTTTGCACTTGCTCTTTCCCCTCCCAATTTTCTGCTAGTAAAACAACTCTAACACCTTTGTTTTATCTTGGATATTTTGTATACTTTTTCTTAGGTTTGTCTTGAGGTCTTATGGCATATCGGGAATACAGCATTATATACGACACCATATCAAGTTGGCCAAACGCTTTGAGGAACTGGTGCTCAAAGATAATCGCTTCGAGATCTGTAATCAAGTCAAGGTGAGTTACATATACAGATTTATCAGTTTTAATGCTTTCATTTCGACTGCGCCCATTACTACGATTAATCATTTGACGGGTTCAAAGCACCCTCTTTGTATCCAAGCACCCAACACAAGAGACCTACTGTGTGTGGGTGTGTGTGTGTGTGTGTGTGGTCTATTGTTGTGCTTGTTAAAAGATTTATCAATAAGTTTTTTTCGGGCAACTGACGCAAATACTATAGCATTGACTTTGACTTAACTTAAAATCAAATTATGAAATTTGTTTTGAAAGTAGCGTCAGATTCCGAGTATTTCCCCACTTCACACCCTCCAAAAAACGAACGTGCACTACGGCACGCCAAATTCCGAGAGGAATTGCCGCAGAAATCGCGTAATTTAAGTCTTTTTCGCATAATTGCCGCACAAAGTTCGCCTCTAAGCAACTTTGTATGCCAATTATGCGACTCTGAAATTGAATAAACCAAAACGAAGTAAAGAAATAAAGATATAAATGATGTATATAGTATATGTTGTACGTATATATAGTTGTTAAATATATATATATATGTAATATATGATATATAAATAGTATATATATATATATGGAGATACAATCAAAGTGATTCGAAGTACCAATATGTGCGATCTTAAAGCAAGAAACTGATTTGATTCTTACAAATTTTAGACTGAATTGAGAATCTTTCCCTATTTTCAACCTCCTACCCAATCTGACATTACTTAACCCTATAAAAGGTTTGGGTTACATATATATATATATATAAATATGTAGTATTTTATATATCCATATAAGAGACTTATGAGACAGCATTTGACAGCTGCTTCCAACCAATTTCTTAGGCAGTCAATTAAAATTGCTTTACAAAACTTCCAAATCACGTAACGAGCTGCACACAGAGGCGTAGGTGGAATTATATATGGAAAGGGGTTTAAACTTCCAATCAATATTTGGCTTTTATTTAGTTCTTGAAGCTTTCTATAACTTTCGTGGCAAATAATACGTGTCGAGCATAACTTTATGCCCCAAATCTATTGACTATTGTTGACAGCGCCTCTGTTTGAACAAGCTTCATATATACCTACCCTATCTACCTACCCTACCTACCCTATCTACCCTACCTACCCTACCTACCCTACCTATCTACCTTTCCTACCGTATTTACCCCACATTAGGGGTAAAAAATGGAATGTAATCTATAATTGGAACCGCATTGCATAGCAAGTGAAAACATGCTATGCTGAAACAAGCTTGGATACGCCTCCATCTAGAGGCTAATCACGTTGCGCTTATGTCTAGGGGGGAACAGTTAAATGCTGCACAACTTCTAGTTCCTCCCACGTTCAGCTTTTAATAAACACATTGTATACTCTCTACCAGCCCCCACCTCCCCCCAAACACCCCACCACTGGATAATCACAGACCTGTAATTAGTTTACGCCCACTCAACGCTTTTCTATGGTCACCGCTCGCTGTCCACACACAGTGGACACCCCCTTCCCCACCCTCCCCCTACACCCACCCACGCCTCTGTTCATACACGTTGCGTAAATGCAGCTCTGAATTGAATTGTTTTCTATTTTCTGAACAATACACATTATATTTTTCGTTATGGCTTTCCGCGGACAATGGCACTTTTATGTTTTATGTTTGGAACTGGATTTGGTTTTGGTTACCGTTTTAATCTATTTGCAGCTTGGATTGGTTTGCTTTCGCCTCAAGGGCACCGACAAGCTCAATGAGAAGCTCTTGAGCGCCATCAATGAGTCTGGGAAGCTGCACATGGTCCCGGCCAGCGTGAATGAGCGTTATATCATCAGGTTCTGTGCCGTGGCGCAGAATGCGACTGCTGAGGACATTGATTATGCCTGGGACACCATTGTGGACTTTGCCAATGAGTTGTTGGAGAAGGAGCAGCACGATGATATCACCGAGATAATCAATCGCAAGAAAAAGGACACGCTGGCCCAGAAGCGTTCCTTCTTTGTGCGCATGGTCAGTGATCCGAAGATCTATAATCCGGCCATCAATAAGGCGGGCACACCGAAGCTCTCCATGGAGCTGCCCTCGCCGGTGATTAGTCGCGGCAGTGCGCCCATTATACGCACGCAGAGCTCGGTGGATCACAACTCCTGGATATCTTGGCCACTGGCGTTCCTCTTCAACAGCGAGGACAAAGGAGCCAATTGCTCGTTGCGGTGAGTTGAGTTTCATTCCGGATTTGCTTAGGTTTTCGCTTGGTTTTCCCTGCAGCTTCCGTCATCTGGACACCAATGTGCGCACTTCCTCTTCGTCACGTCGCAATTCCGGCGCCGGCTCCTCCTCATCCCCGGAGAACGAGACGGGCTTTGTGAATCCCCAGCAACAGCTGCTGCAGGAACAGCAACAGCCGCAACAATCGCCGCGCAAATCCCCAATGGTTCTACGGAAGTCCTCCTCCACCCGAGATAACCACAAATAAACTGTTACCTTCAATATAAACTATTCAAACTATCTTAAAACGCGCTCCTAACGTAACTCTGGCGCCTAGTTGAATTCTAGACCAATTTACATATATCTCCCGATCGATCTCTCTCTCTCTCTCTCTCTCTTCAGATATATCCAATAACTATGTAAAACTCTCGATCCTCTCCATGTTAGTGTTGCCCTCTAATGTTTGTATATCAAAGACATATAATAAATATTATGCACCTATTATGCACCGTTAACAAAGTTGTTTTCATTAATCCATTGGTCACATTGTTATAAACTTTTGAGATATATAGGAAAACTGACCATGGAGGACATATACCCAATCAATGTGCTACTTCCCATTCATCATATTGGATCATATATGTGTTGAGAACAATTGGAGCTGCATGTTTAGCTATTATCTAAAGATCTGCCTATCTTATAAGTAAACTATCAGAATTAAAGTGAACGTGGAGGATGCCTTTCAGACCTAAAACATGTCAACTTACCCTCCATAACCTTTCTCTTCCGGCATATAAATCCGCTTTACATATACATTTTCTGTCAATCTGCATTCCTCACATAACACGACTTAAAGTGAACATGGAGGACACACTTAATCAATGTGCTACTATCCATCCAGCACATTCGTTGGAAACAATTGGAGCTGATTGATTGTATCCTGGAACTATCTGTCTATCTTGTAAGTAGATTATCAGAAATAAACTGAACATGGAGGACACTTTTCAGTTAAATGGAACCATGAAACGTTATCCCCCAAAACGATCTGCTCTCTTTTAGCTTGAAAACTGTTTGGCATATAAATTTCTACTCAATCTACTTTTTTCACATAACTCAACTTAAACTGAACATGGAGGAGGCAAACCCATTCAATGTGCTATTCAGCATTCTCGTATGGAGCAATAGGAGCTTTATGAAAGTATTATTATGTTCTGTAGTATAGAACTGTCTACTTATACGATAAATAAAGTGAACATGGAGGACACGTATCAGTTAACTTGGGGGAAACATGTCTGCTCTCTTCTAGCTGCCTGTGATTCCAGCAGACCTCTGTTATAATGCAGCTTATATAACACATTAGATATAAGTTTTCCCACATCACTCACCATAAACTAAACATGGAGGACACCTACCAGTTCACTGGGGGAAACATGTTCCCAATGTCAAGTTACCGCCCCAAATCCTGCACTCTCCTCCGGCTTATAATACTGCTTCACATATAAATTACTAATCTATCTAAATGTTCCACATAACTCACCATAAACTGAACATGGAGGACACCTTGATGCTTCACTTTCACTACTTTAAATGAGCAATTCGATAATTATAGACTTGGATGACGACAATGTCCCGCTACACGATTCGTTTCGCTTTATCATGTGATAGATTTAGTGTTTCCTCTTGGATTGTCTGAGGCATGGAATCTATTTTGGAACTGGCAACCAGCACCTGTTGTCGGACGGATCCGATCATAAATATGGCCAAAACAAAGGCAGACGTTATACCACGATATTCCTGTGATTTTTCGATGCGCCAGGCCGCGTTCTACTGTAAACAAATCATAATTCTTGGGGTGTATACAAAAAGGTGGATGATGCCATGACCATGACGTCGGTTCGCTTGGATGAGCTTGGGATGTGGCTAACAGAAATGGATTATGAGTCAGGTGAGTACACGATTTACTGAATACTAAAGAACATTACAAAATATATATAGTTAAAGCATATATATAATAAAAGTTTTGGATTATGGAGTTGGAGATCCAGCTGGGGCTTTATCTTGCCTGGCGGCAAAGATCTTTATCAGCCGATCCACATACGCATCCTTTTCCACTGGCGAGATCTGCTGGAGTCTCTTGTTCTCGATATCCCACTTGAGGTATTGAGGTGCATCAATTGAAAAGTTGGTCTGAAACTGCGCCTGTTCGCTGAATGATGGTGGGAGCTGCTTGAGATAGTCTTTTATGTTCCACTTAGCGGGTGGCGATTCTGGTTGTGCTGGAGGTTGTGCTGGGGGTTGTCCTTCTGGTTGAGCTGGAGGTTTTAGTAGTAGTGTCTCAATCTTCTCTGTGTAGTTAAACTTGGGCAGCAGCGGCGGCTCCTTGGAGACTCGTGATAACTCTTCGAGGAAATTATTCTTATATTTCCAGTTCAGATATTGCGGCGAGTCAACCTTCTCCGTAAAGTCGATCTTAGGTTGCGCCTGATCTTGGCGACTAGATTGTAACGGGTGGATATCAGGTTTAGCAATGGATATTATCGGTGTGCCATACATACTCATCGAGTTGGTATCTCCCCCGGCTCCAGACATTCCTTTCAATATTCTGCTAGTCAGCATTTCCGGAGTTTCCTTCCCACCATTGCTGCCCAGCGTATCCACTACCCTCGCTGGTCTAACCAAAGCCCGCAGACCGGCTCCTCCATCGAAAGGCAGCAGTTGAGGTTTCGCCATTAGCTGGTTGGCCGGCGCGGCTTCTCCTCCTGTCTGCTGCGCCGAGGTGCCCGTTTTCTCCACCAAACGCTGCAGATACTCGTCAACTTTAAGATTCGCCTCGGCATTTGGCTGCGCCATCTCATGGTGCTGCTTGGCCAGCAACTGGCCAATGAGTACCAGCTGCGATTTGTCTGCGCTCTTTTGCGGTTTCATGCCCATAAACTCCTTGACCTCCTCGGGGTCTATGACGGGCTTGGGCTTCTGATTGGTGGCCAACATCTGGTCCACAGATGGATACGACGTGTCCAAGGTGTCAGCTGCATCCCGGTGTCGCCGCTCTGTCTTCTCCCTCAAGCAATTCTGCAGCTCCAACACGTCTTCCCGCTTTCTCTTCTTCAACTGTTCTTTGACTTTGTGTGTGCCCAAGCCTCCCTTCTGATCGTCCTCCTCCATGCGACTCATCAGTGCATCCAAACTGGGCTTCACCTTCGACGTGTCCTCATAGTCACTTGGCAGGTAGCCCAGCTGCCGCAGGTACACAATCGGAGACTCCCAGTTCTTTATCACATTCCGCACCAGCTCATTGTAATTCTTATGCAATCCCAGCTTATCCAAGCTGTCTCTCTTCACCCGATGCCCGAGGTGCAGCTGCAGGAAACTACAGATCAATAGACACCTACGAGATGTTTATACAGTTTATGTGTGGCTCTGGTAGAGATTAGGCTGTAGATATTACCAAAAGAGCAGACGCATTGCTATTTGTCAATTTCCAGGTGAAATTTCTAAGAAGTCACAAATATATTTGTTGTATATAAAAAGTTATCCATAGCTGAGGCTGAGTTTTGGATCAGGGCTATGATGAGACTAGGCAAAGGCTATATAGTTATCGATAAATATCGATAGTGGAACTATGTATATTGAAATTCACGTGATGAAGATTTGATACCTTCGCTTCAGTTGGGCAATCAGCCGGATTCAGAGCCCATTCAATGGGATTTCCAGCTAATTGCGAATTAATTATCATTTCTCATGGAACTCCTATAAACATGAATAAGGTTTTTGATCCATTTAAGTCGCTCGCGTCACTCTGGCTAATTGATTCTGATAAACAAAACTCTTCAGGCGCTTTAATTAAGCCACGAATTTCGACAAATCATGAAATCTTCAAGAAGTCCAACTCCAAAGAAAGAGCAAACTAATCAATTAACAAGAAAATAAAGTAAAGAGCTGATGCTGACCGCCGATAAAGTCGAATCAGATCCATATAAATCATAATACTGACAGGCGATAACTGAACAATAAAAAAATCCGTCACGTTCTGTGAAATTCAATCAGCTAAAAATTAGCATAAAGATCTATACACACACACACTAAACCACATGAAATACCGAACTTGTGATTTGGCCAAATGGAAATAAGCGAAAAAAAATATATCTCAAATATTGTGTTAGGACTGTTGTCAGGCGGTTTGACAATGACGTATGCAAATTGTAAACCGTAAAGCAGCAGAAGAACCGGCGAAGTATTTCAAAAGATGACTTCGGTGTTTGGCAGTGCCAACTACATAAAATCTTATAATTAATGAGCCAGACATAGCCGAAGCTTGGTAGGTTATTCCACGGGTTGGTGCCGGGCCACACGTACGTACAGAAACAGAAGGCGGATGGACATTGGAGGCGCTCGAGCAACTTGAAGTGTGACCGCGTAAACTGAATACAAAGTTTATATTTAGACAAACGACGTCATGCGAATTGCTGAATGAAAGTTTCGGGCCAATGCAAAGAGCTGTTCGGCTTAAAGCCGACAAAGAAGATCGTCGGCCAGGCTAACAAAACTGCCAACTCATTCACTGCCAATGTCTTTTTGGCCCGCACTTTGCACATAGCTCGAAAAGCGCAAATGCGGCGCGTGCGCTCATGAATCATCGCATCAAGCTGAGCTGAGAGCTGGGAATGGGAGAGGAGCCGCTGGGGCTACCTAACTGAACTCTGGACTTAGCCAAAGAGTAGACGCTACGTTTAGATACAGGCGGACAGAAGTCAAACAAGCACTTATCTCAGACAATTATCGACTAAGCTCATTAACACACTCACACACACACACACACTCAATGTAAGCAACACAATGCACTGGCACTCATAATCAAACGTTCGTGCTTACACACACCCACTCACACCCCAAACACACCCATGCCTAATCAATTCTCTAATGTTTGGATTACAATTTCCTTCTGCGAAGATTCCGTTGAAGTGGCAACTACGTCAAATTATCTAGTCATGCTTGCCACATTCGGTGATTCGTCATCTCGTGGAAACTACCCACAAAGTGCAGCTACTTAGCTGTTTAGCTGTACAATGTGTTAATAGTTAACAATTTAGGCCAATACTCCTACTATTTGCACAATTATTTGGCACATTTTTCGCAAAAGTAATTCCCCTCTAGCAAAAAAGAGGCTCACCTGGTAGAGTTTTTCTGATGATTTTATAATACCTATTTAAGGCACGTTCTCTAATAGCTGGAAAAGATCCCCTAAGGGAATCGCTTCCTCTCTCGAACTGAACTAATCAAAGAAGCAAAAACCCTAAGCGATCTTAACAGCAATAAAGCGTAGCAAAATTATGGATTTGATGATGATTTCTTTGAGATAATTATCATTAAAAGATTATAACAGAAAAGAAAGGGTGATAAACCAGTAAAAAATGGGAAACTCCACTTCAATTCGAGTAATTACTTTGATTATTGACTTAGATATAAAAGCGCGGGTACATTTGAAAGATTCATTGAATGATTAATGAGTATTTCCTCTCGGTTAGTAGTACTATTTAATAGTTTTAAGTAGTTCTTGTTAAGTTTCCATTATAATTTGAGTATGAGCTGTACTATCTAGATTTTCCCGAGAACTGAAAATTAACAAAACACTTTAACAAGCGTAACACGCTATCAATAGAGAAATAAATAAGTTATCTTCACATTTGGACACACGACATTTGGAGCTAATTAAGCCTTTTTTATATCCAGATGTGGATTTAACTTAATTATTTCTATATTGATTGCGTGATTCGGTTGTTAATTTTAAAGACTCCATTCATTTCGCATCACAAACGTAACCTATAATTATGGCAAACAAAAAAGGCAGAAAAAACCTTTGCCGACAGGGATTTTTTTTATATCAAACTTACCCAAACAACCTACACACAAAGCGAAACACGAAGAGAACTGAAGCTTAAGGCGACTAAACAAAATGGCAATGCGGATTTCCCAGAGAGATTCCAATTGGAGGCGATGCCAGCAGCGACGTCGACGTCGACGCGGACGTCAATAACGATGGCGGCAAAGTACAATGCAAGCTGCGAGTAACCTGCGTGCTAAGAAAGAAGACAACAATCACGAGACACTCACAACAACAATTAAAGGTGCTAATGCTAGACAAGCGAGAGTGAGATGTAGAGACACAGAGAGAGGCAGCAGAAGAGAGCAAGGCAAAGAGAGCGCGTGGACGTCGCTGAGCGGCTTTCTATATAAAAACCAATGCAGTAACAAAGTTCAAGTCATTCGCGCAAAGGAAGCTGCACCGAGCACAACGTGAAAACGAAATTAAGTGAACGCAAGAGAGTGAACGAGAAGGAAGTACCTTAAGAGTGTTGCATAGATTTGAGCATTGTGAAAAGTAGAAATAAAAGCTAAATTGTATAAGAAATACAAATTGACGAGGTGTTAAACATCTCCAACAAAGTGTTAACTACATTCTTAAACAATAAAAACAAACACAACAGCAAAATGAATGTTGAAGAATTTCGTAAATACGGCAAGGAGGTGATCGATTACATATGCGAATATGGCAGCAATATTGAGGATCGTGATGTAGCACCCACACTAGATCCGGGATATTTGAAAAAACTCTTGCCAGGTATGAATCAAAAACAAATTTGTTACAAATTTCTATAATAAACACGTTACAAGTAATTAATTCATGATGTAACTATAAATATTTTGACCATCAGAATTCATTCAAAAAAAATATATTTGGAACAAAGTTGTGTACGTAGATTTGGAAAACTATTTTGTTTATAAAAACATTTTTCGAAAAGTCAATCAGGCTGAAAGCACTTCACGATTTCGTTTAAATTTAGCTGTACATGAGGATTTATAAACATCAATTAGTTTAAGACATCTAAACAAATTAGCAAATGAACAAAAATAGTAGCAATATATATTTAAAAAAAAAAAAGAATTCACTTCGCACAAAATATTGAAAAAGGAAGGAAAGAGGGGAGAAGCAATATTTCAACAACAATTAAAACAAAGACAAGAAAAACAACAACCAAAACAAATATTCAACAGGCTCTTCAAAAAAACTTGTGGATTCATCTTGACTAATTGTTTTCAGTGTGAATTGACTTGTACTTTACGACCTCTGTGTGTGTGTGTGTGTGTGTGTCTGTGTGTGTTTGCCCCTCTATATAAGCCCACATAGTAACCGTGAATAATAATAATACAAGAAAAAAAATAAGATTGTTTCCTCGCGTGGGCACAATTTGGGCCATGAAGTTGTTGGGTCATAAGATTTGCAGCGTTTTTCAAGCGAATTTCTAGCGAAATTGCGCGCAGTACGTTAAGCTAAATATTTACGTCTAGTGAATACCGAATACCGCAATCTCCGTATTTTAACTAAACAAATCAATTAATTACTCAAACTACACACACCTTACACACGCACACACCCACACACACCCACAGACAGATAGATAGAGCTCAGGTGGAAGTAGATAAAGATTGAAAACTTTGTTGATCTTTTTCGCACACTGCCAAAGATAACAAAAATAATTTACTCTAAATATTGATGTGTGCTGGATCGGCAGCAACTTTATAGGTGCTAAAAGGTATAGTATATGCTATAAAGAGAGATGGATCTATTTAAGATACACGTTTTCAGGGCCAACTAACGAGCTGTTCCCATTTGTTTACCTTACAGCGGACGCACCCCAATCACCCGAATCATTCAAAGATGTACTGGAGGACTTTGAACAGAAGATCATGCCGGGCGTTGTCCACTGGAATCATCCAAAATTCTTTGCCTATTTCCCATCCGGTAACTCATTTCCCTCTGTTTTGGGTGATCTGCTGAGCAGCGCTATTGGCTCCATTGGCTTCAGCTGGGCCAGTTGCCCGGCCGCTGCGGAACTCGAGTCAATTGTCATGAACTGGTATGCCAAGGCTTTGAGTCTGCCAAAGGCTTTTGTCTCCGATGCACCTGGCAGCACCGGCGGTGGTGCCCTGCAGGGTTCCGCCTCTGAGTGTGTGCTCGTCTCCCTGATAACCGCACGTGCACGTGCCATTAACGAGCTGAAGGGTCACACCAGTGTCCATGACAGTGTCTTTCTTCCAAATCTGATTGCCTATGCCAGTCGGGAGGCGCACTCCAGCGTGGAGAAGGCCACCAAGATGGCCCTGGTGAAGCTGCGTATCATTGATGCTGATCAGCGTGGTCGCATGCGTGTGGATCTGCTGGATCAGGCCATACAGAACGATGTGAATGCCGGACTAACGCCATTCTTTGTGGTGGCCACTGTGGGCACCACTGGCGGCTGTGCGTTCGATGATATCTCAGCGATTGGCAAAGTTTGTCGAAAGGTTTCCAGCATTTGGTTCCATGTGGATGGCGCCTATGCAGGCAACTCTTTCATATTGCCCGAGATGCGCGTGTTCTCCGCTGGCTTGGAGTACGCCGACTCCTTCAATACGAATCCCAACAAACTACTGCTAACCAACTTTGATGCATCTGCTTTGTGGGTACGCGATGCGATGACCCTAAAGAGCGCTCTCAATGTGAATCCTCTGTATCTGCAACACGAACACATGAACGGCGTCGACTACAGACACTACGGCATCCCACTGAGTCGTCGATTCCGTGCACTCAAGCTGTGGTTTGTCTTTCGCACATACGGCGTGAAGGGACTGCAGGAGTACATACGCAACCACATGGTGCTGGCCAAGAAGTTTGAGATGCTGGTGCGCAAGGACGAGCGCTTTGAGGTCCGCAACGATGTTCATTTGGGATTAGTGTGCTTCCGTATGCGGTAAGTTGAGATCTGGGCTAATAGTTAATCAATCAGATAACTATAACTATTGGTTTAACTATAGCTATAACTTATATTTCTCCTTTTTACAGCACTGGCGATGAACCCAATCATCTGCTGCTGGCACAGATCAATCACTCTGGCAAGATGCACATGACACCAGCTAAATTCAATGGACGCTATGTGATACGTTTCTGTGTCACCTATGAACATGCCACAGAGAAGGATATTCTGGACGCATGGAGTCAGATCAAGGGCTTTGCGGAGGAGATATTGCGTGATGCGCAATTGGAGATCAGCTCAGTGCCCACAACACCAGAAACCGAAAGGACCAGCTCAGAGCCGATGCCACCTGTGGCCGGCAAGCCGCCAATCAAGAAGCAGCTGACACGCACCAAGTCCTTGCGCTTCTCCTTCACCCGCAGCATTTCAAGGGAACAGTTCCAGAGTCAGAGCGAGCATCTCATGGATGGCTGTACGCCCATATTGGTTGTGGATCCCAAAACAATTCAGCAAAACTTTCTGCAGGCAGCACAAGATAATCAAAACAACAACATAAATAAACTAAAGGATATAACGGACGTGGATACGGATGATGTTAGCAATTGACGGGCGTACTGATTGAAAGCAGGAAGCCAATGGGTCTCCAATAAGAATTGTAGATAGTATTGAATGTTTTTTTTAGTTTTGGTTAGAAGCGAGCTGTAATGAGGCCAGTACCTAAAATCTGATGATTTCAACATGCTCAATTGAATTTAAGTACTTATTATTTATGTAGTTTTTAAGTTGCGCCGCTGAATTTCATATAATTTATTCTTGGGTTCCTATTACAAAACGGTTTTAGATCATGAACAAAAGCACTTATTTATAAACATAAACATTTACTTAGCATTTGTTATGCACATTTTTAATTATATATTTATCTAAAGAAAACACCAACGAGTTTTACATATTGAATCTGTATGGGTTGGAGGAGCACTCAACATCTCTTCTAAATCAACAGAGTATGCGTATTATTTACAGGGAAGCAACTTGTGATATCATATTAACAACAATGTGTAAACATTATAAAGTGCACGACAAATGGGGAACTTTTATATTAAATTCAATTCAACCGATATGTAAACCAACCATAATAACAAACATGAACTTACCCTTGATGTCGATTCGCCAGGTTGAATACAAGTATTTATTTAGGTCGCACTCTTTTTATTCACTTTCACTGATCTTTGAAACGTTGCAAAACACTCACAAATAATTATTTAATAATTAAAAACCTTTAATAAAACTCAATTTATGAAAACTAAAACACATTTCATAAAGTAAACAGCAGCACATGTTGATGCACAGCTGAACGTTGAATGCGATAGCCGGCGTTACGAACTATCGATTATTTTGGCACGACAACTTGTTTGCCTATCGATATGCGTATAATTATCGGTGCAAACGTAAACAAACCACTGCCGGCACCTTTAGTGTTAAACGTTTATATTTTGTTTTATTTAATAAACAAATATGCCAAATTGGAATCAAATACAATCGCAACTACGCAGCTCGAATAATCCGGTTGTGTTCTTTGACGTATCCGTAGGAACGACAGTAAGTTGGCGAAATTAAAGCATGTAAATGTAGTTTATTACAGCTGGTTCTATTTTTTGGCAGGAAATTGGACGCATGGTATTTGAGCTTTTCGCAGACACTGTGCCACGAACTGCGGAAAACTTTCGACAATTTTGCACAGGCGAATATCGACCGGATGGTGTACCCATTGGGTACAAGGGTGCCAGTTTTCACAGAGTTATCAAGGATTTTATGATACAAGGCGGTGATTTTGTGCAGGGCGATGGAACTGGCGTCACCAGCGTTTATGGCAACACATTTAGCGATGAGAACTTTACGCTGAAACACGACTCACCAGGTCTGCTGGCCATGGCCAACAGCGGCAGGGACACAAATGGATGCCAGTTCTTTATCACCTGTGCGAGATGTAACTTTTTAGATGGTAAACATGTGGTCTTTGGACGCGTACTGGACGGACTTTTAATTATGCGTAAAATTGAGAATGTGCCAACGGGTCCAAACAACAAGCCTAAGCTCCCAGTAACTATATCACAATGTGGACAAATGTAGCATAATCTTTGTATTATTTCTATATACATAAGTATAATAAAGATGCATTACAGTACACGAATATAGCGAAAATAACGACCACACTCCGCTGGCCTTATGTTCTAGATATCCTTGTTAAAGTACGTGTACGATTCCGCCATTAACTTCTCATTGCGCAGCGTCTGGCAATCTTCGATCATAAAGCTGTGAAGGAAGTATATAAGTATATTCAGTAAATGTTTCGATTTAGCTTTAGATTCATACTTACTCATAATAGAGGGAAACTAAAGGCACCGTGGCCATATGCCATAACGAGTGAGCGTCAAGTATCCAAAGTATAGGAGGAAAGTCAAGCAATTCCAAACTCATTGCCAGAGCGAACAAAACATAAAAGCGCAATATGCGCCTAAAATACGGCCGACGATTGCGAACTCGATGGCACCACACAAACCAGCCCACAGCTGCAATTGTGCCCGTGGCAATGTTAACTTTCATATTGAAAGAGTAGTTGAATTTGCCTACGCCCAAATATGCAAAGTAATTTATGTAGTACGAAACAAAGGCTAATGTGATGACTCCGCGCAGAAAGAGCGAATAACGGTGCAACATTCGCATCACCATGCAGTAAAGGGTACACAGGATAATAGAGTACGCAAAGGCATAGTCCAGCAGCTCAGTTAATGGGAAGTCTCTAGTATGGAATATGGCTGACCAAATCCAGCCATTCAGACAGGTCTAAAAAGGCAAAAATAGTACAAAAATAATTTTATCAAAATTCCATAAAATATTAAGGACATACCATACTAAATATGTGGACTAGCATATAGCAGGGACTGTCGGAATGTACTACGCGTCGAAATTTGCGCAACATACGAGTATGCATTATAAAATTTAGAACAGAGAATAATACTGAGGCGGGTTCCTGCATGCCCAGAAGTCGCAAGAATGGCCATTTTCCATAGAACTGTGGTATGGGCCAGCCGCGTTCCAAAAATGCGAACACCGTGCGCCACATACAGCCATAGGAGCACTCATCGGCACAGCTCCAGCCAAAGATGCGGTCGAAAATCGATTGGCCATAGAAGCTTATCGCTTGTTCTTGTATTTCCAAACCGTCTGTAAAAGATTTCATTAATAGATTTTGATTTATATAAATATTTCTATACTTGCCAGCTGAGCAATTTGTGCGTTCGCAGTTTTGTCGGCAATTGTGGAAAAATTGTGTGCGATCACCATTGGAAGCTGTTACCGTCAGAGCTTTGACTAGAAGAAGCAGCAGACATATTGACCCTCCTTGAGCATTAAATCTAAGCATTGTAATTTTTTTTTAAATTTAAGCTACAACATTTTGTAAACAAATCACGCCGATATTGATTTTTTCTGATAAGGGCTGCCAACCCATATCTTGCATATATTCACATAATTGCTGCTAGTTGCGAATACAAATGAAGACAGTTAATTAGTTACTTTAAAATCGAACTATGTCATTAATCCTTATTAATTTGCTAATGGTTTACAAAACGATTTTAATTGTTTTGTTTACAAAGTGCAACCCGTCTAACAGTGTGGCAACCCTTGTCAGCTGTCAAAACATTTACCTGCTTCGTACTGCGTTTATACCTGCACAGTTGTCGCGATGTTCTATAGTAGCTGCTGGTGATTAAAGTCCCATTACGTACGCGGCGCCAATTTTAATTATTTTAGTTATAATAACTGATATGCATTTACAAACTGATAATAAGTCAAGCCTCCTCTTGTATTATACACAAGAACGAATATGCAAGAAAATGGCTTTACACGAAATCACGAAGAGGTAAAATCGCGTTCTATGTTCTGCGTGTAAACCTTAGTATACTTCTTCCTCGTCTTCAGTGCAGTTGTGTTTGTGTTTGGGTTTGCAGTTGTCAGTGTGTGTGTGGAATTTGAGTGCTGTGAAAAACTAATAATTTAATGAAAATCATGTAAAATATTTGCGAATAGCAGCTGAACAGCAAAATACCCAAATTTGTGTTACGCCAGCTGTACCCGTATTATAAACATACGAGTATCCATCCAATACCACCCCCAACAGTTGCACCTGCACCTGCAATCTATACCAGTGTAGTGCTCGTATTTATATAGCCTGCAACCGCCAGAAAATGTTAAACAGCGGCTAATAAATGCAGCAACCTGAGCGATACCGAATTCTTGTCACAGAGCAGTTTCCCCTTTGAGCGTGTGTGTGTTTTATATTTAGAATATGACGATAGAGTGCTGCATAATTTAAAATATAGTAAGAGGGCCAACGAAAGGGCAACAAAAAGGCTAGCAAAAGTGTGACCAGGCTACAATCTGCATGTCCGAGTTTCTGTCAGTGCATGCCAGTGGCAATGCATGCGATGCCACCCACACACTGAGGAGTCAGCAGCAAACACAGCAAGGAGAACCGACATTTCGTAAGCCACAAATTGTTAAGGTAAGGCTTATCTTTTGGTTCCTCTTTGAAGCTCTCCTAAGCCGCTTTCATTTCCAGCGTGAACCTTTGGTATTCTTCATAATGCGTCTCAACCTGAAGGCAGTGCTGCTGCTGCTCACTGTGGCAGTGATGGTCATAACGCTGGGCATTTATATGCGTTGTGCGGCATTTAGCTTTTCGCCGGACTTTGTGCGTCAGCTGGGTAGACGCCAAGGCGCTGACATGTCCATCTTAAGCGCTGGCGCTGGACAGGAGCTATCGACGCCACTGCAGGACATTGAGTGCGCCATCAATCAAGAGTATAGCATACACTGCAAACGGGACGAGAACTTGAACGAAGTCTACGTGCCCTTCTCCTTTCTGCGCCAGTATTTCGATATCAGCGGTGCTGTAACGACAAGTGGCGCCGGCAGCGATGCAGTAGCCAAGTTCAATTGGATGCATAGCACTGCAAAGGTGAATCTGCCCAAGGGCAAGTACGATGCTCGGGGAGTATTCATGTACTTTGAGAACTACAACGTGGAGGTAAGAGATCGCGTGAAGTGCATCAGCGCGGCAGAAGGAGTGCCAGTTAGCACGCAGTGGGAGAAACGTGGCTACTTCTATCCCACGCAGATAGCACAATTTGCACTAGCGCATTACAGCAAGAACCTCACGGAACCAGCGCCTCGTGTACACGTGCTCGAAGACGCTGATGGCAATCAGGTGGACTGGACAACACCCAAGACCAGCAACATGACACGCATCTGGCATCACAAGTTCAACACAACCATTGTCCAGTTCGAGACGACCATTGGCTATGAGAGCGCCATAAACCTACAACTAAATCAGACGCAGGATCTAGTGCTTAGTGTTGATTTGCTGCTGGTGACAAACAGCAGCAGTCTCATGGTCACCGTACTTAATAGGGATACCAAGCATAGCTATACCCTACACTATATTGCCGCCGAGTTGCTGCTTAGCGTCCAGGAGTCCAACATTTACTATGGTTTGGGCGCTGGAGCTCTTAACAAATGGCGCCACATTACACGCGATTTGCACATCGATGTACAGAAGGGCATCGTCATGGGAGACAAGCGTTCTCCACTGAAGGTGCGTCGCAGTGATCTGGAGGTGCTGTCCGTTGCCTTCTTGGGCATTGGATTCTATGATAACATAACGCTGTCGACGAGCGATCATCTGGCGCATTTCTATGATGCTGCCGAGTGGTTTGTACATAACCAGGATCCCAAGACAGGTGGCTGGGCGAATCCGGTGCGTCGCAGTCTCAATGGTTTTGCAGAGCTGCGTCCCGGCTGGATATCGGCCATGGGTCAGGGTCATGCCATCTCAGTGCTGGCACGCGCCTACTGGCATTCTGGAGGTGATGTGCGATACCTCAAGGCAGCATCTCTAGGCCTGCAACCGTATCGCATCTTTTCGCGAGATGGCGGCGTCCTAGCGCAGTTCATGGATAAATACTATTGGTAAGTGATTAACTCCTTCTTCAATATGATGCACACATAATTTCACAATTCCGACTGTGTATAGGTACGAGGAGTATCCCACAACGCCAGCTTCCTATGTGCTCAATGGTTTCATCTACTCGCTACTTGGTCTATACGATCTAAACAGCACAGCACCTGGTAAAATAGCTCGCGACGCAGGCAAACTCTTTGTCCAGGGCATGCACTCCCTAAAGAAAATGCTGCTGCTGTATGACACCGGTTCTGGCACCAGCTACGATCTGCGTCATCTCAGTCTGGGCGTAGCTCCAAATCTAGCACGGTGGGATTACCACGCGACGCATGTCAATCAGCTGCTACTGCTGGCCACTATTGACAGCGATCCACTCATCGCTCAGACCGCGGAACGCTGGAAGGGTTACATGTTTGGCAAGCGCGCCAAGCACAACTGAGAACGAAGAAAGCTGGCGGCAGTGGCTGCTGCATCTTCGTGGCAGCCACGTCGCCCGCTTGACAGACCGAATAAGTGATATTTTTTGTAAATCCCACGCTCTGAGACCATTCCAAATGGTTTCATTGCATTTGTGCCGCGTCCCTATCCCAATTATTTAAGTTGAGCCGCCGGCAACTGGCAACGAATTTGAGTTATCGTCCAAAATGTGCTTAAATATTTGTTTTTAGACGAGTTTCAGTTACTGTTAGTCTTAAGGAACTGTACCTCTATTCTTATCGTATACCTTATATTGCATAATCAGTAGCTGCTATTAGCACCTATGTATACCCATTTGTTGAACCCATTTATGACTATAGCTTAATTGTTTCCTCCTAAGTAGTTGCACGCGTTTTCACTGGACAATATCAGAAACCTAATACTAACCTAACGATAAAGAAAAGTGATCTTCGGCACGCCGTAGCTTACCCTATATATATTACACATACATACATATATATATCTGATTCGATGAAAGGGTATTCAAAATATGACTAATTACTGTTGGTATAGTAGAAAACTTTTTTACTGCGCTAAGTGGAGTCCGTTACAATCCTCCTGTATAAAGTAAATTGTAGAGAGCTTAGCATTATACCTATAGGACACACACGATTTATAGCTAGTAACTGTTAGAAGCATAGACACAAATATATATATATATATAAATATATACATACATATACATAACACATATATATATACATCTGAAACACTTGTACTTCACCTCTATAAAAGTATCTTGTAGTATTCAAACTCAAATACTAACTGCCCATTTAAAACTGATAAACTAAAACTACGTTTATACGCCACATTGCGATATTTCCATTTAGGTGCTTTTGTATATAGATTGCATGATTTGTGGACAATTAATAATATATAAATCTAAGAACAGCACAAACTAGAAATCAACATATAAATATGCAGTTTGATTTCGACGAAGTCCAAGAATAGCTACTGCCACACAATAAGTTTTCCTTCGACATATCGTATTACAATATCGCAATAAGTGCTTGCGTATAAACGTAGTTTAGAGCAGATTTGATATATAAATATATATATATACATATATAGTAGGAGACATATTGTATAAGCGTGTAATGTAACGTTATAGGCCACTTTCGAGCAATGTTCGACTTAAACGATGCCATTCCATTATTATTTTAGTTTCAAATTTAGTTTAAGTCTTACCCGATTTTGTCAATTAAGTACGACTAATGTTTCGATATCATTATCATTATCTGTTGTGTATTTAAATCCATTAACGAGACTGTTAACAAAACGAAAAAAAAGAAAACTATTGATTTTAAACGATTATTATATTAAGCAAGTGAATGTTAAGTACTTACAGCATGTTCTTGGTTTATCAATTTATTTACAATTTGTTTAATTGTTGTAACAAAAATATAAAACACCTCTACGAGTACGTCAACGCAATTTTTATAAAATAAATTGTTAACTTAATGAACTACTCAACGTTGTTGGTGGACATGGTCAGGATCGATTCGAGCTGAGCACATGCGAGCGAATAGAGGGTGGGCCACTGCGTCGGCCAACCTCCAGTATGAACGCACTTTCCATTTGATCGCATATCAAATCGAAGAATATATTGGCTATGTTGCTGTGCAAAAGGGATTTGAACTCGAAAGCGACCTTAAAGTCTAGTACACAAGAGTTGGGTACATCTTTAAGGCCGGGATGGAAGCGCCATTCGTTGAGGAGGTAGGTAAACAGACGACCGTCGTGGCATTCCGACTTCACCCAACTGGGCGACGCCATTGTAACTTTGGATGTGTATGCCTCGTTCAGCGGCGGGAAGCCTACGATTAGATCAGCTTTGAAAGCGTCCCCGTTATTCTGTACGCTGTGAACATTGGAACGCTTAACATACGGCACAAACTTGTAATAATTGCTGACATCAGAAACGACACTGTACATGTCCTGCATGGAATACCTGGAATAGAAATAGGGAAATATTAAATGGAATTGAGAAAATTAATATGCCCACTTACCCGACTAGCTCCTTTTTAGTGTACGCTCGGTTTTTGTTACGAAAGTCATTGAAGGTTACGTAGGCGCGTTGGATGCCATTGATATAATTTCGCGACCAGGTTCGCTGCTGGCAACTGCAACGACAGAGGCTGGTCTTGACTAACAGCAGTTTTTTAACAGTTGATACATATTATATTGATCTATACACTGACTGATTTATATTAAACAAAGTACGCAAGGGTTGCCGAGAGTTTTACATTATATAATTTGTATTTACCTGCTGACCTTGATTCAATGAAGCGTTGTAATATTCTTACATCCAAAGCTTTTATTGTACTGCCCTTCAACATTTTCAGCGGAGTCAACTTTTAAGTTTAGATTTATATATACATATAAATTAGTCATCTATAGGTAAATACTACGAGAAACTACACCCCCAAGCGCCGCACGCGTACTAACAGCTGATTAAATGGCGTTGCCAGACTATCGCTAAATCTAAATATTTCTATGAATGAAGAGAAAAAACTAATAATTTGCTAAGGTTTTATTTATTACATTATTGAACAGAAAGATTTGTCCTCCTCCTGGGGCACCGCCAAGCCTGATAGTTCTTTTTGCTTTAGCTCCAGATATGTGTTTTCATTGCGCTTTTCCAGCCACTCGGGCAGCGGCTTGGCCCAATCCTCTGGCGGCTGTTTTCGCTTTGACCAAGTATCATTGGCATAATGTGCTCGCAATCGTGTAATTCTTCTAGACTCCTCACTTTTTATTATAGCGGCACCGGCCTCAACATCATTGCCGTTTGATCTCTCATAGCGCTCGCAGTTCTTAAAGTCCGTCAGCCATTGAGAACAATCTGTGTTCTGTCCATGCACGAAATATTGATGGAATCGTGCCTTGAAACTGCTGCAATCGTCATACTCATCCTTATACAGGTGACACGGACGTATCTGTGCGGGTTGTGCTATTAGTTGAATACATTATTCAAAAGAGAAATACTTACAGCCCATGCGTCCTCTATTTTATCATTTCTACTAAACTGTTTTGTCTCAATATTTTCACTTTTTACAGACATTATATAAAAATTGTCTGCCTCAAGCGAATGAAGTGAGTGAATCAGCTGTGTTTTGTATACAACAGGAAAAGACAGCGTTGCCAGATCGCACACAAAAATCATACCCGCAATTTATAGGATACTTAAAATAGTTTTTGATTTGTTTGTATAATTTTCTTTTTATTGCAAGTAATTGCACAATTAATGATTTCATTTACATCAAAACACTTAATTAAATTGAAATTACGAACAATATCTTCTTTTCTTTTTCGATATTGCTATCAAATGTACGACTCTACACATTTTCTTTTTTGTTCACTGTTAACTTAGATAGATTTTTGGAGCCTGGGAAAAACTATAATGCAGAAATATATATTCATCGGATTGTGTAATATGCGCTTTCTATTAATATACATCTATGTGTTTGTGTGTGTGTGTGAGTGTGGGGGTCGTACTTAATTAAAGCCTTTCAAAGTAAATTTCAAGCGTTTTCAGCATATTACAACAGAACTTAAAAAATTAAAATAACGTTTCTCTGTGGTTACATTTTACTTAATTAATTACAAAACTAAACCCGATGGCATATTTAAACTAAATCGTAGTCAAAAATATACAGTATGCTGTATTACAGAATATTTGAAAAACACTTGAAAATTGATTTCACAAACTACGTACAATATTTCTAGAACCAGTTTCCTTTTTTTCTTTTTCTTTCCTTTTACATTATTTTTGTTTTTCTTCTTTGTACACATCTATAAAACTGGGTAAGAGAATTGAATTATTGCAACTACGACAAATCAAATCATTTAAATCTAATATATATTTGATTTGTTTATACGTAATTGTAATTCAATATTATTATTATATATTTTTGTTTTTTTAAGTGAAGTTTTTGTTTTTTATCTTTTCTTTTCATTTATAACTAATTTTAAACTTTAGTTTGACTTTTAAGACTTAGTTGCTATAACGTGTTCGGCAACAGACTGATCCTCTATTGGGATCATGTTGTTGTTGTTGTGGTAAGTTGTTGCACGTGTTGCATGTGGGGCGTGTTGGGTGTTGGTGTTGTTGTTGTATGTAGCTGCTTATAAAAACCATCGAGCGTCCAGAGCATTATCCAATTGCAGCAGTTGCAGCATTTTACGCTGCGGGCAATGTTTTATAGAGCTCGATAGTTAGTATTTGTTATGCTGTGCCAGCAGCTGCATATCCGTCAGATACTTGATGATGTGCACCTTCGCCTCGGCCTTTTGTCGCACGCCCAGCGTGTTGAGCATATCGGTGACAACCATGCCAAAAGATTGATCCTCGGCGCTAACCGCCTGTGAGACATTGTTCTGAAAGATTTTGATCGTGTTCAGCATGTTGTCACTGTGCTCCTCCTCGCTGCGTTCCCGCTTTAGTGGTGGCTCATAGAAGTAGGGCTTCTGATCCTTGCCCACAGCCGTGGCGAGTTGTGCATCGCCAGTTACAGTGATTTCTAAAACAATAATAAACATTATAAATTTAACTAAATTTTTGTTTCTTACTTAGAAACTCACCGTGCGGATGAGTGAGTGCCTGTGCGGATGTAGTTGCGCTGCCATTGAAGGGTTGCGCGAATATATCCACAACAGTCTGTTGCTGTGCTTGCTGCTGCTGAGAGGGATCGGCCACTTGGTTGGAGTTTTGACTGCCATTGGCACACTTGCCTAGCAGCGATTCACGGTATTGCCTAATGGAGTCCACGAGGAACTGCATCTGTTTGAAGTAGCGCCAGCGCGATTCTTGGCACAGTTTCATTTCGCGCGCGAATTTGTCGCGAAGGCTCTTCCATCGCTTTGTACATTTTTGTTCTAAAACAGAAAATTTGTTTAATATTTAAATTTCAATTCGTTTTAATATATTATAAAGTTAAATTTTATGGTCTTCTATATATCGACGAAGCACACCATAAAAGGGGTAGAGATAACAGTATTTGTTTGGGGTTCAAAAACAGCTGTTTAATTTCTAATGTCAGTCCGAATTGAGGTTTTATCTGTTGTATAAATAATTAGGTTTCAAAAAATCATATTTACTGTTATCATTTGCGGAGTTTTCCTTTGATGGGTGGCAACGCTACCATCAGACGTCAGCATGTGTACGTCAAATTGCAAACCAAAACAAACCGCGAGACGTCAACGTCGTCACGTCCTCACCCCCGCTACAGCAGACACTTGAACAAACGGCGTTAGCGGTTGGCAGAAGCAGCAGCTGAGCTGAAGCTGAATCCGTGGCACGCCAGCAGCGACAGCAGCTTCCGAGCGCCATTTCAGGCGCGCACCCGCTGCTGCTGTCGACGTCGACTACAACTACGAGTTGATTCTGCCCGCTTGGTATTGGTAACGCCAGCAGCGGCCCAGGCAGAGAATCTGTCGCAGAGTCTTCCACATTTTGTGCAGCATTCAACGATTTGGCGCCAAAAACTTTGAAAACGCTCTTTTCAATTAAAATGCTTGCATAATTCATTGATAGAAAATTACAAAAAATTTAAATCGGGGGCGCAGCATATGAAACAAAAAATTTAAAGGCATGGCCAAACACGGGACTTTTTGTTGGTATACTCATAAAATGAAATGAAAGCTGTTCGGTTGGTCGGTCGAAAGATTTCAGTTACTCTGTGTGCGTGTGTGTGTATTCCTCATATCTATCTGTGTGAGTGAACCACCAACAGCAGCAGCTGCAGCGACGGCTGCAGTAGCAGTTGTATAAAAATAAACGCTGGCGTAGGCAGCGTGTGTGCGACAAAGACAACTACTGCGACGCAAAAGTACAGCAACTTCAAAAATGTTGACTGCGCGCACAAGCTGTCGACAGCGCAGCCAGGGTCGCTGTTAAAGCGCCTAACTGAGGGCGCTGAAAAATGTTATTCAACAACATTGTGGCATTAAATATGCTTTACAGTAGAATCTAAATTAATTTAAGTTAATTTAAAACAATTGAAGTTTAAAATATGCTGTTAAACATATGATTTTATATGGCAAGTTGAAATGAACACATCGCCTAACCCGTAAGGCAAGCGCTGCGCTCCTGCCATTTCACAATCGTCTGTCGCGTCTCCGTCGCGTCGCCGTTCACTTTTGCGTCGTTTCTGTACACTTGCTTTGCTGCCCGCTTGCTGCCGGCGCCCGCTGCCTACTGCTGCTGTCGACGATGTCGTCTCTGTTGCCAGCCCACTCTTCCCGCTTCCCCCTGCTTGCTTCTTAGCCATACATAGAATTAATCAATTTGCTGCGACGATGTCGTTGTCGTCGTCGTCGCCAGCTGCCAACCGCCTCTGCTGATACCCAAACTAATTTCACTTGCCACAGCGTATGGTTGGTGCTCCCTTCGGACCCGATTTCTAAGAATACAACAATAACCAAAAATTTCACTTACCGTTTACGCCAAGTGTTTCAGCGATTTGCTTCCAGGTCTGTGCCTTACGTACAAAATGCTTGTAGTTGTAGTGTGAACGGTCGTATATAACGGGATTCATTTTGACCGCTTCAATTAGATTGAGATCAAACTGCTGCTCCAGGTTCGCATCCAGTTTGTCCATCTCGATGGCTGCACTAAGTGTGTGCACTGAGAAAAATTGAATACACAGTCCGTCGATTAGATACTTATTCGTATGTATGTATGAACGTACTGTATATACACATGTATACGTATATATGTATGTATGTAAATTCGACACTAAACCAAAACTCACTTTGTTTCTTTCGTTTGCTAATTGTTGTTAAATAATTGGCGCGCACGCACCCTTTATAAGTTTATTTGTTTTTATTTTGATTTGCGTCTTCTTCGAGGAAGAAACGTCGCGACGTCGACGTTCAATTTTTATTCCTCAGTCGCTGCCAACAGTGAAATTTGTTCCAAGAATGCAGCAGGCAGCGCAGTCTACTTGTCTAGTATGTATATTTTAACACAGCCAGCCGCTGCGACGATTCGACGTCAAATAAAGAGACGTCGACAGCGTCGCGACGTTGTAGTCAGCGTTGGCTGAATATTGCGCTCCTGCTTCCTCATATGTGTTACGCTTGTTTCCTCTTTTGCGCATGTAACAATGCAGTCAGTGTTTGTTAATGTGCGTACTTTCCTAGTGTTGAGTAATACTTCAACTTTCAGCTAACATTTAAAAAGGAATCGATAGTTACCCATAAATATCGATAGTTGGTTCAGATATAAAATTAAATTTTTTAATATATATTATATAAACCACTTGATGACTTTGTGCTGACGAGTCATCAAGGTTTCCGAATAGAGTAATTAAGGGAACTTGTTAAGGGGTCCTGGGTTCGACTTACAGCTAAGGCAACGATTGTCTTAACAAAGGGCTTCAGTTTCGGAGCTTAGAAATCTATTCGTATGCCAACTTTAGATTTTATAAGAACTTATAAAAAAATACTTGTTGCTTTTAATAAAATATAATTTAAGCTAAAGAACAATTCCTAATATGATTAATTTCCTTTAATTATTGATAGATGTTAAAATTAGTTGAATACCAACTGTTGAACACATTTAACGTGTTTCACAACAAACTGAAACTGAAAAGTTATTGAATTTTTTCTATATGCATTTTACAGGGTGTCACACTCCTTTGCATGTAAAGATTTCCTAGAAGTTTTTAAATGAAAACAATAGATTTTAAAATTATTTAATTTGATGTATTTCGGTTTCGATTTCAGTGTTTATACAATTTGCCTGTATTTGAACAAATGCATATTGCATATTTGTTGTGGTTGTTGATGAAATGAAGGAAAATTCTTTGTCTAAAATTTTGTATTGCATTTACTTGCTATCAATCAAAACATGCTACTGCCATTGAAGAACTGGAAACAAACTGCATAATAATATAATATATAGTTACGTACTTAAAAGTATGTTAAAGTTGTAAAGAAATTGCTCAATAGTGCACGTGTGTATAGAGAATGGATGGGTGTGTGTGTGTGTGTGTGTTTGTTGTGTGTTGTTAGGTAACAATGAATAAGTATAATAATTGTGTTGTGTTTGTGTGGTTTCACATTATATAAGGAAGTATAAATTATAATTGAGCTTAACTTATTTATGTGTATGTTGTGTGTGTGTTTGTGTGTGTATAATTCAAAAAGGAATGACTTAAGAGTTACGTTTAAAATCCTTCTTAGCAGTAATTGTTTGTAGATTTTGTTTTGTAACACACGAAACCGCATTAGCAGCTTACAAGAAAAAAAATAATTGAAAAGAAAATTATTCAAATCGAAAAGTAATTTTTGTAAGGGCGCAAAAACTAGGCGAAGTTTTGCTTGTTCAAATTTAACATTATAAATCATATTTCATAAATTTTGAATTGTAATTCGTAAATGTAAACAATTTTGGGATTCTGTCTCTCACACGTGTTGTTTAAATTTAACATTTTGTAATCATATATATTGATAATCTTAAAACTTAATGCTAAGCAATTTTACAATTTTTGTTTTCTTTGTTTGTGGGTGTAATTTTTTTTTGTTCAGAATGCAAATTCAATTGCCAAAATAAGTAAATAGACAATTTATCTCTGGAGTGTGTGTGTGTGGTGTGTCACAATTTGGGTTCGCTTGCTATTGTTGTTGTTGCGTGTTCTGTGGTTTATATAGTATTTACTTAAGGTTATTATTCTTTTGATTATTACATCTTGATTTTCTGCCTGTTTTTTGTTTTTCTTCTTTAGAATATATAGCTTATAGTGTAACGAAACTTATTTCGGTTTTTCACTAATGGGACCCTTTCTTTTCTTGTTCTTGTTTTCTTATCTTTTCTTTTTCTTTTCCTCTTTTTTTTTGTTTGTTTTTCATTTTTTGTTTTATCAAAATATGATGTGTTTTCTTGTTGCTGTAATTTGTGTATTTGTGTGGGTGTATTTTGTTTTGTTTATAATATTTTTTTGTCTTTCTTTTTTTTGTTTTTGTTTTGTTTTCTTTTTTTTTGTTAAATGTATAACGTACAAAGACGATACAGTTGTAGACAATGGTGAAATTAACCATCATGCTTTCTCTTCTTGCCCCTGGCTTGCGATTCTTCTGTGAATGGAAAAGGTCAATAAGACTGAAGCAATCAAAATATTTTATATATTTACCAGGCTTCTCAGCTTCCTTGGTATTGGCGTTAGCGTTGGCGTTGACCGATGCGGCCGATTCATTTGCCTCACCATCCGCTTCATCAATATCGGAATCTTCATCCTCATCCTCATCGGCATCCTCACCTTCCTCCCAATCAGAGTTATCCTCCTCTAGATTATCGTTATAGACCTGCAAATAATATGTTTTAGTATCCTATAATAATAACTATATGATTCTACGTACCTCTGCGAGTGATACTTCGCCATTGTCCTCGTCGTCACTGTCATCACTGTCGCTATCGACTTCCTCATCATTGGCGGAAACTGCAAGTAATAAAAGAAGAAAATTTGTAAGGTGTTATTAACATTCGGAATTCGTAATGCTTACAATAGCTGGCATTTGCCATATTTAATATTGCTAAAACCCAATAGAGAATATTTGCGAAATTTGTGTTGTTATGCTGGCTATCGGGCTGAATCGATTCATGGTTTGCCTCTATCACAGATTGGCTATCAGTTTCAGTTGCATTTGCAGTTGCAGTAGCAGCAGCAGCAGCGGTTGCAGCAGCAGTCTCTGCCTCTGCCAACTCTCTCAGCTGTAACTCTTTTAAATATTCATCTAATTCGTCTAAAGCAGTGTCATCTATAGGTGACCTGGAACTCAAGCTTCTACCGTTGGCAAAGTCAGACGCTTCCTGCAAACGTTTTTTGGCCTTAACACGCTCCTCCAATGCCTCGAGCTCGTCTAAATCGATTTCTAAACCATTTAAACAGAAGGCTTTGCGCGCATCTGAAAGGCGACAGAATCTATGTTGAGATGTGTACTATAAGGATAACTAAACAGTGTCCTAACACTCAAAAATAAATGAGGTATAAAAGTCAACTAAAAAAAAATATATGCATGACGATGGATAAAATGTTTTTGGAACATGGAAGGATGACAGGAAGTATGGGCTAACAGTAAGGAAACAGCTAGGCAGAAGCAAATTTTAATTTGTTTGGATTCTCTTCGAAAACAGTTTCAGCCCCCTTATACACACCTTCATCGTCGGAGTCATTGCCATTGACCTCCTCATCGTCATCGCCATCCGACTGCGCCTCCTCATCGTTACAATCGAAGCTGCGGAAGAAATAAAGATATTAGTTAACTGCTCTATGGAGGTTTGTATTTTATAACTCACCCATCCAGAAAGTTTAAGGATGGCAACATCTTGAAGATTTTCTCACGATAATTTTCCACTTGAGTGGCATCATTATTGAATAGATCCAATACATATAAATTTTTGAATTCCTCCAATGGTTTCAACGCTCCCAAATCCTTGATTTTATTACCAGACAAATTTAGGTATTGCAGATTTGGGCTGGTCGTTAGATAGTTAAGGCCATTCGAAATTCTATTGTCGGATAATTCCAACTTCTTTAAATTGGGCAACTTGGGGAAACCTTTCAGTGTGGTAAGACCCACGTTGATCAAACTTAATGATTCCAAGGCGGTGTATTCATCTGTAAGGCCAACAATGCTTGTACTCCTACAGTTGTCCAGATTCAGCTCTGTGATCTGAGTCAAAAAATAAATAGATATATTGAATAAAGGTCGTTAAAACAAATAAATTTAATTATTTAGCTTATTTTAGTATTTTATAGCGACGAATTTCAAACGGAAATGGTCTTATTTGGTCTTTGAAGGTCTGGTCACTCTGTTTATATACTAAGCATGTTGCGAGCCTGACAGTCCGCCATGTCTGTGTGAACGTGTGGCAGAACAAGCGCAAAAGAAAAAACCTCAAATGAAAAAATACATACGCAAAAAATCGATCAAACGCATAGAATTTTTTTTGTAATGAATTGGTTAAATCTCACACAAAATGGCGTATTGAGCAACAATCAAACCAATGGTAAACAAAAGACAATAATATGTGGCGAGCTAAAAAATGATTTAACAATTGCGCATAATGCAGCAGCTATAGCTGAAAAAGTGGCAACGCGTTTATGTAATAGTCATTTTTTCAGCAGTGTTCTTTATGTGTGTGCGTGTACGTGTGACGTACGCGCCACAAAACGGAATGCGCGAGAATGGGCATTGAAAGAGAAGCGCAAAGAGCAAGTGCTGAAAACATGGCAGCTACAAACAAATTGAAACGAAATGAAACGTTTTGAAGCGCTGGGCGAAAAGGGGTGGGGAAACATCATAAGTCCTGCAAATTGTGGAATGAAATGAATGAAACACACACAAACCGGCAGCTTCAGCCAGCCAGCCCCAATAACAAAAATATGTTGACAAACTGACAAGCTTGTATTTGTTGCGCTTGATAGCTAAAATAAGCTTGTGATAGGCTTATGCGAACAGAGTAGGAGGGGGGTCCCTCGATTTGCATATGCGTAAAAACACACAAATTAGGGTCTACCTTTGATTGGTTTCTGATTAGCCCAATTATTGCAATCTAGTTTGTAGATATGCAGTTGCCAGATTTGAGTAGTGCAAGGCCCCAATTGAGCAGTCTCTCATCTGTTTTTTTTCTGGACAGTTACATGCACATACATGTATATCCATGTATGTAGTTAAATGAGTAGCCACCTCCTCCCCCTACACACACATATATACATCAGAAGCCTAAGCTTTAGAGCGTGTGCATATCAGCTTAGCTTTGACTAAATGTGTATGCGTTGCCGCTGCTTTTGTATAGATAGACATGTGTGTGTGCGTGTGCGCTTTGTAGTTGGACCTGTATGTGCAACGCGGCGGGCGCGCTTTGGGTGGGTGGGGTGTATGTGTGAGTGTGCCTGATTGAGTAGGCCTTGCCAGAGCGCATGTTTATTAATCAGCAGAAGTGCCACACACAAAAAAGACACAGGTTTGTCTGCCGCTGCTGCTACTCTTCTGTGTTCTTGTTTCGTATTTCTTATTCCAAGCAAGAGAGAGAGAGAGAGAGAGAGAGAGAGAGAGAGAGAGAGAGAGAGAGAGAGGGAAATGCATGTAAACAGTGCATGCATGTACCGTTTGGGGCGGCCGGTTTTTTTGCATTGTGAAAAGTCTAGCCTGCGACGGGAGATGTTTGCATGTATTTATGTATGTGTGAGGGTATTTATGACTGCGCAGTCAATACGCTTGAGTGTGCACGTCTCAGCAGCAGCAGCAGCAGCAGCGATAGCTATAGCTTTAGCTATAGCCAAAGCTGTCGACCCATCGGCATTGGCTAGAATGTGTCGATTATTATGTGCATACACGTTTCTTGATTGTGTGTGTTATGTCTTTATTGGTGTGTATGTGCCTTTGTGTGCGGTTCTTGGCGTTGTTGCGTACATCTGTATGTATGTATGAATGATGCGCGCGCTATAATGTTGTTATAGATACATTTTGGTATCAAATAACCTGAAATTACAACTTGCAGCATGGCAAAGAAGCACACGTGCACACAATATACATATATGTATATGTATATCTACATCTACACACACACATATACATCTGCTTGTTTGTCACAATTGAAGGCCGGCAGTAACAACAACAAATACAAAAACAACAAATAGACTACAGCAGCATTGCCAGCTGGCGCAATTTTAGGTGCGCATTTATATTTAGTATCGATCGCGTTTAAACGAAGCAAAAGGCGCAAAAACGCGCGCACATGGCAACACTGCTCGCGACACACACAAATACACAGGCACACACATATGAATAGCCCATGTATGTACATATGTTTGTGTGAATTTGCTTATGGCGATCAATTTTTTCTTCAACGCGATGGATGTTTTTTTGCTGCCTCTTCTTCAAGCATTGCTTTTGCGCTCTTTTATGTGGCGTCGACAGCGGCACAAATTAAAACTAGATTTATATGATGGTGTAGTCGTGTTCTTGTTAGTTCTTGTTGTTGCATGCCACAAACACATATACTAACACACAGACACATAAAAACGCGCTACGCGTTGTAATGAAAATTTGTGTAATCACCAAAAGTTAAGGAATAAATTTTGCGCGTTTATCGGCTTGTTTTTCGCACTATCTCTATCTATTTCACACTTTCTTTCTCTGTCTTGCCACATTATCAATCAGTATTTAAATATTAAGGAAGATGAAAACTTACCTGGTTCGCTTTGCGAGCGCGTCTCTCCAATTCTATTCTCTTTTCCATTATGTTTAGTATGCTTATGCTTTTAAATTCGACTTCGAATTCGTCTTCAGTTGCACTTGTTTATTATTTGGTAAAAAGCGACTTTTTTCTCTTGCAAGTTTCAACCAAGCTCGCAGAAATGCCAAAGGATACACCAATACTAATGCAAATCTTGATGTGTGTGTTGGTCCCCTGCGACAGCGCGCACGCACCAGAAGCAGCAGCAAAGTCGTCGCTCGTCGTTGTCACTCACACATGCACGCACACACACAAACACCTTGCAAATTTTTCTTTTTTTTGTGTTTCTTCGGTATTTTTTGCCGCCGCCACCCGCCGCGTTGTTGTTGTCTAGCGTTGGATAGAAAATGTAAAGAAAATTAGTTATTGAGATTACTGGTTGGAAATATGCGTTAACAGTGGCTGTTTGTGTACTTTAATCGTAACTTAGCGCATTTTCACACACACTTGTGACGCGCTATTTTCAAACGGCACTTTTAACACGTTTTTTGGTTGATATTTGGCATTTTTCACAATTTTCTAGCAGAAAATGTGCCGCTTTTTGCACTTACCTTAATACTTTGAATATTTAAATATTGAAATCAATTTTCAATTGTGATATTCAACCAACAACAACAACAAGCAACAAAAAAGCAACCAGTATAAAGCGCTAGCGATGTGCAGTACGTATGTTAACGCTGAAAAACTATCGACAATGCTGCTGATAGTATGGGGGATATTACATATCTGATGTTATCGATAGCTCGGCTGTAGTAGACTGCTTAACAGAATTGCTCCTCACTTAAGTAAATTACTCCCCACAACCGATTAAAAATTTGAACGCTGATATTTTAATAAATTTAATAAATAGTTTCAACAAAAAGGAGTAAATCAAAGTGATATTAAATTATCAGATGTCTCAAAAGTTTAATCACACCACACTTTACTACATTTTTCCAAACTTAACAGATTAAATGGTGCGTGTCTTTGCTACGCTTTTAGCATGGTTCTGGTTTTGGTTTTTGCATATGCGTATGTTAGCCAAAATGTCTTATCGCCACATGTCGACAATATGGTCGCTGATCTTCTTCTTATCGATCTTGGGTATTCTCGGAACCAGCATAAAATTAACCTAGAGGACGATGATAATAAAAATATGTATATGCCAATCTCGCGTTTATATTTTGAAAGTACGCAGGATTCTGCTTCTTGCATGGATGGTAAATTTCAGGTTTTATTTTATCTTACCTCTATCCTTTTTTTTACAGAGAGAAAATAAGGTTCAACACCAGGCTAAGCACAATCAGGTAAATTGCAACACAGCTGGCCGAGCAGCAACATTAACAATAATTTTGCCTCTGTTAACGCAATGTTAAAACAATCTCTATTCAAATCACATTATGAAAAATCGGAAAAACAGATGAACTCAACGTGTGGTGAAAAAGTCTGGTGAATTCTGATTCAAATTGTTAAACTTAATAAAAATATGATGATTTATCTTTACAGTTACTTGTGTTGAGCAAATATTCTTCCTTGTTATAATAATACAGCAAGGGCATCTTTTTTTTTTTTATGTTAAGCTGATTTCACATCTCAAAGCATCATTATTTCAATGCTTATTATATATAAACACCTAACGCATAATAACGGTAACATGCTCTTATCAGGTAAACGTGCTAATAACAGGGCAAGGTAGCTCAACGAAAGCTGCTTCACTGGAAATACTTATAGATTAACACTACAATTGGCTTACAGCAAATGACAGACCTTGAAAATTATAATGCGATGCTAATTTTAGTGTGCGCATCATGCTGCAAATAATACAGGAATAGATAACGGAGGGTATAGCACCCCTCCACCTCACACACACACACACACGCATAGCGACACACAAATGTAAATTTGAACTGTTACTCAATAAGTTTCACTTATAATTAGCTAATTATAAAGTCAATGGATGGGGAGCCGCAAGAATTTTTACCAAAAATATGTTAATAAGCTTTTAGGTATACTCATACATATGTACATACATGCATACAAACACACACATACACACACGCGAGCTGGTGCCATTTTACCAAAATGGCCGCATCCCTGAACTAAAAGTAAATTCGCTGTTGACTCAATTCGATTACCTTTTGATTACTTTGTGTCTCGCTTTCCAGTTCATTTTAATGTGTGCTTAATGTGCATGCCAATAATCGAGTTTTTCCCACGTTTCCCAGGAAAAACGGCTTTGAGCATTAACTGTTGGTATGCCCGAAAGTATGCTAGCATTTATTGCTGGGTGGCTGCCTGTCTCCTGACTGGTTCCTGCCTGGCTTACTATATCAATTAGCCAAGCATGCGTCCTTCCGCTCGATAAATTTACTTAACGTGCGTCCTTCCACTGTTCTGGCATATACTCGGCAGACCTTGAAACGGCAGCTTCTGTTTGTGGCAGTTGCTGCACGCGCACCTGTAGCCTTTGGTCCTGTGGTCAATTTCATTAGTTGCTTAAGCCGATTTCTTGTCTTTTATTTGTTTATCTTCAAATACTCAAAAGCTTTCAGGGTTTCCCTGCGTGTGGTTCCATTAGAAATGGATAAGTGTCAATTTGGTTAAGTTAGCACACACTTTCAAGCACTTAGAGGTGTCAATGTGCGTGTGGGTTTTGTGTGTTTAAAGACTCAACTAACAGCATATAAATGAAGTATATTCCTTAATGGAAGCTCGGTGAATTGTAGGGATTGAAATTTTACCTATAATATCATTACATAAAATTGCTGCAACTTCTTAAAGTACAGAAACGTTTTATCATTTTGTTAACATCCTGAACTTACTCTGGATATTTATCATAAGGACTTACTTGGGGCTTATAAATAGCTTGCTGTGTGTCAGAACTAAACCAGGAAGTAAAGCTTTATTAAGCTTTTAATTGAGAGTATTACCGCTTCATAACTTTTACTAATAAATAAATCAAAGTTAACTGAAATCAGGCTACGAAATAAGTATAAAAATTTCTAGCTATCTCGCTCTGACTCAACTTTCTCTTTCTGCCTTTTTCAAAATTCAACAGTTTGATGTTGTGCTTTAGGGGAAAGCTCTGTAAAAGCTCTCTGCCTGTGTGGCAAGATGCTGCAACGCAGCATCCACAAGTTGCCTTTTCGACGTTTGCAACAGTTGCTGTTGAGTGTCTTCGAAAAGCGGACGTGGCAAGTAAAAGGTAGCGGACAAACGCAGATAATATTCAGAAGTTGTAACTGTTAGACCAAACGTTATCACTGGCCAGATAGAGAGAGCAACTAAAAGAGACAGAGAGAGAGATAGAAAAGTACTGCTTGGAGAAGCCACCCAAAAGGCAAACTAGTTCAAGTGCAAGACAAATTTTGTTGCCAGCAACAATGTTGCGCCGTCGCGAAATGCATTTGAATTAAAGTGAAAACGAATATTTTGTTTATAAAATAAATTAAATCGGAAATGATATATGGAAACCATAAAATCCGACAACGTCCTAAATTTATTTGAATTTGCATTTTTATTATTTACCCGCACCAAAGTGTTAAGCCCATAAATCATAATTCAAAACAAAAAATAAAATCAACAAAATTCTAAATTGTGCACGTCCATATATTGGCAAATAAATTTTATAATCTGGCGTCCAACGGACAAGAAAAAACGTGCTAAAAAATAATCACAGAAGAAAAGAAAAAAACATTTCAAAAAATTACCATATGTAGCAACTTACAGAGGCGCGCACAACATCATCAATTCACACACACAAATATAACTGTAATTGAAACAGATCTAATGCCATGTTTGACACGCATCTCAATAATAATACATACATATAAATATATATATATAATTTTTATATATCTGTATATTTCTATGTACACTGCATGAAACGCTTTTATTTTTTGGCTTGTCTTTTGCTTGATTTATTTTTCATGCCACCTCAAACAAATTTGTTGAACGTATATAACGGATAAAAAATAAATAAATACAAGAAGAAGCAACAAGCGACAAATCTAAAAAATAAAAAAAACAACAGCAACCACAAAAACAAAAAATAAATAAAAAGAATAAAACAACAATTACAACAACTGGTAAAGAGGCCGCCTGAAGGCCATATTAAAAGGTAGGTGTGCATTTTGATTTGCGACTTGTGTATAAAAATCGCACACACTTATTTGCATATCAAAGGGCAATGTCTGTCTGTGTGTGTGCGGGTGTGTGTGTGTATGTATGCTGTGTGTAAGAGTACTCTTCTTACTTTGTACGAGAATTCCCGTTTCTGTTTGATTTTGGTTTTTTCCTGTGGTTCGTGCGTTTATCATGAACATCATCATCGCTTTTGATATGGCGACGGTTTACGCTGCGTATGATTGATTGATGGCTGTCCGTGTGTGCGTCTGTGTGTCTGCTACCATAATTATATTTACATGGGTCGTATAGCACACATAAGTATGATACAACAAAAAATTTGATTTCGCGAAATATGATTGAGAAATTTTAACGCTAATAAGAAAGATTTTTGCATGTGATTTGCTTCCTTTTAAATGACTTGTTGAATTGTTCAACGGAAGTTGAGGGGAACAGCGAAACTTTTTTGAGTTTTCACATATATGAAATGACATTAAAATAAAAAGAACCTAATTGTACCGCTGAGAATTGAAATACATGCATAAAAGTTAATCTTACATCAGGAAGTATAAAAAGGTAATTTAAGCTTTAATAAAAAGAGTAACATGGGTTTATGGAGATGTTTTAGTGTTTTTTTATATTTCTTATAAAATTTTGGATAAATGGTATAAAATATTACAATTTTCTTTACTTTTTGATTTAAATATAAAAATATTCCTTCTTGTTCGCAACAATTTTTGTTTAACAGATGCTTAACAGGTGCTCAAACATAATTAAGGCTTCCTTAACAGTTGATTAACAGATAACTAACAGCTGATCGTGTGCAGCTGCTGCATGCGGAAAAGAGATGAACATATTTGCAGAACTCCTATAGGGACAGGGATTACGATTACAGCGAAGAAGTTGTAGCCTTTAGGGTGACCATATTTGACTTCTACTGCACCTTAAATACTAATTTTGTCATTTTTATACCCAAAATTGACATGCAAAAAGCGTGCACTGCGTTGGATATCAGAATTTAAATTGAATTTATGCATATATTATTAATTAAATTATTAATGAAATCTATTTGAATTTCCAACTTCCATTTGCATAACAATCCAAGCGAATTAAACAATTATAGCCTGAAAATATTAACGCAAATTGAATGACTTTAATTGACTAAGTTTTTTAGCGCTGATTATTTAATTGGGGCAGTTCGTTAAAATAAATTAATTAAAACAGCTTAACCCACATCACCCAACCAGGCAGACGCACAGATGTAGCAACAGGAAAAGCTGAGCGCATTTCATATTTTCATTTTCTTTTGTAACCTGCCACTGCGTCTGCCATTTAATTGGCCGTAAATGAATTTCCTGGCCTGGCCAGCACCTTCGCACCACCTGTCATCAGCATTAATATCAACCGCATCTGGCATACCCCACAGAAACCCCAACATCAACGCCCCAAGGCATTAGCTTTTCGCACTCCCATCTCTCTCTCTCTCACTCTCGCCCTCCTTCTGTCGTTTTCCCACAATCAACTTCCTGTCATTTCTGTAGCATATTTTCCTGCGCGAAAAGTTCAGGCTTTAAGTTGTAAAACGCATCGAGAAGAATAAACAATGAATCAAATTTGCTGAGCATTAAAATTAACAAACTAGAAAACTGCAAGCTTTACTTTTATTTGCATACATTTTTTTCTCATCATCTTAAAACTTATTTAGCTATTTTTATGCACATATTTTACTCTCGCATCTGAGGCACTTGACCGACTTCTGGTTGGCTCACGCAGTTGGTACTCTGATTTTTTATACCCTGTGGCCAAAGAGTACATAAAAACGGGTAGTCCGCAAGGCCATTAAAGAGCTTGAACAAATTTCGAAAGAGGTATTAAAAATTGTGAATGTATATGCAAAAAGCAGCGGGTGGACATTTCGGCCAAGCTGCGGAACAATATAAATCCCGATAAGGTATTAACAAGTTGAGCACTCCCGCTAAGTGCAACATAACTTGTTATTTTTGTTGTTGTTTCGCCTGCTGCTGCGATTATATTTGTTTGCTGGCTTGTAAACGCGCAAAATTGTTGAAAGTGTATATGTACTATATAAACCCACTATATACGAGATAGGTCAAAGTGGGGGCGCCTCCATAGGGCAGACATGCTGTGATGATACCGACAAAGAGGGAAGTTTGCAGCTTGGCATTGACATTTGCATGCAGAGCGCTTTGATTGTTTATAGGCAATGGAAGTCTGGGCTTACAAAAATATAACTTGAACATTTATTTTTTGACACTAATTGTACAGAAAACTTGAAACATATATAACAATTTCTTTCAAGCTGCTTCGACTCAGCCTTTTGCCAGACAAAATCACATGAAAAGTTTGGAAAGTTGTGTAACTTTTACTTTGCACATGTTTTGGTTTGTCAAAAGGTCGGAGAAGTAACTGCTTTGGTGGGTTCCGTGTTAGGGACAAGCGTCATATACAATCGGATATGTGCATTTGAGTCGATCCTGCTCCTGGCGTTGCCTTTCCATCAGGCAATTGCGTTGCATCATTTGCTTGTAGTAGTTCTTTAGCTCCATCTTTTTGTGCTGCAGCTTCATCTGTCGCATGTAAGATTGGGCTGGTTTCAAGGCGTCTCTTTGGAGGCGACTGCAGATGAGGCAACTATTGGAAGTACTGTGTTTTGTGGGTACTTCAGCGTTTGAGGATTCAGTTTCGGATTTTGTTTCTCTGATTTCCGGCTTTTCCGGCTTTTCCGTTATTAATTCCGTGTCCTCCTGTCCTTCTTCGCGCGGTTTGTCATCTCTCAAGGGCTCGAGCAGCAGTTCCGGATAGACCTCGCTGAGAAAGTTTTCCATACTGCTCGAATCCATATATCGAGCTACCAATGTGTTTATGTGTAAGGGCTGCGATCCCATATCTTTGTCAAATTCCGTTAAGAACTCCATTTCGGATCTTTCCACTTGGTCGATAAACTTATTCAACCTAGTTGATTCCATTGAAGTGGTATCCGATATGTTTAATTTTGTCCTTCGTGTATACTGAAGATTGGCGGTCCGTGGTTTGTCGGGTTCGGGATATTTCTGCTTTAGTTTTTGGCCCATTTCCAGCAGACTTTTTGTTACCATAGTTTTGAGGGTATCACTTTGATATTTCTGATGATATGGATTCGTATAGACAGCTTCCTTTTTCATATTATGCCATTGCAAATTGTTGCCAAGTCTACGAAGAGTCGCCGTTTTGGCACGATCTTTACTCTCATCCCGACTGACTTCATCCATACTGGCTGTGACTGTGAACACACTTTCACTTGATTTACGTCTCTCATCCGATATATGAGAGAGACGCATATATTTCTCAAAGCTTCTGATCAGTGACTGCAAGGATGATTTTCGCTTCATTTGACTGTCACTGGAATGTGGTTCTGCTGGCATATAGGACACTAAAAGAGAGTTCCTTGAATTGGATTCCTTTGAAGGTCCAATTTTTTTTGAATATGACGGCCGCTTGTATCTACTCCTTCGAAAGGTTTTGTCAGTCAAGAAACTTAGTCTTACATCATTCGGAAAGTCATCATCATCACTGAAATTTTCCATTGGTTTTGTCGTTTTTTTTCGTCCTTTCCCATCATCTGTGTATTTTTTGTCCTTTCTTTGTTTACTCTTTTGTTGTGGATCTTGAGGTTTTCTCTGAACTTTTCTGAAGGGATGGAACCTATGCCTGGGTGTATAAACACGATAGTTCCGCGTGTATTGACTATCATGCATTTCCTCTTCACTCATAAATTTCTTTTTTATGAATTTTGGATCTCGGACAAGCCTATTTAAATCATCTTGGAGTTTCTTATAATAGTCAGTAGAACTACCGTGAGCCTTTTCCAGAGCCATCTTATTGTATTCTGCGATCACCTTTTGACTAGCAGTCAACACTTTGACTGAATCTCGAGAGGTTTCCAGCTTCGCTTGATCTTTTTTAAGGAGTCTCTCGAAAGATTTCCCTGTACTTGATTTAAGATGAGCGCCCGGTGAACGCTTTCTGAAAAATGCATCCATCGATTTTTCTCTTGTTCCTGGACCTGATTTGAGTTTACTTTTAAGTAGTTTTTCCGCCGCCTTTTCCCTTTCTATTTGTTTCTTGTATTCGGCATTAAACATTTTCTTAAATAATCTTATATTTTCATATTCAATTTGTCTCGGATCATTCTTATGTTTTCTTCTCCAGCTTTTACTTCTAAGCTTGGCCAGAAAAGGGTTATTCATGCTAAGCGGTACCTTTGATTTGGGAAATTCATTTTTATAGATTATAGGTCTGGGTCGGTTGCCTAATAGTTCGTTTGATTTTGGTTCTTCTGGCTTGGGTTCGACTCTTCTAGGTAGTTCTCTTCTAAATAGTTCTCGTGGAAGTCTCTGTGTACTCTTGACCTTATTGACTGAATATATTTCTGGTATCTTATCCGAACTGATCCCCAGTTTCCCTGGGGGCCTATATAGGCCTCCATCTGAATCATCACTAAGACTGTCTTCATCAGAAGACATGTATACTCTTTCTTGCTTTTGACTCTTTTCCGGCTGATTATAGGGCGGCATATCTAGTGCTTGTCTTGGAGTATAAATCTTACTTTGAGTCGTGGGTATAGCAGGAATTTTACTTTTTGCAGGTTTCTTTTTTTCCTTCTCTTCTTGTCAACATTCTCCACTAAATTTTCAACCTTATGTGGGGGCTCAAAGGGCATTCTAATTGGGGAGGCTTCTATGATTTCTTTAGCTGTTCTATGTACTTCTTTAGGCGGCGAATCATTAAGTTTAGCATAAGGATTTTTGTTATACACATTTATGTAGGGCTTAAGGGAGGATCTTCTGTATGGGCTCTGGTCTTTTATATAGACCTTTGGTTTTTCAACTTGAATCAAAGCTTTCTCTTTCTCTTTCTGAATACGCAGATATTCATCGAGGGTTTGATATGATTTATAACTTTCCAGTCTGTTTCTCACCTTTCTATCGGTGTTCTGTTCGGGTTCGACATTTACGTGTTTCTTATTTGCGTTTTTTTTGTTCTTTTTATTATCGGTGTGCAAGGAAGAAGCTGAGGGCTGGCCTAATGCTTTTTTTACCTGATTTCTTTCAATCTGAGATATAATTAGACTTGCATTGTCACTTATTGCGGTTCCCCTTAATTTTTGATATGATTTACCGACTCTAGGTATACTCAACTTCGATTCTTTAGTTTTTTTTTCACTTTTCTGCTTTGGCTTAACTTTATTTTCCGATTTGCTTTGGTTCTTCCTGTTACTTAACACATTTTCCCCTGCTGTTTGATATGCTTTACGGGTTTTAGGTCTGGGCAACTTGCGTTTCACTTCTTGAGTTTCTTTTGGTTGTTCTTCATCTTTGGTTATTCCTGGACTTTGCCGTTTACTGCTCACAGTTTCCCCTGGTGTTTGATATGCTTTACGGGTTTTAGGTCTGGGCAACTTGCGTTTCACTTCTTGAGTTTCTTTTGGTTGTGCTTCATCTTTGGTTATTCCTGGACTTTGCCGTTTACTGCTCACAGTTTCCCCTGGTGTTTGATATGCTTTACGGGTTTTAGGTCTGGGCAACTTGCGTTTCACTTCTTGAGTTTCTTTTGGTTGTTCTTCATCTTTGGTTATTCCTGGACTTTGCCGTTTACTGCTCACAGTTTCCCCTGGTGTTTGATATGCTTTACGGGTTTTAGGTCTGGGCAATTTGCGTTTCAATTCTTTCGCTTCTTGTGGCTCCTTTTCTTTTTGAGTTTCCTGCTTTGATTGTTCTTTCTTTTCGGGTTTTCTTTTAGTTTTCCTGTCAATGTACACGGTTCCACCTAGTATTTTGTATACTTGACGGGTTTTACTTCTGGGTATTTTGCGTTTCACTTCTTGAGTTTCTTTTGGTCGTTCTTTACTTTTGGTTATTCCTCGACTTTTCATGTTACTATTCATAGTTTTCCCTGGTATTTGATATGCTTTACGGATTTTAGGTCTGGGCATTTTGGGTTTCACTTTTCGAGTTTCTTTTGGACTCTCCTGCTTTGGTTTTTCTTCTCTATCCGTTTTCACTTGACTATTCACAGTTTTCTCTGGCGTTTGATACGTTGTAAGGACTTTAATTCTGGGCATTTTGGGTATCACTTCATAACTTTTTTTTTGACTCTCCTGCTTTGGTTTTTCTTCACTTTCCGTTTTCACTTGACTATTCATAGTTTTCCCTGGCGTTTGATAGATTTTACGGACTTTAGGTCTGGGTATTTTGCGTTTCAATTCTTGAGTTTCTTTTGGTCGTTCTTCACTTTTGGTTATTTCTCGACTTTTTATGTTACTATTCATAGTGTTCCCTGGTATTTGATATGTTTTACGGACTTTAGGTCTGGGCATTTTGGGTTTCACTTCTCGAGTTTCTTTTGGACTCTCCTGCTTTGGTTTTTCTTCTCTATCCGTTTTCACTTGACTATTCACAGTTTTCCCTGGCGCTTGATAGATTTTACGGACTATAAGTCTAGGCATTTTGGGTTTGACTACTTGTGTTTCTTTTGGTTGTTCTTCATTTCCGGTTTTAAGTCGACTTCTCGTGTTACTGCTCACAGTTTTCCCTGGCGTTTGATAGATGTTACGGATTTTAGGTCTGGGCATTTTGGGTTTCAGCTGTCGAGTTTCTTTTGGACTCTCCTGCTTTGGTTGTTCTTTATCTTCGGTTATACCTCGACTGTTCAGTGTTTCATAGGGTTTATGGACTTTAGGTCTGGGCATTTTGTGTCTGTCTAGTCGAGCTTCTCTTGGACTTTCCTGCTTTGGTTTTTCCTCATTTTGACTTCTCTTATTACTATTCACAGTTTCATGGGTTTTATGGACTTTAGGTTTCACTTCATTCGCTTCTTGTTGCTCATGTGGCTTGCTGTGTTTTTGAGTTTCCTGCAGTGATTGTTCTTTCCTTTCGGGTTTTGCACCTGGTGTTTTGTATATTTGAGGGAATTTAGCTCTGGGTATTTTGCGTCTCGCTTCTTGAGGCTGATTTGGTTTGCTTTCGTTTTGACTTACCTGCTTTGGCGACTCATTCTTTTCGGGATTTCTTTGATTTTTCAAGAGTTCACCTGGAGTTTGGTATATTTTTTGGACTTGAGGTCTTACTACGCGTTTCACTGCTGTCGCTTGCTGATTCGCAGGTATTTGTCTAAGTCTTTTCATCTCCTCCACTGTAGTTCCCTGTGATCTTCGTTTCCTCCCATCGGTGTGCGAATAATCTGGTCTCTGGGACATAATATGTCTGACACCAGCGCGCATGTCTCCCAAAGATTTTTTCATTCCCTGATCGCTTTTAATGTCCGATCTGTTCGTCCATCTATCTTTCTCAGGCGTTGGGGCCTTATCGAATTGTGCCTCTGGAAGTTTTCTATCCGGGAAGAGCATATCTCTTTTACCGAATCTTCGGTACTGAAAGTATTGATAGGGCTCCTTAGCACCTTTTTTGGATGGTGGATTACTTTCTGTCAAGTTTTTAGGTCTAGCATCAGTGATACTTAAAACAGGTGTATTTCCCATAATTGGTCTCCTCTTGGGCTTCAATAACGTCTTATATTTATTTACCCAATCTGCAATTACCTTATGTGAAAGTTTGTTCTCACTCTTTTGGCTTGGAGCATCCTTGATTCTTCTGGGTCTTCTCTTAACGAGATATTCCTGTACCTTGTCCTTAAAAATCTTGTCAGATATAGGAAAAAGCTCGTGCGTGGATTGCTGATCCTTCAGTTTAGTTAGCCGATTCAACTTGTGGTTGATCTTTTCAATATCATATGGATTCGTTGTGTCTTTCAGTGTTTTTTTTGCATTATCCGCCTCGGACTGTGAGTACATGTTTCTTTCACGTCGTCGACGTTTCACTGTAGCTCTGTTTAATGCCTTGCTATCGCTGTCAGATTTATTACGAAAGCAAGTCAGAAATTCCTTATAAATGGTATTAGCTTGGTTGGGATCACTTGAATTAGCCAACTGGACCCTTTGCTGCTTCTTTTGGGCCAATTGATTGAAGAAGGAGGCCGGATGCTTACTCTTGAACTGCTGCAGCGGGCCAGAGTTCTGCTCGATGCGTCGGCGAACGTCCTGCGGACGCATCTTGCAGCCGCTGGCATAGTAGCTCCAGTAGGCACGGAAGACGGCATCCTTCTGGTTCATCCACTCGAGTCCATCGATAACCGGTGACAGATTCTTGATCTTATCGGTCAGACTTTTGCGGTCCAGGAACAGTGGACCGTACCCATAGCGATCGCTCTTAAACGCAATCAGATTCTTCGAACGACTCATCCCTAAGGATTTGCACTTGCAATTTTAACATTAACTTAATTTGTTTTTTTTTTTTTGTTTTTTAAAAAGTTTATAAGATTTGTTTTCATTTATAATTTGTGCATAAATGACTGTCATTTCGATTTGTTTGAACCTTGTCCAACGTTGAGTGAAACAATTCTGCCCAAGAAGATTGACGCACTTTTCAAACATTGCAATTAAAATCTGTTTATATATTTTGTTCTTCAATTAAAAATTAATATTATAATAAGACTACTGCGTTTGTCAGGTTCTAATCCAAACTATGATTCAACTAGTTTGCAAACTTAACCTTAATAAAGTTTGTCAAACTAATCGAATCGTAGTGTGGATCAGAGCCTAGACACAACGATGTTCACTTAAATTATTTTCTACAATCACTTGGCAATCACAAAGCATCTTAAAGCACTCAACCAGCTGCTGTCTCATCGATTGAGTCTCCTTAGCGAGATTCGTACAGGATGCTGATACGACTTTACACTTCTTAGGCATGAGCCGGGATCTGTAGTACTGCTTGAGTTCCTCCCGCTCCATACGCTTCCTCATCTCTGTCATATAGGGCTGATCGGGTTCCGTCCGATGCAAAGTGCAACAGATCTCACAGCTGCATTTTCTGGACACCTTGGACTTGGCTCTTGATCCAGACTTCTGCAGTTCATATTCGTTACGCTGCCGCATGTAACGTCTTAGCCACATTTTACTGTTTTTTAGGTCCCTTTCGGGTTGTGGTTTCGTTTGCCTCGATCTCTTTTTAATGGTAAACTTTCGTTTCTCCGCCGATTTAGGCTTCCGATTAGCATAATCTTCACGAGACGTTCTTCGAGTAAAATCCACTGGCCAGGGAAGCGATTGCCTCGAAATTGTTAGCTTGGCAAAGTCTTTTTTGCTTTCTTTTGGCATGTTCCTGTACTTTTTACGCTTTAGCCGATGTACAAGGGCTGAGCCATAGGATCCTGGCCAGTTTCTGGGTACATTCTGAGGAACATCGTTGTGAATGTCCACCGTATCCACATAATTTGCAATATGCTGGTGCACATCAATTGCCGAGTACTCGTGTCCTTTGAACGCCTCGTCGGAATGCGTACCCGCGAGCTGATTGCGCTTAGAGTAGTTCTTCCAGAAAAAGCTCGTGGTGCAGCTCATCCATGAGGGATGTTCCTCTATACCATCTGTTTCATGTATGCGAAAGGCCTGGTCCATTTCCAGCAACCAATCAGTTTTTTCGGGTTCATTTGTATCCCCTATCAGCTTTATACCTTGTAGCTTTATCTGTTTCGTAGCATCTGTTGTGTGTGTTTCTGCTGCTGGTGTTAGTGTTGGTTGTGTGAATGTTGAGTGTTCTTTTATGTAGCTGGATGAATTAGGTACATGATGTGATAGATGATATGAGGATGGGTGTGGTGGTATTGGTGGTTGCTGGTGGAGTGGTGTCTGAAGTCCCGATATTCTTGGAGATTTAAAGTTTATAATTTTACTCGGGTTAACCGATAGACCGAAATGACTGTCTTTGAGCGTCAATTGGAATCGCTTTATCTCCCTTAACTGGTAACTGTTAATACTCATAGCCGAATCTATAGTTGTTCTACTAATTGGACGCTGGTGCGCCTTTTTCTTAATTCTAAATCTCCTTGAAAACGTAGAACCACTAAAACTTTTAAAATCGAAGTTGCTAGGATTGCCAATCGAGACTCGGCCTGAACTAGCTGTATTGCCAATTCGGCTGCCAGAAAACTGCAAGTTCCGTAAGGTTTTTCTACCCATCTTTTTGCTTGGTCGCATTTTTGACTGTCGACTTCCTGTTGGTATTGTTTGTCTTCTTGTTCCTGGCATTGTTGCTCTTTTTGATTTTGATGCTGCTGCTTCAGTTTTTCCAGTTTCTCCAGGTTCTCCTGTTGCTAAAGTTGATCCAGTTGCTCCAGTTGCTCCAGTTAATCCAGTTGCTTCAGTTGCTCCAGTTGCTAAAGTTGATCCAGTTGCTCCAGTTGCTAAAGTTGATCCAGTTGCTCCAGTTGCTGCAGTTAATCCAGTTGATGCAGTTGATGCAGTTGATCTAAAACCTCGAATTGCTCCGGTTTGTTTTGCTGCTCTTGTTGGTCCTGTTGCTCCAGGTGTTCCAGGTGTTTCTGTTGCTCCTGATGTTTGTGCTACCATTGTTGCTATTTTTTCCCTTTCTGCTTTCCTTTCTGCTTCCCTTTCTGCTTCCCTTGCTGCTTCCCTTTCTGCTTCCCTTTCTGCTTCCATTTCTGCTTCCTCTTCTTTTTGAAGCCTCGCGTTGTGCTCCCTATCAAGCTTATCGAAAAAACTACTACTATATTTCTTAAGGAATTTATTGGGTGCCTCTCCTTTTTTATCTGGATGATGCATGTTTTCGTGCTGAGGAATGTGCGTTCCATGTCGATTCTGAAGCTCTCGGGATTGTAGACTGCTGCGTTTTCGAATTAACCTATGGAACTCCTGGCGGTGTAGAAAACGTAGCTGTCGGGGTGTTACTTTTAATTGTTCTCCGCGTTCCACATTCGAACCATTTTCGACCTGATATTCTTTGGGGCTATCGAGCTCTTTGTTTTCTTGTACTTCTTGTTCTTGAGCGTCTTTTGGCTCTTTGAGCTCTTTGAGCTCTTTGAGCTCTTTGAGCTTTTGGGGCTCTTGAGGCTCTTGTCCAAGTGATGTTTCAGCTTGTGGGGTCTTTCTTCTAGCGACGATATTTAAATGAGTGGGTTTCTTTCGAGGCACTTGGAGAGGGTAACTGAAAGGCAATTTTCTTTTCGGCTCACTCTCTCCTGGTGCATCCTTGATACTCTTACGTGATGAACGACGCTTAACCTTTCTAGGTGTGCATGGACAAACCGTGGGACACGTAAAGCAACTGACAAATTCTTTGTACATTTGGTCATACGGATTGCTCGGATTCTTGGAGTCCTCCTTCGTAAGGATCTGAAAAAACATTGCCGCATTCTTATCCTTAATCTGATCGACAAACTTTCGATTTGCTACGATCCGACGCTGCACCTGATTCAGGCAAGCGGGAGTCTGTCCATTGGCATAGTACTGCCACCAGTGTTGAAATGTATGACGATCATTTAGTTGGGTGCTTGAGACATGTGGTCGAACCTGTTTAATTAGATGGCTGGTTGATTTTATCTTCTGACGTAGACATGAACGATTCAATATGTTGCCACATTGTTTCGTTAGAGAGGACTCGTAAGGATTTAAAAGAGTAATTGTACGACGTAGACTTCTCATATTTATAATTTGTACAATTACTTATTGGGATTTGAGTCTTCTTCTTTGTTTTATTCTAGACTTGCAAATTTTTTACTTTTAATTTAATTTCCTGTTTGACGCATCAATAATATAACTTTAAACTCGAAACAACTTTGCTGTTGTTTGAAAACCTATATATATACCTGTATATATCTAAAGGATTTATATTCTGAAGAAACCTCATACAATTTTCCCAAATTAAAGCACGTATTTTACTTGTTTGCGCTGAAACATTTATAATAACAGTTCTGCGTCTGCCTTTTTGTTCTACATTTTCTTAGTTGCAGCACGTCAAGAGTGCACATGCACCAGCACACACATACTTGTATACATATTCATATATGAGTATAAAATAATTTTATTTTCTCTCTGCCTGAATTACTGCAATTCTATGCACATTGTGCAAGCTGAACAAAGCGTTAAACTGCCTAAAGCATTGTTGCACCTCTTAAATGTCACAGAGGTGTGTGGTAAAAAGTAAATGTGATATTTATTGTAACACTTCCATGACTTTAAAGCTTAAATTTAGCTTTGCAGTTTATAAATTATGAGGCTCATACATAATATAACACACTTATAATTTTAAATCTTTATATTTAGCTTGCAGCTTATAAATTACAAGGCTAAATAATATTGCGTAAATATTTAATGGCGTCACTGTTAAAGTCACAGGTACTCTGCCTGATCATGTAGGTTATCTCGCTACACTTAACAGCTCATGTTGTTGCAGTGAGAGGCTGTAAGGCTTGCATCTCTTTCGCACCCCCTTCTCACTCCAGCAATTACAGTAGTCGGCGCATTTTAGCAGTGTGAGGTGTGCACGTGTCATTTTTTGTTCGGCGATAATTAAAATGAAGCAGAAAGTTATTGAATATATTACATTATATGTAAATACATAAAAATGAATTTTTCATGCATACAAAAACGGAGCATAAATTAATTATGTAATTGGCCGTGTACGCGTCTATATTTTTTTTTATCAACTCTAGCTGGCTGATGTATTGTCTATTTTATCTCGCTGCACTTAACAGTTTGCCAGTATGCAAATATTAATATTTACCATAATCTGTAATCGAAGCTCATGTTAATGCTGCTAGGCTTGAGCGACTGTAGAGCTTGCATCTCTCTCATACTTCCTTGCCCTGAAGCTATTTCAGTAGTCGGCGTGTTTAAGTGTGAGGTGCGTGCGCGTGTCGTGTTTTTTGCGCTAATTAAAGTGATGTTGCAATAAAAAAGAAAAATATTTATGTATAAAGCATGAACATAAATAAATATGTATACAAATGGCAGGGTTTTACACGCACAGATATGTACATATTTATGTGGATGCAAAAAGGAGTGTAAATGAATTACGTAATTATCGGCGTTTGCCAATTACGTCTTCGTTTTGCATGAAGTGAGACCGTCTGATGCAATCAGTGAAATACCAAAAATAAAATCAAACAGAATACTGATATGTAAATTGTCGGCTTAAAATATTAAATTTTTGGCAATAAGATGAAAGTGGAAACATGTGTAACGTGTCTTATTTTCCGGCATGTACAGGTAAATAATAAATTTCCAACAGGAATTGACAGTTCATTGATCTAAAAGGCTATCAGAAGAGCCATCATTAAATGTTTTATTTATGTTGAGTGGGAAAGTCTTCATTGTTTAATTAACAATCTTTATATGTACACAGAACACATAGAACGCACACATGCACACACACACACACGCACAAACAGAGATCAAGTACTTTTGAGATTCTCTATATAATTTGTTAGCGTTGTTTTATATGCAGGGCAGGTCAATGTTTATTGTTGCAGGAACTTATTTATTTATTTACACTGCGCTCCGTGTGTGTGTGTGTGCATAAAGCATATCGCATATTGGCGCTAAAAAAACACAGCTGCCTCAACCACTGCCTTGTTAGTTTTTTTTTTTTATACCCTAGCTGTCATGTGTGTGAAGGCATTTTCAATCAATTGATAGAGATTGCTTACTGTTCATTTTCATAAGGTTTTTCAGATTTTAATCAAAGCCAGATATAGTATAAAGCTATGTAACTCTTGTGAACCCAAACAGTTAGAATACTTAGGGTATATTCTACTATTATATGTTCATGTCAGCTGCTTTTTATCATCTGCTGATTGCAGAAAGCGTCAGTTAAAGGTGATTGCTGTTTGATTTTTGCATGGCATGTGTTGAATTCAGTGGAGTCGGAGGCGATAAACAAATACGAGGCCATGACGCCGCCTGACGAATTACGTACATAAACAGGCAATGGATGCTCTTTTATTAGCAATTAATTTGAATATTAACAGTCGAAAGGTAAAAGTCGAAAAAGCGTGGACATGTTAAGTAAACATTGAATGTACATTGGTCAAAAAAGTAATTTAAAGGCTAAAAAAGAGTCGTAAATAGACGACACGTGTATAAATACAATTTTTCTGCCTCACATGGCAACAGCCTGATTTATTGTGCAAATCACATTATATTTAGTGCGGCAATTAAATCAATTTGAAGTACTTAAAATATTTTAATTACAAATGAAAACAAACGTTCATTTTTAATCAACAGAACATTCATACATATATAAGCACTGGACGCATAATTAGCTTTATTAAAATAATAATACATAGAAGAGATACCATACTCTGCATTTCGAATGGCCTTCAGTTGTGCCAACAACTGGTCCTTAGACAGGACAAGCTGCAATTTCAATGCCACTCAAGTTCTGCCCATTGAACGTGCTCATTTAAAGGTCTGCTCCAATTCGGTTTCTTTCATCTCTTCCATACTCTGCAATCTAGAGTACACTGCAATGTGAAGCCAGCTTAAAGCATAATTGCAAACAATTAGCATGGCCACGATAGAAGTTCTTGTTCTGAAGTACAATGCAAAAAGTCAACAGCACGACTGTAAGATACTCATTGATTTCAAATCGTACTAACATGTTGCTGTTTACAGAACTCTAATACTGTAAGAACAGCAAATGTTAGCTAACATTAACCAATAGCAGCCTAAGATACTGTTCGTAAGGTGGAAAACCCAATCAGAAAAAAGTACATAGGGATAGGATTTGTATGAAAGTATACACTAGTAGGATTGTACATCGACCTGTTATACCCTTTCACCTTTGGCAGCAGTAGGTATTTGCATAGAAATTGTGTCTCATTCTAAGCCAACGAGTCAAGATTGTTGCTTATGTCTTGAATCGCATTTGCCTTGTGATGGAACAAACTGCAATCATTAAGCCTGGCCATAAAGCCGTAAATCGTTTCGCATTACAGTTTGCCAATAGAAAGAACCCACGTAACCTATAGAAGGTTACGTACTTCTTGCTACTTGACTACGCATATTATTATCTACTAAAAGATTTCGCTTGAATGCTTTGACTTCAGTCTTCTTCGCTTTGTCTCTCGTCTGCCTTTGAAGCTACTCGATTTTGTACTTTAATTTGCCTCTAGAGAAGGTAGAGCAGGCTGTTGCTTATGCGCAATTAGGCAGCCGATGAACTTGACTTTATTATTAAAATAGCATCTATAAAACATATGCAGGCATATGGGAGCTGCGAGTATACAAGTAGGCGAGGGGCATTGAGGAGGGGCACCAACTGTTTATGAGTTGGAACAAAGCAGAAAATAGTATAGCACATGGTGGCAGCCACTACAAATTGCTTATAGTATGTCCCATATACACAAGTTCTATGTACATCCATACTATATATAGTATGTATATAAGTAGTAAATCCTAACTCATCAGCACATGTTTCTGTTCTACTCTTCAGGCGTGTGAAATTGTGCCAAATAAACAAAAACATATTTCAACTTGGCCAAGTTTTAAACTGTTTTCAACTTATTTTAGGCACAAAATGCAAACAGTTTTCCCCAGGTTTTTCCTCTAGGCTTATTTTTACTTTCTATACTATTTTCAATGCACTTGAAAGGTCTGCAATAGACATATGTGCATTATACCCTATATACGAAGCAGGGTATCGCCGACTGTGTCTAAAGTATCTATATTATAGACAAGTCTATAAAGTTGTTTAGATTCCCGAGAGTTTTAGCATGTAAAACGAATTTTTTATGTTGAAAACACAGAAATTATCAAGGGTATCTGCTAGTCATATATTTCATTTTCCTTTGTTTTAATACTTCCTTTGTGTTCACATTTGATTGACTTTTTAATGGGCTGTTGGCAATTTGTGCAAGTTGTGTGAGACTTGCGTTTAATTTCATTTTCTGAATTTTCTCTCTGCCTGTGTGTGGGCTGGAAAATGATTAAATGCACATTTTCACAGCATCTAAATATTAAATTGGGCGCAATAACTTGCCGACAGGCTTAAATTTAAACCTCATATACACTATATAGTATATGCATATAATAATATAAAGTCTATGTTTGATTTTATGCCGACACAGCAGCAACTAAATATGCAATTAATTATATTTGGACACAGGTCCTTAAGTAAACAATACGAATACTGCTTGCCCAAGCATTGATATGCAAATTTTCTCTGGGTGTCCTCAGGTTAAAATATTCATATGAGAGCCTATGCAAACCAACAACAAGCACTTAAAAACCGTTACTTCGACCTAGCTTTAAGTTGCCAAATACTTTACCATGTGAATGGTAAACAAAAAGCAAAGCAGACCAAAGAAAGCCGAAGTAAAAATAAAATCAAATCAAACGAAAGATGCGCTACCTAAGCAACGCCTAATGCTCAACACAAATACGAGTACGAGCTGAGGAAAAGAGGGGAAAATAAAAATATAATACACTCAAAGTATACAAACACATGGGGCAAAAGGACAGGACTAGAGAGTCCTGGCTGCCTTGTCGTAAAGCTAGCAAAGTTATGCCACAGATATTGGCCTTCGGCTATAAAATAAATTAAAGTATTTTCTCTAGGCGCCACATCAATTTTCAACTTTTTCTTGTCTATTTTTATTAATTTTTCTTCTGCGAAAAATGTATTTTAATTTTTCTTTACATAAATTGTATTTCAATGAAGAGTTTGAGAGCTAAAGACTACAAATATGACGAGTATAAATGTTGGTGAAAGTCTGAAATGGAAAGGGGAAACAAGGGAAGGTTTTAACCTTTAGATAAGCTGAAATAAGCTGAGTGTAAAGTATCTTAACGTAGTGCTCTTCTTCAGCTAGAACAAAGTCCATTGAATACTTTCCTGGGTAAATAATCATTTGTACTACATACCATGGAATACAAGTTAAAGCCTTTACTTATATTTAAAGTAAATAAAAAGTACTCCGAAATATATATAATTCTTGGTGAAACCCTGAAATTTGAGTATGAAAGTAAATGCAGTATTTGTTCATAAATATATCCACATTTTGTATCTTTTTTAGCTAAAAGCAATTTGCTGGCCAATAAAAGCTATCAAAAATCAATTTGTTAATCTCTAATCTCAATAAGCGAGTGGCCAGTCCAGCGTGACGTAGTTTTTGTGTTTTTTGGTATTGCTTTCAGCAAAAGTCAGTGGAAAACTTTGTCCAACATTAATTGGAGACCAACAATAGGAAAGGCAAAAACCAACAAAAAACACCAAAAATTAATAAGCGCAACACGTGCAGCGGTTTTGTCACAAAACTTGAAGACAAAAAACGTCTGTTTATGGGCCAAGTTTTCACAGCTAGGATACAAACGGGGCCTAAACTTTCCTCAAGAATGTTGGTTTAGTCAAAGTAGGTTTGGAGTAGCCTGCTGTAACTATTTGTGTGGACGCCACTGTAGAGGCCGTATGATGGAGTCGTTGTGTCTGGACATGGCCAATGCCAAAGTTTGTTTGGGCAAAGGGCTTTGAAGTCTAATAGGATTAGCCTTGCCGCCTTCAACCAAGGCTTAGTGGGCGTGTTTGTGTGCCACAAATAAACGCTGCCACTTGCTACACTTATATGTGTGTGTGTGTGTGAGTCTTGAGTGTGTGTGTGCTGGGTGTTATGTTGTGGCGTGTGGCTTACCAAGAAATCACATTGGCATAAATAATATTAAATAATCTAAGGCAAATATTTAGCGAGCAAATTGTAGCAAACTTTAAGCTTTTATTAATGCAGATTATTTAAGGTATATAAATGAATATGTACATTATATATATTATATATATATATATATATATATATTCCATATACATATATGTTGGGTAAATAGAAATGAGTTTAGACAATGCGATCGTTGAACTTAATGGTCAAATTGGTGCGACTCATGTTCGGGAAAGCGGTGACCAAAGTGTCCAAAGTATCAGTAGTTTCGGGCAGACGCCTGTCGAAGGGGAAGCCCATGGTGCGTCTATCGGGATAGAGTTTGTCCTTGAGGCCGCAGAAGGAGTAGGCAGTGCTGCATGAATCATTTGGTGTGCTGTGTGATATGGGGATTAGGATTAGCTTTCATATGCATCAATCGCGCTAAATCTGAGGAAACACTCACTTGGACAGCTGCTGCACTGAATCACCATTATAGTCTGAAATCATGACAAACAAATCAAAGAGCATACCCTCCGCCTTGCCCTTGGGTAGGAGGAGATGCTGCGGCCAGCCGCAGCCGCAGAAGCGGAAACGTGCCAAGGCATCAGGATCCGTGGGCTGATAGCTAGCCCCAACGGCACGGAAGGAGCGCTCAAATGGAATGGCCACCGATGTGTCAGTCGATTGACGGCGTATGATATTGTCACCAGGTTTCACTGTGAAATTTAAAGTAAAGTAAGCAATTTTTCGTGGTAATTTCCAAAGGTAACCCAGAAATCCGCAGACTTTACTTACATTGAACAGTGAATTTGTCCATTTCAATGGCCATGAGACGCTGCTCCTCCAGGCGGAGTGGCTGATTGCGCTCGTCGGTCTTGGGACAGATGAAGATGCGACAGGTGCCTGTGCGATTGGCTCCAGAGTTGTTTACCCTGAAGGTGTAGGTGAAGGGTGCGTTCTGTAGATGTGTGAACGATGCAGGGATGTTGTCATCCCTGGAAGGACCAAAGTCCAGGCCAGCTGCCAAATTGACAACCGATTTTTGCCAATAGGTCAGTAAAACATTGGGAGTAGCATTGGCGGCACCCAGCTTAGCCTCAATGTTAGTAATCCGGATACCTTGGAAGCCCAGTTGAGATTCATTGTAGCGCGGCAACAGAGCCTTATGCTTGTTGAAAACGCCATCGATGAAGCTGTGCCATCTGTAGAAGACCGGATCACGCATAGCCGTAGTCACATCACCCATAACGCCAAAGTCCTCCAAGTGACGACCATCGGGATCGTGAGCGAATGAGATGATGGTATGACCCTGGTTGTGCAAGTTGCCGTAGTACTGGTTGTTCACGGATAGCGTTGAAGATGCCTCAACAATATTGCCCAGGATATCAATACCGCGGACTTCGTCCAACGGAACTTGCCTGTTTTGGGTCTGTGAGACAAAAATAGGGATCGTGTGAACAAATCTCTATTGGGAACCTGAAGTTTGAAGTTGTTGGGATACTTACATCCTGAACAAAGCCCTGATCGATGGCGGCCAGAACGCGATCGCGCCAGCGTTCCACGTCACCGAGTTCAACATTGCCATCGACACGTTCGACATCACGCAGCAGCTGGTTGGATATACGAGCTGGATAGGTGCGATTGTTAATGCTCGACAATATCTTGGGGAAGTATCCTTCGGGTACTTCGGTGCGAATATTGTTGAGTGGCACCACACGCTTAAGATTGTTGCAGAAACGCTCGACATTGTAGCGTGCGATGATTTGATGATGCATGTAGTAGAAGAGTTCACCACGGCGATCCTTGTTGACAACTTCAACGGGTCCGCTGGCGGGATAGACCAAATGCCAATGCCAGTGATGGCTGTTGACGCCGATATCCTCACGGAAATAGGCTAAACGTTGTTCATCCTCCCGATCAGAGGCCGTATAGTTAATGGGTATTTCCAATGGAGGCCGATTGCCCGACTCCGGTATCACTGATGCATCCTGACGGGCATCCTGTTTTGAATACAATAAATAAGTAACAATGTATCTATGGATACCAATTTCGGCTAGTAGCCCACCTGAAGCGTTGAGGGCTCAATAAAGTTTCCGGGAAAGACCGACGAGATGGTGGGAATGTCCACATTGCGTGTATCCGGACGATGAGCAACGGCAACCGCAAAGGCGTACTGGAAGAGCACAGGATTTACACGATCCCTACAGTCAAATCAAATGAAGAACTTTTTAGTAAATGAATAAATGATTAAGTGATTAAGATTCATTCTTACTTGGTGTAAGCAGCCAAGGACACAAATTCTCCCACATTCTTCGCATCCAGATAGATTTGAATAAGCTGACCGGCAATGTCCCTGTGTTTGTCGTTGAAGAGCGAGAATTGCTGCTTCTTCCCCAACTTACTAGCAAAACCCAGATTCGGCTTCTTAGCCAGATCCCGTACTGGAATCTTAATGTCCACATCCTGACTGAAACGATCCGCCACTTGTTCAGAATTGTTGCGGAAGCGATCGGTATAGAAACTATCGGGCAAGTCAAACACGGCCTTGCCATTGTCACGGGTGGTGAACACTGGCTCCAAAGGACGTTGGAACAAGAGCTCCAAAGCTTTTAAATCGGTATTCATGTTGATTCAATAAGAGGTTGCTTCACTTGGGATACCCTGGAATCTAATGCTCTTGGTGAACTATCGCAGAGAACTGTTAATAGTCGACCCATTGTACGGGGCTTTTATACTCTACTCCTCTAATCGTTCTATGGGTTCTACAGGCTTTGCGGTTTTATTATATTATATTCATATTTTCTCTACTTTGGGTTATATTGTGTTAGGCAGCCGCAAAATATCTATAGGCTTTCTAACTCTGATAAGTCTAAGGTTCGGGCCTTATCGCGTTCTTATCACAGCTCGCGCACTCGCAGTATAATTTCACATGTTTCCCACAGTGCATTGCGATAAAAAAATAATGTATTTTTATAAATGTTTTATATATTATTTTAAGGCACTTTATGTTAGTCGAAGCTCGGCTCTGGCTGGAATATATCTATCTGTGGATTTAATTTTCAGACTTTTGGCTTTAATTTTCTCTTTTGTAAAAAGTACAATATCTTTTTTTAAAAAAAATATAAAAATAATTAAGGTTCAACCTTTTATCGTCATAAAAACAAAAATGTACTTAAAAGGCGAAAGTATTCTGAATTTTTATCTTGAATTTCACTTCAAGTGAATTCTTGTAAATGTTTCTAAAGCGTTTGAAATATGATTTTCATTTAAACGTTGCAAGAATATGCCTTAAATTTATGTACAACCCCCCAGCCAAATGGACAGGATTATGCAAAATATTATGGCAAGGATACCATTTGTTGTGCTGCTGACCAACAGTCAAACCCCATCCAGGGCCTTTGGCTATGAAAATAAATTGGCCAGCATTCATATATAATATCAGTTAGTCTGCCATATGGAAGTGCATTGAAAGGATCGTTGAAAGGGACTCAAATTTATGCACGACGCGTAACTAACTCAGTCTTTATACAGAGCAGACTTTCTGGGGCGATTAAAACATTTCTGTAAATCAATTTTTGCCGCTTCGTGACCAAAAGCGAAAACTTTTGCCATTGTCAATAATAAATGTAAGTGGCAGACTGTGGCCAAGGCGACCAAATGGGTGCGCATTAATCTGTGAAATTGACAGCGGCAACAACTCCATAAAGAATAATATAAATAATAGCAAGAACAAAGCGGGTCAGATCTGTCTGTATAATGCCGAATCTTTAATACCCTAGAAAGCATGAAGAAATCGACAACTAAATACAAATCAAGAGTTTGATAATAATATTTGTGCAGGGAACAACTGATTCTGTTTCTAAATAAACTTCGATTAGATTATTATATAATAACTAGATCCGTGTTGAATCTAACCTATGCAAGCTCCCTATATGATAGAGTAGATTGATCTGGCTAGCTCCCATAGAAACATGTCATTGTTATCCTAAAAATATGTATAATAAATGTACTCTTAACGTACTTTATAACATATTTTATATACCCTTTAGGCTTATCTTTAACTGTAGGGTATTAAAAACAAGTAAAGAAAGTTCTTGTGGCACATTATGCATAGCATATTGCCAGTGACTGGTTGGGAAATTTCTATAGATGAATTTTCTGAATTTCTGCAAGAACATGAAAATGACTTTTCATCTGAAAGTTTTGTTATGCTTTCTCTTATCTGACTGATACATATTGAAAAGTTCCCATAAATAATGTCCACGAATTGTTTTTACCATTAATTAATTATCAATTGTATAAACTCGTGAAATATGTTATTTAATTTATCATGTTTTCTCTCGCTTAAATGAAATTTAATACAAAAACAAAACTCAATTGAAAACTCGCTAAACACGTGCAATGGGGAGACGCCCCAAGTTTTTGTTCTTTTTTATGGCATTTTCCTCAAAGTTTTAAAGTCTTAAAAAAAGCCAGAAAGTTTTTTGATAAAGACAAAAGTTGCTGCTGCCCCTTATATGCCATAAACCGAGGCATTAAATACCAAGAAGGAGTACCCTTAATCATGGACTGCAGTTGAGCCAAGAGTCGACTATATTTAATGATGACTATGCCGATGTCGGGACTTACTCCTCTCCTTCAACATATTGTGGCATATAATTTAATTTCTCTGGGTAGGGTGCATAACCACAAGCATTTTGCGTACAAGGCTTATCAATATTTTGTATGCACGAGTCTTATCCCAAACCCAAACTCAAACTAAAATCCAAAAACAACAAAAACAAAGTAACTTCCATTAACAATTCAAACCTTTCAGACCAACTTGGGCATTTTCAACAAGTTAACAGCACTAAATTTAATATGCAGCCCCAACTTGTGCATTTAAAGTTTGTTCTACAGATTTACTAACCCTGCCTCAGGCACATTAGTAAGTCGTTATAATACTATATATAATTATATATTGGAGTTATATTAGCATATAGGTATTATTGTGAGACTGATGCTATTCTAGTAAATCGATTGTTAGAGAAAGTAACGAAACTTCTATTCAGCCACATCATTCATATCATTTGTAGTATATACTATGTTAATGAGTCTTAACTTTATCAACGATTATATGATCTTCCATATTGAATAATAGTAACTTACACGAATCTTTAAGTAAATTCAATATTTCAGTAATTTGAAATCCAATACCTCAATCCTGTAATATACTCGTCAAAAATTCTTTTGTTTTGCACAACGCACAATGCAGAGAAGCTTGTATTGCTTGAGGCAGATACTTGTATCTACTCGTAATTGTTATGCCTAATGGTCGTAATGAAATAATCATATGGCATTATATGGTAAAATTTCATGAATTAAATGGAGAATGGCCTGGGGCTATAATAAACAATAGCAACAACAACAATCTTGACAGGAGAAACAACAGCAAAGGGTACAGTCAACCACAGAGCAATCAAAAAGCTGTCCAATTAGCAGTCTAGAAAGGGTTTCTGTGAGACAACTCAAACTTGCCACAAAATCGATGATGCTGTGGCAGCAACACATCACTGAAGGTAAAGTTTAACAAAGTTGATTGTAATGAGCAGCCACAGGGGAGTCTAACAGACATATAGATGCAAATCTCTAACGTCTAATTAAAAAACATTCAAAGTCAAACATATGAAACACCCTGCCACAGCACCTGCCACATCCACAGCTCCTGCCCTGACCCCTCCCCACTCTTGCACCTGTGTCTGTTTTTCGGAAGTGTACAAATGGGAACTGTAACAAATCATTTAGCAGGGAGACAAGCCAAGGCATTGCTTCTCTGTCTGAATTAAGTTGAGAGCGTGTCCTGTTTCCTTTTGTTCATCTTTTTTTTATTCTTCTGTGCTTATTGTCGCATATTTTCCGGACCTAGAGATGGAAACTTGTCGTGTTTTCCTTTTGTTGTTAGGAATGTGGAGTGGCAAAAGCTACATTTTTGCTATGTAAGTCAAGGTAATGGTTGCCAAGGCTAAGCGGAATGTCGCTTAGTGCTTAACAGGTCGCGGTGTTCAAAAAAATAGTAGTGCAGTTCTTGAGTTTCACCTATAGAGCTTTAAATGTCACATTTACTTATTCCAACTGTTTACTTGTTTTAATGAATATAAAGCTGAAAATATTGTGCTGTTCAATAAAATAGTAGTACAAAAAATTAAATTAACTTACTTTGACTTCTTGTTATTTTACATTTTTTTTAACGATGAATCGTTTGAAATTTGCTCTTAAAGAGGTAATTCTTGGATAATGATCTGAGGACTCAGCTGGAGCGTTCGACCCGACTGCTGCCACTGACTAGAAAAATATATACTCTTATCTCCCCTCCATATGTGATTAGTTGATTATACTTTCTTTACACTTTTTATGAGTTGAACAGCTTTTGGTAGCTGTGTAAGACACACATGACATGTCGTGCCACATACTGTGGCACGGAACCATCTGCAGCTGCGGACATGTTGACAGCATTGTTGCAGCTATCGTCCCAGACGTTTGATGGAAGTGAAAACGTTATTAGTTGCCTGTTGCCTGTTACACCAATTGTCGGTGCAGGACTGTCAAATGCTGACAGCTACTAGTAAGCCATGTGGCAGCAACAGCAGCCAGACAATGGCTCAGTTAGTCAGTTAGCGGCTGCAACAATGTGTGTGTCTGTGTGTGTGTGTGGGGAGTGTGCAAAGGTAATTGAAGAACATTTGTTGAATGGCATGGAACAAATTGCCACAGAGGGAGACAGAAACACACTGAGAGGCACATAGAAAGTCAGTTCGCCGTTTTGTGTGTGTGTGTGTGTCCGAGTGTGTGGCAGCATCAGGTGTTTCAAATGTGTTTGGCGCTGTCACGGCCAGACAGGTTCCTGATTTTCTGCAATATTAACTCCATTGGCCATGTGCTGTGCGCGACTCTTGACTTTCTCTTTGGTATAAAGCAAACGTGGACGACATTGTAAGCCTTATACTATAGCTAGATCTGGATTAAGGTTAAGTTCTCCCAGTTGGCAATTAGCTGCTCCCAAATGATACGGTATATATACAAGTAGGTAACAGCTTCTGTGTTTTAACTCTATAGTTATTTTTGTTTACTACTTCCGATACGTTTTTCCTGAATAAAGATAATATTAAATGATCTAGGGCAAACTTTGAGCTTTTATTAATGCAGAATATTTAAGGTATATAAATGAATATATATATATATATAAAGATATGAGTTTAGACAATGCGATCGTTGAACTTAATGGTCAAATTGGTGCGACTCATGTTCGGGAAAGCGGTGACCAAAGTGTCCAAAGTATCGGTAGTTTCGGGCAGACGCCTGTCGAAGGGGAAGCCCATGGTGCGTCTATCGGGATAGAGTTTGTCCTTGAGGCCGCAGAAGGAGTAGGCAGTGCTGCATGAATCATTTGGTGTGCTGTGTGATATGGGGATTAGGATTAGCTTTCATATGCATCAATCGCGCTAAATCTGAGGATACACTCACTTGGACAGCTGCTGCACTGAATCACCATTATAGTCTGAAATCATGACAAACAAATCAAAGAGCATACCCTCCGGCTTACCCTTGGGTAGGAGGAGATGCTGCGGCCAGCCGCAGCCGCAGAAGCGGAAACGTGCCAAAGCATCAGGATCCGTGGGCTGATAGCTTGCCCCAACGGCACGGAAGGAGCGCTCAAATGGAATGGCCACCGATGTGTCAGTCGATTGACGGCGTATGATATTGTCACCAGGTTTCACTGTGAAATTTAAAGTAAAGTAAGCAATTTTTCGTGGTAATTTCCAAAGGTAACCCAGAAATCCGCAGACTTTACTTACATTGAACAGTGAATTTGTCCATTTCAATGGCCATGAGACGCTGCTCCTCCAGGCGGAGTGGCTGATTGCGCTCGTCGGTCTTGGGACAGATGAAGATGCGACAGGTGCCTGTGCGATTGGCTCCAGAGTTGTTTACCCTGAAGGTGTAGGTGAAGGGTGCGTTCTGTAGATGTGTGAACGATGCAGGGATGTTGTCATCCCTGGAAGGACCAAAGTCCAGGCCAGCTGCCAAATTGACAACCGATTTTTGCCAATAGGTCAGTAAAACATTGGGAGTAGCATTGGCGGCACCCAGCTTAGCCTCAATGTTAGTAATCCGGATACCTTGGAAGCCCAGTTGAGATTCATTGTAGCGCGGCAACAGAGCCTTATGCTTGTTGAAAACGCCATCGATGAAGCTGTGCCATCTGTAGAAGACCGGATCACGCATAGCCGTAGTCACATCACCCATAACGCCAAAGTCCTCCAAGTGACGACCATCGGGATCGTGAGCGAATGAGATGATGGTATGACCCTGATTGTGCAAGTTGCCGTAGTACTGGTTGTTCACGGATAGCGTTGAAGATGCCTCAACAATATTGCCCAGGATATCAATACCGCGGACTTCGTCCAACGGTATTTGCCTGTTTTGGTTCTGTGAGAGAAAAATAGGATCGTGTGATCAAATCTCTATTGGGAACCTGAAGTTGATGATTGGGATACTTACATCCTGAACAAAGCCCTGGTCGATGGCGGCCAGAACACGATCGCGCCAGCGTTCCACGTCACCGAGCTCAACATTGCCATCGACACGTTCGACATCACGCAGCAGCTGGTTGGATATACGAGCTGGATAGGTGCGATTGTTAATGCTCGACAATATCTTGGGGAAGTATCCTTCGGGTACTTCGGAACGAATGTTGTTGAGTGGCAGCACACGCTTCAGATTGTTGCAGAAACGCTCGACATTGTAGCGTGCGATGATCTGATGATGCATGTAGTAGAAGAGTTCACCACGGCGATCCTTGTTGACAACTTCAACGGGTCCGCTGGCGGGATAGACCAAATGCCAATGCCAGTGATGGCTGTTGACGCCGATATCCTCACGGAAATAGGCTAAACGTTGTTCATCCTCCCGATCAGAGGCCGTATAGTTAATGGGTATTTCCAATGCAGGACGACTACCCGCGTCCGGTATCACTGTTGCATCCTGACGGGCATCCTGTTTGAATACAATAAATGAATAACAATCTTTCTGTGGATACCAATTTCGGCTAGTAGCCCACCTGAAGCTTTGAGGGCTCAATAAAGTTTCCGGGAAAGACCGACGAGATGGTGGGAATGTCCACATTGCGTGTATCCGGACGATGAGCAACGGCAACCGCAAAGGCGTACTGGAAGAGCACAGGATTTACACGATCCCTACAGTCAAATCAAATGAAGTCCTTTTTAGTAAATGATTAAATGATTAAGTGATTAAGATTCATTCTTACTTGGTGTAAGCAGCCAAGGACACAAATTCTCCCACATTCTTCGCATCCAGATAGATTTTGATGAGCTGACCGGCAATGTCCCTATGTTTGTCGTTGAAGAGCGAGAATTGATGCTTCTTCCCCAACTTACTAGCAAAACCCAGATTCGGCTTCTTAGCCAGATCCCGTACTGGAATCTTAATGTCCACATCCTGACTGAAACGATCCGCCACTTGTTCAGAATTGTTGCGGAAGCGATCGGTATAGAAACTATCGGGCAAGTCAAACACGGCCTTGCCATTGTCACGGGTGGTGAACACTGGCTCCAAAGGACGTTGGAACAAGAGCTCCAAAGCTTTCAAATCGGTATTCATGTTGATTGAATGAAAGGTTGGCTTCACTTGGGATACTCTGGAATCTAATGCACTTGACGAACTGTCGCAGCGAACTGTGATTATTCAACCCATCTTACGGGCCTTTTATACTCTACTCCTCAAATCGTTCTATGGGCTCTACAGGCTTTGCGGTTTTATTATATATATTTCATATTTTCTCTACTTTGGGTTATGTTGTTTTAGGCTGCCGCACAATATCTATAGGCTGTCTAACTCTGATAAGTCTAAGGTTCGCGCCTTATCACGTCTCGCTCACTCGCAGTATTTTTTATGCGATAAAGAAGAATTTATTTTTACAGTTTTCTTGTGTTATTCTAAGGCATTTTATGTTAGTTGTAGAAATGTTGTGGCTGAATATATCTATCTGTAGATATAATATTTGTATGAAATAAGTTCTCAGACTTACTTTTACTTTTAGAAAATACAATATCTTTTTTTTTAAAAGAGTATAAAAATAATAAGGGTTCAACATGTTATCGCCATAAAAAACCACAATGTACTTAAAAGCGAAAGTATTCTGAGTTTTTATCTTGAATTTCACTTCGAATAAATTCTTGTAACTGTTTCTAAAGCGTTTGTCTTTGACTTCCTTAGAAACTTACAAAGGGTGTCTACTTGTTTACTACTTCGGATCAGTTTTATTATACCCTTTCTCTTGAAAAATATTAATAGTACTCTTCAGCTGCATCTTTCTCCTTGGCCTTGCTGGTGCGTTGCACATGACCCACAATTTGACCTTGCAGCAGCTGTTGTTGCCTCTGCCTATAGCCAAATTGCAGTTGCACTGGCGTATCGAAAACTAAAGCTGGTATAAGGCTTAAATCGAGTCGAAAGCCTCGTACAATATAGGTCTTGCTCGCCTCAAATGGACAATGTCTGGGAAAATTGCTGTATTGGTCAAGCACCTTCCTGGAAATATGCATCAAAGGAACCTGGTTCTTGTTTGCGAGCAACTGGCATCCATCGATGGTCATATTGAGCAGCACAAAGTCCGCCGTGTGGCGTGGCAGCACGATTTCAATGAAAAACTCATGCTCGTTCAGCTTTTGTTGCAACTCAAATTCCAGGTAAAGATTTCGCCTCTTCGGGTTTTTGTTTAAGCCACATTTGAAGCGCTCAAAAAGTTGGGAGCTGCTGCTGCAGGTAAAGTTCTCGAACCGTAGCTCAAAGTCTGTCTGCAAGCATAAGTTGCGTGTAAGCGGTAGAAGTGCGTTTAAAACTTGTAAACACATCAAGTATACGCAACGTTGCTGCTGCATCAAGTATACGCACCTTGGCCGCACTATTCAGTGCCAGTAAATGGCAAAGAAATATGCATAAAATCAACAAAACAGATGAAAACATTTCAACGTTTTAAACAGAACAAAACTTATTTATGTGATTATATTGTTTTAAACAGAAAAAGCCATTAAATTGTTAAACTCTAAATAACGCGTTTACTCAGCCTTGACTAATGATCGATTGTGCGCATAAATATTGTTTTAGTTGTTAAACAAATGTAATTATGATTATATTGTAAATTGAAAATTTAGAGTATAGAGTATATTCTGTTTATTTAATTGCTGTTTTTAGTTGTGAAGAACTTACATGGTTCCTCGCTTGCCCTTTACGCATTTTGCTTTACTTATTTTATAAATAACAAAAGTTTTATATTAAACTCACAACTGCGAAGTCCTACAACTGCAGTTTGGAGTTTCCCTTAGTCCAACCGGCTACATTTCCCTTGCAGCTGCATAATTTTCTCTCTTTCATTTGCAAGTGGCAAACTTTTATTGCTAACATGTGTGTAGTTATACTCGTAGTTAGTTTTCCAATATAGAAACCATATCTCGTAACTACCTTTGGTCTGTACTGAGGTATGAGAATTTAATTAGCAATGTTGGTTAATCCTGTAAAGGATATGTTTCGTAGAGGGTTTCACTTAGTGCCGCATACAGATTAAGCTCGTTTATGCTACAAAACAACAGCAAAAAACAAAAAATCTCTGCAATAAGTATACGGGTGGCATGTGGCATGTGGCATGTGGCATGTGGTAAACTGTAATAAAATTAATAATTGGGTACGCCAATTTGGTTTCTTGCTGTGGTTTCATTCTTTCAATACCCTTAAAAAAGGATATAAGACATATGACATATAACAACTGAAGACAATTGGTCATAAACCTGATATTCGAATGGTATAGGGCTATCTTTTTTAATCGATAAACAATTGCATGTTGCAAATATCGATTTTGATTTGATGCAACTATTGTCTGGCTTACATATTTATAAATTCATCTCAAAGCTGCAACAAGAAATATTGCTTCATTTCCACTTTTCGACTGTCAAATTGGTACCTACTATATAACAGTTATCGGGCTTTCTTTCCTATCGATAAATTCGTTGTGGCAACTGTGAGGAATGTATTGTTCGACAATAATCGGTGATCGTTCGATAACCATCGGCTCGTTATAGAATATCCACTTATCAGTAATTTATTTGGAAACTCATGAAATATTTAATCAATATATCGATTATCATCGATTTATTAGTCAATATCTATAAGAGTATTTAATCGTCGGTTATCTAAAGTTTCTTATATTTTTTTTGTACTTCTTTTTGCGGCGTGCAACGAAGTGTGTGCAGTTTCCAAACCTCAGAATAAAACAAAAAAATGCCAAATATATACTCGTATTATCACATTTCCGTTCCGGTTTTTATGTTGCACGTGCCACACGCCCAGTTGTGCTATCTGCTACCATACACTTGTATTGGAATTAAAAATGCCAGACGCGTTTTCACATTACAAGGAAGGCATTTAAGGTCCTTGGTCATCCACTCTCTGTTTTCTCCTTTTTTTTTGGTGTGTGTTCACATTGAGGGACGGACCTGAAGACCTGAAGCAAAAACGGAAAACTTTGTTGAAATAAATGCAAGCTTTGAGCTTGGCTCCTTTTGTGTCCTTTGGCTCTCTGCATGAGTGCATATTTATTTATTTGTGCAATCCATTTTCATTTTATTAAATTATTTTCTCACAAAAAGGAAAAGCATACTCCAGCCAAAGTGTCTCTAAAAAAAAAAACCAGACTCGAAGAGATTTGTCAATAGCTGAAGGAGCTGGCAGTAAACTTATGTATTTGGCCATTAAAGTGATTGGTTCTTAACTTCTATATAAAATGGGTGGATTATATATGACTATAGGAACAGTTGTGTTCAGAAAAATAGTAGTGCAGCGGCTTATAGGATTAAAAACAAATATGAAAAAGCTTTAAAACTGAACAGTTTTCATAAACAACAGAGAAGTGATGACTATAAAGCTGGTGTTCAATAAAATAGTAGTGCGTGATGTGAATAGTTAGAAAAACTTTTCAGATGTACAAGCTATAAAAACTGGGTATAAAACTCTTTTTCTATTTCTTATTGCATTTTTTTTACGTACACTTAAACATTTCGAATATCTGTTAACTATAAGAGATTCCCCCTTTAGATATGTTTAGTGCCATATCATTTGCCATTATTTTTGCATTCATTTGTTGCATTTGTTCAACTGCTATTGATTTTAGCCATGAAAAACTGCTGGCCAACTCGCATTTCAAAGTTCTGACTAAGCACTTTTTCGCTCGTATTTATCAAGCTCAGGTTCTGCAGCTACACATGAGTAGCAGATGCCGGAGAGTGCTCATATCATCAGGCTAATCATGTGGAATAAAGCGGAACCGGAAATTGCATATACACACGCACACACACTCACACACACACATGCGCACAGCTGTCTAGCTGTCAGCAAAACTACCTTACAAGAGCAACTGTGTGTGACTGTGTATATCGGTGTGTGTTTTGGGTAGTGCACATTTGCCTGGGTTAACCAGATGCAAACAGGCATCTGTTGTGGTGGGCTCCAGTATTTCAATGTTCTTGCCTTTCCCCTCCCTCTCCCCGTGCGACCGCACACAACGGATATGTTGGAAATGATAATTTTGTGGTAAAACATTATGTCAAACATGCAGTAGATAGCAAAGGGAAGGGCCCAGCTATGCTGCATGTTGCACTCTGGTATATTAATTAAAATCGAATTTGTACTCGTAACTAAATTCTGCATACCTGCGTATGCGTGTGTTGTGTGTGTGTGTGTGTCTGTTGTGCATAATTTGCAGCTGACTGCGTCTGCATTGGAAAACAACCTGGCAAAGCAATTACCATGGGGCTACACCCGTAAAATGTGCTCGTTATCAATGCTAAACACACACACTGCATATAAAGCGCTTATCACCTCACTGAGCGTACCTCTCGTTACGTTACGTAAGCCTAACAACTGAACCCAATGACATCAGTTGAAATTTTAGATTCAAACTGCCAAACCGTTTAACCCTGACATATGATGTGCACAACTGAACAATGGTAGAAGTTTTATGAGGATTTATGAAATGACATAATAAATGAATAAAAGTTATACTTAATATAAAGTTGTTGTTGCATTGACTTATGTTTAAACTTAATCTGTATTGCTGTTTTAGTCCTATTAAGTTGTATACTAATCATGCTCCTCCTCCCACTGAATCTTTGCTCAGCTTCTCAGCTTCTGTTTTAGCTCATGTCATTGGCTCATAAGCTCAAATGTCAACATGTGACTGATAAGCATACTCCTGCCTACACTCCTGTTCTCTCAGATTGACATTCTATCGAAGTATACCTATAATTTCTTATCGCTTTTCATATTGAACGCCATTTACTCAATTTCCCCTGAATGCAAAAAATAAAAAAAGAAAACACGGCAAAGAAATCATAATCAAAATAAACGATGCTTTCAGGCGCAACAGCTGTCAGTGTTGCGGTTGTGGCTGTAGCGCCTCGTACATTGTTGGCAGTTCCTGCTGCTGGTTGCTGTTGTTGCTATTGCTGGTTGCTGATGTCGGTTGCTGCTGTTGTTGCTGCCGCTCGGAAGTTACATTAACCGGCACCTGAGTGGTTACCTCTGTTGTAGCACGTTGTGGCTTTCCAAGGGAATAAAAATATTAAAAACATCTCAAATATTTATGTATGTATTCCACATCAATGTTGACTTATAGTGTTAAAGCGTAGTCAGCGCTAAGTGAGACTGACCACGTTGTTTTCATACCCGACCCATAGACAATTAGAGGGTATATATAGTGAGTGAACGAATGAAATAGACGTGTCTAAGCCAGAGGTTTTACCTGTCACTCGTTATTCCTGTTGTTACTTAAAGTTGCTCCTGATTAATTACGCTATGTATAGTTTAAAGTGACTCACTGTGACTCGTTGTGACTAATAGTTTCTTTGTGTATTCGGTACTCGCTGATACTTGTATTTACTCTTCTCCTAACTCTTTATTGTTGATTGGAGTTTATTCCAACTAGTGTTTAAGTAGTAGTTATTCGTTACTCGTTGCTACTCGTAGCTATTCCTAGCTACTCCTAGCTACTCGTTATTATACGTTTTTCGTTGTGAGTTCCTTGTACTTGTATCTTTTCATAACTCGTCGTGACTCGTTGGTACATGTACTCGCTACTCGCTGTGACTTGAAGTTACTCGCTATTAGATCAAACTTTGTAAGTTATAGTCATTGCGTCTTAGTCTCGGTATATTCAAGTCGGATATAAGAAATGCTTTGACTTTTCTTCCTTCGTTTTATTTCGCACTGCTTTGCCACAAATTGATGCTGTGGCTTTATGAAAACAAATTAATTGAATGTGTGGGTGGAAGTAACTGCGTATAGCTGTGTCTGTGTGTGTGCTGTTGCCTGTTGCATATTTGATGTGCTGTGGCTGACTGTGCGACTGACATCAGCTTTAATAAAATCAATCAAATCAATCAAATCAATCAAATCAATTTCAATTGTGAAATGAAGTAAAAATGATTAACACCAAATGAACTTGTCAACTTAATTGAGCATCTATCATCTATATTTACTCTCTCTCTCTCTCTCTCTCTTTCTTTTCAGCTTTTCCCAAACCGAAGACGCGCTTTTTAGGCGCAACACGCCGCAACCATTCCTATGCCAGCCCGGAAGGGGCTGTTAGCGCCCCAAAACACATTCCTGGACACAATTGCCACTCGGTTCGATGGCACGCGTAAGTAGAAAGTCAAATAAGAAATGTGAAGAAAAATCAAACCAGAGAATAGTTAGCTAGTATATGCCGAAGATTTGATACTCTTATGTGGAATATAACTAAGTTTTGTGGAAGAGTTATGTAGACTAACGATACATGAGGAGCTTCTACAGTAAACTTTAAGATACAGTAAAGCATTCAGATCGCAGAAGAATTTCACAATTCATCTGAAATTGAGTGTACTCTCAGTAAGGGTATAAAATGCAAATGTTAAAAGACATTTATCCCCGAGCTTTATATACTTACTGTTTTAATTTTCAATGTTTTATTTATGTGAGTTTTATTGAGTTGCCAGAGACACAGGGACTCAGGGACAGAGGGATATAGGGACAATGGGACAATGGGAACATAAGGACACAGGAACATAAGGACATAACGAACGGCCGGAGCATATGCATAAAGACAGACAGCACTTGTTCCGGTCATAAAAAATGTCACAGGACATGCTGGTGCATATGTACATCCTTATTGATATCTCAGTTCTCTTTTTTTTTTCTTCTGGTCGTTGAGTTGCCTTGTCGAAGGAAAGGCAGCTATGTGCGTACAGGTCTCAATACGGGCCAGTACAAGGACACTCTGCGTTTCCCTATAGAAATGTAAACTATGGCTTGTTGTTGCTTCTGCAGTTGTCCTCCATTTGTCCCCAGTCGCTGCCTCTTGTTGTCTCCTGTTGCCTGGCAACGGTATACACAAAGGCGCCGCAGGCATAAGGGAATTCGAAATATGTTTTTTCTTTCCATTTGCTCATAGGCTTTACAGATTTTTAATTATTCCATATTTAAGCGGTAACTTTCTCCTAGCCAACAGCAAAATATATCCATAAGCTTGGAATCTACAAATGGAGTTATGACACAAAACTGGTTAACAAAAATTAACTTTCTTGTTACCAGAAATAGCTAGGAATATGAAAGGATTCCAATCATGGTTTTCTTTAGAATCTTTACCAAGAAAATGAGCCAGATTTAGTCGCTTAAATAGATCCATGGGATTTTATAGCCTGTAGAGCTGCGGGCTATCATCTATAGAAAAGAAAGATCTTCTAACTATGTTGCTTTTCATCATAAGGAATCAATTCATTCCTGTTTTCCTTATAATTTAAGGATAACCACAATACCTTACCTTTCATTCTGGGTAGACAAAAGACTCAACAGACTCTCCCTTCCAGAATATCTTAACCGAAAAGGAAACAACATCTATTCATAAAGAAGTCAATATCCCTAAAGATTTGCCAGCAGACACTTGTGGCAATATTGGCCATAAATTAAGTGTAATTAACTGTTATTCTGTTGAGTGTAAAGAACCCGATAGGCATAAATCATAAAATACCTATATATTATATATAGTATATATATATATATATAGGGAAGTATACAATAAACATCGTACAAAATGAACAGCCGTTGGGCAATAATTTGAGCAAAGCCTGCAAGTGATTTGTCGGCTGGGCCCACATGGCGTATGATTGTTGTACAAAGTATATTACATACATATATATATTTTATATATATACTGTGACAAGTCAGCCTTTGGGGGAATTTAGTTGAATCTGGTGTTCAGTCAAGTGCTTAATATGCTGAAAACGTAGCCAGACTGTGGGATAAGAGCTTGACTTTTAGGTCACATTACATTTTAAATGGCATCAAACAAATATTACACAAAATGCGCATTTATGGAAATTTATTAACAAGATTTTTGAAGCGTTAACAAAGCAGACTCTCCAGCTCTGAAATCGATATATATCATATACATTTATACAGGTTTCAATTGCGTCAATTGATGCGGCTTTTATATGCAAGCTCTCAACAACAGCAGCAGCAACAGCAGAAAGCAGAAAGCAAAGCCCACAAAATACAAATTGAGATCCCGTTTGCTATTCATAGCTATTCATAGTTATTCAAAGCTATTCAAAGCCATTGATTACACATGCAACTTACGAGTGCAACTTGTGTATTCAGTTTTATTAATGGCAAACACAAAAAGGCAACTGCAATCGGAAACACCAGAGGAAACAATTCTTGCCATTTCCTACAGCTCTAAGCACTTTTAATCAGTGTTTGAGAGTATATGTATTATGTTTTCAATTAAGTAGTAATTAGATAATTAGTTCCACATGATAATTAATCTTATTCAGAAACTGATTTCCTACTAAACTAATAACATTAAGAGCTGCTTTCCCTGAAACCATTTTAAATAGAATCGATGTGTATATAAGTGTACTGCAAAGGGAGAAGAGAATGTACTTCGACCTGTTAAAATATATATTTATAGTATACTCCTGAATAGCATTAGGGTATAGCATGGGTCTATATAGTCGAGTGTATCTTATTGTCTACTCAGGTTCTAATAACTATCAATCTATCAATCCTTAAGACAGTTTCTGAAGGTAATTTCAGTCTGTAAGATATCAGAAGTGAAGCGTTTATATATCCCTAAGCGTTTATATATCCCTAACCTTCACCTTTATAAACTGAAGACACCAACTTGTTCATTGATTTAGCTTTACTTTCTTGTTCAATTCCGATTGCAGGGTATCTTATAGTCAATTACAGTTGGCATAATTAACCAGACTCAATTATTTGCAGAGTGCAAACAGCGGCAGTAGACTACTCAGACATTTACAGTCTGTATTTCTTAAGAATTTTCATTTTAGCGCTTTTCCTGTTCCTTTTCATTTCATAAACAAAATCCTTTCACCAGGTGTATTCTTCTATGAAAACTCTCTCCGGGTGGCAACAGCTACTGAAATTTTCATGTGAATAGCAAACGAAAAAAATAGCAGGAATTTCATTTAATTTTCTTTTTTTTGTTTTCATTTGAAATAGAACAACAAAGACAATAAGAGAGAGAGAGGAAGAAATAGTCTGTCTAAAATTTAATTAATTTTGCTGTTTGCTTATACGCAGCGCGTAGTTTCTAAGGGACAGGGTGCAAAGGTCACACAGCAAGCACATGCACGATTTTTATTATGATTTTATTTGATTTTATTGAAATACGAGAGACGTTGTTAGGTTCTTGAATGCAGAAAGCATATTGTCAAAGGACCTCTGCTGTCTAACAATTGCACAGCAGGAAGTCCGTTTACATTTGTGCAGGACAATTTGCAGGATGTTTTATATATATTTATATGAAAACCATTTCCCCTTACACTCACTGTCAACTCTCATGTCTCACTCCATTTTGTCCTCTTCATTTTCTCATTTTCAGATTCGAACTTTGTGCTCGGCAATGCGCAGGCAAATGGCAATCCAATTGTTTATTGCTCGGATGGGTTCGTGGATTTGACAGGATATTCACGCGCTCAAATTATGCAAAAGGGTAAGACAGCAGGACAGAAAAAGAGCGAGACGGACGGACAGCTTAACACTTCAATACTCATTTCAATGTATTTGTATTTGTATTTGTGTTTGTACATTTTATTCAATTGTTTGCCAACAAATGAACACAACAACAACAACCTCACGAACAGGCTGCTCGTGTCATTTCCTTTACGGGCCGGATACAAAGGACGAGCACAAGCAGCAAATTGAGAAAAGTCTTTTGACTAAGATGGAACTCAAGTTGGAAGTTATTTTCTACAAGAAGGAAGGTAAGTAAAAGACGCTAACAAATTTTCAGAAAACAACAGCTGAAATTAAAACAAAAAGTGTGAGAACATTTTTGTAGTAAATTGTTTTCATTTTTAATTAAAAGAAAAAACAAATGTTTGTCTGAGGTAATTTGTGTTCAACAAGGAGGAAATTAAATGCCAAACTTTACTGTGCAAACTCAGAAAGTAGGAAACTTGCAGCTGACCACAGAAAGCCCTAAATTAGCATAAGGTTTCCAGCTGAACTTGGATTAATCTTAAAGCAGAGTCTAGATGCAGAGAACCTAATAAAACATGGCATATAAAGAAAGTAAAAGCAGCTATAACTCATGTTGCAACCGGTTAGTCAAGCTAAAGACTTTGAACTGAATCAAAGTTTTCATCAACTTTGAAAGGTGTTTTTTAAGCTATCAACCTTAGACTTTGCTCAAAATTTGAGAACTTTTAAGTGTTTCACTTTAAACATCTGGTTAAATTTCATTAAATATATAGAGCTAAGATCTCGATCCAAGTTTCTAACTACTTTTCACCTGTGGCTTTTCTCTGCATTGGTTAGCTTTAAGTTGTTGAAAGCTATTATAAGCTTTTTCAACTGGTAATTGTACATCCTTAGCTAGTTTTACATATTGTACTTAAGCTGCGAGCTGTAAGCTTTTGAATCAATTAACTCTTAGCTTTAGCCTTAACCTTAACTCAACTACTCTACAGCAGCTTTATTTTCTTTAGAACTGTTCAGCCTTTAAGTAGGTTAAGCTTTAATGTGCTTTTTAATATACAGTGTTTACTTTGATCTCTGGCAAGGACACTTATACTGTGGCTTTACTGTGTCAAGTACAATTTAATATCCAAATGGCACTTGTGTCATGGGTGTTTAAACAGTGGCTGTTGTTGGGTTGTGTTTTATCTATCGCACAACTTAAAGGTCGCAGTTAACCGCATGTGGTGCGGTTTTCAGTTCTTGAGAAAAGGATTAACACAATTGCTCGACAAATAACAAAAACAACAGCAGGAAAAAGGAACAACAAGAGCAATAAGTGAAAAGCTGTAAGTCAATTGTGGCAGAGATCCACGTGCGTTGCGTCCACAAGAAGTTTTTGTTTGCTGTGCAACCACAGCCTGGGGGGCAATTGGGGAGAGTTTGCTTTCTTTCAACCACCACCAAGCACTGTGCTTGTATTGACTTTTAATTTAAGAAACAGAATGCCACTGCCACAGATCCTGCAGAGCTGCTGTTCTTGTGGCAGTGGCTGTTTCTGATGCCCCATCAATTTTATGGTTCGTGAGCGTATGAGCTGGCTTTTATTAAGTTACGAGGATTCAGTCAAGCCCATTGCCTTGAACTAGTTTACTTTCACAGTCTCGAAGGAGCTCGAAACAGATTCTAGTCCATTCGCACCCACACACACCCAGACATAGAGCACACACACTTGTTGTGCGTATGTACACACAAAAACAATAAATTTGCTCGCAGCACGTTCGTGTCGCTTATGCTTTATTTTGTATTTTGTTCTTTAATGAGGTCACGATTAATCAGCAGGCCAAAGGACCAAAAGGACCACTGTCTATCTGTCTATCTGTCTGAGCTCAGTCTCTGTCTGTGTGTGTGGGCTGTCTATTAACTTGTGCCTATAAGTTTTCTAATTATCACAGCGCTTCAAACTTTTAAGAGAACCTCTGCACTCGGCTGACGATGACGATTATAATTAAGGCGTTGATTAAGGGTATATTATTTATTATGAACGCCTCCAGCTAAGCACTAATTATATGACAATTTATCGCTATAATCAAAACGTCGTCTAGCAAAATTGTTCTCTAATTGAGTTTGACATGCAATCATTTTTTGCATATTCATTAACTGCTTTATTACCCTATTAGCAATTTCATGTAACCACGCAACGACGACAAACACCGTCAGAACCTCCAGAACCGCCAGAACAAACCCAAATGTATCTGCTTATGGCATTCTCCATAATGCATTCTGTCGCGAAACTCGATAGCCATTTATGCAGCCACATGCAGCAAATCGATATTATCCTCTCACATGCTAGATTAGCTTTTAATTAGCGATTTGAAGCCGCACAACCAAAGGACACTGAAATGTCATCAGTTTTAGTCGGGCGAAATATGATTTCCCTCGCAACTGAAGCGTCCTTGAAGTTCCTAATCAATATGAAAATTTAAGCTTTAAATATGTTTATTTAAATCAAATGAATCTTATCGTTGATTAAGTTGGCATGCGATAACTTATGAAGTACGCTAACTATCGGATTATCTTCATATTCATATTATAAGAGAATTCGCCTGAACTGTGATTCTTTCAATGACAAATTTCTTCTCGGTCTCTCTTATTTTGAGACAGTTTATCTATAACTTCTTCATTGCTCGATAGCTTAGTAACTGTGGTTTATATTACAATAGAACATCCTTTCGATAACTTAATAAATATATGTTATTCCAAGGTAAAATAACGATTTAGTTCAAAAAGAGTCACTGGATATACGCCTTCCTAGTTGTCCTTATACTATAGCCTAAAGGCATCTTTCAAAGAGTTAATCAATATCACATGTGCAAAAATCAAATTAAACTTATCGATAATTTCTTGATTTCGACAAGTTTTCGGTTGCTTTTAAATTACTAAAATTTCTTTTGATTAAAATAAAAATTACGTGAGCTGCAATTCATTCTTCAAAAACTTCTCGTTGTTTATCTGTGACAATTTATCGATAACTACTACTAGCTATGCGATAAATTGGTAAGTCAGTTTGTATATTACATAGGGGCAACTTTTCTATATCTTCTGTATTGTCGTATCATTGACTATACTTACTATATACGATAGGGATTATATTCTTATAATTATGTTAGTCCAAGGCAAAAAATCTATGAAATGTAGCATTTTGCAATAAGTTCTGAACTAAGATAACTCTGATAACTTATGCATAATAGAATGATAATACTTATAAGTAATATGCTTTTGACAAAGGAAGGTACGCTGTTCATATATAGTCTAGTATATTTTTCCGTTACAAAAGTTTTCAATATGCTTACATTAATTTTAATTTATATCAGCTTTAAGGTCTTTCACATTTTGAACAGTTTGTTCGTATGCAAAGAGTCGTATTTCTTTAAGCTCCCATCTGTGCCATGGTGAGCTTAAAGTAATCCTCTTTGACATACCTACCCGAACTATCTGGTACTCATGCCCTTAATTCCCTTCCACAGGTGCTCCGTTCTGGTGTCTGTTTGATATTGTGCCGATTAAGAATGAGAAGAGGGACGTGGTGCTGTTTCTGGCCTCGCATAAGGACATAACGCACACCAAAATGCTGGAGATGAATGTGAATGAGGAATGTGATAGCGGTAAGTAGTGCAAATAGGGGTTGTGCTATGCATATGTGTGGGGGTATAAGCCATAAATTGCATATGTCCTTTGGCCATGGCAACAGCAGACGAACTGCAAATTCGCACATTAATTAATGCCTTTTTGCGCACAAAGCTACAAGCCACAAAATTTATAATTGAAATACACTCACAATAACTTTTAATGAACTGTCTATAGCACATCATAACAACATGCCCAACCCCATACCAATACACACACACACACACACATACACACACGCACAGGCAGACGCACATTCAGGCTAGAATCAAGTTGAAATAATCCATAAATTAATATTGCGCAAAATTGTTCTGAGCTGGTTAACTGAAACGTCTTCTCAAGGTAAAACATATATACATATATACAGTATATTATATATATATATATGCTTATGCCGTTTCTATATCTGCTTTTGATCTGCAGCATGCTTTTTGCTTCCATTTCATTTCATATTTTCTCTCCTTTGCTCTGTCATCTTGTCAACTTAACATTTCCCCAATGCAATGTCGAATTTTTTTATATAACTTCCATTTTTATTTATTTTTCCGTTCTCTGTGACTTTTTGGTTAACCTGTCCAAGTTTTTCTCTTAGTTAGCAGCGTTTTTTCTTGCATTTTCTCGCATGACTCTGACATTTCCGTATGAATATTTAAACGTGAAAGAAACACAAACAGAGTTTCTCAAAGCCTCAATACTGTCAACTTGTTTCTACTGTGGCTTGCGTTTTAATAATACCCTGTACTTTTTCGAGGTGCAGACAAAGGGTATGCTGCGATTCCGTATATGAAATCAAACAGGCAGCTCAACTCCTTTCGTTTAGTTAGAAGAGTATAAAAACATATGTGGATATGCTTCAGGCTACTTAGCTGGAGCTTACAGGGTATTCAGTAGTCTATCACTCCCATTTTTGTTATATGTTGCGGTTCTTAATGCTGCTAGCTTTAACTGCATGTGACTTATATCAAAGTTTGCTGTGGTTTTTAACCATAACTGAATTTCCTCCACTTCAATTGAGTTTAAGTTTTTTCCATTGAATTTGAGTTTATTTAGCTTCAGATTGTCGTTGCCTTATTCAATTTTTAAACAGTTGCAGATGTTAGGTTCAATTAGTATAATGCTCAGCTTCAATTCAATTAGTCAGAAATTCTTTTGAAATTTAAAGACACATTTTAAGCTACTTTTTAATCAATTTGCTAAACTTTCAAATAAATTCAATTTCATTTCAGCAGCTTTTCAATTCAATTTCAATGCAATTTGAGTACAGTTTCATTTCAATTCATTTCCAATTCAATAACATAAATAACTAAAGACAGATCCTTTATCATTTAAGTATACTTTTCCTCCCTCTTCAGCCCCGAAATGTTTAAGTTAAGTGTTTACGTGTTCTTATCCCAATTGGGTTTAAGGATACTCATATTAAATATGCCTTCATACTAATTTAGTAAATTAGTTAGCGCAAAAATTTGCTGCACGATTCCCCTTGGGTCAGAAACAAAGGAAAATTAATCGTATGCTTAAATATTGATGTGCAGTGAGACAACTCCAAATGGCTGCTCCCAGACAATTGTCAATGGAGCATTTCAAGGGAAATCCAAGAGAATTGCCTGGCCCTGGCCCTGGCTCTGGCTCTGGGTCTGGCTCCTCGTGCGCATGAAGTGAATTTATTCGCGTAGGTCATTGCGCATTCAACTAATGCGGATTTCTGAGCAGACAACAAACAAAAAAAACAAAAAAGGGGAAAAAAACTAATGCTAAGTAGGGGTTAAGGGTAGGTTGGAGGGGCAAAGGGTAGCTTGGAGCATTGTTAAGCTAGTTGCTTGCACTCTGGCATTTTGAGCAGGTTTCATTTGCAGTTTTATTGTCATCATTATTCAGCGCAGTTGTGGCCGTTGTCACTGCTCTTGACTTGTTGGTTGCTTTTGTGGTTTCCCATGGTTTTCCAAACTGAGTTACTGAGGCAACAGTTACCGCTCCCTCAAACCCTCTGAGGTAAGATTTTCTGCATAATTTCAAGTTTATAGCTTGTCTTCAAGCTTAAACTGTTTTTGCACAATTTTCTGACTTGATTTTATACGATTCGCAAACTTTATTTGCATTTTAGGTAATAGCTGTGCTAACAAGTTCATAAAGTTATTAAACAGAACTTGAACTTAAATTGAATATCATAAACGTTTAACAGTACTCTGTCCCCTTTCTGATTAGGCAACACTAAACAATTCTAGCCATAAATAGGATGGTGATTATTTATGTGGTCACACTGGTGGTCGCACAGTCATTAGCGTTTATATTCCTGTGGGTGTGGCTGCCACAAATGGCTATTAAAAATGTGCATTTTAAAGCAGCAAGTGGAGCGCGCAACTGTTGCATAAGCTGTTGCACGTAAGACCCAACATTTACACAGCAGCTTTCGTCCTGTCATTCCGGATCAGCTTGCATTTGCTGCTGGCAGCTCTTGCGTTGCTTTTTTATGTCATTTTTGTATCCTCTTTTCGTGTTGCGTGCTTTATTCATAAAATTTGCATTTTGCTTAACATTGAAATGAATTTAATTTGTGGTTTACATGCGAGCTTATCAAATTATTTGCGTTTAATGCGGCTTAATTGAAATGTAAACATAAAATATTTGCTAACCACATTGCGTATACGTAATCTGACTACGTTTAACCCAAAATAAAATTATGCTAAATTATCTGAAAGCCTGCGTAGCATGCACGAGCGAGAGAACGAGGGCAATAAACAAGCTTTGACATTTGAGTTTGACAGTTTTGTGGCAAATCACGCTGAGTGGCAAATTGAGTGGCAATCGACATCAAATGGAAAATTTTCTTAGGGGAATGTCAGACTGACACTGACGCCCATCAAATATGTATGCTGAAAGCGAGCCCCAAAGTAATTAGGATCAAATCCTGCTAATTTTACCCAAAATTTGTTACAAAACGCAAACGCAAACGCAAATCGTTGTTTTCGCCAGCATGTGAAAAGTAACTTAAATTATCATTTTTACTTGTACTCCGAAATGACCGTCATTTTACACATCATTAGTCCGTTTTATTTTGCCAATTTTCAGTTGTTTCGGCCCGCATGTGCGACATTTTCTACATTTTCCACACTCGACTGAATCGCGTATATACACTTATTCATCTTTTTTTATTATTACCAGTTTTTCATACACTTTTCGTCCATATTTTTGGCAGTTTTTTCAATATTTTTCTTCGTTTTCTGTATGCATTGGGCGTATTCCACGTGCTGCAGGAATTTGGTTGCTGGAAACTCCCTCTAAAAACTGGTACGGCCCATAGCCCGGGGCCCGGATCATTGAGGTGCCTGTCAGCTTAATTGGCATTTCGATATGACAGCTACGTTGTTGGGATGGCTCTCGGTTTGGGTTAGGGATTGGGTTTTGGGCTTGGGCTTGGGCTTGGGCCCAAAATCTAAATCAAATTCGTTGCGCTTGTGATTCACACCCTTGTGGCAAACCAGGTTAGTTTCATGGACGCTCGCAAAATACCCTTTAATACAGAGTTGCATATAGTTCTCTTTCTCTCTGCTCATCTCTCTTGAGGCTTATATAATTAAGTAGTCTCCGATCTGATTTATTTAATTTTATACGCCTGCAACGAGGGAAGAGCAATTTGTATCATCCCTTGTCGTAATCTATCAGTTAATATAATACGGCAGATAATATATACGGCGTATCATCTGCGAGGGTATTTTTTAAATATATATTCTTAATTAACCGGATGTGGGGCCATTTCAACACTTTGTTATAACATCAAAATTTAATCCCTATAATAAGTATTCCGCTTTGTCGCAAAAATTTGTTGTTGTTTTTCTTGTCTTCCCTGTGTTTTTATTCCTGCATTTTTTTCGTATTTTTCACAATCAAGCTAATTGTAATTTATAGCGGCACGCGGTTCCTTTGAGGTGGTAGACGAAAATAGAATTAAGTTAAATTTAATGAGCTTGCTTGGGTTCAGCTCAACGCTCAACGCTCCTTCCGCCTTCAAGATTGCGTTCTTCTTTCATCCTGACGAGCCCCTCTGCCGGGCCTTACACTCTCTTGTTTACATGCAAACAAAAATATATTTAGACTCTTAGATAAAGACTTTGGTGCGAAGTGCCTGGGTGACTTAACATCTATCTGGAAGCTTCCTTCGTGGGTTGGTTGGTTGGTTGGTTGCCTGTGCAAAAATATAATATATTTACTCTCTTGAAATTTTCTGTGTTTTTGTATTTTCGTATTTGACGTGGGTTGATCTTTTGGGTAAATATTTATTTGACTTTCCCGAATGTCTGTTTTAATTTAAAATTTAATCAAATTTAGCCATTTTTGTTAAAAACAAAAGTTTTACCATGTGCTGGGTAATTATCTAGAGTAGGTTTCTTTAAAGGCCTTTAAAATCTAGAATATATACAGCTTCAACTGAATTGTGGAATATTTATATGTATATTTTTGTTTAAATTTCAATATAAAATGCTTGAATCAGTTATTTTTTATGATATTACGGATAGAACCTATGTTTTGAAGTTTTTCTAGTGTTCTTTCAGAACGTTCGATCTAGATTATGCTTAAAAGCTGATTATCAGCTCGTTAACAGTTGCTTAACAGGCACCTAACAGCGTTCTAGTAGTTGCTTAACAGACAACTAACAGACACTGCAGAGTGTAGGCTTATGAGTAAAAGAAATGAACAGAACAGTCAGACAAACAGATAACAGAAAATGTTAAAGTTAAGCACAGGCGAGAAAGGGAGGCATATATTGCATATTGATACAAGATAAAAGCAGGTAGAAAGGGATAAGCCTAGTTTTATCATCGATTTGGTGCTTGTTGAAGCTGAAGTTTGTGACGTCAGTAAATTACTTAATATAAATAAATCGTTAAATCACAGCTTAATAATTATATATAAAACTTACATACACACACACACAGACACACATTAACACACGCACAACTTGTACTTTGTGTCGCTTTAAGACTGAATATTTTGTTGAAAATTCTCGAAAATTCACATTTGCCTTTGTGTCTCTGTCCATGTGCACTTTTGTAGTTTATCAATAAAAAAAATAGTATAATAAAAATTTGATTAAACGAAGTGAAATTAAATTAATAAACGTTTGTTTTAACAAGTATTTAATTCATATTGTATTTGTACAATTCTGTATACTTTCTTTCTTTATGCTCTTTTTTCTTACTCTAACCGCCATCATTGTAATATATTAAAACGACATAAAACAAAAAACCCAAATAATAATAACATGAATAATACCCAATATTTAACTCCAAAAACAAAAACAAAAATCAAAAATCCATCGCTTGTGTATGCGTCCATAATAAAATTGAAATTGTTCTGTTGCGACTCTGTAAGTTTTTGCCCTTACAGCTGCACTCCTGGGCGCTAGATTCCGTGCCGGCTCCAATGCCGGCATGCTGGGATTAGGCGGCCTGCCCGGACTGGGTGGGCCCCCGTCTGGTGAGGGCGGCGATGCAGACGCTGGTGAAGGCAACAATTTGGATGTACCTGCCGGCTGTAATATGGGACGACGTCGTAGTCGAGCGGTTCTATATCAGCTATCTGGGCATTACAAGCCCGAAAAGGGCGGTGTCAAGACCAAATTGAAGCTCGGCAATGTGAGTAACTCACGCGGAAAACCCAACAAACCCAAACCCAACAAAAACAACAACAACAGCCACAGGAGCGGCAAAGTGGTTTGCCACCGACAATTTCAATTAAGCGTGAGGTGCTTTAAAAGCAGCTTTTGTAGTTGTTGTTTTTGTTGCTTGAGAAGATTTGGTACCGGTTCCGCATACTCTACACTATACCATTAATTGAATTAAAGAAAAAGGTTTTAACGGTCCATATATAGAGATGAGCGATATATGCGTAACGATTACTTGTCACGAGTAATTAGTTGAGAAGTGATCCCTTAAAAGGTTGAAAATCACAGTTCACACTTATTCTTGCTCACAGTCACAGAAACGGTCACACCGACGCTCATCTCTAGGACCAATGCGTCAATCTGTGTGCATTTCAGCTTAATCCTTAAGCCTTTTGCGCGCCGCATTCAATCGAAATTAATTTTTGATGTTTCACCCTTTTATTCCTTTTGGGTATATTTTTTGCTTCCTGTTTTTGTGTAGAACTTTATGCATTCAACTGAGGCTCCATTTCCCGAGTATAAAACGCAATCGATAAAAAAGTCACGCTTGATTTTACCCCATTATGGAGTTTTCAAAGGCATCTGGGATTGGATCATTTTGGTGGCCACCTTCTATGTGGCATTGATGGTGCCCTACAACGCGGCATTTGCTAAAGCGGATCGTCAGACTATGGTCTCAGATGTCATTGTCGAAGCTCTTTTCATTGTCGGTAAGTACATAATGATAATGATGTTCATAATAATGTTGTTGTTGATGATGATGAGGAATTGTTATCCTTTCATTTTGTATTTCTGCCCAGTTGATTTTTTGTTACATTTAAAGGTACAATATGAAAGGTAAACCCACTCATATATATCATAATCATCATCATCATCATCATCATCATCATCGTTGTGGTCTCTGAGTCCAAATTCAATTTTGTACGTATGTTGGAAATATGGAAGCTTAGTTTTATTCCTCTGCGTCGCCTGCGCTCTATTTGCCCTTTACTTTATTGCTGCTCCTTTTCTTTTTCTCTTATTTACAGATATTTTATTGAATTTTCGCACAACCTTTGTGTCCCGCAAAGGTGAGGTCGTCTCCAATTCCAAGCAGATTGCCATCAATTACTTTCGTGGCTGGTTTGCCCTGGACTTGCTGGCTGCCCTACCATTTGATCATCTCTATGCTTCCGACTTGTACGACGGCGAGGTGAGTAATTGTTTTTCAATTATTTCAGCCCTTTTAACACAACATTTTTGCCATCAAATATTCATGCTTTATTTGCATACCCCAAAAGATTCTCAGGTGTGAAAGTTGTGCTTCATGTGTGATAAATTCTGTGGGCTGAAATTCAAATGTCGTAAGGCTGAGGCTAAAATTGGCCGCAAAGAATTGTCTTGCTTGAGTTGAGCTACTGTTATTTATAGTAATCGCTTCGACTCGGTTTTCCAACCAGCCGGAAATTGGTTTTACTTGTTTGTATGAATAAACAATTGAATATCAAATCGACTCAGGATATTCACTTTTAGTTCATGCAGTCATACTCTTACTTAGGCCCATAAGGTTTCGTTTTGCAAACTGAGGATGTCCTTTTGCTGTCTTTCAATCAATTACTTAAGCTTTTCACAGTCTACGTCAAATTGGAAAATTGGCTCGACAATCATTGAGATATGCTTTTAATTGGCTCAGCTAATTGATAATAATTGGTAATAAGAAAAGCAATTGGCCTTAAATTGCTTAATCGCTGGGAAATTCTCCGAGTTTCCGGACTTTTCTTGTGCAAGTTAGAAAATACAAAGAAAGTTTCACCCTAGTTGCAATTGGCTAGAGAAGTTTTCTTTTTAGTTTTTCATTAACTATTTCCACACTATTAAAAAGCCAAGTCTGCTTGCTTAACCTCTCGGTGCGTAGGAATAAAATATTTAAGCCAAATTCCAAGTGGTAAATAGCATTAAGAGATTTGCATAAAACTTTTAAGTCGCATGCATAATGCATACTCGAGTTTATCTTCCTGTTTCTCTTCTTGTTTTGTGAATGAAAATGACTGAGTGAATTTTCAGCTTGAGTGCGAAATTCTATGCAAATTAAAGACTTTCGCACATTTTAATTAAGTTTTATGTGCATATTCAGAGCTTTGATGACAGTCAAACAGAACAGAGTTTTTCATCATATTTATTTTGGCGCTTAAGCTGCTTTACTCTACTCGCACTCGTCCTGGCAAAGTGGAATCCTTTTTGAGTGCACTTCACGCTCATCAAGCGGATTACAGTCGTGTCCTGCCGCGATTCTCGGTCACTGTCAACGAGTATAATTGTAAGCTAAGTAGGCAGATGCCGTCTCTACTATTTCTATCTCTATTTCTGTCACTGTCTCTATGTCTGTCTCTCTTGCAATTATCCTGTTTGACCCAAATGTGCATCAAATGTAATTGACCCCGAAAAAATAGTGTTTTTTGTCGTAATCCGCTTGCATGAAGGACTTAAAAGCGACAGGCACCGCAGAGTGACATAGCCAGAGGGAGAGAGAGAATGAGAGAGAGAGAGAGAGAGAGAGGCTGCTGCTTTTTTTAGTGGCAGCCTAGACAACCTTTGACATTTTATGCTGAAATGGCTAGAAAACGTTTAAGCTCAAACTTTGTTGCTATCTGAAAATAGTTCGGGCAATAAAATATTTAAGACCCTGATAGGAATCAGGTTTATATATAACATATATGTATACATTACTTTAGTCACAATTTGATGAAATGTTTCCTTCTTTTTTGTTCTTTTTGCAAGTAACTTTTTGCTTACTGCAAATTGATAAAATAAATAAGAACAGCCAAAATTTCAAGGACTCTATCTTGTTTTCCTTCAGCTTATTACTTTTATCTAGAATTTTGACTGGTTTGGAAAGTAACTTTTGCCAAGACTTTTTGCAGACATAAAAACTTTGCCTTTTAATGTTATTCGCTACATAAAATTACTTTTGAAAACGGAAATGCCGACCTTATGGCAGACGCGTACCTGGCTTAAAGCTACTAACTGGGCTCAGCTTCTGGCGTAGTAACTCTGACTGATGTTTCAAGTACTTTTAGAATTTGGTTTTGTTTCTCTTCTCCTTATTCTCTTTTTTTTTTGCTCCTTGTTGAGTTGCTGACGAACTCATCTTAACTTGAAGTGGTCAACGTTGTCGTCGCGTTGATTGTCTGCTCGAAGACAGAGAGACAGAAAGAGAGAGAGAGAGAGAGAGGAAATGCTAAGTAGAATCTGCTGTCGGTGGACATTTTAAGGATCTTTTTATGTTGCTTAAGTTGCTATTTTTTATTTTCTTTACTTCTCGTCGATAAAATTATGCAAAAATATTTCAAAGTCTCTTTCAATCGATTTCATGCATTGTCCTGACTCTAAGCCCAAGTTTTGCTTGCTGCGTTTTATTTCCAGCTTCCTGCTTCGCTTTTATTCCGATTAAATCAAATGCGTTTAAGCTGACTCGTCGACTACGACAGCACGGCTTTCAAATATACCCGTACCACACCTCTAATTGGGCTATCCTAGGTCTTCAGTAAGGTCTGATTGGAGTAGTCGTTGCATCTAGTCGCCTCAAGGCTAGTGCTGGCAAATCTGAGTCAGGCAATCCCAAGAGTAGCAAAATCCTTGAAATGGATTGCATAATCTTTGTCTGTCTATACATATACATACTAACATATATATGTATATATGTATACTGATTCCTGGCTAAATATATCTTGAGGCTAAGAGAAAAATAACTTAGCAAATCTCGGCATGTGTTAAGCTGTTTAATGCTTCATTTCGGCGCCATTAAAAGATTTCGTTTTATAAAACTTTAATGTGTTCCAATTATAAGTCCAACAAGGACTCTCTCTTTCTCTCTCTCTCTCTCTCTGTCTCTGTCTGTGTTTGCTTGTAGCTTAGAACTTCTTAACATAAGTAGCAAAACAAGTAAAGAAGAAAAGTCATTGATAATTTTTTTGATTTAAGAACTTTTGAAACCTAAGCTCATATTTAGTCATCCATATTTTGCTTTGGGGGTTTCTCTTTTATTTTTTTAAGCTAATTTTTTATTTTTCTTGGCGAACTTTGAGTGCTTCAGTCGCCTCCGCTGCTGCTCTTGCTCTTCCAGCATACCAATTTTCTGCTAATGCACTAGAAACTTTACATATTTAGTTTATTTCAAAGTTTTTAATTATCTTTGAGACCCAAAAAGTCGGCAACAGCTTGGCCAACGGAAGCGGAAGTTGCCATGACAGTCAAGTTGCTTGTTGTTTTTCTCGCTGTACGCGACAAAGTAAACAAAATGTGAACGGGAAGCGCAAGAACTTTAATAAAAGACAACGCACATTGAAAGTGGAAGAAAAACTCAAAGAAAAGCGAAAGCGCAGTGTAAATTGCAACATGAATTACATTTTCCTCCTAACAGTAGACAAACACACCAACACATACACTCACACAGATACAGATACAGACATATATACAGCTAAGTATACCCATGCGTTGTGGAAAAGTAAGAAAGAAAATCCTTACAAAAGCAAAAGCTGCTATTGTGCCGCCATTCTTAAAGCAACAACGTCTCAACATGTTTTCCTGTCTGTTCATCTGTCTGTCCCTTCATGTTTTCTATACACCCTGTACCTAAGCATAAGTAAGAAGAGTATTATAACAAGGTTTTACCATAAGAAAATAATAAGTGTATCTGCAGACAGTCTGCTTGAAAGCGGCTTAACTACAATATGTGCTTCAGTCAGTTACTTTCATACACAGTTCGACTTGTATATCAGCTACAGTTCAAATTTGGCTTGTAATCTTTAATACAGCTCAGAATCTTAACAGCGACTTAACAGAATCTGAAGAATGATTAAAATATATAAGAAATTGCTTGAAAATACTGTCGACTTGATATACGTAGCGTCAAGTGATAAATGAAGATATTTGGCGACGTCATTTCATTCAAACAAGTGTGACCGTACGCTCATTATAACCTAATTAACACAGACGCTACTTAACAGAAGAGTTAACAGAGCATAACTGAGCTTAACATAGCACTGGCTTCTTGGACTGCAGAGCGTATCCCACGCGCGTTACATGTTTAGAAGAGATTTAACTGATATATATCTTACTCTATAGAGCATCTACAAGTCGGTTACTATTTATTTTCAAGTAGTTTTCTGTCTGTGCTTGTTATTGCAGGCTTTAAATGTCTTGGCACGGATGCTTGACAGCCGCGACGCGTTTTCCTCTTTCGGCTGCGTTTATTGAATCTGCTGCAAGGCTGTTGTTGCAAGTAAAACGCTTAGACCGCATATTTTCTTCTTCATCTTATTCTTCTTCTTTATGGTGTTCTTCCTCTTTTCCGCTGCAAGCGTAGACTGTGTCCATTTTGAAAATGGCGCCTCGTCAGCTCCTTAAGCATATTCCTTTTTATTACTTTTAATCATAAAAATATATAATCTTCTATATATATAAGGATAAATTGCCAGGCGGCATTAAAGTAACTGATTTAATGCAATGTGGGGTTAAATGGCAGTGTTAACCTTCAATTTACACAACTGCCTTGGCTTTTGAGGGTCTTTTTGCTAAGCTTGTTTATGTTTACATTTAGGCTTCTTGTTTTATTTTTTTTTTTGATGATGACAGGCTCTTTGATTTTTTATTTAACTATCCCTTTTCGGCTGGGTTTGATGTGGGGACGGAAGTTGTAACATTCCAAAGGACAGGAAATTGTAATGCGCATCGAAATGGCTAATAAATGGGCATGTGTCAAACTCTTTTTCCTCTCACTTTGTTTGACTAATGAAATTTACGCCCCAAAAAGTAGGCAACGTAATTTGAGCAAACAATTTGGTTGAAAATTACTTTAACAGGGGGCCAACTGCCATTAGCTACTATGAAAAACTTAGTTATTTATTCAACGTTTTTTAAAGCTTGTAACAAATTTTGGTAACTCTAAAACTCAATTTTTGTTTGGCTTTTTTTATACCCCGCAAATGTTAAAGGGAATATTTATTTAACTTTAATTTAGAGTTGACTTCAAGCTGACGACTAAAGGTCGAAAATTTAATTGTAAAAGGGAAAAAAAAGCATAAATTTAGATTAAAAGTGTTAAAGGTAAAGTTTAAAGTGAGAAAGAAAGGAAGAATTACCTTTAGTCTGTAAATTTGGTTTCTTTATGAAGTCTGATTAATGGCAGATATATATATCATTCTAGGACCACATAAAAGTAACTCCACAGAGGAAGAAAGTCTTCATCTAAATATATGCATAGGATTATTTCAGTTCTACCAGATGGAAAGGGTATTCCCTGGTTGAACACGCTCGACGAAAACTTTCTTATTTGATTTTTGTGGTGCAAATAAAGCTTGAAACTTGTCGTGTTGTGCGCTATATTTTTTTTCTTTTTGTCTGTGTGTGTGTGTTGTTTTGATGTGTCTATGCTATGGCTTGGCTTTTAACAATGTATCTTGTTTCTCTATGGACAGGAATCACACATTCATCTTGTCAAATTGACGCGTCTGTTGCGCCTGGCGAGGCTATTGCAAAAAATTGATCGATATTCCCAGCATACGGCCATGATTTTGACTCTACTGATGTTTTCATTCACGCTTGCGGCTCACTGGCTCGCCTGCATCTGGTATGTCATCGCTGTGAAGGAGTACGAGTGGTTTCCCGAGAGCAACATTGGTGAGTAGCAGGGACCCCTCTATGGATATATGGATGGATGGATGGGTGGATGGAGGCGTAAATAGATGGATGGGTGGATTGTTAGATGGATAGTTGGGTGGGAGTGGGAGTGGGAGTGGGGGTTAGTTGGAATAGTTGGAGGACTAGCAGAAACCAAGGTCATCATCATCAGGAAGAACACATTGCCACCCTTTTCATATGTATGATATATACACGAGTGTGTGTCTCTGTGTGAGTGTGCGTGTGTATGTGTTAGTTGGACAGTAATTTGGTTAGTTTGCCGCCGGCGTTGATTGTGTTTGCCTGGCTCGTCAAACGCCGAATGAAATTGTTGCCTTGCCCCTGCAAACAACCAACCTCCAGAGACCGCTCAGCAGCACCTGTAACACACACACACGCATACACACACACACACACAGTAAAGTTTAAAGCAGCTCAGGTGTGAAGGGAAATTGACGGCTATTAGCGAATTCATATGATAAAGTTTGCAGCAAACTTGAATACAAAAACATTAAATTAGCGTTTATTGTGATTCAAATATTTGTTTGCGGTTACCAAAAGTTTTCATTGTTATCTTGCATACAGTATACCCTAGGCCTAGATAAAGAAAGGGTATATATTTTGGATTACTTTTCCTTGAAACACAACCCCAGTTATGTCTATAGAGTATTTCAGTTTCAGTATCTGTTGCTCAAGCATTCTACAAGCTCAGCGTTTATGTAAGCATTATGGAAAGCGTATTCCCTTGGTGTATTGTAATATTTACCGCTCATTCAATGGCAACTTAGTCCAACCCAAGTTGAATCACATACAAAAGCAACAAATTGCCAGTTAGATTTCACATCAATATGCTGCGAACATGATACATTTAATGCTCGTACGCCTAGCCTGGCTGACAGAGCGAGAGAGCAAGTTGTTAGCAAGAAAGTTCAGAAACTTCCATTTACCATTTAAAGCTCTTGACGTTTGACGTTTGGCCTTTGGCATTTTGGCCTAAGCAGTGCCGGATTTGACACGCTTCATGTCCGTGGGCTCTGACAGCTTACCGACTGATACTCTCTCTGAAAGTCGGACAGCCAGACAGCATCAGGACATCGGGACAGGATAAGGACAAAGTTTCGGTTGAACTCATTGTCAGTTTAATAAGCGACTGAATTACAAATAAGAATATGTCTCTATGCCTCGTGACACATGTGCCTGATTTATTTTTTTATTTTATTTTATTTTTATTTATTTAATGTCAACTATTAGCAGTCGACCAGAAAATTACAATTTTTAATAAAAATTAAAATTTAAAATATATTTTAAATTTAGAATGAAATAATTAAGTAAAAAATTAAATTTAAATTTAATATCTGGGGTGTTCAAAATAAGAATATTAAATGATCCAACATTTGTTGCGAGGATTGGGAAAACCCCAGAAAAACCCAATCAGATCACTGTTATTAGTAATAAAAATTAGTGCAAGTTACTACGTGCTAAAAGTTAAGAATATGGTTCTTAATCGTATCAAAAGAGGACTCTGAGTTGAAGACTCGGAAAAGTCTGTTATAGTCAACACAGAGAACTCGAAAAGGTTCATGCAGAGAGTAGCGTTAGTATTACAAGTATTTAGAGAAATCGGTGTAAAGTTACGAGTACGTCTCAAAGGTACAGAAAAGTTAATTTGGCTCAATAGTAGAGATGAGTCAATTTTGCCAATTATTAATTTGTGTAAAAATAGAACTCCCAACATCATGCGACGGTTAGTAAGAGATGGGAGGTTAATTAATTGCAATCTACTGTGGTATGGAGGCAAATCAGTACCTGGAACCCAGTTAAAGCCGCGAAGAGCAAAAGAAGAAACTTCTTTTGAACAGACTCAATTCTGTCTTGGTGTACCGAATATTGAGGGGACCACACACAAGATCCGTATTCCAGAATAGGCCGAACAAGTGAAGTATATAGCAGCTTAGTCGTATAAGGGTCGTCGAATTCCTTAGACCATCGTTTGATAAATCCAAGAGATTGAGTCGCCTTGTTGACTGTAAGCGCGATATGTTTGTCAAATTTTAATCTATGATCGGAAGAATTCCCAAATCGGTGACACAGTCTAATCTCTCAAGAGAAATCCGGTCGAGCATGTAATTAAATGGTGAGGCGTGCTTCTATAGAATGACATAACCTTACATTTAGAGCAATTCAGAAACAACAAGTTGCATTTACACCAGAGCAAAAAGCAAATCCAGGTTCCGATTGCAATAAATAAGGAGAGTTTTTGTCATTATAAGATAAGCACAGCTTCACATCATCGGCGTACATTAGTACATGGGAGTGAAGGAAAATAGACGGGAGATCATTAATAAATAAATTAAAAAGTAAAGGCCCAAGGTGGCTACCCTGGGGTACACCAGAGGTAACAAAAACAGGTTTAGACAGTGAGGATTTAAAGAGAACTTTTTGGGTTCTACAAGAAAGATATTCGGAAATCCACATAAGAAGGCTGTGTGGAAATCCGAAACTAAACAAAGTTATATATCTCCCTTTCTTCTACTTTCTACTTTCAACTTTCTTTCCCTTCTCCTCTGCGTGTCCTATTAAAATCTTCAAGTCCTGTTTACAGGTTGGCTGCAGCTGCTCGCCGAGAGAAAACGCTTCTGTCGCCATACTGACAACGGCTGAAACCTACTCCACCGCGTTATATTTCACCTTCACCAGTCTCACATCCGTGGGCTTCGGCAATGTCTCGGCAAATACCACCGCCGAGAAGGTCTTTACCATTATAATGATGTTAATTGGCGGTACGTATACCTCGCCCTGTAATCAAACACAACTCAATCTAACTCTCAACTATCTAATGTCACCCTCAGCCCTTATGCATGCCGTGGTCTTTGGTAATGTGACAGCCATTATACAACGCATGTACTCACGTCGATCCCTGTACGAGAGTAAGTGGCGGGATCTGAAGGACTTCGTGGCATTGCATAATGTAAGTATTACGTACTAAGGCAGTAAATAAACCTGTAAGGTATATAGAAATCCGTGTGAAAAGTTTTGTACTACGCACATGTTTTGCGAAATTGCTCGCACGTTGGGCGCCAATATACAAAATATACAAATATGGCTTAAAAACTTTTAGCCAACATTCAAAACATTCTTTGTCCTGTTGCTGTGGTTCCCTTTGTCTGTTGCCCCACGTGGAGCGGCAAATCAAGTTGAACTTATAAATTTTAGTTTTTATTTCGTTGTATTTCGCATGCTGTTTCCATGCCATTATTTCTGCAATGCAAACCCTATCGAGTATACCAAATTGGCACTTGGTCGTGATAACCTCATCAAGAGTCGATTGTCGATGGTGAAACCGCAATGTGTCCCTGGCATACGAAATGAATTTTTGCTGCCAACTGTGCGGATATACGACAAGTTTATGCTTGTGCATGCTGCATGCCGCATGCCGCGCGGGGTTTCAACTTCAAGTGTGCACTCAGTTTTATTGGAATGCAGAACACATTTGCCATATGCCACGCAACGTTAGGCAGCAGCAGCAGCAGCTAGATTAAGAGGCAAGGCCATATCCGAAGGTCTGGCTAGAGATCCTAGCTTCAAGACGTGCCTCGTGCCTCAACCTGTTGATGCCGCAATGCTGCAGGCGCATATAAAACGAGTACGAGTGCAACTTCTGAAGGCTCCATTAGGCAGCTGCCAACTTGATGCCACATTCATGGCTTTCGCTCCAGTCCACGTGGCGTAATTAAGTGCATTTGTGTATGAATAAAGTGCAGTGCATGCACGTAAAAAGCGGTAGAGAAACTCATTAGTCGGCTTTGTCATAAAAGAAGATCCATAATAATTATTCTTTATATGTGTTTTTCCTTTGTTTGATTCACAGATGCCGAAGGAGCTTAAGCAACGCATCGAGGACTACTTTCAAACTTCTTGGTCGCTCAGCCATGGCATTGACATCTACGAGGTAAAGTATGAGTTCAATCACGAGCATGTCTGCATGGGTAAATCAATTCATGAATATATTCGAGTTTCTTCAGAATGCAAACATAAAAGTTATCCAAAGTTCTCTGTTGCATACTCTCGCTCCAATGGAATCCTCATGTATCTGGCCTTTAATTAAGCAAATGCCTGTTGGGTTTCTCATATCTCTATAAATCAAATACATTTACCTCTCTGTCTGTTTCTCTGTGGCAAGCTGTGTGTGTGTGTGTGTGTGTGTGTGTGCATGTCGGCTGTTCGCTTATGTGACTTATTGATTGGCAGTGATTGAATCCCCTTGGATACGTGTAGCAGTTCGTCCAGTTGCCAGCAGAGGTAATATGCAGAGATTAAAGCGAATATCTGCACATTTGCGAGAAGAGCTTCGCAAGCTTCTGGAAGCTCAGCTTACTGATTAAAGGATGTATACGCAGTGCTCTCATTGCAAAGAGTTGTGCTCGCGATTTTCATGATAATCCTCTGAAATAAGTTAAACCTTAATAAGTAGTCTTAAGCTTCGCTCGAACTGTTGCAGCGACCCTCGCAACTGCCTGCATGTTGTGCATGGCCTGATGAGATAGCAGACAGTCATTGCAAAGTTTAAATTGAATATCAAGTTACATAAATCCGCATTGAGTATTTATTTAAGCAGAAGAATTGTCTTCATTTACGTGCAGCTTAATTGAAATAAAGTAAATTCTGTATGTGTGCACACACACACACACACACAGAGGGTTGTTTATTTCTTTTTCGATAATAATACAACACACAGTGGGAAAGCAATCATCATGCTACCATGTTGTTCTTGGGTCATTAAAACTGGCCCCAGCAGGAGGTAAATCCATTTAACTTCAAGTTCAACTTGTATTGAAATACAAAAGTTGTGCGGAAACTTGCGTAGAAAAGTTGTTGCATAAAGTGTTGCATGAGTTGCATGAACTGTGCGGATTCGGCAACCAAACGCTAATTGCCATTACCATAACAAAAGTTTAATGAATCATTTTGTTTTACAATTTTCTACTGCAATTCTGTTGCCACTAGCAACAAATTAATCAACGCATTTCTTTGGCTTCTGGTTTTTAGCCCTTGTTCACATCAAATGGTCTGAGCCTTTGAAGTTGGCTAACAGCAACCGTTTAGACTGCTGCCAGTATCAGTGCCAGTCATTGCTGAAGCTCTTCACTCTCTGACAGGCATATGTACACAGTACGTTTGAAATCCAATGGGATAGTCCAGGCATTAGGCAGTTTGAGCGTCCTGCCCCAAAGGGCTTAGGTAGGGCCTAAAACTTGTCTAATTAATTTCGGCTTGCAACCGTTTGAGCGAGTGTACTATTTCCTACTTTCTCCACAAGCAAACAAATGTTCTTTGTTGTGTCCTGGAATTTTGAGTGAAAAGTCGGTTTATGTAGCTTAAAACATGTTCAAACTGCCTTCAGCCATTCATGTACTCGTTTACATGTCTAAACGAATATAATAGGCGCCTCAACGAGCTTCAAATGTTTGAAATTTATGGATTATATTCAGAGACAGAACTAAATTTATAGAGTACGAATTTAAGATACACTGGCTTTAGTTTGATGTACCCTCGACTCTTCTGATGAAATGAATGTCTGCTGTTCATATTTACCTTAGATTCGAGGATTAAAATTGCAAACTTCGTAACTCTGTTAAAGCCTTTTTACTCGCTTAAAGCTAATTTTGAGTTTTAGTTACAGATTGTGGAAAAGGTTCATTTGAAATATAAAGTAGGAAATGTTTTATTAGAAGTAATGGGATTTCGCTTGAAAATGTGTTTAAATCAAAATTAATTAAGTTACATTGAAAACATGAGTAATTGCCTAGCCACTCATAAGCACACTCAACACACACTCAACACACACACAACATGAACTAAGTTGCCAGTTGCCTGGCAGTAAATTAAATTGTTAATTTATTGCGCATGGAAATGAACAGAGAAAAATGTCAGAACCTGTTGTCCCCCTTTAGTGTCCTGCCCTGGGAGTACTTAAATAGTTAGCGAGTATTCATTGAGTTGGCGTGTTTTCGCGTTATTTTCAAAACAACATTTGGGCCAGACACATGAAACGCCCTTCGTTTAGTTGGCCTGCCTCTGTGTGCCGCTGTTGGCCAAGTTTTTGGCCAGTGCATGCAATTAATGTAAATATATGTTATATTTTACACTTCTTTGCATTTAGTGGTTATGTGTGCGCCCTTGGAAATACACACACAAAAACACCCGCGCAACCACATAAATAACAATCTCTTGTTGCCCTGCGGGTAAAAGTTCCATTTAAGAGCGAATAAGTAAATATCCACAGCATACTCGTAAAACTTTTGAATATTTAAGTTAGTTTTACTGACAATTTGGAATTGGTAACGAGATACATTTTTGCCTATGTCAATTTGAATAATTGCCAAAGTGGTAAAACAGAAACATGTTCAGTTTCCATTCACAAACGAAATACATTTAACTAGTTCTAGCACATAGTTTTGTGGCATAAACGAACCTAAAATTGCGCAACGAATTCAATAGAATTTCCAATTAAAACTTAACTCGGCCACTCGACCTTTCTCTCCATTGTTCCTCCTGCCAGTAGAAAGTTTGCGGCCAACATAAAATGCATATATCAAATATATTTGTTGGAATTTTAAAATGAATAATGATATCGAATAACCACTGCACATTGTGATTCGCATGAAAACCATATTTGCACTCAATTATGCTGAAAAGTATCATGAAAAGAACTAAATTAACTTTTAATTTGAAATTCACCTCATAACAATTGGAATATTTATTTCACATATTTGCATATAATAAATTGCACATCATTTTTGATTTAAGTTGTCTGCAGTGAAGCCTTTTAAGTTAACTGGTTGAAGGGAGAGACGAATAGTTCGCAGTTTGAGATCATAAAGCATGACTTTAATATGTTAGTACGAGATGCATATGGTGTCAATAGGCGCCATTTTAAGTGACCAATAGCAGAGCCTGCTTAACATACAAAAATTGCTTAACAGAGGGCAGCTAGCTTAACATAGCAGAGCTAGCTTAACATAGCAGAGCTAACTTAACATAGCAGAGGTAACTTAACATAGCAGAGCTAGCTTACCATAGCAGAGCTACCTTAACATAGCTGAGCTAGCTTAACATAGCAGAGCAAACTTAACATAGCAGAGGTAGCTTAACATAGCAGACCTGACTTAACATAAATTAGCTGATAATAAAGCAAAATCTGACAAGCCTTTAAAGATTATCTTAAAAAATGATTTGTATATAAAAAATTTTTTTTTTTTGGCCACAGCGATTACTTTTCAATCTCCCCTCGCTTGTAGGTAGAATAACTCAATATTTATGCACTTTTTCTGCCTAAAGTAATATGGTGTTAAAGCCTTGTCAGAAGCCAACATTTTCTTGTTTACCTTCCAGTGTGTTTGTTTTCATATAAAGCCATTCAAATCATGTTCTTGTTCGCCGCAATTTTCTTATGTCAGTGCAAAATATTTATTTACGTATTTTGTTTATGGAATATTTTCAAACAAATTACGTTGGATATATGCACACATTTGAAAATAGCCAAACATTCGCTTACCGAAGGCAAGGGACATTCACATGTTCGAAAATAAATACCTTAAATACGGAGGAGTGTATACCCCCAGAGGTTTTTGTATGTCTCTGTCTGTGTGTGTATTTACGTGTCTGAGCAACAATGTAAGAAAATGGAAAATGAAAAATGGAAAAGGGAAATAAAATACAACCAGAGAACAAAATGTAAACAAACAAAATGCGAAAGCTTTTTCAATTTTCATATTAATCCTCTCAACAATTTGAAGCAAACCTTTGGGATGCTGCACGATAAACAAAAAATATTTACGAAAAATATATGGGGGAAAACGCAGAAGACAACGATATATATTTTACATGAACGACAGGAAAACTGCACATTTCCCTTAAGTTACATAGCATTGCCAAATATGAATATCCTTTCGTTTACAATTCAATTCAATTTGCACCTGTGGGTGTGTGTGGGTGTGTGTATTTGTGTGTGCTTTAAAGCATATGACAGTTTCGATTCCGCCACTTGACACTCGTGTTGACTTCTCTTTCCTGTTTATATCCTGTGCACCTGGGGACACAAAGTTTGTCTGATTTTCTTTATTTTCAGACTGAAAGTTTGAATATATTGGTCAATCTATAATCTATATATAAATATATATATATATATATCAATGTTCTAACTTTCTTGTATCAAACCCGTTTAAAGGACAACAGACTCTTGTTTAGATCAAAGAGAGAAGCTTATGCTCTGGCGCGACCTGTTTCTAGGGTAGCTTTTAGTCGCTTTCACTCACTCTTTCCCCCTCAATTTAGCATACCTACTGTTTTCTCATTCTCATCTTTATTTTATTCTTCTTTTCCTCCTTTCTTTGCAGACTTTGCGCGAATTTCCGGAGGAGCTGCGTGGCGATGTCTCCATGCATTTACATCGTGAAATATTACAGCTTCCGATATTCGAGGCAGCCTCACAGGTGCGTATATGAATTTCAATGTGTACATAAGATGTGTATGCGTGTGTGTGTGTTTGTGTGTGCTTGAGTGGGCTTCCCTTGTGCTTTTTATGCCGCCGCTGAGGGTCGGTGGATGGCGGCGCTTTAAAAGTCATACAACCCCCAAAACAAATGGACTTAAGATGTTGGATGGCAATGCGAAAGTAATCGACAGCTGACTTGGCCGTGGCAGTCAAAAGTCAAACGCTGGCTTAACAGCGAGCAGCAACACCCTCAAACACACACACACACACACAAAGACATATGAATACAGTTGGTCCTGGTCTCAGGTAAAAGTTTCAGTCAAAAACACTTAAATGATTTGCGCGTGTGTGTGGCCTTTTTGGTGCAAAATTTCAGCACGGCGGCGAGCGAAGCATGAAAATGGTTTTTGGGTAAACTTTTGGCCAAACAAGCAAGTAAAGGTAAAAGTAGAAAGTAGAAAGTAAATGAAGAAAGTGAAAAGTAAGGAAAGCAAATGCAACGGTGCGAGTTGTATATATACGATGCTTATCGTAGACGACAATGTCAATACCCTTGTCATTTGGCACACTAAACTTCAGAGCAGACACACTCACATATGTGTGTGGGTATACTTTATGTCTCTGTGTGTGTGTGTGTGTGTACCATTTGGGCCAAATGGTGCTAAAACTAAAGCACAAGCTGCTGTGTGCGGCTAGTGTAATTGATTTTCCAATTAAGCTTTACTTGCATTATGGCCCAGAGGTTCAATCCTCATAAAATTTCGCCAAACTTTCCGTTTTCCATTTTCATTTCGGGCAAGTTTTTGGCCAAGCTAAGAGCTACTTTATAGCCGATTCTTGAGCTCTAGTTAAGCTCTTAAAATTTCGAGAGAAACTCAAACATATGTTCGAAATTGCAAGAGGAATATTAAATTTTCTAAATTATTCGTCCACCTATAAAATATGAGTGTATATATAATAATTTATATATATATATACTTATATTCTACCTTGACTTCAGCATTTCGTTGACTTTGATTATTTGTTAGATGCTAAAAATTTTAAGCTGCTGCCGTAAAACCAGCTGCAAATGCAATTTGAGTAAAATAGTAAAACTCGACCGACAATATGCGAATACTGAGTGCAAACATTAATAAAGCTTATATACCGAGTATTGCAAACAAAAACCACTCAACGGCAAAATGTGCGCTTTAAGCCACTTTTCGTGGCAGCCGGTAACGAAGTTAGCTGCAAAGTCGAGTATAACAGGCAACAACGGGTAAAAACGTTGCCAATGGGGCCAATAAACAGCACTTCACACACTTCAGATGGTTCCGGGTAATACGCTAGCGATTTCTACGTGAAACATAAAAAAGCACGAATCGAGTAGCAAAAATATATAGTATATAATACGAGTTCTATATACTGATCTTATTGGAGCTTTTTGAAGAGGTTCCAACATCATTGTGAGTTATATGTGGACTATATATATAAATATTATCTGAATTTATTATATATAGAATACTATTTGTGATTATTTAATAGTTTAAATATAGATTAAAGCAAGTCAAAAGTCAATAAGTTTAAGTATGTTGAAATAGAACCAATAAGCGAAGCGTGCCAAAAGCTGAGTGATACGACACGCAACAGACCTGAGATATGTTTAGATTTTCTAAGATTTCTTTGCAGTTTTTTCATATTTTAAGTTAAGATCTCGTGCAACATCAGTCCAGAGTTAGGTTTATGCCTTTCTGGTTGTATATATATCTATATAATCATATCGCATATCACTTATATATATAACTTTTTATGGTAGATGGTAGTATGGAAGTATTTCATGGTAGAGCAAATGCTAAATATTGTTATATATGATTTATATGATTATTTTTTCATATATAGATTACGAATTGTGATTAGTCAATCATTAATAGTATAGAATTAAAGCAAGGCAAGAGTCGATTGGTTCAACTATGTTGAGAGTTGACTTAAAGAAACGAAATCAATATGCTAAACATGACAAAAGCTGAGTGCTACGACACTTCATTGTTTATTTTTTATAGAATTTATTTGCAGTTTCTAAACAATTGAAGTTAAGAAAGCATGCAGAATCAGTCCAGTGCTAAGTATATATATATAATATATATCTATCTGAACATATCACAAATCTTTTATATATTCTACTGAACATAAAAATAAACACTGCACGCTGTTGTCTCTAGCAGGAAGAAAGAGATTTGCAGTGTTCTGCGGCAAGGACAACCGTTGCGTTTAATGCTCCTTCTGACCAAAGAGAGAAAAGAAAAACTAAACTCAAATCTTATTTACGTACATTTGTCACAGTTGTGTTTATATTTGCTGTTCGTGTTCTTTCAGGGATGCCTCAAACTGTTGTCGCTGCATATAAAGACGAACTTCTGTGCACCCGGCGAATATCTAATACACAAAGGCGATGCACTCAACTATATATATTATCTGTGCAATGGCTCCATGGAGGTGATCAAAGACGACATGGTTGTTGCCATTTTGGGTGAGTACTCATCATGAGTTGCCAGTTCAAGTGTCAAATTCGAATAGTTCAAATAGTTCAAGTACTCTCGACTAGTTCGAGTTGCTTGTTTTGGCTGCCACTTGAGTGGCTGCCTTTAAGTTTCAAGTCGCGTTCGCTTTAATGGCCATGTTCCCATTTTGTTTATGTTGCAAGGCGTCTATTGAACTCATAAAAGTTCGTTAAGCTCGTTCCCCCTGTGCTCCTGTTCCTATTATTTTTCCTATGTTGGTCTTTTTCATTTGTACTTTAGTCAGGCATCTGTTTGTTTATTCATTCACGATGTTGCCTAGACAAATGGCTGCTATTTTTATGCTTATTGATTCTATATTCTGTTTAGCCTAGCAGCTGACCTTTCCCCCCTTCCTTTCTTTTCTCTCTCTCTACTTTTTTAAATACCTACACTCACACACGCCATACACACGATTAGGTAAGGGCGATCTAGTTGGCTCGGACATAAATGTGCATTTGGTTGCCACCAGTAACGGACAAATGACCGCCACCACCAACAGCGCTGGACAGGATGTTGTTGTGCGGAGCAGCAGCGACATAAAGGTACGTAATGACCCAATGACACGAGCTTAAACTGCCACTTAAACACCAATCAATTTTATTATGACCTTTAATAGTTATAAACCGCTCTGTAATTGTTTTGCGTTTTACTCTTAATTGACTTAGTTAAACGCAATTTATATTGGCTTAAACGTTTCCTGTGCTTTTGAGGTTTTTATCTGTTACTTTTAAAGAGTTTCAGCTTCTGCTGTTAACATTCAATGAAACTAGCTGGAAATGTTACTCAAAGAGTAAAAAGCAACTGATGATTGAAATGTGCTTTCAAAGGTCTCAGCAACTGCTCTGTTGATAACATTCAATGAAGATACCTGAAAGTCATACTCAAATAATCGAGTTAACCTTAAATAAGTTTCCGCTTTGAAGTTTAATGTGCTTTCAACGCTTTCAGCAACAACTCTTGCTGTGAAACTTAAGGAAAACTAGCTGAAAGTTATACTCTAAGAATCTAGTCTCAATTGAAGGGTTAGCTTTGTTCTGTAATGTGTTCTCATAGCTTTTAGAAAGATTCAATGACACCAGCTGAAAGTGACATATGAATAGCAGTAAATACTATACTTAAAGCTTTTAGACATGAGTTTGTTAACTTTCAAGGAACTAGCTGAAATATTAAGGATTATTCCCGCCTTCACTTAAAGCTGCAACTAAATATTTGCCTGCAAATGTTAACAAAGGATTAACTTTCTTTTCCATAGAGATTATTTAAAGCTTTCCAGCTGCATTCATACCGCTGGTTACTGTCACGTCTCGTGTCCCTTCTAATCCTAAGCTCTGCTCCTGTATTTAGACTGATGTCATTGAACTATATTTAGGTATCTAAAAGCCGTGGGAAGTTTATGTTTATGGCCCCTGGACAGTTGGAGGTCTTCCCTAGGCTGTATTTGTTTCTAGTTGCTGTTCGGTGGGGCCTGCAATTAAAAAGAATTTGTTTTTATGTCAAATTCCCTTTATGTTTCTTTGGCTTTTTCTGCTTTCTGTTCTCTGTTTTTTCATTTTGTATTTATGCACTTTAATTATGTTTTTATCGTAGCTGGTGGCCTTTAAAGCTTAAGCTGTAGGTTGCAAAGCTTTGTTTATTTTTCGCTACAATGTTTATTTTCATTTGTTTCTGCTTGTCTTTCGCCTTGTCGTAAAGTTTATCTTTCTGGGCGCAGACAGAGGCATGCGACAGGCCTCAAACATATATATATGAGTGGGAGTATCTTAAGTGTCTGCGGGTATGTCTACCTACGCGCTGCCTTTTCGCATTCCACTTGACTGCGCGCTAAATTCAATATTATCTTTGGGGTTTTCTCTCGTTTTTTAAACGAGAGTTTCAAGTGGCTGCAACCTGTGCCACAAATGCCATTCGAATTATGCGGCGGCTTTGTGTCTGCCTGTTAATTAATGCAGCAATGCGACGGCGGCGCGCAAACCGCAGGCAAATTACGGCAGAAATTACTCAAATTTACGGTAGTTTAGTGTACGTGGAAATTGAGAGATGATCACTTAATTTGTGGAAAACGTTTCAATTAATTTATAGTTGGGTCAAATGCAAAAAATTTTCCCTTTTTCCTCTGTTTTTCCTTCTGCTTTTTGCCGTTTGCCTTCTGCCTTTGTGCTGGGTCTATTTGCATGTCTGGCAAATAAAGTGCAGACAATTTGAGTGTGTTTTGCCACGGGGCGAGCAGCTGCTGTTGCTCTGTGGCACGCTCTGTGGCGCCACTTCAGGTAGACTCGTACTAGTAGAAGTAGAAGTGGCAGCCAGCCAGCCAGGCAGCCAGGCAGCAGCTACAACGGGGCGTATGAGTGATACTTAAGCGTAATGTGTGCTTGCGTGCTTGTTTTTCGTGTCTGTGTGTGTGTGTGTGTGTGTGTGTGTGTGTGTGTGTGTGTGTGTGTGTTTATGTGTGCGACAAGATGGTGCACTTGAGCATGTAAAGAAGACGCAAAGGCGTCAACATTAACAAGTGGAAAATTGAATTAGTTAGCGCAAGTCGACTACGAGATGCTCTCTAGAAACAAAGTGCTTGGAATGTGGGAAAATTAATAGGGAAATGTGGGTTCTTAATAGGAAAATTCGGTATTTTCTTTTCCTGTAAACATATTTAACTCTAATTTAAGAGCGAACTGATTCAAAATAGCTTCAGTCAAAGGACTCCGCGCAAACTATTATCGATAGGTAGGAAGTGGTTGCAATTTCACAAACAATTAACTTTGATACTAGGAAGAGTCCTTTGGCTGCCTGCCTTAGACACCACCAAGTAAACGTATATATGACAACAGTCCGAAGGACCTCTGTGAAGGATTCACACACACATTAGGAAGGTCGCCCGCTGTGGGGGCTCATTGAGAGGCCTCTGCGTATCCTCAGTGCATAATCATAATCGTTTAGGATAAAACGTTTCCGTCCTGTTTTCACTCTACTTGCAGGCGCTCACCTACTGCGATCTAAAGTGCATACACATGGGGGGCTTGGTGGAGGTACTGCGTCTCTATCCGGAATACCAGCAGCAGTTCGCCAACGACATACAGCACGATCTGACCTGCAATCTGCGGGAGGGCTATGAGAATCATGACTCGGACATTGGGCCTACATTTCCCTTGCCCAGCATCAGCGAGGACGATGAGAATCGCGAGGATGGGGAGTGCAGCGTGGAACTGGAGAAGGAGAATGGCACAAATGGCACTGCTGGTGGCGGGAATGGAGCAGCTGCGTCCCTATCGGCCACACCATCGCCGCATCATAGCATCACACGCTCCCCGCTGCTGGGCATGAGCAGCCCCCGGCATCAGCGTTTGCATCAACGTGGACGCTCCTTGATTACGTTGCGCGAGACGAATAAGCGACAGCGTCCCTTGATTACCAACAGCTTGGATCGCAACTCCTTTGAGGAGGTGGAGCCGTCTATTGAGGAGGAGGCGAACGGTAAGCGCCCCTCCCTAGAACGTCTCGATTCGCAGGTCTCCACCTTGCATCAGGATGTCGCCCAGCTGAGCGTTGAGGTACGCAATGCTATTAGTGCTCTGCAGGAGATGGCCTACTCCTCTGCCGTGATGAACTCCCAGGGCTCACTGAAGTATCCGCCAGCCCGTTCCATACCGAACATCAGTGGGATGGTACCTGGCTGCTCTGGACTTGGCATGGACTTGGCCAGCGACGACGTGCAGCTGATTGGCGGCGATGAGTTGGCTTTGGGCGCGGCCGAGGCAACCAACATGCAACGCAGCTCGTCGCATCCGCCCGAAGTTTGGGGTCGCGTTATGCAATTTCCGGGCACGTCGGCCAGCTCAAAGGCTGCCTCGCCCATTGGACCGGAGGCAACGGCCAAGGTCAGTCGCGCCTGTCAAACGGACTTCTATCGCATCGATTTCCCCACCTTTGAGCGCTTCGTGCTGGCCAATCCGCGCCTGGTACTCGGCCTCCTCGGCATCGAGCCGGTCAACAAGAATGAGGTGGAGCTGATGCAGCCCAAGCAAACCTTGCCCGTGTCGCCCTTGAATACCATCGATGAATGCACCTCGCCCATGGCTTTTGATACAGTATTGGACCCCAGCTTGGTCAGCTCCAAGGAGCGTCTATTGATCACACAAGCACCAGCCGCTGGACGCGTCTATCCGCCGCTGGATGATGAGAACTCCAATGATTTCCGCTGGACCATGAAGCATTCGGTCAGCCAACAGAGCTGCTGCAAGAGCACGGACACACTGCTATCACCCGAGGAGCAACCGATTCGACGGGACACAGTCCAGGAGCAGCAGCAATTCCAACAACAATTCCAACGCGGCAGCAGCCTCAAACGGCGGATGCGTCGCAGTGGCAGCAATGGCAGCAACTCGAGTCTATCCAGCAGCAGCTCCAGCTCCAATTGCCTCGTCTCCCAGAGCACCGGCAATCTGACAACCACCAACGCTTCGGTGCACTGCAGCAACAGCAGCCAGAGCGTCAACACCAGACGCGCCTCCTGGAAGTTACAAGCCTCGCGCAGCGGTGAGTATCAACGCCTCTCCGAGGCCAATGCGGAGTACTCGCCACCGGCAAAGGTGCCTGTGGCAGCTGCTACAGTCGTCAGCTATGTCCAGGACGAGGATGAGAGCGTCATCCTGCTGGGCCCCAGACGTGGCTCACGCAGCACCGTCACCCTGGTCGAGGTGGGCACCGCCGAGCCAGCCAACGGCCTCATCGGCTGCAAGCAACCCACTCGCGTCCTCCTCGGCGTCAACAGCCCAGGTGTCAACCACACCCAGAGCTATCGCTTCTCCGCCGGCGATGCTGACAAATTGGAGAGGGGACTACGTGGTCTACCATCCACCCGCTCCCTCCGCGATCCCAGCCTCAAGTAAATTATTGCGGGTTTTTCTGGCGGAGCATTGTTTATGCTCAGCGCTTTGTTTAAGCAGCTGCCAATTGGAGCTGGGTTTGAGCTAGGGTAGGGGACTTTAGTTGGGTGCTTGGGTTGGCGGCAACAACATTGCCACACGTAGGCGCATACACACCCAAGTGTGTGTCTGTGTGTGTGTGTGTGTGTGTGTATACGTTTATTTGTTATACATGCATGTCGACATGCGTGATTTATTTACTAATTAATACTGAAATTCGAAGACGCTTCTACTCTTAATATCCCTAAGATACACACACACACATACCTGCACACACACATACAGAAAAACACTAACACACACACAGAGCAACACACAGAGATTGTTAATTCAATGCCGAAAAGTTTTATTTAATTGATTTAACCTCGAATGATACTCGATGAGTGTAAATCATTGAGGCTGGCATATGTTAGAGCGAGACGCATATAGTGTCAAACTGCAGGGAAAATACACAAGTTGTTAGAGCGAGAGGGGGCATATGCTGCCTTTCACTCGAAAATGTTATTATTTTTGTTTTAAAAGCCGCTGTTGGATTTGTTTTAAGTTAACTTAAATGACTTTTAAGTGTTTTCCAGGATTAATCCAAGGATTAAGTGGATATTTTATCAAAGGTTGTTGAAAGTTTTCGTTTGATTTTTAAGTTAGTTTTAAAGAAAACAAAAGGAGTAAGAAATATAATTTAAATATTTATAAAATATATTCGGATTACCGAAGTTTGACAAAAAACCAAATACCCTTGCAGCAGTACTATAATAATATATATAAACCCAACTAAAATCGGGACAAAGTAGCTGACATTTGTCAGATTTTGATTCAATTTAATTCAATTCAAGTAAAAGTTAAACAATATCAGAAATAACAAAAAAATTATAAATGTTGTCAATTTTCAAGCGATCGCATCTGTGTCAGTTATTAGATATATATATGTATGTTCTCTTTATGATCAGTGTCAGTATATATGTCAAAAGTATAATATATATATATATCAATAGAATAGCTAACCGATCCGGCTGATTTATCGGTCCCCAGCTCCCAAACTGAAACAGTCAGACGGACATTGGCAACAACAAGAATCAGCTCGTCTTCCTAATCAATCATATATATATATCCAGATATTTATGTATATATATATTGTGAATCAGGTCGAATATATAACCTAGCAACTTATCAAATTTATAACAAAGCTAATGTACCCACTGCAAGGGCAAAAACAGGACGAGGAATGCAAAGAACGATCGAAATTATTTGTGAACAGGGCATATTTATGGTATTTCCAGCATATCAGAGCATTATCTTTGAATAGAACATATTCTACACATAAATATTATATATATTTTTTTAAGACTAAAGCAAGATGCGATAAGAGATAAGGAAATTGAACTCAAGTATGTGCAAATATTGCGCTTTTATCAACTGAATGTGAGGCTGTCAACGCGAAGTGCAGAAAAGCAGTTTAAGGTAATGGAAAGGAGATAAAAAGAGAAGCACCAGGAAAATATATAAACATATATATTTTAATATCCGAATATAAATTGTGCCATAACTGGCCATACACACAACCAACACACACACAACCACACACACACACAAATCCTATCAAACATATTTAATATTGTCTATTGACTATTCATTGAAAATACAAAAAGAAAATGCAAAAAAAATACAAAAAAATACAAAAAATATATAAAAATATTGAAATATTCAAAAGTATTATATCTGAATGTTTAAATGTCAACTACAGGAACTCGGTGTATTTATGTGTCAAATAGAAAATAGAAAAACTTACAATATTCAACATAATCCAAAGAATTTCTCACAGCGGAAGTACAAAAATATCGCAAACAAATATTTATAAATCTATATTGAATAATCCATACAAATATATATATATTGCATACAGGACACACAATTTGTAAGAGAGAGAAACTAAAGTTAGATAATGCCAACTGAAGATGCTCAATATAATAAACATGGTTAAGGAAAGGAAATCGGTTAAGGATAAGCATAAGCTAAGGATACAGAAGAATAAAGGAGAATTGTACCAGAAAATTTTAGAGACAGAATTTTGGAACGAGATTTTAAGTAAGAAATGCAAAAAGAACACACTAAATATTTACAACAAATACTAAAAAATTAATTAAAAACATTTAAAAAAAAGATATTTGACAATCATTTCGCTACACAGAGAGAAATTACTTATTTTACTTCAAAAGTGAAATAAAGGAAATTGTGATTTCGTTGAGTTGTCGGGGAATGTGGGTTAGTCAGGGCATACTACTACTACAACTTGAGGAAGATACAACTATTTTTTAGAAATGCCAGAGAGTAATACTACTAAATATGGGAAGAACGAGGAGTTAGAGTGCTAAGCAAAGACAGAGACAGAGATAGAGACAGAGAGAGAGCGCAAGTATTAAAAATATCTAGTAATAGTTTAAGTTTAAGCCAATTTATTTGTATGTAGACGTAGTTTGATGTGTTTATCGAAAAAAGGTATAATTACCATAAAGAACACACACACACACACACACACTCTGTATATTTCTAGCTATATCTATGAAAATGTTGCAAACGCCTATTGTATATATGTATTTATATGTAAATGTTCCCAACAAACAACTATAAAGACTTTTGCTTCATTCTATTCTCAATTGAAGCATTCTACGATAATAACTGTGTAAGTTTGTGCATATGACTTTTATATGTATCTGCAACTTATACCCACACACACACACACACACACACATACACATATACTTGTATTAACTAAATGTATTTTAATCCAAAACAGATTACACACATACATATATACATGTGTTTTATGATCTAAGTGGAATTTATTGTATTGTATGTCACGTAGTGATTATTATAACTCGTACTCTACCTATATATATATATATATGTATGTATGTATGGTGGTATGTTCTCCATATACTATAGTTACACATATACATATGCATATATTATATGTTCTATAAACACACTTCGATAAATCCGAAATAGAAAACGTTCAGCAAAGTTTCATTGGCAACATTTTGAAATGTTTTAATTAATGTTTAATCAATTGTGCAGACAAAATATTCAATATTTACTTAAACGAAATAAACAATTAACTTGATGTCAAATTCAACAAATCTTCTTTCTTTCATTCATCGACAACTTATCGCGTCTCAGCTGGGTTTTAATGATTGAAGTTGACCCAAAATAGGGATATTATTTCATTTTCAGTGGGCAGAGTGAAGAAATTCTCAATCGAAAAACGAGCTTTTATATAGTAATTTGACTCAGAAAGCAAGGCTAAACCTATGGAGAAGTTGGTATAATTTTTGGATGCACCAATACTATCACACGTAATGCCTTTGTCTATAGGGAAAAACCTGAAAATAGGGCTACAAAGCGTAAAACTTTACTAACATACTATGAACTATTGCTAGAGGAAGCCTTCGCCAGTCGCCAAAATGATTAAACATGATTTTAATGATTACTGTAACAGTGCAACCTCGAATAGTAGAAATAAATGTTTATGTGAGAAATCATGGAAAAATACTTTCGGCTGCAAAAGAAGGAAGATAGAAAGCCAAATAATCGTGAACTGATGAGAATATTTATTGCACAGGTTCCAGAGGAAGGATGGAGAATGTTATAATGTTATCCTTGTTGTCCTTATTAAACCAGAATGACCGTTAAGCCTGGTTGCCTGAATATTATGGAATTTGCTGGCGTAGGTTCGATATATTTGATATATGGTATAATACATATATCATACAAACGATATACTGGACTCGTTCTATCTGTTTGCTTAACGCTTGTCAAGCGAAGACACCTGTTTAGCTATCAGACGCTTAACACGAATTGTATATGCCGTCGGCTAATCTATCATATCTATCATATATATATACATATATAGCCAATATGCTATGTTGCAAGGGCTCGTGTGTGTGTCTCTAAGGATATTTTGTAATTCGACTAGAAAATTCTGAATTTTTCTGCCGCTTCTGAGATTTTCTTGGTTTTTCTTGTTAGGCATAACACATGTGGGCTTCGCCTTAATGCGATTAACTCAATTGATGTCCTTTCAGCAAGGATATGCCTTCTACCGCTGTTGGTAGTGTATTTCGACCATAATCCGATAACCCGATATTCGCTGTCAACGTCAACTGCATGTGTCAATTGAGGTATTAAGGGGCTGCTCCTGTGCCTATTGAGCGATTGTGAAAGGTTAGCTATGACGTTGACAGTTTCTCTAAGTGTATTTCACTATATAGTGTATTTAACTATATAAGAGTGTATAGGTTTATACACAGTTTTACTCTCCTTTCGGATATTCAGTACTTCTCCGTCCAGATGAAAAATCCTTTGTCTCTGGGTTCTTTTGCCGGATCGCATCTCTAGATATCGATCTCCGGTTTTCACCAATCAAGGGTCGGACCTCATTTGGGCTGTCCGAATTGCAGCTCCGTGATTGGTCAGCCTATCTGCAGGACCCCCGGGCCCCCTAGGGCAGATGCAGCTGCAGAACTTTTCGTCGATGGGGTTCGTATGGCCGATATCACGCCACACTCCGGAGTGAGGCCTCGCTCCGGAGCTGAAGCGGTACCTGATTATCTCGGTACCAGACCCTGGGCTGGGTTCCTTTTGTTTGTTTCGGTGATTTGGCAATATATACATATATATGTATATATATTTATATATATATAAACATATATACCCGTATATATACTTTCTTTAACAAGTCTGAAGTGTCCTAAGGATTTTGCTGCTTTTAGATTTTAGTTCATCTTGTTTTATAGCTGGAATGGAAAGCTCTGGGCTAAAAGCAGCCGAGCTAAGCCTTAGACCCTGCTTGGAAGTATAATGAAAGCTTTTAAGCTCTGGAAGGTTACAAGCTTTTCAGGAACTTTCGCACAGCTTATTTTATACCAAAATTTGTATTGTGTCCTTGATAAACTTTTTAAAAAGAAGGGAAATTTTTTGTCTCTGCTAAAGCTCCTACTATTATCCTGCTGAAAGCTCCAAAGCTTGGTCTATAGCTAAAGTCCTATTCAAACTAAAGCAAATAACCGTTTTAACTATAAATAATTTAAATCTCTAAGCGATGCTAGTAATTATCTTTTACGCTTTTCTTTTTGAGTTTTTCTTGACAAAATATTATCTGGTAATTAGCTTAAAGTCTGCTTCGGGGCCTTGGAAAGCTCAAAGTTCTGCATGGAGTATAAAGGAAAGAAGTTTTGGTAATTAAACTGATAAGAATTTCAAGTGACATTACCTTTCCCACAGGAAAAAAGTAAACTAAGTTTGCGGTAAAAATAATTATGTTAATAACTTCCAACTATTATGAAGCTCATTGCCGTGTTTTTATGCCAACAGTTGAAGTTAAACTTCAAGTTTTCTTTTGAGCAGGACAGGAAGTAAAGGAGCAAAGGAGCAAAGGGAAACTTGAAAGTTGCATCTTCCTCTTAAAGAAGCACTTTAAGTGGAAGTGGCAGTAACTGGTCTCTATGCATTCTGTATGCCTCGTATTATTCTAATTAGAATGTTTAGAATGGATGCCTTGAAATTTAAACCGCTGACAATTAGTGCTGACCATGAGATGCGGCTTTCCTCTTAATTACGGCAAATACGAATTGCACACGGTGATTCTCCATGTACCATTTCAGTATTGGACACCTAGAAGCACACACACACGCACAGAGAGAGAGACACAGACAAGTTTGCCTTAGCTCTGGATCAGGCTGACATTGATGATGCCACCATTGTCACAGCCATAACAATCGGTATTGATTACATGCACAACCAAAATGCGAATCGCACTTTCAGACACTTTCCACACCCCGGCACAGGCAATGAAACAGACGTTACCTTCCTTAATTTCACTGAGTATGCGACTCGGGTATACCCTGTGTATTAAATAGAATCTCAATTAACTAGAGAGCAGCTCAGAAAGTGTATCTATAATGCACTTATACTAAATCTGAGTAAATTTCCTTTAAATCAATCTGAAGACTAAGAATAGTTGCAGAATAATTGATTGTTTACAGCATATAATTATTAACATTGCTTATTCATGTTATGCTCATTTTGGCAGTGTTATTTAGCGTGCCAAAACGAGTATAACATTCCTGTTAAGGCATGGCGGCGGCTGTTAGCTCGCTGTTACTTGTGATCGAGGAATCAATTAAACAGCCTGCAAAGGCCATAATAAATAATTAAATATCTATTTAAAGATTTAAAATAAATAAAGAAGAATTGGCTGAAGAGTTTAGATAATTTATCTAACTTAAAAAAATAGGTTTTCTTTTAATTAACAGAAAGACTAAGAGCAGCAATCATCAATAATTGTGAGCCTCCCCCTAAAACCCAGCTATAAAATACTCCTTTGCAACATACTAGACTTAGCTTTAATTCATAACTGCTCCAAAAAAGTACTTAAATTTTATATAAATAAGTATATAAGACCAAAGAATATACGAACATATCTCATTCTACCTGATATTCTATCGAACTTCTGCCTGCAACTTCGAATTGTACATAAAATCTTTTCTTTGCTTCTTTCTTGGGTTATCTTGATACCATCTCTAATTGATTGCCAGCACATACTGCCCAATATGCAAAACAATGCAGGGTATACAAAATGGCTACAATAATCGAAGCCAACATACGGAAGCGTGCTATGGTCAGAATCATAAGCGTAATTTCTGCTCTAATTCTGTTGCAGTTTCCATTACAACAGCAACACGCTGGTAATATGCGTGTCCTGTGATACGAGGACGAGCTGCTGCTGCAGTCCTTCAACCCCTACCGAACATGCCCCATGACTTGTATATATGTGTGTCTGCTTGTGTGTGTGTTTAATTGTGCCTCATTTCACATTTCACAAGGCGTGTAAGCTTCACATAGTATACACTCAGCCCTCAATCGTCCTTTCTCTGCTGTAGCAGCAGCAGGAGCAGCAGCTGTTGTTGTTAATGGCAATCGAGTCCAATTGATATATAGTTAGGATGTGCTTCAACTTTTATTTCGATCGCATCTATACTTATTACAAATTTATGAGCTCACTCCAAATCAATTGCCAGCTGCCTGAAGACAGAGCGGAAAAATACATTTAAGTATTTGGATGGAGCTTGTGCGTCCTGGAGCTATGACAGCATGGAAGATATCCTGCAGTCAGTTCTGGCGACAATTAGCTATGAGAGTTGAATACAAAATGTTGAGGATACAAGAGGAGATATCGATAACCCACAAGCTGCCTCAGTTATAAACTAAAACTATACCAAAGAAAGCACTTAAAAGGATCAGAAGTGGAACATTCATGTGGATAATGCGATTATATACCCTTTGGAAGGACTTTGAACGCGGTACGTGGCATAAAATGCTCCAATAATTTCTAATTTATATTTACTAAAGAGCCAAAGCAAATGTACATAAAGCAAATTACCAGTCAGTAATCGATGAACGCAAAGGCACAGGATAGGAGTAGGAGTGGGAGGAGGGTTAGCCAGGACTTGGTCCTAGAGTCGCAAAAACTTTGTACGCCACAATAAAAGCAAAGAATCCGCATAGCTTCTGTTATAAGATTAAGGGGAGCTGAGGCTGGAGAAGTGAAAAACTTTTACACTGAAATTCAATTGAAATACAACGTGCAACCAGCCGGGGCAACCAACCAGCCAGTCACTCAGTTAGCCGGTCACTGGGGCAGTGGGAGGGGGTGCAGCGCACTTTGTGCAATCATCGGTAAGCAGGAAGCTAAGGTCCTTTGGCAGTCAGTCTGCTCTACATAGTAATCTCTGGCGTGGGTTAAATGCGTTCTCCAAAAGAAATGCCAATAAGTCAGAGCTCGTTGAGAGTGTGGCAGCCGGGACATGTCCTGGCCCATATCCTCGACGTACGCTCAACGTTGTCGCCCTGCACACTAATGTGCGGTTCATTAGACAAAGTTGACCCACCACGACCAGGCTGCCAATCCGTCTGTCCGCCTGTTAGTCCATCGCGTAATCGTATTAAAAGGATTCGAGGGACTAATTAGCAAAGCGCTGATGCACTGCCTGCTCGCTCATGCATTTGTCCTGTTCGACAGTTGCCGCTCTGCCAGCATTTGATTAGCCTAATGCAGTTCTGTGCTAATTGCACACGCCCATACGCTGACACGCCCATACGGCAACTCGTCCTAGAACTTAACTCATATCAAAAGTAAAAACCGCGTAAAAAAATGTCTCAATTGCCTGACGTCGCCGCATCCGGAGGAGCAGCCAAAGGTAACAAAGGAATTGCACTTTTTTGCAACTTTGGCGGCAGCTCTTGCAACTTTGCAGCTTCTGTGGTAACTTTCGAGTCAAGCAGCTGCCACTTTTGATACCCTGCAACCATAAAGGGTTCAAACTAGTCAAAGCGATGACTCTATGAGAAGTGAGTGTAAAATCGCATGAGATAGGCTTCTCCCATGCGATAAACTTATGTCAAGCGAGAGCTGTACCTCTGTTAACTTCTAAGCATTACCTGGAAGTGTATCTACTAGTCGCGCAGACCCTCTTTCAGCTGCTTCCACATTTTGCTTCAGTAGCTCAACAATTTTTATAAAAGCTGTAGAAAAAGTTACTTTTTGCTATAACATACGCACCCCTTCCCTCCCCTCCGCTGCCTTCTTCCACTTGATACCCTTCTCTTAGCTGTTAGCCAGACTCTTTCAGCCAAGTCTTCAGAGCGAGCTTGTCAAGCGTATGGCGTATTCACAAAGCATTCGGTTAATACGTACTTAATAGTCAAGTCATAAATTTTAAATACTGCTAAATGGCTGCCTGAAGCAATGTTCGAGTGTGTGCTTATATGCCAGATACGCGTATGTAAATCAACGCGTCCATATATCATTCGCAGTCCGATCGGAGCGCGCATACGCCAGTGCCAAAATGTTAGTATACTTCTCTAGCGAAAGGAGCGAAAGAAAGAAAAATGGAAGTGCAATTTATGAGTTTGATCTGAGAGCGCGGGAAAGAGGTCCGTGAGCTACTTTGAGCTGATGTTAGCTTTTCCAGACAAAGATCGTATAATTTTCTTTTCGTTCTTAAAGTTTTCCCTACGTTTCCTTTGAGTAATCAAAAAGTCCTGCGATATTATGCTAATGCCTTTGTGGAAACCCTTCTACTGCCGCTTCACCTTGCTAATCCTTCTTTAATAACAAGCTACGCCTCTGGAAAAGTTCTTTTTGCCGTCAGATTTATTAGCTCTTTTAACTTTCTTTGTTTTCCTAGTTTTCATTTTAAGAAAGAAGTTTCAAGGCGCTTCCCTAAACTTTTCTTGTCATTTCTTGTCATTTTACGAGTTTGTCTAGCAACAAAGGTTCCTTTTTTCCACGAGTGTATTTATGTGCTATGTGTCACCCACAATGCATGACACACACACACACACTCGCACATACAGTCACAACAAAGTTGAAGAGCTTCGACGAGAGCATAAAAATGATGAGTTATTTGTTTTTTAGTGCATAATTTATGTGTTAAATGAGTTTTTCATATGCGAGTGCGTGTTTAAGCCTGACTTCGTTATGGCATTGGGCGTTGCTTTACAGATTTGTCACACACACACACAAACACAGATACTGCGCTGGCTGGTTGGCTTTTTATTTATGACTTTAACGCGTGAAACTTCATTCGAAAGCGTTTAAGTGGAAGCACACACAAAAAGATTTCTCAGCCACAATTTACCCCAAGACTTGTAAAACTTTTGTAGCTCTGCTAAACGTTTCACACACCCAACACACACACACCCAACATACACACATATGGGACACTTAAACATGCTCTTTGTGGCTTCGGTTTGATGGCTGCACACGCACGTTTATCATGCAAATTGCGCCTAATTGTCTGGAATGGGATTTACTTGCGGCTCCGACGCATATTTCTGTGGGGGAATCCCTCTGCACTGCCAAAAATCTGTGATGGCATCCGAAGTGCCCATTAAATACAACCCGAAACGAGACGCCAGACTGGCGTACACCATGGATACTATGGATACTATGGACACCACTTATCCCAGCTCCCAGGCCCAGTCGACATTCTGATTTAATTGTTTTGCCCGACGATTGAAATAAAAAATTGCCTCGATTCGCCCTTTTCTTCTTAATTTTTTCTATTTTATTTTTCCTCTTTGCAACCTTTGTTACGCGTCGGAGCTGCATTGTACGGGTATTTCCCGGACCCGTAGTTCAAAACTCTAAATCCCAGACCCAACCCTCCCCAACCCGCTCCTTGTCCCACTGCTCTGCGCGTTATTTACCGAATTGAGTTGCCAACTCTCTGGCCAAGTGGAGGCATTAATTTTTAACGGTAAATGCGCGAAAAGCGGCGCAGCCTTAAATGAATTGCCCAGGCATGCCCTACCCCCAGACGGAGAGGCCACCCGATCCCAACTTTAGCTCCAACCCTAGCCCCAACTCCGTGAAAAGCCGTCGCATGTAAATTAGAAGCGGCTCCCTTTTGTCTTTGCCCATTCTTCTATCTGATTTTTTGTGCTCCTTCTTTGTTGTAGTTACATGAGCACTTCTTGCCTTTTAATACCCTACACCAGCAAAGGGTCCATTGGGTTCTTAAAGAGGTTTGTCTTCAGTTGAAAGAGAGCTCTTAGTACTTAAAAAGTAATCACTGAAGTGAAGTTTCTGAAGAGTTTTCCAAGCTGAAGTTAGGCAGTTTATATGCAGATAGAAATGAGAAATCGCTTGAGATTATAATCCTTATCGATTGTGATATCGATATCCCAAAATCTGTATATCGATAAGTATCTTATAGTAGTTTATTCAGGAATGCTAACAACAGCTTTGTGTGCGATTTGCCTAGAATCGAATCCTCGAATCGATTGAAAGATCAATCTCCAACTGTGTGAGCTGCACCTCTGGTAGGGTATTCGAGCTGCCGGCATGCCAAGTGTCAAGTTTAGAGGGTGCTTTGTTTTATTCTTTTGGTTGTAGCTGCCGTTCTGTCGATTGCTTTGGCCTTTGGCGTTCATTTGGCAACACTCGGTTGCCGTATCTGTACTTTGTGTTTGTTTCCTGTTTGTTTTTTCGTTTCTCCTCTGTTTAGAGAGGAGCTGGGGCTAGGGGATGCTCGCTGCCACAGTGAAAATATTTCCGGCTGCTGGCTGCCTGGTGTCAGAGTATATGCCATCAATCTGACCCCTGCGCCCCGGGCTGAGCGGTGTCAGCCAGCAATGCCACCATTGGCAGCACTTGCAGCCTCTGGCCTTTAATTTAAAAACTCTTTTACGCCGTCTCGCCTCAAAATGCGCCGTCGCAGCGCCCAATAATGTGAATTTTATGTAATTGAAGTGCCAGCTGTTGGCCACAAAGAAAGAACACAAAAAAAGCGAGAAGAAAATACCGAAAAAAAACACAAATAGAATCGAAAAAGCAGAAGAGAAATGTAATAGCATAACTCTTTTGCGGCTTAGGTTGCTTTACGGTGGCCCCAAGGCATTTAAGACAAAGCGACAAACTGCGCCACCAAATTCGATGGGTAGAGAGGGGGAGGGGTTTGAGAGTTGTCAGTGGCGCAATGACATTGGCTTAAAGAGGTTAAAAGTTGGCAAATTAGGGAAATCTAATTAATGATGCGAAAAAAGGTATACGCGCTGTCAATTGCATTGAAAGTCCTTTAACAAGTTACTTAAAGAATCCATCTTTCATTTCAACTGAATGAACTTAAGCCGGAAGCTCCTTGAGATCGTATATTAAAGCTTAAGCTATGGGAAACCCTCATAAATTTGGTATTTTGCCTTTGATTCCCTTCTCTGTTACTTACGTTGAAAGTCTATGAAAGTGCATTAAAGCTGATTGAAAGCTTAAAGCTCCTTAAAGCTGCTTCAAAGTTATGTTTCTCTCGTTTTCCCCAGCAGAAATTATCCCAGTTCACGCCTAAATCTCATGTTAAGCCTGAAACCTTCTTCATCTCTCGCTCATAGCTTTGGATTATTCCCTGAATAAGATTAATCCAAGCTTAATTACAACTAAAGTCATTTAACTATAAGCTATTTAATGATGTGAAACAACAAATCTGTGGCAGCCCTTTAAAGTTAACTCGATTTTCCCAGGTTTTCAGTTAAACAAGTTGTAGTTGGGGTCCGCTCAGAAAGTGGCCAACTCATTTAGCTGATCCCCGCAGCTTCTGGCCAGACTGAGAATCGGTGGCATAAAGTAAAATTCATTATTTTGCAATTAGACACAATTTGTTGCAAAGTTCGTTGGCTGCTGGCGTTTGCCTACACAAATATTTGTTTATTTTCAAATATTGAAAAAAAGCGCAAAATATCCAAATTATTTTTTGGTCAAATCTGCAGCACAAACAAAATACTGTAATTTGCCGTCTTCTAACCCTTTAGCCAAATGCCGCGCAACAGCAGCAGCCAAATGCAAACAAATCCTACAAAAATTGGTAAAAAAAGAGAAAAAGGGAAATACACGAGGAATATGCGTCTTTAATTAAGGTCAAAATAAATATACGACGCGTTCGTTTTTTTGCAACGGGCTGTCTTTGAGATAAATGGCCGCCAAAAAGGGCTATTTGTGGGTTGGAGGGGGTGTGACAAGAGTTGGGAGGGGGCTGATTGTTCACTGGGCGATTTGATAAATAAGTGAGGGCGAAAAGGGCCTCCCACAGCTGCTTTAGGCGACTGGCGGCTCTTTTACATTTCGGCTTTTGTTTCGCTTTTCCAATACCCTTCCAAAGGGTGTTGCTAACATCCTATTAAGCAAGTAATGCATTGGGTTACCTTTTGGGAACTTTCCTTCCACCCATCTGTGTGTTCCTGGTACTCTTCTATATGTTTGTTTTATCCTAAATCCAACTTTCTAGCCACTCTCCTAGGACTTTCTGTTTTAAAGTGTATTCCCAATTCGGCTTACACTTCTCATTTGAACTACAAATTTTTTTGCGATTTCGTGTTTGTGCTGATTTCCTTGCGTTTTTTCGAGCGGGTTTCGTTAATTGCCGAAGGGCGAGCGTGTAATTGTGCCAATCCTGTCTGCAGCTGATTTTACTCTTTTAATTTTTATTTGTATTTTTTTGTATACTTTATTTTGAGTGTTGGTTTATTTATTTGCATTGGCGTTAAAATGAAGTACATAAAATAAATAAATTAAAATTTGCAAGCTGCAAAGGTCAGTGGAAAGAATTGCGAGCACTCAATACTATATACACATTTTGCCTTAAAATTTAGCACAAACCGAAGGACGAGCTCATTTTTATTTCATTCTGATGGAAAATTGCTGCGGAAAAGCCTTCAGATGAGTCCAAGCTGGTGTGCGTGGCGATTTCGCCATTTGTGGCGATGAATTTTTACGCACTTTACGTGCCTTCGATTTATTTGCAACATTCTTTGTTTTACTTATTACTCAGTCAGTAAGCAGGGTATAAAGGCGCAGAGAGTGTCTTCTTTTCATTCCACACAACAGGTGGCGTTATAAGCTGGGCTTTTGTCGGCCTACAATGTAAAGTTTATTTAAAGCTGATTGCTATAAAAGCGTGTTGATCACAAATATTAGCAGAGGATGTTAGCATAAGCAGCTAACTTCACGTTAGTTTAGGTTTACGTGCCGGCGGCCACGCGTAAATACAATTTTGTGCGTGAATAAATATTAAGCGTATAATTAAATATCAGAAGTTAAATATTAGCAAATGCATCCAATATATTTCGCGGATATGTGTAAACTAAGCGCGCAGTGTGTGAATACGTATTTAGCAAATAAAACAAATCAAATAAACCAAATGAAAAGTGCAGTGAATGGAGCAAAAACTTTTCCCTCTCTTTACCCTCTGTTATCGATGCTGGCTTAACAGAACGAGAGATCTCGCACTACATGCCAACTGTTAAGCTCATGGGAAGCAGTTGAGGGCAAAATGCAGAAATGTAATCTTACATAAATATTTCCTCTCTTTATCCTCTCTTATCGATGCTGGCTTAACAGAGCGAGAGATCTCGCACTACATGCCAACTGTTAAGCTCATGGGAAGCAGTTGAGGGCAAAATGCAGAAATGTAAACTTACAGCGGACGACTGGTAAGAAGAAGCAAGCTTACTTTAAATTTCATTTACACATTATATTTACTCTGATTTAAAGTAGTTATACAAATTTAACGAATTGCTTTATATTGAAACCTTTTCACAGGGTATCTGAAAATCAGACACCCTGAATAACTTTATTGTTATTTGCTTTCCTTTCATGCTGATGCCAAATGTTCCCAGTGGTGGCCAAGTTGTGAGTCCGCCCGCCGATTTTAAAATTTGCGGCAATGAATTTTAACGAATTTTACGCGCTTTCGCTTCATTGGGAAAACGGTTAAACCCTTTTTTATTTTATAGATATTTTCGTTGTTTGCTGCCCGTTTTTGTGGCACATTAAAAAATTACGGCGCATTACGCAAATTAACCTCAGACTAAGCAACCCGCTTTAATGTTTATTATTTTTATATGCACGAGAATTGTATTAAAAGATTCGTTGGGTGACAACATGTAAATTACGTACATATGTGCCACATGCAACAGCCGCGTGAGGGTGAAAATTTTAATTTAATTTTCAATTTGTTTTGCTCTTAAACCGATTTAACGTAAGGCTCTTGTATAACAATTGTTAAGCCTTTTTTAAAACGCATAATTTTTAGCAGCTTAAGATTTGATTTATAACATAATGATTATTTGCATTTGATTTGAATGGGTTTTATTTTTTTGCATTCATTTATTTTAATTGCCATGTGACAGATATTGATTAAATCAGATTATAAAACAAAACAAAACAATTAAAGATATTAAGTATCATTTAGCTTCAAGTGTCCTCAATCAATTGAAATTGTTGAAAGTTGAAATGTTTCATTTAATTAGTTTTAAATTTCATCCAATTAGAGTTGAGATATAGTCTGGCTTCATTTAAGCAAAGGTTTGAATCATTAAGTCAACTGTCAATGTCAAACTCAAATTGAAAATTCCAAATAAAATAGCCTCAAAAATAAAGCAATTAGAAACACAAGCCGGCTATAACCAGCATATAAACAAAACTTAACAAAAGTTGCAACAGATAAGGCCAACACAGAGACAGACAAAGACACGGAAAGCCAGAAAGGAAGGAAATAAGTAAGGAAGCAAAAAAATAAGGAACAACTCTCTGCGGTCTGTGTCTGGCAGATGAAGGTTAAGCCGGCGTGCCACCGGCTGACCCACAAGGGGCAGCAACAGCTACAACAACAACAACAACAGCAACTGGAAGTAGAAAAACATTTGAGAAAAGAAACAATTACAAAACTGATTAGAAAATCTGGGCATGCGAGAGCAAACACGAGCAGGACATTGTTTTGCTTACGCCCACAACTCAATGGGCAGGCCAGGGCGGGTCAGAGGCGGAGGCAGGGTGCAGGGTGCAGGACCTAGTAGAACCTCTACTATCTTAAACAAGGCACACAACACACACACCCATACACAACACACACACCATAAAAACAACAAACCGCACAATTTGCAAAAACAACAATGACCATTATTTTGGGGTCGCACACAAAAAGCAACAAAAAGCGTAAAGTCAAAAGAGAAAAAAACCTGCACAAAGCAAAGCAAAGTCAGAGGCACAGACAAAGCCAAAGCAACTGTGTATGTTCTCTGTTGTCTGTTATATTGAGGTGTGTGTAGCTGTGTGTGTGTGTGTGTGTGTGTGGGCGTGTAACGTGAATCGAAATTGACACGCTCACTAATGTGTGGGGTTTTGTGGCAGAAACGATTTCGATTTCGATTCTGATTCTGATTCCGTTTCAGTGTTTAGATTCAGAACTCAGATTCAAAAAATAAACAAAAAACGAAAAACAAAAAAACCCGAAGCAAAAACGTTGAGAACTAATCGACTTAGTCAGCGACACCTTCAAATATTTCAGGAATGGGTCTGAGTTGGGTGTTGTAAGTTCAAGTTCAGTTTTAAGATAAATTTGCGGCAAGGGGTGGCGCCTCGAAAAGGTCAACAATGCGCCTAAAAGGACGCCACAATTTGTGGCTGTCCGCAGTCGATTTGAGCCTTTTGTATCTGTCCCAAACCTTTCTCCTCGCTTCTCTCTGCTCTGTTGTGGCAGCTTCAATTCATTTTGTTTCTCTCTTGGCTTTTGAACCTTTTTTTTGTTGCAAAGTGGAGCCTGGACAGCTGAACAAAATGAGTTTTAGAAACGATTCCGTTTCGGATCGAGCCCTGTAACATGTTGTGTTTTGATATACCCTTAAACGGATAGAGGAGAGAGTATACAAAGGAGCTACAAAGGGTATGTGACATATATATTTCTGATCAACTATTCCATTCTTAGGTCTGAATGAATCTATGAAAAAAAGCAGCAACAAGATCAGGTCAGATCAGTTCCTATCAACAAGGTCTATAAGCTCTCATCAGGTAGAGAAATCTCTTCTGGATACAGTTTATTTTGTGATAAAGTCCTTGTATATAGGTAGATGTATATATATATCACTTCTATATTCATCATACTTGATATATATCAGCAGCTTAGGACTCCAGTTCCTAGCCCATCTATACTAAGGGTATCGCTTAGTCGTTCATTTTGTGAATTAAAAGAAACTCCGCTCGTATTTCTTGCTTTGTTTTGATGTGGTTCACTTGATTTCGGCTTGGAGCAGCAGCAGCAGGACACATCTTCTCATCTCATCGGAACTCGTCTCGTCTCGTTTCGTTTCGGTGTTGCACTCACAGAGAAATAAATTTCAGTCAATCTTGTTGGATGCCAATAACGATAACAATAATTGCTGTCCAGGGACAAATATGTTCGCCATTTTCCAATAGCGTCAACCGAATGTTCTTTCTAATAAAAAATGAACGCAGCTCGCATACTCGTACACAGCTGTATAACAGTAGAAGCTTTTAGTGTGTGTGTGTGTGTGTGTGTGTGTGTGTGTGTGTGTGCATTGGCTAGTCGGTGACCATGTGGCAACGTTTAATGTTTTGCTTGATTCCACATTTGTTTGCTCAATGGATTTGCCTTTGCCCGCTGCTTGCCGATTTTCAGTTTTCGGGGACCTTTTTTGTCCAGATGAATTTTTGTTTTTCCTATTTGGTTTTTGTGTTTTTCTTGGATATTTTAAAGAGCCCTCAGAATCGATTTGAGTTAAACGTTCCCCTTGCAGATTATTTGTTCTACGTTTTTCTTTTTTTCTATAATATATTTGTTGCTGTTGTTGTTGTGCAGTTTATTTGTTTGTTTTGGCATTTCACGAAGCGTAGCGCAAATCGTTCAGTTTTGGCATGACTGATTTTTTTGCTATTATATGTATATATGTATATTTGTATATGTATATGTTTAGGTAACTGTGTGAGTCCTGAATGATTGCCAGGGATTTGTTCTGTAAGTGTGTGTGTGTGTGATGTGGACAGCTTACAAATTTGAACAACTTTTCACTTGTGTTTGTTTCGTGACCAAAGTGTTATTAATAAAATCCCCTGCACTGTATGCTAAAGTCTTCCCATGATAAATTGATAGAGATGTAGAAGAATTTGATGACTTTGAAAGGGATTTCAGTTCGGGGGGAAAGGTGTATAAGAACTATTTATAGCCAGCACTATTACAAAGGTCCTTAAAACATGCCCGTCAGTTGCTCCATTCGTGAATAGATTTACCAGTTGGAAGTCCTCTGCAATCCATCAAATGAATTGCATTTCTAAGCTTCTAATGCACCTATTGAGTACTCATTTCAGAGTTGAAAGCGTCTGGCTTTAGGAAATGTTACTACCTTTCTTTACCAGCTTATCGTAGTTAACTGCAGTTGGAGTCTAAAATGCAGTTTTGGTTTATGGACAATCAGTTTATTGTTGAGATTGAACTACCACATCAGCTGCATGTAACAGGCTGTTTGTTAGCCCAGTAAAATTAACGAGTTAAAAGTCATTTCGTTAGCAAAAGGAGAAAACCTGCCCAACACACACACACACACAAACACACACAACCACACACACATGGGCAGTAAAATAAAGTCAGGAAACGGCAATCTTGCAAATCCTTTGATTATGCTCTGATAGAGGCATAAATATCAGCCTGCTGCCTGGCTGCCTGTCCGGTTCGCAGGATGCAAGGCTGCTGCTGCTGCCAGTGAAGGCTGAAGCTGAAGCTGAAGCTATTCGCACGAGCTGACAAAAACTTAAGGCCTGGTATGCTGCTAGCAGACAGGCTTCTAGTCCTGCTATTCCTAGTCTTGTGACTGGTGCCGTAGCAGTTCCTTCTGCTATTCCATCTGCTGATGCTGGTGCTGGCATATCGGCTATGGGCAAAGTTTTCTAATTAAGTTACTCATACGCACCGGGTGCCCAGAATACTCGCACTGCATATGACTGACGTAAAAGTAATTTTCATAGCAGGGCCAGGGCGCAAAAAGTGAAAGCCAAGACCGCCAGCAAAACTTAAAGCCGCCCAACAACAACAACAGCAACACAAAAGGGAAACTGCAAACTCAGCCCATGTATGTGTGTGTGTGTGTGTGTGGGTGTGTGTGTGTGTGAGGGTCTTGAGTGCATCGCCAGAAGCATCAGTTGCTTTGGCCTATTAAACGAACTAAAGGCAGCCAGAGATTTTGATGCGTTCGCCAAGACAACCAAGTTGCAAGAATAAATATATGGCTATGCATAGCGTTGCACGTTGCCGTTTAATGTAGTTGCGGCAAGCAACATGCAACCTGCTTAACATAATTATAAAGTTGCTTCTCTTGCCCCCTCTTTACCCTCTACCTGCTGCCCACTGCCCGCTGACTTTGTCGTCCTTGTTAATTTACACACTTTGCACGTAAAATGTATGAAAAATCTTCTGCTGCTGTTGGTCGACCAACGTCTTAGCTGTAAGCCGCTATTTTTTATAATACCTTTACCCAAGAGTATGCAAGTTTTTCAAGGGATTATGTAACACCTTAAGTAGAAACCTAAAACCTTATCCAGGGGGTATATAACTTCTTGATGAAACTTAAAGTAAATTACCTTCTGTGGGTGAGGCTGTGCCTGAGAGTCTGCTTGTCTGTTAAAGCAGGGTAGGATATATCTTATATATCACTTCTAAAGGAAGGTATAGACTACCACATAATATGGCAGCTATATGGCTACTATTGGAACAATCGGAGCTGAGAAAGAGTTGAGCTGCTACCAAGCTTGCTTCAGTCCCAAATTTGATTACTTTTTGCTCAAAACTTTTAGACATTATGTAGATCCGTTGTCTATATAGGCTGACTCTATATATGTTAGGGTATTTAAACTTCTTTATATACATGATATGTCCTTTTTCTTTCCTGTTTATTTCTAACTTTCACTGCAGCCTGCTGTCTTCTGTCTTCTGTCTTGACTAAAGCTGAGGTTGCTTGTTGTTGCTTGTTTTATTTTTAATTGGAAATCTCAAAAGATTAGTTATGCTTCGGTGCCAAGCAGCAGCTGGCAGCTGGCAGCAGGCAGCAGGCAGCAGGTAGTAGGCAGCAGGCAGCAGGCAGCAGGTAGTAGGCAGCATGCAGCATGCAGCACGGGGCATGCAACAGAGGCAGGCTTGTAATTGGTGCGTTGCAATTGAAGTGTTTGCCATGCACGAATGCCTGTGTCTTGAGGCCGCTTGAGTTTGAGCCTCCATCTCAAGTTGTTTGTTTGTGCCTACAAGAGCGTGTGTGTGTGTGTGTGTGAGAGTGTGTGAGTGTGTGTCTGCTCTGTCGAAATTGTATGCAAGCAGGTCAAATAATGGTAACGAAATTTATAGACAAAACTTTGCACAGTTTCAACTAGTTGCAAGTTTAGACGTGTGCAAGCAATATTACGTATACGCAGCGTTTCACGCCTGTATATTGGAATCTTGGCTGCTAGGCTTCCCTCACACTTAACACTTAACTTAGTGCAAAACCCAATCAGGCAGCCAGCCTTGCCAAGGCATAGATAATTTGCCCATTTGCCATTTGGTTTGCCGGAGCTTAACCGAAATTGATGAAGCTGCCAACTGCAAGTGACAAGTTGGCAACTGTTGTTGCTGTTGGGATTCCTTTTCCTTGGCATCATCTTTAAGATGATTTAGATACGCAGCGAGTATCCTTTTACTTCAGCTCTCAATTCGTCGCCTGTTGTTACTTTGTTTTCCTTATCACAGCGAAGCGAAGCCAAGCTGAAGGCTAAGGTTAGGGCGAACGCGAATGCGAAGGTAGAAGCTAAGCCCCACAAAGAAGTGAAATCTCAACTAATTGCTTTTATACACAAACTTCCTTAGAATGTCTTGAGCTTCAAAGTAAACTGGTTAAGACAGGCTTTGCAGTCAAATTGTATGCGGGTCACAGCCGGAACCCAATGTCCAAAAAGTCGTAGTATGAAAATGGCCAAATTGCATTTGAGGGCTTACAAAAGCAGAAGCAAAAAGAAAAAAGTTGCATAAGAAAAGGGCAAACTGCAGTTTGGACCAAAGTTGTCACCAGCACAAAACTTTAGCGACAAAGTGCAATCAATGGTAAATTATCACCCATTTCAATGAGTCGCGGTCTCTGAAGGCGTCAATAGGACCGTAAGACCTAAAATCTTGAAGTTCTGCCAAAAGAATCACTTCGCTGCCACTTCGAATAAAATATCAGTATAAAGGGCTCTGCTTGAATAAAAAAAACTTTGAATTGAACCGGTGTCACTGACACCACAAGAAAAACTTATCGCTTTTCCCCTTTCCTCTCTTTTCCTCTGCTGCACTTCAATTGAAAGTTATAATCCCATTGGCAATCCCTGCTGATATCTGAATAAGCATAAAGGACGAAAATAGCTTAAAAATTCTCTAACAAATCTTGAAACTTAATAACCAAATCGTTTTCTGTTTATTTACTAAGCTAATGATATCAGAGTAGTTTCTGAAGGAAAGCATCTTTCGCTTTTAATTGGCTTGAAAGAGTTCGATATCAAATCAATATTTTATTCTTAACTTACTCAGAAGCTAATCAAAAATATATGTATAAAATCAAGGAAGGACCTGCAGTCGGGCAAAAGATTGTAGTATCTGGTTTCAAAGATTGATCTACTTCTAATCTATATACTCTACTTCTAACTTCTGTGTATATTATTTAATACTATTATTTTCCTTAATCTCTATTAACCTCCTTTCATCCCTTTAATTCTCTAATATAAACAACTTTACCTGGAAATAATTTAAAGCTCCTTTGCTTGGGCCACATTCAAAAAAGGGTTCTCAATTTAAAGCAAGCTCCTGTTTCTCATATTTAAAACTTTCGTCGAATATTGGTTGTGAATGAGAGTCTATAATGGGTTCATAAAAGGCTTAAAGCACAGCGCGATATACAATATATACAGGTGGTTCCACCAAGTCGATTTCTGTATCTGTCAGATGCAAAAGTTGGCTTTCATTTCATATCTGAGAATTGGCTTTAAACTGTTTCTGGGTCAAAGCAGACAATTGATTTGGGTCTTTATATTCTAGGAGTATATCTAGAAATGAGTAAGAATCCAGTTTAAAATCAGTTCAATATTTGTTTAAGCACTGTTTGAGTTCACAGAAATTTGTTTTCCTTAAGGGAAAGTATGTTTTTCGCTATTCGAAATTGGAAATTTAAAATTTTTTCGCATCAAAGGAAAGCGTTTTTGTTGCAAAAGGGGATATCCTTCACTTTGGGCAATTGAAAGTAGTTCACAGGAATTGACAGCTCAGGGACCTTAGATTTGTTGACTGGGAAACGAGGTGTTTACATATATATATATGTATATATATATATATATAGAGCTGATTCCGCCACGTGCGATGTGCGAGGGACCACACAAAAATGGTTGAGAGGACGTGAAAGGAACTGTTATTTTTAGTGTCTGGATGATAGAATTGCTTATAAGCTTGCACGCTTTAAGCTCCAGCACATAATTAAGACTTTAAGTAAAGCCGATTTTCCTCTTTCAATATTTGTATTTTCAATGCGTAGCTTTTTGTTAGAGTTTCCTGCCGGTTCGCTCGGGTTGTTCGGGTTGCTCGTGTTTAAGGATTTTGAAGTGTCTGTCACACAGCTCGAAATACACACTAACACGGCAAAACGGGAGGATATAGAGAGAGGGAGGGAGGGTGAGGGTGGAGTGAGTGTAGACAGAGGTAAACAAGAGAGAGGGAAACAGTTTTGTGGTAGGCAGGAGGGAAAATATGGAAATTTTATTGCTCGCTTATGTTTGAGTTAATTTGGCAACAATTTTGTTGAATTTTAATGAGTGTGCGAAAAACATAAGTCCCACGTCTATTCGAAAATGCCAATGGGAGAGTACGTACCCAGTACCCAGTACCCAGTGTCCTGCCCCTCCCCCTCCCACCACCCAACAGCCTGTGGAGTATCCCGCTGACATCACTCACAAAGCAGATACCAGTCTCAGTCAGTGCCGGTTGAATTAAGCCGTTGACAGACAAACTGCCAGGATGCTGGCAAGGACGATGACAATGAGGCTGGCAAAATGACAGCGAGGATGAGGCTGAGAGAATATGGATGTGGATGTGGATGTGGATGACGAACTGGCGATGATGATGTGGATGCAGTTGATGAGCGAGTTGAGGAGTTGCGGAGTTGAGTTTCTAATTAAGCCAAAGCCTTGACAGCCATTGTCAATCTGTGTGCGAAATGTCCTTCGTTTTTGAAATTTATGCGAAATCTTAAGTAATTTACAAAATATTTATGAATGAAATTAGTTAAATCAACAGGAGACATTGCTTAAAATACGTAAATAAAAATCTTTTTTAATGAACTTTATGTTGATTTTTCGCTTCCAACTGAGAGTTGCCAGTCTGTCACTCAGTTACTTTGTCAGTCTGTCAGTCACTCAGTCAGGCAGTCAGTTAATTGTCGACTGGCGAAAATGCTTTGGAAAATATTTTGTGGAAAATGTGCGCCTTTTAGTTTTGAGGATTCACATCGCTGAGCCTCGGCGTCAGCTGACGAATTAATTAAAACCGCCTCATTTGGCCAAAGCAATCAACTGTGTCTAATACGAGTATGCAGAACTTTTCGAGAGACGCGACAGGATCTGCTCCTGCCTGGGATATTGGTTGCTTTTTGGGAGGCCAAAAGAAGTTGAAATTCTGCGTCAGTTTTTTGGCGTTTTCATAATTTTTGCGTATGAAACGTGACTTTTCCTCTGAAGAGCTACTTCTTATCGTTATGGCCTGTCTCAAGCTTTTCTTTCTCTCTTGTTTAACTTTTGTGATTTTTCCTGCTGCCGCTGCTGCTGTTGGCTTTTTCCTTAACGTTAATGCGAAATTTTAATTTTAACCTGATTTTTTCTTCTACCAACATATTGTTTGTCAACGTTTCTTTCTTGTTTTTGTTGCCTGTTTTGGCAAGAACCTCGTGCGCGCGTGCTATAAATTTTGCTCAAATATTTGTTGGGGCCAACAGGGCGGCTACTTGATTTGATTTAACGGTCATCGTTTACATTGCATTAAACTTTCCCTTGGCTTTTTATGACTTTGATTTGAGTTTGGCTATTGCACACACACACACACACACACCCACACACACAGAGAAATTGTAATTTGGCAAAAAGGTAATTAAGTTCCGCTCGCTCTCTTTATTTTCCTCTGTGGAATTCAATTAAGCGTATTCCCATCTCAAATTGAAATCAGTCGCTTATTCGTTTCCCGTATTCGTATTCGTATTCGTAGTCCTATCCGATGCTCCCATTTACACATCATTGTTTAAAATCATTGTATTAAAATGGTGCGTAAAATTTTAATGACCTATAAAACAAAAAGAGAGTAGCAGTCGGTGTCTTTTATGGCCACATTTTAGTTATAGCCAAGCACAAATATATTGAGCAGTTAAGCATTCACTTTAAGAGCTACTATAAGCGGATATATAGTTATAGTTTATTCATCATCAAATTACAGGCATTATAATCATAATTATTTGACACTGACAGCTCTCTATTGTATTTCAAATGGATTTCATTTCAATTTCAAATTACTAAATTCTAATGAAAACTGTCAATGAAACAAAGATCCGTCAATACAGTGAAATTTCTATTGACGGACAGAATATTGACAGGTGTTTGATTCTGATTAAATGCTGGTTGTGAAGGTTTCTGCTTGAATTTACACAAAAGGCATACTCCTTGGGGTTTCATATCCAAAAGAGGAGTTGTTCTATATAAATCTATCACTGGGATTATTCAGTTAGATAAAGGTATTCTCTGCTCAATAAAGGCTCGAACCTTTTAAATGCTTCTATGTTAAAAGTGAACTTATGTATTGAATATATTTTAATTATATTATGATTTATTTTTATTTATTTATATTTATTAATATTTATTTTTATTTTATTTATTTATTTTATGTCTTATTTTTATTTTATTATATTTATTTATTTATTATTTATTTATATTTCTTTATATTTATTTATATTTATTTGTATTTATGTATATTTATTTATATTTATTTATATTTATTTTTATTTATATTTATTTTTATTTATTTATATTTATTTGTATTTATTTATATTTATTTTTATTTATTTATATTTATTTATATATATTTCAATTAACTTAAATCTATTTAGTGTCGACTAATAGCCAATTTCAAAGAAGAAAATATATTTACAAATTTAAAATACAAATGAATGTTTATAAATTTATATATTATTTAAATATTAACGTAATATATATAAAAATATATATAAAAGTAGAAAAGAATAAAATGGGTAAAAAGAACAAAATGTTTGGAAGTATTCAAAAGTAAAAATTGATTAAAAATGATCTCATATTTGTTGCAATAAGTGTAAATTATATAAATAAATAAAATATAAGTTAAAAAGTTTAAGATAATAGAAATAGAGAGTTAAGTAGGAAGCATATAAGATAAAGATCATAGGAAAACTCCTTGAACTTAACTTTGATCAGTTTGAGCTTCATTTTGAACCTAAGCTGAATACTTTAAACTGATTTCCAAGCAGATTTTCACTGCTTTTGTTCAGCTTGTGCTCTGCTTTCTATAGAGTATCTGATAGTGCGGCATAGCTCGACCTTTCCACAGCCTTTGTTATTGTTGTTTTTATGGTTTCTGTGGCACTGCGTTTAATAACTTGCACTCAATTACGTCATGTGAATGTTTTTCGAGTCCGAAAATTGAATGCAAAGCGTTTGCTCAGAATGAAAAAAAGGGCAAAAAAAGGATAAATATGAGCCAAAGGACGAGGGTTAACCATTTTGCAAGCGTTGCGCTTTTCGTAATGGAGAAAATGTGCGCATTCTGTGTGTGTGTGTGTGTATCTATGTGGCACTTGTGTGTGTTTGGATGAAGTGGGGGAGGGACGGCTGTAACATTGTCCGCCCCTCGAATTGTTGAAATGAAATTGAAGCGCATAAATTGTTAACGCATGATTAGGTCTTGATTTCACTAATTAGATTTATCGGCGAATTAAAATATGATGTTTCCGCTGTGCCCCCAAAACGAAATTAAAAACTTCAGCTTGAATGCCTTTTAAGTGGAGATTTTTCACTTGAATTTCTGAATTTGAATTTATATTGTCTGTCCGAGACAGGAGACATCAGACATCCGACGGGAGGAGCTGTAAGCCGAGTACTGCGATACGCAGAAGTAAGAGATTCCGTTTAAGAAAGAAAGAAAAGACAGCACGTAAAACGCTTTGATTGCCGCTATTTGCACAGAGATTTGCCAACATTTGTTAGCCATACACACATGAAAAAAGAGAGACAGAAAGAGAGGCAGATAGACAGACAGAAAGACAGATGGAGGGACATTGAGGCCATTTGGTGTCAAGTCAAACCGTAACTAAATCCTTCATTGGGTCCTGTGATGAACTGGCAATGTGTCAGAGAGACTTGTTGGTCCTTCAGCAGGCTAATGGCGCCCAAACGACCAGCAATCAGTTGTTTATACCCAATGCCACTGACAGGGCTACCAAACAACTGCAGTACCAGCTAAGCCCTAGCCTGAGATACACACACACAGACACACACACACACACACACACACATAGTAGAGATACATCTGCAGTTTTTGCTTTGGCTTAGCGCCAGCTGCGGCCGCATGCATCAAAGTGACGCTTCAAACTTCAAACTGAAATCGAAGGCTGAGATAGATAACTTGTGGATTGGGTGGCACTACAGGAGGAGGTGCTTCAGGAGGAGCACGACTGCCGCTGGCCAACGGAGGACTAGCCAAGTGTGCGAAAAGCTCATTTATTATTGCATAAAGAATGACTTTCAATTACTTGCAAGTGAACAAACTTGCTTCCAGCACATTGACAATCCCAATAAACTTGCCACGGCTGCAACTGGGCCAGAGTGGCAGGTCTGCTGCTGCTGAGTCAGCCAGTCAGCCACTCAGCAGCTGCAAGCTGCTTTGGCTAATAGCCGCATTAATTATGGCCAATTTAAGTAGTGCCAAGCTGAACTATAAAAAAAAAGGAAACTAATTCAATTCCTATGCATATTCAAATGGTGCTAGAGCGACATAGACAAATGAAGTGTTAACTGACATTTACTTATTATATGCAAGTCGTAGCCCCCGCTTTTGCCACTTCTCACTGATCAGCCACGCCCAGTTTGCGCCTTCCATTCGACCATAAATCACGCGAGTGTTAAGCGTGCAAGTCCCGTTCGTGCGATAAAAGTGCAAATTGCTCGATTTGCATCGTAAAAAGTGCCACGCAGCAAACCGCAACCACACACAGAGACATATAAATATCCTTACACACACACACACATAAAACACAGTTCCTGTAGCTTCAACCTCATCATCAGCTGCCGGCAAACGCATTGGCAATCGGCTAAAAATCGAAATTGTGTCAACGGTGAAACTACAAAAAGGAGTGTCCAACTATCAAGGCTCATAGTCCGAGTATATCCAGCGAATGCGACTGTATATCCTCTGACTACTGCTGCTGCTGCACAGATAATATAAGCACCATAAATAAAGCTGTAGAGTTTTTTCTCTCTCTCTCTCTTTATTTTTATTTACTAGGAATAAAAAATATTTGGCGCGTTGTAAACTCAGTTTTCTGCATGTGAGACAGAACTTTATTCACACACTCGTAAAGTGTGACATTTGCTTTGAATGCGAATGCGAAGACAAATAATACAGCACACACACACACACACACACACACAAACAGTGTGTGAGTGTATAACTCAATTTTTATGGCATAGTTTCGAGAAACATCAATCGAAGTGCTGAAACGAAGTTGTTATCGTAATTGCTTAAGACAATAATGAATCCCATGATTCGAATGAATCCTTGATGTAATTTTAGATAAATAAATTATGAGAAATTCCGTAGATATGCAAATACTGAAAGGATACTGTTTAGGATTCATGAAGCATGAAAATAACATTAATATTAATTGATTGGAGAGCGGGTAACCAAATGACTTAAACGAGCAGTTTTTCTGTCTGGAAAATTGAGCAGTTTCTGTTGAAGTTAAACTGCTTAAAATGAATGAATTTAAGAATGAAGATCTATCTTTTTATCTATCTATCTATCTATCTATCTATCTATCTATCTATCTATCTATCTATCTATCTATCTATCTATCTATCTATCTATCTATCTATCTATCTATCTATCTATCTATCTATCTATCTATCTATCTATCTATCTATCTATCTATCTATCTATCTATCTATCTATCTATCTATCTATCTATCTATCTATCTATCTATCTATCTATCTATCTATCTATCTATCTATCTATCTATCTATCTATCTATCTATCTATCTATCTATCTATCTATCTATCTATCTATCTATCTATCTATCTATCTATCTATCTATCTATCTATCTATCTATCTATCTATCTATCTATCTATCTATCTATCTATCTATCTATCTATCTATCTATCTATCTATCTATCTATCTATCTATCTATCTATCTATCTATCTATCATCTATCTATCTATCTATCTATCTATCTATCTATCTATCTATCTATCTATCTATCTATCTACTGCCATTAACTAAACTCACTGAACGCCACAATTTATTGCTCCTGGCAATACTAAGCCAGCCTCAAGACAGGATGTTTATATACACGTGTCGTATTCTATATATATGTATATATAATTCTATACAGCAAGCAGACTGGTTCAAAGATATGTTATAAAGATACAAAGGAAGACAAGGGGAGATCATTTCTGCTCATCGTTCTTGATGGGAATAGATACTCGGACTGAAAGTGCTTGTCCTAAGACGTAACGCTTAGCTTGAGGTGTACACAAAAAGGCATAAAATATAAAGGAATACAATTAGTTAGATATAAGTATATAAGATAAGTGTGATATATATTCAAAGAAGGACATGATAGGCTGTAAAAGTTTTACCTATCTGTGGAAAAAAAGTCCTCAACAATTGATAATATTTGCAAATCAAATTGAAATAAGTAAAGCTTCAGTTGTAAATGTTTATATCTGATAGTCCCTTAAATCAAGTACTTTATGGTTGGCCATATCGATAACCATTTTCGCATTTCCAATTAAATGCTGACAGAGGAAAATCTTGCTCAGTTAATCAGAAAAACCATTTCCACTTAAAGTAAATTACAGAGCTTTGGGCGAAATCCACCTGACACAAATCTATATGGAAGAGTGACCAAACCCATTGTCAATTGGCATATTGTTTATAACTTATATAGATATTTTTATATTATTTTTGTTGTTTGTTTTTGCACTTCTTGTAGCCTCAGTTGGCAATCAATTTACATAGCTAAGCCACAATAATGTGGGTATTACAATATTTAAATGAATACACACAGTTATTTTTTTCTCTTTTATTTTATTTCATTTCATTTTTGCATAAATAATCCACAATTTAATTAAGGCAATGAGACAGTTTTTCATTTTCATTTTCATTAAAACTGGATTAACGCCAAAAGCCGCATAATAAAAATTGACATTACGAGCATTATTATTGTTGTTATTATTATGAGATACAGGTAACCAAAAGAGGCGTGTTCCCACTGATATCATTATAACGCATTATCCCCATGCAATAGTTACATAAATATATATACACAGACATAATATGAATATATATATATATAAGGGATTGGCTCGACCGGCAAATACTCAGGCAGAGTAAACCTTTTTCTAGAGAGTTAAATTTACTTTTTAACGTAATCTGCTGTGAAAACAATACGCTTGTTTCAAGGGTCACTTTTGATGTCCTTCTGATAATATTATTCCTGAAGGTCGTTAAATCAGACACTCGCTTAACGAATGAGCTCTGCGCTTTGCCTAAATGTCTTTTCATTTATATTTATTTTAGTCTAGACACAGCAAATGGTCTCGGGGAACTTAATCCACAGAATATATTGGCATGATTGATTCCAATGGATACCAAGAAGTCTAAGGACACCCTTTACTCCTTTTCACAATAATCCTCATCGAATTTGATACGAAATTCATCTCTGTTTGATATAGGAGTATAAAGAAAGCAAGCTTGAAGTTGACAGTTTAAAGTGCAGCATAAAATACAGATAAATTTGTCTATATCGTATTGGTTTCTGATGTAGATCTGGAATATATATGTATATATGTGTAAATATGTTGAGTACATTTCCACAGCTTTCCTTTTGCCTAATAGCTAAAACGAATTAGATCCCATCCTCCCTCTGTCTCTCTCATACAACTTCCCAACTTCTCTCTCTCTCTCTCTGCCACGTGCTGCCAAGTGTATTATCAATGTTGGCAGCTCTCATAATCACCTTTACTTTATGAGTTTAAAGATGTCATCAGAATTTCCAGAGCTCGCTCTCTCCCCCTCAGTTTTCCGCCTGCTGTGAACGGACCACAGGGCACTCGGCAACAACAGGCAAACGCTTTTCCCATTTCCATTACCGAAAACTGTTTTCCCCATATTCATTTTCACACTGACAAAGTAATAAGCTGGTCCGTGCTATAGACCTGATGTGAATGGATTTAAGAATTAAGCGCCATTAAATTGCATTTTGCCAGCTCGCGTGGAGCCTCATCCAATCAGCGATCAGGAGTCGCGCATAAAAAGGAGGAAGGGAAGCCTAGAAAGGTATGGAAAATGAAAAAAATAAATAGAAAATGAACAAGAGCGAAAAATCATAAATAATCCTAGCGGCGAATACAAGTCCTGGCAGCTTATCAGCAGCGGCCAATGGCCAGGACGAAAAATATAAAAAAATAAAAATGCATTAAAAAATTGGAGGAAAAATTGTAACAAACATTTTTGTCGCTGCAAAAATTTTGTCGAAAAAATCCAAAGGCTGGTTTATTATTTATTTACTAAGTTTACGAGCACAGGACTTAGGCGCACTCCTGCGATTCCTGGAAGTCCTGGACTCCCTTCGAACAGCCTGCCAATACATTTTATGACACAGCAGCTTAGCCCGAATATTTGGCCCGTAGAAGCCACAACAAAAGGACCCAAAGAAAAAAAAAGAGACCTAAAATTAAATTTATTTTTTCACGCGCCAATAATCACGAAGCGCCGCGTAATCAAATTTATTGAAAAATGAGAGCAATAAAACAGGAAAAAAACAACAAAAAAGAAGCCAAAAAAAGAAAAAATAATGCCGAGCTGTTGAAATTTTCACACGGCTAAAATAAAGACTTTTCTCTAAATTCATCAAGGAAAATTCATTTATAAAATGAATATTCGACTCAGTTTTTATAGCTTTCCAGCGAACTGCATATGCCACATGTACATATAGAATATATTATTTGATTGTCATATTTATCGATATATCTGCATATCCTGCCGCGAAATAAATTGCTTGTTTTCCCTCTCTTTCGCTCAGTTGTTCCAATTTAATGTGCGATGAGAACTAAACAAACAGTTTAGTTGGCTTAAACCCATTCAACAATCAGGCTATAATCACACTGATTTGTCTAAATGGATTTTCGCATTTTGATTGCATTTTGGCCAACATTTAATTTGCCAACTGATTTGTCTAAACCCCAAACAGCGAGAGCTGTTACCTGGAAATACTTCATATGAGATATATATAAAATTTCGCGAGGGTTTCCTATGAATTGGAGTTTGTTTCGAAAGGTCCTTTGATAGTTGCTTATGTTTATTTCATGCAGTGTTAGTTGCAGTTTAAAACTGGAAACTTTGGAGATTATTATAAGAGAATATATGGAATATGAAGATGGGGATCCCAATTGAAACTATTTAGGAAGAAGCGAAGAAGTTGCTTGTGAACTGAGATACAATTGATGGAAACATTATTTCATGCAGTGTTAATTGCAGCTTAAAACTGGAAACTTTGGAGATTATTATAAACAGAATTGTATAGAGAATATGAAGATGCGGATCCCAATTGAAACTATTTAGGGAGAAGAGAAGAATTTGCTTCTGGACTGAGATTCAATTGATGGAAACATGCATTAACATTATCCTTTGCTGCTTATGTTAATTGCAGCCTAAAAACTTGTAACTGTTAATAGAGAATTATATAGAGAGAGAATCATTTAAAGAAGAATATAAGAATTCCAATCAAAAAGTTTCTTCCCATCGAAACGAACTCCATGTAAGTCCTACTTAACATTTAGATATGTGAACTCCCTTTCTGTTCTGTGTATATATGTTAGTTATATCCTTTGATCCTGCGCTGCTGACAAATTTGCCAACTTTTCAAGTGTCTCTCGCTTTCAGCCGTTTATTTTTATATATTTATTTTATTCTATTTTTTATTTTCCTTTTTTTTTATCCTTTTGTTTGTAGTCGCTTGCATTTCACTTTAATTGCTTTTGCTTTGCTTTACTTAACGTCTCACCTATTCCGTTGAACTCGGCTGATCCCCGTCCTGCTGCAGGGGATTTACATTCAGTGGTATTCTTTTGTGGTTGTGTTAATATTTGCGGCAATGCCACGCCCACAAGTCTGCCGGTCTGCAAAGTCCGCAACGTCCGCAAAGTCCGCGCTTACAAAGTGAATATAGCAAAAGATTTAGCACTTTTATTATTACGCTCGAGTTAAGTAGCAAACTATGTTGAAAGTTTTCCCACGCTCAGCTCGAGGGTACTGTACTCTTCCCCCATCTACGGGGGGGGTGGACAGGGGATGTGATGATACGTTTGGAAAGAAAGGGGCGTGTCACGGTGGATATAGCCCGGCTAACGTCTGTGGTTAAAACTCGCCGAAAGGAGCAACAAACATGAAACACGCTCAACGCTCACGTCGTTGCTTTTATTGTTGTTGTCCTCGTTGTTGCTTAAAGTCCCTGCCACACCCCCTAACCCTCCCTCAGCCCCTGCCCCTTTGTTGTCATTGTTGTTGTGCCTGCTGCTAATGCTGCCTGCTGCCTGCTGCCTGCTGCAGCTTGTGTTTAGTTTTGTGCAAAAGTTTTCAGCTGCGCTTCGTTGGCTTCATAAATTTTTAAGTAATCAGCACACGCATCCACGTGCCGGGCCCAGTGGTATGAGTAAACAACATAAAATAAAATAAAAACTAATAATAATAATAATAATAATATGGAACAAAAGACAATAAGTTTGCTTTGAAAGGTTCTTAAAGCAACGCTGAGGAAAACCTTTAATGATCTGCATTCCATTTGCCTCATTATGAAATGCCAACAATGTTTTGATTGAAATAACAAAGTAACGAACAGGAAACGTATGCTTAGGCTCTGAACGAACTTGAGGTACCCTAACATAAGTCAGTTTTAGTATATAGTAAGCTGATCTCAAGGCATATCTGGTCAGACTCAAAAGCTGCAAGCTGCTGAGAAGGAAAAGTAGAGCAGGAAGTTTCCGTATCTTTTATATGCAACCAATGCTATACAGTTATATATATCTCATAATCTCACATGGAGCAACAAAAACCAAGTCTTTTGTATATAGCCAATACTGATCAGGCATATATATCTCACAATATGCGCTACAAGTCTATAAAAAGCAACGAAAACCAAACGTAATTTGTGCAAAATGTTTTCAAAGGTATTAAAGGTATTTCAATTTCATTTGCAGTCAACCACAAAAGTAACAATAAACAAGAACAAAACACAACCACATACATGTATACACACTCACACACAGACAGACAGACACAAACACACACACACACACAATGCCACACTGCTTGAAAACAAGATAATCAGGCATCACGTATACGCAGCGTACTCCTTGTCAGTCCGCAGACTAAAAAACAAACAAGGCCAAAGACACAGAAAGGCAGACACAAACACACACAGAGCGAGACAGAGAGAGAGAGAGAGAGAGATACTTGTTGTTGGTGGCAGTAAAAACACACGTAACAAAATGATAATAAAATCGTACGAGTTCCTCCACTGCGTGACATAAGACAAAATATACGCAAAACGCAATTGTAATTTTTGTCATTTTGCTGGCGACATCGTTTGCCATTGGCATCGGCGTCGACGCTAGCAGAGACGCTGGCAGAGACGCTGGCAGAGGAACGGGACATTGGCAGCATTGGCCATATGCTCCTCTCACATTGCTTGTTTTGCTGCTTTGTTTATTCGCTTGCTTTGCTCCGGATCAGGTGACTCACATATGCAATGTTTGTTTCCAGAAACAAAATACCAGAAAGTCACATTTACCTAGCCATAAACTGTTTTTGCTGCTATTCTTTTGTTTAACTTTGAATTAGAGTTAAAACCAACTGCAGTTAATTTTATCAACTAGCTTTGCATATGGTTGGAGGTGAAGCAAAGAATTACGATTAGGCAGAAGCAACAAGTTCGAAGAAACTTGCCCTTTAAGCTGTACCTCAGCTTTTACCTGGAAAAAAGGCTTTTCCTTGAAGTCAAGCTGCTTTTCTGGAAACATAAACAGATCCTGTCTACTCCTACTCAGCCTTTCTATAGTAATAGCTCCCCATACCGTTCTTAAAGGTAATTCCATGAATTGATTCTATGCTTTTCCCCAGGTGTGTGTGTGTGTAGCATAGGTGTTATTCGGTGTGCGGGCATAAATTGTGTGTAAGTGACAGAACACATAGGCCGCAAATGCCCAAAAGCACAGGGCATGAATGTTGCATATGAGTAGGTCCTTGGGTCCTTGTTGTGCCCAAGTGGCTCTGACCTAACATAGATGATGCTGATTGAGAGGATCGCGGCAAGTGGCAAGTGGCAAGTGGCAACTGTTGACCAATTATGGTTAAGCAATCAATTTGCATAATAAAAACAGTAAAAACAAAGAGAGGAAAAAGCAAACAGTATAAATAACTGGAAAATTAATTGATGTTGCACTCTATAAAAAATGAAATAAAAGAGAGAAAACATGAAAATAATATTTCATATTTCATATTATTGTTTATACTTTTTATGGTAAAACAAGTTGACAGCACTTAATACACAAGTGTGTCAACACACGCACACTCGTTAAACAACTGCAATTGTCAGTGCATTAACCCACACAAATGTGTGTGTGTGTGTGTGTGTGTGTGTGTAAAGGTGTCACATTCCTTAATTAAACAACTGAAGGCGAGGACAAAGCAAGCACCTGGCGAAAAACTAAGGAAAGAACAACAGGAAAAGCTTGTCGAGGTTGTTAAAAGAAAATTGCCACAAACGTTGAGTAAGAAAATGCTCACGTTTCGCTCATTAGCGTAGCTTAGACACAGGCGCAGGGGTGCTGTAGGCGTGGCAAATATGAAAATTATGAATGATGGCCAAGAGAGAGAGAGAGGGAAGGAGAGGAGAGTTAAAGCCCAAACATAGTCTTCCAGACATTTGCTAATTAGCGAAAAAACAACTTCTTGAGTTTGCCCTTAAGGTGCACTCGACTTGATTTGAAGCAGAAACAACAGAATTATATACTCGAAAGGAAAGAGAGGGAGATAGACAGAGGGAGTAGGAGCTATTGTTAGGCGGTAGGTGGAAATTTTGGTTAATTGAATTGAACTGCCCAGAAGGAGGGCCAAAACTAGAGGTCAGTGGCCATTACTCATCATCATATAACAACTTTATGTGTGTGGTTGTAAGTGTGCGTGTGTGTGTGTGTGTGTGCGATTGTGTGTGTGATTGTGTGGTTTCATCTGGCCATGAACTGCTTTGAAATGCTGTGAGCCAAATCGCTTCAGTGTCTTCATTTGTGGAACGTGCTGCTTCAAGTCTCTACTTCAGAGTTTGTTATGCGTTAAAATTACAATTAAGCAATTTCTCACCTGTTAACACATACACGCACACCCACCTACATGTGTATGTGTGTGTACAGACACACGCCTGTCGCTTAAACTTAAGCTAAATGCAGCCAACTGACCGAAAACAACAACAGTAGCAGCTCAAGAGGGAGTAACAGCAGCAGGAGAAGTGGGTGGGGTGGGGGCAGGAAGAGAGGCCATAACAATGCTTAATGACTTAATGAAACCAGGTATCCAAGCGGCTGTTAGGTAGGCAGGCAGGCTGGCAGGCAGGCAGGCTGGCAGGAAAGCATCCTAGTCCAAGCCTCTGGGTGGCCATGGCAAGTGTCAAGGATTTGTCAGTCGTGCCGGCAGCGCATTAACTTAATGCCTAACCAAAGACATGACAGTCCAACCCACGGTTAGACCACAGCAGGCCGCAGTCCTAGAACCAGAACCCCCAGAAGCCCCACCCCAAACCTCAATCGCAGGCAGTCAAAAGGGGGCATCCTGGCGGACTTGTGGCAGACAATGCCAAACTACTAAAAGCACTTCTGCGGCCAACACGAATAGCTCTCTCTCTGCCATAGAATGCCATAGGACTCACGACAAACTAAAGCACCACCAACAACAACAACAGGAACAACAATAAGAAAGGCAACAACAATAACAATGGCTTTTAGGTGTGCGAGTAGAACACACGGGGCATAAGTTGGCCATAAAGCAAAAACCAAAGCTGAATCTGAAGCTGCGGAAAAATGCTAATGCGAAGTTGTTGTGGTCGCCAGTCGACCTGGTCCTCTGTCTGCTGATTATGGCCAAGAACAACGACAGCAACAACGACAGCAGCAACAACAACAGGAACAACCAGAGGACGCATTCGCGTTGCGTGTAATGAGCATGTCCTTGAAACACAATATGCCTGCATAAATTACTCGTACACTCGGCTCAACTCAGCTCAGCTGGGCTCCAGCAACCAGCAAAGGTTGGAGTCCAGGTGTCAGGCTAACAACAGGCGCTAAAGTATCCTTTGCCTCCTCCATCCTGGCATATGCAAAAAATTAACTGTGTAAAGCCCCTAATAGGTTCCATGGAATTCAAAATACACCATGGCAAAACATGTCCTTAGCAACAGTTGGTTTAACTATGGAACAGCTAGGATTGGCCAAATTGAAATTAATATTAATTAAAGTTAATTATTCGAACTGAAATGGAAACCACTTGGGGTTCAATTTCTCTGATAACAGTTAATTAATATTGAAGCACGAAGTGAAATGTTAAAGGCAAAAGCTGCGGTTGAAGGCAGATAACAGATGAACAGATAAAGCAAGTACTGTAATCAGTCTGAGAAGAGAATCATATTATTATAAGCTCTATTTAAACTTGATTTAATTGAGAAATCGAGCTGATTTATTTGAAGTTTATATACATTATACATTAACATTAAAGTTTTCAACTGCTTTGCAATCTGGATGTAAAGTTTATTAGCGATCTAGAGGAAACTGTTAAGTTTAACAGTTGCTCTGTTAATGATATGTTATGTTATTGTCGATAACAGCTTATTCAGATTGAATCACGAAATGGAATGTTAAAGGCTGAAACTGAATTTAAAGGCAAATGAAAAGCAATTACTATAAACAGCCTGCAAAGGGAAATCTGATTTTATGTTTTATATTTACAGTTGATTAATCTGACGAATTGATCAGATCTAGTTTAAGATTATCTATATACTTCTACATACTTCCAATTTAAAGTTTTCAACTGTGTTTGCTGTTGACTGTAAAGCTTGTTAGAGATCTATATGAATCTGTTAAGTTTAACAGTTGCTCTGTTAATGTCATGTTATGCTCTATAGTAGAATATTAAAGGCTGACGCTGGACTTAAAGGCACATGAAAAGACAGTGCAATGCATGTAAACAGCCTGCAAAGTTCAATCTGATTTTATGTTATATATTTACAGTTGATTAATCTGACGAATTGATCAGATTTAGTTCAAGTTTATCTATGAACTTCTACATATTTTTAAATTAAAGTTTTCAACAGCTTCTCCTGCTGACTGTAAAGTTAATCTGCGATCTATAGGCATCTGTTAAGTTTAACAGTTGCTCTGTTAATATCATCTACTCATGTTACAGTCATGTTATGTTCTCCTCGATAACTTATCGATACAAAAATCTACCAGTAAAAGCGCAATTCAATTGGAAAATGTAAGCAAAAAGTTACAATTCAAGCTTAAATTATTATTTTGCACATAATTTTTCATGCGTTAACTTCGTTTTACATATTTTTCACTCGAAATTCACTTAAATTGTTCGTTTTGTGTGCAATTTATGTTCTCTTGTATATTTTATAAGTTGTGGAAGTGCTGTAATCATTTAGATTACAGACAACACCTTATCCATCAAATTGAAGCTAATACACATCATCATCTCATCAGCAGGCGTCGAGCTGCTTGTTCACCCAATTGGATAATCTTTTCAAATAAGTACAATGCTCACTAGACTTCTATATACACACACGATATATGTATATATCAGATATATATGTATATATATAGCATATACTTTACGGATAGAAACAATTTAATCAAGAGACAGTGCCACAAAGGCAGCCAACGGGCGTACAAAGGTATCCATTTAAAAATGCTTAGCAAGGACTTACACACACACAACACACACTCAAGCAGAGCAAAATGTCATCTGATATTATTCAGCAAGTAAGTATTAAGGATTTGTATTCTCGCTCCAGCTCCTTTTTCAATAACATGAAAGTTGCTTGCTGCTTGTTCAATGGCAAATTCTAACAACAAATTGACACTCACACACACATATCTGAGTGTGCGTGTGTGTGTATGTGTATGGTTGTGCGTGTGTTGCCTCGTTGATGTGCCAAACACCTGCGTATTGTCGTAAGCACCTTACTTGTATGCAGTGTAAACTTCAACGACCGCAAAAAAAGGAGACAAATATTACTTATACCTGACTATGTTATACCCTTTCTAGCTTTGCTTAACAACTGATATTCCTTTTGGGGTATATTTAATGTTTATAGGGTATATAAAAAGCAGAGAGACATTGACATCAAACGCTGTAGCGCTGCTGTCTTCTTTTATTGATACGCACTACGCACATCAAGGGCTTATGTGGCCAACATCTCTCGCATCCCTCGTATCCTTGGAGTCCTTGTTGTCAATAACAACAACTGCAGGGGAATTTTATTATCGTGTAGCAAATTGAAAAGGCATCAAATGTGCCACCAACCTGTGTTGATTATTGTGTAATTGAAGCCCAGCTGCGAAATTAGTCGGAAGACATTCGACGAACTTTCAACAAATCTCGCAAAACTATGTTGAAAGTTTAATGAACGCAACAGAAAAATGTCAATGACATTTGGCTGAAGAGCTTCAACTGTTTGTGGCACTAACCCCTGGCAACCTGACAGCACTTTCAACATGTCAGTCACGTGCCTCATTAACATGTTGCAAGAGGCAAAATTGAAAGCCACCTTTGGCCTCTCCGATTGCCTAAACGAGATGTGTATACGCGCGGTTTTAATTATGTGCAGAGGCGACAAAATCATCATAAACTAATGTTGCATGTTGCATGTGGCATCGAGTAGACACAAAGCCACAACGCCACACGCAGCAATGCCTAACACGGCTCACAGTTTGTAGTTTCATTTAATAAACTAACGCTGCATGTGGTTATTCATTGTGCCACCGATGATTGGCCAGCTTCCACCCAGCCAACCTTCTGCTGCCCCTTCCCTGCGCTGGTGCCCCATCAACGTCATCCGATGCAGTTGTAAATAGCTAAATTTACGATGCGTCTGTTGCGGCTGCCTGCTGTGTGGCAATGGATAAGCGGCATGGAGTCGCATTGCAGACAGAAGACACGTCATGGTAATTACTTAAAGCGATGTCTCCAAATGCTCCAGGAAGCTCTACAAAATGCAAAGCTCATGAGGATTGTCAACGGCACACAAAACGCTGAAGATGACGTCCTCTGGCCAAGAGGAGTCTGAGGGGGAGCGAAACACTGAAAGACTGAAAGAGTGAAAGAGTAGGCAGGAGCAAAAGGCGAAGTGAATGCAGTCAACTGCACAGCTTGACTGCATTGGGGGACTACAATTACGCGCTGACTTGAGATGTGCAGATTATCCTATGTAGGCACTTAACTTGGGCCAGGACACGAGCGGAGCGGGGCAGGGTAGGGGATGAGGACAAACGTTGTGCGAGAAGTCAAGTGAAAAAAAAGGCATTAGGGCAACACCAACAACAACTGCAACTGCTGCTCAGGCAGCACATGTGGTCGCCGTCTTAGTTGGCTGGATAATAGCGTCAAGAGCAACTTGAGCCAAAGCAACTGTTGTTGCGCCCCGCCACTCCTCCTCGCATTGTAATGCCCCACTCCCAGACTCCAGGCAAAGTCAGAGCTGGAGCAGGAGTCGCAGCCGGAGCCGCAGCCGGAGACTGAGGCAGAGGCAGACGCAGAGGAGGCTGTGTGCGCCGCATGGTGGCGGAAAACATAATAAATAAGCAAGTGTGCAAGCGGAAATATTAAAGAGCGACTGGAGATGCAACGCTGTTGATGCCACCAGCTGGCACCGCAACAATAGCAACAACAGCAACAACAATAATAAGCTCGGAAGAATCGCATTTCATATGTTCTGAGTTTTGCTCTGACATTTATGCACCAAATGCACAAGGCGATTCCTTTTTTTCTACTAACATTTTTTCATTCTCAATTTTTTTACGCGCTCGAGTTGATTGCATAACTGCCAGCGGCAGAACAGCAGCAGCTGCCACACACACATCGAGATGCAAGGAGGGGGCTAAGGGTAAGGGTGGAGTGGGGCTAACAGTTGGACAGTCGGAAGTGCTCATTGTTATACTGCCAATGGCCTAAGTCTCCCCCTCCCTCTCTCCCTCTCTCTCTATCTCACACACAACAACAAGAAGAAAAAAAACACTCATAATTCACCAGCCACATGACGTTTTGTCAACGTTTTGCATCCGCCCAATGAATGATAAAAGAAAGCTTAAATAAACAGCAGAATTATGCGAAAATCAACGAATTTTAAATACACTTTAGAAACTTTCAAAACTAACTCAAGCAAACTTGGCTAGCAGATAAAGTAAGTTGGGTAGAAAGTCATACAAAATGATAGTTTTTTACTAAGTGAAAGAAAGGGGAAGAGGAAACTGAATCAGGAAAAGGGGAGAGCTTAGGGATGGATGGATAGAGTGTCCACGGAAGATTTGGATTACAGATTCTAAGTTGATCAGATCTCAGTTGATAAGGGAGATGAAAACTATATACCATGGATCCAGCTGGCTGGAAGATGGATATAAAGCCCTCTCCTAGAATGCAGCCCAAAAGATGCGATCACTTGACCATCTCATGGATGCATAGGGTTTCCATGAAAACTGGGACAGTAAAATGACTGTAAAGAAAAGAGATTCTAATAGTACTTATAAGATTATAAGATGATAGACCTTGGATATAACACTTCTTCTAGAAAGCTGCTGAAAGGATTCGATCACTTGGGCTATGATATCACTTCAGACCATACAGATCTCATGGATGAATAGGGTTTCCATGAAAACTTGTATAGGACTATAAAAAGAAAGAGATTCTAATAGTAGTCGTTAGTTGATAATGCTTTGAGATGAAAGCTATATACCATAGATCCAGCTGCCTCGTCTGCAGATACAACACGCTCTCCTAGAAAGCTGCTGAAAGGATCTCATCTCTCATCTATATATTCTATATATATTCCTACTACATTTAATGCTTTCTGTATCAAACTCCTTAAGATATCATTAATAACCGAAAAGACGTTAGTGTATTGCATTGTAGTTTGATAAGTTTAAGTAAAAAGCTCATTGCTGTTAACTGAATTTAGTTTACGCTCCAATTAGTCGCATCCGTCGAGGTCTGAGTGTCTTCTGGGGGAATGTGAGTCTGAGAGATTCATTGGGCTTAGTTTCTTTTGTGGTTTTCTATGGAACGGAAATCAAAATAATGTTTTCATGCTGATTTATGAATCTATTTACACTGACCGTTGCCTGTTTGTTGCTGCCCGATTTGCATGTGATTCATGCTCTGAAAACCATGAATGATTCGCCTTTGTTGTGAATGAATATAACCATCTTTCTGCTCTCGAGTCGAGTTCTCTGGCCTTGGACAAATAAATGACTTTGGTTTTACGCAGACACATCTAGTTTGAGTTTGAAGTTATGTTTAGAGTTTATAACCCCCCCGAGTACGAATACCAGTGGACGTGTGCGTATACGAATGCGATTCGGAGCACGGGTATTACAGATTATGGTCTAGGCTATAAGCTCACGGTCTGACCGCAAAATCCTTTACGGTTCTCAATATTTATTTGTGGCCTCAGCTGCTGGCAGTTTGAGAGCCGAAAACAAATTGTTTTTCCTAGCTTCGACATTAAGTTGTCACTTTTTTCTCTCTCTCTTAAGATCTACAGCTTATAAACTACGAAGGCTTTTCATATGTTACACACACACACACACACACACGCGTATATATAGCCTTCGGTATTCATTGATTTCACTGAGTTGATATTTCGTGGAAATTTAAAAAAAAATATACACTGACTTCCAAAAAATAACAGACACTCTGCTACTAGCTGTCACTATATGTTATTGCTTTTTTAAGCTATTTTATTTTCTTTTTTTTTTTGGGTTTGAGTCAAACGCAGCAGCAGCGGAAAAGAAAACAAGAAAAAAGTTGTACAAGGACTCGCACGTGTTGGAACTTAGGACCCTGACAGTGGCACCCAGTTCCGTTTCCGTTCCCCTTTCCCCTTTACCCTCGCAACACACACACTCTGATCGGTGTCCATTGCATGTAACACCCCCTTCCCATTAGCCCCCACCCCCCAGGTCCCTAAATACTGCTGCCACGCCTTGACTCACTTTGAAGTCACTTTTCTAAATGTTGCCATATATACTGCTATTTATGAGTATTTTATTCCATCTGCTTTTTGTTAGCTCTTAACACACACACACACACACACACACACACACACACGCACACACGCACAGTGGGAAGTAGGGAGTACAAAAGAAAATGTTATGTAAAGAGTTGCTTGAGATTTCTCTAAGACGAGAGAGTTAAAAATTTAAAGCAGGGAGAACTTGAAATACCCTGTAACTTCAGAAAAACACACACTCAAGCAAACACACACCTCAGACACGCACAGCTGAGGCACAACAAACGGCTTTATATGGTGGACTATGATCAGAAAAGATATCGTTTAAGGGATTCAAGAATGCAGAGCAGCAAATACCCTGTAACTTAGCAAACCCCCATGCACGCACACACACACACGCACACACATGCTTTAAGTATACACACACCTGAGGTATACACATTGGCGGCACAACAAACTGCTTTCTATGACAGACCAAGCTCAAAGGCTCAAAGCTGCCTGCTGCTTGCCACATGAAGTAGCTTGCCCCATATGTATTGCAGGGTATTAAGCGATACAACACCCCATGAATTGGTGTGAAACTATTGTGCTCGTTCTCAGTTTGACAACGTCATCTTTGATTTGAGGCTTTATAGAGATAAATGCTGGTATTATATTTTTATCCTTTAACATGCGTGTTTTTTCTGTTTGTTTTTTGTATTTTTGGTTTTTTTGTTTTGCTTTTGGTGTTGGGCCAACAGTAAATACTAATAGCCAAAATGGCACAGAATGGGCCAAGATCCCATAAACAATAGACCCAAATGGAAAACTTGGCGTACAGAAAGTAATAATAATGAAATTGCCTCGGCTCTTCAGCCTTAGTACTCGTCGGAGTACTCCTCTCGTTCTAGAAGAGCAGCAGACAAACTGAAGTTCATTTATTTTTATTGTTTTCTGCAGCTTTTGGCGACAATTTATGACCACGGAATATATATATATATATATATATATATGTTCAGTGTCGGGTCAGTTTTGCAACAATTTTATTTCATTCTATTTTATTTGATTTTATTTTTTTGAATGGAAAATGGGCTCAGATTCTACGCAGTGAAAGTGCACAAAGAGAAATCGTGACACATACATATACATATACATATTTATATATTAGTATGTGTGTGTGTGCGGGTGTGTGTAAAGAAGAAATAATTTACTTTTCTTTTCTTTTCTTCGCCGCTTTCTTTTGGCGTTGAAGGGACAGACAAGAGCCAACATTCTATCTTATTTTGCACTAAATTTTAACAGGATTTAGCCAGGACTCGCTCTTTGCTGTCATTGCTAACAAGCTGCAGCCGGGCTCCAAGGCGATGCCGGAGCCCACTCCTCGTCCTATGCCTGTCGAGAATATGCCCAACCGACCGTGCCGAGCCACTGTCCAGCTGAGACCTGTACGGCTTGCTGGAGCTGATGCTAAGGCTCAAGCTGAGACTGGGTTTGGGTTTGTGGCAAGGGGCAAGGGGCGTGGTCAAGTCGAATGAGTTTTGTCGCAAATCCGCTTACGACCACGCGGCAACAACGGCACAAATTTTGATGGCAGCCGCCTCAGACATTCTTGATGGGAATGTGATGTTGACCAGGCTCAAATAAACTCCCCCCCTCCAGCTCCTCCTGCCATTCTGGCCACTTGCCGTTGGCATTTTTGGGGGCATATAAATAAATTTCATAAATCTTTTGCACTTTAACGCTTCTGCCTTAACCTGTGTGCCTGTGTATCCAATTTGCCTCGCCTCCGATTGGCCACAAATGTTGTCCCGATTATGTGTAAGCCTTTAAAACAGAGATCCTTCGGCTTAAAGAGTGCATTGATATAATACTCAAACTCAGTTTTATTCAATGTAGTTTTATACTGAGTGAGCGAGCTTAAGATTAGGAGATGTCGCTTTCCAAATTGGATATTGACGATTTGACTGTCAACTGGAAATGCATCTGATCTTTGCGCTGTGCCACATAGCGCGTGAGGCACTGCACCATGAGCCCATGTTGCTGGAGTTGAAGGCGCCGCTGAATGTCTGCGGGCCAGACATATCCATATCCATGGACAGTTGTGGCATGTGGTTACCCGCCGAAGAGTAGCTACTTGTTCCTTGAAGACTATGTGGATCGTGGCAAGCAATCGCTGGAGACGATCTGCCTGCTGTTCGCCAACAAGCCGCGTTTTTCCGACAGTCTTCACTTGCTTCGTGGAAATCACGAATGTGCGAGCATTAACATGCTGTATGGTGAGTGCTGGTGGGGATTCCCATGAGCTATGATTACGAGTGATGTCCCACAGGATTCTTTGACGAGATGAAACGTCGTCATAATATCAAACTCTGGCGCTGCTTTGTGGATTGCTTTGACTGTCTGCCAGTGGCTGCTGTGGTTGGAAGACGCATCTTCTGCTGCCACGGGGGACTGTCGCCACAGCTGCAGCATCTGGAGCAGATGGGAACTGCCACGTCCCACAGATGTGCCGAACACAGGACTGCTGTGTGATCTGCTTTGGGCTAATCTGAATCATTACAGTCTCGGCTGGGGTATCAGCGATCGGGGCGTCAGTGTCACCTATGCCAAGGATATTGTGAGTGATTTTCTGGCCCAAAATGATTTCGATCTGATTTGTCGGGCCCATGAGGTTGTCGAGAGTGGCTACCAGTTCCTTGCAGATCGTTAACTGGTCACCATATTCTCCGCACCCAACTACTGTGGCCGTAAGGACCTCGTCTGCTCCTTTGCCTCTATGCAACCTCTCTATAAGTATAAGCATGGCGTTGCGATACCACAGGTGCCTTATAAACTTGAATTTTAGTCTTATTACCATTTGTACGTGTTCTGTCTCTCTCTCTCTCTTTGTCTTATACTCCCTCTCTCGCTCTCTCTGTCGCTCTGTGAATGAAATACTTAAATCAAAGCATTCTGAATCAGTCAAGAGTCGGACATTTGACATGCGTCTCGACAGGGTGGCAGCAGCATGTGTCAGCAGCAGCGGCAGCAGCAGCGGCTGGTGGCACTGTGGCAATGTGGCAATGTGGGAATGTGGCACAAGGTAGTGGTACTAGCTCAGGTACACAGAGGGTACGGGTCGCAACCTGTTCAAAGGTCAATAGCTGTGGCATGCTCTCACCTTGTCGCTGTCGACGGCCTGGAACTTGAGGCACGCATTTCTTGATATTCTGAATATATTTTCTTTTGCAAAATTTCCATTACTTTTTCTTTTTGTTGCTTTTGATTTTTTTCTATTCCTTTTTGGGCTGCTTTTTGGCATTTTGGCCATGTGCTTAAGCCAAATGAATTTTGCATGGCGCTTAAGATTCGACTACACTCGAAGTTGATTTGCTGCAAATGAGCACTGATGTTGCCACACACACACACACACACACACACTCACTCACATACACAGTTGCAATCGCGTGACAGTTGCCAGACTCACAGTTGGTTGTGGATGCGAGCGGAGGCGAGGGGTGCTGCAGATTGTTGGAGGTGGAGTTTGTCGAAGTTGGGTTTTTGTGTGCGCAGTGTTGCATACAAAAGTATTTCGTTTGGAGTCTGTTGCTTGTGCCACACGCTCGAATAATTTAATACTCTACATGCCACATGCCAGTTTCTAGTTCCTCTTTACCAAGGACAAGCGAAATGCTAGCATATTCATTGGCCAAAATGTCTATGGATCCATGTGTCTGTGTGTGTGTGTGTTCACATTTGGCATGCACAGAGCGTGCCATTTGACTGCAATTTAATGCGCTTTCCAAAGCAGCTTCTTGAAAATTTTGTTGCTGCCGCTGCTGCTTCATGTTTGCAAAATGACAAATCACATTTATTTATTTTGTACCTACACATGCAACTCTATAAGGATCTTGTATCTGTGTGTATATTTGCCATGCCAACTGCCTCGGTATGGCTGAGCCACCTTGAGACATGGACTTGCGACTCCAGATCCTGCATGTTTAAAGGCTATGCGAATGATTATTTTGACACGTGACTCAATGATTTGACAAAACTAAGTGAGCTCCAACTGGAATGTGGTTTCGATTTACTCAGAAACTGTTGCTTAACAGGGATTTAGTTTCAGATTCAGAATATACGACACATACACTGTATACATATATAAATATCTTTAATATATACAAACTCATATTCGTTCATCTCTGTTGACATATTTTCGCACGCCTTTCTGCTTTACTCCGTAAAAATGTTCTAAATTTGGCAGAACCTTAGGCAATTTTCAGAAAAATGTTTGCCGCTTTGCTTTCAGAAATATTTGCACATGGCCACAAATATTTGCTTAAATATTTCCAGCAGTACGACAAATTCTTAGCTTAAACATAAGGTGGAGTTGTCTGTACTTTTTTGCTGTACTTTTTAAACGTTAACTTCATTTTAAAGTTAAAGAAATATAATTCAATCAAAATTTAAGGCAGCCTCTGTTAGTTAACATAATCATAGATCGCAAGACTGTTAAGTTAACAGTGTTAACAGAATAGACGCGTAACGATAGTTAATCGACCTTGGACTCAACTTTTGATAGCTAAATACAATTTGAGATTTGCTAAGAGAATTTAAGGATCTGCTGAAGTTGAATCCTCAGAAATTTAATCACTTTAATCCTTGTTCAGTCTGAAGATATTTGTCAAAGCAGCTTATAAAATTGTTGTCCACATTGTAAAAGTCTTTGTGAAGTGGCAAAGTAAAGTCCTCTTAGTAAGAAAAGAAATTCCGAGACAAAAGTTGAGTTATTGATTTACGAAACTGTTGCATAGTTTTTAAAACTGGTAGACGCAACTCCGCTTGGCACATAACCACAAGGCTTGCTCGTATCCTGGAGACCTGGAGCTGCCTTGCGTTGTAACATCACCTGCTGTTAAACTAGGTCAGACTTCAAGTAATGGAGGACAACAAAGTTGATGCGTAAAGCAATGCATTTAATTAAAGGGGGAAGATATTGGAGACGGTGAGAGGAAGGGGGGGAGGGGTGAGAAAGTGTTGTAATGCTTTTGAGATGATAAATGGAATGGGAGATAAGTATAATGACTGATTGGCGTATTTGAAGCAAAAGTTTAATTAAGAGAATGTCCTCTAATCACAATTAATGGCCAAGAGCTTGCCAAGGCATACACACTAACACACACACACACACACACACCTTAAGAGCATGAGGAAAAGCAGCTGAAACGCTGAAATATTAGTTGTTAACATGGACAACATTTTGGTTAGAAGCAGCGCAAAGACAAAGCATACGATCAATTTTCATTTATGTGTGGGACGCCTTCAACTTAAATGCTACCCAAAAACGCTACAAGCTTGTGACTGTGGCAACATCCCTGGCAGTGGCAGTGGCAGTGGCAGTGGCAACATTGGCAACAGTAGCAGCTCGACTCAATCAAGTTAATGGCAGCCAAATGGGTTTTTGATGCGCTTCGCGCGCTGCTCCCAACAACCAAGTGCCTTCATACTCATAAAAAATGATTGCCATGCCCGGCCCTGGCAACAGTTCCTTCGCTTCTTCCAGCTTTCACTTGGCGACTTTCGAATCGCGGTTCCACGGCTCTTGGCCTAATGAAGAACCAGCGTGGACATTTAATGTTTGCGTTTCAGTCTCTGTGTGTGTGTTGGCCGCTGAGGTATAAAAAGTAAATAAGTTAAGGCTTAGCCCATAGCCATCTTCGGTCTGTTGGTAAGGAGGTGTGCCAACTTTCTTATTGACAATTTGAGCATTTTTGCGTTAAATTCTTATGAGGCATAATGCTCCAAAGAAGTTGCCTTGCCCCATGCCCCATCTTTCATACCCCATACCACATGCTCCATAGTTAATAATGACAGTTCATAAAGCCAACCGCCGGCATAGTATGAGGTGTGTCCAACATGCAGCTTGATGTTGCCGCATGTTGTTATCCTTGTTGTGCTGTGCCGCCCCCTCCAAACGATTCGCAACGCTTTCGCTTGGGACTTAGGAGGGCTCAACCCTCGACCGAAACGCTTTCGTTCTGCCCTCCTCCTGCCTCAAAGTCTAATCAAATTAATGGAATATTTCCACGCTTATGTACATCTCATCTTTTTTATTTCGTTCTGGTTTTCTTTTTTCTTCGCTTTTTGCTTCTCTTCCTTATCTTTCAACCATCTTGTATTATTGTTTTTGTGTGCTTCCTGAAAGAGTATTTTCTTAGGGTATTTGATTTGAGGATGATTTTAATTTCATTCGTTATGGAACCAATTGCTTTCTGTGGAGTCGCTTTAAATGTTATTCGATTTAATTTTGATTTTATTTCTTCTATGAAAACAACTCAAAATGGCGTATTATCATTTCGTTCTCTTTCGTAATCGTTCGATCTCCTTCGATTTCATCGCTCCCTCGCGTTGCTTCTCATGTGTCTGAAACGTTCGAAGCGATGTGAGTGAAACGACGAGACTCTTTTCGTTCTGTTCGTGTCGCTGCCTCAAGACGTTTCAGTCCCATCGTTTCATTCTTGTCATTTCACCCAAGTTTCACTCGTTTCAGTTTCTTAGTTTGCTCTCGTTGCTATGTTCTCTTCCTGCAGCAGCACTCAGATCATCTGAGTCAGATGCCTATCCTCCATTGTCTCGCTCTTACCGTTTTGGCTTCATCTTACTGCTCTCGTCACACAGAACTCGTCGCTCTCGCTTCGCCTGCCTTCTATCATACTAGTCTCTTCACTCTTATTGTCAATCTGTTTCCATTTCATCTACTGCCTGAGTCTTCGTCAATTGATCCTATCTACTTTCACTCGATTGCTGCTCTTTATATTGCATTGCAATTTTTTCTACTATAATGCCAATCTTCTTGTTTCAGCCATCCCATTCTTCAGTTCATTCTTACATTTTCAGTTTCTCTCTTAAATCTCTGCCTCAATCTTCCCGTCGTTTCTTATTGGCAGGCATGTCCGTTGCAAAGAGCATTGCGTTTTCACATTGAATTCCTGTACTCTTTGCGGATGTGTATTAAATTGGCCGACATCGTAGCCACCATTGTTGTTATTGTCTGTTGCCTTTTTCTTCCTGCTTGTTTTGATCGCCTTTCCCGCTTTGCTCCTTCCGCTCTCATCCGCTTTCAGTTTTTTTCCCACTCGCTTTCTGCGTTGCCTTGTTTTTATACCGTTATTTGCTGCGTGGGCGGAACGCTTTTAATAAACTGACTGCCGCATAGGAAATAATACCGTTAACTCTGTTGGCAGCATAACGCGCTTTGATTGCCAATAGCTAATGTTGTTCGTGTTCTGCTCGTTGTTGTTGTCGTTGCTGGTTTCCTTTTTTTTTGTTGCCTGCTCGCTAACTTGGCTTTTAGGGCGCCTCCCCCTTTTTTGTTAGTTGTTTTCTCAATCGCTCAATGTATTAAAATTCAATTAGATTGCCCGTTCCGTTTCGTGTCGTTCCACGCCTCTCATTCCGTTGTCAATCCTCTTAACATTTACCACAGCCAAAGAGATTCTAATTAATTGCATAATCACTCAAACAAAACCGCAGCTCGAAGCGGCTACGCCTCAAGCGCTCCCCCCTCCTCGCGCCTGATCCCTTCGTCGCGGTTTTGCCGAAGGGCGCAACTTGTAAATTAAACGCAAAGAAACAATCAAAATTCCAAAAGTCAGTGGCACACCCCAACCCCGGCCCCAGTTCCGCCCCAAAATGTCTGACACCCCACTTTACGACAATTGTACAAGTGTTTTTAATATTTAATTGCTTTTTAAATGAGTCCAAGCATTTTATTTTATTTGATGATGTAAACGTTACTTAGACCAAGTCCAGCGGAGGAATTGGAAGCGCGGGGCAGGGAATAGCTCCAGAGCTCGCTGGTAACTTTGCAAATTATTCAAAGCGTCCTTGTCGACAGCCAAGTCAGAAAAGGCAGCAAAGGCACCAGGCACCAGGCACCACCAGGGCAAGCACCGCCACAGCACCACCAGAGCGACAAGTAATGGCCCAAGTGGCAATTTATCAATTAAAATTGTGCTTAACTACACGAACACCAAAGACAGTCAGCAAAAGAATATAAAAAACGTATACAAAACAAGTGACAAAATAGAAAAGGTTGGTTAACATAGTCGAATATTAAATACGCTTTTTAAATATTGAAGTAACTTTCCCTGTTATCGATAGGGTTAATCTTTGACAGTAACTGGGAAAGGGAAAGGAAAAGGAAAAGGAAAGGGAATAATAGCTTGTAGGTTCATACTGGCAGCTTAGCTAAGTTATAATATATAGGTTAATGGATCACTTAAGTCTAGCCTTCCCTGTCGTTTCTCAGCAAATCTTTTAGATGTGTCACTGTTATCGATGGGTATATTGAGACAATTTGAGAGTTATCGATAAACCTGGGACAGCTGAAGTAGATACTTCTGAGGAATGAAATTGTTTTGATAAAATTGTTTGGATTAGGAACTGTAAGAACTTGTTGAGATACTTTTGATTGTATATTTATATTTGGGATAATACGATATACATATATGGGATAGGGATAGATATATATAAATATTTATCGATAGTTTCAGTTTAGTTTCTCATCTGTGAAGGGTACTAAAGTCGTTCATCGAGCGATTGTTCTATGAATCCCGAATATTCAATACTAGCATACATACACAGTTTGAGCTTTATCAGTTTAAGTCAGCAACCTGATCAAGAATATATATATATATATAGTCAATCAAAGTCATAGAAGTCATGCCTTCTACATTGTTAAACAGTGTTGAACTGACCCAAGTTAGGGTATAAAAATAAGGAGCAAGCCACAAGAAATAGTGGCACGGTGCTGGCTGCCACCAGATTGTCATTGCCCATTGACGCAGTTGTTGTCCGTTGTTGCCTCTTGTTGTTGTTGTTGTGTGTTGTTAGCTCTGTTGGTGCTTTGTCACAGTTAATATCTGCTGCTGGTTGCGCTTCGGTGTTGCCTTTCAACCTGTCCAACTAAAGGAAGGTGACTTCAACTAAACGTAACGAGTAGAGTGGCTGCAGCTGCAACTACTGTCGTCGCCACTGACCGTTGCCGTCTGCTGTTGCTGTTGCTGTTGCACTTGCCACCATTGAGTGGCAATTTAATTAAAGCTCCATCGAATACTGCATAAATCTTTCAACTGAATAAGATGAGAATCTTTTGTGGCGACACAAAATACCAAGTTGCAACTGTTGGACATAAAATTAAATAGATTTTTTCAGCTGGCCAAGCTCGAGTATTTTTATGCAGCTATTTAAGGATGTTCATATAAATTGTATCCTTGGGGTGTAATTCCATCTGTTAACTTGGCTGGGAATAGGAATAACTAAAGGGTTGTCATAAATATATATATAGAATATCCAGTTGAAACTTTGACAGTAACAGTTCATGCTTCAATGGTTAAAGAAACTGTTTTCTGTAAGGAAATTCTTGTCTTATGCCCACTTATCATCTGTAGGATAAACCTGAGCCTTAAGTACCACTCCTTAGATATAATAAATCCTTTATAATATATGTTGAAATACCATTGAATCGAGTGTTTGTTATCTACAGTTTGAAAAGCAATTTTCTTATGACTTTTATCCTTTGCACTCGACGCTTAGAGGCAAGACAACCAAGGACTACTCTACGCATCCTTTCACACACACACACACACACACACACAGACACACACATGCACACTCGCGGGTGTGTCTCAATTGCATAGAAATTTGCATAAGTTGGCAGCTGTCGTCTGTTGCTGCTCGCTCCAGGATCAGCATCCTGTGGCTACGATTTCATATCCCAAATGCATTTTGCAATTTAATGAGTTCAACTTATGCATGAATCTAGACGCCAATTTAAATGGGGCCAAAGTAGACGAGGAAACAAGTAAACTTTAGTTTAACTTCAGCTTGTTTTTTATTCTTTTATTTACTTGATATAACTGAGGTTAAGGAGAACATAATATGCATTGATTATATATATTCTTGTTACTATAAGCTACTCTTAGATCATCGTTAAGAGCACTTTGAGGTCATAAGGAGTATACTATGCTTCGATTATACATATTCTTCTTTCTATAAACTATTCTTTGATCATCTTTAAATCAATCTCACTTAGTCTAAGATTACTCTCTCTGTAGTTTTTGCCACCTCAGTAGACATTAAAGCTTTCATTTTCCTGTCTAGCCCATAAAGCAGTCAGTACAAATCACTACAACAAAGGCAGCTAGACAGCTTTTAGTTCTCAGTACAGTAACAGTATATCTTCCCTATATATATATATATATAGATATATATATATTTTAATTCTTTTTAATTTTCTATTATGGACGGTTTCCAAGTACCCAAAAAAATTAATCGCCATGTGTTAAAAGCGCTCCAGTCGCTGCGGTCCCCCGAATCCGTGTCGGTCTTTGTGCCTCTGTCCAATATTATCGAGCAAGTCGAGCACCAGATACGGAAACGTTCAAGTAGTGATAATCTGGCCGAATACGTGGAGCAGTCGCTATATAATTTGACTGTGATGGGGATATTAGTGCGCACAGGAATCTCTCAATACGCCTTGCGGCAGGATCTGCAGTTTCCAGGCGGCTTCAGTGCCATTCCCTGGAAGGTGCCGTCTGCAGCCTCCAACAAGGCAAGTACGGTAAGAGCTGGATAGTTATATATATATAACTTTTCCTATACAAGTGTAAACCCATAGACACAGTTATCAAAACCAAAGATGGTCACTTCAAAAGCCTCAAAAACGGCGACGATTCGCAGGAAGTCTTCCATATCGAAGGCCTCGACGAAATCTACTGCAATTGTGGATCGTAGAAGAGGTCTGTGCAGAAAGTGTCGTACGAATATTATTAAGTTCCTCAACTGCTACAAGAAAGCTGAACGCGTTAACATAAATGTTGCCCCCACTAAGAAGCCAAGTGAACCAGCTCCACTAACCGGGCCAACATCCAATTCCTCGCAAGACATGAGAAGGTCGGAGCCAGAGAAGGAAGTGTCACACTCAAAGTCAATGCCAGATACAACCAGCTTGAAGTGGCACTTCGATCAGCCGATATATCTATATGAATAACTCAAACTATACTTAAAGGATCCAGGACACTCTTGTCCTGTCAAATTAATAAAGTACTCGCAATTTGCGTTGCGAGCGTTTATGGTTTAAATCGGAATGTTATATTAGTTTCAAATATGAGCACAAACTGAACCTATTAAAACTTAAACTATATACGAATCTACTTATGCAAATCTAACTGAAAGATACTCCCTATAATACTTGTAGATAGTCCTATAGGTGGAAGATATGAGTTAACCCTAAAAGGTAAGGAAAGGCAGCTGATACTGGCCTCAGGGCATCAGCAAGTCAAGCTCGATTATTTGTTTTGAAAGGAAGACATGTAAAAGGCAATCTGAGTTGCAGTAACTAAAAAGAGAGAGACTAAATCAACAAAAAGTTGAGCAAACATTTGCAGTAGCCAAAGCATAGACAAGAGGGGGAAAGGAAAGGAGGAAGAGACTCTCCCCTATGGAAATCTCAACGGCGCTTAACCTCAAAGGAGGCAAATGCAATTGCACTAACAAGAACAACTGCAACAAGAAGAGCCCCTAAACAGAATGCAATTTGCTTGTTTGACCCAAATTGTTGTGAGATTTGCTTTTCACCATTTTATGCAACACGCTCTGCCAGTGGCACTCCCAGACCCGATCCCATTCCCAGTTACCCAGGAAAGCCTCCTTCAACTGGTACAGCAAGTTTATCTTTAAGCAATTGTGTGTTGTTTGGGGGCCCAAAAGGGAAGATAACAACAAGTAACAGGACGAGCTACCGTCCAGGATAACAATGAAGCGTTACTTTCACTTTCGCTTTCACTCTACGCTATGCGCCTTCGCCTTTGTTTGCCATCAGCTGCATATTTTGTCTGCCACAGGACCTCGTTTTCTCCATTCTTTCTCTGCGACTCCCTTTGAGTTCCTTTTGCATCTTTAGCCCATTTGCACAGTTTTGTACTCACATATTCACGTTCCTTTTCTCCTTCCTGTGTGGCACAAAGAGCCTTCTCGTGTTGCAAGGTGCTGGTGCTGCAACAGGCTACAACAGCTGCAGCTGCAGTTGCCACGTCTTGAGTCGAGGCACGTTTTGCATTTCGTTTGCATTTTTTCGACTGTTGATTATTGGCACTTTAAGTGTTAACTCCGCCTCGCTGCGTCCTACGACTGTTTTAGCCAATTGCCAAAACGTAACAAAACAAACACAAAAACAAAAACAAAAACTACTCGAATTGACAATGGATTTCTTGTCTTGAGTTGAAACTACATTTTTTACGGTTTGTTTATATCGTTTACGCTTCGCTTCCTCTCAGCTTTTCGCCAAGTAATTTTCTTCTAAAAATAAAGAAAAAAAAATTAATATGAAAAACTTTGACAACGCTCGAGGCGCAAAAGAGCCGCAAAACAACTTTTCATTTAGCAGCAATGGAATCTGCTAAGCAGAAAAACAAAATTGATAAAAATTACAGAAGGACTTCAATACTTTAAGCTGTTCGACTAGAAGATACCCTTTGTTTTGGATACCCTAAAGTTTATGCCAAGGCAGCTTTCAATTTGAATCTTTGGCTATCGCTAGAGCCGTTAACAGAGTCTGTTAAGCACTAAAATTTGATACTTAAGCTACCCTTTTGTATAAATCTACAGGGTATTAAGAACAATAATAAAAATATGAAGCGAAACTTTGAACTTTGTGGCTGTGAGAAGGTTGCTTTAATTTCCTTTAGGAATAACTTGGCCAACAAGCGGAAAACTGGCAACTGGCAGCAACTGTTGTTTCTCACATGGCTTCTAATGTCTTAAGAGCTGCTTCGGCTAATATGGCTCACGTATGTGTTGAATTATTTACATTTATTGAAAATCCCACGCAATGTGGCCTCGACTTTCCCTGCAAGTTCATAATTTATTTAAATAAGCCCTTATGACGCTCTCAATTCACTGACAATGACAGCAGCCCAGGCATCCTGGCATCCACCCAGTCAGGTGGTCATATAAGGCAGGTGAGTGTCCTTTGTTTGCAAGACAGACGCTTACGAGGTTTTCCTTGGAAAAAATTTGAATATTTCTGACATAAAAACAAAAGAGGATAACAAAATCAATGGTAATTATGAACGACGTTGGCAAAATCTTGGCTCAAGTTGAAGATACCCTTGCAGCAGCTGAAACTCTTCATAATATGAAGCAAGGATATTCTGAAAGGGGATATGGGAACTTGAGTCCTGCAGGAAATGAATGGAGTACTTCACAAAGAAGAAACTTAAAGAAAGTTAAGCGAGTTGCTTGAAATTTTTGTTTTAAGTTTAATCGAATACTTTTTGGGCTTATCCTTAGAGCTAATCTTTGGATTAAGTTTATCCTTCAGCTTGTGTATCTCCTGCTGCAACTTTAGTTTCTACTTCTAGTCGCCTCTTCCATTCTGAACTATACTTAATCCCCAGCATTATCTCAGCGCCTATATACCCTTTTGGGATATCCTTGGAGGTCCTGGAACAACGGACAACAAATGAGCGTAAGCAAAAATCTTGTCACAGTAGAAATTTTCATAATTTTTCTCCTGGCATTTGCAACGTAATTTTTCTCAATTTCAGTTTCTGCCTGCTGCTTTCTGCTGTTGTTTTCGTTGTTGTTGTTGTTGTTGCTGCTGTTGTTGTTATCCTTGTGTTATGTTGTGGTTGTTGTCACTGTCAAGCTAAATGTCAACGGGCGGCCTGTGCAACATGGCGGCATACAACACGTACATGAGGCAAAGATGTACTTAATATGCGCGCGGCTGCGCCTGCCTGGCGAATAATATGCCCGATGAGGAGAGATCCGCTGGATAGAACCAAGGATAGCAGGCAGGCAGGCCAGGTGGTAGGTGGCAGGTGGCAGGTGGCAGGTCCTGCTGGCGCTGTCTTAAAATGTATTCACTGTTAAAATTAGCATATTTAATGCGAGCGGCACGTTAGGTTATTAGAGGCACATTCTCACCATGGCATTTGCTGCAGAGTGTGGCAAGTGTTGTCAGTGTCGCTATGTTGCATGTAAAACAATCACGCCCCCAACACACACACACACACACATACTAAGAGAGAAATGTTAAGCAGCAGGACTGGCAATGGCAGGACATACAGAATTTTGCATAATGTTTTTCGCTTCTCATGGCCTGTAAGCTACTTAGTTTTTATTACACTTGCCGCATTGTTTTTCATACCACATGGCCTGCCCCAGAGTGCAGCAGGGTTGAGGCAGCTCGCGCTTTCCTTTGCTTAAACATTTCTCACAGATTTCTCACGCGTCACTTGCCTGAAATTCCTTTGTTTGTCCACATGACGTATACTTAACGTTGCAAATGCTCGAGCTTTAATGTGGAATTTATTAAACGACCACATGCAACAATAATCAGGTGGCAGCCCGCCATTGCAACTGCCACACACAGACACAGACAGAGAGAGAGAATGAGACTCTGGCCATGATATGGCCAACAGTTACACGTGTTCGCCTGACTGCGATAAGGCCGACAACCCCGGCAAATGGCCAACAAGCGCAAACGAGGCAGCAACCAGCAAGCGGCAACCTGCAACTTGCAGCCGACAACCTGCAGCCAGCAACGAGCCACATTTTCTTTTTTATATGTTTATGTATATTTCTTTCATGTGTGTTTCGCTCGCGTGTGTGTGTTCTGTGTGTGTGTTGTGTGTGTGCATATTTATGCTGAGATGTTATCAATCATGGTTTTTGGTGTGGATAGTTGCGGATAGCACGCGGTCAGTTGTTGGGTCAGAAACTGTGGCACATTGACGCTGCCTTTTCCACATGCAGCTGCCACATGGCCGCTTGCCACACGCCACATGCCACATCTGGCTACCATTGACCCTTTTCTGCCTGTAGCTCATTAACGCTTTAACGCACAATTTAACCCTGTTTACAAACTGAATTTGCTGCAAATGAGCACTTCATATATTAACCGAGTGTCCTGCAAGCTCCATAAGTCCACTAAATATGAGCCGAGTCCTTTTGTTTTATTCCCTTTTTATTTTCTTTATGGCAAGTTCAGTTTTCAGAAACTTTGTTTTTTCCCTTCATTTGCTGTTTTTGTTTTTTGTTCGAATGTTTCGACAAACACTTGTTAAATTTCCAAACTTTTCGCAAAATAAAAACAAAGCAAAATATCCAGCTCAAATTTCAATTGGCAATATAGAATATTTTTGGCTATGGTTGAATGAATCTATGAATACCCTGCAAATTGTGAATACTCTGGCATAAGATAATGATAATCGTGTGGATATATCTTAAAGATATCATATAATAAACCAGAGATTAGCTTCGTCTCTTTGTGAACCTCTAGCAGTCTTTCCTCTGTATAAGGTTTATATAGAGTCGTAGCTTATACCCATATTCCAGATCCCTTTTATAATATATAGTCGCATCACATACTTAACTTTCAGTTGCATCTCTCTATTATATGTAATATCTTCCAGCTTGTAGAGTCATAGTTCAATCTTTGGAATCATTCTCTATAAAACTTCCAAACTTTACGCAACATATAAAAAAAGGAAAAAAGCAGCTCGAACTTCAATTAGTAGTATGGAAAATTAAGAGCACTGCTGGAACGAATCTCTGTATACCCTATAATAAGTTGACTAAAGAAAGATATAGGGAATCCTTTGGATATAGATATCCTTTAATCAGCCTACAACCCAAAGCTGAGCTTCGTCTCTAGAAGTCTTTCCTCTATTAGAACTAGATCGAGTCGTAGCATATATATATATATAAAATCCAGATTCATATCTATTATAGTTTAGACTTGTAGTATATACTTAACTTTCCTATCCATCCATGCTATAAAATATAATCTTAGCCTGTATTTCACTTCCAGATCCTTTTTTATTATAACATAAAGTCCTGGCACTACCTTAAGAGCCATATCCATTCGTATAATAACATACTCAACTTTAACGTATCCAACTCCCAGATCCCACCCTATCATAATATATAGACTAAATGTATATCCAACTTACAGATCTATCTCTCTATAGTAGAGATATAACATATAGTATATCCAGCATCTTTTAGACTCATATTTCTATCCCAAATCAATCTGCGAAATCTTCTTCCTTCTCTTTAAAACTAAACCTCCTCTTGACGCAAAGATTCTTAAATGAATTGATTTATTAAGCGCTTGTTAAGTTGCCGCTTGAAGTTGAATGTGCAACACTGTGGCGCGACTTGCCGCAGCTTATTAACTCTTTTTGTAGGGTATATTTATACTCTGCTGAAAAATGTGTAGTGCAATGTGTGGCCAACGTTTTTTACGAGCGTTTCTTTTACTTTATTATTATCTGGACAATAAACAACAAACAAAAGCAACAACAACATAAAGAAAAACAACTGTGGAAAGTGAGTAAAAGGAGTAAAGGAAAAGTTTGGTTTATTTTCTATATTGTTGTTTTTGCTTTTCATGTAACAATATTTTGTTGCTGCTGCCTCTGTGTTTTCTTTTTCTGTGCAGCTGTTTTCGTTGTTAAGGTGCCAAAAGCATTTACCCGTTTAGCAACAAGCACACACACACACACACACAGACCTCCCACACACACACAGTTTTAACACCTCAGAGTCTCAGCTTTAGGCTAAAGCAACTCAATCTTTAAGTGGGTCTGAGCCACGCCTGCTTTATACGCTTTTGCTCGGCAGATTTCATGCACCATGCGGCAAGTAGCTTTTGCTGCAGCTTCACTATCTGCTTGCATCCCGTTTCCTGCAGCTCCTGTCTCTAAAAATACTTGTGCTGCCATTTGGAGCACACTTTGCGTTTTTCTGTTGCAAGTTGCAAGTTGCTGCCACTGCTGCTGCTGCTTTGTTGTGGCGCCTCTCACATCTTTTGTTTGCTGGCACGCAACGCTTGTTAGAGCGCTGCAAAATTGTTGCATTTGCCTTGCCCCTTATTATTTTATCCACTAAACACACACACCCAACCACCCACCGCCCACACCCACACACACACACACACTAAGACACTCACGTTCAGCTCGAGTCGCAATTGTGTTTAGCCCCATTTAAGTTTCTGTCTTAAGCTGCATTACACGCATTTTGTGTGTGTGGCTTAAAGCAAGTCTCTTAATGCTGCCGCTGCCACTCGCATTTTGGCTTTAAGCTGCTGCCTCTTCCCCCTCTTTACCCTCTACCTGCATAAATATTCCGATTGGAGAGCAATCTTCCAGAGAGAGAAAGAGATTGCGAGACTTTAATACGAAATTTCATTGGAATAACAATCTTTTTTTGGGCTAATGCCTTGACAAATTCGAAGCTCACAGCTGACTCTTAGCACTCGATGATATTTCTGGGCAGCAGCAGCGCAATTCATTTGCAGTTTCTGATTGAGTCTCTATATCTTAGAGAGGGTCGCACGAGAAGTTACTTCGATCGAAGTATAATCTGAGACAGTTTGCAGCAGTTTTATGGAATCATTTTGATTGCAATTTCATGGGAAATGCTGGCTGAGAAGCTAATGAGGAGCTTCATCTACAGTGAAACTTCTCTTGGTGGATCATGCTTCTTGCTCAATCCTTTGCCTGTCTCTCCCTCTTTCTGTTCCTCTCTCTCTCTACTATCTGTGTCCATCTGTTGTAATCCTTTAGTGGAAGATGCCACATAAAATAGAGATCGGAGGATCTGAGGACCTATGTCTGTCCATCTATCTTTGCATCTATCCTTTCAGAGGAGTCTCCTCCCAAGCTTGATTTATACCTAGAAGAACTGAAAAGCTTTTCTTATATTATGCGAAGATTGCTGCGATTTGTGGTCTAAGTTTCTTCGCTTGCTGGAAAAGTACTCTTGACCTGCTTTGTTTTTCCCTAATTCCAATTAACATTCAACTCTTTTCAACCATATGAAATCAGCTATGTTTGCTGCTGTATCCCTATGGCATCCCTTCTGTGAGATAATAGAGTGTCTCCATTGATTCAACTCTTCCTATTTCTCTGATATATTGGCATAAGTCACATGTTATCCTGCTTCTAAAGCTAAATGATTGCTACACATCGTTCAGTAGATCTCTTTTTATGCTGCCCCCTTACACTATGTTGCTTCTGCATATTTCAATAGAACTTGTCAGGGATTTAGTTAACCAATTCTGGGTTGGCCAGCTGCTCTTTAACTGCTTCATAGTTGCTGTCGACTGTGTGGAGAAGCCGTCAAGTTGCACGTCAAACTCAACATTGACAGTTGCCTGAAACTTTGACATTGATTGGAGTCAAGGAAAGTCTTGAGTGCTGAGTTCTCAGTCAGCCCTCGCATGTAACACACCAATTTATATATATATGTAACATCATATATACATACATATACTCAAGTTTAAATTTGAAATTCGATTTGCTTTTTCTGAGGAAGGAAGAGAATGTTTTTCATTTATTTAGAATATGATATGAAGACTGTGGAAAGTCAGCAAACGTCTGAGTGTTTGCGCAAGGCTTGTGCAGAGTTTCCCTATGCAAATATTCAAAATGGAAATTCAAATAGAAATTCAAATTCAAATTCAAATTCGAACTCGAACTCGAATTCTGAGTTCCAGTTGGAGTTCAAGTTCGAGTTTGAGTTGGAGTTTCCTCTGCATCGAATCAAATTTCAATAATTGTGCAGAATAAACTTCAATGTATATTTAATATAATCAAATTTCTTGTGTCTTTTCATAGTTTTCGAGACAATGCAAGTGATAATGATAATCCCTTTCCCCCCGCTTAACCTAATCCCCCCGCTGTAGCCGACCAGATAACTAAATGGGCATAAATAATTTTCAATCTGTGAGCAGCTTAAATGAAGAAAATTACAAGCATTTAGCAGGACAGAAGACAAGGATGTTGTGCATAGATACACACGCAACACACTCACACACACACACACAGTTGAAGCGTTAATAATGCATGTCCTTAATGGCAATGTCCTTATGGGCACACAGCCTGCCTAATGAGACAGATGTCCAGCTGCTGTGGCCAAATAAATAAAACACCTTCAGACTCTCTCAGTGTGTGTGTGTGTGAGTGTGTGCGAGTGTGTTGCTTCCGCTGTGAAGTCTAGTGGAAGTTGCATGACAGTCAAACAGTCATGTTGCATGCAACAAGCACAATGTATACACCACACACACACACCACATACACACAGAGGGAGAGTCATGTATAAGTAATGGAACAATGTGATTTGCCTTGTAATTGCTAGAAATGCCACAACGAACACTTTGTTGTTGTTGTTGTTGTTGTTGTTGATGACGTCACGGATAAACAAACGCACAACCAATAGCAATAACAATAACAATAACAATAACAATAATAAAACAAACAACGATGAGAGAGGAGGGAAGCGGGGGGAAAGCTGCAGTCTGTGCATGACAAATAACCCTAAATGAAAATGTATTGGGTGGCGGGAAAACGCTGCTGTTGACGGCTCGGAAAAACCATTTCACAGGACAGCAAAATCAATGCATTTGTTTTGTCCCCAAACTTTGTCCTAAACTGATTCGAAATCTCAACATTTGTCCATCTAAGCCCTTTTAGTTATTCAATAGAACAAAAGTGTTTAGCAATTAGCAATCACTTGACAGCTCGGGCTTTCTGCTCCTGCTGCTTTTATCCTTCTCTATATATGTTTATCCTGTGGCGTATCAGGAGGCAAGTGTTAACTCAACTGTCAAAAAGCTGCAACAAAATGCATTTGGTCAGCACTCGAAATGTCTTTGGTTTCTCAATTGAGTTGCAAGCCAGGACATTATAAATGCTTAAGGACTCTGTGAAACAGACATACAACAATTAGGCATACAATTAATAGGCATGTCCTTCCATTGACAAAGTATAAACTTTTCTTATTTATTATCAACCCCAGCTTTATTTGATGACCCCAATTTGACGAGGATATCCTTCAACTATATAGAAAGGAAGTTTGAGTCTAGTTAATCATTTAATTAATCTACCAAGCAGACATCTCATTTGATTTTCATTTCATTTTCTTTCTTCAGTTATTTGTTTCCAGGGAAATCTGACTCGAATTGTGGAGTAAAAAAGAGGAAGTCAAAGCAGGAGACGCCACAACAGTTGCAATCATAAGGGACCTTAGACTAACAGTTGCCACTTTCAAATGGATGCTTTGTTACCCAGTTCAACGCGACTAACAAAGGATGTTAAGGAGCTTCCACAGGATCTTCCTTTCAGGTCAGAATTCCCATTCGAAATAAGTTTTAGCTGATTCTGTTTCTATATTTATATCAAAGCTGAAATACCTTTTCAGTCATGGTTTATCCCGCTGAAGATTTGTGAATCTGACAGAGTTATCCTTCAAAAGCCCCCAATATGTTATGTTCTACATGTCAGCGCATATATCCTGTATATATCCTTGCCCAGATCCTTTCTATTGTAGTATTTATTGCTTGAATTAAATTCAATTTTAATCCATGACAAAATGCAAATACGTTTTGCAAAACAATTTGACACAAAAACTAGACCCAAACTAGCTCTGATGTATGCATATATATATATCAGATACATATATATATATATATATCTGATATATATATATTTTGTCTGAATGCTGTAAACATGTGTATTTTGTGTGTTGATTTTTTACGCAGTTTGCATGAATTTAGACAGTTTAATTTAACAATTGATTGAAAAGTTTGCAATGCGCACACACAACAAATACACGCACACACACACACACTCGAGTTGTGTGTGAATGGCAACGTTGAAAAATATATATTTAATTTAGGCAATTTATAATTTGTATCATTGATTCATTGATTCATTGACTCGGTGAGTGAGCTGCATGCCAAAAACTATTGAATAAAACAATATTCAATTTGTGAACTGCCGTTGAACTGCAAACAAGATAGAGAGAGATGGAGCGAGAGTGAGTGAGATGGGAGGTGAAATCCCTTTTGTTATTTTTAAGGTTCATATGATAAATAATATTTTAGTTTGAGAGTATCTAACGGGGCGGCAGCACTCTGTGTACTAGTTTCAAGTAGCGCTTATGGCCTTTCTATGCAAATGCCAAACACTCACTCGCCTGTGTGTGTGTGTGTGTGTGTGTGTGTGTGCGTGTGTGCATACACAAATAAGCATAATAAAATTGGGTGTTGTATGCCTTTTCCAACTCCTTTTCCAAATAGTACGGCAAATACAGCAAATCCGAGCAAAAGACCGAGCTATATTGTTGCTAACCAGACAAAACAAATATGGCGACAGTGCCCCACCCCGCGCTGCGCCCTTTAACCGAAAAGGACGAAACAAAAAGAGGAAAAAAATCGCAACAAAATGGCGCAAGGGAAATTCAATGGCGCTTGCTGAAACATTGCGAAGGCCGCATATTTTACGTTACTTATCTTTATCATTGCCAACTAATTTCACAGCAGCAGAGGGAGCCGACCGTAAGACCGTAAGGCATAGGCAAATACACACACAAACACACAGATACATATATATATATATATGTATGTATTTTTGCCTAGTGTATACAAAATATTTGTTTATTTCTAGTTCATATCTCTCATGTGCGCTACACTTGTTTCTTTCTCTGCTGTCTGTGTTTCTCTCTCTCTGTGTGTGTGTGTGTGTGGGCATGTTTGCGCCATTTTGCGTTTTTGTTTATGTTTAGCTGGGTCATTTCAAGCGGCACAGCATATGTGTCTGTGTGTGTGCGCGGCCGCTTTAAGTGTTTTTATTGTCCTCTGCTTAGGGTTAAGTTTTGCCATTGCCACGTTTTGTTTATTGTTCTGCCCTTTACCTCTTACTTGACTGCCTCTGCTTCTTCTTATGAGTGTGTGTGTATGTGTGTGTGTGTTGTTGCATGCACCATCGAGCTAATCCTTTTGTTTTATGACATTTAATTTATTTTTAAAGCCCGCAGCTACCCAACTTGTTTATAGTCGGCCGCAAACAAAAAAAAAAGTGTAGCATACTTTTATGCGCTCGCAAAATATTTATCAAAGCATAGGAGATACGCCCTATTCTGCCGCTTGACCAAGGGAAAACTGAATGAAAGTGTATGAAAAGTGAATAGAAGTGTGTATAAAGTGAATTTGCTTGCCACAAGTCGCAACATGCAACAGGCAACAATATGTGGCGCGTAATGTGTGAACGTCACAATAATTGCTAGCAATACGCCAAGGCATCAGCTGGCTTCCACACACACACCCAGGCAGTTAAGCACACCCACCCACACACACACACACACACACACATACAAGTAATTGGCTACAAAATTGCAATAATAACAATAACAATTCAATATGCCCGCAACAGATGCTCAAGTGCCAATGCCACAAAACCCTTCAAGTACAACAGGCAAAAAAAGAGGCAAGCACAAAGATATCCTGTCCAGCTAGGCCAGCTCCCTCTCTCTTTCTGGTAAGCTGTCCTAATTGGAGCTCATTATATGAAAGAGTTTTGCATGGGGAATTCTGGCATCTAGCATAAGTACAAATAAAATTCATGTGTTCCCTGCGCTCGACGCCTCGACTTGTAATGAGTTTCAATCTGGTCACTTTCTACACGTTGTTGACCAGCCGACATCCTGCTCCACACACACACACACACATATACACATTACACGCACACTTGTAGACGCCTGCTGAGCGTAGACTGTTACCTTCTGTGTTGCGTTGCGTATACGTAATATTCAAATGCTTTGACATTGCGGTCAGCTTATATGTGATTAACATTCATGCAAGTTATGTATCCACATGTATGTGTTTGCATTGGTATGTGTGTGCATAGCAAACCAACTAATCACTTTCAATTAGAGCGGTTATCACAATGCCAATCATTCCTGAGCAGTTTTACTGCGTATTAATCAACGGAAATTGGTTTGAGGTGGCATTATTTAATACAGTACGTGCGTGCCCCCCAGTGTATTAGTATGCGTGCACAAATAGGATTGTCGCTTGTAATTTCCCGCCCTCTAATACCGTTGAATAACACTTAAGGTGGGGCTTAAGAGCCTGCGCGTAAATAACTTACACAATTGTCATAAAGCACATCTTATCATGAAATGCAAATTGCTTTCCTCTTGAAACAACAAACAAAATTTCGCAGGCAGCTTTAAGGATATTCAAATATAAATGTATATAGAAGATATAGGTAAATCAGTATGTATATATATACTATCTTATATATAGATAAACATTGTTCAATCCACATTTAATATTAAAGTTGTCCTTTTAAATTGACTTTTCCTGCGCACAATGCAAAACTTGTCAAACTTATTCTTAAGGCTTATGACTTCAGTTTGTGTTACATTTTCCTTCTTACCTTTGGGCCAAGTTGCTGGCAAATAAAGGACACTTTAAGAGCAGCCACTTTAAGTTTAATTCAAAAGACAAACGCAGCAGTTCTTAAGTAGCTTTCCGCATGCTTTCGGCCAAGTTCAAGTGGCTGCTAATTGAGCTGTTCGTCTTACAGGTTCAATGGCCTAATAGAAGTCAAGTGCTGAACTAACTACAGGCGCTTCGAGTTACACTGAAAGAGGCGCACAAAATGACAATCGCTAATCGAATATCGAGTGTAGGCAATCGCCAATCGAGTATCGATTGCATTTCATTTCATGCGGCGATAATAAAACCATTGGCAAAACGTTTCCAACAGGCCGTTTCCCGTTTCCGGTTCGTACGTGTCTCTCATGTTGAATTACTTGCCAGCGCATAAATGTAAAATGTCCTGTAACGACAGCAGTGGGCGCGCCCAGAGACCTGCTACGGGGGTACGGGGCGTATGAGCAACGTCTTGTAAATTGCTTTGCTTTGCATTCGTATGGGGCCAAGGGGGGGCTGGGAGGCTGTGAGGCGCAGTCAAACTGTCAGCTTGTAGCATAATTGTGCGTCGTTAAGTTGATTATGAAGTGCCCTTCAAGTACACACACACACACATACAGAGCCAGGGGCGCACACGCAGAACATTTTGATGTGCAAATGGCGCACTTTAATTCAAGCAATTGGAAACTAAATTGCAATTTTTATGACAGGCATCAGGCAGCAGCTCCACGCCGCTCGCTTCCAATGTCACACAGCTGAGCAGCTCAGGACAATGGCAGCTTCTGCTGGCCAAAGGGGCGTATGAGCATTTTGTGTGCTGCCCATTTGACCGACAGCCGAACAACAATACACACACACACACACACACGCACACACACACAGATAGTTGATGCATGTTGTTGAGCATTTGTTAAGTCTCCCTTAGGCCACGTTTGCGTTTGAATGAATTAAATGTTAACGTGGCTAAAATTCACGCCTGACTTGGCCTCGGCCCAGTCGACCGTGCCAAATTGTCAGTCCCCCCTCCCCCTCGCTCCTTGGAAGAAACTGGGACAAAATGGAAATATTGTTTGGCTTAAATGTGCCGCAAAATGTGTGTGAAGTCAATGATGAAAAATTACAAAATTAAAAAATTAACTTCGAAGTCTTCGAAATCCAATCAAATGGAATCAACAAGTCCTCTTTAAGGATACCCCTGGAACTGCCTTTGCTGCGAGTTTTCTATGCAAGAAATTGCATTAGTTATTGATGCAGCTTGTTTTTCTGTATCTTGCGGCTTCCCTTTCAAGTTTCTCGTTTGCGTTCTTCGTTTTTCATCCTGTGGCAAGTTCTTGTTTGCTGCTTAAATTCAATAAATGAGAAATTTGCATAGCTGCTATGAAAAGGATTGCCTGAACCAGGATACACACACACCAACACACACATCCGCTTAAAAAGAGCTGCGCTTTTTGCCTCTGGCTCTGTGGCATCCCCAGTGTGTGCGTTGTGTGTGTGTGCGTTGTGTGTGTGTGTGCGTTGCTTTTGATAAATACTTATGCACATATTAGCAACATTTTTCTCTGTGTGTGTGCGTGTGTGTGTTCTTGCTGCTGTTAACTATTTTGGCTGCCTCTGGGCTATTGACACATTCACAAACACTTTGCCACAATCTGCTTCCTTTCTACGTTTTTCTTTCTCCTCCTCTCCCTCTCTCTCCCTCCCTCTCATCCTTTTTATCTTTCCTTGTGGCTTGGAGCAACTTTTTGTGCATTTCGTGTTGATTTTTAGGGTTTTGGTTGCGGTTTCGGTTTCAGTTTATCGATTCCTCTGTTCGGCATATGCAAAGAGCATTTGGATGCGGTTTTTCATTTGTCAACGACGATTTTGTGTGCTCAGCTCAAATAATGCAATTAATTTCATCTCAAGATTTCGCAAAACAAATAAATATCACTCTCAATATCCTATTGACTCCTGCACACAGCATTGCATTTTTAATTGACTTTCGCCAAACAACAGCAACAAGCCACAGAAAGCAAATACGAGTTCACTTTAAAGCTTAGGTTGAGTCCAGTTTTAGCTATAGAAACACGAGGCAAAAGAAAACTTAACTAATTTGTATGTTTGTTTTCCTTTTCAAGCGTCGAATTGGTTTTTGAACCAGTTGCTTGTTAGCTACTAGGGGAAAAGAGGGAAAGGAAGGGAAGCTGCAGCGGAATATAGACCTGGACTTGCACCTGGAGTCGCAGCCAAAACGCGAACAGAGGCTAGATCTTATCTAAGCATAGCTTGTACGACGAATTGGCAGCAAGTGCTGTTTTTTGTTTGGTTGTATTGTATCCAAAATTATTTGATTTTAAAACGCTCAATTAGTCCTGTCAATATCAAGAGATTAAGATTAAGTATTAACTCGTTTCCGGTTGCCGAATCAAAGCTTTTCCGCTCACTTGTCTCTAAAGGACACACATGTCAATATATACCAATAAAAAGAGGCAGGTTTTGGCTAACGAACCGAGTCCTATCAGGATATGGCTGACATTCAAAGTGGACATCATATGAGTAGCTAAAACTTGACTGAATTCTTAAGAATCTCGAAAGGGCATCCCTTTTTGTACCCACACGAAACAGAAGCATCAATTAGCCTTTAAGTGTTTTCGAAATCTCAAAAATATCACCAAACATCAAGGAATCGCAATAGGGAAATCATCTTATGACGACACTTCAAAAGGAAAATATTAACAGGTGAATTACAAGTTGTTTACGGAAAAATGGCTGTAACTTGGCTGTATCCTCTATCCTTACAAATTACGAATAGAAATTGTAAAGGAACTTTTCGATTTAGCAGGGAAATTGTTTTTCTGGACAATTTCCAAGTCGCTGGTCCTTAGAGCACCTTTGTATCATTAGAAGTTACTCGATTCAGGCACTTTTTGAAATTCTGACGCAATTTTTTCCAATTTACTTCGATATATATGAGCTGAGATAGAGCTATTTTTCTGATCACTTTTTTGAGTAATAGAATTGATTATTTTTCATTAAATTTCAATTTTTCAATTTCGAAAATCTATTTTTTCTATCAAAAAAATCAAATTTTCTTAAATCTCAATTTCTGTTTAACACCAGGCGAACAGAAATGTAAAATTTAAGGCTAACAGCGCCGCATTCTATAGATTATATTAACATAACAGTTTTCTGCTATGTTAAAAGCGGCTGCAGGTCTGCTGTAAAGTTTTGCAGCGGCTGTTAAGCTGCTGAAATGTTTCTGTTCGCCTGCTGTTTCGGCTTAAAATGATTTTTGGCGTTTGCAGCTAAAATTAAAATTTAATTTTATTGAATAGGTTCAGTTATTTAGCATATTTGCGGTATTTTGGCAGTTAATAAATGAATTTACGTTAAGCTCATTAGTTGACTACTTATGGCTGTTGTTTGGCTATTCGAACAATTAGATTTTTATATTATTTCTATATAATAAATATATATGATGACTTTGGAGAGCAGTTCTATCAATTATGCCAGCAAATTTAGTTAAAATACTCACCATAATTGAACTTATTTGCGGTCATTTCGATTTCTGACAGCTTTTAAAAGTTTTGCGTAATATTTAAATGAACTGTAAGTCCTGTGAGTGGCAAATGCAATTTAAAATTAAATTACCTAGATTAATGCCATCTCGTAGCAGATTCAGACTGAGTGCATTTTGCGGCTTGCATGCCACAGCACGAATAGCTCGAAGAGGAGGAGGGGGATGCGAAGGAGCAGCAATAGTGGGCAGAGAATGAGGCAGGTCGTCTGTCTTATGTAGAGAAGCGTCGTCGTCATCGTCATCGTGAGATGCAGCTGCTCTCTGGGTGCTCTTATTGTCATTGTCGTTGTCTCCACGCTGTCATCATTCTCAGCACACAATTTAGTTTTATTAACCGAACGAAGGATGAGAATGAGAATGAAGATGAGGATGTGGATATAGATGAGGATAAGGATGAGAAAGTGTCTGGCTGGCCACCAAGGAAAATGAACTGCATTTCTGTTCCTGTTCTTGTTGTTGCTGTGGCTGTGGCTGTTGCCTGTCGTTTGGTCCCCAGCTGATGTTGCAGCTTCTGATGTTGATGGCTGCCTGTTGACAGCAGCTTGGCGGTGCAAACAATGCAAGCCGCTCGCTCCCCCTTCTTTGGCCACTTTCAGGGCAGGCAATTGGCCCAGTCTGGCCAGGCATAAGCCAATCTGTAAACCAGACAAGCAGCCAACGAGTTGTATGCCAAGGGGATCGTTGCAGATTGCGAAAGTAATCAAAATGAGAGCTTTAACAATTGACAGCAAAATGCAAAAATAATAATTGTTAAAATAATTAATATTTACAACAATAAAAAGTCGATTTTCCTTTGGTATTTACTTTGCATAATTTTATTATGTTTTATTTGTTTGTTCATCTCTGTTGATTTTGCAATTTTTCGTTACATTTAACTACACATACTTAAAGGCTAACAAGTTATGCGTTTCATCTGATTTATTGTTATTATTTTTATTTATTTATTTATTTTTTTTTAATATTTTTATGCTTTTTGCCTGTTGTTGTTGTAATACACATCAATTATAAATAATATTTACACACGATTTAAATACGCATCGCACTTTGATTTAGATTTATTTTGTTTTTATTTTGTTTCTGTTTTTAGTTTTTCATTAAATTTTTAAAGTTTGCCCATCGATTAAAAGTTACTTACGATTAGAGAATATTTTATTTATTTCCTTTTGATTTCTGTTTTCTTTTTTTGATTTTACAAACTTTCTTTTTCTATATGGCCAAAAGTCTTGTATTTCCTTGGCTACTTAAAAAATGTTGTTTGCTTTATTTTATTTTTAGTTTCGAAAGCCAAACGGTAAATTTTGGATTTTTCTCATTGTTTATTTTAATTTTAATTATAATTTGATTTTACTTGATTTTTTTTGCATATATGCAAATAACTTATAATTTAAATATACTTTAACTAGCTGAAGGACTAACAAAAAATATTTACAACAATAATTCTGTTTTTTTTTTTTTGTATCAGAAACTTATTTAACAATTTGCTGGAACTTCATTTTCTAAATTTAAATAAATAATTTATTAATTATATACATTTATTTTGAAGTAAATAATATATATTCTTTCAAACAATAAAATATTTAAATACATTCAAAGGATTTCTTCTCTTTTTTTTTAATTTATTGCTAGTTTTTTTCTCAATGCCAATTTTTATGCTAAAGTTGACTTAAAATCACATAAAAGCTCTTTACGCTTCTAGTTGAATTTTCTTTAGGTTTTCTTTTGTAATTTTTTAAATTTAAATGCACAGGACATAGATCTATGATTTATTTAATTCTTAGAGTTTTCATATTGGATTTATTTTGAAGTAGTGGAAAAGCACTTTGAAAAGCAAGCGGGCAAATTAAAGGCTCAAACGTGATTCCTTCTATTGTTTTTAGCCTGTGACACAGACAGACACACACACACACGCACACGCGTATACAATAGACACACACATACATGCATACACTTATATAAAAGTAGTTGTGCACACACACACACGTCGTGCGCATCGCTACAAGGACAATTCTTATTTGGTTTTCATGACATTTGCTAGGATCAGTTGAAGTCTTAGTTCTATGTAGTATATTCTTGTTTTATTAGCTTGGAATCGGAATTTACTTACATTTATATAGAATAAATTATAATTATAATAATTATAATTATGGGACATTATGCTACTGTTTTTATCTGATGATTTTTAGTTACAAATGTCTGGGCGTGTGTGTGTGTCCTGTCGCTGTTCTTGTCCTGTTCTGGGCTGTCATCTGTCCTCTGTCCTCTGGGCATGTCCTGCGTGTGTCCTTAGACAATCTTCATGTAAACACTTGAGTGAAATATCCGATAACCGATGGCTATGATTACCATAAGGTTGTGCAGCTGGCGCTGTGTCGTTTTGGTTGATCCGCCCACATGTCCATGATACATGGCCGCAGGATTATCGCCTGTGTGGCAGAAAGGACACAGAAAAAATCAAGAGAAAATGTGTTAAAATTAATTAAGCCAGCATAGAAACCATAAGAACCAACACACATACACACACACAACAGGTAAAACATCAAATGCTAATGAGCATTTCCAGTAAATATGTAAGAGTATGCCCATAGCAGAGCCTTTTTTGCCCCTACAACTTATGCTGGCCTTATAAGTTATGGGCTCTGCTCCACCTCTCTTTGCACTAAGAGTGTTTGTGTGTGGTGTGTGTGGTGGGTGTTTGGGTGTGCGGTCTAGTGTTTATGGCCTGACTTTAATGGCTGCGTTGGTGGGTGGTGCGGGCATTTTTAATCCGCACGCCTGTGGCTCTGTAATTTTCATAAATTACTTTTATTGTTCTCTTCTTCTATTTTTTGCTTTTCCCACACACACACTTGATATATGAACTGTACTTTCACACACACAAACACACACACATAGCTCTCTCTATATAACTGTCACACATTTGCTTCTCTGTTTTTATTGAATGATTTAATTTAATTTTTTTTCCCTACCGTTTGCAAATTGCATTTTTCTGTTGCTTTATTTAATTAAATGCTACAATTGAAAATTTCTCATAGATTTCCTTTCATGTTGTTCCCATTTCCGCGTGAATTCAAAGCAGCTCAGAAAAACCGCAGCAATTTCAACATAAATATTTCACTTTGTTCCTTTGCGAACCGCATTTAAAGGCGAGCTGGAAATATTTACTCAATTCCACATTCAATTTCAAAATAGCCGCAAATTTATAATATATATTTCACCTGGAATACCTGTAATTTCTCAGCAGCACATCAATTAAATGGATAGCCTACATTGTCTCCATTTACTTCTGAGTTTCAACCGCAGCAAATCGAAGCTCTCATTTAAAATTTGAAGCCCAGCAAACGATTCAATCCCACATATAAATTATTTCTACGGTCGCATTAAGTATACGCAGTGCTGTACAATGCAAATGGTATATTCAAACTGTAAACTCACCTTTGAAAATGTGAACCAAAACGCTGGCAGGTTGCGTATTGCTGGCGACACAGGTAAAATTGCCCGAGTGCTCGCGACGTGTGCGCTGAATTGTAAGCTCCGATGATTGAAAGTCTGCAAAATGAAGTGGACGCAAAAAAATAAACTCGTTATGTGAGTACATGTGTGTGTGTGTGTGTGTGAGTGATGTGTTTATGTGTGTGTTTGTATGCAATACAGACATCGATGGATAAACGAATGGAATCGTGAAGTGAAAGGGACTTTAAGCAGCTGGGCAGCTGGGCGGGGGGAAGGACTTACCTGGTTCGGTTGACACATTAATGCCCCGATCAATGTCATAATTAATCATGCGGTTGTCGTGATACCAGAATATATATTCCGATGCCTCCGTGTTCTGGACGACGCGGCACTGCAGCCGCAGCGTGGAGCCTGGCGTCAGATAACGTATGGGCGGTCCTGATATTTCGGCGCGTGCTTCTAACCGAATTGAATGACATTTTTCAAATTCAATTGCAATTCCAACACATACATATACCATTTGTTGTGTGTGTGTGTAGAGGTGTGCATGGGTAAAGGAGAAGAAGAGTAGAAGAGCAGTTAAGATGGGAGCATTACGTAAGATGTTAATCTAAGCTAGAGCTGATGATTGAAGATGGCGAAAAGGGTTTATCGACATCGAATTCTATAGTTGCAAATCGATTGAAGTGCGAATATTTCAAGGAACTTCAAGGCTGAGATGTGGCAGGATGCATCGAAGTTTCCTTCTAGGCAAAGAATTGGTCAGAAAATTTGAGTGCTGGATGCGATGAGGCAGGAGGAAAGTCAAAGCTGGAAGTTAAGTTCTAGGTAAAGAATTTTTTTGACCTTTTTTGACATTAATCGGGTTCCAGGAATCAATTTCTAGTTGCAAGTCAATGAAAGAGTGAAATTTTTTCTGCGAATTGCAAGGATGCGATGTGCCAGAATGAAGCTGAAATAGGAAACTTTCTTTAAGGTAGAAAACTGGCCAGAAAATTTCACACCTGAGTCTAAACGATACGCAGAATTTAATTGATTATCTGGAATCACGATGCATTTTTAACATTACTCTGGTTTCGATATGCTGTGTAGGGAACCAACCAAAAGGATTTACAGGAGCTGTTAATAGTATAAATCTGGGAAGGATGCGATGCTGAAGGAAGCACATGAAGTTGAAAGTTAACTTCTGGCTAAAGAATCGGTCAGAAAGTGAAACTAATTAATCTAAACGACTCGCTGAATATGAGTGCATTTGGAACTACAATATATTAATCTGCTTCCTTGAATCGAATACAGTCAGAATATAAATGCTTTTCTGGAACTAGGATCCTTTTTAACATCAAAGGGTTTGCAGGAATCTTCAAGGAGCTGCCTAAAAGGTATTACAGAAGCTGTTGATAATTTTATTCAGGAAAGGTAACTTCTGGTGCTTTACTTGGGCAGTAGATTACGAATTGCGTTGTTAAATGTGTCAAAGAATGCTTGACAACTGCTGAATGACAGCATCATCATTATCTGTCTCCTTATTATTATCATATCATATCCTTAACTACTTATAAGTGAGTTACCCGAAAAATATGGTTTATCAGTGTGTAACTCGAGCCGAAAGGACACAACTGATTAAGTGTGTCGTCGCCTGGGCAGATTCATGTGTGTCGTTATCAAAATGTGTAGCATACTTTTCTGACGCTGCCACAGCAGTTTATGTGTGTGTGAAAGTATGTGTGTGTGTGTGTGTGAAATGGGCTTTTGTTCTTGTGCAACAAAACGCCATTAGGCGCTGCACATTCAAAGTAAATTGTTTGTTAAATTCAGAATAATGTGTGTCAGTCAGCGTTGGCCAAGGCCAACAACGAAACGGGGAATGGCAGAGAGCGGGAGAGGAAGGTGGGAGGAGTAGGAGAAGAATGTCGACAACGTTGTTTTTCGGGCAACTTGCTGAGTCGCTGCCATTTGGGCAGGTGTCCCTTTTCTCCTTTTAATGCTCGTATACATTTTCCGCTTTTCATTTTCATTTTACTGTTGTTGTTGTTGTTGTTGTTGTTGGATCTTGCCTGCCAACTGCTCTGCCAAGTGGCATATGGACATTTCTAATTTCAGCTTGAGCGCATTGAAAAAAGGGCAACTGAGTGAAAAAGGGGGCGGGCGAACGTTGAACAAATTGTACGACTCAGTTGATGCGCGCCGTGTTGACCCACAGCCAGAGTTGTCAACTGGGCCAAAAAATGAACAGAAAAAAAAAAGAAGTGAAACTTGTCGAGATTTTGCTTCAGCAAGTAAATAGTTTGAAATGGGCAACACATCAAGCGTGAAATTATAGAATGAAAGCTGCAGAAAAATACCAGTCGAAAGGACGCACACACATCCTTAAGCCGACCACTCAATTTAAAAGCGTATTAAATGGAACTGAATAACTGGAAGAACTGGGCATCAACTGAGCAGACCCAGTCTAGGCCCAAGTACTCACCGACAACACTCAGATGCAAATATATCGATGTGGGGGGATGTGTCGAAACTTGGCACTCATAGACTCCGGCGTCGCGTTGTTGCACAAACTTTATTTGCAGTGTCCAATCCTGCGAACAAACAAAGGGAAATCATTCTTATATGCCGTATGAAATTTATTACGTATACGCAGTGTGGGACAAATTTATAGTTGGAAAGGACTTTGCAAATTAGTTAAACTTACCTCGGAATGCTTCAAGTGCGTCGCACTGAAGCGCTCGTCGCTGCTGTAGGTTGTTAAGCCGACGGTAAGCAGATGATAATCCTTTTTGCGTATCCAGGATACCTGAAAGGCAAAGGAGAGAGAAAGTGGAGGAGAGAGAAAGAATTAGATAGGTATGTTTATATATATGTATAAATAGGACGAGGCGAAAGCGGCGCCATTAGTCAAATACAATAGAGATTAGGCAGGGGTAGCTTCCGACTGACTGTAAGGACATTAGTCCTTGTTCGGGCCCAGCAACATATGCCGTCCAAGTAGAAGGTCCAGTCGTGCGCGTTTCGTACGTTTTTCGTCGTTTTTTTCTCGTCCACTTCAAATGTTTGTCAATCCATCAAGTTAGACGACGACAATACGATGATGATGCAATTTCTCAAAAGATACAAGTTAAGACCCAAAAGTACACACCCAGAGGGTGAGGCAGAGCCAGAGCCAGAGGCAGTGGCAAAGGAAGAGGGGGCGGGGATAGGTGGATACAAAATCAAAAAGCAATTACGTGTAAAAGGCAACAACAAGAATAATAATAAACATAATAGCAGATTGATTGATCCAAGGTTCAAAGTTCAAATTGGCTGCTTAACTGTAAATAGACAAACAAACAAACAGAAAGGCAAAAAAAAACGCCAACAAACATGTTTTGGCAGGCCACGCCCACAACCAATACAGCCCCAAACCACGCCACTCCCAGCTCCAATTCGACTTTGGCTAATCTCAAATGACCATTAATCATTTCGATTTCGACATGGTCTACGTTTTGCCGTCAGGTTTGCACAGACCACATCCACATCCACATCCACGTCCACGTCCACTATTAGGTCCTTTGGCTCATATGTTGTATATGTTACAAGGACGATGATGGGAGCCTCGTCCGGTCTGTAATTCTGCTTGGCGGCAGATAAAGGCAGCTACAGCAAAAAAGTTGCCAATCGAGGAATGAACCCTAGCAAAAGTATAAAGGGATGTGCCTAAAACTGCCCCCTGCCACTGCCACTTGCCTCTTGCTGCTTGCCTCTTGCCAGTTGCCAGTTGCCAGTTGCTGCTGCCAGGCTTCTTTTTGGGGCAATTCGCAGTACGCGAGCGCGTGTATCAATCAATTTTCAATTGATCGAAAATTTTATTTATTGGCCAAAAAATAAAAAGAAAAAGTGAAAGTAAAATATTGACATACGACGCAACGTGACGCACACATGAAGAAAGAGAGAGAGAGAGAACGAAAGAGAGAAAGGGAGGGGAAGAGAAAAAGTTGAAATGAAGTTAAAGAAGAAATTGTTAAATCGTCAGCAAATTCACTTGCTCAATTGATGTCTTAAATGCCTCAAATGTTCAATGTGGCGTATACGCAATGCGCCACAAAATGCGCCTAATATCTAATATCTAATGGGAAAGGAGCTTGCGACAAGTTTGTTGTTGCCACCAGCCGCCAGCTGCCAGCTGCCACCATCTGTCTGCCAGCTGTCAGTTCCATAGATAAAAGTACTTCTCAAAAATTGTAGCTCAACAGAGTTTAAGAAATTTCTCTCTCTTCATTTAATGCTCCAAGCCAAGTTAACAATTGAAACAGAAACAACGTTTCGACAGTCATTTATTATAAAGATTTGTCAGTTAGGAACAGCAGCAGCTAAATCAATATATATCCAACATATACTATCTATTCAATACAATCTGCAACAGTAAAACACACACACACACACACACTTACTCAAGTGTGAGGCATAAATTGCGCATAAATTCTGTGCGAGACCAAAATCCAGATAGAAACTGGGCCATAGTCGTAACCCCCCACGTCACAAACATGGCCTATACCTTTGCATACTTTTCTTTCGCCCCTATATTTTATGATTTTTTATGATATTTATGATTGCTGGAGAGAGTCGGCGGTAGACTGCGTCTGTGTCTGGGACCACGCTACGTGTCTGCACAAATAAACCCTGAATCCTGAATCCCAATTCTGCATGCAGTAAAACCGTAAACCGGAATCTGAAAGGATGAGCAAGTTGTTACAAAGGGTAAAGGAACGGAGATTCCGTGGTAAAGTGAAGCCATCAGTTCATGTGTGTGTGTGTGTGTGTGTGTGTGTGAGTGTCTGTCTGGCATCCTGATGCTGCCAAGTTGCAAGCCAAAAAGGGGAGCTAAGAAGAGAAAAAAAAGCACGCAGAAAACAAACTGAAAGTATAAAATGTTGCGGCAATTAATCAAAACCATGCGAATTCCTTTGCCAAAGTGTCTCTCTAGCTGTATGTGTGTGTGTGTGTATGTGTGTGTCAGAGTGTGTTTGTTTGCTGTGTGTGTTTGCTGTGCGTGTATATGAGGCATAAATCTCAGCGCCTGTCACGTGTATGTGCGTGGCGCCTCCTGCGGCTGTTGCGGTTGTGTGTTATGTGTACTCTGAGTGTGTGTATGTGTGTGTGTTGTGTGTGTTGCAGCTGCGAGCGCGCAGATAATTGTTTACTTTTTACCTTTTTTTTTTAAACAAAATAAAAAAGTGGCCCTTAATTTATAGTCAAAAGCAGCGGAGGCGCCACGGGGCGACGTTCAACCACAAATCACTTGTTAGCAAATTTATGGCAAATTTATGCTAACTACGTGTCCTGCGCCTCCCTTCCCCCTCCCTCCCATCCTGTCAGTCTGCCAACATCAGTTCTGCTAGCAGGTAGGCGGCAGCAACAAGAATCATTCCTTCCTTCCTTCCTGTCCAACCCGCCCCCAACCAGCTGCCAATGCAAAAATTGTAGCATACTTATTTGCGTTTGCGATTTGTTTACGCTTTTTAACCCCGGGTTTATATTTTTCATCCTCCTTCTTTTTTTGGCGGAATTTTTATGCGAAGTGGGAACCCTCGAGCAGCTTATCGCTCGATCTTCCGACAAGCGTGCTCGCATATGCAAAATGTCTAGCTACAGGCAGACAGCGGAGCGGAGCAGAGGAGTGGAGCCGGGCAGGAATTGGGTCGCGATTGGCAGCGTTGCACACAGCTTGTAATTGCGTGTGGCAGAGACAGAAAAAATATAGAAATAACTCAATACAAAAGCCGATTGCAGCAGGTTTTTAGCAACTAAATTTGTTAAGCCCTAGCAAAACGATATAGAGCATATGTAAGAGTACGTGTAACATATATATGCTTGATCTCTATAGATATCAGATTTGATATGGAAAACTTCTACCTCGAAAGTATCTCACGTTTGTGACAGGTGTAAAACGGTTTGTAGTTGGTATCAGATATCTATATGTCTATTTGTCTATATCTATATCTATATCCATATCCATATCCTATATCCTATATCCTATATCCTATATCCTATATCCTATATCCTATATCCTATATCCTATATCCTATATCCTATATCCTATATCCTATATCCTATATCCTATATCCTATATCCTATATCCTATATCCTATATCCTATATCCTATATCCTATATCCTATATCCTATATCCTATATCCTATATCCTATATCCTATATCCTATATCCTATATCCTATATCCTATATCCTATATCCTATATCCTATATCCTATATCCTATATCCTATATCCTATATCCTATATCCTATATCCTATATCCTATATCCTATATCCTATATCCTATATCCTATATCCTATATCCTATATCCTATATCCTATATCCTATATCCTATATCCTATATCCTATATCCTATATCCTATATCCTATATCCTATATCCTATATCCTATATCCTATATCCTATATCCTATATCCTATATCCTATATCCTATATCCTATATCCTATATCCTATATCCTATATCCTATATCCTATATCCTATATCCTATATCCATATCCTATATCCTATATCCTATATCCTATATCCTATATCCTATATCCTATATCCTATATCCTATATCCTATATCCTATATCCTATATCCTATATCCTATATCCTATATCCTATATCCTATATCTTCTTCTCGGAAAGCTGCTCAGCCTAAGATATTTAGACAGCTTTGGGATAAGATTCCCACAGAAGAGTAAACCAGTTGCAGTTCGATATGATCCTTGGCTAAACTAACTTTAAGGTAGGGTATTCCAGCTTCGGATAAGCTAAAGCTCTTCTATTGTAGTTATATAGAATCTGTAGTTAGCTGCTTTAACTATGAGGCAATTCATTTGCGGCTGTATCCAAAAATTTCACTATATTCATTGTTGCTGCACTACAAAGTTTCGATTGGCTTTTGTTGTGTTTGTTGCTGTTGTTGTTGTTGCATGTTATTGACGCATATTTTGTATGCTTTATTTCTTGCTGTCCAATCAATTTCCTTTGCGACAAGCCCAGCTTGGAAGACGGGGGAAGAGTCTGGGGGCAGCGCCAGCGTGGGAGTTGGGCGAAGCAACTTTTTCAATGCAAAAAACAAACTTTTTAACAAGCGATTTTAATAAAATTCTATTTAGATGGTGCTTTTTGGCTGCCAATTGTGCAGCAAACAAATACACACCCACATAAGCACACACACACACACACACACTTATATATTTATATATGCATTGTACAGGTCTCTTCCTCTTTTATTGTTGGTGTGTGCAAAGTTTAAAAAGTACCAAAAAATAAACCGAAAATTCTACAGAAAAATAAGCTCAATTTGGTGTCGCACTCTATGCGCTGGTGTGTGTGTCTGTATGTGTGTGTGTGTGGCTCTGTGTATACTGTGTGTGTGTGTATTTTTGATAACTATTTTGTAGACCATGTAACAAGCTGCGTTTTTTTCTGCCATGAAGTCATCAAAATTGCCATTGTTGCACACAGCGTACACAAATATTTTGCACCGACTGTACGTCTATAACTGTGTGTGTGTGGGTGTGCGTGGGTGTGTGTGGGGGCGACTATAAACATAACAAACTGTGGGTGAATTTAGGTTAAGTCATAAAAACACAACTTTTACTTTAAAAATAAACGCAGGGAAAACTTTAGAAAAATTATTTTTGTTTTATTTCTTTTTAAGTTTTTCGAAGCAAGTTTCAAGTTCAGCTGAAGGTGTGTGGAAGGAGGGGGAGGGAGGAGAGTATCTGGGGACTCAACGGTGCTTCTGAATAAATAAATAATTTAAAAACGCGTCGAAGGGAATAATGAGAGGCAGTGAGGGATGGGGAGGAAGCCTTGTGCCCAATGAACTGACCCGCATTATTCATTATTATTTGAGCGGAAGTTCGCATTAAATGCAATTAATGCATAATTAAACATTTGAGAGCGTTTTGCTAATTGTGCCGCAAATTAGCTTCACGAATTAACAGAAAGAGAAAAAGGTAGAGTGTAGGTCGTTAAGCTCCAACCTCCCCCTACCCGCTGAGTGTGAGGTGGCCCCAAAACAATAAGCCATTATATTATTCTATAAGGGCCGAGACAAACATTAAAAAGGAGCCGAAATATAAAAAATTTTCATAGCATACTTTTTCGCGCTGCCAGTGGCAACGGCACAAATGAAATCTGCAAATGAATGTGAGTGTTTTGAATGCGAGTGGCTTGAGTGTGAGTGGTTTCCAGTGTGAGTGTTCTGAGTGCTTCGTTTGGGCTGCAGGCGCACTGGCACTTTATATACTTCAATACCCAGCTTTAGTGACAAAAAGGCAAGAGGAATGTTAGGCAGAAGTCTATATATATATCATATATATATACCTGATCAGTCTAGACATTTCTGTGTACCTCATTCAATTATTCATTTGAAAGGAACTGGATTCTGCTGGAGAGAGAGAGTACGTTTTATGCCAAGCTTGTTTGTATCTAAAACAGCTTCTACTCAATTTGTAGGGTATCTGTCTAGTCGTTGAGCGTCGCGTGCGCTGCTTTAATTCATTTATTATTCATTTTCTTTGAGTTTTATTAATGCACAAACAATTGTTGTAGACGTTTTAATTGCATTGCAATTAAAAATAATTAAAAATTGAATGCAGCCTGCCAAGGAATTCATCAGCTTTTGTGTGGTTGAGTTTTTAACTTCTGTTTGACTTTTCTACATGTCTATGTGTGTGTGTGTGTGTGTGTGTGTGTGTGTGTGTGTGTGTGTGTGTGTGTGTGTGTGAGTTGAACTCTTTTAATTTATTTGGTTGGCATTGAACTTTTACCTTTGGCCATCCCCCATTTGGCACTCACTCTGAGAACAGAAAACTTGCAGCAATGGTTAATTGTTTTAGGCCAAGTTTTTGGCCCCGTCTTTTGTCAAAATACACCCACACCCACACACACATACACATACACAGACACACACGCGCTGAAAACTTTATAGAAATGATGAAGCCATTTAGTAAAGACACACACACAACCATAGAACCCACGCATAGAAAACTGGGTCAAAAATTGTTGCCTTTTGTTGTAGCATTTGTTTTAATAAACATTGTGACAGGCAACGACAGGCGAAAGGACTCAACAAAGGATTCACTCACTGCGGGCAACCGGGCAGCCTTTATCAAGTTGTCTTGGCCAGAATAAATGAGGCTGGGGCTGAAGCTGGGAGGGAGTCGGGGGATTGCCTTATTAGCTGGCAAACTGGCAAACAAGATTTAAACAGGACTTTCAAGTCCTGTTCTCCTCCCCCCCCCTGTCCTATCCCACGCTTGTGTAATTACGGTTAAGCCTGCCAGCGAACAAAGTGATAATGATTTGTATTCATTAAAAAGGTTTATGGCAATTTTGAGCAACATTTACTTTCTGCTCGGATCTGTCCCCCCCTTCCCTCCCCTGCCCTGCCCTCATGCTCTCCTCCAAAAAGGCTAAGTGACTCTGGCTCTTGGTTAATGTTAAATAAGCTCCAAGAACATAAAGCATAAAGGATGTGGTTGCGGTGCGAGCAGCAGCCATAAACTTTTCTAATTTAATTGCCAAAAACTCGAAAACTAGACAAATTCCTTAAGTTTCGTCCTTACGGCAATTGCAGTTACGACATATCAAGCGAATGCAACTTACGTCGTAAGTGGCCAAGGATCTAGGCTAATTGGCGGTTAAGGATTTATAAGTCTATTAACACAATATTTTAAAGCTTATGCTTGTATGCAAAATTTAATTAAAATAGCTTTCAGCGAGCGAAATTTCACTGCAAGACATAATTAACAGAGTGTGCATGATTATGTCAGTTGGTAATTAAAATAGAAAACGAAAACGAAAATGAAAATGAAAATGAGAAAGCTTAGAGCGAAAGTGGATAATAGTAGTGCAGCACAAAGTGCAGTTTTAAGTTGTTTTCTCTGCTCAAAAACTATTTCGGAATTATAATTAAAAAGTTGCCCTGCACTGTGGCGTGACTTCTTCGGCAAATGTATTATTAAAGACAATTACGAATTTATAGCAAATTTATAGAGAGACACAATTGAAAACTGGCCAGACAATGAAGTGTACTAAAACCACTTGGGAATTATAAATAGAAGTCGGAATTTCCCTCTTTCGTTAGCTTAAAGTCGCCTCTAAATCCTGTTGTTTACCTGTGGCAAGGCAAAATACGAGTAGCTCTGCAGGCATAAGTCAGCTCACACACACACGCACACATACAGTCGCACACTTGGAGGTCCTTGGAAAGAATAACAAGCTTAGTGCATGCATACATATAGCAGAGACTGTGATTGCGCCAAGTCAAATGCCTGGCAGAAGAAATATTTCAAAATTTTATATGTTATTTTAAGCAGCAGGAAGTTTTCTTTGTTTGCCCCAGTGTGTGTGCCTCAAAGGTCCTACATTTCCTTAACACACACACCACACACACACACACACAGCCAGCTGGAAGCAATAAAACCAGGCAACAATAGTAGCAGCAACAACAATAAACGAAAACCGGGCACAACAATAAACAATCTTCAAGTAGTAAAAATAGAAAAGGAGCAAAATAAAATATATAAAGAAATGAAATCTGTATAAACTCGTATATTTACGTATATATATACGTTATATAGCTCTTCCCTCCATTACAATAAAAGTAATTCATGTGCACAAAGCAAAAAAAAAGTAAGTAAAAGCAAAAAATAATAAATATAATAATAATAATTTATAGCAACTTCCCAAGAGCACGGAAAACAATGGAAAACTACAAACTAAAGTACAGTTCTATTGTACATATATATATCCTATATATGCTGTATAGGAAGTACTCTCTCATATATCAAATTAATACAAATATTCCTAGACACGAATTATGTGTTTGTTTTGATTAAAAATGGCCAATTTTTGTTTGTTTGCGTACCCTTATTTTAACTGGATATCATAGAAAAACAACAGAAATATATGCGGTTTATATATATATATATATATAAATATATATATTTGTATGTGTATGTGTATGTGTATGTATAAGTTTAATACCGAAACGCGCAAATTAAGCGTTACCCTCATCAATGTTGAGAGTGCGCTATACCCTGTAAATAGAATGTGACCTGAAAAGTATCTTTAGGTAGAGAAAGTATATGCTAGAGTTGACAGGACCTATATGCAATCCTATACGAAGAATAGAGTATAGGTTTAGATACATAAGGATATATATTATATATAAAATATATAGATACATATTCAACCAACTGAGATCATGATCATACGGAAAGTTTCAAGCTGAAGCCATGCTTATATGTACTATGCTACTCGATTGAAAGTCTAAGGAAGAAATGACTAATAGGAAGTATTATCCTTCTTGGATAATCTTACAGCTGAGCACAGTCCACATGCAGCTTAAATCTACCATATGTGATTCTTATTATATTCCAATCCAACACAAGGTATTAGGTCTCATCCTACATAAGCAGTGACTCAACTTTTCGATCACGATTTTACTATCAATGATTCAACGAGCTTTCTTCGAGAAACGTGATCCACAACTTGAGTCACTATATCAAGTATCTGTATCAAAGATTTATCCCAAAACCTTGTTACATGCTCAGAACAAAAGCAAAAACTATAAAGGATATAGATAAGTAACTCTTTGAGTATATTTGATACATCCTGACAAACTCAAGAGCTGTTTACTGGGTATCTGCCTGGTTGGATGTTTATCAGAAAGTGCTGGAAAACTGTGTTGGTTGCTGCCTTGGACAGTTTTCCCTTTATCAGATCTTAAAGTTTGGAAATTTCTAACAAGCAAACATAGAGAAATTATTAGAATAAACCCAACGTCTAATCGCTGCTCGTATAGAGCTTGCTTTCTGTATTTTTTGCTTAAATATTTGTGTAACCTTTTTTATCTTAACGACAAATCTGACTGGGGGCTGCTGCTAACGCTTAGTAGATTTCCCCTCTCCCCCCCAGAGCTCGCTGGAGTTGAGTGGGAAACCCTTGAGCGTTAATTTTCATAAAATACCAATTTTGGCAATTTTCTCTTTTTGGTTTTGTTTTTTTTGTTTTTTTGTTGGTTTATTTTTATCTCAAATTTTGTTCGGGAAGCTGAAGGATATTTTGCAGTAAGTTTCAAGTATTTGTGGGTCATTCAGAAGGGAACTTTGCCACATACTACACGTAATTATATTTATACTTTTTCTTTCTAATCTGCATTTTATTTTATTTTCCACCTGGCAAATTATATATAAATTACCTGGCGTATCGCTTAAGCTATCATCCATGTGTACTTTATTTTATACTATGTGCCGGCAGTATCTAAGTAGAAACTAGAAAATCTCTTGATTTTCAGCATTTAAGCTTTTGCTTATTGCTTTTATGCTTTTCTTTTGGTTTTCTGCTGTGGAATTTTGCTTGTGCAACGTTTGTTTCGTGCTGCGAGAGGACACATTTAATTACTGCCACTTTTCTCAATGAAAATAGCTAGGGGTCTAGACATTAAAGGCGACAATTTATCTAAAATGTAATTAAGTGCTCAAGTCTCACAGACACACACACACACACTCACAGGGACACAGGATATAGCAGGTCCTGGCAGAACACACACACACACAGATTGCAACTTACTGCAGGTTCTGCCTCGGCTTCGGCTTCAGTTTCTGCTGATTTAGTTCAATTTATATGTAGCAAGTGCGAAGGCAAACGAGAAACGGGGCAGGAGCAGGGGGAAGGGGGAAGGCGGCAGGCAACTGGCCAACACGCTTGATGGCCAAGAGCGTTCACGTATTTGCCTAGTCTAAATGATGGATGGGGTAGTACGTTTATGGGGTAATTCTTAGTATTTGCTTAGTTTATTTTAAATGCCATTTGAGCTGCTCACACACACACACACACACACACACACACAGACACATTGAGACTTCTTTTAATTCCCTAATGACATATTTTCTGCTCGTATGTCGAGTCTCCGCTTCGAAAATGTGTCGTAATTTCCAATTTACCATCCGAGTTTTTCACTCTCTTGCCTCCTTATAGATACCCTCAGACCATATTTCAGTGAAGCTTCCATCCAATTCGGAATTTTATCTGACATTTTAAGCTTCCGGTCTTTTGGCTCATTTTTGATTTATGTGCTTTGAATTTGCTAAAATTTGCTATTTGCTATTTGCCGTTTGCCGCTTGCCGCTTGCCGTTTTCCATTTGTCGTTGTCGTTTTGGCCATCAAAAGATTTGGCTTATTGTCTGCTGTCTATTGAACTGCATTGAATAGTTGTTTCTTCTGCCAACTAGAGAAATACCATTGGGGGAATTTATCAAAGAAATAAACAAATTTGATTTAAAAAATATTCATTTTACCAATTAAATACTTCGCATTTGTTTGTTCAACAATCTGTATGAATTCGCTTGAAAAACAACAGCTTAAAGCTTATGTGGGGGATTATATACACACGATAAGGTGTTATTTTTATTGCAAAAGTATTTATTTTATGCCAAAGATTAAATTTGTTCAATACAATTCGAGTTATTGCTGCATGGAAATATGAAATATTGCCTACACATTGTGGAAGTGTGAGAAGGGGAAACAGAAACTTAATTTAAAGTGGGTTTTTAAGCAAAACTCAGATAAAATATGAATAAATTGCATTCTCTATCCTTTCTGATCATAAATATAAACCAGCTTTAGGCTGCTTTGTTTAGTTTCATTTAGTTATCAACTAATATAAGTTATTTCACACCGAGGGAATACGTTGAGGTTTAAAGAAAGGCAATTCAAGCTAAAAGGAAATACAGCGACTTAAGCGCTAAGTAGATGTCATTACACCGCTAAGCTATCATCATTAAAAGAAAAGGTAACTGGCATTAGCTGCACTCGATGACTGCTCCGAGCTGCCTTCTGGTCATTGACCACCTTCCAACTGTAACCCGATAAGGGCTAAGTCGGCTTCTAGGAATGGTCAGAAGATACTCAGAAGATACTGCTGAGATAGTTTAAGTTAATTTGCAGTACTAATTGGATAGTTACTTTCAGTTGACTTTGACTCATATTCGAATGAGAATGTAAAGAAATATTCCCTGCAGGCAATAGTTTTTCTCAGAATGTTCAAGCTGACATTTTCTGGTTTCTTTCTGATGGGTTTTTCCCTTAAAAACTGAATCCTAACACTTCCTTCCGCTGATACACAAAGCAGCAAAGTACTGCTTATAGTTTAGCATAGGTTCTCATCGATCTTATACCTTCATCCAGTTCCTATTAAAGACATTCTAAAGGATTGCTGCTGCCTCCTTCCACCTGAGTTTTCCACTTAAAAGCACAACAGGAAGCAGGAAGAACACAACTTACACTATTTATAAAGCATTAAGAAAGGCTAAAGATAGATTATAGAAGCAAGTGCGATATTTCAATTGAAAAAGCGGATAACAATTCACATTAAGATATAGTAAACAGTTATTTTTAATAAAGTTAAAAGCAAAATCATGTAAGAAATAGTAGAAGGCATATCCCATTCATAACTAGAAAAGGTATTTTACAGGCAAAGTAAAGTTTTTGCCCACTCTACGTGGATTTCCTCTCTGGAGGCAAAGCCAAACAGTTGATGATTTACACATTTGCTTGGGCTGTGTGGTGGTGTTGGTGAAGGTGTTGGTGTTGGTGGTGCCACAGGGAAACGGCAACCACTGCAAAATCACGGCGCGACAAAAATTAAAATTGCAGCAAAATGGTGAAACAAAAGGGGCGCACATTTACTTCTCGCGGAAGCAATTCATTTATTTAATGTTTCCTGCATTTTATTGTCGTCTCAAGCTGAACATAAAATTTACGACAATGGCAAACGGCAGCAGCAACGGCAACGGCAAAGGCAAAGGCAAACGACAATAAGAAGGGCTGCAAAAAGCGCGGAAATGTTTAGTATGTATTTTTAGAAGGCATCCATCTCTCCCCCTCCCCTCGCCCCACCCACTGTAGACACACCCCTAAATACCCTTCATTTAGGGTGCAACAAACAAACGAAGCAACGAAGCCAAAACAAGGGGCAAACCTTTTCGAGGCGAAAGACAAAGGCAAAAGCCAGCGACCCACCCCCTGCCCCCTTAAGAGAATGACAACAAGTAGCAAAACTGCAGGCGCATAAGCTCGACTAGTTGATACCCTGTAAAGTGCATTTCAATACCTATAAAAGTTCAGTTATGGCAAAGCGAAAGATTCCATAGCTGCTAATAGATTAATCCCTATTTGTCCTCTTATAGATAGTTAATTGTCCTTTATTCTTTTACTGATATCCTCTCTCATATATCCCCTATAATTTAGATAACTTCATATGTGATTATACCCAGCAGTTGCACTGCTTTTATACAGGGTATAAGCAGCCATTCGATGTGCTTCTGTACAACTTATTTGTGGATATATGAAAATAATTTGTGTATGAAAAGCAGTTGGTAACTTTTAGGAAGGAACGCAACAATGGCAACACATGTACATACACAAACACACACACCTACACCCACCTATGTGTGTGTATATGTATATTTTCTATTCATTGAACTTGCTTCTGCAGTACATTTGCATATTACACTCGCTGCACTTAATGCCGTTCATAAATATCAGCATATATTAATGCGAGCTGCACAAAGGCAGGTGAACCAGAGACGGGGGTTGAGGGGTGCATAGAGGCAGGCAGCCATACACAGAGAGGCACATACATCGATTCACTTATGAAAATGCATGAGCAAAATAATGAAATGTAAATGCATTTATATCAACTTGAGACAGTCTTTCAGCTCTGCATATCGGTGCCTGTGCCTGTGTGTGCCTGTGTGTGCGTGTGTGTGTGTGTGTGTTGTCAGTGTATCACATAAAGAGAATTAAGTAGCAAAGGCCAGAGCATAAAAATTGATGTCAATGGCAATGGCAACACCTTTAACAACCGCAAACACAAATATATTAAGATCTATTCCATGCATTTTCAAAGAAACCTGTGTGTGCCTGTGTGTGTGTGTGTGTGCGTGTGTTCAATGACTCGTCTATACGATTTGCTTTGCGTGTCTTCAATTTGCGTGTGTGCAACGATTCAACATGTTCTACACATGTTTTTGGCAATTACCCCGCGCATAAATCGCGTCACCTGGTGGCGCCTCAAAGTATGCAATACATATTTTTCGCTAATGAACAGGACTTCAAGTTGAATGTGGTACTGCCACATGCCACAGCAAGTCCAAGTCGATATCATTATGCAAATAGTGGCAAAGGAAACACCATCTAACTGCAATCGCTTGTGTGTGGTGTGTGCGTGTGGGTGTGTGTACTGAGCTATTAAAACAAGTCCTGGCATTTACGGGAGGGCAAACTTCAGTAGTTGCCCAATGGACACTTGAGCACGAGCTCCGGCACGAGACAGAGTTCTGCTGAAGTGCAAACCGGCTAACCAGCTACACAGAGGGTATTAACACACATCGTCAAGTGGCCTAAAAGCCACACACCCACACGGACTCACACAGAGAGAGAGAGAGGGAGGGAGAGAGGGAGAGGGAGTAGGGTCGAGTCGAGAAGAGTTTCGCAACTGGAGGCGCTTAAGTGCTTATTAACTGCTGCACACTTCAAGGCACAATTATGAAATCGTCAATTTAAACCAGACACGCACACACACACACACAGAGACACACATATGTGTGTGTGTCGTTGCCGAATCAGTAATCAGTGTGGCAGGCGGATGAGACACGCTCATAATCGTGTCCAGCATGTCAAGACATAAACACTTTGAGGCTTCAGAACATTGAGAATTGGTGAAATGCTGAATTCCCCCAACTGCGGACTGTGTCCTGCGTCCTGCGACCTAATACAAATATGCGAGACGTGCGTGGGGCATACGCTGCGTATGAGTAATAACTCTAGACAAGCGGAAAATTACTAACACTTGAGGCCATGCAATGTCAATGCTTCTATCACATCAGTCTAACTCGCTATCTTTCTCCCTCTGTATCTTTCTCTCTCTGTCTATTTAAACACACATTCCTCCCCCGCCTCTCCCTTCTTGAGTCCTTCGAAGCAAGAGACTCTCGTCTAGTTGATGTGCATTACCTAAAGGTGTAATTTGTTTTCCAGCTGCCAAATGGCGAGCTTAGGCTCAGAGTAGCTGTAAATACCTGTCTGTGTTTGTTTAAGTGTGTGTGTGTGTGTGTGTATGGGGCGTGGCTGCTGCTACAAAGTGCCCAAATATGTGTAGCATAATATTAGTTTTGCTTTATTGCTTTGCCCCACGCACGTTGCAGGATACAAGTCCAAGATTCAAGTGCACTCGATAAAAAAAATTAATTAATTTTCTGAATTTGTGGTCGGAGCCTGCGGTTGTCTGTGGGTGGCGTGTGGCAGCTCAAGCAGGGGGTGGGGCTAATGGGCGGTGGTTGACGTAAGACAAACACGCGCCAAGGTGCGTCATTCGAAATGGTAAATAAAAGTGAAACTTGTCATTGAACGAACTGTGACTACTCTGAGGCAAGTTGAAATCGTTGCGACATTTTCTCAAGATCTATATTATTTATAAGGAAGTTCAAGGATACTTTCTTAAGGACACTTCTAGTACGTACATTATAAATATTAAAGGTTAATTTATGAGCTGGTATATCATAGAGTAAAAGTTTTCAATTTGAAGTTGACCTATGAAACTATAGGATATATCCCCAGGCGAAGCCTGAATCTTCCCTTTGAGAACTCATTAACGAACTGGGTGAAAAGCATTCATAAAGCTTTTCACTTTCCACGTATTCAGATGGAAATGAGAGAGAGGCGAACGTCAAATACACTTTGGGCTGTGTCGGAATCAACAACTTTTATAGATTTTCAATTTCAATTAAAATGTGAAGCGACCTTCTACCCAATTTGCCCTTGCGGATGACACTTTGTTAATTTATGCGACAGCAGGAAGAGCCGGAGGAGATGGAGATGGAGGCGGAGGTGGAAGTGGACGTGAATCACAGAGATAAGTGAAACGTGAAAGCAGGAGACAGAAATGAGGAATGAGGATTGAGGAATGAGGAATCAAAGTCGAGCAATTGCTGGCAGTTGACCGCACAAGTCAAACAAAGCAATTGATGAGTTGATTTTAAATAAAACATTAAAACAATGCCAGAGCAAGGAGGAGCATCAAGAGGAGCATCGTTGTTGAACGACACTCGTGCTTCATTTGTGGCACAGAGAAAGAGAGAGAAAGGTATTTACTTACCACACCCTCGCCAATATGATGCACGGTGCAGGGTACGTGTGCTGTGGCGCCAATCTGTGTCGTAACCACCGTTGAGTTCTCGGTGCCGAAGTACATGGGCGTGCCGAACACATTATCCGCACCGTCGATGCCATGCGTTGCCTCCAGATGATTCTCGACATGCTCTTGCCTGTGCACGGGTATTGGATATGGCCCAGCAGTATCTTTGGCCTGAATACGTGAATGTTGCTGCTGCTGCTGCTGCTGCTGGTGTTGCTGCTGGTGTTGCAGGTGCGGTGTTTGCGGCAGTCGTTTGTCATCGATCAAGTTGTTGGAGTCAAAGCTTGTGATGCTGCTGCCACTGCCAGATAAGGAGCCAGCTGAGGTGGAATCTGCTCCTCCCGATCCGGAGGAACGCTGCTCTGGAGCTGTCAGTGCGGCCGCCGATGCGGCGGCAAAGCTCGAGCCAAGCTCTTGCGACATAATTAAATTTTGATTTATATTTTGCTGTAATTCCTCACTTGCTCTGCCTTGTCCTGGTGGCGCCACTGTTGTTGCTGCTACTGTTTCAGCTGCCGCTGCTGCTGCTGCTGCTGCTTCTGCTGATGTTGCGGCTGCCACGGATGCCATCATGTTGCCTGTTGAGAGTAAAGCATCAGTTTAAAATGTGTTAATATATGCGCTTGTCTGTCTGTCTTATCTGGCGTGGGATAAACAATAACAGCGTGAAGTCAATTAATTTGAATCCTTACGTTGCGCTGCGTACACGCTGCGTATACATAATGTGTTGCTATGGGGATTTTCATTAGCAGCGGGTGCTCTAAGTTTCCTATACCCCCTATGGACACACAGACCCTTCCCACAACCATTTGCATAAAATGACACAGCTAATTAAGGCGCCTATATAACGATATTATCTGATGCGTTTCCCCTCAACCCTCTGACCGTCCCTTTTCCCTCGTATTTACTCAAAACCTGCGCATAATTTTATTAAAATTTGTTGCTTTACAGCCTAAAAACAAGGACAGCACCTGAGAACGGGAAAACAGTAGACCGAATTATCCATATGTAAATGTGTATTATTTTCTGTTTATTATCACAAATATCTCACAATTCCTCCTGTTGTTTGCACACGTGCTAACAAAAACAACAGCAGAATAAGAAAATAAGAAAAATCAAATAAAATAAAATATAAACAAGTCGGAAGCAGGAAACAAAAATGTTGCCAAACCGAAACTAAATTTACACTTGCAATGCGAGTGAGCCTCAAATGAAGTCTCCCTTGCAATGAAATTTAGTTTAATTTTGTTAAATCAATTTACTTGGAAATCTAGAAAGGATTCCGGTATGCATAACTCACACATTCCGGCAAGGTGTCAGGAGATTCTTTGGCTTCTTTACCTGTTCTTACTGTGATTTAAATACTCATAACTTTTCTGGTGCATTCTTTTATGATGTTTCTTGGCCCTATTTACAGAATCAGCTTGCACCTTTAAGGAGAGACATCAATGTCCTCTTGGAAAGCATTTGTTAGGTATGCCAAGGACTTGGCCTCTGCATATTACGTTGTACGCATCAACTTCTTGTAAAAATATCAGTTCTAAGGATAATCATCGCATATGAAATACTCAGAGCTCAGCATAGAAGGCAATGAGAACAAGGATCTATTTGCATAACAGAAATTAAGAAATGATATCAATGAACTCTCTTTCTTTGGTTTAACTCAATTCAAAGATAGATAAGTTCTTTCATCTTCAGCTTTTATAAGCAGCAAGTTGACATTCTTTTATATGAAATCGTTATGCTCTCAGTTAGGGTATATAAAGGACCCCACACACTTGGCATTTTGTTATTTGCGCGAGGCAAAAATATGTTTTATATGATTAATAAGGGCGGACACACAGAAAGGAAGCAGACGGACCTTTATGGGCTCTGAGTGTGGTTTACGTTTAGTTTTATTTTCATGTTTACCAGCCCGTTTAGGAGGCTTGCCAAGAGGAGGACATGGGCAGGATATAATGAGAGGTAAATTCATTTGTCATTAAAGTAACCGCAAAACACGTTTCGACATTGTCGAATCTCATTTGCTGTAATTTGCGTAAAACCAAATAATATTTAACAATTAAACATAATTGCATTTAAGGCAAATAGAAACAGCAACAGAGACAGCAACAATTTAGTTATGGTTTTGGCCAAGAGATTTTAGCCCTGATTGCCACACACCGACACACACACATGATGTCAATTAGGCTCAAAATGTTAAAATGTCGAATGCTGATTGCTTTGCATTAATTGGTCACGCATTTGATTCGAAGCATAAAACTTGATAGTTTTCAGCCACTGACGCGTGAGCGAGTGAGGTCCTTAGAGACCTGTATCCTGTTTCCTGTGTTCTGTGTCCTGGCATGGAAAATAGTAAATAATTCAATGAATCAATCGAACGACTGTGGATTTCATTTACAAATTGTGTTGGGAATAATTTCAAATTAATTAGACGAACAGCAAGGGCTAACAGTGTCTCTTGTATATATATATATACACACACACACACACAACACATTTCAAACTATTTATTAGTAATAAACACAATGCAGAAATTCTATCAGACTACCAGAAATAATTCTCTAATTGATTTAAGCAGCTTACAAAACTGAAAGCATTTTCGACTTCATCATCTTCAATGTTTGCATTTGAACTTTAGTTAATTACATTAATTAAAAGTAAGTCAAAGTTAGTTTAGTACTTAGCCTTCATTAGTTCAACACATTTTCCAAAATAAACATAATTCGTATTAAAAATTTAAATGTAATTAAAATCTGTTCAAATGCCAAATGAAAAGCAATTAAATTGACATTTTCTGTTGCTGTCAATATATTGCCAACAGTTTGTCAATAGAATGTCAATAGATTGTCAATAAATTGCCAAATGCACAAGGATTGTCCAGCAGCAGCTGCTGTTGGTTCTATTCACACAGTCGTCGAGAGTTCATCAATTGTCAATCTATTTGCTCAAATATTCACAGCAATTGCATTCTCGCATTCTGACGAAATCCCACCATATTCCATTTGCGGTTTTGGCTCGAAGCTGTCTGTGCGGTGGCTTCACCGCTGGCCGAGGCCCGGCAAGAACAAGCCCAAGAAGAAGCAGCTGCAGCTCTGTGAATGAGCTGAACAACACCCACAAAACCATAACCAGAGCAATTGGATTGATCGAGAGTAGGGAGTACACGACTGCTAGATATCTTATATATTATATTATATATACATTATCATCAGATATATGTATTATATTTGTTTGTATTTAGATAAACCTATACATACTCCACCATCAGATATTGTATGTTTGGGTTATGAATGAAATATACTATCAAATAATCTTAACTAGAACTACGAAGGGAAGTACTATCTATTCCATATACTATCCTAACTTAAGCTTGTACAACCTCTAAGGAAACCTGTGCATATCTCTAGTATAGGCAATATAATAAATAAAGCATATCAAAGATAATCCTTGCATAATCCTAAGATAACTTTTTCACTACACTAACATATTATATGATTATAATAAATATAAAGTTATTCAGTTATCTTGAAGCCATTATTCGACATATATCCTTAGTACCTTGTTCTTTTAGTAAGCTTTTCCCTATTAATTCTATATTCTGGTATATATATATTGGATTTTTCCTTAAATCTTAAGATTCTATCATCTGGTTGTTACCAAACTATGCGCTTATAGGGATAATTGGATTTCGTACAGGTCTATTAAAAGTTGGACATATATCTGCTAGGAATCTATATGTAAGAATTATATCTACTAGGAAAATAGATATCTGTTAGGGATGTATCTGTTAGGCAGATAACTACTACTACTAGAGATATACTCGTATGTGATAGGGATATCTCTGCTAGGGATATATAAACTAGGAATGTATCTGATAGGGACATATCTGTTAGGGATTATCCATTAGCAATATATCTGTAAGGAAGACATTTATCAGAGTATCTAGTATAGACTGTACAAGCTTTGATATGCTGCCGGAAGCGATTGAAGTGAAACCCAAGCAGAATACAGAGAATCCGCTGGTAATTCCCGCACAGGAAATTATACAATTTTGAGGCCAGCCGAGTTGCATCATTGATTATACCCATTTGATTAATGGCTACAGGGTATGTGGTGGCATGCAACCAGCAGCGTGCGGCATTGCAATGGTTATGGCCTCTGGCATGCAGAAGTTTTGGAGACCAAAACGCATCCTCGTGGCATTTTTGTCACGTTCGCACGTGACTGCTTGCGGAATTTGGCGAATGGTTTTCAGTTTCGACTAGTTCGTAGTTCCCAGTTCCTAGCTTTCAGTTTCCAGTTCTCAGTTCCGTAGCTCCTAGTTCGCATAGTTTGTAATGGCAACGGTCGGACAACAGAACCGCAGGACAGCAATGCAAATTGTTGTTGTTGCTGTGGCTTCTGCCTTATGTCTGTGTTGTTACGGCATTTGCATCCGCCTCAAACCCAAACCCAAATCCAATCCTGATCCCAATCCCGTTTCAAATCCCAATCTCAAAAGCAAAAAAAGTCTATTTCCTTTTCTGTTGCTGTAGTTGGATTCTTTGGCTGCAGTTGGGCGACTTTGTAATTGAATTTTTCAGTGCGAGTAGCTGCAGCAGCAACTGTTGTTCCTGTTGCTGTTGCTGCTGATGATGTTGCTGTTGTGGTGCGTTGTGGTTCTTCGCTGTGGATTTACAAGCACTGCGCATTGTCAACGCAGTGAGGTGCAGCAGAGGCACAACAACAACAACTACAAAGTCGCGCATTAAGCCACAAACATTTTGCGTCTAGTTCACATTTTCTGCACTGCATATGAGAGTGTGTGTGCGTGTGTGTGTGTGTGCGAGTGTGTGTGATTATTACCGCTGCGTCGTAAGCCAAAACTTTGAAAATGCAACCAGCAAGCAACCAAGCAAACAGTGCATCCTGCGGGTGTGTGTGTGTGTGTGTGTGTCTCATGACATTTTAATCAAAAGTTGCGCGTTCTTTTTGCATTGTTTTGTTTCTGTTGTCAACTTTTATTAATGATTATTCATGTGTGTGTGTGTGTGTGTTTGTGTGTGTGTGTGTGTGTTTGTGTGTGGATGCATTTCATTTGTTTTGCTGCTTTGACAAACATTAATTTCTTGCTGCGTTTACTGGGCGTATGCGTAATGTTCTAAATCAGCTTTTAATTGATTTAAAATTGTATTTATTTAAAACATTTTCTCTCTCTAAAATAAATAATTAAATATTCTCTATAAATAAGCTGAAAATTTCAATTAAAAATTGCATTTTCACTTTCAACTTTGGCTAAATGTAATTGATTTAATGACGTTAGCTTCAATTTATATTTCTAAATGCTTTTTATGATATTCTATATTATTTATTAATATATATTAGATATAAATCCTCTACTCACAAAGCAAGAACACTTCGTGCATAAATTTGCACTAATTAAAATGGGGGAAAAGCTGAGAAAGAGAAACGCAAGAACGAAGTAGAGATACTCTTCGCTGGGGGTATATATAGTATATGTCTATACAGATATCTCTCTTTGGTATGTTACACAGCTCCTGAGCCTATCAATATGCCCTCTTAAGTAGGGGATTATAGTCGTACTGTATACTGTGTACTATATGTCCCATACATTTCCGCTCTTTGCTGGCTTCTGCTTCCCTTTTCACTTCCCTTTTAGTCGCATCCAGCCCTCTTCTCGTGTGCTACACCCACTTTCGACTCCACCCACTGAGAGCAGAGATAATTTATTTTGTTGCTGTTAACTTAATTTGCGGTTGGTTTTAATTTAAAGCCAAAAAACGCACAAAACAATTGCAGCCAGCCAGAAATTTTGTGAATGAATGAATTCTGTTGACAATGGGACGCGGGATTTAGTCGTAGTTGAGTTGAACAGAGAAATTGAAAAGTTTTTAATTAATGCTTAAATTTTATCAATTAGTTGCCGAGTGTGTTTAAGTGCGTGTATGTGTGTGAGTGTGCGTGTGTGCGTGTGTGTGTGTGTTAGTGTTCCGCCCTACAGCATTCTGTTTGAATTTAAGTTACAATTCTGAAATTTTGGGCTTAGACCAAAATGAGCATTCGCTTTTTTGGCCCGGAAGCAACGCGACTGGGGCAACTGCCAAGTTTCCTAAGCTCGCAGTTGCTGCATGCCCCAGCTGCCTCAGCTGGCTCAGTTGCTGCTGCTGCTGTTCATTATGGAAAAGTTCTAGGAAAAACAGAGGGAGAGCGAAGTTTTACCGAAGTCGAAGAAGAAAGTCGCGACTTTGTGTTTTTATTGCAAATATTGTTGGAGCTAAATGTTTGCATTTGACACTTGGCGGTAATTTTGTGTAAATGCGTCAACTGGCCCAAGGCCATCATCAACTGGGGCAACGTTCTACCACCGAGAGAGAGCTGATACAGTCCTAGGGGGAGTTGTGGGTGGAGGGGTCAACATTTAATTGAGGCACGCCTCCACACGTACAGCAGAAAATGGCCAAAAGCGAGCGTTTAACTTTGCGACTGTCATAATTTTTATTGAACGTTAACATTAAGAGCCAACACTCAGGCTGGAACAATGGCAGCAGAGCACAGCTCAGGATACTCTCTGGCCATCATCTTTGGGTTCTTAGCTGTCTTCAGGTCCGCCAAGTTGGCCCTGGCCTAAAGTGTAAAACCCAGATAAGTGCGGCAGGAAGTTGCAACTATTTTGCCATTTATTTTCCAATAAAGCGTCACCGAGCTGCGCGTTCTTAACAATCATTAATGCTCCACTTGCTGCCGCCAGCCGCCAGCCACCGCGCTGCTCCACGTCCCACATGCCACATGCCACAAAACTGGCAGCTGCCGGTTGCCAGTTGCCAGTTGCCAGTTGCCAGTTTCCAGGATTTCACTTCACAAAAGGGCCACTAACTGCGCGTGGAGGCGCCCCATAAAAAGGCATTAAGACTCAAGTAAAGTGCCTATTTAAGTTGAGTCATAAAATTGGCTTTCTATCTGGAAAATAGCAGCAGGAGCAAAAGCAGGCGAAATCCTGCCAAGTCCAAGTAACTTACAAGAGGCAACAACGAAGGGAGTGCAGCGGGGGGATGGGGGGGCTAAAGAGGCGGTCGCAGCGGTTATTTGAATAGGCTTGTAATTTTATTTATTTTATTTCAATGCGTGTCTAAGTGCCCAACTTTTCGTATGGCACAACAAATGGCAAATGCTTCTCAGCTCTGGAAATATTCTTAGCATAGTTCAAATTTATTTACACACACACGAAGGAGCCAAAAATAAGTTGAAGAACTTTTCACTCTTGGCTAATTAGCAGCACTTTCAGTGCCAATTCAAGTATTAATTCTATAGAATCAACTACAGTTCAAAGAAATATGGTAAAGTATATATATATATTTTTGCCATATATTTACTCATATCCTTTGTCGATTCATCACTCAATTTCTATTTTTGGTCGCTTGGCTGGGACATAAGTATCATATTCTGATTTTTCATGCCACTTCATCAAATGGGGCATCAACACTTGAGTTTTGCTCATAAAAATATGGGTGTGTATACACACTGTCTGTCTTTGTGTGTGTGTGTGTGTGTGTGGGTTTGATATGGGCAAACATTGTTAGCTGCTTCCTTCGAATTTCTCTTTTAGTGATACTTTTGGGTAAAGTAGAGCTAAAAGCAAATCTACTGTGTAATGTACTCTGGACTGAGAGGAAGTCATGTCTGCCTGCGAGTGACGCTCAGTTAATATTCATTTATTAATCTGACAACAACTGGTTGACAGCTCAATTTTATCTGATAGATAGATAGATAGATACCTTTTCATTAGATTCAACTACGCATTAAACAAGGATATGGGAGAACACAAAGTTTCAATCTGACTGGGAACTATTCCATTTGAAACCTCAATGAACGTTGCTTTAAATATCATTTAAAGAAACAGCTCTGAGAGCACCTAAAAGCTTAACAAGCAGCTTAAAGCTCGACAAACGATCGACAGCTTATAGATAGATCATTCTTAGAGTTAATCAGCTTAACGCTCAGCTCGTCTCATTGCAGCTCAAAGTTTTCTTAAATAACTTTTCATACTCAAAGAGCTTTCAGATTAGTTACAGAAATTGCTCAGACACACAGCATACCCTTTGATATTTATGCGTGTGCCTTGGGAAATGCCGAAAATTCACAGACTTGCAAGAAACAGAGAAGGAAAAGTGAAATTATGCGTACAAAATAAATAAGGTACAAATATGCTACAGAAAGATTTCTGCTTTTTTTTTTATCCGCAAAGCCGTTAAGCTAGCTGCCCAGCTGTGTGTGTGATTGTGTGTGTGAAATCAAACGGAAAAGTCAAATATAAAAAGAGCATAAGTTAAGTGCGTCATGTGCGTGTGCGTGCAAGTGTATCCTGCGCATCCTGTGACCGAAAATTAGGTTTGAGTTCTGCGCCTAATGAAGATTTATAATTTCAATAGATCGCACACCCGTTTGGCCAAATTGCAAGCACGTGCAAATTAGAATACGAATATGAATAGGACAAAATGAATACGCGTAGTGAATACAACGAATCCCACACTCTCTCCTCTGTCTCTCTTCATGCTTCACTAAGCACTTTGAATAGTCGATTTTGGGCCAAAAAAGGGCAAAACCGGCAACGGCTTCAATAAATGTTTAGTATATCTGAAGGAGGGCCAAAAGTAGAGAGAGCCAAGTTCAGTTCACTCAGTACATAAAATTAAATTGTCAACTTCCGTAATGCGGCACATAAACACACCGACACACACACACTCACAGATACACACACAGACACAGATACAGGCACAGTCGAGCGCTGACCAGAAAGTGCCCGAGCATCAAAGTGAAAATATTATTAAAAAAAAGCAGAAACAAAACAAGAAAAAAAGAAATATATATATATATATACAAAAGCAGCAACAACAACAGCAACAAGGACACCCGCAATTTGAAAGAAAGAAGAAGAAGAAAAAGGAACTTTTGCTGGCAGTCCACTTAATTCGGCCGTCTTCAGACACACTTGACACATTTTATATTTTATACAAAGCAGGCGACGTCGCGTCGCGTCGGACAAGGACTCAAACTCAAACTTAAACTCTGACAGGGACAGGGACAGAGACTGAGATGTGAAATTGGAATCGGATTGGGATTCGGATTCGGATGCGGATTCGGTTGAGAAGATGACCGAACTCTGATATAAACTGTATTGCGCCGGATGTGGCAAATTTGGTGGCTCCTGCTTTGGGCTCCTTTTATTCAGACAGGGACGTCATCAAAAATCAAATACAAGCTAGCAAATATTATGATACCCTGCACTCAAATCAAAAGGTACATCAGCAGCTGTTTCACAGATGTCTCTTTCATAATGTCCAAGCTTAATAGTTTCTGAATGTGGCGCAGACCTTAGTATTCATTACAAAACGACCTTTTTTAATAGCTTTGGGTAGCTCAAAGTGCTGCTTGGCCAACGAATAGTCATAGCTCGGAATGTGTAGGGTATTTATGCTTTGCCTATGCGCAAGAATATTAAAATAGAAAGTCCTTTTATTGCTTTGACCATTCAAATGTGTTTTTTTTGTTGCCTTGACAGACAAGGCTCAGCCTAGTGTAGGGTATCGGGGCAGCTGGCGATGGAAACTCATAATTCATAGGCTTTTCCCTTGATTCTAAGTTCGAGTTGCTTTGACAGCAATATATCAAAAGTGTAGGGGATCTATATATGTAGAGGATAGAGGATGGAAAACTTTAATAGCTTTTTTGCCTGCTCGCTGGAGTTGCCCTGACAGAGTTGGCTTTATAGTGCTGAGTATCTGGAGATTGGTATGGCTTAGTCCTATGGCTCAGTTGAATACCTTTGCTCTGGCTTGAGCGCATATTACATTTAATGTCCTTGACGTCACCTATTTAAGTTCAATTTATTTTGCGGGCAAAAGGACAGGACTAAACGAATGCCATTGATCGATTCGCATTTGAAATGTGGCGTTAGCGTTAGCTTTGAGATTGGGTAAATCTCATCGTTTTGGCTTTCATGTTGCTGTTGTTGTTGTTGTTGTTGGTATTATTGTTGTTGTTGTGTCCTCTTAACATTTTCATGGGGACAGGCTGCTGTCCCAATCCCATGTTATGCCGTGTCGTCGTGTCCTGTTCAGTACCGTCCTGACAGTGTTGGCCTTTATCCGGTTTTATGCCGTTGACATTTCCACACTAAGCCCCAAAAATAGCAAATGGCTTCGGCTCCAGCCGGATGTATCCTTATGCGCCTATCCCACCCTCCAGCTCCTCTTGCTACCTCGCCGTCAATTTAAAATGCTTAGTTGATTTGCCCAGGAACAGAAACAGGACTAGGACCAAAACCATAATAAAACCCTGCGCATTTCCAACAAAATGCCAATGTCAGTCAGTCAAACAAATGAAATTGCGGTTTTCTATACAATTTTCCGTATTTCTGTGTGTGTGTGTGTGTGTTGTTTTTTTTCTTTGAGTATTGCGTCAATTTTTTAGGTCCATGTGCAATTAAAAAGCAAATGGGAACACGACTAGTAATTGACCGGAAAGGGAATAGATAGCAAGCATCAGTCTGAATTTCAACAGCATTTTCGAATGCCTGCTGGCAGCCACATCTGGAATTTATTTAAGGTGTTGCCTGAGGTCACACCTCAGAGAGAGACAGAGAGAGATAGATTGAAGTATTTGTAGCCACAGAATTTCTGAATTTGATTCCCCAGCAACACAGACAAAAATATTTGTACAAAAATCCAAACGATTTACGGGTATTTTAATTTTTCTGTCTCAATTCTCAAATGCAAAATATTTGTGCATCGCATTTGATTGGCAGTTCAATTTGTAAAGTTGAGCATGTTACTTAGCTGAAGGGCGGCTGTTGTTGCAACAACAACTTGCAACTTGCAGCTTGCAAGCAACAGGCAGCAACAGTAGAAAATGTAGCGAAATTTGGGAGCTGCATTGAAAACTTTAGCACGCATACGTTGCGTATACGTTACATAAGTTGGTCGTCTCTGAATTTTGTTGGAAAAGTTGCTCTACACAATTCGCATGCAACAACTGTTCGTGTGCTGAGTCTTGATTGTGTGTGCACACGTGTGTGTGTATTGAGTCTGTGTGTACCTTTCGTTTATTAACAAAACAAATTGACTTTAATTTTGCAGCAAAATAGCAAACATCAACTGGCGCCGCTGCACTTTGCATGATTTCCGGCTATTAAGTTGTAAGTCCTCCCTCTCTCACTCTCTCTCTTTGGGCCAAGCTAATGAAATGATTGAGCTGAGGCATTGCCAGGTTAAAGTTGCATTCGTGTCTGAACAACATTTGGCTATAGCTTCAACCCCTCCTCACCCCCTGCCGAGGAGCTAATTGCACAAGTTTTCGTTGCAGTAATCAATTTGGTGTATGCGCAACTTCTTTGCATGTCTATTAAAACTTGCACTAAGTGTGTGCCATTGTGTGTGTGCCTGTGTGTGCGTGTGTGTGGGTAATTGTCAGCTTAGCACACAATTGTGTATGAAACAGTCAGTTGCGGTCAAGTTATATGCTCTTCAAGCCCCAATTCAATGGCCAAAAGTTCATCACGAATCGCACCTGGGGGTGAGCTTTGATTCATCGTCGACCAAAGCAAACATTTCCTTTCCAATTTACCAAATATGTTCACTCTTTCTCTCTCTCTCATTTTGTGTGTGTGCCTGTGTGTGGGTGGGTGTGTTTGGCAGGCAACAACAATTGCTGTCAATTGATTATTCCACCTGAAATTGCAGTCGAAAGCTGATTGAATGTTACGAAAGCTCACATCAAATAATTCCATCTATTTCTGTTCCATCAAATTAGCCAAGTTATATTAAGAAATTATTTGTTATTAGCCACAAAGTGGAGAGTGTGCCTGAGGGCGAATGTCATAAGATGAATTGATTTATTGGCCCAAAGAAAGCTATTATGAATTATGATAATTAAGTTGCCTAATGAACTTCTGTCACAGAATATGGCTAAGAGTTATTTATACGTTTCACTGAACGGCAGCCAATTTTGCGTTGCTTAATAAATCAGTTTATAAAGCGATACCCGAAACTTTGTTGTCTCTGCTCTCTGCTCTCCTCTCTCCCCTCTTTATCCTATCAGCTCCACAGGGTATCATAAGTCTTCCTTTACGAGTGCAGCCAACCCGCACAGCAGACATAACGACAAGCGACTAGCGACAACCGGAGGGGTACATAATAACTCGACCAAGTTTGGCATTAACTGAGTTAAAACAACAAACTTTTCCACTTTTCCAGTTTTTCTTTTCTACTTTTTAGAAAACTGCAGCGAACGAAACAACCCACAAAGGAACTGACTTTGGGGCATAAAGCAAAAGGCAACTGCTGCTGCATTGAAAATTAATTTTATTTAAGAATCTACTTTTTACTTAATTTCTTTCATTCTCTCTGTAATTCTATTTTGTGTTAGCAATGCCACGCCTTCACTAGTCAACGCCTCTGTAAGCACATACACACACAATGAATTGTGTGTACAGAAATGGAAGTTCTTTTTTTGGTGTGCATAACACAAATTTATGAAAGGAATGCGACCTGAACAAACATCTCAGCATGACATTTGTTATACCCTTCACTTAAAAGTAGCTTAAAAAGGATTTGATAAGCGGCATATACTGCTTCACACGTAACAAATGTAGGATAATACTTTAAAGATAAGGATTGAAGGGTTGTCTGAGGCAGACTCTATAGATCCTTATGCTTTCCTAAGTAGCTGCCTTCAGACGAGTCCTTGCAACCTACTCTTTCGATCTATTGAGCTACGTTGAGGTAGGATACTAAAGAACTTATATGTAGATATATCAGAAGTATCTATCAGAAGTATCTTTTAGATGTATCTATCTGAAGTATCTACAACCCATAAATTACCCCTCGAATCACAGCAAATCCAATTCTATTCCCACTTTCTATAACCCAACCCCAGAAAACTTTTCATAGCCACCAACTTATGCCCTAATCCCTACATAATTGTCCCCTTTGCTAGTTGTTTAGCTCTTAGATCTCTCAAACAGGATATCTGCCAGTCTATCAGTCGAAATTTGAATAGCTAAATCCACTTTTTACGCGGCATGCGAGCAAATCTGTGGCTAAAGCAGGAAATATTCAATCCATGCGGCAAGCGCGTGTATGGAAAACAAAAGTACATGCTTACACACACACAGAGTGAGTTACACAGACCATCATACACACCATCAAGCACACACACACACAGAGACACCCACACACAGACAAAGTTACCTCATTGTTAAAGCAAAGTCAAGTGAATAAATGCAAATGAACGAGGAACTGTGTGAGCTGTGAGTACTTTCTCTTTCTCTTTCCCCCTTTCTCACTCTATCTCTCTCTCCCTCTTTCTTTTTGTCCGTGCGTGTAACTGGGGCTGAGAAACTGCTTTCGGCTATGTATGAATGGGTGGGCGTACGGGGCGTATGGTTTGCGCGAGTTGCCAGTTACTTCAGCCCCTCCTCCTGCTGCTGCCCCAACGTGTCCTTCTCTTTTTGTGGCAAGTAAGATACTTTTTACAATACACGCTCTCGCTTACAGCAGTATCTAATGGCAAAAATTTGTTGCCGCAGTTCGCAGTTCGCAGTGCGAGTCAGCAGCAATCGCAGCAATCGCAGTCTTTGCTGTCATCATCATATTCCTTCCTTTTTGTCTCTGTCTCCTCTGTTCCCCAGCTTTCCCTCCCTCTCTCTGTGCTTCGACTTTCATGTCGTTGTCTTTCGCTTTTGCCAAGTTATTTTTTCGACTAAAGTCCCTACCCATAGCTCCTACCCCCTTCTACTCTCATCCCCCTTTACAGACCCTTCTGGCCTTTGTTGACAGTATCATTAGGCAGTTGTGTTGCCATTGCCTTTGCTGTTGTCCCGTTGCTTTTGCTGCTGGCGCTGCGTTAACCGTTATCATTTGTTGTCCTTGAGTTGCGTTCAAGTCTTTTGTGAGCCAAACTGAAAACGCGTAAATTTCTGTTTGCTCTGTTGCCCCCTCCCCCACTTTCCCCTGTGCCAGACTCCTTTACCAGCAAGATTGAAGACAACACAAATAACAAACCAGCCAAATGAAAATCTACTATTCTTCTTAAAATGTATCCTACGCAAGCTCCTATGTACCCTAGCCGAAGGTATTATAAGCTCATTAGGAAGTGTTTAGCGCATTTCCCTAATCAAAAGGTTGTCTTCATGGAAGAAGCCAGCGAAATGTATAGAACAAAGGACCTTAAACGATTCTTCTCCCGTTGCAAACTAGTTTCCTGCAGCTTTAAATAGGTCGAGTCACAAGATTCCAATGTATTTCATCTTCTTTAATCAAGTTTCATCTTAATTTACCTACTTTATAAATAAGTTGCCTTGGGATTACCATATTAAAGAGTGTTTAAGCTTCGGTTTCTGCTTTTACTGAACTTTTCTGGTTTTTTTTTCTGCTTAGCTGGCAGCCGCCAAATTTATCTGTTCTGCTTTATGTATACGATTATATAATATATATATATATACATATACAATTCGAGCGTGTATATTTATAATTTGTGGTTCTTCTTAATTTTTGCCTTGGGACGCTTTGAAATTTAAGCATTCGGCCATAAATTACACTTGTTGGCCACTTTCCACTTTTCCACTTTCCATTTTCGACATTCACTTTGAACAATGTTGCATACTTCTGGGCGCCAGAGGGTTTTCAATACGTCCTAAGCTCATTACTAGAGCAGCAGCAGCAGCTCCAATTGCGTCACTCAGTCTGTCAGTTTATTAGTCCGTCAATCTGTCAGTCTGTCATTCTGCCAGTTTGTTGCTTTGTTGGTTAGTCGGTCAGTCAGTCAGGCCGCAAGATTCAGAAATCCGACCGCAATGAAAACCCCTTACAGACGTTCGCAATAATTTCGAGAGCAATTTTCATAAATTAGCTTGTCACACGCTTTGCTTACAGACACCATTCTACACCCCCTCCCCACCCCACACCACACCACAACACACCACAGTCACACACACCAGACTGGAGGGGAGGGGTAGGGGACGAGGGCGGTGAACAGCCGCCAACTGTCAACTACTTCAACTGTAATCCAAATTGTTACGCAAGGTCTTCTACGCATCTACACACAGACACATACTCTCACACACACACACACACACACACAGAACACATTGAAACATATCAACCGCCCCCCAGGCGACTGCCTCTTCCTCTCCAATCTTCTCGAACTGAGTTTGCTTTTTAGTTAAAATTTTGCGTGGGCGTCGAATCGCAACTGCCTTGTTGGGGGGAGGGGGCTGGATGGGAACTTAGGCAAGACGAAGTTGAAGGGGGTGGGGTGAGGAGGCGGTGGGTTAAGGCCACACTGCTGCCAGAATTTACTGCGCTTTAAACTTTAATTTATGTAGAGCGCCAAAATGTGCAGCCAAATGGGCCAAAAGTTAAAGCGTCGCCAAACCCTCCCTCCAACCCACCCCCAACCAGCGAAAGTGTAAATTATCAACGGTAATTAAGTAAAGCTCATGTTTTTCATATGTGTGTGTGTGTGTATGCGGGTGTGTATGTGGTGTGTGTGTGTGGGGGAAGCCATTAGCCATAGGCCGCGTGGCATTGCCTATAAATTTCAAATTTAATACCAAAGACAAGCGACATAAACCGCATAAACCTCCCCACCCCCTCCCCGCTCCCCCCGTAAAAACACGCTCCAACAGATCATCGAAATTTGTGGCGCTTAATTTGATATAAAAGCGAGAGCCAAAAATAGACAAAAATAGATAATAATAAATTATAATAATAATAAAAGGCCTCCATTGAAGGATTAATAGATTTAAAACAGAAATTTGTTGCTTGGAGATTAAAATAATTAGTTACATTTTGGTTTGTCAAGGAATTTCTCCGTCAATGAATACACTGAGAACAATTTTATTATACTGTAGCTTAAGCTTAAAGATATATTTAGTCGAAAGCAGCTACATTAAGTCCTTTTAGCCAACAAATCCAAATGAACTTGTTTAACCATAAAAAGTCATAAAATGCCAAACCCTAGACCAAATGTTCATATCGTAAGGCCGGAACTAGTTCGCTTAGATGAACACGCCCATATTGACTTAGCCGGTTCGCTGCTACTTGGCTAAAATATATTACTTGTAGTCGCACTTAGTATGCTGGCCACTTTATTAACTGCCTTTGGGGGAAACCTTGAAAACTAAAAACCAGCATGTTCACAGCAAATTGACCCTCCATGGACTACTCTCACATCCCCACCCCACCCCCCAACCGAATAGCAGCCCCCGCTCCTTTTGTATAGAGCTTGGGCGCAACGTAGAAGCGTTGCTGGAAAATTAATTACCGCATCATGGCGCGAAAATGGCCGCCGCAGCTCGCTAATGCCTCAAAAGTCATGTCTAACTTTTGTGCGCTGCCAACTAAAAAGTTTCTAATTACGACCGTGAAACCGCCTGGCGATTTTTTATTCACTTATCAGGACGGAATGGGAAAGGCAGAGAGGGAGAGGGTCGGGAAATATACTGTGCCGCTTATCGTTTGGTATTTAAGTTAAATAACACCCTGTAGCCCATAGTCTGGCTATATGAGGTATAATGAGCTTGATTGGTCGAAATGTGTGTATCAGACAGAAGGAGAATATGTTTTTGGCTATGAATAGATATAGCAGAAAGGAGAAGATCATTCCTAGACCCATATAACATATAGATATATGGCCAAAAGAAGGTAGATCAATCATTATGATTCGACTGTGTGTATTTCTACCACAGCTTTATATATATATATCTGATTCTGGCTATATGCATAGTACATAATCGTCTTCTAATCTTCATGATACATTCATACTTGTACTGAATTCAAGTTATAGCTCATTCTCAGTTGGCTAACTTTATCCTTAGAGTATCTTCTAAGTCGATCACACTCGACTTAAGCAGTCGCACGTGTTAATACAATGGGTCTGTAATATAGCTATATATACAAACATGTATATACAATGCATATATATATATATATATATATGCTTGGCAGGGAAGCCATGTAAATTGTAATTACACTTAAAACCATAATCCGGCTTCATGTGTTAAGCGTCGCACCGTGCCGCCGTTTAATATCGGCGGCGCGTTGCCGAAAACGGGGCATTAAAGGACTCTCTCTTAAGCGAGGAGCTTAAGAGAAACAAGACAGCCGTAGGCGAGTACCGTTACCATTACAGTTAATGTTACCTAACGTCGAATCCCCTGAATCCCTATCTGAGCTGTGAGAAACACTTTTCCGAATTAATGCGAGGGAAATGCTTGTAAGTAAATTAAATCAAATTTAATACAGAAAATTCAAAAGAAAAACTCAAACAAAAACAAAATCTTTAACTTAAATAATCTATAGGAATAAAGTACTTTACCGAAGTCTATGATGCAGTGCAGCGTCGACAGACGGAAAGACAAAGTGTAAGACATATGTCTTGTGCTGGGAAAATGAGCTGAAGCAGGGAGGAGGAGTAGGAGGAGGAGGTGGAGGAGCAGGGGCAGCAGTTGGAGCAGCCTTGTAGCATGCAACATAATTTCAATTTTGAGAATTTTAGCAACATGCAATACTTTATCCTGATGACTTCTGCTGCTGCTTCTGTTGCTGCTCCTGCTGTTGCTTGTCCTGCTCTGATTGCTTGTACTCCTGCTCCGACTGGTATTGCTCCCTGAAAGGATATACTCGCCGTTGCCGACGCCATTTGGCATTTAGCTTTGCATTTTGGCGTCAATGTGCTCGTTGGCATTTAAAACGCAGACAGTTTGCTCCAGTTGCTCCAACGCGCAATTACTTAGAATACACACACGCACACACATTCGGGTTGTGCGTATGTGTGTGTGTATGTTTTTGCATATTTCTGACTAACAAAGTTGGCTAAGAGACTCGAAAAAAAAGAAAAGAAAGTAAAAGAAAATAGAAGGAAAGAAAACCCAGAAAGTTTTTACTTGAAATTCAAGCAATTGCTTTCGAAAAGTTTCAATTTCTGCGAGCTGCGAACTGCTGCGAGTTTCCAGTTTCCAACTTGCTGCCGAGACAAATGATAGGCAAATTCCCTGCACCCCAGCCCTTCGCCACCTCTCCTATTCGGTGGTGGGGGGGGGGGAGTAACTGTCAAGTTTGGTAATGAAATTGTGTCAACGGGATTTCCCGTCTCAGTTTTTCTACTTATATTTCAACATTTAGCTTGCGAGGCAACACATTGTCAAAAGTGACATGAAACATAACACAAAAAATGAAATTAAATTAAATGAAAAGAAAAGAACATTTTTTGGCAAATAAACTGGCTTATCGAGAGTCTCCAGAGGGTCTCTCCCAGACAGGGTCTAACACTTAGTCAGCCCCAATAGACTAATTATAACTAGCGTTTTTTTAGGGTATACGAAAAGTCTGCTAGCCAAGTTTTTGCTGCCACTTGTGAAAGTTGTTTGCACCACCAGCTCGTTAGCAAAGGGTTCAACTATACACATCATCATCCCCATCATCATTATCGTCATCATCATCATCATTATTGGCATCCAGACTATAACGATGATGCGCAAGTTTTAGCGGTTCGGTTCAAAGTTTGACCCCAAAGAAGAAAGCAGAAAAAAGCATTAAAGAAGCAGAAGAAGTGAAGGATAAAGAGGAAGATGGGGAGCAAGATGAATGTTAGGTAAATCAGAAAATCATTTGCATATACGATAAGCAGTCGAAAGTTGAAGTGCCTGTCAGCCAGGTAAGTTGACTCGTCTTTATGTCTTTAATGGATTTGCATGATTTGCAAGAAAAGCAGAACCAAACTCGAAACTCAAACTGAAACTGAAACTGGAACTGAAGCCACCCAAAGGCTGTCAAGAGTCTGCGTAATTTTAGAATGCAAATCAACTACTAAGCATATAGGGTATATAACACGATTTAAAGGGAACTACCATATAATATATATATATCAAAGAATACACAATCTTAAATAGAAAGTTTATAGAATAGATGACTTAAAGACTCAGATTTCTATCAAATTTATTAAATAGATAGATGTATAACTGATAGCTCAAAGGAATATCAGAATATAAGAGAGTATAATTCAGATTTCCATCATAAGTTAAGTTCTATAGAGCCTAAGCTACCTTCATATCAGCTGCATCTGAGCTAAGCTCTAACTTTTGAAGTTTCAGTTTGATTTGAGAGCTATTATATACTATAACACGTTTCGAAGTAAACTATATATATATCAGAGAATACACAATCTTAAATAGAAAGTATGTAAGAACATATGCCTTAAAGAATACTTGAGAGTATAGTTCAGATTTCTATCAATTATATATACTCTTAAGCTACCTTCATAACAGCTGCAACTTCTGTAGCTTCCATTTGATTTGCGAGTTATTTATGCTAATGCTCAGCCCATTATCATATCGATAGCGGATACATATATAACAGTTTTATCATAGCCTTTTAATCATACTTTATGCGCCACATCTTCTTCCGATCCGCAATCTCAATCCGCATTAGTTTCCACAGCCACATCCACATCCGCATCGGTATTGAAATTGCTAAAAGGTGGCGCCTTCTTTGAATTATGTGGAATTTACGTGCTTTCAGCGTTCAGCGATTTTCCCGCTCTCCGCCAAAAAATGCATGAGAAAGTGCAGGCTCAGTCCCAGTACACACACTCACACATGTGCGGCAATGCACCCAGTGTGTGTGTGTGTGTGGCAGCGTGTGCGACCATTAGTTTTTGTGCTGATTATTATGGCTGCCATAGCAGTAGCAGAAGCTGTAGCGCAACGCCCACGTGTCGTTGCATTTGTAACAGGTGAACTTTATGGCTCTGTTGCCGCTTGCCTTACCCACAAAGTGTGTGTGTGTGCGAGTGTGTGTGTGCGTGGGCGCATGTTTCCTATTAAATTATGCTTGCCAACGCGTTTATGTGTGTGTGTGTGTGTGTCTGTGCGCTCTCCTTGTAGGCCTTGACCCGTACAGAGGCTCAATCTCAACCCATTGCCGGTTGCGCTTGCCTGGGCCCGCTGACAGGCGGACTTGGGTTTATTTAAAATTATTACGGTTCAGATGAGGAAATATTGAAGTACGTGCAACGAGCTGTGGCGCGTTCCTCATGTTGCAACTGCCATACTGAATTGCCTTTGCCTTTCCCGCTTTGCTTATTTGACAGCCTTAATTAAATTATCAATGAAAACCCAATTTCACATCGTCGGGACGAAATCTTTGACAGAAAGTTAATTTAAATTGTAACTGAAGTAAATTATATGCAAAGGGTGGCAACTCTGCACGTTTACTCGATTCGTTTTACTAAGCGGTCTAAGCTACAAATGTCTGGGGATAATCACAGCTTCTATTAGACAGACGCCCTAGGGACGACTCTGATCCTGGCAATTAGCTGTTTTTTTTCTGTCAGGACAATCGAATTGGTTTAAATTTACGGAGAATTTTTCCATGCTTGCCTTTTCAGGCTGTCCAATTAACTTGTTTGTGCCGTAAAATGGCCATTTAATTGCAGCACATCACAAATTGCCAGACGGCATTTTGGCTTTTTTCAGTCTGTCTGTCTGTTTTTCGCTTTTGCTGCCTGGAAACACAGACACACACACAGACACACACATATAGACGCACACAGACACACACAGCATTTAGTTATCTAAATGGTTTGAAATGTGTATACACCTGGCGGCAGATTGATAGCAACTGTTGTCAGAATTTCAATGCCAACACGTGGCTGCCACAAGCAACTGCCGCACCTGCCTCAACATGCTAATGGTTGATGCTCTGCCAGGAATCTGTACTAAGATATTTGCTATGGAAAGAGGTAGTATAAATCTCTGATCTAGTGTTAATAGATCTTTTCTATAGAGGCACGTTTTAAGTTAAGTAATAAAATTTTCTTAGATACTAATACCAGACATCATCTTTGGAACCCAAGAAGGTAAGGATCAGCCTGCCCATCGTTAGATGTATACTACATATATACTATAGTCAATCCTTAACCATCCATATGCAGACAGCTTCTCGATAGCTTTAAGAGTTAGACCTGAAACTTAACAGTTGCTTTGTTTCCATTTGGGACCCTTAAACCTCGCTAAATTGATTGTGTATCTAGGGTTTATTTACAAGGGTCGAATGCCGTAACAATGGGCACAGTTAACCGTATCTATATAAATCACTCCCATAGGTATTTCAACTGCATACGAGTATTATCATAGCACATATCATACATATATAATATATATATATATATATATATAGATACAGTTTTTGCTGAAATCTAAAATATCTATGCAAATGTTTGCATTGAGCTACAGATTTGATGCTGAATAAAAATGCATTTATATGTAAAAATATTTTTTTAGCTGGTTGGCAGGGGGCACCACAAAGCCCATGTCCTTCGAATCCCTAGGCTCCTGACATGCATAAATATTGATTTATGAGCATTTTCGCTAGCTAAATATTAATGTGCTCCGAATAACAGAGCAAAAAACAAATATACAAAAAGTAAAAAAAGCAAATGCTGCGTGCACAGCACAAAAATGATTTTCATTTAAGAACTAAGCCCATATTTGTTGTTTTTTTTACTGTTTTCTGAATTTTCATTACAACATTGACAGTGACAGTTGAAGTAAGTGTGTGTGTGCGAGTGTCTGTGTGTGTGTGTGTGTAACCCAAAAAGCAGTCTACATAAGTTGGCATAACATGCAACAATGGATGTGCTAGATGTGCCAGAAGTGCACAGCTCCAGGGCCAGCAACTGGGTCGGTTTATTTGACGATTTTCACAGACCGTTTTCTGGCCCAAGGGATGGGAGGAGGAGCGGGGTATGGGGGGTCGTGTTGCACGCACAAAATGTGCCACACACATGCAACTACACGCAAGAAGCGAAAGCTGTAGATGCGCCGCCACCAAATGCTCCAGTTATTCTGAGGGCCAGCAGGCACACACACTCGCCACACACATGGCGTGTGTGTGTGCTTTTTGATCGGTTTTCCTTTTTTCTTCTTTCTATTTTGTAGCACTTTGCTTTTATTTGTTTCAATGATTTGGCAACAAACATTCGCATAGCTCAAGCGCAAAGCGGCGGCACCTTGGGGCTACGGCTAGGCTATTCCGCTCCCTTCTGCACACCACCTCCCGCCCGCTCACCTCATCCCCTCTTTGTGCCCATAAGCTGGGGGCAATTTCTGGCTTTGTTGATTGCTTGACAAATTGCCAACAGCAGCAGCAACGGTGGCTGTGGGCCACACACAATTTACCCTGCAGACAAGTGTTCGCATTTCATGTTCGTTTTGTAGTTGTTCTCAAAGTTGTTGTTGCTGTTGTTGTTGCTGGTTGTTGTTGCTGTTGTTGCACTGTCAGTCATTGACAAGTGATGCACGATTTCCGCGCCATCGCTGACCTGTCAGCGAGCGACAACACCAATAAAATGTAACATATTTGCGATCCGCTCCATGCCACATAATACCTGTTCAGCGGTGTAATCACCTGAGGATAGGGGTATTCCCGTCCATAAAAAGCAGCTGCTCACGTGCATTGTTGTGTTGCCATATCTCTTTTTGATTAGTTTTGCAGTCTGTCTGAAAACTTTTGAATGGCACCAGCTGAAAATGGCACTTCAAATAGCCGAAAGAACAACTAATAACAATAAGAGGCAACAGCTGAACAACTTTTGCTGCATATTTAATAGAAGCTTTGAAAGCATTTGAAACCAATTGAGACTAGGTTCAAACGTTTTACCAATTGTCTTCTTTAAATGGAAAACTAGTTGCCAAATTGGATTAAAATATGTGTAGAAACAAAGGGATAGTTTCACACTTGAAAGAGTTGAGCGCACCTTAAGCTTAAGATCGAGATTGAGCTTCAATTGAGCCTTAGATCGAAAGCATTTCTTATGAAGATCCTTTTCAAATCGGATATTTCAATAGAACTTTCTATTTACAATGCTTTGAAAGCAACTGAAAGCTTCAAGTGAGATCCACTCATTTTCTCTTCAAGCTTATCTATCACAAGTTTGTCTATCATCATTTGATAGTGCATAGATAGAGCAGAACCGATCTGTTCTTATTGATATAAGTTCCAGGTTTGACAAACTAACTCCAAGCTCAAACACAGCTTCAATTATTGTCGTAACTTAGCAACTTTCTGATCATCTATAGACGGTTTTCCCTATATACTCAAGGTGATTGATCGCATCTGAGGAGAAGGTCTGGTGGCGTCTGGTTTATGCGCAACTCCACCTTGAGGAGCCCTCCATCTTCTACCCTGATATCTAGCCCAAATATTGATGCAAAGATCACCTAAAGAATCTTGCTAAAAGACTCCCAGAAGAGTTGGCGAAAGTCTCGTCCTAAAAGTCATTTAAAAAAAGGACAAATTCCCTACCAGCTTAAACGTTTCTTATTCATGGCAACATCGAAGTGTTGTTTAATTTCAATTATAATGTATTTTCAGACTTTAATATCCATTCAAAATTTAAGTGTGTGTGGGTGGGTGTGTGTGAGTTTATGGATATATCATTTTTGATATTTTTACTGTATTTCCTTCTGTGATTGATATGGTGTCAAAGTTGAAACATTAATTAGCCTCTTTATATGATAAATATATGTGAGAATTCGAAATGATTTTTATCAGAGATATTTATAGAATAATTGTGTGTGAGTGATTGTGTAGGCGTGTGTGTGTATGTGTGTGTGTGTGTTGACATTTGGCTTTTGGCAATTTTTCTCGAAACTCGACATGAATTTAATTATGCGTATGCATTTCCTTTCAGCTGCGTTCGTGCTCGATGATCAACCGCAATGAAAATTTGATATGTCGTAATTGCCATGAATATGGAATGAACCGACATTATACCAAATATATATATATATATATATATATATATATATATATATATAGATGTATCTATATGTATGTATGGTATATATGCATATGAACAATCGAGTGTGAGGAAGGAGTTTACTTTCATTTCCTTTTGTTTTTCTTGACTTTTTATTATTGAGAAATCAAACACACACAGGAATCTGTTTGCGGATGTGTAATGGGAGCGGTGTGTACTCGTATAACTGTGTGTGTGTGTGTGTGTGTAGGTGTAAGTGTGCGTGTGTTATATTTACCGCAAATGCTGCATGCCGCAATGTAAGCTATAAAAATGAATGCCGTTGTTTTTTGCACGCTGCCATCAAGGACACGCCCGTGCTTGATGCGATATAATCCAATTGATGCCGGCATTTTAGTTCGTGTCCTGTGCTGCCGCGTTGAAGTCTGTTTTTTTATATTAATTTTTTATCTGTTTGTTTTCCTTTTTTTATCACTTTACATTCAATTGTTTGGCATACGTTAATCAATTTATAAATTGTTCCATACAAATTCAATTTGTCACTGCAATTTCACATCCATTTTCCGTGCTCCCTTTGGTAATTCAATTTGTTTTTCTTTTTGTTTTTTCTGTTTGTTTTTCAATGTAATTAAACTGTTTTCTAATTTCTGATACGTTTTTTTGCTTGTGTTTATGTGAATTTATTTAACTTTAATTAGCGACAATTTATTGCAATTAATTTCACATCAATTTTGCGTTAAACTGTTTCACTTATTGGCGAGCGCGTTGCACAGTTGGTTGGTAATTTACTTGGCTTTCGCTTTCCGCACGAGTTGCACGAGGCAGCTGCCATATGCCACTTGCAACAGAGGCCCTTCTGCGGCAAACACGCTTTTTATGACTGACGCACTCATATTTCTTCGATTCTATTGCCACTTAGAGGGGGGCAGCCAATCAATGTTTGCGGCTAGTTTTTTATTTGTTTATTTTTATTTCAGGATTACTTATAAAAAAGGAAATTCTTCACATTGCGCATACGACACGTAGCCCGTTGCCAAAAAGCCGCTCGAAGCGATATCGCAATTGGCACCAACTTCAATTGGTCAGTTAGTCAATGTTGCTGAGATGCTGATGCTGACGAGGATTGCGGCGAGGATACGTCGAGTACGTAAAATGTTGTAGGAGCACACGGAACGCAACGCGTTTGCCGCTGTGGTCAGAAATTAACTGACTGCATGCGGCGTCAAAGGATGTGGCAAGCAGCCAGGCAGCTTACAACCGATTAAGGCGTCGCAGTTGGCGTCGCAGTCAGCGTCAATAGTACTGTTCGTTCGTTCGTTCGTTCGACGGCTGCTGCTATTGTTGATGTTATTCTTGTTGTTGTTGTTGTTGTTGTTGCTTTTGTGGTTGTCGTTGGCGACGTTCGAACACTTCGGCGCGCAACTGCTACTGCATGCTCGGACGACGCTTGTCTGTTTACTTTACGCTTTCGCAAGCGACTGGCGTTGGCGTTGGCGATGTCGAGGATACGGACATGGACACGACACGACGCCACGCGACTCGAAGCGACGCGACAAGTCACCAACAGCAGCAGCAGCAGCGGCAGCGGCAGAGCCAGCGACAGCGACAGAGGCAGCAGCAGAGGCAGCAAACATCACACAATGGCCAGCAAAAGTCTGCACGCTCTCTCTCTCTTTCTCCCCATCTCTCTCTTACACTTGCTCTCTTTGTTTTTGTTTTGTTTCTCTCTCTCTCGCTCGCTCGCTCTCTCCTTCGATTTATAGCTACTTCGCTTGGTTGCGCTCAAAGTGCGTGAAATTGGTCCATGGAGGAAAAGTTTGACAAGCATCTGATAAACCACGCACCGACTTGGTATGTGAAGCCATGTCGCACATGAACTTATTTTACAATCAAAATTAATTCGTTTTAATATTTAATTTCAACAAGATAATCGCACAAACTTCCAGCAACTAAATTGTGTGAAAAACTTTCCAAGTTCGTGGAAACACAGTTTTTCTTTCCACTTTCACTTTCCAACACAAAACTGACTGATCTTCAGCTATGTCTGTTACTGTTAAGTTCTTGTTTTGAATGTTAATTAACAGTTTTAGGTGAATGTATATGTATTTCTATATTTAGGCTGCTCAACTAGGGTTAATCTTTAATGAATATATATGTATTCCTATACCTAGGCTTATATACCAATGTTATATTTAGATGTCACTGAACTAATTAAATTTCTGACGAACCGATTGATCTGCTCTTAGGGGTATAGTATTAAAATACATCTATAAATGCTATTTAACAGATCATTCTGAGTGCAAGTCTTGCGGGTAAGGAGTGTAAATATGTCTATGTACTATCTGTTGAATAGAAATCAGCGTAGTATGCAATGCAGTACAGAATGATCTTCAGTTGGGCAATTGCTTTGAAGCCGATCTTTAAAATAGTTAATACATTCGGAAAAGAAGGAAGAAAAACGAATATCATTATGAGGGAAAGGGAGAAGCGTCAATGGTATGTCTTCTATTAAAGATTCCTTTTAAATGAATATTTCCATTTTACTTACATACTTATACTTACATTTTAGGTAAGAAAGGTTCAACTAAGTATAGTATAATCTCCTGTTTTAATATTAGCTTACAGATGTTATCAAGTCTAGAGACAATCTGAATGGAATTTAAATCTAACTATATCTCAATAGGAAAGGGTTGCTTCATCCTTAATGGTGTCAATCTATAATAAAATTCCTATTTAGATCGTAACATTCTTGTCTTTATCATATTCCAAACAACTAACACTCAAGTAGATATTCAGATTTTTAAACTATGATCAAATCAAATCAAAAAACAGTTTTTCCTATTTTGAAAGTACAAAAAATGTATCTCAATTCAAATAAAAGTTTCAACCGCAATTCGAATCGAAAGGTAATCCAATTAACACACAAATCAAAGATAGATAACCAGTTTAGTTGGCCAAATAGCTGCTCTGTTTGGTGATAATAGAAACAGCTGTTACATTTTTATAGCAAACATTTCAAACACAAGCTCTCTCCCTCACACCTTCGCTCTCTCTCACGATTGTGCGCATGGGATGTTGCTATAAACCCGACTCTCTCACGCTCTCGTGTTTTCTCTCGTTTCCGGCTCGAGACTCGGTCGGTCGGCAGTAGTTCGTAGCATCGTCGTGCCTGTCGTCGAATGTCTGCAAACAAAACCCAAAAACCGATTTAATTTGGGTTATTGTGCTGAAATTAGTAAAGGGCCAAGTTCTTGTCGTATCCCTAAGGTCCCCCATCCAGCCGTTTGACACCCAAGCCACTGCCCGCCACCCCTCCACCCAATTGGTAGCAACATCACCAGCCAAACAGGCAAGAGCCTTCAATCCATTTGGCCGACACGCATAGTCTGGAGCTTTAGGTAAATAGCAGAATGTTTAGCATACTTTTTGGGGCTGCCGTGCAATTTGTTTACTGCTGCAGCTGCTCCAAACGAATTGACACACGAATGGGCCCAGTTTTTACCATTTTAGGCTGGGCTTGAATATTCAAAGGATACAAGCGTTTACTGCAGGTGAATCAGTTACTAAATCGCACAGTCAATACGGTCTTTACCCAAGGATAGGATAGTCTCTGTCTATAAATCTTTTGCATGCTGATACATCATTTATATGCCAACTCTCTGTTTAGGCCTAAAGCCAGAGGCAGCAGCAGTAGAAGCAGCTCAATTTCGACAACGTTAATTTTGTTCTTCTTTTCCGTTTTGGCCATTGCCAAATAAATGGCCAACAATTTCAGAAGCTCAAGCACATAAAAAGTTACATTTTAGCCAAACTCGTGCTTTTATATACCCAACGTGTCTGACATTGGGTGTAGCTGTGTGTGTGTGGCTTTCATTATCTAAAAACAAGAAAATCACAGACAATCAGTTAGCGCTGCGTAGAAAATAAACTCGTCAAGAGTTTGTGTTTTAACTGCGCGCACACACACAAACACACACACACACGCAGGCACAACCAAAGCACAGCAGTAGCATCAAAAGTTAGGACAGGACAAGAGGTTGGGGTGGCCGGCGCAGGGGGCGGGGGCGGGGGCAACGGTATCTTATTGTGGGTAAGAAAAAGTTTGTCGACTGAGTTTAGATGACGCCGACGTTTGTCAGTTCTTCCGACGCTTCCGTCGCTTGGCGAGTTTGCAGTCAATGGTACGTCATTATTTCCATTTATTGGCACAATCAGTCAACGTTTTATTTCCGGAATGTAATTAGGTAAGCACACACATACACGCACCGGAACAAACAAACAAGCACACACACACACACTCGCACATACTCACACTCAACGAGTGCAGGTCAGCCTCTGACAGGACACAGAACACACAGAAAGGACACAGGACATATTCACATTTCCACAAAGTATTTTTTACGAGCGCATGCTAATGTCTCTTATAAGATTTTTATACATGTGTGTGTGTGCGTGTGTGTGTTGTGAATTGTGCGTGTATGCACAACGACTGCAACTGTAGGCAGACTGTGCAGGATACAGTTGGGTGCGAGGGGGGCGGGTAGGGCTTATACATCTGAAGTGTGCACTTGTCTGGCGCTCAAGTCTGTTTATTTGTTTGCCTGCTGCTTGTACGCCCACACACCCACCACCCACCACCCCCCACCCACACACCCATCCACTCTACGGGTTGTTAATGTTTCCTGTCCGCTTGTTCGCTTGTGAATACCCTTACACGTGGTATATAACAACATTGCCGCTAACTTTGCCAAGGTCAGCGCGAGAATACACCTAATTTGCACCTTAACAAGGTGAAACTTGTTTTCCTCCAATTATCCTTTTTTTTTGAAGAAGAAGAAGACGAATTAGCCTGCTTGATAAGGATTTTGTAATACTTGCGGCTTGTTTGCGAAAAGTTGAAAAGGTCAGAAGGATATTTTAATATTGTTTGCTTTTCCTATGTAACAAAGTTAAGAAACAGCCCAAAAGATATTTATAGCTGGCTCTGAACTGAATTAAAGCCCAACGCACTTCAATTTTGATATAAAGTTGAAATTAGAAATCACTCAACTCCTGTTTTAAGCCTGGCCTAAAGTCTATGGGCACCTCATCATATATGAAAATACTGATGCCTGACCCTGTTGAAGGAGCTCAGAAAATAAATAAAAGGCTAAAGGCTTCTTTTCTACACTCAATAAAGATATATGCATATATATATATATGTTTAGCCTCTCCCAAATCAATCAAATTATCTTCATAGAGACAAAAAGCCTGCATAGCAAGCATTCTTTATGTACTACCTCTACCTCTACTTCTACCTCCACCTCCACCTCTACCTCTACCTCTACCTCTACCTCTACCTCTACCTCTACCTCTACCTCTACCTCTACCTCTACCTCTACCTCTACCTCTACCTCTACCTCTACCTCTATCTCTATCTCTATCTCTATCTCTACCTCTACCTCATATAATTAACTTGTTCAAAAGAGTATTAGCCTAACGGTTACTGGAAAAATTGTAGCTTTGTTTGCTGCTGTAATGTTTATTGTGATTTCTATTGCTGTTGTAGTTGTTGTTAACGCTGAAGTTGACCCGTTTTGAGTGCACTAGAGAATAGATAACAATTGAGGCTTTTGCTTTCACTTTCACTTTCACCTAATTGCTTTCGGCCTGACAAGCTCTCTCAAAAATCAATAGAATTACAATAGAATTAACTAAAGACAGAATAACTCGACAGAACAATAACTTCAATGTGAAGTAGGCAATAACTTGCGACTTATTCGTATTTTTCGTAAGTGATAAATGGTTGCACATAGAACGCATTTGTGTCACACATTGCAAGCGGCAAATGCAACTGGAGAATATTGCTCATACGCCACGTGGATATTTTGACAATTGATATCGGGTAGTGGACGAGAGACTGGGAAACTCGTAATGGAAGACTTACAACGAAATGATAAAAACATTGGCAAAACCTTTGAAAATTGAAAACAAATACAATACACAAAGGCCAATGTAAACAGCAGACAATAAAAGTAACAAAACGAAAGAAAAATATCGAAAAAAAAGAAAGAAGAACAAAATGCTTAACAAGGATAACAGCAAGCGGAAAATGAGGGAAATGGGAAATGGAAATAAGTGCTGAGAACTGGGAAGTTATAACGTTGAATGTTGTAAGTGGCAAGTGTAAGAAAACAAGCTGCAGCCAGCCAACTGCCAATTGAGCGAATTTCATACAATGCCACCTTTAGCTGCATGCCAAAAATTGGCAAAGGAAAGCAAGTATAAATCCATAAAGCAAGCCTGATCGAATAAAAGATACCCTCTAAGCAAACAAAGGAGCTGCAAGCTACTACTTTTAGGTTAAACTCTCATACATATATAACAAAACGTACACCCAATTTGAAGTTCCTAACTTAGAAGTTAAATTGAAGTTGAACAACTTTGAAATACCCTTTCTTTGGCAACTTCAATGATTACAGGGCAATTGAAAGCATTGCGTGAGAAATTTACTGTTGAAAAGATGAATTGTTGGCAGTCTCAAGTTGGTTTCCTCTCTTCTTCGTCTTCTTATTCCTGGTATCGGTGTCTCTGGCAGCATAAGGTAATAGGAGGAGCTGGGAGTCGGAGTGAAAGTTGGAGTCACAGTCGGAGGCAAGCGTTCAGTCAGCAAGTGAATTGAAGCGTTCCAGATAGAATTTCGAGCGCAGTAAATTTTTCAATCGACTCGCTAATAAAGGCAATAAATATTCCATTCCAATCGAATCGATTCAATGCGATTCCATCCATTTTTCTTACATCTGCGAAAGCAGCTCTCAAGAGTTGCTGCCTCTTCCACTTGCAATTTGGTGTTTTATAATTTGTGCACTCCTAAGCATAATTCGGATCGTTTTCAAGAGTTAATGCCACAGTTGGGTTGCCTTGACTTCTCCTCATTCATTCACTCAGTTATTCAGTCACTCATTCATTTATTCATTCATTCATTTGAGAGCAGAGCCTGCCGACGACTGATGGACTGACAGCGAAAATTTCATTACGTTTCATTGCATTTCACGTTAAATTCAATTTAACGTGCTGGTATTTTTCACTACCTACTTCCCTCTCTCTCTCTCTCTCTCTCTCTCTCTCTGCCTCTCCCTCTGCCTTCAACCCTCTCACCTAGAAAGAAAAGAAAAATAGGAGCAAAAGAAAAAACAAAAATGAAAAACTTTGCACTATTTTTGCTGGTAAACATTTCTTGTGCTTTTCACTTTCGCCACTCGCCTTTTGTTGTGTTGTGCTGTGTGTTGCTCTGTGTGTGTGTGTGTGTGTGTGTGTGTTGTGCTGTGCGATGCGTTGTGGACCCGCAGTAAATAAAAATGGAAGCAAAGAATGAAGAAATTTTCTTGCGCAAAACGCTTTTCCACCCAAAATGGAAATGTGTCACACAATGTCGTTCTCGTTGTCGTTGTCCTTGTTGCCCTGTCCCTGTCTCTGTCTCTGTAAATTATCCACTCCTACCCCCTCCCCACTCCATAATGCCCTTGTTACCACTCCTCCTTTCATGGAAAATGTGTTAAACGCATAAATGAGCTACAGTCGAGTGAATTGCATGGCTATGGCTTCTAAATTGCTGACGTTGACGAACTGGCAATAGTTTAACTTCATTTAGAGGCAAACACAGAAATCTGCGAATTATTTATAGACCACCCATACTCCCTCTCCCTCCCTTCAGTTCTCTTCCTTTCCTTGAAGCACCCTTCATTAAATGACCAGCTGAAAATAGCAGAGCAGCACTTTTCCCACACACCCACACACACACACACAGTTTGCCTTCTACCAAACTCATTTTCATTTTTCAGCCGTTGTCAAAGTTTCGTCTAACTCGTTGTGTGTGCGTGTGTGTGTGATTGGTTCTATGCGTATGTGTGTGGCTCCACTTAGCCAAATTGAATATGGAAATTGATTTTTATTGTAATTCTTGTCGATTATTTATATTGAAAGGCGGTCGTGGCCTGTCTTAAAACATTGAAATTAGATTCCCTTTTGCGTTTAGCTTTTCCCCATCGATTTTCTTTTCGCCTTTTTCATTTCTTTCGGCCATTCCAGGAATCTGGCTAAGTAGATAGCCAAGTTTTGAGTTAAGAGAAACCATAGAAAAAAATACACAAAAGTTTATTGAAATATTTAGCCAGAAACTTAAGTAATAAGTTGCCAAATCAGAACGCAAAAGATTAAACTCCAATAAAGCAACAAGCCCCTTGCATCGCACCCCGAAATCTGTAGGAAAAAAAAGTAAAAGAAACTCTTGCAGAATCCTTTCGTGGGTTGCCCCCAAATTAAGCGAAAAAGTTGCCACAAAGTGCGAAACGCGTTGCTATTTTTATACCCTACACCAGGGGTCAGAAGTTGAACAAAAAGTTGGGCAAAAGTAGGAGGAAGCCCTACAAATATCCTGTAAAGCCGGACAGGTTTGGTACTTTTTAATCAGGATACAGAAGGGTATAAGGAAGTAGATTTGGTATGTGACTTCAGACGGGGTTTACCAGGGTTTAGTTGCCTTCTTTAGATGTCCCACATATCAATAGAAAGGAGAGCAAATCATGTCCTTTAATCCATATCCTTTCTAGTCTACTTCAAGGGTACTTCCCAGTCGCATACTCTTCACTCGTGGAGACTTTTGTAATTACAAGTGTAAATGGCAGCTTTATACGCTCGTTTCCAGCGCCGTTCACGTGGCGTATGTGCAACAAAAGGACGCACCGCACACAATGAACTACAAATGAGATATAAATCGCTTGCTTGAGTTGCCCCCACCGCCTGCTGGTCCGCCCCTTTTTTTATCCTAGACGCAGCGCAGCATTGATTTCCATTCAGCAATTTTTGCGTGAAATTCATTTTCACATTGTGCAGCCCTTGATGGAAGCCGTTAATTATTTTCACACACACAAACACACGCACACACACACCGTACGGAGATCTCTGAGGCTGATGGTGAAAAAAAGCAGTGAAATGAGCTGCCAGCCGGCCAATTATGGGCCATAATTCTGTGATTTAATTTAAAAAGGCTGCCACACACAAACAGATCTACCTGCCACAAAGCTGCCGGCGGCAAGATGCAAACTGCAAGCTGCCAAAGGGATAAAAGCGCGAAAATTGCACGCCTTGGCTTTATATCTTGTTAATTATACCCTTGAGTGTGGCTCAGCAAGTTTGCAATTTCACCATGGTTATATGGTTATGGCCAGAACTGCATCTCCCTTCAATTTCAGCCACCACCCCGCTGTCCATCAATCCAGCAATCCAACCGAATATGATGACAATACCACAGGCCAGGCCAACGCAGCAAGCAGCCTCGACCGGTCGACCAGTCGACCAGGCAGGCACCTTGCCCATCTCCAAATGCGGCAATTTACGACATAATCCGCGCTTAACCAGTTCCTCATACAATGGAACCCTCGTTTCTCGTAACCCAAAAAGATGTGCCTGATGATTTTCACAGGCATGGAGCAGAGCCATCACCAGCAGCAGCAGCAGCAGGAGGTAGATGAATGCAGGAGAGAGAGAGAGAGAGAGCATACTGCATCCTGGATACGTCCGCGTCCTTCGGCAATCGCCTTTTGTTTGCTGATTGCATTACGTTGTCCTCAAGAGTCCGCCGACTCTTCTGCCTTTTGCTGCAGCAGAGTGCAAAACTTTTAAATGAAAAGTCTAAAGCTGGCTTATGGCTCGGCTTATATATCCGCTTAAGCCGCTTCATTACGACTAACTCAGCCGCTCATCCCACATTCACATCCAAGTGAAGTTTCTCATATATTGCAGTTCGCTTTAGTTGCTTTAGTTAGTTTCTTGGCCCTAATCCCTAAAAGTGAAACAATGCAATTAGCTGGCCAATATCGATGGTATGTGCGCAGGGTGGGGCCACCTTGCTCCCTCTTGGCCATCATTAGAACTTCTGTCAACTGACGTCGGAGAGACAACATTAATTGTTGGCATTTAAAGCTGAGTCATTTTGCGTTCCAGGAACTTCCCCTAAAGGCATTTAAGAACAATATATACTACATATAAAAAAAAAGGAGAGGACACGTGTGTGTGCGATGTGTGTAGCTAATTTGACAACTGTCGTTGTGTTTGTCTTGTTAAAAATAAATTAAATTCCTTGTGTGTCAGTTAAAAGGACATTTAACATTTGAACCAAGAACCAAGAACCGCTTCCCGTTTCCCACTTCACAGAGCAGACGCAACTGGAGACCTGCTGTGACACTTGTCAAAATCAGAGCCAAAGGTCTAAAGTTACTCCATCAGCAGATAAAACCCAAATGGGGTCCTTATACACACGCATGTCCTTCTGCTTTTCCTCCTTCGCCCGAACCTGCTCATCCCCCAAAAATCGCTGATGACAGCAACTGTTGCAAGCTGCCGCATAAAACGGCAGCAACAGTTACGGCAATTGCCCCCTTATATTTGTGCATTTGCTAACCGCAATCCGAGCCCAGGGAAACAGTCAGCAAAACAAGTGCGAAAATGTACTGGAAATACCAAATGATACACTGAAAGATACCCTGCAATTAGTTGATATCCTTAGTAAAAGGTTTATTTCTTGGATTAAACTCAATCGGAGAGCTTTCGATGAGATTTAAGCTTTGAAAGCACATTAAACTTGGCTGTAAGGGATGAACTGAATCCATAATCCATTTGTCGAGGAAAAGATTGAAGGCAATCATAGAGCTTCAGATAGGTTCCAAGATTTCAAAGCACATTAAAGTTGATTTAAATGGAAGAATTGAATCATTAAAGCAGCTTTCAAGCTTAAAGCTAAATTTTTCTAGCTGCTATGTAAAACTTTATATGTGACTTTATGTCTAGAACTCTCTCCAGCCACAGCCGATCTCTACTTCAATCTAGGATGAATCCTTAAGCTTTACTTTAAGCTACTCTCGCTTAAAACTGGGTGTAGAAAAGAAATGTGAAAATCATCAACCTGAAGCCGCCAACAAATGCAACTGACGATGTGGCCAATGGCGCTGAGCTGATCAAAAACCGGTTCAGACCAGACCAGACCTAAACAGACTCCACCAGATCCGTCCAGACGAGCAGCCTAATTAGATTTCATTGGAATATACACGTGTCCGCTAAACTGATGCAATGGTCAACGGGGTGAGCACAACAAAGAGAAGGACAGAGAGAGAGAGAGGAGAGAGAGAGGGTTACATGAACATAGAAAACAGACAACAACTAAACAGCGTCAGATGCGTGGGGCAAGCGTTTCCTGTACGTGGCATGTCGCCTGACGGAAACGGATGCGGATGCGGATGAGGACGAGGACGAAAACGAGGAGGAGGACTGCGATTCAACGTACACAGGTGCAGTTTCAGGTACGGCTTACGCGTCGCCACACACAGCGTGACCAGGCACAGGTGTGTGTGCGAGTGTGTGTGTGTATGTGTGTGTTGGTTTAAGTGCAAAACGCATCATATGGTTAATGGACTTTAATTGCCGTGAGCTGGTGCCGGGGTAGCTTTGGAGCTGTATACTCGGTTAGCTGTGTACCTGGCCTAAGGTAGAGCCAAATAGCCTCATGCGAACCATTTAACTTGATTAAAGCTCCATCGAACTAAGTAGCCGGCTGAGCTTTAAATTCGCTTCAAATGTAATGTAACAAAAGCGAAGGCAAAACGCACTTAAATGTAATAGTCCTTATCCTGGCTACAAAATCAGCACTAAACAACGTCACACACACACACACACACAGGCAGTCACAAAAGGCCATGTGGCACTGGTCGTAGTCGTAGTCGTAGTTCCATGCTTCCATTTCCATTTCCCCAACGTGCAATGAAAGCTTTAATAAATTTACTCAAACGCAACTCGCATAAAAACGCGATGGCGGGTGGCGCGTTCGCGTTCGCGTTCGCTTTCAAATGCAAATCTCATTTACAGTTCTCGGCCTTCAGGACCACCTCTTGGCCAAGCTCCGTGCCGCACTGCTTGTGGTCCCCGTTCATTGGGAAAATTTAAATCACATTTTACAATCGGATTAAATCTAAATTCAAATGCTTTTTCAGCCATTAGACCGCAAAATGTTAGTCACAAAATCAAATGCAAAAATCAACATACGTTGAGGGCCCTTTAAAAAGTTCGTTTTCAGTTTTCGGTTTTAGCCAAGTTCTTTTCAGACCGATGTTGTTAAACACATGTGGCACCACCAACACATTGTTGTTGTTGTTCTCCTTACCAGTTAGCATTTATGCGACAACATGCAACACAACAAAAACAGCCACAGAATGTTCAATGTTAAATTGAATTAACATATAACAATTTTTGGTTCTTGCTTCTGGCACAAGCAAAAAACCAGCTGCAAAGCAAGTTACACATATTGAAATATATAAATTGTTTTCTCTATTGTTTTTTAAATACCCTACATACCCTGTAATAGCAGATTAAGAAGGGTATCGAATAGTTGGTTAACTGCAAAATGTAATAAAACTGCTTTAAAGAGCAGGCAAAACATGATACCTCAGCCCATAGAAATCAATCAGATTCGACATCCATTTCACATATCGATAACTTTGTTTCAATCGATAGGTATTTATCTAATCTAATTAATCTACCGATTAATCTAGTATATATCTCTGTAACCCAAAACAAACACAACTTATTCACGTTCGTCTGACAAAAATAAAAGCAATTTCTTTCAATTCGTTTCTTTGTCTGTTTACAGGGTATCTCGTAGTCGTGCATAATCTAGCTCTTGTCTATTTTTTCGTAAACTGCAACAAATGAAAATAATTTACAATGAAATAAAATGTGACAGTCAAAAGTTTTTACACGCCAACGCCGCAAGTGAATTTGCATAAAAAACTCATTTTGAATTTCAATTTAGTTGACCGACAGGAAAGAACTTGCAAGAATGCAGCAACAATGAAGCCAGGACGAAAAAAGGACCAACAACGATGTAAAAAGCACGCCAATCGAAACGCGAAAAGTCTATGTAGTTGCATTAGCGGATGCTGTGACAAAATAGAAAGTGTAGAAAAGCACAAAAGATCATTTATTTTAGGAAAAAGCGAAGATTAAATGTCCTGGCAGATGTCCTGCGATGGCGGCTGATCAGAAGTGAATTAAGGGAAGCTTCAAAGAGAAAGTTAAGAATTATAATGAGTCATATATAAAAAAGATACAGATATATATAAGATTATATATTCTGATATGTTACTCATTCTGTCTGATATTTAACATACTCTCAGATAGAGTATGCAAATTCTAAATATGTTTTATAAACGCTTGTAATTGTGAAGCTGAGCACGAAAAAATATTAATGTAAATTTAAATTGTGATTTATTTGCGAGAATTGTGTGAGTTTTTATCGAGAGCAATGAAAATTTCATTTGCAATTCAACTAATCTATTTAAGGCTCCTTTTTTTGGCCCTGGGCTCAGTTTCAGTTATATAATATGGCAAAACCTGATAAACTTATCTGCCAGCTTTTCACTTCTCTCCCAACAGCATTCACTTTCACTTAAATCAATCGACTATCTAAGATAGTTTCAGTCTTATCAAGGTCTTTCTATGACAATCATTCTCTCTTTAACCCTTATGCTGGGCATTGGCCTGAATTGACTACAAAATCCAAAAAAATAGTTTAATTTAATTAATATTTTAATGCCTCAATATCAATGAAAGCGACAAAGAGATGCTTCAATCCTTTCAACATTTAGATTAAAACTAAAAAGAGAATTTTCTATTAGTTCTCAGAATAAAAATTTAAACACTAATTAAAAATATTCAAACGTCTAATTTATTATTCATATTGATTAAAAACTATTGTCAAACAGCAATATTCCAACACTTTCCATTATTAATAAATGCGCACAACTTTTTCTATAGAAGAAGTGTTATTTTTGGTATTATTTTGTTGTATTTTTTTAACAAGCTTGTTTTAAATTTCTCACAAGTCCCGTTCTGGCCACAAATGTCGACACGCTGCGTGCTCGCATGGGGCATGTGTGTTTGCGGTTGATGGAAACGGAAAAAAATATATAGAATTTTGCTATTTTTGTTGTAGACTCTGTGGCTTTTGTTGCTGTTGTTGTTGTTGCTGCCTCTTGTTGCTGCTGCGCCATGCGACAACCACTTTTCAAATTAAAACTGCCATTGTGCGTGACCGTCTAGACCGTTCATTTATTTGCATACAAAACGGCAGCAAACAAAGGCGAGAAACCTCCACGGCCAAAGCCAACAGCAACAACAACAGCAACAGCAGCTGCAACAACAAGTGCAGCATGGCAACGTGGCAGCAAAACATTGTGCAACAATGTGCAATGTCAGTGTTGCCTGGTCTTGAAAATGAGCAACACTCATATCCGAGTGTATTGTGCGAGTGTGAACGAGGCATGCGGCATGAAATACCATTTTCTTTTTTTTTTAATGATAAACTGAAAAAGGCGGAGTGTACGCAGCGGCATTGGAGGATGGGTGAGGGGATGGTGTGCATATTTAATCCGTAGATAGCAGAACGAACATGTGATAAGGGTACGACTCACCGCATAAATCATTGTGCATTTTGGCGTGTGTAATGAAAATGCTTAACAGCTACTTAAAAAGCAAACAGGAGCCAGCCAAGAGGTAGAAACTGTGGCAGAACAGCAGCTGTGGCAGCAATACCTCTGTGGCACTGCTGAGGCAGCCGCAACACAATGCGCGTGTTAATGATACTTCAAGCCGCATTACATGACACCCACTCGACTCAACTCAACTCAACTCGACAAGGGGGTTCCCCTGCGCCAACAAACAAAAAAAAAGGTGACAATGGTGTCATTAAAAGTGCCAACCATTGAAAATCAACAGCTTTTCCGCACCACCCAACCACCCACAAGAACAACAACAACAACATCCAAAAGCAGGTGTCACACTTCAAAAGTTGACAGCTCAGCTCGAATACACACACACACACACACCACTCGCACACACCCTTCCAGCCGTGGCAAACAAAAATGGCGGCCAAACATTTAAATTAGCCAACATTGACGGCACATTAAATGAGCACCGGCGGGCTGGAGCTGCGGCGGGGTGGAGCAGAGTACGCGATATGCTTTGTTTTTTGTCTTTGTAGCAGCCACTCAAGCAAGGCAGCTGCTCGTGGCAGTCACAGCAGTTCATGCCACCATTGCCTCCTTGCTTCCTCCACATGCAAAAAGTTGCAGCCAAGCTTGCACATTCTACATACATTTTGATTAATCGTTTGAGTTATGCGAACCCTCCCCCACCCCAACACCCTCCCACCACTGCCACACCCACTGGAAAATACATTTTCTTTTGAGCTGCGTCGACTTTATTTCTCTAGAGGTGCTTCAACAATGTCTTACCTTATAAATCTTGTTTGGTGTGTCGTATGATATATGACGCACACAAATTTAGGGTTGTGTGTGTGTGCGTGTGTGTGTTGGCATGTTGTGATAAATTTGTTGGCAACTGTGATTTTAGCCACTTTTCAAATTGTTTTGCCTGCTTTCACTTGCTATAACTGCCATGGGCACAGAGACGGGGGCACAACGTATTGCCCTTTTCTCCAACCTCCCCCCTCTAACCCTACCCCTACCCCAACCCTGTTTACCATACGCAACGCAGGAGAGTGCATAGAATTTCCAGCACTTTGTTTATCAATTTACCAAGAACTCACAGAAAGACAAAAAGAAATATTTTATTAATACTTCCCTAGAACTTAACATATCGTTTAGGCCAGAGTCAATACGCGCTGATATGATAAGAAATATTCTAGGAATAATTACCAACAAAATAGAATCGAGTGTATAAGCTGATTAGAGCTCTGAAGACTTTCACTATAACTTCTGGGAAACTGTTTATTTTTAGTTACAAGCCTGTGCGCTGAGGGTAATCTTTGCCAGAGACCTTGAGAGAACGCTTTGCTGCTTAACTCGAATAGGGTTAACACTTTTGGTGAGTACATTCATAGATGACTCACTTTAAGTGGGCTTAAAAATAAGTTCTTATATCATGCACTATGTACGCAGGCAGACATAAAGACACCTTAGATAAGGGTAGAATCGATTAGTCTGCACAATGTCAATTTATCAAAGCACGAGCAGGTTTACCTTCTAAAACTCAGTCGAGATATGAGTGCAGAAAGCCAATTAAGTAAAAACAATTGAAAATTGTCTTGTATATTGGATATCTTATCTGACAAGATGCAGCAATTTCTGCAGCATTAGAGTTCTCAGCTATAAAAGCATCTCCAGCTTGAGTGGAACAGTTAGTAAGTATCTCAAAGCACTCAGAAAAGTATTCTAAAAGAATCCAAACCCAATCAAAAATGCACTCGTTCACAAGTATCCTGTTGTTGGCCCTAACAGTGTTGGGCGTACGTATGACAGTTGTATATGACAGAGCTATAATTATATGTATTGTGTTTCCAGGCCAAGTCCTACATGGCAGAAGGCGCAGCTTTCGACCAGAACCTGCTACGCATGATTATGACCCAGATGAACGCCGCCGCAATGGAGTCCCGCGCCTTGACACCCGCCGAGTCAGCCTGCCTCGCCCAGTACAACAATGCCACCAACAAGATTGGCGAGGAGCTGAGCAATGCCACCAGCCGGTGTGAGGAGATAGCCAGTCGTACCTCGGTTGCCATTGACTACAACAACAACTCGACTGTGGCCAAAATCAAAGCTCAACTGCAGACACTGGAGAAGAATTTGCAGTTCTGCAACAATCAGACCGATAGCTCTACATTCCTTAACTGCACGACATCTAATGTGAGCACTGGAAGGATTGCAATTCATCCAAGTGGAACAGCAGCTTAACAAATTTATTTCTTACAGTTCGATGCTAACCTGCAGCTCCTGGATAACGCCAATACAATGGCCTATCAAACTCAGGCCCAATACAACACCAACTCGACCAATGTGCAAGCGGAGCGCGCCAATTGCAACAGCGCCGCTGTTAGCAACTCCAAGGTGAAGTCCATTGAGGCAGCCAACGATTACCAGACCTGCCTGAGCAAGACCACATTCCAGCGTGAATTGGCTGGAGAGAAGCAGCCACAGCAGCAACAGCAGCAGCAGCAGCAGCAGCAGCAACAGCAGCAGCAGCAGCAACAGCAGCAGCCACAGGCACAGGCTGAGGTCATGTCGCAGAAGCAGCCAGAACTGAAACCAGAGCAGAAGCCGGAGCAGAAGCCTCAGCAGCAGCCAGAGCAACCTGCACTGAAGCAGCCTGGTCAGCAGCAGCCTGCCCTGTAAATGTTATATATGAAATTTATAACCAATCTTAGCCAAATAAAGACTTGACCTTCTCAAGTTCAGTATTGCAAATCCCCTAAATAATCGTAGTATCAGCTTTATTCAAGTGGGGCCTGAGGCAAATCAATGTTTTCCAATACATATCGAACTCTATATAAACATATATAGTATAGTTCTCATACAAATGTTATCTACCATTATTCAGATAGTTTTAATCACGGAAACGTAGGTATCTTATCACCGGTTGGCAAATATTTTGTCAAGCACCTATTGATATAATTTAAAGCGAATGAAATAGAAATAGATAACTGAAATCGTCATCGATTATAGGCCAAAAAATTGATTTAAATGCTCGGGCGATTCATTGTCCAGTTCAGAGCCGAAAACTACGGCCAAAATGGAGGTTCTCTGTAAAATTCTAGCGCTATGCGCACTGCTATTCAGCGTTACCGTAAGTTTCCCAAGTTACCTAATTATAATTATATAACATTTCATTACTCACATAAATTTATCGATTTATCTAACCCTAAACGCAGGCTGAATCAACTGAATCAATTGCTTACAAGTTCGACTTGGAGCAATCGCTATTCGATGCTCTTACTGGAAATTTGAGGCTGCCCGAATACGGATTCATAAACAATTTGGATAAATGTCTCGCCGCTTACTCCGTCAGAAATACGAAGATCATTATCCGTGGTGCCGCCAAGATCCGTCATTGCAGCAATGTGCAGGTGACCAATCTCCAGAACTATTTGCAGCAGGAACACTCAGCGGGTGTGCGGGCTGAGTTCCAGGAGAAGGTGCTGCGTTGTCGCGATAGTAACTGCTATGCAGAGTTGGTGAGAAAGGATAAGAAGTCAATTATCCTGTGGGGTTACTAATGGAATCTTTCTGTGATTTAGGTCCTGAGCTTTTTCGCTTCTGCACAAGCCACTGGCCAGAATATCTGGCAGAGCGAACGTTGTGTTGTCCATGAAATCAAAAGAACTCTAGTCTCTTTGGGAGAGTCCTACAAGAGCTTGCACAACTGTGTTTCTGAGGGTCCTGCTCCAAGCTTGAATAGCACAACTCCAAGCTGGAATACTACAACAACAACTTCGAGTCCTCCACTGTGTAACACAACCTGGATTATTCCAAACTGGAATACAACAACAACCTTGACCCCCAACTGGAATACAACCCAGGGTCCTCCACTCTCTAACTCAACCTGGAATACACCAAACTGGAATACAACAACAACCTGGACCCCACCAAGCTGGAATACAACCCAGGGTCCTCCACTCTCTAACACAACCTGGAATACACCAAACTGGAATACAACAACAACCTGGACCACACCAAGCTGGAATACAACCCAGGGTCCTCCACTCTCTAACACAACCTGGAATACACCAAACTGGAATACAACAACAACCTGGACCCCACCAAGCTGGAATACAACCCAGGGTCCTCCACTCTCTAACACAACCTGGAATACACCAAACTGGAATACAACAACAACCTGGACCACACCAAGCTGGAATACAACCCAGGGCCCTCCACTCTCTAACACAACCTGGAATACACCAAACTGGACAACAACAACCTGGACCCCACCAAGCTGGAATACAACCCAGGGTCCTCCACTCTCTAACACAACCTGGAATACACCAAACTGGAATACAACAACAACCTGGACCCCACCAAGCTGGAATACAACCCAGGGTCCTCCACTCTCTAACACAACCTGGAATACACCAAACTGGAATACAACAACAACCTGGACCCCACCAAGCTGGAATACAACCCAGGGTCCTCCACTCTCTAACACAACCTGGAATACACCAAACTGGAATACAACAACAACCTGGGCCCCACCAAACTGGAATACAACAACAACCTGGACCCCACCAAGCTGGAATACAACCCAGGGTCCTCCACTCTCTAACACAACCTGGAATACACCAAACTGGAATACAACAACAACATGGACCACACCAAGCTGGAATACAACCCAGGGTCCTCCACTCTCTAACACAACCTGGAATACACCAAACTGGAATACAACAACAACCTGGACCCCACCAAGCTGGAATACAACCCAGGGTCCTCCACTCTCTAACACAACCTGGAATACACCAAACTGGAATACAACAACAACATGGACCACACCAAGCTGGAATACAACCCAGGGTCCTCCACTCTCTAACACAACCTGGAATACACCAAACTGGAATACAACAACAACCTGGACCCCACCAATCTGGAACACAACTTGGATTATACCAAACAGGAATACAACAACAACCTGGACCCCCAACTGGAATAGAACGACCACAACACGTGCTCCAAACACTTCAAGCGAGAGTACTACTTGGCCTTCGACCACCACTGAGGCTCCCCTCATAACTACTGAGCGGTCTTGGTGGGATAAATTATTGCATGACATATTCTAAGGGATGTCGTTAGAAAAGAAGTCCATGCAGTACATTTAAATTGAATTAAATTTGTTGAGCTAAATCAAATAATAAATTGATCAGCATCGAAATATGTTTACTTCAATGGTCTTAATTATGTCCAGGCGGCCCAATGAATGTCCAATCGAGTGATAGGGTGTTACCTTCAATTGAAAGAAGATGAAAAAACTGTTTATGGCAGTAAAAGCCACAAATGGGCAACGCCCATGGAGCTGCGGCTTGACTTGGTCAGCGTCTGATTAAGATTTATTAGCCAACTGAGGACCACGTGTCGCAGACGGCTCCACAAAATGATGGATCTGAGCGAAACGTCAGCAAAATATTACAAAGGAGACATGTAGGAGGAAGCCGAGGCATGGTACGGCTGGCTCGACTGTCAATAAGTACGGAAGAACCGAAAGCGAACAGCAATAATTAGTTACACTCGGCGGGGCTAAATAATGAGCTGGCTGTCAGCATCTTGTGGCACAATGCCTTGGGATCAGATATCTGAAACTAAACGGATTCAGCTCCGCCGATAAAATAATCATAGTTAAAGCCACATATACAAAGTTGAGAAAATAATGATAAAAGTTTAATAATTGCGAACAGCATTTCAATTTAAGCTCAAGGTGTGTGCTATTCAATGCAGTCTGACAGCTCGACATGAATGGGGGGGGGGGGACATTTGCATAACCGTTGTGCACTGTGCACTGTTTACATCACCTCAGTGTATGTGTATGTAGGTAAGGGTGTGGTCTACGTCTGAATGTGTGTCTGTGTGTGTGTGTGTGGCTGCAATCGTTGTGCATACAAAGAGAATTTGACCCAAACGTTGAAAGTATGTGCAAAACTTTTAACCTCAACGCCAGTAGATAAATCAAGCTGGATCATCACCCACAGCATTCATTGTCCACACCACAGCTCCATTGTCTGTGTAGGTGTAGATAGCGTGTATAATTCTGTGTGTGCGTATGGGAGTATGTGCACACACACACACACACACAGTGCAGGTGCAAGCACATTCAGTTGCGATTTGTGGCCTGCTTTGGTGTTAAACTTGACCAGCTCCCGCGTCCCGAGTTCAACATTGTAAAGCTGGCCGGGCCCTTGCCAGGACTATAAATTACAACAGGGCCTGGAGTAAATGTGCTTGTTGTTTTTGCTTTTTTGTATCCTTCCTGCAAACCTGATCCTTTGCAGTACAAATGCCAAATCATGGGCCAACCCACGGCTACACCCTACACCTACTTCACGGCAAAGGGACGATTTAAAAAAGTTTTAATGAAAATGCACAAATTCAAGTGATCAATTAACATTAATTGCAAGCAAAGTACATAAAAATTTCATGCGCATCATCACAAAGGCAAAAGGAAGAACATTCGATTAATGAGGCACAAACAAGAAAGCAAAAGTGATTAGATAAAAGACCAAAAAAGGGTTTGCTTAGCATAATAAGTATAGCAAGAATTAAAAAGAATAAAAGATGCCAGATCAACCTATGGGATGCCCTAGACCAAGCACTGAAGTCAGCTAAAAGCCATCAAATAAATGATTCCTATCATATACGTTAAGCATTAAAGGGTAATAGAGCCTGAGTTAACTGACTACTGCCAGAGTTGTATACAATAAGATATCATCTAAAGTTGCTTAAGTACGTCCTTAAGCAGTATTTTCTTTGGGATTTTCTCTTTATATGATACCCGTTTCAGACAAGCTACAGGATATAGAAAACCATTTTATAACCTGTATAATTTTTGAAATCAAAAAGTTTTTGAAAATAAAACATAATCGTAAACTTTAATGTTTAATGATGGCTAGCGGCTATGAACACATCTCTCTCGCTTTGTCTCTCCTTGTCGTAGGTAGGCAATTAAGATTTTTTCACATTACAAAAAACAGGCAACGCGACGACAACACAAGTCACTGACAGCAAACTGAAAATTAGTAAGTCATTAAAGTGAAACGCCCGCCAACGTTAAAAGGCCAAGAACGGCAGCAAAAAGGTTGGCCCAAAATGCTAAGAGCCAAGTCTCAACCAGGTGCCAAGTTGCCGTACTCTGTTGCCATTCTCTGTTGTCTGTAAGAGATGAAGCAGCTGAAAGGCTGACGTTTAGGTAACTAATAGGCCTTATTTGCATGTTAATTGCTCTTGACTAAGTCAACAGCAGCAACGGCAGCAGTGAACGTAACGACGGCAGCAAAAGTATTCTAATAACGGCAGCTCAACAACAACAACAACAACAATGATAATGAGCAACTAGGCAACATTGAAGTGGCAACAACAACAACATAAGCAGCTGACGAAGAAGACGCAAAGAAGCAGCGAAAAGACAAAACGCAACAATTTTCCATGAATTCATCAGCAGCTGACAACGCGAGCGCTGAAAAGTAGGCAACACTCATTAAACCCGCACATTAAATTTGCAGGCGCTGCAAAGTATGCAACATTTTTGCACAAACAAAATTACTGCCGCCATGTGGCTTTAACTTGACTGTAATTATACCCTGTAACCCAAAAAGAGTATAGGAAAAAGGCTACTATTATGAAATGATGTAATGAACCTTTTGTGGAGCCCATAAAGTACATGCATAACGACAAAGAGGCAGCACCCATAGACGAGACGATAAGATTGATGTAAGAGACACAAAATCCTAGACACATGTGCGTAACAGTCTGTAACAATATGTTACAGTGCATGGCATCAGTTAAGGACCTAATGTATTGAGTTATACAACAGATTTATGGCCGTGCAGCTGCTGCTGTGGCAAAGTATTCATTTTCAAACTGAAAATCAAAATTTAATTCTATCATAGAGTATTTCAGACTTTTATATAGAGTATCTTTGAGTCGTGCTTGTCCATTCTAAGTTCTTATGTCGTGTCATTGCCATTAACTGTTAAATGTTCAGTGCGCATGCAAATAAATTGCCATTACGTAGATATTTTTGGTTTTGTGATTGTGTCGTAATTGTTTTGTTTGCGTTTTCGGGAATGGCCCGCAAGCCTCATACGAGTATTTATGCATTTTTCGACGCAGTCAGCGAAGCGTTAAATATTTGAGGGTGCTTTCAACTTCCCTCTCAATCCCCCAACATCTCTTCTCTACTTTCCAGTCTACACATCCTGGCAGACTATGAGTATTTGGTTAGTGAAAAGGCAACAGCAATGTGCAAATTTAGCATTTGTTGCAGTTATTTCTGGAGCATGTTTTGAATTATATTTTTGGGTGTGCATTGCATATGCGAATTAGAGACCAGAAGCAAGCAACACACACACACACACACACAGAGAAATGACAGACCCTTTCATAATATAAATATATACAGTTTTAGCATATTATACTAATTATTTAAGATATGCAAACCGAAATGCATACAAATTGCATTTCATTAAACCACAAATATAAACGAGTTTGTGATAAATATTTAGAATGCGGTCTACTAATCTCAAACTATTAAAAATCAGGAAAAACCAAGGGCAAGGGAGATTACCACACTGTATGGATAATTTCTGTCTGAAGAGTTCTTCAGCTGTCACAATCAATTTCAAGTGCTTTGAATCTGCGGTTAGAGCTTGGGCTTAAACCACAGAGAGGAAACCGCATTAATTGGTTATAAAAACATTACCTTCCCATTTTGTTGAATCGATCAAAGTTAATTGGCAGCAGACCGCCATTTGCATGTCATGCATATTTAATAAACAAAAGGCCACCAAAAAGCCAGCATAAAAACTGCAACAGCACTAAAAATTAACATAAAGAAACGACAAACGACACGCAATCACACAAAATACATAAATAAAAACACAAAAAAAACATAAACTAAATATATTAAAAACGTGTACACTGCGTGTTCGTATGCAATTTGCGCATTGTTCAGACTGAATGTTGCTGTGAAAAACTACAAGTAGAAAACTTAACTAAACTATGTAATGCCGCATCAAAAGCATAAGCTAAATGCCAACCAAATTAAGCACATACATAATTCCACATCAATTTGTGAGCACGCAAACCCACAACCCAGAAAATCAGCTTTCAACCAATTCAACAAGCGGTGGGGGAGATGGGGGTTGGGGGGTGAGAAAGTGGGGTTATCAAGAACAAATACTTTGGCAGAGGAAAAACAAATGGAAGAAAAACGAAACTGAGCTTGTATTCAATTTTAGCACATCATAAATAAACCATTAATTTACAATAAGGTAACAAAAATAAACACACAAAAAAACCCTTTAGGAAGACAAACGCTTTACAGTTTTCAGTCTTCCTGCCACATTCTGTTCCTGAGACTTCCCACTTGCCACGTGCCCGTCTTTATACGTACCATATACATATTTAACACAAATGCTCTAGTCGAAAGTGCAAGATAAAAGGATACCCTGTACTCTGAACTAAATTTAAAAGGTAATGCAGTTGCTGCTTCTGAAAACGTCAGAGTGCCTCGCTTTCATATAGAGAACAACTTATATATATGTTTTATACACCCTTTATAGCTGGGTGTAGAGTATAAGCATCACATGCTATAAAAAACGTAATTTGTATAGTGTGGCAAGGTGTGAAGCAGGGCGTACCCATAAAATAAAGCCAACTTGGTAAATGTATTCCACACGCAACTCCAATACAATCACAACAATATGGGCTTATACTCGTACTCGTGTCGTATACGTAACCACTTACTTGCGAGGGTCAGCACAAACAGTTTAAGCTCAACAATGCACTCATTGAGAACCCATCAACAAGAAGTGGCTTTCAATAAGGAAGGACAATAGAATCGCTGTGAAGCAGCCACTGTATCAGGACAAGCTTTACTTTAAAGCTTTGACGCGTTCTTAAAGCCTTTTCCTCTTTCTTTCAGTGTTCGTACGTATTAAGGCGCTAGAAATAAGGAATAAGTTTACCAACTTTCTCAGTACGTCTTGAGCTACCCTCGCTTGCTTCAAAGTCTTCTTCAACTAGTGTTCGTAGAAAATTTGGAACGCATCTATGCTTTAAAAGGACTTCTGGTTACGCTCCGGCATTAATGGGCGCACTTGTAAATTTATGGGCATGCCCTGCGGCTTTTTACTCGTATCTAAATGCATTAACAACAGAGTAAATGAAGCAAACGGAGTTGAAGAGTTGATGGAATATCTGGATGAGTGGTTGAGCTTTAAGATTGTTCAATTTATTACAGCTCGGGCAATTTGTGCATTTAATATAATATGGCCGGAGGGGGGAAGAGGCTAATAAATTGACAAGAGTGCTTATTGATTAATTAACTATTTAAGGAGCCATCTGGTTTATCAGGCAATTGTGCATTTAGCCAGAACACCGCAGGCCATGTCTATAAATTCTCAGCCTGAGCAGCTTAGCCAAGTCTCTTAAAGCATAGTGAATGCCACCGGTGCTGCTGCTGCTGTTGCTGCCACAGTTGCCGCCGCAGTAGCCATAAATTTCGACCCGCTTAATACAATGTCGTCTCAGCCAGGCTCCTCTATATACTCGTATAATGGCCTAAGTAAGCGGTTAGGCGGTAGTCAACACTTTGCGGACGCGGTCTTAGCCGCAAATGCGCGAGGCTTTAACTCCATTAAATCGTCGATGGTCGCATAGGGGAAGGGGAAGGGGAAGGGATATGGGATATGGGAGGACAGGAACGGGTAGTTGGTAAAATGAAGTGAATGAAAATTTTATGCCAATGGATTTAAATGCGCAACAGTCGCCAACGTGGCAAGGCGCAAATGGAATACAATAAAAAAATAACCAAGTTTAAAAGTTTAAATTGAAACTGATTGACTAAATGATACTCCTTATAAGATTGTTCTACCAAAAGTTAAATTAATGAAATAATATCTAGCAAAACTCATAAAAATAGTAGTAAAGTGTGCAGGGTGTAGGGCTTGCCAGGATTTGGTTTCAATTAGGCTCATAAATTATTAGCAAACATATAAATTAATTCCATTTTATTTATATTGACGCAGCTTAGTTCGCAATGGCTGACAAAAAAAGTGTGTGACCTAACATTCTTTTGATAATAATCCCCAACGTAATAAACATGCTCGATAACAGCCAATATATAATTAATATAATCGACAATAGCATTAATAACATAATATACTATATATTCCCCAGCTATTTCCAGTTAATGAGTATAAGAACCTTCTTCCTTTCTCTCCTTCCGTACAAAACTCAGTCACGCCCATTACCCATTACAGGGTATGATATATATACTATATATAAAGGAGAGAACAATAATGAATATCCTTGCACTCGTAGAGTATGCATATTGACTGCGTAATTTAACTTTACAACTGTTTAATTTACTGCAATTTCGTGGCGCATCCTGGAGAGAAGCGCAAAGTGGAGCACGTTGATTGAAATAAATCGAAAATTAATACTTAATGCCTGGCATTGAAAAAGTGATATTACGTCGAGGCGAGGCCAGTACAGTAGTACATATTGATTTACGCATACGCCGCGTGGTACAGAAGCATTCAGAGCACAAATATATTAAATATGCTGTCAATTATTTGCATATTTTGCTAATTTATTAGTTGAGTGCGCATGTTAATCTTATTTTCCGTGGAGTCTAAGTGAGTTATGATTTCGCATAATTAGAAGACAAAGGATTCAATCAATTGGAATGCATCGAACAGCTCACTACCAATATATATTTATATATCTATATCTATATCTATATCGGGGCCAGTTCAATACTGGAGAATAGATTAAACTGGCGTTCGGCTTCCCGGGAATCAGCATGCACACAATTGCACATAAATTAGCGTATTATATTTGCATTTCAGTAATCGCTTTTTGGTAATGTGGTAATTCTTTTTTCTCCTCTCCTCTCTTCTTTTTTTTTTTTGACTCTTCTTGTTTTGTTTTAGCTGGTGCACAATACGATGGTCTGTGGCACAAACTGGACGTGGCGGCTATTTTGTATGTGCATGCGGTTGAATGCATTTGTTTATATTTGTGGAATTCACTCATTGTGGCTGCGGTGCCCATTTATGGTCCATACTCGTATGGTATATTCAGCAAACTCAGCGGAAGCCATAATGGCTATTTAATGTGCCTGGGTCCCTGTCCATGGGCGTAATGTAGCCCCTCTCAAATCCAGTAATACCGTTCATATTTCATAGAAGAGAATTTTTTGCAAAATTTATAATCCACCGCAATATTAGTCGCTTCATTCGCTGCGGTGCTTAATAATCCGCAAATTATGCACATTTGTTTAAGGGCAATAATTTTCGTATTTAAATTGAGGCTTTGCATTGCAAAGTGAAAGGTTTTTCTATCTGTAGAGCTGCTAGACTTTAAAGGAGGAACAGCTATAAGAAGTTTTTGACATTGAAATTTGATCAGATATCACAAAAATAGTATTTGCAATTAAGTAGCAAGCCAAATAGGGCAACCCTAACAGATATTGTCTCTCTACAAAGCAGATATGTCACATATCATAAAGAGGGAAAACCAAGATCCCACATACCAAATTTGGTATGTCTAGATCTTATAGTCTTAAGATTGACGCGTTTATCCACATCGGATATTGATACTGATGAAGAATATATATATACTGTATGGAGTCGGAGAACTTTCTTCAGCCTGTTTCATACCTTTACACAACCCTAAGAGACCCTTTTACTCTTGCTTTCAATAGGTTAAGAGCAAAACCTTAACTATCTTTATAGCGGAAAACTACGTTTTACTCTTTCCTATTTTAGATATATTGTATATACATGTATCTGCATTATATTCTCCCATCACAGTTTTCTGTTTATGATCTGTTAAGTTTCTGTTGGATATTAAAAGCAAGTTCTAAATATACAAAATTCCTGCGTCCTTCTGAAAAAACAGGCCTTAAAATATATTTTTTTTAAATCAATTTCTACTGAAAGTGATGTCAAAGGATTTTTAAGAGTCCTAAAGGCATTTATTGTCTCACAGACTTTATTTATTTACGACAAAACATAAAAATGTTCAACCTCAGGATTTGAGTTGAAAACTAAAATCTGTAAATGCTAAAGGTAAAAATAACGAATGAAAAATTCATTTTTGCAAATTTATGAATTTTTTAAAAGGAAAATCCAAAGACAAAAACAGATATGCCACATGAGACTTAAGGCTGACTTGACAAAGGCTTTAAGAGCGGGAAACCAGAAGCCGCATATAGTTTATATTATTTGTAAAAGCTATCAGAAACGTGTGGAAAGGGCTTTCAGTAAGGACCTTGACTGCTCATTTGTTGATACTTTGTATGGGTGTGTGAAGATTTTTTTTTTGAATGCGAACGTTTAAGGTTTTTGTATTTTTAATTAAAAGATTTTCTTTTCAATGCGGCTCTGTGACTGTTGCATGAAAAGAACAAGGACCTAAAGGGACTTACAGGCTGCTCTGCAGCTAGAGCTGAGATTAAAATCAATGTCCTGCTTACTTTTGCTTCGCTCAATGCAGTCCGCTTTGTCAGGGCCAGGCAGAAGGCAGAAAGCAGAAGGCAGAAGGCCTGTTGCCAACTGCACGAAGGCTGCCAAGGGGTGAACTGTAAACGGACGGACAGATGGACGATTGGACGACAGATGGGGGCAGAGGGCGGACAATAAATTTCATATTGCCATAGGACATAAAAGGGCGTGTATAATATGCAAACACAATCAACGCGTCAGAACAGTTGTTATAGCTGCATACGCACTGCGGGCTGTGGGCTGGCGCCTGGCGGCAGGAGAGAGTTACAGAAAGGACTCGAAATGAAAGAAAGTCGCCGGCGAACACACGCACGCACACACACACACATGCTACTAATACACAAAAAGACAGCATGACAATTCGAGTACCACACACACACACACACACACACACACATGTATACACAGAAACACCCACACTTACAACTAACTGTAAAGCTAAAGTTTGAAGTGCCAGGCAAAGCACATATTGTATTCCTTATGGTATGAGTTTCACTCTTTCATTGTGTGCGTGTGTGTACGTTTGTATGTGTGCGCATAAAGCAAAGCAATATAAAAAGGAAATAAACCGGCGACAGCGCTGCCAGCTACCAGGCAGCTCCTGAATATGAGCAGGGAAACTAAACGAAAGAGCATATAATAAAAAATAAAAAACAAAAAAAGAAAAGAAAAATATATAAAAAAAAAAACAAAAACAGAGAGAAAGAAAAAAAGTTTTTTATGTGGAGACGTGCAGAAATTTTTAATTTGCGGTTTGTTGCTGCCACTGCTGCAAATAGTAGGAAGAAGACGAAGTCAGCCTTCATGCGTGCCCAGAACTCAGAGTCCAAAAGTAAAGCCAGTACCAGAACTTGACTCAGCAGCAGCACCAGCAGCAGCTGGAGGATCTGGAGCAAGAGGAGCAGCAGCCGCAGGAACCAGAAGTATGGGTTGTATAGTATGCCGCTTATTATGATTTACATATTTTCTATGCCAAGCTTTGCCCAGCGGCTGACTTCGAGTGCTCAGACACAGACAACATACAGAGACAGAGACAGAGGCACACTCACACACACACACACACACACAGACACGTAGGGCTCAGCGTAGATTGTAATTAAAGTTCACGAGGTCAAAGCGGGCCAAGCTGAATGCTAACGCCAATGGACCAGTTGCTGCCAGCATGTTGCTGCCGCATGTTGTTGGTGCTGGTGGGCAAGTTGCATTGTTGCAGCCAGGACTTGGCATATTCATAGCATACACTCAGGCGCGCCACACAGCACACAATATCCTTGGCAGCAAAACGAGTTAAGTGCACTCTAAAATATGTGTGGCTGGCAAGCGTTGACTACTGCTCCTTGCAGTTGCTGTTGCTGTTGCTCTTCGAGTTGGAGTCCTTTAACGCGTAAAGCACGCAAGAAACGCAACTCCTCAACGCAACTCAACTATGTGAAGAGCAGCAGCAGCAGCAGCGGCAGCGGCAGGGGTACGCAACTGGGGTGCAACTGCTGGAATCTGCTGCAACTTCCGCTTCGTGTCTGTCATTTGCATATTTAAATTGCAGCCAGCAGCAGATTGTCATCAGCGCATTTTAAATGTTGATAAATGCGTGCCATAATTTTATGTCCCACTGTGTGTGCGTGCGTGCGTGCATATGTGTGTGTGTGTGTGTGTGTGTATCTTGCTACTCAGTGCAAACGTTTTAAATGCTCAACACGGCGTATGAGTAACTTGCGGCATCTGCCACAGCCACAGCGGCATGCAATGATTAATAAACTTTTTCCATTTATTTTAAGGCCACGAAAACAAACACTTTTAAAGCGACTTCCATACGAATAAACGAATATACGCATATATATAGACTCGTAAGTTCTAACTGCCAATAAATGGCACTGCTGACAGCAAGCTGACATTTCGCTTGATTGAAGCAAAATATTTGCGCAATCAAAATCAATCAACAGAAAAGCGAACAACGAATCTGCAATACCCTCAAAAAGTGGCTGGAAAGAAGATCGCTTGAAGAATGCCAACAGTTGACATAGCTTATAGACCAAAGGTCGAAGGACATTATAAATTAATTGATTACAAACATTATGTGATGTGATAAACTAATCCAGCTGAAGTTATCTTAACTGGGAGAGTAATTGACACAGAGAGAAAGATAGACAGAAAGAAGGACAAGGGCTTTGTCGAAAGGTTTTTGGATGTCTTCTTTAGAGCTTATATCCTCGCAAACTCTAAGGCTCAAACAAGTCAAAGGTCAAATAAGTCAAAGGTCAAACAAGTCTGCATTTCACAAGTTCCAGTTGTACTTCAACTCTTATCAATATCCTTCGCCTGATTTCAATTTCAAAATCAGTTGCAGCTATAAACCATTTCAATGTGCTACCAGGACTATACTCTATATTCCCGTTGGAATACCTAACAATATTCAAATACCCCTGGCAAGTGTATAAGTCTAAGTACTCATATCATTAGCAATCGCAGATTGCTGAATGCAAAACAATCGACTGTCAGCTGGGCGCGAGCTTTTGCCCAAGGACATCCACTGGCAACGAAATGTGCGAGTACTTGAAATATTATGGTGAAACATTTTGTGCTTGGTCCTTGGGCTCTTATTTAACAGTTGGGACAGGATCAGAAAGGAAAAAAAGCACACAGAAGGAGACGAAAAAACTTTCGTCACGTCACAAAAAGCATTTCAAGCAGCAAAAATTCAACACTTTGTTAAAATGTCAAATGAAACATGTCATTTATCATGCCGGCAGTGGCACTTACAGTCGCCTGCTTCACTCTAAGCCCCTCCTCCGACTCAATAGTGCTTGCTGTGTGTGTGTTTGTGTGTGTGTGTGCCTCGAGTGCATATATCCTGTGCGCTCTTATCTGTTTTAACAAGCGTTACACTTTCAGCAAATACGTTTATGCTCCGCGCTCTGTGGAGAAGGACAAACAACCACACGGTTCCGGCTCTGCTGTCGGTTGCGTCGGTTCCGCTTGGTATTTCTTTAGCTCTCATATGTAGGACCGTCAGTATCTGGTGGGAGCAGCTAAAAGCAACTAGAAGCCGTAGCTAGGAGTAGCTAGTGGTAGCAGGAGCCACGCAGCCAGCTTTGGCGTTGACATTGCTTAAGTGCGAGGCGAACCTTTTCGCACTCGAACGCAGCGTCGGAACATTTTCACTGGCAATTCTTTTTTTTTTTTTTTGCTTTTTGACTCTGCAAGAGCAAAAGGCAAAACCTAAAAGGCACATAGATACGCCCACACACACACACACACATGCATATATATAGTGGCCGCTAAAACTATGTGTAGATGTGTGTGGCAGACACGGGCTGCCGCGACAAGGCATTTAAAATTGAAACAAATTGTGAATGATGCTGTGGGAGTGCCTGAAAGGATACACCATTCAGCTAGTGTATCCTTTAGCTGCCACTCCTGCCACTCTTTTCATGTGAAACTCACACCATAAATATGCTATGTGTGCCATACATTGCACATGGAGCGGCTGCTTTTGAAAGCAATTCGCTTCTGTTGTCCAACTTGGAACTGCATAATTGCAGAATTTAGATTAGACAATGTGAAAACCAAGAATTTTTCGAAAAGAACAAGAAGATGATGATGTACTCATACGAGTAGACCAAAAAATTTCGTGAATATTCATAAGCTACTCGACTCAACGGAAATTGCAACAAGCGAAACCAACTAAAATTCTATGTGGAATATGGAATATGATATCTCTGCCACAGTCTTGGCTTGGGTGTCTCTATCTATGTATGTCTCTCTCTCTCTCTCTGTGTGTGCGTGTGTGTGTTTGCAACACAAAGTGAGTGTTGACATTTGTACATTTGATGCTTTTACTTTTTATTTATTTATTTATTTATTTATTTATTTAATTTAAGTCAGCTAAGAACAGCTGACTACAAATATTTACAATTTAATATAAAATTTAAAATTAATATAAAATAATAAAAAAAATAAAAAATTACAAGTTTAAATAAAAATTAAAAGTTTAAATCTGGGGAGTAATAAATAAGGAAAATTTATTTAATTTAAAACGACCCAACATTTGTTGCAAGGATTGGGGAAAACCCAGAAAAACCCAATCAGATCAGAAGTATTAGTAATCGAATATTAGAATAGGAGTGGCTAGAAAATTTACAATACACTACTACTTACATATATACTATTAGGATCAATAGTATACAGAAGCATAATATATTAAAGTATTAGTATAAAAGTGAATTAGTAAATAGGGCTTACACTGTTACTAATTAATGTACTATTAGAAGTAATAGTATATAAAAGTAACAGTATAATAAATAGGTGAAGTTACGTATTAAAAGGGAAATAAAAAGGCGTAAAGAAAGGATAAAAAAGGTTTAAAGAAAATTTAAAGACATGTTAGTTGGTGAGAGAGGGAGGATGTCTAGAAAGGTAAAGGAGAATAGAGGATTTTATAGAGAGGATGGATAATTCTCTTGAGAAGACGTGGTACAGCGAATTAAAGTTTACACATAAAGCATGAAACGAGCTGTGTAAAGCGTAATCAGTTGTGCACGTAGGAAGGGCAAGTGGAATAAAATTCCTAGTTGCTCTACGAGGAACAGAAAAATTAACCCGAGCTAATAAATAGGACGAACTAATATCACCATTAATCAATTTGTACAGAAAAACCACACCAAGAGTTTTTCTGCGATTGAGTAACGACGGGAGATTAAGAAGGAGAAGCCTACTAGAATACGAGGGTAAACGAAGATTAGGGTCCCAATTTAATCCCCGTAAAGCAAACAATACAAATTGTTTCTGGACGGACTCAATGCGATCCTGGTGAGAGCTGTAATGTGGACACCAAATGCACGAACAGTATTCAAGGATCGGTCGAACAAGAGAAACATACAGGATTTTTGTGATGAAAGGATCATCAAATTCTTTCGACCAACGTTTAATAAAGCCTAGTACTCCCTTGGCCTCATTTATAATGGTCGAAATGTGCAAGTTGAATTTCAATTTGCAATCAAATAAAACACCCAGGTCTTTCACTGTAGATATACGATTTAAGGGAGTATTATTAATCGAATAGGTACATAAAAAGGGTCTGGTACGACTAAACGTCATAAACATGCACTTTGCGCAATTGAGATGCAACTGATTGGCCGAACACCAAAGTTGCATGGCGCTTAAATCTTCTTGTAGGAGATTGTAAAGAAGGGGTCAGAATATGAGAATATTAGCTTCACATCATCTGCATACATGAGAACATGTGAATGTGAGATAATTGAAGGTAAGTCATTGATAAAAAGGGTAAATAACAAGGGGCCTAAGTGACTACCTTGAGGTACTCCAGAAGTAGCATGAACAGACTTCGAAATAGACGACCTAAGCAGTACTCTTTGAGTTCTACCTTTTAAATATGTGGAAATCCAGTTAATAAAACAAGGAGGGAAACCTATACCATAAAGTTTCAAGAGTAAAAGCTCATGGTTTACAGAATCAAAGGCTTTACTGAAGTCCGTATATATGACATCAGTTTGCCTTTTCAATAAAAATGCTTCATTTACCAAGGTGGTAAATTCCAGCAAATTGGTCATGGTGGAACGACCCTGTACAAAACCATGTTGGGCAGGAGAGATGATTGATTTACAGAAATGCTGTAAAACAGAAACTATAAGTTTTTCAAACAATTTAGGTATAGCAGACAATTTTGCAATACCTCTATAATTTAAAATATCGGATTTACTACCTTTTTTGTGTAGAGGAATGATATAAGAATCCTTCCAGCGATGAGGAAATTTTCCGGATTCAAGGGATAGATTAAAAAGTATTTGCAACGGTTCAGCTAAAGAACTATTGCAATTTTTAAGAACACAACTGGGAATATTATCAGGACCAGGTGAAAAGGTATATTTTAGTGAGTTAATGGCGGACATAAGGGAACAATAGGAAATACTAGGGATGGCTATATGGTTAATAGGTAAGATATTATAAGGGTAAGTTGAGTTAATAGTGGAGACAGGGGAGTAAGTGGATTGGAAAAAATTTGCAAATAACTCAACAGCAGAAGCGTCGTTGCAGGCTTCATCTTCGCCAAGAAAAAAAGAGGAAGGTAAATTTGAAGATTTACGCTTCGAATTAACAAAATTAAAAAATTGTTTGGGGTCACGCGTAAATTGTATTTTACAACGAGATAAATAATTCTCGTAACATAAAGTATTAAGAAGGACAAAGTTAGACTTGGCTACAGAATATTTGTACCAGTCAACACTAGATCCAGATTTCTTAAATTTTTTAAAAAGTTTGGACTTTATGTTTTTAAAATAGCACAATCTACGCGAAAACCAAGGGGGCTTTGTTGTGCAATAAGATGGGGTATAGATAGGAATACACTCATCTAAGAGTGTATTTAAAATATCATAAAAAGAACTAAGAGCAACATCAATGTCAGTCGCATTATTAAGGAATGACCAGTCAGTTGCTAGAATGCCTTCATTCAGCAAGCGATAATTTCCCTTGCGAAAGCACCGACGTGGTAGCTGTTGACGTGCCAATGATAAATTATGCGACGCAGGAAGTGAAATAAAAATTTCAATAGCCGGATGATGTTTGTCCTCAGGGGCTGTAAGAGGTGAAGATCTAGAGACGGCTGATTTAGCGAAGTCGTTAATAAAAACAAGGTCGAGAATTCTATCCAAATGATTTTTGACTGAATTTATCTGGACTAATGATAAATCCAGCATGCCATCCAAAAAATCAGTGATGATTAGAAGGAGAGAGGTAGCATGAACTATTAAGAAATGACCAAGAAATATTGGGTAAATTAAAATCACCTAAAACAACAAAGAGATCAGTATCTTTCACCTGTAAAGATACTTCCTTTATACAAGCAATATGTTGCACGTAAACTTGTAAATCAGAGGATGGAGGTATATAGGAGCAAGTGATAAAGATAGAATGAGAAGGAAAGGTTACCTTAACAGCAACAATTTCAACACCGGTAGATAGAGAAAGTACAATTCGATCAGACTGGAATAAGGATTTGATGGCAATTAAAACGCCGCCACCTCGGCGATTGAAGCGATCATGTCTGTAGATAGAAAAACAATTCGACAAAATTTCACAATCAGATATGGCAGCAGTCAGCCAAGTCTCTGATAAAGCAATGATGTCCAATTGAAGGGCAAAACTATTAAGGTAGAGGCTATTAAGCTTCGTTAACAATCCTCTAACATTCTGATACAGAATGCGACAGGATACGGGGCATGAGACTAGTTTTTTGAAACACTAGATGAGGCTTGTAAAGAGGAACTATCTATTGGAAGAGTGATGGGTAAGGCGTCAGTTCGTTTTTTTTGTGTGAACTCATGAACAACCATATGTGGTGGCCAAAATTTTGGGTCACAAATGATTGGAAAGGCGTCAAATGGAACACTTATTTTAAATGACGCTATTTCACGAGGCGTAGAAAAATTAAATTTAGTGCAAGATACACTAGCAGAAGACTTGCTAGCAATATACGCCTTAATAGAATCACAAGTTGTGTCCGAGGATAATCTAGACACAAAAATTTGCTTTCTAGGGGCTACAACCGACAGCATAGGGGCTGGAGTAGTTGCAAGTGCAACATTATCGCCACTATCGGCTGTAGCGGAATTACGTAGGGGTCTACGTTTCCTACTAGAAACTAACTTTGGGGACGACACTAAGCTACGGACAGGATCTAAGATAGGCGAGGCGACATCAGCCGACGGTGCAGGAGAGATAGTAGAGCACAAATTGCCTGGAGATGGCGATAACGAAAGTATGGGCGAAACATCCAGATGACGTGAAGTCACCGGTGATGTTAAAGACGATAGGACAGAATTAATTGAAGAGGGCACATTTAACAACAAAGGTTGAGGAATTGGTGGGGACTCAAATTTATATTGGCAAAGCAACTCGGCACTTGAGTCAAAATCACTCAAGAGATGCTTAGCCACGCTATTCAATTTTAAAAATGTATTACGTACATTATCATACATTTTAGAAAAGTTGAATTGCATGGTGAAGCAAGATGGACATGACCATCTCGAGCCACCGCAATCTTTTTTTAGGCTTGTATTAAGTTTTAAAAACTTTTCAAAATCGCGAGTATTAATACCAGCACATTTAAGGTGCATAATATTCTCGCAAAGCCAACAATGGACAAATTGCTGTTGGGGCGACTCATTAACGAGCTTGCAGCCAATCTTGCAGCACGACATAGCGATTAAAACTTGACGAGGTGCACTCAAAAATATATAGAGTAAGTTAACTACGCTCAAGTTGCACTCAAAAGTAGCGAAATAAGGAAAAAGCTTGAAAGAGCAAAAGCACTAACAAACAACACAGTAATAAAGTCGAAAAATGGAATTGAAGAAATATTGAACACTCAAACTAAAAACAACAACACACGCAAGAGATTGGAGATCGATTGAGCGAAAGCCACAAGCAAAACAAACACACGCACAAAAGTCTTGTAAAGGCAAAATAAATTCGGCACTGATGTGCGTTTTAACAAGAGAGCAAAATTACAAATTGTGAGAGACAAGCAAAAACAACAAAGTACAACAAAGCGAAAGTCAAATTGTCATGGAACTTATATGGAATATTCTTACAGCTGAGTCTTTGCCACGCCAAAGCAAGAAGACAAATATGATTTATGTTGCCGAGATCGCACAGATATATAGTATTTGCCCCATGAACTAAGCTATTGGTTAGAGCGAAAGCAGCATAGTGTCAACTTGTGGCAAGTTAAGAGCTCGCCTCACACTATGACAACAGAAGTGTGAGTGGGTAACCCTACAGCTTAGACCCTTTACTCATTGATGGGTTAGAGTGAGGCCAGCATAATCTCAACCTCTAGAGCTTTTGCTTAATCGCTGTCGGAATAAGCTTTCATCTGCTTTCCAAGCTAAGCTTCATGCATGTGGGCTTATATTAGTGATAAGTGACTATTTACAAGCTGATTTTTGATGACATAATCCTACTGGAGTGTTTCAAAGGAAACAGTTAAACGTAGAATGGGAATGATAATATGATTTAACTGTCAACAAGAAACGCTTTAGGAGAATGATAATGGCTTTAAGTAAAACATCTTTCATCTGCTTTAAAAGCTTTTAACTCGAATATTGCATTAACGTAGATGAGAGTCGATTGAAAATGCAGCATAGTCACGTCTGATATAAAAGCTATCTAAATACTTGTCTAATTAGCTGAAAATGGTCACATTAGAAGCAGTTTTCATTAACATAAACATCAGCAATATCCATTTGAGATATATATATGTTCTCTTTATACTTATATATCTCCGTTTCTAAAACGAATCATAGTTAATCTTCTCTTAAAAGCCTATCAATTTAGATAGATCTCATTTAGTCCAATGCTCAATCCCATGAATAAACTATATTGGCTCGCATGAAATTTATCTAAATTTTCAAGTATATTTAAATCCTTTCGGCCGTCTGGCCATGTCAGTGCAGAGCTTTATGAATACTTCAAAAAAAGGATTTAAGCAATGAAAGAAATAAAACAAAACAAAACCATATCCTATCGCACATTTAATGCACTTCAAATTGACAAGTTAAACCGCAAACATTTGCTGACCCAAAAAATTCATAGCCAATGTGCAAAAACGCTTGGCCAATAAAGCAAAAATTGGCAAAAACAAGAAAAACAAAAACACAACACTTGTATGTGTGCCTGTGTGTCTGTGTGTGTATGTGTGTGTGCTAGCAGTTAAACTCTGCAGTTGAAAGGGATGTGAGAGAAAAAGGAATAAAAACAGCAACTCACATGTATTTTTTAAAATGTCAAACAAAAAGTGTAAACATTTAAGTGGCAGGAGAGAGCAGAATAAGGAGCAGAGGAGGGACGCAAGGTGCAAGGTACAAAACGCTGCTGAAACGTTGCCAACTCACTAAAATGTTGAATGCTGCAAATAAAACGCAGCAGCAACAACAACAGCCGCGTGTGAGTTGCATTGAAACAAAGCCAAGCCATAAAAATAAATATAAATTTAACAATTCTCTTATTTTTCCCCTCTTTTCGGGACCAAAAGGAAAGGGGTACAAGGGCAGGGTGGCAGCGGTGCTTTGGAGACAACACGCATACGCAATGTAAACCCCGACGGCAGCTGCCACGCCCCAAACTGTCGCTGCTGCGGCGCCAAATGGCAGTCGGTCAGCCAAACAAATAAATAATAAAAGTAACAACAAAAAGACCCCCAAAAATAAAGAAACAAAACAACAAAAAAAACTACGGCCATTGCTCACCTGCACCACCGGCAGCAACTTCTGAAATTGGTGCGAAGCGCCCGCATGCGTTTATATGAATTATTTCATAATAAATTTTGCAAAGGACATTTTTTTTATTTTGTTGCTTTATGCCAGGCACAACACGTTGCGTCCAGCAGCTGACCAGAAGTTGCCAATGACACCTGCAACCTGCCACAATGAGTGCAGAGAAAGCTGTTCAACCTGAAGGTACCCTGTATCCAAACTGAGTGTTAGAGAAAGGATGCCAAGGATGCTTCATACTGAAGAGATAACTAAAGTGTTTCTATCTGGAATATAAATGTGATTAAAATGTTATACAACTTTAACAGTTTGTTAGTCAAATGGGAAATCTATAGGAGATGTATCTTTTGTGCAACTTCTGTCTGTCTGCACAACTTTTTAATACCCTTTTCATATTAAACAATCACAAATAACTTTGATTAAAAGCCTCTAAAATCAACTCATGAATCCATCACGCAGCTTAGATAGTTGCTCAGATTGAGTCTTAATGCACCAGCCTTCCCTTTTTACTATATTAACTTTACAGGGTATACCAGCCACTGCAGCAGTCGCACCAGAAGATGAACAATACCAAATTTTAACGCCGCATTGACTCTCTTGTTGCGAACAAAAAAAAGGATGAAAACAAAACTGACATCAGGCGTTACTTGGCGTGGTTAACACTGCGGTTGATTTTTCTCAGCCCAGAACGTCACAGACTATACATACAAGTATATATATGTATATGTATATATAATAGCAGGGGTATAAAAAAGGAGACGTATTAAGAGCAGCGGCGCAACGCAACGCACAATACAAATATTTAAATTTAATTAACTATATTTACAGACATGAAGCGCAGGCTATTAAATGGCCTCAGACACATGCGAAATGTTTGTTCTAAAACTTTGCGTCAATCAAATCGAAGCGAGAAGGAAGACAAGTAAATATACACGACTACGAAATACCCTGTAGTGATCAATGAACTTATAGAGATATAGGAACAGATTTGAACTGATCTGTAACAGAAGAGGTATGAAAATGGGACTGATGGATACTCTAGGATTTCATCTCCTATGCCCTTGAGTACTCTATAATGTAACTACATTAGCTAAACAGTTCAATCGATTCAAGGTTCAATAACCTTTGTAAGCATACCGAATATATTAATCCTGACAGTCCTTAAGATCTTCAAGTCCATTAACTAGCAAACATAGAACAGTTGCACATGTCTAGATCTAACAGAGATACCTATTTAATAGGGGCAATACTCTTTTATTATAATACCCTATAACCCATTGTGTGTAGCATAGACGAATACAATCTGAAGCTGTCATAGTTTCCTCTTTTTTACGACTCTTTATCTCTATCCATTTATGTTTTGTCACTAATTTAGGAGCACAAAGAGAGGCCAGAGAGAGTTTAAGAGGAAGGCAGGCTAATGTGGCGCAACTTTGAATCTAGTTAAACTTGAAGTTGAGTACTGCCAGATGCACAAAGGGAAAGGAAAGGATTCACAGGATTAGCATTAGAATGCAGGATATGGGCTGAATGTTCAGTGTGTTAGGCAAATAGCAGGCGGAGGGCCATCAACTCAAGCGGGTTCTCAGATGCTGCTGACTTATCCCTTAGCCATAAATGTGCGATTTTGGACATTTCGAAATTGTAATACATCCGTTCACACACACACGCACGCACACACACTCATATAGAGATTTGTTTAACTCAAAACTGTAGCGGAAACGGAAATAAATGCTGTCAGCATTTTATTTGTTTGTGAGTGCGTGATTTTTATTATGCCTAGTCCTAGTCCCAGGCAAACAAAATGCGGGCACCCAAAAAAAGGGCTAAAAAAAGAATAATAATAAAAAAAAGAAGAGAAAGAAAAGAAATAATAAACGACTAAAAACGAAAGACGAAACGGAAAACGGAAAGCAACTTAGCCATTGCCAAACTGGGCTAACTGGTTCCATCTCCATTGTTGGACTACACAGCCTGAGGCGTCACTTTTAGCTGTCATTTGCGGAAATGGTTTCCATAGTTTCTCATAGTTTTGCTGTTTGACCCAAGGCTTGACACAGATTTAAATGATTTCATTTAAAGGAACCTTCATTTACACTCGGCCCATTGCAACTCCGAGTACAATGTAACCAAACAATGGAAATGCATACTGAAGCCCCATATCGCATCCTTTCTCTTGTCCCTCCGCCTCTCCTTTTGTTAATTAACTGCAATTGATATGGAAACTAAAGTCAGTTAGGAATGCCATAAAAAACTGTTTACAAATAGCGCAAAAGTGTAAATGCACCCATAGAATACAGAGAGAGATAAGACCAGGTTGAAGCATCTGCAACATAACCATTATAGTTTTCTATTGTTGGAATACCCTAGATTCATGTGTCATGGGTATATCAGAGTAGGACAGAATCTGCGGGTCGATGGAGTCATGTGGATCTACCAATCTCAATTCAATTCAATCTGTTAAAGGTATAGATCCCAAATTTGGTACCTATTGAACACGATTGAAGCCATACATACAAACTGGATATCTCCTTAACTCTGTTAGAAATGACAATAATCCTACCTATTTAACAGTTCTTTAGAGCTCCATAAACTCGGATTGAAGCAACGTGATTAAAGTATGCACAAATTGTTGAGCTCGACTATTAGCAAACACATAAAGATTTGAAATAAAGTTAAAGATAGCCCGTTAAACGTATATTTACACTTGGGTATTACACAAGGTAGGGAATGCGTACGTAGTTGCCATTGTCCACCAGGTCTAAGTACCCCAGCCAGAGCCGTAGAGCCACAAAGGCGACGATGACGTTGCATTTGCCCGTTCACATAAACAACTGAAACAACGAGATTGTGGTGTATGTTGTGTTTGTCTGTGTGTTTGTAGATACTGGAATAATGGTCTAGCAGAGCGCACTGCCTTTGGCCACTCAATAGACGACACACACACACACACACACACACACAGGCAAGGAGCACACACAACACAAAAATATTGCTTCCGGTTTTTGTTTTCATAAATTACGCCGCATAAATTCCGCATTCAATCGTGTGTGTAAAAGGCAGTCGCAGAAACTGAGCTGGGCATGAAGGAGCTGCTAGAGAATATGGGCAGGATATGGACTCCTGGTCGAGTCCTTTTGACTTTACGATGTTTTTATTTACTTGGCCCGAACGCGTGTTTGCGCTTATGTTTAACCCGGCATCTCCAATTCAATTGATTTTTAGCTGTTATTTGTATAAAGTACGCAACGGCCAAACACTTGGCCAATTATTTACTTTGTGTGTGTGTGTGTTTGTGTGTGCGGTGTGTGTGCGTCTGGTGTGCGGTAGTTTGTGTGTTGCTAAATGTGCGTCAGGTGGCAAAGTTTAATAATGAAACACATAAATTGAGAAAGGTTAGCACCAGACCACCGAAGCAGACACTAAAGTAGAGAGAAACTGTTGTTCGACTCATAAAAAGGCTACACGGCTGCCCCATTGTCTAACCCAGTGGCGTCATCAAGAGGGGGAGGAAGAGTTGGGTGCTGAGATTTAGTGTCAGATCTGTCTGCCTCAACTTTTGTATAGTTCCTTTACTGTTTTATTATGCTTACAGGGTATAGAAATCTCCCTGCAAGTAATCCCTGCCTACACCACTGGGTAATGCCTATTGTCTGCCCCTTTTGGTTTAGCTTGGACCATGTTGGGCTCGGATCTGGACAGCAGCTAAGCGAAGTGTCGTCGAAGCCCTAAATAACTGCAGGTGCTTACCACACCACTCTGTGTGTATGTGTGTGTGTGTGTGCTGGATGTGTATTCCCAGCAGTCTGTTTGGCTTTTCAATTTTATGTTAGGTGCACAACCAAAGTAAATTAGCAGCTAGTTTATTATAAATGTTTGTGTTAAATTTTAAGCCTCGTCTTCTAGGAAAACTTTTTATATTTATATTCTTTACGTTTTTTTTTCTATGTAGGAAATCCAATTAAAATGCTTTGGCAATGGCCGCAAAGTTGAGCCTTGAATAAGGCCCAACGCGTGTCAGGGTCTACTTCAAGCACGTGGACAAAAGAGGACCCACCCCTAACGCACCGCAACCCAAGCCGCCCCAACCCATAGTTGACCTCGTTCCGTGTTGACTCTCAGCATATTGTGATGCTTAGTGCCATATGGTGACTGCCCACTGTAGCATGCTTGCCCTTTCCCTCCCCCCTATCAAACATACGCTCCCTCAATCTTCGTCTCTTTCTCTCTTTGCTACGCGTTGACAAATTTGCCTCTAATCTCAGCATTTTGAATCGACTCCAAACAAAGCACACACTAGAAGAACATACTAGAGCTTCAGAGGGAATAAGCCTCGACAATATGAAATGAATTTCTCTGCGAGGTTCATTCCATAATTTAATATGGCTGCCATGTAAAACATGCTCATGTGAAAGAATATTAAATCTCCGGTTGTATGCAAATTTACTTTGCTAATATTGCACTTACCTGTTGCGTGGGTGCGTTTTCATTTCATTTCACTTTCCACAACACAAAACACTAAAAAAATAAAACAAAAATAAACTATTTTTAGTAAACGTTCACATTTTCTTCTTATTGCACATTTCTTTTATTGCACGTATTTAACTGTGTGACCAGTTGTCGCGATCACTAAAATACATTACATTCAGTGGTGAAATTACATTTCCTTTACATAATCTGTTAAGATCTACACCTGTTATGTTGGGCTGCTGTAAAGTTTCTGCAAGACGACCCTGCACTTGAAAGCTGTAAATACCAGACAGCGACTGCTGCAGGGCAGCACTTGTGAGTCTGTTAATGTTAAGTCCTAACACTTCTGTTAGGATCCTGTTACGAAGCTTAAGCTTAATGCTAATCAGCTGATCCGCTGAAAATTTCCGCCGCAAGAAGAAGATTTTGTTTAATTAATTATGTTTTATTTGCGTTTTTATTACAAATCCAAGTTATTTTTAAATGTAAGCGCAACTGTTGCTTTAAATGGAACTTTAATGGTTACAAAATGTTAGATCAGAATCTCAATTACCATGCATAATGCGCTCGTTTGAAGGAATTACCATGAAGGAATCACAATAAAAGAGACATAAAGAAGACAAATGGACATGGAAAACAATATTATTTGAACTCAAGTACTTATAAAGCGAGCTGCGTACTGGAGATATGCAGATATTAACTTGTATTATATACTGGTAAATGCATTTATTCATTAATGCGACCTCCCCTAACCACGGATGAAGAATGAAGACAAAAGAATTATAAATAAATTGTTAAACGTAAATGTGGCCTGGACTGTCTAGACAAAATAAATCAAGATGCAGATGGGTTCATTAAACGATGGGTAAGTACAATTCAGCTTGACCAACACCAAAGCCAAAGGACTTAAGCTGAACCTGAGGCTGACCCATCCAACTGGAATATTTACACATTATCAATCAACATCAAAATCGTATTGAAGTGACTCTCGAGAGGATTCAGTTGTGCAAAGCAGCTGCTCCAAATATTCATGCAGGACTATTCCACAGGATTTTATGCAGATGGAGTGATTCTCTTCATGTTTGTGAGTCTTCTGTGGGTGTGTGTGTGGTCATAGTGTGTGTAAAGTGCCATTCAGACCACAATTACCGTACTTCATAACGCTCGTTATAACTATCTAGTATGACGCTTACGATTGGTATTGTGCTCCAAGCAATTGTTGAGTGAAATTTTTATGGTTTCGCACTCGAAGGACATTCTCTACTCAACTCCGCTCTGCTCTGCTGTGCATTGCCTTTGTTGCTTCTACGGAGCACTGCTGTTATCCTGTGGAAAATGTACTTCCGCTGGCATATTTGCATTTCCGTTTTATATATTTGTTTGGTTAATGAGCTTCGTTTGCTGTTGTACTCTCAGCCATTTGCTTAGATACTACAATAGCTATTTGCAGCTGACCAATATAGCATGAATAACCTTATTGTTTGGCCAACTCTCATAATAGCCAACCGATATGGCCAATATGGCAAATATGGCCCCTGGCCAGGTGACAGTCCATTAAAATTCTAATTGAAAAATAGCAAAACTGCAAATGTGCTTTGCGCTCGTGGCATATGTTTCAGGCAACTGCACTTAGTCCCGCACTTATAAACTAAACAAAACAATACCCTGTATATATCGAAAGGGGTGTATTAAGGTTGTGGTAGGGTATGACTTAGAGTAGTAGCAGTTGGTAGAGAGTGAAGACATCAGCAGGTGGCTTAAAGGAAAGATGGAAAAACAAGATTTGGTTTCAAAGTTGTCGACTAGCAAAAGAAGATCCAGTTGCTGCTGATACCAACCGTAACTATGAAGATATATGTAGACAGCTTAGCATATATTTTCTCTGATCTATAAATTACATAGTTATATCCTTTACTTATTCTCTCTTATCTCTTGTGTAAGAAAGAGTCAGCAATTGTTTCTGAACTGTTTACAGGGTATCATAGACTCGCTCATTTGCCGTTAGCTTACAAACTTGCGAGGCTCTTTAGTCGCCTCGATATATATAAATTTATTTAATATTTATGGCAAGACATTTATCACTGACCCAAAGGGCTACACAGATTTAATAGTAGTAGATTTCGTGGTCGAGTTGCTGCTAAACATTTATTGCTTTATTACTTGGAAGTTGTGCAGGACAGAGGCGTAGAGTGTGGCAGGGGTGGGTATCCATTAGACGCGTTTGCATTAATGTATGAAGCAGCGGCAATTTACTTGGCCAGGATAATAGGATAACAAATGACAATTGTTGTTGATTGTCGTCATTTATTTTGATTTTGGACTAAAGCAAAAGTTGTAAGCCGCATACAGAGCCCTATATTGGCCCATAATAATAATAATGGCAATATTTGGTTAAAGTAACTAAGCAGCTGACAACGACAACACACATCTGTGTGTGTGTGTGTGCTTTGTCTTTGAGCTGGGGCTAACATGAAATCCGCTTGTTGTCATGCGATTTGGCATTTTATTGACATCCACTGATTCTCAATGGGAAATTATGTGCCTAATGTCGGTCACAAAACCATATATTATGATGCCCATATAACCGGTCTGTGAGAGAGAGAGATGGGTGGGAGTGAGAGAGAGTGAGATAACCCAACGATTTCACAGATTTGCGCGCTGTCAATGAAAACTAATTGCTTTGGCTTGAGGCTTGGCTTGGCTGCTTCGAAGTTAAGTTCAACCATTTACAGTTAAGATTGTTTGGCATATTGTGATCCAAACTGATTGTGTTACACACAAAACCCCAACCCCAACCCCAACCCGAATCCAACCCAAGTTCCATTAGCGCCAAGGCAACACCAAAATTTAATTATGTGCAACGTGAATTCTGCAATATTAACGAGATTCTTGTCTGCCTCCAGAGAGGAAAACAGAGACCAAGTAGATGAATGGGGTCTGATTCGATGAATGACTCTCGTTGGTTCCGAAGTGAATTTAATTCTCAAATTATACACACATGTATTTACGTACTTTTAAGACAGCCAAGTCGATAATACATGTATGTACACATCTCCATCTCCATCCCAGCCCAGCCCAGTAATCCCTCCATCCATTTCAGGCGTCCATAACTTCGGAATCCAACAAGAAATTACATGTCAGGGCAGCTGCTCAGAGCACTTGAACAAGGTTTACTCAAGAAATTAATTTCCTTGGCCCACTAAAATCTAACGATAATGTGTACAATTCGATAAGGCTCTTGGGCATGTGTGTGTCGCCCTCTGTGTGTGTGTGTGTGTGTGAGTGAGTGTGTAACTGGGCGTGGGAAATCCGCTTTTAAGCAAGCGATAATGCCAGAAATCTGCTTTTGGACTGCCGACGTACAGATTTCGCTGTTTATTTAATTCAAACGCGTTATGGCACACACACAGTCACAGTCACACACACACACACACACAGAGTCACCCACCCTGCCTTGTGCTCATGGCCGCAAGCAACAGGAAACGCAAGCAGGCGAGCTGCGTCCTGCGTTCTGCGTTTCCTTGACAGCGTCCTTTTCTGCAGAGTTTTGCCGCTGACAGCGCTAAAATTGCCGCCGTTGGGTGACGGTGGACCACCCTATGGCATCCTGAAACACCCTGTGCCATGGTCAGCTTTAGTATTGCTGCCTATTGCTGACTAAATATCAAATAGAAGCACGTCTGGTTTATGTCCCCGCATGCATTATGCGTGAAGCTTAGACAGGAGTTAACTGCCACCTAGCCTCATGCCCCATGCCCCATGCCCCATGCCCCATGCCCCATGCCACATGCCACTTGGTAATATTAAATGGTGCTTCATTTGGCACCATGGCATCATCAGCTGGCACGTGGCTTTGCATATGACATGTCGGCAGTTTCAACCGTTAAATGCTATACGACAACGCTCACGCTGCGTATACGTAATATATACCCATAATACCCAACACCCTACCCAGACCACGAGCTCCTCCTTCTGGTCCTCCTCACCAATCCACCTATTGCTCAAGCCGAGTTGAAGAGGGGTTCCAGCTTCGATTTAGCCCCAACTTGGCGACTGCACTCAGCTGCGTCTACAGAAGCTGCACATGTTGAAACGTGTTAAATTTATGGTTTGATTTCGTTTTGGCAGCGTCAATATGCCACACACACACACACACACATGGATACCCCTGCCTGGTGTCTCAAATATTTATGGCTAATACGTGCTCACATGTGGCACAGGGCATAGGGCATTTCTTGGCCAGGTTATTGGCCTCTGCACGCTCAACTTGCAACTTGCAGCTTTCAAAATCTCTGTGCGATTTCTGCCACCAACAGACTGATTAGAACTTAACTTCAGATAGAACTTTCACACACACACACACACACACACACACACATATATATATGTATAGAGATATGTGGGGCTCTTCATGTAAGTTAGCTGAAGTTCTTTCAGCTCTTAAGGCAATCGAACAAGATAAAGCTTAAAATGAAATCATATTGGGAAATTGCCTGAGGAAATTCGGTTTGTTCTAAGAATATGAAGAAAACACTTAAATATAATCATTAAAGTACATTAAACTTAATGCTTCTACTTAAGAGTGTTTGAAATTCAGATCTCTTTTATGTTTGAATCCAAAGATTGGAAACTTCCTCGGGCTTTGACAACGTTTTTACCTGAATTCACAGAATATTTATGGGTTTTTTCTGCAAGTTTTTGTTTGATTTTTCACAGCAACTTTCTCTCTCTCTCTTTGACTATATATCTATCTCTTTCGCTCGCGCAATTACTCGAAGTGCACGTAAAAATCACGTAAGTTTAAATTCAACTTAACATCATTAAGACAAAGTGCGCTACCTGCGGCTTGGAGGCAAGTCGAGAGGTGCAACAGGACGGGGGATTCAAGCGGGATTGGAGTGGTTCTTCGGTGCTGGTGGCTCATAGTCAAAGAAAGCAGTCTAATGAAAATTTAAGTGGTGCATGCTTGATTTAGCAAATGAGTTGAGTGCGGAGCCCCACTGCACCACCAGAAACCAGAAACTAGAAACTACCACCCAGAGCCACCCACAGAAAACAAGAGACGAAGCAGTATGAAACGTAATTTTCAAATTAATTAAATGCTCGTTGCCTGTGAGATTTTAATTGCATGTTGCATGCAACTTCATAATATATATGAAGAGTTGGCTGCTGCCACATAAATGTGGCAACTTTGCGGCTCTCTGCTTAATTGCGACAAAAGATTTTCGCCTTATCGTCTCGATTTCATAAGCCTATTTATAAGCGGCCTTGCCACCCACCTGCCACTCACCCACCCACTCAGAGAGCCTGTGTGCCAGCTGAGGCGCCCCGCGTGGTGCACAGTTGGGCGTTTTTAATGGGCGTGCGGCCATTTTGAATACAGATGCTATAACTGTAAACGTAACTGTAACTGACCGTTGACTCAGCGGGCGACGCTTCGCCCACAGCTCTCCGCCTCGCCCTGTGCGTAACCTTTGAACCATTAAGATAAGCGCAGCACCAAAAGACAAAAACCCCAAACGAAAAGAAAGAAAACAAAAACAAAGAAGAGAAAAAAAGCAGAAAAAATTAAGCTGCCTGGGCACAAAACGTGGCTGACAAACAAAAGCCCAGAAATGAATTATTTGGCTCGCTCTGACTTTATATTATACCCACTAAATGGATGACTAAATGAGCATGACACACAATTATAAGGATATTTAAGGATATTTTGTACTTTAAACGTGTTGGAAGAGTTGCACCAAAGCTCTTTCTATGAGGAAAGGTGCAGAATGGCGGCCAACGTGGGAGAGTTCCGAAGCAATTGCAAGCAAAATGATTCTGAGATGGGCTTAAGGAGGAGAGTTCTGGCTGAGTAAAAACCACAAATAGTGGTTAATAGTCAAATAAGATAGTTAATTGAGTCTTTAACTCTTAAAACCAGTTAAGTATATCCAAAAATATCGAACAGAAAGCATCTTCTTAGCCTTTGCAGTAATTTCTGTACAGATTTTCCTTCTCAAATTCATTATTCCACGCTCAGAGAACTTCTGGCCTTATAGAATAGATTCAGTGCCTATTTATGGTATAAAAAGTCTACTATAATAGTCAAATAAGCTAGTTAGTGGTGTTAGGAATGTCTTAAAACCACTTTAGACTATCCAAAAACATCGAAAAGAAAGCATCTGATTAACCTTCCAACAAATTTCAGTTTAGATGCTTTCACCCAAAGAAGATTCAATACTTGTTTATAGTATAAGAAGTCTGATACGATCTTTCCCCAGCTAATTCCTTTCCCTTTTATCCACTTTCAAGGGCTGCTTACAGCATATCCTTAGGTCAGTCATTGGCATAACTTGGCCTATTGCTTCTGAGGCGGTCGATAAGCTGGCCAAGACGGCGTCTCATTAGCGCCGCTTTAAAAACTTTCGGCAAGCCCAAGTCGGTGCCAAAGTTTTGCCATTTTTTATGCGGCCAGCAAGTTGTGGGCACATATCTTTAAGTTTTGCTGCTACTCCGCAACCAGATCGAAATCGCAAAATACCGCAGCTTAAACCAAAAGCCAAAAACCAAAACGAAACGCACGAAGCCCAAATGCAAAATGCAAATCATTATTTTGCTTGGGTCTTGGATTCTGGGCAGCTGCAGCATTTGCTGCAGGCGAACGTGCTTGCTGTACGCAGGATACAACTGCATATCCTCTCATTCTTTCTTCCACTTCCACTGTTGCAGCTCTCAGTGTGCCCCCTAGGCTTGTCGAAGTGAACTTGCTGCTTGTCCACGTCTCATTGCGGCACATTTCGCTTAAGTATCGCACTCGGGCAACTTATTGATGCGCATAAATCAGTGGAACGCCTCCAGCGAGGGGCTACAAATAACTAGATCGAGTCGAAAGTCTGGCAGTTGGAAACTTCCACTCTGCATGCCAAATCACTGCAGTAGAAAATTAGAAATTTTTCTTTAACCCAAGCTGACTGACAGTCAAGTTACACACTCCCAAAAGCTGCCTGATAACCAGTTGAAGATTTAACCCCAAGTAGACGCACATGCTGGAAGACGTGACAGCCAAAGGAAACTGTGAGCTAAGAGGCCCAAATTGCAATTAACTTTGGATGCTCTAATTAGCCGACACAAAAAGTATAAAAAAAGAATAGATAAAAATTAAAACATCAAGTAAAACGCGCGTCGGTGTCCGCTTTAAGTGCACAATTAGACGAGTAGCAGCAAAAACTGCTCAAAAAGCATGTAGGAATGTTTAGCAGATACCCTGAAAAAGTGCTGAAAATTAAATAGAAATAGTTAGGTCAAGCGTTGAGGACTAAGAGATACCCTATAATCAGATTTACTAACCATACTCCTGCTTTACTTTGATACCAGATTCTCTGCATATTAACAAAAGTTTCTGATAGAAAAGACATCAAATTTACAGGGTATAAGATAGCACAACTTTTCTGTAAGAAATCTATCAACTGGAGTAGGGTATAAAGCACTTCAATTTACTCAGCCAAAACCCCTGTTTAACCCTACTCACAGCAAGATTTACACCTTTCAATCTTTACTATGCACTCCCCAGTCTTACATACCCCTCTCTCTCTTCTATACCTACAGGGTATGTGTCGAAAAAAATGTTGTAAACACAACATAGAAAAAATGACACTAAAGCATGCTTTACATTTTTAAGCAGCCGCTCGGCAACTGCGGCGCCAATTAGCGTGGAAACCGCGCACCTTCCACCTTCCCACCTGAGCACCCACCCTGTGTGGGTGGTCTCCCATTATCAATTGCTCACATCATCAATCAAAGGCTTTGCAGGTGTAAAGCACCCACCATTATGCGTGTGTGTGTGTGGCTGTGTGTGTGTCTGGGTGTCTGCTTTACCTCCGCAGATAATTTGTTAGAAAATAAAAAGATCTGACTAATGACAAGTGAAGTTCAACAGGCAAGGCAAACGTCTTAAACGAGACTCACCTAAACAAACTGACCGACTACTGAATACCCTGTATATAAAATATAAAGAGAGTATACTTTTAATTCGGAGCTAAATATATAAGAAAAAACCTCTTAAACCTGAGCTGTTTTAAAAAGCGAATAGCAAATAGCTTAACTAGTATATGAAAGCTTTGAAAGCACATTAAAGCTTAAAAAGCTTGAAAAATACAAATATAAAAGGCAAATATATATAATTAGGCTTTTTGAAAGCTTTTTAATTCAGATAAACTGAATAAGCTGAAGCTCACTTCATGTTAAATGTTATAATACATCTAAGAAGTAGCTTTAAAAGCTCATTAAAGCTATAAGTGTAATGAAAAATATAAAAATTAAAGGCAAATATATCTTAAAATGTTTTTTTCTTGGGGTAATTTGAATAAGCTGAAGCTCACTTTATGTTTAAGGTTTAAGGCTCTGAAAAGATGCTTTAAAAGCTCATTAAAGCTTTAAGTATAATGCCAAATATAAAAATAGGAAAGAAATATGTATTTAAACACTTTTTGAAAGCTCCCGAATTGAGATAAACTGAATAAGCAAAAGCTCACTTTAGATTCAAAGTTCTAATAGCCCAAAAAATTACATTTGAAAGCGCATTAAAGCTTTAATTGTAATGAAAAGTTGTAATATATAAGGAAAATATGTCTTTAAAAGCTATTTTCTTGGAATAATTTCAGGTTTAAAATTCTCTTACCTCTAAACAGAAGCTTTAAAAGCAGCTTTAAAGCTTTCAATGAGACTTACAAGTGTTTATTACTTTATCGCATGACACAAAACAACAGCCAAAACGTAACTAATTCAACAGCTGAATACAGTGTAGGGTATCGATAAGCGTCGTGCCTTACCTAACATTTGTTATCGCACTTATTTTTTTGAATGAGATTGTGGATATCTAATCGAAAATAACTTGTAAAAAGTGTGTAGAACATATATAATAAATAAATGTGAATAAAATCAGAGGTAAAACATGTTTTAGCTTCTACTTTTTTCCGCTTTTCCGAAGAACTCTGAGAGATTTTCTGTTGTCCGCAAAGGAAAGCTGTTCATAATTAGCTCACCTTTTGTGGGAAAGCTGAAAGACGTCCACACAATGCTCTGTAAAGGGGAAAAGGTCACGATGTGCGTATACAGTCTTATATACAAAGGGTTAAGGGTGGGGTGGGAGTGGGTGGTGGGTGGTGGATGGATCTGCGGCTGTGAAAGGCATGTAATATTTGCGCTGCAATTGCATATTGTTCGCACTTCATTTAAAAATAACTTTTAACTTGATTAAAAATGGCGACAACAAGACAAGAGGAGCAGTAGCTGCCCCTCCTGCTCCTCCTGATCCTCATCCTGATGTGCCTCATCCGGGTGCGCCTCATCCTTGGCTCATAAAAAGAGGCAGGCGGCAAGTGCAAAGTGAAATCTTATGCAATTAACTTAAAGCCAACTTGACTTGGCCCAAAGGACAACTGAGTGCAGGCGGCCAACTGGTGGGCGGTGGGTGGTATGTGGGTGGGGTTAAGACCCGCTTGGAAAACTAATTGACATCGTTGCTCTGGCAGCGCTGACAGCTGACGCAAAGACCGCGCGCGCTGTGGCGCCTCCAACCTTGAATGAGGCACGCAGAAAATATGGTAGCTGGGTGTCAGAGTGGGAGGTAGGGAGGAAGGGAGCAAGGGGGCGGTAGCACAAATATTTTCACAGTTTCAACTACAATTTTTATTTTTTTTTGTTGCTCGACAATTTTAATTTAATTTTAGCCCCAAATTCAGCGCCAACGAACGACAGTTCGTTGCAGGCACCAATTTTCGCGCGTCCTTTTGTGGCCAGCCCGACGGACTGAACTACCTCATAGACAGTGGTAACTGGCAACTGGCAACTGGCAACTGGCAACTCCCGACCAGTGCAGGAGCCACTATTGGCAGTGCCATTAAAAAGTTTAGTCCGATTTGGCGCTAGCACGCTTAATGGCCAAGATTTTAATCAGAAAATGAGTTAAAAGCGCCAGCTGGCTGACAGCTTCGACACCTTCCTTCTGCCTTTGATTATTTCTTCTTCACAAATGCCACATGCCACAGATCCTAGCTAACAGATACCCCAAAAGTCGCTTCGCTTAATGCAGAGCAGACGTCGCAGTTCAGCTGAAAGTTAAGCGCATTAAAAAGTTTTTCAAGCGAAATAGTAAAAATATTGCATTAGCCGCAGGCGCAACTTGTGCAACATTTTTGAATGTGCCACACAAGAAAGTGAAGGCACAAAAGTTTAGCCACAGCGATCAATATTTGTCTTGTATTCCACGAATTAAGCCCCATGTATATAGAATTAAAAGTTATCAAATAATATCAAGAAATACTATGAATAAAGCCTAAAAGCCTTCAACTTAATTCAGACCCAACTTAATCCGAGGATTAGTTGGAAAACTATTTGGAAGAAAACTAGAAGCAGCTTTATTTAATCAGTATATAAGGATACGTTTCCACATCCTCCTCCTAATTCCACTGCATTGGCGGGAATGTGTTCCATTCGAGGGGCTTCATGGTGTTCCACTCGAGTGGCTCCATGGTGAAGAGGGGCTCCAGTGTCGAGCAATCCGAGCCAGTGCACTGTGTCTGGCTCTGAGTGCCATTGCCATTCTGACTCTGACTCTGACTCTGCTGTCCATCTCCGGAGACTTGTGTTTGGCAGCCGGGTCCGGTTTGTGTCTGCGTCTGAAGGCCAGCGTCCGAGCTCTGGCTCTGAGTTCCGTTCTTGCCCTCGTTGCACTCAACTGCCACTGGCTTCGCCTGTTCAATATAGTTAAACATGATTTTTCTACACAATACTACTCGTACTTTTCCAGTCAATTCTCATTACGTTCACGCCGGACAGCACAGCAATGGCCATGGCCAATAGGCAGAGACTGGAAATGGTTCTCATGCTGAAGGTTTCGACAGCGAACTACAACTGAATGGCCACGACTTGCGAGTCAGCGATTTTTATAGACAAAACCACATTTATAATAATAAATCCTATGATAATATTCAATTTTCAACTCTCAATTGCTTTTTTTCCCCTAGAGTGCTTCTCCGATAAGGTAGGCGATTTTTAAGATACGATTTCTATAGCATTTCTTGATAGTGAAAGCGTAAGTAAGGTCAATGAAAAAGAGACTCTGTTCCAGAGAACAAATATTATATATACAGGTGTTGTCTATCTAGTGATAAGTGAAATAGTAACCTGATTTAGCTTCTAGTCAAGTTCAACATCTGCTCAGACACTCGACAGAATAATCCTAGTAAGGATTTAGATCTTTCTAGGTGTGTTCTCTATCTAAGATCAAAAGTTGACAGGCAGTTTAACTTGAGGTTTAAGTAACGTTATCGATGAGTGAAACAGAAACCCGATTTAACTTCTAGTCAAGTCTAACATCTGCTTAGAGACACTTTGAAATAAGAATTCAGATTTACCTAGGAATATTTGCTATCTAATGTGAGAGGCTAACACACAGTTTAACTTGAGGTTGAAGTAAAGCTATCGATAAGTGAAATAGTAACCTGATTAAGCTTCTAGTCTAGCTTAACATCTGCTCAGACATACGATACAATAGCCCTAGTAAGGATATGAACACTATCCAGTTGTGTTCTCTATCTAATGTGGGAAGTTAACAGGAAGTTTAGGTTGAGGTTAAAGTAAAGTTATCGATAAGTAAACAGAAACCCGATTTAACTTCTAGTCAAGTCTAACATCTGCTCAGAGACACACGATACAGTAACGCTAGTCAGGATTAAGATCTATCCAGGTGTGTTGTCTATCTAAGATCAAAAGTTGGCAGGCAGTTTAACTTGAAGATACAGTAAAGCTATCGATAAGTGAAACAGAAACTTCTAGTCAAGCTTTGCATCTGCTCAGAAACACATAAGTATAGCCTTAGTAAGCATATAGATATTATCCAGTTGTGGTCTCTATCTTATGCCCGAAGTTTCCCACGCAGCTTAACTTAAGGTTAGAGTAAGCCTAAGTTATCGATAAGTTGATGATGAGTTATCAACAATGATGTGAAACAGTAAACCGATTAAAGTTTTGCTCAAAACACACATAAGAATAAGCCTACAGTTTGATTTAGTTCGAAATGAGGTTAAAAAACTTTCGATTAGAGCCGATGACCGATAGACAAACGATAACTATAATCTATGATAACTCTAGCACCACAATCCGAGGGAATTTATACTCTTTTTGTTTTAGAAATGTTCATTTATTATGTGACACACTCCGAGCTGGACCTAAGCCTTGCTGGAAGTCGTCGTCTCAATGCCAACTGTGGTCATTGTAGACGCATCAGTTGAGCTGGAAGCATCGCTAGTATCAGTAGCTGCAGAGCTTTTGGTAGTGTCGGACGCGTCGGTGGTGGCGGTGACAGTGACAGTGCCAGAGGGCGTGGCAGAGGGTGCGGCAGAGGATGTGGTGGGGACACCGTTCTTGAGGCAGCTGTCAAGCAGATCGTATGTGGCAGCCGTGTCACGGACGTAGTTGCTCTCTGTGGTGTTGGTGCACTGGTATTCCAAATCCTGGTTGGCCTTGACGGCCTCGGAGTATGTGTTGGCCGTTTTGGCCGCATTCGTCGAGATGTCATAGATCACAGAGATGTCAGCCTGGGCCTAAAGTGGAAAAGAGTCAACATGTCATTGGTTGGAAAGCGGACAGACGAAACGATGCCACATACCGCATTGGAGTAGCAGTAGAAGAAGCTGGTGGGATCGTTGCTGGAGGCATTGTCACAAGTGCTGAAGGCACCGCAAATGCTGTGCACATCCTGCTGATACACGCTCTGATCCTTAAGTGCCTCAGCCGTCAGATTGGAGAGCACCTCGTTGGCCGTAGTCACACAGGCCTGATACGAGCTGGCAAAGGAAGCAGCCACCTCGTTCAACATGGGCAGATACAAAGCAAAGCACTGAGATGTCACATCCAATGGAACGCTGGCATCAAAGTCGCGTGCATGGAGCAAATAGTTATCCAGGGCGCCCTGCAGCTGCGTCTGTATTGTGCTCGGTTTGGCCTAAAGTCAACTTTGGTTTAATTCACTTGCTCATTAAATTCACTTCTTACTGTTAATTACTTGAGCGTTTAGAGCCACGCTGGCCAGGATTAGTACTACACTGCACAATAGTTTCATATCGAAGCTCTCGCTGGGGTTCATCAACTGTACTGTGGGTGGCCACAAGCTGGCACTAAGCTTTATATATGCTCTGCGTATACATTGGACACCGAAATGATTGATCCATTCCCGAGTGAATTTTTCTTGTCAGTTTTCATTTATTTACACGTATTTTGCCTATTTCCTTGTGTTCGTTTGCCTCTAGCAACCAGCCGTGGTGCCTCATCAGGTGAAAGGTGCGACAACAGAAGCAAAAAGACCCGTTACGTTACGCCCAGCGATCAATTAGGTGGCATTAAGTCAACCCCAAATTGCTTTGCATGTGCATTTCGATGGGTTTCAATGGGGCTCCACGCCTCCTTTCGACCATAACGCCAGGGTCATTGCCCAAAAATAGACTCCCACACACACAACTGATAGCGGCTCTTAGTTAGCCTTGTTAATCAAAAGTTTAGTCAGCTCGCATAGTTAGCGGCTATCAATTTCCAACACTTTGTTATCGATACAAAGCGATTATGAGCACTCTGTTATCGCAATTGCTTAACAGCAATCGGTAAAGAGTTAAGCAAACAGAAGAGAAACTTATCGAATAAACGTTGATGAATTTCAGTTTCACAATTGATTGACAGCTATTGGAGAAGTTATCGAATGTGTGAGTGGAATTTGCTAGGCAGAAGTTGATGGACTTGGAATCAATTGCTGGAAGTCATAGAAAAGTTTCTTCATGTTTTATGCTTAAATCGAACATCATTTATTTATTTACTTTTTTATATTGAATTTATTTACTTATTTATTTATTATTATATATTTATTTATAATTTATTTAATTATATTTTTTTTGTATTCATTTTTATATATTTATTTATAATTGTATATTTATTTATTAATTAATTTATTTAATTATTTATTTATTTAATTATTTATTTATTTATTATTGATTTATTTATTTACTTTTTTTGTATTTATATATTTTTATTTATTTTTTTACGTATTTATTTATTTATTTATTTATTCCTTTTTATATATTTATTTATTAAATTATTTATTTATTATTTTATATTTATATACTTATTTATTATTATATATTTATTAATTAATTAATTTATTATTATATATTTTATATTTATTTAGAGACAACTAATGGCAATCCACTGCATAATTGATAAAAATTGAAAATAAAAAAATATTTTCAAAATTGAAATAATAAAATATAATAAATATTAATTAAATTATTAATTTAAAGAAAAAAATATTTTAAAAAAATAATAAAATAAAAAATAATATCTGGGAAATTCAAAATTAAAAATATATTAAAACTGCTCCAACATTTGTTGCAAAGATTGGGAAAAAAGGAAAGAAAAACCCAATCAAATCAAGAAGTTTTAGTATATTAATTTTATAAATATATTGATATGAGTTAAAAAAAAAGGATGAATGACAGTTTAGCTAGAAAGGAGCTTAATTATTTCTACTAAGATACAGAACAAGATAAATTTATAAAGAAGAAAGAGAAAAAGTTTGATCAAAAAAGTAAAAGTTATCGATAGAAATCTTTGCTTAATATTCTCACTCTTTTCTGTACTATAGAACTTTCTCTTGTATATCCGATCAAACATTTCCTGCGAATTTTCCAATTTTCCTCACAACTTATATATCCACTCCAAGAAGTATGCACTATATAAAAGATCAGCTACAGTTTGGGCTGCACTGCATCGGGTTAACGCGATAAGATACGTAAACAAACAAACAAGCCATCAATCAATGTCACATTTATCAATAAGCCCTATTATTGGGCCCAGTTTGTGCAGTTTCATGTAGGCCAGAACACAAAGCAGTCATGAAAATTCTATACACACTGGTAACATTCCTATTGAGTCAATTGCTGGTAAATATAGTTGTGGTCGCAGGGACTGTCAGAGATCTGAGACAGAAAATCCACTTTGCAGCAGGCGGAGACAAGTCGGAGTCTGAACAGCTTGTCAGAGTATTTGGAGAGCCATAATCTAGCTGGAGCTGGCCACACAAAGAGCTGCTTCTCCAGCTATTTGCCGCAACTGGAGCAGGTGGGTGCCACCTGGTCGAAGCAGTACGATGGCTGCCTGCAGCAGGCGACAACGGGGCGGGGCAATGTGCTGAACAGAGTGTTGGACATGGAGAGTATCATACGGGAGGCAGCAGAGGGTATAAACACGTACATCGACAGCTGCCTGGACATAGAGAATGTGCTGGATTTCTTCAACTGTTTTGGGAAGCTGGTGAGGCACAGGCAGAATTTGAAAACTGATTTGCATTTGCTAATTATCCATGTCATTGGTTAGTCGAAGGAGCAGCTGACCAGAATGTACGCCATATCCTTCAATGCCTCTGAGAATGCATTGACTCTGACGGAGCAGCTCAATGGCATCGATGTGGACCGTTATCTCTGCACAAACCGCACCGAGGACAGCTATGTCCTTGCCACAACCCGTATATTCGATGCGCTCGACGAATGCCTTGAACAGGCCGCCGACTTGGCCAAAACCACAGATTAAAGTCTTCTAACTAGTTTACTAAACTCTATAAAGGATTCGTGCTTAAATATAGTAACATAAATTTAGTGATTCGCAGAGTCGACCGCCTCAGTGCGACAGTTCAGCAGCTGCCCGTACGCCTCACGCATGTCCTTCATATAAAGGACCTGCGCTTCCAGTGTACACAGCACAAGAGTCTTCTGCACTGCATCAAAATCCTCACGCTGTCTCGTGTGTGCGCTTGTTGCATTGTGATTGATCTCCGTGATCAGCTCTAGGTTGCGGCTGCCCTGTTGTACCAAAGGAAAGCTTTTAATATGTGAGCTTAAATGACAGCTGAAAGCTCGGAGAGACAACATAACTTTAGATTAATCTTAAAGAGATGAAAGTAAAGTAGGAAAATTTGGGAAGCTTTGACGCGAGCTTTTGATTAATCTTGATGGGATATAAGATGCATAGAAGAGGCCACCTATTCAGTCTTTTAGTAAAGTTCTTATCTTTCACCTTTACTATACATAGTTTTGCCAAAGCTTTCAGCTGAGCTTTTGATTAATCATGGATATGTGTGAGATACATACAAGAAGCGGTTTATTCACTCTTCTAGGCTTTTGGCGGTATTGAATATAAACCAAGGCTACAGCTTTATGATGCGCTTTTGATTAATTATTAATCTTGAAAGGATTTAAGATGCATAGAAGAGGCGATCTATTCAGGCTTTTAGTAAAGCTTTTAGCTTTTGCATAGTCATAAGTCAAGCTTTTTTTATGTACTTATCGCTAAGCTTTTAATTTATATTGGATATGATAAAAATAAGTTTTTCGTAGCTTTTTGCTGAACTCATGTTAACTTAATCTTTCAGGTGCTTTTAGCAGAGCTTTTTTTGATTAATCAGCAACAATTTGTTGCTTTTAAGGCTTTAATGTGCTTTCAGCTGAACTTTTGATAAGGCTTCACAAGATTCAAATGAAAGCAAAAGCTTTCAGAACATTGCAAAGCAGTTTGTTCCGATTTCCTATAGAAGTACTCGTGTTTCGCTCACTTCCTACTCCTCTCTCTCTCTCTCTCCCTCTCTCTCTCTTGATGATTAATGTAATAGTTGTATTCCCCGTGGCAATCGTTTTGTACTTACACCGTCGCTAACACACTTGAGGTACTCGAGATTATCGTCAAGTCCTTCACAGAACTTCAAATTGCCACACAACGCGTCGCGTCCCAGTTCAATTTGTTGGCGCTCGAGTTCCACGTCGATGTTGAGATCGAGCTTCGTCTCGTTCGCCGTCAGCTCGCACAAATCATAGTTCAGTGCGAAGGTGCTTGAGGCATTGGCACTTGCTTCCAGGTACTCATCGTGGCACTCATCGATTGTCGCATCGGGCCACGGTGTAGCTAATGGCGCCTCCGGCACACACACAGCCCCACGGCAAAGGACCAACACCAACAAAGCAGCCAACACGAAGCGCCACTGGCGGCGACACTTGGTCTCCGATTGGAGCTGTCTACCCACGGCCAACGCACACATTTTACTAAAGATTCCGAATGACGCTGCGAGCACGAGTACACAAGCTGGACGCGGATGGCACTCTCAAGTGTGCTAGGGCTATTATTGGGTGAGATCCAATTGAAATATTCCCACTAATTGCCCAAAATGAAGCTAGTTGTTGATACGACTAAGCGGAATATTACTCCGTATTGATTGGCATATCAATTGATATCAATTGGACGCTATCTTTCAGCTAAATCCAAGTGTTGTTCGCTGGAAGAACGGATACTGCGAACAGGCACCGACCAGCGGATACTCTTTCCTATGCGAAGACTTCATATATAAAATAGTTTATACTACGATATCGTATTGTATAGATATAACTTTAGTCGATTCTTTCTCGACTCTTACTGTAGCTTATGATATAGTGAATCGATCCGATCTATTACATCAACTTCACCTCAGCAATCAGTTCCGTGGCAACAGCTCTTTTGATAGATAAAGCTTTATACGATGGGTATATTAAACTCTTTATGGGTTACACCAGTATCTGTATACCCTATAAATCTATAATAAATTGTTCAATCGTGCTATATATATATATATATATATAAACTAGTATAAGTTCTTAGCTGATAAGTTCTTGTTTCTCTTTTCATCTATAGAATGAAATTTAAAACAAGCCCTAGAAGTATGCAAGATTTTATAGAAGAATTATCGTAATGTATAACCGATAACTTGGAGCTATCTTTTCTGTATAACTTGTCTAACTTTATCTGCCTCTTAGATCGATCGTTAATTGACATATTATATAGAAACCCAATCTATTCCGACCAACAATCTTATATAGTTTGCATGGAAACAATTGAAACTTATTGATTAAATTTTACTAGGATTACTTTTAAGATAATACAATAAATTTTTAACGGTTCTTTCTAGTTTTTGTTATCAATTTATTGATTTTATTTTATAATTTATTTCTTTTTGCTTTTTATTGCCTTAAAGCTTTTAACGAACTGCTTTCACTTTGAGTTAGAAAAAACGTCTGAGCTTATCCAACGATCTTCTGAAGCTCATTGGCAGAACTCTTAGATCTTCCTCTGGTGGCAGCTCCCCTGTGGGCTCTGGCTCCTCAGTTGTAGGCTGGGGCTCTCCAGAGGTTGAAGGGGACTCCGTAGTTGGATCATGAGTTGGCTCAGCAGTGCTCTTTACAGTAGTTGGCCTCCTCGTGGGTCTTTCTGTAGTCTCCGGAGTGGACTCAGTAGTTGGATCCTGAGTCGGCTCAGCAGTGGTCTCTACAGTAGTTGGCCTCCTCGTAGGTTTTTCTGTAGTCTCCGGAGTGGACTCAGTAGTTGGATCCTGAGTCGGCTCAGCAGTGGTCTCTACAGTAGTTGGCCTCCTCGTAGGTTTTTCTGTAGTCTCCGGAGTGGACTCAGTAGTTGGATCCTGAGTCGGCTCAGCAGTGGTCTCTACAGTAGTTGGCCTCCTCGTAGGTTTTTCTGTAGTCTCCGGAGTGGACTCAGTAGTTGGATCCTGAGTCGGCTCAGCAGTGGTCTCTACAGTAGTTGGCCTCCTCGTAGGTTTTTCTGTAGTCTCCGGAGTGGACTCAGTAGTTGGATCCTGAGTTGGCTCAGCAGTGGTCTCTACAGTAGTGGGTCTAGCAGTAGTAGGTTTTGTTTGCTTTTCTGTAGTAGGCTCAATTGGCGTCGGTGTTGGCTTTTGGGTGGTCTCTGTTGTGGGAGTTGGTGTTGAGCCTGGGGTTGGTGTTGGTCCACCGTTTATGCAGGCGTTGAAGTCGGCATCGCAGGCATCCAACTGCTTGCCGTACTCCAGACGTGCCTCATCCTTGCAGTTGGTCAGATCCGACTCGATCAATCTGTAGCCGGTGCTTATGGTGTTGTACTGGGTATTGGCATCGCTGTTCAGGGTGAACATCACCTTGTAGCTGTCGGCGGACTGGAATGTATTCAAATATTATTAGCCAAACTCATCTCCAAACAGGGCACAGTGTACCTACCGCATTGCGGTAGCATTCGAAGAAGTCCAGACCATCGACAAGATCATCACAGAAGCTCAGACTGTTGCACATGCCCTCGCTGCGGGATAGCAGATCCTGGCGCTGGGCGGCACTCTTCTCGGTGAGGGCAGCCTTCTCACTATCCGAGGTGATGTCACAGCCGTTGTACTTGATCATGTAGTTCTGGGTGACCTTCTGCTGCTCCGACATGTACTGGTTGAAGCAGTTGTTGACCAGCTCACCATCATTGCTGACACTGTGGGCGGAGATCAGTGAACGCATGGAGTTCTCCTTCAACTTAATGAAGGGCAGAATGTCGATATCCTTTGAGGCCACAAAGGAGCTGCAGCACGCGGCTAGCAGCAGGCACACGGTAAACGCGATCTTCATAGTGGCAATCCACAATATAAGATCCTTGAGGGAATTAATCGAAGATTACGAACTCTTCGAACTCGGAACTGGTTAGCACTTCAACTGTCCGCCGGCATGTGCCAAACGATACTTTTATACCCGAAAAAATCCAATTGGGGTTATCAAAAAAACTTTATTCACAGATTACTCGTAGATTCGTTGATTAAAAACTAATCAATTGCCAAAAAGAAGCTATGGAGATTGGCTTTCCAATCATATCTACATAGCATTATTCTATAATATTTAAAAATAGACAAAACATGCTGGACTTCGTTTTACTCATGGTCAAAGTAGATAGTGCTCTTTTATATATATATATATATAGACTATATATAGATATACAGAACTAGTCGATAAACCGGACACGCGCTAATCCGCACATGCTCGCAGATTCGGACACTTCTATTAATTATTTATGATCGATAATTGGAGCACTGCCTTGTCTTTAATTGCAGGGATTATCGAGATAATACTGCATTATCGGATAGGCATAGTCACTCTATATATAACATATAGCAATGAGTCATAACGCGTGGCCTTTAAGCCAGCGAGATTTGGGTTAAGAAACTTATAAATCCCAGTTCTTATTTATATCTTATATATCTCCCTTTTTCCTACTTAAAACTATATTTTTATCTTCAACTCGTTAACTTCTATTTTATTTATATATTTAAAGCAGTTAATAATCCCATAAGGGTTAGAAGGATTATCCCCAGGCATGTATCAGTTTTATATTATTTGATATACATTTTTTATTTTAGAATATTTTTAATAATTTTTTTATTTAAGCAGTTAAATTTCAATTTTATATAAATTTTATTTAGTTGTATTTCAAATTGAAAAATATATTTTTTATTTTAATTAATATTTTAATATAATCGAATTAAATTGGCAGTTAAAAGAATATTTTTTATATATAAAACTGATACTTGGACTGGAGAATATTAGAAAAATAAACTGAAAATCGCAGGTGAGTCGTTTAAATTTAAAATAGGTTAAATTTTATTATATGCCGAAGCAACAGTTATAATAACTAATATATATGCAACAGTTAGGAGAGAGAACTTATAGAACTCCACCTGAATTTACTTCCAATAAATCTCTTCGCTTTTGAAATGAAATATGTGATTTCATCAGCGAGAGATCGGCTTATAATGGAACAATAGTATCTAAGTAATATATAGACAATTTATCTGATTTAATTTGAATAGTTTTTATATATATTTTTAACATATAGAAAACATCAAACTAAATTAGAACTTTCTGCTTGGAAGAGCCAGAGATAATAGAAAAGTCAAGTTCAGCATATTATTTAAAATAAGGATTTAAATCAATTTTTATATACTGATAATCAGAGACTTATCGCACTTGACCTATTTTACAATAATACTGGCTTAATGGCGTTTCAGCCACTTCTTCAGATCGTCCATGATGTTCTTGAACTTGGCTTGTTCGCTCCGCAGGGTAGACAAATCCTCTTCGGGCAAGTTCTCCTTGTTCTCTGGTTCTACAGTTGGTTCAGTAGGTGGTTCAGGAGTTGGTTCTGCGGTTGATTCAACAGATGGTGCGTCAGTTGGTGCGGCAGTTGGTGCATCAGTTGGTGCGGCAGTTGGTGCGTCAGTTGGTGCGTCAGTTGGTGCGGCAGTTGGTGCGTCAGTTGGAGCGGCAGTTGGTGCGGCAGTTGGAGCGGCAGTGGGCTGATTTGGGTCTACAGTGGTGGGCACTTCCGATTGACCTTTCTGGCACTTGTCGAAGTCCTCGAAGGCAGCGGAACTGTTCTCCAAATAGACACGCTCCGATTTGTTGGTGCACACCCATTCTTCGTTCTGAACAAGACGGTATTTCTCCTGCACCTGAGCCAACAGCTCCTGGGAGTCAGCGGCAATCGTGAACATGGTCTTCGAATTGGTGGAGCCCTGCCAAAAAGAGAGAGAGAGAGAGATATAAGCCTTTAGTTGCAGTTTCCTTGCAGACTCATTTCCAAACTTACAGCATCCAGGTAGCAGCTGAAGTATTCAATAGATCCATTCTTCTGGCTACAAACGTTCAGGGCGTTGCAGGCGCTGGAGGCTGATGAATTGATCTCGGTACGATTCGGCAGAGTGTTGTCGTCGATGAGAAGTATATTCTGCTCAGCCGTAGCCTCGCACTGGAGGTAGTCAACCTTGTACTGTTCGGCGATCTGGTTCAACAGTGGCAGATAGTAGTCGAAGCAGGCCATGGAACGCACTGGATTGGCCTGGTTAATATCGCGGGAGTTCATCATGAACTGCATTAGGCTAAAATCAGGAACAAGCCTCTTTGGGGACGCTTGGCTCATGCCAAGGCCCAACAGCACCAAAACCACGCACAATTTTGTAAACATTTTCGCACTTTGTGAGCTCGAGAAGCTAATTTGATATCGTTTAGTCTCAGCGTCGGATTCGTTAATGAACAATTGTGGAATTAGCTTCATTATATATACTGTCATTCCTCAAGTGTTGCGATCTATAAAAACAATTATCTTTCCACATACATATACATTGGTGTATTGTAAAGGGAATTATGACTCTGTTATACTTTAGATTTGCCATTATCAATTCAGGGAAGGTAAGGTAAAACCTTATCATTATCATTCTTATCAACTGAACAACATTTCCAAGGAAAAAAGTAAACAATCGTCATACAAAATCTTCGAAAGAACAAAACAATTATACGTATAGAAACTAGAATTAAATATATTCAAAGAAATCTACATATCTTAGACATATATTTGAACTATTTATAGCTCAATCTAATCGCGCGATTATATATTTTTAATACTTCAAATAGAAATACTATATAGTTCAATAGTTCAATCAAAACTAGGTTCTTTGTCCACTTACATCAAGTTATTGTTGGATTTCCTATTGTTCAGTTGTCAGGTGAACACACTCAGAGATAACTTTAGTGTTAACAAAAACAATTATAGTTTCTTCTATACTTCAAAACAAGGAGCCCTTCAAATTCCTGTGTCGATCAGCAGTCATTAGTGCTTAAAAGGCGTAAACAATTCTTATAAATTATAAACTTAACTATTATGTATTATATATATACAATATATATATATATATATATATATATATTAAATATAGTAACAATTCTCTTGGACAAATCTAATCGCAGTGTGTGCGTCTCTGGCTTCTTATCTTCCACGTGTTCCATGGCAAGGCAATAATACAGAACTTAAATATATAATAAACATATCCATATATATATATATATATATATAGTACAGATATTGATGGTCATCGTATTGTGATTCATTAAGTAAATTACTTTCATGAAATTCAAAATAAACTGCAATTAGAAATGACTTTACCGATTTCTATCTTCCTTTCATTCAAAGCCAAATGAAGCCACTTCAGTTATTAACTAGGTTATTCTGGGATTTTCCCTTAGTATTCTACAGATAATTTATAAACTATATATAAGACGCATTACTGCAGTGAATAGTAAGTGGAGTTGAGCCAGTTTGAACCATTTATGAACTGGTTTCAAGTTATCTAAACTAGTTCTTCTTTCACTTCTTGCTGGGAAGAATTTCGTGACATGGAAACTAAACCAGTCTAAAACCATTTTGCTAGGAAACTGTACATCAATAATATAACGCACTGTAATCTAACAGACTGTTATTTAACATACTGTTAGTCTTATGTAAAACATTGAATTAAAATCGTTTGATTATCTTTGAGTCCTATGCGGAGTTGGAGTATCTTTGCTTTCATTATTACTACTTGTATTTATTTACTTTGTTTGCCGCACAATATCAACAATTTTCTCAGTTTCCCGTTTCCAGCTTTCCCGTTTTCCCAGCAGGGTGGACACCTGTGATATCAACGCGTCAGGTGCTAATTTGCATATCTTAATTGCGTTCTTTGTGCGAACAGTTTTCGTCGAGGCAGGCAAACAGCACTCGAACTGCAACTGCATCAACTGTACACATACAAATACACACACACACACACACACACACACACACACACACACGCACACAGAGAAAAAGAGAGAGAGACAGTTATACACACAGCTAGACGGTGCTGTAAATCAGCCGCAGGTCTGCATCCTGTGGCAAGGACACGCGGCTCTGGGGACAGTTATTGGCTGGATTTTGGGTGCCTAGACTACTGTGTGTATGAGTGTGCGTGTGCGTGTGTGTGTGTGTGTCTGTGCCAACATTTCTAATTTGTTTTAATTGCAGTGACAACAATGCCGCAGGCAACACCAGCAACAACAACAACTATCAACAAGCCAGCAAAAACAAACGCAATTAAATTTAAATGAAAAACGCCATTGGCAAAGGGCACGAGGTGAAACTTGTTTAAGTGTTAACTGTAAAGAGGCCTTAATGCTGCCAATTGTATTGGTTTAAGCCAAGAGTCCGACATGGAACTTATGCAAATAAACTCAAAAATTAAACACAAACTGTCTGTTTGAGCACATTTCGTATTTATCGGAGATTTCTCAGAAAATTCTGTTAATTCGATTTTGTGAAAATAAATATATATAAAAATATATATAATATATATATAAAGGTATATTATGTTCAGATATTGCGCACTGTTGACCTTCAGACAGAAATTTTGCACATTTCACAAGTATTTTGTGAATTGCATTTGATGGAAATATATTTCCGATAAGTATAAACTCTATGGAGTCTTTCAGTAAGAGAATGTCGAACCCTCTAGAAGCATATTATGATATGATATTTGGTAAGTGGGAACTTTACTTAGAAAGTAAGTACACCCAACTCTTTTTACACGGTTTCTTTTTCTGAGGAACGTATCTACCGTGTAAAAAGAGAGTTGGGTGTATTTCAAATTAATTATATACCATACATATATAATATCATATATATATAATATCATATATATATAATATCATATATATATATAATATCATGTATAGATGTAAGTTCGATTCGATGTAAATCTATGTCCGATAACTCTATATATTCTATACGTCTTTCAATAACAGAATCTCATACTTTCTATAAGCATATTATGATATGAGATAGGCTTAGTGGGAACTTTAGGTATAAAGTAAGTACTTATCGGAGATTTCACATTGGTTTTGTGAGTTCGATTTGGTGAAAATACATTTATATATAATATAACATATATCTTATGATACCCTATACTTTTCATAGGCATATTATGATGCATATTATGATAATAGATAGGAAGTTCAGCTAAACTGTGTCTATTTATCGAGGATTTCACATAGTTTTTGTGAACTAGATTTGATGGAAAAGTAAAGGCGATAAGACTATATATAAAGAAGATTGTTAATAACGAAATCTTATATCCTCTATGAAAGTATTATGATGTAATATTACCCAAAAAGAAAGTTAAAATAGAAAGTTTGTATCTATCGCACATATCAAATATATTTTGTTAATTAGATTTGGTGAATATCTGAAGCTGATAACTCTTTATTTTATGACATCATTAACCACATTTGATACCCTCTATATGGATATTGTAATGCGATATTATTTAGGTAGGACCTTCAGCTAGAATTTCTCTATTTATGGTTGTTTTCATGCACATATCGTGAACTCAATGCGATGAATATCGAAAGTAAAGAAGAACAGCAGCTAGTAATATGTTCTGCAAGTACATTACATTATAATAGTTGGCCCCATTTAAAGCTGGTAAGCAACTGGAAAGTTGAGCCAGAAAGTTGCAAATGGAAAACTGCAGCTGGGAAAAGTTTGGCAAAGGACTCGCAAATCCTTGCGCTGCCAGCCTATTTTAATAGAGCCATAGACGTAGTCGTTAATTACTTAAGTAAGTTGTTTCTTGGTGAGTTGCAATTAGTTTAGTTTTGCTTAGTTTCGTTTAGTTTTCTATTAAAGTTGTCACTACTGTGTGCACTAGGCAGTGCCTACTGGCAATATTTGAGCAACATTATGCTACTTTTACTTTTCCATTTTCACCATTTTCTTCTCCTTGCTTTCCACAACGAGATTACAAAAGTTTGCAACGATAACACTACGTAAAGTTCGCTTCATTCTTTGTTTATTATATCAATTTTATATAGATCTTTGCTGCAGACTTCCATTATGTGAGGGACTTCAGCAGCCGCTTCAGCTCGGAGCTCAAAGCTGCCGACGAGCTGCTGGTGGATTCAACCACAGCCGCAGCCTTTGTGCTTGGAACTGGAGCCTCCTTGGTTATAAATTGTGTCGATTCCCCAATCGGAACTGCATCTGTTTGACCTGCGAGCTGAGTTGGCACTGGACTAACACCTAGCAGGCAGTTATTCAGATTGATATAGATCTGATCCGTCCTCAGCTCATAGTCCCGTTTCGTATTGTTCGTGCACAGCTCCTCATTATATTGAATCAACTGCATGCGCTGCACCAGCTGTCCCTGATACATGCTGGCCATACTCGAAATATTGTACATGGTTTTCACATTGTCAGCGCCCTAAAAAGATATTTAAAGTAAAGTAAACAACATATAGAAATATCGAGTAGCACTTACCTTAGATGAGTAGCAGGAAAGAGATGTCGAGCTGTCCGCGAGATTGATGCAATCGATAACCAGCGCGCAGGCATTCTGCGTGCTGGAGTTCAAGGCGCTCACCACGGACTTGTAGCTGCCATCGATGGCCGCCAGCTGGGCCTGGGATGAGCTCAGACAGTTCTGGTACGCCGACTCGTAGTTCCTCAACTGCAGATCGAATTCCTCGGAGTAGTACTGGAAACAGGCCAGCGATCGTGAGGGATCGCCCCTTTGCTGTTCACTGGTGCTGCGCATGGCCTGCATCAGCTTGGATTGACCAATTGCTGCGCTGGGCGTGGCCTCAGTCCAGGAGCAGCGGGCGAGGCAGGCGAGCAGCAAAACTATGCGGCAAATGGAATTCATTTTGTTGTTCGTTGTAAACTTAACTGGCAACTAAAAGTGTACACAGTTTTTATAGGTGGCCCAAAGGCAAAATTTGTATACAAAAAGCACCAAAAGGTAAGACAAGGCTTTAACCATAAGACCTTGACAAGCTGATATGATATGACATTCCCCATTAATTACCCTACGACTACAGCAAGTATTTCCAGAAGTTTTTCCTCGAATTTATTTTAACTAAAAACGAATTTTTGTTGTGCCAAAAATAGTTGTCGATTCACCAAAAACGCGTAATTTATCAACTATCTTTAATCGCACTGGAAAGCATTTATAAAAATACAGAAAATACTTAGAAAAACTTCTTCCAGCATTTAAGTTAATTTAAAGATCGACTTAAAAACTTGCAAAAGGTAAAGCCTAAAGGTCAAAGCTCGACTTAAGCGCTTACTTGAAGCTGCGATAACTTCTTTAAATACGTAGTTCAATCTCAAAGCTTGACTTATATCATATAATACTTGATCAATCTCAAAGCTCGACTTTCCTTAGCATAAACTCTATCTTCAACGGAACTTTTCATAGTTATTCCCAAGTTTTATAGTACAAAAACTTCGCTTAAGTGTTGCTACCTTTCCCCTTTTCATAGAGTATAAAGTAGAGTATAAGGCATGCATAGTTTTAATTCCTTGTATTGATTTTTATTAATCCTATTTAAATACCATTTAATCATTGATTGACTTGATTGTTAAATGCCAAACTAATCCCAAACTTTTATCAGAAGACATTACTCAACGCTCAAGTCAAATTGTGGCGTTGAACCCCAACGATTTTCTGACTAAACACTCGAAATATTTCCGTTTCATTCAAATATCAGTCGCAGACAAGATAATAATCTTATCATAGAAAGAGAGAGAGGGGAGAGAGAGAGAAAGGGAAAACGGTCGGGGTGAAATTAATTCGTAGAAAATAACATTAGCTTTGACTTGGAAGAAATCAGCTCGGAATCGACTCAAATATCAGTCGAAGACAAGGCACAAAACCTTCTTTAGGCAGCAGAAAGAGACAGAGAGAGGGAGAAAGAGAAAGTAGACATCGTTGAACGATTAATAAATTCGTAGAAAGAGCTCAGGAATTGATAGAGCAGCACTTGAGATAATGCGTCGTTTTCAATGAATTTACGAAATATGCATAAAAAATTGGAAAAGTTCCTGCGTATTTGAGATAAACGCGGCGATATTTCATTTCCATTTTGGCGCAATGGCAGCAATTTTTCAGGCTCTGCCGCAGAAAGTTGCACCCAAACACCTTTTCGACCGAGAATGCATTTTCAATTTTCCAATTTCAGCGCCGTTGGCGCTGTTTGATGCTTGTCGAGCTCTTGCGCCACGGGGCGTATGATTAATTTTATTTACTTAAAAGCAAATGCGGCGCCTTTTCCGCTCGACTGCCTCGCATACTAAGCGCTCTGTGTTGCAAGTGCAACAGCAACAGCAACTGCATAACGAGTGAGACTGCTGTCACTCTTCAAGGCTCATCATCAAGTGCTGTCAGCGCAAATGAAGTCATGGCAAATGCTTCAACGTGCCTCGTCTCTCCGGCTCTGCTCGACATTGAGTTACGTGGAGTTAACTACTGATGGATAGTCAGACACTAAACAGCTGCCAGCTGTGAACTCTGAACTGTGAACTCTAAACTGGGAGAGTACTCGTCGAAGTGTAATTGCAATTGTTTGTCAAATGGGCCATGACAAACGCTTTAACTGTCACATGTCTTAGCCATAAAACGTTTTGGCCCATATAGTTTATTTCTTATGAGTTCTATGAATCATTCTTTTGTTGATAAGAAACTTTCTATTGGTTTATCAAATTAACAATAACACAAAATATGCGATATTTGTGGCTATCTTTAATTGATAATTGATAACAATTATGGGCCATGACAAAGCATTTCCGTAAACATAGCCCGAAATTTCCAGCAGAGAGATAAAAATGCGTTTCTGTTGTCAAATTAAAATCAAAGTTAATAATTTTAATCATCGAATTGCACTCATCATTTGCTAATTGATTCAATAGTTTTTCCTAGTGTTTTGTTCAATCTAAAGAAAAGTTCTTAAAGATAAGAATTTCAAGCATAAACGATAAGAAATCAGCTTGATAGAATATCAGCACTTGTAAAGAATCTTAACTGATTATTTCTGCAGGGATTCACATGCAATTTCCTAGAACAGAATTATATATATAAAAAATCTTTAGCCCGACTTATCAGCAGACTATGGGACGTCACATTATAGTACTATCTATTTTATATATTTCTCTTTAACTTTTGATGGACATTGTCCGTTATCGGCGTGTAATTAAAAAAGCAAACAAGCCCATATCGGGGCGTAATAATAGTTATAATGAGTTAGGACTAGTTGTAGGAGGAACTGTGTTTAGTTGTTAATTATTTCTGACGAACTTGAGGGCAATAGAATTTCCGATAATTACTTCGCCAACTGGCATTACGTATACGCACTGATGTCACTGCTATTTTTATATATATATATATACATACTATCTGTACTTAAGTGCAACTGCCAGAGAGGCGGGAGGGGGAGGGGTGGGGTCAGGGTGTGGCGCATAGTTACAACTGCCAAATTACAGCAAATTGTTGTGCAGCAATAACAAAAGATTTTACGACTGCAATAACAAAAAGTGCGCGCAATTAAACACGCTCTCAATGTGAATGGGAAGTGGAAAGTGGGAAATGGGAAATGGGAAATGGCTGTGTACTCTGTACTCTGTGTTGTGGTGTTGATTGTCCTGGATGTATTGTGTCTGTCGAACTGTAGTATTGGTGGCTTTGCTGGCCATAAAACTTCGCCAAACAAACTATTGATGGGGCACGCTTCGAGTTTATGAGAATGCGTGAAATTCAATTAAAACCCGTGTTCCAATATTAGTTGCATTCAATTGCTGTGTGTCTGTGTGCGTGTGTGTGTGTGTTGTGTCTGCTGTCTGTGCCATAAACAAGCTTATTGAATAAAATTGAAGGGCAACAGCAACAACAACAGCAGCAACAGTCGACAGCCACAGTCAGTGGCAATGCCAAACATTCACTTCCTGCTGCCACTTTCACACACGTTTCAATACCCTGTAGAAAAATATGTGCCCAGAAAGGGGAACTTGAACTAAGACCCATATATTATACAGATATATATGATATGTAGTCCATAGGAGAAGTCAAAACAATCACTGATTAAAGGTTAATGTCTCTTCTCTCGCCAAGAGAAGTTCGGCTTAGATTTGAGTAGAAACTAGTTGCTTGCATCCTTCAGATTGATCCTGGAACCCTAATTATCTATGTTTATTCTTCAGTTCTGAGGACTTTAAGTTTTATTTAAGTGTTTTGCACATGTTGTGGCCTAAATATAAAGTATCTCAACCTGTTTTATAAGCAAAGTAGGAGATACTCAGTTAGAGTCACTTAATTTCATATCTATCGCATATGAAGCGCAGCTTTTGATGTAGTTATGCATACGATATATATCGTATTTTGCACTCGATATATCATATTCTTGTATATAGAATAAACGCAAGTTATATACAGAAAAGTTACAGGACAAGCTAACTTAGTTTTAAGACCTTTTCAGAGGTTATCTGCCACTCATTCATATTAGATTTTTTACTTATACTGTGAAAACTTGTTTATAGGAACGTTACAGGGTATCTATTAGTCATATACGTTATATACACCCATTCATATTACATTCTTTAGTTAGATTGCGAAAACTTTTATATAGAAATGTCGCAGAGGGAATTGCCAATAGTTTTTGATGTATTTGAAAGGCGTTTGTGGGCGTTTGATTAGTGTTGAATGTGCGTCAATTTAGTGCGATTAACCGTCATAGGTTTCTGACTGATGAGTGTCTATAAAGATTATACGCTGATTATAATCAGCTATCGTATCATAAATACAACTACAGATGCCTCAGATATATATATATATATGTATGTATATGGAATAGTAAAGCACAACTACAGGCAGAGACATTGGAGGAAGCGGTTTCGTTTGTGAAAATTAATTAAGGAAATGCCATGAAAAATTTAATGAACTTGTCGCACGTTGACAGTCAAAGTGTCAGCTGCCACTGCCACTGCCGCTTGCCACTGCCGCTGTAGCTGCCACTGTAGCTAAGTGTAAACGTACTCAAAATTTTATTAGCCAAGTGCAGATGGAATCAGGCTGACTTACAGCTAACTGCCAACTGCCAACTGGCAACTGGCATCTGCCAGCTACCCAGAGTAACAATAAAGTACAGCTGTAACTGTAGCAACTGCAGTCTGGTCTGTTGCATAATAATGGAAGCTTTCGCCTTGTTGCACACACACACACACACACACACACACACACACACACACACATACTGCCTGTGTTTTGTGAGTGAGTGCAACAAATGGAATCCTAACTAATTAAATTTTTACTATACTCCAAACATCAGAAGTCTGGCTTGCGGCCTCTGTTGCATATAATTGTTACATTTCGTTGAATTGTTGTGGCACAGGTCAACTCAGAGAGAGAGAGAGGGAGAGCGATAAAAGAGAGAGAGAAATAATTATATTATATACATAAAACAGACGTAACAGTTCTGAGTTAAGAACTGCTTCATTTTTCCTAATTTCTGCTATAACTTTACTCATATTTTCTTTAATATTCTTGGCTTAAACTAGTTCTTGGCTTTTTCCATTTAGGCCAAGTCGCAAAATTCAGTTTAATTGCAATCTTTGTTGCCTGCTTAGTTTATGGTTTATACCTTTTGTGAGGTTACCAGAAAAAGTTATGAAAGCACAACAAATGAGCACAAATGACTGCCTAAATATGCCAAAAAACTAAGTGTGGAAAGTCCTTTGAGGATTGATGAACTCAGAGCTACCCTGTACTTCATTATAAGATATATCTATAGAGGCTTCTACTCTCTCAACCTGTTTCTCTTTTCGTTCTTGATGTGGCACTACTTCTCGTTTGGAGTAGGTTAAGGCCTGTTGTTAGCCTTGAGTTTAAGTTAAGACAAACTGCAAGTAGACCCTGAGATACTTTGTGATTGGAAGCCTTTAAGGAAATACTGAGAAGAATATATATATAATTCTAGGATATATTACCTAACTGCAATCAATCGACAATTTATCCATCCTTAACTCCTCTCCAGGGTATCTACAGATGCTATAGATGCTTCTGCTTACATATAAAACCTAATGTGTACACAAAATATCTTAAATCCAGCTTTTAAAGCCTCAGGGTTCCACTTCTTTACAAAGAGAAGCAAACTTGTCTACCCTTGCATATAGTTTTGCTTCCCAGGAGACCCCTTAGTATCGTTCTTGATGACAACAGGGTATATAATACAAACATAGGGGAAAACCCTAAAAGAAACCAGAGAACCGCAGAGAACGAGCACCCACAAAGTTGTCGCTAGCCTCTGGCCGCTGGCTGGGTAACTATTTCATCAACTTTAAGATGGCAGCAGGAACACAAAAAAATAATAAAAATAGCTTAAAAAAAGCTAAAAACTACTAGAGAAATGTGTAAAATGAAAATGAGTGATGCGAAAAGTCAAAAGTTCCTGCTGCTGCTCCTTGTAAGCCTGGCCTAAAACAGCATCAAAAGCCACAAAACAAAATAACACAAAAAAATACAAAGAAGAAAATGAAGTTAACAAAAAATGTTGGCAGAAAGGAAGTTGGCCCCAAAAAACTCAACTCAAAAGGCAGTTAGTTGCCTCAATGAAGCTCAACTCGCACTTTATAATAATATATATAATATATATTTATATATATAGAGATCCAAAATAAAATTGTGCCCAATTTGCGGTGACTCTTAAAGGGGAGACTTGAAGCCTTGTTCAGATTTTATAAAGAAGTTTATTAGATCGAATTTGTGGCTGGTTATGAGGGAAAGCAGTTGCTGCTGCTGACGTCACATCCGTATCCGGTAAGTGCAATAAAAGCTCAAGCTTAAGCCATGAATGCACAACAAGCAGAAGAGCTTGAGAAGTGAAAGTTGAAGCTGCTGATGAGCTCGCAGCAAAACTCTCATATGAACAACTAACAAGCTCCAAACGGTGGCCAAACTGTGCACAATGCAAGTACTTGGCCAAAATTGTGTTAACTGCTTGTGAAATTTATGTTGGCCAACAAAAGAGCCATGGAATCAGAGTGAGAATATAATAGAAACTATTCAAAAGGTGCAAATGCCATTTGGATCAAAACTATTTGTGCTGCACTCAAATGTGCAGAATGTTCAGGTCGTGGAATTTGCCAAGAATTCTCTTAGCCTCTGTCTCTATCTCTCTGTCTCATTCTCTGTCTCTTACTCGAGTATTCAAAATTCTCCTTTGCTCCGAATTGACAGTCGAAATTCCAGCTGGAAAACTATGCGACAATTGTATAACGAGCCGAAAGCTGCCTTTGACGCTGCGTTTATGTTGCATGCTTTATGCAAAACGAGTTAATTTTCAACTTAAGTAGGGACGAAAGTATTTAGGATAGTAAGAACATATCTATGGAATGGGTTAGAGTTACTCAAAATCAGAATTCAATTGGCTTTCATTAAGTTTAACTGGTTCTAAGGTCGCCTTAAATGAATGCATGATAAGTATTTGGTATGAAATTATATAATTTAGGAAGGAGAAGATCAAAAGGAGACAGCAAAGATTTGAATATCTAGAGAAAATGGATTTAGAACTACAGTCGTGCACCTTGATATAGTGAACACCTCGATATAGTGAACACCTTGATATAGTGAACACCTCGATATAGTTAACGCCTCGATAAGATGATCCCCTCGGTAAGGTGAACACCTCAATATAGTGAACAACTCGATATAGTTAACGTCTCGATAAGGTGAACACCTCGATAAGGTGAACACCTCGATAAGGTGAACACCTCGATAAGGTGAACACCTCGACATAGTGAACAACTCGATATAGTTAACGCCTCGATAAGATGATCACCTCGATAAGGTGAACACCTCAATATACTGAGGAACTCGATATAATGAACGCCTTGATGTAGTGAATATCTCGATATTATGAACTCCTTGATATAGTTTACGCCTCGATAAGATGAACCTTGATAAGGTTAACACCACGATTGAGTAAAAACCTTGATATAGTGAACACCTCGATATAGGGAACACCTTGATATAGTGAACACCTCCATATAGTTAACGCTTCGATAAGATGGTCACCTCGATAAGGTGAACACCTCAATATAGTGAGCAGGTCGATATAGTGAACGCTTTGATGTAGTGAATATTTCGATATTGTGAACTCCTTGATATAATGAACACCTCGATATAGTGAGCATATCGATAAGGTGAACACCTCAATATAGTGAGCAGCTCGATATAGTTAACTTCTCGATAAGGTGAACACCTCGATAATGTGAACACCTCGATAAGATGAACACCTCAATACAGTGAACACCCAAATTCGCAAGTCTATTCGAAAATTCTTTCAATAAGTATTTTTCTTTGTTTTCCCACTAATTTTTTACATTGATCTCTTGAATTGATAGACACAAAATGTATTTTAAGCAAATGAAACGAGTTTTGGGGCAAAAATTGATATAGTGAACAACCTCAATACTGTGAACAGGCCTTGCAATAAATAGATTAGAATATCCAGACTCAACTGTAGTTTAACTGGTATTGTTATAACTTAAGCCTATAAGAAACAGTGTGCAAATAGGCTCAAAGGTTGGATAATTTAGACCAAAAGACTGTTTGGTTCACAATCCAGGCAGTAATAGGATATATCCTGCTGTCTTAGCCTTAAGTTTGGCCTTAGCATATGAATTTTATATCTCATATATATCGTATAAAATATTTTCCTAAGAAACTTCTACTTAAATTCATATAAATTATACACATCTCTCTTAGAAAGTTCTTATTGAAAGTCCGACTCAAATGCTGTTTAAAGGACAGCAAAATGTCGAAAGTGAAGACAAATGGATTTCGAATAGGTTAAAATTAAATTGTCTTAACTTAAGCCTGTTGTCTATTGTGTGCAAATTAATTTGTTAGATAATTGAGGCCATGGTTCAAAACCCAGACAGAAATACGATACATTCTGCTGTCTTAGCCTAAGGCCAGTGCATGTCAATACTTTAACTCACATTATAGAATATTTCTCTCTTGGAAACTTCTAATTAATTTAATATGTTGGCCTGAAGACTTGGTCCAATTAACAAAAGATCTCACATATCATAGGCTGAGCTTTGCTTAGCAATTAGATAAAATATATATATATAAATGCATAAGATATGAATATGAGTAGTTAAAATTCAAATGCATTCGAAGCATTAGGCTAGAATTATTTATGAGAAAATTAAGTGCAAAGGTGCAGAATAATTTTCATCCCAAAAACACACACATAATAAACTTTCAACATATACTTAAACATAAGTGTTATGTGTGTGAATGTGATTAAATTTGCGTCGAAGCTTCACGGTTGTTGTTATGATAAGCCTGGGACATGGTTTCATGCCATGGCTCATAAATCAAGCCAAAATTCAAATGTTATCAGCCTTGCGGAATATTCCCCAACTACGTAATACAGGCAACAGTTACCCCTATGTTTATGTGTGTGTGTGCCAGTTGGTTGATTGGTTGATAAGAGAATGGCTGCTGCCCAGTAAACTGCCACTGCCAATGCAACGCGCCGCTTTCTCTATGTACAACAGCAAACAGTTTATAAGGTCTGACAATGTCTAAAAATGGAACAACATCTAGATTTCTTTTTCTGCGCCTGCTCCATAGATTAACTTGTTGTCTATATACCAACACTCAGATTCTTCATATATGAATGTATATATACACCATATAAACAGCACTATTTACCATGGTCAGCGAGATAAGAACAGCAACAGCAGCAGCAGCAGCAGCTATTCGCGTATTGCACTAAGTAATTGCGTATTGTCACTTTTGCAAAGGGCTTTTCCCACCGACAATCTGACGTTACCAATGACAACTCTTTACCACTCACACACACCACAACACAACACCTCGCATATCTAACAATAGTAGCTAAACTTCATTTATGTACAAACAAATAGCTGCCTACTCCCAGGCGGCGCTACCTCAGCAGCATTATAAATGCCGAGGTGCAAGGCTGTCAAACGCTCATTCCCGGAACGCTAGAGACTCGCGTGTGATCCCTGACTCATAAAATCAAATAAAGATCATAGTGACAACACCTGGAAGGGATATATATTTGATATACGAAGAGTTTGCAACAATCAAAAGAGAAGACAGCGCAAGTTTTTCACTTATTGAAGCATAACACGTATACGCCATGATGTACAAGACATTGGTAAGTGGAGCTGCAGTCGCTGCAGCACAACAAAAACTTATTCAATTTGTCAAAATCAGCAAAGAGAAAGTCAATAGAAAGTTATAGAATATGTTTTGAGTGCTATTTTGGGTTAATTTTGTTTTTTTTTTAATTGGAAAATGTATTCTACTTTTCAATTTTTATTTAATTTTATTAGTTAGTTTTACTTATTAATCAGATAATTAAAAGATACAAATTTAAACTATAAAATAGTAATTATATCATATAAATTATAAAGATTATAAAGAAGGGATTATAGACTAGGTAATAATCAAGTTTCCTTGTGATTAATTTCTTCAATTAAAGACTCAAAATTTATATGAAATCTTTTTTCAACTATAATCAGTCGATCAAAAGATAATAAATTAAATTATATAACAGTTATTATAATACAAAAACTATTCAATAAACTGTTTATAAAAGTTAAAGCTTAATAGTTTGGGAGCATTATCAACTCGGTAAGAATCAAGTTTCCCTGTGATTTTCCTATTTTTAAATTATGTTTCTTCATTTAAAGTCACAAATTTATATGAAACCTTTTTTTATTTCAAAGCAATTAACGTGTTTATCAACTATTAATCATGTATTTATATAATATAATATATTACAAAACAAAAAAAATATATTATATATAATATTTCTGCTTACAAAAAACTTCTATAGAAATTGCCAAGAAAAATTGTTTTCAATCATTTTCACAAAACGAAAAGCAGAAAAAAAATTTTTAATTGGCTGCTAAAAAATATAAATATATATAATAAAAAAGTGAGAATTATGTAAGAGTAAACTTTAATTGGTTTTCTGATAGCTTTTGTTTGGGCAGCGATTATATAGTTCACATAAATAGTAGCGACCATTAAAGCATTAGCCTAGAGACCTAAGATTGACTGAGAATGTGCAATAAACTGGGTGTAAAAGTTGCTGCTGAAAATGCGCTGGCAGGACGAAAAGGACGAGCTGGCTTTATGCAAACAGAAATTGAATTAATGCCATGAACCAAGCGAAATGCTGTCCAATGTTGCCGTCGGATATCTGCCCACACACACACACACACACACAGCTGTTGTGCACACTCGCATGGAAAAAGAGGCAGTGTATGTGTGCGAAATGGATATGGTTAGAAAATTGCAAATTAACAAAAAGCCGGCGTAAAAAGCGCTGGCACAAATTTCCTGGAAACTCTGGCAAAAAGGCTTGAAAGTGTATCTGTGTGAGTGTGTGTGTGTGTGTGTGTGTGTGTGTACACATTTGTTGTTTGGCTTTTGTTGTTGTGCTGCATGCGAATTAGTGTTGCCACTCGACAGTTTGTCCAAAGAAACGGCCCAGAACACACACAAAAAGCCAACAAGCTTCGCCCCAAATCAGGGCCCAAAGCGGCAACAAGAAGCAGAAGAAGAACAACAAAGTGCAGTTAGCTTGACGTGGGACAGAGTGACAGTGGGCGACACTCGCCCAGGGGCAGTCGGAAAAACAATCCCTTGAATGCTTAACGTGTCAGTCGCCTGAGTGAAAAGGCGGCGGCTGTGGAAAAAAAATATGCAAATTAGACATCAAAAATGCTTTAATGAAAATTTCGCCTGCAGCTAAAGAATAAAAAAAGGAGTGGGGCGAAAATAGAAGCCTGCACAATTTCACACCAGAGCCGACGGCTTTTCCCATTTTCCTGCCACTTGCAAGTGCAATGGACGATAAAGATAGCAAAAAATAATTAGACAGGACAACAAGTTGCAACATGTTGTGTCTCCCCATGCGGAGGAGCCTCTTGCATAATTGCCACTAAATATGCAACTGTTTTTTTTAGCCAAGTGAAACCCTTTTAAAGGACAAAATATACAAAACAGCAGCAGCTGCTGCAGAGAAGTAGAGAAAGAGAGGGGGAAGAGGAAAAGAGAGAGAGACAGAGAGAGGTAAAAGCATTTAACAAATATTTCAAACAGCGCGCACAAATTCGACCTGTTACAATATGCATGTGTTTATGCGCATATTTCATAGCCTGCTTTTTGGCCAATACATACACCCACACCCACACACACACACACACACACACACCTGACCAACCGCAATTTGCGTTTGCTGCCAAATTGCCGCACTAAACGCCAGACAAAGGCGAACAATTCTCAATTTGCGCAGCATGAAACATGAATTGCATTGCAGCTGCCAAAAAAAAAAATAAGAAAAGAAGAAAACTGGCAAAAAGGAAAAACAACTGAAAATTGGTTGAAAAAAAATTGAAAAATACGAGAAAATTGGGTGCCAGCCGCAGCAATTAAAATGGCATGCACCCAAGACCGCAAAATGTGCAATTCCTAACTGAATTCCACACAATGATAAACTCTTTAAATACAAATTTAATTCAATATATCGGAGCAACCACTAAAAATATAAATTTAGAGTATCCGTTTTGCCCCACGTTGGTTTTCAATAAAACTGTTAAGCAAATTGTTTTGTTCGTTGTATTTAATAAAAATATCAAACTGAAATCCAGTTCTAAGTTGAATCGGAAGAGCTTAGGCTAAAATTGTATGATGAAAATGAATAGAAAATATCAAGTATACGCAACCAATATATTATTTTCATATAAATATTTTCATTTTTCTGTTTGGGTTTTAGTTTTCAGAAATATTTTTCATTTATTGTTAAACTGTATATTAAATTTTGTGGCAATTTTATTGCATAAATCTATGTGAACACAATGGCTTTGGTTAAGCTTTTTGCCATGTTGCCTTTCCACTTACTTTTCCTGGAAATTAGCTATCTTGCCCCACGTTGAGCGCCAATTTCGTAGAAATTCAATAGAATCCCATACACAAATTGTGTTGTTTGTCATATTTAATAAAAATTATTGAATAAATATGCAGTCAGGGCAAGTTCTAAGACTCAAAAGAGCTTAGCTTGAATTGTATAATGAAAATGGATGGAAATTTCCAAGTATTTATACAGTAGAAGTCCAGATTAACGAACCATTCAATGCAAGCCCCTGTACGTTAAATCGAATAGTTCGTTATTTCGAACTTGACTTCTACCGTATTACTATTTGCTATAAATATCATTATTATACACACATAATTATTAGTCATATATAAAGGGTGTTTTTTTAGAGGTATAGAACTTTAAATTGCAATAAAACAATCGATTGTGGCACGAGCTGTGCGACATGTTGCGCCGTCTTGTTGGAACCACAGCTCCTGGACATCATGGTTGTTCAATTCAGGAATGAAAAAGTTAGTAATCATGGCTCCATACCGATCTCCATTGACTGTAACGTTCTGGCCATCATCGTTTTTGAAGAAGTACAGACCGATTATTCCACTAGCCCATAAAGCGCACCAAACAGTCAGTTTTTCTGGACTTGAGGATTAGCTTCACTCCAAATGCGGCAGTTTTGTTTGTTAACGTAGCCATTTAATCAGAAGTGCGCTTCATCGCTAAACAAAATCCGCTTATGAAAATCGGGAACAACGGCAATCTCGTTTTGGGCCCATTCGACGAATCTACGCCTTACTTGATGATCGGTTGGCTTATTCATTATGAATTGCCAAACCAAACTGAGAACAAATCACTTGACAGCTGTTAAATCGGTCGCCATATTGAACTGTAATGCCAACTTAAAGTTCTACAACTCGAATATGGTCACCCTATACTTGTAGTATATGGAACATATCTTGTTCAGTTCTTTATTCAAAGTTATCTTTTACACAGCAAAAGTGCGTTTTGTCTTCAACTTTATCTACTACTTTTTATCGGCATCACAAACAATCCTAAAAATTACCCGTTTTAAAGAGTCAACGGCCCTTCTCCTCTATTCTCAAATGTAGTACTTAAGCACATGTAAGACCAAGCTCATGTAAGACCAAATTTCCCTTTCCGTTCGTTTAATTGAGTATAAGAGTTCGTTATGTAAGGTACTCACTGTAAGAATTTGACAAGTATTTTAAATCGCGAATTCGTTAAGCCGAGAGTACGTTAAACCGGACGTCTACTGTATATATATCTATATATAATTTCATTTTCTTTTTGGGTTTTATATCTAAGAATATTTTTCATCTATTGTTAAACTGTATATTTAATTTCGTGTGACTTTCATTGAATTCTGCAAAATTTATATGAATGCGTTAGTTTTGGTGAAGTTTTTTAACATGTTCCATGTTCCATGTTCAGTTTCCACTTACTGTTGCCAAGACAACACACACACTCTCACACACACACACACACATAACGTGTGGGATTGCTGGGAAATCAAATAAATTTTGCAATTAAAAGTTGCACTCCTTCGAAAACATTTGTCAACGCAAATAAACGTAAATTAAGTTTATTTTGCATTTCGCTGCGCAAATTTTCTTTGGCTTGTTTCACACTTTTTCTTTCTCCCTCTCACACGCACTCTCCCTCGGTAGTCGGTTGTAGTTTTAGTTTTTATTTTGTATACCCTGTAAACATTAACTGGGTTAAGCTGTATATAAGCAAAGCAGATACCCAAAGCTGGAGGCAGCTTGATTAACTTCTTATGATTAAGACAAAAGTTATTTGTAACACTTTCTTCTCAGACCTAAGACAAAGTTCAGTTTAGATAGATATAGAGTATCTGCTAGTCTTCTATTTTTAGCTAGCATTTGTGTTTGTTAGTCCGCTGGTCGCGTTTTCTGTTGTGTTTACTAAATAGGAAGGAGCTGTAAGTGAGGAAGCAGCCCTGGTCTCTGTTTCCGCTAAGAGTGTAACTCGCATTTCATGTTGTTTTAATTAGTTTCTGATTTATTTAACGTGCCGACAATGCCACACACACATTTACACACATACACACATACACTGCAGGATATAGATTGTAACTGTAGTTAGTGTCCTCGTATTAATTGTATGTTGTCGTGTGTCCATTGAATGTGCCACATTGTTGACTGTAATTATTTGCTCTGTCACCTGGTCGCAGCCAAAACAAAACGAAATCCTAATGCAATATTCCTGCGCCCATAAAATCCAACTAAATGCAAAATATTTCGCAGCTAAATCGCTAACAAACAGTTAAATTATATTTACATTATTTAAGTGCAACTCGGGGCTCCAAAAATCCTAAAGAGCAACCAGCACAAACAACATAAACTGGCACCAGCTTTTCCAGGAAGGGGGCCCAAAAATGAATTACGCAACCCGAAATTGTATGTTTTACAGGTAATTTTAGAGCTTTTCCCCAAAAGCAACGTCCTCTCCCCCTCTCCCCTCCTCTTTGTTGCTGTCCGAAATTCCACCGAATCGCTGACCAAACTGTGTGCAGCATTTTCCAATGTTTATTATTTTAAGCGTGCTTGTTATTTGCTATTTTGGCCAGGCTAAGAGGCAAATAATATGCTCTACCCTAAACCCATTAAGTCCATACGCGAAGGGTATATGAAAGGCTTACATAACGGAAATTCTATACCCATAAGTCAATCTCCTTTAATCAACAGGAGCTACAGCCATACAAATGGATGTATACCCTTAGGCAACTCATCTTTCTTCTAGAAAGGCAGCAGGACTCCAGCCTGGAGGTGATCTAAGTATGACTCTCTCTCTCAGACTGTTTCCCACCCACTTAAAGGGCATCCCCTAGTCGTACATACTTAACTTAACTCTAGCCTGCTTCTTTGTTTTATATATTTCCATTTTAATTTTCATTTCGTTAAGGCTCTGGCTATTTCCCAATGAAGGTTTAACTCCAAACAAAACAACGTATGCGATTTTAAACACACACCCAAACACACACACACACACACACAAATTGGATACTTAACATTCGACACATGTTCGAAACAAGTTCCACAAAGGGAAAAGAAAAAAAACACAAACAAAAAGGTCACATGAATAATTTGAGTCCTCGAGGCAAATGTTAACTCCATAATTTAAATGACGCTGAGAAATTTTTGTGTGCCTGCAATCAGCCCCGCAATGTTTACAAAGCCAGTTTATTATTATGATTTTATAGTATAGTTATATTAAGGGGTAAAACGGGAGAGAGTTCGAAATACCCTGTGGATAAGTTCTGATGCCTAAAAGGTTTCTTGCGGCTGAGTAGTCAAAATAGGTCATGGATTCAGAGTGAAAACTCAGGAGTTCCTTGAGATATTCTGATGAAATTTGGTATGTAAGATGTTTATATATAGATAATGTAATACTGATAGATATAGTTGGGGTATGGCAGAGAAAATATAAATAAAAAGTCATTTTATAAGGAAAAGAATACATAAATTTCACTCACCTATTCATAACTCAGAAGTTCCTTGGAATATCCTGATGAAATTTGGTATGCAAGCAGCTTATATCTGTATAAAGTAATAATGATACAAAAGAGTTAGGGTATGGTACTAAAAATATCTGAAAAATCATTTAATAGGGAAGAAATATGTCATAGTTCTAACCCAGAAGTTCCAGGACATATCCTGATGAGATTTGGTATGTGAGATGTTTCGATATAGATTAAGTAATAACAATCGTTAAACCTAAGAGATTGAATTGGAAATAGTTAAATCCACAATAAATATATATGAAAAAGTGGTAAATACTATTGCCAGCCACTGTACACTAACGAATTCAGTAACTGTTTTGATGCTAAATAAGTTAATGAAGCCAGATCAATATCAAATTTCAGACAATGATTGTTTTTTAAATTAATCAGCAGCCTATACTTATAATTGAAGAGTTTATGTATATTATATATAAATATATACAAGAGAAGCTTCTATTCATTCATCCTTTACATATATGAGGTAGTCAGAACAGTGTTGCCAACGCTCATTAATGCGTTTAAACAACTCTGTTGCGGTTGCCAGGACAATCATAATGCTAATTAAGAGCAGCTGGTAATTATTAACTTTGTATACAACAGACGGCAGGTATATACCCAGTTAATTAAAGTAAAATGGTAAATAAACTTTATATAACAATTTGTGGGGCTTCGGAAAAGGTGAGGAGCATCCCCAGCATCCTGCGGCGCCTCTTTGGCCCTGTTTTAAAACCGAAAATTGCATATTGCATGCGTGCTCGAAAATTTAATTAGAATGCAAATTCGCATAGAAGGTGGATGCAATTTAATTGCATACTTTCAGAGGTGCAGGAGGCTCACACCAATTAGGCGTATGTGTGTGTGTGAGTGTGTGTAACATACTCGTCGGGTACAATTACAAAACTAATGCCATTTAATTAAGTTCACACGTGCCACAATTAAATCTTCAACACTAATTGATGAACGTGTGCGAAAACATGTCCTGCCAAGCGAATCCTGTCGGGGGCCATTTTTAAACGATCGGCCCCTCCCCCCTTTCCACCCGAAAAGGACACAAAAAATACCTCAATTTCTCACGTAGTCAGCAAAGGCAAACAAATAAGCGAAACGAGATGAGACGAAGGTAGCACAAAAATTGTGAAAGCAACTGAAATCGTGTTAGGAAATCATAAACAGTTTTTTCGCCCCACTTGAATGCACGTTGTATCCTTTCTGAATTAAGCAAACACACACACACACACATACCCAAATTCTCATCCATATATGTTGATGTGCTTTCTTTTGGGTTCCCTTTTTATTTTCTCCCTTTTTTGTTGTTGCTTTTGCCAGACTTCATCCCTTTCCACTTAGCGCTTGCATATTTTGGCACGTTTGCGCCTCGTCCTGGCCTGGTCAGTTCCTGGCTAAGTGGGCGTGTCGCCTGGATACGTATGTGTATGTGTGTGTGTGGGTTTGTTTCAGTGAGTTAATGCCATTTGTTTTGCCCAGTTCCAGGCCCATATCCCAGCCCATCTCCTGCCACAAAAATTCGAAAATTATTTAGCAAATTAACACGCTGACAAGTCAACTGTATTGAAGTAAACGTGTTTCAGGGCTTGGTCCTTTCTGTTCTGTTCTGGCCATGTCCTGGCTCGAAAGTTATGTGACCAGATTGCCTAAATTTATGTATTCCCAGCATTATCCTTAACTAATAAACACAACACGCACAGCATTTCCAGGCAATGCCCACCTGAAGAGTTAGCCTTAAGTATGCGCAACATGCGAGAGACCATTAAACTAAATTTTCCCATTGTTTTCCTACAGTTTTTCCTACATTTTACCTATTCAATGCCCAGCACAAACTGACTTCCTTCCTTCCTCCTAGCTGGCCACATCCAAAGTTACATTTTCTACCAAGCTGCACTTTGTTTCTCATATAAAAAATTCTTTAAATTTCGGGCCATACTCTAAACAATGTGGTACCAAAAGCTGGAAAAGTATTTATAAATCGAGAAGTAGCTTAAGCTGACAATAGGTTAGAGTGAAACAACACAAATTGTGTCTAATTTTAAGCACTTTGTTGAGCTTTTAAGCTTAAAGTCAGCTTAACTTTGCCTTTATTATATATGAAGTTAATCTGATTAGAGCTTACAATCAGATTAAGTAAATGTAACAATTATTCTAGCATAAGTCAGAGGGAGATAGATAAAGGTGAAGGACAATACTATATCGAGCTTTTAGAGCTTTATAATGTGCTTTGTTATGCATATACTTAGAAAGATGTTTGGTGGTCGAATGAAAGTCATACAAAGATATCATAAGATATCAGTAATATGTAAAAATATGAAAAGAAGAATACAGATTCGACTTAAAGTGAGCTTTTACTATATAAATGAGCTTTTTAAAGCTCTTTGCTGTCTAAGTGATTGAGCAGGGAACAGTAGTAGATCCAATTAAAGTCACAGCAATAAACTTTTGGGGTAAAGACATAAACAAAAGTGCTTTAAAAGCTGCTGAAGAGAAGCAAAAGTCGAAGAATTCCATTAGCTTAAATTCCTAAGCAATGCATCAATTTACTCTTAGAAAAGCTTCTCATTTAGTTGCAGATCAGATATGATTTATAGCTTTGCTATATAAAAGGTATATTACAACAGTCGACATCCAATTTAAAGGTAATCTCAAAGTTGAGCGTATCAGATTAGCTGCGAGCCATTGCATCCGAGCAGGTTCAGAGACCGCAGAGACACACATGCCCCAATAGACTTGGACTGTTGTTAGTTTTCATTAGGTAACTTTTATGTTATAGTCTGTGTGTGTGTATGTGTGTGTGTGTGTGGAAGTGTGTATGTGTCGGCTAAATGTCTTGTTAAAACCAGGCTTAAGAACTTACTTACTTGCTTGTACTTGTACGTTGCAACAACAACAACAACCGCATTGGGTGCCCTGTGAAGAGGCTTTCTGATTGAGTAATGAAGTTGACTCTTTGACTGGACGTGTGCGTATCGTTAACAAGGCCATAAGACGGCAACGCAGTGGCACTTAATCAAAATGAAATACAAATGAAAGGCGAGAAAGGAGATGCATTTGCATTTATATGCTGAAAATGAAAAAAAAAACAAACAGGGTGAAAGAAAATCAAATGAGAAATGTGAAATGAGAAATGAGATTTTTATATAAAGTTAATTAAAATTTTGTGGCACAGACAGAGGCTTCGCAGGCTTCGGTTGGTGCCTCAAGTGAGCTGATGACGTAGCTGTGGCAAGTGCGCCTCTGGATGCTACTGAGGCTGCAGCTGGAGCTGCATCTGTCAGGCCACGCCACGCCTCAAGTATGCACTTGGCATAATTTGTGCAGCAGCCAAAAACTTGCCACATGCCTCGTATATCAGACAGCAGGCGACGCTGACTTCGACAAGTGAACCGAAAATAACAAAAAAAAAGAACCAGATATATATCTACAGTCTGTATGTTCTGTGGAGGGAACTGTGCCCAAAAGCCAACGAGGTCAACGACAGTGCCAAAAACTGGCCACTCAATGGGCGGTGGCGGGGAGGCGTGGCCAGCACTTTGTGGATAATAAAACAATTAAACGCAAACTCAAACATGAGACCAAAAAATAAAGTACGAATGAAAAATAAACTATAAAATGGCAACGCGACGCAACGCAACCAAATCGCATTGCATCGGCTGCCAAATGAATTGGAATACGAAATGGAAATGCGAGCTGCGATCTGCCACAGGGGTCACTGCTGCTGCTGCTGCTGCCGTTGTTGCAGCTACCGCTCTAACCGCAAATTCAGCTCTATGCATGCTTGCAACGGGGCGTATACTTAATCAAAACCAAACTCCATACACTGCGGGGCATATATTCGTACGCGTTATGCACTTTACACGGACTTTAATTGGAATTTATGGTTGACATTCGGCAGACTCAGACACAGACACAGATGCACAGGTGCTGCATGTGGCATGTTGCACAGTTGCATACAACATTTTTGAACATGTGCGTTCATATTTAATAGGCCTAAACCCATTTGCGCTTCAACGCCTTTAACTTAACTGTTCCGTTAAAAGCGCCACATTACGTCATTTTGTGATGCTTCAATGCGCACTTGAGTGACGTTATCCGTTCAAAGTTTTACACGCGCCGCACAACAAAACACACACACACACACTATGTGTGTTCTTGTCTGAGTGAAGGCTAAGGTTACTGGCGGCGGCACCAGACCAGGCATGCCAAGGATGCCGACTTCCGTACATATTTCATAATCATTAGAGACTCCCATGCCCCACAGCGCGGTACGTGTTACTTGGCGCCAACTTCTATTAAAAATATTTCATATCCAAATATCTTAGACTTAAAGCAATCCCCGAACAGAATTCCTACAAAAAGATACAAAATTCTCTAAGATTTTCCAGCGCTTCAAACTTTTTCTGACCTGTTACAGGCATGTGCTCTATGCTCTTTTACTTTGGGTGAAAGAAGCTCTACTCTGCAGTCTCTTATTATATGTCTATCCTTTCCTCCAACTTCACTTTAAGTAGTTTTACCATCTATCCACATCTTTAAACTCGTACTAAGCCTTCACCTTAAACACTTTACTTTAAGCTTAGCCTAAATCTTTCATCCATTTATACCCGTCTCTGTCATAAACACATCCAACCTTTAGCTCATTAAATAACTCCTTCTCTGATTCTATTTATATCATTTATAATATCCAGTATCTTTTCAGACTAATTAGTGTCTGATATATCGATTTTCATAAGCTGCCATTCTGATAGCTTCACCAGTTGTCAAGCCACTTGGCAACATGAGTTCCTTTCTAAGCAGTTTTCCTTCAATTAACAATTTAATGATTTATTGAAAAACCTTTTCAAATAATTGGAGTTACTTTTATGTTGCAATCAGCTTAATTTAAGTAAAAACTAATTACAGCTCTGACAAGTCCTCAACGAGCTGCATGATTAAAAGCTATTCACATTCAAATATCACAGAGAGCAAAATAATTTCAAATGATGAAATATGATACTCAAGTGGCAGAATCAATGAATGGATGAGACTCCTTGACGAGTGGCAATCAGTTACACTCAGTTACATGTTCTAGTTTCTATGCAATAAACACACACACACACATTGTGATGTGTGTGGGATCAATTTGAGGGGCAAGGCAATTGTTTAAAGCTCTCGATTTGCCACATAATTGTGGTCCTTACGTGTCTGGGAGTGGATCTAGGTCTGGTTTTTGGGGGCTGTCGTAAAATGTCTGTAAATATTTAGAAGCTTGTGCGCTTTTACGGCTCACTTGCCGCTAACAATAATATGATATGACCCATATATATATAGGAACTGTTAGGATTGGAGCGTGTGTACGCTCAACCATAAAATAAAAGATAATCATTATTTTTCTAAGATTGCACATAAATTTTTCGCGTGCGCGCTGTACCGTTCGCCCAGGAAATGCATCAAAATTTCGTTATGAGTGTGTGCGGGTGTGTGTGGTCGTATAGGAAATGCGCCAGCGCACAGGATCCGCAAGGAACAGGAATAAAGTATACGTAACATGGCATACATGCCCATCCGGATACAACTGGTTGTCCGTATTCCGTATTTCGTATTCGGTAGCCCGTTGCCTGTATCCCGTAGTCCGTGGTGCGTTGTCCGTCGTCTGTCGTATATAGTCCGGAGTCCGGAGTCTGGTCTCGGGGTAACAAAAGTGCTCGGGCGTTAAGAATGCAACGCTTGCATTTGGCGTTGCCGTTGCCCGTGCCCGGATGCAGCCCATTTCACTCGGGCAAGCGCAAAATGTAGAAGCCAGCACCATGAACCACCAGTGCCAGGACGAGAACCATAACCAGAGCAGCAGCACCAGGAGCAGTTCCAGACATAATGTTGATAAAGATGAATGCATGAGCAGGCGCTTGATTTAATACATTTTCAAATATTTTCACTTTGCGCAGTCAATTTAATAAACTGGCGTGTCAAAGTGCCACAAAAATAATGTTATGCAAAAAACGTGAGTGTGTGTGTGTGAGTGTGTGTATACAGTAGGTGTGTGTGTGCGATGCGATACGTGCGTATGTGTGTGTGTGTGCTTTCCATTAAAAACTTGAAAAGTTGTGCGCTTAATTAAATGTCGCGTAAATGAAATCTTGAAGATTTTTCAACCGCATGCAAAGTGGGTACATAAAAAAAGTGTGAGCCGCAGCTGAAACACCCTAACTCAAGGTTAAAAGAAGTTAATGAAAGGGTGGAAATATTAAAAATTATATATACTATATAGTAAGTGGATTATAGTCGCAGTTAAGCCAAGTTTTAGCAATGCTTCTATAGAAATGAGGAAGATTTTCTGGGTGCAACTTTTTCAATTTTAATTTTTAATAGAAGCGCCCTAAGGTAGATATAGGATATAATCAAGCGATTGATCTGATTTCGATATATGTTTTTTATAAAGCTAAAGTCCACAGCTGTATCAAATTTCATCAGTATACCTAAGACCAGCGCTAAGTTTGCTTAGTCAATTTTGATAAATCGAAAAACAATCAAAGCTTAAATTAACTCAGAGATAAAAAGAGATTCAAAGATCATAAGGAATTACTATATATATATAGATAGACTCTCCTCCAAGTCGTCTCCCATTTAGTGTTAAAATTGTTATACCCTTTGTAAGCGTATTAAAGGCAAAAGTTGATGGCAACATCGGAGCGTCTGTTGGCGCTGCTGCTGCCTCCAAAGTGATTAAATTGAGCAACCATTAAAATAAATATGGCGACAAATGGCATAAGTGTTCGTCGAAGGCAGCGGAAAAGCTCATTAGGGCGAAAATGTGCAGAGAGCAAAAAAAATGTGAGGAAAAATAAGGAAAATGAGTAGGGAAAACAGAATATTGACTGATACGCTGTGGAAATTTGTGCCAGAGTTTGTCGGCAGCTGTTGGCCTGACAGGATACTGCTTCCTCCCCTCCTCCTTCGCCCTGTTACTTCTAACTTCTTGACTAACTTTTGAGGTGAAATGAGTAGCTTTTTTTTGTTGGTATTTCAATAACGTGGCTAATTGAATTCAAATTAGCTGACTAATCGACTGGCCCTATGCAAATGATTTAGTCAAGCGTCACGTGCACCTTCACGTTATGACAGCCAAAGGACCAGCAAACTGACAACAGCTACTTCAGCGACACTTAACAGGGCCAACAACTTGTAGACTTGACGGTAAGACACCCTTTTAAAGCAGAGAGACTCAATCGAGTACCTGCATTTAAGTCGAAATCTATAAAACTTGACTCCTTTTTACCTCTTAAAGGAGAGACTGAATCTTATACTTCCTTTTGGTTCTAAATCTGTCAGCAATCTATATACAAAAGTTCTCCTATAGATCCTTAACATGTTTAGCTCCATTCCTAGTTTTGTTATACCCCTTGATTCGCTTTCCTTGTTACAGGGTATTTGAACTGCACTTGTCGGCTAGCTGAACCGCAAGAGTAGCACCCGCAGAAGTAGCAGCCAGGGACATAGTCTTCGCCTCAGACATTGTCCACTTGGACTTTGGCTATGAGTGTTTCAGGTGTTGGCCAAAATGTCATTGTGAGTGGTGCTGAGTGGGGGGTGGTCTTATGGGGTGACTGTTGCTGAGTGGGTGGTCTGGCAATCATACTAAAAGCACTACCTGACGCTCTAGTAGTTGTTGCTCTCTCTCCCCTCTGTGACTGTCAAGTGCCTGGGCTATTTGTTGTTTGTTATTGCCCAACCGAACTCCTGGTATGCCCAGTCCTGCTGTGCCGTAGCCTCTGGGTCCGTTTCTCCGGCGCATTGGAGGACAGTAAATCTTTCCGCACACTTTAGCAATTTATACATAACCGCCGGCATTTATTGTCACATTTAGCTCTGAGTTCACGGCGTCACGTCTGCTATTTACATTTTGTCATCACAACAACAGTAACAACAAATCTAAATGGAAGCTGGAGCAGGAGTATGAAAGGGAAGCGGGGTTGAAGTAAGTTGCTCCTTTTACAAAATGTCAACCATTTCTCTAGCCCGATGCCGCACCCGATAGAGTCATCTCATTTGCGGCCCGCGGCTGTCCGTCCAAGTTTTGCGACCAAGTGTCACGTTGCAGACTTATTAGCGTGTCTACTATACAATTTTTTCTTCCCATTTCCATTTCCTTCCCCCTCCATATCTCATCTACTCTTTACTTTTTTGCCTTTTGCATTATGCCAAGTTCCACGTAGATAAAATGAGTATGAAAGAAAGCAGCGCCCAAAAAACGAAAGAAATGAGATTAAACAAGTTAGAAAGCTTCCAAAAGGAAAAACGAAACAGCTTCGAGATACTCTTTAAGCAAGGGAAAGTGTTTGAAAAAATGCCAGAAACGATGAGACTCTTATGCTAAAGCTGGGCAAAAGCAGTTTTTAAGTGTGCTACTAATAGAGAGAGAAGTCTATTGGGCTGCCATCGAAAGAGGTTAAAAAGATCCAAAGGAGAGAAAAACCACTTTGACTTTCTTCAGAAAGGAAAGGACATCAATTTCATCTAATAAGCTGATATATATACCCTCAATTCAGCTCTCGAGTACAGGGTATAATTATGTTCTGGGCGCATTTGTGAGTGTAATGTGAGAAATGCTTTCAAATAAATAAACGAGTGTTTCCTAAACTTTCCTTCTCCATCTCTCTTTCATCTCGCTCGCACTTGTCATTTGCATGTCGCATTTAAATTTGCATTTGTCAGCCGCGTGGAGCATGCAAAACTGTCGCCTTAGACGAGTTAGTTAGTTAGTTTGACAGCAATGTGGGCGTCTTAAATATTTATCATATTACGCATACGCACCGTGTTTGCACGCCTACAATTGAGCTCCCTACCATTGGTATCCTGGGAACGTACTCACAACGTCCTGGCTGCCAGATGATTTATGCTTATTAAAGCTGAACAAATAATACTGAAAACCGAAAAGCAAAGCAAATTCTCAAATACTCAAATACCGCCTCGCATCCCCTTTTCGTTCGTTTTCTCACTCTCAAACTTGATGAATAACAGCCATAATGACGCTTCATTATGCTCGACTAATTGTGGGCAGTCCTGAGTCGTTTGTAAAAGTCAATTATCATCGCATTGAATACACAAGAAATCATCATCTCGTCCAGCTAGCCAGCTAGCTAGCCAGGCAGCTAGACCAGACCGGCCAATTGCCAGGATTCATGGGTGAGCTGAGAGAGACACAGCTGAAACAGAAAGCCGAGTGCCATAAATTAGTGTCGATGATCGCCTGAAGTTTTGGCAAAACAATTGATTATTCCAACCATATAGTAGATATACTTGTACGTATATATATAAAACCATTTATCAAAATCACACGCTATGCGCTCTGGTCAAAGGCAGATGTCACATTTAATTGGGTTTTCACAGGCGTTTGCACCGTAATAAGCTATTAAATAAACGAAAGTCCAAAGCCAAAATCAACGCATTGAAACATCATTGAGCCGACAAACCCACGCACACACACACACACGCACACCCACAACACAGATATATACAAAGGCAAACACAGTGAAACATGTACACCCTCGCTGTTCGCACATAAATAACACGAGAACTTCCGTTTGCCATAAAACTGATGCGCGCGACAAAGCGAAATGGCGCCCAGCAATGGCGGGCGCTGTTTCCGCTGTTCGGCGACGACAGACGACAAGGCGATCGGCAGAGCACCAACAACAGCAGCAACATAAACAGCACCAATAACAACAACAACGACACTTGCGACTCCTAAAGATGCCAGCCTCAATCGTAAATTTCAATCAACACCGGCCAACTGAAACCTATACCGAAATACCAATGACAAACAGGACCAACAGGACTGTGAAGTACAGCTGCCCTGCCGCCAACCCACTTCCTCTCTCTCTCTCTCTGCCTCCCTTTTGTTACTTTTATTCTCCCAAGCAGCGGCTACAATATGACAGGCTCCTAGTATTTATGCCCCTGGCACGCCCATTCGTCGGCGGCAGCGGCGACTTAACTCATGTTTTATTGCTGCAAATCCCATTTTTGAGCCTGAATGCTGACAATAAAAGTCATACAGCTACCATTCCTATAACTCCCTCTACCAACCCATTCACTCCTTCCTACAATTGGGCTCCCCTTATCCCATTATTGTGTGTGTTGATAGCTTTGCTTCATTGCCAACTGAAAATTTGTCGTTGAAAGTGTTTATGACCCAATGACACTGGCTGAAAGTGATAAAGTAAAGGTGCAAGATTATAGCAGAAGCGATTTATGTACCTGATTGGGTTTAAAGCTCATTCAATTAATGCCAGTAATGCTGTAAAATCAAGAGTTCTAATCAGATCTTAAAGAAAATATTCATCTACTCACAATAAAGCTGCTTCATGCAGTATCCTTGCCAACTCGTGTCATTTTGACTACTTGATAGCTGTCGATGAATTGTATTTTTTGGATGACTATTCCTTAACAAGTTGTTGCAAGTTGTTTAGCGGCCAAGAGTGATGGCGGCGAGGCGGGGGTTGAAGTGGTTGGAATGTGTAGCAATATACTCGTAAATCATTTAAACTTCACTCGTAAAATGTCAGCCACAAGAGCGACCGTCGAAAATTTGAGCCGCAAGTTTCGCTGATGGCCAAGTAAAGTCAATAAGCCAAATGTATGTATGTGTGTGTGTGTGTGTGTCCTTGTTTGTGTGTATTTGTATGTGCTTGCCGAAGGCAGTGTCCTGCCTGTTGGCACTCATCTTCATGGCTGTCGCCGGTTTGCCATAATAGTGGTTGTCGTTGTTGTCTGTTGCCACGGCTGAGCAGGTTAATCGAAAAACTTTTACCAAATAATTTGAGAATGTTCAAATTGCCATTTAAATCGCAACGCAACCGCAAGAACAACGCGCAACAAAGAGAGCAAAAATCCTAATTTAAAGATCAGTATTTAACTTTTTGACTAATTGGTCTCGATGCCACGCTTTAAGATGGCGGCTTTAAGATTTTCAAGCGCAAAACAAAGCAAAATGCACAATGTGAAATCTTAACAGAAAGTATTACAGGGCTTGGGCATGCTGGTCACACTGAACGAGGAGCAGTTTGGCAAGGTATCGATAATTTAAAAGAAGAAGCGTGCGATCAGCGTTGTGAATTTAAAACTCAATTTAATTAAGCAAATAGTTTTGAAGCACAATTAAAATAATTATATAATAATAATAATATATGTATATATATTTTTCATTGTGTTAATAAACCTTTTATTTTCACTGCAGTTCTATTCTGTGTCCTTTGCGGATTTGAAAAGATTTCAAACCAACCAATTTCGAAACTCATTTGTAACCATTTGTTTTGCCCGTGGAGCAGTAATAAAACGAAATAACCAAAAATTAAATCAACTTAATTTACGCATATCAATAACACATTAATTTAATTGAAAATTTGTACTCCAGTCTGCACTCTCACTCCCTTTTGCACACCCTTTCTCTGTCTCTCCCTCTACACCCCAGGGATTGCAATTTAATGAAGAAGAAGCACAAATCAGCTGATTACAAATAATGAGAAACGCACCGCAAAACATGCACATAAAATTGAAATTGCAATTGAAATTACAATGTGAAATTGTTGCTAATGTAATGGATAAATATTGTACGTTGAACTACGTGTTTTTCTCTCTATATATATAGCATATAGTACGTGTACACTGTGTAGTATAAACTGGTTTTACATTTGATTTTATAATTTAATCGAATCGAGTGTCATAATACATGAATAACGTTTTAGTGCACATTTTCGAATGGTTGTCAATTAGAGCAATGAAATTTTCTCATTTTATAATTCATTTATAACCAAAATTAGCTAGTTTTAATATCATTTACAAACTTGATCTTTAAAAAGTGCACATTTAATCTGAAACTCTTTAATTACATTCATTCCATGCGTTTATTTAATTTTACACATTGGGTAGTTAATTAAATTATTGTTAATTAACGCACTGGTATTTAAATCAACAACAGCGGAAAACAAGTGAAGAAGCAGTTTTTAAAGTGCTCGACTGGGAGATACCCTTTAATCAGGTGTGATATATCATAGAATATCACAAAAAGATGTTAATTCAGAGAGAAGTTCAGATAAATTCGAGACTATACTACATACTGTACATTATCAATACTATATAGATTCTATATATATTCATTTCTATACTATAAGTACTATACATACAGACTCCAAGACTTCAAGTAAATCAGAACAAGACAAAAGATAGAAGACATGAGAAGGAAATATATTTCTAAAGCAGGAATTTTTAGTTTAATATCTAAAACAGAAAGGCTTTCATATAGACAGATATCATTGCCTCAACTCGATGGACGATATTGATTCAGACTATATATACTCTATAAAGTGAAAGTATGCTCTATACACATTCGCACACAATTGTTTTTGTGTTTTTTCTTTTAAAAGCTATTTTACGCACATGTCGCTTGTTTAATCAATTAGCATTAATTACAACTTGAAGTAAATAATTGAAAATATTGAAATAAATTGAATGAAACAAAAGGGCCGAATTAATATTGACGCACATTGTAAATAAGGGAACAACATTTTTTACTTTTCATTAAGCTCTAGATAAAACACTGAATACTTCACAGCTTTCGAATTTATTATGTAAATTATCTATTTTATTATTTTTTGTCTGCTGCTCGCAAAAGAAAACTTGTAAAAATATTATTATCAATTTTTTGATGTGAACTTCAGAATGTGTGGAAGTCTATATAAATTTATATAAAAGCCTTAACTGAAATATATATACTATATATGGGACATATATCAGTTGACCAAGTGGTTACTCTCTCTCTCTCTCTGTGTGTGTGTGTGTATGGGCATATAAACATTTATACTCTTAAGGTCCATATAGTACACTCGGCCTTCAGTTGACCTTTTTTTTTTGATATATTTTATTGGCAAACAAAATTTTTAGCTGCCACTAAAATGAGTTAGGACGTTCCGAGGAAAAACCCCCAGAATTCAGGCTTATTGTTTGTAACGCAGGCAGACAGTAAAGGTTTTTATATGCCAACATGAATGCAGTATGTATATCCGAATTACTGTGGGACAGTTTGTCATAAAATCCTAAATAACAAAATATGAATACTAAAACCGAATTGTAAATGCACTTAACCAAACGAGAAGCCTATATAAAGCATCTGCTTGACATTATGTTATCTGGATGATCACATAACGAATGGACCTTTGTTTATACTCTTTTTGTGCACATATCAACAATTTACAGCAATGGCAGCTCACAAATATTTTTACGAATTCCGTTTGTAACCCTTGCAAAACGAGCAGCACATAAAAATGTACTGAATAACTCCTATTATATTATTTATAAATCAAAATCACGCACCGCAATTTCATATGTGACGCTATATAATCTCAAATATCGCACACACACACACACACACACGCATACACACATAGCCAAGCACACATACACACACAGCAAGTCTCTGTTCATTTTCAGATAAATTCATTCATTTTCATTTGAGTCAAATTTCCGTTTGCTTTTCCGCACGTGCTTTGCCTCATATTTCTGGCCCTCTGATTGATATATATAATATTATATTATATATATTATATTTGACCGGAAACTCATGCCAGCCAGACGGGAGAGGGCCATGGTGCGTATACGCAATATTGGCTTCATGCGAATAGTTTGCGCCTAAGTATGGCAAATACCTATTATTCTAGTTGGCAAACAACTCGACGTCTCTGTGGATGATGATTAAGGCCTAAAGCTCTAATTAATTATCACAGAATGACAATGCATTAATGTTGATGGCTACAGTGCAGCTCACAGGAATAGGAACACCAATAAATTTCATTCAAATTTTTGATCAAATGGCGAGTACCTAGTAAAGTTTTAATAATTGAAATTGATCAAGCAGTTTTCTGTAGTATATTGTAGAATATACCTAATTAAGACTCGATCGAGTCATATTCCTTTTCCTTTCTCCCACTCCTAAAACCAGAAGCTGCTTCTATGCAAATGACGCGCATTGTAAGCTATACACGCCGCACTTTAAGCCTTCAAAAGGAGCTGCCGCAGAACAAATGTGGTTTCTATTTGGGCTAAAACGAAGCCTCATACAGGGTAACTTATTGTGTAGCATTGAACAAGGGGTTTTCACTCTCAGTTGACAGTTTTTTGCATATTACAAAAAGTGTTTAAAATATGTGCAAAATAATATTTGGAAGCGCGTGAATGTAGAATGTAAATCAAAATAAATAAATTGCTAAATCATGAAACTAATTGAAATGTCATGCAGCTTCCCAGCTGTTGACAGGCTTTGTTAGCAGCCAACAGGACACACACTATACACACAGGATACACACGCAGGACACACTCAATACGTGCCGTGTGCTAATGAAATTACAAATTTACGCATTCTATGTATGTGTGTGTACTTATGGTATGTGTACATATTTGTATGGGCTGCATTGTTGACAGCTGAGATTGCAAGTATTTATCGTCGTATGACGCTGTTGCACATCAGCTTGAAATCGAGCATGTCCTTAATATCCTGCCCAGTGCATTTACTTATGCTGCTTTTGTGTTGTTTTTCTTTATTTTCTCTTTTTGGCTTGGCCTCACAGTTGTCGCTTTCGTTTCCGCAATTCGCAATCCCGAATCCGGATCTGACTCTGAATCCGAGAATCCTGAATCCCGAAAACGTTTGGTCATTTTTCATTTGGCAACAGCCACGCGCCATTTTCGCAGCCATTGGCTAAAAGGGAAATCGAAATTAAACTGTCCAAAGGCTGCAGCTGAAATTTACGACCTTTTCGTGCTAAGCGACCAGACCAGAGCAGCTCCAGTCTCTGTCTCCACATTTCCCAATCCCAGCCAAATTGTCTATGTGTGTGTGTGTGTGTGTGTATCCTTTCATTTGCCCGCAAAACATCCGACCCAGTGAAATGACTTTGTGGCTGACTTTACATAACGTGCAGCGAGAGCAAAGGCAAAGAAAACCAGCAGGAGCAGGAGCAGGAGCGGAGCCAATGGCCAGTTGGTCCGCTTGTCCTTTGGGTCGTGTGGTCCAGCGTTTAATCCTTGCCAGGATTTGCATTGCTGCATTGGTTGCCCTCTTGATTTTTGGCCACTCATCGTTTGTGGCCGCATGAATGTTAAATGCGCATTTGTTTTCCGGCATACCAAAAGCCATGATTATTTTATTGAGCAGCTGCATCCTGCATCCCAACCAGAATTTCACTTTCTCTCTTTCTATTCCAGCGTATTTCCTTTAAAGGAAATTGTATTTTCTGCATTTCCATCTAAACACATTTAAATTATCCTACGTCTTGGCAATGACATACATTTTCCTCATCTTCTGACTCAAACACTGCGCAATTTCTTTGTAAAGAAAGTTTCGCGGCCAAAATAATAATCCCAAACCCGTAGTCCAACCACCCACAGCTGTCGTCCCTGCAACTAAGGGAGGGACTGGGGGGAGGGGAAATTTGTAGAAAAAATTATTTTCTTTCGAATGCAGGCAAAAATCTCAACTAGCTGAAGTTATCTCTGCTCGACTATTCAGTTTTTTCCACACATAGACAAATATTTCTATGGGATTGAGTTGAGTTAAGAGCGAGGTGCGCTCGAAGACTATATGGAAAGTTGACAGACCTAAGAAGTCTTGAATATACGATATAATAGGATCTTTAAGAAGTCTGGGATATCTTTTTTGTAGACGAGTTTCATTTAAATGTAAATAAATGAGTTTTCTTATCATAAATTACATTTTCTAAAGGAAGAATTTCTAACGATTGATTGGAGATATATAAATATATCAAAGACATGCCATAGATCTGTTCAGTTATATAGTAAAATTGATTTATTTTGAATTTAAAACTATTCTGAAAGTAATACCTGTGCATCTTTTACAATCTTCCAACCGTAGAAACTATAACAAATTGTTTACTAGATTTCTGGATTGTGTAGACTGAACTTAAAGCGGAGTTTATACATTTCAGACATCTGGCGAATTATTTTAACTCCTAGCTAATGTCATACGAAAGATCTTATATATAAATCAAAGACTAGATCTTAAAGTAGTTAAGATATCTGAAGTCATTTATCTGCAGCTCATGCATATTTTGATAGAGAAACTCAAACTCTTCGTACACTCTATGCAAATTGCATTCGTCTGAATTTCATAGACAGATACTCGTTTATATTCTATATTCTAAAACAGGTGGAGTACCTGTACAACACACACACACACACAAATACACACACATCTGTGTGTTACCCCACTGACTCTCGAGTGTTTGCTGGCAACTGTTCGCTTCGTTGCACGCACAAATTGCCACTCGAACGGCCGAGTTACCGTTACCCTAAACCAAACACCCACACACACACACACACATACACACAACAGACAAGAAACACACACAGCTACAATGAGTGTGTATACATTTGACAAGTCTCATATCTCATGTAAATAACACGAAGCACAATAAAATATGTTTTTTTATTAAAACTACTTTCATCTACTTGGGCGACAAATTGCAAGTCATGCAAGGAATCCAAAGGAATCTCAAGGCGATGCCTCATCCAAAAGTCAAACACAGCTACTGCCAGTGTATATATTGTATTATACATGTATATATTCTGACCACGGGCAAGAGCAAAACAAATAAGAACATCCTCAAGAACGGATCACAGTGCAATATGAGTCAAAAATGAAAACTGATTGCAAAAAATATACACAGAAACTACGAATTTTATTAAAAAATACCTTTGATTCATATCAAAGCACGTTTTATTCTTGTTAAGAGCACTTCAAAGAGTCTATATTTGGTTTATTTAGCCAGGCTATTGAACTGAGCTTCCATTTGACATTTCAACTGCGCTTCAATCAATACACAAAACATTCCAACAATATAAAATCATTTAACTGGATAATTTCTAAATTTCATTTCAATAATATTATAAAAATTGAGGAAACATATTTTGAAATGAATTAAATATGTACAGAAATTATTAAAGTCGAAGATTAAATACTCTATTATGAATAGAGAAAGAACTAAAGCTATGATATTTATTTTACTTAATTTTTTATATTATTTATTTTTTTTTACTAATTTAATTTATTTTATTGAATTATTTATTTTATGTATTTTATTTATTTTATGTATTTTATTTATTTTATTTTATTTTATTTATTTTATGAATTTTATTTATATTATTTATTTTATTTATTTTAATTATTTTATATATTTTATATATTTTATTTATTTTATTTATTTTATTTATTTTATTTATTTTATTTATTTTATTTATTTTATTTATTTTATGAATTTTATTTATATTATTTATATTATTTATTTTAATTATTATTTATTTTAATTATTATTTATTTTATTTATTTTATTTACCATTCTATATCTTTACCATTCTATATCTTAGGCTGAATACACCCATAGAAATTTATAAAAGAGAAACTAATCAAACAATATATAAGAAAGAGTAAAAGAGGTTGACCATTATTCTTATAGAAAGAACTGGCATATCCTTTGCAAGAGTATAAGAAAATTGGAAAACAATTCAAAGTTGAAAGAAAGATTTGTTAGGCACAGCTGCAGAAGGAGAATAAATCGGAAATTATCACAGCTCGATGGATTTTTGTACGAATCATAAAACAGAAATTGGCATGTTGCAAGGCAGCAATTGACAAACTTCTCATCACATATGCTGCACACACACAACACACAACAAATGCAGCAACAAGAATTTCAATTGCAATTTAGACTGTTAAAACAAAGAGGGTAGACAGAAAGAGAGAGAGGGAAGTTAGAGAAGTACGATAGAGCCATAAATAGAACCACAGGAAGTGAGATGCACATGATATTTATTACTGGCAACGCCTGCTGGAAAACTTTTGGACACATCAAAATGAAGCTGAAGATGTAACAAACAATTTAGAGTAAAAGGCAATACCAAAAATTATTGTCAACAATCTTTCTGTCTCGCTTTCTTGCACATACTGTCTCTTTGTCTTTTGGCCAGAACTAAAAATTGTTTGCAAAAACTGCTAAAAACTGTAATTGCAAAAATTTTTCGTCAAATTGCGACAGATGCTGAATGTAAAAACAAAAGTTCCGGAAACTCTCCGGACCCAAAAATTGTGGGCTATTTCCTCTCTGATTGAAATGTTCTCACATCGGATACGAGTACGTGCAGTGTCTAAAAGTGACAACAAACTACTGCAACAATAAAACTAAACAAAAGTTGCAACATAATGCCCCAAGGCTCTATAAATAATCCCACCCCCTCATCAAACACACCCACACACAAACAAAAAGAAATACTTTTATTTATACAGAGAAAATAATGCTCTAAGCGAGACACGAGTACTCGAGCACAACTCAAAGGAACTTAACTTAATCAATGAGAGATTAAACTTTTGCATTGAGGCAATGTCAAAGCATCAATTTGTCAGCTAGCCCCAAACAAACTGGGCCAACGGTTGGGCTAAAAGCAATCACAGTGACAACGCCAACAACAACAACAGCAACAACAATAGGCACAACTCAATTGTATTGTGTGCACAAATTATGAAAATCTCCTGCCCCCAAAATCAGAAAGAAGACTAAGGGAAGAGCTGGGCGGGTGTTGGGGGCTGCGGGGGGAAGCAAAGGCAACATTGAGGGACATTTTGTCATTTTGACATATTTTAATGCGAATTTATAATACACAGGCCCGAAAAACATCCTGTCACGACTCAAAGCTCTGCCTGCCTTCCACTTTTTTCCTTTCACTTCCACTTCCTGCCACGCCTCCCTTTTGTTGCTCCCTTCGTGGGACGTCAGCACTTGAGCTGCTGCCTGAGGGCGTTGACAGTTGGTCAACTTCAGTTTGTATGGGAGTCGAATTGTGTCGACCCTTTTACTTAGCCACCTTTAACCAAAATTTATTGTTAAACTCCCCAAGCGACCCGAAATCCCAGTAAATTTAATAAATAAGTGAAGATTTTCACTTCTGCCGATGTTGTTGCTGCTGTTGTTGTTGTTGTTGTTGTTGTTGTTGTTGTTGTTGTTGTTGTTGCTGTGGTATACCTCAATCAAAACATGTCGCATACAATGGCAAGCAGCCCCAATGCGCCGTCTATCAACAGTGTCTTCAATAATTTTTCACATATATCTGCTCACACACACCCACACACACACACACACACACTTTACGTAGTGTCACACTGTCATGTTATATTCCCGTTAGGCACGCTGTCTTAGCACAAAGGGACAAAATTGGATATAAGAAATACACGCATATCACAAATAAAATAAAAAAATAACTTCTCTATGTTGATAAAGTGGAATAAAAATTGAAGCAAGAAACAATTTCAAGACGAATCGCTGATACACTTACTGAAAATTGTAGAAGGTTCGCTAAGTATTTCATATAAAACACTTTTAAGCCAAAATCTATGCCAATAGGTAACGTTTTCAGCGTTTAATTACTTAAGTAATTATAGAAGTAATTAAACAGGGAAAATAAAGAATTAGAGATAATAAAAGTAATTGGAAAATGTGAAAAAACTAAAAAAAATTATATTTTTACGAAAATTAAAGCATTAATCCAAGTAATGAAAATAAAAATATATAATTACTCAAGTAATTAATATGGTAATTACCTTTCAGAGGTAATAAACCCTATTAAATTGGCTATAATTGAGGAACTTTAATTACTTAAATCACAATTTAGTTAATTGTAGTAAATATCATAGTAATTAATGGTAATTATCTCAAGCATTTGGTAATTTTTATAGGAATTAATGGTAATTATCCTTAGAATTTTCTAATTTTTATAGTAATTAATGGTAATTATCCTTAGTATCTGGTAATTTTAATAGTAATTAGTGGTAATTAGCGTTAGTATTTACTAATTATAATAGTAATTCAACATATTGTAGCTCTTTCTAGTTGAACTTATCTGTAAGCAGTTCATCAAGTAGCTCAAATCCTTTGAAATGATGGATAGAGTATAGCCAAGAAATGGCTTCAAGTGTCATTTATTTGTCGACGCAACCTTAAAAACTTACACCCAAGCAGCGCTTGACAAAAGTGTTGTGCGTGTGTGCGGGGTGTTGTGTGTGGCGTGTGCGGGGTGTGTGAATTGTGTCTGCCAAAAGGCAAAATAATGCATATAAAATGGAAAATCAGCATAAGATTCTAGCCTGGCCTTAACTGGCGCACAGCTAGAAATGCTGTTAACTTATTCAATTTTTCTTTCCTTCTTTTTTGAGTGTGTGTTTGTGTGTGTGTGTGTGTGTGTGTCCTTGACACAAGCACAATATAGAGAAATATATGCTATAGTCTAGAAATGTACTCTATAGAGTATGTAAAATATCGAAATTGATTTGACAAATATTTTTCCTGGCGTTTATTACATTTTTTGTCGCCAGCGAACTGGCGTTTTGAACCCAAATGCTGGCAAGGATTACGTCTGCTATGGCAACAATTTCAATATGCTAAAAGTGACACACACACACACGCACACACACACACAGTTGCATGCCAATAAGCTGACTTGAATGGCACATGAGAATGAAACATGTGGAGAGTTCGCAAGTGAATGCGGTTGTTGCAACAGAATTCCAACGAAGTTCAGAAGCTATACTCAATGGGGACTGTGGGTGTTGGTATAAATGGTTGCGTTTAACACATTGGCACTTGTTGCATGCCACACACACCCACACACACACATAGAAAATTCCATTACATGCATTATATAAATCAATATGGAAATCAAAGCGATGCTAACAAAACCAAAGTTGCCAAGCACGCGCGAGTTTTCTGCATGTGACTGTGCCTGGGTGTGTGTTTGGGTGTGTGTGTGAGTGTGTGCACCCACCACAATGGCAACTTCAAACTATAGTAGCAAAAACGATACCCTCCAACTGCAATAATTTAGATTAAAAGTAACTAAAAGAAACTGAAACGAGATTTCTATATGCAGAAGACCCCAATTAAGGTCAGATTCGATTGAAGGATTTGCACTAGAAGTATACGAAGGACATCCGTTTGGTATATGTATAACTTACAGGGTATCTTAATACGCTGATATAATCTGATTGTGGTGCAGCAGCGCTCGGCTTAATCGTCTCTTTTGGCTTTTATAATTCTCGCATTTGAACTTTAATGCATTTAGCTGATGGCATACAAAAGGCTAACAGACAAGGACAACAAGGACTATCGACGAGTGCTCTTTTAAGCCAAAGCTGTTTGTATTTCCATTGCATAAACTGTATGTGTGTGCTTGTGTGTGTTTGTGCATTAGCAGATTGGCAAAGAATACAATTGATAAATAGCATTTGCATGAAGTGGCCAAATAAAAGAAAGTCCTTGGAGAGCCAAAGCCAAAGCCAAAGCTGGCGCTAGAGCCATAAAATGCCAAAGGACAATAAACGAGTAGAGAGCAAAGACCAAAATCCTGCTCCATAAAAAGAGCATCAATTGTGGACTAACAGCAAAAGCCAAAGTCAGCCACTAATTGTTGCATTAAAGCTACTTGCAGCAACCAGCACAAAGCGCACAACAAGAAAAGACTGGGTGGACCTCTGTGTGTGTGTGTGTGTGTGTGTGTGTTTGTGTGGTGTTGTGGCTAAAGTTGATACACGTGCGGATACGTACAGGTGATTAACCAGATTTGCAAAGCTGAGCAAAAAAGGTGCACAGGGCAAATAAACGCTTCGAGTGAAAGCTCTGGCGCACGTGACGTATGCGCAATATTAAGTGGATGCCTTAGATACTGGGGTTAGAAAGGGATACCTAGTTTTAACTTTAGTAAACTTCTTAAGTTTATACACAACTTTCGCTCAAAGACCTAATCAATGCAAATAAACAGAGCAAAGTTGAGAGAGAGCATTTTTATTTCCAAGGAACGTCAGCATAAAATTATAAAAGCGTTAAACATATTTTCATCAAGAGCATTTTCTAAATAGCAAATTGACCTTTAACACTGTAAACTTTGGTAGCAAATTTTGGAAATTGCCAAACTTTACGAAATTAATTAAAATCTCCATCAATGCCTGGATAAAACCATAACAAAAACTAATATTTGACAATTGCCAATAATCGCAACAGCAGCCGCATGTACGACGAGTATTGCCACACACACACACACACAAAACACAACAGTCCACACAAAGTATGGCTGAACAACCAATAAAAACAACAACACACACACACACACAAGCAACAACAACAACAAGGAGCAAGAGCGCAACAATTAAAACAAATCGAAAGCGCAATGTAAAATTTTCATGTTTTAGATTCATTTTTTTTTTACTACCAGCGGGTAGTACCAGTCAAACAATGAATGCATGCAAATTGCTCTAGTTGCGCTGTGTGTGTGTGTGTGTGTTGTGTGTAAATTTTGTTGCTTGTTTTTTGCGCTTTTGGGTGTAAGGACAAAGTTTTATCGAACAATTGCCGCCGTGAACAAAATTCAATTGAAAACTCAAAGGTCACAAAATTTATGCAATACATAACGGTATTCTGCATATGCTGTGTGTGTTTTTGTGTGTGTGTGTGTGTATGAGGAGTGTGTGTGGGTCGACAGTTGGAACGTTGTCCAGTGGATTGTTGTTTGATTGAAAATGTAATTGAAAGGCAGCAGCAGCCGTAAAAAAAACTGCACATAAAATAATAAAATCCTATAAACAGCAAAAAAGGCATGCACGACTAGCAAATACCCTGCTTTAAGTCGTGAGAGTTGAGCAAAATATGTTAGGTATATCTATTTGTATAACTTATAAGCCCAAACTTTACCTTCAGATAAAGTTTTTTAAGGCAAAAGCATATCCCGAACCTATCATACCCTTTCCCCTCTTATAACGCAGGGTATAGGGTATTAATATGCATGTTGCAATGTATTTAGCAACTTTGACAAACCTGGCAACACTAATAAAACATTATAATTATTATTTCAATACAATTATCCTTGACATCTGCGCAAAAATTAATTTAAAGCTCAAGAATTAAGCAGGAATTTGGTTGAATTAAAGTATATATATATATATATATCAAATAAAGGACATTAATATTTAATTGAATCGCCCAGAGAAAGTATATAAAAGGCGCAACGTGTGGCCAGGATTTAAAAAAGGACTCGTAATTTTTCACTTTGGCTTACAAGTCCTTTTTGCGCCTCGAGGCCAGCTTGACCCAAAGAATCGGCTTATGGTGACAACTTTAAATCAAGTAAAAGATGCCTTAAACATAGACAAGCCACCTGTAAGAAGAATGGACTCGGCACAAGGACATCGCAGGATTGAGGACTCAGGACTCAGGACTCAGCACCCACAGCCTAAAGTATTCAATTCCATAAACACTTGTTCACGCAGATCACGCGGCCATCGTAAGCCAGCGAGCGGCTTGGGTGAAACTTCATCAACAGAAATTGTGAATTCCATACAAATAGTTTGACAAACTTGCCCCGAACTTGTGGCAAGCACTAGCAGGGGAGGGGTAGGGTAGCTGTGTGCGGCAAAAAGCGCAAATGAAAGAAGTTTGCGGTAGGAATTGAGGCAAAGCCAACGTTAGGCCGGAAATGCCAAAGCAGCAGACATAAAAGAAATCTTATAAATCCACAGCAACACGATATACATATATATATATATATATATATATAGTATATATAATATATAGCATATCCATCTATATATGTACTACACCATTTAGAGCGTGTGTGTGTGCGGGTGTGCGTGTGTGTAGTATTCATGTTAAGACAAAAGAATCTGTAAGCCCAAATAGAAGATTTAAACGCGAATTGTTGTGTGTTGTGGTTAATACCTTAAGCCAGGATATACGCAAAGTCCTTTAGCTTCATCGAATGGCAGAAATAACAGTAAAAATTTGGAATAATCTTAACTAATATCTATCAGATAGCAGTTTGCTATAGCAAGTCCTGAAGTAAAGGCGAGATGCACTGCTCAGAATTCCGGAGGAAGTTCTCAACAGAGAAAGTTCCCAACACCAAAACTACATACCCTATCATCATATACCCTAACATAACTACCCTATAAGCGATATATACAACTCCTGCTAACATCCTACGATTAAACAGGGTATCATATGTTCAATCCCCATTTGGTTATACTTCAGTTTTGAGCTCTGTTTTCTTTTGGCGCCTACTATTTGGTCACGTAGCCAGTGTGTGCTTATTATGAATGTGGTGAAATATAGGAGTACATACCTATAAAGCACATAATATACATATGTTCTCTATATGTTTGAGTATGGCTATGAGCAGCGCGTGCGGCATATTATCCTTGGTTGCCCAGGGTGTTCCCTGGTCTCGGCTCCAAGTTAACATCAAATGCGTTGACGCGTCGCGGCGGCTCTATAGAACTTGAGGCACTTTTCGACTATGACCAGGACCACATAATGAAACCCAAACCCTAAAACTAGCACAGGCACACACAGTCTGGAGCAGGCTGGAAAACTTTCATGTCCGAAACTGGCCGGGAATACTTGGTTTAGCTGCAAATAGTAGGCGCGTGCGGACGCAGAGACTCGAAAGTTGGAGAAAAGTTGTTTGGGTTCGGTTTTGGTTTTGGTTTTGGTTTCGACTTTTATTTTTTGTTCTGACATTATCCCAAAGCAATTGATTGTCAACATCCAAAAGGGAATTGAACTTTTGGCTAAAACAGGAAGTTTGTGTCTGGGCCCCCTCCCCCGCCTGTCTCGTTGTCTACCATCAAATGCCCATCGAGAGAGATTTTAAGTTGAATTAGCGGTTAGATTAAAGCTTCATCAAATCTAATTGCACATTGGAAACTATTATCGACAACCGAAAATTATATTAGCTCTTTCTATATATATTTATATGTGTGTGATTGTGTGAGTTTAATATCAGTTTTTATCTCTTTTTTGATACAGCTTCTGCTGGCTGCCATTGCTGTGGCACGATTTGGTGGCACTTCGAGGCGGGCAATACACGTATTGGCCTGCGCTGAGACGACGCCGACGCTTCAAAACAATAGATACAGCAGCTATTATGGCAATAGAAACAACAACAAGAACAATGATTTCAGCTACAACAACATTGATGGCATCGCAGATAGTGGAAGGGACAAGAACGTTGACGACAACAATGAGAACTATAACTACAACAAAGCGTTGGCCAAATGGCAGTTGCCACAGCAGAAACTATACGGATATGCCCAGAGCGCATATAGCCAGAAAGAACAGCAACAACTGGGACAACCTGAACAACTACAACAACTGCAACAACAACAACAACAACCGCAACAACAACATTTTGTTGATGATCCAAAGGCAGCTCGCAATGACTTCCTTCTGCAATTGTCAGACATAAATGCGGCTGTGCAAGGTGCAGGCTTGTTTGCAGGCCAGGACAATGGCAACACCAACACGAACAACAACAACAACAACAACAAGGAGAACGAGAACAATGTGTGGCAAGCAAAATCGGAATCAGAGCAACCACTGGACCACGTCGGGAGGAGCAGCTCCATGCAAAGGTACGACACAAACTTCAAACTAAAATTAGCACCAGCAAATTTGCTGTGTGTGTGTGTGTGTGTGTCTGGTTGTGCGTGTGTTGCATGCTCATTGTTGTCACATTCATGCAGCCCGTTGACTTTGCCACACATTCCTCAATGTGTGCCCAAAATGATAGCAACCAGCTGACAATGAGACCTCAGCTTCTGAATCTCTCTGCTTGAGTTCTGCTTTCTGCATATCAACTAAATTCCAATGCAATCCCCACACTGACGTAAGCATTTAAGCTGATTTCCCACCCCCCAGCTACTCCCACCCGCTGTGCTCAGATTTTCTCCTATTTTTTTGGCTTTGTTTGGTAGATCAAGCTTAGAAGGATCAAGCGATTTCTATGCCAAGGATTAGGAAATGCGGGGCCAAAGCAAAAGTCAAAAAATGACAGAAAAAAGAGAAATAAAATTGACGAAGACAAAAGACTAAGAGGCAGTGCTTGCAATTTTCTATAATGGGCTAAGCCGACTACTAAATGCTCTATAGGAGGAGTGTGAAGTTAGCCTCAGGAGTATGAAATAAATCTCTTCCTAAGGACTATGGAATAAATCTCTTCCATATTCCTAAGCCTTACTTCTCATAGCTCACAGCATCTCACATGGCCACCTTGAGAATCCTAGGGGAGATTCTTTAGATTTCATTAGATATGGATATAATATATTATATATAAATCGATAAGAGACTAAGCTAATCATATCCTGGCCTGGTATTTAATATCTTCCCAAAATTCCTTCCAGAATCTGCAACTTTTCTTAGTCAAAAAGTTCTTCTTCAATAATTTAAAACAAAAAAGCTTTTAGTATCTTTTTTCCTTAAAAACTGTTTAAAAGCACATTATAATATTCAGACATAACCCCAGATTTAGTATACTCCAACTCGCTAAGCGATTTTAAAGCTCTTTTATAGACAGAACTATGCCAAATAGTTAACTGAATTGCATTTTCATGCTCTTCCTATTAGATTGAAACAATGCTTTGAGCTGCACATTAGACTTAAAGTATTTATTATTATCATTTTTATGATAGTTTATTTTGTGTACACCCTACCTACACCCTCTGTGCCACCCCTAACCCAGCACTTCCCCCCAGCTAATTTAAAACAAGCGGCCAACTCAACCAATGCAAACACACAAAACAAAGCATTCATTTCTAAACATTTTCACAAACTTTGCGACAAAACTATCAAAGCCGTTGTGTTGCCTGAAGTGCGCTTCAGAATGTGCCCCAGCCCCCAGAAACCCCCCTGCGCCCCTGCGGTGAGTGGTTGCTGTTGGTTGCAGTTGGGTGCAGTCTGATGGTGGTGCAATTTTTGGTGGTGCGGGTTGCCGCTTAGCGTTGAGCATTGACAACGAAAAAGGAAATCCGCTGGCAGCCAACGACAGTCGCGTAACGGCGGTAGCTTTGTGTCCGCCAATGGGCCAACACTAGACCCCATGGTGTTGCAACCATCTCCCACCTCCCACTGCCCCCTCCCTTGGCTCATCCAATCATCCATCGCCGCTTTGCCAGACGAGCAGACAAAGCCCGTACGCGGATGGCAAACGCCGCAAAATGAAAGCTAAAAAATTCATCGGCATTTGCAGCAGTTGAATGCAAAATGATGCGCTTTTGTTAGCCAACTGCAAATAGGAATTTCATAATTGGGAATACTCAACTGAAAGATACCTTGTATACAGATTTTGAATCTAATGTGACACTTTAGAGAAAAGTCTTCTGAATTGCTTCTGAGAGTGGTGTGAAATCTTTTGGGTAGAGCTGAAATATAGCATCGCTTCTTGGTTTAAGCTTTACATAGGAAAGATTCTATCTAAGATAAAGATATATACTATATACTATCATCTATATATGATATATACACCCTATATATACTCATGTTGTATACCAACCATATCTATCATAAGATATCATATCATATAAGCTCATTTAATCAGCTTCTTAAACAAGACTGGATCGCCTGAACTGCTGTTACTGAACACGAATATATATACTATATACACTCAAAGACTCCTTCTGCGTACTGTCACATACACTTGCACAATTTCCATATACCCTTCCTACCCACTTCAGTACAGGGTATCCAAAAAAAAGGATGGGAACTATCTGCCGCTATGCAAATAGCAAACGTCAAATGCGAATTTTTCTATATAGTTTTTTTTTGGCCCGACTTTATATATATGCGATATATATAGTATATTCTAAAAAGCGCATTTTACAGGCGGTTGGAGTCGTTTCCGGCAACGTCGCTAATTCATTGCCAAAGCTTAAATTTCAATGCATATGCAATTGCAGGAACGGAGAAGCTCAGCGCGAGGAGGACTCCAATGACAAATTGGATGATATAGACTTTGAGGGCGAGGAGGATTTTGGTGTGGCGGACAGCACCCTGGACAGACTTGAGGACGAGCTAAGCGAACAGTTGCCCTATGGCATACAGAATGTGCGCAAAAGGCGCGTGCGCAGCGTTATGCCTCCCCCACAGCACAGCAGCGGCGATGGGGTAAGTCAACCAGGAGCTAATCCTTATCAAAATGACTCATAAAATTGAGACATTCTTGCAGGTCACCTACCAATCGCTGTGCCCCACCAAACGTGTTACCATCAAGCTGGAGAACGGTGAGTATCGGCCCAATCACTATGTGGAGGTCACCTGTGCCAACAACTATGCTCCGCTACCCGCAAGGATGCAGAGCTTCGAGAATAACTACCGTGGCAATGAATTGCTCCGTGCCCTACTCAACGAACGTAATGGAGAAAAGCGTGAGGTGGGTATACTTCATATGGGATGATGGACCTATTCTCACCTGTTTTACTCCTTTATCCTTGCAGATTTGTTCAGCCACTGGCTTTTCGTGCATCCAACTTAATCGCACCATACATCTGATCCGTTTGAATGAGGGCAGCGGCTGCTGGGATTCGGAGACACGCACTGTACCCTCGGGCTGTGAGTGTATGTGGCCCAAACATAGCTACGGCGACATTGCCTCCTATCACCAGGCTCAAAAGCGAGTCAGCCCCTCGTTGCGTGGACGTGCAGGTGCAAACATTGATTATACACCAGGTGTAGGCTATCGCCAATTGACACTACGTTCGCGTACACCCAAACCGGTGGCCACAGGAGCTGGAGTACGTAGTCGGCGAGCTGATTTGGATTTCGATAACTTTGAATTATATTAGGCGCACGGACGCCTTGATATCAAAAGCCAATCAATAAATTGGTATCACATTAAATATTGATCATTTAGCACCTAAGTTGAAATCGTAAATTATTTTCTTGCTGTAGTTTAGCAGTATTAAGTACACTTTGTTTAATATAATATTTATTGCAACGATATACATATCCAAATTAAAGACAACGGACTAACAATCGAAAGTAGCTTGAAAGCACAGACTAGAGATGGGCACCACTGGTGGATATCGATTTAGATAGTATCGATCAGCCTGTAAGCCGATTTCTACTGTCACAAGTATCGATCCTTCATAAACGTGCTATCTCATCTCTAGTCGTACTATATTTTTCTGAGGCAGTTGAATGGAGCTAGTGAATGGAACTTTAAACCAATGTCGTTATCATAATCCATTGTGGAGAACTGTTTTAAACCCATGTGTGCACAATACGTATTCCATTTATTTCGTTAATGCTATCGATAGCTTAACATGTCGTATGAAATCCTCGACAGGTCGCCAATTAAGTCATAAATCAACAGGATTATATAGGTAGAAAACACGAAGCTTTGGCAAAAACTATTATATTGAAATTAAGAACATTCTTTAAACAAATTTACAATTATTTCGAGTTATAGTCCTCTTGGGACGATACAAATGCATTCATCAAAGCGTCAGCTTAAAATTGACTTTAAAACATTAATATGCGCAATATGCGCCAACCGTAAATTATTTGGAATGTAATATACGTTTGTTATTTAAGAGTGTCCATCGGATGCTCCGCCGCTTTTTGCAGCACTTTTTCAGCTATGGCTACTATTTGGGTATGCAGTTCCTGCTCGGGTTTGCTGGCATCAAATATATGCCAACAGCTCGGATCCTCTGCGGAAAACCGATCAAATACCTCGCCCACTTTGCGTTGAAATTCCAATTTTTCATAGCTGAAGACATAAAATAAATAAATTACATGCTTTTATAGATTATTGTATAAAGTTTACAAACCGCTCCTCTCCATAGTTGCCACGTGTAGTCAGCTCATCGGGTTTGGCCCTCAGGTAGAAAACAGCATCGGGCTTCAGAAGTCCACGATCGGGTGCACAGCACCAGTCGAAATCGAGTCCCTTGGCGACGGTGTACGCCGCACCAGAATAGGCATAGCGATCGCAAATAAATGTCGTACCAGCAGAAATATGTTTTTTAATGCCGCCTATGCTCTCCCAACGATTTGAGGAGAACAATAAGTGTATAACTTCATCGGACAGCTCTTTAGTGTTGGTCAAGTACGAGTTTATAATCTGGCCAATAGCCGTGGACCGATCCGGAAAATTGATTTCCCTTGTGGGTTTATTTTTTTTCCTGAACCACTCGGCTGTAAGTATTAAACATCTTAGTAATTTTTGTTATAACATCTTAAGGTTTGGCGTGCATTGATCGCATGTTAGCCGTTAAGCCAGAAAAGAAACTCTCTGTTTATTAATCGACCGCGTTTCTTGAATTGTAATCCGCACGAGGTAAACATGTTTCTTACACAGTAGCCGGCATTGCGTTGTTTTTCCGCTACGATCACATCCTTCAAAAACTATGAATGCCCCGCGTTGTACAGCGCTCATTTTACTCATATATGTTATATAAATGTTTTATCTTATTGACTTTGCGTGTTACATGCAATTTTGTGCAAACAAAAAACAACCGGCGACGCACAATGCCAAACGCACTAAATTGCCAGGGCTGCACAAGCACAGATGGCGAAAATGAGTGCACGACAAAAAGCTGACTGCTCTGCACGCGTTTTATATAGCTGCAGCAGTGTTACATGAGATTACTAAATTATTATCATATAATTCTGTAATTTTAAATATAAATTTATTGTATCTATTTATACAATATTATATATTTATTTAGTGTTAGTGTCCAGTTTCATAGCAATGAGAGTGCGCAATTAAGCACTTGGAACTGAGCCAGAACGGAACTGCAGTTCATCAGCTTCATGTATGAACCACGAAACACACACAAACAGACATACACACACATAACACAGAAGCAGAAGCACACGTAAATTATATTTTGTTAAAAACAATTTGAAACACGCAAACAAAATACCGACAAAATTAATACGGCATTAATAGAATAAGTGAATATTGTGTTAAAGCAAAGCATATAATGTGCTGCCAAGAAAGTACGTGTACTTGTGCAATTTGTTAAGGCTTGGTTTTGGCCTGCCTTTTCGGCCCAAAACAAGTAATTCGCGAACAGAGTCACAACGAAGCTGCGATGCGCTGCACTTGAGTAAGCGAGAAGAACGGGATTGCGAAGGTATTGTGCAAGCAAAGAGTGATCAGTAATCAGCAATACCTCAAACTAATACTCACCAATGCCCCGCCAGTCACACATTTCTAACAAATTTTAATCACCAAACAAACGGCAAATGGAATTGCCCATGCCATAAGGCAACAAACATTCATTGATACAAAGACCGCGTGTTTGTCGCGTAGCGCCCGGCAGCAGCAGAACAGCGGCCGCAGCAGTAGCAGAAGCAGCAGCGGCAGCAGAAACCAGGGACAGGCATGCAAAACAACGCTGTTGACTGTCGATAACTGAACGACTGTCTGCGTTATCGCGCAAGGACCGCTAGCTGAAAACTTTTGCAAGTGGGTGGATGTGGTTGCGATGTATGAGTGTGTGTGTGTGTGTGAATGGTGTGAAAAAAAGTGCGTGTAAAATTTGTTTATACTCGAATAATTAGATAACGTTTTAGTCAACTATTAAAATATATTAGCCGGTTTAATCGCTACCTGCAAAGTAAACAAATGAGTGACAGGACAAAGTGCCTAATGCCGTATGGCCTTATAGACAGTGTTAGTTGTTCCACCCATTTTTAGCCGACTAAGGTCTTGCGTACTGCTCGGTGTTATAGTTTGCGGCTCTTGCCTTTGCCTCTGACTCCGTATAGGCAGCATATCTACCGGTAAAAAACTGGATGCCAGTCATCGTTTTCACCTGTGCCTCACCCCTACCCTCAGCCTACGCCCCGGCCGGCAAACACTTCGTCTGAATCCTTTTGATTCTAGATGATATATACTCAGGATCTCAGTTAGTTAACAATTAGCATAGTCACCATGTCGAACAACAATCATCCGCACAGTCATTTAAGTCAGGCACAGGCTAATCCCTCATGGAATCCCCTGCAAGTAAGTATTTGATTGTCATGGCCTTCGCACAACAATTGAAGCTGATCGCCTGACCTAATCTCTGCAGATACCTTCGTATATACCGCGACAGCCTCAATTAGCGCACATGTCCAACGAACGGCCGATGGTGCGCTCCCCACTGGCCTGGCATGCGTCCGCCCAGCCGCCGCCGCCGCCAGAAGCCCTTTACAATTTCATGTCGGCCAATCATAAAAACGTAATTAGCTCAGCAGTTCGTAGATTCGTCGCTAGTTTCAAACAAATCCTCCTTAGCCAAACGCATGCAAAACATTCTCCAGCTCCACCACGCCACCCGTAGTTAGTTCCCAATATCCACTGCTCGCTTTTCTCTTTCTCTTTTATATTTCTGTTTAGATCTTTCAATTTTATGCTTCATGTAGAGTTGATTTATTTGGTATGAATATCTTTTACTAATTGTATCGCCTTGCAGCTGGATCATCATCATCAAATGAATCCCTTGCTGGCACCGCCATACACTGGAACATTACCTTTCGACTCCATGGATTTGTCGCTGCAATCAAGCCGCAGCGCTGCGCCGACGCTCAACAAATCTGGCCAACAACAGCAGCAGCAACAACAGACGCAGCAGCAACCACAGCAACAATCACATTTGCATGCGCCTCCCAGTTACCCAACGATGTAAGGCACCTTTTCCTCGGTTTCTATGTTTAGTTTATGATATCTTCTTAAGTACCGCTCCAAGCTCCAAGCGCGATAAGCGCGTCATAAATATACCTTATGCAATCACTTGAGAATAGACTATTATATGATAAGATATAGAACTTGAGCTTATACTACCTTGAACTGTATATTAATTTGCTTCTTTATTGCACCTAGTCATAATCTGACCACGACAACACCTGCAGGAGCAGCGCACAACTCGCAGCAAGGACATCTGACGGCATCAGCTGCCAGCGCTGCCAACAAATATCTAAATGCCAATGGCTCCGCAGCCGGCGATTGCGAGTCGCTGCTGCCGCCGCCGCCAAGTACCCCGCCAACTAACAACAACAATCATAGCAATAACAACAGCAGCAGCAACAGTGGCAACAATAGTGGCAACAGCAACACAAACAGCAGCAGCAACAACAATGCCATGCCGCCACACTATATGCAGACTCGGGATGAGAACTTCAAGTTGACGCAGCTGAAGAACATGCAGAAGAATTCGGAGCTCAACAGCAAGGATTGCAACTATGGCTCGGGTGCCACTGGCAAACTGGCAGCCCACAACATGCAGCATCATCAAGCAAAGAAACGTAAATAGCAAAGCTTTAACCGAAATGAATTCCTATTAATCAGGTGTATCCTTCAACAGCCTCGCCACTGCGTAACTATCATCATCAGCAGCAACAGCAGCAGCAGCAACCTTATAACATGACGCCGCTGCCAGCGAACATGAAATACAATGGACCACAAACGCCGCCAACGCCGCAGTCGCCGCTGGACTACAATCAGCTGCATTTGCATCACCAGCTGCACGGGAGCATGGGCAGCTTTGCACCACAACAGCAGCAGCAGCACATGCAGCAGGAGCAACAACAGCAGCAGCAGCAACAACGTATGCACTATGCACCTCCCACGCATCATAATCATCTCGCACCGCCTCCGCCGCCTCACTTGACCAGCGCACAGTTTCAGCAGCAGCAGCAGCAGCAACAACAACAGCAGCAACAGCAGCAGCAAGCAACGCCGCAGCAACCATCTCTTACAGCACAAATGCATTCCCGCAATACGCAATTGACGAATCTTGAACTGTTGTCCAAGCACAAGCCAGAACAAGAGGCGGCGGCACAGGATGAGGCTCAACCGATTATAACCGACCTGTCGACATCATCTGCATATCGCAGCAACAATGCACAGCCAGCGCCCCCTGCAGCCACTGCCGATGCAGAGAAGCAGCTGACTGAAGCGCCCGAATCACCCTACATGACCACATCCAATGAGGAGTCGCTGGAGTCGAACAGCAACAGCAGCAACAGTCGGAAGCGACGCAAACGCAAAGCCAGTCAAGTGATGCGACTGACACCGAGCGAGAACATCAAGAGGCAGCGAACACCCAGCCCACAGCAGCATAGCAATAGTTGTAGTCCCAAGCGGTCACCCAAGAATGGCGCTGACGTGGGCGAGTTTCAGCCGTTTGGCCTGAAGGATACGTTGCCAATGGTCACGGAGCATAAGTCACCGGTGGAGAACGGGCGTGCCATGTCACCACCAGCTCTTAATGCGGACAATAGCAACAGCTCCACTATGTACAACGACACAGACAATCCTAAGACCAAGAAGCAGCGACAGGCTCTGCTCCAACGGAATATGTCAGAGCAACATCAGCACCAGCAGCAACCACAGGAGGAGCAGCAACTGCGAGTAGACACAAAGGTAACGAATGAATCCAAGGTGCCACCGCCCAGCCCGCCAAGCAATAGCAGCAGCAGCAGTTCTAGCAGCTCCAGCGACGATGGCTCTCACAGCAGCATCTGCCTGCAGCCCAGTGAGGCACTACAGATTATAAAGCAACTGGACGAACCCCAGCTGCAGGACAATAACAAGCCCAACATGGACACTCCCGACTCGCCAGCACTCGTCGAACAGGGCGACATTGCTGCCAAGGCAGCGGTCAGTGTGCACGACGAAGAGGACGACACGAACTCGCCGGTAACCAAACAGTCACCGGCTACAGAGATGGCAACTAATGTGACGCCCGTAGCAGGAGAACCTTGCGCCTTCAACGAGGTGGAGGATAAGCTGGAAGAAATGTTTGCAGGCATCGAAGATGAAGGCGCCGCTCAAGGTCAGACAAAGGAATCCAAGCCAACTGCAGCTGAAGAGGCGCCTAAGGCTGTCTCCGAGGATAAGCCGGCTTCTGTGACGAGCACACCACCAGCTGCAAGTACACCCACACCTGAGCTGAGGCCGGTGGCCACCAAAGCCGCAATGAAGTCAACGATGCCCAGTCCCATACACAGTCCGTCGCCGCCGAAGTCGCCGGTAAAAGAACGTTGTCCATCGCCAGTACGGCCACCGGTATCAAACCGCAAAATTTTACCCGAAGCGCTGCCAACGCGTTACATGCCGCAGCGTCGGCTATCAATTGACATGGATCCAGCCCTGTTTCGCTTCAGCTTCGATGAGCTGCCGCTCAAAGTTAGGAAAACAGCAGCGGCGCGCAAGAAGCCGGTACCGGTGCCAGTGCCGGTGCCGATTATAGACTACTACAGCGATGATGACAAACCCAGCACGTCGGCAGCGGCTGCGGCGGCACTGGCTGCACGCAAGCTGAGTGAAGCAGCTGCAGCTGCAGCTGCCGCAGCAGCAGCCGCCGCAGTCACGGCTGCGGCCAAAACGATAAGCCCCAAGGCTAATAGCGCCTCTTCGAAGAAGAAGAAAAAGAAGACCGCAGTGAAAGGTAAGAAACCAACGGGCAAATACGGTGGCAAGCAGAATGGCAAGAAGGGTGGAGGCGGCGGTCGACGACCCTTCAGCACGGACGAGGACAGCACACCAGCACCCAATGGAGCCATCGCTGCAGTAGCAGCCGATCTCAGGTTCAAGTCACCGTTCATACTCCTCAAGCCCGACGGAAGCATCAGTATAAAGAACACGCACAGCGCCGAGGATGTCAATGAGAAGCAGATCAAAATGAAGCACACGAAGGCGCCGCACGAGCGGAAGAGCATGCGTGGCATGCACAGCTCCACGTTGAGCAATCGCTATGATGCGGACACCACTGATTCCAGTTGGATTTGTGTGTTCTGTAAGCGTGGGCCGCACAATTTCGGTCTGGGTGATCTCTTTGGTCCCTATCTGGTGTCCATGGACTGTGACGAGTATCGAGGGGCAGTGCAGATGCCTGGCAGCTCCCAGGACATCGATGGATTGTTCGCCAGCAAGCGCAAGCGATCGGATATGGTCAAGTCGCAGCAGCGCAATCTGCCCGTGGTGCCCGCAACGCTGGCTAACATAATGCAGGCGCCCAAGATAACCATGGTAAGTATAGCTTAAGATACTCCGGATGATTGGTCATTCATTAACTTTATCTCTTGCAGCACAAACGCAAACGGAGGCAAGGACACGAGAGTGTGTACTCCTTCAGCGACGATCCGAATGAATCACAAAGCTCGTCGCAGGATCCGCTCGACAGCAGCAATGACTCGAAGTTTGTCGAAACGTTTCGCGGCATGTCGAAGACCTCCGAACATGGATACGAGATTTGGCTGCATGAGGACTGCGCCCTCTGGGCCAACGATATACATTTGATTGGTGCCCATATCAATGGGCTGGATGCCGCAGTGTGGGACAGCACACGCTATCAGTGTGTCCAGTGTGCCCAACCTGGCGCTAACATATGCTGCTTTCATCGTGCCTGCAAAGCAGCTGCCCACGTGCCATGCGCCCGTGCCGCCAGCTGGAGTCTGAGCGAGCATAATCGCAAAGTCTACTGTCAGATGCATGTGCCCCTTGTGGAGGCACCCAAGGCAACGGCAATGGCAACAACAACGGCAATGGTAGCGTCAGCGGCACAAGGAACGAACTCCACATCGGCACCAGCAGCACCAGTAGCAGCTTCTCCTGCTCCGCATACCATTTACTCGCTTCCCTGAGTACGGGTGCGGTTGCACAAATTTCGTCTGGACCTCATGCGTTGAGCGCACGCCGAGCTGGCATACAAATCGTATCCAAATCCTGTTAACCAGCAGAAGGTTTGCTTTAACCGAAAAGTGCAGTTCAATCCTGTTAACCTGGAGATGGTGTGTGGCAGCGATTGCATAGCCGGCTCTGTATATATAATGAAGTGCATGCATATATAAACGAGACTTATAAAGCTGGACTACAGCTAGACTCTGATCCGGATTGTGTTCTATAATCCTCTCCTTAAACCTATATGTAAAAATCACTGTATATTTTTACCAGGCTTCAAATCAAATTGGCGCCAGTTTCGATAGTTCATACTTGTTTATATTATCTATTGTTTAAATTATTATTTCGATTAGTCTATATATATATAGCATAGGATATATACATACTTATACATATATATATATATATCTTGCTGTAGTACCTTTTTAGTTGTAGTTTAAATTTTGCACCTGCATGAAGATCCTCTGGTTGCATCAGAAATCACAAAAATTGTTTACGCCAATTGATAATTAAGTTACGATTTGTATATGTACTATAAACAAATACTCCATGCCATAATTTTTAATAATTAATTAATTAATTAATAATAATAATAACTGATTATGCTTATGAATACGACCATATATGGTATATATATAATGATATAGTATATACGCATATTTGTGCACAGCATAGACAATGTTTGACACCAATTAAAAACATTCGCAAACTATTTAAAATGGAATATTGTAAAACAATATAAATATATATATATACACACACATATATATATATATACATATAAATGATAATTACATTAATTATATATAAATAATAATTATTATTAATATTAATATTATTATTACGAGCGCTCTATGTAAAAGCAAAAAATTGTATTGAATTTGTATTCATTAATATTATTACATACACACACACACATATATATATATATATATCTATATATATATGTATATAAAATATCTAAGGCTAAACAATAAAAAACTTAATCTCACAAATAGAGCCACAGCAACAATAAGAAGAAGAAGAACAACAACCAAAGATGCGTTTTTGATAAAAATTTGTTGTTTTATTCACCCAATAAATATATATATATATATATTTATGCGAAAGAAAACACATTTAATATTTGCACTAATTTATATTTTATACAATAATAGCTTTAACTTAATTTAAGATATAAATATTAACTTAGAGTTTATAGCTGAAATCCTACTCCTTTCTCGTCAATGTCTCCGCTGGCGTCGCATCAGCTGCGTTATGTCGTTTGGCAGGCGGCCAACGCTGCTCTGTGGCACCTCGTAGGATGTGCGGCCCGCAAAGAAGTTCATCTCCTGTCCCTGGTCCATGGTGGCACCGACTCTTCTGTTGTTGCTGCTGTTGCCCAGCTGCAGCTGATGGGCCGTCACATCGTTGCGCTTCTGTGCCACCTGCAATGTTGCTGCGGGTATCAGACCATTGGTCAGCGCTGGCAGCTGCACATTGAGATGATCCGCTTGCTGAGACGTCTTGGCTATGTTAGTTGCTCCTCCAGCTACTGCTGCTGCTGCCAGTGGTGGGAATAGCGGCAGATGTTGTTGCTGCTGCTGATAAGGCACAAAAATGTTGGCCGTCAGGTAAGGCTGCTGGATGGACTGTATCGATGGACGCTGGGACTGGGATTGAGACTGTTGTTGTTGCTGCTGCTGCTGGAACTGCGGCGGCTGTTGATAGGAATGTTGCTGGAATTGATTTTGATAACTGATTGGTTGCTGCTGGGGCTGCTGCTGATGTTGGTGTTGCTGCTGTATTGGCTGGAAATGTTGCTGCTGTTGCTGTGGCTGGTATTGCTGTTGTCTTTGAGGTTGCTGGGCTTGTGGTTGCTGTTGTTGGTAGCGCTGCGTTATGTAGCTTAGTTGCTGTTGTTGCTGCTGCTGAAGCACCTGCTGTTGCTGCTGTTGATGTTGTTGTTGCTGCTGCTGTTGCTGGCGTTGCTGGTGCTCTTGTTGCTGCTGTTGCTGACGTTGCTGCTGCTGTTGTTGCTGCTGCTGCTGACGGTGCTGCTGCTGTTGTTGCTGCTGCTGCTGACGTTGCTGCTGCTGTTGTTGTTCCTGCTGCTGTTGCTGACGTTGCTGTTGCTGTTGTTGCTGCTGCAGCTGCTGACGTTGCTGCTGTTGCTGAATGTGCTGCTGATGTTGTGGCTGCTGTTGCAAGGTACTCGCACCTGCAATGTTGCTGCTGTCGCTGCTGCCAAATTTGTTGTTCAGGAAATCGCTCAGAGCGACGTAGGGAGTTGCTGCAGAGGTTTTGGCTGTGGGCTGTTGGACCAGGGAGGAGATGATGTTGTTAGCAGAGTTGGGTGCAATACGTTGTCCTTCGGCACGAGCAATGACAATACTAGGCTGAGTTGGCAGCAACACCTGCGGCAACTGTTGTTGCTGTTGCTGCTGCTGTTGCGGGCGTTGCGGTATGTTCAGAGTGCTCAAAGCTGCAACATTAAGTATATAAAATAACATCTGGTTATACCTCCACGCTGCTGCGGAGCTCACCTGGTGCTGCTGCTGCTGCTGGTGCGGATTTGGGATAGTTGTAGCTGTTGCTTAGAAGATTGTTAGTGGCTGCAACTGCTGCTGGTTTGGGATAGTTGTAGGCAACAATATTGCTTGCTGCTGGCTTGGCAACACGCTGCTGCTGCTGTTGTTGGCGCTGCTGTTGCTGCTGCAGCCTGGAGCTGGTGGCTGCTGCGACTTGGTAGCCATTGCCAGTGGCTGCTCCCTGGGAGTTGCTGCTCTTAAAGTTCTGTAAAATTGATTCATCAACAATGGCGCGGGTTAACTTATCAAAGGGCAGGAAAGCAGAGGAAGGCGATAGGTTTAAGGTGGGCTGAGGTTGTTGTGGTTGTTGTTGTTGTGGCTGTTGTTTAGCGACAGTGTTGCTCACGGTGGGTGTATTGTGGTTGTGTGTGTGTGTATGGATGTGTGTGGATGGATTAAGTGGAGTTGCTGTATAAGTATAGCCGGAAGCTAAAGCAGAGATTTGCTGATTCAAAGTCGAGAGAGCGGTGGGTGTGGTGCGTTGTGTGGCACGTTGTGTGGCGCGCTGTGTGGCACGTTGTGTGACGCGTTGTGTGGTGCGTGGTGCTGCTGTTGTTGTGGTGGTTGTGGTGCTGCGCGGTGTGGTGGTGCCGCGTGTTCGCTGCACCGGCGCCTGTGTCCTGTAGTTCGTGTGGCGATTGCGACCACGTTGCACGTTCAGACTGTCTCTTGGTCTCGCTGTGGTGCTGGTGGTGCTTGTGCTTATGCTGGCGCTGGCGCGTGTTGCTGGCGTGTAGACACGATTGCCACGCTGCACCTGGAAGCGTTGCAAGCTGCTTTGCACCGTATCCCAGTTGGCTTTGGGTGTGCCCGTTTCCCTTTCTATATTCCGCACGGCGAGCTTCTTGCTGGGACTCGGTTCACCCGCGGAACGTATGTGGGTTAGTGCTGTCTCAGTGGTGCTTGTTGTCGTTGTTGTGGTGGTGCTGCTGGTGCTGCTAGTGGTGCTGGGTGCTGCTGTTGCCGTGGTCTTTGTTGTAGTTGGCTTTGTGCCCAGGGCTAAGCGCGAGAGACGTATGCGACTTGCCGCCAGGCGTTCCAAGTAGCTGAGTGAGGCTGTAGTGGAACGCTGTGTGCTGCTGGTGGTGGTCCGCTCAGTGGTTGGCTTGGTTGTGCGTCGCAAGAGGCCATTAGGACCAGTCGCTCGCTTATTGGCAAATCTGCGATAGCTGCGTATGCGCTCCTGGGTGCTGCTGATCTCTGTCACAGTCTCCGTGGAGGTGCTCATGGGTGTTGTGGTGCGCACTCTTGGGGTGGTGCTGCTGCTGACGAGACGACCCAGTGTCAATTTATTTGTACGCAGTGCTGTCTCCTCATCATGTGAGGTCAGCTTGACGCCAGCCACCAGCAGCTTCTCCGCCTGGTGGTGCACATCCGTCTTATCAACTGCATCCGCATCGAGTTCAATTGGCGTCAGGCTGGCACTAAGAGCAGCTGCTTGGCCAATGGATTCTATGATAGGTGCTACACTTGGCTTAGATGTGGTGGTGGTAGTGGTGCGTGGAGTAGTGCGTGCTGTGGTTCTGGGTGTAGTACTGAGTGTGGTTCTCAGTGTGGTGCTAGCTGTGGTGCTTGTTAGCTCCTCTTCATATGCTGCCGGCAGGGTGGGTGCTATGTACAGAGGCTCAAAGCTGTCCTCAACTGCAGCAGGTGTGGTAGTGGTGCTAGTGGTGGTGCTGCTGGTGGTTCTATCGCTATTGAATTTGGACTTATGCTGAGTGTCTTTCTGAGCATCAATGGGTATCTCATTGGGCTGCAGTGGTGGTGCGTTTTGTGTGTGGTTTGAGAGAGTTGGGTGAATGGTAGGCGATAGTTGGATAGAGTAGCGTTAGGGTTAGATATAGAAAGAGATTGAAAGAGTTGATAGATGAGACAGATAGCTAAAGATAAAGTTAAAGATGCGATATGTGATCGATTAGATAATCCCTTGACCTACCGTAAATCTGACAGTGCCCGTCGTCTGTTTGGGTCGATTGTAGACATAGGATTTGGGTGAAGTCTTCTCGTTCGTCTGCGTGGCGAAGCCACGGCTTAGGAATCGGAATGGTTGCTTCACCTTCTGCTGTGGCACCATCGTCTGATAGCCAGAGAATGCGGGATTCACGTCGTCGGCGACATCATCCAGCAAGTTGTTTATATTCGACACAAAATCCAGTTGAACCGCCTCATCCTTCGTGTTGCGTATCCTCTTGATGTAGTCGGGTGCCATCTGCTCATTGGATGCGACTGTGGCATCTGAGCTGAGCTCCTCCAGGCCAGCATTGACTCTCTCAGCAAAGTTCTTCTGCTTCTGGAAGTGATAGTCACGTGGATACTCGGCAATGATGTGAGCGTTGGTATGATCGAATTGGATGCCCGGATCGGAGGAGAGTTCACCCAGGCTGTTCACATAGACGTCCTCATCGGTGGCGACACTTGTCGTGGGAGTCGCTGGTGCTGGGATAGCCTCGCTTTTAATGTCCTCACCACGCAGAACCACTTTGTTAGGGACAGCTGCGGGTTGGGGTAGGACACCACTGGCGCTGCTCAGATCCTTGCTGAGCGTTTGATGCCTATTGTGCTGGGATTGCTGCAGTGCCTTGGTTATGGTCATGGTGGGGTACTCCATCATCTGACGCACGCGCTCCATCATTTGCTGTGTGCTGCCGACGCTGTGATCCAGGTTCATGTCGTAGAAGCTCTCGGATGAGTCACAGTTCACATTGCGGTACCAATCGCAGACGAACTTCTGCTGGCTGAAGATGGTGCCGTTGGGACAGAGGAAGCCGAAGCCTTGGGCCGAGCGGGCGGTATGCGCACAGATGCGGAACGCCTGACAGCGACTCTCCACATCCGCGTAGTAGCCTGGAAAAGAAGACGAAGAATTTCAGTTAATCGGAGCAGGTGAGTTGTTGTTTTAGCATTTACCTTCATGGCGACCCTTGCAGACGAAGCTCGTCTTGGGCACCTCGCTCAGTATGGGATAGTCCACGCCGGGCTCTCCGGGTATGGTGTGTCTCAGATCGTACTGCTGATCCGTGTACTCGTTCGATTTGTCCGCATCCTCAAAGTTGCCCTGGGCGCTGACTTCGCCCAGCCGCAGTTGCAGCAACAGCAGCAGCAGCGGGGGAAGCAGCAATCGTAACCGTAACCGGGCCATCGATATGGGTCTGAACATGCTGAAAGCAAGAGCCGTATAATATGTAAATTGCACGCTTACAAAACCATATGCATTAGGTTGATTGATAAATTATGAATCAATAAACATTCATTGATTAAAATGAACACGAGCTGTTGAAAACATTTGAATATTAAACGCCTGCCAAGCCTCGACGTAAGACCAGACCCGGCCGTGCATCATTAGCATAAATATAACCCCAATCCAAAGCAACATGCGATTCGAGGCGTGTCTTCATCTCTCACCAGACACGTAACCAAATTGAGAGCAAGCGACGTGTTTTCTGCTGATTTATTAAATCAAAACAAATGCCTAAAACTATCATGTGTACATATACTTTTCAGTCTCACTGTCAGCGACACTTCCACCTCGGCAGCTGCGTGGGTCTTTTTCAGTTAGCCATATATGACAGGCCTGACATATGACATATGTCTGAAAATATGCTCTGGTATCTCTAACACAATAAAAGGAAACGAACTTCCAAAAATGCTTCAATTGACCTTCAAATAACTGCGACAAATTCCGGTTGAACTATATACTTCAGCGGATATAACGTGATTACAAATATATACATCAGATTATATTGTATATATATTTGACAACTTTCAATATTATGTAGATAAGTAAGAAAGCTCAAGATTGTGATAGGTTAAGGTACAGTCTGCAAGGGCAAAAAAGGCTACGATCTGGTTTCTTCTATAGTTTTTAGTTAAACTTAAGTCTCTTAGTGTAAACTTTAATGTGCTTTAATAGCTGCTAGAAGAGCTTTTAATATGAAGTGAGCTTACTTTCAATTGAGTTTTGTTGAGTGACTTCAAGCTTTCAGCTGCTTTAGCATCTTTGTCAAAGTTCAAGCTTTCATGTGCTTTCAAGGCTGCTTTTAATCTCAAGTGAGCTTTCTTGGACATGAATTTAGTTCATTGGCTTCAAGCTTTCAGCTGTTTTCGCATATTTTATCTCCTCCTGTACACTTTCTCTCTAACTTCTAGCTTTCATGTGCTTTCAAAGGTACTTGTAGAGCTTTTAATCTCAAGTAAACTTTCTTTAAGTTAAATTTAGTTCATTAGCTTTAAACTTTCAGCTGCTTTCGTACCTGTTTACTTCTCATGTTCATTATATCGCTTCCTCTCTCTAACTTCTAGCTTTCATGTGCTTTCAAAGGTGCTTGTAGAGCTTTTAAACTCAAGTATGGTTTGAGGTCAATTTCATATTCTGTCTTCAATCTTTACAACAGCTGCTTTCGTATATTTTTCCTTCTATCTAAGCTCCTCTAAGTTGTCTTTAGCTTCTAGCTTTCATGTGCTTTAAAAGCTGCTAGTTGAGCTTTTAATATCAAGTCAATTTCATGTTGTCTCATCCAGCTTTCAGCTGCCTTTGCCTCTATTTCCTGCTCATATTTATCTTCTTTTCCCTATGAGCTTTCATGTGCTTTAAAAGCCTTTAAGCTAAATGTTTGCCAGCATTACCTAAAGTATGTCTAACAAGCTATTAATAACTTTTTAACCTAGCGCTTCTTCTTTTCCGCTAATATACGTTTATAATAAATGTTTATCAGAAATGAGTTTCACGCTTCTTTTAATGTCAATGGTTCGTTACATTTGCTTGAAAATAAAAGCCCAACATTAATCATGACCCGCAATTGATTAGTCGAGCTATCAAACACGTTTACCCATATTAAATCTCGACTAATTGATTATTATCAGAGTCAAGATCCAGCTCCTAGACAAACATTTTAGCCATCAATTTGTCTAGGTTGTCCGAAGTACGTACGAGTATGTAGTATGTAAGGTCAACTTATTGACAGCTCATTATGTTATGTGTTTTTTCAACATTAAATGATGCCAGAAGCTTGAGTAGTTTGTGTACTTCAAGTGTTTTCGGATGAGATCGAAAATGTTTTCAATTTTCATTCAACATTTTTTTGGCATAGCTAAACGAAAGACTTAGGAAACGAACTTGCCAAAATGAATGCGGCGAGTGCTTGACATGTTTTGACCAACTTCAAAGTTATTGCCTGCAATTCGTATGACTTTTAACTTTAATTATTGTATAAGGGAAAAATATAAGTAATATATATGAAAAAAACACTCGAGATTCGGAGCCCTTGTCTGCCGCACAGTGGCCATTGTTGGGCTCATGTCAAATGAAGTGCACAAAATGAAATTGAACAATTGTTGATGGAATTGAATTGAATGAAGCCGCCAGACAGCAGACAACATAAATATACTATATATATATATAGTATGAGATATATATATATGTATTGTATTATATATGATATGCAACAGTAGTCGGCAACAATTTGCCAAAGTCAAAGAGCGATCAATTTGTTGTCTTTGTTTGCTTAACAAAAAGTTGAACAAAATAAAAATTCAGCATTTAATTATTTTCCAATCTTAACTGTCTGTCTTTGATAACTTAATCGATTATATAAGGTGCCGCATGCCTAATTTTATATTCGTCTATTTGTTTCGATTTCAAACTGATGATGTAAATACTATTCCATAATATATATATAGTATAGAGTATAGATCGTAATACTGAAACGCGAGTCAATAACCCCGCCGTACTATGTCAATAAACTGTAAGCTTGCCAGTTCTAATGACCATCTAATTGTATTTTAATGACTTTACCCTGTAGCTCTGAAATGCCCTAGGCATATATATGATATACTCTATATATAGTATACCTCTATAGCAATTACTTTATGCAAATGCAGTTTTTAATTGTTGTAAATTGCTTCAAGTTCCGACTCTAAGATACGATTTACATATCGTATTTACATTCGACAGACTCAGGGTCAATATCAAGACCAAAACATTGGTAATACTTGTACTGACAATGAGGAAGCACAAGCCAACATCTCCATCATAAGTCATGTCTAATATTATGACTGGAAACTGTTTTACTTCTCATTGTCTTCAATGATCCATCAAATTACGATAGATAGACACGCAGAAGATCAGATTGAGATTGAGATCTGATAACAGCTCTGAACAAAAAGTGAATGGATAAAACCCATTGAATTGTTTTGTATGTTTTTCAAATCAAAATTGACAAATTAAACTATTTTCTTTGTTAGTTTCACAGATGCTGTAATCTCATTTGATTCCGCATTGTGTAATCTGTAATTATGATAATTTCAAACACTACAAACTGAATATTTTTTGTTAATCATTCAAATTTTTCATGTTTCAGTTGTTTTTTTCTCTTCGGTTTCTAGTTTTGTTTTGTTTGGTGGCAATATAAATTAGCAGCACGTTTAACGTACCCAGTCATAAATCTTCAGTAATATCATATAGTGTGCCCGCAGTCAATTACTTTGGGAACGGGTTTCGCTTCTTACTCTGGAATTTGATTTTAACAATCTAATTTTGACACGAAAGAAAAGAAAAAAGAAGAAGGAGAATGGGTAAAGGATCTTCTCAAAATACCCACACTTGAAACTGTTTGCTATGACATCAATCTTAAACAAACATATATATAACATCTGGGGATTTCTTGATCACAGCTCAGTACCAGCTTGGAACATTCCCCAAGTGCCTGTCATTGCGCCCATCCAATCTTCAATTTGAGTGCGTAAGACAAGCCGAGATCTCTTGCTCCACTTCAAATTCTGCTGATCGCATTGTCTCGTTTCGAGGTTTACAAATCATCATTGGATTCTATATCCGCATTCGATTTTGGACGAGTACACACATTGTGGGTGGATAGTGAATGGATTTCGAATTATATAGTTAAACAGATTAAAGAGTCTTTAAGCATTGAGAGAAGCGCTTCGAAAATGATTAATAGAGAGATTAGATTTATGAATAAGCTTATGATGTGTGTAAAATCTGCAAATTATAATCTCCGTTCTTAAGTATTGATTAATAATCTTTTTCTGATATAATCTGACATGTTAAATGACAAGTTTTTATATGAAAAAAATAAGTATTAGCCTGATTCTGATATTGATATTGTTAAAAAATGTTAGTCAAGAATGTTTGATGTATAATGGAATACGGGTAAATTATGCTTTACTTTTCTTTGACATAATTGAAATCTTAAGTATTATATACTAAACATGACATATCGATATATCAGAATAGAACAGATTCCTACCATAGGATTTCTGAGATCCTTGTATCTAACCACTTGCATCAATTTTATTTTAACTTTCGGCTTTCATCCTTTCAACATTTCTCTACCAACAGATCCCTCATATATGGTTCTATATATAGATATTTATTTGTATAGTTTCAAAACTCTTGTAGCGTGATATCGTCTAATACTATCTTATTCGTAATCTTTTATAAACAAAAGTCGAAAATTTTGTATCTTCTATCTACAAATTTCGATTTTATGTTAATAAAATCTGCCTCAAGGGTCAACAGTTATATTTAATAATACAATTTTTACTTAAGGAACTTTCATTTTATTCTAATTCTAATAGGTGATATGACAGATCATAGTTGTTACTTGAATTGGGGTAATAACGCTTAACTCTATGATTTAAAGCATTCTTCCTCAATTATTAAGTACAAGAAGTATAAGTATTTTTTATAATATATCCAATACAATATAATATTACATAAATGACATAATTGTAAGGTTAGTTTTCATGTCATTTACTCAAAATATCCTGAAGAATTAAAAAGTTTCTTCCTTTAGAAAAAATTTAGAATATAATTGAAGATGACATTGTTTCTCCTTCTCAATGCGAAAATTCATATTAAAATGTTTATAATATAAAACTACTTCACAGCAAAATTGTAGCCTTGCCCTAATTAATAATCGGTCAATAAATAGTTTATAATTAAAACTGTAATAAATTCCCCTTATTCGTTATTTAAACTGTGTTGATAATTGCACAAATGTTTCATTTTCTTTTGAACAATGCACATTACTTTTCTTTTATATTTAATTTAATGTTTTGTCTAAATTTCAAGCACAATTTAAAATTTACCTTTAGTTTATTAGCAAATTCCACTTTTCTTTTAGTTTATATCGAAGATTGTTTGTTTGTTTTAGTCTTTCACTTTTAGTAGATGGCTTCACATAGAACCGAAGCAACACAAAAGCATAATCCTGGCAAACGAATATCCTTTCAATTTATATTTTAGTCCTGCAGCTGAGACGTTTAGCTGGGGCAACGCGTCAACTGAAAAACTTAACCGCTCGAGACGCGAACTTGAACTGAACTGAACTGAAAACTGAAAGGTATCGAAATATTTGGCCAAAATGAGAAACAGTCGCAGCAGCAGCAGCAGCAACAGTTGCCCGAAACTGTCTTATAATATGCGTAAAAGAAGAAGACACAATAAACAAGAGCCAAGAGAAACAAAAACAAGAAAAAAAAACAATCGATTGCGTATAATGTGAGATGATCATGATGATGTTGATGATGATGATGATGATGGTGTTGCTCTGGTTGGGAACCGGTGACAACCTGCTGCTGCTGCAACATATAAAACTGCATTTTGGCCCTTTGGGGAAATGGTAACAATTTGGTCAAGAGTTGCAGCAGTTGACTTTCATTTTCATTGGCCAGCATCTTTCTCACGATATGCGACACAGTCTTCCCCCCTCTTCTCCTATACATTAATGATATATGTACTATAGGAATATATATATAATTTATTAATTTAAACTCAAGGATGATGGGAGAGGGGGCTGTCAAAGTAGCTCTGACAATTTCCGCATGTTCAAGTGATTTGATGCTAAGCCAAGTTTGAGTATCGTGTGACCCAAATCTAAAATATTTTATAATTAAACAAAGAGCTCGTGCGATCAATTAAACTACCTTAAGAGGTAATTTAACGGCTGCTTACCAAGACTGCACTTGAAGTTTATATATTTTGGTCTTTTTTTGCCCAAATCCAAGTGTTGATGCGGCTGTTGATGGTGATTAATGAAGTAGCTCGCGTTGGCGTTGTCATGTGATGAGCCTCGCTCCAAGCCAACATAAAATCCACGCATATCAAATGCAAATTTCAAATTTCAGACACTTTTTCGTGGTTCTTTGGTGGCATCTTCAGATTAGCAAACAGCTTCGACAAGCATTAAATTTATCTTGAAACATTTGCCCCTGATCCGCTTTCTGAGCGATTGTGTATCCAACGAGCGTCGCATAATATTTGCCAAGTCAATTCTATTGTCGTCGTCTGCCACCTTGCAGCAGGCCAACTGTGGCAACATGCAAATTGTGTCAGCCAATTGCCTATAAAACTTGTCAGCTTGTAAAACATTTGTAATTGTTCTTCAGAATGTCACTGCGTCTACATTCCCTTTGGCTGCTTCTAGCAGTGGCAGCTCTCATCTGCATCCTACAGCCAGCTGCAGCCGAACACTCGGAGCAGGAGGAGGACAAGCCAATTACCAACTATGAAGGCCTCTTTAGAGCCTACATCGCCTTGGGGGATGCCATCTTTGGCAGCTGGACACCTCAGAGCTACATTAAGGAGCTGCTCAATTTGAAGCTTGACGATGCTAAAGAGGTCGTCTAAAGCAGCCTTAATCATATGGAATAATCCTTAATCTTATATGATACTATTCCAACCATAATCCCTGAATCGGATTATATTTCTAACTTAAGTTCGGTGCGTGGTTTCTGAATAAAAATCTCTATTATTTGCGTTGATGTCATTAATTAAAGAACAGTGGGAACATTTTAATTATGTACGCTTCAGTTCTCATTACCATTATCATTGCTATTATGTAGTATTTCCTCCTATTATATACTATATATAGTATATATCTTGTTAAGATGCCTCAGCCTCTTGTATGCGATATCTAAAAACATGACACTTCATATGTTTTCTTTCATTGGTGAATTTATCTTATTTTTTTTTGACAAATCTCAAAACAAAGCTGAAATAGCATATAAATATGTATTTAAAGAAGACTCAGGCAGGGCTCAGTTAGTTGACTGGCAGATACCCTGTACTAAGTTTTATAATAATGTATATAACATATGTTTCATTTATATATTTTATATATATTATATATTTCATTTATACATTTATATATTTCATTATTATATGGACAGTAGGCCAACAATTTGGGAGTAAAAAGATTCACATAGTATTATATTAATACAATTTTCTTTGAATAAAATATAAATAATTTAATTTAAGCTGAAAATAAGAATAAAAATAATTTAATTATTTTTATATTACAATTATTTATTTATTTTATTATCTATTTATATACTTCTTATTTATTTAATTATTTATAAAATGTATAGACTTTAGTTTGTTATTTTTTCTCTACTTTATTTCTGTTTTTTTTTATTTATTTATTAATTTAATATTAGTTTATTTATTCAATTATTTATTTACTTGCTTCTGGGCTTTTATCTATCATACCTAATTATTATAAACATCAAATACAATTTATTTATTTTATTAAATTTTATTATTAATGCATTTATTTATTTTTTTATTTATTTTCTTTCTGTCTTTATTTTACTTATTTATATTTAATATATTTATTTATTTATATATTTATTAATTTATTACATTATTTTTTAATTTAATTAATTGTTTATTTATTTATTTAAATAATTATTTATTACATTTATATATTTTATTTTATTTTATTTATTCCTTTCTCTGCCGTTTAACTTAATCTTCTCTCAATTCCCATAGATCTCCCATCAGATTTCACAGGGCATCTGTTTCTATTAAGTTTTTGTTTTGTTTTCTATTTTATTTTATTATTACTATTTCAGCTAACATCGATCAGCTCGACACATAATAATAGACATTCGATTTTATGCAAATAGTAACTCAATTTCTGCCTCTCACAACAATCCAATAAAAATACTTATTATGCAACGAGCACTTGAGCCATATATATATATATTCATGTTATCTTATTAATTTTTTTGGTTAAAGATCAATAAAAATTAATGATTTATGCAAAAAACAATTCTGGCATTACTCGTACTTGTCATTAGACGATAACTAATAATATTATACCCCCATCATCAGCATTGGGACCGCCTGTCGAGTGTTTCCTTTGTATCGAAGAGCAAGTCAAGTGTTTCTCTTCAGTACTTCAACCTCAAGTAATCCAATTGTTAACACTTTAAACTACCTGCAGAATAGCCTAAAGAATGCTCTAAGCCAAATTTAAGGTGTCTGTTGTATAATTTTCACCTGCGGCTCGATTAGTCATAGGCAAGGGTGTAGCTAAAGGGGTAAGAATAAACTTTTCGACTAGCTATAAATTAATTCTAATAAAATTTTCATTCCAAATTATAATTTATAAGTTTATTCAACTTATATAAAATCCACTTTATTTTTTATTTTATTTATTTAATTTATCAAAATCAACTTTAATTTTCACCCCTTTGGTTCGCCTTTGGTCTTCGATATAGGCGCCTAATTTTGGTATCTAATTCACTTCCTGGCTTGTGCCCTATAATTATAGACATCAGGTTGATGGATAAAAGCCATAATTATGGGTTCCATGTGGCAAACTCTTAGGCGAAGAAAAGCTGAGAGGCTTCTGATTGAATCTTATATAAGGTTAAGCTTAGGCTTCTGATTGAATCTTATATAAGAAGAGGCTTGGATCGGAGAGTAATAGAAACGGTTTCTTCGAAAATATTTGGATTATGTTTATGGTATTGATGATGAATCAACTGGAAACAGTATACGACTATATATTGACTATTTTTAATTTAATCAGTTAATCATTATTTAGTCATTACGAACATAAATGCAAATGTGGACGCATTAAACACTTGCTACTGGCCATATACGTGTATCAAAGCAATGTCTTTGGGGGATTATAGTTGATATTCTGGTTCCGCACACACGCTAACATACACAGCCACACACAACCAAACACACACACCATAGAGAGAAACATTCAAAAAGAAAAAGCAGCTCATTAAAGATGATTAAAAGAAATTTGTCTGCGCGCAGGTTAAACAAATCGATTATAAATTTTTGGATACGGCGCTGGATGCACAAATCCAATCTAATCCAATCCAAACACGCTATTCGAGGAAATCGTAGAAATAGTAGATTTAATTAAAATCTTTGTGTCTGGCAATCATTTATTTTTGTTCGATGTTTTCATTCAAACAATGAGCTTTGCATATAAATCAGACAAAAACTCCGACAGAGATTCCCACAGACTGACACAGACCGATGGGCGTTAGCTTCTAAATGCTTGTCAAATCCCAAATTGCCGCGAAGCTTTTCAAAATACATTTAAGCCGCAGCCGATGATAAATCAAAAGCCAAGAAATAATCATCCAAAGCCAAAACCCTCACACATCCAAAATTTTATAATCAGAAATGAGAAAAGAAAAATACAAAAAAAAAAACAAAAATCAAAAGTTTCACTTTCATTTGACTAAACAACTTTGAAGTGCTCTGAAGAAAAAACAAAAAAGATTCCAATGGGGCATATATAATTTTTGGGTAGAGTCAATGAAGGCAGTTTAGGTTACACTATACCATATAGTTTATAGATTAATATAGTCGCTTATGTAAGCTAAAGGTCCGCTTAAATTAATACTTAAAGGTTTTAATTACTCGATTCCGAGTTGAACTTCCATTTCCGCAGAAAGAAATTCCAAAGTAAAACCAAAATTCCCTAACATATAAAATATATCGCATATTAATATCAAATGCCTATTACATCATATACACACACACACACACACACCTAGATTTGTTGTTACTAATGTCTTGGCCGGCGCTGACAAACACATGTTAATTTCATCGTGTAACGCATCTTGTTTCTGGGCGAGCGTCTCTTTCTCTCCGCCTGCTGCCGCCTCCTCCAACTCCGCCGTGTTATTGATTTCTTTTGGCAACGCCAAAACCACAAAATTTCATAATCACACACGTTGATGGTGCCGCAGCTGAAGCCGGTGCCGGATTATTATCAGCACCATAAATTAATCAATACACACACACACACACACACAACAACACACACACGCATACGTTGGAGCAGCAGCAAATTGCGCCGGCTGCGCATCTCCAGTGGTAGCATAGGGTCAGGGGCTAACGTAGGGAAAGGTTCCGAAAGAAATGCATATGCAAATGTAGCCCAAACGCTTTGATTTTGCCGGGTCCAAAGCTGAAACTAAAACTGAAGCTGGGAGATTAAGATTGAAGTGGAAATTGGGGTGGGAGCGGGAGCGGGAGCGGGAGAGGGCTGAAGATTCAGTGGTCATGTGCAAGTCGTAGCATTTATTTTTTATTTTATGTATTTATTATGCATTTGCCACCAAAAAGCTTTAATTTTTTTAATCGCTATCCAAATGCCAGTGGAGAAAGTGAAACAACGTTGCACGAGACGCGCCTACCTTATAGATGCGAGGGGTGGGAGGGGATAGCTATTCCCATGTAGTTGCAATCAGTACCCAGAAAGCCCAGATAACCCAACACCCGTTAAACATATATCAATGCTGCATCAAAACATGTTTTCCGTTCGCTCAGCAGGTGATGCAGGACAGCCGCTGAGACCAAAGATGAACGACAAGTGCTCCATAAGGTAGGGTATAAGACTGGAAAGAGATGTATGAAATGATATATGGCCACCATATCTATAAACAGCCTTTGTTCCATCGTTCTTGTAGAAAGAAACACGATCATAAACCGATCTCTCCCACATCAACTCTCTAATATAGTTAGCTCTGAGGAGGCTGCACGAAATTTCATTTGAATATTCGTAAAAGTCGCAGAATAGTTGGTTATGCCTATATATAGGTTCCGCTTTATAGACTCAGCTTGGCATTCTTAAATGGGTGTTATAAAATGATTCGCATAATATTTAACCATGAGTCAGCTGTCAGTTAATCAATAATCATATTAGAGGCATTTAAAGCTTTTACAGTTTTGTTTGTTGAACTTGCGAAATGTTTCATCAAATTAAGTCGCTGACACTTTTCGACTATCACCAGACATTTTTTATACGGCATTTAAATAATTTTCACTAATTTTTTATGATCTCTTTACATAATGCGTTTTATTGGGGGTTTCTTTCTTTGCCGTAAAGTAGCACAATTTCTTTATGGCCCATCAAATAATATAAATCAACAAAGAAAATGGATTTTATTTGTAAGATATAAGATCTACGAAATATATAATCGGATTTATAGGTAAATACTGCAACGCCTTCGAGTGAATCAAAGGCTGCATTCAACTTTATTTGTATGTTTATTACAAGTATTACAGTTTACATAGATATATAATAGATTTTTTGTAGGATTTCTTCGATTTCGTTTTTTAAGGCTAACACAAGTTCTTTTTGTTGAGTTTTGTGATTTAACTTAAGATCTAATAAATGTGTGTGTGTGTGTGTTTATAGTGTGTATTCACAACTTTCTTATACATTTTGGTCTTAACGAACAGATTAGTTAGTTGCTCCTTTTTATAAACAAAGTTAGGTGTACATATATATTATATAAAGTTAATAATTAATTTTAATATTTTTTTGTGAAGATTTTGCAAAGAAATTTATTTATAATTCTAGATATATTTTTTAAGGATTTACTGTTCGTTTTTTAATTCTGCAAAATCTTCTAACAAAATGAAACAGGTTAGGGACGAGGATTGCAAGCAATGTGCACGATTAAAAGGAATTTCTTTATAGTTACATTTATATATGTGTGTGTAGGTGTGTTTTAATACTGGGTGTGTGTTGAAAAGTGTGTGTGTGTGTGTGTGTTTTCTATGTGTGCTTGTATATAGAGCCTTATAACCTATCATGCACATTGTTGCTAAAGAGAATATTCTTCAGATAAAATACAATTTGACATAATGCAACTTAACGCTTAATCTGTGCTGTTTACTGGGCAAAGCATTAAAAACTATTGTACAAACGAAATTTTCATAGCATGCAAATACAATACAATCTCTGAGTTAAGGTTAAGGAGTATATGAGCGTGACATAGATATATTAATATATAAAAGAACAAATAAACAATAATCAAAACGAGGAGCGAATTTAAACAACACATTATTCATAAAGATGCTCAGCTTTTAGTTGCAATTCGTGACAGGGACCAAAAGCTGAGCATTTACAAAATGGACTTTAAACATTTTAATTACATTTTAAATTATAATTATTAACGATTATGTAAATTGTATTTCCTTCTTTTTACCACTACTACAAATTCTGCACAAGCAACAAAAAAAATAGTCGAAAACCCAACGAAATTGCTACAAAATCTTTGCAATTCCGTTAGGCCAAACAAATTTCGAGTTAACTGTTTTTATTTTTGCTTGTTAGATTGTAAATTGCTTATATAATATATTATTATTATATAGCTATATATATATATATACCAATACAACATGCGTGTATATATATATATAGATTCATTATTCGACGAGTTCCATCATACATTTGGCCACAAGCAGTAGCAGTTCTTATGCTTCATCGTTAGCTTCGTTGGCTTTGAAAAAAATAAATTAAAAATTTCACAAATTGTTGTGTTCGTGTGTGTGCGATTGTTTCTTATATGTGATTCTGGTTGTCTGTGTGTGTGTGTCTTTTTTTATGTTTTGTAGCGCAAATGCAACATGTGGCAAAAACAAATTTTTGTATTTATTTTTTTAAAGCGTTATCCCTTCAAGCAGCCGCATACAGCTAATAAATATATATCTCTCTTTCTATATAGACTATATAAATATGTTCATCAATTCAATTCAAGTGCACAAAATGAGCATTTTCTGTTTTGTATATATCTTAACTCTAGTAAGGTAAGTGTGGGTATATGCTGCAACAATGATATTTTCTTTTTTTGTGTATATATATATATATAAATTTATATTGTTTTTGGATTATAACATTTTTAGCTTTAAAGTTTAAAGTTTATTGTTCCGTTCTCTTCGATACTATTCTGGTTCGATCTATTCTGTTCCTGACTCGTTTTTAATTTCAATTTCAATTTGAATAACAAATAAATAAATAAAATAACAGCAGTTAAGCACAATCGAATGCGCGCACTTGCACATAAATAAATAAATAGTTATTAACTAATAAATTTGCTATTTCAAAAAGTTTCTTGTTTCTTGCATTGATCTCTATCTTTATCTTTCTCTTTTTTCTTTTTCGTTTCTTTTTTTTATACTTCAAAATTAACACACAGCTTTGAATTTTTTTCTTTTTTTTTTTTTTGATGCTAAGGTTTGATTTGTGGACGGGTGTTTTTTTTGCATTTGTGTATAGTTTATAAATTAGATTTCTTTCTTTTTGAGCACAACAACAAAAAAATAAGTAAATTGCAGTTTGATAAGTTTGGCTTATTTCTTGGCATTGTTTAGGCCCAGTTCACTGAGCATTTTCAGTGCATTGCGCGCAGCTGCATTCTGTGATTCGTCGCAGCTTTTGCCCACACCGTGGCAGATCTGTGGCGGGTTCGTTGATAGCGTCACAATCGATAGGAACTCGTTATGGTTACCCTTAGGATAGTCCGAAAAGTTGACCTAAAACAAATATTTTTAGCCTTCAAATCGTTTCAGATATTTTACAGACTTACCTCGAAATCCAATAGTTTACTGAGATATATAAGTTGATCCTTCATGTGGACACCTCCACCATTTCCACCTCCTCCTCCACTACTACCACCACTGCTGCCATTGCTGTCACCGCCGCCATCACTTGTGTGATTGTTGCTGGCGCTGCTGCTGCTGCTGGCGGTTGCATTGCTGCTGTTGCTGCTGACGCCGCTGGTGTTGCTGCCCGTGGATGTGTTCAGGCTGCTCTCGTTGCCATTGGTAGCTTCATTGGCATTAATCTCGTTGCTGCTGCCATTATTGGTACTGCTGGTGTTGATGTTGTTGTTGAAGTGCTCCTCTGGTTCTGTAGTAATAGCTGTAACAGCTTCTGCTTTGGCTTCCTTTTCCTTTATTGAGTCGCCTTTGGTCTTGCCCACGACTACCGCATCTTTCTTCTTTGCTGCTGTTGATACAAGTTATGGCTAAGGATTAGATGATCATGGGTAAACCGAAATGTTGACTTACGCTTTTTGTTTTGACGCAGTATTAATATGCCGGGCACGGGTCCTGCAGGCGTTTTGACCATGGGCACATCGAGACCAGCCGTTGGCTCCACAAGTGGATCCACAGTTGTTGCCGTCGCGGCCTCTTTGTTGTCCAACGTCTTCTCCGTCTCCGTGTTTACTTGGTCTGTTGCCTCTAGCAGTTCGAGTAGTACTGCTCAGAAAGAAATCGTTAGTTAAGTGAGTGCTTAGATTGAGCAGAAGGTGGACTTACCCTGGGCTGCATTGCGCTTGGCCAGCTTCTTGCTGCTGCCGGTGCCGCGGGCAGTGCTGCCACTGGCAGACACCTCCATGACGAACTCTCGTCGTCTGGAGGACTCATTGCCGTTTTTTGCAATCAATTCGAAGATGGGCTCCTTTTCCTTTCGCAATTGTTGCAGTTGTATCAATTTTGTGATGGGATTCTCAACGTCATCTTGCTCCACAGCCGGCTTCTCTTTCTCATTCTCCTTTTCTTTCTCCTTCTCCTTTTCCTTCTCTTTCTCCTTTTCTTTCTCCTTTTCCTTGGTCGCAAGACGCTTTCGACGCTCCGGCTTGGCAAGTGGTGTAATACCGGTAGCTGGTAAGCCAGCGGCATTTGCCACGCCGGCTTTACCAGCCGTCTTTACCTTGATGCGCTTCATGGGAGTTTGCTTGCTTGGTGAGAGTGGGGGCAATTTGTGCAGTTCCGATAGCATTTTTTCAGCTGCCCGCTTCTTGGAGAGCTTCTTGCCATTGCCCTCACCCTCAGTGATAATGGAACCGACAATGCATGCCGTAATAAAGTTCTTCATGTGAGCAGGTCCTTCCTCGCGTAGGACCTTAAAGTGTACGGTCATGTTTCGTCTGATTCCAATCTCGTGCACCTGTGAAATGGGTGACTTTTTGTCGCTCTCATCCATTGAATCATCCAGTGCCTCGTCAGAGATACTATTAGATTGCGTCCTCAGCACTTGGAGGGCACGCGCCGCTGCATCGTGCTTAGCCTGCTGCAGCGTGCGTCCGACTCCCACAAACTTCTGCTTGCCCACGAACAGAGTTATCTTGCTAGGCGTCACCGGTACCGGCGGTCCAAAGTGTCCGTGGGGACTGGGCAGCATATGCGGCCCCATGGACGGTGCCAAAGCAAAACGCGACGGATACTTGGGCGGATATGGACGCTGATGTCCATAGATGGAGCGCTGCGTCTGCAGCGCTAAATGCGGGTGATGTGGGTGATGCATCGGCGGTGCCGGCACCACATAGCCAGCATTGTTATTACCATTCCGTCGCAAGGCAAACGGCAGCGGGGACGGTGGTGGTGGCAACGCTGCCGGTGGCGTTGGAAGCAACGATGTTACATATTCAGGCGGCATTATCGCATCTCCTGGATGTACCTGCGCCGGATCCAACAGATAGTACGTCCGTTGGCCCAGCTTCATTGCCAGCGCGTTCAGCTCAACGGTAGGCGTGATGTGCGTCCGAGTAGATGTGCTCTCCTCATTGCGACGCACCTTCGGCGGGGGATGTTTATATTTGGTCTCTTCAATAGCCTTGGAAGCGGCCAAATGTTGAGCCTTCTTGATCTTAAACCCATCCGCCGAATACTCCTCCTCGCCAAGCTTCAACGTCACTGTGAAAGTCTTACAATGAGCCGGGCCCCGCTCCCCTGTCAAGCGGTACTGATGTAAAATCTGTAAGTAAAGGAAGATTTGGTTAGACGAGAGTGAATCTCTACGGACTGGTGTCTATCTCACCTTGTTGTATCTGGCTAGTTCGTTGACCAAACACATCGGTGTCTTGTCCTTTGCACTGCGCGGGTTGCTGCTGTCCTCGTTGTAAAGTGTGCCCGCTGCATCGATGTTCTCCGCGCTGCTGGTGCAATCTTCCGACTGTCCAATCGCCGCCAGCGACTCACAGCTGTTTGTGGCTGGCTCGACGACGGACGGCAGTTCACACATTTCTTCGCTGGCAATGACAAGGCTATCGCCATTGCTGTTCCTGCAGCTGCCCACGATGCGCAGTGTCGTCGGGGGCAACTCCTGTTCCACAGGAGCAGCTTTTTTTATTGATACCAGCTCGGTTGATACCGTTGGAGTTGGGCCATTGCTCTTGGCATTGCGATATGTGTTCTGCAGTATGGTCTTAGGTGCATGTGCATAGTTATTGATGCTGCCGCTGCTGTTGCTGCTGCCGTTGTTGATGCTGTTGTTGCTGTTGCTAATATTATACTTTGAAGGCTTGGGACTGGTGACGTAGTAGTGCGGCTGTTTGCCGCTTAGCACTGCCTGTGGTGGCGGCTGTGCCGCATAGGTGCCCAGATGGGCAATGTGATGCGGCAGCTGGCCATAGGCGATCGTTGTCGCATTCGCAGGCACATGACTGTAGGCCTGCGGCGGCGGCACCGGCGCCTGACCACATTTTGTCATATGGCCATTGCTTGTGCTCAGATGCTGATGTTGTTGTCGTATCTTTTGCATTTGGTTGTTATTGTTGCTGTTGTTGTGGTTATTGCTGTTGTTGTGATACGCGGCATTCGGTTGCGGCTGCGGCTGCTGCTGCTGCTGCTGCTGCTGCTGCTGGTGCTGTGCGTGATGATGCTGAAGACGAAGATTTAGTCTGTAAGAGATGATGGTAGGGTTCAACTACAGTTCACTGAAGCAACGGCTCGCAAGTCTTTTTAACATTATATCAACCGAAATTTTTATTAAAATATAAATAAATAAAAACAATTTAACGGAACAAAATTAAAAAAACATGTTAAAAAGTACGTTCTCAGTTATATGTATATGCACACTGAATATTCTTGAATCTATCTAGAGCTTATTTCAATCGTTGACAGAAAAGAAAAAGTTTCAATTCATTTGATTGAAAGTCTGAGAAAATTCAATTCTATGTTCGAAGTGCTATTTTAGGGCTTATTATGTGACAATTGGTAGCCTCAATCTCATAGAATGGAACGATGGACTTTAAATGCTCGAACGCACACAAAGTACCAGCTAAGTACATGAACTGCCATATTGAGTGGACATCGAAAATGAAAACAACAAAACAAAATATGGTCAAAGCGACGGAGTTCACCCTTCGCCCCTGAGAGAAGTGTTTCTATAGTTGTTGTTGTTGTTGTTGCAGCTACAGACAACAGCGGTAAAGTTTGAACAATGGAAGAAATCCCTAACAAAGCACAAAAGCCGCATTCTTTTACGCATCGTGTCATTTTTCGCCAACTGTCAGTTTCAATTGAGACGCACCTACCGCGAACACCCAGAGCACATATAGCATTAGGTAGAGGTAGAGGGAGAGCGGGGTAGGGGTAAGAGGTAAAGGGATAAGGGATACACTTGGAAGTCCTTAGAAACTTTTGGATGACCGCGTGTTGACCAAATAAACGTATGAGTTTCACTCAGTCTCAGGCTTCAGCTAATTTTTAATCGTTAAATCTATTAAAAATTTTCAACTGAACTCTAAGATTATAAACAAATCTCATTCGAGTTGACAGTTTTGTATACTGAATTTGCATATATAATATGATATGATATAGAAATCTAAGATCTGTATATAAACAAGTATATCATATGCTCTGAGTATTAAACTTCACTTAAGATCACTTTGATAACTTTTAGATTTCTTTCTTTGATTTGCACAATTCACGAACTTAAAAAGCTTTTTTGTATTTCCTTTAAGATCGTCAAATCACATTGGAGTATTATCCATTATAATATCTCACTTTTATCTGTAGAAACTAAGCATTTAGTTAATAAAATGCTCTCTCATCATCACTTGCCGAAGGACTTCTTTTTTTTACATTATTTCACAAGTTATCGTAATATACGAGCGTTTGCTTAAAGCTTTCTATGAGATTCGGATTGAGTTTTGAATGCGGCGCGAGTGCGATTCGAAGTGAGGCTGAAGATCAACTGGCGGTTGGGAGGGTCGGGCACTTTGCTTGGAGCTGGAGCCGACAGAAGACAGAGGCGAGAGGCGAGAGGACAGAGAAACATCTGATCGCACAAAAGGCGACAAAACTGAGTCTAAGAGAACTGGCCGCACTGCGATCCTTACGAACGTCAAGGATAATTGCAGCCGCTTCTGCTGCTTCTCTTGTTGTTGTCGTTGTAGAAGTAAACCCGTTATCAAGCGGAAGTCATGCTGAGCGCTAAAGAACAAAGACCCACTGAAATTATAATTTATGAGTTGAGAAAATGGGATGATGAGTCTCACAGGCGATTGTCAGTGACAGGAATTAACATAATTGCCGCAACGTATATAAAAGCCTAGACACGACGGCGTCGCCAAAGGGGTAACATCTAACACAGGCCAAACCAATACAAGCCAAGTTCGTAAACCTAGGACCAAAGTTTTAGCTTCTCCTTACCGTCCATGATGAACTTCTCGTTGCTGCTGCTGCGGCTGGGGCGGTAGGGCCGCCTGTTGCTGCTGTTGTTGAGTTACCAGAGAAGATGCTGCTGTGAGTGTAGTTAAATGTTGTTCCATGCCGGGATGTGGATGCTGCAGCGCCAAGTGGCTGTGATGATGTGTGGCGCGTAGATGTGGTCCTCCTCTCGCTGCATGCACATGATGCTGCATCTTTTCAGCTCTCGTTTGACTTCAAGTTTACCGATCGTCTGTGCAGCTGCAATTGGAAGTTAACAAAGCAAATATTTTTATTAGCTATACAATGCATACAAATGGTGTCTCTTTGTCTTTCAATTGTGTCCATTTTCAGCAAGATGAAATATAGGTAAACTGCATTCAAATGCAACCAGCGACTAGCGACAAGGAAAACATTTTACTGGGCTACCGGGAGGCAAGGCGACAGACGTGCCTAAATCAAATTGTGACAGGCTCATGAGACTTGGGCCTTCGTACAGGCGGCAAAAAGGGCGCAAGCAGCAACCACCACCACCACGCACACACACACTGACACTCGCACACCCAGTTAAAGAGCAAGGGGAAATGTGCATTCGCGATGCTCATAAGATCTCTTTACCCTTCTTAGCCTACCTACGTCTTGTTGCACTTTTCTAGTTTCTCGAGAATATCATTCTTACAGTTGTAAATTGTGGTTGTTTTGTTACTGAAATTCGATAAAATGCAGCTGCATTTTGATTTCATATGTTATAATCAGGTTCTGAAGCAGATTTAGTGTCGTCCATTGAACTATCTACATATCTGCGATCCCCCTTTTTGCTTGACGCCACTGCATATATGGCATAACAGTCGTCAAACTTGCATTTGTATTGATGCGGCGCACTCACCTTACTCTGCTTCTTATTCCTCTTCTGCGCGCAGCCGAGGTATTTTTGTATTTTAGTTCGTATGCAGAAGGGCAAACGCAGCAATCGGCAATCAACAAACGCACATTAATTGAACTTGCAATTGCAATCGCAATTCCAAATGTACAACTATGTAGGAATTATTTAAATTAGCCTGGGACGACGACGATGAAGACGACAACAACAACAACACGACGACGGCGAACTTTTTAGTGTTAGTGCTGTTTGCTGGTTGTTGGTTGCTACGTCTTGAGACGTCTCTTTTGGCGACTTAAAAACACACTTTATAACTATTTTAACACTTAAATTAAGTTGATGAACGTTTAAAGCTAGGTTTTAACTTGAATTAAGCATTATTATTGTTATGTATTATAAATTATTAACGTGCGGCCGTATTTTGCACTGTGGCTATGGATGAAACTCGAAAAATAATAATGGCATTTAGGCAAAGCGGGAAGCGGGGAGTATATCGCGTTTTAGTGTTGCACAGCGCGCCACATTTGTGCAGTGTTCGTAAACTGCATTTCTTAAGTTCCTTAACATAACCATTTTGAGTAAAATTAGTAGATTTTATCGAATGTTGAATATTTAAAATTTTGTTTCGGTTTATATTCTTTTATTTTCGTAGACTTAAATAGATACAATATAATATAATCAATTTAAGCTGCAATTTGTGCAGTGTGTAAATTATTATAATTACATTCCAAAAATATATTTGTTCACATATTTTAATGTTTCTTGTAATGAGTCAGGCGATTTATCATCTCGTAAACCCATTTCGGCTGATCGAAAGGTGCCAAATGGCCCGCATTTCTAATCATTATTTCCACCAGGTTACCTCCTCGCTTAACGTACCCAGCCAAGTCTCCATCAACGCGCCACACTTTTCGGGGCGCGTTTTTATAGCGATCGGAGCCTGGAAACTTCAGGTGTGTCAGATAATTATGAACCAAGGGATATGGGACAATGATATCCAACTGCCCACTGTACACGCACACGATATAGTATTTCAAAAGTTCTTCTATCCAAGGTGCGACACTATTCATAAGGTCTTGTTTTAAGTACATCTTAACCTTGTTCTCTTTATCCATGTCATGGAATGGCTTGTTTCCCACATGTATAGCACGACGAGTGGTACCTGACTGCAAAAACTTTCCCAGATTTGAGACAAAATCTTCATCATTGGCCTGCAAGTAATTATAATACCATTTGAAACCCGTTAGATTTTTAAAAAGGGAGCTATTGGGCAAATCTCCCAGGATAAGCGAATCAAATATATCGAAGGCGCAGTCCATGTCATTTTTCGTGATGCAGTCAACTGCAGCTGCCTCCGCGGCATGAAATTTCCCCAGTCCGTTGTCGTCTATCAATCCCAACTGATAGAGATAATCACCATACTTAAGCTGATTCAGTGGATCAGACAGTCCATTGCCAATAGCTACGCCCTGCAGAGGTATACTCGTGCATTCAGTCATTTTAACACCATGCTGTGCCTTATGTATTTGATAAGCCAAGGCAGGCACATATTTTCCAGCATAGGATTCACCTGTGATCCAGAAACCAGAGGAGTTGCTCCAGTTGAACAACTTATATAGCTGAATCATAGCTTGGTGTAAATCACGACCCACATCATGTTCGTTGCGTGCGTAGCCTTTCTCGTTATCGGTGAAGCTGAAGCCGGTGCCTACAGGATTATCAATGTAGATTAGGTTGTGCGTCTTGCTCCAGGTGTACTTCCGTTTTTTTAGTTTGTGCTCAGAAATTACTTTCAGTGGGCCGTTTTCTAGGAATAGTCCTATCAGAGATGAAGAGCCTGGACCACCTTGAAGCCAAAGGAGTACTGGCGCTTTCTCTGGACTCTGCATGGCAGGAAAATACCAAAAAATAAATTCGAGTTAAATACTTCATTAACGGTTAAATAACCCGAATAGCTCTCAATATCAAGAAACTGTGGGCCAATAACACGCGCCATGTCCTGCACATCTTCCATGGGAATCGAATCATTGTTTATGAACGGCGTAAGGAACAGTGGCTCTCCAGTATCGGTTTCATCGGTGTGGTACTTGAATTGGGGGTACGGATTGATAAAATCATGGCGATAACTTAATTCCTGTTTGTGATATTCATTCGCGCACACAGCAGCTGCTATAATTAAAACTAAGTAAAAATGTACATTGTTCATTGTTACACAATGTGAAAAGTGGTTCTGAGAATGTGATTAATATCCGTAGATTAATCTAACAACAGGGCTTAGTCACTAATTAGCCTATAATCTAGCTTTGTTGGTCTTCGCAAATGTTACTTGTTTGACTTAAAATTACAGACTATATGTATAACACCTACTGAGCGTTCTTTATATATATACCGCTTTGAATACCGATTTAATTTTAAAAACAATAGATTTCCGATTATTACCATAATCGATACGTCAACATAACATAACGTCAACCTACCGTGAATAATATACAAATGTTAAGGGTGACCAGACTACCAACAAATACTGGGCTCTTTAACAGCTGTTCAAACATTCAACCAGTTAAAATGGCTGCTGCTGTTCAGTGTATCGTTTATTAATATACAAATTTGGTGTTAGGTGTAAATAGCACAATAAGTGAGGCTGTGTAACCAGCGCTCAACGTACGAACACTAATCATTCCAGTTACAAATAGTTTTCTTAATAATTCATGATCAAACATGACGCGCTCCAGGCACCTTAACAACAACTTTACACGTCGCAGCTTCCTTTATCTGACGATTTGCATCGTCTGGAGCTATTGTATTAATCTGATTGACGCTGCTGCGGTGACCGAGGTAATTTTCAAGGTATTAGTGCTTATTGCGTATTTATAGTGCTAAAGCCAGCATATGCTTTCCACTTTAAATATGCCCACAGATGTTTTACATATTGATTTTGTTGTCTGACGTCACACCCATATGTGTGTGTACGTCTCGTTCTGTGTGTGTATTGTGCGATTGATGTATATAAGATTGCGGCTGCTCCCGTGGCAAATTTGAAAACTATTCACCGATTATCTGCTGATTATTTATTATAATCACTTCACAGAATCAAAGTGCGCAACGTTATCTACAGAATGTCGACAGTGGGACCACCAGTGATCGCGTGCAGCAAATGCTTAAAGGTGTTGGAGCAGCCGAGATCACCTGGCCGCAACGTGCCAAGCAGGAGGTCACCGACGTGAAGACTGAACTTGCCAAATTAAATACCAGTAAGAGCGTAACCACCTCTCTTTTTCTATAACAATCTATATGCTGATAATGCCAGCAAAGCACACTGTTTTCATATGAAATGTAAGTAACTAAGTAACAAAGTGACACTCCAATTACTTTCAGCCTTTGTTTATCAAAATGAATGGCCAGCGAACAATGTGAAACTAGGCGCTGTCACTGCAGTAAGCTTTGACAAGGGGGGAAACGTAGTCATCTTCCATAGAGTGGATCGCATCTGGGGTGAAAGAAGTTTCAATAATTCAAATGTGTACCAGGAGAGAAACAGAGGACCTATTAAGAAAAGCACTGTGCTGGGCCTGGAAGCCGACACCGGTAAGGTGATCTACGAATGGGGTAAAAACTTGTAAGCATATCTAACATAATTAATTCAATGACGTCCTGTTCTGTCAATAATTACGTCTCGGATTGCTTACAGCTTCTATATGCCACATGGGTTAAGCATTGACCCTGAAGATAATGTTTGGGTAACCGACGTTGCCTTGCATCAGGTCTTCAAATTTAAACCGCGTGGAGAAGGTGGCACACCGATACTAACGCTCGGTACTGCCTTTCAGCCCGGCTCTGGCAAAACTAAGTTTTGCAAACCCACAGCTGTAGCTGTGCTTAACAATGGTGACTTCTTTGTTGCCGATGGCTATTGTAATGCCCGTATTCTCAAATACACGAAAGAAGGTGAACAGATTCTCTCTTGGGGTCGAAATTCTTTTGCTGGTTTCTCCTATGACATCGCACCAGCAAACTTCTTTGCTATTCCCCATGCACTGACTCTTGTGCCAGAATTGGAGCTGCTCTGTGCTGCCGATCGTGAGAATGGCCGCGTGCAGTGTTTCTACTCAAGCAATGGCACCTTCCAATCCCAGTACCATAATCCCCTCATTGGCGATCGTCTCTTCAGCATGGCGTATACGCCGGCAGAGGGTGAGTCATAACCTAGTTCATATTTTGATTGAAATAATATTATAAATCTCACTCTTTGACAGGCGGTCAGCTGGTGATTGTTAATGGACCCACCGCCGAACTTGGAATATCACCACAGCATTACAACGAAGTGCATGGCTTTGTTATGAACATGCGCACCCGACAATTGGTCTCCAAGTTCGGACCAAATAATTTACAATTCGAAAATCCACACGACGTGGCTGTCACCGAAGATGGCAAATCAATCTATGTCGCTGAGCTAAATCCCAGGCGCATACACAAGTTTTTGCATAAATCGCTTGCCAAACCGATGTCCCTGTCTGCGATGAGGTCCATCAGTTCGGTCGATGCGAACGCTATGGCAGGGCCGTCACCAGTGTCTAGTAGCACTGATCAAGCCACACCGCCACGTCATCATCCCAGCGGCAAGGCAGTATTAGTGGCATCCCTAATGCTGCTGTTTGCCGGCTCCACATTTGCACTGGCGCTAATGTGGGCGCGGCGCCGCAAACGAGGTAATCAAGCGATCAGCGCAATGCCGCCTAGCGATTTGGTTTATCGCCAGTTGGCCGCATCCACTTAAAGTCTGTGCTAACCAACCCACTCATACTTCAGTTCCATCATGTAGTTATGTGTTGTGCTTACCGTTTAATTTAAGTTGCATTTTGGTGATTTCTTTTACACTCTTAGTATTTTTTTGTGAAGTGAAACTTATGCGTACTTAATTGTGTTCTCATTTGTGTAATCTCATTTTTTGTATGCAACCTATAGATATACAAACATATACATATACAAACATATACATATATATTTTTTATATAAATATACATACACGATTCTTTACAATTTAACGAATAACGTACTCTTAAGTGTGTTCTTTTGGTTTCTTGTTTTAAATTACAGCGAATGTATAATAATGATATACCATAATTACTCAAGAGTCGCTGCATGATACCACGTTGACTGCATGTCCTGTACATTTTCGTAATTCTATGTGATTCTTGTAACTCCATTGATATTTCACAACAATTTCCAGTTTCCCAATTAATTTTTATCAATTGATGCGGTTTTAACAGGTTGTCTGCCATTTGGCTCACGTAATCGCCGGCATGCTTGGGAGAAGACTGAGGGCTTCAAGCTGGGTGGCCTGCTTGATCGTAATGGCTTTGAAAAGCTCGAACAAACGGCCAGCGATGAGGAGCAGGAGACCGCAACGCTCTCTCTCTAGGCAACACAACAGCCCCTAGTCAACTACCGGGATCAAGAGACTTATTTTGTAAAACCAACTAAGCATTCATAGTTCTAGTTCTGAATACCTCAGTGAATTTATCTTCTGTGCTCCCATTATTTTTAACTTTATACTGTGTATACTTTTCGACCATTACATTTTTTTGCCATTTGTTTTAAGTACACAAACTATATATATACATTATTTATGTGCAATTATTTAATAGATAAAAAATAACCTAAAAGAATACACTGAATTTTATTTATTGTATTGCGTTTGGTGTCGTGGTATATTTTCGGAACTACATCTTAGCCAACGTAGCCGCTGTTGATAAAACTTAACTAGATATCGGTATCGGTTCAGGTATAAATAGATTATATAGACATAGGTAGTAGGATATAGATGTATATTGCAGCTTATTGTCTAATAAGGCCCCTCTGTGGCGAATATCCTGCTAGAGATTTAAACGGTTAGTACGTAATACGATTACAATTAGACAACCTGCGATAGAAAACCTTCGTTCTCTTCGGTTACAATCGCATCAATATTGTAGAATACAGCATGCATGCAAATCACAAAGCAGGAGGCGCCTAGTGTCCAGAATAGCACAGCGCCAGCTCCCACTAGGAAAAGTACTGGCGCTGCTCCCACATTAAGTAATATTATTTGCTGTTTTGGCGACACCTCATGTCCCCAGACCATAACGTTCGAATCATTTGAGCGGATTTTATGGCAACCAAAAGCGACCGCAAGGACAACCAGCAAAGTGAGTGGAGATGTTATCCTATAACATGAACAAATAGAAATTAGCAACTTCTGCCGTCTACTACCAATTCACTCTTGGATACTTACAGACAGTAGATCATCAGCACAATAAATATGAATATGTAATTGCTTTGAAAATATGAGAGATTGCGCATGATACGATTGTTGAGACGTTGCATGCTAACTGCGCTCTTAAAGTTGTTGATGTTGAAGAACACCATCCAGGGCCGCAAGGAACGCCGAACTGTGTGTATCAGCTCCAAGGGTGAGGGCAAGTTTTGCAGTTTGGGCAGACTAGAAACAATTGATGTCAGCAATAGAGATCGATATACGTAAGATTGCGCTTCCATCTTCTTTTAGAACATTAGGTTTTAAAATAGATATTGTCGTTACCTTTGCATATCAAAGCTGAATCTATTCTGACCGCCAGATGCACGCGTCGTGGGCACCTGCATATCGCCGCTAACATCGATGCTTGCTTCAGTCATTTTTGTGTGGGAGCTGCCGTCAAAGTTGATGACGCGTCGTTAAAACTATGCTAATTTTATGGATATCTGACGTTTCTTTATCTTCAGCTGTGCAGATTATTGTACCATGCTCCGGTTCCGATTGATAATTGTTTTTATCGGCGACGGATGCTGAACAACGACCTGACGTGTTCGAGTTTAGACGACTTCAGCTTTTCCTAAAAATTGGCTGTTGCTACATGAAGAAACAGGCGAGAGCGCTGCTGTTTTTGTTTAAAACATACTATTAATTTTTTGATACAATTTGTTTTACCCTTATTTCAGATGTTATTGTTTAAACATACAACAAAAGCAACAACTTACTCTGATGTGGCAAACACTCAGGCTTGGAAACTCTACATTAAACAAAAAAAGCAATGGCAGCTCCGTACTTTACAGCTGTTCTGTCTCACAACACTCTGCAACACTGTTAGCAAACCGCGCGCCATTATTTAATTTTGAAAAAAGTGTGTACACATCGCTGCGGAACGGTTATCGTGACTAAATCTATTCAGATTTAATGTTAGAGAACGATTATCCTGACTATTTGAGTGCATTTGAGTCTAAGCTGCAAAGTATTTAATATATAGTTGAAATAAAAGATGTATTTTTTGTTTTTTTTTGCGAGGCTCCTGCTTCAATGCGATTTCATTTAAATTGAATGTCGCTATTTGAAGCATTTTAAAACACAGTGTGGGAGACCTCGCTATTTATTTTACATTTATAACTGTATAGCAATACATATATTTCATATAAGATTTTCATTGAATTCTTTTGATAAATTGTAGCATATGCGTACATCAATAAATATGTAAATACATTTATAATATTATTTTGATTTAATACAATGTGGACTCCATTTATTTTTTTTTTTGATTTTCTTTTCTTTTTTAATTTTTTTTTTGATTTTTTGTCTTGTTGAATATTTTTTCTCTTCTGTATTTTGTGTATGCCTTCTTGTCTTATATGTATATTATATAATCACATCTATAAATTTTTGGAGAATATTTGTCTTAGTTTTTTTTCATTTATTGTTATACACTGAAACACATTTAAGTATATGTTTTATGAAATTATTTGCACATTTAGAAGTATTAATATTTTAAATATATAATGACATCCATAAAGAACTCGCTGCAAAGTTCAAATCATCTTATAAGTATTATTTAAACGAAAAACAACAACAAAATTCGCTGTAAAGACCTCATGGCTTCGTATGTGTGTGTGTATTGTAAATTTTTGAAGTTTTCATTTCAAATATATGTACGTAACGTACATACAAATGAAATGTAAATGTATTTTACTCGTACTGTCGGGTTTTATTAGCTGCATTAGCTATTTTCATCTGCGTTGATGGGGCTCAATGACAACTTTCAAATACATTTAAACATAAACATTTATCAAGTTATCAGAACATACATATATGACTATATAGTTATATCTATGTTTTTTCTTATTTGTTTGCATTGTTAATGTCGCTCTGTCTCTTAACACTTACATGTTTTTATACTATAGAAGGTACTCCCTTACCTGGTCTGAAAAGCATTTCATGGGCGGTTTTATAAAGGAAATTATTATGTGTTTGCTAGGTAGATAGCTGCCATAGCGTGAGATGCTTTGGTTTCTTTAGTGTATGTTTGTGTGTGTATATTTTGATTTTCTTTTGATTTTTGTTTTGATTTTTGTTTTGTTTTTGTTTAAATTTAATCTTTGAATGGCATTTGAACATTTACATTTAATAACTTTGAATACGTTTATGAATATATATAATATTTTGATTACGTTAAGTTTGTATATTGTTTAATTGGAACCAGTGTTCATTTAATTACATACACATATACATATATAAGTTAAATGTGTTTCCAAAAATTCTACTCTCTCTTTCGACTTTCAAAAATGATCTTCTATTATTGAGTTCTACATATGGTGAAAATCTTTTATACTATTATTATGCAAGAAGGAGATACAATGGGCATAACACATAGTTGTGTATTTTCTTGAAATTCGCTTATAAGTGTGTTCCGTTTAGGTCACTGGTAAACTGTTGCCTTTACCTGTATTTTTTATTTTTATATTATTATTTGTTCTTTTATTTGGGCAACAGCAAAATGGATCCAAATACAACTGCTTATTTTTTAAATTTTATAATCAAATATTTGATTTGCTCGTTCAGCAAAGTTTCATTGTTTTTTTGGGTTTTTGGTTGTTTTTAGTTATTTTTGTTTTTTGTTTTTTAACGCACACAAAAGAACGTTAACAAAATTTTTTTGGCTTGGAGACTTACTGCTTAGAGTCCAATCTCACGCATGGCTCTGTAAAGACAAGGATTCTTTGAGCACTCACGCGGTCCTAGCTGACGTCCTGGAGCTTCACGCAAAATCATGAGCACTGAACGTGCTGCAGCCTGGCATTCGGTGCTGCTGCCACAAATAGCATTCGCCTCGTCTAAATACTGGTAGTCACAGGCTACTTGCAAAGCGCCCTGTGGTGGACACAAAAGGATCATAAGATTAGCAATATGGAAAGATCTATGTATAAACTTACGCAAAGATAACAAATTTGATGGACGCCACAGAGTGGTAGGAGTTCCTGGTTAAGATCGCCAGAGATAAGATCAACACTGCGGCAACGCTCAGCCATCGATTCAATTATGGGACACTGATTGGAGCCAATGATGTAGTTCTTGTTGCCCAGATAGGCGTCATTCAACGTCTCGTAGGGTGTATTGGCCAATGACTCATCCATGGTGTTCGGCTGTTCCGGGTAACGCAGATAACCGCTACGCTTTTTCTTGGGCTGCTGAGCGTTGCCTTCATCCCTGAATGTTGTCTATATGGTAAAACGCAGAGAATTTGTTATGTCGGAATTACTTACTCTGCCTGATCATTGGGTTGCTCCTTCTTGACGCTGAAGCGCTTCTTGGCTGGCCAGTATTTATCCAGTGAATTCTCGTCCGATTCCGGCTCGATGACATTGCGCAATAAATGGTTTTCGGCATCCACTGACTGGCGTAGCTTGTCCAATGCACGACGCATCTTCTCCAAACTGTATGCGGTGGCTAAGCGGGCCAACACGTGTTCCTTTAGCTTGCGTATCTCGTCCTGGTTCTTGATGCCTTCGTGAGCTCCTGTATACTTAATTGTCTCATCAATGATGAAATCTTCAATGGACTGCAACTTCTTATCCATGCTCTCCAGCTTCTCGGGATCAAGGTCACGTTTCTTCTTCTGCTCATCTTCATCCTGGTCATCAATGTTACTATTCTCCTCGCCAATACGTTTTTTTGAATCGGTCCTGAATAGGCAGTAGAGAAAGTAAGACAAACTCCGCTTGGTTACTCTTCTACTTACTCAAACATCTGCTCAGCCTTCTTTTTGCGGTCAAGTCCAAAGTATTGGGACCAATCGATGGATTTCTTGGCTCTGAGCATCAGGTGACCAACACTTGGATCATGACCATGTTTAGAGCTGGCGTCGCGTTTCTTCTTGCGATGCTTTCCCATTACATCCCCTTCTGCCTCACCCTCGTCATCCCCTTCCGGCTCATCATCCTCGTCGAACTCATCATGATCATCTTCGTCTGAGCTTTCCTCTCCCTCCCCCACGTGCTCCTCATTTTCCCCATATTCCTCATCAGAGTGATGCTCACTACGCTTGCGATGATGTTTAGCATGTCCGTGCATTACCATCTCCCCAGTTCCGGCTGCTTTTGGTGTCACCTGCGTTTGTGCCTCCTTTGGAACAGCAGTAGTGACATTTACGCGTTGAAAATTAATTTCGAGTCGCATGTCACCCAAAGCTGTGGCCGTGCCTGCAGCGTCAGGAACACGGGTGGTAGGTGCTGCTTTCAATTGCTCCTCAGTTGAACGTTTCTTCTTTTCCTCTGGCTGCTGATCGGCGGGCTTGCCAAATAGTTCACTCAATTCCCGTACTACACGTTCGTCCGTTTTTGTCTGTGGTGGGTCGGATACTGCTCGTTTAGCCACTGGGAAGCGCTTCTTTTTGTCTCCATTGTACGGTAGCCAAGGTAGCACCGGATATGAGCGTTTCTTCTGCATCAACAGATAATAGGGTGGCATACGCATACGTTTCTTCTGCTCAAAGAGCTGCTGATCCTCCCCCTCGTCTTCCCCATTGGTACGCAATTCGTTCTCCTGCTGCTGATATTTCTCCCAAATCTGTCGTAGCGCCGCCTTGTAACGTTCCTGCCGCTCATGTTCGCTGGCCTCCTCGATCTCGCGTAAGAACTGCTCTGTTAGCTCACTATGTGTGGGCTCCCCGTTGTTGCTGCCTAAGTTCTCACGTTCACGGAACACGGATGCGGCGCCCGGCCCAGTCTCTGCAAAAGGAGACGCGTGTCTTCACTTTGACCTTCAGCTAAATCACTCATTAGGCGACAGCCCGTCCTGACAAGCAGCCATCCAGACGACCTACTCATACCTCAACTATAACTCCAACTTGTATAATTAATTGTGTGCCTACTGTATTTGTGTGTGTGTGTGTGTGTGTATGAAAGCGAGAGCGAGTGTGCGTAAGACTTATGAGCAGGCATCAAGTTATTATCGACCCTTCAAGCTATTAAATCAAAATGACAGGAAGGCTGCCAGGGCGCCTCCGCTTGCTTCTAGCTCGTTGCATTTATCAGCGACTTAAAGTCAGTGTTGCCACACTAGCTTTTTTTCAAAGAAAAACTAATTAAAAATGGCGAATTGTATCGATCTGTAATCGATCTGTAATCGCTCTGTTATTAATAACTCCAAAGTCGATTAATAGCTGTTAACCAAATAAATTATACTGATTCCGCGCTGTTCAGCTTTATTACGAGTATTTCTGTTAAAAATTTTAAAAATATGCGTAAAATTGACAATGTCTAACGTGAAAAGTTTCGGGAACGGATACTAGCCCAGAGATCGTGTATAAATCAAGTGAGTATTAATAAATCTAGCTTATGTATCAGCTTATCCCTAAAAGCTAGCCGTATTTGTTACGAACGGTTGGCAGCACTCGCAGAAAAAAGAGCCTAGCTTCACACAGACCCACACAAACACACTCCAATGCACACACAAGTTAATCTGAGCTAAGTGGTTTTAGCTCCACAAGTGAAAAGCATTGTTATCCCAATCCATTTGAATCACTCAAGTGGACACGCTACTCGTATACTATACCGTAATACCATACCTACTTTCTATTGATAGACATAGACATATATATATATGTATGTACGAGTATGTATGCATTATATATGTATGAATGTATATTTTTCTATTGGTTACTTACCGTATTGCTCGTCACGTTCCCTAAAGGACGACGATGAGCGCTTACGCTTCTCGTCCACAAAAATATTACTCGGATTCGATTGCTGCTCGCGTTCATCATCAAAATCATAACCATCGAATGGAGCACCTAGCCCAGCCTCATAGTTGCCATTCTCTCGCTCTAGGTACTTAGCAAGTGCTTTATTTATTCTATGCCGATTCCGATTCTTATACTTGTTGCCAGTGCCGGTGCCAAATAAATCGCTATCTGCCACTGTGCATTGAGTAGCGGATCAGCGAAAAGAAAAAAGAAAAAGGAAAATAATGTGAAAAACACATGTGCGAAGTGCGGGCAACGGGCAGCCGAGGGAGCCTACTGAGATGTGAATGTGAATGTGAATGCTATGTGCGGTGGTTGGGGCTGACGGTGGGTCACGTGCTCTGTTACATGCGGGCTCAGCTGATGCTGCTTCTTATGCGCTCTGTTTCTGTCTCGCTCGCTTACATGGGTCGTTATATCAGTTACGGATTAGATTTTCGCTTTGGTTTTGGTTTCTCTGCCACTGACAGCTGTCCTGTCATATCCGGACTTGCCATTTCAGATTAGCTCCAGATTAGCCGCTTTGGTCAAGTTAAGTAACACTTTCTGAATGCGAATGAGCTTTACTTAAGGACTTAACTTTAATGCTATGCTCATACTTTGGGACCTCCAACAGTCTCCATGCAATTTCGAAATTAATTTATATAATTATCTTAATTTAAGTCTTTTATGTGTCGTGTTTATATTCATTGCTGAGTGCTTTTATCAAAGGATTGGCTAGAGTTTATTATAATATGTAAATTTATATATTTATTTCTACATAAAAATGGTCCAATTTAGTGCTTTTAAAGTGCAGTTCAGTGAGCGAGTAAAACGGTCGAAGTTGCTACTTCAAATCTAATTTAGTTAAGTGCTTTTTGTGAGGTCAAGAGGTCATAACTCTTTTACCGGCTTTTAGAGCTACAAATCACTGGCAATGGTCATTACTAATTGGCTCTTGAATTGCTGCACGACGAACCCATTAAAGCACGTCAATCGAGTGAGCTATTAATAGTCGACAGGCAATCACAGACTCACCTTCGTCCCAATCCTCCAGTTGATCCGCACCAAAGTGTGTGGTAGAAGGTGGTGCATTCAGTGGATACTTGGCCGCCTCCCGACGATGCAGCTCATCTACAGCCGCCTGCAGGGAGTACCCAGAATGCTGTGGTGTAGCTTGGACACAGGCGTAAAGTATGCCAAGCAGCACCACCAAAGCCGACACACACACAAATCGACCAGCCATGGCAGCTGCTCCTTAGAAAATGTTGGCTCCTGGTTGAGAGGTGATGCTTAAATGCAGCTGTCAAGGCATTAAAAAGTTAAAGGATAAACGCATTAATAACATTTTATGCGCGGCACGTTTCAGGTTCAAACAAAAAAAGTATGTTGAAAAAAATCCCCGAGAAAAGTTTTAATTACATTAACACTTTAAAGCGGTTGTGTACGTGTGTGTGGGCGGTTGTGTGTGGCTATAGAGGAGTGTGTGCGTGGGTATCAGGCAGGTATCAGATATCGCAAGGAAACAGTTAAGGTTCATTGTCACCTGGCGGAAGGTAATTCATTATGCGCGCTTTATGTCACCATGAAAATCCATCTAAAATTAATTATTCTATATATAGTACATATTTGAAATTATGGGAATTCGTAGGGTTCCTGGCGAATTGAATGAAAAGCCTGCCAGCTGCTATTGACAAAGGCATTTCAATTATTTTCCCATCTGTGCCTCTAATGAACTGCTGCGCCTCTCGACTGGGTGTGAGGCGGTCCGCAGATAAATCAATAAAATTCCAACGCGTGTGCATATTTCAGTTTGTGCTGTGGGGAGAAAGTTTTGCAAGAATTCCTCAATGCTGACAAAGCCCAGATCACCATCACCATCACCATCGCCATCAGCAGCAGCATCAGCTTCAGCTTCAGCTCCAGTTTCCCGTTGATGTTTGAGAATCGTGTCCTTGCTGCAAGCAACTATTAGACCACATTTCCGGTTGCTTCACTCTTACCGACGGCATTTCTTTATTGTGCCGCACATAAGTATGCTATGGCACAAGCTCTGTGTTGGTGTGTGTGTGTGTGCATAAGGTGTAGCATGTACAAGGACTCGCCTATACATGGCGTATGCGCAATATCATCTTAACACCACAACTTGCCGCCTTATGCCTGTTGCTGTACTCTGCGGCTTCCATCATATGGTATACACACCCATTCGGCCATAGAGCTATCAACCCATCGCTTTTCTTTTTCCACCAACACCAACACCACTACTACTACTCTTGCTACTATTCCAATGAAATTTATGATAGACGTCGCCTTTAAGCGCCATTAAATGTCAAGGCAGCTGCTTTCAGTTTCATCGCCTAGTTCCTCCCTCCTCCCTCCTCCTTCCTCCGACTGCTCGTCTCGCCCTCAGCTGTTGTTGTTGTTGTTTTTAGTTACTTCAACCGCTTTTCATATTGTCTTCAGTTTTTTTCTTATAATATTGTTATTGCTGCTTGGCTGACTCTTGTCTAACTAAAATGCGTCTCAGCTTCAACGTCTCCGTCTGGACTGAGGCGACGTCGCCTGAACATTAAATTGACTTTGTTTTTACTACAAATTATTGAAACGTTTGCGGCCTGAATCCTGTCAGCTCATTTACATAACTTAATTGGAACGCATCTTACAAAGAAACAGATTCTCTTAGACAACAAGCTAACTTAATGGATAATTAAAAGATATAAAAGATATATTAATAAGTGCAAAGCAAAATATTATGTAATACGTACAACAAGTTCAGACTTAAGATATGTTCAAATTTATAATGCAATACTTATGTTAAATAAGGAACGATTTCAACATTGCCAGGAAGTTATTTTATATTCATTTCCGCTTTGAAAACTATACGGAAATTGGTTTCTGATGAGTTTCCTTGTTGATGCTGATAGCTTTTCTCTTAGCTGCATGTAACACACAGGGCGTATGAGTTATATTCTTATACTTTGACTTCGATCTATGCTATAATCCCTCGATTAGACATCACACAGGGCGTATGAGTTATATTCTGGTTATTACATTAGAAACATATTCCTTGATTTCGATCCATGCTATAATCCCACGTTACATAAAAATTATACTATACATACAGGATGCTAGGGATTAAGCTGGTAGGAAGGGGGCAGGACATGCAAATTGGCTGGAGCCGCGGCAACTTAATTACATTTACCCAGCAGCTCCATGGGCATGGTAGCTATTTACCACGGTGGAACGCAATCAAATTGAGATAAATTCAATTGAGAGGCCAAATTGAGTGGAATATGGCTAAAAGCTGTTGCTGCTGCTGCTGTTGCCTAAGAAGCGGCTCTTCAAAATTTAAATTGGCAGCAAAATGGGAAATGAAAATGGGAATGGAAACCTTTTTTGTACATATAACACAAGTATGTCTTGTGGCCATTAAAAATGGCTTTGGGCCTTGCTTGTTATCCAACAGTTTGTTGAGGTACATAAATTATTCAGGACATCTTTGTAACAGTTGTTCGGGTGACAGAAAACTGGCCTGGCAACCATATTAAAGGGATTCCAACTATCAACCATGCCCATTGACTTATTGACACAACGCCCAGCCCACGCTTACCACCAGAAAACAAATCAATGGACGTCTACAGCTCCTCTGGCGGACTTGTCAGACCACAACTGTTGGTAATACACTCGTACTCGTATTCGTAGGAAAAAATTGCACTTTGCCTGCTCGTTCGTTACGTTTTGCTTTCTTCCTTTTGTTGTCCTGTTGGTCCTGTTGTCACGCGCACAATGAGGCTGCCAACTTTAAATGCGTTGCAATAGTGTTTGAATTTTTAATTTGCTTTCCCTACTTTTATTTTAAGTTTTTCTTTATTTTGTGCTGTATTTGGCGACGGCAAATAAAAATTGTAGACACTTTTCACAACATGGCGTCACTCCTACGCCTTCTACTGCTATAAAGGACCTCGCTCGCTCGCGCTTCAACTATTTCCTGCAACTGCCACAGTCAAGACGGAACCAAGAGTGACATCCAATTCGCAAGGCTTCTGCATTTTATACTGTGTCGGGTGCCAGCCGACAGGACACGAACAACAGGCGAGCCATATGTACTGGCCTCGGTTAGAAAGAGATGGCCATAACAAGCGCGACAGAGATAGCTGCTTCGACGTCGTGTGCTGCTCGTTCTGTGGTTGCCTCCACGGAGAGTGCTTTTCTATATGTGCCAGGCTCTGCGTGTGCGTTGGTGTGTGTGTGTGTGTGGGAGTAGAAATTATGTGCGTTGCGTGGGCGAAGCTGATTCTTGGAAAAGCTTTTGTTTCTGCTTCGCTGTGCTTGTTGCTGTTGCTGTTGTTGGGCAGTTTCAGCAACTGCGCCTTATCCAATGCATCATTAAGGTTGCATCTGAACAGATTTATGGGGGTGAGGCATCTTTGGGTAATTTGATATTCAATTGTAGCAAAAGCAACCAATTAATTTGATAAAGGCTGGCAGGCTGGCTGTGCACAGGTACAGCCAACGCAGTTCGGCAAAATATCTCATGTTTCAATTTGCAAGGGTGGCTCTAAAAGTTTTGAAATGCTGAACTTTCTGCTATATCATGATGTATGCAATATTCTATCTGTAGCCTCCAACTTACCCAGCGATAAGTCAATGGGAAGTTTGAATAGTTTTAGAAATTAGAAACTAGCGTCTGAATATCTTAAGATAGGGTAAAGGCAATGTATTCAGTTCATGGATATGCAATACTTTTCGAACGCACCTCGCTTAGTATTGATTATGTGTAGCTGATGGAGAATTCATAATTTTCTATAGCCAAAATTATACCTCAAAAAGTGCGTTGTTTCTGGCATGTAGTAAATGGGTGGTATGAAAAGTTTGTCTGAGCTATTATTTTTTTAGTACTTTACAAGCACACCTCGGCGGGAGTTGAGTGTGTGGGTTCTGTGTGTGTTTGAAATACGCAAATTGCTGTGGCGAAAACTCACAAATTTAACGCCCGAGTAACTCAGAACAAGCATATTGTCTAACAGTGCAGAGGCAAAGGATTCTCTATAACTAATTAGGGGGGTTTGATGGAGTTTAAGCTCGTAAAAGTGCAAGAGAATACTCTTTCTACTGAAAATAATTTATATATAGATTAAATTCACGAAATTCGATAGACAATTTTCAATGTAAAATTCACATTTTCGATAACTAAAGAAGGTATCATACATACAATTCAGTACTCTTCGAGCGCCCCTCTATTAGACTTCATTGTGAAATATATATTAGTTTTCAACTAACTCGCTAGAGTATAGAATATAGACAAAAGTACAGTCTAGGGTATCTGAGCGTAGTAAATCGTAGGGTATATACATAAAACCAAAAAATTGGCTTTGATTGGAGCTATCGAAAATTAATGTGTATTCTGACTGTGATTTAAAATCACAAATTGGGACATGACAAAATTCTATATACACTTTTTTTGTAATAATAAATCTTACAGATTACAGAGACTACACTTGGATCATTCTATATAAGTTAGAAGAGATAGTGACACTTTTTTTTAGTATTATATAAAAATAACATTTTTAAATATAATTTCTTTGAGATAATATTAAAAAAAACAATATGAATATATAAAATATAATACAAAAATATACAAAATATAGTAAATACATTTTTGTTTTTTTTATATTTTTCAGCTTAATGGATCACTCCTGTAAAGTATAAATTGTAAGTGAAAAGAATATAAAGATGTTAATATCAAATAAGCATATAAAAAATATATATGTATATATATAATTAGTTGTTAAGCAAAAGAAATATCTTAATACACCTTTTCTTAAAAAGAAATAAAATTCAAAATAATACACATTCAAAAAATATAACATTAATGCAATAAATATGTATATAATTTTCATAGTCTTAACTTTATTTCAAGCATATACTTAGTATAATTTAGTTTTGAAAAGTTTTCAATTGCGTCTTACCATATCAGACAATGGATTTGAAAATTCACTGGAAAAAATACTTGCACAGAAATGCAGAAAGCGCATTCAATGAAAACACAACTTAAACCTAACGACGTCGACGAAGAACTGTGAAAAAGCTTGGGAAAAGCGCAGCTCGCCTGCAGTGAAAAAGTGCTGGATGCTTCCTTGGGCCAGTGCGCATGGTCAGGATTGTATGGTATCCGGAGCCTGGCATGGTGGGTGGTATATATGTGCTTGGTTGGGCCTGGCGACCGAGCAGTGCGTTTGAGTTTGTTGTTGTCCGAGCCTTGGGCGGAACCACCCCCGGAACGAGTGCGAGTTGCTGCTCGTATGTACATATATGGCAAGCGGATTACAGGACCGAACTGTTGCTTCTGCCAGAGCAGAGGCAGAGGCAGAGGCAGCGGCAAGGCAGAGGCAACGGCAGCAGCAGCAACAGAAGCAACAGCAACAGTGGAAGCAACAGCAACCACAGAAAGAGCAACAGCAGCAGCAACAGTGGACGCCACCACCTCCACCAACACCTGTTACATGCCACAAACTCCTTCCGTGCTCGGACACCTACGCTTTCACTATATATGTATATAGGGGGAGGGTGGGGGGTTGCAGCATAAAGCTGCAGCACGCATCTATTTTAGGCATCGAGCCCCGGCTAAAAGTCACATCAACTGGATCTGGAATGCATTTACCTATGTAGAAATACAATGCAGCTTCATCCTTCCATTTGACGTCAGCTCATGAGGCTCTGCCAATGGTACAGTCGACTCTTTTGATTTTGTTCATAAATTGCACTTGGCATTTGCATTTGCCCAAAACGGGCAATGGGATGCAGCAAACGGCAATAAGAAAAAAAAGGACAGCTTTTGCAAGCCTTCAAAGGATATTGAACAATGAGAGGATGCTGCCTCTCTTCCATAGCTGGCTTAATTAGTTTTCACAGATGCTATGAAACCTGTAAGGGCAAATGAATAGCATGCATGATTTCTCATGTACATAAATACCTGGCAATTAGTCAAGGATTTGTGCGAACATTTTGCACACACGCATGAGGTCCTGCTGCTTATTCAGACTTATCGAATTTCCATGCAGTAAAAGGGTTTCACATTTTAATTTCGTATTTTATTATGGCATTTCATTAATTTTATGTTATATATATACAAAATAAATATGATTTTATATGTTGAGCATGCGAATGGACCTAAGGCTAGGGCTATAACTAGGAGTAATCTACTTTTGCTGTATTCGTATTCACGCGTAGTCGAAACTACTTCTAAAGCTTGAAGGGATTCACCCTCGGTGGGTATTCTAGACCTTGATGATGCCAAAGTAGCTGCGATTGTTGGCATCCCTTAGCATGACATTGCGATCTCGATGGATGTCCCTGAGGTGTATGGACTCTTGCTCCTGGAGATGGATGAGGCCACTGGTGTGGCAGGTGTGTATCTTCTGTGGCATGTTGGTGGGCACCGTGTTGAGGCACTGCAGGAAGGCGTTGTGCCCGTGGAAGATAATGAATCCGTTCTGATCGTGTGAGTTGTTGTAGCATATCTGGGCGTACACATAGTAGAGACCTGCCTGGTGTACGGTCAGGATGCCATTGTTCACGGTGAAGTGCTGCTGCCACTGATTGTCGCTGCTCGCTGTGGCATGGCCAATGTACATGTCACCCTGGTAATCTAAGCATATGCTGAATTTAGTATGACATTCGTTAAATCAAACAAGGAGCTGCTTACCGTTCAACTGGAGGGCTGCATTGTGATGTGGCACCTTGCGATTCAGGTGGAAATGTGCAGCGGGCGTGGCAGTTGCCGCTTTGCCAAGGGGAGAAGCAATGGATTTCGCTGAAACAGTAGAGTCGCCTGTAAATTAACAAACGCACATGACAGCATAAGGTAATTTTGTACTTTGAAATATGATTTGCCAATTTGCTACTGATTATAACGCCCTCCACCTGGTCCATACATACCTTTACGCACCAGGAGACGCTGACGAGCTTGACGGGTTCGCAGATGTGTGCGCTGCTTCCTGGGCTGCTGCTGCTGTGCTGCACTGTCAGGAGTGGCGCTGCTAGGGGTATAGTTCCGCGTTAATCAAAGAAGGTACTTCAATCTCTCTATGTGTCCAACTACTCACCTTTCCTTCAGCTCCTGGTCCTCTTTGGTTTGGTTCTGCTTCTGTGCCAGCTCGTTGCTCTGCAGCTCATTGCGCAGTTCCGCAATGGCGCGAGATTTCCTACTTTTGATTATGGTTACGATTAGAGATTGCTTTTGTGTCAGTCTAAAGGCGCAACTTACCGTTCCCTCTTCCTTTTTGAGTCATTGAATTGGTTAAAGTCCTCGAAGACATTATCATCGTTGGACCCGGAGCTGAGCGGTGCATCTGTCTCACCATTGTTGCTCTCGACGGTGCTTTGGTTTTCATCTTTGACTTTTTTTATTAACTCGAGATAATCGTCGTAGTCGGTTTTCTCATTGCCCGCATCCTCGTCATCGTCCACGTCGTCATCATCGTCGCTCTCAACCCAGCTGGCTGTGCTGTCCTTATCCTCGTCATCATCCTCCTCGCCCTCCAGGTCGTCCAGCTTGCTGGGATCGTTTATGAGCAAGTTTGTATACTGCAATTCAAAAGTGGATTCCATCAGATTTTGGGTCAAATACTTGGACACAAGTACGTGACTTGTGGTGCTTTCGCAACGAAGAGCTGGGCGCAAGCCTGGGGACCTGCCCCAAATATCTTATATGGTATATATATAGTTTTCTGATTTCATATTTAAAAATACGCGCACTCATTTAAAGATGCTTTTTCATCTCTTTTGGCTTCGGCTTTAATTGCCGGCGTCCTCCCTGGCGCCATACACACTAATACTTATATAGATTGCCCCAGAGATATATCAATAAATCTTGAAACGATCTTTGCCAATGATGAGATCAGATCAATCGTCACTTATTTCTATATGTATATATACTGTAGTACAGAGTCCATCAGGCCATTGCCTTGTGCGCATTTCATTCAACCTTCAGCAAAGAAGATCTCAAATGACTTTTGGATCAAACCACCTCATAAATAACTCACAATTTCTATACCCTATAATATTAACAGAGTGTTTTATACCAAATGAGCTGCTTTCCGACAGCTTTCAGTTTTATAGACAAGCAATTTGTCAAAATATGCCAATTAATTATGTGTAACATATTTCCCAAAGTTCTCTCGCGAACAGACAAATTTGCACATAATATTCAAAGAAATAAATACACAAATTCATCTGAGAATATATATATATATATATATATATATATATGTATGTGTGTATCTGTATGTCTAAAAATACAAGTGTCCCATATATGTGCCATTTGCTGTGGCGCTCTTCAATTTATTTTATTTCATTTTTTAATGACGCAACGAGAAACATAAAAATAGAATTAAATATGAATTATGGGTAGACTTACCTCTTTCTCGAATTCCGCCATATCCTCCAGATAGCTTATGCCCAGTCTCTGCCGCAGACTATCCACATCTCGCTTCAGAGCACTCAGCTCATTCTCCAGCTGCTGGACCCGAACTAGCTGCCAGATCTAGAAGAAAAGAAAACTCTTTGGTTATACATGAGCTCTTTAAAGATCTTCAATCTCTGGGGATTAGTACTTTAGGACCTGTCTGCGTCATAATCACTTGAGATATGGCTATTGCTACACGTTCAGATCATGTGTTTAATTCCCAACAGAAATCGAATGTAAACACAAATAGGAAAATCGCAAAACAAATGGTTTCCTCTCTATACGTTCAGAATAAACATCGTTTGAATGTACTTTATACAATATTATATATGAGGCAGAGATAAGAACAGATTTTGAATCATACTCGAAGAACTTCAACAATTATCGTAATGAGGCTTAACTAGGGCGATTACTGACACATCGTATAATCCCCAGCAGTGAACTCTAACACCAGAGCCCAAAAAACAAGAAGAACAGACAAAAGATAGATTTTAACATACGAGATGAGCAAATAATCAGTAGAGCGTCAGGCATAGGCGACTATGGAATACCCTCTAATGGGAATTTAATAAGACTTGTGTAAATATGGACAGAAACTATAAAAGATTGTTTGCTCTTTATTAGGTGCTGCCTCGGCTCCTTATATATAAAGACATGTTTAGAGGTATTCCTATGGACTCCATGAGAGGATGGGTATACCCGTCCGTTGAGTACTGTTCAATGCCGTTGGGGCGCATAATCTTTTTAATGGATCATTAACATTCCCAGCGAGTAGCCGCAACTTTCGACGCGTTGCCCAATATGACACCGCCAGCAGCGCCTTATTCTATATAGATTTTTCTTTCTTTTCATTTTCGTTTTCTTTCGTCGTCGATTCTCGCTCCAAAGGCGGCACCCAAAATCCGAAACAAGACCCAAGCCCAACGTGCGCTCCGGTTATGACAATTTGACTCGTCCAGCCATCCATCAAGAGAAGTCCAAGTCCAAGTACTTGTGGGCTTTGCTCGTCAGACATGTGTCCATAAATTCTTCTCTCTGTGTGTGTGGTGTGTGTGGAAGTACGAGTTTGCATAAATTATGAGTGCGCCATGAAACTAGTTTAGAAAATTATTGAATTAGCTTGTGCATTGATCGTTAAAAGGCAACAAACAGCAGCACACACTCCATATACTCGTATTGTAATGTACTTCATGCTCAGAAGGCGGCAACATGTGGCGGGGATACGCGGCCCAAGGCCATTGTTGTGGGTCTTCAATGCTGCGGCACGAGTACACAGTGAGAAAAAAGCGAGTGACAAATCGAGTTAATCCCAGTTTCAAATACTTTTCCATCTGGTTTTTCATAGTGTATTCTGGAATCAGTTAAACACCTGCTGTTTTCTCCAAGTGTATTCGATTACCTCTCACATATTTGTAAGTACTGAAAGTTCAGCTTGTCCTCCTACGATATTTGTGACAACATTTTGGATATGACCAAATATGTAAACAAGTTTGGCCTCATCCATAAATCTCATGAATATAATGTAATCTCGTTGCGCCAGCAGAAGCCACTTTCACCGCTGATGATGAGGGTCACTTCACTGGAACACTCCTCCTCCGGTCAATTGCATACGTCAATATCAATCGCACTCTCGTATGGGGAAATTGAATTAAAATCTTAACAAAGATTTATTTGACTTTCCAGCAAGAGACGCGAGTCCAATCCAAAGCGTTTACAAGTCAATTGACAATTGTATGATTTCCGTTTCAGAACACAATCTTTGTCTACAATTCCAAAGTGCACATCCAGCGGATACCATACGAATCCCTCTATCAGAGTCTGTATGGGTTTTTTTTCTCTGTTTTTTCCTCAAACAACGCAAAATAATATGTAAATCGCAGAGAGTTCTCAGATAGTAGACAAAGAATAATATCTTCATATTGCGCTGGCAAAAGTATATAGAAAAATCTGTTGCTAAAGTAAACACAACTTGGAGTCAAACATAAACACAAGCAGAAGCATCTTCAAACAGTTCATCCGTTAACATCTAATCGGAGCACGGGTAGCTGCCATGTTTATATGAATACAAGATATTTTTATCTATACTCAAACATCGCCGGTTTGTTTCTCTTCTCCTCTCTCTCTCTCTCTGTCTCTATCTCTGTTTCCTCTCTATCTTTGTGTCTTTGGTAATCAGCAGCTCTTTTTGGCTTTATGATGATCATTAGGAAACGATTTGGCTAAAGATACGCTTCAATTTAGATCCGAGGCAACTCAGACGGGTTTTATTGTTCAACAAAAAAAATGTCCAAGTTCAAACAAACACAGTCTCTATATATATACTTGTATACAGATGTGTAGCTATATCTCTGCTCATATTTGTTTAGTTGTATCTTCTGCCAAAAAAAAACTATAATTATGTATATATACATATATGTATATATATGTATATAGACAAAGCGAATGGCTGATGGTCACGCATCATAAAATTCGCATTATAAAATATCAATTATAAATTTAAATTTGAATTTATAAACAAACAGTCAGAAAAACCTAAACTTAGGTGCGATTTCTCACATAATAGTTAATAATAGTATTCAAATTCTAGATATAACACTTACCGTCAGCCCGAAGACCAGGCCCAGAGCAATAACACTCAAGACAATCGGCAGTAGGTACTTAATCTTCCGTTTCGAGTGCGTTACGCCCGATTGCTTGGCCGGAAAGGTATTAACGACACTCGTTGGTGTTATAAACGGTTTAAGTGTCTCCGCTGTCATAATTGATGTATGCACTAGTACTTAATGTATATATGTACGTATGTATGTATGTATGTATGTATAAGTACAATTAGTCAAGCGGTGCAGACAGTAGGTCTACTATCTGTACTATGTGGAACCGGATAGATCTGTCTATATGCGTTGCTTTAGAATGCGACAACTGTCAAGTGCACTTTGCACACACACACAAAACAAACAAGCACAAACAGGCATAAACAAGCAACGACAAGCACGATAACAAGATCAGCAACAATTCCGCTGATTGATGCTTGCAGCAGCCCTTCAAGAATTCTCCTGCACACTTAATTTATTCCTTTCCTTTTCTTCACTTTATAAACTATATACATATATATATAAATAGTCTATATATATATTATAATTGGCTTGCAATTTGTTATTAAAATTGTGAAATTGTGAAAAACAAGTTTTATATGGGTGAAATTCTTTATAACGTGCCGGCGGAGATTTCTTTTTTATTTTCTCAACATCGTTTATTATCAGCTATTGTCGTCTACAGTTAGAAGTAATTTCGATAAAATATTTTCTGGAGCTGTTGTTCCAACTATATTCGACTCTTTATGGACTGAGATACTGAGTCGAGTTTTATGGTACGCACGCGCTCTAGATACGTCCGTTTGCGTCTGCGATTCGCGTTCAACTGAGCGCTGCCTCTTCGCCTGGCTGTGTGCCTTGAGCGAGGTAGTAGCTCGGAGAGATTGGCAGATCTGGCACTGGCACTGGCACTGGCACGCGCTCTCAGTGTGAGAGTGTGAGAACATGAACAAGAACAAGTACAAGTATGTGTAAGAAGAAGAAAGGAATGGTAATGTATTGCCAATTATTTTGGCAAGCGCTGCGGGGTGCCAGCGGCTCTCCCTGTGCCTCTGCCTGGACACGCAGCGATCTCTATGCCCTCATCAACTCCGCGCACACATGTGGCAACAACAGGCGTGTTCCGTATTGACTTTTGCGCAGTTCGTTTATACTGCGGCACATATATGTACATATAATCCTCCCCCTTGGGATATAAATTGGTGTTTAGGGGGTTGCAGCTGAAAGTCCAGCGATTGTATTATGCGAAATGATCAGCGAAACACACCCCGAAAAATTTGTTTTCATACTCTCGTCTGACTTTAGCGATAACATTGCACATTAAATAGACCCCTAAAAAACAATAACCACAGTTAAACGTAGTATGATACCTGGGGAAGTACAGTACATAATGTGTATGGAGTATATATATACTATAGATGTTTAGCCGATAAGGCGCGGGGGCACAGCTGAACTGAACTGAACTGAACTTTGTGCACTTCATTAAAATGATATTTATTATTACTTAGTTAATGCCTAGCTTTCAACATATGACGCTGGCTTATCGGATCGGGCCATATTTTCGGTCAGTTCTGATTCTAATAATACGCACACTGCACTGCCATAAACCTAATGTGGTGTATGCTACTGTCTCGACAGACAGTCTGACTGCCTGTCTGTCCGTCTGTCTGTCTGTCTGACCCGCCTGACCATTATAAATAGTTTTAGGAGGATTTAATGCAAATACTCTTTGTCTGCGGCAGCTAATTAGTTTTGAATTGATGGCAGCGGCGCCTGACAGTTACCTGGCAGGTAGGCGGCACGCGAAAAGGAAGACAGTTCATTTAAATGGCGCCTCAGAATGTGTGTATGTGTGTGCATGTGTGTGTTACTTCCGGCTGAAAATGCTTTGCCTATCGCTGCACTTAACCGTATGGGTACTACTATATATCTGAACACCCGTATTGTTTGTGAGCCAGCCACAATTCAAAGTCAATGCCAAGAATTGACACTGCATTGCGAGCACTTTTCAGACGATTCATTCAATTGCTCGGCTATAGCTTACAGTTATTTTGCTTTGTGTGTTGCTGCCAGACCCCAAGTGTACAGTTCTTTAATATGGTACATACTCATACATATGTAATTTGTTCTGACTTTTATTTGCCAGCATTTATCGCGCGAGCATCGGTCAAAATTTATAGGCATACGAGTACGAGTACGACAACCAGAGGGTACACCATCCACGGCTCAACGATGCTTGAAATGAATTTCTCTCGAACGACTTGACGCTTGTCTTTTCGCTTTATCTGTATCTAACATACGTTTATTGTCTGTCAGATCTAAAAACTTCCATATGTACTCGGATTCCTCCACCCTATACAAGCACTCGCACTTGTTTTCTGTATCGTTCAGTTCAATGTAATTAAAATTCGCTGCGATAATTAATATCTGACAAGCTGCTCGTTGCTTATTTCTGCAGCAATCAAACGCTTTCAATGTCAATAGTACAATAATGCTCAACCTTTTCCATATCGCTCGTTCGTATTCATCGGTTTATGTCACACATATTCCACAGATTACACTTAATGAGAACATAATGGAGATCCAATCTTTTAACAATTACTTTGCTCAACGCTCGATACCCGTTTCCAATGTAAACGATAACGTTTCTATTAACTAACTATAACTAACTATAATTATTAATTAATTAAATACTCATAATTGCCAATTGAAAAAGATAATTTGTACCGATCTCATTAATATAGGTACTACGATATACCCTGAATATCCAACATTATTTACAACTAATGTTTAATGTACCATTTTGTTAAAAAAAGAGTGAAATCGTCTACTATTTCTGCTCAACTGAAGCACCTATGAAGTGTATAGACCAGATACAAACCCAATTGCCTTGATAACGTATTATGCAATACTATTCATTTGAACATATTATCTTTCTTCGATTTTCATAGCCAGTATGAATCTTAAGCAACATTGGCTTGGATATACCAGATTCAATACCAATTGCCGTAGTTTGGTACAAATACTTCTATTTTTATGAACACGATGTCATATGTTATATATACATTCAAATTGTCATCAATAGGGCTTTCAAATGCAATAAAAAACTAATTTGTATCTTATACACAACAGAAGTTATTCAATTATGATGAAATGCTGTTTTCAGCCGCCCTTCTCTGCGATTCTCAAATGTAGTACCTAAGCAAGCGAACTAAGGTGAATTTTTCATAGAAGTGCAAGTGCATGTGTGTGTGTGTGTTTTTGTTTGTTGCATGTGGATAAGTGTGTATGTGCGTATGTATGTATGTATGTATGTGTGTATGTATGTATGTATGTATGTATGTATGTATGTATGTATGTATGTATGTATGTATGTATGTATGTATGTATGTATGTATGTATGTATGTATGTATGTATGTATGTATGTATGTATGTAATGTATGTATCTAAGTATGTATATAAGTATGTATATAAGTATGTATATGTAGTATGTATGTATGTATGTATGTATGTATATATGTATGTATGTATGTATGTATGTATGTATGTATGTATGTATGAATTGTCTTCCTATGAATGTATATGCATATGTATGTATTTTACTTCCAGCTACCTTAACCCGCCCTCTGTTGTCTATAAATTGCATTGGCCACGAAAAGAGCAAAAGCCACCTGGCGTACAAATCCAGTACTATGACACTGCATACGTATCAAATCGAAATACGATATAAACTATCGTGTTCACTCATCGATATTCATTTCATACCACTCCTGTTCTTGCTGTGATCGAAATTGACAGCTCTACACTTTCAGCTGGGTGCATAAAGTCGAAAAAAAAAATGAGGTCGGCTATTCGGTTGTCCGGCTTTTTATTAATTTTAATTAATATAATTAGCCAGATAAGTGCACAGGCGAACGAAGTCGTCGGTTGTGGTGGTTTTATCAAAAGTCATGCTGAAATAGACTTTTCAAAAGTGGAAATAAAACTGTAAGGAATAAATTTAATTGAACATTTCATTAATCTCGTAAAATACTGATAAGACTCGGTTCGGTTGCAGTTTCACTAAGCAGGGCTCGCTTAAAGATAAAACCGACTGCTCACCTTCGAACGGATATTATTTTCTACCTATATATGACAAGGGCGAGTATCTTTTGAGCATTGCGCCGCCGCCGGGTTGGAGCTTTGAACCCGAGCACGTTGAGCTTAATTTCGATGGAAAGAATGACGTGTGCAGTCAGGGCAAAGATGTTAATTTCGTATTCAAGGGTTTTGGTATCACTGGCAAAGTTGTGCTTGCAACTGGAAGCGGTGCACGTGATGTCGACGTTGAGTTAAAGTCGGAACAAGGTGAAACTAGAACTGCTAAAACCGACATCAATGGCATTTTCTTCTTTACTCCAATTATACCCGGCAAATATGTGGTGCGCGCCACACACGCCAAGTGGCATTTCTCCAAAGCGGAGCAAAATGTGGTCGTCGTCAGTGGCAACACAGAACTGCCTGAAAATTCCTTGGTGGTATCGGGCTTTGATATCAATGGAAAATTCGATGCAAGTGTGCAACTTCCAGCCAACATTGCAGTTGCCCTCTACAAAAAAAATGGCGTAAGTATAAAATAAAAATGTTTTCTTCAAATTGAATTTGAGTACGTTTGGGCTTAGATAACGTCCCCAAGATTTATTTTCTAAATTTATTGATCTATCTTGTCTTTACAGCAAACCCTTCTGCCCAAGTGCGATAAATCCCCCAAAGCGCCCGGTAACAAGCTGAACAGCAATTATGAGGGCGCTGCCTCCTGTTATACACTAGCGGATAAGGGCGAATACATCTTCAAGAATGTGCCAACTGGCAAGTATTTGCTGCAGGCCGTCAACGAGAACCAGAACTTGAAACTGCATTTGTCTCCTAAGTTCTTGGAAGTGGAAGTAGGCAAGGATACTGTGCAGATCAAGGAAGAGTTCAAAATTAGTGGCTTTACAGTCTCGGGTCAGGTGCTGACCTCCGTTGGCGGTGAACCACTCCAGTCAGCTATTGTAAAGATAAATAATGAGCAAGTGGCCAAAACTGATGCCACTGGTAGCTACACCTTGGAGAACATAAAAGCCGGCAGCTACAAAATTCAAATAGAGTCCCCACAGTTGCAGTTCGAGCAGGTTCAAGTGAAGGCCCAGATTTCGACACCACAGCTGCCCACAATTGTTCCCTCTGCTTACGAAGTATGCGGCAAAGTCGTTTCCACGAAGTCATATGTGGTGGGCATCACAAAAACCGGCTCCACATTCCACACCACGGCCACAACAACTGCTGGCAGTGGCAACTGGTGCGCATATCTTCCCGCAGGTAAATACAACTTTGAGGTGCTCATCACGGATGCAGACAAGACCAGTGGCATTCAGTTCTTCCCCGTGCAACAGCTGTCGGAAGTAAGGGACGCGCCAGTCAATGGCATTACCTTCTCACAGCTGCGTGCCAAGATTATTGGCGAGCTCCAGTGCCTACCAGATGCCACTGCCACTTGCACATCAGTCGACGTAACCCTTCAAGGTCTGGATGCTACCGGGCAACCGACACAAAACACATGGAAGGCAAAGGCACATCGTAAGCATTAAAATGACATTCATCACAGTTAGATGTACATCACTCCAGTGCTTTCAGGTGGAAAGTATACATTCAAGGATATGCTGCCAGGACCATATGAGATTACGATTCCCCAGGGCAATCTATGCTATGAATCCACCCGTGTATTCCTGAACGTTGCTGCCGCCGAAGAGATTGCACCACCTTTCATACACAAAGGCTACGAAGTTACCATCATCTCCAGTCATCGCGCTTTGGTAAGTCTCAATCACAAATCCTGAATTATTAGTCTAGCGTAATCCCAACCATAATTTCTTTTTAAAGATGAAATTCGTACACAATACTGGACCCTCTGAGCCAAAGGCACCCACTGAAACACTCAAAATTCTCTCGGGCGTCAACACCTTCTGTGTGTCCAAATATGGAACCTATGACTTCAAGCTTGAGGGCTGCCACATTTACGATAATTCGCTGCCCAGTAAATTCATCACACCCGAACCGGATCAGCTGCAAACGTTGATTGTGAATGCGATTTCCCATAAGACTGGTGTGCGTGTATTATCCACGGAGCCAAATGCAGATTCCCTAAGGTTGGCTGTGGAATCGGGATCGCGGGGCAAAGAGGTTATCACGCCGACGGCTGAAGCGCATAAGGTTGATGGCAAATACGCTTATCGTTATGAAACCTATCTCAAACCTGACGAAATCCTGAATATAACTCCACTCAGCGATGTGCTGCTCTTCACGCCGCAGCATCATCAAGTGGTGGGCAGCAGCGACTGTGTCGATATTGCATTCAACTTTGTAGCTACTCGTGGTTTGATACTGCGTGGCAAAGTGGTGCCTGCTATTAAAGATGCTAAGATTACGCTCAGTTTCCCCGAAGATACGGATCGTGCTGACCTTGAAACGTCCACCTCGATTACGGGCGAGTTCAAATTTGGTCCCATCGATGAGACTTTGAAGTTCGAGCTTAAAGCCGAAAAGGAATCATATGTATTCAGTGAATACAATCGCCAGTCGAACTCCTTCAGTGCCCACAAACTCTGCGAGATTGAAGTCACCGTGCAAGATGAGGCCGGCCAGCCACTCAGTGGTGTCCTACTGTCCCTTAGCGGCGGTGAAAGCTATCGCAAGAATTTGGTGACCGGTGAAAATGGTGCCATAAATTTCCACTCCTTATCACCATCGCAATACTTCTTACGTCCCATGATGAAGGAGTACAAATTCGAACCAAACTCCAAAATGATTGATATCAAGGATGGTGAAACAATCCAAGTTACCCTTACGTAAGTAGCAAATCTTTTATTCCATTCCATTCTCTATAATATAATATCTTCCTAACAGCGGAAAGCGCTTTGCTTACTCCATTTTTGGCACCATTACTTCCCTGAATGGTGATAACTTTCCGGAGGTTAATGTGCAGGCCACCGCCAGTGAAAGCTGTCAGCATCAGCAGGAGGAAGCCTCTAGCGAAATCAATGGCCAGTATCGCATTCGGGGATTGCAGCCTGGCTGCACTTACTTGGTGCGTGTGGTGGCTGACGATGAGAAAGTGCATCGTTCCATACCCGCCAATCATACGGTCACTGTGGGCACTGAGGATGTCCGAGATATCAATCTGATTGCCATCAATCCAATAAAGATTGTGGATGTGACGGCTCGGATTATGGCTTCACACAACGATTTCTATAAAACGCTGCGTATTGTGATGTATAGACGTGGTGCCTCCGATTCGCCAGTGTTCTCCCAGAAAGTGGCTTCGCCTCTTAATCCTAAGGCTAGCTTCAATCCTGGCATTATGGTATACTTCCCACGCATTCCACGCGATGGCAAGAGCTATGTGGTGGAGTTGCAATCAACCCTAGGTGACAAGACTTATTCATACAAGCTGCCCTCGTATAGCTTTGTGGCCGACAGAAGCTCCGTGTACGTAAAGTTTGACTTCAAACCCGAAGTACGCGCAACTGAAGCTGATCTCAACCAGAATTCGATATCTGCTTTGGTGCTCATCGCACTTGTGGCCATTGCCTTCTTCAAACAAGATCTGGCCATCAACTTCCTGAGCTTTGTCTGGGACAAGCTCAACGACATCGCCGCAGACATTTCCCAGCGGCAAAAGAGCAAAGCAAACATAAGGAAAAACGAGCCCATCAACCAGCGGGAGATCGAGCAAATGGCCGATCAGATAAATGCAATCAAAAAGAAGAAGGTCAAAAAGATCTAGTCCTAATCGACCTATGTAACTATATCACTAAGTCATCATCGGTATTCGGTTTTTGTTTTAAGGATTTCCTTTCACGCTGATTTATTGAGATTCGTGCATTGCGTTAAAGATTAGCATTTGTTTAATAGCATTTTCCCCGCCCAAAAGAAAAGACTTTGGATGAATTTAATTTAAATATTGTTTAAAAGCTGAGGCAAGTTTATTTTTTGTGTGTAGATTCTTATAGCTAAAATAAATAATTAAATATTAATATAAATAAATAAATAAATCCTCGCGACATCCAGCTAATGTGTTAGAATATGCTCGGCGATGGAACTCAGTTTGCGTTCCCCACGTCTGTGCCTCAACTGGGCATTGCGGCGTTCTGCCTTAAGGTTCACTTCGTTTTCTGAGTCTGGCGTGGTCTCCTCCTCCGTCTTCTCGGGGATCTCAGAGTTGCTTGCCTCGCTGGCTTCCTGTTCAACAGGCGCGATCTCAGGCTCTTGATTCTCAATGAACACGCACTCGGGATTGACGGCGGCGCACTCAAAGAAGTTGGTAGCTCTGGCGTTAACATTGCGTGCATTTGTATACTTCTCGAAGAATCCACGTCCAACAATGCGGAATGCCATGCTCGTCAATGGATTGAACTTTGAACGGAACTCCATTTCGCAGACAAAGCGGCGACGGCAAGCCTTGGAGTCCAGACCCAAAAAGGCAAACATGAACTCGGCGATTCTATGAAAAAGGAAGAAAACTTAAAACATATCAAATGGAATGTTACCCATTGGTGCTTACTGCTCTTCGGTGGCCTGCTGCCGTCCAACACTTTCTGTAATTTCTTCATCAACTATCTCCACGTGCTCCTGTGCCTCATCATCAACTGTCTCCACCTGCTCATCGATGTTGTCGTTGTCTACGCTGCGTTTGCCACGACGACGCGTGTCGGAGGATCCTGTGTGTACTGTGGGGCCAGTGGGTCCAGTTGGTCCAGTGGGACCAGTGGCTGCATCGCCTGGATACTCTGATACAATGTCCGAGTTGGAGGAGTAGCCAGAGTATCCGGAGTAAGGGTCAAAAGATGGGCTAGAGTCAAACGACGCAGACGAATCATAGTGCTCATGTTCCGAATGATGATCCAATGAGTATGGAATATGGTCATGGCTGAATGATGGTGGTCTGATTGGAATTTACAATATTAATAAGTGGAAGCTGTAAGAAGATGTTCAGGCTATGCTTACGGGTGATCCAGGATAATTTCATGGTTACACTTGGCATGTGGCCAGAAATAGCGCAGGCCCAGGTAAATGGCACTACCCAAAAAGAAGGACACAATGACCACTTTCACCTTAATCCAATAGGCAATGGCCAAGGGCCAGAGATGACGATCTGTAATTGGCAGCAAGATCACAAAATAAATTCGATTAGATAATTCGATTGACAGCATCACTTTCACTTTCACTGGACACGATGAAGATTCTACAAGCTCTATAGAGGAACTTGGACGTGATCTACGACAATATATATACAATTGTTTAATATGCTAAGATTGAAAGTGAAATGTGTTAATTAATTGTTATTGAAATGCTTCGTGCAAATCGTGATGGTCCAATTGGGAAAGAAACATTGTGTATGTCCGTCTGTCTACCCTTCCATCATCTTGGTTGGAAAACTTTCGAAAGAAAGTCCCATATAGCGATGATTATCACATATACGAGTACAACAAACTAGATCAGAATGGGTGTGAGTCTTGTTGACAATATTTCGATTGAAATTCAAATTCAAATCGAGTTGCTAATTATTACGGATGCAATTACATAGTCATATTTAAAAAGCTTACACCAGAAGTGATGGCGATGACGACGAGTGCGTCCTTCAAATTCCAATAGATCTCGGCCAGTGTTAAGTAAAGATTCCATATCCGTATCCACATCTGCATTCGCATTTATTAACTGTGTTCCTGGGTTTTCTTTGCTTTCCTCACAGAACACCAAAGTGAAGTACACAACGAGCAGCACGGCCGCATACCAAATTGTAGTTTTATTCATATTTATCACGTTTATTATTTTTTCCGACCGGTTAAGGAGTCTCTATTCCTTTATTTGTAATTTAAAGTTAAGTCACTGTAATACCACTTGCACAGCTGCTGCAGAACTGATAATGCACTGAAAGCCGGTGCGAACTTTTATACCACCGGCTAAGCGGTTGAATGTTGGGTGGCTCCAAGTTCAGGGTGATAATTGATAGTAAAACTGGGTAGCTTTAGGCCAAGATTTTAACACATCCGTTGACAAGTTCGCTGCGTCAGGCTGAGGGTTTTAATGCCTAAGGCATGCGTTTAAAATGATATGCTAACGAAATTTCTTTCAGCTGGCACATTTTCACTTTCATAAATCGTGCATTATTTTCTTAACATTTTTATTTCTACGCATATAATATATTTCCCATTAATTAGCTAATATTATAAAACATAAAATCGTATTTTTACATAATTACCATGTGCCTATTATTGGCACTTCGCTTATTTTACCATATATTTTATTGTTCGATTTTATATGTTCCAGAATTATTTCAAGTTCTTATCTATTTGCGCGCACCTTGATAACAAATTGGATGCAGCCCTGCGCGTTCTTTGAGGTATCGAAGAGTATCGATTCCTCAATTACTTTCTGTTTTCTGCATGTGCAACCATAATAAAAACATACATTAAATATAAACAAAAATTAAATGAGTGATTCTAGTGAACCTAGTGAAGTTGATGACGCAAATATGTTCGATGAGCCAGCGCCAGATCCGCAGGTGCCCATTACGCGAAGGGGCTTCCTGATATCAATGAAAAACGGCTGCGCTCCCATGATGATACCGGATCAAAATGTGGTACCAACCACCCCATCAGAACATTGCTAAGTATTGCTGTACAATTATTGTTTTACATATTTTCAGCTTGGCCGTTGCCGTGCAGTAACTGAATTCGAGAAGTTAAACCGCGTGGGCGAAGGCAGTTATGGAATTGTTTGTGAGTGTGATAATATCTTAACCAAATATTATATATATAAAACAAATTCATACATTATTAGACCGCGCACGCGACACTGTTAGTGGGGAGATTGTCGCTCTTAAGAGGATGCGTATGGATCAGGAAAAGGATGGTTTGCCCGTTAGCGGACTGCGCGAAATAATGATATTAAAGCGATGCGACCATGAGAACATTGTACGTCTGCGGGATGTTGTTGTGGGTAAAAGCCTAGACAGGTAGGTGCAAATCATACTTTGATGGAGCTAACATAATATTGCATGAAATGGTACACAGCATATATCTAGTACTAGACTTTTGTGAGCAGGACTTGGCGTCGGTGCTCGACAACATGTCCCAACCTTTTACTGAATCTGAGGTGAAGTGCATAACGCTACAAGTGCTGCGTGCCCTAAAGTACTTGCATTCGCGCTATATCATACACAGGGATCTCAAAGTTTCCAATCTCCTGATGACGGACAATGGCTGCATTAAAGTTGGCAAGTATCGAATTAACATTTTGTACTTTATTAGGTCTAACGATTATTTTTTCTTGAAGCTGATTTTGGTTTAGCACGTTTGTATAGCAACCCACCAAAACCAATGACACCACAAATGGTTACGCTGTGGTATCGTGCACCAGAGCTCCTGCTCGGTGCTAAAACACACACCACAGCTGTTGATATGTGGGCTTTTGGTTGCATTCTCGGTGAGCTATTGCAAGGCAAACCGCTGTTGCCGGGTAATTCCGAGATTGCACAGCTTGATATGATTATTGAGTTGCTTGGTGCGCCCTCTGAGTCGATTTGGCCAGGTTTCATGGATTTGCCAGCAGTACAAAATTTTACGCTTAGTCAGCAGCCATACAACAATTTGAAAACCAAGTTCCAAATGCTCTGTCAAGAGGGCAGAAGTCTCCTTAATATTTTATTCATTTACAACCCCGGCACACGAGCCACTGCTGAAGAATGCCTAAACAGCAAATATTTCACGGAAGCTCCGCAAGGCAAGTTAAACGACCATAAGATAGAATTTAAAGTAATAACTTTTACTTTCAGCCTGTGATCCCCGCATGATGCCTACTTTTCCCCAACATCGTAATAATAATGTTACCACCCAACCACCACCACAGCCACTACCACAGCCACCACTGCAGCCATTACCACAGCCACCACTGCAGCCACCACTGCAGCCACCACTACAGCCACCACCACAGTCACTACAGCCACTACAGCCACCACTACAGTCACCACCACAGCCACCACAGTCACCACATCCAATACAGCCACCACAGCCACAACAGCCGCAACAGCCACAACAGCCACAACAGTCACAACAGCCACAACAGCCACAACAGCCACAACAGCAACAACAGTCACAACAGCCACAACAACCACTACAGCCATTACAGCCATTACAGCCACTACAGCCACTACAACCACTACAGCCATCACAGACTCAACAGACACCACAGCCACCACAGACTCAACAAACACCACAGCCACCACAGACTCAACAGACACCACAGCCACCACAGACTTCACAGCCACCACAGACTCAACAAACACCACAGCCACCACAGACTCAACAAACACCACAGCCACCACAGACTCAACAAACACCACAGCCACCACAGCCACCACAGATTCAACAAACACCACAGCCACCACAGACTCAACAGACACCACAGCCGCCACAAACTCAACAGACACCGTCTGAAATCCCCATCTCCCACTTATTGGATGTGTTTGTCAAAAGGCGACGCATTGAATAAATATACCAAATAACCATTTAACGGAGTTTTTCTTTATAAGCTAGAGAAATCTATAAAAACAACAAATTAGATGCTGTTTTTTTAGAAACATTTGCCAATTGCATTTGCCACATTTTTGTAAACGTTTGGACGCCATAAAATTGAATTTAACATTTTCTTAACATAATGTTAGTTAACATAGCATGAACGGTAGGAAGAGGAGCGACAGACCGGAACTGTATTCGTTCTTTCAGTTCAGCAGTTCGTGAGATTGAATCCAAACGATACCGATATAACTCCATATAACCAGACAAGATGACCAAGGACGATGTGGACAGCTCTCAGAGGGAAAACGTTGCCTCGGCGGTTAATAATAAAAACAAAACATTGCTTCGATCTGAAAACAGAACAGATGAGCCTGGCAGCTCAGAGTCAAACAGCGCTCAAAGCATTGAAAATAAGTCTGACTCGAGTTCACCCCAACCCCAAGGAATTCAAAATAGTGAGGATGGTGCGGATGCTGAAGAGAATGAATTACTTGAACGCATGCGTGGTGATGCCGTTGGCGAGACGATGTACAGCAAAAAGTTCATATTACAGACACTTATGAAGCTAAGCCAGCAGCCAGCACTAGAACAGGAGCTAGAGGATGAGTTGTGCAAGCTGTGGGATATGTCTGTCTCACCAGAAGTGGTCACTCTGCTGCTGGAAAATGATGCCATTGAACTAATTATGTTTGCAATTTCCTCCAGCGAGGATGTTCGTCTTTACGAGATACTTGTTGGCCTGCTGGGTAACATGTGTGCTCAGGTGAGCTGTGTGGAGCAGTTGACATCACACGCGGATTGGATTGAACTGCTGCTCAAGCTAAGCACTTGTATGGACACATGCATGCTACTGCAGCTGATGCGAGTATATCAGTATATAATGGCGCATGTAGTGAGCGGCAAGGAGCAGCTCGGTATCGATTGGTATATTTGTTTTTCGGCCTTCGACAGCTCAGCAAAGAATCTCGGCTTTATATTGCAACAGTCAGTGAGTGATGAGCTGTTAATAGCTGCACTGAACGCAATCAATGCAGTCCTGGCTAGCTGTGCGCTGGTAGAGGAAGAAAACGCCCAGTCGGACAACAAGCTGAAACCATTTGCCGAAGTTTTCCTAGTGCAGGAGCTGTGTGATGGTGTTAATAATGCCTTTAAGCGGCTCATGCGCGACGATCAGGACAAACAGGCAGATGAATCTTACGGATTAGTTGCAGATCAGCCTGCAGCCGGAGATGACGAAGATGATCAGGAAGACGTCACACCAAAAATAAGCTGCGACGTTGAAGTTATTCAAACCTACCTCAACATATGTACAATTCTAGTTCAGCTGCCGGAGGCGCAGTTATCTATGGATTTATTTGCATCCAGCATCATGTTTTGCCTCACCCGCATCCTAAAATTCCTGCTGCAGCCCATGCAGCTACTACCACTAGGCGAAAGACAGGAGGAATATCTGGTGGATTTGACACACATTTGCAGTGTATGTCCCAAGCTATATAACAATATTTGTAAGCTTTTATTAAATCCAATTTTATTGCAGTGCCTAAAATTTTTGTATGACAAGGATACTCTGGCCCATCTGCTAATCGTCTGGTCAATACTGAAGAAGCACATTGAAAATTACGCCGAATTTGATGAAAATGATTTTGATGCTTATGAAGATGAGCCACGCTCACAGTATGAGGAAAACGCCTCGAAGCTACTGCGCCTGCTGGGACAAATGCTCATACATGCTGATGTAGCTGTCCTGGTAAAGGATATTCAAGATATTGATGTCGACAAAGTCGAAATGTTTCGCGCCGCTTTGCGGGAGGAACAAGAGGATGTGGTGCTGCAGAGAGCACGCCATCGCCTGGATGAGATTTTAACCGAAGTAGCTGGCCAAGCCAAATAATACTCAAAAAATGGACTGATTATTGTTGCTCCAAGGCACAATATATACACATACACATATTTGTACGTACATATACATATATAAGACATTACGATTCTCCTTTTAATTGCATTCTAAACACTCATCGTCACCTTATATAACCTGCTATAGATCTCTTATTTAGTTATATGGGGACAGATCGAAGACTGGAATTAATTAATTTAATTTTTCTTTATTGTTTGACGCATTAAATCAACCCACGACTGTTTTCCCAGTCGCACACCATTCGCACCCGTGCTGCTGATGATCAGTTGATGTTCGTTTTGATTGCCGAGCAGAAATTTTCTTTTGTCCTCGCTTAGCGCGTGCGACACGTGAATCAACTCATCGTTCAGGTTAATCTGACTGGCCTTTACATCAATGTTTATATTATTTTCGATGGCTTCAGATATATTGATGACTGCCTCGTTTTCTAGATTTTGTGCCACAATTTCACATTTGCCAGTCAGCTCGGAGAGTTGCAGATTCATGCTACCACCTTTGGTATTGACATTTAGATTTGCATGGACTCCAGCTGAAAGTCAGATTAATATTATTAATTACATTTATGCTGTTGCCATTAACCTACTCATTTTTAAGTCTCCTGCTTGGTGAACATGGATTTCGCTACTCTTGTGTACATTTTTTAGTTCCATTCGTCCGGTTGATGTTTCAAACTTGGATTTTTCCACATAACAACAATCTATTAGGATGTTGCCGGCCTTTGAGGAACACTGTAAATTGTCTCCTTGTAGCTTGCCCAGGATTATGTTCTACCAAAGACAATAATAATAAGTAAAAGTGCTAATCTTCGATATACAAAAACAGTTTCTTACACCATTATGGGTCTCGATTAGGGTGGACTTGCCTAAAAGCGTGCCCAAACAGCGAATGGTGCCATTTTCGCTGCGTAGCAAAATATTTGTGGCGCGAACATTGTTTGTCTTAATCCCGCCTACTGCCTTGATGTGAAGAGTCTCGCTTTGTATGCCCGTTACAGAAACGTTGTCATCCGCGTCTATGTAAATCTCTGCACGCACCGGCACCTTCAGAATGCATTTAAAACGCGAAGATTGCATCGGAAGCTTTTGGGCTACTACATTGATGATCTTGTCATTGTCGGTAATATCTACATCCAGCTTGGCGGTGCTATTGACTGGATCATCGCCTTGTAGCTGTGCTATAAACACGTCACCACTGGTGTGAACATGGACATCTACGGGCTCCACATGTACGAATATATCGGATTTAATATTAATGCGTACGTAAGGGTTTACATAACGCAACATCTCCTGGTGGACCAGGCGCCGGCACCCTGCCATTTTTACAATTTTTGGTTTTTTAGCGTAGCAACGCAACAGACTTTGTAATTGAATTGGCGGCAACCAATGCAAACGTTGAAGAATTTGCATTTTGTGTATAAATTTGCTGCTGTCGCCTTTGATTTGTTTACAGTGTTTATTAAACAGCTGTTTATTGCAACGCTGTGCAACACTGGTGCGTTTACAGCACTTGGTTTAGGTAATCGCAGCTTAACCAACACTGCATTTATCCAGTCCAGTTGGAGTTTTTCAGTATTCTTCGACGGGTGTGTGAATTCGTGTTGCGCATAAGAAAATTCGTGTAATTGGTCGAAAATATCCATAAAAATATAAGAAAATGTCTGGAAAAGATAGATTACCGATTTTCCCGTCCCGTGGTGCCCAGATGTTGATGAAGGCACGTCTGGCGGGCGCTCAAAAAGGTCACGGCCTGCTCAAGAAAAAAGCTGATGCTTTGCAAATGCGTTTCCGTATGATCCTGGGCAAAATCATTGAGACCAAAACTGTTATGGGTGATGTTATGAAAGAGGCAGCTTTTTCATTGGCCGAGGCAAAGTTTACCTCCGGCGACATCAATCAGGTGGTTCTGCAAAACGTGACCAAGGCACAAATCAAGATACGCACCAAGAAAGACAACGTAGCTGGTGTTACACTACCCGTCTTCGAATCGTACACGGATGGTGCAGATACTTACGAATTGGCTGGATTGGCCCGTGGTGGTCAGCAGCTGGCAAAGTTGAAGAAAAACTACCAGAGCGCAGTGAAACTTCTCGTTGAGCTAGCATCGCTGCAGACATCGTTCGTCACACTGGACGAAGTCATCAAGATCACCAACCGTCGTGTGAATGCCATCGAGCACGTCATTATTCCACGCATCGACCGCACACTGGCTTACATTATCTCGGAACTGGATGAATTGGAACGTGAGGAGTTCTATCGTTTGAAGAAGATTCAGGACAAGAAGCGAGAGGCGCGTATCAAGGCTGATGCCAAGAAGGCTTTACTTCTTAAACAGGGCATTGATGTGCGTCAGCATGCAAATATACTCGATGAGGGCGATGATGATGTGCTCTTCTAAGTATTAAACCATATAAATAATTGTGTGTATTCCAGCAATATATTATTGTTACAAATTTTTTGTTCAGTTCCATTTTAATCCGCAAGAAAAACACAAAAAACTTATTGTATTTCATGTAACTACGAGCAAACATTGTAAGCTTAAAGTATGTAGTTTAATTCCAATAAGAAAAATGTATGTATTCCATTTTGTAGCTTAGTAGAGCTCAAATTGTGCATTAAAGTTACTTTGTTGTTCCATATTAAATACAAATTGTTATAATTTAAACCTGAAAATTGCATAAAAATCAAGAAATTTTCATGAAAAAATGGGTCATCTGACTTATTTTATACAATTGCAAAAACAATGCAAGTGCAGTCATGTGACAGAAACATATGGCCCCGTCTCTCTAGTGTTGGTAAACACATCCATTTCTTCGATCAGCTGTTGTGTTATCGTTATCGTTGTACACGCGTCGTAGGATTTTAAATAAATTTAGCATTAAAATGACTAGCCACGAATTTCAAGCTGTTATTTTGGCTGCTGGGCGTGGCACACGTTTGCCCGAAGTCCTGGGCGATGCGCCCAAATGTCTGCTCCCTGTCGGACCCTACCCGCTTATTTGGTATCCACTTAATATGCTAAGCCGACACAACTTTACAGGTAACTAAAAAAGTCCAGACATTAGGGTTTTATTAAAGCCGCTTCTTTGTAGAGGTGATTGTTGTTGTGTTGGAACAGGATAAGTTGGAGATTCAGCTGGCCCTGGATAGCACACCACTTAAAATTAAAATTGACTATGCCACAATACCCAACGACAGCGACTTTGGCACAGCGGACAGTTTGCGCCACATATACGACAAGTGAGTGACCGGTTATCAGCTGGACGCGCATTCGTATTGACTGAACGCCAACTATTCTATTTCAGAATCAAATCCGACTTTTTGGTTGTGAGCTGCGATATAGTCAGTAATGTTAGCTTATATCCGCTGATCAATAAGTTCCGTGCAGATGATGCTGCGTTGGCGCTGCTGCTATTCAAAAGTGGCTTTGAGTCGGATGTGGTAATGCCAGGACCAAAAATGAAGCACAAGCCAGAGCGTGACATCATTGGCATAAATCCTGCCACGCAGCGACTAGCATTTGTGTTTGCCGCCAGCGACTGTGAGGATACGCTGAACATTCAACGGCATCTGCTCAAGAACAAGGGCCAACTTGATGTCTATGGACGCCTAATGGATGCACATATCTATGTCCTAAAGAAATGGGTTATCAACTATCTGCACAGAGTTAGTCAAGATAAATTTACTTGTACTAAATAGATATTTAAACAAATGTAATTTCATTGCAGAAAGAAAACATCTCCACCTTCAAGGGCGAGTTTCTGCCACATCTCATTAAGAAACAACATGCCAGGCGCACACACAAAACGGCTTTGGATACTACTTCTGATGTGGGCGTAGTTACAAAGCAAGATGATCACATTTTTCACGTAAGTTGACTACCAATTACTTAGTTCTTCAATTAATTGCATTTCTCATATTTAGTATGTGACACACACACCTATGGACCAGAAGCTCACCCAGACTTCGCTGTTCAATCAATCGCTTTCGCATGTGCCCTACCATGGCGACGTTGTGCGTTGCTATGCGATCCAGGCCCCAAAAGATGCCATTGGCGTACGTGTGAATAGTACGCTCAGTTTCCTGGCCATTAACAGAAAGTTGGCCAGCATTTGGAACGAGCTGTGCGGCGAGGCACATCCATTGATTGCGCCAGGAGCTGTGGTCAAGTCGACGCAAACGAAGGAAATCATTGTGGCAGACAATGCCAAACTATCAGAGAAGACCTCGCTGAACTTCAGTGTCTTCGGCTCGAATTGCACTGTGAACCCGAAGAATATTGTCACAAACTCGATCATCATGTCCAATGCGATATTGGAGGAAGGCTGCAACATAAACAACTGCATCATTGGCCACCGGGCGCATGTGCATAGCGGCTCAGTGCTTAACAACTGTCTCATTGGACCCAACTATGTGGTGGAGGAGGGCACCAAGAGCCAAGCGATGCATTTGTCCAACGCCGACCAGTACATGGAGATTGATATACAATGAGGAGGTAAACTTAATGTTGATTCTTTATTATCGAAATGAGTTAGAAGGCGGATTCTTCTAGCAGGACATTAAATATTACAAATAAGGTACTCAAAACTCGCGCTAAATTTTGGGACTATATAGTGTTATAGCATATACATGTACAGTGACAGAGAGGGCACAGCTTAAAGCTAAGGTAACTCCAAACCCGGAGCTGCATGTACAAGGCGTGGAACGACAAGACTGTTTTGCAAGGAAGGCGACCTACGGCCGGTCACCTCACTTCGTCGCTTACTTCCTTCGCTCATACAGGTACTCATCCTCGTAGTAGCGTGGCGTTGAGGAAGCAATGAACACCTGTGGTCGGCGCTGCTGCAGCGATATGTTGATCTCTTCGGGCGTACGGTAGACCTGCTGCTGATGCAAATGCTGCAGCTGGGGCGGCGCGGCAGTGAAGAAGCGGTATGGCGTCGATGTCACTGCTGGCGCCAGTGTCTGGGGCCGCTGTGGCTGATGGTGCAACTGATGCAATTGCAGCTGTGGTTGGATCTGTGGCTGGATGGTTGTTGTTGGCAATGGCTTGCGATAGGCAATCGTTGTGGGCTGTGGCTGCGGCTGCTGGTGACGGATCTGTGTGACTGTGACCTGCTGGGGCTGCTGCAGCGGCTGCTGTTGGTATTGGACACGCACTTGGGGCGCGTGCTGCAGTTGCTGTTGTGGTACCTGAACCTGTGGCTGCGGTTGATATGCAACTGTCTGGCGATGTTGCTGTGGCTGATGCTGTATGCGTGGTCTGGGTGCAGGCAACTCCTCTTCCTCCTCATCGTCATAGCGCTCATGTTCATAGTAGTTCTCCGGGAAGTAGCGCTCCGAGTAGCGCAGCGTAACATTGGGTTTGCTCTGATGCTCCTGAAGATTGATGGGCTTATAGAGATAGTCGTTGACTATATGGTACTTGGAGGATTGCTTGCAGATGTTGTCGTGGGAGGGAGGCATGCAAATCAAATGGATTTGATGGAAGGTAAAGCCCTCGGGGCAGATCCATGAGTGTTTCTGGCTCTCCTGGCAGTAGTGGAAGACCTCACAGCTCAGCGACTCATCCGCATAATAGCTAAAGATTGGAGTCAATCATTTAAAGTTCATATATAATCTAAATTGTGCTTACCCAGAGTTGCGATCGGTGCAGCTGAAGGAGGATTTGCTTAGCAGCGTGGATAGACGATCAGGTTCCTCAACTTCCTCCTCCTCCTCTTCGCTCTCCTCGCTCTGCGGCTTCTTCTTCAGATAATTGCTCTGTTGCTTGTTGGTATTCCGATTTAGGTACAACTGACGCGGTGCCTCCTCCTGATCCTCTTCGCTGTACTCATTATACAGAGGGCGCTGCTGTTGCTGCTGCTGCTGCTGTTGATGATGTTGTTGCTGCTGCTGCTGGCGGTAGGCCAAATGCGTCTGAGCTTGAGCCTCAAACTCGTCGTCATCATCCACACCGGAGCTCACATCAAGTGAGCGTGCCGAAAATCCTTTGGGCCTCGCTGTGGTGGCCGTGGCCGTTGGCTCTCCCGCGGCGGCAGCATGTGCAGAGGCGCACAGGCCCAGGGCCAGGAGGACTAGTGGCAGTGCTAGGTTGTAGCGGTTGCGTCTATAACTAAATAGAAATTGGCAATAGCAATCAGATTAGCCAAGTCATGCCATCAATAAGTAAGACTTTATGATATGGGAAACTTTTGTGGCGCGCAGCCTCAATGCAACCTCAATGCGCAAAACGCGGGAAAATATTTGATTTTTCGCCAACCTTTTTGCCATGCAACAACAACTTTAGTTGGCACAACAACAAAGGTAACCACAATAAAAGAAGATGCAGTGAAGATGCCGCCAAATTGCATCCAAAGTTGGTGCCCAACTGCGGCAGCCCAGCGACAAGTTATGCAAGACCAAGAGACATAGCCAGAAAACTTGTTATAAGGCAATGGCAAGACGCCTGAGACACAGCTGGGAGCTACAAACTGGGAATCGTCGTAGGCTCCAGCTCAGAAGTGCTGCCGCACAGATACCCTTCCCAGCCCTAGATGCTATCGCCAGATCTATGCACCTAATGTGACCCTCATTTCCTTCTATAGATTTCAACACAGTGGAAAACTGTTGCAAGAACGGAATACCTAAGATTACTTCCCTCAGCTGATATGCTTTTCAGTTAGGGTATAAAATGAAGATGTGCCACTGCAGTTGTTAGTTGCTCACTTTTGCCATGGGTTCAATTTGAGGCGCCATTTAGTGAATCCAAACGGAGCACGGAGCACATAGCTGGCCACTTGAATGTCAACCTGGGCTCATACTCAGGCGTACGCATCATGTTCAGCTCTTGCTCGTACTTGGACTGCATAGCTTTGCCAATCACTTGGCCAATGTTACGTGCCAGCAATGCATTTAATTGAGGCCTTAACACGTCGAAAGCAAAAATAACTGTTACCAATTGTAATAACAATAAACGCCGCCAAGTGGAGCAAAAGCAAATCCGCGTCAAACTTTTACTTTCGATGTCAGTTACCAAGTGAAATGACCGTAGGCGAGCGGGTGAGTTGCTCTAAGCAAACGGCAAACGGCTCACAGCTGGTTGTTGGTAATGGTTATGGCTATGGTTATGCTGATTCAATGGGTATAAGCCATAGCCAGCGCTAATTAAGGCATGCTAATGCCTTATGTAATGGCCCATGCCCACACATTGCCACAAATACTTGTACAATTTGTTTTGGCCAATTCTAGATGGCAATTTGTTAGTCTGTCGGCTTTGGCCTTTGTCAAATTGTCAGCGACCTTTGCACTTTCCGTTCAACTAAGTACTTGTACCTGCAACAGCAGCTGCCACCAGACCCCGTTGCCACCCCCTTTGCTCCTCCCGTTGCCATGTTAAGAAATGCAATGATTTTTGGCTACTATTTGATTACGTTCATCCTGGTTGGATTTAAGTTTAGGTTTTGGCCAATAATGCGCCGATAACGTGTTAAGAGTCGATCGTAATTTAAAAGAATGACTCAACATGGCCAAGGCGTAGTGCAGCCAACAGCTGTCGGTTAAGTTATTAAGCGAAGCTATTAAAAAAATGTTCAATTTCGTTTTCCAATCCTCGTAAAAATCCGAAACGTTTCCTAGTGCTCCACATAATCATGCGTTGCATGCCACCAAGTAGCCACACAGTCTGCCATAAATGGAACATAGCCAGTTGCATGGCCTACCTGCCTCTCTGTTCACTTTCCACTGTCTACTCTCTACCGCCTGGTGGTGTTTGTAGTCCAGATGCCAAACCAGATGTAACCATGTGCACTGTACTGTCTGGCTTATAGCAGCACATTACATCACATGGACGACGATGCGTTGATGTTGATATTGATGTGTATGCCTTTACCTGACTACCAATCTCTCCTGTCTCCTGTCTAAAGCAGTCACACACTCACACACACAGACATAACTGTCGCTAAAGTGGTTTTGTTATAGACAAAATGTGTCTATTTTCTTGATTACCAGTTCATTTCTTAGCCGAGTTTCGCATATGAAATTTTTGGCTATGATTTCCTTAAACGTTGGGTGTGTGTGCCTGTGTGCGTGTGTGTGTGTGTGTGTTAGGCGGGTGACATAAGACAAGTTTTCTGATTATGAAATGCGCGATAAGCCCATATTAAGTGGAGTACGCATATTGAAAGGAAATGCGAGCTGCCAGCCTTCTATCAATTAAATCTAAACAGGAATATAAACCATATATATACATAATATATATATGTAGTGATCTCTCTTCTGTCTAATCTTTCCTAGCGTTAAATTCCTTTCAAGTTTTTTAAGTCTTTCTATTGCCAATTAGCTGGTATTTAACACCTGAGTTTGTTGCCTAAGTCTTTTGTTTTCACTCAAGTTTGTTGTCTAAGTCTTTTGTTTTCACTTAATCCAAGTATCTACTCTGATTTATTCGTTAATTACAAGCTTACTTGTACTACACGAGCTCGTTAGCAGCTCGCAAGAAGTTCAAATAAAGAGAGTGAAAAAACACATAAACGAAAAAAGGAAAATGAAAATAAAAATAAATTACATTTTCACATTGTGTTACAATTACAACAAATTAAACAACATTAATGTGCATGCATTTGCGAGGCTTCGCATTTAATGTGCGTGTTTGTTTATGATTGCTGTGTGTGTGTGTGTGTGTTTGCGGACCGCTTAACGTACCGTTGCCTTTCAGGCATGTGAATGATAATTGCACGACAATGAATTTTTATGGGCATTAAAAAAGAGCAAAAGAAACATTTTTCAGCTATTTTTTGTTACACTTTTACGCTGGCAATTTCGAGTGACCTTCGCGCTGGGCTTTGCATGGGGAGTGGAAGGCGGGCGTTGGGGCGGTGCTGGCAATTTATTAATTGCATTAAACGCACACCCAAAACAGAAAAAAATAAATGCTAGAAATAAATAATAAAAAATATAAAATGTAAGCGTCATAACAATGTCTACAATTTGGCATGTCCGTTGGGTCGTTATTGGTAGCTGTTGTTGTTGGTAGTGAATGTGGCCAAGAGGCCGCGCCTCGCCCACCACTCTCGGTACCTGGAGGGGGCACGCATGCGCATTGCTGTGCGTACGCGTCTAACTGTAATTTCAAACGCTGCTGTTGAAATATTGCGTATACGCCACATATCTGCACTGTCTGTGTCACGATCTGTGCCTCAATATGTGTATGTGTGTGTGAGTGAGTGTGTTCAGGCGATACAATTACCAGTGCAGTTACAGTTACTATAGGTTATATAATACGCGTACTTATGGACAGCCTAAGTAATTTATACGCCTTTTTAGAAAGGATTGTCATACTCGAAGCTACAAAAAATTATGCAATTTTTCTTTCTGTTTCTGTGGCTGTTGTTGTTGTTGGTGTTGGTGTTTCAGTTGTTGTTGTTGTTGTATCCGATTATGATCTGTGTGTTTGGGCCAAGCCAAATGACTGTCCATTGCACTATTTTAATGCCTGGCCATGGCCTGGCAATGAGTCAGCTAGACAGCTGGGCGCTAAATCTATTGATTGACATCAAAGACACACACACACACACACATTTCAATTTCAATATGCTGCACGCTGTGAGGGCATTTTCCAAAGCTATTTACTTAGCCTTTTTAGCCTTTTCTTCTTTTTGCGCACTCAGAAGGCGGACAGACAATGCGATTTGGTAATAAACCAAGGCAACCAAAAAGGGGTCTAAAGATTCAGTTTGGGTGTCCGACTGAATTGTCTACGCGCCGCAGGCAACAACAGCTCAGCAGACAAACAAAAGCAAAACTCCCACGCCAACACACAGACACACACACACACACACACACAGATAGACACAACCTTAGGGTCTTAGACACGCCAACTGTTAGTCTACAACTCGTTACAGTTACGTATTGGGTCTAAGAGTTTTGAAATTTTTTGTATAGAATTTTTTGTGGTTGCCAAGCGACACAAATCTTATGTCTAGAGGCTGTCCCAGCCCCAGTTCCAACTCTTCCCCCCTCGTTTCCCCTTCCCTGCAGCCTCTTAACCAAAAAAACCAAATTCATAAGCTGCGACTTCAACTGAATGATTCATAGTAGCTCTTTGACTTTGACTTACTGCATTCTGTGCTTAACTGCAGCTCGGCAGTTATCCAACTTCTATATATAATTATATATATACAGTTATATATCCAAGTTTGATTTGCGATTCAAAGTTAATCACAATACGTTTCACACACAAATTTACTCGTTTTTTTTTGTTATTTCTTTAGTTGTCACTGTCTGGTTTATCCACTATATAAAACTTTGAGATTTGTGTGTACTTTATATATGTTCACTATATGTTGCACTCCTAAATGCCACAGCTTCGTTGCTGCTGCTGTTGGTACTTGGTTGACTGCTGGACTAACGGTTCACTCCAGCTCAAACAACAAAATGAATGACTTTCTTTAGCTTGTTTATGTTTTATACCAAAGCCGCCGCACAGCAAGCGGCCGTCGTACGTCGTCGCTCAAAAGAGCTCGTTGAGTGGCAAGTGGCAAGCTGTTGGTTTTGGCTGTTTCTCTTAGCCCATGCTCTTAGCCAAAGCCACCTCCAACTAACTGAGTCTTTGCCTTTGACTTTTGAGTGCTTCTGTTTTGCTTGAAGTTTATTTTTTTATTTTTTTCCTAATAATTCATTAGACAAAACCAGCGGGTTGAGTTCATAGACTTGGCACGCTCACTAGATGTATCCAAATGCTGGTGGCATCTTTGCTGGAAAACTTCCTCTTTCAGCTGAAAGTGAAATCAGAACTTGGGTAACAAGATTGAAGGTTAATATACGTATTAGGACTAGAGAGTATGTTCTTACGAGATGAGACTAGCTCAAAAGATTCTTCATATCAAATCAAAGTTTATATAAAAATAACGCATACGCCATGCTGGCCAAGTCTGGAGTGTAATAAAGTTTGTTTTAGTATAAGTTGGCTATAACTGTATTGGGATTGGGCACTTGCACATTTGCATCCATCAGATACTTTATCTGTTTATGTGTAGTAGGAGTCGAGTGCAATCTGGTTGGCTAGTTAGTAAAATAGTAAAAGATCTTCTCGTAATTAACATTTGAGCTGTTGATTTTCTCAGCCTTCGTGTGCAGCAAACTTGATGCGACTTTTTATATATAGCTGCATTTACATATGGATGTTGTTGCAGTTGTTGTTGTTGTTGTTGTTGCAGTTGTTGTTGTCTTTAGTTGAATTTAATTTGCGCCGGTTTTTCAGCGATGCTCCCACAGACCGCGAAACCTGCACAACAACTCATCGTCAATGAAATGCTAAAAGCTATGATACACACACAGACAGGCACACACACCAACACGTATAGGCATTAGGTGTAGGTAATACCTAAACACACACACACACACACAAATACATACATAAGCTCATACAGAGTGGAGCATCGCATTTGTTTTGCTAATATGAATTAATTTACAATGCTGCAACGCCTAAAATGTAAGAGGCAGCGGCAGAGGCGTTCAGAGACTGCGGCAACATCGTCTGTTGAACTTTTGGCGTTGCACTTGCCTCAATATTAAGCTGCAGATTGTGTGTGTGTATATAAACACATAAGTTTATATATATATATATACAATACATAAAAGCCAAACATAAATCTGGCGTTTCTTGGATAGCAGCATTCAAGCATTTCATTTGCGTTCAATGTCTAGACATGGACACTGACCGCAGCTGCTGTATCTGTATCTTAGAGATACGTATATATATATATGAGCTTAAATGATTTGGCAATGCACGAGGCTATGCAAAGAAGCGTAACGCAAAGAAAGTGCATCTGTTGCAGTTGTTGCTGAAAAGTGTTTGAAGTCGAGTTAACTTTTGCTTTGATTGCTGCTTGTTTTGTCTCTTTGCCTGTTGCTGGCCAAGTGATATAACAAGTTCACATAATTTGCTAGCTTTTCTTTTATATATACTATATATATATATATATATATCTGAAATAAATATTAACAACAAAAGTTGTTAGCCCGCATGCACAATGAGTGGCTCAGGCCGCAGGGCGGCAACCGCATCGAAATTCATGACTCGATTCAGCAAATTATAATTGCACCCATAGAGCCAATCAAAATAGTTCCCAGATTGTTTTTGTTTTTGTTTTTGATTTGGCTTCAATTATCATGTATAATTAATACAATGTTTACCTGACTTGCCCGCTGCATGAGCTGATTAGTCAGCAGTAATTCATTTGAATGCATTTGCCAAAACCTAAACTGAAAGCTGAACTTTTATTCATGACTCCCCCTGTGCGCGAGTGCAGTTTTCCTTTGAGGCTAATGCCATAATGGCAGTCATAAAAGCGTTGCAAAAACACGAAAAAAAGAAAACAGTCAAAATTCATTTTACAAATTCAAAAGCATTGTGATTGTGGCCAACAGCTGAACTCGAAGACAGGCCTAAACAGCAGCTCGTTTTGAGGAAGTTGTTGTTGATTGTCACAACGTTTGCGGTTGGCTCATAACTGTGTTCAGGTGCTCAGACGGTCAGGTTCAATTCAAAATTATGGCCATAATAACACAAAACATAACAAACAAAACTCAAACCAAAGAAGTCGAAGCCTTTATACTCTTTCAATGCTTTCAAAATTGTTAAGATTATCGGATGTAACATTCGCTTCAGCCCACAGCCTTTTGTTGCTGTTAACTTTGTCTGTTGAGGCTTTGTCTGTAATGTTAATAACAGACAATAAATGCATCAAAAGTTTTGATTAAAACGCTTAGCTAACTTTAAGGTTGGATATAAATAAAACTGGTAGTATATATATAAAACTGGCAATAATGTATATCTAAGTTCAATTTCATAATACTTGTAACTTGTAACCACATTTAATTGTTATGGGAGCTAAACCAGATAATGCGGTTTGATAAAATCCATTTATGTTACCACAACTCCTTATACAAGCAGCTAAATTTTAACTTAACATTACAATCTGCACTAAAAATTAGTCATTGAAAGATAAATAAAAGATAATGATCATAATTCTAATTGATCAAATTCAGATACAGTAAAGGAGTTCAGTTTACAGTCCTAGCATCGTTCTATGTTACGTTAACATGAGCAATTGTCATGCTTAATTCAAATACACAGCTTAACAGGGGCCTAACAGTCCAGCAGCGCCTGTCTCTGCAAGCGTCTGTCTCTGCCGGCTGGGCTGTTAGGCCTCTGTTAAGCCATTACAAATAGCATAATACAATTAAGGAAAGATTATAAATCTTTATTATAGCTTAGATTTGTTCATACTGATCAAGTGAAGTATGAGAAGTGAATAAAACAATAAAGTGACCACAGAGTGAGAGAAAGAAATGCTTTCAACAATGTTTTGTTCATTAACTAATTAGGTTTAATGCTCCAGTTTGCGCCTCAACATAACACAATGCGTAAATGTTATGTCACTGGGCAGTGCCTTTCCTTTTGATGGACCCAACGGCTTTTTTGGGTAAGTATTTCACAAGAATTGTGATTATGATTTAACAGTTGGTTGTGTGATTATTTTTATTTCTATTTCTCTATTTGTATAAGTTTTGGTGGCATAAAAAGCGAAAGTACACAATTAGCCAAGAGATCTGTTAACGTTCTAATAAATACGCCAGCGGCATGTCTTGAAGCTCAAGGTTTTTCTCGATGAGTGGAGAATTGAGATTAATTACAATTGCCTGAAAGCTGGAGGTTCGTTCTGGCAGCTCATTAAATTAGAATCACATATGAGTACGCAGTTAACATAGCATTAGATTAAGTAATTCTTGTCTAATTTGTGCACATTTGGCTGCTTAGTTATGCTGGGTGTGTGTTAACTATGTGTGTGTGAATTTGATCTGCTGTTGATAATTAAACACACTCGTTCTCATAACTGACAGCCCACACCCACTAAGCGCTGGTCATTCTTTTAATATCATTCCACATCGTCTAACAATGGTCTCACTTAAAGCCGGAACTCGCGAGCCGCATGATTTGTAAGTTTTGGTTTCTTTTTTTTTCTCGTTTTCTTATTTTGGGTAGAGCTCAGGTCTATCAAGATTGGGCTTTGGCGTATGAAAATCAGTGCAGTATTTGGTCTTACGGAAACCGCTCTTAAACTTGACATTGAGACCGGCGCTGGGAAGGAAATGCAAATGTTTTTCCATGACTTGCTCACACATTACTATCGCCTCTATCATTTACCGGCTCCCAACGGAAGGAAGTAAGTTTAAACAGAGCTGCGAAACTGTAAGTTAAGCTACCTTTTAGCTACATTGAATTATATTGAGATCTGATGTTATATGAGATATATATGTTAATCTCTCTGCAGTTTGGTTTCTTTATTTTGAGATGGGCCAATTGTACAGAAAGAGGTAAGTGAAGATCGTACATATATATGTTTTTACTTATTTCCTCATCTATCTCAAACTGTATGCTGTTTCTTCTTCTAGCTCTGATCTTGTTTCACATTCTTTGCGCCTCGTTGGATCTATCGATGGGCAGGAAGTCAGTTAAAAGCTCTAAGGTAACCATTGAGCTCCATTCTGTCAACTTAAGCGGATCGAAGCAATTTGTGTAAGTACCAGAACTATAATACTTAACTTGAAATACTATAAATATATTTTCATATGTATTTTATATATGTAGTTATAATACAGGAACATATATAAATAGTATGTACATCTGTTATTTATGATCTTGATCCCTCATCTAGCTACACCCCTTTTCCATAATCTATCCTTAATGATACCTAAAAGTGAAGATATCCTTGTCTTAGCTGAAGCGAAAGTCTTTGGCTTAAGATACAAATTGCATCCAGATCTCGAGCCGGAATCTGCCTTATGTATAAAGCTACTTGCGACTTGTCATTGTATCATTTGATCATTCCATCATTTCATCATTCGTTTGTGCATTCATTGTCCAGATTGTTATACAATTTGAAATCAATTGCAACGCCCAGAGATTTGTCCATTGTGGGCAGGTGTTGAAAGTCATGAGGCGTGCGGCCAGTTGCCTTGTCAGTGAATGCGTTGATATCACCTCCAGATTGAGTCAGATTGGGCATGGCTCGCTGATTAACGGCAGTTTGTGAGGCGTTGCCAATTGGCCAGTCTTCAGTACGGTCCAGAGGCCAACAAAAGAAATGCTGAGCTATGGCGCTACGCGGTCTAATTAATTCAATTTCAGTTCAAGGCAGACTCTGGAGCTGTCCCTGCCTTTTGGGCCTGTCCATAAATCCGTGCGTTCCATTGACGATTCGTAACAGCTGCAAGAAATTCGCATTTTGTTACAAATTCCATTGTCTTGTTTTGGTTTTTGTTTTTGGGGCGCAGTTCGGAGCGGCTGCCCTCTAATTCAGAGACTCGACTCTCCTCCCAAAAGCAACTACTATTATTTATCACATTACCATTTCAACAACTCTGTGAACTGGCCCATAATTATATTATTTGTACACTCGCAGTTCACTCTATAATTGCTTGGGGCTTTATTAAATGGGTCAGTTTGTACTCACAGTTTTTGCTTTGAACTTGAAGTTTCTGTTTCTGTTTCTGTTTCTGCTTCTATTATAACAAATGTTTTGGCCTTAAAAATAAATATTTCAATTGTCTGACAGCTTTTTGGGGCGGGGGTTGGAGTTGGTTTTTCATTAGGAATTCCCTTTATAGTAATTAGGGCTGTCAATGCTGTTGATATTTCGATATATATATATATATATTTGTAAGTCATTTAACCGATAAGGCTTAATTGTACGATTAAGTTGACAAATACATGAATTGAATGAAATTTTCCGCTTATCGCAATTCGATTTTTGTTCCGCATAAAATAGCTTTTATTTTTGACACTGCCAAGCGAAGGTGTTCAGTGTTCAGTTCGTTTCCTGATTCAGATCGAAAAGGATTGGATATTATATATATTTAATTATAATGGCAACTGGTCTTTATATATGCATAAGTTTCCTCGTTCTGGCCTTTTGTTTTATCGTTAAGGTAATCCAAAGTTCTCCCCGATATAATCATATATTTCTAACTCTGTTTCTCCTTTCAGATTGTGTACATGGCCTTTGAGAGTACGAGTCGTCGCACGATACGACGTCGGGAAGGTAACGGCAAGTATTATACTATCTGAATCCCATTTACATTGAACAGATTAGATTATAGTATAGTATTTCTAGTATAGGAATCGTTAATTGGAGATAACTATTGTTCTGACTACTATCGACTACCATATCTACAATCCATTCATCAACTTGTCTATAAATAACTTTCCCCCAAGGGAGCTTCAGCTTTAATTGCTCTGAGAAGCTTTCAAAAGCTTTTAAAGCTTTCTTGCATTTATATTGATTATTTATGTCATAGTCTGTGACGTTTTTATTGGGGTTTATCAACTAAGTTTTTCACTTTTGTGTACTTCCCTTCTGTGGACCAATAAATTTGGCCAGCTCCCTCCGATTCCACCATGAAGAGGGTTATATAGTCTTAGTGATTAGTCACGTATTTGAACTATATTTTATTCGTCTTCAATTCAGCTGGAATGCGCTAACAATTATGATTAATCCTTATCGAACTTTCGATCTATTCCGACTTATGGTACTTTTTGCTTATATCTGCGAGATCCATTGATTCTGTCGATACAGAAGCCGATTAGATAACAGCATAGTATAAAAGTGAATTGTTTATAATCTTTGATATTGGTTATATGGGATATGGCTTGTGCCTGGATCATAATCGGTCAGTCCCTCTAAGGTTGTGCCTGAGATTAGTCGTTGTTTAAAATGGAAGGAGATGAGGCTTCGGGAATTTACTTTTTTATATTATCCTTCCTGATATTTCTGCCATGGGTAAGATATATCTTATAGAGAAATCAATCTTTAAACAGAGTCCCTAAGGAACTTTTCCATTTTCAAAGCTATTTTACAAGCTTTATAAGGATAAGGAGGAAAACGCAAGAGCTGAAGCAGCCAGAAGAAGGGAAGCAGAAGTGTCCAGCGGTAAGCCTTGGGGTTAAACCCGAAAAAAACTCCCCAGTTATCGTCTCACATGAACTTCTACCCACTAGAAGGTATCTTTGCATCTTAAGCTGGTTAATCAGTTGACCAAAAGTGAGGTTAGATTAGATTAGGGCATGAGTCAATCGCTTGTAAACTATATATATATGTCTCCAACGTCTATAAACGAAAGTAAGACTGCAGCAGTCGGGTTTGCTTGACTACAAAATACCCTTAACTGCTCAACAGTCAGTATAAATAACCTCAGCACACACACAACAAAGCAATACACACCCATCTACACACACTAGAAGTAATTCTATATAAAAACAGAAGTCGAAGCTGCATCCTTCTGCCTGTTGCATACTTTAGCTTGACAGCTTAAATATACCACCTTTACCCGTTTTAAGTGAGTCAAGAGTAGCAAAGTGAATGGTCGATACTGTGTAGATAATGCCTGCTGGTACTCAAGTTAGGTGGAGATTGGGCAAACATAATCGGACAGTCGCTTAAAGGTAGCCCGCGCGGTTTGAGGCACATTTAGCTAGGACAAATTCCAGAATGGATGGCGATGGAGCCGTGGAAATATTCGTTTTCTTTATGTTATTCCTGGTCGTTTTCGTAGGGGTAAGTCACAGACAAGAGAAGAGTAGTCAAGCAATTTCTCAAAGGAACTTTCTACTTATAAAAGACGATGGCGAAATATTGTTGCAAAAAGGAAAATCAGGGAACTCAAACGGCAACGCGAAGAAGAAACAATGCCGGAAATACCACAAATACTAGAACTGCGACCAGGGGTAAGCTTTGACCTAGTTGATATGGGCATAGATATAGATATAGATAATAGATCTTATACTCTCTTATACTTATACTCTCTCTAGCTGATATGGCATTATAGTTGAAACAATTCAAAGAAAACAGATTTCTATTCTACTCTAAATCATATGAAGCTCGTCAAGAGCTCATTAAGACAACTCTTTATAGGCATTACATTAATAAATTAACCAAATTTAGTTACAGATTAGATTAAGGAATCAGCTAGAAACTTGGAATACTATTAAATCATACGATTTGATTTGATATTCGCTATGAACTTTGTTCTGTTATGTTTCGTGTTAGATTTTCTGCTCATGACCAGAAATAGAATAGAAGGAAACAACGTATAGTTCGATTATGTTTTGTTTTCGTTCTCTGTGTAACAGCAAGGTTGAAAGGTCTAGTCAGATGTGACCGACTAAGAGATACCCTTAACTGAATTTAGAGCTAAGGGATACACACTCTATGAGCACTTTTTCTTGCGAACTTCTGGGGTAATTTGACAATCTTCATGAAATTTATAGCTTGGATCAGGAATGTGATACAGGTGCGAGGGTATAATGATTCAGGAATATGAATATGAATATATATATCAAATTGTGATAAGCAAATATATAATATATACCTTATACCAAAAGCTGTCTCTGATCGGCGTATTTTATACCAAAAGCTGTCTCTGACCCCCATCAAAAAAATACCCTATAAAATCTGCTTTCAAGCTTTCAAGTATACCCTCGAATGGCATTTGAATGAATGATGGGTATAGAAATGAATGCCTGGTACTGTTTAGATAATGGCAGCACTCGTCGGTGGAATTCTGGTCGGGTTATCATTATCGGACAGTCGCTATAAGGTTGTCATTGCGGCCTGTCGTTGTTTTGACTTTATTTCCCTCTGAAAATGAGGGTTGAGGCAGCTTGGGATATTTTATCAGTCGTACTATTATCCCTGTTATTTCTGATAGGGGTAAGATATAGACAAGCCGAAAACAGATTTCCTTAACTAACAAACATGTTTTTTCTAAAGTGGATTATAAAAGTTTGTGTCAGTAAGAAAAAATTCGCCACTGCTGCTCCCCCACAAGGCAGCTACACAACAAGCACGGAAGATTCCAGGGGTAAGCTGCTAAAGATAGTTATATTTTATCTTGTAAATAACTAAGTTAACGCGCTACGCGCTCAGCTTAAGCCCATAAGCTCATTAAACAACTAATTTTAACCACACCTCAGTGAATCGACCATATTCGAGGCAAGATTAGATTAGACTGTGAGTCAATAACAAAAACTAACCAAAACAACAAACGTATATATATATCTGATTCTATGGCTGTCTTTGTCGTGAATCAATCAGATATACCCTATAATATGCTAATATCATGTGAACACTTATCTTAAGTGTACCCAAGCCTGGGGCTTTCGAGGTCGCGCCTGTTCAAGGTCGCGGCCAGGTGATGCGCGTGATGCACGTGGTTCGAGTCTAATGCTAGGAGATAAACCAAGAAGCTACTATATCATCTATAAATAGAACAAGCTGGTAGATAAACTGCAGTAGTATTACCCTTATCTTAATATCTGTTTCTGTACCCGTATCTGTATCTGTGTCTGTCGCGACTTATCAGAGCTCTTTCTGTTATTTGCTGCCAACCCCATTTGCATTCACCTGTGCTGCGCTCACCTGTCAGCGCGTCAGTTTCTTCTGGCAAAATGGAGCTAATGGAGTGGTATTATTTCATATCGTTTCTCTTGATTCTACTGATACTTCTGCGGGTGAGTTGCAATCCTCCGGTTGTGCCTCCGGCATATAAGTCAAGGATTATGTTCTGTTTGTAGACGTATCTGGGTCCCTTTCGGTATTGGAGCCTGTGCAGCAAAGATCAATTGGAGGCCGGTGAGTTAGTTAAGTTAACTCTAAGCAGTTTTAGCTTAACAAGTCAAAAGATGAAACTCCTCTTTAGAAAATTACTCTACAATAGAATTAGTCCAAACTGTCCAAATTTCAAGCAGATATATATCAAATGAACACGGAATTTTGGTTCTGTGGCATACTCATTGGGTTCGCTGTAGCACTAATTTTGCGGGTAAGCTGGAGTACTTCTCACATGGTATCCAGTGGTAATAGTTCCCTAACCCCCAAAGGAGTGCTATCTCTTTGTCAAACTGAAGTTGGTCGAATGGAACAGGCGGGTCTTGCTACGCCGTGAAATGATGTTGCGTCTGGCCTTAGAGGGTAAGCTTTGGTTCTGAAACACCCAAAAGCTTTGGCTAACAGTTTGGTAAAAGCTCGATCGATAAGATAAGAATCTCTTCTATAGTAATCGTGATCCGATACTTCGATTCTTGTAATAGCAATTTCTGGTATCAGTTTCTCTTGTACTTCAATCGACTGAAAGTCAGCGCAGAATGTATCTGATAGATCTCTTCTATATACTCTTCTTGATACTACTCATAGCGATTGTAAGTCGAAACAGTTAACAGTTTCTATATAGTGTCTCTCGGTATAGCTATCTCTATCTATCCAATAGCTGTGCGTGAAGAGCATGCGGAATGCCAGCTTGGAGCAGTTCGACAACAACTCGGATTGGTTTAGTCAGAGCTCCGGTTCGTGCGGTGCGTATTAGTTGGAAAGGTTAAAGTGTTACACCTATACCCTATCGTAATTAGTCTATAATAGGCACGAGCATGCTCTATGTGTCATGTGCGTATTTATGACTGAGTTTTAATCACACTCAGTTGGTTCATTGATAAGACTTCTAGCTCGTATCGTTACCTGGCCAGAGTTCCATTTCTCATTATGGAAAGGTAACTTGCACGCGTCGTACCCAAACAGTTCCCTCTATAAATCTAACCAAAATGGCCAATGAAGCTATCGTGTTTACTCTGGGCGGTGTTTTAGTTATAATTGTGACAGTTTTTCTGCGTGTAAGTTGCGCTTTTCTTCAGTTTTTCCGGCTGAGGCTTTTACTTGAGTTAACAATTTCCAGATATGCATCTACTGTGTTACGCCCAAACCCTTTCAAGATCAGCCAGTCGCCGATACGCCGGAGCAACGTGGCGAGCCGCGTGTAATCCGGCACATTCGAATCGATCCACCTGCTCCTCCGGTGCTGGCAGCCTCTCCGGTCCCAGGTGAGCCTCAAATTACATTCTGCAGCAACGATTCATTGAACTTTATCTCTCTCTGGGTCTGTAATGATACTCCTCCGATAAGACTAATCTATAATTGTGTTTATATATAGTCACTGCTTGATAACAAGTTTATTGAGTAAACAAACCGTTGCCATTGCCTCACGACTCCTCAAATACTTTTCAGCAACTAATCGTGATTGACGCTTCCGTGCGACAATTACGAAAAGTAAAAGAAAAACATTGAAATCAAATCGCAAATCATCGGGAATACCATATACAGTATGCTATATATATGAACATACATTCGCAATTTATCAATTGCTGCAAACATATTGGACTTGAGTCACACATGAAAATCAGATTTCCTAATGAAAGTGTCGTCGAACGTTCGAGGAGCAATCGGAGATCTCCCAAAGTGAAACCAATTGCAGTGAAACTGAAATTCAAATCGAATATCGAAATTAAGTTACATCAAGGCAATTCTTAGGAATTTTGGCTGAATCTATCAGAAAGTACCTAAAGTGAACCCTATCCGAATGGATCTCTTGTCTCAGGCCAAGCACTAGCGAAGCTATAAAGAAATTTAAAGCTAGTGTAAAGTAAACTTCTACCAAATGAATCATAAATAAATGGAGTATCATCTCTTCCTAGGCATTGAGATACCTCAAGCCTATTGGGGATACTATCTGAAAGTAGCCAAAGTGAAGTGGACCTTAAATAATGTCGTGTCTCCTTATAGAGATGTCGATTCCTTTAGCCAATCCTAAACGAATCTTGGCTTGGAATCTAAAAAGAAAACCAAAACTAGCTGGAAAACTATCAGAAGTCACCCAAAGTAATACAGAGTCTTACCCAAATGGACCTTAAATAGATGGAATTCCATATCTTCTATTTGTTATAGAGATTGAGATACCTCAAGCCAATGCCAAGCGACAATCTATAAGAAAACTTCCAAAAGGAATCTCATCCAAAAGGACCCCAAATCATTTATTGTCTTCTTGTCGAGATTGCAATACTTGAAGCCAATCCCAAATGATTTTGGCTAAATGATTAAAGGAAATTCAACATTAGTTTGGGAAACATTCAGAAGGCATAAAAAGTGAACTCTATCGACATTGTAAAGAGAACATCATCTCTTGTTCCCTCGAAGAGATTGCGATTCCTTCATTCAATCCTAAGCGAGTCTTGGCTGACTCTTAAAAGATATTCAAAGTTAGTTTGAAAAACTCTCAGAAAGTATCCAAAAGAAACGCTTTCCAATTGGACCTTAAATGGAACATCATCTCATTTCTTCTTGAAGAGATTGCGATTCCTTCAACAACTCCCAAGCGAATTTCGGCTGAATCGTAAAAGAAAATCAAAATTAGTTTGAGGAAGTCTCATAAAATACCCAAATTTTATTATATAGGGTAAACATATTTATATATATATATAAATCATTCCTTGTCTCCAGTTAAATCCAGCTGCTGTCTGATGGTTCGACATTGAGATTCGTCAATGCATGACAACATTTTCACAATTTTTGTTGCTTTTGAAGAAGAAAAAACATGTGAAAAAAGTGAGTTTTCCCGCCTTTGTGGCGTAATTCAGTTTGAAGCTTAAACAAACCACTTAACCAACTTGTTTTGGCCAAGTTGGTAATAGATTTATTTTAGTTTTTATACTCCCCCCGTCCCCCTCCTCCGCTTGGGTAACCATTAATTAGCTCGTCTCTCCATACAAGTGCGGCCCATTATGCGACGAGTAGTTCACACACTGAATTCATTTACAATTCTCGTTGACTGCTTCCGCACTCTCTTTCCCTCTCTCTCTATCTCTCTGTCTCTCTCTCTGTTAGCTCTTAATTTATTGCGGTTATTGTCTATATTTATTGTGTGTGTAATGTTCCTTAACGACGCGCTGTCCATGGCGGCCGTTGACGAAGTGAATCCAAGTTTCAACATAGTTGCTTACACATGATGAAAACCTTATCTTATCTGATTGAACCCGTTTATCAGACGTAGGTTTGCCGTACAGCATTAAGGAGAAGCAACTCCTCTCCAGCCCCCCACCTGGCAGCCCACCCGCCTAGCAAAATTATCAACTGATAAGTTGCCTCAAAAAGCGCGTAATATGGACATTCCAGCAGTTCATTGCCGGCCGCTGTCTGGCATGAGGTGTTCTGGTCTTTCCTCCAGTTATCCAAGTTTCCAAGTCTCAATTGAATCCGTAAAGTTCAAATGTGAAAATGAACGATTTTCTGGCAATTTTCGCGAGTGTCTTCCTCTTGTTTCTCACCTGCGCCATTTGCTGCTGCTGCCTGCGCTGTGCCGTCTGGGGCTGCTACGAGCTGTGTCGCTCCCGTCGCTCAGGTAGGTTCTCCACTAGCACCAGGGAGCAGGCTAGATTAGCAGGTTATCAGAGCTAATCTTATCGTCGAGAAATTTGATTTCTTGGCAAGAAACAAGGTCTAAAACTTTCGCCAATTTCAATTGGGCCATAAAACCACTCGATGGGAGCTCATAGAGCTCCTATAGACGGGTATATAGCTGCTCCGACTGATAAGTTCTATATATAGTTTGGTTGAGGAACCTTTCAGTACTCTCTGACTACTCAAACGTAGCGCATTTACATTTCGTACAAAATGAATGTAGTCCTGGCGTATTTCCTCTTTCTCTTCGTCATGTTTCTGGCCATGCCGATCATCTACTTCGTGCTGCAGGTAAAAGCTAGCTGATCCTCATCCTGATCTCTTGATAACTCAGATAACTCTCTTCGTTTAAAAGTATTTGTTTTGGATTCTTATTGTGCAATGCTGTCCGAGTGGCCCCCGCCCACAGCAACAGCGTCAACGGGACATTCAGCTGACGGCCCGAATGCAGCTGAATCTTGGTATGTACAACGATATGTTAGATCCCTATGCCAGACTGCCATACTGCCATACGTCTATGCCATAAACCGCCGTCAAGTGTCCGATAAGACGTTGCTTTTTAGCAGTACTCAAACTTGATAAACCCACTTGATTTAGTCTTCTGGTGCTCTTGCTGCAATATGGAAGTGTTCCCAATTTATTATTTCGTAGTGCTACTGCTCATTGGGTTTATAGCTTATGTGGGCCTACAGGTAAAGATTCGCTAGGAGTCTTAACTGTTCCATCTTAACTGGTAACTGGTTTTCGCTTCTTTCGATAGTGCCTCATCATCTGGATATGCAGATGCTGTTGTTCGTCTCCTGCTGCTGCTGCTGCCAATGGCGCTAGTCGCCGCAGTAAGTTGCGTATACGTAATGTAAACATATGTGTGTGTGTGTGTGTGAGTGTCTATGTATTAGTGAGCTTTTGCTAAAGAGCTTTGCTGAGCTTTAAGCAGAGTAGCTGAGCTACTACTTAACATAGTTGATATGCCAAGAGTATACCCTACACAATCTGCCTATAGCTTTATATATATATATATAGATTCTATATATATTCCGTATTATATCAGCGTTTAGTTGAGCGACTCTGTTTATCGTAAAACTGTATACACAATAATCTTATCGGCAAACCGAAACAAGTGCCATAGACCGTTTTATGTATATACAATACATAATATATATGTACCATATACCATATAGAGTCTACGATTAGTGTTAAACGTACTCTTGTATGTTCCGGCTGACTTTTGAGTCCGATTTAGGAGCTATGAGCTGGGGCGCTGAGTTTGGCATCCATGTGGCCATCTATTTGGCCCTGATACTCCTCGTCTTCTGCTGCCTGCCCCTGATCTGCTTCTATGTGCGCATCGAGATTGGATCCCTGGCCAAGATCTACCCGGCCCGCTGCCAGCGACACCAAAGGCAAACCAATCGAACTAATGGTAACGTGTGCCAAATATACGAGAAGCGTTGCCAGCTTATCTAATCTCTGGTTTGGTCTTTAACACTCGGCGCAATCGAGCTGGTGTTATTACGACTGAACTGCGAAAGGTGTTCGAATCGTGTTGTGTTTTGATCGCGAAATGAGTTTGACAGCGAATTTAATTGTGTCGTTGGGCTTCCTGTTTGCCATATTCGTTATAAGCCAGTTGATATATGTAACTACACCCTGTCATAGCGTTCTATCTGTCAATTATATAGCTTTATTTCGTTTCGATAGCTCGCAATGCGCATGCATCAATCCGTCGTGCTGAATCGTCAAAGGCAACGCCAGCGGCAGCGACTCGGTATTCAAATCTTTCAGATTACAATCTATATGCTGTAATCTATATATAAACTATATACTAATCTTTTCCCTTGTCTGGCTTTGTTTTTCCTTGCAGATCGCCAAAACAATGTGGAGCTGGGGCGTCAACACAGCCGCTTTGGAGATATCTTCTACATTGAGCCCAACAGCCAGGAGGCCGCCAGAATACGCGAGCAGCTGGAGAAGGATGACAAGGAGCTGCCCAGCTATGATGAGGTGATGCGTATGTGCAACTTAACCACGCCAACAGCAGCGGCAGCTGTATTACCAGCGTCGCCCATTGAACCAGGTCCCATTGGTATCGCAGCTCTGCCTGCCCCGCCGTACTCAGAGAGCGATCCGCATCCAAACGTCGAAGCAACTGCAGCAAGCGAAGTTTCAACCAACTCCTTGGGGTCGGCACCATCGACCTCGCGAGCAGCCCAAATCCCGACGTAGCAAGTTCAACTTTGATTCAAATGCACACAGCATCTCTCACACCGCAGTGTGAAGCTTCTGCTGCAGCATTCCTGTGCCACTCTGGGCCCGCACAGATCTCTCATAGATTTGTGTGTGTGCTTCAATATTTAGAAACAATAATGTGTGATTTTAAAACCTATACCTAGTAAATAGAGCGTAGATTTCGATTATTGTAAATATTTGTACATATTTATAAATTTAGGTTTCAATTAAATAATTTAGGTAAACAATTGAAACTGTGCGCAATTTTCATTTTTTATTAGCGTTTCTTATTACTTTTCTCACATCTGAATCCGTACAGTCCGATTCATTAAGATTTTTAAATGTGCTGTTCAAGTGGTTTTTTGTGTGTAGAAAAAAAAAAATTTACTCTGTCATCGCAAATTGCATTGGCTCTAAACTCTCCAAAGCACCAGGCGAACAGAAGTTGACAGAGGTCGTAGCAGCAATTTTAACAGCGCTGCTGTTACGCGTCGGTAATTAACAGACAACTACGCTGTTGATGAAAAGTGTTGCATACTTTTAGTTGCTGCTTTTAACAGACATCTTGGAGATTATTAAGTGATGCATACTTTTAGCTGCTGCATTCATTAGACATCTTGTATGTTAATAAGAAGCAAGGCATACTTTTAGGTGCTTGATTTAACATTATTGCTACTCTGATGCATACTTTTAGGTGCTGGATGTGACATTATTGCTGTTACGCCACTGTTAATTAACACGCAGCTGCGAGCGACCACAATTTTAGTATATAGTTATTAGAAAATTATCTCTAGATCCGCCGTTTCTTTGCAGATTTCGAACAGATTTTTTGTGGTACGATCCTACAGACTACAGACTACAAACTCAGTGCAGCTGCCGTAGCTTTCAAGGTGCGACAGGCGTTTTAACAAAAAGGTAATAACAATAATCAGATTTTTATATATTTTTGATTTCTTGAAAATAACCAAGAGCTCATTCATGTTTCCAGTTTTCAATAGAAAATCGAATCAATTTGAATTCTTGCGAAATATTATAATTAAAATATTTCTCATTACAACATCAGCTCGCTACTTAGAGCTATCGTACATCATAAAATAATGGGTAATTCAATGTTATGAAGATGTTTCCGAGTAGTTGGACACAGTTCGAAGGAATTAGGCATTAGGAGCTAGGAAGTAGGGTGATAGTTTTATAGCCTTCAGTAGAAGTAGGGGTACACATGTTGCTATCTGGCTTAATTGCCGACATGTGCATGTTTGCCAGATGACTCGTGTCTGCGAGTGTCTCCCACTACTTCTGCCCATTGCTGCATTGCGTCAGCTCAAAACTGGAGCACACCATGTAAAGAGCGTTCCTTCTCTAGTTCCTAAATGCGCTATCAACGCTATTATGAACTTGAAATGATTGCGCAATCGGCCACTGACAGATGCTTGACACATTTGGCATGGGTGGCCCATTGGGAGCAGTGCCAATAGCTCCTCTGGCACTCCGGCACTCCATCATCAGTCTCAAAAGCCCGCAGAGTACAAGCACTCGTAACATGCAATTCAATTCAATTCAATTCGAGTCAATTCAATTTCATTCAATTCAATTTAATTGTGTGGCCCAAAAATTCATTTGATTTGTGTGTCTGAGTGGGAGACTCCTTCAAGAGCTGCTTCAACGATCCGCAAGGAAACCCAGCTGGAAAACAGACCAAAAGGAACAGCTATTAAATATGAAACGAAACTTTAGAGCATAATTTTCCAAATTTTCCATAACTTTTCCTGTCACATGCAGCGATATATCAAATTTTTCTTAGTAGGTCATTGGGAATTGGACTTGGAGTTGGAGTTGTCACATTATCTGTTGGGCACTGTTTCTATGTGGGAATGTGCTATGAATGACACTGTTGACTTACGATATGTCTAAGCTATTGATAAGATTACTAATCGACATCCAGTTGGACGTGTGTCGCGTTCCGAATGCGCCCTCCGGAGTGCCAGAGGGAGACACGATGACGACGCACATTAAAACTGACTCCCGACTATTTCGGGGCACAACAGCTGCACGCAGCACACAGTTTATAGAGGGGGTTAAGTGAGAGGGGGAAGGGGGTACTGCCTCAGACCTTTCACCAAGTAACTGCCTAACACACACACACACACACACACGCACACACATAATCTATGAATATGTCTAATTAAAAATGCAATACCATTAATAATCTCTCGTAAAGGCATACAAATTGCGAGCCTAGACAAATGGGCAATGCACTGATAGATTGACTGATAGATTGATTGATAGATTGATTGATTGATACATTGATTGATTGATTGGAATGCTGCAAGCAACTTCATAGCGATCCATCAGGCAATCCACTGGCTATGCCAAGTGCCAGCGACACCTGAAATTTGTTTGTTTTCAAAATGAACTCAGTTCCACTCGAACTGGAGTTACCTGTAATATGACAGGTAAGCAATTAAAAGTGCATCACGATGTGCCCGAAAAATGTTACAGTTACAATTCCCGAGCACCTAATGACCATGGCAATTGTAGGCGGGTCACCTACCCGCGAGTTCTTCAACAATTTCCTGGCCAGCGTTCCGTTTAAAATTAAGAAGCCAGAGAGAAGCGTGTGACACATTAGTGTACAGCGAGGGTTGCCACAGAAGTATCCTATTTATAGTTGGCAGGCAGGCGCCTTCATTTCCGATCTGCATATGTCCAAGTGCCGACAGTACTCGTTAGTTAGACGACGCCGGAATCTGGGCATCTCTCGAGTGCTTGACGACGCGACGGCTGAGATACTTAAGAGTGAGACGAGCCGAGGAGATCGCCGGAGTTGGAACACAAATTAAGTTGGTGTCAATAGACGGAGACAGTTTATAAGAGCATAAAAGCAAAGCAGCTGCATTGGCTACAGGTTCGATCTCTTAGAGATCCCAGACAAAGGGGGAATTGTGCGCAACTTTAACGATCTCTCTGGGAAAGTAAAGCCCATTGTCTGCGTCTTACGGTCCGGGATTAGCGTCATATTACGGCAGCACCAGCAAGTGGTCTTTGTGCGAGGATGCGGGCGGCTAATCCTGCCCGAACGGTAGCTACAATCTCTACCAGCTATCTATGTGTGTGTGGGGTGGTTTTTTTATGACTCTGCGGCCTGAAAACGAAAGTATCTATCAGATACAAAGTCAGAGCATAAAAGATATTAACTAGCTGCAGCTGCTGGACGCAAACCAATAAAAAACACACAGACACAGAAACTAAACTAAAACGCGTTTGGAAATTGCTTGGCACTTATGAGGGTGCCATGGCATCAATGGGTTGTGGGTAACAGAACTGGGGCTGGGGCTGGCATGGAGCAGCTCAACCTGGAGCGGAAGCAGTTCGTTTAGAGGCAACGCAACTCGCAGCTCGCACGTTGCGATTGAAAGTGCTTTGCGTCCATTTGGTGTCAAGTTCATTTCAATGAAAAGCCGACGAAATTCAAGATTCCCCCTGCCCTGCCCCTCCCCCCAAACGAAGGAGGTAAACCTACTCCCAGAGCACAACAAAAGGGCAGCCACCGGCCTACGCCACAGCCCACTTACTGCACCTCCATCTCCATCTCCATCTGTATCTGTATCTGAAATTGTATCTACAACTGGGTAACTGCTTCTGCCGTATCCAGTGGATGCTGTTAGTTGTTGCCGCATTGTTTACAAACACTTTGTGGGCCACACAAACATTGCGGCGGCTTGTTAGAGCCGCGAGATTAGGCTTTATCTTTAACTTGGAGTACAACAATGGGTTGCAACTATTCCAGAAGAGAGAAGAGTCAAATCTGATCTCATTAATTGCAGAGCCTAATTAATAGCAGTAAATGTCTGCGAGCTGAATTCTAACGTCATTCGAGTAATTAAACAAGACGGAAGTTATATTAAAGACAATTAAAGCCAAAGATTTGCTCTCTTAACCCCACTTTAAGTGGAGCCAATCTACAGTCTGGAGTCTGCGGTCCACAGAGTCTGCTCTCCACTCCACAGAGTTCTCATCTAGAGGCTGAGGCTGATTGATCAGCTAAGGACAAGCCCATCTCCAGACATCAATTAAGCCTTGGCATGATCTATCTTCAGTGACCCAGACAAAGGTCCTGATTCACTTGGCTGGGCGACACATCAATTGCAACCTGGAATACACATGTGCAAAAGGCGCATTACCTGGAATTCCCAGGCAGCGGCAGAGGTGTCACTGGTCACACACACAGACACGCACAGGTAGGTCCCAGACGCAACGCCTTTGTGTCTCACCCCATGAGTCAGGACCATAACAAATAACGCACAATCAGATCTAGGCTGGCCTCAGGTAATTATCTTTTAGAAAGTGTAGAAGGACTCGATAGATACAGAGCTGATCTGGAGCAGATACTCTCACTCTCTCCTGAGATACATACTCTTTAATCTATACCTCAGCGTCATGAGTTTGTTGTGACGACCTTTTCGGAGCGGAAAGTAAACAATAACATTGAAGGAAAGCGAAACAATTGGAAAAGCGATTAGGTGGAGGCACCTCCAGGTCCAGGTCGAGGTCCCTTCGAGTGCGTTGCATAAATATTATTCTTCGTACTTAGTTTTCTGTCTGCCCCGCCCCCACACGTCTCACGCACAATAAATTATTGGAAGTGCCTGCACTTTTTCTCTCTCTCTCTCTCTTTTATGAGTTTAATGACTCCACACAGGCCCCACCTCTGCCTCGTCCGAAGGAGGAAGGTTTTCCCCAATTGTGCCGCAGCTCGTTCGCATTCAATTAACGTCAGGCCCAGACGCAGCGAGTTCCAGTTCTAGGAGCTAGGCAGAAGGTGTCTATGACACACGCGTCACGAAGTTGAAGTTGAATATCAATGGGGATTGGGATTGGGATTTGGGTAGGGGTTGGAGCTAGGTATCATATCTCTCTATTTATCAGATCTGAAAAGAACACAAAGAACTTGCCACAATTTTAAAAGCCATTCTGTTGCCTAAATTGAAACTATTTTGGTAAATATTTGAGATTTGTTTGTTGTTTCTCTCAAATTCTAATTGGATTTGATTTCTGGTAGAACTATTTGTGTGTTAACATATTTGATTAAGTGTGGAGCTGGCAGCAGTTTTGTGGGCTTCTAATTTATGCAGAAGACTTTTCCAAGGCGCGGTCTTACTTTCTTTTCGAAGGGGAAATCGATAGAAGGCACTATAGATTATAGATTGGTTCCTATCGATTTGTAGCTTGTGTCTGAGTCCCACACAATTTGTGTTATTTTGACCAATTCATTTGAATTTTATTTTTATTGATAGTTATCAATTCTAATTGGAAAAATACAGATTCTATTATACGTGTGTAAATGAGAGTGACTGTCTTCAATTAATAATCATACAGAAACGATAAAAAGTATAGTCACAACAAACTGAATCATCAAGGTTTTACCTTTATTGGTGTTTTCTGCGTCACCTTTCAGAAGTGAGTCCCAATAAAGTTGACCATAATGCACCCATACTATAAATTTTGTAGCATTGTTATGAAAGGCAACAATTGATACCTTTTATGCGTGACATATCAACTGATCAAATAACTAACTGGCAGGCAAAACCAATAAATATGGTAACGTTTGCGTTAACAGTTGAACTCAATTTTAGCAGATGCCAATTGGAAAAAAATACTTGTCGCTTATGCATGCAAATGCTTGGTCAGCGAAAATAGTTGTAATTGCTTAAGTGGGTGTTATAATAAAAGAAATTCTTATTGGGAGTTGACACTCTCTTTTGCCGACTCAGCCGTTTACCATTGCTGAGACAAAGAGCGCAAACGAACGCACTGAAAGAGAGCAAGGCGAGCAATACACATACATACATACATGTGAATATCATGCAAAATTAAATGCATTTCAATTTGTGCAAATGTATATACATACATACGAAATGTACATATCTACGTATACATAGTTTCAGAAGTGAAAATGGTAATTGGGAATTGAATTCACTCACCGCATAGCAAAACAAGCTCCATATTAATGTTGTATGCCTGATGCTGTTGTTGTTGGTAGCCAGACGATCTGCCATGTTCCTATTATTCCGGTACACCTAGAATTATACTGTTTGTGCAGGTGTAACTTCTATGAATTGTTGTCTTTGTCTGAATCTGCCCTCAACTAAATATCCGGTGGACGCAGTGGTTTTTCTGCGCGCGCCGTCGATTCTTTAGTATTTTCCAATTGGTTCTTGTGCTTTTGGTTGAGTAAAATTGATGAAAAAGCTTATACGAGCTTTTAACATAACGCCGCTTCCTCGATTTCCCAATTGATAATGAACTTGGGATGAACCTCAGACTGCGCTGTTCACCTCTTCTAAGACACTTTGACTGACGCTCTCTTTATCTTTCTCCTTCTCTTTTGAAGTTCAGATAAAAGTTGAAGTTTTATATTCGTCATAACTGAAAAAGTGTTGTAAGAGATCACAAATTATGAAAGAAACAATACGGCGGCGCTTTGAACTCGATTTGTGTGTTGTCTGTGTACGTGTGCGGGAATATGAATATGCATATACATACAAAAATATATATATGTATGTATTAACAGATGTGAGTAACGTCGCGGATTCCCTTATGATTAAAGCCATGCGTGACGTTTTCAATTGAAAGTTCTTATTCTCTGATTCATAGTTACGTTACGGAACTGGTTTGCTTCATTCAAACTGGATTCTTTCTATAAATCTATTGAAAACATATTCTTATATCATTTCTAAGGAATCTACTTCTAAAGATGAGACGTAAATCGATTGCTTGTTGATCCCAAGCATTGTTTATGTTCTGTAAATAGTTACTTGCTCGGCATATCTATAATTTTATGCAATTTTCTTAACTCGCTTAGCCATAATTGTAGCTTTAGAACCTGTCCAGCTGCAGAGCTCCTAGCTAAGCTCTGCAACAACTCCTTAATTTGACATGCGAACGAACCAGTGGATGCCATGCCAAATGAACTGCATTTGGCTAGTTTCAATCAGAAGCAAAGTTGTCAGCCATGATTGTGGCTAAGGAGAGATCCAATCGGCCAGGCCGATCAGATTAAACTTATTTATAGATAGCAAAACAAGCTCTGTCACCGCTTACAGCCTCCCAATCTCCCCTTGGATCAGAATTCCAACACGGCTCGGACTTCTACTTCTTTGGAGTGCAACTAGTTCGTTTTGCTGCTTTGAATCCAATGATTAATGCCCCGTTCCGGAGTCGAATATGGAAATGTGTTGTAATGACAAAACAGCGAGTTAATTAAAAGCTGAAACCTACAAGATTGTATCTCACTTGGATGAACAACTCTACTTGGGGACTCGTATTTCCTAACTTACTCGTACTTCAATTTTTGCTAAAGTCTTTTGCATTGTGCGTCGGCGGCCACTTTCAAAGGGGGAACAGAAAAATGCTTTGACTCTGGCAAATGATTCATCAGAATTTGAATCCTAACTGCACTAGGCACTCCTCGAGTACATCTGCCTGAGGAATTCCATTTCAAATTGAGCCCAGTGTGCACAGTGGGCCAGTTTAAACGATTAACTTATGGGCGGGCAACGACCACAAGCTGCGCTAACCTTACTCAGCCTCAAGTGTCACTTTGGAGTTTCTTGTTCTTCTTTTTGTGCGCTTTTTACATGCTGCGAAATAAGGTCAACACGCTGCGTCGGCTGCCCTTGGAGCGGGACAGAAGATGCATATTAAAATAGAAATAAACAAAAATAAAATTTACCTTTAATTGTGCATAAATAACAGTAAATTAAATGTAAATAATTTACATAAGATATTTACGATATTTTGGCGAACGCGGCGCCAGCATCACAAAATAACAAATCGTAAGTTCTCGACTAGGGAATACCCTGCATATTGTGCCCCAAGCAGATGCTGCTCAGTGTATGCCTTACAAATTTCTTTATATATGTATGTGTATCTTGGAATCTCACAGGGAACATGAATGAAAGCGTTTCAGTTGAACCAATACCCAATCCCAACTGGAACATTTCATTCCAAGGCAATTCTTGGAGACAGGAACTGTGACTCGGTCTGAGTCTGAGTCTGACTCTGACTCTGACTCTGTCTCTGTCTCTGGTCGAAAGCTACTTGCAGACATGTGGACGACGACAGAAGGAGCCAAATGACACCAGAGCTCAGACGGACATTGTGCTCGTATGTAAAATGCTTGTTTATTCGCCATGTAAAATGGTTAATAATAAATTGTATTTCTTTATAGCTGAACTCAGCATTTTGACGGCGTTCACACGCGCCTGACACTGGCTGAAACCCAAAACGTCTGCGGACAAATTGGACGATCCAAAGGAAGTGAATATGGATATTATCCGAAAATAGATTGAATTCAGTGCAAACATGAAAGAATGCCTAACCTCAACCTCTTGACCCTGACATTAAGACAATTCTTACAATGCAAACATCTAATTTACGATATTGCAAAATCTGCTCAAAACATTCACGTAATCTAAATGTTTACGCCTTCTAAGCGTATATCGTATACTGTAAACTAATACAAAATCCTGGTACTCCATTAGTATCCGTATAGTCCAATATTGTTTGCTTACTTTGCTTTCCATTCCGAGATACCTCAGATATTTCTATTTTCAATTGAACTTGGATAATGCAAAAGTATAGACGGATATGGTACATACATACATATACAATCATTATACAAAAGTACAAATAAATATTTAGCATTTGCCAAAAAAAGAAATCAATGTGAAATCAATGTGTGCGTTGCGGCTAGTGATTTTTATCGTTTTTTTGATACCTTTCCGCTTCTGAAAACAGACGTGTGATCTCTCTTCTGCTCGTTTTACTGTTACTTTGTTTATAACTTCACTAAAAATGCTTAACAATAAATTAGATTGGATTTGTGCATAAACAAATAGCAAAAGCCGAAACACTTTGCCGATGAAGTCGGCAACGTATGCGACTGAACGTGTCAACAGAGCGAATTGTACTAAACATGGGAGCAAATATAGACGAAGTTAATCTGTTGCCGCGCATAGAGAGAAAGAGAGCAATAGTGACAAAGAGAACGGATGATGATGCACTCAGCACGAATGCTCTGAGCAGCATACGCAGTAAGGTGCGCAATTGGTTTGTTTTGATAGAAGCTGCTGCTTGACAGATATGTTCTAAGAATTAAATAACTTATTAATAGACATAATGTTAACAGAGAAACACTGCTAACTACCTTACAATAGTAGAAACTGGTATTGTTTACATAGATATAGCAAAAACATTCAATTGAAGCTGTGTTATCAAAAGCTTAATTCTTCTCTATTATCACTCCTGTTCTGATCACAAGAGCGGGAGAGCTCACACAACAAGAGAGAGCGTTCGCTTGCACTATTCTCCCCCAACATACAATTTGTGCCCTGCTGCTTGATGTTGCGCTCTGTTCGTCAGTTCTTCGGGTTCTGTTGAGCGCGACGGTCGTGTTAGGCTCAGTCGCTGTTTAAAATTTCGTCAATTTTGTCGTCAATTTCTTCGTCTTCTTTTATCGTAAACGTCGCTGCGCATGCGAAAGGTGCACAACGGACAGAAAGTGCAAGTGCAAGAAGCAAAAAAACAAGCAATAAAAAACACACATGAAAAATATGAAACAAAACAAACGACAATTATTATGGCTACCTAAAGAGAACTCGAGCAAAAGAAATGCAAATGAAAGCATTGCAAGTGCAAATATGGATTAAGAATAATGTTTAAGTAACATTTTGTGCGTCTTATTGCTTAACGAGCAATATTTGTCCAAAATTTTGACTCTCGTCGTTACCCGCCTTAGAGGAAAATCCATTCTCTGTTTACTTTACATTATCGATTGTCCGCTTTTTCTCGTTCTTTTCGGTATTTACCCAATTCGGCCAGGCCACCAACGCCGACGCGTTATCACAATCGTAATACCCTGTAAATAAGTTTCGGTATCCATCGGCTTAAGGCAAAAGCAAACAGGCGTCCATTAGCGTTCGCGTTTCGTTATTTATTGCGCATTTCAAATATTTGGAATTGAACTGATAAAAATGCCCACACACTTTAGCGGCAAGGTGCAATAGAGCCACGCCCCCACACACGCAGACAACAGCCCCTTTCCAAGTAGCAACATGAGCAGCTTGCGACCCGCCAGCGTTTGCGACACGACGCCGCTGCAGCGCTTCGAGAGTCAAAGCAGCAGCAGCGAGGAGCCATCCTCCCCGACGGCGGCGAGCCTCATTGCAGCAGCACATGCCGCAGCTACCACAATGCCCCAGCAGCAACATCAACACCAGCTCCACCAACAACAACACCAACAACAACAACACCATCACCACAACAACAATAACAACATCAACAACGATGTAAAAGTTGATTTACAGCTGCCACCGTTTGCCGGAGCAGTCCAGGCTCCAACTGGAAACGGAGCAATTGGAAACGGAGGAGCGATCGTGTCCAAGAAACGCGCACGCGGCACAGCTCACATATTCGGACGCATCTGTGTGGACCTGAGCCTGCTCAGCTGTGGTAAGTGTTGATCTCCTAATGAAATGATGGTAGATAATACAAAATGGACTATAAAACGATCCATTAATATCTCAGGTTAAATTGAAAAAAATATCGAAATATTTAGCTAGATTTTATATACGATATATAGGTTAGATTTTGTTTGGAAATGCAAATTCTGTGAGCAATACTATTCTTCTGATCAATTGATTTCTTCAACCATAAATATCTCAGGTTAAGTTGAAAACAGATACGGGCTACATAGCTAGATGTATAGTATATATAGGTTGGGAATACAAATGCTGTGAGTACTACTATTCTTTTGATCAATTGATCTCCTTATCCATGAATATCTCAGGTTAAGTTGAAAACACATACCAGAATATAAAGCTAGATTTTATATACGATATATAGATTAGATTCTGTGAGCAATACTATTCTTATGATCAATTGAGCTCTTGAACCCCACTGAATCACTTTCTGATCTAGCCTGTAGCATATATATGATATCATATCAGATCGTATGTGTATATATGATATCATATCAGATCGTATGTGTATATATAATATCATTTTCAGGGTATTATCTCGGATATTATCGGGTCCAAGCGCCTCTCGAATTTTTATTTAATTTATAAAAACATTCTGAAAAAATGTTTCCAACCGCGTTTGCCGTGTTTTTTTTCCATAATGAATAAGCAAATTCTGTGCGGGATCTGTTGGTGCTGCTGATGGGCAGCTAGTGTTGCCGCCACTTGTAGCCCCCAATCCCAATCAGCATCGAGTGTTGTCTGATTTATATTTGACTTAATTTACGCAAATGTTTGTGGGGGTAAATTTACGTATTTTCCGCTCGTTGAACAACAAAAGGAACAATAATCGTGCCTCAACAGTTGCCATACCCCATGTGCCATATACCATCATATAATAGTTGTATCATATAAATGTGAACTGGGTCGGAGCTTGTTGTTTACCCAGTTCGGGTCTCGTTTAGGCGCAATCAGCAGACCTTGTTCCGATGACGCTGTGCGTCAGCTCGAATCTGACACCGCAAGTTAATGATCATTACGAACATCATCATGAAGTTGGCCACCCTTGAGTACCACTCGAATTGCAGCCAAGACAACGTTAGGTCTATTCCAAACTTTAGCTCACAATCCACTTCCTCTTGCAGTTGGCCTGACCATGTTGGGCTTCTCGCTCTGGCTGGAGCCCTTCAAGCGCGGCTTCTTCTGCAGCGATCACTCCCTGATGCATCCCTATAAGGAGTCCACCATCCGCAGCTGGATGTTGTATCTGATGTGCGCAGCGGTGCCCGTCTCCTCGGTAAGCACAACGCACCTGAGATCTGTCTATCTTTATCTTATCCTCCTTATCCTTATCTCTGCACAGATTTTGCTGGTTGAATTCTTCAGGGGGCAGGACAAGCACAAGCGCTTCGAAGGCCATTGCCAGACTCAGCAGCAGAGCACCGGCTACTATCTCTGTCACATGGAGCTGCCCCACTGGCTGCTCGAGTGCTACCGCAAGATTGGCACCTTCGTCTTTGGCCTCGGCGTGGAGCAGCTGACCACAGACATAGCCAAGTACGCCGTGGGCCGCCTGCGTCCACACTTTTTTGAGGTAAGTCCAATTTCTTAACATGTCAACCAGTTCCTAATCTTGTCGAATCTATTCACAGCTCTGCCAGCCCGTGCTCAGCGATGGCACCAGCTGCAATGATGCCATCAATGCGGATCGGTATATAGAAGATTTCACGTGCTCTGCCTTGGATATGAGCGCCAAGAGATTGAAGGATATACGGCTCTCGTTTCCCAGTGGCCATGCCAGCTTTGCCTGCTTCTCCATGGTCTACTTGGTGGTAAGTCGCCCTGAGGATAACTTTATAAACTGCAACTAATCATTTGCTTATCTACTTACAGATTTACTTGCAACGTCGCATGCAGTGGCCACGCCTCAGGATGTTCCGCCACCTGCTGCAGTTCCTCCTGCTCATGTTCGCCTGGTATACGGCTCTGACGCGTGTCTCCGACTACAAGCATCACTGGTCGGACGTGCTGACAGGTTCTCTGATTGGACTCACCTATGCGGTTCTAGTGGTAGGTTCCATCAGTCTCTTCCAATATCGTATTTCTCTTATAATTGTGCTCTTCTCTTCTCCAGACATCGACCATTTCATAGTTTGCTCTGTTTTCCATGCGAATCCAACTCGAATCACAATTCCAATTGGAACTCCAACTCGAAATCCAACTTCAATGCAAACCCCACCGCCTTTGGTTCTCGCTTTAAATGCAGCTCCTGTGCTCGAGCTTCAGCTTTTACCTATAGTTATAGTCTCTATATATTAAAGTGTGTACTATACGACTAGTTACATACCCTATTTATATTGTGGCAGCCGCTTGTACGTTATACACAGTGCGTACTGTACTCATGTGTGTGTTTTTTAGATATAACTTAATAAAAATTTTACTCGTGTGTTCCCAGAAACGAAAGGGATATATTTTAAATGGAGTCTATATATTATATATATATGATAAATCTCTGTTTCTGGCCAGATTTACGCTATAGAAAGCAGCTTCCGTATACGAAATTGGCCACCAACTGCGAATTTAAACAGAGATTTTGGCCGAGAGACTTTTTAACTGGCCAAGTTATTAACTGACCAGGCAACTGGGACTAACTGGGCTGTCTGTCTGGCTTTTGGCCATAATCGTAAAGTGCATTGAAATGCGCTCAGCAGTTGCCGTTAGCTGACGATTGAGTTTAGACTCTGGATAAGCCCCTGACATGTGGCCAGTGACAATTAGCCAGCTTTTTGGCCCTGACTTATGGCCAATAAGCAATTAGCAATTGGTGCAGTTCTCTTGGCCAGTTTGTTTGCTGTTTTTCCCATTTTAATTACCCACTTCGTCGCTCGCATGCAATTTGCATATTAATCGAATTTATTGCCCATTCGCCACTCGACACGCTCCACGCTCCGAGCTCCTCCAGCTCCACGCTCCTCCAGCTGAAGTGGCTGCCACAAGGAGTTGCTCATCACTCAGTCAACAACAATCAGCAATCACCACTCGACGCAGTTGGCCATTTGCTGTCAAGCCTGCTTGGACATCCTCGTCTATCAGCACTCATCCAGAGATTGATGCGCCTGTTAAGTGTCGCCTCTCTCCCCCAGAGAAGACGCCTTCGAGGCACTCCAGAAAGTGGAATCGCTTTGGGGCCTGTTCCTAATGTTTTTATTTCCAACTCTTTACACAATTAACACAATTTTTTGTTATTTCTTTTTTATCGAAACAATTACACTTCCCCCTTTTCCTTGTGGCGCCTCGCAGTTGCAGCCACAGCTGCATCTGCTGTCAATTGGCTTTTGGTTGGGATTCGAGTCTGTCTGTCAATAGCTTCAAGTTTATGTTGAAAGCTAGCGCTATCTGTGGAAAATCGTGAACATGCATTTTCCAAGTATGACAAATGCCAGAGGGCATGCCTTCCCCCTCCCCCTCCCCCTCCACTCTCTTCCCTGCCAAAGATTATCCCATAAAATTGGCAATTGCAATCGAGGCGCAAAATTCATTTGCAGCGTGAAAATTACGGATAACAAAGGCGAACACCGCATTTCCATTTATGGCGGAAAGTGTGTAAAATTGCATTTAGGGGAGGGAACCGCTGATCACGATACCTGCACCCAGTTAATGGGTATATGCCCAGTGCTTCAGGTAGAGCTGACTGCTCCAATCCCTTTTCTGGTCCGGGTGTCTCCCAGTCGAGCAGCATCTTTCCTCGTTCGAGCTGTTACTGTGCTTGTTGCCAGGAGGCATGACCACAACTCATAGTGTTATGTCCAGCGCTAAATTTTCCACTTACACTGGCCCAGGAAGAGGCAGAGGCAGCGGCTGGGAACTCCTCATAGTCAGAGGTCGTAGCAGGCGAGCGTGGGCCTCTGTTGCGTGGGTTTTTCCTCGAGTCTCTGGCTGGGCTTTTGTCTAGCCACACACACACACAATAGGTGGGCAACTGGGCAACTGGGCAACGTGTCCTGTGGCAGACATGCACCTACGTCTCTTGTTATTTATTTGCAGCAGGAGTTGGACCCAATCCCAGACTTCGGTCCAGGCCCAGCAATTAGTTGGCCTTGCAATCTGTTTTGCCACTAAACGTTTATTAATGAGCCCAAGTCAATTTTCAGATATGCGCATTATTTATGGCGCCTGGCCAGGAGATCTGCCAGATAAATCTGGGCAGCGCTTTAAGAGATTAGCTCCAGGGCTGCGAAGACAAATGGCCAATGGAACTGATTGTGTTCTTACATAAATCTAAACACTTCTGGGCGTAACTTCAACTCATGATAGCTTAACGAATTTATGTGCCCATTAGAAAACGTTGCAAGCAACGCCTATTCATGGATACTTGCAACCAGGTCTTGCCACAGCATCTTTAACTATTTTCCATTTGAATGCGTTTCGGAGCGTCACGTTTAAATGGCAAATGTTGTCACGTCTCGAAAGTGTCACATAAATAAAGACAACCACCCCTTCCCCTCCCTTGTTGCACCCCACTGAGGCAGCGCAGCAGGATATGCCTCACCTCTGTTTGCACTTCCCTCCCTGAGAAACGACTGATCTGCGCGTTACTCCTGGAAGCGTTGTCTCAGCGGCTTTTGGCCAGTTGAGACTTTTATCTTTCAGCCACGTTTCTAACTTGGACAGCTGCAGCTGAAGCTGCAGCTGAAGCTGCAGCTTAAGATATAGATATCCAACTGGGTAGCTTTAAGAGTTATCCATAAGCTGCATCTTATTAGCTGATCTTGCTATTAACTTATCGAACAACCCTCGTTGATTTAGCTGACAATCCCAAGCTTGTTAGCGCCTGCAACTTAAGCCGAAACGCAAACAAGGCCTCTGTCAATGGATCGCGTTGTGCTGGGATTCTGCTTCTAGTTGGCTTCAGTGTCTCCTCTTGTTGGTTTATAGCTTCTTTTTGGTAACTTAATAATGCGGCAAGTGGCCAACTGTTTATTTTAATGGCCTGGTGAAAGGTGACCAATCTCAGCTGAGATTGCTCATCAAATGGAACAACAGTTCTATAGGCTAATCACCACTTGTCGAGATGGTTGAGCCACTAGCCAAGTGCAGCCACGTACACATAATTCTCGTTGTAGTAATAAAAGTATAAATAATTGCACATTTTGTTAATCACATGAAAATTCCTTTACGCAGTTACAACAAGGCTGCAATTTGTTATGGAACAGTTGAAGCAAATCGAGGCAAATCCGTGAACTTTAATTGAATAAACGCAGCGGCAGCAGCGGCTATAAATGTTTACATTAAGTGTGTGAGTTCTCCCCTTCCCCCTCCAGCCAGCTCTCAACTCTAATTAGCAGCAACAAGCTGAGACAAGGCAGCAGCATGCGCAACGGATGCGTTCAATTATGGCAGACATGAACAGGATTGAGGTGTGCAGGAGGAACGGGAGGAGGAGCTGCGGCGCCATGTTCCAGCAACACTCGATACGAAGATCTCAATAACCTGGAGCATTCTCTGGTGTCAGAAATATTGTCACTTGCCTTGGGGCAAAAGACTTTCCGCTCAAATCGCGACAGCTCAATGAATTTGCATACGTGTATGGCCAATTAGACGGGCTTTTAGCTGTTACCCCAATTGACCAGGCCCACATGAAGCTTGTCTTCCATCGTCTGCTCTGTCACGGACCAACTCAAGGCGACGATCCCAACGATCGCAACATTGTCGACGCGTGTCGCATTTGCATATGTTTTATGGTCTGAGTGCGTGATTCGCTTTTCCTTATCGCCAGAGCGTGCAATTTATAACAGTCAGACAAGGTTTTGCAAGCTTGACATTGTCAAGCTATCAATCATTTACATGTTACATTTGCTTAATATCGCAACAGATTGCAATAAACATTATAACATTATGATATTAAGGGGAAATGTTGTGTATAAGTGAAATTCAAATGCGCGCCTACTGCGGTGCTGCCAGATGTATCGAGTGTGGCATGTTAACTCGAAATGGCACTGTTCACATGCTGTTACATTTCTGGTCACTTAACAGGCGCTGTTAAGTTCAGACAGCTGATCTTGCCATTCACACGCAAAATGGCAATCGATATCGGAATCGAAGGCACACCTGAAGTCGCGTTCGCGTTGTCATCATCATCAAAGCCTCCGAACACCAATTTGTGCCGTTTTTCGACACGCAAACGTGTGTGACTTTGCTTAAAATACGCATCTAATTTGCCTATACCCTTTTAACAGCTGCGCACAGCTGTTGTGGGAGGATTGAAAATTAGTGCAACAAGTGGTTCAAAACTCGCTTTTTACTACTCATCCAAAGTGCCTTAAATACACCGACGCGCGCACACAGAGACAGCTCCTACCTGCCAGCCTACACACACAGCATATATATATGAACGTAAGCAACAACAAGTTATGAGCTGTCTGCTCTCATCACCAAGTCCAATAAGATAATTACGCCGAAAAATGCTAAACGCGTGCACATAATTTAATTAAAGAGATTAATCTCAGTGAGTAGTGTGAGAAAAAAACGGATTCAAATTGAGAGTGAGAGTGGTAAAAACAGACAATAAATATCCCCAACGCGAGGATCGGTATCGCGTGTGTATATGTGATAGAGGGAGTACTGTATAACAGTCTCTGTGTGCGTGTCCCGTGTAAGCGAGTTCCTTTACGACAACAACAACAACAACAAGATCATATATATATATATAGATTGAAACAAGTGTATTTTAATTATAGATTACAAAGTCCACTTAAGTAAATACCACGACAATACAGGTAATTAAACATTACTGGCATATTTCACTTTTACTATTGCATATACATAATGCTCTTACATACCATATTCATATGCATAGGTCTGTATGTATGTATGTATTTATTGCATATGTGTTAAAAACGCTAATTTCTTTCATTGACATTGTTTTTGGGTTTTGCCTTTGCTTTTGCGTGTTTATTTTTGCGCGTTTTCTCTGGCCGCTCATTGCAAAATATTTTATTTTCTTTTTATCATTTTTCATTGCCCTGCGCTCTTATTCATTTATTTTTGTTTTTGGTTTTACCTTTCTACACCGAACAGTCATCAAGTTTGCACTTGTTTCAAAATGCTGCTATCTCTTTTCCCTTCAAGAAATAGCAACAGCGCTACCAGTGGGTCTAATAAGAAATTTTGTATCATGGTGTGTATGAAGTTTCTTGCTTGGCCACACTCATACACTAACAAAATCCGCCGCTCAGCTCTCTCAGCTCACTGGCCAATAAATGCCGCTGCTTTGGAATGTTCGTAGCTGTTGGTTTGTTTTGCTGTTGTTGTTTTTCTTGTTCTCAATACATTTTGTATTATGTGTAGTGTGTGGCCGTTGTCAACGGTTTTGGTTATCAATAGAGGACACACACACACACACACAGAAATATTCAAACAGCAAACGAATTACAATAAATAGAATGCAGGTTGTGTGGCTCTGTTATTTCCGTTGCTTGTCCACCTTTTCTGTGTCAATCACCTGTTTTTCACACGCCATCCGCCAAAACGTCAAACAAAAACAACAACAACATAAATAGAGCACTCAATGAATTCGCCGTGATTTTTTGCCTCCACATTCCTTAACCTTATTTACCCCAAGAACAGCTGTGTTCGCCTTTGTTTATGTCTTAACAGGCGAAGAGAGTAAAAAAATGTTAAGCTAAAAGGACCTGAGGGTAGAGCTTAACAGAAAGTTAAGAGGCTTATTTCAAATATCGTATAAGCGGGAAACTTGTTTAAGCTTCAAAGGCAAATAAATAATGCGATGAAACAAAAGCAGATTTGTGGATTGTGTTAACATGTGTTTGTTATATGTAAATTGAATGTGGATTGTGGGAATTAAAAGATCTCGTAAAGACGATCCCTTACAAGGGAGGCGCATTGTAATTCGCTCGAACATTGGGGAGCCGCTGTTAGTTAACATTAAACCTGAGCGTGCTCAGACAGTAGGTGGTTGCCGCAGCGCTGTTCAGTGTTCAGTTGATGTTCAACTTTCGTGCGCGGCGCTAGGATATGCGCTAGGATTAATTTCACAGACACACAAAGAAACACACACGTCGCAGCAGCACAAGCAAAATTTACGTGGCGGCTTTTCAATTATTTAAGCCGCAAAGCCGACGTGCAAGTCGAGTTTATGACTCTGCACGCTCACTGCAAGCGAGACGAAGTACCAGACAAGAAAGAGATGGAATGAGATAGAAACGTAAGAAAAGAAGCAACCAAAAAAAAAAGCAAGACAAGAATGCAATAACATAAAAGCAGCAGCAGCGGCTCAAGTGGAAAAGTGGATATGTATTAAATAAATAAAGACAGATAGAGGAACAATATAATAAAGAACGTACATAATGTATACTACAAATGTACCTATGTACTACTTAACTGTCTATGTGCTTGTGTGTGTGTGAGAGTGTCGTATTTTCTTTTCCTTTTTGTGCATTGCATAAGTTGAATTGTTCTCATTGTTGTTGCATTGACATTATCAAAAACTGCTCAAGTAACTAACGCAAAACTTTTGAACGCTTCTCTTGCTCTTTGCAGATAACAGTTAAAAGATAAAGTTGAAGCAACGTGACGTATTTTGGCATTAATATTTGAATAGATTAAAGCCAGTTGCGTTCAATATGGAATCCATGGAATACGAAATGGCACGCAACATGACGTTGCTGTTCTTCCTCGAGCGTCTCTTGGACAAGGGCGAACCACGAACTGTGCACGATCTTTCATGTCAGTTCGGCAACAAGGAGTTCACCAAGGAAATGCGACAAATAGCCGGCGGTAGTCAGTCCGGTAAGTGTTTAAATCTTGAATTGAAATCGAATCTCCAAATCATTTCCTTTTTTTTTTATCTTCAACTATCTCGCGGGGTAATACGAAACGGGTAGAGTGAAAACTAATACTGGACATACAATAGATAGATAGATAGATAGAAAGATGGATATGTGCACCTGCGCGGGTTCATTGTTTCTCCCTCCACCTGCCCCTCTCTCCAGTCTGTTGTTATTGTTGTTGTGGTTTAAGTGCTTGACTTGTCCAAGTCAACATGTCATTGCCTTTGGCAGTCACCAGACGCCAGTCGCCAATCACCAGTCACCAGTCACCAGTTGTCAGAGTCGCCCAGCAATTGAAGCTGTGCAGGAAAGTCAATACAACGACCAAGATATATCCTTTAACTATGTTAACTACAACTTATCTTAACTACATCTTAACTTAACTACATCTTTACTACATCTTATGTTGTAGTTGGTCATACTCTTGCTCATCTGCAGCACTTTTCATTCATCAGAGTCGCAATCTTAATAGAAACAAACAGTTGTCATCTGTTTTACAGGGTATAGAAATACAAGGCAGACGCTTTCCAGGTTTTATCTAACAGTAATCGATAGTACACGTGTTATTGTTGTGGGCTGCGGCGGCACTCAAGAGCCGCATGGTTTTGTTTACACCAACCTCAACTTTGGTTTCCCCGCATAACATGAAATACTCGATTTGTACGTCCGCTTTTTAACACCAACAACAACAACAAATTACAACTCAACAACAATGCAACACGCATAAACAAGTTCATCATCAAAATGTGTGTGTGCCTGTGTGTTTGTTTCAAAAATAGCCCCACACACAACTACTCAAAATAAGTTAAAAATAAACTCCTTCCTGAGGGCAGTGCAATGCACTTGCATCGGATTGAGTTGGGCATCCATTAGCGTATAATTAGAAGTTACGGAACAAACTTGGTAATGCCAAATCGAACGAGTAGTAGTTCCCTTTTTAATCCTTTGATAACATAATTCGTCATGAATTTAAAAAAGTTCAAGTAAAGAACGATTTGAACGAACTACTAAATGAATGGAAATAATTGTATATTGATCAAGTACGCAGGTCGCCTGCCAAAAGCTAATTGCTATGAAACGTCGTATCACCATTTATTAGTGAAGGATAATAAATCACATAGGCAGAACCTGTTCAATAGATTTCAAATTGAACAAATTGTCAAGACAAAAGCTGATTGCTACGAAAAAGCCATGCAACCTCTACATTCTTCTTAGATATTTACTAGTTCTTTTAGCAGGATAACAAATCATTTATGTACAACTAGTTCAGTTAATCTGCAACTAAAGTGATTGATAAGACAAAAGCTAGTTGTTATGAAACATACATTAAAATGTTATACGTCTTCTCAGATAAGCATAATTACATGTGTAAGAATAGTTCATCTAATCTACAACTACAACTGGGCGAATCGATAAGACATAAGCTGATTGCTACAAGATCAAACATTCAACTTATGGAGAATATGTTGACCTTCAGCTTATCTTTTGAACACTTTGTTATAAAGATTATAAATCATCGATGAATGAAAAGTAACAAATAAAAGAAAATGGAAATAGGAAAACAGAAATTTCGCACGCTTTTAAGTCAACGTCCACTCCTTATCGCACCTGTATATTTTCATAGTTGAGCTGCTGTTTAATTTGGCATGCCTTTGGCTAATTACGAGTACATTTTCGCATTTGTAACACACATTTCTTTTATACGTATCGTAAATGTACATTTTTCACACCTTGTGGTTGCATTAATTGCATTCATAAAGTCTGTGCAACAAATGCGTTAAGCAAATGGTTTTTATCGCACTTTAAATACACATGTCTTTTAATTCTTCAATTTGTGTGTTGTGGCGTGTGGCATACATTTTTCCATCATGACAGAGGCCTACACACACACACACACACACACACAACGCATAACAGACAACGCAATAAGCAAATTTATAATAATAAAAGTTTGTGAAAAATATTTGCGGCAAACACGCAAACTAAACGCGTTCCCAATGACATAAAGCCTACGTTAATTATACTCGGATCTATCACAATGCCCAATGTCAAGGTTCAAAGTTTATAAATAGAACTGAATCAACGTAAGAAAAGCGAAAACAAAACATAATAGATAAACTTCTAGACTAATGCGCATATCGCAAGATTCCCTCGGGAATTGGAACTTGAGCAAAGCCCCGATAGAAACAGATACTACTTAATAGGTGCTAAACTAAGATAAGCCCCAATCCTTAAGGACGTCCAAGCTCAGGTTGCATATGGTCATCCTTTGAGCATATTTTATGCGACACCTTTTCCTGTCCATGTTTTGATACCCCTAACGAAAGAGTAGTATAAGCCGTTAAGGGCCCACTCCCCCATACGTAGCGTACATTTGATATTTTCATAATGCCCAGCCCAATCGCAATCCCAAACCTAAACCCAAGCCCAAGTCCAAGTCCGAAGCGAATCCCGTACCCAAACTTGAATCCATATGATGAGGATGTGGGTAAATTTGCTTTTCTTGTTTGGTTTGTAATAGAAAAGTGTCGATTACGTGACAAAAATGCTCAATTGAATTTCAAATAATATCGCATACAAAACCATTCTATAAACTGTGTCTGTATGTGTGTGTGTTTGTGTGTGTTAGCCGCCCATTTGTTGCTTCAATAATGCATGTGTGTGTGTAGTTCTATGTGTATTCCCCAGCGATTGATGTGGGTTGCGCCAACAAACAAGAAAACATTTACAAAATTAATGTCACTAGCAATTTTGTGCCAGCTCAACAAAGTTGAAAGAAGGTTAGGGACGAATTCCAGACTATTATCATAAGTTCTAGGCTTTAAAGCTATTAGCCAGAAAGTGCTAATGGTCAAAGACAACAGTTTGTAAGCTCGTAACCCCTTTCTCAGCTAATTGGACAATCGATCAGCGAAAAGAAGAAAACAAGTTTTCAATGCATTTTGTGCGAATCATTTGGCCAAATAAAATAAACTCAAAACATACCATTAACTGGCGATATCTATACACGTTATCCGCTCTGAGCTTAAACACATAATTGCACACACACACACACATCGATTAGCGTATACCATTTTAGCGGATCTATTGAAGGTCTCCGGCTTTAGGTCTTCGGTCTCCCGTCTCCGGTCTGCCCCCTTCCGATTCGTGTATACGACGTGTTTTTGTTTTTGCGTAATCGATTGCCAAAGCGAAGGTGGAACGCATTTTGTCAACTTGAAGTCCAAAATGGATACGTGCAGAGGGTGGTTCGATAAGTTGTGGGATTATATATATAAAGCTGACTCAGCTGAATGGAATCGGGGATATCTTCTTAGAGGAAAAGCTGCCTTTTGGGAGCTGCAATTAATTGAAGGAATGGATGTCTTTTATATGGAATCAATCCAAATAGTTGCTGCCTTTGACTAGATGATCGATTGAGATTGGATGTGTTCCGGTGGAGTTAAAGCCGGAGCTTTAAGCAATCGTGGTTCATTTGGGGCTTTGCTTATCCGTTCCACATTTCAATTTCGACTTGCGCCCTTTGCTGAAGCTCTCAGCCAGACGTAGCACATAAATTTAACGATTTTATGCCGACAGCAGTCGGTTGGCCCATTTGAAATCCTTTAGCACCCTTGCTTCCTCCCCATCCCAATCCTCTTCTGACATTTGGCATTGCGTGTCGACTGTTTGGGCATTGTGCGTCTGAGTTGACTTCACTCTTGCCCCAACCATCGCCTGCTGCCAGCTGCCAAGGTTTATGTTATTGTTAACTTGCTTCAGGTTTCTGTTTTGAAGGCGGGAGGGGGAAAATGGAAATCCAACTGGAGTTGGAGTTGCACTCGGTTCGGCCTGAACATTGATTTTTTGTTTGCGGCAGGCGTCGCATTAATTGCAAAGCAAAAGTTTAACTAAAAATCAATTAAACGTTTATTAACAACGCCTTTTGGCCTAAATGAGCCGCTGCCACATCCAAATGTGTCAATTAATCTACAACAAGTACAAATAATGAACTAGTTCCCCTTCCAGCCAGTTTCTATAATATGCAGGACCACATAAAGGAGGAGGAGGAAAGGAGTCTGAGAGGTTTCACTTTCGTTATAAGCCATAAAATCTTAAATTTATTACCACATAACCCTTTTTACCTGGCTAAAACGCTCGCAGAATTTACAACTTGCCCCACGCTCCATTGGGGTTACATTTCAATAAGCAAACATAAATATAAGTACACATACCAATATGAATATATATATATATGGTATATCTATATATATATGTATGTGTGTGTGGGTGTGTGTGTATATTCGTTTATATTCATATTTATAGCAAATGTTCTTGTTGCATTTGAAAATTGCCCACAAAATTGTGGCCAATATACGAGACGGCGCCGGCGACTGACCGTAAAATGTGCTAGCAGCGACACCTGCTCCTAAGTGGGGTAAGGGGCGTGACCCATCCCCATCCCCTGCCCCTGCCCCTGCCCCCTCTGTAGATATTCCTGCCAAGAAATGCGGCTATGCATAGCAGCAAATATTGTCTCCGCTCCGCCAAACGGAAAGCGCCTGACACTAACTATAAGAGCACTGCGAGGGTCTCTCAAAGAGTATGGAATCAACCTGAATACAACCCATATCGTTCCTTGTAGATATACATTCTAGGTCAGCAAACAATCGAAGGTTGATTTTCATTTAGGGTATGCCGTAACCTTGTAGGTTGCCCTGAAATATACTTTATTTTTCATACTTATACAAACAATGCCAAATGTTGTTCCCAATTTGATTTGTAGTGTTCCAAATTTTACCTAGAATGATAAACAATGAGTTCAATGTCTGCGGTGCGAGTAGGAACGAGACGCAGCTGCTCTATGATGTTACCAGAACGTATGCACCGCCTGTAAGTGGTCTCACCTCGGCCGCCTCGGTGGTGGGCATAAGATACGACAAAGGTGTCTTGCTGGCTGCCGACACGTTGGTCTCCTATGGGACCACGACTCGGTATCAGAATGTGGACAGAGTGATCCGGATCAACGATAGAGTGCTCCTCGGCGGCGGTGGGGAGTTCTCTGATGTGCAGTCCATCAATCGTAGTCTAGAGCTTAAGCTGATTGAGGATCAGTGTCTGGGTGATGGTAGCGGCATGAAGCCGAAGGCTCTGTCCACCTGGTTAACCCGTGTGCTCTACAGTCGTCGCACCGAAATGAATCCATACTTTATTGACCTGGTCATTGGCGGCATTGGTGACTCCTACGAGCCCCATCTCAGCTGTGTGGATATGCGTGGTTGCGCCTTCGAGGATTACGTTGTGGGCACCGGATTCGCACGCGAGATCGCCGTGCCACTGATACGCGAACACAAGCCTTGGCATCGTGATTTCACGCTGAAGGAGGCAAGTGGCCTAATCCAGGATTGCATGAAGATTCTCTACTTCCGCGACACCCGCAGCATTGCACGCTACACCGTGGGCCACTGTACCGCCCACGAGTGCAGCATCAAGGGACCCTTCTCGGTGGACAAGAGCGTCCAGGTCGATCAGGACGTTAAGGGCTACTAGACACCAGATACTTTCTACTTTATATGTAATACTTTAATAGATGTATAGTTATATAGATGTTACACTTAACGCCTGGTTTATCTTGAGATACTTTCACATCTGCTGCTGAGATACTTTTGTATCTTTAGAGATAGTTCATAACTTTGCCTCAAGAAGCAGTAGAAGTAACCCTCGTGAGTGGTATGGAAAGAAGCTACCCTCGTCTAGAGTATGGAAAGCACAACCATATGAGCATCTGCAGCCTAGCAGAAGCTGGGAGTTAGGAGTACTCCCACTTGGTCGAGCGTTAAACTTAATGGAACCATTTGTTCCTTATTCCTTTGGTTTGTCGTTCAATTCTGTGTGAAGTACTTTCTGTGCGTCACCTGTAAATTTCAATTTCAATTTATGTAATGCACAGGGGAGCATCAGGATTGAATTATGCACCAGTTGCTTGGCCCATTTGATGGTCGCATAATGTGGAACCATTTCTCTCTCTCAAGATGTGTGCCCTCTGCCCAGCCCATTTATCACTTTCGTGCTCCATTGAGCAACTGGAGCGGCAATTGGAATTGGAATTTGAATTTGAAACAAGCCAAATCTCAGGCTTATGTGTAATCTCTTCATCTACATCATTATTTGGGGTATTCCTTATGTAATAATGCTTGTAGATTTATTCAAAAATTCGATTAATCAAAAGTTCATTTTCATCTTTCGAGTTGAGTTTTATGAAAATGCAATTGAATTAATTTATGCTAGAAAAACAAATTCAGTTTGACAACAATGACAACTTGCCGTCGAGGTGGCTCTTGCTACTCCTCTCCAGCTCCCAGTTGTCAGTTTCCCCTCCCACTCCCTTCGACCCTGCGCCGACGACACGCAACAATGAAAAGCAACCATTTTTCCAGCACTCCGGCAGCTTTCCCCCCGCCCCTCTCCCATCATATGTCATGTCACGTCATATTACACACACAATAGACTGTCACGAGAAGAGGGGCGGAGCAGAGGGAGGCAGAGACGCGACGACTGAGCTGTTGTTACCCCTCGCTAACCTCCAGAGTTAACCCACCGCACAGCGATGCCTCCGCTGACGGCAGCCAGTCAGCAACTATGACCTGATTTATCAAATAAATAGCTCAGAGAGCTCAGCTCAGCTTGGCCTGGCCTGGCTTGGCTTGAGAGCATTCACTTTTTATCTGACTGAATGGATACACTGTGAGAAAAACTAGGTCTAATTCGAGGAATCGAAACGAAACGTCACTTTCCAGCTATATCTATACCTCCGCAGCTCCTCTTTTGATATCTTATAAGAACTCAGGCATTGGTTTTTAATTATAATGGATTCCTATCAACAACTACCACCCTCATTTCGCTCAGTGTACAATATGCAAGCAAAAGCCAAATGTACACTGAAAAGGAAGAGTCCTAACGCTTTCCTTTTGCACAATTGGCAGCCTCTCACACTGCGCCCTGGGCAAAACTTTTTGGCCAAACTTTACAACTAAAGATCTGGAGATATGGAAGAGTACGAAACACACACACACACACACTTGTTAATATGTATGCGTTTTAGTGATTACAATGGAGCATTAATTATGGGAAGCCAGGCATATGTGGCAAGCTGATAGTAAACTTATACAATGGCTCACAACTTGTACATCAGCAGAAAGAAATTAATCAACTATTATATATATAGAGATATAGGTATATGTATAGGAAGAGTGTACATTAAGTACTTACTACTTACTGGCAAAGTTGGAACAAAGAGAACGTCTCAGGACGTCAGCGTCAGCGTCAGCAAATTAATTAACACTTTAACTGCATTAAGCAACGGGACAAAGATAAAGGGAGACAAATAGCAAGCAGCGGGAGTGACAGAGAGGGCAGGAGGAGGAGGACTAATGGCTTATAATAATTATAATTGACATCCCTGTTGCAGGTCTCAAGAAATTCCTCGCCCAATACCCATCGATATTCCTGGTGGACGGAGACTATGTCCAGGTGAATGCCTATCAGCACGCCAGCTCGGATGACGGCAACAGCGGCGGCAAGCGTGACTACATCCAAGAGGCTAAAGACTACTTTAAGAACAAGATGCTCCAGTATGGCGCCGCCGCCGAGGTGCCAGTGCGCAGTCTGCTCGGCCATCGGTCGCAGGCTTCGCCCCAGGTGCGACACATTTCAGGTGAGTTTGCAATCAATCAAATGATGGAAAGCCTTTACTAATCCTTTCTATGTTTAGGCCAGCACATCAAGGAGTTCACGGACTTTCTGATGAAGCACACGGACACATTCAAAGTGGTGGACGACCATGTGATGCTGGTGGGCAGCGAGAACATGACAGATCTGCCGGCCAGGGATCGCCTGCATCTGCCTCAGTCGAACATCGATACGCGTGGCACACAGCAGATGCTCGACTTCTTTGCACAGTGCATTGAGATGAAGGGACCGCTGATGGTGGATCAGCTGTTCCATCTGCTGACGCTGAACTTTCCCCAGGATCAGTGGCTGCGCATGTTCAAGACGCCGGGCGATCTGAGCTCCTTCCTGAAACTGTTTGCCGACTGCTTCCACATCCAGGCGAATCTAGTCACACTGCTCCAGAAGCCCAAGCTGAACGACTCCCACATCCAGCAGGCCCAGGCCCGCTCCCGGGAGCAGTTCAACGTGCTCAACAACAACCAGAACGCCCGAAAAGCCGAGCCCCCAGTCAGCGCCGTGCAGCAACGTCTCCAGTCGCCGGCGCTGCGCAGCAATGGCTACTCCAACAATGGACACAGCATCAACAATAACAATCTGAATAATCTGAACAATAATATAGCTTCGCCCAACTTCAAGCTCAATGCGCCTGTGTCCAATATGACGGGCGGCAACGGCTTTGGACAGGGGCAAGTCAAGTCGGAGCCGAACTCTGGCTTCGATAGCTATGTGCCAATGTCTGAGCTCAAGCTAGAGAACCTCTGCGAGAACAACTTCCCCAGCTCGAATGTCATCTATGGTCCCATAAGCCCAGCTCCACACCAGCAGCAGCAGCAACAGTTGCAGCCGCAGGTGCCACAGCAACCAGCGGCGCCTACGGAGCGCCTGAACAGCGTCAATCAGACGCTGAAGCAACGGATCAATACGCTGGTCATCCGCACGCTGGCCGAGAATATGGAAAAGGACAAGCAATCGCTGGCCAATCAGAACGCTCACTCGAGTCCTGTGCACGCCGGCAACACAAAAGTCACAGGAACAACAACAGTTGCAGCTGCCACAGCAGCAACAGCCACACAGAACAATGCCAATGCTACACCTAGTCAAAGCTACTTTGTAGGCGACACCTGGAAGATCAAGGTGCTCCAGAACACGACGGTCATAGCCAATGTGAAGCACTCGACGTTTGTCACAGAGGCGCTGCTCGACCTGGCCAAGGATGAGGAGAACATCACCGTATCCCTCGACTGTGAGGGCATCAATCTGGGCATCAATGGAGAGATCACGCTCATCGAGATTGGCACCGCCCGCGGCGAGGCGTTCCTCTTCGATGTGCAATCCTGCCCGGCCATGGTGACAGATGGTGGCCTCAAGGCGCTGCTGGAGCACGATCAGGTCATCAAGGTGATACACGACTGCCGGAATGATGCAGTGAATCTGTATCATCAGTTCGGCATCCTCTTGCGCAACGTGTTCGATACACAGGCGGCGCATGCGGTGCTCCAGTACCAGGAGAACGGCAAACAGGTCTACAAGGCCAAGTATATATCGTTGAACTCGCTGTGCGAGCAATACAATGCACCCTGCAATCCCATCAAAGATCAGCTCAAGCAAATCTATCGACGTGACCAGAAGTTCTGGGCCAAGCGACCGCTGACGCGCGAGATGATGCTCTACGCGGCGGGAGATGTCCTGGTGCTGATACACGAGCAGCTCTTCAGCAGTCTGGCGAAACAGATCAAGCCAGAGAACAGGCAGCTGTTCTCCGAGCTGTGCACGGAGCAGATCCTCATGCAGATCAAGCCCAACGAGGTGAAGATACGCAAGAAGCAGCGTAAGGTCAGCACCGAGGTATCGGATCTCAAGCAGAAGCTGGCGCAGTCCATGAAGAGTATTGTTCTATCCAATCGGGAGATACGGCTGCTGCGGTGAGTTAATCTATACAAACTGATCTATCTATCCTTTCTATATGAATCTCTGTCTATATTTGCAGTTACATGGATCTGACGGAGGAGGAGAAGGAGCGGCTCAAGGGCTACTACAAAGTGGCCAAGAAACTGGAGAAAATGGAATCTGCTGGCAATCCAAACAAGTTCGTAAAACTAAACCAAGTGCATAGCAGTCTTCTAATGTCTGGGTTATTTCTTGTAGAGATCAGAGCGACTCTGAGGATGAGGGGGAACCGAACGAGAACGACTTCTTTCCCAGTTTGGATTCGGTGCCATCGGACAATTCGTTGTCGGGCACATTCTCACCGCGTTTCAGCTCTGAGCCGCCCAGTTTGACTGAGTCCATGCAGATGCTGGAGGAGATTCTGCAGAATAAATCGATGGACCGCTTAGCGCGCATTGATAAGCTCGAGGCCATATTGACAACTGCAACCACATTGCCATGCGATCAAGTAAGTTGCATGCCACAACAACAACCTGATGGATCAGAGCTAATCATTAACTCTTGCAGATTATTACTTCCAATGCGATGCAGGAGCAGCTGGGCTCCAGCATTGCGACCACTGAGAATCTGCAGATCATCAGAGAGAAAACCAGAAAGTATGTATAAAAGAGAGAGAGAAAGAGAGAGAGGATTGTAATGTCGTTTCTTCTTTGCAGCATGAAGAACTGCAATTGCCATGGGGAGCGCAGCGTTACGCCCATCCTGAGATCGGCGAATGACAAGCGAGTGGTCAAACTGGTGGACGCCGAGTCGCAGACGCTCAGCACAGGCGACGTTGTCATTACGAAAATCTTCTTCCAAGACGAGCACGAGCGCGCCAAGGAGACGCTCCTGCCCAACGCCAACGCCAACAGCAATAGCAACAGCAACAGCAATAGCAATAGCACTAGCAATTCCCCCAAGCGTGTGGCTTCCACCTGAACAATTTTGGATAGATGATTCCTAATCAGACATTATTTGTATTATTTTTTTAATTATTATGATGAGACTCCTTCACTTGCTTCACTCAAAAGGCGCATATTGAAACGAAAACGAGAAAATGAAAGAGAATGAAAATGAAAATGAAAGAATGAAAAGAAAAGGAATAACAAAGTGAAAATGAAAAGACGGAGTTCGTAACTCTATTCAAAGTATGCAATAATTTTTTCTAATCCTAATTCTAACTCTAAACTAATTGATGAGCAATATATACTTTGTGCCTAAATGTTGAACATTGCAATAACAATCCAAGCTATATCCGTATACTATATTATGTTATTAACTATCTCAATTCATTTTATATATGGTTATATGCTATAAATACATACATATATATGTATATATTCGTATTCTGATATTTTGATATATAACAAGTGCAAAAAATTGGAACATTTTACTAAGCTTGAATCGCACTTCTCATCTTTGATTCGATTGAGGATCTGTGCTGTATTCGGATTACGATTATCTAGAAATTTTTGTTAAAGCTTTACACATTTACATCTAACTAAATATATATATATATATATACATATATATTAAATTCAATTACTATATACACTATGAAATTTTACACATTTTGAGAGTTTGTAAGAAAGAGGCAAAAGTTTTTATTATAAGAAGAAGCGTTGGACCAATCGAAAGAAGGCCTTTTCCCCCTACTACCCCAAATTAATAAAATAATACCCCTAGTACTTGTATATCTATATAATTATAATAACTGACAACTTTGTAGAGGTTTCCAATATTCTTGTCGCCATATCAAAACTGAAACTTGTATTTTAACCATAAACATATAAAGTTTATATCAATTCACACACACACGTAATTATTCAACATAATTTTAGTTAAAACCAATTATATAATTAAATGTTCTTAACTATTAACCTATATACAAAACGCGTAGTCAATATAAGTAAAATGATATTTAATTGTAAAGAGAACCTATTGAAATTGTATAATTATATAAACAAAATATGCTTAATTAAATAAAACAAACAAATTGTATATAAAAACCGAATTCCCATCCTCAGAAATGAAACAACTTTTGCGGTTTTGGTTTTTTTTATTGAACACAAACATCAAGAGGCTTAAAACATTGATAAGTTTGTGCAGAAGTACATTGAGTAAGTTTGTCAGTAAATATTAGTATAAAGATAGAGAGAGTTTTTCAAACTGTATGTAGGATCTATGTATAGGTATGTCTGGACTAGTATGTACTACGTAAGTAGTTTTTCAGTGGTAATCGTTAGGGTGTGTAGGTGGTGTAGGAAGTCGACTAGAAACATCCAAATCAGTCGCTTCGTTAAAGAGTAGATTCGCACAAGTATGGATTGTTATATATTAGTATATGATATTGTATATATTTTGTATATATTGTATATATTTTTATATTGTTTGAGTATGTTACGAGTTATTTGTCCATCTTAGGAGCTTTGGTATACTATAAGTTAATATTCAATTAGTGAACTGTGGTTAAAATAGACATCGAGATCGTTAAAATTTGATTAAAATATCTATTATTTGTAAAAGAAACTCTCGTATTGTATCTCTTCATCAGACTCGCAGGTTATTACGTAACGAGAATCTTCAGAATTCTCTTAAGATTATAATTAAATATATATTTTATGTTATTATTATTATATAAGATACTGATAGCTTGGAACAATTTAAACGTTTGTCCGTCTGATAAATCGCTGTTATCCCAATTGATGAGCAGCTTATTGACCAATGTAAATTCGCATTTGGTTTTTGTTTTCTATTATTATTATTATTGGTATTATTAGGTATTATTATTCTGGCATTAACTATTCCATGTATAACTTGGGTAAGTGTATAGCATGAGCACACAATGTGTCTACCTATTGAATATTTTTAACAGCCTTTTTGCATATTTGAGCGCTTAAAAAAAGCATAATTTATACATGTATATATTTAATATGAATTTATGTATATATGTATATATGTATGTATGTTAGTATATGTTAGTATATAGATGTAAGATATTATTTCACCAATGAGTTGCACTGTTCGTTCCATTTATGCAAAAGGTATACATATATGGAATGTATTGTGAAGCCTATGGACTGATGTAGGATGTAGGAGTATATATAGTTTTTTTTTTGCTGAATTACGTTACTACAATCTATGCCAAATATATATACCATATACACCCGTTTAGTGTGTCTATTTATATGGTATAAGGTATACATATATGTATATATATTGGTTAAATCACATCTTTGAATGTTCTATAGCTCGTTAGCTTTATGTACAGGTGGTTGCAACTCGCGTTTTATAATATGTTTCCAATAAACTCTAACGACTACTTAGAGCCCTAGTTTAATGTTAAATATGTATGTATTCTATAGATTTACTATAAGTTAGGCTAGTACTGGATCTAGTGTCAGTACTAGACCTACTAATGTATTCGTTTTCAGGAAACCTGTTTAAAAACATTTACGTTCTTTACAATTAAAAGAGAACTTACGACTAGAGAACTTATGACTACAGTATTATGTCTATTTGAAGCTTTTGGACAGATTTTGAATAAATAAATAATACTATACTCAGGTCATATCGAAGCAGTAGTACATATAGTTTTTCAGCAAATTATGATATCAATCCGTATGTCTCTTGACTTTAGGAAAAAACAAATCGTTTAGCAATTTGGATGGTTAAAGAAAATAATATTAACCAAACATTAGGGGTACTCAAGCCTATCTTAAGTATGACTATTTGAACTACATACTAATGTGATTAATTAAGTTACTTTGAATAGTTTATGATGATCATTGATGGCTAACTAAGGTTTAGGCAAGTTTATAGCACAACCAGTTAATGAAACATGAATGGAACTTTGAAGTGCTCACAAAGAAAGGAAACCTTAAATACGTATCTTAATAGCTATTAAATTTTTTGCATACACAATTTTTATGGTAGTTTATACATTATAACTCCATTTTATACTAAATATCAAGTTCTATGCTCTCCTATAAATATAGTTGCGAGTGTAGTATGGTATACCATTATATATACATATATACCCTGCATACGTACCTCTGGAACGACTAATACTAATATTATAGGTTGGGTTTTAGCCCAGTTATAGGACATCGTATGCCTTAAATGGTTTTTAGATGCCCATTTCACATTACAGTCAGAGTTTATCAAGTGTTACAATAATTATTTACGATAAATATTATACTATAAAATACAATTTATAATTTCTTTTCTTTATATAATTTCTGTCTTTAGAAGAAAAAGCTCCGAGATATAGTTCACCCCATATAAATTTCGTACGTTTTTAGAAGCTCGAATATAGTCAATAAAATATATAGAATCAACTGAAAGTTCATCCGACAAATAAGAAAAAGAGAAGAAGGAGAAGAAAATAAATAAAACAAAATTAAAATAAAAATGTATTTATTTCTCTAAAATATTATAACAAAACATAATACATATGTACAGTGATTGTTGCAAGCATTTTTAAGGAAACAGAAAAACCAATAATCAAATCTTGAGGTCAATCAATCAACATATGAAATATTTAAGCATTGAGTTCACATCTACTGTTTGTTTCTGGTTTACATTTAGTTGCACATGATTTATAATATATATGTTTAGCTTTATCTTTATCTTTATGTTTATCTTTATGTTTATGTTTATGTTTATCTTTATCTTTACTTTATGTAGTTGGGTATAACATCTATTGTAATATCATCTAGACACAGACTATTTTGTATTTGATTGGATTAAAATTTCACAAATTACTCGTACATTAAAATTGGACACTGACAAGTTATTGGATGTATAATATTACATTGAAATCCACATAAGATCTGACCTTGACTGACTGACAAATTGGCCAATGATTATATATATTGTGTATAAATATTGCACAGATTTCTCTTTTGATAAAAGGATTCTATTGCAACTACGTTTAATTCTTATAAAATTCTCTTTGATACTTTTGAAATATTATGAAAAAATTTTCTTTGTTGGTTTGCAGGTGCCGACTGTTTTTATATATATATATATATGTATATGTCTATATTGTATGTATGTGTGTATTTATATGGTATATATGCATGCATGCTATTTTATAGATATATATATATATATATATATATATATATGTGTGTGTGTATGTATATATATTTGTATCTTTATATATCTTTAATCACTTAATGAGATCAAGTCATATAGCGCATTATCTCGCGCAAAGCATAGAGTAACTCGGCCTGATTACGGGCCTCCATTATCATTAGATTAACATGAACCTGCAAGACAATAAAGAAGAAGGTATGTTATTATTGTTCTCATCGAAATATTTATACTAATTCCTTACCTTTTCACTGTCCTGCAGCTCGACGAGCACACTATCGTAATCCTTGGTGGTGATGCGCTCCGGAAAGCAACAGGCGGTCTTTATAAACATCTTCAAAGGACGCACGAGTAGCTGTATATAAACTCAGGTAAGTTTTACTATTCTTGATTGGATTATATATATTTACGCACCTGATTAACTTCCCCATAATCATAATCATCGTGACGTATGCCAAAAATGCTTTGTATGTAGTTCCATATGGCACGACGAAACTTGGAAGTATCCACATTCTTAATACCGCCCATTGTGAAGTATGTCAAGTTGTAGGCAGCGCGGAACTTCTCATCCAAAAAGGTGCCAACCTCATTGTACAAGCTAAAAGGGATTAGGAGTGTTATAAATAATTGATTTTAATAGTTGCGTGTGAGTACGCACCCATCCACAAGGGAATAACCATGATCATCCCAGGAGTAGTCCTGTATACGAAATGTATTTATATTCTCGGCACCACGACGTGCAAAGTCCTGATAAGTGAAGCTCGGATCGTCCACATAGTGCGAGATTATGGGTGGCAATGCGATGGTCACCTCTGGGGTGACTGCTGCCAGCTCTGCTGTTTGCAGTTCGACGGTCTTGAAGCGATTACTTAGTTCGGCCTCACTGCACTCTTGGTCCTGGTTCTGGGAAAGCACCTTCATGCGCTCCATCAGTACCTCCACTGAGATGCCCAGCTGCTGGGGCTGAATCTGTGAGGCGGCTGTGAAGCATAAATCAAATCAGTTTTGTCTACTAATTAAAAGAGTTTACACTCAGAGAAATTTGAGTCCTACTACTAAAACTAAATAATGCAAATTATCTCTTTATTTATGATCCATATTCGAACAATGGCTGTTACTCTGACTATTATCGCTTTGTTATCGTTATCGTTTGTGACATTATCGTTAAGTGGCTCGTTCAAGTCGTTCGTTCGAACCAAGTCCTGTTGGCGTTCGTGAACGAAACAAAATGGAGGATCTCAAGAAAAGTGAATAATAAAGGAAAACAGAACTCAAAAGAACAAATCGACAAGTGGATCGGTGAACGAACTTAGGAATTAGTTCGCTGAACAGCAATTAGACTAATTCAATGTGATTTCAATGGATATTCATCAATAAATAAATAAATTAAGAATTGTGAGTGCATTTTGTTCAGTGTATTTGCATTTTAGTGCTTACCCAAATAATGTTGGCCAAAACCATTGCTGATGTTGTTATTGTCTGCAGCGTTATTGTAATCTGGCTTTGTGTTGCTGTTGCTCCCGTTGCTGTTGCTGCTGCTGCTGCTGTTGTTCAGTGATATCTCACCAAGAACATTTTTCTGCTGTTGCTGTTGTTGCTGGTGCAGCACCTGCTGTTGCTGTAGCTGGAGCTGCTGCTGTAGCTGTATCTGCTGCTGCTGGTGAATGGGGCTGGTTGTGGTCTGACGTACCTCATCAAGGGAAGGCGGGGGTAGGGAGACTGGTGCATCTTTCAGTTTGGGACTAGACAAGCCGTCAAGCTTTTGGGTAAGACCGCAGGAGAACACAAATGAGGATAGTGAATGGAAATGCGATAGTAGAACCATCGCATGCACAACCTCCGACAGGGACCAGCTATTTTTGCCTTTGGTCAGACGCTGCAAATTGGAATTGTATTTCCATTAAAAGGAAGAGGAAGAAAGAGAGTAGACCAAATCATTAAAGATTCAACAGTATTTGCTTTATTTATGTGCGCCGCTCTTTGTGTCCATGTGCATGTGCATGTGCATGTATCTGTGTATGAGTGTGTGTGTGTGTGAGTGCAATTATACCTCGATATGTTCCTTTCGCAACAGCCAGGGTCGATGTGCTAATATTTTATTTATGTCATATATGGCACGTAATTTGGGGGGTATATAGTCCACTCCGTTGAGCCAGTCGCGGTTACCGCCCTGATTAATGAACTCCTTCTCGTAGCGCTTCACCAGATAGGGACATTGATGACGAGCGGCAGCCTGTGGACAGTAAGGGAACAAAAAAACAGGAAACGATCAATACTTGTTACAGGACATAGACATAGACATAGACTCTATAAATAACTCAATGATATGGACACCTGAGTCGTACTCTATATTTGCACTTCACATTCACATTCAACTACTTGAATCAGGAAAGCAGGTAGCTTGGCAGTTATTTCTATTGTTCAGTTCTGGCCTTGAACTATGAATGTTTCGGGGCTATCATATGGACACATCATGCTCAAATAGAAGCAATTTAGGAATAATCAAATCAAAAGAGGAAAATGACAATGAAATTATCCCATGCCGCGTTCTATACTCATACTCATACTCATACTCATACTCATATTCGTATTCATATTCGTAATCGTATTCAAATGCCCTGTGGCTTCCCAATAATAGCCTCTGGGAGAGCATCCACACCTGAAAACGCGCTAAAAATATCAGTCAGTGTGTGTGTTGTGTGTGTTGTGTGTGTTGTGTGTGTGTGTGGTTGTGACCCAAAATACGACTAATGCGAGTATTCAAAGTGTGAGCTATTGTTTTGATTTCTGTCACTGCTTTGTTTTGCCATTGTTTCCCCTCCCGCTCCGCTGATCTGCTGCGTCAATTATAAAGCTTCTATATAGCATAATCGTGGCATACGGTCATAAATCTTCAATTATTTTACATTTATAGAAGCGAAAGCCTGCCAGATGCCCCGCCAGAGTCGAGTGGATCTGTCTCTGCACTTACTAAGTGTTACAGACTCATAAACCCAACCAGATAGTATAATATCAATATAATCCACTAACACACATTCATATATATCTATTCACACACACACACAGACAGACAGAGTGATGTTTTATGTTTTGGCAACGTTGATGGGGGCGCAAATCATCTCCAATTTGCAGGCATGGGTTAAATGAGTGTGTTTATATATAAATATATAAAAAGTCAAAGACCCGAAACCAAAATATACATATCTTATCTATTTTATGATAATTGCCGCAACGATACGAAATACCAAAACAATAAATTACTCAAAGCAGTTCTTATTATTTGAGTGGATTCTCTGCAAAGTGCGTGTCGTTTATGAGTATTTTCCGGTTAGTCGAAGATTCAGTGCTGTGGATATACTTATAGAGGTAGAGCCTATGGGCTTTGGATGTGTACGAGTATATATATATATATAGGTATATTTCTACCCGGTTCTGGGTGCAGCGTTCTTATCACAGGGTAAAAACAGCAATAAAAATTTGGGTAGAAAGGGGTGGAAAATTGCATCGTGTGTATAATTTTTAGCAGTGTACCCTCTTCCCTGGCAAATTTTTATTCCATTCCCGATTGTTATTGTTGCTGCAGTCGCTGAGTGGAATGGAATTAACTGCGCTATAAATCAATTTTAATTACGATGTTGTTGTTCATAAAAATGTTGCTATTTTTGAATTGAATTTTCTGCCCGTTGGCTGCTTAAAATTTCAGTGCGTTTCTCCCTCTTTCTCTCTGTCTCTCTCTCTCTGTGTTGTGCCTGTTATCAAAATATATAAACGAGAACAAGTCCAGTTAGCAGTTAAGTAAAGATTCATTTGCTGCATAACTTGTGTTTGATCGAAAGGGATTTTAAAGGCCAAGACAAGTGGGCGAGAGAGTTGGGGCTGAAAATTCGTTTGACTTTTCTTTTCTTTACTTTGTCATTTCCCTTTGTTCAGAGCAGCAAATCGGCTTTACACAGTACAACACAAACATGTGTGTGTGTGTGTGTGTGTTTCAAGAGACAAAGACAGAGGCAGAGCAGGCACATCCATTTATAAAATATATATACCAGAATATAAATTTATTTTAACATTTTTGATTATTTGGAAAGCTGCTTTCCCAATGCATTGCTCCAATCACTTATTTATAGAGGTTTCACTGCCACAACAAGTTTCGTAATACCCATTTGAAGAGCTTCTGTTCTGTAATAGGATTGCAGGAAAAAGTATTACTACTTCGACTTCGAGTTCTCTCCTCATAGGAAAGCCTCAGCTGTAGCTGTAGCTGTATCTGTATCTGTATCTGTGTGGGTCTCGGCTAGGATCTTAAGAACTATGCACAACTGTCAGTGGGAATTGTGTGAATATTTCTGGTCTGGTCTAAAGTCGATTTGCATGAAAGTTTTGCAGGAATATGAAATGCTGTCAATTGTAATTAAGAAACTTGTTTAGTTGCAACACTTCTATTGTTTCGAGCAGCAGCTTCCCTCTTACCCTCTTCACCCTCTTTACCCTTTTAAGCAATCTCTGTTCTCTGTTCTTGTGACATGTGTTCGCCTCTGGGTTGCAGCCATAACAAATAGCTAAAAGCGAAAAGTCTTTTATTTATTTTCCTCGTTTCTAGTTTTTATTTTCTTGCTGCAGAGAGCTCAGAATAGTGGAAATAATCTGCTCTTGTTGATTCCCTAAAGTGTGAGTGTGCATGTGCATGTGTGTGTGTGAGTGTGCTGTGTATTGTTGCATATGTATGCAAGCTGCTGTCATTGATTGTGTGGCATCAACAGCCAACAGGCAGCAAATGTGAGACGACAGCACCAGTCGTCGGTAGCTAATGTGCTCAAATTTGCCACTGGCAACTGAATGCATAGAATACACAACCAGACAGACACACACATTGACACCCACACCCACATCCACATCCCATTACATGATAAAAAGTGTAAATAGCAAGCGTCACATTGCACAGGACATTTGACTGGGTTTTCCTTTTGTCAGCAAAATAGAAATCGAAATACAAATGGAAATCGACATGGAAATGGAAAGAAGGATATAATCTATGATGGACTCAACTAAGACTAGATACAAAGGTAGTTAATTAATGCAAACTTATACTCACAGCTATGGCCAAATAGTATCTGTAATCATAGGGCAGCGGTCCATCGCCCTTCATAATAAAGTTCTGTGTGCGCAGAAAATGATCGCGATAACGGGGATGATAGCCAATCACTTGAGTCACTTGATCACATTCATCGAGATCATCCATATCAAAGTCTGTCGAGGAGCACTGGAAAGTGGAGGAAAAGCAAGTTTTAAATATTTAATTAAACTCAGTTTTACATCACAAATATTTAATATTAATTAAGAGCGCAGAGCAAATAGCGAAAAAGCAAATTAAATGAGTGGAAGCGTATACTTAATATTTACATTGCGTATACGTTTTGCTCGATGGGGGAGCAAAAAGCAGAAATAATTGATGAAAAATGTAACTAAATATTGTTATTGACTTTTGCATGGATATTAAATTTATTTTCCGAATCGCAATTATAGTCAATGCGCATTCTTTGATACATCCCTCCAGGCACTATTTACAATGATATGTCTTTTCGCCTCCTGATAAACCCACAACGAAAGCTGCAGGAATAGCAGCAGCAGCAGCAGCAGCAGTTGCCATGGCATATTTTGTGCAGACTTGATAAAACGCATTTCATTGCGTTATACACATCATATTTATACATAGATACATACATATATATATATATATACATTTATATATATGTTTGTACACGGTACTGGGCAATGCGCTTTTATTGAGGCCCAGTGTCACGAGTCTGGGTAAAGGAGGAATGCTGTCTACTATGGGCATATTGCTGGCAGGCAGGGCTGGAGTAGAACCAAGAGCAGGAGAAGCAGCAATCAGTATAGAAGAAGCAACTAGCTGCAAGGAGGCTGAGTACAGCTTTGGGAACTTGAGCCAATAAAGCTGATTGGCAAAATTGAATGGCTGAGTTTTCCCTCTCACTAAGTAGTATTCATAACTTGCCGCGAAGCTACGGATTTATTAAACTTATCGCATCGACTCAGACTCAGTCTCAGCCCCAGACTCCGACTCAGGCACTGCAAGATACCCAGAGACCAGAGCATTCCACACCAGCCCAGACCAGACTCGACCAGAACGGAGCACTTTGAAGTTGACTCGTAAACAAATAATACAAAGGGGCCTCTTGTTGTCTTCGTTGTTCGTTCGCGTTGTTCTCCGTGTTGTTCTCTATTTAGTTGCATATACAGATAACTAGTACATACTATTTATATGTATACATTTATGTGTGTGTGCACACCATATATATAAATATGTATAGTATGTACGATAAACTTGATCATTAAACAACACATGTTTATGCGTTTGCAGCAACATTTTCTATTTATACCCTGTACTCATTACCAGCACATAAAAAGGGTATATTAGCAGCTAAGCAAAAGTATGTTACAGGATATATATATCTTGTTCTGAGTGTGTACTGGAGTACCCTAAGTAGGGTAGCTGCTAGTCCAGCAGACTCGATCAAAGCTTTGCTACTCGTTTTATCTGTGTCTGCAAGTCAACAACTCGTAGATTGACTAACTGACTGAATGACTGACTGACTGACTGACTGGTTGACTAGTTAACTGATGAACTGCTGGATTGACTAACTGAATGAGTGACTGTTAAATTTTAATCAAAGTTGTTTTTGTTTTACTTATTTTATGCCTTCTTCTTCTCTCACTCGCATTTTCAGCTGTTTTCTGCGGCTGCCCACAAAAAAAAAACTGGGGCGATGTTATTAAACGTTCAATGACTTTTTTTTCTTTTTGTTGTTTTTGTCGGAGTTTACTTAAGAATTGTAATTGTTGATAGTGCGGCACGTTCCTTCTAGCACGCTGCTTATCATATGATAATATACGACTATATACGATTATGATAATATACGCGCTTTGTTCAAGAAACAAACACCAGAACTACGAATATTTATATATATATTCAGTGAGATTCGCAGAAGATTTAACACATACTCTAAAGTTTGATCTGGACTATAAATATGATATTTTATGTGTCTGACCTTAATAGCTATAGTATCGCATTGCGTACACCCGCCCACACACTGAGTTCTAAATGTAATCATACCATTTTGGGAAAGCGGTTCAATCAAATTCATATAAAAATCTATATACACAGATCTCTGACATTGAGTTATATAAATGGAGCTATCATAACATATACTATATACCATAATATGCTATAATTAAGCTATTCGATCGCGTATCTATATAGCGGCTAGAGAGGGGAGTATCTTATTGTAAAGTATCTTAAGGCTCTGGTATTCTGTATACAAAAGAATAAGTTAGAAAGTCGAAGCAGAATTTGCGGATCTTTTAAAGGTTTCTCTTTCAATAAGCTAGGGTATCTGTGCGTTTATCAGTCACATGCAGAGCAGCTACTATAAAGGGAAGTATCCTATTATAAAGTTTCTTAAGACCTTTATATCCTGTCATCTTATCGTCACAAGGACAAGTTAGAAAAACACATCAGAAGTTGAAGGTCTCATAAAGATTTCTCTTGCTTTTAATTATGCAGGGTATCTCTGCGTTTATCAGTCTGATACACAGCAGTATCCCATAAAAAAAAGCTATTGGATCTAGCTACTATAGAGGGAGAATTCAATCATAAATTCTCTCAAGGCAGAATCCAGAGAAGACTTAGAAAAACACATCAGAAGTTGAAAGTTAAAAGAAGGTTTTTCTTAGTTAAAGTTATGCAGGGTATCTCTGCGTTTATCACTCTGATACACAGCAGTATTCTGAGTTCTTTTACCCATAAATATAAAGCTATTGGATCTAGCTACTATATATAGAAGGAGTATCCCAGCATAAAGTCTCTCAAAGCATTTGAATTCTTATGTCCCAAGGAGAAGTTAGAAAAACACAGCAGAAATTGTAGTTTCAATGAAAGTTTCTCTCAGTTGAAGTTATGCAGGGTATCTCTACGCTTATCTCTTGAACAGGAGCTGCTATATAGATGAGTATTGGGATACATCTCTCTGTCCCATCATAAAGTCTCTAAAGGCTCTCCTAGCCTGTTGTCACTACGAAAAGCTAGAAAACGACATCAAAAGTTGCAGGTTTGTTAAATGTGTTTCTCAGTTTAATGTATGCAGGGTATCTCTGTGTCTATCACTTTCATGTACAGCAGTTGCTATAGAGGGGAGTATCCTATCATAAAGTCTCTAAAGGTTGAGTTCAAAAGGATAAGTTTGAAAACCAGACCAGAACTTGCAGGTTTTGCTCTTAGTTGAAACTGTGCAGGGTATCTCTGCGTTTATCAGTCTGATGCATTCTATGTTGTTTTTCCCACATGTGGTTTTTGGCTATAGAGATTATAATAAGAGGTAATTAAACAAAATAGACCACATTAAGTCTAATTAATAGAGCCTCCTATAGAGCTTATAAATCATAATCCAGATGTGTGCATATCGCATCGCTTTGGATAGGCGCATACATATTTAATAGGGGTAGTCCGCTACTTGTAAAATGCCATCACTTTCACATACACGCGTAATTAATTAAGTTTTATGTCGAGATAGATTTTGGTAGCCAGAAACTGAAGCTGCTGAACAAAACATATACAAGACATTCGATCCATTAATCAATCTGATTTATGGCCCAAACTATTCACATGCAAATTGATTGGGCGGCTGCACAAAATGTGGCCGTAAATTAATATGTAAATTGTCTGTTTCGCTTCGTTTTGGCTTGTTAATTTGCCAAATTCAATTCGAACTCAAGTTATCGGATATATTCGATACATATTCGAGCAGCACAAAATGGTACATAAACAGTTCTTAAACGAATCGTAGACTTGGCGACAAAATATTGAAAACAACTTGAGAAAAATGATGTCAAATTTTGCGCTGGAATTTGTTTAATCAAATAACAAGTCAAATTTGTGCTCAATAGAAGTGAACGACTAACGAATACCCTGTAGAAGAAGTTAACTTAAAGTGAAGGCAGCTCTATAATACAAATATTGATTTACAGAGAGAAATTTCTTTGTTTCAGAACTATGAAAAGATTTTCAACTTTTTTTCTACTATATACCCCACTTGCTTAGTTTATCGTTTACAGGGTATTATAACTAATTTGTGCTACCAGTTAAGAGTCGAGTCTTGTTGTCTGTTTGTTTTTTAGGTATTTCTATTTATTTCTTTGGGTATTTTAATTGGCAGCTCTTGAGCTGTTGCGTTGGCGCCTCTGCAAATGAGCTCGTCGAGAAACTTGACAAACTCTTTTCGCGCTTCGTCTCAGGCAAATAAAAACAACAAATTATGATTAATTAATTACAAGCAATTAGGGATTAACTTTAGTTTAGTTTCGCTTTTAGTTTAAGTGCAGTCTTTAAGTAAATATATGCAAAAGTATTTATAGACAGCGCTGCTTGGCATTGAAATTTAAATATAGACACAATTTAATACTATTTATACTTATATGGAACATATGGAAAATAAGCTCAAACACACACCTCAATCACACACACACACACGCACGCGCACACACACTGATAGGCAGAGTAAAACTTGTTTGTGGGGCTTTGACTACTTTAACTACTTTGACTTTGGCATCGTATGCAACAACTTACAGAGTACAGAGTGCTCGGACCAGTTACTTGTAGTCACATAAAGTTGGCTCTGCCACAATAGCTGCAAGGAGTGGGTTAAGACGAAGCTGTTTAGGCCAAGTTTAATGGATATGTACGTGCCACAGCAGCAAGAAGTGAGCCTCAGTACTGGTTTTTCTATATATATATATATATACTTATACACACACTTTGCAGGGTATTGCCTTATTCGATCAACTCTCACACACACACACTCGCAGCATGTTATTGTTTTGTTGTGGCTGCTCGAATCTGATTGAAAACTCGTTCGTCAAGACAGCACAACACAACGTAACGTATACGTGATATGATGAGGTTTCTGCTTTCCAAGTGCACCATATGCACCACTTGCACCACCTGCCCTATGTACTTGCCCATAGATGCACTTTGGCACGCTTGATTCATACAATCTGCGTGGGTGCCGCTCCACTATCTCCACATATCTACTAATTGTGAACACGTGTCGGACTATCATCCATCAGACCAGGTCCAAAAGTACCAGGTCGGAGCTGTGTCTTAATTGGCAACATGCAATTAGCATTCATTAGTCTGAAAGCTACCCAATTGAATGATTTAATATATACTCGTATTCGTACGAGTACTTGCAATCGTATTCATATACGTATTCCTATTCCTATTCGTATTCGTATTCCTATTCGTATTCGAAAATGCAATTTTAATCAAATCATTTGTTTTATATTGTTTTGTTTTGTTTACTCCATCGTCCAAGCACCCACAACACACAACATACACTCACCCAGAACACACACACACACACACACACACACACACACCTTTGCCATTAGCAAAGGAAGACCAAAGCATTGAATGGAGGTCAGCGTGCCTCAAGACGTTATGTACGAGCAGTAGGAAGTAGATCTTGTTCTATCTCTCTCTCTCTTACTTTGTGTGTGTGTGTGTTAAACGTGACTAAGCATAATTTATGGCCACACACACACACACTTAGAAATTCTAGCTAGAGCCCAAGTCCACATCCATGTCCATGTCCATGCCCAAGCCCAAACCTCTGTCCATGCATCTATGCATAAATTTTGGGTATAATTTCAGTGGACTTGGAAGTAATGGCAGCTGAAGAGCATAACAAGTGATACTTTTGGATAGGGCATATACACAACAACAACAACAGTTCAACAATAACAGCAACATAACAATAACAGAAACAACAACAACAACAACAAGAGACAATAACAGACAACAGCTGACGACAGACAACAACACGCCTTGAGTCAGGGTTTAGGGCAATTATCGACTTCTGCCTTGAATATACCTATACATACATATACATACATATATATATATATCAGATATACCGTATATATACATATATATATATCACATATAGTACTATATAACTGATGAGTAAGAAGTTTTGCCCAATGACTATAGCTTAAAGTAGGCACCTGGAAGAGCAGTCAGTAGTACGAGAGCTTATACCCGCACACACACAAACACACACACACACATATAAGTTCTGTGTGTGCCAACTTTTGTCGGAGACTGTGACGGGAAGTGTTTACGTGCAAATTTACGAAGCGTAGCGATTAAAAATCAGAGATAGTGTCAGATAGGAGTACCTCCTACATTTGCACCACCCCATCAACATGGTGAACATCATCATCATGTTTATCATCATTATCGTTTTGATGTTGTTGATAATCTGGCTTTGTGCACAGTGTCTGCTATTTGTATTACAACAGTCGCTTTGGCAAAAGTTTTTCAGCTTTTGAGCTTATGTTAATGCGACTAATTAATTGTTGTAAGCTAGTTTTGGTTTCCTCTTTCAGCAGAAAAGCGCAGAAAAAGGAATTAAGTGGGGCGGATGAATGATGATGGAAGTGTACGAAAATAAAACACCAAACAAAATTACGTGCATTCAAATTAACATAATTAACATAATTAGCACATGACGAACCGAATTATCGTATTCCCTTACGTCTCTTTGATAATTTGATTCACTTAACTCACTTTTCGCTCTCTTTAGCTCGCTCTCTCTCGCACTGTGTCTCTCTTTGCCACTGAGTTACTTATTTGCGGTTTACAGTTTTATTTTGTTTTTCTGTGTTTAAGTTTCATTGTTATTGTTTGCATTTTATTTTGTATGTATACCCTGTAACCACGAATGAGAGAGCGAGTATATTAAGTTGATGAAACAGAATGACTCTTTAGTATTATGTTTTTTTTCTCTACTCAACTGTCACAGCTCTGATCTGTATGTCTGATAGTAATTTGCAGGTTTGATTACAGGGTATACCCCATATATACGGGGTATATACTTCTATTGTGTAAATTAGTTACATAAAGTATTAAGTAGGCATTTCTATCCCTATCGTCTGTTACATTGCAGTTCTTTTGTTCGCCTAAACTAACTAAAGGGTATTTCGTAGTCGCCTATTCAATGCATTCCCTTTGACAGAGTGGGAGCATTGCTCAGTTCTCGCCTCGGGCATCGCCTCAAATGTCAACGGTAGTGGCCTCAACAAATTAAAACAAAAGCTGGTAAACAAGCAAATAAATTAGCATAAATGGTAGACTGCTCAAAGAGAAATAGCAGACAATAAGTAAGTAGATAGTAGATAAGCAGATAGGTAGATAGATGGATACGCGGATAGGCGGACAGGGGCATAGAGAGTAAAGTGGAAATGGAAATAACGGCAGGTGTTGCAAAAGCAAACGAAATATGAAATAATAAAAAATTGAAATAAAAAACAACTCTAGAACTCTCACACACACAAATACAATATACAAATACATACATTAGTCACTATTCCTATTATCATTCATACCTGGACGTGTGTGTGTGTGTGGCCGTGTGTGCATTCCAAGCGTTTTGTTGTGTGTGTGTTGCGTCGCTAATAAAGACGCGCGTCTAGACGTGATAAACTATAAACTCATTATTACAGACACTTACTCATACACACACACACGTGCACACACACACATATTGAAAGTACTGTACTTACATAGTTGCACATTAATTTAGGCCTATTTGCTTTTTTTTATGCAAATATGCGAATATAGTATTGTAGTCATTCGAGTTTATTTGAAATGGTTTTTCATTTCTATTTACAATTTGTTGTGTGTGTGTGTGGCGTGTGTGTGCTTGTTGTGTTGTGTGCCACATTCTAAGGAATCGTTACAGACAACAGACCCCTACAATAGCATAACAGCTGCCATTTGACACACTTTGTACTCATCTCTATTATAATTATAGTCACCATAATAATAATAATAATGATAATAATATTATCAGTTTAAATATTCATTTAATTAATCAGCCAACAACTAGCAGCAGCTGTGTGTTTTTCCTTAGGCTCTATACAAATCTACCCTGTAAGCATGACAAATAGCTAAAGGGAAGTCTTAGCAGGCATATGCTTGGTTGAAAAATGAAAATATATACATCTCTCTCTGTTTCTCGTATAAATATAGCCTAAACTCGCCTTTACTCTATCCCTTTCTATACAAAGACTAAGATTTATGGATCACTTTTATATATTCCATCGGACAGTATATCAGATATGTATCTTAGGCTATCTCGTAGTCGCTTAGACTCCACTAGAATAATCCTAATTGTTTCTTATTGTTTATTCAGTTTGTTGGTATTTTTCCCGTTTCACATTTCACTTCAAGTTACATCAGCCGAGCGACATTTTGAAACAAGCAAAAAAAGGAGGAAGAAGCTGATGAAGTGCAATACATTTCACAAAAGATTTCACATATGGAATCAGTATCACACAATTTGCACTTGTTTTAATAAATAAACATATATTTTTTTTACGTATGGTATCGTTTTTAATGCTGCCCAAGTGTAATATAGAACGAGTGGTTGTAAATTTTTTGCAGTGTATGCAAAACGCTCTGTTTCAACTCTAACCGAGTCTTAGAGGAGGAGCCGCCTTTATAGGTATTATATGTATGTACGTGTGGTATAGACTCGGTGCGCATATTTGCAAGTGTCTAGAAAGTGGCAATATTGACCAACCTCAATGTGTGTGTAGCGCATGTGTCTGTGTATGAGTGTGTGTGTGTGTGTATGCTGAGTGCGGGGTGCTGTCTGCCGTCTGGCACTCGCTGCGACACTTTGTCTACTGATAAAATGCAAACAATTGAGACTCCAAAGCCAAAACAAAAGCAACTCAAACACAAAGACTTTACAACCTACAACCGACAGCCGACAACTGGCAAGTGTGGCAAATTATTAGGTGCACATTATCGCATGTTACAACAACAACAACAACAACAGAAATAATAATAACAACAACAACAAACTAACAATAAAACAACAGGCAGACAGGCAGACAGGCAGAGTCATCGCTGACTGAGCTGCTCCTTGGCCTGATAACACTTATTGATAAGAAGCCAAACACGCATAACCCTTATTTCCTATTAATACGCGTCTTACCAACAATTCCAGAAACATCTTCAACAAATCCAGCAGAAGTTTATCAAATTGTAATTGAATGTGTTTCCGAAGCAAATCAAGCAGAACTACTATTCTTGTGATATATTTCTAACATATGTATACAGATATATACTTAAAGATGTGACTAGTCATGTTAGGTATGATTATATTATGGTTTATACCGAAAGCATAAGCTTTTAAGTACTTCTGGCTAAGACCTGAGATTTACTTTGAGGTTATGTCCAAGTTGTTGTTTCTGCTCGAAGAAGGTTTTGTGCCAATTTGAGGTTATGTTTAGACTTTGGCTGCACACGCGCAGCTTTTGCTTATTTTATGTATATTTTAACTAATTTGATTAACAAATGAACTACTTTATATTGATTTTAACTGTTTTTAATGACTTTTCTAGGCGCAGAAGTTAAATTTATTGCTGTGAACTCGAAGCAAACACGCGCGCGTCTGTTTTATTTGATTTTATATATAGTATATATACATATGTATATATATTTTATTTACATGTTGACACTTTGTGAAATATACTCATCAAGTGAATTTATAGATATAGATATAAGTCTTATATATATATATATATATATAGGTATAAATAGATACAGTTGGGACTTCCGCATCTGCAAAATGCTGGCAATTAAATTGCAAAAATCATTAAATAAAATGTTGCAGTTTTTACCTCATTTCTAATCTGATGCAATTGGCTGTTGCATATCTCACTCACTAGCTCACTAATTCAGTCAATCATTGAATCAGTTACTCAGTCAGTCAGTCAGTCTGTCATTCAGTCAGTCAGTCGGTCAGTCATTCAGTGAGTATGTCACTCACTCAGTGAATAAAAGGCTTTTGGACTGTTGCCAGAATCGGAGAATGGCGCACATCTGTTTATTTGATATTGTTGCTCATCTTTGTGTATTTTTATAGAATTCTCTCTCTGCTTCTTCTTTTATATATTGAGTGTAAAATAAGAAGAAGAGCACTGTCCATCACTATCCAAAAACTGTATTCAATTAGATTGAAGTTTTTCTTCTATAAAAACTTACACTGAATTTAAGTATCTCTGAATCTCAAGGACTGATTACGTGACCTACTCTTTCAGACTCATTCATATCGGTTAATAGTTAACGGTTAACGGTTGTTGTCCCTAGAACTATATACTATGTATGTCTAATACTATTGTTGTTTGTGCTTTCAGCATGATTCTGTAGTTTTTCATTGGCTTATCACGAGCTTATCAAGCGGCCAAAAATATATTTTTAGCTGCAAACCAACAACCAAAATCCACTCAAACTGCGCATTAGAAATCTGGTTACCAAGCTATATACACCATATACTATAAGTACTACTTCTCTCTAAATATATATATGCACACATAAGTTTGTTATATCAGAGCTGCTTCAGTTGTGATTAAGCATCTAGCATACATGAAACAAAGCCAACACAAATAATTATTTTTGCACATTTCTGCGGAATTGTGGACTCTGCACTAATAATGTAAAAGGAAAATCAACTTTTATTGTTCTACAACTATTTGCTTCACGGGGAAATGCTTTTCCATAAAACATATTTGCAGTAGCTGCAGCTCAAAGAATAAACGAACTATGGATACCCTATCTACCTGTCAGTCTGTCAAAAAAGATAGAGTTAAGCCTTGGCTCAGTTATACCTTACATATACCCTTCAAGTAGAGATTATAGGGTATGCGTTGTGGCCAGATTTGTAAACAGACAAAAGGAAGTTTTGATATGTGCAAACTACGAGTATGTTATGTGTGGTATTTCTACAATCTGCAGAGGGATAATAAACAAAGCAAATTAATTTGTACTCTGTGTGATAAAGAATATATATATATATATATACATATCTTTCTCTTCAATTAGTATGGAATTTCACATATTCACAGCGGGTGTGTGGGTGTGTGGGTGTGCGTGTGTGTGTCAGGGTGTGTAACTTTGAAGCTTGTGTAGTATTATCCAACGCATTGCGAACAAAGAGTTGCCTGCAGCAAACTGCGAGAATTCAATTAGCACACACGAAATTCAACGAGACCAACTCATAACATCAACGGGGGAGATGGATAGCAAGGACAACAGCAGCAACAGCAACAGCAACAGCAACAAGGATAACACGGACAACAAGGATAACGAGGATAACAAACATTGATGTCCTTTACACTGGCTGCCTCACCCACTCCCACTTCAATCGATTTCTACCCACCTGCCTGCACCTGCCATCACTCATTTAATCATACACTCAATGTGCAACGCCCAAGCTTTAGATAGAATCATGATTAATGCATGGATAATTGCTATTGTTGCTACTATATCTATTGGTATACTTATATATATATATATATATATATATGTATGAGAGTATAGAACAAATAACTTATATAAATTGAACTTTTACTTACATCTTGTGAGATTTGTCCCATGCCCGCGTAGTAGTCAACAGAGTACATTGATGTGTGTGTGTGTGCTTGAGTGTGTGTATGTGTGTGTGTGTGTGTATCTGTAGTCAGTTCAAGATGCAACTCGTCTCGGTTGATAATATTGTGAAGTAAAAAAATACCAGTTTCAGTTGCAGTTCCACATCCACATCCACATCCAATTCCAGTTGCAGTTGCAGTTGCAGTTTCAGTCTCCTGCTGCGTTCGTCTTCCCGTTTGATGTCCAAGAAGTTAAAAGGAAACTTGTGAACGTCTGAGCCAACTTGCTTTCGACCTGGCCAGCAACTGTTTCGAGTTGACTCGTTGTCATTCGCAATCTAGATATGGCCTGATGATGCCTCTCCCTCCCTCTCTCTGTCGCTCTGTCTCTCTTTCTACTTCTCTCCCGCTCTTTCTCTTTGTGTTTGTTTTTTAAAGTGAGTTTTCACTTATTTCTTTCTTTTGTTTTTCTTGTTGGTTGGTTTTAAACGTCGCCACTTGATTGTTGGATTGTTGGATTGTTGCTGCTGCTTCGGTGGCTCTTGGGGCAATTAAAGCGACTGCGTTTGTGCAACAGGCAGTTGAAAGGAAAACAACAACTTAAACGGTAGTTGCTCGGTGGGTGTAAGCCGCTTTCGTTGCCAAAAAGGTAATGGTACAAAGAAAGAAAGAAGCGAACAGTAAGACACTCAGACTGATGGACAGACAGAAAGCAAGAAAGAAAACCCGTTAAGAGCAACTTGAACTTGTGCTTGCACTTGGCTCAGCGACTCTCAGCTCTCAGTCAGCAGTTGGTCAAGAGTTGCAGCCCAGTTCCAGATTTAGTTTCGGACCCAGTTCCACAAACAGAAACAGATTCAGATTCGGATCGAAGCGCTGGTTAAGTGTCGAGTTGAGTCTGATATACGTTGTTGGCACATTTATGTCTCCGGAATCTGGATTCCTGTACGGATTATGGTTGAGACACTTGTACGTATGACTGCGAGGCCTCAACTTCTTTGTCAGCTGCACTCCAGCAACTGTTGTCCTTGTGCTTGGCTTATAGACACGAGTTAAATTGCAGTCGTCTCCGTTTTTATGGGCTTTCATTGGTAGTTAATAATATCGCTTGGCTCCTGGCCCAAATCCAACTCGCAGTTTCCACGCTTCACTTGTAAAATACTAAGAAAGAAAACAAAAAGAAAAGTCAGTTTTCTTTCAATTTCCATTTCAATATTTATTATTTATACAGACAATTATGAGCAAATCATGATTCTCACACGAGCGTACAATAATTCCCAAGCCTCGTTTCAAAACATAAAAATCAACGCCAAAAAAAAATAGCTTCAATTAGCAAATGTTCGCAACACGCTGAAATATTTTTGATACAAATTTGCATAGCCCACAAACAAAATATCTCCCTTTCAGTCGCTAGCTCCATCTCCTTTTAATCCCAAAAAAGATCAACAGACGAGTCTGTATATATATATCTATGGGGTACAATAAAAGCTGAACGACAAATCAGTTCAATAAACAAAACAAAACATAAAAGACAACAAATTTTGCACATGAATAGAAAAAAAGCCGAAAAAAAGCAGCTACAGAAAAAACAGTTAATAAAAAGAATAAACAAAACGTATTTGGTTGGATTTTTTAAGCTTTTTCTTTTGGCCAGCGACTAAAAATGCAGCCAAATAAACCCAAAAATGGCTAAAAGGAACACAATAAAAACGCGCGCGACAAGGCAACATGGCCAAAATGGTCAAAACAGAGCTCCTAGATGGGATGGGACTTGGCTAAAACTACTCTAGCATATGTGTCTAGCTGTCAGCGAGGGTTGTTCCGTAAGTATATAGTATTACACTGCATACCATATAATTATCCCTTTGTCTGCGTTTCATACTCGATTAAATAAGCTCTCATTGTTTTTCGTTCGCATTGTGAATCATAAGGCAAATAAACAAAAGAGGATTTGTCTCAGAGCTGAAAGCAACACTTGTAACCAGAACAACAACAACAACAACAACAACAATTGTTAATTAATCAAATCATTTTAAATTTCCCTCCCCCTTTTTTGGGGGCTATTGTCTATCCGCTTATCTCTGTTTTCCTTTCTCGTTCATCTCCCTCTGCTCCGAGTGCACATTTAATTTACCGCAAATTCTAATTATTATTACTAATACCAAACACACAAACTTACACACACACACACACTTACATACTTATATTGGATAGATGTCTGCCTGGCGTATACGTGATTTAAATATAATGCTCATACGCCATGTGTAGCAGTCGTTGTAAGCGACGTTTTACAAACGGTTCAATGCCAGTCAGGCCACACTCGTCTGACTTTCGTGGTTGTGCGGGTGTCTATTAGTGGTTGTTTCAGTGGGTGGTTGGGCTAGGCAGTTGGGCGGTTACTTTGTATCTTTTAAAGCTTTATGCTATGCAAATTATAAACAGCGTTGCCAGCAAGTCGAAGTTTCAATAGCTGTTTCGATCTATTAGAGATTGTTTTTGTGGCTAACTTGAGTGAGTTGCCAGACTGATGATCTCTTAGGGAGTAGTTGAATAGCTTCTTTGTCTCTTAGAACGTTTATGATATGGAAAATCGTAATAAAGTTGTCAGACTGTCGAAATTTCTATAGCTAAATTGATCTATTAGTGTTTGTTTTGTGTCTACAGCCTTGATAGTATCCAAATCAAGGAAGAGTTGCCAGACAGTGGCTCTCTTAGAGGGCGGTTGGGCTGTTTCTTTGTCTCCTAGAACGTTTATGCTATAAAAATTATGAGAGCGTTGCCAGAACGTCGAAAATGCTATAGGTAACATGGTCTATTACATATTGCTTGTGTCTCGCAGCGTTTGTACTATGGAACATTTGAGAGAGTTGCCAGATAGTTGATCTCGTAGTGGTTGGTTGACTTGCTTCTTTGTATCTTACAAGAGAAAGCTGCCAGAAAGTCGAAATTTCTATAGTTTACTTTATCTACAAGTTCTTCTTTGGGTCTTACAAAAGAAAACTTAAGAGAGTTGCCAGACAGCTGCTGTCCTAGGTTACTTCTTTGTCTCCTATAAGGTTTATGATAAGTAAAACAAACGAGCGTTGCCAGAAAGTCGAAATTTCTATAGCTAACTTGAACTACAAGTGGATTGATAGCAATCTTTCTTTGTGTCTAACAATGCTTATGTTGTAGTTCACTTGAGAGCGTTGCCAGACAGTCGAAAGCTGAGACGTTTATGGGCCCAATTCGTGAATTGACGTCTTGGCTGGCCTTTGGCTATCAGCGCGCAGCTGGCAGCTATCAGCCTATCAGCTGTTGACTGTGGCTCGTTGTTGATTGTTGATTGTTGACTGCTGCCCTGTGCTTGGCATTATAATTCATTTTCCTCCTTTTTTTTTCTTTTTTTTAAATATATGCGTCTTCTTCTTGCTGCTAATTAATAGGGTAAACCAATAAACAACAACAGTCGCCGCAACAGAGCAACAGCAACGAGTCAACAGTCAACGCTACAAGTCAAAATTTTTTAATATTGTTTTCATGTGGTTTTTGGGCGCGCATCTGTCAACAGTCGCATCTGTCAGAGCCGCAGCTGCGACTCGAAACTGTCAGCTGGGCGGGGCAAGGCTGCGGCTCGCCTACATATATATATCAACATATCTACATATCTATATATATATATATATAGTGTGTGTGTGTGTGTGTGTGTGTGAGTAGCTTCATTAGCTGATCTGAGACACTGGCACTGAGCGAATCGCTGAAGCGTTTAGCATGCGCAATGTGCGGCTATAAAAAGTCCATAAATTTATTAATTTTACAATAACAAAGTAACAGCAACAACAACGACAACAACAGCAACAACAACAGCGACACAAACAACGAAAACAACTGAAATAGAAAACACTTTTGAAGAGCTTCGTTCGTTATTTTGTCATTTGAGTTGCTTAAGTTACATTCAGAATTCGATTGTTGTTGTTGTTGCCGCCTACAAAGTCACGTTCGCTGCTCATGTATTTACTCTGGCTTTACATTTGTTGACAACGCTGCGCTGCTTTTGCACTGCGCTGCCTTCGATCGAACCGCAATACCCCAACGCGATAATAATCGCGCGATCAGATAAATTACAAGCCGACAATGCGATGACAATCGCTACAAACTTTGGCCTGGGGCCTGCTCAGACCAGAGCTACCAGGAGTGGCACCCTAGGGATTCCATAAAGAGCAAATAATGCTGACATCTGCCTAATGTCTGTTATATATACATATTTTATGCTATTCAAAGTTTCTGAGCTCAATAGAAACCTAGTTTCATCAGCTAAACTAGTTTGAAGAGAGATTAAATTAAGTCAGGAATAAGCATATGTGATACATTAGCATCTTTGACTGGGTGTGGCAACGCTGCATGATTTAACAGAGCAGTAACAGTTCAACAGAGCAGCAACAGTCTTGCCTAGAGAGAAAATGGAAGGTACAAGTCCTATCAGTTATTTGTTGACTAAAAGCTCAATAAAGTCGGAAGAGAGAACAAAGATTGGGTTTAATCAGAGCCTAATATATAATATTATATCCACGATTAGTTCTGGCAACGCTGCACAACTTAACAGAGCATCAACAGCTCTGTTACGTCTAAAGAAACACAGGATAAAGTAAACCCCACCAACTGTCAGATAGCCTAAAGCTAAATAAAGTCGAAAGAAAGAACAGAGATAACAATTATCAGGGCCACATAATATCTTTGACTTGGTCTGGCAACGCTCTACAGCTTAACAGAGCAGCAACAGCTTTGCTTAAGATAAAGAGACAGTCAAAATTACAAACCCCAATAGAAATTTGAAGACTAAAAGCAAGAAAAAGTCGGATTAGAGTACAAAGATTGACTTCAATCAGAACTGTATATGGTATATAGTAAATTTGGCTAGGTCTGGCAACATTCCACAGCTTCACAGAGCAGTGAAATCTCAGACAAGCCTAGAAAGAACCACATCATCAATTTGCTGATGTTCTACCTTAATAAAGTCAAAGCAGAGAAAAAAGAGATGTCAATTAGCAGGAAAAACTAATCCATAAATCACCTTTGACACGGTCTGGCAACGCTGCACAGCTTAACAGAGCAGCAAACCTAACTCAAAAATGAATATTAGCAGCGCCAGCAGAAATTTGATGGACTAAAAGCTAAACAAAACTGCAAAGAGAGTAACAGAGTTTAAAGGGGTCCTTCGGCCCATTTGCATAGGTCTCGAAAATGGCCATTTCCATACGGCGACTGCACACGGCTAAGTCCATAATGGAGGCACAGCATGAGGTGCCGTTCATGCAACAGAATGACGCATAAACCGAAGCCTTATCTGTTTGGTTGCGTTTGGTAAGCCTTGGCATAGGGTTTGCCTAGCGAAAACCCTCGTTACGTATAGAGATGGGGCAGCGCTTCGTATCCAGCTGGGGCTCAGCTTTAGAAGCTGTGTGTGCGTGTGTGTGTGAGTTTTTTCTATTTTTTTTTTGGGCAGGAATCTCTAATGGAATTCAATTCAACCGAAACACTCATATGTGAGAGCTGGCAAAGTGATTCAGAGGTTTTGTGTGTGTGTTTTCTCTCAGTGTAGTCGAGTAGCCGCCTGCCTTTGTTTTCAGGTAATCCATTTGAATTTTGAGCATGTAAACTCCAAAAAGAAAGAAAAAAACGAAGCCAGAAAACTTGAACGGACGAACTGCACCCAGAATGTGTAACAGGGAATGTTGCGCCCTGAAGACAGCGCTTCAGGTGCGGATGCAGAAGCGTCTGGCCGAGAAGCTGCTGAAGGAGGAGGCTGCTAGGAAGCTGCGGCACATAATACCAACGCCCCAGTCCCTGATCTTTAAATATGAGCAGGTTAAGGCCATTGCGGATTTCATTGTGGCCAAGACCCACATTAAGCCCAAATACGGCATAATATGCGGCTCCAATCTGCACACGCTGGCCGAATTGATTGAGAATCCAGTCATAATTAACTATTCGGATATACCGAAGTTTCCGTTGTGCGTCACGACTGGACACCGGGGCAAACTGTTTGTGGGCACCTTGATGGGGGCCACTGTCATCGCCATGCAGGGGCGCACCCACGTCTATGAGGGCAACCCGCTGGCCAGCTGCGCGATGCCAGTGCGCATGATGAAGCTGTGCGGCATCGAGTATCTGGTCGTCACGGGTTCGGCTGGAGCTGTCAATCTGAGCTACAATGTGGGCGACATTATGCTCATCAAGGATCACATCAATATGCTGGGCCTGCTGGGCTTATCATCCCTGAATGGACCAAACGATGAGCGCTTTGGCGCACGTCACTTCAACATGACCAACGCCTACGACCGGAAGCTCATCGAGAAGGCGCTCGAGTTCGGCGAGCAAATTGGCTACGAGAAGCGGCTGCATACTGGCGTCTATGCCTGCATCGGTGGTCCTGTGACAGAGACCCTGGCGGAGCAGAAACTATTCCAAAAACTGGGCGTCGATGCCATCGGCATGTCACTGGTGCACGAGGTAATCCTGGCGCATCACTGCGACATAAAAGTCTTCTCCTTTGCGCTGATCAGTCAGCCGGCACATGAACACGTGGACGCGACGAAGAGTACCTTCATAATTGACCATGGACAGCAGGTGTGCGGTGAGCTAATCTGTCGTTTGATCTACTGCATAGAGAACAATCTGGTGGACCCACCTGCAGAGGAGCAGCCACCCAGCAAGAGTCAAACTAAGCTAGAGTCAGACACCTCGAACCAAGGCGGCGCCAGTTGACGAATCCCAAAAAAAACAAATAACTGTTTCATATTTTCAACAAAATTTCCAGTCAGTACACCCTTAAAAAGAAACATATACATACATATATATATAGAGTGTGTGTAGTTATCTGATATGCTTGCAATTGATTTCTCCACCGAGAGGCAGCACACGCTGCGTATACGTAAGCCGCTTTCACATCGCGTATACGCAGCGTTTAGCGTTCAAGAGCTAACAATGTGAGGTCGCGTTTACGAGAGTTTCGTGTGCTTGTTTAACCTATTGATATTGTGACAACTTACGTGAATCGACGATATATATATATATAATATTTGTCTATATATAGGTATATATATAGGTATTATATGGACAGTAATAGAGACAACACGCGCTGTTTAGTGCTTATACTAGGTTAGAGCTGCGATTGCTGATTGTCGCTCTGCGGTTTGTCTGGATTGCATTTAGCAAATGATTAAAGCGTTTACCTTGTGCCAAGTTCATTGACTTGTTTGCTACACACACACGCACACACAGGCAAACGAACACACCCATTGGAATGCACACAAAATGGCAAAATATAAACGAATAATTTTTCTTCTTTTTGCGTAAAATATTCAAATAAAATATGTGCCTAATTGCACATGCAAAAATATACATGCACACTCAAAGAGTGTATACACACACTCAACACACACACACACACACACACACACACATACTCACTTTCAATTATAAGCGCTTTTTCTGTAATATTCTGTGCTATTTGGCTTCGCTCAGGTTCTGTTTTGTGGTGTGTAGTTCAGTGCACTGGCATTGCATTTGAAATTAATTTCGAAAAAAATTCGAAAATATTTGAGTAGAAGAAGCAGCAGAGCGATAGAGAGAGAGAGAGAAGGAAAAAAGGGAAAAGCAGAAAATCAGAGAAGCAGAAAATCAGAAAATGAGAAAAGCATTTGAGGCATTTTGTGCGTGCTGATATCAACGTGCCAACAATTGAAATGCCGTTGATACTCGCAGCTGATTGTCAGGATGTGCATACCAGCAGATGTATCCTATATGCATTTATATATATACAATATATAGATAGCTAGATATATATATAGGTATATTTAGGTATATTTATACACACATGTCTATGCTAGGCACATGCACCAAATAGTTTTGGCATTTCAATTGCTCAACGTGCACATCTGTCGATACGTTTGCAAATTGATTTATCGACAGGCGGTAAACCTACCACGAGGAGGGCAGGGGGAGGCCTGACACCCAGGATGGAGCTGGGGCGGGTGCAGGGCGTGGCATATCTGGTGCATTGCTTGCATTCGAAATGGCAGCCACACAGCTGCGCAATCGAAATACTCGCAGTTAGCAATCCGAATTAAAATAGAATGCGTGATTTAAATGCAAGCCAAATGTTCCGATAGCTAATCAACTGACAAAACAGCGCAAAATGCTAATTGCATTTGCATAAATCGCTTCAGCTCCTGTACTTTATCTATACACAATGACACCAGCTTAACCCGATGCTTAAGCGGAGATTCGATTAAGCCGAAGGAAGAGCTAAGAAAGGTGAGAGAAAAGCTGCAAGTCGCAGCTCGAATCTCATAAAAAAAAAAGTGTTGCTCATAAAAATTATGAATAATGACAGGAGGCTAAAGGCAATAGATTCAAGATAAGATCTATTGAAAGCTCCAATCTGTCAGATATATACAGAAGTATCATACATATTAGAAAGTGATGTGCATGAAAAGATTGAACAATGACAGAAGCTTTAAGACAATTATAGCTCCATCTGTCAGATATATAAAGAAAAAGTTATATAGGAATGGATTTATATAAAAAGTATAAATAATGACTAGAACTCACAGTTATGACTGAAATCTGTCAGATATATATTTAGAAAAACTATATAAAATCAGTTGTATATAAAGAAAAATCATATAAAAACTGATTATAGAAAAAGATTGAATAGTAAAAGGAGCCTAAAGAGAATAGCTTAAACTCACATCAATTTATAGCACGAATCTATAAGATTCATACAGAAAAACTATGTAGGAACTGGTGTATTTAAAGAATTTGAGTAATGTCTGCATTCTAAAGATAATAGCTTAAAGATACATCTAGTTCTATATTCAATCTGTCAGATATATACCGAAAAAATGATAATAAAATGGATTTATATAAAGAGATTGAATAATGACTGGAGCTTAGGGTCATAGCTTCCAGTCATATCTAACTATAGTTCCAATCTATACAGAAATATCATATATAGAAACTTATACACATCAGTTTTTATATATGATAAGTATATGATAAAAGTATAAATAATGACAGGAGCTTATCTGTCAGATATATTCATATTATATAAAAAGATTGTATACTAAAAGGAGCTTAAAGAGAATAGCTTAAACTCACATCAAGTTAAAGCACCAATCTATCAGATATATACAGAAAAACTATATAGGAACCGATGTATATAAAACTATGAATAGTCACAGGAGGAAGTTATATATCCAATCTGTCAGATATATACAGAAAAAATCATAATAAAATGGATTTATATTGAAGATTGAATAATGACTGGAGCTTAAGCTCACATCTAGTTATAGCTCATATTAATCAGATCTATGCAGAAATATCATATAAAAACTGATGTATATAAAAAGGTTGTAGCTTAAAGACAGTTATAGCGCCAATCTGTGAGATATATAAAGTAAAAAGGATATAAAAATGGATTTATAAAAAAAGATTGAATAATGACAAGAGCTTAAAGGCAATAGTCACTTCTAGTTTAAGCTCCAATCTATCAGTTATATATCAGAAATATCATATAAAAAGTATTATATATAAAACTATTAATTATGATTGCAGCTTAAAGACAGTAAATTAGAGTTATACCCAGTTATATCTCCAATCTGTCAGATATATAAAGTAAAAAGTATATAAAAATGGATTATGACAGGAAGTTAAAGGCTATAGCTTGAAGTCACGTCTAGTTATAGCAGCAATCTGTCAGATATAAACAGATGTAACATATGGAAATTGTTTTATATAATAATGACAGTAGCTGAAAGCCAGTTACGCAACAGCGTAGACAATTTGGATGCGCTTTTGCTCGCACGAGAGACTTTTAAAGATATAAAAAAAAAAGAAATGTGTGAATTGAATTCACAAAATTATCAAACCCGGACCACCCGGAGTACCCGGAGTACCCAGAGTGGCCGGGCGGTGTACCCGGTGTACGCTGACTGTTCGACTGTGCGACTGTCTGACTGTCAGAGACAGTTCTTCTGCTGGGGAGTCTGCACTCAGGCCGCTGTTGTTGTTGCGGTGTCTTGCAACAAGTTGACACATTTTACTTGTGGCAAGCAGTCAAACAAAAGCATCGAGCTAGGGTCGGCTCGGGTCGGGTAAGGGTTGGGGTTGGGGTTGGGGATGGGGTAGGGGTTGCGGGTTGTTTCTCCCGCTGACAGAATGTCTAAGGCAACAATTCATATTACTTTTCAAGCAGATAGAAGGGGGTGGGGGTGGGGGTTGAATGTAATTCTAGAATTTTGTATGCGCCCAGCAGGATGGAAAATACATTTAAGTCAAATTTAATTTCATTTTGAGGAATATATCACAAAAATTTTGTATCTGTTGTTTTGTTTCTGTTGCAACAAGCTCGTAAAGCATAAACAACGAGTCACACAGACCGAAAATAGAAAATAGAACCAGAGGCAAAGCCAAAGCCAAACACTGTATCTGTATCTGTATCTGTATCTATAGCTGAAAATGTATCTGAAAAAATCACAGGGAAAAAGTTGCCAACTACGAGTAGAATTTTTAAATACGCAGCAACACATTCGTCTAGTTTTTCTTTAATTTTTAATTGACTTCAGTTGAGTTGCCACCTGCCACTTGCAACGTGCAACGTGCAGCCGAAATTAACTAATTGAACGTCTCAATTAGCTGCCTAATCGACAAGTCAACACACTTAAAACTAATCAATTATAATTAATCCTAATCCCATTAGCTGCACCGACTTTGACATGGATGAAGTCAAATCACGAATCGATTAAATCATTTTCTGAGAGTACGAGGAAAAACTTGGGAAAACTCTCGACATAAATTGACATATTTCAGTTGGCTGCGAATCTGTGAAAATGTTTCTTATCAAACTGTTTGACGTCACACGTCTACATATGATATACTGATAAGCTGATTAACTGATTAAATGATAGATTCAAAGCAGTGTTGTAAAAAGTCAGCGTCAACAATGTTTTATCTGAGCCAGCGAAAGCGAGAGTTCAGTTTAGCCCCTATAGCTATATATATAGTTATCGTATATAGTTAAACCCATATAATTCCTAGTAAATTATTACCAGACAACATTTTAAACATTAATCTCGCATTACAAAGCAGTTGCCTGTTGCCAGGCGAGATATACTACAATATATATAAAAAAGAGTGGGAAACAGACCTTAAGATCGATTGATAAGATTAGGCATATATATAATATATAGAAGAACACAACTAAGTAACATTTGATGGTCTCTCAATAAAGCTTGAACTGAATTCTGCCCACTTCTATACTAGAAACTCTAAACATTATGATGCTGGCTAATAAGAAAGGGATAGCTAGACAGAGAGACAGAGACAGTGAGCGAATGCAACAAGAAGATTTATAATTAAATAGGAAAAGTGGCTAGAAGCAAGCTGAAGAATGGGCTGGAAAATCAGTGTCAAAACCACAGGCAGAAAATATTCACAAAATAAACGAAAATTGTAATATCCGAGCTGAAAATGGAGTAATTAAAAGCAAACTTTCCATCTGAAGTTCCAACCAAGCCAAACCGAGGCGTAAACTGCAAGGAACAAGAACGAAAACAAAATTTTTAGCTGAAATTAAGCGACTCACGAAACGAACAAAGCCAAGGCACAAGAACAATAGACAAGTCTTAGCAAACAAGCCGACACTGAGATACCCTACACAAGGGAAACCTAACTGAAAAGTAGTTTTCCATCATGATATATAAGATATATGATAAGAATCGTAGATCCACTCCTAAGTACACATTAAAACTGTTTGCCGCTCTCTGCAATCGAGCAGACATATAAATACCCTACGATAAGGAAAGCTAATCAAAAAGTATAGCTTCAATCTAAGGTTTCCATCAAAGGTTTCCATCAAAGGCTTCCATTATATTATCATCATATCAAACTAATCATAGTATCACTCCCAGGTGGCTAAACAAACTGCTTGTTTAAACTTATATGCCCTTTGGTGCAGAGTACATTTAATAGTAGGAGCAGTAGGTAGATTATTTTTTAGTTTGTAGAGTGCAAAGGAGATGGAAAAGCTTGACAGGGAAATGGTAAATGGGAAAATTGTGCAAATAACTGGCGACTGGCTGCTGCTGCTGCTGCTGCTGCTGCTGACTACCTTTCTAAGAGCATCTGCCAGAGGTTGTTTTAGTTGCTGTTGTTGTTGTTTGATTGTTGCTGTTGTTGCAAGTTCACTCACCTCAATTTGCGGCCATAGAAGTGTTTGTAATGTTAGTAAGTATCTGTCTTTTAGTCGTTGCTGCTGCTGCTGCTGCGAGTTGTTCTTTCTTTTTTTTTTTCTTCTTTTTTTGGATACATGTTGCATGCTTTGTGTTGCATGTTGCACGGCATGTTGTCAGTTAAACACTTGTAAGCTTTTAACTTGTCATATAACAGAAGCTGTGCAACTGATGCCATGTTATCTTCGCCTCTATATAGTCCTCAATCCTCCTGGGATTCCCCGCTGCCCCCAACCAATGTCCTGCCTGAGCTACCGTTATGTTATTCCCTTAAAACTATAACGATGATTACTTTGTCACACAACTGTTAAGTTTCGCACGTTAAATTGTCGTTTGGTTAATCAATGGGTATTATGCATAAGCCTCGCCCACTTCCCCGCCCACCTTTCCGACCACTTTATCCAACAAATTAGCCTCACTCAAAAAAAAAAAAGAAAAATATAAAAAAAACCCCTTCCAATTGATGGCAACGATTCAATGAAGCATACAAAGTTCAGGCACTTCAAGCAGTTCAAGTGATTTAACTACGCACACACACACATATTACATACACACACACCGCACACACACACACACACACACACACAGAGATACAGTTTTTAGCGTGCTTAGCAACAACGAGGGGACGCGACAAAACAGTTATTCAACTGCAATATCTCTAGTTACTATAAAAGCGAGGGTATGTGCGGGGGAGGGGTAGGGGGTTGGGTGAGGACGAGGGAGAGGGTGCGTGGGGTGGCTGAGGGGGCCCTGAGCTCTTGTCTTGTTGGCATGGCAACCCCATTGATATCATAATTGGCATAAATTTCTACAGTTCTTTGGCCTTTTTTTTCTACTTTTTTTTATATTTTATTTTCCATTCTTTTCTTTCTTTATTGTCTTTTATTGCTCGTTACGTATACGCAATGTGAGCGCTTCAATAGTAACCAACTGCAAACAACTATTACTACTACAAAGACACACACTCATTGTGTGTACTGTGTGTGTGTGTGTGTGTGCACATAAAACTATCGCGCGAATCGATTCAATCACCTGATTGTAGCATTAATTTATGATTTGCAATAATGTTGTTACCTGTGCGTGCGTAACGATAAATGCAATCGATGTGGAGGGGGATTATCGTTATCGAAACTCTATACAATTTAATTAACAGAGGTTTCGCTTTTAATTAACTCAATTTAATTTCTACAAATTAAGTCTGTTTATATTTAATTTTGTTTACATTAACTTCAACATTCGAATTCTTATCAAGCGCTAACATTGTTGCTTATCTAACTAAACTAACTGTTATCGAAGCCATTAGCAACTCCAGCTACTGCCTATACCCTGTGATTTACAGCTGAAAGGTAGTTTGAGACTCACAAAAACTCACTGTTACTTGCCGTCGGCAAAAGATTTGCAACTAACTTTATGCATTTTCCTCTATCGTTTTCAATATACCCTTTGATAACATTCTTTACAGGGTATCTGAGTTGTTTGTTACATTCTCTGTCTCTCTAATTAAAATAAATTGCTAGAAAATTGTAAAGGCAGCTAAGAACCGTAAAAACGAAATCTAAGAAATTTACTCGAAAACAATTGTGAATAAGCGAATACATAGAAGCGTGTGTATATACACACTCACAACTACTTGCATACGTAATGTATGTGTGTGTGATTGTGTGTGACTTTGTGTGTATAACAGTGCCAAGCAACAAACAACAAGCAACAAGCATCTAAACGAGAGACCATAAAAAATTGTTGCTTAATTTAGATTTCCGTGTGGTAGGTCAAGTGGCAATTTTCTCAACAAATTTTTATGTGTTCTGCTTTATGTGTGTGTGTATATGTGTGTGTGTGTGTGTGCGTTTGTGTATGACTGTAAATTATATAAAAAGTTATGATTTCTTATGGCTAACGTCTAACCAATTAACTTGCATTTGATTGCACATGTAACAGAGTTTTGCCAACGGCAACAGAATCTGGAATCTGTATTCAAATTGAATAAATATTTCTGAATTTGACTTTACAAAATTTTATGATATAAATTCCCAGAATCAAAGTAAATTGCATATTTCCAGGAAAAAAAAGTAATACCTGCAGGTAAAATCAAATCAAATGAAATCAGTTGCAGTCCTTGCTGCAAAACTTTGAATTAATTGCGGTCACCTGTCCGCATCCTTTTACCAGTTGCAGGCTGGAGGAAAGGGGGGTAGGGTTAGGTGTCAGCATCGTCTATCGAAGCCAACCAGAAATGCTCTTAATTGACATTTCCAATGCCCCGGCGGCCAAATACCAGCCACAATTTCAAACCAAAGCCATATTGTGGTTGATGCCACATTGTGGCTGGAAAATTGCAAGAATTATTCAAATTTCAATTAAAAGGAGGTGAGACAGCAGCTACGTGTGTCGAAAGTACAATCAGATATGCTATAATCGATAGTTGTTATCGATAATATCGATTATATAAGTTTATATATTGTGCTTGATGCCACATTGTGGCTGGAAAATTGCAAGAATTATTCAAATTTCAATTAAAAGGAGGTGAGACAGCAGCTACGTGTGTCGAAAGTACAGTCAGATATGCTATAATCGATAGTTGTTATCGATAATTTCGATTATATAAGTTTAGTATACAGGTTTCATAAGAATTCTCTTAAACATATTAAAGCCGAACTATAAAATAGTTTTTGTTTTGTGTCTTTTTTGGGTTCTTGGCCAAAAAGGTAGTCGTATTACCATATTCATAAAGAGAGAAACTTACCCATAGGCCCAATGGCAACGGCAACTTTTACATGTGTTTTGGCTTTGTCTCTTCTGTTGTTGTTGTTGTTGCTGCTGTTGTTTGGGTTGGTGACAACTGCACTGGAAATCATCGGCATAAAAGCAAAAGCAACGCGGCGGCACCTTTTTTTCTCTTTCTTTCGCTTTTTTTTGGGTCGCTTTTTGGCCGTTTTTTCTCCTTTTGCTGTTGTTGTTCGTGTTGTTGTCGCTTGTGTTTCTTTTATAGTACAAGTAGGAAGCTGATAACGCGGACACACGTTGAGTTGAGTTCGTTTCGGTTCGGTTGGGGCTCTCTTTCTTATATGCAGGCCTGTAATGGTGAGGGTCTGATAACCGATGCAGCTTTTATTCAAACACAAACTTTGTTTGTTTGTCTGTTTGTCTGTTTGCCGTGTCTGTCTATTTTTTACATGAGAGCGTTGATAACGTAAATGAAACGGTAGAACCTAAAACAAAAGTACAAACTACAAGAGGTTATTAATGGCTCATATATATAGTACATATAGCACCAGACATGTCTGTGCTGCTATATACAAAATGTCGATCGTATCAGATAGACAAAAATCATGCGAAAATCAAAATTACCAAAGAAACTACTAACATCTAGTATCAACAATAGACATCTAATCAGACTATGCTTTTCCTCGTTTTCCGAGAGAGCACGGACTAAACAAATCTTCATATTTCATCTATTTATTGGCAATACAATGAATCTACGATTTTTCCATGTTTAAAAAAAGGCAATCGAATGTATAGATTTTTCATCTAGTATTTATATAAATATATGTTTGTTTTTTAAGTTTTTACTCAATTTCTTCAAGTTTTGTTTTTAGAAAAGTTTTACGACCGTGTATTTGTGTGTGTGCGCGCGTGTGTGAAAGGCCAATCACACTAGTGTATGTGTATGTGTGTGTTTTTCTTGCTTAAGATTATAAATTTATCACCTGATTTCTTTTCTTTAGTAGTTTGCAGAGGTGTTCGGATCAGTTAATGATAATTTTCAAAGTTTTTCTTATACTTTTTTGGAGTAGCATTAAGTCTATAAAGCAAACTACATGGACACACACACAGATAGAGATAGACAAAGATAGACATAAAAAATAAAAACTTGAAAAACATCGAATGCATTTGGCGCGAAAACAACTTAAGAAAACACACACACACACTACCATATATACGCCTAAATATATACAAATATATGGAGAGTGTGCACATACAGATATTTACATATAAATCTAAATAAAAATATATGTATACATATAAACATGCATAAAAAACACAATACAGCCGGTCATTTAATTTGCTTGTATGGCCAAACCAATTTATGCTTATTTGTTATTATTATTATTGTTGTTTTTGGTATTCTTTGGATTTTGATATTGCTTCTTCTTTTCTTTTTTTTTTGGCTGCCAAACAAGAAATTTCTGTAGTAATTTTCCATGCAATAACAATGATTTTTAGATCTTTTTTTATTATATTTTGTCCGCTATCTTGTGCGCCTATGTTATTGTTTTTTCAGTTTTTTTCTTCTATTTTTTATTATTTGTTTGTCAGTTTTGCTTTCTGTTAGCTCACAGTCTGTCCACACACTTTTCTAATTTGTTTATTCATATTAGTGTTGATATGTGAATAATTTACCAGAACAAAGAATGAAACACACAAATTAAAAAAGGCTTTTATCGCTGTCTCATTTCTCTCTTATATATGCTTGTTGCTCGCGACTTAAGTAATAAGTAAAAGCTGGGCTTTGGGTTCTTCAAGCGGCTCTCGCTGGTCGCGCTGTTAACTCGCCGTTAACAACCGAGCGCGGCGACTGTCAAAATCAAACTGAAAACTGAAAACAGAAAACAGCCCCAGCTGCTGGCTGACTCGCTGCCTGCCTGCCTGCCTGGCTGCTTGGTTCGTAAACAAGCAACAGCAACAAATAGCACGCAAGCTAAACGAAGTGTGTGCGTATGTGTGTGTGAGCGAACACCCACACACTTGCAGTAAGCTTATTACGTGCAGCCGAACAAGCGAGATAGCAAAATATAGGCATATGAGAGCAGCGCAGCAACAGGCAGTCGACGGCAGCAACAGCAACATCAGCAGCAGCAGAAATACCAAAAACAACAGCAACAATAGCACCAGGCGCATAGTATAAACAAGTACGAATGCTGTACTCGAGTATGCCCGACTATGCAAACCCTTAATCCATATACACACAAATACAAATGCATACACACAGATTCACACACGCTGCTAAATGGTAAATACTATTTTCAATATATTTTGTGTTTATTTTCCGACTTAGTTATATGACATATACATGTGTATATTCAAAAAAATTTGTGTGCTAAAATGAAAGCTTTTTGTTGAGAATAAAGCTTATTAAAGTTTTTTTTTCATTAAACAAACTTTGGTATTCAAGAACATTTATACTTTTAGGGACGGATATGCTTTCTTGTGAATGTTACATACATTTGTACAAACTTAATATTCTCTTGTGTTGCCATTTGTAATGGGGTAAGCGACTACAAAGTTCAGCCATTTTCTGACGTTGTCGTTAGTTACCCTGCATCAAAATGCACCCTACATGCCAGAATTAGAGCTTAATGCTATCAAAAGTTTAATTTTACATTTGTGCATACATAGCAGATTTATAAGCCGTGTACATTCAAACGGAATTATATACATGTGTATATTTTAATGAGAGTCTTTTTTGATGTGGCCATTTAGATGATTAAGATTTAAATCCACTTGTTGATACTAAAAAAAAGCGTAAAAAAATATCCTAATTAATGTATTCAGTAGTGTAGCACTCAATTGTACCGTGATTAACCACCGGCCCAGCCTATGCTGATTTTGTTGTTCTTTCGTATATTCTTATTTATTAAATATTTATTGTATTTTCAACGATTGTGTGTGTTCTGTATTCATGTAAAAACAAGAGCAACAACAATGAAATTACTTCATTGTACACGGGGCGACAGAAACGATGCTTGATATGATTGAACTCGTAAATGGTCCCTTTCCTCAGTGATTTTCCAGAACCTGCCCACGTGCCACAACCTACACTACACCCACACATGAAGTGCAGTGTTGCCAATTAAGCCATTTTCACGTCAAGTGTAGGAAAGTGAAAAGCTATTTTTATAACCTTGCAGATTGTAATATGAATTTCGCACGAAATGTGTAACAAATTAAAAAGACATGTATGTATATGTACGGCCATATGTACATATGCTGATCCAGTCAGATTATAATCTTAATAATTATTAACACAGAAGCTATTGTGAGTGGTCAAGAGCAGAGAATAACTGTGCTCCCCAAACGTGGCCCCACCTCTTTTCCCATCGACATTCGCCAAGCAACTGAGTTAAATTTGTCGCGCACACAGCAATCGTACATGTGCTTTCTGCCGGCGTCACAGTTTTTGGCGATAGCTCAAGTCTAACTACATGCTTATGTATTTTACATACACAAACTTATACTCGTACGTGTGCTTTTGGAACGTTAGGTTCTCTGCGTCTCCTAAATTATCAACAGTTTGTTTGTTTGGCCGCTGTGCCTCTCTTCTCCATCTCCATCGCGTGTAGATAAAGCAAAGTGCCAAAGCAAAGCCGAAAACAAAAGCTGCTACCTATCATAACAATAGCAACAGCAACAAGCAATAATGTAAAGAACAGCAGGAGAGGGTACGGTGATAAAAGAAGAAGGAGAAGAAGCAACTCTATGCAAACATTCATTTGGGAGGGACATTTCGGTCGCTCTTAGCTCTTATTATTATTTTCAGTTGTTTTGCGCTTTTGCAGTTCGCCTTCTTAATTATCATAGGCGCTTATCTATATGTGTTTGTGTGATGTGTGTACACACACTACACACTATACATGCACACTATATGTATGTTACAATACATACTTACAGGCATTTAAACTAATACATTTAAACAACCAAGTGGTTAACTGTTGTAGATGCATTTCCATGCCTCGGTCTCGTTTATAATTTAAGCCTTGAAGTGTGCAATGAAGGAATAAAGAAAAAAATAAATTAATAATAAATAAATTGAGTACAAAGTTCTGTAAGCTACATATTTAAATGATTGTCAGCAGGAGTTCGCATATGTACACATGCATACATATGTGTCTGTATGTAATGTATGTGCATGTGTATGTAAAAACTAGTACTATAATACATTAAACTGTCGCTTGCTAGACTTTATTATCAGTTCATTTGATATGCATACACACATACACACGAATGTTGACTAGTACATACATTCGCTATACATATACATGTATGAATATGTACATAATATAATGTACATAGTGCTATATTGATTAATAAACAATTTTCGCACTGAGTGATTATATTTTAGCTATCTGTGGAGCTGCCCCCTTTGTGCACGTACACATACTTATGTACATACATACATACAGACGTAAATCCATACACACTCTCATGCATACATTGTGTGTGAGTCGCTATTCACTAAATCTGTGTATTGGTGCTGAGGCGGTCGAGCTATAGGCTGATAACAAATGACCGATTTAGTTCGTTAACATGTTTATGTGTATGTGTGTACATACACATATTGAATACTGCTGCTTAAATGATAACTAGCTTAGACTTCAACGACCCACGATGCTAGCATTTAATATGTGCACCCATACTTATATACATATAATGCACATGCACATGTACTTGCACATGCACTTGCACATAAATAAAATTAAAGCTTATATCTTCATGCGTTATTACATGCACACGGACTTGTACATGCATGTATATGTATGTACATACATATTTACGTCTGTCATGTCAGTTCCAATGTTGGGAAAGGCACAAAGGGAGTTAGTGTGTGTAGTATATTTCACACCCCCATGTATGTTTGGGATATATTGATTATGATCATATAACTATAATGTTAATATACACGCGTTTGTATGTATAGTCATATATATCTACATACATTATGCACACAAATAACTCAATGTAATTTACCTAAAAATGCGTCTGATTAACTCTGATTCAGCAAGAGGAGGGATTTTAAATTGAAATTCCTATTAAATTCCTCTGTGTAATACGAGTAAATGATACCTGTTTGCATGTTGTAACCCTTCAGTGCAATCCTGACTTATGCTCTTTTGAAATCCGCTTGAAATTCAGCCGAAATGTGGGCGTGGTATGGGGCGGCAGGAGATAATTGCAGCCATTTGGGCAGCTCACCTGGACATGGAAACAGTTCGCTATTTGTCAACTTTTTGCGAACATACGGCACACTGGGCACAATTAGTGCACGTGTACCCCCGTAAAAAAGGGTTTTTGTAAAAAAGCTTACACATATATATATTTATATATATGTACGTATGAATGTATGGGAGCTCTGGAAATCTGAAAAACATCCGCATCCGCAGGTTGTCAATTAATTGCGCTGAAACCTGCAGCTAAAGGGCGCACAGAGGAAAAATGACTGTACAGGTTGGAAAATGCTTGTAACTTTTTAAATGGCGAGCATTTACATGCATGAGTGAAGTACGCGGGGGGTAGGATGCAGGGCCACAACCAGTCCAGTTTCAGGACCAGAATCTGGCAATGGCCCAGCCACTTCATTGCTCTGCAAATGGCTGGCAACATACATAACGTACATACATGTCTTGCCGTTAGCGAATATTTGTCAGCGATGCGTTAAACCGCCGTCACTGCCGCCCCTTACGCATCACCAGATTAGTTGGTTGGGGTGTGGGTGTGGGTGGCGAATTCAATATGAACGGGGATACGGCTAAATGAATCCTTGTTCACTTTTTTCCAATACACGACTGACAGGCAGGTAACTGAGCCGTATACCTGTTACGCAAATTGGCCACAAATAGATTCGATTTCAATCGCCGCAATGTAGCTGAATGGCCTTAAAAAATAGTATCCTTTTCGCTCATAGACAGCATATAGAGAAAATAAATAAAATCATAAAATTTCTATATATATATAAATATGTATTGCGCGTTTTTAATTTCCCGTTTCCCTTTTTGCTTTTCTCTATTTGATTTGAAACTAACCGCGCATGCCGCTCGAAAGTATGCAATAGATAAGCGAATCCATAATCAACTATCGATTGTTGTTATCGAATTAGCTGGCAGAGTGTCATCGCAATTTTTCTTGAGCAGCTGATCGCCTTCTTCTTCAATTGTGAGTGCATGTGTGTGTGTGTGCTCGCGTGTGTGTGTCGTTTAACCACCAAAATATTGAAAATTATCACATAAATGGCACCGCCAAAGGGAAGTAACCGGAATGTGGCCAAACGTAAAAAGCAATCCAGCAATCTGTTGCAGACACTATGGGAGAAATACGTGAATTGGAACTACGTCAAATATTTGGCCTTTGAGCCGGCTGCGCTGCCCATAATTGCAGTGTTGATTGTTTTGGCCGAAGCGGCTATCAACGTGTTCGTCATTCGCCGCGTGCCTTATACGGAAATTGATTGGGTGGCCTACATGCAGGTGAAAACGCTGAAGATCAGTGATCACTTTGATCCATATGTAAACATATGCAGTAACTAATTCACCTTACAGGAATGCGAGGGCTTTCTCAATGGCACCACAAATTATGCGCTGCTTCGAGGTGAGTTTGTAAAATGGCTGCCTGGTTATGATTTATTTTTGGACACCAGGCAGAGAGACCCAATAGCTTCGATATCTTAAAGAGAGAACAGCTTTCGCAGAATGATCTTACTGTAAATTTTGGTGTATTTGTTTGTGTTTGTTGGGTTTTTTGTTTCCACATTGTTGGAAGAGTTCGAAAATCAGGTCGTTGCCTTGAACTAAACCCACATTTAAATTTTGACCACAATGGTCTTTACATAAAACAGTAATCAATTGTAACACGTCCATATTTTACATCAACTTAGTTGAACATGGATTTGATTTTGTTCAAGAAGCCTCCGCTTCCGCCTCCAGCTTCCTCTCCGCTTTGTTGTTTCGACTTCTCGTCCTGCTGCTCTTCTCGTGCTTCGTGTGTGATTGTGTTTGAGCCGCTTGTGTGCGCTGTTCCGGCGTCTCCTCTTTGAGCAGATTCACCTCTTGCCTCACTCGGACCTGTGCTGCAACATGTCCAAGACAATCAAGGGATAGAGAAAAGAAAAAGAACAAAGGCTTTCATTAAATACAATTGATAAATACTTAATTACTTATGATCATATTTTCAGATTACTTTTGAATAGTTGGCGAGCGCGTTATTACTTGAGTAATTGTGTTAGAAGAAACTTTAGTTACAGGAGTAATTGTATCTGTTTAATTACTTTAACTATTTTGACTCAAAAAGAAACAGTAAGTTATTTTTACTTATATTAAAATGAATATAAAGCGAACTGTAAAACCGCGTCTCTAGCTTTGTATTTAATGGGTCCTTCACTTAGGTAAAAAATGTATTTACGTTGCTTTCTTACTCCCATCTTTCCGTTCCGCCATGCCGTTTATTTGCCCGGGCGTGTCCTCCTCCAGTTCGGCGTATGCCTCCAGTAGGGCCTTCTGCTCCTTGCTTAGCTTCTTTGGCACCTCAATTTTGATGTGGACATAGTGATCGCCGTGTCCGTGGGCATTCACACGCTTTAATCCCTTGCTGCGCAATGCAATCTTCCGATGCGATGAGGTGCCTGGCTCAATGTTGAGCCACTGGTCTTCGTAGACTCCTTGGACACGCACTGTACCCCCCAACACCGCTTGTGAGAGGGAGATTGGTGTTTCCGTATGTACATCGGCGCCTTCACGTCGGAAGTAGTCACTGCGCTCAACGCGGAACGTGACAAACAGCTCCTTGGTGCCCACCTGCATTCGCACTGTTTGTCCATTTTCGATGCCTGCCGGCACTGGGACGGTTACCTTGCGCCGCTGCACAGTCTTGCCCTTGCCCTCGCACTCTGCACATGGATATTTAATGTACTGCCGCGTGCCTTGGCAGTAGCGACACGTGGAACGCATCACAAAGGGACCCGTCGAGACGGTCTCAAAGCCACTGCCATTGCAATACTGGCATCGTCCGGGCTTTGTGCCCGGTTCGCACTTGGAGCCAGAACATTTGGGGCACTGATCAACGACATTTACATTCACATCCTTGTTGATGCCGCGCGCTGCCTGTGCAAAGGTCAGGTCCATGACAAGCTCTTGCGCCTGACCAAACCCGAACTTGGAATCTGCAAAGTCATCAAAGCTATTGCTTCGGAAGTTACCCTCACCGAATATCTTGCGGAAGAGCTCCTCCGGATCGATGGTCGAGCGGAAATTCCAGCTCTGTGAGAAGCCCTCCGGTCCAAAGGGACCACCTCCAAACCCACCGCCACCGCCGCCCTGTCGATTCATATGTTCGGCCGTCTGGCCATAAGTGTCATATTCTCGTCGCTTCTGCTCATCACTCAACACTTCGTAAGCCTCACTGACTTCCTGGAACTTTTTTTGTGCATCAGCATCCTTGTTTGTATCCGGATGATATTTCTTAGCTAACTGGTAGTAGGCCTTCTTAATGTCCTTGGCACTTGAATTTTTCGCTACGCCCAGCGTTGTATAGTAATCCTTTGCCAGCAGACGACTAGAGCTGTAGATGCCTCGATGCTGTTGCTGCTGCACTTGCTGTGTTTGTGGCCCACACTGTTGCCAGGCGGTAGCGGTCGCAGACTTTGGTTTCCATTTTGTTGGCCTAACTGAAAGCAGCGCGCTGCTTAATTTAATGGCGTTGTACTGTCGACAGCAAGCCTTAAGAGGCAGTTGGCGCAAAACACATAAATTTTTACACGAAATCATTTTGTCCATTAACTGTTGTAACTTCTATAATCTCCTCTCTATTTGGCAGGCAGCTCCTAACAACATGCCGTAATAACCTCCATGCTGCCTTCATATAAAAAATATTCTCTCTCTCTCTCGGTTTTTCACTTTGACATTTTGACAGTCACTGCGAAGCGTAAAAGTTCGTTCATTTGCTCTTAGTTCCATTCTAGTTAGCGCGGCAGCTGTGAACTTAACCCAATTATTTTGAAAATGGCAGATAAAATTATTCAAAAATAAATGAAATAGACTTCTGCTTGAATAAAATTGCACTTATCTCCCTAGAAATATATGCCCTAGACATATATATATATATAATTAAAGAAAGTGTAAAGGGTTAATTATTTTAAAGGTAATTTGAACTATGTCTGCAGTTAACAGCCGTTAAATTTGAATTACTGTTATCAATTCAGATTTCTATCTCTATCTATTACGCTCTATCTAATACGCTGCATGAGCTTTAACGTTGCTCCCTTTCTTGCTCTCGCTCTTATCTATTCACAATATGGCTTGTCATTGCAGGTGATACCGGTCCGTTGGTCTATCCCGCTGCCTTTGTTTATATTTACTCGGGCCTATATTATATAACATCCCACGGAAGCAATGTGCGTCTGGCCCAGTACATATTTGCCGGCATCTACTTGCTGCAAATGTGCCTTGTGCTCCGTCTCTATGCCAAAAGCCGCAAGGTGCCGCCGTATGTCCTCGTCTTGAGTGCCTTCACCTCGTACCGCATCCACTCGATATATGTGCTGAGGCTCTTTAATGATCCCGTGGCCATTCTGCTGTTATATGCGGCGCTTAATCTGTTTGTGGATCGTCGCTGGACTCTGGGCAGCATCTGCTTCAGTTTGGCCGTTGGTGTTAAGATGAATATCTTGCTATTCGCTCCTGCCCTGTTGATGTTCTACTTGGCTAATCTGGGCTTTGTCAAGACTGCGTTGCAGTTATCCATTTGCGCTGGAATACAACTTCTACTGGGTGCCCCCTTCTTGCTCACCCACCCAGTGGAATACTTGCGCGGTAGCTTCGACCTGGGTCGCATCTTTGAGCACAAATGGACTGTCAACTATAGGTTCCTCGATAGAGAGTTCTTTGAGCAACGAGAGTTCCATCTGTGTCTGTTGGGGCTCCATTTGATGCTGCTCTTGTGTTTTGCGAAACCCACCTGGACTTTCTTTAAGAGCTACGTGCGACTGCGTCAGATCCAGCAGCAGATGCAACCGCAAATAGCGCGTAAGAATCGCGAACTAGATGCACAGAAGAAGACCAAGAAATTGCCTAAAGAGCTGGTAGATAGGTCGAATCAAGTGGATGAGCAGTTAAGCAGTGATCAAAAGTCCTTCCTCAAGTCATTCGAGAAGGGTCTGCAACAGTCAACGGGTCGCAAGCCAACACCAGCCGTCCAGCCACAGCCGGAACGTTATGGCATCCACTTCGACCAATGCACCCAGCTGGCACTGCTCCCCTTCTTCCTGTGCAACTTCATCGGCGTCGCCTGCGCCCGCTCGCTACACTATCAGTTCTACGTCTGGTACTTCCACTCTCTGCCCTATCTGGTGTGGTCCACGTCGTATTCCCTAGGCGTACGCTACCTCATACTGGGCATCATTGAGTACTGCTGGAACACCTATCCCAGCTCCACTGCCTCCAGCATAGCCCTCCACATGTGCCATCTCGTACTGCTTGTGGGCGTGGCACGCCAAGTCTTCCATACGATGCGTCTGAATGCCACGGTGAAGCAGCAGCAAAATGAACAGAAGAAACTCGAGTAGTGTTCCTCCCGTTGCAGCTGCATTTTAAGATTAGATAAAAAAATCAACACAAAATTTTTCTTTTCAAATCAAAATTCAAAATTAATTAAAGGTTTATTTATAGAAAAAAGATCTTGTGATATATACTTGTATATATATAAAATTAAATTTTGAAATCAAATTAATCATTTCTTTATAGATATATATATATATATTCTGATAATATCTTTTGAAGAGACACAACCATTACTTGTACTACAGCTAACCCATATTATAATAGCCATATCTTTTCGTTATTATTATTAGATATAAGAATATACATTTTATACTCCAGTTTATTTATCCGATAAACCTGATAGATTGGAAGGCTACGCTGAGGGCGTAGTTCCGGGAAAGTCTAGAATTCTAAAATCTTTCTAACACAAAATTCAGTTATTATTGTCATTATTGGTATTGGTATTGACCCAGCCAAAGAGCACATGTATGTCAGGAGAACTTAAAGATACAGATATATAGTATATATATAGGATATAGTTATTGTATTTAGCTGTACAGAAATGGAAAACTTAGCCTAGGAAACTTAACCAGACGTGGACATACTCGTGTTAGGGTAACTTATCCTCTCCACGGGGGAAAAAAAACAACTGATGGCTTATGGACTACATTAAAAGGATTTATGGTACGTCTAGATAAAACTAGTTATGGTATGGGGTGTTGGGCAGGAGTTGGACAGCATCGGGATCTGCGGCTGCATGTCAGTCGCTTCCCACAGCCGTTGTGGGTGTGCGCAGCGTTAACGCTGACGTTGCTGCTACCATTGCCGCTGGCGTTGCACTTGGCGGTGACATGGCAGCCAGTTCCAAGTCTTCAAGCTGGTTGGTGGGATCCTCGTTGGGATCGCTGCCATTGCTACTGCTGCTGTTGCGTTGCACGCTAAAAAACGGAGCAGCGTCGTCTCACTGTTCCGCCGGCTTGAGGTGGGCGTACGCAGAAGAGCTCCGCCGCTGTCGTTGTGTGATATGCGTCGCCTTGGGGTGGCCTGTAATCTTGGACTGCATTCGGAGTTGCGCAGGGTTTGTAGACGTGGCGAGGCTAGCACATCTGGCGCCTCCTCCGTACTCATCTTCTCGGAGAACGTTATCGTCGTACGACTACTAGACATGAGCTTCTGTTTGCGTATTTTGGTCAGCCAGTCCACCTTTTCTTTGGCTTTTCTCTTGGGGGACATGATGCTCAGGTGCGGCGCCTCGCCATCCAGCACGTAGTTCGGTAGGTTGGAGGTGGGCGAGTAGATGAGCGAGGAGAGCGGGAGCGTGGGTGGCGAGCTGGTGGAGGCGATGTTCGCTGCGGCGTTGGCTGCGACTGCAGACGCCGCGGCTTGTGCCGATGTTGTGGGTGGGGAGGTGTACGGAATGTGGTTTAAATGATGCTCACTGAGTGGCGATGGCTGCTGGCATTTGGTGGGCACGCTGCAGGGCAACTGTGCAATGTCCTCGACGCTGTTTTCCTGGTTGCAGGCGGGCATAGGAGAGTCCTCCTCACCGATGACGGACAACTGATGCTGCTGACTGCTGCTGGTTGCGGGTCCAAATAGCCGGCGTCCTCTGGACTCCAGTGGCTTCGTGCGTTTCTGCAGCGGCTGCTCCACGTTTGCATCGCTGCTTGATGCGCCCAGCATATCCAGAAAGGAACGCTTTGTCGCTATCTTCTCTACGGAGCTGGGCGTGCGTTCATTCTGATCCATGAGACGTTTCAGTGAGCGCGGCGTGGACTCCAAGTCCCTCAGGTTGTACTTGTGCTGTGAGCCCTTTGACGGCTTATCAAATTGACGCACATAGCTGGCCTGGCCACGGAACTGTTCCGCAACCTCGGCAGGTGTCAACGTGTCCGGTTCGGGTCCGATACGCCAAATCTTGTGTCTTGCATCATCGCTGCACGTCACAATCGGACGATCGTGCGTGGCGCCCCAAGCCACACAGGTGACCTCCACTGTATGCCCAGACAGCGCCACTAGCGGCTCAGCCGCGTGATCCAAGTTCCAGATATAGGCACGTTCATCACTGCTGCCACTTAGTAGGTACTTTCCATCCGGACTCAGACAGCTTTTTATGTAGAAAGTGGAATTCAGTAAACCCTTGTAGGCAGCCAGCGGCTTGGGCGCATAGGATACCAGGTTGTAGCTGTAGATGGTATTGTCCATGCAGTTGGCATACAAACGGGTGCCGGAGGCATCCACAATCAGATTGGTAAAGCCTTTGAACGTTGAACGACCGGCATAAGGCAGACTGTGACGTGGCAGTGGTTCCTTCTTGTAAGCGGTGTAATTCCGTCTCAGATCCCACACTTTTATGACGCCATCCCCAGCACCGCAAGAGATGAGTGTATCGTTGTCCTGGAAGGCTAAGCCTGTGATGCTGGTGGATGTGTTGCTGCCTCCGGACATTTTTGGCGTGCTTGTGCGCTGCTTGCGCTGTGACTGAGGTGTGCCTGGGCCACCTGTGTGGCCACTGTAGATACAGTTGTCCACGCGGGAGGTCAGATCCATATTAAGATTGGCCCGTATGTCCCAGATGAGTATGGCTCCATCGCGGCCGCCCGTCGCAAAGACTGCTGGATCTGTGCGTTTGAAGGCGGCTGTTTTAACGGATCGTGTGTGTCCGACGTAGGAGTTGAGACCGCGTATGCCAGAGTTGGCGACCTCCCACAGGCGGGCTGTATGATCGCCCGAGGCGGACACAAATCGCATCTGCCCAGGCGCCCATTCCAGATCAAAGACAGCATTCAAATGGCAATGTGGTGCGCTTAATGACTGTTCCTCCGGTTCCTGGTTACGTAGTGTGGTATCCTGCAGCGCAATCTTGCCATCCTCATTGGCAATGGCCAGTATGTGCCTGTAGCCATCACAGTTGGCAAACTTGGCCGAGAATATGGGCGGCTCTGGGTTATAGTCTGGACAGAAGTTGGTTGGTTCTATGCCACGCCAGCTGTCCTGTCTGGATACGCATAGGCGCCGCAACGCAAAGTCATACGTGTGATCAGAAGCTAAGGGAACGGTGGAGGTGGAAGGAGAGGGAAGAACACAAAAATACAAACAAATTAGTGCCAAATGTTTGCTTTGTTTACGTTCTAGTTTCTCTTGCGCTATTTTCGCAAACGCAGCAAATTTTAGATTTTTGGGAATATAAAGTCGTTGTACTCTGAAGTGGATCTACTACGTCAACTCCAAGTGTATAGTCATCCACGTAATATATGCATTAAAATAATTTTGGCGCTCGAATTACCCGCCTAAGGAGCGGTTCGAGCGCCAAAATTTTATCAATCTCCCGCGCTACACACTCTACTTACCAAGTCCGAGTTCTCTACAACGCAATTTGTTGTATATGTTCATTTTTAATACTTTTGGCTTAATTTCTTTCTATTCAGTCGCGACTTTTACTATTTTATTTGGTATTAAAGCTATTTAACTATGATTGCGCGCAGTTAACACATATTTTCTTTTCTGGACGACGCAGCTGGATTTGGATTTGATGCACAACACTATCTACTATCGACTATCGAAAACGTTGCGACGATACACATTGAGTGTATCGAACAAAACATTCGATGTACGATATATTTGTTGTTCTGATAATAAAAAAGTTCTTGATTTTATAAACATTAAAAATAACGCTTAAATATATAAAAGAAGACACATTTTTTGAATTAAATAACATTGTGAAAAGCATGGTGCATTTTACATCGATAAATGTTAAACAACAGCTGTGTACTCTTGTGGTTCTGTAATGGCTCTGTTAGCAATATGTAAGCGACAGTACCTAGCAGCTGTTAATTCAAATTTGAGTTTTCTTTTACCCTTTTCTTACTAACAGCCAACCAATAGGACACATTTAGTTTTATGTATATAACTAATTTATAGTTTTAAAAATGATTACACTATCAAAATCAATCAAATAAATTGATCAATTTTGAAAATAGAAGTAGCGGCAGTTACTTCATGAATTAACAAGTACTTGATGTTAGCTAACAGCGCAGCCGAATGTAAAGCATGGTAAATAAATGTTAGTGTAGTCGTTCGTGTGCGTCGGTAAAAACACCACTAAGCTGGCGAAAATAGTTAATTTTTGTTTATTTCCACCGAAAAGTCGGGGGCGTCGGTTGGTTCAGACAGTACTGTTTAGTTTCGGTTGTGCTTAGAAGTGAAAGTGATTGTATACCAATATAAAATAATATAAAAAGCACGTGACTTAAGCTTGCGTATAAAAATATATATGTACATCTATCAGTGAACGCGAGTTTTGTATTTTGTGTAGCGCTAACACGACCATCGGGTGTGCGCTTATCACGCTAACTTTTTCCATCAATGCAGACTGCGCCGGCAATGCATTGGTGAGTAACATCGCCATACAGCCCAACCCAGCATCAATAAAGGTAAATGCAAAAACGATGCTAACTGACAACACACATCATTGAAAATGCTCGTAGTCGGCGCCTTTTGTTAAGCGCCACTTAAGTCGCATATTGTGAATAACCGAGCGCAATCACTACTTGCATACAAAACCATTTGGCCGCACAGTCTGACTATCCGTCTGTCTATCCGTCTCGCAGTCCGACCGTTAGTTTCTATGTCTATTCATTAAAAGCGTTCGCCTTGTACATTTGCTACTTTGGCCGTTCGCCATAAATTCAACCCAAAGGTGAAGAAGGCATTCACATGTACGTATCTACGTACACTCAAGTGCAAAAGTAGGCGAACATAAAAGGCTAAAAAACAGATTTACGAACTGTAACAGTCTCTGCAAAAAAAAAACTAAAGCTTGAAATTTATAGATCGCTTTCCATTTCTATGCAGTTTGTGCATTTCATTAGCTTAAAGCCACACATAAAATTTGGTGCACCAAAAGCAAATTAATTTCCGGAAGTGATTGCAGTGTGCGCCAACTGCTGACGCTGACTGTTCACATGATTGTACAACAGCCACAAGGCGGCGTTAGTTGAGAGGAGCCACTGTAAACATTTGTTTATCCGCATTCAAAGAATTTGAACATTGTTTTTATTGCTCAGCTGAATCCGTTGTATATATGTACATACATGTATTTAACAGATTAATTTTATCTAAATATTTATTCGAAATTGGAAATTTAAAGTGATTTTTGTTCAGATTTTCACAAGTATTCTCCGAGGCGCGAACACAAAATGATAAATATTTACCTTTCATTACATTTCATGCAACTTCTCGTGACTGAGTTTTGTGTGTTTGTTTAACTATTATTATTTTATGTAATGTAAACAGTTTTAATTGCTCAACAGATCGATGCAAGTGGACACTAACCAACCAAACAATGTAAAACATGATTTAAACTTCTGGAGATACAAAACAATAGAATAGAAGAGAAAGAGAAAGGTCATCAGACTGGAGGCCTCACTGACTCTGAAGCGCATTTTTGCACGCAAAATAGCCTACAAATCGAACTCGAGTTCTACTTTAGCGGCCATGCGAACTAAACATCTGATCCTAATACTCATCGGGGTGATAATCACAACGATCGTATTCATCGTCTTTGGACCCGCCGGGGAACCGAACGAATCCTTCAAGCATATCGTCGTCCAAACTCATCAACAGTTCAAAGAGTTTCAGGTGAGTCACCTCTCAGGTAACAACTACATGTTAAATCCAAATATAAGTTTAACTACGAGCGGACTTAGATCAAAGTTAAGTCTTACCCTATTCCTATATATCTTTGGCTGACTGTATAATAAGCCAACACATGAAATATTATTTGTACGCACTGTAGCCCAAAAACGATTTGATAACATCGTGATAACATTTCACTCTCTTATCAATAGCCCACTACAAGTGCTCCGGCGTACGTGATAGCTTCCCTCTTCTGGGTCTTTCTCTGTGTCTGATTCCCGCTCTCAATGTCCGACAAATACTTTCAGTTTCATTTAATTTATAAGAATTTCACTCTCAATCAGATGTGGTTCAGTGGCCTTTCAATTTTGAATGGTAAACGAATTTATTGCGAAATATCAACTGATTGTACACTGAGAGAAAAGTCACATCACTTGATTAAACGATGATATCAGTGGAAAAACCCAAACATTTCGTAGTATTACAGATAATTCCAACTATTTCCATTGCGAAAGTCTCTTCTTGAATGTGTCACATTCAGAGTTTCCTAATCTTATCTATAGAAATAGATACTACAGCCCTAAAATTCTACTTTTTGGGATATAGTAAAGGTTCTCATTGTTTCGATAAACAGTTTTTCTTAACGTGTTTTTTTATATTATTTTACTACAAACGATAAATAAACCTAATCTATACGAACTGATAAGAACTAGAGCTACAATCTAAACTGATTGATCCACAGCTGCTATATATATATATATTATATATCATAATATATAATCATATGGAATATGCTCAAATCTAATCGAACTGGACATGGTAACCGTTTACAAGGAGCTTGGATGAGTCATTTCATTAGTTTAATATCTTTCTCATCAAATCCAATTGGAAAGTGTGGAAAATGTTGGCTTTAAGTAGAATTTAAATTTGTATATACATTTTTTTTGGCAAACGCTGGAAAAACGCTTTCACAGTACAAGTGCTGCCAGCTGGCAACAAGATTCAGCTATTACGAGTGTGTCCTTGAACTGGTGGTCGTAGTGCCAAAGGGTCCTGGCTGCCTGTCCGGTTGCCAGGCGCACAAAAAGGGTCTGCAAATGAACCCATTGAACTATGGACAGTCGCTAATAGCTCGAAATATCAATGGCAGCGACATTTGGTCTTACTTTCCGCTTATGAGAGGCTTTTAGCTAAATGGAAATGTTTCTTCTCCACCTGAAGAGCGACAGAGAGAGAGAGAGAGAGAGAAGGAGAGTGAGAGCCAGAACTGGGCAGGGCTACTGTCCGGCAAAGCAAACAAGTAAATGACCCAAAAGATATCATCATTTGGCGTGCCTGCCAATGTCCTTCTGTCTAAATGTCCAACTGTCCAACTGTCCGGCTGTCCGTCTATCATCATTTGAATGGACGCTCACGCATTCCTCAAGTTATTAGGCTCTGGCAGGAATCAGGGAGTCGCCGCCTTCTCTTATTTTCAGCTTTTCCGCTTGTTTACATGCAAAATTTCATATGAAATTCCTCTGGGTGTGGGATGTGGGAGTGTGTGTGGACACGTTAGATACACAAAACTGAACAATCTGACATACTTACCATACACTATAGCTTCTTTTAAACATGTCTGTGTGTAGTTTATGATTCAGTTAGCGGCTTCCCACGATGCGGTTTTGTTTACTTTCATTTTGTATATGACCAAAACGTTTACTGTTTACTTTAATTAGATTGCGGCAGGCACTTTCCACCCACGATCCACCAGTAAACGGCAGCGGTTACTCCTCCATGCTTCATCCTCCGGTGTGCATATTAAATTTCCGGTTTTCTGCGGCCTCAGCTACGGCTGCAGCTGCGGCTCCGGGTCCAATTTCGAATCCGTTTCAAATAACGCAAAATCAAATTGCGGAAAGGCTTAACTACTTTGCATAAACTTATCAAATATTTATGAAACTTATCTGCACTATATACAGCGCTTATCTGCTATATATCTTATATCTGATAAATATATATATTTATCTAGATAATGATAATAGCTACAATGATTGCTTTTTATCTGCGGCTGGATCAGAGACTTTTACTTTCATTTCTAAAGAGCAGACATATGTATAGTATATATGCCAAAGGTAAAGAACTGAGTTTAAGTACGATTTTGATATGGAATAGGTATATAAGTTGTGACTTATAGTCAAAGAATTTAAGCGCTCTTTGTTTCTCCACATTTGTTTGGCTTTAATGGAGCGTTTGCAGTGTTTTCCTTTGTTGCCATTTGGTAAACAGCTTCGCTTGTTTATAGACAGACTTACATATATACATATGTATATATATACATACTTATATATAATACGTATATAGACAGTCAGCTGATAAACTAGTTCTCACAATCGGAAACCAAAAGCCACACTCAACAGAGATCGCATTGTTGCAGTCGATCAAAGTTCCCAGTTAACTAAGTTATAACAGGTTATGCCAAGGTGAGTCATAGCCATAGCTCCTATTACAGTTACGCATGATCTCTACACAGAGATGTAAACAGGTGTAACAATATAAATATCTCAAACTGCTCCGGCAATTGCGACGTATTCAATAGCTACTGAAGCAGCTCAGAGATGAGGCGGAGGAGCAGCAGGTTCTGTGCTCTGTGTGTGGGTGTTTCTAATACCTTCAAGTACATGTCGTAAGCTGCTCACGCATCCATCATAATGATGATGATGATGATGATGATGATGATGATGTGGCCCATAGACGTTGATCATCTTCCGTTGCAGCTTGAAGTGACGTCAAGTGTTTTGTAGCCACGGGTTGTCCCCTTTCGAGAACTTTTCACAGCGCAAATAAATAATAAAAATTCATATTCGTATGCGAAAGCCATATATATATTGTATACAGTATACAGTATATGCCACTTATATCCAAGTTCCCACCAGGCCTGTTGTTTACAAACTATTAATATATATGTATATATATACAGAAGCGTATAGAAATCTATGTAAATACTCGTACATATGAATTAAAGCGAAACCGTTTCAAATTATAGTTCAGAATTTTTAAACACTCTCCAATTATAAATCCGACATGGGAACAGCACAGGTGCTCCGAAAATTATATATAAACATACATCTGGTATATGGAAATTAGAAATTTTAAAGCTATACTCTATGACTTTCAGGTCTTGTTATCAATCCGATAAGATCGTGTATATATCTTCATATAGGTCAGGCTTTATTATAATTATAACGATAGTTGCAGCTTATCTTTATGGAAACTAATAACCCTAATCTAATTTAATTGATTGCCAGACGTATAGCCATACCATATACCATATACCATATATATTTGTACGCACATATGGCACTGCACAGGCACTTAATGTCGTCTCTCGTCTGGCCTGACCCCTAACCCCTGACCGCAACTTACATCAATTAATTGGATAGTAGCACCCTCTGATGTGTGTGTCATACTATATACATATATATATCCGTATAGTACAGTTACCACGCTCGATATTCTTTAATTATTGAGTATAGTTTTCAACGAGCCACCGAGTAATCGAGCTACTTAATGACCACATCGAGTCCTTAGCCAGAGCTCCTGGCCTGTCAAAAACGCCCATTGAAAGTGTTCAAATTGGCAAAACGAGTCCCGTATATTATGGTATGTCATACTTATATGGTAGTTAGATATAATAATGATTACCATGTCCGGACGAAAATTGCATTTCATGCTGACAGCTCGGAATACCCCAGAGCCCAGAGGGTTGACAATGCACTCGAATGTCCTTTTGATTGGCTTTTAAGCTCGGTAACGGCCGATATGCAACTTTATAACTGTCGCTCATTATTTGTGAGGAAAATTGAAGAAAATAAGACAAATTATCCCATCTCATCTCATAGATTTGAAGTGGCGTAGAGTTTGCATGCAAGGATTACGTGTGTGTCCTTCCGAAAAGCCAAATGGCAACTCGTTGTTTAAATATTTAAATTGTTGGCGTAATCAGAGAATTGTTACTTTTTACTTATTGTTTTGTTTGTATCTGTATGTGTGTGTGTGTGTGTGTACACAGCGAGTGTTGTGTGTGTAATGGCGCCTGCCCAACGTTGTTGCGCCATTAGCCACATGCGACCATTTGGAGTCACGCGCCACCAGGACAAACTCGAATCCCTATTAAAATTGTTGCTCACGTGCAGCTCCCGAGCCGACTTTAAGGCGCTATTCAAATACATGTAAATGTGTGTGTGTTTACATGTGTGTGTGTTTGTTAACTGGCTCCAGGCTGGATTGGAAATGGATGAAATGGCCTCGCTGTGCATGCCTTTATTTGCGAGGACATCGCAAAGGAATGTGACCCGAACCGGACAACACGACGAGCTTAGCCTGAATAATTCATTTAAATATATTTAAGATTTTGCTTAATGGATTCCTGAATATCATATGAATATCTATAACGGATTGGGTCTAGAACCTAACGCCATTAACAAACTCCTGATAGCTAATTCGTCCATCGTTGTCCGCATCGATTTCCTTCATCATATCGTTGAACTCCTCCTCGGTGCATCTTTCGCCCAGGTTGAACATGACATTACGCAGATCCACGGGTGATATGAAGCCATCCTCATCGCGATCGAATAGCTTGAAGGCGGCCATCAGGGACTCGTCCTTGGTCAGCCCCTCTATGCGCTTCACTATCATCATCTGAAACTCCATGAAGTCGATCTCTCCATCTCCATCCTGATCTATTTCATCGATCATATCGTATAGCTCCGCCTCGGTGGGACACTGTCCCAAGGTACGCAACGCCGTGCCCATCTGCTTGCCGGTGATCTTTCCCGTGCCATGTGGATCGAATACGTTGAAGGCATCGCGTATCTCCTGCAACTGATCCTCGTTTAAGCCATGCTCCATGTTCCTTTATATCAGAAATTTCCTAAAAATATTTATAGATTTTAGTGTGCTGCTGTTGTGATCCGTATCCGACTGGATTGAGTGCTTCAATGCTTAGAGATTCATTTGGATTGAGATGTATTCCCTTCAGTTATATCAAAGCACACTAGATGCTGCTCTTTTGTATAGGAGAAGATGGCAGGGAAAGTCTCCCTACATCTACTTCCTCCCGGAGGAAACCCTATGACCCCTTTCATCCCCAACACGAAGCAAAGATTATCGATAGATTCTGTTTAGTGTCCTTGTTTATTTGATTATGTTAATGGATATTTCTAAAGGTCGGTTTCTCAATATTCGGTTACAATGCATCTCCGGCACACGAGGATGCGGACAGTATATATAAAAGTATATTAAGAAAGCGGCCCACAAAAATACCTATTTGGGGGCCAACGTTACACTTGAAGAATTTGGGATTAGTTTGAATGGAAGTATTGGAAGGAGGAGGAACTATTTTGAAGTCATCATGATAGCGAACTCATCGAACGTAAGGACTCCATCCTGATCGAGATCTGCCTCACGGATCATTTCATCTATGTCTTCGTCGGATATCTTGAGACCCAACGATATATAAATTGTGCGTAGTTCACCTATTGATATGAAACCATTGTTATCCTTGTCGAAGATTCTAAACGCTTCCTTCAGTTCATCTGGGTGGTCAGTGTCGCACAGCTTGCGGACCAGCATGCCGGCAAATTCCTGAAACTCGAGCGTTCCATTGCCATCGGTGTCCACCTCATTGATCATGTCCTGCACCTCCTGCTCTGACGGCCCACCACCCAAGGCGCGCAATGTAGCGCCTAGTTCTTTATAGGTGACACTATTATCTCCGTCCTTGTTAATAACGTCGTACAGCTCCTGAAATATGAACAGAACTTCATTTGAAAGCTCCTCCATTCTCCAACGCTCCCCTTAAGGTTTTTTTTCTGCTTTTCTTTGAATTGTATCTATATTTTTTTTGATGTTTGTTTTTTTTTGTACTCTGTTTGTTTTTTTTTTTTTAATTTTATGTCATTTTTTTGTGTTCTTTACTCTTTGAGTATTTAAATAATAATGTGGAAAACTCCATAAAAGAAAATTCATAAGAGCTTCTCTGACATTTAAAACATTTCCTACTAAGAGCGAAAGTAGTTTCCAGTTTTCAAATGAAAAGCTTTCAACAAAGAAAATCATAACTTTCCTATAATCTAATTAAAACTACAATCAATGAATGAGGTTTCTTTCCGGAAAGGGAAGCTGCACTGCAGCCACTCAGCGCAGAGAAATCTTATTACTTTATGTGTTTATAGTTCACCTTATCGTATGTAATTACATTTTCTACAGTTTGTTTTCTGGACCCGCATTGGGTTGCCCATTGCTGAGTAATTCCAGTGGCAAACCGCAAGATTTGGATTTCGGTTAAACGATTATAAGTTTCAATCAAGTTGCGAGTTGGAGCAATTCAGCAATTCACATTTGGTATTGACAGGGATCTAGGTCCTTGACATACCGTTGTCTGTGTGGGTGGCAGAGCTAATGGAATGGGTTGGGGGGGATGTCAAGCAGCTGTCATGCAATTTGTGGCAACGACATTCGTCGAGGCACTTTTGGGGGCATATCCAATCTGCTTGGAAGCATAGAAACGACATCCGACATGCCCCTTTTACTTGCAACACGAAAACCATTGTAGTATTTCATTGTAAACAGCAGTTTAGTAGGTCCATTGGGAGTAATTTGTTCCTTGGATGTGGATGTGGTTGTGTATACCCCAAGGATTGTTTTTGTGACCCGTCGGTTCTGTTGGTAAACAGAGCTCGCAAATAAAAAGATTTGTGGCATATGCTACCCGAAAGCTAATACCCATACTAGATGGTTATTATAGAGGTTCCGACCCGGACATGTTTGTGCCTGCCTGTTGATGGACAGAGTCCTACTAAACTATTGATTGATAACCAACTGGGCATTCTTAAGTTTACAACTTGACACGCAACTTTCCAATCTGAGACTCAGTTTAAATATTAATATAACAAACAGGTGTCCATGGAGCTCGTTAAAAGTCATTATAACTGAGGAATGTTAAAAGGTTTGGCGTGAGGATTGGACAGAGCTGCTCGCACGCTCGTGTTGGCCTAAGGATCAACATGCAGTATCCTTTATCCATTAAGTATCTATACATATGTGAGCAGCAGTTTCTCTTTACTTAGAATAGCTGCATATCTTCTTCCTGTTTCTTGATTCTACGTAGTCCCCTAAAGATTCCATTTACTAACCTAGTTTTCACTTTCTACTTACAGGAGAACTTGCGAGTTGGCTTGGAACGCAAGAAGCTCGAGCTAGATCCAAAATATCTGCTGCTGCTGGGATTCACTTCGCCGAACAGCAAGGATGATGCCTCACAGCAGCCACAGCATCCGTCGCAGCAGCTAACAGACACTCCCGCCACGTCAAAGGGCGGCGCGACGCATGAGCAGAATGATGGGCGTCCGGTGCGTACAGAGGATGCCGACCAGCAGCTGGAGCAACACCTACAGCAGAAGAGCCCGCGGAAACGTATAACAACACCATATAATGGTACTAAGACGAACTTCACCATAGTTACCTATGTGCAGGAGGGGCAGGTAGCGTCGGCCATACTATTGGCCCAGAACATTGCGGCCAAGTTGCCCAGCGAATACTTGCTCATCTATGACTTGGGTGTGTCAGAGGATCAGCTGCGCGCACTGAATGCCGCCTGCAACAACAGTCGATGCAGTGTGATCACCTACGATCTGTCCGAGTTTCCCTCGTTCGTTAATGATCAGCGGACGCGTGCATATCGCCCAATTGTGATAAAGGATGCTCTGATGCGGGCCAAGTCGGTGCTATTTGCCGAGAACTATATGCGGCTACGCGGTGGTTATCGAGAGCTGCAGGATCTGCAGAGCCGGGCTATGGTCGCCGGTGTCTTGGGCTGGAATACGCCGACAGCTGTCTCCTCGCGGACGCATCCAAAGATGTTCGATTATTTTGAGTCGGACGCCGAAGATTTTATATTCCTGCGTATGGTTGATCTCGATGCTGTCTTCTTTGTGGACACCCTCTTTGTCACGGAGAAGATTATGTTGCCTTGGCTCAAATGTGCCCTCACGTTGGAATGCATCGATCCAATTGGTAAGTGATTCCCCACACCCACACATACAGACACAAACTACGAGCAATGCATTGTCATTACTCGTAGGTCTTATATCCAGTTCTCCCTCCATCATTAAGTTACCCATTCCACGGATCAATCAAAATTACATTCATTACTTTTGCCAGCCAATTGGCTCACACACATACACATACACACACTATAACCCTAATGACCACCATTTGCAGCACATTTGACTGATGATAGGAGTAGTATCAGATAATTGGGGCCTTCTTAGTAATCCCGAGCCTGAGTCCGGCATAAGTTAGCTTTTAGGCATAAGAAAGCCCATCCGTCTTTGGGAATTACAGACTTGAACCTGTATGTTCATCAGTTATAGTTCCGATAGCAACAGGCAAACGATTCTATCGATTTATTGCAGCATATATCGAACTGCACTGCAACGAAGTATCGAGTTCACTGGAACTAAAGCTTGTTATTATCGATTGCTAATTACGCACGCGATAATCGATACTATCGAGAGTACATTTAACAGTTTTTCAATGAGTATTTTGAAATAAAAACAAATTTATTGATTTTTTCAATTACTTTTGTGCTCAAAGTTGTTTTAACATATCTCGTCATAGCGGCAGTTGCGCAATACCCTAAAGACTCCCATGATTGGCCCGAAGAAGAAGAACTTGATTATAACCCAAAACAGTTTTGGTACATCAGCATGAATATTGGTAGCTGCAAAGAAGTATTCCTTGGGTCCAACGTTGTAACCATGCTGACCACTTAGCATGAGATGCGTATCGTAGATGACATACCAGGCCTCAACAATGCAACTAAACACGGTTAGCAGACTGTACATCATACCCAATAGATAGGCCAATACCAAGAACACTCCGAAGACCACAAATATTATAAGGATGCCTATCAGATGGGTAAACTTTAGTCTCTGTTGTTTTGTGTATAACACAAGGATCATAAGCTCCGTAATCACGATCAGTGGATAGACATGCAACTGTAAAGTAGATAAGATCAGCTTAATATATAATATACTACCTATAGCCTTAAGATACACACCCAACGTGTGTGACCGAAACTGGTTATGTGCAAACTGGAGCTAATTGAGGTTGTTAAACATGTCAGCAGGTAAACGATAAAGTTATATGGAGCTGATCGTCGCCAGTCGCGCCATATATAAAGCCAAGTGTAGATGATCATCAAAACTCCCCAAAATACGCGACGTATCAGCACAACATGGGGAAAGGGGAACAATAGGCACAGCTCTACGCCGGGTATAGCTAAAGCAATCTCAAACTGAAACAGCAGATAAATACAGTAGATTATGGAATATATACTCCAGACTCTACGTACCATTAACAAAAAGTAGAAACGTCGAACTAATTTGCGCCGCACTTTAATGTTTGGTATATCAAATTCGTTAGATCTCCTTTGTTTTCCATCCGACAATAGTTCACACTGGATGCCTATATCCAGATCTCCTATTGGATTATAATTCATATTATTATACTCATATTATATACTCATAAAATTGTTAACACCTGATTTGGGCGTCAGTTGTGCAGTGTCCATATCTGATTCTCAACTAATTTGTGAATCATTAAAAGGGCTTAACCGTAGCGAATAAAGCTGTTATTATACATTTATGATAATTATATCTAATTTGATAATACGTATCTCTAAAAGATAGTATCTGATAACTAACGAATTGATAACTAAAAATCAATCGGAGTTAGCCGAGTTTACCAGGTTGGTTTTATGGGATTTGTAGCTGACTGCACAGATTGTAACTCATGTTATTAACTGCTGTTGGGATTAAACGATTCGTGTCCCATTTAACTATCCAACCCATACACAATATCAAGTTTATATATATACTGCTATTCTGTACTAATAACGAGTCTATTGCCTGTTTAGGTGCCCAATCGAACGGCTGTAAATTCAACAAGAAGCCGCTTTATCGATACTCTGGCTGTCATGGCTATGATGCATCGGCTTTCAACATTGTGCTGGGCCTGACGTGGCACCTGGACCATACCAAGTACTCGATGGCCAGCGATACCAGGGAGAATATGTTCTATAAGGAGACACCGGAGCAGGCGACCAAAATATTGGAGAGTAGACGACGGAACAGCAGCAACAATGATACATCGGATCATCCATTTACGGAGGACTGAGCAAATGCATCACCAGCATCTAAAGATACTGCAGATGCATTTGGTATAGTGTAACATTTTCTATATTTTGGTATTCAAAGACTCAGGAGCCGATGAATCAAAGCAAGCGATTTGCATACACTAAACTACACACGATTAGTTTTAGTTCTGTAGGAAAACGATTCAAGCACAATACAATATCATACTATATATATATATATTATATGGTGTCAATATAATATGTGCTATCCGGAGATATTTCATTGGGTCTTAGAGATAAACTAACCCCCAGACCAGAGCCGCATCGGGATCAGCTTCTATCCGCCGGTGTAAAATGCCCAAGTTACTTATTTGTGTTATTCTGAAGACTTGTGTACGAGTGTATCTATAACAGATATCCAATATATATATATTATATGTATTCGTATTTGTATAGTTGATGCTCCTTCTATACTTAAATATCATTTTGTAAATAGAGAAATAACTAAAAACTGAAAGAAAGAATGGAAGGAAGGAAAGGAAGGGAAGGAAGAAATGCATACTTCTTGTGATTGTATTTGATAGTTGCATAAACACACACACAAACACATATTCAAACACATATATATATTTATATAAAGAACTTAGCGTAATAATACATATATACGAGTATATAATAATATGTAGTTAATGTACTATAATAATAATAATAGAAAAGGAGCCAAAAACATTAGAATAATAAAGTAAAAAGTACAAGAACAATTAATTGAAACACGAGAAGCTTTTTTATTTGAGTTCGCTTTGTTCTTAGTATTATTTATATAATACTACAGTTAAGATTCGTTTGTGTGACATATAAATCGTGTAAATAATAATAATAGTAATAAAAACCAGTTTTTATTTCGTTTATAAAAACCATTTGATGGCCGCTTTGCTTAAATTAAATATTCGTAGTTCTATTTTGATTCATTTTTTGATTTGAGTCTTATTGTTGTTGTTCTTTTTGTTGGAATTAGTTGTAAATATGATTTTAAGCCCTGTATGAGTATACATATATATATAAACAATCAATAAATTCACATAGATACAGAGTATAAAGAACACACAATTATATAGTTCGATTCAAATACAGTTTTGTTATTGGTCAAGAGGCTGTTTACCTTCTAGCTAGACGTAAGACGTACACAAATATGCGTACTACATCCACATATAAAGTTAAAGCGGCGAATATATAGTCTTCCGGATTAAACTGATACTTGTGGTTACCACCAATAATCAGTTGAGTATCATAGATAAGTAGGAAACTGGCTAACAAGGCACCAACGCACGACACGGCCGTCTCACCAAAAGCATTACGTAAAAATGCACCCGCGAATCCGAGGATTATCACACAGACACAAACGGAGAGAAAAACACCACGCCAGGCCGTAAAATCAAATTTGGTTTGGACGGCAAATATGGACAGAGACAAAACCAGCACAGTGGTTATACCAACAGCCATTAGCACCACTTGTGCCTCGAGTGTGCTGGCGACAGCACCCAAGAGCAGCGACATGGTAGCCGTGAATAAAGCCAGGCACACGAAGTTAGTGGGAAAGGTTCTACGGGCCACTTCACAACAGGCCATCGATAGCATTACGACAAGATTAACGATCACAGCGACGTACACTACCGTGGGATTCTCCATGACAAAATACTTGGTTGGTTCGTGGAACATAAAAATAGCAATCACCCCACAGGTGAAGAGTAACTGCGTCTGTAAGTATAATTTAATAAATTAAAGAGATCAACTAATCCTTTTGAATCCGTCTGGACTCACCATAAGAATAAAATATACTTTACGAATAAAACCCTTGCGTATAGTTTGGTCATTGAAAACAATATTTTTAACCTCCAGAATGTTATCATGCATTCCAGAGCCGGCAACCACATATGAGGATGTATTGTGTATTATAATTTGTCCACTCTCCAGGAGTGGTGGACAATCCATGATATCCCTGCCAGAAACATTTGAATTGTTAAAATTGTTCATCGGCTTTGTCTCAGCGCAGTTTGGTGGAGCTGGCAGCGGAATGGGCGGATAGCGCTCTCCCTGGTAGACTTTTTCTGAAATTGAAGAACGTTGGTCACTTTCTGTATACATCTTCTACAATTTGAAGAACTCGTCGTATTTGCATTATTTATGGTTCTAGTGAATCAAATCTAGTTATGTATCAAGTAAACAAAGCGTCAATCCTAAGGGGTAAACCCATTGCGAATTTGTGCATACTTCACATTAACTTTAACTCATGCAGGCATAATATACATACATATACATATATATATATATATAAATGTATATGCATATTCTTATTTTTAAACGTAATGTAGATATGGAAAATCGAACACAATTAAAAATTCCAAAAAAAAATATTCTAAGCACTGGCGGTTATCCGGTGCTCTCTACATACATATATATATATGTATATATATACACACACACACACATTATATACAGGATTGGATATGTATACATTTATATACATGGATATGTATACATTTATATACATATATAAAGCAATTTAATAGCCAAACTCTCATATCTCCATAATTAATATTCTTTGGTTCTCATAACGACTTACTTGCAACAGAGCCTAAGTCTTCAGTTTCCATACGATTATACGACATTATTAATAATTAGTTTTATTGATAACCTTATAAATCTTTTAAACCAAATCGGCGTTCCGGCTGAAGAGAAAATAACATCCGCTCTTATCTGCTGCGTATTACTTTTGTTCTACACGGACATTTCGGCTCCAGCTTAAGAGATGTGAGTCTGCCGTGCTTTTTTCGAAGTCTAGATGCGAATTCTATGGAGCGGGTATAATACAACGTAACACATTAAGTATTTTCGAATTAAAACTCTAAAGTCCTATTAATTAGATTTAATCCCAGCGAATAAGTAGTTTTTTCATATATTTAAAACACCAATAGTTTATTTAACATATATATTTTATGTTTCAGTTCGTGTCTGATTCGTGCGAATTTTTCGAAAACTGCATTAAGTTCAGGTGTTGCCACAGCCATTAAATTCGCAACAAAGTTACCCAAGTTTTTGCAAAAAGCGCGCAAAAATTCGAATACGTAAAAGCTTCAACAGACAACGAAAGTGTAAGCTAAGTGCAACAATAAATTGTGGCGAAGTCAGTACAATTTGAGCCACAGTAAGTGGAACAAGTTTGATTTTCACGCAGCCAGAAAAAACGAGTTTTGGGTTGAAACTTTTAAGCCACGAGCTTAGCTTGGTCCAGTGTAAACGAAAAGTAAAAGTGAGGTGCAGTTGTGTATAACCAGCGATGATTGTAATTATGAAAATATTGATTATATTGCTGATTTTTGTGAGCGCTGAATATAATTTAATGATTAAAGTCAACGCATATGATCCAAATGATACCAAAATAGTTGAATGTTGCCTTCCACCTGCTGGCATGTTCGAGGCTTTTTATCCTCGTGAAGTGGAGGGCATACCAAACAGTGCTTCTCGCCCAGCGCACGGCCATGGCAGCTTCTTTAAGCATCGGAATCCAGCACTGGTGGATACAAAAAATGCAGCTGCTTATGGCTATCGCTTTGATGGAAAACGTCGATTCAACTTTGATTAGCTTATAAGGCCATCGAATGGATACTTAGAATATATTGTTCAGAAAATAAATAAATTACTAAACTAAACGTTCATCCAGCTTAAGTTTTAATTTCCGCGGTCAATGTTGTGGTGGTCGGTCGATAAGATCATATGCAGCACTGTTTTGTGAATGACATTTGGTTTGACAGCGAGCAAAGAAGAAGAACATATTTTTTTCGTCTAAAATATGTCTTTGAAACAAATTTCTTGAACGCAACAAAATTCAACATTTAAAATTTTAAATATCGTTGAAAACGCTCAAGGCCAGACCCAAATCACCCGCAAATCATGAACGTGCGAAGCTTTAGTATGCTGAAAATGCTCAAAAACTCATGGCGCACGTAAGAATCGTGTGTGTGTGTGGACTTGCGACACATAAAGACCCGGTAAAAATAATATAACCATTTCATTATTATTTAACTAGATTCCCACGGCGATTCGCCACAAAAGTAACGACAGTCGGTAACGATGAAATTGGCAGTGGTACCGGCATTGGTCAAATCACCGGTCGCGTGCGCAGCAAAGACGGTGGGCCACACAAGATAAATACGCCGTCTAAAGAAATAGTAACGCATCTGCCACCTTTGACTGAACCACTGTCCGATCTGCCGGAGGCCATTTATGCGGAGGCGTTGGCCGAGAGTGCGACCACAAAAGTTACAACACTGGTAAACGGACTGCGTATCGCTTCTGAACCACGTTACGGCCAATTCTGCACGGTGGGTTTGGTGCTGGACTCTGGACCACGCTATGAAGTAACATATCCCAGCGGCGTGTCGCATTTTCTTGAAAAACTTGCGTTCAATGTAAGTAATCCCGCTTAGGCAATTTCATGCTTAGTGTAACCAAAGCAATTTCCAAACCTTTGTCTGATTGTACGTAGATAAGAACTCAATAACTTATATTATATAACTTGCCTTTAATTCGCAGTCAACGGTAAATTTTCCTAACAAGGATGCAATACTTAAAGAGTTGGAGAAGAACGGTGGCATATGTGACTGCCAAAGTTCGCGTGATACCCTTATTTATGCGGCCAGCATTGACAGCCGTGCTCTTGAGTCTGTTACCCGCTTACTGGCTGATGTAACGTTGCGGCCCACGCTCAGTGAACAGGAAGTGAACTTGGCACGTCGTGCAGTTAGTTTTGAACTGGAGACGCTTGGAATGCGACCCGAACAGGAGCCAATTCTAATGGACATGATACATGCGGCTGCTTACAGGGACAACACACTGGGACTACCAAAATTATGTCCGACACACCACCTGGATAGCATTGATCGCAACGTCTTAATGAACTACTTAAAGTATCATCACTCGCCCGAGCGTATGGTCATTGCTGGTGTTGGCGTAAGTACGATTAAATAAATTGTAGTTATTCTCTTCTAATTTTCCCTTTACTAGGTGGATCACGATGAACTGGTGGAACATGTTAGAAACTACTTTGTTAAAGATGAAGCTATTTGGGTAAAGGAGAAGTTGTCAAACGAAGGACCCAAACAAGTGGATACGTCTGTAGCGCAATACACTGGGGGCCTAGTTAAAGTAAGACGCGACACATTTTATAACCTTTTCGATTCCATAATGTTGCTTCTATATTTAAATAGGAACATTGTGAAATTCCTATTTATGCGGCAGCTGGCCTACCTGAATTGGCGCATGTTGTGCTTGGTTTTGAGGGCTGCTCTCATCAAGATCCCGACTTTGTGCCTTTGTGTGTGTTGAATATTATGATGGGCGGCGGTGGTTCCTTCTCTGCCGGTGGACCTGGCAAAGGCATGTACTCGCGTCTGTACACGAAAGTGTTGAATCGTTTTCATTGGATGTACAGCGCTACGGCGTACAATCATGCTTATGTGGATACTGGTCTCTTCTGTATACACGGCAGTGCGCCACCTCAGCACCTGCGCGATATGGTTGAGGTACTTACACGTGAACTGATGAACATGGCTAGCGAGCCGACCCGTGAGGAGCTAATGCGCTCCAAAATTCAGTTGCAATCAATGCTGCTGATGAATCTGGAGTCGCGACCAGTTGTGTTCGAAGATGTGGGACGTCAAGTTCTGGTAACAGGCTATCGGAAACGCCCAGAACATTTCATCAGTGAGATTGGTAAGTAAATCTACATAAGCATAAATACTACTCAATATGAATAACACTGTGATTATCATCCCTACAGAAAAAGTAACCTCCGCCGATATACAGCGCGTGGCACAACGACTGCTTAACTCACCACCGTCGGTGGCTGCGCGCGGAGACATCGAGAACCTGCCCGAGATGTCACACATAACCAGCGCGTTCAACAGCACTGGGCGCTCGCTAGGACGCCGATTGTCGCTATTTAAGTAGCGCTAACCTTTCCGAATTGGGATGTTGTTGAATTCGTATTGCATTTTGTACACGAGGCACTCTAACCGAATTGGTTTTGTTTAAATTGAAAATCTTTCCTACAAAATTTAACTTGATCCTTCAGTTTTATTGTTGTCAATTGTTATTGCACGAACAAGATTTGGTAAAAGCGCTTTTTTTTGGAATGCTAACAATGTTCAATAAAATTGAGCTAAAGTACAACTTATTAATTTAATTAAGACGAGTCTTATAAGTAACGTAACTGCCATGCTTAGATAAATCCAGTTGTTTATCTTAGTTAATAATGTGTGTATCATATAAATCGAGACTTCCACGCTATGCGGTGGGAGCTGGAGCTTAGATCCTGTAGCTCTATGATAAAACGCACGAGAGTTGCCAGTGTCAGTAATTGGCTCAGGGACACTCGACCACTGCCAAAAGACATACAATGGAGCTTTTCTTGCAGCATGGACAGCATGCAATGTTAATCAAATCTTTTATATAAGCTTAATTAAATTTAACTGTTATTTTATGATTTACAAAATAAAATACAAAGACGTTTTATATGTATAGTAGTAGTTCTTGATAGTCACTTTTGAGAACGAGGATACGTTGAGATATAACCAGTTTTACTAAAAGGAAGAGTTTCTTTTAACCGTATAATTAAATCCGAATCAGCATAAAAATCCGAATCCTTTCGAGATCCTCCTCCAAAAGGTATAGTTACGAATATGATTTCCTTTTTTTGAAAATAATCTCCAACTCGGCTATATCCTTACAGATTTTAGGACATATGCATTACGATTCCAATGGCTTTGCGTATCGATTGACACTCAAGGACAATGGGTCTATCTAGCTCTATGCTCGCAGATTAATCAAGGACACACAGCGGTATGTCATATGGGTAACATTGTAGTCTTTATTAAATTTGATTTTCATCTATTTAGGAATTATATATTAAATGATTTATAAGGAAGATGTGGATGAATCGGATACAGGGGAAGTTGAACCTCGTTGTAGACGCTGTCGTTGGCTTTGCGGTCCGCCAGCATTGTCACTGTCGCTATCGCTACTGCTGCTGCTGCTCGTCCTTTGACTCCTTAAATTATGAAGAGGTGCTACAAAAAGAAGATTATAAATTGGGTTAAATATCATTAGAAGCATTGCGACACTTACAGAGGATGTTTTTGGGAGCTCCATCGTCGTCTTCGTCATCCTCTGGTAACTCATCGCTGGAGATATTCTCATGCATGCGATACTGTTTGGGCAGGTGAGATTCATCTTCTAAAAGTGCCGCATATTTGGGTCTCTTAGCCTTGTCCAGACCTAGCTTATCCCCATCCCCATCAATTTCACTTCCCGTTTGTTTCTTAATGCTCTTGGCAATAACGCGCTTCTGATGATCCAGCTGCGGGAACAGATCCCGTGAGTTCTCCAGCGCCTGTTTGGCCGCATTCATCTCCGCCTGTTGTATGGAGGAGCCACTGGCAGTGGCTAAACGCTTCGAGCGGAAATACACTGCCACTTTGTAGACACGGGTGTTTGTGGGTCCGCTGGCCTCCACCACCTTATAGTAGGGTATATCTGGCTCGCCGCCATCCATGGTTCGCAATGTGAGACAACATTGTTGCAGCTTCGACTTGGGATCGTTCCAGTCCTGGTTCATAATGAACAGCTGCAGGCGGGGGAACAGACAAACGTGGCAGAACTGCTCGCAGAACAATAGACCCTTGTCCACATACAAAGCACCCAGGAAGGCTTCGAGCAGATCAGCCCGATCTTTGGTTTTTAAGTCAGCCTTGGGATTGGCATAGACCGCAAATTTCGGCATGCCCAAATCATCACAGACCACCGCTTGCGTGCGGTTGTTGACTAGCGAGGAACGGAGCAGGGATAAGTGACCCTCATGATGCTCCGGGAAGTGGCGATACAAATACTCCGAGCATATAAGCTGCAGCACAGTATCTCCCAGAAACTCCAGACGTTGATTGGAGCCAAGCGTCAAATGCGTAAAACCAATGGAACGGTCCGTGAAAGCACGGGCAAGCAGACGTATATGCTTGAACTTAATGCCAACGGATTCCTCAAACTTGGTCAGATCTTTAAGTACCCGATATGAATCGATGCAGTTACGATCTCCCAGAGGTTCCTGCTCCTGCAACGGATGCTCGGGTAGATTCTTCCAAATGTTAAGTAACTTATCCTCCTGCCGGAACAGGGCATCGGTGAAAACTTCATCGGCCACTTTGATGCCACCGTCTAACAGCAAAGCGCCCATCAGAGCCTCAAAGCAATTGGCCATGGCGTGACGCAGCTCCAGCTCATGGCACAAATCGGAGCCGTGTGCGTACAGCATGTACTCCTCCAGCTGTAGCTTCTTGGCCAGCAAAGCCAAGTGCTGATTCTGTACAATGGCTGCCCGGTAAGTGGCCAGACCACCTTCCTCCAGCTCCGGAAACATAAAGAACAAATGTATGGAGCTCAGAAATTCGACAACGGCATCACCGAGAAACTCCAAGCGCTCGTTATGGGTTATATTGGAAACTGTCTCATGATCCTTGCCAAATCGAGACATAATACTGACCAGGGTATTGATGCCACGCTTCCTTGTGTTCATATAGTGAATCTTCCGGTCGCCGTACTCCGGCTGTCGAATGCCGCAGTTAGTTAATGAGTTTCGCGCATGATCCGGATTAGTGCCGAAGTTCTCCTTGTACGAAGGATGTGTCAGTGCCAGTTGAAGCAAATATCGATTCTTAAACTTATAGCCAATGCTCTCCTCCAACAGATCCAACGACTTGTGGAAACGTAAATGTCCTGTGAGCACTGGAATGAGCATCGCATGCTGGACAATGTCGCACATGATGCCCGTGCGATAGAAGCCATCCGAGCTGATGGCCACTGTTATATTGCGTTTCATGCGTCCTTGTGTGCGCATCTCCTGCAGTCGCTGCTCTTTGTCCTCCAACTTGCGTTTGTCTTTAAACGATGGCTTTGACATGTTGGCCATTAAATGCCGGAATTTCACATATTCACGCCAAGCCTTTTGATACTCCGGATTGCCCGCATAGCTCAACTGTGGTGGTCGTATGCCAAAGTGCACAATGGCGGGATGTGAGATGCCCGTATCCCTATCCAAGCATTCAGGCAAGTCCGAGTTATTGCGATCAAGTTGATCGACACGCAGCGAACATGGCTTGTGGCCCGGCTTTGTGACCAGCATGCCCTTAATGAAGTCCACGTACTTCTGCCAGTCATGCCGACTGATTTGGTTAAGATGCAACAGCTGTTGGCGCTCCACAAGCTCAGCCGAGTTGTCCAATAGATACTTAAGCACCTCGCACATGGCAAGCACTTCTTTGCCATTATCAGGCAGTTCCCGCACAAAGCGAGGCAGGAAATGAAACGCCGGACAGGAATCATCCGGACTTGTGGAGCCGTTCGGCATCAGGTTGAAGTCCACCAGCTCCAACAACTCATGGAACAGGTATTTAACTGGAAAATGAATAAACTTATTAGGAAAAGCTTTGGTAATCCTTAAGATTTTACTCACAAAACAAATCCAATTCACGTATGGTGAAGTTCTCTGGCATCTTCTCCTCGTCGTACTCAATGGTGTACTCAATGTTGAAGCGAATCACCTTGCACACAGGCAGATCGGTTAGCCGCACATGCGACAGCAGGGAGAAGCCCTCGAATAGGAACTCATGCTCATCATGCTTGATAATCGTTGGTGTCTTAGCAAGAAAGTTTGTGGGCGGCGAGATGGTGATGCGATAATGATACAAGCTGGCTGCATTGTTAGTGTCCTTCTCACACAACCGGTAGACCTTCTCGCCAGGATAGATGCCATGGCGTATGCCGATGCGTCGCGATTTGGCCGAGCAGCGGCACAGTGGACCATCATTCATCTCGCCCGCATCGTTGTGCCACAGATCGGCGTGCACTCGCTGCGGATGCTGTACCTTGCGAGACAGCTCCTCCATGCAGCAGTCCTGCTCGATTTTGAAGGCGTCCTCATCCGAATCGGAGTCTGAGCTGGAGGAGCATGCGTCATGCTTATGTTTGTGCTTGCACACACGTCGTCGTGCCTTACGTGGAGGTGGCACATAAGTTGGCAAAGTCTTACGCACACGTTCGGCGCGTTGATTTAGTTCATCATCAAATAAAGCACAAAGTTTGTGTAGCCGTGTCTTGGCTTTCACCTCGCATTCGATTTTTGTGCGCTCATAGTACAACTCAGCGGGTGATGAACGCACCCAGAACTCGGCAGGTGCTTCGGCCTCGCTCAAAGCATTCATTTTCTTTACATAATCCTCCGATCTTTCACAATAGTTGGCACACCACTGACGCAATAATCGATCGCGTTCAGTTTCCGTTTTGGGTGTACTCGATGCTTGGGAGGATTCGCTGCGTTCGCTCGTTCACGCGTTCACTGCGTTCGCTGCGTTCACGATAGCTGCGTGGCTCATCATTACTCGATCCCTTGGAACTACTCCTACTCGACCCATAGAACGGCGCTGAACGTGGCGGGCGTGAACTGTAGTAACGTTCTCCATAACGATTATTGTAATTGTATCCTGGCTCGCGATAGCTATGTTGGTAGCTTTGGCTGTGGCTCGTGCTTCTTTGTGTAGATGGCCAGTAATTGTAGTCATACCTTTCCCTTTCCGGATACTTGTACGAGTACGGAGTCCGCCCATAGGACTCATATTCATATGAACTGGCAGACTGACTTCCATAGCTTGTATGGGGCGGGTAGCCCTCCGTGTATTGATAATTATCATACGTGTATGGAGTAGAACTGGTGGAATATGATGGCGCTGTCCCTGATGGTGCTGTGTATGCCGTATATGGTGGTGCACCATATTTCAAGTAAGTTGCTGAGGAACTTTGTGTGTTATACGTGGTGTTCACATTTGATGCCTGCTGTGTGTAATCAAAGCTTTTGACATGTGGAATTCCATCAATTGGAGGTGGAGGCGGATCATCAACACCAGGTGGTGAGAGCTCTTCGGTGTCTGTCGGTGGCGGTGGTGGAGCTGCTTGTGAAGCAAAGTCCTGCGTCGGCGGCAAAGGAGGCTGATACATTTTCTTCTCCAATCAAGTGCTGCTTGCACTAGTCTTTTCCGCAATGTGACAATAATCGGCTTTAATTCGGTAGCCCTGGATATTTGTTTACAATTGGGCTGGGTGCATTAATTAAACCAATCGGAGAACAGAGAGATTTAGTTCAGTTCAAAGACTGGTTCAATTGAACAAAAACCCTAAAATACACAAACATGTGTCGATCCGCAATCCCAATAAATTTGTAAAGTAATAGAAACTTATCACTGAAAATGGACACAGACTCATCTGATACTCCCGTGGAGGTTACCCTCGACAGTTGTCCAGGTACCACACCTTGCACACCATTGAGCAAGAACCAGCAGAAAAAGCAGCGGAAACGTGCTGAAATGGTTGAATTGCGGAAGGTGCGTCGTCAGAGGGAACGAGAACGTCTTAAGGAAAAGAAAGCTTACGCCAAGGCAAACGGATTACCAGTGAATGCGGGACCCTCCCGGAAGGAAATAAAACGCCGCCAAGTATCGGCAACCAGACAGAGCTCTGAAGAGACAATCAGCGTGGCTATTGACTTGAATTACGATGATCTGATGCAAGAACGAGATATATCCAAGTGTGTGAAGCAGTGTCTGCGAATCTATACTGTCAATCGACGAGCAGCTCAACCGCTGCGTCTACACTTTACGGGCATCAAACGGGACGGACACATACACGACTCATTCAAGAAAAACGACGGCTGGGAGAATTGGCATGTTCAATATCACTTTGATACCACCCATAACGAGGTGTTTGACAAGGAACGTATGATTTATCTAACTTGCGAATCGGATACGGTGCTAGTGAAGCCACTGCCAGGACATGCTTATGTTATTGGCGGCCTTGTCGATCACAATCATTTGAAGGGTCTGTGTCACCAGCGCGCAAAAAGTGCTGGACTCAGGACAGCGCGTCTCCCACTTAGCGAACATGTGGATATGAGAACACGATCCGTACTTAGCACTTTCCATGTATTTGAGCTGTTAACTCGCGTGGCAGCTGGCGAGGACTGGACAAAAGCCATTCTTGAAACTATACCACCGCGTAAAGGTGCCAGAGCTAAAAAAAATAAGAGTTCAAATAAAACGGACGGGAACTCATTAGAGAAAGAACACCCTTCTGAGGAACAAAAAAAGGGTGAGCAACAGGAACTGGAAGAGAAAATGAAAACAACGCCAGAAAGTTAATCAGATCGCAGGCGAACTGTAACTATTTTCGTAGTTTATGTTTAGAATTTAAAAAATAAACCAGTTCCCAAAACAGCTGATTTTTCATTCTATTCAATTCGAACATTTAAATTGAACTAGCACCAGCTCAACAGTTTGCCGATACGGCAACGCTAAGCCGACAAAATGTTTGGGTTTTTACGTTCCCGAGTCCAATGCATAGTTACAAGTGCATTTGAACGACGCAACATGGCCTTTTATGCAGTTGCGAAAGGACGAAAGGTCGGAATTTATAATAGCTGGTCACAATGTGAGGAACAGGTTAAGGGATTCAAGGGCGCTGTATTCAAGAAGTTCAATTCACGCGAGGAGGCTGAGGATTTTGTATCTCCGGCTGGCCCCAGTAAAAATCACGCTCCAGAAGATCTTGCAGTACCATTGGGACAAAAGCAGTTACCGAAAATCGAGTGGACGGTAACGCGGTTTCACCCGACACGTAAACCCAAAGACTTTTGGCCGGAAAATGTAGCAGAAGACAACGCAGTTACTGAAGATGATCTGGTGAGAACAATGTTTCACAGGTTTTCCATTATTATATCCTGCTCTGCTCCTTTCAGATTGCAGCCATGAACGAAGTGGAAGGATTTCCTGTAGAGTCAAGCAGCGGCAAACGCAAAGCAGATAACACCATCAATTCTAATACTAAAATGGCACGAATCACCTCTTCTGTTCAAGAAGCTGTTGCACTGAAGAAATATGGAGCATTTGAGTTTACTTTGGATGCTGAGGGTTATGTTATTGTGTATACAGATGGTTCATGTCTAGGAAATGGACGAGCGGATGCATGCGCCGGCTTTGGCGTCTACTTTGGGGACAATCATCCACTGTAAGAAAATAATGTATTATTCACTTATACGTATTCCAACTTATTATCTCTCTAATCATAGAAATGCGGCAAAACCAGTGTTGGGACGAGTGACTAACAATGTAGGAGAAATACAGGCTGCGATATTCGCCATAAAAGTAGCATTGGACCTGGGAATTCCAAAACTCAGCATTAACACAGACTCACAGTTTTTAATAAAATCAATAACTATGTGGGTTCCAGGCTGGAAGAAACGCGGTTGGCTTTTAAAGAACAACGAACCAGTGAAAAATGTTGACGAATTTAAGCAACTGGACGAGCTTTTGCATGAGCCCGAAATTAGAGTAAAATGGGTACGTTTCCTAATCAATTTTAAAGAAATCTCCCAAAATTTAACTTTTTTCTTTTATACAGAACTACGTGGAAGCGCACAAGGGCATAAAAGGCAACGAAATGGCTGACAAACTGGCGCGACAGGGTTCGCAGATTTACAAAGAAAACAAATCGAAAACCAAAATTTCTTAGTTTACAATAAATATTTACTACGAATTTAGCGCTTTGTATTTGTCTTCAGTTGGCAGCCCTGTTTTAGCAATCTGGCAACTTATAGTTTGTGTCTGAACAAATTGGCAGCTTTTTCTTAGCTTTTGTTTACAGTCTACAATTGAAGAGTACTTAAATTATTCTTAAATAATATTAATATATAAAACAATGAACCGCGCAGCGAATTTTGTAATTTTAGTGATCAGTTTTATTTATATCTTGTTTTTAAATGAAGGATGCTGTCATTTAGTGGAACCAGCCACAGTGCATATAAAAATGGAAGAGGGTGGTATGCATAGGTATGTATCTATACGCAGATACACACTGACCTCGGACTACAATAAACTTCTTAAATGTAGAAAACTTGACTACGTCGTGCAATTTGATAACTCAATTGTGGACAGGAATTGTGAGTACATCCTATACCAACAACTGCCAGCTGCAGTTTACATAAGCACCGACGAACTGGACGACTTGCAACGCTTGCGAATGGTAAGCAAAAACAATGGGATGGGGTTTTTTGATGCATACACATATTGATTGATTTTTCCTGCATTGCAGATTAATGCAGTATACCCCAAGTTCATAGACATTGAAGTTATCACAGAAAAAGCTAAACCATTTTCTGTACTAATTCGTGGAAAACCTAAGCTTATGGAAGTACAATCGCTGCCCATACACTTCCGTTATCATGCAGCCACCGAAGAAGGGTAAATATGGAGAATTCCAAAATTATTATGAACTTACAAGTATAAACACCTTACAGGTCTAGGATCACTGTGGACATAGGCACTCCCCAGCTTTTCCTGCACTGTCCAAATGTTGAAATAGATCCCATTGACCCCGAGATACTAGTTGTACCCAATAAGCTATATTGTCTGAATGAGCGCAAAATCCGTTTTGACGAGCGTCCCAGCTGCAAGTGGCATGAAGTACGCGTAGAGTATCAGTTGAAGACACCGCTCCAAGCCGAAATACCTGTGGGCAATTCCACAGTCTTTACCCCTGTTTTAATTGTAACAATTGCTCTGAGCTGGGCAGTGTCCATCTGGACGGTGCTCCGTACCCAATCTGTACCACGTCGCTTGAACAAACAACTAAATGAGCAGCGCATGTTCCATCAACAAAAGGTTAAAGTTAAGTAAAGAGATTATGCCAAAAAATAAACGATGACATTCCACATATAATTAGTCAGAATCGTAAAACCAGATTCATAAGAAGTGTGAAAACGTCGGCAGACTGGATTCCACTTTATTTCTGTAAACAATTATGTCTACTTTCATACGAATATATCATTATCTTAACTCACATTCACTCAGCTGTAGAGATAAACTCGGCAGTTGGTTGGTACTTAATTAGACGGACGTCGGGTCCAATAAATGCCACAAATCACTGATCTCAAGGGCAATGTCATAACAAGTTTCATTAAAATTATAATGTTTTGTGATCTTTTAGTTTATACAGATTGTAAATAAATAAAGTAAATTATCTTATTCACACTTACTGATAGCACAGAAATCACTCTTAGTCGGTTATCCAGATAAATTTCTAAGTTCATAATTTGGGTTCACGCTATGTTTGTTTAAGGGCTTATCTTACGAAACTGATTCAACGTTTCTTCCTGGTTCTGTTGAATTAACCAGTGTGCTCGGAGCTGCCATTGAAAGACTGGGATTATCGTTTCAAGGCTGCACTGGACCACGCTGTTCTTATAGTAAGGAATTTCGTTGAACAGTGGGCTTTCAAGCCAAAGTAATCGGAGAAGATAGAGATTTGTTTCGAAAGCAAATAACATAGCCTAAAAAAAAGACATGTAAGGAATCTAAATCATTTGCTGAAGCTGAGACTCACCTGATTATTACCTGAGCTGCATACCGTTGTTGCTGATGCTGCGTGCAGTTGCCTGCTCATTGGCTTCCTGCCAATGCCACCAGTGCCTGTTTTCCCTGTGTCACCCAGCTTAGTGCCAAAGCGCTTAGCTAACAACTTACTTGCTGGCAACGCCGAGATTAGGTAGCCCAAAGGTAACTACATAAAATAATTCCCATTCAGATACATTCCAGTCGTGAAGAGGAGCTCCAGTCATCGGTTTAGTCATAGGCACAATGGCAGCGGAGATGTTCACCAACTGAAAGAAGAGCTTCTGTTCCTATACAAATGTGTCGCCTTAATATGGATGAAGCTTAGGTTTATATTTTGACGTACTCTGCTGCACCATCTCTTTGATTCCAGTCTCAGGACAGGGACACTCTAATCACTTAGAGGTATATAGGTATACTTTATGAGGTAATCCCATATAGATTTACTGCTCCCACTTCTAGCTGATTTATAAACTAAGGTATGAGTATATTTATTACACCCACTGTTAGATTTATGTACTGAGCATGTTTCTCACTTTTAGCTGATTTGTCGATACTATATACCGATAGTATATATATATTTTGGCTGAAGAAACGACTCCCAAGTGACGTCAAGATGCAGCTCTGATCCAAGACTGAAGCGGAGAATGGGTAAATCTGCTGACAAAATATCACCTGGCCGGCGTTTAATGCTCTACATTATCGCAAGTCTCAGCAATATCAGGAAAATAACAACAATAACGCACAAGTTTCCAAAATAACTGCGAATTGTCTTGTAGCTTGACATCAATTACAAGTGTTCCACAACATTATGAGCCATACACTGTGCGAAATTAGGTCAACACACGAAAGCAAAGTTCAATAATTTAATGAGAGTTTCGTGACAGAAGATGTATGCATATATGTATAATATGTTTGGAGATTGTTTTATATTGTTGATGTTTCACTTTTTCCAAGCCATTTTCTATATACTTTTGAGAACATAATCATGATATTGTGCCCATAGTACTTTGGCTTTGCCCAGAACTAACACTTTTTACGAGTTTATGTACGAATTTGTTATCTATGAAAGCTTTTTTATATGGCTTTCACCTCTAAGATTTGTCTTTTATCTTTAAGAACATCACTTGAAACTTAAGTTAAAGAATCTTCATTTTTTTTTATCTATTTGGGTCAATTTAAATCAATTACACTGTCCATTTCTGGCAGAGATTAAAGAACTAAATTCTATAATAATTTTTAATGTTGTTTGAGTGGAAGGGGCAGATGGTGGGGAGAAGAAAGGGAGAGGATTAAGTAAAAAATAGGAAAAGGATTAATGACTAGTTTCTAAAAGGATTGCAAACGTTCCACAAACTACTCCAGGGGTATCATTGCTGTCCAATGGGCAAGCGTCGTCTTCACATTCTGTAATCTCTGCATCCACTGAACTGCACTTAAGTAGGGATTATCTCCCAGTCGAATTTGATTTGTGTTACAACTTTTATTTAAAAGTAAATGCATATTAATCTACTTAAGCTTAAGGTAATGAATCTATCACGAATTGGTTTTGTGTTGTTATTGAAGGTTGCTCCAGCTCTTAAGATGATGAACTTAACGGGATTAGAATCGATTTTCGTTGCAGTGTGCTGGCGCTGTGGTCTTGGAGTCGGTCTCCAGGTTGTTGCGCAAGGATGTGGTGCTGGACATGGTAGGTGAATTGTTCCAGGGCTGGATGGTAGCCTTTCCCAGGAGCACAAAGAGCGCGTTGCACAACAAGTAGATGCCACCGGTGATAAAGAATACCACACGCCATTGCGTGGGATCCTCTTCATCGGTGAGAATAGCGCCAACAACCAAAGGCGCGACAATAGACGTTAATCCTGCCAGACCATTTGTGACGCCCATCATGGGTCCAGCGAAGTTGGGTGACAAGTCCATGTGATTGACCAGGTAGCCGCAGAAGCAAGCGGCGTTTATGCCCACAGCCAAGGTCAGCAGGACAATGGCGCCAATCTTCTCATTTGCCGTCATGTAGCCCAATCCCATCAGGCAGGCCATGGGTATCCACTGGCCAATGGAGTTGAAGAGCTTGCGTGCCATTGTTACCGAGATGGTGCCACGATTGATGAGCAGATCGGATATGGGACTAACCACAAAGCAGAGCACACCCATGGCAAAGTAGGGAAGCGAGGAGAGCAGAGCGTTCGACTTGACATTCAGCTTCAGGACTTTGTTCATGTAGGTGGGCATCATCGTGAGGAGCGTGTAGAAGCCCCAGGTGAAGCCGCAGTGGGCGGCCAGAAGACCATAGAAGGCGCCCGAGGAGAAGATGGACTTCCAAGGCACAGCCGCTGACTGAAATAACAACCCAGATATAAATCTCTGTTAATTTAGGCTGGGATGAAGACTTACCTGGCCACTGTTGGAGCCGCCCGTCAAACCTTCAATGTAATCCCGTTCGACCTTGCTGATGCAGCGTGCTGTCGCCGGCTCATCGGCTCCCTGCCAGAGGAAGAGTAGTGCCCAAGCCAGGCCTAGTATGCCGGAGATATAAAAGAGTCCAGGCCAGCCTATGCCGGACTCAAATATGTCACCACTGCAGATTAAGATGACGGCAGTGCCGAACTGTGCACCCGAATAGACGCCAGTTGTAAGGAATCCGCGTTCCGTGCGTGGCACCCACTTGGATAAGAGGGTATGATAGCCCGGATAGATGCTGCCCTGAACCAAACCGGTCAAAACACGCACCACACAAAGATTCACGTAGCCACCACTCGCCGCCATCGGATGGAAGAAGCACATGACGCCTCCCGCGGCTGTGGAGAAGCATATCACGTACTTGGCGCCAAAACGTTTGGCCAATAAACCTGGTTAAAGGGAGGGAAAAAAGCTTGAACGAATGTCTGATAGAAAGTTTATGGAAATCCTTACCTGATGGCACCTGGGCGACGACATAGCCCCAGAAAAAGCTGCTGAGAATTAAGGCTTTCTCGGAAAGATTCCAGTTGTAGTACGCTGCTCCGGCAGTTGGTTGGGTCATGGGCACAATGGCCGCGGAGATGTTCACCCGTTGGAAGTAGTTGATCATCATGCCTACAAACAGGAGAACCGCCTGCCAGTGGCGTACGCCAAATCTGCTTGCTGTGAAGGGAGTATAATATAGGATAGGATTATAACATAGATGCGTCAAGGATTACTAGCTAAGGCTCCCAACAGGAGGGGTGTCCTTTCGCCGCGTTGTAGGTAGACCATTGGATGCTCCCGGAGACTGGGCTAAAGTGCAACTGTGCAAATGTTTGGCAAATCGTTTGTCATTTGAGCGATCTCTCGATCATTGGATTGGATCATTGTCTAGAATTTTATTGTAATTACCATTTAACTGCACTCTGATAGTGGAATCACTTTTTTTTGTTTGCTTTTATGACATTGTTTTATATTTCAAGTACTCGTACGAGTATTAATTGTGCCATTATCATGGCGAAAACAAAAGGCAAACTTGGACTTGTAGTGTCAGTGGAGTACCCAAAAAGGGGAGCAAAGTGGGAGGAGGAGCCTCTTGAGATTCGCAAACATAATCGTTGAAAAGTAAATAAGCCATCATCTTGTATCATGACATTGTTATTGTTGATAAAAGAAAAAAGTATGGAAAATTACAATTTGTTTCATCAGATACTCAGATCTTTTATATACGACGTAGATAAGCTGCGGAGTGTCCAAGTATGAGTAGGTACTTCTGTGAGAATTATACATTGCGCTGGTCTGGCTGGGCTTAAGGTCTTATAATCTTAAATGCAGCCGCTGCAAGACGACAGTGTTATTGCTATACGGCAATTCGAGTACTCGGACTGATTATCAGTAAAAAAAATTATACTACAATTATGTCGCAACTTTCCGTGCTCTTCATACACAAGTGGTTAACTTCAGCCGTAGTCGCACTTTAGTTACTCGTAGAGCGCGTATCAATAACCTCTTTAAGCTGATTACAAAGAAAAACCCACTTTGCGAGTGAAGTGAGCAAATGTCAGACAATATCTGCTGCCAGTGCATCAAAATATACATTTGATTTCATTTTGATTGCCTATCATTAACACCTCTTCTATGTTTTCTTCTCTCTTTTGTTTTTTTATTTTATTACTTGTTTAATCTAAGGAATTCAATTTAAGCGGCCTTCAAGCACTTCACGATTCAAACTTACGTTTTGTTTGCTTATCCACTGAGGTATCGAAACCCATATTGAAGATTAGTTTTGAACTGCACGGAAGGTAATACGGGGAGCACTTTTTTTCAGTGTATTTTCTTAGTAAACACTGCTTTAAGTCTACAAAGTAACAATCGCTTGTCCGCGGCGTTGATTAGCGACTGAAACTGGAAATTTCTTCACCTGTAGCTTTTATACTCGTACTCCTAACCGTGCTCGTACTCGTACTCGTTCTCTTAGTCGTAGTCGTAGTCGCATTGTCTTTAAGAATCCATTGCTCTGATTATATGTGACTGCCCGATTCCAGATATACAAGGTGTACTCACGTTAGTCATAATCATTCGCGAGACGAGAGCTGTTAAATGCTAAGCCCCGGACAAACTTTACGGCTCATCATCTTCACGCGACGTATCTTATTTATGGGCTAAGTTTGCTGGTTTAGTGTGTAATATTATTACAGACTAATTAATTTATGATTTATCTGATAATTAGCTTATCACTAGACTAAAACCAATTTATGAATAACTCACCGACTACCTTATCAACTGATAGTATCTATATATATCAGTCTATTTGCTTTAAGCTAATATTCACTTGTTTAGATTTCCGGGGAAGTTAAGCTATTTTAGTCATTTGGCCATTCCTGAAATTCCCATAATCATGTTCCCAGAAAGATAAGCAGCAATTTGACATATATGATATATAATCCTAGGATATAGTAGCATTTGTGTAGCATGTGTCAAAGATTTGAAAAAATAAAAGATTCGTTTCGCAGAATTCATTTTGAGCATTTCAAAAAAAGAGTTTCGCGCCATTCACCTGCAGTTAGCAGCACTCTGCGCACGTTGTGCAACACTGAATAGGAAGAGTGAAAGCGCAGTGTGTTTTCCAACACTTTTTTCTATTGTTGTGTCTTAAATTTGTTTTAAACATGTCTACGCGTTCATCTTTTGGGGATGGCGATCAAAATAGTAGTATGCCTCGGATAATGACCTTTCGGCCGAGCTATGAGGAGTTCAAGAACTTTGCGGCGTACATTGAGTACATGGAATCGAGGGGAGCACACAAGGCTGGGCTGGCCAAAATTATACCGCCAGTGGAATGGATACCGAGGAAATCCGGTTATGACATTGAGAACATAAATATGACTATACCTGCACCGATAAGTCAGGTTGTAACTGGGTAAGTCTGAAGAAATCTATAATATACGAATATATAGCATCTGTCGATGGTTCGTTCGTCTGTCTTGAAATCGTTTGGACAGCGCCCATGGCGTTTATCAACAAATCAACGTACAGCAGCGTCGCCAGATGACGCTGCGACAGTTTATGGAGAAGGCTAACTCTGAGCTGCATCAGACGCCGCGCCACTTCGATTACGATGATCTGGAGCGAAAGTACTGGAAGAACATAACCTACATATCGCCACTCTATGCGGCGGATGTCAAGGGATCGCTTAGCGACGAGGATCTGGATGTATGGAACATTGGACAACTGGATACCATACTGAACCTAGTCAATACCGACTATGGCATCGAAATAGATGGTGTCAATACGGCGTATTTGTATTTCGGCATGTGGAAGAGCTCCTTTGCTTGGCACACCGAGGACATGGATCTATACTCCATAAACTATTTGCACTTTGGTGCACCAAAAACTTGGTATGCTATTCCGCCGGCATACGGCAGACGCCTGGAGAAGCTGGCCAACGACACGTTTCAGGAGAACTATCAGGAGTGCAATGCCTATCTTCGTCACAAGATGACAATGATAAGTCCAAAAGTATTACGTCAGCATAATATACCATACAACAAGATCACACAGGAGGCTGGCGAAATAATGATCACATTTCCGTTCGGCTATCATGCCGGCTTTAACCATGGCTTCAATGGAGCCGAGTCCACAAATTTCGCATCCAAACGTTGGATTGAGTATGGCAAACGCGCCAGCATTTGTAAATGCCGCAGTGACATGGTTAAAATCTCAATGGAGACATTTGTGCGTCGCTTCCAGCCGGAGCGGTTTGAGAACTGGTTGCAGGGTAAGGATTTCGGTTGCCATCCAGAGGAGCCGGGCAAAATATGTGCTGCTGCGCCACACACTATCAACAAATACCAAATATTACAGGAGAGGTAAATTCCATTAATGAGCTTCTACTTTACTTCAGTAAAAATCTAATCCATTTGAACCTTTCCAGCGCCCAAGCACCCAAGCCAAAGGCTACTACACCACAGAAACGCGGCTGTTCGCTGGCTGATGCGAATGCACCTGCAGATGTGGATGATGACAAGGCGAGTGTGAGCAGCCATAGCAGTACTAGGAGTCTCAGGAAACCTGTGGTTAAACTGCAAAAGCTTTCAAGCGAATTGGTGCAATCCGCCACCCAGTTACCAACCTCATCTCCTGCACCACCAGCTCCTGCTCCTCCACCGCAGCCCCCAACAAAATACGATTTTAACTCAATTGCAGTTGTGCGTGTGAAGAGACTATGGAACGCCCTACCTAGTGCGGAGCCAGGCATAAATCTGCTGCCCAATGGCATAGTAAAAAATACAAAGCGAATGCGTTTTCAGACAAAGGTTCTTACGTTAGACGACGAAGACTAAATGCTCTCATCCAGGCTGAGACGACAACCTGCCTGCCGATCTCTATTGTTAGTAGTTCTATAAGATAAGCACGTAAACCTATATACCTATATACATGTATTCACATATGACACCTAAAGATGAAGCTAGCTGACGAGGACAGACCCATGTCCAACCAATTTTATTATATAACTATCTTATTATACGTTTTTTTAAATATCACATTAGCTCCATCTTTAGTACTTCATTAAAAAACGAACAAACAAATATTATTACTTTTTCCTTTTCTGTGAGAATGTAGTTGGAAGATTACTTGGCTACGTACCCCCAAAGGACTTGAGGAGTCCATGAGCTGGAATCCCTTGAAATCAGTGAATGCTGCAGTGAATATGGTATACATATGTATATTTGTCGAGTATATAATATGTGTACACATTTAAGTACGTTATTTATTTAACTTGAAACGCAGCAGGTCAAGTTCGTATATGCCGATTACGAGTACATAGAAGATAGGTAAATAGATAGATAGATGGATATATATAGACAAATAGATAGAAAGGTAGATAGGTGTTTTCCAACATATATCGATATCACTGTAATTAAGTGATCAATAGAAAGGCTACGGAAAGGTCGGCTTAAACGTACCGTATATTATATTATAATAACTGCTTCAAACTAATATAATTATTTTTTTCTTTTTTTTTTGCTTTTTGATTTTTTGTTATTTCGTTTATGAACTCTTAACACTTGTCTTCTCCCTATGCGTATGTAATAGAAATAAAATTATGATCAAAAATAAACTAAATAAAACTCATCTCTATCGACAAAGTACAGAATACATGAATACATACATGAATTTTATCGATGCTTGCACATTTTTATGTGGGGACTCCTGTTATATGTCCGATTCCCCCTTCTCTTACGTACGCACAACTTGCGCAAATCTCTCACTTTCTCTCTCTCTCTCTCTTTCTTTTTCTATGTCTCTGTGTGTGTGTGTTTTTATGTGTATGTGTGTGTGTGATTGTGGTTGTGTGAAGAAGATACACACATTCTGAATGCGTGCAGAGATTCACATATGTATGAAGCTTATTGCAAATCGTTCGATGAAACTTGACGCGGATGGGGTAGATGGTAAATGGGTTGTGGGAGGGCTTGTGGGCGTGTTGGGCTGGCAGGTTCTAATTGATATCTGAGGATATCTTTCTAGTGGCTGGCAAAATATAATTTTGGAACGATTTTGTATTTAACGTAAACTTAGGCGAGATAGCTATAGGTGTCTTTGTGTCCCTCCATGCGCTCCAGATACTCCTTCTCAATCAATATGTCAATGCACTTCTTAATAACGGGCACATTGGGCTTAAATCGAGTCGACAACTGATTGAGCACCTCGGAGATGAGGTTGGTATGATTTAAACGCTTCCGCATTTTCATAATGCGCACTATCGCCGCCTGGATCAGTAGCTTGCGATCCTCCTCAATGTGTTTGGTGACAGTCTCCTGCTCCACTTTGAGCTCAGTCTTCAACGGATGATTGATGTTAATGCGACGTTTCTTGCTCTTGTAATCCAAGAATAGCTCCACGGTAGAGTCTGGTGTAAGCGTGCTCTCGCTATCGGTTGAGGTCAGCACTTTGGCCTTGAGCAGTATTTGTAATACCTACAAAAAAAAAAGCACATATTATAAAGATATTCCATGGACACGATGCTTAAATACACATTGAGAAAGGATTGACTTAACTCTGATCTCTTTCACGCTCGTACCTGAATCAAGTTCTCCAGCTGAGACTGCGTATTGTCCCGCAGTTGCTGAACTGTAAAGCTAAGCTGATCGTTGAACTGCAACAGAACCGACATCTGGAACGTGCTCACTTGCAGTGTGTAGACTACATTGCTGCGATTGACGTTCATTATGAGTTCACCCTTGCTCTTGTGGTAGAGCCAATTCAACTTGCGACCCGAGTGGCGGGCGGAGTAGAATATGGTAAATTGTTGCACTGATCGTTCCAGCTCTGAGGGCAGGAGGAAGTTGTTGTTTTGCATGAAGGGCCAGGCATTTGTGGAAAGGACTTCGATGCCAAAATCAATTTCGGAAGTTATGTTTTGAGTCTTCAGATACTCCCTGAAGTTTGAATTCAAATCCTTGGACAGGCCAATGTCCTGGAACATGCGCTGTAGCTTAACAGTGTATTCATAACCGCAAGTCTGCTTCAGCTTGGAGATCATCATTGCCTCAGCATCGTCCGATGCCGATGTATGACTGACTAAGCGCTTGGCCAGCATATTTGAATAGTATTTTTGGAAGACATCCTTGTCCTCAATGTATTTAAAGACAACCATAACTTGATTAAGATTGTCTTCAAGTTCCTTATCCTCAGGATTCTTAGAGGATTTCTTGAGCAACAGATCGCAATACTTGGCTAGCAATTCTGGTGACTTGCTGGCATTGTTTGGCTTGGTCACCACATTTGAGTTAATAAATTTACCGCAAGCCTTGTCCAATGCGGCCACAAATCCATTGTCATTATCGAACGCGGTCAATACGAGCGCATTGTACTTTTTGTGTGTATCGAGTATGGTTTGTACATAGGTTTTTGGATCATTGGCAGCATCGCTAGTGCAGCATTTTTCGATGGCTTCGGTACCCTGTTGAAGAATGTGATCCTCGAGTATTTTTTTCAGTTGATCAAGATTTTTGGGCGTGAGTGCGACCAGTGAATACATTCGCTTTAAATCATCATTTCTGTCGGCGTTTAAAAGATTTTGAAACTCGGCATGGAATAATCTAAGGTGCTTCTCAATTAGCACCTGTTCGCAAGTTGTTTTCAAAAGATCCGCCGTTGTCTCGTGTAAATAGGATAATGCATTCTTTGAATTACGGCCACGCACACGCTGCTTCTCCTCCTCGAGGCGGTTCTCGACATGTTTCAAGTACTCAGTCACCGTATTAGTCGATAGGAACGCATCGGATTCTTTCTCGTAGAAAGTGTATGTTTCGGCTATGAACTTCACCTCAAAATTATCCTTGTAGACCGACAGCTTCTGTTCTGGGGCATCGGCGTCTTCCTCGTTAAAGCTTAACTCAACGTAGCATTCGATAACATCGCGCACCAAGGCGCGATTTATAAGCTTGCCGTGACGCTCCTCCTCAATGGATTTGAGAATTGCTTTCGTCACGGGCTCGTTGAGCACCTGAAACAGATGACCTTTCCAAGCGACCAGGGCGAGACGATAAATCCTATAAATACCTTTCTGTCCCTCTTCGCACTCGCGTTTTACCCAATTCCGATTTAGATAATTGCAAATGCCATCGAGGACGGTACTGGAAAATTGATAAGATTTCCACTGCTTGGTGTAACGCGAGAGAAGCACTTCTTCCCCACTGATTGACTGGAACGTTGTCAACAGATCTCTCAAATAGTCCTTCAAGAATAGCTCCAGTCGATCATAGAGTTTCTTGCCCACCAATTGCGCTCCTCCTGTTCTAAGAGTGCTCCGTCCACTCGGTGTTGCGTTGACACTCGTGCAATAGTCGTAAACATGCGTATAGAATCTCATATACTGTTTACGGGTCAGTGACTTCCTGTGCTCAAATACTTGAAGTACACCCTCGACCAGCTCCTTCCATATTTCATCCAAGTTGACAGGTCGCTGTGTGGTTTGCGCATTGCTCGAACGATTCATCGTATCACCCGGTGGCAAACCTCGTTTGCCCTCAACTATATCGCTATGATGATGTTGCTGTTGAGTAGACAGATCTACAACTGACGCTGATGGCTGCGACGTGGATTCTGCGGTGTCCTGGTGGCGTCGTTTGGCAGCTGATCGAGTCTTTGCTGTTTTGGTCGGAATTTTGGCAAATCGATTATAACTTTAACGGATGAGGTATCAAAAATATATTTTCAATCTGCAAATGTAAACAAACAAAACCGTTAACTGTAGAGGCCTCGTTTTTACATGCGAAACAGTCATTTCATTTTCTATTTTTAATTGCCAAAAAACTTTCAATGTCACTTCAATAAAAAACAAAAACACAGAAGCAAAGTGTATACCTAAGTGTTTGTGTGTGTGTGCAATTAATAAATCCCACATACATACAACTCTGTAATTTGTGTATGTGCAAGGTGCGTACGAAAATCTGTATCGGAAATTGTCATACATACATTTATCGATACTGTGTGCAATAACAGTTAAAACCTACGCATACAACTATAACAGCATACATATAGCGCCTCAATATAAACATATCTGTGTATTTATACCTTTGAATGTATTTAAGACAGCTTTCAAGAAAAAGTGACTACTTGTGCATGTGTGCACGAGCATAATTTAACTTCCTGATCAAAACACATACATACACACACACACATGCACTCAATTGCTCGTATACATTCACACACAGTTAATGTCAAAGCAACAAAAAGTACGTCAATGGACAAAATATGTACATATGTTCGCAGCCAACCAATAAATAATATTAAGAAAACAAACGCATTTATTCAAGCACACAGGAATTAAATGAAAAATGCTACGCATCGCATTTTACTTTTGATTGGCATTTAATGTCTGACGTTGTGATTTCCCCTTTGGAGCACACGTATTTTTTTTTCTTTTGTTCGCCATTTTCATGGCATTGGCACAAAGACACAGCTTACGAAATGGCACAATAACGAAATTAACTAGAAATTTACCTGTTGCCAGTTGATGTTTAATGCTATGCGTGTATTTTGTGGAACTTGCAGCACTTTTTAACTGTAATTTAACTATATTAATGATTTTTATTACCATTCGTACAAATCACTCGCTCCAACTAAAAGTGCACTGTGATGCCAGATCGCGTTTTAAAATGACAGTTCAATTTTTAATAATTTGACAGCACAGTTCGTAGTAGGTTGGCAGTGCCACATACCGATGTCGATAACGATAACATTACAGCTTGTTTTGAAACCCTAGTCAGTGTAAATAAATATTAAAAAAAAAAAACAAAAGAAGCAACTTTTTTAAAACGTCACAAATACTTGCTAACTGTTTGGCGCTAAATCTAATTGTACCGTGAATATTTAATAATGGAGCGAGCCTGGCATAGTTGGCAATTGTTGGCGGCAGCTCTTTTGCTGACGTTGTTGTTGTTGCAACAAAAACAAAGCGATGCAGCGGCTACTAATATAGGTAAAACAGATACTAGTACACAAAAAATATTTAAGAAGGACCAACCACCTCAAGAACCCAAGCGTCAGGAACAAGATCCTATAGGCCAGCCACCGCCGACAGAGGTCACACCAACTGAGAAAGTGGTGATCATAGCCGAAAAACCGGAGCAGCCTCCACCAGCGGCCAAAGAAGAAACACATAATTCAGTTTTCCCCGATGACGGCGTACATGCTGAGCGTACTAAATCAACCAACGACGCGGAAGCATATACCGGTGTCTTCTATATATTGGTTGCCATAACGAGTTCGGCCATTTTGCTGTTGATTTTGCGTGTTTATCGGTAAGTTAATCATATATCCTTATCGCCTGTACGGATCGGTGTAGAGGTCATTGAATCAATCGAAATTTACCAATTTCTATTGTGCACACACATTCACACAAATTGACACGTCTCATCATTCCTATTTCCATATATGGTTTGTTACTGATAGCGTATCACTTAATTTTCCTCTTCGTTTTTCTTTGCAGTCTGCGTTTGTCACGCGCTGAACGAAAGTACGGAGTCCAGGGAGATCGTGCTAATCAGGAATTGACACCACTACCAATGGCTATTGAGGATGTGAACAGCGATGAGGAGGAGGATCACACATTGTTCGAAGTAAATCGCCAGAGCATACGCATATTATGAAACATCAGTAAAATTGAATAATAGGAAAGGCCCCAAAGGGGCGTCCATTACACAATGCGGGATTCTCATTTAAGATACTACAAACTTGCTTTCTCAGTTATAATTGTAATATTTTCTAGTTGTATTGCTATTTCTACGTGTAGTTACTACTAACCATGCCTAACTGTATAATTGCCTTATAGGGTGACTATAACAATTTTGTGCATTTCTCTAACAAACCAGTTAAAGTTCATGTTCAAGTTTAACGAATAACAAAAGAAAACAAAACAATTTGTGATAACAAAAGATATGTTTGTAAGAAAACGAAGAAAAAGCAGTTGGAACAACTTGCAAACTATACGAGTGCCCCTCGTTAAGTGCTTTCAACTCATTTTATACACACATACCTATAAAGTATGTACAAGAATAAACTAAGTTGCTTATAGAACATACACACATATATACAATATATAAATTTGTGTATATGTATGAGTGAATAAAATGTGAATAAATGTTTAGTGTTAAAAACCAAAGAAAAAAATTATGTACTTAGTTTCAGATATCGTTTTATTCATCGCCTGACAAACACTGACACACATATTAACATACACAATAATAATGATTGACTTAAGGATAATACAATAAGCATATACAATGGATTTATCATTCTTTTCAACTTAAACAAAATGCACTTACGACTTAAGAGCTAAGATCACAAAAATAATTTATTAACAATACTGCGGCTACATGTTGTCCCTCCAATTAGTGAATAGTGACGACTAAGCTAAGTCTTAAGCTACATATTAGTTACCCCTAACGTTTTATCGATTCGTTGTTCCTTTTGTTGTTGTTGTTACTCTTCTTGTTTTTGTTCTTGTTTTGCTGATCTATGAATTACTACGGCACTTAAAATTTGTTAATATTGTATGTTGTATACATCGAATTTGATATTTATGCGCTAGCTACATACATGTATTACATACATACATACATACATACTAAGCTCGTACTAATAGGCGTACTCGTTAGTGCTAAGCTAATTTTTAGTTCTAGACTGGCTAAATCATGCTGCCAAACATGCGCTTGCCGCGCGTTAAAACCAAGCTGACAACCATAACGGTCAACAGAAAGAACACCAGACTTAGAAATGTGGTGATGAAGCGACATCTTTGGCGGAACTTCTTTTCCTTTTCCATTTTGAGGCGTAGCTGCTCGGCGCGCGGCAAGTCGAGCGTAAAATCTGATTCCGGCCGAGACGATGGCTGTAAGTATGTAAATAGAAAAATGTGTTAATAAATTAATATGCACCAATACAATGGTATAACTACAACACACACACACATAGATAACATATGTTAACATGTAAATATATACTTGATTCCTCCTGCTGCGTTTTACATAAGTTTAACATTTAAGTTAATTACTCGAATTATGTGACTTTTTGTAAATCGATTATGCACTTGCTAATTATCAGCATTTAAGGTTAGGGAAGGCGAAGACAACTTCAAAGATAAAGATGAAGATGATGGTAAAGAGGAAGACGAACCATCATCACATCTTTGATCACATCGTGTCCGACCGTCGTGATGGTCGCTGACTGATCGGTGATCGGTGATTGGTGATTGGTGACTGACGATGACTTTGACATTGGAGATTGTTGCTGTTGTTGTTGCTTTGGCGCTTTGATCTTAATAAAATAGTTAAACGTATATTTTAGGCTAAGGCTTTGTTTGTTGTAAATGTTTTTTTGCGTTTAACTGCCTGTCCTCAGCCCCTTCCCTTCACTCGCCTCCCCCTTGCTACAAACATTTATTATGATTTATTTGTTAAAGATTTGAGCTATGTTTAAAAATTGTTTGCAATAAATCATGGCATAAGTATTGCACATTCTCGTGCCTTTTTTGCAATAGCTATAGGGCGTGTCTGTAGACCCACACACACACGTTTAAAAAAGGGCGCAACGCACAGCAATTTGACCCACTAAGCGGCCATTTGCTGTTGTTGTTTTCTTTTGCTCATCATCTTTTTTGTTGCCGGTTTTAAATTTAGCGACACAACCTTGAAATTTGTTCGACAACAAATATTTGTACGTACATACATAAAGACTGGATATTTGTATGTAAAAATGTAAGCAACAGGTTGAATGTTGACGTTGTTGTTGAGTTTTGTTGATTCTCTTAAAACATGTTGATATGTTATTATGTAATTTACGTTTCAATTTACATTGTATCCCCAAATATGTTAACAACCAAAGTAATTCGCGGAAACTAGAATAAAACCCAGTGGAAAAGTTACGAAATACATAATTCAAAACTTCGAATATTAGTAGACTTTAAATGTCTACGCAATTAACCATTGCATAAATCACACATAAAGGCGGATGTCGAATTTGTGACAAAATTCTATAATTACTTAATGATACTACAAAAACCTATATATGTATGTGTTTGTATGTATGTGTATCGTAATCTTGAGATTTGTTGTCTTTCAAAAGCCGCACATATCCAATTTCAAAAATATTGGAGAGTGAAAGTTATGCGCATATGCAATGTAGTCATTAAAAGGGCATTCAAGTGTAATTTTTTTTATGTATATTATATGTGTTTAAAGTGTTTTCAACACACGGCAAGTAATTTTTAAGGTGTGCGAATGAGTGTGTGTATGGCTGTAATAATCATTCAAGCAATTCACATTTTTGCACTTCATTGTGGGAGCCTATTTATACATACATTTATTTATTAATTTATTTTTATTTCTTGCGGTTCGTTTTGAGTGATCATTCTTTGTGTGTGTGTGCTCTTGTCCGATTATTTCGAGTTCGAGTTCGAGTTTCGGTTTCAGTTTCGATTTCAGTTTTTTGTCAATGGGTTTGCTGCATGCAATACTACACACACACACACATGCATAAGCACTCTCGTAAATATACATACTGACATGGTATTTTTTTGTGTTGATATGAAGTGAGAAATTAAAATGGAAACAATTTTGCGGTATCTGTTTTTTTTTGCCTTCCGGCTTCTTTTTTGCTGCTTCTTTCCCATCCTCCTTCTCTGCCACCTTCATCTTTTCTTGCTCTTGCAAAGTTTTGCTTTTGCATTTGTTTCTGTGTTTTCTTTTGCCTTTGCTTGTCTGAGGTTAGTGATGCCTTTTGCTGTTGACGTCGTCAGCGCTGCTGCTGTTGTTGTTTCTGTTTCTGTTATTGCTGTTTATCAGTCAAAGTACTTTGCAAAGACGACGTAATCGAAGCGTCGATGTTGACGAGAAAATTACCGCATTGCCTTTTTGTTTGACTGTGTGAGCTCGTGTATAACGGTTTTATTGGCCTGGCAAGCAAATCAAGTGCAAATGTATTCGTAACACCAAAGAGGAATGTGCGTTGTTTGAGTACATACACACGCGTGTACATACATATGTATTGTGTATAAGTGGCTTGAAATTCAAAATCGAATAGAGGGCTATTACGAATGGAGAGATATCAAGAGGCGCGAACATACACATCTACATACAAAGGTTTGGTCGACCAACTTTCTTCCCTGCACATCTTACGGAATGAACTGGAATACTCAAACCTTGTTTATGGCATGTGGGTTTGGAAGTTATACATAAGTATGTATGTACGTACTTGCAACATCTTGAATTTAATCGAAAAAAGTTCAGTAAAGAGTTATTAGTGTGTATCAAATTTCGTTCAAAATGATGCAAATGTCAAGAGTTTGCTCTTTGAACCGACCTCGACAGCTTTTAGGAAGAGCCGCGCCCTAATGTGACGTAGCTAATTTGCAAATGATGCCAAATGGGCACGCAATAAATTATTAATATGTATATTAAAATCAATTTACTTATACGATAATACTAAATGTATATTCGTATAACAAATGCGACAGCAGAAAGCTATTTAACTATTATGAATTATTATTGCATGTATTTATTTATTTATGCTATAAATTCCCCCTAAAATCCAGCCTTGAAATAAACTCGATGTTACCCGTTTTGTGTTTGCCAACATTTTGCAATAGGCAGCAAGTTCAAAAGAAAATCCATAGATAAAAGTAAACTTAACTTTTTAATTTGCAACACACGTTTTTCACTGACATTGAAGCCAAAACAAAATTACATACAACCAAACATACATCCATACATGGATGTACACGTATTAATGTATGTGTATTAAAGCATTATTTTGTTGACTGGAAGTTAGCCAAGTTTAAAGACGAACTGCATTTAGCTGAAAAAATCAAGTGAAGAGAAAACAAATTTTAGCACGTACCTCACCTGTGGTAAGTACCCTTTATGCATATATAATATTTTGTATCTATATGAGGATATGTATGTATATACATTACATACATATACATATATGTATTGTTACTTTGAAGGTTGGGGAAGTCCATGTATCAATATGACCTTAGCATACTTAAGCCTAGATCTCACTGAAATTATCACTTTTACTTTCAGGAACTTTTGTTGATGCTTCGCACTATATCACGTATCAGGATCAGGATCAGGATCAGGACACTTACTGAAGATATGTTTCCCATATTCAAAACGTGTGTGTCCAGCTGGAGGGCTAAAAGTGAACTGATTCATTGGGAGTTAACTTTGCTTGGGGCTACTATCCAGGAACCAGTAAATTCATTAGCGGTTCCATGCAAATTGAACTGAAGTGTGGCAATAAGCTAAAGGCGCCAAGTGGGATATATTTGGAGGCGTCAATAGACTTAATTATTAAAGAATGCCATAGTCTTAGCCACCATATATAACTATGAGATGTTGTATATCTTTTATGGGCCAAGTTACTCATGCCTAATAAAGATATCGTAAAGTTGTTGGTCACGTGAGAGTTTCTCAATAGGATTCTCAATAATAGGGCTATAAAATTAACTGGTTATCATTCTATCTCGGTGGGAGTGAGAGTTCTTAGTTCGATCAATAAAGTCATTTAAAGATTCACTTAATTGAGATCTATTGCTGTCTTGTAATACTCTCTATAAGCCTGTGCTCTCATTAAGCATGAATGAAATAATTATGTAATTATTGTGTGCTTTGTTTTGTTTGGTTTTTTTTATTTCATTTTGTTATTGTTTGCTTTTTTTCAAGGCATTTTTACAACATGTTGCACAAAAGAAAAGCCGCTAGGCAACAGCCACAACTATTTAAGCAGCTGAGCGCCGGAAAATGCCTAGTTATAAAAAATACAAAAAAAAACCCGCAACAGTTTAAACACGTTAAAATGGAGCTTACGGTTAAAGGGGTGGGCAGCAGAGTCAGCAGGCGGCAGTTAAAACGGTAGCGACAGCAGCTCGAAACTTGTCAGTGTGTCAATAAGTCAATCAAGTTGACAGCTTGAGAGCAGAAGTGAAGGAGAGAAGAAGTTGAATGTATTCTAGCCGAAGCAAAGGATTGCGTGGGCGTGGCACACAGCACTTCGAACAGCTCGATTAACAGTTTCAAGTTAATGTTGTTGCACGTGGCGTATGAGTAATCAGCTGCAACCTGAGCTTCAAGCAGCCGCAGCTAACTGATTTTTATGTGCACAAAATCAATATAAGTATAAGCATATATATATATATATATATATATATATATGTATATGCATATATATGTATATAAGTTGCCCGTGGCAAAGCTTTAAATTCAACTTGAGGCGAACCGAAGGCGTGCAGCGCGTGCAAATTTCAAATTGTTGGGTCTTAGCCACATGCAACTTAGTGAGCCTTGGCTGGCTAGCGAGGGTCGCTCTGAAAGTATCGATACAGACACACATAATCAATCTAATACTTTACATAAATCTGTTGAACAACTTATCGATCGACTCTCGTTTAGCCGCTGGGCTGGCTGAGGAGGTGCTTGTCGATCTGTCGACTTGCGCCTGGACTGGAGACAATTTCATGTCCATTTTTATTTGGCTGCTGGTTTGCTCTTGGCCAAATGGAAATTGGCCAGTGAATAACACCAAGTTTCGGTTTCGGTTTCTGTTTCGAATTCAGTTTCTGTTTCTGTTTGTGTTTCAGTTAGTTGATGGGTGGCTCATTGGCCTACTACAAAATTGTAGCCAACGATGGCGATTGCAACACTTTGTGGCAGCCACTTCTAAAACGGTTGAAACTGCAGCAGCAACAGCAGCGGCAGCGGCAACTTTGTGACCAGATCGGCTCACAATTTGCTATACGCTTTTCGCTATTCGTATTCGCTTTTCGTATTCGTTTTCATTTTCATTTTGGCATTCATGAGAGTAAACGGGTTATTCGCCGGCCAATTTGCTGTGGGACGAGTTTCGTTTCCATCTCAAGAGAACTGGCAGGAGGCTAGGCGGCACACACACACACACACACACAAACTGCTAGACGAGGGGCACAAGGAGAGGATGACAGTTAACAGCTACTGATTTAAGTCAGCCTGTTTTCTGTTGTTGTTTATCAGCATCCTCATTGTGGTCAGCAACGTCCTTAAAGGTCATTCAAGTTGTAGGGCAACAATGCGGCCAGCACCGGTTTTGGTGTTGGTATTGGTTTCAGTTTTTGGTGTCTGCCACTTGTTGCATGCCATACGTTGTTGTTGCAAGCAATACTTGTAGTATATATATTATATGTTGTATATATCTAAAGAGTATATATAATTTTATCTGGGTTTGAATCGATGGCGGTCAGTTGGTCAGCCAGATAGGCAGGTATGAGGTATCAGGTAGCAAGCAGAGCTACCTGTTAGCCAAGATGCTGCAGGCCTGCATTCTTTTTAACGGAATCTTAAGGTTAACCGGTACAGTTTTTGATTTTTAAAGTATTTCTCAGTTTATTTTCACGATTCTTTGCTTATTTGTTGCCTTTAACTGTTTGATTTGTCTGTGGATAACCTGAGCATTGTAAAATCCTCAAGTTCAAATCCCAATGGGGGGTAGGGGTCAGCGGCGACTTGCAGAATGATAAACGTAAATGAAAAACCCCCAATTAAGTCTTTAAAATATGCAGATTCAACGTTTACAGCGCGTCAGGTGAATAAACCCCCAATCATCGGCTGACTCAACAGATCTGACATTGAAAGTGAAAACTCATTCAGATTCCCTCGACGTAATGCCATGAAATCCAATTCAAATTCATAGAGCGGATGTTGCGTAATCCATAAAACGAAAGGGAAACTAATGAGAGAATCAAGTTCTCCTTTCTTGGATTATAACTATATCCAATCGAAGAGTCACTTTCAAATTGTGACTAAGAAATCAATTTGTAATTCGATTTCATGAATCATGAATCTTATGTTCTAAGTGGATTTCCAGTATTGATTCCTTGGATATCTCTTAATCTTAATGATATGCCAGAGGCTAGACGCCTTGTGTGGCAGCTCTCAACGGTAGCCTCCTCGGAGTGGCACGCACATCATTAATCATTAATCATATAATGGCAGTAGACGAGTGCGAGTACATTACCAAATCGAATATTGGCCATGACAGCGATAATATCGCATATCGCCTGCCGCATAATAAACCCCCAGCTCAAATAGGTGTGTGTGTGTGTGTTTTGTGTGTGTGTGTGTGTGTGTATATACTATGATCGTTTAACAATAACAATGAGAATGTTGGCGTCAATGCTGATGACGTCCGGCGATGGCGATGGCAACGCATCCGCTGCTACTTAATATTGGCAAGTGTGCGGGTGTTTACACACACTCGCACACACACACACACACTTGGTTAGTGGCACTCACGATGCTACCAAAATCGTTCACATTGCGGCCAAGGATAAAAATTAATAAAAACTTTGCACGAACATGCAACTTGCAACGACTTGAACAGAAATAATGATGCATCTATGATGCAGATGCACCCGCTCTTTAAGCTCATGGAACAACGCCTTCTATACCTTCTACGCTCTCCAGCTATGCTCTGCCTCTGTTATTATATACATTTTCAGATATTCTGATATCTTTTGTGGCCTCAGAAGCCAGTTAGCCAATTACCCAATTGACTTTTTTGCAGACTCGGCCTTGAGCCTCGAGCTCAGCTGCAATTAGCCCGAACATTAATCATACGCCTCGTTGACCAACCTGCTAAGCGCCCAGCTTCAAGCCACGCCTCCCTATTAGCAGCGAGGGTTGCGAGCCGATAAATAAGAAACATTTAAAGCTAACACTTGACTTGGTTTTGATCTTGAGAGATACTCTAACCCAGCTCCCAGCTTAGCTCCCCATATACTCACATATGACAGTGTTGGATGTGCACTGCTGATGACCAGTTCACCGCCTTGACGCTGCTTGCCCAGCAAGGACTGATGCATCCGATTGGTGCCATAGTACATCTCCCAGATGCTTGGCTTCTTGCGATGCCAATCGGCAACGCTGTCCACTTTGTCCGCGGCCAGGACGGGCTTGTGAAAGTTGAGATTGCGCTGCATCTGGGTGACCATTGTTGTGGTCTTCAGCTCCAGTGGTGGCATGTCTGTTGTTGATGTGGATGTTGTTGTTGGTGTAGGTGTAGGTGTGAGTGTGGGCGTCGCTTCACTCGATAGCGTTGCGGACTCAATGTAACACTCGGCGGCGGGGAACACCTCGGTGATGGACTTGCGCTTCATCTTGAAGTTGGGATCACTGGCACAGCGTATGGTCATAATCTGTTCGCGCACGCTGAGCGGCCGGCCGCTGGCGGAGATCAGGACACCGTCACGCACTGATTCATAAGCGTTTAGCTGCACGTCACCCGCATAGCTCCGGCGACGCTCCAAGGCGTTTTGGAGACGGACCACATGCTGCTGGCGTCCCAAGCCGCTGCACAGCTGCCGCAGCTCCAGTTCGCTGTGCTGATTCATGCGCTGCAGGTAGGATTCGAGCTCGTCCTTCAGTGTTTGTATCATGCCGTCCAGTTCCTGGGGTACATCCGTTGTGGGCGTAGGCGTCAGTAGGCGTATCTTGTCGCGCACATCCTCCAGCAGCTCGCGTGTGTTCTGGAAATGCAGCTGATCCTCGTATCGCTTGAGGCCATGTTGGGCAGCGTTCGAGGCGTCAGCTGCTTCGGTGTCCACGCGGTAGGCGTCCTCTGGGCAGGAGTTGATGTATTTGGCACACTTATAATTGTTCTCCTCCAGCTGTTCATCGCTCAGAAAGCTCGGATTGTCAATGCCAGCGAGGAGCAACTGTTGCCGCTGTCGCTGCTGTTGCTGGTGTAGCTGCTGCGGCTTGGGCCGAAGCAGAAATGCATCCAGATCAATGTCGAGCAGTGAGTCATCCGGCTGCTCCATTATCTGCTGCTTTCGCTGGGTATTGTCATAGCCTTCGATAATGGTGGGCAGCTGGTTGTAGGCGCGCAGCTTCTCGCCAATATCCTGTGGCATTTTCGTCCTGTCCTGCTGCATGAAGGACACAATGTGCTTCTGTGTATAGAGGCAGGGGAATGTTTTCAGATGACGATCCAGATTCTCAATGCTCGTCTCCAGGATGCGCAGCTTATCGCTGTAGTGCGGCAGCTGCTGCTCCTGTCCCTGGCCATTATCGGTGGCTCCATTGGAGGACGCGTTTGTAGCTAAACCTGTAGCTGTTTGTGTAGCCTCCGCTTGAACAGCTCCTGCAGCAGCATCTTGCATCTCCAAATGCTGACTAATCGCTGTGATCGTTGCTGCTGCAGCTGCTCCATTGGCAGTCACTTTTGTTGGCAGGTGAAGCGGAGGCCGGTGCTTGGCTGCAATTTTGTTGCTTTTATCTTTCTCGCTCGTCTCTAGGATGTCTATGACCGGTTCGCAGTAGATGTGCTCATCCAGCGAGTAAGTGGAGCATACATGAGAGCTATAGTAACCGGATGAGCCGCTTTTATCGGTGGAATAGTGTGAGCCACTGCCAGCACGAGCTGCTGTTGCTGCCGCAACTGCTGCTGCTGCTGCTGCAACCGTTGCAGTTGCTGTTGTCGTCGTCGTCGTCGTTCCAATGTTGCCGGTGCCCAGGCCCGAATCTGTGGTGTGTGTACTGCTGGCATTGGACGCCGTGGAGCGTTTCTTGTTTCGTGCTGCTGATGGTGTCGCCACACCACTGACCACACCACTGGCCACAGGTTTCAATTCAGTTGCTCTGGCCATAGTTGAACCTGCCAGAGTCTTGCTCTCAATTCGAGCTCCATTCGAGCCATTCGCATGGATCATTGAGAGCGATGTCGTTGTCAATGGCATTGAAGTTGTCGCCGTCGCCGTCGTCGCCAGCGCCTGGCCCCCAACGCTGCAAGAGAGGAAAAAGTGAGAAAATGTAATATCATTGTAAACTCAACTCCAAGCTGCAACGAAAGGGAAACTTTACGCTTCTCGTACTCGCTGCGAGTACTCTAGCAATGAAAGTGGTTTTGCCAGCTAACGGTCTATCTATGTAGGTTAGTATGCGGTTTGGTCTTAACGATGTGTATTTTTAGCAGCTGCTATAGCTCTCTCTCTCTCCTTCTCTCTTTCAGTCGCTCTTCCAACGAACTCTGTGCAAAAATGTGGCAACTGTCAACTCGATTTATCTCCAACTCGGCGCAACTTGTCTCATTGCTCTTTAAACTCGGATATCTGTTAACTCTGAGGGGGTGATCAGACTGCCAGACAGGGATACACACACGTACACACACACACACACACTGGGACATACTTGCAATCAGCATTAGAAATTCAACATAAAAATTCAATTTCAAATCAAAAGAAACTCGTTCTAAACAGGATTTCAGCTTGAGTAACAAACTTTTTGCAATAAGTTTTTTTCTATTTAAATCTTTCCGTTTACAGTTTCAGTTTCAGTTTCTTTAATTTTAAAAGTTTTTCGTGTTGTTGTTAGTTTTTTTGATTTCGCTTTTTCTTGTTTTTTTTTTACGATTATTTAATTGTCTTGCATACTTTCCAATTAAAGTCAGTTTCTAACTATTCTTTTATGAATCACACGAATATTCGTACACAGTGCAAACAGGTTGCTCAATATACGCAAACAATAGTAAAAGATCAGACAGAATGTTTGCAGGATCAAATAATGTCATTCTTTCATTCCTTCCCCTTTCAGCATTTACCATATATTCTATCTATCTCGTTCGCACATCTGAGAAGCCCACTGTTTTTAGACATGTATGTATGCATCCCTTTCACGCATTAGGACTATTGCTTAACATTTTCTGGTAAGTTTAACAGCAGCCGCTATCAAGTTCTTTTTCTTTGCATCTATGCTTAGCATTTTCTGTTAAGTTAACATACGCCTAACAGCAGACGCTATCAGTTCATTTGCATTAGTCCTATGCTTAGCATTTTCTGTTAAGTTAACACAGATTTAACAGCAGCCTCTTTTGTTCATTTGAAGAACCCACAAACAGGATGCTTTGAGCTTTATTCTTTTATTTTTAAGACTTTTAAACTAATAATATCTTATCAGGTGAGTTTTTAGGGTATTTTCCATACCAAATTTTAGATAGCTTTGAGATTATATACAGCCTATAGAATTATCAAGCTTGGGACCAGAGGCGCTGCTGTTATAACTTATTTAGAAGCTGTCTGTCGTCTACGCGTAGAGTAGTCCGTATGTGTCTTTCTTACTTGGGGCACTGGGTCAGCTTGAAAATTGCGTAATAACGGTCTTGAGGTTGCCGTTCTTATATATATACATACATATATATATATGTGTACCTACAGCTATTCTGTGCGTAATGCAACAAAATTGATAAGTTGCGACCAGATCGGGTGCGGACTTGGACTTGGGCTTGGTTTTCTTTTCTATTTTTTGTTGGTTTCTGATTTGTGGCTTTAGTTTTGGTTTAAAGTTTTCAATTTGAATTTTCCAAAGGGGGTGGTGGGGTGGACAGTGTGAGAGACTGAGGCTATGCCATAAGCTTGTTTATCGATGCGTTCAGTTTGGTTTTGTTGGGTTGGTTTTTTGGATTTCTTGGCCCGATATCTGTACAAGTATGTAATCGACAAGGTTAACGTTCCATCGCGGCTTCGAGCATGAAATATTTTGCAATATTTTTGCGTATTTATTTATTTTTGTGAGTTGTGTTAATTAAAATGTTCAGCCTCGTTTGCATGTCGGAACATGGCCCGTTAGCAAAGTAACTAGAAGCACTATGTGTGTATGTGTGTGTGTGTGTGAGTGTGTGAGTGTGTGAGTGTTAATTATTGTTGACTTGGCTGCCACAACAAATTACACTTGGGTCCAACAGCATTTGGCTTAGTCAACTGTCCTTCTGTCCAATTAGTAGTAGTCTTAGTTAACCACCTCAAACTAAACTTAGACACTTACTAACTACTAGTATATACACATACATACAAACCCAAGTTATATGGCAAATCAATCAAACTAAACGCGTTTACATTGCAGCGATTATAATAACTATTTCTCGCACATACTTAGCCAGAGAAGCTCAATAGATGGACGGATTTATGGCTAGATAGATAGATGGATGGATGGACGGATGGATGATTGGCTAAACGAGGCATTGACCCTGGCATAGCTATGGCTGATTCAATATTGAATAAAAATTATCGTATCGGGCGAAACTAATAGCGGTAATAACAGCTAAATCAACTAACTGCATCCACGAGTCAAGTCTGACATTGTTCGCTTATAACAATAATAAAAATGAGCACCAGCCGAAGGTTACAGTCCCCACTTGGTGGCGAACCCACCCGTTGCTCGAGCTACCGTTTTTGGGGAATGGATGTAACGGCTATTCTTGAATAAAAAACTGAATAAAAGCCTTCCCCCTGAACTAATTTCGGGTACTTGGCATGCGGTGCAGGTCAAAGCCTTTTGGAGGAATTGGAGTTGGAATAAAGGGTAAGAGAGAACTGTTCGTTGGTTACCAGGTGTTGGCCAATGGGTATTGGCCTTGTCTGTCAGTCAATGAAAGGATTTGTTGTGGCCCAAATGTATCAATCGATTCAATGCATTCGCATTCACGAGTGTAGTTTGAATACTTTGACTTTGACAAGCAATTGGCACTTAAATTTGTTAAATTATTTGCTGATTATCTGATTAACTTTGAATGTGACTAAAATTGGCAGCGCTTTGAATAAAATAAATGAATAAACGAATAACCGAATACTACTCGCACAGAGGCAGCATTTGATGGTTTATTGAGAGAAACATTTTCTACAATAAATTGCACGATTTTATGGCAACCACATGTAAATATATTTGTTTGCCATTTGCTCAATGCTTTATATTATATACATACATACATACATACATATATATATAAAAGTATATAGAGGTACATAGTTATGTGTATATAGAAATATTTCAAACCAAAACTGGCTGTGACCTCCAGCAGAGGAGCTGAAACGCTGCAACTGCAGCCACATATGTGGCTTCTTTTATTTCAATTAATAAACGTAATTGTTGCAGCTGCCAGCAATTGTTGCTGCTGTTGTTGTTGACCGGCATCAAGTGTTTGGCAAGTGGCTTCTGCTGCCGCTGCTGCTGCTGTGGTTGTTGTTGCTGTTGCTGCCAAAAGAGGTGAAGGCTGACGACAGGCGCCAAAAACCGCATTGCTTTAAAGCAGAAATAAAACAAAAACAAAAACTTGCAACTTGCAACGTGCAACTTGAACTTCGTAACGAGACGCGACGCGACTGCGGCGACATAATTTACATACTTGCAACAAGACAAAACTTCAACTTTGTCAGCTGCAGGCAGCAATTGTGGCAGCAGCCAACTGCCAGCCACACGGCGTATGCGCAACTTTTTTTCTTACATATTTTTCTACTACAATTTCTAGTGATTTTTTTATGATGGATGCAAGTTAAGTTATTTCTATGATTTAGTTGTTCAATTTGTAACTGCATGATGATATAATCTTTGAGTTCTTATGGGTATATATCATCTTGAACAGTAGCAATATCTGCGTATATCTTTCAGAGTTACCCTCCACCCATCCATCTATAGAAACAAATCGAACTCGAAGAAAGAGCTGTAGATACCTCATAATATATGCCTTCCATTTTCAATCTTATCTATTATATATATTTGTATATATATAGTATGAAGAGAAGGCTATATACTTCATCTTGAATCTAGGGTCACTTCTAGTCGAGCATCTTTACCTACACTCTCATTATTCATTCACAATTTTATGATTATAATCTTGTTGATATTTCTCAAGATATTTTGGTCAACACTTTGTGTGTTGGATTCCATTGGAAGCGAATGGGTTTAGTGCAGTGCTAATTGCCATGGAATAACATAATTAAAGTGTCCAATTTCGTTGGAGCGTACCACCACCAGAAAAGGAGGAGGAGGGGTACTCAGATGAGGAGCTGAAGTTGAACGAGTTGTAAAGAAATGATCGTAATTAAATTGCAGTTACGACCAAAGCAAAGGGCAACCGTCTGTTGGTCTGTCTGTCTCTGTGTGTTGTGTGTGTGTGTGTGTGACTGGGTGTGTGTGTTGTTTGTTGTGGGCCCTTTTCAATGCCATTGTCAATGAAGGTCATCGCAACTGGTTGCTTGACTTTTTGATGTCGTTGTTGAAGTGGATGTTGCTGCTGCTCTTTGCTTTTGATAATGTTGTTGCTGTTGCTGCTGTTGTTGTTGTTGCTGCATTATGAAGCACATTTGACGCTAATTGTTGCAGAGTCAACAGCGAGCCAAGTCGAAGGTAAAGCAAAAGCTGCAACACTTACCTCTGATACGGATATTTGATCATGGCGCGCGGCAACAAGAAGTTATCGTTCGGAATGTGGCTAACTCCGATTGCTGCAACAGCAACAGTTGCTCCGACCAGCTCGTGTGCGTCTGTTGCTGCTGCTCCTTCCGCTGGTGATTTATGTCCAAGGAATGCGCCCAATCTCTGCAGATAGGCGTATTTCTTGATGGCAGCAGCAGCATTGCTGTTGTTGTTGTTGTGGTTACTGTTGCTGCTGTTGCTGTGTGTGTTGCTGCCGTTGGCGGAGGAGTAGCGTCCGCTGCTGGTGCGGCTGCTGTGTGGTGCTGGCTCATCGTCATCCTCGTCGTAGGGCAGCACCTCGATTGCATCGAAGTCGTACGAATTGAAGTAAGCCTGTTCCCGGGTGCGTTTCACCTGTGCCGCCTCCGTCACGTGGTCGGCGGATATGTCCGTAGCGGTCTTCTTGCTCGACGCCGTTGCCGGCGAAGTCTTGCAGATGGGCATGGCTACCGCCCACGCAGTCGAAGCATCCAGCTAACGATCAGGCTACGGCTTGCCTCAGCCTCAGTCTTGACTGTAATAAAAAAATTAAATTTTAAAGCGATTTACGTAAAGATAATCCCCATGGAAATCGGGTCAGACTTAACAGAGTTATGTATATAGTAAATGGAATGTTTACAGCCCAGCGATAACTGTTGAGTCGACACATGTCGCTGCATTAATTAGATTTCAAAGGTTCCACCGCTTGCATAATCCTCTCGAGGCACTAGCCACATCCTAACCATAAATTATAGCTGATAACTGACTCCACTCGAAGCTGAATGACCCATCATAGACATCATAGTCGGCACATAATTCCACAAATTGAAAATGGAAAATGGAAAATGCAGCAGCCATACAGCGATTTATGTAAAGGCCTATTCCTACCTGCCTGACTACCTAATTGTCTGACAGGTTGACTGACTGACTGACTGACTGCATTGTATGCCTGGCATATACTTACCATACATATATGATAGACACTCAGATTTACAGAGTTAAGTATAGAGGGTATAGGGGAAGGGGCTGACATCCACGTAATGCAGACAGCACGCTGACAGCTTCATCATTTTTCAATAGCTGGACAAGAAAAGGAGGTGGAGGAGGAGGCAACTCAATCCGTAGGTGTCGCTGTTGGATGTTGTCTTCTGTGTGGTAATCAGCAAGCAGGTTCACATCTTGTTGTAGGTGGCCCAAAAGAAAACCCGTTTCGCATATGCAAGAAACTTTCCTATGAATCTTACAGATAAATATTTTCTTGGGAGCAGGCAGTGCGTCCCATTTGTTTGCTCTGCGATGTCAGCTATACTTATGGATAATGATATTAATCATTGATCGTTTTACCATATGTGAATACCTCAAGCGATACCTCTGGCTGAGACGATGCACATTTGTGCCATGGTCAGCGAGTAGAAACACAAAGTTTTTTTTCTAGTTCTGTTTTGAAGTGTTGACAACTCAAAGTTACAACAATCGTCTTCCAATGCGTTGACAGAGAGTGAGAGAGAGGGAAACAGCAAGAGTTGGCAACACTTTAAGTTGGCTGAAACGACTTGAAAAGCTCAGCTGATTTCCGCTGGACTTGGACTACCATCAATCTTCATCTTCATTTGGCTGTGGCCCTTAATGTTGGCCAGAGTCTGTGGCACAGTTCTTTAACCTCGCACTTGGCCAATGCTCATAAAACTAATTCACATGAGAAAATGAAGCAAAAAATATGCAAATGTATATATATATACGTCTATATATAAATTAAAATCGATTTTCGTTTTACTTCCAACTTCATTCGTCGAGTCGGAGCAGGCGGCACTTGAATAAAAAAAAACAGAACTTTGGATGATTTGAAGCGAACGTGAGGATTTTATTTATAGTTGAGATTGTTGAAGTGCCTGCGGCTACTTTTGATATGTTGATTTGACGAGTCAATTGCTCGGCAAATAGAGACATCATATAGACATACAGTGGCCCATAATAAGTAACGCACACCCAAGCACCCAAAACATACTTAAAATCAGAATGTGGTTGCCATGTGTCTTAATCTTCCTCTCCTACCTTGACTCTATTTGTTATGCATATATACAAGTCTCAATCTGAATCTGAATCTGAATGGGGATGGCGGCAGGCGGCACGCAGTAGCCTAAAACAAAAGACTTGGACGAACGACAAACTTGTCATCGATCAGTGCGAACATTCACAAAACTGAATCAACACAAAAACGCATAAAGAGGCCGACAATCACAATAGCTATATAGATATATATAAAAAGATATATATATATATATGTTGGATAGACATGTGTTTAAACACTTTTAACATTGCACAATGGTGTCACAAACAAAAGCAAGGCTTAAGTCT